>CM057339.1:724165667-729510059 GCA_030015575.1 Agapanthus africanus
GTAGTGGCTCTGTGAAACCCGGGGATCCCAGATATCTGTATTGTTCTGTGATGCTGTACATTTCTGTGATGTTGCATTTTATCACGCCTTGAGCGAAATATAATATATTGGTATATATATTAGTAGATGTTGTATATGTTTTACATCCGCGCTAGTCCAGTCCCCACTCTGTCGTTAGTTAGCTAACCTAACGGGTAATGACGGGACCCAGTGGCGAATGCGGATGGCATATACGTACATCAGTATATTTTCGTTCTTTGTGGTGTGATCAATTGATGTGACTGCGTTGATTCGGATCAATGCAAGTTAAAACAAACCTAATCTGATGTTGTTGGAACACTTTTCAAAAAGCTGTTATTGCAAGGACGTTCACTTTTGTTTTGCATCGTGGTATTCAGTTGGAATATCCTGCTCCTCAGTCGACGAGGCAAGGGCCGAGATCCCTTCACCGGGAGTGACCCCTTGGACAAAAAGTTTGCGTCATGGCAATGACTTCACTATAGCCGATTACTTTTGCTTTGCATCGTGGTATTCATTTGGAATATCCTGCACCCCATTCTACGGGGAAAGAGCCGAGATCCCTTCACCGGGAGTGACCTCTTTAGTAAAGGTTTTCGTCACTATATTTTCTAAAAAGCTATCCATTCCTTCAACGATATCAAGTTCACTACGTTAAAGGTTTTCGCTAGAAACCATTCGTTGCCCTCCGTCGTTTCATATGGGTAGTCAATAGTATTCAAGCTGTGTATGTTGGCCAAAGTCAAGGCACAGTGATTGGTAGCCATTGGGGTATTCATATGCAGCATAGATAGATGCGTTGGTTTGGGACAGTCGTACTGCCATTTTGGCCAAAGTCAAGGGTATGTACGGGTGGGTTCAAATTAACCTGGAAAATGACGGGTAGAACTTGACATGTGACTTATGATATGTTGGCCAATGTCAAGGTCATAAGAGCATGGGGTAGAAATCACATCGGGAGTTTCAAAAGAACTGAAACTTGCCAGATATGCGCATACCTTCTGGAGTGTGATACCGTGAGCGGATTCCGTCACGTTATCATGCGATGATAGTTGGATCTCGATTCCCACTGATGAGTTGGTTTACTCCTCGGGTATTCCCGACTAATTCTTCTTTTAGGTTTGGAGGAGAATTTGAGGTACAGTGGGAGGTTTCCAGATTAGATAAATTGGTAACCATTCTGATCTAGGATAGAGTGCACGCTGAGTGTTTCTTTTCTCTCTCTCTGGCAGCGACCATTAACCCGACCCTATACTATGACTCAGTGACCAAGTTGATCGAACCTTCTTAACACTGGCTTTTGGATTGTCAGAGTTGCAAACCTCATTGCCACTCCTACTTTTACCCTTTTCTCCAGGACACCCCGTATTATTACGAACGTCCACTTCCATTGGACAAAACCATCGTATGGTTATATACGAACTCGAAGGACTTCGAGCATGGTTTCTGGTTTTGGAGAAAACGGATAGGACTATTCAGTTGTCTTTTCTTTTTACCTTCTCTCAGGTTGCGAGTACTCCTTGGTTTAGGAGTAGTACACCTATTACGCAAATTGGATAGTCTTCTTCCAAACCATAGGCTGGTGCCGACCGGTAGGGAATGAAGAAAGCCAATTAGCCTAAACGGTGTACAGAAGGTATTAAGTTAAGACAAAACAAGGGATTAGTAAGAGGGCAAAGTAAATTGCGACTGCTATTCACGACCAAACCAAGTATTTCTTCGCCAATCCTAAATCACCTTTGTATTTCTCCAGGACACTCCGTATCACTACGAAGATCCACAGTTTATTGGATACTCCATCGTATGGTTATATATGAACTCGAAAGGAACTTGTTCCAGTTCGGGGATGGATTCTGGTTCAGGGGAAATAGGAATAAGGTTTATTCGGTTGTCTTTTATCTTCACCTTCTCTCGCATTGCGAGTGCTCCTAGGATTAGGACAGTACACCCATTATGCTTATTGGATAGTCTTCTTCCAAACCATAGGCTGGTGCCGAACGGTAGGGAAGGAAGAAAACCATTTGGCCTAAAGGGTGTGCAGAAGGTAATGACTAAAGACATATAAAGGGATTTGGAGAGGTGGCAAAGAATTATACGGTTACAGTCGTGAATCTGGAAGAGGCATTACTAAGAATTCCCGGATACCCCATCGAAACATTTCAATGTTTCAGTGTCACTGTGTACTGTTAAATGAAAACTGATTTCCTGATTAGACACTTGCTCCAGGGTATGTATTTACCAGGTATGATTCTCACATCTGTATGGTTTTACAGATGATGAGTGGGAGTAAGTTATTGGGAATTGGGTGATCATCCTCATTATATCGGAATTCGTTGTAATCGGTGATATTTGAGGAGATCACCTGGGCTGTTTGCCGGTCGGCAAATATTTGGTTTTGAATATCCGTTGTTGTGCACCAATTTCAAATTGATATATCTGTACGTCTATTTTCATAGAGTGAGATATACCTTATGATATTATGTCGATGACATTTACCTATATCAGTGGATGGTTAGGTAAGGAGCATTAAACAGCGGTGTAATTCTTCTTAACCATAAGTACAGTTTTCAACCTACGGCACACAATGAATGAGTTATCAGACTCAAGGGACTTGTATAGAGTATTGTATGTTGTCCAGCGTCCATTAGGACAGAGGGGTTGGTCCTCATACTATATTCGGTTTACTTATGACTTCTCTAGTTTTCAGACAAGTGTTTCGTGGAAACACAGGGTCTGAATTTTGAGAAGTTATAGGTATTTGAATAAAGTAGATAACCAGGTATTGCAAGTATCGGGATTTTTCAAAGTGATCAAAGATGTAGATACTTGTGTATGGTATTCAGTTGATAGTAATGAGTAAGAGAACTTGCTTCTCTTTCAGGTTACTCATAATTGGAAGCATTCCTAAGTTGAGTGACGCTGATCGGCCTTTTTCCATTTAGTTGACATGCACTGGAGACAGCTGCATGATTTGAATCTGGTTCAATTAAATCAGTGCCTCTGGTTCTATATTGGATATAGAACAGTTCATATCTTAACGATGTTAAGGTACGGGGAGTTGTCCGGCTTATGCTTAAAACCAGACTCTGCATAACTCAAGGCACGTTTCTGTAATGGCTGTTTGTGGGTTGACCCTGGCTATGACGAGGGTTGACTTTCTACCATCTGGAAGATCAGTAGTGATATTGTTCTTGACTCGCCACATTTTAAAAGAAATGGATTTTTCAGAAAACAGTAGTGGGAGTATGGTAGAACTGGAAGTGATTCCAGAACCACAAACGATTACTGAAGATTTCATAGGAACCTAAAGATTCAATCTGGTTTGATATTCCATTGGCCACTCCGCAGATAAGGTGGGTAACCTCAGGCACCCGAGAGGTACTCCGGTAGCCTCAAGGACGGTGGCAGGGAGGTTCTTGTTTACCCACACTTGCCATTGCTGTTGTTCCAGGCTGCGAGACCCGGCAGGAGGATGAATATAGCGTCGTTCTGAACTGGCTTCAGAAGTGTACGTGTATATGACTCTGCCAGAGGGTTGTCGTAGTCAGTGGGAGCAGCGGAAGCATTGGTGAATAGGTGGCTTATGTCTATTTATAGACTAAAGCAGATGTAGCGGAGATAGATCATCTATTTCTGACGTGACAGTCATAGGTTTGACTTCATCAGAATAGGGGATGGATCTGTTAAGAAGGTAGTAGGGTGTGATGTCATGGTATCTGGATGACCTACACAGAATAGGAAAAGGAACTCCTATACTACGATCGGTTATACTTTGGTCCTCACACAGTGGTTTCTCCATAAAGGAAATGGATTTTGTATCAGACATACTGGTTACTAGATCTATGGTTTTAGATCTAGATTTGGGTGGTTTCCCAATCAGGGTACTTTGACAGCATTCTAAGAGTATTAAAAATGGACGACTCCTGGCACGGTAGTGTACCTGCAGGTGATGGAGTCACCCTCTCTAAAGGTGTCTTATAGACTAAAGTAGAGAGGGATGTGCATGATTGGCAGATCACTTGCTTAGGCAATTGAGTCAATCATGAGATGTCAAGTACCACACCAGATGTTGTTCTTGCACTAGATGCAATAAGTTGACATTGATCCAATCCTAGAGAAACAGTCGGAAGCAGTTTTAGAACATAAGTGGATGTTCTAGGGATATGATAACGACAACCTCATTTGGGAGACAGTTATCATTCCAGGCTTCCAAGGTGACATGGACGACAAGGAGGTTGTCAGAGTTGTAGTTTTCCTTCTGACGAGGGGCAGTATTTTGGACAGGTGGTCCAAGGCAATACTGAGGGTGGCATGGCGCAGGATACTGATTAAGTTCAGTTGACGATACAGTCTAAGAAGTTTGGATTTGGAGTTCATTTATGAGCTAGGTCCCATCAGACATCCAGACATTCTAAGACAGGTATTGCTCATTTCGGGAGATGGCTTTCTCCGCGAACTTGAGATATAGAGAGACATAGAAAGAAACATCTAGGCGGATCCACTCACTGAGGCTATTCCTCGAACGCAATAGTTACGCAAGCGGATTTTGTGAGACTGACTTGTAGGGGAGTTGGGTGTTCGGTATCACACGGGCTGTGAGTATGCGACATCGCAATAATTAGCCTTGAGTGCAAGTGGGAGATTGTTGGAGATAGTGCCCTCAGAGTCAATTATTGGATCACAGGCACGTGATTGCAATGATTGAGGGAAGGACCTATCCCGGTAGGACAGTCTTACTCGAGATGATAGTATGCTATCTGGTTTACCTTTATCATCGTATACTGCTTTAGGCGACCTGACAGGTCGCTATTACACGTTGATAGAGCCCATAGGATTCTTGCTTGACTGCCAGCAGTATGAGGGCGATCATATAAGTGAGAGCTGGTAGTCTATAAGCACATCCTTAAAAGGTCCCTAGTCGTAGGAGTTTCGAGACAGGGCATCGATTCTCCAGAGTTGACTAGTGTATACAGTCGAGACCCCGACGAGGGGCGGTGGCCGGTCTCACAAGCCACTGGTGTCAGTTGGTTCACCTAAGATGTATACAGGTGCTCATTGGGTTATGAGTACACCGGACAGGACTCGCCGGGAACATGCTAGTTGGTCTTATACCTGACGTCAGATAGCAGTTCCCAGGTGACATGTGTAAAGGTTAGTTCATCGACCTGGGGATCGTCATTTGTCTCGTGTAAGTTCCCACTGTGCTTTGATTACTACCCTACCACGGCTCAAAGGAGTCGTGCAAACAGGTTTTAGTTGGGTACGGTCCCGAGCCACATGGAGGCAGTGAGCGTATCTTCAGGGGTTCGTCTCTCCCGGTATTGGGGGTGAGGTCGCGCTGTGTCTAGGAGAGCCATTACACGAAGTCCTTGGCCAAGGCAGGAGATTTACTGGTAGGTATTCTAGTAGTATCTCAGGGTGTTCTGGGCTACACTCCGACACGACTTGTACCGCTTTTGGGGGTCTGACTTTTACCAACCCCCTAGGCCCGCCATGCGATGCTCATAGACGAACGGACCGGACTGTACGGATATTGTCGCTGACAGGCTCAGTAGGGTGTCAGGATGAGTTCGCTCATCGACGTCCCTTTTGGTCAATAGCTGGTGGCCCGTCACATATTGGCTTATACCTCTGACGTGCTAATGGTTAAATCCACAGCCATAGTATTGACGAGTCTTTAGAGTCCACCACACTTTCAGTTACTCAAGCTTTCGGGCGAAACGCTGTAGAGGCCGTATGGAGATATGGCAGGATCCGATCAGATACGTGCGGTATTGCACGCATCAGGATCGGACGGTTTGTACTAGTAGCCGTATAGATATATGGCAGGGTTCGATCAGATACGTGCGGTATTGCACGGATCAGGATCGGACGGATATTACTAGCCGGCTTTGGTTTAAGCCGGATCCTAGTATAGTACAGTGTAGATTTTGTCTCATTGCATTTGTATCCGGTCGGAATACAGATGCGGGTGTGTATGCACAGTATCGGGGTTTTCCTGTAATTTATTACGGGACCAGTTTTCTGGAGTTGCCAGTTTGCATTCCGTTCCGGCCGGTTTTCCTTTGTTCTTTCCCGGCCGGACTTTTCCGATGGAGGGGGTTATTTGCAAGTTTGCAAATAACATTTGTGGAGGGGGTATCTTGCATATTGGTGGCATCATGATAGTTTTTCATGATGAGATTCTTTTTCCTTCTTATCACTTGCTTTATGGTGATTAGAGTGGATTTGATATTGATTTGAGATGGTTATCATTTCTTTAGGGTTGTGGTCACCCCCTTGCTTTTACTACACTCACCTCCTTTCTTGTTATGGTTTGATATTCATTCCTCCACCATTCTCACTAAGATGAGAGAGGCTACACTTGAGAGAAGAGAAGGAGAGAGTTTCATTTTTGAGCTTGTGGCATTTTTCTTCATCTCAATTCCCTTGCATGAAAAATGAAAGCACCATTTTTCTTAACCTCATTCCTCCATCTACAAAGGCAACAAAACCCCAAATGAGACACAACCCTACACAGCCTACAACAAATCTTGGACGCGTCGACTTGCCAGCTTCGCGCCCGAGTTGCCTCGGTATTGAGGTGGGAGCCCGTAAAAGATGCAGGCGATGTGGTGCCCTTCCGGCGAGGAGGCGATGACCGGAGTTTCCGCAGCAGATCGGGACGACGACGAGAAGACCGGAGGACTCGGATCACTCGGTATATCTCTAACCCGTCTTGTAGTTAGCTAGATCTAGTTTAATGGCCCGATCCGGGTTTAGTGCGCGGTGGTGCCGGTTTGCTAAGTTCGCAAAATTAAAGTTTATCACCGCTTCCGCATTTTGGCCTCGGGATGGAGGCCGGGGCACCGCCGTGCACTTACACAAACATGATAGAAATGCACAAGTGTAAGAAAAATGATATGTGCATGTTTTGCACAAAAATGCCAAAAATCCAATTAGCGATTTTTAATCGCGATTAGCACTAAATTAGTGTCAAACTAATCATAAAAACTTAAAAATAGCATAATTCCATAAAATACCCTATTTAAAAATTTTCCATAATTTTTCCAAATTTTTTCCAAAATTTTCCCCATTTATCGGTATTTAATTATACAGAAATATTAAAATATTCATTAAAAATTAATATTAAATTATAAAAATTCCCAAAAATAATATTTTATTTTTTTGAAATGTTACAATCTTCCCCCTTAAAGAAATTCGGTCCCCGAATTTAAATTTAAACCCCCAAATTCTAAAACATTTCAATAAAATGTCCAAACCGTCGGGGCTCCGAAATCATCAATACATAAAACGCATCATAGCGCAAGGCACGCGCATGAGTAATGAGCAGATAACTCAAAATCGAAAATGTTAGTGTATATGCCCTAGAGGCCATTACTGTATCATACTAGCTTGTATATTACTTAATGGAAGCTTGGGATATTCATAGTTGTATAGACAATCTTGCTCAATATGGTAGTATGCTACTTGGTTTGTTTCTACTTCAATATGTGCATGTGTTTCTTTTAGCATATCGCTTATACATATTAGTAGAGCCCTTAGGATCTTTGCTTGATTACTAGCGTTGTGATGGCAGTCACACTAGTGGGGGCTGGGTAATCTACAAGCACATCCTTATACAGGTCCCTAGTCGTACGACTATCGAGACGGGGCATCGATACTCCGGAGTAGAATAGCGTATACGCTTCTCATCCCAGTTCGGGAGGTGGTCTGTCCCATAGCCATCAGTACACCGTACTGGAGATAGTATGCGGGTGCTCCTTAGGTTACGAGTATACTGGACAGGACTCGTCGGGAACTGTTGGATGGTATTTTACCTATCGTCAGTTATCAGTTCCCAGGTGACATGAGTACAGCTTAGTCCGCTGACTTGACACTGTCACTTCGCCTCGAGTGTGTTCCCACTGTACTTAGATTACTACCCTACCACGGCTTAAAGGAGTCGTGCAAACAGGTAGTAGTTGGGTGCAGTCCCGAAGCACTTGGAGGCAGTGACGGTTAGACAGAATTCGTCTCTTCTGGTATTGGGGGTTGACATCGCGCTGTGTCTAGGAGAGCCATTACACGAGTAGTCCCTGGCCAGGGCAAGCGAGATATACTGGTAGGTTTCCAGTGTTATCTCAGGGTGTTCTGGGCTACACTCCGACACGACTTGTACCGCTATTGGGGGACTGACGTTCACCACCCCCTAGGCCCGCCATGAGATGTATCAGACGAACAGACCGGACTGTATGGAGATTTTCACATACAGGCTCAGTAGGAGTTCGAATGGGTTTACCTCATCGTCCTTCTTATCGACATCTACCTGGGGACCGTTACGTACAGCTAGTGCCGCTTACGGTCTGTGGTTAAACCCACTGCCAGCGTAGTGTCGAGTCTTTAGAGTCCCACACAGAGAGTTTCCCTGCACTGAGCGAAACGTGTAGAGGCCGTATGGTTTTACGGCAGGGCTGCGATCACTTACGTGCACTTGTGTGCGTATGCTGTTCGGGCAGGCAATACTAGTGGGTTTTGGTTTAAGCCGGATCCTAGTACTGCACGGATGGATTTGTTTTGTCTTCTGTGCATTCGCATTCTACGGAATACGGATGCGGGTGTGTATGCACAGTTTTGAGGAACGATAAAGGAGGAGGTGCCCCATTAGGGTTTTGGCAGTTGGTTCGGCCAAAACCATCATGTGGCAGGCTCATTAGGGATTTGGCAATTCGTTTGGTCAAAACCATTATGAGCCGGAGACATTGTTTACTAATCCTTTTAGTGATAATTATGTTATGGCTAACTGCTTTGACCATTTGACCATCTTGACTTTGTTGACCGTTTGACCAAAGTTGACTAGGATCTTCTAGAAAGGTCTAAAGTATTCTTTGGTTTTCATTTTCTTTTTGTAATGAAAATGGTCATGTCAATGTAGCTATCAACTTTATCATGAAAAGATTAGTAATGATGATATTAGTGTATTATTGAACCATGGTTATTTTTCTTATCTCATTCTTGATTTCTCACTCTCTCTCTTAGAAAATAAAAAGAGAAAGAGCTCCATGGTTGCAAAAAAAAAACCCTCCTTCATCTTCCTCCTCTTGAAATCATCCTTTGATCTCATGTGTTGAGAGAACAAGGATCCCACTTGACAAAACCATTCCTCTACTACTTCTACACAACCTAGGACAACAAGACTAGCGATCTTGTTGCCCTAGTTGCCTCGGCTCGAGGTGGAGCTCGGTGTACATCTCTCGAGTGGATCGTCTTCGACTCAAGGAGGCCGCGGAGGTGACCAAGATCCGGATCGACACTCGCAGCTTGGATGGACGAGCGGGAAAGCGGAATGAAGACCCGAAGGACCTGTTTCGTGAGGTATAATTTCTACGGCATAGTAGTTAAAGCCTCTAGTAGTTTGCTAGTTTCTAGTTTAGCAAAGATCCGGCTTTTAGTCCATGTTGCCTTTGCGCCAAAATTTTGTTTTTCGCCGTTTCCGACTCCCCGTAAGAACCGGGGTGAGCAACGTGGACTTACAGTGGTATCAGAGCCTAGCTAAACATAAACTAGCAAGTTAGCAAAGTGTTTAGAATATCGATCGGAAAAAAGTCGTAAAACACGCCCGGAGAAACCATGGTTTCTGTCGAATTTGTATACTGCTCTAAAAATGATTTAACATACATGAAAATTCGTATCAGGGTTTTGTAAAAACACAGCCCAAAAATGGTCCACTGAGTCGGTCAAAGCGCCGCGGTTCCGCGGCAAGAACCTGCTTCTTGCCGCGGAGCCGCGGCCGAGTTGACTCGGCC
The DNA here is from genome assembly GCA_030015575.1 of Agapanthus africanus. Classification (NCBI taxonomy): domain Eukaryota; kingdom Viridiplantae; phylum Streptophyta; class Magnoliopsida; order Asparagales; family Amaryllidaceae; genus Agapanthus; species Agapanthus africanus. Next base: position 724,175,471 of record CM057339.1, read on the forward strand.
GTGGACCGTGTTTTGTGCAGTGTTTTAGTTTGGCTATTTTGGGATTTTTAATGCATGTTGTTTCTACCCAGATTTTCCAAAGAGCAAATTGTTTTTGGGGTGGTTACAAATCCGTATTTTTATCGATATTCCGTAGACTTTGGCTAATGGTTATTATCTGTGATGTGATATATGTATTGAACGTCCGCTAATCGCTATACGTCGATTAGTGGGGGTTATACATATCTGTGATCTGTAATGTTGATGGTTTGTAGATATGAACTCGGTGGATTGTCGCGGATGAATAGCCGGGGTGGATGTGAGATGAGAGTTTCTTTTTCTTTCATTCATTGTAAAATTTGTAAATTGATGTAATATTATTTGTTTGGCCACACAACCGGGTCGGGGTTGTAGCCGTCATTGTATAATTTCTTTTTACTGTTTTTGCTCCAAGGATAGACCCAAGGAGGGGTGCACAAACTACCGGGTATCTCGAAGTGCCGAGTGGCCTACTCACGGTGTTGAGGGAGGTTGCTTCGCTTCGGGTAGTTGGCGGGTAGTTTGCCGCACCCGTAGGGGTGTAGGGTAGGGTTTGGCTATTCATCGCGACTGTGTAATCCGTTCCTCGTTACAGGCTCGTACGAATTGCGGATTCCTAGTATATCTATTGTATTCATCTGTGATCTGGAATGACTATCATTGCATGTGACGAATGTTTATATATATGTATATGATATCTATTTAGGCCTTGCTTATGTTTTGCATCTGCGCTTGTCCAGCCCCCGCTCTGTCGTTAGTTAAGTAACCTAACGGGTGATGACGGGCCCCGTGGCGAATGCGGATGGCATAAGCGTATGTCATATTTTCTTTGTTTTCTGCAATGGTAGGATTAAATGATGGGACGTATTGGAATTAATGCAAGAAAATAAACCAAGTAAAAGTCGTTGGAATACTTTGAAAACCACTCGGTTCTTTTCAAAACCAGTTTTTAAATGCGGAGCTTGAGCCACTCCTTTTTTAAAAGCTATCTCGTTCCATCGATTATATCAAGTTCACTACGTTCACGGTTTCGCCAAAACCATTCGCAGCCCTCCGTCATTTCGTATGAATATTCAATAGTATTCAAGCTGTGTTTGTTGACCTTCGTCAAGGCATAGTGATTGGTAGCTGTTGGGTGTTCATATGTAGCATAGATAGATGCGTTAGTTTGGGACAGTCGTATTACCTTATTGACCTTCGTCAAGGGTATATACGGGTGGGTTCAAATTAACCTGGATAATGACGGGTAGAACTTGACATGTGACTTATGATTTGTTGACCTTCGTCAAGATCATAAGAACATGGGGCAAAAATCCACATCGGGGGTTTCAAAAGAACTGAAACTTGCTGACGCTGCATACCATTTGCAGTGTGATGATTCTGGTAGGATTCCTTCAGTTTTGTCACGTAATGATATTTGGATCCGGATCCTACTGTGAGTATATGCTACTCCTCCGGAATTTTCTCACTTAACGATCAATGCTATAAACCAAGTAGGTGTTTAGAAAGGTGTTAGCGGGGCTACGCCCACAGGGAAAAGAGCTTATTTAATTAAGGAACTTCGCGAAAGTGTTGGAAAACCTCCCTCGAAGTACCAACACTAGCCTGGCTGAACGGTTAAGCAAGTATTGTACGGTGAGATTGATCCCGACTAATTCTTCCTTTATGGTTTGAGGAGGGATTCGAGAGACAGTGGGAGCCATCTTGTTTAGATAAATTAAACCAATCTAAACCTGCAAGAGCATCATGCTAAAGTGTTTTCTTCTCTCTCTCTTAGTTGCAGCGACCCAGTGACCGCATCTAGGTTACATCTAGATAATAAAATGACTGAATCTGACTGCTATGACTGGCAAAGATCTGTCCAGATGTCCATTGCCAATGACAAGCTGGGACACCTCTTGACTGATCCATCCCCTGCCGTCTCAGGTCCAGTTTCCCCTGTCACGGATATTCATATCCGCGAGACATCGGAAAAGAACTGTGCGAAAGCCAAGTGCCTCGTGTTAGCCTCAGTTGATGGTGCATACCAGAGGCAGCACGAGAAGATGGACTTAGTCTCTATCTTCCTCTATAACAAAGATTTATATGGAGAGCAATCTCGTATCGCAAGATATGAGACCTCGAAAGAATTGCTTCAAGAGAGGTTGGCTATCGGGTCACCTGTAGGGGGCAACGTCCTTACAGAGACCAGCTCTTTTGAGCTCACGGACATGAAGACCGCGTTGAAGAACATGTCAAATACTGACTTAGTTCAACAGTCTCTACCTACTACCCTGAAGGAAACTAGGGAAATAGAAAGAAAGAGAAGGGAAAAAGTTTCGGGACTGGATATAGTAAAAGAAGGATGTTCCTATTGTTACAGGAATGAACACTGGCAGAAGGATTGCAGGGCTTGTATAGCCAGTAGCCAGAATTCGAAGCATGTTGTGGTTTCGGCTTCGGGTGTGTTTGTAATAGAGAACTGTATGTCAGTTAACCCTACTTCCTGGGTATTGGATATCGGATCAGGATCTCATATCTGTAATTCGTTACAGGCTCTGAGAAACCGTAGGGTTATCAGGAAAGGTGATATGACTCTCAGGGTTGCTAACGGAATGAGCATGTATGTTGAATCCGTAGGGGGATATCATCTAGGACTGACAACTGGGCAGATATTGATTCTGCGTAACTGTTTTTATGTACCAGGTGCGACTTGTAATATCATATTTATATCCTTAATTTCTAAGGAAGGATATGATTTTACTTTTGTAAGAGATGTTGTCAACATCCACCTAAATCAAGTTCTGATTGGGTCAGGTACATTACAAAACGGGATATACGTATTGAATCAAGCTCAGATCTTCAGTGTCCAGAACACACTTAAAAGAAAGTCTCCGGAAACAAATCAGGCTTTCTTATGGCATTGTAGACTGGGTCACATCAATGAGACACGGTTAACAAAGTTACATAAAGAGGGATACTTGAATCCGTTCGAGTATCAGTCTTCTGCCACTTGTGAATCTTGTCTCATGGGAAAGATGACAAAGACTCCGTTTACTGGACACGGAGAAAGAGCGAGCGAGCTCTTGGGACTCATACACAGTGATTTGTGTGGTCCAATGTCTACACATGCGCGAAGTGGTTATTCATACTTCATTACTTTCACATATGATTTCTCTTGGTATGGGCATGTCTTCTTGATGAAGCACAAATCCGAGGCCTTTGAGAAATTTCAGGAATACAAAAATGAAGTTGAAAAACAAACAGGCAAAAGTATCAAGACACTGAAATCTGATCGAGGTGGTGAATACTTGAGTGCCGAGTTTCTGGACTACTTAAAAGAGAATGGAATTCTCTCTCAGCGTACTCCTCCATACACACCATAACACAACGGTGTATCGAAAAGGCGGAATCGAACCCTACTGGATATGGTTCGTTCCATGATGAGTAAGGCTGAGTTGCCGCGATCTTTCTGGGGTTATGCACTAGAAACAGCTGCATATCTCTTAAACAAGGCTCCAACCAAGACAGTGCCTACCACCCTATATCAGATGTGGAGTGGGACGAAACCCTGTCTTAAGTATCTTAAGACATGGGGATGTCCAGCTTTTGTAAAAAAGTAGCATGCGGACAAGCTCGAGGCACGCTCAGTACTGAGTAAGTTTGTGGGATACCCAAAGAACTCCAGGGGGTATTTTTTCTATTCCGCAGAGGAACAAAAGGTTTTTGTTTCTCAGCATGCCCACTTCTTGGAAACTGAATTTTTAGAAAATCAGAAAAGTGGGAGCGCAATAGAACTGGAAGAAATTCCAGAACCACAAGCTATTACTGAAAGTTTGGAAGAACCAGAAGTTTCAAGAGAACCGGACATCCCAGCGCCACTCCGCAGGAGTAGTAGGCAGTCTCATCCGCCCGAGAGATACTACGGTTTTCTCATAGACGGGGATAAAGAGGATTCCACTATGGATTATGGTGAGCCTACTAGCTTCCAGCAAGACATTCAGAGCGGCGACTCGGTAAAATGGCTGGATGCAATGCGGACCGAGATGGAGTTCATGTACACCAACAAAGTTTGGACTTTGGACTTTGCTCCAGAAGGGGTAAAACCCGTAGGCTGCAAATGGATCTTCAGAAAGAGGATTGGTGTAGATGGGCAGGTTGAACCTATAAAGCTCGACTTGTGGCAAAGGGTTTTCGTCAAAGACCTGGTTTGGACTATGACGAGACCTTTTCTCCAGTGGCTATGCTCAAATCCATTCGGATCCTCCTTACCATTGCTGCCTTCCACGATTATGAGATCTGGCAGATGGACGTAAAGACGGCTTTCCTAAATGGAAATTTGGATGAGTGCGTCTTTTTGGATCAGCCGGAGGGATTCATTCAGAGTGGGAGCAGCGGTAAAGTGTGCAAGTTGCTCAAGTCCATCTATGGACTGAAGCAGGCATCGCGGAGTTGGAACATCTGCTTTGATCATACTGTCAAGGAATTCGACTTTATCAAAAACCCAGATGAACCATGCATTTACCGTAAGATTGTAGGGAGAACTGTGGTATTCCTCGTCTTGTACGTGGATGACATTCTCCTAATAGGAAATGATATTCCTATGCTACAGTCAGTCAAAGGATTCTTGTCACAGAGGTTCTCCATGAAGGACCTGGGCGATGCCAACTACATTCTGGGGATCCAGATCTATCATGATAGATCTAAGAGGATGTTGGGACTTTCACAGTCAAGGTACATTGACACCATACCGAAAAGGTTCAGTATGGAAGATTCAAAACGCGGTAATTTACTGGCTTGTCACGGGATCATCCTCTCCAAAGAGATGTCTCCCAAGACTGATTTGGAAAGGGATCACATGTCTATTATACCCTACGCTTCTGCGGTAGGCTCTATAATGTATGCGATGTTATGTACCAGACCAGATGTAGCATACGCATTGAGCGTTGTCAGCCGGTATCAGTCGAACCCAGGGGAGAAACACTGGATAGCGGTAAAGAACATTCTCAAGTACCTGAGAAAGACTAAGGAGATGTTCTTGGTGTATGGCAGAAAAGACCTCCAGATCGAGGCCTTTGCTGACTCCAGCTTCCAGAGTGACAAGGATGACTCTAAGTCCATTTCAGGTTATGTCTTTACCCTCAATGGAGGGGCGGTTTGCTGGAAGAGTTCCAAGCAGGAGACCGTTGCTGACTCAACTATGGAAGCGGAGTACATAGCTGCTTGCGATGCCGCAAAGGAAGCTGTCTGGATGAAGAAGTTCCTCACGGAGCTTCAGGTGATTCCTACCATTGTTGATCCAATACCGTTGTATTGCGACAACAATGGCGCTATAGCTTTAGCGAAGGAACCCAGGTCCCATCAGAAGTTCAGGCACATTTTGAGGCAGTATCACCTGATCAGGGAGATCGTAGATCGCCGGGAGATCGAGATGAAGAGAGTAAATACGGAAGATAACACTGCAGATCCACTCACGAAAGCCCTACCCCAGACTCAGTTCGAGCGGCTAATCGAGATGATAGGTCTTCGATACGCCAGTACATGGCCTTAGTGCAAGTGGGAGATTGTTAGTGTATATGCCCTAGAGGCCATTACTGTATCATACTAGCTTGTATATTACTTAATAGAAGCTTGGGATATTCACAGTTGTATAGACAATCTTGCTCAATATGGTAGTATGCTACTTGGTTTGTTTCTACTTCAATATGTGCATGTGTTTCATTTAGCATATCGCTTATACATATTAGTAGAGCCCTTAGGATCTTTGCTTGATTACCAGCGTTGTGATGGCAGTCACACTAGTGGGGGCTGGGTAATCTACAAGCACATCCTTATACAGGTCCCTAATCGTAGGACTATCGAGACGGGGCATCGATACTCCGGAGTGGACTAGCGTATACGCTTCTCATCCCAGTTCGGGAGGTGGTCTGTCCCACAGCCATCAGTACGTCGTACTGGAGATAGTATGCGGGTGCTCGTTAGGTTACGAGTACACTGGACAGGACTCGTCGGGAACTGTTGGATGGTATTATACCTATCATCAGTTATCAGTTCCCAGGTGACATGAGTACAGCTTAGTCCGCTGACTTGACACTGTCACTTCGCCTCGAGTGTGTTCCCACTGTACTTAGATTACTACCCTACCACGGCTCAAAGGAGTCGTGCAAACAGGTAGTAGTTGGGTGCAGTCCCGAAGCACTTGGAGGCAGTGACGGTTAGACAGGATTCGTCTCTCCCAGTATTGGGGGTTGACATCGCACTGTGTCTAGGAGAGCCATTACACGAGTAGTCCCTGGCCAGGGCAAGCGAGATATACTGGTAGGTTTCCAGTGTTATCTCAGGGTGTTCTGGGCTACACTCCGACACGACTTGTACCGCTATTGGGGGACTGACGTTCACCACCCCCTAGGCCCGCCATGCGATGTATCAGACGAACAGACCGGACTGTACGGAGATTGTCACATACAGGCTTAGTAGCAGAAAAAACAGAAAAACACATTACACCAAGCTAGACTATGTTAATGGCGAGGCTCTGATACCACTGTAAGTGCACGGCGGCGCCCCGGCCGTCAATCCGACGGCCAAACGCGGAAACAGTGATAAACTTTTACGTTTGCGGACTTAGCAAACCGGCACCACCGCGCACTAAACCCCGGATCGTGCCATTAAACTAGTCTAAGCTAAGTAACAAGATAGGTTAGAGATGTACCGACTGATCCGAGTCCTCCGGTCTTCATCTCCACTCCGATTTCCTCGCGGGATCTCCGGTCGTCTCCTCCTCGTCGGAAAGGGCACCACGAAGCCGGGTACTTTTACGGGCTCCCACCTCAATGCCGAGGCAACTCGGGCGCGAAGCTGGCGAATCGACGCGTCCAAGATTTGCTGTAGGAATATAGTGTAGAGTGTATGTCTCGCTTTGGGGTTGGTTGCCATAGATGGAGGAATGGTGTATAGAAAATTGGTGCTTTCAATTTTCTAGCAATGGAATGAGAGGAAGAATGATATACACAAAATGAATCACTCTCATTTTTCTTCCTCTCAAAGATGAAGCTCTCATTTTCTTCTCTTTTCTTCTTCTCTCTTTCTTTTTTACAACCATGATAATAATCTCTCTCATTTAGAAATGGTGGAGGATAACAATATGAAGCAAGAGGGAGGTGAGTGTAGTAAAAGGAGGAGGGTGACCACATCCAAACATAATCATCACTAAACTTACATCAACCTCAAATCATTTCTAATCTCATCAAATCATGAAAAGCAAAGATGCTTATCATGTCAATCCTTATGCAAATAAGTCCTCCACAAATACCAATTTGCACAATTGCAAATTAGTCCCTCCATCGAAAAAGTCCGGCCGGAAAAGAACAAAGGAAAACCGGCCGGAACGGAAAGCAAAATGGCAACTCTAGAAAACTGGTCCCGTAATAAATTACAGGAAAACCCCACACTGTGCATACACACCCGCATTTGTATTCCGTCCGGATACAAATGCAATGAGACAAAATCTACACTGTACTAAACTAGGACCAGCTTAAACCAAAACCGGCTAGTAAAAATCCGTCCGATCCTGATTTGTGCAATACCGCACGTATCTGATCGAACCTTGCCATATAACCATACGGCCACTAGTACAAAACCGTCCGATCCTGATCCGTGCAATACCGCACGTATCTGATCGGACCCTGCCATATCTCCATACGGCCTCTACAGCGTTTCGCCCGAAAGCTTGAGTAACTGTAAGTGTGGTGGACTCTAAAGACTCGTCAATACTATGGCTGTGGATTTAACCACTAGCACGTCAGAGGTATAAGCCAATACGTGACGGGCCACCAGCTATTGACCAAAAGGGACGTCGATGAGGAAGCTCACCCCGACACCCAACTGAGCCTGTCAGTGACAATATCCGTACAGTCCGGTCCGTTCGTCTATGAGCATCGCATGGCGGGCCTAGGGGGTTGGTAAAAGTCAGACCCCCAAAAGCGGTACAAGTCGTGTCGGAGTGTAGCCCAGAACACCCTGAGATACTACTGGAATACCTACCAGTAAATCTCCTTGCCTTGGCCAAGGTCTTTGTGTAATGGCTCTCCTAGACACAGCGCGACCTCACCCCCAATACCGGGAGAGACGAACCCCTGAAGATCCGCTCACTGCCTCCATGTGGCTCGGGACTGTACCCAACTAAAACCTGTTTGCACGACTCCTTTGAGCCGTGGTAGGGTAGTAATCAAAGTACAGTGGGAACTCACACGAGACAAATGACGATCCCCAGGTCGATGAACTAACCTGTACACATGTCACCAGGGAACTGCTATCTGACGTCAGGTATAAGACCAACTAGCATGTTCCCGGCGAGTCCTGTCCGGTGTACTCATAACCCAATGAGCACCTGTATACATCTTAGGTGATCCAACTGACACCAATGGCTTGTGAGACCGGCCACCGCCCCTCGTCGGGGTCTCGACTGTATACACTAGTCTACTCTGGAGTATCGATGCCCTGTCTCGAAACTCCTACGACTAGGGACCTTTTAAGGATGTGCTTATAGACTACCAGCTCTCACGTATATGATCGCCCTCATACTGCTGGTGGTCAAGCAAGAATCCTAGGGACTCTATCAACGTGTAATAGCGACGTGTCAGGTCACCTAAAGCAGTACACGATGATAAAGGTAAACCAGATAGCAAACTATCATCTCGAGTAAGACTGTCGTCCCGGGATAGGTCCTCCCTCAATCATTGCAATCACGTGCCTGTGATCCAATAATTGACTCTGAGGGCACTATCTCCAACAATCTCCCACTTGCACTCAAGGCTAATTATTGCGATGTCGCATACTCACAGCCCGTGTGATACCGAACATCCAACTCCTCTACTAGTCAGTCTCACAAAGCTCGTTTGCGGAACTATTGCGTTCGAGGAATAGCCTCAGTGAGTGGATCCGCTTAGTTGTTTCTTTCTATGTCTCTCTATATCTCAAGTTCGCGGAGAAAGCCATCTCCCGAAAAGAGCTATACCTGTCTCAGAATATGTCTGGATGTCTGATGGGACCTAGCTCATAAATGAACTCCAAATCCAAACTTCTTAGACGTATCGTCAACTGAACTTAATCAGTATCCTGCGCGCCATGCCTCCCTCAGTATTGTCTTGGACCACCTGTCCAAAATACTGCCCCTCGTCAGAGGGAAAAACTATAACTCTGACAACCTCCTTGTCGTCCATGTCACCTTGGAAGCCTGGAATGATAACTGTTTCTCGAATGAGGCTGTCGTTATCATATCCCTAGAACATCCACTTATGTTCTAAAACTGCTTCCGACTGTTTCTCCAGGATTGGATCAATGTCAACTTATTGCACCTACTGCAAGAACAACATCTGGTGTGGTACTTGACATCTCATGATTGACTCAATTGCCTAAGCAAGTGATCTGCGAATCATGAACATCCCTCTCCCCTTTAGTCTGTAAGACACCTTTAGAGAGGGTGACTCCATCACCTGCAGGTACACTACCGTGCCAGGAGTCGTCCATTCTAAATACTCTTAGAATGCTGTCAAGGTACCCAGATTAGGAAACCACCCAAATCTAGATCTAAAACCATAGATCTAGTAACCAGTATGTCTGATATAATGTCCAAGTCCTTTGTGGAGAAACCACTGTGTGACGACCAAAGTATAACCGATCGTAGTAAAGGAATATCACTTCCTACTCTGTGTATGTCATCAAATACCAGGACATCACACCCTACTACCTTCTCAACAGATCCATCCCCTATTCTGATGAAGTCAAACCTATGACTGTCATATCAGAAATAGATGATCTATATCCGCTATATCTGCTTTAGTCTATAAATAGACATAAGCCTGATGTCCACCAATGCTTCCGCTGCTCCCACTGACTACGACAACCCTCTGGCAGAGTCATATAGACGTGCACTTCTAAAGCAAGTTTAGAACGACGCTATACTCATCCTCCTGCCGGGTCTCGCAGCCTGGAACAACAACAATGGCAAGTGTGGGTAAACAAGAACTTCCCTGTCACCGTCCTTGAGGCTACCGAAGTACCTCTCGGGTGCCTGAAGTTACCCACCTTATCTGCGGAGTGGCCAATGGAATGTCAAATCAGAATGAATCTTTGGGTTCCTTATCAAATCTTCAGTAATCGTTTGCGGTTCTGGAATCACTTCCAGTTCTACCATACTCCCACTGCTGTTTTTGGAAAAATCCATTTTTAATAAAACTGTGGCGAGTCTTGAACAATATTTCTATTGATCTCCCAGATGGTAGAAAGTCAACCCTCGTCATAGCCTGGGTCAACCCACAAACGGTCATTACAGAAACGTGCCTTGAGTTATCCAGAATCTGGTTTTAATCATAAGCCGGACAACTCCCCGTACCTTAACAATGTCAAGATATGAACTGTACTATATCCAACATAGAACCAGAGGCACTGATTTAATTGAACCAGATTCAAATCATGCAGCTATCTCCAGTGCATGTCAACTAAATGGAGAGAGGCCGATCAGCGTTACTCAACTTAGGAATGCTTCCAATTATGAGTAACCTGAAAGAGAAGCAATTTCTCTTTATCATTACTATCAACTGAATACCATGTACAAGTATCTACATCTTCGATTACTTTGAAGAATCCCGATACTTGTAACACCTGGTTCTCTACTTTATTCTTATACCTATAACTTCTCAAAACTTCGACCCTGTGTTTCTACGAAACACCTGTCTAAGAACTAGAGAAGTCATAAGTAAACAGAATACAGTACGAGGACCAACCCCTCTGTCCTTGTGGGCACTGGACAATATACAATACTCTGTATAAGTCCCCTGAGTCTGGTGACTCTTTCACTATGTGTCGTAGGTTGAAAACTGTACTTATGGTTAAGAAGAATTACACCGCTGTTCAATGCTCCTTACCTAACCATCCACTGATATAGGTAAACGACATCGACATAATATCAAAAGGTATATCTCACTCTATGAAAATAGACGTACAGATATATCAATTTGAAATTGGTGCACAACAGCGGATATTCAAAACCAAATATTTCCCGACCGGCAAACAACCCAGGTGGCATCCTCAAATATCACCAATTACAACGAATCCCGATATAATGAGGATGATCACCTAATTCCCAATAACTTACTCCCACTCATCATCTGTAAAACCATACAGATGTGAGAATCAAACCTGGTAAATACATACCCTGGAGTAAGTGTCTAATCAGGAAATCAGTTTTATTTTAACAGTACACAGTGAAACTGAAACATTGAAATGTTTCGTTGGGGTATCCTGGTATTCCTAGTAATGCCTCTACCATTATCCAGATTCACAACTATAACCGTATAATTCTTTGCCACCTCTCCAAATCCCTTCATATGTCTTTAGTCATTACCTTCTGTACACCCCTTTAGGCCAAATGGTTTTCTTCCTTCCCTACCGTTCGGCACCAGCCTATGGTTTGGAAGAAGACTATCCAATAAGCATAAAGGGTGTACTGTCCTAATCCTAGGAGCACTCGCAACACGAGAGAAGGTGAAGATAAAAGACACCTGAATGTACTTTATTCCTATTTCTCCTGAACCAGGATCCATCCCCGAACTGGAACGAGTTCCTTTCGAGTTCGTATATAACCATACGATGGATTATCCAATAAAATGGGATCTTCGTAGTGATACGGAGTGTCCTGGAGAAATACAAAGGTGATTTAGGATTGGTGAAGAAATACTTGGTTTGGTCGTGAATAGCAGTCGCAATTTACTTTGCCCTCTTACTAATCCCTTGCTTTGTCTGAACTTAATACCTTCTGTACACCGTTTAGGCTAACTGGTTTTCTTCATTCCCTACCGGTCGGCACCAGCCTATGGTTTGGAAGAAGACTATCCAATTTGCGTAATAGGTGTACTACTCCTAAACCAAGGAGTACTCGCAACCTGAGAGAGGGTGAAAAGAAAAGACAACTGAATAGTCCTATCCGTTTTCTCCAGAACCGGAAACCATCCTCGAATAAATCCCTTCGAGTTCGTATCTAACCATACGATGGTTTTGTCCAATGGAAGTGGACGTTCGTAGTAAAACGGGGTGTCCTGGAGAAAAGGGTAAAAGCAGGAGTGGCAATGAGGTTTGCAACTCTGACAATCCAAAAGCCAGTGTTAAGAAGGTTCGGTCAACTTGGTCACTGAGTCAAAATCTTAGGGTCGGGTCAATGGTCGCTGCCAAAGAGAGAGAGAAAAGAAACACTCAGCGTGCACTCTAACCTAGATCAGAATGGTTGTCACTTTTTCTAATCAGGAAACCTCCCACTGTACCTCAAATTCTTCTCCAAACCTGAAAGAAGAATTAGTCGGGGTCACCCGAGGAGTAAACCAACTCATCAGTGGGAATCGGGATCCAACTCTCATCGCATGATAACGTGACGGAATCCGCTCACGGTATCACACTCCAGAAGGTATGCGCATATCTGGCAAGTTTCAGTTCTTTTGAAACTCCCGATGTGATTTCTGCCCCATGCTCTTATGACCTTGACTTTGGCCAACATATCATAAGTCACATGTCAAGTTCTACCCGTCATTCTCCAGGTTAATTTGAATCCACCCGTACATACCCTTGACTTTGGCCAAAATGGCAGTACGACTGTCCCAAACCAACGCATCTATCTATGCTGCATATGAATGCCCCAATAGCTACCAATCACTGTGCCTTGACTTTGGCCAACATACACAGCTTGAATACTATTGACCACCCATATGAAACGACGGAGGGCTACGAATGGTTTCTGGCGAAAACCTTTAACGTAAAGAACTTGATATCGTCGAAGGAACGGATAGCTTTTTAAAATATAGTGACGAAAACCGTTGCTAAAGAGGTCACTCCCGGTGAAGGGATCTCGGCTCTTTCCCCGTAGAATGGGGTGCAGGATATTCCAACTGAATACCACGGTGCAAAGCAAAAGTAATCGGCTATAGTGAAGTTATTGCCCTGACGCAAACTGTTTGTCCAAGGGTTCACTCCCGGTGAAGGGATCTCGGCCCTTGCCTCGTCGACTGAGGAGCAGGATATTCCAAATGAATACCACGATGCAAAACAAAAGAGAACGTCCTTGCAATAACAGCTTTTTGAAAAGTGTTCCAACAACATCAGAATAGGTTTGTTTAACTTGCATTGATCCGAATCAATGCAGTCCCATCAATTGATCACACCAATAAAGAACGAAAATATACTGACGTACGTATATGCCATCCGCATTCGCCACTGGGTCCCGTCATCACCCGTTAGGTTAGCTAACTAACGGCAGAGCGGGGACTGGACTAGCGCGGATGTAAAACATATACAACATCTACTAATATATATACCAATATATTATATTTCGCTCAAGGCGTGAAAAGAATGCAACAACACAGAAATGTACAGCATCACAGAACAATACAGATATCTGGGATCCCCGGGTTTCACAGAGCCACTACTGAAACCCGACGTTCCCCTGGTCGTGTGGATAGCCTGTGCAATGAAATCCTAGACCCCTACGGGCGCGGCAAGTCACCCGCCAAAACCTGAAGCGAGGCAGCCCCCTTCAGCGCCGTGAATGGACCACCCAGCACTCCACGGAATCCGGCAACTTGGGCACCCCTCCTGGGTCAACCTGTACCCCCTACGAGTGCGGCGAATAGCCCGCCAATCCTAGAGTGAAGCCCCCTCCGTCCCAATGCCATGAGATGCGGGCTTGTTGCCCTCTAGAACCCGGCTATCCGTGCACCCCACCGCGGGGTAATCCTAGTACAGAATGTAAAATATACATACACCGGGTACATCGACCGCAACCAGGTCGTGTCCCAAAATAATAATACAAACAGGAAGTGACGGCAGTCCACATGTCGGACGCTCGCCCCGCAATATCAAATGTACATAATACCACCACAACTGTACTAGCATTGCAACCAGGCTATCCCCACGACCGATCCGCAACATCACAGCATAAACATAGAACATCAACGTGAAAGTCACGTTCGCAAATCCGTCTAACCGGGCTATAGCAGTCAGACCGGATTTACCGATCGAGTGACATTCACGGTCGCAGATATAATGTAAATACTGTGAAAAATGTGTTTAAAATATCCGATCGATCAAAAATTAACAAGTGGGCCCCCAATCAAAACTGTAGCACTCACAGAAATTCTGGGCCCAATTTTAATATTCCAAAACCCATATTTTAAGCCCAGAAGGCCTCTGAAAAAATTTGGTGAAGTGATGTGAATAGTGCGCGGCGGAAGGGCCGCGCGAGGGGGGGTTTCGCGGCGCTTCCGCGCTCCCACTGTGGAGTTACCTCGTAAAATTTTTACAGAACTCTTAGATTTTCCAGTACATCAATATTTTACAACCTGAAAAATTTTACGAGACCAAAAATTTTCAACAGAAACTGATTCGAACTAAATTGCAGTTTTGGAACATTCGATCGATCGAAACAGAAAAACACATTACACCAAGCTAGACTATGTTAATGGCGAGGCTCTGATACCACTGTAAGTGCACGGCGGCGCCCCGGCCGTCAATCCGACGGCCAAACGCGGAAACAGTGATAAACTTTTACGTTTGCGGACTTAGCAAACCGGCACCACCGCGCACTAAACCCCGGATCGTGCCATTAAACTAGTCTAAGCTAAGTAACAAGATAGGTTAGAGATATACCGACTGATCCGAGTCCTCCGGTCTTCATCTCCACTCCGATTTCCTTGCGGGATCTCCGGTCGTCTCCTCCTCGTCGGAAAGGGCACCACGAAGCCGGGTACTTTTACGGGCTCCCACCTCAATGCCGAGGCAACTCGGGCGCGAAGCTGGCGAATCGACGCGTCCAAGATTTGCTGTAGGAATATAGTGTAGAGTGTATGTCTCGCTTTGGGGTTGGTTGCCATAGATGGAGGAATGGTGTTTAGAAAATTGGTGCTTTCAATTTTCTAGCAATGGAATGAGAGGAAGAATGATATACACAAAATGAATCACTCTCATTTTTCTTCCTCTCAAAGATGAAGCTCTCATTTTCTTCTCTTTTCTTCTTCTCTCTTTCTTTTTTACAACCATGATAATAATCTCTCTCATTTAGAAATGGTGGAGGATAACAATATGAAGCAAGAGGGAGGTGAGTGTAGTAAAAGGAGGAGGGTGACCACATCCAAACATAATCATCACTAAACTTACATCAACCTCAAATCATTTCTAATCTCATCAAATCATGAAAAGCAAAGATGCTTATCATGTCAATCCTTATGCAAATAAGTCCTCCACAAATACCAATTTGCACAATTGCAAATTAGTCCCTCCATCGAAAAAGTCCGGCCGGGAAAGAACAAAGGAAAACCGGCCGGAACGGAAAGCAAAATGGCAACTCTAGAAAACTGGTCCCGTAATAAATTACAGGAAAACCCCACACTGTGCATACACACCCGCATTTGTATTCCGTCCGGATACAAATGCAATGAGACAAAATCTACACTGTACTAAACTAGGACCAGCTTAAACCAAAACCGGCTAGTAAAAATCCGTCCGATCCTGATTTGTGCAATACCGCACGTATCTGATCGAACCTTGCCATATAACCATACGGCCACTAGTACAAAACCGTCCGATCCTGATCCGTGCAATACCGCACGTATCTGATCGGACCCTGCCATATCTCCATACGGCCTCTACAGCGTTTCGCCCGAAAGCTTGAGTAACTGTAAGTGTGGTGGACTCTAAAGACTCGTCAATACTATGGCTGTGGATTTAACCACTAGCACGTCAGAGGTATAAGCCAATACGTGACGGGCCACCAGCTATTGACCAAAAGGGACGTCGATGAGGAAGCTCACCCCGACACCCAACTGAGCCTGTCAGTGACAATATCCGTACAGTCCGGTCCGTTCGTCTATGAGCATCGCATGGCGGGCCTAGGGGGTTGGTAAAAGTCAGACCCCCAAAAGCGGTACAAGTCGTGTCGGAGTGTAGCCCAGAACACCCTGAGATACTACTGGAATACCTACCAGTAAATCTCCTTGCCTTGGCCAAGGTCTTTGTGTAATGGCTCTCCTAGACACAGCGCGACCTCACCCCCAATACCGGGAGAGACGAACCCCTGAAGATCCGCTCACTGCCTCCATGTGGCTCGGGACTGTACCCAACTAAAACCTGTTTGCACGACTCCTTTGAGCCGTGGTAGGGTAGTAATCAAAGCACAGTGGGAACTCACACGAGACAAATGACGATCCCCAGGTCGATGAACTAACCTGTACACATGTCACCAGGGAACTGCTATCTGACGTCAGGTATAAGACCAACTAGCATGTTCCCGGCGAGTCCTGTCCGGTGTACTCATAACCCAATGAGCACCTGTATACATCTTAGGTGATCCAACTGACACCAATGGCTTGTGAGACCGGCCACCGCCCCTCGTCGGGGTCTCGACTGTATACACTAGTCTACTCTGGAGTATCGATGCCCTGTCTCGAAACTCCTACGACTAGGGACCTTTTAAGGATGTGCTTATAGACTACCAGCTCTCACGTATATGATCGCCCTCATACTGCTGGTGGTCAAGCAAGAATCCTAGGGGCTCTATCAACGTGTAATAGCGACGTGTCAGGTCACCTAAAGCAGTACACGATGATAAAGGTAAACCAGATAGCAAACTATCATCTCGAGTAAGACTGTCGTCCCGGGATAGGTCCTCCCTCAATCATTGCAATCACGTGCCTGTGATCCAATAATTGACTCTGAGGGCACTATCTCCAACAGTTTCCTCAGCTCGAGGTGGAGCTCGGTGTACATCTCTCGGGTGGATCGTCTTCGACTCAAGGAGGCCGCGGAGGTGACCAAGATCCGGATCGACACTCGGAGCTTGGATGGACGAGCGGGACAGCGGAATGAATACCCGAAGGACCGGTTTCGTGAGGTATAATTTCTACGGCATAGTAGTTAAAGCCTCTAGTAGTTTGCTAGTTTCTAGTTAGCAAAGATCCGTCTTTTAGTCCATGTTGCCTTTGCGCCAAAATTTTGTTTTTCGCCGTTTCCGCCTCCCCGTAAGAACCGGGGTGAGCAAAGTGCACTTACAGAAACTCCATCAAGCATCCCGCAATCCTCGGAGTCAAGGTAAAGACACGAATGTCAAATCCAAAGCAACACCAAAATGATATAAATCAGAACTATACACGTAAATATCAAATCTATATATGTAAATATCTGAAGGAAATGCATGCCAAATCTTTTAAAGTCGATGTGCAATGCGCATAACACTGCACAGTGGTGGACGTCTATTATAAGAAAATAGCCATATACGTATGTATCCTTTGTTTACTATGTACATTCCGCCGTTTTGGAAACAATTTAGAAGGGTTTCCTTGCTTTAAACGTTTCGTGTCATATCAGACACGTAGGTAAATACTGAGACTATAGCTCGCTTTTTGGAAATCCCTTTGAAATCTATCAATGCATGCAAAATATACTCAGGTACTGTCATCTGACTCGTCCTGCTCAGTACGAAAACAATAATAAAACATCACAAAAACGTACTGCTCCATAAGAAATCAATCCTAAAATGTGCATATGAATGCTATGTGCCTCGGGTGCGCACGAAAATCAAAATCCATGAATGTGCCATACATGTGCACAGAAACAACATCAAGGTGCAACGGGTGTGCACGAAGCATCTGTCATAGGCAACGTGTGTGCCTGACAGCAAAATCAGGTGCACCTGACATGCACGAAGAATCTCGATTTAGTGCTTCTGGTGTGCACCAAAATCGTATCTCATAACATGCGCCCAACACGCGCGAAAACACAAATCAGGTGCATCCATCATGCACAAAATCATGAAATCCAATATCAAGCGCCTAACATGCGCAAAATCCAATCAGGTGAGCAAGGTGCACAAAACAAATATCGAACATCACAATCGAAATCGAAGTCCAGTGCATCTAAGTGCACAAAATGCGTATCAGTGCACTGCAAGCATATGTGAACTATACCGAGTGCAAAAACCAAATCGTGTGCGTACATATGCGCAAAATCAACTCAATTATATGAAACCCATAAATCATAAACATGTGAAACCAAGGCACGAAAACGATATCAAGTGCAACAACTGTGCAAAAGTCATAAATACTCAGTAGGTGCAACCATGGTGCATGAAAACAAATAGCATGAAACTCTATCATCAAAATCAATCATGCGAATAGATCGCCCAAAATACCGAAATCAAGTATGGAGGAATCTTCCCGCTCAAGCACATCCTCCAAGAATCTTTGGCCAACTGTCGTGGTCACTCATAGCATGTCTCGTCGACGATCATGAACTCTGGCCTGCCGGCGTGCGTAACATGACCACTCCTGGGTCTAACTATTCTCGTAATTTATTCCAGAAAGGTCCTGTCGAGGTCTCTCCCAAATCTCGTCTCTGCCGAACTGTCCGGAAGTCATCGTCCTTTACTATACTTGTTTCTTGTTCCGGAATGGCTGCATACTCATCGCGATTCCTTCTGGAAGATACATCCAAGTACAATGCCTCGGCATGCGTATCGCATCTCTGATGTCGGCGGAGTGGAACGTCATCTTATCCCGATCTTGTACGAACCTCTTACTCTACTTTTCTCTAATGTCGACTGCTTCGGACTCGTCTCGTCGTGGCTGCATGGACTGAGCTCCAACGGCTATCCTCGTATTTGGAGTCTCCCAAGAAGTGTATCTCACCACCAAGCATCCGAAGGAAGTCGAACCATTCGATCGATTCGTCAAGACCTCATAATCCCCCAAGAGCTCAACATCTTGGGTACAGTTAATAGTATTGAGTACATACCACAGCATCGGTGGTCCAGCCGTAGAAGGGCAAACCCAAGCCTCACTAATGGCGCCGTGGAACTGCCGTAAACCCTAAGGTTCAAAGGCTTTCACACGGTCATTATGTCGAGTTAGGGTTTCATTCTTCTAGAGGGTCCATAGAATTGCCTGCATGTCTTTCCGAATACTTTAAACTTGGAATAATAGGTTTCTGACATTCGATCGTCTCTGTCGACTCTCAACGTCTCCACGTGAAGTCGTCTCTAGCTGGAATCAATCTATCTGATGACCTCGCATCGGGGTAGGTGAACGAACCACATGTCCTTCATCCTCAGTGACTAGCAACCTTCTATCATCTCTAGTACAACTCGTACTCCAATAGCTCCAACATCTGGGGTGATATCTCGTCGTTCGCAGCAACAACTAGCTCACTCGTCTGTACGCTGAACCGTGCCTCAAACATCATCAATAAGCAATACATCAACGGTCATCAAAATCTGGCTGGCCTCTATCAGTGGCTCGATCCTCTGGTGCTGATCTGCACGTCCGAGTAATCTCATACAGCGATCCATCCAACACTCGTGGCGCGAAAACACAGTAAAAAAGCACATCTCAGCCGTCGTGTGTCGCCGGAATTATGCCCTGGTCAGTCCTCGTTTGTGACGAGCTCATGCTGACCACAACTCTAGCCGTAGCTCTCCCTGCTCGTAATCGTGGCAGCAAAACCATAACTGGTACCGATGAGGCTAGATCAGGAATGAATATAATAATGAGCAAAGAAATGTACATCCTAAAGCTTCTTAAGTGGAGTAGCGTATCGTAAATATGCCGCGGAACATACGTACGGTACGCCACTCTACTCAAGCTACCTACTCCATCAACCAAGGGTCATCCTATGCTCCGAAGGTAAAACCGAACGCTCTGATACCAACTTTGTCACGACCCAAAAGTACGGACATGACCGGCACTTAAATTACGAAACGTCTCGAGGCGTACGTAATCTAAGTAAGCCGAAAACCCAGAAATCCAAACCAAGAAAAGTAGTAGAGTGAAGGAAAAACCATTTTAAATCAAATAGTTTGCCACATACGCCGAAATATGCATTTTAAAATCACAAGTCTTTTCTAAAAATTTCGGCAGAGATTCCTTTGTAAAAAATGACCCCAAACGGGTACAAAACCTGATAAAGCATATATCATGAATAAAGGCATCCCCAAACGGGAGCTAGCTCTTCGTCAATCGACGGTCACAACCATGCAAGCAATATAATATACAACGCCGAAAGTCGAGGATCACAACAGAAAAGGAAACTCAAAACAGCAAGAAATCCATATAAATACAACGCGCGACTCTAAGGTCGAAAGAATAAACAACACTGGTCTCTATCTCTGAAATAAATACATGTTTGGTTGATGGAACTTCTAGATACAACTGAATAATAATATACCAAATATACTGATGGTCATGATACAAGTGAACCCACCTACTAGCAAATCACCCGGAAATGGAAGTAGTGCCAGCAAAGCCGTAATGAAACCTGTACGACAGAACCTGCAAGAAACTGTGGTACAATGGGGGTGAGTTGCCAACTCGTGAATAGAATACATCTACGAACAGAAATCGCATGTATGACGAATCCTAGGTCATACGATCATAATATATCCTCAATATATAACCAGCATCCTATAACAATGGCTAGGGTTTACCTCTAAACAACTGTAATACCAAGTGCTCGTGCCAGTGCCTCAGGTAGCAATATATCATATGGATGAGGTATGAATGCATGAAAACAGAAAACATGTAAATGAAGAAACTGCTTTCATAACTCAGTGAGATTTCTGTATCTTTTTAAAACGAGGTGTCATGAATGAAATCAGCATAAACAGTGTCTAGCATCGACACAAAACAAGTATCCAAATATCTCGATATCTCAGTGTCGCAATCTCGGTACCTCAATATCTCAAAATCTTAGTATCAATCTCACTATCTAGGGCGCCGTCAGTCCTGACCGGCCCCTACCATCAATCTCAAGACCACGACGGTATCCTCCGGATATCCGATGCGTCGGATAAAATCACCGGTCGGTAGTGCTCCCCTGCTAGGCTCAACGCCATCCTCTGCGAACTTCTCGCCCCGGGGTACCGCACCGGGCCCACCATGTACCCGAAACGGTTCATCCAACTCCTCGAATCGGGTCTCGAAATCCATCAGCAAACTCATGGTGGACGACTCATACATCATGGGAAAACCGCACTTTTCATTTAAAAAGAGAGAGAAAAGAAGTTTATAAATGATTTTGCGGTTTTCCCCCAAATCCAGGAAATCTCATGAAAATCCAAATCCTCAATAGCATGTAAAAAGTGAATATAGGCATAAAGATCCATGAATGCGGCATAACAGTGAATAACAATATGCATGAAACAGCAAGTAATAACTACAATGTCTAAACTGGCATGTGAGGCAAGTACACTAATATCATGTCGAAACTATTAGCTAACAAGCTATGTCAATGCAATAGTATTTTCTAAGTGTACGTTACATGGCAATTACCGATGAAGATGTGTGTGAGCCGGCAAGTAAGTATACGTGGTACATATGCATCATCGGTAATGGTGCTAGTGTCCTAACAGCATGATATCAACAATGGAATATGAAATCACTAAATAAGTATGCGATGCGGAGCGAACAGCAATAATGTGCGGGAGCTAAATACTAGACACAACGATAACTAATCTGCATTTAATAAAATATAAGTTCTACAGTGGTGCCATTTGAAATAACCCGA
Source organism: Agapanthus africanus (assembly GCA_030015575.1). NCBI lineage: Eukaryota > Viridiplantae > Streptophyta > Magnoliopsida > Asparagales > Amaryllidaceae > Agapanthus > Agapanthus africanus. The sequence goes on from CM057339.1 coordinate 724,197,059, forward strand.
ATCACGGTGTTTTGAAAATAAGGGCTACGATGTTTTTAAGAAAAGATAAGTCCTTTGAAATATCCGTAAAATCCCTTGACCTGTCTTTAAAAATACCCGCGATCCATTAGTTTTTGAAATAGGTAGGAATCTAATCTAGTCTGACAACTACACTAAACTATACGGCTGAACTAACAAGCTGAATTAAGGGTAAGGAAACCGCCTAACATCTGAGTCGATACATATATAAACATATATATTAGTCGGTGATCCCACCTAGATAATATTACATCTGATACCATATCTATAATCAGATATTTCCAAGTCAAGAGTGCGGATCTATCATCAATATATAGCTCGTACGTAAATCCATCGTACGGCATCCCCAAATCTGGGTACGGGTCAATATCATATTCATCACATTATTCATCTGGTATCTTCTTTATCAAAGATCCTAATCCGAGTACCGATCTCTGTCTAGTACAATACTGATACCACCTAAGTATGCATGCACGTGTGTGAAACACTACGTCAAAGGACACGCTAAAACATCACGCCGTATATCAAATACGACCTGTCATATCACCGATCTCACGGCCTCAAATCGAATCTCATCGACTCATCTCAAATCCCAAGTACTATCCTCAAATCCAGTATATGAACACATAGTCCCATACCCATGTGTAAATATACATTTCCACATATACGTACAGGTAAAAGAAAGAATGTATGCAAGTATGTGTATGTGTGTATGTGTGGTACAACCACTACTCTAGGGTTTCGCAACACTAAACCAATCCAATCACACCTAGAATCCATCTTTATCATCAATAATCTCAAACAATGTATAATCAATATATGTGTGTATACGTATTCGTATACATCACCATGAACTGCGAGGGTGCTATACGCCATCCACCCGACTTCTTCCCGTAGATATAAATCTACTCACCTTGCTTCTTGTGTGCCGATGCCGATGTCGCCATCTTTATCTTCAACGCCTCGACATCACTTGGGGTACCTACAAGGATAACACAAATGCTAAAGCACATGAAAATCACATCGGAAACCAAAACGGCACACGCTACTCTCATAGGTAAAAACCTATAGTCTCGCATGCAAACACGATCAATAACCCTTTGCCGTTGACGTTCAAACGCCACCCGACAGAAACGAATCACCAAATACCAAAATCCATGCTAAAACAAGTCGTAAAACATGCGCCAACACAAGAAAACTACCCCAGATTCTATCCTAGCTGGAATCAGTCAAAATTGCGCATACCAAAGGTCAAATTTACTGGAGATAGGGCCCTGAACCAAAAACGAGGGGGTTCCAACCTGCTCTGGCCTCAATTTGTTGCTAGAAAGGATAAATTGGCGGCCTGGGGAAGGAGATAGGGGTTAGGGTTTTGTGTGGTGGTTCCAGGGTGCCTGCACATCTCACTGTCCAACCAAAATTATTTTAGGTGTCTCGGGGTGAAAGCAGATTCAATATAACCATCACAGATTCACAGTTTTTCCGATATCGGTTTCTAAATCCGTATTCCGGGTTTCAAGTCTCAGGTTTGGATCTCCAATCTAGCACTAAGGTGTTTGTATAACCTCTACTGAGCTCAATTTCACAGAAAAACCCAAAATTCCCTCAAACCCTAACTAGGTTTTCCTTAAGCCCACAAAACTACCCGATATCGATTCAATCTTAACATAGGGGTATAAGTAATGCTAAAAATAAGCTAATGGTTCAGTATATACCTCATTTAGCAACTCATGAATTTTGTTGAGTTGCCCCTAGTGGCCAAAATCCTTGCTTTCTTGGTCCAAAGGGCTTATCTTGAACTTGTGCACACTTTTAGTGAAATGGAGATATGGTTTTGGAGTTGTTTTAGAGGTGTTTTAGGGAGTTGAAGAGGGGGAGAATGAGGAGCAGGAGGAGCAGCAGCAATGGAGGAAGAGGGAGAGAAATGAGGGAAGGGATGAAGGGAAATGGCTAAGTCCTTGGTTAAAAGAAAACCATACTTCTCTCTCTCTCACCATACCTCATATAATAATCCTTTCTCTTTCCTTTTTCTTTTCTTTTCTTTTCTTTTCCCTCTAAATTCCTTTCTCACTCAAATAGTAACCCCAAAACAAACATGATAGAAATGCACAAGTGTAAGAAAAATGATATGTGCATGTTTTGCACAAAAATGCCAAAAATCCAATTATCGATTTTTAATCGCGATTAGCACTAAATTAATGTCAAACTAATCATAAAAACTTTAAAATGGTATAATTCTATAAAATATCCTATTTTAGAATTTTCCATAATTTTTCCAAAATTTTCCCCATTTATCGGTATTTAATTATACCGAAATATTAAAATATTCATTAAAAATTAATATTAAATTATAAAAATTCCCAAAAATAATATTTTATTTTTTTTGAAATGTTACAGCTGTCTAGGGCGCAGTGCACCTGGCGCTAGCGCATCTGTGTTTGACACATAGCGCTGAATCTAAAGCGTTGCTTCAACTTTTAAATTTTGAATTTTAAAACAGAGTTTTGCTCTGATTGGGGGAAACAATCTCTTTTCTTAGATTCGTATTGTTCTTGTCTCTTCCTTTTTCGTGAATTTCGAGTATGAAATTCTTTTGTAGTTGGGTATAATGTAATATCCTAGTACGTTCATATGACACTAATCGGTATTTTAAATCTTTTTTTATATTTTTTTATCTGTAAACTAAATACATGTGAATCTAGTATAATATATATATATATATATATATATATATATATATATATATATATAATATCTAAATCATATACTTATATCTTCTGGTAGCCACACGTTAAGGATAATTTATATTTGTTAACTGCCATCATATGGTTAAGCATCTCATGTTTTATTTTGATTTTTATCTATTACGCTTAAATTTAATAGAATCTGGATATCAAATATTTCTTAGATTCAAATATATTTAAATCCTTTTAAAATCTTAAATAAGGGGTATGAGATATTTAAACAATATTCTTGCATTATGGTTAAAAAGGATACATATATGTATTATTTTTCCAAAATATATTTTTATGAGATTTTGGTGGAGACGGAGTGTAGTTTGATATTATCTTTAGTAATATTAAACTATAATATATATTTATAACCTAATATATACTACACACACACACACACACTATTATATACTTTACATTTTATAAAATAGAAAACTTTCTCTCTTTCTCTCCACATAACATATTCCTTTCTCCCTCTCCTCTAACTAAATCACTCACTCATCAATTTATATATTCTCCTTTTTCATTCTTCAAGCCCACACCAATCCTCACCGACGCAACTCCAGCCGTAACCTAGAAGCTTAATCGAGCTATCAAAATTTGGTGTTGATTTGTATAGCGTCGTGTTGCTTCCATTCATCGCGTTTGTTTCGAAGCAAGTTTACAACTTGATACATGGTATGGATTACGCAATTTACTTATATACTGCCATACTATTATCATCATCAACATCATCATACAACTATATGTATATATAATTTATACACCGTAGTTATTTAACGTTGATCGGTTTTATAATATACAGTGTATGTAAATTTACAACTTGCAACATGCTATAATTATATCTATAAATATATATATCGTTTTTAATATTTCTTATTACTATCATTATACCGTTTATATCTATATAATTCATATATCATTAATTAGTTTATAATCTGCATTTTATAACGTTATGCAAAATATAGTTTGAAAATATTATAGTTTACATATGAAACGCCGTCGCCAAGCAGATACGGCAAATTTGGAATTTACTGTACACCTTACATTATAAAATTAAATATAAATTATAGAAAAATCATTAGCACATGTTCTTTAGTTTGTTACGAAGCTAAATCAGAATACTATAACCTTGTAAAATATTTACTTACAAAATAAATTGTTTAAATAACGTAAACTATAAATGAAAGTAGCTCTGAACCGCTGTCTAGGGAAATTCCAGCAGCAAATATTCAAGTTCGAACGTTCATAAGTTTTTGTAGGAACAACCTGAAATACTTTAACTTATAAAAATGAATACCTTATTGAATTTTCTTTGTTTTGGTATATGACATGTCCATTTTGGAGGACGTTTGTCATTTTTAAGCTATTTACAAATCAGGGTGATGCTGAATTTCTGAACGGAACTTTCTTATGCATGGTTAATCAACAAAACTTTTATAGTTATTAATCGGATTGAATATGCTATCCATGTTAATGTTATTATCTTAGTCTTGTACATGATATGATTGTGTTGTCCTTGACATGCTTGTAACCTGCCAGACTATACTATTTTTGTTATCATGTTAATACCTGTTACCTGTAATACTTACTGATGCCAACAATATTGACATATTATCCTGATTGACCTGACTTATTGTCTTGCTAGACAAGACCTGCTCATGATTATTCCTATGCTGTTATTAGGTAGACAATCTAGTGATACCTGACTTGAACACGAAACCTAGGAAAAAAGGGCAAAACACAAATGAAACCCGACTTGTAACTTAAGGGTTCACTACTTTCCAGAGACTGATCAGTCGATACAGACTTCGGGCCCCGGAATAATGATGCTGACATCATTCATCTGTACATGAAATTGTTTTACTGTCTAGCGGCACGTCTCGGATTCAGCCCCGAGAATCATGACCGTGGTCCCGGGCACGCACGGAATACTATTGAGTTACGTGGAGGATTACATTAATTGGTTTCAAATACCGTTGAGATAGATAACCTAGAAATACAGATTTTAAGATACACGTGAGATACCAATAGGATGCCGTTATATTACTTGTGATTGTTTGTTTATAATTATACCTTATTTTGCACATAACACCCTATATAGTATATTGCTTAGTTGTTATTATTATTATGATATTTATGACGCACTGATGTATAGGTTTTGCATGACCCAGATATTTGACTTAGCACATGAGTAATTCAACAAGACTACCGAGTAGTGAGAACCATCTTATTGATATAACTCTTATTGATGGTTAGTTATTCCTTGAATCTTTATTGCTTCCGCTACTATTTCTTGTTGTCGTTTGTGGCTATTTGGACATGTTTAGAGATAGATAGTTATATTGTTATTCTTGATTACTGATTGACAACCGTAATGTGACTATAGGAGGATATTTCCTTACCGTATGTAGCATAGTTGGTTTTGTTACGTTCCCGATTTTATATTTTAGGAAGCAGGGCGTGACAAGAGGTGCCTCATGCTGTTTTCTTCCGCCCCACCCGATCGGAAAGCAGAGTACTCTCTGCAGGAACCTAGTGTGAAGAGGAAGACCTCTCAGAATGATCGGCGGTAGTACGCTGATCTGTATTCAGGATGACAGAAGCTGATCCTTTGGACTTTGATCAGTCGAAAATATTGCATTTTTAACACATCAATTTCCATACTCTTTGTAATCATCTAAAGGTGTTTGGTATAAATATAGCACATATTAGCAATTCGTCTGCAAAATATCAAATAACATGTGTTATACATTATAACCGGTATTATGAGGGAAATTGTGTGTTTATTACTACATGCATGATCTTTGTATATCAACACTTGTCTCGAGATTGTGTGCAAGAAATTCTCCAGGTTAAAGAGACGGAATCACAAAAGTGCCGATAAATTGCAGCAAGTCCAAGACTTGAGATCGGGAAGTGTTCAGTTGATAAAACTGCACATTTGTTATTAAATTTTTTTCTACCATTTTCATATTAAAAAGGACTTTATTATAATATATCATACATATAAGGGTTTATGTGTAAAAATACTATTTTCCATGTGTTGATATATTATAATTAGCATTTGGTAGGAAAATGTATGCAAATAAATTCATTGACCTAATCCTAATAGAACAAAGTCTACTAAATCTTATTTGAGTTGTTATGCAGAATATTTCCAAGTTGTGCAGAATTTTCCAAAACTAGAATTAAGTAAATCAAGTTGTTGAAGAAGACTTGCCTAATTAAGAATCAAAACTTGAAGACCAAGTCTGGCAGCAACCACGAGAAGATTTTCAAATTCTTAAGGTTCCAGATATCGACACATGTCACAGGGAGCAAGCCCTAAAAGTTTGATCAATTGATCTCGACCATTGGCCGCGGATCCGCGGCCAAAACCCCACTTGGGCTGCGGATCCGCTGCAGATATAGTGAGTTGGGAGTTGAGGATTTTTGGGGAAAATCTTTTCTACATTTTACCTAATATGGAAGCAAATGATTCTGGCTTTACACTATAAAAAGGCACCGAGAGCCTCTTGGAAAATTTATCAAGCCGACGCGATCACGAAGCCCCAGACGCTCACGCATCCAGGCTGATCATCAACTGTTCGTCTACCTCCTTAGGAAAGATTAAGAAGCAACTAGTTTGTAATCATTTTCTACGGAATAAAGTGTAGATTGTTCAAGTGATTAATAAAGGTAGTTATTTTATTTAATTCTTTTGCATTTTACATTATGTTTCCCCTCTCTGTCTTTTCATCTTCTTCTCCCAACATGCGCGAGTAATTCTCCTCTTATTAGGGTTCGTAGGATTAGGGTAGACTAATGGATGATGAACATCCCTAAACCCTTTTTAAGTCCTATAAAGTTTATGAACTTTGTCAAAAGAATCATTAACATCCTAATCGGGCGCGCTAGCAATTCTTTGCTAGTTCCGACCGCGATTAGAGATTAGATTAATGATTGTTTTGGTAAAGGCTAGATTTGAACGGAGTTCCGTGTCGAGATAAGGGTTAAGAGTGGGATTCCTTTTCCCTCCAGAAACCCTAATCTACACGCATCACCGTCGTTCTAGTTTTAAATCTATTAATGGATAAAAAAAGGTAATTTTTAATTAATCGTCCATGACTACTAAATCCTAACGAACCCTACAAGCCTTCTTATTATATTATCTAAATCTCTAAAATAATCTTGATCTATATTTTTGCATTCTTGCTTAACGTAGATCTAGAAACTTTTCACAAAATTCTTATTTCCTCCTCTCTTTCAACACATCTAAAGTAAGAGTAAAAGGTTCCACGTTTCCCTGAGGACGACCCGTACTCACCTCGGTCTAGCTACGCGCGACACCGTTCTGATTGCGGTTAAACTACAAACACACTCTTTTCCGAACCAATCAAATGGCGCCGTTGCCGGGGATACGTGCGTAATTTTTTTATTTTACTATTTGTGTTGAATTCTTAGACGATTTATATCATTATTAACACAAAACTGCAAATTGCATATTTAACGATTTGTGCGTGAATTTTTGCAAGGAGATCTGGAGTCACAGAATTGAGGAAAACAGAAGACAGACGCATTCATCGAGATCCAGAGGAGCACAGAGGGCTTGAGAAAAATTTTCATCAACTGTTCCTTCCACCTTGCGGCGGAACCGCGGCACAAAGGTGCTTCCTGCGGCGGAAACGCGGCAGTTTAGAGGGAGTAGGGCTACAGAACTCTCTGGTAAGATTCTCAACTCCTTCTCTCTCCTCTCAAATCCAATAAAATCTATCTTCTGCAGGATTCTTTGCAAAATCGCGCCGCTAAAAAATTCTTTTTACAAAAGTTTCGTGATTGGTTTTGTTTGCATATTTTTAATACGGACTCTAAGGGGCAAATACCAAATCAAGATTAGGTGGGGATTTCATCACCCTTCCTAAGCCCCACAAATCATAAACCGAGCATCCGCATCAACCCTACATTAATTTAAAAAATATCTAGACCAGACTCTAAGGACTGTCGCGCTCATTAAGGACAGAGGAAGGTCGTGGGTAATCTATCGTTTATCCGCATTACTTTTGTAGTGCCTAGGCAAGTGTGTCAAAGGCTAGTGGTTTTTAATTAGGCCCACTACTGTGGTTCCTTCCCACTTACCTGGCTACAAGGGTAGTACGGAGGCGGTAGATGATTGATCCTGCGGCTTGTCCTTTGGAAGTCTAGGAGCGGTCTAGAGACTGGACCTAGGTGACCTTAGTTCTAGGGTTGCTTGTGCATCTTAGGGAGATTTGTCTTGAGTCCCACTTTTTCAAAACAAGCCAATTTTAAATCACACACACGCTGCCACTTGCACTAAACCCGCTTAGTGCATGCTCGGCTGGACACGGGATCCTAGTGTCCGCGTTCCTGCTATCGACGCCGAAGTCGGTACTTCTTCATCTTCTTTTCCCCCACCACACACCACGACCGAGATGGACGACACTCCATCAAATTATAACACCACGCTGCCACCGCCCGAAGGTGCGCAGAATCCACCGCGCATCTCTCTCCAAGAAAGATGCTATCCTATCCGTGGTCCTCTTCCCACTTGTCTATCTCTTCCACCACCTAACGGGGATAATTTCGAAATTAAACCCCACTACATCAATCTGCTGCCCAAATTTCACGGGCTTGAGTCGGAAGACGCGTACGTTTTCATCACCAAATTCGAAAACGTATGCGCAATGATGGGTACTTCACAATTGACTTTAGATGCTATGCGCTTACGTCTTCTCCCATTCACACTGTGCGACTTGGCAGAAAAATGGCTTTAGAATACTGCCGCACATTCTATCACTAATTAGGATGAATTCGTCATAGCATTTCTTAAGAAGTTTTACCCAAACCATAAGACTGCACGTGTTAGGAGCGAGATCAACCAGTTCACCCAGCTTCCCAATGAACCATTTTGGAAGTGCTTTGAACGTTTCAAAGATCTGCTTGTCCAATGTCCTCATCATGGAATCAATAGATGGGATTTATGTCGGATTATATATGAGGGCATTAATTCAGCGACAAAGCAGATGCTTGAAACAATGTGTCAATGCAATTTCATGTCTAAAGACGACGGTGAAGCTTGGAAGTATCTGGAAGACCTCGCTGAACACACTTTGCAGTGGTAAAGCGTAAGACCACCTCTATCTAAGGGAGGTGTTCACCAGCTCGATATTTCCATCGCAGTGAAAGCCGAAATGGCAGCGATGCAGAAGAAACTCGACGCTATTGAGAGAAGATTCTCATCAGTCTCCCTAAATCAGGTTACGCTTCCTAAGACCGTCTGTGGTTGCTGTTCGGATCCTTCACACTTAACGGAAGAATGTCCTATGAATGCTTCGTTTCAAGCTAATGCTGCTTTTCAGCAGCGACCTAGAAACGACCCTTATTCTTCCATGTACAATCAAGGATGGAGTAATCATCCTAACTTTGCTTGGAATCAAAACCAATAAAGAAATTATCAAAGACCTCCTCCACAGCAACCACAAGCACAGAATCAGCCCCCCTTTCAGTCACAGAATTTCCAAAATCCGGCCAACATTTCTACACCACAAGTGGTCGGTACTGACAACTCACTTGCACAAACTTTGGATATTTTCATGAAACAATCCATGCAAATTTCTGCTGAGATGAGGTCTTCTATTGATACCATAACGAAAAACTCCGCCTCCCAAGGTGAGAGTATTAAATCATTAGAAAACCAAATCGCACAGTTAAACGCCGCAATGAGTGCGAGAGAGAAAGGGAAACTCCCATCTCAACCCCTACCGAATCCTGGCCATTCACAAAATCATAATGTGAATGCCGTTACTACGTTGAGATCGGGGAGAGAGCTGAATACCCGTGTGGGTGAGCAGTTTAATGTTAGTGACACATTTGATACCCCAGCTTCATCTTCTTCTTCCCCTAATTCGTCTAGTCCCCCACCTTCATCCGAGCCTATTCTCCGTTTTCTCCAAGGCTCGAACATTTCGCCAAATCTATCTAAGTCGATTCCCACTCTAATTTTGGGATCGAATCCGTCGCCATAGTCTTCTCCACAAACGTTGGACCCAAAACTTATTGATCGTGCTCCATTTCCAAACTGATTAAGGGCCAACAGACCTAACCCGCAAATCGAGAAGATTGTGGAAATGTTTAAGCAAGTTAGCGTGAATATTCCTCTCCTAGATGTTATTCAACAGTCCCATCTTATGCAAGAATCCTTAAAGACATGTGCACTGGGAAGAGAAAAACTCAAGTGCCTAAGAAGGTTTTCATGAAGAGTAATGTTAGCACCGCTTTTACCCAACAAATACCAAAGAAACGTAAGGACCCCGGCTATCCTACAATCTCTATTTCTATTGGGGGTAAAAATATTAATCGTGCTTTACTCGATCTAGGCGCTAGCGTTAACTTGCTTCCTTATTCAGTATACGAGCAGTTAGGAATTGGAGAGTTAAAACCCGCCCATTGTACTCTCCAAATGGCAGACCGATCTATCACCAAACCTCGGGGCGAACTAGAGGATGTGTTAATTAAAGTCGGGGAATTCATATTTCCCGTGGACTTTATTGTTTTAGATACACAACCTGTGGCAAACCCACGCAATCAAATCCCGGTGATACTTGGTCGAACCTTCCTAGCAACTTCTAACGCTGTAATTAATTGTCGTAATGGTTCTATGAACTTATCCTTCGGGAAAATGACAATTGAGCTTAATATTTACAAGCTAGGAAGTCAGCCATCAGAACCTTCTGCTCATTTGCTGGATGTTTGTTCCATCCACGAGATAGCTCCTGAAAGCTGCATGGATGAGGAACTTTGCTTTGATGTTCTCGACAACACTAATGAGACATCGTTTGATCTTGCACCACTTCACAGTGAGGATATGTTCAATGAGTCCGACCTTGAGATTGAACCCGTTGACTCGTTGCAAAAGTCAGCAGCACTTTCCGAGTCAATATCTTATGCAAGTTTTGAACCTCTTAAGGAGTCCGAATATCATTCCGTTACCCCACCTTCTATTGTCTCTCCGCCAATTCTTGATCTCAAACCGCTACCTTCTCATCTTAAATATGCATATTTGGGAGAGAATAAGACTTTGCCAGTGATTATATCTGCTTCTCTAGCCTTAGAGCAAGAGAATGCACTTTTGGCAGTGTTGAGATCGAATCGGCAAGCATTTGGTTGGACGATGGCCGACATCAAAGGGATTAGTCCCTTAATTATTGAACATCACATACATCTGATGGATGAAGCCAAACCAATCCGAGACCCACAAAGACAGTTAAATCCCGTTATGAAGGAGGCGGTAAAGAAAGAAATCGTCAAGTGCCTTGATAGTGGAATAATTTACCCCATATCTGATAGCCAATGGGTAAGTCCAATTCATGTGGTCCCTAAAAAGTCTGGCATCACGGTCATCACTAATGAGGCTAATGAGTTAATCCAAACACGCACCCAAACTGGGTGGCGCGTATGTATTGATTACAGGAAACTCAATGCCGCGACGAGGAAAGATCACTTCCCTCTACCTTTCATTGACCAGATGTTGGAACGATTAGCGGGACACGATTACTACTGTTTCTTGGATAGATACTCTGGCTACAACCAGGTCCCCATCGCCGAAAAGGATCAAGATAAAACCACTTTTACTTGTCCTTTCAGAACTTTTGCTTATAGACGCATGCCCTTTGGGTTATGCAACGCTTCCGCTACATTTCAGCGGTGCATGATGGAGATATTTTCAGATATGGTGGAAAAATTTTTAGAAATTTTTATGGACGATTTCTCCATTTTTGGGGACTCCTTTGAGGACTGCCTTCGTAATCTTGACGCGGTTCTTACCCGCTGTAAGGATAAGAACTTGACTTTAAATTGGAAAAAATGCCATTTTATGGTCCAAGAAGGTATTGTACTTGGACATATAATTTCACGAAAAGGCATTGAGGTTGACAGAGCTAAAATTGATGTCATTCATAACCTCCCTCGTCCCAACTGCGTCAAAGATATACGATCCTTCCTTGGCCATGCAGGATTTTATAGGAAATTTATTAAGGACTTTAGCAAAATTGCTAGACCCTTAACCCTTCTATTGGCCAAGGACACTACTTTTCACTTCAATTCGGATTGTGAGGCTGCTTTTGAATCGCTTAAAGAATCACTCACTACAGCCCCCGTTCTATCATCTCCGGATTGGAACCACCCGTTCGAGCTTATGTGTGACGCATCAGATTTTGCTATTGGTGCTGTCTTGGGACAGCATATTGATAAGATGCCACATGTAATTTACTATGCAAGTAGGACCTTGAATGATGCACAAATAAATTACACAACTACCGAGAAAGAACTCTTGGCAGTTGTATTTGCATTAGAGAAATTCAGGCGCTACTTGATTGGCTCGCCTATTGTGGTTTACACAGATCACTCCGCCCTACGTCATCTTTTAACGAAGAAGGATGCAAAGGCCAGGCTAATACGTTGGATCCTATTTTTACAAGAATTTGATCTTGTTATCAAAGACAAGAATGGATGTGAAAACATAGTAGCCGACCATCTTTCACGCATCACTTCTTCGACAACTGTGACCGTGCCGATAAATGACTCATTTCCTGACGAACAGCTCTTGAATGTATCCTACGAACCTTGGTTCGTGGATATCGTGAACTATCTTGCTACGGGACTTATTCCTAGTGATTGGTCGAAACAAGACAAACGTCGATTTCTATCCTAAGTAAAATATTTTTACTGGGATGAACCTTATCTATTCAAGTATTGTTCCGATAAAATCATTCGCTGGTGTGTCCCTAACGATGAATTCAAGAGCGTGTTATCATTTTGTCATGATCAGGCATGCGGCGGTCACTTTGGACCTCGAAAAACGGCGGAGAAAGTTTTGCAATGTGGCTTTTATTGGCCAACATTATTTAAAGATGCATTTGAACATTGCAAAACTTGTCCGCGATGTCAGCATTTGGGTCGGATTTCATGAAGGAACAAGATGCCGCTCCAACCTATATTGGTTGTGGAAATATTTGATGTTTGGGGTATTGATTTTATGGGCCCTTTTCCCAACTCCTTTGGGAATCTATATATCTTGTTAGCGGTTGATTATGTCTCGAAGTGGGTGGAAACTATACCGTGTCGCACTAATGACAACAAAGTTGTCATTAAGTTCCTTAAAGAAAATATCTTTTCGCGATTCAGACACCCTCGCGTTATCATTAGCGACAACGGGACACATTTCTGCAATAGGTCTTTCGAGGCCTTGATGCGGAAATATTCAATCACTCACAAGTTTTCTACGCCCTATCATCCCCAAACAAACGGGAAGGATGAGATCTCAAATAGGCAGATCAAACAGATATTGGAGAAGACGGTTTCTAAGAACCGTAAAGATTGGTCAACCAAATTAACGGATGCTCTTTGGGCATTCCGCACCTCTTATAAGACCGATCTTGGTATGTCTCCACACCGCCTTGTGTTTGGGAAGGCATGCCACCTCCCTGTCGAGATTGAACATAAGGCAATGTGGACTACTAGAGAGCTTAATTTTGATCTTGATCATGCAGGTAGCTATCGGAAGCTGCAGTTGAATGAGCTAAGCGAACTCCGTGATGAAGCTTACGATAATGCGGTGATAGTAAAGAACAGGACTAAAGTGTTCCGCGATAAAAATCTTTTTAGAAAAACCTTCACATCGGGGCAACAAGTCCTTCTTTACGATTCCCGTCTCCAACTTCATCGAGGTAAGTTTAAATCTCGTTGGAAAGGACCTTTTGTGGTGCGGTATGTACACCCGCACGGGGCAGTTGAAGTCGAAAATTTGAAAAACGGTTCAATTTTTAAAGTAAATGGGCATAGATTAAAACCGTATTTTTCTGCTGACCCCGCGGAGGAGCTCCTGTTTCTACAGGAGCCGCTTTATCAAAACTAAATTTCCTCCGCCTCACCTCCATATTTTCGTAACATTTTCTCATTTTAAGAATGGAGGTGAGTAAAAATGGATTTGATTGAATATCTGTGCGTTTCAAAGAATAAGTTTGGGGGAATTTTTCATTTAACTATTATTTTACCCATTGTATCTCTCCCTTAGTATACAGGTCCATATTCTAAAAAGGCTACATCAGTGAGGACACTGCTGAAAACAGGTTTGGGGGGGAGGTTTGTATTCACTGAATTATCTTTGACACTGGGCATTAAATTTTTTTTATATATATAACAAAAGAGTAGAAAGTGAAAAATTACATCCAAAAGATAGGAATAGTTTAAGAAAACCAAGAAAATTAGAAGTTTTCTTAAACGAACTAGTAATAAGTAGTTATGAGCTGTTGTCCCAAGGGTTAGTAAGATAAAGGAAGTCACTAATATGAGGATAAAAATAAGTCTGAAAAATAGTTTCTATTCTGGAAGCCAAACATTTGAATGTTGATACCCTACTATATGCACTTACACACGTCTTGAAACTCGGGATAGTAGAGGATACCTTGAAATTCTGTTGTCTAAAAGCCAAAGTATGAAGGAAATGAAAAAATGAAGAAAATTTAAAAATGGTGAAAAGAAAAAAAAAATGAACACTGGTTTTGTTATCGCCAAGGCAGCAATAAAAAAATATAGCGAGGGTGCCTCTTCACTTAGTGCCCTAAGGCCAACTGGTCTGGGAGTCACTGCTAAGCCTTAGGTGGTGCAAGACGAGGAAAATATTATCACCTAATCAGCAAGCACTTAAGTAATCGGTCGGTTAGTACCTCAAGAAGTATTAACGGTCGCATGAAAAGGTGTGAGCAGACCTAAGTATTCATCAAATTAAAAAGTACTATGGTAGATGGACAAGAGTATGATAGCTTGAATTGAATTCTTCGAGTGTAGGGATGTCCATTTCACACACGTAGGGTATATGATCAATGTTTGGATGAAAGATAGGAATGAAGAATAAAGACGATGTTTTATCGAAGGATAATGTGATTTCTAACATTTTTTCATGACTATTAAGATAGGGCTCATGACAACTGAAAAGCTAGTGTAGTTGGAAACTCTTATTTTCAAAGTCTTTCTTTTATGGTTCTTATCTTTATATGTAAATTTCACCATCTCTCTTTTGTTATAGGATTTTGTAGGTGTAATCCGCTGAAAAACCCTCAGGAGACAACACTCCTCCTACTGGGGACACCTAGAGGTTTAACGGCTTGTTGCACGTGCTCAGTGCAATCGTGTCTGCCTACGAAAGTGTGCTTAGTTTTCTCCTTTCTTTTTCTCCTCTTGAATAAACTAGTTTGATCGGGACGATCAAAGATAAGTTTGGGGGTATTTGTTCAGTTGATAAAACTGCACATTTGTTATTACATTTTTTCTACCATTTTCATATTAAAAAGGACTTTATTATAATATATCATACATATAAGGGTTTATGTGTAAAAATACTATTTTCCATATGTTGATATATTATAATTAGCATTTGGTAGGAAAATGTATGCAAATAAATTCATTGACCTAATTCTAGTAGAACAAAGTCTACTAAATCTTATTTGAGTTGTTGTGCAGAATATTTCCAAGTTGTGCAGAATTTTCCAAAACTAGAATCAAGCAAATCAAGTTGTTGAAGAAGACTTGCCTAATTAAGAATTAAAACTTGAAGACCAAGTCTGGCAGCAACCACGAGAAGATTTCCAAATTCTTAAGGTTCCAGATATCGATACATGTCACAGGGAGCAAGCCCTAAAAGTTTGATCAATTGATCTAGACCATTGGCCGTGGATCCGTAACCAAAACCCCACTTGGGCCGCGGATCCGCCGCAGATATAGTGAGTTGGGAGTTGAGGATTTTTGGGGAAAATCTTTTCTACATTTTACCAAATATGGAAGCAAATGATTCTGGCTTTACACTATAAAAAGGCACCGAGAGCCTCTTGGAAAATTTATCAAGCCGACGCGATCACGAAGCCCCAGACGCTCACGCATCCAGGCTGATCATCAACTGTTCGTCTACCTCCTTAGGAAAGATCGAGAAGCAACTAGTTTGTAATCATTTTCTACGGAATAAAGTGTAGATTGTTCAAGTGATTAATAAAGGTAGTTATTTTATTTAATTCTTTTGCATTTTACATTATGTTTCCCCTCTCTGTCTTTTCATCTTCTTCTCCCAACATGTGCGAGTAATTCTCTGCTTGTTAGGGTTCGTAGGATTAGGGTAGGCTAATGGATGATGAACATCCCTAAACCCTTTTTAAGTCCTATAAAGTTTATGAACTTTATCAAAAGAATCATTAACATCCTAATCGGGCGCGCTAGCAATTCTTTGCTAGTTCCGACCGCGATTAGAGATTAGATTAATGATTGTTTTGGTAAAGGCTAGATTTGAACGGAGTTCCGTGTCGAGATAAGGGTTAAGAGTGGGATTCCTTTTCCCTCCAGAAACCCTAATCTACACGCATCACCGTCTTTCTAGTTTTAAATCTATTAATGGATAAAAAGGGTAACTTTTAATTAATCGTCCATGACTACTAAATCCTAACAAACCCTACAAGCCTTCTTATTATATTATCTAAATCTCTAAAATAATCTACATCTATATTTTTGCATTCTTGCTTAACGTAGATCTAGAAACTTTTCACAAAATTCTTATTTCCTCCTCTCTTTCAACACATCTAAAGTAAGAGCAAAAGGTTCCACGTTTCCCTGAGGATGACCCGTACTCACCTCGGTCTAGCTACGCGCGACACCGTTCTGATTGCGATTAAACTACAAACACACTCTTTTCCGAACCAATCAGGCAGTAAACTAGAAACAATAATAAGATTCTAGGTATCAGAGAAGAACCCTAAAGCCAACATAAAGAGACACTGAAAATTTCAGGCACTGACTCCACCAAACGGCCGCGGATCCGCGGCCGAGTCAGGACGATCCGGTGGGAACTTTTTGCAGAAGCTTCTCTTGTAACAGCCAAGCTTCTTGTGCAAGTTTAATACCTACCAAGCTTCTCATGCAAGCCTCATAACTACCTAGCTTCCAAGGGAAGATAGACCTAGCTTCTAGGGGAAGCTAAAGGGAAAACTATAAAAGGGCACCTAGGGCTTCATTACAAAGGTTGTTGTAGGTTGTTGTTCAATAAATCTACACACAAGTTGAGTGGCACAACTTGTAATCAAAACTCTAGCCCAAATCAAATTCAAAAGCCAAATCAAGATCTATCGAGAAGCGACTCAAGCAAGCCTTCAACGAGCCTTTGAAGCAACGCCAATCTTCATCCGAGCAAGAGATCCACGACGATTGTAACCCTTCGAAAACCGTTTAGGCAGTTTTTCGGTAATCGGCTAATTTTTCGGCTTTTTCCGTAAAAAGTCAAAATAGGTATTTTTCATTGTAGACCTAATTATACAAAATTTAGATAAGATATTACTATAATTTTGTCACTAAAATGTCACTTAAAATTTTCTAGTTAAATAAAAAAAATTCGTAATTAATTAATTTTTTTCCACTCACTTTCTTTCTTAAAATTTCATGCAAAAATCCACAAAAATGCACATTTTTCTTCTCTAATTCAAACCATAATCCTATTCCACCTCTTCGCAAACCATAAATTGTTTAAAACAAGGAGAAAGAAGACCTTTTTGGAGGCTAAGTGCAAGAGGTTCACCACTTGTGAGGTGAAGATTCTAATCTATTTGTTAACTTGTAGTTTAAATGTGCTAAAATTGAATTTTTAAGTGTTAATTTAGTAGTAATTGTTTGTTTAGGAAATTCAAGAATGGGATTTGATTTTTGAATTAGGGTTTGTAGCATGGTTGATGGAGTTAAGTTAGGGTTTGGTTATCTAATTAGTTAGAGTGGTGAATTGTGCGATGTTGCGCTCGCTAGATCGATAAAATTGCGATATTTGCATCGAATCGGTATGCTTTTTGCTTACTAGATTTTTATAAAAATTAGAATGTGATCTAATTGCGTTATATTAGCGATATAATTAGCTTCATAAACGACTATTAGAGTGCGCGAACGAGGGGTTTTGTCTAGCCGGGTTTTAGTTTTGTCGATTTCCCCGAAATGACAATTCTAGTTAAGATTTAGCGATTTTCGTGTGTTTTCCCGCACACCGAGTGCACGTTATGTTTAATTCGAGAGCGTCGATATTTTTATATTGTGACTTGAATCGTTTTAGGATATGTAATCTTATGCTTGGTGTTGTGCAAATATAGGATCGGTCGGGGAAACATCGGACACGGCGCGTAAAGGCAAGGCGGTGGTCGGATCGGATTAGCGAGGCATTCAGGTGAGTAGATATATTCATCTATGGGGAAATCGTCTGGATGGCGCGAGGCGCCCCTAGTTAGGATTACCTTATTTCTTGCAAGACTTGTATTGTTAGTTAGCTTACCCCTTTATTTATATTGCATACCCTTATAACTAACCGTATACTAATTGCATGGATATTTATACACACATATGCGATATCACTTCGTAGGACACGAACACCATTATCATTGGCTTTTGTTGCACGCGCACTATTAATGTGACACACGCCTTTGGTAATTGCCATGCCATGTGCACTATAAAACCTGTTTAGCTTAGTATCGCCACTTGCATCATACATGATATATGAAATTGCATAGCATGTATATACCTCGCATCATCATCATACTTACATAGATTTCTAGCCACAATTCACATCGCATACCTTGATATTATAGACATTTATCATATATAACATGTTGGACATTATGATTTTCTTGAGGATTTCAGTATTACTGCGATTTCTGGATTTTTGGGGAAAACCGTAAGAATTTAACAAAAGCTTATATTTATCATTCTTAAAACAAAGTTGCGGTTTCCTCATGATGTATGTGTCGTCCACCATGAGTTTTCATGTTTTCTGTTGGATTTCGAGACCCGATTCGAGGAGTGGATGAACCGTCTCGGGTACATGGTGGGCCCGGTATGGTACCCCGGGGCAAGAAGATCGAGTTGTAGACGATGAGCCTGGCAGGGGAAGACTACCTACCGGTGATGTCTGGCGCGGCGGATATCCGGAGGATACCGACCGTTGTCGTGAGATTTGATGAAATGGGCCGATCCGGACTGACGGAGCCCGATATTTGAGACTTTGTTACAGTGAGATATTGAGACAGATATGATTTCATATTTGGTGTCGATGCTTGACACGGGTTTTCAGATGATTTCTTGATGGTACTTAGCTATTATACAGATATTCATTTTCTAAAGTTAAGAATGCAGTACCCTTAGCATTTAAAACACTTAAAGAGTTAGTAATGACATTGCATACATGTGCATGCATACTAGAGATATTATATCACATATGGACATACATGTTGTGACGCATTGCGTGCATTCTTACGATTGCCTTACTAGATGTTATATTCTACTCACGAGCTGGCAACTCACCCCCGTTGTGCCACAGTGTCTTGCAGGTCGGACTCATCAGTCTTGTAGCGGCGGCTATCTTATCATCAGCTCCTTTTGCTCAGACTCGCGACATCGCCCGTAGGTGGGTTGCGAGAACACTTTGTTTCTTTTGCTCTATCATTGTATCTAGTATTCTCTATCTACCACTTTCTATTTGTATATACGACCTAGTGATGAGACTGAGAGATTTGTATATTTGTGGTTTCTTTGGGGTCGAGCTCACTTGAGCCGGCATTATGTTTTCTGATATTTTGCGTTTCTTTTATGCTCTTTTCTTGATATTACTTATATATTACATGTGGCTGTGATCCGCCTTGGGCGAAGAGCTAGCTCTCGCTTGGGGATGCCATTTATGATTACAGGTTATATATATCTTGTTGTACCCATTTTGGGGGATAGAAAATACAAGGGAGACTCTGCCGAAATTTTCGGGAATTTTTGATGTTTTTAAAAAGGGTTTCAATGCAACTTAATTGGTTTAAAAACTGTTTTTATTAAAGGTTTTCCTTCACTCACTTTTGATTTGGTTTAGATTTTTCTGGGCTTTGGCTGACTTAGGTTACGTTACGTCTTTAGACGTCTCGTAATCTAAGTGCCAGTCACATTCCGTACCTTCGGGTCGTGACAACGATCCACAACTCAAGAAGATCGATGCGAAGCTTTTCGGCAGATCTAGTTACCTCCTCAAATCTTGTAATCTCGAGTTGAGTGAATTGTACCTAATCGTCGATTAATAAAGGTGAATATTGTAAATCTTGCTTTTCTTTACATTCTTGCATTATGAAAAGTTACCTCTTGATTCTTTCCTTTTTCATGATGTGTGAGTGAAATCTCCGCTTGTAGCGGAATCGAGAGAATAGGTAGATGATGATGATCAAATTCTTGAACGGTTCTTAAGTCTTATGAGTTTTGTAAACTTTAGGAAATTGAACTATCGAAGACCTAATTTGAGCGAGATCGCTTTCTTGAATGTTTTCACTCCAAATTAGAGATCAACGATCGGTGATTTAATTTACTAAAAGCTTGAATTTGAATGATAATCAATGAAAGGACAAGGGATGATGAAGGAGAAACCCTAGTTTCTTCAATAGATCCCTAAATCTCGTTGATCGTCATCGATCTAACAACAAATCCTCAATAGATAAGAATTCGTAATCATTAGTATTCATCATCACTATCAATTTGATCGATTCCTACAAGCTACTTTACAAATCTTGAGAATTCAATTGGTTTGGACATTTTCTTGATCTTTATTAATTCTTGAATTTAGATCTATTTCTTTATGATTCTTAAAACTAAATTTCACAAATATTGAATCATTTTCTTTTATCTTTTCTTTTCAACTCAATTAAAACAAATTCGAACAAATTCACACTTTCTCAGTGGACCATCCGTTCTCATTGACGAAACTACAATAGACACCATTAATTGATTGCGGTATAAATTTTTTTGGTTGTGAAACATTTTACATACACACAAAGATGATCAATCAGACTTGCTCCTTCCCCATTCAATTCTCGCGCATCTCTTTCGCTTATGGCCAGGTGGCGACTGTTGCTTCTTCTCTTTTAGATCGGTAGTCAAGAGGCGGAGGAAGGTCTGTCCAAAATCAAAGTGGCGATCTAATATAGTGACCTGACCATACCATTGGCAGAAAGATGCACTAGTCACCAAGCATGGCTCATAGAACGGGAGATCAAACCAAGCAGAGGAACACCCGCTGATGAAATATCGCCAAGCGCGGGCTCTATTGATAAGGCTCCCCTCATAGGAGAACTATACGTTCGAACTCTCGATATAGAGCTAGTCGTATCCGAACTGCCTTGCGAAGCGCACAGGTAGAAATGGCTTAATAAAACAACGATCCCCCAATCGCCATATAAGGTGTGACAGACGAATGCATATAAGCCAGTATAGGAGATCCGACGGGAGTACCGAGAATTCACTCCCGCTGTCAGCATAAGGTCCGCCTAGGGTCTCAACAGGTGATCGAGGCATGCATCGATGTATCAGGTAGTTCTGACGAAAGTTGAGATATGCCCTGATGGTCTTCATGTCATCCAAACTCCAACACTCCTCGCTGTAGAGCTCGAGCAGAGCTGGACCCCTTTTAGCATTCGTATATGGCCGTGCGGGAATAAATCCCCGGCAATGGAGGGAAAACCAGGATACCAAATACGTAAACAGTAGGCTGACTCTAACATTTGGGCCATCTCGAGGATCCACCATCCGTGACCTCGAACCGGGGGCCTTACCGGTAGACAGGGAAGATACGACCCGCCTCAATCCTCTCAAGCTGTCGCAGACCATCGCAAGAAGCAGAGCAATGTTTCGGCCGCAAAAAATAGAGACAGCTGGGAATAACGCCTCGACGCTCATGGATTCAGAAGGTATTACGCACTTCTTGATCCATACGGAGAAGAAAGCGGCAAACGCTGCAAGCCTAGACAACGTGCGTCCGGTCAAACTGTAGATACCTTTGAAAGTAATGCCAAGAAGATAGCTTCATTTATCAAATTCCAGGATATAATCCGGAAACCCTGCTCTCCTACTTCTATATCTTCCACTGACGGACTTCGAGCTGTCGCAGATGCAAAATTCCTTAAAGAGCCAAAGATATATTCACCCCATGCATGTATGCTGAGACGACCTTTGCTCCTGCTCGAAGCACAAATAAAATAGTGGAAAATAATGTCATGCCCCGCTGCCCAAAATACATGAATAAGTCACGTGACAGAGCCAACCATGCTACCATGGTTAGGAAAAATCCTTCCATAGTCACATTATGGCTGCCAATCAGATATCAAGAATAGTAAATAAAATCTAACTAACACATGTCCATCTGCCACAGTAAATAAAAGTCAAGAAATGCATATAGCGGAAACAAATAAAGATCCAATAAAGAATAATATTTAAATCACATCCCTTATGGGATCACATCGATAAATTTAAACTACGGAAATAAAATAAACTAAGCATTTCTAAAACTAATCATCAAGCTCCTTACTGCTCGGCTTGCTTGTTCAAATACTCCTGATCTTCCCACGACAAGGTTAAAAGAACTGGGTCATGCAAAACCCAGACGTCAGTGCGTTATACATATCGAAATAATAGTAATAACCATAATAGGATGCTATGATTAAACACGGGTGTAAATAATAAACACAGGTATAAAACAGTGAGGTATAGGTATGTGATGTGTATCCTAAAGTCTGTGCTTCTATGTTATCTATTCTACAAGTCTTTGAAATCAATTAATGGAATCGTCGATGTAACTTAATAGTATCCTGTGCGTGCCCAGGACCACGGTCAAGTCCCTCGGGGCTGAATCCGAGACAAGCCGCTAAGTAGTAAAAACAGGATATCATGTACAGACGAATGATGTCAGCATCATCATTTCAGGACCGAAGCCCGTATCGACTGATCAGTCTCTGGAAAGTATCGAACTGTTGAGTTACAAGTCAGGTTTAACCATAATAGGATGCTATGATTAAACATGGGTGTAAATAATAAACACAGGTATAAAACTGTGAGGTATACGTATGTGATGTGTATCCTAAAGTCTGTGCTTCTAGGTTATCTATTCTATAAGTCTTTGAAATCAATTAATGGAATCGTCGATGTAACTTAATAGTATCCAGTGCGTGCCCAGGACCATGGTCAAGTCCCTCGGGGCTAAATCCGAGACATGCCGCTAAGTAGTAAAAACAGGATATCATGTACAGACGAATGATGTTAGCATCATCATTTCAGGACCGAAGCCCGTATCGACTGATCAGTCTCTGGAAAGTATCGAACTGTTGAGTTACAAGTCAGGTTTAACCATAATAGGATGCTATGATTAAACATGGGTGTAAATAATAAACACAGGTATAAAACAGTGAGGTATAGGTATGTGATGTGTATCCTAAAGTCTGTGCTTCTAGATTATCTATTCTACAAGTCCTTGAAATCAATTAATGGAATCGTCGATGTAATTTAATAGTATCCCGTGCATGCCCAGGACCACGGTCAAGTCCCTCGGGGCTGAATCCGAGACATGCCGCTAAGTAGTAAAAACATGATATCATATACAGACAAATGATGTTAGCATCATCATTTAGGGACCGAAGCCCGTATCGACTGATCAGTCTCTGGAAAGTATAGAACTGTTGAGTTACAAGTCAGGTTTCATTATTGATTTCCCCTTTTCCCCCAGGTTTTGTGTTCAAGTCAGGTATTGATGATATCAATCTAATGCCAACACAGATCAAGCAGGTACAGGTCTTGTCTATATAGACAACAAGTCACGTCCATCAGAATAACAAGTCAGGATTGTTGGCATTAGTAATAATCCAAGTAACAGGTCTAGTAATGTGTCGTGAATATGTCAACTAGTGTGTTAACAGGATAAATACTTGACGAAAAACAGTAACCAGTTATCTAAATACTATAGAAATAACTAATGTTTATTATTTAAATTGTAAGATATAATTTATTTATTTATATACATATGAACCTATTTATAATAACGTTTACGTTGCTACTAGGTATACAGTGAATGGGCATTGAAATTAGAAAGAACTAACCTGCAACAAGATGAACTTGTTATTGTTACGAAATACGGGTTAATACTATAATATTGTATAATGATAATACTTGCTAAATATTAACATGCATAAACTATGGATAATTATATAAACATTGGTATACATAAAATAGCATGTAGCAAGTTTAGAAACTTGCCTGATAGAAAACTCACGATGAAAATACGGATATTCACCTTCCGAACACCGAATAAAACATGATACAAAACCCAACGTACATAAAACTTGGCCTGAACTTAGCAACTGCGTGAAGTGGTGACTGGAGTAAACGACGACGATGACTGAGGTCGTCTGGGTTGTCGGCGACGTGACCAATCTCCGGCGAACACTAGCTGAAGAAAGAGTAAAAGAAAGAAGAAGAAGATGATGATGTCGGGGTGAGGGTTCTGGGTTACGGCGAGGGATTTGGGGAGGAAGTCACTGGTTAGGCGGCGAGAAGACGAGGCAAGTTGACGGCGAGGTCGAAGAGACGAGAATGTTGGGTTGGTTGACGGTAGAACAGAGAAGGAAAGAAGAAGAAAGAGAAAGAGATGGAGGTGATGAGGATGCTCTTGGTTTAGTGACAACGAGAAGGGGAAGGTGATGGAGGTGATGGTCGAGTTCGAACGGCGATGTCGGCGAGAGAGATGGAGGTGGTGTCTCGGGCGTGGAGTCAAGCGTAGGTAAGGCTTCGAGGAAGGAGGAGGGAGGTAATGACGGTGGTGGTCATGAGGAGGTGAGGGGGAAAAGGTGGTGTTTGCGACGAGAGGGGACGGCGACGAGGGGGTTTGCGCGGATTAGGGTTCGGGCGCGGCGACGAAGAAGAGAATGTGAGGAGAGAGATGGAGCCGGGGAGAGAGAGAGTTATAAATAATTTTATTAATAATATATATATATATATATATATATATATATATAAAACAGTTAAGAATATAGGTATAAGAATATATTAAGTAATATATTATATATTTTGTAGGATTTTACAGATAATACCAGATCACTCCAAATATTACCCGTATCTAGTCAAAAATATAGTTTTTAAATATAAAAAAACATACGTAATAATTTTAACCATAATGCAACAATCTATTATTAGATACATATATCCACAATAAAATTCTAATTGAATATACGTAAAGATTTCTAAATATTTTGTTGTCTATATCTTAGGATATGAACATGATAGATAGGCACACAACAATCCGATATGGGGTGATATGCTATGCAAGGTTAGGTAGCAATAGATATTATTTATACATAACTTGTACTATAAATAGATATGCAAAGATTTAAACATATATGAAGTATATATAGTACTAGATTCATGTAGATACACCGTATTAGTAAATATTGGATATAACCTTGCCTCATATCGAGTTTTTAAACATGCGGGTCGGGTCAGATAACGACCAAAACTACTACTTGAATCATTCGCAATCTAATAGTTACATCAGCAAGATGTAAATTACCAATTTATATAGTATAAATGTACTAGGGTGTTACAAATAAGCTCGCCCAAAATATGGTGGAAGTTCTGATGATCTACATCTAAGTCCTGATCAGTGGGCATAATCTCTTCATAAGGGTGACCACCAAAGGGAAGACGAGAAATCTCCCGCATCTCATGAAGAGCGAGACCTATCTTCCCGACTGGAGTGTAGAAGGTGCCGCTAGTAGGGTCAAATAACTCCAATATCGCCCAGAAGATGCGCGGATGGTGTGCAATGCCATATCTGCTGGTTCTCACTAGGGCATTAGACCCGCCTGCTCGAGGTCTTCATAAAAGACATGTAGCCTAGACCCTATAAAATCACTCCACGGCGAAGAATACATCCAGCCAATAGCTCGGAAATTATCCCCACAAGGATAATTTCCCCTCTTCTCCATGAAGACGTTCCTAAAGGTGGCAGTAGGGGAAAAATGCTCGGCAGAAAGAATAGCCTCCTGACATGAACTAGGGCCCAATCCCAGAAATAAAGAAGTAAATCCTTTGCTATGGTTATTGTTATGTAGGTATCCTTCTCTAATCCCGGCCAAAAATATGTTTAAAAACCAATTCTCGAGCCGAGGGTAGGTCGTGCGGTGGAAATACCGAAGTGGGTGCTGACGCGGTATCACGCCAATGTAGTAATGCTGCTCCTCATGACTGAATAGCAATGGACTGGCTAACGGAGAATTACAATCCACTGGTGAAGGGCACGTATTGACAGAAAGAAAGTTCGGCTTCTGATGGACGACTTTTCCCTCGTAGGAAATAAGAGGAAGATAAGTGCTGGCCTAACGGAGCTGAGTCACTGACCAATGGCGAAACATGCCACAGCGATATAGGTCGCTCTCTGTTGAAAGTGCTCCTCTGTACGCATAATGATCAGAATAGAAACTAGACAATGATACTATCAAACACTCTCGATTCATCTTTTCAAAAGGAAAATTGTCTGACAAAAAGCAACAGGACCGGTTAATTGAAAGAAGAAGACAAATTTTACATGGTCAAACTCAGTCCACCCTGCAAAAAGGAGAACCGACCCGCGCTTGAAAGCCCAGCCCATGCCCCGAGCCACGGCCATGCTGTCACGCCCCGCTTCTTAAAATACAAAAATATCGGAAACATGACAAAGCCAACTATGCTACCTACGGTAAGGAAATATACTCCCATAATCACATTATGGCTGTCAATCAGTAATCAAGAACAACATTATAATTATCTATCTCTAAACATCTCCAAAAGTCACAAGAATGATAACAGTAAACAGTGATGGAAGCAAAAAAGATCCAAGGGAAAAGAATACCTAAACCATCAATAAAAACTATATCGATGAAATGGTCCCCATAGATCGGCAATCCTGTCGAAATACTCACGTGCTAAAAGTCATGTATCTGGGCCATGTAAAACCCAGACGTCAGTGCGTCATAAAT
The DNA here is from genome assembly GCA_030015575.1 of Agapanthus africanus. Classification (NCBI taxonomy): domain Eukaryota; kingdom Viridiplantae; phylum Streptophyta; class Magnoliopsida; order Asparagales; family Amaryllidaceae; genus Agapanthus; species Agapanthus africanus. Next base: position 724,223,679 of record CM057339.1, read on the forward strand.
ATCATAATAATAATAATAATTAAACTGAAAGTGTGCTATATAGGGTGTCATGTGCAAAATAAGGTATGAGTATAAATAAAATAATCACAGACTATAGGTATATCACGCGTATCTTAAAGCCTTTGTTTCTAGGTTAACTATCCTACAGGTATTTGAAACCAATGAATGTACTCCTCCATATAACTTAAAAATATATAACTTATTACTCCACGGGACCACGGCCCAAGATATATCCCGTTACCCCCACGGACCACGGATCAAGATGTATGAATCAAGAACGATTTCGTTCCGTTACCTCCCGGAACCACGGAAATATGTAATATCCTTTTAAGTTACACTTCAGTTACACTTTTGATTTTCCCATTTTCACAGGTTTCGTTTTCCAATTTAGGTATGAATAATATCTACATAATGCCAACATAGGAACAAGCAGGTACAGGTTAAGTCTATCTAGACAATAGATCACGTCCATCAGAAAAACACGTCAGGATTGTTGGTATCGATAAGTATTTCAAGTAAGTAGGTACAAACAAGATAACAATATCAGTAACAAGATGACGGCTTATAAGCATGCTAAGGTAGTATATTAAATTATATAAAGTGTTTATTTGTAATAATATCGCGCAAACGGGTTGTGATGAAATACGGTTGTAACCGTTAGGTGTGATAAATAGTGTACCGAAAATAAACCATATCAATTCCTATACTTCATTATAAACTGCAATTTATAAAACTTGTTATTAACTGATCAACGATATACAAATTATAGATATAAACGGTATAATAGTAATAATAAGTAATATTACGACGACATATGTATAAAGATATAACTATAGTATGTAGCAAGCTGTAAACTTTCCTCGGTCTCGACAAATGCGGATACGAACACAAACGGAGCAATACGAACACGGAACAACGGAACTAAGATCCAAGCTTACTCGGCTTGGAGACTCATGAAGATCTCATATTAGATACTTCTTCATTCCTTTTGTTTGCATGAAATTCTCAAAGGTGGGTAGTCTCCTATCACTAGAATCAAATGGCTTGTCATGGTAACAACTTCCTCTGCTAAAATCAATGTGATCTTCCCAATCTGAACTCTAGATTAGGCTTCCTCACGCTCTGCTCGGAGACGAAGTTGGACGACGATGGTGTTGGCGCTCGACCGAGGTTGAAGAACAACGACGATGATGACAACAAGGGTCGATCGGAGGAGGAGTTAGGGATAGGGTTTGGTTGCTCTGATCTTGACTGAAGTGGGTTGTTAGGACAAAGAAGAAGAAGTTGCTCGGGTTTTGATGAAGACGATGACAATGATGGCTGAAGGAGGTCGACGGTGAGGTTTGTTGGAGAGATAGGTGCGGCTGGAGGTCTCGATGGTGCTCGGATGTGCTTGCTTGGCAAGTCACGGTGACGACGAATAGATCGACGGTGAGGGTTGGAGTTGTGGTCGAAGGGATATGGCAGTGGTGATAAGAGGTGGTGGTGATGAAGTCTCAGGAAGAGGAAGGAAATGGCTCGGTTAATGGCGGCAAGGGAAACGTGATGAAGAAGATGTTGTCGATGGTGAGGGATATGGTGATGATGAGGAGAATGAGGTGGGTTTGTGTCCAAGATGGGTTCTTGGTGATCGAAGTCGAGGCTGGAGTTCTGGACGAGGTGAAGCGGTGGGTTTTTCTAAGGTGGAAGACTGCAACAAGATGGGTTTGAAGGGCAACGGTGAGGGTGCGACTGGAGTTAGGCTAAAAGGAGGTGTCGGTGGTTGATGGGAGATGAAGATGATGATGACTCGGGTGTGAGGAGGTGCGGTCGAGGGAGATGGGTGCAACGAGGTTGTGAAGAAGCTGAGGTCGAGGATTGGGGATTGTGCGGTGGTAGGTGAAAGGTTGTAGAGGAGGTTGTTGATGGTGGTCGGAGGCTGAGACAATGGATGCTAGAGGGTGACCGGTGTGAGTAGGTGGCGACAAGGTTGTCGGCCACGAGAAGGACGGAAGAAGAAAGAGAGAGAAAGATGTAGAGAGCGAGATGTGATGGAGAGAGCGAGTTGTTTTTTAATAAGAAAAATATAAATATATATGTTTATAGTATATATTATATTTGTATATATATAATTTAGTATATAACTAATAACTAGAATATTTTAAAAGATATTACAAATCTTCGATCTGTCTCAACTAAAACTCAAAGGGAATATATTGGAAAATATTTATACATATGTAGCCTCCTTAAGCCATAAATCTAAGGGTTAAAAGAAAATATTCTAATATGGTATCTGAGGATGTTATGATTTAGGTGTAATAGATAGTAGTCAATAAAAAATAACATGAGATGTTCAAATAAGATAAGACATGCTGAAAATTAATATATATAAGCATCCATAACGTATGGTTACCAGAAAAAGTTTAAATATTATATATATATATATATATATATATATGTTATTTAAGATTCATATGGATTTAGTCTACAGATAATTATTAATAAAAGATAATGTAGCACCATAACGGGTTTCACGCAAGCGGGTCGGGTCGGATAAACACATCTACTATTTAATCCAATCACAACCCAAATAATAAATAAAATAAAATAAAATACTAATTAAAAAAATTGTTAAATAGCATACGATCATGCTAAGGTGTTATATTATACCCAACTAAAAAATAATTTCGTCCTCGAAATTCATGAAACGGGAAAAGGAAAGAACATGAAAATACGGATCTAAGGAAAGAGGTGTGGGAACTTTTGTCGAAATTCGTCTTCACGTTTCCAAGTAGATACTCCATTCGAACGATTTCCCCACGAAACAAGCACTAGAGGGATCATCTTATTCTTGAGAACCTTTTCTCGTCGATCCACAATAGCCATCGGTTGCTCTTCATAAGTCAAATCCTCCCTCACTGTCAATTCCGAGTGGTCTTGATGTGCGCCTCATCTCAAACATACTTGCGGAGTTGAGATACATGAAATATGTCATGAACACCCGCCAAGAATGGTAGTAAAGCCAAACGATAGGCTACTTCTCCAATACGCCTAACATATCGAAAGGCCCCACAAATCGAGGACTAAGCTTTTCTCGACTACCAAATCGGATTACTCCCTTAGTCGGTGATATCTTCAAGAACACATGATTACTAACGACAAACTCTAATGGTCTTCTTCCAGTATCTGCCCAACTTTTCTATCGGTCTTGTGCCACCCTCATATGATCATAAATGAAGTTAACTTTCTCCACAGCTTGCACAATCAGTTTCGGTCCAACCATACTGTAATGACTCTGAAATCTTAGTACAGAAATTCTTCTGTTAAAATACAAAATAGAGTTTCACTGCCTGAGTACAAGTTATAGGTTAATTTTGTTTAAGAACAGCAAGAAACAACTTGTAGCTCACCGGTAAAGCTTTTGCACTGCTGTGACGTAACCCTGTGTTCGAACCCCATCAGATACATTATATTTTTCTGATTTTTTTCTTTTAAACTTTTGGAAGCCCAAAAGTTTACACGTGCAAAACACACAAAAATGAAAAGACAGAAAAATCAAACACATGCAAAAGGGTGTTAACACTGGCGTGAACACGTGGCACAAATCCGACGGCCTAACCCCCTCATTTGGTCGGCCAAAACCCCATAAAAACCGGCCTCGATGGTCAGATCTTGCCCAAACCCCTCCGTGCTTTGCAAACTTGACCTTTCCACTACCCCTAACTCTCTTGCACTGTTTAATTGCTCTGCAATCAAACAGAGACCTTTCAATTCCCCATTTATCCTCATTTTAATGCATTTTAATTCATCTTTTTTATTCCAAAACTCTAATTCCACACTATAAATACTATCTCATGCCCTAGCCCATCCTCATTCTGAAAATTATAGCCAAAATTCTCAAAGTTTTCTAAGTACAAGAAGAGTACAAGTGGAGTTAGCAAACAAGTAACTTCCGGCGAAGATCGAAGCTAATTCCGGCGTTTCCGCAACACCCCAAAACATTCCTACCCTTCTTCTACCTCTTCCTAACATAATCAAATGGTAAGTCCCTCCCAATCTCTCTTCTTCTTCTTTGAAATATCATTTTTTCAAAACATGTCGGTTGGTAGAGTTAGTACCGACATTTCCTTCTAAACTGTAGAAAACTCATTTTTTTCTTAACTAATATTCATCCATATTCTTACACCATGTTTGTAATCATATAACCAATGCTTAGAATCAAATTTTAATCATGAATATCATAAAAAATAGCTTTAACTTAATATTTACGCTAAAATACCATGAACTTCACATATCATAACTTTTAGTATTTTTTGTTAATTTTACATTTAGAAAATATCACGGGGTAATGACCAACCCCTCACATACACACATGTTTCCATAGCACGATACTCCTGTTGGGGTCAAAAGTTTCACCCCGGTCGACCAAATCAAAACCAAGGTCAACCCCAAACTAAGTGGGCCCAAGCCCAAGTCAAGACCAAGCATGGAAGAGGCCGACTCCATGCCAAAAAGGATGCAATAAATTAGTCTAAATGTAATTTTTAGAAATAAATGTATGTAAAATGAGAAGAAAGCTAAAATTTTGTAAACCCCATGGCTTATGTGAAAAAAGAAATAAGCACATAAGGCATGGGATGACACAAGTGCCATTTGGCGAAGCCCAAGGGGCTATATGTAAAATGTGTAGCCTATAAAGGCAACATGATGAAAAAATCAAAGACAACTTTTTCTCTCTCTCAAATAATTAGGATTCTGTGCCTCCTTCTCCTTCCTCAAGATTCTAAACCTTCTTTCTTTTTCTTAAATTAAATCAAGAGTTTCACTTTTCTTTTCCCAAAAAAGAATAGTTTTTCACCATGAAACCCACAAAGGGGAGCTCAGATCTCCCATCAGATCTCTAAAAAGGGAGGTTTTTAAGTCTCACCCCCCTTTCCCCTAGGATCCAGCCAACAGAGAGGAGGAAGAAAAAGACCCATCTCCAAGAATCCCACTTTGGGAAGATCCAGGGCTCAAGAGAGAAGAAAGGGGTCCCCTTTCATCAGCTCCAAAAATGCGGAAACGAAAACTTTTTCTAAAATAGAAACCAGTGCTATCGCAGACTTTAATCCCGGATCGAACCATTAACCTATAACTAGTAAACTAGAGAAGGGTTAGAAAGTTATACTGATCGATCCGTGTCCTTCGGTCTTTGGCCACCAACTCAAGCTCCTCGCGGCATCTCCGATCTCCGGTCTTCTCGTTGGAAGGGCACCACATCAATGATTCTTTTTACGGGCTCCCGCTTCGTCCGAAGCAACTCGGACACGAAGTTTTCTAGCCGATGTGTCCAAGGTGAAGTAGAGAATGTGTGTGATCACTTTGTCTCTTGTGGATTTAGTAGATGCCATTAGTGAGGAGATAGTGAGCTCAAGAAAGAAGAGGTTTTCTTTTCTTTTCTTTTTCTTATGTGTTTTTTTAATAATGAGAGTGAGAGCAAGAAGGAAATACAAGAGCTAACCATCATATTATGGCTGCCCTTTTTCTCTCTCCCTCTCATTTCATCCACAAATCAATCAAAAAATGTGACATATGCACAAGAAAAGAGACCATGACTCATAACTTGTGCATGTGTCACAATTAATGCTCCTAATCATGATTTTGAGCTCATTATTTCCATATGCAAACATTAATCCAAATGTTTGCAACAATAAAAAGAGAATGGCATCTACTAAAGTAAACTCGTGACGGATCACAAGAGTACCCCTCACCTGTATATACATACATGCATCCGCATTCCGACCGAATGATAATGCGATGAGACTAAAGTAATCCAACAAATCTAATAGTAGGATCCGGCTTAAACCAAAGCTCACTAGTATGATCCGCCCGATCATGATCCGTGCACGACTGCACGTATATGATCGAACCCTGCCATATATCATACGGCCTCTACAACGTTTCGCCCGAAACTTAAGAAACTGTCTGTGGGGGACTCTAAAGACTCGTCAATACTTTGGCTGTGGATTTAACCACTAGCACGTCAGTGGTACTGGCTGTACATAACGGGCTACCAGGTATTGACCAAAAGGGAGGTCGATGAGCGAACTCATCCTGACACCCTACTGAGCCTGTCAGTGGCAATATCCGTACATTCCGGTCCGTTCGTCTATGAGCATCGCATGTCGGGCCTAGGGGGTTGGTAAAAGTCAGACCCCCAAAAGCGGTACAAGTCATGTTGGAGTGTAGCCCAGAACACCCTGAGATACTACTGGAATACCTACCAGTAAATCTCCTGCCTTGCCCAAGGACTTTGTGTAATGGCTCTCCTAGACACTGCACGATCTCACCCCCAATACCGGGAGAGACGAAACCCCTGTCGATCCGCTCACTACCTCCATGTGGCTCGGGACTGTACCCAACTAAAACCTGTTTGCACGACTCCTTTGAGCCGTGGTAGGGTAGTAATCAAAGCACGGTGGGAACTCACACGAGACAAATGACGATCTCAGGTCGATGAACTAACCTGTAAACATGTCACCAGGGAACTGCTATCTAACGTCAGGTATAATACCAACTAGCATGTTCCCGGCGAGTCCTGTCCGGTGTACTCATAACCCAATTAGCACCTGTATACATCTTAGGTGAACCAACTGACACCAATGGCTTGTGAGACCGGCCACCGCCCCTCGTCGGGGTCTCGACTGTATACACTAGTCTACTAATGGAATATCGATGCCCAGTCTCGAAACTCCCACGACTAGGGACCTTTTAAGGATGTGCTTATAGACTCCAGCTCCCACGTATATGATGTCCATCTTACTGCTGGCAGTCAAGCAAGAATCCTAAGGGCTCTATCAATGTGTAATAGTGATCTTTAAGGTCACCGAAAGCTATACACGATGATAAAGATAAACCAGATAGCATACTATCATCTTGAGTAAGACTGTCCTACCGGTATAGGTCCTCCCTCAATCTTTTCAATCACGTGCCTGCGATCCAATAATTGACTCTGAGGGCACTATATCCAACAATCTCCCACTTGCACTTAAGGATAATTATTGCGATGTCGCATACTCACAGCCCGTGTAATACCGAACACCCAACTCCTCTACTGATCGGTCTCACAAAGCCCATTTGCGAAACTATTATGTTCGAGGAATAGCCTCAGTGAGTGGATCCGCCCTAATGTTTCTTTTTATGTCTCTCTTTATCTCAAGTTCACGGAGAAAACCATCTCCCGAAATGAGCAATACCTGTCTCAGAATATGTCTGGATATCTGATGGGACCTAGTTCATAAATGAACTCCAAATCCAAACATCTTAGACTGTATCGTCAACTGAACTTTATCAGTATCCTGCGCCATGCCTCCCTCAGTATCAGCTTGGACCACCTGTCCAAAATACTGCCCCTTGTCAGAGGGAAAACTATAACTCTGACAGTCACTCTGTCATCCAGGTCACCATGGAAGCCTGGAATAATAACTATCTCCTAAAAGAGGTTGTTGTTATCATATCCCTAGAACATCTACTTATGTTCTAAAACTGCTTCCGAACGTTTCTCCAGGATAGGATTAATATCAACTTATTGCATCTAGTGCAAAAAACAACATCTGGTGTGGTACTTGATATCTCATGATTGACTCAACTGCCTAAGCAAGTGATATGCCAATCATGCACATCCCTCTCCTCTTTAGTCTGTAAGACACCTTTAGAGAGGGTGACTCCATCACCTGCAGGTACACCACCATGCCAGGAGTCGTCCATTCTAAAATACCAGTAGAATGTTGTCTAAGTACCCAGATTTGGAAACTACCCAAATCTAGATCTAAAACCATAGATCTAGTAACTAGAATGTCTGATGTAATATCCAAGTCCTTTGTGGAAAAACCACTGTGTGACAACTGTAGGGTTCTTAGGCACTCTAACAGGGTTCTACAAGGCATCTACCATGCCTGATTCAAAAATTAGCCGTGCCGAGCAACCCTAACCAAGATCGTATACTAGAGATTATGCGAAAACTAGCAAGCAAACAACTTTAACAATAAGTGAAAGGGATTACAACCTTTGTAGATCCGGTCCTTCACTTCTAAAGCTCCGTGTTGACGTCCCTTCGCTGCGATCATCGTGATCCCGGACTCTAGCGATGGTTTCCTCGGAGAAATGAGCGGGTCGTTGACTTCAAGGCCGAAGATGATCTACGTCGAGGAGACTCAAACTCAAGCTCCATCTTCACTAGGTCATGAACTTTGTGAAGAGAACACCCTAAACTAAATGGCAAGTAGTAGAGGATGATGAAATAGGAAGTGGGTTCACTATGGATTTGGGTTTCTCACTCTTTTTCTTCACTTGAAATTTTTCTAGCAAGCTTTTCTTCTTCTTGAAGAAGAAGAAGAGAATAAGAAGAATTTAAAAAGAATAATCAAGTGAAGTCTATCATAATGCAACCATGGGTAAGTTTACCTTTGTAGAGACTAAACCATAGTTAATTATAATGGTTTGGTTAATGAATATCTTAATCAAGACAAAATGAGTGGACTTTGTCAAAGTTGCTTCAAGCTTCATGAAGCTTCAAGCCATGACAAAAGAAGCCACCATTTTGAATAATTAAGATAAATAAAAACCTAAATTATAATTATCATGGTGTATGTCACGCACCCACCCATGTTTGCATGTATCATCAATCATGATGCAAACTAGTGCACAAACATATATCACATATACAACTTGTGCACTTAAAGTGAGAAAGTCAATCTTAAGTGAACAAATACTAGTTAATGTAAAGTAATATATCAAATATATAATTATACATTAAATCATTAAATCAACACTTGATTTAACGATCCGGTCATATCGCATATAACCGACTAATATCTAGTGTATCAATGTATCGAATCAACACTTGATTCGGTAACTCGGCTATATCTCATATAACCGACTAATGATACAAATCGCGAGAATAGAATACAGTATCTCATATTGGTATTATTCTCGGTCCCGCACACATCTCATATGCGCTCCTATTTCGTTTCATTTGAGCCAGGAAACATCTGTGTAGGACTCTAAAGACTCGTCAATACGCCGGCAGTAGGTGGTGATCATATCAATCATCCACAAGCCGCAAGCGGTCTGCTAAACGTAACGGCCACCCGGGTATTGAGCGATCAGAAGATCAATGAGCAAGCCTGCTCATACTCCTGCGAATCCAATCAGTAACACTTACCGCACAGTCCGGTCTGTTCGTCTGATATGTCGCATATCTCGCCTAGGGGTGGTAAATGTCAGACCCCGGTAGCTTGATAAGTCATGCCGATGTAAGGTCCACAACAAGCGTGAAACTACTGATAACACTTACGAGTAAATCACTGCAACCCTGGCCAGGGATTTCCAGTTATGGCCAGTCGAGCATAGCGCAACATAAACCCCCAATACCGGGAGAGACGAATCCCCTCCTATCGTTCATTGCCTCCATGTGAATCGGGACTGTACCCAAAAACCACCTGTTTTCACGACTCAGTAGAGCTGTGGTAGTGTGGAAATCAAAGCACAGTGGGAGACACACAAGCCTGTATGACGATCTCGGGTCAACAGACTAAGCTGTACCAGTGTCACCAGAGAACTGCCATCTGACGTGATGTATAATACCATCTGGGAGTTCTCGGCGAGTCCGTTCAGTGTACCCAGTCTCCACTGAGCACCCGCATACCGTCTCTGATGTCAAACACCAATGGATATGGGATCATCCATCGCCCATCACATGGGTCGAGAAGATATACGCTAGTCTACTCTGGAATATCGATGCCCCGTCTCGATATTCCCATGACTAGGAACATTGAAGGATGTACTCATTGACTACCCAGGCCCGACTAGTATGATCTACATCATAGTCCTGGAAGTCAAGTACACATACTAAAGGCTTTATCAACATGTAACAGAGAGACAATAAGTATACATGTTAAGATAAAGAGCAACCAGATAGCGTACTATCATGTCGAGCAAGAAAGTCCTACCTATATATGTCCCAGCATCCACTACAATATACATCTCATGTACAGTAATGGCCTCTAGGGCATACATATAACTAACAATCTCCCACTTGCACTAGGCCCATCTGTAGCAGTGGTTGCAGTATCTCATACTCAACCATCCCATATAAGTCTCTCTCTGGGAAAAGGCCTTTGTGAGTGGATCCGCCGTGTTGTCCTCTGAGTCTTCTCTCCTAACCTCGATCACCCTGGAGATCAACTATCTCCATGATCAGGTGATACTGCCTTGGAATATGTCTGGGTCACTGATGGGACCGTGGTTCCTTGGCCAAAGCCTCACCTCCATTGTCATACAATGGTAGGAACCTAGTTCATCTCATGAACTAATATACACCCAAACTGCCTCTTTGGTAGTATCTTTGATAGTGATGTCACCAGCCTTTATTGTCTAGTGTGCCACGGTATCTAGCTTGGAACTCTTCCAACATACCATCCCTCTGCTGAGGGTAAAGACAATGCCTGTGACTGACATTCAGTCAATCTTACCACCCTGGAAGCTGTCCAGTGATTCTCCTCAGGATCAATTGATACCATCTCACTACACCTAGTGAGAATCCTAATATCCATTTAGATCTATCTCATAGATCCAAAATCCAGGATTTAGGAGGTATCACCTTTATCCTATTTGGAGAATCCTTGTGATAAGAGGACATTGACCGTGCGTAGCATAGGAAACTCTTTTCCTATCAAGAGTATGTTGTCCACGTACAATACGAGGATGTTCACCTTACTCTCTACTACCTTTTTGTATATACAAGGTTCATCTACCACTTTGATGAAGTCAAACTCTTTGACTACCACATCAAAACAGATGTTCCAACTTCGCGATGCCTGCTTTGTCACACAAAGCATCTTGCACACGTTTTCGCTGCTCCCACTGTCTATGAAGCCCTCTGCCTGTGTACTTATAGACGCTCTCTTCTAAATCAATATTTAGAAAAGCAGTCATGACACCCAACCACCAGATATCACAGTTATGGTATGTAGCAATGGCAAGTAGGATCCGGATGGACTTAAGCATAGCCACTGGAAAAGGTTTCATCATTATCCACGCCTGGTCGATGACGAAAACCTTTAACAAGTCTAGCTTTGAAAGTCTCAACTTTTCCATATACACCAAGTAATCTTCTCAAGATATACTTGCTCCTGATGGGGATTTAACCCTTCAGATATAGCATCTAAAGTCCATACTTTATTGGTGTACATGGATTCCATCTTAGATCGCTAAGCATCCAGCCATTCTTACAGAGTCCTCACTCTCGATGGCCTTCTCGAAACTAGTTGGGTCATCATCTCATGATGCAATTCTCGCTCCTACTGTCATCGAGAAACCGAAGTATCTCTCAGGCGGATGAGGAACCCTGCTAGATCGGCGGAGAGGCTGAGGTTCGTCGGGGACTATTGAACCCTTTGGTTCTACCAAATCATCAGCTGTAGTTTGTATAGCTGGAACTCCTTCCAATTCTACAGAACTGACCTTGCCTCGAGCTTGTCCGGATTTTGCTTTTGACATAGGCCGGACAACCCCAAATCTTTATTTTCTTAAGAGGTGGGCTCTTCCCATACCATATCTCATATGGAGTGGTAGGCAGTGATCTGATTCGAACCTAGTTCAATAGGTATGCATCTTCTTAAGTGCATAAACCCCAAAAGGAAATAGGTAACTCAGTAGTACTCATCATAGAGCGCACCATATCTTATAGGGTGCTATTGCTCCGCCCCGATATATCGACGTGCTGTGGTGTATACGGAGGAGTAATGCTGAGAGAGAATCTCATTCTCCTTTAGAATAGTCCAGGAATTCCGTGCTCAAGTATTCTCCTCCTTGATCTCATCAAAGGACATAATACTTATACCCGTATTTTGGTTCTCCACTTCCAACTTACATTCTGTGAATATCTCAAAAGGTTCGGACTTTTGTTTCAACAGGAACATATGTCTGAATCTTGAGAGATCATCAGAGAATGTAATGACGTACAAAGAACCGGGCTTGGCATGTGTAGACAGGAGACTTTCATACATCAGCATGTATCAATCTCAAGAGTTCACTAACTCTTTCTCAGTTTCCAATAAACAGAGCTATGGTCATCTTGTCTTTGTGACATGACCGGCAAGTTTCACAAGATGTAAATTCAAACAGATTTAAATATGCATCTAAATGTAACTTAGCTAGTTAGGTCGCATTGATATGACCTAGTCTACAATGCCTCAAGAAGGATTCGTTCATTTCTGAACTCTTCCTCTCGTGTGTGTTCTGTATACAAAGAACTGTAGTTTGATTTAGAACGTCAATGCTTTTAGATAACATGCCTAAACTGATCAACTCTTGATATAGGAAATGTTCAAAACATTATCCAACAATACAAAATTATATCCTTTCTTTACTAATAAAGAGACTGATATGATGTTGTATATCAGGTTCGGTATCTAATAACATTCTTTCAGAATCAATGTATTCTGGTAATACAAGGTGATAGTGACCAACAGACTTGGCTGCAACACTTGTACCGTTTTCTGTCTCATGAAACTTATCACCCGTTCTCAGTTCTCTACCTTTCTGTAGCCCATGTAACAGATTACATATGCGGGATCCTGATCCGGTATCTAATACCCAGGACGTAGAGGATACAGAGAAACAGTTCTATGTAATGAACACACCCGAAGAAGATGCATCATCATGCACTTTCTTCGTTTGGGCGGCATGGAAAATCTGGTATTCCCCAATTTCCTGCTCTGTCTTATAAAAATTATAAGTTGGAGCGGGACCAACGTGTAAGTCCACGGTAGCGCCCCGGCCGTCTAACAGATGTCAAATGCGGAACAAAAACTTTTTACAACTGGCGCTATCGCGTACTATAACACGGATCTGCCATTAAAGCTAAACTAACAAACTACAAAATGGGTAGAAACGTTATACCGAATAATCCGAGTCCTTCGGTCTTCAACCATCATTCCACGCTTGTTGCGGCTGCTCCGATCTCCTTGATCTCCAGTCTTCTCGTCCAGGTGGCACCACGTCGACGGATCTTTAAACGGGCTCCCGCCTCTGAACCGAGGCAACTCGGTCGTCAAGTTTGCTAAAAGAGACGACCAAGATGATGTAGAGAATAAGTATAACACTTTGTCTCGTTACGTCCAAAGCTATGGATGAACGGTTAAGGAAGTTGCCTTTTTGGATCCGGTGAAATAAGAAATTAGGCTATCTTAATTTCCATGAATCCAATACAATAATCTTTTCAAAACAACAACCATGATCCTCTCAAGAGAGGGGGCCGGCCACTATATAGCAAGAGGGAGGTGAGGGTAGGAGAGAGGAGGGGGTGACCACAAGGATATGAAGCTTATCATAACATTAATACAAAGAATGAGTCATACAACACCTAGTATGAACACAATCAATGCAAACCAATCACAATTAACCTAGTCACCTTGTTCAGTTGATAAAACTGCACATTTGTTATTACATTTTTCCTACCATTTTCATATTAAAAAAGGACTTTATTATAATATATCATACATATGAGAGTTTATGTGTAAAAATACTATTTTCCATGTGTTGATATATTATAATTATAATTTGGTAGGAAAATGTATGCAAATAATTTTATTGACCAAATCCTAGTAGAACAAAGTCTAATAAAGATTATTTGAGTTGTTGTGCAAAAGATTTCCAAGTGTGCAGAATTTTTCAAAGACTAGAATCAAGCAAATCAAGTTGTTGAAGAAGATTTGCCTAATTAAAGAAGCAAAACTTAGAGACCAAGTCTGGAAGTAACCTCGAAACGATTTACAAATTCTAAAGGTGCCAAGGATCGCCAAATGTCACATAGAGACAGCTCCTGAAAGATGATGGACGGCCGTGATCATCAAGTCGCGGATCCGCGGCAATAGCCCCTTTATGCCGCGGATCCGCCGCAGATATAGTGAGTTGGGAGTTGAGGATTTTTGGGGAAAATCTTTTCTACATTTTACCTAATATGGAAGCAAATGATTCTGGCTTTACACTATAAAAAGGCACCGAGAGCCTCTTGGAAAATTTATCAAGCCGACGAGATCACGAAGTCCAAGACGGCTCACGCATCCATGCTGATCATCAACGGTTCATCTACCTCCTTGGAAGAGATCGAGAAGCAAACTAGTATTTGTAATCATTTTCTAAGGGATCAAAGTGTAATGAATATTGTTGATTAATAAAGGTAGCTCTTTTTCCTATTCTAGTTCTTCGTAGTTTAATTATGCAATTTCTCTCCATCTCTTTTTCTCCCAACATGCGCGAGTAATTCTCCGCTTGTTAGGGTTCGTAGGATTAGGGTAGGCTAATGGATGATGAACATCCCTAAAACCTTTTTAAGTCCTATAAAGTTTATGAACTTTATCAAAAGAATCATTAACATCCTAATCGGGCGCGCTAACAATTCTTTGTTAGTTTCGAATACGATTAGAGATTAGATTAATGATTGTTTAGGTAAAGGCTGGATATGAACGGAGTTCCGTGTCGAGATAAGGGTTAAGAGTGGGATTCCTTTTCCCTCCAGAAACCCTAATCTACACGCATCACCGTCATTCTAGTTTTAAATCTATTAAAGGATAAAAAGGGTAACTTTTAATTAATTTTCCATAACTACTAAATCCTAACGAACCCTACAAACCTTCTTATTATATTAACTACATCCCTAAAATAATCTAGATCTATATATTTTGCATTCTTGCTTAACGTAGATCTAGAAAATTTCTACAAAATTGTTTATCCCTCCTCTCTTTCTCAACACATCTAAAGTAAGAGTAAAAGGTTCCACGTTTCCCAGAGGATGAACCGTGCTCATCTCGGTCTAGCTACACGCGACAACGTTATTGATTGCGGTTATTCTATAAAAACACTTCTTCATACCAATCAAATGGCGCCGTTGCCGGGGATACGTGCGTAAATTTTTATTCTTACTATTTGTGTTGAATTCTTAGACGATTCATATCATTATTAAAACAAAACTGCAAATTGCATATTTAACGATTTGTGCGTGAATTTTTTGAAGGAGATCTGGAGTCACAGACTTGAGGAAACAGGAGATCTAGGGTTCCAAACTTCTCTGGTATCTTTCCCAACTCTTTCTCTCTCCTCTAAAATCCAATAAAATATATTTTCTGCAGGATTCTTTGCAAAATAGTGCCGCTCAAAAATCTTTTTGCAAAAGTTTTGTGATTGATTTTGTTTTGCATATTTTAATACGGACTTTAAAGGGGAAAAGACCAAATCAAGATTAGGTGGGGATTTCATCACCCTTCCTAAGCCCCACAAATCACAAACTGAGCATCTGCATCAACCCTTCATTAATTTAAAAAATATCTAGACCAGACTCTAAGGACTGTCGCGCTCAATAAGGACAGAGGAAGGTCGTGGGTAATCTATCGCTTATCCACATTACTTTTGTAGTGTCTAGGCAAGTGTGACTAAGGCTAGTGGTTTTTAATTAGGCCCACTACTGTGGTTCCTTCCCACTTACCTGGCACTTATCTGGCTACAAGGGTAGTACGGAGGCGGTAGAGGATTGACCCTGCGGCTTGTCTTTTGGAAGTCTAAGAGCGGTCTAGAGACTGGACCTAGGTGACCTTAGTTTTAGGGTTGCTTGTGCATTTTATAGTGATTTGTCTTGAGTCCCACTTTTTTCAAAACAAACCAATTTTAAAACCACACACACGCTGCCACTTGCACTAAACCCGCTTAGTGCATGCTCGGCTGGACACGGGATCCTAGTGCCCGTCTTGTCCGCGTTCCTGCTATCGACGCCGAAGTCGGTACTTCTTCATCTTCTTTTCCACCACCACACACCACGACCGAGATGGACGGCACTCCATCAGATTATACCACCACGCTGCCACCGCCCGAAGGTGTGCAGAATCCACCGCGCATCTCTTTCCAAGAGAGATGCTATCCTATCCGTGGTCCTCTTCCCACTTATCTATCTCTTCCACCACCTAATGGGGATAATTTCGAAATTAAACCCCACTACATCAATCTGCTGCCCAAATTTCACGGGCTTGAGTCGGAAGACGCGTACGTTTTCATCACCAAATTCGAAAACGTATGCGCAATGATGGGTACTTCACAATTGACTTTAGATGCTATGCGCTTACGTCTTCTCCCATTCACACTGTACGACTTGGCAGAAAAATGGCTTTACAATACTGCCGCACACTCTATCACTAATTAGGATGAATTCGTCGTAGCATTTCTTAAGAAGTTTTACCCAAACCATAAGACTGCACGTGTTAGGAGCGAGATCAACCAGTTCACCCAGCTTCCCAATGAACCATTTTGGAAGTGCTTTGAACGTTTCAAAGATCTGCTTGTCCAATGTCCTCATCATGGAATCAATATATGGGATTTATGTCGGATTATATATGAGGGCATTAATTCAGCGATAAAGCAGATGCTTGAAACAATGTGTCAATGCAATTTCATGTCTAAAGATGACGGTGAAGCTTGGAAGTATCTGGAAGACCTCGCTAAACACACTTTGCAGTGGGAAAGCGTAAGACCACCTTCATCTAGGGGAGGTGTTCACCAGCTCGATGTTTCCATCGCAGTGAAAGTCGAAATGGCAGCGATGCAGAAGAAACTCGACGCTATTGAGAGCAGATTCTCATCAGCATCCCTAAATCAGGTTACGCTTCCTAAGACCGTCTGTGGTTCCTGTTCGGATCCTTCACACTTAACGGAAGAATGTCCTATGAATGCTTCGTTTCAAGCTAATGCCGCTTTTCAGCAGCGACCTAGAAACGACCCTTATTCTTCTACGTACAATCAAGGATGGAGGAATTATCCTAACTTTGCTTGGAATCAAAACCAACAAAGCAATTATCAAAGACCTCCTCCACAGCAACCACAACCACAGAATCAGCCTCCCTTTCAGTCACAGAATTTCCAAAATCCGGCCAACATTTCTACACCACAAGTGGCCGGTACTGACAACTCACTTGCACAAACTTTGGATATGTTCATGAAACATTCCATGCAAATTTCGGCTGAGATGAGGTCTTCTATTGATACCATAACGAAAAACTCCGCCTCCCATGGTGAGAGTATTAAATCATTAGAAAACCAAATCGCATAATTAAACGCCGCAATGAGTGCGAGAGAGAAAGGGAAACTCCCATCTCAACCCCTACCGAATCCTAGCCATTTATAAATTCATAATGTGAATGTCGTTACTACGTTGAGATCGGGGAGAGAGCTGAATAACCGAGTGGGTGAGCAGTTTGATGTTAGTGACACATTTGATACCCCATCTTCTTCTTCTTCTTCCCCTAATTCGTCTAGTCTTCCACCTTCATCCGAGCCTATTCTCCGTTTTCCCCAAGGCTCGAAAATTTCGCCAAATCTATCTAAGTCGATTCCCACTCCAGTTTTGGGATCGAATCCGTCGCCACAGTCTTCTCCACAAACGTTGGACCCAAAACTTATTGATCGTGCTCCATTTCCAAACCGATTAAGGGCCAACAGATCAAGTCCACAAATAGAGAAGATTGTGGAAATTTTTAAGCAAGTTAACATAAACATTCCTCTCCTAGATGCTATTCAACAAGTTCCGTCGTATGCAAAAATCTTAAAGGACTTGTGCACAAGGAAGAGAAAAGTTCAAGTACCTAAAAAAGTTTTCCTTGCGAGTAATGTGAGCACAGCTTTTACACAACAACTACCCAAGAAACGAAAGGACCCCGGAAGTCCTACAATTTCAATTTCTATTGGGGGTAAAAATATCAATCGTGCTCTACTCGATTTAGGTGCTAGTGTTAACTTGCTTCCGTATTCTGTTTATGAGCAATTAGGGATCGGAGAGTTAAAGCCTGCGCATTGCACTCTTCAGATGGCCGATCGATCTATTACCCAACCAAGGGGTGAGCTAGAGGATGTGTTAATCAAAGTCGGGGAATTCAAATTTCCAGTAGACTTTATTGTTTTAGATACACAACCTGTAGCAAACCCACACAATCAAATCCCGGTGATACTCGGTCGACCCTTTTTGGCCACATCCAACGCAGTAATCAATTGTAGAAATGGCTCTATGACCCTATCCTTTGGAAAGAAGTAAATTGAGCTTAACATTTACAAGTTGGGAAGTGAACCCTCCGAACCCTATGCTCATGTGTGTTTTGTCTAATTAATGGATGTCGACAGCAGCGAATTTGATCAACCTCATGATACTGACTCTTTTCATATGTTGTTGTTTGACCCAACTATGTACTCTTCCACCGAGTTGTTCGGGTCAACATCTAACGCTGATGAGGAACTTTTTATAGAGTCTGACGATCACCCCATTTTTTCTGATGACATTATTCTTCGGGGTATCGATGAAAGCTTTGAGGAAATTTTCGCTGATGAACTCGCATTCTTACAAGACACGGGTGTTGAGATGAATCAACTCCAAGATGAAGAAATTGGACCTCCACCCCTTCTTTTGGACAATCATAAAAATGCGAGTGATCCATCATTACTATCACTGTGTCGTCTCTCCAAATTGAGACACAATTCTTTTCCATTACACCTCTTATCACCTCCCCACTTCTTCTTGTCGAAAGGAGACATGTTTTTCCACCAACCTTGGTGCTTCATCGATAAAAATTTTCAATGGTTGGTGTTGACCTTCGGTCTTTGCAAAGCTTGGCATTGACCAATAACCTCGATCCCCTCGTGTGATTTTAAAAGATTAAAATTGTTTAACTCAAGTTTTGGGGGGTGGTATATTTTGGCTCTTGAAAGAAAATGATTTGTATAAAATTGTGAGCCAAGAAATAAGTTTGGGGGAGGAGTTCACTTGCATTATTTCTTGTCCCCTTTTTCCTCCAAAGTCTACAGGTTTTTGAGCTTAACGGATGATATCAGTGAGGACACTGCTGTAAACAGATTTGGGGGAGGTTTGTGCTTATTTACGCATCAATTTGTATCATACTTTGCATAAGCACAACATTTTAAAAAAATTCAAAAATTTTCTTTTATAACAAAAGAGTCGAAAGTGAAAAATTATATCCAAAATATAGGAATAGTTTAAGAAAACCAAGAAAATTAGAAGTTTTCTTAAACGAACTAGTAATAAGTAGTTATGAGCTGTTGTTCCAAGGGTTAGTAAGATGAAGGAAGTCACTAATCTGAGGATAAAAATAAGTCTGAAAAATAGTTTCTATTCTGGAAGCCAAACATTTGAATGTTGATACCCTACTATATGCACTTACACACGTCTTGAAACTTGGGATAGTAGAGAATACCTTGAAATGCTCTTGTCTAAAAGCCAAAGTATGAAGGAAATGAAATAAATGAAGAAAATATAAAAATGGTGAAAAGAAAAAAAAATGAACACCGGTTTTGTTATCGCCAAGGCAGCAATAAAAAAATATAACGACGGTGCCTCTTCACCTAGTGCCCTAAGGCCAACTGGTCTGGGAGTCACTGCTAAGCCTTAGGTGGTGCAAGACGAGGAAAATATTATCACCTAATCAGCAAGCACATGAGTAATCGGTTGGTTAGTACCTCAAGAAGTATTAACGGTCGCATGAAAATGTGTGAGCAAATCTAAATATTCATCAAATTAAAAAGTACTAAGGTAGATGGACAAGAGTATGGTAGGTTGAATTGAATTCTCCGAGCGTAGGGATGTTCTATTCACACACGTAGGGGTATATGATCGATGTTTGGATGAAAGGTAGGAATGAAAAATAAAGACGATGTTTTATTGAGGGATGATATGATTTCTAACATCTTTTCATGACTATTAAGATAGGGCCCATGATAACTGAAAAGCTAGTATAGTGGGAAACTCTTATTTTCAAAGACTTTCTTTTATGGTTCTTATCTTTATATGTAAATTTCACCATCTCTCTTTTGTTATAGGATTTTGTGGGTGTAATCCGCTGAAACCCCTCAGGAGACAACACTCCTCCTACTAGGGACACCTAGAGGTTTAACGGCTTGTTGCACGTGCTCAGTGCAATCGTGTCTGCCTACGAAAGTATGCTTAGTTTTCTCCTTTCTTTTTCTCCTCTTGAATAAACTAGTTTGCTTGGGACGATCAAAGATAAGTTTGGGGGTATTTGTTCATTTGATAAAACTGCACATTTGTTATTACATTTTTCCTACCATTTTCATATTAAAAAAGGACTTTATTATAATATATCATACATATGAGGGTTTATGTGTAAAAATACTATTTTCCATGTGTTGATATATTATAATTATAATTTGGTAGGAAAATGTATGCAAATAATTTTATTGACCAAATCCTAGTAGAACAAAGTCTACTAAAGATTATTTGAGTTGTTGTGCAAAAGATTTCCAAGTGTGCAGAATTTTTCAAAGACTAGAATCAAGCAAATCAAGTTGTTGAAGAAGATTTGCCTAATTAAAGAAGCAAAACTTGGAGACCAAGTCTGGAAGTAACCTCGAAACGATTTACAAATTCTAAAGGTGCCAAGGATCGCCAAATGTCACATAAAGACAGCTCCTGAAAGATGATGGACGGCCGTGATCATCAAGCCGCGGATCTGCGGCAATAGCCCCTTTATGCCGCGGATCCGCCGCAGATATAGTGAGTTGGGAGTTGAGGATTTTTGGGGAAAATCTTTTCTACATTTTACCTAATATGGAAGCAAATGATTCTGGATTTACACTATAAAAAGGCACCGAGAGCCTCTTGGAAAATTTATCAAGCCGACGAGATCACGAAGTCCAAGACGGCTCATGCATCCAGGCTGATCATCAACGGTTCATCTACCTCCTTGGAAGAGATCGAGAAGCAAACTAGTATTTGTAATCATTTTCTAAGGGATCAAAGTGTAATGAATATTGTTGATTAATAAAGGTAGCTCTTTTTCCTATTCTATTTCTTCGTAGTGTAATTATGCAATTTCTCTCCATCTCTTTTTCTCCCAACATGCGCGAGTAATTCTCCGCTTGTTAGGGTTCGTAGGATTAGGGTAGGCTAATGGATGATGAACATCCCTAAACCCTTTTTAAGTCCTATAAAGTTTATGAACTTTATCAAAAGAATCATTAACATCATAATCGGGCGCACTAACAATTCTTTGTTAGTTTCGACTGCGATTAGAGATTAGATTAATGATTGTTTTGGTAAAGGCTGGATATGAACGGAGTTCCGTGTCGAGATAAGGGTTAAAAGTGGGATTCTTTTTCCCTCCAGAAACCCTAATATACATGCATCACCGTCATTCTAGTTTTAAATCTATTAAATGATAAAAACGATAACTTTTAATTAATCTTCCATAACTACTAAATCCTAACGAACCCTAAAAACCCTCTTATTATATTAACTACATCCCTAAAATAATCTAGATCTATATATTTTGCATTCTTGCTTAACGTAGATCTAGAAACTTTCCACAAAATTCTTTATTCCTCCTCTCTTTCTCAACACATCTAAAGTAAGAGTAAAAGGTTCCACGTTTCCCAGAGGACGACCCGTACTCATCTCGGTCTAGCTACACGCGACACCGTTATTGATTGCGGTTATTCTACAAAAACACTTCTTCATACCAATCACACCTTGTCATTAAATGCACCATTAATAACCTAATGACTCACAAGCCTTGTCACCCTCTCTAGAACCTTCTAGAATACTGACTCACCTCATCAAGAAAAGATAAATCCGTATTTAACCGAATGTTAAATACGGCTGATAGAAAACTGGAAACTGGCAACTTCCAAAAGTGATCATGAAACGAATTTCAGGATAACCCCGTAATTGTATAAACATACCCGCATTTGTATTACGACCGAATACAAATACATCTGAGATAAAGATATTATATCTATACAGTATAATACTCGGATCCGGCTTAAACTAAAGCCGACCAGTATTATCTGCCCGAAAAATGACACGTGCGAAAATGCACGTGCATTTTCCGAACCTTACCATAAAACCATACGGCCTCTACAACGTTTCTCCCGAACTTGGGAAAGTGTCTGTGGGGGACTCTAATGACTCATCAACACACTGGCACTGGGTATAACCTCTAGCACGTCAGAGGTACAAGTTGTACGTAACGGTTTGCCTATGTATTGATTGGAAGGGAAGCAGACGAGCGAACTCATCCATAAACCCTACTGAGCCTAACAGTGACAATATACATACAGTCCGGTCCGTTCGTCTATGAGTATCGCATATCTGCCTAGGGGCTGGTAACGTCAGACCCCCAATAGCAGTATAAGTCGTGTCAGAGAGTAGCCCAGAACAACCTGAGATACTACTGGAATACCTACCAGTAAATCTCCTGCCTCGGCCGAGGGCTTTGTGTAATGGCTCTCCTACACACAGCGCGATCTCACCCCAATACCGGGAGAGATGAATCCCCTGCCGATCCGCTCACTTGCCTCCAATGTGGCTCGGGACTGTACCCAACTAAAACCTGTTTGCACAACTCCTTTGAGCGTGGTAAGGTAGTAATCAAAGCACAGTGGGAACTCACATGAGACAAATGACGATCTCAGGTCGATGAACTAACCTGTATACATGTCATCAGGGAATTGCTATTTGACAATATGTATAATACCAATTAGCAGGTTCACGGCGAGTCCTGTCCGGTGTACTCATAACCCAATGAGCACCTGTATACATCTTAGGTGATCAAACTGACACCAGTGGCTTGTGAGACCGGCCACCGCCCCTCGTCGGGGTATCGACTGTATACACTAATCTATTCTGGAGTATCGATGCCCTGTCTCGAAACTCCCACGACTAGGGACACTTTAAGGATGTGCTTACAGACCCCAGCTCCCACGTATATGATCGCCATTATACTGCTGGTAGTCAAGCAAGAATCCTATGGGCTCTATCATCATGCAATAGTGAACTAAAGCATGTATACGATGATAAAGACAAACCAGATAGTAAACTATCATCTCAAGCAAGACTGTCATATCAGTATAGGTCATGCCTCAATCATTGCAATCACGTACCTGCGATCCAATAATTGACTTTGAGGGCACTATCTCCAACAATCTCCCACTTGCACTTAAGGCTAATTATTGCGATGTCGCATACTCACAGCCCGTGTGATACCGAACATCCAACTCCTCCACTAATCAGTTTCACAAAGCTAGTTTGTAAAACTCTTGTGTTCGAGAAATAGCCGTAGTGAGTGGATCCTCCCTGATGTTTCTTTCTATATCTCTCTAAATCTCAAATTCGCGGAGAAAGCCATCTCCCGAATCGAGTAATACCTGTCTTAGAATATGTCTGAATATCTGATGGGACCTAGTTCATAAATGAACTCCAAATTCAAACTTCTTAGACTGTATCGATAACTGAACCTATCAGTTTCCAGCACCATGCCTCCAACAGTATCCTCTTGGACCACCTGTCTATAATACTGTCCCTCGACTAGGGAAAACTATAACTCTGACAATCACTCTGTCATCCATGTCACCTTTGAAGCCCGAAATGATAATCGTCTCCCAAAGGAGGCTGCCGTCATCATATCCGTAGAACAAACACTTATGTTCTAAAACTGCTCCCTTATGTTTCTTCAGGATTGGATTAATATAAACTTATCGCATCAAGTGCAAAAACTACATCTGGTGTGGTACTTGACATCTCATGATTGACTCAATTGCCTAAGCAAGTGATCTGCCAATCATGCACATCCCTCTCTCCTTTAGTCTCTAAGACACATGTAGAGAGGGTGACTCCATCACCTACAGGTACACCACCATGCCAGGAGTCTTCTATTCTAAATACCATTAGAATACTGTCAAAGTACCCAAATTGGGAAAACTACACAAATCTAGATCTAAAAACCATAGATCTAGTAGCCAGAATGTCTGATATTATATCCATGTCCTTTGTGAAGAAACAACTGTGTGACAACCACAGTACAACCGATCGTAGTATAGGAATTTTACTTCCTACTCTGTGTATGTCATCCAAATACCAGGACATCACACCCTTCTACCTTCTTAACAGATCCATTCCCTATTCCGATGAAGTCAAACCCATGACTGTCACATTAAAATTAGATGATCTTATCTCCGCTATATCTGCTCAAGCATATATATAGGCATAAGTTACTTGCCCACTATGCTTCCGCTGCTCCCACTGACTACGACAACCCTCTGGCAGAATAATATCTACGTACACTTCTAAAGCATGTTTAGAACGACGTTATACTTATCCTCTTGCCGGGTCTCATAGTCTGGAACAACAGTAGTGTCAAGTCTGGGTAAACAAGAACCTTCCTGTCACCGTCCTTGAGGCTAGCTTAGTACCTCTCGGGTGTCTGAGGTTACCCACCATATCTGCGGAGTGGCTAATGGAATGTCAAAGCTGATTGAATATATAGGTCCTATTAAATTTTCCGTAATCGTTTGTGATTCTGGAATCACTTCCAGTTCTACCATACTCCCACTACCGTTTTCTGAAAAAATCCATTTTTACTAAAACTGTGGCGAGTTAAGAACAATAGCACTATTGATCTTCCACATGGTAGAAATGTCAACCCTCGTCAAAGCCTGGGTCAACCCACAAACAGACATTACAGAAACGTGCTTTGAGTTATCCAGTGTCTGGTTTTAAGCATAAGTTGGACAACTCCCCGTACCTTAGCATCGTTAAGATATGAACCATTCTATATACAATATAGAAATAGAGGCACTAATTTAATTGGAACCATATTCAAATTATGCAGCTGTCTTCAGTACATATCAACTTAATGGAGAGAGGCTAATCAGCATTACTCAACTTAGGAATCCATCCAATTATGAGTAACCTGAAAGAGAAACAAGTTTCTCAAAACCATTACTATTATCTGAATAACAATCACAAGAATTTTCAATCTCTTTGAAGAATCCCGATACTTGTGATACCTTGTTCTCTACTTTATTCTTATACCCACAACTTCTCAAAACTTAGACATTGTATTTCTACGAAACACTTGTCTAAATACCAGAGAAGTCACAAGTAAACAGAACATGGTACGAGGACCTACCCCTTTGTCCTGACGGACACTGGACAACATACAATACTCTGTATAAGTCCACTGAGTTGAATAACTCAAAACCTGTGCATCGTAGGTTGAAAACTGTACCCAGGTGATTTCCTCAAATATCACCAATTACAACGAATTCCGATATAATGAGGATGATCACCTAATTCCCAATAACTTACTCCCACTTATCATCTGTAAAACCATACAGATATGAGAATGAAATCTGGTAAATACATACCCTTGGAGTAAGTATCTAATCGGGAAATCAGTTTTCTTTTAACAATGCGCAGTGAAACTGAAACATTTAAAAATGTCTCATAGGGGTATCCTGATATTCCTAGTAATGCCTCTTCCAAAATCCTATTCATGACTGTAACCGTATATTTCTTTGCCATCTCTCCAAAATCCCTTTATTTGTCTTTATTCATTTCCTTCCGTACACCCCTTTAGGCTAAGTGGTTTTCTTCCTTCTCTACCGTTCGGCACCAGCCTATGGTTTGGAAGAAGACTATCCAGTAAGCATAACAGGTGTACCCTCCTAATCCTAGGAGTACTCGCAACTTGAGAGAAGGTGATGATAAAAGATAACTGAATAATACCTTATTCTATTTCTCCCGAACTGGGGAAAAAGAAAAGGTGAAATAGGAGTGGCGATGAAGTACGTAGTTTGGTCGTGAATGATAACAGTCGCAATTTACTTTGCCCACTTTCTAATCCCTTTATCTGGTCTTTACATATTACCTTCTGCACACCCTACTTTAGGCTAATTGGTTTTCTTCATTCCCTACCTTTCGGCACCAGCCTATGGTTTGGAATAAGACTATCCAATAAGCATAATAGGTGCACTCTCCTAAACTAAGGAGCCCTCGCAACCTGAGAGAAGGTGATAATAAAAGACAACTGAATAAACCAATTCTATTTCTCCTGAACCTGGATCCATCCTCGAAGAAGTCCCTTCGAGTTCGTATATAACCATACGATGGATCTATCCAATGGAAGTGGATGTCCGTAGTAATACGGGGTGTTCTGAGAAATACAAAGGGTAAAAGAAGGAGCGGCAATGACTTATGCAACTTAGACAATCCGAAAGCCAGTATTTTAAGAAGGTTCGGTCAACTTGGTCACTGAGTCATAGTCTAGGATCGGTCAAAGGTCGCTGCCAAAGAGAGAGAGAAAAGAAACACTCTGCGTGCACTCTAACCTAAATCAGAATGGTTATCACTTTATCTAATCAGGAAACCTCCCACTGTTATCTCAAATTCTCCTCCAAACCAGAAAGAAGAATTAGTCGGGATCACCCGAAGAGTAAACTAACTCATCAGTGAGAATCGGGATCCAACTATCATCGCATGATAACTTGATAGAAGCCACTCAAGTTATCACACTCCAGAAGGTATGCGCATGCCTGGCAAGTTTTATGTATGTTTGAAACTCCCGATATGATTTTTTCCCCATGCTCTTATGACCTTGGCGTTGGTCAAAATATCATAAGTCATATGCCAAGTTCTACCCGTCATTATCCAGGTCAATTTGAACCCACCCGCACATGCCCCTGACGTTGGCCAGGTATGACAGAACGACTGTCCCAAACCAACTCATCTATCTATGCAACAGATGAATACTTCAGCGGCTACCAAACACTATGCCCTGGCGTTGGTCAAATGCATAGCTTGAATACTACTGAATACCCATAAGAAATGATGGAGGGCTACGGCTGTTGGCGAAAAACCTTTAACGTAATGAACTTGATCTCGTTGAAGGAAACTGATAGCTTTTTATAAAAATATAGTGGCGAAAATGTTTTGCTAAAGAGGTCATTCCCGGTGAAGGGATCTCGGCTCTTTCCTCGTGGAATGAGGTGCAGGATATTCCAACTGAATACCGCGATGCAAAGCAACTTGTAATCGACTATATTGAAGTTATTACCCTGACGTAAACTTATGCCCAAGGGGTCACTCCCGGTGAAGGGATCTCGGCCTTTGCCTCGTCGAATGAGGTGCAGGATATTCTAACTGAATATCACTATGCAAAACAAAAGGAAACATCTTTGTAATAACACCTTTTAAAATTTGTTCCAACAACATCAAATATAGGTTTGTTTTACTTGCATTGATAAGAATCAACGCAGTCCCATCAATCAATCACACCAGAAAAGAACGAAAATAAAATGTACGTATATGCCATCTGCATTCCCCACTGGGTCCCGTCATCACCCGTTAGGTTACTTAACTAACGACAGAGCGGGGGCTGGACTAGCGTGGGTGTAAAACATATACAACATCTAATAGTATATATACCAATATACAATAATCGCTCCAGGCGTGATAATATACAACATTACAGAAAAGTAATAAGCATCACAGAACAATACAGATAATCTGGGATCCCCGAGTTTCACAGAGCCGCTGCTGAAACCCGACGTTCCCCTGGTCGTGTGGATAGCCTGTGCAATGAAACCTAGACCCCTATGGGTGCGACAAGTTACCCACCAAAACCTGAAGCGGGGTAGTCCCCACAGCATAGTGAATGGAACAACCGGCACTTTACGGAATCCGGTAAATTGAGCACCCCTCCTTGGGTCAACCTGTACCCCCTACGAGTACGGCGAATAGTCTACCAATGCTAGAGTGAGGTCCCTTTGCCTCTCAAAGCCATGAGATACGGACCCGTTGCTCTCCAGAACCCGGCTATCCGTGCACTCCGTCGCGGGGTAAACCTAGTACAGAAATAAAAATATGTACAACGGGTACATCGACCTCAACCCGGTCGTGTCCCAAAAGAATATTATACAACAGGCAGTGACGGCAGTCCACATGTTGGACGCTCGCCCCGCAATATCAAATGTACAAATAAATCCAAACTGCACTATCATTGCACCCTGCTATCCACCACGACATATCCGTAACATCACAGCACAACACAGAACATCAACGCGAATGTCACGTTCGCAAACCCGTCTAAAAGAACTATAGCAATCAAACACGGTTTACCGATCAAATGACATTCCCGGTCGGAGATATAAAGTAAGTACTGTAAACTAACCCATTTAAATTTCGATCGACAAAATATCCCAAAGTGGGCCCCACAAACATCTGCTGTACAGTAACAAAATATGGGCCCAAAAGAAATATTCCAAAACCCACAATTTCCAGTGAATAAGCTACTGCAAAAATTTGGATCACTATTCCTACAATCTTGCCGCGGATGCGCGGTCAAACCCTAGGTTTGACCGCGGATCCGCTGTGGAACTGTAGGATCACGTGACCGACTTTTTGTAGTTTGCTTAAAAAAACCCTGCACGCTTTTCTGTGATATGTAAAATTATTTTTAGGCCCTTTAAAAAATCGACAGAAACTCAGGTGCTGAAAAATGTGATTTTCGAAATACGGTTCGATCGATGTTTTAAACGCGTTAGCACAAGTTAGTATAGCTTAATGGTGAGGCTCTGATACCACTGTAAGTCCACGGTAGCGCCCCGGCCGTCTAACAGACGCCAAATGCGGAACAAAAACTTTTTACAACTGGCGCTATCGCGTATTATAACCCAGATCTGCCATTAAAGCTAAACTAACAAACTATAAAGTGGGTAGAAACGTTATACCGAATGATCCGAGTCCTTCGGTCTTCAACCATCATCCCACGCTTGTTGCAGCTGCTCCGATCTCCTCGATCTCCAGTCTTCTCGTTCAGGTGGCACCACGTCGACGGATCTTTAAACGGGCTCCCGCCTCTGAACCGAGGCAACTCGGTCGTCATGTTTGCTAAAAGAGACGACCAAGATGATGTAGAGAATGAGTAGAACACTTTGTCTCGTTACTTCCAAACTATGGACGAACGGTTAATGAAGTTGCCTTTTTGGATCGGGAGAAATGAGGCTATCTTAATTTCCATGAATCCAATACAATAATCTTTTCAAAACAACAACCATGATCCTCTCAAGAGAGGGGGCCAGCCACTATATAGCAAGAGGGAGGTGAGGGTAGGAGAGAGGAGGGGGTGACCACAAGGATATGAAGCTTATCATAACATTAATACAAAGAATGAGTCATACAACACCTAGTATGAACACAATCAATGCAAACCAATCACAATTAACCTAGTCACCTTGTCATTAAATGCACCATTAATGACCTAATGACTCACAAGCCTTGTCACCCTCTCTAGAACCTTCTAGAACACTGACTCACCTCATCAAGAAAAGATAAATCCGCATTTAACCGAATGTTAAATACGGCTGATAGAAAACTGGAAACTGGCAACTTCCAAAAGTGATCCTGAAACGAATTTCAGGATAACCCCGTAATGGTATAAACATACTCGCATTTGTATTACGACCGAATACAAATGCATCTGAGACAAAGATATTATATCTACACAGTATAATACTCGGATCCGGCTTAAACCAAAGCCGACCAGTATTATCTGCCCGAAAAATGACACGTGCGAAAATGCACGTGCATTTTCCGAACCTTGCCATAAAACTCCCACGACTAGGGACACTTTAAGGATGTGCTTACAGACCCCAGCTCCCACGTATATGATCGCCATCATACTGCTGGTAGTCAAGCAAGAATCCTATGGGCTCTATCATCATGCAATAGTGAACTAAAGCATGTATACGATGATAAAGACAAACCAGATAGCAAACTATCATCTCGAGCAAGACTGTCATATCGGTATAGGTCCTGCCTCAATCATTGCAATCACGTACCTGCGATCCAATAATTGACTTTGAGGGCACTATCTCCAACACAACGTTCCCCAGCTCAGTATAACAAGTGGGTTTGGTCAATACATCCATATTATTATCTTGATTAAGGCATGACATGGTTGCTACCTGGAGAGAGAGAGAAGAAAACACTCTGCGTGCGCTCTTGCAAGATTAGATTGGTTATATATTTTATCTAATCAGGATGGCTCCCACTGTTTTTATCAAATCTTCCTTCAAACCCTAAAAGGAAAGACTAGCCGGGATTAATTACACTCTACAAGTTCGCCAATCTTTCAGCCAGGCCAGTGCCGGTACTTTGAGGGAGGTTCCCCGTGCTTTCGCACGGACCTAATTAAAATAAAACTCGTTTTCCCAGGGGCGTAACCCCGTTGACACCTTTCTAGACACCTACTTGATCGGCTAATTCTAAAGTGCAAAACTCTCCCAGGAGTAACAATTACTCGCAGTGGGTATCGGGATCGAACTATCTCATAGAAGGTATGCAATCTCATTGCAAATTTCAACACTTGAAACTCCCTATAATGGTTTTTACCCCTAGCACTTATGACCTTAACTATGGTCAACAAATCATAAGCACTAGTCAAGCTCTACCCGTCATTTCGTGATTAATTAGATCCACCCACATGACCCTTAACTAAGGTCAACAAAGTCACATGACTGTCCTAACTAATCGCATCATATGCTGTGTAGGAAGATATCACTTAGCTACCGTACACTGTGCCTTTACTATGGTCAACAAACACAGCACGAATACTAAGTACTCTACTTCCTAAAATGACGGAGGGTTGCGGATGATTTTTAAGAAAACCTTTAACGCTTTGAACTTGATCTCGTTGCGGAATCAAATGATTTGAAATGGAGTGTTTTTGAGGCTTTTGCTAGTTTTGCTAAAGAGATCACTCCCGGTGAAGGGATCTCGGCTCTTTCCTCATCGAATGAGGTGCAGGATATACACAATACCACTATGCAAAGCAAGAACTAGAAAAGCAATCAAAAGACAAACCGAAGGTTGTAGCATCTGCTAGTTATTGCTAAAGAGGTCACTCCCGGTGAAGGGATCTCGGCTCTTTCCTTATCGAATAAGGTGCTGGATGTTCTACAAGGAACACCGCTATGCAAAGCAACAACTAGAGCAAAGATATGTTCTACAAGGAACACCGGTTAGGTAACTAACGGCATAGCGGGGCAGGGCTAGTGCGGATGTAAAACATAAGCAACGTCTATATAATATATCATATATACTATATACAATATCTATCTGAACATATCACATGATCACATCACAGATAACGCAGCAGAAAACAACATATGAAATATTGGAAATACTAGGACGTCCGTATTTTATTTTGAGCCCTTATAAAACACGGATTCCACGGTCGTGATGAATAGCCTATCCCACACCCCTAGACCCCTACGAGAGCGGCAAGCAACCCTACCAATTCTTGAGTTAGGAGACCCGGACTCGACTGCTCGAGATGGTCACCCACTGGACCCTAGAACCCGGTTACTTGTGCTCCCCTCCTTGGGTCTATCCTAATGCGGAAAAGTAAATAATATACAATGGTGACATCATCCTCAGCCCGGAAGTGCCCCAATAAAAGAATATTACATACAAGTTTTTACATGAATGAAAATGAAAAACACTCATCTCACATAAAAAACCCCGGCTATTCAAACACGACGATCCAATATAACATATCCAGCAACACATAACATCACATATCATCAACGTAAGTAAACATGCCTATCCCAATTGTCGTTGACATATAGCAACGAAACCGACGATATCACATATTACACTTACGGTCGAAGAAAAGAAAGTGTAAAACTACAACAGTTGGAATCCGCAACCTCCTTAGACATCTCATGCCTAACCAAATGAATTCCTTAGACATCGCATGCCTAACAATTATAAACCCCGCATTTCAGTCTCAAAATCGAAAACTGTTTTCAATATCAAGTCGGGCAATTCAACAAGATTCCCGACATCCTGATCGAATGCTCGTTGCAAACTTTAGTAGACGGCCGCACCCCCGGATGCCGTCGACGAAGTGCACTAAGGCGGAACACCGCTGCCACGAGCACCCGAACGGATGCTTTTGGCTATGGGGTTCTCCTACAGTCACTTGGTCGGGGCTATGGGGCGTAGCTATCTATTAAGTTTACCCGGCGAGTATCCGCGTACGCTACATGATTGCAACAGACTTTTGATCACATCAAAATCCCGTGGCAACCGATCAAATGAGACTAAAGTGCTAGATTTATAACATTCAAATTAGTTGTCTCATAACTACTTGTGGATTCCAAATATTGTATCACATTCCAGATAAATAAACAATATTAAACTTTCCGATCGAATAAACAAACACCCAAGATTTCCCAAATAGTTCTCAACACTTGAGGGGAGTTTAAAAACATCCATCACATGCCACAGTACCAATGGTCCAGCCGTAGAAGGGTCAAGCCAACGCCTCACATGTGGCACGTCATACATCCCCAAACCCTAAGGTTCAAAAGGCAGTTCAAGACGGTCACATAATCGAGTTAAGGTTTGTTGTCTTCTAGAGGGTCCATCACATTACGTGCACGACTTAGAACGTTCTTAAACTACGGAAAAATCCAACACTTGGAAATTTTCTGGGTCGGGAAAAAGTGAGTTATTGATATCCGTTCGAACTTTTTAACACGTTCTAAAATTATCCGGAAAAACTTAAACGAAGTTAAATTATCCGATCGAATCAACGAGTCCCCAATACAACCCAGAAAACTCAACTCTTGAGTATAAATTAAAAATTCCCAGAAAACACAGGAATTACATAAGGAGGTTACTGTGCAAACAGTGAAGCATAAAGCTACAGTATAGTCGCGGAACCGCCGCGCAAGCCAGGGTACGGCCGCGGTTCCGCGGCGCTTTGATGGAATTAAGAGCACGTGATGCACAGTAATTCCTAGAAAACCCTGCTGTTTTTTTTGAGTATTTTTAATTCACAAAAAATCACAGTTTTGAAAAATTTCCAGAGAAGGGTAAAAACTAGGGTTTCGGGGTTCGATCGGACTTTAAACTTCGTCTAGACTTTGCGTAAAGCTCTAGCTTGGCTCTGATACCACTGTAGGGTTCCTAGGCACTTTAACAAGGTTCTACAAGTTATCTACCATGCCCGATTCAAAAATTAGCCGTGCCGAACAACCCTAACCAAGATTGTATACCAGAGATTATGCGAAAACTAGCAAGCAAACAACTTTAACAATAAGTGAAAGGGATTACAACCTTTGTAGATCCGGTCCTTCACTTCTAAAGCTCCGTGTTGACGTCCCTTCGCTGTGATCATCATGATCCCGGACTCTAGCGATGGTTTCCTCGGAGAAATGAGCGGGCTAGGTCGTTGACTTCGAGGCCGAAGATGATCTACGTCGAGGAGACTCAAACTCAAGCTCCATCTTCACTAGGTCATGAACTTTGTGAAGAGAACAACCTAAACTAAATGGAAAGTAGTAGAGAATGATGAAATAGGAAGTGGGTTCACTTTGGATTTGGGTTTCTCACTCTTTTTCTTCACTTGAAATTTTTCTAGCAAGCTTTTCTTCTTCTTGAAGAAGAAGAAGAGAATAAGAAGAATTTAAAAAGAATAATCAAGTGAAGTCTATCATAATGCAACCATGGGTGAGTTTACCTTTGTAGAGACTAAACCATAGTTAATTATAATGGTTTGGTTAATGAATATCTTAATCAAGACAAAATGAGTGGACTTTGTCAAAGTTGCTTCAAGCTTCATGAAGGTTCAAGCCATGACAAAAGAAGCCACCATTTTGAATAATTAAGATAAATAAAAACCTAAATTATAATTAACATGGTGTATGTCACACACCCACCCATGTTTGCATGTATCATCAATCATGATGCAAACTAGTGCACAAACATATATCACATATACAACTTGTGCACATAAAGTGAGAAAGTCAATCTTAAGTGAACAAATACTAGTTAATGTATAGTAATATATCAAATATATAATTATACATTAAATCATTAAATCAACACTTGATTTAACGATCCGGTCATATCGCATATAACCGACTAATATCTAGTGTATCAATAAATCGAATCAACACTTGATTTGGTAACCCGACTATATCTCATATAACTGACTAATGATACAAATCGCGAGAATAGAATACAGTATCTCATACTGGAATTATTCTCGGTCCCGCATATATCTCATATGCGCTCCTTTTTCGTTTCGCTTGAGCCAGGAAACCTCTGTGTAGGACTCTAAAGACTCGTCAATACGCCGGCAGTAGGTGGTAATCATATCAATCACCCACAAGCTATAAGCGGTCTGCTAAACGTAATGGCCACCCGGGTATAGAGCGATCAAAAGATCAACGAGCAAGCCTGCTCACACTTCTGCGAATCCAATCAGTAACACTTACCGCACAGTCCGGTCTGTTCGTCTGATATGTCGCATATCTCGCCTAGGAGTGGTAAATGTTAGACCCCAGTACCTTGATAAGTCATGCCGATGTAAGGTCCACAACAAGCGTGAAACTACTGATAACACTTACCAATAAATCACTGCAACCCTGACCAGGGATTTCCAGTTATGGCCAGTCGAGCATAGCGCAACATCAAACCCCAATACCGGGAGAGACGAATCCCCTCCTATCGCTCATTGCCTCCATGTGAATCGGGACTGTACCCAAAAACCACCTGTTTGCACGACTCAGTAGAGCCGTGGTAGGGTGGAAATCAAAGCACAGTGGGAGACACACAAGACTCTACGACGATCTCGGGTCAACAGACTAAGTTGTACCAGTGTCACCAGAGAACTGCCATCTGACGTGAGGTATAATACCATCTGGGAGTTCTCGGCGAGTCCGTTCAGTGTACCCAGTCTCCACTGAGCACCCGCATACCGTCTCTGATGTCAAACACCAATGGATATGGGATCATCCATCGCCCATCACATGGGTCGAGAAGATATACGCTAGTCTACTCTGGAATATCGATGCCCCGTCTCGATATTCCCACGACTAGGAACATTGAAGGATGTACTCATTGACTACCCAGGCCCCACTAGTATGATCTACATCATAGTCCTGGAAGTCGAGTACACATCCTAAGGGCTTTATCAACATGTAACAGAGAGTCAATAAGTATACATGTTAAGATAAAGAGAAACCAGATAGCGTACTATCATGTCGAGCAAGAAAGTCCTACCTATATATGTCCCAGCATCCACTACAATATATATCTCATATACAGTAATGACCTCTAGGGCATACATATAACTAACAACAACCAAAGTATAACCGATCGTAGTATAAGAACTTCACTTCCTACTTTGTGTATGTCATCCAAATACCAGGACATCACACCCTACTACTTTCTTAACAGATCTATCCCCTATTCTGATGAAGTCAAACCTATGACTGTCATATCGAAAATAGATGATCTATCTCCGCTATATCTGCTTTTAGTCCATAAATAGACATAAGCTACTTGTCCACTATGCTTCCGCTGCTCCCACTGACTATGACAACCCTCTGGCAAAGTCATATACACGTGCACTTCTAAAGCTAGTTTAGAACGACACTATACCCATCCTCCTGCCGGGTCTCATAGCTTGGAACTGTTGCGCCACGGCAGCGCCCCGGCCTCGTACTTGAGGCCAAAATGCGGAATCAAAAATTTTTCCTTACTCGGAAACCGGCGCTACCGCGGAAAAAGAAAACCCGGATCGTAACCATTAACCTAATGCTTGCAATCAAGAGATAGGGTGAGAAGTATACCGAGTGATCCGAGTCCTACGGTCTTCTTGTCATCGTCCCGATCTCCCGCGGAAAGTGTAGTCTCCATATCGTCGCCTCCTCGCCGGAAAGGGCACCACATCGCATGCGTCTTTTACGGGCTCCCGCCTCAATACCGAGGCAACTCGGGCATGAAGCCGGCAACTCGACATGCCCAAGAAATGCTGTAGAATGTAGTGTAGATGATGCTTGTCTCATTTGGGGTTTGTAGTTGCCTTGATGGAAGAATGGGGTTAGGAAAAATGGTGCTTTCATTTTTCCAAAACAAGAAGAAGAAGGAGATGAAGAATTCCTCACAAAACCAAGATGAACTCTCTCATTCTTTTCTTTCTCTCAAATGTTCTACCATTTTCATCAAGTGAGAAGAATAAGGTGGAGGAAAGATTATGAAGCAAGAAGGGAGGTGATGGTAGGAGCATAAGGGTGACCACATCCTAAACCTCATCATCACAACCTCACATCAACTCTAATCTTTCACATCAACTTTCAACTCACTTCTAATCTTCATAAAGCATGAAAAGAAGAATGAAAAGAATGGTATCTAAATAAGTTATCATAATAAATACTTTTGCAAGAAAAACCTCTACAATGTGTTATTTGCAAAACTGCAAATAACCCCCTCCATCAGAAAAGTCCGGCCGGGAAAGAACAAAGGAAAACCGGCCGGAACGGAATGCAAACTGGCAACTCCAGAAAACTGGTCCCGTAATAAATTACAGGAAAACCCCGATACTGTGCATACACACCCGCATCTGTATTCCGACCGGATACAAATGCAATGAGACAAAATCTACACTGTACTAAATTAGGACCGGCTTAAGCCAAAGCCGGCTAGTAATATCTGTCCGATCCTGATCCGTGCAATACTGCACGTATCAGATCGAACCCTTCCATATAACTATACGGCTACTAGTACAAAACTGTCCGATCCTGATCCGTGCAATACCGCACGTATCTGATCGGACCCTGCCATATCTCCATACGGCCTCTACAGCGTTTCGCCCGAAAGCTTGAGTAACTGAAAGTGTGGTGGACTCTAAAGACTCGTCAATACTATGGCTGTGGATTTAACCACTAGCACGTCAGAGGTATAAGCCAATACGTGACGGGCCACCAGCTATTGACCAAAAGGGACGTCGATGAGGAAGCTCACCCCGACACCCAACTGAGCCTGTCAGTGACAATATCCGTACAGTCCGGTCCGTTCGTCTATGAGCATCGCATGGCGGGCCTAGGGGGTTGGTAAAAGTCAGACCCCCAAAAGCGGTACAAGTCATGTCGGAGTGTAGCCCAGAACGCCCTGAGATACTACTGGAATACCTACCAGTAAATCTCCTGCCTCGGCCGAGGGCTTTGCGTAATGGCTCTCCTAGACACAGCGCGACCTCACCCCCAATACCGGGAGAGACGAACCCCTGCAGATCCGCTCACTGCCTCCATGTGGCTCGGGACTGTACCCAACTAAAACCTGTTTGCACGACTCCTTTGAGCCGTGGTAGGGTAGTAATCAAAGCACAGTGGGAACTCACACGAGACAAATGACGATCTCAGGTCGATGAACTAACCTGTACACATGTCACCAGGGAACTGCTATCTGACGTCTGGTATAAGACCAACTAGCAGGTTCCCGGCGAGTCCTGTCCGGTGTACTCATAACCCAATGAGCACCTGTATACATCTTAGGTGAACCAACTGACACCAGTGGCTTGTGATACCGGCCACCGCCCCTCGTCGGGGTCTCGACTGTATACACTAGTCTACTAATGGAGTATCGATGCCCTGTCTCGAAACTCCTACGACTAGGGACCTTTTAAGGATGTGCTTATAGACTACCAGCTCCCACGTATATGATCGCCATCATACTGCTGGCAGTCAAGCAAGAATCCTAGGGGCTCTATCAACGTGTAATAGCGACATGTCAGGTCACCTAAAGCAGTACACGATGATAAAGGTAAACCGGATAGCATACTATCATCTCGAGTAAGACTGTCCTGCCGGGATAGGTCCTCCCTCAATCATTGCAATCACGTGCCTGTGATCCAATAATTGACTCTAAGGGCACTATCTCCAACAATCTCCCACTTGCACTCAAGGCTAATTATTGCGATGCCGCATACTCACAGCCCGTGTGATACCGAACACCCAACTCCTCTACTAGTCGGTCTCACAAAACTCGTTTGCGAAACTATTGCGTTCGAGGAATAGCCTCAGTGAGTGGATCCGCTGTGATGTTTCTTTCTATGTCTCTCTATATCTCAAGTTCGCGGAGAAAGCCATCTCCCGAAATGAGCAATACCTGTCTTAGAATGTCTGGATGTCTGATGGGACCTAGCTCATAAATGAACTCCAAATCCAAACTTCTTAGACTGTATCGTCAACTGAACTTAATCAGTATCCTGCGCCATGCCACCCTCGGTATTGCCTTGGACCATCTGTCCAAAATACTGCCCCTCGTCAGAGGGAAAAACTATAACTCTGACAACCTCCTTGTCGTCCATGTCACCTTGGAAGCCTGGAATGATAACCGTCTCCTAAAGGAGGCAGTTGTTATCATATCCCTAGAACATTCACTTATGATCTAAAAATGCTTCCGACTGTTTCTCCAGGATTGGATCAATGTCAACTTATTGCATCTAGTACAAGAACAACATCTGGTGTGGTACTTGACATCTCATGATAGACTCAATTGCCTAAGCAAGTGATCTGCCAATCATGCACATCCCTCTCCTCTTTAGTCTGTAAGACACCTTTAGAGAGGGTGACTCCATTACCTGCAGGTGCACTACCATGCCAGGAGTCATTCATTCTAAATACTCTTAGAATGCTGTCTAAGTACCCAGATTGGGAAACCACCCAAATCTAGATCTAAAACCATAGATCTAGTAACCAGTATGTCTGACATAATGTCCAAATCCCATACGGAGAAAACACTGTGTGACGACCAAAGTATAACCGATCGTAGTATAGGAGTATCACTTCCTACTACCTTCTCAACAGATCCATCCCCTATTCTGATAACGTCAAACCTATGACTGTCACATCAGAAATAGATGATCTATCTCCGCTACATCTGCTTTAGTCTATAAATAGACATAAGCCTGATGTCCACCAATGCTTCCGCTGCTCCCACTGACTACGACAACCCTCTGGCAGAGTCATATAGACGTACACTTCTGAAGCTAGTTCAGAACGACGCTATACTCATCCTCCTGCCGGGTCTCGCAGCCTGGAACAACAGCAATGGCAAGTGTGGGTAAACAAGAACTTCCCTGTCACCGTCCTTGAGGCTACCGGAGTACCTCTCGGGTGCCTGAAGTTACCCACCTTATCTGCGGAGTGGCCAATGGAATGTCAAATCGGATTGAATCTTTAGGTTCCTTATCAAATCTTTAGTAATCGTTTGCGGTTCTGGAATCACTTCCAGTTCTACCATACTCCCACTACTGTTTTTGAAAAATCCATTTCCCTTTTTTTTTTAAAATGTGGCGAGTCAAGAACAATATCTCTATTGATCTTCCAGATGGTAGAAAATCAACCCTCGTCACAGCCTGGGTCAACCCGCAAACAGCCATTACAGAAACGTGCCTTGAGTTGTCCAGCGTCTGGTTTTAATCATAAGCCGGACAACTCCCCGTACCTTAACAACGTTAAGATATGAACTGTTCTATATCCAATATAGAACCAGAGGCACTGATTTAATTGAACCAGATTCAAATCATGCAGCTGTCACCAGTGCATGTCAACTAAATGGAAGGAGGCCGATCAGCGTTACTCAACTTAGGAATGCTTCCAATTATGAGTAACCTGAAAGAGAAGCTAGTTCTCTTTATCATTACTATCAACTGAATACCATACACAAGTATCTACATCTTCGATCACTTTGAAGAATCCCGATACTTGCTATACCTGGTTCTCTACTCTATTCAAATACCTATAACTCCTCAAAACTTAGACCCTGTGTTTCCACGAAACACATGTCTAAGAACTAGAGAAGTTAAAAGTAAACAGAATATAGTATGAGGACCAACCCCTCTGTCCTAATGGACACTGGACAACATACAATACTCTGTATAAGTCCGCTGAGTCTAACAACTCTTTCACTGTGTGTCGTAGGTTGAAAACTGTACTTATGGTTAAGAAGAATTACACCGCTGTTTAATGCCCCTTACCTAACCATCCACCGATATAGGTAAATGTCATCGACATAATATCAAAAGGTATATCTCACTCTATGAAAATAGACGTACAGATATATCAATTTGAAATTGGTGCACAACAGCGGATATTCAAAACCAAATATTTGCCGACCGGCAAACAGCCCAGATGATCTCCTCAAATATCACCGATTACAACGAATCCCGATATAATGAGGATGATCACCATATTCCCAACAACTTACTCCCACTCAGCATCTGTAAAACCATACAGATGTGAGAATCAATCCTGGTAAATACATACCCTGGAGCTAGTGTCTAATCGGGAAATCAGTTTTCTATTAACAATACACAGTGAAACTGAAACATTGAAATGTTTCATTGGGGTATCCTGGTATTCCTAGTAATGCCTCTTCCATTATCCAGATTCACAACTGTAACCGTATAATTCTTTGCCACTTCTCCAAATCCCTTTATATGTCTTTAGTCATTACCTTCTGTACACCCCATTAGGCCAAATGGTTTTCTTCCTTCCCTACCGTTCGGCACCAGCCTATGGTTTG
The DNA here is from genome assembly GCA_030015575.1 of Agapanthus africanus. Lineage (NCBI taxonomy): Eukaryota > Viridiplantae > Streptophyta > Magnoliopsida > Asparagales > Amaryllidaceae > Agapanthus > Agapanthus africanus. The sequence continues at coordinate 724,263,928 of CM057339.1, forward strand.
GAAGAAGACTATCCAAAAAGCATAAAGGGTGTACTGTCCTAGTCCTAGGAGCACTCGCAAAGCGAGAGAAGGTGAAGATAAAAGACACCTGAATGTACTTTATTCCTATTTCTCCTGAACCAGAATCCATCCCCGAACTGGAACAAGTTCCTTTCGAGTTCGTATATAACCATACGATGGAGTATCCAATAAACTGTGGATCTTCGTAGTGACACGGAGTGTCCTGGAGAAATACAAAGGTGATTTAGGATTGGCGAAGAAATACTTGGTTTGGTCGTGAATATCAGTCGCAATTTACTTTGCCCTCCTACCAATCCCTTGCTTTGTCTTAACTTAATACCTTCTGCACACCATCGTTATGCTAATTGGTTTTCTTCATTCCCCACCGTTCGGCACCAGCCTAAGGTTTGGAAGAAGACTATCCAATTTGCGTAATAGGTGTACTATCTCCTAAACCAAGGAGTACTCGCAACCTGAGAGAAGGTGAAAAGAAAAGACAACTGAATAGTCCTATTCGTTTTCTCCAGAACCGGAAACCATCCTCGAAGTCCTTCGAGTTCGTATATAACCATACGATGGTTTTGTCCAATGGAAGTGGACGTTCGCAGTAATACGGGGTGTCCTGGAGAAAAGGGTAAAAGTAGGAGTGGCAATGAGGTCTGCAACTCTGACAATCCAAAAGCCTGTGTTAATAAGGTTCGGTCAACTTGGTCACTGAGTCATAGTTCAGGGTCGGGTCAATGGTCGCTGCCAAAGAGAGAGAGAAAAGAAACACTCAGCGTGCACTCTAACCTAGATCAGAATGGTTATTACTTTTTCTAATCTGGAAACCTCCCACTGTACCTCAAATTCTCCTCCAAACCTGAAAGAAGAATTAGTCGGGGTCACCCGAGGAGTAAACCAACTCATCAGTGGGAATCGGGATCCAACTATCATCGCATGATAACTTGACGGAATCCACTCAAGTCACCATACTCCAGAAGGTATGCGCATGCCTGGCAAGTTTCAGTTCTTTTGAAACTCCCGATGTGATTTTTACCCCAAGCGGTTTATGACCTTGACTAGGTCAACAAACCATAAACCGCCAGTCAAGTTCAACCCGTCATTATTCTGGATTGCATTAAACCCACCCGTACGTGCCCTTGACTAGGTCAACAAGGCCGCACGACTGTCTTAACCAATCCCACTTATGCAACAAACAAGTACCACTCAGCTACCGAACACTACGTCTTGACTAGGTCAACAAACGCAGCACGAATACTAAATAATACCTGTAGGAAATGACGGAGGGCTACGGCTGGTTTTTGGCGAAAAACCTTTAGCGTAATGAACTTGATATCGTTGAAGGAACTGCATAGCCTTTTATAAAAATATAGTAACGAAAACCTTTGCTAAAGAGGTCACTCCCGGTGAAGGGATCTCGGCTCTTTCCCCGTAGAATGAGGTGCAGGATATTCCAACTGAATACCACGATGCAAAGCAAAAGTAATCGGCTATAGTGAAGTTAATGCCCTGACGCAAACTTCTGTCCAAGGGGTCACTCCCGGTGAAGGGATCTCGGCCCTTGCCTCGTCGACTGAGGAGCAGGATATTCTAAATGAATACCACGATGCAAAACAAAAGTGAACGTCCTTGCAATAACAGCTTTTTTTTTGAAAAATGTTCCAACAACATCAGAATAGGTTTGTTTAGCTTGCATTGATCCGAATCAACGCAGTCCCATCAATTAATAACACCACAAAGAACGAAAATATACTGACGTACGTATATGCCATCCGCATTCGCCACTGGGTCCCGTCATCACCCGTTTGGTTAGCTAACTAACGGCAGAGCGGGGACTGGACTAGCGCGGATGTAAAACATATACAACATCTACTAATATATATACCAATATATTATATTTCGCTCAAGGCGTGATAAAATGCAACATCACAGAAATGTACAGCATCACAGAACAATACAGATATCTGGGATCTCCGGGTTTCACAGAGCCGCTGCTGAAACCCGACGTTCCCCTGGTCGTGTGGATAGCCTGTGCAATGAAATCCTAGACCCCTACGGGCGCGGCAAGTCACCCGCCAAAACCTGAAGCGAGGCAGCCCCCTTCAGCACCGTGAATGGACCACCCAGCACTTCACGGAATCCGGTAACTTGGGCACCCCTCCTGGGTCAACCTGTACCCCCTACGAGTGCGGCGAATAGCCCGCCAATCCTAGAGTGAAGCCCCCTCCGTCTCAATGCCATGAGATGCGGGCCCGTTGCCCTCTAGAACCCGGCTATCCGTGCACCCCTCCGCGGGGTAATCCTAGTACAGAAAGTAAAATATACATACACCGGGTACATCGACCGCAACCAGGTCGTGCCCCAAAAGAATAATACAAACAGGCAGTGACGGCAGTCCACATGTCGGACGCTCGCCCCGCAATATCAAATGTACATAATACAACAAAACCTGTACTAGCATTGCAACCAGGCTATCCCCCACGACCGATCCGCAACAACACAGCATAAACATAGAACATCAACGTGAAAGTCACGTTCGCAAATCCGTCTAACCGGGCTATAGCAGTTAGACGGGATTTACCGATCAAGTGACATTCACGGTCGCAGATATAATGTAAATACTGTGAAATAATGTGTTTAAAAATATCCGATCGATCAAACTATTAACAAGTGGGCCCCCAACCAATACTTTAGCAGTCACAGAAAACCTGGGCCCAAATTTAATATTCCAAAACCCACAAAAATAATCCAGAAGTCCACTGTAAAATTTTGACAAGGTGAGCACAGTAGAGTGCAGCGGAACCGCGGCCCAAAGGGGGGTTTGGCCGCGGTTCCGCGCTCCACCGTACGACTGACACTGTCGAATTTTTACAGTTGTCTTAGAATTTCCTGCACATTATTTTTCTGCAACCTGAAAAATTTTTAGACACCAAAAAATTCCAACAGAAAACTGATGCAAAGGAAAATGTGGTTTTTGGGATTTTGGTCGATCGGAAATGCAAAACACATCAGAACAAGCTAGGTAAGGTTAATGGCGTGTCTCTGATACCATGTTGCGCCACGGCAGCGCCCCGGCCTCGTACTTGAGGCCAAAATGCGGAATCAAAAATTTTTCCTTACTCGGAAACCGGCGCTACCGCGGACAAAGAAAACCCGGATCGTAACCATTAACCTAATGCTAGCAATCAAGAGATAGGGTGAGAAGTATACCGAGTGATCCGAGTCCTCCGGTCTTCTTGTCATCGTCCCGATCTCCCGCGGAAAGTGTAGTCTCCATATCGTCGCCTCCTCGCCGGAAAGGGCACCACATCGCCTGCGTCTTTTACGGGCTCCCGCCTCAATACCGAGGCAACTCGGGCATGAAGCCGGCAACTCGACATGCCCAAGAAATGCTGTAGAATGTAGTGTAGATGATGCTTGTCTCATTTGGGGTTTGTAGTTGCCTTGATGGAAGAATGGGGTTAGGAAAAATGGTGCTTTCATTTTTCCAAAACAAGAAGAAGAAGGAGATGAAGAATTCCTCACAAAACCAAGATGAACTCTCTCATTCTTTTCTTTCTCTCAAATGTTCTACCATTTTCATCAAGTGAGAAGAATAAGGTGGAGGAAAGATTATGAAGCAAGAAGGGAGGTGATGGTAGGAGCATAAGGGTGACCACATCCTAAACCTCATCATCACAACCTCACATCAACTCTAATCTTTCACATCAACTTTCAACTCACTTCTAATCTTCATAAAGCATGAAAAGAAGAATGAAAAGAATGGTATCTAAATAAGTTATCATAATAAATACTTTTGCAAGAAAAACCTCCACAATGTGTTATTTGCAAAACTGCAAATAACCCCCTCCATCAGAAAAGTCCGGCCGGGAAAGAACAAAGGAAAACCGGCCGGAACGGAATGCAAACTGGCAACTCCAGAAAACTGGTCCCGTAATAAATTACAGGAAAACCCCGATACTGTGCATACACACCCGCATCTGTATTCCAACCGGATACAAATGCAATGAGACAAAATCTACACTGTACTAAACTAGGACCGGCTTAAGCCAAAGCCGGCTAGTAATATCTGTCCGATCCTGATCCGTGCAATACCGCACGTATCAGATCGAACCCTGCCATATAACTATACGGCTACTAGTACAAAACTGTCCGATCCTGATCCGTGCAATACCGCACGTATCTGATCGGACCCTGCCATATCTCCATACGGCCTCTACAGCGTTTCGCCCGAAAGCTTGAGTAACTGAAAGTGTGGTGGACTCTAAAGACTCGTCAATACTATGGCTGTGGATTTAACCACTAGCACGCCAGAGGTATAAGCCAATACGTGACGGGCCACCAGCTATTGACCAAAAGGGACGTCGATGAAGAAGCTCACCCCGACACCCAACTGAGCCTGTCAGTGACAATATCCGTACAGTCCGGTCCGTTCGTCTATGAGCATCGCATGGCGGGCCTAGGGGGTTGGTAAAAGTCAGACCCCCAAAAGCGGTACAAGTCATGTCGGAGTGTACCCCAGAACGCCCTGAGATACTACTGGAATACCTACCAGTAAATCTCCTGCCTCGGCCGAGGGCTTTGCGTAATGGCTCTCCTAGACACAGCGTGACCTCACCCCCAATACCGGGAGAGACGAACCCCTGCAGATCCGCTCACTGCATCCATGTGGCTCGGGACTGTACCCAACTAAAACCTGTTTGCACGACTCCTTTGAGCCGTGGTAGGGTAGTAATCAAAGCACAGTGGGAACTCACACGAGACAAATGACGATCTCAGGTCGATGAACTAACCTGTACACATGTCACCAGGGAACTGCTATCTGACGTCTGGTATAAGACCAACTAGCAGGTTCCCGGCGAGTCCTGTCCGGTGTACTCATAACCCAATGAGCACCTGTATACATCTTAGGTGAACCAACTGACACCAGTGGCTTGTGAGACCGGCCACCGCCCCTCGTCGGGGTCTCGACTGTATACACTAGTCTACTAATGGAGTATCGATGCCCTGTCTCGAAACTCCTACGACTAGGGACCTTTTAAGGATGTGCTTATAGACTACCAGCTCCCACGTATATGATCGCCATCATACTGCTGGCAGTCAAGAAAGAATCTTAGGGGCTCTATCAACGTGTAATAGCGACATGTCAGGTCACCTAAAGCAGTACACGATGATAAAGGTAAACCAGATAGCATACTATCATCTCGAGTAAGACTGTCCTGCCGGGATAGGTCCTCCCTCAATCATTGCAATCACGTGCCTGTGATCCAATAATTGACTCTGAGGGCACTATCTCCAACAGGAACAACAGTAGTGTCAAGTCTGGGTAAACAAGAACCTCCCTGTCACCGTCTTTAAGGCTACCGGAGTACCTCTCGGGTGCCTGAGGTTACCCACCATATCTGCGGAGTGGCTAATAGAATGTCTAACTAGATTGAATCTTTAGGTCCTATTAAATTTTCAGTAATCGTTTGCGGTTCCGGAATCACTTCCAGTTCTACCATACACCCACTACTGTTTTCTGAAAAAGAATCCATTTTACTAAAACTGTGGCGAGTCAAGAACAATATCACTATTGATCTTTCAGATGGTAGAAAGTCAACCCTCGTCATAGCCCGGGTCAACCCACAAATAGCCATTACAGAAACGTGCCTTGAGTTATCTAGAGTCTGGTTTTAAGCATGAGCCGGACAACTCCCTGTACCTTAACATTGTTAAGATATGAACTATTCTATATCCAATATAGAAACAGAGGCACTGATTTAATTGGAACCAGATTCAAATCATGCAGCTGACTCTAGTGCATGTGAACTAAATAAAGAAAGGTCGATCAGCATTACTCAACTTAGGAATGCATCCAATTATGAGTAACCTGAAAGAGAAGCAAGTTCTCAGAATCATTAATATCAACTGAATACCATACACAAGTATCTACATCTATGATCACCTTGAAGAATCCTGATACTTGCAACGCCTGGTTCTCTACTTTATTCTTATACCTATAACTTCTCAAAACTTAGACCTTGTATTTCTACGAAACACATGTCTAAGAACTAGAGAAGTCACAAGTAAACAGAATATAGTATGAGTACCAACCCCTCTGTCCTCATGGACACTGGACAAAATACAATACTCTGTATAAGTCCCCTGAGTCTAATAACTCATTCCCTGTGTGTCGTAGGTTGAAAACTGTACTTATGGTCAAGAAGAATTACACCGCTGTTTAATGCTTCTTACCTAACCATCAACTGATATAGGTAAATGTCATGGACATAATTTCAAAAAGTTATATCTCACTTTATAAAAATAAACGTACATATATATCAATTGAAATTTGTGCATAACAACGGATATTCAAAACCATATATTTGTCTTCCGGCAAACAACCCAGGCGATTTCCTCAAATATCACAAATTACAACGAATCCCGATATAATGAGGATGATCACCCAATTCCCAATAACTTACTCCCACTCATCATCTGTAAAACCATATAGATGTGAAAATCATATCTGGTAAATACATACCCTGGAGTAAGTACCTAATTGGGAAATCAGTTTTCTACTAACAATGCACAGTGAAACTGAAACATGAAAATGTCTCGAAGGGGTATCCGGGTATTCCTAGTAATGCCTCTTCCATTATCAGATTCACAACTGTGACCGTATATTTCTTTGCCATCTTTCCAAATCCCTTTATATGTCTTTAATCATTACCTTATGTACACCACTTTTAGGCCAAATGGTTTTCTTCCTTTCCTGCCGTTCGGCACCAGCCTATGGTTTGGAAGAAGACTATCCAATAAGCATAATGGGTGTACTCTCCTAATCCTAGGAGTACTCGTAACCTGAGAGAAGGTGAAGATAAAAGACAACTGAATAAACCTTATTCCTATTTCTCCTGAACCAGAATCCATCCCCGAACTGGAACAAGTCCCTTCGAGTTCGTATATAACCATATGATAGAGTATCCAATAAACTGTGGATCTTCGTAGTGATACGGAGTGTTCTGGAGAAATACAAAGGTGATGTAGGATTGGCAAAGAAATACTTGGTTTGGTCGTGAATAGCAGTCGCAATTTACTTTGCCCTCTTACTAATCCCTTTATTTGTCTTTACTTAATACCTTCTGTACACCTTTTAGGCTAAATGGTCTTCTTCATGCCCTACTTTTCGGCACCTGCCTATGGCTTGGAAGAAGACTATCCAATTAGCATAATAGGTGTACCGTCCTAATCTAAGGAGCACTTGCAACCTGAGAGAAGGTAAAAGGAAAAGACAACTGAATAGTCCTATTCATTTTCTCCAGAACCAGAAACCATCCTCGAATCTGAAACAAGTTCCTTCGAGTTCGTATATAACCATACGATGGTTTTATCCAATGGAAGTGGATGTTCGTAGTAATACGGGATGTTCTGGAGAAAAGGGTAAAAGTAGGAGTGGCAATGAGGTATGCAACTCAGACAATCCAAAAGCCAGTGTCTTAAGAAAGTTCGGTTAACTTGGTCACTGAGTCATAGCCAAGGGTCGGGTGATGGTCGCTGCCAAAGAGAGAGAGAAAAGAAACACTGTGCGTGCACTCTAACCTAGATCAGAATGGTTATCAATTTATCTAATCAGGAAATCTCCCACTATATCCTTAAATTCTCCCCCAAGCCTGAAAGAAGAATTAGTCGGGATCACCCGAGGAGTAAACTAACTCATCAGTGGGAATCGGGATCCAACTATCATCGCATGATAACGTGATGGAATCCACTCACGTTATCACACTCCAGAAGGTATGCTCATGCCTGGCAAGTTTCAGTTTCTTTAGAAACTCCCGATGTGTGTTTTTACCCCTAGGACCCAAGTGACCTTGATGGAGTCAACAAATCAAAGAGTCCTGGTCAAGTTTAACCCGTCATTGTGTTGATTGCATTAAACCTACCCGTACGTGCCCTTGACGGAGTCAACAAGGCCGCACGACTGTCCTAACCAATCGCATATCCATGCTACAAACAAGAAACACTTAGCTACCGTACACTACGTCTTGACGGAGTCAACAAACGCAGCACGAATACTAAGTACCACTTGTAGGAAATGAGGGAGGGCTACAAATGGTTTTTGGAAAAAAACCTCTAACGTAATGAACTTGATATCGTTGAAGGAACTGCATAGCTTTTTATAAAAATAGTGGCGAAAACCTTTGCTAAAGAGGTCACTCCCGGTGAAGGGATCTCGGCTCTTTCCCCGTAGAATGAGGTGCAGGATATTCCAACTGAATATCAGGATGCAAAGCAAAAAGTAATCGGCTATAGTGAAGTTATTACCCTGACGCAAACTTCTGTCCAAGGGATCACTCCCGGTGAAGGGATCTCGGCCCTTGCCTCATCGACTGAGGTGCTGGATATTCATAACCGAATACCACTGTGCAAAACAAAAGAGAACGTCCTTGTAATAACAGCTTTTTGAAAAATTGGTCCAACAACATCGAATAGGTTTGTTTTCCTTGCATTGATCAAAATCAATGCAGTCCCGTCAATTAATCACACCAGAAAAGAATGAAAATATGATGTACGTATATGCCATCCGCATTCTCCACTGGGTCCCGTCATCACCCATTAGGTTACTTAACTAACGACAGAGCGGGGACTGGACTAGCGCGGATGTAAAACATATACAACATCTACTAGTATATATATAGCAATATATAATAATCGCTCCAGGCGTGATAAATACAACATCACAGAAATGTAATAAGCATCACAGAACAATACAAATAATCTAGGATCCCCGGGTTTCATAGAGCCGCTACTGAAACCCGACGTTCCCCTGGTCGTGTGGATAACCTGTGCAATGAAATCCTAGACCCGTACGGACGCGGCAAGTTACCCGCCAAAACCTGAAGTGAGGCAGCCCCCTACAGCAAAGTGAATGGACCACCCAGCACTTCACGGAATCCGGCAACTTGAGCACCCCTCCTTGGGTCAGCCTGTACCCCTACGAGTGCGGCGAATAGCCCGCCAATTCTAGAGTAAAGCCCCCTCCGTCTCAAAGCCATGAGATGCGGGCCCGTTGCCCTCTGAAACCCGGCTACCTGTGCACCCCTCCGCGGTGTAATCCTAGTACAGAAAGTAAAATATATATATACAGCGGGTACATCGACCTCAGCCCGGTCGTGCCCCAAAAGAATAATATACAAACAGGCAGTGACGGCAGTCCACATGCCGGACACTCGCCCCACAATATCAAATGTACAAATATAACCAAACTATACTACCATTGCATCCAGGCTATCCACCACGACAAATCCGCAACATCACAGCACAATACAGAACATCAACGTGAATGTCACGTTCGCAAATCCGTCTAAAAGAACTATAGCAATTAGACAAGATTTACCACTCGAATGATATTCACGGTCACAGATATAAAGTAAGCACTGTGAACTAACATATTTAAAATTTTCGATCGACAAAATTTCCCGAAGTGGGCCCCAAGCACAACTGCTGCACTCAAAATAATCTGGGCCAAAAATAAACATTCCAGAAACCCCAATTCCAAGTTTAAAGATCACTATAGAAGAAATGGTGCAGAGAAGCATCTTAACTGCGGCGGAACTGTGGCCAAAACGTGGGTATGGCCGCGGTTCCGCGGCGTTACAGTAGAATTAATTTGCCAAATTTCAACAGTGTCCTAAAAAAAAGCCTGCCTGATTTTTTGACGTACTGAAAATAATTTTTAGACCACAAAAAAATTTCGACAGAAACTGCAGAATTGGAAATGCGGTTTTGGAAAATTTCGTTCGATCGGTATTTTAAACACGTTAGAGCAAGCTAGTAAAGGTTAATGGCGTGGCTCTGATACCATGTAAATCTACGGTAGCACCCCGGTCGTCTGTCCGAGACCAAAATGCGGAAACGAAAACTTTTTCTAAAATAGAAACCGGCGCTATCGCAGACTTTAATCCCGGATCGAACCATTAACCTATAACTAGCAAACTAGAGAAGGGTTAGAAAGTTATACCGATCGATCCGTGTCCTTCGGTCTTTGGTCACCAACCCAAGCTCCTCGCGGCATCTCCGGTCTTCTCGTCGGAAGGGCACCACATCAATGAGTCTTTTTACAGGCTCCCGCTTCGTCCGAATCAGACACGAAGTTTGCTAGCCGACGTGTCCAAGGTGAAGTATAGAATGTGTGTGATCACTTTGTCTCTTATGGATTTAGTGGATGCCATTAGTGAGGAGATAGTGAGCTCAAGAAAGAAGAGGAAGAAGAAGAAGTTTTCTTTTCTTTTCTTTTTCTTATGTGTTTTTTTAATAATGAGAGTGAGAGCAAGAAGGAAATACAAGAGCTAACCATCATATTATGGCTGCCCTTTTTCTCTCTCCCTCTCATTTCATCCACAAATCAATCAAAAAATATGACATCTGCACAAGAAAAGAGACCGTGACTCATCACTTGGGCATGTGCCACAATTAATGCTCCTAATCTTGATTTTGAGCTCATTATTTCCATATGAAAACATTAATCCAAATATTTGCAACAATAAAAATAGAATGGCATCTACTAAATTAAACTCGTGACGGATCACAAGAGTACCCCTCACCTGTATATACATACCTACATCCGTATTCCGACCGAATGCGAATGCGATGAGACTAAAGTAATCCAACAAATCTAATCCTAGGATCCGGCTTAAACCAAAGCCCACTAGTATGATCCGCCCGATCATGATCCATGCACGACTGCACGTATATGATCGAACCCTGCCATATATCATACGGCCTCTATAACGTTTCGCCCAAAACTTAAGAAACTGTCTGTGGGGGACTCTAAAGACTCGTCAATACTTAGGCTATGGATTTAACCACTAGCACGTCAGTGGTACTGGCTGTACATAACGGGCTACTAGGTATTGACCAAAAGGGAGGTCGATGAGCGAACTCATCCTGACACCCTACTGAGCCTGTCAATGACAATTTCCGTACAGTCCGGTCCGTTCGTCTATGAGCATCGCATGTCGGGCCTAGGGGGTTGGTAAAAGTCTGACCCCCAAAAGCGGTACAAGTTGTGTCGGAGTGTAGCCCAGAACACCATGAGATACTACTGGAATACCTACCAGTAAATCTCCTGCCTTGGCCAAGGACTTCATGTAATGGCTCTCGTAGACACAGCTTGATCTCACCCCCAATACCGGGAGAGACGAAACCCCTGCCAATTCGCTCACTGCCTCCATGTGGCTCGGGACTGTACCCAACTAAAACCTGTTTGCACGACTCCTTTGAGCCGTGGTAGGGTAGTAATCAAAGCACAGTGGGAACTCACACGAGAAAAATGATGATCTCAGGTCGATGAACTAACCTTTACACATGTCACCAGGGAACTGCTATCTGACATCAGGTATAATACCAACTAGCATGTTCCCGGCGAGTCCTGTCCGGTGTACTCATAACCCAATGAGCACCTGTATACATCTTAGGTGAACCAACTGACACCAATGGCTTGTGAGACCGGCCACCGCCCCTCGTCGGGGTCTCGACTGTATACACTAGTCTACTAATGGAGTATCGATGCCCAGTCTCGAAACTCCCACAACTAGGGACCTTTTAAGGATGTGCTTATAGACCCCAGCTCCCACGTATATGATCGCCATCATACTGCTGGTAGTCAAGCAAGAATCCTAAAGGCTCTATTAATGTGTAATAATGATCTTTAAGGCCACCTAAAGCTGTACACGATGATAAAGATAAACCAGATAGCATACTATCATCTTTAGTAAGACTGTCCTACCGGTATAGGTCCTCCCTCAATCATTGCAATCACGTGCCTGCGATCCAATAATTAACTCTGAGCGCACTATATCCAACAGCTACTGCACACTACACCTTGACGAAAGCCAATAAATATAGCACGAGTACTAGATACTACTTATCTGAAATGACGGAGGGCTACGAAAGATTTTTCTGAAAACCTTTTGCGTAATGAACTTGATATCGTTGCGGAATCGAGTGATTTTGAAAAGGAGTGTTTTTTAGGCTTTTCCTAGTTTCGCTAAAGAAATCACTCCCGGTGAAGGGATCTCGGCTCTTTCCTTATCAAATAAGGTGCAAGATATATCACATATATCACTATGCAAAGCAAATACTCTAAAAGCAATCAAAAGACAAACCGTGTGTTGTAGCATCTGCCAGTTATTGCTAAAGAGGTCACTCCCGGTGAAAGGATCTCGGCTCTTTCCTTATCGAATAAGGTACAGGATATATCACATATATCACTATGCATAAGCAAATACTGTAGCTACCCTTTTTGAAAATTTGATTCCACAACATCTTTTAGGTTTCTTTCTTTTCATTAATCTCATTAATGAAGTCCCATCATTTAAGCTTCCTAAGCATCACAGAAAAAACGAAAATACAACGTACACTTATGCCGTCCGCATTCGCCACAGTGTCCCGTTATGCACCGTTAGGTTATTTAACTAATGGCATACTGGAACGGGACTAGCGTGGGTGCAAAACATAAGCAATGTCTACTATATATCTCATATATAATATGTATCCATTCGTCTCAGAATCCACAGTGATCACATCACAAAGCAGGAGAAGAAACATATGAAATATTGGATATACTGGGAGGTCCGTGTTTTATTTTGAGCCTGTATAAAACACGGATTCCACAGTCGCGATGAATAGCTAAACCCACATCCTTAGACCCCTACGAGAGCTGCAAGCAACCCTACCAATTCTAGAGTTAGGAGACCCAGACTCGACTCCTAGAGTTGGTCTCCCACTGGACTCTAGAACCCGGTTACTTGTGATCCCCTCCTTGGGTCTATCCTAATGCGGAAAATTAAATAATATACAACAATGGTGACATCATCCTCAACCCGGAAGTGCCCCAATAAAAGAATATTACATACATTGAATTTTACAAGGATGAAAATAAAAACTTTCATCTCACATAAAACCCCCGGCTATTCAAAATGCGATGATCCAATATAACATATCACAGCAACACATAGCATTACATGTCATCAACGTAAGTAAATATGCGTATCCCAATTGTCGTTGACATATAGCAACGAAACCGGCAATACACCACATATTACACTTACGGTCACAAAAAAGAAAATGTCAAACTACAACATTTGGAATCCATAATAAACTTAGACATCATAAACCCAAAATATCACATACTTTGGATTTCATGCCTAACTATATGAATTCCACATATTGTATCATATTCCACAAATAGCTAGACGATGTTAAACCTTTCGATCGAATCAACAAATTCTCAAAATTTCCCAGAAAACTCAATACTTGAGCAGTATTAAAAATTCACACAAGCATGCCCAGTACCAATGGACCAACCATTGAAGTTCGTCCCTTGCCTCCTTAGTGGCGCCGCAGAACCGCCGCCAAAACTATGTTTTGACCACGATTCCGCGGTCACTAAAGCGAGTTAGGGACTCGTTCATCAAAAGGGTCCATAAAATTACCTGCATGATTTTCTGAGGATTTTTAATGTGAAAAATTCCAACATTTTGAAAAATTTCCAGAAAGTGGGCAATTTCGGGTTTTCGGAGTTCGTTCAAACATCTAACTTCATCTAGACAACTCCTAATGCTCTAGTAAGGCCCTGATACCACTGTAGGATTTTTAGGCACAACTATAAGGTTTCACAAGGTATCAAACATGCTATATTTAAAATTTTAGTGTGCCAAACAACCCTAACTAAGGATCTAACTAGAGTTTTAGGAGCAAAGCAAGAAAGTAAACTACTTTACTTCTAAGTGATAACGGAATACAACCTTTGTAGACCGGTCCTTCACTTCAATGGCTCCTTGTAGTGGTCCCTTTGCTGCGATCATGGAACTCCCGGACTCTTGCATGGCTTCTCAAGTTGAAAGAAACGATCTTGCTTGAAGTCTTCGAGGCCGAAGATGATCTACGTCGAGGAGACACTAACTCAAACTACTACTTTACTTGATGAAAGATTAGTGAAGCTAACACCCTATACTAAAGAGCTAATCTAGTAGAGGATGATAAAGTAGGAAGTGTGCTCACTTTAGTTTTATTTTTCTCACAATATTTTCTCACTTTGCAAAAAGCTAGTGAGCTTTTTCTCAAGGTTGAAGAAGATAAAGCAAAGAAATGAGAATGAAACAATGAGGTGAGAGAATCAACCATGGGTGAGTTTCTATCATATAGCTAACTCATGTAGAGACATAACCATGGCTAGATTATAATGGTTAGGTTAATAAATACCTTAAGTAAAACAAAATTAGTGGACCAAGTCAATGCATCCACAAGCTTCATGCATGTGACCATTTATCCATTAATTTGGATTTACTTTAAATTATTAAACCCCACATTATAACTAGTATGGTGTAAGTCTCATACACCCATGTAGTGTGTATCAACAACCATGACACAAAAATAACACAATTAATATATATCACATATATATTAAGTGTGCACATGTGAGAAAAATAAATGCTTAAGTGAGCTAATATTGGTTAATGTAAACTAGTATATCAAATATACAATTATACACTAAATTATCAAATCAACACTTGATTTAATAATCCGATTATATTACATATAACCGACTAATATTATATGTACCATCTTATCGAATCAACACTTGATTTGATAACCCGGCTATACACATATAACCGACCGATACAAATATCGCGAGAATAGAATACGGTATCACATAATCGTATTATTCTCGGTCCCGCACATATCACATATGTTCTCCTACTTCGTTTTGCCTGAGCCAGTAAAACCTTTATGTGGGACTCTAAAGACTCGTCAATACGCCGGCAGTAGGTGATGATCACATCAAACACCAATAAGCCGTCAGCGGTACTATCTGGACGTAATGGCTACCCGGGTATTGAGCGATCAGAAGATCAACAAGCAAGCCTGCTCTAGCTCCTGGAAAGCCTGTCAGTAACACTACCGTACAGTCCGGTCTTCTCGTCTGAGATATCGCATATCAAGTCTAGGGGTCGTAAATGTCAGACCCCAATAACTCGATAAGTCATGCCGATACGAAGCTCATGACGGGTCGAGAAACTACTGGTAACACTTACCGGTAAATCTCTAAATCAGCCCGGCCAGGGACTTCCCTGTTATGGCCAATCGAGCACAGCACAACATCAACCCCAATACCAGGAGAGACGAAACCCCTCCTATCGCTCATTGCCTCCATGACTCGGGACTGTACCCAAAAACCACCGTTTTGCACGTCCTCTTGAATGTGGTAAGGTGGAAATCAAAGTACAGTGGGAATCACACAAGACTCTATGACAATCTCGGGTCTACAGACTAACCTGTACTAGTATCACCAGAGAACAGCTATCTGACGTCAGGTATAATACCATCTAGGAGTTCTCGGCGAGTCCGTCCGGTGTACCCAGTCTCCACTGAGCACCTGTATACCATCTCTGATGTCAAACACCAATGGATATGGGATCATCCATCGCCCATCTCATGGGTCGAGAAGCGTATACGCTAGTCTATACTGGTATATCTATGCCCTGTCTCGATACACCCACGACTAGGAACATTAAAAGATGAACTTATGGACTACCATGGCCCCACTAGTATGATCTGCATCATAATCCTGGTAGTCAAGTACACATCCTAAGGGCTTTACCAACATGTAACCATGAGACAGTAAGAGACAAGTATACATGTTAAGATAAAGAGCAACCAGATAGCATACTATCATGTCGAGCAAGAAAGTCCTCTCTATATATGTCCAAGCATCCACTATAATATACATCATATATACAATAATGGCCTCTAGGGCATACATACAACTAACAGCTACGACATTCCCAAGTTTGGAAGATTTGATAGGACGGGAAATGCAAATCAGCACGTTGCCCACTTTAATGTATAAGTCTACGGTAGCGTCCCGGCCGACTAACCGACGCCAAATGCGGAACAAAAACTTTTTACAACTGGCGTTATCGCGTACTATAACTCGGATCTGCCATTAAAGCTAAACTAACAAACTACAAAGTGGGTTGGAATGTTATACCGAACGATCCGAGTCCTTCGGTCTTCAACCATCATCCCACGCTTTGTTGCGGCTGCTCCGATCTCCTGAATCTCCAGTCTTCTCGTCCAGGAGGCACCACATCGACGGATCTTTAAAGGGGCTCCCGCCTCTGAACCGAGGCAACTCGATCGTCAAGTTTGCTAGAAGAGACGACAAGGATGAAGTAGAGAATGAGTAGAACACTTTGTCTCGTTACGTCCAAGGCTATGGACGAACGGTTAATGAAGTTTCCTTTTGGAATCGGGTGAAATGAGAAACCAATCACATCTAATATCTATGCACCAAAACTTATATCTTTTCAAATGAACAACCATTATCTCCAAAGAGGGGGGGGCGGCCAAACTTATAGGAAGAGGGAGGTGAGGGTAGGAGCAAAGTGGTGACAATAAGAATGAAGCCTATCATGACACATAGTATGAACACAATTAAAGCAAGTGATGAATCATTAACCTTGTCATCTAAAGCATTAAATGACCATTAATGCACTAATCCACCTCACCAACTGCAACGTCTTCAAAATAATAAAATATGATTTTTGGGAAATTTTATAATTTAATATTATTTTAATGAATATTTTAATATTCTGGGATAATTAAATACAAATAAATGGGGAAAAATTATGGAAAATTCTAAAATAAGGTATTTTATTGAATTATGTCATTTTAAAGTTTTTAAGATTAGTTATATGCTAATTTAGTGTTAATCGCGATCAAAAATCGCTAATTGGATTTTTAGCACTTTTGAGCAAAAATGTGCACATATCATTTTCCACACTTGTTACACTTGTGTTACATTTCTTTTTCCATGGTTTTCTTTTGGGTTCACTATTCAAGTGAGAAGTGTTAGAAAAGAAAAGAAAAGGAAAAAGGGTAGGTAATGAGTGAGAGAGAGAGAGACCAAGTCAACCCCACCTTTTTGAGCCATCCTTCATCATTTTCCCTTTCTCATTCTCTCTCCTCTCTTTCCTCTTGCTGCTGCTCTCTCTTTCCCTCTCTCTCCCTCTTCATAAAATCCTAGATCCACAATGGAAACCAAGCCAAAACCCCATTCCCCCTTCACAAAAAAATGTTCCCGAGCTCACTAGCTACACTTTGAACCTAGCAAGATTGGATTTGGTGGACTTTGAGCAACTCAAGAATTTTCTTGAGTTGCCAAAGGAGGTAATTTCTGCACCTATAGAGTAGTATTTCAATTCCTTGTGCATCTATTCTAGTTTCATATCGATATTGTGATGTTTGTGGATTTTAGAGAATTCAAGTTAAGGTTTAGGGTAAAACTGAAACTTTAGATGAAATTGAGGATGGTGGTAACCTTAGAAACCCTGGTGTAATGCTAATTTGAACCCAAACCTGGAAGTGAAACCAGAATACGGAATTACGGAACCGATATCGGAAAAACTGGAAATCTGGGACTGTTTTGTGCAATCTGCTATTACCCCGAGACCCTAAAAATGAAACTGAGTTGACAGTGAGATGTGCAGGCACCAGAGAACCATCACCCCAAACCCTGGCTCCCACCTCCATTTCCTGGCCGCCAATTCTCCCATTCTGGCCGCAATTTGCGGCCAGAGCAGGGTGGAATTGCCTCGTTTTCTGTGCATGCCCCCATTTCCTCTAGTATTGACCCTGGGTACTTCTAGTTTTGACTGATTCCATCTAGGGTGAAATCTGGGTTGATTTTCCTATGTTGGTGTATAATTTGGGACTTGTTTTAGCATGGATTTTGGTATTTGGTGATTCATTCCTGTCGGGTGGCGTTTGGACGTCAACGACAAGTGGATTTTGATTGTGTTTACATGCGAGTCGACAGGTTTTTACCTATGCGGGTAGCATGTGCTATTTTGGTTTCCGATGTGATTTTCATGTGCTTTAGCATTGTGATGTACTTGTAGGTACCCTACGAGATGTTGAGACAAAGAAGATGAATATGGCGACATCGGCTTTGGCACACGAGAAACAAGGTGAGTAGATTTATATCTACGGGGAGAAGTCGGGTGGATGGCGTATAGCACCCCCGCAGTTCGTGGTGATGTATACGAATACGTATACACACGAATATTTATTATGTGTTGGTTAGGGTTATTGATAGTAATAATGATATTTTGATGATAAGAATATATTGGTTTAGTATAGTGCGAACCCTATAGTAGTGGTTGCACTCACACATACATTTACACACATTCTTGCATTCATTCTTTCATTTATTAGAGTGCATATGATGGTGCGTATAGCTACACATGGGTATGGGACTATGTGTTTATATACAGGATTTGAGGATGATACGTGGTTTGAGATGATACTTGATGTGAGGCCATGAGATCGGCGATGTGACATAGCTTGTCTCCGAGGTGCGATATGATAGCTTTAGCGGGCCTTTGGACATGTGCTTTACCCGCATTCATATTTTTATAGATGGTATCGATTTGTACTAGACTTATAGTAGTACCCCAGATTATGCGATCTGATGATGGCGATACCTGATATGTGATGAGGTAGTGTGATATTGACCCCTACCCAGCTATTGGGATGCCGTACGACGATCTACCGTACGAGCCGATATTGATGATAGATCCGCACTCATGACTCGAGGATATCTTACGATATGTTATTGAGGCGGGATCACCGACTATCATATCTATATATATTGACTCAGATTAGGTGGTTTCTTACCCCTCCTGTCTAGATTACTTAGTAGACATTAGACTGGACCGAGTCATACCTATTTCAAACTAACGAATCGGGGATATTTTAAAGATAGGCAGAAGGGTCATACGGATATTTTCAAATGATGTATCTTTTCTTAAAACAACGTAGCCCTTGTTTTTCCAAAAGCCCTGATTCGTCTTATTTCAAATGGCACCCCTGCATGACTTGTACAGATTGGTGTAGATTCTTTACTTTTGCGTTGATTATTCGATTCCGCATATTCATGCTATTTGCATTGCATCGCTTGTACTGTGGTTATATTTCAGTCATGCTGTTAGGACACCAGCACCATTATCGATGATGCATATGTTCCACGTACACTTGTTGCCGGCTCACACACTCATCATCGATAATTGCCATGTCACTACACTGTAGTACTATTGCATTCAGTATATGATCCTTGCATGACATGATGATATGCATACCTTCCTTTACATGTCGCATACTTCATGCTTTTGATTATACGCATTGAGATATGTTGTTTCTATGATATTTCTGGTTTTTGGGAACCGTGGGTGTTTTCATAGAGGATATGTATTTGTTTTGAAAACCCGGTTACCCTTGATATGATATTTCAGTGCGTCCACCATGTGTTTTCTCGGTGCTGAGAGCGACATGTGTAACCCGAATCGAGGAGTGGACGAGCCGATTGCGGGTACATGGTGGACCCGGTATGGTTCCCCTCGGCAAGATGATCGATGAGCTTTGCCGATTGAGTCTGGAGGCGGGCGAGTACCTACCGGTGATTTTGTTGGACCTGGCGGTTATCCGGAGGATACCGACCGGACTCGATAGTTGGATATGGCGTACTGCCGGGGCCGAGGGCCGATACCGCAGACAGAGCCTGTGGGCCGATCCGGACTGACGGAGCCCGATATATGAGGATTTACGTGCCGATGCTGGGCACGGTTTTCTTGATGTTTTCGAGTGCCGATGCTGGGCACTCCGGTTCCATGATTTTGACGTGTCGCGAGGGACACAGGCGGTTTATATCCTCATATTTCCATGCACGGGTTTCATGATATTTACTTGCATGATGGTTATTGTCATTGGGTGACGAGTGGACGGGATCCACGTGTGTGCAGATTTCATTACATTGATTATACCTCATATTCATGACATGCTATTACCTGAGGCACTAGCACGAGCACTTGGCACTACACTCATGTATAGAGATTACATTGCCAGTTTAGCATGCTTCAGCTTTATTCATATTGAGGTTATTTATATCTGATCGTATTGACCTAGGATGGGTCATGCATTCGGTCTCTGCTTGTAGATATTTTCTATTCACGAGTTGGAAACTCACCCCCGTTGTGCCCCAGTTCTTGCAGGTTGTCGTACAGATTCCATAGCGGCATTTCTGGCACACCGCTTCCTTATGGGTGACTTGCTTGGATAGGTGGGTTCTTTTGTATCAGATCCGCCATTGTTCATGTATCATTTATTGTATCTAGAATTTCCATCAACCAAAACTTGTATATTGTTTCAGACTTAGAAAACAGTGTTGTTTTATTTCGACCTTAGAGTCGCGCTTGTAGTATTACGGTTTTCTGGCTGTTTTGAGTTTCTTTTGAGTTTGATCCTCGCCCTTTGACGTTGTATATTATTATTGCTTGCGTGGTTGTGACCGTCGATTGACGAAGAACTAGCTCCCGCTTGGAGATGCCTTTTATCATGTTATATATATTATTCTTGTTGTACCCCGTTCGGGGCCAGTTTTTACAAAGGAAACTCTGCCGAAATTTTCAGGAAAAGTTACACATTTTTAAAATACATATTCGGCTTAGTTATTTAAAAACTTGGATTTTTGAAACACGATTTCTTTACTTCTAAAAACCAGTTTTCCTTATTTACTTTTTAAATGGTTTTAGATTTTTGGGCTTTTGGCTTACTTGGATCAGATGGAGTCCTATAGGCTTCATAGGGTTCAAGGGCCAGTCACGTGCTCTTTCGAGTCGTGACACCAACATAGTCACTATTCTAGAACCTTCTAGAAACATGACTCACCTGATGACTCACCCTCAAGAAGAAAAGATAAATCCGCATTTAACCGAATGTTAAATACGGCTGAGAGAAAACTGGAAACTGGCAACTTCCAAAAGTGATCCTGAAACGAATTTCAGGATAACCCCATATCAGTATAAACATACCCGCATTTGTATTACCACCGAATACAAATGCAACTAAGACAAAGATATTATATCTACACAGTATAATACTCGGATCCGGCTTAAACCAAAGCCGACCAGTATTATCTGCCCGAAATATGACACGTGCGAAAACGCACGTGCATTTTCCGAACCCTGCCATATAACCATATGGCCTCTACAACATTTCGTCCGAACTTGGGAAAGTGTTTGTGGGGGACTCTAATGACTCATCAACACACTGGCACTGGGTATAACCACTAGCACATCAGAGATACAAGCTGTACATAACGGTTTGCCTATGTGTTGATTGGAAGGGAAGATGATTAGAGAACTCATCCATAAACCCTAATGATCCTAACAGTGACAATATACATACAGTCTGGTCCATTCGTCTATGAGTATCGCATATCTGCCTAGGGGCTGGTAACGTCAGACCCCCAATAGCAGTATAAGTCGTGTCAAAGAGTGGCTCAGAACACCCTGAGATACTACTGGAGTACCTACCAGTAAATCTCCTGCCTCGGCCGAGGGCTTTGTGTAATGGCTCTCCTAGACACAACGCGATCTCACCCCCAATACCGGGAGAGACGAATCCCCTGCCGATCCGCTTACTTGCCTCCATGTGGCTCGGGACTGTACCCAACAAAAACCTGTTTGCACAACTCCTTTGAGCGTGGTAGGGTAGTAATCTAAGCACAGTGGGAACTCACACGATACAAATGACGATCTCAGGTCGATGAACTAACATGTACACATGTCACCAGGGAACTGCTATCTGACGATATGTATAATACCAATTAGCAGGTTCCCGGCGAGTCCTGTCCGGTGTACTCATAACCTAATGAGCACCTGTATACATCTTAGGTGATCCTACTGACACCAATGTCTTGTGAGACCGGCCATCGCCTCTCGTTGGGGTCTCGACTGTATACACTAGTCTACTCTGGAGTATCGATGCCCTGTCTCGAAACTCCCACGACTAGGGACACTTTAAGGATGTGCTTACAGACCCCCAGCTCCCACGTATATGGTCGCCATCATACTGCTGGTAGTCAAGCAAGAATCCTATGGGCTCTATCAATATGCAATAGCGAACTAAAGCATGTATACGATGATAAAGACAAACCAGATAGCAAACTATCATCTCGAGCAAGACTGTCATTTCGGTATAGGTCCTGCCTCAATCATTGCAACCACGTACCTGCGATCCAATAATTGACTTTGAGGGCACTATCTCCAACAATCTCCCACTTGCACTTAAGGCTAATTATTGCGAAGTCGCATACTTACAGCCCGTGTGATACCGATCACCCAACTCCTCTACTAATTAGTTTCACAAAGCTAGTTTGTAAAACTCTTGTGTTCAAGAAATAGCCTCAGTGAGTGGATCCGCCCTGATGTTTCTTTCTATATCTCTCTAAATCTCAAGTTCGCGGAGAAAGCCATCTCCCGAATCGAGTAATACCTGTCTTAGAATATGTCTGAATATCTGATGGGACCTAGTTCATAAATGAACTCTTTATTCAAACTTCTTAGACTGTATCGATAACTGAACCTAATCAGTTTCAGCACCATACCTCCCACAGTATCCTCTTGGACCACTTGTCCATAATACTGTCCCTCGTCAGAGGGAAAACTATAACTATGACAATCACTCTGTCATCCATGTCACCTTTGAAGCCTGGAATGATAACCATCTCCCGAAGGAGACTGCCGTTATCAAATCTGTAGAACATCTAATTATGTTCTAAACTGCTTTCTTATGTTTCTCCAGGATTGGATTAATATAAACTTATCGCATCTAGTGCAAAAACAACATCTGGTGTGGTACTTGATATCTCAGGATTGACTCAATTGCCTAAGCAAGTGATCTGCCAATCACGCACATCCCTCTCCCCTTTAGTCTGTAAGACACCTTTAGAGAGGGTGACTCCATCACCTGCAGGTACACCACCATGCCAGGAGTCATCTATTCTAAAAACCATTAGAATACTGTCAAAGTACCCAAATTGGAAAACTACCCAAATCTAGATCTAAAACCATAAATCTAGAAACCATAATGTCTGATATTATATCCATATCCTTTGTGGAGAAACAACTGTGTGACGACCACAATATAACCGATCGTAGTATAGGAATTTTACTTCCTATTCTGTGTATGTCATCCAAATACCAGGACATCACACCCTACTACCTTCTTAACAGATCCATCCTCTATTCTGATGAAGTCAAACCCATGACTGTCACATCAAAAATTAGATGATCTTATCTCCGCTATATCTGCTTAAGACTATAAATAGACATAAGCTACTTGCCCACTATGCTTCCGCTGCTCCCACTGACTATGACAGAATAATATATACGTACACTTCTAAAGCTAGTTTAGAACGACGCTATACTTAACCTCCTGCCGGGTATCATAGCCTGGAACAACCGTAGTGTCAAGTTTGGGTAAACAAGAACCTCCCTGTCACCGTCCTTGAGGCTACCGGAGTACCTCTCGGGTGTCTGAGGTTACTCACCATATCTGCGGAGTGGCTATTGGAATGTCAAACTTGATTGAATATATAGGTCCTATTAAATTCTCCGTAATCGTTTGCGGTTCTGGAATCACTTCCAGTTCTACCATACTCCCACTACTGTTTTCTGAAAAAATCCATTTTACTAAAACTATGGCGAGTCAAGAACAATATCACTATTGATCTTCCAGATGGTAGAAAAATCAACCCTCGTCAAAGCCAGGATCAACCCACAAACTGCCATTACAGAAGCGTGCTTTGAGTTATCCAGTGTCTGGTTTTAAGCATAAGCTGGACAACTCCCCATATCTTAACATCGTTAAGATATGAACCATTCTATATACAATATAGAAATAGAGGCATAAATTTAATTGGAACCAGATTCAAACCATGCAGCTATCTCCAGTGCAAATCAACTTAATGGAGAAAGGCTAATCAGCATTACTCAACTTAGGAATCCATCCAATTATGAGTAACCTGAAAGAGAAACAAGTTTCTCAAAACCATTACTATCAACTGAATACCATTCACAAGAATCTATATCTCCGATCCTTGTGACACCTGGTTCTCTACTTTATTCTTATACCTATAACTTCTTAAAACTTAGACATTGTATTTCTACGAAACACTTGTCTAAAAACTAGAGAAGTTATAAGTAAACAGAACATAGTATGAGAACCTACCCCTTTGTCCTGACGGACACTGAACAACATACAATACTCTGTATAAGTCCGCTGAGTTGAATAACTCAAAACCTATGCATCGTAGGTTGAATACTGTACCCAGGAGATTTCCTCAAATATCACCAATTACAAAGAATTCCGATATAATGAGGATGATCACCTAATTCCCGATAACTTACTCCCACTCATCATCTGTAAAACCATACAGATATGAGAATGAAACCTGGTAAATACATACCTTAGAGTAAGTATCTAATCGGGAAAACGGTTTTCCATTAATAATGCACTGAAACATCAAAAATATTTCATAGGGGTATTCTGGTATTCCTAGTAATGCCTCTTCCATAATCCAATTCATGACTTTAACCGTATATTTCATTGTCATCTCTCCAAATCCCTTTATTTGTCTTTATTCATTACCTTCTGTACACCAACGTTAGGCTAAATGGTTTTCTTCCTTCCCTAACGTTCGGCACCAGCGTATGGTTTGGAAGAAGACTATCCAGTAAGCATAATGGGTGTACTCTCCTAATCCTAGGAGTACTCGCAACTTGAGAGAAAGTGATGATAAAAGGCAACTGAATAATACCTTATTCTATTTCTCCCGAACTGGGGAAAAAGCAAAGGGGAAATAGGAGTGGCGATGAAGTACGTGGTTTGGTCGTGAATGATTACTGTCGTAATTTACTTTGCCCTCTTTCTAATCCCTTTATTTTGTCTTTACATATTACCTTCTGCACACCCTACTTAGGCTAATTGGTTTTCTTCCTTCCCTACCTTTCGGCACCAGCCTATGGTTTGGAAGAAGACTATCCAATAAGCGTAATAGGTGTACTCTCCTAAACCAAGGAGCCCTCGCAACCTGAGAGAAGGTGATAATAAAAGACAACTGAATAAACCAATTCTATTTATCCTGAACATGGATCCATCCTCGAAGAAGTCCTTTCGAGTTCGTATATAACCATACGATGGATCTATCCAATGGAAGTGGATATCCGTAGTTATACGGGGTGTTCTGAGAAATACAAAGGGTAAAAGAAGGAGCGGCAATGACTTTGCAACTATAGACAATCCAAAAGACAGTATTTTAAGAAAGTTCGGTCAACTTGGTCACTGAGTCATAGTCTAAGGTCGGTCAAAGGTCGCTGCCAGAGAGAGAGAGAGAAAAGAAACACTCTGCGTGCACTCTAACCTAGATCAGAATGGTTATCACTTTATCTAATCAGGAAACCTCCCACTGTAATCTCAAATTCTCCTCCAAATCTGAAAGAAGAATTAGTCGGGATCACCCAAAGATTAAACCAACTCATCAGTGAGAATCGGGATCCAACTATAATCGCATGATAACTTGATGGAAGCCACTCAAGTTATCACACTCCAGAAGGTATGCGCATGCCTGGCAAGTTTCCTGTATGTTTGAAACTCCCGATATATATTTTTGCCCCATGCTCTTATGACCTTGACTAAGCGCCAAATATCTCATAAGTCACATGTCAAGTTCTATCCATCATTATCCAGGTCAATTTGAACCCACCCGTACATACTCTTGACAAAGGGCCAAGTATAGTAATACGACTGTCCCAAACCAACGCATCTATCTATGCAATATGTGAACACCCCAGCAGCTACCAATCACTATGTTTTGACTAAGGGCCAAATATACATAGCTTGAATACTACTGACCATCCATAAGAAATGACGGAGGGCTACGGCTGGTTTTTGGCGAAAAATCTTTAACGTAATGAACTTGATCTCGTTGAAGGAACCTGATAGCTTTTTATAAAAATATAGTGGCGAAAACCTTTTGCTAAAGAGGTCATTCCCGGCGAAGGGATCTCGGCTCTTTCCTCGTGGAATGAGGAGCAGGATATTCCAACTGAATACCGCGATGCAAAGCAACTTGTAATCGACTATATTGAAGTTATCACCCTGACGTAAACTTCTACCCAAGGGGTCACTCCCGGTGAAGGGATCTAGGCCCTTGCCTCGTCGAATGAGGTGCAGGATATTCTAAACTGAATATCACTATGCAAAACAAAAGAAAACGTCTTTGTAATAACACCTTTTTAAAATTCGTTCCAATAACATCAAATATAGGTTTGTTTTATCCTTGCATTGATAAGAATCAATGCAGTCCCATCAATCAATCACACCAAAAAAGAATGAAAATAAAATGTACATATATGCCATCCGCATTCGTCACTGGGTCCCGTCATCACCCGTTAGGTTACTTAACTAACGACAGAGCGGGGGCTGGACTAGCGCGGGTGTAAAACATATACAACATCTAATAATATATATACCAATATACAATAATCGCTCCAGGCGTGATAATATGCAACATTACAGAAAAGTAATAAGCATCACAGAACAATACAGATAATCTGGGATCCCCAGGTTTCACAGAGCCGCTACTGAAACCCGACGTTCCCCTGGTCGTGTGGATAGCCTGTGCAATGAAACCTAGACCCCTACAGGTGTGGCAAGTTACCCGCCAAAACCTGAAGCGAGGTAGTCCCCCACAGCATAGTGAATGGAACACCCGGCACTTCACAGAATCTGGTAACTTTAGCACCCCTCCTTGGGTCAACCTGTACCCCCTACGAGTGCGGCGAATAGTCTGCCAATTCTTGAGTGAGGTCCCTTTGCCTCTCAAAACCATGAGATACGGACCCGTTGCCCTCCAGAACCCGGCTATCTGTGCACTCCTTCGCGGGATAAACCTAGTACAGAATAAAAATATGTACAACGGGTACATCGACCTCAACCCGGTCGTGCCCCAAAAGAATATTATACAACAGGCAGTGACGGCAGTCCACATGTTGGACGCTCGCCCCGCAATATCAAATGTACAAATAAATTCAAACTGCACTATCATTGCACCCTGCTATCCACCACGACATATCCGCAATAATACAGCACAACACAGAACATCAACGCGAATGTCACGTTCGCAAGCCAGTCTAAAAGAACTATAGCAATTAGACGCGGTTTACCGATCAAATGACATTCCCGGTCGGAGATATAAAGTAAGTACTGTATACTAACAAATTTAAAATTTCGATCTACTAAATTTCCCGAAGTGGGCCCCACGAACATCTGCTGTACAGTAACAAAATCTGGGCCCAAAAGAACTACACCAAAAACCACAATTTCCACATAGAAGTTCTCTGGAAAAAACTGAAGCGTTGTTCCCACTGAAGCGCCGCGGTTCCACGGTCAAACCCTAGGTTTGACCGCAGATCCGCGGTGCTCTTGTGGGATCACATGCCCAACTTTTTCCAGTATGCTTAGAAAACCCTGCACGCTTTTCTGTAATATGCAAAATTAGTTTTAGGCCCTTTGAAAAATCGACAGAAACTCAGTGTGCATAAAATTGCGATTTCGGAAATTCCGTTCGATCGATCTTTTAAACGTGTTAGCACAAGTTAGTATAGCTTAATGGTGAGGCTCTGATACCACTGTAAGTCCACGGTAGCGCCCCGGCCGTCTAACAGACGCCAAATGCGGAACAAAAACTTTTTACAACTAGCGCTATCACGTACTATAACCCGGATCTGCCATTAAAGCTAAACTAACAAACTACAAAGTGGGTTGGAATGTTATACCGAATGATCCGAGTCCTTCGGTCTTCAACCATCATCCTACGTTTTGTTGCGGCTGCTCCGATCTCCTGAATTTCCAGTCTTCTCGTCCGGGTGGAACCACGTCGACGGATCTTTAAACGGGCTCCCGCCTTTGAACCGAGGCAACTCGATCGTCAAGTTTGCTAGAAGAGACGACCAAGATGAAGTAGAGAATGAGTAGAACACTTTGTCTCGTTACGTCCAAGGTTATGGATGAACGGTTAATGAAGTTGCCTTTTGGAATCGGGTGAAATGAGAAACCGATCACATCTAATATCTATGCACCAAAACTTATATCTTTTCAAATGAACAACCATTATCTCCAAAGAAGGGGGGGCGGCCAAACTTATAGGAAGAGGGAGGTGAGGGTAGGAGCAAAGTGGTGACAATAAGAATGAAGCTTATCATGAAACATAGTATGAACACAATTAAAGCAAGTGATGAATCATTAACCTTGTCATCTAAAGCATTAAATGACCATTAATGCACTAATCCACCTCACCAACCTAGTCACCATTCTAGAACCTTCTAGAAACATGACTCACCTCATGACTCACCCTCAGGAAGAAAAGATAAATCCGCATTTAACCAAATGTTAAATACGGCTGATAAAAAACTGGAAACTGGCAACTTCCAAAAGTGATCCTGAAACGAATTTCGGGATAACCCCGTATCAGTATAAACATACCCGCATTTGTATTACGACCAAATACAAATGCAACTGAGACAAAGATATTATATCTACAAAGTATAATACTCGGATCCGGCTTAAACCAAAGCCGACCAGTATTATCTGCCCGAAATATGACACGTGCGAAAACGCATGTGCATTTTCCGAACCCTGCCATATAACCATACGGCCTCTACAACATTTCTCC
Source organism: Agapanthus africanus (assembly GCA_030015575.1). Taxonomy (NCBI): domain Eukaryota; kingdom Viridiplantae; phylum Streptophyta; class Magnoliopsida; order Asparagales; family Amaryllidaceae; genus Agapanthus; species Agapanthus africanus. The sequence continues at coordinate 724,292,552 of CM057339.1, forward strand.
TGAACTTGGGAAAGTGTCTGTGGGGGACTCTAATGACTCATCAACACACTGGCACTGGGTATAACCACTAGCACGTCAGAGGTACAAGCTGTACGTAACGGTTTGCCTATGTGTTGATTGGAAGGGAAGCTGACGAGCGAACTCATCCATAAACCCTACTGAGCCTAACAGTGACAATATACATACAGTCCGGTCCGTTCGTCTATGAGTATCGCATATCTGCCTAGGGGCTGGTAACGTCAGACCCCCAATAGCAGTATAAGTCGTGTCAGAGAGTGGCTCAGAACACCCTGAGATACTACTGGAGTACCTACCACTAAATCTCCTGCCTGGCCGAAGGCTTTGTGTAATGGCTCTCCTAGACACAGCGCGATCTCACCCCCAATACCGGGAGAGACGAATCCCCTGCCGATCCGCTCACTTTCCTCCATGTGGCTCGGGACTGTACCCAACTAAAACCTGTTTGCACAACTCCTTTGAGCGTGGTAGGGTAGTAATCTAAGCATAGTGGGAACTCACACGAGACAAATGACGATCTCAGGTCGATGAACTAACTTGTACACATGTCACCAGGGGAATGCTATCTGACGATATGTATAATATCAATTAGCAGGTTCCCGGCGAGTCCTGTCCGATGTACTCATAACCTAATGAGCACCTGTATACATCTTAGGTGATCCTACTGACACCAATGGCTTGTGAGACCGGCCATCGCCCCTCGTCGGGGTCTCGACTGTATACACTAGTCTACTCTGGAGTATCGATGCCCTGTCTCGAAACTCCTATGACTAGGGACACTTTAAGGATGTGCTTACAGACCCCAGCTCCCACGTATATGATCGCCATCATACTAAGAATCCTATGGGCTCTATCAATATGCAATAGCGAACTAAAGCATGTATACGATGATAAAGACAAACCAGATAGCAAACTATCATCTCGATCAAGACTGTCATTTCGGTATAGGTCCTGCCTCAATCATTGCAATCACGTACCTGCGATCCAATAATTGACTTTGAGGGCACTATCTCCGACATAAAGCGTCGTGCGGAAATACAGGGGGTAATGATGCGCTCCTTCTTCATCAGTTTGTTAATAGTCTGACCAGTGTTGCTTTCGACTGGTACGCAAGCATACCAGACAGATCCGTCATTACTTTTGCCCAAATGGAGTCTTTGTTTCGGCAAATGTTCATGAGTGTCAGTGATAAAATCTCCATTGCTGACCTTGTGAGAACCAAGCTAGGAAACAACGAAAGCAACACGGACTTTATTGCCTGATGGCGCAACCTCACTGTCAAGTGCGAACTGCCGCTAGAGCAAGACCAGTCCATCAGCCTCCTCATTAGGAACCTCAGCAATTGGATGGTCCCATTCTTGTATACAGCAGGCCTCAAGACGTTTCAGGAGCTGACCAAGAGAGTTCAAATGTTGGTACGCTTGAAACAAGAGTCTGCCCCGGACTCTCAGAGAGACAAGCCTTAGAAAAGCAAGAGGGACGACAACCGTAGAAGTGGGAATTCCAGCAATACCAATGTCTTCAATGCGTCCGATAATGAAGACAAGCGAAAGGCAGGCGAATCCAAAACCAACCGGTCTTGAAACCCAGTGCTGGAAGGAGAAGGGTCTTCCCTGGAGGAGAAAAAGAACAAGGTTTACTCTTTCATAAGGGACAAGGTCCGAAAGATATTCAAAGATGCCTCGAACAGCGGTCTACAATTGCCGGAGTCAAAAAGACCTCACGAAGCAAAAATGACCGACAATCCTTTATATTGCCTATACCACCGAGTAGTGAGCAATGCGATCGAGGATTGCTATATCTTCAAAGACTGGGTCGAGAAGCAGTACAAGACTGGAGAGATTGAGCTATCCAAGAGTGTGTTGGTAAATAATCAAGTTGCAACCACCAACTTTATACAGACAGAAGCTGAAACCTTCTGGGAGCAGGCAGCTGAACACGCTGCCCTGAGAAATGAAACTGACTCACCACAGCCTCCGTGGAGTACGCACATATCTAATAAGACAAAAAAGATGCTAAAGCTACTTCGGAAAGAGCCTAGAACAGAATGGGAAGGGCAGAAGAAGCCCACCATTCCAGCTGCCAATTCGGCTCAATCAGGCTCAAAATCCAAAAAGCCCAAGAAGAAGAAAAGTGCAACTCGACGCGAAAAATATTCTGCAGGGAGATATACCATTCAAAAATATATCGATTCCCTCGAAGACTATGAACAAAAAGAAAGAACTCTAATTCAATTAAATGAGTTCTTCCCTGTAGAAGCAGCTGAGATTCTAGAGGAGCTAGAAGAAGACTCCAATGAAAAGATCCCTTTAGTGACCTGCTACGCCATCCATCTTGGCAGCGACTCTGAGGAGGAGCTCTGTTTTCTTGAAGAGGACGAGGAGTTCGCCACAAAGACCAACCAAATCCAGCTTAGAAGCGGCAGGGCTCTACTGCTAAATCAGGGCAATGCCCTAAAAGGGAAGGATAAAAATCGCTAATGAAGAAGATGGAGGAGAGCCGGCTCATGAAAATTTGAGTCCTTCCTCGATGGATTATAATGTCTTGGCTCATCTCCGAAAGCTTCCGTCTCTCCTGAGCATCTACGATACCCTGATCCTATCTAAGGAGCTTAGAGATGTTCCCATTCATGCTCTACAAAACCCCGAGCGATACCAGGATCGCTTTGCGGAAATTGATATGAATGAATCCCAGTACACTCTGCATATAACCGCGGTCACATTTAAAAATGAAGACCTGTTACTAGGAACAACTGAGCACAACCGACCACTTTACGTGACAGGGTACAGTGACAGATACCAGATTAATCACATATTGATTGATCCAGGGTCCTCAGTGAACATTATGAACTTGCGAACTCTGAAGAGTTTGTCAATGGACGTCCGGCACCTGTCAAGGGAAAGGATTGTCATTCAAGGCTTCAATCAAAATTGCCAGCAAGCTCTGGGATCCATAGCTCTGCCGATCAGGTTCGGGGACCTACAAACTGAAGCCAAGATATACGTGATCGACGCTGACACATCCTATAAGATTCTCCTGGGAAGGCCATGGCTTCACGATTACGGCATCGTTCCGTCAACTTTCCATCAGTGCATGAAGTATACCAAAATGGAGAAGAAAGATGCATTGACGGAGACATCCAGCCTTTCGGTGTACATGAAGTCTGATATGAAGATTCTCGGTACTATGTGAACCTCCAAAGTGCTGAGCCACAACTGACAAAAGACAGAACAGACCTGAAACTCAAAAGCAAATCTGAGCCGGCTGTCACTTTCAAAAGCAAAAACCCCCATGTGCGTCCACATTTCGGTGGTGACACTGATGAGTCCGACATTGGAAGTTCGTCTATCCATAAAAACCGCCCTCATCTTGGTAGTGATACGGACGAGTCTGATATCGAAGGCTCATCCGACAACAAAATTCGCCCTCGTTTAGGCAGTGACACTGAAGAATTAGAAGAGGATCAGTCTTGCAATAGCTATGCAGATCAGGCTCTCATGCAAAAAGCATAGCTAAGAGAGACCTTCAAAGTTACGGAAGGATCCCTACCCGTCACAACGGTGCCGGAGCAGTTGTGTAAAGAGCTCAATGCATTGTCAGTCTCCACCGTAGACCAGCTGAAAACCTTCTACGTTCCCTAAAGAAAGAGTGGGCAGAAGGGCATCCTGTTTTATGGGTCAAATCCTATCGTGCACCCGGACGATTTGTCTGTCACGTGCCTTCCCAATAAAAGAGGAATAAGAGTCGTCCTAAACCCCAGATATTGTGCGCCAAAGATGCGGGAATATTTAGAAAAGTGTGGATGTTGATTATATCAAACGGACTCCGAAGCGAAGTTTTATGAGAGGCAGTGGCACCCGCCTCAGGTCCGAGCACTCATCGATGGACGAATCCCAGATAGACGGGGCATAGGTTTCATTCAACCTGACATCAAGGCATGTTACATGATTCATATTGGTGAAGCTCGCAAAGAGTCAAATGATGAAGACGGGCTAGTCGAGCCAGAAGAAGCCCCTCAAGAGTTCGAAGATGGCGGACAAGCAACCTTCGATGAGCTAACCGAGGTTGATTTGGGAACGCCCGATAATCTAAGGACGACCTACATCAGCTCACTCTTGTCAGAGGAAATGAAAGAGCAGATAGTCACCCTACTGCATGAGTTTGCCGACTGCTTCACGTGGACGCACAAACAAATGCCTGGCCTTTCCCCTGAAGTGACCATGCATAAACTGGCTATATCTCCTGATGCTAAGCCAGTCAAACAAACTCCATGAAGAATGAGAAGGGAACTAGAAGAAAAGGCAATCAAACAAACCAAGAAACTCATCGATGCCGGCTTCATCAGGGAACAGAAATACGCGGACTGGATCGCGTGCATCGTCCCAGTGAAAAAGAAGAACGGGCAGATACGAGTTTGCGTCGATTTCAGGAATCTCAATAAGGCATGCCCTAAAGACGATTACCCGCTTCCGGTCATGGAAATGATGGTCGACGATACCTCAAATTACTAGCTGTTCACTTTTATGGATGGTTCGTCCGGATATAATCAAATCAAGATGTCGCCCGAGGATGAGAAACACACAGCATTTCGAACCCCGATCGGGATATACTGCTACAAAGTGATGCCATTTAGATTAAACAACGCAGATGCTACATATCAAAGGGCAATGACCAATATCATCTATAAAGTCGTCGAATGTTATGTTGAAGATTTAGTCATCAAGACTAAAGCCAAGGCCGATCACATTCAAGATCTTAGGACCGTTTTCACCGGACTGAGGGAATACGATCTGAAGATGAATCCTCTAAAATGCACTTTTATCGTGTCATCAGGAAAATTTTTAGGCTTCATAGTCCGACATCGGGGAATCGAAGTTGACCCATCTAAGATAAAGGCCATCATAGAAATTCCTCCTCCGAAGAATTTGACGCAGCTAAGATCCTTTCAAAGAAAGCTCTCTTACATATGAAGGTTCATCTCGAACCTATCGAGAAGATACAGCCCCTTCTCAAAGCTCATGAAGAAAGGAGCTCCTTTCGTCTGGGATGCCGAATGTCAAGAAGCGTTCGAAAATATCAAACAGTATCTGCTGCACCCTCCAGTGCTTGCTGCTCCCATTCCAAATAAATCGTTGATCCTCTATACTGCCACACTAGATGAGTCACTCGGTGCAATCCTCTTCCAGAACAATGAGGAGGGAAAAGAGAATGCCCTCTACTATCTCAGTCGAACGTTAGTCGGGGCGGAACATGACTATTCCCCGATCGAAAAGTAGTGCCTAGCCCTGATATTTTCCGTGAAAAAGATAAGACATTATCTTCTCGCTCATCGGGTTATGCTGATCTCCAAGGTCGACCCGCTCAAACACTTAAAGACTAAAGAAAGCCTAGCTGGTAGAATAGCAAGATGGGCTATCATGCTGCTTGAATTTGACATAATCTATACTCCTCAGAAAGCAGTAAAAGGGCAAGCCCTCACCGACTTCCTTGCTGCTCATCCCGTACCAGAAGGGTCACCGCTTAATTCCGAGTTACCCGACAAACAAGTGCTACACCTTAAGGACGATGAGCCATGTTGGGAGCTCTACTTCGACGGAGCCTCATCAATTAGGACCTCCAGCAAATCAAGCGTCCCACAGATAAAAGCAAGGATAGGATTGGTGTTCATCATGCCATCGATGGGAACTCTACGACGTTCTTTTGCTCTCATCGAGCCTCACACAAACAACGAGGCTGAGTACGAGGCTCTGATAGATGGTCTGGAGCTCGCCGTAGAAATGGAAATCCTTCGGCTACTAGTCTATGGTGATTCTTAGCTTGTTGTTAACCAAGTGAGAGGTGACTATAAGATATACAAACCCGAGTTAGCTTGGTACAAAAGCCGGGTGGTGGAGCTTATGAAGCAATTCACCCATATTGAACCGATGAGAGTTCCTAGGGCATTGAATGGAAAAGCTGACATACTCGCTCGCTTATCTAAGGAGCTGGCTGATCCCGATATAGATAAAATTCTGATTTTAGTCAGAAGCCGACAAATTCTACCACCGGTCTCTTTGCGTGAAGAAGGAAGCGTAGAATAAGAGAACAATCCTGCCGAAGAAGCTCTGATCATCTGTTTATCACAGAAAACTGCATTTCAATACCGCTCATTCGTTATCTATTTTGTTATATATCGGTACTATTAACCAGTGTCTGCTCAGTATTACAGATTACAGGTATCCGTGACATAATAATGGAAAAACACTTAAAACCACGGATATATCATATGTGAGCCGACACTGCAACCAGAACTGGAAACCGACCGATATCCAAAGAGATTTTGCGAATAAAATGTGTGCACAATATTTTGGTCCAACACAATGCAAGTGTGTACACATGCTCTTTGGCATGGACCATGGGATGGGGTAGCTATGAATCAAGGAGCAAGTGGACATGGTTTAATGTGCATTCAATGCATAAAGTAGTGATGTGACCAAAAGATTCAAATTTCCCTCCAAACTCTGAAGACAAACCAGGTTATTTTTGACCAAGAAAACAACACCAGAGTGATATTGGGGACAACATAAGCCACCACACCAAGCCCGAGCCCCAGAGCTCGGATTTGACCCGAGCTCAACACCTATGTGGCCGGCCCTCTTAGCCCCAAATGCCCCTAGTTTTCTACAGTGCATCCCCTGCTGCCACCTCATCATAATGTTATTGTTTGTTTAATATCTTTTTTATGCCTATAAAAGAAGAATGAGACAGCAAGGGAGAAGGGTCTCACATTGTATCTTTCATTTTACACTTCAACTCTTTTGTTTTCTTTTGTTCTCTTGTACATAGCTAACCCTTTGAGTTTTTTGCCTTAACTTGATCTTGAAACCTCTTCTTTGAGCTTGCAAAGTTAAGCTTTGGTTATTGCACTCAAGGGCTGTATCATTACTTTGGTATGAATAAAGCTTTCTCTTTGTGCCTTCATTTCACCTTGGGATCTTTATCTTCACTTGATCTTGAAACCTCTTCATTGAGTTTGCAAGTTTAAGTTTAGGTACTTGATTTCATGGTTTGTCTTGTGTTCTATGGTTCTTAGTGTCACTTTCTTGCTTTTTTATTACTTGCTTTACATTCTTGCAATTTATTACCTTGCTTTACTTTCATGCACTTTCATTCCATGTCATTTACTTTCTTGTGATGTTGTCTTCTCTTTTCTTTGTATCTTTTCTTTTGCTCGCTTTTTGTTGTTGTAATTGTTAGTGTATATGCCCTAGAGGCCATTACTGTATCATACTAGTTTGTATATTACTTAATGGAAGCTTGGGATATTCACAGTTGTATAGACAATCTTGCTCAAAATGGTAGTATGCTACTAGGTTTGTTTCTACTTAAATATGTGCATGTGTTTCTTTTAGCATATCGCTTATACATATTAGTGGAGCCCTTAGGATCTTTTCTTGATTACCAGCGTTGTGATGGCAGTCACACTAGTGGGGGCTGGGTAATCTACAAGCACATCCTTATAAGGTCTCTAGTCATAGGATTATCGAGACGGGGCATCGATATTCCGGAGTAGACTAGCATATGCGCTTCTCATCCCAGCAGGGGAGATGGTCTGTCCCACAGCCATCAGTACGTCGTACTGGAGATAGTACGCGGGTGCTCGTTAGGTTACGAGTACACTGGACAGGACTCGTCGGGAACTGTTGGTTGGTACTATACCTATCGTCAGATAACAGTTCCCAGGTGACAGGAGTACAGCTTAGTCCATCGACTTGACACTGCTACTTTGCCTCGAGTGTGTTCCTACTGTACTTTGATTACTACCCTACCACGGCTCAAAGGAGTCGTGCAAACAGGTAGTGGTTGGGTGCAGTCCCGAAGCACTTGGAGGCAATAGAGGTTAGATAGGATTCGTCTCTCCCGGTATTGGGGGTTGATATCGCGCTGTGTCTAGGAGAGCCATTACACAAAGTCCCTTTCCAGGGCAAGCGAGAATTACTGGTAGTATTTCCAGTAGTTTCTCAGGGTGTTCTGGGCTACACTCCGGCACGACTTGTACCGCTATTAGGGATCTAACGTTTACCGCCCCCTAGGCCAGACATGCGATACTCATAGACGAACAGACTGGACTGTACGGAGATTGTCACATTCAGGCTCAGTAGGAGTTCGGGTGGGTTTACCTTATCGGCCTTCTTATCGACATCTACCTGGGGACCATTACGTACAGCTAGTGCCGCTTGCGGTCTGTGGTTAAACCCACTGCCAACGTAGTGTCGAGTCTTTAGAGTCCCACACAGAGAGTTTCCATGCACTGGGCAAAAGGTGTAGAGGCCGTATGGTTTTACGGCAAGGCTACGATCACTTACGTGCACTTGTGCGCGTATGATGTTCGGGAAGATGATACTAGTGGGCTTTGGTTTAAGCCGGATCCTAGTATTGTATAGATGGATTGGTTTTGTCTTCTGTGCGTTCGCATTCTACGGAATGCGAATGCGGGTGTGTATGCACGGTTGTGAGGAGCGAAGAAGGAGGTGCCTCATTGGGGTTCTGACCGTTGATTCGGTCAAAACCATTATGAGGTGAGGAAAATATTTACTAATCTTTCTAATGATAATTATGTTATGGCTAATTGCTTTGACCATTTGACCATGCTTGACAATTTGACCTAGTTGACCATTGTTGACTTGGATATTTCTTGTGAGCTCTAGACTCTTCTTTGGATTTATCAAGACATGATAGTGGTCAAATCAAACTTAGCCATCATAATTATTATGATAAAAGATTGGTTTTTATTTTTTCTATGGCTCATTATCTCATGGGCATTCTCTCTCTTCATTTGAGCTCTCAAGCTTTGCACTTCTTCTTCTTCCTCACTAGAATTCCCAAAAGGTCTCGTGTGTTGAGCAAGTTGGGGTTCAAATAGACAAACAAATCCATCTTCTTCCTCTACATCACCTAGGACATCAAGAGTAGCAAACTTGTTTCCCTAGTTACCTCGGCTTGAGGTGGAGCTCGGACTATAGACTCTCGGGTGGATCGTCTTCGACTCAAGGAGGCCGCGGAGGTGACCAAGATCCGGATCGACCCATAGAGCCTACGGAGACGAGGAGGATAGCGGAGAAGACCCGAAGGACTAGTAGCATGAGGTATAATCTCCTTGCATAGTAGATAGAACCTCATGTAGTGTGTTAGCAATGGTTTAGCAAAGATCCTCAAGCTTTAGTCTATGTTACCTTGTGTTAAAAATTTGTTTTTTTACCTATTCCGCCTCCCCGTAAGTACCGGGGTGGGTAACGTAGACTTACAGTGGTATCAGAGCCTCGCTAAACCATTACTAACTTGTTGGCAAAGTGTTAGAAATTCGATCGCCGGAAAAATCGCAAAATTACGTCAAAAATGAACGTTTTCTGTCGATTTTAAAATCTGGTCCAAAAATTTTTCCAGGGACCTTAAAAATACGTGCAGGCTTTTTGAAGGACACACAAGAAAAACGAGCCCATGAATCGGTCAGACCGCCGTAGAAGCGCAGCCAAACCAAGGGTTTAGTCGCGGATCCGGTGCCGAGTCGACGCCGAGTCAACTCGTTTTTCTGCAGCCTGTCCAGATTTGTATTTTGTGATTTTTCTGATAGTTTGTTTCTGCCCAGATTTTGCTGAGTAATGTGTTGTGCTTGGGGTAGTTTCAAATCAAGTTATCGATCGAAATTCTAAGTATTTTAGCTAATCGGATCTTCTGTGATGTGATATATGTACTGAACGTCTGCTAATCGCTATACGTCGATTATTGGGGGTTGTGCATATCTGTGGTCTGTGATGTTGTTTTGTGTATATGAACTTGTTGGATTGTCGTGATGAATAGCCGGGGATGTGAGATGAGAGTTTTCATTTTTCATTCAATGTAAAATTTGTAATTTGATGTAATATTATTTTATGGCCGCACATCCGGGTTGAGCTTGTAGCCTCCATTGTATATTATTTCTTTTACTATTTTTGCTCCTAGGATAGACCCAAGGAGGGGTGCACAAACTACCGGGTACTTTAAAGTGCTGAGTGGCCTACTCACGTTGTTGAGGGAGGTTGCTTCACTTCGGGTACTTGGCGGGCAGTTTGCCGCACTCGTAGGGGTCTAGGGTGGGGTTTGGCTATTCATCGTGACCGTGTAATCCGTCTTTCGTTGCAGGCTCGAATGAAACGCGGATTCCTAGCATATCCAATGTGTTCATCTGCGATCTGGAATGGCTATCATTGCATCTGTCGAATGTATATATCTATATATGATATCTAGTGGGCGTTGCTTATGTTTTGCATCCGCGCTAGTCCAGCCCCCGCTCTGTCGTTAGTTAAGTAACCTAACGGGTGATGACGGGGCCCAGTGGCGAATGCGGATGGAATAAGCGTACGTCATATTTTCGTTGTTTTCTGCAATGGTAGGATTAATTGATGGGACGTATTATATTAATGCAAAGAAAATAAACCAATGCTGAATCGTTGGAACAATTTCAAAACCACTCGGTTTTTTCAAAAACAGAAAACTTTTAAAAGTCGGAGCTTAAACCACTCCTTTTAAAAGCTATCGGGTTCCTTCGATTATATCAAGTTCACTACGTTCACGGTTTCGCCAAAACCATTCGTAGCACTCCGTCATTTCGGTTAAATATTCAGTAGTATTCAAACTATGTATTTTGACCTTCGCCAAGGCATAGTGATTGGTAGCTGCCGAATATTTATCTGTTGCATAGATAGATGCGTTGGTTTGGGACAGTCGTACTGCTATTTTGGCCTTTGTCAAGGGTATGTACGGGTGGGTTCAAATTAACCTGGATAATGACGGGTAGAACTTGACATGTGACTTATGATATGTTGGCCTTCGTCAAGGTCATAAGAGCATGGGGAAAAAATCTACATCGGGAGTTTCTAAAGAAACTGAAACTTTCTAATGTTGCATACCATTTTGAGTTTGATAATGTTGGTAGAATTCCTTCAGCATTATCTCACAATGATATTTGGATCCCGATCCTACTGTGAGTATCCGCTACTCCTCGGGAGATTTTTCACTTAACGATCAATGCGATAAACCAAGTAGGTGTCTAGAAAGGTGTTAGCGGGGCTATGCCCACAGGAAAAAGAGGTTATTTAATTAAGGAACTTCGCGAAAGCGTAATAAAACCTCCCTCGAAGTACCGACACCAGCCTGGCTGAACGGTTAAGCAAGTATTGTACGGTGAGATCTATCCCGACTAATTCTTCTTTTATGGTTTGAGGAAGGATTCGAGAAACGGTGGGATCCATCCTGTTTAGATAAACTAAAAACCAATCAAAACTTGCAAGAGCATCATGCTAAGTGTTTTCTTCTCTCTCTCTTAATTGCAGCGACCCAGTGACCAGGCATAGGTTACATCTAGATAATAAAATGAATGAATCTGACTGTTATGACTGGAAAAAGTCTGTCCAGATGTCCATTACCCATGAAAACTGGGACACCTCCTATCTAATCAAACCCCTGCCGTCGCAGGACCAGTTTCCCATGTCACGGATATTGATATCCGTAAGATATCGGAAAAGGACTGTACAAATGCCAAGTGTCTCGTGTTGGCCTCAGTTGATGGTGCATACCAGAGACAATACGAGAAGATGGACTTAGCTTATGTCTTTCTCCATAACAAAGATTTATATGGAGAGCAATCTCGTATCGCAAGATATGAGACCTCGAACGAATTGCTTCAAGCGAGGTTGGCTTTTGGGTCATCTGTAGGGGACAACGTCCTTACAGAGACTAGTTATTTTGATGAGCTCACGGACCGGAAGACCACGTTGAAGAACGGGTCAAATACTGACTTGATTCTACAGTCTCTGCCCTCTACTTATACCCTGAAGGAAACCAGGGAAGAAGAAGGGAAGGGAAGGGCAAAAGATTCGTGACTGGATGTAGTAAAGGAGGGACGTTCCTATTGTTATGGGAAAGGACATTGGCAGAAGGATTGCAGGGCTAGCAAAGCCAGTAGCCAGGATTCGAAGCATGTTGTGGCTTCGGCTTCGGGTTTGTTTGTAATAGAAAACTGTATGTCAATTAACTCTACTTTCTGGGTACTGGATACCGGATCAGGATCTCACATCTGTAATTCATTATAGGCTTTGAGAAACTGTAGAGTTATCAGGATAGGTGATATAACTCTCAGGGTTGCCAACGGAATGAGCGTGGATGCTGAATCCGTAGGGGAATATCACCTTGGATTGACAAGTGGGCAGATATTGATTCTGCGTAACTGTTTGTATGTACCTAGTATGGCTTGTAATATCATATCTGTATCCTTACTTTCTAAGGAAGAATATGATTTTACTTTTGTAAGCGATGTGGTCCACATCCACCTAAATCAACTTCTGATTGGGTCAGATACATTAGAAAACGGAATATACGTATTAAATCAAGCTCAAGTTTTCAGTGTCCAGAACACACTTAAAAGAAAGTCTCCGGACACAAATCAGGCTTTCTTATGTCATTGTAGACTGGGTCACATTAATGAGACACGGTTAACAAAGTTACATAAAGAGGGATACTTGAATCCGTTCGAGTATCAGTCTTATACTACTTATGAATCTTGTCTCATGGGAAAGATGACAAAGACTCCAGTCACTAGACACGGAGTAAGAGCGAGCGAGCTCTTAGAACTCATACACAGTGACGTGTGTGGTCCAATGTCTAAACATGAAAGAAGTGGTTATTTATACTTCATTACTTTTATGGATGATTTCTCTAGGTATGGACATGTCTTCCTGATGAAGCATAAATCCGAGGCCTTTGAGAAATTCCAGGAATATAAGAATGAAGTAGAAAAACAAAAAGGCAAAAGTATCAAGACACTGAGATCTGATCGAGGTGGTGAATACTTAAGTGCCGATTTTCTGGACTACTTAAAAGAGAATGGAATTCTCTCTCAGCTTACTCTTCCATACACACCACAACACAACGGTGTATCTGAAAGGCGGAATTAAACCTTATTGGATATGGTTCGTTCCATGATGAGTAAGGCTGAGTTACCGCGATCTTTCTGGGGTTATGCACTAGAATCAGCTGTATATCTTTTGAACAAGGTTCCCTCCAAGACTATGTCTACCACACCATATCAGATGTGGTGTGGGAAGAAACCATATCTGAAGATATGGGGATGTCCAGCTTTTGTTAACAAGCAGCATGCGGACAAACTCGAGGCACGCTCAGTACTGTGTAAGTTTGTGGGATACCCAAATAACTCCAGGGGGTATCTTTTCTATTACGCAGAGGAACAAAAGGTTTTAGTTTCTCGGCATGCCCACTTTCTGGAACATCAGTTCTTAGAAAAGGAAACAAGTGGGAGCGCAATAGAACTGGAAGAAATTCCAGAAGCACAAGCTATTACTGAAAGCTTGGTAGAACCAGAAGTTTCAGGAGAACCGGACATCCCAGCGCCACTCCGCAGGAGTAGTAGGCAGTCTCATCCGCCCGAGAGATACTACGGTTTTCTCATAGACGGGGATCGAGAGGATTGCATCATTGAAAATAATGAGCCTACTAGCTTCCAGCAAGCCATTCAGAGCGGTGACTCAGTAAAATGGCTGGATGCAATGCGGACCGAGATGGAGTCCATGTACACCAACAAAGTTTGGACTTTGGACATTGTTCCAGAAGGGGTAAAACCCGTAGGCTGCAAATGGATCTTCAGAAAGAAGATTGGTGTAGATGGGCAGGTTAAAACCTATAAAGCTAGACTTGTTGCAAAGGGTTTTCGCCAAAGACCTGGTTTGGATTATGACAAAACCTTTTCTCCAATGGCTAAGCTCAAATCCATTCGGATCCTTCTTGACATTGTTGCCTTCCACGATTATGAGATATGGCAGATGGACGTAAAGACGGCTTTTCTAAATGGAAATTTGGAAGAGTGCGTCTATATGGATCAGCCAGAGGGTTTCATTCAGAGTCGGAGCAGCGGTAAAGTGTACAAGTTGCTTAAGTCCATTTATGGACTGAAGCGGGCATCGCTGAGCTGGAACATCTGCTTTGATGTTACTGTCAAAGAATTCGACTTTATCAAAAATCCGGATGAACCATGCATTTACAGTAAGATTGTAGGGAGAACTATGGTATTCCTCGTCTTGTACGTGGATGGCATTCTCCTAATAGGAAATGGCATTCCTATGCTACAGTCAGTCAAAGGATTCTTGTCACAGAGGTTCTCCATGAAGGACTTGGGCGATGCCAACTACATTCTGGGGATCCAGATCTATCGTCATAGATCTAAGAGAATGTTGGAACTTTCGCAGTCCAGGTACATCGACACCATACTGAAACGATTCAGTATGGAAGATTCAAAGTGCGGTAATCTACCGGCTTGTCACGGAATCACCCTCTCCAAAGAGATGTCTCCCAAGACTGATTTGGAAAGGGCTCGCATGTCATCTATACCCTACGCATCTACGGTAGGCTCTATAATGTATGCGATGTTGTGTACCAGACCAGATGTAGCGTACTCATTAAGCGTTGTAAGCCGATATCAGTCGGACCCAGGGAAGAAACACTGGATAGCAGTAAAGAACATTCTCAAGTACCTGAGAAGGACTAAGGAGATGTTCTTGGTGTATGGCGGAAAAGAGCTCTAGATCGAGGCTTTTGCTGACTCCAGCTTCCAGAGTGACAAGGATGACTCCAAGTCCATGTCGGGTTATGTCTTTACCCTTAATGGAGGGGCGGTTTGCTGGAAGAGCTCCAAGCAGGAAACCGTTGCTGACTCAACTATGGAAGCGGGGTACATAGCTGCTTGCGATGCCGCAAAGGAAGCTGTCTGGATGAAGAAGTTCCTCACGGAGCTTCAGGTGGTTCCTACCATTGTTGATCCAATACCGCTGTATTGTGACAACAACGACGCTATAGCTTTAGCGAAGGAACCCAGGTCCCATCAGAAGTCCAGCCGCATTTTGAGGCGGTACCACCTGATCAGGGAGATCGTAGATCACCAGGAGATCGAGGTGAAGAGAGTAGATTCGGAGAATAACACTGCAAATCCATTCACGAAGGTACACGGCCCTAGTGCAAGTGGGAGATTGTTAATGTATATGCCCTAGAGGCCATTATTGTATCATACTAGTTTGTATATTACTTAATGGAAGCTTGGGATATTCACAGTTGTATAGACAATCTTGCTCAAAATGGTAGTATGCTACTTGGTTTGTTTCTACTTAAATATGTGCATGTGTTTGTTTTAGCATATCGCTTATACATATTAGTGGAGCCCTTAGGATCTTTGCTTGATTACCAGCGTTGTGATGGCAGTCACACTAGTGGGGGCTGGGTAATCTACAAGCACATCCTTATACAGGTCCCTAGTCATAGGATTATCGAGACGGGGTATCGATACTCCGAAGTAGACTAGCATATGCGCTTCTCATCCCAGCAGGTGAGATGGTCTGTCCCACAGCCATCAGTACGTCGTACTGGAGATAGTATGCGTGTGCTCGTTAGGTTACGAGTACACTGGACAGGACTCGTCGGGAACTGTTGGTTGGTACTATACCTATCATCAGATAACAGTTCCCAGGTGACAGGAGTACAGCTTAGTACGTCGACTTGACACTGCTACTTCGCCTCGAGTGTGTTCCCACTGTACTTTGATTACTACCCTACCACGGCTCAAAGAACTCGTGCAAACAGGTAGTACTTGGGTGCAGTCCCGAAGCACTTGGAGGCAGTAGCGGTTAGATAGGATTCGTCTCTCCCGGTATTGGGGGTTAATATCGCGCTGTATCTAGGAGAGCCATTACACAAAGTCCCTGGCCAGGGAAAGCGAGAATTACTGGTAGTATTTCCAGTAGTTTCTCAGGGTATTCTGGGCTACACTCCAGCACGACTTATACCGCTATTAGGGGTCTGACGTTTACCGCCCCCCTAGGCCCGACATGCGATACTCATAGACGAACAGACAGGACTGTACGGAGATTGTCACATTTAGGCTCAGTAGGAGTTCGGGTGGGTTTACCTCATCGTCCTTCTTATCGACATCTACCTGGGGACCGTTACGTACAGCTAGTGCTGCTTACGGTCTGTGGTTAAACCCACTGCCAGCGTAGTGTCGAGTCTTTAGAGTCCCACACAGAGAGTTTCCCTGCACTAGGAAAAAGGTGTAGAGGCCGTATGGTTTTACGGCAAGGCTATGATGACTTACGTGCACTTGTGCGCATATGATGTTCGGGCAGACGATACTAGTGGGCTTTGGTTTAAGCTGAAAGGTTCCTAGGCACTCTAGTAAGGTCTCACAAGGCATCGGACATGCCAATTTAAAATTTTTGTGCCGAGAAACCCTAGACTACGGATCTTTAGACTAGATGTTTAGGCGAAACGGAAAACTAGTTAACTATTTAACTGTGGGTTAGATGCTACAACCTTTGTAGATCCGGATTTCCACCTCCTTAGCTCCACGTGATCATGCCCTCGCTGTCCATCACGAACCCTCGACTCATTCGTCGGCTTCATCGGAATAATGTGCGGAATAGGTCGTCGACTTTGTGTCAAAGACGATCTACGTTGAGGTTGCACTAGTTCAAGCTCCGACTTCACAAACTTGTGAAACTTGTGAAGTAAACACCCAAAACAACTTGGCAAGAGGTAGAGGGTGAAGAAATAGGAGGTGGGTACACTTTAGATTTGGATTTCACTCACTTTTGCTCATGTTGCCATTGATGGCAACTAGTTTTCTCTCTTGAAGAAGAAGGAGAGCAAGAAGAAAGAATATGATAAGTATTGTTAAAAAGAATAAATAAAAACAAATACTTATCATGTTCTAACCTAGGTTAAGTGTAGAGAATAAACCATGGTCACTTAAGAGGGTTAGGGTTAAGCATGAAGATAAGGATGGTTACAAAAGTCAAAGCTTCATGAAGCTTCAACTTAAAACAAAAAGAGCCACCATTCTCATCATAATTCTTTTCAAACAAATAAATAAATAAATAGATGAAAATTCAAAACCCTAATCAACTTTTAACCATGGTTTAATTCTTTATACTTAACAACAAGATCATGTATCATCAAACATGATACAAAAATGTGTACAAAAGTATATCACATATACAATGTGCATCAAGTGAGAAAAATCCGTTTAAAGTGAACCAATACTAGTTAATGCAAAGTAATATATCAAATATATAATTATACATTAAATCATTAAATCAACACTTGATTCAATGATCCGGTCATGTCGCACATAACCGACTAGTATTCTATGCATCGATTTATCGAATCAATGATTCGATAACTAGGTCATATAGAATATAACCAATCGAAATATATATCGCGAGAATGAAATGCGGTATCACATACACACATCATTCTCGGTCCTGCACATATCTCATATGCGCTCCTATTTCGTTTCGCTTGAACCAGGAAACCTCTGTGTAGGACTCTAAAGACTCGTCAATACGCCGGTAGCAGATGATGATCATATCAAGCATCCACAAGCCGCAAGCGGTCTGCTAAACGTAACGGCCACCCGGGTATTGAGCGATCAGAGGATCGACGAGCTAGCCCGCTCACACTCCTGCGAATCCGACCAGTAACACTTACCATACAGTCCGGTCTCTTCGTCTGATATGTCGCATATCAAGTCTAGGGGTGGTAAACGTCAGACCCCAATAACCCGATAAGTCGTGCCGATGTGAGGCTCGTAATGGGTCGAGAAACTACTGGTAACACTTACCAGCAAATCTCTGATCAGCCCTGGCCAGGGACTTCCCTGCTACGGCCAATCGAGCACTGCGCAACATCAACCCCCAATACCGGGAGAGACGAAACCCCTCCTATCGCTCATTGCCTCCATGTGACTCGGGACTGTACCCAAAGACCACCGTTTTGCACGCCCTTATGGACGTGGTAAGGTGGAGATCAAAGCACAGTGGGAATCACATAAGACTCTATGACGATCTCGGGTCTACAGACTATCCTGTACAAGTGTCACCTGAGAACTGCCATCTGACGTGAGGTATAATACCATCTGGGAGTTCTCGGCGAGTCCGTCCAGTGTACCCAGTCTCCACTGAGCACCCGTACACCATCTCTGATGTCAAACACCAATGGATATGGGATCATCCATCGCCCATCACATGGGTCGAGAAGCGTATACGCTAGTCTATACTGGTATATCGATGCCCCGTCTCGATACACCCACGACTAGGGACCTTGAAGGATGTACTTATGGACTACCATGTCCCTACTAGTATGATCTGCATCATAGTCCAGGTAGTCAAGTACACATCCTAAGGGCTTTACCAACATGTAACTATAAGACAGTATAAAGAGACTAGTGTACATGTTAAGATAAAGAGTAACCAGATAGCATACTATCATATCGAGCAAGAAAGTCATCTCTATATATGTCCAAGCATCCAATATAATATACAACATCTGTACAATACTGGCCTCTAGGGCATACATACAACTAACAATCTCCCACTTGCACTTGGGCCAGCTGCTGTAGTATCGCATACCGAGCATCCCGAAGAGTCTCTCAAACTGCGTCTGGGGAATGGCCTTCGTGAGTGGATCCGCCGTGTTATTCTTCGTGTCAACTCTCCTGACCTCGATCTCCCGGCGATCAACTATCTCCCGGATCAGGTGATACCGCCTCAGAATATGCCTGGATCGCTGATGGGACCTGGGTTCCTTGGCTAAAGCCACCGCTCCATTGTTATCGCAATACAAAGGTATTGGATGCTCAATGGATGGAACCACTCCAAGTTCAGAAATGAACTTCTTGATCCAAACAGCCTCTTTGGCAGCATCGTTGGCAGCGATGTATTCAGCCTCCATCGTCGAGTCTGCCACGGTTTCCTGCTTGGAACTCTTCCAGCTAACCGCCCCTCCGTAAAGGGTAAAGACAAAACCCGACTGCGACTTAGAGTCGTCCTTATCACTCTGGAAGCTCGAATCGGTAAAGGACTCCACTTGGAGTTCTCCGTTACCATACACCAAGAACATATCTCTAGTCCTTCGTAAGTACTTGAGAATGCTCTTCACAGCTGTCCAGTGACTCTCTCCAGGATCAGCTTGATACCTGCTCACTATACTTAGTGAGTACGCAACATCGGGTCTGGTACACAGCATCGCATACATGATAGAGCCTACTGCCGAAGCATAAGGTATCCCTTGCATGCGAGCTCTCTCCAAATCAGTCTTGGGAGACATCTCTTTGGAGAGAGTGACTCCAGAGATCGTGGGCAAGTTCCCACGCTTGGACTCTTCCATACTAAACCTCTTTAGTATGGTGTCAATGTACCTGGATTGGGACAATCCCAAAATCCGTTTGGATCTATCTCTATAGATCCTTATTCCCAATATGCAGGAGGCATCACCAAGATCTTTCATTGAGAATCTTTGTGATAAGAAGAGCTTGACCGATTGCAGCATAGGAATATCATTTCCTATCAAGAGTATGTCGTCCACGTACAATACGAGGAAGACAACCTTACTCTCTGCTACCTTCTTGTAGATACAAGGTTCATCTGGATTTTTGACGAAATCAAACTCTTTGATAACGACGTCAAAGCAGATGTTCCAACTCCGCGATGCTTGCTTTAATCCATAAATGGATTTAAGCAGCTTGCACACCTTCCCGCTGCTCCCACTGTCTACGAAGCCCTCTGGCTGAGTCATGTACACGCACTCTTCTAAATCACCGTTTAGAAAGGCGGTCTTAACATCCATTTGCCAGATTTCGTAATCATGATATGCAGCGATGGCAAGCATGATCCGGATGGATTTAAGCATAGCCACTGGAGAAAAGGTCTCGTCATAGTCCACACCTGGTCTTTGACGAAAACCCTTTGCTACAAGTCTAGCTTTGAAAGTCTCCACTTTCCCATCTACACCAAGTTTCTTCTTGAAGATCCACTTGCTCCCAATGGGTTTTACCCCTTCAGGAGCAACTTCCAAAGTCCATACTTTGTTGGTGTACATGGAATCCATCTCAGACCGCATAGCATCCAGCCATTTCACTGAGTCTCCACTCGTGATGGCCTGCTCGAAGCTAGTTGTGTCATCATCTTCCATGATGCAATCCTCGCTTCCACCATCTATGAGAAAACCGTAGTATCTCTCAGGTTGGCGAGGAACCCTACTAGATCGGCGGAGTGGCTGGGGTTCATCGGGAACTACGGAATCCTCTGGTTCCACCAGATCTTCTGTTGTAGCTTGTGCAGCTGGAACTTCTTCCAGTTCTACCTCATGACCACTAATCTCTTTTTCAAGAAATTCCTTTTCTAAAAAGGTGGCATGCCGAGAAACAAACACTCTTTGTTCCTCAGGGTGGTAGAAGATATACCCTCGCGAATGTTTGGGATATCCAATAAACTTACACAGAATGGACCTTGCCGCGAGTTTGTCCGGATTTTGCGTTTTTACATAGGCCGGACAACCCCATATCTTAACATAATTAAGATATGGTCTCTTTCCTTTCCATATCTCATATGGAGTGGTCGGCACGGTTTTGGTGGGAACCATATTCAATAGGTCTGCAGCTGTTTCCAGTGCATATCCCCAGAAGGAAATAGGTAACTCAGCTGTGCTCATCATAGAGCGCACCATATCTAATAGGGTGCGGTTCCTCTGTTCTGATACACCGTTGTGCTGTGGTGTATATGGAGGAGTCAGCTGAGAGAGAATCCCATTCTCTTTTAGGAAGTCCAGGAATTCATTGCTCAAGTATTCCCCTCCTCGATCAGATCGTAGGATTTTAATACTTTTTCCGGTTTGGTTCTCAACTTCTTGTTTATATTCCCTAAATTTCTCAAAAGCTTCTGATTTGTGTTTCATCAGGAACACATACCCGAACCTAGAGAGATCGTCAGTGAATGTAATGAAGTATGAAGAACCATCCCTGGCATGTGTAGACATGGGACCACATACATCACTATGTATAAGTCCCAAGAGTTCGGTAACTCTTTCTCCGTGTCCCGTAAACGGAGTCTTGGTCATCTTGCCTTTGAGACATGACTGGCAAGTGTCATAAGATGAAAATTCAAACGGATTTAAATATCCATCTTTATGCAACTTAGCTAGTCGTGTCGCATTGATGTGACCCAGTCTACAATGCCACAAGAAGGATTCGTTGAGTTCAGAACTCTTCCTCTTGTGTGTGTTTGTTATGCTCAGAACTGTTGATTGATTTAGAACATAAATGCCATTGCATAACGTGCCTGATCCAACCAACTTTTGGTCATGGAAAATGTTCATAACATTGTCCTGTAATACAAAATTATATCCTTCTTTACTCAACAAAGAAACCGATATAATGTTGCATATCAGGTTCGACATGTAATAGCATTCGTTCAGAACCAATGTATTACCAGTTGGTAATACAAGGTGATATTCCCCGACAGTCTTAGCTGCAACAATTGCACCATTTCCAACTCTAATGTCTTTATCACCTTCTCCAAGTTCTCTACCTTTCCTTAGCCCATGTAACTGATTACATATATGGGATCCCGACCCGGTATCTAATACCCAGGACGTAGAGCAAATAGAGAAACAGTTCTCAGTAACGAACACACCCGAAGAAAATGCATCAACATGTACTTTCTTCATTCGGGTGGCATGGGAATCCTGGCATTCCCCTATATCCTGATCATTCCTATAACTCTTATAGGAAAGAACGGAACCAACGTTCCCCAGCACAGTATAACATGCGGGTTCGGTCAATACATCCATATTATTATTTTGATTAAGGCATGAAATGGTCGCTACCTGGAGAGAGAGAGAAGAAAACACTTTAGCGTATGCTCGTGCAAGATCAGATTGGTTATTATCTTATCTAATCAGGATGGCTCCCACTGCTTTTTATCAAATCTTCCTTCAAACCCTAAAAGGAAAGACTAGCCGGGATTAATTACACACTACAAGTTCGCTAATCTTTCAGCCAGGCCAGTGTCGGTACTTTGAGGGAGGTCCCCCGTGCTTTCGCATCAACCTAATTAATGTAAACCTCGTTTTCCCAGAGGCGTAACCCCGTTGACACCTTTCTAGACACCTACTTGATCAGCTAATTGCAATGTGTAAAACTCTCCCAGGAGTAACTCTTACTCGCAGTGGGTATCGGGATCCAACTATCTCATAGAAGGTATGCAATCTCATTGCAAATTTCAACACTTGAAATTCCCGATAATATTTTGCCCCTAGCGTGCTATGACCTTGACGCAGGCCAACAAACCATAGTGCGCTAGTCAAGTTCAACCCGTCATTTCCTGATTGAATTAAACCCACCCGCACGACCCTTGACGCAGGCCAACAAAGTCGCACGACTACCCTAATCCAATCTGCATCATATGCATAAACAGATAAATACTAGTTAGCTACCGCACACTACGCCTTGACGCAGGCCAACAAACGTAGCACGAATACTAACTACTACTCATCTGAAATGACGGAGGGCTACGCCAGGTTTTTCTGAAAACCATGAGCGTAATGAACTTGATATCGTTGTAGAATCAAATGAAGTTTTGAAATGGAGTGATTTTGAGGCTTTTCTAGTTTTGCTAAAGGAGTCACTCCCGGTGAAGGGATCTCGGTCCTTTCCTCGTCGAATGAGGTGCGGGATATATCATATATATCGCTGTGCAAAGCAAAAACCCAAAAGCAGTCAAAAGCAAACCGAGTGTGTAGCATCTGCCAGTTATTGCTAAAGGAGTCACTCCCGGTGAAGGGATCTCGGTCCTTTCCTCATCGAATAAGGTGCAGGGTATATCATATATACCGCTATGCAAAGCAAAAAACTGTAGCTACCTGTTTTATTTTAAAATTCGATTCTACAACATCTTAGGTTTCTTATCTTTCATTAATCACATTAATGAAGTCCCATCATTTAAATACCTAAACATCACAGATAGATATGACGTACACTTATGCCATCCGCATTCGCCTCGATGTCCTCTCGTGCACCGTTAGGTTAGGTAACTAACGACAGAGCAGGACAGGGCTAGCGCGGGTGTAAAACATAAGTAACGTCTATATAATATATCATATATATCATATACTAAATCCATCACAGAATGGCAGCAGAATAATCATATGAAATATTGGATATACTTGGACGTCCGTGTTTTCAATACGAGCCAGTATAAAACACGGATTCCACGGTCGTAATGAATAGCCAATCCCACACCCCTAGACCCCTACGAGAGCAGCAAGCAACCCTGCCAATTCTAGGCTTAGGAGACCTGGACTCGACTCCTCGAGTTGGTCTCCCACTGGACCCCAGAACCCGGTTACTTGTGCTCCCCTCCTTGGATCTATCCTAATGCGGAAAAGTAAATAATATACAAAAGGTGACATCTTCCGCTACCTGGAAGTGCCCCAAATAAAAGAATATTACATACAAGTTTTTACATGAATGAAAATGAAAAACACTCATCTCACATAAAAACCCCCGGCTATTCGAATACGACGATCCAATATAACATATCCAGCAACACATAACATCACATGTCATCAACGTAAGTAAGTATGCATACCCCAATTGTCGTTGACGTATAGCAACGAAACCGGCGATATGAACATACTACACTTACGGTCACAGAAAAGAAAGTGTAAAACTACAACAATTGGAATCCGCAACCCTTTTAGACATCACATGCCTAACAGATATAAATTCCGCATTTTAGTCTCATTATCGAAAACTCTTTTCAATATCATATGGGACTAAACTGCTAAATTTATAACATTCATCCAGTTATCTCATAACTGTTTGTGAATTCCAATTATTGTATCACATTCCAGATAAACAGATAATGTTAAACTTTCCGATCGAACAGTCGAATACCCAAGTTTTCCCGATACAGTCCAACACATGAAATAAGTCTAGCAACATTCAGTTCGTGCCTCAGTACCAACGGTCCAGCCGTAGAAGGGTCAAGCCAACGCCTCACATGTGGCACGCCGTACTGCCCCAAACCCGAAGGTTCAAAGGGCAGTTCAAGACGGTCACACAATCGAGTTAAGGTTTGTTGTCTTCTAGAGGGTCCATCGCGTTACTTGCACTACTTAGAACGTCGTTAAACTACGGAAAAATCCAACACTTGGAAATTTCCCGACAGGGGAAAAATTGGGTATTTATATCCGGTCGAACTTTTTAACATATTCTGGAATTTATCCGGAAAGCCACACAGACAAAATTTGATAATCCGATCGAACATACGAATCCCCAAAACAACTGCAGAAAATTCAACTCTTGAAAAATTATTAAAAATTCCCAGAAAAAGAAGCACTGGAATTAAAGAATTACTGTACAAAATTGGATGCCAGAAAAGACAAGACGGCCGCGCTTCCGCCGCACGAGCCATGCTCGTGCCGCGGAAAGGCGGTGGGAAAGTGGAATCAGGTCCACGAAATTTACAGTAATTCTTAGAAAACCCTGCTTGATTTTCTGGATATTTTTAATCTTGAAAAATCCACAATTTTAAAATCTGGACAGAGAGCATGTTTGATTCGGGGTTTCGGGTTCGTTCGGACTTCAAATTCCGTCTAGACTTCGCCTAAGGCTCTAGCTAGGCTCTGATACCATTGAAAGGTTCCTAGGCACTCTAGTAAGGTCTCACAAGGCATCGGACATGCCAATTTAAAATTTTTGTGCCGAGAAACCCTAGACTACGGATCTTTAGACTAGATGTTTAGGCGAAACGGAAAACTAGTTAACTATTTAACTATGGGTTAGATGCTACAACCTTTGTAGATCCGGATTTCCACCTCCTTAGCTCCACGTGATCATGCCCTCGCTGTCCATCACGAACCCTTGACTCATTCGTCGGCTTCATCGGAATAATGTGCGGAATAGGTCGTCGACTTTGTGTCAAAGACGATCTACGTCGAGGTTGCACTAGTTCAAGCTCCGACTTCACAAACTTGTGAAACTTGTGAAGTAAACACCCAAAATAACTTGGCAAGAGGTAGAGGGTGAAGAAATAGGAGGTGGGTACACTTTAGATTTGGATTTCACTCACTTTTGCTCATGTTGCCATTGATGGCAACTAGTTTTCTCTCTTGAAGAAGAAGGAGAGCAAGAAGAAAGAATATGATAAGTATTGTTAAAAAGAATAAATAAAAACAAATACTTATCATGTTCTAACCTAGGTTAAGTGTAGAGAATAAACCATGGTCACTTAAGAGGGTTGGGGTTAAGCATGAAGATAAGGATGGTTACAAAAGTCAAAGCTTCATGAAGCTTCAACTTAAAACAAAAAGAGCCACCATTCTCATCATAATTCTTTTCAAACAAATAAATAAATAAATAGATGAAAATTCAAAACCCTAATCAACTTTTAACCATGGTTTAATTCTTTATACTTAACAACAAGATCATGTATCATCAAACATGATACAAAAATGTGTACAAAAGTATATCACATATACAATGTGCATCAAGTGAGAAAAATCCGTTTAAAGTGAACCAATACTAGTTAATGCAAAGTAATATATCAAATATATAATTATACATTAAATCATTAAATCAACACTTGATTCAATGATCCAGTCATGTCGCACATAACCGACTAGTATTCTATGCATCGATTTATCGAATCAATGATTCGATAACTAGGTCATATCGAATATAACCAATCGAAACATATATCGCGAGAATGAAATGCGGTATCACATACACACATCATTCTCGGTCCTGCACATATCTCATATGCGCTCCTATTTCGTTTCGCTTGAACCAGGAAACCTCTGTGTAGGACTCTAAAGACTCGTCAATACGCCGGTAGCAGATGATGATCATATCAAGCATCCACAAGCCGCAAGCGGTCTGCTAAACGTAACGGCCACCCGGGTATTGAGCGATCAGAGGATCGACGAGCTAGCCCGCTCACACTCCTGCGAATCCGACCAGTAAAACTTACCATACAGTCCAGTCTCTTCGTCTGATATGTCGCATATCAAGTCTAAGGGTGGTAAACGTCAGACCCCAATAACCCGATAAGTCGTGCCGATGTGAGGCTCGTAACGGGTCGAGAAACTACTGGTAACACTTACCAGCAAATCTCTGATCAGCCCTGGCCAGGGACTTCCCTGCTACGGCCAATCGAGCACTGCGCAACATCAACCCCCAATACCGGGAGAGACGAAACCCCTCCTATCGCTCATTGCCTCCATGTGACTCGGGACTGTACCCAAAGACCACCGTTTTGCACGCCCTTATGGACGTGGTAAGGTGGAGATCAAAGCACAGTGGGAATCACACAAGACTCTATGACGATCTCGGGTCTACAGACTATCCTGTACAAGTGTCACCTGAGAACTGCCATCTGACGTGAGGTATAATACCATCTGGGAGTTCTCGGCGAGTCCGTCCAGTGTACCCAGTCTCCACTGAGCACCCGTACACCATCTCTGATGTCAAACACCAATGGATATGGGATCATCCATCGCCCATCACATGGGTCGAGAAGCGTATACGC
Source organism: Agapanthus africanus (assembly GCA_030015575.1). Taxonomy (NCBI): domain Eukaryota; kingdom Viridiplantae; phylum Streptophyta; class Magnoliopsida; order Asparagales; family Amaryllidaceae; genus Agapanthus; species Agapanthus africanus. The sequence goes on from CM057339.1 coordinate 724,319,011, forward strand.
TAGTCTACACTGGTATATCGATGCCCCGTCTCGATACACCCACGACTAGGGACCTTGAAGGATGTACTTATGGACTACCATGTCCCCACTAGTATGATCTGCATCATAGTCCAGGTAGTCAAGTACACATCCTAAGGGCTTTACCAACATGTAACTATAAGACAGTATAAAGAGACTAGTGTACATGTTAAGATAAAGAGTAACCAGATAGCATACTATCATATCGAGCAAGAAAGTCATCTCTATATATGTCCAAGCATCCAATATAATATACAACATCTGTACAATACTGGCCTCTAGGGCATACATACAACTAACATAAGCCGGATCCTAGTATTGTATAGATGGATTGGTTTTGTCTTCTGTGCATTCGCATTCTACGGAATGCGGATGCGGGTGTGTATGCACGGTTGTAAGGAGCGAAGAAGGAGGTGCCTCATTGGGGTTCTGACCGTTGATTCGGTCAAAACCAATATGAGGTGAGAAAAATATTTGCTAATCTTTTTAATGATAATTATGTTATGGCTAATTGCTTTGACCATTTGACCATGCTTGACAAAACCTAGTTGACCATTGTTGACTTGGATATTTCTTGTGAGCTCTAGACTCTTCTTTGGCTTTATCAAGACATGATAGTGGTCAAATCAAACTTAGCCATCATAATTATTATGATAAAAGATTGGTTTTTATTTTTTCTATGGCTCATTATCTCATGGGCATTCTCTCTCTTCATTTGAGCTCTCAAGCTTTGCTCTTCTTCTTCTTCCTCACTAGAATTCCCAAAAGGTCTCATGTGTTGAGCAAGTTGGGGTTCAAATAGACAAACAAATCCATCTTCTTCCTCTACATCACCTAGGACATCAAGAGTGGCAAACTTGTTGCCCTAGTTACCTCGGCTTGAGGTGGAGCTCGGACTATAGACTCTCGGGTGGATCGTCTTCGACTCAAGGAGGCCGCGGAGGTGACCAAGATCTGGATCGACCCATGGAGCCTATGGAGACGAGGAGGATAGCGGAGAAGACCCGAAGGACTAGTAGCATGAGGTATAATCTCCTTGCATAGTAGATAGAACCTCATGTAGTTTGTTAGCAATGGTTTGGCAAAGATCCTCAAGTTTTCGTCTATGTTACCTTGTGTTAAAAATTTGTTTTTTACCTATTCCGCCTCCCCGTAAGTACCGGGGTGGATAACGTAGACTTACAGTAATGGTTTGTTAATATTGTGTTGTTACGAAAAGAAAGATATTGTAAGTTAAGTTTTCTTTGTTCATTTCGTTTTCCCGTATTTTTCAATTGAACTCCACCCAAACCTTATGCAAGCGCTCCGTTAGGCACCCTACCCTACCAAGGTATCGGTGATTCCTAACCGCGACCGGTTGCATTCAGTTTGGCCGGAGGCCAAAGCAAGAGACAAGAATGGACAGACAAGGGTCAATAATCTAGATTTCTAATACCGTGCTTACGCACCCTAATCCACGTTGTTGCCGATTGCTCTAGCTTAATTTTTTGAGTTCGGCTTAAAGAACTTGAATATGGATTCCTTTCACTTACACTAATCTATCTATTCCTAACAAACTTTACTTGTGCATATATACATATAGGATAGATACAAACTTTCTGCCCACGCGCATTAGCTCGTAAGAACAAGAACATAAAATGCTCTGTCTCCCTGCGGACGACCCGTGCTCATCGCGGCTAGCTGCAAAGCGACACCGTCCTGATCGCGGTTAGATTTTAGAACTTCAAAACACAACACGCCGAAAGCGTGCGATCATCATCCAAGATGAGCCCGATTGGAAAGAACCATTCATAGAGTACCTCCGATACGACAAGCTGCCCGAAGGAAAATCTGCGAGGATTCAGCTGAAGAAGAGATATGTTCGATACATGTTTGTAAATAATACTCTATAGCGTAGATCATATGACCAACTCTGGGTCAGATGTCTGTCATCGGCCGAAGCCCAAAAAGTCATGAAAGAAGTTCACTCAAGCGTCTGCGGAGCTCACCAATCTGGCCCCAAAATGCGGCTTCAAATTAAACGGCTTGGGTATTACTGGCCTACCATGATAAAGGATTGCGAAGAGGTGTCATGTCTTCCAAATTCATGGTGACTTCATTCATAAGCATCCCAATCCGCTGCATCCTACGGTGGTGTCATGGCCCTTCGAAATTTAGAGCACCGACATAGTTGGTCCAATTGATCCTCCGTCATCCAAAGGCCACCGGTTCATATTGGCTGTAACTGACTACTTCTGCAGATGGGCTGAAGCTGTCCCGCTAAAAGAGTCAAGACAGAAGATATTCCTTGCAATACAGTTAGGAAGCGGGGAGTCACGTACCCGCTTCCGTCTTTTGGGAAGCGGGGCATGACAGGTTTTTTTGGAGGCCCATGCAGGTCAGTTCTGCATGAAGTCATAAGCAATATATAACAAGAAATATGAGATTCAACAACTTTACATCCCTTGCAATTCAATTTCCGTTGAATCTATCATAATCTTTCTTCTCTACCTAAGGTGATGGATTCTCCTAACAACCCTAGCACCAACGGTGGAAATACACCACCACCTATCATTACCGTCCAACAACCTCCACCTGCCGTAGCTGCAACACTCACAGAACAGACGATGCTTCTGGAGGCTATCAAAAGCTTACTTGAGGGTCAGCAAGCTAAAAGGACGATTTTGCAAGAGCAGACTGTTCTCTTTCAACAGAGTTTCACCCGCTCTAAAGCAGAAGCACGGGGAGTGATACAATTTCGGGCTTTACACACGAAGAACTTCTCAGGGAACGAGAAACCACTTGAGGCAGGGGAATGGGCATAGAGCATTGATGATGACCTAGCCGCAGATCAAGTTCCAGAAGTGGCTCGGGTCAAAATAGCGAAACTCCAGCTCACTGACAATGCCAGAATCTGGTGGAAAGCCGAGAAGAGCCGCCTTGAGCAGCCAATCGAGCGGAAAACTTTTCGTGGTATCTTTGATGCCAAGTATTTTCCAGAAACCGTGCACTTTGAGATGGAACATAAATTCATCCACCTGCAATAAGGATCCATGTGTGATAAGTCAGTGGACAAGTACGATGCTGAATTCACCATGCTCAGCAGATTCGCCACGCATCTAATTCCTACTGCAGAAATCAGAGCCAGGCGCTTCCAGCAAGGATTAGACCCGGAGATCCAGGCTGCCCTAGCAACAGGAGAATACCTGACACATGAAGCAGCGTTGAAGTCAGCCCGTCTCTATGAAGCTGTTATTAAGAAGAAAGGAAGGCCAAAGTTGGTCGGTATGAAACGTCCTGCCAACCAGATTACTGGAGGAGCTTCTTCTGGGCCAACTCTCCCAGCGCCGGCTATGAGGCCCGGAGGATCATTTTCCGAGACTAAACCGAACTTCGGCATCTATTGTAAGAGGACCGAACACCAAGTCAAGGATTGCCGATGAGCAAACGGTCTTTGTTTGATATGTGGATCATCCTCACATACTATAGAAACTTGCCCACACAACCGAACTGGCCCAGCCCCCACAGCTAGACCAGCTATTCAAGCTCCATCTATTCGTTTAGCTCTTCCCGCACCACCTCCACACGGACCATCTTTACCTCATCAGCCATCGATGTACCAACATGCACAGAGAAATGTGCCGAGACGTCAGGCTTCCACTTTGGCGGCCGTGGAAGCCGAGACTATAGGTCAAGGTAACACTGGTAAATCCGTTACCATCTTTTCATCATTCTCATAATTCTTGCATCCTTTCGTTCTTTCAAACATATTCATGCACTTTCGGTACAATACCAGTAGTCCTTTCATCAGCACTGTAATAAAATTTTCATGAATCTGTTACAACTTCCTTCTATAAATTTCGAGGACGAAATTTTTATAAGTGTAGGGTTCCTAGGCACACTAATGAGGTCTCACAAGGCATCAACCATGCCAATTTCAAATTTTACAAGTGCCGAGAAACCCTAATACGGATCGTTGACTAGAATTTAGGCGATACTAGAAGCTAGTTAACAACTTAACTAAAAGAAAGGGGCTACAACCTTTGTAGATCCGGTTCTCCACTTCCTTAGCTCCACGTAGACGTCCCTCCGCTGAACAAATCAGATCTTGGACTCTAGTGTCGGCTTCATCGGAGAAATGGGCGGGCTAGGTTATCGACTACGATGCCGAAGATGATCTACGTCGAGGCATCACAAGATCAAGCTCCCACTTCACCAAGTCATGAAACTTGTGAAGAAAACACCCTATACTACTTGGCAAGAGGTAAAGGATGAAGAAATAGGAAGTGGGTTCACTTTAGAATTGGATTTCTCACTCTTTTTCTCAAGATGCCATTAATGGTGGCAAGCTTTCTTCTTGAAGAAGAAGAAGAAGAAGATGATGATAGAATATGATAAGTATATCTCTTTTTTAAAAAAGAAACTAATATGAATACTTATCATATACTAACCATAGTCAAGTGTAGAGAGTAAACTAGGGTTAGGTGAATGGTTAGGCTAAGGGAAGCAAACAAAATGGTCAAGCTTTCAACTCTTCATGAAGCTTCATGAAAGAAACAAGAAAAGCCACCATTTCCTTTTTACCTTTAAAAAATAAATAATCAAAATAAATAAATGAATAAGTAAACAAAACCCTAACCATTCATATAACCATGGTTTAATCTTTACACAAACTCAAGTTAACATATATCATCAAACATGATACAATCAAGTGCACACAAAAATATATCACATTTACAATGTGCACTTCATGTGAGAAAATCCTTTTAAAGTGAACAAATACTAGTTAATGAAAAGTAATATATCAAATATATAATTATGCATTAAATCATCAAATCAACACATGATTTAACGATCCGGTCATATCGCATATGACCGACTAATATCCAATGTATCGACTTATCGAATCAATCCTCGATTCGATAACTAGGTTATATCGTATACAACCAATCGATACATTCATCGCGAGAATTGAATACGGTATCACATACACGCATTATTCTCGGTCCCGCACATATCTCATATGCGCTCCTATTTCGTTTCGCTTGAGCCAGGAAACCTCTGTGTAGGACTCTAAAGACTCGTCAATACGCCAGCAGCAGGTGATGATCATATCAAACACCCACAAGCCGCAAGCGGTCTGCTAAACGTAACGGCCTCCCGGGTATTGAGCGATCAGAAGATCGACGAGCAAGCCCGCTCACACTCCTGTGAATCCAACCAGTAACACTTACCGTACAGTCCGGTCTGTTCGTCTGATATGTCGCATATCTCGCCTAGGGGTGGTAAACGTCAGACCCCAATAGCTCGATAAGTCGTATCGATATGAGGTATATAACAGTTCGAGAAACTACTGGTAACACTTACCAGTAAATCTCAGCAACCCTGGCCAGGGATTTCCGGTTATAGCCAATCGAACACAGCGCAACATCAACTCCCTATTCCGAGAGAGACGAATCCCCTCCTATCGCTCATTGCCTCCATGTGACTCGGAAGTGTACCCAAAAACCACCGTTTTGTACGCCCTCTTGGACGTGGTAAGATGGAAATCAAAGCACAGTGGGAATCACACAAGACTCTATGACGATCTCGGGTCTACAGACTAACCTGTACCAGTGTCACCAGAGAACTGCCATCTGACGTAAGGTATAATACCATCTAGGAGTTCTCGGCGAGTCCGTCCAGTGTACTCAGTCTCCACTGAGCACCCGTATATCATCTCTGATGTCAAACACCAATGGATATGGGATCATCCATCGCCCATCTGTATGGGTCGAGAAGGTATACGCTAGTCTACACTGGTATATCGATGCCCCGTCTCGATACACCCACGACTAGGGACCTTGAAGGATGTACTTATGGACTACCATGTCCATACTAGTATGATCCGCATCATAGTCCAGGTAGTCAAGTACACATCCTAAGGGCTTTACCAACATGTAACAGAGAGACAATTAGTGTGCACGTTAAGATAAAGAGCAACCAGATAGCATACTATCATGTCGAGCAAGAAATTCCTCCCTATATATGTCCCAGCATCCACTACAATATACATCCTATGTACAGTAATAGCCTCTAGGGAATACATATAACTAACAATCTCCCACTTGCACTAGGGCCATCTGTAGCAGTGGTTGTAGTATCTCATACCCAACCATCCCATAAAAATCTATCTCTGGGAAAAGGCCTTTGTGAGTGGATCCGCCGTGTTGTCCTCTGAGTCTGCTCTCCTAACCTCGATCACCTTGGAGATCAGCCATCTCCATGATCAGGTGATACTGCCTTAGAATATGTCTGGATCACTGATGGGACGGGTGTTCCTTGGCATAAGCCACAACTCCATTGTCACACAATGGGAGGAACTAAGTTCATCTCATGAACTAATATACACCCAGACTTCCTCTTTGGTAGCGTCTTAAGTAGCGATGTATCCAGTCTTTATCGTCTAGTTTGCCACGGTATCTAGCTTGGAACTCTTCCAACATACCGTCCCTTTACTGAGGGTAAAGACAATGCCTGTGACTGACATTCAGTCATCTTTATCACCCTGGAACCCTTCCAGTGATTCTCCCCAGGATCAATTTATACCATCTCACTATAGCTAGTGAGTATACTAACATCCAAATAACATCTATCTCATAGATGAAAGCTCAGGATGGAGGAGGTATCACTTTGATCCTATATGGAGAATCCTTGTGATAAGCGGAGATTGACCGAGCGTAGCATAAGAAACTCCTTCCCTATCAAGAGTATGTCATCCACGTACTCTACGTGGATCACTACCATACTCCCTATTACCTTTTTGTATATACAAGGTTCATCTACCATTTTGATGATGTCAAACTGTTTGACTAACTCATCAAAACAGATGTTCCAACTCCGCGATGCCTGCTTTATCACATAAAACATCTTGCACACGTTTCCGCTGCTCCCACTATCTACGAGGCCCTCTGGCTGTGTCCTTATAGACGCACTCTTCTAAACATCATTTAGAAAATCAGTCATGGCACCCAACCGCCAGATATCGTAGTCATGGTATGTAGCCGTGGCAAGTAGGATCTGGATGGATTTAAGCATAGCTACTTGAAAAAGGTTTCATCATAATCCACGCCTGGTAAATGATGCAAACTTTTAACAAGTCTAGCTTTGAAAGTCTCAACTTTTCCATCTACACCAAGTAATCTTCTCAAGATATACTTGCTCCTGATGGGGATTTAACCCTTCAGATATAGCAACCAAAGTCCATACTTTGTTGGTGTATAAGGATTCCATCTCAGATCGCTAAGCATCCAGCCATTCTTACAGAGTCCCTACTCTTGATGGCCAGCTCGAAACTAGTTAGGTCATCATCTTATGATGCAATCCTCGCTCCCACTGTCATAGAGAAACCGAAGTAACTCTCAGGTGGGTGAGGAACCTTACTAGATCGGCGGAGAGGCTGAGGTTCGTTGGAATCTACTGAATCCTTTGGTTCTGTCAAATCATCAGCTGCAGTTTGTATAGCTGGAACATTTCCAGTTCTACATAACAGACGTTGCCTCGAGCTTGTCCGGATTTTGCTTTTAGACATAGGCCGGACAACCCCAAATCTTAACTAACTTAAGATATGGGCTCTGCCCTTTCCATATCACATATGAAGTGGTAGGCAACTGATTTGATTTGAACCCTATTCAATAGGTATGCAACTTCCCAAGTGCATAACTCCCTAAAGGAAATAGGTAACTCAGTAATACTCATCATAGAGCACACCATATCATATAGGGTGTTATTGCTCCGCCCGGATACACCGTTGTGCTGTGGTGTATTCAGAGGAGTAATACTGAGAGAGAATCTCATTCTTCTTAAATAGTCCAGGAGTTCCGTGCTCAAGTATTCTCCTCCTTGATCACATCAAAGGACATAATACTTTTACCCGTATTTTGGTTCTCTACTCCTAACTTATATTCTATGAATATATCAAAAGGTTCGGACTTGTGTTTCAACAGGAACATAGGTCTGAATCTCGAGAGATTATCAGAGAATGTAATGAAGTACAAAGAACCGGTCTTGGCATGTGTAGACAGGGGATCTACATACATCAACATGTATCAATCCCAAAAGTTCAATAACTCTTTCTCTGTTTCCAGTAAACAGAGCTATGGTCATCTTATCTCTGTGACATGACTGGCAAGTTTCACAAGATGTAAATTCAAACTGATTTAAATATGCATCTAAATGTAACTTTAGCTAGTCGGGTCACATTGATATGACCTAGTCTACAATACCTCAAGAAGGATTCGTTCATTTCTTAACTCTTCCTCTTGTGTGTGTTCCGAATACTAAGAACTGTAGTTTGATTTAGAACGTCAATGCTTTTAGATAACGTGCCTGAACCGATCAACTTTTGATATAGGAAATGTTCAAAACATTATCCAACAATACAAAATTTTATCATTTCTTTACTAATAAAGAGACTGATATGATTTTGTATATCAGGTTCGGTATCTAATAACATTCGTTCAGAATCAATGTATTTGTAATACAGGGTGACAGTGACTAACAGACTTGGCTGCAACACTTGCCCCGTTTTCTGCCTCATGAAACTTATCACCCGTTCTCAGTTCTCTACCTATCTGTAGCCCTATGTAACATATTACATATGCAGGATCCTGATCCGGTATCATATACCCAGGACGTAAAGGACACTGAGAAACAGTTCTATATAACGAACACACCCGAAGATGATGCATCAGCATGCACTTTCTTCGTTTGGGCGGGACGGGAATTCTGGTAATCCCCAATTTCCTGCTCTGTCTTATAACAATTATAAGTTGGAGCGGGACCAACGTTCCCCAGCTCAGTATAACAAGCGGGTTCGGTCAATTATCCGTATTATTATCTTGATTAAGGCGTGACATGGTCGCTACCAAGAGAGAGAGAGAAGAAAACACTCAGCGTGCGCTCTTACAAGATCAGATTGGTTATTATTTTATCTAATCAGGATGGCTCCCACTGTTTTTATCAAATCTTCCTTCAAACCCTAAAAGGAAAGACTAGCCGGGATTAATTACACGCTACAAGTTCGCCAATCTTTCAGCCAGGCCAGTGTCGGTACTTTGAGGGAGGTCCCCCGTGCTTTCGCACGAACCTAATTAATGTAAACCTCGTTTTCCCAGAGGCGTAACCTCGTTAACACCTTTCTAGACACCTACTTGATCGGCTAATTATAATGTGTAAAACTCTCCCAGGAGTAACTCTTACTCGCAGCGGGTATCGGGATCCAACTATCTCATAGAAGCTATGCAATCTCATTGCAAATTTCAACACTTGAAATTCCCGATAATATTTTTCCCCGAACGATCTATGACCTTGACAAAGTCAACAAACCATAGACCGCAAGTCAAGTTCAACCCGTCATTTCTTGATTGAATCAAACCCACTCGCACGACCCTTGACAAGGTCAACAAGGTCGTACGACTACCCTAACCCAATCTGCATCATATGCATAAGCAGATAAATACTGGTTATCTACCGCACACTGCGCCTTGACAAGGTCAACAAACGCAGCACGAATACTAAGCAGGACTTATCTGAAATGACGGAGGGCTACGACAGGTTTTTCTGAAAACCTATTGCGTAATGAACTTGATATCGTTGTAGGATCGAATGAATTTTGAAATGGAGTGTTTTTGAGGCTTTTCTAGTTTTGCTAAAGGAGTCACTCCCGGTGAAGGGATCGTCGGTCCTTTCCTCGTCGAATAAGGTACGAGATATATCATATATATCACTGTGCAAAGCAGAAACTATAGAAGCATCAAAAGACAAACCGAAAGTTGTAGCATCTGCCAGTTATTGCTAAAGGAGTCACTCCCGGTGAAGGGATCTCGGTCCTTTCCTCATCGAATAAGGTGCAGGATATATCATATATACCGCTGTGCAAAGCAAGAACTGTAGCTACCTGTTTTATTTTGAAATTCGATTCTACAACATCTTTAGGTTTCTTTTATTTCATTAATCACATTAATGAAGTCCCATCATTTAAGTACCCAAACATCACAGATAAATACGACGTACACTTATGTCATCCGCATTCGCCTCGATGTCCCCTCGTGCACCGTTAGGTTAGGTAACTAACGGCAGAGCGGGGCAGGGCTAGCGCTGGTGTAAAACATAAGTAACGTCTATATAATATATCATATATACTATATACAGTATCTATCACAGAACATATCACATGATCACATCACAGATATCGCAGCAGAAGAATGTTCATATCAGATTTTTGCATTTTCATACCGCTCAATTTTTATCACATTGCATATCGGTAGGTACTCTTGAGCCGTGTTTGCTAGTCAATTACAGGATACAGGTTCTCGGCTCTAAACGGTGAAATCCACGAAAAAACATGACAAAATCCGGGTTCCTGCCAACCACAGATAAAACACGGATCTCCGCTCTTTATCCGTCTGTTGCCACACACCAGTTTAAGAGACAAAATGTCAAATCAATGTCATTTTCATGCACAAGGCTCAATGGCAACACAAGATCCAAGAAATCTACGCGGAGCTCGAGGAAATCATGACAAAAAGATCCACATCAAATCACCTTTTTCTCAACAGAAATTCTGGAAAAATCGTGAAGAAAATATGAGAAAATATATATACCAGAATAAAGGACACACAGAACCAGGGAAGCATAGGGAAAATGAGGGCCCAACTCCTCCATACCGCCGCGGAACCGCGGCTAAGGGGGGGTCTAGGCCGCGGTTCCGCGGCCGTACTGGCGCCGCGGTTGTCCAAATTGCAGGGGTAGTTTTGTCTTTTGATGTAGGGACAGATATTTGCCCTAGGTTTTCAGTTGCCTGCCTATAAATAGTCCAGAACTTGTGAAGCCAAATGGTGCATAATCTTGTATTTTTCTAGGTTTAGAATACTTGTTTCTTCTTCCTCTTCTCATCTCTTCTCCATTAAAAATCTTATAGTGAGCTTTTGTGAGTGAAGAATGATGAATAAAGAAGATCCTTTTACTTATCATGCTTGTCTTGTTCTTTTATAATTGCTTGTAATTTTAATTTGTTAACTTAGTTGTTGTTATTTCTTGTTGTTTCTTTCTTTTCTCTTTTCCTTTATCATTAAAACAACCATGATGCTTACGCTTGATCCTTGCCAAGGTGAGGTCGCAAATAGCTAGTTGTTATCTTCTAATCTCCTTCTTTCTATCTTCCTCTTTTGTTTTGTTTTCTTTTCATTATGATGTGTGAGTAGTTTCATACTTGTTAGGGTAGGATAAGGGAAGTTTGAGAGAAGGAAATCTCTCTCACTCTTTCCTTGCCCAACATCTTAAAATCGACTCCCGTTAATTGAACCACAATCCGCTCCTTACGCCACCCTATCCTACATGATAGCGGTGATTCCGTAGTGAGACCGGTTGTGGTTGAATTAACCGGAGGTTATGGCTAAGAGCCAAGAACGGACGGACAAGCACCAAAAGGAAGAACTTATGCGTTGGAAAGCCTAGCTTATACTCGCAAGTTTCTTCCTAGTCGTGTTAATCCCCGTTGTTGCCGATTACCGTAACACCGATATTAAGAGTGGCAACGAAAGAGGTGAGCGACTCCTAACTCAAACTAACCTAATCCTAACCCTAACAAGCTCTCTTTACACTCATTTTACCACTTAGTTAATCACAAACAAATCTGAACCTTCGGACTTAACTCGTTAAAACACATAGAAAAAGATTCCCATCTCCCTGCGGACGACCCGTACTCAACCGGCTAGCTACAAGCGAAACCGTCTTGATTGCGGTAATTAACTAAACTTGAACACGCAGAATCCCTACCAATCAAATGGCGCCGTTGCCGGGGAGACGGTAGTTTATTTCTTTGTGTAATTTCGGGTTAACTTATGAATATAAAAACAACCGAAAAACAAAACAAAAAAATATACTTTGTAAAAAAATCATCTTGTTATTTTTTTATTAGTTTTTGTGCAAGTGTGCAGGATAATACGGAGTTCGAGTTCAGTGCCAAAGACGTGGGAAGATAGACCCACATTTTGCGGCTACACCGCAACGGACAAAACGAAGCAACCGGTCTACTGTAAAAATCTGGAGCAGATACAGTAAGCAACTGAAAATTCAGCACATCCAGACAAGCAGAGGACACCCAACAGAGCACACCCAAAAATTTTCGCAGCCCAACTCCAACAATCCGCCGCGGAACCGCGGCATAAGGAGGCTTAGGCCGCGGAACCGCGGCCGTTTGGTGCCTTCGGGCTGCCAAAATCTCTGTAAGTGTTCCTCATCTCTCTCCCACTCCTATGGACTCCAATAAATTGTGTTTTCTGCAGCATTCTTTGCGCAAACTCTCTTCCCCCTTCCAATAAACTGTTCTTGTGCAGGATTCTTTGCGCCGCGCTAAAAAAATAAAAATTGTTTGCAGTTGATTTGTTATCGCTTTGCATTCATTAATACGGACTTAAGGGGCTTGAAACCAATTCAGATTGGGTGGGGATTTCATCACCCTTCCAAGGACCCCAAAAATCACAAAAAGCATATGCATTGACCATTGTTAAAATTAAAAAATACTAGACTCGGCCCTAAGGACTTCGCGCTCAATAGGACAGAGGACTAGTTACAGGCATCGGCCATTTATCCTATCTGACTTTTGCGGTGCCTAGGCAAGTGTAACGAAGGCAAGTGGTTATTTAATTAAGGAACTTCGCGAAAGCGTTGGATAACCTCCCACTTACCTGGCACTTATCTGGCCGCATTAGACGGAGAAGAGGCGGTTTGAGGTCCTTTTTCTAGCCCTCTGGAACAGTTAGGAGCAGGTCTAGCAGACCTAGGTGACCCTAGATCGTGATTGCTTAAAGCCGTAAGTCCGTACATATTTCTGTAAAGCTCTTTCTAAAAAAAAAAAGGAAAAAAATCAAAAACTTTTATAAAAACTTGCCCTTTGTCGCCAAATCCATTTTTCACCCTCCACCCATCGTTTTTCTCCATTGACGTTTTCTTACCCTCACCTTCTCCGCTTTGACTATACTAAACTCGTTTAGTGTATGTCCGCTTGGACTCGGGACACTAGCGCCCGCCTAGTCCGTGTTACATTAGTCGCTACCGACTACGCGATCGACTCAAACGTCGAAACTCCGTCCACTCCTCTTTCACCCCTTCCTTTGCCGGCCAACTCCGACGTTGACCGGAATTCTGTTCATACATCTTCACCTTCACCTTCACCAACCTCTTCTTCCGCGATGTCGGGATTTAATCCGAACATCTCTTTGACTACCCCTGGATTGGCTCCACCTCCTACGGAGACCAATGACCCACCACCACCGCCTGTTGCAGCGCCGCAGCGAATCGCGCTCCAGGATCATTTCTATCCCACCCGTTCTGCACTTCCCACCTGCCTTTCTCTTCCACCGGCCAATGGGGACAACTTTGAAATTAAGCCCCACTTCATCAACATGCTTCCGTGATTTCATGGGCTTGAATCTGAAGATGCCTATATCTTCATCAATAAATTTCAAAACGTCTGTGCCATGATGAAAACCACCCAACTGTCGGACGATGCTATACGTCTACGGGTCATTCCGTTCACTTTATGCGATCTTGCTGAAAAATGGCTGTATAGCACCGCTTCCCATTCCATAACAGTTGGGACGAGTTTGTTAAAGCGTTTCTAAAAAAATTCTATCAGAATCATAAGACCGCAAGGATCCGCAATGAAATCAACCAATTCTCTCAGCTTCCTTCTGAACCCTTCTGGAAGTGCTTTGACCGGTACAAAGACCTTCTTGTTCAGTGTCCTCACCACGATATAGAGAAATGGCAACTTTGCCAAACCTTATACGAGGGCCTGAACCCAGCAACGAAGCAGTTGTTGGAAACCATCTGTCAGGGCCACTTCCGATCGAAATCTGACGAGTAAGCGTGGCAGTTCTTTGACGACCTTGCGGAGCAAACGCTACAATGGGAGAGCACCAGACCGACTTCTTCTTCTTCTACCTCCACTTCTACCGGTCAGTCTAGGGTAGGAATTCACCAACTTGATGTCTCTATTGCGATGAAAGCTGAAATGACTGCAATAACAAGAAAGCTTGAAGCGATAGAGAGCAAATTTTCTTCTCCTGCTCCTGCCCCTGTTCTCCCCCTTCGTACCATTTGCGCTTGTTGTTCCGATCCTTCTCACTTGACCGAAGAGTGTCCTTACAATCCACCCTCGCAAGGACAGGATCAGGTTAATGCTGCATTCCAGCAAAGACCAAGGAATGATCCATACTCTTCCACCTACAATCCCGGTTGGAGGAACCACCCCAATTTCGCCTGGAATCAGAATCAGAATCAATTCCAAGGCATCAATTTCCAAAGGGGCCCTCCACCGCAACAACAAGCGCAACAACAAACTCAACAGCAGTTTCAGCAGCCCTTCCAACCCCAACCTTTCCAAAATCAGACGAACAACTTTGCACCCAACAATTCTTTTCCACCAAACAACTTTGTTCCGTCAAACAACGATAAGGTTTCCTCGCTCGAACGAAGTCTGGAGGCGTTCGTTAAACAATCGACTCAGTCCACCGCCAACATCCAGTCTTCCATTCAGTCCTTAGTGCAACACACTGCCGCTCACGGGCAAAGCATCAAGACCATCGAGGCCCAGATTGCACAGCTGAATGCGGCCTTAAGCGAGCGAGAGAAGGGGAAGCTCCCGTCCCAACCACTCCCAAATCCCGGTCACCCACATAATGTACATGTTGCTCTTGAACAACAAAATCATAATGTGAGTGCCGTGACCACATTGAGATCGGGAAGGATGCTGCAAAACAACATTGGAACACGGATCAACGATGACACCCCGGCCGCTTCTTCTTCTACTTCTTCTTCTTCTTGTTCTTCTCCTGCTTCTTCGTCTTCTGAGCCTATTCTCCGCTCCTCAACAGGCTCTCCTTCCTCTTCTTCTGCTCCGAATGGACCCACTTCTCACTCTACGAAAACACCTATTCTGGGATCCGTTCTAACTCCACAATCTCCTCCTCCAGCATTAGACTAAACCAATTTTAAAAATGTTTCATTTCCAAACCGGTTGAGGTCTAATAAACAAAATCCTCAAATGGAGAAGATTCTGGAGTTATTTAAGCAGGTTAACATTAACATTCCTCTTTTAGATGTTGTCCAACAAGTCCCGTCCTACACGAAAATCTTAAAGGACTTGTGCACGAAAAAGAGGAAGTCTCAGGTACCCAAGAAAGTTTTCTTGGCTAGTGCTGTGAGTGATGCCCTTACCCAATCTTTACCACAAAAACGGAAGGACCCTGACTGTCCTACGATTTCTATTACTATTGGGGATAAGAACATCAACCGCGCACTATTAGATCTTGGTGCCAGTGTTAACCTGCTTCCGTACTCAGTATACGAGCAATTAGGCGTCGGAGAGCTGAAACCCACGCACTGCACTCTCCAAATGGCCGACCGATCGATCACCCACCCTAGGGGTGAGCTAGAGGATGTGTTAATAAAAGTCGGGGACTTCATATTCCCCGTTGACTTCATTGTACTAGACACACAGCCTGTAGCTAACCCCCGGAATCAAATTCCGGTGATACTCAGTCGCCCATTTCTTGCAACCTCAAATGCTGTGATCAATTGTCGCAATGGTTCGATGAACCTCTCTTTTGGAAACATGACGATTGAACTCAACATTTTTAGGTGGGGGAATCAGCCCGCCAAACCTAATGCTCATATACTGGACGTCTGCTCGATCCAGGAGATCACCCCAGAAGAATGTGAATTTGAGGAGTTTCTGTTCGAACACGATAATCTTGACGCCACTAGTGCGTTTCTCTTCGAACCTGCTGCTGTTTCTGCGTCCGACAACGACTACGAGTGTTTTACGTTCTCGAACGATCTTAACTGCGCACAACCCGAGTTTGAATCTTTCGAATTTTCGGATGAGTTACCTGAACCATCCAACTCGGTCTCCTACACTCGTTTTGAACCTTTGCTGGAGTCCTTTGAGTTCGAGACCTCTGCACCAATCTTGCCTTCCATCATTTCACCTCCAATGCTCGAACTCAAGCCTTTGCTGTCTCACCTTAAGTATGCTTACTTAGGTGAGAATGAGACCCTCCCTGTCATCATTTCGGCTTCTCTAGCTCCAGAGTAAGAGAAAGCCCTTCTCGCGGTCTTGCACAGCAACAAGCAAGCTTTTGGCTGGTCCATGGCGAACATCAAGGGGATTAGTCCCCTGATCGTTGAGCATCACATTCATCTGATGGATGATGCTAAACCAGCCCGGGATCCACAAAGACATCTCAATCCAGTCATGAAAGAGGCTGTGAAGAAGGAGATCGTAAAATGTCTAGATAGTGGTATCATTTACCCTATCTCTGATAACCAGTGGGTTAGCCCCATCCACGTTGTCCCCAAGAAATCAGGTATAACGGTCATAACCAACGAGGCGAACGAGTTAATCCCTACTCGCACCCAAACTGGGTGGCGAGTATGCATTGATTACAGAAAACTCAACGCCGCAACGCGGAAAGACCACTTTCCGCTACCTTTCATTGACCAAATGCTTGAACGATTGGCCGGACACGAGTACTACTGCTTTCTTGATGGCTACTCTGGCTATAATCAAATTCCCATCGCCGAAAAAGACCAGGACAAGACCACATTCACTTGTCCTTTCGGCACGTTTGCATATCGTCGCATGCCCTTTGGGTTATGCAATGCGCCCGCTACCTTCCAGCGGTGTATGATGGGAATCTTCTCAGACATGGTGGAAAAATTTCTGGAGATTTTCATGGATGATTTCTCCATCTTCGGCGATTCCTTCAACGAGTGTTTGCTGCATCTTGACGCTGTCCTTACCCGATGTAAGGACAAGAATCTCACTTTGAATTGGGAGAAATGCCACTTCATGGTGCGCGAAGGTATTGTCTTAGGACATATCATCTCGCAAAATGGCATAGAGGTTGACAAAGCAAAGATTGAGGTCATTTCCAATCTCCCTCCTCCCCGATGCGTCAGAGATATCCGAGCCTTCCTTGGCCATGCTGGTTTCTATAGACGGTTTATCAAGGACTTTAGCAAGATTGCTAGGCCCTTGACTCTTTTGCTGGCCAAGGATACGCCATTCAACTTCAACTCGAGCTGTGTGACTGCATTCGAGTCATTAAAACGCTCACTCACTTCTGCTCCCGTTCTTTCTTCACCTGACTGGACGCACCCATTTGAGATTATGTGCGATGCATCCGACTTTGCCATTGGTGCTGTCCTTTGATAACACATCAACAAGATGCCGCACGTAATCTATTATGCGAGCCGAACCCTGAACGACGCACAACTCAATTATACAACAACTGAGAAGGAATTCTTAGCTGTTGTATTTGCTTTAGAAAAGTTCAGGCCCTACCTAATCGGCTCTCCAGTCATTGTCTACACAGACCATTCTGCTCTGTGCCATCTTTTTGCGAAGAAAGATGCAAAATCTCGGTTAATCCGTTGGATCCTCTTACTTCAGGAGTTTGACCTTGTCATTAAGGACAAACGAGGATGTGAAAACGTAGTTGCCGACCATCTCTCACGACTTCCTTCTTCGCCTTCGCTTCCAATTCCGATCAACGACGTTTTCCCGGATGAACAGCTCTTGACAGTATCTTGCGAACCCTGGTTCGCATATATTGTGAACTATTTGGCCACGGGATTACTACCGACTGAATGGTCAAGTCAGGACAGACTTCGCTTCTTATCCCAAGTAAAACACTTTTACTGGGACGAACCCTATTTGTTCAAGTACTGTCCCGACCAGATTATTCGTCGGTGTGTCCCTGACGAGGAATTCAAGAGTGTGCTATCGTTTTGCCACGATCAAGCGTGTGGCGGGCATTTTGTCCCCAGAAAGACAGCTGAGAAGATCTTGCAATGTGATTTCTACTGGCCATAACTCTTCAAAGACGCTCATGACTATTGCAAGACTTGCTCCTGGTGCCAACACATGGGCCGGATATCCCGGAGGAACGAGATGCCGCTCCAACCGATCTTGGTTGTGGAGATTTTCGATGTTTGGGGGATAGATTTCATGGGGCCGTTTCCCAGCTCTTTTGGGAACTTGTACATCCTTCTCGCTGTTGATTACGTCTCTAAATGGGTCGAGGTTGTGCCCAGCCGGACTAACGAGAACAAGGTTGTCGTTAGGTTTCTTAAAGAAAACATTTTCTCCCGTTTTGGGCACCCCCGAGCGATCATTAGCGACAATGGAAGTCATTTCTGCAACAAGACTTTCGAGGCCTTAATGCGGAAATACTCCATTAATCATAAGCTATCCATGCCCTACCACCCCCAAACCTGCGGGCAGGCCGAAGTTTCAAATCGGCAAATCAAGCAGATACTGGAGAAGACGGTTTCCAAGAACCGTAAAGATTGGTCGCTGAAACTCACTGATGCACTTTGGGCATTTCGAACCGCTTATAAGACCGACCTTGGCATGTCTCCCTATCGGCTTGTGTACGGAAAAGCCTGCCACCTACCTGTCGAAATAGAGCATCGCGCATTTTGGGCGATAAAAGAGTTGAATCTGTCTCTCGAAGATGCGGCAGCCATCGGAAACTGCAATTGAACGAATTAAGTGAGCTTAGGGATGAGGCTTACGATAACGCGGTTGTCGTTAAGAATCGAACGAAGGTGTTTCACGATAAACACCTTTTGCGCAAAACCTTCGTACCTGGTCAGCAGGTACTGCTTTACGACACCCGACTTCACTTCCATCCAGGAAAGCTCAGATCTCACTGGAAAGGGCCGTATTTTGTGCGGAATGTGTATCCGCAGGGCGCTGTGGATTTGGAAAATCCAAAGGACGGTTCATTTTTCAAAGTGAACGGACACCGACTCAAACCGTACCTTAGCGCCGAACCAACAGAGGAGCTCCTGTTCTTACAGGAGCCGGTTTACCCTGCATAATCTTCCTCTGCCTACCTCCAAACTTCGGTTATCCAGCCAAAAACAGTGGACACTGTTCCAACTAAGTTTGGGGGTATGTATAAACCATTTTGTATATATTTGTGGATATTCTTTTCCATTCTTTTTCTTTTTCTTTTCTTTAAAAACAAAAACAAAAAAAAATTGTGTATCGCTAACCGACAATTTTGACCCTTCAAATGATCTCTTCATGCAATGATAGTGAGGACACTGTCCAATTTAAGTTTGGGGGTACGCTCGGTACGCATTTCTAACCTTCGCATTCATATGTATATTTTGCATCTGCATATTAAAATCCATAAAAATCTAAAAATTTTCTAAAAACATAAAAACTTTTCTGTCAAGTTAGCTAGTGGGAGAACTCATTCAACATTTCGACGGTTTTGTTTGATAAAATAAGAATAACTAAATCTTATGTTTAGATTTTGAAAACCTGAAAGATAACTCTCCTTTGAGGTTAACTATAGCTGATATACGTCTTTACATCATACTACACGTGTCGTGAGTTTTTGGAAATTAGATGACAAGTCTTTTATGTTTAAAAACTTTTAAACAGATAAATGATTTTCTGAGAATCAAATAGGTTTGTTCTGAAATAAGTAATGTCAAGAATAGTTTATGAAGTAAAGCGAATATGAAGGAATGTTATTGATGCCGTAATTAGAACTAAGTCTGAAAAATAACCCATCTGGAACTTGATTGGAATGATTACACACCAAACCCACTAAACACGTCTTTTATCCAAAAAATAACTGAACTGCCGGTTATATTTTCGTTCGTATTAAATCATCTGATTTTCATGCCAAACTGTCTTTTGTTTTTGGACCTAGGTAACTTGAGTAATTAAGTCCGCTGGGGTGTTTCTACACCTAATGCCCTAAAACCAACTGGTTTGGGAGCATTGGCCCAAAGCTCGCTAAGAAGCCTAGAAAGTCCAGATTAAAACAAAATCAAGCAAGTGTTCTCTCCGAGTTAAAATTCCTAACGGTTCTTTGTGTGAGAATAATCTTGATAAAAGACAGGCTTTTATAAAAAAAAAATTAGCGGAGATATGAAGGTTTTATTCTATGATAAAGACTATTACACGTTCACAGAGGTGTGTATGAAATGAAAACAAGAAAAAGGTGGAGTGAAAAATAAGACCTAGTTTCCTGTTAAGGAAGATTGAAATTCTGAAGTTGAAACCTTACTGGAAAACGAAGCTTGAAAAATTCTTAACTCTTTATAAAACTTATGTGATCCTTTCAAAATTCTTATCTGGGCTTTATTGTGTGACATAATGACTTTATTCGACCTTTCGGGAACTTAACGACACTATTTGCACTGCACGTAAAAACATATAAAATCTGTAGTTAAATAAAAAGCGAGGTGTGAAAAATAAAGGTTCGATAGTCTAGACTTAGGATAATAGAATTGTTATTTTCTAAAACAAAACTTTAGGGTTTGAATCTTAGTTATTTTACAAAACTAACTTGACCGGATTTTGTGGGTAATATCCGCTGAAAACCCTCAGGAGACAACACTCCTCCTACTAGGGACACCTAGAGGTTTAACGGCTTGTTGCACATGCTCAGTGCAATCGCGTTCCCTGCGAAAGTGAGGTTAGGAATTTTTTTGTGAATAAATCGGCTTTGCTCGGGACGAGCAAATGATAAGTTTGGGGGTATTTGTTCATATCAGATTTTTGCATTTTCATACCGCCCAATTCTTATCACATTGCATATCGGTAGGTACTCTTGAGCCGTGTTTGCTAGTCAATTACAGGATACAGGTTCTCGGCTTTAAACGGTGAAATCCATGGAAAAACACGACAAAATCCGGGTTCCTGCCAACCACAGATAAAACACGGATCTCCGCTCTTTATCTGTCTGTTGCCACACACCAGTTTAAGAGACAAAATGTCAAATCAATGTCATTTTCATGCACAAGGCTCAAAGGCAACACAAGATCCAAGAAATCTACGCGGAGCTCAAGGAAATCATGACAAAAAGATCCACATCAAATCACCTTTTCCTCAACAGAAATTCTGGAAAAATCATGAAGAAAATATGAGAAAATATATATACCAGAATAAAGGACACACAGAACCAGGGAAGCACAGGAAAAATGAGGGCCCAACTCCTCCATACCGCCGCGGAACCGCGGCCAAAGGGGGGTCTAAGCCGCGGTTCCGCGGCCATACTGGCGCCGCGGTTGTCCAAATTGCAGGGGTAGTTTTGTCTTTTGATGTAGGGACAGATATTTGCCCTAGGTTTTCAGTTGCCTGCCTATAAATAATCCAGAACTTGTGAAGCCAAATGGTGCATAATCTTGTATTTTTCTAGGTTTAGAATACTTGTTTCTTCTTCCTCTTCTCATCTCTTCTCCATTAAAAATCTTGTAGTGAGCTTTTGCGAGTGAAGAATGATGAATAAAGAAGATCCTTTTACTTATCATGCTTGTCTTGTTCTTTTATAATTGCTTGTAATTTTAATTTGTTAACTTAGTTGTTGTTATTTCTTGTTGTTTCTTTCTTTTCTCTTTTCCTTTATCATTAAAATAACCATGATGCTTACGCTTGATCCTTGCCAAGGTGAGGTCGCAAATAGCTAGTTGTTATCTTCTAATCTCCTTCTTTCTATCTTCCTCTTTTGTTTTGTTTTCTTTTCATTATGATGTGTGAGTAGTTTCATACTTGTTAGGGTAGGATAAGGAAAGTTTGAGAGAAGGAAATCTCTCTCACTCTTTCCTTACCCAACATCTTAAAATCGACTCCTGTTAATTGAACCACAATCTGCTCCTTACGGCACCCTATCCTACATGATAGCGGTGATTCCGTAGTGAGACCGGTTGTGGTTGAATTAACCGGATGTTATGGCTAAGAGCCAAGAACGGACGGACAAGCACCAAAAGGAAGAACTTATGCGTTGGAAAGCCTAGCTTATACTCGCAAGTTTCTTCCTAGTCGTGCTAATCCCCGTTGTTGCCGATTACCGTAACACCGATATTAAGAGTGGCAACGAAAGAGGTGAGCGACTCCTAACTCAAACTAACCTAATCCTAACCCTAACAAGCTCTCTTTACACTCATTTTACCACTTAGTTAATCACAAACAAATCTGAACCTTCGGACTTAACTCGTTAAAACACATAGAAAAAGATTCCCATCTCCCTGCGGACGACCCGTACTCAACCGGCTAGCTACAAGCGAAACCGTCTTGATTGCGGTAATTAACTAAACTTGAACACGCAGAATTCCTACCAATCAAAGAATCATATGAAATATTGGATATACTAGGATGTCCGTGTTTTCAGTACGAGCCAGTATAAAACACGGATTCCACGGTCGCGATGAATAGCCAAACCCACACCCCTAGACCCCTACGAGAGCGGCAAGCAACCCTACCAATCCTAGAGTTAGGAGACCCGGACTCGACTCCTCGAGTTGGTCTCCCACTGGACTCCAGAACCCGGTTACTTGTGCCCTCCTCCTTGGGTCTATCCTAGTGCGGAAAAGTAAATAATATACAAACGGTGACATCTTCCGCAACCTGGAAGTGCCCCAATAAAAGAATATTACATACAAGTTTTTACATGAATGAAAATGAAAAAACACTCATCTCACATAAAACCCCCCGGCTATTCGAACACGACGATCCAATATAACATATTCAGCAACACATAACATCACATGTCATCGACGTAAGTAAATATGCGCATCCCAATTGTCGTTGACATATAGCAACGAAACCGGCGATATCACATATTACACTTACGGTCACAGAAAAGAAAGTGTAAAACTACAACAGTTGGAATCCGCAACCTCCATAGACATCGCATGCCTAATCAAATGAATTCCTTAGACATCGCATGCCTAAGAATTATAAACCCCGCATTTTAGTCTCATTATCGAAAACTCTTTTCAATATCAAGTCGGGCAATTCAACAAGATTCCCGAAAATCTGATCGAATGCTCGTCGCAAACTTTAGTAGGCAGCCGCACCCCCGATACCATCGACGAAGTGCACTAAGGCGGAACACCGCTACCGCGAGCACCCGAACGGATGCTTTCGGCGACGGGGTTCTCCTACAGTCACTTGGTCGGGGATATGGAGTGAGGCTGTCTATTAAGTTTACCCAGCGAGTATCCGCGTACGCTACGTGATTGCGACGGACTTTCAATCGCATCGAAATTCCGTGGCAACCGATCAAGTGAGATTAAACTGCTATGTTTATAACATTCATTCAGTTATCTCATAACTATTTGCGAATTCTAAGTATTGTATCACATTCGAGATAAATAGAAAATGTTAAACTTTCCGATCAAACATTCAAACACCCAAGTTTTCCCGATACAGCTCAACACATGAAATAGGTTTAAAAACATCCAGTTCATGCCTCAGTACCAACGGTCCAGCCGTAGAAGGGTCAAGCCAACGCCTCATATGTGGCACGCCGTACTGCCCCAAACCCCAAGGTTCAAAGGGCAGTTCAAGACGGTCACATAATCGAGTTAAGGTTTGTTGTCTTCTAGAGGGTCCATCGCGTTACTTGCACTACTTAGAACGTTATTAAACCACGGAAAGATCCAACACTTGGAAATTTCCCGACAGGGGAAAAAGTGGGTATTTATATCCGGTCGAACTTTTTAACATATTCAAAAATTATCCGGAAAAGCACATAGACAAAGTTTGAAATTTCCGATCGAATCATCGAAGCCCCAAAACACCCCAGAAAACTCAACTCTGGAGTGAAAATTAAAAATTCCCAAAAAACTCAGAACCTCAAGAAACAAATTACTGTGCAAAAATTATAGGCTAAACTCATAATATGGCCACGGAACCGCCGCATAAGCCAGGCTTATGTCGCTGTTCCGCCGCGCTTTAGACACATCATTAGTTAATTTTTGCACCGTAATTCTTAGAATTCCCTGCTGAATTTTTTAAGCATTTTTAATCTGGAAAAAACCCAGTTTTTAAAAAATGTCCAGAGAGCATTTTGGAGTTAGGGTTTCGGTTCGATCGGACTTCTAACTCCGTCTGTGCATCGCCTAAGGCTCTAGCTAGGCTCTGATACCACTGTAGGGTTTCTAGGCACACTAATGAGGTCTCACAAGGCATCAACCATGCCAATTTCAAATTTTACAAGTGCCGAGAAACCCTAATACGGATCGTTGACTAGAATTTAGGCAATACTAGAATCTAGTTAACAACTTAACTAAAAGAAAGGGGCTACAACCTTTGTAGATCCGGTTCTCCACTTCCTTATCTCCACGTAGACATCCCTCCGCTGAACAAATCGGATCTTGGACTCTAGTGTCGGCTTCATCGGAGAAATGGGCGGGCTAGGTCATCGACTACGATGCCGAAGATGATCTACGTCGAGGCATCATAAGATCAAGCTCCCACTTCACCAAGTCATGAAACTTGTAAAGAAAACACCCTATACTACTTGGCAAGAGGTAGAGGATGAAGAAATAGGAAGTGGGTTCACTTTAGAATTGGATTTCTCACTCTTTTTCTCAAGATGCCATTAATGGTGGCAAGCTTTCTTCTTGAAGAAGAAGAAGAAGAAGATGACAGAATATGATAAGTATATCTCTTTTTTAAAAAAGGAACTAATATGAATACTTATCATATACTAACCATAGTCAAGTGTAGAGAGTAAACTAGGGTTAGGTGAATGGTTAGGTTAAGGGAAGCAAACAAAATGGTCAAGCTTTCAACTCTTCATGAAGCTTCATGAAAGAAACAAGAAAAGCCACCGTTTTTTCCTTTTTACCTTTCCAAAATAAATAATCAAAATAAATAAATAAATAAGTAAACAAAACCCTAACCATTCATATAACCATGGTTTAATCTTTACACAAACTCAAGTTAACATATATCATCAAACATGATACAATCAAGTGCACACAAAAATATATCACATATACAATGTGCACTTCAAGTGAGAAAATCCTTTTAAAGTGAAAAAATACTAGTTAATGCAAAGTAATATATCAAATATATAATTATGCATTAAATCATCAAATCAACACTTGATTTAACGATCCGGTCATATCGCATATGACCGACTAATATCCAATGTATCGACTTATCGAATCAATCATCGATTCGATAATTAGTTTATATCGCATACAACCAATCGATACATTCATCGCGAGAATTGAATACGGTATCACATACACGCATTATTCTTGGTCCCGTACATATCTCATATGCGCTCCTATTTCGTTTCGCTTGAGCCAGGAAACCTCTGTGTAGGACTCTAAAGACTCGTCAATACACCGGCAGCAGGTGATGATCATATCAAACACCCACAAGCCGCAAGCGGTCTGCTAAACGTAACGGCCACCCGGGTATTGAGCGATCAGAAGATCGACGAGCAAGCCCGCTCACACTCCTGTGAATCCAACCAGTAACACTTACCGTACAGTCCGGTCTGTTCGTCTGATATGTCGCATATCTCGCCTAGGGGTGGTAAACGTCAGACCCCAATAGCTCGATAAGTCGTGTCGATATGAGGTATATAACAGCTCGAGAAACTACTGGTAACACTTACCAGTAAATCTCAGCAGCCCTGGCCAGGGATTTCCGGTTATAGCCAATCGAACACAGCGCAACATCAACTCCCTATACCGGGAGAGACGAATCCCCTCCTATCGCTCATTGCCTCTATATGACTCGGGACTGTACCCAAAAACCACCGTTTTGCACGCCCTCTTGGACGTGGTAAGATGGAAATCAAAGCACAGTGGGAATCACACAAGACTCTATGACGATCTCGGGTCTACAGACTAACCTGTACCAGTGTCACCAGAAAACTGCCATCTGACGTAAGGTATAATACCATCTGGGAGTTCTCGGCGAGTCCGACCAGTGTACTCAGTCTCCACTGAGCACCCGTATATCATCTCTGATGTCAAACACCAATGGATATGGGATCATCCATCGCCCATCTGTATGGGTCGAGAAGGTATACGCTAGTCTACACTGGTATATCGATGCCCCGTCTCGATACACCCACGAATAGGGACCTTGAAGGATGTGCTTATGGACTACCAGGTCCCCACTAGTATGATCTGCATCATAGTCCAGGTAGTCAAGTACACATCCTAAGGGCTTTACCAACATGTAACAGAGAGACAATTAGTGTACACGTTAAGATAAAGAGCAACCAGATAGCATACTATCATATCGAGCAAGAAAGTCCTCCCTATATATGTCCCAGCATCCACTACAATATACATCCTATGTACAGTAATGGCCTCTAGGGCATACATATAACTAACAATAAGGAGGGTAGAATGTCACAACTCTGGAATCTTAGTACGGAAATTCTTCTGTTAAAATACAGAATAGAGTTTCATAACCTGAGTACAAGTTATAAGTTAATTTTGTTCAGGAACAGCAAGAAAAAACTTGTAGCTCACTGGTAAAGCCTTTGCACTGCTGTAACGTAGCCCTGTGTTAGAACCCCATCAGACACATTATATATTTCTAATTTTTTTCTTTTAAACTTTTGGAAGTCCAAAAGTTTACACGTACAAAATACACAAAAATGAAAAGACAGAAAAATCAAACATGTGCAAAAGGGTGTTAACACGTAGAACAAATCCAACGGCCTAATCCCCTCATTTGGCCGGCCAAAACCCCATAAAAACTGGCCTCGATGGTCAGATATTGCCCAAACTCCTCCATGCAATGCACACTTGACCTTTCCCCTACCCCTAACTCCCCTGCACTGTTTGATTGCTCTGCAATCAAACAGAGACCTTTCAATTTCCCGTTTATCCTCATTTTACTGCATTTTAATTCATCTTTTTAATTCCAAAACCCTAATTCCATACTATAAATACTATCCCATGCCTTAGCCCATCCTTATTCTAAAAATTATAGCCAAAATTCTCAAAGTTTTCTAAGTACAAGAAGAGTACAAGTGGAGTTAGCAAGCAAGTAACTTCCAGCGAAATCCGAAACTAATTCCGGCGTTTCCGTGACACCCCAAAACTTTCCTACCCTTCTTCTACCTCTTCCTAACATAATCAAACGGTAAGTCCCTCCCAATCTCTCTTCTTCTTCTTTGAAAAATCATTTTTTTCAAAACATGTCGGTAAGTGGAGTTAGTACGGACATTTTCTTCTAAACCCTAAAAAACTCAATTTTCTTAACTAATATTCATCCATATTCTTACACCATGTTTGTAATCATATAACCAATGCTTAGAATCAAATTTTAATCATGAATATCATGCAAAATAGCTTTAACTTAATATTTACGCTAAAATACCATGAACTTCACTTATCATATCTTTTAGTATTTTTTGTTAATTATACCTTTAGAAAACATAACGGGGTAATGATCTACCCCTAATATTCACACATGTTTCCATAGCACAATAATTTGTGAACGTATTTTTTATACGAATACAACGTTACACTAAAATACCCTTTACTATAAAAACCGGGTTTCTTTTAAAATTGTATTTTAATTTCCTTTGCAAATATACCTCTACAGCCCTTTTTAGGAGACCCGCTATTGGAAGGTGCGGATTGTTAGTGTATATGCCCTAGAGGCCATTACTGTATCATACTAGTTTGTATATTACTTAATGGAAGCTTGGGATATTCACAATTGTATAGACAATCTTGCTCAAAATGGTAGTATGCTACTTGGTTTGTCTCTACTTCAATATGTGCATGTGTTTCTTTTAGCATATCGCTTATATACATATTAGTAGAGCCCTTAGGATCTTTGCTTGATTACCAGCGTTGTGATGGCGCTCACACTCGTGGGGGCTGGGTAATCCATAAGCACATCCTTATACAGGTCCCTAGTCGTAGGACTATCGAGACAGGGCATCGATACTCCGGAGTAGACTAGCGTATGCGCTTCTCATCCCAGCGGGGGAGACGGTCTGTCCTACAGCAGTCAGTACGTCGTACTTGAGATAGTATGCGGGTGCTCGTTAGGTTGCGAGTACACTGGACTGGACTCGTCGGGAACTGTTGGTTGGTATTATACCTATCGTCAGTTATCAGTTCCCAGATGACATGAGTACAGCTTAGTCCGCCGACTTGACACTGTCACTTCGCCTCGAGTGTGTTCCCACTGTACTTAGATTACTATCCTACCACGGCTCAAAGGAGTCGTGCAAACAGGTAGTAGTTGGGTGCAGTCCCGAAGCACTTGGAGGCAGTGACGGTTAGACAGGATTCGTCTCTCCCGGTATTGGGGGTTGACATCGCGCTGTGTCTAGGAGAGCCATTACACAAGTAGTCCCTGGCCAGGGCAAGCGAGATATACTGGTAGGTTTCCAGTGTTATCTCAGGGTGTTCTAGGCTACACTCCGACACGACTTGTATCGCTATTAGGGGACTGACGTTCACCGCCCCCCTAGGCCCGCCATGCGATGTATCAGACGAACAGACCGGACTGTACGGAGATTGTCACATACAGGCTCAGTAGGAGTTCGGATGGGTTTACCTCATCGACCTTCTTATCGACATCTACCTGGGGACCGTTATGTACAGCTAGTGTCGCTTGCAGTATGTGGTTAAACCCACTACCAGCGTAGTGTCGAGTCTTTAGAGTCCCACACAGAGAGTTTCCCTGCACTGAGCGAAACATGTAGAGGCCGTATGGTTTTACGGCAGGGCTGCGATCACTTACGTGCACTTGTGTGCGTATGCTGTTCGGGCAGGCAATACTAGTGGGCTTTGGTTTAAGCCAGATCCTAGTATTGCACGGATAGATTTGATTTGTCTACTGTGCATTCGTATTCTACGGAATGCGGATGCAGGTGTGTATGCACAGTTTCGAGGAGCGATGATGGAGGAGGTGCCTCATTAGGGTTTTGGCAGATGGTTCGGACAAAACCGTTATGTGGCAGGTTCATTAGGGTTTTGGCAATTCGTTTGGTCAAAACCATTATGAGCCGGAGACATTGTTTACTAATCCTTTTAGTGATAGTTTAGTGATAGCTAATTACATTGACCATTTGACCACCATGACCTATCTTGACTTTGTTGACCCGTTGACCGTGTTGACCATTAACCTTCAAGAGAGGTCTACACTTTTCTTTGATTTTCTTTTCTAATTTTTGATTTTGAAAATGGTCAATTTAATGTAGCATCAACTTTATCATGATAGGATTAGTAATGATGGTTTTAGTGTATTATTGCAACCATGGTTCATTTGCTTTAGTTAATCTTTTTCATTATTCTCTTCTCATTCTCTCTCTTGAAGTGAGAAGAAAAGAAAAGCTCCATGGTTGCTAAAGTTTCTCCTTCATCTTCCTCCTCTTGATAATTCTTTTGATCTCATGTGTTGAGAGAAAAAGAATCCATAGAGACAAACACTTCCATCTTTCTCTTCTATACAATCTAGGGCATCTAGATTAGCGATCGCATTGCCCTAGTTGCCTTAGCTTGAGGTGGAGCTTAGTGTACAACTCTCGGGTGGATCGTCTTCGACTCAAGAAGGCCGCGGAGGTGACCAAGATCCGGATCGACCCTCGGTGCGTGGATGGACGAGCCGGACAGCGGAGAGAAGACCCGAAGGACCGGTTCTGTGAGGTATATTTTCTACAGCATAGTAGTTAAAGCCTCTACTTGTTTGCTAGTTTCTAGTTTAGCCAAGATCCTTGCTTTTGAGTTCATGTTGCCTTGCACCAAATTATTGTTTTTCGCCGTTTCCGCCTCCCCGTAAGAACCGGGGTGAGCAACGTGGACTTACAGTGGTATCAAAGCCTAGCTAAACATAAACTAGCAAGTTAGCAAAGTGTTTAGAATATCGATCGGAAAAAGGTAGCAAAACACGCCCGGAAAATACCTAGTTTCTGTCGATTTTTTATAATGCTCAAAAAGTTATTTAAAATATATGAAAAATCGGCTCAGGGTTTTTATTGAACACACAGAAAAATTGAGCCTCTGACTAGGCCAACTCACCGCGGAAACGCGGCCAAACCATGGGTTTGGCCGCGGATCCGCGGCCGAGTTGACTCGGCCGCGACTCCGTTTTGCTGCAATGTTCTTAGCTTGCTGTTTTGAGATTTTTAATACATGTTTTTTCCACCCAGAATTTCCAGAGAGCAAATTGGCTTTTGGGGTGGTTATAAATCCGTATTTTGATCGATATTCCGTAGACTTTGGCTAATGCATATTATCTGTGATGTGATATATGTATTGAACGTCCGCTAATCGCTATACGTCGATTAGTGGGGGTCATACATATCTATGATCTGTAATGTTGATGGTTTGTGGATATGAACTCGTTGGATTGTCGCGGATGAATAGCTGGGAACGGGTGTGAGATGAGAGTTTCTTTTTCTTTCATTCATTATAAAAAAAAATTGTAAATTGATGTAATATTATTTGTTTGGCCGCACAACCGGGTTGGGGTTGTAGCCGTCATTGTATAATTTCTTTTTACTGTTTTTGCTCCTAGGATAGACCTAAGGTGGGGTGCACAAACTACCGGGTATCTCGAAGTGCCGAGTGGCCTACTCACGGGTTGAGGGAGGTTGCTTCGCTTCGGGTACTTGGCGGGTAGTTTGCCGCACCCGTAGGGGTCTAGGATGGGGTTTGGCTATTCATCGCGACCGTGTAATCCTCTTTTCGTTGCAGGCTCGAACGAATCGCGGATTCCTAGTATATCCAAAGTGTTCATCTATGATCTGTAATGGCTATCATTGCTATATATCTATATATGATATCTATTTAGGTGTTGCTTATGTTTTGCATCCGCGCTAGTCCAGCCCCCGCTCTGTCGTTAGTTAAGTAACCTAACGGGTGATGATGGGGCCCCGTGGCGAATGCGGATGGCATAAGCGTACACCATATTTTGGTAGTTTTCTGCAATGGTAGGATTAAATGATGGGACGCATTGGAATTAATGCAAGAAAATAAACCAAGTAAAAGTCGTTGGAACACTTTCAAAACCACTCGGTTCTTTTCAAAAACCAGCATTTTAAACGCGGAGCTTGAACCACTCCTTTTAAAAGCTATCTCGTTCCAT
This sequence comes from Agapanthus africanus, assembly GCA_030015575.1. Classification (NCBI taxonomy): domain Eukaryota; kingdom Viridiplantae; phylum Streptophyta; class Magnoliopsida; order Asparagales; family Amaryllidaceae; genus Agapanthus; species Agapanthus africanus. Next base: position 724,349,960 of record CM057339.1, read on the forward strand.
CGATTATATCAAGTTCACTACGTTCACGGTTTCGCCAAAACCATTCGTAGCCCTCCGTCATTTCGGTTAAATATTCAATAGTATTCAAGCTATGTATTTTGACCTTCGCCAAGGCATAGTGATTGGTAGCTGCTGAATATTTATCTGTAGCATAGATAGATGCGTTGGTTTGGGACAGTCGTACTACTATTTTGGCCTTCGTCAAGGGTATGTACGGGTGGGTTCAAATTAACCTGGACAATGACGGGTAGAACTTGACATGTCACTTATGATATGTTGGCCTTCGTCAAGGTCATAAGAGCATGGGGCAAAAATCCACATCGGGAGTTTCAAAAGTACTGAAACTTGCTAGCGCTGCATACCATTTGGAGTGTGATGATTCTGGTAGGATTCCTTCAGTTTTGTCACGCGATGATATTTGGATCTCGATCCTACTGTGAGTATATGCTACTCCTCGGGAACTTTTTCACTTAACGATCAATGCTATAAACCACGTAGGTGTCTAGAAAGGTGTTAGCAGGGTTACGCCCATAGGGAAAAGAGGTTACTTAATTAAGGAACTTCGCGAAAGCGTTGGAAAACCTCCCTCGAAGTACCGACACTGGCCTGGCTGAACGGTTAAGCAAGTATTGTACGGTGAGATTGATCCCGACTAATTCTTCCTTTATGGTTTGAGGAGGGATTCGAGAGACAGTGGGAGCCATCCTGTTTAGATAAATTAAAAACCAATCTAAACTTGCAAGAGCATCATGCTAAGTGTTTTCTTCTCTCTCTCTTTATTGCAGCGACCCAGTGACCGCACCTAGGTTACATCTAGATAATAAAATGACTGAATCTGACTGTTATGACTGGTAAAGGTTTGTCCAGATGTCCATTGCCCATGACAAGCTGGGACACCTCTTGACTGATCCAACCCCTGCCATCTCAGGTCCAGTTTCCCCTATCACGGATATTAATATCCGTAGGACATCGAAAGAAGACTGTGTGAAAGCTAAGTGCCTCGTGTTAGCCTCAGCTGATGGTACATACCAGAGGCAGCACGAGAAGATGGACTCAGTTTCTATCTTCCTCCATAATAAAGATTTATATGGAGAGCAATCTCGTATCGCAAGATATGAGACCTCGAACGAATTGATTCCAGCGAGGTTGGCTATCGGGTCATCTGTAAGGGGCAACGTCCTTACAGAGACCAGCTCTTTTGAGCTCTCGGACCTGAAGACCACGTTGAAGAACGGGTCAGATGCTGACTTAGTTCAACAGTCTCTACCTACTACCCTGAAGGAAACAAGGGAAGTAGAAAGAAAGGGAAGGGCAGAAGTTTCGGGAATGGATATAGTAAAAGAGGGATGTTCCTATTGTTACGGGAATGAACATGGGCAGAAGGATTGCAGGGCTTGCAAAGCCAGTAGCCAAAATTCGAAGCATGTTGTGGCTTCGACTTCGAGTGTGTTTGTAATAGAGAACTGTATGTCAGTTAACCCTACTTCCTGAGTATTGGATACCGGATCAGGATCTCATATCTGTAATTCGTTACAGGCTCTGAGAAACCGTAGGGTTATCAAGAAAGGTGATATGACTCTCAGGGTTGCTAACGGAATGTGCATGTATGCTGAATCCGTAGGGGAATATCATCTAGGACTGACAACTGGGCAGATATTGATTCTGCGTGACTGTTTTTATATACCAGGTGCGACTTGTAATATCATATCTGTATCCTTACTTTCTAAGGAAGGATATGATTTTACTTTTATAAGCGATGTAGTAAACATCCAGCTAAATCAAGTACTGATTGGGTCAGGTACATTGAAAAACGGTATATACGTTTTGAATCAAGCTTAGGTCTTCAGTGTCCAGAACACACTTAAAAGAAAGTCTCCGGAATTAAATCAGACTTTCTTATGGCATTGTAGACTGTGTCACATTAATGAGACACGATTGACAAAGTTACATAAAGAAGGATACTTGGATCCGTTCGAGTATCAGTCCTATGCCACTTGTGAATCTTGTCTCATGGGAAAGATGACAAAGACTCCATTCACTGGACACGGAGAAAGAGTAAGTGAGCTCTTGGGACTCATAAACGGTGATGTGTGTGGTCCAATGTCTACACATGCGCAAAGTGGTTATTCATACTTCATTGCTTTCACAGATGATTTCTCTAGGTATGGGCATGTCTTCTTGATGAAGCACAAATCCGAGGCCTTTGAGAAATTTCAGGAATATAAGAATGAAGTTGAAAAACAAACAGGCAAATGTATCAAGACACTGAGATCTGATCGAGGTGGTGAATACTTGAGTGCCGAGTTTCTGGGCTACTTAAAAGAGAATGGAATTCTCTCTCAGCTTACTCCTCCATACACACCACAACACAACGGAGTATCGGAAAGGCGGAATCGAACCCTATTGGATATAGTTCGTTCCATGATGAGTAAGGCTGAGTTACCGCATTCCTTCTGGGGTTATGCACTAGAATAAGCTGCATATCTTTTGAACAAGGTTCCCTCCAAGACTGTTCCTACCACACCATATCAGATGTGGTGTGGGAAGAAACCCTGTCTTAAGTATCTGAAGATATGGGGATGTCCAGCTTTTGTAAAAAAGCAACATGCGGACAAGCTCGAGGCACGCTCAGTACTGTGTAAGCTTGTGGGATACCCAAAGAACTCCAGGGGGTATTTTATCTATTACGCAGAGGAACAAAAGGTTTTTGTTTCTCGTCATGCCCACTTTCTGGAACATCAGTTTTTAGAAAAAGAAGCAAGTAGGAGCGTAGTAGAACTGGAAGAAATTCCAGAACCACAAGCTATTACTGAAAGCTTGGAAGAACCAGAAGTTTCAAGAGAATCGGACATCCCAGCGCCACTCCGTAGGAGTAGTAGGCAGTCTTATCCGCCCGAGAGATACTACGGTTTTCTCATAGACGGGGATAGAGAGGATTGCACTATGGATTATGGTCTTCCAGCAAGCCATTCAGAGCGGCGACTCGGTAAAATGGCTGGATGCAATGAGGACCGAGATGGAGTCCATGTACACCAACAAAGTTTGGACTTTGGACTTTGCACCAGAAGGGGTAAAACCCGTAGGCTGCAAATGGATCTTCAGAAAGAAGATTGGTGTAGATGGGCAGGTTGAGACCTATAAAGCTATACTTGTTGCAAAGGGTTTTCGTCAAAGACCTGGTTTGGACTATGACGAGACCTTTTCTCCAGTGGCTATGCTGAAATCCATTCGGATCCTTCTTGCCATTGCTGCCTTCCACGATTATGAAATCTGGCAGATGGACGTAAAGACGGCTTTCTTAAATGGAAATTTGGAAGAGTGCTTCTATATGGATTAGCCAGAAGGATTCATTCAGAGTGGGAGCAGCGGTAAAGTGTGCAAATTGCTAAAGTCCATCTATGGACTTAAGCAGGCATCGCGGAGTTGGAACATCTGCTTTGATGATACTGTCAAAGAATTTGACTTTATCAAAAACCCAGATGAACCATGCATTTACAGTAAGATTGTAGGGAGAATTGTGGTATTCCTCGTCTTGTACGTGGATGACATTCTCCTAATAGGAAATGATATTCCTATGCTACAGTCAGTCAAAGGATTCTTGTCGCAGAGGTTCTCCATAAAGGACCTGGGCGATGCCAACTACATTCTGGGGATCCAGATCTATCGTGATAGATCTAAGAGGATGTTGGGACTTTCACAGTCCAGGTACATTGACACCATACTGAAAAGATTCAGTATGGAAGATTCCAAGCGTGGTAATTTACCGGCTTGTCACGGGATCACCCTATCCAAAGATATATCTCCCAAGACAGATTTGGAAAGGGATCGCATGTCTATTATACCCTATGCTTCTGCGGTAGGCTCTATAATGTATGTGATGTTATGTACCAGACCAGATGTAGCATACGAATTGAGCGTTGTAAGCCGGTATCAGTCAAACCCAGGGGAGAAACACTGGATAGCGGTAAAGAACATTCTCAAGTACCTGAGAAGGACTAAGGAGATGTTCTTGGTGTATGGCGGAAAACACCTCCAGCTCGAGGCCTTTGCTGACTCCAGCTTCCAGAGTGACAAGGATGACTCCAAGTCCATGTCGGGTTATGTCTTTGCCCTCAATGGAGGGGCGGTTTGCTGGAAGAGTTCCAAGCAGGAGACCGTTGCAGACTCAACTATGGAAGCGGAATACATAGCTGCTTGCGATGCCGCAAAGGAAGCTGTCTGGATGAAGAAGTTCCTCACGGAGCTTCCGGTGGTTCCTACCATTGTTGATCCAATACCGCTGTATTGCGACAACAACGGCGCTATAGCTTTAGCCAAGGAACCCAGGTCCCATCAGAAGTCCAGGCACATTTTGAGGCGGTACCACCTGATCAGGGAGATCGTAGATCGCCGGGAGATCGAGGTGAAGAGAGTAAATACGGAGAACAACACTACAGATCCACTCACGAAGGCCCTACCCCAGACTCAGTTCGAGCGGCTGATTGAGATGATAGGTCTTCGATACGCCAGTACATGGCCTTAGTGCAAGTGGGAGATTGTTAGTGTATATGCCCTAGAGGCCATTATTGTATCATACTAGTTTGTATATTACTTAATGGAAGCTTGGGATATTCACAGTTGTATAGACAATCTTGCTCAAAATGGTAGTATGCTACTTGGTTTGTCTCTACTTCAATATGTGCATGTGTTTCTTTTAGCATATCGCTTATATACATATTAGTAGAGCCCTTAGGATCTTTGCTTGATTACCAGCGTTGTGATGGCGCTCACACTCGTGGGGGCTGGGTAATCCATAAGCACATCCTTATATAGGTCCCTAGTCGTAGGACTATCGAAACAGGGCATCGATACTCCGGAGTAGACTAGCGTATACGCTTCTCATCCCAGCGGGGGAGACGGTCTGTCCCACAGCCGTCAGTACGTCGTACTTGAGATAGTATGCGGGTGCTCGTTAGGTTGCGAGTACACTGGACAGGACTCGTCGGGAACTGTTGGTTGGTATTATACCTATCGTCAGTTATCAGTTCCTAGGTGACATGAGTACAGCTTAGTCCGCCGACTTGACACTGTCACTTCGCCTCGAGTGTGTTCCCACTGTACTTAGATTACTACCCTACCACGGCTCAAAGGAGTCGTGCAAACAAGTAGTAGTTGGGTGCAGTACCGAAGCACTTGGAGGCAGTGACGGTTAGACAGGATTCGTCTCTCCCGGTATTGGGGCATGACATCGCGCTGTGTCTAGGAGAGCCATTACACAAGTAGTCCCTGGCCAGGGCAAGAGAGATATACTGGTAGGTTTCCAGTGTTATCTCAGGGTGTTCTGGGCTACACTCCGACATGACTTGTACGACTATTAGGGGACTGACGTTCACCGCCCCCTAGGCCCGCCATGCGATGTATCAGACGAACAGACCGGACTGTACGGAGATTGTCACATACAGGCTCAGTAGGAGTTCAGATGGGTTTACCTCATCGGCCTTCTTATCGACATCTACCTGGGGACCGTTACGTACAGCTAGTGCCGCTTGCGGTCTGTGGTTAAACCCACTGCCAGCGTAGTGTCGAGTCTTTAGAGTCCCACACAGAGAGTTTCCCTGCACTGGGAAAAAGGTGCAGAGGCCGTATGGTTTTACGGCAGGGCTGCGATCACTTACGTGCACTTGTGTGCGTATTCTGTTCGGGCAGGCAATACTAGTGGGCTTTGGTTTAAGCCAGATCCTAGTATTGCACGGATGGATTTGATTTGTCTACTGTGCAGTCGCATTCTACGGAATGCGGATGCAGGTGTGTATGCACAGTTTCGAGGAGCGATGAAGGAGGAGGTGCCTCATTAGGGTTTTGGCAGATGGTTCGGCCAAAACCGTTATGTGGCAGGTTCATTAGGGTTTTGGCAATTCGTTTGGTCAAAACCATTATGAGCCGGAGACATTGTTTAGTAATCCTTTTAGTGATAGTTTAGTGATGGCTTATTGCATTGACCATTTGACCACCATGACCTCTCTTGACTTTGTTGACCCGTTGATCGTGTTGACGATTGACCTTCAAGAGAGGTCTACACTCTTCTTTGATTTTCTTTTCTAATTTTTTATTATGAAAATGGTCAATTCAATGTAGCATCAACTTTATCATGATAGGATTAGTAATGATGGTTTTAGTGTATTATTGCAACCATGGTTCATTTGCTTTAGTTAATCTTTTTCATTATTCTCTTCTCATTCTCTCTCTTGAAGTGAGAAGAAAAGAAAAGCTCCATGGTTGCTAAAGTTTCTCCTTCATCTTCCTCCTCTTGATAATTCTTTTGAAATCATGTGTTGAGAGAAAAAGAATCCACATAGACAAACACTTCCATCTTTCTCTTCTACACAACCTAGGGCATCTAGATTAGCGATCTCATTGCCCTAGTTGCCTTGGCTTGAGGTTGAGCTTAGTGTACAACTCTCGGGTGGATCGTCTTCGACTCAAGAAGGCCGCGGAGGTGACCAAGATCCGGATCGACCCTCGGAGCGTGGATGGACGAGACGGACAGCGGAGAGAAGACCCGAAGGACCGGTTCCGTGAGGTATATTTTCCACAGCATAGTAGTTAAAGCCTCTACTTGTTTGCTAGTTTCTAGTTTAGCCAAGATCCTTACTTTTGAGTCCATGTTGCCTTGCGCCAAATTATTGTTTTTCGCCGTTTCCGCCTCCCCGTAAGAACCGGGGTGAGCAACGTGGACTTACACGGATTATCACACATTCTTGGGCTAGTAGAGCGAGATTCAGACCTCCTCACGGAGCATTCGATCTCGAAAGGTTTTTAAATATGGTTTTTAAGTAAAACGCATTTTCTAATTTAATAAAATTTATTTATTTTAATAATTATATAAATATTATAAATTCATGTATTTTCAATATAACAAACTTACATTTTTAAAAGAATGAAAGTTCACAAGGTTCACCAAAATACCCTCAAGATATCAATACAAGTCAAGCTTTACAATAAAATACCATGAACTATTCAAGCTAAGTATTTAACACTAAAATACCTCAAATTCCTAAAATTCACATTCATGGAAACTCTGCATAATATAAATAACTTCTCGAGATTTATTTTGAAACTATATAAAAATATTTTTCATAAAACTCTCTCGAGCTATATAAAACAATGTTAACGACTTTAGTAAATATAGGTTTAAGAGGGATCAATTCTCTTGAGCCTCAGGGAGCCAGAGAAAGTGAGTGCTTGCCTATTTAAGATAGAAAACTTAACAGTGTTATCAATGGCAATTGTCTTGGAAAAAGACACAAATCCTGTCGTCCATGTGCAGCAGTTACCGATAACTCCTGAACCTAATTCAAGATCTAAATCAGTTTAAAGTGTCTGACTCAAGTCTGAGTCTAACTCATGTCTAAATCCAAACTCAAATATGAATCTAAAACCAAACATGAATACTTGATCATGAACTTGAATCTAAACTCAAGTCAGAATCCAATTCAAACATGAACCCAAAGTCTAGCATGCATACTTGAACCTGAAGCTAAATGCCTGAATTCAAACACATATATCAAACCTGAGTACATGACTGACTAGACTCAAACCATGAATACAACTTGACATGAATACATGAATACTTGATATGAATACTCGATATCGACATAAACTCTATCTTGCCACTTGATGTATTCATGGATTAGAGCAAGGCCTATAAATTTAACTGTAACATAGAATACACGGGTGCTGGGGTAGTTCATAAGTAAATCCAACGAAATCTCAGGAGTCCCCCTAGATCATGAATCCATGTCTACTAACACAAGTAAGCTATCATGAGGACATGTGTTTCCTTGCTCCTGAATTACGGCCTGTTGAGTTTGGAATACTTCGACGACGGTCGAAGTCCCGTTACTAACACTTGATTCGGGCCCGTGGTTTCTTACCCATGAATTACAGCCTGTTGGGTTCGATAACACTCTTGAAATTGGTTGACACTCATCCTTGAACTTACGTAAATTAGTATACCCAAGTAGAGACATGTTAATACACTTACCTTCACTGCATGTTCACCATACCTACACTACACGACCATATTATATTTGTTTTCATGCTCATGCTATGCTATCATGTTTATCTACTTGTCATGTATTACCATACTTGTTCACATATTACGATAAAACTGCATGCTAAATGAACTTGCCATGTTTATATTAAACAACAAGCTGACACAACATATTTCATACTCACTTATTCATAATATACTTTTACCTTATCATTTCACTTTAAACTTCACTTCTTTTCTTGGGGCCTTACCGAGTGAAAGTTCGCTGATGGGCATTCTACCTTTCTTTGTTTTCTTGGAATGTTCGTCAGATACTGTAGAGACTGAGGAGGTAGACATCTTAGAGGAGAAGCACGATCAGATCGCGATCCAGGCCTAGACCCGTTATCTCCTTTTTAGTTTATATATGCCACCTATTTAGGAATTGCCATTCTTGTATTTTCATTTCAGTTGATACCATGTGTTGTAAATGAATCAAGTTGAATGTAAATAAAGTTGTTGAATTTTTATACCTCATGTTAATTCTCTTGTCATTTTATATTACTTATTTTACGCTTAGCATATTTATTCCGGGAAATGACCTTCTCGAAATAAATACGCCGTGGTCTCATCATGTACCTGCTTCCGTCTTTTGGGAAGCGGGGCATGACACATACTGTTGAACGACACTTACAACCGTACAATACTTCAAATGGAGCCAAATGTATAATCGCCGGTAAAACAGTTATTGTACGAGAACTCCACTAAGTGTAAATGATCCTCTCATGAACCCTTGAAGTCTAACATGCAAGCTCTCAACATATTTTCAAGAGTTTGGATCGTTCTCTCGGACTGTCCATCTATCTGAGGATGATAGGCCGTACTAAATTTCAAGTGAGTTCCCAAACATTTTTGTAGACTCCTCCAAAAATGTGATAGGAACTGGGTATCACGATCAAAAACAATACTCACCGATACTCCATGCAATCTCACCATCTCCTGCATGTATCTCTCTGCTAAAGCTTCCGTCGACTGACCAACTCGAAATAGTATGAAATGGGCTGCCTTGGCCAGTCGATCGACAATCATCCAAATTGCGTTATTGCCCTTTGGACTCCATGGTAATGCTGGCACGAAATCCATGGTTATATGTTTGCACTTCTATTAGGGAATCAGAAGTGGTTGCAATAAACTAGCTACTCTTTGATATTCAACCTTGACTTGCTGACACACCAAACATCTTGACACGTAACGAGCGATCTCTCTTTTCATGCCTTCCCACCAAAAGTGCCGTCGCAAATCTCTATACATCTTCGTGCCTCCTGGATGTACCGAATATGCAGAACTATGAGCCTCCTTCATGAATTATTTACGAACTTCTCCTTTAGGCACACACAAACAACATCCATACCTCAATGAACCATCTTCATGTATCAATAAATCCATTCAAAGTCCTGCCTTTACTTGTCCTCGAAATTCCTGCAATCAAGGATCGTGCAACTACGCTGCCTTATTACTTTCAATCAACGATGACTGTACTTGCATCTGCATCAAATATCCTGAAGAATTTGGTAGTATGAACTCTAACTCGAATCGCTAAAAATTCTCTATAATCTTGTTTTGTGAAGTCAACATCTGTATTGCTGGAAACCAACTTCAAGCATCCGGTACTACATTAACTTTCCCCGGATGGTACTTTAGATCAAGATCATAGTCGACCATCAGCTCCAACCATTTACGATGCCTCATATTGAGCTCTTTCTGCGTGAACACATACTTTATGCTCTTGTGATCAGTAAACACCTCTACCTTCTTGCCCAATAAGTAGTGTCTCTAAATATTTAGCGCAAAAATAACTGCTGCTAGTTCCAAGTCGTGAGTTGGGTAGTTCTTCTCACTAATCTTCAACTGTCTCGACGCATACGCTACAACCTTTCCATGGTGCACCAAACACATCTGAAGCCTTTCCCATATGCGTTATTATGGATAACTAATCCTCTGGAACTATCTAGCACTGTTAAAATAGGAGTGGTTGTCAACCTTTACTTCAACGCCTCAAAAGCTAACGCACACTTCTCGGACCAAAGAAACGGTATCTCCTTTCGTGTTAGCTTGGTTAAGGGTTCTGCTATCCGAGCAAAGTTCTCTACAAACCTTCGATAGTATCCAGCAAGCTCAAGGAACTTCTGATCTCCCCTACATTCTTTGGAGCCAGCCAATCGTGAACAACTGCAATCTTTTCAAGGTCAACTGCGATTCCGTTTCCGGATACAACATGACCCAAGAACTTCACTTCCTCGAGCCAAAACTCCCACTTGCTCATCTTAGCATACGACTTATCTTGTCTCAACGTCTGCAGTGAGATCTGTAAGTGTTTTTCATGCTCTTCTTTTCTTCTCGAGTAAACTAGAATATCGTCGATGAAAACCACCACAAACTAATCTGGAAATGGTGAAAAGATCCGGTTCATCAAGTCTATAACTATGGCCAGTGCGTTAGTAATTCCAAATGTCATAACTAAATACTTGTAATGCCCATTTCGAGTGCGGAACGCCATCTTGCAAATGTCTTCTGTTTTCACCCAAACTTGGTGATAACCCGATCGTAAATCCAACTTCGAGAATACTCTCGCGCCGCTCAGTTGATCGAATAATTCATCTATGCAAGGAATTGGGTACTTTTTCTTGATGGTCACTCGATTTATGCTCTCGAAAATCGATGCACATTCTCTTCGTGCCATATTTCTTCTCGACCCAAATAACTGGAGCTCCCAAGGTGAACCACTGTTGCGCATCCAGCCCTTCTCTAAACATTCGGAAACTTGTCTCCTCACTTCTTCCAATTCAATCGGTGCCATTGGATAATAAGACTTCGAAATTGGCACTGCTCCAGGAATAAGATCAATCGCGAACTCCACATTTCGTTTTGACGATAAACTCGAGATGTCCTTGAACACATCCTTGAAATCCCAAACTGCTATCAGCGCTTTATCTGCAAATTGTTCATGAACTTCACCTTCAATACACATAAATAGTTCCCCTCATCATGAATTTACAAGTCTGTTCTAAGACTTGTAGGTTATCAGCCCACCACACTTCTGCTGCACTACTCTGATAAATTGAGGCGGGTCTGTCGGAACTTCTTCAATGAAATATCTTATACTTGATCGGCCTTGAAGTGGTCTGTACCAACTCCTGCTGGGGTCAATCTCGAACTACTGCAATCATCATTTGCTCTCATGTGTTTCTCCTTGTTCTTTGAAACGCAGACGGATTGGTCACTATGGGACACGGGAAAAGATATAACGCGGTTGTTGGATTCAAGTTTGCTATGAAACATAAATTCGTAAGCAATGAAACCAAGAGAAACAAAGTACCACAACGAACATAAGTCAAGAAATGAATCGAAATAGGACTCCAGATTACCTAAACAGAGTATCGCATTGTAACCATACCGCGATACATAGTTACAATCACATAACTCCATCCAAATCGCCCAAATATTAGAATCGAGAGAATAAGAGAGGAGAAACAGTAAGGAATCAAGAGGATTCCAAGATGAGATGTAATATCATTTTCATATCGTCGAGATAAAAGAATCTAAGGGAAAGATCAGATTCAAGAATTTGAATGACAAGACAATAATGTGGCATCACATGTTCCTAAAACCCTGGATCTTAAGGACAATATTTTGGGTACTATACCCAACTACAAATTGAACCAAGGCCAGCTAACTTAAAACCTACACTCTAATACCAACAAAACCTTGTCATGCCCTGCTTCCCTAAATACAAAAAAATTGGAAACGTGACAAAGCCAATCATGCTACTTACAGTAAGAAAATATCTTCCTATAGTCACATTACGGCTGTCAATTAGTAATCAAGAACCGTATTATAACTATTTATCTCTAAATATGTCCAAAAGCAACAAGTACGATAACAGTAAACAGTGGTAGAAGCAAAAAAAGATCCAAGGGAAATGAATACCTAAACCATCAATAAGAACTATCGATAAAATGGTCCCCATAGATCGACAATCCTGTCGAAATACTCACATGCTAAAAGTCATGTAACTGGGCCTGCAAAACCCAAACGTCAGTGTATCATAAATATCATAATAATAATAATTAAATTGAATAGGGTGTCACGTGAAAAATAAGGTATGAGTATAAATAAAACATTCACAGGTGTTATAACAGTAGGCTATAGGTATGTCACGCGTATCCTAAAACCTATATTTCTATGTTAACTATCCTAAAGGTATTTGAAAGCAATGAATGTACTCCTCCATGTAACTCAAAAGTATATATCCCATTACCCTCGGGACCACGGACCAAGATATATCTCGTTACCCCCGAGATCACGGATCAAGATGTATGAATCAAGAATAATTCTATTCCGTTACCCTCGGAACACGGAAACATGTAATATCCTTTTAAGTTACACTTCAGATACACTTTTGATTTCCCCATTTCCCCAGGTTTCATTTTCCAAGTCAAGTATGAATAATATCTACATAATGGAAACACAAGAATAAGCATGTACAAGTTATGTTTATCTAGACAACAGATCACATCCATCAGGACAACACGTCAGGATTGTTGGTGTCAGTAAGTATTACAGACAAGTAGGTACAAGAAAGATAGCAATATCAGTAACAAGATGATGGTTTATAAGCATGCCAAGGTAGTATATTAAATTAGATAAAGTGTTTATTTGTAATAATATCGTGCAAACGGGTCGTGATGAAATACGGTTGTAACCGTTAGGTGTGATAAATAGTGTAACGAAAATAAACCATATTAATTCCTACACTTCATTATAAACTGCAATTTATAAAACTTGTTGTTATCAACTGATCAACGATATATAGATTATAAATATAAATGGTATAATAGTAATAATAAGTAATATTACAATGATATATGTATATAGATATAACTATAGCATGTAGCAAGTTGTAAACATACCTCGGTCTTGACGAATGAGAAATACGAACACGGAACAACGGAACCAAGATCCAAGCTTGCTTGGCTTGGAGACACATGAAGAGCTCATATCAGATACCATCTTCATTCCTTTTGTTTGCATGAAATTCTCAAATATGTGTAGTCTCCCATCACTAGAATCAAATGACTTGTCATGGTACCAACTTCCCCTGCTAAAATCAATGTGATCTTCCCAATGTGAATTCTAGATTAGGCTTCCTCATGCTCTGCTCGGAGACGAAGTTGGATGACGATGGTGTTGGGGCTCGACCGAGGTTGAAGAACGATGGTGATGATGACAACAAGGGTCGATCGGAGGAGGAGTTGGGGCTAGGGTTTGGTTGCTCTGGTCTTGGCTGAAGTGGGTTGCTGGGAAAAAGAAGAAGGAGTTGCTTGGGTTTTGATGAGGACGGTGACGATGATGGCTGAAAGAGGTCGACGGTGAGGTCTGTTGGAGAGATGGGTGTAGCTGGAGGTCTCGATGGTGCTCGGCTGTGCTTGCTTGGGATCAAGTCACGGTGACGACAAAAAGGTCGACTGTGAGGGCTGGAGTTGTAGTCGAGGGGATATGGAAGTGGTGATAGGAGGTGGCAGTGATGAAAGTCTCGGGAAGAGGAATAGGATATCTCGGTTAATGGAAGCAAGGGTGATGAGATGAAGATATTGTCGATGGTGAGGGATATGGCGACGAGGAGGAGAACGAGGTGGGTTTGTGGCCAAGATGGGTTCTTGGTGATCGAGGTCGAGGCTGGAGTTTTGGACGATGTGAAGCGATGGGTTTTTCGAAAGTGAAGGGCGAGATGGGTTTGAAGGGCAACGGTGAGGGTGCGAGTGGAAATAGGCTCGGAAGAGATGCTGGTGGTTGATGGGAGATGATGATGACTTGGGTGTGAGGAGGCACGGTCGAGGGAGATGGGTGTGGTTGAGGAAGTGAAGGAGGTGAGGTCGGGGGTTGAGGATTGCGTGCCGGTGGGTGATGGTTGCTGATGGAGGTCCTTTTCAGGTCTCCGTCAGATGTTGTCTTTCGTTGATCTCCCGGAGGATTTTGATGGTGATCTTCTGTTGCGTGTGGATCTCAATAGGTTTTGGTGCGATTGGTGATTTGAGGAGTTTAGCGCCGAGTACCTGCAAAGAAGTCCCGGGGTGGTTTGGTACCACCAAGGACCCTCCGACGATCAAGTTAATACTAGATCCGAGCAGAGTAATGGCTAAGTGGAGTAAAATGGCTTACTTGACCCCTTTGTGATGGGGGTTTATATAGCGGCGGCAGCACGTAGCGGTAGGCGCGATAGTCTCGTCGGCCATTACGCTCCCAACGTCACGCCCGCGTGAAGAGTGGATCGCCCATTAATGGGAATCGTGATGGCGTGGAACGTGGGACGTTGCTAGCGGAGAATCTACACGTGGCGAGATTTGCGGAGCGGCGGTTACGCCTATGAGTGGTGGAGTTGGTCGGTTGGAGGGGCCGAGAAGGACGGCCTCGGCTGGGGAGCTCGGAACCGAGCAAGAGGGTCGAGGAGTCTTGGTCCCGTGGAAGCCCGGGGCAAGCTGAGGGGACGAGGAGGCAAATTTGCAGGGGGGGCCGAGGAGGGCCAGCTTGTGCTTGCAGGTCGGGTATAAAGGTGGCCTTGTCGGCCTCTGTGGGCCTTTTCTTCCGGGTCTTGGGACATGTCATCCGCCACGTATCCTGATCTTGTGTCGTCAATATAGAGAATCATCATTAGCCCCCCACTCTTGTCCCAACCAGCTAGCGGGTCGGGTCAGGAGTGGACTGCCAGGCCTCCTGAGGTAAGCTCCTTCCTAAGGCTTTGTTGGGACGAGTCCTCGAGCTGTCAGTTGTCTTTTCTGCTAGCGAATCAGGGCGAGATCTCAGCATTTAAAGAAGGTGCACGGTTTGTGCACTCTACCACTGAAGCGACGGTCCACGCGTCAAGCGTCGATTGGACGAGGAGACTTATGCAGGCCTGCGACGTCTGATGGGAAGCGGTCCAGCGCAGGATCGACACGTGGAGCGATCGGAGCCGCTGGACGCGAGGAGTCGTTTCAGCGAAAGATGATAGGTGTCGTTGGATGAGGCCGCTTGCAGCAATAAAATAGGGGTGGGGCCCGTCCTTGGGCCCCTACTCCTTCATATTTCATCTTCTAAGTCCCAGTTGCTCGACGCTCGTCTTCTTTCTCCCGCTTTTGGCTCCTGAAGATTCCCTTTTTTAAGGTTAGATGTCTTCCTTTGTAGAGTCAGTAGATGTTGTAGAAGTAGGTTCTAGGGACCCTTTAGTTGTGTCCGAGTCCCCTCGGGGAGCGGAGGTTAGATCCTCTCCCCGGGATCGTGCGGCGGGGGCAGCCCCCAGGGAGGAGGCGGTAGATGCGGCCCCCGGCCCCTCGTGTTGGGTGAGGCATGAGGACGAGCTCGCCAATGCTCGGGCTCGCTTCCACATCCCCTCATGTTACACACTCCGACTGGCTAAGGAGGGAGAGAGGGCGGATCAAGTAAGGGGTAGGGAAATCGCCCTGTATTTGGAAGCTTCTGGGGCGGAATGCGCCTGCCCTTCTTTCCTGAGGTCGTCGCTGCGCTGAATTTTTTCGGTCTGGACCCCGGCCATTTAGTGCCGAACTCGTGGAGGATCCTTCTCGGGTTCTTGATCCGCCTGAAGTTACAGGCGGTTCCCTTCAGCCTCTCCCTTCTCGATTCTTCTCTCGTCTTCAAAAGTCACCCCGGTGGTCGAGCGGGCGACCCGAGATGGGTCTATCTCTCTTTCAGAAAGCGGCCGGGGGGCGCTGCCGGGACCGGGGTCGTGGCCTTGCCCTCTTCTATTCATGATTCGAAGAAGAAATTTTTCTTCGTTTCCCCTCCCGAGGGCGAGGACTGGCCCGTGCCTACCAAGTGGTCGAGGGTGAAGTGTTTGCCGGGGAACCAATCCAATGACCCCGCCGCGGTGAGAGTGTCGTCATGGAAGCCCATCCCCCGACCTGACGTGCTGCTATCTGAGAGGATCCTGAGCTGGGCCGGGCTCAGCCCCGTTGAGTTCGTCTGTAAGTTAGGATAGCTTTTTGGCTTGTGTTTTGCTCGTGTTGCTGACTTGTTGGGTATTTTCTTTGTGCAGGATCCATGGACTTCGACTCGCTTAAAACCTCCATGCGCCAGCCGAGAAAGGTTACGAAGGCTGGGAGCGCCAGCTCTTCTCGCGCGAAGCCCGCCCCGGCTCCTACTGCTCCGGTGGTGGCGTCCCGTGAGCGTTCGGGGGCGGATCCCGCCCCGGGTGCCAGCAGAGTGTCGGGCTGGAAGAAGGCCCTGGTTCTGGAGGACCCGGACTCGGAGGAGGAGATCGGCTCTCCCTCGGAGCCGCTCAAGAGGAGCTCCCAGAGACCTTCCCGGGGCCGGTCCTCCCCGATCGTGGTGGAGGAAAGGGGCCTCCGGTTCGCGGTGCCATCGGGGATATCCATTGTGGATAGCCTTCTGCATGAGATAGAGGCCTCGGCCGGGGGTAGAGTTCCCGGGGAGACCTTAAGGGCTCAGCTGGCGTCCATCGACCAGGAGTCCGTGCAGGTAAGTGTTTGGTTCATTGTGAAATTCGGTGCCTCCTTCGTCTTCCTGATCTCTTTCGTATCTCCTAGGTTCTCCAGCACGTTGCCCTCGCCATGCGTATGGAAGCCGAGGTGGTACCCCCGCCGCTGGAGGCTGCGGGCCGGCTCGCCTCGCTGGAAGAGAGCTCCAGGCGGGAGCTGGAGGTGGTGACGGCGAGGGTTGCCGCATTGGAAGGCGAGGTGGAGGCCGGGAAATGGGAGGTAGCCCAGCACCGCGAGGCTGCCGTGATTGCCGAGGCCAAGCACAGGGATGCCCAGGTGCTTGACGGCAACCTGAAGAGGACGGTGAAGTCCCTCCGGAAGGAGCTTAGGGCAGCGGCCGAGGCGGCCAAGTCGGCCAAACTGAAGGCGATGGAGATCTATAAGAAGTCAAAAGACTTCTATGATGACCTGGCCGTGGCTACGACCCGCATCTGGTACGACGCCCTCGATGCCATTAAGGCCCGGATGCCGGAGTTTACCGACGGAGATCTCCGGGCCGAGTTCGCCCCCCCCCCCCCTCCGCGGACGCCGATGAGCAGGGGGAAGAGGTTCCTGGCGAGGAAACCGCCGAGGACCCCGCGCGTCATGTGGTGGATGTCGAGGACCTCGAGGTCTAGTTCCCCCGTCTTCCTCCTTTTATTTCTTTGTTTTGGGGATTTTGCAAGGCTGGGGAGCCTAAAAAAATACCCTTTGTAAAGCCTTTGTCTTTAGTAGTAATAAAAAATTTCTTTGGTTTCATCGAATCACGTTGTACCATCTGTTTTTGAAGAATGCTCGTAAGATATCTCTGCTTGCACCATTGTGTTTTCATGTCAGGTTGGCCATCTGTCTAGCGATGGTCCGTCGAGTTGATTTCGATCACTTGCCGACGAGCATGCCAAGCACTGCCGAGGAGGTATCCCCATGGTCCCCGAAGTCGAGGGGAGATCGTTTAGACCTGGATAGACTTGATGCCCCTCACTGGGGTCTCGGATCCTCTGCGGGTGACGGGCAGAGCGTTGTTCGCCGTATTTGTGCCGAGCGTGAATGGGAGGCTGCCCGGTGGCCCCATGGGGGGTACCATCTTTTGACTTCTAGAAACACGATCATCGACCACCAGCCGGGGATGACCGAGCAGGGTAGCTGCTCGGTTGCTTATTGCGAGGGCTTTGATCCTTCAGGACGGGGATCGAGCGGGGTTACCGCCCGGCGCCTCTTGGCGAGGACTTCGGTCATTAGCACGGGAGGGGCTGTAGGAAGCCTGCCAAGGACCCTTGGCCGAGCAAGTTTTCTGTCCGGTGCCTCTTGGCGAGGGCTTTGGTCCCGACGGATAGCCGAGCGAGGGATCCTCAGGCTCGACTGCCTCTGGGAGGGCTTTATGATCCCTAGCGTTGCGGTAGGGAAGCTACCCGCCAGGGACGACCGAGCAGGGTAGCTGCTCGGTTACCTCTTGCGAGGGCTTTGATCCTTAGCGTTGGAGGGGCTGTAAGAAGCCTACTAAGGATGATCAGGCAGTGAAGCTACGCAGTTGCCTCTTGGCGAAGGCTTTGACCTCTGGCGTCGTGGGTAGGCAACTACCAGCCTGGGATGAGCGAGCGGGGCAGCCGCTCGGGTGCCTCTTGTGAGGGCTTCAATCCCTAGCATCGTGGGTAGGGAGCTACAAGCCGGAGTTAACTGAGCAGGGAAGCTGCTCGGTTGCCTCTTGCGAGGGCTTTGATCCTTCAGGACGGGGACCAAGCAGGGTTACTATCCAGTGCCTCCTGGCGAGGACTTTGATCCCTGTCGGTTGTGGTAGAAAGCTACCAGCCGGGGATAGACGAGCAAGGACTCGACTGCCTCTGGAAGGACTTTGGTCCTTGGCGCGGGAAGGGCTGTAGAAGCCTACCAAGGACCCTTGGCCGGGCCGGGTTACTGCCCGGTGCCTCTTGGCGAGGGCTTTTGTCTTGAAGGATAGCCGAGCGAGGGATCCTCGGGCTCGACTGCCTCTGGGAGGGCTTTCTGATCCCTGGCGTTGCGGTAGGGAAGCTACCCACCAGGGATAACCGAGCGACGTGTAGTGTTGCTAGGCACGCGCACAAGGTTCTACGAGGCATCAACCATGCCCGATTTAAAAATTAACCGTGCCGAGCAACCCGAAGCCGGATCTTTAAACTAGGGTTTAGGCGAAAACAAGTATGTTAAACACTTTAACACTAAGTGAGAGGGATTACAACCATTGTAGATCCGGTCCTTCACTTCTAAAGCTCCATGTTGAAGTCCCTTCGCTGCGATCATCTGTGTTCCGGACTCTCGAGAGGTTCCACGAAGAGAAAGATGCAGTCTTGCTTCCGATCTTCGATACAAAGATGATCTACCTTGAAGTTTCGTTAACACAAGCTAACACTCATAATATGAAGTGAACACCCTCATCTAAATGGCAAGGATAGATGAGGATGATGAAGTAGGATTTTTTCTCTCATTTGTTTTCATTTTCTCACTCACTTTCATCACAAAGCAAAAACTAGAAAGCTTTTGCTCAAAGGAAGAAGAAGAAAGAAGATGAAGCCTTAATCCTTTTGCGATGAACAATGAAAAGATAAATAATGATGAATAATGAAACCATGGTTAAACAAACCTTTGTAGAGATTTAACTAGGGCTAGGGTTTGCGTTGAGTTAAAGGTGAGTCACTTTAAAATATCTTAACACAAAACAAAAGAAAAACCTTCTAGAAGGTTCTTGAAAGACCTAACCCTAATCAAGCCCTAACCTTGTTTAATCTCTACTAAACATGTTGCATTAGTTATCATATCATGTTACAATATTATATATCACATATATAATATTTATCGTAATAAATTAAAATAATACATTTAACATATATCGCATATATATCAATGTATTACCCGAGTGAGAAAAAGAATCTTTTAGTGAGATAGTATTAGTTAATGTAATTTAATATATCATATATATTATAATAAATTAAATTATCGAATCAACACTTGATCCGACAATCCGGCAATATCGCATAAAACCGACTAATATTTATCAGTACCGATTCATCGAATCAACACTTGATCCGATGACCCGGCTAATATCAAATATCGCGAGAATAGAATACGATATCTTATATCGTATTATCCTCGGTCCCGCACATATCACATATGTGCTCCTACTTCGTTTTTCCTGAGCCAAGAAACCTCTGTGTAGGACTCTAAAGAATAGTCAATACGCCGGCAGTAGGTGATGATCATATCAAACACCCACAAGCTGCAAGCGGTCAGCTAAACGTAACAGCTACCCAGGTATTGAGCGCTCAGAAGATCAACAAGCAAGCATGTACATTCTCCTGTGAATCCAAACAGTAACACTCCCGTACAGTCCGGTCTCGTCGTCTGATATGTTGCATATCTCGCCTAGGGGTGGTAAACGTCAGACCCCGGTAACTCGATAAGTCGTGTCGATATGAGGTCTATAACAGTTTGAGAAACTACTGATAACACTTACCAGTAAATCTCAGCAACCCTGGCCAGGGATTTCCGGTTATAGCCAATCGAACACAGCGCAACATCAACTCCCTATACCGGGAGAGACGAATCCCCTCCTATCGCTCATTGCCTCCATGTGATTCGGGACTGTACCCAAAAGCCACCTTTTTGCACGCCCTCTTGGACGTGGTATGATGGAAATCAAAGCACAGTGGGAATCACACAAGACTCTATGACGATCTCGGGTCAAAATACTACTCTGTACCAGTGTCACCGGAGAACTGCCATCTGACGTGAGGTATAATACCATCTGGGAGTTCTCGGCGAGTCCGTCCAGTGTACCCAGTCTCCACTGAGCACCCGTACACCATCCTTGATTTCAAACACCGATGGATATAGGATCATCCATCGCCCATCATATGGGTCAAGATGCGTATACGCTAGTCTACTCTGGTGCATCGACGCCCTGTCTCGATACACCCTCGACTAGGAACAGTTATAGGATGTACTCGTCGACTACCGTGGCCCCACTAGTATGATCTCATCATAGTCCCAGTAGTCGAGTACATATCCTAAGGGCTTTATCAACATGTAATATAGAGACAATCAGAGTGCATGTTAAGATAAAGTACAACCAGATAGCATACTATCATGTCGAGTAAGAAAGTCCTCCCTATATATGTCCAAGCATCCATTACAATATACATCATATGTACAGTAATGGCCTCTAGGGCATACATATAACTAACAATCTCCCACTTGCACTAGGGCCATCTGTTGCGGTATCACATACCCAACAATTAGCTGTGGTTGAAGTATCTCATACTCAACCATCCCATAAAAGTCTCTACTGGGAAAAAGGCCTTTGTGAGTGGATCCGCGTTGTCGTCCTCTGT
The DNA here is from genome assembly GCA_030015575.1 of Agapanthus africanus. Classification (NCBI taxonomy): domain Eukaryota; kingdom Viridiplantae; phylum Streptophyta; class Magnoliopsida; order Asparagales; family Amaryllidaceae; genus Agapanthus; species Agapanthus africanus. Next base: position 724,370,863 of record CM057339.1, read on the forward strand.
GTCTACTCTCCTAACCTCGATCTCCCTAGAGATCAACCATCTCCATGATCAGGTGATACTGCCTAAGAATTATATCCGGATTTCTGATGGGGCGGTAGTTCCTTGGCTAAAGCCACAACTCCATTGTCACACAATGGTAGGAACGAAGTTCATCTCATGAACTTATATATATCCAGACTGCCTCTTTGGTAGCATCCTTGGTAATGATGTATCTTGTCTTTAATCGTCTAGTATGTCACGGTATCTAGCTTGGAACTCTTCCAACATACCGTCCCTCCACTGAGGGTAAAGACAATGCCTGCGACCGACATTCAGTCGTCCTTATCACCCTGGAACCTTTCCAGTGATTCTCCCCAGGATCGATTGATACCATCTCACTACAACTAGTGAGTATCCTAATATCCAATTAGATCTATCTCATAGATCCAAAACCCAGGATTTAGGAGGTATCATTTTGATCCTATATGGAGAATCCTTATAATAAGCGGAGATTGACCGAGCGTAGCATAGGAAATACCTTCCCTATCAAGAGTATGTCATCCACGTACTCTACGAGGATCACCACCATACTCCCTACTACCTTTTTGTATATTCAAGGTTCATCTACCATTTTGATGAAGTCAAACTCTTTGACTACCACATCAAAACAGATGTTCCAACTCCGCGATGCCTGTTTTATCATATAAAACATTGTGCACACGTTTCCGCTGCTCCCACTGTCTAAGAAGCCCTCTGGCTGTGTACTTATAGACGTTTTTTTTAAAACATCATTTAAAAAAGCAGTCATGACACCCAACCGCCAGATATCGTAGTCATGGTATGTAGCCGTGGCAAGTAGGATCTGGATGGACTTAAGCATAGCTTTGAAAGTCTCAACTTTTCCATGTACACCAAGTATTCTTCTCAAGATATACCTGCTCCTGATGGGGATTTAACCCTTCAAATAGAGCAACCAAAGTCCATACTTTGTTGGTGTCTAAGGATTCCATCTTAGATCGATAAGCATCCAGCCATTCTTACAGAGTCCCACTCCTGATGGCCAGCTCGAAACTAGTTGGGTCATCATCTCATGATGCAATCCTCGCTCCCACTGTCATAGAGAAACCGAAGTATATCTCAGGTGGGTGAGGAACCCTACTAGATCGGCGGAGAGGCTGAGGTTCGTTGGAAACTATTGAATCCTTTGGTTCTACCAAATCATCAGCTGCAGTTTGTATAGTTGGAACATTTCCAATTCTACATAACAGACCTTGCCTCGAGCTTGTCCGGATTTTGCTTTTAGGCATAGGCCGGACAACCCCAAATCTTAACAAACTTAAGATATGGGCTCTTCCCTTTCCATATCACATATGAAGTGGTAGACAACTGATTTGATTTGAACCCTATTCAATAGGTATGCAGCTTCTCAAGTGCATAACTCCCAAAAGGAAATAGAAAACTCAGTTGTACTCATCATAGAGCACACCATATCATATAGGGTGCTATTGCTCCGCCCCGATACACCGACGTGCTGTGGTTTATACGGAGGAGTAACACTGAGAGAGAATCTCATTCTCCTTTAGAATAGTCCAGGAATTCCGTGCTCAAGTTTTCTCCTCCTTGATCTCATCAAAGGACATAATACTTATACCCGTATTTTGGTTCTCTACTTCTAACTTACATTCTGTGAATATCTCAAAAGGTTCGGACTTGTGTTTCAACAGGAACATATGCCTGAATCTTGAGAGATCATCAGAGAATGTAATGAAGTACAAAGAACCGGTCTTGGCATGTGTAGATAGGGGACCTTCATACATCAGCATGTATCAATCCCAAAAGTTCACTAACTCTTTCTTTGTTTCCAATAAACAGAGCTGTGGTCATCTTATCTTTGTGACATGACCGGCAAGTTTCACAAGATGTAAATTCAAACAGATTTAAATATGCATCTAAATGTAACTTAGCTAGTCGGGTCGCATTGATATGACCTAGTCTACAATGCCTCAAGAAGGATTCGTTCATTTCTGAACTCTTCCTCTTGTATGTGTTCTGTATACTAAGAACTGTAGTTTGATTTAGAACGTCAATGCTTTTAGATAACGTGCCTGAACCGATCAACTCTTGATATAGGAAATGTTCAAAACATTATCCAACAATACAAAATTATATCCTTTCTTTACTAATAAAGAGACTGATATGATGTTGTACATCAGGTTCGGTATCTAATAACATTCATTCAGAATCAATGTATTCTGGTAATACAGGGTGATAGTGACCAACAGACTTGGCTGCAACACTTGCACCGTTTCTATCTCATGAAACTTATCACCCGTTCTCAGTTCTCTACCTATCGGTAGCCCATGTAACAGATTACATATGCGGGATCCTGATCCGGTATCTCATACCCAGGACGTAAAGGATACTAAGAAACAGTTCTCTGTAATGAACACACCCGAAGAAGATGCATCAGCATGCACTTTCTTCGTTTGGGCGGCACGGGAATTCTGGTAATCCCCTATTTCCTGCTCTGTCTTATAACAATTATAAGTTGGAGCGGAACCAACGTTCCCCAGCTCAGTATAACAAGCGGGTTCGGTCAATATATCCGTATTATTATCTTAATTAAGGCGTGATATGGTCGCTACCTGGAAAGAGAGAGAAGAAAACACTCAGCGTATGCTCTTGCAAGATTAGATTGGTTATCTAATATATCTAATCAGGATGTCTCCCACTGTTTTAATCAAATCTTCCTTCAAACCCTAAAAGGAAAGACTAGCCGGGATTAATTACACGCTACAAGTTCGCCAATCTTTCAGCCAGGCCAGTGTCGGTACTTTGAGGGAGGTCCCCCGTGCTTTCGCACGAACCTAATTAAAGTAAACCTCATTTTCCCAGAGGCAAAACCCCGTTGACACCTTTCTAGACACCTACTTGATCGGCTAATTGTAATGTGTAAAACTCTCCCAAGAGTAACTCTTACTCGCAGCGGGTATCGGGATCCAACTATCTCATAGAAGGTATGCAATCTCATTGCAAATTTCAACACTTGAAATTCCCAATAATATTTTACCCCTAGCAGCTATATGACCTTAACATGGTCAACAAATCATAAGTGCTAGTCAAGTTCAACCCGTCATTTCCCGATTGAATTAAACCCACCCGCACGACCCTTAACATGGTCAACAAAGTCGCACGACTATCCTAATCTAATCGCATCATATGCTTATACAGATAAGCACTAATCAGCTACCGCACACTACGCCTTAACATGGTCAACAAACGTAGCACGAATACTAACTAGTACTTATCTGAAATGACGGAGGGCTACGACAGGTTTTTAAAAAAACCTTTTGCGTAATGAACTTGATATCGTTGTAGAATCGAGTGATTTTTAAATGGAGTGTTTTTTAGGCTTTTCTAGTTTTGCTAAAGGGGTCACTCCCGGTGAAGGGATCGTCGGCCCTTTCCTCATCGAATAAGGTGCAGGGTATATCATATATACCACTATGAAAAGCAAGAACTATTGAAGCAATCAAAAGACAAACCGAGTTTGTAGCATCTGCTAGTTTCAATAAAGAGGTCACTCCTGGTGAAGGGATCTCGGCTCTTTCCTTATCGAATAAGGTGCTGGATGTTCTACAAGGAACACCGCTATGCAAAGCAAGAACTAGAGCTACCAGTTTTTTTTTGTTTTTTTTTAAACAAGTTTCTACAACATCTTTAGGTTTCTTTTTAGTTTCATTAATCTCATTAATGAAGTCCCATTTTATTATGCTTCACAAGCATCACATTTGAAACGAAATCTGCAATATAACATACATCTCATATATATAATATAAACATTCGTCTCAGGCAGTAATATGATCTCATCACAGAACATTGCAGCAGAAGAACATATATGAAATATTGGATATACTAGGACGTCCGTGTTTTAATACGAGCCTGTATAAAACACGGATTCCACGGTCGCGATGAATAGCCAAACCCACATCTCTAGACCCCTACGAGAGCGGCAAGCAACTCTGCCAATTCCAGGGTTAGGAGACCCGGTCTCGACTCCTCGAGATGGTCTCCCACTGGACCCTAGAACCCGGTAACTTGTGCTCCCCGCCTTGGGTCTACCTAATGCGAAAAAGTAAATAATATACAACGGTGACATCATCCTCAGCCCAGAAGTGCCCCAATAAAAGAATATTACATACAAATGAATTTTACATGAATGAAAAAGAAAAACTCTCATCTCACATAAAACCCTCGGCTATTCAAATGCGACGATCCAATATAACATATCACAGCAACACATAATATCTCATATCATCAACGTAAGCAAGTATGCGTATCCCGATTGTCGTTGATGTATAGCAACGAAGCCGGCGATACACCACATACTACGCTTACGGTCACAGAAAAGAAAGTGTAAAACTACAACAGTTGGAATCCGCAACCTCCTTAGACATCGCATGCCTAACCAAATGAATTCCTTAGACATCGCATGCCTAACAATTATAAACCCCGCATTTTAGTCTCTTTATCGAAAACCCTTTTCAATATCAAGTCGGGCAATTCAACAAGATTCCCGACAACCTGATCGAATGCTCGTCGCAAACTTTAGTAGATGGCCGCACCCCCGGATGCCGTCGACGAAGTGCACTAAGGCGGAACACCGCTCCGCGAGCACCCCAACGGATGCTTTTGGCGACGGGGTTCTTCTACAGTCACTTGGTCGGGGCTATGGGGCGTGGCTGTCCATTAAGTTTACCCGGCGAGTATCCGCGTACACTACGTGATTGCAACAGACTTTTGATCGCATCAAAATTCCATGGCAACCGATCATCTGAGACTAAACTGCTATGTTTATAATATTCAAATTAGTTATCTCATAACTTCTTGTGGATTCCAAATATTGTATCACAATCCAGATAAATAGACAATGTTAAACTTTCCGATCGAATAATCAAACACCCAAGATTTCCCCAATATATCTCAACACTTGAAATCAGTTTTAAAAAAAACATCCATCACATGCCACAGTACCAATGGTCCAGCCGTAGAAGGGTCAAGCCAACGCCTCATATGTGGCACGCCGTACTGCCCCAAACCCTAAGGTTTATAGGCAGTTCAAGACAGTCACATAATCGAGTTAAGGTTTGTTGTCTTCTAGAGGGTCCACCGCGTTACTTGCACGACTTAGAACATTATTAAACTCGAGAAAAAATCCAACTTTTGAAAAAAATTCCGACAGGGGAAAAAGTGAGTTATTGATATCTGTTCGAACTTTTTAACAGTTTCTATAAATTACCCGGACAAACTAAACAAAGTTAAATTATTTGATCGAATCAACGAGTCCCCAATACAACCCTAGAAAACTCAACACTTGAGTGGAATTAAAAAATTCCCAGAAAAAAATAACAAGAAAGGACCTAAGAATAATTACATGAAATTCCAGGGACTAAGTCACAATTTGGGCCGCTGAACCGCCGCCAAACCCTTGGTTTGGCCGCGGTTCCGCGGTCCTCTGAGCGAATTAGTGGGCCGTACTTCACAGTAATTCTTAGTTTTTCCTGCTTATTTTTCTGAGCATTTTTAATTCATAAAAATCACATTTTTGGAAAATTTCCAGAGAAGGGTTCGTGTCGGGGTTTCCGGATTCGATCGGACTTTAAACTTCGCTAAGACTTCGCCTAAAGCTCTAGCTTGGCTCTGATACCACTGTAGGGTTGCTAGGCACGCGCACAAGGTTCTACGAGGCATCAACCATGCCCGATTTAAAAATTAGTCGTGCCGAGCAACCCGAAGCCGGATCTTTAAACTAGGGTTTAGGCGAAAACAAGTATGTTAAACACTTTAACACTAAGTGAGAGGGATTACAACCTTTGTAGATCCGGTCCTTCACTTCTAAAGCTCCGTGTTGAAGTCCCTTCGCTGCGATCATCTGTGTTCCGGACTCTCGAGAGGTTCCACGAAGAGAAAGATGCAGTCTTGCTTCCGATCTTCGATACAAAGATGATCTACCTTGAAGTTTCGTTAACACAAGCTAACACTCATAATATGAAGTGAACACCCTCATCTAAATGGCAAGGATAGATGAGGATGATGAAGTAGGATTTTTGCTCTCATTTGTTTTCATTTTCTCACTCATTTTCATCACAAAGCAAAAACTAGAAAGCTTTTGCTCAAAGGAAGAAGAAGAAAGAAGATGAAGCCTTAATCCTTTTGTGATGAACAATGAAAAGATAAATAATGATGAATAATGCAACCATGGTTAAACAAACCTTTGTAGAGATTTAACTAGGGCTAGGGTTTGGGTTGAGTTAAAGGTGAGTCACTTTAAAATATCTTAACACAAAACAAAAGAAAAACCTTCTAGAAGGTTCTTGAAAGACCTAACCCTAATCAAGCCCTAACCTTGTTTAATCTCTACTAAACATGTTGCATTAGTTATCATATCATGTTACAATATTATATATCACATATATAATATTTATCGTAACAAAATAAAATAATACATTTAACATATATCGCATATATATCAATGTATTACCCGAGTGAGAAAAAGAATCTTTTAGTGAGCTAATATTAGTTAATGTAATTTAATATATCATATATATTATTATACATTAAATTATCGAATCAACACTTGATGTTACAATCCGGCAATATCGCATATGACCGACTAATATTTATCTGTACCGATTCATCGAATCAACACTTGATCCGATGACCCGGCTGATATCAAATATCGCGGAAATAGAATACGGTATCTCATATCGTATTATCCTCGGTCCCGCACATATCACATATATGCTCCTGCTTCGTTTTTCCTGAGCCAAGAAACCTCTGTGTAGGACTCTAAAGAATCGTCAATACGCCGGCAGTAGGTGATGATCATATCAAACACCCACAAGCTGCAAGCGGTCAGCTAAACGTAACAGCTACCCAGGTATTGAGCACTCAGAAGATCAACAAGCAAGCCTGTACATTCTCCTGTGAATCCAAACAGTAACACTCCCGTACAGTCCGGTCTCGTCGTCTGATATGTTGCATATCTCGCCTAGGGGTGGTAAACGTCAGACCCCAGTAACTCGATAAGTCGTGTCGATATGAAGTCTATAATAGTTTGAGAAACTACTGATAACACTTACCAGTAAATCTCAGCAACCCTGGCCAGGGATTTCCGGTTATAGCCAATCGAACACAGCGCAACATCAACTCCGTATACCGGGAGAGACGAATCCCCTCCTATCGCTCATTGCCTCCATGTGATTCGGGACTGTACCCAAAAGCCACCTTTTTTCACGCCCTCTTGGACGTGGTATGATGAAAATCAAAGCACAGTGGGAATCACACAAGACTCTATGACGATCTCGGGTCAACAGACTACTATGTACCAGCGTCACCGGAGAACTGCCATCTGACATGAGGTATAATACCATCTGGGAGTTCTCGGCGAGTCCGTCCAGTGTACCCAGTCTCCACTGAGCACCCGTACACCATCCTTGATGTCAAACACCGATGGATATAGGATCATCCATCGCCAATCATATGGGTTAAGATGCGTATATGCTAGTCTACTCTGGTGCATCGACGCCCTGTCTCGATACACCCTCGACTAGGAACAGTTATAGGATGTACTCGTCGACTACCATGGCCCCACTAGTATGATCTCATCATAGTCCCAGTAGTCGAGTACATATCCTAAGGGCTTTATCAACATGTAATATAGAGACAATCAGAGTACATGTTAAGATAAAGTACAACCAGATAGCATACTATCATGTCGAGTAAGAAAGTCCTCCCTATATATGTCCAGGCATCCATTACAATATACATCATATGTACAGTAATGGCCTCTAGGGCATACATATAACTAACACGACGGTTGGGCTCGACTGCCTCTGGGAGGACTTTCTGATCCCCGGCGTTGCGGTAGGGAAGCTACCCGCCAGGGATAGCCGAGCGCCGGTTGGGCTTGACTGCTTCTGATCCCCGGCGTTGCGGTAGGGAAGCTACCCGCCAGGGATGACCGAGCAGGGTAGCTGCTGGGTTTCTTCTTAGTGAGGGCTTTGAATCCTGGCGTTGCGAATAGGGAAGCTACCGGCCAGGTATAGCCGAGCTGGGTAGCTGCTTTGGCTAATTCTTCGCGAGGTGTAGCCCGACCATCCAGCTGTAGGCATGGGGAACAGGAACGGTCATGGTGACTATTTGCGTAGCATGTGCATTGAATGTGGGGGGGAGGCGAAGCACTAGGGGCGCTTCATTTCGATTCCACCAGAGAAGGCTTGATGACCGCCGCGTGGCAGCGACTTTTTGGGTGAAAGCAGGCGACTGTCGAGCTCCGTTGGGGCGCAGTGGGCTATATAAGGCCGAAGGAGTATTGGTCCTTCCATCCTTCATAAACAGATCGTCGAAAATGCAAGACTTCCTGTTTACCATCCCCGACATCATCCACTTCGAAGACGTGTACCTTTACGACAAGAACTGCACCGAGGACACGGTGCAGTTGGTCTATAGGAGCATCGAGGACCATTTCGGCCGGCTGCTCCCGCGACGCTCCTCCCTGCTGTAACTGCTGATGTACTCCATCTGGAGGGCATCACCGGGACTTTACGACCCCCTGTCCCAGCAGCTCTATGACGAGGCCATGGGCAAGCTGCGGTCCCTGAGGCGGTTTGGTCTGATCTCCGCGAACCGGCTGGCTCGCTCGGAGGCGATCGTCTGCAGGTGCTACGAGTTGAGGCTCAGGGTCAATGCATGCGGGGGGAACCTAAGGGAGAGGTTGTATCTCGCGAGGCCTCGGCTGGTGGAGATCTTTACCGAGTATCATGAGCTATGCTCTATGCACCCCTTTCCCCCGCAGTTGTAATTTTCTTTTTCTTTTTGTATGTATGGCTGAGGAGCCCATAATACCTTTTGAATAAACAAGGTTTTTCCTTCTTTTTCGCAATGTTCCATTGATCTTTATTAAATTAACAACAGACCCTAAAAAGAGTTTACATTGCCCTAAACGAAAAGTACAGGCTAGTAGATGATTTTATTGGCTCGGCCCGAGCTCCCTGGAGGACTGCTGGCCTCTGTGGTTGGCACAGGGTACGAGGCTCCCTGAGTTTCGTGCTGGCCGTCCACCGAAACAAGCATGATCTGACCGATGGTCAGGTCAGCGGGAGGGCAATGCTGCTCTTACTCGCAGTCGGCCTACCGTTTGTCCCTCATGTATGCGGCGAGGTGTCCCGATCGGATGAGCTCTTCGAGGTAGTCCCTGAGTTACTTGCAATCCTCCGTGGCATGGCCCAGCATCCGGTGGAAAGCACAGTAAGGGCCCCGAGTTCTCTTCGCGGCCTGACGCGGGATCGGAGGGAACTTGAAGAACCCCTCGTTCTAGGCCACCTCTAGCAATACTGTGAGGGAGACGTTGAGGGGGGTATACTCCGAGAACTTCGGGTGATAGGGCTGCTGATGCTCCGGCCTCTCCTCCCGAGCCCTCTTCTTCTGGTCGGATTGTTCTGCTCGGGGGAGGTTTGCGTTCACCTCGGATTCCAGCTGAACCTCGCGCTCGGTCCACGCCTTGACCTCGGCCATGGTCTTGGGTTGTGCCAACACGAAGGAGCGTAACTACTCCTTTTGCCTCAGACCAGATCTGAGCGCCATGAGGACGGTCTCGTCCCGGTGCTCGGGGACCTCGAGAAGGGCGTTGTAGAAGCGGGTGATGTAGGCCTTGAACGCCTCCTTCTCCCCACTCTTAACTGTGAAGAGGTAGTCGACCGTGCGCTTCTGCCGACGGTTCCCAATGAAGTAGCCAAGGAACTGAGTAGCCAGCTCGTCGAAGGTCGAGATCGAGCGGGGCTCGAGCCCCCGGAACCAGTCCCGACCTGCGTGGATGAGGGTGGCCGGGAAGGCCCTGCACTGGGCGGCGTCGGAGTGGTCCTGGAAGCTCATCCCCGTGGTGAAAGCGTCCAAATGGTCCTTCGGGTCGGTTTTCCCATCGAACAGAGAGACCTTTGGGGGCTTGTTGCACGAGGAGACGTGGACGGCGAGCAATCCCTCGGTGAACGGTTTTGTGAGTGAATCGGAGGCGTATTTAGCCCCGTCGCTCGAGAGGTGAGCCTCCCGGCACATGCCCTCGATCTTCTTCTCGAGGGCGTCGAGTCGACCATGGTATCCTGAGGAATCGGCGCCTTAGGATCCCTGGCCTCTGCTGCGGGTGACCTGCGTCTGGGAGCGGCCCCGGTTCCCCTCGATGAGGTGCCTCAGATCCCTGGGCGAGGTGGCTCTTGAGCCGCTGATGTGAACCCTTTCTGTGTGGCTCTGCCGAGGGGGGTGGTGTCGACCATGCCTGTGGACAGGCAAGGTGACTGACATCTCCTCAGGGGGATAAGGGTCGTGAGGAGGCTCTAGGTGAGGCGTTCTAGCGGCGGACGTTGGTGTGGAGCCGTGGGGCACCTAGCGGGCTTCAGGGAGTACCGGCACGAGTGATCTGTGGCCAGGAGTCATAGCCTGCTGGTGGTCAGCCGTCCCGACGGGGGCATAGCCTTCTGGAGGCGGTGGAGCAGCGATCTGGGGCCCAGGCCTGGCCGCTTGGACACGGACGAGCACCTCCACGAGGGACTGTAGCTGATCTATCCGGCTAGCGAGGGCGTTGATGATGGTCGCTGGAGGAGGCTCATCCACGCCTTCGGTGAGTGGAACGCGGCGGCTGGTGCCGGGATCTTCAGGATGGTTGCTCGCTATGCGGACGGAGATCGGAAGGCCAACTTTGTTTTTGTGGAGTTTCGTTTCCCACAGACGGCGCCAACTGATGGAGGTCCTTTTCGGGTCTCCGTCAGATGTTGTCTTCCGTTGATCTCTCAGTGGATTTTGGTGGTGATCTTCTCTTGCGTATGGATCTCAATGGGTTTTGGTGCGATTGGTGATTTGAGGAGTTTAGCGCCGAGTACCTGCAAAGAAGTCCCGGGGTGGTTTGGTACCACCGAGGACCCTCCGACGATCAAGTTAATACTAGATCCGAGCAGAGTAATGGCTAAGTGGAGTAAAAATGGCTTACTTGACCCCTCTGTGATGGGGGTATATATAGCGGCGGCAGCACGCAGCGATAGGCGTGAGAGTCTCGCCGGCCGTTACGCTCCCGACGTCACGCCCGCATGAAGAGATGATCACCCATTAATGGGAATCATGATGGCGTGGAACGTGGGAGGTTGCTGGCGGAGAATCTGCACATGGAGAGATTTGCGGAGCGGCGGTTACGCCTGCGTGTGGTGGAGTTGGTCGGTCGGAGGGGCCGAAGAGGACGGCCTCGGCTGGGGAGCTCAGAACCGAGCAAGAGGGTCGAGGAGTCTTGGTCCCATGGCAGCCCGGGGCGAGCTGAGGGGCCGAGGAGGCAAATTTGCAAGGGACCCCGAGGAGGGCCAGCTTATGCTTGCAGGTCGGGTACAAGGGTAGCATGGTCGGCCTCTGTGGGACTTTTCTTCTGGGTCTTGGGACATGTCATCCACCACGTGTCCTGATCTCGTATCGCCAATATTGAGCATCATCAGTTGCAGAGGAGGTTGTTGATGGTGGTCGGAGGTTGAGACGATGGCTTCTGAAGGATGATCGGTGTGAGTAGGTGGCGATGGGGTTGTCAGCCACGAGAGGGAGGGAAGAAGAAAAAAAAGAGCGGGAGAGAAAAAGATGCCGAGAGCGAGATGCGAGGGGGAGAGAGAGAGTTTTTTTTAATAAGAAAATTATAAATATATATATGTTTATAGTATATATTATATATGTATATGTATAATTTAGTATATAACTAATAACTAGAATATTTTAAAAGATATTACAAATGTTCGATCTGTCTCTACTAAAACTCAAAGGGAATATATTGAAAAATATTTATACATACATAGCATCCTTAAGCCATAAATCTAAGGGTTAAAAGAAAATATTCTAATATGGTATCTCAGAATTCTAAGATTTAGGTGTAATAGATAATAGTCAATAAAAAATAAGATGAGATGTTCAAATACGATAAGACATGCTGAAAATTAATATACGCAAGTATCCATAACATATGACTACCAGAAAATATATACATATAATTTAAATATTATATATCTGTTATTTAAGATTCATATGGATTTAGTCTACAGATAATTATTAATAAAAGATAATCTATCACCATAACGGGTTTCACACAAGCGGGTTGGGTCGGATAAACACATCTACTATTTAAGCCAATCACAACCCAAATAATAAATAAAATAAAATACTAATTAACAAATAGTTAAATAGCGTACGATCGTGTTAGGGTGTTACACGCGCTAGTGGCACGATCTGCATCGCACCGGTCACACGGCCCGTGCCTTGCCGGCCGCGCTGCCTGAGCCTACTGATGACCGAGGTGATACCTTGGCTGCCCGTCGGCGGCGGCGGCGCGGCGGCGGCGTGACTCTGGCGGTCCCCCGTCAGTGGTGGCGACCCCTTCTCCGTCTTCTTCCCTACAGAAAGAAAATTCGTTAGAAAGAAAAATAAATTTAGTTTCTTACCCTTCAGTAGATCGACATGAAAATTCGCATTGTCTTCATGATCAGAAAATTTTTCGTATTCAAGATGGATCGCGGTATCTCCGTCTCTCACCATGGTTTCGAAGAACAAGAATTTATGAAGAGATATGAATTATGAGGAGAAAGAACTCTATTTTTATTCTTTAAATAGGACTTGGATTTAAATTGATTTCATATCTCAAGAAATCAAATTTAAATAATGCTTGGATTTGAATTGATTTCATATCTTAAGAGATCAAATTCAAACCATTTAGTTGCCTAATTTAATTTAGGGAATTAATTTTAAATAATAAACTAATTTCCTAATTTAAATTTTAGGGAATTAGTTTAAACAACTAATCTCCTATGTTAGGCAATTAATTCTCATCATGATTTGGATTTAATCTTCCACCAAATTTACAATGTGCACCGCACGTGTAGCGGCACCAAATGTATTACGTACATCGCACGTGTACTGATACCAAATCTACTACGCGCATCGCACGTGCATCGGTACCAAATATTGCATACGGTACGCACGTGCGCCAGTGCCTAATGCGATACGTGCAGCGCACGTAAGCCGTAAAAACATGCCTCTTTGAAAGTTGAGAGCTTACTCCCTTTTTATGAATAGAACGTGGTTCAAGAGTACATCTCTCCACACCTTCGATTTATGTCACTGCAATCTCTCGGTGTCTTTGGGGAGGTGGTGGATCCCAATGACCGACGCTCCCTCTTCACACTTTTGGATATCGTAAGAGGATTAATTTTGCGAGCCAAACTTCTTATTAATTGGGGAGTTTGCATTTAATCATAAAACTAAATCCGTTGATTTAAAATCAGGGAATAACAGTCTTTACACCGATCGCTAAGCGGCACCCTTCTCCCACAACCATAGTTTCTACCAAGTTTAACTCCAACGGTACACGAAAAAAAACCGAACAAAGTGATATAGGTCACACTTATATCTCCAGTAAACGCCATGGCGTTTTAAGACCCCAAGCGGCGTTCCTCTATTTGACAGTGCGCCCATTAAAAGGCTACCACTGCACCTGAATCGGTGTGCATATTGACATGTTACCGCCATGTTCGTTCCCTCTTTTTGGTCAGTGCACCTATTGAAAGGTTATCACTGCACTTAGACCGGCGCGCATATTGAAATGTTACCGCCATATTTAAAACCTCTTTTTGGTCAGTGCGCCTGCTGAAAGGTTATCACTGCACCTGAACCGGCATGCATATTAAAATGTTACCGCCATGTTTGATACCCCTATTTTTTTATCAGCGTGCCTATTGAAAGGTTACCGCTATACCTGAACTGGCACGCCTATCGAAAGGTTACCAGTGTGTTCAACACTCTTTTTGGTCAGTGCGCCGATTGAAAGGTTACCACTACACCTAAACCGGTGCGCATATTGAAATGTTTCTGCCGTGTTTGACATCTCTTTCGTCAGTGCGCTTATTAAAAGGTTATAACTGTACCTAAAACATCACGTCTATTGAAAGGTTACCGTTGTGTTCAACTTTCTGCTTTGGTCAGTGCGCCTATTAGAAGGTTATCGTTGTATCTATTTCAGCGCGCCTGTTGTAAGGTCACCACTGAATGGGACATGGTTTAAGGTTACATCTCTCTACACCTTCGATATACGTCGTTGTAATCCCTCAGCGTCTTCGAAAAGATGGTAGGACCTAAAGACCAACGTTCCCACTTTCCAAATCTTCAGATATTGCGAGATGGTTCACCTGATGAAACCTTCCCTTTTGTCGGCCCACCTCTGTTCAAAGTTCTTAAAGATCCAACCACGAATTTCGACAACTTTGAAAAGGGTCTTGCAGGCGGGTAAAATAAAAATCGAACCCGTAAAGAATCAAGAGCAGAAGTGTGGGCCCCACATTAAGAAAACTAAGTCAAGAAGTTTGCACCACCCTCGTTATCAACTGGAGCTAAAACAGTGATTGATGGTTCAAAGTCGGGGATCATGAATGGATAGCCATACTGCTAGTGGGCCCGGTGAGCCTTCGAGATCGAGCCCGGACGCGACCATGCCCGTGCCACGGACCCCGCACCCGCTCCCAGACCACGACCCGTAGGCCCCGTCGTCTGCGGCCCGTCATCCGTTGCCCGTCGTCCCCGGCCTCATCTTCCGTCTTCCAACATGCCTGTCGTCTGTGGCCCGTCATCTGTTGTCCGCGGCCCCCATCGTCCGTCGTCCGTGCCTCCGTCGTCTGTTGTCCGTGATCCCCGTCGTCTGCTGTCTAGCCTAATTTCCCTATAAATAGAGCCCCTGTCGTCCGTCCGTAGGATATCCGCTATCTAGCCTAATTTCCCTATAAATAGAGCCCTCATTGGCTCATTTTCAGGAGAGGGGATTTTTGCACGGAAGCTCTGCCTCAGCCATCTTTCTCTCTCTCTCGGCCATTGTCTCTCCTTAGAGTCTTGAGATGTCGCGAAGGCGGAAGTCATTGCTCCCTCGTTTAGACTCCTCCATTGAAGATTCTTCTCGAAACTCTTCAAGATCAAGACTTTAAAGACCAAGACTTGAAGATTCAAAGGTTCAATACATCGAAGACTTGAAGCTTTGAAGCCAAGATCCGGTAGATCAGTCGAAACCTTGTAGCGCATTTCGCTGAGATTCTGTCTAACGCTTCTTTCGTGCCTACGGTCAAAGGGAAACTCGTGTTTACGAAGGATCCTACCATCACATCGAATCCCCAGATCTCTATATTTTTATTCTTTTTATTCATTTTGCATACATTTACATACTTGTAAAAAGAGAAAATTGCTTGTAACCGTTTAATGGAAATGAACGTGAAAGCCTTGATTTCCACCGGAAACACTAACGAACCCTAAACTTCAAAATCATGATCTAAGAAAATAGGGAAGATGACACAAGCATTGCAACCTACCGATAACCTAAATCTCAAAATTAAAGATCTAACGGTTCATCCCAAAAATCCCACACAAACACAACAATACTCTGATACCGGTTTGTTTCGAATACGAAACAATCACGAAGCAAATATACAATCGATAACTAGAAGAAAATCAAACCACGGGCAAGATAGAAATATGAATACTAACCACAAATCATATAGGCGAAGGTGAAACTTTATTAACAATCAAATATCCGGAGGAGTACAAATCGATGGAAAATTACAAATCCCTCTTAAACTCTAGATCTCTCACGATTATCAGTGGGTTCTCTCTAATTAAAAAAAGCTATCCCAAAGGCTTTAATCTCAAGGGTTACAAATACTACAATATATATATATAAGAGATAAGTCTAAATAACCAGACATAGGTCTAAATAACCAGACATAGGTCTAAATAATTAATTTCCCAACTAATAAATATCCACCTTGCTTGTAGATAAGTCTGAATCTGTTATCCCTTGCCTTGTAGATAAATCTAAATTTGTTATCTCTTGCCTTATAGATAAGTCTGAATGTATGGGAAATCAATAGGTGATGGAGGCAGAAATCTCCCTCAGATGTTGTCCTCTGTCAATCTGGCTGCAAGCGGTTCTGAACGGTTGTGATTGAGAGTGAAAATTGGACGTGTTGATCTCAATGGGTTGTTGGATGCCTTTGACGCCGGGCTACCTGCAAGGGAAGTCCCGGGATGGGAAACCACCGTAGGACCCTCCAACGATCAAGCAAGTACCGGGAAATAAAGGCAGCGTATCGGCGTATTGGAATTAATTCTCCTTCCCTGGATCGTCTGGTGGAGGGGGTTTATATAGTGGTCGCATGAATTGGACCGGCACAAGATTCTCAATGCCCGTTACGTCTCTGCATCCCGTTCGCGCTGAAGGAGGGACACGTCTATTAATGACGGGATCCGCTCATTAATGGTGAGATACGCTAGCGCAGGATGTGGATCATGGAGCAGCGGAGATCTCGTCATAGCGAGATACAAAGAGCCGTTATAGGGGCGCTTGGTCTCCGTGCTCTCGGTAGAAAAAGATGGATAGCTCGGTAGATAGCTCGGTGACCGAGGAAGCTCTCTATAGGATTGCTCGGAGGAGAGCTGTCGGTTGGTTGTTTAGGCGAAATAAGGAAGGCACTCCGAAGAGGTCCCTGAAAGGTCAGATGCAACCTCGGAGATGAAGTACCGAAGAATGTCTCCAATGCATCATACTTTTTCTTGCTCCGCAGCCCTCAAGAGTCTAGCAGGCTTAGCGGATGACACATCATTCACCACGTGTCGTGATCTGGGGAATACTCATTTATGAGCCTCATCATTAGCCCCCCACTCTCACCCTGACCTATTTATGAGTCAGGATTGAGAGTGGTAAGCCCGGTTTTTGACGATTTAGCCTAAGATTCCCCAACAATGGGTTGTCGGACGAAGACGCACCGTTTGGCGGCTACTCATCTTGAATCCCAAGATCCACGTGGCGGCTCGCGAAGCGCCTCAGTTCCCATGCGTATCTTTGGTGATGTCAGTATATCAGTGAAATGATTGTGCCAAAAAATGGGGGGCGCCATTTCGGTCACTCGGCCGGTTGGGCTACGCTCCATGTGTCCTCTATTGGGTGGTAGGACGTGGGTGGCTGTCACCCGAATCCTGGCGAGAGAGGACGTGTCCAATGGCCGGTTGCCATGTGGAGTCTCGGTGGTCCCTTGGTGTGACGCTTTGTTTTGGAGGGAACGGATGCGGGCCGTTGGATGCCTTCTTGCTGAGTGTAAAAGTATGGGGGTTCATCCCACAGCCATTACTTTACCCTAGACATCTCTTGTCGTCTGATGATTGCCCAGCGTACATTCGTTTAGGTGGGAACATCAGCTGTCAAAACTTTTTCTCGGCCAAACTTTGCTTGAATCATGTTATATGTCTTCATCCGAAGTATCTATTGACGTAGTAGGGGTCGAGTCGGGCGATGAGGCTTCAGTCTCTGGAGACAAGCCCAGCGGGTCTTCTTCCTCCTCGGCTTCCGATAGCCGAGAGAGTTATTCTTCTTCTTCATCCTCATCCTCGTCTTCTGTGTCGGGCTCACCCCCCAGGAGGAACGAAGCCCTCGTCCCTCATCGTTGGGGGAGAAAAGGGCCCCCAAGGCGCACATCGGGAATACCCATGATGCACCCTCAGTTTTGAATTGTCTGGATGAGCTTTTTGACATCCGGGCCCGCTTTCATATACCCTATAGCTATTAACTCCGTTATGCCAGGGAGGGCGAGCGGGTAGACCAGGTACAGGGCAAAGAGATTGCCCTGTACTTGGAAGCGTTCCGGGAAGGAATGCGTTTGCTTTTCTCGGCTGAGATCTGCGCCGTGCTTCACTGTTTCCGTCTCGCCCCGTGCCAGCTAGCACCGAATTCGTAGAGAATTCTCCTCGGGTTTCTGGTCCGGTTGAAGATTGATCGGATCCCCTTCGATTTGAGCCTACTCCTTTCTTTTCTTTGTTATAAAAATCACCCCGGTACCAGTAAGGACGAACCGAGCTGGGTGTATCTTTCGTTCAAAAAACATAAGGTTATGGAGGCTGGGTCGGGGGTAGTGGTCGTCCCTTCTTCCATCCACGAATGGAAGGAGAAGTTTGTCTTCGTCGGGCCGCCGGAAGATGAGGATTAGCCGGTGCCCATCAAGTGGCATAGGGCCGACTGTCCTAGAGTTAGGCATTCAAACTCCCCCGATGCAAGAGTGGTGTCTCTATGGGAACTGATCCAGCGGGCCGGTGTCCTGCTTTTTGAGCAGGCTTTGAGCTGGGCGGGACTCAGTCCCACACGTTTTGTGGGTAAGTTAGGGTTTGTTCCGATCCATTTAGACTTGTCTGAATTTAGTTGTTGTTTTTTGTCACTGACCTTTTTCTTGTGGTATCTTGCAGAGCTGATGGATCGCTCGAAGATTATGGCTGCCATGACTGCTAAGGCCCAGGGGAAGAAGAGCGGTGGCACAAGCTCATCTCGGCCTGCTCTAGGCGTGGCTCCCCGGCAAGCACCTCCAGCTAAGGCTCCCCCCCCCCCCCCCGTTCAGGAGGAACGCCGTAGGGGAGGACAGAATCACACGCAAAATCCGGCCCCCCAAGCTAGAACGGAAGCTCCGCCCTCTGCTGAATCCATACTTAAGAGGCAGAAGAGGTTGGTTTCTCGGCCCTCTCAGGCCGGGATTCAAGTGTAGGAAGGTGACTTCTGCATCGAGGTGCCCTCAGGGCTCTTTGTAAGAAGGCGGCGGGGACCAAGATCCCCCGAGGCACCATGAAGGCCCAAGTGGCGGAGATAGCACAAGAGGCTGTTCAGGTCGGTAATTCTCTCATAATTTCTCCGAATAAAGTAAAAAAAATTCTTTTTGCTTCTAACACAGCTCCATTTTTCCCTGGTCCTCCAGCATTGCACCCTCCTTGCCACAATAGAGACCGAAGAGGTGGCCCCAGCGATGAAGAAGGCAGGCGAATCTTCTTCGCGGGAAGAAGAGCTCCACGCTCGGATGCAACAGGTGGAAGAAAAGGCGGCCCTCCTCGAATCGAGGTTGGACGCAGAGGGCATGATGGTGGCTAAATTGAAGGAGTCCCATCGGCTCCTGACCGAATCTAACCGGGCTATCTAGGCTCAGATAGGGGAGGTCAACAGGCTCTTCGATGCCATGAAGAGGCAGAGGGACTCGTTCAAGCGGGATGCTAAGGCTTCTTGCGAGGCGGCTAAGCTCGCAGAGGAAAGAGTGGAAAAGGCCGTGGAAGAGTAAAAGACCTCTGACCAGTTCTACCTCGACCTCGCCGACTCCGCGGTTATCGGGTGGCACAATGCCCTCGATACCGTTAAAGAAGCCATGCCCGGGTTCGAAGACCAAGAGCTTCATGCTATGTATCCCCTAACCGAGGAAGTGTCGCTGGGGGGTAGTGCCGAGACGGCCGGGGAAAGTGATGCGGTGGGCGGAAGCGCCGCACCGGACGTAGTGATCGTGGCCCAGACGGAGGCACCGATAAAAGGGAAGTGGCGGCCGAGAAGGCGGTTTGAGCTACGCCTGCCTCAGTCAACACATTTTCTAAGCCTCCGGGCATTTTGTAAGGCTGGGGAGCCCACAGTACCTTGTATAAAATTTTTGGATATAAATAAAGTACTTTTAGCTCGCAAGTATCTTTAGCTCACCGGTAGTTTCATCTCGCAACTATTTTATTTTTCAAGTACTCTTACCTCGCCTTCGAAGTGTTTTTTTAATATTTTCGCAAGTGTAGGTAGGTCGGTGTCTAGCACATGAAAAGTTGAGTGTCGAGTGCTGGGCGAGCGTAACGTACGAGCTAGAGAAAGCCAAGTCATATGTAGACCGGCGCCTGCCATCACCCGGAGTCGAAGTGACGATCGTGCGCCATGTACATAAATCAAACGAACGCCAAGTATAAATAGGTTGGCATCCTACTCACCCCGGAGTTGAGGTATCGATCGTGTGCCGTGTACATAAATCGAACGAACGCCAAGTATAGATAGGTCGGCATCCTACTCACCATGGAGTCGAGGTGTCGATCGTGCGCCGCGTACATAAATCGAAGGAACGCCAAGTATAGATAGGTCGGCGTCCTACTCACCCCGGAGTCAAGGTGTCGATCGTACGCCGCGTACATAAATCGAAAGAACGCCAAGTATAAATAAGTCGGCATCCTACTCACCCCGGAGTCGAGGTGTCAATCATGCGCCGCGTACATTAATCGAATGAACGCCAAGTATAGATTGGTCGGCGTCCTACTCACCCCGGAGTCGAGGTGTCGATACATAAATCGAACAAATGCCAAGTATAGATAGGTCGTTGTCTCCATCTTCTTCTCCCATCCACAAATTGGACCTTGAAAGAGTCGAGCAGGAAGTTGCTTAGGCGCCTCTAGACAAAGGCTTGGGATTGGCCGAGCAGGAGGCTGCCTTCAGTGGATGAGCCGAGCAGGAGGCTACTCGGGCACCTCGCGGATGAGCCGAGCAAGAGGCTACTCGGGTGCCTCTTGGCGAGGGCTTTAGATCCGCAGAGTGGTCGGGCAGGAAGCCGCCTTCCGCGGATGAGTCGAGCAGGAGACTACTCGGGCGCCTCTTGGCGAGGGCTTTGGATCTGCAGAGTGGTCGGGCAGGAAATTTCCTTCAGTGGATGAGCCGAGCAAGAGGCAACTCGGGCACCTCTTGGCGAGGGCTTCCCAGATTCTATGTTTTTCTGGGAGATGTCATTCAACCTTCTTTGACCCGTATTTTAAGGAAAGTGCGACATGCAATCGGGTGCCACGTGGTCGTGTCTCATTGGGAAAGTGCGACATCCCTTGATTTGCGTTGTAGTGCGAGAAGATCTCGGCCATTGGAAGATTTCTTGTTGAAGCTATAAATGTTGAATGCGTGGTCGAGTTCCTCCTAGATGCTACGTTTCTTGAAGATGACAGGCCGCGCATACATCATCAAGGAGATCGTGTCCCGAGACGACGTGTACTTCTATGGTCTTGATCATTCCGAAGCGACATACGATGCTGTGATAAATCGTTTGGAGGGGCATTGCGGACGTCTTCTTCCCTGACGGTCTCCTCTCTTGCAAGTGTTGATCTACGCGATATGGAGGTCATCCCCGGGCCTTTATAATGTTCTGTCCTCACAGGTAATGGATGAGGCATTTGATAAGATGCATATGGCCTATGACCTTGGCCTTATCTCGAAGAGCCGAAGGGATCGCTCGGTGGACATTCTTCTCGAATGTTTTCAACAGAGGTTGGTTATGGCGTTGTGCTCGGTGGTTGGGGATCCCGGCGAATCAGTAGCTTCCAGGGTCCACGGGCACCGCCAGAGGGAGCGGGCGGAGGTTGCTTGGGCTTGGCTGGATGAGCTTTCTTCCGAGTACCATCGTCAATGTTTTCTTAATCCTCTTCCTCTTTTGTTGTAATGCTTGTAAGGCTGCGGAGCCAAGAATACCTTCGAGTAATAAAAAAAATTCTTTTGGTCAAGATTGTCGTACATTATCTCTCTCTCTTCCCCATCCCCCTCTACCCTTTTTTTCCTAACCCGTTCCCCTTCCATGTCCCCTAGCTCGGATCCGAGGAAAAGAAGAAGGGCGGGCTACGGGTCGGTGTTGAAGTACAATTTGTGGGAGGACCTTGTTTGGAAAATTTAACTGAAATAGAAAGAAATTACATTATTCGAAAAAAAGGGGGGAAACATTTTTATTTGTACAACTTAAGCTTTTTGGCGTTATATGGCCGAGAGAAATTGCGCCCTTTGGAGTCTTGGAGATGGTAGGCTCCACCGGAAAATGTCTCTGTCACGAGGAAGGGCCCGTCCTATTTTGGGGAGAACTTATGTAGCTTCGCTTGGTCCACGAACTCGTTTCGTCATAAGACCAAGTCTCCTGTCTTGAAGGCTCGATACCTGACTCGGAAGTTATAATAGCGGGCGGTTTGCTGTTGATAAGCGGCCATCTTGATTTGTGTCCGATCTCGCTTTTCTAATAAGATGTCCAAGTTGCTTCGTAGGGCCCAGGTGTTGGTCTCGTCGTCAAAGTGCTCGAACTGATAGCTGGGCAATCTGATTTCTGTGGGAACCATCGCCTCGATACCGTAGCAGAGGATGAACGGGGTTTCTCCAGTGGGTGTTTTTCTCAATGTCCGCGGTGCCCATAGTACCCGAGGTAGTTCCTCAACCCAGCCGCCTTGCCTTCCTTCTAGGCGAGTTCGGAGCCCTCGAATGACGCTTTGGTTTGCTATTTCTTCTTTCTCGTTGCACTGGGGATAGGCTACCGCGGCGAACTTTATTAATATGTGATAGTCATTGCAAAACTCTTTGACTTTGTCATTTTCGAAGTTGGTTCCATGGCCAGTGACGATGCACTCAGGATCCCGAATCTGGAGATCACGTTGTTTTGTAGAAATTTTATCGTAGAGGCGGCGTTCGGTTTTCTGATAGGCACGACCTCAATCCACTTTATGAAGTAGTCTACGGTGACAAGAATGTACCTGTGTCCACCCGTGCCGGTGGGAAGCTGGCCCACCATATCCATCCCCCACTACGCAAATGGCCAAGGGGAGCTCAGTGGCGTTAGTTCGGTGGTGGGGAGACGTGGGATGCTGCTGAAGAGTTGGCAGCTCTTGCATCTTCTGACTATTTTCTCAGCATCTCGATGTATTCCCGGCAATAGTACCCTTGGAGCAGCGTCTTTTGGACCAGGCAGCGGGCCCCTTGATGCGCCCCTCTGACTCCTTCGTGTATTTCTCGTAAGATGTAGTCTGCTTCATAGGGGTCGACGCATCGTGGCAGGGGTTGGGTGTATGACTTTTTGTATAGGTTTTCTTTGCTCCATATGAAATGGTGAGCCTTTGCTCGAAGTCGACGAGCCTCGTCCTGGTCATCCGGAAGAATCCCATCTTTCAGAAATTCTACGATGGGCTTTCTCCAATCCAGAGCATCTTCTTGGGTTATGTAGATTTGGAGCGTTGCCTCTCCATCTTCCACGCTGGGTCACGGCAGGACTTTGAAGAGGATGTTTCTCTTGTAATTGGCCGAATAGGAGGAGGCAAGTTTGCTCAAGGCATCAGCCTCGTTGTTCATATTTCTGGGAATCTGTTCTATTTGGAGTTCGTCGAATTTTTTCCGAAGCCTTCTTACCTCCTCCAGGTATTTTATCATGAGTGGTTCCCGGGCTTCGAAACGCCCGGTTATTTGGCCGACGACCAGCGTGGAGTCGCTGCGTATTCAGATGGTTTTCAGCCCTACTCCGAAGGCGATTCGTAGCTCGGCTAACAGGGCTCGTAATCTGCCGCGTTGTTTGACGCTTTAAAACCAAGTTTCAGAGAGTACTCTATTTATGCTTCGTTTGGGCCATGGATGATCAAGCTAGCCCCGCATCCTTCCTCGGTGGAGGATCCGTCTATATAGAGCACCCAGTCCGGGATTGGACCGGGCACCTCCTCGACCGAGGGCCGTGGGCCGGGGTCGTAAGCCGTCGTTCCTTCCTTAGTGGGATTGGTGCACTCGACAATGAAATCGGCTAAGTCTTGTGCTTTAATTGCCTATCTGGGTCGGTATTTGATGTCGAACTGGGATAGCTCCCACCTCCATTTCTCTAAGCGGCCTGATGATTTGGGGGAGGCGAGGATATTCCCTAAAGGTCGTTCAGTGAGGACGAGAATTGCATGTGCCTGGAAATTGTGTCGCAGTTTCCTGGACATGATGACAAGCACGAGAACTATTTTCTATATGGCCGGGTATCTAGTTTCTGCGTCTTTGAAGACATGGCTTACATAGTAGACCGGTTTTTGCATTCCTTCGAACTCTCTGACGAGCACTGCGTCCACGGCTTGATCGGAGACGGCCAGATATAGTAACAGTTCGTCGCCTTCGAATGGTCTGGTGAGGAGTTGTGGGGTCGCGAGGTGTGCCTTGAGTCTCTCTAAAGCGTCTTGACATTCCTCAGACCATTCAAACCTGAGAATTTTCATTAGGGCTATGAAGAAAGGGAGGCATTTTTCCCCAGATCTGGGCATAAAGCAGCTTAAGGTATCCACCCTCTCGGTGAGTCACATGATATCGACATTGCTTTTGGGCATCGCCATGTTGATGATGGTGCTAATCTTCTCGGGGTTCGCCTCGATTGCTCGGTGGGTGACCATGAACCCAAGGAATTTTCCGCTTGTGATGCCAAACGCGCATTTAGCTGGATTCAGCTTCATCTTGTATTTTTGCAGGACGTCGAATGTTTCGGAGAGGTCTGTTTTGTTTCTGACCAATGGGGCGGATTTCATGAGCATGTCATCGACGTAGACTTCCATCTTTCTCCTAATTTGTGGTCTGAATAGTTTGTTGACCAGTCGCTGGTATGTGGCCCGACGTTCTTAAGTCCGAAGGGCATTACCTTGTAACACTATACTCCCCGATTCGTGGTAAAAGCTGTCAGCTCTTCGTCGGCCGGGTTCATCCGGATCTAATTATAACCGGAGAAGGCATCCATAAAGCTCATAATTCATGATCGGCTGAGCTGTCTACTAGTTGATCTATCCGAGGAAGCGGGTAGTTATCTTTGGGGCAAGCCTTGTTCAGGTTGTTGAAATCGATGCATATGTGCCATTTCCCATTCGCCTTTTTGACCAAAACTATGTTCGACAACCAATCCGAGTAGTCCAGGTTCCTGATGAAGTCGGCAGCGAGCAATCGGTCCACTTCCTCCTTTATCGCCCTTTAGTTTATTGGTGCGAAACTTCTCTTCCTTTGTTGGATTGGCTTGGCTTTCGGGTCGACCCCGAGCTTGTGGGAGATCATCTTGGGATCAATTCCGAGCATGTCCGCCGGAGTCCAGACGAACACATTCGAGTTGTTCCAGAGGAATCGGATCAGGTCATCACGGACGCTCCCTGTCAAGAGAGAACCGATCTGGACAGTCCGGCTGTCGACCCCTTCTATGAAGAGAATCTCCGCTAACGCTTCAACCGGTGCACTACGGATTTTATTTCGGTCGTCGCGTGTGTCCAAGATGCCCTGGGGATCATGCGTATCTTCAAAGTCATCGCCCTGCTCCCTGACGGGCGATGCTGAGGTGAGGCAAATCCGGGCAGTTTGCTGATCTCCATAGACACGGCCTATCCTCTCATTATCTAAAGGGAATTTGAGCGCGAGGTGGTAAGTTGAGATCTGAGCTCGAAGGACATTCAAGGTGGGATGTCCCTAGAGGATGTTGTAGGACGACGGAATTTTGGCAACGAGAAAGTTTACCGATATGGTTCACATTTTGCCAGCGTCCCCAATGTTGAGTAGGAGGGTGATCGAATCTTCGGCCGGGATGGAATAATTGGTAAACCCGGAGAGAACATGAGAGGTTGGTTAGAGATCGGAGGAACCTAATCCCATATGTTGGAAATAGTTGTAGAAAAGGATATCCGCTGAGCTCCCTGAATTGACCAATATTCTCCGGACTTCGTGACGGTGAACTCGGGCGGCTTTCATAAGCGGGTCATTGTGAGGGAGTGATATGCCGTAAAGATCTTCCTCGATGAAGGTGATCGGGTCATCATTCCTGTGCTTCTTATGAGGCAGATTATTTATATCCATGACTTGTACGGGGCGGTGGTCCCCCTCACTATCCAGAGTCGGATCCGTTGAGAGGACCATGATCTGACCGATTGTTAGTTCCCTAGGAAGGGATTGGTCTTTCTGCTCTTGTTCTGCCTGCCACTTGTCTCCTAGGTATTTCTCCAGGTGGCCTATCAGTTCCTCAATATAGTCACGGGTTTGTTTACAACTCTCGGTCGGGTGCCCCTGCGACCTATGGTAAGTGCAATACGAGCCCCAGAGCCGTTTTCCCACCCTTTAAGTTGCCGACGGGAGCCTGAAAAAGCTCTCTCCTTTGGCCTCCTCTAGCAGTTCCGTCTGGGAGATGTTCAGAGGAGTGTACTCCTGGAATCTCGGGGCATAGGGTTTTGGGCGGTCGGCTTTCATTTTATCCTCTCTGTCCCGTTTCTTTCGATATGCTTGGTCACCCCGAGGAAGATTGGTGTTTACCTCTGACTCGTGTTGAATATATCGCTCGGTCCACATTTTTACATCGGCCATGGTCCTAGGTTGCGCCAATGCAAAAGAGCAAAGCCACTCTTTGTGCCTAAGACCTGACCTCAGGACGGTGATAACCGTCTCGTCGCGATGCTCGGTACCTCGAGGAGGGCATTGTAGAAGTGGGTGACGTACCCCTTAAAGGATTCCTTGTCTCCGCTTTTGATGGTGAATAGATAGTTGGCCGTCTTTTTCTGCTGATGGTTACCGACGAAATGACCGAGAAATTGGGTAGCCAGCTCAGTAAAGGTCAAGATTAAGCCTAGCGCGAGCCATTGGAACCAATTTCGGCCAGCCCAGATGAGGGTAGTGGGGAAGGCCCTGTTAGTTATATGTATGCCCTAGAGGCCATTACTGTACATACGATGTATATTGTAATGGATACTTGGACATATATAGGGAGGACTTTCTTGCTCGACATGATAGTATGCTATCTGGTTGTACTTTATCTTAACATGTACTCTGATTGTCTCTATGTTACATGTTGATAAAGCCCTTAGGATATGTACTCGACTACAGGGACTATGATGAAATCATACTAGTGGGGCCACGGTAGTCGACGAGTACATCCTATAACTGTTCCTAGTCGACGGTGTATCGAGACAGGGCATCGATGCACCAGAGTAGACTAGCGTATACGTATCTTGACCCATATGATGGGTGATGGATGATCCCATATCCATCGGTGTTTGACATCAAGGATGGTGTACGGGTGCTCAGTGGAGACTGGGTACACTGGACGGACTCGCCGAGAACTCCCAGATGGTATTATACCTCACGTCAGATGGCAGTTCTCCGGTGACACTCGTACAGAGTAGTCTGTTGACCCGAGATCGTCATAGAGTCTTGTATGATTCCCACTGTGCTTTGATTTCCATCATACCACGTCCAAGAGGGCGTGCAAAAAGGTGGCTTTTGAGTACAGTCCCGAATCACATGAAGGCAATGAGCGATAGGAGGGGATTCGTCTCTCCCAGTATAGGGAGTTGATGTTGTGTTGTGTTCGATTGGCTATAACCGGAAATCCCTAGCCAGGGTTGCTGAGATTTACTGGTAAGTGTTATCAGTAGTTTCTCGAACTGTTATAGACCTCATATCGACACGACTTATCGAGCTACTGGGGTCTGACGTTTACCACCCCTAAGCGAGATATGCAACATATCAGACGACGAGACCGGACTGTACGGGAGTGTTACTATTTGGATTCACAGGAGAATGTACAGGCTTGCTTGTTGATCTTCTGAGCGCTCAATACCTGGGTAGCTGTTACGTTTAGCTGACCGCTTGCAGCTTGTGGGTGTTTGATATGATCATCACCTACTGCCGGCGTATTGACGATTCTTTAGAGTCCTACACAGAGGTTTCTTGACTCAGGCAAAACGGAGTAGGGGCACGTATGAGATATGTGCGGGACCGAGGATAATACGATATGAGATACCATATTGTATTCTCGCGATATTTGATATCAGCCGGGTCATCGGATCAAGTGTTGATTCGATGAATCGGTACGGATAAATATTAGTCGGTTATATGCGATATTGCCGGATTGTCGGATCAAGTGTTGATTCGATAATTTAATGTATAATAATATATATGATATATTAAATTACATTATCTAATATTTGCTCACTGAAAGATTCTTTTTCTCACTCGGGTAATATATTGATATATATGCGATATATGTTAATTGTATTATTTTATTTGGTTACAATAAATATTATATATGTGATATATAATATTGTAACATGATATGATTACTAATGCAACATGTTTAGTAGAGATTAAACATGGTTAGGGTTTGATTAGGGTTAAACCTTTCTAGATGTTTCTAGAAGGTTTTCTTTTTGTTTTGGAAAAGATATTTTAGCATGATATTTCTTAACCCAACCACACCCTTTAACCCTAGTTCAATCTCTACAATGGTTACTTGACCATGGTTGCATAATTCATCAATATCTATTTTGCATTATTAATCACAAAAGGAATTCTATCATATTGTTCATCTTCTTCCGTCTTCTTCTTTGCTCACAAAGCTTTCTTGCTTTGATATTTATGATGAAAATATGTGAGAAAAAGATAAATAAAGAGAGCAAAAATCCTACTTCATCATCCTCATCTTCCCTTGCCATTTAGATGAGAGTGTTCACATCATTTCATGAGTGTTAGCTTGTGTTAACGAAACTTCAAGGTAGATCATCTTTGTATCGAAGATCGGAAGCAAAGGTTGCATCTTTCTCTTCGTGGAACCTCTCGAGAGTCCGGAACCTGATGATCGCAGCGAAGGGACCACAACATGGAGCATATGAAGTGAAGGACCGGATCTACAAAGGTTGTAATCCCTCTCACTTAGTGTTAAAGTGTTTAGCATGTTTGTTTTCGCCTAATCTCTAGTTTAAAGATCCGTATTTGGGTTGTTCGGTACGGCTAAATTTTTAATCGGGCATGATTGATGTCTCGTAGACCCTTGTGCGCGTTCATAGCAACCCTACAGGCCCGGCATTGAACCGCGTCTGAATTGTCTTGGAAACTCATGCCTGCCGTAAATACGTCCAAGTGGTCCTTCGGGTCGGACTTCCTGTAGAAGAGGGCCATCTTGGGCGGTTTGTTTCTGGATGAGACACGCTTAGTTAGTAGCTGTTTAGTAAAGGGCCTTGTGAGTGAGTCAGCGGAGTATTTTGTGCCTTCGCCAGCCGTATAATCATTATGTCGTATATCTTCGATTTTCCTTTCGAGGGCATCTATTCGTTGTTGGTACCCCCGAAAAATCTTCACAGTCGAAGCGCCCTCTCCCTCTGCTCGCGGCTTGCGCGACAGAGCGACTTCGGTTTCGCTTTATCACGTTCGTTAAATCTCCGAGGCGGACTTCATGGATAGCCTCGGTGTTCGTCATATGCGTGACCTTGATGGCGGTGACGGCGCGGGTTTAGCCTGGAATCAGACGATTGGACTGACACTTCCTCGGGGGGCGAGAAAGCATAGCGCGTGTTGAAGTGATAGCCCGTTCCCCCTGTGATCGGGGTGTTGAGCTATCTGACGTCCAGCAGATTATGGAATCATTCCCTGGACGCAGGCCATGACTTCCGGAACTGGCACGTCGGTGTTCGGTCACATCAAGATGAGCGCCAGTGAGGTTAAGAGCCTGAGCGTGTCCTTTTATCTCCCTGCGAACGTCGTCTCCCCAGAGAGGGGATGCTGCGGTCTGGCGGGCATGGCCGGCCGCTTGGACATAGGCGAGTGCGTCCACCATCGCCGTGAGCCTGTCAATTCGAGCGGATGAAATGTTGATGATGTTAGAAGGAGGAGTAGGGCCGTTTTCGCCCACGCTGTGGAGGACGGGACGGCTCATGCTGGGATCGTCGCGGTTATCGCTTGTCATTGAACCGAAGGCGGAAGATAAACTTTTTGGGTTCGGAAGAATCCCTTCCTACAGACGGCGCCAACTGATGGAGGCAGAAATCTCTCTCAAATGTTGTCCTCCGTCGATCTGGCTGTAAGCGGTTCTGAATGGTTATGATTGAGAGTGAAAATTGGACATGTGGATCTCAATGGATTGTTGGATGCCTTTAACGCCGGGCTACCTGCAAGGGAAATTCCGGGATGGAAAACCACCGTAGGACCCTCCGACGATCAAGTACCGGAAAATAACGGCAGCGTAGTGGCGTATTGGAATTAATTATCCTTCCCTGGATCTTCTGGTGGAGGGGGTTTATATAGTGGTCGCATGAAGTGGACCAGCGCTAGATTCTCGCCGTCCGTTATGCCTCTGCATCCCATCGCTGATGGTGGGACACACCTATTAATGGCGAGATACGCTAGTGTGAGATGCGGGTCATGGAACGGCTGAGATCTCGTCGTGGCGAGATACACGGAGCCGTTACGGGGACGCTTGGGCTCCGTGCTCTCGGTAGAACATCGTGGATAGCTTGGTAGATAGCTCGATGGCCGAGGAAGATCGGCTATAGGATTGCTCGGAGGAGAGCTGTTGGTTGGTTGTTTAGGTGAAATAGGGAAGGCACTCCGGAGAGGTCCCCGAAAGGTCGGATGCAACCTCGGAGACGAGATACCGAAGAATGTCTCCAATGCATCGTACTTGTTTCAGCTCCGTAGCCCCAGGAGTCTAGCAGGCTTAGCGGATGACACATCATCCGCCACATGTCATGATCTGGGGAATACTCGTTTATGAGCCTCATCAATAAGGAACGGAATGGAAGGCATACACAACAATAATTTATGCGATCTATCAAATAAGAAAAATATTACATGTTCGGTATTCTTACATACAAGAGTAATGATGTATTATGGACTTTAGAACTGCTCTTATAAAACATTTATGCCATATCCTTGTCTTGCTTGTAGTCTTGACTCTTGCTACACATACTACATAACACATAACTATTGTAATGATGCGCATATGAAGATTTGGTGTCGGAGATTACTAAATGCTGCCCAAGGAGGCTCAGAATATAACACCTCTATATATTGCATCTACAAGAAAAGATTTATAAAAATGCGCACTGAAGTTTTTTAAATAAAAAAAAATTGAACTTCCACCGCTCCAGCTGCTCCTAAACACTAAAACTGGTCAATGTGTATGAACATGCACATATGTGTGCATCCATGCCTTGATAGGTAGATGGGAGCTTTTGTGCTCATGCAGTTAAAATATAAAGGTTTATTCTTTCTTTCATTAATCTTTTTTTCTACAAATGAATGTTCTGATAGCAACAAAGCCAAATTAGGATGCTTCCAATCCATTAATTAAAGGAAAGCATATCGACAATTGGATTTCGAACATAAATTAGCTTGTAGAGACATTGCCAGTTTTAATTTTGTAGTAGTGTTAACGTTTTTTTTTTTTTTTGGATTTTCTTTTGTATTGTTTTCTTAGGGTCAATTAGTTTAGAGTGTACTTGTATCTTCTGATATCCAGATAGCCAAAAAATTTGGTTTTTCTGATTGGTGTAATGTCTGCACTGAGTCTTTGTCTAAGAAATATAGGATACCGCCACCTATCTGTTGGCTTCTTGATACAGTTTCCGTCGTCATCTTCAGTTAGTCCATCTAAAGCACAGTTAGATCGCTGATGAATCCTTGAATGCTATGCAGTGTCTGTAGCAATCTTTTCTTTTAGAATCACAACTTGGTCTAAACCAATGAACTATGAAATGATATTATGCCTGTCTGCCATCACTATTGGGGTAGCCATTTCTTCTTATGAGGAAGCAAGCTTTAGCTGGTTTGGAGTGCTATGCCAGATAATCAGTGTCATGATTGAATCTTGCAGAGTAAATTTTGTGGATTATTTGGTGAAAAAGAATGGCTTTAGAGTGTTCACTCGGTTTCTGCCATGTACTATACTAGTGTATGCAGGTACATATACTTGCTATCCTCATTCCTTAATTCTTTTCACAAAAAGGCATTCTTAACATCACTTGTGTTTCTTCCTACAGCTCGTTGTGCCTCTTCCTTTTCTGGATTTTCTTTGAGATGTGGAAAGTTGATTCTTTTTGGCCCTGGGACTTATTTCTTCTGATTATCGTGGTCGTCGACTGTTTCCTGATTTTTCAACTCAATTATCTGACCTGCCTTAAAATCTCACATTTGAGTGCACTAAAATTTACTTGGGCCAAAGTTATCAGGGACATGGTTGCAGTATATCTATTTGCAGATATGTTGCTGACAATCACAAGTTCTTGCCGCATTAGTCTTTAATCCATTAGATCTACTTTTGTGTAAACAATTTATGAAGAAAAGTTCTTGTTCTTTCCAATAATTACATTATTGTCCGCACGCATCATAAGTCGGTCTAATGGTTACAAAGTTGATGGGATTTGTTCCAAACTCAACTATCACAACATAATTACAAAGCAAATACCACGTCTCTACAAAGTTTTTCCAGAACTTCAAGGCAATATTGGGGTAGCTTTCGGGTACATGATGAATGATTTTAGAAGCTTTCTGTATTGAAGGGGTTAATCCTCTATATTATATGTAGGGGGTTCATTAAATCTTTATAAAAATCTTATAGATTATGAAACAAATAAATAAGAGCATTCTCTCACATTCTCTCTTTGCAGATATGATGTGGGTACCCACAAGCACATTCGGTTACATAACAGGTAAGATATGTATAACTTCTAATACTATATACCTATTTTCTTTTAGATATTCTTTCTTAAATGATGATTTGGACATTTGCCTGATTTCTTTCTTATTTGGAACAAATAACTGTTTCGATGTTGATTAGCTTGTGTTATTTGTCAGCACTTCTTTCGTTTTGGGGATAAACAGCTAGTTTAAAAGTTCTCTGCATTTGACTAATTAGGAATTAACCAAACAACATGACATAAATATAAACAGGAACTAAAAAACGTCTTTGTGATTTATTTTTTCCAGAACTTGAAGGCAGTATTGACTATTGAGGTAGTTTTCGTGTAGATAATGAATGATTGTATTAGCTTTTCTATATTCGACAGGTTAAATCCTATATATGAAATGAAACGCATGATAAGAAGTACCAGCGCAAAAACACACTTTCTCAGGAGTTAATACTCTCATCTCTTCTGTATTTATGTCTATGCATTATTTTACTTGTGCTATGTTTTCCCTTAAATCATAGCCTTTGTGGGTCTTGTCGGTATAAGGCTAAATTGCAGGATGTTTTGCCTGAATAGCTGGAAACTAGCCTTGATTTTGAAAAACATGGGGGTTTCCCCTCCGATCCCATCGGCTCTTTTTTTAATTTCCTTTAATTGTTTTTAAAGTACGCCTAGACTTTGATCATTATTCCGTCGTTGTCTGATTCACTATCCATAATTAATGCTATTGCTGAGAGTTATGTTTGGAATAAGAAACTAATGGAAATGGAAAACGTCAACAGCCATCAAAACAGGAAGGCAAAACTGTAGGTTATGCTGATCGGTTAAAAGCAAAGGGGGATTTTCTGCAATTTAGCGAAAAGAAACCATACCTTTTTCTCAACCCTGTGTCTAATGAAATAAATGCAGCATTTGCTTGGACTTTTGCAGTTTTGAGGTGATACAGGGGACTGTACAGCGCTAACTACAGAAATGGGGGATACATCAGTAGATTCTAATCGTGTAATTTGACCTTCTTTTTTCTAGTTAAATTCAGGTGTGGGATTCATTCAACCCTTTCTATAGTCAACTGTATCATCTGCTCATTTTAACAATTACAAGAACATGTGCTGCATATTGGTAGATAAATACCAACATCATTACAAACTCGCATTGGAAATCTATCCGAGTAAAATGAATCTGTGACTTTGTCTTCGATCTTGTAATGAATTTTGCTGGGAGTCGTCGCTAACTTATACTGATTTATCTTTCGAAAACCTCAAATTTGTGAGTATTAAGAGGAATACTTTTATATTCGAACAGTCTCGTAAGTTAGTCGAGAACCCCCTATTGGCATCTGTGGTGAAGATAAAGGGGTAAAATGTTTTTGCGCGCTGCTGGGAAGTCTAATCTGAGAGATTTTTCACTGTTAGATCTCAAATTTTTTACCACCTGAACTAGACCATAGTGGCCCTATTTGTACTCCAAACAAAAGATAATGCAAGCTTGTTGAGGTTTAACATTTTAGATTATTTATCTCCCTTTTAAATCAAATCCTCAAAATTTTGAAGGAAAAAAACACACACATCCATTTTATATATAAGACATATAACCCTTAAAAGTATATTTATATAACTCATAGAATTGCTTTTGAAAAATATCCTGACTTTCTTCCGGGTTGCACATGCAGATGATGTGTCATAAAAAAAACCAAGTGCATATAGTCTTTTGCATTAGCTTCATTGAGAGCCACACCCAAACCCCCACACCTTCTTCTTCTCCTCCCATTGCATCACAATATCAATCAAAGCCACAATGTCATTAAATTTTGTTGGCAGATTATTCATTTGTCCACAGCTTCAACGGTAAAGCAATAGTAATCTGCAGGGCATTACAACCACCGCCAGATGCCAGTCATCGCCGGAAATGACCGGAAGCACCGGCAATAATGAGCTTCAGATTGGGTCACCCGTCATCTTAGTCGAGGCACCGCCGACGTTAAAGACCGCAGGTTCGATGCCGTCATTGAGGGTTAATAGTGGTGAAGCCTGGTGATGTGGGAAGGTAGTTGTTATAAACTTATGATAGGCTACTTACTCTTCACTCTTCATAATCTTTTAAAAATCTCTTCATTTTGGTAATCCATTAGTTAATATCTGAGATGTTTATTTAGTAAAAATATAAAGTGTTCAAATGGTAATATGAAAAAAAAATGAGGAAACACACCTGCGTACTGCAATAACTGGGTTTTTACTTTAAAGATAAAAAAACTCCCCACAAATAATAAAATACATCATTTTACCTCGTTTATATCAACCTCTCTTTTACTTTGGAAATATTCAAGTTCTTCCCCAAAATGAAATTGGTGTTTAGGCTTCTGCTACACCTTTCTCAAAATCGGCTATGAAATCAGAAGCATCTTCAACATTCTTCTCTACCTATGAAGAAGTTGAATACTTCTGCGGTTTTACTTGTTGTTTTCAGGTAAATGGCAAATCTAAAATCTATAAATAAAAATTAAAGCTAAAGTTAACGGTGTTTTTTTCTGACTGAAATTGTAAAGGGGTAAAATGATGCATCTTATTAGTTTTGAAGGATAAAAAGTAAATACCAAGTTTTGGGAGGTTAGAAAGAAATTTGTTGTGTTTTGAGGGGAGGGAAGGAGGTTTCATAAGTAAAAATCCGTTTCTATTATAAAAAAAAATATGTTCTTTTTTCTTTTTGAGATTTTCAACTCACTCCATATCTAAAACATATGTACATTAATTTTCATACAATTTTATACTCACTGCACCTTATATGACTGGAAAATATATGATTATAATACAGCAGTCAATTTTGTACGCAAGCGTGACAAGAAATATGAAAATCACATAATCTAGGTTTAGGGTAGATATGATATAGCTTTATTCGAATGTGAGCCTGAACATAACTTTTAAACCAATTTCTTTTTTCTTTTTTGACTTCTCATATCTATTTTTATCATAATTTTCCCGTCCAATATTACAAGTAGGTTGATAGCCAATAGTAAAATTTTTATCAAAATTGAATAAAAGATCATAAGAACCTTAAAAACTCAATCAGTCTCGAAGAAAAATGCTCTACACAAAACTAGAGCAAATAGATAATCAGCAAGCTTGAAACTCAGATTATCGAATTGGATAAACGTAAAAGCTAATACAACGATAGAACGAGAGCAAAACAGTAAAACAAACACAAACACTTCGGTTTGTACCTTAAAACTCAAACACCCAACATTGAACATAATGCATCTAATTTACATTGTTATCCTGCAGAATCTCGTATGGAGAAAGCCAAAAGATGTATGGGCCGTTCGCCTCGTGATAATGCTCAATATTGGCGACACTTAAGATCAGAACACATGGCGGATGGCACGTCCCAGAACTCAGAAGAAAGGGCCCACAAAGGCCGACCAGGCCACCCCTGTACCCGACCGGCCAGCACAAGCTAAACCCTCCTCGGGGCTCCCTGCTGATTGGCCTCCTCGGCCCCTCAGCTCACCATGAGCTGCCACAGGACCAAGTCTCCTCGGCCTTCTCGCTCGTCCCCGTGCCCCTTGGCTGAGGCCGTCTTCCTCGGTCCTCCGATCAGTTCAGCCGCTCACAGGCGTAACCGCCGCTCCGCGAATCTTTCCATGCGCGGATTCTCCGCCGGCAATATCCCACGTTCCACGCCTTCATGATCCCCATTCATAGGCGATCCTCTTTCTACACGGGCGTGACGTCGGGAGCGTAACTGCCGGCGAGATTCTCGCGCCTGCTGCTGCGTGCCTCCACCACCATATAAACCTCATCACAGAAGGGTCAAGTAAGCCATTTTTTACTCCACTTAACCGTTACGCTGCTCGGATCTAGCACTAACTTGATCGTCGGAGGGTCCTCGGTGGTATCAAACCACCCCGAGACTTATTTGCAGGTACTCAGCGTCAAACTCCTCCAATCACCAAATCTCCTCAAAACCCATTGAGACCCACACACAACAGGGGATCCCCTCCAGAATCCACCGGGAGATCGACGGAAGACAACATCTGAAGGAGAACTCAAAAGGACCTCCATCAGTTGGCGCCGTCTGTGGGAAAGCAAACTCCACAAAAACAAAGTTGTCCTTCCGATCTCCGTCCACATGGCAAGCGACCATCGTGAAAATTCGGGTACCAGCCGCCGCCTCCCCCTCACCGGAGGCACGGATGAACCCCCTCCGGCGACCATCATCCACGCCCTCGCCAGCCGAATAAATCGGTTATAGTCCCTTGTGGGGGCGCTCGTCCGTGCCCAAACGGTCGGGCCTGGGCCCCAGATCGCCGTTCCTCCGCCTCCGGAACACTCTGCCCCCGTTGACACAGCCAACCACCGGCAGGCTGCGACTTCTGACCACGGATCTCATGGACCGATACTCCCTGAGGCCCGTTGGGCGCCTCGCGGCTCCACCCTAAGGTCCGCCGCCGGGGCACCACGCCTCGAACCTCCTCGCGGCCCTTGCCCCCCCCGAGGAGATGTCGGTCACCTCGCCTGTCCACAGGCATGACCGACACCCTCTCCTCCGACGGGGTCGCACAGAAGGGGCTCGCCATGACGGCTTGAGAGCCATTGCCCCCGGGGATCTGAGGAACCTCATCAAGAGGAACCGGAGCCGTGCCCAGACACAGGTCTCCCACAGCAGAGGCCAGGGATCACGAGGCGCCGAGTCCTCGGGGTACCACGGCCGACTCGACGCCCTCAAGAAGAAGATCGAGGGCATGCGCCGGGAAGGTCACCTCTCGGCCGACGGGGTCGAGTACGCCACCGACTCGCTCACCAAACCGTTTACTGAGGAACTGCTCGTTGTCCACGTCTCCTCGCACAACAAACCCCCGAAGGTCTCTCTGTTCGACGGGAAAACCGACCCCAAAGACGATTTAGATGCTTTCACCGAGGGAATGAGCTTCCAGGACCATTCCGATGTCGTCCAGTGCAGGGCCTTCCCTGCCACCCTCATCCGTTCTGGTCGGGACTGGTTCCGAGGACTCGAGCCTCACTCAATCTCGACCTTCGACGAGCTGGCTACTCAGTTCCTCGGCCACTTCGTTGGGAATCGTCGGCAGAAGCGCACGGTTGACTACCTCTTCACAATTAAGAGCGGAGACAAGGAGACGTTCAAGGCTTACATCACCCGCTTTTACAACACCCTCCTCGAGGTTCCCGAGCACCGGGACGAGACCGTCATTAAGGCGCTCAGATCTGGTATGAGGTACAAGGAATGGCTGCGCTCCTTTGCGTTGGCACAGCCTAAGACCATGGCCGAAGTCAAGGCGTGGACCGAGCGTGAGGTTCAGCTAGAGTCCGAGGTGAGCGCGAACCTCTCCCGGGCAAAACGATCCGACCAGAAGAAGAGGGCTCGGGAGGAGAGGCCGAAACGTCAGCATCCCTATCATCCGAAGTTCCAGGAGTACACCCCGCTCAACGTCTCCCTCGCAGTGTTACTAGAGGAGGCCCAAGGCGAAGGGTTCTTCAAGTTCCCTCCAATCCCGCGTCAGGCCTCAAAGCGGACCCGGGGCCATTACTGCACCTTCCATCGGACGCTGGACTACGCCACTGAGAATTGCAAGCAACTCTGGGACTACATTGAGGAGCTCATCCGATCGGGGCACCTCGCCGCCTACTTAAGAGATAAACGGCAGGCCGACCACGAGCAGGAGCAGCGCCCTCCTCCCACCGAGCTAACCATTGGCCAGATCATGCTTGCCTCCGCGGATGACCAGTCCGGCGCCCGGAATGCCCCGCACCCGGCGCCAAGCACGGAGACCAGCAAGCCCCCAGGAAGCTCAGGCCACGCTGATAGGGTCATCTATTAGCCTGTACTTTTCTTTTGGGGCAATGTAAACTCTCCCTAGGGCTATTGTCAATTTAATAAAGATCAACAGAACATTGAGAGGAAAGTAGAAAAGATCTTATTTATTCAAAAAAAAAAAGAAGGTATTATGGGCTCCTCAGCCGTACATGCAAAAAAAAAGAGAGAAAGAAAATTATTATTACAACAGCGGGGGAAGGGGGTGCAGAGAGCACTGCTCGTGATACTTGGTAAAGATCTCAGCCAGCCGAGGCCTCGCAAGATCCAACCTCTCCCCTCGGTTCCCCCCGCGCGCGTTAATCCCAAGCCTCAACTCATAGCACTCGCGGACGAGCACCTCCGAGCGAGCCAGCCGGTTCGCGGAGATCAGGCCGAAGCGCCTCAGGGACCACAGCTTGCCCACGGCCTCGTCATAGATCTTCTCGGACAAGGAGTTATAAAGCCCCGACGACGCCTCCAGATGGAGTACATCAGCAGCTGCAGCAGGGAGGAACGTCGGGGGAGTAGCCGGCCAAAGTGGTCCTCGATGCTCCCGTACACCAACTGCACCGTGTCCTCGGTGCAGTTCTGGTCATAGAGGTACACATCCTCGAAATTAATGATCTCGGGGATGGTAAAGGGGAAGTCCTGCATTCTCAACACTCTGTTTGCAAGGGAAGGAAGGACTGGTACTCCTTCAGCCTTATATAGCCCGCTGCACCCCCAGATGAACTCAACGGTCACCCGCTCTCGCCCAAGGAGGCGCTGTCACGCGGTGATCATTAAGCCTCCTCAGGCGGAATCGAAGCGACGCGACCCTGGCACTTCACCTCCCCCCGCATTCAATGCGCAGGCTAACCGTCCCTGTTCCCCATATCCGCAAATGTACGGTCGGGCGAAACCTCATGAAGATTCGGCCGAGCAGCTTCCCTTCCCGGTGGTCCTTAGCCGGCCTCCTCAGGCCCCCTAGCGCTAAAGGTCAAAGCCCTCACCAAGAGGCAACCCAGCAGCTGCCCTGCTCGGTTATCCCTGACGGGTAGCTTCCCTACCGCAACGCCAGGAATCGAAAGTCCTCCCAGAGGCAACCTAGCAGCCGCCCTGCTCGGTTCCCCCTGGCGGGTAGCTTCCCTGCCGCAACGTCAGGGACCAAAACCCTCACCAAGAGGCAACCTAGCAGCTGCCCTGCTCGGTCATCCCCGGCGGGTAGCTTCCTTAACGCAACGCCGGGGATCAAAGCCTTCACCAAGAGGCAACCCGGCAGCTGCCCTGCTCAGTTATCCCTGGCGGGTAGCTCCCCTACTGCAACGCCTGGGATCAGGAAGTTCTCCCAGAGGCAGTCGGGCCCAACCATCGCTCGGCTATCCCTGGCGGGTAGCTTCTCTACCGCAACGACAGGGATCAGAAAGTCCTCCCAGAGGCAGTCGAGCCCAACCATCGCTCGGCTATCCCTGGCGGGTGTAAGTCTACGCTAGCGCCCCAGCAGTCTACAGACGCCAAATGCGGAACAAAAACTTTTTAACTGGCGCTATCGTATACTTTCACCCGGATCTGCCATTATTGCTAAACTAACAAAATGTAAAGAGTATAGAAAGGTTATACCGAACGATCCGAGTCCTTCGTTCTTTAACCATCATCCCACGCTTCGTTGCGGCTGCTCCGATCTCGTCGATCTCCGATCTCCTCGTCGAGGTGGCACCACGTCGACGATTCTTTAAACGGGCTCCCGCCTCTGACTTGAGGCAACTCGATCGTCAAGTTTGCTAAAAGAGACGACCAAGAATGATGTAGAGAATGAGTAGATAACTTTGTCTCACTTCGTCCAAATCCGTGGACGATCGGTTAATGAAGTTGCCGAGGGAATTGGGTGATGGAATGAAATGAACTGTAAAATTCCATGCACCCCAAATACTATCATATCTTTTCAAGTGAAACAACAAGTGAGAGAGTGTATATGGAGAGAGAGGGGGCCGGCCTCTTATAAGGAGGAGGAGGTGACCGTAGGAGAAAGAGAGTGACCACAAGGAAAATATCATGTGTGAACACATGAAAATATCAAGCACAAATATCTTAAGGAAAACAAGAATACAATGAAATCAAAGCATGAGTCACAATCCTTGTCACAGCTTTCTAGAACCTTCTAGAAGTATGACTCACTCTCATCCAAGAAAAGATAAATCCGTCTTTAACCAAATGTTAAAAGACGGCTGATAGAAAACTGGAAACTGGCAACTTCCAAAAGTGATCCTGAAACGACTTTTAGGATAACCCCGAAACTGTATAAATATACCTGCATTTGTATTACGACCGAATAAAAATGCAACTGAGACAAAGATATTATACCTACTCAATATAATACTCGGATCCGGCTTAAACCAAAGCCGACCAGTATCATCTGCCCGAAAAATAACACGTGCGTAAACGCACGTGCATTTTCCGAACCCTGCCATAATACCATACGGCCTCTACAACGTTTCGTCCGAACTTGGGAAACTGTCTGTGGGGGACTCTAATGACTCGTCAGTACCCTGGCAGTGGGTTTAACCACAAACCGTCAGCGGCACTAGCAATGCGTAACGGCTGCCCATGGACTGACCTCAAGGGATGCCGATGAGCGAACTCATCCGGAAAACCCTACTGAGCCTAACAGTGACAATGTATATACAGTCCGGTCCGTTCATATATGAGTATCGCATATCTGCCTAGGGGGCTAGTAACGTCAGACCCCCAATAGCAGTATAAGTCGTGTCGGAGTGAAGCCCAATAACACCCTGAGATACTACTGGAGTACCTACCAGTAAATCTCCTGCCATGGCCATGGACTTTGTGTAATGGCTCTCCTAGACACAGCACGACCTCGCCCCCAATACCGGGAGAGACGAATCCCCTGCCGATCCGCTCACGTGCCTCCATATGGCTCGGGACTGTACCCAAAAGCTACCTGTTTGCACGACTCCTTTGAGCCGTGGTAGGGTAGAAATCAAAGCACAGTGGGAACTCATACGAGACAAATGACGACCTCAGGTCGATGAACTAACCTGTACACATGTCACCAGGGAACTGCTATCTGACGATATGTATAATACCAACTAGCAGGTTCCCGGCGAGTCCTGTCCGGTGTACTCATAACCCAATGAGCACCTGTATACATCTTAGGTGATCCAACTGACACCAGTGGCTTGTGAGACCGGCCACCGCCCCTCGTCGGGGTCTCGACTGTACACACTAGTCTACTCCGGAGTATCGATTCCCTGTCTCGAAACTCCCACGACTAGGGACCACAATTAAGGATATGCATATAAACCACCCAACTCTCACGTATATGATCGCCATCATACTGTTGGTAGTAAAGCAAGATCCTAAGGGCTCTATCAAAGTGTAACATGTAATCAGTCACCTGATCATGTACACGACTGATAAAGGCAAACCAGATAGCATACTATCATTTCGAGTAAGACTGTCCTACCGGTATAGGTCCTCCGCAATCATTGCAATCACGTACCTGTGATCCAATAATTGACTATGAGGGCACTATCTCCAACAGCGGGTAGCTTCCCTACCTCAACGCCAAGGATCAGAAAGCCCTCCCAGAGGCAGTCGAGCCCGAGGATCCCTCGCTCGGCTATCCTTTAGGACAAAAGCCCTCGCCAAGAGGCACCGGGCAGTAACCCTGCCCGGCCAAGGGTCCTTGGTAGGCTTCTACAGCCCCTCCCGCGCCAAGGACCAAAGTCCTCCCAGAGGCAGTCGAGTCCTTGCTCGGCTATCCCCGGCTGGTAGCATCCTACCACAACCGACAGGGATCAAAGTCCTCGCCAAGAGGCACTGGACAGTAACCCTGCTTGGTCCCCGTCCTGAAAGATCAAAGACCTCGCAAGGGGCAACCGGACAGCTACCCTGCTCGGTCATCTTCGGCCGGTAGATCCCTACCAATGACACCAGGGATCGGAGCCCTCGTGAGATGCATCCGAACGGCTACTCCGCTCGGTCGTCCCAGGCTGGTAGTTACCTACCCACGACATCAGAAATCAGAAGCCCTCGTCGAAGGGCAACGGAGCAGCTTCCATCCATCCTCGGCGCAAATAAGGCGGACAGCCCTCTACCCACCACACGCAGAGGATCCAAACTCCCAACTAGGGGCATCAGGTCTATCCAAGTCTCGAGCGATCTCCCCTCGACTTCGGGGCCATGGAGACGCCTTCTCCTCGGTAGCGCTTGAATCAACTCGACGGACGATCGCTAGGCAAATAACCGAAATGACATGGAAGCCCAATAGCGCGAGAAGAAAAACGAGAAGAAAATTTTTTACAAGCAAGCCAATGAAACCAAAGAAAAAATTTTATTACTAAAAGGCGGTCTTTACAGAGGGTATTTCTGGCTCCCTAGCCTAACAAAATGCCCGGAGGCTTACAAATTCCAGACGCAGCAAAATAAAAAGGAGGAGGAAGACGGGGGCTTTAGGCCTCGGGGCCAGGAGCGACCTCGGGGCCCTCGACATCCACCACGAGGCGAGCTGGGTCCTCGGCGACTTCCTCACCATTAATCTCATGCCCCTGCCCGCTAGTGTCTGCGAGGGGGTACTGGACCCGGAGCTCTTCGTCGGCGAACCCCGGCACCCGGGCCTTAACAGCGTCGAGGGCCTCGTGCCAGATGAGGGTCGTGGCGACGGTCAGGTCATCATAGTAGTCTTTTGACTTCTTTTAGCCCTCCACCGCCTTCGCCGCTGAGAGGTCGGCCAACTTGGCTGCCCTCAGGTCGGCCGACTTCGCCCATTCGGCCGCCGCCCCCAGCTCCTTCCGGAGGGTTTTCACTGTCTTCTTCAGGTTGCCGGCCAGCACCTGAGCGTCCTCAAGCTTGGCCTCAGCAACCGCGGCGGCCTCACGGTGCTAGAAACCTCACGCTTCCCAGACTCCACCTCGCGCTCCAGGGCGACGGCCCTCGCCTTCATCGCCGCCAGCTCCCGCTTGGAGCTCTCTTCCAGCGAGGCGAGCTGGCCCGTAGCTTTCATCGCTGGGGCTACTACCTCGGCCTCCATGCGCAAGGCGAGGGCGACATGCTGAAGGACCTGAAAGGAAGAAGAGAGATCAGGAAGATGAGAGAGGCACCGAACCTCAAAAAATAATAATAATAAAAGACGAGCACTTACCTGCATGGACTCCTGGACGATGGACGCCAGCTGAGCCCTGAAGGTCCCCCCGGGGACTCTACTCCCGGCCGATGCCTCTATTTCATGCAGCAGGTTATCCGCGACGGATAGCCCTGAAGGCACGGCAAAATGGAGACCGCCTTCCTCTACCGTGATCGGCGAAGACGGTCCCCGGGAAGATCTCCTCTTGAGCGGCCTTAAGGGAGAGTCGGTCTCCTCCTCCGAGGCCGGGTCCTCCAGAATCCGAGCCCGCCTCTGACCTGACATTCTGCTGGGCCCGGGGGCGAGATCCGCCTCCGAGCGCTCGCGGGGAACTACTGCCGGGGGAGAAGGAGCCGGAGCAGGCTGTGAACGGGAAGAGCTGGCGCCCCCAACCTTCGCAACCGGCCTCGGCTGGCGCATAGAAGCCCGGAGTGAGTCCATGTCCATGGGTCTTGCACGGAACCAAGTGTAAAAGGAGTCAGCGACACAGGAAATATACGAACCAAAAAAAAAACTTAAACTTACCGACGAACTCAACGGGGCTGAGCCCGGCCCAACTCAGAACCTTCTCAGACAACAGCACGTCAAAACGCGGGATGGGCACCCACGATGCCACTCTCACCGCGATAGGGTCACTGGACTGGTTCCCCGGCAAGTGCTTCTCCCTCGACCACTCTGTAGGCATGGGCCAGTCCTCGCCCTCTGGAGGGAAAACGAAAAAGAACTTCTTCTTCCAGTCGTGAATGGAAGAAGGCAGGGCCACTACCCCCGTCCCGGTGGCGCCCCCTGGTCGCTTTCTGAAAGAGAGATAAACCCACCTC
Organism: Agapanthus africanus; assembly: GCA_030015575.1. Lineage (NCBI taxonomy): Eukaryota > Viridiplantae > Streptophyta > Magnoliopsida > Asparagales > Amaryllidaceae > Agapanthus > Agapanthus africanus. Next base: position 724,414,687 of record CM057339.1, read on the forward strand.
GGGTCGCCCGCTCGACCACCAGGGTGATTTTTGAAGATGAGGGAAGAATCAAGGAGGGAAAGGCTGATGGGGATCGCCTGTAACTTCAGGAGGACCAGAAACCCGAGGAGAATCCTCCACGAGTTTGGCACAAACTGACCGGGGGCCAACCCGAAGAAGTTCAACGCTTCAACGACCTCAGAAGAGAAGGGCAGACGCATTCCACCCCAAAATGCTTCCAAATACAAGGCGATCTCCCTGCCCCGTACTTGGTCTGCCCTCTCCCCCTCCTTGGCCAGGCGGAGCGTATAGCGTGAGGGGATGTGGAAGTGAGCTGAGCGTTGGCAAGCTCGTCCTGATGCCTTATCCAACACAAGGTGCTAGGGGCAGCATCTACCGCCTCCTCTCTGGGGGCTGCCCCCATCACATGATCCTGGGAAGAGGGGCCGACCCCTGCTCCCCGAGAGGACTCAGGCTCATCTAAAGGGGTCCTAGAACCTACCTCAACGACATCTACTGACTCGACAAGAGAAGACATCTAACCTTGGGAAGAATGATCCTCGGGGAATGAAAGTGGAAGGAAGAAAACGAGCGTCGAGCAACCGAGACTTTGAATGGAAAATATGAAGGAGTAGGGGCCCCGGAACGGGCCCCACCCCTAATTATCGCCACAAGCGACCTCATCCAACGGTGCCCTTCATCTCCCGCCAAGACGCCTCCTCGCATCCAACGGCTCCGATTGCTCCACTTGTCATCCCCGTACTGGACCGCACCCTTTCAGGCGTCGCAGGTCTGCACACGTCGCGTCAGCCAACCGACGCTCGACACGTGGGCTGTCACTTCAAAGGCAAGATACATGAACCGGCGCACCCTCCTTAAATGCAGAGATCTCGTCCTGATTCGCTGACAGAAAAGATAGCTCGCGGCTCGGGGACGCGTCCCGACGAAACCTTAGGAGGGGGCTCACCCCGGGCGGCCCGGCGGTCCACTCCTGACCCGACCCGCTAGGTGGTTGGGACAAGAGTGGGGGGCTAATGATAATGCTCAATATTGGTGACCTTTAAGATCAAGACACGTGGAGGATGGCACATCCCAGAACTCAGAAGAAAGGGCCCACAAAGGCCGACCTGGCCATCCCTGTACCCGACCGGCCAGCACAAGCTAAGCCCTCCTCCGGGCTCCCTGCAGATTGGCCTCCTCGGCCCCTCAGCTCGCCCTGAGCTGCCACAGGACCAAGTTTCCCCGGCCTTCTCGCTCGTCCCCGAGCCCCTTGGCCGAGGCCGTCTTCCTCGGTCCTCCGACCAGTTCAGCCACTCACAGACGTAACCGCCGCTCCGTGAATCTCGCCATGCGCGGATTTTGCGCCAGCAACATCCCATGTTCCTCGCCTTCACGATCTCCATTCATGGGCGATCCGCTCTCTACACGGGCGTGACGTCGGGAGTGTAACTGCCGGCGAGATTCTCGCGCCTGCTGCTGCGTGCCTCCACCACCATATAAACCCCTATCACAGAAGGGTCAAGTAAGCCATTTTTTACTCCACTTAGCCGTTACGCTGCTCGGATCTAGCGCTAACTTGATCGTCGGAGGGTCCTCGGTCAAACCACCCCGGGACTTCTTTGCAGGAACTTGGCGTCAAACTCCTCCAATCACCAAATCTCCTCAAAACCCCTTGAGACCCACACACAAATAGGGGATCCCCTCCAGAATCTACCGGGAGATCGACGGAAGACAACATCTGAAGGTGAACTGAAAAGGACCTCCATCACCTCGCAATAGACACCTATCTCATAGACGGCAAGCATTTCAAGCCCTTGGACATCGACGGATGAGCAATCCTGAAATTTAAATTGCTGAAAATTGTCACTATAAGAGTGCAAATTAAGTTGAAATGTATTTATATAAAATTTACCTGAAACAACTCCGAGTATATTTTGCATACCTATGTACCTCTGCAACTCAGTAATTTATGTACTGTGTTCCAACGACAAGTCGAGACTGCCTTCGGCAACATTCTTCCCTTGGCCACAAGCAATCAATATCACATAACGTAATTCCATTAAAATAATCAGGCGGGATTCGATGGATTCCGTGAATTACTCGGAAATGTTGTGAGCAGAGAATCAATATACACAACTATTCAGCCAAAGTAAACAAGTATAAATGTAACCAACATGCTCACAAACAAAGAAACCATCCTACTACAATCCTCCTTCATCACAATGCCAGCAGCGGCAGAGGGTAACCTAATAAGCAGTGGAATAAATCCTTTTATTAATCATTTAAATCCAATAGTAACAATGCCTTTTTTTATGAACATGCTAAATTTTTTTCATTATGAAATCGAAACACTATCCCCCCAATGTTATCTACCTTGCTGAAATCGGCTTTGTAGTCAATCCGAAACTATAATCAGCCATAGGGTTGTCAAAGAGGCCCATGACAAACTTCACGAGCAAAATCCTCTTCACAGCATCATCAGTTCTGCTCATGAGGCCAATATTTTTGTTGACAAGAAGAGTCGGATCATCAATGAACTCCTTGTAGTTTTCTGGGATCATTATCTAAACCAAGCATCAACACAAAAAATGTAAGCAAATGTATCAATGGGGCCAAAAGAAACAATGTTTCGTCTCGCAATCATATACAGTAATTCCTAATAACCAAGCCTTCATGATCAGCTTATTAGGTAAACTATCTTAATACTTCTTTCAACATTATAAAAAACAGATGAATTATACGGAGAGTACAAATTACATTTTTTTTTCTAAAGAAAAGATAAATGTATAGTAATTTTCATTTTTTATTTTTTGGTTAGTTACTGGACTTACCATGTCAATACCAGCATTAACTCCAATTTGAACATAATAAGTATAATTCACACCTTGTGGCGTGGTGATTCTATCGATTCCCTGCCAATCTGATATGATGAAACCCTGAAAATTTACCACTGAAAATTTAACAAAAGAAAAGGTACATGTTTCACAAACAAGTTGGTGTGCATTGAGTGTATCATACGAGCTTTGTGGCAAGTGCTACACAAAATGTTGGAGTGTCTTTTTAAGGAAAAATGTTAAATTTTAATCTAATGGAAGCGATTTTAATTGAACTATATTATTTTCAAGGGCTTCTATGCCTTGTTGCAATTTTTACAAATTTTGACAGACATTATGAAAAGAGAGTTATATAGTTTTTGTTTTCCTTTACCACTCAATTGACTTCTGTAATTAATGTCACAAGGCATCAAAATGAAGCCAACACCCTGGACCCTCCTCACTTGAAGCAATATCTTTTAGGTGCAACAGGAATCGTTTTGCCTCTTGCATCGGCAAACTGTATGCTCTGTACAAATGGATACAGGTGGATAAAGAGGTTATGAGAAGCTAAAGCAGTCGTGAGAGTGAGCAGGGTTGGAAAAATATTGTTGGTGGACGAATTTACTTCTTGATTGGATGCAACGTATCGGGGTTTTCATTGAGATCTTAAAGTCCCTGCCACTCTACTAAAACTCGTGAGTGTGTGCGTGTAGAGGAAACGGGATATCAGCTCCTAAGCTGACAAAAAACTGTCAGCTTCCCTATGTATGAAAAACCTCATGATTTGTTACACACATGGTTTCGAAAACATGTGGATCATGATGACCTGTACATATCGGTATCAAACAAATCCTAAGGGCGAAAAGTAGGCCCTACCTATAGGATCCTAGTCTAACTATGTGTTGTTTTTTTAACTTTAGTCGCAAATTGAGTGTTGTTTCTACTGGCTAAAACTTGGGATTTTGTACATGCTCTCCGCCGAATGCAGAGACGAAACCGCGTTGGTCGTCTCGTCTGAATTTGGGGACAGATGCTATTTGGTTTTATCCATCCACCTCTCCGAAGATACCAAGTTGATTTATGGCATCGTGTATCGGAGGTTTAGACGGATGCGGCCGTTGTAGCAGACTTCGTCAGATTCCCCCTCGTTTAAGGAGTTTTTGATTGTGGGGACGCTCTTCCCTGCAGGCGCAAACCCCTGCAGTTAATTACGCTACCGCATCGCGGTAACAACTTTCTCCTTTTCCAGATGAACACTTTGTGTCGTGTGTGTTTGTTTTATTTTTGATTGCCATGAATTGTATACGGAGACTAATTTATGATGTTGCCCGTAGGGCGAGGATTAGTCCAAATCCGTATTTTCTTAGATTTGGGTTTGGGTTGGGTTTAAAGATCGTTTGTCTTGTTTTAGACTAAGATCAACTCAAACATTTGTTGAGAATACGTTAGTCTAATTTTAGACTAAGATCCACTCAACAGGATCATTTAAATCCAACAAAAGGGCATTTGGGCTCTATTGTTTTAGTTTAGGGACATTACGGTCTAAAAGTTTAAGGACATCATAGTCCGTGACAGTTTAAAGACGTCATAGTCTGTAAAGTTTAAAGGCATCATAGTCTATGAGTTTAAGGACCTCACAGTCCATAAAATTTAAGGACATGATAGTCCATGAGTTTAAGGACCCCAAAGTCCGTAAAGTTTAAGGACATCATAGTCCAGTTTAAAGACATCATAGTCTGTGTGGTTTTGATTCAACCATTTGGGGATGCACCAAAAGTTATTGGTTATTAGGACCCTCCGTCTCTCTGAAAACGTTGAAGAATTACAACGACATATATCAGAGGTATGAAGAGATGCATCATTGAACTAATGTTGGTTCGGAGATCTGTAGTCAAGTTTGAGACTAAGATCAGTTAAAAATATTGGGAGCACATGGTTAATCTGAATTGGGGGATTTATGGCCTACTTAGGCTTAACACATTCAGTTAAAGTTTTTGAACACTTATTTGGACTCAGTCCATTCATTTTTGAAAAAAATGTTAACATTTCTTTAGGATCGGGCCCTTTTTGTTCAATAATGCAGAGCATTAATTTTGGGTTCCGACTGTAGGGTTCCTAGGCACTTTAAGGAGGTCTCACAAGGCATCAACCATGCCAATTTATAATTTTACAAGTGCCGAGAAACCCTAATACGGATCGTTAACTAGAATTTTAGGCGAAAAAGAAACTAGTTAACAACTTAACTGTAAGTGAACGGAAATACAACCTTTGTAGATCCGGTTGTCCACCTCCATAGCTCCGCAATGAAGTGTCCTCGCTGTCCAAATGGAATCCCGGGCTCTAGCGTCGGCTTCATCGGAGAAATGGGCGGGCTAGGTCATCGACTACGATGCCGAAGATGATCTACGTCGAGACACCACTAGATCAAGCTCCCACTTCACCAAGTCATGAAACTTGTGAAGAAAACACACTCTACTACTTGGCAAGAAGTAGAGGATGAAGAAATAGGAAGTGGGTTCACTTTAGAATTGGATTTCTCACTCATTTTCATCAAATCACCATTGATGAAGCAAGCTTTTCTTCTTGTGTAGAAGAAGAAGAAAAAGATGATAATATTATGATAAGTTATAAGAAATAGAAAAGAAAATAAATTCTTATCATAAGCAAACCATGGTCAAGTGTAGAGAATTGACTAAGGTTAGATGAATGGTTAGGGTTAAACCTGAAGACAAAATGGTCACTTGGTCAAAGCTTCATGAAGCTTCAACAAGCTTCATGAAAGAAAGAAAGAAAGAAACCATTTTGTTTTCTTTTGCCATTTCTTTTTAATCTAAATTAAAAAGATAAATGAATGATAAAATAAAAACCCTAACCATTTACTTAACCAAGGTTTAATTCTTTACACAAAAACCCTAGCAATCATGTATCATCAAACATGATACAATCAAGTGCACAAAAGTATATCACATATACAACTTGTGAACTTCAAGTGAGAAAATCCATTTAAAATGAACCAATACTGGTTAATGTAAATTAATATATCATATATATAATTATACATTAAATCATTAAATCAACACTTGATTTAACGATCCGGTCATATCGCATATAACCGAGTAATATCCAATATATCGATTTATCGAATCAATCCTTGATTCGATAACTAGGTTATATCGCATACAACCATTCGATACATTCATCGCGAGAATAGAATACGTTATCACATACACGCATTATTCTCGGTCCCGCATATATCTCATATGCGCTCCTATTTCGTTTCGCTTGAGCCAAGGAAACCTTTGTGTAGGACTCTAAAGACTCGTCAATACGCCGGCAGCAGGTGATGATCATATCAAACACCCACAAGCCGCAAGCGGTCTGCTAAACGTAACGGCCACCCGGGTATTGAGCGATCAGAAGATCGACGAGCAAGCCCGCTCATACTCCTGTGAATCCAACCAGTAACACTTACCGTACAGTCAGGTCTCGTCGTCTGATATGTCGCATATCTCGCCTAGGGGTGGTAAACGTCAGACCCCAATAGCTCGATAAGTCGTGTCGATATGAGGACTATAACAGTTCGAGAAACTACTGGTAACACTTACCAGTAAATCTCAGCAACCCTGGCCAGGGATTTCCGGTTATAGCCAATCGAACACAGCGCAACATCAACTCCCTATACTGGGAGAGACGAATCCACTCCTATCGCTCATTGCCTCCATGTGATTCGGGACTGTACCCAAAAACCACCGTTTTGCACGCCCTCTTGGACGTGGTAAGGTGGAAATCAAAGCACAGTGGGAACCACACAAGACTCTATGACGATCTCGGGTCAACAGACTACTCTGTACCGGTGTCACCAGAGAACTGCCATCTGACGTAAGGTATAGTACCATCTGGGAGATCTCGGCGAGTCCGTCCAGTGTACCCAGTCTCCACTGAGCACCCGTATATCATCTCTGATGTCAAACACCAATGGATATGGGATCATCCATCGCCCATCTGTATGGGTCGAGAAGGTATACGCTAGTCTACTCTGGTATATCGATGCCCCGTCTCGATACACCCATGACTAGGGACCTTGAAGGATGTACTTATGGACTACCATGTCCCCACTAGTATGATCCGCATCATAGTACAGATAGTCAAGTACACATCCTAAGGGCTTTACCAACATGTAATAGAGAGACAATCTGTGTACACGTTAAGGTAAAGAGCAACCAGATAGCATACTATCATGTCGAGCAAGAAAGTCCTCCCTATATATGTCCCAGCATCCACTACAATATACATCCTATGTATAGCAATGGCCTCTAGGGCATACATATAACTAACAATCTCCCACTTGCACTAGGGCCATCTGATAGCAGTGGTTGTAGTATCTTATACTCAACCATCCCATAAAAGTCTCTTTCTGGGAATAGGCCTTCGTGAGTGGATCCGTCGTGTTGTCCTCTGAGTCTACTCTCCAAACCTCGATCACCCTGGAGATCAACCATCTCCATGATCAGGTGATACTGCCTTAGAATATGTCTGGATCACAGATGGGACCGGCGTTCCTTGGCATAAGCCACAACTCCATTGTCTCACAATGGTAGGAACTAAGTTCATTTCATGAATAAATATACATCCAGACTGTCTCTTTGGTAGCATCTTAAGTAGCGATGTATCCAGCCTTTATCGTCTAGTATGCCACGGTATCTAGCTTGGAACTCTTCCAACATACCGTCCCTTTACTGAGGGTAAAGACAATGCCTGCGACTGACATTCAGTCGGTCTTTATCATCCTGGAACACTTCCAGTGATTCTCCCCTGGATCGATTGATACCATCTCACTATTTCTAGTGAGATTCCTAACATCCAATTAGATCTATCTCATAGATCCAAAATCCAGGATTTAGTAGGTATCATTTTGATCCTATATGGAGAATCATTGTGATAATCGGAGATTGATCGAGCGTAGCATAGGAAACTCTTTCCTTGTCAAGAGTATGTCATCCACGTACTCTACGAGAATCGCCACCATACTCCCTACTACCTTTTTGTTTATACAAGGTTCATCTACCATTTTGATGATGTCAAACTCTTTGACTAATCCATCAAAACAGATGTTCCAACTCCGCGATGCCTACTTTATCATATAAAGCATCTTACACACGTTTCCGCTGCTCCTACTGTCTACGAAGCCCTCTGGCTGTGTACTTATAAACGCTTTCTTCTAAAACTTCATTTAGAAAAGCAGCCATGGCACCCAACCGCCAGATATCGTAGTCATGGTATGTAGCCGTGGCAAGTAGGATCTGGATGGACTTAACCGTAGCTACTTAGAAAAGGTTTCATTATAATCCATACCTGGTCAATGATGCAAACCTTTAACAAGTCTAGCTTTGAAATTCTTAACTTTTCCATGTACACCAAGTAATCTTCTCAAGATATACTTGCTCCTGATGGGGATTTAACCCTTCAGATAAAGCAACTAAAGTCCATATTTTATTGGTGTATAAGGATTCCCTCTCAGATCGCTAAGCATCCAGCCATTCTTACAGAGTCTTACTCCTGATGGCCAGCTCGAAGCTAGTTGGGTCATCATCTCATGATGCAATCCTCGCTCCCACTGTCATAGAGAAACCGAAGTAACTCTCATGTGGGTGAGGAACCCTACTAGATCGGCGGAGAGGCTGAGGTTCGTTGGAATCTACTGAATCCTTCGGTTCTACCAAATCATCAGCTGCAGTTTGTATAGCTGGAACGTTTCCAGTTCTACATAACAGACGTTGCCTCGAGCTTGTCCGGATTTTGCTTTCAGACATAGGCCGGTCAACCCCAAATCTTAACTAACTTAAGACATGGGCTCTTCCCATACCATATCTCATATGGAGTGGTAGACAACTGATTTGATTTGAACCCTATTCAATAGGTATGCAGCTTCTCAAGTGCATAACTCCCAAAAAGAAATAGGTAACTCAGTAGTACTCATCATAGAGCACACCTTATCATATAGGGTGTGATTGCTCCACCCCGATATACCATCGTGCTATGGTGTATACGGAGGAGTAATGCTGAGAGAGAATCTCATTCTCCTTTAGAATAGTCCAGGATTTCCGTGCTCAAGTATTCTCCTCCTTGATCTCATCAAAGGACATAATACTTATACCCGTATTGGTTCTCTACTTCTAACTTATATTCTGTGAATATCTCAAAAGGTTCGGACTTGTGTTTCAACAGGAACATATGTCTGAATCTAAAGAGATCATCAGAGAATGTAATGAAGTACAAAGAACCTGTCTTGGCATGTGTAGACAGGGGACCTTACATACATCAACATGTATCAATCCCAAGAGTTCACTAACTCTTTCTCTGTTTCCAGTAAACAGAGCTGAGGTCATCATATCTTTGTGACATGACTGGCAAGTTTCATAAGATGTATATTCAAACTGATTTAAATATGTATCTAAATGTAACTCCAACCAGTCGGGTCGCATTGATATGACCTAGTCTACAATGCCTCAAGAAGGACTCGTTCATATGTGAACTCTTCCTCTTGTGTGTGTTCCGTATATTAAGAACTGTAGTTTGATTTAGAACATCAATACTTTTAGATAACGTGCCTGAACCGATCAACTTTTGATATAGGAAATGTTCAAAACATTATCCAACTATACAAAATTTTATCATTTCTTTACTAAATAAAGAGATTGATATGATTTTGTATATCAGGTTCGGTATCTAATAACAATTATTCAGAATCAATGTATTGGTAATACAGGGTGACAGTGACCAACAGACTTGGCTGCAACACTTGCCCCGTTTTCTGCCTCATGAAACTTATCACCCGTTCTTAGTTCTCTACCTATCTGTAGCCCTATGTAACTGATTACATATCTGGGATCCTGGTCCGGTATCATATACCCAGGATGCGGAGGATACTGAGAAACAGTTCTTTGTAATGAACACACCCGAAGATGATGCATCAACATGCACTCTCTTCGTTTGGGCGGCACGGGAAATCTGGTATTCCCCAATTTCCTGCTCTGTCTTATAACATTTATAAGTTGGAGCGGGACCAACGTTCCCCAGCTCAGTATAACAAGTGGGTTCGGTCAATAATCCGTTTTATTATCTTGATTATGATATGGTCGCTACCTGGAGAGAGAGAGAAGAAAACACTCAGCGTGCGCTCTTGCAAGAATAGATTGGTTATTTTATCTAATTAGGATGGCTCCCACTGTTATTTTGTCAAATCTTCCTTCAAACCCTAAAAGGAAAGACTAGCCGAGATTAATTACACACTACAAGTTCGCCAATCTTTCAGCTAGGCCAGTGTCGGTACTTTGAGGGAGGTCCCCCGTGCTTTCGCACGAACCTAATTAATGTAAACCTCGTTTTTCCAGAGGCGTAACCTCGTTGACACCTTTCTAGACACCTACTTGATCGGCTAATTGTAATGTGTAAAACTCTCCCAGGAGTAACAATTACTCGCAGCGGGTATCGGGATCCAACTATCTCATAGAAGGTATGCAATCTCATTGCAAATTTCAACACTTGAAATTCCTGATAATATTTTGCCCCTAGCACCCTATGACCTTGACGGAGGTCAACAAACCATAGGTTACTAGTCAAGTTCAACCTGTCATTTCTTGATCGAATTAAACCACCCGCACGACCCTTGACGGAGGTCAACAAGGCCGCACGACTACCCAATCCAATCTGCATCATATGCATAAGCAGATAAATACTAGTTAGCTACCGCACACTACGCCTTGACGGAGGTCAACAAACGTAGCACGAATACTAAGTAGGACTTATCTGAAATGACGGAGGGCTACGACAGGTTTTTCTAAAAACCTATTGCGTAATGAACTTGATATCGTTGTAGGATCAAATGAATTTTGAAATGGAGTGTTTTTGAGGCTTTTCTAGTTTTGCAATAGGAGTCACTCCCGTTGAAGGGATCGTCGGTCCTTTCCTCGTCGAATGAGGTGCGGGATATATCATATATATCACTGTGCAAAGCAAAAACTTTTAAAAGCAATCAAAAGACAAACCGAGTGTGTAGCATCTTCCAGTTATTGCTAAAGGAGTCACTCCCGGTGAAGGGATCTCGGTCCTTTCCTTATCGAATAAGGTGCAGGATATATCATATATACCGCTGTGCAAAGCAAGAACTGTAGCTACCTGTTTTATTTTGAAATTCGATTCCACAACATCTTAGGTTTCTTTTATTTCATTAATCTCATTAATGAAGTCCCATCATTTAAATTACCTAAACATCACAGATAAATACGACGTACACTTATGCCATCCGCATTCGCCTCGATGTCCCCTCGTGCACCGTTAGGTTAGGTAACTAACGGCAGAGCGGGGCAGGGCTAGCGCGGGTGTAAAACATAAGTAACGTCTATATAATATATCATATATACTATATACTGTATCTATCACAGAACATCACATGATCACATCACAGATATCGCAGCAAAAGAATCATATGAAATATTGGATATACTAGGACGTTCGTGTTTTCAATACGAGCCAGTATAAAACACGGATTCCACGGTCGCGATGAATAGCCAAACCCACACCCCTAGACCCCTACGAGAGCGGCAAGCAACCCTACCAATTCTAGAGTTAGAAGACCCGGACCTGACTCCTCGAGTTGGTCTCCCACTGGACACCAGAACCCGGTTACTTGTGCCCTCCTCCTTGGGTCTATCCTAGTGCGGAAAAGTAAATAATATACAACAACGGTGACATCTTCCGCAACTTGGAAGTGCCCCAATAAAAGAATATTACATACAAGTTTTTACATGAATGAAAATGAAAAACACTCATCTCATATAAAAACCCCCGGCTATTCAAACACGACGATCCAATATAACATATCCAGCAACACATAACATCACATGTCATCAACGTAAGTAAATATGCGCATCCCAATTGTCGTTGACATATAGCAACGAAACCGACGATATCACATATTACACTTACGGTCACAGAAAAGAAAGTGTAAAACTACAACAGTTGGAATCCGCAACCATTTTAGTCATCGCATGCCAAATTGAATGAATTCCTTAGACATCGCATGCCTAACAATTATAAACCCCACATTTTAGTCTCAAAATCGAAAACACTTTTCAATATCAAGTCGGGGAATTCAATAAGATTCCCGGCATCCTGATCAAATGCTCGTCGCAAACTTTAGTAGGCGGCTGCACCCCCGATACCGTCGACGAAGTGCACCAAGGCGGAACACCGCTACCGCGAGCACCCGAACGGATGCTTTCGGCGACGGGGTTCTCCTACAGTCACTTGGTCGGGGCTATGGGGTGAGGCTGTCTATTAAGTTTACCCGGCGAGTATCCGCGTACGCTACGTGATTGCGACGGACTTTTGATCACATCAAAATTCCGTGGCAACCGATCAAATGAGACTAAAGTGCTATGTTTATAACATTCAAATCAGTTATCGCATAACTGCTTGTAGATTCCAAATATTGTACCCATTCCAGATAAATAGAAAATGTTAAACTTTCCGATCGAACTTTCAAACACCCAAGTTTTCCCGAAACAGATCACACATGAAACAAGTTTAAAAAACATCCAGTTCATGCCTCAGTACCAACGGTCCAGCCGTAGAAGGGTCAAGTCAACGCCTCACATGTGGCACGCCGTACTGCCCCAAACCCGAAGGTTCAAAGGGCAGTTCAAGACGGTTACATAATCGAGTTAAGGTTTGTTGTCTTCTAGAGGGACCATCGCGTTACTTGCACTACTTAGAACGTCTTTAAACCACGGAAAAATCCAACACTTGGAAATTTCCCGACAGGGGAAAAAGTGGGTATTTATATCCGGCCGAACTTTTTAACATATTCAAAAATTATCCGGAAAAGACATAGACAAAATCTGATAATCCGATCGAATAATCTTAGCTCCAAAATACCCCAGGAAACTCAACTCTTGAGTTCAGATTAAAAAATCCCAGAAAACTCAGCACCTCAAATAACAAATTACTGTGCAAAATGTGAAGGCTGACGTCATCATTTTGCCGCGGAACCGCCGCATAAGCCAAGCTTATGCCGTGGTTCCACCGCACTTTAGTCGTATCTTTGGGAAAATTTTGCACCGTAATTCTTATAATTTCCTGCCGAATATTTTAAGAATTTTTAATCTGGAAAAAACCCAGTTTTTGAAAAAGTCCAGAGAGCATTTTAGAATTAGGGTTTCGGTTCGATCGGGTTTCAAACGTCATCTACAATTCGCCTAATGCTCTAGCTAGGCTCTGATACCACTGTAGGGTTCCTAGGCACTCTAAGGAGGTCTCACAAGGCATCAACCATGCCAATTTATAATTTTACAAGTGCTGAGAAACCCTAATTCGGATCGTTAACTAGAATTTTAGGCGAAAAAAAAACTAGTTAACAACTTAACTGTAAGTGAACGGAAATACAACCTTTGTAGATCCGGTTGTCCACCTCCATAGCTCCGCAATGAAGTGTCCTCGCTGTCCAAATGGAATCCCGGTCTCTAGCATCGGCTTCATCAGAGAAATGGGCGGGCTAGGTCATCGACTACGATGCCGAAGATGATCTACGTCGAGGCATCACTAGATCAAGCTCCCACTTCACCAAGTCATGAAACTTGTGAAGAAAACATACTCTACTACTTGGCAAGAGGTAGAGGATGAAGAAATAGGAAGTGGGTTCACTTTAGAATTGGATTTCTCACTCATTTTCATCAAATCACCATTGATGAAGCAAGCTTTTCTTCTTGTGTAGAAGAAGAAGAAAAAGATGATAATATTATGATAAGTTATAAAAAATAGAAAAGAAAATCAATTCTTATCATAAGCAAACCATGGTCAAGTGTAGAGAATTGACTAAGGTTAGATGAATGGTTAGGGTTAAACATGAAGACAAAATGGTCACTTGGTCAAAGCTTTATGAAGCTTCAACAAGCTTCATGAAAGAAAGAAAGAAAGAAACCATTTTGTTTTCTTTTGCCATTTCTTTTTAATCTAAATTAAAAAGATAAATGAATGATAAAATAAAAACCCTAACCATTTACTTAACCAAGGTTTAATTCTTTACACAAAAACCCTAGCAATCATGTATTATCAAACATGATACAATCAAGTGCACAAAAGTATATCACATATACAACTTGTGAACTTCAAGTGAGAAAATCCATTTAAAATGAACCAATACTAGTTAATGTAAATTAATATATCATATATATAATTATACATTAAATCATTAAATCAACACTTGATTTAACGATCCGGTCATATCGCATATAACCGACTAATATCCAATGTATCGATTTATCGAATCAATCCTTGATTCGATAACTAGGTTATATCGCATACAACCATTCGATACATTCATCGCGAGAATAGAATACGGTATCACATACACGCATTATTCTCGGTCCCGCACATATCTCATATGCGCTCCTATTTCGTTTCGCTTGAGCCAGGAAACCTCTGTGTAGGACTCTAAAGACTCGTCAATACGCCGGCAGCAGGTGATGATCATATCAAACACCCACAAGCCGCAAGCGGTCTGCTAAACGTAACGGCCACCCGGGTATTGAGCGATCAGAAGATCGACGAGCAAGCCCGCTCATACTCCTGTGATTCCAACCAGTAACACTTACCGTACAGTCCGGTCTCGTCGTCTGATATGTCGCATATCTCGCCTAGGGGTGGTAAACGTCAGACCCCAATAGCTCGATAAGTCGTGTCGGTATGAGGTCTATAACAGTTCGAGAAACTACTGGTAACACTTACCAGTAAATCTCAGCAACCCTGGCCAGGGATTTCCGGTTATAGCCAATCGAACACAGCGCAACATCAACTCCCTATACCGGGAGAGACGAATCCCCTCCTATCGCTCATTGCCTCCATGTGATTCGGGACTGTACCCAAAAACCACCGTTTTGCATGCCCTCTTGGACGTGGTAAGGTGGAAATCAAAGCACAGTGGGAACCACACAAGACTCTATGACGATCTCGGGTCAACAGACTACTCTGTACCAGTGTCACTAGAGAACTGCCATCTGACGTAAGGTATAGTACCATCTGGGAGTTCTCGGCGAGTCCGTCCAGTGTACCCAGTCTCCACTGAGCACCCGTATATCATCTCTGATGTCAAACACCAATGGATATGGGATCATCCATCGCCCATCTGTATGGGTCGAGAAGGTATACGCTAGTCTACTCTGGTATATCGATGCCCCGTCTCGATACACCCACGACTAGGGACCTTGAAGGATGTACTTATGGACTACCATGTCCCTACTAGTATGATCCGCATCATAGTCCAGATAGTCAAGTACACATCCTAAGGTCTTTACCAACATGTAATAGAGAGACAATCTGTGTACACGTTAAGGTAAAGAGCAACCAGATAGCATACTATCATGTCGAGCAAGAAAGTCCTCCTTATATATGTCCCAGCATCCACTACAATATACATCCTATGTATAGAAATGGCCTCTAGGGCATACATATAACTAACACCGACACCCCTTCTTCTTTTGTCTTTTTATTGAGTGTTGGACACTCTTTATTATGGCGCTGGGCTTTATTTAAAGAACACTTTGTGTTCCCTCAGCGCATACGTGAGGAGCACGTGGTGCGCTTGGTGCTGAGCGCTAGACCTGGAGAGCTAAGGCGCTTCTTGTGAAATAGCGCACACGTGAGGAGCACGTGGAGCGCTTGGTGCTGAGCGCCAGTCTTGGAGCGCCGAGCGCTTCTTGTGAAAGAGCGTACATGTGAGGAGCACGTAGTGCGCTTGGCGCTGAGCGCCAGCCTTGAAGCGCTGAGCGCTTCTTGTGAAAGAGCGCACACATGAGGAGCACGTGGTGCGCTTAGTGCTGAGCGTCTGTAAATAAGTGCAGAGCGCTCCTTGTGAAAGAGCACACACATGAGGAACACGTGGTGTGCTTGGTGCTGAGCGCCAGCCTTAGAGCGCTGAGTGCTTCTTGTGAAAGAGCGCACACGTGAGGAGCACGTGATGCGCTTGGCGCTGAGCGCCAGCCTTGGAGCGCTGAAGCGTTTCTTTGAATTAGAGCGCTAAGGCTCTTTTTGATCAGTTCTGCGCTCTGAGAATTAAACTCTCGTTTATAGGAGACTTTGTCTCATAGATTTAAGAACTAAGTTCTTATTTTAATAGAAGATTTTACAATCACTTCTGTTCTAGTGAAAGACTTCGTCTTTATTTTATAGATCTATGATCTAAAGAGAATTAAATTTCCCCCCCTCACTTTTTATGATGAGATGCTATGATCTTTTTGTTAGTTATATGTATGCCCTAGAGGCCATTACTGTACATGCGTTGTATATTGTGGTGGATGCTGGGACATATATAGGGAGGACTTTCTTGCTCGACATGATAGTATGTTATCTGGTTACTCTTTATCTTAACATGTACTCTGATTGTCTCTATGTCACATGTTGATAAAGCCCTTAGGATGAGTACTTGACTATCAGGACTATGATGCAGATCATACTAGTGGGGACAGAGTAGTCTCCAAGTACATCCTTCAAAAGTTCCTAGTCGTGGGAGTACCGAGACAGGGCATCGATACTCCAGAGTAGACTAGCGTATGCACTTCTTGACCCATATGATGGGCGATGGATGATCCCATATCCATTGGTGTTTGACATCAGAGAAGGTATACGGGTGCTCAGTGGAGACTGGGTACACTGGACGGACTCGCCGAGAACTCCCAGATGGTATTATACATCACGTCAGATGCCAGTTCTCTGGTGACACTGGTACAGGTTAGTCTATAGACCCGAGATCGTCATAGAGTCTTGTGTGATTCCCACCGTGCTTTGATTTCCATTATACCATATCCAAGAGGGCGTGCAAAAAGGTGGCTTTTGGGTACATTCCCGAATCACATGGAAGCAATGAGCGATAGGAGGAGTTTCGTCTCTCCCGGTATAGAGAGTTGATGTTGCGCTGTGTTCAATTGGCTATAACTGGAAATCCCTGGCCAGGGTTGCTGATATTTACTGGTAAGTGTTATCAATAGTTTCTCGAACTGTTATGGACCTCATATCGACACGACTTATCAAGCTACTGGGGTCTGACGTTTACCACCCCTAGGCGAGATATGCGACATATCAGACGAAGAGACCGGACTGTACGGGAGTGTCACTGAATGGATTCGCAGGAGAATGTGCAGACTTGTTTGTTGATCTTCTGATCGCTCAATACCTGGGTGGCTGTTACGTTTAGCTGACCGCTTGCAGCTTGTGCGTGTTTGATATAATCATCACCTACTGCCGGTGTATTAACGTGTCACGACCCGCAGGGTACGGAACGTGACTGGCACTTAAGTTTACGAAACGTCTAAAGGCGTCCGTAAAATAAGTAAGCCAAATCCCAGAAAACAAAACCAATGAAGCAAAAGAGTGAAGAAAAACCCAATCAATTGAAAGCGAGTTATCAAATAAGTCATGTAAAACCCTTTTTTTAAAAACAATACCAATTTAACCCGAAAATTTCGGCAGAGTCTCCTTTGTAAATACTGGCCCCCAAAAATGGGTACAACAAAATATATACATGAATCCACAAAATAGGGCATCCCCAAGCGGGAGCTAGCTCTTCGCCATAAGGCGGTCACAAATCCCACGCAATGTAAATGACAACAAGCATAATAATCATAAGGAAGCATGAAAAAAGTAGCATGTCGGCTCAAGTGAGCTCGACCCCAAAATACAACATAAGATCCACAAACCTCACTGTCTCATCTCTAGGTCAATATACAATAATCTGGTGGAAACAGTAGATGGAGTACACTAGATACAAAGAATATACAAGTGGTACAAAAAAATGATAACATAACCCACCTATGAGCAAATCTCGAGCTCAGGCAAAAGAGGCAAAAGACAAGTGCGCCCGCCGCTACTGAACTGACGGAGCGGACCTGCAAAAGACTGTGGCACAACGGGGGTGAGTTGCCAACTCGTGAGTAATAAATAACATCTACAAAGGCTATCGTATGCATGCACACAAGCATCCTAGCATCTAAAATACAGGTATGACTGGATGCACTAGCAGGTGTGTATACAACATCAGTGTGCTAATATGTATGCAACATGGAAATCTGGGGTCTCAATAGGTATATATAAGGAATATTTTATCTTCTTTTGTTTTTGAAACTCTTTTAGAATGCCAGCATAATGTCAATGAATCGACGAAAATCGGTGTCCAGCAACGACACCCAAAAGCTGTCTCAAATCCCATAAATCCATGTCATAGTGTCTCTGGCCTCAGCCATCCGGCTGACCCATCTCAGTATCAATATATCATCCTCTCGCGGCCCCGGTCGGTATCCTCTGGATATCCGCCGTGCCCAATGAAGTCACCGGTAGGTAATCCGTCCCCTGCCAGGCTCAACGTCATCACCACATTCCTCTTGCCCCGGGGTACCTTACCGGGCCCACCATGTACCCGTGCCGGTTCCTCCACTCCTCGACACGGATTTCCAAATCCACAGCAAACTCATGGTGGACGACACTTACATCACTAGAAAACCGCAATTTACATATTTTAAAAATATAATAAGTTTAGAAATTTTGCGGCTTTCCTCCGAAATCCAGCAATATCATAAAATCTCCAGAAATCCACATAAGTGCATATATCAATGATAATGAATGCGTATGATATCAATAATCAAGTTGCGATGTGTGATTAATATATTAAGCATGAACAATTAATATGATGAAGTACATGCACATGAATTAGCAATACTACGGTTTCATTTTTAAGGAATTAAAGGCAATAGTACCAGTTTAAGTATCAATTAGTAAAAGGTTTCAATTTAAAAGTTATCTAGTGTGGTGGCATGGCAATTACCAGGGTGTGTGTGTAAACATGAATAGTGCTCGTGCTGCATATAAAAACCTGGTAATGGTGCATGTGTCCTACAATTGAGTTTGCGTATATGGATATAACATATTGATCTAATTGCAGCAATTATCATGCCAGTATTATTATTCTAATGTCACAAGTGATTATCCAATTTACTATTTTCCAGTTTACTAAATCTATCGGGCGACTTGCGCCATCCAAACGATCGTCCCCCGTAGATGTTAAATCTACTCACTAATCAAGCTTCAAATATCATTTTCCATACATAACCCTCTCTTGAAAAACCTTAAAACAACAATTTACAACTAAAATCAACTTCTAAAATTACCTAAATTAGCACAATTAAAGACTACATAACAAGGTAACCATATAGATTAGTTCACTAACAACTAGATTAACAAATAAACACTTAATTAATTATCATGGTTCAAAACCCTAGTTTAGACAAACTACTTCTTTTAAACTAGATTAGAAATAAGCTAACTTTTAACACTAACCATACAATTAAAGGAATTTTTAGCAAAAGAAAGCAACTTGATGAGAATTATACCTCTTGATCAATGGATCAAGCAAGAGAATTTGCTCCAAAAATGCCTCCTTTCCACATGTTTTCAACTATAATAGGCTTGAGAAGAGGTAGCACAAGGATTTGTTTTGGTTTTGTAAACAAATTTGTGGATTTAAATGGATTTTTGTAGCAATTTTGATGAAATTTTGGAGGAAATGAAAAGAGGAAGGTGAAGGGGGAGGGCTGCTGGAATTTTCGACCAGAAGAGGGATGGGGGAGGGTGTGGGCAAGTGGGGAAGGTCATGGGTCAAGTCTCCAAGTCAATGTATCATACTTTATTCAGTTAAATTAAAATAAACCCAAAAAAAACCCCTTAAATCAACTCAAGAAACAACTAAAGAAAAGAGATCAGAATTTTCTGGACTTGGTCATGGTTGGGCTGTCCTAGGGCTGAGGGAAATGAGAGAGGGGTTTTACAAAAGAAATTTTATGCAAAAAGGCCCCCTACAACTCAAAAATTGCAAGTTTTAGCCCAAAATTCAATAAATTCGTTTAAATTCATAAAAATTTGAAAAAAATCAAAATAAATTACTAAAAATTCATGTTATCACTAGAATATAATTATCATAATTTTAGAGATTAAAATTAGCCCGGAAAAATTTGTATTTATCGCTTATTTAATGTATTTTCTTACCGGCTTAAAATAATATTAAAAAAAAGAAAAATAGGGAAAAATTTTTAAATGACCAAAATTTCATAATTAACTCATTAGCTACTAAAAACAAGTAATTACCTATCCATTTAAGGTATAATTAGCCCTAAACTGCAAAATACCGAGAAAGACGGTTTTCGGAAAAATACCGAATTTTCACCGAATTTCAGGAAAACACCAAAACGACTTTTCAAGACGCTACAATCTTCCCCCCTTAAAGAAATTCGGTCCCCGAATTTAAAAATATAGCTACGCGTACCTTCAAAGAGATGGGGATACTTCTTCCTCATCTCGCCCTCGGTCTCCCAGGTAACCTCCTCGCTGCTCGGGCTACGCCAAAGGACCTTGACGGTTGGTATAACCTTCGACCTCAACTTCTTCACCTGCCGATCCAAGATGGCCACCGGCTGCTCTGCAAAAGAAAGGTCGCGCTCTAGCTGGACTGTCGGGTGCTGAATCGCATGCGAAGGGTCGTGAAGGTACTTGCGGAGCATCGAAACATGGAAGACGGGGTGAACATCGGGAAAGCTGGGTGGAAGAGCCAAACGATATGCAACAGCGCCAACACGCTCGAGGATCTCGAAGGGACCTACGAATCTAGGGCTAAGCTTCCCCTTTCGCCCAAAACGCATCACGCCCTTCATCGGAGAGACCCTCAGAAAAACATGGTCGCCAACTGCGAACTCTAATCTGCGACGGCGCCTGTCTGCATACGATTTCTGCCTGCTCTGAGCCGCTCTCATCCGGTCTCGGATCAACTGGATCTTCGATGTCGTCTCCTCAACAAGCTGCGGCCCCAAAATGCTGCTCTCGCTGAGCTCTGTCCAACAAACGGGCGATCTGCATCTCCTCCCATACAATGCCTCGAAAGGTGCCATCTGAATAGTATCCTGGAAGCTGTTGTTGTAGGAGAACTCCACTAGAGGTAAATGACGATCCCAGCTACCACCAAAGTCTAAAACGCACGCTCTGAGCATGTCCTCGAGGGTCTGAATGGTCCGCTCTGACTGTCCGTCCGTCTGCGGATGAAACGCTGTGCTGAAGCTCAAACGAGTGCCCAAAGCCTCCTGAAGTCTCTGCCAAAGTCGGCTGGTGAACTGAGTGCCTCGATCTGACACGATACAAGTCGGTACGCCATGTAGTCGCACGATCTCGTCAATATAGAGCTGAGCATACTGAGCGAAGCTGAAAGTCGTCTTCACTGGAAGGAAGTGAGCCGCTTTCGTCAATCTATCCACGATCACCCAGATGGAGTCGTACCCTCGACTGGTCCTGGGTAGACCCACAACGAAATCCATCGAAATCTGCTCCCATTTCCACTCTGGAATGGGTAACGGCTGTAGCTCTCCTGCGGGCCTCTGGTGCTCGGCCTTGACTTGCTGACAAGTCAGGCATCTCGAAACGAACTCCGCAATGTCCCTCTTCATCCCGTCCCACCAGTAGGTCTCTCTCATATCATGGTACATCTTGGTGGAACCGGGGTGGACACTATACACTGATCGGTGTGCCTCCTCAAGAATGTCGCGCCGCAATCCATCAGCATCTGGTACGCACTGTCTAGATCCATATCGTAAAATCCCCTGATCGTCAACCATGAACTCGGAAAATCTGCCCTGTCCCATCTGTGCCATGATCTCTGAGCAACGGTCGTCACTGCGCTGTGCCTCATATATACGGTCAAGCAACTGTGGGCGTGCACGAACATGCGCGAGCTGTCCCCCTGCCTGAGTGAACTCGAACTCAACTCGGCTGTCGCATAACATCTGCCAATCTGCTGACGACTGCCTCTGCACTGCGCGCAAAAAGGATAGACTACCCCCGGGCCTCCTACTCAACGCATCTGCCACCACATTCGCCTTGCCGGGGTGATATAAGATCTCGCAGTCGTAGTCTTTCACCAACTCCATCCAACGACGCTGTCTGAGGTTCAGGTCTCGCTGCTGAAATATGTACTTTAAGCTCTTGTGATCGGTGAATATCTGACATGACTCGCCGTAAAGGTAATGTCGCCAAATCTTCAGTGCAAAGACCACTGCAGCCATCTCCAAATCATGAGTGGGGTAGTTCTGTTCATGCTTCTTCAACTGCCGAGAAGCATAAGCGATCACCCGGCCATGCTGCATCAAAACGCATCCTAATCCCACTCGCGAAGCATCACAGTAGACAACAAATCCGCCTGATCCCGAAGGTAAAGATAATACCGGCGCCGTAGTCAAACATGTCCGCAGCTGCTGAAAACTGCGCTCGCACTCCTCCGTCCAGACGAAAGGAACTCCCTTCCGGGTCAAACTGGTCAACGGTGCAGCTATACGGGAGAAGTCCTGAACAAAACGCCTGTAGTAGCCCGCCAAGCCTAGAAAACTACGGATCTCAGTAACCGATGTAGGTCGGGGCCACTGCTGAACAGCCTCAATCTTCTTCGGGTCCACACAAATGCCGTCTCTCGTAACCACGTGACCCAAGAATCCGACGCTGTCCAGCCAGAAAGCACACTTGGAGAACTTCGCGAACAGCTGGTGCTCCCTCAGAGTCTGTAACGTAATCCGCAAGTGCTGCTCGTGCTCCTCTCTGCTCCGGGAGTACACCAAGATATCGTCGATAAACACGATGATGAACAAGTCAAGATACGGCCTGAATGTACGGTTCATCAAATCCATAAATGCTGCTGGGGCGTTGGTGAGTCCGAACGACATCACCAAAAACTCGTAGTGGCCATAGCGTGTACGGAAAGCTGTCCTCGGTATATCCTCCTGTCGAACTCGCAGCTGATGGTATCCTGATCGCAAGTCGATCCTCGAAAAATACCCCGCACCCTGAAGCTGGTCGAACAAATCATCAATGCGCGGCAACGGATATCTGTTCCGAACGGTAACTTTGTTCAGCTGGCGGTAGTCGATACATAAGCGCAAACTTCCATCCTTCTTCTTGACAAACAGGACCGGAGCACCGCACGGAGAAACACTCGGTCGAATAAGCCCCTTGTCCAACAAATCCTGCAACTGATCCTTCAGCTCTCGAAGCTCTGCCGGGGCCATCCGACAAGGCGGTATAGAAATAGGCCCCGAACCGGGAATCAAATCAATGCAGAACTCAACATCGCGCTCAGGAGGTAGCCCAGGTAGCTCATCAGGGAAAACATCAGGGAACTCACAAACTACCGGGACCCGGTCCAACGGAACCTCTGCAGCTCGAGTATCACAAATAGACGCTAAGAATCCCTGACATCCCTTCCGCAAGAGCTGACCAGCGCGAAGAGAAGAAATTAAGCTGGGAAGGGCGACACTGCGGTCTCCCTGAATAACAAGGACTGGCTCTCCCGGAAAGCTAAATCTGACTGCCTTCTCACGGCAGTCCACCGAAGCATAACAAGTGGCTAGCCAATCCATGCCCAGAAGCACATCAAAGTCCAACATATCGAGGAGTATCAAATCAACTGATGAATCCCTCTCCCCGATACGAACGGAACACAAACGAAATACAAACCGAGCGACAAACGACTCGCCTACCGGAGTAACAACAACAAGCGGCTGGTCTAACGACGACGACTCACGGCCTAACATCGGTGCAAAGTGTGTAGAGACGTACGAATGTGTAGAACCTGGGTCGAATAATACCCGTGCGTCGAAAGAACAAACTGGCAAAGTACCTGTCACGACGGCATTGGATGCCTGCGCATCCTGCGGTGTCAAAGCGAAAACTCGGGCCTGTCCTCCACCGATAGCGGGCTGACCTCGACCTCGGCCTCTGCCTCCTCGTCCTCTCTGAACAGGACCGCCGCGTCCACGGCCTCTCGGTGCACCTAACTGGCGTGGAGCATCGCCTGGGGTAGGAAGTAGGGCTCTCTGAGGAGGGAGTGGTGATGGTGGTAGGGTCACGTGCGGAACTGTCGCTGCTCCCTGTCGTCTCACCGGGCAGTCTCTGACAAGATGGTGCAAACTCCCGCACCTAAAACATCCTGGCGACGGCTGCTGCCCCTGGGAATAAGAACCATATAACTGTCCCCGCCCAAATCCTCTGCCAGGCCTATCTCTCGGAAAGAATCTGGCGCGCTGCCTCTGAGGCGGTACATCGGTGCGCATCCTCTTCGGCCCAGAAACGGCCGGAGTCTGTGATATGCGTGCCTCCATCCGTAATGCCGTATCCCTAGCCGCTGAATAAGTGTCGTAGTGCTGGGCGCCAATGGCAAGGTATAGCTGGGCATCAAGTCCCTGTACGAACCTCTTCACCATCTTCTCCTCGGTATCCACCAAATACTGAGCATATCGGGATAACTGTGTAAACTGGATATCATACTCAGACACCGTCATCCCAGGTGTCTTGACTAAGGCCTCGAAGCTGCGAGCTCTGGCGTCACGAATGCTCTCTGGAAGGAAACGGGCTAGAAAGACCGCTGTAAACTCGGCCCAAGTCATAGGCGGTAGACCTGCAGCTCGACCTCTCAAGACTGACTCCCACCATGTCTGCGCGAGACCCTCTAGTCGGAAACTCGCAAGCTCTACCCATCGATCATCCGAACATCTCAGCGAACGGCAGATCCTGGCTAAACTGTCAAGGAACGTCTGTGGGTCCTCCGCTGCCTCGGTGCCGGTGAATACTGGAGGTCTCAGCCTCATGAAATCCTGTAGTGAAACCGGAATGGCCACGGTGGTAGTAGTAGGAGCAGGTATCATAGTCGTCTGTGATGTAGTAGGTACGTCATCCGGCCTCGGTGTACGACTGGCTGCAACTAGGGATCCTACCATCTGACGCAGCTCCTGCATGCCTCCCATCATCTGTCGCAACTCCTCCATACCGGTCTCGAGCCTATCCATACGGCCTGGGGAAGGTGGATCGGTCTGTCCCTGCGGCGTAGGCATACCACCCTGCTCAGTCCTAGTCTCGGACGAGCCAGCTCGAATCTCGTCTCTGGCGGCAGCCCTCTGTGCCCTCGTAGCCTTCGGCGGCATAGTGGCTGTTACAGGAAAACGGATAGTAAGGACAGTGCAATAGGATCATAGGATACACGGAATTGAAGAAGGAAATTTCTAAGCAAGTATCCTAAAGTCACTTAGGCGGAGTATCGTATCGTAAGTATGCCGCGGACATACGCACGCTACGTTACCCTGCTTAAGTCACTTACTCCATCTACCAAGGGTCATCCTACACTCACAAAGGTAAAACCTATCGCTTTGATACCAACTTTGTCACGACCCGCAGGGTACGGAACGTGACTGGCACTTAAGTTTACGAAACGTCTAAAGGCGTCCGTAAAATAAGTAAGCCAAATCCCAGAAAACAAAACCAATGAAGCAAAAGAGTGAAGAAAAACCCAATCAATTGAAAGCGAGTTATCAAATAAGTCATGTAAAACCCTTTTTTTAAAAACAATACCAATTTTTCCCGAAAATTTCGGCAGAGTCTCCTTTGTAAATACTGGCCCCCAAAAATGGGTACAACAAAATATATACATGAATCCACAAAATAGGGCATCTCCAAGCGGGAGCTAGCTCTTCGCCATAAGGCGGTCACAAATCCCACGCAATGTAAATGACAACAAGCATAATAATCATAAGGAAGCATGAAAAAAGTAGCATGTCGGCTCAAGTGAGCTCGACCCCAAAATACAACATAAGATCCACAAACCTCACTGTCTCATCTCTAGGTCAATATACAATAATCTGGTGGAAACAGTAGATGGAGTACACTAGATACAAAGAATATACAAGTGGTACAAAAAAATGATAACATAACCCACCTATGAGCAAATCTCGAGCTCAGGCAAAAGAGGCAAAAGACAAGTGCGCCCGCCGCTACTGAACTGACGGAGCGGACCTGCAAAAGACTGTGGCACAACGGGGGTGAGTTGCCAACTCGTGAGTAATAAATAACATCTACAAAGGCTATCGTATGCATGCACACAAGCATCCTAGCATCTAAAATACAGGTATGACTGGATGCACTAGCAGGTGTGTATACAACATCAGTGTGCTAATATGTATGCAACATGGAAATCTGGGGTCTCAATAGGTATATATAAGGAATATTTTATCTTCTTTTGTTTTTGAAACTCTTTTAGAATGCCAGCATAATGTCAATGAATCGACGAAAATCGGTGTCCAGCAACGACACCCAAAAGCTGTCTCAAATCCCATAAATCCATGTCATAGTGTCTCTGGCCTCAGCCATCCGGCTGACCCATCTCAGTATCAATATATCATCCTCTCGCGGCCCCGGTCGGTATCCTCTGGATATCCGCCGTGCCCAATGAAGTCACCGGTAGGTAATCCGTCCCCTGCCAGGCTCAACGTCATCACCACATTCCTCTTGCCCCGGGGTACCTTACCGGGCCCACCATGTACCCGTGCCGGTTCCTCCACTCCTCGACACGGATTTCCAAATCCACAGCAAACTCATGGTGGACGACACTTACATCACTAGAAAACCGCAATTTACATATTTTAAAAATATAATAAGTTTAGAAATTTTGCGGCTTTCCCCCGAAATCCAGCAATATCATAAAATCT
The DNA here is from genome assembly GCA_030015575.1 of Agapanthus africanus. Taxonomy (NCBI): domain Eukaryota; kingdom Viridiplantae; phylum Streptophyta; class Magnoliopsida; order Asparagales; family Amaryllidaceae; genus Agapanthus; species Agapanthus africanus. Next base: position 724,441,088 of record CM057339.1, read on the forward strand.
CCAGAAATCCACATAAGTGCATATATCAATGATAATGAATGCGTATGATATCAATAATCAAGTTGCGATGTGTGATTAATATATTAAGCATGAACAATTAATATGATGAAGTACATGCACATGAATTAGCAATACTACGGTTTCATTTTTAAGGAATTAAAGGCAATAGTACCAGTTTAAGTATCAATTAGTAAAAGGTTTCAATTTAAAAGTTATCTAGTGTGGTGGCATGGCAATTACCAGGGTGTGTGTGTAAACATGAATAGTGCTCGTGCTGCATATAAAAACCTGGTAATGGTGCATGTGTCCTACAATTGAGTTTGCGTATATGGATATAACATATTGATCTAATTGCAGCAATTATCATGCCAGTATTATTATTCTAATGTCACAAGTGATTATCCAATTTACTATTTTCCAGTTTACTAAATCTATCGGGCGACTTGCGCCATCCAAACGATCGTCCCCCGTAGATGTTAAATCTACTCACTAATCAAGCTTCAAATATCATTTTCCATACATAACCCTCTCTTGAAAAACCTTAAAACAACAATTTACAACTAAAATCAACTTCTAAAATTACCTAAATTAGCACAATTAAAGACTACATAACAAGGTAACCATATAGATTAGTTCACTAACAACTAGATTAACAAATAAACACTTAATTAATTATCATGGTTCAAAACCCTAGTTTAGACAAACTACTTCTTTTAAACTAGATTAGAAATAAGCTAACTTTTAACACTAACCATACAATTAAAGGAATTTTTAGCAAAAGAAAGCAACTTGATGAGAATTATACCTCTTGATCAATGGATCAAGCAAGAGAATTTGCTCCAAAAATGCCTCCTTTCCACATGTTTTCAACTATAATAGGCTTGAGAAGAGGTAGCACAAGGATTTGTTTTGGTTTTGTAAACAAATTTGTGGATTTAAATGGATTTTTGTAGCAATTTTGATGAAATTTTGGAGGAAATGAAAAGAGGAAGGTGAAGGGGGAGGACTGCTGGAATTTTCGACCAGAAGAGGGATGGGGGAGGGTGTGGGCAAGTGGGGAAGGTCATGGGTCAAGTCTCCAAGTCAATGTATCATACTTTATTCAATTAAATTAAAATAAACCCAAAAAAAACCCCTTAAATCAACTCAAGAAACAACTAAAGAAAAGAGATCAGAATTTTCTGGACTTGGTCATGGTTGGGCTGTCCTAGGGCTGAGGGAAATGATAGAGGGGTTTTACAAAAGAAATTTTATGCAAAAAGGCCCCCTACAACTCAAAAATTGCAAGTTTTAGCCCAAAATTCAATAAATTCGTTTAAATTCATAAAAATTTGAAAAAAATCAAAATAAATTACTAAAAATTCATGTTATCACTAGAATATAATTATCATAATTTTAGAGATTAAAATTAGCCCGGAAAAATTTGTATTTATCGCTTATTTAATGTATTTTCTTACCGGCTTAAAATAATATTAAAAAAAAGAAAAATAGGGAAAATTTTTTAAATGACCAAAATTTCATAATTAACTCATTAGCTACTAAAAACAAGTAATTACCTATCCATTTAAGGTATAATTAGCCCTAAACTGCAAAATACCGAGAAAGACGGTTTTCGGAAAAATACCGAATTTTCACCGAATTTCAGGAAAACACCAAAACGACTTTTCAAGATGCTACATAACGATTCTTTAGAGTTCTACACAGAGGTTTCCTGGCTCAGGAAAAACGAAGTAGGAGCACATATGTGATATGTGCGGGACCGAGAACAATACGTGTATGTGATACCGTATTAGATTCTCGCGATATGGGTTATCGGCCGGGTATATGAGATATAGCCGGATCATCGGATCAAGTGTTGATTCGATGAACTGATACAGATTATATTAGTCGGTTATTTGTGAAATAGCCGGATTGTCGGATCAAGTGTTGATTCGATAATTTAATATATAATTATATATTTGATATATTAAATTACATTAATTAATATAAGCTCACTAAAAGATTCTTTTTCTCACTCGGATAATACATTGATATATATGCGATATATGTTAATTGTATTATTTTATTTTGTTACAAAATATATTATATATGTGATATATAATATTGTAACAAGTTAAGGTTACAAATGCAACATGTTTTGTGGAGTTTAAATATGGTTAGGCTTTAGATTAGGGTTAAACCTTCTTGAAGCTTTGCTTTTATTTTTAACTAAAGATATTTTCTAAAGATATTTTGGTTGATATTTGTTAACCCAACCCAACCCTTCACCATGGTTAAGTCTCTACATGGGTTAAATTATCATACTTAACCCATGGTTGCATTTCTAACCTCACTAGAGTTTCATTAATCATCACAAAGGACTTGATCATCTTCTTCCTTCTTCTTCCTTGCATGAAAAGCTTTCTAGCTTTTTGTGAAGTGATGAAAATGAGTGAGAAATAGAAAATAAATGAGAGCTAAATTCCTACTTCATCATCCTCATCTATTCTAGCCACTTAGATTAGGGTGTTTGCTTTGCTAATACTTGATTAGCAAAGCAAGAGCTTGGGTTTGAGTTTCTTCAAGGTAGATCATCTTTGTTATCGAAGATCGGAAGCAAGCTTGCATCTTTCTTTTGTGGAGCCTCTTTAGAGTCCGGATACTCGATGATCACAGCAAAGGGACCTCAACACAGAGCTTTAGAAGTGAAGTACCGGACTACAAAGGTTGTAATCCCAAACTCTTAGAAGTAAAGTTGTTTACTTGCTTTGTTTAGCCTAATCCCTAGTCTAAGATCTTGGTTAGGGTTGTTCAGCACGTCTAAAATTTAAATCGGGCTTGGTTGATGCCTTATAGACCCTTGTGACCATGCCTAGTAACCCTACAGTGGTATCAGAACCAAGCTAGAGCATTAGGCGAAGTCTAGACGAAGTTTAAAGTCCGATCGAACCCCGAAACGTCGTGATTTACCCCTTCTCTGGAAATTTTATAAAATGTTGATTTTTTTCATATTAAAAATACTCAGAAAATTAAGCTGGGTATTTTAGGAATTACTGTAAAAAACGACATTTTAATTCTCTCAAAGCGCCGCGAAACCGCGGCAATACCCTTCCTTGCGCGGTGGTTCCGCGGCCGAACGGGAGAATTAGGGTTAGATTTTGCTACAGTTGATCCGTAGGTACTTTTGCATGTTTCTGGGAATTTTTAATTTTACTCAGGTGTTGAGTTTTCTGGAGATCTTTTGTATTTGTTGATTCGATCGGAATGTTTAACTTCGTTTAAGTTTTTTCCGGATAATTTAGAACATGTTAAAAAGTTCGAACGGATATCAATAACTCACTTTTTCCCCTGCCGGAAAATTTCCAAGTGTTGGATTTTTCCGTAGTTTAAGAACGTTCTTAGTCGTGCAAGTAACGCGGTGGACCCTCTAGAAGAACACAAACCTTAACTCGATTATGTGACCGTCTGAACCGCCTCTAAACCTTAGGGTTTGTTGCAGTACGGCGTTGCCACATGTGAGGCATTGGTTTGACCCTTCTACAGCTGGACCATTGGTACTGTGGCATGTGATGGATGCTTTTAAACTAATTTCAAGTGTTGAGAACCATTTGGGAAAACTTGGGTGTTTGATTATTCGATCGGAAAGTTTAACATTGTCTATTTATCTGGAATTTGATATAATATTTGGAATCCATAAGTAGTTATGAGATAACTAATTTGAATGTTATAAATCTAGCAGTTCAGTCTCAGATGATCGGTTGCCACGGGATTTTGATGCGATCAAAAGTCCGTCGCAATTACGTAACGTACGCGGATACTCGCCGGGTAAACTTAATAGACAGCCACGCCCCATAGCCCCGACCAAGTGACTGTAGGAGAACCCCATCGCTAAAAGCATCCGTTCGGGTGCTCGCGGCAGCGGTGTTCCGCCTTAGTGCACTTCGTCGACGGCATCCGGGGGTGCGGCCGTCTACTAAAGTTTGCGACGAGCATTCGATCAGGATGTCGGGAATCTTGTTGAATTGCCCGACTTGATATTGAAAAGAGTTTTCGATAATGAGACTAAAATGCGGGGTTTATAATTGTTAGGCATGAGATGTCTAAGGAATTCATTTGGTTAGCCATGCGATATCTAAGGTGGTTGCGGATTCCAACTGTTGTAGTTTTACACTTTCTTTTCTGCGACCGTAAGTGTAATATATGGTGTATCGCCGGTTTCGTTGCTATACATCAACGACAATTGGGATACGCATATTTACTTACGTTGATGATATGTGATATTATGTGTTGCTGTGATATGTTATATTGGATCGTCGTGTTTGAATAGCCGGGGGTTTAATGTGAGATGAGAGTTTTTCTTTTTCATTCATGTAAAATTCATTTGTATGTAATATTCTTTTATTGGGGCACTTCCGGGATGAGGATGATGTCACCATTGTATATTATTTACATTTCCGCATTAGGTAGACCCAAGGCGGAGAGCACAAGTAACCGGGTTCTAGGGTCCAGTGGGAGACCATCTCGAGGAGTCGAGACCGGGTCTCCTAACCCTAGAATTAGCAGTGTTGCTTGCCGCTCTCGTAGGGGTCTAGGGATGTGGGTTTGGCTATTCATCACGACCGTGGAATCTGTGTTTTATACAGGCTCGTATTAAAACACGGACATCCTAGAATATCCAATATTTCATATATGTTTTTCTGCTGCAATGTTCTGTGATGAGGTCATATTACTGCCTGAGACGAATGTTTATATTATATATATGAGATATATGTTATATTGCTGATTTCGTTTCAAATGTGATGCTTGTGAAGCATAATAAAATGGGACTTCATTAATGAGATTAATGAAACTAAAAGAAACCTTAAGATGCTGTAGAAACTTGTTTAAAAACTGGTAGCTTTAGTTCTTACTTTGCATAGCGGTATTCCTTGTAGAATATCCAGCACCTTATTCGATAGGGAAAGAGCCGAGATCCCTTCACCGGGAGTGACCTCTTTAGTGAAACTAGCAGATGCTACAAACACGGTTTGTCTTTTGATTGCTTCTATAGTTTTTGCTTTGCATAGTGGTATTTGTGAAATATCCTGCACCTTATTCGATAAGGAAAGAACCGAGATCCCTTCACCGGGAGTGACCTCTTTAGCGAAACTGGAAAAGCCTAAAAATCATTCCATTTAAAACCACTCGATTCTACAATGATATCAAGTTCATTACGCAAAGGGTTTTCTTAAAAACCTGTCGTAGCCCTCCGTCATTTCAGATAAGTACTACTTAGTATTCGTGCTGCGGTAGTTTGGCATGCGTCAAGACATAGTGTACGGTAGCCTACTAGTGCTTATCTGCTAGCATACGATACGATTGGATTAGGGTATTCGTACGGCTTTGTTTGGCATGCGTCAAGGGTCGTACGGGTGGGTTTAATTCAATCAGGAAATGTACGGGTTGAACTTGACTAGCGGACTATGGGTTGTTTGGCATGCGTCAAGATCATAGCACGCTAGGGGTAAAATATTATCGGGAATTTCAAGTGTTGAAATTTGCAATGAGATTGCATACCTTCTATGAGATAGTTGGATCCCGATACCCACTGCGAGTAAGAGTTACTCCTGCGAGAGTTTTACATATTACAATTAGCCGATCAAGTAGGTGTCTAGAAAGGTGTCAATGGGGTTACGCCCCTGGGAAAACGAGGTTTATTTTAATTAGGTCCGTGCGAAAGCACGGGGAACCTCCCTCAAAGTACCGGCACTGGCCTGGCTGAAAGATTGGCGAACTTGTAGGGTGTAATTAATCCTGGCTAGTCTTTCCTTTTAGGGTTTGAAGGAAGATTTGACTAAAACAGTGGGAGACATCCTGATTAGATATATTAATAACCAATCTAATCTTGCAAGAGCATACGCTGAGTGTTTTCTTCTCTCTCTCTCTCTCCTGGATGAGACTATGTCACGCCTTAATCAAGATAATAATACAGATGTATTGAACAAACCCGCTTGTTATACTGCGCCAGGGAACGTTGGTCCCGCTCCAACTTATAATTGTTATAAGACAGAGAAGGAAATTGGGGATTACCAGAATTCCCGTGCCGCCCAAACGAAGAAAATGCATGCTGATCCATCTTCTTCGGGTGTGTTTCATTACAAAGAACTGTTTCTCAGTATCCTCTACGTCCTGGGTATTTGATACCAGATCAGGATCCCGGATATGTAATCTATTACATGGGCTACAGAAAGGTAAAGAACTGAGAACGGGTGATAAGTTTCAAGAGTTGGAAACGGTGCAATTGTTGCAAGCCAAGTCTGTTGGCAGTTATCACCCTGTATTAACAAATACATTGATTCTGAACGAATGTTATTAGATACCGAACCTGATATACAACATTATATCAGTCTCTTTATTAGTAAAGAAGGATATAATTTTATATTGTTGGATAATGTTTTGAACATTTCCTATATCAAGAGTTGATCGGTTCAGGCACGCTATCTAAAAGCATATACGTTCTAAATCAAACCACAGTTCTTAGTGTACAGAACACACACAAGAGGAAGAGTTCAGAAATGAACGAATCCTTCTTGAGGTATTGTAGACTAGGTCATATCAATGCGACCCGACTAGCTGAAGTTACATTTAGATGCATATTTAAAATAGTTTAAATTTACATCTTGTGAAACTTGTCGGTCATGTCGCAAAGATAAGATGACCACAGCTCTGTTTAATGGAAACAGAGAAAGAGTTAGTGAACTCTTGGGATTGATACATGATGATGTATGTAAGGTCCCATGTCTACACATGCCAGGACCGGTTCTTTTTACTTTATTGTATTCACTGATCGTCTCTCAAGATTCGCATATGTGTTCCTGTTGAAACACAAGTCTGAACGTTTTGAGAAATTCAATGAATATGAGTTAGAAGTAGAGAACCAAAACGGGTATAAGTATTATATCCTTTGATGTGATCAGGGAGGAGAATACTTGAGCACGGGATTCCTGGACTATTCTAAAGGAGAATGAGATTCTCTCTCAGCATTACTCCTCCGTATACATCACAGCACGTCGGTGTATCGGGGCGGAGCAATCACACCCTATTTGATATGGTGTGCTCTATGATGAGTACTACTGAGTTTCCTATTTTCCTTTTGGGAGTTATGCACTTGTGAAGCTGCATACCTATTGAATAGGGTTCCAATCAAATCAGTTGCCTACTACTCCATATGTGATATGGTATGGGAAGAGCCCATATCTTAAGTGAGTTAAGATTTGGGGTTGTCTGGCCTATGTCTAAAAGCATAATCCAGACAAGCTCAAGGAAAAGTCAGTTCTGTGGAAGTTTGTTGGATATCCCAAGCATTCGCAAGGGAATATCTTCTACCAAACTGGGGAACAAAAGGTGTTTTTGTTTCTCAGCATGCCACCTTTGTGAAAGGAAATTTCTTGTGAAGAAATTAGTGGTCATAAGGTAGAACTGGAAAGAGTTCCAGCTATACAAAACTGCAGCTGATGATTTGGTAGAACCAAAGGATTCAATAGTAACCAACGAACCCCAGCCTCTCCGCCGATCTAGTAGGGTTCCTCACCTACCTGAGAGATACTTCGGTTTTCTCTATGACAGTGGAAGCGATGATTGCATCATGAGATGATGACCCAACTAGTTTCGAGCAGGCCATCAGGAGTAGGACTTTGTAAGAATGGCTGGATGCTTAGTGATCTGAGATGGAATCCTTATACACCAACAAAGTATGGACTTTGGTTGCTTTATCTGAAGGATTGAATCCCCATCAAGAGCAAGTATATCTTGAGAAGATTACTTGGTGTACATGGAAAAGTTGAGACTTTCAAAGCTATGCTTAAGTCCATCCAGATCCTACTTGCCACGGCTACATACCATGACTGCGATATCTGGCGGTTGGGTGTCATGACTACTTTTCTAAATGTTGATTTGGAAGAGAGCGTCTATAAGTACACAGCCAGAAGGCTTCATAGACAGTGGGAGCAGTGGAAACATGTGCAAGATGTTTTATGTGATAAATCAGGCATCGCGGAGTTGGAAGATCTGTTTTGATGTGGTAGTCAAAGAGTCTGACTTCATCAAAATGATAGATGAACCTTGTATAAACAAAAAGGTAGTAGAGAGTATGGTGGTGATCCTCGTAGAGTACGTGGATGGCATACTCTTGATAGGGAAGGAGTTTCCTATGCTACGCTCGGTCAATCTCCTCTTATCACATGGATTCTCCATATAGGATCAAGGTGATACCTCCTAAATCCTGGGCTATGGATTTATGAGATAGATCTAATTGGATGTTAGGATTCTCACTAGTTGTAGTGAGATGGTATCAATTGATCCTGGGGAGAATCACTGTAAAGGTTCCAGGGTGATAAAGATGACTGAATGTCAGTCACAGGCATTGTCTTTACCCTCAGTAAAGGGACGGTATGTTGGAAGATTTCCAAGCTAGATATCGTGACTTACTAGACGATTAAAGGAACGATACATCGTTACCAAGGATGCTACCAAAGAGGCAGTCTGGATATATTTTAGTTCATGAGATGAACTTCGTTCCTGCCATTGTGTGACAATGGATTTATGGCTTATGCCAAGGAACCCCCGTCCCATCAGAGATCCAGACATATTCTTAGGCAGTATCACCTGATCATGGAGATGGTTGATCTCCAGGGAGATCAAGGTTAGGAGAGTAGACACAGAGGACAACAGCGCGAATCCACTCACAAAGGCCTATTTCCAAGTAGAGACTTTTACGGGATGGTTGAGTATGGGATACTTCAACCACAACTGATTGTTGGGTATGCGATACCACAACAGATGGCCCTAGTGCAAGTGGGAGATTGTTAGTTATATGTATGCCCTAGAGGCCATTACTGTACATGCGTTGTATTTGTAGTGGATGCTGGGACATATATAGGGAGGACTTTCTTGCTCGACATGATAGTATGCTATCTGGTTACTCTTTATCTTAACATGTACTCTGATTGTCTCTATGTCACATGTTGATAAAGCCCTTAGGATGAGTACTTGACTATCAGGACTATGATGCAGATCATACTAGTGGGGACAGAGTAGTCTCCAAGTACATCCTTCAAAAGTTCCTAGTCGTGGGAGTACCGAGACAGGGCATCGATACTCCAGAGTAGACTAGCGTATGCACTTCTTGACCCATATGATGGGCGATGGATGATCCCATATCCATTGGTGTTTGACATCAGAGAAGGTATACGGGTGCTCAGTGGAGACTGGGTACACTGGACGGACTCGCCGAGAACTCCTAGATGGTATTATACATCACGTCAGATGGCAGTTCTCTGGTGACACTGGTACAGGTTAGTCTGTAGACCCGAGATCGTCATAGAGTCTTGTGTGATTCCCACCGTGCTTTGATTTCCATTATACCACATCCAAGAGGGCGTGCAAAAAGATGGCTTTTGGGTACATTCCCGAATCATATAGAGACAATGAGTGATATGAGGGGTTTCGTCTCTCCCGGTATAGGGAGTTGATGTTGCGCTGTGTTCGATTTGCTATAACTGGAAATCCCTGGCCAGGGTTGCTGATATTTACTGGTAAGTGTTATCAGTAGTTTCTCGAACTGTTATGGACCTCATATCGACACGACTTATCAAGCAACTGGGGTCTGACGTTTACCACCCCTAGGCGAGATATGCGACATATCAGACGAAGAGACCAGACTGTACGGGAGTGTTACTGAATGGATTCACAGGAGAATGTGCAGGCTTGCTTATTGATCTTCTGATCGCTCAATACCTGGGTGGCTGTTACGTTTAGCTGACCGCTGGCAGCTTGTGGGTGTTTGATATGATCATCACCTACTGCCGGCGTATTGACGATTCTTTAGAGTCCTACACAGAGGTTTCCTGGCTCAGGAAAAACGGAGTAGGAGCACATATGTGATATGTGCGGGACCGAGAACAATACGTGTATGTGATACCGTATTAGATTCTCGCGATATGGGTTATCGGTCGGGTATATGAGATATAGCCGGGTCATCGGATCAAGTGTTGATTCGATGAACTGATACAGATTATATTAGTCAGTTATTTGTGAAATAGCCGGATTGTCGGATCAAGTGTTGATTCGATAATTTAATGTATAATTATATATTTGATATATTAAATTACATTATATAATATAAGCTCACTAAAAGATTCTTTTTCTCACTCGGGTAATACATTGATATATATGCGATATATGTTAATTGTATTATTTTATTTTGTTACAAAATATATTATATATGTGATATATAATATTGTAACAAGTTAAGGTTACAAATGTAACATGTTTTGTGGAGTTTAAACATGGTTACTGTTTGGATTAGGGTTAAACCTTCTTGAAGTTTCTAGAAGCTTTGCTTTTGTTTTTAACTAAAGATATTTTCTAAAGATATTTTGGTTGATATTTGTTAAGCCAACCCAACCCTTCACCATGGTTAAGTCTCTACATGGGTTAAGTTATCATACTTAACCCATGGTTGCATTTCTAACCTCACTAAAGTTTCATTAATCATCACAGAGGACTTGATCATCTTCTTCCTTCGTCTTCCATGCATGAAAAGCTTTCTAGCTTTTTGTGAAGTGATGAAAATGAGTGAGAAATAGAAAATAAATGAGAGCTAAATTCCTACTTCATCATCCTCATCTATTCTAGCCACTTAGATTAGGGTGTTTGCTTTGCTAATACTTGATTAGCAAAGCAAGAGCTTGGGTTTGAGTTTCTTCAAGGTAGATCATCTTTGTTATCGAAGATCGGAAGCAAGCTTGCATATTTCTTTTGTGGAGCCTCTTTAGAGTCCGGATACTCGATGATCGCAGCGAAGGGACCTCAACACGGAGCTTTAGAAGTGAAGGACCGGACTACAAAGGTTGTAATCCCAAACTTTTAGAAGTAAAGTTGTTTACTTGCTTTGTTTAGCCTAATCTCTAGTCTAAGATCTTGGTTAGGGTTGTTCGGCACGTCTAAAATTTATATCGGGCATGGTTGATGCCTTATAGACCCTTGTGACCGTGCCTAGTAACCCTACACTCTTTTGTGAAAGACCTCAGTCTTATAGATCTATGATCTAGAAAAAGAAATAGGTTCTTCTTCTCTTATGAGATGATTTTATCTCTCTGTTTTATTTACCTTGAAGAAATTCTTCTTCTTCCGAGAGCTTGCTCTCCTCTTTGAAATTTCTCAAAGTTTGTGGGGGGGGGGGGGGGTTCCTCTCTACAAGACTTGAAGTCTTAGAGCTTTTATATAGGGTAGGCTGATTTGTTGAATCAGTTAAAGAGATCTTTTCTCTAATTGATTTGGGGATGTTTCCCACCGTTGGATCTTTGATCCTAGAGCTTCTGTTTTACAGAAGGCAATCTTCTTATTTTTAACAAGATTGGGAAAATCTTTTCCCATACAGAACTTATTCTGTATCTTGGTGATTTTTTAATCACCATTAGATCTTTGATCCAACGGCAGGGAACATTTAGTTCCAGCACTAGCGCTCTCGTGCTTTGCAACAGAGTCTTTGATTATTAGAGTCTTTGACTCTTAGAGTCTTTGACTTTTTGCGCTGGCGCTATTATGAAGCGCTGCTTCATTTCAAATTTCAAAGTTTGAACAGAGCTTTGCTCTGATTGGGGGAAACAAATGCCCCCCACCGTTGCGCTCACGTGGCCTACACGTGAGTGCAGCGGTGGCAGTATCTCTGCCATTGGATCAACTCAGAAGTTAAAACGGCTCTCAGTGCCTATAAATAGGGCCTTTGGCCCTTGAGATGACCTCTGTTCATCTCCTTTCTTATTTTTTTGAGAATTAATTGTCTTTTAGAGTACAGCTATCTGTTTTAAGAACTCTCCTAGAGTCAGAACTTCATCAAAAAAATCTAGGTAAAGATCTAATCTTTTGAAGAGATTATTTTATAATCTAGGGTTTCACCCATTAACAGAGCTTTGTTCTTTTCAAATCATATAGATTTTTAGTGTTTCTCAATAGAGCTTTGCTCTTCATAGATCTAAAGAGATCTTTCTTAGGGTTTCTTACCCTATTAACAGAGCTTTGCTCTGTTAAAATCATATAAATTTGTTAATATTTCATGAAGAACTCTTAGACTTTGTTCATAGATCTTGAAGATCTCGGAATTTTTAATTCATTAAAAGCTTTATGTAGGGTGTTTTTCGTCACCCCATTGAGATGGGAATACGCGCGCGCTTGTCAGGCGTATACTACAGATTCCCCCTACCTAGGGTAGGCGGGGGGTTATTGATTGTGGGGATCCAAATCTCCGGCAGCCGCAGACTAAGCTGCCGTTAATTACCCCTCGCCTTTGGGGCGAGGGAACCTTCGATTAACGGGTTAAAATGGTCATGCGAACTCGATGTGCAGTGTACGTGTGTTGTGTTTTGAAAGGGGGGTTTGGATATATCGGGAGCCACGCAGAGTTTTTACGGGGGTCCCGCTACCCGGATAGCGGGCTAGGGGTCAAGGGGGCTAGCAGCCCCCTTGCGGAGTGCGGGGCAGCGTCCCGTTAGAAATTTTTTTCTAACAGGGACAGTGTCGCGGAGTATGTGTGTGTATAGATATGTATACATATGTGTATATATATATATGTATATATATATAAAAGAAAGAGGGGGAAAAGGCATCCAAAGGATGCGTGGGGGCAGCACTTTGGGCGCTGTGCGCTCAGGCGCTAGAGTGCCACGTGTCGGCACATGGGCGCTCTGCGCTTGAGCACAAGTGCGCCACGTGTCGGCACCGGGGCGACTTGCACCTGAGCGCTTGCGCTTGAGCGCAAGCGCACCACGTGTCGGCACGGGGGCGACTTGCGCTCGAGCGCAAGCGCTCCACGTGTCGGCACCGGAGCGACTTGCGCTCGAGCGCAAGCGCGCCACGTGTCGGCACGGGGCGACTTGCGCTCGAGTGCAAGCGCTCCACGTGTCGGCACCGGGGCGACTTGCTCTCGAGCGCTTGCGCTGGAGCGCAAGAGCTTCACGTGTCGGCACCGGGGCGACTCGAGCGCTTGCGCGCCACGTGTCGGCACCGTGGCGACTTGCGCTCGAGTGCAAGCATGCCACGTGTCGGCACGGGGCGCTCTGCGCTTGAGCGCCGGCGAGAAAAGGAGGCTTTTAGCCTAAGAAACAGAAGCTATGCTTCAAAGAGGAAATATTTGTTGTTTTATATATATGGAGTTAAACTCCTAGGATGTTTTGAAGATGATGAAGGGGGTTCTTCTTCTTCCTCCTGTTGTTTGGCCGGATCTTGAAGATCAAGAAGTAGGAGATTTTAAAAATCACTCCTTTTTAAGATCTGATGGAAGATCTGAGTTCCCCTTTGTGGGTTTTGTGGTGGAAAACTACATAGTTTTGAAAAGGAAAGAGTAAAACTCTTGATTTAATTTAAAGAAATGAAAAGGTTTAGAACCTTGGAGAAGGAGCAGGAGGCACAAAGAACCCTAGTTTTGGGGGAATGAAAAGTTGTCTTTTTTTTATTCATCATGTTGCCTTTTATAGGCTTACATATTTACATATAGCCCCTTGGGCTTTACAAAAATGGCATTTTAGCCATCTCATGGCTCATGTGCCATTTCATTTTTGCACATAAGCCATGGGCTTACAAAATATTGGCTTTATGCCCATTTTGTTTACATTCATGCATAAACAATTACATAAAAATTATTTATTACATGATTTTGTTGTTGGCATGGGGAGGCTGGCCGCGGGCTCGACTTGGGCATGGGCCCGCTTGACCTGGGCTTGGGCCCACCTAGCTTTGGGGTTGACCTTGACTTTGACTCGGTCAACCGGGGTGTAAATTTTTACCCCAACAAATTGCCCCCCATCAATAAATGCACACAGCATATGTGGGTCGTGTGCATGAAATTGATGGATCTTCTTTTGCGTGGAGGCGACTTGCTTTGGTTCCCACTTTTTGGGATGCACTGCCCTTTTTACGACGTGGACGGTCGGCGCTTGACGCGTCTCCGAGACGGAGTGTCCATGGTAGACGTTTCCCTGGCTCGGAGCGATCCGGTTCCTGCTTTGTAGGAAGCCTGTACTGCCATTTTTGCGACGTGGACGGTCAACGCTTGACGCGTCTCCGAGACGGAGTGTCCGTGGTAGACGTTTCCCTGACCCGGAGTGATTTGGTTCCTGATTTGTGGGGAGCCTGCACTGCCCGTTTTGCGACATGGACGGTTGACGCTCTAATCCGGAGCGATTTGGGTTCCCAATTTGGGGGAGTCCTGCACTGCCCTTTTTCCGACATGGACGGTCGAGTCTTGACGCGTCCGACATGGACGGTTGACGCTTGACGTTTCCGACATGGACGGTCGACGCTTGACGCGTCCGACATGGATGGGCGATGGATGATCCCATATCCATCGGTGTTTGACATCAAGGATGGTGTACGGGTGCTCAGTGGAGACTGGGTACACTGGACGGACTCGCCGAGAACTCCCAGATGGTATTATACCTCACGTCAGGTGGCAGTTCTCCGGTGGCACTGGTACAGAGTAGTCTGTTGACTCGAGATCGTCATAGAGTCTTGTGTGATTCCCACTGTGCTTTGATTTCCATCATACCATGTCCAAGAGGGCGTGCAAAAAGGTAGCTTTTGGGTACAGTCCCGAATCACATGGAGGCAATGAGCGATAGGAGGGGATTCGTCTCTCCCGGTATAGGGAGTTGATGTTGTGCTGTATTCGATTGGCTATAACCGGAAATCCCTGGCCAGGGTTGCTGATATTTACTGGTAAGTGTTATCAGTAGTTTCTCAAACTGTTTTAGACCTCATATCGACACGACTTATCAAGCTACTGGGGTCTGACGTATACCATCCCTAGGCGAGATATGCGACATATCAGACGATGAGACCGGACTGTACGGGAGTGTTACTGATTGGATTCACAGAAGAATGTACAGGCTTGCTTGTTGATCTTCTGAGCGCTCAATACCTGGGTGGCTGTTACGTTTAGCTGACCGCTTGCAGCTTGTAGGTGTTTGATATGATCATCACCTACTGCCGTTGTATTGACGATTATTTAGAGTCCTACACAGAGGTTTCTTGGCTCAGGCAAAATGGAGTAGGAGCACATATGTGATATGTGCGGGACCGAGGATAATGCGGTATATGATACCGTATTGGATTCTCGCGATATGAGATATCGGCCGGGTATATGTGATATAGCCGGGTCATCGTATTAGTCGGTTATATGCGATATAGCCGGATTGTCGGATCAAGTGTTGATTCGATAATTTAATGTATAATAATATATATGATATATTAAATTACATTAACTAATATTAGCTCACTAAAAGATTCATTTTCTCACGGGATAATACATTGATATATATGCGATATATGTTAATTGTATTATTTTCTATTGTTACAAAATATATTGTATATGTGATATATAATATTGTAACATGTTAGGGTTACAAATTTAACAATGGTTTAGGGTTTAAACTTGGTTAGGGTTTGGATTAGGGTTAGCTTTTGCATGAAGCTTCCATGAAGCTTCTGCATGAAGCTTCCATGAAGCTTCATGAAGCTTTGACTTTGTGTTTTGCTTGATATTTTGTGAAGATATTATGTTAACCCAATCCAAACCATTAACTCTAGTTAACTCTCTACAAGGGTTAACTCTTTCATGCTTAACCCTTGGTTAGATTTGTAACCACTACAATAATTCATTATTCATCACAAAAGGATTCATTCTTCTTCTTCCTTGAGTTCTTTCTTGAAAAAGCTTTCTAGTTTTGCTTTTGTGATGAAAGTGAGTGAGAAAAAGATTATAAATGAGAGCAAAAATCCTACTTCATCATCCTCATCTACCCTTGCCATTTAGATGAGGGTGTTCACTTCATTTAGTGAGTGCTAGCTTGTGTTAATGAAACTTCAAGATAGAACATCTATGTTATCGAAGATCGGAAGCAAGGTTGCATCATTCTCTTTGTGTAGCCTCTCGAGTGTCCGGAACACGATGATCGCAGCGAAGAGACCTCGACACGGAGCTTAAGAAGTGAAGGACCGGATCTACAAAGGTTGTAATCCCTCTCACTTAGTGTTAAAGAGTTTAACATGCTTGTTTTCGCCTAAACCCTAGTTTAAAGATCCGGCTTTGGGTTGTTCGGCACGGCTAAAGTTTTAATCGGGCAAGGTTGATGCCTCGTAGACCCTTGTGCGCATACCTAACAACCCTACAGATGCGAGGTCCTCAGATAGATTGCTTCCAGCTAGGACGACTTCACGCGGAGATGTTGAGAGTCGACAGAGACGATCGAATGTCAGGAGCCCATTTTCCAAGTTTAAAGTATACGGAAAGACATGCAGGCGATTCTATGGACCCTCTAGAAGAATGAAACCCTAAATCGACATAATGACCGTGTGAAAGCCTTTGAACCTTAGGGTTTGCGGCAGTTCCGCGGCGCCATTAGTGAGGCTTAGGTTTTCCCTTCTACGGCTGGACCACCGACGCTGTGGCATGTACTCGATACTATTAAACTGTACTT
Source organism: Agapanthus africanus (assembly GCA_030015575.1). NCBI lineage: Eukaryota > Viridiplantae > Streptophyta > Magnoliopsida > Asparagales > Amaryllidaceae > Agapanthus > Agapanthus africanus. The sequence continues at coordinate 724,457,578 of CM057339.1, forward strand.
AAGATGTTGATCTCTTGAGGGGATTATGAGGGTCTGATGAGTCGATCGGATGGTTCGGCATCATTCGGATATTATGTGATGGGATACACTGCTTGGGAGACTCCAGATACGAGCATAGCCGTTGGAGCGCAGTCCATGCAGCCACGACGAGACGAGTCCGAATCAGTCGATATTGGAGCAGAGGGAAGTAAAGAGTTCGCAAGAGAGTTCGTCGAGATGACGTCCCACTCCGCTGACATCAGAGATGCGATACGCACGCAGAGGCATTGTGTACGGATATACCTTCCAGAAGGAGTTGCGATGAGTATGCAGCCGTTTCGGAAACAAGAAATTGCTTCAGTAAAGGACGATGACTTCCGGGAAATTCGGCAGAAAAGAGATATGCGAGAGACTTCGGATTGACCGTAGCCGAGAACAGTTGCAGTGCGTAGATAGAGACGTGATGTCGAAATGGACGATGGTACAGACAAGCGGGACAAGAAGTTCGTGCGTGATGCAGACGAGCTGTTACTACTCCCCGTTAAGATTAAAGGTCGGATATGTCTACAAAGGCGTTGGGATGCGACCAGCTTCCGAGGAGATTCTGTGCTGAGGACGCAGATGTTCATCGAGCGAGAAGAGATTATGCAAGAGTACCAGCCTCCGTACAGACCGGCATAGGCAAGATCGGAAGAGACCTTGAGCGGGATTCCTTCTCGGACACTGCTGCATTGATATTTGCACCCAGGATCAAATGTGTGATGTGCATTCAGAGAGCCAGAGGCCGACGCCAGTGACATGCTGCTTTACGAGTGGTCGTGAGGATTGACCGAGAGATGACCAGAGAAGTGCCAGAACGGAATCGTCCCCGTTAGCACACCTGATAGGGCCGATGAGCCGATTGATTGCGAGATAGGTAATCCACAGAGAAGATAAAGACCCAGAGTCAGAGGACGCCAGACCGTGAGAAAGAGGCAAGTAGATATCTTGCGCTGCTAGCATTGGATGCACCTACACCTTCTCGACCTTGAATGAGGAACTACCGACGATAGTATTTATGATTTGTGATTTTGTGATTCGATTATCACGTATCCGTCATCTTGGATTTCTGTATTTTAGGCGTTCTGTTTGCATGATTTAGTTTTTATGACTGAGTTTCATGATATTTGTTTTATGCACCCACTGGGTATTTATATTTTGCGCATAGTTATTACATTTGAGATATTGATTGTGATTTCATGCCTATTTTATGCCAGTGATGTGATTTACGTTTCCAGCATAGTTTTCATGCACCTTTAGTGTTTTGATATACGATTTTGGTGCACGCCAGATGCACTAAATCGGAATTCTTCGTGCATATCAAATGCACCTAATTTTGCTGTCAGGCACACACGTTGCCTATGACAGATGTTTCGTGCACACCCGTTGCACCTAGATGTTGTTTTGTGCCCATGTATGGCACATATATGGACTTTGATTTCCTTGCGCACCAGACGCACAGGATATTCTTATATATACCTTTTTAGGATTTATTTCTTATAGAGCAGTACATTTTTATGATATTCGCTGTGTATTGATGTTTTCAGAGCCCCGACAATTTGGATTTTTACTGAAATGTTTTAGTACTTGGGGGTTTAAATTTAAATTCGGGGACCGAATTTATTTAAGGGGGGAAGATTGTAACATTTAAAAAAAAATATTATTTTTGGGAATTTTTATAATTTAATATTATTTTATTGAATATTTTAATATTTCGGTATTATTAAATACAAATAAATGGGAAAAATTTTGGAAAAATTATGGAAAATTCTAAAATAGGGTATTTTATGGAATTATGCCAATTTAAAGTTTTTATGATTAGTTATATGCTAATTTAGTGCTAATCGCTATTAAAAATCGCTAATCGGTTTTTTAGCATTTTTGTGCAAAACATGGACATATCATTTTTCTTACACTTGTGCATTTTTCCACCATATTTATTCTGGGGTTACTATTCTAGTGAGAAGGGTTTAGAGAGAAAAGAAAAGAAAAGAAAAGAAAAGAAAAGAAAAGAAAAGAAAAGGTAAAGTATGATGATTAGGAGAGAGGTAGGTATAGGGTTTACTTTTTGACCTGTAGAACCATTCCCCATCATTTTACCCTTCTCATTATCTCTCCTCTCCCTCCCCTTGCTGCTGCTGCCGCCATCCCTCTCTCTCCCTCTTCACAAAAACCCTAGATCCACCATGAAATCCACCCCAAAACCCAATTCCCATTTCCCAAAAAATGTTCCCGAGCTCACTAGCTACACATTGAGCCTAGCAAGAATGGATTTGGAGGACTTTGAGCAACTCAAGAATTTTCTTGAGTTGCCAAAGGAGGTAATTTCTGCACTTATTAGAGTAGTATCTCATTTCTTGTGCATCAATACTAGTTTCATATCGATATGGTGTCGTTTGTGGACTTTGGAGAATTCTAGTTAGGGTTTAGGGTTAGACCTGAAATCAAAAGTGAAATTGAGGCTTGTGGTGACCCTTGAACCCTTGGTGTGATGATAGATTGAACCAAACCTGAAGCTAAAACACAGAATACGGATTTATGAGACGATGTCGGGAAAAAACTGTGAATCTGTGATCGTATTTAGGAATCTGCTATCACTCCGAGAAGCCTAAAATAAAATTGAGTTGACAGTGAGATGTGCAGGCACCCTGGAACAATCATACCAAACCCTAGCCCCCAACTCCAATTCCCGGCCGCAAATTTATCCATTCTGGCCGCAATTTGCGGCCAGACCATGGTGGATTTGCCTCGTTTTTGTTTTGGTGCCCCCTTACCAGTAGTTTAGACCCCTGGCATATGTAGATTTGTCTAATTTGACCTAGGGTGAAATCTGGAGCCTATTTCCTTAGTTGCTGTTTTGGATTCGTGTTTCCATATTCCGTATTTTAACTCTGAAATTACGTATTGTGTTTTACCTCGACTATTTGGCGTTTATACGACGATATCGAGGATTGATTGATGGTTTTGAAGGCTTGCCATAGGTTCTAACCTATAGACCCCTTATCGTATCGTTTTGGGTTTCGTGTGCCATTTTAGATTTGATTTGGTTTTAATGCGCATTTACTATACTTTGACGTGTAGGCACCCCATGAAGACTTCGGGACGAGAAGCAAGCGCGTGGCGACATCGACAAATAAAGACACAAGGTGAGTAGATTATATCTACAGGGGGAAGTCGGGTGGATGGCGTATAGCACCCCCGCAGTCCGTAGTTGATATACTATATATATTATATATGATAGTTATAGTGTGTCATGGATATGGTGTTAGGTGTATTATGGATAGTTTAGGGTTAGAAGTAAACTAGTGTAGTTCATAGTCGCGAACCCTAGAATAGATTTACACCCACGCGCACACCCTTGCATATTCACTCTACTTACAATGTATTGGATGACATTGGAGATGAGTCGATGATATTGGGCATTGTGCCGCGAGATCGGTGATTTGATAAGATTCATATTTGGGATACGACATGTGATCTCTAGCGGGCCTTTGGACGTGTGCTTACACACGCAGTATATTGATGGTATCAGTTGTACTAGACTTAAATCAGTGATTAATCTTATTTTCCGTTGTCGGTATTTAGAAAATTGTAAAGAAATCACAACCAAAAATATTTGACCGCAATCAATAACGGTGTCGAAATGCAGCGTGTTAGTAAGTGCGGATCGTCCACAGGGATTGTCCGATTCGTTCGTATTTTGTTTTGTTTGAATTGAAAATTTAATAGAAAAGAAAAGAAAAAATGATTCAAGATTTATATTGATGAATTTCAAGAACCAACTAAATCTAATCAAGAATCAAGAAAGCGTTAAACATCAAGAATCAAGAAGGATAGAATTCCAATCGATTTAAGTTTCAAGATTTGAAGTAAGGCTCGTAGGAATCGTTTAGATCGTAGATGTGAAGAAGACTAGAAGTTACCGTTTCTTATCCATTAACACATTGATGCTAAATCGATGTAGATTCATCGAGGATCAAGGATCATGCGAAGAATTAGGGTTCCCCATCCTATCCTTTGTCCTTTCGATGAATCACATTCATTAGATAGCTTCTAGGAATTCGAATAATTGATCGTTGATCTCTAGATCGTGCGAAAAGAATCAAGAACGCATTTCGCATCGATCTAGATCATCGATCATTCAATTTTCAAGAATTTACAATTGTTATAGAACTTAAGAAAACGTTTAAAGATTCGTCAACATCATCATTCTACAATCATTTCGATTCCTACACGAGCGGAGTTTTATTCAAGCATCATCACAAAGAATGCATTCAAGAATTGAAGATGAATCATAATGCTCGAATTGAAATATAAGCAAGTTTAAAGAATCTTCACCTTTATTTATTCCACAAATTGTTACACATTGCTCAAGACTACAAGAATTTGACAAGGAACAAGATTGTCGAATCTAGCGTCGCTCGGCTCCTTGAGTCGTGGATCCGCTTGGATCTCGTGTCCCGATGAAGTCCGGCTTCGCTTCTAAAGGATGGTTGAAGACTTGCTTTGCTAGAACTCAAAGGATCTTGAATTTGGTTTCTTGATTGGATTAGGGTTAGGGTTTGGAGGTGGCAAGTTTTGTCACTAAACTTGTGGGAAGATGAAGAACAATCAACAACCTTTTCTAGTAAGGCCTAGGGTCCTTTTTATAGGTTTTGGAATGAGTAGCTTCCTTAAGAAGCTTGGATTAGGTTAGCTTCCCTTGTAAGCTAGTTAGTTAGGTAGAAGCCTCTAGAACTAGTTAGTTAGGGTTTAGCTTCTACCTTAAGCTAGGAGGTTAGGGAGAAGGTTCTAGGCTTTAGGGTAGTTAGGGTGAAGCTTATTTAGGAAGCTTGGACATCATTAGTTTAGAACCCAAGGGCTTCCTGATCTGGCAGAATGTTCAGGAGTCTTCTGGAAATTGCAGAGTCTTAATGAGTTGTAGGGCCTGAGGGAAGCATAACAGAGTGAAGCAGAGCTGCTGATGTGGCATGGCCGCCGCGGAACCGCGGCGCTAGGCGGCTCCGGCCGCGGAACCGCGGCCATGTGGCTGCCTTAGGGCTTCATACTTCACATGTTGATTTCCTGATATATTTAATCTCTGAATGCCTTTTAGATCATTGCCAGATTCCAACTCCTTGAGTTGGCATCTTTAGCAGCACTGTTATGTAAATTTGACCATTATTCTGGATTTTCCTGCACAAACTTCGAAACACAAGTTGCGCAATATAGGAATGATGCCATGCTATGAAATACAGTCAATTTCCCTTAAAGTGCCTGTTTTAAAGTCTAACATATGCAATCTGATATTTTACGACTGTTTTGCTAATATTTGAAATATGCAAACCGAACACCTCTAGATGAATGCAAAAGATAGGGAAATTGATGTGTTAAAAATACATTATTTTCGACTGATCAAATTCCCCCAAACTTATTTTCGATCGTCTCGAGCGAACTTTTTATTAAAAAGATAAGGAGAAAATAAAGAAAAAGAAAAACTAACTAGCACACTTTCGTAGGCAACACGATTGCACTGAGCACGTGCAACAAGCCTTTAAACCTCTAGGTGTCCCTAGTAGGAGGAGTGTTGTCTTCTGAGGGTTTTCATTGGATTGCACCCACAAAATCCAATAATAAAAGGAAGATCATGAATATTACATTTAAAGAAAAGAATTGTAAAAGAAAAGCCTTGAAAAGTTAGGGTTTCCAACTAAGCTAGCTTTTCGGTTGTCATGAGCCCTATCTTAATAGTCATGAAAAGATGTCAGAAATCACGTCCTCCCTCAATAAAACATCGTCTTATTCTTCATTCCTATCTTTATTCCAAACATCGATCATATAACCCTGCGTGTGTGTAAAGACATCCCTACACCCGGAGAATTCAATTCAAGCTATCATACTCTTGCCCATCAGCCTCTGTACTTTTTAATTAATGAATATTTAGATGAGATTGCTCACACACTTTCATGCGACCGTTAATACTTCTTGAGGTACTAACCGACCGATTACTCATGTGCTTGCTTATTTGGTGTCTTTTCCTCATCTTGCACCACCTAAGGCTTAGCAGTGACTTCCAGACTAGTTGGCCTTAGGGCACTAGGTGAAGAGGCACCCTCGCTATATTTTTTTATTGCTGCCTTGGTGATAACAAAACCAGTATCCATTTTTCTCACCACTTTATATTTTATTCATTTTTTTATTTCCTTCATACATCGGCTTTAAGACAAGAGCATTTCAAGGTATCCTCTACTATCCCGGGCTTCAAGACGTGTGTAAGTGCGAATAGCAGGGTATCAACGTTCAAAATGTTTGGCTTCCAGAGTAGGAACTATCTTTCAGACTTATTTTTATTCTCATATTAGTGACTTCCTTTATCTTACTAACCCTTGGGACAACGGCTCATAACTACTTATTACTAGTTCGTATAAGAAAACTTCTAATTTTCTTGGTTTTCTTAAATGTTTCTAATGTTTTGGATGTAATTTTTCACTGTCTAATCTTTTATTATATATTTATGTACAAAAAATATTTTTATTTTTCGATTTTTTTTATAATTTTTATAGGTTTTCAAAAATGTTTTGTGCTTATGCAAAGTATGATGCAAATGAGGCGAAAATAAGCACAAACCTCCCCCAAACTTGTTTTCAACGGTGTCCTCACTGTTGCCTTCTGCTAAATCTCAAAATCCTGTAAGCTTGGGAGGAAATTTATTAACGGGGGCAAAATATTTAAGTGAAGATCCTCCCCCAAACTTATTTTTGGCTCAAAAGTTTGTAAAAATTTTCTTTTCAAGAGCCCGATTATACCCCCCCCCCAAACTTGAGTTATGCAATGTTAATCTTTTGAAAATCACATGAGGGGGTCAAAAATCATTGGTCGATGCCAAGCTTTGCAAAGACCGAAGGTTAACACCAACCATTCAAAAATTTTATCAATGCAGTGCTCTGGTTGGTGGAAGAAGAAGTGGGGAAAGGGTAAGTGGTGGAATAGAATGTGTGTGCGTCTCATTTTGGAGAGACGATGCAGTGAATGCGATGGATTACTCGCATTCTTTTTACAGTTCAGAAGAAGGGGTGGAGGTTCAATTTCATTGATTGGGAGATGATTCATCTCAACACTCGTGTCATTCAAAAATGCGAGTTCATCAGCGAAGATCTCCTCAAAAGTCTCATCAATACCCCGAAGAATAATGCATCACAAAGCGCGGGGTGATCTTCAGACCCTAAAAGCAGTTTATAATCAGTGTTAGTTGTTGACCCGGACAACTCAGTGGAAGAGTCCGTATCTGTATGATACATAATTGGGTCAAACAATAACATATGAAAAGAGTCAAGATCGGTATCATGAGGATCATCAAATTCGCTGCTGTCGACATCCATTAAGTCGACAGAACAGACCTGAATAGTAGGTTCGAAGGGTATACTTCCCAACTTGTAAATGTTCAGCTCTATTGACCTATTCCCGAAAGATAGGGTCATAGAACCATTACGACAGTTGATGATAGCGTTGGAAGTGGCTAAAAAGGGGCGACCTAAAATCACTGGAATTTAATTCCGTGGGTTTGCTAGAGGCTGTGTATCAATTACAAAAAAGTCCACAGGGAATATAAATTCCCCGATTTTTATTAACACATCCTCCAGTTCACCTCTAGGTTTGGTGATTGATCGGTCAGCCATCTGGAGAGTGCAATGGGCTGGTTTCAACTTTCCGATTCCTAACTGCTCATAGACTGAGAAAGGAAGCAGGTTAAAACTTGCGCCAAGGTCTAGTAGAGCACGATTGATGTGTTTTCCCCCAATAGAAATGGAAATAGTAGGATATCCAGGATCCTTACGTTTCCTTGGTAATTGCTGGGGGAAAGCCGTGTCTACAGTCTTTGCTATGAATATCTTCTTGGGCACTTGTTTCTTCCTCTTTCTAGTGCACAAGTCTTTAAGAACTTTCGCATACGCGGGGACTTGTTGGATAGCATCTAGAAGAGGGATGTTGATGTTAACCTGTTTAAAAATTTCAGTGATCTTCTCCATTTGTGGACTCAGTATGTTTCCCCTTAACCGATTTGGGTAAGGAGCTTGAGCAATAAGATCAGGGTCCAACATTGGAGAAGATCGTGTGGGTGGAAACGATCTAAGAATAGGAGTGAGGATCATTTTCTGTGTACTAGAAGAGGTGTGCTGAGGTGTCGAACCGTATGGGAAACGGAGAATAGGCTCGGAAGAAGATGGTGGGGTAGAAGAACTGGGGTCAGAATTAGAAGTAGAAGTGGAAGGAAAGGTCTCAGCCGGGGTATCATCGATAGATTTTTCAGTGTCATCAATCTCTTCCCCAACGTGATCGTCAAGCACTCTTCCAGATCTCAACGTGATTTCATTCACATGATGTGAATAGCCAGGATTGGGTAAAGGTTGAGCTGGAAGTTTTCTTTTCTCTCTTGCACTCATTTTGGCTTTTAGTTGTGCAATTTGTGCTTCCATCGATTTGATATTCTCATTTTGAGAGACAATGATCTTCATTACATTCTCGACGGAAGATTGCAAACTTGCCGTCCCTTGGATGGATTGTTTCATGAAAGTATCCAAGGTTTGTGCTAGTGCAGAGGTATTATCTGTACCGGTCAATTGCAAAGAGTTTTCATGTGGTGCAAAAGTGTTGGCCGGATTTTGGAAGTTTTGTGATTGGTGGGGATGCTGACTCAATGGAAGTGGTTGTTGTTGTGGTGGAGGGACCCTTTGGAAATTGTTTTGGGTTGGAACCGTGTTTTGAGATTGTGATTGGTTCCAAGCAAAATTAGAGTGATTCCTCCAACCCTGATTATATGTGGAAGAAAATGGATCGTTCCTAGGTCGTTGTTGGAAAGCAGAATTGATATGCTTGTGACCTTGAAACGGAGAATTTATTGGACATTCTTCCGTGAGATGTGATGGATCAGAACAGCATCCACATACAGTTTTGGGGAGTGACGTTTGATTTAGGACGGCAGCTAAAAATTTGTTTTCCATAGCGTCGAATTTCTTGTGTAAAGCTGAAATTTCAGCTCTAACTCGTATGGAAATATCATTGCCATCCCTAGACGATTGACTCATACCCTCCCACTTTAAAGATTTTTCAGCGAAATCTTCTAGGAATTTCCAGGCTTCCCCATCATTTTTGGTCATGAAGTTGCCTTGACACATGGATTCAAGGGTCTGTCTTGTGTTAGGATTAATGACCTCATAAATGATTCTGCACAGTTCCCATCTAGGGATTCCGTGATGTGGACATTGGACTGATAGATCCTTGAAGCGTTCAAGACATTTTGAAAATGGTTCATTTGGAAGCTGGGCGAATTGATTTATTTCGCTATGGACTGGAGCTGTTTTATGATGTGGGTAGAATTTCTTAAGGAATGCTTTGACGAATTCTCCCCAGTTTGAGATGGAATGTGCGGTAGTGTTATACAGCCACTTCTCGGCTATATCGCACAAGGTAAATGGGAGAAGACGTAAACGCATAGCATCCATAGAAAGCTGTGAGGTACCCATCATTGCGCATACATTTTCAAATTTGGTAATAAAGGCATATGCGTCTTCAGACTCAAGACCGTGAAATTTTGGTAGAAGGTTGATGTATTGGGGTTTAATTTCAAAATTTTCCCTATTGGCTGGTGGAATGGAAAAACAGGTGGAAAGGGGACCTTGTGTAGGATAGCACCTCTCTTGGAGAGAGATGCGAGGTGGATTCTGCGCACCAACGGACGGCGGCAGAGTAGTGCTAAAGAAATTCGATGGAGACGGATCCATCGAAGTGGCTGTGGTGGTGGGTAAAGAAGAGGTAAATGTAGAAATACCGACTTTAGGGTCGATCAAGGGAACGCGGACTAAACGGGCACTAGAATCCTGTGTCCAGCTTATCTTGCACTAAAAAGGGTTAGTACAAGTGGCAGCGTGACTTATAATTAGGGGAAAGAATGAATGTGATAGGTGTTTGTTTTGAAAATATACGGATTTTTTGAAAAAATGATGCGATCACAACAAATGCAACAAGCAACCCTAAAATCTAGTGGTCACCTAGGTCAAAGCTCTAGACCGCTCCTAACTGCCAAAAGACAAGTCGCAGGATAAATCCTCCACTGCCTCTTTGTCTCTCCTGTGGCCAGGTAAGTGCCAGGTAAGTGGGAGGTTCTCCACTACGTAAGTAGTAGGCCTAATTAAGTAACCACTAGCCTTTGACACACTTGCCTTAGACACCACAAAAGAAACGCGGATAAGCAATGAATTACCCACGGCCTTCTCTTGTCCTAAGTGAGCGCGACGGTCCTTAGAGTCATCTCTAGATTTTTTTTTGTTAATGAGGGTAAATGCAGATGCAAGTTTATGATTTTTGGGGCTTAGGAAGGGTAATGAACTCTCCATCTAATCTGGATTTGGTCTTTGCCCCTTAATTTCCGTATTAATATGCAAACAACCAAAAAACAAAACACGCACAATTTATTTTGCTTTTTGCGGCGCTGCGATTTTTGCAAAGAAGCCTGCAGAAATTTGTTAATTGGAGCAAACAGAGGAGGAGATAAGAAAGTTAGAGATCACCTGAGCAAATTTTGTACAGAGAGACTTCCACAGAGGCGCGGAACCGCCGCAATAGGGGGCTTAGACCGCGGAAGGGCGGCCGTAGGTGCTGTTCACTGCACAAGTTTTTCACAGCAAGCTGCTGTTAACTCCTTGAGCTCTCTGGAAATATCTGAAAATTTTTTCACTTTCTCCACAGCTTCCAGAATTCCTCGCAATCAAATCACAACACACGTTTAGATTTTGCGCGAATTTTGATCACAAAATTATAATGGAATAAATCTTTCAATTTAAATTTCAAATAAAGAACGAATTAGCGCGCGATCCCTGGCAACGGTGCCATTTGATTGATCTTATTTTCCGTTGTCGGTATTTAGAAAATTGTAAAGAAATCACAACTAAAAATATTTGACCGCAATCAATAACGGTGTCGAAATGTAGCGCGTTAGTAAGTGCGGATTGTCCACAGGGATTGTGCGATTCGTTCGTATTTTGTTTTGTTTGAATTGAAAATTTAATAGAAAATAAAAGCAAAAACGATTCAAGATTTATATTGATGAATTTCAAGAATCAACTAAATCTAATCAAGAATCAAGAAAGCGTTAAACATCAAGAATCAAGAAGGATAGAATTCCAATCGATTTAAGTTTCAAGATTTGAAGTAAGGCTCGTAGGAATCGATTAGATCGTAGATGTGAAGAAGACTAGAAGTTACCGTTTCTTATCCATTAACACATTGATGCTAAATCAATGTAGATTCATCGAGGATCAAGGATCTTGCGAAGAATTAGGGTTCCTCATCCTATCCTTTGTCCTTTCGATGAATCACATTCACTAGATAGCTTCTAGGAAATCGAATAATTGATCGTTGATCTCTAGATCGTGCGAAAAGAATCAAGAATGCATTTCGCATCGATCTAGATCATCGATCATTCAATTTTCAAGAATTTACAATTGTTATAGGACTTAAGAAAACGTTTAAAGATTCGTCAACATCATCATTCTACAATCGTTTCGATTCCTCCACGAGCGGAGTTTTATTCAAGCATCATCACAAAGAATACATTCAAGAATTGAAGATGAATCATAATGATCGAATTGAAATATAAGCAAGTTTAAAGAATCTTCACCTTTATTTATTCCACAAATTGTTACACATTTCTCAAAACTACAAGAATTTGAGAAGGAACAAGATTGTCGAATCTAGCGTCGCTCGGCTCCTTGAGTCGTGGATCGGCTTGGATCTCGTACCCCGATGAAGTCCGGCTTCGCTTCTAAAGGATGGTTGAAGACTTGCTTTGCTAGAACTCAAAGGATCTTGAATTTGGTTTCTTGATTGGATTAGGGTTAGGGTTTGGAGGTGGCAAGTTTTGTCACTAAACTTGTGGGAAGATGAAGAATAATCAACAATCTTTTCTAGTGAGGCCTAGGGTCCTTTTTATAGGTTTTGGAATGAGTAGCTTCCTTAAGAAGCTTGGATTAGGTTAGCTTCCCTTGTAAGCTAGTTAGTTAGGTAGAAGCCTCTAGAACTAGTTAGTTAGGGTTTAGCTTCTACCTTAAGCTAGGAGGTTAGGGAGAAGGTTCTAGGCTTTAGGGTAGTTAGGGTGAAGCTTGTTTAGGAAGCTTGGACATCATTAATTTAGAACCCAAGGGCTTTCTGATCTGGCAGAATGTTCAGGAGTCTTCTGGAAATCGCAGAGTCTTAATGAGTTGTAGGGCCTGAGGGAAGCATAACAGAGTGAAGCAGAGCTGCTGATGTGGCATGGCCGCCGCGGAACCGCGGCGCAAGGCGGCTCCGGCCGCGGAACCGCGGCCATGTGGCTGCCTTAGGGCTTCATACTTCACATGTTGATTTTTGATGTCATGTTGGTGTTTTCCTGATATATTTAATCTCTGAATGCCTTTCAGATCATTTCCAGATTCCAACTCCTTGAGTTGGCATCTTTAGCAGCACTGTTATGTAAATTTGACCATTCTTCTGGATTTCTCTGCACAGACTTCGAAACACAAGTTGCGCAGTATAGGAATGATGCCATGCTATGAAATACAGTCAATTTCCCTTAAAGTTCCGGTTTTAAAGTCTAACATATGCAATCTGATATTTTACGACTGTTTTGCTAATATGTGAAATATGCAAACCGAACACCTCTAGATGAATGCAAAAGATAGGGAAATTGACGTGTTAAAAATATATTATTTTCGACTGATCAATCAGTACCCCAGATTATGTGATATGATGATGATGATACCAAAATTGATGAGAGGAATGTGATATTGACCCGTGCCCAGCTATTGGGATGCCGTACGACGATTTACCGTACGAGTTTTATATTGATGATAGATCCGCACTCATGACTCGAGGATGTCAGATGATATACTGTATCGTACGCGATACTATTGAGGCGGGATCACCGACTATTATATTATTTATATATATCGACTCAGATTTAGGTGGTTTCCATACCCCTCCCGATTTACTTGATACTTAGATCTGTAGTTTGCATAGTAGATGTTAGACTAGACCCGAGTCATACCTATTTCAAAAACTACGAATCAGGAATATCTTAAAGGACAAGTAAAGGGATTCTACGGGTATTTTTCAAAGGACGTATCTTTCTTAAAAATACCGTAGCCCTTATTTTACTAGAAATCCTGATTCGTCTTATTTCAAATGACATAACTGCATGACATATACATATTGATGTAGATTCTTCACTGTGGTGTTGATTATTTGATTTCCGCATATTCATGCTATTCACATTGCTTTGCATATGTTTATTGCTATATTATTATCATGCTGTTAGGACATCAGCACCATTATCGATGATGCGTATGTTCCACGTACACTAATTGCCGGCTCACACACTTCATCATCGATAATTGCCATGCCACTACACTGTAGTACTGTTGCATTCATGATATGATTCTTGCATGGCATATTGTACACTTATACCTGTACACATACATAGATGATTCTGACTTGATTAGAGATTTGGGAACCACAAGATATTCTTCAAAACTGATTCATTTTAAAAAGAGCGGTTTCCCTCGACATGCGCACATTACTATTCCATGTTGCATGACTTACTGATATGCTTACCTTTCTTTACATGTCGCATACATCATGTTTTAATTATACGCATTGAGATATGTTGTTTCCATGATATTTCTGGATTTGGGAACCGTGGGTATTTCAAAAGAGAATATATAGTTGTTTTAAAAACCCGGTTACCCTTGATATGATATTTCAGTGCGTCCACCATGTGTTTTCTCGGTGCTGAGAGCGACATGTGAAACCCGATTCGAGGAGGCGGATGAGGCTGATTGCGGGTACATGGTGGACCCGGTATGGTACCCCGGGGCGAGAATGGTTTCGCTGTGTAGTAGACGGTGAGCCTGGCAGAGGGACTACTGCCTACCGGTGATTGTATTTGAGCTCGGCGGATGTCTGGAGGATACCGACCGGAGTTGAGAGATGGACATGGGCTGACCCTTACTGCCGGGGCCGAGGGCCGATACCGCAGATAGAGCCCCATATGGACGAGGATTTACGTGCCGATGCTAGGCACAGGTTTGATGATGTTTTCATGATTTTGATTATATCCTCATATTTACATGCATGATGCTTATTGTCATTGGGTGACAGGTGGACGGGATCCACATATATACAGACATTGATTACATACAGACTTTGACTACATTGATCATACTTCATTTGTATATATAACACAGGGTATGAGGGCGTTGTTATATATACCCTTACACCAATATTAGTGGAATGGGACGCTAATATATATGTATTGATATTCATTTGATACTCCATCATATTTACTTCATGCAGACATACCTTATGTTTATGACATGTTATTACCTGAGGCACTGGCACGAGTACTTGGCACTACATACATGATCAGATATTACATTGCCACCGTATCATGCTTCAGGCTTATTCTTTGAGGTTATATTTCTGATAGTATTGACCTAGGATTATGTCTTGCATTCGGTTTTTGCTTGTAGATGTTTTCTATTCACGAGTTGGCAACTCACCCCCGTTGTGCCACAGTTCTTGCAGGTTTTGCCGTACAGGTTCCATAGCGGCATTTCTGGCACACTGCTTCCTTGCGGGTGAATTGCTTTTGGTAGGTGGGTTCTTTTGGATCAAGAACCACCATTGTACTTGTATTATTCCTTGTATCTAGAATTCCATCAACCAAAATTTGTATATTGTTTCAGACTTAGACACTAGTGATGTATTATTTCGACCTTAGAGTCGCGTGTAGCAGTATGACGGTTTTTATGTTATTGTGAGTTTTGATCCTCGCCATTCGACGTTGTATATTATATTGCTTGTGTGGTTGTGACCATCGATTGACGAAGAGCTAGCTCCCGCTTGGGGATGCCTTTTATCATTGCATATATATTGTTCTTGTTGTACCCCTTTCGGGGCCAGTATTTACAAAAGAAACTCTGCCGAAATTTTTAGAAAAGACTTTACATTTTTTAAAATGCATATTCGACTTAGTTATTTAAAACCTTGACTTCACACATGTTTTTCTTCACTTCTCTAAACCAATTTTCTTTATTTACTCTTAAAATGGTTTTAGATTTCTGGGCTTTTGGCTTACTTGGATCAGATGGAGTCCTATAGACTTCATATGGTTCAAGGGCTAGTCACATACTCTTTCGGGTCGTGACAGCTACATTTTGTCGGCCAAGAAGTCGCTGATGCTGAAGCTCGGGTTGTATCCCGCAATTTACGCTTCTCTTTTCCAATATTCCGCGCCTCTTGCATGGTGGGTCAAGGCTTTTCTGGAGCAATGGAATATTCCGACCCACACATTCCTTCTGTCGGATTGAGAAGTCTCAGTATCTTTGGAAGAGTTTGCAGAGATCTCTGGCTTACCTGTTAGGGGAGAACACTACGAGGAGTTGCTTCCTCCAGACGAGTATATCTTTGCCACCAAATCAGCGGTAATGGGTCTTACCCCGAAGAACGCCATTCAACACTAATTCCTGAGCTTGATCAAGGTGTTGAATATATACAAAAGTCTATTTATGGAGTCCGGGTGGCATGGAGTTAGCTACGCAGACTTCATCGCTCTGTTTCTTCATCCGGAAGCCTTATCAAAGCAAGCTATGCTGTTCGCCAAGCTTGATGACCCGTTCGGTTTTGGTTTGGATAACCAACCGACGGTGGAGGCGGATTTAAAAAAATTCTTTATTCCGGCTGCTCCTGTTGTTCCCTTCACGGAGCTTGCTGCTCCAGACGTCGATGAAGAGACGTTCGTGCTGGGGCTCATTGGCTTATGGCTGAACTGGTTCGTGCTTCCAATGCACCCTCGTTATATGAGGCCATCGGTCTTTTACCCAGCCCATCGTATGGTTTCGGGAATGCAAGTGGCCATCGGAATTGCCGGGTTGGCATACCTGTACCATGGTCTCAGCTTAGCGGCGGATACCACGCACCCGGGGGTACAACCCGTCACTTTCTCGCTGCATTATTTTATGTCATGGATCGAGTTGCACGTACTTGGCGCTTTTGGTGTCCACAAACGACCTCGTTTCTACGACAACTACAACTTCCCTCGGATTATGCACCTAGTTGATGCATCCGTTGTAAATCCGACACAGCGGGAGGCTAGGGGTGTGCTCCTCTGTCCGTGTATGGTTGGAGATGGCATGACCTTTGTCGATAAGGTTTTAACCATCGGCAAAGAATCCGCAAAAATGGTGCAGCCTCTGCACGATACTTTTAAAGATGGGACCTCTACCTTGAAAACCCGAGAGATTCTTCATTTATACTCCATCAGGCCGGGCTTTCTCGTGTTTAGGCAGAACGATTTGGCGTTGTTCATGATGTATAACCCACACCGTTTCGCCCAGCAATCAAGCTATAATCAAGGTGTCCCGCTTGAGGCCTTCCTAGCTGAGCCAGTTGCCACAGAAGAAGGTATTCGCAACGCATTACACCATTTTATGCGGTTGAACACCGGCTCCAATTTCTTTATCAGTGATCCGAGTTGCATTCCGCGAATCTTTAACGCATATGTGGCATGGTATCAACATTCGATGGGTGCCGTTATTAGCGAAGAAAAACGATTGCTGCTTGATCACAAGGGCACCGCTCCCGCTGGTGATCCAGCCATTCTCTTGAAGCGACGGACCATCGTCCGTCCTCCCTTAAGGGAAGCTGCCGCGGCCGTGGTACCACGTGTTATGCCTGAGCTTCCCCTACCCCGTGCGTCTGTAGAAGCGGTAGTTATGGCATCTCCCGAGTCTGGCATAGGTGCGTAGATTGGGACTCGTCACCCAAAGTTGGCTGCCAAGCGCAAGCTCGTGTTATCGGCTGTCGGCATTAAGTCGCAGAAGAAAAAGAAATCGATACTTTCTGCAGACGTTGTATTTAGCCAGGAGCCTCATGCTCCTTACAGCGAGGACCTGGGTGAGTACAGGACCAACAAGGGCTTATTTATGGCGCCACATGACACCGATCAGGAGGCTGCTAGTGCGGTTTCAAAGCAGCTAGCTTGCGATGAAGCAGGATTAATCACCATCGCACAATCAGGTAGACTTCAGTCGTATCTTTCCACGGTTGTTTTAATTATTATACTTTGACTGACGCTTTCTTCTTCAACAGGTATCTCCCCCGAAGGGGCCCTCGCAGCTTCCCTCAAGAATTTTGAAGAGGAAGAGAGGCTTCGCGCTTCGTTGGGCCTTGGTACATTTCGGCTCATTGTGCCTTCGTTCCCTTTTTCTTCATGGGTAGTCTGACCCTTCTTTTTCATCTTATTGCAGGGACTACCTTGACTCAGGTTATCCTGAGTGTAGTGCCGATCCCGCATGGTAGCGCGGTGACGCTTCCAGGGCCGACTGCTGAAGTCCCAGCTCCCCCGGTATTGCCAAGAGAGGCTTCGCTTAAGCAACCGATGACGGACGCTATAACGGCTCCATAGGTAGCTCCTGGCTCGGACGATGACGTTACTTTGACGGAAGTTTTGAGGATGTATTTTCTCACTGCCAAGGCTGACAAGAAGCGCAGAAAGTGTGCGGCGAGGGAACGTGATGTCAGCTTGGCTGTGGGTGCAAGTTCAAGCGCTATTCCATCCGTCGCTATTTCTTCCGAAGACACCCCAGAAACCCTGTCTACCGTCCATAGACAAAAGGTGCGTGCGGCTCGGGAAGAAGCTGAAAAGCCGTCCCAAGGTAACATAACGCTGAGTCTTTTCTTAGAATTTGATCTTCGAATTCTTATATACCATATCTTGAAGGGCCAAGTCCTGAAGTTGAGGCGGCAGGAGAGATGACAGCGACCACAGAGCCCGAAACGGCTACTCTTTCGGGAGTCTGGGACTGCCCCAATCACCGCTCTTTCTCCTTGTGGTTCCTTGCCATCGGCGGGTATCGTGGGTGTCACGACGACCCTTGTCGAATCGGGGGACGAGGCCACGGGCGCAGAAACTATTCCAATGGCGGAGAGCGAAGGAGCTGCTGTGCCTGGTGAAGCTCTCACCGCGGTTTCGGTTGGCGACTTATCAGCTAGATCCAGGGTCACTGTGTAGGGTTGCTAGGCATGCGCACAAGGGTCTACGGGGCATCAACCATGCTCGATTAAAAAATTAGCCATGCCGAACAACCCGAATACGGAACTTTAAACTAGAGATTAGGCGAAAACAAGCATACTAAACACTTTAACACTAAGTGAGAGGGATTGCAACCTTTGTAGATCCGGTCCTTCACTTCATATGCTCCGTGTTGTGGTCCCTTCGCTGCGATCATCGGGTTCCGGACTCTCGAGAAGTTCCACGAAGAGAAAGATGCAACCTTTGCTTCCGATCTTCGATACTAAGATGATCTACCTTGAAGTTTCTTTAACACAAGCTAACATTCATGAAATGATGTGAACACCCTCATCTAAATGGCAAGGGAAGATGAGGATTATGAAGTAGGATTTTTGCTCTCTTTATTTATCTTTTTCTCATTTATTTTCATCACAAAAATCAAAGCAAGAAAGCTTTGCATGAAGAACTCAAGGAAGAAGAAGAATAGTGATCCCTTTTCTTTTGTGATGAATAATGAAAGGATTAATATGACAAATAATGCAACCGTGGTTGACTTAACCATTGTAGAGAATTAACCAAGGGTTAGGGTTTGGGTTGAGTTAAGAATGAGTCACTTGAAAATATCTTTTCCAAAACAAAAAAGAAAACCTTCTAGAATCTACTAGAAGTCATTAACCCAAATCAAACCCTAATCTTGATTAATCTTTACTAAACATGTTGCATTAGTTATCATATCATGTTACAATATTATATATCACATATATAACATTTATTGTAACCAAATAAAATAATACAATTAACATATATCGCATATATATCAATGTATTACCCGAGTGAGAAAAAGAATCTTTTAGTGAGCTAATATTAGTTAATGTAATTTAATATATCATATATATTATTATACATTAAATTATCGAATCAACACTTGATCCGACAATCCGGCTATATCGCATATAACCGACTAATATTTATCCGTACCGATTCATCGAATCAACACTTGATCCGATGACCTGGCTGATATCAAATATCGCGAGAATATAATACGGTATCACATATCGCATTATCCTCGGTCCCGCACATATCACATATGTGCTCCTACTCCGTTTTGCCTAAGTCAAGAAACCTCTGTGTAGGACTCTAAAGAATCGTCAATACGCCGGCAGTAGGTGATGATCATATCAAACACCCACAAGCTGCAAGCGGTCAGCTAAACGTAACAGCCATCCAGGTATTGAGCGCTCAGAAGATCAACAAGCAAGCCTGTACATTCTCCTGTGAATCCAAACAGTAACACTCCCGTACAGTCCGGTCTCGTCGTCTGATATGTCGCATATCTCGCCTAGGGGTGGTAAACGTCAGACCCAGTAGCTTGATAAGTCGTGTCGATATGAGATCTATAACAGTTCGAGAAAATACTGATAACACTTACCAGTAAATCTCAGCAACCCTGGCCAGGGATTTCCGGTTATAGCCAATCGAACACAGCACAACATCAACTCCCTATACCGGGAGAGACGAATCCCCTCCTATCGCTCATTGCCTCCATGTGATTCGGGACTGTACCCAAAAGCCACCTTTTTGCACGCCCTCTTGGATGTGGTATGATGGAAATCAAAGCACAGTGGGAACCACACAAGACTCTATGACGATTTCGGGTCAACAGACTACTCTGTACCAGTGTCACCGGAGAACTGCCATCTGACGTATGGTATAATACCATCTGGGAGTTCTCGGCGAGTCCTTCCAGTGTACCCAGTCTCCACTGAGCACCCATACACCATCCTTGATGTCAAACACCGATGGATATGGGATCATCCATCGCCCATCATATGGGTCAAGATGCGTATACTTTAGTCTACTCTGGTGCATCGATGCCCTGTCTCGATACACCCTCGACTAGGAACAGTTATAGGATGTACTCGTCGACTACCGTGGCCCCACTAGTATGATCTCATCATAGTCCCAGTAGTCGAGTACACATCCTAAGGGCTTTATCAACATGTAATATAGAGACAATCAGAGTACATGTTAAGATAAAGTACAACCAGATAGCATACTATCATGTCGAGCAAGAAAGTCCTCCCTATATATGTCCTAGCATCCACTACAATATACATCGTATGTACAGTAATGGCCTATAGGGCATACATATAACTAACAATCTCCCACTTGCACTAGGGCCATCTGTTATGGTATCGCATACCCAACAATTAGCTGCGGTTGTAGTATCTCATACTCAACCATCCCATAAAAGTCTCAACTGGGGAAAAAGGCCTTTGTGAGCGGATCCGCGCTGTTGTCCTCTGTGTCTACTCTCCTAACCTCGATCTCCGTGGAGATCAACCATCTCCATGATCAGGTGATACTGCCTAAGAAATTTATCTGGATTTCTGATGGGACGGTAGTTCCTTGGCTGAAGCCACAACTCCATTGTCACACAATGGTAGGAACGAAGTTCATCTTGTGAACTTATATATATCCAGACTGTCTCTTTGGTAGTATCCTTGTTAACGATCTATCTTGCCTTTAAACGTCTAGTAAGTCACGGTATCTAGCTTGGAACTCTTCCAACATACCGTCCCTCCACTGAGGGTATAGACCAGCCTGCGACTGACATTCAGTCGTCCTTATCAGCCTGGAACCTTTCCAGTGATTCTCCCCAGGATCGATTGATACCATTTCACTAAAACTAGTGAGTATCCTAACATCCAAATAGATCTATCTCATAGATCCAAAACCCAGGATTTAGGAAGTATCATTTTGATCCTATATGGAGAATCCTTGTGATAAGCGGAGATTGACCGAGCGTAGTATAGGAAACTCCTTCCCTATCAAGAGTATGTCATCCACGCACTCTACGAGGATCACCGCCATACTCTCTACTACCTTTTCGTATATACAAGGTTCATCTACCATTTTGATGAATTCAAACTTTTTGACTACCACATCAAAACAGATGTTCTAACTCCGCGATGCCTGTTTTATCATATAAAACATCTTGCACACATTTCCGCTGTTCCCACTGTCTACGAAGCCCTCTGGCTGTGTACTTATAGACACTCTTTTCTAAAACATCATTTAGAAAAGCAGTCATGACACCCAACCACCAGATATCGTAGTCATGGTATGTAGCCGTGGCAAGTAGGATCTGGATGGACTTAAGCATAGATCCTTAGAAAAGGTTTCAACATAATCCATACCTGGTCTATGATGCAAACCTTTAACAAGTCTAGCTTTGAAAGTCTCAACTTTTCCATGTACACCAAGTAATCTTCTCAAGATATACTTGCTCCTGATGGGGATTTAACCCTTCAGATAAAGCAACCAAAGTCCATACTTTGTTGGTGTATAAGGATTCCATCTCAGATCGATAAGCACCCAGCCATTCTTACAGAGTCCCACTCCTGATGGCCAGCTCGAAACTAGTTGGGTCATCATCTCATGATGCAATCCTCGCTCCCACTGTCATAGAGAAACCGAAGTATCTCTCAGATGGGTGAGGAACCCTACTAGATCGGTGGAGAGGCTGAGGTTCGTTGGAAACTATTGAATCCTTTGGTTCTACCAAATCATCAGTTGCATTTTGTATAGCTGGAACATTTCCAGTTCTACATAACAGACCTTGCCTCGAGCTTGTCCGGATTTTTCTTTTAGACATAGGCCGGACAACCCCAAATCTTAACAAGCTTAAGATATGGGCTCTTCCCTTTCCATATCACATATGAAGTGGTAGGCAACTGATTTGATTCGAACCCTATTCAATATGTATGAAACTTCACAAGTGCATAACTCCCTAAAGGAAATAGGAAACTCAGTAGTACTCATCATAGAGCACACCATATCACATAGGGTGCTATTGCTCCGCCCCGATACACCGACGTGCTGTGGTGTATACGGAGGAGTAATGCTGAGAGAGAATCTCATTCTCCTTTAGAATAGTCCAGGAATTCCGTTCTCAAGTATTCTCCTCCTTGATCTCATCAAAGGATATAATACTTATACCCGTATTTTGGTTCTCTACTTCTAACTTATATTCTGTGAATATCTCAAAAGCTTCAGACTTGTGTTTCAACAGGAACATATGTCTGAATCTTGAGAGATTATCAGAGAATGTAATGAAGTAGAAAGGACCGATCTTGGCATGTGTAGACAGGGGACCTTACATACATCAACATGTATCAATCCCAAGAGTTCACTAACTCTTTCTCTGTTTCCAATAAACAGAGTTATGGTCATCTTATCTTTGTGACATGACTGGCAAGTTTCACAAGATGTAAATTCAAACTAATTTAAATATGCATCTAAATGTAACTTTAGCCAGTCGGGTCGCATTGATATGACCTAGTCTACAATACCTCAAGAAGGATTCATTCATTTCTGAACTCTTCCTCTTGTGTATGTTCCTTATACTAAGAACTGTAGTTTGATTTAGAACGTCAATGATTTTAGATAACGTGCCTGAACCGATCAACTCTTGATATAGGAAATGTTCAAAACATTATCCAACAATACAAAATTATATCCTTTCTTTACTAATAAAGAGACTGATATGATTTTGTATATCAGGTTCGGTATCTAATAACATTCGTTCAGAATCAATGTATTCAGGTAATACAGGGTGATAGTGACCAACAGACTTGGCTGCAACACTTGCACCATTTTCTGTCTCATGAAACTTATCACCTGTTCTCAGTTCTTTACCTATCTGTAGCCCATGTAACAGATTACATATACGGGATCCTGATCCGGTATCACATACCCAGGACGTAAAGGATACTGAGAAACAGTTCTGTGTAATGAACACACCCGAAGATGATGCATCAATATGCACTTTCTTCGTTTGGGCGGCACGGGAATTCTGGTAATCCCCAATTTTCTTGCTCTGTCTTATAACAATTATAAGTTGGAGCGGGACCAACGTTCCCCAGCTCAGTATAACAAGCGGATTCGGTTAATATATCCGTTTTATTATCTTGATTAAGGCGTGATATGTTCGCTATCTGGAGAGAGAGAGAAGAAAACACTCAGCGTATGCTCTTGCAAGATTAGATTGGTTATCTAATATATCTAATCAGGATGTCTCCCACTGTTTTAATCAAATCTTCCTTCAAACCCTAAAAGGAAAGACTAGCCGGGATTAATTACACGCTACAAGTTCGCCAATCTTTCAGCCAGGCCAATGTCGGTACTTTGAGGGAGGTCCCCCGTGCTTTCGCACGAACCTAATTAAAGTAAACCTCGTTTTCCCAGAGGCGTAACCCCGTTAACACCTTTCTAGACACCTACTTGATCGACTAATTGTAATGTGTAACACTCTCCCAGGAGTAACTCTTACTCGCAGCGGGTATCGGGATCCAACTATCTCATAGAAGGTATGCAATCTCATTGCAAATTTCAACACTTGAAATTCCTAATAGTATTTTCCCCCTAGCGATCTATGACCTTAACTAAGTCAACAAATCATAAATCGCAAGTCAAGTTCAACCCGTACATTTCCCGATTGAATTAAACCCACCCGTACGACCCTTAACTGAGTCAACAAGGCCGTACGAATACCCTAATCCAATCACATCTCATGTTTTAGCAGATAAACATTACTTAGCTACCGTACACTATGCATTAACTAAGTCAACAAACATAGCACGAATACTAAATAATATCTATCTGAAATGACGGAGGGCTACGCAGGTTTTTCAGAAAACCCTGAGCGTAGTGAACTTGATATCGTCGTAGAATCGAGTGATTTTAAATGGAGTGTTTTTGAGGCTTTTCTAGTTTTGCTAAAGGGGTCACTCCCGGTGAAGGGATCGTCGGCCCTTTCCTCATCAAATAAGGTGCAGGATATTTCACAAATATCACTATGCAGAGCAAGAACTATGAAGCAATCAAAAGACAAACCGAATTTGTAGCATCTGCCAGTTATTACTAAAGGAGTCACTCCCGGTGAAGGGATCTCGGTCTTTTCCTTATCGAATAAGGTGCTGGATGTTCTACAAGGAACACCGCTATGCAAAGCAAGAACTAGAGCTACTAGTTTTTTGTAAACAAGTTTCTACAACATCTTTAGGTTTCTTTTATTTCATTAATCTCATTAATGAAGTCCCATTTTAATTATGCTTCGCAAGCATCTCTTTTTGAAACGAAATCTGCAATATAACATATATCTCATATATATAATATAAACATTCGTCTCAGGCAGTAATATGATCTCATCACAGAACATTGCAGCAGAAGAACATATATGAAATATTGGATATACTAGGACGTCCGTGTTTTCAATACGAGCCTGTATAAAACACGGATTCCACGGTCGCGATGAATAGCCAAACCCACATCCCTAGACCCCTACGAGAGCGGCAAGTAACACTGCCAATTCTAGGGTTAGGAGACCCGGTCTCGACTCCTCGAGATGGTCTCCCACTGGACCCTAGAACCCGGTTACTTGTGCTCCCCTCTTTGGGTCTACCTAATGCGGAAAAGTAAATAATATACAACGGTGACATATTCCGCAACCTGGAAGTGCCCCAATAAAAGAATATTACATACAAATGAATTTTATATGAATGAAAAAGAAAAACTCTCATCTCACATAAAACCCCCGGCTATTCAAACGCGACGATCCAATATAACATATCACAGCAACACATAATATCTCATATCATCAACGTAAGCAAGTATGCGTATCCCGATTGTCGTTGATGTATAGCAATGAAGCCGGCGATACACCACATACGCTTACGGTCACAGAAAAGAGAGTGTAAAACTACAATAGTTGGAATCCGCAACCTCCTTAGACATCGCATGCCTAACCAAATGAATTCCTTAGACATCGCATGCCTAACAATTATAAACCCCGCATTTTAGTCTCATTATCGAAAACTCTTTTCAATATCAAGTCGGTCAATTCAACAAGACTCCCGACATCCTGATCAAATGCTCGTCGCAAACTTTAGTAGACGGCCGCACCCCCAGATGCCGTCGATGAAGTGCACTGAGGCGGAACACCGCTGCCACGAGCACCTGAACGGATTCTTTCGGCGACGGGGTTCTCCTACAGTCACTTAGTCGGGGCTATGTGGCATAGCTGTCTATTAAGTTTACCCGGCGAGTATCCGCGTACGCTACGTGATTGCGACGGACTTTTGATCACCTCAAAATTCCGTGGCAACCGATCATCTGAGACTAAACTGCTATGTTTATAATATTCAAATTAGTTATCTCACAACTACCTGTGGATTCTAAATATTGTATCACATTCCGGATAAATAGACAAAGTTAAACTTTCCGATCGAATCATCAAACACCCAAGATTTCCCCAATATATCTCAACACTTGAAATCAGTTTAAAAACATCCATCACATGCCACAGTACCAATGGTCCAGCCGTAGAAGGGTCAAGCCAACGCCTCACATGTGGTACGACGTACTGCCCCAAACCCTATGGTTCAAAAAGCAGTTCAAGACGGTCACATAATCGAGTTAAGGTTTGTTGTCTTTTAGAGGGTCCACCGCGTTACTTGCACGACTTAGAACATTCTTAAACACGAGGAAAACTCTAACTTTTGAAAAATTTTCCGACAGGGGAAAAAGTGAGTTATTGATATCCGTTCGAACTTTTTAACAGTTTCTAAAAGTTATCCGGACAAAACACAAAGACGCAGTTAAAGTTCCCGATCGAATCATCGAATCCCCAATACAACCCAGAAAATTCAACAGTTGAATAAATATTAAAAATTCCCAGAAAATACAGCACTAAAAGACAAGAATTACCGTGCAAATTTCAAACAGTGAAGTGACAAAAAGGGCCGCGGAACCGCCGCACATGCCATGCATGTGCCGCGGTTCCACCGCGCTTTGGTGGAATTAGGCGTACGTGCTTCACAGTAACTCTTGTATTTCCCTGCTGATTTTTTTGAGCATTTTTAATTTGGAAAAAATCACAGTTTTAAAAAATTTCCAGAAACTAGGGTATATCGGGTTTTCCGGGTTCGATCGGACATTAAACTTCGTCTAGACTTTGCCTAAAGCTCTAGATTGGCTCTGATACCACTGTAGGGTTGCTAGGCATGCGCACAAGGGTCTACGGGGCATCAACCATGCCCGATTAAAAAATTAGCCGTGCCGAACAACCCGAATACGGAACTTTAAACTAGAGATTAGGCGAAAACAAGCATGCTAAACACTTTAACACTAAGTGAGAGGGATTACAACCTTTGTAGATCCGGTCCTTCACTTCATATGCTCCGTGTTGTGGTCCCTTCGCTGCGATCATCGGGTTCCGGACTCTCGAGAAGTTCCACGAAGAGAAAGATGCAACCTTTGCTTCCGATCTTCGATACTAAGATGATCTACCTTGAAGTTTCTTTAACACAAGCTAACACTCATGAAATGATGTGAACACCCTCATCTAAATGGCAAAGGAAGATGAGGATGATGAAGTAGGATTTTTGCTCTCTTTATTTATCTTTTTCTCATTTATTTTCATCACAAAAATCAAAGCAAGAAAGCTTTGCATGAAGAAATCAAGGAAGAAGAAGAATAGTGATCCCTTTTCTTTTGTGATGAATAATGAAAGGATTAATATGACAAATAATGCAACCATGATTGACTTAACCATTGTAGAGAATTAACCAAGGGTTAGGGTTTGGGTTGAGTTAAGAATGAGTCACTTGAAAATATCTTTTCCAAAACAAAAAGAAAACCTTCTAGAATCTACTAGAAGTCATTAACCCAAATCAAACCCTAATCTTGATTAATCTTTACTAAACATGTTGCATTAGTTATCATATCATGTTACAATATTATATATCACATATATAACATTAATTGTAACCAAATAAAATAATACAATTAACATATATCGCATATATATCAATGTATTACCCAGTGAGAAAAAGAATCTTTTAGTGAGCTAATATTAGTTAATGTAATTTAATATATCATATATATTATTATACATTAAATTATCGAATCAACACTTGATCCGACAATCCGGCTATATCGCATATAACCGACTAATATTTATCCGTACCGATTCATCGAATCAACACTTGATCCGATGACCCGGCTGATATCAAATATCGCGAGAATATAATACGGTATCACATATCGCATTATCCTCGGTCCCGCACATATCACATATGTGCTCCTACTCCGTTTTGCCTGAGTCAAGAAACCTCTGTGCAGGACTCTAAAGAATCGTCAATACGCCGGCAGTAGGTGATGATCATATCAAACACCCACAAGCTGCAAGCGGTCAGCTAAACGTAACAGCCACCCAGGTATTGAGCGCTCAGAAGATCAACAAGCAAGCCTGTACATTCTCCTGTGAATCCAAACAGTAACACTCCCGTACAGTCCGGTCTCGTCGTCTGATATGTCGCATATCTCGCCTAGGGGTGGTAAACGTCAGACCCCAGTAGCTTGATAAGTCGTGTCGATATGAGGTCTATAACAGTTCGAGAAACTACTGATAACACTTACCAGTAAATTTCAGCAACCCTGGCCAGGGATTTCCGGTTATAGCCAATCGAACACAGCACAACATCAACTCCCTATACCGGGAGAGACGAATCCCCTCCTATCGCTCATTGCCTCCATGTGATTCGGGACTGTACCCAAAAGCCACCTTTTTGCACGCCCTCTTAGACGTGGTATGATGGAAATCAAAGCACAGTGGGAACCACACAAGACTCTATGACGATCTCGGGTCAACAGACTACTCTGTACCAGTGTCACCGGAGAACTGCCATCTGAAGTATGGTATAATACCATCTGGGAGTTCTCGGCGAGTCCGTCCAGTGTACCCAGTCTCCACTGAGCACCCGTACACCATCCTTGATGTCAAACATCGATGGATATGGGATCATCCATCGCCCATCATATGGGTCAAGATGCGTATACACTAGTCTACTCTGGTGCATCGATGCCCTGTCTCGATACACCCTCGACTAGGAACATTTATAGGATGTACTCGTCGACTACCGTGGCCCCACTAGTACGATCTCATCATAGTCCCAGTAGTCGAGTACACATCCTAAGGGCTTTATCAACATGTAATATAGAGACAATCAGAGTACATGTTAAGATAAAGTACGACCAGATAGCATACTATCATGTCGAGCAAGAAAGTCCTCCCTATATATGTCCTAGCATCCACTACAATATACATCGTATGTACAGTAATGGCCTCTAGGGCATACATATAACTAACACACTGTTTTCTTTTTATCTTTCAATCCCGTTCATCCCCATCTGATGACATTTTTTTCGTTTTGAGTGCAGGTGCAGCAAATGCGGAGATTGCGCCATCTGAAGCGTCTCGGGTCGCCGCCGTGACAGCTGTTGTTCCGTTGTCTTCTCCTATATCGTCTGGAGTGCTGGAAGGTATATGTTTGCGACTTATCGGATTCATTGTAGGTAATATACTCTTAGTACTGACATCGTATTGTTACAACCATGCAGGAGTCCTTTTTGACCATCTTTATCAGGTGCTGACCCCGCATTTCTCCTTCCAGTCAGAAGTCACTTTGCCTGCTGGTGCCAGTGAGTATAGTTTTTTTAGCCGACGTCCTTTCCTTTCTTTGGTGGGCGACCCTGTCGTTGTTAATTTCAAATTGATTGCAGCACTACAAATTGAAGGAGGGGACGAGAGAATAGTCGCGCCTCCGGCACTCCCAGCTTTACCACCTATCGCAGCCGGTATAGTAGACCCTATTACTCGTGTATTTTTCCTTATCTCTTGGGCCGACATCTGATTATGATTCGTTTTGCAGCGATCACACCAATTTCGGCTCCC
Source organism: Agapanthus africanus (assembly GCA_030015575.1). Lineage (NCBI taxonomy): Eukaryota > Viridiplantae > Streptophyta > Magnoliopsida > Asparagales > Amaryllidaceae > Agapanthus > Agapanthus africanus. The sequence continues at coordinate 724,486,476 of CM057339.1, forward strand.
TTCGAGTCTTGAATCTTAATGCCTGCAGGACCCTTTTCCAGACGTCCATCTTCCAAAGGAGCTGTGACCAGCCTGCGTATGTTGAGCGAATACATCAAGGAGCTTGACGCGGAGGCCCCTACATTTGCTGCAGATTTTGCTGCGGAGGTTAATCCAATGCCGGTTGTTCCCTCATGGGAACTGAATAAAATACAAATAAAGCAGCAAGGAAAACCCCCAAATGGGGCATCACGTGCTCACACGTGACCAGGCCTCACGTGCAAACACGTGACCTTTTTATGGGCAGATTCTATCTATGCCTGAAAGCCTAATTAACAAAGTCACGTGCCCACACATGATGGGCTCTTGAACCCACTGAATTAATAGAATTAAATTCTAATTAAAAGGAATTAAAAGTATTTGTTCCCTCTAAAATATATAAATAAAGCAGCAAGGAAAACCCCAAAGGGAGGATCACGAGCCCACACGTGATCGGGTCTCACGTGCAGACACGTGACCTTTTATAGGTAAAGCCTATAGGCGCTGAATAAAATAACAATTGGAAATTCTTAATCGGTGGGGTTACGTGCAACACGTGATGGGTTCCTAAGCTTTCTGAACCAATAGAATTAAATTCTAATTAATTGCTTAATCAGCAAGGTCATGTGCCAACACGTGATAGACTTTTAAACCCTCTGAACTAATAGAATCAAATTTTAATTAAAAGGAAATCAAAAGCCCTAATTGGAAAAATATTTCCCTAGATCTTTCCAAACAAAAAAGATTGCACTCTGTAAAAGGGAGTATCGTTGGATTAAAAATCCAATGGTGATTAAAAATCACCAATTTATAGAAAGATTTTATACAAGGAAAAAATTTCCTAAAATTTTCCAGAAACAACAAATAAGATATCTTTTGGATTAAAAATCCAATGGTGAATAAAATTCACCGAGTGATCTAAAAGATCATGTTGGTTATAAAATCAATCAAAAATCTTTCAATAAAAGATTGGCTGAACAAACTGATTCTTTTCTTTCTCCTATAAATAGGAGCCAAGAAGAGAAAAGAAAAAAAGATAAAAAAAACTATAGAGAGAGAATACAAAAAAAAAGAAGAGAATTTAATTCTCTAGAGAGAAAAGAAGATCTCTTCAGAGAAAAAACTCTATGTAAGAGAAGGAAGGAGATCATTCTATAAGCTCCCACAAAACAAAAGAGAATTTAATTCTCAAACCAAGAGTTTAACTCTTCTAAAAAAGAACTTAGTTCTTCCTCTGGATGAAGATCTGCAGAAGCAGATCTTCCCATAAGTTGAGAATTTAATTCTTATCGGGGAGATTCTGCCATGCAGATCCGAAAATTAGAGGGAAAATTGGGTTTAAAGAATTTAATTCTTTCAAACATTTAGGAATTTAATTCCTCTAAATAAAATTAGGGTTTAACCTTATCAAAAGAATTTAATTCTTAAACAAGAGATTTAACTCTCCATGCACGTAACAGATATCGGTACCCTACATGATCACGTGGTAACACGTGACCCCCTTTCTTTGAATCAAAAAAAGAGATTTTCTAAAGTGTTTAACACTTATTTAAATGGGAAAAGGGAAAACAATAAAGAAAGTTCCTCTTTTAAGGCGTATCACGTGCTCCCACGTGACCCTTAAAAAGCTCCCTAAAATAAAAAGGGAGTGAAGCCAAGACAGTTTCACTTTTTAGGCGTCTCACGTGATCTCACGTGACCCTAGCATTTAGCAAACAAAAAGAGGATTCTACCTAAAGGCAATGCCCGCCTAAAGAATGCCTCACGTGTCTCCACGTGACCCCTGACAAATACTTTTAATATCCAACGCATGGATACCCATCATGTGCCCACACGTGATGGTCATGAAGGTCAAGTGTTTAACACTTATTTTGTGGGTAAAAATAAAAGAAGCAAGGCCCAATCTTTAGGCGCCTCACGTGACCCCACGTGAGCGCTTCAGTTTTAGTTTTTAACACTATTTTAAGCACCTCACGTGGGAGCACGTGAGCGCCGAATGTACTCTAGTGTTTAACACTATATTCGAGCCAATCTTAGCCCAAATTAGCTAAGTCTTCCAAAGGCAAAATCTCTTGAAACTGAACTCCACTTATACTCTTGTCTTCCAAAACTGATCATCTCATATGGCATTCAAAGTGATTCCCAGAGCCTTCTAAGCAACATTGGTTCAAGGGTACATCTCTTCATACCTCTGATATATGTCGTTGTAATCCTTCAACGTCTTCAGAGAGGTGACGGGTCCCAATAACCAGACATTCCATGGACTGTGAGGTCCTTAAACTCATAGACTATGATGTCTTTAAATTGGACCATGATGACCTTAAACCTTATGGATTGTGAGGTCCTTAGACTCATTGACTATGATGTCCTTAAACTTTACGGACTATGAAGTCTCTAAACTTTATGGACTGTGGGGTCCTTAAACTCATAGACTATGATGTCTTTACACTTTACAGACTATGACGTCTTTAAACTGGACCGCAAAGTCCCTAAACTAAAACAATAGAGTCCAAATGCTCTTTTGTTCGATCTAAATGATCCCGTTAAGTTGATCTTAGTCTAAAATTAGACTAACGTGTCCTTAACAAACGTTAAGTTGATCTTCGTCTAAAATTAGACTAACGTATCCTTAACAAACGTTTAAGTTGATCTTAGTCTCAAATGAGACTAATGTATCATTAAACCCAAATCAAAACCCAAGTCTAAGAAAATACGGATTTGGACTAATCCACGCCCTACGGGCGACAACATAAATTAGTCCCCGTATACAATCCACGGGCAACCAAAAATAAAACAAGCATATACGACACGAAGTGACCATCTGGAGAAGGAGAAAGTTGTTACCGTAATGCGGTAGCGTAATTAACTGCAGGGGCTTGCGCCTGCAGGGAAGAGCGTCCCCACAATCAAAAACCCCTCAAATGAGGGGGAATCTGACGAAGTTTGCTACATCGGCCGCATCCGTCTAAACCTCAGATACACGGTGCCATAAATCAACTTGGCATCTTCGAAGAGGTGGATGGATAAAACCAAATAGCATCCGCCCCCAAAATTCAGGCCAGACGTCCTAACGTCTCGGTCGCATCTCTCGGCGGAGAACAGATTCTGGCACGTCCGGTCATTCATACGACTCAGGTAACGCAATTTTGATTCCAATAAGCCACTACTCTACCAATATTCCTTGGCTCTAACTTGATCGTCGGAGGGTCCTATGGTGGTCACCCACCCCGGGATTTACTAACAGGTAGCTCAACTTCCACCTCAAACTCAACCCATTGAGATCTACACACTTTAGGAGACAACCTTCTTTTCAAATCTCAACTGTTCAACAACGCTCGCTACAGATCGATGAAAGACAGCAACTGAAGGAGATCATACCCTCCATCAGTTGGTGCCGTCTGTAGGAACGAAGAACTTTTTTGTTCCACAAAAAAAGTTGATCTTTCGCCTTCGACCTAATGGCGAGCGATGACCGCAACGATCCGAATACGATCCTCCACAACGGAGGCGGGAGCGGCTCTTCTCCCCCTCCTAACGTCATCAACACCTTATCTTCTCGGATAGACAGGCTCACATCACTGGTGGATGCCCTTGTCCGCGTTCAAGCGGCGGGCCCTACCCACCAGACTGCAGTTCCCCCACCCCGGGATGGCGACGCCCGAAGAAGGATGGATGGCCATGCTCAGGCCCTCAATCATGCTCACCTCAGCATCACCGAGCGCCAGCATGCCAACTCCGGCAACTACGGCCCTCGAGCAGCGGATGATTCCATGGACCGCTGGGCGCCGGACAGCTCCACACCCTGATCTCAGGAGAGGCTGGGCTGTCGCTCCAACACTCACCGTGCGCTCACACCACCTGAGGAGATGTCGGTCAGTTCACTTGCTTCTAGGAACAATCGACACCCCCACTCCCGCTGAGGCCGCGCACTCGTAGAACGTCCGGACTACTCAAGAAGAGCCACGCCCGAGTATTTAAGAAATCTGATAGAGTGGAATCAAAGCCGCTCCGTCGTGCCGACCCGGAGCGAGGGTAGCCACCACTCCGACTGTGCTGAATTCTCGGGTTACCACCACCGGCTTGCAGCCCTCGAAAAGAAAATCTAAGGCATACGACGAGATAGACAAAAGTCTGGCGAAGGGGCCTGATATTCCGCTGATTCACTCACGAAGCCCTTTACAGAAGAGCTGCTGGCCGAGCACGTCTCGTCCAAGAACAAGCCGCCCAAAGTAGCCCTCTTCGACGGGAAATCCGACCCAAAGGACCACTTGGATGCATTTACGGCGGGCATGAGCTTCCAAGATAACTCGTATGCGGCCCAATGCTGAGTTTTCCCCACTACGCTAATCCGGGCTGGCCGGGACTAGTTCCGGGGGCTTGCGCCGAATTCCATCTCCACCTTTGACGAGCTGGCTACCTAATTTCTCGACCATTTCGTTGTGAACCGATGGTAGAAGAAGACAGTTGACTACTTATTCACTGTCAAGAGCAGAGACAGGGAATCCTTCAAAGGGTATGTCACCCGCTTCTACAATGCTCTCCTGGAGGCACCGCGACGAAACGGTCATCACTGCGCTGAGGTCGGGTCTTAGACACAAAGAGTGGCTCCGCTCATTTAGATCGGCGCAATCTAAGACCATGGTCGAAGTGAAAACATGGACCGAGTGAGAAGTCTAACTTGAGTCCGAGGTGAACTCCAACATGCCCGGAAGCGACCAAGCTGACCGGGAGAAGAAGGAAAGGAAAGAGAAAAGGAAAGACGATCGTCTGAAACCTTACTCCCCGAGGTTCTAGGAGTACATTTCTCTAAACATTTCCTAGACCAAGCTGCTGGAGGAAGCAAAGGGCGAAGAGTTCTTCAGGCTCCCGCCAGCTACCCGATGGACGGGCAAACGACTTCGAGGCCCGTATTGCGCCTATCATCGGACGCAAGGACATCCGACCGAGGATTGTAAACAGCTGTGTGATTACATCGAGAAGCTGATCCACTCCGGTCACTTGGAAAAGTACCTGTGAGATAAACGTCAAGTGGATAGGGGGTAAGCCGGTCAAATTAAAGATGGAGAGATGATGATCGGACAGATCATGGTCATCGCCGACTGACCCAAGTCCAAGTAACATGGACTTCCTCCAAATCCGGTCATTCAAAACAGAAAAGTTTAAACTGTATCAATGAATCTATATTTTGTTTAATAATAAAGATTCTTTCCTCCCTGCGATCTAAACCGCTTCTTTTTGTTTCCATGCTAAAAACATCCCGCAAGGCTGATGGGTAGCTTTCTGCCCGTCAAGCAAGAGCACGCCTTTCACTCAAGTAAAGAAATCTCGAATGCGCATATAAGTAGCAGATCTAAATCTCTCCTCGCGAGTCAACCGAGTAGCTTCCTGCTCAGTCATCCCTAGTGGGTAGCTTCCTACCCAACAACGCTAACGATTAAAAGCCTTCCTCTCGAGGCCGCCGAGCAGCTCTCTGCTCGGTCCATCTGCAATGGGTAGCTTCATGCCCAACTACGCTATGGATCGAAGCCCTCATCGGGAGGTGACCGAGCGGATTCCTTCTCGGTCATCCCTAGCGGGTAGCTTCCTACCCAACAACGCTAAGGATCAAAAGCCCTTCTCTCGAGACTACCGAGCAGCTTCCCTTCCTGGTCCATCCCTAGCGGATAACTTCCTACCCATCTACGCTAAGGATCTAAAGCCCTCCTCTCGAGGCCACCGAGCAGCTTCACTGCCCGGTCCATCCCTAGCAGATTGCTTCCTACCTATCTATGCTAAGTATCTAAAGCCCTCCTCTTGAGGCCACCGAGCAACTTTGCTGCCCGGTCCATCCATAGCGGGTAGCTTCCTATCCATCTACGCTAAAGATCTAAAGCCCTCCTCTCGAGGCCACCGAGCAGCTTTCCTGCCCGGTCCATCCCTAGTGGGTAGCTTCCTTCCCATCTACGCTAAGAATCTAAAGCCCTCCTCTCGAGGCCACCGAGCAGCTTCCCTGCCTGGTCCATCCCTAGCGGGTAGCTTCCTACCCATCAACGCTAAGGATCTAAAGCCCTCTTAACGAGGCCACCGAGAAGCTTCCATGCCCGGTCCATCCCTAGCGGGTAGCTTTCTACCCATCTACGCTAAGGATCTAAATCCCTCCTCTCGAGGCCACCGAGCAGCTTCCCTGCTCGGTCCATCCATAGTGGGTAGCTTTCTACCCATCTACGCTAAGGATCTAAAGCCCTCTTCTCGAGACCACCGAGCAGCTTCCCTGCCTGGTCTATCCCTAGGGGGTAGCTTCCTACCCATCTACGCTAAGGATCTAAAGCCCTCCTCTCGAGGCCACCGAGCAGCTTCCCTGCCCGGTCCATCCCTAGCCGGTAGCTTTCAAACCCATCAATGCTAAAGATCTAAAGCTCTCTTAACGAGGCCACCGAGCAGTGTTCCTGCCCGGTCCATCCCTAGCGGGTAGCTTCCTACACATCAACACTAAGGATCTAAAGCCCTCCTACAAAGGCTACCGTGCAGATTCCTACTTGGCTAATCTCCGAGAAGTAGATTCCTACCCTACAAAGACGCGGATTTAGGACCCACATCAAGGAGGAATCAGTCAATGTCAACCTATTCTAGCTTGGCTATTTTTCAACTCATGCTAAGACACGTGGTCGTCACCTCGACTCCGAGGTATGGACTGATACCGACCTTCCTACTCGGGTATTTTTTGACTCACGCTAAATGAGCGACCGTCACATCGACTCCGAGAACCGGGAGGGTACCGACATTCCTACACTTGGCTATTATTCGACTTACACTCGACGCGTGATCGTCATCTAAAAAGACGGGCAACGACCTACGACTTAACACTTACAGCAGAATGAAAATTCAAACAAGAAGAAGACTGACGAGCTAAAGTACTCATGCAGAAAGCAGACAGTCAAGCAGAGGAAAATAAGCTCAACTTTATTTATATTCTAAAATTTTATAAGGTATTATGGGCTCCTCAGCCTTACAAAAAGTTCCCGGAGGCTTACAAAATTTTGGAAAGAAAAACAAAAGCTCGCAAGGGAAGAAAACTCAGGCCGTAGGCTCCGCCGGGATCTCGCCCTGCTCGACTCTTCCCTTGGAGGCTGGAGCTTCGGTCTCTTGGATGGCTTCACCCCCTGCGGCCACCTCGGCGCCTACCCCTGCGGCACATCCTCGGAGAGCAGGTACTTAGCACGAAGCTCACCATTGGCAAACTTCGGCATTGACACCTTGACGGCGTCGAGAGCCTCATGCTAAACAATGGCCGAAGCTTCGGCGTGGTCAGCGTAGAACTGCTCCGACACCTTATACCTCTCCACGGACTTCACCAGTTGGACCTCGGCAAGCTTCATGGCCTCGAGCGCCACCCGGGCGTCCTTCCTGTTGACGTCCTTCGACTTCTTCATTGCGTTATAGAGGTTACCAACCTCCTCCAACTTGGCCTGGATATCCCGATTGAATTCACTCGGATGTCGGTGAGATTCCTTATACTTGGAGTTCGCCAACTCCTCGGTGACCACCCGTGTAACGTTTTAAAAATAAATAAATAAAAATCCTTTAAGTGAATTTTCTGATAATCGGTAAAATAAACCGTATTTTCCGTAAAACTCAACTATAATTATTTTTCAATATAGACTTAAATACGTCTATTTTAACTATGTAATTGGTAGTATTTGGTATTTATTTGGTCACTTATAAATTATTAGTTTACTTAAATATTTTTTCTTAATTAATTATTTCTAATATTAATATAAGCTTTTAATTATACATTAAATTAGTGTAAATTGCAAATTGGAATGGGTTAATTTGACAAATGTGAACCATGACATATTGGAAACATAGTGTGTAACATGTAAATTCTTCCTCAAAGTTCTCCATGGTTCTAGAATTTTTTTATGTTTTATTTAGAAAAGAAAATGAATAAAATCAAATAAATGTGAAAAGACTTAAAGGAGATGATTTATTTAAGAGGTTTATACACAATTCTACACTCATTTCTCTCTCTCTCCACTTTCCCTTAATTGGCCGAGCTGTAACATTTCAAAAAAAAATATTATTTTTGGGAATTTTTATAATTTAATATTATTTTATTGAATATTTTAATATTTCAGTATAATTAAATACCGATAAATGGGGAAAATTTTGGAAAATTTTTGGAAAATTATAAAATAGGGTATTTTATGGAATTATGCCATTTTTAAGTTTTTAGATTAATTATATGCTAATTTAGTGCTAATCGCGATTAAAAATCGCTAATCGGTTTTCAGCATTTTTGTGCAAAACATGCACATATCATTTTTTTTACACATGTGTTACATTTCTACCATGTTGTTTTGCGGTTACTATTGGTGTGATAAGGAATTTGGGTTAAAGAAAAGAAAAAGGAAAAGGGAATAAAGAAATAAGTATGGGTGAGAGAGAGAAAAGAGAGGGGTTGCTTTGACTTGGCTTCATCCTCCATTTTCTTCACCATTTCCCTCTCCACCAGCTGCTACTGCTCCTCATTCCCTCCCCTCTTCACCTCCTCAAATCATCTCAAAAACAAATTCAAAACCCTATCTCCATTTCACTAAAAGTGTACACAAGCTCAAGAGAAACACATTGGACCAAGAAAGCAAGGATTTTGGCCACTAGGGGCAACTCAAGAAAATTCTTGAGTTGCCAAATGAGGTATTTTCTGGACCATTAGCTTAGTTTTCCATTACTTATACCCCCATGCTAGATTTGAATCGATATCGGGTAGTTTTGTGGACTTGGGAAAAACCTAGTTAGGGTTATGGGAATTTGAGAGTTGTGATGTGAAATTGAGCTCAGTGGAGGCTACACAAACACCCTAGTGCTTGCATTAAGACCCAAACCTGAGACTTGAAACCCGGAATACGGATTTAGAAACCGATATCGGAAGATTTGTGTAATCTGTGAAGGTTATATGGGATCTGCTATCACCCCGAGACTCTGAAAATTATTTTGGATTGACAGTGAGATGTGCAGGCACCCAGGAAGCTAACCCCAAGACCGCAGCCCCTATCTCCCCAACTTGGCCGCAGATTTATCCTGTTTGGCCGCAAATTGCGGCCAGACCTGGGGCATTTTGTCTCGTTTTGGTTCTGTAGCTCCTACATCTATAGATTAGACCCCTGGCATGTACAAAATTGTCCAATTTGACCTAGGGTGAAATCTGGAGCCTTTTTCTTTAGTTGATGTTTTGGATTCGTGTTTCCGTATTCCGTATTTTTAATTTTGCATTTATATATCTGTGTTTTACCTCGAATACTTGGCGTTTATACGACGATATCGAGCATTGTTGATGGTTTTGAAAGCGTAGTCCATAGGTTCTAACCTATAGACCTTAGCGTATCGTTTTGGTTTTCGTGTGTCATTTTAGTTTTGATTTGGTTTTAATGCGATGCGATACGTGTGATATGTAGGTACCTCCACGGAGATCCGAGGCGATGAAGACGATGATGGCGACATCAACACCGACACGCAGGGCGCAAGGTGAGTAGATTATATCTACGGGGGAAGTCGGGTGGATGGCGTATAGCACCCCCGCAGTCCGAAGTTGGTATACTATATATGTATATGTTATATATATATATGATAGCTTTTAGTGTGTCGTGTATATTGAGATTAGATGTACTATGGATAGATTAGTATAGTTCCTAGTCGCGAACCCTAAAATAGGTTTACACCCACACGCACACACATGCTTATTGCTATACTTATACCGTGATGACGAGAATAGTGGATGATATTTGGAGATGAGTCGATGAGATTGGGCATAGTGCCATGATATCGGTGATATGATATGATTCGTATTTGAGATACAACGTGTTTTTTAGCGGGCCTTTGGACGTGTGTTTCACACACGCATTCATACTTCTATAGATGGTATCGATTTGTCCTAGACTTAGATCAGTACCCCAGATTATGTGATATGACGATAAGGATACCAGATAATTGATGAGATGAATGTGATATTGACCGTACCCAACTTTTGGGATGCCGTACGATGATTTACCGTACGGGCTTTATATTGATGATAGATCCGCACTCATGACTCGAGGATATCATATGATATATTGTATCGCACGCGATACTATTGAGGCGGGATCACTGACTATTATATTTATATTTATATATATATATCGACTCAGATTTAGGTGGTTTCCATACCCCTCTCGATTGACTTGATAGTTAGATCTGTAGGTTGCATAGTAGATATTAGACTAGACCCGAGTCATACCTATTTCAAAACTAACGAATCGGGAGTATTTTAAAGGACGGGAAAAGGAATTTACGGATAATTTCAGAAGACACATCTTTTCTTAAAAACACCGTAACCCTTATTTTACTAAAAACCCCGATTCGTCTTATTTCAAATGGCATAACTGCATGACGTATACATATTGATGTAGATTCCTCACTGTTGCATTGATTATTCGATTTTCGCATATTCATGCTATTTGCATCGCTTTGCATGTGTAAATGTGTTTATTGCTGTATTAAAACCATGCTGTTATGACACCAACACCATTATCGATGATACATATGTTCCACGTACACTTTCTTGTCGGCTCACACACTTCATCATCGATAATTGCCATGTCACTACACTGTAGTACTGTTGCATTCAGGATATGACCCTTGCATGGCATACTTGTGTACCTATATACTGTATATTCATGTGTATTCGCACATACATAGATGATTCTGGCTTGATTAGAGATTTGGGAACCGCAAGATACTCTTAAAAACTGATTCATTTTAAAAGAGCGGTTTCCCTCAATATGTGCATATTACTATTCCATGTTGCATGATATACTGATATGCTTGCATTTCTTTTACATGTCGCATACATCATGCTTCTGATTATACGCATTGAGATATGTTGTTTCCATGATATTTCTGGATTTGGGAACCGTGGGCATTTTTAAAGAGAGTATGTAATTGTTTTAAAAACCAGGTTACCCTTGATATGATATTTCAGTGTGTCCACCATGTGTTTTCTCGGTGCTGAGAGCGACATGTGAAACCCGATTCGAGGAGTTGGATGATCCATTTGTGGGTACATTTTGGGCCCAGTATGGTACCCCGGGGCGAGAACGGATCTGATGTGTAGCTAGACGGTGAGCCTGACAGTGGGACCACTACCTACCGGTGATTGGTTGGATCTGGCGGTTATCCGGAGGATACTGACCAGAGTCGATAGATGGATATGGGACGACCCGTACTGCCGGGGCCGAGGGCCGATACCGCAGACGGAGCCCGATATATGAGGATTTACGTGCTGATGCTAGGCACGGGTTTCATGATGTTTTCGAGTGTCGATGCTAGGCACTCAGGTTCCATGCTTTTGATTATATCCTCATATTTCCATGCATATGCTTTATGATATTTACATGCATGATGCTTATTGTCATTGGGTGACACGTGGGCGGGATCCACATACATACAGACTTTGATTCATTGATCATACCTCATACTTATGATATGTTATTACCTGAGGCACTGGCACGAGCACTTGGCACTACACTCATGTATAGAGGTCACATTGCCACTTTATCATGCTTCAGACTTATTCATATTGAGGATATATATACTGATCGTATTGACCTAGGATTATGTCATGCATTCGATTTCTACTTGTAGATGTTTTCTACTCACGAGTTGGCAACTCACCCCCGTTGTGCCACAGTTTCTTGCAGGTTTTACCGTACAGGTCTCATGGCGGTATTTTTGGCACACTGCTTCCTTTGCGGATGATTTGCTTGGGTAGGTGGGTTCTTTTGCATCAGAACCACCATTGTACATGTATTATTCATTTGTATCTAGAAATTCCATTAACCAAAACTTGTATATTGTTTCAGACTTAGAAATCAGTTATGTATTATTTCAACCTTAGAGTCGCGCGTTGTAGTATTACGGTTTTTATGTTGTTTTGAGTTTCTTTCTGAGTTTTGATCCTCGTCCTTCGGCGTTGTATATTACATTGCTTGCGTGGTTGTGACCGTCGATTGACGAAGAGCTAGCTCCCGCTTGGGGATGCCTTTTATCATTGCATATATATTATTCTTGTTGTACCCCGTTCGGGGCCAGTATTTACAAAGGAAACTCTGCCGAAATTTTTAGAAAAGACGATAGATTTTAAAATTGCATATTCGGCTTACCTATTTTAAAACCCTTGTTTTAAAGAACTTGTTTTCTTCACTTCTTAAAACTATTTCCTTTATTTATTACTTAAAATGGTTTTAGATTTCTGGGCTTTTGGCTTACTTGGATTAGATGGGTTTCTATAGACTTCATATGATTCAAGTGCCAGTTACGGGCTATTTCGGGTCGTGACAAAGTTGGTATCAGAGCACTAGGTTAACCTTGGTTCGAGTCTAAGTTTGACTATGTGGAGCCTAGAGCGTTTATATATATACGAAACTTAGGCTTGACCTTACAGAACTTAGACTTAGTCGAGGGGGTATTATACCCAAACTTTCGTCGCGTAGGATGACCCTTGGTTGATGGAGTATGTAGCTTGAGTAGAGTGATGTACCGTACGTATGTTCCGCGGCATATTTACGATACGCTACTCCACTTAAGAAACCTTAAGATGTATATTTCCTTGCACAGTATTATATTCATTCCTATGATCTATCCTCATCGATACTGGTTGTGATTTTGCTGCCACGATTGCACGGGCAGAGAGAGCTACGGCTAGAGTTGCGTCATCTTGAGCTCATCACAGACGAGGACTGACCAGGGCGTGATTTCAGAGACATACGATTGCATATAGAGGCGATGTTTCATTGTGTTTCGCGCCGTGAGCGTTTGACAGAACGCTTTTACGAGATATCTCGGATGTGCCGATCGTTACCAGAGGATCAGGCTACTGCTAGAGGCCAGCCAGGATATGATGACCATTGATGTATCGCTTATTCATGATGATTGAAGCACTGTTCAGCGTACCACGAATGAGCCAGTTGTTGCTGCAAATGACGAGATATCGCCCAGATGATTGGAGCTACCGCAGCATGAGTATATACTTAGAGATATGATGGTAAGTCACTATTCACCAGAAGATGAATGACTAGGACATGTGGTTCGTTCGCTTACCCCGATGCGAGGTCATCAGATAGATTGATTCCAGCTATAGACGACTTCACGCAGATTCGTTGAGAGTCGATAGAGACAATCGAATGTCAAAAAACCCATATTCCAAGTTTAGAGTATTCGGAAAGATATGCAAGCGATTCTTTGGACCCTTTAGAAGAATGAAACCCTAACTCGACATAATGACCGTGTGAAAGCCTTTGAACCTTAGGGTTTGCGGCAGTTCCACGGCGCCATTAGTAAGGCTTGGGTTTGCCCTTCTACGGTTGGACCGCAGACGCTGTGGTATGTACTCGATACTATTAAACTGTACTCAAGATGTTGATCTCTTAGGGGATTATGAGGTTCCGACGAGTCGATCGGATGGTTCGACATCATTCGGATATCATGTGACGGGACACATTGCTTGGGAGACTCCAGATACGAGTATAGCCGTTGGAGCGCAGTCCATACAGCTACGAGAAGACAAGTCCGATTCAGTCGACATTGGTAGCAGAGTGAAGTAAAGAGTTCGCAAGAGATTTCGACGAGATGACGTTCTACTCCGCTGACATCAAAGATGCGACATGTCTACAGAAGCGTTGGGATGCGACCAGTTTCCGAGGAAATATTGTGCTGAGAATGGAGATGTCCAGAGAGCGAGAAAAGATTATGCAAGAGTACCAGCCTCCGTACAGTTTCGGCATAGGCAAGATCGGAAGAGACCTTGAGCAGGATTCCTTCCAGGATACTGCTGCAATAAGAATTGCACCCAGGTGCAGAAGTGTGATGTGTATTCAGAGGACTAGAGGTCGGCGCCAGTGACGTGCTGCATTACGAGTGGTCGTGAGGATTGACCGAGAGATGACCAGAGAAGTGCCGGGACGGAATCGCCCCCGTTAGCACACCTGACAGAGCCGATGAGCCGATGGATTGCGGGATTGTTAATCCACAGAGAAGATAAGGACCTAGAAACAGAGGACGCCAGACCGTGAGCAAGAAGCAAATAGATATCTTGCGCTGCTAGCATTGGATGCACCGACACCTTCCCGACTTTGAAGAAGGATATATCGACGGCGGTATTTATGATTTGTGATTTTGTGATTCGATTATCACGAATCCGTCATCTTGGATTTTGGTATTTTGGGAGATCCGTTCGCATGATTTGGTCTTGATGGATGAGTTCCATGATTCTGTTTTCGTGCACCATGGTTGCACCCACTTGGTATTTATGTTTTGCGCATCGTTATTACGCTTGAGGTATTGATTGTGATTTCATGCCTATTTTATGCCTGTGATTTGATTTATGCTTCCAGTATAGTTTTCATGCACTTTAAGTGTTTTGATTTGATTTGTGCACGCTGATGCACATGGTTGTGAGCTTATATACCGCGGTATACCTGATTTTGATTGAGCCGTATTGTATACCGTCGATTTTGATTCTGATATTTATGTTGATTTCTTGCACTCCGTGCATTTGATTTGGATTTTCGCGCGTGATGAGCACATGTTTTGAGATGCGATTTTGGTGCACACCAGATGCACTAAATCGGGATTCCTTGTGCATGTTAGATGCACTTGATTTTGCTGTCAGGCACGCCCGTTGCCCTTGGCAGATGTTTTGTGCACACCCGTTGCACCTAGATGATGTTTCTGTGCACATGTATGGCACATATATATTTTGATTTCCGTGCGCACCAGACGCACAGGGTATGCTTATATACATTTTTGGGATTTATTCTTTATGGACCAGTACGTTTTTATGATGTTTGTTATTTGTTTCGTACTGAGCAGGACTAGTCAGAGGACGGTACCTGGACAGATTTGGCATGCATTTACTTCAGCTATTTACATGTATAGTTCTGATTTATATCATATTGGTTTTATTTTGGCTTTGACATTTGTGTCTTTACCATGACCCCGATGATTGCGGGATACTTGACGGAGTTTGATTTTGATTTATCTGCTCATTGTTCATGCGCATGCATTGCGCTATGATGCGTTTTATGTATTGATGATTTCGGAGCCCCGGCGACTTGGATTTTTACTGAAATGTTTTAGAAATTGGGGGTTTAAATTTAAATTCGAGGACCGAAATTCTTTAAGGGGGGAAGATTGTAACATTTCAAAAAAAAATATTATTTTTGGGAATTTTTATAATTTAATATTATTTTATTGAATATTTTAATATTTCGGTACAATTAAATACCGATAAATGGGAAAAAATTTGGAAAAATGATGGAAAATTATAAAATAGGGTATTTTATGGAATTATGTCATTTTAAAGTTTTTATGATTAATTATATGCTAATTTAGTGCTAATCGCGATTAAAAATCGCTAATCGGTTTTTTAGCGTTTTTGTGCAAAATATGCACATATCATTTTTTTTTACACTTGTGTTACATTTCTACCATGTTGTTTTGGGGTTACTATTGGTGTGAGAAGGAATTTGGGTTAAAGAAAAGAAAAAGGAAAAGGGAATAAAGAAATAAGTATGGGTGAGAGAGAGAAAAGAGAGGGGTTGCTTTGACTTGGCTTCATCCTCCATTTTCTTCACCATTTCCCTCTCCATTCTCAGCTGCTGCTGCTCCTCATTCCCTCCCCTCCTCACCTCCTCAAATCATCTCAAAAAAAAAAACTCAAAACCCTATCTCCATTTCACTAAAAGTGTGCACAAGCTCAAGAGAAATACATTGGACCAAGAAAGCAAGGATTTTGGCCACTAGGGGCAACTCAAGAAAATTATTGAGTTGCCAAATGAGGTATTTTCTGGACCATTAGCTTAGTTTTGCATTACTTATACCCCCATATTAGATTTGAATCGATATGGGGTAGTTTTGTGGACTTGGGAAAAACCTAGTTAGGGTTATGGGAATTTGAGAGTTGTGATGTGAAATTGAGCTCAGTGGAGGCTACACAAACACCCTAGTGCTTGAATTAAGACCCAAGCCTGAGACTTGAAACCCGGAATACGGATTTAGAAATCTATATCGAAAGATTTGTGGAATCTGTGAAGGTTATTTGGGATCTGCTATCACCCCGAGACTCTGAAAATTATTTTGGATTGACAGTGAGATGTGCAGGCACCCAGGAAGCTAACCCAAGACCCCAGCCCCTATCTCCCCAACTTGGCCGCAGATTTATCCTGTCTGGCGGCAAATTGCGGCCAGACCTGGGGCATTTTGTCTCGTTTTGGTTCTGTAGCTCCTACATTTATAGATTAGACCCTTGGCATGTACAAAATTGTCCAATTTGACCTAGGGTGAAATTGGAGCCTTTTTCTTTAGTTGCTGTTTTGGATTCGTGTTTCCGTATTCTGTATTTTTAATTCTAGATTTATATATATGTGTTTTACCTCGAATACTTGGCGTTTATAGGACGATATCGGGGATTGTTGATGGTTTTGAAAGCGTAGTCCATAGGTTCTAACCTATAGGCCTTAGCGTATCGTTTTGGTTTTCGTGTGTCGTTTTAGTTTTGATTTGGTTTTAATTATGAGATACGTGTGATATGTAGGTACCTCCGCGGTGATCCGAGGCGATGAAGACGATGATGGCGACATCAACACCGACACGCAGGGCGCAAGGTGAGTAGATTATATCTACGGGGGAAGTCGGGTGGATGGCGTATAGCACCCCCGCAGTACGAAGTTGGTATAATATATATGTATATGTTATATATATATATATATATATATATATATATATATATATATATATATGATAGCTTAGCTTTTAGTGTGTCATGTATATTGAGATTAGATGTACTATGGATAGATTAGGGTTAGAAGTAAAATAGTATCGTTCCTAGTCGCGAACCCTAGAATAGGTTTACACCCATACGCACACACATGCTTATTGCTATACTTATACCGTGATAACGAGGATAGTGGATGGTATTTGGAGATGAGTCGATGAGATTGGGCATAGTGCCATGATATCGGTGATATGATGTGATTCGTATTTGGGATACGACATGTGTTTTTTAGCGGGCCTTTGGACGTGTGTTTCACACATGCATTCATACTTATATAGATGGTATCGATTTGTCCTAGACTTAGATCAGTACCCCAGATTATGTGATATGACGATAAGGATACCAGATAATTAATGAGATGAATGTGATATTGACCGTACCTAACTTTTGGGATGTCGTACGATGATTTACCGTACGAGCTTTATATTGATGATAGATCCGCACTCATGACTCGAGGATGCCATATGTTATATTGTATCATACACGATACTATTGAGGCAGGATCACCGACTATTATATTTATATTTATATATATATCGACTCAGATTTAGGTGGTTTCCATACCCCTCCCGATTGACTTGATAGTTAGATCTGTAGGTTGCATAGTAGATGTTAGACTAGGCCCGAGTCATACCTATTTCAAAACTAACGAATCGTGAGTATTTTAAAGGACGGGCAAAGGGAATCTACAGATAATTTCAAAAGACGCATCTTTTCTTAAAAACACCGTAGCCCTTAATTTACTAAAAACCCTGATTCGTCTTATTTCAAATGGTATAACTGCATGACATATACATATTGATGTAGATTCTTCACTATTGCGTTGATTATTCGATTTTCGCATATTCATGCTATTTGCATCGCTTTGCATGTGTAAATGTGTTTATTGCTGTATTAAAACCATACTGTTAAGACACCAGCACCATTATCGATGATACATATGTTCCACATACACTTGCTTGCTGGCTCACACACTTCATCATCGATAATTGCCATGTCACTACACTGTAGTACTGTTGCATTCAGGATATGACTCTTGCATGGCATACTTGTGTACCCATATACTGCATATTCATGCATATTCGCACATACATAGATGATTCTGGCTTGATTAGAGATTTGGGAACCGCAAGATACTCTTAAAAACTTATTCATTTTAAAAGAGCGGTTTCCCTCAATATGTGCATATTACTATTCCATGTTGCATGATATACTGATTTGCTTGCTTTTCTTTTACATGTCGCATACATCATGCTTCTGATTATACGCATTGAGATATGTTGTTTCCATGATATTTCTAGATTTGGGAACCGTGGGCATTTTTAAAGAGAGTATGTAATTGTTTTAAAAACCCGGTTACCCTTGATATGATATTTCAGTGCGTCCACCATGTGTTTTCTCGGTGCTGAGAGCGACATGTGAAACCCGATTCGAGGAGTTGGATAATCCATTTGCGGGTACATGGTGGGCCCAGTATGGTACCCCGGGGCGAGAACGGATCTGCTGTGTAGCTAGACGGTGAGCCTGACAGTGGGACCACTACCTACCAATGATTGGTTGGATCTGGCGGTTATCCGGAGGATACTGACCAGAGTCGATAGATGGATATGGGACGACTCGTACTGCCGGGGCCGAGGGCCGATACCGCAGACGGAGCCCGATATATGAGGATTTACGTGCCGATGCTAGGCACAGGTTTCATGATGTTTTCGAGTGTCGATTCTAGGCATTCAGGTTCCATGCTTTTGATTATATCCTCATATTTCCATGCATATGCTTTATGATATTTACATGCATGATGCTTATTGTCATTGGGTGACACGTGGGCGGGATCCACATACATACAGACTTTGATTACATTGATCATACCTCATACTTATGATATGTTATTACCTGAGGCACTGGCACGAGCACTTGGTACTACACTCATGTATATAGGTTACATTGCCACTTTATCATGCTTCAGACTTATTCATATTGAGGATATATATACTGATCGTATTGACCTAGGATTATGTCATGCATTCGATTTCTACTTGTAGATGTTTTCTACTCATGAGTTGGCAACTCACCCCCGTTGTGCCACAGTTTCTTGCAGGTTTTGTCGTACAGGTCTCATGGCGGCATTTCTGGCACACTGCTTCCTTTGCGGGTGATTTGCTTGGGTAGGTGGGTTCTTTTGCATCAGAACCACCATTGTACATGTATTATTGATTTGTATCTAGAAATTCCATCAACCAAAACTTGTATATTGTTTTAGACTTAGAAATCAGTTATGTATTATTTCGACCTTAGAGTCGCGCGTTGTAGTATTACGGTTTTTATGCTGTTTTGAGTTTCTTTCTGAGTTTTGATCCTCGCCCTTCGGCGTTGTATATTACATTGCTTGCGTGGTTGTGACCGTCGATTGACGAAGAGCTAGCTCCCGCTTGGGGTTGCCTTTTATCATTGCATATATATTATTCTTGTTGTACCCTGTTCGGGGCCAGTATTTACAAAGGAAACTCTGCCGAAATTTTTAAAAAAGACTATAGATTTTAAAATTGCATATTCGGCTTACCTATTTTAAAACCCTTGTTTTAAAAAACTTGTTTTCTTCACTTCTTAAAACTATTTCCTTTATTTATTATTTAAAATGGTTTTAGATTTCTGGGCTTTTGGCTTACTTAGATTAGATGGGGTCCTATAGACTTCTTATGATTCAAGTGCCAGTCACGGGCTATTTCGGGTCGTGACACGATCCCTTCATGTGACAGGCCCATTTTTTCCAAAGCTCTATTCTCATCAAAAATCATCAAAAATTCCATCAAAATCAAATTAAAACCTCACAAATTCCTACCCATTATTCTTTAGCCATATTACCTTGGATCTTGGAGTAAAGTTGGCATTTTTGGGAGGCTTAGGTGCATATTTGATCTCATGTTTATTGAGGTATAATTCTAACCTTAGTGTTAATTGTGGCTTAATTGCTTTAATTTAATGAATTTCGGTATTTTATTATGGTTCAAATTGCTAACTTGAAAATTCAAGATTAGGATTTTTAAATCAAGTTAGGGTTTTTATAAGTTGTTTATGATTACATGGTGTAGTTTAACATGTTAAGACATGGAAAACTTAATCTAGTTGCTAATTTTTAAATTGTTGCGTTTAAAATATCCAAATTAAGATTTTTAAGCAAACTGGGTTTTAAGAAATTAAATAAAAATGTGAGATTAAAATCTAGTAAGGGTTTTCATCACATCATTAACATTATAAAGTGTAGTTTAACACTTTAGATCATGCAAAACCCAGTTTAGTTGTTGTTTTGTGCATTGTTACTTTGAAATTGTTAAAATTAGATAATTTTGCAAACTAGAATTTTGGGTTTAATGAAAATTGATGAGATTAAATTATAGAAATGGTTTGTATGATCTAGTTATGATATTTAGTGAATATTATGGCCACTAGTTTTGTTAAAACATTAAGTTTTGAACTAAAACGGTTATTTGAGGCTTTTAGGTTTTCGGGAATAAATCGATTTGATTTATTTTGAGGTTTTGATGAGTTACAACTTATTTCATATTATAATTTGTGAGTTGTGAAACCACGATTGGTACGTTTGGTTTTTCTCGATCAATTGGCGTTTGTACGCCGATGTCGAGGATTATTCGGTTCTTTTGCTGGAGCGGGTCATAGTTTTAACCTATGCGCGTTTCGTGTGCCGTTTTGGTTTTTTTCCACGATTTCGGTATACGATATAATATATGTTTGCATATAGGTACCTCTCACATGGACTTCAGACAATGAAGAAGAGGATGGCGGCATCGATTTCGACAGACAATGACCAGGTGAGTAGATGTATATCTACGGGGGAAGTCGGGTGGATGGCGTATAGCACCCCCGCAACTTCGTAGGATATGACGTAGTCTTGATATAGTAATATATATAGATATGTTATTGCGAGATACGATTACGGAGTAAGAAAGATTTTAGAAGACCACGGATCGGAATTTGTGTAAGTAGGATGATAGTGTTTTTAGTCTAGTTCTTAGTCGCAAGACCCTAGAATATAGGTTGACACACACACGCACGCACACAACATATACACGGGATATGAGGATGTTATATGATACTTGGAGATAAATCGATATGATCGGGCATGATGCCTTGAGAAATTTGATATGTGACCGAGTTATGGTATTATAGCGGATCGTTGTGCGATAAGAAAATATATACTATACGATAAATGTGTGATGGATATGGAATGTTTTAAGACTTTAGGTCAGTAATCAGATCATGATATTTTTTGACGATAATACCTTGTGAATGATGATATATATATGATAGTTGACATATGATCGAGATATGATATGAGATATGTTATGATATTTATAATAGATCGCTTGGGCGATGTATACTTCTATATGATGATATGTGATGATGATATCGGATTGTATGAGACTTTAGATTAGTAACCAGATCATGATATTGTTGAAAATGATACCATATGATTGATGATATATATATGATAGTTGACCCGTACCCCGATTTTGGGATGCCGTACGATGGATTTTACCGTACGAGTTATAAATGTGATGATTGATCCGCACTCTTGACTTGAGGAAGTCGTACTTTGTACGTGATGCTATTGAGGCTGGATCGCCGGCTACTAAAGATATCGACTCGGACTTTAGGTGGATTCATCTTACCTATCGACTAGCTTCTTTAGTTCAGTCCCTTAGTTGGTTAGATAGATACTGGTTTAGGCTCGAGTCATATTTATTTTCAAAACTAACGAATCGTGTGCATTTTAAAGACAGCCTGAAAGATACTGCGGATTTTTCAAAAAACATATATTTTTATTATAAAACCCCGTAGCTCATACTTTTCTAAAAACCACGATTCATGCTATTTCAAACACCAAACTGTATGACTCGTAGTTGGATAATGTATATTCTTCATGGTTACGTTACTTCATCATTCTTCGTATGTTCATGTTGCTCTCATCGCATTTTATGCTTATGCACATGTTTTCTTTAATAATTATGAACCCTGCTTGTTAGGACACCAGCACTATTACCAATGATGCGCATGCTTTATATACACTTGTTTGCTGGCTCACACACATCATCATCGGTAATTGCCATGTCACTTACACTTTAGAAAATATTATCTCATTGATATAATCAGCTAAAGGCTAATTACCACATAATATTTGTGTGATTGCTCTCATGTGTTAACTTAGAGATTGGATTCGTTACATAGATACTTCATGCATTTATATATTCATTCATATACTATTCTGGTGCTTTATGCCGATATTCACTGTTTACTTACTCTTGATTCTTGGATTTCGGATTTCCATGAGATTTCTGGATTTGGGGGAAAACCGCAAGAATATATATAAACTTCTTTCTCTCCCTCTTTTTAAAATGCAAGTTGCGATTTTCTCGTGATGTATGTGTCGTCCACCATGAGTTTTCATGATTACTGTTGGATTTCGAGACCCGATTCGAGAAGTAGGATGAACCTTTTCGGCTACATGGTGGGCCCGGTAGGTACCCGGGGCAAGAAGATTGCAGAGGATGGCGTTGAGCCTAGCAGGGGCACGGTCTATCTACCGGTGATGTCTGACGCGGCGGATATCCGGAGGATACCGACCGTAGATTGTGAGATTTGATGATATGGGCCGATCCGGACTGACGGAGCCCGAGATATTGAGACATTGAGATATTGTGTCGATACTTGATATGGACTTTCTGTCGATTTCACTGATGATGTTTCAGTTTTATTATACAAGATTCATTGATGATTTTCTTATATCAGATTATTCAGATTTAGTGGTGGATTTTCTCATTCATGATGCATTCATACCTCAGATATGTGACTCGTTACTGTTTAGTGACACTGACACGAGCACTGAGTATTGCACTTATGCATAGATTATTACCCTGTCACTACTAGATGTCTAGTGTTATGTTAAGTATATTATTATGACCTAGGAGATCGTCGTGCATGCGATTTCTACCCGCAGATGTCTTCTACTCACGAGTTGGCAACTCACCCTCGTTGTGCCAAATTTTTCTTACAGGTTCGGAGGTACAAGTTTCCTTTGTGGCTTGCTTGCACACCATTTCTTTCAGGGTGATTGCTTTGGTAGGACGGTTCACTTACATCATGACCGCCGTTGTACTTTTATTTATTTCATTTGTATCTAGTAAGCTCCATCAACCAGACTTGTATTACTTGATAGATTTAGAATACTAGTTGTTTATTCTTTCGACCTTAGAGTCGTGCTTGTATTATTATGGTTTTCTGGTGGTTTTGATGGTTTTCTTTGAGTTTTGATCCTCGCCCTTCGGCATTGTATATTATTTTGCTTGCGTGGTTGTGAACGCCAATTGGCGAAGAGCTAGCTCCCGCTTGGGGATGCCTTTTATTATTGCTTGTATATATTATTCTTGTTTGTACCCGTTTGGGGCCAGTTTTTACAAAGGAGACTCTGCCAAAATTTTTGAGAAAATTTGATGTTGCTTTTAAACTTGTTTTCCTACACTTCTTCTTTTAAATGGTTTAGATTTCTGGGCTTCGGCTTGCTTAGATTACGTTATACCTTTAGACATTTTGTAATTTAAGTGTCGGTGACGTTCCGTACCTTCGGGTCATGACAAAGTTGGTATCAGAGCGTTAGGTTTTACCTTCTTGTGTAGGTTGACCCTTGGTTGATGGAGTAGGTGACTAAAGTAGAGTGATGTACCGTATGTATGTTCTGCGGCATACTTACGATACGCTACTCCGCTTAAGGTGCCTTAGGATGTATATTTCTTTGCACCGTATTTCTATTCGTTTCTATGATCTATCTTCGTCGATGTCGAATGGTGGTTTATATTACCACGGTCGCACGGGCAGAGAGAGCTGCGGCTAGAGTTACGGTCAGCATGAGCGTTTAGATATTGACTACGTTTTCTTGTGGACGCGAGCGTTTGATATCTGCACCAGATGATCGAGCCACTGCTAGAGACCGGCTAGAATGTGATGACCGCTAGTGTATGGTCTATTCTTGAGGATTGTGGCACTGTTTACTATGCGGACGAAGGGTATTCACATGTCGTCTAGGCGAAGTTTAAAGGTTCGAACGATAGTCAGAAACCCATTTTCCCAAGTTTAAGGTATTCAGAAGAGCATGCAGGTAATTCTTTGGACCCTCTAGAAGAATGAAACCCTAACTCGACATAATGACCATGAGAACGCCTTTGAACCTTAGGGTTTACGGCAGTTCCACGGTGCCATTAGTGAGGCTTGAGTTTTCCCTTCTACGGCTGGTCTGCAGGTGTTGTGGCATGTACTGGATATTTTTAAACTGCACTCGAGTGTTGAGCTCTCGGGGGATTTTGGGACTTTGATTAATCGATCGAAAAGTTTAACGTAGTCAAGATATCATGTGATGGGATACATTACTTGGGAAACTCTAGATATGAGTATAGCCATTTGTAGCGCCGTTCATACAGCTACGAGGAGACAAGAGCCAAAGAACAACAGGCGCCAGACTATGAACGGGATGCAAGGAAATATCTTGCTCTGCTAGCTTTGGATGCACCGACACCTTCGACGTTGGAGAAGGAGAACATTGACGTCGGTGTTACGATTTGCGATTTGGTGATTTGAATTTCATATTTCCGTTGTTTGGATTCTGGTATTTTGAGGATTTCGTTTTATGATTGATATTCCTATATGCATATTCATGGCACTCGATTAGTGTTCCATATATCAGTTGTATTGATGTTCGTTTTGTGCATACCCATTACACTTAATTTTGATTTTTATGCATTCTGAGATACTGATTTGATTTCGTGTATATGGGTTGCACATGATTTTGGGCTTATGTTTTCGTTATAGTTTTCATGCACTTTTCGTACTTCGATTTGGTCTTGTGCACACTGATGCATGTAGTTGTGAGTTTATCTATCGCGGTATACTTGATTTTGATTCGGTGTATGTCGTATACCGCTGATTTCAATTTTGATATTCGATATATGTTTTCGTGCACCATGTGCACTTGATTGAGATTTTTGCGCACACTTGGCGTACTTGATGCGATTTTGGGCACACCAGATACACTAAATCAGGATTTGTGCAGATTAGATGCACCTGATATTGTAGTCCTGCACGCTCGTTGCACTTGACAAGATGTTTTTGTGCGCACCTATTGCACTCAGTTTTGTTTCTGTGCATATTCGTGGCATCTGTATTTGATTTCGATTTTCGTGCGCACCGGACGTATGTGGTACGTTGTATATTGTATTTGAGATTGATTTCATTTGGAGCAGTATGTTTTTATGATATTTATTTTGGTATAGTAACCGAGCAGGATTGTTCTGACAACAGTACCAAGATGTTTTTGCATGCATTGATAGTTACCGAAGGTATTTCCAAAAAAGAGCTATAGTCTCAATATTTTCTTATGTGCCTGAGGTGAAACGAAATATTTTACAAAGGAAACCCTTCTAAATTATTTTCAAAATGGCGGGACGTGAATGTTAAATAAAAGATATATATGTATAGCTATTTTCCTTAAAATGAACGTCCGCTACTTGTGCTGTGATATGCGCATCGCACAACGATTTGAAAAAGGGTTTTTGCATGCTTTTCTATTCAGATGTTTGGACAATTTTACTACGATGCGTACTATATACAAGTTATAGTTTTGATACATATCATGTTGGTTTTCGTATTGGACTTTGACATTGTATTTTCACCATGACTCCGATGATTACGTGATACTTGACAAAGTTTTGAGTTTGAGTTATGTACTTGTTTTCCATGAGCATGCATTACGCTAAGATGTGTTTTATGTATTGATGATTTAGGAGCCCCGACGATTTGAGTGTTTTGATAAAAAAATTTAGTATTTGGGGGAGTTTTAATTTAAATTCGGGGACCGAATTTTTTTAAGGGGGGAAGATTGTAACGTTTTCAAAATAAATAAATAAAAATCCTTTAGGTGAATTTTCTGATAATCAGTAAAATAAACCGTATTTTCCGTAAAACTCAACTATAATTATTTTTCAATATAGACTTAAATACGCATATTTTAACTATGTAATTGGTAGTATTTGGTATTTATTTGGTCACATATAAATTATTAGTTTACTTAAATATTTTTCCTTAATTAATTATTTCTAATATTAATATATGCTTTTAATTATACATTAAATTAGTGTAAATTGCAAATTGGAATGGGTTAATTTGACAAATGAGAACAATGACATATTGGAAACATAGTGTGTAACATGTAAATTCTTTCTCAAAGTTCTCCATGGTTCTAGAATTTTTCTAGGTTTTATTTAGAAAAGAAAATGAATAAAATCAAATAAATGTGAAAAGACTTAAAGGAGATGATTTATTTAAGAGGTTTCTACACAATTCTACACTCATTTCTCTCTCTCTCCACTTCCCCTCAATTGGCCGAGCCCTTCATGAGGCAGACCCATTTTTTTCCCAAGCTCTTTTCTCGTAAAAAATCATCAAAAATTCCATCAAAATAAAATTAAAACCTCACAAATTCCAAATCCAATCCTTACCCATTATTCTTTGGCTATATTAGCTTGGATCTTGGAGCAAAGTTAGCATTTTTGGGAGGCTTGAGTGCATGTTTGATCTCATGTTTATTGAGATATAATTCTAACCCTAGTGTTAATTGTGGGTTAATTACTTTAATTTAATGAATTTCGGTGTTTTATTATGGTTCAAATTTCTAACTTGAAAATTCAAGATTAGGGTTTTTAAATCAAGTTAGGGTTTTTATAAGTTGTTAATGATTACATGGTGTAGTTTAACATGTTAAGACATGGAAAACTTAATCTAGTTGCTAATTTTTAAATTGTTGCATTTAAAATATCCAAATTAAGATTTTTAGAAATTAAATAAAAATGTGAGATTAAAATCTAGTAAGGGTTTTCATCACATCATTAACATTATAAAGTGTAGTTTAACACTTTAGATCATGCAAAACCTAGTTTAGTTGTTTTTTTGTGCATTGTTACTTTGAAATTGTTAAAATTAGATAATTTTGCAAACTAGAATTTTGGGTTTAATGAAAATTGATGAGATCAAATGAAAGAAATGGTTTGTATGATCTAGTTATGATATTTAGTGAATATTATGGCCACTAGTTTTGTTAAAACATTAAGTTTTGAACTAAAACGGTTATTTGAGGCATTTTAGGTTTTCGGGAATAAATCGATTTGATTTATTTTGAGGTTTTGATGAGTTACAACTTATTTCATATTATAATTTATGAGTTGTGAAACCACGATTGGTACGTTTGGTTTTTCTCGATCAATTGGCATTTGTTCGCCGATGTCGAGAGTTATTCGGTTCTTTTGCTAGAGCGGGTCATAGGTTTTAACCTATGCGTGTTTCGTGTGCCGTTTTGGTTTATTTTCAATGATTTCGTTATACGATATGATATATGTTTGCATATAGGTACCTCTCACATGGACTTCGGACGATGAAGAAGAGGATGGCAGCATCGTCTTCGACAGACAATGACCAGGTGAGTAGATTTATATCTACGGGGGAAGTCGGGTGGATGGCGTATAGCACCCCCGCAACTTCGTAGGATATGACGTGGTCTTGATATAGTAATATATATATGTGTTATTGCGAGATACGATTACGGAGCAAGAAAGGTATTAGGAGATCACGGATCAGAATTTGTGTAAGTAGGATGATAATGTTTTTAGTCTAGTTCTTAGTCGCGAGACCCTAGAGTATAGGTTGACAAACACACATGCACACACACAACATATACACGGGATATGAGGATGTTATATGATACTTGGAGATGAATCGATATGATCGGGCATGATGCCTTGAGAAATTTGATATGTGACCGAGTTATGGTATTATAGCGGATCGTTGTGCGCTAAGAAAATATATACTATACGATAAATGTGTGATGACATTGGAATGTTTTGAGACTTTAGGTCAGTAATCAGATCATGATATTGTTTGACGATGATACCTTGTGAATGATGATATATATATATATATGATAGTTGACATATGATCGAGATATGATATGAGATATGTTATGATATTTATAACGGATCGCTTGGGCGATGTATACTTTTATATGATGATATGTGATGATGACATCGGATTGTATGAGACTTTAGATCAGTAACCAGATCATGATATTGTTGATGATGATACCATATGATTGATGATATATATATATATGATAGTTGACCCGTACCCCAATTTTGGGATGTCGTACGATGGATTTTACCGTACGAGGTATAGATGTGATGATTGATCTACACTCTTGACTTGAGGAAGTCATACTTTGTACGTGACGTTATTGAGGCTGGATCGCCGACTACTAGAGATATCGATTCAGACTTTAGATGGATTCATCTTACCTATCAACTAGCTTCTTTAGTTCAGTCCCTTAGTTGGTTAGATAGATACTGGTTTAGGCTTTAGTCATATTTATTTTCAAAACTAACGAATCGTGTGCATTTTTAAAGATAGCCTGAGAGATACTACGGATTTTTCAAAAAACATATCTTTTTATTATTAAACCCCGTAGCTCATACTTTTCTAAAAACCATGATTCGTGCTATTTCAAACACCAAACTGTATGACTCGTAGTTGGATAATGTATATTCTTCATGGTTACGGTTACTTCATCATTCTTCGTATATTCATGTTGCTCTCATCGCATTTTATGCTTATGCACGTGTTTTCTTTAATAATTATGAACCCTGCTTGTTAGGATACCAGCACCATTACCGATGATGCGCATGCTTCACATACACTTATTTTCGGGCTCACACATCATCATCGGTAATTGCCATGTCACGTACACTTTAGAAAATATTATCTCATTGATATAATCAGCTAAAGGCTAGTTACCACATAATATTTGTGTGATTGCTCTCATGTGTTAACTTAGAGATTGCATTCGTTACATAGATACTTCTTGCATTTATATATTCATTCATATACTATTCTGATGCTTTATGCCGATATTCACTGTTTATTTACTCTTGATTCTTGGATTTCGGATATCCATGAGATTTCTGGATTTGGGGGAAAACCGCAAGAATATATATAAACTTCTCTCTTTCTCGCTCACTCTCTCTCTCTCTCTCTTTTTAAAATGCATGTTGCGGTTTTCTCGTGATGTATGTGTCGTCCACCATGAGTTTTCATGATTGCTGTTGGATTTCGAGACCCGATTCGAGGAGTAGGATGAACCGTTTCAGGTACATGGTGGGCTCGGTAGGTACCCCGGGGCAAAAAGATCGTAGAGGATAGCGTTGATCCTGGCAGGGGCACGGACTATCCACCGGTGATGTCTGACGCGGCGGATATCCGGAAGATACCGACCGTAGATAGTGAGATTTAATGATATGGGCCGATACGGACTGACGGAGACCGAGATATTGAGACATTGAGATATTGAGATATTGAGACACTGAGACATTGAGATATTATGTCGATACTTGACACGGAATTTCTGTCGATTTCACTGATGATGTTTCAGTTTTATTATACAAGATTCATTTATGATTTTCTTATATCAGATTATTCAAATTTAGTGGTGGATTTTCTCATTCATGATGCATTCATACCTCAGATATGTAAGTCCATGCTACCTCTCCCGGTACTTTCGGGCATGCGGAATTTGATAAAAAACGATTTTTATAGAGGTGGTAACATGGACTTAAAACCCGGATCTTTGTTAAACATCTAACTAACAACCTAACTACGAGTTGCTAACTACTCGGTTAGGGGGTTATACCTTGCTTGTCTTGAACTCCTTCGTCTTCAAACTCCGATGGTGGTCAGGATCGGCTTCTTCCCGTCGTCTCCGTACGCCGAAGATAGATCCACATGAAAGCTCCAACCTTTGGCTCCTTCTTCGAACTTTGAAGAAACTAGTTCACTCGGTTTGCTAAACCTTGTGAACTAGAGTGAGTAGAGAAGAGTTTGTATTGGATTTTATCTATGGTTCTTGATTCTCAACTCATGAGACAAGTGAACCATAGAGTCAAGAGAGGGAGCAAGAGGAAGAGGGTGAGAGCAAAAGCAAGAGAGCTCAAGAACAAGAGAGAGAATGGTCAAGTGAGAATGAGCCTTTCTTTTGTCTTTCACCCTCTCATAATCCAAAACAATGATAACAAATCATATCAATCAAGTGTTATGTGATGGTTGAAGCAACCATAACCATATCATTTCATGCACTCATTTTGTACAAAAGAGCAAGCAAGCAAAATTCTTTGCCATGAAATGATAGCTATGGTTATCATGATGGTCAACTAGTCAAGCCTAGTCAACCGGTCAACAAAGTCAACAAAAAGTCAACAAGTCAACAAAGTCAACAAAAGTCAACAAGTCAACAAAGTCAATCCCTCCACAACCATGTCACCATAATACTTAATTAATAAAATTGTTAATCACATATCATATTCTCATTAGGGATGAGCAAAAAGTCAATAGTCAACGGTCAACTGTCAACAACCCTAATGAGAATCCGCTGCCTCTGTCTCCCCGTCAACTGTGCATACACACCCGCATCCGCGTTCCGAGGAACACGAATGCATACTGGATAAATCCAATCCCAAAAGGTACACTAGGATCTGGTTTAAACCAAAGCCCGCTAGTGTAAACTGTCCGGACACTGTACGTGCACAAGTGCACGGATGTGACCGAACCCTGTCGCAAAACCATGCGACCTGTCGTAAAACCATGCGACCTCAACTCTTTTGCCTAAAGGCGAAAAGCTTTCTGTGTGGGTCTCTAAAGACTCGACACTACGCTGGCAGTGGGTTTAACCACAGACCGCAAGCGGCACTAGCTGTGCGTAACGGTCCCCAGGTAATGCCGACAAGAAGACCGACGAGGCAAAACCCATCTGAACTCCTACTGAGTCTGAATGTGACATTCTCCGTACAGTCCGGTCTGTTCGTCTGATACATCGCATGGCGGGCCTAGGGGGCGGTAAACGTCAGTCCCCCAATAGCGGTACAAGTCGTGCCGGAGCGAAGCCCAAAACACCCTGAGATAACACTGGAAGCCTACCAGTATATCTCGTTTGCCCTGGCCAGGGACTACTCGTGTAATGGCTCTCCTAGACACAGCGCGATGTCAACCCCCAATACCGGGAGAGACGAATCCTGTCTAACCGTCACTTCCTCCAAGTGCTTCGGGACTGCACCCAACTACTATCTGTTTGCACGGCTCCTTTGAGCCGTGGTAGGGTAGTAATCAAAGTACAGTGGGAACACACTCGAGGCGAAGTGACAGTGTCAAGTCAGCGGACTAAGCTGTACTCATGTTACCTAGGAACTGATAACTGACGATAGGCATAATACCAACTAGTCAGTTCCCGACGAGTCCTGTCCAGTGTACCCGTAACCTAACGAGCACCCGCATACTATCTCAAGTACGACGTACTGACGGCTGTGGGACAGACCGTCTCCCACACTGGGATGAGAAGCGCATGCTCTAGTCTACTCCGGAGTATCGATGCCCTGTCTCGATAATCCTGCGACCAGGGACCTGCATAAGGATGTGCTTATAGATTACCCAGCCCCACTAGTGTGACGGCCATCACATCGCTGGTAATCAAGCAAAGATCCTAAGGGCTCCACTAATGTGTATAGGCGATATACTAAAATAAACACATGTACACATTGAAGTAGAAACAAACTAAGTAGCATACTACTATTTTGAGCAAGATTGTATATACAAGGTGAATATCCCAAGCTTCCATTAAGTAATATACAAACTAGTATGATACAGTAATGGCCTCTAGGGTATATACACTAACAATCTCCCACTTGCACTAAGGCCATGTACTGGCGTATCGAAGACCTATCATCTCAATCAGCAGCTCGAACTGAGTCTGGGGTAGGGCCTTGGTGAATGGATCTGCAGTGTTATCTTCTGAAGCGACTCTCCGAACCTCGATCTCCTGGCGATCTACGATCTCCCTGATCAGGTGATACCGCCTCAAGATGTGTCTGGATCTCTGATGGGACCTGGGTTCCTTCGCTAATGCTATAGCCCCGTTGTTGTCACAATACAGAGGTATTGGATCAACAATGGACGGAACCACCTGAAGTTCTTTCAAGAACTTCCTCATCCAGACGGCTTCTTTTGCGGCATCAGATGCAGCGATGTATTCCGCTTCCATCGTCGAGTCTGCAACGGTTTCTTGTTTGGAACTCTTCCAACACACCGCCCCTCCATTGAGGGTAAAGACAAAACCCGACATGGACTTGGAATCATCCTTGTCACTCTGGAAGCTGGAGTCAGCAAAGGCCTCGATCTGGAGGTCTTTTCCGCCATACACCAAGAACATCTCCTTAGTCCTTCTCAGGTACTTGAGAATGTTCTTTACCGCTATCCAGTGTTTCTCCCCAGGGTTTGACTGATACCGGCTTACCACACTCAGTGCATAAGCAACATCCGGTCTGGTACACAACATCGCATACATTATAGAGCCTACCGCAGAAGCGTAGGGTATAACAGACATGCGATCCCTCTCCAAATCAGTCTTGGGAGACATCTCTTTAGAAAGGGTGATCCCGTGACAAGCCGGTAGGTTACTGTGCTTGGAATCTTCCATACTGAATCTTTTCAGTATGGTGTCGATGTACCTGGACTGTGAAAGTCTTAATATCCTCTTGGATCTATCACGATGGATCCAGATCCCCAGGATGTATGAGGCATCACCCAGGTCTTTCATGGAGAACCTGTGTGACAAGAACTCCTTGACGGATTGTAGCATAGGAATGTCATTTCCTATTAAGAGAATGTCATCCACGTATAAAACGAGGAATACTACAGTTCTCGCTACAAATCTACTATAGATGCATGGTTCATCTGGATTTTTGATAAAGCCAAATTCTTTGACCGTCTCATCAAAGCAGATGTTCCAACTCCGCGATGCCTGCTTTAGTCCATAGATGGACTTAAGCAACTTGCACACCTTTCCGCTGCTCCCACTCTGAATGAAACCCTCTGGTTGGTCCATATAGACACACTCCTCTAAATTTCCATTTAGAAAAGCGGTCTTTACGTCCATTTGCCAGATCTCATAATCGTGGAAGGCAGCAATGGCAAGAAGGATCCGAATGGATTTCAGCATGGCTACTGGAGAAAAGGTTTCGTCATAGTCCAAGCCAGGTCTTTGACGAAAACCCTTTGCTACCAGCCTAGCTTTATAGGTCTCAACCTGTCCATCTACACCAATCTTCCTTTTGAAGATCCACTTGCATCCTACGGGTTTTACCCCGTCTGGAGCAATGTCCAACGTCCATACCTTGTTGGTGTATATGGACTCCATTTCGGTCCGCATTGCATCCAGCCATTTCACTGAGTCAGCGCTCTGAACGGCCTGCTGGAAGCTAGTAGGCTCATCATAATCTATGATGCAATCTTCTCTATCCCCATC
The DNA here is from genome assembly GCA_030015575.1 of Agapanthus africanus. Classification (NCBI taxonomy): domain Eukaryota; kingdom Viridiplantae; phylum Streptophyta; class Magnoliopsida; order Asparagales; family Amaryllidaceae; genus Agapanthus; species Agapanthus africanus. The sequence goes on from CM057339.1 coordinate 724,519,790, forward strand.
TATGAGAAAACCATAGTATCTCTCAGGCGGATGAGTCTGCCTACTACTCCTGCGGAGCGGCGTAGGAATGTCCTGTTCTTTTGAACCCTCTGGTTCCACTAAGTTTTCAGTAATAGTCTGTGGTTCTGGAACTTCTTCCAGTTCTATTGTGCTCCCACTTATCTGGGTTTCCAAAAACTCAGTTTCCAAGAAGCGGGCATGCTGAGAAACAAAAACCTTTTGTTCCTCAGCGGAATAGAAAAGATACCCCCTGGAGTTCCTTGGGTATCCCACAAACTTACACTGTACTGAACGTGCCTCAAGCTTGTCCGCATGCTGCTTTTTTACAAAAGCTGGACATCCCCATACCTTAAGATACTTAAGACAGGGTTTCTTCCCAGTCCACATCTGATATGGGGTGGTAGGCACAGTCTTGGTGGGAGCCTTGTTCAAGAGATACGCAGCTGCTTCTAGTGCATATCCCCAGAATGATCGCGGTAACTCAGCGTTACTCATCATGGACCGTACCATATCCAATAGGGTCCGGTTCCGTCTCTCCGATACACCGTTATGTTGCGGAGTGTATGGAGGAGTAAGCTGAGAGAGAATTCCGTTCTCTTTTAAATAGTCCAGGAACTCGGCACTTAAGTATTCTCCACCTCGATCCGATCTTAGAATCTTAATACTTTTGCCGGTTTGTTTTTCTACTTCATTCTTATACTCCTGGAATTTTCCAAAGGCTTCGGACTTATGTTTCATTAAGAAGACATAACCATACCTTGAGAAGTCATTCGTAAAAGTAATGAAGTAAGAATAACCACTTCGCGCATGTGTAGACATTGGACCGCACACGTCACTTTGTACGAGTCCCAAGAGCTCGCTCGCTCTTACACCATGTCCAGTAAACGGAGTTTTTGTCATCTTTCCTTTGAGACAGGATTGACAAGTGGCATACGATTGATATTCGAACGCATTCAAATATCCTTCTGTATGTAACTTAGTCAACCTTCTCTCATTGATGTGACCCAGTCTACAATGCCACAAGAAAGTCTGATTTATTTCTGGAGACTTTCTTTTGTGTGTATTCTGGACATTGAAAATCTGTGGTTGGTTTAATACGTATATACCATTACTCAATGTACCTGACCCAATCAGAACTTGATTAAGGTGAATGTTTACAACATTGCTTACAAATGCAAATTCATAACCTTCTTTAGAAACTAAAGATACAGAAATGATATTACAAGTTGCGTTGGGTACAAAAAAGCAATTACGCAAAACCAAAACATGTCCATCTGACATTCCCAGGTGATAGTCCCCCACGGCTTTAGCATCCATGCTAGCTCCGTTCGCAACTCTGAGGGTCATGTCACCTGCCTTCAAAACCCTACGGTTTCTCAACGCCTGCAAAGAATTACAGATATGAGATCCTGATCCGGTATCCAATACCCAGGAAGTAGAGTTTATTGAAAGACAGTTTTCAATAACATACACACCTGAAGCTGAAGCTGCAACCTGCTTCAATTCCTGTGTCCTGGCTTTCCAAGCCCTGCAATCATTCTTCCAGTGACCTTTCTTATGACAATAGAAGCATTCTTCCTTATCCACAAGCTTCCCCGCTTTCTTTGTTGCTTTTGCTTTTCCCTTCGTATCCACTTTACTAACACCGCCCCTTGGTTTGGCGGGGGCTTTCTTCTTCTTTCCCTTGGCTTTCGCCTTGGACCTAGAAGAAGATGATCCTCCTACAAACAAAGTGGATGTTTCCATACCTTTCTGTAGGGTGCCCTCTGCGCTCCTCAGTATGTTGAGGAGCTCTGAAAGTTCAACTTCTTTTTCTTGCAAGTTGAAGTTCAGTATAAACTGGGCGTAAGTGGAAGGAAGGGACTGGAGAACTAAGTCTGTATAGAGCTCACCCTCCAATGTGGTTCCTAGGTCCGCGAGCTCCTCAGTGTAGCCGATCATCTTAAGCACGTGCTCTGCTACTGATGATCCGACGGCCATCCTTGCCGAAAATAACTTTTTCGACGCTTCGTATCTTGCGATACGAGATTGCTCTCCATACAGTTCTTTTGTATGGAGAAATATGGATTCAAGGTCCATATTCTCGTGCCTCCTCTGATGTTCGTTGTCCATCGAGGCAAGTACGAGGCACTTGGCCTTCGCGCTATCAATCTCCCAAGTCTTGCGGATTTCCTTATCCGCGACGCTGGAAGTGGGACCTGGGACAGGGGGAGCTTTGGTGGTAAGAAGATACCCCAGCTTGTCGTAAGTGATTGCCATTTTGACATTCCTGAGCCAATCTTTGTAGTTTGGCCCTGTCAGTATGTTTTTATCTAGAAGTAACTTAAGTCCAGTCATGTCGATTGGTCGCTGCAATTAGGAGAGAGAAGAAGAAACACTCAGCATGATGCTCTTGCAAGTTTAGAGTGGTTTTTAGTTTGTCTAAACAGGATGGCTCCCACTGTTTCTCGAATCCCTCCTCAAACCATAAAGGAAGAATTAGTCGGGATCAATCCCACCACACAATACTTGCTTAACCGTTCAGCCAGGCCAGTGTCGGTACTTCGAGGGAGGTTTTCCAACGCTTTCGCGAAGTTCCTTAATTAAAGAACCTCTTTTCCCTGGGGGCGTAGCCCCGCTAACACCTTTCTAGGCACCTACTAGGTTTATAGCATTGATCGTTTAGTGAGAAATTTCCCGAGGAGTAGCATATACTCACAGTAGGATCGGGATCCAAATATCATCGCGTGACGAAACTGAAGGAATCCTACCAGAATCATCACACTCCAAATGGTATGCAACGCTAGCAAGTTTCAGTACTTATGAAACTCCCGATGTGGATTTTTGCCCCATGCTCTTATGACCTTGACGAAGGTCAACAAATCATAAGTCACATGTCAAGTTCTGCCCGTCATTATCCAGATTAATTTGAACTCACCCGTATATACCCTTGACGAAGGTCAACAAGGTAATGCGAATGTCCCAAACCAACGCATCTATCTATGCTACATATGAATACCAAACAGCTACCAATCACTATGCCTTGACGAAGGTCAACAAACACAGCTTGAATACTATTGAATATTCATACGAAACGACGGAGGGCTACGAATGGTTTTGGCAAAACCGTGAACGTAGTGAACTTGATTTGGTCGATGGAACGAGATAGCTTTTAAAAGGAGTGGCTCAAGCTCCGCATTTAAAAGTTGGTTTTGAAAAGAACCGAGTGGTTTTTCAAAAGTGTTCCAACAACTTTAACTTGGTTTATTATCTTGCATTAGTTCTTTTAATGCGTGATATTCTTGCATTAGTTCTTTTAATGTGTCCCATCATTTAATCCTACCATTGCAGAAAACAACCAAAATATGACGTACGCTTATGCCATTCGCATTCGCCACTGGGCCTCGTCATTACCCGTTAGGTTACTTAACTAACGACAGAGCGGGGGCTGGGCTAGCGCGTCTGTAAAACATAAGCAACGCCTAAATAATATCATATATAGATATACTGCAATGATAAACATTTCAGATCACAGATGAATACATTGGATATACTAGGAATCTGTAATTCGTACGAGCCTGTAACGAAAGACAGATTACACGGTCGCGGTGAATAGCCAATACCCCATCCAAGACCCCTACGGGCGCGGCAAACTACCCGCCAAGTACCCGAAGCGAAGCAACCTCCCTCATCTCCTTGAGTAGGCCACTCGGCACTTCGGCATACCCGGTAGTTTGTGCACCCCCTCCATGGGTCTATCCTAGGAGCAAAAACAGTAAAAAGAAATTATACAATGACGGCTACAACCCCGACCCGGTTGTGCGGCCATACAAATAATTATTACATCAATTTACAAATTTACATGAATTGAAAGAAAAGAAAATTCTCGTCTCACAACCCCCGGCTATTCACCCGCGACAATCCAACATATTCATATACACATTCCAGCAACATTACAGATCACAGATTTGTATAACCCCCACTAATCGACATATAGTGATTAGTAGACGTTCAATACAAATATCACATTACAGAAAAACCCGTTAGCTTAAGTCTTTTAGAAGTTCGATCAAAAATACGGATTTTCGGGACCCCAAAAATAAAATTTTTGTTCTGGAAAATCTGGGCTGAAAATACATATACCAAAATACCCTTACAACCACACTACAGCAAAGAAACACCAGAGAGGGGCCAAGGAGACCGCGGAACCGCGGCAATAGCAAGCTATTGCCGCGTTTCCGCGGTCGTTTAGGGGGATCTCTGGGTGATTTTTCTACAGTATCTTTTAAAAACCCTGAGTCGATTTTTCATGCATGATTTATCACTTTTACAGAACATAAAAAATCGATAGCAACTTTGAAAAACGGGGTTCATTTCGGGACTTTTTCTTTGATCGATCTTCTAGCTACTTGCTAACATGTTAGATAGAGTTTAACTAGGCTCTGATACCACTGTAAGTCCATGCTACCTCTCCCGGTACTTTCGGGCATGCGAAATTTGATAAAAAACGATTTTTATAGAGGTGGTAACATGGACTTAAAACCCGGATCTTTGTTAAATATCTAACTAACAACCTAACTACGAGTTGCTAACTACTCGGTTAGGGGGTTATACCTTGCTTGTCTTGAACTCCTTCGTCTTCAAACTCCGATGGTGGTCCGGATCGGCTTCTTCCCGTCGTCTCCGTACGCCGAAGATAGATCCACCTGAAAGCTCCAACCTTTGGCTCCTTCTTCGAACTTTGAAGAAACTAGTTCACTCGGTTTGCTAAACCTTGTGAACTAGAGTGAGTAGAGAAGAGTTTGTATGGGATTTTATCTATGGTTCTTGATTCTCAACTCATGAGACAAGTGAACCATAGAGTCAAGAGAGGGAGCAAGAGGAAGAGGGTGAGAGCAAAAGCAAGAGAGCTCAAGAACAAGAGAGAGAATGGTCAAGTGAGAATGAGCCTTTCTTTTGTCTTTCACCCTCTCATAATCCAAAACAATGATAACAAATCATATCAATCAAGTGTTATGTGATGGTTGAAGCAACCATAACCATATCATTTCATGCACTCATTTTGTACAAAAGAGCAAGCAAGCAAAAGTCTTTGCCATAAAATGATAGCTATGGTTATCATGATGGTCAACTAGTCAAGCCTAGTCAACCGGTCAACAAGTCAACAAGTCAACAAAAAGTCAACAAGTCAACAAAGTCAACAAAAGTCAACAAGTCAACAAAGTCAATCCCTCCACAACCATGTCACCATAATACTTAATTAGTATAATTGTTAATCACATATCATATTCTCATTAGGGATGAGCAAAAAGTCAATAGTCAACGGTCAACTGTCAACAACCCTAATGAGAATCCGCTGCCTCTGTCTCCCCGTCAACTGTGCATACACACCCGCATCCGCGTTCCGAGGAACACGAATGCATACTGGATAAATCCAATCCCAAAAGGTACACTAGGATCTGGCTTAAACCAAAGCCCGCTAGTGTAAACTGTCCGGACACTGTACGTGCACAAGTGCACGGATGTGACCGAACCCTGTCGCAAAACCATGCGACCTGTCGTAAAACTATGCGACCTCTACTCTTTTGCCTAAAGGCGAAAAGCTTTCTGTATGGGACTCTAAAGACTCGACACTACGCTGGTAATGGGTTTAACCACAGACCGCAAGCGGCACTAGCTGTGCGTAACGGTCCCCAGGTAATGCCGATAAGAAGACCGACGAGGCGAAACCCATCTGAACTCCTACTGAGTCTGAATGTGACATTCTCCGTACAGTCTGGTCTGTTCGTCTGATACATCGCATGGCGGGCCTAGGGGGCGGTAAACGTCAGTGCCCCAATAGCGGTACAAGTCGTGCCGGAGCGAAGCCCAAAACACCCTGAGATAACACTGGAAGCCTACCAGTATATCTCGTTTGCCCTGGCCAGGGACTACTCGTGTAATGGCTCTCCTAGACACAGCGCGATGTCAACCCCCAATACCGGGAGAGACGAATCCTGTCTAACCGTCACTTCCTCCAAGTGCTTCGGGACTGCACCCAACTACTACCTGTTTGCACGGCTCCTTTGAGCCGTGGTAGGGTAGTAATCAAAGTACAGTGGGAACACACTCGAGGTGAAGTGACAGTGTCAAGTCAGCGGACTAAGCTGTACTCATGTCACCTGGGAACTGATAACTGACGATAGGCATAATACCAACTAGTCAGTTCCCGACGAGTCCTGTCCAGTGTACCCGTAACCTAACGAGCACCCGCATACTATCTCAAGTACGACGTACTGACGGCTGTGGGACAGACCGTCTCCCATACTGGGATGAGAAGCGCATGCGCTAGTCTACTCTGGAGTATCGATGCCCTGTCTCGATAGTCCTGCGACCAGGGACCTGCATAAGGATGTGCTTATAGATTACCCAGCCCCACTAGTGTGACGGCCATCACATCGCTGGTAATCAAGCAAAGATCCTAAGGGCTCCACTAATGTGTATAGGCGATATACTAAAATAAACGTATGTACACATTGAAGTAGAAACAAACCAAGTAGCATACTACTATTTTGAGCAAGATTGTATATACAAGGTGAATATCCCAAGCTTCCATTAAGTAATATACAAACTAGTATGATACAGTAATGGCCTCTAGGGCATATACACTAACAAGATATGTGACTCGTTACTGTTTAGTGACACTGACATGAGCACTGAGTATTGCACTTATGCATAGATTATTACCCTGTCACTACTAGATGTCTACTGTTATGTTAAGTATATTATTATGACCTAGGAGATCGTCGTGCATGTGATTTCTACCCGCAGATGTCTTCTACTCACGAGTTGGCAACTCACCCTCGTTGTGCCAAATTTTTCTTACAGGTTCAGATGTACAGGTTTCCTTTGTGGCTTGCTTGCACACCACTTCTTTCAGGGTGGTTGCTTTGGTAGGTCGGTTCACTTACATCGTGACCGCCGTTGTACTTTTATTTATTTCATTTGTATCTCGTAAGCTCCATCAACCAGACTTGTATTACTTGATAGATTTAGAAGACCAGTTGTTTATTCTTTCGACCTTAGAGTCGTGCTTGTATTATTATGGTTTTCTGGTGGTTTTGATGGTTTTCTTTGAGTTTTGATCCTCGCCCTTCGGCGTTGTATATTATTTTGCTTGCGTGGTTATGACCGCCAATTGGCGAAGAGCTAGCTCCCGCTTGGGGATGCCTTTTATTATTGCTTGTATATATTATTCTTGTTTGTACCCGTTTGGGGCCAGTTTTTACAAAGGAGACTCTGCCGAAATTTTTGAGAAAATTTCATGTTGCTTTTAAACTTGTTTTCCTACACTTCTTCTTTTAAATGGTTTAGATTTCTGGGCTTCGGCTTGCTTAGATTACGTTATACCTTTAGACGTTTCGTAATTTAAGTGTCGGTGACGTTCCGTACCTTCGGGTCGTGACAATCCGGGTTTCGAGGGCGGCTGTCTTCTCCTCCACCTGTTGCAGCCGAAGGCGCAGATCCTCCTCCCGTGAGGACGATTCGCCCGCCTTCTTCATGGCCGGGGCGATCTCCTCAGATTCTATATTGACAATGAGGGCACAGTAGTGGAGGACCTGAGGAAAGCAGCAAAAGGAGTTAGAAAATTTCAAACAGAAAAAAATATACTCAAGAAGATTCTTAAAAGAAAACGGATACCGACCTGAACTGCTTTCTGAGCGATGGCGGCCACCTGGGCCTTCAGGGTCCCAAAGGGAATCTTGCTCCCAGCTGCTTGCTCCATGTCAGAGAGCAAGCTGTCGGCGACGGAGAGCCCCGAGGGCACCTCGATGCAGAAGTCCCCCTCCTGCACTGGGATCCCGGTAGAAGGCGCCCGAGGAATCGTCCTTTTGTTCCTTTTTAGGAGGACGTCGGAGGGCTCGGAATCCTCTTCCTCCTCCCTCACCCAGGGCGCTGGATCCCGCGCATGCTTCTGCCCCCTCCCCGCGGAGCTCTTCGGGGACTCGGGGTGATGCAGCTGAAGGTTTGCTCGGCGGGGTAGGCCTCGGGGCCGAGCTCGGACTTAGTCGGGACGAACTTTCGCCCCCGGTCTAGTTTTGGGCCTTCATGGCCATGGCAGCTAAGAACTTGGATCGGTCCATTTGCTCTGCAAAAAGGAGGATACACAAAAGAGAGTTAGTGACGCTGAAAAGGGCAAAGAAAATTTATCAAAGTCTAAATAGGTCGTTTACGGCCCTAACTTACCAAGAAAGGGCGCAGAGCTGAGCCCAGCCCAGCTCAAAGCCTGCTCAGAAAGCAGGACGTCGGCCCGCTAGATTGGCTCCCACAACGGAAACAACCTTTTCTCTGGTGAAGATGATTGTTTCGCCCTCGGGCAGTCGGCCTTGTGCCATTGTATAGGCACAGGCCAATTCTCGCCCTCGGGTGGCCCGACGAATATGAACTTCTCTTTCCATTCATGGATGGAAGAAAGGACGGCAACCACACCCGACCCGGCCAACCCGCCCTTACGTTTTTTGAAGGAAAAATACACCCAGCTCGGCTTATCCTTGCTGGTGCTAGGATGATTCTTATAACAAAGGAAGGAAACGAGGAAGTTCAAACTGAAGGGGACGTTTTCAAGTTTCAACTGGACCAGAAACCCGAGGAGGATTCTCCACGAGTTTAGCGCTAGCTGGCCCGGGGCAAGATGGAAGCAACGAAGCACCCTACATACCTCGGTTGAGAAAGGCATACGCATTCCGGCCTAGAATGCTTCCAAATACAGGGCGGTCTCCTTACCCTGCACATGATCCCCCCGCTCAACCTCTCTAGCTAAGCGAAGCAAATAGTTGGAGGGAATATGGAATCGGGCCCGAATCTCGGTAAGCTCATCCATATTCCTCAAGACGGAGGGCGCATCGTGGGCATTCCCGATGCGCACCTTAGAGGCCCTTGTCACCATCCGTCGGCGAACGACACAGGTATCCTTGGCTCTAGGAGCGAACCTGACATAGATGACGCAGCAGAAGAACCCTCTCAGCTATCTGAAGCAAGGGGAGGAAGACCCATTGGACTCGGCTCCAACAACTGGAGCTTCATCGTCTGACTCTACCGAAACTACTTCTACAGACTCTTCAGATGAAGGCATCTAACCAGATTCAAAGGAATGGGCCGTCGAGGAAAAAACATGGGTAATCCGATCTAAAAGGAAGGAGTGTCGAGCAATCTTTGACAAAGAAAGTAAATTATGGTGGAAGTATTGGCCCTAAGGGGCCTCCTCCTATTTATACACTCCAAAGAAAGCATTCAACGGCCCAGATTGATACCCACTAAAATGAAACGTCGCGCCTGCCAGCCGTCAGAGCTCTACGTGGCGATTGGCTATTGGGGACTGTTCCCTTATAAAATAGGGATGAGGAAAAGTTCCTCACTAAAACAGCCCCACGTGTTTAACGTGAGTGTCTATATGCAACGCATATAGGCACAGCAATTAAAACAATTACCTGGCTAATAAGCCTCACATATCAAACACGTGAGGACACTTCCCTACGTAGAATTAAATTCTACTCAACAAGGAACCGTTGGATCAAAGATCCAATGATTATAGAATTAAATTCTATTGAACTTTTAAATGGGAAATGATATTTTCTGTTAAACAGAAAGTTGGCGGATCAAAGATCTCATGAGTTGGAAAATATTTTTCATCTCTATTTAAAACAAAGAAAAATTATGCTCCGTTAAACCAAGCACCCTTAGATTAAAAATCCAACGGTGATTTAAAATCACCAATCTACAAAATAAATTATGTACAGGAAAATATTTTCCTAATCTTGTTTAAGAAACAAGAAAATATGTTCTGTGAGGCAAAACCCTTGGATCAAAGATCCAACAGCAGGTAAAACCCCCAAATCAATTGAAGTCTCTCAATGAGAGATTTCCTAAAATTAATTAACAAACTTCTCTCCGCTATATAAAGAACCCAAGACTTCAAAAAAAAATAACAGAGAGAGAAACATACAAAAAAAGGAAGAAAGAACAGAAGGGGGGATACAAAAAAAAAAAAAGAGAATTAAATTCTCTGAAAGAAGAATATCCCCTTCTTAAACAAAAAAAATAGGTAAGAAAAAAATAGAAGAGATTATCCCAACCCTTCTTCACCTCTTTAAGGGTTTAACCCTTCGTACAAGAACTTAGTTCTTCCTCTGGTTGAGATCTGCAGAAGCAGATCTCCCCATAAGTTAAGAATTTAATTCTCATCGGGGAGATTCTGTTATGCAGATTCAAAACTTAGTGGAAAGAACTAAGTTCAAAGAATTTAATTCTTACACAAGTATATAGGAATTTAATTCCTCTGATAACACTAGGGTTTTACCCTGTAAAGAATTTAATTCTTATAAGCCAAGAGACTTGAAATGCTCTAAACTCAGATCCCAGCTTCGTTAATATGAGATCAAAATTTTCATGCACGTAGAAGGAAAGACTGGCGATTCATTAGCGCTCAACACTATAACAAAACCTCACGTGTTTCCCCACTTGAGTACCTCTGATGAACAAAAAAGAATGGCTGAGACTGAGTCACGTGTTTCCCACGCGAGTGCCTAAAAGAAGAACAAGAAATGCCTTTTAGGGCAGTCACGTGTTTTCCACGCGACCCCCAATAAGGTGCTTAGCACTTATATAAAATGGGGAATAGACCAAAAAACAACGCTCACATTTTGAAGGCGCCTCACGTGTTCGCACGTGAGCACCACAGGGTCCAAGTGCTTAGCACTTATAAATGAAAGAGAAATAAAATCCAGAGAACAGTTCCCATTTCGAGCGCCTCACGTGCTCACATGTGAGCCAAATGCTCAGCACTTATAAAAGAAGAGGGAAATAAAATCCAAAAAGGCAGTACCCAACTTTAGGGCGCCTTACGTGCTCACACTTGAGTGCCACAAGAATTAAGTGTTTAGCACTTATATATAAATGGGGACTTGAACCCAATGTGCCGAGCCAACTTTAAGGTGCCTCAGGTGAGCGCCCCCGGAATCCAGTGTTTAACACTGCTTTAGAACCTCACGTGGGAACACGTGAGTGCTGAACGTATACTAGTGATTAACACTATCAGAAATCAACTCCATCCTCAAGTTGGCTAAGTCTTCTTGAGATTAAAACATCTTCGATCTCCAAATAAACCGAGCCTCTAAGCTCATGCCTTCCCAAAGCCGATGAAGAAATCTTAGTCTCAAAATACGACTAATGATTTCTGGGCTCGACCATCAATTCTTTTTCCCTCAAACATGGAATTAGTTCAAGGGTACATCTCTCTACACTTCTGATACATGTCGTTGTAATTCCTTAACGTCTTCAGAGAGGTGGCGGGTCCCGACAACCAACTGCTTTTGGATGCACTTCCCAAAATAACGACAACAGACCGCAACGTCCTTAAACTAGCTACGGACCGCAACGTCCTTAAACTACAACGGACCGCAAAGTCTTTAAACTAGCTACGGACCGAAACGTCCTTAAACTAACAACGGACCGAAATGTCTTTAAACTAAAACAATAAAGACTAAATGCTCTTTTGTTGGATCTGAATGATCCTAAATCCTGTTAAATAGATCTTAGTCTAATATTGGACTAACGTATCCTTAACAAACATTTGAGTTAATCTTAATCTCAAACGAGATTAATGGGCCTTAAATCAAACCAAACCCAAATTTAAGAATATACGGATTTGGACTAATCCACGCCCTATGGGCAACAACATAGATTAGTCTCCGTATACAATCCACGGGCAACCAAAAATAAAACAAACACACATGACACGAAGTGAAATTCTAGAGCAGGAGAAAGTGGTTATTGCTAAGCGGTAACGTAATTAACTGTAGGGGCTTGCGCCTTCAGGAAAGAGCGTCTCCACAATCAAAAACCCCTCGCAAATGAGGAGGAATCTGACGAAGTCTGCTACAACGACCGCATCTTTCCAAACCTCTGATACACGGCACCATAAATGAACTTTGCATCTTTGGAGAGGTGGATGGATAAATCCAAATAGCATCTGCCCCTAAATTCAGGCAAGACGACCCTTCCCGGATCCGTCTCCGTTTTCGGCGGTAAACAGATTCTGGCACGCCCGGTAGGACCTTTTCCTCTTTCCACTTCACACTTTGAGTGTAGTGTTCGCGAACAAATCGCGGTTTGCTATAGTTGCCCCTGGATTTGAGGTACTAAGATTTGGTGCCTTGCTCCTGTGCAGAAGAGAAGAGAAATCGGTGGCTTCCAACTGCATCTGCAACAACAACTCTCACTCCACCCCAAATAGAGGAGTGACTTATGGGCCCCAAGCCGCTTTCATCTTTGCAATGCCAGTGGAGCGGGTGACTCAAGTCACCACTGGACTGTTCTTTGGGACCATGATCCCACCAGCACCCAGTGCCACTACAAGAAGCTCCTAAGAAGTCGGTCTTCGATCGACTTGCAATCTTCATGGCCCCTCTCAACGGGTCGTCCAGTTATAACGCCTCAGTCTTCAACAGGCTGAGCCACAGCTCAAGTGGGCCCGCAACGAGGCTCGCAATACCTAAGGGGGTTATCCTGAAACGGATAGCCATTCCAGCTCCGGCTAGAGAAGTCATCAAAGGGGTGTCTCCTACCAAAAGGTCGGACTTCGAAAGATTGACCGTCCCCTCTCAACGGACGTCAGTCTTCAACAGACTAGCACCAGAAGTAGCCTTTCATCAGAGCAGGAGGCATGACGAAGCCGCTTCCACAACTGAGGCAATCCCATTTGCATGGCATGCTCGATGTCGCCACTGGCTCCGAGTGAGGAAATCTGGGGGCAACTCCCCCTCTGGACTTACTCCACCAGCTCCAATGGTGGAAGTCGACGTTGCTGTTTCAACTGGAAACAGCTTTGAACCGCTAAGGAGGGTGCGAAAGAACTCCCCAACCGCAGTGCTGAATAAATCTCCACCGCCTGCTAAAAACATGATGCAGGCAAGGCCGGAGCAACCCCCTCAGCGGTTGTCTTCAAAAATCCACAGAGTCTGGCGGAAGGTCCAAGATTCTATGATCGATAAAAATTACTCTCGCCGACTAGAGAAAAAGAAGACTCGGCAGGAGGAGGACCATCCCTCCGTCATACAATGGAAGGCCTCGTCCATATGGGTGCCTGTTGCAACAACCCCTCCAACTTCGACCTCCCACAAAAAGAGAAGGCCTGAGAATCTCCTGTTGGAGATAGTGCCCTCAGAGTCAATTATTGGATCACAGGCACGTGATTGCAATGATTGAGGGAGGACCTATCCCGGTAGGACAGTCTTACACAAGATGATAGTTTGCTATCTGGTTTACCTTTATCATCGTGTACTGTTTTAGGTGACCTGGCATGTCGCTATTGCACGTTGATAGAGCCCCTAGGATTCTTGCTTGACTGCCAGCAGTATGAGGGCGATCATATAAGTGAGAGCTGGAGTCTATAAGCACATCCTTAAAAGGTCCCTAGTCGTGGGAGTTTCGAGACAGGGCATCGATTCTCCAGAGTAGACTAGTGTATACAGTCGAGACCCCGACGAGGGGCGGTGGCTGGTCTCACAAGCCACTGGTGTCAGTTGGTTCACCTAAGATGTATACAGATGATCATTGGGTTATGAGTACACCGGACATGACTCGCCGGGAACATGCTAGTTGGTCTTATACCTGACGTCAGATAGCAGTTCCCAGGTGACATGTGTACAGGTTAGTTCATCGACCTGGGGATCGTCATTTGTCTCGTGTGAGTTCCCACTGTGCTTTGATTACTACCCTACCACGGCTCAAAGGAGTCGTGCAAACAGGTTTTAGTTGGGTACAGTCCCGAGCCACATGGAGGCAGTGAGCAGATCTTCGGGGGTTTCGTCTCTCCCGGTATTGGGGGTGAGGTCGCGCTGTGTCTAGGAGAGCCATTACACGAAGACCTTGGCCAAGGCAGGAGATTTACTGGTAGGTATTCCAGTAGTATCTCAGGGTGTTCTGGGCTACACTCTGACACGACTTGTACCGCTATTGGGGGTCTGACTTTTACCAACCCCCTAGGCCCGACATGCGATGCTCATAGACGAACGGACCGGACTGTACGGATATTGTCACTGACAGGCTCAGTAGGGTGTAAGGATGAGTTCGCTCATCGACGTCCCTTTTAGTCAATAGCTGGTGGCCCGTTACGTATTGGCATATACCTCTGACGTGCTAGTGGTTAAATCCACAGCCATAGTATTGACGAGTCTTTAGAGTCCACCACACTTTCAGTTACTCAAGCTTTCGGGCGAAACGCTGTAGAGGCCGTATGGAGATATGGCAGGGTCCGATCAGATACGTGCGGTATTGCACGGATCAGGATCGGACAGTTTTGTACTAGTGGCCGTATGGTTATATGGCAGCGTTCGATCAGATACGTGCGGTATTGCACGGATCAGGATCGGACGGATATTACTAGCCGGCTTTGGTTTAAGCCGGATCCTAGTATAGTACAGTGTAGATTTTGTCTCTTTGCATTTATATCCGGACGGAATACAGATGCGGGTGTGTATGCACAGTATCGGGGTTTTCCTGTAATTTATTACGGGACCAGTTTTCTGGAGTTGCCAGTTTGCTTTCCGTTCCGGCCGGTTCTCCTTTGTTCTTTCCCGGCCGGACTTTTCCGATGGAGGGGGTTATTTGCAATTGTGCAAATAACATTTGTGGAGGGGTCTTCTTGCACTTGTATTCATTATGATAAGCATCTTTGCTTTATCATCCATGTTGTGCATTAAATGAGATTAGAAAGGTTATGGGTTTGATGTGATAAAAAGCATGGTTGATGTTTTCTTGTTTTATGATATGGTCACCACTTATGCTTCCTACACTCACCTCCCTCTTGCTTCATATTGTTTTCCTCCACCATTTCTAAAGAGAGAGATCATTATTCATGGTTAAGAAAAGAAAGAGAGAAGAAGAAAAGAGAAGAAAATGAGAGAGCTTCATCTTCATCTTTGAGAGAGTAGCATTCATTCATCTCATTTTTGATACAAGGAAAAATGAAAGCACCATTTTTCATACCTTCATTCCTCCATCTTCAAAAGGCAACCAATACCCCAAAGTGAGACATACACTCTACACTACATTCTACAGCAAATCTTGGATGCGTCGACTCGCCAGCTTCGCGCCCGAGTTGCCTCGGTATAGAGGCGGGAGCCCGTAAAAGATGCAGGCGACGTGGTGCCCTTTCCGACGAGGAGGAGACGGACGGAGATCCCGCGAGGAGATCGGAGTGGAGATGAAGACCGGAGGACTCGGATCAGTCGGTATATCTCTAACCCATCTTGTTACTTTGCTAGATCTAGTTTAATGGCACGATCCGGGGTTTAGTGCGCGGTGGTGCCGGTATGCTAAGTCCGCAAAATTAAAGTTTATCACCGTTTCCGCGTTTGGCCGTCGGATTGACGGCCGGGGCGCCGCCGTGCACTTACAGTAGTATCAGAGCCT
Source organism: Agapanthus africanus (assembly GCA_030015575.1). NCBI lineage: Eukaryota > Viridiplantae > Streptophyta > Magnoliopsida > Asparagales > Amaryllidaceae > Agapanthus > Agapanthus africanus. The sequence goes on from CM057339.1 coordinate 724,535,219, forward strand.
CGCCATTAACTTCGTCTAGCTTCGTTTGGTGTGTTTGCATTTCCGATCGACCAAAATTTCCAAAAACCGTATTTTTTGTTCACATCAGTTTCTGTCGAAATTTTTTGGAGTCTAAAAATTTTTCAGGTGGTCTCAGAATGATGTGCAGGGAGTTCTAAGAATACTGCAAAAATTTGGTAAAGCGATCACTCCGTACGACCGCGGAAGCGCGGCCATAACCCTCTTTTGGCCGCCCTTCCGCCGCAGGAGTGTGGGTTCGTATGATTATTTTTTTGCAGTGGGCTTATGGGCTGTAATTAGGGGTTTTGGAATATTAAAATTGGGCCCAGGTTTTCTGTGAGTGCTACAGTTTTGATTGGGGGCCCACTTGTTAATTTTTGGTCAATCGGAAAATTATAAACACATTTTTCACAGTATTTACATTATATCTGCGACCGTGAATGTCACTCGATCGGTAAATCCGGTCTAACTGCTATAGCCCGGTTAGACGGATTTGCGAACGTGACTTTCACGTTGATGTTCTATGTTTATGATGTGATGTTGCGGATCGGTCGTGGGGGATAGCCTGGATGCAATGCTAGTACAGTTGTGGTTGTATTATGTACATTTGATATTGCGGGGCGAGCGTCCGACATGTGGACTGCCGTCACTGCCAGTTTGTATTATTTTTTTGGGGGCACGACCAGGTTGCGGTCGATGTACCCGGTGTATGTATATTTTACTTTCTGTACTAGGATTACCCCGCGGAGGGGTGCACGGATAGCCGGATTCTGGAGGGCAACAAGCCCGCATCTCATGGCATTGAGACGGAGGGGACTTCACTCTGGGATTGGCGTGCTATTCGCCGCACTCGTAGGGGGTACAGGTTGACCCAGGAGGGGTGCCCAAGTTGTCGGATTCCGTGGAGTGCTGGGTGGTCCATTCACGGAGCTGAAGGGGGCTGCCTCGCTTCAGGTTTTGGCGGGTAACTTGCCGCGCCCGTAGGGGTCTAGGATTTCATTGCACAGGCTATCCACACGACCAGGGGAACGTCGGGTTTCAGTAGTGGCTCTGTGAAACCCGGGGATCCCAGATATCTGTATTATTCTGTGATGCTATACATTTCTGTGATGTTGCATTTTATTCACGCCTTGAGCGAAATATTATATATTGGTATATATATTAGTAGATGTTGTATATGTTTTACATCCGCGCTAGTCCATTCCCCGCTCTGCCGTTAGTTAGCTAACCTAACGGGTGATGACGGGACCCAGTGGCGAATGCGGATGGCATATACGTACGTCAGTATATTTTCGTTCTTTGTGGTGTGATCATTTGATGGGACTGCGTTGATTCGGATCAATGCAAGTTAAACAAACCTATTCTGATGTTGTTGGAACACTTTTCAAAAAGCTGTTATTGCAAGGACGTTCACTTTTGTTTTGCATCGCGGTATTCATTTGGAATATCCTGCTCCTCAGTCGACGAGGCAAGGGCCGAGATCCCTTCACCGGGAGTGACCCCTTGAACAGAAGTTTGCGTCAGGGCATTAACTTCACTATAGCCGATTACTTTTGCTTTGCACCGTGGTATTCAGTTGGAATATCCTGCACCCCATTCTACGGGGAAAGAGCCGAGATCCCTTCACCGGGAGTGACCTCTTTAGTAAAGGTTTTCGTCACTATATTTTCTAAAAAGCTATCCGTTCCTTCAACGATATCAAGTTCATTACGTTAAAGGTTTTCGCCAGAAACCATTCGTAGCCCTCCATCATTTCGGTTAAATATTCGGTAGTATTCAAGCTATGTATTTTGACCTCACGCCAAGGCATAGTGATTGGTAGCTGCCGGATATTTATCTGTTGCATAGATAGATGCGTTGGTTTGGGACAGTCGTACTACTATTTTGGCCTACGTCAAGGGTATGTACGGGTGGGTTCAGATTAACCTTGGATAATGATGGGTAGAACTTGACATGTGACTTATGATATTTTGACCTCACGCCAAGGTCATAAGAGCATGGGGCAGAAATCCATCGGGAGTTTCAAAAGTACTGAAACTTGCCAGATATGCGCATACCTTCTGGAGTATGATACCGTGAGCGGATTCCGTCACATTATCATGCGATGAGAGTTGGATCCCGATTCCCACTGATGAGTTGGTTTACTCCTCGGGTGACCCCGACTAATTCTTCTTTCAGGTTTGGAGGAGAATTTGAGGTACAGTGGGAGGTTTCCAGATTAGATAAATTGGTAACCATTCTGATCTAGGTTAGAGTGCACGCTGAGTGTTTCTTTTCTCTCTCTCTGGCAGCGACCATTGACCCGACCCTAGACTATGACTCAGTGACCAAGTTGACCGAACCTACTTAACACTGGCTTTTGGATTGTCAAAGTTGCAGACCTCATTGCCACTCCTACTTTTACCCTTTTCTCCAGGACACCCCGTATTACTACGAACGTCCACTTCCATTGGACAAAACCATCGTATGGTTAGATACGAACTCGAAGGAATTCGAGGATGGTTTCCGGTTCTGGAGAAAACGGATAGGATTATTCAGTTGTCTTTTCTTTTCACCCTCTCTCAGGTTGTGAGTACTCCTTGGTTTAGGAGTAGTACACATATTATGCAAATTGGATAGTCTTCTTCCAAACCATAGGCTGGTGCCGACCGGTAGGGAATGAAGAAAACCAGTTAGCCTAAACGGTGTACAGAAGGTATTAAGTTAAGACAAATAAAGGGATTAGTAAGAGGGCAAAGTAAGTTGCGACTGCTATTCACGACCAAACCAAGTATTTCTTCGCAAATCCTAAATCACCTTTGTATTTCTCCAGGACACTCCGTATCACTACGAAGATCCCATTTTATTGGATAATCCATCGTATGGTTATATACGAACTCGAAAGGAACTTGTTCCAGTTCGGGGATGGATCCTGGTTCAGGAGAAATAGGAATAAAGTACATTCAGGTGTCTTTTATCTTCACCTTCTCTCGCGTTGCGAGTGCTCCTAGGATTAGGACAGTACACCCTTTATGCTTTTTGGATAGTCTTCTTCCAAACCATAGGCTGGTGCCGAACGGTAGGGAAGGAAGAAAACCATTTGGCCTAAAGGGGTGTACAGAAGGTAATGACTAAAGACATATAAAGGGATTTGGAGAGGTGGCAAAGAATTATACGGTTATAGTTGTGAATCTGGATAATGGTAGAGGCATTACTAGGAATACCAGGATACCCCATCAGAACATTTCAATGTTTCAGGTTCACTGTGTACAGTTAATAGAAAACTGATTTCCCAATTAGACACTTGCTCCAGGGTATGTATTTACCAGGTTTGATTCTCACATCTGTATGGTTTTGCAGATGATGAGTGGGAGTAAGTTATTGGAAATTAGGTGATCATCCTCATTATATCGGAATTCGTTGGAATTGGTGATATTTGAGGAAGCCACCTGGGTTGTTTGCCGGTCGGCAAATATTTGGTTTTGAATATCCGTTGTTGTGCACCAATTTCAAATTGATATATCTGTACGTCTATTTTTATAGAGTGAGATATACCTTTTGATATTATGTCAATGACATTTACCTATATCAGTGGATGGTTAGGTAAGGAGCATTAAACAGCGGTGTAATTCTTCTTAACCATAAGTACAGTTTTCAACCTACGACACATAGTGAAAGAGTTGTTAGACTCAGCGGACTCATACAGAGTATTGTATGTTGTCCAGTGTCCATTAGGACAGAGGGGTTGGTCCTCATACTATATTCTGTTTACTTTTGACTTCTCTAGTTCTTAGACATGTGTTTCGTAGAAACACAGGTTCTGAGTTTTGAGGAGTTATAGGTATTTGAATAGAGTAGAGAACCAGGTATAGCAAGTATCGGGATTCTTCAAAGTGATCGAAAATGTAGATACTTGTGTATGGTATTCAGTTGATAGTAATGATAAAGAGAAATTGCTTCTCTTTCAGGTTACTCATAATTAGAAGCATTCCTAAGTGGAGTAACGCTGATCGGCCTCTCTCCATTTTGTTGACATGCACTGGAGAAAGCTGCATGATTTGAATCTGGTTAAATTAAATCAGTGCCTCTGGTTCTATATTGGATATAGAACAGTTCATATCTTAACGTTGTTAAGGTACGGGGAGTTGTCCGGCTTATGATTAAAACCAGACACTGGACAACTCAAGGCACGTTTCTGTAATGGCTGTTTGTGGGTTGACCCAGGCTATGACGAGGGTTGACTTTCTACCATCTGGCAGATCAATAGAAATATTGTTCTAGACTCGCCACAGTTTTATTAAAAATGGATTTTTTTCAAAACCAGTAGTGGGAGTATGGTAGAACTGGAAGTGATTCCAGAACCGCAAACGATTACTGAAGATTTGATAAGGAACCTAAAGATTCAATCTGGATTGACATTTCATTGGCCACGCCGCAGATAAGGTGGGTAACTTCAGGCACCCGAGAGGTACTTCGGTAGCATCAAGGACGGTGACAGGGAAGTTCTTGTTTACCCACAATTACCATTGCTGTTGTTCCAGGCTGCGAGACCCGGCAGGAAGATGAATATAGCGTCGTTCTAAACTAGTTTTAGAAGTGCACGTCTATATGACTCTGCCAGAGGGTTGTCGTAGTCAGTGGGAGCAGCGGAAGCATTGGTGGACATCAGGCTTATGTCTATTTATAGACTAAAGCAGATGTAGCGGAGATAGATCATCTATTTCTGATGTGACAGTCATAGGTTTGACGTCATCAGAATAGGGGATGGATCTGTTGAGAAGGTAGTACGAAGTGATATTCCTATACTACGATCGGTTATACTTTGGTCGTCACACAGTGGTTTCTCCACATGGGACTTGGACATTATATCAGACATACTGGTTACTAGATCTATGGTTTTAGATCTAGATTTGGGTGGTTTCCCAATCTGGGTACTTAGACAGCATTCTAAGAGTATTTAGAATGGACGACTCCTGGCACGGTAGTATACCTGCAGGTAATGGAGTCACCCTATCTAAAGGTGTCTTATAGACTAAAGTAGAGAGGGATGTGCATGATTGGCAGATCACTTGCTTAGGCAATTGAGTCAATCATGAGATGTCAAGTACCACACCAGATGTTGTTCTTGCACTAGATGCAATAAGTTGATATTGATCCAATCCTGGAGGAACAGTCGAAAGCAGTTTTAGAACATAAGTGGATGTTCTAAGGATATGATAACGACAGTCTCATTCGGGAGGCAGTTATCACTTCAGGCTTCCAAGGTGACATGGACGACAGGGTGATCGTCAGAGTTATGGTTATCCTTCTGACGAGGGGCAGTATTTTGGACAGGTGGTCCAAGGCAATACTGAGGGTGGCATGGCGCAGGATACTGATTAAGTTCAGTTGACGATACAGTCTAAGAAGTTTGGATTTGGAGTTCATTTATGAGCTCGGTCCCATCAGACATCCAGACATTCTAAGACAGGTATTGCTCATTTCGGGAGATGGTTTTCTCCGCGAACTTGAGATATAGAGAGACATAGAAAGAAACTTCATGGCGGATCCACTCACTGAGGCTATTCCTCGAACGCAATAGTTTCACAAACGGATTTTGTGAGACTGACAAGTAGAGGAGTTGGGTGTTCGGTATCACACAGGCTGTGAGTATGCGACATCGCAATAATTAGCCTTGAGTGCAAGTGGGAGATTGTTGGAGATAGTGCCCTCAGAGTCAATTATTGGATCACAGGCACGTGATTGCAATGATTGAGGGAGGACCTATCCCGGTAGGACAGTCTTACTCGAGATGATAGTTTGCTATCTGGTTTACCTTTATCATCGTGTACTGTTTTAGGTGACCTGACATGTCGCTATTGCACGTTGATAGAGCCCCTAGGATTCTTGCTTGACTGCCAGCAGTATGAGGGCGATCATATAAGTGAGAGCTGGAGTCTATAAGCACATCCTTAAAAGGTCCCTAGTCGTGGGAGTTTCGAGACAGGGCATCGATTCTCCAGAGTAGACTAGTGTATACAGTCGAGACCCCGACGAGGGGCGGTGGCTGGTCTCACAAGCCACTGGTGTCAGTTGGTTCACCTAAGATGTATACAGATGCTCATTGGGTTATGAGTACACCGGACATGACTCGCCGGGAACATGCTAGTTGGTCTTATACCTGACGTCAGATAGCAGTTCCCAGGTGACATGTGTACAGGTTAGTTCATCGACCTGGGGATCGTCATTTGTCTCGTGTGAGTTCCCACTGTGCTTTGATTACTACCCTACCACGGCTCAAAGGAGTCGTGCAAACAGGTTTTTGTTGGGTACAGTCCCGAGCCACATGGAGGCAGTGAGCAGATCTTCGGGGGTTTCGTCTCTCCCGGTATTGGGGGTGAGATCGCGCTGTGTCTAGGAGAGCCATTACACGAAGACCTTGGCCAAGGCAGGAGATTTACTGGTAGGTATTCCAGTAGTACCTCAGGGTGTTCTGGGCTACACTCCGACACGACTTGTACCGCTTTTGGGGGTCTGACTTTTACCAACCCCCTAGGCCCGACATGCGATGCTCATAGACGAACGGACCGGACTGTACGGATATTGTCACTGACAGGCTCAGTAGGGTGTAAGGATGAGTTCGCTCATCGACGTCCCTTTTAGTCAATAGCTGGTGGCCCGTTACGTATTGGCATATACCTCTGACGTGCTAGTGGTTAAATCCACAGCCATAGTATTGACGAGTCTTTAGAGTCCACCACACTTTCAGTTACTCAAGCTTTCGGGCGAAACGCTGTAGAGGCCGTATGGAGATATGGCAGGGTCCGATCAGATACGTGCGGTATTGCACGGATCAGGATCGGACAGTTTTGTACTAGTGGCTGTATGGTTATATGGCAGCGTTCGATCAGATACGTGCGGTATTGCACGGATCAGGATCGGACGGATATTACTAGCCGGCTTTGGTTTAAGCCGGATCCTAGTATAGTACAGTGTAGATTTTGTCTCTTTGCATTTGTATCCGGACGGAATACAGATGCGGGTGTGTATGCACAGTATCGGGGTTTTCCTGTAATTTATTACGGGACCAGTTTTCTGGAGTTGCCAGTTTGCTTTCCGTTCCGGCCGGTTCTCCTTTGTTCTTTCCCGGCCGGACTTTTCCGATGGAGGGGGTTATTTGCAATTGTGCAAATAACATTTGTGGAGGGGTCTTCTTGCACTTGTATTCATTATGATAAGCATCTTTGCTTTATCATCCATGTTGTGCATTAAATGAGATTAGAAAGGTTATGGGTTTGATGTGATAAAAAGCATGGTTGATGTTTTCTTGTTTTATGATATGGTCACCACTTATGCTTCCTACACTCACCTCCCTCTTGCTTCATATTGTTTTCCTCCACCATTTCTAAAGAGAGAGATCATTATTCATGGTTAAGAAAAGAAAGAGAGAAGAAGAAAAGAGAAGAAAATGAGAGAGCTTCATCTTCATCTTTGAGAGAGTAGCATTCATTCATCTCATTTTTGATACAAGGAAAAATGAAAGCACCATTTTTCATACCTTCATTCCTCCATCTTCAAAAGGCAACCAATACCCCAAAGTGAGACATACACTCTACACTACATTCTACAGCAAATCTTGGACGCGTCGACTCGCCAGCTTCGCGCCCGAGTTGCCTCGGTATAGAGGCGGGAGCCCGTAAAAGATGCAGGCGACGTGGTGCCCTTTCCGACGAGGAGGAGACGGACGGAGATCCCGCGAGGAGATCGGAGTGGAGATGAAGACCGGAGGACTCGGATCAGTCGGTATATCTCTAACCCATCTTGTTACTTTGCTAGATCTAGTTTAATGGCACGATCCGGGGTTTAGTGCGCGGTGGTGCCGGTTTGCTAAGTCCGCAAAATTAAAGTTTATCACCGTTTCCGCGTTTGGCCGTCGGATTGACGGCCGGGGCGCCGCCGTGCACTTACATCTCCCACCACCAGCGGTGTAACACCTTAGGATAAGGGTTACTGAATAATTATAATTAAATAATGGTTTTTAATAAAAAGTTTACCAAATTGTGTTTTAAATATTTTTCCTAATCTAATAAATATTTTTCCAAAATTTTCCTAGGCTTGCACACATATGTGCATGTAAACTAGGGTTTTTAAAATTAGTAAATACAATAATTATTAACCATGGTGGGTTAATTATAGGATTAATTCTTTTGGGTTATAAGTAAGTTTAATTAGCTAATTAGCAAGGTTGCTTTATTTTGAATTAGTCTTTGTGTGTTGACTTGTGAGAGAGAGAGAGAGTGCATCATGGCTTTAGGCCATGCTTGCATTAAATGAGGTGAGAGAGAGAGAGGGGTGACTTTTGTTTGAATGATTGTGGTGGCTCTCATTTCTCTTTTGGTTTTCTCTCAAGTCTCACACCAACACACTCACACAACACACCCACTTACCTCTTCCCAGCCCCAGCAGCAGCAGCAAGCAAAGCAACAGCACCAACTGAGCCTGAAGCAGTAGCAGCAGCAAGCACTGGCAGCAACAGAAGAAATCAGCAGCAGCACTGTGAGCAGCAGCAGCTCCCGCACCATGTGCAGCCCCTCCCCTTCACTTCTTCTCCTTCCTGCAGCTCCCTAGGGTCGAGAGTGAGGTATATTTCCTAAACTTATTCCATAGTTTGCCTAGTTATTGTAGTTTTGCATCGGTTAAAGGATTTTTGTGTGTTTTAGTGCGATATGGGGTGTTTAGTGTGAACTTTGTGCTAATGAGGTGTAGATTAGTTCCAGTAGGATGCTTGAGGTTTGTTGTGACCATGTAAACCTAGTCCAACCCCTATTACACTAAAATACCACCAGATTTCATATTTGATGCAAATGTCGTATTTGGGCAAAATTTGAGTTTTCTGGAACTGCTATTGACCCGGTGAGTGCAGAGTGAAATTGTGGATACTGTAGTATGGTGGAGAGGAGCTGATACCATAGGTGAAACCCGACCCCCTGACTCCCCACTTCGGCCGCCAAAACCGCCATTCTGGCCGCAAATTGCGGCCAAACAGGAAGTGTTTTGGGTTTTTTTGGGTTCTGTAGGTGTCTGCTGGTGTGTAGGGTCTTTTGGTATATATATATATTTTTAAGATTAGTTCTGTAGAAAAATCTGGGACCAGTTACCTGTTTTGCCTTTCTAAACCTTCGCGACATGCGTGATACGTGAGTAGATTTGGGTTCTGCGTATCGTGGCGCGTCGGGGTAGTTTCGTGGCGCGTGAGTACACGTTTTAGCGTATCGCGCACACGCGCGATTGGTTTGCGACACAGGTTTCTTGTTGGTTTATAATGTCGCGTTTTATGACTTAAGCTTATGTGTGATATGTGTATGTGATTCTAGGTTCGCAGGCCAGTGAGACGGACGCTGCGAAGAAGGGCAAGCAAGTGGTTGGATACACTTAGCGCGAGACACGGTGAGTAGATTTCACATCTACGGGGATATCGCCCGCATGGCGTTATGCGTCAGGGCTGATAGGACTTATTTACTATATGTTGCATGCACCCCATAGACTGTCATCGCATATTGCATTCTCTGCTGTGTTGATATATATATTGCTTAGAACTGATAGAACACCGCACTATTACTAACGGTTTATGTTGCACGGGCACTATTTACATGCTACACACACACCGTTAGTAATTGCCATGCCACACTCACTATAGAGCTGCCATGATTATATTGCTATAGTTCGCCTCATATGTGATTTGATATGACCTTCATGTATATTGGGAGCCGCATGACATCTTTTAAAACCGGAAGTGAAACTACTTTAAAAAGCGGTTTTCCCCTTATACCTATACCATGGATTGATGTATATTGTACCTCGCATTGGATTTTACTATTGGTATTGGATTTTCATGTGATTTCTGTTTTGAGGACCGTGGAATTATTTAAGGAAAGATATGCTATTTTGAAAAACCCGGTACCTCATGATATGATATTTTGGTGTGTCCACCACGCGTTTTCTCGGTGCTGAGACGTGTGCTTGAAACCCGATTCGAGGAGTGGATGTTCCGTTTGCGGGTTCGTGGTGGGCCCGGTATGGTTCCCCTCGGCGAGATGATCGATGGGATTTGCCGATTGAGCCTGGAGGCGGGCGAGTACCTACCGGTGATTGGTTGGACCTGGCAGTTGTCCGGAGGATACTGACCAGAGTCGAGTGATGGATGCGGGATGACCGTGCTGCCGGGGCCGAGGGCCGATACCGCAGACGGACCCCGTGGGGCCGGTCCGGACTGACGGCGCCCGATGTTCGAGGATTTACGTGTCGATGCTGGACACGGGTATTTTATGATGTTTTGGGTGCCGATGTTGGGCACTCGTGATTCCTCCGAGATATACAGGATTTGAGGGCCGATGGGTGTGCCGGCGCCTGAGTATATGTGGGATTTGGGTGCAGTTTGAGGCACCGATCATTGTTTTCCATGTTGACATAGTCCATGTAGATATTATTTATCCCATACTCAGTACTGATTACTATACATCTCATCCTGTGGCATTTACCTGTTAGAGTACATGCATTACTATTGTATCCACTGTTGACATGCATTGATATCATCTGCTGGCATTAGTAGAGCCACGCTATATGTGCATGCTTGCGATCACCTTTATATGTTATCTCTATTCACGAGTTGGCAACTCACCCCCGTTGTGCCACAGTGTTTGCAGGTTGCCCTTGGGAGTAGTCACGGCTGGCTGTTATCGCATCTTTTGGCACAGATACCCCTTTTGAGCAGAGATAGTCTTTTGCTGATAGGTGGGTTTTGTACGGTATCTGTTATCTTTCAGTTGTATATTGATGTATCTAGTACTCTCCATCTACCATCTGTATTGACTTAGAGACAGTTGTGAGGACGATATGTATGATTTTATATTCTGGTGTCGAGCTCGCATGTGAGCCGACGTTACTTTACTTTTGCAGTCTTAGCTTTTATGATATTGTCCTTGCTTTACTGTGTATTCTTCGCTACGGCGTCGTATATCTCATTGTGATGCTTCATTCAGTTTACTTGTTATTTCTGCTACATCTTGCTTTTACCCGACTTTTCGGGGCTAATGTTTTAAAAAGGGGAAATGTTACCAAAATTATAAAACTTATAACTTTTGAACTTAAAAAGGATTGCTACTAAATAAATGGAAGTTTTTCGGACATGTATGATTGTTTTTACAAAATGTTTTAAAATCACTCTATATTTATTGGTTTTGATTTCTGGGTTCGGCTTACTTAGCCGCGTTACGCCTGTAGACGTTGCGTGGTTAAGTGCCGGTCACGAGTCGAATTCTCGGGTCGTGACAAAGTTGGTATCAGAGCGTAGGTTTTACCTTCGGAGTGTAGGATGACCCTGGTATGATGGAGTAGGTAGCTGCAGCAGGGTAGCGTAGCGTGCGTATGTTCCGCGGCATACTCAAGACACGGTACTCCGCTTACGCGACCTTAGGACTTGTTGATTTGATTCCTCCTTATATTCTTGTGATTCGATTTCCGTGTTCTTATCGAATCCAAATTTTCTTTCAGCCATTATGCCGCCTAAGACTACGAGGGCACAGAGAGCGGCCGCGAGGGCCGAGATTCGTGTTGACTCGTCCGAGACGAGGACTGATCCGGGCAGTACGCCGGTTGTACCCGAGCAGGCTGTTCCTGCCTTGACAGAGCAGATCGCATCGTTAGGGGCTGGTATGCAGGAGATGCGCCAGATGATAGGATCGTTAGTTGAGACGCTTCGAGCGCAGCGACCAGAGGTAGCTCCACCAGTTCCAGAGACCGCGATGGTGCCTACCGCACAGCCAGTTGCCCCTGCAGCCACGGAGGTGATTACAGTATCACTATCAGAGTTCATGAGGCTGAAGCCTCCAGTTTTCACAGGCACCGATACAGCCGAGGACCCACAGTCTTTCATAGACAGGATGGCCAGGATATGCCATTCCCTCAGATGTGCAGATGAGAGATGGGTTGAGTTCGCGAGCTTTCGCCTGGAAGGTCTTGCGCAGAAATGGTGTGATTCAGTGGAGAAGGGCAGAGCAGCAGGTCTTCCTCCTATGACCTGGACGGAGTTCGTGACCATATTTCTAGCCCGTTTCCTTCCCCGGAGTGTTAGAGATGCCCGAGCACGCAGGTTTGAGTCCTTGCGCCAGACGCCAGGGATGACAGTGGCGGAGTATGACGTACTGTTTACAGAGCTAGCAGTCTACGCCCCACATTTAGTGGCCACCGAGGAGTTGCGAGTCCGGAGATTTGTTCGAGGCTTGCTTTCACCAGTGTTCCTCGCGATCAGCGCGCAGCACTACCAGACCTATGCAGCAGCTGTAGACGCAGCCCTAGTGGTCGAGGAGCACCTTGTTGAGACTTCGGCACTTCCAGAGCCGAAGAGAGTTCGTACCAGTATTTCCGCACGGAGGCAGTCATTCAGACGCCGCGACAGGTATCGTTCCGGTACGAGGGGTAGCAGAGATTCGGGACGGGGTCGGATGTTTAGTTCGTATCCCCAGGACGGTCAGCAGTCGCCGCGGGGTTGCTACAGATGTGGCAGCCTACTTCACCTCGTTCGAGATTGTCCAGAGACACACCGGAGGGAGGCGGAAGCACCGCATGTTACCTTACCACCTTCACCACCCCAGAGGGCGTTGCCCGTTGCGCCTACCGTTGCTCCGCGCCAGACTTATGCTCAGAGAGGTCGTGGGCGTGGAGGAGTTGCTCAGAGAGGACGAGATGACCGAGGCAGAGGTCAGTCAGTTACAGGTGGTGGACAGGCGAGGGTCTTTGCTTTGACACATCAGGACGCGCAGGCGTCCAATGCAGTGGTTTCAGGTATCCTCCCTGTATGTTCGGTTGATGCACATGTACTGTTCGATCCCGGATCCACACACTCGTACGTATCCACACACTTTGTGCCGAGTTTGGGTAGAGAGTCCGGCTTACTTGATCAGCCGCTTGTGGTGACTACTCCTGTGGGAGAGTCGTTTGTTGTTAGGCACGTATTCCGATCCTGTATCGTCTGTATTGGCGAGAGAGAGTTGCCTGTCGACTTGATCCTTCTGGAGATGTTGGACTTCGACGTTCTTTTGGGCATGGATTGGTTAGCCACGTGCTATGCTTCTGTGGACTGCCGCGAGAAGACAGTTAGATTCTGTTTCCCTGGTGAGTCGGTTTTTGTTGTGTTGGGGGACCGTGGTGCCGCCCCTCACAGTGTGATTTCTTCTTTTCGCGCTGGACAGCTTTTGAGGAAGGGATGTCAGGGATTTCTCGCTTATGTTCGCGATGCTCGCGCTACAGAGGTTCCATTGGATCAGGTTCCGGTTGTTAGCGAGTTTCCTGATGTGTTCCCTGACGAGCTTCCTGGGTTGCCACCCGAGCGCGACATTTCTTTCTGTATTGATTTGGTTCCTGGTTCGGGGCCTATTTCTATACCGCCCTATCGGATGGCCCCGGCGGAACTTCGAGAGTTGAAGGAGCAGTTACTGGATTTGCTGGACAAGGGACTTATTCGACCCAGTGTTTCTCCTTGGGGTGCTCCAGTTCTGTTCGTCAAGAAGAAGGATGGCAGTTTGCGTCTTTGTATCGACTACCGCCAGCTGAACAGGGTGACAGTGCGGAACAGGTATCCTTTGCCGCGTATCGACGATTTGTTCGACCAGCTTCAGGGGGCAGGGTACTTTTCGAGGATCGATTTGCGATCGGGCTATCATCAGCTGCGGGTTCGACAGGAGGACATTCCCCGGACAGCTTTCCGTACGCGCTACGGCCATTACGAGTTCTTGGTGATGTCGTTCGGACTCACCAATGCGCCAGCAGCCTTCATGGATTTGATGAACCGTATTTTCCGGCCTTACTTGGATCTGTTCATTATAGTCTTCATTGACGATATCTTGGTGTATTCCCGGAGTAGTGAGGAGCACGAGCAGCACCTGCGGGTTACATTGCAGACATTGAGGGAGCACCAGCTTTATGCGAAATTCTCCAAGTGTGCTTTTTGTCTAGACAGCGTGGACTTCTTGGGTCACGTGATTTCACGAGACGGTATATGTGTTGACCCGAGGAAGATCGAGGTCGTTCAGCGTTGGCCCAGACCCACATCAGTGACGGAGATTCGCAGCTTTTTGGGATTGGCCGGTTACTACAGGCGTTTTGTGCAGGACTTCTCACGTATTACTACACCGTTGACCGGGTTGACCCGGAAGGGAGTTCCCTTCGATTGGACGGAGGATTGCGAGCACAGTTTTCAGCAGTTACGGACACGGCTGACGACGGCACCGGTGTTATCTTTACCTTCCGGATCGGGCGGATTTGTGGTCTTTTGTGATGCTTCTCGAGTGGGATTGGGATGCGTTCTGATGCAGCATGATAGGGTGATCGCGTATGCCTCACGACAGTTGAAGAAGCACGAGCCGAACTACCCCACTCATGATTTGGAGATGGCAGCAGTGGTCTTCGCACTTAAGATCTGGCGACATTACCTGTACGGCGAGTCGTGCCAGATATTTACGGATCACAAGAGTCTGAAATACATATTCCAGCAGCGGGACCTGAACCTTCGACAGCGTCGATGGATGGAGTTAGTGAAGGATTACGACTGCGAGATCTTATACCACCCGGGCAAGGCAAATGTGGTGGCGGATGCTTTGAGCAGGAGGCCCGGGAGTAGTTTATCTTGTTTGAGCGCAGTACAGGAGCAGTCATCCGCAGATTGGCAGATATTATGCGACAGTCGAGTACAGTTCGAGTTCACGCCGATTGGAGGACAGATAGCGCATGTCCGTGCACGCCCACAGTTGATTGATCGTATACGTGAGGCACAACTCAGTGATGACCGATGTTCAGAGATCATGGCACAGATGGGACAGGACAGATTTTCCGAGTTCGTGATCGATGATCAGGGGATACTACGGTTTGGAGTCAGACTGTGCGTACCTGATGCTGAGGGACTGAGGCGTGAGATTCTTGAGGAGGCACATCGATCGGTGTATAGCGTCCATCCCGGTTCCACCAAGATGTATCATGATATGAGAGATGTTTACTGGTGGGACGGAATAAAGAGGGACATTGCAGATTTTGTATCGAGATGCCTGACTTGTCAGCAAGTCAAGGCTGAGCACCAGAGGCCCGCGGGAGAGCTACAGCCGTTACCCATTCCGGAGTGGAAATGGGAACAGATTTCGATGGATTTCGTGGTGGGTCTACCCAGGACTAGTAGGGGGTATGACTCCATCTGGGTGATCGTGGATCGTTTGACGAAAGCGGCTCACTTCCTACCGGTGAAGACGACTTTCGGATTTACTCAGTATGCCCAGATCTATATTGACGAGATAGTGCGACTACACGGAGTCCCGACGTGCATTGTGTCCGACAGAGGCACCCAGTTTACCAGTAGACTATGGCAGAGGCTTCAGGAGGCTTTGGGCACTCGCTTGAGTTTCAGCATGGCATTTCATCCGCAGACCGACGGACAGTCAGAGCGGACCATCCAGACTCTCGAGGACATGCTCAGAGCTTGTGTACTAGATTTCGGAGGTAGCTGGGATCATCATTTGCCCTTAGTAGAGTTCTCCTACAATAACAGCTACCAGGAGACTATTCAGATGGCACCATTTGAGGCTCTTTATGGGAGGAAATGTAGGTCGCCTACTTGTTGGACAGAGCTCAGTGAGAGCAGTATCTTAGGGCCACAGATCGTTGAGGAGACGACCGCGAAGATCCAGTTGATTCGCGATAGGATGAGAGCAGCGCAGAGTAGGCAGAGGGCTTATGCAGACCGTCGACGACGCAGACTTGAGTTTTCGGTTGGTGATCATGTTTTCTTGAGGGTCTCCCCAATGAAAGGTGTGATGAGGTTTGGGAAGAAGGGGAAGCTTAGCCCCAGGTATGTGGGCCCCTTCAAGATCCTCGAGCGTGTCGGTGCAGTAGCTTACCGGTTGGCCCTTCCGCCCAGCTTTCCAGACGTGCACCCCGTATTCCATGTTTCGATGCTCCGCAGATATCTACATGATCCTTCGCACGCGATTCAGCATCCGACGATCCAGCTTGAGCGTGATCTTTCCTATGCTGAGCAGCCGGTGATGATCTTAGATCGACAAGTGAAGAAATTGAGATCGAAGGAGATTCCATCAGTTAAAGTCCTTTGGCGTGGCCAGAACCGTGAAGAGGTCACTTGGGAGACCGAAAGCGAGATGATGAAGACGTATCCCCATCTTTTTGAAGGTAACCTAAGTTAGATTTTTGAAATTCGGGGACGAATTTCTTTAAGGGGGAGAGATTGTAACACCTTAGGATAAGGGTTAGTGAATAATTATAATTAAATAATGGTTTTTAATAAAAAGTTTACCAAATTGTGTTTTAAATATTTTTCCTAATCTAATAAATATTTTTCCAAAATTTTCCTAGGCTTGCACACATATGTGCATGTAAACTAGGGTTTTTAAAATTAGTAAATACAATAATTATTAACCATGGTGGGTTAATTATAGGATTAATTCTTTTGGGTTATAAGTAAGTTTAATTAGCTAATTAGCAAGGTTGCTTTATTTTGAATTAGTCTTTGTGTGTTGACTTGTGAGAGAGAGAGAGTGCATCATGGCTTTAGGCCATGCTTGCATTAAATGAGGTGAGAGAGAGAGAGGGGTGACTTTTGTTTGAATGATTATGGTGGCTCTCATTTCTCTTTTGGTTTTCTCTCAAGTCTCACACCAACACACTCACACAACACACCCACTTACCTCTTCCCAGCCCCAGCAGCAGTAGCAAGCAAAGCAACAGCACCAACTGAGCCTGAAGCAGTAGCAGCAGCAAGCACTGGCAGCAACAGAAGAAATCAGCAGCAGCACTGTGAGCAGCAGCAGCTCCCGCACCATGTGCAGCCCCTCCCCTTCACGTCTTCTCCTTCCTGCAGCTCCCTAGGGTCGAGAGTGAGGTATATTTCCTAAACTTATTCCATAGTTTGCCTAGTTAGTGTAGTTTTGCATCGGTTAAAGGATTTTTGTGTGTTTTAGTGCGATATGGGGTGTTTAGTGTGAACTTTGTGCTAATGAGGTGTAGATTAGTTCCAGTAGGATGCTTGAGGTTTGTTGTGACCATGTAAACCTAGTCCAACCCCTATTACACTAAAATACCACCAGATTTCATATTTGATGCAAATGTCGTATTTGGGCAAAATCTGAGTTTTCTGGAACTGCTATTGACCCGGTGAGTGCAGAGTGAAATTGTGGATACTGTAGCATGGTGGAGAGGAGCTGATACCATAGGTGAAACCCGACCCCCTGACTCCCCACTTCGGCCGCCAAAACCGCCATTCTGGCCGCAAATTGCGGCCAGACAGGAAGTGTTTTGGGTTTTTTTGGGTTCTGTAGGTGTCTGCTGGTGTGTAGGGTCTTTTGGTATATATATATTTTTAAGATTAGTTCTGTAGAAAAATCTGGGACCAGTTACCTGTTTTGCCGTTTTTCTAAACCTTCGCGACATGCGTGATACGTGAGTAGGTTTGGGTTCTGCGTATCGCGGCGCGTCGGGGTAGTTTCGTGGCGCGTGAGTACACGTTTTAGCGTATCGCGCACACGCGCGATTGGTTTGCGACACAGGTTTCTTGTTGGTTTATAATGTCGCGTTTTGTGACTTAAGCTTATATGTGATATGTGTATGTGATTCTAGGTTCGCAGGCCAGTGAGACGGACACTGCGAAGAAGGGCAAGCAAGTGGTTGGATACACTTAGCGCGAGACACGGTGAGTAGATTTCACATCTACGGGGATATCGCCCGCATGGCGTTATGCGTCAGGGCTGATAGGACTTATTTACTATATGTTGCATGCACCCCATAGACTGTCATCGCATATTGCATTCTCTGCTGTGTTGATATATATATTGCTTAGAACTGATAGAACACCGCACTATTACTAACGGTTTATGTTGCACGGGCACTATTTACATGCTACACACACACCGTTAGTAATTGCCATGCCACACTCACTATAGAGCTGCCATGATTATATTGCTATAGTTCGCCTCATATGTAATTTGATATGACCTTCATGTATATTGGGAGCCGCATGACATCTTTTAAAACCGGAAGTGAAACTACTTTAAAAAGCGGTTTTCCCCTTATACCTATACCATGGATTGATGTATATTGTACCTCGCATTGGATTTTACTATTGGTATTGGATTTTCATGTGATTTCTGTTTTGAGGACCGTGGAATTATTTAAGGAAAGATATGCTATTTTGAAAAACCCGGTACCTCGTGATATGATATTTTGGTGTGTCCACCACGCGTTTTCTCGGTGCTGAGACGTGTGCTTGAAACCCGATTCGAGGAGTGGATGTTCCGTTTGCGGGTTCGTGGTGGGCCCGGTATGGTTCCCCTCGGCGAGATGATCGATGGGATTTGCCGATTGAGCCTGGAGGCGGGCGAGTACCTACCGGTGATTGGTTGGACCTGGCAGTTGTCCGGAGGATACTGACCAGAGTCGAGTGATGGATGCGGGATGACCGTGCTGCCGGGGCCGAGGGCCGATACCGCAGACGGACCCCGTGGGGTCGGTCCGGACTGACGGCGCCCGATGTTCGAGGATTTACGTGTCGATGCTGGACACGGGTATTTTATGATGTTTTGGGTGCCGATGTTGGGCACTCGTGATTCCTCCGAGATATACAGGATTTGAGGGCCGATGGGTGTGCCGGCGCCTGAGTATATGTGGGATTTGGGTGCAGTTTGAGGCACCGATCATTGTTTTCCATGTTGACATAGTCCATGTAGATATTATTTATCCCATACTCAGTACTGATTACTATACATCTCATCCTGTGGCATTTACCTGTTAGAGTACATGCATTACTATTGTATCCACTGTTGACATGCATTGATATCATCTGCTGGCATTAGTAGAGCCACGCTATATGTGCATGCTTGCGATCACCTTTATATGTTATCTCTATTCACGAGTTGGCAACTCACCCCCGTTGTGCCACAGTGTTTGCAGGTTGCCCTTGGGAGTAGTCACGGCTGGCTGTTATCGCATCTTTTGGCACAGATACCCCTTTTGAGCAGAGATAGTCTTTTGCTGATAGGTGGGTTTTGTACGGTATCTGTTATCTTTCAGTTGTATATTGATGTATCTAGTACTCTCCATCTACTATCTGTATTGACTTAGAGACAGTTGTGAGGACGATATGTATGATTTTATATTCTGGTGTCGAGCTCGCATGTGAGCCGACGTTACTTTACTTTTGCAGTCTTAGCTTTTATGATATTGTCCTTGCTTTACTGTGTATTCTTCGCTACGGCGTCGTATATCTCATTGTGATGCTTCATTCAGTTTACTTGTTATTTCTGCTACATCTTGCTTTTACCCGACTTTTCGGGGCTAATGTTTTAAAAAGGGGAAATGTTACCAAAATTATAAAACTTATAACTTTTGAACTTAAAAAGGATTGCTACTAAATAAATGGAAGTTTTTCGGACATGTATGATTGTTTTTACAAAATGTTTTAAAATCACTCTATATTTATTGGTTTTGATTTCTGGGTTCGGATTACTTAGCCGCGTTACGCCTGTAGACGTTGCGTGGTTAAGTGCCGTTTACGAGTCGAATTCTCAGGTCGTGACAAGCGGTAAATCCCAAAGGTGATGGATCCAAACGCCCTAAGTCTGGGGGCATGATCATGCACACGGTGTACATGGCTTCCGGGAAAGAGAAAATCCGTGCTTCCATAGGTCATCGACCACTCACTCGGTTGTTGATGAAAACTCAAGAGCAGCAACAAAAGCTCCAGGAGATGCTGATGAAAATGGCAGCACTCACCAGGCAGAAAGAAAGCCTGGAATCAACGTCTGAGCAACGCCAGGAACAAGAGACCGACACCGAGTTCCTGCGGAGGGTGCTAGAAAGAAACGATAAGGAGGCCGCAGAACAGGCCGCTAATATAAAGTAGATGGCACTTCTGTTCCAATACATGGTTGGGATGATGATCCTGCAGGAACCTCCAGCCGAAGACCCTCCGATGATCATCAAAGACGGCCGAGGGGAAACGTCAAATCCTCCTCCGGCTGTCTCAGCAGCCAAGGAAGAAACGATCTCCAAAGCATCCCTTGATGACTACATAGCAACAAATACGAGCCCATCAAGCGAGTGAAGTGGCTGGCCAAGTCGTCAGAACTGGGCGACCTTATCCAGACCGGTACGATCAAATCAAGTACCCTCCAGGATAAACAATCCTTAAGTTCCATGTGTATAAGAGGATGGGAAATCCACACCAGCACGTTGCTCAATTCAGAGCTTTGTGTGATAATACTAGAGGTGACGATAAACTGCTGCTTCGCCAGTTTGTTGGCATATTGTCGGAAATGGCATTTGAATGGTACTCCGAGCTCTTAGATGACTCTGTCAAAACATTCACGGAGATGGAATTACTATTCACACAGCGGTTCGCAAGCGCAAGTGAGCACACCCCGATCACGGCATTAATCATTGCCATGGTGAAGCTAGGAGAGACCTGGGTTCAATACGCAATCCGGTGGCGGAACCTATGGTCAAAATGGGAACAGCGCATAGAAGAAGCTCCTGCCGTGGGCATGTTTGTAGGGACCCTTCATCCTCAGGCGACTATATCCCAATTTATGATGTTCTTCAAGCCGACTACCTTCCAGGTCTTGATCGATAAGCTGGCCCAAATGAACTGGATAGGCCATAGGACGTCCTCTTCAAAAACGGATCCCCGGAATGAAAAGGGCAAAGGGAAAGCAACATTCGTTGACAATGCTCAATAGCAACCAATTGACCCGAAACTGGTTACTCGCCAAAGAGACACGCCCATGCCGATCCCTCGAAGAGAAGCTAGGGCGTCCTTACTCGTTTCTCCGGGATAAAATGAGGAGACTATTTGAACTGGCAGAGCGCAACAGACTTATCACTCTATCAGATCTGAGACATCCACTGCAGCCTGGTGACGTCAACAGTCTCAATTACTGCTCCTACCACAGAGTACTGGGCCACCCGATTGAGGATTGCTACATTTTCAAAAATTAGGTCGAAGACCAATACCAACAAAGCAAGTTTGTGCTGTCAGAAAACTGGAGGGTGAACCCACCACAGAGGCACGCTCCTAAAAAGGTGGACACGCCAGGGGCATCATGCTCGTTTGTAGAAGAAGCTCCATGGAAAGTTGTCCTTTCAGCTAAAACTAAATGAATGTTGAAGGATCTTCAAGCATGTACGACGATCAGGTGGAAAGGCCCGCTGGAGCCCGAGATCATTGAGGGGATGCTTAAACCGCGCCCAACACCGAAAACTGGTAACGAGGGGCAAGACCTCCAGGCCAAGCCTTCGAAGTCTTCGGAGAAAAGGAAGAAGACCAAGAAACCCATGGAGCTCGACGACAATCGTACGGACCTGCAAAAATACATCGACACACTGGAGGAATACAACCAAAAGGCGCGGACCCCCGTCACACTCGAAGAGTTTCTCAACCATATACTTAAGAATGGAGATAGTGACGATGATGAGGGAAATGGCTCGTCGGGAGAAACCGAAGACTATGTGGCAAGTTGCCACATGGTCTCCCATTCATCATTAAATGGAAAAGAAGCTCTTTCAGCGTCTGAAAGCAACAATAGACAGGCTGCTAAACGAAACCTTTCACTGGACCGAGATATCCCTAAACTAACACTGGACCGAGATGTCCCTAAACTAATAATAGACCGTAATTTCCTTAAACTATATACGTCGCCTCAAACACGACGATAGTGGAATTCAAGTCCACAAGTCCCAGTGGCGCAGACTGCAACTCAAGTCTCATTGGCTGCACAGCTGCCCCGGTGATGAAGTCCTCCATAAGTTCCATTGGCGAACAGAGGGATAAAAACAGTACGTCCACAAGCGAAATGGGCACGGATGAAAATCCGAAAGGGCTCCGTGAGTAAAAATAACAGGGCTACCGGCGAGCTTATGAAAACTTGAAAGGGCGCAATCTCATAGTAAGAAAAATGGTACGTCCATAAGCGAGATAGGCACGGATGAAAACCCGAAAGGGTGCCGTGAGTAAAAACAGCAGGGCTACCGGCAAGTTTATGAATACCCGAAAGGGCGCAATCTCGTTAAAATAAAGACACATGCAAGGTCCTATCGACCTTGTGAGGAGAAAACACTTGCGTGAGATCCTTACAACTCACAAGGGAGCAAAACACTTAGGGATCCTCATGATTCCTAAGGAGAAATTACACTTACGAGATCCTCATGATTCGTAAAGAGAATTCCCCCCTGTAAGACCCTCACGGCTCATAGGATTCAAAAGCCTTAAGATACGGGGACCTGAACCTGTCCTTAAGCCATCACACTCCCCAAGTTGCCATATAATGATGGCCCTTGTATACAATCCACGGGCACAAATCAATGTTTCCCCCACCAAATTCCACCAATCACGAGGAATGTCCTCATATGGTGAATGACACTTATAAGTCCTCTCGACTTATAAGGAGAAAATACTCTTATGAGATCTTTACGATTTATAAGAGAAAATACCACTTAGAAGTCCTCACGACTTTTAAGGAGAAAATACACCTACGAGATCCTCACGACTCGTAAGGAGAAATACCTTTATGAGACCCTTACGGCTCGTAAAGTCAAAAAGCCTTAGTCGACAGGATCCTAACCCTGTTTGCTAAGCCACCTTTGCTCAAATCGACAAAGGAAAATGATGATTCGCTCCTGGAAATATCCCAGTTATAGCGATGCTGATGCCTAAATCGGTACCAAATTCTAAGTCTTTTCACGGCAAATGATGATTCGCTCCTGGCAATATTCCAGTCGCAGCGGTGCTAATGCCAAGATTTGTATCAGATCTCAAGTTCCATACTCGCAATAAAAATTAGTGAGAAAAATATATGCATATGAAATAGCCGAAGTGATGGGACAACTCGCAATAAAAATCAGCGAGTAAAATATATGGATATAAAAATAGCCGAAATGTTTGGGCAACTCGCAATAAAAAGCAGCGAGTAAAAAGAAAAAACAGCCGAAATGATTGGGCACCGCGATAAAACAGCCGAAATGATTGGGTAATCGCGACTTTTGTGATATAAAAAGCTAAAATGATAGAACATCACGGAAAGAAATAAAAAAAATGATGAAACTTTTGCTCTGCTGGTGAGTCCACATCAACCCTTGTATACAATCCATGGGCATAAATGAAAAGAGATCCTCGTTTCCCCACCAGGCTCTGTCAAAGGGAGAGCATCTCTACGGCGACATCTGTAACCTAGAAATCACCCTGTCGTTCCTTCTCCACTCCAACAGGATGCAGACGCGACGTCAACAAAATGGAGCCATGGCAAAGTCCCTAGTTCCAAATCTTGATGGCTCACAGACAGCCTAGAGACAACGACAACGTTTCTTCGTACTCCAGCAAGATGCAGGCACAACGTCAACGATCGACCCCAGGGTCAAAACAATGGAGCCATGGAAAAGTCCCTAGTTCCAAGTCTCGACGGTTCACCGACAACTTAGAGACTACATCAGAGCTAGTCCCTAGTTCCAAATCTCGACGATTCACAGACAGCCTAAAGATCACTCCGGCGTTCCTTCTCCACTCCAACAGGATGTAGACGCGACGTCAACAAAATGGAGCTACGACAAAGTCCCTAGTTCCAAGTCTCGACGATTCACAAACAACCTAGAGACCACCTCGAAACTCATCTCGTTACAGCAGACGCAGTGTCAACAACAGCGTTTCTTCTCACTCCAGTAGGATGCAGACGCAACGTCAACAAGCGGCCCTAGGGCTAAAACAAAATGGATCCATGGCAAAGTCCCTAGTTCCAAGTCTCGACGGTTCACAAACAACCTAGAGACCACATCGACACTCGTCTCGTTATAGCAGACGCAGTGTCTATAGGGTTCCTAGGCACACCTATGAGGTTCTACAACTGATCAAACATGGACAATTCAAAAATTCCATGTGCCAAAGAACCCTAAGCGAAGATCGTTAACTAGAGGATAGGCGAAACGAAATGCAAGCAAACAACTTTACTCTAATGTGAATGGAAATACAACCTTTGTAGATCCGGTCCTCCACTTCCTTAGCTCCATGATGATGTCTCTCTGCTGCGATCATCGGATCCCGGACTCTAGCGATGGTTTCGTCGAAGAAATGATCGGGCTAGGTCGTCGACTTCGATGCCGAAGATGATCTACGTCGAGACAACTCAAGATCAAGCTCCAACTTCACCAAGTCATGAAACTTATGAAGAAAACACCCTATACTACTTGGCAAATGGTAGAGGATGAAGAAATAGGAAGTGGGTTCACTTTGGATTTGGATTTCTCACTTGGATTCATCACTTAGCATTTTCAAGAAAAGGTTTTCTTTTCTTCACTTGAAGAAGAAGATGAAGAAGAAGAAAAATCAATAATCATTTTTTCAAAAAGAAAATGAAGTGATATCTATCATCTTGCAACCATGGGTTAGCTAAACACTTGTATAGAATAAACTAGGGTTAGGTGAATGGTTAGGTTAGGCAAAAGAAACAAAAAATGGTTGAACTTTTCAAAGCTTCATCAAAAGACAAAGCAAGCCACCATTTCTTTTTCCTTTGCCAAAATGAATAAAGAGAATAAATAAATAAGTAAATCAAAACCCTAACCATTAACATAACCATGGTTTAATCATACACACCCAAGTTTGCATGTATCATCAAACATGATACAAACTAGTGCACAAAACTATATCATATATACAATGTGCACATTCAAGTGAGAAAGTAATCTTAAGTGAACCAATATTAGTTAATGTAAAGTAATATATCAAATATATAATTATACATTAAATCATTAAATCAACACTTGATTTAACGATCCGGTCACATCGCATATGACCGACCAATATCCAATGTATCGGCCTATCGAATCAATCCTTGATTCGATAACTAGGTTATATCGCATACAACCAATCGATACATTCATCGCGAGAATACAATATGGTATCACATACACGAATTATTCTCGGTCCCGCACATATCTCATATGCGCTCCTATTTCGTTTTGCTTGAGCCAGAAAACCTCTGTGTAGGACTCTAAAGACTCGTCAATACGCCGGCAGCAGGTGATGATCATATCAAACACACACAAGCCGCAAGCGGTCTGGTAAACGTAATGGCCACCCGGGTATTGAGCGATCAGAAGATCGACGAGCAAGCCCGCTCACACTCCTGTGAATCCAACCAGCAACACTTATCGTACAGTCCGGTCTGTTCGTCTGATATGTCGCATATCTCGCCTAGGGGTGGTAAACGTCAGACCCCAGTAGCTCGATAAGTCGTGTTGATATGAGGTCTATAACAGTTTGAGAAACTACTGGTAACACTTACCAGTAAATCTCAGCAACCCTGGCCAGGGATTTCTGGTTATAGCCAATCGAATACAGCACAACATCAACTCCCTATACCGGGAGAGACGAATCCTCTCCTATCGCTCATTGCCTCCATGTGATTCGGGACTGTACCCAAAAGCCACCGTTTTGCACGCCCTCTTGGACGTGGTAAGGTGGAAATCAAAGCACAGTGGGAATCACACAAGACTCTATGACGATCTCGGGTCTACAGACTAACCTATACCAGTGTCACCAGAGAACTGCCATCTGAAGTAAGGTATAATACCATCTGGGAGTTCTCGGCGAGTCCGTCCAGTGTACCCAGTCTCTACTGAGCACCCGTATATCATCTCTGATGTCAAACACCAATGGATATGGGATCATCCATCGCCCATCTGTATGGGTCGAGAAGGTATACGCTAGTCTACTATGGTATATCGATGCCCCGTCTCGATACTCCCATGACTAGGGACCTTGAAGGATGTACTTATGGACTACCATGTCCCCACTAGTATGATCTGCATCATAGTCCAG
Source organism: Agapanthus africanus (assembly GCA_030015575.1). Taxonomy (NCBI): domain Eukaryota; kingdom Viridiplantae; phylum Streptophyta; class Magnoliopsida; order Asparagales; family Amaryllidaceae; genus Agapanthus; species Agapanthus africanus. The sequence goes on from CM057339.1 coordinate 724,561,092, forward strand.
GTAGTCAAGTACACATCCTAAGGGCTTTACCAACATGTAACAGAGAGACAATCAGTGTACACGTTAAGGTAAAGAGTAACCAGATAGCATACTATCATGTCGAGCAAGAAAGTCCTCTCTCTATATATGTCCCAGCATCCACTACAATATACATCCTATGTGCAGTAATGGCCTCTAGGGCATACATATAACTAACAATCTCCCACTTGCACTAGGGCCATCTGTAGCAGTGGTTGCAGTATCTCATACTCAACCATCCCATAAAAGTCTCTCTCTGGGAAAAGGCCTTTGTGAGTGGATCCGCCGTGTTGTCCTCTGAGTCTTCTCTCCTAACCTCGATCACATTGGAGATCAACCATCTCCATGATCAGGTGATACTGCCTTAGAATATGTCTGGATCACTGATGGGACGGACGTTCCTTGGCATATAGCCACAACTCCATTGTCATACAATGGGAGGAACTAAGTTCATCTCATGAACAAATAAACATCCAGACTGCCTCTTTGGCAGCATCTTAAGTAGCGATGTATCCTGTCTTTATCGTCTAGTTTGCCACGGTATCTAGCTTGGAACTCTTCCAACATACCGTCCCTTTACTGAGGGTAAAGACAATGCCTGTGACTGACTTTCAGTCGTCCTTATCACTCTGGAACCCTTCCAGTGATTCTCCCCAGGATCAATTGATACCATCTCACTACAACTAGTGAGTATCCTAACATCCAATTACATCTATCTCATAGATGAAAACTCAGGATTTAGGAGGTATCACTTTGATCCTATATGGAGAATCCTTGTGATAAGCAGAGATTGATCGAGCGTAGTATAGGAAACTACTTCCCTATCAAGAGTATGTCATCCACGTACTCTACGAGGATCTTCACCATACTCCCTACTACCTTTTTGTATATACAAGGTTCATCTACCATTTTGATGATGTCAAACTCTTTGACTATCTCATCAAAACAGACGTTCCTTCTCCGCGATGCCTGCTTTATCCTATAAAGCAACTTGTGCACGTTTCCGCTGCTCCCACTGTTTACGAAGCCCTCTGGCTGTGTACTTATAGACGTTCTCTTCTAAATCAATATTTAGAAAAGCAGTCATGACACCCAACCACCAGATATCGTAGTCGTGGAATGTAGCCGTGGCAAGTAGGATCTAGATAGACTTAAGCATAGCCACTGGAAAAAGGTTTCATCGTTATCCACACCTGGTTGATGACGAAAACCTTTAACAAGTCTAGCTTTGAAAGTCTCAACTTTTCCATCTACACCAAGTAATCTTCTCAAGATATACTCGCTCCTGATGGGGATTTAACCCTTCAGATATAGCATCCAAAGTCTATACTTCGTTGGTGTACATAGATTCCATCTCAGATCGCTAAGCATCCAGCTATTCTTACAGAGTCCCTACTCTCGATGGTCTGCTCGAAACTAGTTGGGTCATCATCTCATGATGCATTCCTCGCTTCCACTGTCATCGAGAAACCGAAGTATCTCTCAGGTGGGTGAGGAACCCTACTAGATCGGCGGAGAGGCTGAGGTTCGTCGGGGACTATTGAATCCTTTAGTTCTGTCAAATCATCAGCTGCAGTTTTGTATAGCTGGAACCTTTCCAGTTCTATAGAACAGACCTTGCCTCGAGCTTTTCCGGATCTTGCTTTTTAGACATAGGCCGGACAACTCCAAATCTTAACTAACCTAAGATATGGGCTCTTCCCTTTCCATATCACATATGAAGTGGTAGGCAACTGATTTGATTGGAACCCTATTCAATAGGTATGCAACTTCTCAAGTGCATAACACCCAATAGGAAAAAGGTAACTCAGTAGTACTCATCATAGAGCACACCATATCAAATAGGGTGTATCTGCTCCGCCCCGATATACCATCGTGCTATGGTGTATACGGAGGAGTAATTCTGAGAGAGAATCTCATTCTCCTTTAGAATAGTCCAGGATTTCCGTGCTCAAGTATTCTCCTCCTTGATCTCATCATAGGACATAATACTTATATCCGTATTTTTGGTTCTCTACTTCTAACTTATATTCTGTGAATATCTCAAAAGCTTCGGATTTGTGTTTCAACAGGAACATATGTCTGAATCTTGAGAGATCATCAGAGAGTTTAATGAAGTACAAAGAACCGGTCCTGGCATGTGTAGACATGGGACCTTACATACATCATCATGTATCAGTCCCAAGAGTTCACTAACTCTTTCTCTGTTTCAAGTAAACGGAGCTGTGGTCATCTTATCTTTGAGACATGACTGGCAAGTTTCACAAGATGTAAATTCAAACTGATTTAAATATGCATCTAAATGTAACTTCAGCCAGTCGGGTCGCATTGATATGACCTAGTCTACAATGCCTCAAGAAGGAATCGTTCATTTCTGAACTCTTCCTCTTGTGTGTGTTCTGTATACTAAGAACTGTAGTTTGATTTAGAACGTCAATGCTTTTAGACAACGTGCCTGAACCGATCAACATTTGATATAAGAAATGTTCAAAACATTATCCAACAATACAAAATTATATCCTTTCTTTACTAAATAAAGAGATTGAAATGATTTTGTATATCAGGTACGGTATCTAATAGCATTTGTTCAGAATCAATGTACTGGTAATACAGGGTGACAGTGACCAACAGACTTGGCTGCAACACTTGCCCCATTTTCTGTCTCATGAAACTTATCACCCGTTCTCAGTTCTCTACCTTTCTGTAGCCCATGTAACAGATTACATATCTGGGATCCTGATTTGGTATCAAATACCCAGGACGCAGAGGATACTGAGAAACAGTTCTTTGTAATGAACACATCCGAAGAAGATGCATCATCATGCACTTTCTTCGTTTGGGCGGCACGGGAAATCTGGTATTCCCCAACTTCCTGCTCTGTCTTATAACAATTATAAGTTAGAGCGGGACCAACGTTCCCCAGCTCAGTATAACAAGCGGGTTCGGTCAATATATCCTTATTATTATCTTGATTAAGGCGTGACATGGTCGCTACCAGGAGAGAGAGAGAAGAAAACACTCAGCGTATGCTCTTGCAAGATCAGATTGGTTATTATTTTATCTAATCAGAATGGCTCCCACTATTTTTATCAAATCTTCCTTCAAACCCTAAAAGGAAAGACTAGCCGGGATTAATTACACGCTACAAGTTCACCAATCTTTCAGCCAGGCTAGTGTCGTTACTTTGAGGGAGGTTCCCCGTGCTTTCGCACGGACCTAATTACGGTAAACCTCGTTTTTCCAGAGGCGTAACCCCGTTGACAACTTTCTAGACACCTACTTGATCGGCTAATTGTAATGTGTAAAACTCTCCCAGGAGTAACAATTACTCGCAGCGGGTATCGGGATCCAACTATCTCATAGAAGGTATGCAATCTCATTGCAAATTTCAACACTTGAAATTCCCGATAATTTTGCCCCTAGCACCCTATGACCTTGACGGAGGTCAACAAACCATAGGCTACTAGTCAAGTTCAACCCGTCATTTCTTGATTGAATCAAACCCACCCGCACGACCCTTAACGGAGGTCAACAAGGTCGTACGACTACCCTAACCCAATCTGCATCATATGCATAAACAGATAAATACTAGTTAGCTACCGCACACTACGCCTTGACGGAGGTCAACAAACGTAGCACGAATACTAAGTAGGACTTATCTGAAATGACGGAGGGCTACGACAGGTTTTTCTGAAAACCTATTGCATAATGAACTTGATATCGTTGTAGAATCAAATGATTTTAAAAATGGAGTGTTTTTGAGGCTTTTCTGGTTTTGCTAAAGGAGTCACTCCCGGTGAAGGGATCGTCGGTCCTTTCCTCGTCGAATGAGGTGCGGGATATATCATATATATCACTGTACAAAGCAGAAACTATAGAAGCAATCAAAAGAGAAACCGAGAGTTGTAGCATCTGCCAGTTATTGCTAAAGGAGTCACTCCCGGTGAAGGGATCTAGGTCCTTTCCTTATCGAATAAGGTGCAGGATGTTCTACAAGGAACACCGCGATGCAAAACAAGAACTGTAGCTACCTGTTTTATTTTGAAATTTGATTCCACAACATCTTTAGGTTTCTTTTATTTCATTAATCTCATTAATGAAATCCCATCATTTAAGCACCTAAACATCACAGATAAATACGACGTACACTTATGCCATCCGCATTCGCCTCGATGTCCCCTCGTGCACCGTTAGGTTAGGTAACTAACGGCAGAGCAGGGAAGGGCTAGCGCGGGTGTAAAACATAAGTAACATCTATATAATATATCATATATACTATATGCAGTATTTATCACAGAACATATCAAATGATCACATCACAGATATCGCAGCAGAAGAAACATATGAAACATTGGATATACTAGAACGTCCGTGTTTTCAATATGAGCCAGTATAAAACACAGATTCCACGGTCGTGATGAATAGCCAAACCTACACCCCTAGACCCCTACGAGAGCGGCAAGCAACCCTACCAATTCTAGAGTTAGGAGACCCGGACTCGACTCCTCGAGTTGGTCTCCCACTGGACTCCAGAACTCGGTTACTTGTGCCCTCCTCCTTGGGTCTATCCTAGTGCGGAAAAGTAAATAATATACAAAAGGTGACATCTTCCGCAACCTGGAAGTGCCCCATTAAAAGAATATTACATACAAGTTTTTACATGAATGAAAATGAAAAACACTCATCTCACATAAAAAAACCCGGCTATTCAAACACGACGATCCAATATAACATATCCAGCAACACATAACATCACATGTCATCAACGTAAGTAAAGATGCGTATCCCAATTGTCGTTGACATATAGCAACGAAACCGGCGATATCACATATTATACTTACGGTCACGGAAAAGAAAGTGTAAAACTACAACAGTTGGAATCCGCAACCTGTTTAGACATCGCATGCCTAATCAAATGAATTCCTTAGACATCACATGCCTAATAATTATAAACCCCGCATTTTAGTCTCGTTATCGAAAACACTTTTCAATATCAAGTCGGGCAATTCAACAAGATTCCCGAAAATCTGATCGAATGCTCGTCGCAAACTTTAGTAGGCGGCCGCACCCCCAATGCCGTCGATGAAGTGCACCAAGGCGGAACACCGCTGCCGCAAGTACCCGAACGGATGCTTTCGGCGACGGGGTTCTCCTACAGTCACTTGGTCGGGACTATGGGGCGAGGCTGTCTATTAAGTTTACCGGCGAGTATCCGCGTACTCTACGTGATTGCGACGGACTTTGGATCGCATCAAAATTCCGTGGCAACCGATCAAGTGAGACTAAAGTGTTATGTTTATAACACTCATATCGGTTATCTCATAACTACTTGTGGATTCCAAGTATTGTATCACATTCCGGATAAATAGAAAATGTTAAACTTTCCGATCGAACAATCAAACACCCAAGTTTTCCCGAAACAGCTCAACACATGAAATAAGTTTAAAAACATTCACTTCATGCCTCAGTACCAACGGTCCAGCCGTAGAAGGGTCAAGCCAATGCCTCACATGTGGTACGCCGTACTGCCCCAAACCCTAAGGTTCAAAGGGCAGTTCAAGACGGTCACATAATCGAGTTAAGGTTTGTTGTCTTCTAGAGGGTCCATCGCGTTACTTGCACTAATTAGAACATTCTTAAACTACGGAAAAATCCAACACTTGGAAATTTCCCGACAGGGGAAAAAGTGGGTATTTATATCCGGTCGAACTTTTTAACAGTTTCTAAAATATCCGGAAAAACATAAACGAAGTTAAATTATCCGATCAAATTAACGAGTCCCCAATAAAACCCTAGAAAACTTAACACTTGAGTGGAATTAAAAAATTCCCATAAAAATTGCCAAGAAAGGACCTAAGAATAAATATATGAAATTTCAGGGACTAAGTCCAAATTTTGGCCGCGGAACCGCCGCCAAACCCATGGTTTCGCCGCGGTTCCGCGGTCAAATTATTGACTTAGTGAACCGTACTTCCCAGTAATTCTTAGTTTTTCTTGCTTATTTTTCTGAGAATTTTTAATTCATAAAAATCCACTGTTTTGAAAAATGTACAGAGAAGGGTTTTGTCGGGGTTTACGGGTTCGATCGGACTTCTAACTTCGTCTACACTTCTCCTAAAGCTCTAGCTAGGCTCTGATACCACTGTAGGTCAGGCAGCCACCCCATCCAATGGGGTCATCGTGGCACCAACGGGTCCCTCAGCAGCTATTTTTTGCACATGCCCCCTCGCGAGGACTACAACCCGCCGGAACACCTTCCGGTCTCGGGACACCCTGGGGGTAAGAGCCTATGCTTCGCCACACTGTCACACAGTGAGAACCCCCCATGGGTCGACATCCAATGCGTAGTAGCTCTGATACCAATGTAGGTCAGGCAGCCACCCCATCCAATGGGGTCGCCGTGGCACCAACGGGTCCCTCAGCCGCTACTTTTTACGCATGCCCCCTCGCGAGGACTACAACCCGCCGGAACACCTTCCGGTCTCGGGACACCCTAGGGGTAAGAGCCTATGCTTCGCCACACTGTCACACAGTGAGAACCCCCCATAAGTTGACATCCAATGCCTAGTAGCTCTGATACCAATGTAGGGTTCCTAAACACACCTATGAGGTTCTACAACTGATCAAACATGGCCAATTCAAAAATTCCATGTGCCAAAGAACCCTAAGCGAAGATCGTTAACTAGAGGATAGGCGAAACGAAATGCAAGCAAACAACTTTACTCTAAAGTGAATGGAAATACAACCTTTGTAGATCTGGTCCTCCACTTCCTTAGCTCCATGATGATGTCCCTCTGCTGCGATCATCGGATCCCGGACTCTAGCGATGGTTTCATCGAAGAAATGATCGGGCTAGGTCGTCGATTTCGATGCCGAAGATGATCTACGTCGAGGCAACTCAAGATCAAGCTCCAACTTCACCAAGTCATGAAACTTGTGAAGAAAACACCCTATACTACTTGGCAAGTGGTAGAGGATGAAGAAATAAGAAGTGGGTTCACTTTGGATTTGGATTTCTCACTTGGATTCATCACTTAGCATTTTCAAGAAAAGGTTTTCTTTTCTTCACTTGAAGAAGAAGATGAAGAAGAAGAAAAATCAATAATCATTTTGTCAAAAAGAAAATGAAGTGATATCTATCATCTTGCAACCATGGGTTAGCTAAACACTTGTAGAGAATAAACTAGGGTTAGGTGAATGGTTAGGTTAGGCAAAAGAAACAAAAAATGGTTGAACTTTTCAAAGCTTCATCAAAAGACAAAGCAAACCACCATTTCTTTTTCCTTTGCCAAAATGAATAAAGAGAATAAATAAATAAGTAAATCAAACCCTAACCATTAACATAACCATGGTTTAATCATACACACCCAAGTTTGCATGTATAATCAAACATGATACAAACTAATGCACAGAACTATATCATATATACAATGTGCACATTCAAGTGAGAAAGTAATCTTAAGTGAACCAATATTAGTTAATGTAAAGTAATATATCAAATATATAATTATACATTAAATTATTAAATCAACACTTGATTTAACGATCCGGTCACATCGCATATGACCGACCAATATCCAATGTATCGGCCTATCGAATCAATCCTTGATTCGATAACTAGGTTATATCGCATACAACCAATCGATACATTCATCGCGAAAATAGAATACGGTATCACATACACGCATTATTCTCAGTCCTGCACATATCTCATATGCGCTCTTATTTCGTTTTGCTTGACCCAGGAAACCTCTGTGTAGGACTCTAAAGACTCGTCAATACGCCGGCAGCAGGTGATGATCATATCAAACACCGACAAGCTGCAAGCAGTCTGGTAAACGTAACGGCCACCCGGGTATTGAGCGATCAGAAGATCGACGAGCAAGCCCGCTCACACTCCTGTGAATCCAACCAGCAACACTTACCGTACAGTCCGGTCTGTTCGTATGATATGTCGCGTATCTCGCCTAGGGGTAGAAAACTTCAGACCCCAGTAGCTCGATAAGTCGTGTCGATATGAGGTCTATAACAGTTCGAGAAACTAATGGTAACACTTACCAGTAAATCTCAGCAACCCTGGCCAGGGATTTCTGGTTATAGCCAATCGAACACAGCACAACATCAACTCCCTATACCGGGAGAGACGAATCCCCTCCTATCGCTCATTGCCTCCATGTGATTCGGGACTGTACCCAAAAGCCGCCGTTTTGCATGCCCTCTTGGACGTGGTAAAGTGTAAATCAAAGCACAGTGGGAATCACACAAGACTCTATGACGATCTCGGGTCTACAGACTAACCTGTACCAGTGTCACCAGAGAACTGCCATCTGAAGTAAGTTATAATACCATTTGGGAGTTCTCGGCGAGTCCGTCCAGTGTACCCAGTCTCCACTGAGTACCCGTATATCATCTCTGATGTCAAACACCAATGGATATGGGATCATCCATCACCCATCTGTATGGGTCGAGAAGGTATACGCTAGTCTACTCTGGTATATCGATGCCCCGTCTCGATACACCCACGACTAGGGACCTTGAAGGATGTATTTATGGACTACCATGTCCCCACTAGTATGATCTGCATCATAGTCCAGGTAGTCAAGTACACATCCTAAGGGCTTTACCAACATGTAACAGAGAGACAATCAGTGTACACGTTAAGGTAAAGAGTAACCAGATAGCATACTATCATGTCGAGCAAGAAAGTCCTCCCTATATATGTCCCAGCATCCACTACAATATATATCCTATGTGCAGTAATGGCCTCTAGGGCATACATATAACTAACAGTGTCAACAACGGCGTTTCTTCTCCATTCCAACTGGATGCGGATGCAACGTCAACAAAACGGAACCATGGCAAAGTCCCTAGTTCCAAATCTTGACGGTTCAAGACATCCTAAAGATCAACAACGGCGTTTCTTCTCACTCCGGCAAGATGCAAACGCGACATCAACAAACGACCCCAGGGTCAAAAGAAATGGAGCCATGGCAAAGTCCCTAGTTCCAAATCTCGACGGTTCACCAACAACCTAGTGACTACCTCGGAGCCATGGAAAAGTCCTGTAACGTTTTAAAAATAAATAAATAAATAATTAAATAAATAAAATCCTTCAGGTGAATTTTCGGATAATCGGTACAATAAACCGTATTTTCCATAAAACTCAACTATAATTATTTTTCAATATAGAATTAAATATGCATATTTTAACTATATAATTGATAGTAATTGATATTATTTATTGACTTATAAATTGTTAGTTTAATTAAATATTTTTCCTAAATTAATTAAATTAAAATATTAATATAAGCTTTAAATATACATTAAATTAGTGTAAAATACAAATTGGAATGTGTTAATTTTACAAAAGTGAACCATGGCATATTAGAATCAAGTGTGTAACAAGAAAAATCCTTTCTCAATTTAGTCCATGGTTCTAGACTTTTCTAGGATGAAATAAATTAGAAAATAAATAAAATGGAATAATTATTGAAACGACAAGAAAAGAGGCATTAAGTGAAGAGTCTTCTACACAATTCCACACACCTCACACACTCTCTTTTCCCTTCCCTCTCCTTGGCCGAGCCCTTCACTTTCCTGCCCAAAAAAATTTCCACTTCAATTCTTCTCAAAAACTCTCCAAAAACTCATCAAAAATCCAAATCACAAATTCCTAATTTAATTCATACCCATTATCCTTTGCTCATTATAGCTTGGATTCTTGAGGCGAGAGAGCCATTTGGGAGGCTATGTGAGCATGCTAGACATCATGTTGTGAGGTATAAATCCTAAACCCATGCTAGAATTTAGGATTTAATACAAATTGATGAGAATAAATTATAGAAATGGTTTATATGACTTAGTTATGATATTTAGTGAACATTATGGCCATTAGTTTTGTTAAAACAACAAGTTTCAAATTAAAACGAAAATTTAGTGCTTTTTAGGTTTTCGGAAATAAATCGATTTGATTTATTTTAAGGTTTTGATGATTTAAACCCTACTTTATATTATAATTAGTGAGTTTTGGAACTACGACTTGTGCGTTTGTGTTTTATCTCGATCAATCGGCGTTTGTATGCCGATATCGAGGGTTATTCGGTTCTTTTGCATGAGCGGGTCATAGGTTTTAACCTATGCGCATTCCGTGCACTGTTTTTGTTTTATCCGCGATTTGATTTACAATATACATATATGTTTGCATATAGGTACCTCTCACGTGAAGTTCAGACGATGAAGAAGAGGATGGCGGCATCAATTTCGGCAAACAAGGACCAGATGAGTAGATGTATATCTACGGAGGAATTCGGGTGGATGGCGTATAGCACCTCCGCAAACGTAGAATAGGGATATTACGTACTGTTATTAGGAAGTCGGACATGACCTTAGATTCTTGGCGAGTAGGGTCCAATTGAAGACTTTAGGCTGGACTAGACTGATTTAGAAAGACTTAACCGGAGGATGACTGCCCTGGAGGGAATTCGTAGGTTTCATGTAGACACACACACGCACACACCTAAACTTGACTTGGTGTGTGTGTGTGTGTGTATAGGAATGTGTGTAGGTATATATATATATATATATATATATATATATATATATATATATATATATATATATAACATATACATGTAATATGAGGAGGTTATATGATACATGGAAATGAGTCAATATGACTAGGCTTGATGCCGTGATTTATTGGATAGATGATCAACTTATGACATGAGATGTGTTATGATAATAGCGGATCGTTGGGCAATGAGATTATATAAAATATATTTATATAAACGATAATATGTGTTGATGACATTGGAATGAACGAGACTCTAGAATAGAACCCAGATTGTAATATGTGACTTAATCATGATATGACATATGACATGATATTTTAGTGGATCATTTGACAATGTATATTTACACAGACGATGATATATGTTTGATGATATTGGGATGTATGCGATTATAGTACAGTACCCTTGATCATGATATTGTTTGATGATGATACTATACGATTAATGATGTATATATGTGATAGTTGACCGTACCCCGATTTTGGGATGTCGTACGATAGATTTTACCGTACGAGGCATAGATGTGATGATTGATCCGCACTCTTGACTCGAGGAAGTCGTACTACGTACGTGATGCTATTGAGGCTGGATCGCCGACTACTAGAGATATCGACTCAGACCTTAGGAGGATTCTTCTTACCTTTCGACTAGTTTCTTTAGTTAGTTCCTTAGTTGGTTAGGTAGATCTTAGTTTAGGCTCGAGTCATACTTATTTTCAAAACTAATGAATCGTGCGCATTTCTAAAGACAGCCTGAGGGATACTACGGATTTTTCAAAGGACATATCTTTTCTTAAAAACCCCGTAGTCCCTAATTTTCTAAAAACCACGATTCGTGCTTTTTCAAACAACAAACTGTATGACTCGTAATTAGTATGCTTTCTCTAGTTGTGCGTTTACTACACATGCATCATTATATTCATATTGTATTCATCGCATTGCATGTTCATACATATGTTTCTTTAGCTAATATGAAACTCTGCCTGTTAGGACACCAGCACCATTACCGATGATGCGCATGTTCCACGTACACTTATTTGCCGGCTCACACACATCAACATCGGTAATTGCCATGTCACGTACACTTTAGAACATATTATATTTTTATTGATATAATCAGCTAAATGCTAGTCCAATATAATATTGTATGATTACTCTCATGTGCTAGTTTAGAAATTGCATTTATTACTTAGACACTTCATGTATTCACATTTTCATATTATCACGCAGTATTGTGGGGCTTATGCCGATACTCATTATTTACTTACTCATGATTTTGGGATTTTGGATTTCTATGAGATTTCTGGATTTTGGGGAAAACCGGAAGAATATATATAAAAATTTCTCTCTCTCTCCCCCTCTCATTTTAAAATACAAGTTACTGTTTTCTCGTGATGTATGAGTCGTCCACCATGAGATTTCATGTTTTCTGCTGGATTTTGAGACCCGATTCGAGGAGTGGATGAACCGTATCGGGTACATGGTGGGCCCGGTATGGTACCCGAGGGCAAGAAGCTCGAGTTGTAGACGATGAGCCTGGCAGGGGAAGACTACCTACCGGTGATGTCTGGCGCGGCGGATATCCGGATGTCACGACCCGAAAGTACGGAACGTGACCGGCACTTAGATTACGAAGCGTCTAGAGGCGTCACGTGACCTAAGTAAGCCGAAGCCCAGAAATCTAAACCATAAAATAAGAAAAAGAAGAAAAGAAAAGAAAACAAGTATAAAAACATCAGCAAATTTTACCAAAAATTTCGGCAGAGTCTCCTCTGTAAAAACTGGCCCCCAAACGGGTACAACAAGTATAATATACATAAACAATAAAAAGCATCCCCAAACGGGAGCTAGCATCAACGCCAACAGGTGGAAACAACCACAACAAGCACAATAATATACAACGCCAATAGGCGAGGCTCAAAACTCAAAAGAAAACAAAATCACCAGATCAGAATAATACATGCGCGACTCTAAGGTCGAAATAAAAGACTAGTCCTATAAACTTATCAAGTAATACAAATATGGTTGATGGAGCTTACTAGGTACAAATGAATGAATAAAAGTATAATGGTGGTTCGGATACAAGTGAACCAACCTACCGTGCAAATCACCCTGAAGAAAAGATGTGCCAACAAGCTGCCACGGAAATCTGTACATCGAACCTGTAATAAAATTTGGCACAACGGGGGTGGTTGCCAACTCGTGAGTAGAAGACATCTACGAAAAGAAATCGAATGCACGATGCTATCCTAGGTCATAATAATACACTATTATATCCCAATCATCTAGTAATAGCAGGGTAATACTACGTGTAAGTGCAAATACTCCGTGTCGTGTCAGTGCCTCATATAGTACTATGTCATATGAATGGATATGTATGCACCATGAATGTAAAATAAATAAACCCTGAAATCCAGGTATATCTGTATAAGAAATCTTTAGTTGTTATCATAGTAAAATGGGTATAGAAACCGGAAATATCAACAATGAAATCCATGGAAATCCGTGTCAAACATCGACACAAACATGTAAATCTCAAGTCTCATAGTCTCAATATCTCGGGCTCCGTCAGTCCGGATCGGCCCATATCATCAAATCTCACGACAACGGTCGGTATCCTCCGGATATCCGCCGCGCCAGACATCACCGGTAGGTAGCCTTCCCCTGCCAGGCCCATCGTCTACAACTCGATCTTCTTGCCCCGGGGTACCATACCGGGCCCACCATGTACCCGAGACGGTTCATCCACTCCTCGAATCGGGTCTCGAAATCCAACAGAAAACATGAAATACTCATGGTGGACGACACATACATCACGAGAAAACCGCATTTTATTTAAAAAAGAGAAGAGGAGAGAGAGAGAAGTTTTTATATATTTTTGCGGTTTTCCCCAAAAATCCAGAAATCTCATAGAAATCCAAATCTCAAAATCATGAGTAAGTATATGATAAGTGTCGGCATATGCCCATACTACTGTGCGATAACATGAAATATGAATGCATGAATGTCTAAGTAATAAATATCATGTCTTATACTAACATCAGAGAGTAATCATAATATTATATCGGTTTAGTTGTTAACTGATTCTATCAATAAAAGATAATATGATCTAAAGTGTACGTGACATAGCAATTACCGATGATGATGTGTGTGAGCCGGAAAATAAGTGTGCGTGGAATATGCGCATCATCGGTAATGGTGCTGGTGTCCTAACAGGTAAGGTTTATACTGATTATAGCAACATATAAAAGAACATGCACCATGATGATTACAGTATGAATGTAAATACCGGTGTGCATTATCCACTCCTCTGCGAGATACGAGTACAACTACCACTATGTGAGTCGAACCTAAACTAGTGCCCATCTAATATCCTAAGGAACTAACCTAAGAAACTGGTCAATAAGAAACAAGCATCTACCTAAGGTCTGAACCAATATCTCTAATAGTTGGCGATCCAGCCTCAAAAGCGTCACGTACGTAGTACGGCTTCCTCGAACCAAGAGTGCGGATCAATCATCATATCTAGGCCTCGTACGGTAAAATCCATCGTACGGCATCCCAATATCGGGGTACGGGTCAAGTATCTCCTAGGTGTCTCATCATTCGTATAATGTCATCATCAACACATCTCATGATCAAGGTTCTAAATTATAATCGCATACATCAATCGTATATCTTTGCCATCATACAATAATCCTTAGTTTATCCTCAGAATATCATGTCACATGTGTCATATTGTGATTACATTATACCGATATCTTATCGTCATCAAGTCAAACCTATACGATATCGACATCAGGTCACACCTATATGATGTCGTAATCAAGTCATACATATATCATATCGTGATCAGTCACAAGCTACAGCCCAGGTACTATTTTAGCATTCCATGTACCTCAGTATCACCACCACCCTTATTAATTTATATATTCATATTCATTATCTCATTCTCTAATGATCCGCTAACACTTTAACACGACTGTATAGTCAAGAATCACGGCATCAAGCCCAGTTATACTGTTTCGTCATACCTCAGATATCATATCACATCAATGAATCCCATATACGTGTTGTGTATATATATACACCTATATCTAGTTTTATATATATACACACATATGCGTATACGCCATGTCAAGTTTTAGTGTGTGCGTGTGCGTTTCTATCAGAAACCTACGAACCTCTCCCAAAGTATTCATCCTCAGGTGTGGTTTTCCTAAATCAGTCTAGTCCCGCCTAGGGTCATTACCAGGGTCCTACTCAGTAAGAATCTAGGGTCACATCTGATTTCCTAATGTCAATAAGTGCTATTCATATTCTACGTTGCGGGGGTGCTAAACGCCATCCACCCGACTTTCCCCCGTAGATATGCATCTACTCACCTGGTCCATGTCTGCCGACGACGGTGTCGCCATCCTCCTCTTCAACGCCCGCAGTCCACTTGAAGGGTACCTAAACGCAAACATATAAATAGCATCGTAAACCGAATCACATACAAAAGTCAAACGATACAAGGAACAAGCATAGGTTAAAACCTATGTCCCGTCCACGCAAAAGAACCAAATACCGCTCGATATCGGCGTACAAACTCCGATGGATCGAGATAACATCATCAAACAACTTGTAGTTTTAAAACACATTACTTATACCATAAAACACGATTAAATCCATCGAAACCCTAAAATCTATCAAACCGTCCAATTTCGCAAAAACCCGAAAATGCCAGTATACCGTTTTTCTGCAAAACTTGAGATTTAAATGAAACTAATGGTCATAAAACTCATTAAATAGCATTACTAGACTATACAAACCATTACTATATTTTTATTACACAATTTTGCATTTATTTGAAATTTTTAGTTTGCAACTTTTAACAATTTTAACATTTTTCAAGCAAAATACCACAATTCCACCGCAAAACGTGATTTTGCAAAAATTAATGACTTAAACCACAATTCATGGTGATAATGATATAATGAAACCATAATTATATTTTTAATCTCATTTATATAGGAATTTCTAAAATCTAGTTTACAAAATTAGCAATTTTATCACAATTTATCAATTAACCATAGAAACTAGCAATCAAACTAAGTTTTTCTTTCCATTAACATGCTAACATTTCTACTAAAACTAAAATCCAATGATAACAACCCAAATTAGAATTTTATATTAACCACAAACACATTTTGCAAAAACCTAGTTAGCTAATTTCCTAATTTAAAACAATTTTAAATGAAAATTTTACAATTCAACAACCATGCAATATTTTCCAATTCTAAAAGTGTTAAACTAACTATTATTAACAAAAATCATAACTTGAATTTACAAACCCTAACTTGAATTTTTTTAAAAAAAACATAGAATTAATTCATTAAATCTAATTAAGCTTAATATGATCATCTAATAACAATAAATCAAAAGAAAGAAAATTATACCTTCAAAATGTGAAATCCAAACAAGAAATGAGCCTCCAAAATGCATGCCTTCCATCTCCAAATTTCATATAAAAATGAGCAAGGAATAAAGAGTATGGAATAAATAGGATTTTGTGGAATTTTAATTGAATTTTTGATGTGTTTTTGATGAATTTTGAATAAAAATGATGTGGTAAATGGGGGGGGCAGCCATGGGGGGGTTGTGGTTGGCCCTAGAGAGGTGAGGGAGAGAAAGAAGAAAGTGGGAAAAGTGTGTAGAAGTTTCAAGAGAAGAAACATCAATAAAAGTCTTTTCATGCTTTATTTATTTATATATTTATTTCTTTACTATAGCAACTCAAGAAAGCTCTAGAAAATAGGAAAAATTTGCAATTAAATTTTGCATGATACACACTAATTTCTAATATGCCATGGTTCATTTTTGAAAATTAAAACCATTTAAATTTGTAATTTACACTAATTTAGTGTAAAAATAAAGCTTATGTTAATATTTAAAATAATTAATTTAGTAAAAATATTTTATTAAACTAAAAATTTATAAGTGGCTAAATAAACACCATTTACTAGTAATTTCATAATTAAAATAGATATTTTAAAAATTATAATGAAAACAATCACGGTTTGGTTTTACGAAAAATACATTTTACTTTACCGAAAATCCTAAAATTCACTTAAACACTTTTATTCATTTAATTATTTATATAATCATTTTTAACACGTTACAATCTTCCCGCCTTTTAGAAATTCGGTCCCCGAATTTAAATTAAAACTCCCCCTCCAAATACTAAAACGTTTAGCAAAACATTCAAATCGTTGGGGCTCCCAAATCATCAATACATAACAAAAATCAACTCCGTCAAGCATAACGCAATCATCGGAGTTATGGCGAGAATAAAATATCAAAATTCAATATGAAAACCATCATAATATACATCAATCTATAACTTATATATAGTTCGCATCCTAGTAAAATCGCCGAATCATCATAATAAAGAAGCATACAAAAACCCCTCTTGAAAATCGCCGTGCAATGCACGTGTCACGGCATAAGTAACAGACGTTTAATTTTAAAAAAATAACTATATATGTATATATCGTTTATTTAACATACACGTCCCGCCTGGTTACTAAATCAATAATCATAATTAGGAAAACATACTGCTCAAACTAAAATCAATCCCAATCACATCAATAAAATGTCATGTGCGTCCGGTGCGCAGTGAAATCGAAACCAATTACAGATACCATGAATACCCACAAAACAAAACTAAGTGCAACAGGTGTGCACCAAAAACATCTTTCAAGTGCAACGAGCGTGCACGACACAATATCAGGTGCATCTAATCTGCACAAAACCCCGATTTAGTGCATCTGGTGTGCACAAAATCGCATCAAGTGCGCCAAGTATGCGCAAGAATCCTAATCAGGTGCACATGGTGCACGAAAACATACCTCGAATATCAAAATCAAAATCACAGTACAAAAATGCATGAAAACTAAGTCAAAACATATGTCAAAATCATGTGTAACCCCTATGCACGAAATCAAATCAAAAATCTCAAAATATATAAAACCAAATCAAGTGTACTGGGTGCGTACTAAACCACATCAATACAACTGATATATGAAACATAGATAGAATGAAGGTACACACAGGAAATACCAATCGTAGAACAAAGTCCTCAAAATACAAAAATCCAATCAACGAAAATAGGAAATTCAAATCACTAAATCACAATCGTAAACACTATCGTCAATGTGCGCCTCTTTCCTCTGATGTCGACTGCTTCGAACTCGTTCTTTCATAGGTGTGCTGACTGCGCTACCAACGGCAATACTCATGTCTAGAGTCTCCCACATAGTCGATCCCTTCACTTGATATCCGGACTACATTAAACTTTTTGATCGATCCATCAAAATCCCATAATTCCCCGAGAGCTCAACACTCAAGTACAGTTTAAAAATACCCGGTACATACCCCAGCATCGATGATCCAGCCGTAGAAGGGCAAACCCAAGCCTCACTAATGGCACCACGGAACTGCCGTAAACCCTAAGGTTCAAGGGCGTTCTCGTGGTCATTATGTCGAGTTAGGGTTTCATTCTTCTAGAGGGTCCATCAAAATACCTGCATGTCTTCCGAATACCTTAAACTTAGGAAAATGGTTTTCTGATAATCGTTCGAACCCTTTAACTTCATCCGGACGGCATGTGAATACCTTTCGTCCGCACGCTAAGCAATGCTTCAATCCTCAAGAATAACCAATACTCTAATGGTTATCGCATTCGAGCCGCAGCTCCCTCTGCTTGTGCGCCCGTGGTAACAGAACCACCCTCCGACATCGACGAAGATAGATCAAAGGAACGAATGAAATACGGTGCAAACAAATGTACATCCTAAGGCTCCTTAAGCAGAGTAGCGTATCGTAAGTATGCCGCGGACCATACCCACGGTACGTTACTCTACCTAAATCGCCTACTCCATCAACCAAGGGTCACCTAGACTTATACAGGGTTAAACCTAGCGCTCTGATACCAACTTTGTCACGACCCGAAAGTACGGAACGTGACCGGCACTTAGATTATGAAGCGTCTAGAGGCGCCACGTGACCTAAGTAAGCCGAAGCCCAGAAATCTAAACCATAAAAGAAGAAAAGAAAAGAAAAGAAAACAAGTATAAAAACATCAGCAAATTTTACCAAAAATTTCGGCAGAGTCTCCTCTGTAAAAACTGGCCCCCAAACGGGTACAACAAGTATAATATATATAAACAATAAAAAGCATCCCCAAACGGGAGCTAGCATCAACGCCAACAGGAGGAAACAACCACAACAAGCACAATAATATACAACGCCAATAGGCGAGGCTCAAAACTCAAAAGAAAACAAAACCACCTACATGCGCGACTCTAAGGTCGAAATAAAAGACTGGTCCTATAAACTTATCAAGTAATACAAATATGGTTGATGGAGCTTACTAGGTACAAATGAATGAATAAAAGTACAATGGTGGTTCGGATACAAGTGAACCAACCTACCGTGCAAATCACCCTGAAGAAAAGATGTGCCAACAAGCTGCCATGGAAACCTGTACATCGAACCTGTAATAAAATTTGGCACAACGGGGGTGAGTTGCCAACTCGTGAGTAGAAGACATCTACGAAAAGAAATCGAATGCACGACGCTATCCTAGGTCATAATAATACACTATTATATCCCAATCATCTAGTAATAGCAGGGTAATACTACGTGTAAGTGCAAATACTCCGTGTCGTGTCAGTGCCTCATATAGTGTTATGTCATATGAATGGATATGCATGCACCATGAATGTAAAATAAACAAACCCTGAAATCCAGGTATATCTGTATAAGAAATCTTTAGCTGTTATCATAGTAAAACGGGTATAGAAACCGGAAATATCAACAATGAAATCCATGTAAATCCGTGTCAAGCATCGACACAAACATGTAAATCTCAAGTCTCATAGTCTCAATATCTCGGGCTCCGTCAGTCCGGATCGGCCCATATCATCAAATCTCACGACAACGGTCGGTATCCTCCGGATATCCGCCGCGCCAGACATCACCGGTAGGTAGCCTTCCCCTGCCAGGCCAATCGTCTACACCTCGATCTTCTTGCCCCGGGGTACCATACCGGGCCCACCATGTACCCGAGACGGTTCATCCACTCCTTGAATCGGGTCTCGAAATCCAACAGAAAACATGAAATACTCATGGTGGATGACACATACATCACGAGAAAACCGCATTTTATTTAAAAAAGAGAAAAGGAGAGAGAGAGAAGTTTTTATATATTTTTGCGGTTTTCCCCAAAAATCCAGAAATCTCATAGAAATCCAAATCTCAAAATCATGAGTAAGTATATGATAAGTGTCGGCATATGCCCATACTACTGTGCGATAACATGAAATATGAATGCATGAATGTCTAAGTAATAAATATCATGTCTTATACTAACATCAGAGAGTAATCATAATATTATATCGGTTTAGTTGTTAACTGATTCTATCAATAAAAGATAATAAGATCTAAAGTGTACGTGACATAGCAATTA
Source organism: Agapanthus africanus (assembly GCA_030015575.1). Lineage (NCBI taxonomy): Eukaryota > Viridiplantae > Streptophyta > Magnoliopsida > Asparagales > Amaryllidaceae > Agapanthus > Agapanthus africanus. The sequence goes on from CM057339.1 coordinate 724,581,194, forward strand.
CCGATGATGATGTGTGTGAGCCGGCAAATAAGTATGCGTGGAATATGCGCATCATCGGTAATGGTGCTGGTGTCCTAACAGGTAAGGTTTATACTGATTATAGCAACATATAAAAGAACATGCACCATGATGATTACAGTATGAATGTAAATACAGGTGTGCATTATCCACTTCTCTGCGAGATACGAGTACAACTACCACTATGTGAGTCGAACCTAAACTAGTGCCCATCTAATATCCTAAGGAACTAACCTAAGAAACTGGTCAATAAGAAACAAGCATCTACCTAAGGTCTGAACCAATATCTCTAATAGTTGGCGATCCAGCCTCAAAAGCGTCACGTACGTAGTACGGCTTCCTCGAACCAAGAGTGCGGATCAATCATCATATCTAGGCCTCGTACGGTAAAATCCATCGTACGGCATCCCAATATCGGGGTACGGGTCAAGTATCTCCTAGGTGTCTCATCATTCGTATAATGTCATCATCAACACATCTCATGATCAAGGTTCTAAACTATAATCGCATATATCAATCGTATATCATTTCCATCATAGAATAATCCTTAGTTTATCCTCAGAATATCCTGTCACATGTGTCATATTGTGATTACATTATACCGATATCTTATCGTCATCAAGTCACACCTATACGATATCGACATCAGGTCACACCTATATGATGTCGTAATCAAGTCATACATATATCATATCGTGATCAGTCACAAGCTACAGCCCAGGTACTATTTTAGCGTTCCATGTACCTCAATATCACCACCACCCTTATTAATTTATATATTCATATTCATTATCTCATTCTCTAATGATCCGCTAACACTTTAATACGACTGTATAGTCAAGAATCACGGCATCAAGCCCAGTTATACTGTTTCATCATACCTCAGATATCATATCACATCAATGAATCTCTTATACGTGTTGTGTATATATATACACCTATACCTAGTTTTATATATATACATACATATGCGTATACGCCATGTCAAGTTTTAGTGTGTGCGTGTGCGTTTCTATCAGAAACCTACGAACCTCTCCCAAAGTATTCATCCTCAGGTGTGGTTTTCCTAAATCAGTCTAGTCCCGCCTAGGGTCATTACCAGGGTCCTACTCAGTAAGAATCTAGGGTCACATCTGGTTTCCTAATGTCAATAAGTGTTATTCCTATTCTACGTTGCGGGGGTGCTAAACGCCATCCACCCGACTTCCCCCCATAGATATGCATCTACTCACCTGGTCCATGTCTGCCGACGACGGTGTCGCCATCCTCCTCTTCATCGCCCGCAGTCCACTTGAAGGGTACCTAAACGCAAACATATAAATAGCATCATAAACCGAATCACATACAAAAGTCAAACGATACAAGGAACAAGCATAGGTTAAAACCTATGTCCCGTCCACGCAAAAGAACCAAATACCGCTCGATATCGGCGTACAAACTCCGATGGATCGAGATAACATCATCAAACAACTTGTAGTTTTAAAACACATTACTTATACCATAAAACACGATTAAATCCATCGAAACCCTAAAATCTATCAAACCGTCCAATTTCGCAAAAACCCGAAAATGCCAGTATACCGTTTTTCTGTAAAACTTGACATTTAAATGAAACTAATGGTCATAAAACTCATTAAATATCATTACTAGACTATTCAAACCATTAATATATTTTTATTACACAATTTTGCATTTATTTGAAATTTCTAGTTTGCAACTTTTAACAATTTTAACATTTTTCAAGCAAAATACCACAATTCCACCGCAAAACGTGATTTTGCATAAATTAATGACTTAAACCACAATTCATGATGATAATGATATAATGAAACCATAATTATATTTTTAATCTCATTTATATAGGAATTTCTAAAATCTAGTTTACAAAATTAGCAATTTTATCACAATTTATCAATTAACCATAGAAACTAGCAATCAAACTAAGTTTTTCTTTCCATTAACATGATAACATTTCTACTAAAACTATAATCCAATGATAACAAACCAAATTAGAATTTTATATTAACCACAAACACATTTTGCAAAAACCTAGTTAGCTAATTTCCTAATTTAAAACAATTTTAAATGAAAATTTTACAATTCAACAACCATGCAATATTTTCCAATTCTAAAAGTGTTAAACTAACTATTATAACCCTAAATAATTAACAAAAATCATAACTTGAATTTAAAAACCCTAACTTTAATTTTTTTTTAAAAAACATAGAATTAATTCATTAAATCTAATTAAGCTTAATATGATCATCTAATAACAATAAATCAAAAGAAAGAAAATTATACCTTCAAAATGTGAAATCCAAACAAGAAATGAGCCTCCAAAATGCATGCCTTCCATCTCCAAATTTCATATAAAAATGAGCAAGGAATAAAGAGTATGGAATAAATAGGATTTTGTGGAATTTTAATTGAATTTTTGATGTGTTTTTGATGAATTTTGAATAAAAATGATGTGGTAAATGGAGGGGGCAGCCATGGGGGGGTTGTGGCCGGCCCTAGAGAGGTGAGGGAGAGAAAGAAGAAAGTGGGAAAAGTGTGTAGAAGTTTCAAGAGAAGAAACATCAATAAAAGTCTTTTCATGCTTTATTTATTTATTTATTTATTTCTTTACTATAGCAACTCAAGAAAGCTCTAAAAAATAGGAAAAATTTGCAATTAAATTTTGCATGATACACACTAATTTCTAATATTCCATGGTTCATTTTTGCAAATTAAAACCATTTAAATTTGTAATTTACACTAATTTAGTGTAAAAATAAAGCTTATGTTAATATTTAAAATAATTAATTTAGTAAAAATATTTTATTAAACTAAAAATTTATAAGTGGCTAAATAAACACCATTTACTAGTAATTTTATAATTAAAATAGATATTTTAAAAATTATAATGAAAACAATCGCGGTTTGGTTTTACGAAAAATACATTTTACTTTACCGAAAATCCTAAAATTCACTTAAACACTTTTATTCATTTAATTATTTATTTAATCATTTTTAACACGTTACAATCTTCCCCCCTTTTATAAATTCGGTCCCCGAATTTAAATTAAAACTCCCCCTCCAAATACTAAAACGTTTAGCAAAACATTCAAATCATCGGGGCTCCGAAATCATCAATACATAACAAAAATCAATTCCGTCAAGCATAACGCAATCATCGGAGTTATGGCGAGAATAAAATATCAAAACTCAATATGAAAACCATCATAATATACATCAATCTATAACTTATATATAGTTCGCATCCTAGTAAAATCGCCGAATCATCATAATAAAGAAGCATACAAAAACCCCTCTTGAAAATCGCCGTGCAATGCACGTGTCACGGTTTTCTAATTATGATTATTGATTTAGTAACCAGGCGGGACGTGTATGTTAAATAAGAGTCGCGCTTGTATTATTATGGTTTCTGGTGGATTTGATTTTCTTTTGAGTTTTGAGCCTCGCCCTTCGGCGTTTATTATAGTGCATTGTATGGTTGTTTCCACCTTTTGGCGTAGAGCTAGCTCCCGTTTGGGGATGCTTTTTATCGTTGCTTATGTATATATTCTTATTTGTACCCGTTTGGGGCCAGTTTTTACAAAGGAGACTGCCAAAATTTTTGAGAAATTTGATGTTGTTTTTAAAACATGTTTTCCTACACTTCTTCCTTTAAATGGGTTAGATTTCTGGGCTTCGGCTTACTTAGATTACGTTACGCCTTTAGACGTTTCGTAATTTAAGTGTCGGTCACGTTCCGTACCTTCGGGTCGTGACAAGTCCCTAGTTCCAGGTCTTGACGGTTCACAGACAACCTAGAGATCAACAACGGCGCTCCTTCTCAACTCCAGCAGGATGCAGATGCAACGTCAAAAACTGACCACAGGGTCAAAGAAACGGAGCCATGGCAAAGTCCCTAGTTTCAAGCCTCGACGGTTCACAGACAATCTCGACATTCATCTCGTTACAGCAGACGCAATGCTAGCAAACGAAGCAAAGGAAAATCCTTGGCTTCAGGGTCTTGACGGCAACTCAAATAAAACCTGAAAGACTATCGGAGATCATCCCACACCAGTGCGGAGTAGTTATGACTCATCGAGGCTCCCAAATTGAGCCTAACCTCAAGTAAAAAGCGGTATGGAAAATCCCAAACGCTTGCTCTTCCGACGGTAATATGACCTGGGAGATTACTTGAAGACGTCTTGTCCAGGCCTCGAAGGGATCATAGACACGACAGTCGCGGGGCTACTCGAACAGCAAGATTGCATATCGAGGAATGCATCAGCCAAAGCGACGGTACAACGGATAAAACCCTAGTACCACAGACCCTAACGGACCTCTGTCGTAAAGAGCAGGGGCTTACTGTGACGTTAGGACCAGTTTTCCTACAAGCCTAAGTGAGGTAAACTAAACAAGCTCCGAAATGAGTTCATAAACTAGAGACTCCGGGATGATTCAATAAACTACAAGCTCCAGAATGAGTTCATAAACTAGAGACTCCGGGATGAGTGAATAAACTACAAGCTCCGAAATGAGTACATAAACTATTTTATGCTAAGCCAAGACAGCAAAAGAAAGAAAAGCGCTAGTATAAAGAAAAATATGTCTTTTGTTCATGAATCAAAATGAATACAAGATACTCTTATTCATGGAATGAATACAAAAAAAAAGAAGGAGAATATACAGCAAAAAAATGTGTTTAAGCCGGAGGATGGTGCAATAGTCTAGTAAGTTCGTCATTCCTCCGCTGGACATCGGCTTCAAGCTCCAATGGTGCGGCAAAACGGGTCCCTGCCTGAGTCTGTTGAGTCTGGTATGAAGCAAACTGACTCTCAAGCTCCCTTTCGGCGACTTTATAGGCTTCAACCATCTCGCAGGTAAAGATAACAGCTTTGTCAAGAGCCACCACCTCTGCAATAGCTTCTTGAAGCACCCGCCAAATTTCGTATGCGCGGGTAGTCTTGGCGGTAAGTTAAGCCTGAAGTTCCCCCAAAGCGTTTGAAGCTAACTCCCTCTCCGAAAACTTCCGGTTGAGCCTCTTCTTGCATGACTGTAGATTGGCTGCGCACCATTCGATCCATCCCCTCAAACTCGATTTTACGGTTAATACATCAGAAGGAAGGCGGATGCACACAAGCCCGTGTAGGCAGACCTCCACTCGGCGATAGTACTTAACCCAAACAAGCATCAATGGTTCATCGTGATAGGTGGAGAGAACGGAGAAGGAAGCATTGGCTTCGACAGCAAAGTCTTCGGCCGTGACAAAGGCACCAGCGCGAAGGTATTCAATGAGAGCCGTCATGGAGTAAATGCTTTGTTTCGCCATCCTTTCAAACGCACACCGGGCATAGGGGCCTGGTGGCATGGGGATCCGAGATTCTAACGGGGTTAGGGTTGGCAGAGCTGTCAAGATTTATGAACAGTCAGTGAGATTTACAAACATGGGATAGACAAAACAATGCCAAAGATAAAGCCTTACTTACCTACAGTCATGCAAGGGGGTTTGAGAGATCCCTAGGCCCATCAAGGATCTCGAATTAGTCATCGGCTTCCAGAACTGTGGAGCGCATATTAGCATCATTATGAAAAATAATAATAAAACAAAATAAGACCAAAAGAACACCGACCTTGCCAAGTAGAAAGGACTATGCTTTGCGGGGGTATCGCCTGTGGGGCAGCCATATCGAGCAAATACTGGAAGGTTTTTCTAGGAGATAGGTCCACGATGGAAGCCGCCAATTCCCGCAATTCTGAAAGAAGGAAGGGTTCAGATAACGGAGGGATCATTAAAATGAAATACATAATATTACCTTCGATACTTCCCCCGCCTTGAACTGGAGGGATGGCAGCCTCTGCAGCCTCCACCATACCCTCAGGTACATCATTGGGGATATGTGCCAGCGTAGCAGCTTCCAATTGAGAAACAAAAACTGCCACTTCAGGCTCCAAGGAGAGGACAACGGTCTCGGCAATCCTTTCTACACCCTCCAGGGCGCCACTGGAGAGATCCATTGGATCTATGGCCGGCGAGGTCACCTCTGCTAAAAGTATAGATACTGAAAGGATGGAAGTCGCCACCGGAAGCTCCAAGACAGGACTAACAGCTTCAGCAATCTCTTCTACACCCTTCGGTGCATCACTAGAGATATCCATAGGATCTGTGGCAGGTGAAGTCACCTCTGCTGGAGGAATAGACACTGAAGGAACAGAAGTTACCACCGGAAGCTCCACAGTAAGAGTAGCAGCTTTAATAATCTCCTCTACACCTGCCGGTGCATCACGGGAGATATTTATAGAGTCCAGGGTTATAGCCCGATCTGGACTCAAATCCTCTTTCGCCGCCGAAGTCCCTGCAAAGTTTTCAAAAAAATGAGAAGACATAAAAATAATACAGAATATTTGCTAAAAGAAAGACACGAGAAAGATGCATACCAATACTCCAAGGAGCTTGAAGTATGGATTTTTCGAGACGTTTTTCCTTTCTGGCAAAGTAGCTCACCGAGGTTCAAGCGCAGATGAATGACTACCTGTCTTTAATGCATGCTCGTCTTCAGAGGCAACCGTTATGGGCTGTTTAAGGCCCCGTTCTTCCTCCATTAACAAAGGACCCATATGTACCCACCGTAATGATGGATCAACGTCATAGAATATAACAGGAGGGTAGGGCTTTTTCGGGACGCGCACGTCCTCGGACTCATCTTGTGAGCATCTCAAAGCCTCAGCCAATTGCGCGGTCTCCTCGGCAGATGAGCCAGGATAGATAAGACCGGCGTCCAACTCCTCCATAGCTATCAGTTCGTCCTGAATAAATGGCTCGGACTCAAGCAGAGTGTCGAGTAAGCCGGCAACCGATTTCTTCCTCTTCTTGGAACTTGTGCTAACACTAGTGGAAGAACGCTTCCTCCCCCTCGGCACTTTGGCACGACGTTGCCCAACTTCACTTTCAGTATCCACCTTTGGTGACACCACCGCTGGCGACACTACTATTGGTGCTTCATTGGAAGCCTTTGCTTGGGCTCTAGTGCGCACTGGCATACCAGCAGTGCAAGGAGTCGATTCTATTTCTGCAGCTTTGAGGATAAGTACCACACCGCTATCCCTCAATGGAGGGAGAACCACTGACCGCGGCCACAATGGAGCGCTGGTGACTTGGGTCAGAGCTGGAACTCTACATTCGAAGAGAACCCGCCTTCCTCGACAATGACAGGACCGACTCGATCGCGATACCAACCCTTGAAAGACCTTACAGACCTTGGAAGATAGTCGAACTCAGGGATCATGAAATGGGAGCCGGTGTTTAGACACATAAAATGATGGATGACGTCACGAGTGACTTCTGGAGACAAAGTGGGCTCAACTAAAAACGCCTCGAGTGGGATGCCCTGGTTATAGGCCAATTGCTGAGCAAGGCGGTGTGGATTATACCGCATGAAAAGAACTATGTCATTCTGACAAAACACCAAATAGCCCGGCCTAATCGAGTACAAGTGCATAATCTCCTTAGGCTTTAGAGATGGTGCTCCACCCTTTGACAGATCAAATAGCTGCTGAATGGGCATCGCGGGAGTAGATATGACTCGGTCATTAAAAACCATCGGATCGGGAGAGGAAGCATCCACCAACCTCATAACCCGTGGGAAGGTATAGGAGTCATATTAATCCGACCGCCGGTGTGCAGCAAATGCTCCCAATACATGCATCTCGATCCACGACGTGAAGTAGTGGAGGGAGAAATTCACAACATCTGTGCCTAGGGTCGAAGTATTAGCCGCAACGCTTAATCCATGATATAGGTGCGACAATCCTGCAACACCAACGGCCAATCGCGCCCCTCCAGCTATGTGATGAGCGGGGTAGAAGACGGAGGCTCTCATAAAGTGTCGATACGTCGGTAAGGCGAACCAACTGAGTCAGAGACTGATGAAGCCAAAGAAGAAGGTCTCTTCGTCCATGCCGGGAGCCGCAATAGCATCGAAGGAAACGGCTGACGAGATCGGAATATAGAATTGCGGCAAATCATCCTCTTTGACCGGCAGTTTATTCAACCCGAACCCAAAAGGGTCGTCGATGTTCGCGAACTTTGGAGCCTCTTTGGATAAAGTGTCTCCACGGAGAAAGCAGGCAATGAAGGTCTCAAAGGTGACGCCTTGCCCTTCTGACGTCACGAACAGTTTCTCAAAAATACCTAGAGCTCTGATTAGACTTGAATACTTATGACGGACAGCGTTTTCAGTCGTCAGGCCATCAAGCATAGCAGGCACGGTCGCGAACGCATATTCATCGGGAGGCAGCAACTCTTCATAATGCTCTTCCCTGATCGGCAATCCGGAGATTTCGTGGAACTCTTCCAGTGAAATCGAGACCTCACGATCCCCTAGCAAGAAGGTGTTGGTGGGAAGATTCTATTGGTTCAGAAAGGCTTTAACCTACCAGACGTGAAGGGCCTGGTAATGAAATAGAGACGCGTACACCGCTTGATACAGCCCAACCTTCTGTAACCGTGCACGGTGGGCGGAAAGAACATATCGACCCTATTTACTGCCGAAAACCGGGAAGACAAATGTCTTGCCTGAATTTGAGGGCAGATGCTATTTTGTTTTGTTCGTCCACCTCTCCGAAGATGCCAAGTTGATTTATGACACCATGTATCGGAGGTCTGGATGGATGCGGCCATTGTAGCAGACTTCGTCAGATTCCCCCTCGTTTGTGAGGGGGTTTTGATTGTGGGGACGCTCTTCCCTGCAGGCGCAAGCCCCTGCAGTTAATTACATTACCGCATCACGGTAACCACTTTCTCCTGCTCCAGAATGTCACTTCGTGTCGTGTGTGTTTGTTTTACTTTTGGTTGCCCGTGGATTGTATACGGAGACTAATTTGTGTTGTCTTCTGTAGGGTGTGGATTAGTCCAAATTCGTATTTTCTTAAATTTGGGTTTGGTTTGATTTAAGGATCGTTCATCTCGTTTGGGATTAAAATAAACTTAAATATTTGTTGAGGATATGTTAGTCTAATTTTAGACTAAGATCTACTCAGCATGATTTTTGGGATCATTCAGACCCAACAAAAGAGCATTTGGGCTCTATTGCTTTAGTTTAAGGACATTACGGTCCATAGATCACCATTTTTTTGGGGTGAAGGTTTAAGGACGTTGCGGTCCACTGCTAGTTTAAGGACATTGCGGTCCATTGGGGTATGCTCATGAGTTTGGGATCGTACCAAATGAGCTGTTGGTTGTTAGGACCCTCCATCTCTCTGAAGACGTTGAAGAATTACAACGACATGTATCAGAGGTATGGAGAGATGTACCCTTGAACCGAACTCCGGATTAAAGGGAGAGATCATGGTGGAATGAACACTATTTTAGATGCAATGTATTAGGAGAGCATTAGTCATCTTTGGAACTAAGATCGATTTAGGGGAGACCTGAGTATAGGAGGGCTCGGTTGATTGATGATCAAATGTTTTCTTGGCCTCGGTAGACTTGGCTAATTTGGACTAAGGTTAACCTCTCATAGTGTTAAACACTAATATCTGCTCGGTGCTCACGTGCTCCTACGTGAGGCTCAAAAGCAGTGTTAAACACTGGAATTTGGAGCGCTCACGTGAGGCACGTGAGGAGCCTCAAAGTTGGCACTGTATACTTGAGTCCAAATCCCCATTTGTATATAAGTGTTAAACACTTAATTCTTTTGTCCATCATGTGTGGGCATGTGAGAAGCCCCAAAGCTGGGCACTGTCTCTTTGGATTTATTCCCTTTTCCTTTATAAGTGCTAGGCATTATTAGGGGTCATGTATGGACACGTGAGGCGCCCCAAAGTTGGGAACTGCCTTTGGATTTATTCCCTTTGCCATGTAATTGTTGAGCGCTCGTTTTAAAGGGTCGTGTGGGAACACGTGATTTGATCTCAGTCTTTCCTTTTTATTCCTCAGAGGTGCTCACGTGAGAACACGCAATCTGTTGCTATAGCGTTGAACACTAATCATTTCTTTTACATGCATGGAAATCTTGATCTAAGTTTTGAGCATTTCAAGTCCCTTATTTTGATAAGAATTAAATTCTTATATAGGGTTAAACCCTAATTTTATCAGAGGAATTAAATTCCTATATCTTTTTTTTGGAAGAATTAAATTCTTCAAACTTAGTTCTTTCCTCTAAGTTTTGAGTCTGTGTGATAGAATCTCCCCGATGAGAATTAAATTCTCAACTTGTCGGGAGATCTGCTTCTGCAGACCTCAACCAGAGGAAGAACTAAGTTCTTTTTAGAAGAGTTAAACTCTTGAAATGGCGAAGAAGAGATAAAATGATCTCTATGTCTTTCTTCTTACCTAGGGTTTCTTTTTCTAAAAGAGAGCTCTGCTTCCTTTTTTTTCCTAATCTTAGGAGGGGTCTCTCCTCTCCTTTCTCTCCCTTGAAGTCTAGGGTCCTTTATATAGTAGAGGTAGATTTATTGATTTAGTTAAGAAAATCTCTCATTGAGAAATTTTTTAATCGATTTGGGGATTTTATCCACCATTGGATCTTTGATCCAAGAACTTATGTTTTACAGAAGATATTTTTCTTGTTTTTAACAAGATTGGGGAAATATTTTCCCATATAGAGCTTATTCTGTAGCTTGGTGATTTTTAATCACCGTTGGATTTTACAGAGCATAATCTTTCTTGTTTGGAAAGATTTAAAGAAATATTTTCCAAATAGGGTTTTGATCCCTTTTATTTAGAATTTAATTCTATCAGCTTGGAAGGTGATTAGGAACCCACACGTGTAGCACGTGACTCCCCCATAGAATTAAACCGGTTTGTTTAGATGTAGCAGCCCCCAGAGAAAATGCATCACGTGTTGGCATGTGAGCCGATGTTCAGAAATGTCACGTGTGGCACGTGACCCCCACAAAGTTAATCCTAACAAAGGGCATCATGTGCTGATACGGGAGCTTCTTTGACCTGTTTTTAGGAAGGCGCCTATATACTATGTATATAGATGCTCACGTGTTTGCACGTGAGACTCAATAATCTTTGCATCACGTGTGGGCGCGTGATGCTCCATTTGGGAAATTTTTCCCATCTCTTTTCCTCTTTCTGTTTCTCCCTCTTCTTTTTTTATTTTTATAAGGGAACAGAGCCCAGGGAAGGTAGCCTACTGAGTGGCGGGGGGTAAAGCCTACCTTATAAACTTTCCCCAAGGGTCGGGCTTCACTGTGACATATGCGGTGCCCCAGAATATCTATAGCCGGCAGGGGCGGGTTGGGTATCCCAGTTGTTGACGGCTCAAGCCGGCCTGTAGGAGTTCAGTTAGTCGTCTCCACTGCGTAAGCGGTCTATAGGCGTTCCGTCAGCGATATTGGGCGGAGGGGCTCTGTTAACATCTCACAAGTAAAGCTACGGCAGTCCCGGATGATATGACCATACCAAATCCCCTATAAGAGTAGACTCATGCAGTCCCTGTCATGTGCCCTGATCATTGCCATAGCTTCCACGTCTGACGGCGATTGCGGAAAAGCGGCGTCTAAGCGAGTATAAGGAAAGTAGGGAAGTGAAGCCATTGTTCCTGAAATAAGGGAAAGAAAAACGATTAATAAAACCTATATATATATAATAACAGAAGAAAACGACAGGATGTTTGTTCCATGGGACCACTGATTGCAAAACCAATGGACCCCACAAAATCTAAATGACGGCTCACCAATGATGAGGCAAAATAATCATTGAGAGAATCGAGAAGGATTCTTATAAAGGAAACAGTAAAGTTCAAACAAACTCTTGAAGCAAGTTCTGCTAAAAGTATGACAGATTCAAATCTGCTTTAGGGGCATTAAAACCTTCAAATACTTGAGAGCATTAGGAAATAAAATTCCCAAAAATATCTGAGTCTCTCTCAAAGCCAAGCTCTGTGAACAACGAATTAAATTCCTTTAATAAATGGATTAAATCCCAGAAAACCCCAATGGCAAGGAGGCAAGGAAAATGGAATTAAATTCCAAGGATCTTAAAGATCGGTGACAGGGTAAAACCCTAAGAGGAGGATCAACGATCCCCATTGATTCAAGATCTTAGAATCTATAAAAAATGTGTGATTTGAATCTTTAAGAAACCAATCTAAGAAAAGAGCAACGCTCTGTCCCCGGATTTAAAATCCACGATGAAAAGAACAAAAAAAGGGGGGTTCCATTCATGATCCTTACCAAGGAAAATGTTTTAACAGAGTTTAACTCTGAGATTCCAGCATGCAGAGAACTAAGCTCTGAAGAAGAGAATTAAATTCTCAACGAAAACAAGTAAGGAAGAAGATAAAAGAATAGTGGCTTCCCAAAGGCAAAAACCTTGCATTTATAAGACATGATGTGGAGCGGTTCATCTTCCCATTCCCCTAGGCAATTCAACAGCTGTGAGGACAGACAGCATTTCACCCACGTGCAAGCCACGCGAGAGCAACGCTGGGGGGCATTTGTTACCTTATAAAAACGGGATGAGGGAAAGTTCCTCACTAAAGCAGCCCTACGTGTTTAACATGTAAGTGTATATATGCAACGCATATAAGCACAGCAATTAAAATAATTGCAAAGCTAAAATAGCCCCACGTGTTTAACACGTAAGTGCCTATATGCAACGCATATAGGCACGTCAATTAAAACAATTGCTAGGCTAAAATAGCCCCATGTGTTTAACATATCAGTGCCTATATGCAACGCATATAGGCACAGCAATTAAAACAATTGCCTAGCTAATAAGCCTCACGTATCAAACACGTGAGGACACTTCCCTACGTAGAATTAAATTCTACTCAATAAGGAACCGTTGGATCAAAGATCCAATGATGATAGAATTAAATTCTACTGAACTTATAAATGGAAAATGATATTTTCTGTTAAACAGAAAGTTGCCGGATTAAAGATCCCATGAGTTGGAAAATATTTTTCATCTCACTTTAAAACAAAGAAAAATTATGCTCCGTTAAACCAAGCACCCTTGGATTAAAAATCCAACGGTGATTAAAAATCACCAATTTACATAATAAATTCTGTACAGAAAAATATTTTCCTAATCTTGTTTAAAAAACAAGAAAATATGTTCTATGGGGCAGAACCCTTGGATCAAAGATCCAATAGCGGGTAAAACCCCCAAATCAATTGAAATCTCTCAATGCGAGATTTCCTAAATCTAATTAACAAACTTCTCTCTGCTATATAAAGAACCCAAGACTTCAAAAAAAAAGAGAACAGAGAGAGAAACATACAGGGAAAAAAGGAAGAAGGAACAGAAGGGGGGATACAAAAAAAAAAAGAAAGAGAATTCAATTCTCTGAAAGAAGAAGATCCCCTTCTTAAACAAAAAAAACTAGGTAAGAAGAAAATAGAAGATATTATCCTAACCCTTCTTCGCCTCTTTAATGGTATAACCATTCGTACAAGAACTTAGTTCTTCCTCTGGTAGAGGTCTGCAGAAACAGATCTCCCCATAAGTTGAGAATTTAATTCTCATCGGGAAGATTCTGTTATGCAGATTCAAAACTTAGGAAAAGAACTAAGTTCAAAAAATTTAATTCTTACACAAGTATATAGGAATTTAATTCCTCCGATAACACTAGGGTTTAACCCTGTAAAGAATTTAATTCTTATAAGACAAGAGACTTGAAATGCTCTAAACTCAGATCCCAACTTCGTTAATATAAGATCAAAATCTTCATGCACGTAGAAGGAAAGACTGGCGATTCATTAGTGCTCAACACTATAACAAAACCTTACTTGTTTTCCCACATGAGCACCTCTGATGAACAAAAAAGAATGGATGAGACTGAGTCACGTGTTTCCCACGCGGGCGCCTAAAAGAAGAACAAGAAATGCCTTTTAGGGCAGTCACGTGTTTTCCACGCGACCCCCAATCAAGTGCTTAGCACTTATATAAAAAAAAAGGGAATAGAACCAAAAACAATGCTCACATTTTGAAGGCGCCTCACGTGTTGGCACGTGAGCACCACAGGGTCCAAGTGCTTAGCACTTATAAAAGAAAGAGAAATAAAATTCAGAGGACGGTTCTCATTTCGAGCGCCTCACGTGCTCACACATGAGCCAAATGCTCAGCACTTATAAAAGAAGAGGAAAATAAAACCAAAAAAGTCAGTACCCAACTTCAGGGTGCCTCACGTGCTCAGACGTGAGTGCCACAAGAATTAATTGTTTAATACTTATATATAAACGGGGACTTGAACCCAATGTGCAGAGCCAACTTTGAGGTGCCTCACGTGCCACACGTGAGTGCCCCAGGAATCCAGTGTTTAACATCGAAATCCGCCAAAACATCTCTCTCCCATCAAGCCACTCTTGTTGAAGTCCGGTTTGTTTGGCTAAAATCTCCTTACTGCTTTAGAACCTCACGTGGGAACACGTGAGTGCTGAACGTATACTAGTACTTAAAACTATGGGAAATCAACTCCAGCCTCAAGTTAGCTAAGTCTTCTTGAGATTAAAACATTTTCGATCTCTAAATAGACCGAGCCTCTATACTCGTGTCTTCCCAAAACTGATGAAGAAATCTTAGTCTCAAAATACGACTAATGATTTTTGGGCTCGACCATCAATTCATTTTCCCTCAAACATGGAATTGGTTCAAGGGTACATCTCTCTACACCTCTAATACATGTCGTTGTAATTCCTCAACATCTTCAGAGAGCTGGCGGGTCCCGACAACCAACTGCTTTTGGATGCACTTCCCAAAATGACGACAACAGACCGCAACGTCCTTAAACTAGCTACGGACCGCAACGTCCTTAAACTACAACGGACCGCAATGTCTTTAAACTAGCTACGGACCGAAACGTCCTTAAACCAACAATGGACCGAAACATCCTTAAACTAAAACAATATAGACTAAATGCTCTTTTGTTGGATCTGAATGATCCTAAATCTTGTTAAGTAGATCTTAGTCTAAAATTGGACTAACGTATCCTTAACAAACATTTAAGTTGATCTTAATGTCAAATGAGATTAACGAGCCTTAAATCAAACCAAACCCAAATCTAAGAATATACGGATTTGGACTAATCCACGCCCTATGGGCGACAACATAGATTAGTCTTCGTATACAATCCACGGGCAACAAAAAATAAAACAAACACACACGACACGAGGTGACCTTCTGGAGCAGGAGAAAGTGGTTATCGCTACGCGGTAACATAATTAACTACAAGGGCTTGCGTCTGCAGGGAAGAGAGTCCCCACAATCAAAAACCCCTCGCAAACGAGGAGGAATCTGACGAAGTCTGCAAGAACGGCCGCATCCGTCCAAACCTCCGATACACGGCACCATAAATCAACTTGGCATTTTCGGAGAGGTGGACGGATAAATCCAAATAGCATCTGCCCCCAAATTCAGGCAAAACGTTCCATCCCGGATCCGTCTCCGTTTTCGGTGGTAAACAGGGACGTCCCATTGGTTGCTGGTGACAGCGACAGCCTGTCGCGTCCACTAACCTACGTCGGACATGTGGCCTATAGCCCAACAGACGAACGAGCGAAATGGCGCACCCTCTTTAATGCGCCATCATTTCACTGATCCGCTGATATCATCAGAGATACACGCAAAGATCCATGCTCTAGGGGAGGTGCCACGTGGGTTTAAAGATCGAAACGACGCAACTGGCCCATGCCACATCGCCCCAAAAAATCCGCACTAATGATTCTCGGCATCAGACTAGGCCAAGAAAAACCAAGCAGGCCATTCTCGACCCGACCCATAAATAGGTCGGAACAAGAGTGGGGGCTAATGATGATGCTCATAAGTGGGAATTCCTCAGATCACGACACGTGGAAAATGACGTGTCACCCGCGACAACCCACTAGACTCCTGGGGGCTACCGAGGTAAGATCAGTATGGGCACTCCACTTCTTGCCCATGAGTAATCTGGCAGCCGAACTTGCACCCCTCCTCTTTTGCTCGCCTCCGAGATATTGCATATCTGAGCTTCCCCATCCTCCTGGCTCATCTCCGAGCCATCCGCCGAGCTAAGCCTCCCCAGCTCTCTCGATAAAATGAGAACGCGGATCCCTAGCGGTTCCGCAACGGCTCCGCATATCTCACTAAATCGAGATAACTGTCGCCCCATGTCCCGCGTCCCATGCTGGTGCATCCCCCCATTAATTAGAGTATCCCTTCATTAATGGAGGGATCTCATCATTCACGCAGGCACAACGTCAGGGGCGTAACTAACGATGAAGATCTCGCATCTGCTCGCTCCGTGCAACCACTATAAAAACCCCTCTCTCAGACAACTCAGGCAACGTAATTTTGATTCCAATAAGCCAATATTCCTCGGCTCTAATTTGATCGTCGGAGGGTCCTACGGTGGTCACCCACCCCGGGACTTACTTGCAGGTAGCTCGGCTTCTACCTCAAACTCAACCCATTGAGATCCACACACTCTAGGAGACAACCTTCAACTCAAATCTCAACCGTTCGATAACGCTCTCTATAGATCGATGGAAGACAGCATCTGAAGGATATCATACCCTCCATCAGTATCAGAGCCGGTCTATGTACAAAAGAATACTTTTGTGGCTTTAGAACCGATCAAAACTGATTTCTGAAAACTGTTTTTAAAATCAGCCTAAAATATGATCTTTTGCCAAAAATCGGATCTCCACGAGGTCTAGGATCGAACCAAGACCTGCGGAAAGGATCGAGGTCACCCCGGAAGTCCCCGGGGGCCTAGGGTCGGGCCGCAACTCCGAGACCACCACTAGGTGCCTCGGGGTTGAGGCAAAACCCGAGACTACTCTAGTGGTGGTCTCGGGTTTTGCCCCCATCCCAATGCCATCCTAATGGCGGTCTTGGGTTGGGGGTACCTCCTAGACCCCCTAAGGATCTTTTGGGTGGTGCCTAAGCACTCCATCTGGCTCTTAGGCACATTTTGGGTCTTTCGGGATTCGGAATTTAGAAAATTGATGAGTTTTCGGGTGCTGGGGTGTGCTCGAATTTTAGTTTTTGGAAACTTCGAGTGTTCGACCTTGTGGATGATCTAATTCTATTGTCATTGCTTCGAAGCGTCTCGATAAATGTTTTTTATCGACTCAGCTTACACACGGATAAGGATATGTGTTGGTAAACGTCGCCTAATTGATGTGTAATCAATTAGACGAGATTGCACATTAGAACTTGTGTCATTGGTGTGTTTTGTTATGGTTTAGTTTGGATCGTCGTGACGAATAGCCCATTGTGTGTTTGTGAATGTACAATGTATTATATGTAATTCATGTATTTGATTCAATGTAAATGTATGCTCTTTTATTCGGAACGCGATCGGGTTGAGATCGACGTTATCGTTTGTATGTATATTTCATTTTATGTTTGCCCTACGGGGGAGTGCTCAGGCCACCAGATCCTATAATATGAAAGCATGTGAGTCATGAATGTAATATGCATAAATTAAACTTGCATTTAAGCCCAATGAAACGATAACAATAATCATTCGTGAACAAATCGACTATATATAATGGGTACAACCGCTATCACTGTAGTCGTAGCACAATATTTATAACACGTGACAATGCATAAACATTAGTAAGGCTATAACACATATATAGCATGCGTCCATGTATAATCACTTAAAAGTAGTCGTACGGTGTATATATCGCGGCATATGTAGAGGACGTTAATTTGTAAAACAATATAACCATTTTATTAAAATATACGTCACGCCTTTTAAAAATAATGTCAAAGGTTTTCTTTTGAAAAAACTCTTGTGTTGATCATATACACGTGGAAAAATAGTACGACAATGGCTCTTTTGAAAAGAATAGCAAATATCAATACATGAAAGCAATATCTCAGGTAATGTCTCTTGGACCAGTCCTGTTTGATAACTATATGGTTTAATATATCTCATTCTTGGCAAGGTATTCATAACGAACCTCCGTCATCAATCCCTTAATCACTCATGAATTGATCACATATAACCTCAATCGCTTTCGGATTGATCGCATCTTGTATCCGAAATCGGTTCTCTCCCTCCTCGATATCGGATATCAACAAACCAGTTCACCATTTATCCGTAATCGGTTCTCCTCTTTCTCGATATCGGATAACAACAAACCATAAATACATAATAAAAAAACTCATGGTGTACGTAACATCATCATTTCATGAGTTGTAACGACCCTATTTTACTATAATACTTTTTAATAAATAAAAATATACTTGTTTCGAAACGACACGTTTTATAAAAAGAAAAGGTTTTAAAAGATTTTTAAAAGATTTAATTTAATCTCTTTAATATAAAGAACGTATTCTATTTTGTTTTGCAAGAAAAATTTTGGAAAGAGAAATTTGTTTTGTTTAAAAAGAAAAAAAATAGTTAAGAAAATGATTGGTTTCGTTTAACTTTTAAATTATTCTCTTTGAATCTTTGGGTACATTTATTTCTATTTAATTCTATACAATAATAGCCTTATAGCCCATTGGTTAAGTCATTATATTGTTATTTTATAAGCCACATGTTCGAATCTTGGGTCTTGCAATTATTTTTATCTATTTTTTAAAACTCTCTCATAAGGTACAAATGAGACCTTTCATTTTTTTAATTTCCAAATGAATGGACACCCTTTCAAATTCTCCTTAACTCCCATTATGAATTCATATTAATTTGAATAAATATGATATAATTCTTTTATATCTAATCTTACCTTTTTATTCTTTTTTCTCTTAAAAAATTACAAAGAAGAACAACTTCTCTCCTTTCTTTCTTCCTCATAAAATATTATTCAATTTCCTTCACTCCTTTCATTTAGAGTTCTCTAATAAGAACACGAAGAAGCACTCAAAAGACAAAGTCTTGCTGGTAATGTGAGGCTATCGGCGGATAGACAAGTCCGATAACAATATCGACTTGTGTTTGTAAGCCATCCTCTTTCTCTTCTCCTTCTCACTCTCTTTATCTTGTTTCCTCCATTCGTCTAGAATTTCATGATTATCAGTAATCTTTGTTTGATTTTTAGTAAAAGAAATTTGCTATGAAAAATATGTATATGAATAATTGTCAATGTATTCTATATATTATGCTTAGATACTTATGGTATTTATGCGTAGTCTATACTAATTGTCTCATGCTAATATCATTTCTTTAAATGAAAGTAATGTTGTTACTAGTATCTCTTTGGAATTTAAAAATGATATATGTGAAAGGTTTTTATGGTAGTTTCATGAAAAGTCATATATATTTCTTTTATAACCCGATTGCGTGATTGAAATATCGACGATATCCTACAATTTGTGACATGATTTTTATAAAATCATTGGTGTATTTTCTCATGTATATTCTCAATTAGAATGTTAGCAAGTATAAAAAAACAAAGTTGCAAATTAATACCATGGTTTTATCGTTTTTAAATACGATCCAAAATACGTTTATCTTTAAAATAATTTTTAGAAATTAAATCCCATCTTTGGAGATCCTAGGAAAATTAAGGTAATTAACAGATAAAATTTCAGATCTACAGTAAAAAAATTATATCGAATCGAACAACGATTTAGGGCTTATGACACTTTTAGTCACCGTTTTTCTGAAATCTGAAACTGCTTTTATTGGTCAACTTTTAGGAAACATAACTCGTTCTACCGATATTCAAATTGAGAAAACTAAGGTATTTTGGAAGATCCTTTTCGAAATACCTATATTTTCTTAGTTATACTATTTCCCTGAAAATCGATATAAAATATAGAAAACCGCATTACAATATTTTGTGACGAATCTGGACAGAATCTGTCCCGATCCACACATTATTTTTAAATTGGACATAACTCGAACACCCGATATCCGTTCGTGACAAAATTTTGATGTGTAGATGAAAAATTGATAGAACTATAATTTCCTGTATATTAGATGACTTATAAATGAATTAAACAACCCGATATAGGCTTTGCAATAAAATATATAGTTGCTATCCAGAAATCAAAATTTATGTTTTAAACCCCGATGCTAAAATGACCATAACTAGAGCATTAGGAATCCAAATCATTCGTAGCTTAGCATTTTGGATAACTGCATTGAAATACCTACAAGTTTCTAATAATCTTTGAAATCTGAAAACTGACGAAAATTAACTCAAACTGTGTTTTAAAAATATACGACGGTGCTGGAAAGATTCTGATATGTTCTGCGTGACAAAACGAAAACGGGTATATCTCCCAAACCGGTAGTCGTATTTAAGTACAACTGGAACTCACACATTCACAACACTTAGAGCTATATTTCTTTTCATATTCCGCATTCGTTTTACTTGATTAGTTAGTCGTGCATAATATTTCTTTATAGTATTGTTTATAGTCGTTACTTGAATAATATACTTATCTCATTTCATACTATTCGAATATGTATACCTTGTTTTTTCCCGATCTCTAAATTGTTGCATGTACATGAATACATAATTAGATATTATATGTTTGACTCAAACCTATTATATAATAGACTTGACTTGACCGAACCATGAATATGACTTGATATGAACTTGGAATGAATACCTGAATACAACTTGAATCTGAACTTATACTCTTTATATTCATGGGTTCGGCCAAGACTTGCAAACTTGAACTATACAATAAAATATGCGGGGATAAGGGGTAGGTTGATAAGGAACATTTGTCATGGAACGAGAGGTCACTTTAAAAGACACCTTTAGAATATGCTTTTGTTGTTATTCTGTGGGTTATGACGGAGCCTTGTACTCTTGTACCTTTGGTCTATGGGGTAAGCTGGGCTACTTTCGCATACACGCTTACATTCCTTATCAAACTACAAACAACCATATTAGAATAGAATAACCATATTCATAGAATTGTCATGCTTATATACTTGTTTTCCAAGCGTAGGTTACACTGCATGTTATATAGAACTGCCATGTTACATAGAATTGCCATACTTAATTATTAGTATTACTCGTTCACAGCTTAATTATAGTAGTTCTCAATTTATACACTTGTCATTACCATTTCTACACCTATCCTTTTAGGGGACTTACGGAGCGCTAGTTCGCTGGCGGGCATTCCACCCACTTCTTTCTATCCTTAGAATGATCGTTAGGTGGCATTGAGATAGAGAAGATAGAAACAGTCGAAAAGGAGTATAACCAGTTCGCATCACAACTGGACGTCTAGTTCCATTCAGCTTTTTATTTCATTTCAGTTTATTTATATATGTCTTTGTTAAAACTTATTGTGTTATCGTATCTTGTATTCAGATATTTTGTCAACTGTGAATCTTGAATATAATAAATCAAAGTTGGATTTCATTCTTTTATTTATTCTTATTATTTTATGTTGCTTATAGATGCTTAGCATATTTATTGTGGGAAATGACTTTCTTGGAATAAATACGTCGTAGGCCTAGTAACGTTCCATTACCGTTCTTTTGGGAAGCGGGGCGTGATATTAGTAAACCACAATTTTCAACTTGACCAAGTTTATAATTTAATACCACGCGGTTTCTCCAATCTCATGGAAAACACAGCACAAACTAATAATATAATCATAACGTGAACGGATAACATAAACGTAACCCAAACTAATAGCATAATCTAAACATGAACGGATAACATAAACGTAGCACAAACTAATAATACAATCATAACGTGAACGGATAACAAGTAAATCAAGCATAGCGTAAATGAATAATAAGTAAAGTAAGTATAGCGTAAACGAATAATAAGTAAACGAATAATAATTATAGCAAGTATAGCGTAAACGAATAATAAGTAAAGCAAGCATAGCGTAAACGAGTATTGTAAATGGATAAATACTTCCGAATAATTTAATTATATTTTAAAATAGAACGAAACGTTGTTTGGAAATAAGGAGGCTGCGATAATTTAAAAATAGATATTCTTTTGAAATCCAAGCTGCACATCCTTTGCATTTTAAAATATGAAATGAATCGTTATTTTTAGAAATGAGTAAAACCTTTATATTTTCATAATCTCCCAATCGGGATAAATAATGAGACTCAGTGGATCAAAAATAAAAGGTTGTATTCGGCTAACCATCACAACCTCATTCAGTACGGAATCTCACTTCGTACGATAGCAACCATATATTCTATTGAATCAAAATTATATATTCCTTTTCAATAATTCTAAGGGTTACGATAAACAATATAATGCGCTCAATAATTGTCAGTATGGACATCTAGTCTACGTATGCAAATACACAGTTCAAATAGTATGGACAGCTAGTCTACATACCCATACAACAATTAGTACGGACATCTAGTCGCGTACACACACAGCGGCCGGTGTGGACATCTCGTCGACGCACTCGCTCAATGATCGGTATGGACATCTAGTCATGTACACGCACAGCGAATGGTACGGATCTCTAGTCGTGCAATCGTTCAACAATCAGTACGGACATCTAGTCGCGTACACAACATAACATTTATCATATTATAATATGTAAAGAATGGAAAGTTCTACACGTGGCATGGAAATTACTAGTAATGTGTACGTGTTAGCATGCGAGTTTGTGATTGTGCCACATGGTAATTACTAGTAAACGTACAAGTGTTCTAGTATATATAAGTCATGGCAGTTACTAATGATGTGTACGTGTAGCATGTGAGTTTGTGTTGATGCCGCATGGTAATCATTAGTAATTGTGCAAGTATCCTAGCAATTGTGTTCATGAAAGTATAATAAAGGAAAAGAAATATAGTATTGGTAAACTAAGCATATTCATGATAAACGTACTAAAGCGAAACTCATGAAATTTACAAATTAACAGATAAGTTTCGATATACGTGGTATGAATCATAAGCATATCGATTGCATAAAGTATCAATTTAAATATGATTCAAGGGGGTGCTATATGCCATCCACCCAATTTTCCACTCGTAGATACAAATATCTACTCATAGAAGTGCGGCTCGAGTTAATCAAAGCCTATAACCGCCTTGCGCTTCCTCATCGACTCGAGAGTCTCCGCAATCGACCCTATAACCAATCATAATCATAAACAAGCAAGAAAACTCCATCAATATCGATATAAACCCAAGCAAACTAAACATGGCGAAAGAAACTCAAGTTAATCAGGCAAATAGAGCATCAGACTTCTGAAGCTCAAGGCTCAGACATCTGAAGAAGACGTCTCATCGAGACAGAGAAGAGGGAGACGTTTGAAGAACAATATACAGACGTCTTCCCAAAAATACTGATGAAATCCAAAGAAGGTGCAGACGTCTGAAGTTTTGAGCTCAGATGTCTGAAGTTTTGAGCTCAGACGTCTGACGAACAATATGAAACAATCAAGAGAAAACAGACCGAAGATCAAGTCTTAGACGTATGGAAAACAATTATGAAACATAACAGAAGAGTCGCAGACGTCTGAAGCTCACGTCTCATACGTATGACTCAGTAAAATGGCCGAGTTCGAAATCTTTCTTTTTAAAACTTTTGAAACTCAAACTTCTAACAATTTTCCAACTCTTTTCGAACCTAAACAAGTTGTAATAACCACAAATAGCTACACTAAACATACTACAACTACAATAATCCACAAAACTTCATTTATACAAGCATTAATAGCTAAAATGTGGTTTTTAAACAAAACTTGGTTTTCATGGCAACTATAACTTAAAATTTGAAACAAAAGGGTTTACCTAGGAAGATTTGAGCAAATGAGAAGAACCAAATCTTAACGAAGCTACAAGAGGTTGATGATGACTTCTAATTGTTTAAGATTGAGAGAGAATATGGCTTGGATGGAGAAGCTAAGATTTTGGTGTTGGAGTTTGGGAGAGGTGAGAGATAGAAATAATAGAGAGGAGGAACAAGGAAAATGGATATGGTGAAATTTAGGCATTGTGATCCCTTACTTCACCTATTATTTTCCCATCTCCATACCTCCCTCTTCCCCCATACCTATGCCTCTCTCCCTCCCTCCTATTCCCATACCTCCCTCTTTCCCTCATGCCCATGCCTCCTTCCCTCCCTCCCATATTTTATTAACCTTAAGATAATTCCCTAATGTTCATTTAGAGAAATAAATGAAAACAAAAAATTTAAAATATGCTTGCCATCCAAAAATAGTATTATGTAGAAAGAGAAAGTATTAGTTTTATTATTGAAATACACACACACCAAATAATGAAAACCTAACTCCATAAATGCTATCATTTTTATAAAACTCATTATATCATTACTTAAATACTAAAATAAACATAACAAAAATAATGAAATGTTACAGGACTACATTAGTATGATTAATGTAAAGAAAATAAACCTAAAAATGATGTTGTAGGAACCAATTTTTCAAAAGAAACTACAGCCATATTCTTATACTTAAAGGTATTCAATTAAGAATATCTTGCACCTTATTCCATGAGGAAAAAGCCTGAACCCTTCACAGGGAATTTGACTCTTGGGAAAAAATTTATGTTACTGCAAAACGAGTTGTTTTCAAAATAACTTAGTTCCTACAAAGATATCAAGTTCATTACGTTAAGGGGTTTCTTCAAAATCAGTCATAGCCCTCCATCATTTCAGATGAGTAGATACTTAGTATTCATAATGCGTTTGTTGATTATTCGTCAAGACGTAGTGTACGGTAGCCAAGTGATGCTTGTCTGCCGCATGAGATGCGATTAGTTAGGATAGTCGTATGACTTTGTTGGTTATTCTTCAAGAGCCTGTACAGGTAGGTCTAAATTAATTACGAAATGACGGGTAGAACTTGAATAGGGCTCTTTGTTTTTTGATCATTCGTCAAGGTCCTAGGGTCCTAGAGGTAAAAACCATATCGGGAGTTTCAAGTGTTCAAACTTGCAATGAGATTGCATACCTTCTATATGATAGTTGGATACTGATTTCCACTGTGAGTAATAGTTACTCTTGGGAGATTTTCACTTCACAATTAGCTAACCCATTAGGTGTCTAGAAAGGTGTTTATGGGATTATGCCTCTAAGAAAAGGGGTTATTTAATTGGGTCACGGGGAGCTTCACTTGGAGTACTTACACTGGCCTGGCGACCGGTTAGCGAACTTATGGAGTGTACATGATCCCAGCTAGTTCTTCTTTTAAGATTTGAAGGAGAATTCGATGAAAAGTGGGAGCCATCCTGATTAGATAAACTAATTAAACCAATCTGATTTTGCAAGAGCGCACGCTGAGTGTTTATTTCTTTCTCTCTCTCTCTCTCTCTCCAGGCAGCAACTATGATAGGCCTTAAGTTTTTGCTAGATAAAAATAAATTGACCGGGTCAAATTATAAAGACTGGCTGAGAAATGTCACCATTGCCCTTACATATGATAAAGTTTCATATGTCCTTACCGCTCCTGCACCCCAGATCCCCGGTCCAGGTTCCTCGGTTGCTGTTGAGATCCGCAAAATGTGGGATCAAGATTGCACGACGGTCAAGTGCCTCGTGCTGGCCTCAATGAATAATGATTTGAAGAGGGAGCACAAGAAGATGTATGTGCAATCTATCTTTCTCCACTGCAAAGATCTGTATGGAAAATAATCTCGCATCGCAAGATATGAGACCTTAAAAAAACTGTTTCAATCAAGGTTGGCTTTCGGATCATCTGTTGGGGACCACGTCCTGAAGATGATTAGTCTTATTGAAGAGCTCGCAGACCTGGGATGTACGTTAGACAATGAATTATACATAGATTTGATTCTACAGTCCTTTCTCTTCATCTATGCTCGGTTCATATTGAACTTCAATATGCACAAAATGGAATGTGGACTTCCAGATTTCCTCAACATGTTGAGGAGTGCCGAGAGCATCTTGAAAAAAGAAAAGTCACCCGTTCTTATTGCAATCTTTTCTACTAAGTCCAAAACTAAGGCTAAGCGAAAGAAGAGGAACAACCCTACCAAGCCTCAAGGAGGTGTCAAAAGGTGAAGGATGGGGACAAGACAGGGGGCTGCAGAAGCAGGAAAAGGAGAATACTACTATTGTCATAAGACCGGGCATTGGAAGAGGAGTTGCAAGGCTTATCTAGCTAGCCTCAAAGGCAAGAAGCATAGTGATGCTTTTACCTCAGGTGTGTTTATAAACGAAAGTTGTTTTCAATAAACTTTGCCTCCTGTGTACTAGATACCGGTTCAGTTTCTCATATCTGTAATTGTTTACACACATAAGAAGTAGAAAGGTTATGAAGAAAGACGATATGACCCTCTGAGTTAGAAACGGCACAAGTGTTGACGTTGTTGCTGTTGGGGATTATTACCTTAGTTTGCCAAGCGGCAAAATTTTGATTTTGAAGAACTGTTTTGTGTACCATCCATACTGTGTAATATTATATCAGTTGCCTTATTATCTAAATAAGGATATAATTTTGCATTGGAAAGTAATATTATGAACATTCACCTTAATCATGAGCTGATTGGGTCGAGTATACTTAATAAGGGTATATACATTCTAAATCAATATACAGTTTTCAACATCCAACACACACACAAGAGGAAGAGCTCATAAATGAATGAAACCTTCTTGTGGTATTGTAGACTTGGTCATCTCAATAAGACTAGAACTTCGTTCACCGGATAAAGATAGATATTTAGATCCGTTCAAATATGAATCTTACACAACTTATCAGTCTTGTCTCAAATAAAAGATGACTAAAACTCCGTTCACTGGATACAAAGAAAGAGCAGATGAACTCTTAGGACTCATACACAATGATGTATGAGTTCCAATATCTACACATCCAAGAGGTGGATACTCTTACTTTATAACTTTTATCGATGATTTCTTAAGGTATGGATATGTGTTTCTGTTGAAATATTAGTCCGAGACTTTTAATAAATTCAAAGAATATAAGAATGAAGTAGAGAACCAAATGGGCAAAAATATCAAAATAGTTCTATCTGATCGAGGAGGAGAATATTTAAACACCGAGTTCCTTGAATGCCTAAAAGAGAATGATATACTCTCTTAACTTACTCCTCCATATACACTACAGCTTAACGGTGTATTAGAGAGAAAAAATCACACTCTACTAGATATGGTGTGTTCTATGATGAGTAATACTGAGTCGTCGCTCTCCTTCTGGGATTATGAGCTTGAAACAGCTGCATACCTGTTGAATCAGGTTCTATCCAAATCAGTGCCTAAGACTCCATATAAGATATGGAGTGGAAAGAGACTATATCTAAAGTTTGTCAAGATATGGGGTTGTCTGGCTTATATTAAAAAGCAAAACCCATACAAATTTGAGGCACGATCAGTTCTTTGCAAGTTTCTGGGATATCCCAAGAAGTCTCTAGGGTATCTTTTCTACCACATCGAGAAACAAAAGCTTTTTGTTTCTGGACACGCCACCTTTCTAGAAATGGAATTTCTTGTAAAAAAATTAGTGGGAACTGGAAGAAATTCCAGAACCACAAACTGCCATTAACGATTTGGATGAACCACAGGTTTCAATAAAGCCTGACGAACCTCAACCGCTCCGCAGATCTAGTAGACGTCATCATCCACCTGAAAGATGCTACGGTTTTTCATAAACGGTGATAGAGAGGATTGCATCATGAAAGATGATGACCCTACTAGTTTCTAGCAGGCCATCATGAGTAGAGAATCTATGAAATGGCTAAATATTATGCGATCCGAGATGGAATCCATGTAAACCAACAAATTATGGAATTTGGATGTTGCTCTTGAAGGGGAGAAACCCATTGGGAGCAAATGGATCTTCAAAAAGAAAGAACGGTGCAGATGGAAAGGTTGAGACCTTCAATGCTTGACTTTCAGAAAAAGGTTTTCGTCAAGGACCAGGTGTGGACCATGACGAAACTTTTTCTTACGTAGCTATGCTTAAGTCTATCCGGATCCTACTTGTCATTGTTGTTTTCAATGACTATGAGATCTTACAAATGGATGTCAAAATTGCCATTCTAAATCCTGATTTAGAAAAGAGCGTGTATATGACTCAGCCATAAGGCTTCGTAGACAGTAGGAGCGAAAAAGTGTGCAATCTACTTAAATCCATTTATGGATTAAAGCAAGCGTCGCAGAGTTGAAACATTTGTTTTGATGTTGCAGTCAAAGGGTTTGACTTCAAAAATGTAGATGAACCATGCATCATAAGAAGGTTGTAGGGAGCGTTGTCGTATTCCTACTATTGTACGTAGATGACATTCTCCTGACAGGAAATGATACTCTTAGGCTTCAATCGGTCAAACTATTTTTGTCACGGAAGTTCTCCATGAAAGACCTGGATGGTGCTTCCTACATTCTGGAGAATAAGATCTTTAAGGATATATCTAAAAAGATGTTGGATTGTCCCAATCCAGGTACATATACATCATACTAGAGTGGTTTAGTATGGAAAATTCCAAGCGTGGTAATTTACCCGCTTGTTACGGAATCGCCATTTCTAAATAAATGTCTCTCAAGACTGATGAAGAGAGGGCTCGCATGACTGTTATACCCTAAGTTTCGGTGGTAGGGTCTATCATGTATGTGATGTTATGTATTGTTGGGTTACCTTAACACCCTAGCCAACGAACGTGAGGGTTTGCGGAACAAAAATTTTCTTACAACTTTAAAAAAGGTGCTAAGTTAACCCAATAAAACCAGGATCTTTCCATAAACCTATCTAGCAAAACTAAATGAGATGAACTAACTACTATGAAAGAAGTCTCACCAAATAATCCAAGTCCTTCGGTCTTCTTTCCTCATCGTTAGCTCCAAGTTTTCACCTTGAACATGCTTGATCTTCTTTTCCCGCTCCATCGGTTCTCCGGGATCGAGCTTGTTCTCTGGTCCTCCTTTGTCGTAGATGATCCACCCGAGAGATGTGATCTATGTTTCTAGCTCCTAACTAAGTGTTAATAGGAGCAACTAGAGAACTTAGGTTGCTAATCCAAGTTGTCTAGGATGTAGTGTGGAGTTCTATGTGTTCTACTATCTCTATCTTGCATCTTCACTTGTTTCTCAACTCATGAGAGGGTGGTGAAGAGGAAGATGATGAAGGTGGAGGAAACTCAAGAGGAGGGAGGAGGGTGAAGCAAATATGAGAGCTCAAGAATAATGAAGCATCCAAGTGAGAAAATCCAACACAATGGTTTTGTGTATCAATTTCCATGAATAAACAAGTGTAGCCATGCTTCAATAGTAACCACAAATGAATAAAGAATTCATTTTTCAACTATTGAAGCCATGCCTCTCACCATGCCCCCCTTCACCATAATTTCAACATCATTTCCATTTATCAATAAATGGAAAAGTCCATGATGAGGTGTCCACCTTCTAGAAGGTAATCTGTAATAAAATACGGATTACATTCTGCTGTATATACATACCTGCATTCGGATAAAAATTCGAATGCCTAAAGAGATAGAATAACAAGAAGAACGTAATATTAGAATATAAATATCGAAATACATATATGTAAATTATCAAATCAATACCAAATTTAACAATCCGTCTTAAACCCGAGCCGGCTAGTATTACCAACTGTCCAATCGAAAGTCCGGGTACAAAGTACATCAATAGAACGGAACCCTGCACGTATCTAATATGACTACTACATCATTTCTCCTGAACCAGGAAAACCCTCTGTGTGGGAATCTACAGACTCGACAGTACGCCGGCAGTGAGTTACTGGATAAATCCATAACAACAAGCACGTCAGCGGCACTAACTATACGTAACGGCTACCCGAGTACCTGTCGAAAAGGAAGGCCGACGAGCAAACTCATCTGGATCCTTACTGAGCCTATCTGTGACAATCTCCGTACAGTCCGGTCTCTTTGTCTGAGAGTATCGCATACCAGGTCTAGGGAGTGGTTAACGTCAGACCCTAATAATCCGGTAATTCGTGCTGATGCGGCTCAGGACCAATCCGGGAAACTACTGATCAGCCTATCAGTAAATCCCAACTGCCTTGGCCAAGGTCTTATGGTCCTGACCAATCGAACACAGTGCGATATCGACTCCCTATACTGGGAGAGACGAATCCCCGATAATCGCTCACTGCCTCCATGTGGCTCGGGACTATACCCAACCAAAACCTGTTTGCACGACTCAGTAGAGCCGTGGTAGGGTAGTGATCAAAGCACAGTGGGAACTCACATGAGATAAATGACGATCTCAGGTCTAAAGCCTAACCTGTACTCATGTCGCCTGAGAACTTCCACCTGACGATAGGTATAGTACCATCTGAAAGTTCTCAGCGAATCCGTCCGGTGTACTCACCCCCAGTGAGCATCTGTATACGATCTTAGGTGCGAAAGACCAATGGTTGCGGGACCGTACCATCGCCCTTCGTCGGGGTCTAGAAATGTATACACTAGTCTACTCTAGAATATCGATGCCCAGTCTCGATATTCCCACGACTAGGGACCATTTAAGGATGTGCGTACCGACTACCCAGCTCCCATAAGTATGATCGCATCACAACGCGGGTAGTCTAGCAAATGATCCTACGGGCTTTATCAACATGTACAAAAGATATGTAATAGCAAGTAAAACATACACATGTTAAGATAAAGACAAACCAGATAGCATACTATCATATCGAGCAAGATTGTCCCGTGTGTGTGTGTGTGTGTGTGTGTGTGTGTGTGTCCAAGCATCCAAATATATACATATACAATAATGGCCTTTTGGTCATACATATCGAACAATCTCCCACTTGCACTAAGGCCATATATATCGGCTTATCGAGTACCCAACGTCTGCTCTAGGGCCAGTTGTTGGCGTATCGAATACCCAACATCTCAAAAAGTCTCTCGAACTGTGCTTGAGGAAGGGCTTTGGTGAATGGATCCGCGATGTTGTCTTTTGTGTCCACTCTCCGCATCTCGATCTCCCGGCAATCAATGATCTTCCTGATCAGGTGATACCTCCTCAAGATGTGCCTGGATTTCTGATAGGACCGTGGTTCCCTTGATAAAGTCATAGCTCCATTGTTGTCGCAATACACAGGTATTGGATTAACAATTGATGGAACCACCTGAAGTTCAGTAATGAACTTCTTAATCCAGACGGCTTCTTTTGCGGCATAGTTGGCAGCAATGTATTCAGTCTCCATCGTCGAATCTGCGACGGTGTCCTGTTTGGAACTCTTCCAACAGACCGCCCCTTCGTTGAGGGTAAACACAAAACCCGAGACAGACTTGCTGTCATCCTTGTCAATATGGAAGCTTGAATCGGTAAAAGACTCCACCTGGAGGTCCCCATTACCGAATACCAGGAACAGTTCTTTAGTCCTTCTCAGGTACTTCAGAATGTTCTTAACAGCTATCCAGTGGTTCTCACCTTGGTTAGACTGATACCGTCTCACCACGCTAAGCGCGTAAGCTATATCTGGTCGAGTACATAGCATCGCATACATTATAGATCCTATCGCCGAAGCGTAGGGTATGGTGCTCATGTGAACCCTCTCTTTATCGGTCTTGGGAAACATCTCTTTGGAGAGGGTGATTCCGTGCAATGCGGGTACGTTACCGCGCTTGGAATCTT
Organism: Agapanthus africanus; assembly: GCA_030015575.1. Taxonomy (NCBI): domain Eukaryota; kingdom Viridiplantae; phylum Streptophyta; class Magnoliopsida; order Asparagales; family Amaryllidaceae; genus Agapanthus; species Agapanthus africanus. The sequence continues at coordinate 724,612,658 of CM057339.1, forward strand.
CTATACTAAATCTCTTTAGTACGGTCGATGTGTACCTGGACTGTGATAGTCTCAGTAATCTCTTGGATCTATCTCTGTAGATCTTCATCCATAGAATGTACGAGGCATCACCCAGGTCCTTCATGGAGAACCTTTGTGACAAGAACAGCTTGACCGATTGTAGTATAGGAATATCATTTCCTATCAAAAAATATCGTCCATGTACAATACTAGGAACAAGACAGTTCGGCCTACAATCTTCTTATATATACAAGGCTCTTCCTCATTCTTGATGAAGTCAAATCCCTTGACTGTTTCATCAAAACAGATGTTCCAGCTCCGCGATACTTGCTTTAATCCATAAATGGATTTAAGCAACTTTCACACCTTCCCGCTGCTCCCACTGTCTATGAAACCTTCCGGATGATCCATATAAACGCACTCTTCTAAACTTCTGTTCAGAAAAGCCTTTTTTATGTCCATCTGCCAGATCTCATAGTCATGGAATGCAGTGATGGCAAGTAGGATCTGAATAGATTTGAGCATAGCCACTGGAGAAAAGGTTTCGTCATAGTCCACACCTGGTCTTTGACGAAAACCTTTTGCAATAAGTCTAGCCTTATAGGTTTCCACCTGTCCATCTACACCAAATTTCTTTTTGTAGATCCATTTGCATCCAACGAGTTTTACCCCAGATGGAGCAATTTCTAAGGTCCACACTTTATTGGTGTATATGGACTCCATTTCGGATCGCATAGCATCCAGCCATTTATTAGAGTCCTTACTGATAATGGTCTGCCTGAAACTAGTAGGATCATCTTCTTCCAAGATGCAATCCTGTCGATCCCCGTCTATGAGAAAACCGCAGTATCTCTCGGGCGGATGAGAAATCCTACCAGATTTGCAGAGTAGCTGAGGTTCGTCGGGTATAACTGAATCTAGCGGTTCCACCAAATCGTTAGTTATAGTTTGTTTTTCTGGAATTTCATCCAGTTCTAACGTGCTGCCACCAATATTTTTAACAAGAAATTATTTTTCCAAAAATGTGGCGTTCCTAGAAACAATAATCTTTTGTTCCTCTGCGTGGTAGAATAGATACCCATTAGAATCCTTTGGGTATCCCACAAACTTACACAAAACTGATCGTGCCTCAAGTTTTTCTGGGTTCTGCTTTTTGACATAAGCAGGGCAACCCCAAATCTTAACACGTTTAAGTTGCAAACTCTTACTACTCCATATTTCATACGGAGTTTTAGGCACGGATTTGGATGGAACTTGATTTAAAAGATGTGGTGTTGTTTGAAGTGCATATCCCTAGAATGAAAGAGGCAACTCAACACTACTCATCATGGAGCGAACCATATCCAATAGGGTACGATTCCTCCGCTCCGATACACCGTTGTTCTATGGTGTATACGGAGGAGTAAGTTGAGAAAGAATTCCATTCTCTTTTAAGTATTCTAGGAATTCCGTGCTTAAGCATTCCCCTCCTCTGTCAGATCGGAGGATCTTGATACTTTTGTCAGTCTGGTTCTCAACTTCGTTTCTGTATTCTTTGAATTTCTCAAAAGTTTCAGATTTGTGTTTCAAAAGATACACACATCCGAACCTAGAGAGATTGTCAGTGAATGTGATGAAGTACGAGAACCCACCTTTTCCATGTATAGACATTGGACCACATACATCACTGCGTATGAGTCCCAAGAGCTCTGCTGCTCTTTCTCCGTGTCCGGTGTACGGAGATTTGGTCATTTTTCCTTTGAGACAAGACTGACAAGTTTCATAAGATGAAAATTCGAACATATCCAAAAATCCATCTTTATGCAACTTATTCGGTCTTTTCTCTCCGATATGACCAAGTCTACAATGCCACAAGTAGGATTCGTTCATTTCTGGACTCTCCCTCTTGTGTGTATTTTGTACATTTAGAACTGTGTTTTAATTTAGAATATAGATACCATTACACGGTGTACCTTCTGCAACCAATACCTGATTAAGGTAAATGTTCATGATATTTCTATCAAGAACAAACTTATATCCGTCTTTATCAAGTAAAGAAACTGATATGATGTTGCAAACCATGGAAGGTACATAGTAGCAATTGTTCAAAATCATAGTATTGCCATTTGGCAAGGCTAGGTGATATTCACCGACGGCAGAAGCATCAACTTATGCTCCATTCCCTACTATGAGGGACATATCACCAGGTCCAACCATCCTACTCTTTCTCAGTCCCCGTAATAAATTACAGATATGAGATCCTGATCCGGTATCTAGTACCCAAGAGGTAGGACTGACCGAAAAACAGTTCTCAATAATAAGAACACCTGAAGAAGATGCATTAGTATGCTTCTTCGATTGGGTCATCAAGGAATTCATGCAATCCTCTTTCCTCTGCTCATACTTATGACTGTTGTCATAAGTTAGAGCCAAATTGACGTTCCCCAGCCCCGAATAAGAATTCAGATCAGTCAAGCGATACATTTTATTATCTTGATTAGGGCTTGAAGTGGTTGCTACCTAGAGAAAGAGAAAAGAAACACTCAGCGTGCGCTCTTGCAAGATTAGATTAGTTATTAGTTTATCTAATCAGGATGTCTCCTACTGTTTCCTCAAATTCTTCTTCAAACCTAAAAAGAAGAATTAGTTGGGATTAATCGCACGTCACAATACTTGCTTAATCTTTCAGCCAGGCTGGTGTCGGCTGGTGTCGGTACTTCGAGGAAGGTTTTCTAATGCTTTTGCGAAGTTCCTTAATTATATAACATCTTTTCCCTGGAGGCATAGCCCCGATAACACCGTTCTAGACACCTACTTGGTTTATAGCATTGATTGTTAAGTGAAATAATTTCCCAGGAGTAATCCTACTCATCAGTGGGATCGGGATCCAACTATCATTGCATGATAAACTAGATGGAAGCCACTCTAGTCATCACACTCCAGAAGGTATACAGCACTAGCAAGTTTCCTGTATATTTGAAAATCCCGTTGTGGTTTTTGCCCCTAGGACCCAAGTAACCTTGACACAGTCAACAAATTAAAAAGTCCTAGTCAAGTTCAACCCGACATTATCATAATTGCATTAAACCCACCCTCATAACCCTTGACACAGTCAACAAGGTTATACAACTGTCCTAACCAATCGCATCGTTTGCTACAAATAAGCAATACTCAGTTGCCGCTCACTACGCCTTGACACAGCCAACAAACGCAGCACGAATACTAAGTATTACTTATAAGAAATGACGGAGTGCTACGGCTGAGTTTTTTGGTGAAAAACCCTTTAACGTAATGACTTGATATCGTTGAAGGAACCTGAGCAGTTTTGAAAAAAGAGTGGTTTAGGCTCCTCTTTTGAAAACTTGTGGTTTTGAAAAAACCGAGTAATCTACAGTAAAGACTACAGTTTTTCGAAAACTTGTGGTTTTGAAAAAACCGAGTAATCTACAATATAAAGTCAGGAAATTCAACAAGATTCCCGACATCCTGATCGAATGCTCGTCGCAAACTTTAGTAGGCGGCCGCACCCCCGATACCATCGACGAAGTGCACCAAGGTGGAACACCGCTGCCGCGAGCACCCGAACGGATGCTTTCGGCGACGGGGTTCTCCTACAGTCACTTGTTCGGGGCTATGGGGTGAGGCTGTCTATTAAGTTTACCCGGCGAGTATCCGCGTACGCTACGTGATTGCGACGGACTTTTGATCACATCAAAATTCCGTGGCAACCGATCAAGTGAGACTAAACCGCTAGATTTATAACATTCATTCAGTTATCTCATAACTGCTTGTGAATTCCAATTATTGTATCACATTCCGTATAAATAGAAAATGTTAAACTTTTCGATCGAACAGTCAAACACCCAAGTTTTCCCGAAACAGCTCAACACATGAAATAAGTCTAACAACATTCAGTTCATGCCTCGGTACCAACGGTCCAGCCGTAGAAAGGTCAAGCCAACGCCTCACATGTGGCACGCCGTACTGCCCCAAACCCTAAGCTTCAAAGGGCAGTTCAAGACGGTCACATAATCGAGTTAAGGTTTGTTGTCTTCTAGAGGGTCCATCGCGTTACTTGCACTACTAAGAACGTCTTTAAACCACGGAAAAAATCCAACAATTGGAAATTTCCCGGAAGGGGAAAAAGTGGGTATTTATATCCGGTCGAACTTTTTAACATATTCAATAATTATCCGAAAAACACATAGACAAGTTTAGACAATCCGGTCGAATCTACGAACTCCCAATACAACCCAGAAAACTCAACTCTTGAATAAATATTAAAAATTCTCAGGAAAACCAGCACTGCAAAGTAGGAGTTACTGTGCAAAATTCAATGCATGAAGAGACTAAAGGGCCGCGGAACCGCCGCATTAGCATGCTAATGCCGCGGTTCCGCCGCGCTTTGGTGGACTTAGGTGCTCGAACTTCACAGTAATTCTTAGAAATACCTGCTGATTTTTCTGCATATTTTTAATTCTCAAAAAACCACGATTTCAGAAAATGTACAGAGAGCATTTTTGGCTTTGGGATTCGGTTCGATCGGACTTCTAATTTCGTCTACGCATCGCCTAAGGCTCTAGCTAGGCTCTGATACCAATGTAGGGTTCCTAGACACTCTCAAGAGGTCTCACAAGGTATCAACCATGCCAATTTCAAATTTTACGGGTGCCGAGAAAACCTAATACGGATCGTTGACTAGAGTTTAGGCGAAAAACGAAACTAGTTAACATCTTAACTAAAGGAGAGAGGCTACAACCTTTGTAGATCCGTTTCTCCACTTCCTTAGCTCCACGTAGGCGTCCTCTCGCTGTCCGTCTCGAATCCCGAACTCAATCGTCGGCTTCATCGGAAAATAGGCGGGCTAGGTCGTCGGCTTCGTGCCGAAGATGATGAAAATAGAATATGATAAGTGTTGCTTGAAAAAGGAAAAGAAAAAGAATACTTATCATATACTAACTATGGTAGAGTGTAGAGAATAGACCATGGTTACTTGGAAGGGTTAGGGTTAAGCATGAAGACAAGAATTGTTACAAAGTCAAAGCTTCATGAAGCTTCAACTAGAAACAAAGAAAGCCACCATTCTCTTCAAAATCTTTTCCAAATAAATCAATAAATAAATAAAAGAAAAAGCAAAACCCTAATCATCATCTTAACCATGGTTTAATTCTATACACTTAACCAAAGAAGCATGTATCATCAAACATGATACAATCAAGTGTATAAAAGTATATCACATATACAACTTGCACATACAAGTGAGAAAATCCATATAAAGTGAACCAATACTAGTTAATGCAAAGTAATATATCAAATATATAATTATACATTAAATCATTAAATCAACACTTGATTCAATGATCCGGTCATGTCGCACATAACCGACTAGTATCCAATGTATCGGCTTATCGAATCAATCCTTGATTCGATATCTAGGTTATATCGCATATAACCGGTCGATACATTCATCGCGAGAAGGAAATACGGTATCACATACACGCATCATTCTCGGTCCCGCACATATCTCATATGTGCCCCTATTTCGTTTCGCTTGAGCCAGGAAACCTCTGTGTAGGACTCTAAAGACTCGTCAATACGCCGGCAGCAGATGATGATCATATCAAGCACCCACAAGCCGCAAGCGGTCTGCTAAACGTAACGGCCACCCGGGTATTGAGCGATGAGAAGATCGACGAGCAAGCCCGCTCACACTCCTGTGAATCTAACCAGTAACACTTACCGTACAGTCCGGTCTGTTCGTCTGATATGTCGCATATCAAGTCTAGGGGTGGTAAACGTCAGACCCCAATAACCGATAAGTCGTGCCGATGTGAGGCTCATAACGGGTCGAGAAACTACTGGTAACACTTACCAGCAAATCTCTGATCAGCCCTGGCCAGGGACTTCCCTGTTACGGCCAATCGAGCACAGCGCAACATCAACCCCCAATACCGGGAGAGACGAAACCCCTCCTATCGCTCATTGCCTCCATGTGACTCGGGACTGTACCCAAAGACCACTGTTTTGCACGCCCTCATGGACGTGGTAAGGTGGAGATCAAAGTACAGTGGGAATCACACAAGACTCTATGACGATCTCGGGTCTACAGACTAACCTGTATAAGTGTCACCTGAGAACTGCCATCTGACGTGAGGTATAATACCATCTGGGAGTTCTCGGCGAGTCCGTCCAGTGTACCCAGTCTCCACTGAGCACCCGTACACCATCTCTGATGTCAAACACCAATGGATATGGGATCATCCATCACCCATCTCATGGGTCGAGAAGCGTATACGCTAGTCTACACTGGTATATCGATGCCCCGTCTCGATACACCAACGACTAGGGACCTTGAAGGATGTACCTATGGACTACCATGTCCCCACTAGTATGATCTGCATCATAGTCCAGGTAGTCAAGTACACATCCTAAGGGCTTTACCAACATATAACTATAAGACAGTTTAAAGAGACTAGTGTACATGTTAAGATAAAGAGTAACCAGATAGCATACTATCATATCGAGCAAGAAAGTCATCTCTATATATGTCCAAGCATCCAATATAATATACATCATCTGTACAATACTGGCCTCTAGGGCATACATACAACTAACAATCTCCCACTTGCACTAGGGCCAGCTGCTGTAGTATCGCATACCGAGCATCCCGAAGAGTTTCTCAAACTGTATCTGGGGAATGGCCTTCGTGAGTGGATCCGTCGTGTTGTTCTTCGTGTCAACCCTCTTGACCTCGATCACCCGGCGATCTACTATCTCCCGGATCAGGTGATACCGTCTCAGAATATGCCTGGATCGCTGATGGGACCTAGGTTCCTTGGCCAAAGCCACCGCTCCATTGTTATCGCAATACAAAGGTATTGGATGCTCAATGGATGGAACCACTCCAAGTTCAGTAATGAACTTCTTGATCCAGACAGCCTCTTTAGCAGCATCGTTGGCAGCGATGTATTCAGCCTCCATCGTCGAGTCTGCCACGGTTTCCTGCTTGGAACTCTTCCAGCTAACCGCCCCTCCGTAAAGGGTAAAGACAAATCCCAACTGCGACTTAGAGTCGTCCTTATCACTCTGGAAGCTCGAATCGGTAAAGGACTCCACTTGGAGTTCTCCGTTACCATACACCAAGAGCATCTCTTTAGTCCTTCGTAAGTACTTGAGAATGCTCTTCACAGCTGTCCAGTGACTCTCTCCAGGATCAGCTTGATACCTGCTCACTACACTTAGTGAGTATGCAACATCAGGTCTGGTACATAGCATCGCGTACATGATAGAGCGTACAGCCGAAGCATAGGGTATCCCTTGCATGCGAGCTCTCTCCAAATCAATCTTGGGAGACATCTCTTTGGAAAGAGTGACTCCAGAGATCGTGGGCAAGTTCCCACGCTTGGATTCTTCCATACTAAACCTCTTTAGTATGGTGTCAATGTACCTGGATTGGGACAATCCCAAAATCCGTTTGGATCTATCTCTATAGATCCTTATTCCCAATATGCAGGAGGCATCACCAAGATCTTTCATTGAGAATCTTTGTGATAAGAAGAGCTTGACCGATTGCAGCATAGGAATATCATTTCCTATCAAGAGTATGTCGTCCACGTACAATACGAGGAAGACAACCTTACTCTCTGCCATCTTCTTGTAGATACAAGGTTCATCTGGGTTTTTGACGAAATCAAACTCTTTGATAACGACGTCAAAGCAGATGTTCCAACTCCGCGATGCTTGCTTTAATCCATAAATGGATTAAAGCAGCTTGCACACCTTCCCGCTGCTCCCACTATCTATGAAGCCCTCTGGCTGAGTCATGTACACGCACTCTTCTAAATCACCATTTAGAAAGGCGGTCTTAACATCCATTTGCCAGATTTCGTAGTCATGATACGCAACGATGGCAAGCATGATCCGGATGGATTTAAGCATAGCCACTGGAGAAAAGGTTTCGTCATAGTCCACACCTGGTCTTTGACGAAAACCCTTTGCAACAAGTCTAGCTTTGAAAGTCTCCACTTTCCCATCTACACCAAGTTTTTTCTTGAAGATCCACTTGCTCCCAATGGGTTTTACCCCTTCAGGAACAACTTCCAAAGTCCATACTTTGTTGGTGTACATGGATTCCATCTCGGACCGCATAGCATCCATCCATTTCACCGAGTCCCTACTCTTGATGGCCTGCTCGAAGCTAGTTGGGTCATCATCCTCCATGAAGCAATCCTCGCTCCCACCATCCATGAGAAAACCGTAGTATCTCTCAGGTTGGCGAGGAACCCTACTAGATCGGCGGAGAGGCTGAGGTTCATTGGGAGCTACTGAATCTTCTGGTTCCACTAAATCTTTAGTTACGGTTTGTGTATCTGGAACTTCTTCCAGCTCTACCACTTTGCCACCAATTTCTTTTTCAAGGAATTCCTTTTCTAAAAAGGTGGCATATTGAGAAACAAACACTTTTTGTTCTTCAGCATGGTAGAAAAAATATCCATGGGAATTCTTAGGATATCCCACAAACTTGCAAAGAACTGACCGTGCCTCGAGTTTGTCTGGATTTTGCCTTTTGACATAGGCCGGACAACCCCATATCTTAACTCGTTTAAAATATGGTCTCTTCCCACTCCATATCTCATATGGTGTGGTAGGTACATATTTAGATGGAACTTGATTCAATAGGTATGTTGCTGTTTCCAGCGCATATCCCCAGAAGGAAATAGGTAACTCAGCTGTGCTCATCATAGAGCGCACCATATCTAATAGGGTGTGGTTCCTCCGTTCTGATACACCGTTGTGCTGTGGTGTATATGGAGGAGTCAGCTGAGAGAGAATCTCATTCTCTTTTAGGAAGTCCAGGAATTCATTGCTCAAGTATTCACCTCCTCGATCAGATCGTAGGATTTTAATACTTTTTCCGGTTTGGTTCTCAACTTCTTGTTTATATTCCCTAAATTTCTCAAAAGCTTCTGATTTGTGTTTTATCAGGAACACATACCCGAACCTAGAGAGATCGTCAGTGAATGTAATGAAGTATGAAGAACCATCCCTGGCATGTGTAGACATAGGACCGCATACATCACTATGTATCAGTCCCAAGAGTTCGGTAACTCTTTCTCCGTGTCCCGTAAACGGAGTTTTGGTCATCTTGCCTTTGAGACATGACTGGCAAGTGTCATAAGATGAAAATTCGAAAGTTTCAAATATCCATCCTTATGCAACTTAGCCAGTCGTGTCGCATTGATGTGACCCAGTCTACAATACCACAAGAAGGATTCGTTCATTTCTGAACTCTTCCTCTTGTGTGTGTTAGTTATGCTCAGAACTGTTGATTGATTTAGAACATAAATGCCATTGCACAACGTGCCTGATCCAACCAACTTTTGGTTACGGAAAATGTTCCTGTAATAAAAAATTATATCCCTCTTTACTTAACAAAGAAATCGATATAATGTTGCATATCAGGTTCGACATGTAATAGCATTCGTTCAGAACCAATGTATTACCAGTTGGTAATACAAGGTGATATTCCCCGACAGTCTTAGCTGCAACAATTGCACCATTTCCAACTCTAATGTCTTTATCACCTTCTCCAAGTTCTCTACCTTTCTTGAGCCCATGTAACTGATTACATATATGGGATCCTGACCCGGTATCTAATACCCAGGACGTAGAGCAAATGGAGAAACAGTTCTTTGTAACGAACACACCCGAAGAAAATGCATCATCATGTACTTTCTTCATACAGGTGGCATGGGAATCCTGGTATTCCCCTATATCCTATTCAGTCCTATAACTCTTATAGGAAAGAACGGGACCAACGTTCCCCAGCACAGTATAACATGCGGGTTCGGTCAATACATCCATATTATTATCTTTATTAGGGCATGACATGGTCGCTACCTGGAGAGAGAGAGAGAAGAAAACACTTTAGCGTATGCTCGTGCATGATCAGATTGGTTATTATCTTATCTAATCAGGATGGCACCGACTGTTTTTATCAAATTTTCCTTCAAACCCTAAAAGGAAAGACTAGCCGGGATTAATTACACACTACAAGTTCGTCGATCTTTCAGCCAGGCCAGTGTCGGTACTTTGAGGGAGGTCCCCCGTGCTTTCGCACGAACCTAATTAATGTAAACCTCGTTTTCCCAGGGGCATAACCCCTTTGACACCTTTCTAGACACCTACTTGATCAGCTAATTGTAATGTGTAAAACTCTCCCAGGAGTAACTCTTACTCGCAGTGGGTATCGGGATCCAACTATCTCATAGAAGGTATGCAATCTCATTGCAAATTTCAACACTTGAAATTCCCAATAATATTTTGCCCCTAGCAGCTATATGACCTTAACATAGTCAACAAATCACAAGTGCTAGTCAAGTTCAACCCGTCATTTCCTGATTGAATTAAACCCACCCGCACGACCCTTAACATAGTCAACAAAGTCGCACGACTACCCTAATCCAATTTGCATCATATGCATAAGCAGATAAATACTGGTCAGCTACCGCACACTACGCCTTAACATAGTCAACAAACGTAGCACGAATACTAACTAGTACTTATCTGAAATGACGGAGGGCTACGACAGGTTTTTCTGAAAACTTATTGCGTAATGAACTTGATATTGTCGTAGAATCAAATGAAGTTTTGAAATGGAGTGATTTTGAGGCTTTTTTAGTTTTGCTAAAGGGGTCACTCCCGGTGAAGGGATCGTCGGCCATTTCCTCGTCGAATGAGGTGCGGGATATATCATATATATCACTGTGCAAAGCAGAAACTATAGAAGCAATCAAAAACAAACTGAGGGTGTATCATCTACCAGTTATTGCTAAAGGAGTCACTCCCGGTGAAGGGATCTCAGTCCTTTCCTCATCGAATAAGGTGCAGGATATATCACATATACCGCTATGCAAAGCAAGAACTGTAGCTACCTATTTTATTTAAAATTTGATTCTACAACATCTTAGGTTTCTTTTCTTTCATTAATCTCATTAATGAAGTCCGATCATTTAAGTACCTAAACATCACAGATAAATACGACGTACACTTATGCTATCCGCATTCGCCTGGATGTCCCCTCGTGCACCGTTAGGTTAGGTAACTAACGACAGAGCAGGGCAGGGCTAGTGCGGATGCAAAACATAAGTAACGTCTATATAATATATCATATATACTATATACAGTATCTATCACAGAACATCACATGATCGCATCACAGATATCGCAGCAGAAGAAACATATGAAACATTGGATATACTAGGACGTCCGTGTTTTCAATACGAGCCAGTATAAAACACGGATTCCACGGTCGTGATGAATAGCCAATCCCACACCCCTAGACCCCTACGAGAGCGGCAAGCAACCCTACCAATTCTAGGGTTAAGAGACCCGGACTCGACTCCTCGAGTTGGTCTCCCACTAGACCCCAGAACCCGGTTACTTGTGCTCCCCTCCTTGGGTCTATCCTAATGCGGAAAAGTAAATAATATACAAACGGTGACAACTTCCGCAACCTGGAAGTGCCCCAATAAAAGAATATTACATACAAGTTTTTACATGAATGAAAATGAAAAAACAATCATCTCACATAAAAAAAATGGCTATTCAAACACGACGATCCAATATAACATATCCAGCAACACATAACATCACATGTCATCAACGTAAGTAAATATGCGCATCCCAATTGTCGTTGACATATAGCAACGAAACCGGCGATTTCACATATTACACTTACGGTCACAGAAAAGAAAGTGTAAAACTACAACAGTTGGAATCCGCAACCTTCATAGACATCGCATGCCTAATCAAATGAATTACTTAGACATCGCATGCCTAACAATTATAAACCCCGCATTTTAGTCTCATTATCGAAAACACTTTTCAATATAAAGTCGGGAAATTCAACAAGATTCCCGACATCCTGATCGAATGCTCGTCGCAAACTTTAGTAGGCGGCCGCACCCCCGATACCATCGACGAAGTGCACCAAGGTGGAACACCGCTGCCGCGAGCACCCGAACGGATGCTTTCGGCGACGGGGTTCTCCTACAGTCACTTGTTCGGGGCTATGGGGTGAGGCTGTCTATTAAGTTTACCCGGCGAGTATCCGCGTACGCTACGTGATTGCGACGGACTTTTGATCACATCAAAATTCCGTGGCAACCGATCAAGTGAGACTAAACTGCTAGATTTATAACATTCATTCAGTTATCTCATAACTGCTTGTGAATTCCAATTATTGTATCACATTCCGTATAAATAGAAAATGTTAAACTTTTCGATCGAACAGTCAAACACCCAAGTTTTCCCGAAACAGCTCAACACATGAAATAAGTCTAACAAAATTCAGTTCGTGCCTCAGTACCAACGGTCCAGCCGTAGAAAGGTCAAGCCAACGCCTCACATGTGGCACGCCGTACTGCCCCAAACCCTAAGGTTCAAAGGGCAGTTCAAGACGGTCACATAATCGAGTTAAGGTTTGTTGTCTTCTAGAGGGTCCATCGCGTTACTTGCACTACTAAGAATGTCTTTAAACCACGGAAAAAATCCAACAATTGGAAATTTCCTGGTAGGGGAAAAAGTGGGTATTTATATCCGGTAGAACTTTTTAACATATTCAATAATTATCCGAAAAACACATAGACAAGTTTAGACAATCCGATTGAATCTACGAACTCCCAATACAACCCAGAAAACTCAACTCTTGAATAAATATTAAAAATTCTCAGGAAAACCAGCACTGCAAAGTAGGAGTTACTGTGCAAAATTCAATGCATGAAGAGACTAAAGGGCCGCGGAACCGCCGCATTAGCATGCTAATGCCGCGGTTCCGCCGCGCTTTGGTGGACTTAGGTGCTCGAACTTCACAATAATTCTTAGAAATACCTGCTGATTTTTCTGCATATTTTTAATTCTCAAAAAACCACAATTTCAGAAAATGTACAGAGAGCATTTTTGGGTTTGGGATTCGGTTCTATCGGACTTCTAATTCCGTCTACGCATCGCCTAAGGCTCTAGCTAGGCTATGATACCAATGTAGGGTTCCTAGGCACTCTCAAGAGGTCTCACAAGGCATCAACCATGCCAATTTCAAATTTTACGGGTACCGAGAAAACCTAATACGGATCGTTGACTAGAGTTTAGGCGAAAAACGAAACTAGTTAACATCTTAACTAAAGGAGAGAGACTACAACCTTTGTAGATCCGTTTCTCCACTTCCTTAGCTCCACGTAGGCGTCCTCTCGCTGTCCGTCTCGAATCCCGAACTCAATCGTCGGCTTCATCGGAGAAATGGACGGGCTAGGTCGTCGGCTTCGTGCCGAAGATGATGAAAATAGAATATGATAAGTGTTGCTTGAAAAAGGAAAAGAAAAAGAATACTTATCATATACTAACTATGGTAGAGTGTAGAGAATAGACCATGGTTACTTGGAAGGGTTAGGGTTAAGCATGAAGACAAGAATGGTTACAAAGTCAAAGCTTCATGAAGCTTCAACTAGAAACCAAGAAAGCCACCATTCTCTTCAAAATCTTTTCCAAATAAATCAATAAATAAATAAAAGAAAAAGCAAAACCCTAATCATCATCTTGACCATGGTTTAATTCTATACACTTAACCAAAGAAGCATGTATCATCAAACATGATACAATCAAGTGTATAAAAGTATATCACATATACAACTTGCACATACAAGTGAGAAAATCCATATAAAGTGAACCAATACTAGTTAATGCAAAGTAATATATCAAATATATAATTATACATTAAATCATTAAATCAACACTTGATTCAATGATCCGGTCATGTCGCACATAACCGACTAGTATTCAATGTATCGGCTCATCGAATCAATCCTTGATTCGATATCTAGGTTATATCGCATATAACCAGTCGATACATGTATCGCGAGAATGAAATACGGTATCACATACACGCATCATTCTCGGTCCCGCACATATCTCATATGTGCCCCTATTTCGTTTCGCTTGAGCCAGGAAACCTCTGTGTAGGACTCTAAAGACTCGTCAATACACCGGCAGCAGATAATGATCATATCAAGTACCCACAAGCCGCAAGCGATCTGCTAAACGTAACGGCCACCCGGGTACTGAGCGATGAGAAGATCGACGAGCAAGCCCGTTCACACTCCTGTGAATCCAACCAGTAACACTTACCGTACAGTCCGGTCTGTTCGTCTGATATGTCGCATATCAAGTCTAGGGGTGGTAAACGTCAGACCCCAATAACCGATAAGTCGTGCCGATGTGAGGCTCATAACGGGTCGAGAAACTACTGGTAACACTTACCAGCAAATCTCTGATCAGCCCTGGCCAGGGACTTCCCTGTTACGGCCAATCAAGCACAGCGCAACATCAACCCCCAATACCGGGAGAGACGAAACCCCTCCTATCGCTCATTGCCTCCATGTGACTCGGGACTGTACCCAAAGACCACTGTTTTGCACGCCCTCATGGACGTGGTAAGGTGGAGATCAAAGTACAGTGGGAATCACACAAGACTCTATGACGATCTCGGGTCTACAGACTAACATGTACAAGTGTCACCTGAGAACTGCCATCTGACGTGAGGTATGATACCATCTGGGAGTTCTCGGCGAGTCCGTCCAGTGTACCCAGTCTCCACTGAGCACCCGTACACCATCTCTGATGTCAAACACCAATGGATATGGGATCATCCATCGCCCATCTCATGGGTCGAGAAGCGTATACGCTAGTCTACACTGGTATATCGATGCCCCGTCTCGATACAACAACGACTAGGGACCTTGAAGGATGTACCTATGGACTACCATGTCCCCACTAGTATGATCTGCATCATAGTCCAGGTAGTCAAGTACACATCCTAAGGGCTTTACCAACATGTAACTATAAGACAGTTTAAACAGACTAGTGTACATGTTAAGATAAAGAGTAACCAGATAGCATACTATTATATCGAGCAAGAAAGTCATCTCTATATATGTCCAAGCATCCAATATAATATACATCATCTGTACAATACTGGCCTCTAGGGCATACATACAACTAACAATCTCCCACTTGCACTAGGGCCAGCTGCTGTAGTATCGCATACCGAGCATCCCGAAGAGTCTCTCAAACTGTATCTGGGGAATGGTCTTCATGAGTGGATCCGCTGTGTTGTTCTTCGTGTCAACCCTCCTGACCTCGATCTCCCGGCGATCTACTATCTCCCGGATCAGGTGATACCGCCTCAGAATATGCCTGGATCGCTGATGGGACCTAGGTTCCTTGGCCAAAGCCACCGCTCCATTGTTATCGCAATACAAAGGTATTGGATGCTCAATGGATGGAACCACTCCAAGTTCAGTAATGAACTTCTTGATCCAGACAGCCTCTTTAACAGCATCGTTGGCAGCGATGTATTCAGCCTCCATCGTCGAGTCTGCCACGGTTTCCTGCTTGGAACTCTTCCAGCTAACCGTCCCTCCGTAAAGGGTAAAGACAAATCCCGACTGCGACTTAGAGTCGTCCTTATCACTCTAGAAGCTCGAATCGGTAAAGGACTCCACTTGGAGTTCTCCGTTACCATACACCAAGAGCATCTCTTTAGTTCTTCGTAAGTACTTGAGAATGCTCTTCACAGCTGTCTAGTGACTCTCTCCAGGATCAGCTTGATACCTGCTCACTACACTTAGTGAGTATGCAACATCGGGTCTGGTACATAGCATCGCGTACATGATAGAGCCTACAGCCGAAGCATAGGGTATCCCTTGCATGCGAGCTCTCTCCAAATCAGTCTTGGGAGACATCTCTTTGGAAAGAGTGACTCCAGCGATCGTGGGCAAGTTCCCATGCTTGGATTCTTCCATACTAAACCTCTTTAGTATGGTGTCAATGTACCTGGATTGGGACAATCCCAAAATCCGTTTGGATCTTTCTCTATAGATCCTTATTCCCAATATGCAGGAGGCATCACCAAGATCTTTCATTGAGAATCTTTGTGATAAGAAGAGCTTAACCGATTGCAGCATAGGAATATCATTTCCTATCAAGAGTATGTCGTCCACGTACAATACGAGGAAGACAACCTTACTCTCTGCCACCTTCTTGTAGATACAAGGTTCATCTGGGTTTTTGACGAAATTAAACTCTTTGATAACGACGTCAAAGCAGATGTTCCAACTCCGCGATGCTTGCTTTAATCCATAAATGGATTTAAGCAGCTTGCACACCTTCCCGCTGCTCCCACTGTCTACGAAGCCCTCTGGCTGAGTCATGTACACGCACTCTTCTAAATCACCATTTAGAAAGGCGGTCTTAACATCCATTTGCCAGATTTCGTAGTCATGATACGCAACGATGGCAAGCATGATCCGGATGGATTTAAGCATAGGCACTGGAGAAAAGGTTTCGTCATAGTCCACACCTGGTCTTTGACGAAAACCCTTTTTACTCTAAATAAATAATTACCCTAATTATCTTTAGCCTTGGTGTGAGTCTCATACACCCATGTCCAATGTATCATCCACCATGACACAATATATAAATACATATATTAATATATATCACATATATATTAAATGTATTTCAAAGAGAAGAAAATCTTTAGTGAGCACAATATTAGTTAATATATATTAATACATCAAATATAAATATATATATCTAATTATTAAATCAACACTTGATTCAATAATCCGGTCATGTCATATATAACCGACTAATATCACTTATATGTATATCACATTATCGAATCAACACTTGATTCAATAATCCGGTCATATCACATATAACCGACAACATTCAATATACTATATCAAATCAACACTTGATTCAATAATTTGGTCATATCATGTATAACCGGCCAATATCAATTATATATACATATAACATATCATTGAATCAACACTTGATTCAACAATCTGGTTATATCACATATAACCTAATCGATATCATATATCGCGAGATTAGAATACAGTATCACATACTCGTATTTAATCAAGCTCCCGCACATATCACCATATGTGGCCTACTTCATTTCGATTGAGCTAGGAAACCTCTGTGTGGGACTCTAAAATCTCGTCAATACGCCAACAGTAGATAATGATCACATCAGTCACCCATAAGCCGTCGGCAGTACTAGCTGGACATAACGGCTACCCAGGTATTGAGCGAATAGAAGACCAACAAGCAAGATTGTCCAAACTCCCGCAAATCCTATAAGCAACACTTACCGTATAGCCCGGTCTTTTTGTTTGATATGTCGCATATCGAGTCTAGGGGTGGAATCGTCAGACCTTAGTAACTTGATAAGTCATGTCGATGTATGGCCTATAACCGTTCGAGAAACTACTGATAACACTTACCAGTAAATCTCATCAGCCCTGACCAGGGACTTGCTGTTATAGCCAATCAAGCACAGCGCAATATCAACTCTCTATACCGGGAGAGACGAAACTCCTACTATCGCTCATTACCTCCATGTGACTCAGGACTGTACCCAAAATCCGCCTATTTGCATGACTCCTTTGAGCCGTGGTAGGGAGGAAATCAAAGAACAGTGGGAACCACACAAGACTCTATGATGATCTCGAGTCTACAGAGTAAGCTATACAGGTGTCACCAGAGAAATGCTATCTGACGATAGGTATGGTACCAACTAGGAGTTCTCGGCGAGTCATGTTCGGTGTACCCATTCTCTAATGAGAATATGTGTACAATTTTTGATGTCAAATACCAATGGATGTGGGATCAACCATCGCCCCATACAAGGTCAAGAAACATACACACTAGTCTACTCTGGAATATCGATGTCCTGTCTCGATACTATCTCGACTAGGAACAGTTAAACGATGTGCTTGCAGACTACCCAAGCCCCACTAGTATGATCTGTATCATAGTCCCGGTAGTCAAGCTAACATCTTAAGGGTTTTATCAACATATATCAGAGAGACGGTATAATAATACTAGTGTGCATGTTAAGATAAAGAGCAACCAGATAGCATACCATCATGTCGTGTAAGAAAGTCCACTTTATATATGTCCAACCATCCACTATATTATACAATAATGACCTCTAGGACATACATATTCCTAACAGTCCCGAAACACATGAAAGCAGTGGGCGGTTGAAAGGATTCGTCTTTCCCTGTATAAGGAGTTGATATCGCGTTGTGCTTGATCAGCTATAACCATAAGTCCCTGACTATGACGGTTGAGATAAACTGACAAGGGTTGCCAGTTGTATCTCAGGTGATTATGAGCTTGTTATCGGCTGACTTGTCGGGTTATTGGGGGTCTGATAGTTCCACGCCCAGACCTGATATGTGACACTCTCTGACGAAGAAACCGGCTGTATGGTGATTGTCACTGATAGACTCCGCAGGGTACGGATGAGTTTTCTTGTCGACCTTTTTTTTGACAGATACCTGGATAGCCGTTATGTAAATCTAGCACCGCTGACGTGCTTATGAGTTATGAATTTGATCCAGTAACTTACTGATAGTGTATTGCTGAGTTTTTAGAGTACCACACAGAGGGTTTTCCGGTTCTAGCGAAATAATGTAGTGTGCGTATGGTAATACATGCGGGAATTCGATTAAACACGTGTATGCGATAACACTTGTGTTAATCAAACGTTTAATAATACTAGCCTAGTTATGATAAAGCCGGATCATTAAATCAAGTATTGATTTAATAATATTATAGATATAATGATACATATATATATACTAGTATTATATTATCTTATTTTTTCACTCTCTTGTGTATGGTTGCATGTCATGCAACCATATTAATATGTATAATTGTTTTATGCATATATTTTCTTTGACTTCTTTTTTTTTCCATTTTGCATGTCATGAAAATGAGGGTAGAGGCTTGTTATCCTGCACACCGTTAATTGTTCATGACATGTGGATGAGAGAGGCATTGATATATGAGAAGGAAATGGTTTCTCTTCTCAACGACCAGGGTTTATTTCTTCATTTAGTTTCTCTCTCATCAAAAGGAAAAAGAGAGAATTAGAGAGAGAGTGAGCAAGCGAGTATGTAAGGTTATGCTACATCTTCTTTCATCTTACTTCTTGCAGAAGGAAGAGAGAGTTGCTTCACTTGAAGATTTCTTTGGTGAAGTGAAGCTAGGGTTGGAGCTTCTTCAAATGGATCATTTTCGGCAAGAGAGATTGATTTTCAAGCTTGTTTTGGAGCACTCGGAGGCTAGCAAGAGTCTACTACAAGCTCGCAAGCATGCTTCAAAGGTTGTAATTCCGAACAGCTCAATTTAGTTAGAATTGTTCACTATTTTTGTATGTTCATGGATGTTTTTAGGACTTCGGTTGCTTGTGCGACCTTTTTAAAATCGTTGTTTTTCATTCTGCAAAGGTCCGCATTTGTAGCAACCAGCGCTCAAGCTTCCAACATATAACATCTAGCAAATCAAGTTCCATCATGTCATTCTTTATAACCAATTATTTTCTTATAGTTGTAACGGGATTGGTTTCAATAGATTTATCATTTTAAACAATATTAGCCAATTTTCAACAATATTATAACTATGCACAATTCTTATTTCCAATTTTTATTGCTTGGTATATGCACATCAAATGGCTTAGCAAGAAAAACTAAATATATTCATATAAATATAAGCAAAAACAACATCAAAATATCTCAATTCTTATTTTATAGTTGCACAATATTACTAGAGTTCTGATTTAAATAATGGTGTCACTACCGATACTTCTCTCATGCATCTATCAATGAATAGGAAACCCAAATTTATTTATACCCTTCTATATTGTCAAGATAGAATATAAATAAAAGTGGTATGATACAACCTATCCAATTATTTCATAATAACTTTCCTTTTATAATTTGGTCTTTGATGTATAACATTGTTCTACTATTGTTGTGAGGTAACTATTACATCAAGCAAGTGTACACCCATTGATTCGACTCTTTATGTAAAACAGGTTGCACCTCCTATTGTAGTCAAGTGGTCCCATTAAACATAAGAGATTTAGAATCTTTATGCGAGATATAAATAAGACAGCCACCTTAACAAACCCTATAATGTCCGGTTTCGGATAAGTTCAAATATTTGCTCAAATATATCCTTACAGTGGAAGACCTTTAGATTTAAATTTCAAAAATTTTGATCTATCAACACCTGTATACAACTATTGTTTAATAAACGGAGAGAACAAATTCAATTATTATTTATATTAATGAAAACTAATTTTTCATCGCATGTCATTATTTTAATTCTGAAATTATTTTAAAACTATTTCTAAACTCAACAATAATTTTCATAATTAAACTAATGATAATTGACATGATAATTGACAGATTATATCATTTAACATATCCATAACAATTTATGGAGTTTATAAAACTTTTTCATAAATATATAGTAATCCAAACATAAATTTCATTCCCATTTGCAATATCATATAATGCAACAAATTAAACTGATTCCAAAATTAATTCAGAGTCTTTTCCAGAAAAGGAATATATATAAGCTAATTTTATATCATGTAAAGATGACTAAACTGTAATTTCTATACATTACAAGGGGTTACAGATAATGTCCCAAATCCTTTTAGTCACTTTAAAGGACATTAATCAAGTTTCATAAAACTTAGGGACCTGGAAATAATTTTTGAGGCCACCAAAAATCATCATGTTCGAAACATGCTCGAGCTGGTGGGTTTCACACAATATGGGCCACTCATGGGCTTGGGCTTATGGATATTAGCTATTAATAATATATAGGTATAAGGGTTTCGGGTTAGGCCGGACCTGTTATGGGTCTTAGACCTATTTTTTTATTTTTTAAATTGATTTCTAAAATCAAATTTTTAAATCTAAATCGATTTCTAAAAATCAAAATCCTTTTAATTTATCATATAGATTACAACATTATATGGATTTCTAAAAATCATAATCTTAAAATCTATCAAATAAATTTCTAAAAACAAAACCTCTTTAAATCTATCAAATAAATTTCTATATCAAATATATTTCAATAGATTATTTACAAAAATTATTTTAGATCTCATATAATCTATTTAATCTAATTAAATAAATATATTTTATCTATAAACATTATGATAGATCCTATCTAATATATTTGATCTAATTAAACAAATAGATCTTATCCGATAAGATTGAAATATATCAAAATATGAACTTTTCATCAAAATAGAGTTTACTAAATTTAAGGTTTTATTTATCATATAAAAATTAAGACTCCTAATCAAATTAGACATGAAATCTATTCAATTTATGAACACTTCATATTTAAGGTTTTATCATATAAAGATTACTAATCTAATTAAATCATATTTAATTAATTTCAATCTAATCTATTTATGAACAATTTATAAAATTAAAGTGTTATCATTTAATATTAGAAAACCCTAATCTAAAGAGCAAATATAGCTCTGATACTACTTGGAGGAAATGTATGCATGCCTATGACAGAAACACATGAATCAATTTCCTAAAAATTGAATTTTTATCTAAAATTAAATATGTACTTTTTGTGCATATCGATCACATTGATGAAGAATCTAACTATATCAAAACTAAGTACCTTTTGAAAGCATTCATAAATAGAAAAAACTTCTATACAAGGGCTTACATGGTGCAAGCCATTTGTAAGCTCTTGGATGGATTTTCTTGCATAAATTCCAAAACCATCCAAGACTTTGCAAGTGGTTTGCACCATGCAAGCTCTTACATACTAGTTTTTTCTTCCATAAATGCAAAAGGCTCCAACTGAAATCCACCCATCTTTGTGGAAGAGATATCCTCATGGATTGATAGGTATCCAAATAATTTAAGAGGAAATATTCATTATTCAAAATCTGTCTCATGGCAAACCATTGCCCGTTTTATATAGGGTCGTGGTATGATACCTTAAATCTTAATATCCGGTGGGGGACTAAAAACCCACATATTAATAATATAATAATTATATTATTAACAATATTCTTTTTATGGTTGTGCCTAAATTTTCCACCGAAAGGCTTATAGGTGAGACCAATTGGGTCATACATTAAGAGCCAACTATCAATTAAATTAATTCGTAATTAATTAATTAATAATTTTTATTTAACAGTCAAACACCTATCCAGCCAACTGTCTATAAATTCTCTACCATGATGTGTGATGACAATAAATATCAACTTACACGCAATTCTTTTCGACATCAAGTTACTTATCCTTAAGCCATTAAATGAACAAGACATGTTCACCTAATTACTCAAGCCTAAAGTTTCATTCCCCATGAACACAAATTCATTTCGAAAATAAGCATTACTATAATAATATAATTTTGAAAAACATTTCTCAAAATATCTGTCACGTTCCAATTCCCGGTAGACTAAAACGATAACGCGGCAGGCCTGCGATATATTTATTCAGAGAAGGTCATTCTTTAAATAAATATACTAAGCCTATTGAAACAAAAATACACAATGCAAGAGTAAATGGACACTGAATATTTTTCAACAAACTTTTTTATTTACATTCAAATTTGAAATATTTACAATACATGAATTCAATTGAAAAGAAAATACAAGAACAGAAATGTCTAAACAAGTGGCATATATAAATTGAAAGAAAACATAAGCTAAGCTAAGCTAGTGTAGTAATCTGGTCGTAATCCTCCTCCGTGGTGCCCACTTCCTCCGTCTCAACAGTATCTGACGAATATTCCGAGAAAAAAAGGTTGGTGGAATGCCCGTCAGTGAACTAGCACTCGGTAAGTCCCAAAAGTATGGTAAATGTGAAAAGTGACAAGTATAAGATAAAATGAAGTAGTTTATATGACGAGTAAAAGTGTGGAAGTGAACAAGGGTATATCTCCTATAGGTCTCTATATGGTAACTATATTAACGTTAAGTTCTAAATGTGAATGTCAACACAACCATAACAATATTCACAAGCTCAAAAGTGGGGCTCTAGAAGTAAAGAAATACGAGCCCATTTCATGTGTTAGTATCGGGACTCCAAGCCGTGGAGGAGTCGACCCGATTGAGATTCGAGTAAATAAAATTCGAGCAAGTTAATATAGGACTTCTAAAGTTCCGTTGGATTTACACTTGTAACCACTCCAAGCACTCCGAGTATAATAGATTATAACCGTTAGATTGATTTTGTCACGCCCCGCTTCCCGGTGTACGGGGAGGGTCCGCGATATATTTACTCCGAAGTAAACACGCTAAGCGTATCTAAGCAATATAAAGTAAAATGTGCACAAGAGACATGAATATAAATGAACATCAACTTTATTTATTAAACATTCTTTTACAGGTACAGCTGGAAATGTAAATACAAGTCTGAAATGCAATGCCTAAACAATGGCATGAACTGGAAAGAAAATACGTACAAGTGACTATAACTCGGGATCTTCAGTGAACTTCTCCAAGTGCTCCTGACTGGTCTCGAGCTCCCCAGAGTCGGCTCCTCCTGACAACATTCCAAAGAAGAAGAGAAATAGGAATGTCGTCAGCGAACAATCGCTCGGTAAGTCCCAAAGAAGGAGAGAAGTAGAATAGACAGAAAAGAGAGTATATCTAGTATAATATTTGATAGTTATGTGAACGTAGTGTTTGTAGCTTGGTACAGAATATGCCAGTGTGTACGAGAGGAGTCCAACTTACACCGTGGACTTTGGTAATCCGTAGTACAAGGCTCCATCGAAAATACCATGGAACAACGACATGGATGTAATTACGTCTTTTAGTGACCACTCGTGCCACCTTTAACATGTTCCGTATCAGTCTACCCCTTTATAAACCCCGTAACGTCTTATGTATTGTCTTGTAGTAATGTATTGTCTACCCCTTTGTACTGTATTGTCTGTACTGAATTGTCTTGCAGTAATGGAAGACTTGCCGAAACCATAATATTAATAAACGGAATGGATATAAATGGATAGTCATATAAACGGAGTATATCCATGGTTCGGTTTGGTCAATATAGCTTGATATAGATTGAATAGACGGATTCATGTTGAATTTTAGTTTTATACTTGAATTATATTCAAGTCAGATTGATTAGATTGAGACTCAGTCTGAGTCAGTCACTTTGAAAAGAAATTGAAATTCTGAATTAGTTTTAATGTTATCGATAACTGCTGCACATGGACGACATGATTTGTGTCTTTTTCCAAGACATTTACCGTATTGATAACACCGTTTATTGGATTATCTAACTTTGATAGATAGGCAAGCACCCACATTCTCCGGCTCCCTGAGACTTAAGAGAACCGGTCCCGCCTAAACCTATATTTACTAGGGTCCTTATTGTAATTTAGTATAACCTGAGGGGATTTTATGTAAAAATAATTTTGATATATTTTTAAAATACACCTCAAATATTTAATTATCGTCTTTAGGGTTTTTATAGATGTAGTTTTTATAAAAATGAAATTTTCTAGTGAATAGAACTTAGTTTTCATTGTATATGATATTTTAATGAAATATTGGAATTTATTGTATTGAAATGGTACTTTCATATAATTGTGATTCCTTTAAATTAGAAAACATGGAATATTTGTATAATATATTTAAAATAGATCTTTTGATAATATTCTTATATATATATATATATATATATATATTTAATAAAATAAATTTTATTTATTTTGTAGAAATCTCATTTTCTTAAAAATAGCATTAAATATTCCATCGAGATCGAATACTCCTTTCGGAGGTCTGCATCTCGCTGTACTAGGCCCGATGATGTGTGATAACCCGCAGCATCCTGATCGGGGTTCCCCAAAATGGGTTGTAGAGACGTAATTGTAAGGAATTAATGAACACTCTTTTTAAAGAAATCGGTTTTGTAATAGTTTAGGGTATTTTATTGTAACTCGTAATATTCCCAAAAATATTATCCAAAAGTAAATCGTGCTATATCCAATATATGTATTGTAATGAGGTAAGTCCTTACCTCATGAGTTTTCTAAAGGCAATACAAGGAATTATGTGAATTTTGTCGAAATGTAAAGTATATAGTATTTTACTCTATAAATATGATAAAGATTGCATAAAAGATTTTTCTGAGATGAAACTTGTTTTAATGTGTTTATTTATGTTTATTAAACATTATATGAGAGTATGGTATTTGATAGTTTAAGAAAAATAGAATTTTCAAGGAAAATCGAAACGGAAGTCGGATTAACTCCGCTTCCGTTGAGTTTTAAATTTGAAAGTTTTTAGAATAGAAAAAGAGGGAAGATGGGACTTACTAGCTACAAGGATAGATGGGAGGTAGGGTAAGACTATGGAACCGTCAGGGCATCGTTTCGTCGCCGGAATCTGCTCGAAATGTCGTCGGAACTTCGCCCTTTGCTAACTCCACTTGCACAACTTGGGACTTAGAAATTTTTGAGAGATTTTGTAATGAAATGCTGAGTGAGGAGGGGTTTTGAAATCTCGGCTCTTTACCTTTAGAAAACCTGCTCCTGAAGTCGTCAACGCGGCTTCTCCTGCTAAGAGATCGGTCTTTACAAGATTGACCGTCCCAATTCCCACTCCTACTCTTGCTGCTCAAAAGACATCAGTCTTCAATAGGCTGATGCCGGCAACATCCCCACACCTGAACAGGGGGCAAGATGAGGCTGTTTCTGTCTCTGAACCAATACCGACAACTCGTCGGGCCCGACGACGCCACTGGCGCCGGGTAAGGAAGACTAGGGGCAACTCCCCCTCTGGGATGACTCCGCCAGCTCCAACGGTGGAAGTTAACGCTGCTGTTCCAACCAGGAACAGCTTTGAGCTGTTGAATAGGGCATGCAAAAACTCGCCAACTGCGGTCCTTAAAAGATCTCCTCCACCGGTAGAGACCGCCGTGGAAGCAGAAAAGCCGGAGCAACCTCCTCAATCGCTGTCCTCCAGGATTTACAAAACATGGCGACGAGTCCGAGAATCTGTCATTGATCCTAACTTCTCTCGCCAACAGAAGAAGTCGAAAGGTCGGCAAGAAGAAAATCCCCCGGTCAAGCAACGAAAGGTGACGACCGCTTGGGTGCCCAAAACAACAGCCCCCTCAACTTCTACGGTCCATAAAAGAAGAAGGCTGGAGAAAGTGCCAACACCGACGACGAATATCAAAGGTGGTGAACCCAAATGCCCTAAGTCAGAGGGCATTGTAGTTCATACCGTCTACGTGGCGTCTGGTAAGGAGGACAATCGCATATCTACGGGTCATCGACCGCTTACGCGGTCAGTGACCAAAGCGCAGGAGCAGCAGCAGAAGCTCTAAGAGATGATGAACGCTATGGCCGCACTTACTGGGCCAAAAGAAAACCCTGAAACGTCCTCGGATGAACGCCAGGAGGAAGAAACCGACGCCGAATTTCTTCGTCGAATATTGGAGAAGAAGGACAAAGAGGCTGCTGAACAAGCATCCAACATAAAGCGTATGGGCCTCTTGTTCCAAGACATGGTGGGGATGATGATCCAACAAGATCCTCCGGCCGAAGATCCCCCGATCGTCCTTGAAGACGATAGGGGAGAGACGTCAAATCCTCCGCCAGCTCTGTCAACAGCTAAGGAGGAGATAATCTCCAAAGCTGACTTGGACGAGTACATAGCCCAGCAAATACGGGTTCATCATGCGACTGAAGCAGCTAGCCAGGTTGTAAAAACATGACGGCCGTATCCGAGCTGGTACGATCAGATCAAATACCTGCCGGGCTACACAATTCCCAAGTTCCATGTTTATAAGGGGACGGGCAATCCCCACCAGTATGTTGCCCAGTTCAGGGCACTCTGCGGTAACACCGGCGGTGATGACAAGCTGTTGCTTCGCCAGTTTGTTGGAAGTTTATCAGATACGGCGTTCGAGTGGTACTCTGAGCTCCCGAATGACTCTATCAAGACCTTCGCGGAGATGGAGCTGTTGTTTACTTAGCGTTTTGCAAGTGTCAGTGAACGCACCCCGATGACGGCGCTGATTAACGCCAGGGTAAAGCCAGGCGAGACATGGGTTCAATATGCTATACAGTGGCGGAACTTATGGTCGAAATGCGAGCAGCGTATTGAAGAAGCTCCCGCGGTGGGTATGTTTGTGGGAACTCTTGATCCACAAGCAACCATCTCACAATTTATGATGTTTTTCAAGCCGACTACCTTCCAGGCCTTGATTGACAAGCTAGCGCAAATGGATCAGATGGGCCATAAACCTCCTCTTCCAAAGCCGGACTCCTGAAATGACAAGGGGAAGGGAAAAGCGATCGTTGTCGCTAATGCTCAACAACAACCGAGCAACTCGAAGCCGGTTGTTCGTCAAAATAATATGCGCCCGTACGTAGCCCTTGAGGAGAGGCTAGGACGTTTTTACTCTTTTCCCCGAGATAAAACGAGAAGGTTATTCGAGCTGGTGTTGCGCAACCGACTCATAAATCTGCCGGATCCAAAACGTCCGTCGCAACTAAATGATGTTAATGAGCCCAACTACTGTCCTTATCATCGAGTACTGGGTCATCCGATCGAAGATTGCTACGTCTTCAAAAATTGGCTTAAAGACCAGTACCGACAGGGCAAGTTCGCGTTATCTGACAAATGGAAGGTGAATCTCCCGCAGCCCCACACCTCTAAGAGGATGAGTACGTCGGGGGCAACATGCTCTGTCGTTGAAGAAGCTCCTTGGGAGGTTGTATTATCAGCTAAGACAAAGAGAATGCTGAACGACCTTCAGGCATGCCCAGCGATCAAGTGGGAGAATCCGTTGGAACCACAGGTCATTGAAGGGATGTTGAAACCATGTCCAACTCCAAGGACCGATGGTGGCGGCTCAAGCACTCGCAACCAGCCGTCAAAATCTTCCAAGAAGAGGAAAAAGAAATCAAAGAAGCCCGTAACGCCTGGTGACAAGCGAACGGACTTGCAAAAACAAATTGACGCGCTGGAGGAATACAACCAGAAGGCACGGACTCCCATTACATTCCAAGAGTTCCTCAATCACGTCTTTCAAGAGGAAGATGATGGAGAAAGTTCATCTGATGAATCTGAAGAATACGTGGCGAGCTGTCATGTGATTTCCCATTCGTTCATGGACGATGAGAAGACTCCTTGTACTGTAACGCTGGGGGCAGATCCTGAACCAAAAATTCTGGGGCCATCGGATGAAGTAATTAACGCATTCCTTAATGAAGCTCTCTTAAAAAGTAAAGCTGATTGGGAACGCGAGGCGGTCATATTTGAAAGGTCCAAGCGCTAGCGACTTGATGAAAGAGCTGAGACGCTCCCACTGGAGAAAAATACATCCACTACCGACAAAAGCAAATTCAAGATGAGGAAAAAGTTTGCTAAGGCCATATCAATGGGCATGAAGCTACCATCCTCCGAAGGAAACATTACTGGTGAAATGGAAATGCACCCCTCCTATTGCTTGTATCATCGGAAGATTTCGCACCCCACTGAAGAGTACAAAGCTTTCGATAGATGGTGGCTAGGATATGTTGCTCATCGACAACATTTTAAGCGGGAGAAACGTAAAACTCGTCGGGAGCGGAAAAATATGACCGAAGGGTTTAACAGAACTACCGGTGATTGTCGCATGGTTAACGCCGGGGGATCACAGGTGCCTACATTCGAGAGCGATTCTGATGAGGAGTTGGTGCTTGCCCCTCTCTTTAAAGAGTCCACCTCGAGAAAAGAAGAAGAGCCGAAGGTCTGCGAAAATATCCGGCTGCGTAATCGGACGCTCCCCGAAAAGAATCCCGGACCCTCAAATAAAAAAGATAAGGGAAAAGAGAAGCTCCCTGAAGATATCGTCTTAGATGACCAAGTTGTAGAGGAGCTAAGTGCCAAGGACCCGCCGAAGAGAAGTAAGGTGGATTACAACGTCTTAGCGCATCTGAGGAAGCTACCCTCACAGCTCAGCATTCTTGACGCCCTTTTGCTGTCAAAGGAGGCGAGAGATTCGTTAATCAAGGCACTACAGGATCCGGAACAATTCTAAGCTTTCCTGACTGAAGAAAAGATGAAAGATGAATTGGAGGAAGTGCACACGGCCGATGCCGCTTTTGGTGATGAAGACCTTCTCCTTAGGACGTGCGAACATAATCGCATCCTTTATGTCTCAGGATACTGCCACGATATAAAGATAGGCAAAATCCTGATCGACAATGGATCCTCCGTTAACCTCCTCAATGTGCGGGTGTTAAAAGAAATCTGCATGAGCATCCAGCACCTTGCTCAGGACAAGATCACTATCTCCGGGTTCGACTCCCAGTCATCAAGAACTCTTGGGTCTGTGATACTGACGCTACGCTTCGGGCTACTCGTCACGGACATTAAGTTCCACATCATAGACGCCAAGACATGCTACAACGCTCTGCTCGGCCGACCGTGGTTACACGAGTACAACATCATCCCTTCTACACAACATCAGTGTATGAAGTATGCTAAGGATGGTCTCGAGTATACCGTGGCGGGAGAACTGAACCCGTTCTCCGGGAACGAGGTCCGCAAATATGAAGATGCCAAATACTTCTTACCGGATTTCGAAGACACGGAGAGGTGTCACAAGCCGGAGAATAAAGCTAATGCCACCATCCCTGTCTTCGGCAGTGATACCGAGGAGGAAGAGGAGATAGTTTATTCGGGGCCGCTCCAATACAACAAGCCGAAACCACCTGCTCCTACGTTGATCTTTGGTAGCGACTCGGAAGATGAGGTCCATGCTGTATTCCCCGCTCGACCTTCAATATAAACGTCTGCTGACGAAGGGCAAAATCTACAAGTCGCCATGGTGCCGTTTAAACACCGTAAAGAACTTGATGCACTCGATATCTACAGTGTAGAAGAGCTGCGGACGTTCTATGTCCCTCTCAAGCGAGAAGGCGAAAAAGCAATTTTATTCTACCGCTTTGAAGAAGCCAGAGTGGAGAAAGAAATCTAGCATGGCGCGGATCCTACGCTTGATAGGTTTCAGCCCATCCGTCTCCCCGGATATTATACAGAGGGCTTGAAGAGGCTGCTGAAGCGCCAGGGGATATCCTTCAAGCAGACCGTTCGAAAAGCCAAGTTCTACGACAAAGTCTGGAACGTTCCTGGAACTCAACGCAAGTTGCCTAATGGGAGAATGGAAACAATCGGGCTTGGATACATCCGGTCAAAGAAACGAGAGCTACTACACGGTTGTTACGTCGTATATGACTTCGATGAAGAAGCGGATGCTCAATGGGGGGACGCTAATCCTGAACCAGTAAAAGTTCCAGACATAAAAGTGCCCAGTCCGTCGTTCGAAGAACAAATGGACAAACTTATAAGGGAAGCTGGTCAAAAAGTCCGAGACGACCATAACTGCGAAATGGTCATCTACGAGAAAGCTAAAACGCAGCGCCGCCTCCAACAGGCCGTGAAAGATGAAAATGCCGCTCCTTGTCAACCTGTTATAAAGAAGGCTCGACGCAGAGGCAGAAACAAGTCAAAACGCGAAAAAGGCGCTCAACAGCAACGAAGCGGGGCTAAAAGGACACGCAAGCGGGAACCAAGCGGTTCCGATCTATCCCTCATGAGAAAAATAGGTTGAGCATACTCTTTTCCTTAGGACAAGACGAAGAAAATACTTGACCTCGCTCTAAAACATCATATGCTTACACTGCCGGAGTCTAAACACCCCGAATAAGCAGGCAAAGTCTCACACCCAGACTATTGCTTTTATCACCGAGTGGTAGGGCATCCTCTTTAAGACTGCTTCACCTTCAAGAATTGGGTCGAAGATCAGTATCAGCTTGGCAAGTTCGCTCTGTCCGACAACTGGAGGGTAACGCCGCCACAAAAGCATGAACCCAAGGCCACGAAAGAAGAACCGGTTCCACATTGGGAAGCGAATTCGTACTTGTCACGTGATAACGATATCAAAAGGAGAGCCCGAGAATATGGGTGACCTTCCCTGGTGCTTTGAAAACAGCAACAACGAGGTAATCTCAGAATTCCCACCAGCGCCAAAAGAGCTGGAAGATGGAATCTATACCACTGCAGATAACCTCAAGAAAATTGAGTTGGGGACGGCGAATGACCCGCGACCGACATTCATTAGTGAGCTGCTGTCTGAAGAGAAGGCGGCTTCGTTAAAAGACCTGCTTATGCAGCATAAAGACTGCTTCGCATGGAACTATTCCGAAATGCCGGGATTAGATCCAGAAATTGCTGTGCACAAATTGGCGATATCCCCGGACGTCAAGCCAGTCAAGCAGGCACCAAGAAGAATGCGGCTCGAGCTTGAGATGAGTATCAATGCCGAGGTCAAGAAGCTGATCGACTCTGGCTTCATCCAGGAAGTTCAATACCCTGAATGGATCGCCAACATCGTCCTGGTGATAAAGAAAAATGGGACAGTGCGCATATGCGTGGACTTCCGGGATCTCAATAAAGCCTACCCGAAGGACGATTTCCTAGTGCCAGTCACCGAACTGATGATAGACAACACGTCCACTCATGAGGTTTTCTCCTTTATGGACGGCTCGTCAGGGTATAATCAGATAAAGATGCATCCTGAAGACCAGAAGCACACCGCCTTCAGGACTCCTTTGGGTATATTCTGCTACAAGGTGATGCCCTTCGGTTTAAAGAATGCCGGTGCCACCTACCAAAGGGCCATGACGAAGATCTTCGATGACCTTATACAAGAAATCGTCGAATGCTATATCGACGATCTCGTGGTTAAAAGCAAATCATACGAGGAACATCTCGAGCATCTGAAAACTGTATTTCAACGCCTTCGGCAATACAACTTGAAGATGAACCCTCTCAAGTGCGCATTCGGAGTTTCCTCGGGCAAATTCCTGGGATTCATCGTCCGACACCGGGGTATCGAGATAGATCCGTCAAAGATCAAGGCGATCATGGAAATGCCTCCGCCAAGGACTCTCAAACAGCTGCGGTCTCTCCAAGGGAAGCTCGCGTATATACGGCGATTTATAGCCAACCTTTCAGGCAAGTGCCGTCCTTACAGCCACCTGATGAAGAAGGGAACTCCGTTCGTCTGGGACCAAAAATGCCAAAGCGCTAGACGAGATCAAGCAATACCTGCAGAACCTGCCAGTGTTGGCTGCTCCGGTCAAGGGAAAACCCCTCATTCTTTATACAACCGCCCTCGAAGGTTCCTTAGGCACGTTGTGGGCACAAGAGAATGACCAAAGGAAAGAAAGAGCTCTCTACTACTTGAGTCGAGTTCTACTAGGGGTAGAAAGCAACTACTCCCCCATTGAAAAACACTGCCTGGCATTGATCTTCGCGATAACAAAGCTCAGGCACTATGCGTTGGCGCATGAGGTCCGTCTTATTTCGAAGGTGGACCCTCTGAAATATTTAATGTCAAAGGCCATATTGACGGGACGACTCGCTAAATGGGCCCTGCTCTTGACGGAGTTCTCGATAACCTATCAGCCTCTCAAGGCAGTAAAAGGCCAGGCCATCGCCGATTTCCTCGCTGAGCATCCGATAGCCGCCGATTCTCCTCTAAATTGCGATCTTCCAGATGAACATGCGTTTGACGCGATCGACGGTGGTAATACCCGATGGGAGCTTTATTTCGATGGAGCATCTTCCGTGAAGAAGCGCAAACAAAGTACCCCTATAATCAAATCGGGGTTATGACTCATCTTTGTAACTCCACAAGAAGGGATAATGCGCTTTTCTTTCTCCCTAACAGAGCCGAGGACAAACAATGAAGCCGAATACGAAACTTTGATAGCAGGCCTCGAGATCGCCATCGACATGGGAATTGAAAACCTCCTCATATACGGAGACTCCCAGCTAGTCGTTAGTCAAGTAAACGGCGACTACCAGACATGCAAACCAGAGTTGGTGAAGTACGGTGAAAAGGTGCAGCAACTGTTGACCCAAATTCCCTCCTATACTTTGGAAAACATACCGCGCGCGGAAAACAGCAAAGCGGACGCATTGGCCAAGCTCGCCAAGGAACTGGCTGATGAGAACCTCGATGACGTAAGAATCGTGGTACAAAGCCGTCGGGTGCTTGCCCCAGCAGAAATATCTCTGGAATCACCCGAAGAGAAGGGAGCGACTCAGCAAACGACCCTGCAAATAAAAGATCGGGAAAAGGCTGAGGATTGGAGAGAAGTCTTTATAGACTACTTCAAATACCGTCGAACACCCGAAGATGCGTCCTCAAGACATCAGCTTATGAAACGAGCTCTGTTTTTCGCCTTCGTCAATGATACTATGTACAAGAGGTCATTTGATTCTTTGTGGTTGAGATGCCTGGGACCTGACGAAGCGAAAAGAGTCATTCAGGAAGTTCATGACGGAATCTGCGGTTTTCACCAAGCAGGCCCAAAGATGAAGTTGAAGATCAAACGGATGGGCTACTATTGGCCCACGATGATTCAAGACTGCCTTGAGTATGCGAAGCAGTGCCACTCATGCCAAATTCATGGGGACTTCATCCACCAACATCCAAATCCACTCCATCCAACGGTGGCTAGCTGGCCATTCGAAATATGGGGGACTGACATAGTTGGCCCCATCGAACCAGAATCGTCCAAGGGACATCGTTTCATCTTGGCGATGACTGATTACTTCTCCAAATGGGCAGAGGCAGTACCGCTGAGGGAAGTGAAGACGGATAATATCCTCCATTTCTTCAAGATGCACATCATATATCGGTTTGGAACTCCGCGACGGATCATCTCCGATAACGGGCCAGCTTACAGAAGCCACAAGATCAGTCGTTTCGCGTAACAACACAATATAGACTGGAGATATTCCTCGGTTTATAATCCGCGAGCTAACGGTCTAGCCGAGGCCTTCAACAAGACCTTGACAAAGATCATGAAGAAAACAGTGTCCCGAAATAAGAAGGATTGGCATGAGAGGCTGCAAGAAGCTCTTTGGGCGTATCGAACTACGTTCAAGACAGCCACAAACACAACGCCATACGCGTTGGTATTCGGTACAGAAGCAGTACTCCCCCTCGAGATAGAGTTACCCTCTCTACGAGTGGCGGTCCACTACGAGCCAACGGATGAAGAAAATGCTCACCTTCGGCTTGAGGAGCTTGATGCCCTGGATGAAACCCGGCTCACAGTGCAACAAAATCTGGAAGCTTATAAAGCGAAGATGACGCGCTCATATGAAAGATTGACCAGGCCAAGGATATTTCGCCAAGGCGAACTCGTGCTAGTCGTCAAGAGGCATATGATCCCCAATCGCGCCAAACGGGAAAAATTTGAGCCAAACTATGAAGGCCCGTACATCATAGACAAGGTCTACCAGGATGGAGCCTATCTACTCATGGATATGCATGATGAAAGACCTTACATGCCAATAAATGGTCGATTCCTAAAGAAATACTACGCTTAGCAAGTTACTGCTTAGGTCAATGATAGATGACGACGATTATGCCTGCTCGCTATCTTCCTAAGCTCAAACTTTATAAGCTGTAGCCAGCCTTCTTCTGGACGGACCGAAACGTCCTTAAACTAATGACGGACCGAAACGTCCTTAAACTACTACCGCAGCATCCTTAGGCTGACGAGATGAATAAATATATATATATATATATAAAAAACGGTATGTCCATAAGCAAAATGGGCACGGATGAAAACCCGAAAAGGCTCTGTGAGTAAAAACAGCAGGGCTACCGGCGAGTGTTCGTGAAAACCCGAAAGGGCGCGACCTCGTAAAAAAAAGTAAATAAAAATAAAAAGAATAAAAAAAGGGGGTATGTACATAAGCAAAATGGGCACGGATGAAAACCCGAAAGGGCTCCGTGAGTAAAAACAGCAGGACTACCGGCGAGTGTTTGTGAAAACCTGAAAGGGCGCAACATCGTTAAAGGACACTTACAAGATCCTCTCGACCTTGTAAGGAGAAACCACCCGCGTGAGATCCTTACGACTCACAAGGGAGCAACACACTTAGGGATCCTCACGATTCCTAGGGAGAAAATACACTTGCGAGATCCTCACGACTCGTAAGGAGAACTCTCTTGTGGGACCCTTACGGCTTATAAGATTTGAAAGTCTTAAGTTACAGAGACCTAAACCTGTGCTTAAGCAAACCCTCACAACCTTCGATTTTGCCCTACAAGTGCCTCAATACTGACCCTTGTATACAATCCACGGGCACGAATAAACATTTCCCTAACCAAATTTCATCCGTGATTGGGGATATGTGCGCATGATGAACAACCCTTATAAGTCCTCTCGACTTACAAGGAGAAAACCCTCTTGTAGGATCCTTACGACTTACAGAGGAACATACACTTAGGAATCCTCACGATTCTTAAGGAGAAAATACACCTACAAGATCCTCACGACTTATAGGGAGAAATAACTTTGTGAGACCCTTACGGCTCATGAAGTCAAAAGCCTTAGCTGACAGGATCCTAACCCTGTTCGCTAAGCCACCTTTATTTAATATCGACGGAGGCAAATGATGATTCGCTCCTGGCAATATCCAAGTTGTAGCGGTGCTGATGCCGAAATCGGTGTCTAATTTCAGGTTTACGGTGAAAAGCCGGTAGGCCGCACATGCATACGAAATAGCCGAAATGATTGGGCAACTCGCAATAAAAGCAGCGAGTGAAAATAAAATAAATAGCCGAAATGATTGGGCACCGCAAAAAATAGCCGAAATGATTGGGCAATCGCGACCTTCGCGATATAAAAGCTGAAATGATAGAGCATCGCGGAAATAAAACCAAAAAAAAAAGAAATGATAAAACTTTGGCCCTACAGTTGAGATCACATCGATCCCTGTATACAATCCAAGGGCACAAATAAAGAGGGAACCATACTTTCGCAACAGGCTCTGCCAGAAAACAAAGCCAAATCTCGACGATTCATCCTAACCCCGAAGAAATCAGTGTCTTCGGCAAATCCTTCGACTCGAGGAAACAAGTGTCCTTGACGAAGAAAATCCCAATTCGCGTCGACTCGCAGAGAAACCAGTGTCTCCGCGGGAAATTCTCGACTCGTTTCAACACCAGGGAAACAGATATCCTTGGCAAATACCTCAATTCAGGAAAACAAGCATCCTTGATGAGAGCCTCCTGATTCGCGTCGACTCGCAGAGAAACCAGTGTCTCCGCGGAAAATTCTCGACTCGTTTCAACACCAGGGAAACAAGTATCCTTGGCAAATACCTCAATTCAGGGAAACAAGCATCCTTGATGAGAGCCTCCTGATTCGTGTCGACTCGCAGAGAAACCAGTGTCTCCGTGGGAAATTCTCGACTCGTTTCAACATCAGGGAAACAAATATCCTTGGCAAATACCTCAATTCAGGGAGACAAGCATCCTTGATGAGAGCCTCCTGATTCGCGTCGACTCGTAGAGAAACCAGTATCTCCGCGGAAAATTCTCAACTCGTTTCAACACCAGGGAAACAAATATCCTTGGCAAATAACTCAATTCAGGGAAACAAGCATCCTTGATGAGAGCCTCCTGATTCGCATCGACTCGCAGAGAAACCAGTGTCTCCGTGGGAAATTCTCGACTCGTTTCAACACCAGGGAAACAAATATCCTTGGCAAATACCTCAATTCAGGGAAACAAGCGTCCTTGATGAGAGCCTCCTGATTCGCGTCGACTTGCAGAGAAACCAGTGTCTCCGTGGGAAATTCTCGACTCGTTTCAACACCAGGGAAACAAATATCCTTGGCAAATACCTCAATTCAGGGAAACAAGCATCCTTGATGAGAGCCTCCTGATTCACGTCGACTCGCACCAGTGTCTCCGTGGGAAATTCTCGACTCGTTTCAACACCAGGGAAACAAATATCCTTGGCAAATACCTCAATTCAGGGAAACAAGCATCCTTGATGAGAGCCTCCTGATTCGCGTCGACTCGCAGAGAAACCAGTGTCTCCGTGGGAAATTCTCGATTCGTTTCAACACCAGGGAAACAAATATCCTTGGCAAATACCTCAATTCAGGGAAACAAGCGTCCTTGATGAGAGCCTCCTGATTCGCGTCGGCTCGCAGAGAAACCAGTGTCTCCGCGGGAAATTCCCGATTCGTCTCAACTTGCAAGATGAAGCCTCAGGCAGCAGGGATTAAAAACTTGTTTCCTGAACAATGGGACCCTGCAAGTCAGTCTAAAGCGGTCTCTTGCATACTATTCATGGGTCTCACTCTCCAAAGTCGAATTTCGACAAGGAGGGAAACAACCGCTTACGGGTCCTCTCGACTCGTAAGAGGGAAAAATTCTCTTATAAGATCCTTACGACTTATAAGAGAAAATACGCTTAGGAGTCCTCACGATTCCTAAGGAGAAAATACACCTACGAGATCCTCTCGATCCGTAGAGAGAAAATTCTCTATGAGACCTTCACGGCTCATAGAGTTGAAAAGTCTTAGGCGGCAGATCTGAACCTGCGGCCTAAGCCATCGCTATCTCTTGAAAAATCTAGACGCTTACTCTATCATCGGTCAAATGTGTTTATCAAGACAGCATGTTGATAATAAGAGAAAGGAAAAAGCAAAGAAATAGTACAAGACATTGCAAAGAAAAATGTGTATCTTTATTGAATGTAATCAAGTACAAGATGAAGCGTACAAAAGAATAAAGAATGGATACATATTATTTAAAAAGAAAATTTTTACAAGTATTTAGATACAAGGAGAATTACTGGGAAGGAAGCATCTTGCATAGCTCTAGCAATTGTTCGCGCACTTCCTTCCCCACTTTCTCCTGATCGGCCACCACCGCCAGCTCCGCCTCCACTTGGGCCCGTTGCTGCAAGACAGATGCAAGCTACTCCCTGACGGCCTGATGAGCAGCTTCGCGGCCTGGGGTATCACGCTCGGCTACATCAAGCTTTCGCTTCAAGTTTAGCCCATGAGAGATGCGCTCCAGGAGACCCTCAAAAATAGCCTTCACTTGGGCAGCATTCGCCTCAACCTCAGCACGCAGACGAGCCGTCTCGCTCGAGGTCTCTTGGCATTCCCTCAGCCTTAAAGCTGCTTCTTGTTCCAAGTGGTGGACGTAAGAAGCACTTTCTTCGATCCATGCTGCTCTTTCATTGCTCGCGGCTAAAGTCTCGAAGGCGGGACGCATCGACTCCAGCTGATGCAGGTGAGCCTCGATCTCCCTACAATGGTTAACCCAAGATGCGATGATGTCCTCGTCATGGAAATTCACGAGTATCACCGGCATTGGGTTAACCGCTGTAGAAAAATCCGCAGCAGACGTAGGGGTCTCGACGTCTAGCTCCTCAATGTAGTCGCTCAATATACGCAAACTGTTCGCGGCGCCTTTCGAAGATGGACGTCTCAGGTAAGGACCTGCCGGCATTGTGATGCAAGGCTCAAAGGGTACCAAGACCGGAACGACAGCTGAAAAGAAACAAGATGTGATCAGATAACAGTTCAAGAAATAAAAAAGGGGGAAGAGTTATCAATGTGATAGTCACTGTACCAGCTGAGGCAGGTGGCAAGGCCGGAAGGGTCGGTGGCGCAGCCGATCTTTCATCCCCTCCTTCGATTTGTAGCACTGCAGTCAGGACGAGAAAAAAGTTAGAGGTAATTCCATCAATGAAAAAGAAAGATATCAATGGAAATCATACTCACCAGCGCCGCCAGAGGAAGAAGCGAGTTCAGATGAGAAGGAGAAGTGTGGGAGCAACACTTGATAAAGATGGTCAAAAAGCACTCCTGAAAGGCACAACAGTATGACTTTAGTACACAAATTATACGTCTGAAAGATAAGATTAATAAGTCGCAAACCCATACCTTCCAACATCTTCGATGGTATGAGAGAGGGCTGAGAGGTGACCACCGCCAAGGCAGTAGTCGACGGCGCTCCCTCGAGCAGTGGAGCATCGGCGCTGGCCGCACCTACGTTAAAAAACAAGGGTAAAACCTGTCAGAAGCGATAGCAAGATAAAAAGAGGGGACGGTAATCCAAAATTTACCTGATGAGCCTCCAGCCGAGACGGAGGCGTCTCCCTCCT
Source organism: Agapanthus africanus (assembly GCA_030015575.1). NCBI lineage: Eukaryota > Viridiplantae > Streptophyta > Magnoliopsida > Asparagales > Amaryllidaceae > Agapanthus > Agapanthus africanus. The sequence goes on from CM057339.1 coordinate 724,651,568, forward strand.
CCATTGACACAAGACCACCACCCGTGGCCTCATCCCCAGACTCCACGGGGGCCATTGTCGTGCTCACAAGGCCGGGAGACGGCAGGGGACCATAGGTAGGGAGAGCTATGACCAGGGCATTGCCAGACTCCTGAGAAAGAGCAGTTGGTTCGTCCTCAGGAATCATGTCTACTTCACCCGCTACTCCCTCGGGCTCAGCAGTAACGGTTGTCTCGTCCACCGTCACCACGAGGTCATCGGTCTCAGGCACTCCGCCCGCTGCCACCTCGGGCCCAGCAATAACCGCTTGCTCAGGCGTAATGGACGTGACCAGTTTGTCAGCCACTATCTCGGGCCCAGCAATCCCAGCTGTGTCATCCGCCACCGACTCGGGCTCGACCAATGCCTCTTCTCTTAGCCCCTCAGGTTCGACAGTCTCCGCCTCCCCCTCTGTTGGGCTTGGCCCTGCAGGGTAGAACATATAAGGACCGACAGCTTTATAAGTCTTACAACAAAATTATGAAAGAAGTATTACCTGAGATAGACCTGTCGTTAGCTTCCCTACTGGCGCGAATCGCCTGTCTATGAGCTGTAGACAAGGTAACTGGGGGCTCTTCTGATGGAGTATCGGCACGAGGAACGGTGATTGGGCCCGCTCCAATGGCCAAGGCAGCTCTGCATGCCTTTGCTTCGCGCCTCGACCGCTTCCTTTCCTCCCGGGCTATCGCGATGGACCTCTTCGATGCTTCTTTCATTAAGGTGTCGTCGTCCTCGTTCAGAGATGCCTCCAGAGCCTTTAAGGCATCTCTCATCGTCTTTTCAAGACGGACCTCCCGCGGTAGCCCTGAGGAAGCAGGAACATCGGCAGCTGACAGAACATCTGTGTCACTTGGAGGGAATGGCATTGAGGTTCCTGCGATAAAAAGGGGAGAGGTTAGATTGACCATAATACAAGGAAAATGAAAACTTGATGAATTCAAACTTATTAAGGCCTAAAGACGCTCTAAGGCGTTCCTCCTCTTGGAAGGTCTTGAGGGAAGCGGCAATGGCTTCTTCAGTGGTGATTCCTGTTGGAAGAGAAGAAGGAAGAATGTTAGTCAAAGGCAATAATAAAGATATGATGCAACAGAAAATGCGACTAGTGATTACCTGATGCCGCAAGCTTAGCCATCCACGCGTCGTGCCTCGCCAACCGCTCCGAAGCTTCAAGGGCGGCCTCCAAGTCCGTGTCATCTGGCGGCATGACTAATCCCTCGTTAGTACCGTATTCACTCAGGCCCTCACCATAGGGAGCGTGGGGTTCCTGACCGAACGCGACGTCTGCGGCGAAGAGCGACTTCTTTTTCTTCTGCCTGCCAACCCTAGGTGCACGCGGGATCGACTTGCGCTTGGCAGACACCTTGGGACAGCGGGTCCCGATGTCCGCACCCACGCAGACTCCGGCGAGGCTACAACCACTGTCTCCACTGGAGCACAGGGCACTGGAGGTGCATCCGCAATATCGGGGAGCGGCAATCCGTGCGGAGGACTTTGCGCATGCGGTGGCCCGGCTCTAGCATCTTTTAGAGGGGCAACTACTGGGGTCCTTGGCACAAAAGGAGCATTGCGGTCGCTACCTGGAGGCACACCCTTACGGTTGACCAGCAATCGCCTTTCCTCATTTATAACGGCTCCCGTCGAATGACTGTACCATTCTGTATATACCCTGAGGAGTCGTGGGGTGCAAGCCGGCTCACTGATAAAGAAGTAGGAGCCCGTGTTTAGACGCATGAAATGATGCAGCGCGCTCTCCATCCCTTCTTCGGTCGCAGCAAGTTCCGATAAGAAAGCCTCCAGCGGTACCCCTTGATTGTAGCTCAGCTGTTGGGCGAAACGATGTGGGTTATATCTCATGAAAATCGCCGCCCCGTTCTGCCTAAACACCAAGAAGCCCAGTCTGATAGAATATAAGTGGAGGGTCTCCCGGGCCGTCAAAACTGAAGCTCCATCCTTGAAAGTGTCTTGCAATGGCCGCACTGCAGTGGTAGACGCCTTTCCAATAGTCAACACCTTGTCGACGAAAGACACACCGTCTCCAACGGTGTGGGGGCGAAGGAGTAAACCCCTGGCATTTCATGACGATGGACTCACAATTGATGCACCAATCAACTGTATGATGCGAGGGAAGATGCACCTGTCATAGAACAATGGCCTTTTATGCATGCCGAAAACACCCGATGTATGTAGCTCGAGCCACGATACGAAGTAGTGCATCAGGAAGATCACGTGCAGCACCCCAGGCTCATTAGCATCCGCCGCTCGACTGAGGCCGTGATACAAGTGTGCCAAGCCGGCTATCCCAATGGCCACTTTTACCCCGATGGTCATCCGGTGAGCAGGGTAAAAGACAGAGGGCCGCATATGGAGAGAATGCATTGGGAGCGCAAACCAACTCAGCCATAGCCCAAGAAATCCTAAGAAGAAGGCCTCCTCGTCCATCCCAGGAGCCGCAACTTCCCCAAAAGACATAGCCGGAGTGTTAGGAAGGAAAAAACCCTTTTGGTCTATTTCCTTCCCAGGTAGGTTATCCAAACCTAAACCGAAAGGGTCCTCAAGGGTGGCAAACTTGGCAGCTTCTGCCGAGAGGACGCTTGGGTGAAGGAACCGAGCGATGAAATCCTCAAAACTAACTCCGCGGCTCCCACGCTCAATGAAAAGGGCCTCGTAGATGTTCAACACCTTGATCAGACTTGGGAATTGGTGTTGAACAGCATTCTCTGGCGTGAGGCCCCTTACCGCCGGCTTGGCACCGAAGACATACTCGTCTGTCGGAAGCAACTCCTCATAGTGCTCCCCTATAACCGGTAAACCGGAGACTTCTGTGAACTCCTCCAGAGAAATTGACACTTCCTGATCCATTGCGAGGAAAGTGTGAGTGGGGATGTTCCACTGCTCTAAGAAGGCCTTGAACCACCAGATGGGAAGCATGGGATACTGGAAGAGGGAGACATAAACCGTAGTGTACAATCCTAATCTTATCAACTACAACTTCTTCGTCGACAGGATATACCGAGCCCACGGCAGGTAGCCGATCGGGTGGCGGGGGATCAGACCTATGTTGTATGATTGCCCCAAAGGTCGCGCCTCGCTTTGACAAATACGGCGTCCCAGGATATCCAAAACCATGGGACGCTGAACCGGAATTGCATCTATAGCGGGATGAAGAAAGCCCTTCGAAGTCCAATCAACCATCTCCACGGCGTACTGCACCGGGGGTGGGCTGGCGTAATGAATCGCCGTAATGGGTTCTGACGGTACTGCGCATATGAAGCTGCGTCGACCCATAATAATCTGATTGTACCACGACCCCCAAAGGTGGAGACTCTTATACTCCGGGTCGTGGTCCTTAATCATGGCTAAGACTTCACGGTCCAAGGGCGCTTCAGGGAACCCTTCCTCCGAGCGAGCAAACGGGAATGAAGTGTCGAGCGACATAATCACTGCAAATGAAAAGAAATTAGCCGTTAGTGTTATAATTCCAACGCTTGGCGTTTAAAAAAAATTAATTAATTAAATTAAAATTAATTAATTAATTAATTAAATTAAAATTAATTAATTACACCATACAACAGTGCAGTGGGTAGGAGACCGAAGGGGGACCCACGAAATCTGGATGACAATACGTCAGTTAATAAGACAACCCCATCATTGGATGAGATTGTCAGTTGGTCCCCAAGAAAATATTCCCATTAATAATTAAAAAAAATCCCTAGAGACAAGGAGAAAATCTCCTCTTTCAGAGCAAAGCTCTGTCACAGAGTGACACTTGTCAAACACTTGTCAAACTCTGGTCTCAGGTGAATAAAATTTCTTAAAAGAGCCTAACTCTGTGATGATGATGAGAAAATCTATTTAAACTCCTAAAGAAATTAAAATTTTTGAAGACTCTTAGGAAATCTTCACTTTTAGATCAAAAAGATCTATTTTTGATCCATGAGCAAAGCTCTGCTCATGGGTTAAAACCCATGAACAAGATCTCTGTAGATCTATGGATTCGTGAGAGCAAAGCTCTGTTGGTGAAACCCCAAAGGGGATTTCTTTAGATCAGAAGATCTATGAGAGCAAAGCTCTGTTGGTAAATTAAAATCAATTTAATCTAAGATTAATTTTTACCTAAAATTTTTCTAACTTTGGAAAATTAGAGCAAAGCTCTAGAGTTCTGGAAACAAGAGTAAAGCTCTGAAGTTCTTAAGTGAGAGCAAAGCTCTAGAAATCAAAAATCTAGAAAATGGTGAAGTTTTTCTAAAGGGCCAGAGGTCCTATTTATAAGCCGCTTGCGCCCCTTCAGCTCACCCGTTGAACCAACGGTCAGGATCTTGCCACCGCTGCACTCACGTGCGCACCACGTGAGCGCAACGGTAGGGGGCATTTGTTTCCCCCAATCAGAGTAAAGCTCTATTTGAATTTCAAAATTCAAAATTCGAAGCAACGCTTCAGATTCTTTGCGCTGCGCGCAACGCGCTACGTGTCAAAAGATGATACATCAGCACAGCGCCCAAGGCAGCGCGCCCAATCAGAGTAAAGCTCTATTTAAAACAAAATTAAAGGAAGCAACGATTCAGTTGCGCAAGCGCTGCGCTGCGCGACACGTGTCAGCGCAGATGCGCTGCGCCGTGCGCTGCGCGACACGTGTCACGCACTGGGGCATTTGCGCCAAACTGAATTAAAATTTTAAAGAAATCTTTCTGTTCTTCTTAAAACAAGAAAATTTTCTTCTGTAGAACAGGAGCCCTTGGATCAAAGATCCAACGGTGGGGAAAATTCCCCAAATCACTCAGAGAAAGATCTCTTTAACAAATTTAACAAATTTATGGGCACTATATAAAGGCTCCTAGACCCCAAATCAAAAGGATGAACATTTGTGAGAGATCAATAACTTCAAACAGAGAGAATTCTGAAGAAATTTCAAGAAGAATAAGGTAAAAGACCTTTAAGATAGAAGAATTTCTTCTAATAGATCATTGATCTAAGAACAAGATCAATGTTCTTCAATAAAAAACAAAAAAAATAATAGTGCTTTGCACTTATGAACCATTGGTTCTCTGAGATCGAGAAAAATAAGAAACACTTGTTTTCTTTGATCTAAATTGGATCAAGAAATCAAAAAGTGCTTTGCAGTTCTTTTATGAACCATTGGTTCTGGAATCTAAAAGATTCTCAAGTTAATAGTGCTTTGCACTTATAAATCTGCACTGTTGCGCTTTTGGGTTGGCGCAAGCCACCAGAGAGCGCCACGTGTCAGCATCTGAACCATTTGCGCTATGCGCTTTTGAAATAGAGCCTTGCTCTTTGAAACTGGTGCAACTCACCACAGCGCGCCACGTGTCAGCAGCGCAAGCGCAGCGCACTGCGCTTGCATGACACGTGTCATCACCACAAGCGCTTGCGCTCTTTGATTGGCGCAAAGCGCCTGATAAATACAATGCATTTCTTTTGTTAAAGGGCCAGGCCCAAATCAAAAAGACCTAGTAGGCCAAAATAAATTGCAAAGCAATAAATGGGCAGAGCCCAAGTAAAATTGGTGCTCTGCATCATTTATAAAATGAGCAGAGCCCAAAACAAATTGATGCTCTGCATCCTTTATGGGCAGAGCCCAAAAAAAAATAAAAACAAATAAAAGTGTTGAACTTTTTTCAACTGGACTTAGCCCAATCATGGCCGTAAGTCCTCAAATTAAATTGACTGAGCACAGCTGCTTTCTTAAATCAATTTACGATCGGTTCGAGGGTACATCTCCGAACTCCTTTGACTCCTATCATTGTAATCCTTCAACGACGTCAGAGAGGTGACGGGTCCCGACAACCACACATCAACACGGATTGTGGGGTCCTTAAACCCATGGACTTAAGCGTCCTTAAACAAAAACACGGACTGTGGGGTCCTTAAACCCACGGACTTAAGCGTCCTTAAACGAAAACACGGACTGTGGGGTCCTTAAACCCACGGACTTAAGCGTCCTTAAACGAAAACACGGACTGTGGGGTCCTTAAACCCACGGACTTAAGCGTCCTTAAACGAAAACACGGACTTTGGGGGTCCTTAAACCCACGGACTTAAGCGTCCTTAAACTACCTTTGGACCCCTATGTCCCTAAACTGGAACATGGACCCCTATGTCCCTAAACTGGAACATGGACCACCATGTCCCTAAACTGGCAACGGGCCGCAATGTCCTTTAACTACCTATGGACCACTATGTCCCTAAACTGGAACAATAGAGCCCCCAAATGCTCTTTTGTCGGATCTAAACGATCCTGTTTAAGTTGATCTTAGCCTCAAATATGGCTAACGTATCCTTAAACCTTCAAACAAACTTCAGTCCCAAATTGGACTATAGATCCTCCAATCAACTCTGGTTCAAGGGTACATCTCTGATCTCCTCTGACATCTGTCGTTGTAATCCTTCAACGCCGTCAGAGAGGTGACGGGTCCCGACGGCCATACATGCAATGGACCACCATGTCCCTAAACTGGAAATAGATCTAGACGATCCCGTTAAGTTGATCTTAGTCTGGAAATTAGACTAACGCATCCTTAACAAACGTTTAAGTTGATCTTAGCCTCAAAAATGGCTAACGTATCCTTAAACCAAAACCCAAAACCCAAATCTAAGAAAATACAGATTTGGACTAATCCACGTCCTACGGGCGACGACATAAATTAGTCTTCGTACAATCCACGGGCAACCACAAACAAAACAAACACACACGACACGAAGTGAAATTCTGGAGAAGGAGAAAGTGGTTACCGCGATGCGGTAGCGTAATTAACTGGAGGGGCTTGCGCCTGCAGGGAAGAGCGTCCCCACAATCAAAAAACCTCTCAAATGAGGGGGAATCTGACGAAGTCTGCTACATCGGCCGCATCCGTCTAAACCTCCGATATACGGTGCCATAAATCAACTTGGCATCTTCGGAGAGGTGGACTGATAAAACCATATAGCATCTGTCCCGAATCTCAGGCAAGACGTCCTCGCGTCTCGGCCGCCGTTCGGAGGGAAGCAGTCACGTGGCAACACGTGAGAGCGCCCAAAGCCTTCATTTCCTTTGCTTTTTCTTTCTGTGTTTTGTAAGTCACGTGGGAGCATGTGAATCGTTGCCTCAAAACTTTTTCCTTCTCATTTCTGGGGATCTCTTCAAGGGTCACGTGGGGACACGTGACCTTAGTTCTTTGCATGCATGGAGATCTTTTAAGTCTCCTTATTTTATTTTGAGAATTAAATTCTCTGTAGGGTTAACCCTGATCATGATTTTGGAGGAATTAAATTTCTGTTATGAAATAATTAAATTCTTATGTAGGGTTAAACCCTACTTTCTTTTAGAGGAATTAAATTCCCATATATGTGAAAGAATTAAATTCTTATATAGGGTTAAACCCTAGTTTTGTTTTGGAGGAATTAAATTCCTGTTAATCTGAGAGAATTAAATTCTCAATTAGGGTTAAACCCTAGTTTTGTCCATCTTGAAGGAATTAAATTTCTATAATTTTGGGAGAATTAAATTCTCATATAGGGTTAAACCCTAATTTTATTTTGGGAGAATTAAATTCTCTAAACTCAATTCCCCCTCTAAGTTTTGGATCTGCATGGTGTTCATAGCAGAATATTGCATTTTATACCGCCCATTCTTACGCTCGTGTGTTTATAGGTAGGTACTTTTAATCCGTGTTTGTTACATGTTTGCAGAATACAGGTTTCCAGTACAAATATTGCAAATCAGAATAAAATCTCCACAGTTACGCTAGAAGCAGAACATCTGTTGACAGCAGATAAAAGCCGGGTTCCGGTCATCCATATCCGTCCAGTGCCGAGTACCGGTTCCCGATGCAAGACATGTGACAGTGGTCATTCATGTCTGGGACAAGCACAGAGCACGAGGTGGGCTGCACAAGAATCAATGGGTGCGCGGAGCTCGAGGGAGATAAAGTCAAAAGTGAAAAAGATAATGCAATCTTGGACTTGGAAATCTGCAGATATTCGGGAAGACTTTTGTGCATTATTGAGTTGGCAAACACAAGGAAAGAATAAACCAGGGAAGTACACCAAAGTGGACCACCCAACTCCTCTATTCCGCCGCGTTTCCGCGGCCAATAGGGGGTATTGGCCGCGGAAACGCGGCCGTACTGGCGCCGCACACTTTGAAGTTTTGGGGGCAGTTTGGTCCTTTTGCATGTGGTCTGCTGGTTGCCCTAGAACTCCATTCTCCAGCCTATAAATACAGCAGAACTGAGCTCAACCAAGGGTGATTCTTTTGGTTCATTCTTGTAGCCTATTTTGTAGTTTTTGTATAGTTCTTCTTCTTCTTCTTCATTCCTCTTCCATTAAAATGTAGTGAGAGCTTTTGAGTGGGAGATTAATGAAGATGAGGGCTTTGTATCATTCTCTTGTGTTTCTTCTTCCCCTTGAGATTTTTGCTTTCTCTTGCTCATTCAACCTCTTCATTGAGCTTGAATGGTTAAGGGTTAGTTATTGATCTCAAGGGTCGTATTTTCTCCCGGGACTAGCACTTCATTTCACATGCGTTTTCTACCCTTCCCTTGATCTTGCAATCTCTTCATTGAGTTTGCAAGTTTAAGGGTTGGCTATTGAGCACATGCTTGTCTTGAGTCCTAGTTCCTTATTCTTTTTATCGCTTTTTATTATCCGCAATTTATTACCTTGTCTTTTATTACTTGCTTTTATTACTTGCAATTTTATTCATGCACTTTAATACTTGTATCTTTTCTTTTCTTTGTTCTTTTCTTTTTGTTCTCTTTTGTTTATTTTGTGAATGTTGTAATTATTGTTGTTGTTAAGAATTAATACGGTTTTATAAGTTAACATTTCTTTGCCAATTCCTTTTCCCGTTATTTTCCATTTGAACTCCGCCTGAACCATACGCAAGCGCTCCGTTAGGCACCGTACCCTGACAAGGTAACGGTGATTCCTAACCACGACCGGTTGCGTTCGGTTTGGCCGAAGGCAAAAGCAAGAGACAAGAACGGAAGGATAAGGGTAAACAAGCCGGATTCCACGAATACCGCGCTTAAATCCCCTAATCCACGTTGTTGCCAATTGCCTAGCTTCAATTGGTCAAGACTCGGCTCAAAGGTTTTTGAGTAAGGATTTCTTAGCTTACAATCTCGTATTTTTCTTAACAACCTTATACTTGCAGATAAACACATAGGTTAGTCCAAACACATACAAGATTCTTTATTGACTCGTCTAAGACAAGAAGGTAAGATAACACCATCTCCCTGTGGACCGACCCGTGCTCACCGGCTAGCTGCAAAGCGACACCGTCCTGATCGCGGTTACACTTAAATTTTTTGAACATCCGACACGCCATCGGCGTGCGATCAAATGGCGCCGTTGCCGGGGAGACGGTAGCGTATTTTCTTTCTTGTTATTCGGGTTAATATTCTTTTTGTATATATAAAAAAAAATTCTTTTTGTTTTTTTTTGATAATTCTTGTGGGCAAGTGTGCAGATTTTTGCGTATTCGCAAACTGCGATTGTGGGGAGCAAAGCGTGGGAAAAGGTGATTACGAAGTACAGTGCCAAAGATCCGGGTAGTTTGACCCGCGCAAGCGAACCTTTCAAGCTTACCGGATTTGATTCAACGGGGGTTTCCTAACCCAAAACTTAACGGTACGTATTTTACTAACACCTTCTTCTCAAATCCGACGCTTCCAATATACTATTCTTTTGCAGGATTCTTTGCAAGTTCGCTAGCAAACGCTAAAAATTGACTAACCCGTATTTGTTGCAGCGCCGCGCTTAAACTAAAAAACGATTGTTTGATTCTTTAAAGAATTTTTGAATTGCGCATTGCATACATTAATACGGACTTAAGGGCAAGCGAACCCCACAACATACGGTAAAGGATTTCATCACCTTTTCCGTGGCCCACAAATCACGAACTGCGCATAACGTTTACCCGCACAAATTTAAAAGAAACTAGACTTTAAGCCTTAAGGACTTCGCGCTCACTAGGAAAAGTTAACTGTGTTTAGAACCTTGCTTAACGGTATATTGTTTACGGGGTGTCTAGGAAAGTGTTAACGGCAAAACCGCCAAAAGAGAAAGGGTTATTTAATTAAGGAACTTCGCGAAAGCGTTGGAAAACCTCCCCTTATCTCTGCACTTACCTGGCCTCGTGATCAGTGTATCTTGAGCCTGTTTCTCGACACAGTTTTACTTCGACAATCAAGTTCTGGAGCAGGTCTAGTTGACCTAGGTGAACCCTAGAACGATTAGGTGTGTGGTATTTTTGAGTCGTGATTATTTTTGTCCATATTCTTTTTATGTATATTTCATTCTTTTGTTAATAAAAAAAACAAAAAAAAAATCACATTCTTTTTCCCTCCTTTTCTCTTCCTTTTCTCTCTCTCTTCATATCATGGGTACTCCACCTCGCAAAACTCTTGCCGAACTTTGGTACCCACAACCAGACATTACTTTCTATGGTTCTTGTTTTGGTCGAACTTCAAACGACCCCTCCATGCCCAAAATTTCTCTGAAAGATCGGATAGACGCGTCTAGGACGAACAACTGGACCCCGCAATCCACTTCGTACCAACCGTTTCAAACATTCACCCCTTCTTGCGTTGATACCCCTTTTGAACGTCCAGTTGTAGCCACAAGACCTATGTCTCTTGCTGAACGTATTGAACAATCTCGTAGCCGATCTTTCACTCCTTTCACCACTTCAAATTCTTGGGATCAACAATACCATTCACCTTCCTATCCAAATGTTGATCCTGCTCCTGTCCAGCCATTCAATTCCTACCAATCCTACCCTACTTTTGCACCTTCCCTAGACATTGCATCAGAACCGCCATTTGGGAGTTTTCAGTATCCAAACAACTTTGAATCTTTTACTGAAACCCCTTCACAACCCATGTCTAGTCTAGAACAATCGTTGGAAGATTTTAGGGTAGCGTCAAGCCAACAGATTATGGATTTGAATGCGTCCATGGCCGCCCTCATGCAACCTAGTGACCCGGTAGCTAGTTTTCAACTAGCTCCAACTTTTTCAATGTATGATGAGGCGGCAGGACAGGCTGTGACTTTGAGTGGAGAGAGTGAGATGTACCCCCTTCCAAATCAAACCTGCCCGTCCCAAATTGAATCCCACAACTCCTGGTTTGAAAGTCTATCGAGTATCCCACATGATTTATCAATTAAAGATAGAATGATGAATGAGTTGTGCGACTCCGTGGTGTTTGATTTGCCCGATTGTGAAGGGTCTCTTCCAAGTGAAACCGATCCTAAACCTTTTGACCTTTACACCTCCACTTTAGAACCAGAATCGATTAATATCCATGCTTTTGTTGAGGTGTTAGAGAATTTTGATTTTCACTTGATTGAGGATATTGACGCAGGGAACATTTTGGATGATGAACCCGTAGATTTGGCTGAGTTTGTCTCTTCAAATCATCATCCCGAGTCTTTAACTGTTTTTCCCGAACTTCATATGCGTCTGGATTTTGAAGAAAAATGCATGGATGAGCTGGATTTTGAGGAGAACATTGGGGATAGTTTTGAGGATGAACCAGTTTTAATTGATGAGTCGGATTTTCCAATTCATCCTATTCCTTCCACCGACTGTGTACACCCTCCTGCACCTTTAACCGATAACCTTCCTCAACCACTTCCCTCTATCCTTTCCATCGTTCCGACCTTGCAAGAACCCGTATCACTTACATTTCATATGTCTGGTTTACCAAGTTCGGCGTACCCATGGTTTCTTACGAATCTTGAGGGATTCAACCCAATTTCTCGGCGAGTAAATATATTAGCACAATCACTTTTCACACGTCGGTCATCACAAATTGTGCTAATCTATTTACTCCATTTGCACCCTCAAGTTCGTATTCCACCTCTTACTCCCTTCCGCCATTCTTCTTCTTCTGATATACCGAGACCGTATCCTGCTTCTCTCCCAATACGGTCTCGCGTATTCTCTCTCTCTTTTCCCTACACCTTCCTTCACCAGCCACTGCTTTACAGAGATAAGATTTTTGAATGGTTGGTGCTCACTTTTGGCCTGTGTAAGGCCTTGTATAGCTTGACACTGTTCTTTCCCCCCTAATCCTGAACTTCATCGCTTAAACAGTGGAAGCACTGTTTCACTTAAGTTTGGGGGGGACACTTTTTGGTGTATATATTTTTTTGTTTTGTTCTTTCTCCTTTTGTATATAATTTGTTTTTTAAGGAGCGCCGGCAATTTTGACCCTCTTGGTATAGCCTGACAGTGAGGACACTGTCAAGTTTAAGTTTGGGGGTGTGCTCGGTAAGCTTTCTTCCTTCGCATTCATTTGTATATTCTGCATTTGCATACCTTATTAAAAACCCATAAAAATGAAATTTTTTCCAAAAATATAAAAAACTTTTTTGTCAAGTTAGCTTGTGGAAGAACTCTGATTCAACATTCGACGGTTTTTGTTTGAAAAGATAGGAATAACTACATCCTATGTTTGGATTTTGAAAACCTGAAAGATAACTCTCCTTTGAAGTTAACTATAGCTGATATACGTCTTTACATTACACTACACGTGTTGTGAGTCTTGGAAATTAGATGACAAGTCTTTTATGTTTAAAAAACTTTTAAATAGATAAATGATTTTCTGAGGATCAAATAGGTTTGTTCTGAAATAAGTAATATATCAAGAATAGTTTATGAAGTAAGTGAATATGAAGGAATGTTATTGATGCCTTAATTGGAACTAAGTCTGAAAAATAACCCATCTGAAACTTGATTGGAATGATTACACACCGAACCCACTAAACACGTCTTTTATCCAAAAAATAATTGAACTACCGGTTATATCTCCGTTCGTATTGAATCATCATATTTTTCACGCCAAACTGTCTTTTGTTTTTGGACCTAGGTAACTTGAGTAATTAAGTCCGCCGGGGTGTTTCTACACCTAATGCCCTAAAACCAACTGGTTTTGGTGCATTGGCCCAAAGCTCGCTAAGAAGCCTAGAAAGTCCAGATAAAAACAAAGTCAAGCAAGTGTTCTCTCCGAGTTAAAATTCCTAACGGTTCTTTGTGTGAGAATAATCTTGATAAAAGACAAGCTTTTATAAAAAAATTTAACGGAGATATGAAGGTTTTACTCTATGATAAAGACTATTGCACGTTCACAGAGGTGTGTATGAAATGAAAACAAGAAAAAGGTGGAGTGAAGAATAAGACCTAGTTTCCTGTTAGGGAAGATAGAAATTCTGAAGTTGAAACTTTACTGGAAAACGAAACTTGAAAAATGCTTAACTCTTTATAAAACTTATGTGATCCTTTTAAAATTGTTATCTGGGCTTTATTGTGCGACATGATGACTTTAATCGACCTTTCTGGAACTTAACGGCACTATTTGCACTACACGTAAAGACATATAAAATCTGTAGTTAAATAAGAAGCGAGGTGTGAAAACTAAAGGTTCGATAGTCTAGACTTAGGATTATAGAATTGTTATTTTTTAAAACAAAACTTTAGGGTTTGAATCTTAGTCATTTTACAAACTAGCTTGACGGGATTTTATGGGTGTAATCCGCTGAAAACCCTCAGGAGACAACACTCCTCCTACTAGGGACACCTAGAGGTTTAACGGCTTGTTGCACGCGCTCAGTGCAATCGCGTTCCCTGCGAAAGTGCGGTTATCATTTTATTTTTATGAATAATTGGTTTTGCTCGGGACGAGCAAAAGTTAAGTTTGGGGGTATTTGTTCATAGCAGAATATTGCATTTTATACCGCCCATTCTTACGCTCGTGTGTTTATAGGTAGGTACTTTTAATCCGTGTTTGTTACATGTTTGCAGAATACAGGTTTCCAGTACAAATATTGCAAATCAGGATAAAATCTCCACAGTTACGCTAGAAGCAGAACATCTGTTGACAGCAGATAAAAGCCGGGTTCCGGTCATCCATATCCGTCCAGTGCCGAGTACCGGTTCCCGATGCAAGACATGTGACAGTGGTCATTCATGTCTGGGACAAGCACAGAGCACGAGGTGGGCTGCACAAGAATCAATGGGTGCGCGGAGCTCGAGGGAGATAAAGTCAAAAGTGAAAAAGATAATGCAATCTTGGACTTGGAAATCTGCAGATATTCGGGAAGACTTTTGTGCATTATTGAGTTGGCAAACACAAGGAAAGAATAAACCAGGGAAGTACACCAAAGTGGACCACCCAACTCCTCTATTCCGCCGCGTTTCCGTGGCCAATAGGGGGTATTGGCCGCGGAAACGCGGCCGTACTGGCGCCGCACACTTTGAAGTTTTGAGGGCAGTTTGGTCCTTTTGCATGTGGTCTGCTGGTTGCCCTAGAACTCCATTCTCCAGCCTATAAATACAGCAGAACTGAGCTCAACCAAGGGTGATTCTTTTGGTTCATTCTTGTAGCCTCTTTTTTAGTTTTTGTATAGTTCTTCTTCTTCTTCATTCCTCTTCCATTAAAATGTAGTGAGAGCTTTTGAGTGGGAGATTAATGAAGATGAGGGCTTTGTATCATTCTCTTGTGTTTCTTCTTCCCCTTGAGATTTTTGCTTTCTCTTGCTCATTCAACCTCTTCATTGAGCTTGAATGGTTAAGGGTTAGTTATTGATCTCAAGGGTCGTATTTTCTCCCGGGACTAGCACTTCATTTCACATGCGTTTTCTACCCTTCCCTTGATCTTGCAATCTCTTCATTGAGTTTGCAAGTTTAAGGGTTGGCTATTGAGCACATGCTTGTCTTGAGTCCTAGTTCCTTATTCTTTTTATCGCTTTTTATTATTCGCAATTTATTACCTTGTCTTTTATTACTTGCTTTTATTACTTGCAATTTTATTCATGCACTTTAATACTTGTATCTTTTCTTTTCTTTGTTCTTTTCTTTTTGTTCTCTTTTGTTTATTTTGTGAATGTTGTAATTATTGTTGTTGTTAAGAATTAATACGGTTTTATAAGTTAACATTTCTTTGCCAATTCCTTTTCCCGTTATTTTCCATTTGAACTCCGCCCGAACCATACGCAAGCGCTCCGTTAGGCACCGTACCCTGACAAGGTAACGGTGATTCCTAACCACGACCGGTTGCGTTCGGTTTGGCCGAAGGCAAAAGCAAGAGACAAGAACGGAAGGACAAGGGTAAACAAGCCGGATTCCACGAATACCGCGCTTAAATCCCCTAATCCACGTTGTTGCCAATTGCCTAGCTTCAATTGGTCAAGACTCGGCTCAAAGGTTTTTGAGTAAGGATTTCTTAGCTTACAATCTCGTATTTTTCTTAACAACCTTATACTTGCAGATAAACACATAGGTTAGTCCAAACACATACAAGATTCTTTATTGACTCGTCTAAGACAAGAAGGTAAGATAACACCATCTCCCTGTGGACCGACCCGTGCTCACCGGCTAGCTGCAAAGCGACACCGTCCTGATCGCGGTTACACTTAAATTCTTTGAACATCCGACACGCCATCGGCGTGCGATCACATGGCAGGATCTCAATCCGATGAGAATTAAATTCTCAACTTATGCGGAGATGTGCTCTTTGCAGATCTTCAACCAGAGGAAGAACTAAGTTCTTTTTGCAAAAGAGTTAAACTCTTAGATTGAGAATTAAATTCTCTTTATTGAAGTTTTGATACTTTTTCCCTTTCTCACCTAGGGTTTTTTTTTTTGAGAATTAAATTCTCCTTTCTTTTCTCTCTGAAATTTCAAGATTCCAAAACTCTATATCCTCCATTTTCTCTTCTTTTGGCTCCTATTTATAGGAGAAGGAAAAGAATCAATTTGTTTAGTAAATCTTTCATTGAAAGATTTTGTTTGTTTTCATAATTAATATGAGCCTTTAGATCATACAGTGAATTTTATTCACCGTTGGATTTTAAATCCAAAGATATTCTGTTTGTTATTTCTGGTGAGATTTTTAGGGAAATCTTTCCTTTTCTAAAATCTTTCCATAAATTGGTGATTTTTAATCACCCTTGGATCTTTAATCCAACGGTCCCCATAATCCTTTTCCATTTGGAAAGATTTAGAAGCTTTTAGAATTTAATTCTATTAACTGTAAGGCTTTCGAAGCCAGTCACGTGATGACACGTGATCCTTGGTCACGTGTGAGCACGTGACCCCCAATTGAGTCATTTTCTCAACGTTTACTTACGCTTCAGTTTTAACCATCACGTGTCAATACGTGATCATTGGTCGCATGTGAGCACGTGACACTTCATTGAGGTATTTCCTTCAGTCGTTTGTTATTTTGTGTCTGTTTTAATTTTCACGTGTCAACACGTGACCATTGGTCACGTGTGAGCACGTGATACCTCATTGAGGTAATTCCCGATTTTTAGAATTAAATTCTATTAAGCTGTAAGGCTTTCAAAGCCTGTCACGTGCTGGCACGCGACCCTTGGTCACGTGTGAGCACGTGACCCCCAATTGAGTCATCTTTCAACCGTTTGTTTTCGTTTCTGTTTGATGGGGTTTTATCCATCACGTGTCATCACGTGACCATTGGTCACGTGTGAACACGTGATACCTCATTGAGGTAATTCCTGATTTTTAATTAGGAAACAAATGCCCCCATAGCGTTGCTCTCACGTGTCTGCACGTGAGTGCAACGCTGTCACTTTTGTGACCGTTGGATCCGTCTGCTGAATAGGGGAGATGAAACATTTTCCGTCACATCCTATAAATGCAGGGGTCTCTTCAGAAGCGCCTCCACTCTTTCATCTTCTTCCTTGCAACTTTTTCCCTTTTCGAGAATTTAATTATCTTTTCTCAGAGCTTAGTTCTCTGCTTTGAATATTTTCAGAGTTTAACTCTGTTCAAGAAAGACCCTTTCTTCAGGTAATGATCTTTGAACGATCGAAGAACTTCCATTCGTATGAACTCTTTGGATTTTAAATCCACACCAAGGGTTTTTTCCTTTAAACAAGAACCCATTTTTAAGTTCTTTAAAATAAAGAGAAAACCATTCAATCTTCAATCAACAGACCCTTTAGGGTTTCTCTGATCTTCAGGGGGCTAATGGTGACGGTTGTCTTTTCCCTTGGCATTTAATTCCATATCCAAAGGCTTTGGCTCTGAAAAATGTCTCTGGGAATTTAATTCCCCCTTTTTTAACAAGGAATTTAATTCCTATGAAGAACTCAGTTCTTCGCACAGAACTCCTTGGGTTTTCTTGCCCTGAGTTGTCTTCTTCACAACCAAGAAGAAGAAGTTTGCAATGTTGCTTTCTAGGAATTTAATTCCTTTGATTCTGTTTGATTTGTCACAGAGCCCAAGATGGATTTCTTTTTATGGGAATGTGTAGGGTCATTTGAAATCCACTGTCTATTTAATGAGAATCTTCCTTTTGTCTCATTATAATTGCTTTGCTTCATCATTAGCCAACCGTCATCTTGATTTTGTGGGACCCATGTGTTTTGTAACCAATGGTCCTATAAAATGAGTCCTCTATCACTGTCTTTTTCTATGGATATATATATATATATATATCTATAATCACTATTGGCTTCGCTTTAACAGTTTCCCCTTATTTTATTACAGGTACAATGACGTCTATTCCGTATTTCCCTTTCACCCGCTCGGAAGCCGCTTTTCCCCAATCGCCATATGACGAGGAGGTGATGGTAATGATCAGGGATCACGACTCGAATCGCACCAATCTACTTCTGTGGGGGACCTGGTACAGTCATATCATCCGGAGTCGCCGGAGTTTTCTTTGCGAAATACCGACGGAGCCTACCTTTTTGTTCCTGCCGATGGATCTTCCAGGGACTGTCTTTGCTGTGGAGATGCCGAATTGGACCCCGATGGGACGGCTCGAGCCTTCGACGACCGGTATCCCGAACCATCCGATAGCGGCCATAGATATTCTGGGACGCCGTATCTGCCAGGGCGAGGCCCAACCGTGGGGGGCAGATTTATAAGATAGGGCTTAACCCTCGACAACCCACGGGCTACCTTCTTTGGGCTCGCTACATCTTATCCGCCCACCGCGCGCGACTGCAGAAGGTTGGGCCTTATCAGGTGATCTATGCGTCCCTCTTCCACTACTCGTCACCTCACGTCTGGTGGGTTAAGGCCTTCCTGAACCAGTGGAATCTTTCCACCAACACTTTCCACTTGGGGGACCGTGAAGCTACAATTTCTTTGGAAGAATTTCGCGAGATCTCGGGGATTCCAATCAGAGGGACACTTTACGAGGAATTGCTGCCTTCTGACGAGTACGTCTTTGAGACTGAGCCCGCAACGCTTGATGGCTTGTCTATCGAGAACGTCGTCCGCCATAAGCGTCCGAGTTTGATTAAGGCGCTGGGTATCTTCGAAAAACTGTTCACAGAATCTGAGCAGGGCGTCACTTTCAAGAGCTTCATCGCTTGCTTCCTTCGCGAGGATTTCCTGTCGAAGACGGCTCCCAAGTTTGCAAGCATCAACGACCGCTTTGGGTTTGGTTTGAACAGGCGGCCGACTAAGAAATCGGATTTACCGCAGTATTATATTCCTATCATGTCATCGGTATCTTTCGAATCGATTGCAGCTCCCGGCATGGACGAGGAGACATTCTTTGCGGGCTTTATCAGCGTATGGCTCAGCTGGTTCGTTATCTGATTGGTTCGAAAGAGTGTGTTTGTAGAATAACCGCAATCAGAACGGTGTCGCGTGTAGCTAGACCGAGGGGAGTACGGGTCGTCCTCAGGGAAACGTTGAATCTTTTACTCTTACTTTAGATGTGTTGAAAAAGAGAGGAGGAATAAAGAATTTTGTGGAAAGGTTTCTAGATCTACGTTAAGCAAAAATGCAAAATATATAGATCTAGATTATTTTAGGGATGCAGTTAATATAATAAGAGGGCTTGTAGGGTTCGTTAGGATATAGTAGTTATGGACGATTAATTAAAAGTTACCCTTTTTATCCTTTAATAGATTTAAATCTAGAACGACGGTGATTTGTGTAGATTAGGGTTTCTGGAGGGAAAAGGAATCCCACTCTTAACCCTTATCTCGACACGAAACTCCGTTCATATCTAGCCTTTACCAAAACAATCATTAATCTAATCTCTAATCGCGGTCGGAACTAATAAAGAATTATTAGCGCGCCCGATTAGGATGTTAATGATTCTTTTGATAAAGTTCATAAACTTTATAGGACTTAAAAAGGGTTTAGAGATGTTCATCATTCATTAGCCTACCCTAATCCTACGAACCTTAACAAGCGGAGAATTACTCGCGCATGTTGGGAGAAAAAGAGATGGAAAGAAATTGCATAATTAAACTACGAAGAAATAGAATAACAAAAAGAAAGCTATCTTTATTAATCAACAATATTCATTACACTTTGATTCCTTAGAAAATGATTACAAAGTCTAGTTTGCTTCTCGCTCTCTTCCAAGGAGGTAGACGAACAGTTGATGATCAGCCTGGATGCGTGAGCCGTCTTGGACTTCGTGATCTCGTCGGCTTGATGATTTTTCCAAGAGGCTCTCGGTCCTTATTTATACCCCAAAAGCCAGAAATTTAGCTTCCAAAATTGGAAGCTAACAGTAGAGATTCACCCTAGAAAATTGCACACTCTAACTCCCCTATCATGCCGCGGATCCGCGGCCAACAGGGGGGTTTGGCCGCGGATCCGCGGCCAAGGGTGGGGATCACTTCATCAAATTTTTGGGGATTTCTCCTTGTGACATGTGGTGTTCTCTGGAATCTTTGGAATTTGGAAATCTTCTCGTAATTGCTGCCAGACTTGATTTCTTCATTTTGATTTCTTAATTAGGCAGGTTTACTTTAACAACTTGATTTTCTTGATTTTAGACCTGCAAATTCTGCACAACAACTTAACAAATAATATTTAGTTGATTTTGTTCTACTAGGATTTGGTCAATGATATTATTTGCATACATTTTCCTACCAAATGTTAATTACAATATATCAACACATGGAAAATAGTATTTTTACAGATAAACCCTCATATGTATGATATATTATAATAAAGTCCTTTTTAATATAGAAATAGTAGGAAAAATGTAATAATAAATGTGCAGTTTTATCAACTGAACAAATACCCCCAAACTTATCTTTGATCGTCCCGAGCAAACTAGTATATTCAAGAGAAGGAGAAAAAGAAAGGAGAAAACTAAGCACACTTTCGTAGGCAAACACGATTGCACTGAGCACGTGCAACAAGCCGTTAAACCTCTAGGTGTCCCTAGTAGGAGGAGTGTTGTCTCCTAAGGGTTTTCAGCGGATTACACCCACAAAATCCTATAATAATAAAGAGATGGTGAAATTTACATATAAAGATAAGAACCATAAAAGAAAGACTTTGAAAATTTAGAGTTTCCAACTACATTAGCTTTTCAGTTGTCATGAGCCCTATCTTAATAGTCATGATAAGATGTTAGAAATCACATCATCCCTCAATAAAACATCGTCTTTATTTTTCATTCCTACCTTTCATCCAAACATTGATCATATAACCCTACGTGTGTGTAAATAACATCCCTACACCCGGAGAATTCAATTCAAGCTATCATACTCTTGTCCATCTACCTCGGTACTTTTTAACTTGATGAATATTTAGATTTGCTCACATATTTTCATGCGACCGTTAATACTTCTTGAGGTACTAACCGACCGATTACTCATGTGCTTTCTAATTAGGTGATAGTATTTTCCTCGTCTTGCACCACCTAAGACTTAGCAGTGACTCCCAGACCAGTTGGTCTTAGGGCACTAGGTGAAGAGGCACCCTCGCTATATTTTTTTATTGCTGCCTTGGCGATAACAAAACCAGTGTTCATTTTTTTCTTTTCACCATTTTATATTTTATTTTTTTATTTCCTTCATACTTTGGCTTTTAGACAAGAGCATTTCAAGGCATCCTCTACTATCCCGAGTTTCAAGACGTGTGTAAGTGCATATAGTAGGGTATCAACATTCAAATGTTTGGCTTCCAGAATAGAAACTATTTTTCAGACTTATTTTTATCCTCAGATTAGTGACTTCCTTCATCTTACTAACCCTTGGGACAACAGCTCATAACTACTTATTACCAGTTCGTTTAAGAAAACTTCTAATTTTCTTGGTTTTCTTAAACTATTCCTATCTTTTGGATGCAATTTTTCACTTTCTACTCTTTTGTTATAATTTTTTTTTAATTTTTGAAAATGTTGTGCTTATGCAAAGTATGATGAAGATTGATGCGTAAATAAGCACAAACCTCCCCCAAACTTATTTTCAACAGTGTCCTCACTGTTGCTATCTGCTGGATCACAAAAACCTGTAAGCTTGGGAGGACATTATTAATGGGGGCAAGAATATATGAAAGTGAAAATTCTCCCCCAAACTTATTTTTGGCTCACAAATTTGAGGATAAAAGTTATGTTCAAAAGCCAAAAATATACCCCCCCTCAAACATGAGTTAGACAATATGAAGCATTTTAAGAGGGGGTGAGTCATTTGGTCAAAATAAGACTTTACAAAGACCAAAAGTTTACACCAACCATTCAAAGATTTTATCAGTATAGCGTATAGGTTGGTGGAAGAATGTGTTGTATCGAGTCAAGAAAAAATGGGGAAGGGATAAGAGGTGGTCTAGAAAGGGTTTGAAATTAGAGAAAAGAAAGAATGAGGATGAATGTGAATGATTAGGAAGAAGGAATGGTGACGGTTCAACCTCTATAGGCGGAGATTGATCAATCACAAAATCCGTATTATTTAAAAATTCAAGTTCGTCAGCAAAAAGTTCTTCAAAACTTTTATCAATGGTGTGATTGAATATTTTGCTGTCAAAGAGTTTTGTGCCAGAATTTATCCTACTTGATTCAAAAATTATTGAGGTAGAGGACTCGAAAAACTCATCTACCTCATTTTCAAAAATATCCAAATCAAGTTGAATTTATGGTATTATTGAACTTGAATTAACGGATTGTGATTCATCAAAACTCATTGAAACTATAGGAACAGAAGAAGAACCGAAGAAAATGGAAGGTGAAATGGGTAAACAAATTGGTGTGTCGAGTGTTGCTGTACCAGATGTGGAAGATAGAGGCTGTATTTCGGTCTGATCTTCGGGTATACCATTATCATCAACTTCAAGACATATTTGGGGTTCGGGAAGAATTAAAGGCTCAAGATGATGACCACAAGGAAGTGAAAGGATTTGATGAATTGGTGGGACAAAATCATCCAAAATTTCGGGTTCATCAATCAATATATCCCCAACGTCAATCACCTCATTCAAGTGAAGGTTAAAATTCTCAAACACCTCATCAAAAGTATTGTTTTCAATCAGTTTTGGTTCAAGAGTGGAGCTGTAGAGATCACAAGAGTTGGGTATGGTTTCACTTGAAATGGACCCTTCACAGTCGGGTAAATCAAACACTACAAAGTCACACAACTTATCAGTCATTCTATTTGGTGTACTTGATGAATCTATGAAATTGGAGTTGTGGATTTCAGTTTGGAATGGGGAGGTTTGATTAGGAAGGGTGTGCAGTTCTGTCTCACTACCCAAATCCTTCCTAATTTGGTTCGACAGTTCCAGAAATTTTTCTAATGCCTGCTCCAGACTAGTCTTGGGTTGATAAAGGGTTTTAGTATAAGATTGAAATTCCTGTGGATAATTAAAACTCCCAAATGACTGATTAGAAGAACTGTCTAGAGTAGGTGAAAAAGTCGGATTGGATTGATAGGAATAGAATGGTTGCGAAACTTGGGTAGGAGTAGGATCAATATTATGATAAGAAGAATATTGATATGGGTTGGTTGGTTGGCTATTTTCAATAGACATCTTATATGCCACAAACCGCATATGAAACTCTTCTTTGGACAGTGGTGATGATGGTTGATATTGGTCTGGGTTGAAACTTTGGCCTCTAGACCTAGCTATGTGCTCAGCAATGGACATTCGTCTAGGGGCTTCCTCACTCTGGGTATGAACTGAAACAGGTGTAGGATTAGGATATGGTTGATAAGACCTAGACTGAGGTGGCCAACTGTTTCTTCCTGCTTGTTCTATATGATCTCTTAAGGACATGGAAGAGCAGGACGGTATACCGAAGGGATTACGAAAACAAGAGATATCTGGTTGTGGACAGCAAAGCTCGGCAAGTGTTCTTCTGTTTAGGTCACCCATTATACGAAGAGAAGAAGGGGGAAGGGGTAAAAAGGGGAGAAAAATAATTGGTTTGTTTTGAAAAATGACGGATTTAGACAGATCACACAAAAATGCACAAACAACCCTGAAACTAAGGACACCTAGGTCCGGTCTCTAGACCGCTCCTAGACTTTCAAAGGACAAGCCGTAGGATCAATCCTCTACCACCTCTTTAGTACTCTTGTGACCAGGTAAGTGCCATGTGAGTGGGAGGCTCCCCACTACGAAAGTAGTGGTCCTAATTAAGTAACCACTCGCCTCAGACACACTTGCTTAGACACCACAAAAGTAATGCGGATAACCGATAGATTACCCACTACCTTCCTCCGTCCTTAATGAGCGCGACAGTCCTTAGAGTCTGGTCTAGATATTTTTTAAATTAATGTAGGGTTGATGCAGATGCTCTGTTTATGATTTGTGGGGCTTAGGAAAGGTGATGAAATCCCCACCTAATCTTGATTTGGTCTTTGCCCCTTAAAGTCCGTATTAAAATATGCAAAACAAAACCAATCACAAAACTTTTGCAAAAAGATTTTTGAGCGGCGCTATTTTGCAAAGAATCCTGCAGAAAATAGATTTTATTGGATTTGAGAGGAGAGAGAAGGAGTTAAGAAAGATACCAGAGAAATGTGAAACCCTAGATCTCCTGTTTCCTCAAGTCTGTGACTCCAGATCTCCTTGCAAAAATTCACGCACAAATCGTTAAATATGCAATTTGCAGTTTTGTGTTAATAATGATATGAATCGTCTAAGAATTCAACACAAATAGTAAGAATAAAAAAATTACGCACGTATCCCCGGCAACGGAGCCATTTGATTGGTTCGAAAGAGTGTGTTTGTAGAATAACCGCAATCAGAACAGTGTCGCGTGTAGCTAGACCGAGGTGAGTACGTGTCGTCCTCAGGGAAACGTTGAATCTTTTACTCTTACTTTAGATGTGTTGAAAAAGAGAGGAGGAATAAAGAATTTTGTGGAAAGGTTTCTAGATCTACGTTAAGCAAAAATGCAAAATATATAGATTTAGATTATTTTAGGGATGCAGTTAATATAATAAGAGGGCTTGTAGGGTTCGTTAGGATTTAGTAGTTATGGACGATTAATTAAAAGTTACCCTTTTTATCCTTTAATAGATTTAAATCTAGAACGACGGTGATGCGTGTAGATTAGGGTTTCTGGAGGGAAAAGGAATCCCACTCTTAACCCTTATCTCGACACGGAACTCCGTTCATATCTAGCCTTTACCAAAACAATCATTAATCTAATCTCTAATCGCGGTCGGAACTAATAAAGAATTATTAGCGCGCCCGATTAGGATGTTAATGATTCTTTTGATAAAGTTCATAAACTTTATAGGACTTAAAAAGGGTTTAGAGATGTTCATCATTCATTAGCCTATCCTAATCCTACGAACCCTAACAAGCGGAGAATTACTCGCGCATGTTAGGAGAAAAAGAGATGGAAAGAAATTGCATAATTAAACTACGAAGAAATAGAATAAGAAAAAGAAAGCTATCTTTATTAATCAACAATATTCATTACACTTTGATTTCTTAGAAAATGATTACAAAGTCTAGTTTGCTTCTCGATCTCTTCCAAGGAGGTAGACGAACAGTTGATGATCAGCCTGGATGCGTGAGCCGTCTTGGACTTCATGATCTCGTCGGCTTGATGATTTTTCCAAGAGGCTCTCGGTCCTTATTTATACCCCAAAAGCCAGAAATTTAGCTTCCAAAATTGGAAGCTAACAGTAGAGATTCACCCTAGAAAATTGCACACTCTAACTCCCCTATCATGCCGCGGATCCGCGGCCAACGGGGGGTTTGGCCGCGGATCCGCGGCTAAGGGTGGGGATCACTTCATCAAATTTTTGGGGATTTCTCCTTGTGACATATGGTGTTCTCTGGAATCTTTGGAATTTGGAAATCTTCTCGTAGTTGCTGCCAGACTTGATTTCTTCATTTTGATTTCTTAATTAGGCAGGTTTACTTTAACAACTTGATTTTCTTGATTTTAGACCTGCAAATTCTGCACAACAACTTAACAAAAAATATTTAGTAGATTTTGTTCTACTAGGATTTGGTCAATGATATTATTTGCATACATTTTCCTACCAAATGTTAATTACAATATATCAACACATGGAAAATAGTATTTTTACAGATAAACCCTCATATGTATGATATATTATAATAAAGACCTTTTTAATATAGAAATAGTAGGAAAAATGTAATAACAAATGTGCAGTTTTATCAACTGAACATCATCCCTATGCATCGCCGCTTCATGAGAGTCTCGGTTATCTATCCGGCTCATCGTATCGCTGAGGGGACACGGCTGGCCATAGGCATCCCGGCGCTAGCGCATCTCTATCATGGATTGGGCGCCGCTGCTAACACCTCAACTCCCGGCATGGATGTAGTAAACTTCTCCCTTCACTACTTTACATCTTGGATTGAGATGCACGTGTTGGGGGCTTTTGCTGTGCATCATAGACCTGCTTTTTATGACGCCTACACTTTTCCGTGACTCATGCGGCTGGTGGACGCTGCTGCTCCCGACCCGACTCAGTTCGGGGCTATTCGCGTGTTGATTGCTCCCTACACTAGTGCAGGCGGGCTGGCATTTGTTGATCGGGTTCTATCTGCTCCTTCAGGCCCGATTCAACAACTCCACAACCAGTCGAAAGGTGAGGTGCCTTCTCTGAAGCCCCGGGAGGCGACGCACTTGTACGCAATCAGACCGGGCTATCTTGTATTCCGTCAGAACAGTGCGGCTCTGTTTATGCGGTACAATCCGCATCGCTTCGCCCGGCAGCTTGGATATGATCAGGGCGTCCCCTTCGAGGCTTTTACGGTTGCGCCGGTCCCTTCACCCGTAGCTGTTCGTGATGTTGCTCATCACTTCATGAGGCTAAACACTGGTTCTTACTTCATGATCCCCGAAGCAGATCATACTCCCCGATGCGTGGGGTCCTTCACAGGCTAGTATCTTCATCGGGTCAACCCAGTTATTGCTGAGGAGAAAAGGTTGCTTCTTGGCTATGGCACTCTTGCTCCGGTTCAGGCCGCGGGAATTCCGCTGCGGCCGCGCGCACCGGTTCGCTTTTCCCTAAGGGACACCAGTATTGCGCTTATTCCAGGGGAGTCGGAGGTGGATCTTACCCTTATAATTGGTATGCCGTTAGATACCCGAGCTCAGTCAATGGGTAAAAGGGCGCCAGTAGCAGTACCACCAGCGGCGGCATCGACAATGACCGTGTCGTCCTCGGCAGCACCGCCAAGCGAGGGTGCTGGAAATGAGGGTGTTGAAAGTGAGGTGGGTCAGCGTCGTGCCAAGGCTCCACGGGGGAGGAAACGGTCGTCTTCGGTGGTCGGTTCTGGATCCAAGCGGCGGAGGAAAAAGGCTACTAACCTGCTCGGCTCTTTAGTAGAGTCTGAGCCCATTCTTCAGGATGAACCGTTGACCGTTCAAGAGTCGGATGCTGGCTTACTTTTTCCGGGTTCAGCTGCCGAGGAAGTCGCACAATTAGCTGAGGCTATAAGACGTTCTAAAGATGAGTCTCAGAATGTAAGGGTTCCGAAGAAGCCCAACCCTGCCGTAATCTTTTATGAAGAACCTTCGTGGATCCGGCGGCAGTTCATCGGCCCTTTAGAGGAATGGGGCGAAAGGCCCTTAAACAGGCTTCTTCGGAGGATGCTGCGGACGCGCTTTCGTTGTGGACTGGC
Organism: Agapanthus africanus; assembly: GCA_030015575.1. Lineage (NCBI taxonomy): Eukaryota > Viridiplantae > Streptophyta > Magnoliopsida > Asparagales > Amaryllidaceae > Agapanthus > Agapanthus africanus. The sequence continues at coordinate 724,678,440 of CM057339.1, forward strand.
GGCTATGAGTCCACCCTTGAACCTCGGTGAGCACACCTCCTTGAGAAGGAGCATCGGCTTGAAGAAGCCATATTGAAAGCTTCCTTACGCATTGGTACGTTTCTGTATTTCTTTGTAATAATTCATATTGCCTGCACTTGTATATATGTATTCTTATTCTTGTGTGAATTGTGCAGAGACTTCGGCGATGGGGGAGGTTCCTACAGGCTTACTGACGGTAGAGCCTGTTGACACCCCTAATGAAACATTGCTCGATGTGGAGGGGGTTGACGACACTGCCCCTCTCGCGATAGAGCCTCCTGCGGTGGTTCTTGCTCCCGAAGCACTCGCTCCTTCGGGAAAGGCACCCTTGGTGGTCGTCGTCCCCACAGATCTTCCTGAGGGCGGCCCAGAGGCTGGTATGGATATAGTCGAGACCACCCCCCTTCGTTGGAGCCCGCAGTGGCTGCCGCTGCTCCTTCCTCAGAGGCCGTTACACCAGCTCGTGTCCCTGATACTGTGCCCGAGGTTGCGGCGGAAGCCGTTGAAGCTTCTATCCCTCCAGCTTAGAATGGGAGGAGCGTCGAAGGTAACCTTCCACTTTTTAAACTAGTAATCTTTCCGTTATCTGAACTCTTTTGTCTTTTCAGAATTGCGCGGACTGGCGGCCTCTATTGCCGATCTGTCTCACCGGCAATCCTTTCAGCGTCTGCTGGAGATGGCCGCTCCGCAGGCGATATCTCCTCAACGCATCATCCTTTCGTCTGGGCAAGGTGAGTGTTGTTTACCATCTTTTCATAGCATTGTTGTTATTTCACGAAATGACATTGATGTCCTTTACAGTTCTGGAGGCCGACGACGAGGTTGAGGTCCTCGAAGGATCAGGGGAGTTTTCAGCTCCTTCTTGCATGACTGTGGGTAAGTGAAGTCTCAATATTGTCCCACTTGTTCTTTTGCTTAAAAGTTTCACTAATCTTTTTATAAATCTGAACAACCCTGTCAGTTCTCACAGCGCTGGAGTCACGCATCGTCATGCCGCCCGGCCCTTATGCTTTACGAGCCTCAAACCGTCTGGCGAAATTAAGCCTCGAATCCCTGTCATCCCTGATCGAGGAGCTTCGTGCGGGCAGTGTAATCACAGCCAAAGCGTTTGCTGCTGAAGCTAACGGCTCTCTTCCCTTTCTTGCTACCTATCATAATGAGGCGGTGGTGCAAGTCTGGGTTGAGTTTTGTCGGCAAGTGGAGGCTTGCTTGCATGTGCTTGAGTGTACCCACCTTTCTTCAGAGGCTGTGGCTGCGAAGGCGAGCTTACAGGGCTTAATCAAGCGGTGCGCGGTGAATATAGTGTCATGCGAGAAGAGGCTCGGTCGCAAATTCTCAGAGAGGGAGCTGGCTTCAAAAGCGCTGAAGAGCTCCAAGCCAACCTTACAGCCAAGGCCAACAAAGCGTATGAACTCTGGCGAGTGCTTCAAGAGGCCATCAAGGAGGTGGTGGCCATCGACAAGGCCGCCGTGTTTACTCGCGAAAGGGTTGAGGCTCACAAAGCCACCGAGAAAGAGCTCGAAGGCCGGCTTGCCTCATATCAAGCCCAGCAGGCTCAAGCGGAGGCCCGTCTTCTGGCGATACTGAATCACGAAGGCGTGGCCCAGTGAAAGAGGGATGAGTTGACCAAGCTACTAAATCGCTTGCCGACCTGAAGACTTGTTTATCTTCTCTCTTTTTTATCTTTTGTACATATTCCTGAATAAGAGTATTTTTGTTCTTTTACGAATTGTACTTTGTATCCATTTTGGTTCATGAATAAAAGATATATATTTTTTTCCTCAATGGTGTGTCCCTTTTTATTGAATGTATTCTGCGGATAGTCTATCTTGATCTCTTTGCAGGGCAACGATGGCCTAGGATTCAGGGTTAAGATCTGCCTCCTAAGACTTTTCAACTTTATGAGCCGTGAGGGTCTCATAAAGAATTTTCTCCCTACCGGTCGAGAGGATCCCGTAGGTGTAATTTCTCCTTAAGAATCGTGAGGATTCCTAAGTGTGTTTTCTCTTGAAATTCGTAAGGATCTCACGAGAGAATTTGCTCCCTTACGAGTCGTGAGGACCCGCAAGTGACGGGTGAAGTTTCCCTTATCCGCATTTCACGGGGTCAGGGGTTGCTCTGGATGCTTCCCACGGGTTCACTGCCGTGTTTGGCGAGGACCATGCTCCGCTCTGGATGTTCTCCGGGGTACCGTAGTTTAAAGACATCGCGGTCGAGGTTAAGGACATCATAGTCCGTGGATTTAAGGACTCTACAGTCCGTTGCTAGTTTTAAGACATCACGGTCGAGGTTAAGGACATCATAGTCTATGGATTTAAGGACTCCACAGTCCGTTGTTAGTTTTAAGACATCACGGTCGAGGTTAAGGACATCATAGTCCATGGATTTAAGGACTCCACAGTCCGTTGTTAGTTTTAAGACATCACGGTCGAGGTTAAGGACATCATAGTCCGTGGATTTAAGGACTCCACAGTCCAATTTTTTGCTCTGGATGCTTCCCACGGGTTCACTGCCATGTTTGGCGAGGACCAGGCTCCGCTCTGGACGTTTTCCACGGGGTCAGGAGTGACATAATCCGCGTTCCACGTAGCCAGGAATTTTGCTCTGGATGCTTCCCACGGGTTCATTGCCGTGTTCGGCGAGGACCAGGCTCCGCTCTAGATGCTTCACATGGGTTCACTGCCGTGCTCCGCGAGGACCAGGATCCGCTCTGGATGTTTTCCACGGGGTCAGGAGTGACATATTCCGCATTCCACGTAGCCAGGAATTTTGTTCTGGATGCTTCCCACGGGTTCACTGCCGTGTTCGGCGAGGACCAGGCTCCGCTCTGGATGCTTCACACGGGTTCACTGCCGTGCTCTGCGAGGACCAGGATCCGCTCTGGACGTTTTCCAAGGGGTCAGGAGTGACATATTCCGCGTTTCACGTAACCAGGAATTTTTCTCTGGATGCTTCCCATGGGTTCACTGCCGTGTTCGGCGAGGACCAGGCTCCGCTCTAGATGCTTCACATGGGTTCACTGCCGTGCTCTGCTAGGACCAGGATCCGCTCTGGATGTTTTCCACGGGGTCAGGAGTGACATATTCCGCGTTCCACGTAGCCAGGAATTTTGCTCTAGATGCTTCCTACGGGTTCACTGCCGTGTTCGGCGAGGACTAGGCTCCACTCTGGATGCTTCACATGGGTTCACTGCCGTGTTCTGCGAAGACCAGGATCCGCTTTGGATGCTTCACACGGGGTCAGGAGTGACATAATCCGTGATCCACGTAGCCAGGATTTTTGCTTTGGATGCTTCCCACGGGTTCATTGCCGTGTTCGGCGAGGACCAGGCTCCGCTCTGGACGTTTTCCACGGGGTCAGGAGTGACATAATCCGCGTTCCACGTAGCCTGGAATTTGACTCTCGGTCATCTGCACACCACCGAATCATGGAACTGGGAGTTGCCGCTGTTCCGCTTTGCTTGATATTGTGTCTGTTGTAATGAGACGAATGTTGAGTTGATCTCCAGGCTATCTGCGAACCGTCGAGATTTGGCTTTTTCTTCTGATGAAACCTGGGGAGGAGGAGTGTGATTCCTTCTTTATTTGCGCCCCTGGATTGTATACAGGGACTGATGTGATATCACCTGTAGGGCAATCATTTCATTTTTTTTATTTCTTTCCACGATGCTCTATCATTTCAGCTTTTTATATCGCGAAGGTCGCGATTGCCCAATCACTTCGGCTATTTTTCGCTGTGCCCAATCATTTCGGCTATTTGTTTTATTTTTACTCACTGCTTTTTATTGCGAGTTGCCTAATCATTTCGGCTATTTTGCATGCATACATTTTTATTTGCTGATTTTGTTGCAAGTTGCCCCATCATTTCGGCTATTTCGTATGCATACATTTTTACTTGCCGATTTTGTTGCAAGTTGCCCCATCATTTCGGCTATTTCATGTGCATGTGTGGCTTGCTAGCTTTTTGCTGCAAGTTTGGGATTAGACACCGATTTCAGCATCAGCACCGCTACGACGGGGATATGGCCAGGAGCGAATCATCATTTGCCTCCGTCGATGTCGAACAAAGGTGGCTTAGCGGTCAGGGTTAAGATCCTGTCGACTAAGGCTTTTGACTTCATGAGCCGTAAGGGTCTCATAAAGGTACTTCTCCCTGCGAGTCGTGAGGATCTCGTAGGTGCGTTTTCTCCTTAGGAGTCGTGAGAACTCCTAAGTGTATAATCTCTTGTAAGTCGTAAGGATCTTATAAGAGTGTTTTCTCCTTATAAGTCGAGAGGACTTACAAGGGTTGTTCACCGTGTAGACATATCCCTAGTCACGGATGGGACTTTGTTAAGGAAATGTTTATTCGCGCCCGTGGATTGTATATAAGGGTCAGCATTGAACCGCTTGTAGGGCATTAGTAGAGGTTGTGGGGGCTGCTTAAGAACAGGTTCAGATACCTGTAGCTTAAGACTTTCAAATCTTATGAGCCGTGAGGGTCTCATAAGAAGGTTCTCCTTACGAGTCGTGAGGATCTCGCAAGTGTAATTTCTCCTTAGGAATCGTGGGGATCCTTAAGTGTGTTGCTCCCTTGTGAGTCGTAAGGATCCCACGAAGGTGGTTTCTCCTTACAAAGTCGAGAGGACCCTGCAAGTGTCTTTTAACGAGATTGCGCCCTTTCGGGTTTTCACAAAACTCGCCGGCAGCCCTGCCGTTTTTACTCACGGAGCCCTTTCGGGTTTTCATCCGTGCCCTTTTTGCTTGCGAACATACCATTTTTTTTTCTTTTTTTTTTTAATTCTAACGAGGTTGCGCCCTTTCGGGTTTTCACAAGACTCGTCGGTAGCCCTGCTGTTTTTACTCACGGAGCCCTTTTGGGTTTTCATCCGTGCCCATTTTGCTTATGGATATACTGTTTTCTTTTTTCTTTCTTTCTTTTTTATTCTTTTTTTTGTATCAGCTTTGGGATGCTGCAATCCACCGTAGTTTATTGACATCTCGGTCAACGGCTAGTTTTAGGACATAGTGGTCCGTTGTTAGTTTAAGGACGTTTTGGTTCGTTGTTAGTTTAAGGACGTTTCGGTCCATTGTTAGTTTAAGAACGTTTCGGTCCGTTGTTGAAGAAGGCTTGTTACTACTTACAGAGTTTAGGCTTAGGAAGATAGCGAGCGGACATAGTCGTCGTCATCTATCATTGACCTAGGCCGTGACTCGTTAGGCGTAGTATTTCTTCAGGAAGCGAACATTTATTGGCCTGAAAGGCCTTTCGCCATGCATGTCCATGAGTAGATAGGCTCCACCTTGGTAGACCTTGTCTATAATGTACGGGCCTTCATAGTTCGGCTCGAATTTTCCCCGCTTGGCGCGGTTGGGGATCATAGGTCTTTTGACCACTAGCACGAGTTCGCCTTGGCGGAATGTCCTCGGCCTGGTCAATCTCTCATATAAACGTGTCATCTTTGCTTTATAAGCCTCCAGATTTTGTTGCACTACGAGCCGGGTTTCATTAAGGGCATCGAGCTCCTCAAGCCGAAGGTCAGCGTTCTCTTCATCCGTCAGCTCATGATGGACTGCGCTCTATCTTGAGGGGGAGCACCGCCTCTGTACGAAAAACCAATGAGTACGGCGTTGTGTTCGTGGCCGTCTTGAACATAGTCCGATACGCCCAGAGAGCTTCATGCAGTCTCTCATACCAGTCCTTCTTATTTTGGGACACCGTCTTCTTCACGATCTTCGTCAGAGTCTTGTTGAAAGCCTCAGCTAGACCGTTAGCTCGGGGATTATAAATTGAGGAGTATCTCCAGTCTATGTTGTGCTGTTGTGCGAAGCGGCTGATCTTGTGGCTTCTGTAGGCTGGCCCGTTATCGGAGATGGTCCGTCTCGGAGTTCCAAACCGATAAATGACGTGCGTTTTAAAGAAATGGAGGACATTCTCCATCATCACTTTCCTCAGCGGTACCGCTTCTGCCCATTTGGAGAAGTAATCAGTCATCGCCAAAATGAATCGATGTCCTCTGGACGATGCTGGCTCGATGGGGCCGATTATGTCAGTTCCCCACATTTCGAACGGCCAGCTAGCCACTGTCGGGTGTAACGGATTTGGATGCTTAGATAAAGTCCCCATGAATCTGGCATGAGTGGCATTGCTTCACATACTCGAGGCAGTCCTGGATCATCGCGGGCCAATAATAACCCATCCGTTTGATCTTCAACTTCATTTTCGGGCCTGCTTGGTGAGAACCGCAGAGTCCGTAGTGAACTTCTTGGATGACTCTTTTCGCCTCTTCAGGTCCCAGGCATCTCAACCACAAAGAATCAAATGACCTCTTGTATAGAGTATCATTGACGAAGGCGAAAGATAGGGCTCGCTTCATGAGCTGATGTTTTGAGGATGCATCTTCAGGCGTTCGACGGGATTTGAAGTGTTCTATAAAGACTTCTCTCCAATCCTCAGCCTTTTCCTAGTCTTTTAGTTGCATAGCCATTTTCTCGGTCGCTCCTTTTTCTTCGGATGACTCCGGAGATACTTCTGCCGGTGCGAGAACCTGATGGCTTTGCACAACGATCCTTACGTCATCGAGGTTCTCGTCGGCCAGTTCCTTAGCGAGCTTGGCCAATGCACCCGCTTTGCTATTTTTTGCACGCGGTATACTTTCCAAGGTGTAGGAATGGATTTGAGTCAGTAGTTGCTGTACTCTCTCGCCATACTTCACTAACTCTGGCTTGCACATTTGGTAGTCACCGTTTATTTGACTAACGACCAGTTGGGAGTCTCCGTATATGAGGAAGTTTTCAATTCCCATGTCGATGGCGATCTCGAGACCTGCTATCAAGGCTTCATACTCAGCTTCGTTGTTCGTCCTCGGCTCTGTTAAGGAGAAGGCAAAGCGCATTATCCCTCCTTGTGGAGTTACGAAGATGAGGCCTACCCCTGATTTGATTATGGGAGTGTTTTGTTTGCGCTTCTTCATGGAGGATGCTCCATCGAACTAAAGTTCCCATCGGGTATCACCTCCGTTGATCGTGTCAAACGCATGTTCGTCTGGCAGTTCGTAATTCAAAGGAGAATCGGCAGGTATCGGATGCTCAGCGAGGAAGTCGGCAATGGCTTGGCCTTTCACTGCCTTAAGAGGCTAATAAGTTATTGAGAACTCCATCAGGAGCAAGGCCCATTTAGCGATTCGCCCGGTCAATATGGCCCTTGACATCAAGTATTTGAGAGGATCCACCTTCGATATGAGTCGGACTTCATGCGCCAACGCGTAGTGCCTGAGTTTCGTTATCGTGAAGATCAATGCCAGGCAGTGTTTTTCGATGGGAGAATAATTGCTTTCTGCCCCCAGCAGAACTCGACTCAAATAGTAGAGGGCTCTCTCCTTCCCTTGGTCATTCTCTTGTACCCTTAATGCTCCTAAGGAACCTTCAAGGGCGGTTGTATACAGAATGAGGGGTTTTCCCTTGACCGGAGCAGTCAGCTTTGGCGGGTTCTGCAGGTATTGCTTGATTTCATCCAGCGCGCTTTGGCACCTGTGATCCCAGACGAACGGGGTTCCCTTCTTCATTAGGTGGCTGTAGGGGCGGCACTTGCCGGAGAGATTGGATATAAATCAACGAATATACGCGAGCTTCCCTTGGAGAGACCGTAATTGCTTCAGAGTCCTTGGCGGAGGCATTTCCATGATCGCCTTGATCTTCGACGGATCTATATCGATACCTCGGTGTCGGACGATGAATCCTAGGAATTTGCCTGAGGACACCCCGAACGCGCATTTGAGAGGGTTCATCTTCAAGTTGTATTGCCGAAGGCGTTGAAACACGATCTTCAGATGCTTGAGATGTTCCTCGTATGATTTGCTTTTCACCACAAGGTCGTCGATATAGAATTCGACGATTTCATGTATAAGGTCATCGAAGATTTTCGTCATGGCCCTCTGATAGGTGGCGCAGGCTTTCTTTAGACCGAAAGGCATCGCCTTGTAGCAAAATATACTCAAAGGGGTCCGGAAAGCGGTGTGCTTCTGGTCTTTGGGATGCATCTTTATCTGATTATATCCTGATGAGCTGTCCATGAAGAAGAAAACTTCATGAGTGGACGTATTGTCTATCATCAGCTCGGTGACCGGTACTGGGAAGTCGTCCTTCGGGCAAGCTTTATTGAGATCCCGAAAGTCCACACATATGCGCATTGTCCCATTTTTCTTCATCACCGGGATGATGTTGGCGATCCAATCAGGATACTGAACTTCTTGGATAAAGCCAGAGTCGATCAGCTTCTTGACCTCGGCGTTGATGCTCATCTCAAGCTCAAGCCGCATTCTTCTCGGCGCTTGTTTGATTGGCTTGGTATCTGGGGATATTTTCAATTTGTGGACAGCAATCTCCGGATCTAGTCCTGGCATTTCGGAATAATTCCATGTGAAGCAATCTTTATGCTGCATAAGCACGTATTTTAGCGCGGCCACCCTTTCTTCAGATAGCAGCTCACTGATGAATGTCGGTCGAGGGTCGTCTGCCGTCCCCAAATCAACTTTCTTGAGGTTATCCACAGTGGTATGTATTCCATCTTCCAGCTCTTTTGGCGCCGGTGGAAACTCTGAGATCACCTCGTCATCATTGTTTTCGAAGCACCAGAGGAAGTCATTCATATTCTCGGGCTCTTCTTTTGATAGCGTTATCATATGACAAGTACGAGCTCGCTTCCAAGACCGATGTCGATCTGGTTCTATTCTCGCTGTATGCGCGGCTTTTGTTTCATTCTTCTGCGGCGGAGTTATCCTCCAACTGTTGGATAGAGCGAACTTGCCGAGCTGATATTGGTCTTCGACCCAGTTCTTGAAGGTGAAGCAGTCTTCGAGAGGATGTCCTATCACTCGGTGATAAGAGCAATAGTCTGGATGGGAGATCTCGTTGACTTGCTCGGGGTGTTTGGATTCCGGAAGCGTAATCATTTGATGTCTTATGGCGACTTCAAGCATCTTCCGTGTTTTGTTCTGAGGAAAAGAGTATGCTCGACTCATCTTCTTCATAAAGGACGAATCTGGATTGTTCGATTCCCGATCGCGTAGCTTCTTGGTCCCACTTTGTTGCTATCGAACGCCTTTCTCGCTCTTTGATTTATGTTTGCCTCTGCGTCGGGCCTTTTGTATGACGGGTTGATAAGGAAGAGCATTGTCATTCCCTGTGACCTGCTGAAGGAGGCGCTCCGCCCTGCCTTTCTCATAAATGGCCATTTCACGGTTATGGTCATCCCGAATTTTTTGACCCGCTTCCCTGATAAGCTTGTCCATTCGTTCTTCAAATGACGGACTCAGCATTTTGGTTGCAGGATCTCATTTTGGTTTAGGGTCAGCGTTTTCTGACAGGGCGTCCTCTTTTTCATCGAAGTCATATATGACATAGCTACCATGGACTCGTTCCTGTTTTCCAGATTTCACGTATCCAAGCCCGAGCGTTTCCATTCTCCCGTTGGGCAACTTGCGCTGAGTTCCAGGGACATCCCAAATCCTGTTGTAGAACCGAGCTTGTCGAATGGTCTGTTTGAAAGGTACCCCTTGGCGCTTCAAAATCCTTCTCATTCTGAGTAATATCTAGGCAGACGGATGGGTTGGAGCCTGTCGAGCATAGAATCGGTGCCATGCCAAATTTCTTTCTCCACTTTGGTTTCTCCAGATCGGTAGAATAGGATTGCTTTTTCACCCTTTCGCCTGGGAGGGACGTAAAATGTCTGCAGTTGAGTGCATCGAGATCTTTGTAATGCTCCCGCGGAACCATGATAATTTGCAGACTCTGATTGTCGCCAGCGAAAACTTGTATTGACGGCCGAGTGGAGAATACAGCATTAACCTCATCTTCCGAGTCGCTGCCGAAGATCAACATGGGGGTGGACGGTCCCAGGTTGTTGCATTGAGGCGGCCCTGAATAAACTGTCTCTTCTTCTTCCTCGGTATCACTCCCGAAAACTGGAATAGTGGTGATAGCTTTGTCCTTCGGTTTGTGACATCTCTCCGTGTCCTCGAAGCCTGGTAAGAAGTATTTTTCATCTTCGTACTTTCGGACTTCGTTCACGGAAAATAGGTTCAACTCTCCCGTCACAGTGTACTCGAGGCCATCTTTAAAATACTTCATATACTGGTGCTGTGTTGAAGGAATAATGTTGTACTCATGTAACCAAGGCCTACCGAGCAAAGCATTGTAGCATTTCTTAGCGTCAATGACGTGAAATTTAATATCCGTGACGAGTAGCCCGAAGCGCAGCGTCAGTATCACAGACCCGAGAGTCCGTGATGACTGGGAGTCGAAACTGGAGATGGTAATTTTATCGCGAGCGAGGTGCTGGACGCTCATGCAGATTTCCTTCAATACTCGCACGTTGAGGAGATTGACGGAAGACCCATTGTCGACCAGGATTTTGCCTATCATTATATCGTGGCAGTACCTTGAGACATATAGGGGACGGTTATGCTCACACGTCCCAAGGAGGAGATCTTCGTCGCTGAAGGTAATATCGGCTGTGTGTACTTCTTCCAGCTCGTCCTTCATCTTTTCTTCGACGAGAAAAGCTTGGAATTGCTCTGGATCTTGTAATGCTTTGATCAATGAATCTCTCGCCTCTTTGGATAACAGAAGGGTGTCGAGAATGCTGAGCTGTGAGGGTAGCTTCCTCAAGTGTGCCAGAACGTTGTAGTCCACCTTGTTCTTCTTTGGTGGGTCCTTGGCAGTCAGCTCTTTGATGGCTTGGTCATCTAGGGCGATATCTTCAGAGACCTTTTCTTTTCCCTTATCTTTTTTATTCGTGGGTCCGAGATTCTTTTCTGGAAGCGTGCGGTTGTGTAGCTGAATATTTTCACAGACCTTCAGTTCTTTCTCTTTCCCCAAGGGGGATTCTTTAAAGAGAGGGCCAAGAGCCATCTCTTCATCGGAGTCGCTCCCGAATGTGAGGACTTGCGATCCCCCAGCGTTAACCATGCAATAGTTGCCGGCAGTTCTTCCAAGCTCCTCGGTCGTGTTTCTTCGCTCCCGACGAGTTTTGCATTTCATCCGCTTAAAATGCTGCCGGTGAGTAACATATCCCTGCCACCATCTTTTAAAAGCGTCGCATTCTTCGGTGGGATGCGAAATCTTTCGATGATATAACCAGTAGCTAGGATGTGTCTCTGCTTCACCGAGAATGTTTCCTTCGGAGGGTGGTAGCTTCATCCCCATTGATATGGCTTTAGCAAACCTTTTCCTTGTCTTGAACTTGTTTTTATTCGCGACGGATGTCCCTTGATTCGGCATAAGTGTCTCGACTCTTTCGTCCAGTCGCCGGTGTTTGGCTTTTTCAAATATGGCCATCTCACGCTCCCGATCAGCTTTACTTTTCAGATGAATTTCACTCAGGAAGGCGTCGATCATTTCGTCTGACGGCCATAGAAGTTCCGGCTCAGGACCTGCCCCCAGTCTCTTGGTGCAAGGAGCCTCTTCATCGTCTATCAATGAGTGAGAGATCACATGACAACTTGCTACGTAATCCTCATATCCATCTGACGAGTCTTCTCCATCATCTCCGTCTTCAAGGACGTGGCCGAGGAATTCTTGGAGCATGATCGGAGTCCGCACCTTGTGGTTGTACTCTTCCAGTGCGTCGATCTGTTTCTGCAGGTCCGTGCGCTTATAGCCAGGCTTCACGGGCTTCTTGGATTTCTTCTTCTTTTTCGAAGATTTTGACGGCTGGATGTGAACACTTTGGCTATCACCACCAATCTTTGGAATTGGGCGCGGCTTCAGCATTCCTTCGATGATCTGGGGTTCTAGCGGATTTTTCCACCTGATCGTCGGGCATATCTGGAGATCATTCAGCATCCTTTTGGTTTTGGCCGAAAAACCACCTCCTATGGATCTTCTTCAACAAAAGAGCATGTTGCCCCCGGTGTGTCCGTCTTCTTAGGAGTGTGCGGTTGTGGTGGGCTTACTTTCCACTTCTCAGACAGCGCAAATTTACCTTGCTGATACTGATCCTCGATCCATCCCTTAAAGACAAAGCAATCTTCAATCGGAGGGATTGCCGTTTGGTAGTAAGGGCAATAATTGGGATAATTCACTTCGCTGGGTTGCAGTGGTCGCTTTGGATTCGGCAAATTGATGAGCCGATTGCGCATCGCCAGCTCGAATAGTCTCTTCGTTTTGTCCCGCGGGAATGAGTAAGGGCGTTTCATTTTCTCATTGTAATAGCGTCGTCTCTCTTCTAACTGATCCGTTAGTTTTGGAGCACTGGGCTGTTGTTGGGTGTTAGCAACGAAGGTCGCCTTCCCTTTACCCTTTTCGTTCCGTAGCTCCGGTTTCGGAGGAGACGGTCTGTGACCCATCTGATCCATCTGGGCTAGCTTGTCGATTAAAGCCTGGAATGTGGTCGGTTTGAAGAACATCATGAACTGTGAAATAGTTGCATGATGGTCTAGGGTGCCCACGAACATGCCCACCGCTGGTGCTTCTTCGATGCGTTGTTCGCACTTTGACCACAGATTTCACCATCGGATTGCGTATTGAACCCAAGTTTCGCCCGGCTTTACGCTTGCATTGATCAACGCTATTATCGGAGTGCGTTCACTTGCGCTTGTGAATCGTTGGGTGAACAATAACTCCATTTCTGCGAATGTTTTGACGGAGTCGTTTGGAAGTTTGGAGTACCACTCAAACGCCGTCTCCGATAAGCTGCCGACGAATTGACGGAGTAAAAGCTTATCATCGCCCCCGGTGTTGCCGCACAGAGCTCTGAACTGGGCAACGTGCTGGTGGGGATTGCCCGTCCCCTTGTACACATGAAATTTGGGGATTGTGTATCCCGGCGGGTATTTTATCTGGTCATACCAGCCCGGATATGGTCGCCCAGTTATGACGATTTGACCGGCTACTTTATTTGCCTGGTGAACTCGTATTTGTTGAGCAATAAAATCATCCAAGGCGGCCTTAGAAATGGTTTCCTCCTTGGATGCTGAAAGAGCTGGCAGTGGATTCGATGTTTCTCCCCTGTCATCTTCAATTATTACTAGAGGATCTTTGGTTGGAGGGTCCGGCTGGATCATCATGCTCACCATATCCTGGAATAGAAGGGCCATTTGCTTTATATTGGCCGCTTGTTCCGCAGCCTCCTTGTCCTTCTTTTCGAGCATTCTCCGAAGGAATTCAGCATCAGTCTCATGTTCGTGACATTGTTCCGATGACGCCTCCGGGCTTTTTTTTGGCTCGGTAAGTGCGGCCATTGCAGTCAGCATCTCTTGAAGCTTCTGCTGTTGTTGTTCCTGAGCCCTTGTTATTGATCGGGTGAGCGGTCGGTGGCCCGTCGAAGTGGGGCTTTCCTCTTTTCCGGAAGCCATGTAAACAGTATATACCACCATGCCCCCAGACTTGGGGTGTTTGGGCTCGATGTTTTGGTGGTCTACCATGTTTGCAGGGGCTTTCTCCGGCCTTCTCCTCTTATGAGCGGTCGAAGTTGAGGGGGCCGCTGCAGTTGGTACCCAAGTAGCCGTCGTCTTTTATGGCTTATCAGGACGGTTTTCTTCCTGTCGGACCTTCAGCTTCTTCTGCTGGCGGGAGAAATTTCGATCAATCACCGAGTCTTGGACTTGGCGCCAGACCTTGTAGATTTTAGAGGACAGCCGCTGAGGGGACTGTTCTGGTTTGGCTTCCGCAACATTCCCTACCGGAGGAGATCTTTTCAGTACGGCGGTAGGAGAATTCCCGCGCACCTTATTCAGCAGCTCGAAGCTGTTCCCAATTGGAATAGCCGTATTAATTTCCGCCGTTGGGGCTGGTGGAGTTAGCCCAGAAGGGGAGTTGCCCTCGGCCCTCCTTACTCGGCGCCAGTGGCGACGTCGAGCGTGTCGAGCTGTTGGGGTTGGTTCAGCAATGGCTTTGTCTTCCTCCCTTTCCAGGTGAAGGGTTGCTGCTGGCGTCGGCCTATTAAAGACTGATGTCCTTTGAGTAGCAGGAGCGGGAGCGGGAGTTGGGATAGTCAGTCTTGTAAAGACCGACCCCTTGGCAGGAGAAGCCGCCTTGACGACTTCAGGAACAGGGTTGGTTACTCTCTTCGGAATAACCTTCTCTGGAGGTGCAGGCTTCATCATGGACCCACCTGAACTTTGGCCTAATCTGGAGAAGACCAAGGCGCCGGTGCTGGACGACCCGTTGAGAGGGGCCGTAGTAGCTGTAAGCCGATCGAAGACCGACTTCTTGGGAACTTCCGGCGTTGGCACAGGAACGGTGAAGCTCATTGGCGGGAGCATGGTCCCGAAAAATAACCCTGTGGTGGCTTGAGTGACCTGTTCCACGGGCATCGTGAACAGGGAAGCAGCTTGGGGCCCGTAGGCTATGCCCCCAGTTGAGGCAGAACGTGGGTTGCAGTTGCATGTGGAACACTTCGAGCAGGTGAACGCCAATGATCTTTGCTTTCTGCACCAAGCAAAACGCCAAATCTCAGTACCTCGAACCCAAGGGCAACCATTAGCAAACCGCGATTCGTTCGCGAACATGATACACGAAGTGTGGAGTGGAAAGAAGAAAAGGTCCTACCAGGCGTGCCCGAATCGGTTCCCCTCCGAATACAGAGACGCGACCGCGTAGGTTTGTCTTTCCTGAAATTCGAGGCAGATGCTAATTGGTGCTATCCGTCCACCTCTCCGAAGATGCCAAGTTAATTTATGGCACCATGTATCGAAGGTTTAAACGGATGCGGCCGATGTAGCAGACTTCGTCAGATTCCCCCTCATTTGAGGGGTTTTTGATTGTGGGGATGCTCTTCCCTGTAGGCGCAAGCCCCTGCAGTTAATTACGCTACCGCATCGCGGTAACAACTTTCTCCTTCTCCAGATGGTCACTTCGCGTCGTGGGTGTTTGTTTTGTGTTTGGTTGCCCGTGGATTGTATACGGAGACTAATTTATGTTGTCGCCCGTAGGGCGTAGATTAGTCCAAATCCGTATCTTCTTAGATTTGGGTTTGGGGGTTGGTTTTAAGGATACGTTAGTCTCATTTGAGACTAAGATCAACTTAAACGTTCGTTAAGGATACGTTAGTCCAATTTTAGACTAAGATCAACTCAACGTTTGTTAAGGACACATTAGTCTAATTTTAGACTAAGATCAACTTAACAGGATCATTTAGATCTAACAAAAGACCATTTGAACTCTATTGTTTAGTTTAGGGACATCGCAGTCGATTACCAGTTTAAGGACATAGTGGTCCAATGCTAGTTTAAAGACATCGCGGTCGAGGTTAAGGACATCGTAGTCCGTGAGTTTAAAGACCTCACAGTCAAGGTTAAGGACATCATAGTCCATGGGCTTAAGGACCCCACAGTCTAATGTTTAGTTTAAAAACATCATGGTCGAGGTTAAGGACATCATAGTCCATGGGTTTAAGGACTCCACTATCCGTTGTTAGTTTTAAGACATCACGGTCGAGATTAAGGACATCATAGTCCGTGATTTTAAGGACCTCACAGTCCAACATTAGTTTAAAGACATCACGGTCGAGGTTAAGGACATCATAGTCCATGAGTTTAAGGACCCCACAGTCCGTGAAATTAATGGTTGTCGGGACCCGTCACCTCTTTAAAGGCGTTGAGGAATTACAACGACAAATACCAAAGGAGCGAAGAGATGTACCTTTGAACCAAGGTGGATTAAGTGATTTGTAGTCCGATTTGGAGCAAGAATCAATTAATTATATTATGAGCACATTGGCTCAGTTAAGTCTGAATTGAGGACTTATGGCCTACTTGGGCTAAGTCCAATTAAATTTGAAGTGTTGGCCCTCTGTTGGCACATTATACATTTGTCTGGGTTCAAGACCATATTGTTCAGCAATGCTAAACATTTTCATCTTTGATTTCCTCAATTTTGAGATTCATTTGGAGGAGGGACTTTTGCCTCTGGAAAATTAGCCAATTTGGCTAAGAGTAGTGTTAAACACTAGAAATAAAGCTCTCAAATTAGTGTTTATACACTAGGAAACAACAGTGTTAAACACTGGAAATAAGGCTCTCGAATTAGTGTTAAACACTAAAGTAAATGGGGTCACGTGTGGACACGTGAGGGCGCCCAAAGGTGGGACCAGATTCCTTTCTTTGTTCTGCAATTAAGTGTTAAACACTTTTTATATTTTTATTTTGAGCATTACGTGTTGACACGTGATGCGCTGATTGTTAAAGCGTTTGCCAAGGGGTCATGTGGCAACACGTGAGAGCGTCCAAAGCCTTCATTTCCTTTGCCTTTTCTTTCTGTGTTTTGTAAGTCACATGGGAGCACGTGAGGCGTTGCCTCAAAGCTGTTTCCTTCTCATTTCTGGGGATCTCTTCAGGGGTCACGTAGGGACACGTGACCTTAGTTCTTTGCATGCATGGAGATCTTTTAAGTCTCCTTATTTTATTTTGAGAATTAAATTCTCTGTAGGGTTAACCCTGATCATGATTTTGGAGGAATTAAATTCCTGTTATGAAAGAATTAAATTCTTATGTAGGGTTAAACCCTAATTTCTTTTAGAGGAATTAAATTCCCATATATGTGAAAGAATTAAATTCTTATATAGGGTTAAACCCTAGTTCTGTCTTGGAGGAATTAAATTCCTGTTAATCTGAGAGAATTAAATTCTCAATTAGGGTTAAACCCTAGTTTAGTCGATCTTGAAAGAATTAAACTCCTATAATTTTGGGAGAATTAAATTCTCATATATGGTTAAACCCTAATTTTGTTTTGGGAGAATTAAATTCTCTAAACTCAATTCCCCCTCTAAGTTTTGGATCCGCATGGCAGGATCTCAACCCGATAAGAATTAAATTCTCAACTTATGGGGAGATGCGCTCTTTGCAGATCTTCAACTAGAGGAAGAACTAAGTTCTTTTTGCAGAAGAGTTAAACTCTTAGATTGAGAATTAAATTCTCTTTATTGAAATTTTGATACTTTTTCCCTTTCTCACCTAGGGTTTTCTTTGTTGAGAATTAAATTCTCCTTTCTTTTCTCTCTGAAATTTCAAGATTCCAAAACTCTATATCCTCCATTTTCTCTTCTTTTGGCTCTTATTTATAGGAGAAGGAAAAGAATCAATTTGTTTAGTAAATCTTTCATTGAAAGATTTTGTTTGTTTTCATAATTAATATGAGCCTTTAGATCATACAGCACAGTTGGATTTTAAATCCAAAGATATTCTGTTTGTTATTTCTGGTGAGATTTTTAGGGAAATCTTTCCTTGTCTAAAATCTTTCCATAAATTCGTGATTTTTAATCACCCTTGGATCTTTAATCCAACGGTCCCCATAATCCTTTTCCATTTGGAAAGATTTAGAATCTTTTAGAATTTAATTCTATTAACTGTAAGGCTTTCGAAGCCAGTCACGTGCTGACACGTGACCCTTGGTCACGTGTGAGCACGTGACCCCCAATTGAGTCATTTTCTCAGCGTTTACTTACGCTTCAGTTTTAACCATCACGTGTCAACACATGATCATTGGCCGCATGTGAGCACGTGACACCTCATTGAGGTATTTCTTTCAGCCATTTGTTATTTTGTGTCTGTTTTAATTGTCACGTGTCAATACATGACCATTGGTCGCGTGTCAACACGTGATCATTGGTCACGTGTGAGCACGTGATACCTCATTGAGGTAATTCCCGATTTTTAGAATTAAATTCTATTAAGCTGTAAGGCTTTCAAAGCCTGTCACGTGCTGGCACGTGACCCCCAATTGAGTCATCTTTCAACCGTTTGTTTTCGTTTCTGTTTGATGGGGTTTTATCCATCACGTGTCATCACGTGACCATTAGTCACGTGTGAACACGTGATACCTCATTACGGTAATTCCTGATTTTTAATCAGGAAACAGTTACGCCTGCGCGAATGGCGGAATCCCCCATTAATGACGAGATACGCTCGTTAACGGGGGAACGCGATAACGTGGAACGCGGGATCGTGGGGTGGCGAATATCTCGCGTCTGGCGAGATTCGCGGAGCCGTGGCGGAGACGCCTGTGATCTGTGCACTAGGTCGATCGGTAGAACCGAGGAAGCCGAGCTCGGCGGGATGCTTGGAGGCGAGCGGGAGGCCGGGGAAGCATGGTTTTGTGATAGCTCGAGGACGAGATGGGAGGGCTGAGGAAGCTCAGCGCGCAGGAGGGTTCGGAAGTGAGCCAATAGTTATTTGTAACACGAGCATAAGAGTGTTCTGGGATGCCATCGAAGGTCGAGACAATCTTTGGGGCAAAGGCCCAGGGTACGCCTTCAATGTACCGTTCTTACTCATTTCCCGTAAGCCTAGGGACACGTCATCTGCCACGTGTCATGATATGGGGAGTTCTCAGTACTGAGCATCATCATTAGCCCCCACTCTCGTCCTGATCTATTTATGGCTCGGGTCGAGAGTGGTCTGATCGGTCACCCGGGCTAAGTTCTTAGTTGAAGACCTCGTCGGCACGGATTCCGGGGGCAGTTAGTCGTATCTTTTAATGACGTCAGTGGATCAGAGAGGAGTTCATGCATTAAAGAGAGAGAGCCGATTCGATCGTACGTTCGTTGAGGCACCAGGCCACGTGTCCGACTCCGGTTGGTTGACGTGATGGGTCGCCGCTGTCCTCTGTACTTGAAGGGACACGTTCAATGGTCGTGTGACACATGGAACTTCGTCGGCCGTCGAGCGCGAAGCGCTGTTTTGGCGGGAAACGATCTGCGTTGTTGGATGCGTTTGCCAAATGCTATAAATAGAGGTGGGATTCCCCCAGGGTCCACACTTCGCTATCATTTCTCCATCGCCGCGTGAGTTAGCTCGGCGCTCTTCCCTTTCGGTCGGATCTCTCGCGATCTCCCCTTTAGGTCGGATTTTTCGCGCTCTTTCCCCGAAGGACTCCTTCTTTTGCTCAGGTTAGATGTATTCCTCTGGGGAGTCTGTTGAGATAATTTGGGTAAAGTCTAGGGAGTCTTCCGCTGCTTCTTCCTCTGCCCCATCCGATTCGGACCCCCCCGGGGAGTTAGGGTTACCCGTGCTTCCCATGGTCATGCGACGGGGAAGGTCCCCAAAGCGCGTATCAGGAGTGCTCGCGATGCGCCTTCCTTCCTAAGGAATGTAGACAAGCTCGCTTCCACATTCCTCCTAGCTATTCGCTTCGCTTGGCTGGGGAGGGAGGGAGGGCAGACCAGGTGCGGGGCAAGGAGATTGCCTTATACCTGGATGCCTTTTGGGCTGAAATGCGTCTGCTCTTCTCCCCCGAGGTGAGAGCGGCACTACGTTGTTTTCAACTAGCTCCGGGCCAGCTAGTGCTGAACTCATGGAGGATTCTCCTCGGGTTCCTAGTCCGGTTGAGACTACAAGAAATCCCCTTCAGCTTGACCCTTCTCCTTTCCTATCTTTGCTATAAAAATCATCCCGGCACCCATAAGGACGAGCCGAGCTGGGTATATGTTTCCTTTAGAAAATATAGGGGATGGGCGGCCGGGTCGGGGGTCGTAGCAGTTCCTTCTTCCATCCATGAATGGAAGGAGAAGTTCCTGTTTGTCGGGCCACCCGAGGGTGAAGCTTGGCCTGTGCCTGTTTAGTGGCACAGGGCCGACTGCCCGCGGGTGAGGCGGTTATCCTCTCCCAAAGCGAGGGCGGTGTCGGCGTGGGAGCCTATCCAACAGGCCGATGTTTTGCTTTCCGAGTAGGCCCTTAGTTGGGCCAGGCTCAGCCCCGCTCAATTCATGGGTAAGTTAGGAGTCTAGGCGATCTGTTTAGACTTGCATATTTTTTCTTCTGTTCTTTCCGGTGTCACTAACTCCCTTCGTGTAGTTTTCCTTTTTTGCAGAACCGATGGAACGATCTAAATTTCTGGCTGCCATGGCCGAGAAGAAGGGGAGGAAGGCCGGAGGCACCGGCCCGTCACGCCCCGCTCTAAGCCCGGCCCCATCGGCGGCTGCCTCGGCTAGGCGTTCCACCACTCCCCGAGCTCAGGAGACCAGCCGCGGGGAGAGCCGTAAATATGCTCGAGAGTTGGAGCCCCGGGTTTTGGAGGTGGCGGATGAGGCCGACCCCCCTGAGGCCCCACTCAAGCGGCATAAAAGGACGGTATCCCAACCCTCGTCTTCCCCGGTCTTCGTGCAGGGGGGGCGTCTGCTTTGAGATGCCCTCGGGGCTTTCTGTCGCCGATAGCTTACTCTCGGAGATGGAATGGTCGGCTGGGGGAAAAATCCTTCGGGGGACCCTCAAGGCCCAAGTCGCCGCTATAGCTCAGGAGGCCGTTCAGGTCAGTATCCGCTTCCCGTTTGGGTTTCACAAGCACCTTTTGTTTGTCGGATCGGATACTTTTAACCCCCTTTTTGTTTTACTCAGGTCCTCCAGCGCTGCACCCTCATCGCCAACATGGAGCACGAGGAAATTGCCCCGGCGATGCAGATAGAGGGCGATTCTTCCTCACGGGAGGAGGGCCTGAGCTGGGAGCTGCGTCAGGCGAGGGAGAGGATCACCGCCCTCGATGATTGGGTGGCCGCCGAGGAAGGTGTGAACTCCAACTACAGGGAGGCCATCCAAATTTTGAAGGAGTCCAACAAGGTCGTCGAGGCTAAGTTCGAGGAGGCCAGGGTGCTCAACGCCACTCTGAAGAAGACGCGGGACATCTTTAAGAAGGAAAACGAGGCGGTGAAGAAAGGGATGAAGCGCGCCGACCTCCGGGCTGCAAAAGCGGCGGAGAGCTACAAGAGGTCGGATCAATTCTACACCGACCTTGCTGACGCCTCGGCCCTCGTCTGGCATCAGGCCCTCGACGCCGTCAAGGCATTGATGCCGGAGTTTCCCGACGGTGGGCTCCGGCTCGAGTACCCCCGCGAGGATGAGACGCAGGGGGATGCCGCCGGAAGTGCCTCCAGGGGGAAGGCTCCCGGTGGGAGCATTGGGGATAAGGCGATCACCCCTGCTCCCAGTGGCGAAGCTTCTGCTAGGGGCGCCGACCCAAAAGATGCCACCCCGGCTTCCGATGCTGGCGCGGAGCACATTGAGATCCTCCCCGGCCCCGATGCCTGAGCCTCTCTGCCTTCTCTCTCTTTTTTGTTTTGGAATTTTGTAAGCCTCCGAGCGATTTTGTAAGGCCGGGGAGCCTACAATACCTTTGTAAAGACTCCCGAGTTGTGAATAAAGCCATTTTGCAAATTTTTGTGTGGTAATGTTTTCATTTGTGTGGCAATGTTTTCATTCATGTGAGCCTGTTAGCGTTTCCCTTTCCTGACGAGCCACACGACAGGTCGGCGACCGGTCCTTTAGTTGGCGATCGCGCGTTGAGTGAAATCCAATTATTTGTCAAGTGTACAAAGGCCGGTGTAAGTTCAGTGTCCTTATGGCCCCGGAATCGAGGTGGCGATCGCTCACTTAAGGATTGTCGGTTGGCTCCTTTGAGTATAAAGGCATAGATTTGCCCGTTCCCCCTAGTTAGACCGGCGACCATCTCTTTTAGGATTGATCCGAGGTTGAGGGCTTCTGATCCTGAGTACAGATGGGTAGGAAGTTTCCCACTAAGGATGGACCGAGCAGGGGAGGTGCTCGGTAGCCTCTTGATGAGGGCTTTGATCCTTAGCGTCGGTGGGTAGTGAACAATCAGCCATGGATTGACCGAGCAGGGAAGCTGCTCGGTGGCCTCTTGAGGAAGGCTTTGGATCCTTAGCGTAGATGGGTAAGAATTTACTCACTAAGGATGGACCGAGCAGGGGAGGTGCTCGGTGGCCTCTTGATGAGGGCTTTGATCCTTGGCGTCGGTGGGTAGTAAACAACCATCCATGGATTGACTGAGTGGGGAAGCTGCTCGGTGGCCTCTTGAGGAGGGCTTTGAATTCTTAGCATAGACGGGTAAGAAGTTACCAACTAAGGATGGACCGAGCAGGGGAGCTGCTCGGTGGCCTCTTGATGATGGCTTTCGATCCTTGGCGTCGGTGGGTAGTAAACTACCGGCCTTGGATTGACCGAGCAGGGAAGCTGCTCACCGGCCTCTTGATGAAAGCTTTGATCTTTAGCGTAGACGGGTAAGAAGTTACCCACTAAGGATGGACCGAGCAGTGAAGTGGCTCGGTGGCCTCTTGATGAGGGCTTTCGATCCTTGCCGTCGGTGGGTAGTAAACTACTAGACATGGATTGACCAAGCAGGGAAGCTGCCCGGTTTTGCGAGGTGTCTCCCGACCTCCCTTGACGTGAAAATCTGGAAGAGTGGCCGTCGCGGGCGACACGTGGCAGAATCGCATAGGTGAGGCGAGGCGTTCCAAGATCCGCGTCGTTCCGACTTCAGTTGGTCGAGAAATACGGGATACCCGCTACATAGTGGTTCGGTATTGGAAGAGTTGAGAAAATCCCAGGATTCATGCCCACGCGCGCAAATTTGGGCCCTTGGGGATTCTGTTTAAGCTATAAATAGAGAAGGAGATGGGTTTCTTTCAGCATAGCTTTTCTGAGATGGCCGGGTGCATCTACGCGATTGAAGAGATCGTCACTTCCGATGACGTCTACCTGTATGACCAGTCCATTTCCGAGGAGACATACTGGGGTGTAGTCCAGCACATCGAGGATCACTTCGGCCATCTACTTCCTCGTCGGTTGTCCCTGCTCCAATTACTGATGTACGCAATTTAGAGGAGGTCTCTGGGGTTGTACAACCCCCTCTCCGAGGAGCTGCTGGATGTGGTGCTCGACAAGATGCGCACGATCTATGTCCTCGGCCTCATCTCGAAGAACATGCACGACCAATTTTTGGCCCTTATTTTGGAGTGCTTCCGAAAGAGGCAGATCGCAACCCAGGCCCGGTGCTTCCATGGAGTCCCGGGTACGTGGGCAGCATCGCCGGGAGCGGGCAGAAGAGGCCTGGGCTCGGCTGGAGGAGATCTCCACGGACTACCACCGGCAGTGCTACCTTGACCCCGTACCCCCTCTGTTGTAATTTTAATTTTCATGTAAGGGTGAGGATCCCACAATACCTTTGATAAATAAAGTTCTCTTTTTGCGATGTATTATTGCTTCCTTTTTGTCCTCTGGGTGCGTTTGAGTATTTTCACGAAACGAAATCTGTGACCTTTGAACCAAGGAAGAGGGAAACACATAGGAGGAATTTCTTCTAATTCAAAAGATTTAGAAAAATTTATATCGCTTTGGCAAAGAAGAAACATATATTCATAGATACAATTTTCAAAGGTACAACTTGAGCTTCTCGGTGTTGTAGGGCCGTGGAAATTTGCAACCCGTCGCGTCTTGCAAGCGATAGGCTCCGCCAGGCAATACTTCGGAGACGAGGAATGGGCCGTCTTACTTTAGGGAAAACTTGTGCAACTTGCCATGGTCAATGAACTCGTTCCGTCTTAGGACCAAATCTTCGGTATTGAAGGCACTATGCTTGACTCGTGTGTTGTAGTAGCGGGCAGTTTGCTATTGGTAAGCGGCAGCTTTGATCTGTGCTTGGTCCCGCTTCTCCAAAAAGATGTCCAAATTAGTCCGGAGGGCCGAGGTGTTTGCTTCGTCGTCGAAGTGCTCGAACCTGTAACTGGGTAGCCCGATCTCTGCTGGGGCCATCGCCTCGGTGCCATAGCAGAGGCTAAAGGGGGTCTCTCCAGTAGGGGTCTTCTTCGATGTGCGCAAGGCCCATAAAACCCTGGGTAATTCGTCGACCCAACGGCCATGCTGTCCTTCCAGGAAAGCTCGAAGACCTCGAATGACGTCCCAGTTAGCGACCTCGGCTTGCCCGTTGCACTAGGGATGCGCGACCGCGGCAAACTTCATCAGTATATGGTATTCGCTGAAGAATCCTTTAACTTTGTAATTTTCGAAATTCATCCCATGGTCAGTGACGATACACCTCGGGATCCCGAACTGGAATATTATGCTGTTATGCAGGAACTTGATGGTCGTGGTGGCGTCCAGTTTTCTGATGGGGACGGCCTCGATCCACTTCGTAAAGTAGTCCACCACGACGAGGATGTATTTGTGCCCGCCCGTACCAGTAGAGAGTTGGCCTATCATGTCCATTCCCCACTGGGCAAACGACCATGGGAGGTCAGGGCCGTTAGCTCAGTAGCCGGAAGACGGGGTATACTGCCATGGAGTTGGTAACTTTTGCACCTTTTGACGAGCTTCTGAGCGTCCTGATGGATGGTCGGTGATGGATCTCTGAATCTCCTTCAGATGTTACCTTCAGTTAATCTGCAGTGAGCGTTGATGGATGGCTGAGATTGAGTTGGAGAGTTGCCTCCTGAAGCATGTGGATCTCAATGGGCTTGAGATGGTTGAGGCCGAGCTACCTGCAAGGAAGTCCTGGGATGGTTGTACCACCGAGGACCCTCCGATGATCAAGTTAGATGGGGTATTTTGGCAGAGTAACGGCCTATTGGAGATAAATTGGCCTACCTGAGTCGTCTGAGAGAGGGGTTTATATAGTGGCAGCCATGGGCGGGCAGGCGCGAGATTCAAGCCGGCCGTTACGCCAGCGTGATAGGCGGGATTCCCCATTAATAACGAGATATGCTCGTTAATGGGGGATCATGATGGCGTAGAACACGGGATCATGGGTGGCGGATATCTCGCGTCTGGCGAGATTCGCGGAGCCGTGGTGGAGGCCCCTTTGATCAGTGCTGTGGGTCGGTCGGTGAGACCGAGGAAGCTAAGCTCGGCGGGAGGCTCGGGAATGAGCGGGAGGCCGAGGCATCTTGGATATGCGATAGCTCGGAGGCGAGCTGGAGGGCTGAGGGAACTCAGTGTGCGGGAGGGCTCTGAGGAGAGCCGATGGTCGTTTGTAAGGTGATCGTAGGGGTGGTCTGGAAGGCCACCGAAGGTCGGGAACATCCTCGAATCGAAGGCCCGGGGTATGTTCCAAACGTACCGACCTTAATTCTTTCTCGTAATCCCTGGGACACGTCATCTGCCACATGTCATGATGTAGGGAGACACCAGCATTTAGCCTCATCATTATCCCCCTACACTCGTTCCGACCCATTCATGGGTCGGGTCGAGAGTGGTCTGACCGGTCATCCGGGGTAAGCTCTTATTTGAAGGTATCGTCGGTGCGTATTCCCGGGCAACTAGTTGTATTTTCTTGATGACGTCAGTGGATCAGGGGAGAGATCTTGCATTAAAGAGGAAGCGCCGGTTTGTGCGTACGTTCGTCGAAGCGCCGGCCCACGTGTCTGGCGCCGGTTGGCTAACTAGATGGGCCACAGGTGTTCCCGCGCCCGATTGGGCGCGTCCAATATGAGTGCGACAGGTGGAATGTTGTCGGCAATTCGTTGTGAAGCGCTGTTTTAGCGGGAGGCGATCGGAGCTGTAGGATGTGTATGCCGACAGCTATAAATAGAGGTGGGATCCCCATCGGGGCCCATACCTCACCATAATTTCCTCGTCGCTAGTCGTGTTAGCTCGGCGCTCTTCATGATGGGGATCAGTACTGCTTTCATGATGCGTTAGGTTGGAGATCGGTTTTTCATCTGGTGATCGCAGGTCGAGTTGAATTCAACCACTTGCCAAGCGTACGAAGACCGGTGTAAGGTCAGTGTCTTTATGGCCCCGAAATCGAGGTGGGGATCGCTTATTAAAAGACGTGCAGGAAGTTGAGCAGGGAAGCTGCTCGATGGCCTCTTGATGAGGGCTTTGATCCTTGGCGTCGTTGGGAAAGGAGTTGCCTGCTAAGGATGGACCGAGCAGGGTAGATGCTCGGTGGCCTCTTGATGAGGGCTTTGATCCTTGGCGTCGTAAGGGAAGAGATTACCAGCCAAGGATAGACCGAGCAGGGTAGCTTCTCCGTGGCCTCTTGATGAGGGCTTTGATCCTTGGCGTCGGTGGGTAGTGAACTACCAGCCATGGATGGACCAAGCAGGATAGCTGCCCGGTGGCCTCTTAGTGAGGGATTTAATCCTTGGCGTCGGTGGGTAGTGAACTACCAACCATGGATGGACCGAGCAGGGTTGCTGCTTAGTTGCCTCTTGATGAGGGCTTTGATCTTTGGCGTCGTGGGATAAGAGATTAACAGCCAAGGATGGACTAAGCAGGGTAGCTGCTCAGAGGCCTCTTGATGAGGGCTTTGATCCTTGGTGTCGTGGGGTAAGAGATTACCAGCCAAGGATGGATCGAGAAAGGTAGCTGCTCGGCTTTACAAGGTTCGGTCTAACCCTCCTAGGTGCGCGAACATCGGAGAGAGTGACCGTCACGGACAACACATGTCAGGAACCATAGGGGAGGAGAAGTGTTTAGAAGAGCCACGTCGCTCCGAGTTCGGTTCGCTGAGAAAGACGGGATATCCACCGCGTGGCGGTACTGTATTGGAAGAACTGAGAGAATATCAGACTTTTGGGGGCACCGTGGGGGCTATAAAACGGAGAGGGCGTGTTGCTCATTACTTTCTCTATCCCCAAAATGTAAGAATGGATGAATTCCCTTTCTCCATCCTCGAGATCATTTCTTTTGAGGACGTATACTTATACGACCAGCTGAGCTCTGACGGGACGCTCCAGGCGGTGGTTCGGTGCGTGGAGGACCATTTTGGCTGACTGCTTTCTCGGCGATCACCCCTACTTCAGCTGCTGATGTAATCGATCTGGAGGGCGTCGCCGGGGCTGCACAACCCCTTGTCCGAGCAACTGAAGGATGAGACGGTAGGTAAGCTGAGATCGCCATACAGTTTCGGTCTGATCTTGAAGAGTCGGCGCGATCGCTCGGTGGCCCTCGTCCTCGAGTGTTACCAACTGAGGCATCTCGCCGATGGGTGCCCGGCTGGAGAGTCCTCCGGCCCTTCCATGGCATCGAGGGTTCGCGGGTAGCACTAGAGGAAGTAGTCCGAGGCGGCAAGGGCTTGGCTGGCGGAAATTTCTTCGGAGTACCATGAGCAATGTTTCCTAGACCCCCTTCCCCCACTGTTGTAAGAATTTTTCTTTTTCTTTTCGATGTAAGGCTGAGGAGCCCACAATACCTTTTGAACGAATAAAATTCTCCTTTTTGCGATGCTCTATTGTTTTCTTCTTATTATTTAAATAAAAAGAACTTAGAAGAATTTACATCACTTTTTCCAAAGAAGAAATATACATTTATGTATTCTTTTCAGAGGTACAGCTTGAGCTTTTCGACATTGTAAGGCCGAAGGGCTTCACCTCATAGCAGTATACCCCCCGGTCCGTTGTGAATTCGGTGAGATCCTCTTCCACCGAATTCACACGGATCTGGTTGTAGCCGAATAAAGCATCCGTGAAGCTAAGTAGCTCATAGCCTGTCGAGCTATGGATGAGTCGGTCTATCCGAGGGAGGGGATAGTTATCTTTCGGGAAGGCCTTGCTGAGGTCAATGAATTCGATGTACATGCGCCACTTCCTGCTAAGGGGTGCCGCGTTTCGTCGGTACCCGTCATACCCCCTGCTGACATGACCATGATTTGGCCGATTGTCAACTCGCCGGGAGGGGGTTGGTGCTCTTGTCCATGGTCGGCTTGCCGCTTGTCCCGCAGGTATGTTGCCAAGTTCCCCGAGCGGATTAACTCCTCGATGTAGTCTCGGAGTTGCTGGCAGTTCTCGGTGGGGTGGCCCTGTGACCTGTGGAAAGCTCAGTAGGGGCCCCGGGTACACTTTGCCACCCTATTTGAGACTGGGGGGAGTTTGAAGAACCTATCTACCTTATCCTCCTCCAATAGTACAGTCTGGAAGACGTTGAGCGGGGTGTACTCTTAGAACTTCGGGGAATAGGGCTTTGGCCGCTCAATCTTCCTTTTGTCCTCCCTGGCCCTTTTCTTCTGATCGGCTTGCTCTGTCTGGGGCAGATTGGCGTTCACCTCGGACTCGGGTTGGATCTCACGTTCAATCCAGGCCTTTACCTCGGCCATGGTCTTAGGTTGCGCTAATGCAAAGGAGTGCAGCCACTCCTTGTGCCTAAGACCCGACCTAAGGGCTGTAATGACCGTCTCGTCCCGGTGTTCTGGGACCTCAAGGAAGGCGTTGTAGAAGTGGGTGACATATCCTTTGAAGGATTCTTTGTCCCCGCACTTTATGGTGAAGAGATGGTCAACGGTCCGCTTCTGCCGTCTGTTCCCGACGAAGTGGCCGAGGAATTGGATGGTCAGCTCATCGAAGGTAGAGATTGAGCGTCGCGCGATTCCTCGGAACCAGTCTCGTCCAGAGCGGATGAGAGTGGCGGGGAAAGCGCGGCATTGTGCGGCGTCAGAACAGTCCTGGAAACTCATCCTGGTTATGAACGCGTCCAAATGGTCCTTTGGGTCGGACTTCCCGTCGAAGAGTGAGACCTTCGGGGGCTTGTTCCGGGAGGAGACGTGGACGGCGTGTAGCTCTTTGGTGAAGGGCTTCATGAGCGAGTCAGCGGCATATTTAGCCCCGTCGCTTGAAGGACAATTTTCCCGATGCATGCCTTCGATCTTCTTTTCGAGGGCGTCGAGTCGGCCGTGGTATCCCAACGATTCGGCATACTCTGATTTTTGGCTTCTGCTGCCGGAGACCTGCGCCTGGGCATGGCCCTGGTTCCGCTCGATGAGGTTCCTCAGGTCCCCTGACGAGTCCGTCTTCGAGCTACCGTGTTGAGTCCCATCTGTGCGACCCCATCAAGGTAGGGGGTTCCGATTACGCCTAGGTCCAGGCGAGCTGATCGACACCTCTTCGGAAGGGACAGAGGCATGATGGGCCTTGGACAAGGTGCTCTGGCAAGAGATCTCAGTGTTGAGCTGTGCGGCGCCCAGCGGGTTATTGAATATGTTGGCCTGAGGGATCCGTGGCCACCGGAGACAGCGAGGCGGTGTTCGGTCGTGCCAACGCGGGCAGAGTCTTCTCTCCCTCTGTAGGGGTCCCGATCCTGAGGTGGGGGAGCGGCGACCTGGGGAGCTTACCCGGCCATTTGGACACGGACGAATGCATCCACGACGAACGCGATTCGATCAATCCGAGTGGATAGGGCGTGAATGGCGTTCGGGGGAGGAGATTCATCCGCGCCTCCATTGTGGGGAAGGCGGCGGCTAGCGCTTGGATCGTCGCGGTGATCGCTCGCCATGAAGTTGAGATCAGAAGGTGAATTTTCGTTGAGTGGAACTAATTTCCCACAGACGATGCCAACTGATGGATCTCTGGATCTCCTTCAGATGTTACCTTCTGTTGATCTGTAGCGAACGCTGATGGATGGCTGAGATTGAGTTGGAGAGTTGCCTCTTGAAGCGTGCGGATCTCAATGGGCTTAAGGACGAGCTACCTGTAAGGAAGTTCCGGGGTGGTTGTACCACCAAGGATCCTCCGACGATCAAGTTAGAAGAGGTATTTTGGAAGAGTAACGGCCTATTGGAGATAAATTGGCCTACCTGAGTCGTCTGAGAGAGGGGTTTATATAGTGGCAGCTATGGGCAGGCGGGCGCGAGATTCAAGCCGGCCGTTACGCCCCCGGCGTTACGCCAGCGTGATAGGCGGGACTCCCCATTAATGACGAGTTATGTTCATTAATGGGGGATCGTGATGGCGTGGAACGCGGGATCATGGGCGGCGGATATCTCGCATCTGGCGAGATTCACGGAGCCGTAGCGGAGGCGCCTGTGATCGGTGCTGTGGATCGGTCGGTGAGACCGAGGAAGCTAAGCTCGGCGGGAGGCTCGGGAACGAGCGGGAGGCCGAGGCATCTTGGATATGCAATAGCTCGAAGGCGAGCTGGAGGGCTGAGAGAAATCAGCACGCGGGAGGGCTCTGAGGCGAGCCGATGGTCGTTTGTAAGGTGATCGTAGGGGTGGTCTGGAAGGCCACCGAAGGTCGGGAACATTCTCGGGTCGAAGGCCCGAGATATGCTCCCAATGTACCGACCTTGATCCTTTCTCGTAATCCCTGGGACACATCATCTACCATATGTCATGATGTGGGGAAACACCGGCATCTAGTCTCATCAGTCGGCCAATGGTATCCTTGGAGTAGCGTCTTGTGGACGAAGGTGCGGGCCCCTTGATGTGCTCTGCCGACCCCTTCGTGAACCTAACGGAGGACGTAGTTGGCCTCGTGGAGGTCGACACACCGAAGCAAAGGTTGAGTGAAGGCTTTCTTGTAGAGGTTTCCACTACTCCAAACGAAATGGCGGGCTTTGGCTCAGAGGCGGCGGGCTTCCCCTCGATCTTCTGGGAGCGTACATTCTTTCAGGAATTCTATTAAAGGCTTCCTCCAATCCCGGTCTTCTCACCGGGCAGCGTAAAATTTAAGTGGCGTCGCTCTGTCTTCCATGCTGGGCCATGACAAGACCTCGAAGAGGATATTTCTCTTATTGTTGGCCGTATAGGAGGAAGCTAGTTTGCTCAGAGCGTCGGCCTGGGCATTTAGGCGCCGGGGGATCTGCTATACTTGAACTTCATCAAAGTCTTTTCGTAGTCTTCTTACCTCGGCTAGATATTTCACCATCAGAGGCTCCCGTGCCTCGAAACGGCTGGTCACTTGGCCAACGACCAGGGCAGAGTCACTGCGGATTTGGATCGTCTTCAGCCCCACTCCGGAGGCGATTCGCAGTCCAGCTAGCAAGGCCTCGTACTCCGCGGCATTGTTTGAGGCTTTGAACCCGAGCTTCAATGAATACTCCATCTTTGCCTCGTTCGGGCCTCGAATGATGATGCCGGCACTACATCCCTCCTCGGTTGATGATCCGTCGACGTAAAGGACCCAATCGGGGACGAAGTCGGGCCCCTCTTCGATCGAAGGCTGAGATCTGGGGGACGACACGGACACTGCCTCTTTGTTGGGGATAGTGCATTTGACAATAAAATCGGCCAGAACTCGTGCCTTGATAGCCTGCCTTGGGTGGTACTTGATGTCGAATTGAGATAACTCCCACCTCTACTTCTCCAAACGACCAGAAGACTCGGGGGAGGCGAGAATAGCCCCTAAAGGAAGCTCGGTGAGAACGAGGATGTTGTGTGCCTGGAAGTAGTGCCGTAGTTTCCTTGAGGTCATGATAAGCGCCAAGACGATCTTTTCTATGGCCGGGTACCTTATTTTCGCGTCTTTAAAGACATGGCTTATGTAGTAGACCGGCTTTTAGACTCCTTCGACTTCTCGGACAAACACCGAGCCGGCAGCCTGATCGGACACCGCTAGATACAGTGATAACTCGTCTTTGTCAATTGGCCGGGTGAATAGTGGGGGAGTCGCAAGGTGCATTTTCAATTACTCGAAAGCGATCTGACACTCTTCTGACCATTTGAACCTTGGGATCTTTCTGAGGGCTTTGAAGAATGGGAGGCACTTTTCTCCGGACCTTGACATGAAGCGACTTAGAGCGGATACCCTCCCCGTGAGCTGCATGATTTCGACGTTGGTCTTTGGCGTGACCATGTTGAGGATGGCGCTGATTTTCTTTAGGTTAGCCTCGATTCCTCGGTGGGTAACCATGAATCTGAGGAACTTTCCACTAGTGACCCCGAATGCGCACTTGGCGGGATTCAGCTTCATTTTGTATTTGCGGAGGATGTCGAATGTCTCGCCAAGATCTTTGGCATGCTCATCTGACGAGGTCGATTTAACGAGCATGTCATTGATGTAAACCTCCATATTCCTCCCGATCTGTGGTTTGAACATCATGTTGACCAAGCGTTAGTATGTAGCCCCGGCGTTTTTGAGGCCGAAAGGCATCACTTTACAGTAGTATACCCCCTGGTCTGTTGTGAATGCGGTGAGCTCTCCGTCTGCCGTATTCATACGGATCTGGTTGTAGCCGGAGAAAGCATCTATAAAGCTGAGTAACTCGTGGCCTGCCGAACTATCGACGAGTCGATCTATCCTAGGGAGGGGATAGTTGTCTTTTGGGCAGGCCTTGTTGAGATCTGTAATGACCCCAAAATCTTTATACATTTGTATTATCCCTCTTCAATAATATACCGTATTTATTTGTACTTGGTATTTTCCTTTTTATATTAAATTTATTATTATTTTATTTCTCAATCTATTATGTATTTTTCTGTGTACAATTTCTTTTTCTTATATTTAAGTTTTTAACTTCTCATTCTTATTTTTTCTTTCATAATTATTTAACCCAAATCCATTATTCTTATTCTCTACAGCCCATCTGGAAAGCCCACTTTCTTTTTAAGCAACAACATATATCTAATTCTAATTAAATATGTGCAAGAACAATCTTGTAGCTCATTGGTTAAGTCCTTGCATTGTTATTCCATAAGTCACATGTTCAAATCCTCATTCTTGCAATTATTTTTTATCATTTTTTTTATTCTTCTCATAACCTACTAATGAGACCTTTCATTTCCAAAATGAATGGTGGCCTTTCATTTCTCTTTTAATTCTCATGTTAAATGCATATATTATTATTCACCATTACACCATCTTTATTTGTCCTTTTCTATCTTTTCCTTCCTCACATTTTTTATCTCTTACTTCTCCCTCTTCACCTAAAGTCCAAGAAAAAGAACATGAAGAGTTTTCAAGAAGGTCTCGCTAATAACGCGAGGCTATCGGCGGATAGACAAGCCCGTTGACAATACCGGCTTGTGTATGTAAGTCCCTTCTCTCTTTCCTTCCCTCCATCTCTTTCTTTTTCTCTTTATATTTCTCTTATTTTATATTGCCATTAAAAAACATTCCTTGACATATCATAGTTCCTAAATAATTAATTAAATGGATACATATATAAATAATGAACACACAAACATACACACATATATAGTTTGTAAAGTCTTTTTCATTATTCTCAATTCACATGTTAAGATTTCATAGTGACCAATTATGATTGCATGTTTGTTGTTTTATTTTAAATCAATTTATTTAAAGCTTGTAAAAAAAATGAAGTTACGAATAAATACCATGGTTTTCTCATTTCTCACATATGACATATCAATACCTTTAGTTTTAAAATAATTTTTATAAATTAATTTTTAATTCTGAAAATTTCAGGAAATTTACATATGATAGAATATATTATTTTGTACACACTGTAAAAATTTTAGATCGAACCGTAAAATGGTTTAGGAATTACATCATTTTTTTCACTGATCGTAAAACAGAAAACTGCAGTTATCGGTTAATTTCTAAGACACATAACTTGGTATACCGGTATCCAAATTGAGAAAACTCAAGTGTTTTTGATATCTACATCGAATGATCTAGATTTTATTAGTTTTATAGTTTTACTGAAAACCCATCTAAGATAATGAAAACCGTGTTACAATATTAAGTGACGGATCTAGACAGAATCTGTCCTGATTCGCACACTGTTTTTAAATAGACATACCCTAAACTCCCGATGTCCGTTCGTGATAAAATTTAGATGTGTAGATGCACAATTGATAGAACTATAATTTTATGTATACTTGATTACTTAGAAATACATGAAACACCCCGATATAGGCTTTGCAATACAATATATAGTTGCTGTCCAGAAATCTGAATTTCAGTTTTAAACGCTGATATTAAAATGATCATAACTAGAGCTTAAGAAATCCAAATAATATGAATATTGATGTTTTGGATAATTAAATCGAAATACCTACAATTTTCTAATAATTTTATTAACCTAAAACTTGATGGAAATTGACCGAAACTATGTTTTAAAAATATGTGACGGTGCCGAATAGATTCTGATCTGTTTTGCGCGACGATACGAAAACAGATATATCTCCCAAACCGGTAGTCGTATTTAGGTGAAACTGGAACTCACGCATGAAAAACACTTAGAGCCATATTTCTGTTTATATTCCGCATTCGTTCGACTTGATTAAGTAGTCATACATAATATTTCTTTACAACATTGTTTATAGTAGTTACTCGAATAATATACTTGACTCATTTCATGCTCTTCGAACATGTATACATATTTATCTTGATCATTAAATTGTTGTATGTACATAAATACGATAATTAAATATTTGAGTTGTATTTTGAAAACCATACAAATTTATTTTTACATAAAACCCCGTCAAGTTTATAAATTATCCTGAGGACCCTAGCAATTATAGGTTTAAGAAATAATCAAGATTTCGACTTACATTTCTAACTGTCTGACTCGGGTTTGAGTCTGATTAATCTGATTTGAATATGATACAAGTCAATCTACAATCTATAATATTCCAATTCAATATGAACACACGAATCCATGAATCCAGTTATCAATCTATACAACTTGATTGAACCGAACCATGGATATATTCGTTTTGCATGGTTTTCAGTTATTCCATTTACATGATTCTACGGTTACAACCGTTTACTGATATCATGGTTTCGGTCAGTCAATCAATCAATCATACAACCAATACAATTTACAAGACAACAATACAAACAAGATATCGCGGGATTTAAGGGGTAGACTGGTACGGAATATGTTAAAGGTGGCACGAGGTGGTCACTTAAGACGTAATTACATCCATGTCGTTATTTCGTGGTATTATTGACGGAGCCTTGTACTACAGGTTACCAAGGTCCCCGGTGTAAGTGGGTGTTCAGACCATAATATTGCATTATTATATTCCCCATTCTTATTCTTTTTATAAATAAACGGGTGCTTTTGACGCATGTCTGCTACATGTTACAGGTTACAGGCTCTTGGACAGAAAAACAGTGAAAGCGATGTAAGACGATGAAAAAAATGGATTTTGACCAACAAATAGAAGGACCTTGATCAAGCCTACATAAAGATAGAGTTCACAACGTACAAGGCAATGCAAAGTCCAAGATCGCGAAGCCACGGTTAAAGTCCACCATAATTGTTCACTGAAGATCTGGAATCAATGTAGAAGCCCAAATGGAAAAATAACTAAAGAAATGAAAAGCCCAGAAGAACCTAAAGAAGCCCAGAAAATATTGTTAGCTGACCACACTAAAGGGCCGCGGAACCGCGGCCTAAGCGCACCATTGCCGCGGTTCCGCGGCCATAAGAAGACAAAAGAGGGATTTATTTTTACCATAATTTCGTGGCGGCTCTGAAAAGATTTCCTAAGGGCTATTTTTGTAATTTCGGACATGCGAAACAAATGTAACCCTAGGGTTTTCTATTCTTTATAAATATGAACTCTAATCATTGTAATTCTTTATGCCTCCCTATGCCTCCCTTTAATGAATAAAATTTAGAAATCTTTTGGAGAGCGTCGGTGTTTCTTCTCCATTCAGAAATTCAGATCTGACAACCCTGCATGGATGATTGGAGGGATGCATCTGTAAGTAATTTAATTTCTTGCCTTAGTGTAGATTTAAATTCCTGGCCCTGGGTAGATTTAATTTCATGCCCTAGGAACTTGTTTAGGGTTTAGCTTTGGGAAGGATTTTGAGAGATGAGATCTCTCATCCCTTTCTTACCCACCAAATATTTACAATAGGACTCCATGCATACATGCACATACCGCTCTCTACGGCACTCTATCCCTCGAGGTAGCGGTGATACCGTAGTATAAAGGCCCGGGTGTGATGTTTTCCATGGAGGTTAGGGTAAGGATCTCTAAAGGAAGGACAAGAACCTAGAGGAAGGAACACCTTCCCGAACGGATCTAATCCCCTTTATTGATAATTACCATAACTCCTTACAGATCTTCATTCGGGTAAAGAAAGCGTTGAGATTTACTAGCATTTCCAAATCATCCCTAAACCTAGCCCTAGCAAGAATAGATCTAGATAATTAGTATAGATTAATTAGGTTTTTAGATTTAATAATTAATCCGAACACCCTTCGGAATTAACTCGTAAGCGCGACTAGGAAATTCACAAAATCCCTGTGGACCGACCCGTACTCACCGGATAGCTGCAAAGCGACGCCGTTCTTGATTGCGGTTATAAATAGTTTTTGAGATCAATCAAATGGCGCCGTTGCCGGGGATGGCGTAGAACCTTCCTTTTCGCAATTTCGGGTTAATCAAAATTAAAAAAAATCATAAAAATCTAAAAAATCCAAAAAAATATAAAAATATATATTTTGTTATTTTTGGAAGGGATACTTTGTTGTTTTAATTTTGCAGGATTTACAAAGACGATCTGGAAATTTCCAGAAGGCGAAACAGAAATCAGAAGATCGAAACAGAAGGGGAATCAAATAACAGAACAGTGAAAATTTTTTGGAGACCCAATTCCCCCAACCCGCCGCGATTCCGCGGCCAAAACCCACCTTAGGCCGCGGAACCGCGGCCTTCTAATGGAATCATAGCGTCGAAATTTTTTTGGGGATTCGTGCTGATTAGACTGCCGCGAAAACGTGGCAATAACGCGTTTATACCACGGAACCGTGCTCTTTTGGTGAGATCATCCTATGAAATTTGCATTGTAAGCTCTTTGTTATTTCTCCTCTGCAAATTTTAATATATTTTCTGAATAATGCCTGCAATATTTTTTGTGCTTTAAAAATATATTCTCTTCCATATAACAAGTCTTGTGCAGGATTTTTGGGCCCCGCTCAAAATTGAAATTGATTGCAAGTAATCTTTTTTGTTGCATATCTTTTCTCGAATATCTTTTTGCAACAATTTTTTCCAAATAAGATTCTTGTGATATGCTTCAAATAATAACCAATTGCCAGTAATATTTTGCTGTTGCATATCTTTTCTATAAAATATTTTGCTGTTGCATATCTTTTCTCTAAAATCTTTTTGCAACAAAATTTTTCCAAATAAAGAAAAAAAAGAAAAGGGATAAATCTTTTATAGAAAACTTGCAATCTTTTGCCGCAAATAAATCCGTGCACCCCATAAACATTCTTTCTTTTCACCCTTTCTTCTAACATGGGTACCCCACATAATAAATCACTTGCCGAACTTTGGTATCCCGAACCTAATTTTGCATCATTCGGCAATTTGTTCGATCAATTTAAAGACGATCCTTCTATGCCAAAAATTTCTTTGAAAGATCAAATAGAAGTGTCTAGGAGAAACAGTTTGACTTTGCAACCCACTTTTTGTCAACCAAGTCAATCTTTACCACCTCCATATGTTGATACCACTTTTTCAAGTCCTTCTGTCACTCCTAAGCCGATGTCCATTGCTGAGCATATTGCTCAATCTCGCAGCCGATCTTTCACCCCTCTCCGCTCATCTAGTTCTAGGGATCCGCATGACTATTCACCTTTTTATCCATATGTTGACCCTACCCCTGTCCAATCACCCACTTCCTACCAGTCCTACCCGACCTTCCCACCCTCACTAGACATTGATTCTACACAGCCATTAGGGAGTTTTGCATATCCACACGATTTCGAATCTTTTACCGAAACCCCCTCACCACCTAAGTCAGTTTGGAAGAGGCGTTGGAGGCGTATATCGCAGCAACAAACAAAATGGTTAAGAATTTGGAAGCGTCCGTGGCCGCCCTTATGCAACCTGCTGAACCGGTAGCTAGTTTTCCGCTAGCTCCGAATTTTTCAATATATGAGGAGGAGGTTGGACTGAGTGAGAATGAGAGAGGATTTGCAAATCAAACCTACCCTTACCCAATTGAAGCCCACAACTCCAGTTTTCCGTCGAATGTCCTAAATGATTCACAAGTTCAAAATAAAAACGAGTTGTGTGATTTTGTAGTGTTTGATTTGCCAAACTGTGAGGAACCCCTTTCGAGTGAAACCGCACCTAATCTTTTCGATCTTTACACCTCCCATCTAGAACCTAAATCGATAGATATCCATGCTTTTGATGAGGTGTCTAAGAAAATTGATTTTCACTTGATTGAGGATATAGACGCCGAGAATATTTTGGATGATGAACCTGTCGATTTAATTGAAATTTTATGTTCAAATCATCATCCCGAGTTATTAAATGTTACTCCCGAACTTCATACGCGTCTTGATTTTGATGATAATGGCATGGATGAGATAAATATTGAGGAGAATTATGAGAATAGTGTTGAGGAGAGTATTGAGGATATTATTGAGGTTGAACCATTTTTGTTTGATGTGTCGGATTTTCCAATTCATCCTCCTGAACCTTTAACTGTTATATCACCCTCCCTCCTTTCCATCGTTCCGACCATGCACAAGATCACTCTTGAAGACTGTGAGCTTGAAAAATTTTCCTTTGAATCTGACACAGTTCTCACAGCCGATAACACGTACGAGTGTTCCACTTTTTCGGACGATGTTGAAGACTCACCGTCCGAGTTTGAGCCCTTTACATTTTCAGATGAGTTAGTTGAACCATCAGACTCGGTTGCTTACAGTCGTTTCGAACCATTGTTGGAATCTTTCCAGTTCAAGACAGCTTACTACGGTGAGAATGAGACTATCCCTAATTCACTCCCTTTCGTCCTTCCTATCCTTCCGACCGTACAAGTGACCGTTACGCTTTCATCTCCTATACCAAGTTCGGTGTACCCATGTTTTCTTGCGAATCTTGAGGGATTTGACCCCATTGCACGACAAGTGGATAGGTTAGCGCAATCGCTTTTAAAAAATCGGTCATCACAAATTGCGCTAATTTATTCACTCGATTTACACCCTCAAGATCGCACGCCACTTCTTTCTCTTTTCCGCCATTCTTCTCCTCCACCGAGACCATATTCTACCCCTCTTCCTACACGGTCTCGCGTGTTTCTCATTTCTTTCCTCCACACCCTATTCTTGCACCAATTATACCATTACCACGATAAAATCTTTGAATGGTTGGTGCTAAATTTTGGCTTGTGTAAGGCCAAGCTTAAGTTTGAGGGGAATCTTGTTGTATATATGTATATATATTTTTGTTTTCTTTTTCTATAAAAAATATAAAAAATTCAAAACATTAAAACTATAAAAATAATATAAATAAATAAACAGGGGAGTGCCGAAATTTTAACCCTCTTGGTTTAGTATGACAGTGAGGACACTGTCAAGTTCAAGTTTGGGGATATGCTCGGTACGTCTTCTTCCTTCGCATTCATTTGTATATATTTTTGCATTTGCATACTTATTTGAAAACCCATAAAAATTTAAAATTTTCAAAAATTATAAAAATTAATGTATTCAATTTTGGCCTAATTGACTTGAGTTTGACTAATAGGTCAACTGGCTAGAAACAACTAGATCTTAGACTTAGTGAATTAAAAACTCTAAAAATAACATTCCTTAAAATTTAACGGTAGAAAGTATATGCCTTGTAGTTTATTTAGAAATAAGCAAATTTTGGGTTCACTTCTTAGGCTAAGTCGAAACAAAGGAAAAGTATTGATGTTCTTATTAGAGTATAAGTTTGAAAAATAGTTCCTAGCTTAAGTCTAGATTCTGAAAATGTATACCCTACAACTTGCACAATCACGCACCTTGAAACTTGGAATAGTAGAGGAGATCTTGAAATGCTCTTGTCTAAAGTCCTTAGTACGAAGAAAATAAAAGAAAAAAAGAGAGGAAAATAAAAGAAAAAAAAAATGAACACTGGTTTTTGTGATTACTTAAGGCTGTAAAAATAGAAAAATATTTAGCGAGGGTGCTTCATCACCTAGTGCCTTAGACCAACTGGTTTGGGAGTCACTGCTAAAAGCCTTGGGTGTTGCAAGACTAGGAATTACGATTTAAAGTGCAAACATATTTTGTAATCGGTCGCTGGTACCTCAAGAAGTATTAATGGTCGCATGAAGGATGTGTAAGCAAAATTCATTTAAATTCACCAACTAATAAGTATTTTGGACAACGGACAAGGGTATGATTGCTTGATTTGAATTTCCAAGTGTAGGGATGATCTATACACACACGTGGGGATATGTGATTAGAGTTTAGGTGAGAGAAAGGAATGAAGAATAGAACTTGTATCTTTAGTAGAGGTGATAGAAATTCCTAAGTGGAGATGAAACCCTAGAAGGAAAACTTAAGAAATGTTGAAAGCTAAGTTGTCTACAGGATATATATAATCTTAAGTTAGATGATGAGGAAGTGTGAAGAATATGGGTGAATAATTTACGAGTCGACGATAATAGAATTCCTTGTTAGAAAACCTAATTGGAGAACAAAAGTTAATGGGCTGAATTGATAGGATTTTGTGGGTAGTATCCGCTGAAAACCCTCAGGAGACAACACTCCTCCTACCAGGGACACCTAGAGTTTTAACGGCTTGTTGCACGTGCTCAGTGCAATCGCGTTTCCCTGCGAAAGTGCGGTTAGGATTTTAGTGAATAAAAATAAGTTTGCTCGAGGACGAGCAACATATAAGTTTGGGGGTATTTGTTCAGACCATAATATTGCATTATTATATTCCCCATTCTTATTCTTTTTATAAATAAACTGGTGCTTTTGACGCATGTCTGCTACATGTTACAGGTTACAGGTTCTTGGACAGAAAAACAGTGAAAGCGATGTAAGACGATGAAAAAAATGGATTTTGACCAACAAATAGAAGGACCTTGATCAAGCCTACATAAAGATAGAGTTCACAACGTACAAGGAAATGCAAAGTCCAAGATCGCGAAGCCACGGTTAAAGTCCACCATAATTGTTCACTGAAGATCTGGAATCAATGTAGAAGCCCAAATGGAAAAATAACTAAAGAAATGAAAAGCCCAGAAGAACCTAAAGAAGCCCAGAAAATATTGTTAGCTGACCACACTAAAGGGCCGCGGAACCGCAGCCTAAGCGCACCATTGCCGCGGTTCCGCGACCATAAGAAGACAAAAGAGGGATTTATTTTTACCATAATTTCGTGGCGGCTCTGAAAAGATTTCCTAAGGGCTATTTTTGTAATTTCGGACATGCGA
Source organism: Agapanthus africanus (assembly GCA_030015575.1). NCBI lineage: Eukaryota > Viridiplantae > Streptophyta > Magnoliopsida > Asparagales > Amaryllidaceae > Agapanthus > Agapanthus africanus. The sequence goes on from CM057339.1 coordinate 724,719,033, forward strand.
AACAAATGTAACCCTAGGGTTTCCTATTCTTTATAAATAGGAACTCTAATCATTGTAATTCTTTATGCCTCCCTTTAATGAATAAAATTTAGAAATCTTTTGGAGAGTATCGGTGTTTCTTCTCCATTCAGAAATTTAGATCTGACAACCCTGCATGGATGATTGGAGGGATGCATTTGTAAGTAATTTAATTTCTTGCCTTAGTGTAGATTTAAATTCCTGGCCCTGGGTAGATTTAATTTCATGCCCTAGGAACTTGTTTAGGGTTTATCTTTGGGAAGGATTTTGAGAGATGAGATCTCTCATCCCTTTCTTACCCACCAAATATTTACAATAGGACTCCATGCATACATGCACATACCGCTCCCTACGGCACTCTATCCCTCAAGGTAGCGGTGATACCGTAGTATAAAGGCCTGGGTGTGATGTTTTCCATGGAGGTTAGGGTAAGGATCTCTAAAGGAAGGACAAGAACCTAGAGGAAGGAACACCTTCCCGAACGGATCTAATCCCCTTTATTGATAATTACCATAACTCCTCACAGATCTTCATTCGGGGAAAGAAAGCTTTGAGATTTACTAGCATTTCCAAATCATCCCTAAACCTAGCCCTAGCAAGAATAGATCTAGATAATTAGTATAGATTAATTAGGTTTTTAGATTTAATAATTAATTCGAACACCCTTCGGAATTAACTCGTAAGCACGACTAGGAAATTCACAAAATCCCTGTGGACCGACCCGTACTCACCGGCTAGTTGCAAAGCGATGCCGTTCTTGATTGCGGTTATAAATAGTTTTTGAGATCAATCAGTGGGACTCCCCTCGTATACACTAGCATCTTCTGTACCAGGCTACCAACAACAGCGTTAATACAACATTACAATATTATAATACAACATTAAAAGCTACTCTCTCTCTTTCTCTTACTCTCTGTCTATTTTTCCCTTATCTTTAGGACTTATCGAGCGACCTGTTCGCTGACGACATTCTATTTCTTTCTTCTTTGAATGTCGTCAGGTGGTTTGGACCCGACAGAGATCGAGCCATCTGCAGAAGACTTGGATCAGCTTGCTGAAGAACCAGAGCTCTAGTTTCATTGTACATTTTCCATTCAGTACTTTTCATTTCCTGCTATGCCATTGTTTAGGCATCGTTTTATTTCAGTTGTAGTTCCTTTTCATGCATTGTACAAAAGAATGTTAATAAATAAAAGTTGATGTTTTTATTATATCTTGTCTCTTGTGTATTTTTTTTTATATTGCTTAGTTACGCTTAACGTATTTTATTCTGAGTAAATACGTAGCGGACCTCGTCGCGTCCCCTTCTCCGTACACCGGGAAGCGGGGCGTGACAAGATCTATGAAGTCGACGCACATGTGCCACTTCCCGCTCTCCTTTTTAACCATTACCACATTCGCCAGCAATTCTGAGTAGGCCACGTTTCGAATGAAGTTGGCTGCGAGCAAACTGTCAACTTCGTCCTCGATTGCCTTTTGTTTGATCGGAGCGAAGCTTCTTTTTTTCTGCCTGACAGGTCGGATCGTCGGGTCGACCCCGAGCTTATATGATATTACTCAGGGTTCGATCCTGGGCATGTCAGCGGGCGCCCAAGCGAACACGTCCGAATTCCCTCTGCGGAAGTGGACCAAGTCGTCGTGCCGGGCCCTTGTTAAGAGTGACCCGATTTGGACGGTTCGTTCATTGTTTCCTTCAACGAGGGGGACCTCTGTTAGCAGCTCCACCGGAACCCCTCGGATTTCTTTTTGTTCGTCCCGAGTATCCAAGGACCCCTGGAAATCACCCGTGCTTTCAAGGTCATCGCTTCGTTCCTCGAGCGTAAATTTCGCTGTGAAGCAAATCTTTGCGGTTTGCTGGTTCCCGTAGGCCCGACCTATTCCGCCTTAGTCGAGTGGAAACTTGATCGCGAGATGGTAGGTCAAGATCCGGGCCCGAAGGGAGTTTAACATCGGGCGTCCCAGAAGGATATTGTAGGTCGATGGAATTCTAGCGACGATGAACTCCACTGGTACAGTTCGCGTACGGCCTGCCTCCCCGATGTTAAGTAGGAGGGTGACCACTCCTTCGGCCGGGATAGAGTGGTTAGTAAACCCTGACAAAATATAGGCGGTCGGCCTCATGTCCGACGGGCCGAGCCCTATACGTAAGAAAAGAATGTCTGCCGAGCTCCCCGAGTTAGCGTCGAAGCCCGTCGGCTCCAGGCGCACTCCCCGTTAACACAACCATGATTTAGCCGATCGTCAACTCACCGGGAGGGGATGGTTTTCTTGCTCTCGGTCTACTTGTCGTTTTTCCTGCAAGTACTTTGCCAGGTGCCCCGAGCGAATTAACTCCTCGATGTAGTCGCGGAGCTGTTTGCAGTTCTCGGTGGGGTGTCCCTGCGACCTGTGGAAGGCGCAGTAAGGGCCTCGTGTCTGTTTGGCTGCCCTATTGGTGACCGGAGGGAGTTTGAAAAATCGCTCGCCCTTTGCCTCCTCCAATAGCTTTGTCTGGGAGATGTTGAGCGGGGTATACTCGTGGAACTTCAAGGAGTACGGTTTTGGCCGGTCAATCTTCTTCTTTTCTTCTCTACCCCTCTTCTTTTGATCGGCCTGGTCGCTCTGGGGTAGGTTCGCATTTACCTCAGACTCGAGCTGGATTTCTCACTCGGTTCAAGCATTTACCTCGGCCATGGTCTTAGGTTGCTCTAATGCAAAGGAGTGGAGCCACTCCTTATGCCTAAGACCTGACCTAAGGGCTGTGATGAATGTCTCGTCCCAGTGCTCTGGGACCTCAAGAAGAGCATTGTAGAAGCGGGTGACGTATCCTTTGAAGGATTCCATGTCCCCGCTCTTTATAGTGAAGAGGTAATCGACGGTCCGCTTCTGCCGTCTGTTCCCGACGAAATGCCCGAGGAGCTAGGCGGCCAGCTCATCGAAGGTAGAGATGGAGCGTGGCGTGAGTCCTCGGAACCAATCTCATCCGGCGTGGATGAGAGTGGCGGAGAATGCTCGGCATTGGGCGGTGTCAGAGTTGTCCTGGAAGCTCATCCCCGCCGTGAACGAGTCTAGGTGGTCTTTCGGGTCGGACTTTCCGTCGAAGAGAGCTACCTTTGGAGGCTTGTTCTTAGAGGAGACGCGGGCAGTGAGCGGTTCTTCAGTGAAGGGCTTCGTAAGAGAGTCGGCGGCATACCTGCCCCCCTCACTTGAAGGACGATTCTCCCGATGAATACCTTCGACCTGTTTTCCAAGGGCATCGAGGCGTTCGTGGTATCCCGAGGATTTGGCGTACTTGGAGTTATGGCCCCTTCCACTGGCGGCCTGCGCCTGATCGCGGTTCCGGTTCCATTCTATGAGGTTCCTCAGGTCCCCTGGCGAGGTCGTCATCGAGCCACCGTGGTGAGTGCCATCCGCGCGACCCTGTTGAGGGAGAGGGTGCTGGCCATGCCTGGGAGCAGGCGAGCTGACCGACACTTCCTCAGGAGAGACAAAAGCGCGATAGGCCTCGGAACGGGGTCTTGCGTGAGAACTCGGTGTGAAGTTGTGAGGTGCCCAGCGGGTCATTGAATTGGTCGCCACGGGGGATCTGTGGCCGTCGGAAATAGCGAGGCACTGTTCAGTCGTGCCAGCATAGGCAGTGTCTACTCCCCATCTGCGGAGGTCCCAGTCCCGAGGTGGGGGAACAGCGACTTAAGGGGCTTGTACAGCCGTTTAGACATGGACAAGGGCATCCACGATGGACGCGAGCCTGTCGATTCGTGCAGACAGGACGTGAACGGCGTTCGGGGGAGGAGAGGATCCGTTCGCGCCTTCGTTGTGGGGAGGACGGCGGATAGTACTTGGATCGTTGCGATGATCACTCGCCATGAGTTCGAGATCGGAAGATCAACTTTCTTTGTGTGGAATTTTCATAAGTTCCCACAGAAGGCGCCAACTGATGGAGCTCTGGATCTCCTTCAGATGTTGACTTCCGACGATCTACCGACGGCGTAGGTGGAAGGCTGAGATTGGGTTTGAGGATTGTCTCCTGAGGCATGTGGATCTCAATGGGTTTGGTTTAGTGTGAAGCCAAGCTACCTGCAAAGAAGTCCCAGGGTGGTTGTACCACCGTAGACCCTTCGACGATTAAGTTAGTCGAGATATTTGGACAGAGTAGCGGCCTATGGATAAGAATTGCCTTACCTGAGCGTTTGAAAGAAGAGTTTATATAGTGGCAGCCGTGGGCTGGTAGGCGCAAGATTCATGCCGGCCGTTACGCCCTTGACGTTATGCCTGCTCGAATGGAGGGATTCCTCATTAATGACGAGATACGCTAGTTAACGGGAGAACACGATGGAGTGAAACGCGGGATCGTGGGGCGGCGGATATCTCGTGTCTGGCGAGATTCGCGGAGCCGTGGCAGAGACACCTGTGATTTGTGGTCTGGGTCGACCGGTAGAACCGAGGAAGTTGAGCTCGGCGGGAGGCTCGGAGACGGTCGGGAGGCCGAGGAAGCTTGGTTTTGTGATAGCTCGGGGGCGAGTTGGAAGGGCCGAGGAAGCTCAGCGCGCAGGAGGGCTCGGAAGTGAGCCAATGGTTATTTGTAAGACGAGCATAAGAGCGTTCTGGGAGGCCATCGAAGGTCGAGACAATCCTCGGGGCGAAGGCCCGGAGTACGCCTTCAATGTACCGTTCTTGCTCCTTTCCCGTAAGCCTCGGGACACGTCATCTGCCACGTGTCATGATCAGTCGAAAATACTGCATTTCTAACACGGCAATTTCCCTACCTTTTGCACTCATGTATAGGTATCCGGTATTCATATCGCACATATTAGAAAAACACATGTAAAATACTGGATTACTTGTACTGTTTACTAAAACTGGCACTTTTAGGGAAATTGTGTGTTCTTCATGGCATCGCATCACCCTTGTATTGCGCAACTCTTGTCTTGGGGTCTAATGCAGGAAATTCCAGAAGCAAAGCCCAAAATTGGGGAAAGACTGATAAAAGATACGCCAACTAAAAGATGTATGATCTGGTAGTGATACAGAAGGCCAAATAAAAATCCACACATCAGAAAGAGGCCCACATATCAGCCCAAGGCCACAGTAGAAGTTTCAAGCCCTAAGGCTTCCAAACCGCCGCGATTCCGCGGCAGTAGCTGGCTTAAGCCGCGGAACCGCGGCGTGATGACGTCATCATTGGCTCAATTTTTCCCACGTGCTTACCTCTAACGGCCAAAGCTTCCAGAAGACCCCAGAAGCTCCACGTGGCGCATCTAGAAGGCTCGGCATAACAAACTATTTCTAGAAGGCTCTTTTGGAAGGAAATTCAAATATTGGCTAACTAACTTTTGGAGGGAAATTCAAATATTGGCTAACTAACTTGTGGAGGGAAAATTCAAATTCAAATCCTAGCTCTAGGGTTTTGGGAGTCTATAAAAGAGAGCCTAAAGCTAGGGTGAAAAGTGTTCAAGAATCACCATCATCTTCTACCCACAAGTTGAGTGACACGACTTGTGCCTCAATCCCAATTCCAATTCAAAATCAAGATCAAGATCCTGAGAGCAATTCAAGCAAGAGAGCCTTCAACCTTTAGAAGCGACGCCGGATTCCAACGGAGCAAGAGATCCATGCCGATCCGCGACTCAAGGAGCAGAGCGAAGCCGAAATCGACGATCTAGTTCCATCCTTTTGTAAATTCAAGAGAGTTGTAACGAAATTTGTCGATAAATAAAGATGAATTTTCTATATTCTTGCTTATCTTTTAATTCAAGCATAATGATTAGATCTCAATTTGTGATTGTGTTTGTGATCATGATGTTTGAGTAATCTCCGCTCGTGTAGGAGTTGTGACGATCTTTAGATGATGATGATTTAGATATTTTTACAATTCTTAAATCCTATAATGTTTGGAAATTCTAGTGAATCAAATGATTAATAACCTAGTTTCGAGATGATGCTTTCTTGATCGTGTTCATTCGAAACTTGGGAACAACTATTAAACATTTGATTAACTAGAAGCTAGAATTTGAATGCGATCCATCGAAAGGACAAAGGATGAGTTGCGAAATCCCTAATTTCCTCGCAAGATCCTTAAACCTCGATGAATTTGCATCGATCTAGTACCAATTCGTTAATGGATAAGAATGAGTAATCATTAGATCTCATCACATCTATAGATCCGATCTACTCCTACGAGCCATACTTCTAATCTTGATTGTTGGTTGGAAAATTATCACACATCTCAATTCTTGTTTTTAATGTTTCTTTTAGATCTAGATTTTTCTTATTCTTGATCTTCAATTACAAATCATGAATTGTTTTCTTTTCTTTTCCTTAAATTTTCAACCCATCTAATTCGGAAATTGAACGGATTACACTTTCCCTGTGGACGATCCGCACTTGCTAACGATCTACATCCGACACCGTAGTTGATTGCGGTCAAATAATTTTTTGGTTGTGATTTCTAAATACAATTTTCTAAATACCACACAATCGGAAATCGTATTCAATCAAAATAGCGCCGTTGCCGGGGATCGTGTGCTATTTGTTCATTTTTTGAAATTTGAGTTGAAAAGTTTATTCCGTCTAAAATTTTGAGATCAAAACTCGCGCAAAACACTAAACGAGTTGTTGTGGTTAATTGCAAGGAAATCTGGAGCTTGCTGTGAAATTGGAAAATTATTTGGAGAATTCCAGAGAGCTAAGGAAGAGATCAGGAGTGCTCTGGTCAATTTTGGTGCAGAGAAGATCTTGAGGCGCAGCGGAACCACGGCATAATGCGACAACCGCGGCAGAATCGCGGCGGTTCAAGGGGTTCTTTGGAAAAATTTTAGCAGGTAACTTCTATCTTTCTTATCTCCTTCCTAAAATATGCTCCAATTAACAATTTGTGCAGGCTTCTTTGCAAAAATCGCAGCGCCGCAAAAAGCAAAATAAATTGTTCTTGTTTTTAATTTTGTGGTTGTTTGCATAATTAATACGGACATTACGGGGCACGGCCAAATCCAGATTAGGTGGGGAGTTCATTACCCTTCCTAAGCCCCAAAAATCACAAACTTGCATCCGCATTACCCTCATTAACTAAAAAATATCTAGAGATGACTCTAAGGACCGTCGCGCTCACTTAGGACAGAAGAAGGCCGTGGGTAATTCATTGCTTATCCGCGTTTCTTTTTGTGCTGTCTAAGGCAAGTGTGTCAAAGGCTAGTGGTTACTTAATCAGGCCCACTACTTACGTAGTGGAGAACCTCCCACTTACCTGGCACTTACCTGGCCACAGGAGAAACAAAGAGGCATTGGAGGATTTTATCCTGTGACTTGTCTTTTGGAAGTTAGGAGCGGTCTAGAGCTTTGACCTAGGTGACCATAAATTTTAGGGTTGCTTGTTGCATTTGTTGTGATCGCATCATCTTTTCAAAATCCGTATCATTTTTCAAAACAAACACCGCATTAACTTCATTTCCCCTAATTATAAATCACGCTGCCACTTGTACTAACCCCTTTTAGTGCAAGATAGGCTGGACACGGGATTCTAGTGCCCGACTTGTCCGCGTCCCCTCGATCGACTCCGAAGTCGGTATTTCTCAATTTACCTTTCTTTTACCCACCACCACACCCACACCGATGGATCGGTCTCCATCGAACCTCTTTACCGCTGCTCTGCCGCCGTCCGTTGGTGCGCAGAATCCTCCCCGCATCTCTCTCCAAGAGAGGTGCTACCCTTTGCGAGGTCCTCTCTCGACCTGCTTATCCATTCCACCAGCCAACGGGGATAACTTTGAGATTAAGCCCCAGTACATCAACCTTCTAACCAAATTCAACGGTCTCGAGACTGAAGACGCTTACGTTTTCATCACCAAATTTGAAAACGTATGCGCAATTATGGGTACATCACAACTTTCTGTGGATGCCATGCGTCTACGACTTCTTCCATTTACTTTGTGCGATACAGCCGAGAAGTGGCTGTATAACACCACCGCATATTCCATCACGAATTGGGAAGAATTCGTTGCGGCATTCCTTAAGAAATTCTACCATATGCAAAAGACAGCTCGAATCCGTAGCGAACTATATCAATTCTCCCAACTTCCAGCTGAACCATTCTCTAAATGCTTTGAACGATTCAAGGATCTTTTGGTTCAATGCCCACATCACGGCATCCCGAGATGGGATCTTTGCCGAATCATATATGAGGGCAGTAACCCTACCACTAAACAAAACCTTGAAAACATGTGTCAAAACACCTTCATGACCAAGGATGATGGGGAAGCTTGGAGATATTTAGAAGAGTTCTCTGAAAAGTCACTTCAGTGGGAGACTGGAACCCAGCCATCGAGTAGGGGTGGTGTACACCAAATAGACGTGTCCATAGGTGTTCGAGTTGAGATGGCAGCAATGCAAAAGAAGCTCGACGCTATGGAACACAAATTCCTAGCAGCCTCCCTAAAACCAATGTCGCTCCCCAAAACTGTTTGTGGGTGCTGTTCTGATCCTTCTCACTTGACGGAAGAATGTCCATTAAACTCTCAGTTTCAAGGTCTCGAGCATACCAATGCCGCATTTCAAAGGCCTAGAAACGACCCTTATTCTTCCACATACAATCAAGGTTGGAGGAATCACCCGAATTTTGCTTGGAACCAATCCCAAAACACGGTTCCAAACCCTAATCAATTTTCCTCCACAACAGGAACCACTTCATCTCACCCAGCACCCCTACCAGTCACAAAATTTCCAAAACCAGGTCAACACTCCTGCACCGTCTAATCCTATGTAGTCGACCTTGTTTACCCCAATCAGAGCAAAGCTCTGCTTGGAAAATTTAAACTTTAATAACTGAAGCAACGCTTCAGATTCTTTGCGCTGCGCGCAGAGCGCCACGTGTCAAAATCAGACACGTTCGCGCAGGGAGCGCAGCGCCCAAGGCAGCGCACCCGATCAGAGCAATGCTCTGTTTGAAATTCAAATTTTAATTAAAGAAGCAACGCTTCAGCTGGCCTGCGCTCTGTGCTGCACGCCACGTGGCAGCGCAGTTGCGCTGCGCTGTGCGCTGCGCGACACGTGTCAGCGCAGATACGCTAGCGCAGTTGCGCTGCGCTGTGCGCTGCGCGACACGTGTCACTCGCTGGGGCATCTGCGCCAAACAGAATTAAAATTTTAAGAAATCTTTTCTGTTCTTGTTAAAACAAGAAGATTTTCTTCTGCAAAGCAGAAGCCCTTGGATCAAAGATCCAACGGTGGGGAAAATTCCCCAAATCACTCAGAGAAAGATCTCTTTAACAAATTTAACTAATTTATGGGCACTATAAAAAGGACCCTAGGCCTCAATTCAAAGGAATTAACATTTTTTTTAAAAAAAAAAGAGAGAGAGAACTCTGAGAAACTCCTCAAGAATAAAAAAGGTAAAAACCTTCAGAAAAAAGAGAAAGTTCTCTTATGAACAGATCATAGATCTAAAAACAAGATCAATGATCTTTAATAAAAATAAAAATAAAATAAAATAGTGCTTTGCATTTTTCATGAACCTTTGGTTCTCTGAGATAAGAAAAACAAGAAAAATTTATTTTTCTTTGATCTAATTTAGATCAAGAAATTAAATAGTGCTTTGCACTTCTGTTTTTGAATCTAAAAGATTCTTAGTGCTCTGCACTTACAAACTGCGCTAGAGTTTTGCTCTCTGGAATTGGCACAACTCACCAGAGAGCGCCACGTGTCAGCAGCGCAACAGCGCAGCGCACTAGCGCAGCGCACTGCGCTATTGCACTTGTGCTCATCAGAGCGCGCTACGTGTCAGCAGCACAACAGCGCAGCGCACTAGCGCACTGCGCTATTGCGCTTGCGCTCACCAGAGCACGACACGTGTCACCACCATATGAGTTTGCGCTCATTACTTAGCGCAAAGCGCCTGACAAGCCACGTGGGGCGCTGTCAGAATATTTAACGCTCTGCATTATTAAAGAAAAGGGACAGAGCCCAATTAAAAGGCCTAACATGCCTAATAAAAAATGCTATGCATTTTAAAATGGGGGCAAAGCCCAAACAAAAAAATAGATGCTCTGCATCATTTATAAAAGAGCAAAGCCCAACCAAAGCAAGAATAATGCAGTGCATTACTAAAAAGGGGTAAAGCCCTAGCACAGGCCAAAGACAAAAAAAAATGTTGGAACTGGACTTAGCCCGATTTTTGCCATAAGTCCTTAAATTAAATTGACTGAGCAAGATTGCTCTCTTAAATCAGTTTACTTCGGTTCGAGGGTACATCTCCGAACTCCTCTGACACTTGTCGTTGTAATCCTTCAACGACGTCAGAGAGGTGACGGGTCCCGACGACCACACACGTATATGGACCGCGGGGTCCTTAAACTCGTGGACCGAGACGTCCCTAAACAAATATTGGACCGAGACGTCCCTAAACTAATATCGGACCAAGACGTCCCTAAACTAATATTGGACCGAGACGTCCCTAAACTAATATCGGACCGAAACGTCCCTAAACTGGAATATCGGACCACCACGTCCCTAAACTGGAATATGGACCACCACGTCTCTAAACTGGCACAATAGAGCCCAAATGCTCTTTTGTCGGACCTAAACGATCCCGTTAAGTCGATCTTAGTCCCAAACTGGACTAACGTATCCTTAACAACCGTTTAAGTTGATCTTAGCCTCAAATATGGCTAACGCATCCTTAAACCTTCAAACAAACTTTAGTCCCAAATTGGACTATAAATTCCCCCAATCAACTTTGGCTCAAGGGTACATCTCTGAACTCCTCGGACATTTGTCGTTGTAATCCTTCAACGTCGTCAGAGAGGTGACGGGTCCCGACGACCATACATGCAATGGACCACTATGTCCCTAAACTGGAACAACAGAGCCAATTGCTCTTTTATCAGATCTAAACGATCCCGTTAAGTTGATCTTAGTCTCAAACTGGACTAACGTATCCTTAACAAACGTTTGAGTCGATCTTAGCCTCAAAAATGGCTAACGTATCCTCCAAACAGATTTTAGTCCCAAATTGGACTATGAATCTCCCAAACTGGAAAAATAGAGCCCAAACGCTCTTTTGTCGGATCTAAACGATCACGTTAAGTTGATCTTAGTCTCAAACAGGACTATCGTATCCTTAACGAACGTTTAAGTTGATCTTAGCCGCAACGCGACTAATACATCCTTAAACTAAAAACACCAAATCCAAATCTAAGTAAATATGGATTTGGACTAATCCACATCCTACAGGTGACGGTATTACTCAGTCTCCGTATACAATCCACGGGCAACCACAAACAAAACAAACACACACGACACGAAGTGAAATTCTGGAGAAGGAGAAAGTTGTTACCGCGATGCGGTAGCGTAATTAACTGCAGGGGCTTGCGCCTGCAGGGAAGAGCGTCCCTACAATTAAAAACCCCTCAAGCGAGGGGGAATCTGACGAAGTCTGCTACATCGGCCGCATCCGTATAAACCTCCGATACACGATGCCATAAATCAGCTTGGCATCTTCGGAGAGGTAGATGGATAAAACCAAATAGCATCTGCCCCGAATCTCAGTGTCAGGACATCGCGGTCCTGTGCGCCGCCATCCAGAGGGGAACAGACCTGTTCTGACAAGTTCTCTCAAGTCGCTCAAACCATGAAATCACTCCTTTCAAATTTCATGGAAGTGTCGGCCGAGGTTAGGTCTTCCGTCGGTGAGATAAAGAAAAACTCAGCGTCCCAAGCTGAGAGTATCAAAACGATGGAAGCTGAGATTGCACGACTTAAGGCCGAAATGAGTGCGAGAGAAAAAGGGAAACTTCCGTCTCAACCTCTACCGAATCTGGGGCATTATAATGTAAATGCCGTCACAACGTTGAGATCTGGGAGAGTGCTGGATAACCATGTTGGGGAAGAAGTTGATGATACCGAAAATCCTATCAACACCCCGGCTGAGACCTTCCCTCACACACACACTTCTACATCTGCTCCTTGTTCTTCTACCCCACCGTCTTCTCACGAGCCTATTCTCCATTTCCCACTAGGCTCGACACCTCATCCCACCTCTTCTAGCTCTTCACAGACGATCCCCACTCCTCTTTTGGGATCTCGTCTACCCCCTCTTCCTTCTCCTATGATGGACCCAGCGCTCATTGCTAAAGCACCTTACCCGAACCGGTTAAGGGCTAACAGATCGAGTCCTCATATGGAGAAAATCATGGAAATGTTCAAGCAGGTTAACATCAACATCCCTCTCCTAGATGCAATTCAACAAGTCCCCGCTTATGCGAAAATTCTTAAGGACTTGTGCACTAGGAAGAAGAAGACTCAAGTGCCAAAGAAGGTCTTCATGTCCAATAACATCAGCACTGCTTTTATCCCCCAGCTACCAAAGAAACGTAAGGACCCAGGATGTCCTACGATATCAATTTCTATTGGGGGTAAAAACATCAACCGTGCTCTTTTAGACCTTGGCGCAAGTGTTAACCTACTTCCATACTCTGTATATGAGCAGCTAGGGATTGGAGAGTTGAAACCTGCTCACTGCACTCTCCAAATGGCAGACCGATCTATCACCAAACCTAGGGGTGAACTAGAGGATGTGTTGATAAAGGTCGGGTAATTTGTATTCCCTGTAGACTTCATTGTTCTCGTTACACAGCCTGTAGCAAACCCCCGGAGCCAAATTCCGGTGATTCTGGGTCGACCATTCCTTGCCACTTCCAATGCTGTCATCAACTGTAGAAATGGTTCAATGAACTTATCATTTGGAAATATGACCATTGAACTAAACATCTATAAAATTGGAAGTCAGCCATCAGAACCCTCTGCTCATATCCTTGATGTGTGCTCTGTCCACGAGATTGCTCCCGAAAGTTATGGAGTTGAGGAACTTTGCTTTACAGATCTCGAAGACACTTCCACATCACTGTTTGACCTGACACATGATCTTAGTGAGGACACCATTTCCACGGTTGAGTCTGCCACTCCTGACTCATCACCATCCGAGTCTGTATCTTTTACAGGCTATGAGCTTCTTTGTGACTCCGAAAATCACTCGATGATCCCACCTTCTATCATTTCTCCGCCAGCATTAGATCTCAAAATTTTACCTTCTCATCTTAAATATGCATATTTAGGTGAGAATGAATCTTTACCGGTTATCATTTCCGCTTCTCTAGCATCAGAGCAAGAGAATGCACTCTTATCGGTATTGATATCTAATAGGGAGGCATTTGGTTGGACCATGGCGGACATCAAAGGGATTAGTCCCTTGATTGTCGAACATCATATACACTTGATGGATGATGCCAGACCAACCCGAGAACCACAGAGACGGTTGAACCCCGTCATGAAGGAAGCGGTGATGAAAGAGATCGTCAAATGCCTTGATAGTGTATCATATACCCAATCTCCGATAGCCAATGGGTGAGTCCTATACATGTCGTCCCTAAGAAATCTGGCATCACTGTTGTTACCAATGAGGCAAATGAGTTGATTCAGACACGTGCCCAAACTGGGTGGCGTGTATGTATTGATTACAGAAAACTCAATGCCGCCACGAGGAAAGACCACTTTCTTCTACCATTCATTGATCAGATGCTGGAACGCTTAGCTGGACGTGCGTATTATTGCTTTATGGACGGATACTCTGGCTATAATCAGGTCCCCATCGCCAAAAAGGATCAAGATAAAACCACTTTTACTTGTCCTTTTGGTACCTTTGCTTATAGACACATGCCCTTTGGGTTATGCAATGCTCCCGCTACCTTTCAGCGGTGTATGATGGGGATATTCTCTGACATGGTAGAGAATTTTCTGGAGATCTTTATGGACGATTTCTCGATTTTCGGAGACTCTTTTTTCGATTGCCTATTGAATCTTGACCCTGTTCTTACTCGTTACAAAGAGAAGAACTTAACTTTGAACTGGGAAAAATGCCATTTCATTGTTCAAGAAGGAATTGTTCTTGGACATGTCATTTCATAGAAAGGCATTGAGGTTGACAGAGCTAAGATAGATGTCATCCAAAACCTCCCTCATCCCAAAAGCGTCAAAAATATTCGATCTTTCCTTGTCCATGCGGGCTTTTATAGGAGATTCATTAAGGACTTTAGCAAAATTGCTAGACCTTTAACTCTTCTCCTGGCTAAGGATACGACCTTCCACTTTGACTCGGACTGTGAGACAGCTTTCGACTCACTTAAACACTCACTCACTTCAGCCCCCGTTCTATCGTCTCCAAATTGGGACTACCCCTTTGAGCTGATGTGTGACGCATCCGACTTCGCAGTAGGTGCAGTCTTAGGACAACACATTGAAAAGATGCCACACGTGATATACTATGCAAGTAAGACCCTGAATGATGCACAAATCAAATATACAACCACCGAAAAGGAACTTTTAGCGGTTGTATTTGCATTAGAAAAATTCAGGCCTTACTTAATCGGCTCTCCAATAATTGTGTACACAGACCATTCCGCCTTGAAACATCTTCTGACGAAGAAAGATGCAAAAGGTCGGCTAATACGTTGGATCCTTCTGTTACAAGAATTTGATCTTGTTATCAAAGATAAGAAAGGATGTGAAAACGTAGTAGCCGACCATCTTTCACGCATCTCTTCTTCCCCTGTGACCCTGCCGATCAATGATTCATTTCCCGACGAATAACTCTTGAACGTATCCAATGAACCATGGTTCAGGGATATTGTGAACTATCTTGTCACCGGACTTATACCCAGCGATTGGTCAAAACAGGACAAATACCGTTTTCTATCCCAAGTAAAACACTTTTACTGGGATGATCCATATTTGTTTAAGTATTGTCCTGATCAGATCATTCGCCGGTGTGTCCCGAAAGAAGAGTTCAAGAGTGTTCTTTCTTTTTGTCATGATCAGGCCCGTGGGGGTCACTTCGGTCCTAAAAAGGCGGCGGAAAAGGTTTTGCAATGTGGATTTTATTGGCCGACCTTATTTAAGGACGCATTTGACTATTGCAAAACCTGTACGCAATGCCAGTACACGGGTAGAATCTCCCGGAGAAATGAAATGCCTCAGCAACCCATCCTGGTTGTTGAAATTTTCGATATTTGGGGCATTGATTTTATGGGTCCCTTTTCCAACTCCTTTGGGAATTTGTACAACTTGCTGGCGGTTGATTATGTTTCAAAGTGGGTACAAGCCATTCCATGTCGCACTAATGACAGGAAAGTTGTCATTAAGTTCTTGAAAGAGAATATCTTTTCGCGATTTGGACACCCACGCGCTATCATTAGCGATAATGGGACACATTTCTGCAACAAGTCTTTTGAGACTTTGATGCGGAAATACTTAATCAACCACCGACTTTCTACACCCTATCACCCCAAAAAAGCGGGCAGGCTGAGATTTCGAATAGACAGATCAAACTAATCCTGGAGAAGACTGTTGCTAAAAATAGATAAGACTGGTCGACCAAACCGACGGATGTTCTTTGGGCATTCAGAACTGCATTTAAAACCGACCTAGGGATGTCTCCATATAGGATAGTGTTTGGGAAGGCATGTCATTTACCCGTCGAAATTGAGCATAAAGCATTGTGGGCTATTAAGGAAATAAATTTTGACCTAAACCAAGCCTGCAACTTTCGGAAGCTGCAACTTAATAAGCTAAGCGAACTCCGCGATGAAGCTTATGATAATGCTGTGATTGTAAAGAATAGGACCAAGGTTTTTCATGACAAAAACATTTTGAGGAAAACATTTTCACCTGGTCAGCAAGTTCTTCTTTATGATTCACGATTACACCTTCACGCGGGTAAGCTTCGATCTCGGTGGAAGGGACCTTTTGTTGTGCGGTCTGTCTACCCGCACGGGGCAGTACAGGTAGAAAATGTTGAAAACGGTACATTTTTCAAAGTGAATGGACATAGACTAAAGCCGTATTTTTCCACTGACCCCACGGAGGAGCTCCTGTTCTTACAGGAGCCATTTTATTTGGATTAAAATTCCTTCGTCTCACCTTCATGTCCAGTATATCATAGCATCATCTTTTGAATGGAGGTGAGTGAAAAGAGTAAGTTTGGGGGAGGATCTTCACTTATATATTTTTCCCCCACTAATAAATTCCTCCCAGACTTACAGGTTTTGTAGATATAGTGGTTGGCAACAGTGAGGACACTGTTGAAAACTAGTTTGGGGGAGGTTTGTGCTTAGTTTTGCATCATTTTGCATATCATTTGCATAGGCGCAAAACATTTCTTTAAAAACCATAAAATATAAAAATTTTCAAAACCCATAAAAATTTTGTGTAAATATTTTTCTTTTGGCTCATCATTTTTTGTAAATATTAAAATCCATAAAAATCTAAATTTTTATCAAAATCCATAAAAATTTAAAAATTTTCAGTAAAAATATTTAATATTTATTATAATATAAGATTAGATAGTGAACAATTACATCCATGAGATTAGAAAAATTTAAGAAAACCAAGAAAATTAGAAGTTTTCTTATACGAACTAGTAATAAGTAGTTATGAGCCGTTATCCCAAGGGTTAGTAGGATGGAGGAAGTCACTAATCTGAGGATAAAAATAAGGCTGAAAATTAGTTTCTATTCTGGAAAGCCAAACATTTTGAACGTTGATACCCTGCTATTCGCACTTACACACGTCTTAAAGCTCGGGATAGTAGAGGATACCTTGAAATGCTCTTGTCTTAAAGCCGATGTATGAAGGAAAAAAAATGAAGAAAGTGGTGAGAAAAACGGACACCGGTTTTGTTATCACCAAGGCCAATAATAATAAAAAAACTATATAGCGAGGGTGCCTTTTCACCTAGTGCCCTAAGGCCAACTGGTCTGGGAGTCACTGCTACACCTAAGGTGGTGCAAAACGAGGAAAATACACCAAATAAGCAAGCGTATGAGTAATCGGTCGGTTAGTACCTCAAGAAGTATTAATGATCACATGAAAGTGTGTAAGCACATCTAATTAAAAAGTACTGAGGCTGATGGGCAAGAGTATGACAACTTGAATTGAATTCTCCGGGTGTAGGGATGTCCTTTACACACACGCAGGGTGATATGATCGATGTTTGGAATAAAGATAGGAATGAAGAATAAGACGATGTTTTATTGAGGGAGGACGTGATTTCTAACATCTTTTCATGACCATTAAGATAGGGCTCATGACAACCGAAAAGCTAGCTTAGTTGGAAACCCTTATTTTCAAAGCTTTTCTTTTACAATTCTTTTCTTTAAATGTAATATTCATGATCTTCCTTTTATTATTGAATTTTGTGGGTGCAATCCGCTGAAAACCCTCAGGAGACAACACTCCTCCTACTAGGGACACCTAGAGGTTTAAAGGCTTGTTGCACGTGCTCAGTGCAATCGTGTTGCCTACGAAAGTGTGCTAGTTAGTTTTTCTCTTTGTTTATTTTCTCCTTCTCAATTTTCTCCTTCTCTTTTTAATAAAACAATTCGATCGAGACGATCGAAAATAAGTTTGGGGGAATTTGATTAGTCGAAAATACTGCATTTCTAACACGGCAATTTCCCTACCTTTTGCACTCATGTATAGGTATCCGGTATTCATATCGCACATATTAGCAAAACACATGTAAAATACTGGATTACTTGTGCTGTTTACTAAAACTGGCACTTTTAGGGAAATTGTGTGTTCTTCATGGCATCGCATCACCCTTGTATTGCGCAACTCTTGTCTTGGGGTCTAATGCGGGAAATTCCAGAAGCAAAGCCCAAAATTGGGGAAAGACTGATAAAAGATACGCCAACTAAAAGATGTATGATCTGGTAGTGATACAGAAGGCCAAATAAAAATCCACACATCAGAAAGAGGCCCACATATCAGCCCAAGGCCATAGTAGAAGTTTCAAGCCCTGAGGCTTCCAAACCGCCGCGGTTCCGTAGCGGTAGCTGGCTTAAGCCGCGGAACCGCGACGTGATGACGTCATCATTGGCTCAATTTTTCCCACGTGCTTACCTCTAACGGCCAAAGCTTCCAGAAGACCCCAGAAGCTCCACGTGGCGCATCTAGAAGGCTCGGCATAACAAACTATTTCTAGAAGGCTCTTTTGAAGGGAAATTCAAATATTGGTTAACTAACTTTTGGAGGGAAATTCAAATATTGGCTAACTAACTTGTGGAGGGAAAATTCAAATTCAAATCCTAGCTCAAGGGTTTTCGGAGTCTATAAAAGAGAGCCTAGAGCTAGGGTGAAAAGTGTTGGAGATAGTGCCCTCATAGTCAATTATTGGATCACAGGTACATGATTGCAATGATTGCGGAGGACCTATACCGGTAGGACAGTCTTACTCAAGATGATAGTATGCTATCTGGTTTGCCTTTATCAGTCGTGTACATGTTCAGGTGATTGATTACATGTTACACTTTGATAGAGCCCTTAGGATCTTGCTTTACTACCAACAGTATGATGGCGATCATATACGTGAGAGTTGGGTAGTTTATATGCTTATCCTTAATTGTGGTCTCTAGTCGTGGGAGTTTCGAGACAGGGCATCGATACTCCGGAGTAGACTAGTGTATACAGTCGAGACCCCGACGAGGGGCGGTGGCCGGTCTCACAAGCCACTGGTGTCAGTTGGATCACCTAAGATGTATACAGGTGCTCATTGGGTTATGAGTACACCGGACAGGACTCGCCGGGAATCTGCTAGTTAGTACTATATCTATCGTCAGATAGCAGTTCCCTGGTGACATGTGTACAGGTTAGTTCATCAACCTGAGGTCGTCATTTGTCTCATGTGAGTTCCCACTGTGCTTTGATTTCTACCCTACCACGGCTTAAAGGAGTCGTGCAAACAGGTAGTTTTTGGGTACAGTCCCGAGCCATATGGAGGTACGTGAGCGGATCGGCAGGGGATTCGTCTCTCCCGATATTGGGGGCGAGGTCGTGCTGTGTCTAGGAGAGCCATTACACAAAGTCCATGGCCATGGCAGGAGATTTACTGGTAGGTACTCCAGTAGTATCTCAGGGTGTTATTGGGCTACACTCCGACACGACTTATACTGCTATTGGGGGTCTGACGTTACTAGCCCCCTAGGCAGATATGCGATACTCATAGACGAACGGACCGGACTGTATATACATTGTCACTGTTAGGCTCAGTAGGGTTTCCGGATGAGTTCGCTCATCGGCCTCCCTTGAGGTCAGTCCATGGGCAGCCGTTACGCATTGCTAGTGCCGCTGACGGTTTGTGGTTAAACCCACTGCCAGGGTACTGACGAGTCATTAGAGTCCCCCACAGACAGTTTCCCAAGTTCGGGCGAAACGTTGTAGAGGCCGTATGGTTTTATGGCAGGGTTCGGAAAATGCACGTGCGTTTACGCACGTGTTATTTTTCGGGTAGATGATACTGGTCGGCTTTGGTTTAAGCCGGATCCGAGTATTATATTGAGTAGGTATAATATCTTTGTCTCGGTTGCATTTGTATTCGGTCGTAATACAAATGCGGGTATATTTATACAGTTACGGGGTTATCCTGAAAGTCATTTCAGGATCACTTTTGGAAGTTGTCAGTTTCCAGTTTTCTATCAGCCGTCTTTTAACATTCGGTTAAAGACGGATTTATCTTTTCTTGGATGAGGGTGAGTCATGCTTCTAGAAGGTTCTAGAAGGTTCTAGAAGGTGGTGACAAGGTTAGAATGGTGTTGTGTTTTCATTGGTTGCTTTTTGGTGTGTTCACACTTGGTGTTCACACTTGAGATATTTGTTTGTGTTCACACATGATATTTATCCTTATGCTCACCCCTTTTGCTCCTACACTCACCCTCCTCCTCCCTATATATGGCCGGCCCCTTCCCCCTCCTCTCTCTCACTCTCACTTGAAAAAGATGGTTGAAAAAGATATGATAGATTTTGGGGTGTATGGAATTTCACAGCTCATTTCATTCCATCACCCGATTCCCACGGCAACTTCATTAACCGTTCGTCCATGGTTTTGGACGAAACGAGACAAAGTATTCCACTCATTCTCTACATCATTCTTGGTCGTCTCTTTTAGCAAACTTGACGACCGAGTTGCCTCAAATCAGAGGCGGGAGCCTGTTTAAAGAATCGTTGACGTGGTGCCACCTGGACGAGCAGATCGGAGATCGGAGCAGCCGCAACGGAGCGTGGGATGATGGTTAAAGAACAAAGGACTCGGATCGTTCGGTATAACCTTTCTACACTCTTTACAGTATGTTAGTTTAGCAATAATGGAAGATCCGGGTTAAAGTATACGATAGCGCCAGTTAAAAAGTTTTTGTTCCGCATTTGGCGTCTGTAGACGGCCGGGGCGCTAACGTAGACTTACAGTGGTATCAGAGCCTCACCATTTTGCTTACTAACGCGTTTAAAATATCGATCGGACCGAAAATCAAAAACCACATTTTTCCAATTTCACAGTTTCTGTCGATTTTAAATGATGTCCTAAAATTATTCTACATATCTCAGAAATCTGTGCAGGGTTTTCTAAGCATACCGACCAAATTTGAGCATGTGATTCCACTAAACAGCCGCGGAATCGCGGCCAAACCCATGGTTTGGCCGCGCATCCGCGGCCATTCTATGGGATCAGTGCACCAAATTTGGTCGGTGTCTTCTCTGTTGGAATTTGGGGTTTTTGGTATATATCTTTTGGGCCCAGATTTTGTTACTGTTCACCAGTTGTTCGTGGGGCCCACTTCGTGATATTTAGTCGATCGAAATTTAAACATGTTAGTTTACAGTGCTTACATTATATCTCCGACCGGGAATGTCATTTGATCGGTAAACCGCGTCTGATTGCTATAGTTCTTTTAGACGGGTTTGCGAACGTGACATTCGCGTTGATGTTCTGTGTTGTGCTGTGATGTTGCGGATTTGTCGTGATGGATAGCAGTGTGCAATGGTAGTGCAGTTTGGATTTATTTGTACATTTGATATTGCGGGGAGAGCGTCCAACTTGTGGACTGCCGTCACTGCCTGTTGTATAATATTCTTTTGGGGTACGACCAGGTTGCGGTCGATATACCTGTTGTACTATTTTTCATTACTGTACTAGGTTTTGCCCCGCGACGGAGTGCACGGATAGCCGGGTTCTGAGGGCAACGGGTCCGCATCTCATGGCTTTGAGAGGCAGAGGGGCCTCACTCTAGAATTGGCAGACTATTCGCCGCACTCGTAGGGGGTACAGGTTGACCCAAGGAGGGGTGCCCAAGATTACCGGATTCCGTGAAGTGCTGGGTGGTCCATTCACTATGCTGTAGGGGGCTGCCTCGCTTTAGGTTTTGACGGGTAACTTGCCGCACCCGTAGGGGTCTAGGTTTCATTGCACAGGCTATCCACACGACAGGGGAACGTCGGGTTTCAGCAGCGGCTCTGTGAAACCCGGGGATCCCAGATTATCTGTATTGTTCTATGATGCTTATTACTTTTCTGTAATGTTACATATTATCACGCCTGGAGCGATTATTGTATATTGGTTTATATACTATTAGATGTTGTATATGTTTTACACCCGCGCTAGTCCAGTCCCCGCTCTGTCGTTAGTTAAGTAACCTAACAGGTGATGACGGGACCCAGTGACGAATGCGGATGGCATATACGTACATTTTATTTTCGTTCTTTTCTGGTGTGATTATTGATGGGACTGCGTTGATTCTGATCAATGCAAAGGAAAACAAACCTGTTTTCAGTTGTTGGAACAAATTTAAAAAGTGTTATTGCAAAGACGTTTCCTTTTGTTTTGCATAGCGGTATTCAGTGGAATATCCTGCACCTCATTCGACGGGGCAAGGGCCGATATCCCTTCACCGGGACTGACCCCTTGGGCAGAAGTTTGCGTCAGGGTAATAACTTCACTATAGTCGATTACAAGTTGCTTTGCACCGCGGTATTCAGTGGAATATCCTGCACCTCATTCCACGAGGAAAGAGCCGAGATCCCTTAACCGGGAGTGACCTCTTTAGCAAAAGGTTTTCGCCACTATATTTTTAAAAAGCTATCAGGTTCTTTCAGCGATATCAAGTTCACTACGTTAAAGGTTTTTCGCCAAAAACCAGTCGTAGCCCCCCGTCGTTTCTTATGGATGGTCAGTAGTATTCAAGCTATGTTTGTTGGCTTTCGTCAAGGCATAGTGTTTGGTAGCTGCTGGGTATTCATTTGTTGCATAGATAGATGAGTTGGTTTGGGACAGTCGTATTACCTGGTTGGCTTTCGTCAAGGGTATGTACGGGTGGGTTCAAATTAACAAGATAATGACGGGCAGAACTTGACATGTGACTTATGATTTGTTGACTTTCGCCAAGGTCATAAGAGCATGGGGCAAAAATCCTATCGGGAGTTTCTAAAGAAACTGAAACTTGCCAAGTATGCGCATACCTTCTGGAGTATGAGTAACGTGGATGCATTCCATCACGTTATCATGCGATGAGAGTTGGATCCCGATTCCCACTGATGAGTTGGTTTACTTTTCGGGTGATCCCGATTGATTCTTCTTTAGGTTTGGAAGAGAATTTGACAGGACAGTGGGAGGTTTCCGGATTAGATAGAGTGATAACCATTCTGATCTAGGTTTGAGTGCACGCAGAGTGTTTCTTTTCTCTCTCTCTTTGGCAGCGACCTTTGACCGACCCTAGACTATGACTCAGTGACCAGGTTGACCGAACCTTCTTAAAATACTGGCTTTTTGGATTGTCTATGTTGCATAAGTCATTGCCACTCCTTCTTCTACCCTTTGAATTTCTCAGAACACCCGTATTACTACGGACATCCACTTCCATTGGATAGATCCATCGTATGGTTATATACGAACTCAAAGGGACTTCTTCGAGGATGGATCCAGGTTCAGGAGAAATAGAATTGGTTTATTCAGTTGTCTTTTATTATCACCTTCTCTCAGGTTGTGAGAGCTTCTTGGTTTAGGAGAGTACACCTATTACGCTTATTGGATAGTCTTATTCCAAACCATAGGCAGGTGTCGAAAGGTAGGGAATGAAGAAAACCAATTAGCCTAAGTAGGGTGTGCAGAAGGTAATATGTAAAGACAAAATAAAGGAATTAGAAAGAGGGCAAAGTAAATTGCGACTGATATCATTCACGACCAAAACCGCGTACTTCATCGCCACTCCTATTTCACCTTTAAAGGAATAAGGTATTATTCAGTTGTCTTTTATCATCACCTTCTCTCAAGATACGAGTACTCCTTGGTTTAGGAGGGTACACCTATTATGCTTACTGGATAGTCTTCTTCCAAACCATAGGCTGGTGCCGAACGGTAGGGAAGGAAGAAAACCATTTAGCCTAACGATGGTGTACAGAAGGTAACGACTAAAGACAAATAAATGGATTTGGAGAGATGGCAATAAAATATACAGTTGAAGTCATGAATTGGATTATGGAAGATGCATTGCTATGAATACCAGGATACCCCTACGAAACATTTTCATGTTTCAGTGCATTGTTAAAAGAAAACTGTTTTCCCAATTAGATACTTACTCCAAGGGTATGTATTTACCAGGTTTCATTCTCATATCTGTATGGTTTTACAGATGATGAGTGGGAGTAAGTTATTGGGAATTAGGTGATTATCCTCATCATATCGGAATTCGTTGTAATTGGTGATATTTGAGGAAATCGCCAGGGTACAGTTTTCAACCTACGACGCACAGTTTATGAGTTGTTCAACTCAGCGGACTTATACAGAGTATTGTATGTTGTCCAGTGTCCTTCAGGACAAAGGGGTAGGTCCTCGTACTATGTTCTGTTTACTTATAACTTCTCTAGTTTTTAGACAAGTGTTTCGTAGAAATACAAGGTCTAAGTTTTGAGAAGTTGTGGGTATAAGAATAAAGTAGAGAACCAGGTGTCACAAGTATCGGGATTTTCAAAGAGATCGAAGATGTAGATTCTTGTGATTGGTATTCAGATGATAGTAATGGTTTTGAGAAACTTGTTTCTCTTTCAGATTATTCATAATTGGATGGATTCCTAAGTTGAGTAATGCTGATTAGCCTCTTTCCATTAAGTTGATATGCACTGGAGACAGCTGCATGATTTGAATCTGGTTCCAATTAAATAAGTGCCAAAGTTTCTGTATTAGATATAGAATGGATCGTACCTTAAAAGATGTTAAGGTACGGGGAGTTGTCCAGCTTATGCTTAAAACCAGACTCTGGATAACTCAGGGCACGTTTCTGTAATGGCTGTTTGTGGGTTGACCCTGGCTATGACGAGGGTTGATATTCTACCATTTGGAAGATCAATAGTGATATTGTTCTTGACTCACCACAGTTTTAGTAAAAATGGATTTTTCAGAAAACAGTAGTGGGAGTATGGTAGAACTGGAAGTGATTCCAGAACCGTGAACGATTACGGAAAATTTAATAGGACCTATATATTCAATTAGGTTTGACATTCAATTAGCCACTCCGCAGATATGGTGGGTAATCTCAGACATCCGAGAGGTACTTCGGTAGCCTCAAGGACGGTGACAGGGAGGTTCTTATCTACCCAGACTTGACACTACTATTGTTCCAGGCTATGAGACCCAGTAGGAGGGTTGTCGTAGTCAGTGGGAGCAACGGAAGCATAGTGGGCAAGATGCTTATGTCTATTTATAGACTAGAGTAGTTATAGCGGAGATAGATCATCTAATTTTGATATGACAGTCATGGGTTTGACTTCAATCAGAATAGGGGATGGATCTGTTAAGAAGGTAGTAGGGTGTGATGTCAAGGTATCTGGATGACATACACAAAGTAGGAAGTAAAATTCCTATACTACGATCGGTTGTACTGTGGTCGTCACACAGTTGTTTCTCCAGACAGGATATGGATATAATATTTGACATTCTGGTTTCTAGATCTATGGTTTTAGATCTAGATTTGGGTAGTTTCCCAATGTGGGTACTTTGACAGATATTCTAATGGTTTTTAGAATAGTTGACTCCTAGCATGGTGGTGTACCTGCAGGTGATGGAGTCACCCTCTCTAAAGGTGTCGTATAGACTAAAGGGGAGAGAGATGTGCATGATTGACAAATCACTTGCTTAGGCAATTGAGTCAATCGTGAGATGTCAAATACCACACCAGATGTTGTTTTTGCACTAGATGCAATAAGTTTGTATTAATCCAATCCTGGAGAAACATAAGGAAGCAGTTTTAGAACATAAGTACATGTTCTACGGATTTGATAACGGCGGCCTCCTTTGGGAGACGATTATCATTCCAGGCTTCAAAGGTGACATGGTTGACAGAGAGATTGTCTGAGTTATAGTTTTCTCTCTGACGAAGATGGACAGTATTATGGACAGGTGGTCCAAGAGGATACTGTGGGAGGCTTGGTGCCGGATACTGATTAGGTTCAGTGATCGATACAGTCTAAGAAGTTTGGATTTGGAGTTCATTTATGAACTAGGTCCCATCAGATATCCAGACATATTCTAAGACAGGTATTACTCGATTCGGGAGATGGCTTTCTCCGCGAACTTGAGATTTAGAGAGATATAGAAAGAAACATCTAGGCGGATCCACTCACTGAGGCTATTTCTCGAACACAATAGTTTTACAAACGGGCTTTGTGAAACTGATTAGTAGAGGAGTTGGATGTTCGGTTTCACACGGGCTGTGAGTAGTCGACATCGCAATAATTAGCCTTGAGTGCAAGTGGGAGATTGTTGGAGATAGTGCACTCATAGTCAATTATTGGATCGCAGGTACGTGATTGCAGTGATTGCGGAGGACCTATACCGGTAGGACAGTCTTACTCAAGATGATAGTATGCTATCTGGTTTGCCTTTATCAGTCGTGTACATGTTCAGGTGACTGATTACATGTTACACTTTGATAGAGCCCTTAGGATCTTGCTTTACTACCAACAGTATGATGGCGATCATATACGTGAGAGTTGGGTAGTTTATATGCATATCCTTAATTGTGCTCTCTAGTCGTGGGAGTTTCGAGACAGGGCATCGATACTCCGGAGTAGACTAGTGTATACAGTCGAGACCCCGACGAGGGGCGGTGGCCGGCCTCACAAGCCACTGGTGTCAGTTGGATCACCTAAGATGTAAACAGGTACTCATTGGGTTATGAGTACACCAGACAGGACTCGCCGGGAATCTGCTAGTTAGTACTATATCTATCGTCAGATAGCAGTTCCCTGGTGACATGTGTACAGGTTAGTTCATCGAACTGAGGTCGTCATTTGTCTCGTGTGAGTTCCCACTGTGCTATGATTTCTACCCTACCACGGCTCAAAGGAGTCGTGCAAACAGGTAGTTTTTGGGTACAGTCCCGAGCCATATGGAGGCACGTGAGCGGATCGGCAGGGGATTCGTCTCTCCCGGTATTGGGGGCGAGGTCGTGCTGTGTCTAGGAGAGCCATTACACAAAGTCCATGGCCATGGCAGGAGATTTACTGGTAGGTACTCCAGTAGTATCTCAGGGTGTTATTGGGCTACACTCCGACACGACTTATACTGCTATTGGGGGTCTGACGTTACTAGCCCCCTAGGCAGATATGCGATACTCATAGACGAACGGACCGGACTGTATATACATTGTCACTGTTAGGCTCAGTAGGGTTTCCGGATGAGTTCGCTCATCGACCTCCCTTGAGGTCAGTCCATGGGCAGCCGTTACGCATTGCTAGTGCCGCTGACGGTTTGTGGTTAAACCCACTGCCAGGGTACTGACGAGTCATTAGAGTCCCCCACAGACAGTTTCCCAAGTTCGGGCGAAACGTTGTAGAGGCCGTATGGTTTTATGGCAGGGTTCGGAAAATGCACGTGCGTTTACGCACGTGTTATTTTTCGGGCAGATGATACTGGTCGGCTTTGGTTTAAGCCGGATCCGAGTATTATATTGAGTAGGTATAATATCTTTGTCTCAGTTGCATTTGTATTCGGTCGTAATACAAATGCGGGTATATTTATACAGTTACGGGGTTATCCTGAAAGTCGTTTCAGGAACACTTTTGGAAGTTGCCTGTTTCCAGTTTTCTATCAACCGCCTTTTAACATTCGGTTAAAGACGGATTTATCTTTTCTTGGATGAGGGTGAGTCATGCTTCTAGAAGGTTCTAGAAGGTTCTAGAAGGTGGTGACAAGGTTAGAATGGTGTTGTGTTTTCATTGGTTGCTTTTTGGTGTGTTCACACTTGGTGTTCACACTTGATATATTTGTTTGTGTTCACACATGATATTTATCCTTATGCTCACCCCCTTTGCTCCTACACTCACCCTCCTCCTCCCTATATATGGCCGGCCCCTTCCCCCTCCTCTCTCTCACTCTCACTTGAAAAAGATGGTTGAAAAAGATATGATAGATTTTGGGGTGTATGGAATTTCACAGCTCATTTCATTCCATCACCCGATTCCCACGGCAACTTCATTAACCGTTCGTCCATGGTTTTCGACGAAGCGAGACAAAATATTCCACTCATTCTCTACATCATTCTTGGTCGTCTCTTTTAGCAAACTTGATGACCGAGTTGCCTCAAGTCAGAGGCCGGAGCCCGTTTAAAGAATCGTTGACGTGGTGCCACCTGGACGAGCAGATCGGAGATCGAAGAGATCGGAGCAGCCGCAACGGAGCGTGAGATGATGGTTAAAGAACGAAGGACTCGGATCGTTCGGTATAACCTTTCTACACTCTTTACAGTATGTTAGTTTAGCAATAATGGAAGATCCGGGTTAAAGTATACGATAGCGCCAGTTAAAAAGTTTTTGTTCCGCATTTGGCGTCTGTAGACGGCCGGGGCGCTAACGTAGACTTACAAAAAGTGTTCAAGAATCACCATCATCTTCTACCCACAAGTTGAGTGACACGTCTTGTGCCTTAATCCCAATTCCAATTCAAAATCAAGATCAAGATCCCGAGAGCAATTCAAGCAAGAGAGCCTTCAACCTTTAGAAGCGACGCCGGATTCCAACGGAGCAAGAGATCCACGCCGATCCGCGACTCAAGGAGCCGAGCGAAGCCGAAATCGACGATCTAGTTCCATCCTTTTGTAAATTCAAGAGAGTTGTAACGAAATTTGTCGATAAATAAAGGTGAATTTTCTATATTCTTGCTTATCTTTTAATTCAAGCATAATGATTAGATCTCAATTTGTGATTGTGTTTGTGATCATGATGTTTGAGTAATCTTCGCTCGTGTAGGAGTTGTGACGATCTTTAGATGATGATGATTTAGATATTTTTACAATTCTTAAATCCTATAATATTTGGAAATTCTAGTGAATCAAATGATTAATAAACTAGTTTCGAGATAATGCTTTCTTGATCGTGTTCACTCGAAACTTGGGAACAACTATTAAACATTTGATTAAGTAGAAACTAGAATTTGAATGCGATCCATTGAAAGGACAAAGGATGAGTTGCGAAATCCCTAATTTCCTCGCAAGATCCTTAAACCTCGATGAATTTGCATCGATCTAGTACCAATTCTTTAATGGATAAGAATGAGTAATCATTAGATCTCATCACATTTATAGATCCGATCTACTCCTACGAGCCATACTTCTAATCTTGATTGTTGGTTGGAAAATTATCACACATCTCAATTCTTGTTTTTAATGTTTCTTTTAGATCTAGATTTTTCTTACTCTTGATCTTCAATTACAAATCATGAATTGTTTTCTTTTCTTTTCCTTAAATTTTCAAGTCATCTAATTCGGAAATTGAACGGATTAGCACGATCTACATCCAACACCGTAGTTGATTGCGGTCAAATAATTTTTTGGTTGTGATTTCTAAATACAATTTTCTAAATACCATACAATCGGAAATCGTATTCAATCATGTCATGATATGGAGAGTTCTCAGTACTGAGTATCATCAGAAAGGAAAAAAGTTAACTAAATCGGTATTGGTTTAGTGGTTTGGACACACAAATCTGTAGGTACAAGTCACAAGGCAACAAAACGATAAAGACATCTCTGCCTCTGTTTTTATTCAGTTGGAAAACTGTATTTAGCACTCCCAATGTTTCTGATCTAGAAAGAATTCAGATTCCTTATTAATAGAGGGAACTGTTTTGCTGAGAACCTATTTTAGCCTGTAGCTTGACTAACCTTAGATCTAATTCGTCCTTTTTCTAAATACCATACAATCGGAAATCGTATTCAATCATGTCATGATATGGAGAGTTCTCAGTACGGAGTATCATCAGAAAGGAAAAAAGTTAACTAAATCGGTATTGGTTTAGTGGTTTGGACACACAAATCTGTAGGTACAAGTCACAAGGCAACAAAACGATAAAGACATCTCTGCCTCTGTTTTTATTCAGTTGGAAAACTGTATTTAGCACTCCCAATGTTTCTGATCTAGAAAGAATTCAGATTCCTTATTAATAGAGGGAACTGTTTTGCTGAGAACCTATTTTAGCCTGTAGCTTGACTAACCTTAGATCTAATTCGTCCTTTCTTCTAAATAAATATGGTTGTTCTAATCAGTTTTCTTTTGTGTTAGTATTTTGCCCAATGGTAGGTCGCATCAACTTTTCAGCTCTAACCAAAGAAGCACAGCTGCGGTGCTTAATATCAAAAAGAGTCGGTTTATGAGAAAAAAAGAAAGCTTTTCAAAATGCATGAATCAATTTTATTGAACTTGCTCACATAATTCTCGCAACTATCTATTCACCCATAGTCATATAGATTACCCATCAAATGACAATATTGTTCCTCTACATCTGTATTAAAAACCTATTAGATAAGCCTATCCGACAAGGCAGGTAGCCGCTGGAAGAAGTTCAATGCCGACCCCGGCATTTGATCCCGAAACATGGGGTGCCTCAGAAAATAAAACCCTACGACAACAGCAACAACCTTACTCGGCACCACATACAGAACGACCGCCGTCACCAAACATAGTCCTAAGAACATCCCCGTGGCACGCGGGTCCCGCCACGTTACTACCGCCTGCACCCTCTCCGCCTGCTCGGCCACATCACCGAGCAAGGCCTGCACCCTCGCCCCCATCGACCGCACCCTATCATACCTCACCCTCACCATCTCTCCTCCTCTCATGCTCGGTATGGGATCAAACTCCTCGTCCAGCTCATCTCTGTCCACCGTATCCGCACCGGAAACCCGAACGCTCGGATCCGCCTGGGGAACCCGGGCCCGATAACGGTACCTCCACAGCCCCATCCCAAACACGTGCAAAGCCAGAGTGGGAACTACCAGCTCAGGGAACCAAATCAGAAGCACCATCACCACATGAGCGATCATCGTGGCCGTCGGATTCCTCCACGCCCTGATTTCCATCGTCCATCTCGCCACGTCAGCGACCCAGGACAGCGCGCTCACGACCCGGTGGTAGTTGGCGCGCACCTTCCGCATGCTGAACCCGCGGGGTTCCGCCGCGTCCAGCATCCATGTCACCACCTCCCTCCTCATCGACGGCTCCGACCGCGCCAGGTGCCCCGCCACGATCTGAGCAGCCGCGAGCCTCAGCGGGTCCCGCTGCGCCGCGCTGATAGGCCGCACGTGGTGCATCGGCGGCAGCATCGGCTGGCCGTACACGTGCAAGAGATCGAGGGACGACACGGCACGTGAGAAGCGCACCGCGATCTCGATCTCGCCCATTCTCTTCCGCCCAGATTGGAGCATTAATATTAACGGGTACGAGCAGCGGTAGCTCCGATTCGTTTCGAGGGTTGAGATCCGGATCCGAATTTTCCCCATGCGATGTGACGACTCTTTGGATCCGTCGGATTCGTCGAAGACTCCGAGGGTGAGCACGGTGCAATGATCGTAGACCGGCCACGTGTACTGCTCGTTCCAGGACGGGTCGAAGCTATCGGGCACGGTTCGGGTCCGCGCCCATTTAGGCCCGTATTTCGCTACAGCGTACGCGTGAGTGGACCATTTCCCATCAATCGCTTTCATTGGCAGCAGATTCTTGCACCCGATGATCCCGAGCTCGACGGCGCCGATCGGCGGCCGCCACAGCTGACGCGCCGACGGTCGGAAGTCGCTGGCAAACTGCGGCGTCTCGTCGGACACGTGGTAGCCGCCGTCGAGGCAGACGCGCACGTGCAGCCTCCCGCCGAGGCACGTGCGGGCGATCCCCTTCCTCCCCTTCTTGATGTCTTCGCTTGGAGCGAGGTCGAGCCACTGGGAGTTGACCTTGCGATCGTCGACGCGGCGCTCGATGGAGGAGAGGTCGATGGTGGAGGATCCGAGGGTGGCGGTGTCCTTGCCGTGTCGGATCTCGAGGGAAAAGGTTAGCTTCTCGTCGCCGAAAGGCTCGCCGGAGACGAAGATGAGTTCCTCGTTCCATGACGGCGCGCCGTTACGGCTGAACGTTTGGCGAGTTTTTAAGGTCTGAAACCCTAACGAGGCTTTGACGGAGATGGCTGTCTCTCTCGACGCCGTTAGGGTGTCGTTGGCCTCCATGACGGTGGCGCGGAGGTACCAGAGCTTTGGGGAGAGGTAGACCTTGGATCGGGAGGTGACGTGGCTGTTCTTGACGTCGTCGACTTTGACGGCGTCGGAGAACGACTCGTCAGCCTGGGTCCCGATCCACGTGGCGAGCATGATGTCGCCGTTGTGCGTCCCGCTGCCTTCGAGCCTGTACCATTGTAGGGCCAAGGGGCTGTCAGGTGGGTCCCTGGTTGGGACCTCAGAGAGGTCGAAGCAGACGCCGCCGAGGAAGTGAATGTGGCCGGAGGCGGAGATGGTGACGTCGGATTCCGGCGGTAGGTCCCACACCGAGACCTTGAGCATGGAAGAGTCGGCTGTGGCTGAGGAGGGCGGCTCACGCGAGAAGGCGAAGGTCTGATCCCACTCGAAGAAGGCCCCTCTTTGGGCCGTCTTGGTGCTGACGTGGCGGCCGAGGCCTTCGACGCGGACATGGGGCTTGGCATCTCCGGGGAGCGATCGGGCTCTCACTACTCGGACGAACAAGTAGTGCATTTTGTCGACTAGGTCATAGGTTGATCTCTCAATTGGTTCCGGGATTCTCTCAGTCGGTGATGGCGGCGGGTGTGGCCTTGGCTCTGGTGGCGGCGGTGGCTGTTGTTTTGTTGCTTCCTCGGTATTAAGCTCCGGTGCTGGTGGTTGTGGTTCTGTTTCAGCCGCAGCATTCGGTTCATTTTCTGGCGGTGGCGGAGATTGTTTTTCCGTGGGGTGCTCTGCCTCTGCTGGTGGTTGTTCCACTGGTTGGTCTGGTGGTGGTGCAGCACTTTCTGCTGGTTGGGCCTCAGCTACCGGTTTTGGTTCTGCTTCTTCAGCCTTCGCCGGAGCTTCTTGTGCTGCATCAGCCTCTGGCAGTGGCGGCACTGGCTCGGGAACAGCCTGAGGTTCGTCCACATAGTAAATTCTTATCCCGATATTGCCCCGAACCCAGCTGAAGAAACTCTTCTTCTCTAAGGGAAAATGAACCAAAGCCTCCTCGCCCTTTCTGACGAAATGGCGAGAATCGATTCTGACTCTACCGAGGAAATGGTTCCTCCGGCTTGGCCCGACCTTTCGGTCGTGGAGCACATCGACTTCTAAGGGTTCTCCGGACATGTTCAAGTTGCCATTCACTTTGAATTCGAGGATTTCGTTCCAGGTGGGGTTTAGGCTTCGGTGGATTGTTTGGGTGCGTTTTCGTTGCCCATCGAAGTCTATGATGACGTAGGGACTTGAGGTCCCCATGCCATCTTTGGGCAGGAGGTCTCGGGCTTCAATTACCTCAACAATGAGCTTTCGGATCATAGCAGCCATTTTTTAGTTTGGGGATTTGGTTGTGTTGAGCTCAGTTCACTCACATTGTACTGTGGGGGTTTGATTTTGGTCGGAATAGAGGAATGAACTCAGAAGGTTTGGTGACTTTATATACATGATGAGCTATAAAGCACTTCTTTTTTCAGGTATGCCATCAACATATTCCTTTTAGCACTAATTTTCTTTCTAAAGTTACTTGTAGAACATATTTTTATAGAATTGTAGAGAAATATCAGGTTATCAACCTTATCGTAATTTAATTTTCCAGGCAACAAAACATACAACTCGATAACCATGCATCTTTATTAAGATCGGCCAAACAGTATGAATTCGATTTGCAATTACAATATTCCTAATATCATGAAATCTAATAGCATATAACTTACCAATTTGTTGCATATAGCATAGAACTTGATGATTTGCAATTACATTATTTAATTTGTTGCATTGTTTGGACAACAAAACAGATATATAACTCGATAACTATGCATCTCTATAACAATCAGCTGTAGAGTATGAAATCAATTTGCAAATACATTATTCCTATTATCATGTGAATGTTCAATTAGGACTTGCATACATAATTTTGGTGGAATATATGGTTATGGTAGGGATTTAAATGCAAACATGGTGGTTATCAAAGAAGGAATCTATAAATCACAACTTTAGTTTTGTATATATGATTAAGGAAAGTAGTGTGAAAACTAAAAGTGGCAAAGTTGCAAAGGTCCTTAACTTCATGTGCAAGCAGTTCTTTTAACAGTAACAGTGACCCCATCCCCATCTTCTTTTTTCCCATTAGCTTTTTTGCTTTTTGTAATGGCTAGCTTTAGGGGAGGTAAGGAAGTATTCCTTAGCTAGCTATCTGATCTTCTCTCTGTTGTCTTCTTGAACACCCAACCATCTGTGATCTGTTCATGACAGCAGGCAGGAAATAATGGGTCCTTATCTCATCTCCTTGTAGCTTTGCTTTTAATAGGACTTAGATGGATCTTGAAATTCTTGATTGAATCTTTTCCATCGCGGACCATTCTATCATTTCACGTGCTTCTCACATGATTCCTACTATGTAAGAGTTGCTTTTGCGCAAGCATGGCAAGAATGTGAAATCAAAAAGGTAGAATTCCCTTTATGACTTGTAATAGGGCAGCTCCCACTTTAATTCAATGCTAGCCAGTTCAACCCAAGATGTTTACCATAATCTCTAATGCATAATTAAAGAAGAGCTTTAATGTCACTTAAATTAGTATGTAATAACTCTATGTAAGTGGATCTCTACAAAGATTTAAAGCTTGCCTATTTTACTTATGATTTCTGCTAGATCCTTTTGCTCTCTCTTTAGGCAATTTCAGTTAAAGCATTGCTCATGATAACAAAATTCTATAACATTATCTAAAAATTGACTGTTGAGCTTTTATCATATTTCTTGTACAAACACTACAAGAAATACATGGTTATTTCCTTGGATAGTTTATTCCGTCGGCTTCCGTATAGCCGACGTAATAAACCATAAATCAGAAGAAATACACCCTATTAAAACGTATTTATTTTTAAATAATTTTTGGGGTTATTCCATTGGCTAGTGCCCGACGGAATAAACCTAATCAATAAAAAAGGGAAGAACTGATCAATCATATGCTTTTCCTCCATCAAATGAAAAAAACCTTAACCCATCCCCCCTCCTCCACACCGACCCCCCGCCGATCCCCTCTCTCTCTCACTCTCACTCGCTCTCTCTTTCTGTTTCAATCACTCACTCTCCTTGCAGGTGCAGCCATGACCGCCGTCGTCTTCTTTACCGACGACGAAGTTCTCCTCCTCGGACGAGCCGCTGCTATCCACAATTGCAGTCGCCTTCTCGCAACAGGTAAGCATTATTTTTTTTTAAAATAATATTTCTTTTGTTTAGGTGTTAAAATTAAATTTATGAGCATACCCAAATCTAATCATTCATTCAACATTCTCAAAATAATTAATATCAACAATTTATTGACAATTAGGAAATAAAAATATCTAGCAAGCGATTAATTAAAGAGGTCAAGGCAATTAACCATATTTGATGAATAATATATGGAATCTTCTAGCCCTTTCAATCCTTATGTAAACCCTTCATAATAACGTTTTTAACTATTTTAATAATGAGATTTTATGATCATAATTTTCGTTATCATGTTTCTATAAATAGCAATCCAACTAACCATTATTCTAATCACGATCCTCAATATTCATATGTTCCAAACAATGCACACAATTGAATTTTGAACTTAAAAATAACATGAAAATTTGATACTAAGTGTATGAAATTGGATGATAACATGAAATTTACATATTATCATCGAGAATCTCATATTCAAAAAATCGAAACGTGCCTTAGAACCCGTCTATCAGTTATATGTGCAATAGTCTCCATCGTGACATAAAACTACATGATGGTTTCCAAAACTAAGCGTTTAATCGATTGTTTCTGCAACCGTCATGTAGTTTATGTGTCGAGAGAACTGGTCGTACTATAATCGATAGATTTGTCCATTATGGACAAATTAAGAATTTATAATGCAAACACACCCTGCATTTGTGTTTTCATTCATTTCGAGATTAGTTTCGTTGGCACCTTTTTGCTGGTTCGCCATGTACAAATATAGAGGGGATGATCATTTCATTGTTGATATTCAGTATTGAAATGATTATCATCTCTTCTATTGTAGTGTACTCGGAGAACAATGAGGAGGTGCTGCCGAAATTTTCTCGAAACGAATGAAAGTACAAATGCAGGTGTGTATGCATTATAAATTCTTAATGGATAGAAGGCGTACCTCCGACAGCCAATGTGATAAATTGATAGATCAAACTGAAACATTATACCTTAATTAAAGTCATAAAATAAATGGCTAATTACGTAATACATGATATAAATCGGAGAATAATGGATAGGAGTTGGATGAAAGTGTCCAAATTTAGTGATGAATATAGGGCCGACGTCGATGTTTATGGAATTTGCATTGAAGGATTGATCCCCTGAAGAAATGATTTCATGTCGGTGTAAATAGTGCAATAACGGTTACGACTGCCATTGAGATATAGTGTACGATTACCTACTGAAGAATAAGATTTCTCCTAGGTATACAAATTGGATATACCATAGAGAAGCAGCACCGATTGTCGACATGTCTACGAGTCTCTGGATTAGACCAAATGATCCTCGTACGAATTTTAGGGACACGAAGTTGAATAGTATGTTGGACGAGCTCCGAACTGTCATGCATCCTGATCCTGACATTGTTTCCGAACCTAATGCCGGAGACGAAGATATCCACAATCTCCCTGATGCAGAATCGACGAAATATATTAAGTATATGGATGATGTGAATGCATCCTTTTTGAAGGCGCAAACATCTCTAAGTTGGGATGAATTGTCAAAATGTTTCATCTCAAATGACAAAATAATTAAACTAACAAGTCTTTATCAGTTTGTTAAGGTGCAAAGGGAGACTTACCGTAAAGTGTTATTGTCGGAAAATTTCACAGAGACGAAGATCTTGAAAGATATGGGTTTCAATTATAAGAAAATCGACTCGTATACAAACGATTGCATGTTAGACTGGACATAGAAGAATAAGAAGTTAGATAACTTTAAAATTTGTAACTTATCTAGATGGATCATTCTTCGAATGGATAATGATGAAGATGAATCTACATTCGATACTCCTAGACAGATTCCAGCAAAAGTTTTGTGATACTTCTTAATCAAGCAAAGACTTTGTCGATTATTTCTATCAACCAAAACTGCCGATAGCATGTCATGGCATGTAAATGGTCGCACTAAGGATGGAGTCTTACGGCATCATGCCGATGATGAAGAGTGGAAATGCTTTGATGCCATGTACAAAGATTTTGCTGCGGATATCCGTAATGTGAGGCTTGATTTATCTGCAGATGGTATGAAGCCGTTCACCCATGGTGCAAATCACAGTATATGGCATATTACTCTTGTTGTTTATAATCTATCTATATGGATGAGTATGAAGCATTTCTACATACATATGCCCTTGTTGATTCCTAGAAGTACCTCTCCTTCAAATAATATCTATGTATACTTGAGACCGTTGATTGAGGAGCTGAAGGAGTTGTGCGGGCCATGTATACAGGTATACGATTCCCACAAGAAAAAGACATTTACACTTCATGTGGCGCTCTTATAGACAATCAACGATTTTCCAACGTACGCTATATTGTCTGATTGGAGCACTAAAGGTTACAAAGCTTGCCTGATATGTTTAGAGGAAACCGTATGTGTACCTAAAATAGGGACGTGGAAGATCAAGTGCTATACATGTCACCGTCGATGGCTGGATATAAATCATCCATACCGTCGTAATTGCAGCAAGTTCAATAGTAGACAAGAGCATAGGCGTGCCCTACCTGAGCCGACGGGTTTGAAGTTGTGAAAGGCAACACAAGATTTCAGTAATGTTGTTTTCGAGAGAACGACAGAGTATACAATTCCACGGGTTGTTGACAGTCACTGGAGGAAGAATCCTATTTTCAACGAGCTAGTATATTGGCACGATCTCAATTTGCATCATAACCTAGACTTCATGCACATCGAGAAGAATGTATGCGAGGTACTCCTTAACACCTTATTGAATGTGAAATCCAAATCTAAGGATACACTTGCGGTTTGACAATGGTATTTGCAGGAGAGGTTACGTCTTGAATTGTATCCACGAGAAGCGGGGAATGGTAGATGATCAATTTCTGTAGCGAGGTACACGATGTCTACTAGCGAGAAGGGTGCTTATCTCAGAGTTTTCGAGCAAGTAAGGGTTTCTAACGGTTATTTATCAAATCTCTCTAAGTGTGTGGACATGAAGCATAAAATTTTTTGTCACCTTAAAAGTCACGACTGCTATGTGATCATGCAACAATTACTCCCCGTTGCAATTAGGGCGTTAAAGGATAAGAATGTTTTCTCAGTTGTGACAGATCTTTGCCAGTGCTTTCAAGATTTAAGCTCTAAGGAATATAGGGCAAATGATTTTAGAAACCTGGAGAACAAAGTTCCTATCATTCTATGTAGATTGGAGATGTTTCCGCCTACTCTTTTCACAATCATGTTGCATATCACATTTCATCCTGTAAGAAGGGCGTTTAGGTGAACCGGTTAATTATCAATGGATGTATCCATTCGAGAGGTACGTAATTAATAGTCGAATTTAATTTTCAAATAATATTTATTAATTTCATCAATTTCATCAATCAAACTTACCTGAACAAAATATGCAGGTTTATGTTTAAGATAAAACGATATATCCATAATAAAACTAGACCCGAAGTATCGATTGACGAAGGGTTTCTCGCCGAAGAATGCATGACATTTTGTTCTATGTACCTTGAGGGGACCGAGACTGCATTCAACAGGCTACGTCGTAACGAAGACATGGGTAACGAGGGACATGGATTAATATCTGTCATCCGTGGAGGCGGGAACATAATAGGTGCCGTGAAACATGTCGCACTTCGTAGTCAGGAGCTTGCCACAATACATAGATATGTATTGTTTAACTTTTCCGAGGTCTACGTATTTCAAAAGTATGTATATAGCTTGATACTTTTCTCAACATATAAATATGAAATTATCTAACTGTATTGCTTAATACTTAGATTATGGAGAGCTCGGTATAGACCACTGATCAGTCGAAAATATTGCATATTTTAACCGGCAATTTCCCTATCATCTGCATACATATAGAAGTGTTCGGTATCCGTATTTCACATATTAGCAAATCTATCACAGATTATCAGATTACATGTATTAGACCTTAAAACCGGCATTTCTAAGGAAATTGACTGCATTGCATGACATCGCAATATTTCTATATGTCGCAACCCGTGTTTCGAAGTCTGTGCAGGAAAAGGAAAGCTTGCTCAAACATTACACCGCTCAAAAGATATGTCAACTCACTAATTTCAGATCTGGTATCATTACAAAGGAGAAACTGCAAATAACATATCAGAAGAAGCTCTAAAATACAGTACAAAGCATCACCAAAAGAATCAAGGCCCAAGCCTTCAACATGGCCGCGGATCCGCGGCATGAGCTTGCTAAGGACGCGGATCCGCGGTGGATACAAGGAATCATCTCTTCATTTTTGGTGCACAACTCCTGTTTCATCTGCTAAAGTTCAGAAATGCACTCCAACTTCCAGAAGACTCCAGAGGTTTCTACCAGATCAGCAAACACTTTGATCTACACTAAACTAGCCTATCATTCTAGAACTTTCCCCCTAAACCCTAGCTTAAACCCTAAGCTAGCTCCTAACAAACTCTCTCAACAAACTTTAGGAGGGAACTACCATTTCAAATCTAAGCCTAGGGTTTGGGAAGTCTATAAATAGAAGCCTAGACCTAGGGTGAAAGATACATGAGATATCATCTAAAATCTTAGCCAATCTCTTTCTTCATCCCCTTCCTCCTCAAGTCTAGTGAGAGGGCTTGTAGGAAACCCTAACCCTAATTTCCATTGAGATCAAGAATCCCGAGTACCCATTAAGCAAGAAGCCAGACAACCTTTACGAGCGAAGCCGATCTTCAACGGAGCAAGTGATCCGAGCCGATCCACGACTCACGAAGCCGAGCGACGCCCTATCAACAATCTAGATTCTTCTTCTTGTAGTTCTTGAAGCAAATGTAATCAAAATTGTTGAGATAAATAAAGGTGATATTCTTTTATCTTGCTTTCTTTAATTTCTGCATCATGACATCTTTACAATTCGTAAATCTTTTCTGTGTGGTGATGTGTGAATAAAACTCCGCTCGTCGAGGAGTCGAGACGGTCAATAGAATGATGATGTAACATAGCTTTAATCGATTCTTGAGTCCTACGAGCTTTGTAAACCCTAGCAAGTTCAAGAAACGACGACCCATTTTGTTTCGATGCTTTCTTGATTGACATCGTTCGAAATTGGGGATTTACGATTGTTTCTTGAATTTGGTAGAGGCTAGAAAAGGAATGATATCGACGAAAGAATAAGGGTTATAGGATGAAACCCTAGTTTCACGAGAAAGCCCCAAGTCTCGTCGATCATCATCAATCTAGTATAAATCCTTCGAAGGACAAGAACGCGATATTTTTAGATTACATCACGTCTATCGATCCGATCGATTCCTACGAGCCTCTTTTAGATTCTTGACTGTTGATTGGAAAAAAATATTATCGAAACCCAATTCTTGATTGTTTATCAGTTCTTGATTCTTGATTAAACATCGTGACACTTGAATCAATTGATAAATTCTTGAATCATGTTTTCTTTTCTTGTCAATTAAGTTTTCAATTCAAGCATATCATAAAAACGAATCGTGCAATCCCTGTGGACGATCCGCACTCACTACAAACTACATCCGACACCGTAGTTTGATTGCGGTCAAAATATTTTTTTGGTTGTGAAGTTCTTTATAAATTTTCTGATTACCGACACAAGAAACTGTTTCAATCAAATGGTACCGTTTTAGGAGACCTTTGAATTGATTCATACTACACAACGGGAAAAACGATCAATCAAAATGGCGCCGTTGCCGGGGATCGCGCGCTAATTCGTTTACATTTTATAGTTTGAATTGAAAGAATTATTCCATTGTTACTTCTTGAAATCAAAATTCGTACAAACTCTTATACGTGTGTTGTGATTGATTGCAAGGTGATCTGGAGCATTCTGTGCTGTGATAAATTTTTTTGGAAAATACCAGAGAGCTGAGGGAGTCTACAGAGACTCTCTGAAGAAATTTGGTGGATTGATCCCTTGAAAGAACCGCGGAAGCGCGGCATTAGTAGCCATACGCGGCGGAACCGCCGCGCATTTGGGGGTTCTCTGCATAATTTTTTCTGCAGGTACTTTCTTGCTCTCTGCCCTCTCCTCTTTTAGCTCCAACTAATCTTTGCTGCAGGATTCTTTGCAAATAATCGCTGCGCCGCAAATTGCAAATTAAAATTGTGCATGATTTTTGTTTCTTGGTTGTTTTGCATTCTAAATACGGATACTAAGGGGCACGACCAAATCCAAATTAGGTGGGGATTTCATTACCCTTCCTAGGCCCCGAAAATCACCAAACTTGTATCCGCATTGACCCACATTAACTAAAAGAAATCTAAAGATGACTCTAAGGACTGTCGCGCTCAATTAGGACAGAAGAGGGCCGTGGGTAATTCATTGCTTATCCGCGTTTTCTTGTGGTGCCTAAGGCGAGTGTGTCTAAGGCTAGTGGTTTTTAATTAGGCCTACTACTTACGTAGTGGAGTACCTTCCCATTTATCTGGCACTTATCCGGCCACAGGGGGACAAAGAGGCAGTGGAGGATTCTATCCTGCGACTTGTCTTTTGGCAGTTAGGAGCGGTCTAGAGCCGGACCTAGGTGACCACTAGATTCTAGGGTTTGTGTTGCTGCATTTGGTTTGTCGCATCATTTTTTTTAAAAATCCGTCCCTTTTTCAAAAGCAAACACCGCATTCATTTACCCCTAATTATAAGCCAACGCTGCCACTTGTACTAACTCTTTTTAGTACAAGATAGGCTGGACACGGGATTCTAGTGCCCGTTTAGTCCGCGTACCCCTTATCGACTCCGAAGTCGATATTTCTCCATTTACCTTTTCTTTACCTATTACCACACCCACCCCGATGGACCCGAATCCATCAAACTTCTTTAACCCTAATCTGCCGCCGTCCGTTGGTGCGCAGAATCCACCCCACATTTCTCTCCAGGAAAGATGCTATCCACATAGAGGTCCTCTTTCGACCTGCTTATCCACACCACCAGCCAATGGGGATAACTTTGAAATCAAGCCCCAGTATATCAATCTTTTACCCAAATACCACGGACTCGAGACTGAGGACGCTTACGTTTTCATTACCAAATTTGAAAACATATGCGCAATGATGGGTACGTCACAACTTTCAGTGGATGCGATGCGTCTACGACTTCTTCCATTTACATTGTGCGATGTAGCCGAGAAGTGGCTATATAACACTACCGCACATTCTATTACGAATTGGGAAGAATTCGTCCCTGCATTCCTTAAGAAATTTTACCCAATCCAAAAGACGGCTCGAATCCGTAGCGAACTGAATCAATTTTCCCAGCTCCCTACCTAACCATTTTCAAAATACTTTGAACGTTTCAAGGATCTATTGGTTCAATGTCCTCATCACGGCATCCCGAGATGGGAGCTTTGCCGAATCATATATGAGGGTAGTAACCCAAGCACTAAACAGAGCCTTGAAAACATGTGTCAAGGTACTTTTATGTCTAAGGATGATGGGGAAGCTTGGCGATACTTAGAAGAGTTCGCTGAAAAATCACTACAGTGGGAGAGTGGAACCCAACCATTGAATAGGGGTGGCGTTCACCAAATAGATGTGTCCATAGGTGTTCGAGCAGAAATGGCAGCAATGCAAAAGAAGCTCGACGCTATGGAACACAAATTTGCAGCAGCCTCCCTAAACCCAGTGTCACTCCCCAAAACTGTATGCGGCTGCTGTTCTGATCCGTCTCACTTGACGGAAGAATGTCCGTTTCAAGGCCGTGAGCATACCAATGCCACATTTCAAAGACCGAGAAACGATCCTTTTTCTTCCACGTACAATCAGGGTTGGAGGAATCACCCGAATTTTGCTTGGAACCAAAACCAATCTCAAAACACGGTTCCAAACACGAATAATTTTCAAAGGGCCCTCCCTCCACCACAACAGCAGCCACAACTTCAATTGAGTCAGCACCCCTTTCAAGCACATAATTTTCAAAATCAGGTCAACACACCTGCACTGTCTAGTCCTTTACAGTTGACCGGAACTGATGAATCCTTTTCTTTTACACAATACATGAATTTGATCTTAACAAATATCATGCAAGCTTCGGCTGAAATGAAATCTTCCGTCGATGACATGAAGAGAAACTCTGCGTCCCAAAGCGAGAGTATTAAATCGATAGAAGAAGAAATTTCACGATTAAAAGCCGAAATGAGTACACGAGAGAAAGGGAAACTTCCAGCTCAACCCTTACCCAATCCTGGTTATTCACATCATGTGAATGCAATCACCACGTTGAGATCTGGAAGAGTGCTTGACAATCATGTTGGGGAAGAAGTTGATGATACTGAAAATTATATCAACACCCCGGCTGAGACCTTTCCACACACACACACTCCTAATTCTGACCCCAGCTCTTCTACCCCACCACCCTCTTCCGAGCCTATTCTCCATTTCCCAAAAGGCTCGCCACTACAGCCCACCTCTTTTACCCCTCCTCGGACGATTCCCACTTCTATTCTGGGATCGGTTCCACACACACTTCCTTCTCCTATGATGGACCCAGCGCTTATTGCTAAAGCACCTTATCCTAATCGGTTAAGGGCTAACACACTAAGTCCACAAATGGAGAAGATCACTGAGATGTTTAAACAGGTTAACATCAATATCCCTCTTCTAGATGCTATCCAACAAGTCCCTGCATACGCGAAAGTTCTTAAAGACTTTTGCACTAGAAAGAGGAAGAAACAAATGCCCAAGAAGATATTCATGGCTAAGACAGTAGACACAGCTTTCCCCCAGCAATTACCGAGGAAACGTAAGGATCCCGGATATCCTACGATTTCCATCTCTATTGGGGAGAAACACATTAATCGTGCTCTACTAGATCTTGGGGCAAGTGTTAACCTGCTTCCTTTCTCAGTTTATGAGCAGTTAGGAATCGGAGAGTTGAAACCATCTCCTTGCACTCTCCAGATGGCTGACCGATCAATCACCAAACCTAGGGGTGAACTGGAGGATGTGTTAATAAAAATCGGAGAATTTATATTCCCGGTAGATTTTATTGTAATTGATACACAGCCTGTAGCGAACCCACGGAATCAAATTCCGGTGATTTTAGGTCGCCCCTTTTTGGCCACTTCCAATGCAATAATCAACTGTCGTAATGGCTCTATGACCCTATCCTTCGGGAATAGGTCAATAGAGCTGAACATTTACAAGTTGGGAAGTGTACCCTCCGAACCTACTGCTCAGGTCTGTTCTGTCGACTTAATGGATGTCGACAGCAGCGAATTTGATGATCCTCCTGATACCGATCTTGACTCTTTTCATACGTTATTGTTTGACCCAACTATGTATCATACACATACGGACTCTTCCACCGAGATGTCCGGGTCAACAATTAACACTGATTATGAACTGCTTTTAGAGTCTGAAGATCACCCCGCACTTTGTGATGACATTATTCTTCGGGGTATTGATGGAACTTTTGAGGAAATCTTCGCTGATGAACTCGCATTTTTGAATGACACGGGTGTTGAGATGAATCATGTCCCAATCATTGAAATTGAACCTCCACCCCTTCTTTTGGACTGTAAAAAGAATGCGAGTAATCCATCACATACACTGCATCGTCTCTCCAATATGAGACGCACACACATTCTCTTCCACCACTTACCTTTTCCCCACTTTTTCTTCCACCAACCAGAGCACTGCATTGATAAATTTTTTGAATGGTTGGTGTTGACATTCGGTCTTTGCAA
Organism: Agapanthus africanus; assembly: GCA_030015575.1. NCBI lineage: Eukaryota > Viridiplantae > Streptophyta > Magnoliopsida > Asparagales > Amaryllidaceae > Agapanthus > Agapanthus africanus. Next base: position 724,763,258 of record CM057339.1, read on the forward strand.
AGCTTGGCATCGACCACTGATTTTTGACCCCCACTTGTGATTTTCAAAAGTTTAACATTGCATAACTCAAGTTTGGGGGGGTATATTTTTTCTGGCTCTTGAAAAGAAAATTTTTTACAAAAAGATGAGCCAAAAATAAGTTTGGGGGAGGATCTTCACTTAAATATTTTGCCCCCACTAATAAATTCCTCCCAAGCTTACAGGTTTTTCGAGATTTAGCAGATGACAACAGTGAGGACACTGTTGAAAACAAGTTTGGGAGAGGTTTGTGCTTATTTTCGCATCATTTGCATATCATTTGCATAAGCACAAAACATTTTTTTTAAAAACCTATAAAAATTTAAAAATTTTCAGACTATAAAAATATTTTTGTACATAAATAAGATAATAAAAGTTTAGATAGTGAAAAATTACATCCATGAGATTAGAAAAATTTAAGAAAACCAAGAAAATTAGAAGTTTTCTTATACGAACTAGTAATAAGTAGTTATGAGCCGTTGTCCCAAGGGTTAGTAAGATGAAAGACGTCACTAATCTGAGGATAAAAATAAGTCTGAAAAATAGTTTCTATTCTGGAAGCCAAACATTTTGAACGTTGATACCCTGCTATTCGCACTTACACACGTCTTAAAGCCTGGGATAGTAGAGGATACCTTGAAATGCTCTTGTCTTAAAGCCAAAAGTATGAAGGAAATAAAAAAAAAAAATGAATAAAGAAAATATAAAGTGGTGAGAAAAATGGACACTGGTTTTGTTATCACCGAAAGCAATAAAAAAAATGTATAGCGAGGGTGCTTCTTCACCTAGTGCCCTAAGGCCAACTGGTCTGGGAGTCACTGCTATGTCTAAGGTGGTGCAAGACGAGGAAAATACACCAAGTAAGCAAGCACAGGAGTAATCGGTCGGTTAGTACCTCAAGAAGTATTAACGGTCGCATGAAAGTGTGTGAGCAATCTCGTCTAAATATTCATTAATTAAAAAGTACTGAGGCTGATGGGCAAGAGTATGATAGCTTGAATTGAATTCTCCGGGTGTAGGGATGTCTTTACACACACGCAGGGTGATATGATCGATGTTTGGAAGAAAGATAGGAATGAAGAATAAGACGATGTTTTATTGAGGGAGGACGTGATTTCTAACATCTTTTCATGACCATTAAGATAGGGCTCATGACAACCGAAAAGCTAGCTTAGTTGGAAACCCTAATTTTCAAGGCTTTTCTTTTACGATTCTTTTCTTTAAATGTAATATTCATGATCTTGCTTTTATTATTGGATTTTGTGGATGCAATCCGCTGAAAACCCTCAGGAGACAACACTCCTCCTACTAGGGACACCTAAAGGTTTAAAGGCTTGTTGCACGTGCTCAGTGCAATCGTGTTGCCTACGAAAGTGTGCTAGTTAGTTTTTCTCTTTCTTTATTTTCTCCTTCTCTTTTTAATAAAACATTCGCTCGAGACGATCGAAATTAAGTTTGGGGGTATTTGATCAGTCGAAAATATTGCATATTTTAACCGGCAATTTCCCTATCATCTGCATACATATAGAAGTGTTCGGTATCCGTATTTCACATATTAGCAAATCTATCACAGATTATCAGATTACATGTATTAGACCTTAAAACCGACATTTCTAAGGAAATTGACTGCATTGCATGACATCGCAATATTTCTATATGTCGCAACCCGTGTTTCGAAGTCTGTGCAGGAAAAGGAAAGCCTGCTCAAACATTACACCGTTCAAAAGATATGTCAACTCACTAATTTCAGATCTGGTATCATTACAAAGGAGAAACTGCAAATAACATATCAGAAGAAGCTCTAAAATACAGTACAAAGCATCACCAAAAGAATCAAGGCCCAAGCCTTCAACATGGCCGCGGATCCGCGGCATGGGCTTGCTAAGGCCGCGGATCCGCGGTGGATACAAGGAATCATCTCTTCATTTTTGGTGCACAACTCCTGTTTCATCTGCTAAAGTTCAGAAATGCACTCCAACTTCCAGAAGACTCCAGAGGTTTCTACCAGATCAGCAAACACTTTGATCTACACTAAACTAGCCTATCATTCTAGAACTTTCCCCCTAAACCTTAGCTTAAACTCTAAGCTAGCTCCTAACAAACTCTCTCAACAAACTTTAGGAGGGAACTACCATTTCAAATCTAAGCATAGGGTTTGGGAAGTCTATAAATAGAAGCCTAGACCTAGGGTGAAAGATACATGAGACATCATCTAAAATCTTAGCCAATCTCTTTCTTCATCCCCTTCCTCCTCAAGTCTAGTGAGAGGGCTTGTAGGAAACCCTAACCCTAATTCCCATTGAGATCAAGAATCCCGAGTACCCATTAAGCAAGAAGCCCGACAACCTTTACGAGCGAAGCCGATCTTCAACGGAGCAAGTGATCCGAGCCGATCCACGACTCACGAAGCCGAGCGACGCCCTATCAACAATCTAGATTCTTCTTCTTGTAGTTCTTGAAGCAAATGTAATCAAAATTGTTGAGATAAATAAATGTGATATTCTTTTATCTTGCTTTCTTTAATTTTTGCATCATGACATCTTTACAATTCGTAAATCTTTTCTGTGTGGTGATGTGTGAATAAAACTCCGCTCGTCGAGGAGTCGAGACGGTCAATAGAATGATGATGTAATATAGCTTTAATCGATTCTTGAGTCCTACGAGCTTTGTAAACCCTAGCAAGTTCAAGAAACGACGACCCATTTTGTTTCGATGCTTTCTTGATTGACATCGTTCGAAATTGGGGATTTACGATTGTTTCTTGAATTTGGTAGAGGCTAGAAAAGGAATGATATCGACGAAAGAACAAGGGTTATAGGATGAAACCCTAGTTTCACGAGAAAGCCCCAAGTCTCGTCGATCATCATCAATCTAGTATCAATCCTTCGAAGGACAAGAACGCGATATTTTTAGATTACATCACGTCTATCGATCCGATCGATTCCTACGAGCCTCTTTTAGATTCTTGACTGTTGATTGGAAAAAAATATTATCGAAACCCAATTCTTGATTGTTTATCAGTTCTTGATTCTTGATTAAACATCGTGACACCTGAATCAATTGATAAATTCTTGAATCATGTTTTCTTTTCTTGTCAATTAAGTTTTCAATTCAAGCATATCATAAAAACGAATCGTGCAATCCCTGTGGACGATCCGCACTCACTACAAACTACATCCGACACCGTAGTTTGATTGCGGTCAAAATATTTTTTTGGTTGTGAAGTTCTTTATAAATTTTCTGATTACCGACACAAGAAACTGTTTCAATCAAATGGTACCGTTTTAGGAGACCTTTGAATTGATTCATACTACACAACGGGAAAAACGATCAATCAACCACCGAGGGATCAATCGCTGCCGAGGTATGTTGAAAATGCTCAAAATCGAGAATTTCCGTCATGGTTTAACCAATTTATAAGTTTTACGCTAAAATATATTCAACTGTATAATTCGATTTTTTAAAATCTTCTTGTGCCTTATTAGGTTCATACAGCCGTAGATGCCAATATGACAGAAGATATAAGAATACTTTCCTTCGAACCGGATCCAGTAGTTGAGCATCTAACTGGTTATATCGTTAATAGATATAGATTTCATACACAAGATAGAGATGCATGCAAAAAGTTCCAAAACTGCGGTGTTTTTTTCAACTTCAACCACAACAAGTTATGCATCGTTTAGAGATATCAATCCAACTACGGGTCAACTTGACTACTATGGTGCGCTGCAAGATATATTGCAAGTACGTTATTGTGCAGACAAAGTTATCGTATTCAAATGTATGTGGTATGATACCAAGACAGATGGGCGAGGATACAAAGTAGAAAACGGGCCACTCCTACTGAATTCTGAGAAACTCGCGTTCACGAATGAGCCTTACATATTAACGAGTCAAGTACGTCAGTGTTATTATGTCGAGGACCCTAGGGATGCTGTCTGGCATGTTGCTATCACCACAAATCTGCGAGATTATTTTAACATGGGAAATCCTGATGAAAATCTTGAAATTAGTGTCCAAGCATGCTAGTAACACCGTTACAAGACCTGACTATGGATTCATGGATTTAGACGCGTTGGCTTTTATTGGGCTGACATCGATCCGGAGATTATTGTGGAAGATGGATCATCAAGATCAGCTGTCCGTAAACGAAAACGATCAACGCGTGAACTATTATAAAATTCAGCGAGTAAGAGTAGTGCTATAGAGGATGATGATTAACACTAGCTTTTTTATCGCACTTTTATTGCTCGTTTATTTACATGCGGTTTTCAGATATGCATAATTTATTTTATGTATTGAATATCTTGAATGTGATTAGCTTAATTTCATCTACAGCTATTTAATTTTGCTCAACTGTTGTTTGAATTTGTTACTGTATATATATGCTGTATCAGTTATTTTTTCAGGAGATGGTATCCAGTTTTGGTCGTGGCCGTGGTCGTGGACGGCCTGGGGTGGGAGGGGTAGTATCCACTTCCTTCGGTTCCGTGACCCGAGGCCGGGGTTGAGGTCGGGGTCGGGGTCAGTGTCCTAGGAAAAAGGGCCCGACAGAGACAGAAAATATGAACCCGGGGCAATGGACCTAAAGGCATTATGTGTATCGATATACAATAATGAGAAATGCATGCCGCATGTCGTGAAAGAGGGTTCCAGATACGTCGCAGTGGACTGGACATCAGCTGCTTTGGAGGCCAAGAAACAAACGACCTTGGATGAGATTTCGGTAAGCTTATTTTATTAAGTCATCGTTTATTACTTTTATATATATATATATATATATATATATATTTGATGCTAATACATCATCGGTGTTTCTTTGTAGGCTTGCTTTTCCATAGTGTGGTGGATCGGCAGCTCTCCCGTACCTCTGCACATCGTCAGAAGCTGACTATTTATATATATGTCGGGGAGTTGATGTGATTACAAATACTGGGTCCACGAGAAATGGAAGAAGGCCGACACCGATGAGGCGAAATTGGCAGCGAAGCCCACCAATTGGTCGGACGAGTATTGTGCTTCCATGATTGATCACTTCGGATCGCCTGAGTTCTTGGTACGTAAATCGCCGATAACTGTAATAGCTTTAGATGTTAATCCTAAATCTTAGGCTAGGAGATGTTAAATCATTTCTAAATGGCAGGTTAGGCGCCGGCGGGAAGCAGCGACGTATAGTCGCAACAATGATCGTTGGTTGGGCGGAAGGATGACGCTTTAGCTTCAAAAGGCGACCCTATGACGTTTCCGTCATTGAAGTAGCCTTTCCTCGCCCTACCCTAAGAAAGAAGTCACTATCAAATTATAGACCCAAAGTCAAGAAAGACCAGTGAGGGATTCCCGAGTCGAGGATCACGAACGAGAAGACAGTCAGTTGAACGAGTGGAATGGCACTTTGGTTGAACGAGTGGAACGGCGTATGTCAAGTCATGGACTGGTTCCTCCAGCCCTTTTTCTATGTGTTGGTGTTCTATATGACCGACATAAGACTCGACTTGTTAGATATTATGGAGGTTCAGTGAGCACCATGCCGAATCTCTCTACCATTTCCTTCTCTTCCACAAATGAAACTATTCTGGAACAACTTCTCCTGTAACTTAAATAGACAGAAAGACCTCCCAATATGGAGTTGCTCATGTAAGTTGACAAATCAAAATATTTTGAATGTCAACTTCCTAAACTTTTGATGGAAATCAAATTTTTGTCTAAATTACAGGCGAGACTGATGGGAGAGATGCCCAGTCGCGTAGAGTTTTACGGTATAGGGTTTGCGTGTGCCTCCAGCTACCTTACCTCACAGCAGACGACTGAGTATTATGTAAGTATGCTTACACACGATTTATTGTAGTTATTTAAATTACTTAATAACTTTTTCAATTTAATGTGGTTCATACTGTAATTTCTTGCAGGAATGGATGAACCGCGAGATTGAGCAGCGGGCGATTGCGTTTACTGTGGAGCACGGTCGACCCCTTTCGGACGTAGAGCTTCATGCGATCAATGAGAACGTCATTCAGCAGTACAACTCGGACCGGTATGGGAGAGTTCACTTGAGTTGCCAAGGAATATCGTCTACGGTATATCACGTTCATCGCGGTCCGGAGTTGCATCCTCGCGTTTGCCGGGGGATATTAATCCAGGAGCCCGAGCCCCCTGTGGCACTCGTGCCCCCTGCTCCCTCTCCGTCCACACTGATATACCATGCAGATTGCCCTTCTCATACTCCAGCGAATGATCGAGCACGTGTCTTCTTGGCCCCTTCTTCTTCTGATCGCGCATCGACTTCGAGTTCACAGAGGACATTGGCCAGAGCAAAAGCCAGCGCCGATATTGAAACTAGGACAATCTTGATCCGTCAGCTGCTGCTTCAAGGCCGAGAAACACCGGATGTAAGTTTAGTTAATAATATTTCATTTCAATAGAACTTTCATATAGTTTAATATCGTGAATATCATATTGCCAATTTTCGTTTCAATACAAATTTCATATAGTTTATTATCGTGAATATTATATACATATCATATCGTGACATATTATATCCATATCGTGAATAACATATCTATATCATACCGTGAATATCATATCATATGATATCATGAATATCATATTTATATCATATCTATATCGTGAATATCATATATATATATATATATATATATATATATATATATCGTGACATATCATATCTATATGATATCTTATATGTATATGATATGATATCATATCTTGAATATCATATCTATATCATATCTATATCATATCATGAATACCATATCTATATCGTGAATAACATCTCTATATCATACCGTGAATTTCATATCTATACCGTGAATAACTTCTCGATAAGAACATTATTGGAGCTGCTCGATTTCCTTTAAAATATTGCTACAAAATAGTTTATTATCATAAATAACATATCTATATCATACCGTGAATTTATAAAGCTAATATTTTTTTCTATTGATAACACTTTAGGAGTTGCTCGATTTCACTCGGTATCCTCCGGCCTCCGACGGTGGCGCCCCAGTGACTACACTACGCGCCCTTGTTCTTGATCGCCGTCTTTTACAAATTTCAAATATAATTGAATTGTGTTGTAAATTAATGGAATATAATGGATTTGATATTTTTGTTAATTTGTTTTGGATTTTTGTCGATTTGGATGAATATATTGGTTTTGTGGCGATTTGGATGGATATATTGGTTTTGTGGCAAATTGTCGTGAATTGAATTATGATTATGATGGATATATGTGTAATATTATTATATTGTATTGTATGTGTATGGATCTAGCTATGAGCTGGGATTTTTTTCTATTTGTTATTTTTTCCGTCGGACCATTACCGACATAATAAGTGAGTAGCTGACGAAATCGATTCACATAGCTGATGAAATAGGTGAGTAGCTGATGAAATAGATTCACATAGTCGATGAAATTAGTGAGAAGTCTAGGTGATTCTCGGCTAAATTTTTCAGGTTTTTCAACGTTTTTTCCGCTGGTTATTAACTGACGTAATAATATACCTGACGGAATAAATATTGAGCCCGGATAAATACACTCTATTACGTCACAATTTTATCCGTCGGAGTACAGCCGACAGAATATCTTTATTTCGTCGGGTAATTGGTTTTCCTGTCGGCTGACACCGACAAAATAAGCATTCATTTCTTGTAGTAAAACTTAGTTTGATGATAACAAAATAATGGTATGGTATAATGGCTATATTTTTTTATTTTGTCTAAAAAGTTAGTGTGAGAATGAGAACATTTAAACGGATGAATGACAGTCTAAAAGACATGATAAGAAATGAGTGCAACCATCAACTTCCATAAATAACAAATTGAAGAAGAATCGATTGAAATGGTTTGGGACATATATTGCCACATTGATAAGCATACCATTAAGGATGAGTGTATAACATAGAGACATGGGGGTCAATGGGCTAGGAGAGAATTTCTTTTCTATTGGTCAAGTCAACGCTCCACAACTTTCATTTGATGATTGACATCGTTCATCTTTATCGTCATAGCTTAAAGCATACGCACACACTTTTCATATCATTTTCTTACTCTTTGATTGATATTGATTTGGTTCATGGAAAAAGTTTTATTATTGATAAACCATTAAATTTGCAACTCTCCAATTCAAGTGCAAGAAATATTGAAAACAATTTTTTTCTTATGTGTGTATATATGCCTTTGAATATGTTGATCAAAATAAATGATGACGATCATTAAAAAGTTTGATAGATTGTAAAGTTTATGATCGAGTATGAGAGAATTTCTCTTTTATGCCATTGAACCCCAAATTAATTAAATCAAATGAATACTTTTTCTCAGCCGGAGCTGTAATGTTGGATGCAAAAGCTTGCTGACTCCAGCGTTCTTGCATGGCCAGTGGAAAATAGTGATTATCTTGTGTTCGCCTTAAGTACGTAGATACATAAATATAGATCTATATGCAGCGGAAAAATATGTATCTACCTTAAAGTTTACCGATATATCTGATCCGAATGGTGGGATCGATATTCTCACTCATGTCGTGTTGTAGATCCGCTGTCTTCACGCCTCCACGCAACGGATGGAGGGAAACCACATTTTGTAGAAGCGAGAATCCCTCACGTGATCATCCAGCTAGCCAACCGTAGTAGAATAGGATGAAAAAAGAGACGACAACTAACTTGATTTTCTTTCTAGAAATATTGTATGTCTTATAGATGATATCTTATATGACTCATCTGAAACCCCAGCACCCTATATGTGTATATCTAGGGTACCCATGTATATGGGCCGATATTGGGCCGGATCAGGCCCAATGGCTAACATACTCCAATTCGCACATTCGAGTTGGTGCCGTCCATAGCTCCCTGAACCATTGATTCTCTGAATCAATTGTCTCCTTGAGACTCTCCTCCTTCTCTTCCTTGTTCTTACCCATACATGTTATGTTGGTACGACGTGGACCGTTGAGAACATGCAAGCCGGTAACCTTGCAGCCAGATCCGTTAGGCCCGATATAAGAATCTCCCTAAAAGGAAAAACAACATAAATCAAATATATGTTAGGCTCGTGAAATCTCATACCCCATATCCGATCAGACATGTCTGCTCAAGTACCTTCGATCTCTCTCGGAAGCATACTTGAACACCTAGGTATACCTCTCGATTCATCGCACTCTTAAGCCTCGCTACTATGGCGTTAATTAGAGTTGCGCTTGCGATGCAATCAAGAGACATTCCAATCGATCTTCCTCTGGCTCTAAATAGCTAGGTTTGCTATTCACCCACTTTTCTGACACTGCCCCGTATGTGCGGTATATTGTCATCGCGGCAGGAAACAACAGCCAAACTAGCAGACACTCATAATATGCCTATCCAGATAGCCCAGTATTGCTAAGGATATATAGACTGCCCGTCCTTCCGTGAAAGAGGTCGTCATAAGGGCTCACATAGTGAGCGAGATGGGATCCATCCTTCTACATCCTTATGTGCACGATCTAAGCGCACGTCGTATGGCAACGTGCTATGGTATAAAATTCTCTCCCCGAGAGTGTACGCCATTAAATTTATACCCTACGGACCCAAGTCCAATCACCCTGTGATTGACTTGTCCGGCCATATTGCCCCGCGATATGCCTGGGATCTTCCGACAAGCTCGCACCCCGTACGACGAGTCAGACCCCTAGTCCGGCTATATATAAACAGATAAAAGTGGCCATGGGATAACCACTTCGGTCGCTCGGCCTATAGCATATGGCAATCTCATCCTGACCTGGTCAGGACGACTCTATTAAGTGCTTCCACTGTCGCCATACCCAGTATGCAACAATACAGTCACTGTTTCGAGCAGCTGACATCTAGCACTTAGTCTCACTTTTCGTATGCTTCCCTAATATAAAGGGGATCTCTCGTGTGAGGGAGATTTTCTACCTACTGACGTATCTTTGTTAAATGTGTGCCCTGCACACATCGTGTACCCCATACATTTCGTGTACCTTGTACACTTGTACTCCATGCCTAAAATAGTCAAACAAAAATAGATATATATATCCCAGATAATAAATAAAGAAAGAAACACACCATCAATCTTAAAATATGAACATATAAAGTCTCCATCGACAAATAATGTTAAATACAAGAGTAAAGTCTATCAAGCTACTTAAAATGCAACACGTCATCCAGGACGAAGCCCAAACGCACATAGCGTTCGGCTATTACCTTCGTCATCGGATCCATGATCGTCTGACTTGAAGGAAGACCCTATAGCTTAGACCACCTTCTCATGCTACTTACTCCTTGATAAAATATCGATAGATCTGTAAGTGCTTCAACTTCCTATATATGAAATTATTTAAGTATGCTATCGTTAACCTGATATCACGATGAAGAGAAACCCTGTTTTCCTTGCATGCGGAATCATGCGCAGAGTCCCAAGAAATTACTTCAGTCTAGCAGCATCTTTGGCGTTACTAAAGTATCCGCATTTTCCACCTCCATGGTGGAGAAACCACTTAACTTGCTTCTTACTATTCCGAGTGATGGCCCTGCCATTACGGAAGAAACCACGTGCGGATATGGATGCTATCATATCTAGATTACCGGCCCAATCGGTATCTATATATCCACACAGTTGCAAGTTGGATCCTTCATAGCACAAGGTATAGTGGGCCTCCCACTTAAATACCTGAAAATCATCGTCACTTCATTCCAACATGCATACCCTAATACTAAGTCTAATCGGTAAGGGTTATGTGTCTGGTCAAGTACACACTATGCATACATTTGACACTGACTATGCAAAATGGAACCCTCAAAATCCATCTTTCTTCGTTAAGAGTCTTATAGCAAAGATCAAGGCTAAAAACATGTCCAATAGTGACTGGAGTACTAAATTGAAGTGATTGTGCGGGCTGAACCATTTTAAGACATATCTCATGTGAGTCTCTGAAGACAAATATAAGATGCTCTTGAAATGACTCCTCATGGATCCAATTCCTAAGCATAAACTAAACATCTCATATGTCCTCTATAACGAGAACAACCACTCCAAGTGGTATTCATTATCTCCAAGTCACTTTCGATCATCACAATATTGTTCACAACAAGATCTCTAAATTTACAGTTGTCGCATTCAATCATAGTCAGTCCATATCTAATATAGATTGATGCTATCGAATCGGCAACTGCTTGGATAAGTGTTTCAAGCCATAAATTGACTCTATGAGTTGACTCGAGTCTTCTTGGTTTTGAAACCCATAGGTAGATCTTCCAGATCTCCTTATCCAAATCTCCATCGAAAATACGACGTAAGTCCTCAGGACTAGTTCAAGATCTTTATGTGTAACGATTTGTTAGAGAAGGTGAAATAGACGCAATCATCACCCTGAGTGAAAAGTGTCTATTCATTGTCCACCTATGCTACGTGAATCCCTTCGCCAACAATTGTGCCTTGTATCTCTACAGTATCGTCCACCCTTCGCAAGACCTCGAAAACACCGGTTTTTATCAACAGTGTTGCGTCCAGTAGGATAATCGATCAAATACAGACTTGACCCTTTATCTTTGATTCTTCCATCTCTTCCATTGTCGTTATTCACTTCTTCGTAGCAGGCCCAGAAGTAATGTCCATAAATGACTTGGGTTCCATAATCAATTCGGAGTTACCATAAACGTCTCCCCTTTGATATCGAAACATCGTCAGGTGTCAGTCCACAACACTATTTACAAGTCATTTGCGGATCCGTGATTGGCTCCGAGCCATCAACGGAAATATCGATCTCACCGTCGCCATCTGCTGAAGGAACTAATTCTTTCTGCACTGCTGACCAACTAGGAGACTCCTCAATCTCATAGAATCCCAAATCCTGACCTATTTCTGCCTTTTGCGTAAATTCCTCCCTGAGGAAATCATTCGTTGTTTTCTCCCTGAGAAAATCAACATCGCATGACCAAATGTCAGTCGCAGTCTGTTCATATCATAATTTTGCATTATTATATTCTCCATTCTTATTTATTTTACAAATAAATAGGTGCTTTTGATCCATGTCTGCTACATAGTTGCAGGTTACAGGTTCTCGGAACAAAATAGTGAAAATGATGAAAATACGCTACAAAAGTGAGACTACGACCAACAAATAGAAGAATCTTGATCATGCCTACAGTTTAAGGGACAAACGAACATCAATAAACAATTTCACAAAGTACAAAGGGCAGTGCAAGATTCAAGACTTCAACACGAAGCGAACGGTAAAAGTCCACCACATTCTACACTATGGAAATCTGGAAGAAACTAGAAGACATTCTGAAGAATCAAGTAAAGAAAAGTCAAGGAAAAAGAAACATAAAATATACCTGAGAAAACAGAGCCAAGAGCCTCCAAGATGGCCGCGGATCCGCGGCCAAATATGGCTTCCTGCAGCGGATCCGCGGCCATACAGTACACGTGTCGGTGCAAAAGTGTCGGTGGGTGGCGGTGCGTTGACCAGGCTTCTCAGGGTAGTTTTGTAAATGTAGATAAGGATCAGATGTATACCCTAGGGTTTCTATAATCTATAAATAGGAACCCTACAGCTCTTTTTGGAGCATGCCTCTTTTTATTTATCTATTTTAGAATTTCAATTCCTGTAATGTTCAAAGAGTGCATCAAATAAAAAGTAAGTCTTTTTCTTTATCTTGTCTTAGTTTAATTTCTTTTCTGCCCTAGTTAATTAGATAACAATTTTATTTATCTGCCGTAGTTTAGTTAATTAGGTTATTGAATTAAAATCATAAAAATGAAATCTTTTATCAATTCTCTAATGAGTGAGTAGTTCCTCACTTGTTAAGGTTAGGTTTGGGGAAGGTTTGAGAGATGAAAATCTTTCACCCCTTTCTTGCCCGTTATACATTTTAAAATAGGACTCTATGCATACATACACACACCGCTCACTACGACACCCTATCCCACGAGGTAGCGGTGATATCATAGTTAAAGACCGGTTGTGTATGATTTCCATGGAGGTTAGGGTAAGAGTTAAGAAAAGACGGACAAGGACAAAAGGGAAGAAACCTAGTTTCTTCCCGATCGTGCTAATCCCCTTTGTTAACTATTACCTTAACACCTAAATAGTTCTTAATTAGGGCATAGAAAGCGGTGAGACATATTGACTTTCCAAACTTAACCTAAACCTAACCCTAGCAAGGTTTTAATCCTAATCAAACTCATTTCAGTTTTTATTGAAAATCAAACCTACCACCATTGGAATTAACTCGTTAGAACAACTAGAAAATACACAAAATCCCTATGGACCGACCCGTACTCAACCGGCTAGCTACCAAGCCACACCGTTCTTGATTGCGGTAAATTCTTTGATAACAAATAGCGTAAGCATATAAATCAAAACTCAATCAAATGGCGCCGTTGCCGGGGATGGCGTAGTTATTTTCTTTTTGTAATTTCGGGTTGATTAAAAATTAAAAAATCATAAAAACTGAAAAATAAAAAATATAAAAATTTATCATCTTGTTATTTTTTGAAGGGTTTTCGTTTGAATTGTGCAGGATCGAAGAGACGAGCAGATTCAGATCTGGAAAAATCCAGTGAGCAAAACAGCAGATCTGAACAAACAGAGGATAATCAGAACATAAAAACAAAAAAAAAATTGGGATCTGAACCGCCAAGTCAACCGTGGAACCGCGGTCAAAGGCACGTTCCCGCGGCGGATCCACGGCCTGATTGGTGACGTCATCATTTGAAAAATTCTCTGTAAGCATCTTTTCTTCTTCTGAACCCCCTGATCTCCTCTGAAAAATTTTCCTGCAGGGTTCTTTGTGCAAAAACTTCTCTCCCTTCTCCAATAACTTGATCTTGTGCAGGATTCTTTGCGCCGCAATAAAAGAAAATTTTTTTGTGCAATTATTTTGTGTGTTTTACTGCTTTGCATTCTTAAACTGACTTTAAGGGGCTATAACACCAATCCAGATTGGGTGGGGATTTCATTACCCTTCCTAGGACCCCAAAAATCACAAAAAGCATATTGCATTAACCATCGAGTAAATTAAAAAAGATTAGACTCAGCCTATAAGGACTGTCGTGCTCGATAGGACAAAGGAATAGTTGCAGGCATCGGTCGTTTATCTAAACCAGACTTTGTGGTGCCTAGGCTAGACAAGTGGGGAAAGGTAATTTTAAAAGGCCCGTCTCACGGTGATTCGTGAGCGGATCCCTCTTTTCTTTACTTGTGCTTACCTGGCCACAATTGGCGGTGAAGAGGCGATTTGAGGATCTCACAACTTGCCCTTTGGAACAGTTAGGAGCAGTCTAGTTGACCTAGGAGACCCTAGATCTAGACTTGATTGTGCATATTGTGATTTCTTGAACGTGTGTCTAAGCTTCTTAAAAATCTTTTTGCAAAAAAGCTCCTTATAAACAAAACACAAAACAGAAAATTTTTACAAAAAAAAAACCTTGCCAATTTGTTGCTAGAAATCCATTGCACCCATATTCTTCTCATTGACGTTTTCTTACCCCCACCTTCTGTTTTTACCTTTTGACTACACTATACCTCTTTAGTGTATGTCCGGTTGGACTAGGGACACTAGCGCCCGTTTAGTCCGTGTCTCGTTAGTGCCGACTGACGACGATTTCGACTCCGAAGTCGAAATTCCCTCCACTTCTTTACCTTCATCATCATATTCTTTGTCTTCTAAGAAGATGTCGGGATTCAATCCTAACAACCCCTTACCCGCGAGACTGATTCCATCTCCACTAGGTGCGAATAACCCACCACACCCTCCTGTTGAAGCGCCCCAAAGAATCGCGCTCCAGGATCTTTTCTATCCCATCCGCACCGCTTTACCCACTTGTCTTTCACTTCCACCGGCTAATGGGGATAACTTTGAAATTAAACCCCACTTCATCAACATGTTGCCCAAATTTCATGGACTGGAATCCGAAGATGCCTATATCTTCATAAACAAATTCCAGAATGTTTGCGCAATGATGAAGACCACACAACTTTCTGATGATGCTATAAGGCTACGTGTCATTCCATTCACCTTATGTGACCTAGCCGAAAAATGGTTATATAGCACAGCATCACACTCGATAAAAAAATGGGAAGAGTTTGTTAAGGCTTTTCTAAAAAAGTTTTACCCGCACCACAAGACCGCGAGAATTCGCAACGAAATTATTCAATTTTCCCAGCTTCCTTCCGAACCTTTTTGGAAGTGTTTTGAAAGATTTAAGGACCTACTTGTTCAATGCCCTCACCATGGTATCGAGAATTGGCAACTTTGCCAAACTTTATACGAAGGACTAAACCCAGCAACTAAGCAGTTGTTGGAAACCATTTGTCAAGGTCACTTTCTTACAAAATCAAGCGAGGAAGCTTGGCAGTTTCTCGACAATCTTGCTGAACAAACACTTCAGTGGGAAAGCACTAAGACTACCTCATCTACTTCATCAGGTCAGTCTAGGGCAGGCATACATCAACTTGATATGTCGATTGCAATGAAGGCCGAAATGGCTGCACTAACGAAAAAGCTAGAGACAATTGAGAGAAAATTCTCATCGCCTTCTCCTGCCCCTGCTTTACCCCCACGCACAGTTTGCGCTTGTTGTTTGGATCCGTCCTATCTTACTGAAGAGTGTCCTTACAATCCACCTGTTCAAGGACAATGTCAAGTCAATGCTGCCTTTCAGTAAGGACAAAGAAATGATCCATACTCTTCGACTTATAATCCTGGTTGGAGGAGCCACCCAAATTTTGCTTGGAATCAAAATCAACAACAATTCCAAGGCAACAACAACTTTCAAAGGCCTCCTCCACAACAACAAGCCCCTCAACAAACTCAATATCAGCAACCTTTCCAACCCCTACCTTACCCAAACCAAATGAATAATTTTGTACCCAACAACTCCTATCCTCAAAACAATTTTGTTCAGCCGAATAACGATAAGGTTTCCTCGCTAGAACGAAGTTTGGATGCGTTTTTAAAACAATCTACACAATCCGCAGCAAGGTTGGAGACTTCCATTCAGTCTTTGGTGCAAAACAGTGCTTCACATGATCAGAGCATCAAATCAATTGAGGCCCAAATTGCACAACTAAATGCTGCGTTAAGCGAGCGAGAAAATGGAAAGCTTCCGTCTCAACCATTGCCAAATCCCGGTCACACACACAACGCACATGTTGCTTATGAACAACAAAATCATAATGTAAATGCTGTGACCACTTTGAGATCTGGAAGAGTGTTGCACAATAATGTGGGTAATAGTGATGACACCCCTGCCGGTGCTTCTTCTTCATCTTCTTCTTCTCCATCTTCTTCTTCTCCATCTTCTTCTTCAGAGCCTGTTCTTCATTCTTCACAAGGCTCTATTTCTTCTAATTCGAACGGACCCACATCTCAATTAACGAAAACACCAACACTGGGATCCGTTCCAACTCCGCAATCTACTCCACAAACATTGGACTCAACAAATTTTCAAAATATTCCATTTCCAAACAGGTTGAGATCCTAAACAAACTCCACAAATGGAGAAGATTGTGGAGTTATTCAAACAGGTTAGCATCAACATAACTCTCTTGGATGCCATCCAACAAGTCCCTTCTTACGCTAAAATCTTGAAGGACTTATGCACCAAGAAGAGGAAGTCTCAGGTACCTAAGAAAGTATTTGTAGCTAGTGTCGTGAGCAATGCTATTAACCAACCTCAACCTTTGCCCCAAAAACGAAAGGACCCTGGCTGTTGATCAGTCGAAAATACTGCATCTTTAAACCGGCAATTTCCCTATCTTTTGCACTCATCTAGAAGTGTTCGGCATTCATATAGCACATATTAGCAAAACAGTCGTTAAATATTAGATTGCATGTGTTAGACTTTAAAACCGGCACTATAAGGGAAATTGACTGTATTTCATAGCATCGCATCATTCTTGCATATCGCAACTTGTGTTTCGAAGTTTGTGCAGGAAATTACAGAAGATCGGTCAAAATTACATAACAGACTGCTAAAAAAATACGCCAACTCAAGGAATTGGAATCTGGCAATGATCTAGAATGAATTCAGAGATTCAACATATCAGGAAATACATCAAAGTACAGAAGAAGCCAACACATGAAGTATGAAGCCCCAAGCCAGCAACATGGCCGCGGAACCGCGGCCGGAGCCGCCTTGCGCCGCGGTTTCGCGGCGGCGATGCCACATCAGCAGAGTTTCTTCAGCTCAACCCTCTTCTCTTTGGTCCTACACCTCATAAAGACACTACATTTTCCAGATGGATCTCGAAGCTTCTGTCAGATCAGCAAGCCCTAGGGTTCCTAACTAAACACCCCAAGCTTCCACAACAAGCTTCACCTAAACTACATTAGAGCCTAGAACCTTCTCCCTAACCTCCTAGCTTAGGGTAGAAGCTAAGCCCTAACTAACTACTTCTAGAAGCCTCTCCCTATAACAAACTTTTGGAGGGAAATTCAAAATTCAAAATCCTAGACTTAGGGTTTGGGAAACCTATAAAAAGACCCCAAGGCTCACTTAAAATGGTTGTTCATTAGTTGTTCAATCTTTGGCTAATCTCTAATTGTTCATTGTTTCTCAATTCAATTGTTGTGGTTGTTCTTCATCTTCAACCCAACACCTACCACCTCAAACCCTAACCCTAATCCCAATCAAGAACTCAAATTCAAGATCCTTTGAGTGCAAGCAAAGCAAGTCTTCAACGATCCTTTAGAAGCAAAGCCGGACTTCAACGGAGCACGAGATCCAAGACGATCCACGACTCAAGGAGCTGAGCGATGCTAGATTTGACGAGCGAAGTTCCTTCCTCTTGTAATTCTTGAGAGTTGTAACTACTTGTTGATATAATAAAGGTGAAGATTCTTTAAACTTGCTTATATTTCAATTCGAGCATTATGCTTATATTTCGATGCTTGAATATATTCTTTGTGATGATGCTTGAGTAAAACTCCGCTCGTGGAGGAATCGAAACGATTGTAAAATGATGATGTTGATGAATCTTTAAACGTTTTTCTTAAGTCCTATAACAATTGTAAATTCTTGAAAATCGAATGATCGATGATATAGATCGATGCGATTGTGTTCTTGATTCCTTTCGCACAATCTAGAGATCAACAATTGATCATTCGATTTTCTAGAAGCTATCTAGTGAATGTGATTCATCGAAAGGACAAAGGATAGGATGAGGAACCCTAATTCTTCGCAAGATCCTTGATCCTCGATGAATCTACATCGATTTAGCATCAAATTGTTAATGGATAAGAAATCGTAATTTCGAATCTTCTTCACATCTACGATCTAATCGATTCCTACGAGCTTTACTTCAAATCTTGAAACTTAAATTGATTGGAATTCTATCAATACTTGATTCTTGATGTTTATCGTTTTCTTGATTAGAATAATTGATTCTTGAAATTCATCGATATAAATCTTGAATCGTTTTTGCTTTTCTTTTCTATTAAATTTTCGATTCAAACAAAACAAAATACGAACGAATCGCACAATCCCTGTGGACGATCCGCACTCACTAATGCGCTACAAACCGACACCGTTATTGATTGCGGTCAAATAATTCTTTGATTGTGATTTCTATTCATTTTCTAAACCGACACACAAAGAAACTAGCAATCAAATGGCGCCGTTGCCGGGGATCGCGCGCTAATTCGTTCTTTATTTGAAATTTGAATTGAAAGATTTATTTCATTGTAATTTTGTGATCAAAATTCGCGCAAAATCTAAACGTGTGTTGTGATTTGATTGCGAGGAATTCTGGAAGCTGTGGAGAAAGTGAATTTTTTTTCAGACAATTCCAGAGGACTCAGGAGCTGAACATAAGCTCTCTGTGAAATTTTGAAGCAGTGAACAGTACCCACGGGCGCGATTCCGCGGTCCTAGCAAGCAGTTGCGGCGGTTCCGCGGCTTGGTGAAGCCCCCTCTGTACAAATTTGCTCTAAGGTCCTCTACAACTTTCTTATCTCCTCCTAAATCTGCTCCAAATAACATTTTGTGCAAGCTTCTTTGCAAAAATCGCAGCGCCGCAAAAAGCAAAATTAAATTGTGCGTGTTTTGATTTTGTGGTTGTTTGCATAATTAATACGGACATTAAGGGGCAAAGACCAAATCCAGATTAGGTGGGGAGTTCATTACCCTTCCTAAGCCCCGAAAATCGCAAAATTTGCATCCGCATTGACCCTCATTAACTAAAAGAAATCTAGAGATGACTCTAAGGACCGTCGCGCTCACTTAGGACAGAAGAAGGCCGTGGGTAATTCATTGCTTATCCGCGTTTCTCTTGTGGTGTCTAAGGCAAGTGTGTCGAAGGCTAGTGGTTACTTAATTAGGCCCACTACTTACATAGTGGAGAACCTCTCACTTACCTGGCACTTACCTGGCCACAGGAGAGACAAAGAGGCAGTGGAGGATTTATTCTGCGACTTGTCTTTTGGCAGTTAGGAGCGGTCTAGAGATTTGACCTAGGTGATCCCTAGAATTAGGGTTTTGTGTGTTGCATTTGTTGTGCTTGCATCATTTTTTCAAAAATCCGTATCAATTTTCAAAACAAACACTGCATTCATTCATTCATTTCCCCTAATTATAAGTCACGCTGCCACTTGTACTAACCCTTTTTAGTGCAAGATAGGCTGGACACAGGATTCTAGTGCCCGTTTAGTCCGCGTACCCTTTATCGACTCCGAAGTCGGTATTTCTCCATTTACTCCTTCTTTACCCACTACCACACCCACATCGATGGATCCGTCTCCATCGAATTTCTTTAACACTAATCTGCCGCCGTCCGTTGGTGCGCAGAATCCACCCCGCATCTCTTTCCAAGAGAGGTGCTATCCATTGCGAGGTCCTCTTTCGACCTGCTTATCCATTCCACCAGCCAACGGGGATAATTTTGAGATTAAACCCCAATACATCAACCTTTTACCCAAATTCCACGGACTCAAGACTGAGGACGCTTACGTTTTCATCACCAAATTTGAAAACGTATGCGCAATGATGGGTACGTCACAACTTTCAGTGGATACTATGCGTCTACGACTTCTTCAATTTACTTTGTGCGATATGGCCGAGAAGTGGCTATATAACACTACCGCACACTCTATTACGAATTGGGAAGAATTCGTTGCGGCATTCCTTAAGAAATTTTACCCTATGCAAAAGACAGCTCGAATCCGTAGCGAACTGAATCAATTTACCCAGCTTCCGACTGAACCATTTTCAAAATGCTTTGAACGTTTCAAGGATCTTTTGGTTCAATGTCCTCATCACGGCATCTCGAGATGGGATCTTTGCCGAATCATTTATGAGAGCATTAACCCAAACACTGAACAGAACCTTGAAAACATGTGTCAAGGCACTTTTATGACCAAGGATGATGGGGAAGCTTGGAAATTTTTAGAAGAGTTTGCTGAAAAATCACTACAGTGGGAGAGTGGAACCCAACCATTGAATAGGGGTGGCGTACACCAAATTGATGTGTCCATAGGTGTTCGAGCTGAGATGGCAGCAATGCAAAAGAAGATCGAGGCTATGGAACATAAATTTTCAGCAGCCTCCCTAAACCCAATGTCGCTCCCCAAAACTGTATGTGGGTGCTGTTCTGATCCTTCTCACTTAACGGAAGAACGTCCATTAAACTCTGCGTTTCAAGGTCACGAGCATACAAATGCAGCATTTCAAAGACCTAGAAACGATCCATATTCTTCCACGTACAATCAGGGTTGGAGGAATCACCCAAATTTTGCTTGGAACCAACAACAACAATCACATCAAAACACGGTTCCAAGCCAAAATAATTTCCAAAGGGCTCTTCCACCACAACAGCAACCACTTCAACTCACTCAACACCTTTACCAGTCACAAAATTTCCACAACCAGGTCAACACTCCTGCACCGTCTAATCCTATGCAGATGACCGGTTCTGACGAATTCTCTCAATTCACTCAAACCATGAAATCACTCTTGTCAAATTTCATAGAGGTTTCGGCTGAGGTTAGATCTTCTGTCAGTGAGATAAAGAAAAACTCAGCGTCCCAAGATGAGAGTATCAGATCGATGGAAGCTGAAATCGCACGACTTAAAGCCGAGATGAGTGCGAGAGAAAAAGGGAAACTTCCATCTCAACCCCTACCGAATCCTGGGCATTACAATGTAAATGCCGTCACAACGTTGAGATCAGGAAGAGTGCTGAATAACTATGTCGGGGAAGGAATTGATGATATTGAAAATCCTATCAATAACACCCCGGCTGAGACCTTTCCTCACACACACACTTCTACTTCTGATCCTTGTTCTTCTACCCCACCGCCTTCTCGTGAGCCTATTCTCCATTTCCCACTAGGCTCGACACCTCAGTATAGCCCTTCTAGTTCTCCACAGACGATCCCCACTCCTCTTTTGGGATCACGTCTACCCTCTCTTCCTTCTCCTATGATGGACCCGGCACTTATTGCTAAAGCTCCTTACCCGAATCGGTTAAGGGGTAACAAAGCGAGTCCACATATGGAGAAAATTATGGAAATGTTCAAACAGGTTAATATCAATATCCTTTTCCTAGATGCTATTCAACAAGTCCCCGCTTATGCGAAAATTCTTAAGGACTTGTGCACTAGGAAGAGGAAGACTCAAGTGCCGAAGAAGGTCTTCATGTCTAATAATATTAGCACTGCTTTTATCCCCCAGCTACCAAAGAAACGAAAGGACCCAGGATGTCCTACGATATCGATTTCTATTGGGGGTAAAAACATAAATCGTGCTCTTTTAGACCTTGGCGCAAGTGTTAACCTACTTCCATATTCTGTATATGAGCAACTAGGGATTGGAGAGTTGAAACCTGCTCACTGCACTCTCCAAATGGCAGACCGTTCAATCACCAAACCAAGGGGTGAACTAGAGGATGTGTTGATAAAGGTCGGGGAATTTGTATTCACTGTAGACTTCATTGTACTTGATACACAACCTGTAGCAAACCCCCGGGGCCAAATTCCGGTGATTTTGGGTCGACCTTTCCTTGCCACTTCCAACGCTGTTATTAACTGTAGAAATGGTTCAATGAATTTATCATTTGGAAATATGACCATTGAACTAAACATCTACAAAGTTGGAAGTCAGCCATCAGAACACTCTGCTCATATTCTTGATGTGCGCTCTGTCCACGAGATCGCTCCCGAGAGTTGCGGAGTTGAGGAACTTTGCTTTACAGATCTCGACGACACTACCACATCACTGTTTGATCTCACACATGATCTTAGTGAGGACACTTTTCCTACACTTGAGTCCGACACTCCTGACTTTTCACCACCCGAGTCTGTATCTTTCACAGGCTATGAGCTTCTTTGCGACTCCAAAAATCACTGGATGATCCCACCTTCTATTATTTCTCCGCCTGTATTAGATCTCAAAATTTTACCTTCTCATCTTAAATATGCTTATTTAGGTGAGAATGAGTCTTTACCGGTTATCATATCCGCTTCTCTAGCATCAGAGCAAGAGAATGCACTTTTATCGGTATTGAGATCTAATAGAGAGGCGTTTGGTTGGACTATGGCGGACATCAAAGGGATTAGTCCCTTGATTGTTGAACATCATATACATGTGATGGATGATGCCAGACCAACCCGAGAACCACAGAGACGGTTGAATCCCGTCATGAAGGAAGCGGTGATGAAAGAGATCATCAAATGCCTTGATAATGGTATTATATACCCTATCTCCGATAGCCAATGGGTGAGTCCTATACATGTCGTCCCTAAGAAATCCGGCATCACTGTTATTACCAATGAGGCAAATGAGTTGATTCAGACACGCGTCCAAACTGGGTGGCGTGTATGTATTGATTACAGAAAACTCAATGCTGCCACGAGGAAAGACCACTTTCCTGTACCTTTCATTGATCAAATGCTGGAACGCTTAGCTGGACGAGAGTATTATTGTTTTATGGACGGATACTCAGGCTATAATCAGGTCCCCATCGCCAAAAAGGATCAAGATAAAACCACTTTTACTTGTCCTTTTGGTACCTTTGCTTACAGTCGCATGCCCTTTGGGTTATGCAATGCTCCCGCTACCTTCCAGCGGTGTATGATGGGGATATTCTCTGACATGGTAGAGAATTTTCTGGAGATCTTTATGGACGATTTCTCGATTTTTGGAGACTCTTTTTCTGATTGCCTTGCGAATCTTGACGCAGTTCTTACTCGTTGCAAAGAGAAGAACTTAACTTTGAATTGGGAAAAATGCCATTTCATGGTCCAAGAGGGAATTGTACTTGGACATGTTATTTCACAGAAAGGCATTGAGGTTGACAGAGCTAAGATAGATGTCATTCAAAACCTTCCTCATCCCAAAAGCGTCAAATATATTCGATCTTTCCTTGGCCATGCGGGCTTTTATAGGAGATTCATTAAGGATTTTAGCAAAATTGCTAGACCTTTAACTCTTCTCCTGGCCAAGGATACGACCTTCCACTTTGACTCGGATTGTGAGGCAGCTTTCGACTCACTTAAACACTCCCTCACTACAGCCCCCGTTCTATCGTCTCCAAATTGGGACTACCCCTTTGAGCTAATGTGTGACGCATCCGATTTTGCAGTTGGTGCAGTCTTAGGACATCACATTGAAAAGATGCCACACGTGATCTACTATGCGAGTAAGACCCTGAATGATGCTCAAATTAATTATACAACTACCGAAAAGGAACTTTTGGCGGTTGTATTTGCATTAGAAAAATTCAGGCCTTACTTAATTGGCTCTCCTATAGTCGTGTATACTGACCATTCAGCCTTGAAATATCTTCTGGCGAAGAAAGATGCAAAAGGTCGGCTAATACGTTGGATCCTTCTACTACAAGAATTTGATCTTGTTATCAAAGATAAGAAAGGATGTGAAAATGTAGTAGCCGACCATCTTTCACGCATCTCTTTTTCCCCTGTGACCCTGCTGATTGAAAAGAATTCTTGATGTGTAGTATGAAATTGTAAAGAAATCACAACCAAAAATTATTTGACCGCAATCAACTACGGTGTCGGATGTAGATTGTTAGTGAGTGCGGATCGTCCACAGGGAAAGTGTAATCGTTCGTCTTTTGAATTAAATGAATCGAAACTTTAAAGAAAAGAAAACAAACAATTCATGATTTAAAGTTGAAGTTCAAGAATTAGAAAAACATAGATCTAATAACAAGAAAATGATAGAATCAAGAATTGATAGTTTGATGATTTTTCCAAACCAAATCTCAAGAATCGAAATGAGGCTCGTAGGAATCGATTGGATCTATAGATGTGATGTAATCTTACAATTACGTATTCTTATCCTTCGATGAATTGATACAAGATCGATGATGATCGATGAGAATTAGGGATTTCTTGTGAAACTAGGGTTTCATCTTATCCCTTGTTCATTCATCGATATCATTCATATTCTAGCCTCTAGTAAATTCAAGAAACGATCGTAGATCCCTAATTTCGAGCGATCACAATCAAGAAAGCATCGCAACGAAACTAGGTCATCGATTCTTGAACTTGCTAGGGTTTACAAAACTCGTAGGACTTAAAAATCGTATTAAGATTTGTTACATCATCATTCTACAATCGTCTCGACTCCTTTACGAGCGGAGTTTTACTCACACATCACAACAAGAACAACAATTACAAATTGAGATCTAATCATGATGCAAGAATTAAAAGAAAGCAAGATAAAAGAATTTCACCTTTTATTTATATCGACAATTTTATTACATTCGCTCAAGAACTACAAGAGGAAGAACTCGATCGTCGATTTGGCTTCGCTCGTCCCCGTGAGTCGCGGATCGGCTTGGATCACTTGCCCGATTGAAGATCGGCTCGGCTCCTAAAAGGTTGAAGGCTTCTCACTTGATTTGGTACTCAAGATCTTGGATTTGGAGTGGAATTAGGGTTAGGGTTTCGCACAAGCCTTGTCACGAGACTTGTGGAAGAAAATGGTGTAGAATGAACCCCCTTAACCCTAGGTCTAGGTTCCTATTTATAGACATCTAAACCCTAGATCTAGGATTTCAAATTCTAAGTTTCCCTCCTAAAGTTTGTTGAGGAAATTTGAATTTCCCTCCAAAAGTTAGTTAGAGGAGAAGCTTCTAGAAGAGGTTAGTTAGGAGCTTAATTAGGATTAGCCTTGCTTAATCTTCTTTGCTGATCTGGAAGAAGAATCTGGAGAATTCTGGAATTTGAGGTATCATAAATGAATGTGGGCCAAGAGATAGGAGTTTTGCACAAAATTTTGGGAGCTGAAGCCTTGAAACTGCCGCGGATCCGCGGCCCAAGCAAGCTCTAGCCGCGGATCAGCGGCTACTTGTGGGCCTTGGGCTTTCAACTTCTCTGTTAATTCTCTTTATAGTATGTGGACTTTGTTTTGATGTGTGGAATTTCATTTGGCCTTCTGTATTGCTACCAGATCTCAGATCTTTGAGTTGGCGTAATGTTTGATCAGCAAAAATGATAATTTTGACTTTTCTTCCGGATTTTCCTGCACAGACTCAAGAAAAGTGTTGCGCAAATACAGAAATGATGCGATGCCATGAAATGTGGTTAATTTCCTTTAAAATGTCGGTTTAAAAGTCTAACACATGAAATCTGATATTTAACGACTGATTTGCTAATATGTGAAATATGAATACCGAACACTTCTAAATGAGTGCAAAAGATGGGGAAATTGCCGTGTTAAAAATACATTATTTTCGACTGATCAAATACCCCCAAACTTAATTTCGATCGTCTCGAGCAAATGTTTTATTAAAAAGAGAAGGAGAAAATAAAGAAAGAAAAAAACTAACTAGCACACTTTCGTAGGCAACACGATTACACTGAGCACGTGCAACAAGCCTTTAAAGCTCTAGGTGTCCCTAGTAGGAGGAGTGTTGTCTCCTGAGGGTTTTCAGCGGATTGCACCCACAAAATCAAATAAAAGGAAGATCATGAATATTACATTTAAAGACAAGAATTGTAAAAGAAAGACTTTGAAAATTAGGGTTTCCAACTAAGCTAGCTTTTCGGTTGTCATGAGCCCTATCTTAATGGTCATGAAAAGATGTCAGAAATCACGTCCTCCCTCAATAAAACATCGTCTTATTCTTCATTCCTATCTTTCTTCCAAACATCGATCATATAACCCTGCGTGTGTGTAAAGGACATCCCTACACCCGGAGAATTCAATTCAAGCTATCATACTCTTGTCCATCAGCCTCAGTACTTTTTGATTAATGAATATTTAAACGAGATTGCTCACACACTTTCATGCGACCGTTAACACTTCTTGAGGTACTAACCGACCGATTACTCATGTGCTTGCTTACTTGGTGTATTTCCCTCGTCTTGCACCACCTCAGGCATAGCAGTGACTCCCAGACCAGTTGGCCTTAGGGCACTAGGTGAAGAAGCACTCTCGCTATATATTTTTTATTACCTTTGGTGATAACAAAACCAGTGTCCATTTTTCTCACCAATTTATATTTTCTTTATTCATTTTTTTTTATTTCCTTCATACTTTTGGCTTTAAGACAAGAGCATTTCAAGGTATCCTCTACTATCCCAGGCTTCAAGACGTGTGTAAGTGCGAATAGCAGGGTATCAACGTTCAAAATGTTTGGCTTCCAGAATAGAAACTATTTTTCAGACTTATTTTGATCCTCAGATTAGTGACGTCTTTCATTTTACTAACCCTTGGGACAACGGCTCATAACTACTTATTACTAGTTCGTATAAGAAAACTTCTAATTTTCTTAGTTTTCTTAAATTTTCTAATCTCATGGATGTAATTGTTCACTATCTAAACTTTTATTATCTTATTTATGTACAAAAAATATTTTTATCTTTTTAGAAAATTTTTAAATTTTTATGGTTTTCAAAAATGTTTTGTGCTTATGCAAATGATATGCAAATGATGCGCAAATTAATAAGCACAAACCTCCCCCAAACTTGTTTTCAACAGTGTCCTCACTGTTGCCATCTGCTAAATCTCGAAAAACCTGTAAGCTTGAGAGGAATTTATTAGTGGGGGCAAAATATTTAAGTGAAGACCCTCCCCCAAACTTATTTTTGGCTCATCATTTTGTAAAAAATTTTCTTTTTAGAAGCCAGAAAAACATACCCCCCCAAACTTGAGTTATGCAATGTTAAGCTTTGAAAATCACAAGTGGGGGTCAAAAATATGGTCGATGCCAAGCTTTGGAAAGACCGAAGGTTAACACCAACCATTCAAATTTTTTATCAATGCAGTGCTCTGGTTGGTGGAAGAAGAAGTGGGGAAAGGTTAAGTGGTGGAAAAGAATGTGTGTGCGTCTCATTTTGGAGAGACGATGCAGTGTATATGATGGATTACTCGCATTCTTTTTACAAGTCAAAAGAAGGGGTGGAGGTTCAATTTCATTGATTGGGAGATGATTCATCTCAACACCCGTGTTATTCAAAAATGTGAGTTCATCAGCGAAGATGTCCTCAAAAGTTCCATCAATACCCCGATGAATAATGTCATCACAAAGTGCGGGGTGATCTTCAGACTCTAAGAACATTTCATAATCCGTGTTAATTGTTGACCCGGACATCTCGGTGGAAGAGTCCGTATGTGTATGATACATAGTTGGGTCAAACAATAACGTATGAAAAGAGTCTAGATCAATATCAGGAGGATCATCAAATTCGCTGCTGTCGACATCCATTAAGTCGACAGAACATACCTGAGCAGTAGGTTCGGAGGGTACACTTCCTAACTTGTAAATATTCAGCTCTATTGACCTATTCCCGAAAGATAGGGTCATAGAATCATTACGACAATTGATTATTGCGTTGGAAGTGGCCAAAAAGGTCCGACCTAAAATCACCGGAATTTGATTCCGTGGGTTCGCTACAGGCTGTGTATCAAGTACAATAAAATCCACAGGGAATACAAATTCCCCGATTTTTATTAACACATCCTCCAGTTCACCCCTACGTTTGGTGATTGATTGGTCAACCATCTGAAGAGTTATGTTCAAAGGCTTTAACACTCCGATACCTAGTTGCTCGTAAACCGAGTAACGAAGCAAGTTAACACTAGCGCCAAGGTCAAGTAAAGCACGGTTGATGTGTTTCTCCCCAATAGAAATGGAAATAGTAGGACAGCCAGGGTCCTTATGTTTCCGTGGTAATTGTTGGGGAAAAGCCGTGTCTACAGTACTCGACATGAAGATTTTTTTAGGCACTTGAGTCTTCCTCTTCCTAGTGCACAAGTTCTTAAGAATTTTCGCATAGGACGGAACTTGTTGAATAGCATCTAGGAGAGGGATATTGATGTTAACTTCCTTAAACATGTCCACAATCTTCTCCATTTGGGCATCATGTTTCTTGGGCCTCAACCTATTTGGAAATGGAGCTCTATCAATAAGTGTTGGGTCCAACATTTATGGAGAAGTTTGTGGGGGTGGAAAAGATGAGGTGGGTGGAGGGTTCGAGCCTTTGGGAACACGGAGAATAGGCTCGGAAGAAGAAGGTAAGTTAGACGAAATAGGGTAAGAAATAGAAGTGTGAGTGGAAGTGGAAGTTGAAGCCGGGGTGTTAATGATCAATTCATCATTATCAATTTGTTCACCCAAATGATTGTCTAGCACTCTTCCAGATCTCAACGTTATAAAAGCGTCCACATTAGTGCAATGTGAAGGTCTAGGATCAGGTACGGGTTGAGCTGGAAGATTCCCTTCTTCTCTAGCACTTATTTCGGCTGTTATTCGTTCAATTTGAGCTTCCATTGATTTGATATTCTCATTTTGAGTGAGAATGATCTTTATCATATTATCGATGGAAGATTGAAAACTTGCCGACTCTTGGGTGGATTGTTTCATGAAAGTAACCAAGGTTTGCACCAGTGCAGAGATATTATCAGTACCGTCCAATTGCAAAGAGTTTTCATGTAGTGCAAAAGTGTTGGCAGGATTTTGAAAATTTTGCGGTTGGAAGGGGTGCCGACTCAATTGAAGTGGTGGTTGCTGTTGTGGTGGAGGGACCCTTTGAAAATTGTTTAGGATTGGAACCGTATTTTGAAATTGTGATTGGTTCCAAGCAAAGTTCGGGTAATTCCTCCAATCTTGATTATATGAGGAAGAAGAGGGATAGTTTCCAGGTCTTTGCTGAAGTTCAGCATTAGTGTGACCTTGAAACGGTACATTCAAAGGACATTCTTCCGTCAAATGTAAAGGGTTTGAACAGCAGCCACACACGGTTTTGGGAAGTGTGGATTGGTTTAGGGAGGCTGAAGAGATTTTATTTTCTATAGCGTCGAGTTTCCTTTGTATTGCGGCCATTTCGGCTTTCAAGGTGACGGAAACATCGAGCTGATTGACATCTTCCCTAGGTGGTGGTGGTCTAACACTTTCCCATTGTGATGTGTTTTGAGCTAAATCTTCTAGGTATTTCCAAGCTTCACCATCATCTTTAGATAGGAATTGGCAATGACACATGGTTTCAAGCATCTGTCTAGTAGTGAGATCAATACCCTCATAGATAATTCGACACAAATCCCATCTGGAGATTCCGTGATGAGGGCATTGGATAAGAAGATCCTTGAACCGTTCAAAGCATTTCCAAAATGGTTCATTGGGAAGTTGGGTAAATTTAGAGATTTCGCTCCGAACACGGGCGGTCTTGTGATTGGGATAAAATTTCTTAAGGAATGCTGCAACGAATTTGTCCCATGTTGAAATAGAATGTGCGGGTGTGATGTAAAGCCACTTCTCGGCTAAATCGCACAAAGTGAATGGGAGAAGACGTAAACGCAGAGCATCCAAAGACAGTTGTGAATTCCCCATCAAAGCACATACGTTTTCAAATTTGGAAATAAACATGTATGCGTTTTCAGAATCAAGACCATGAAATTTGGGTAATAGTTTGATGAATTGGGGGTTGATTTCAAAATTTTCCCCGATGGCAGGTGGTATAGAAAGACAGGTGGAAAGGGTAACACGTGTAGGATAGCATCTCTCTTGGAGAGAAATACGTGGAAGATTCTGCGCACCTGCGGGCGGTGGCAGAGTAGTGTTAAAGTTTGATGGATTTGGGTCCATCGCGGGTGTGGTAGGTGGTGGGGAGAAGACGAAGAATTACCGACTCTGGGTCGATAAAAGAAACGCGGACAAGACGGGAAATGGAATCCCGTGTCCAGCCTAACCTTGTGCTAAATGGTTGTAGCACAAGTGGCAGCGTTGGTATAATTAGAGGAAATGAAGTGTTGGCGTTTGTTTTGAAAAATGATACGGATTTTAAAAAAATGATGCGATCACAACAAATGCAACAAGCAAAACCCTAATTTTAGTGGTCACCTAGGTCCGGCTCTAGACCGCTCCTAACTGCCAAAAGACAAGTCGCAGGATAAATCCTCCATTGCCTCTTTGTTCCCCTGTGGCCGGATAAGTGCCAGGTAAGTGGGAAGGTACTCCACTACGTAAGTAGTGGGCCTAATTAAAAACCACTAGCCTTAGACACACTCGCCTTAGGCACCACAGGAAAACGCGGATAAGCAATGAATTACCCACGGCCTTCTCTTGTCCTAATTGAGCGCGACGGTCCTTAGAGTCATCTCTAGATATTTTTTAGTTAATGTGGGTCAATGCGGATGCAAGTTTTGCGATTTTCGGGGCCTAGGAAGGGTAATGAACTCCCCACCTAATTTGGATTTGGTCGTGCCCCTTAATTTTCCGTATTAATTATGCAAACAACCAAAAGAATAAAAAACACGCACAAATTTTATTTTTCTTTTGCGGCGCTGCGATTATTTGCAAAGAAACCTGCACAAAATGTTAGTTGGAGCTAAAAAGAGGAGAGAGGAGAAGGTAAGAAGCTTACAGAGGAAAATTGGCACAGAGAGGAGCTATACTTGCCGCGTAACCGCCGCAGGTAGGGGTCTTTTGCCGCGGAATCGCGCCTGAATGTACTGTTCACTCTACCAAATTTCAACAGTAGCTTGCTATTGATTTCTACAGCTCTCTGGAAATTTCAGAAAAAATTTTCTCCAGCTCCAGTGATTCCAGATTTTCTCGCAACAAATCACAACACACGTATTAGGGTTTGTACGAGTTTAGATCTAAAAATTATGATGAAATAAATTGTTCAACTCAAATTTCAAAATACGAACTATTAGCGCACTATCCCCGGCAACGGCGCCATTTGATTGAAAAGTTTTTCCGTTGTGTATGTAGAAAATAGTAAAGAAATCACAACCAAAAATTATTTGACCGCAATCAACTACGGTGTCGGATGTAGATTGTTAGTGAGTGCGGATCGTCCACAGGGAAAATGTAATCGTTTGTCTTTTGAATTAAATGAATTGAAACTTTAAAGAAAAGAAAACAAACAATTCATGATTTAAAGTTGAAGTTCAAGAATTAGAAAAATATAGATCTAATAACAAGAAAATGATAGAATCAAGAATTGATAGTTTGATGATTTTTCCAAACCAAATCTCAAGAATCGAAATGAGGCTCGTAGGAACCGATCGGATCTATAGATGTGATGTAATCTTACAATTACGTATTCTTATCCTTCGATGAATTGATACTAGATCGATGGTGATCGACGAGAATTAGGGATTTCTTGTGAAACTAGGGTTTCATCTTATCCCTTGTTCATTCATCGATATCATTCATATTCTAGCCTCTAGTAAATTCAAGAAACGATCGTAGATCCCTAATTTCGAGCGATCACAATCAAGAAAGCATCGCAACGAAACTAGGTCATCGATTCTTGAACTTGCTAGGGTTTACAAAACTCGTAGGACTTAAAAATCATATTAAGATTTGTTACATCATCATTCTACAATCGTCTCGACTCCTTTACGAGCGGAGTTTTACTCACACATCACAACAAGAACAACAATTACAAATTGAGATCTAATCATGATGCAAGAATTAAAAGAAAGCAAGATAAAAGAATTTCACCTTTTATTTATATCGACAATTTTTTTACATTCGCTCAAGAACTACAAGAGGAAGAACTCGATCGTCGATTTGGCTTCGCTCGTCCCCGTGAGTCGCGGATCGGCTTGGATCACTTGCCCGATTGAAGATCGGCTCGGCTCCTAAAAGGTTGAAGGCTTCTCACTTGATTTGGTACTCAAGATCTTGGATTTGGAGTGGAATTAGGGTTAGGGTTTCGCACAAGCCTTGTCACGAGACTTGTGGAAGAAAATGGTGTAGAATGAACCCCCTTAACCCTAGGTCTAGGTTCCTATTTATAGACATCTAAACCCTAGATCTAGGATTTCAAATTCTAAGTTTCCCTCCTAAAGTTTGTTGAGGAAATTTGAATTTCCCTCCAAAAGTTAGTTAGAGGAGAAGCTTCTAGAAGAGGTTAGTTAGGAGCTTAATTAGGATTAGCCTTGCTTAATCTTCTTTGCTGATCTGGAAGAAGAATCTGGAGAATTCTGGAATTTGAGGTATCATAAATGAATGTGGGACAAGAGATAGGAGTTTTGCACAAAATTTTGGGAGCTGAAGCCTTGAAACTGCCGCGGATCCGCGGCCCAAGCAGGCTCTAGCCGCGGATCAGCGGCTACTTGTGGGCCTTGGGCTTTCAACTTCTCTGTTAATTCTCTTTATAGTATGTGGACTTTGTTTTGATGTGTGGAATTTCATTTGGCCTTCTGTATTGCTACCAGATCTCAGATCTTTGAGTTGGCGTAATGTTTGATCAGCAAAAATGATAATTTTGACTTTTCTTCCGGATTTTCCTGCACAGACTCAAGACAAGTGTTGCGCAAATACAGAAATGATGCGATGCCATGAAATGTGGTTAATTTCCTTTAAAATGTCGGTTTAAAAGTCTAACACATGAAATCTGATATTTAACGACTGATTTGCTAATATGTGAAATATGAATACCGAACACTTCTAAATGAGTGCAAAAGATGGGGAAATTGCCGTGTTAAAAATACATTATTTTCGACTGATCACCTGCCGATCAATGATTCGTTTCCTGACGAACAACTCTTGAGCGTATCCAATGAACCTTGGTTCAGGGATATTGTGAACTATCTTGTCACGGGACTGATACCCAACGATTGGTCAAAACAGGACAAATACCGTTTTCTATCCCAAGTAAAACACTTTTACTGGGATGATCCATATTTGTTTAAGTATTGTCCTGATCAGATCATTCGCCGGTGTGTCCCGAAAGAAGAGTTCAAGAGTGTTCTTTCTTTTTGTCATGATCAGGCTTGCGGGGGTCACTTCGGTCCTAAAAAGACGGCGGAAAAGGTTTTGCAATGTGGATTTTATTGGCCGATCTTGTTCAAGGACGCATTTGATTATTGCAAAACCTGTACACAGTGTCAGTACACGGGTAGAATTTTCCGGAGAAATGAAATGCTTCAGCAACCCATCTTAGTGGTTAAAATTTTCGATGTTTGGGGCATTGATTTTATGGGTCCCTTTCCCAACTCCTTTGGGAATTTG
Source organism: Agapanthus africanus (assembly GCA_030015575.1). Lineage (NCBI taxonomy): Eukaryota > Viridiplantae > Streptophyta > Magnoliopsida > Asparagales > Amaryllidaceae > Agapanthus > Agapanthus africanus. The sequence continues at coordinate 724,796,727 of CM057339.1, forward strand.
TACATACTGCTGGCGGTTGATCACGTTTCAAAGTGGGTTGAAGCCATTCCATGTCGCACTAATGACAGGAAAGTTGTCATTAAGTTCTTAAAAGAGAATATCTTTTCGCGATTTGGACACCCACGCGCTATCATTAGCGATAATGGGACACATTTCTGCAACAGGTCTTTCGAGACTCTGATGCGGAAATACGCAATCAACCACAGAATTTCTACACCCTATCATCCCCAAACGAGCGGGCAGGCTGAGATTTCAAATAGACAGATCAAACTAATCCTGGAGAAGACTGTTGCTAAGAATAGAAAAGACTGGTCGACCAAACTGACGGATGCTCTTTGGGCATTCCGAACTGCATTTAAAACCGACCTAGGGATGTCTCCATATAGGATAGTTTTTGGGAAGGCATGTCACTTACCCGTTGAGATTGAGCATAAAGCATTGTGGGCTATTAAGGAAATCAACTTTGACCTAAACCAAGCCTGCAACTTTCGGAAGCTGCAAATAAATGAGCTAAGCGAACTCCGCGATGAAGCTTATGATAACGCGGTAATCATAAAGAATAGGACTAAGGTTTTTCACGATAAAAACATTTTGAGGAAAACATTTTCACCAGGTCAACAAGTCCTTCTTTATGATTCTCGACTACACCTTCACGCGGGTAAGCTTCGATCTCGGTGGAAGGGACCTTTTGTTGTGCGGTCTGTATACCCGCACGGGGCAGTAGAAGTAGAAAATGTTAAAAACGGCACATTTTTCAAAGTGAATTGACATAGACTAAAACCGTATTTTTCCACTGACCCCACGGAGGAGCTCCTGTTCTTACAGGAGCCATTTTATTTGGATTAAAATTCCTCTGTCTCACCTTCATGTCCTGTATATCACTGCATCATCTTTTTGAATGGAGGTGAGTGAAAAGAGTAAGTTTGGGGGAGATTCTTCACTTATATATTTTGCCCCCACTAATAAATTCCTCCCAGGCTTACAGGTTTTGTAGATATAGCTGTTGGCAACAGTGAGGACACTGTTGAAAACAAGTTTGGGGGAGGTTTGTGCTTATTTTTGCATCATTTGCATATCATTTGCATAAGCACAAAACATTTCTTTAAAAACTTATAAAAATTTAAAAAATTTCAAAATCCATAAAAATTTAAAATTTTCAAAATATAAAAATATTTTAATATTTAAACATTTTTTGTACATAAATAAGATAATAAAAGATTAGATAGTGAAAAATTACATCCATGAGATTAGAAAGATTTAAGAAAACCAAGAAAATTAGAAGTTTTCTTATACGAACTAGTAATAAGTAGTTATGAGCCGTTGTCCCAAGGGTTAGTAAGATGAAGGACGTCACTAATCTGAGGATAAAAATAAGTCTGAAAAATAGTTTCTATTCTGGAAGCCAAACATTTTGAACGTTGATACCCTGCTATTCGCACTTACACACGTCTTGAAGCCTGGGATAGTAGAGGATACCTTGAAATGCTCTTGTCTTAAAGCCGATGTATGAAGGAAATAAAAAAAAATGAAGAAAATATAAAGTGGTGAGAAAAATGGACACTGGTTTTGTTATCGCCAAGGCAGCAATAAAAAAAATATAGCGAGGGTGCCTCTTCACTTAGTGCCCTAAGGCCAACTGGTCTGGGAGTCACTGCTAAGCCTTAGGTGGTGCAAGACGAGAAAAACACACCAAATAAGCAAGCACATGAGTAATCGGTCGGTTAGTATCTCAAGAAGTATTAACGGTCGCATGAAAGTGTATGAGCAATCTCATCTAAATATTCATTAATTAAAAAGTACTGAGGCTGATGGGCAAGAGTATGATAGCTTGAATTGAATTCTCTAGGTGTAGGGATGTCTTTACACACACGTAGGGTGATATGATTAATGTTTGGAAGAAAGATAGGAATGAAGAATAAGACGATGTTTTATTGAGGGAGGACGTGATTTCTGACATCTTTTCATGACTATTAAGATAGGGCTCATGACAACCGAAAAGCCAGCTTAGTTGGAAACCCTAACTTTTCAAGGCCTTTCTTTTACAATTCTTTTCTTTAAATGTAAATTTCATGATCTTTCTTTTATTATTGGATTTTGTGGGTGCAATCCGCTGAAAACCCTCAGGAGACAACACTCCTCCTACTAGGGACACCTAGAGGTTTAAAGGCTTGTTGCACGTGCTCAGTGCAATCGTTTTGCCTACGAAAATGTGCTAGTTAGTTTTTCTCTTTCTTTATTTTCTCCTTCTTTTTAATAAAAAGTTCGCTCGAGACGATCGAAAATAAGTTTGGGGGAATTTGATCAGTCGAAAATACTGCATCTTTAAACCGGCAATTTACCTATCTTTTGCACTCATCTAGAAGTGTTCGGCATTCATATAGCACATATTAGCAAAACAGTCGTTAAATATCAGATTGCATGTGTTAGACTTTAAAATCGGCACTATAAGGGAAATTGACTGTATTTCATAGCATCGCATCATTCTTGCATATCGCAACTTGTGTTTCGAAGTCTGTGCAGGAAATTACAGAAGATCGGTCAAAATTACATAACAGACTGCTAAAAAAATACGCCAACTCAAGGAATTAGAATCTTGCAATGATCTAGAATGAATTTAGAGATTCAACATATCAGGAAATACATCAAAGTACATAAGAAGCCAACACATGAAGTATGAAGCCCCAAGCCAGCAACATGGCCGCGGAACCGCGGCCAGAGCCGCCTTGCGCCGCTGTTCCGCGGCGGCGATGCCACATCAGCAGAGTTTCTTCAGCTCAGCCCTCTTCTTTTTGGTCCTACACCTCATAAAGGCATTACATTTTCCATATGGATCTCGAAGCTTCTGCCAGATCAGCAAGCCCTAGGGTTCCTAACTAAACACCCCAAGCGTCCACAACAAGCTTCACCTAAACTACATTAGAGCCTAGAACCTTCTCCCTAACCTCCTAGCTTAGGGTAGAAGCTAAGCCCTAACTAACTACTTCTAAAAGCCTCTCCCTATAACAAACTTTTGGAGGGAAATTCAAAATTCAAAATCCTAGACCTAGGGTTTGGGAAACCTATAAAAAGACCCCAAGGCTCACTTGAAATGGTTGTTCATTAGTTGTTCAATCTTTGGCTAATCTCTAGTTGTTCATTGCTCCTCAATTCAATTGTTGTGGTTGTTCTTCATCTTCAACCCAACACCTACCACCTTAAACCCTAACCCTAATCCCAATCAAGAACTCAAATTCAAGATCCTTTGAGTGCAAGCAAAGCAAGTCTTCAACGATCCTTTAGAAGCAAAGCCGGACTTCAACGGAGCACGAGATCCAAGCCGATCCACGACTCAAGGAGCTGAGCGATGCTAGATCCGACGAGCGAAGTTCCTTCCTCTTGTAATTTTTGAGAGTCGTAACTACTTGTTGATATAATAAAGGTGAAGATTCTTTAAACTTGCTTATATTTCAATTCGAGCATTATGCTTATATTTCGATTCTTGAATATATTCTTTGTGATGATGCTTGAGTAAAACTTCGCTCGTGGAGGAATCGAAACGATTGTAGAATGATGATGTTGATGAATCTTTAAATGTTTTTCTTAAGTCCTATAACAATTGTAAGTTCTTGAAAATCGAATGATCGATGATCTAGATCGATGCGAATGTGTTCTTGATTCCTTTCACACGATCTAGAGATCAACAATTGATCATTCGATTTTCTAGAAGCTATCTAGTGAATGTGATTCATCAAAAGGACAAAGGATAGGATGAGGAACCCTAATTCTTCGCAAGATCCTTGATCCTCGATGAATCTACATCGATTTAGCATCAAATTCTTAATGGATAAGAAATCGTAATTTCGAATCTTCTTCACATCTACGATCTAATCAATTCCTACGAGCTTTACTTCAAATCTTGAAACCTAAATTGATTGGAATTCTATCAATACTTGATTCTTGATGTTTATCTTTTTCTTGATTCTTGATTAGAATAATTGATTCTTGAAATTCATCGATATAAATCTTGAATCGTTTTTGCTTTTCTTTTCTATTAAATTTTCGATTCAAACAAAACAAAATACGAACGAATCGCACAATCCTTGTGGACGATCCGCACTCACTAATGCGCTACAAACCGACACCGTTATTGATTGCGGTCAAATAATTCTTTGATTGTGATTTCTATTCATTTTCTAAACCGACACACAAAGAAACTATCAATCAGCTGTCCTACAATTTCAATAACAATTGGGGATAAGAACATCAATCGTGCACTTTTAGATCTTGGTTCCAGTGTTAACCTGCTTCCCTATTCCGTTTATGAGCAATTATGTGTTAGAGAGTTGAAACCCACTCATTGTACTCTCCAAATGGCCGATCGATCCATCACCCATCCTAGGGGTGAGTTAGAGGATGTGTTGATCAAAGTAGGGGACTTCATATTCCCCGTTGATTTCATTGGTATGGACACACAGCCTGTGGCTAACCCACGGAACCAAATTCCGGTGATCCTCGGTCGACCATTTTTGGCCACTTCCAATGCTGTAATCGACTGTCGTAACGGCTCTATGACTCTATCCTTCGGGAAGATGTCAAGTGAGCTCAACATTTACAAGATAGGAAGTCTGCCCTCCGAACCTTCTGCTCATGCATGTTCTGTCGAATTAATGGATGTCGACAACAACGAATTTGATCAGTCTCAGGATACTGATCTAGACTCTCTTCATACGTTGTTTGACCCAACTATGTATTATACACATACGGACTCTTCCATTAAGTTGTCCGGGTCAACATCAACCCCTGTTTATGAATCTTTCATGGAGTCTAGAGATCGCCCAACTCTTTCTGATGACATTGTTCTTCGGGGTATCGATGAAAGTTTTGAGGAAATTTTCGCTGATGAGCTTGCATTTTTAGCAAACACGGGTGTTGAGATGAATCAACTCCAAAAAGAAATTGAACCTCCGCCCCTTCTTCTTGTCAATCACAAAAATGCAAGTAATCCATCGTCACAATCACTTTGTCATCTCATCAAATTGAGATGCAATCCATTTCTATTACACCACTTATCTCTTCCCCACTTCTTCGTGATTCTAGACAACATACTTTTCCATCAACCGCTGTGTTTCACTGATAAATTCTTCGAATGGTTGGTATTGACTTTTGGCCTTTGCAAAGCTTGGTATTGGCTTGTAACATTGTTTAATTCAAGTTTGGGGGAGATTATGTTGGCTCTAGAAAGAAAATGATTTTTAGCTAACCGTATGATTGGGGGTACGTTTACCACCTGAAAAAATATATAAAAAAAGATGTTATTTTGGGGTATTTTTTTTTGTAAATTTCCAGTTTTAAAAAGAATAAAAATAAATAATAAACAGGGGAGTGCCGAAAATTTTGACCCACTTGGTGTAGCCTGACAGTGAGGACACTGTCAAGTTTAAGTTTGAGGGTGTGCTCGGTAAGGTTTCTTCCTTCGCATTCATATGTATATTTTTGCATTTTGCATACTTATTTTAAAAACCAATAAAAATTGAAATTTTTTAAAAATTATAAAAATTGAAAAATTCAATTTTGGCCATAATTGACTTGAGTTTGACAAGACGGTTAACTAGCTAGGAAAAACTAGGTCCAAAACTTGGTAAATTAAAAACCCTAAAAATAACCTTTCTTAAAATTTAACGGTAGAAAATATATGTCTTTGTAGTTTACTTAGAAATAGGCAAATTTTGAGTTCACTTCTTGGGCTAAGTCAAAATAAAGGAAGAGTATTAAATTTTTTATTGAAGTGTAAGTTTGAAAAATAATCGCTAAGCTTAAGTCTAAATTCTGAAAATATATACCCTACAACTTGCACAAACACAATTCTTGAAACTTGTAATAGTAGAGGATACCTCGAAATGCTCTTGTCTAAAATCCTTAGTATGAAGGAAAATGAAATTATAAGTATGAATAAAGAGATATTAAAAAAATGAACACTGGTTTTGTAATTACTTAAGGCTGTATAAAATAAAAAATATTTAGTAAGGGTGCTTTATCACCTAGTGCTTTAGACCAACTGGTTTGGGAGTCACTGCTAAAGCCTTAGGTGTTACAAGACTAGGAATTACGCCTTAATGTGCAGACACATCTTGTAATCGGTCGTTAGTACCTCAAGAAGTATTAACGGTCGCATGAAGGATGTGTGAGCAATTTCATCTAAAATTCACCAATTAAAAGTGCTTTGGATGATGGACAAGAGTATAAGAGCTTGAATTGAATTTCAAAGTGTAATGGTGATACACACACACACACGTAGGGGTATATGATTGGGGTTTAGATGAGAGATAGGAATGAAATATAGGACTTATATCTTTAGTAGAGATGATAAAAATTCCTAAGTTGAGATGGAACCTAGAAGGAAAACTCACAAGATGCTAAAAACTAAATAAATCTACAGAACATATATAATCTTAAGTTAAATGATAAGGAAGCGTGAAAAATATGGGTTGATAATTTCTGAGTTGAAGATAATAGAATTTCTTGCTAGAAAACCGAATTGAAGAATAAAAGTCAATAGGCCAAATTGATCGGATTTTGTGGGTAGTATCCGCTGAAAACCCTCAGGAGACAACACTCCTCCTACTAGGGACACCTAGAGGTTTAACGGCTTGTTGCACGAGCTCAGTGCAATCGCGTTTCCCTGCGAAAGTGAGGTTAGGCTTTTTCGAGAATAAATTAGTTTTGCTCGCGACGAGCAAAAGATAAGTTTGGGGGTATTTGTTCATATCATAATTTTGCATTATTATATTCCCCATTCTTATTCATTTTACAAATAAATAGGTGCTTTTGATCCATGTCTGCTACATAGTTGCAGGTTACAGGTTCTCGGAACAAAACAGTGAAAATGATGAAAATACGCTACAAAAGTGAGACTACGACCAACAAATAGAAGAATCTTGATCATGCCTACAGTTTAAGGGACAAACGAAGATCAATAAACAATTTCACAACGTACAAAGGGCAGCGCAAGATTCAAGACTTCAACACGAAGCGAACGGTAAAAGTCCACCACATTCTACACTATGGAAATCTGGAAGAAACTAGAAGACATTCTGAAGAACCAAGTAAAGAAAAGTCAAGAAAAAAGCAACATAAAATATACCTGAGACAACAGAGCCAAGAGCCTCCAAGATGGCCGCGGATCCGCGGCCAAACATGGCTTCCTGCCACGGATCCGTGGCCATACAGTACACGTGTCGGTGCAAAAGTGTCGGTGGGTGGCGGTGCGTTGACCAGGCTTCTCAGGGTAGTTTTGTAAATGTAGATAAGGATCAGATGTATACCCTAGGGTTTCTATAATCTATAAATAGGAACCCTACAGCTCTTTTTGGAGCATGCCTCTTTTTATTTATCTATTTTAGAATTTCAATTCTTGTAATGTTCAAAGAGTGCATCAAATAAAAAGTAAGTCTTTTTCTTTATCTTGCCTTGGTTTAATTTCTTTTCTGCCCTAGTTAATTAGATAGCAATTTTATTTATCTGCCGTAGTTTAGTTAATTAGGTTATTGAATTAAAATCATAAAATTGAAATCTTTTATCAATTCCCTAATGAGTGAGTAGTTCTTTACTTGTTAGGGTTAGGTTTAGGGAAGGTTTGAGAGATGAAATCTCTCACCCCTTTCTTGCCCGTTATACATTTTAAAATAGGACTCTATGCATACATACACACACCGCTCAGTACGGCACCCTATCCCACGAGGTAGCGGTGATACCATAGTTAAAGACCGGCTGTGTATGATTTCCATGGAGGTTAGGGTAAGAGTTAAGAAAAGACGGACAAGGACAAATGGGAAGAAACCTAGTTACTTCCCGATCGTGCTAATCCCCTTTATTAACTATTACCTTAACACCTAAATAGTTCTTAATTAGGGCATAGAAAGCGGTGAGACATATTGACTTTCCAAACTTAACCTAAACCTAACCCTAGCAAGGTTTTAATCCTAATCAAACTCATTTCAGTTTTTATTGAAAATCAAACCTACCACCATTGGAATTAACTCGTTAGAACAACTAGAAAATACACAAAATCCCTGTGGACCGACCCGTACTCAACCGGCTAGCTACCAAGCCACACCGTTCTTGATTGCGGTAAATTCTTTGATAACAAATAGCGTAAGCATCTAAATCAAAACTCAATCACAGTCCTATCACAAACTCATGGACACAAGTGTCCTCCCAGGTCTCTCGTTCTTCCACTACTCATAGGTGTTTGACTGTACAAAATTTGAAAATACATGATCAAGAACACAAGCCGTTGAACAGCGCATCTCCCAAATAATATGTAAGATTGGCCCTTGCCATCATGTTCTTTATCATATCTAAGGGTTTCTTAATTCTCCCCTCTGCAACACCATTTTATTGCAGAGTTTACAGTATCATCAGCTGCCTGACGACTCCTTTTCCTTCATTCAGTTCCCTGAACTGCTAAAATAAATACTCAGGCTTATTTACAGTTCTTATAACTGCTCCGAAAGAAACACGCACAACCCTGTTTGTATGAGCCGGCTCTATGCTTTACTCATATAGCGCTTGATACAAATCAACGCTTCAGTTCCGTGTGAAATTAGTACCCTTTCGAGTAATTATTAATGAAGGTGCTGAATTAGGAAACTCCACTACGTGTCTTCATGTTTATTGGTCCATATTTATCGGAGTGAATTATCTGCAACGGATATCCAAATGGTTTTCCTTTGATAGTTTTGCCTCCAAGGCAACTCTTACAAGTAGATGGTTTGACTTTGGCTCAAATACCAACTCATCCATCCCAGGTGGTTAAGTTATCCCATCTATCTATTGAATTAATCTACCATGCCACTCATGACATTTATAGAAGGGTCAATCCTTAAAATCACAAAGAACTCATAAGACAGATTGTCCCATTAAGCTATCCAAATATCCTAAACCGGAACTGAAACTATAACTGACGGGAAGATGATTTGTAAATAGTTCTATGTATTCCCGATGCAGAATTGACTATTATGTCCTCGACACATGATTTGCTTCCACAAACATTTTTGCTCCAAGCAGAAGGCCTACTTCCACTCAGTACCCTGACGAGTGGAGCGGTTCAAATTTCCACAATCAAACGTTGGACTTATTATATTCATTATTACCAGCACATTTCTCCATGTCAGACAACTTAAGTTGTTGGCGCGTTATTCCTGTTTTTGTAGTTCGATTGAACTTTTCTTACGCTAGGATACCTGCTCTTTTGCACTGTTGATCTCGTCAACATGTCAGCAACGTTCTTGGTTCTATCGCCCCTGACGATTAAATCTTAAATCTCAGTTACTCAAACATATTAGCAAATATCAACACATTTGCTTTCCGCATAACTGAGTGCTTCATATATCGAGTAAAAAACATATAACTGCCTGTTGCTATCCCTTAATAGTTTAACTAGAGCATCACTCTTCAGATCCCGGATCGATGAAGATATAACTCTTAAGTGTATCCATATTACATTGTTCGACTCATTATGTGAAATTAAGGTCAAACCGAGAAATAATGTAACGTTATCACGTCATATAGATTACCTCGTAATTGTCACACAACTTATCTTTTGGCGTGTAGATACTCTGTAACTACCGCTCAGTATAAACTGCGAGTTCTCGACAATAAATCATATGATCATTAACGACATCGCTCTTCATTACGTCTAACGCGTAGAGAGATTCTAGATACGCCAATTCTCCGAAGATCGCTGCATCTTGATGATGCTGCGTTGTGTAGCCTCGCTATATCGCTGCCACCTCGATGGTGCTGTGTCATGTAACCCTGCTACATCGCTGCCACCTTGTCTCTAGCACCTAAGTTTTTCAGCCTCTTCATGTAACATTAAACTAATGTTTCTATTTCATTATATTATCGCCATCTACCATCTCATCCCTGGTGAGACTGCCGATATCTTGATTTTATTATGAATGTATTAAGACTATGACATATAATAGAGTATCGTTCTTTCCCAAAAAATGCTTCGTCTTCAACTCATCTTAACAACAATAATAAACTTACTATGCCAAAGAAAGAGAAGGAAAACCTATGACCCCAACCACATCCTTCAAAAATATTAAATTTAAGATCTTGTTAAAATGATTGAATAACAAAATATAGATTTCTTATAAATGGAGTAGATTGGGTAGTTGAATCTAAACTCCCGTCTCCTCTCGAAATCTCCCACTTGAAATTTGTCAGATTTTATATTAATGCAGTATGCATATTTATTTATTTAGTATGTCATTCACATCACAAATGTAACAACCAATCTAACAAAGTTTGTTTTTCATTAAATTATCCTATTTAAACTTGTCCATCTTTTTAGGGTTTTCATTTTTTCCTGAAATTGACACACGTGCGCTCCCACTGGAACAACAACCCATTAAATCTCCAAGATTTTATATAAGAATAAATTTTGAAACTTTTTGATGAGCAAACAAAATTTTCGAAAAAAATATAACTCTCAGAGTTAATAGTAAAAACCCTCAACTAACCCAAAGCTTGAGTGAGTGATGATGCTCAATATTGGCGATGTTCAAGATCAGGACACGTGGCAGATGACATGTCCCGAGACCCAGAAGAAAGGGCCCACAGAGGCCGACCAGGCCACCCTTGTACCCGACCTGCAAGCACAAGCTGGCCCTCCTCGGGGCCCCTGCAAATTGGCCTCCTCGGCCCCTCAGCTTTCCCCAAGCTACCACAGGACCAAGACTCCTCGGCCCTCTTGCTCGTCTCCGAGCTCCCCAGCCGAGGCCGTCTTCCTCGGTCCCTCCGACCGACCAACTCCACCACTCACAGGCATAACCGCCGCTCCGCAAATCTCGCCACGCGCAGATTCTCCGCCAGCAACGTCCCGCGTTCCACGCCATCACGATCCTCATTAATGGGTGATCCGCTCTTTACGCGGGCGTGACGTCGGGAGCGTAACTGCCGGCGAGATTCTCGCGCCTGCTGCTGCGTGCTGCCGTCGCTATATAAACCCCTATCACAGAGGGGTCAAGTAAGCCATTCTTGATTCTACTTAGCCGTTACTCTGCTCGGATCTAGTATTAACTTGATCGTTGGAGGGTCCCCGGTGGTACCAAACCACCCCGGGACTTCTTTGCAGGTACTCGGCGCTAAACTCCTCAAATAACCAATCTCCTCAAAACCCATTGAGACCCACACGCAACACAAGATCACCACCAAAATCCACTAGGAGATCAACGGAAGACAACATCTGACGGAGACCCGAAAAGGAGCTCCATCAGTTGGCGCCGTCTGTGGGAAAAACTCCACAAAGCACAAAGTTGGCCTTCCGATCTCCGCCCAAATGGCAAGCAACCACCCTGAAGATCCCGGTACCAGCCGCCGCCTTCCACTCATCGAAGACGGGGATGAGCTTCCTCCAATGACCATCATCAACGCCTTCGCGGGCCGGATAGATCGGCTACAATCTCTCGTAGAGGCCCTCGTTCGCGTCCAAACGGCCGGGCCTGGGCCACAGATCGTCGCTCCACCGCCTCCAGAAGGCTCTGCCCCTATCTGGACGGATGACCACCAGCAGGAAATGACTCCTGGCCACCGATCTCTCGAGCCGGTGCTCCCTGAGGCCCGCTGGGTGCCCCACGGGTCCATACCAAGATCCGCCGCCAGAACACCCCGCCTCGAGCCTCCACACGACCTTTATCCCCCTGAGGAGATGTCAGTCACCTCGCCTATCCACAGGCATGGTCGGCACCACCACCCTCGGCGGCACGAGAGCCACCTCGCCCAAGGATCTGAGGCACCTCATCGAGAGGAACCGGGGCCGCTCCCAGACGCAGGTCACCCGTAGCGGAAGCCAGGGATCCCAAGGCGCCGATTCCTCGGGATACCACGATAAATCGAGGGCATGGGCCGGGAGGCTCACTTCTCGAGCGATAGGGTTAAGTACGCCTCCGGCTCGCTCACGAAGCCGTTCACCGAGGAATTTCTCGCCTGGCGCCCACCGTGCCAGTGCAGGGCCTTCCCGGCCACCCTTATCTGTGCAGGTCGGGAGTGGTTCCGGGGCCTCGAGCCTCACTCGATTTCGACCTTGGACGAGCTGGCTACTCAGTTTCTCGGCCAGTTCGTTGGGAACCGTCGACAGAAGCGCACGGTCGACTACCTCTTCACAGTTAAGAGTGGGGACAAGGAAATGATCAAGGCCTATATTACCCGTTTCTATAACGCCCTTTTCGAGGTGCCCGAGCACCAGGACGAGACCGTCATCACGGCGCTCAGATCTGGTATGAGGCACAAGGAATGATTACGCTCCTTCGCGTTGGCGCGACTTAAGACAATGACCGAGGTCAAGGCGCGGACCGAGCGCGAGGTTCTACTGGAATCCGAGGTGAACGCTAAGCTCCCCCGAGCAGAACGATCCGACCAGAAGAAGAGGGCTCGGGAGGAGAGGCCGGAGCGTCAGCAGCCTTACCACCCGAAGTTCCATGAGTATAACCCCCCTCAACGTCTCCCTCGCAGTATTGCTGGAGGAGGCCCAGAACGAGGGGTTCTTCAAGTTCCCTCCGATCCCGCATCAGGCCGCAAAGCGAACCCGGGACCCCTACTGCGCTTTCCACCGGGTACTGGGCCACGCCATAGAGGATTGCAAGCAACTCAGGGACTACATCGAAGAGCTCATCCGATCTGGGCACCTCTCCGCATACTTGAGGGACAAACGGTAGGCTGACCGCGAGCAAGAGCAGCATCGCCCTCCCGCCGATCTGACCATCGGTCAGATCATGCTCGTTTCAGCGGACGGCCATCCCTGAACTCAGAGAGCCCCGTACCATGTGCCAAGCGTGGGGGCCAACAGTCCTTCAAGGAGTCCTTCAATTCACATGCTACGCGCGCTGTTGCCACGACCGCTCCTATTCCCCATGCCTACGGCTGGGTGGTCGGGCTACACCTCGTCAAGATTCAACCCAGCAGCTAACCTGCTCGGTCAACCCTGGCGGGTAGCTTCCCTACCGCAACGCCAGGGGTCAGAAAGCCCTCCCAGAGGCAGTCGAGCCCCAGGATCACTCGCTCGGCTATCCCCAGCGAGAGGCTTCCCTGCCACAACGCCGGGGATCAGAAAGCCCTCCTAGAGGCAGTCGAGCCCGAGGATCCCTCGCTCGGCTATCCCCAGCGGGCAGCTTCCCTGCCACAACGCCGGGGATCAAAAAGCCCTCCCATAGGCAGTCGAGCCCGAGGATCTCTCGCTCGGCTATCCTTCAGGACAAAAGCCCTCGCCAAGAGGCACCGGGAAGTAACCCTGCCCGGCCAAGGGTCCTTGGTAGGCTTCTTACAGCCCCTCCTGCGCCAAGGACCAAAGTCCTCCCAGAGACGGTCGAGTCCTTGCTCGGCTATCCCCGGCTGGTAGCTTCCTACCACAACCGATAGGGATCAAAGTCCTCGCCATGAGGTACTGGGCAGTAACACTGCTCAGTCCCCGTCCTAAAGGATCAAAGCCCTCACAAGAGGCAACTGAGCAGCTACCCTGCTCGGTCATCTCCGGATGGTAGCTCCATACCCATGACGCCAGGGATCGAAGCCCTCGCAAGTGGCATCCGGGCGGCTACCCTGCTCGGTCATCCCAGGCTAGTAGTTGCCTACCCTCGACACCAGAGATCAAAGCCCTCGCCAAGAGGCAACCGCGCAGCTTCACTCCCGGTCATCCTTAGTGGGCTTCTTACAGCCCCTTCAACGCTAAGGATCAAACCCCTCGCAAGAGGCAACCGAGCAGCTACCCTGCTCGGTCATCTCCGACTGGTAGCTCCCTGTCCATGACGCCAGGGATCGAAGCCCTCGCAAGAGGCATCCGGGCGGCTACCCCGCTCGGTCATCTCAGGCTGGTAGTTGCCTACCCATGACGCTAGAGATCAAAAGCCCTCGCCAAGAGGCAACCGCGCAGCTTCACTTTCCGGTCATCCTTAGTGGGTTTTTTACAACCCCTCCAATGCTAAGGATCAAGGCCCTCGCCAAGAGGCATCGAGCAACTACCCTATTCGGCCATCCTCAGCAGGCCTCTCACGGCCCCTCTCACGCTGAGGATCGAAGCCCTCACCTGAGGCCGCCGAGATCCTTCCTGCTCGGCACATCCCCAGAGGGTATCCTCCTGCCCATCAGATGCTGAGGATCTCAAGCCCTCACCACGGGTCCGCCGAGATCCTTCCTGCTTGGCGCATCCCCAGCGGGTATCTTCTGCCCATCAGACGCTGAGGGTCTGAAGCCCTCATCGCGAGGCTGCCGAGATCCTTCTTGCTCGGCGCATCCCCAGCGGGCATCCTCTTGTCCATCAAACGCTGAGGACCTCAAGCCCTCACCGCGAGGCCGCCAAATTCCTTCTGCTCGGCGCATTCCCGGCGGGCGTCCTCCGCCCCATCAGACGCCACAGGTCTGCACACGTCGCGTCGGCCAACCGACGCTTGACACGTGGACCGTCGCTTCAGTGGCAGTATGCAAGAACCGGCGCACCTTCCTTAAATGCAGAGATCTTGCCCTAATTCGCTGGCAGAAAAGACAGCTGACAGCCCGGGGACGCGTCCCGACGAAACCTTAGGAAGGAGCTTACCCCGGGCGGCCCAGCAATCCACTCCTGATCCGACCCGCTAGCTGGTCGGGACAAGAGTGGGGGGCTAATGATGATGCTCAATATTGGCGATCTTCAAGATCAGGACACGTGGCAGATGACATGTCCCAAGACCCAGAAGAAAGGGCCCATAGAGGCCGACCAGGACACCCTTGTACCCGACCTGCAAGCACAAGCTGGCCCTCCTCGGGGCCCCTGCAAATTGGCCTCCTCAGCCCCTCAGCTTGCCCCAAGCTGCCACAGGACCAAGACTCCTTGGCCCTCTTGCTCGTCTCCGAGCTCCCCAGCCGAGGCCGTCTTCCTCGGTCCCTCCGACCGACCAACTCCACCACTCACATGCGTAACCGCCGCTCCGCAAATCTCGCCATGCGCAGATTCTCCGCCAGCAACGTCCCACGTTCCACGCCATCATGATCCCCATTAATGGGCGATCCGCTCTTAACGCGGGCGTGACGTCAAGAGCGTAACTGCCGGCGAGATTCTCGCTCCTGCTGCTGCGTGCTGCCGCCGCTATATAAACCCCCATCACAGAGGGGTCAAGTAAGCCATTCTTGATTCTGCTTAGCCGTTACTCTGCTCGGATCTAGTATTAACTTGATCGTCGGAGGGTCCTCGGTGGTACCAAACCACCCCGGGACTTCTTTGCAGGTACTCGGCGCTAAACTCCTCAAATCACCAATCTCCTCAAAACCCATTGAGACCCACACGCAATAGAAGATCACCACCAAAATCCACTGGGAGATCAACGGAAGACAACATCTGACGGAGACCCGAAAAGGAGCTCCATCAGTGAGAAATTCCAAAAAAAAAGTAAACTCATAAAATTTTTCTGAATTTTTTTGGATATTCTGGAATTTTCCTGACATGTTATGGAATTATGTAAAAAAATAAAAAACTGGACCCAAGCCCAGCTTGCGGCCCGATCTAGGCCGGGCGGCCCGAGTTGGGCCGGTTTGCCCAGTCGGGTGCCCAGCATGGGCGCCCAACTCGGGACCTGCTAGAGCTGGGCCGGGTGGCCTAATTCGGGCACCCAACTCAGGCGCCCAGTTGGGACGGGCGGCCCAGCCTGCCCAGCTCGGGCCAGAGCCCAGTCCACCTTAATTTTTTTCAGGTTTAAGAAAAAAATTAATATTTAAAAAAAATCCCAAATTTTTTCAGTAAATCCAGAAAAAAATATTTTTCTCTCAAAAAATATTTGGCCTTACCAAATCAAAAAAAATCCTCTAGAAATTTCCTTTCATTAAGGAAATATATTTTTTTTGTAAAAAAATTATTTGGTTCCTGCCAAATAAAAAAAATCTCGGTAAATCCAGAAAAACCTTATCTTGATGGCCTTGTCAAATCAAAAGAAATGCCGAGTAGATTTTCTTTTATCCTGAAAAATATTTTTTTTTGTCAAAAATCATTTGGTCCCCACCAGATAAAAAAAAATCCTTGGTTCTCAACCAAAATCCCCAAGAAAAAAGATCTTTCAAGTTTTTCTCCAAAATAGGGTTAGGGTTTGAAAAACTTGCGACCTAGCAGCCATAAAATCTCATCAAAAGAATTTTTTTTTCTTTCTTTTTTTACACAAAAGATCCAATCTTTATTAAAAAATATTCCCACATTTGTTCTAACAATTTCACATCACGAAATTAATATCTATACATCAAGGTGTCATTAAAAAAATAGATTAATCTATGCATACAAATGATGCATAAATTGATAGATCTTTGAGGATCCATCAAAACGATAACCCTAAAATAATAGATCTGTCATAAAACAATTAAATTTTTTTTGATCTATGTTTAGCTAAAAAAAAATGCAACTTTTGAGTTGCAATTATTTAAAAACGACAGATCTATAAATTTACGAACGTGCACATGCAGGCTTTGATACCAATGTTCACCTTAGATACGCAGATACATAAACATAGATCCATATGCAGCGGAAAAATATGTATCTACCCTAAAGGTTTACCGATATACCTGATCCGAATGGTGGGATCTATATTCTCAGTCACGTCACGTTGTAGATCCGATCTCCTTATATCTTTATATCTCCACGCAACGGCCAGAAGGAAACCGCACTTTGTAGAAACGAGAATCTCCCACGTGATCACCCTTCAAGCCAACCGTAGTAGAATTGGATGAAGAAGGAGACGACAGCTATCTTGATTTTCTTTCTAGAAATATTGTATGTCTCATATATGATGTTTCATATAACTCATCTCTGAAACCCTAGCCCCCTATATGTGTATATATTGGGTATCCATTCATATGTGCGGATATTAGGAACATCTTGAAATATTATATTTCAGCAGATCATTTCTTTTACTTTGTTCTACATATTTCTTCTCTTCTTATAGCTTATCATGATAAATTTAAGCTTTCTGCAATATAATTCAACTGTGTTTTTTTCCAATATTTTTCTGAATTTTCACTTTTCCTCAACAATTGGTTCTTTCTTTCTTGGTTCTACTTGTAATTACAAACTAGCTAAAATTTTCTTATGAGATATTAATTAAAATCACTTCATAGGTGCAGGGCTAACAATCAGTTTCATCTTTCATTTGCACACTTCTAACATAATATATGATCTAGTTTGCATGATTAATATCCTTAAACACCTGATGGTTAACTGATCTCTCTCAGTGATGCTATTATTATGGTGCACACATGCAAAGGAGAGCTTCAACAGCTCCCATTTTGTTGTGCCCATAGCTACGACAACTTTTGGCGGTCGGCGGTAAGATTTCTATCCCATTAAGAATGTATAGAGTATACACCCATTCATTTGTGATTTCATCCATTTCGAGAAAATTTCAGCAGCATCTCTCCGCTGTTATCCGAGTAATAGAAAAAATGATAATTTCAATACTGTCCAATAACATCGAAACGAATATCTAATCTATTTTTATATACGGAGAACCGGCGGAAAGGTACCGACGAAATATCTCGACACGAATAAAAATACAAGTGAATGCAGGTGTTTGTTTTATACATTCCTAACTTGTCCACTCTGGACAAATCTATCGGTTATCATACTATTGAATTTTATCGTCATATAGACTACACGACGGTTATTAGAATCGAACGATATCGTCCGATATTTAACAACTTTTGTATAGTTTTATTTCACGACGAATATCGAACGTATGTTAACCGATAGATGGGGACTAAGGCGCGTTTTGATTTTCACATATGATTATCGATAAGAATATGAAAATCTTATATTATCATCGAGTATCATACACTTAGTTTAACATTTAATTTGAATTACTTTTACGTTTAGGTTTCAATTTAACGTTTTGAAGTTTTTAGTTTATGGTAACGTTTTTTAAAATTAAAAGTTTTCTTAATCAAGTTTTAGGGTTGGAGTTGGAATGGAATTTGATAAGAGTTCAATGTAGAGAAGAATGATGATGAATTAAGCTTTGGCCATGTTTGATATGTGAAATCATCGTCATTATCACACAGACACGCACACACATTTACTAAATTACTATAAAATACCTTAAAAATTTTCAGTAAACTACCCTTAGTTATTGTTGGTTTTCACTAAACCACCTTAAAATTTTTCCTAAACAAGCTATTTCTTAAATTTTATTAAAATACACTAAAATACCCTTAATTATTGTTGGTTTTTCACTAAACTATCTTAAATTAACTAAATTACTAAAAATTTCACTAAAATACCCTTAACTATTGTTATTTTTCACTAAAATAGCTTAAAAATTTAACTAAACGATTCGTCTTCTTAAATTAACTAAATTACTATAAATTTCATTAAAATACTCTTAACTATTATTTTTTTTACTAAACTATCATTAAATTTTTTAATAAAAACCCCCATTTGCTCAATTTTATTTATTTACACTAAAATACACTTAACTATTGTTGCTTTTCCACTAAAACACCCTTAACTATTGTTGCTTTTTAGTAAACTACATTCAAAAACTCGCTAAATTACCCTAATCCTAACCTTAACCCAGTCCTAACCTCCAACGAAACCTTTACCCTCCCTAACAACAACAATAACAACATCAAAACCCAAAAGCACCAACAACAATAACAACAGCAACAACAACAATAACATCAACATTAACAACAACAACAACAACAATTAATTTTTGGGATCGAGCAAAAACTTAAAATTTAACCGGTTTATATTTACTTCTTGACGACCAGCGGCGACGAGAAAATTTTGAGCGGTGGATAGCTTCAACGAGCTCGATCGGGGGCTAGAGCTTCGATCGCGGATTAGGGCTTTGATCGATGGCGCCGGGCTCGACCATGGAGGAGAGACGGCGAGGGCATCGAAAGGGGACGGCCACGGAGGTGACGAGAGGCGGCGCAGACGACGGAGGAGGCAGCGGCCACCGAGGAGGGATTTTGGCGCTTGATGAAAATTTTTTGGGGGGGGGGTGGAGAAGATACTTGATGAAAATTTAGGGGAGTTTGGGGTATTTATCTCCAGTGGGTTGTGAGGCCCACCATATTTTTTAATTCATAGCGGTCATAACTGTTACCAAATTTATGGAAACCGTTACCGTCAATTGGTAACGGTTTGAACTGCTACCAAATTTCCATTACTGTTGGCCACATTTGTAGTAGTGTACGTATCTTAGATGGTAAATAGATGTAAAATTGTATCGATTGGAAGTGTTTTGCATGCGTCGAACCTAGTTTTAAAAGTCTGATATAAATATACATTATTAATTTTATGGTAAAATCGGGTAAAAAAAGCCTGGAACTCAAACGCGACAATGTCTGAAATACAAGTTCAACATACTTTCTCCATGAGATCCAGATTAGGAAAGATTTCTATAACTGATGCAGATTTTTGTGATTACAAATCTTTCGTTAACTTTTCCAATTTTGTTTGCTACGAAAGATTTTATTTGTTAGGAAAGGTTTTATTTTTGTTAGGAAATATTTTAATTTATTTCTTCATCATGTAAAGGGTCTATATAAACCTTTGAGATTCAATATAAATCAATTAAGTTCAAAACCTAAATTACATCTTCTTTAAGTTATTATATGGTATCTGAGCCTTGTGATTAAAAACTCAATTTTTCGATCCATGACTTCCTCTCCAAACTCAATTCTCATCATCTCCAAATTTCTCTTTCCAACAAAACTTTCCCACATAAACTTCACTGTGTGGAGATCCAAAATTCAATCAGCCCTAATCGGCCATAATCTCCTTGGTCACATCGACAGCTCTAAATCCCCTCCTACGAGGACCATCACTGACGTTAACGACACTACCAAGCGTGTTGAAAATCCAGACTACCATCAATGGTACCGTCAAGATCAACTTATTATCAACGCTATTCTCGGCGGCTGCGCCGAGACGATCCATCCCCATATCTTCTCTGTTTCCTTATCTAAGAAAGCATGTAATCGACTTGTTACTCTCCTTACGAACAAATCTCGTTCAAGAGTTATGTCGCTTAAGGAATGCCCATTAATAACCAACGCGACTCACGCTCTATAACCGAGTAACTACAAGAGATGCGATCTATATCCGACGATCTTGCACTTGTCGACCACCTCCTTCCTGAAGATGATTGCGTCCTCCACATCCTCGCTGGTCTCGGACATGAATTCAAAGAAGTCGCAGCTGCTATCCGAGTCCATGATAACTCCATCTTCGACGATCTCCATGACAAACTCATAGACTATGAATGCTATCTCAAGAAGGAAGACACATGTGCATCTCTCTCTCTCGTAAGTTCCAACTACGCCAACCAACTCAATCGCTCCTCCTATCGATCTCTGCAACAATGTGGATGCGCCTCCTACAACCGCAACACCAACACCAACAACTTCACTTACAACAACAATAACAACCAGTATTTCGACACACGCAACAATTCGCTCCACTCCAACTCCTAATGTAACTTCTGCAAGCGTTCCGGTCACAACACCAAAGATTGTCGTCAACTCGCACGCTTCTTTCGTGAGAGTGCAGTGCATACCAATTCACTGCAATTCTCATCATAGATGCTCCCTTAACCTGTGGCAAACAACATAAATGCCAACCGGCCCGCTCCCACCTCCTGGATATTGGACATTGGTTCTTCTCACTGTAAGTCCATGTCACGCACCCTACGAATTTGCGGGGAGGTGGAATATATGAAAAACGATTATCAAAGCTTCGTAACACGGACTTGAGCGCATGAATCATGTCTAAACCATTACTAGTAAACTACGAGAGGTTTAACTACTCGGATTCAAAGTTATACCTCACGTTACTTGTCCTTCGGGTCTTCATCGCTGTCCTCCACTCCTCGTAGGCTCCTTGGAACATCGGCACCTCAACGGCCTCCTCGAGTCAAAGACGATCCACCCGAGAGCTCCTACGCCAAGCTTGATCTCTAACTTGAGATAACTAGGTTGCTCAAAGTGCTAATCTAAGCTACCTATGGGATATAGAGTGAGGTTGTGGATGTATTAGTCTAGCTAACTCTTGATCTCAACACATGAGAGGTTAGGGTTAGGGTTTCAAGAATGAGAGAGCTTGAGGAGAGAGAAGGTGATGATGAGAATGAATATGAATAATGAGCTCATTAGAATATAACAACCATAACAATTTATCAAATAAATAATATAAATGATTAACCATCATGGTTGATGCATTCATCTTGTGTGATTCATCATATGACTCATCAACTAATTAATGCATCATTTAATACCAAGGATGAATCACACAAATGAGTCATTAAGCAATTAATGCTTATGCCACCTTAACCCCCAAGTCACCATGCTTCTAGAAGTTTCCCAGAAAATTACGAGAACGCCCATCCAATCCATGAAAACACGGAAAAACTTTAGACTGTATAAATCCAATAACCTGATACTAGAATCTGGCTTAAACCAAAGCCGACTAGCAAAAACTGTCCGAACGTCGTACGTGCGTTTAAACACGTATGCGTCCAAACCCTTGTCGTAAAACCATACGACCTCTATATCGTTTTGCCTGGAGCAGGGAAACTCTCTGTGTAGGACTCTAAAGAATCGACACTACGCTGGCAGTGGGTTTAACCACAGACCGCAAGCGGCACTAGCTGTACGTAACGGTCCCCAGGTAGATGTCGATAAGAAGTCCGATGAGAAAAACCATCCGAACTCCTACCGAGCCTGAAGTGACAATCTTCGTATAGTCCGGTCTGTTCGTCTAAGACTATCACATATCGAGCCTAGGGGCGGCAAGCGTCAGTCCCCTAATAGCGGTATAAGTCGTGTCGGAGCGTAGCCCATTACGCCCTGAGAAACTACTGGAACCTACCAGTAAATCTCGCTTGCCCTGGCCAGGGACTTTGCGTAATGGCTCTCTGACACAGCGCGATATCAACTCCCAATACCGGAAGAGACGAATCCTTTCTAACCGCCACTGCCTCCAAGTGCTCGGGACTGCACCCAACTTCTACCTGTTTGCACGACTCCTTTGAGCTGTGGTAGGGTAGCAATCTAAGAACAGTGGGACACAATCGAGGCGAAGTAGCAGTGTCAAGTCTGCGGACTATGCTGTACTCATGTCACCTGGGAACTGTTAACTGACGACGGGTATAATACCATCCAACAGTTCCCCTGCGAGTCCTGTCCGGTGTACTCGTAACCTAATGAGCACCTGTATACTATCTCCAGTACGAAGTACTGATAGTTGTGGGATAGACCATCTTCCCAACTGGGATGAGAAGCGTACACACTAGTCTATTCTGGAGTATCGATGCACAGTCTCGATAATCCTACGACTAGGGACAAGTATAGGATGTTGCTTATAGACTACCTAGCCCCCACTAGTGTGACTGCCATCACAACGCTGGTAATCAAGCAAATATCCTATGGGCTCTACTAATATGTATAAGTAATACGTTACAAGAAACATATGCACATATTAAAGTAGACACAAACCATGTAGCATACTACCATTTTTAGCAAGACTGTATATACAACTGTGAATATCCCAAGCTTCCATTAAGTAATATACATGCAAGTATGATACAATAATGGCCCCTATGGCATATACACTAACAATCTCCCACTTGCACTAGGGCCATGAGCTGGCATATCGTAGACCTATCATCTCGAATAGCCTCTCGAACTGCGTCTGAGGAATAGCCTTTGTGAATGGATCAGCAATGTTATTCTCCGTCTCTACTCTTTTCATCTCGATCTCCCTGATCAGGTGATACCGCCTTAAGATGTGTCTGGACTTCTGATGGGACCTGGGTTCCTTCGCTAAAGCTATAGCGCCGTTGTTGTCACAATACAGAGGTATTGGATCAACACTGGTAGGAACCACCTGAAGTTCTGTGAGTAACTTCTTCATCCAGACAGCTTCTTTTGCGGCATCGCAAGCAGCTATGTACTCCGCTTCCATTGTTGAGTCAGCAACGGTCTCCTTCTTGGAACTCTTCCAACAGACCGCCCCTCTATTGAGGGTAAAGAATCATCCATACTGAATCTCTTCACTATGGTGTCTATGTACCTGGACTGCGAAAGTCCCAACATCCTTTTTGATCTATCACGATAGATCCAGATCCCCAGAATGTAGGTGGCATCACCCAGGTCTTTCATGGAGAATTTCTGTGATAAGAATCTTTTGACTGACTGTAACATAGGAATATCATTTCCTATTAGGAGAATGTCATCTACGTACAAGACGAGGAATACTACAGCTCTCCCTACAATCTTACTGTATATGCATGGTTCATCTGGATTTTTGATAAAGTCGAATTCTTTGACAGCATCATCAAAACAGATGTTCCAACTCCGCGATGCTTGCTTTAGTCCATAAATGGAATTAAGCAACTTGCATACTTTACCGCTGCTCCCACTCTGAATGAATCCCTCTGGCTGATCCATATAGACGCACTCTTCTAAATTACCATTTAGAAAGGCTGTCTTTACGTCCATCTGCCAGATTTCATAATCGTGGAAGGCATCAATAGCAAGAAGGACCCGAATGGATTTGAGCATAGCCACTGGAGAAAAGGTTTCGTCATAATCCAAACCAGGTCTTTGACGGAAACCCTTTGCAACAAGTCTAGCCTTATAGGTTTCAACCTGTCTATCTACACCAATCTTCTTTTTGAAGATCCATTTGCATCCTACGGGTTTTACCCCATCTGGAGCAATGTCCAAAGTCCATACTTTGTTAGTGTACATGGACTCCATTTCGGTCCGCATTGCATCCAGCCATTTTACCGAGTCGGCACTCTGAATGGCTTGCTGGAATCTAGTAGGGTCATCATCATCAATGACGCAATCCTCTCTATCCCCATCTATGAGAAAACCGTAGTATCTCTCAGGCGGATGAGACGGCCTACTACTCCTGCTGAGGGGTGCGGGAATGTCCTGTTCTTCTTAAACTTCTGGTTCTACCAAACTTTCAGTAGTAGTTTGTGGTTCTGGAATTTCTTCCAGTTCTATTTCGCTCCCACTTGTTTCTTTTTCTAAAAACTGATATTCTATAAAATGGGTATTACGAGAAACAAAAACCTTTTGTTCCTCTGCGTAATAGAATAGATACCCCCTGGAGTTCTTTGGATATCCCACAAACTTACATAGTACTGATCGTGCCTCGAGTTTGTCCGCATGCTGCTTTTTAACAAAAGCCGGACATCCCCAAATCTTCAGATACTGAAGATAGGGTTTCTTCCCACTCCACATCTGATATGGTGTGGTGGCACAGTCTTGGTGGGAACCTGGTTCAAAAGATATGCAGCTGATTCTAGTGCATATCCCCAGAATGATCGCGGTAACTCAGCGTTACTCATCATGGAACGAACCATATCCAATAGGGTTCGATTCCTCCTTTCCGATACACCGTTATGTTGTGGTGTGTATGGAGGAGTAAGCCGAGAGAGAATTCCATTCTCTTTTAAGTAACCCAGGAACTCGGCACTTAAGTATTCACCACCTCGATCAGATCTCAGTGTCTTTATACTCTTTCCTATTTGTTTTTCCACTTCATTCTTGTATTCTTGGAATTTCTCAAAGGCCTCAGATTTATGCTTCATTAGGAAGACATATCCATACCTAGAGAAATCATCCGTAAAAGTAATGAAGTAGGAATAACCGCCTCGCGCATGTGTAGACATTGGACCGCACACGTCACTATGTACGAGTCCCAAGAGCTCGCTTGCTCTTACTCCGTGTCCAGTGAACGGAGTCTTTGTCATCTTTCCTTTGAGACAAGATTCACAAGTAGCATAAGATTGATATTCGAACGGATTCAAATATCCTTCTCTATGTAACTTAGTCAACCTTCTCTCATTGATGTGACCTAGTCTACAATTCCATAAGAAAGCCTGATTTATTTCTGGAGACTTTCTTTTAAGTGTGTTCTGGACATTGAAAACCTGAGCTTGACTTAATACGTATATACCGTTATCTAATGTACCGGACCCAATCAAAACTTGATTTAGGTGGATGTTAACTACATCACTTATGAATGTAAAATCATATCCCTCTCTCGAAAGTGAGGACACTGATATGATATTATAAGTCATACTAGGTACATACAAACAGTTACGGAGAATCAATATATGCCCACTTGTCAAACCTAGGCGATATTCTCCCATGGATTCAGCGTCCACGCTAATTCCGTTTGCAACTCTGAGAGACCAATCACCTACCTTTATAACTCTACGGTTTCTCAAAGCATGTATTGAATTACAGATATGAGATCCTGCTCCGCTATCTAGTACCCAGGAAGTAGAGTTAATTGACAAACAGTTCTCAATAACAAATACACTTGAGGCCGAAGCCACAACATGCTTCGTATCCTGGCTACTGGCTTCTAAAGCCCTGCAATCTTTCTGCCAATGCCCAGTCCCATAACAATAGGAACGTTCCTCTTTTACTACATTCAGTCCCGAAACTTTTGCCCTTCTCTTTCTTTCTTCTCCCCTGGTTTCCTTCAGGGTAGAAGGCAGAGACTGTAGAATCAAGTCAGTATCTGACTCGTTTCCCAACGTGGTCTCCAGGTCCTGGAGCTCATCAATAAAGCTAGTCATTGTAAGGACGTTGTCCCCTACAGATGACTTGAAAGTCAACCTCGCTTGAATTAATTCGTTCGAGGTCTCATATCTTGCGATATGTGATTGCTCTTCATATAAATCTTTGTTATGGAGAAAGATGGAAACTGAGTCCATCTTCTCGTGCAGCTTCTGGTATACACCATCAACTGAAGCTAACACGAGGCATTTTGCTTTCTCTTTATCCTTTTCCCTTGTCTGGCGGATATCCATATCCGTGACGCTGGAAACTGGACCTGGCACGGCGGGATCTTGAGTAGTAATAGGGTGGTCCAGCTTGTCATAGGCAATGGACATCTGGACAGACCTTTGCCAGTCATATAAGTCAGAATCAGTCAATTTGTTATCTAGATGTAACCTAGTCGTGGTCACATGGTCGCTGCAATTAAGAGAGAGAGAAGATAACACTTTTAGCATGATGCTCTTGCAAGTTTAGAGTGGTTTTTAATTTATCTAAACAAGATGGCTCCCACTGTTTCTCGAATCCCTCCTCAAACCATAAAAGAAGAATTAGCCAGGACTATTCTCACCGTACAATTCTTGCTTAACCGTTCAGCCAGGTCAGTGTCGATACTTCGAGGGAGGTTTTCCAACGCTTTCGCGAAGTTCCTTAATTAACTAAGCTCTTTTCTCTGGGGGCGTAACCCCGCTGACACCTTTCTTGGCACCTACTTGGTTTATAGCATTGATCGTTAAGTGACGAATCTCCTGATAAGTAGTATATACTCACAGTAGGATCGGGATCCAAAATATCATCGTATGATAATGTTGAAGGAATCCTACCAACATTCATCAAACTCCAAAATGGTATGCTCCCTCTGCAAATTTCAGTTTCTTTAGAAATTCCCGATATAAATTTTTGGCCCCATGCTCTTATGACTTTGACTAAGGGCCAAAAATGTCATAAGTCACATGTCAAGTTCTACCCGTCATTATCCAGGTTAATTTGAACCCACCCGTATATACTCTTGACTAAGGGCCAAGAAAAGTAATACGACTGTCCCAAACCAACACATCTATCTATGCAACAAATGAATACCCTAGCAGCTACCAAACACTATGTCTTGACTAAGGGCCAAAAATACATAGCTTGAATACTACTGAATACCCAATATGAAATGACGGAGGGCTATGAATGGTTTTGGCAAAACCGTGAACGTAGTGAACTTGATATAATCGAATGAACCTGATACTTTTTAAAAGGAGTGGTTAAAGCTCCGTAATTAAAACATTCTGCTTTTTTAAAATAACCGAGTGGTTTCTTTTAAATTTGTTCCAACGATTGAACTTTGGTTTATTTTCTTTGCATTATAATAATGCGTCCCATCATTTATCCTATCATTGCAGAAAACAACGAAAATACCACGTCCTCTTATGCCATCCGCATTCGCCACTGGGTCCTGTCATCACCCGTTAGGTTACTTAACTAACGACAGAGCGGGGACTGGGCTAGCGCGGGTGTAAAACATAAGTGACGTCTAATAGCTATCATATATAGATATTGTACATTCGTCAAACGCAATAATAAGCATTCCAGATCACAGATGAACTTTATTGGATATACTAGCAATCCACATTTGCTTTGAGCCTGCAATAAAAGAAGGATTACACAGTTGTGATGAATAGCCATTACCCCAACCCTAGACCCCTACGGGTACGGCAAACTACCCGCCAAGTACCCGAAGTGAAGCGGTCTCCCTCAACAACGTGAGTAGGCCACTAAACACTTCAACGTACCCGGTAGTTTGTGTACCCTGCCTTGGGTCTATCCTAGGAGCAAAAAACAGTAAAAAGAAATAATACAACGGTTGCTACAACCGCAACCTGGATGCGCCCCATAAAAGAATATTACATCATATAACATTTACATCGAATGAATGAATATTAAACCCATCTCAAACCCCGGCTAATCATCAAAACACTCCAATCAAGTCCATATACACAAACAGTAAACATTACAGAAATATGTAACCCCCTGCCAACCGACATACTAGCAGTTAAGGGGTTTTACGAACACATTAAACATTACAGATAAAAACCCAATTAGCAAATATCTTAGAACATTGATCGACCACCATTTTCCGTGTCTACCCAAAAAAGCAAACCAGCACTGAAGTAACCTGGGCAGAAACAGAATATACAGGAAAACAAAAAACCAAAAAATATGAATTTCTGTGAAAATCCGAGTCAACTCGGAGTTGACTCCACCGCGGATCCGCGGCTAAAAGCACCATCGTGCCGCGGATCCGCGGCCATCTTGCCGAGTTAAGAGATCGTATTTTCCCAGTATTCTTATATTTCCCTGCTGTGAATTTTAAGGCATATCAAAATTTTTTTCGACACGTTTAAAATTTACAGAAAATGTTAGGGTTAGGGTTTTGTTTTCGCGTTTATCCGTCGATCCAAGTTCTAATTAGTTTCTAATAAGCAAGTAATGGTTTAGTTGGCTTTGATACCACTGTAAGTCCATGTCACGCACCCCACGACCTTGCGGGGAGGCGGAATATATGAAAAACGATTATCAAAGCTTCATAACACGGACTTGAGCGCATGAATCGTGTCTAAACCGTTACTAGCAAACTACGAGAGGTTTAACTACTCGGATTCGAAGTTATACCTCACGTTACTTGTCCTTCGGGTCTTCATCGCTGTCCTCCACTCCTCGTAGGCTCCTTGGAACATCGGCACCTCAACGGCCTCCTCGAGTCAAAGACGATCCACTCGAGAGCTCCTACGCCAAGCTTGATCTCTAACTTGAGATAACTAGGTTGCTCAAAGTGCTAATCTAAGCTACCTAGGGGATATAGAGTGAGTATATAGATGTATTAGTCTAGCTAACCCTCGATCTCAACACATGAGAGGTTAGGGTTAGGGTTTCAAGAATGAGAGAGCTTGAGGAGAGAGAAGGTGATGATGAGAATGAATATGAATAATGAGCTCATTAGAATATAACAACCATACCAATTTATCAAATAAATAATATAAATGATTAATCATCATGGTTGATGCATTCATCTTGTGTGATTCATCATATGACTCATTAACTAATTAATGCATTATTTAATACCAAGGATGAATCACACAAATGAGTCATTAAGCAACTAATGCTTATGCCACCTTAACCCCCAAGTCACCATGCTTCTAGAAGCTTCCCGAAAAATTACGAGAACGCCTCTCCAATCCGTGAAAACACGGAAAAACTTTAGACTGTATAAATCCAATAACCTGATACTAGAATCTGGCTTAAACCAAAACCGACTAGCAAAAACTGTCCGAACGTCGTACGTGCGTTTAAACACGTATGCGTCCAAACCCTTGTCGTAAAACCATACGACCTCTATATCGTTTTGCCTGGAGCAGGGAAACTCTCTGTCTGGGACTCTAAATACTCGACACTACGCTGGCAGTAGGTTTAACCACAGACCGCAAGCGGCACTAGCTGTACGTAACGGTCCCCAGGTAGATGTCGATAAGAAGGCCGATGAGAAAAACCATCCGAACTCCTACCGAGCCTGATATGACAATCTCCGTACAGTCCGGTCTGTTCGTCTAAGACTATCGCATATCGAGCCTAGGGGGCGGCAAGCATCAGTCCCCTAATAGCGGTATAAGTCGTGTCGGAGCGTAGCCCATTACACCCTGAGAAACTACTAGAACCTACCAGTAAATCTCGCTTGCCCTGGCCAGGGACTTTGCGTAATGGCTCTCTGACACAGCGCGATATCAACTCCCAATACCGGGAGAGACGAATCCTTTCTAACCGCCACTGCTTCCAAGTGCTCGGGACTGCACCCAACTGCTACCTGTTTGCACGAATCCTTTGAGCCATGGTAGGGAAGCAATCTAAGAACAGTGGGACACACTCGAGGCGAAGTAGTAGTGTCAAGTCTGGGGACTATGCTGTACTCATGTCACCTGGGAACTGTTAACTGACGACGAGTATAATACCATCCAACAGTTCCCCTGCGAGTCCTGTCCGGTGTACCCGTAACCTAACGAGCACCTGTATACTATCTCCAGTACGACGTACTGATGGCTGTGGGACAGACCATCTCCCCAACTGGGATGAGAAGCGTACACACTAGTCTACTCTGGAGTATCGATGCACAGTCTCGATAATCCTACGACTAGGGACAAGTATAGGATGTTTCTTATAGACTACCCAGCCCCCACTAGAGTGACTGCCATCACAACGCTGGTAATCAAGCAAAGATCCTATGGGCTCTACTAATATGTATAAGTGATACGTTACAAGAAACATATGCACATATTAAAGTAGACACAAACCAAGTAGCATACTACCATTTTTAGCAAGACTGTATATACAACTGCGAATATCCCAAGCTTCCATTAAGTAATATACATGCAAGTATGATACAATAATGGCCCCTAGGTGATATACACTAACACTCACCACATTATGTCCGATATTGGGACTCTTCACAGCTATATTGATTACGGTGGTCCCGATGAGATCAACAAAGATGATGGTTCAGGTTTGAAAATTTCCATATCGGTAAAACAATACTGCACTCACCCTAAAAATCCTTTCTTTTAGATAATATTCTATGTGTTCCATCTATTACTCAAAACTTAATTTCTATTGCTAAATTCTGCTAATCAAACAAAGACCCACTTGAGTTTTTTCCCCTTTAATTTTTTGGTAAAGGATCTTTGCACGGGGGCGTCTCTTCTTCGTGGGGATAGCCATAATTATGTCTACTACCTTCCACGCTCCATCCAACCTCAAATTCACGCTACCTTCAAATCAGAAATAAGTGAGTGGCACTGTCGTCTTGGTTATCCCTCCATCCGCATCCTTCAGTCAGTTGTTAGGAAAAATAAGTTAGTGTCTAATGTCTTGGTAGTTAATAATCTTCAATATAACTTTTGTGATTTCAATAAAAATCATAAACTTCTTTTTTTCTGAAAATTCACTTCATGCTTCTAAATGTTTGCAATTAATTTACACTAATGTCTGGGAACCTATTGAATTGTCTTTTGATGGTTTTTGCTATTACATAATTTTTATTGATTATTACACAAAATATGTCTGGCTGTACCTTATGAAACGTAAATCTGACGTTGCTACTATTTCCCTCCAATTCAAAAAGCTTGTCGAAAAGTATTTTCAATTACCGCTCATATCAATATACTCTGCTAATGGGTGAATACACATCTTTTACCTCCGTTCTCACATCTTATAGTGTCTCTCATCTTGTCACTCCTCCACACACCCCTGAACACAATGACACATCATAACGTCACCATCGTCATGATGTCGAAACCGGTCTTACACTCTTGCATACGATATCTCTTCCCTCTAAGTATTGGAGTTAAGCCTTTCAAACTGTTATTAATCTCATAAATCGTCTTCCCACACCGATTCTTAATTTCCAATCCCCATTTGAAAAACTATTTCAACGTCCTCCAAACTACAAACGTCTCAAGATTTTTGGATGTCTTTGCTATCCCTGATTAAGATCGTACACCTCCTACAAACATCAACCTAGATCTACCGCTTGCATTTTTCTATGTTATTCAACATCTCAATCTGCGTATAAATTTCTAGATCCTGTCAGTAACAAAATTTATATTTCTCATCATGTCAAATTCGTCGAAACCAATTTTTCCATGCAGGTATCTAGTAGATATCAAGAGGCTCTTCCGCAAGATTTGGCCTTCCCTGGCACAGCATTGCAACTAATCAAGTATATCCAACCTACCAAACTTCGCATTCTACCCACCTTACCTAACCTAACCCCCACTGAACCCCAATCATCAACATCTCCTACTGTCAACCTCTCCCCCTTCACTCACTCTTTACAATCTTCATCCTCTAATTTCGATAATCACGCCAACCTCTCAGTCCATACCTCCCCACCTTCCTCCACAACTGCTCAATCACATTTAACCTCTCCACAATTATCCCCTTCTCCCTAACCCCCAAATCTCCGCACCAACAATGAACGTAAACCGAACCTATAATATTTTAACTCTCAATATATAAACCACATCACTATTCACCCAATATCCTAAATTCTTGAACCAACCTATGTCTCAAGCTATAAAGGATCCTAACTGGCATGCTGTGAAGTCTGAAGAGTTTGATCCCCTCAAGAAGAATGGAACATGGGATCTTGTTCCCAAATCAAATCAAAATCTTATAGCTTGTAAGTGGGTCTTCCGAATCAAGCCCAACTCCTACGGCATCATTGCTCGATACAAAACTCGCCTTGTGGCCAAAAGCTTCCATCAAGGACCTGGTCTAGAATATTTTGCCACGTTCAGCTCCGTTATCAAGCCGACAATACGGCGTATAGTCTTATACTTAGCACTCTCCCAGGGATGGCCTCTTCGTCAACTCGACATTAAAAAAACTTTTCTCAATAGTATTCTGCATGAAGATGTGTATATGGCTCAACCAACCGGCTTTCTCCACTCTTCCCTACCCAACTACGTATGTAAACTACATAAAGCTATATATGGTCTTAAGTATTCGCCAAGGGCATAGTATCAAGAACTCAAAGGCTATCTTCTAGAAAATGGCTTCTCAAATTCCATGGCGGATACATATCTTTTTATCTATTCCAAGGATGCAATTGTAGCCTATTTCTTGATATATGTTGACGACATTATTCTCACAGGTAACCGTAGAGTGTTTTTCGTCACCGTATTGAGATAGGAATACGCGCGCTTGTCAGGTGTACAGATTCCCCCTGCCCAGGGTAGGATGGGGTTTATTGATTGCAGGGATCCGAATTTCTGGCAGCCGCAGACTAAGCCGCCGTTAATTACCCCTCGCTCTTAGAGCGAAGAAACTTCCGATTGACGGGTCAAAATAGTCATGCGAACTTAATGTGAAGTGTCGGTGTTTGAAAGCAATGCAGAAGGGCATGTTTATTTCATTTTTTTTATTTATCCTATTTGCGAGGAGATTTTTTTATTCAAAGAAACACGTTTTTTTTAAAAAAAGGTTTTATTTTATTTATTATTTATTATTTTATTTTTACTTTATTTATTTATATTATTTTATAAGAAAAAGGGGGGAAAGCCCCCCTCCCACTCACGTGAGAGGGAGGAGGGGCTTCCACTAAGTGGGAGCCTCCCCCTCACATGAAGGGGAATGGGGAACTCCCACTAGTGGGAGTTTCCCCCCTCACGTGAGAGGGAGCAGGATCTCCAACTAAGGAACCCACCTCACGTGAGGGAGCAGGGGTTCCTATTAAGTGTGAGCCTCCACCTTACGTGGGGAAGCGGAGGGTGCCCGCGGGGTACGTGCCCGTGGAGCGCGGACCGGAAAGAGTGCTAAATCCTCAGATATGGAGTTAAACTCAAATTTTTTTTTATTGTTTTGGAGTTAAACTCCCGAAAAAGACCTTATTATGCAGTTAAACTCCAAAAGATTTAAATGGAGTTGAACTGCCAAGAGAATTTGTATTACGGAGTTAAAAACTCCAAATTTTTTTAAAATGGAGTTAAACTCCCAAATGAATTTTTATTACGGAGTTAAACTCCAAAAGATTTTATTTGGAGTTAAACTCCCAAAAGAATTTTTATTGTGGAGTTAAACTCCAAAAGATCTTAAATGGAATTGAACTCCCAAAAGAATTTTTATTGTGGAGTTAAACTCCCAAAACGATTTTATTTGGAGTTAAACTCCCAAAATTTTTTATATGGGTGTTAAAACTCTAAAAACGATTTTATTTGGAGTTAAACTCGCAAAAGTTTTTATATGGGTGTTAAAAATCCCAAAACAATTTTATTTGGAGTTAAACTCCCAAAAGTTTTTATATGGGGTTAAGCTCCCAAAACAATTTTATTTGGAGTTAAACTTCCAAAAGTTTTTATATATAGTTAAACTCCCAAATTTTTTTTAAAGAGAAAGCTCCTACTGAGTGGGATCTTCCATCCCCTCACATGAGAGGAAGTAAGGGGCTCCCACTTTGTAGGAGCCTCCCCCTCACGTGAAGTGGGAGCTTCCCCCTCATGTTATGTGGAGTAAGGAGCTTCCATTTAGTGGGAGCTTCCCTTTCCTTCACGTGAGGAGGGAAACCCCCACTTATATGAGGGGAAGGAGAATGGAGGGTGCCCACGGGTTTGGAGTTAAACTCCAAAAGATTCTTTTTTTCTTATTATTATTATGGAGTTAAACTCCCAAAAAAAAATTAAAATATAGAGTTGAACTCCCAAAACAATTTTATTTAGAGTTAAACTCAGAAAAGGTTTTATATGGAGTTAAACTTCGAAAACAATTTTATTTGGAGTTAAACTCCCAAAAGAATTTATTTTGGAGTTAAACTCCTACAAAGAATTTTATTTGAAAAGAGGACTAAAAGGGAGTTTCCTGAAATTTCAAGATCTATGTCTTGGATGATGAGAAGGGTCCCTTTCTTTTCTTTGAGCCTTGGATCCGCCCCAAGGTGAGATTTTTTTATTTTTATTTTTAGGGATGGGTCTTCTTCTTCCTTTTCTTTTTTTTCTTTCGGATCTTGGAGAAGGGTGGTGAGATTTAAAATCTCACCTTCTAGAGATTTGACGGGATATTTGGGCATTTTTCAAAGGTTTTATGGTGGAAAACTATTTCCTTTTGAGAAAACAAGAGTTAAACTCTTGATTGAATTCAAAAAAAAGAAAAGAAGGAGGCTTTGAACCTTGAAGAAGGAGGCACAAGACCCTAGGTTGATATGTGAAGAATCTCTTTTTTTGTTATCATCCATTATGATGCCTTATATAGGCTATACATTTTATTTATGGCCCCTTGGGATTTTCAAAATGGCACATGCGACTTTCCCATGCCATGCGTTTTTTTTTCTTTTGCACATAAGCCATGAGCTTTTACATAATTTGGGTTTGTTACCCATTTTATTACATTTATTCATAAGAATTACATTAAGCCTATTTATGTTTTAACTATTATTCCTTTGGCGGGGGGGGGGGGGGCTCTTCATACTTGGGCTCGATTTGGGCATGGGCTCACTTGCTTGGACTTGGGTTCGAGCTTAGGCCCACTTGGCTTAGGGTTGACTTTGACTTGATCAACCGGGGTATAATTTTTGACCCCAACAAAATGCCTCCCATCAATAAATGCACACCGTGTGTATGGGTTGTGTGCATGAAATTGATGGATCTTGTTTTATATGAAAATTGATTTGGTTTGGTCACCTATGGAGGGTTGACGCTGTCATTTTTACGACGTGGATGGTCGGTGCTGCCATTTTTGCAATTTGGACGGTCGGTGCTGCCATTTTTGCGATTTGGACGGTCGGTGCTGCATTTTTATGACATGGTTGGTCCGTGCCGCCATTTTTTTACGACGTGGACAGTCGGTGCTGCCATTTTAGCGATGTGGATGGTCGGTGCTGCCAATTTAGCGACTTGGACGTTCGGTGCTGCCTTTTTTGCTATTTGGATGGCCGATGTTGCCATTTTAGCGATGTGGACGGTCAATGCTGCCATTTTTCCTACTTGGACGGTCGGTGCTGCCCTTTTTACGACGCGGACGGTCGGTGCTGCCATTTTAGCGACATGGACGGTCGGTGCTGCTATTTTTGCGACGTGGACGGTCGGTGCTGCCCTTTTTGCGACATAGACGGTCGGTGCTGCCATTTTTGCGACGTGGACAGTCGGTGCTGCCCTTTTTGCGACGTGGAAGGTCGGTGCTTAATTTGACTTGCTCTGTTTCGTGCGGTGTCGAGATTTGATTTGTTTCCGAGGTGGAGCTTGATTCCGCCAGGCAGGTCATTGGTTGCCTGGTGATTTGATTTGTTTTGGGAGTTCCTTACCTGTCCAGCGGGACTTTTGATCTTGGAATCGCTGTCGGGTGGGACGTTGATTTGATATGTTTGATTTCTTCCTTGTTTGGCAGGACTTTTGAATTTTAGAGGAACTCGGAATTTAGATTTTGGTTGGCATCTCGCTGCACTGAAATAATAGTAGGAGTAACTCATTATTTTCCCGGGAGGACTTAGGATTGGGTTTTTGGGTCAGTATCAGCACCGTTAACATTGAAGCATAGTGCCAGGAGCGACTCATCATTTGCCTTTTGGGAAAACTTAAGATTTGGGTTTTGGGTCGGCATCAGCACCGCTAACACTGAAGCGTAGTGCTAG
The DNA here is from genome assembly GCA_030015575.1 of Agapanthus africanus. NCBI lineage: Eukaryota > Viridiplantae > Streptophyta > Magnoliopsida > Asparagales > Amaryllidaceae > Agapanthus > Agapanthus africanus. The sequence goes on from CM057339.1 coordinate 724,832,461, forward strand.
GAGCGAATCATCATTTGCATTTTGGGAAAACTTGGGATTTGGGTTTTGGTCGGCATCGGCACCGCTAACACTGAAGCATAATGTCAGGAGCGACTTATCATTTGCCTTTTAGGAAAACTTAGGATTTGGGTTTTGGGTCGGCATCAGCACCGCTAACACTGAAGCATAATGCCAGGAGTAACTCATCATTTTCCATTTCCCGTTGGGGGAGCGATGACTTAGGAGACAGGTTTAGGTCCTTATCACCTAAGGCTTTTCAATTTTATGAGCCGTAAAGGTCTCATAAAAGCCTTTCCTCCCTACGAGTCGAAGGGATCTCGCAGATGTATGTTCTCCTTAGGAATCGTGAGGATTCCTAAGTGTGTTGCTCCTTTATGAGTTGTAAGGATCTCACGCTGGGATTTTGTCCTCACAAGGTCGAGATGACTTTGCGAGTGTATTTCCTCTCTTTTCATGAGTTTGCCCCCTTTCGGGTTTTCATAAACTCGCCGGTAGTCCTGCCGTTTTTACTCACAGAGCCTTTTTGGATTTTCATCCGTGCCCATTTTGCTTGTGGACATACCATTTTTTTGGAGCTTCATTGCCAGTAAGACTTCAGATGTAGTCTCACGGGTAGGACTTAGGAGAGATAGGGGCGTTTGCGCCCGTGGATTGTATACGGTTTTACATGATGTATAATCCAGACCGTAGGGTTGGTGTGCTTGATCCGTCTGCGACCTGGAGCATTCACGCGTAGTATTTCTTGATGTATCGGCCGTTGATGGGTGACATAGGCCTTTCTCCCTCGGCACTTATTAGTTGGTAGGATCCTCCGTCGAACACTTTCTCGATGACATATGGCCCTTCCCAATTTGGCTCGAATTTTCCCTTGGCATGTCGATTGGGGATGATTGGTCTTTTGAGGACCAACACCAATTCTCCTTTCTTGATAGCATAGAGAAGGGTCATCTTGTCATAGGCCCGTGACATTTGGGCTTGGTACAACTCCAGATTTTGCTGTACTACGAGCCTCTTTTTCTCGAGCGCATCGAGCTCCTCGAGCCGAAGAAGAGTGTTTTCCTCTTTTGTCAGATTGTGCTGGACATCCATCCTTAGGCTTGGAATTTCTACTTCGAGGGAGAGGATTGCCTCCACTCCGAAGAGCAGCGAGTATGGAGTGGACTGCATCGGAGTGCGGTGCGTGATACGTGATTGAATGTTATGTTTTAAAATCAAAGAATTAATTACCGCAATCAAGAACGGCGTCGCTTGGTAGCTAGCCAGTGAGTATGGGTCGGTCCACAAGGATTTTGTGTATTCTTAATTTGTTCTAACGAGTTAATTCCAAACGGTGTTGGATTGATTATCACTAAAAACTAAGGTTGATCTAGACTAGGATTAAAATCTTGCTAGGTTTAGGTTTAGGTTAAGTTTGGAAAGTCAATATTCCTCACCGCTTTCTATGCCCTAATTAAGATCTTTGAGGTGTTATGGTAATAATTAATAAAGTGGATTAGTACCATCAGGTAGAAACTAGGGTTTTTCCTCTAGGTTCTTGTCCTTCCTTTCTTAATTCTTACCCTAACCTCCATGGAAAACATGCACAACCTGTCTTTTAAACTACGGTATCACCACTACCTCATGGGATAGGGTGCCGTAGGGAGCGGTGTGTGTATGTATGCATGGAGTCCTATAAAAATATGCGATGGGCAAAAAAAGGGTGAGAGATTTTCATCTCTCAAACCTTCCCTATTCCTAACCCTAACAAGTGAGGAACTACTCACTCATTAGGGAATTGATAAACATGTTTTAAACTAATTAACTAGGGCAGATAATAAAAGTTATACTAGGGCAGATAATAAAAGTTATACTAGGGCAGAAAGAAAATTAACTAGGGCAATAAAAAGAAAATTTACTCTAATTTTTATTTGATGCTCTCTTCAAACATTACAGGAATTGAATTCTCAATTTTGATAAATACAATGAGGCACAAGAAGAGGCATACCTCAAAAGAGGTTTAGGGTTTCTATTTATAGATCATAGAAACCCTAGGGTTACATTCGATTCACATCCGCATTTACAAATATACCCTAAAGAAGCCTAGTTAACGCACCACCGCACTGACTCAAAATTGCACCGATACGTGCTCCATATGGCCGCGGAACCGCGGCCAAAAGCCAGGTTTGGCCGCGGTTCCGCGGCTATGTTGTGGGGTCGTTGGTTCAGTTTTTCAGGTCTTGGTCTGGTTGCATTTGGGTACTTGTTTCTTCACTTGGTTTCTCAGATTGTCTTCTAGTTTTCTTCCAGATTTCCACAGTGCATAATGTCGTGGACTTTTACCGTTTGCTTCGTGTCGAAGTCTTGAACCTTGCGTTGCCTTTTTGCTTTGTGAAATTGTCCATTGATCTTCGTTTATTCTTCAAACTGTAGGCGTGATCAAGATTCTTCCATTTGTTGGTCGTAGTCTCACTTTTGTATCGTCTTTTCATCATTTTCACTGTTTTGTTCCGAGAACCTGTAACCTGCAATTATGTAGCAGACATGGATCAAAAGCACCTGTTTATTTGTAAAATGAATAAGAATGGGGAATATAATAATGCAAAATTATATTATGAACAATACGATATACCCACAACGCCTCATGGAGTTTCAGATCCCAGTCTGGTTTATTGGCTGAGGCATTTTTTCTCAGGAGCTTGCACAGGGTTTTGTTGAACACTTCGGCTAACCCGCCCTTGGATTATAGATTGAAGAATATCTCCAGTCTATCTTGAGTAGCGAACCTTGAGACTTTGAAGCTCTTAAAAAAGGCCCGTTGTCAGATATGATTCTTCTTGGCGTACCGAAGCGATATATAACATTATGCCGGAAGAATTTCAAAACATCTTCTATCTTAACTTCTTTTAGCAGGACAGCTTTAGCCCATATGGAGAAGTAGTCCGTCGCGACTAATATGAACCGGTGACCTTTGGATGACGGAGGATCAATCGGGCCAATTATGTTGGTGCCCCAAATTTCGATGTGCCAGGACGCCACGGTAGGGTGCAGCGGATTGGGATGCTTGTGAATAAAGTCACCGTGAATTTGGCATAGATGATATTTCTTTGCATGCTTTTCGCAATCCTTTATCATGGTAAGCCAGTAATATCTAAGCTGTTTGATTTGAAGCCGCATTTTAGGGCCGGATTGGTGAGCTCCACAGATGCCCGAGTGAATTTCTTTCATAATTTCTCGAGATTCGGCCGGGGACAAACACCTGAGCCAAAGCTAGTCGTACGACATGCGGTATAGCGTGTTATTCACAAACACATATTGGAGAGCTCTCTTCTTCAACTGAACCCTCACGAATTTTTCCTCAAGTAGTTTGTTATATCGGAGATATTCTACGAAGGGTTCTCTCCAATCTGGATCGTCCCTGACGACCTGAGCTTCTTCAGCAAGACCGTTCTTTTTTCTACGATTCTTCTTCTTGTAAAAAGACGGGAGGCAGGATTTTTCGGCACCTGACAGTGATAAGAATTTCATCCATGTCAGGATCAGCCAGCTCCTTGGCTAGGCGAGCGAGGACATCGGCTTTTCCGTTCAGCACCCTGGAAACTCTCGTCAGTTTAATGTGGGTGAAATGCTTCATGAGCTCCACCACCCGATCCCTGTTTGAGCTAATTCGGACTTATATATCTTGTATTTGCCGCTTACTTGGTTGACGACTGGGTGGAAATCGCCGTAGACATGCAGATGAGAGATCTGCATTTCTATGGCGAGCTCCAGACCAGCTATCAGAGCTTCATACTCATCCTCGTTGTTTGTGTGAGGCTCAGTAAGAGCGAAAGAACTTCACAGGGTTCCTCCCGATATTGTGATGAACACCAATCCTATTCCTTCTTTTATTTGCGGGATGCTTGATCTGCTGGAGGTCCTTATTGATGAGGCTCCATAGAAATAGAGCTCCCAGCATGGCTCGTCATCTTCGAAGTGTAGCACCTGTTCGTTGGGCAACTCGCAATTTAGCGGCGACCCTTCAGGTATAGGATGGGCAGCTAGAAAGTCGGCGAGGTCATGCCCTTTTACTTCTTTCTAAGGAGTGTAGACTATGTCAAACTCAAGCAGGATGACAGCCCATCTGTCCATTCTACCAGTTAGACCCGCCTTGTGTTAGGAATATGTATGCTCTAGAGGCCATTATTGTATATTATAGTGGATGCTTGGACATATATATAGAGGACTTTCTTGCTCGACATGATAATATGCTATCTGGTTGCTCTTTATCTTAACATGTTCACTTATTTTTGTTTACTGTCTCTTTGATACATGTTGATAAAGCCCTTAGGATGTTAGCTTGACTACCATGACTATAATGCAGATCATACTAGTGGGGCTTGTATAGCCCATAAGCACATCCTTAACAGTTCCTAGTCAAGGGAGTATCGAGATAGGGCATCGATATTTCAGAGTAGACTAGTGTATATGTTTCTTGACCCTGTATTGGGGCGATGGATGATCATATATCCATTGGTGTTTGACATCAAAGATTGTATAAGGTGCTCATTAGAGACTGATTACACTGAACGGACATGCCGAGAACTCCTAGATGGTATTATACCTATCGTCAAATAGCAGTTCTCTGGTGACACTTATACAGGTTAGTCTGTAGACCCGAGATCGTCATAGTGTCTTGTGTGGTTCCCACTGTGCTTTGATTTCCACCCTACCACGGCTCTACTGAACAGGTGGATCTTGAGTTCAGTCCCGAGTCACATGGAGGCAGTGAGGGATAGGAGGGGTTTCGTCTCTTCCGGTATTGGGAGTTGATGTTGTTCTATGCGCAATTGGCTATAACCGCAAGTCTCTGGCTAGGGCTGATGAGATTTACTGATAAGTGTTATTAGTAGTTTCTCGATTGGTAATATGCCATACATTGGCATGACTTATCGAGTTATTGGGGTCTGAAAATTCCACCCCCAGACTCGATATGCGACATATCATACGATGAGACCAGACTATATGGTAAGTGTTGCTTATAGGCTTTACGGGAGTTTGAACAAGTTTGCTTATTGATTTTCTATTCGTTTAATAGCTGGGTAGCCGTTACGTCCAGCTAGTACCTGATTGGTTCGAAAGAGTGTGTTTAGTAGTTAACCGCAATCAGAACGGTGTCGCGCGTAGCTAGACCGAGGTGAGTACGGGTCGTCCTCAGGGAAACGTTGAACCTTTTGTTCTTACTTTTGATGTGTTGAAAGAGAGAGGGGGAATAAAGAATGTTGAGGAATGGTTTCTAGGTCTACGTTAAGCACTAATGCAAAATATAGATCTAGATTATTTATGGATGTAGTTAATATAAGAAGAAGGCTTGTAGGGTTCATTAGGATTTAGTAGTTATGGACGATTAATTAAAAATTACTCTTTCTATCCTTTAATAGATTTAACACTAGAACGACAGCGATGCATGTAGATTAGGGTTTCTGGCGGGAAAAGAAATCCCACTCTTAACCCTTATCTCGACACGGAACTCCGTTCATATCTAGCTTTTACCAAAACAATCATTAATCTAATCTCTAATCGCGGTCGAGACTAACAATGAATTGGTAGCGCACCCGATTAGGATGTTAATGATTCTTTTGGTAAAGTTTATAAACTTTATAGGACATAAAAAGAGTTTAGGGATTTTCATCATCCATTAGCCTATCCTAATCCTACGAACCCTAACAAGCGGAGAATTACTCGCGCATGTTGGGAGAAAAAGAGATGGAGAGAAATTGCATAATTAAACTACGAAGAAATAGAATAAGAAAAAGAAAGCCACCTTTATTAATCAAAAATATTCATTACACTTTGATTCCTTAGAAAATGATTACAAAGACTAGTTTGCTTCTCGATCTCTTCCAAGGAGGTAGACGAACAGTTGATGATCAGTCTGGATGCGTGAGCCGTCTTGGACTTCGTGATCGCGTCGACTTGATGATTTTTCCAAGAGGCTCTCGGTCCATATTTATAGTCCCCAAAGCCAGAAACCTTGCTTCCAAATTAGGAAGGAAACTGTAAAGATTCACCCACAGAAATTTCAGCAACTAAATCTTCAAGATTGTCGTGGATCCGCGGCCCAAGGGGGGGTATGGCCGCGGATCCGCGACAATATTATCTCGGCCTTTGATCATTTTCTTGAGGCTTCCTCTATGTGACTTGTGGTGTTCTCTGGAATCTTTGGATCTTTGAAATCTTCTCGTAGTTTCTGCCAGACTTGATCTCCAAGTTTTGCTTTCTTAATTAGGCAAGTTTTCTTTAACAACTTGATTTCTTAGAAAAATTCTGCACAACAACTTGAATAATATTTAGTAGACTTTGTTCTCTTAGGATTTGGTCAATGATATTATTTGCATACATTTTCCTACCAAATTCTAATTATAATATATCAACAAATGGAAAATGTTATTTTTACAGATAAACCCTCATATGTATGATATATTATAATAAAGACCTTTTTTGATATGGAAATAGTAGGAAAAATGTAATAACAAATGTGCAGTTTTATCATGATAATGTGAGTAATCCATTATCACTATCACTATGTCCTCTCTCCAAATTGAGACACAATCCTTTTCCATTACACCTCTTATCACCTCCCCACTTCTTCACGTCGAAAGGTGACATGTTCTTCCACCAACCTTGGTGCTTCATTGATAAATTTTTTGAATGGTTGGTGTTGACCTTCGGTCTTTGCAAAGCTTGGCATTGACTAATAACCTTGCCCCCTCGTGTGATTTTAAAAGATTAACATTGTTTAACTCAAGTTTGGGGGGGGGGGGTTTATATTTTGGCTCTTGAAAGAAAATGATTTTTACAAAAATTGTGAGCCAAAAATAAGTTTAGGGGAGGATTTCACTTTCATTATTTCTTGTCCCCTTTCTCCTCCCAAGTCTAAAGGTTTTTGAGCTTAACGGATGACATCAGTGAGGACACTGCTGTAAACAGGTTTGGGGGAGGTTTGTGCTTATTTACACATCAATTTGCATCATATTTTGCATAAGCACAACATTTTCAAAAATTTTAAAAAAAAATCTTTTATAACAAAAGAGTAGAAAGTGAAAAAGTACATCCAAAAGATAGGAATAGTTTAAGAAAACCAAGAAAATTAGAAGTTTTCTTAAACGAACTGGTAATAAGTAGTTATGAGCTGTTGTCCCAAGGGTTAGTAAGATGAAAGAAGTCACTAATCTGAGGATAAAAATAAATCTGAAAAATAGTTTCTATTTTGGAAGCCAAACATTTGAACGTTGATACCCTACTATATGCACTTACACACGCCGTTTGATTGATGTGTAAAAGTGTGTTTAGTAGTTAACCGCAATCAGAACGGTGTCGCGCGTAGCTAGACCGAGATGAGTACGGGTCGTCCTCAAGGAAACGTTGAACCTTTTGTTCTTACTTTAGATGTGTTGAAAGAGAGAGGGGGAATAAAGAATGTTGAGGAATGGTTTCTAGGTCTACATTAAGCACTAATGCAAAATATAGATCTAGATTATTTATGGATGTAGTTAATATAAGAAGAAGGCTTGTAGGGTTCATTAGGATTTAGTAGTTATGGATGATTAATTAAAAATCACTCTTTCTATCCTTTAATAGATTTAACACTAGAACGACAGCGATGCATGTAGATTAGAGTTTCTGGAGGGAAAAGGAATCCCACTCTTAACCCCTATCTCGACACGGAACTCCGTTCATATCTAGCCTTTACCAAAACAATCATTAATCTAATCTCTAATCGCGGTCGAGACTAACAATGAATTGGTAGCGCGCCCGATTAGGATATTAATGATTCTTTTGGTAAAGTTTATAAACTTTATAGGACGTAAAAAGAGTTTAGGGATTTTCATCATCCATTAGCCTACCCTAATCCTACGAACCCTAACAAGCGGAGAATTACTCGCGCATGTTGGGAGAAAAAGAGATGGAGAGAAATTGCATAATTAAACTACGAAGAAATAGAATAAGAAAAAGAAAGCCACCTTTATTAATCAAAAATATTCATTACACTTTGATTCCTTAGAAAATGATTACAAAGACTAGTTTTCTTCTCGATCTCTTCCAAGGAGGTAGACGAACAGTTGATGATCAGTATGGATGCGTGAGCAGTCTTGGACTTCGTGATCGCGTTGACTTGATGATTTTTCCAAGAGGCTCTCGGTCCATATTTATAGTCCCCAAAGCCAGAAACCTTGCTTCCAAATTAGGAAGGAAACTGTAAAGATTCACCCACAAAAATTTCAGCAACTAGATCTTCAAGATTGTCGCGGATTCGCGGCCCAAGCGGGGGTATGGCCGCGGATCCGCGGCCATATTATCTCGGCCTTTGATCATTTTCTTGGGGCTTCCTCTATGTGACATGTGGTGTTCTCTGGAATCTTTGGATCTTTGAAATCTTCTCGTAGTTGCTGCCAGACTTGATCTTTAAGTTTTGCTTTCTTAATTAGGCAAGTTTTCTTTAACAACTTGATTTCTTGGAAAAATTCTGCACAACAATTTGAATAATATTTAGTAGACTTTGTTCTCTTAGGATTTGGTCAATGATATTATTTGCATACATTTTCCTACCAAATTCTAATTATAATATATCAACAAATGGAAAATGTTATTTTTACAGATAAACCCTCATATGTATGATATATTATAATAAAGGCCTTTTTTGATATGGAAATAGTAGGAAAAATGTAATAACAAATGTGCAGTTTTATCAACTGAACAGTACCGCTGACGGCTTGTGGGTATCTGATGTGATCATTAGCTACTACTAGCGTATTGACGAGTATTAAGAGTCCCACATAGAGGTTTCCAAGTTCAAGCGAAACGAAGTAGGGCACGTATGTAGATATGTGGGGAAGCTTGATTAAATACGAGTATATTATACCGTATTCTAATCTAGCGTTTTTGATATTAGCCGTGTTATATATGATATAACCGGATTATTGAATCAAGTGTTGGTTTAATAATTAACTAATATATTACTCATTTCAATTCTTTTCTTTATTCATATATATTTGATAAATATACAAATGTATCATGGTTGATGATACAATGAACATGGCAATATAAGAATCACATTGGAGAAAAGAATAAAGATATTGATAAATATATATGAATAAAAACAAATGAAGAGATGAGTCATGGCTTCTATTATGTTCTCAAAGGCCCTAGTAACCATGACTCATTCTTTTTAATTGTTTTATTCATTCATACTTATCTCCATCTCAATCTTATTTCATCTCCAAGGTTCATTCTTATCTTTCTAAGTTCATCTTCTTCACTTTTCTTCTCTAGATATTTTTCTAGGTTGGAAAAGAAAATAAAAGGAAAGAATTTTAATGAGAAAAATCCCCACTTCATCAACCTACACTATAATAGCAAATTAGTATACGTCATCTTCACTAATTCATAGATTAGTGAAGTGTGAGTTTGAGAGTGAGAAGCTTCAAGGTGGATCTTTCTTTGACAACGAAGACTATGAATAAGCTTGTTCCATCTTTCAAGTAGAGTCGTAAAAGAGTTCTAGGACTACTACATGGAGCAATTGAAGTGAAGGACCGGTCTACAAAGGTTGTAGTTTCCATTCACTTAGAGGTAATCCCTTTTTGCTTTGTTTTGAAACCCCAATCTCTAGTTCGAGTCATGTTTAGTAAACTTAGCTCTCTAGAACTTTTAAAATTGCTCACATACTTTTGTTAAAACCCTAGTAGAGGTGCTAAGACAAACTTATATGGTATCAGAGCCAAACTAGAGGCTTAGGAGTAGTTTAGACGAAGTTAAAGTGTTCGATCGACGTTTTAATTCCGAGTTTTGATAGTTTCTTTTCAAATTTTTAAAATTCGATATTTTCAAGAATAAAAATTATCAGAAAATTCAGCAGGATTTTTAATGAAGGGTCAAGAAATACGAGCTCCCAATTCCATCAAGTGGTTGCGGAACTGTTGCTTAGACCATGTCTTGGCCGCGGTTCCGCCGCCTACTTATGGAGTTAGGACTCCATTTTTCTTGTTCTGCTTCAATTTCAAATTTTGGATTTTCTGGAAATTTTAGATGAGACTTTAGTGGTTCAGGTCTCTGTGAATTGTTGAAGATTAGAAAGTCGACAGAAATGTTAACATCGTCTAATGTGTTTTGGAAGTGTGATACAATGGTTAGAATCCACATTGATTAGTTTTGTGAAAACTAGTTATTTATTTACAAACCTCACATTTTAGCCTTGATTAATGGATTGCCACGGAGTTTAGATTTGGATTGAAACTCTGTCGTAATCTTGTATTGTATGTGAATACTCGCCGGGAAACACTTATAGATAGCCACGCCTTTTTGCCTCGACTAAGTGACTATAGGAGAACCCCAAGGCCATGAGTATCCACTCGGATGCTCGCGGCTACGGTGTTCCGCCCAAATCCATTTCGTTGACGCTCTCGGGGGTGCGACCGTCCACTAAATTTCCCGACGAGCCTTCGGTTTTTAACTGGGAATCTTGTTCAATTGCCAGGCTTAAGTTTTGAAAAGAGTTTTCAATTCGAGACTTAAATGTAAGGTTTGAAACATTAGGCATGAAATTCGGAATATGTGATAATCCAGGTTTATGATGTCTATAGATGCAGATTCTAATTATTGTAGTTTTCATTTCTTTTCTGCGACAGTAAGTGTAATATATGATAATATCCCTGATCTCGTTGCTATACGTCAACGACATTAGGGATACACATATTTACTTACGCTGATGACATGTAATGTTATTGTGTTGTTGATATGTTATATAAGACCGTCATGATTGAATAGCCGGGGTTTTATGTGAGATGAGAGTTTTTTCTTTTTCATTCATGTAAATAATTGTATGTAATATTCTTTTATTAGGACACTTCTGGGTTAAGGTTGTTGTCTCCATTCGATATATATTATTTACTTTTACGCATTAGGATAGACCCAAGGCGGAGAGCACAAATAACCGGGTTCTAGAGTCCAGTGGGAGGCCATCTCAAGGAGTTGAGACCGTTCGCCTAACTTTAGAATTGGAAGGATTACCTGCTGCTCTCATAAATGTCTAGGGCTGTGGGATTGGCTATTCATCATGACCGTGGAATCCGTATTTTTCATTAATGGCTTAATCTAAAACACGGACCTCCTAATATATCCTATATTTCATATACATGCTTCTGCTGTGCTATGATGTGATGTAATCATATACTGTGTGGGACGAATGCTACTTATATATATGATATACTAATAGACGCTATATATGTTTTGCATCCGCGCTAGTCCTGATCCCGCACTGCCGTAAGTTAAGTAACCTTATAGTGAAGACCCGGGTCCCTGTGGCGAATACGGATGGCATATATGTGTGTTTTATTTTCATTTCTTCTGTGATGATTAAGAACTTAAATGATGGGACGACATTAATAAGATTAATGTTAAGAAAAGAAATCTAAAGATATTGTAGAATCAAATTTGAAACATACTCGGCTTTTTCACGAAAAAGCAAATATTTCAAATGCGAAGCTTAAGCCACTCCTTTACAAATTACTCCGTTGTACAACGATATCAAGTTCAATACGTTAAAGGTTTTCATCAAAACCATTCGTAGCCCTCCGCCATTTTAGGAAGTAAAGTACTTAGTATTCGTGCTACGTTTGTTGACTATAGTTAAAGCGTAGTATACGGTAGCTAAGTGATGTCTTTCTATAAAGCATATGATGCGATCGATTAGGACATTCATAGGACTTTGTTGACTATAGTTAACGGTCATACAAATGGGTCTAAATCAATTATGAAATGACGGGTATAACTTGACTAGCGCTTATGATTTGTTGACTATAGTTAAGATCATAAGTCGCTAGGGGTAAAAACTATATCAGGAATTTCAAGTGTTGAAATTTGCAATGAGATTGCATACCTTCTTTTTGATAGTTGGATCCCGATCCCACTATGAGTAATAGTTACTCCCGGAAGAATTTTACACTTTACAATTAGCTAATCTAGTAGGTGTCTAGAAAGGTGTCAATGGGGTTATGCCTATAGGGAAACGAGGTCTACTTTAATTAGGTCCGTACGACAGCACGGGGAACCTCCCTCGGAGTACCGACACTGGCCTGGCTGACTGGTTAGCGAACTTGTAGAATGTAACTAATTTTAGCTAATTTTCTTTTTAGGGTTTGAAGGAAAATTTGATAAAAAACAGTGGGAGACATCGATTAGATAAGATAATAACCAATCTAATCATGAAAGAGATTTCGTTGTGTGTTATCTTTTCTTTCTCCTAATGGCAGATACCAATGACGTGACTTAAACTTCTACTAGAGAAAAACAAACTAACGGGACCAAATTATAAAGACCGGCTGAGAAACATGAACATTGCCCTTACCTATGATAAGGTTGCATACGTCATCACTACCAAAGCCCCTTCCCTTCCAGGCCCTGATTCCTCTGTTGTTGATAAGGAAATCCGCAAGACATGGGATATTCACTGCGCCACAGCAAAATGGCTCACGTTAGCTTCGATGGATAATGAACATCAAAAGCCACATGAGAAGATGGATGCGCAATCCATCTTTTTCCATACAAAAGAGTTGTATGGGGAGCAATCTCATGCTCTTTGTTACGAGGTCTCACGAAAATTGTTTCAAATGAGGATGGCTGTTGGTACATCTGTAGGAGATCATGTCCTAAAGATGATATGCCTTATTGAAGAGCTGGAGGACCTGGGATGGACCATAGAGAATGAACAATATATTGATATTGTTCTACAGTCTCTCCCTCTGCCTATGCTCAATTTACAGTGAACTTCAACATGCACAACTTGGAGAAATCATTTCCTGAACTTCTTAATATGTTGAGGAGTGAAGAGAGCACATTCAAGATGATGACCCTACTAGTTTTCAGCAGTCTATTACGAGTAGTGACTCAGTGAAATGGCTGGATGCTATGCGATCTGAAATGGAATCCATGCACACCAACAAAGTATGGACTTTGGAAGTTGCATATTCTGGAGTAAAACCATAGGGTGCAAATGGATCTTTAAGAAAATGATTGGTGTGGATGGACAGGTGGAGTCCTATAAAGCTAAACTTGTAGTGAAAGGTTTTCGTCAAAGACCAGGATTGGACTATGATGAGACCTTTTCTCTAGTAGCTATGCTTAAATCCATTCGAATCCTACTTGCTATTGCTGCTTACTACGACAATGAAATCTGGCAGATGGACGTTAAAACTGCATTTCTAAATGGTGATTTAGAAGAATGCGTTTTTATGGATCGGCCAGAAAGCTTCATTAACAGTAGGAGCAACGAAAAGGCATGCTGGTTGCTTAAATCCATCTATGGATTAAAACAGGCATCACGGAGTTGGAATATCTACTTTGATAATATGATCAATAAGTTTGATTTTATCAAAAACGTAGATGAACCTTGCATTTATAAGAAGATTTTAGGGAGTACAGTCACATTTCTCGTATTGTATGTGGATGGCATTCTCTTGATAGGAAATGACGTTCCTATACTACAATCGGTCAAACTATTCCTATCACAATGGTTTTTTATGAAGAACTTGGGTGATGCCTTATGAATTATAGGGATTAAGATCTATAGAGATAGATCTAAGAGAATTTTGTGATTGTCCCAATCTAGATACATAGACACCATGCTAAAGAGGTTTAGTATGGAAGATTTCAAGCGAGGTAATTTACCCACTTGTCATGGAATTACCCTCTCCAAAAACTTCTGTCCAAAGTCTAATGAAGAGAGGGCTCGCATGAGTGTTATACCCTATGCTTATGCAGTAGGGTCTATCATGTATGCGAAGTTATGTACTCGCCTAGATGTAGCTTACGCACTGAGTATAATAAGCAGGTATCAATCCAATCCAGGGGAGAAACACTGGACAGCTGTGAAGAACATTCTTAAGTACTTACGAAGAAGTAAAGAAATGTTCTTGGTGTATGGTAACGGGGATCTCGAAATGGAGTCCTTTACTGATTCCAGCTTCCATAGTGACAAGGATGATAACAAATCTATCTTGGGTTTTGTATTTACCCTCAATAGAGGGGCGGTATATTGGAAAAGTTCCAAACAAGACACCGTTGCGGACTCAATGATGGAAGCTGAGTATATTGCTGCAAATGATGTTGCCAAGGAAGCTGTCTGGATTCGGAAGTTCATCTCAGATCTTGGAGTGGTTCCAACCATTATTGATCCAATATCCTTGTATTGTGATAATAATAGGGCTATGGCATTAGCTAAGGAACCCAGGTCCTATCAGCATTCCAGAAATATCCTGAGGCGATATCACCTGATTCGGGAGATAGTTGATCGCCGCGAAATCGAACTTCGGAGAGTAGACACGAAGAACAACACCGCGGATCCACTCACCAAGGCCCTTTCACTGGTGCAATTTAAGCGACCTTTTGAGATGTTGGGTATGAGATACGCCAATAATTGGCCTTAGTGCAAGTGGGAGATTGTTAGGAATATGTATGCCTTAGAGGCCATTATTGTATATTATAGTGGATACTTGGACATATATATATAGAGGACTTTTTTGTTCGACATGATAGCATGCTATCTGGTTGCTCTTTATCTTAACATGTTCACTTGTTTTAGTTTACTGTTTCTTTGATACATGTTGATAAAGCCCTTAGGATGTTAGCTTGACTATCATGACTATGATGCAGATCATACTAGTGAGGCTTGTGTATTCTACAAGCACATCCTCAACATTTCCTAGTTAAGGGAGTATCGAGACAGGGCATCGATATTCCAGAGTAGACTAGTGTATACATTTCTTGACCCTGTATAGGGGCGATGGTTGATCCCATATTCATTGGTGTTTGACATCAAAGATTGTATAAGGTGCTCATTAGAGACTGAGTATACTGAACAGACTCACCGAGAACTCCTAGATGGTATTATACTTATCGTCAAATAGAAGTTCTCTTGTGACACTTGTATAGGTTAGTCTGTAGACCCAAGATCGTCATAGTGTCTTGTGTGGTACCCACTGTGCTTTAATTTCCACTCTACCATGGCTCTACTAAGTCGTGCGAATAGGTGGATCTTGGTTACAGTCCCGAGTCACATGAAGGCAGTGAGCGATAGGAGGGGTTTCGTCTCTCCCGATATTGTGAGTTGATATTGTACTATGCGCTATTGGTTATAACCGCAAGTCCCTGACCAGGGCTGATGAGATTTACTGATAAGTGTTATCAGTAGTTTCTCGATTGGTTATAGGCCACACATCGGCATGACTTATCGAGTTATTGGGGTCTGACAATTGCACCCCCCGACTCGATATGAGACATATTAGACGAAGAGACCGGACTGTACGGTAAGTGTTGCTTATAGGCTCTACGGGAGTTTGAACAAGTTTGCTTGTTGATCTTCTATTCATTCAATACCTGGGTAGCCGTTACGTCCAGCTAGTATCGCTGATGTCTTGTGGGTATATGATGTGATCATTACCTACTGCTAGCGTATTGATGAATCTTAAGAGTCCCACATAGAGGTTTCTAAGCTCAAGCGAAATGAAGTAGGGCACGTATGGAGATATATGCGGGAGCTTGATTAAATACCAGTATATGATACCGTATTCTAATATGGCGTTTTTGATATTAGCCGGGTTATATATGATATAACCGGATTATTGAATCAAGTGTTGATTTAATAATTAACTAATATATTACTCATTTTAATTCTTTTCTTTATTCATATATATTTGATATATATACAAATGTATCATGGTTGATGATATAATGAATATGGCAATATAAGAATCACATTAGAGAAAAGAATAAAAATATTGATAAATATATATGAATAAAAACAAATGAAGAGATGAGTCATGCCTTTTATTATGTTATTAAAGCCCCTAGTAATCATGACTCATTCTTTTAAATTATTTTATGCATCCATACTTATCTCCATCTCAATCTTATCTCATCTCCAAGGTTCATTCTTATCTTTCTAATTTCATCTTCTTCACTTTTCTTCTCTAGATATTTTCCTATGTTGGAAAAGAAAATAAAAGGAAAGAATTTTAATGAGAAAAATCCCCACTCTATCAACCTACACTATAATAGCAAATTAGTATAGATTGTTATCTTCACTAATTCATAGATGAGTGAAATGTGAGTTTGAGAGTGAGAAGCTTCAAGGTGGATCTTTCATTGACAACGAAGACTACGAACAAGCTTGTTCCATATTTCAAGTAGAGTCGTAAAAGAGTTCTAGGACTACTACATGGAGAAATTGAAGTGAAAGACCGGTCTACAAAGGTTGTAGTTTCCATTCACTTAGTGGTAATCCCTTTTTGCTTTGTTTTGAAACCCCAATCTCTAGTTCGATTCATGTTTAGTAAACTTAGCTCTCTAGAATTTTTAAAATTGCTCACATGCTTTTGTTAAAACCCTATTAGAGGTGCTAAGACAAACTTACACCTTGGTCATCAAATACTTCAGCGGGTCGATCTTTGGGATCAGCATAACCCGGTGAGCAAGCAGATAATGCCTTAACTTCTTTACGACAAATATCAAGGCTAAACATTGATTTTCAATAAGGAAGTATTTATGCTCTGCCTCGACTAATGTTCGACTGAGCTAGTAGAGGGCATTTTCCTATCCCTCCTCATTTTTTTGAGCGAGGAGGGAGCCGAGTGAATCATCCAGCGCGGCGGTGTAGAGAATCAACGGTTTATTTAAAATGGGGGCAACCAGCACTGGAGGGTACAACAGGTACTGCTTGATGCTGTCGAATGCTTCTTGACATTCGACATACTAGACAAAATGGGCTCCATTTTTCATGAGCTTTGGAAAAGGTCGACATCTTCCTGATAGGTTTTAGATAACCCTTCTTATGTACGCGGGCCTGCCTTGGAAGGATCTTAGTTGCGTCAGATTCTTTGGAGGAGGAATCTCCACGATTGCTTTTATCTTCGACGGGTCGATCTCGATCCCTCGGAGCCGGACTATGAAGCCCAAGAATTTCCCTGATGATACGCCGAAGGCGCACTTTAGAGGATTCATCTTCAGATTGTACTCTCTCAGTCTGGTGAAGACAGTTCGGAGATCTTGGATGTGATTAGCCTTGGCTTTAGTCTTGACGACCAAATCATCAACATAACATTTGACGACTTTATGGATTAAGTCATCAAAGATCTTTGTCATTGCACTTTGATATGTCGCACCTACGTTTTTCAGTCCAAACGGCATCACTTTATAACAGTATATGCCTATCGGGGTTCGAAATGCTGTATGTCTCTCATCCTCAGGCGATATTTTTATCTGATAGTACCCAGATGAACCGTCTATGAAAGCGAACAACTTGTAATTTGAGGTGTCATCGATCATCATTTCCATGACCGGAAGCGGGAAATCATCTTCAGGGCATGGTTTGTTAAGGTCCCTGAAATCGGCACAAACCCGGATCTACCCATTTTTCTTTTTTACTAGGATGACGCATGCGATCCAGTCTGCGTATTTCTCTTCTCTGATGAAGCCATCATTGATGAGTTTCTTGGCTTCCTCAATGACCTTTTCCTCCAACTCCCTTATCATTCTTCGAGGAGCTTGTTTGACTGGCTTGGCATCAGGAGAAATAACCAGCTTATGTATGGCCACTTCGGGGGAGAGGCCAGGCATTTCTATGTACGTCCACGCGAAGCGGTTGACGAACTCACACAACAAGGTGATTATTTGCTCTTTCATTTCCTCTAACAAGAGCGAGATGATGTAGGTCGACCATGGATAATCGGGCGTCCCCAAATCAATCTCGGTTAGCTTGCCGAATGTTGCATGTCCTCCATCTTCGAGCTCTCGAGGGGCTTCTCCTGGCTCGGCTATCTCGCCGTTATCATTCGACCCTTCGTTAGCTTCACTAACGTGGATCATGTAGCATTATTTGGCATCGGATTGCATATAACTAGGCCCCGTCTATCTGGGACTCGCCCTTCGATGAGCGATCGGACCTGAGGCGGGTGCCATAACCTCTCATAAACTTTGCTTTGGAGTCTGTCTGATATAACCGACATCCTCACCTTTTAAAATATTCCTGCATCCCGGGCGCATAATATCTGGGGTTTAAGACGGTTCTTATGCCTCTCTCATAGGGAAGACACATTGCGGATAAATCGTCTGGGTACACGACAGGATTCGACCCATATAATAGGATGCCCTTCTGTTAGTTGTTCCTTCTGGGGATGTAGAAGGTTGTCAGTTGGTCTACGGTGCAGATCGACAACACGTCAAGATCTTTAAACTTCTATTCCGAAACTTTGGTGATGGCCAGGGATCTTTCTGTGACTTTAAAGGTGTCTCTTAGCTTTGCTTTTTGCGTAAGAGTTCGGCCTGTGCAACTGTTGCAAGACAGGTCCTCCTCTGACTCTTTGCTATCGCTGCCGAGATGAGGGCAAACTTTACTGCTGAATGGGCCCTCACTATCAGGCTCGTCCATATCGCTACCAAAATAAGGCGGTTTTTATGGAAGGATGGACCTCCAGCGTCGGACTCATCAATGTTACTGCCGAAACATGGGCGCACTTGGGGATTTTTACTTTTAAAGGTGACGACTGTCTTAGATTGGCTTTTGAGACTCTGGGCCTTCTTGTTTTTAGTTGATCGTGGCTTAGGTTTTCTTTTACGACTCTGGGCCTTCTTGTCTCTAGTCGACTGCGGCTCAGCATTCTGGTGTTTCATAAAGTACCGAGAATCTTCATATCCGACTTCATGTACACCAAACGGCTGTATATCTCCGTCAATGCGTTTTTCTTCGCCATTTTTGTTATACTTCATGCATTAATGGAGTGTTGATGGAACGATACCATAATCGTGAAGCCACGGTCTTCCCAGGAGAATATTATAGGACATGTCGGTGTCGATCACGTATATCTCAGCTTCGGTTTGCAGGTCCTCAAACCTGATTGGCAAAGCTATAAATCCCAGACCTTGCTGACAGTTTTGATTGAAACCCCGGCTGACATTCCTTTCCTTTGACAGGTGTCATAGATCTATTGATAAACTCTTTAGAGTCCGCAAGTTCATGATGTTCACTGAGGACCCCAGATCAATCAATATGCGATTAATCCGATCTCCATCGCTCTACCCTGTCATGTAAAGCGGCCGGTTGTGCTCAGCTGTCCCTAATAGCAGGTCTTCATCTTTAAATGCGACCACAGCTGTGTGCATAGCGTACTGGGCCTCTTCCATTTTGATCTCTGCGAAGCGCGCCTGGTACCGCTCGGGGTTTTGCAGAGCATAAATAAGAATGTCCCTAAGCTCCTTGGATAGAAACAGTGCATCATATATACTTAAGAGGGATGGAAGCTTTCGGAGGTGAGCCAAGAAGTTATAGTCTACCAAAGAAGTGCTCGAATCTCTATGGGTCGAATCTTTGCCGTATTCTTCATTATCCACCTGATTTTCCTTTTGTTTTGGGGCGTTGCCTTGTCTTGGTACTAAAGCCTTACCGCTTCTGAGCTGGATTTGGTTGGCTTTTGTGGCGAACCCATCGTCCTCTTCAGGAATTGAATGCTCATCCTCAGATTCGCTGCCGATATGGATGGCGTAGAAAGTCACAGTAGGGGCCCCATCATCGGCACCATCTTCCAATTCTTTTAAGATTTCTGCGGCTTCTATAGGAAAGAACTCCTTCAGTTGGATAAGGGTTTTTTTCCTTTTGTACATAGTCTTCGAGAGAATCGACATATTTTTGAATGGTCATTCTCCTTGCACACACTTCTTCGCTTCAAGCCGTGTCTTTCTGAGCTTCTTAGACTTCAAGCCTGCCCGTCTCGGATTGGTGGACGGGACAATGGGCTCCTTTTTCCCTTCCCACCCGACTCTGAGTTCTTTCTGGAGCAGTTTTAGAATCTTCTCTGTCTTCTTGGATATGTATACATCCCACGGAGGTTGAGACTCGTTGTCTTCATTTCTTGGGGCAGACGGTTCAGCGGCATGCCTTTAAAGGGCTTCAGCTTCTGTCTGTACGAAGTTGGCGGTTGCGGCTTGATCATTTGTCCACACGCCAGGGGATAATGAGATTTCTCCCGCCTTGTATTGTTTCTCGACCCATTATTTGAATACATAGCAATCCTCGATGACGTGACCCAGCATTCTGTGGTATGGGCAATACAGAGGGTTGTCAGTCATGCTTGCTTCATGCGGCCTATTTGGGTTTGGCAGTTATAAACCATTCCTCAAGGCGTACCTGAATATCTTTCGGACCTTTTCCCTTCTAAAGGAGTAGACCTTTCTTTTTCTCTCTTCCAGAGTCGGTCCTTCTCCTCCCAGTACTGGCTTTTGCGATTGGTTAGTTTTTTGTCCGTCCGTCCTTCTGTTGTCTTCATTGTCAGACACAATGAAGGCATTGGTATTGTTAGAGTTCCCACCTTTACGATGTTCATCCTTTCTGCTCTTCCAAGGTTTGTTATTTTAAGAGTCTTGGGTAGACTCTTTTTTCGAACGCTCCAACATCTGAACCTTCTTGGTCAGCTCTTAGAACATTTTATTGCCCGCTGTACATAAGAACGGGACTATCCAATTGCTGAGGTTCCTGATGAAGAGGCCGATGCATTGGTCCTGTTTTAACGGCGGCTCGCACTTGATGGTGAGATTGCGCCATTGACCAATGAAGTCCGTGTTGCTTTCATTCTTCCCCGGCTTGGTCCTCACAAGGTCAGCAATGGAGATTTTATCACTGGCACTCATGAATTTTTGCTGAAATAGTGACTCCATCTAGGAGAAAGTAATGACGGAACTGTCTGGTATGCTCGCGTACCAGTCGAAAGCGACACCTGTTAGGCTATTGATAAACTGACGGAGAAGAAGTTTATCGTTGCCCCCTGTATTCCCACATGATGTTTTAAAGTGGGCAACATGCTGATTCGCATTTTCCGTCTCGTCGAATCTCCCAAATTTAGGGATGCCGTAACCGCTAAGGAACTCGATCAGGTCGCACTGTACGGGGGTACGACCTCCTACTGCTGCCAATGTCTTTCTGAGCCTCAGCTTCGGCCACTAATGTTTTAACTTTGTTGGTGACCAAATCCATTATCCGATCTTACGTTAGCGGAATGGCACTATCTGGGGCCAAGGCTTCCCCAGAAGCGGAATACAGTCGGGTTTCGTGTAGCTCGCCCATATTCAGACTTGAAAGGACATGCATCGGTTGCATCGGGTCGTTATCGCCCGACTCATGAGTAGAGACTTGCGGTTGATTAGAGGGTCCCCAAGCAACTTGAGCCGTGAACTGCAATACGACGTTCGTCAAGTCATCAATTTTGGAGTATAGCTTGGCCATCTCCTTATCTTTGCTTCGAAGTTTTTTTCGGAGCTCTTGGAGGAGCTCCTGTTCTGCAGTCCGAGGGCAAAAGGTTGGATCTTCTTCACTTTCCGAGCTTGATTCCACATAGACTGAGTGTTCATTCTGCCTATCGGCCTCATCGATAGGATGTTCATCATCCTGCGGAGGTGACTGATCTTGGGAAGGGGCCACCACATTCAAGCCAGATTGGGCTTGAAATGTTGTGGCCCCATCCGTATTTTTGCTGCGAAGGATGTCATTGCGGTGCGTACCCTCCCATGTAAACCGTGTGGATAACATGGCTGGCCACCTTTTTACTTCCAGCGGCTTATTTTGCGGACCGTTGTTGTGGCCCTTCCGCTTTAAGAAAGGAAAATCGACTGAAGACGGTCGGCTTGACAGGGTTATCGAATGGCGCTGGCGCTTCTTTTCGGGCCTTGCCCCGCTGCTTTTGCACTGCACAGAGTGTCTGGTAAACGCTTGAAGAGACGGTGTCAGGTTTTCTATGTTGGGGTTTAGACACGTCCCTTCGCAGCACTGTACGAATTGTCGTCCTTTTGATCTTCGCGGCTATAGAGTTTCTCTTGACCCATCTCAGAGGTTCAAAAGAGTTGCAGATTTTTACGGCCGAGACGGTCGTCTTTCCGGGATAACTCGGCTCTTGGAACTTCATGTAAGTGCACGGCGGCGCCCCGGCCGTCAATCCGACGCCGGAATGCGGAAACGAAAATTTTTACGAACTTGTAAACCGGCACCACCGCGCACTATAAAACCCGGATCGTGCCATTAACATAATCCTAGCTAACAAGAGAAGGGGTAGAGAGATATACCGAGCGATCCGTGTCCTTCGGTCTTCTCTTCGTCGTCCCGATCTCCCCGGGGAATCTCCGGTCTTCATCTCCTCGTCGGAAGGGCACCATATCGCCGGGTTCTTTTACGGGCTCCCACCTCTGGACCGAGGCAACTCGGGCACGAAATTGGCAAGCCGACGTGCCCAAGGATGCTGTAGGTTAACTGTAGAACTCTATGTCTCTTTGGGGTTGAAGTTGCCATAATGTGGAGGAAATGAGATGAACTTTTTGAGATGGAGATGTGGGGATTTTACAAAGCCAAAGAGATCAAAAAATCCCCACCACAATTTTTGGACAGCCCCCTTCTTGGCTTGGCCGGCCATGGCAAAAAGAATAGGGGAGAGGAAAAAGTCCAAGGGGTGTGTGTATCATAATGATGCAAGAGAGAATAGGATAATCATGAAGCAAAAAGCAAGCCACACCCCCTTTCATCATAACCAATCCAATCAAGAAAAGGTCAAGCCATCACGAGTCAAAAAGTTTATGGATGGTGGAACTATCATGAACCGCCAATATGCAAAGACCACCCTCCACAACCCTTATTTGCACAATTGCAAATAAGCCCTCCTCCACTAAATTTCAGCCAAGAAAAGATACAAAGGAAAATGGCCGAAACGGAAAACAAACTGGAAACCTCGGAAAACTGATCCCGTAATAAATTACAGGAAAACCCCGCTACTGTATATACATACCCGCATTTGTATTCCAACCGAAATACAAATGCAATGAGTCAAAATCTACACTGTACAATACTAGGATCCGGCTTAAACCAAAGCCCGCTAGTATTATCCGTCCGATCATGATCCGTGCAATACTGCACGTATGTGATCGAACCCTGCCATATCTCCATACGGCCTTTACAGCGTTTCGCCCAAAACTTGAGAAACTGGTCTGTGGGGGACTCTAAAGACTCGTCAATACATTGGTTGTGGATTTAACCACTAGCACGTCAGAGGTATTAGCCTATACGTAACGGGCTACCAGGTATTGACCAAAAGGGACGTCGATGAGCGAACTCATCCCGACACCCTACTGAGCCTGTCAGTGACAATATCCGTACAGTCTGGTCCGTTCGTCTATGAGCATCGCATGGCGGGCCTAGGGGGTTGGTAAAAGTCAGACCCCCAAAAGCGGTACAAGTCGTGTCGGAGTGTAGCCCAGAACACCCTGAGATACTACTGGAATACCTACCAGTAAATCTCCTGCCTTGGCCAAGGACTTCGTGTAAGGGCTCTCCTAGACACAGCGCGACCTCACCCCCAATACCGGGAGAGACGAACCCCTGCAGATCCGCTCACAGCCTCCATATGGCTCAGGACTGTACCCAACTAAAACCTGTTTGCACGTCTCCTTTGAGCATGGTAGGGTAGTAATCAAAGTACAGTGGGAACTCACACGAGACAAATGACGATCTCAGGTCGATGAACTAACCTGTACACATGTCACCTGGGAACTGCTATCTGACGTCAGGTATAAGACCAACTAGCATGTTCCCGGCGAGTCCTGTCCGGTGTACTCATAACCCAATGAGCACCTGTATACATCTTAGGTGAACCAACTGACACCAGTGGCTTGTGAGACCGGCCACCGTCCCTCGTCGGGGTCTCGACTGTATACACTAGTCTACTCTGGAGTATCGATGCCCTGTCTCGAAACTCCCAC
Organism: Agapanthus africanus; assembly: GCA_030015575.1. NCBI lineage: Eukaryota > Viridiplantae > Streptophyta > Magnoliopsida > Asparagales > Amaryllidaceae > Agapanthus > Agapanthus africanus. The sequence continues at coordinate 724,856,257 of CM057339.1, forward strand.
GACTAGGGACCTTTTAAGGATGTGCTTATAGACTACCAGCTCCCACGTATATGATCGCCCTCATACTGCTGGTAGTCAAGCAAGAATCTTAGGGGCTCTATCAACGTGCAATAGTGACCTGTAAGGTCGCCTAAAGCAGTACACGATGATAAAGGTAAACCAGATAGCATACTATCATCTTGAGTAAGACTGTCCTACCGGAATAGGTCCTCCCTCAATCATTGCAATCACGTTCCTGTAATCCAATAATTGACTCTGAGGGCACTATCTCCAACAATCTCCTACTAGCACTCAAGGCTAATTATTGCGATGTTGCATACTCACAGCCCGTGTGATACCGAACACCCAACTCCTCTACTAATCAGTCTCACAAAACCCGTTTGCGAAACTATTGCGTTCGAGGAATAGCCTCAGTGAGTGGATCCGCCTTGATGTTTCTTTCTATGTCTCTCTATATCTCAAGTTCGCGGAGAAAACCTTCTCCCGAAATGAGCAATACTCGTCTTAGAATGTGTCTGGATGTCTGATGGGACCTAGCTCATAAATGAACTCCAAATCCAAACTTCTTAGACTGTATCGTCAACTGAACTTAATCAGTATCCTGCGCCATGCCTCCCTCAGTATCCCTTTGGACCACCTGTCCATAATACCGTCCCTCGTCAGATGGAAAACTATAACTCTGACAACCTCTCTGTCATCCAGGTCACCTTGGAAGCCTGGAATGATAACTGTCTCCCGAATGAGGCTGTCGTTATCATATCCCTAGAACATCCACTTATGTTCTAAAACTGCTTCCGACTGTTTCTCCAGGATTGGATCAATGTCAACTTATTGCATCTAGTGCAAAAACAACATCTGGTGTGGTACTTAACATCTCATGATTGACTCAATTGCCTAAGCAAGTGATCTGTCAATCATGCACATCCCTCTCCCCTTTAGTCTGTAAGACACCTTTAGAGAGGGTGACTCCATCACCTGCAGGTACACCACCATGCCAGGAGTCGTCTATTCTAAAGCACCTCTAGAATGCCGTCTAAGTACCCTGATTGGGAAACTACCCAAATCTAGATCTAAAACCATAGATCCAGTAACCAGAATGTCTGATATAATGTCCAAGTCCCATATGGAGAAACCACTGTATGACGACCAAAGTATAACCGATCGTAGTATATGAACTTCATTTCCTACTTTGTGTATGTCATCCAAATATCAGGACATCACACCCTACTACCTTCTCAACAGATCCATCCCCTATTCTGATGATGTCAAACCTATAACTGTCATATCAGAAATAGATGATCTATCTCCGCTACATCTGCTTTAGTCTATAAATAGATATAAGCCACTTGTCCACCAATGCTTCCGCTGCTCCCACTGACTATGACAACCCTCTGGAAGAGTCATATAGACGTACACTTCTAAAGCTAGTTTAGAACGACGCTATACTCATCCTCCTGCCGGGTCTCACAGCCTGGAACAACAGCAATGGCAAGTCTGGGTAAATAAGAACCTCCCTGTCACCATCCTTGAGGCTACCAGAGTACCTCTCGGGTGCCTGAGGTTACCCACCGTATCTGCGGAGTGGCCAATGGAATGTCAAACCAGATTGAATCTTTAGGTTCTTATCAAATCTTCAGTAATCGTTTGTGGTTCTGGAATCACTTCCAGTTCTACAATACTCCCACTACTGTTTTATGAAAAAATCCATTTTTATTAAAACTGTGGCGAGTCTAGAACAATATCACTATTGATCTTCCAGATGGTAGAAAGTCAACCTTCGTCATAGCCTGGGTCAACCCACAAACAGACATTACAGAAACACGCCTTGAGTTATCCAGAGTCTGGTTTTAAGCATAAGCCAGACAACTCCCCGTACCTTAACATCGTTAAGATATGAACTGTTCTATATCCAATACAGAAACAGAGGCACTGATTTAATTGAACCAGATTCAAATCATGCAGCTGTCTCCAGTGCATGTCAACTAAATGGAAAAAGGCCGATTAGCATTACTCAACTTAGGAATGCTTCCAATTATGAGTAACCTGAAAGAGAGGCAAGTTCTCTTAATCATTACTATCAACTGAATACCATTCACAAGTATCTACATCTTCGATCACCTTGAAGAATCCCGATACTTGCAACACCTGGTTCTCTACTTTATTCATATACCTATAACTTCTCAAAACTCAGACCTTGTGTTTCTACGAAACACTTGTCTATGAACTAGAGAAGTCATAAGTAAACCGAATATAGCACGAGGACCAACCCCTCTGTCCTAATGGACACTGGACAACATTCAATACTCTGTATAAGTCCTTTGAGTTTAATAACTCAAACCCTGTGTGTCGTAGGTTGAAAACTGTACTTATGGTTAAGAAGAATTACACCGCTGTTTAATGCTCCTTACCTAACCATCCACTGATATAGGTAAATGTCATCGACATAATTTCAAAAAGGTATATCTCACTCTATAAAAATAGACGTACAGATGTATCAATTTGAAATTGGTGCATAACAGCGGATATTCAAAACCATATATTTGCCGTCCGGCAAACAACCCAGGTGACTTCCTCAAATATCACCAATTACAACGAAATCCGATATAGTGAGGATGATCACCTAATTCCCAATAACTTACTCCCACTCATCATCTGTAAAACCATATAGATGTGAGATTCATACCTGGTAAATACATACCCTGGAGCAAGTGTCTAATTGGGAAATCAGTTTTCTTTTAACAGTACAGGGTAAAACTGAAACATTGAAATGTTTCGTAGGGGTATCCGGGTATTCCTAGTAATGCCTCTTCCATTATCCAGATTCACAACTGTAACCGTATATTTCTATGCCATCTCTCCAATTCACTTCATATGTCTTTAGTCATTACCTTCTGTACACCCATTTAGGCCAAATGGTTTTCTTCCTTCCCTACCGTTCGGCACCAGCCTATGGTTTGGAAGAAGACTATCCAATAAGCATAATGGGTGTACTGTCCTAATCCTAGGAGCACTCGCAATGCGAGAGAAGGTGAAGATAAAAGACACCTGAATAAACCTTATTCCTATTTCTCCTGAACCAGAATCCATCCCCGAACTGGAACAAGTTCCTTTCGAGTTCGTATATAACCATACGAAGGAGTATCCAATAAACTGTGGATCTTCGTAGTGATACGGAGTGTCCTGGAGAAATACAAAGTTGAAGTGGGAGTGGTAATGAAATACTTGGTTTGGTCGTGAATAGCAGTCGCAATTTACTTTGCCCTCCTTCTAATCCCTTTATTTGTCTTTACATAATACCTTCTGTACACCATCGTTAGGCTAATTGGCTTTCTTCATTCCCTACCGGTCGGCACCTGCCTATGGTTTAGAAGAAGACTATCCAATTTGCGTAATAGGTGTACTATCCCCTAATCTAAGGGGCACTCGCAACCTGAGAGAAGGTAAAAGGAAAAGACAGCTGAATAGTCCTATCCGTTTTCTCCAGAACCGGAAACCATCCTCGAATAAATTCTTTTGAGTTCATATATAACCATACGATGGTTTTATCCAAGGAAGTGGACGTTCGTAGTAATACGGGGTGTCCTGGAGAAAAGGGTAAAAGTAGGAGTGGCAATGAGGTATGCAACTCTGACAATCCAAAAGCCAGTGTTTTAGAAGGTTCGGTCAACTTGGTCACTAAGTCATAGTCTTAGGGTCGGGTCATGGTCGCTGCCAAAGAGGGAGAGAAAAGAAACACTCAGCGTGCACTCTAACCTAGATCAGAATGGTTACCAATTTATCTAATCAGGAAACCTCCCACTGTACCGTCAAATTCTCCTCCAAACCTGAAAGAAGAATTAGTCGGGATCACCCGAGGAGTAAACCAACTCATCAGTAGGAATCGGGATCCAACTATCATCGCATGATAACGTGACGGAATCCGCTCACGTTATCACACTCCAGAAGGTATGAACATATCTGGCAAGTTTCAGTTTCTTTAGAAACTACCGATGTGATTTTTACCCCATGCTCTTATGACCTTGACTTTGGCCAACAAATCATAAGTCACATGTCAAGTTCTACCCGTCATTCTCCAGGTTAATTTGAGCCCACCCGTACAAGCCCTTGACTTTGGCCAACAAGGCTATACGACTGCCCCAAACCAACGCATCTATCTATGCTGCATATGAATACCCAATAGCTACCAATCACCGTGCCTTGACTTTGGCCAACAAACACAGCTTGAATACTTATTGACTATCCATATGAAACGACGGAGGGCTACGAATGGTTTCTGGCGAAAACCTTTAACGTAATGAACTTGATATCGTTGAAGGAACCGGATAGCTTTTATAAAAATATAGTGACGAAAACCTTTGCTAAAGAGGTCACTCCCGGTGAAGGGATCTAGGCTCTTTCCCCGTAGAATGAGGTGCAGGATATTCCAACTGAATACCATGATGCAAAGCAAAAGTAAACGACTATAGTGAAGTTATTGCCCTGACACAAACTTCTGTCCAAGGGGTCACTCCCGGTGAAGGGATCTCGGCCCTTGCCTCGTCGACTGAGGTGCAGGATATTCCAACTGAATACCACTGTGCAAAACAAAAGTGAACGTCCTTGCAATAACAGCCTTTTGAAAAGTATTCCAACAACATCAGAATAGCTTTGTTTAACTTGCATTGATCCGAATCAATGCAGTCCCATCAATTCATCACACCAATAAAGAACGAAAATAATGATGTACGTATATGCCATCCGCATTCGCTACTGGGTCCCGTCATTACCCGTTAGGTTACTTAACTAATGACAGAGCGGGGACTGGACTAGCGCGGATGCAAAACATATACAACATCTACTAGTATATATATCAATATATAATATTCGATCAAGGCGTGATAAAATGCAACATCACAGAATTGTAATAAGCATCACAGAACAATACAGATATCTGGGATCCACGGGTTTCATAGAGCCGCTACTGAAACCCGACGTTCCCCTGGTCGTGTGGATAGCCTGTGCAAAGAAATCCTAGACCCCTACGGGCGCGGCAAGTTACCCGCCAAAACCTGAAGCGAGGCAGCCCCCTTCAGCAACGTGAATGGACCATCCAGTACTTCACGGAATCCGGTAACTTGGGCAACCCTCCTGGGTCAACCTGTACCCCCTACGAGTGCGGCGAATAGCCCGCCAATTCTAGAGTGAAGCCCCTCCGTCTCAATGCCATGAGATGCGGGCCCGTTGCCCTCTAGAACCCGGCTATCCGTGCACCCCACCTTGGGGTAATCCTAGTACAGAAAGTAAAATATACATACAACGGGTACATCGACCTCACCCCGGCCGTGTCCCAAAAGAATAATATACAAACTGGCAGTGACGGCAGTCCACATGTCGGACGCTCGCCCCGCAATATCAAATGTACATAATACAACCAAAACTGTACTAGCATTGCATCCAGGCTATCCCCCACGACCAATCCGCAACATCACAGCACAACACAGAACATCAACGTGAATGTCACGTTCGCAAATCCGTCTAACCGGGCTATAGTAGTTAGACAGGATTTACCGATCAAGTGACATTCACGGTCGCAGATATAATGTAAATACTGTGAACCAATGTGTTTAAAATTTTCGATCGATCAACTTTTCCCAAGTGGGCCCCCAAGCACTACTATAGCACTTAAAGAAATTCTGGACCCAAAAAGAATATACCAAAACCCCTATTTTCAACACAGAGACCCTCTGGAAAATTTTGATGCACTGAACAGTAAATATGGCGGCGGAACCGCGGCCCAAACATGGGTTTGGCCGCGGTTCCGCGGTGGAATGATGGGTTCATGCAACCAAATTTTACCAGAGTGCTTAGACTTCCCTGCACATGTTTCTGCAACAACCTGAAAAATTTTTGGAGCCAAAAAAATTTCGACAGAGAACTGATACTTTGAAATCGCAGGTTTCGGAATTTTGTTCGATCGAGAATGTAAACACATTAGACCAAGCTAGACTAGATTAATGGTGTGGCTCTGATACCAATGTAAGTGCACGGCGGCGCCCCGGCCGTCAATCCTGTAGGGTTCCTAGGTACACTCAAGAGGTCTCACAAGGCATCAACCATGCTAATTTCAAATTTTACAATTGCCGAGAAACCCTAATGCGATCGTTGACTAGAGATTAGGCGAAACTACGAGCTAGTACTTAACAACTTAACTAAGTGAACGGAAATACAACCTTTGTAGATCCGGTCCTCCACCTCCATAGCTCCATGATGAAGTCCCTCCGCTGTACCCATCGGATCCCAGACTCTCGCGGTGGGTTCATCGAAAGAATGATCGGGCTAGGTCGTCGACTTCGATGCCGAAGATGATCTACGTCGAGGTAACACAAGATCAAGCTCCAACTTCACCAAGACATGAAACTTGTGAAGAAAACACCCTATACTACTTGGCAAGTGGTAGAGGATGAAGAAATAGGAAGTGGGTTCACTTTAGAATTGGATTTCTCACTTGGAATCATCACTTAGAATTTTCTAGTCATGGTTTCTTCTCTTCATGAAGAAGATGAAGAAGAAGAAAGAAAAAGAATAATCCTTTTTCAAAAAAGGAAAAGAAGTGATATCTATCATCTTGCAACCATGGGTTAGCTAAACACTTGTAGAGAATAAACTAGGGTTAAGTAAATGGTTAGGGTTAAGGAAAGAAACAAAATGGTCAAAGTCTTTCAAAGCTTCAAGAAGCTTCAAAGAAAATCCAAAGCAAGCCACCATTTTCTTTCTTTCTCAAATGAATAAATAAATAAATGAATAAGTAAATAAACCAAATGAAATGCTAACCATTAACTAACCATGGTTTAAATCACACACTAACCTAAATTTGCATGTATCATCAAACATGATACAATCTTGTGCACAAAAAAATATATCACATATACAATGTGCACAATCAAGTGAGAAAAACATCTTAAGTGAACCAATATTAGTTAATGTAAAGTAATATATCAAATATATAATTATACATTAAATCAATAAATCAACACTTGATTTAACGATCCGGTCACATCGCATATGACCGACTAATATCCAATGTATCGACTTATCGAATCAATCCTCGATTCGATAACTAGGTTATATCGCATACAACCAATCGATACATTCATCGCGAGAATAGAATACGGTATCACATACACGCATTATTCTCGGTCCCGCACATATTTCATATGCGCTCCTATTTCGTTTCGCTTGAGCCAGGAAACCTCTGTGTAGGACTCTAAAGACTCGTCAATACGCCGGCAGCAGGTGATGATCATATCAAACACCCACAAGCCGCAAGTGGTCTGCTAAACGTAACAACCACCCGGGTATTGAGCGATCAGAAGATCGACGAGCAAGCCCGCTTACACTCCTGTGAATCCAACCAGTAACACTTACCGTACAGTCCGGTCTCGTCGTCTGATATGTCGCATATCTTGCCTAGGGGTGGTAAACGTCAGACCCCAATAGCTCGATAAGTCATGTCGATATGAGGTCTATAACAGTTCGAGAAACTACTGGTAACACTTACCAGTAAATCTCAGCAACCCTGGCCAGGGATTTCCGGTTATAGCCAATCGAACACAGCGCAACATCAACTCCCTATACCGGGAGAGACGAATCCCCTCCTATCGCTCATTGCCTCCATGTGATTCGGGACTGTACCCAAAAGCCACCGTTTTGCATGCCCTCTTGGACGTGGTAAGGTGGAAATCAAAGCACAGTGGGAATCACACAAGACTCTATGACGATCTCGGGTCTACAGACTAACCTGTACCAGTGTCACCAGAGAACTACCATCTGATGTAAGGTATAATACCATCTGGGAGTTCTCGGCGAGTCCGTCCAGTGTACCCAGTCTCCATTGAGCACCCGTATAGCATCTCTGATGTCAAACACCAATGGATATGGGATCATCCATCGCCCATCTGTATGGGTCGAGAAGGTATACGCTAGTCTACTCTGGTATATCGATGCCCCGTCTCGATACACCCACGACTAGGGACCTTGAAGGATGTACTTATGGACTACCATGTCCCCACTAGTATGATCCGCATCATAGTCCAGGTAGTCAAGTACACATCCTAAGGGCTTTACCAACATGTAACAGAGAGACAATCAGTATACACGTTAAGGTAAAGAGTAACCAGATAGCATACTATCATGTCGAGCAAGAAAGTCCTCCCTATATATGTCCCAGCATCCACTACAATATACATCCTATGTACAATAATGGCCTCTAGGGCATACATATAACTAAAAATCTCCCACTTACACTAGGGCCATCTGTAGCAGTGGTTGAAGTATCTCATACTCAACCATCCCATAAAAGTCTCGCTTTGGGAAAAGGCCTTTGTGAGTGGATCCGCCGTGTTGTCCTCTGAGTCTACTCTCTTAACCTCGATCACCTTGGAGATCAGCCATCTCCATGATCCGGTGATACTGCCTTAGAATATGTCTGGATCACAGATGGGACGGACGTTCCTTGGCATAAGCCACAACTCCATTGTCACACAATGGGAGGAACTAAGTTCATCTCATGAACAAATATACATCCAGACTGCCTCTTTGGTAGCATCTTAAGTAGCGATGTATCCAGCCTTTATCGTCTAGTATGCCACGATATCTAGCTTGGAACTCTTCTAACATACCGTCGCTTTACTGAGGATACAGACAATGTCTGTGACTGACATTCAGTCGTCCTTATCACCCTGGAAACCTTCCAGTGATTCTCCCCAGGACCAATTGATACCATCTCACTACAACTAGTGAGTTTCCTAATATCCAATTAGATCTATCTCATAGATCCAAAACCCAGGATTTAGTAGGTATCATTTTGATCCTATATGGAGAATCATTGTGATAAGCGGAGATTGACCGAGCGTAGCATATGAAACTTCTTCCCTATCAAGAGTATGTCATCCACGTACTCTACGAGGATCATCACCATACTCCCTACTACCTTTTTGTATATACAAGGTTCATCTACCATTTTGATGAAGTCAAACTCTTTGACTACCACATCAAAACAGATGTTCCAACTCCGCGATGCCTGTTTTATCATATAAAACATCTTGCACACGTTTCAGCTGCTCCCACTGTCTACGAAGCCCTCTGGCTGTGTACTTATAGACGCTCTCTTCTAAAACATCATTTAGAAAAGCAGTCATGACACCCAACCACCAGATATCGTAGTCATGGAATGTAGCAGTGGCAAGTATGATCTGGATGGACTTAAGCATAGCTTTGAAAGTCTCAACTTTTCCATGTACACCAAGTAATCTTCTCAAGATATACTTGCTCCTGATGGGGATTTAACCCTTCAGATAAAGCAACCAAAGTCCATACTTTGTTGGTGTATAAGGATTCCATCTCAGATCGCTAAGCATCCAGCCATTCTTACAGAGTCCCACTCCTGATGGCCAGCTCGAAGCTAGTTGGGTCATCATCTCATGATGCAATTCTCGCTCCCACTGTCATAGAGAAACCGAAGTATCTCTCAGGTGGGTGAGGAACCCTACTAGATCGGCGGAGAGGCTGAGGTTCGTTGGTTGCTATTGAATCCTTTGGTTCTGCCAAATCATCAGCTGCAGTTTGTATAGCTGGAACATTTCTAGTTCTACAGAACTTACCTTGCCTCGATCTTGTCCGGATTTTGCTTTTAGACATAGGCCGGACAACCCCAGATCTTAACTAACTTAAGATATGGGCTCTTCCCATTCCATATCACATATGAAGCAGTAGGCAACTGATTTGATTGGAACCCTATTCAATAGGCATGCAACTTCTCAAGTGCATAACACCCAATAGGAAAAAGGTAACTCAGTAGTACTCATCATAGAGCACACCATATCAAATAGGGTGTATCTGCTCCGCCCCGATATACCATCGTGCTATGGTGTATACGGAGGAGTAATTCTGAGAGAGAATCTCATTCTCCTTTAGAATAGTCCAGGATTTCCGTGCACAAGTATTCTCCTCCTCGATCACATCAAAGGACATAATACTTATACCCGTATTTTGGTTCTCTACTTCTAAATCATATTCTGTGAATATCTCAAAAGCTTCGGACTTGTGTTTCAACAGGAACATATGTCTGAATCTTGAGAGATCATCAGAGAATGTAATGAAGTATAAAGAACCAGTGTTGGCATATGTAGACAGGGGACCTTACATACATCAACATGTATCAATCCCAAGAGTTCACTAACTCTTTCTCTGTTTCCATTAAACAGAGCTGTGGTCATCGTATCTTTGTGACATGACTGGCAAGTTTCACAAGATGTAAATTCAAACTAATTTAAATATGCATCTTTATGTAACTCAAGCTAGTCAGGTCGCATTGATATGACCTAGTCTACAATACCTCAAGAAGGATCCGTTCATTTTTGAACTCTTCCTCTTGTGTGTGTTCTGTATACTAAGAACTGTAGTTTGATTTAGAACATCAATGCTTTTAGATAACGTGCCTGAACCGATCAACTTTTGATCTAGGAAATGTTCAAAACATTATCCAACAATACAAAATTTTATCATTTCTTTACTTATAAAGAGACTGATATGATTTTGTATATCAGGTTCGGTATCTAATAACATCCGTTCAGAATCAATGTATTTGTAATACAGGGTGACAGTGACCAACAAACTTGGCTGCAACACTTGCCCCGTTTTCTGCCTCATGAAACTTATCACCCGTTCTCAGTTCTCTACCTATCTGTAGCCCTATGTAACAGATTACATATCTGGGATCCTGATCCGGTATCAAATACCCAGGACGTAGATGATACAGAGAAATAGTTCTTTGTAACGAACACACCCGAAGAAGATGCATCATATGCACTTTCTTCGTTTGGGCGGCATGGGAATCTTGGTATTCCCCTATTTCCTGCTCTGTCTTATAACAATTATAAGTTGGAGCGGGACCAACGTTCCCCAGCTCAGTATAACAAGCGGGTTCGGTCAATATATCCGTTTTATTATCTTGATTAAGGCATGATATGGTCGCTACCTGGAGAGAGAGAGAAGAAAACACTCAGCGTATGCTCTTGCAAGATCAGATTGGTTATTATTTTATCTAATTAGGATGGCTCCCACTGTTTTTATCAAATCTTCCTTCAAACCCTAAAAGGAAAGACTAGCTGGGATTAATTACACGCTACAAGTTCGCCAATCTTTCAGCCAGGCCAGTGTCGGTACTTTGAGGGAGGTTCCCCGTGCTTTCGTACGAACCTAATTAATGTAAACCTCGTTTTCCCAGAGGCGTAACCCCGTTGACACCTTTCTAGATACCTACTTGATCGGCTAATTGTAATACTCCCAGGAGTAACAATTACTCGCAGCGGGTATCGGGATCCAACTATCTCATAGAAGGTATGCAATCTTATTGCAAATTTCAACACTTGAAATTCCCGATAATTTTACCCCTAGCACCCTATGACCTTGACGGGGGTCAACAAACCATAGGCTATTAGTCAAGTTCAACCCGTCATTTCTTGATTGAATCAAACCCACCCGCACGACCCTTGACGGAGGTCAACAAGGCCGTACGACTATCCTAACCCAATCTGCATCATATGCATAAGCAGATAAATACTAGTTAGCTACCGCACACAATGCCTTGACGGAGGTCAACACACGTAGCACGAATACTAAGTAGGACTTATCTGAAATGACGGAGGGCTACGATAGGTTTTTCTGAAAACCTATTGCGTAATGAACTTGATATCGTTGCAGAATCAAATGATTTTAAAATGGAGTGTTTTTGAGGCTTTTCTAGTTTTGCTAAAGGGGTCACTCCCGGTGAAGGGATCGTCGGCCCTTTCCTCGTCGAATGAGGTGCGGGATATATCATATATATCACTGTGCAAAGCAGAAACTATAGAAGCAATCAAAAGACAAACCGAGGGTTGTAGCATCTGCCAGTTATTGCTAAAGGAGTCACTCCCGGTGAAGGGATCTCGGTCCTTTCCTTATCGAATAAGGTGCAGGATGTTCTGCAAGGAACACCGCGATGCAAAGCAAGAACTGTAGCTACCTGTTTTTGAAATTCGATTCCACAACATCTTTAGGTTTCTTTTCTTTCATTAATCACATTAATGAAGTCCCATCATTTAAGTTACCTAAACATCACAGATAAATACGACGTACACTTATGCCATCCGCATTCGCCTCGATGTCCCCTCGTGCACCGTTAGGTTAGGTAACTAACGGCAGAGCGGGGCAGGGCTAGCGCGGGTGTAAAACATAAGTAACGTCTATATAATATATCATATATACTATATACTGTATCTATCACAGAACATCACATGATCACATCACAGACATCGCAGCAGAAGAAACATATGAAACATTGGATATACTAGGACGTCCGTGTTTTCAATACGAGCCAGTATAAAACACGGATTCCACGGTCGCGATGAATAGCCAAACCCATACCCCAAGACCCCTACGAGAGCGGCAAGCAACCCTACCAATTCTAGAGTTAGGAGACCCGGACTCGACTCCTCGAGTTGGTCTCCCACTGGACTCCAGAACCCGGTTACTTATGCCCTCCTCCTTGGGTCTATCCTAGTGCGGAAAAGTAAATAATATACAAAAGGTGACATCTTCCGCAACCTGGAAGTGCCCCAATAAAAGAATATTACATAAAAGTTTTTACATGAATGAAAATGAAAAACACTCATCTCACATAAAAACCCCCGGCTATTCAAACATAACGATCCAATATAACATATCCAGCAACACATAACATCACATGTCATCAACGTAAGTAAATATGCGCATCCCAATTGTCGTTGACATATAGCAACGAAACCGGCGATATCACATATTACACTTACGGTCACAGAAGAGAAAGTGTAAAACTACAACAGTTGGAATCCACAACCTTTTTAGACATCACATGCCTAACCAAATGAATATCTTAGACATCACATGCCTAACAATTATAAACCCCGCATTTTAGTCTCATTATCGAAAACTCTTTTCAATATCAAGTCGGGCAATTCAACAGGATTCCCGACATTCTGATCGAATTCTCGTCGCAAACTGTAGTAGACGGCCGCACCCCCGATGCCGTCGACGAAGTGCACCAAGGCGGAACACCGCTGCCGCGAGCACCCGAACAGATGCTTTTGGCGACGGGGTTCTCCTATAGTCACTTGGTCGGGGCTATGGGGTGTAGCTGTCTATTAAGTTTACCCGGCGAGTATCCGCGTACGCTACGTGATTGCGACGGACTTTTGATCGCATCAAAATTCCGTGGCAACTGATCAACTGAGACTAAACCGCTAGATTTATAACATTCATTAAGTTATCACATAACTACTTGTGAATTCCAATTATTGTATCACATTCCAGATAAACAGAAAATGTTAAACTTTCCGATCGAACAATCGAACACCCAAGTTTTCCCGAAACAGCTTAACACATGAAACAAGTTTAAAAACATTCACTTCATGCCTCAGTACCAACGGTCCAGCCGTAGAAGGGTCAAGCCAACGCCTCACATGTGGCACGCCGTACTGCCCCAAACCCTAAGGTTCAAAGGGCAGTTCAAGACGGTCAAATAATCGAGTTAAGGTTTGTTGTCTTCTAGAGGGTCCATCGCGTTACTTGCGCTACTTAGAACGTTATTAAACCACGGAAAGATCCAACACTTGGAAATTTCCCAACAGGGGAAAAATTGGGTATTTATATCCGGTCGAACTTTTTATCATATTCTAAAATTATCCGGAAAAACACAGACGAAGTTAAACTTCCTGATCGAAACACGGAGTCCCCAATACGACCCAGAAAACTCAACTGTTGAGTATACATTAAAATTACCCAGAAAACACAGGAGTTAATTATAAACATTACTGTGCAAAGTGGGGTCAAAGATTCAACAGTATGGCCGCGGAACCGCCGTGCCACATGGGGTACGGCCGCTGTTTCGCGGCAGTTTGACGGAGTTAGGATCCCGTTTTGCACAGTAATTCATAAAACACCCTGCTTATTTTTCTGCATATTTTTAATATGGAAAATACCCAGTTTTGGAAAAAATGTACAGAGAAGGCTTAGAATTAGGGTTTCGGGGTTCGATCGGGTTTCTAACATCGTCTACGCATCGCCTAAGGCTCTAGCTAGGATCTGATACCACTGTAGGGTTCCTAGACACACTCAAGAGGTCTCACAAGGCATCAACCATGCTAATTTCAAATTTTACAAGTGCCGAGAAACCCTAATGCGATCGTTGACTAGAGATTAGACGAAACTACGAGCTAGTAGTTAACAACTTAACTAAGTGAACGGAAATACAACCTTTGTAGATCCGGTCCTCCACCTCCATAGCTCCGTGATGAAGTCCCTCCGCTGTATCCATCGGATCCCGGACTCTCGCGGTGGTTTAATCGAAAGAATGATCGGGCTAGGTCGTCGACTTCGATGCCGAAGATGATCTACGTCGAGGCAACACAAGATCAAGCTCCAACTTCACCAAGCCATGAAACTTGTGAAGAAAACACCCTATACTACTTGGCAAGTGGTAGAGGATGAAGAAATAGGAAGTGGGTTCACTTTAGAATTGGATTTCTAACTTGGAATCATCACTTAAAATTTTCTAGCCATGGTTTCTTCTCTTCATGAAGAAGATGAAGAAGAAGAAAGAAAAAGAATAATCCTTTTTCAAAAAAGGAAAAGAAGTGATATCTATCATCTTGCAACCATGGGTTAGCTAAACACTTGTAGAGAATAAACTAGGGTTAAGTAAATGGTTAGGGTTAAGGAAAGAAACAAAATGGTCAAAGTCTTTCAAAGCTTCAAGAAGCTTCAAAGAAAATCCAAAGCAAGCCACCATTTTCTTTCTTTCTCAAATGAATAAATAAATAAATGAATAAGTAAATAAACCAAATGAAACCCTAACCATTAACTAACCATGGTTTAAATCACACACTAACCCAAGTTTGCATGTATCATCAAACATGATACAATCTTGTGCACAAAAAAATATATCACATATACAATGTGCACAATCAAGTGAGAAAAACATCTTAAGTGAACCAATATTAGTTAATGTAAAGTAATATATCAAATATATAATTATACATTAAATCATTAAATCAACACTTGATTTAACGATCCGGTCACATCGCATATGACCGACTAATATCCAATGTATCGACTTATCGAATCAATCATCGATTCGATAACTAGGTTATATCACATACAACCAATCGATACATTCATCGCGAGAATAGAATACGGTATCACATACACGCATTATTCTCGGACCTGCACATATCTCATATGCGCTCCTATTTTGTTTCGCTTGAGCCAGGAAACCTCTGTGTAGGACTCTAAAGACTCGTCAATACGCCGGCAGCAGGTGATGATCATATCAAACACCCACAAGCCGCAAGCGGTCTGCTAAACGTAACGGCCACCCGGGTATTGAGCGATCAGAAGATCGACGAGCAAGCCCGCTCACACTCCTGTGAATCCAACCAGTAACACTTACCGTACAGTCCGGTCTCGTCGTCTGATATGTCGCATATCTTGCCTAGGGGTGGTAAACGTCAGACCCCAATAGCTCGATAAGTCGTGTCGATATGAGGTCTATAACAGTTCGAGAAACTACTGGTAACACTTACCAGTAAATCTCAGCAACCCTGGCCAGGGATTTCCGGTTATAGCCAATCGAACACAGCGCAACATCAACTCCCTATACCGGGAGAGACGAATCCCCTCCTATCGCTCATTACCTCCATGTGATTCGGGACTGTACCCAAAAGCCACCGTTTTGCACGCCCTCTTGGACGTGGTAAGGTGGAAATCAAAGCACAGTGGGAATCACACAAGACTCTATGACGATCTCGGGTCTACAGACTAACCTGTACCAGTGTCACCAGAGAACTGCCATCTGACGTAAGGTATAATACCATCTGGGAGTTCTCGGCGAGTCCGTCCAGTGTACCCAGTCTCCATTGAGCACCCATATAGCATCTCTGATGTCAAACACCAATGGATATGGGATCATCCATCGCCCATCTGTATGGGTCGAGAAGGTATACGCTAGTGTACTCTGGTATATCGATGCCCCGTCTCGATACACCCATGACTAGGGACCTTGAAGGATGTACTTATGGACTACCATGTCCCCACTAGTATGATCCGCATCATAGTCCAGGTAGTCAAGTACACATCCTAAGGGCTTTACCAACATGTAACAGAGAGACAATCAGTATACACGTTAAGGTAAAGAGTAACCAGATAGCATACTATCATGTCGAGCAAGAAAGTCCTCCCTATATATGTCCCAGAATCCACTACAATATACATCCTATGTACAATAATGGCACCATCTAAGAGTTTAACTCTTATGTAATGAACTCTTCTATACTTTGCACATTGGCGCCCGTGTAAGGAGCACGCGCGGCGCCATCTAAGAGTTTGACTCTTATGAACTCTTCTTTGCTTTGTACATTAGCGCCCACGTGAAGAGCATGTGAGGCGCCAATATAAGATTTAATCCTATAAGATTAGCTCTGGCGCTGGCGCCCTCGTGGAGAGCACGTGAGGTGCTGCCTCATTAATGAAGGTTTCTTTTGACCTTCTTTCTCTGCTTTTCCTAAGTCAAACTTTCTTTTCCAATGCCTTCTTTTGTCAGAATTTGGAAATAGTTTCACCATCCACAACATTTTCCGTGTCGAGACTTAAATGCCTCCCTTTATAATCTAAGTAATGCACATCTTCTCTCTCACTTTCAGAGAATCATTATAACAGAGAAGAGTCATTGCTTGCAATCATCCGCATGCTAATCGGCAGCCATGAGAGATGCCTATTGAGGAAATTGTTCCTCATTTTTTTGCATGATTGGTGAATCCCGCTTTCACGGATGACCAATGTGATATGACGTTGCACGAGCTCTTGACTCGTAGAGGATCTCCTCTCCCCATCGGCTCCATTTGCCCCCGGATGATCTTCCTGTCCGTGCTTGCTGACATCCCCCCTCATCCAGCGGAGATGACTCCGGCGATGCTCGACGCAGCGGAGGACAAGATCGAGTGTTTTCATAAGGAACTTTTGATTACCAAGCCTCTGAAGGATCGTTCTGTTCAATTGTTGAGCCAGATACGGGCTCAGCGGGCTATCATATCAGCCTTCACCGATGGGCATGGCGCTAATCGATGGGGAGCAACTCTTCGCGAAGATAGCCGCGTTGACTTGGTGGAGAAGGCTGAGAGGGTTTTAGAAAACTTTATTCATAGTTTTGTAAACCCTTGTACTTTTGATTCTGTGTTTGGTGATCTATTTCCCGTTGCATAAAATGTTTCTTTAAATGCTTTCCCTTTATCGTTGACCACCGAGTGCTTCATTTCTAACACCTTTTCTTCCTCTGATCGTATTGTTGAAATATACATGCAACATACATGTGCGCACGTGCACTTTACCCTTAGGGATTTTTGCTAAGCGCAAATGCCACTGATGTGCTCGTGTCATGCACTAACCCTCCACACGTGTATATGAATGAGCCTTCTTTCACACATATCTGTAAACGAAATTTAAACCGGTGTAAACAAATGCCTCCACTACTTTACTCACGGAGGTATACATGTGAGTGGAGTAGTGTAGAGTAATACGTATCATACAACCGGTTTTGGGCTGGCGTATCATACAGAACTTTTTATAATCTTGATCTGAGAAGATAGAGAGCGGACACAAGCGTCGACATCTATCATTAACTCAGATCTCAATTCTTAAGGGATGTAGTTCTAAACCCTGAGGCCCATGAGTTGCACCCTTTTCTTTTGTGTCCCCTGAGTTCTCTCGAGTTTAACGGCGGAAGGTAAAGATCTCTCGTTTCTTTGTTTCAGCGCAAACATTCTCTTTCTTTGATCAATTTACCATATATTGTTGCTATCCTGCAGGAGTGCTTTTTGACCGCTTATACCAGATGATAAGCTTGCACTTCGCCTTCTAATCGAAATCCGCTCCTCCTTCAAGCGTTGGTCAGTATATTACTCACCTTTTATTTCATTTCTCTGAGTAAACTTTCTATTGTTGATCTTTCCTCGTATTGACCGCAGTATTACGGCTCGAAGGGGAGAACGAAGGACTAATCGAGCCTCCTATGCTTCCTGACTTTCCACTTTCGACCACTGGTATAGTAGATCTCATTCGTCATTATTCTTATTTATTGTTTTTCTTTATGCTGAAATCTAACCCTTCTTTATGTATGCTTTATTCTGCAGCAGTTGTACCAGCTTTGGCTCCTTTTGGGTCTCGCATTTCCATGCCCACAGGGCCCTTTGCTAAGCGCTAATCTTCCAGGGGTGCGGTGAATAGCAGGCGGATGCTAAGTGAGTTAATCGAAGATTTTAACGTTGAAGCCCTCACCTCTGCTGTGGATTTTGCTGACGAGGTCAATCCTATGCTGGCGACGCTTGTGAATCTTCACTATGAAGACTTCGTCGGCATTTGGGTTGACTATTGTAGGCGGATTAAAGCTTGTCTTCATGAGATTGAGCGCAAACGTCTTTCACTTGAAGTGTTAACTTCGAAGGCTTAACTGATCGCATGGATCGAACAAAGTGTCTCTTCTATTAAACATTTTGAGCAAAAGTTGGCTCTGAAGCGAAAGGAGCATGAGACAGCTTCTGGCGAATCCAGCCAATTGAGCGCCCAAGTCGAAGCGAATGCCGCACAGCTGTAGGTTATCTTTGAAAGTCTTCAGCAATGCTTGTCTAAAGGAATGGCGCTGAGGGAAAACCTCGATTTTACCGAGCGGGGCATACGAGATTGCGAAGTGGCTAAACAGGAAATCATTGAAAAGCTTTCATCGTGCTTCCAACAACGAGCTCAAGTTGAAGCGATGCTGGCTGCCATAGTGGCGTGCGAGGAGGCACTACGGGAAGAGAGTGAGTGGGTTGCTAGTTTATTTAAACCCCGGCCTTCTTAACGGCGAGAATTGTATTTCCCACTTTTCTTTACATAAATGTAAACCATTTTGATTTATGAATAAAGAATTCTCCCCTTTTTGCATGCGCTCCTCTGTGTCCGATGTTTTAATTTTAGCGCCCATTAGTTTACTTACTCATTTTGGAGTCTGTAGTTTATTTACTCGTCTCGGAGTCTCTAGTTATTCACTCGTCTCGGAGTCTCTAGTTTATTCATTCGTCTCAGAGTCTCTAATTTATGCACTCGTTTCGGAGTCTGTAGTTTATTCACTCGTTTCGGACTTTCTAGTTTATATACTCATTTCGGAGTTTATTTGGTTTGCCTCCCTTAGATTTACAGGCAAACTTGTCCTAACATTATATGTAGATAACCCCCATTCTTTACGATGGAGGCCAGTTAGGTTTGTGGTACTAGGTTTTTAGTCCATAATACCGTCGTGTTGGCTGATGTATTCCTCGATATGTAGTTCTTAAGCTGTTATTCGAGTAGCCCTGCGACTGTCGTGTCTCTGATCTCTTTGAGGGCTGGACAAGACGTCTTCAAGTAATCTCCTTAGGTTATATTACCGTCAGAGGAGAAAACGTTAGGAATTTTCCATGACGTTTTTTTTACTTGAGGTTAGGCTCAGTTTGGAGCCCCGATGAGTCATAACCACTCCGTACTGGTGTGGGATGATCTACGATAGTATTTTAGGCTTTATATGTGTTGTCGTCAAGACCTGAAGCTGGGAATATGCCTGTTTCCCCCAATCAGAGCAAAGCTCTGTTTTGAATTTCAAAATTCAAAAATTGAAGCAACGCTTCAGATCCCGTGCGCTGCGCGCTGCGTGCCATGTGTCAAAAGCAGACACGCCAGCGCTAGGAGCGTTGCGCCCTAGGCAGCGCACCCCCAATCAAAGCAAAGCTCTGTTTCAAAATTCAAACTTAAAAGTTGAAGCAACGCTTCAGATCCGGCGCTCTGCGCTGCGCGCCACGTGTCAGACACAGGTGCGCTAGCGCAGTTGCGCTGCGCTCTGCGCGCGCCACGTGTCAGACACAGGTGCGCTAGCGCAGTTGCGCGTGCCACGTGTCAGACACAGGTGCGCTAGCGCAGTTGCGCTGCGCTCTGCGCGCCACGTGTCAGACACAGGTGTGCTAGCGCAGTTGCGCTGCGCTCTGCGCTGCGCGTCACGTGTCACACATGGGTGCGCTAGCGCAGTTGCGCTGCGCGCTACATGTCGAACGTAGGTGCGCTAGCGCAAGGTGCGCCAGCACTGGAAATAAAAATTCCCCCACCGTCAGATCTAAAGATCTCCTAATAATAAATTATTAATTAATCAGAACTAAAATTCTGTTATGGAAAGATTTTTCAATCTTATTAAAACAAGAAGATTATCTTCTGTAAAACAGAAGCCTCGAGATCAAAGATCCAACGGTGGAAAATATTCCCAAATCAATCAGAGAAAGATCTCTTAAAACTGATTTAACAAATCATTTGGCCCTATATAAAGGCCCCTAGACTTCAAGTCTCACATACAGAATACAAGATAGAGAACACACAGAAAGAAAGAGAAAAACCCTCTGCAAAAAGAAGAGCAAGCTCATAGAAAGAAGAAGATTTTTCTTCATCTCCAAGGTAAAGAACTATGTTCTTGAATAACAGAGATGAATCCATCTCGTAAAAAGAAGAACCATCTTCTAAACCGATCTTAGATCTATAAAAAAAAACCAAGGTCTTTGATTTAAAGAAAAGATCAAAAGATCTAATCATAAAGAAAAAAAAAACAAAAGAAGTATTTTACTTCATTCACAGATCTTTGATCTATAAAGGCAGAGCCTTTTATGAAAACAAGAACTCTTGTTCTAGGATCTTGAGGCAAAGCCTCCTTTAAGAAGAAAAAAAAATTTGTTCTTTGATCTTAAAATTGATCAGAGGCGCTTTGCGCTATTGAAAAGTTCCTTGCACTCATGAACTGCGCCTTTGCGCTCCTTGGATCGGCGCTCAGCGCCAAAACATGCCACGTGTCAACCATAGACACCACTTGCGCTTTGCGCTTCTGAAACTGAGCGCTGCGCTCATGGACTAGCGCTCAGCGCCAAGTGCGCCACGTGTCACTCGCTGGCGCGCCAACAGACTAGCGCAATGCGCTCATAAATTAAAAGCACAAAGCGCTAACAAACTAGCGCTTAGCGCGCCACGTGTCACTCACTGGTGCTCCAACAGACTGTAAGTCCACGTTACCTCTCCCGGTACTTACGGGCTTGCGGAAATGATGAAAAACGATTTTTCAAGAGGTGGTAACATGGACTCAAAATACGGATCTTTGTTAAACAACTATCTAACAAACCTAACAAACCTAACTTGAGATTTACCTACACGGTTAGGGGGTTATACCTTTCTTGAACTCCTTCGTCTTCAACTCTTTGCGGTGTACGGATCGGCTTCACCTCGTCGTCTCCTTGCGCCGAAGATGGATCCACCTGAAAGCTTCTACCTTTGGCTTCTCTTCAAACTAGAAGAAACTAGAACACTTGGTTTGCTAAACCTTGTGAACTAGGATGAGTAGAGAAGTGATATGGTTTTCTTTTATCTCTAAGGCAATGTTTCTCAACTCATGAGAGGGAGTTGCCTTGAGCTAGAGAGAGAGCAAGAGGGAGAGCTCAAGCAAGAGAGAGAAAGCAAAAATGAGAGAATGAGTAAGTCTTTTGCCATCCAAGCTCTCATAATCCAAAATCATCATAACAAATAATAGTAATCAAATATTATGTGATGGTTCAAGTCAAAATGGACATATCATTTCATGCACTCATTTTGCAAAAAGAAACAAAGTCTTTGCCATGAAATGATACCCATTGTAATGATGATGGTCAACTAGTCCAACCTAGTCAACCGGTCAACAAAGTCAACAAGTCAACAAAGTTAACCCCTCAACAAGCATGTCACTATAATACTTAATTAATATTATTGTTAATCATATTTCTTATTCTCATTAGGGTTTAGCAAAAGTCAATGGTCAACTGTCAACAGTCAACAACCCCAATGAGAATCCTCTGCCTCTGTCTCTCTGTCAACTGTGTATACACATCCGCATCCGCGTTCCGAGGAACACGAATATAAACGAGATAAAACCAATCCCAAAATGTACACTAGGATCTGGCTTAAACCAAAGCCCGCTAGTGTTAACTGCCCGGACACTAAACGTGCACAAGTGCACGGATGTGACCGGACCCTGTCGCAAAACCATGCGACCTCTACTCTTTTGCCTAAAGGCGAATAGCTTTCTGTGTGGGACTCTAAAGACTCGACATTGCGCTGGCAGTGGGTTTAACTACAGACTGCAAGCGGCAATAGCTGTGCGTAACGGTCCCCAGGTAGATGCCGACAAGAAGACGGACGAGGTGAAACCCATCTGAGCTCCTACTGAGCCTGAATGTGACAATCTCCGTACAGTCCGGTCTGTTCGTCTGATAACATCGCATGGCGGGCCTAGAGGGCGGTAAACGTCAGTCCCCTAATAGCGGTACAAGTCGTGTCGGAGTGTAGCCCAGAACACCCTGAGATAACACTGGAAACCTACCAGTATATCTCGCTTGCCCTGGCCAGGGATGACTTGTGTAATGGCTCTCTTAGACACATCGTGATGTCAACCCCCAATACCGGGAGAGACAAATCCTGTCTAACCGTCACTGCCTCCAAGCGCTTCGGGACTGCACCCAACTACTACCTGTTTGCACGACTCCTTTGAGCCGTGGTAGGGTAGTAATCAAAGCACAGTGGGAACACACTCGAGGCGAATTGACAGTGTCAAGTCAGCGGACTGAGCTGTACTCATGTCACCTGGGAACTGATAACTGACGATAGGTATAGTACCAATCAACAGTTCCCGACGAGTCCTGTCCAGTGTACTCGTAACCTAACGAGCATCCTCATACTATCTCAAGTACGACGTACTGATGGCTGTGGGACAGACCGTCTCCCACACTGCGATGAGAAGCGCATACTCTAGTCTACTCCGGAGTATCGATGCCCTGTCTCGATAGTCCTACGACTAGGGACCTGCATAAGGATGTGCTTGTGGATTACCCAGACCCCACTAGTGTGATTGCCATCACAACGCTGGTAATCAAGCAAAGATCCTAAGGGCTCCACTAATGTGTATAGGTGA
The DNA here is from genome assembly GCA_030015575.1 of Agapanthus africanus. Lineage (NCBI taxonomy): Eukaryota > Viridiplantae > Streptophyta > Magnoliopsida > Asparagales > Amaryllidaceae > Agapanthus > Agapanthus africanus. The sequence continues at coordinate 724,879,343 of CM057339.1, forward strand.
TATACTAAAATAAACACATGTACACATTAAAGCAGAAACAAACCAAGTAGCATACTACTATATTGAGAAAGATTATCTATACAAGGTGAATATCCCAAGCTTCCATTAAGTAATATATAAACTAGTATGGTACAGTAATGGCCTCTAGGGCATATACACTAACAATCTCCCACTTGCACTAAGGCCATGTACTGGCGTATCGAAGACCTATCATCTCGATCAGCCGCTCGAACTGAGTCTGGGGTAAGGCCTTCGTGAGTGGATCAACAGTGTTATCTTCCATAGAAACTCTCCGAACCTCGATCTCCTGGCGACCCATGATCTCCCTGATCAGGTGATACCGCCTCAAGATGTGTCTGGATCTCTGATGGGACCTGGGTTCCTTTGCTAAAGCTATAGCCCCGTTGTTGTCGCAATACAGAGGTATTGGATCAACAATGGACGGAACCACCTGAAGTTCAGTTAAGAACTTCCTTATCCAGACGGCTTCTTTTGCGGCATCTGCAGCAGCGATATATTCCGCTTCCATCGTCGAGTCAGCAACGGTTTCCTGTTTGGAACTCTTCCAACACACCGCCCCTCCATTGAGGGTAAAGACATAACCCGACATGGACTTGGAATCATCCTTGTCACTCTGGAAGATGGAGTCAGCAAATGCCTCGATCTGGAGGTCCTTTCCGCCATACACCAAGAACATCTTCTTAGTTCTTCTCAGGTACTTGAGAATGTTCTTTACCGCTATCCAGTGTTTCTCCCCAGGGTTTGACTGATACCGGCTTACCACACTCAGTGCATAAGCTATATCTGGTCTGGTACACAACATCGCATATATTATAGAGCCTACCATAGAAGCGTATGGTATAATAGACATGCGATCCCTTTCCAAATCAGTCTTGGGAGACATCTCTTTGGAGAGGGTGATCCCGTGACAAGCCGGTAGATTACCGCGCTTGGAATCTTCCATACTGAATCTTTTCAGTATAGTGTCGATCTACCTGGACTGTGAAAGTCCTAATATCCTCTTGGATCTGTCACGAAAGATCCGGATCCCCAGAATGTACGAGGCATCACCCAGGTCTTTCATGGAGAACCTGTGTGACAAGAATCCCTTGACAGATTGTAGCATAGGAATGTCATTTCCTATCAGAAGAATGTCATCCACGTACAATACGAGGAATACGACCGTTCTTGCTACAAATCTACTATAGATGCATGGTTCATCTGGATTTTTGATAAAGCCAAATTCTTTGACCGTCTCATTATAACAGATGTTCCAACTCCGCGATGCCTGCTTTAGTCCATAGATGGACTTAAGCAACTTGCATACCTTTCCGCTGCTCCCACTCTGAATGAAACCCTCTGGCTGGTCCATATAGACACACTCTTCTAAATTTCTATTCAGAAAAGCGGTCTTTACGTCCATCTGCCAAATCTCATAATCATGGAAGGCAGCAATGGAAAGAAGGATCCGAATGGATTTCAGCATAGCCACTGGAGAAAAGGTTTCGTCATAGTCCAAACCAGGTCTTTGACGAAAACCCTTTGCAACATGTCTAGCTTTATAGGACTCAACCTGTCAATCTACACCAATCTTCATTTTGAAGATCCACTTGCATCCTACAGGTTTTACCCCATCTGGAGCAACGTCCAACGTCCATAATTTGTTGGTGTACATGGACTCCATTTTGGTCCGCATTGCATCCAGCCATTTTACCGAGTCAACGCTTTGAATGGCCTGCTGGAAGCTAGTCGGCTCATCATAATCAATGATGCAATTCTCTCTATCCCCGTCTATGAGAAAACCGTAGTATCTCTCGGGCGGATGAGACTGCCTACTACTTCTGCGGAGCGGCGTAGGAATGTCATGTCCTTTGAACCCTTTGGTTCTACTAAGCTTTCAGTAATAGTCTGTGGTTCTGGAATTTCTTCCAGTTCTATTTCGCTCCCACTTGTTTCCTTTTCTAAGAACTGGTGTTCCAGAAAATGGGCATTACGAGAAACAATGATATTTTATTCCTCTGCGTAATAGAAGAGATACCCCCTGGAGTTCTTTGGGTATCCCACAAACTTGCATTGTACTGAGCGTGCCTCGAGTTTGTCCGCATGCTGCTTTTTGACAAAAGCTGGACATCCCCATGTCTTAATGTGATTAAGATAGGGTCTCTTCCCGCACCACATCTGATATGGCGTAGTAGGCACAGTCTTAGTTGGAACTCGGTTCAAAAGGTATGCAGCTGATCTAGTGCATATTCCCAGAATGATCGCGGTAACTCAGCGTTACTCATCATGGACCGTACCATATCTAATAGGGTTCGGTTCCGTCTCTCCAATACACCGTTATGTTGCGGAGTGTATGGAGAAGTAAGCTGAGAGAGAATTCCATTCTCTTTTAAGTAATCCAGGAACTCGGCACTCAAGTATTCACCACCTCGATCAGATCTTAGTGTCTTGATACTTGTGCCGGTTTGTTTTTCTACTTCATTCTTATATTCCTGGAATTTTCCAAAGGCTTCGGATTTATGTTTCATTAAGAAGAAATATCCGTACCTTGAAAAGTCATCCGTAAAAGTAATGAAGTAAGAATAACCGCTTCGTTCATGCGTAGACATTGGACCGCACACGTCGCTGTGTACGAGTCCCAAGAGCTCGCTCGCTCTTACTCCGTGTCCAGTGAACGGAGTCTTTGTCATCTTTCCTTTGAGACAGGATTGACAAGTTGCATATGATTGATATTCGAACGGATCCAATTTTCCTTCTGTATGTAACTTCGTCAACCTTCTCTCATTGATGTGACCCAGTCTACAATGCCATAAGAAAGCCTGATTTGTTTCCGGAGACTTTCTTTTGTGTGTATTCTGGACATTGAAAATATGTGGTTGGTTTAATACGTATATACCATTGCTTAATGTACCTGACCCAATCAGAACTTGATTAAGGTGAATGTTTACAACATTACTTACAAACGCAAATTCATAACCTTCTTTAGATATTAAAGATACAGAAATGATATTACAAGTTGCGTTGGGTACAAAAAAGAAATTACGTAAAACCAAAACATGTCCATCTGACATTCCCAGGTGATAGTCCCCCACGGCCTTAGCATCCATGCTAGCTCCGTTTGCAACTTTGAGGGTCATATCACCTGCCTTCAAAACCCTACGCTTTCTCAACGCCTGCAAAGAATTACAGATATGAGATCCTGATCCGGTATCCAATACCCAGGATATAGAGTTTATTGATAGACAGTTTTCAATAACATACACACCTGAAGCTGAAGCCGCAACTTGCTTCAGATCCTGGGTTCTGGCCTTCCAAGCCCTACAATCTTTCTTCCAATGTCCACTCTTATGACAGTAAAAGCACTCATCCTTCCCCACAAGCTTCCCCGCTATCTTTGTTGCTTTTGCCTTTCCCTTCGTATCCACTTTACTAACACCGCCCCTTGGTTTGGCGGGGGCTTTCTTCTTCTTTCCCTTGGCTTTCGCCTTGGACCTAGAAGAGGAAGATCCTCCTACAAACAAAGTGGATGTTTCCCTACCTTTCTGTAGGGTGCCCTCTGCACTCCTCAGCATGTTGAGGAGTTCTGAAAGTTCAACTTCCTTTTCTTGCAAGTTGAAGTTCAGGATAAACTGGGCGTAAGTGGAAGGAAGGGACTGGATAATCAAGTCCGTGTAGAGCTCATTCTCTAACGTGGTCCCGAGGTCCGCGAGCTCCTCAATGAAGCCAATCATTTTAAGCATGTGTTCCGCTACCGATGATCCGACGACCAATCTCACCGAAAACAGCTTTTTCGAGACTTCGTATCTGGCGATACGAGATTGCTCTCCGTACAGTTCTTTTGTATGGAGAAATATGGATTCAAGGTCTATATTCTCGTGCCTCCTCTGATGTTCATTGTCCATAGTGGCAAGCACGAGGCACTTGGCCTTCGCGCAATCGATTTCCCAGGTCTTATGGATTTCCCTATCCGCGATGCTGGTTTTGGGATCTGGGACAGGGGGAGCTTTGGTGGTAAGAAGATACCCTAACTTGTCATAAGTGATTGCCATTTTGACATTCCTGAGCCAATCTTTGTAGTTTGGCCCTGTCAGTATGTTTTTATCTAGTAGTAACTTAAGTCCGGTCATGATGTTTGGTCGCTGCAATTAGGAGAGAGAGAAGAAACACTTTAGCATGATGCTCTTGCAAGTTTAGAGTAGTTTTTAATTTGTCTAAACAGGATGGCTCCCACTGTCTCTCGAATCCCTCCTCAAACCAAAAAGGAAGAATTAGTCAGGATCAATCTCACCGTATAATACTTGCTTAACCGTTCAGCCAGGCTAGTGTCGGTACTTAGAGGGAGGTTTTCCAATGCTTTCACGAAGTTCCTTAATTAAATAACCTCTTTTCCCTGGGGGTGTAGCCCCGCTAACACCTTTCTAGACACCTACTTGGTTTATAGCATTGATCGTTAAGTAAGAAATTTCCCGAGGAGTAGCATATACTCACAGTAGGATCGGGATCCAAATATCATCGCGTGACAAAACTGAAGGAATCCTACCAGAATCATCACACTCCAAATGGTATGCAGTGCTAGCATGTTTCAGTTCTTTTGAAACTCCCGATGTGGATTTTTGCGCCATGCTCTTATGACCTTGACTTTGGCCAAAATATCATAAGTCACATGTCAATTTCTACCCGTCATTCTCCAGGTTAATTTGAACCCACCCGCACCTACCTTTGACTTTGGCCAACATGGCAGTACGACTGTCCCAAACCAACACATCTATCTATGCTGCACATGAATACCCAATAGCTACTAATCACTATGCCTTGACTTTGGCCAACATACATAGCTTGAATACTTATTGACCATTCATGTGAAACGACGGAGGGCTACGGATGGTTTTGGCAAAACTGTGAACGTAGTGAACTTGATATAATCGATGGAACGAGATAGCTTTTAAAAGGAGTGGCTTAAGCTCCGCGTTTAAAAGTTCTTTTTGAAAAGAAACCGAATGGTTTTGAAAGTGTTCCAACGACTTTTACTTGGTTTATTTTTCTTGCATTAATTTTAATGTATCCCATCATTTAATCCTACTGTTGCAGAAAACAACCAAAATATGACGTACGCTTATGCCATCCGCATTCGCCACGGGGCCCCGTCATTACCCGTTAGGTTACTTAACTAACGACAGAGCGGGGGCTGGACTAGCGCGGATGCAAAACATAAGCAACGCCTAAATAATATCATATATAGATATATTGCAATGATAGCCATTTCAGATCACAGATGAACACATTGGATATACTAGGAATCCGCAATTCGTACGAGCCTGTAACGAAAAGCGGATTACACGGTCGCGATGAATAGCCAAGACCCTACCCTAGACCCCTACGGGTGCAGCAAACAACCCGCCATGTACCCGAAGCGAAGCAACCTCCCTCAACACCGTGAGTAGGCCACTCGGCACTTCGAGATACCCGGTAGTTTGTGCACCCCACCATGGGTCTATCCTAGGAGCAAAAACAGTAAAAGAAATTATACAATGACGGCTACAACCCCATCCCGGTTGTGCGGCCATATAAATAATATTACATCAATTACAAATTTACATGAATTGAAAGAAAAAGAAAACTCTCATCTCACAACCCCCCGGCTATTCATCCGCGACAATCCAATGAATTCATATACACATACCATCAACATTACAGATCACAGATATGTATAACCCCCACTAATCGATGTAGAGCGATTAGCAGACGTCCAATACATATAACATATCACAGATATATATCCGTCAGCTTAAGTCTTTAGAAGTTCGATCAAAATACGGATTTTTAGACCCCCAAAACAAATTTTTCTTTCTGTAAAATCTGGGCAGAAAAAACATATCCCAAAAATCCCAAAACAGCCCCAGAAAAACACTGCAGGAAACTTGTTCCACGACCGAGTCAACTCGGCCGCGTTTCCGCGGCGCTTTGACCGAGTCGGTGGACCAAATTTCTTGTGTGGGTTTTAAAAAGCCTGAGTCGATTTTTAGTGTTAGATTTATTAATTTTTGAACAGAAAACAGAATCGGCAGAAACTTGATTTTACGGGCGTGTTTCGCGACTTTTTCTTCGATCGAACTTCTAGTTACTTTGCTAACATGTTAGATAGTGTTTAACCTGGCTCTGATACCACTGTAAGTCCACGTTACCTCTCCCGGTACTTACGGGCTTGCGAAAATGATGAAAAACGATTTTTCAAGAGGTGGTAACATGGACTCAAAATACGGATCTTTGTTAAACAATTATCTACCAAACCTAACATGAGATTTACCTACTCGGTTAGGGTGTTATGCCTTTCTTGAACTCCTTCGTCTTCAACTCTTTGCGGTGTACGGATCGGCTTCACCTCGTCGTCTCCTTGCGCCGATGATGGATCCACCTGAAAGCTTCTACCTTTGGCTTCTCTTCAAACTAGAAGAAACTAGAACACTTGGTTTGCTAAACCTTGTGAACTAGGATGAGTAGAGAAGTGATATGGGTTTTCTTTTATCTCTAAGGCAATGTTTCTCAACTCATGAGAGGGAGTTGCCTTGAGCTAGAGAGAGAGTAAGAGGAAGAGCAAGAGGGAGAGCTCAAGCAAGAGAGAGAAAGCAAAAATGAGAGAATGAGTAAGTCTTTTGCCATCCAAGCTCTCATAATCCAAAATCATCATAACAAATAATAGTAATCAAGTATTATGTGATGGTTCAAGTCAAAATGGCCATATCATTTCATGCACTCATTTTGCAAAAAGAAACAAGCAAGCAAAAATCTTTGCCATGAAATGATACCCATTGTAATGATGATGGTCAACTAGTCCAACCTAGTCAACCGGTCAACAAAGTCAACAAGTCAACAAAGTCAACCCCTCAACAATCATGTCACTATAATACTTAATTAATATTATTGTTAATCATATTTCTTATTCTCATTAGGGTTTAGCAAAAGTCAATGGTCAACTGTCAACAGTCGACAACCCCAATGAGAATCCTCTGCCTCTGTCTCTCTGTCAACTGTGCATACACACCCGCATCCGCGTTCCGAGGAACACGAATAGAAACGAGATAAAACCAATTCCAAAACGTACACTAGGATCTGGCTTAAACCAAAGCCCGCTAGTGTTAACTGCCCGGATACTAAACGTGCACAAGTGCACGGATGTGACCGGACCCTGTCGCAAAACCATGCGAACTGTCGCAAAACCATGCGACCTCTACTCTTTTGCCGAAAGGCGAATAGCTTTATGTGTGGGACTCTAAAGACTTGACACTACGCTAGCAGTGGGTTTAACCACAGACTGTAAGCGGCACTAGCTGTGCGTAACGGTCCCCAGGTAGATGCCGACAAGAAGACGGACGAGGTGAAACCCATCTGAACTCCTTCTGAGCCTGAATGTGACAATCTCCGTACAGTCCGGTCTGTTCGCCTGATAACATCGCATGGCGGGCCTAGGGGGCGGTGAACGTCAGTCCCCTAATAGCGGTATAAGTCGTGTCGGAGTGTAGCCAAGAACACCCTGAGATAACACTGGAAACCTACCAGTATATCTCGCTTGCCCTGGCCAGGGACGACTTGTGTAATGGCTCTCCTAGACACAGCGCGATGTCAACCCCCAATACCGGGAGAGACGAATCCTGTCTAACCGTCACTGCCTCCAAGCGCTTCGGGACTGCACCCAACTACTACCTGTTTGCACGACTCCTTTGAGCCGTGGTAGGGTAGTAATCAAAGCACAGTGGGAACACACTCGAGGCGAAGTGACAGTGTCAAGTCAGCGGACTAAGCTGTACTCATGTCACCTGGGAACTGATAACTGACGATAGGTATAGTACCAACCAACAGTTCCCGACGAGTCCTATCCAGTGTACTCATAACCTAACGAGCACCCGCATACTATCTCAAGTACGACGTACTGACGGCTGTGGGACAGACCGTCTCCCACACTGGGATGAGAAGCGCATACGCTAGTCTACTCCGGAGTATCGATGCCCTGTCTCGATAGTCCTACGACTAGGGACCTGCATAATGATGTGCTTGTGGATTACCCAGCCCCCACTAGTGTGACTGCCATCACAACGCTGGTAATCAAGCAATGATCCTAAGGGCTCCACTAATGTGTATAGGTGATATACTAAAATAAACACATGTACACATTAAAGCAGAAACAAACCAAGTAGCATACTACTATATTGAGCAAGATTGTCTATACAAGGTGAATATCCCAAGCTTCCATTAAGTAATATACAAACTAGTATGATACAGTAATGGCCTCTAAGGCATATACACTAACACAGACTAGCGCAAAGCTCTCATAAATGGAAAGCGCAATGCGCTAATGAACCAGCGCTTAGAGCTAAGTGCGATACGTGTCACCTTCAGGTGCGCCAGCGCAATGCGCTCTTCAATTGGCGCAAAGCGCCTGACGCGCCACCCGGTGCACTGTCAGAACATTCTTTGTTCTGATAAAGACAAAAATGTCAGAGCCCAATGCCCAGCATTATTAAAAGGGCTGAGCCCAAATAAAGGCTTAATAGCCAGAACAAAAAAACAAAATGTTAAACATTTTTTTTAATTAATTGGACTTAGCCCAATTCTGGCCATAAGTCCTCAACTTATGTTGAACTGAGCACATCTGCTCTTTCAACCAACTCACCTTGGTTCAAGAGTACATCTCTTCACTCCTTTGATATTTGTCGTTGTAATTCCTCAACGTCTTCAAAGAGGTGACGGGTCCCGACAACCATATATTTCACGGACTGTGGGTTCCTTAAACTCATGGACTATGATGTCCTTAGCCTCGACCGCGATGTCTTTAAACTAACATTCGACCGTGATGTCTTAAAACTAACATTGGACTGTAGGGTCTTTAAACTCATGGACTATGATGTCCTTAACCTCGACCGTGATGTCTTAAAACTAACATTGGACCGTGGGGTCCTTAAACTCACGGACTATGATGTCCTTAACCTCGACCGCGATGTCTTAAAACTAACAATGGACCATAATATCCTTAAACTAATTATCGACCGAAATGTCATTAAACTAAACAAAAGAGTCCAATTGCTCTCTTGTTGGATCTAAACGATCCCGTTAAGTTGATCTTAGTCTAAAATTAGACTAACGTATCCTTAACAAATGTTTAAGTTGATCTTAGTCTCAAATAAGGCTAACGTATCCTTAAACCCAAACCCGCAAACCCAAATCTAAGAAAGATACGGATTTGGACTAGTCCACGCCCTACGGGCGACAACATAACTTAGTCTTCGTATACAATCCACGGGCAACCAAACACAAAACAAACACCCACGACACGAAGTGACCACATGGAGAAGGAGAAAGTTGTTACCGCGACGCGGTAGCATAATTAACTGCAGGGGCTTGCGCCTGCAGGGAAGAGCGTCCCCACAATCAAAAACCCCCTCAAACGAGGGGGAATCTGACGAAGTCTGCAACATCGGCCAAATCCGTTTAAAGCTTCGATACATGGTGCCATAAATCAACTTGGCATTTTCGGAGAGGTGGACGGATAGCACCAATTAGCATCTGCCCCCAGATTCAGGCAAGACGTTCGTCTTTCCGGTTTTCGGCGGTAAACAGATTCTGGCACGCCCGGTGGGACCTTTTCCTCTTTCCACTCCATACTTCGTGTGTCGTGTTCGCGAAACAATCACGGTTTGCTAATGGTTGCCCTTGGGTTTCGAGGTACTAAGATTTGGCGTTTGCTTGGTGCAGAAAGCGAAACAGCAATGGCATCTACTTGCGTAAAGTGCTCCAACTGCAGCTGCAACTCGCGCTCTGCCTCATCTGGAGGCATAGCCTACGGGCCTTGTTCAGTTGATAAAACTGCATATTTGTATTACATTTTTCCTACCATTTTCATATTAAAAAAAGGACTTTAATATAATATATTATACATATGAGGGTTTATGTGTTAAAACACCATTTTCCATGTGTTAATATATTTTAATTAGCATTTGGTAGGAAAATGTATGCAAATAAATCTATTGACCAAATCCTAGTAGAAATAAGCCTACTAAATATTATTTGAGATTATTGTGCAGAATTTTCCAAGTTGTTATGCAGAATTTATCAAACAAATCAATTTGTTGAAGAAAACTTGCCAAATTAAAAAGCAAAACTTGGAGACCAAGTCTGGAAGCAACCGAGAGAAGATTTCTGAATTCTAAATGTGCCTAGGATTGCCACATGTCATAAGAAGAAAGCCCAAGAATTTTGATGAAGAGATCTCTGCCTTTAAGCGCGGATCCGCGGCCAAACCCCCCCTTGGGCCGCGGATCCGCCGCAATTCTAGGGAATTGGGAGCCAAGATTTTTTGTCATAAATCTATGATGACTTTTACCAAGTTTTCAACAAGAAGATTTTGGATTTGCACTATAAAAGGGCATCGAGAGCTTCTTGGAAAAGTTATCAAGCCGACGAGATCACGAAGTCCAAGACGGCTCACGCATCCAGGCTGATCATCAACTGTTCGTCTACCTCCTTGGAAGAGATCGAGAAGCAAACTAGTCATTGTAATCATTTTCTAAGAATTCAAGTGTAATGAATATTGTTGATTAATAAAGATAGCATTCTTTTTCTTATTCTATTTCTTCGTAGTTTAATTATGCAATTTCTTTCCATATCTTTTTCTCCCAACATGCGCGAGTAATTCTCCGCTTGTTAGGGTTCGTAGGATTAAGGTAGGCTAATGGATGATGAACATTCCTAAACCCCTTTTAAGTCCTATAAAGTTTATGAACTTTATCAAAAGAATCATTAACATCCTAATCGGGCGCGCTAGCAATTCTTTGCTAGTTCCGACCGCGATTAGAGATTAAATTAATGATTGTTTTGGTAAAGGCTAGATTTGAACGGAGTTCCGTGTCGAGATAAGGGTTAAGAGTGGGATTCCTTTTCCCTCCAGAAACCCTAATCTACACGCATCACCGTCGTTCTAGTTTTAAATCTATTAATGGATAAAAAGGGTAACTTTTAATTAATCGTCCATGACTACTAAATCCTAACGAACCCTACAAGCTCTCTTATTATATTAACTATATTCTTAAAATAATCTAGATCTATAAATTTGCTCTCTTGCTTAAAGTAGATCTAGAAACTTTTCACAAAATTCTTTATTCCTCCTCTCTTTCTCAACACATCTAAAGTAAGAGTAAAAGATTCAACGTTTCCCTGAGGACGACCCGATCTCACCTCGGTCTAGCTACGCGCGATACCGTTCTGATTGTGGTTATTATACAAACACACTTTTTCGATATTTGTTCAGTTGATAAAACTGCACATTTGTATTACATTTTTCCTACCATTTTCATATTAAAAAAGGACTTTATTATAATATATTATACATATGAGGGTTTATGTATAAAAACATTATTTTCCATGTGTTAATATATGTTAATTATCATTTGGTAGGAAAATGTATGCAAATAATATTATTGATCTAATCCTTGTAGAACAAAGTCTACTAAAATCTTATTTGAGTTGTTGTGTAGAATATTTCCAAGTTGTTATGAAGAATTTATCAAACAAATCAATTTGTTGAAGAAAACTTGCCAAATTAAGAAGCAAAACTTGGAGACCAAGTCTGGAAGCAACCGAGAGAAGATTTTTGAATTATGAAGGTGCCTAGGATTGACACTTGTCACAAGAAGAAAGCACAAGAATTTTGATCAAGAGATCTCACCCGTTGGCCGCGGATCCGCGGCCTTAGCCCCCATTTGCCGTGGATCCGCCGCAATATTATGGAGTTAGAAGGCAAGACTTTTGGGTATCAATCTTTGGTGAATTTTACCAAGTTTCCAACTAAAAGATTCTGGCTCACTATAAAAGAGCACCGAGAGCCTCTTGGAAAAGGATCAAGCCAAAGAGATCACGAAGCCCCTGACGCTCACGCATCCAGGCTGATCATCAACTGTTCATCTACCTCCTTAGGAAATATTGAGAAGCAACTAGTTTGTAATCATTTTCTACGGAATAAAAGTGTAGATTGTTCAGTTGATTAATAAAGGTAGTTATTTTATTTAATTCTTTTTGCATTTTACATTATATTTTCCCTCTCTTTCTTTTCATCTTCTTCTCCCAATATGCGCGAGTAATTCTCCGCTTGTTAGGGTTCGTAGGATTAGGGTATGCTAATGAACGATGAAAATAATTAAACCCTTTTTAAGTCCTATAAAGTTTAGGAACTTTATCAAAAGAATCATTAACATCCTAATCGGGCGCGCTAGGAATTCTTTGCTAGTTCCGACCGCGATTAGAGATTAGATTAATGATTGTTTTGGTAAAGGCTAGATATGAACGGAGTTCCGTGTCGAGATAAGGGTTAAGAGTGGGATTCCTTTTCCCTCCAGAAACCCTAATCTACACGCATCACCGTCGTTCTAGTTCTAAATCTATTAATGGATAAAAATGGTAACTTTTAATTAATCGTCCATAACTACTAAATCCCAACGAACCCTACAAGCCCTCTTATTATATTAATTACATCTTTAAAATAATCTAGATCTATATTTTACATTCTTGTTTAACGTAGATCTAGAAATTTTTCTATAAAATTCTTTATCCCTCCTCTCTTTCTCAACACATCTAAAGTAAAAGTAAAAGGTTCCACGTTTCCCAGAGGACGACCCGTACTCATCTCGGTCTAGCTACACGCGACACCGTTATTGATTGCGGTTAACTACTACAACACTATTTTTCGTATCAATCAAATGGCGCCGTTGCCGGGGAAACGTGCGTAATTTTTTATTCTTGCTATTTGTGTTGAATTCTTAAACGATTCATATCATTATTAAAACAAAACTGCAAATTGCATATTTAACGATTTGTGTGTGAATTTTGCGAGGGAATCTGGAGTCACGGACTTGAGGAAACAGGAGATCTAGGGTTTCACACTTCTCTGGTATCTTTCTTAACTCCTTCTCTCTCCTCTCAAATCCAATAAAATCTATTTTCTGCAGGATTCTTTGCAAAATATCGCCGCTCAAAAATCTTTTTGCAAAGTTTTGTTTTGCGGTTTGTTTTTGCATATTTTAATACGGATTTTTAAGGGGCAAAGACCAAATCAAGATTAGGTGGGGATTTCATCACCCTTCCTAAGCCTCACAAATCACAAACCGAGCATCTGCATCAACCATACATTAATTTAAAAAAATATCTAGACCAGACTCTAAGGACTGTCGCGCTCAATAAGGACAGAGGAAGGTCGTGGGTAATCTATCGCTTATCCGCATTACTTTTGTAGTGTCTAGGCAAGTGTGTCAAAGGCTAGTGGTTTTTAATTAGGTCCACTACTGTGGTTCCTTCCCACTTACCTGGCACTTACCTGGCTACAAGGGTAGTACAGAGGCGGTAGAGGATTGATCCTGCGGCTTGTCCTTTGGAAGTCTAAGAGCGGTCTAGAGACTGGACCAAGGTAACCATAGTTCTAGGGTTGTGCATTTTTGTGTGATTTGTCTAAATCCGTCATTTTTCAAAAAAAAACCAATTACTTTCTCTCCTTTTTACCCCTTCCCCCTTCTTATCTTCTTATAATGGGTGACCTAAACAGAAGAACACTTGCCGAGCTTTGCTGTCCACAACCAGATATCTCTTGTTTTCGTAATCCCTTCGGTATACCGTCCAGCTCTTCCATGTCCTTAAGAGATCATATAGAACAAGCAAGAAGAAACAGTTGGCCACCTCAGTCTAGGTCTTATCAACTGTATCCTAATCCTACACCTGTTTCAGTTGATACCCAGAGTGAGGAAGCCCCTAGACGAATGTCCATTGGTGAGCACATAGCTAGGGCTAGAGGCCAAAGTTTCAACCCGGACCAATATCAACCATCACCTACACTTTCCAAAGATGAGTTTGATAGCCAACCGACTAACCCATATCAATATTCTTCTTATCATAATGTTGATCCTACTCCTACCCAATTTTCGCAACCATTCTATTCCTATCAATCCAATCCGACTTTTCCACCTTCTCTAGACAGTTTTTCTAATCAGTCATTTGGGAGTTTTAATTATCCACAGGAATTTCAATCTTATACCGAAACCCCTTATCAACCAAAGTCTAGTCTTGAGCGGAAATTAGAATAAGGTATAGTGATGATGAACCGCATTAGAGAGGAATGGAAGGAAAGCATGGCTAAATATGAAAGGGCAACGAGTTCCGAACCAGCTCAAAATTTTTCAGTATATAATACGGGCATCGGACAAAATGAGAATTTGGGTAGAGAGACAGAATTATACACCCTTCCTAATCAAACCTTCCATTTCCAAACTGAAATCCACAACTCTAGTTTCACAGATTCATCAAGTACACCAAATGATTCATCAATTGAAGATAGAATGTCTGATAAGTTATGTGACTTTGTAGTGTTTGATTTACCCGATTGTGAAGGGTCCATTTCAAGTGAAACCATACCCAACCCTTGCGATCTCTACACCTCCACTCTTGAACCAAAACTGATTGAAAACCATACTTTTGATGAGGAGTTTGAGAATTTTAACCTTCACTTGAATGAGGTGATTGACGTTGGGGATATTTTGATTGATGAACCCGAAATTTTGGATGATTTTGGCACACCAATTCATCAAATCCTTTCACTTCCTTATGGTCATCATCTTGAGCCTTTAATTCTTCCCGAATCCCAAATATGTCTTGAAGTTGATGATAAAGCTATACCCGAAGATCAGACCGAAATACAGCCTCCATCTTCCACATCTGGTTCAGCAACACTCGACACACCAATTTGTTTACCCATTTCACCTTCTACTTTCTCCGGTTCTTCTTCTGTTTCTATAGTTTCAGTGAGTTTTGATGAATCACAATCCGTAAATTCAAGTTCAATAATACCAGAAATTCAACTTGATTTGGATATTTTTGAAAATGAGGTAGATGAGTTTTTCGAGTCCTCTACCTCAATAATTTTTGAATCAAGTAGGATAAATTCTGGCACAAAATTCTTTGACAGCAAAATGTTCAATCACACCATTGATAAAAGTTTTGAAGAACTTTTTGCTGACGAACTTGAATTTTTAAACAATACGAATTTTGTGATAAATCAATCTCCACCTATAGAGGTTGAACTGTCACCGTTCCTTCTTCCTAATCATTCACATTCATCCCCATTCTTTCTTTTCTCTAATTTCAAACCCTTTCCAGACCACCTCTTATCCCTTCACCATTTTTTCTTTAATCGATACAACACATTCTTCCACCAACCTATACACTATACTGATAAAATCTTTGAATGGTTGGTGTTAACTTTTGGTCTTTGTAAAGTCTTATTTTGACCAAATGACTCACCCCCTCTTAAAATGCTTCGTATTGTCTAACTCATGTTTGAGGGGGGTATATTTTTGGCTCTTGATCATAACTTTTTTCCTCAAATTTGTGAGCCAAAAATAAGTTTGGGGGAGCATTTTCACTTTCATATATTCTTGCCCCCATTAATAATATCCTTCCAAGCTTACAGGTTTTTGCGATCCAGCAGACAGCAACAGTGAGGAGACTGTTGAAAACAAGTTTGGGGGAGGTTTGTGGTTATTTACACATACTTTGCATTATACTATATATAAGCACAATTTTTTTTTTTTGATAACAAAAGAATAGAAAGTGAAAAATTACATCCAAAAGATAGGAATAGTTTAAGAAAACCAAGAAAATTAGAAGTTTTCTTAAACGAACTGGTAATAAGTAGTTATGAGCTGTTGTCCCAAGGGTTAGTAAGATGAAGGAAGTCATTAATCTGAGGATAAAAATAAGTCTGAAAAATAGTTTCTATTCTGGAAGCCAAACATTTGAATGTTGATACCCTACTATTTGCACTTACACACGTCTTGAAACTTGGGATAGTAGAGGATACCTTGAAATGCTCTTGTCTAAAAGCCAAAGTATGAAGGAAATGAAAAAAAAATGAAAATGGTGAAAAGAAAAAAATGAACACTGGTTTTGTTATCGCCAAGGCAGCAATAAAAAAATATAGCGAGGGTGCCTCTTCACCTAGTGTCCTAAGGCCAACTGGTCTGGGAGTCACTGCTAAGCCTTAGGTGGTGCAAGACGAGGAAAATATTATCACCGAATCTGCAAGCACATGAGTAATCGGTCGGTTAGTACCTCAAGAAGTATTAACGGTCGCATGAAAATGTGTGAGCAAACCTAAGTATTCATAAAATTAAAAAGACCTGAGGTAGATGGACAAGAGTATGATAGCTTGAATTGAATTCTCCGAGTGTAGGGATGTTCTTTACACACACGTGGGGTTATATGATCAATGTTTGGATGAAAGGTAGGAATGAAGAATAAAGACGATGTTTTATTGAGGGATGATGTGATTTCTAACATTTTTTCATGACTATTAAGATAGGGCTCATGACAACTGAAAAGCTAGTATAGTTGGAAACTCTTCTTTTCAAGGCCTTTCTTTTATGGTTCTTATATTTATATGTAAATTTCACCATCTTTCTTTTATTATTGGATTTTGTGGGGGTAATCCGCTGAAAACCCTCAGGAGACAACACTCCTCCTACTAGGGACACCTAGAGGTTTAACGGCTTGTTGCACGTGCTCAGTGCAATCGTGTCTGCCTACGAAAGTGTGCTTAGTTTTCTCCTTTCTTTTTCTCCTCTTAAATAAACTAGTTTGCTCGGGACGATCAAAGATAAGTTTGGGGGTATTTGTTCAGTTGATAAAACTGCACATTTGTATTACATTTTTCCTACCATTTTCATATTAAAAAAGGACTTTATTATAATATATTATACATATGAGGGTTTATGTATAAAAACATTATTTTCCATGTGTTAATATATGTTAATTATCATTTGGTAGGAAAATGTTTGCAAATAATATTATTGATCTAATCCTAGTAGAACAAAGTCTACTAAAATCTTATTTGAGTTGTTGTGTAGAATATTTCCAAGTTGTTATGAAGAATTTATCAAACAAATCAATTTGTTGAAGAAAACTTGCCAAATTAAGAAGCAAAACTTGGAGACCAAGTCTGGAAGCAACCGAGAGAAGATTTTTGAATTATGAAGGTGCCTAGGATTGACACTTGTCACAAGAAGAAAGCACAAGAATTTTGATCAAGAGATCTCACCCGTTGGCCACGGATCCGCGGCCTTAGCCCCCATTTGCCGAGGATCCGCCGCAATATTATGGAGTTAGAAGGCAAGATTTTTGGGTATCAATCTTTGGTGAATTTTACCAAGTTTCCAACTAAAAGATTCTGGCTCACTATAAAAGGGCACCGAGAGCCTCTTGGAAAAGGATCAAGCCGAAGAGATCACGAAGCCCCTGACGCTCACGCATCCAGGCTGATCATCAACTGTTCATCTACCTCCTTAGGAAATATCGAGAAGCAACTAGTTTGTAATCATTTTCTACGGAATAAAAGTGTAGATTGTTCAGTTGATTAATAAAGGCAGTTATTTTATTTAATTCTTTTTGCATTTTACATTATGTTTTCCCTCTCTTTCTTTTCATCTTCTTCTCCCAACATGCGCGAGTAATTCTCCGCTTGTTAGGGTTCGTAGGATTAGGGTATGCTAATGAACGATGAAAATAATTAAACCCTTTTTAAGTCCTATAAAGTTTAGGAACTTTATCAAAAGAATCATTAACATCCTAATCGGGCGCGCTAGGAATTCTTTGCTAGTTCCGACCGCGATTAAAGATTAGATTAATGATTGTTTTGGTAAAGGCTAGATATGAACGGAGTTCCGTGTCGAGATAAGGGTTAAGAGTGGGATTCCTTTTCCCTCCAGAAACCCTAATCTACACGCATCACCGTCGTTCTAGTTCTAAATCTATTAATGGATAAAAAGGGTAACTTTTAATTAATCGTCCATAACTACTAAATCCCAACGAACCCTACAAGCCCTCTTATTATATTAATTACATCTTTAAAATAATCTAGATCTATATTTTACATTCTTGTTTAACGTAGATCTAGAAATCTTTCTATAAAATTCGTTATCCCTCCTCTCTTTCTCAACACATCTAAAGTAAAAGTAAAAGGTTCCACGTTTTCCAGAGGACGACCCGTACTCATCTCGGTCTAGCTACACGCGACACCGTTATTGATTGTGGTTAACTACAAACACACTTCTTCGAACCAATCAACAAGCGGCATCCCTGTTCACAATGCCGGTGGAGCAGGTCACTCAAGCCACCACAGGATTGTTTTTTGGTACCATGCTCCCGCCAACGAGCTTCTCCGCTCCTGTGCCAACACCGAAGGCTCCCAAGAAGTCGGTCTTTGATCGGCTTACAGCTACTGCGGCCCCTCTCAATGGGTCTTCCAGCACCGGCGCCTCGATCTTCTCCAGATTGGGCCAAAGTTCAGATGGGCCCATGATGAAGCCTGCACCTCAAGAAAAGGTTATTCCGAAAAGAGTGACCAACCCTGCTCCCGAAGTCGTCAAGGCGGCTTCTCCAACCAAAGGGTCTATTTTTACAAGAATGGTTGTTCCGATTTCCACTACGGTTCCTGTCCCTGCTCAGAAATCTGTTTTCGACCGGTTGGATACCGCTTCTCAACGGATATCAGTCTTCAAGAGACTGACGCCAGCAACAACCCCTCACCTGGATAGGGGGCAAGACAAAGCCATTCCCATCGCTGAACCAACCCCAACGGCTCGACTTGCTCGACGTCGCCACTGGCGCCGAGTAAGGAAGGCTGGGGGCAATTCCCCTTCTGGGTTAACTTTACCAGCTCCAACGGTGGAAGTTAATGTTGCTGTTCCAACCGGGAACAACTTTGAGCTGCTGAACAAGGTGCGTAGGAACTCGCCTACCGCCATACTGAAAAGATCTCCTCCACCGGTAGAGACAGTCGTAGAAGCAAAACCGGAACAGCCCTCTCAGCGGCTGTCCTCCAAAGTTTACAAGATCTGGCGACAAGTCCGAGAGTCGGTGGTTGACTAAGACTATCCCCGTCGGCAGAAGAAGCTGAAGATCCGACAGGAAGAAAACCGTCCTGTTAAGCCACAAAAGACGACGGCTACTTGGGTGCCCACTGCAACGACCCCCTCAATTTCGACTGCTCATAAGAGGAGAAGGCCGGAGAAAATTCCCATGCCTTCGACAAATGTCAAAGGCACTGAGCCCAAACGCCCTAAGTCTGGGGACATGGTAGTGCATACCGTCTACATGGCATCCGGGAAAGAGGATAGCCGTGCTTCTACGGACCACCGACCACTCACCCGATCTAACACGAGAGCTCAGGAACAGCAGCAGCAGAAACTTCAGGAAATGCTGCCTGTGATGGCCGCACTCACCGGGCTAAAAGAAAGCCCGGAGGCATCATCAGAACAGCGTCACGAACAAGAAACTGATGCTGACTTCCTTCGCAGAGTCCTCGAAAAGAAGGACAAAGAAGCCGCGGAGCAAGCGACTAACATAAAGCGAATGTCACTTCTCTTCCAAGACATGGTCGGTATGATGATCCAGCCGGACCCTCCAGCCGAAGATCCTCCAGTAATAATTGAAGATGATAGAGGGGAAACATCAAATCCTCTGCCAGCTCTTTCAACAGCCAAGGAAGAAACTATTTCCAAGGCCGCCCTGGATGACTATATTGATCAGCAAATACGAGCTCACCAGGAAAATGAAGCGGCCGGCCAAATCGTCAAAACTGGGCGACCGTATCCAGGCTGCTATGATTAAATAAAGTACCCGCCGGGCTACACGATCCCCAAATTCCATGTATACAAGGGGACAGGCAATCCCCACCAGCACGTCGCCCAGTTTAGAGCTCTGTGCGGCAACACCGGGGGCGATGATAAGCTTTTGCTCCGTCAATTCGTCGGAAGCTTGTCGGAGACGGCGTTTGAATGGTATTCCGAACTTCCAAACGACTTCGTCAAAACTTTCGCAGAAATGGAGTTGTTGTTCACCCAGCGATTCGTAAGTGCTAGTGAACGCACCCCGATAACTGCATTGATCAATGCCAGGGTGAAGCCAGGCGAGACGTGGGTTCAGTACGCAATCCGATGGCGGAATCTGTGGTCGAAGTGCGAACAACGCATCGAAGAAGCCCCAGTGGTGGGCATGTTCGTGGGCACCTAGACCCTCATGCAACTATTTCACAGTTTATGATGTTCTTCAAACCGACTACGTTCCAGGCTTTAATCGACAAGCTAGCCCAGATGGATCAAATGGGTCATAGACCGTCTCCTCCGAAGCCGGAGCAGCGGAACGAGAAGGGTAAAAAGAAGGCGATCTTCGTTGCGAACACCCAACAGCAGCCCAGTGCCCCAAAGCTAGCGGATCAACTGGAAGAGAGACGACGCTATTATAATGAGAAGATGAAGCATCCTTACTCATTCCCGCGGGATAAAACGAAAAGGCTGTTCGAACTAGCGATGCGCAACAGGCTTATCAATTTGCCGAATCCAAGGCGACCATCGCAACCCGGCGAAGTGAATAATCCCAATTATTGCCCTTACCACCAAACGGTAAGCCATCCAATCGAAGATTGTTTCGTCTTTAAGGGATGGATCGAGGATCAGTACTGACAAGGCAAGTTTGCGCTGTCTGAGAAGTGGAAGGTAAACCCACCATAACCGCACACTCCTAAGAAGACGGACACGCCGGGGGCAACGTGCTCTTTTGTTGAGGAAGCTCCATGGGAGGTGGCTCTTTCGGACAAAACGAAAAGGATGCTGAATGATCTCCAGACATGCCCGGCAATCAGGTGGAAGAATCCGCTGGAACCCTAGATCATCGAAGGGATGCTGAAGCCGCGCCCAACTCCAAAGATCAGTGGCGATAGCTAAAGCTCGCGCACCCAGCCGTCGAAACCCTCAAAAAAGAAAAAGAAATCCAAGAAGCCCGTGAAGCCTGGTGACAAGCGCACGGACCTGCAGAAATAGATCGACACGCTGAAAGAGTATAACCAGAAGGTGCGGACGCCGATCACGCTCCAAGAATTCCTCGGCCATGCCCTCGAGGACGGAAATGATGGAGAAGACTCATCGGATGAACCTGAGGATGACATAGCAAGTTGCCATATGATCTCTCATTCGTCGACAGACGATGAAGAAGCTCCTTGCACTGAGAGACTGGGGGCAGGTCCAAAGCTGGAACTTCTATGGCCATCAGATGAAATGATCGACGCATTCCTAAATGAAATTCTTCTGAAAAGTAAAGCTGGTCAGGAGTGTGAGATGGCCATATTTGAAAAGGCCAAGCGTCGGCGACTGGAAGAAAGAGTTGAGACACTCCTGCCGAATCAACGGACATCCGTCGTGAATAAAAACAAGTTCAAGACAAGGAAAGTTTGCTAAAGCCATATCAATGGTAATAAAGCTACCATCCTCCGAAGGAAACATTCTTGTTGAAGTGCAAATGCATCCTAGCTACTGCTTATATCATCGAAAGATTGCGCACCCTACCGAGGAGTGCAACTCTTTTAAAAGATGGTGGCAGGGTTATGTTACTCACCGGCAAAATTTCAAGCGGATGAAACGCAAAGCTCGGCGGGAGCAAAGAAATATGACCGAGGAGCGTAAAAGAACTACCGGCAACTGTCACATGATCGACGCTGGGGGATCGCAAGTTCTTACCTTCGGGAGCGATTCTGATGAAGAAATAGCCCTTAGCCCTCTCTTTAAAGAACCCGCATCCGAAGAGGAAGAACCGAAGACCTGCAAAAACATTCAGCAACGCAATCGTATGCTGCCTGAAAAGAATCTCGGACCCGCGAACAGAAAAGATAAGGGAAAAGAGAAGGTCTCTGAAGATATCGCCTTGGATGACCAAGTCATAAAAGAGCTGACCGCCAAGGGCCCGCCAAGGAAAAGTAAGGTGGACTACAACATCCTGGCGCACCTAAGGAAATTACCTTCGCAGCTCAGCATTCTCGATGCCCTTTTACTATCAAAAGAGGCAAGAGATTCATTGATCAAGGCGCTATAAGAGCCAGAGCAATTCCAAGATTTCCTTACCGAAGAAAGGACGAAGGACGAGCTAGAAGAAGTGCACACAGCTGATATCACCTTCGGCGACGAAGATCTCCTACTTGGGACACGTGGACACAACCGTCCCCTCTATGTCTCAGGATACTGCCATGATATAAAGATAGGCAAAATCCTGGTCGACAATGGGTCTTCCGTCAATCTCCTCAACGTGCGAGTGTTGAAGGAAATCTGCATGAGCGTTCAACACCTCGCTCGTGATAAGATCACCATCTCCGGGTTCGACTCCCAGTCATCACGGACCCTCGGGTCTGTGATACTGACGCTGCGCTTTGGACTACTCATCACAGATATTAAATTTCACGTCATTGACGCTAAGACATGCTACAATGCTTTTCTCGGTAGGCCTTGGTTATATGAGTACAACATTATTCCTTCTACACAGCACCTGTGTATGAAGTATTTCAAAGATGGTCTCGAGTACACTGTGATGGGAGAGTTGAACCCATTCTCCGTGAACGAAGTCCGGAAATACGAAGATGCAAAATACTTCTTATCATATTTTGAGGACACAGAAAGATGTCACAAACCGGAGAACAAAGCTATCACCACCATTCCGGTCTTCGGGAGTGATACTGAAGAAGAGGATGAAATAGTTTGTCCAGGTCCACCCCGGTACAACAAGCCGGGACCGTCCGCTCTTATGCTTATCTTCGGCAGTGACTCAGAAGATGAGGTCCACGCCGTATTCTCTGCTCGGCCTTCAATACAAACCTTCGCTGATGAAGAGCAAAATTTGCAAGTTGCCATGGTTCCGCCCAAGCATCATAAAGAGCTAGATGCTCTTAATACTTATAGTATGGAAGAGCTGCAGACGTTCTATGTCCCTCCCAGGCGAGAAGGTGAAAAGGCGATCCTATTCTACCAATCCGGGGAAACCAAAGGGGAGAAAGAAATCTGGCACGGCGCGGATTCTACACTTGACAGGCTCCAGCCCATTCGTTTGCCCAGATATTACACGAACGGACTAAAAAGGCTGTTAAGGCGCCAAGGCGTACCTTTCAAACAGACCGCTCGAAAAGCTAAGTTCTATGACAGGATCTGGAACGTCCCAGGAACTCAGCGGAAATTGCCCAACGGGAAAATGGAAACGATCGGGCTTGGATATGTTCAGTCCAAGAAACGGGAGCTACTCCGCGACTGCTACGTCGTACATGACTTTGATGAAGAAGGGGATGCTTAGTGGGAGAATGCTAACCCTGAACCAGAAAGAGCCCCCGACGTGAAAATGCCCAGTCCGTCGTTCGAAGAACAAATGGACAAGCTTATAAGGGAAGCAGGTCAAAAGGTTCGAGATGACCATAATCGCGAAATTGCCATCTACGAGAAAGCCAGGACGCAGCGCCTTCTTCAACAGGCTGCAAAAGATGAAATGCTCCTCCCTGTCAACCCGTTGTGCAAAAGGCCCGACGCAGAGGCAGAAATAAATCAAAGGGCAAGAAAAGTGTTCGAGAGCGACAAAGTGGGATCAAGAAGCCACGCGGTCAGGAGCCAAGCAATCCAGATTCATCCCTTATAAAGAAGATGAGTCGAGCATACTCTTTTCCTCAGAACAAAACACGAAAAATACTTGATCTCGCCATAAGACATCAAATGATTACACTTCCGGAGTCTAAACACCCCGAACAAGCTGGCAAAGTCTCTCACCCAGACTATTGCTCTTATCACCGAGCGATAGGACATCCTCTCGAAAACTGCTTCACCTTCAAGAATTGGGTCGAATACCAATATCAGCTCGGCAAATTCGCTCTATCCAGCAGCTGGAGTGTAACCCCGCCGCAGAAGCATGAACCCAAAGCCGCACATACAACGAGAATAGAACCAGATCGACATCGGTCTTGGAAGCGAGCTCGTACTTGTCATATGATAACGCTATCAAAAGAAGAGCCCGAAAATATAGATGACCTCCCCTGGTGCTTCGAAAACAACGATAACGAGGTGATCTCAGAGTTTCCGCCGGCGCTGAAAGAGCTGGAAGATGGAATACATACTACTGTAGATGAGCACAAGAAAATTGATTTGGGGACGGCAAGTGACCCGTGTCCGACGTTCGTCAGTGAGTTGCTGTCTGAAGAAAATGTGGCTACACTAAAAGATGTGCTTATACAACATAAAGATTGCTTCGCGTGGAACTATTCCGAGATGCCAGGAATAGATCCAGAGATTGCTGTCCACAAACTGGCCATATCCCTGAACGTCAAGCCAATCAAACAAGCACCGAGAAGAATGCGGCTCGAGCTTGAGATGAGCATCAACGCCGAGGTCAAGAAGCTGATCAACTCTGGTTTCATCCAAGAGGTTCAATATCCTGACTGGATCGCCAACATTGTCCCAGTAATGAAGAAAAATAGGACGGTGCGCATCTGTGTGGACTTTCGCCAAGGACTCTTAAGCAATTGCGGTCTCTCCAAGGGAAGCTCGCGTATATCCGGCGATTTATAGCCAATCTCTCAGGCAAATGCCGTCCTTACAGCCACCTGATGAAGAAGAAGAAGGGAACCCCTTTCGTCTGGGATCACAAATGTCAAAGCGCGCTGAACGAAATCAAGCAATATCTGCAGAATCCGCCAGTACTGGCCGCTCCCGTTAAAGGAAAACCTCTCATTCTTTATACAACAGCCCTCGAAGGTTCCTTAGGCGCATTATGGGCACAAGAGAACGATCAAGGGAAGAAGAGAGCCCTCTACTATTTGAGTCGAGTTCTATTGGGGGCAGAAAGCAATTACTCTCCCATCGAAAAACACTGCCTGGCATTGATCTTCGCGATAACGAAGCCCAGGCACTATGCGTTGGCACATGAAGTCCGTCTCATATCGAAGGTGGATCCCCTCAAATATTTGATGTCAAAGGCCATATTGACGGGACGACTCGCTAAGTGGGCCCTGCTCTTGATGGAATTCTCGATAACCTATCGTCCCCTCAAGGCAGTGAAAGGCCAGGCCATCGCCGACTTCCTCGCCGAGCATCCAATACCTGTCGATTCTCCCTTGAATTGCAAACTGCCATACGAACATGCGTTTGACACGATCGACGGTAGTGGCACCCGATGGCAACTTTACTTTGATGGAGCGTCTTCCATGAAGAAGCGCAAACAAAGTACCCCCATAATCAAATCAGGGGTAGGCCTCATCTTCGTAACTCCACAAAGAGGGATAATGCGCTTTGCTTTCTCCTTAACAGAGCCGAGGACAAACAATGAGGCCGAATATGAAGCTTTGATAGCAGGTCTCGAGATCACCATCGACATGGAGCTTGAAGACCTTCTCATATACGGAGACTCCCAACTAGTTGTTAGTCAAGTAAACGGCGACTATCAAATGTGCAAACCAGAATTGGTGAAGTACGGCGAGAGGGTGCAGCAACTGCTGACCCAAATACCTTCCTACACCTTGGAAAGCATACCGAATGCGGAAAATAGCAAAGCGGATGCATTAGCCAAGCTCGCTAAAGAACTAGCTGACGAGAACCTCGATGACGTAAGAATCATGGTACAAAGCCGTCGGGTTCTTACACCGGCAGAAATATCCCCGGAGTCATCCGAAGAAAAGGGAACGACCAAGCCAGCGGCTCTACAGGCAAGAGATCAAGAAACGGTTGAGGATTGGAGAGAAGTCTTTATAGACTACTTCAAATCCCGTCGAACACCCGAAGATGCGTCCTCAAGACATCAGCTTATGAAACGAGCTCTGTCTTTCGCTTTCGTCAATGATACTCTGTACAAGAGGTCATTTGATTCTTTATGGCTAAGATGCCTAGGACCTGAAGAAGCAAAAAGAGTCGTCCAAGAAACTCATGACGGACTCTGCGGTTCTCACCAAGCCGGGCCGAAGATGAAGCTGAAGATCAAACGGATGGGTTATTATTGGCCCACGATGATCCAGGACTGCCTTGAGTATGCGAAGCAATGCCACTCATGCCAGATCTATGGGGACTTTATCCATCAGCACCCAAATCCACTACACCCGACGATGGCTAGCTGGCCGTTCGAAATGTGGGGAACTCACGTAATCGGCCCCATCGAACCATCATCGTCCAGAGGACATCGATTCATCTTGGCGACGACTGATTACTTCTCCAAATGGGCAGAAGCAGTACCGCTGAGGGAAGTGAAGACGGAGAATATCCTCCATTTCTTCAAGACACATGTCATTTATCGGTTTGGAACTCCGTGACGGATTATCTCCGATAATGGGCCAGCCTACAGAAGCCACAAGATCAGCCGCTTCGCACAACAACATAACATAGACTGGAGATACTCCTCAGTTTATAATCCCCGAGCTAACGGTCTAGCTGAGGCTTTCAACAAGACCTTGACAAAGATCGTGAAAAAGACGGTGTCACGAAATAAGAAAGACTGGCACGGGAGACTGCACGAAGCTCTCTGGGCGTATCGAACTATGTTCAAAACGGCCACGAACACAACGCCGTACGCGTTGGTATTCGGTACAGAAGCGGTACTCTCCCTCGAGATAGAGCTACCCTCCCTACGAGTGGCAGTTCACTACGAGCTAACGGACGAAGAAAACGCTCACCTTCGGCTTGAGGAGCTCGATACCCTTGATGAAACCCGGCTCATGGCGCAACAAAATCTGGAGGCTTATAAAGGAAAGATGACGCGCTCATACGAGAGATTGACTAGGCCGAGAACATTCCGCCAAGGCGAACTCGTGCTAGTGGTTAAAAGACCTATGATCCCTAATCGCGCTAAGCGGGGGGGGGGGGATTCGAGCCGAACTATGAAGGCCCATATATCATAGACAAGGTCTACCAGGGCGGAGCCTATCTACTCATGGACATGCATGGCGAAGGACCTTTCAGGCCGATAAATGGTTGCTTCCTGAAGAAATACTACGCCTGACGAGTCATGGCCTGGGTTAATGATAGATGACGACGACTATGTCCGCTCGCTATCTTCCCAAGCCTAAACTCTGTAAGTAGTAACCGGCTTCCTTAACAACGGACCGAAACGTCCTTAAACTAACGACGGACCGAAACGTCCTTTAACTAACAACGGACCACTATGTCCTAAAACTAGCTGTTGACCGAGTTGTCGATAAACTACGGTGGATTGCAGCATCCCAAAGCCGATACAAAAAAAAAGAGAAAAAAGAATAAAAAAAAGAAAGAAAACGGTATGTCCATAAGCAAAATGGGCACGGATGAAAACCCGAAAGGGCTCCGTGAGTAAAAACAGCAGGGCTACCGGCGAGTCTTGTGAAAACCCGAAAGGGCGCAACCTCGTTAAAAAAAAGAAAGAAAAAGAAAAAAGAAACGGTATGTCCACAAGCAAAAAGGGCACGGGTGAAAACCCGAAAGGGCTCCGTGAGTAAAAACAGCAGGGCTACCGGCGAGTTTTGTGAAAACCCGAAAGGGCGTAATCTCGTTAAAAGACACTTGTAAGGTCCTCTCGGCTTTTTAAGGAGAAACCACCTGCGTGAGATCCTTACGACTCACAAGGGAGCAACACACTTAGGAATCCTCACGATTCCTAAGGAGAAATTACACTTGCGAGATCCTCACGACTCGTAAGGAGAATCCTCTTATGAGACCCTCACGGCTTATAAGATTTGAAAGTCTTAAGCTACATGGATCTGAACCTGTTCTTAAGCAACCCCCACAACCTCCACTACTGCCCTACAAGCGGTTCAATGCTGACCCTTGTATACAGTCCACGGGCGCGAATAAACATTTCCCTAACAAAGTCCCATTCGTGACTAGGAATATGTCTACACGGTGAACAGCCCTTGTAAGTCCTCTCGACTCATAAGGAGAAATCACTCTTGTAAGATCCTTACGACTTATAAGAGACCACACACTTAAGAATCCTCACGATTCCTAAGGAGAAAACGCACCTATGAGATCCTCACGACTCATAGGGAGAAATACCTTTATGAGACCCTTACGGCTCATGAAGTCAAAAGCCTTAGTCGACAGGATCCTAACCATGTTCGCTAAGCCACCTTTGTTCGATATCGACGGAGGCAAATGATGATTCGCTCCTGGCAATATCCCAGTTGTAGCGGTGCTGATGCCAAAATCGGTGTCTAATCCCAAGCTTGCGGCGAAAAGCTAGCGAGCCACACATGCATACGAAATAGCCGAAATGATGGGGCAACTTGCAACAAAATCAGCAAGTAAAAATGTATGCATACAAATAGCCGAAATGATTGGACAACTCGCAATAAAAAGTAGCGAGTAAAAATAAAACAAATAGCCGAAATGATTGGGCACCGCGAAAAATAGCCAAAATGATTGGGCAATCGCGACCTTCGCGATATAAAAGCTGAAATGATTGAGCATCGCAGAAAGAATTAAAAAATAAAAATAAAATTTATGCCCTACAGGTGATATCACATCGATCCATGTATACAATCCAGGGGCGCAAACAAAGAGGGAATCACACCCTTCCTCCCCAGGATTCATCAGAAGAAGAAGTCAAATCTCGACGGTTCACAGATAGCCTGGAGATCATCTCAACATTCGTCTCATTACAAAAGACACAACATCAAGCAAAGTGGAACAGCGGCAACTCCCAGTTCCAGGACTCGGCGGTTCTCAGATGACCGAGAGTCAAACCCCGACTCCGTGAAATGCGGATAAAGTCAACCCTTCCTGGTTATATGGAACGCGGATTATGTCACTTCTGACCCCGTGGAAAACGTCCAGAGCGGATCCTGGTCCTCGCAGAGCACGGCAGTGAACCCGTGTGAAGCATCCAGAGCAGATCCTGGTCCTCGCCGAACACGGCAGTGAACCCGTGGGAAGCATCCAGAGCAAATTCTTGGCTACATGGAACGCGGATTATGTCACTTCTGACCCCGTGGAAAACGTCCAGAGCGGATCCTGGTCCTCGCAGAGCACGGCAGTGAACCCGTGTGAAGCATACAGAGCGGATCCTGGTCCTCACCGAACATGGCAGTGAACCCGCGGGAAGCATCCAGAGCAAATTCCTGGCTATGTGGAATGCGGATTATGTCACTTCTGACCCCGTAGAAAATGTCCAGAGCGGAACCTGGTCCTCGCAGAGCACGACAGTGAACCCGTGTGAAGCATCCAGAGCGGAGCCTGGTCCTCGCCGAACACGGCAGTGAACTCGTAGGAAGCATCCAGAGCAAATTCCTGGCTACATGCAACGCGGATTATGTCACTTCTGACCCCGTGGAAAACGTCCAGAGCGGAACCTGGTCCTCACAGAGCACGGCAGTGAACCCGTGTGAAGCATCCAGAGCAGAGCCTGGTCCTCGCCGAACACGGCAGTGAACCCGTGGGAAGCATCCAGAGCAAACACTGGACTGTGGGGTCCTTAAACCCATGGACTATGATGTCCTTAACCTCGACCGTGATGTCTTAAAACTAACATTGGACTGTGAGGTCCTTAAACTCATGGACTATGATGTACTTAACCTCGACCGTTACGTCTTAAAACTAACATCGGACTGTGAGGTCCTTAAACTCATAGACTATGATGTCCTTAACCTCGACCGTGATGTCTTAAAACTAAACAACGGACTGTGGAGTCCTTAAATCCACGGACTATGATGTCCTTAACCTCGACCGTGATGTCTTAAAACTAAACAACGGACTGTGGAGTCCTTGAATCCATGGACTATGATGTCCTTAACCTCGACCGCGATGTCTTTAAACTATGGTATACTGGAAAACGTCCAGAGCGGAACCTGGTCCTCGCAGAACACGGCAGTGAACCCGTGGGAAGCATCCAGAGCAACTCCTGACTCCGTGAAATACGGATAAGGACAACTTCATCCATCACTTGTGGGTCCTCACGACTCGTAAGGGAGTAAATTCTCTTGGGAGATCCTTACGACTTTCAAGAGAAGACACACTTAGGAATCCTCACGATTCTTAAGGAGAAATTGCACCTACGGGATCCTCTCGACCGGTAGGGAGAAAATTCTTTATGAGACCCTCACGGCTCATAAAGTTGAAAAGTCTTAGGTGACAGATCCTAACCCTGTTTTCTAAGCCATCCCTACCTTACAAAGAATCCAAGATTGACAGCTATATGTTATCTACAGACCGCACTTGCTAAAGTCACATGACAAACAACATAGCAAGAAAGAAGAAAGCAGAGAGATGACACAAGACATTACAAAGAACGAGTATCTTTTATTCATGAATTCGATTGGGTACAAAATACATCATATGAAAGAATAAAAGAACAAATACATTTTATTCAAAATTACAAAATGGTACAGAATTTTTATTGAGAGGAAAGCGCTTTCAATAATCCAATCAGCCGCTCGCTCACTTCCCTCAGCCCCTCTTCCTGATCAGCTGTCGCGGCCAACTCCGTTTCGACCTGGGCTCACTGCTGCAAGTAAGACGAAAGCTGTTCCTCGACGGCCCGCTGAGCTGCTTCACGATCTTGTGCATCCCGCTTGACGACGTCGAGCTTCTGCCTCAATGTTAACCCATTAGAAATACATCGCAGAAGGCCTTCGAAGATAACTTTCAACTGGGCAGCATTCGCATCAACCTCAGCATGCAGTCGAGCAGACTCGCTTGAAGTTTCTTTACATTCCCTCTGCTTCAAAGCCACTTCTTGTTCAAGATGGTGGAAATAAGGAGCGCTCTACTTGATCCACGCAGCCTGTTGAGTGCTCATAGCCAGAATCTCAGGTGCAGGACACCTAAGCTCAAGCTCATGCAAGCAAGCCTCGATTAACCCAAGACTCAACGACGCCCTCGCCATGAACGTTCATGAGCGTCGCCAGCATAGGGTTAACCTCTGCGGCAAAATCCGCAGCAGATGTGGCGGTCTCCGCGTCAAGCTTCTTAATATATTCGCTCAGCATACGCAGACTCGTCACAGCACCCTTTGAGGATGGACGTCTGGAGAAAGGGCCCGCCGGCATCATGATGCGAGATTCGAAAGAGTCTGGAGTTGAAATGACCGCTGCAAAACAAATCACAATCAGATGACCGATCAAGAAATATAAGAGATTCATGAAAAATGGGATTTACTATACCAGCTGCAGCAGGTGACAAAGCCGGGAGGACCGGTGGTGCAACTGATCTCTTATCTCCTCCTTCAATCTGTAGCACTGTAATCAAGGCAAAGAAGAATCAGAAATAATTTCATTATCGGTAAAAGAAAGAGCGTTAATTGAAAGCTGTATTCACCAGTGCCACTGGATGAAGCAATCTCCGACGGGAAGAAGAAGTGGGGATGCAGCACCTGGTACAGGTGGTCAAGAAGGACTCCTGCAAAAACGTGATAACGCAACGTTAGTACACAAATTATACAGTCCAGATGGACCAGATGGGTCACAAATCCATACCTTCCAGTATTTGCGATGGTACGAGAGAAGGTAGAGAGGTGGTCACCGTCAGGGCGGTAGCTGACGGCGCTGTCTCGAGTAGTGCGGCATCAGCACTAGCCGCGCCTACATTAAAGACAAGATAAACCTTGTTAGGAAAGATTGTAGAATAAAAAGAAGGGCGGTAACCTAAAATCTACCTGAAGAGTCGCCAGCTGGAGCCGTAACGAGGGCGTCACTTGATTCAACAACGCGTCTCCCTCCTTCATCGGGGTGGCCTCACCTCCCGTCGCCTCGTCCCCTGACTCCAGGAGAGCCGTCGTCACGCTTGTGATGCCAGGAGACGATAAAGAACCGTAGGCAGGGAGAGCGATGATCAGAGCGGTGCCCGACTCTTGAGAAAGAGCGGCCATCTCGGGCCCAGCAATTGTACCCGTTTCGCTCCCCACCACCTCGGGCTCGGCAGTGGCGGCTATCTCGGGCATAGCGATCGTGACTGTCTCGTTAGCCACTACCTCGGGCCTAGCAATTGCGGCCACACCGCCTACCGCCGCCACGGGTTCGGGAATAGCAGCCACCTCCTCCACCGCTCCCTCAGGCTCAGCGGTCGCTGCCACCTCTTCAGGAAGACTCGGCTTTGCAAAGATAAGATATATGAGAAATAATAGCTTAAAACTTTGACAACATAGCCTCAAAGCACATTACCTGGAGTTGAGTTATCGTTGGCTTCCCGAGCCGCACGTGCCGTCCGTCTGAGAGCAGTAGACAAGGCAACCGGAGACTCCGCTGAAGGAGTAGCAGCAGGGGTAACGGCGCTTGAACCTGCTCCCGTAGCTAAAGCAGCACTACGCTCCCTTGCTGCGCGCCTCAGGCACTTCCTGTCCTCCCAAGCCGTCAAAACAGAATTTTTAGAAGCCTCCTTCAACAGGACGTCGTCGTCAGCATTCAGGGTTACCTCTGGAGCCGTCAAGGCTTCCGTCATCGGTTTTTTAAGTAAGGCCTCTTGCGGCAGTGCCGAAGAGGCCGGGACTTCGATAGCTGGCCCGGGGAGAATTTCCGCATCAGCTTGCTGATTCATCTAATTTCTCGTTGTGTCGGTTTAGAAAATGAATAGAAATCACAATCAAAGAATTATTTGACCACAATCAATAACGGTGTCGGTTTGTAGCGCATTAGTGAGTGCGGATCTTCCACAGGGATTGCGCGATTCGTTCGTATTTTGTTTTGTTTGAATCGAAAATTTAATAGAAAAGAAAAGCAAAAACGATTCAAGATTTATATCGATGAATTTCAAGAATCAACTAGTCTAATCAAGAATCAAGAAAGCGATAAACATCAAGAATCAAGAATTGATAGAATTCCAATCGATTTAGGTTTCAAGATTTGAAGTAAAGCCCGTAGGAATCGATTAGATCGTAGATGTGAAGAAGACTAGAAATTACCGCTTCTTATCCATTAACAAATTGATGCTAAATCGATGTAGATTCATCGAGGATCAAGGATCTTGCGAAGAATTAGGGTTCCTCATCCTATCCTTTGTCCTTTCGATGAATCACATTCACTAGATAGCTTCTAGGAAATCGAATGATCGATCGTTGATCTCTAGATCGTGCGAAAAGAATCAAGAACGCATTTCACATCAATCTAGATTATCGATCATTCAATTTTCAAGAATTTACAATTGTTATAGGACTTAAGAAAACGTTTAAAGATTCGTCAACATCATCATTCTACAATCGTCTCGATTCCTCCACGAGTGGAGTTTTACTCAAGCATCATCACGAAGAATACATTCAAGAATTGAATACGAATCATAATGCTCGAATTGAAATATAAGCAAGTTTAAAGAATCTTCACCTTTATTTATATCAACAATTAGTTACAACTCTCAAGAACTACAAGAGGAAGGAACTTTGATCGTCGAATCTAGCGTCGCTCGGCTCCTTGAGTCGTGGATCGGCTTGGATCTCGTGCTCCGTTGAAGTCCAGCTTCGCCTCTAAAGGATCGTTGAAGACTTGCTTTGCTTGCACTCAAAGGATCTTGAATTTGAGGTTTCTTGATTTGGATTAGGGTTAGGGTTTGGAGGTGGTAGGTGTTGGGTTGAAGAACTAGAGAGTGATTAGCTTTCAACAACAATGATGAACAACTTTGAACAACCCTTTCAAGAGAGGCCTAGGTTTTTTTTATAGGTTTCCCAAACCCTAGGTTTAGGATTTTGAATTTCCCTCCAAAAATTTGTTATAGGGAGTGGCTTCTAGAAGTAGTTAGTTAGGGTTTAGCTTCTAGCTTAAGCTAGGAGGTTAGGGAGTAGGTTCTAGGCTCTTAATATAGTTTAGGTGAAGCTTGTTGTGGAAGCTAGGAATGTTTAGTTTAGAACCCTAGGGCTTGCTGATCTGGCAGAAAGTTCTGGAGTAATCTGGAGAATGTAGTATCTTGCTGAGATGTAGGAGCTGAGATAGGTGTTATGCAGCTGAAATGGGGTGATGATGTGGCCAAGCCGCCGCGGTTCCGCGGCGCAAAGCGGCTCCAGCCGCGGAACCGCGGCCAAGTTGGAGTCTTAGGGATTCAACTCTCTAGTGTTGCTTCCTGATGTCTTATTGGTGTTTTTCTGATATGTTGAATCTCTTAATGCCTTTTAGATCATTGCCAGATTCCAAATCCTTGAGTTGGCGTATTCTTTAGCAGCACTGTTATGTAAATTTGACCAATCTTCTGTAATTTCCCGCACAGACTTCGAAACACAAACTGCGCAATATAGGAATGATGCGATGTTCAGTTGATAAAACTGCACATTTGTTATTACATTTTTCCTACCATTTTCATATTAAAAAGGGACTTTATTATAATATATCATACATATGAGGGTTTATGTGTAAAAAGAATATTTTTCATGTGTTGATATATTATAATTAGCATTTGGTAGGAAAATGTATGCAAATAATTTCATTGACCAAATCCTAGTAGAACAAAGTCTACCAAATATTATTTGAGTTGTTGTGCAGAATTTTTCCAAGTTGTGCAGAATTTTTCAAGACTAGAATCAAGGAAATCAAGTTGTTGAAGAAGACTTGCCTAATTAAGAAGCAAAACTTGGAGACCAAGTCTGGCAGCAATAACGAAAAGATTTCCAAATTATGAAGGTTCCAGAGAAAGACAAATGTCACAATAACAAGACAAACTTCGATTTCTATCACAAGTAAAATATTTTTACTGGGATGAACCTTATCTATTCAAGTATTGTTCCGATCAAATCATTCGCAGGTGTGTCCCTAATGATGAATTCAAGAGCGTGTTATCATTTTGTCATGATCAGGCATGCGGCGGTCATTTTGGACCTCGAAAAACGGCGGAGAAAGTTTTGCAATGTGGCTTTTATTGGCCAACATTATTTAAAGATGCATTTGAACATTGCAAAACTTGTCCGCGATGTCAGCATTTGGGTCGGATTTCACGAAGGAACGAGATGCCGCTCCAACACATATTGGTTGTGGAAATATTTGATGTTTGGGGTATTGATTTTATGGGCCATTTTCCCAACTCCTTTGGGAATCTATATATCTTGTTAGCGGTTGATTATGTCTCGAAATGGGTGGAAGCTATACCGTGTCGCACTAATGACAACAAAGTTGTCATTAAGTTCCTTAAAGAAAACATCTTTTCGCGATTTGGACACCCTCGCGCTATCATTAGCGACAACGTGACACATTTCTGCAATAGGTCTTTCGAGGCCTTGATGTGGAAATGTTCAATCACTCACAAGCTTTCTACGCCCTATCATACCCAAACAAACGGGCAGGATGAGATCTCAAATAGGCAGATCAAACAGATATTGGAGAAGACGGTTTCTAAGAACCGTAAAGATTGGTCAACCAAATTGACGGATGCTCTTTGGGCATTCCGCACCGCTTATAAGACCGATCTTGGTGTGTCTCCATACCGCCTTGTGTTTGGGAAGGCATGCCACCTTCCTGTCGAGATCGAACATAAAGCAATGTGGGCTATTAAAGAGCTTAATTTTGATCTTGATCATGCAGGCAGCTATCGGAAGCTGCAGTTAAATGATCTAAGCGAACTCCGCGATGAAGCTTACGATAATGCGGTGATAGTAAAGAACAGGACTAAAGTGTTCCACGATAAAAATCTTTCTAGAAAAACCTTCACATCGAGGCAACAAGTCCTTCTTTACGATTCCCGTCTCCATCTTCATCCGGGTAAGCTTAAATCTCGTTGGAAAGGACCTTTTGTGGTGCGGTATGTACACCCGCACGGGGCAGTTGAAGTCGAAAATTTGAAAAACGGTTCAATTTTTAAAGTAAATGGGCATAGATTAAAACCGTATTTTTCTGCTGACCCCGCGGAGGAGCTCCTGTTTTTACAAGAGCCGCTTTATCAAAACTAAAATTCCTCCGCCTCACCTCCATGTTTTTGTAACATTTTCTCATTTTAAGAATGGAGGTGAGTAAAAATGGATTTGATTGAATATCTGTGCGTGTCAAAGATCAAGTTTGGGGGTAGTTTTCATTTAACTATTATTTTACCCCTTGTATCTCTCCCTTAGTATACAGGTCCATGTTCTCAAAAGGCTACATCAGTGAGGACACTGCTGAAAACAGGTTTGGGGGGGGAGGTTTGTATTCACTAAATTATCTTTGACACTGGGCATTAAAATTTTTTTATATAACAAAAGATTATAAATTGAAAAATTACATCCAAAAGATAGGAATAGTTTAAGAAAACCAAGAAAATTAGAAGTTTTCTTAAAGGAACTAGTAATAAGTAGTTATGAGCTGTTGTCCCAAGGGTTAGTAAGATGAAGGAAGTCACTAATCTGAGGATAAAAATAAGTCTGAAAATAGTTTCTATTCTGGAAGCCAAACATTTGAATA
Organism: Agapanthus africanus; assembly: GCA_030015575.1. Lineage (NCBI taxonomy): Eukaryota > Viridiplantae > Streptophyta > Magnoliopsida > Asparagales > Amaryllidaceae > Agapanthus > Agapanthus africanus. Next base: position 724,915,515 of record CM057339.1, read on the forward strand.
TTGATACCCTACTATATGCACTTACACACGCCTTGAAACTCGGGATAGTAGAGGATACCCTGAAATGCTCTTGTCTAAAAGCCAAAGTATGAAGGAAATGAAAAAATAAAAAAAATGATATAAAAATGGTGAAAGAAAAATGAACACTGGTTTTGTATCGCCAAGGCAGCAATAAAAAAAATATAGAAAGGGTGCCTCTTCACCTAGTGCCCTAAGTCCAACTGGTCTGGGAGTCACTGCTAAGCCTTAGGTGGTGCAAGACGAGGAAAATATTATCACCTAATCAGCAAGCACATAAGTAATCGGTCGGTTAGTACCTCAAGAAGTATTAACGGTCGCATGAAAATGTGTGAGCAAATCTAAATATTCATAAAGTTAAAAAGTACTAAGGCAGATGGACAAGAGTATGAAAGCTTGAATTGAATTCTCCGAGTGTAGGGATGTTCTATTCACACACGTAGGGGTATATGATCAATGTTTGGACGAAAGGTAGGAATTAAGAATAAAGATGATGTTTTATTGAGGGATAATGTGATTTCTAACATCTTTTCATGACTATTAATATAGGGCTCATGACAACTGAAAAGTTAGTGTAGTTGGAAACTCTTATTTTCAAAGTCTTTCTTTCATGGTTCTTATCTTTATATGTAAATTTCACCATCTTTCTTTTGTTATAGGATTTTGTGGGTGTAATCCGCTGAAAACCCTCAGGAGACAACACTCCTCCTACTAGGGACACCTAGAGGTTTAATGGCTTGTTGCACGTGCTCAGTGCAATCGTGTCTGCCTACGAAAGTGTGCTTAGTTGTCTCCTTTCTTTTTCTCCTCTTGAATAAACTAGTTTGCTCGGGACGATCAAAGATAAGTTTGGGGGTATTTGTTCAGTTGATAAAACTGCACATTTGTTATTACATTTTTCCTACCATTTTCATATTAAAAAGGGACTTTATTATAATATATCATACATATGAGGGTTTATTTGTAAAAATACTATTTTCCATGTGTTGATATATTATAATTAGCATTTGGTAGAAAAATATATGCAAATAATTTCATTGACCAAATCTTAGTAGAACAAAGTCTACTAAATATTATTTGAGTTGTTGTGCAGAATTTTTCCAAGTTGTGCAGAATTTTTCAAGACTAGAATCAAGGAAATCAAGTTGTTGAAGAAGACTTGCCTAATTAAGAAGCAAAACTTGGAGACCAAGTCTGGCAGCAATAACGAAAAGATTTCCAAATTATGTGTTGGAGATAGTGCCCTCATAGTCAATTATTGGATCACAGGTACGTGATTGCAATGATTGCGGAGGACCTATACCGGTAGGACAGTCTTACTCGAGATGATAGTATGCTATCTGGTTTGCCTTTATCAGTCGTGTACATGTTCAGGTGACTGATTACATGTTACACTTTGATAGAGCCCTTAGGATCCTGCTTTACCACCAACAGTATGATGGCGATCATATACGTGAGAGTTGAGTGGTTTATACGCATATCCTTAATTGTGGTCCCTAGTCGTGGGAGTTTCGAGACAGGGCATCGATACTCCGGAGTAGACTAGTGTGTACAGTCGAGACCCCGACGAGGGGCGGTGGCCGGTCTCATAAGCCACTGGTGTCGGTTGGATCACCTAAGATGTATACAGGTGCTCATTGGGTTATGAGTACACCGGACAGGACTCGCCGGGAACCTGCTAGTTGGTATTATACATATCGTCAGATAGCAGTTCCCTGGTGACATGTGTACAGGTTAGTTCATCGACCTGAGGTCGTCATTTTTCTCGTATGAGTTCCCACTGTGCTTTGATTTCTACCCTACCACGGCTCAAAGGAGTCGTGCAAACAGGTAGCTTTTGGGTACAGTCCCGAGCCATATGGAGGCACGTGAGCGGATCGGCAGGGGATTCGTCTCTCACGGTATTGGGGGCGAGGTCGTGCTGTGTCTAGGAGAGCCATTACACAAAGTCCATGGCCATGGCAGGAGATTTACTGGTAGATACTCCAGTAGTATCTCAGGGTGTTATTGGGCTACACTCCGACACGACTTATACTGCTATTGAGGGTCTGACGTTACTAGCCCCCTAGGCAGATATGCGATACTCATAGACGAACGGACCGGACTGTATATACATTGTCACTGTTAGGCTCAGAAGGGTTTCCGGATGAGTTCGCTCATCGGCCTCCCTTGAGGTCAGTCCATGGGCAGCCGTTACGCATTGCTAGTGCCACTGACGGTTTGTGGTTAAACCCACTGCCAGGGTACTGACAAGTCATTAGAGTCCCCCACAGACAGTTTTCCAAGTTCGGGCGAAACGTTGTAGAGGCCGTATGGTTTTATGGCAGGGTTCGAAAAATGCACGTGCGTTTACGCACGTGTTATTTTTCGGGCAGATGATACTGGTCGGCTTTGGTTTAAGCCGGATCCGAGTATTATATTGAGTAGATATAATATCTTTGCCTCAGTTGCATTTGTATTCGGTCGTAATACAAATGCGGGTATATTTATACAGTTTCGGGGTTATCCTGAAAGTCATTTCAGGATCACTTTTGGAAGTTGCCAGTTTCCAGTTTTCTATCAGCCGTCTTTTAACATTCAGTTAAGGACGGATTTATCTTTTCTTGGATGAGAGTGAGTCACGCTTCTAGAAGGTTCTAGAATTAGGTGACAAGGTTAATGACTCATGCTTTGATTTCAATGAGGTTTTGTTTTCCTTAAGATATTTGTGCTTGATATTTTCATGTGTTCACACATGATATTTTCCTTGTGGTCACCCTCTTTCTCCTACGATCACCTCCTCCTCCTTATAAGAGGCCGGCCCCCTCTCTCTCTCCTCACACTCTCTCTCACTTGATGGTTTTCATTTGTTAAAAGATTATGATAGATTTTGGGGTGTATGGAATTCACAGCTCATTTCATTCCATCACCTGATTCCCTCGGCAACTTCATTAACCGATCGTCCACGGACTTGGACGAAGTGAGACAAAGTCATCTACTCATTCTCTACATCATTCTTGGTCGTCTCTTTTAGCAAACTTGACGACCGAGTTGCCTCATGCCAGAGGCGGGAGCCCGTTTAAAGAATCGTCGACGTGGTGCCACCTCGACGAGGATATCGGAGATCGACGAGATCGGAGAAGCCGCAACGGAGCGTGGGATGATGGTTGAAGAACGAAGGACTCGGATCGTTCGGTATAACCTTTCTACACTCTTTACAGTTTGTTAGTTTAGCAATAATGGAAGATCCGGGTTAAAGTATACGATAGCGCCAGTTAAAAAGTTTTTGTTCCGCATTTGGCGTCTGTAGACGGCCGGGGCGCTAGCGTAGACTTACAGTGGTATCAGAGCCTCACCATTTTGCTATACTAACTTGTGCTAACGCGTTTAAAACATCGATCGAACCGGAAATCGAAAATCGCAATTTTTCAATTTAACAGTTTTTGTTAATTTTCAAACTGGTCCAAATGTCATTTTGACCATACCAGAAAATCGAGCAGGGTTTTTTAGGAATACTGCAGAAATTCGACAAAGTGAGTCGACTGTTCCGCAGCGGATCCGCGGCCCAAGCATAGGTTTGGCCGCGGATCCGCCGCAGGAAAGTGACATCACTCTGCCAATTTTCTACAATGCATTCTATGTTGTAAATTGGGGTTTTTGGTATATATCTTTTGGGCCCAGATGTTATTACTGTTCAACAGATTTGCGTGGGGCCCACTTTGTGATATTTGGTCGATCGAAATTTAAACACGTTAGTTTACAGTGCTTACATTATATCTCCGACCGGGAATGTCATTTAATCGGTAAACCGCGTCTGATTGCTATAGTTCTTTTAGACGGGTTTGCGAACGTGACATTCGCGTTGATGTTCTGTGTTGTGCTGTGATGTTGCGGATTTGTCGTGGTGGATAGCAGTGTGCAATGGTAGTACTGTTTGAGTTTATTTGTACATTTGATATTGCGGGGCGAGCGTCCAACATGTGGACTGCCGTCACTGCCTGTTGTATAATATTCTTTTGGGGCACGACCAGGTTGCGGTCGATGTACCTATTGTACTATTTTTCATTACTGTACTAGGTTTTGCCCCGCAACGGAGTGCACGGATAGCCGAGTTCTGAGGGGCAACGGGTCCGCATCTCATGGCTTTGAGAGGCAGAGGGGCCCCACTCTAGAATTGGCAGACTATTCGCCGCACTCGTAGGGGGTACAGGTTGACCCAAGAAGGGGTGCCCAAGATTACCGGATTCCGTGGAGTGCTGGGTGGTCCATTCACTATGCTGTAGGGGGCTGCCTCGCTTCAGGTTTTGGCAGGTAACTTGCCGCACCCGTAGGGGTCTAGGTTTCATTGCACAGGCTATCCACACGACAGGGGAACGTCGGGTTTCAGCAGCGGCTCTGTGAAACTCGGGGATCCCAGATTATCTGTATTGTTCTGTGATGCTTATTACTTTTCTGTAATGTTGCATATTATCACGCCTGGAGCGATTATTGTATATTGGTTTATATACTATTAGATGTTGTATATGTTTTACACCCGCGCTAGTCCAGTCCCCGCTCTGTCGTTAGTTAAGTAACCTAACGGGTGATGACGGGACCCAGTAACGAATGCGGATGGCATATACGTACATTTTATTTTCGTTCTTTTCTGGTGTGATTATTGATGGGACTGCGTTGATTCTGATTAATGCAAAGTTAAACAAACCTGTTTTCAGTTGTTGGAACAAATTTAAAAATTGTTATTACAAAGACGTTTCCTTTTGTTATGCATAGCGGTATTCAGTGGAATATCCTGCACCTCATTCGACGGGGCAAGGGCCGATATCCCTTCACCGGGACTGACCCCTTGGGCAGAAGTTTGCGTCAGAGTAATAACTTCACTATAGTCGATTACAAGTTGCTTTGCATAGCGGTATTCAGTGGAATATACTGCACCTCATTCTACGAGGAAAGAGCCGAGATCCCTTCACCGGGAGTGACCTCTTTAGCAAAAGGTTTTCGCCACTATATTTTAAAAAAGCTATCAGGTTCCTTCAGCGATATCAAGTTTACTACGTTAAAGGTTTTTCGCAAAAAACCAGCCGTAGCCCTCCGTCACTTCTTTTGGGTATTCAGTAGTATTCAAGCTATGTATTTTGACCTAACGCCAAGGCATAGTGTTTGGTAGCTGCTGGGTATTCAATTGTTGCATAGATAGATGAGTTGGTTTGGGACAGCCGTTCTGCCATTTTGACCTAACGCCAAGGGCATGTGCGGGTGGGTTCAAATTAACAAGATAGTGATGGGTAGAACTTGGCATGTGACTTATGACATTTTGACCTAACGCCAAGGTTATAAGAGCATGGGGCAAAAACTATATCGGGAGTTTCTAAAGAAACTGAAACTTGCCAAGAATGCGCATACCTTCTGGAGTATGAGTAACGTGGATGCATTCCATCACGTTATCATGCGATGAGAGTTGGATCCCGATTCCCACTGATGAGTTGGTTTACTCTTCGGGTGATCCCGATTGATTCTTCTTTAGATTTGGAGGAGAATTTGACAGGACAGTGGGAGGTTTCCGGATTAGATAAAGTGACGACCATTCTGATCTAGGTTAGAGTGCACGCAGAGTGTTTCTTTTCTCTCTCTCTTTGGCAGCGACCTTTGACCGACCCTAGACTTTGACTCAGTGACCAGGTTGACCGAACCTTCTTAAAATACTGGCTTTTGGATTGTCTGAGTTGCATAAGTCATTGCCACTCCTTCTTTTACCCTTTGAATTTCTCAGAACACCCGTATTACTACGGATATCCACTTCCATTGGATAGATCCATCGTATGGTTATATACGAACTCGAAGGGACTTCTTCGAGGATGGATCCAGGTTCAGGAGAAATAGAATTGGTTTATTCAGTTGTCTTTTATTATCACCTTCTCTCAGGTTGCGAGGGCTCCTTGGTTTAGGAGAGTACACCTATTACGCTTATTGGATAGTCTTATTCCAAACCATAGGCTGGTGCCGAAAGGTAGGGAATGAAGAAAACCAATTAGCCTAAGTAGGGTGTGCAGAAGGTAATATGTAAAGACAAAATAAAGGGATTAGAAAGAGGGCAAAGTAAATTGCGACTGATATCATTCACGACCAAAACCGCGTACTTCATCGCCACTCCTATTTCACCTTTAAAGGAATAAGGTATTATTCAGTTGTCTTTTATCATCACCTTCTCTCGAGATGCGAGTACTCCTTGGTTTAGGAGGGTACACCTATTATGATTACTGGATAGTCTTCTTCCAAACCATAGGCTGGTGCCGAACGGTAGGGAAGGAAGAAAACCATTTAGCCTAACAATGGTGTACAGAAGGTAACGACTAAAGACAAATAAAGGGATTTGGAGAGATGGCAATAAAATATACGGTTGAAGTCATGAATTGGATTATGGAAGAGGCATTGCTATGAATACCAGGATACCCCTACGAAACATTTTCATGTTTCAGTGCATTGTTAAAAGAAAAACTGTTTTCCCGATTAGACACTTACTCCAAGGGTATGTATTTACCAGGTTTCATTCTCATATCTGTATGGTTTTACAGATGATGAGTGGGAGTAAGTTATTGGGAATTAGGTGATTATCCTCATTATATCGGAATTCGTTGTAATTGGTGATATTTGAGGAAATCGCCAGTATACAGTTTTCAACCTACGACGCACAGGTTTTGAGTTGTTTAACTCAGCGGACTTATACAGAGTATTGTATGTTGTCCAAGTGTCCATCAGGACAAAGGGGTAGGTCCTCGTACTATGTTCTGTTTACTTATAACTTCTCTAATATTTAGACAAGTGTTTCGTAGAAAGACAAGGTCTAAGTTTTGAGAAGTTGTGGGTATAAGAATAAAGTAGAGAACCAGGTGTCACAAGTATCGGGATTCTTCAAAGAGATCGAAGATGTAGATTCTTGTGATTGGTATTCAGATGATAGTGATGGTTTTGAGAAACGAGTTTTCTCTTTCAGGTTACTCATAATTGGATGGATTCCTAAGTTGAGTAATGCTGATTAGCCTCTTTCCATTAAGATGATATGCACTGGAGACAGCTGCATGATTTGAATCTAGTTCCAATTAAATAAGTGCCAAAGTTTCTATATTGGATATAGAATAGATCGTACCTTAAAAGATGTTAAGGTACGGGGAGTTGTCCAGCTTATACTTAAAACGAGACTCTGGATAACTCAGGGCACGTTTCTGTAATGGCTATTTGTGGGTTGACCCTGGCTATGACGAGGGTTGATATTCTACCATTTGGAAGATCAATAGTGATATTGTTCTTGACTTGCCACAGTTTTAGTAAAAATGGATCTTTTTCAGAAAACAGTAGTGGGAGTATGGTAGAACTGGAAGTGATTCCAGAACCGCAAACGATTACGGAAAATTTAATAGGATCTATATATTCAATCAGGTTTGACATTCCAATAGCCACTCCGCAGATATGGTGGGTAACCTCAGACACCCGAGAGGTACTCCGGTAGCCTCAAGGACGGTGACAGGGAGGTTCTTGTTGGAGATAGTGCCCTCATAGTCAATTATTGGATCGCAGGTACGTGATTGCAATGATTGCGGAGGACCTATCCCGGTAGGACAGTCTTACTCGAGATGATAGTATGCTATCTGGTTTGCCTTTATCAGTCGTGTACATGTTCAGGTGACTGATTGAATGTTACACTTTGATAGAGCCCTTAGGATCTTGCTTTACTACCAACAGTATGATGGCGATCATATACGTGAGAGTTGGATAGTTTATATGCATATCCTTAATTGTAGTCCCTAGTCGTGGGAGTTTCGAGACAGGGCATCGATACTCCGGAGTAGACTAGTGTGTACAGTCGAGACCCCGACGAGGGGCGGTGGCCGGTCTCACAAGCCACTGGTGTCAGTTTGATCACCTAAGATGTATACAGGTGCTCATTGGGTTATGAGTACACCGGACAGGACTCGCCGGGAATCTGCTAGTTAGTACTATACCTATCGTCAGATAGCAGTTCCCTAGTGACATGTGTACATGTTAGTTCATCGACCTGAGGTCGTCATTTGTCTCGTGTGAGTTCCCACTGTGCTTTGATTTCTACCCTACCACGGCTCAAAGGAGTCGTGCAAACAGGTAGTTTTTGGGTACAGTCCCGAGCCATATGGAGGCACGTGAGCGGATCGGCAGGGGATTCGTCTCTCCCGGTATTGGGGGCGAGATCGTGCTGTGTCTAGGAGAGCCATTACACAAAGCCCACGGCCGTGGCAGGAGATTTACTGGTAGGTACTCCAGTAGTATCTCAGGGTGTTATTGGGCTTCACTCCGACACGACTTATACTGCTTTTGGGGGTCTGACGTTACTAGCCCCCTAGGCGGATATGCGATACTCATTGACGAACGGACCGGACTGTATATACATTGTCACTGTTAGGCTCAGTAGGGTTTTCCGGATGAGTGCGCTCATCGGCCACCCTTGAGGTCAGTCCGTGGGCAGCCGTTACGCATTGCTAGTGCCGCTGACGGTTTGTGGTTAAACCCACTGCCAGGGTGCTGACGAGTCATTAGAGTCCCCCACAGACAGTTTCCCAAGTTCGGGCGAAACGTTGTAGAGGCCGTATGGTTTTATGGCAGGGTTCGGAAAATGCACGTGCGTTTACGCACGTGTTATTTTTCGGGCAGATAATACTGGTCGGCTTTGGTTTAAGCCGGATCCGAGTATTATATTGAGTAGGTATAATATCTTTGTCTCAGTTGCATTTGTATTCGGTCGTAATACAAATGCGGGTATATTTATACAGTTTCGGGGTTATCCTGAAATTCGTTTCAGGATCACTTTTGGAAGTTGCCAGTTTCCAGTTTTCTATCAGCCGTCTTTTAACATTCGGTTAAAGACGGATTTGTCTTTTCTTGAGATGAGTGTGGATTCTTCTAGAAGGTTCTAGATGAGGTGACTAGGATTAATTGGTGTTATGTTTTCATTGGTTGCATTTAATGGTTCATTAATGCTTGATGAGGTGTTTAAGTGATTCATCCTTTATCATTAAAACTTCTTGTTTTCTTAAAGATATTTAGAAGTGAGAAGCTTTTGCTTAAGGTCACCCCCTTCTCCTACGGTCACCTCCCTCTTACTATATATGGCTTGCCCTCTCTCTCTCCTCATTCTCACTCTCACTTGATTCATTTTAGAGAGAAAAGATTATGATAGGTTTTATCGGTGTATGGAATTTCACAGTCCATTTCATTCCATCACCCGATTCCCTCGGCAACTTCATTAACCGATCGTCCACGGATCTGGACGAAGTGAGACAAAGTCATCTACTCATTCTCTACATCAATCTTTGTCGTCTCTTTTAGCAAACTTGACGATCGAGTTGCCTCGAGTCAGAGGCGGGAGCCCGTTTAAAGAACCGATCATGTGGTGCCACCTCGACGAGAAGATCGGAGATCGACGAGATCGGAGCAGCCGCAACGGAGCGTGGGATGATGGTTAAAGAACGAAGGACTCGGATCGTTCGGTATAACCTTTCTACACTCTTTACAGTTTGTTAGTTTAGCAATAATGGCAGATCCGGGTTAAAGTATACGATAGCGCCAGTTTAAAAGTTTTGTTCCGCATTTTGGCGTCTGTAGACTGCCGGGACGCTAGCGTAGACTTACAGTGGTATCAGAGCCTCACCATTTTGCTATACTAACTTGTGCTAACGCGTTTAAAACATCGATCCGACCGGAAAACTAAAAACTGCAAATTCCAAGCCGACAGTTTCTGTTGTTTTTAAACGGTGTCAAAATTGACTTCTGTACATCTTAAAAATCCGTGCAGGCTTTTCTAAGACCAACGACAAAATTTGGGCTCATGATCTCTCCATTGAGGCACGGAAGCGCGGCCAACCCTATTGTATTGGCCGCGCATCCGCGGCCACGTGAGGAGCACGTGCTCCCAATTTTTGTCTGTGGGTTCTTGGATGGATTTTGGGGTTTTTGGTAAATACAGTTTGGGCCCAGGTTTTATTACTGTTCTACAGATTTGCGTGGGGCCCACTTCTTGATATTTGGTCGATCGAAATTTAAACATGTTAGTTTACAGTGCTTACATTATATCTCCGACCGGGAATGTCATTTGATCGGTAAACCGCGTTTAATTGCTATAGTTCTTTTAGACGGGTTTGCGAACGTGACATTCGCGTTGATGTTCTGTGTTGTGCTGTGATGTTGCGGATTTGTCATGGTAGATAGCAGTGTGCAATGGTAGTACAGTTTGTGTTTATTTGTACATTTGATATTGCGGGGCGAGCGTCCAACTTGTGGACTGCCGTCACTGCCTGTTGTATAATATTCTTTTGGGGCACGACCAGGTTGCGGTCGATGTACCTATTGTACTATTTTTCATTACTGTACTAGGTTTTACCCCGCGACGGAGTGCACGGATAGCCGGGTTTGGGAAAGCAACGGGTCCGCATCTCATGGCTTTGAGAGACAGAGGGGCCCCACTTCAGAATTGGCAGACTATTCGCCGCACTCGTAGGGGGTACAGGTTGACCCAAGGAGGGGTGCTCAATTTACCGGATTCCGTGAAGTGCCGGGTGTTCCATTCACTATGCTGTGGGGACTACCTCGCTTCAGGTTTTGGCGGGTAACTTGCCGCACCCGTAGGGGTCTAGGTTTCATTGCACAGGCTATCCACACGACAGCGGAACGTCGAGTTTCAGCAGCGGCTCTGTGAAACTCGGGGATCCCATATATCTGTATTGTTCTGTGATGCTTATTACTTTTCTGTAATGTTGCATATTATCACGCCTGGAGCGATTATGTATATTGGTTTATATACTATTAGATGTTGTATATGTTTTACACCCGCGCTAGTCCAGTCCCCGCTCTGTCGTTAGTTAAGTAACCTAACGGGTGATGACGGGACCCAGTGACGAATGTGGATGGCATATACGTACATTTTATTTTCGTTCTTTTCTGGTGTGATTGAATGATGGGACTGTGTTGATTCTGATCAACGCAAAGTAAAACAAACCTGTTTGAGTTGTTGGAACAAATTTAAAAAGTGTTATTGCAAAGACGTTTCCTTTTGTTATGCATAGCGGTATTCAGTGGAATATCCTGCACCTCATTCGACGGGGCAAGGGTTGATATCCCTTTACCGGGACCGACCCCTTGGACAGAAGTTTGCGTCAGGGTAATAACTTCACTATAGTCGATTACAAGTTGCTTTGCATAGCGGTATTCAGTGGAATATCCTGCACCTCATTCCACGAGGAAAGAGCCGAGATCCCTTTACCGGGAGTGACCTCTTTAGCAAAAGGTTTTCGCCACTATATTTTAAAAAGCTATCAGGTTCCTTCAGCGATATCAAGTTCACTACGCTAAAGGTTTTTCGCCAAAAACCAGCCGTAGCCCTCCGTCACTTCTTTTGGGTATTCAGTAGTATTCAAGCTATGTATTTTGACCTAACGCCAAGGCATAGTGTTTGGTAGCTGCTGGGTATTCAATTGTTGCATAGATAGATTAGTTGGTTTGGGACAGCCGTTCTGCCATTTTGACCTAACGCCAAGGGCATGTGCGGGTGGGTTCAAATTAACAAGATAGTGATGGGTAGAACTTGGCATGTGACTTATGACATTTTGACCTAACGCCAAGGTTATAAGAGCATGGGGCAAAAACTATATCGGGAGTTTCTAAAGAAACTGAAACTTGCTAAGTATGCGCATACCTTCTGGAGTATGAGTAACGTGGATGCATTCCATCACGTTATCATGCGATGAGAGTTGGATCCTGATTCCCACTGATGAGTTGGTTTACTCTTCGGGTGATCCCGATTGATTCTTCTTTAGGTTTGGAGGAGAATTTGACAGGACAGTGGGAGGTTTCCGGATTAGATAAAATGATGACCATTCTGATCTAGGTTAGAGTGCACACAGAGTGTTTCTTTTCTCTCTCTCTCTTTGGCAGCGACCTTTGACCGACCCTAGACTATGACTCAGTGACCAGGTTGACCGAACCTTCTTAAAATACTGGCGTTTGGATTGTCTGAGTTGCATAAGTCATTGCCACTCCTTCTTTTACCCTTTGTATTTCTCAGAACACCCGTATTACTACGGATATCCACTTCCATTGGATAGAGCCATCATATGGTTATATACGAACTCGAAGGGACTTCTTCGGGGATGGATCCAGGTTCAGGAGAAATAGAATTGGTTTATTCAGTTGCCTTTTATTATCACCTTCTCTCAGGTTGCGAGAGCTCCTTGGTTTAGGAGAGTACACCTATTACGCTTATTGGATAGTCTTATTCCAAACCATAGGCTGGTGCCGAAAGGTAGGGAATGAAGAAAACCAATTAGCCTAAGTAGGGTGTGCAGAAGGTAATATGTAAAGACAAAATAAAGGGATTAGAAAGAGGGCAAAGTAAATTGCGACTGATATCATTCACGACCAAAACCGCGTACTTCATCGCCGCTCCTATTTCACCTTTAAAAAGAATAAGGTATTATTCAGTTGTCTTTTATCGTCACCTTCTCTCGAGATGCGAGTACTCCTTGGTTTAGGAGGGTACACCTATTATGCTTACTGGATAGTCTTCTTCCAAACCATAGGCTGGTGCCGAACGGTAGGGAAGGAAGAAAACCATTTAGCCTAACGATGGTGTACAGAAGGTAACGACTAAAGACAAATAAAGGGATTTGGAGAGATGGCAATAAAATATACGGTTGAAGTCATGAATTGGATTATGGAAGAGGCATTGCTATGAATACCAGGATACCCCTACGAAACATTTTCATGTTTCAGTGCATTGTTAAAGAAAAACTGTTTTCCCGATTAGACACTTACTCCAAGGGTATGTATTTACCAGGTTTCATTATCATATCTGTATGGTTTTACAAATGATGAGTGGGAGTAAGATATTGGGAATTAGGTGATTATCCTCATTATATCGGAATTCGTTGTAATTGGTGATATTTGAGAAATCGCCAGGGTACAGTTTTCCACCTACAACGCACAGGTTATGAGTTGTTTAACTCAGCGGACTTATACAGAGTATTGTATGTTGTCCAGTGTCCATCAGGACAAAGGGGTAGGTCCTCGTACTATGTTCTGTTTACTTATAACTTCTCTAGTATTTAGACGAGTGTTTCGTAGAAATACAAGGTCTAAGTTTTGAGAAGTTGTGGGTATAAGAATAAAGTAGAGAACCAGGTATCACAAGTATCGGGATTCTTCAAAGAGATCGAAGATGTAGATTCTTGTGATTGGTATTCAGATGATAGTGATGGTTTTGAGAAACGTGTTTCTCTTTCAGGTTACTCATAATTGGATGGATTCCTAAGTTGAGTAATGCTGATTAGCCTCTTTCCATTAAGTTGATGTGCACTGGAGACAGCTGCATGGTTTGAATATGGTTCAAATTAAATAAGTGCCAAAGTTTCTGTATTGGATATAGAATGGATCGTACCTTAAAAGAAATTAAGGTACGGGGAGTTGTCCAGCTTATGATTAAAACCAGACACTGGATAACTCAGGGCACGTTTCTGTAATGGCTGTTTGTGGGTTGACCCTGGCTATGACGAGGGTTGATATTCTACCATTTGGAAGATCAATAGTGATATTGTTCTTGACTCGCCACAGTTTTAGTAAAAAATGGATCTTTTTCAGAAAACAGTAGTGGGAGTATGGTAGAACTGGAAGTGATTCCAGAACCGCGAACGATTACGGAAAAATTTAATAGGACCTATACATTCAATCAGGTTTGACATTCCAATAGCCACTCCGCAGATTTGGTAGGTAACTTCAGACACCCGAGAGGTACTCCGGTAGCCTCAAGGACGGTGACAGGGAGGTTCTTATCTACCCAGACTTGACACTACTGTTGTTCCAGGCTATGAGACCCGGTAGGAGGGTTGTCGTAGTCAGTGGGAGCAGCAGAAGCATAGTGGGCAAGATGCTTATATCTATTTATAGACTTGAGCAGTTATAGCGGAGATAGATCATCTAATTTTGATGTGACAGTCATGGGTTTGACTTCAATCAGAATAAGGGATGGATCAGTTAAGAAGGTAGTAGGGTGTGATGTCATGGTATCTGGATGACATACACAGAGTGGGAAGTAAAATTCCTATACTACGATCGGTTGTACTGTGGTCGTCACACAGTTGTTTCTCCAGACAGGATATGGATATAATATTTGACATTCTGGTTTCTAGATCTATGGTTTTAGATCTGGATTTGGGTAGTTTCCCAATGTGGGTGCTTTGACAGTATTCTAATGGTTTTTAGAATAGATGACTCCTAGCATGGTGGTGTACCTGCAGGTGATGGAGTCACCCTCTCTAAAGGTGTCGTATAGACTAAAGGGGAGAGGGATGTGCATGATTGGCAGATCACTTGCTTAGGCAATTGAGTCAATCATGAGATGTCAAGTACCACACCAAATGTTGTTTTTGCACTAGATACAATAAGTTTGTATTAATCCAATCCTGGAGAAACAAAAGGAAGCAGTTTTAGAACATAAGTACATGTTCTACGGATTTGATAACGGCAGCCTCTTTCGGGAGACGGTTATCATTCCAGGCTTCGAAGGTGACATGGATGACAGAGTGATTGTCAGAGTTTTTTAGTTTTCCCTCTGACGAGGGACAGTATTATGGACAGGTGGTTCCAGAGGATACTGTGGGTGGCATGGTGCCGGATACTGATTAGGTTCAGTGATCCATACTGTCTAAGAAGTTTAGATATGGAGTTCATTTATGAACTAAGGTCCCATCAGATATCCAGACATATTCTAAGACAGGTACTACTCAATTCGGGAGATGGCTTTCTCCGCGAACTTGAGATTAAGAGAGATACAGAAAGAAACTTCTAGGCGGATCCACTCACCGAGGCTATTTCTCGAACACAATAGTTTTACAAACGGGCTTTGTGAAACTGATTAGTAGAGGAGTTGGATGTTCGGTTTCACACGGGCTGTGAGTAGTCGACATCGCAATATTAGCCTTGAGTGCAAGTGGGAGATTGTTGGAGATAGTGCCCTCATAGTCAATTATTGGATCGCAGGTACGTGATTGCAATGATTGCGGAGGACCTATCCCGGTAGGACAGTCTTACTCGAGATGATAGTATGCTATCTGGTTTGCCTTTATCAGTCGTGTACATGTTCAGGTGACTGATTGAATGTTACACTTTGATAGAGCCCTTAGGATCTTGCTTTACTACCAACAGTATGATGGCGATCATATACGTGAGAGTTGGATAGTTTATATGCATATCCTTAATTGTAGTCCCTAGTCGTGGGAGTTTCGAGACAGGGCATCGATACTCCGGAGTAGACTAGTGTGTACAGTCGAGACCCCGACGAGGGGCGGTGGCCGGTCTCACAAGCCACTGGTGTCAGTTTGATCACCTAAGATGTATACAGGTGCTCATTGGGTTATGAGTACACCGGACAGGACTCGCCGGGAATCTGCTAGTTAGTACTATACCTATCGTCAGATAGCAGTTCCCTAGTGACATGTGTACAGGTTAGTTCATCGACCTGAGGTCTTCATTTGTCTCGTGTGAGTTCCCACTGTGCTTTGATTTCTACCCTACCACGGCTCAAAGGAGTCGTGCAAACAGGTAGTTTTTGGGTACAGTCCCGAGCCATATGGAGGCACGTGAGCGGATCGGCAGGGGATTCGTCTCTCCCGGTATTGGGGGCGAGATCGTGCTGTGTCTAGGAGAGCCATTACACAAAGCCCACGGCCGTGGCAGGAGATTTACTGGTAGGTACTCCAGTAGTATCTCAGGGTGTTATTGGGCTTCACTCCGACACGACTTATACTGCTTTTGGGGGTCTGACGTTACTAGCCCCCTAGGCGGATATGCGATACTCATTGACGAACGGACCGGACTGTATATACATTGTCACTGTTAGGCTCAGTAGGGTTTTCCGGATGAGTGCGCTCATCGGCCACCCTTGAGGTCAGTCCGTGGGCAGCCGTTACGCATTGCTAGTGCCGCTGACGGTTTGTGGTTAAACCCACTGCCAGGGTGCTGACGAGTCATTAGAGTCCCCCACAGACAGTTTCCCAAGTTCGGGCGAAACGTTGTAGAGGCCGTATGGTTTTATGGCAGGGTTCGGAAAATGCACGTGCGTTTACGCACGTGTTATTTTTCGGGCAGATAATACTGGTCGGCTTTGGTTTAAGCCGGATCCGAGTATTATATTGAGTAGGTATAATATCTTTGTCTCAGTTGCATTTGTATTCGGTCGTAATACAAATGCGGGTATATTTATACAGTTTCGGGGTTATCCTGAAATTCGTTTCAGGATCACTTTTGGAAGTTGCCAGTTTCCAGTTTTCTATCAGCCGTCTTTTAACATTCGGTTAAAGACGGATTTGTCTTTTCTTGAGATGAGTGTGGATTCTTCTAGAAGGTTCTAGATGAGGTGACTAGGATTAATTGGTGTTATGTTTTCATTGGTTGCATTTAATGGTTCATTAATGCTTGATGAGGTGTTTAAGTGATTCATCCTTTATCATTAAAACTTCTTGTTTTCTTAAAGATATTTAGAAGTGAGAAGCTTTTGCTTAAGGTCACCCCCTTCTCCTACGGTCACCTCCCTCTTACTATATATGGCTTGCCCTCTCTCTCTCCTCATTCTCACTCTCACTTGATTCATTTTAGAGAGAAAAGATTATGATAGGTTTTATCGGTGTATGGAATTTCACAGTCCATTTCATTCCATCACCCGATTCCCTCGGCAACTTCATTAACCGATCGTCCACGGATCTGGACGAAGTGAGACAAAGTCATCTACTCATTCTCTACATCAATCTTTGTCGTCTCTTTTAGCAAACTTGACGATCGAGTTGCCTCGAGTCAGAGGCGGGAGCCCGTTTAAAGAACCGATCATGTGGTGCCACCTCGACGAGAAGATCGGAGATCGACGAGATCGGAGCAGCCGCAACGGAGCGTGGGATGATGGTTAAAGAACGAAGGACTCGGATCGTTCGGTATAACTTTTCTACACTCTTTACAGTTTGTTAGTTTAGCAATAATGGCAGATCCGGGTTAAAGTATACGATAGCGCCAGTTTAAAAGTTTTGTTCCGCATTTTGGCGTCTGTAGACTGCCGGGACGCTAGCGTAGACTTACAGTTCTTATCTACCCAGACTTGACACTACTGATGTTCCAGGATATGAGACCCGGTAGGAGGGTTGTCGTAGTCAGTGGGAGCAGCAGAAGCATAGTGGGCAAGTAGCTTATGTCTATTTATAGACTTGAGCAGTTATAGCGGAGATAGATCATCTAATTTTGATGTGACAGTCATGGGTTTGACTTCAATCAGAATAATGGATGGATCTGTTAAGAAGGTAGTAGGGTGTGATGTCATGGTTTTTGGATGACATACACCGAGTAGGAAGTAAAATTCCTATACTACGATCGGTTGTACTGTGGTCGTCACACAGTTGTTTCTCCAGACAGGATATGGATATAATATTTGACATTCTGGTTTCTAGATCTATGGTTTTAGATCTAGATTTGGGTAGTTTCCCAATGTGGGTACTTTGACAGTATTCTAATGTTTTTAGAATAGATGACTCCTAGCATGGTGGTGTACCTGCAGGTGATGGAGTCACCCTCTCTAAAGGTGTCTTTCAGACTAAAGCGGAGAGGGATGTGCATGATTGGCAGATCACTTGCTTAGGCAATTGAGTCAATCATGAGATGTCAAGTACCACACCAGATGTTGTTTTTGTACTAGATGCAATAAGTTTGTATTAATCCAATCCTGGAGAAACATAAGGAAGCAGTTTTAGAACATAAGTACATGTTCTACGGATTTGATGACGGCAGCCTCCTTCGGGAGACGATTATCATTCCAGGCTTCAAAGGTGACATGGTTGACAGAGTGATTGTCAGAGTTATAGTTTTCCCTCTGACGAAGGGGACAGTATTATGGACAGGTGGTCCAAGAGGATACTGTGGGTGGCCTGGTGCCGGATACTGATTAGGTTCAGTGATCGATACAGTCTAAGAAGTTTGGATTTGGAGTTCATTTATGAACTAGGTCCCATCAGATATCCAGACATATTCTAAGACTGATATTACTCGTTTCGGGAGATGGCTTTCTCCGCGAATTTGAGATTTAGAGAGATATAGAAAGAAACTTCTAGGTGGATCCACTCACTAAGGCTATTTCTCGAACACAATAGTTTTAGAAACGGGCTTTGTGATACTGATTAGTAGAGGAGTTGGATGTTCGGTTTCACACGGGCTGTGAGTAGTCGACATCGCAATAATTAGCCTTGAGTGCAAGTGGGAGATTGTTGGAGATAGTGCCCTCATAGTCAATTATTGGATCACAGGTACGTGATTGCAATGATTGCGGAGGACCTATACCGGTAGGACAGTCTTACTCGAGATGATAGTATGCTATCTGGTTTTCCCTTATTAGTCGTGTACATGTTCAGGTGACTGATTACATGTTACACTTTGATAGAGCCCTTAGGATCTTGCTTTACCACCAAAAGTATGATGGCGATCATATACGTGAGAGTTGAGTGGTTTATACGCATATCCTTAATTATGGTCCCTAGTCGTGGGAGTTTCGAGACAGGGCATCGATACTCCGGAGTAGACTAGTGTGTATAGTCGAGACCCCGACGAGGGGCGGTGGCCGGTCTCACAAGCCACTGGTGTCAGTTGGATCACCTAAGATGTATACAGGTGCTCATTGGGTTATGAGTACACCGGACAGGACTCGCCGGGAACCTGCTAGTTGGTATTATACATATCGTCAGATAGCAGTTCCCTGGTGACATGTGTACAGGTTAGTTCATCGACCTGAGGTCGTCATTTGTCTCGTATGAGTTCCCACTGTGCTTTGATTTCTACCCTACCACGGCTCAAAGGAGTCGTGCAAACAGGTAGCTTTTGGGTACAGTCCCGAGCTATATGGAAGCACGTGAGCGGATCGGCAGGGGATTCGTCTCTCCCGGTATTGGGGGCGAGGTCGTGCTGTGTCTAGGAGAGCCATTACACAAAGTCCATGGCCATGGCAGGAGATTTACTGGTAGATACTCCAGTAGTATCTCAGGGTGTTATTGGGCTACACTCCGACACGACTTATACTGCTATTGAGGGTCTGACGTTACTAGCCCCCTAGGCAGATATGCGATACTCATAGACGAACGGACCGGACTGTATATACATTGTCACTGTTAGGCTCAGTAGGGTTTCCGGATGAGTTCGCTCATCGGCCTCCCTTGAGGTCAGTCCATGGGCAGCCGTTACGCATTGCTAGTGCCGCTGACGGTTTGTGGTTAAACCCACTGCCAGGGTACTGACGAGTCATTAGAGTCCCCCACAGACAGTTTTCCAAGTTCGGGCGAAACGTTGTAGAGGCCGTATGGTTTTATGGCAGGGTTCGGAAAATGCACGTGCGTTTACACACGTGTTATTTTTCGGGCAGATGATACTGGTCGGCTTTGGTTTAAGCCGGATCCGAGTATTATATTGAGTAGATATAATATCTTTGTCTCAGTTGCATTTGTATTCGGTCGTAATACAAATGCGGGTATATTTATACAGTTTCGGGGTTATCCTGAAAGTCGTTTCAGGATCACTTTTGGAAGTTGCCAGTTTCCAGTTTTCTATCAGCCGTCTTTTAACATTCAGTTAAGGACGGATTTATCTTTTCTTGGATGAGAGTGAGTCATGCTTCTAGAAGGTTCTAGAAGG
Source organism: Agapanthus africanus (assembly GCA_030015575.1). Lineage (NCBI taxonomy): Eukaryota > Viridiplantae > Streptophyta > Magnoliopsida > Asparagales > Amaryllidaceae > Agapanthus > Agapanthus africanus. The sequence goes on from CM057339.1 coordinate 724,935,237, forward strand.
TTCTAGAATTAGGTGACAAGGTTAATGACTCATGCTTTGATTTCAATGAGGTTTTGTTTTCCTTAAGATATTTGTGCTTGATATTTTCATGTGTTCACACATGATATTTTCCTTGTGGTCACCCTATTTCTCCTACGATCACCTCCTCCTCTTTATAAGAGGCCGGCCCCCTCTCTCTCCTCACACTCTCTCTCACTTGATGGTTTTCATTTGTTAAAAGATTATGATAGATTTTGGGGTGTATGGAATTCACAGCTCATTTCATTCCATCACCCGATTCCCTCGGCAACTTCATTAACCGATCGTCCACGGACTTGGACGAAGTGAGACAAAGTCATCTACTCATTCTCTACATCATTCTTGGTCGTCTCTTTTAGCAAACTTGACGACCGAATTTCCTCAAGTCAGAGGCGGGAGCCCGTTTAAAGAATCGTTGACGTGGTGCCACCTCGACGAGGATATCGGAGATCGACGAGATCGGAGCAGCCGCAACGGAGCGTGGGATGATGGTTGAAGAACGAAGGACTCGGATCTTTCGGTATAACCTTTCTACACTCTTTACAGTTTGTTAGTTTAGCAATAATGGAAGATCCGGGTTAAAGTATACGATAGCGCCAGTTAAAAAGTTTTTGTTCCGCATTTGGCGTCTGTAGACGGCCGGGGCGCTAGCATAGACTTACATTATGAAGGTTCCAGAGAAAGACAAATGTCACAATAACAGAAGCCCTAAAGTTTGATGAAGGGATATGATGTAATGGCCGCGGATCCGCGGCCATACCCCACCTTATGCCGCGGATCCGCGGCATGTTTGAAGATTTAGGGTTTGCAAAAATTTTGGGAAAATCAATACGGTTAGTTCCTTAATTTGGAAGCAAAGGTTTCTGGCTTTGGACTATAAAAAGGGACCGAGAGCCTCTTGGAAAAATCATCAAGCCGACGAGATCACGAAGTCCAAGACGGCTCACGCATCCAGGCTGATCATCAACTGTTCGTCTACCTCCTTGGAAGAGATCGAGAAGCAAACTAGTCTTTGTAATCATTTTCTAAGGGATCAAAGTGTAATGAATATTATTGATTAATAAAGGTAGCTCTTTTTCCTATTCTATTTCTTCGTAGTTTAATTATGCATTTTCTCTCCATCTCTTTTTCTCCCAACATGCGCGAGTAATTCTCCGCTTGTTAGGGTTCGTAGGATTAGGGTAGGCTAATGGATGATGAACATCCCTAAACCCTTTTTAAGTCCTATAAAGTTTATGAACTTTATCAAAAGAATCATTAACATCCTAATCGGGCGCGCTAACAATTCTTTGTTAGTTCCTACCGCGATTAGAGATTAGATTAATGATTGTTTTGGTAAAGGCTAGATATGAACGGAGTTCCGTGTCGAGATAAGGGTTAAGAATGGGATTCATTTTCCCTCCAGAAACCCTAATCTACACGCATCACCGTCGTTCTAGTTTTAAATCTATTAAAGGATAAAAAGGGTAACTTTTAATTAATCATCCATGACTACTAAATCCTAACGAACCCTACAAGCCCCCTTATTATATTAACTACATCCTTAAAATAATCTAGATCTATATTTTTGCATTCTTGTTTAACGTAGATCTAGAAACCATTCTTCAAAATTCTTTATCCCTACTCTCTTTCTCAACACATCTAAAGTAAGAATAAAAGATTCAACGTTTCCCTGAGGACGACCCGTACTCACCTCGGTCTAGCTACACGCGACACCGTTCTGATTGCGGTTATTCTACAAACACTTTTTCGAACCAATCATGGGATGTTATGAAATACAGTCAATTTCTCTTTAAGTGCCGGTTTTAAAGTCTAACACATGCAATCTGATATTTTACGACTGTTTTGCTAATATGTGCAATATGAATACCGAACACTTCTAGATGAGTGCAAATGATAGGGAAATTGCCGGTTTAAAGATGCAGTATTTTCGACTGATCAAATTCCCCCAAACTTATTTTCGATCGTCTCGAGCGAAATTTTTATTAAAAAGATAAGGAGAAAATAAAGAAAGAGAAAAACTAACTAGCACACTTTCGTAGGCAACATGATTGCACTGAGCACGTGCAACAAGCCTTTAAACCTCTAGGTGTCCCTAGTAGGAGGAGTGTTGTCTCCTGAGGGTTTTCAGCGGATTGCACCCACAAAATCCAATAATAAAAGGAAGATCATGAAATTTACATTTAAAGAAAAGAATTGTAAAAGAAAAGCTTTGAAAATTAGGGTTTTTAACTAAGCTAGCTTTTCGGTTGTCATGAGCCCTATCTTAATAGTCATGAAAAGATGTCAAAAATCACGTCCTCCCTCAATAAAACATCGTCTTTATTCTTCATTCCTATCTTTCTTCCAAACATCGATCATATAACCCTGCGTGTGTGTAAAGACATCCCTACACCCGGAGAATTCAATTCAAGCTATCATACTCTTGCCCATCAGCCTCAGTACTTTTTAATTAATGAATATTTAGATGAGATTGCTCACACACTTTCATGCGACCGTTAATACTTTTTGAGGTACTAACCGACCGATTACTCTTGTGCTTACTTATTTGGTGTATTTTCCTCGTCTTGCACCACCTAAGGCTTAGCAGTGACTCCCAGACCAGTTGGCGTTAGGGCACTAGGTGAAGAGGCACCCTCGCTATATTTTTTTATTGTTGCCTTGGCGATAACAAAACCAGTGTCCATTTTTTTCTTTTCACCATTTTATATTTTCTTCATTTTTTTTTATTTATTTTCTTCATACATTGGCTTTAAGACAAGAGCATTTCAAGGTATCCTCTACTATCCCGGGCTTCAAAACGTGTGTAAGTGCGAATAGCAGGGTATCAACGTTCAAAATGTTTGGCTTCCAGAATAGAAACTATTTTTCAGACTTATTTTTATCCTCAGATTAGTGACTTCCTTCATCTTACTAACCCTTGGGACAACGGCTCATAACTACTTATTACTAGTTCATATAAGAAAACTTCTAATTTTCTTGGTTTTCTTAAATTTTTCTAATCTCATGGATGTAATTGTTCACTATCTAAACTTTCATTATCTTATTTATGTACAAAAAATGTTAAATATTAAAATATTTTTATATTTTGAAAATTTTTAAATTTTTATAGGTTTTGAAAATTTTAAATTTTTATAGGTTTTTAAAGAAATGTTTTGTGCTTATGCAAATGATATGCAAATGATGCAAAAATAAGCACAAACCTCCCCCAAACTTGTTTTCGACAGTGTCCTCACTGTTGCCAACCGCTATATCTACAAAACCTGTAAGCCTGGGAGGAATTTATTAGTGGGGGCAAAATATATAAGTGAAGATCTTCCCCCAAACTTATTCTTTTCACTCACCTCCATTCAAAAAGATGATGCAGTGATATACAGGACATGGGGTGAGACGGAGGAATTTTAATCCAAATAAAATGGCTCCTGTAAGAACAGGAGCTCCTCCGTGGGGTCAGTGGAAAAATACGGCTTTAGTCTATGTCTATTCACTTTGAAAAATGTGTCGTTTTTAACATTTTCTACTTCTACTGCCTCGTGCGGGAATACAGACCGCACAACAAAAGGTCCCTTCCACCGAGATCGAAGCTTACCCGCGTGAAGGTGTAGTCGTGAATCATAAAGAAGGACTTGTTGACCAGGTGAAAATATTTTCCTCAAAATTTTTTTATCGTGAAAAACCTTGGTCCTATTCTTTACGATTACAGCGTTATCATAAGCTTCATCGCAGAGTTGGCTTAGCTCATTTAATTGCAGCTTCCGAAAGTTGCAGGCTTGGTTTAGGTCAAAGTTGATTTCCTTAATAGCCCACAATGCTTTATGCTCAATCTCGACAGGTAAGTGACATGCCTTCCCAAACACTATCCTATATGGAGACATCCCTAGGTCGGTTTTAAATGCAGTTCGGAATGCCCAAAGAGCATCCGTCAGTTTGGTCGACCAATCTTTTCTATTCTTAGCAACAGTCTTCTCCAAGATTTGTTTGATCTGTCTATTTGAAATCTCAGCCTGCCCGCTCGTTTGGGGATGATAGGGTGTAGAAAGTTTGTGGTTGATTGCGTATTTCCGCATCAAAGTCTCGAAAGACCTGTTGCAGAAATGTGTCCCATTATCGCTATTGATAGCGCGCGGGTGTCCAAATCGCGAAAAGATATTCTCTTTTAAGAACTTAATGACAACTTTCCTGTCATTAGTGCGACATGGAATGGCTTCAACCCACTTTGAGACATAATCTATCGCCAGCAGTATGTACAAATTCCCAAAGGAGTTGGGAAAGGGACCCATAAAATCAATGCCCCAAACATCGAAAATTTCAACCACTAAGATGGGTTGCTGAGGCATTTCATTTCTCCGGAAAATTCTACCCGTGTATTGACATTGTATACAGGTTTTGCAATGCTCAAATGCGTCCTTGAACAAGGTCGACCAATAAAAACCGCATTGCAAAACCTTCTCCGCCGTCTTTTTAGGACCGAAGTGACCCCCACAGGCCTGATCATGACAAAAAGAAAGAACACTCTTGAACTCTTCTTTCGGGACACACCGGCGAATGATCTGATCAGGACAATATTTAAACAAATATGGATCATCCCAGTAAAAGTTTTTTACTTGGGATAGAAAACGGTATTTGTCCTGTTTTGACCAAACGCTGGGTATAAGTCCCGTGACAAGATAGTTCACAATATCCCTGAACCAAGATTCATTGGATACGCTCAAGAGTTGTTCGTCCGGAAACGAATCATTGATCGGCAGGGTCACAGGGGAAGAAGAGATGCGTGAAAGATGTTCGGCTACCATGTTTTCACATCCTTTCTTATCTTTGATAACAAGATCAAATTCTTATAGTAGAAGGATCCAACGTATTAGCCCACCTTTTGCATCCTTCTTCGCCAGAAGATATTTTATGGCGGAATGGTCAGTGTACACAACTATTGGAGAGCCAATTAAGTAAGGCCTGAATTTATCTAATGCAAATACTACCGCCAAAAGTTCCTTTTCGGTAGTTGTATAATTGATTTGAGCATCATTCAGGGTCTTACTCGCATAATAGATCACGTGTGGCATTTTTTCAATGTGCTGTCCTAAGACTGCACCTACTGCAAAATTGGATGCATCACAAATCAGCTCAAAGGGGTAGTCCCAATTTGGAGACGATAGAACGAGGGCTGTAGTGAGGTAGTGTTTGAGTGAGTCGAATGCTGCCTCACAATCCGAATCAAAGTGGAAGGTCGTATCCTTGGCCAAGAGAAGTGTTAAGCGTCTAGCAATTTTGCTAAAATCCTTAATGAATCTCCTATAAAAGCCCGCATGGCCAAGAAAGGATCGAATGTCTTTGACGCTTTTGGGATGAGGAAGGTTTTGAATGACATCTATCTTAGCTCTGTCAACCTCAATGCCTTTCTGTGAAATAACATGTCCAAGCACAATTCCTTCTTGGACCATGAAATGGCATTTTTCCCAATTTAAGGTTAAGTTCTTCTTTTTGCAACGAGTAAGAACCGCGTCAAGATTCGATAGGCAATCAGAAAAAGAGTCTCCAAAAATCGAGAAATCGTCCATAAAGATCTCCAGAAAATTCTCTACCATGTCAGAGAATATCCCCATCATACACCGCTGAAAGGTAGCGGGAGCATTGCATAGCCCAAAGGGCATGCGTCTATAAGCAAAGGTACCAAAAGGATAAGTAAAAGTGGTTTTATCTTGATCCTTTTTGGCGATGGGGACCTGATTATAGCCTGAGTATCTGTCCATAAAGCAATAATACTCTCGTCCAGCTAAGCATTCTAGCATTTGATCAATGAATGGTAGAGGAAAGTGGTATTTCCTCGTGGCGGCATTGAGTTTTCTGTAATCAATACATACACGCCACCCAGTTTGGGCGCGTGTCTGAATCAACCCATTTGACTCATTGGTAATAACAGTGATGCCGGATTTCTTAGGGACGGCATGTATAGGACTCACCCATTGGCTATCGGAGATTGGGTATATAATACCATTATCAAGGCATTTGACGATCTCTTTCATCACCGCTTCCTTCATGACGGGATTTAACCGTCTCTGTGGTTCTCGGGTTGGTCTGGCATCATCCATCACATGTATATGATGTTCTACTATCAAGGGACTAATCCCTTTGATGTCCGCCATAGTCCAACCAAACGCCTCTCTATTAGATCTCAATACCGATAAAAGTGCATTCTCTTGCTCTGATGCTAGAGAAGCGGATATGATAACCGGTAAAGACTCATTCTCACCTAAATAAGCATATTTAAGATGAGAAGGTAAAATTTTGAGATCTAATGTTGGCGGAGCAATAATAGAAGGTGGGATCATCGAGTGATTTTTGGAGTCACACAGAAGCTCATAGCCTGTGAAAGATACAGACTCGGGTGGTAATAGGTCAGGGGTGTCGGACTCAAGTGTAGGAAAAGTGTCCTCACTAAGATCATGTGCAAGATCAAACAGTGATATGGTAGTGTCGTCGAGATCTGTAAAGCAAAGTTCCTCAGCTCCGCAACTTTCGGGAGCGATCTTGTGGACAGAGCACACATCAAGAATATGAGCAGAGGGTTCTGATGGCTGACTTCCAACTTTGTAGATGTTTAGTTCAATGGTCATATTTCCAAATGATAAGTTCATTGAACCATTTCTACAGTTAATAACAGCGTTGGAAGTGGCAAGGAAAGGTCGACCCAAAATCACCGGAATTTGGCTCCGGGGGTTTGCTACAAGTTGTGTATCAAGTACAATGAAGTCTACAGGGAATACAAATTCCCCGACCTTTATCAACACATCCTCTAGTTCACCCCTTGGTTTGGTGATTGAACGGTCTGCCATTTGGAGAGTGCAGTGAGCAGGTTTCAACTCTCCTATCCCTAGTTGCTCATATACAGAATATGGAAGTAGGTTAACACTTGCGCCAAGGTCTAAAAGAGCACGATTTATGTTTTTACCCCCAATAGAAATCGATATCGTAGGACATCCTGGGTCCTTACGTTTCTTTGGTAGCTGTGGGATAAAAGCAGTGCTAATGCTATTAGACATGAAGACCGTCTTCGGCACTTGAGTCTTCCTCTTCCTAGTGCACAAGTCCTTAAGAATTTTCGCATAAGCGGGGACTTGTTGAATCGCATCTAGGAGAGGGATGTTGATGTTAACCTGTTTGAAAATTTCCATAATTTTCTCCATATGTGGACTCGATTTGTTACCCCTTAACCGATTCGGGTAAGGAGCTTTAGCAATAAGTGCCGGGTCCATCATAGGAGAAGGAAGTAGGGGTAGACGTGATCCCAAAATAGGAGTGGGGATCGTCTGTGGAGAACTAGAAGGGCTATACTGAGGTGTCGAGCCTAGTGGGAAATGGAGAATAGGCTCGCGAGAAGGCGGTGTGGTAGAAGAACAAGGATTAGAAGTAGAAGTGTGTGTGTGAGGAAAGGTCTCAGCCAGGGTGTTATTGATAGGATTTTCAATATCATCAATTCCTTCCCCGACATGGTTATTCAGCACTCTTCCTGATCTCAACGTTGTGATGGCATTTACATTGTAATGCCCAGGATTCGGTAGGGGTTGAGACGGAAGTTTTCCTTTTTCTCTCGCATTCATTTCGGCTTTAAGTCATGCAATTTCAGCTTCCATCGATCTGATACTCTCAGCTTGGGACGCTGAGTTTTTCTTTATCTCACTGACGGAAGATCTAACCTCAGCCGACACCTCTATGAAATTTGACAAGAGTGATTTCATGGTTTGAGTGAATTGAGAGAATTCGTCAGAACAGGACAACTGTATAGGATTAAACTGTGCAGGAGTGTTGACCTGGTTTTGGAAATTTTGTGACTGGTAGGGGTGCTGAGTGAGTTGAAGTGGTTGCTGTTGTGGTGGAAGAGCCCTTTGAAAATTATTTTGGCCTGGAACCGTGTTTTGAGATTGTTGTTGGTTCCAAGCAAAATTCGGGTGATTCCTCCAACCTTGATTGTACGTGGAAGAATATGGATCGTTTCTAGGTCTTTGAAATGCGGCATTAGTATGCTCGTGACCTTGAAACGGAGAGTTTAATGGACATTCTTCCGTTAAGTGAGAAGGATCAGAACAGCACCCACATACAGTTTTGGGGAGCGACATTGGGTTTAGGGAGGCTGCTGAAAATTTGTGTTCCATAGCCTCGAGTTTCTTTTGCATTGCTGCCATCTCAGCTCGAACACCTATGGACACATCAATTTGGTGTATGCCACCCTATTCAATGATTGGGTTCCACTCTCCCACTGTAGTGATTTTTCAGCGAACTCTTCTAAAAATTTCCAAGCTTCCCCATCATCCTTGGTCATAAAGGTGCCTTGACACATGTTTTCAAGGTTCTGTTTAGTGTTTGGGTTAATGCCTTCATATATGATTCGGCAAAGATCCCATCTCGGGATGTCGTGATGAGGACATTGAACCAAAAGATCCTTGAAACGTTCAAAGCATTTAGAGAATAGTTCAGTAGGAAGCTGGGTGAATTGATTCAGTTCGGTACGGATTCGAGCTGTCTTTTGCATAGGGTAAAATTTCTTAAGGAATGCCGCAACGAATTCTTCCCAATTCGTAATGGAGTGTGCGGTAGTGTTATATAGCCACTTCTCGGCCATATCGCACAAAGTAAATGGAAGAAGTCGTAGACGCATAGCATCCACTGAAAGTTGTGACGTACCCATCATTGCGCATACGTTTTCAAATTTGGTGGTAAAAAGTAAGCGTCTTCAGTCTCGAGTCCGTGGAATTTGGGTAAAAGGTTGATGTATTGGGGTTTAATTTCAAAATTATCCCCGTTGGCTGGTGGAATGGATAAGCAGGTCGAAAGAAGACCTCGCAATGGATAGCACCTCTCTTGGAGAGAGATGCGGGGTGGATTCTGCGCACCAACGGACGGCGGCAGATTAGTGTTAAAGAAATTCGATGGAGACGGATCCATCGATGTGGGTGTGGTGGTGGGTAAAGAAGAAGTAAATGGAGAAGTACCGACTTCGGAGTCGATAAAGGGTACGCGGACTAAACGGGCACTGGAATCCCGTGTCCAGCCTATCTTGTACTAAAAAGGGTTAGACAAGTGGCAGCGTGACTTATAATTAGGGGAAATGAATGAATGAATGTGGTGTTTGTTTTGAAAGATGATACGGAATTTTGAAAAAAATGATGCAAGAACAACAAATGCAACACACAAAACCCTAATTCTAGGGGTCACCTAGGTCAAATCTCTAGACCGCTCCTAACTGCCAAAAAACAAGCCACAGGATAAATCCTCCACTGCCTTTTTGTCTCTCCTGTGGCCAGGTAAGTGCCAGGTAAGTGGGAGGTTCTCCACTACGTAAGTAGTAGGCCTAATTAAGTAACCACTAGCCTTAGACACACTTGCCTTAGACACCACAAGAGAAACGCGGATAAGCAATGAATTACCCACGGCCTTCTTCTGTCCTAAGTGAGCGCGACAGTCCTTAGAGTCATCTCTAGATATTTTTTAGTTAATGAGGGTCAATGCGGATGCAAATTTTATGATTTTTGGGGCTTAGGAAGGGTAATGAACTCCCCACCTAATCTGGATTTTGTCTTTGCCCCTTAATGTCCGTATTAATTATGCAAACAACCACAAAACCAAAAACACGCACAATTTAATTTTGCTTTTTGAGGCGCTGCGATTTTTGCAAAGAAGCCTGCAGAAAAATGTTAATTGGAGCAGACAGAGGAGGAGATAAGAAAGTTAGGGATCACCTGATAGCAAAATTGTACAGAGAGGCTTTCACCTAGTCGCGGAACCGCCGCAATAGGTGGCTCCGACCGCGGAAACGCGCCCGTCTGTGCTGTTCACTGCACCAGTTTTTCACAGCAAGCTGCTGTTAACTCCTTGAGCTCTCTGGAATTTTCCAAAAAAAATTTCAATTGCACAGCAAGCTCCAGATTTCCTTGCAACAAACCACAACAAATCATTTAGTGTTTTGCGCGAATTTTGATCTCAAAATTGTAATGGAATAAATCTTTCAATTCAAATTTCAATATAGAACGAATTAGCGCGCAATCCCCGGCAACGGAGCCATTTGATTGATCTAATTTCTTGTTGTGTCGGTTTAGAAAATGAATAGAAATCACAATCAAAGAATTATTTGACCGCAATCAATAACGGTGTCGGTTTGTAGCGCATTAGTGAGTGCAGATCGTCCACAGGGATTGCGCGATTCGTTCGTATTTTGTTTTGTTTGAATCGAAAATTTAATAGAAAAGAAAAGAAAAAATGATTCAAGATTTATATCGATGAATTTCAAGAATCAACTAGTCTAATCAAGAATCAAGAAAGCGATAAACATCAAGAATCAAGAATTGATAGAATTCCAATCGATTTAGGTTTCAAGATTTGAAGTAAAGCTCGTAGGAATCGATTAGATCGTAGATATGAAGAAGACTAGAAATTACCGTTTCTTATCCATTAACAAATTGATGCTAAATCGATGTAGATTCATCGAGGATCAAGGATCTTGCGAAGAATTAGGGTTCCTCATCCTATCCTTTGTCCTTTCGATGAATCACATTCACTAGATAGCTTCTAGGAAATCGAATGATCGATCGTTGATCTCTAGATCGTGCGAAAAGAATCATGAACGCATTTCACATCAATCTAGATCATCGATCATTCAATTTTCAAGAATTTACAATTGTTATAGGACTTAAGAAAACGTTTAAAGATTCGTCAAGATCATCATTCTACAATCATCTCGATTCCTCCACGAGCGGAGTTTTACTCAAGCATCATCACGAAGAATACATTCAAGAATTGAATACGAATCATAATGCTCGAATTGAAATATAAGCAAGTTTAAAGAATCTTCACCTTTATTTATATCAATAATTAGTTACAACTCTCAAGAACTACAAGAGGAAGGAACTTTGATCGTCGAATCTAGCGTCGCTCGGCTCCTTGAGGCGTGGATCGGCTTGGATCTCGTGCTCCGTTGAAGTCCGGCTTCGCCTCTAAAGGATCGTTGAAGACTTGCTTTGCTTGCACTCAAAGGATCTTGAATTTGAGGTTTCTTGATTTGGATTAGGGTTAGGGTTTGGAGGTGGTAGGTGTTGGGTTGAAGAACTAGAGAGTGATTAGCTTTCAACAACAATGATGAACAACTTTGAACAACCCTTTCAAGAGAGGCCTAGGGGCTTTTTATAGGTTTCCCAAACCCTAGGTCTAGGATTTTGAATTTTGAATTTCCCTCCAAAAGTTTGTTATAGGGAGAGGCTTCTAGAAGTAGTTAGTTAGGGTTTAGCATCTAGCTTAAGCTAGGAGGTTAGAGAGAAGGTTCTAGGCTCTTAATGTAGTTTAGGTGAAGCTTGTTGTGGAAGCTAGGAATGTTTAGTTTAGAACCCTAGGGCTTACTGATCTGGCAGAAAGTTCTGGAGTAATCTGGAGAATGTAGTATTTTGCTGAGATGTAGGAGCTGAGATAGGAGTTATGCAGCTGAAATGGGGTGATGACGTGGCCAAGCCGCCGCGTTTCCGCAGCGCAAGGCGGCTCCGGCCGCGGAACCGCGACCAAGTTGGAGTCTTAGGGCTTCAACTCTCTAGTGTTGCTTCCTGATGTCTTATTGGTGTTTTTCTGATATGTTGAATCTCTTCATGCCTTTTAGATCATTGCCAGATTCCAAATCCTTGAGTTGGTGTATTCTTTAGCAGCACTGTTATGTAAATTTGACCAATCTTCTGTAATTTCCTGCACAGACTTCGAAACACAAGTTGCGCAATATAGGAATGATGCGATGTTATGAAATACAGTCAATTTCCCTTTAAGTGCCGGTTTTAAAGTCTAACACATGCAATCTGATATTTTACGACTGTTTTGCTAATATGTGCAATATGAATACCAAACACTTCTAGATGAGTGCAAATGATAAGGAAATTGTCGGTTTAAAGATGCAGTATTTTAGACTGATCACTTGCGGGATAGGCATTGTGATTCCTGCGATAAGACAAAGAAAGGGGCAGATTACTCATAAGAAGCGGAAGAAGAAACATGGTGAACTGAAATGTACCAAGGCTTAAGGATGCTCGAAGTCGTTCTTCTTCTTCAAAAGTCTTGAGAGAAGCAGCGAGAGCTTCTTCGGTAGAAATGCCTATTAAAATAGGAAAAGCGTTATTCAAAAAACAATGATAAAGGTATGATGCAATGGAAAAAAGTACAACTAATGATCACCTAATCGCGCGAGGTTGGCCAACCCCTCTTCGCGTCTTGCCAATCGTTCGGAAGCTGCGATGGCAGTCGCCAGATCAGTGTCATCTGGTGGCATAAATAGGCCGTCGTTGGTCCCGTACTCACTCAAGCCCTCGCTGTAAGGAGCATGAGGTTCCTGACCAAATACGACGTCAGCAGAGAAGAGCGACTTCTTTTTCTTCTTCTATGCGCGAGCTCCGGTCGCAGCCAGCACCAGCTTGCGTTTCGTGGGCATTTTAGGATGGCGAGTCCCGATATCCGAGCCCACACCAGATTCGGGTGAAGCTACGGTTACCTTCTCCACGAAAGCACGGGGCGCCGATGGCACGTCCACAGGATCACGGGGCAATCCACGTGTGGGGCTTAGCACACGTGGATGCTCAACTGCAACAGCCTCTCTTAGCGGAGGGGGCACGGCAATCCGTCGCCTTAAAGGGACATTGCGATCGCTGGCAGGGGGTGCACTCTTGCGATCGAGCAACGGCCGCCTCTTCTCCCTGATGACAACACCCATCGCATGCTGATACCAGGCCCCGTACACGTTAAGGGCCCTCGGGATGCAACTTGGCTCGCTAATGAAGAAGTGGGAGCCCATATTCAAGCGCATAAAGTGATGCAGCGCACCCCGGATTCCCTCCCTGGTGGCAGAAGGTTCTTCCAAAAACACCTCCAGTGGGACCTTCTGGTTATAACTTAGCTGCTGGGCAAAATGATGGGGGTTGTATCTCATAAAAAGCGCCGTATCATTTTGCCTGAATACGAGGAAGCCCGGCCTGATAGAATATAGATGTAGAATCTCTCGAGCTTTCAATAAGGAAGCCCCGTCCATAAAATTGTCGCCCAATGCCAACACCGTCTTGGAAGTTTCCTGGCCAATCGTCAGGACTTTGTCTGTAAAAGACATACGAGCTCCGACCGTGCGCCGACGAAGAAGCAACCCCCTAGCCTCCCACTGAGACGGATTCACGATAGAAGCGTCAACCAGCCGCATAATTCAGGGGAATTTGCACTTCTCGAAAAACGTGGGTCTTTTATGAATACCAAATACCCCGAGTATGTGCATTTCCATCCATGAAGTAAAGTGGTGCATCGGGAAGTTGGCAGCTTGCACCCCCGGTTCAGTTGTATCCGCTGCCACACTAAGACCATGGTATAGGTGGGCCAGCCCGGCAATCCCGATGGCCACTTGTATTCCGTCCACTATTCGATGTGCTGGGTAGAAGACGGACGACCTCATATAGCGAGGGTGCATGGGGAGCGCGAACCAACACAACCATAGCCCGAGAAACCCGAGAAAGAAAGTTTTCTCGTCAATGCACGGAACAACGATTTCTGACAAAGGGATTATCACGGCATCGGGAAGATAAAAACCCTTCTGATCATCTTCCAGTACTGGTTGACGGTCCAATCCAAAGCCGAAGGGATCGTCGAGCTTAGAAATTTTTTCCGCCTCTTTGCGATAGAATCTCCAGTCGAAGAAATCGGGCAATGAAGTCTGCGAAACTGACCCCCCGTCCTCCGGATTCCAAGAAAAGACTCTCGTACATATTCAGCACTTTTATCAGACTAGGAAACTGGTGCTGGATGGCGTTCTCCGGTGTTAGGCCCATCACCACTGGCTTGGTGACGAAAACATATTCGTTCGGAGGAAGCAGCTCCTCGTAGTGTTCCCCTAACCGGCAAACCGGAAATCTCAGCGAATTCTTCTAAGGAGATGGAGACTTCTCTGTCCAGTAGAAGAAAGGTATGGGTTGGGATATTCCATTGCTCCAAGAATGCCTTAATCCACCATGTCGGAGGAGCAGAATATTGGAACAGCGAGGCATAAACCGCAGGGTATAGACCGATCTTCAGCAAGTGCGTCTTCTTCGCTGACAAAATGTATCTGGCCCACTGCAAATACCCGGCCGAATGTCGGGGGGTCAACCCGATGTTGTAGGGTTGTCCCCAAGGGCGCGACTCGCCCTGGCATATGCGCCGCCCCAATGTATCCAAAGCCGCCGGCAGGTGCATGGGTATGGCGGCAATCGAAGATTGAAGAAGACCCTCCGAAGTCTAATTGACAACCTCCACGGCATAGTTCACCGGGGGTGCATCCGCGTATGAAATCGACGAGATCGGATCTGATGGCGTTGCACAGGAGAAGCTTCGACGACCTCGGATTATCTGGTCGTACCACCTACCCCACAAGTGAAGATTTTTGTGTTCCGGGTCATAGTCTCTGATAAGCGCGAGAACCTCCCGGTCCACCGGTGCCTCAGGGAATCCTCCCTCTGAACGGAAAAACGGGAAAGAAAGATCGGAAGACATGTCTCCTGCGAGAAAGAACAGAATTCAATTATCAGTATTATAATTTTAAAATTTTGACACTCGGCCCTTTAAAATTTGTACCACACTGCAATACAATGGAAAGGGGACCAAAGGTGGACCCACAAAATCCAGATGGCAATGCATCAATTAATAAAACAGCCTCATCATTGGATAAGGCTGTCAATTAATGAGGAAATCCTCAAGGAATATTCTCATTGAATGAGAAATCCCTTAGGAAAAGGAGAAAATCTCCCTTTGAGAGCAAAGCTCTGTAACAGAGTGACACTTGTCAAACTCTGGTCATGACGGAATAAAATTGCTCAAAGAGCCTGGCTCTGTAATGATGATGGAAAATACATCAAAGATTAATTAAAATTAATTCTTGAGAATTAAAATTTTTGGATCTTCAAGATCCATGAAAAAACTCTTAAGAGTTCTTCATCAAAGATCAAAAGATCTACATATTATCAAAAGAGCAGAGCTCTGATTCATGGGATAAGAACCCCCAAGAAAAGATCTGTTTAGATCTATGGGTTCATGAGAGCAAGGCTCTATTAATGAAACCCTAAAAGGGTTTTCTTTAGATCAAAGATCTATGAAGAGCAAGGCTCTGTTAATAGGTAAAAACCCTAATTTATTAAAATTAAATTTTTTAATTTTACCTAAGAGTTCTGACTCTTGAAGGTTCTTAATAAAAGAGCAAGGCTCTGAGAAAAAATTCTCAAAGAAGATGATAACCATCTGAGGACTAAAGGTCCTATTTATAGGCACTGAAACGCCTCTTCAACTTCTGAGTTGATCCAAGGGCTTAGATGTTACCACCGCTGCACTCACGTGTGCGCCAAGTGTACGCAATGGTGGGGGGGGCATTTGTTTCCCCAATCAGAGCAAAGCTCTATTTTGAATTTCAAAATTCAAAAATTGAAGCAACGCTTCAGATCCCATGCGCTGCGCGCTGCGTGCCACGTGTCAAAAACAGACGCGCCAGGAGCGCTTCGCCTTAGGCAGCACACCCCCAATCAAAGCAAAGCTCTGTTTCAAAATTCAAACTTAAAAGTTGAAGCAACGCTTCAGATCCGGCGCTGTACGCTGTGCGCCACGTGTCAGACACAGGTGCGCTAGCGCGGTTGCGCTGCGCTCTGCGCTGCGCGCCACGTGTCAGACACAGGTGCGCTAGCGCGATTGCGCTGCGCTCTGCGTTGCGCGCCACGTGTCAGACACACACGGGTGCACTAGCGCAGTTGCGCTGCGCGCCACGTGTTGAACGTAGGTGCGCTAGCGCAAGGTGCGCCAGCGCTGCAATTAAAAATTCCCCCACCGTCAGATCTAAAGATCTCCTAATAATAAATTATTAATTAATCAGAACTAAAATTCTGTTATGGAAAGATTTTTCAATCTTATTAAAACAAGAAGATTATCTTCTGTAAAACAGAAGCCTCAAGGTCAAAGATCCAACGGTGGGAAATATTCCCAAATCAATCAGAGAAAGATCTCTTAAAATTGATTTAACAAATCATTTGTCCCTATATAAAGGCCCCTAGACTTCAAGTCTCACATACAGAATACAAGATAGAGAACACACAGAAAGAAAAAGAAAAACCCTCTGCAAAATGAAGAGCAAGCTCTTAGAAAGAAGAAGATTTTTCTTCATCTCCAAGGTAAAGAACTATGTTCTTGAATAATAGAGATGAATCCATCTCGTAAAAAGAAGAACCATCTTCTAAACCGATCTTAGATCTATAAAAAAAACCAAGGTCTTTGATTTAGATAAATCAAAATATCTAATCATAAAGAAAAAAAAAATAAACAAAAGAAGTATTTTACTTCATTCACAGATCTTTGATCTATAAAGGCAGAGCCTTTTATGAAAACAAGAACTCTTGTTCTAGGATCTTGAGGCAAAGCCTCCTTTAAGAAGAACATAAAATTTGTTCTTTGATCTTAAAATTGATCAGAGGCGCATTGCGCTATTGAAAAGTGCCTTGCACTCATGAACTGCGCCTTTGCGCTTCTTGGATCGGCGCTCAGCGCCAAAACATGCCACGTGTCAACCATAGACACCACTTGCGCTTTGCGCTTCTGAAACTGAGCGCTGTGCTCATGGACTGGCGCTCAGCGCCAAGTGCGCCACGTGTCACTCGCTGGCGCGCCAACAGACTAGCGCAATGCGCTCGTAAATTAAAAGCGCAATACTCTAACAAACTAGCGCTTAGCGCTAAGCGCGCCACGTGTCACTCACTGGTGCGCCAACAGACTAGCGCAAAGCGCTCATAAATGGATAGCGCAATGTGCTAATGAACCAGCGCTTAGCGCTAAGCGCGACAAGTGTCACCTTCAGGTGCGCTAGCGCAATGCGCTCTTCAATTGGCGCAAAGCGCCTGACGCGCCACGTGGCGCACTGTCAGAACATGCTCTGTTCTGATAAAGACAAAAATGTCAGAGCCCAATGCCTAGCATTATTAAAAGGTTTGAGCCCAAATAAAGGCTTAATAGCCAGAACAAAAAAATAAAATGTTAAACTTTTTTTTTAATTAATTGGACTTAGCCCAATTCTGGCCATAAGTCCTCAACTTATGTTGAACTGAGCACATCTGCTCTTTCAACCAACTCACCTTGGTTCAAGGGTACATCTCTTCACTCCTTTGATATTTGTCGTTGTAATTCATCAACGTCTTCAAAGAGGTGACGGGTCCCGACAACCACACATTTCACGGACTGTGGGGTCCTTAAACTCATGGACTATGATGTCCTTAACCTCGACCGCGATGTCTTTAAACTAACATTCGACCGTGATGTCTTAAAACTAACATTGGACTGTGGGGTCCTTAAACCCATGGACTATGATGTCCTTAATCTCGACCGTGATGTCTTAAAACTAACATTGGACTGTGAGGTCCTTAAACTCACGGACTATGATGTCCTTAACCTCTACCGCGATGTCTTAAAACTAACAATGGACCGTAATGTCCTTAAACTTTATCGACCGCAATTTCATTAAACTAAACAAAAGAGTCCAATTGCTCTCTTGTTGGATCTAAACGATCCCGTTAAGTTGATCTTAGTCTAAAATTAGACTAACGTATCCTTAACAAACGTTTAAGTTGATCTTAGTCTCAAATGAGGCTAACGTATCCTTAAACCCAAACCCCCCAAACCCAAATCTAAGAAAGATACGGATTTGGACTAGTCCACGCATACGGGCGACAACATAACTTAGTCTCCGTATACAATCCACGGGCAACCAAACACAAAACAAACACCCACGACATGAAGTGACCACATGGAGAAGGAGAAAGTTGTTACCGCGACGCGGTAGCGTAATTAACTGCAGGGGCTTGCGCCTGCAGGGAAGAGCGTCCCCACAATCAAAAAACCCCTCAAACGAGGGGGAATCTGACGAAGTCTGCTACATCGGCCACATCCATTTAAACCTTCGATACATGGTGCCATAAATCAACTTGGCATCTTCGGAAAGGTGGAAGGATAGTCCCAATTAGCATCTGCCACCATATTCAGGCAAGACGTTCGTCTTTCCGGTTTCCGGCGGTAAACAATGCCGTCGCTTCATTTTTGTTTTGATGATGTCGTGCCGTTTCTTTGCTGAAATAGGGTAGACATATGTAGGACCCCTATGATGTATGTATCGCAATTGAAGTCCGGAGCTCGGAATATGCCATTGCTCCATTTTTTATTCGACCCTTGGGTCTTTGTTGACGTCGTGTCTGCACCCTGCTGGAGTAAGAAGGAATGCCAGGATAGTCTCTAGGTTGTATTTGAACCGTCAAGACTTGGAGCTAGGATTTTACCGTGACTGCATTTCTATTTGACCCTTGGTCTTTGTTGACGTCGTGTCTGCACCCTACCGGTATGAGGAGAACGTCGGGATGATCACAAAGCTTTAAATGTTTCCATTAAGATCTGAAATTAGGATTTTGCCGTCACTTCACATTTATTTGATTGTTGCGTCCGCATCCTACTGAAATGAGGAGCATGTCGAGCTGGAGCTAGGATTTTTTTTTCCATCACTCCACTTTTGTTTGTTGACGTTGCGTCTGCACCCTGTTGGAATGAGAAGAACGTCAAGCTGATCTCTAGGTGGTACATATTGCCATCAAGATCTGGCTCTCCCTTTGACGGAGCATGATGGGAAAATATGGCTCCCTTTCTTTCATTTGTGCCCATGAATCGTATACAAGAGTCAATATGGACATACTTGCAGGGCAGAGGAAATTTTATATATATATATATATATATATATATATATATATATATTTGTTTCCGTGATACTCTATCTTTTCAGCTTTTCATATCGCGAAAGTCGTATTGCCCAATCATTTTGGCTTTTTATTCGCGGTGCCCAATCATTTCGGCTATTTTTTAATATTTTTTACTCGCTGCTGTTTATTGCAAGTTGCCCAAACATCTAGGCATTTTTTATATGCATATTTTTTGCTCCCTGATTTTTATTGCGAGTTGCCCCATCATTTCGGCTATTTCATATGCATTTATTTTGCTACTCGCTGCTTTTTTTATTGCGAGTTTGGAATCTGATACCAACCTTGGAATCGGCATCGCTATGACTGGAATATTTCCAGGAGCGAATCATCATTTGCCTTGAAAGAATTTTGGAGTTTGACACCTATTTAGGCATCAACATCGCTACGACTGGAATGTTGCCAGGAGCGAATCATCATTTGCCTTTGTTGATTTGAACAAAAATGGCTTAGTAAACGGGGTTAAGAACTTGTTGACTAAGACTTTTTGACTTTATGAGCTGTAAGGGTCTCATAAGGTTATTTCTCCCTACGAGTCGTGAGGATCTCGTAGGTGTATTTTCTCCTTAGGAATCGTGGGGATTTCTGTGTGTGTTCTTTTATAAGTCATAAGGATCTTATAAAAGTATTTTCTCCTTATTAGTCGAGAGGACTTACAAGTGTCGTTCACCACATGGGGGCATTTCTCGCCATTGGAGGAACTTGGTGGGGAATATTTATTCGTTCCCGTGGATTATATACAAGGGTCAATATTGGACCGCCTGTTGGGCAACATCAGGGGAATATGACGGCTTAAAAACAAGTTTAGATCCCTATAACTTAAGGCTTTTGAATCTTACGAGCCGTGAAGGTCTCATAAGTGGAATTCTCCTTACGAGTCATGAGGATCCCGTATGTGTGTATATATATTTTTTATGTTTTTTTACGAGATTGTGCCCTTCCAGGATTTCATAAGCTCGCCAGTAATCCTGTCGTTTTTACTCCTGGCGTCCTTTCAGGTTTCATCCATATCCATTTTGCTTATGGACATACCGTTTTTTAACGAGATTGCGCCCTTCCGAGTTTTCACAAGCTTGCCGATAGTCCTGCTGTTTTTACTCACGGCTCCCTTTCGGGTTTTCATCCGTGCCCATTTCGCTTGTAGACATACCATTTTTTTTTGAACGATAGAACTCCCGAAAGTAGTCTCACCGCAGGTGACCCATCTGTTTGCCAGTGGGACTTGGGGATGCAACCCTCGCCATTGAGACTTCGATTGTAATATAGATCTCAAGGTAGTGTATCGCCGTATTTTGGGGCGATGCTCATGTTTAAGGACGCTTCAGTCCTATATCGCCCTGTTTGTGGAGAAATCCTAGTTTAGGGACTTTTTGGTCCGATGTCGCCATATTTGAGGCGAAGTTCTAGTTTAGGGAAATCTCGGTTCGTTGTTAGTTTAAGGACTTTTCGGTCCATTGTCGCCGTTTTTAAGGCGAGGTTTTAGTTTAAGTACATCTCGGTCCGTTGTTAGTGTAGGGACTTCTTGGTCCGTTGTCGCCGTTTTTGAGGCAAATTTCTAATTTAAGGACATCTCGGTCCGTCACCGCCATGTTTGAGACAACGGGGTTTCTTTGCATATTACTCTCAGAGTTTTTGACTCAGGAAGATAGCGAGCGGACACAAGCATCATCATCTATCATTAACCCAATTCGTGACTCGTTAGGTGTAGTATTTTTTGAGGAATCGGCCGTTTATTGGCCGGAAGGGTATTTCGCCATGCATATCCACCTTGAGAGACTTTGTCTATGATGTACGGGCCTTCATAGTTTGGCTCGAATTTCCCCCGTTTTGCATGATTGAGGATCATTGGTCTTTTGACGACTAGCACGAGTTCACCTTGGCGAAATGTTCTCGGCCTGGTCAGTCTTTCGTATGACCGCGTCATCCTTACTTTATAAGCCTCCAGGTTTTGTTGTGCTTTAAGGCGAGTTTCGTCAAGGGCATCGAGCTCCTTAAGCCGAAGATGAGCATTTTCTTCATCTGTCAACTCATATCGAACCGCTACTCATAGAGAAGTGAGCTCTATTTCTAGGGGAAGCACTACTTCCGTGCCGAATACCAACGCGTATGGTGTTGTATTCGTAGTAATTTTGAACGTTGTTCGGTACGCCCATAGAGCTTTATACAGCCTTTCATGCCAGTCTCTTTTGTTTTTGGATATCGTTTTCTTTATAATCTTCGTCAAGGTCTTGTTGAAAGCTTCAGCTAGACCGTTGGCATGAGAATTATAAACTGAAGAGTATCTCCATTCTATTTTATGTTGTTGTACGAAGCGGCTGATTTTATGGCTCCTGTAGGCCGGCCTATTATCCGAGATAATTCGTCGCGGAGTGCCGAACCGGTAGATTACATGGGTTCCGAAGAAATGGAGGATATTCTCCGTCTTCACCTCCCTTAGTGGTATTTCTTTTGCCTACTTAGAAAAGTAATCGGTCTTTGCCAGTATTAACCGATGTCCTTTGGAAGATACTGGTTCAATAGGGCCGATTATATCGGTTCCCCACATTTCGAACGGCCAGCTAGCTACTGTTGGGTGTAGAGGATTTGGATGCTGGTGGATGAATTCCCCGTGAATTTGGCACGAGTGACACTGCTTCGCATATTCGAGGCAGTCCTGAATCATCGTGGGCCAATAGTAACCCATTCTTTTGATCTTCAGCTTCATCATTGGTCCAGCTTGGCGAGAACCATAGAGGCCGTCGTAAGTTTCTTAGACGACTTTCTTTGCTTTCTTCGGCCCCAAGCATCTTAGCCATAGACAGTTGAACGATCTCTTATATAGAGTATCATTGACGAAGGCGAAGGACAGAGCTCGTTTTATGAGATGATGTCTAGACAGCGCATTTTTAGGCATTCGTTGGGATTTGAAGTAGTCTATGAAGATCTCCCTCCAATTCTTGACCTTTTCTTCATCCTCTATTTGAAGGGCTGCTTGTTCAGTCATTTCTTTCCCTCCGGATGGCTTTGTTAAGTCTCCCAAAGATATTTCTGTTGGCGTGAGGATCCCACGGCTTTGCACGATGATCTTTACATCATCGAGGTCTTCGTCGGCTAATTCCTTAGCCAATTTGGCCAACGCATCCGCCTTGCTGTTTTCCGCATACTGTATACTCTCCAGGATGTAGGAGGGGATTTGTGTCAGCAGTTGCTGCACTCTTTCGCCATACTTTATTAGCTCTGGCTTGCACGTCTGATAGTCGTCATTTACATGGCTAATGATCAGCTGGGAGTCTCCATATATGAGGATGTTTTTGATTCTCATGTCGACAACGATCTCGAGACCTGCTATCAAAACTTCATATTCAGCTTCGTTATTAGTTTTCGGTTCCGTTAAGGAAAGGGCGTAACGCAATATCCCTCCTTATGGGGTCACGAAGATAAGGCCCATCCCGTCTTTGATTATGAGGGTATTCTGCTTTCGCTTCTTTATTGTCACGACCCGAAAGGTACGGAGCGTAAATTACGAAACGTCTCAAGGCGTACGTAACCTAAGTAAGCCAAAATCGAGAAATCGAAACCAAATAGAGCAGTAGAGTGAAGGGAAACCAAAATATATAAAGCAAATTTCAAATAATTAAGTCGCATCAAGCTTTTAAAAGCAACATCCATTTTTCCGAAAAATTCGGCAGAGTCTCCTTTGTAAAAACTGACCCCAAACAGGTACAAAACAGGAATATATATACAACATGAAATAAGGCATCCTCAAGCGGGAGCTTGCTCTTCGCCCAAAGGAGGATTCACAATCCCACGCAATAAATAT
Organism: Agapanthus africanus; assembly: GCA_030015575.1. NCBI lineage: Eukaryota > Viridiplantae > Streptophyta > Magnoliopsida > Asparagales > Amaryllidaceae > Agapanthus > Agapanthus africanus. The sequence goes on from CM057339.1 coordinate 724,957,851, forward strand.
CATAACTGTGCAGAATAAGTAAGTAAAAGCAAAAAAAAATTAAACATCATGTCGGCTCAAGTGAGCTCGACCCAGAAATACAACATATAAATACACAAATCTCACTGTCTCGTCTCTAAGTCGCTAATACAATAAAACATGTGGTAAATACGGTAGATGGAGTACGCTAGATACAAATATGACACAAGTGGCAACAAAATAACCCCGCAACCCACCTACGAACAGTGCTGCGAATCCAAGCAAAAAAGAGCAAAAGAGGAGGTGCGTCCGCCGCTACTGTGCTGACGGGTCAGACCTGCAAAACACTGTGGCACCACGGGGGTGAGTTGCCAACTCGTGAGTAAAAATAACATCTAATAAAGCTATTGTAAGCATGTACACAATGATGTCACAACCTACATATGCTAATATGATGCGATGTAATAATATGCATGTAGCATGAATGCAATGAATAATGCGAGATTTGAATATAAATAACATGGGAAATCTGTGTTTTTATCTTAATAAAACTTTCGAAATTTTGTTGTAGTTTCATCAATGAAATCAATATAAATCTGCGTCCGTATCGACATCAATATGAAAATCTCAGTAAATCCGGGCTCCGGCAATCCGGACTGGCCCATAAATATAAATCTCAGGCTCAATAGCAATATCTGGGGCTCCGGCTATCCGGACTGGCCCAACTCCGATCGGTACCCTCCGGATATCCGACGAGTCAACAAACAATCATCGGTCAGCAATGCTCCCCTGTCATAGGCTCAACGCCTATATCTGCGATCTTCTTGCTCCGGGGTACCGCACCGGGTCCACCATGCACCCACAAACGGTTCCTACTCCTCCTCGAATTGGGTGTAGGATACTGCTCAAGCACCAAGAAATCTCAAGGTGGACAATAGATGCATCATTTCATGAGAAAACCGCAAACTTACATTTTTAAAATGGTAATATGTTTTCAAATCTTTGCAGTTCCTCTAATCCATAAATATCATAAATACGGAAATCATCGAGCGAATCATGATACATGAATGTCTATGATATTAATAATATGAAATGCAATGCGGAAACTAGAAAGCTATGCGTGAACAATGATGCAATAAGATGTGTGCATGTGTCTAGCAATCCTACATATCCATATCAAGGAATTAAATATATCAATTGCAGGTTATTAACATAATGGCGCAAGTGATAAGATTTGGATTTAACTAGTTAAGTGTTTGTGGCATAGCAATTACCAAGGCGTGTGTGTTCCCATGAATAGTGCCCGTGCAGCATAAGTCAATGGTAATAGTGCGAGTGTCCTATGAGGTACTAGCACCGTATATATATGTATGACGAATGATGCAATGCAACGGGATGATAATTAGGAACTACGCATTTAATTATAGTTTAAACTACATTCTAACTATCGGGCGTCAAGCGCCATCCAAACGATTGCCTGCAGCACTCGCTTCAAAAGCAGATCACAAAACCACCCAAAATCTTAACTAAAACATTTAATTTACACTAATTTAAAACAATAAGGTATAATAGTGTAATCTGAAGCAATTACTTGGGCTAAACGACACTAATAGCACTTAATTGAGCTAATCAAGCCCTAAAAACCCTAACTTATCCTAATATTCACTTAAACCGTCTAATTAGCACTAAAACCCACAAAAATAATTTAAACCAAAATAACTACAAGTTTAGCAAAGAGGTGATTAAAGTAAGCTTAACACCTCACAATAGGTCAAGTAGTGGCACCACTTGCTGGTCTTGCCCCTAGAGTTCAGATTTGGCTCCAAAACCCAACAAAGGAGGGATCAAAGTGAGGTTGGTGTGATGGTAGATGAGTTTTTAATGAATATTTGGGCAAGGAATTGATGAGAGAAGAAGAAGAGATGAAGGGGGGAGCTGAGCTGCTGCTGGAAATTTAGGAGAGAGAGTGTGTGAGAGAGAGAGTATCCCAAGTCAAAGCTCACCATGCTTAATAAATACCCCCATGCCTCTCTTTTCTCTCATTTTCCTATTTCTTTTATTGTTTATTTGTTAAGGGTTTTATTTTAAAAAGAAGAATGAAACGAAATTTGAATGAAGAGGAAAAATGAAGAATGTGTTAAAATGTGTTAAGTGTGTTAAGCGTGCATGCAAGTTACACTAAGTAGCTTGGAACAATATAATTAAGGAAATTTTTAATTAAGTGAACACTAAGCAAATTACTAATCAATAAAATACATTTATATATAAAAACACATATTTTCATAATTAAAGTTTGATTTATTCCAGTTTATGTGGAAATTTATAAATTACGAGATTTTATGAAAAACGCGCATTATCGCTAATTAACACGAAATTAATCTAACGAGTTTCAAAGTGTTACAATCTTCCCCCTTAAAGAAATTCTGTCCCCGAATTTAAAATTCTGTCCCCGAATTTGAAATTCTAGCTACGCGTACCTTCAAAGAGATGGGGATAATTCTTCTTCATCTCGTCCTCGGTCTCCCAGGTGACCTCCTCGCTGCTCGAGCCACGCTAAAGGACCTTGACGGACGGTATAACCTTCGATCTCAATTTCTTCACCTGCCGATCCAGGATGACCACCGGCTGCTCTGCAAAAGAAAGGTCGCGCTCCAGCTGGATCGTCGGGTGCTGAATCGCATGCGAAGGATCATGAAGATACTTGTGGAGCATCGAAACGTGAAATACGGGGTGAACGTCTGGAAAACTGGGTGGAAGAGCTAACCGATACGCAACTGCACCAACACGCTCGAGGATCTCGTAGGGGACCACATATCTGGGACTAAGTTTCCCCTTCTTCCCAAATCTCATCACACCCTTCATTGGGGAGACCCTCAAGAAAACATGATCACCAACAGAAAAGTCAAGTCTGCGCCGGCGACGGTCCACATAAGATCTCTGCCTGCTCTGGGTTGCTCTCATCCTATCACGAATCAACTGGATCTTCGCGGTCGTCTCCTCAACAATATGCGGCCACAAAATACTGCTCTCGCAGATCTCTGTCCAACAGACGGACGATCTGCATCTCCTCCCATATAGAGCCTCGAATGGTGCCAGCTGTGGAAGCTGTTGTTGTAGGAGAACTCTACTAATGGCAAATGGTGATCCCAGCTACCTTCGAAATCTAAAACGCACGCTCGGAGCATGTCCTCGAGAGTCTGAATTGTCCGCTCTGACTGGCCGTCTGTCTGCGGATGAAATGTTGTGCTGAAACTCAAGCGGGTGCCCAAAACCTCCTGAAGCCTCTGCCATAGTCGGCTGGTAAACTGGGTGCCTCGGTCGGACACAATACACGTCAGGACGCTATGCAACTGTACGATCTCGTCAATGTAAATCTGGGCATACTGAGCAAATCCGAAAGTGGTCTTCACTGGCAGGAAGTGAGACGCTTTCGTCAATCGATCCACGATCACCTAAATAGAGTCATACCCTCGACTGGTCCTGGGTAGACCCATGATGAAGTCCATAGAAATCTGCTCCCATTTCCACTCCGGAATGGGCAAAGGCTGCAACTATCCCGCTGGCCTCTGGTGCTTGGCCTTGACTTGCTGACAAGTCAGGCATCTCGACACGGAGTATGTGACTTCCTTCTTCATCCCGTCCCACCAGTAAACATCTCTCAGATCATGGTACATCTTGGTGGAACCTGGATGAACACTGTACACCGATCAGTGTACCTCCTCAATGTGGGAGATAGTGTCCTCAAAGTCAATTATTGGATCGCAGGTACGTGATTGCAATGATTAAGGCAGGACCTATACCGATATGACAGTCTTGCTCGAGATGATAGTATGCTATCTGGTTTGTCTTTATCATCGTATACATGCTTTAGTTCGCTATTGCATATTGATAGAGCCCATAGGATTCTTGCTTGACTACCAGCAGTATGATGGCGATCATATACGTAGGAGCTGGGGTCTGTAAGCACATCCTTAAAGTGTCCCTAGTCATGGGAGTTTCAAGACAGGGCATCGATACTCCAGAGTAGACTAGTGTATACAGTCGAGACCCCGACGAGGGGCGGTGGCCGGTCTCACAAGCCATTGGTGTCAGTTGGTTCACCTAAGATGTATACAGGTGCTCAATAGGTTATGAGTACACCGGACAAGACTCGCCGGGAACATGCTAGTTGGTATTATACATATCGTCAGATAGGAGTTCCCAGGTGACATGTGTATAGGTTAGTTCATCGACCTGAGGTCGTCATTTGTCTCGTGTGAGTTCCCACTATGCTTTGATTTCTACCCTACCACGGCTCAAAGGAGTCGTGCAAACAGGTCCTTTTTGGGTACAGTCCCGAGCCACATGGAGGCAAGTGAGCGGATCGGCAGGGGATTCGTCTCTCCCGGTATTGGGGGTAAGATCGCTCTGTGTCTAGGAGATCCATTACATAAAGCCCTCGGCCGAGGCAGGAGATTTACTGGTAGGTACTCCAATAGTATCTCAGGGTGTTCTGGGCCACTCTCTGACACGACTTATACTGCTATTGGGGGTCTGACGTTACCAGCCCCTAGGCCGATATGCGATACTCATAGACGAACGGACCAGACTGTATGTATATTGTCACTGTTAGGCTCAGTAGGGTTTAGAGATGAGTTCGCTCGTCTGCTTCCCTTCCAATTAATACATAGGCAAACCGTTACGTACAGCTTGTACCTCTGACGTGCTAGAGGTTATACCCTGTTCCAGTGTGTTGATGAGTCATTAGAGTCCCCCACAGACACTTTCCCAAGTTCGGGCGAAACGTTGTAGAGGCCGTATGGTTTTATGGCAGGGTTCGGAAAATACACGTGCATTTTCGAACGTGTCATTTTTCGGGCAGATAATACTGGTAGGCTTTGGTTTAATCCGGAACCCAGAATTATACTGTGTAGATATAATATCTTTGTCTCTGATGCATTTGTATTCAGTCGTAATACAAATGCGGGTATGTTTATACTGATACGGGGTTATCCTGAAATTCATTTCAGGATCACTTTTGGAAGTTGCCAGTTTCCTGTTTTCTATCACCCGTCTTTAACATTCGGTTAAAGACGGATTTATCTTTTCTTGAGATGAGTGTGAAAGCTTCTAGAAGGTGACTAGGATGATGACTAAGCTTGTGAGTCATTGATGCATTAAGTGTTCATTTAATGATTGTGATGACTAGGTTCATTATCATTGGTTTTCTTTAAACGAGTTCATATTAGGTGTTTAGATGACTCATCTCTTCTTTGATCTTATAGTCACCTTCCCCTCTCCTACACTCACCCCCCTTTCATCTATAAGTGGCCGGCCACTTCATGTGGTGTGGGTAATGGTTGCTTGAGAGAAAAAGATGAGAGTTTAAGTGTATGGAAATTTGATAGATACTCATTTCACATTTCCACCCAATCCAAAAGCAACTTCATTAACCGTTCGTCCATAGCTTTGGACGTAACGAGACAAAGTGTTCTACTCATTCTCTACAACATCTTGGTCGTCTCTTTTAGTAAACTTGACGACCGAGTTGCCTCGGTTCAGAGGCGGGAGCCCGTTTAAAAATCCGTCGACGTGGTGCCACCTGGACGAGAAGACTGGAGATTCAGGAGATCGGAGCAGCCGCAACAAAGCGTGGGATGATGGTTGAAGACCGAAGGACTCGGATCGTTCGGTATAACTCTTCTACCCACTTTGTAATTTGTTAGTTTAGCTTTAATGGCAGATCCGGGTTATAGTACACGATAGCGCCAGTTGTAAAAAGATTTTGTTCCGCTTTTGGCGTCTGTTAGACGGCCGGGGCGCTACCGTGGACTTACAGTGGTATCAGAGCCTCACCATTAAGCTATACTAATTTGTGCTAACGCGTTTAAAACATCGATCGAACGGATTTTTGAAAACCGCAAATTCTAAGTTCTGAGTTTCTGTTAAGTTTAAATGATGTCTAAAAATAATTTTACATATGCCAGAAAATTAAGCAGGGCTTTTATAGAATACTGGAGAAAAACGACCAACTGCGTCGACCATACGGCCGCGGAAACGCGGTCAAATCCTGGCTTTGACCGCGGAACCGCGGCGCATTTGGTGACTCAGTTGGCAATTTTTCTCCTGTTGTTTCTAAATTAGAAATTGTGGTGTTTGGTACTGTTCTTTTGGGCCCAGATTTTGTTACTGTACAGCAGATGTACGTGGGGCCCACTTCGGGAAATTTAGTCGATCGAAATTTTAAACTTGTTAGTATGCAGTACTTACTTTATATCTCCGACCGGGAATGTCATTTGATCGGTAAACCGCGTCTAATTGATATAGTTCTTTTAGACGGGTTTGCGAACGTGATATTCGCGTTGATGTTCTGTGTTGTGCTGTGATGTTGCGGATTTGTCGTGGTGTATAGCAGGGTGCAATGGTAGTGCAGTTTGGATTTATTTGTACATTTGATATTGTGGGGCGAGCGTCCAACATGTGGACTGCCGTCACTGCCTGTTGTATAATATTCTTTTGGGGCACGACCGGGTTGAGGTCGATGTACCAGTTGTACATATTTTTATTTTCTATACTAGGTTTACCCCGCGATGGGGTGCACGGATAGCCGGGTTCTGGAGGGCAACTGGTCCGTATCTCATGACTTTGAGAGGCAGAGGGGCCTCACTCTAGAATTGGCAGACTATTCTTCGCACTCGAAGGGGGTATAGGTTGACCCAAAGAGGGGTGCTCAATTTACCGGATTCCGTGAAGTGCCGGGTGTTCCATTCACTATGTCCTCGCTTCAGGTTTTGGCGGGTAACTTGCCGCACCCGTAGGGGTCTAGGTTTCATTGCACAGGCTATCCACACGACCAGGGGAACGTCGGGTTTTCAGCAGCGGCTCTGTGAAACCCGGGGATCCCAGATTATCTGTATTGTTCTGTGATGCTTATTACTTTTCTGTAATGTTGCATATTATCACGCCTGGAGCGATTATTGTATATTGGTATATATACTATTAGATGTTGTATATGTTTTACACCCGCGCTAGTCCATCCCCCGCTCTGTCGTTAGTTAAGTAACCTAACGGGTGATGACGGGACCCAGTGACGAATGCGGATGGCATATACGTACATTTTATTTTCGTTCTTTTCTGGTGTGATTGATAGATGGGACTACGTTGATTCTTATTAATGCAAGTAAAACAAACCTATATTTGATGTTGTTGGAACAAATTTTAAAAGGTGTTATTACAAAGATATTTCCTTTTGTTTTGCATAGGGATATTCAGTTAGAATATCCTGCACCTCATTCAACGAGGCAAGGGCAGATATCCCTTCACCGTGAGTGACCCCTTGGGCAGAAGTTTACGTCAGGGTAATAACTTCAATATAGTCGATTACAAGTTGCTTTGCATCGCGGTATTCAGTTGGAATATCCTGCACCTCATTCCACGAGGAAAGAGCCGAGATCCCTTCACCGGGAGTGACCACTTTAGCAAAGGTTTTCGCCACTATATTTTTATAAAAAGCTATCAGGTTTCTTCAACGAGATCAAGTTCATTACGTTAAAGGTTTTTCGCCAAAAACCAGCCGTAGCCCTCCGTCATTTCTTTTGGGTATTCAGTAGTATTCAAGCTATGTATTTTGGCCCTTAGTCAAGGCATAGTGTTTGGTAGCTGCTGGGTATTCATTTGTTGCATAGATAGATGAGTTGGTTTGGGACAGTCGTTCTGCCATTTTGGCCCTTAGTCAAGGGCATGTGTGGGTGGGTTCAAATTGACCTGGATAGTGACGGGCAGAACTTGGCATGTGACTTATGACTGGCCCTTAGTCAAGGTTATAAGAGCATGTGGCAAAAATCACATCGGGAGTTTCAAATATACAGCAAACTTGCCAGGCATGTGCATACCTTCTGGAGTGTGATAACTTGAGTGGCTTCCATCAAGTTATCATGCGATGATAGTTGGATCCCGATTCTCACTGATGAGTTAGTTTACTCTTCGGGTGATCCCGACTAATTCTTCTTTCAGGTTTGGAGGAGAATTTGATATTACAGTGAGAGGTTTCCTGATTAGATAAAGTGATAACCATTCTGATCTAGATTAGAGTGCACACAGAGTGTTTCTTTTCTCTCTCTCTCTTTGGCAGCGACCTTTGACCGACCCTAGACTATGACTCAGTGACCAAGTTGACCGAACTTTCTTACAATAATGGCTTTTGGATTGTCTGAGTTGCATAAGTCATTGCCGCTCCTTCTTTTACCCTTTGTATTTCTCAGAACACCCCGTGTTACTACGGACATCCACTTCCATTGGATAGATCCATCGTATGGTTATATATGAACTCGAAGGGACTTCTTCGAGGATGGATCCAGGTTCAGGAGAAATAGAATTGGTTTATTCAGTTGTCTTTTGTTATCACCTTCTCTCAGGTTGCAAGGGCTCCTTAGTTTAGGAGAGTACACCTATTACGCTTATTGGATAGTCTTATTCCAAACCATGGGATGGTGCCGAAAGGTAGGGAATGAAGAAAACCAATTAGCCTAAGTAGGGTGTACAGAAGATAATATGTAAAGACAAGATAAAGTGATTAGAAAGAGGGCAAAGTAAACTGCGACTGTTATCATTCACGACCAAACCGCGTACTTCATCGCCACTCCTATTTTACCTTTGCTTTTTTCCCCAGTTTGGGAGAAATAGAATAAGGTATTATTCAGTTGTCTTTCATCACCTTCTCTCAAGTTGCGAGTACTTCTAGGATTAGGAGAGTACACCTATTATGCTAACTGGATAGTCTTCTTCCAAACCATAGGCTGATGCTGTACGGTAAGGAAGGAAGAAAACCATTTAGCCTAACGATGGTGTACAGAAAGTAACGACTAAAGACAAATAAAGGGATTTGGAGAGATGACAAAGAAATATACGGTTACAGTCATGAATAGGATTATGGAAGAGGCATTACTAGGAATACCAGGATACCCCTACGAGACATTTTAATGTTTCAGTTTCACTGCGCATTATTAAAAGAAAATTGTTTTCCCGATTAGATACTTACTCAAGGATATGTATTTACCAGGTTTCATTCTCATATCTGTATGGTTTTTTCAGATTATAAGTGGGAGTAAGTTATTGGGAATTAAGGTGATCAGCCTCATTATATCGGAATTCGTTGTAATTGGTGATATTTGAGGAAATCGCCTGGGTACAGTTTTCAACCTACGATGCACAGGTTTTGAGTTATTCAAACTCAGAGGACTTATACAGAGTATTGTATGTTGCCCAGTGTCCGTCAGGACAAAGGGGTAGGTCCTCGTACTATGTTCTGTTTACTTATTACTTCTCTAGTTTTTAGACAAGTGTTTCGCAGAAATACAATGTCTAAGTTTTGAGAAGTTGTGGGTATAAGAATAAAGTAGAGAACCAGGTGTCACAAGTATCGAGATTCTTCAAAGAGATTGAAGATATAGATTCTTGTGATTGGTATTCAGATGATAGTAATGGCTTTGAGAAACTTGTTTCTCTTTTAGGTTACTCATAATTGGATGGATTTCTAAGTTGAGTAATGCTGATTAGCCTCTCTCCATTAAGTTGATATGCACTGGAGACAGCTGCATGATTTGAATCTGGTTCCAATTAAATTAGTGCCTCTATTTCTATATTGTATATAAAATGGTTCATATCTTAACGATGTTAAGATACGGGGAGTTGTCCAGCTTATGCTTAAAACCAGACACTGGATAAATCAAGGCACGTTTCTGTAATGGCAGTTTGTTGGTTGACCCTGGCTTTGACGAGGGTTGACATTTCTACCATCTGGAAGATCAATAGTTATATTGTTCTTGACTCGTCACAGTTTTATTAAAATGGAATATTTCAGAAAACAGTAGTGGGAGTATGGTAGAACTGGAAGTGATTCCAGAACCGCAAACGATTACGAAATATTTAATAGGACCAATATATTCAATCAGGTTTGACATTCCATTAGCCACTCCGCAGATATGGTGGGTAACCTCAGACACCCGAGAGGTACTCCTGTAGCCTCAAGGACGGTGACAGGGAGGTTCTTATTTACCCACACTTGACACTACTGTTGTTCCAGACTATGAGACCCGGCAAGAGGATAAGTATAACGTCGTTCTAAACATGCTTTAGAAGTATACGTTGATATTATTCTGCCAGAGGGTTGTCATAGTCAGTGGGAGCAGCGGAAGCATAGTGGGCAAGTAGCTTATGTCTATTTATAGACTTGAGCAGTTATAGCGGAGATAGATCATCTAATTTGATGTGACAGTCATGGCTTTGACTTCATCAGAATAGGGTATGGATCTGTTGAGAAGGTAGTAGGGTGTAATGTCCTGGTATTTGGATGACATACACAAAGTAGGAAGTAAAATTCCTATACTACGATCGGTTGTACTGTGGTTATCATACAGTTGTTTCTTCACAAAGGACATAGATATAATATCAGACATTCTGGTTACTAGATCTATGGATTTAGATCTAGATTTGGGTAGTTTCCTAATATGCGTACTTTGACAGTATTCTAATAGTATTTTAGAATAGATGACTCCTGGCATGGTGGTGTACCTGCAGGTGATGGAGTCACCCTCTCTAAAGGTGTCTTAGAGACTAAAGGAGAGAGGGATGTGCATGATTGGCAAATCACTTGCTTAGGCAATTGAGTCAATCATGAGATGTCAAGTACCACACCAGATGTTGTTTTTTGCACTTGATGCGATAAGTTTATATTAATCCAATCCTGAAGAAACATAAGGGAGCAGTTTTAGAACATAGTTCTACGGATTTGATGACGGCAGCCTCCTTCGGGAGACGGTTATCATTCCAGGCTTCCAAGGTGACATGGATGACAGAGTGATTGTCAGAGTTATAGTTTTCCCTCTGATGAGAGACAGTATTATGGACAGGTGGTCCAAGAGGATACTATAGGAGGCTTGGTGCCGGATACTGATTAGGTTCAGTTATCGATACAGTCTAAGAAGTTTGGATTTAGAGTTCATTTATGAACTAGGTCTCATCAAATATCCAGACATATTCTAAGACAGGTATTACTCGATTCGGGAGATGGCTTTCTCCGCGAACTTGAGATTTAGAGAGACATAGAAAGAAACATCAGGGCGGATCCACTCACTGAGGCTATTTCTCGAACACAAGAGTTTTACAAACTAGCTTTGTGAAACTGATTAGTAGAGGAATTGGATGTTCGGTATCACACGGGCTGTGAGTATGCGACATCGCAGTAATTAGCCTTAAGTGAAAGTGGGAGATTGTTGGAGATAGTGCCCTCAAAGTCAATTATTGGATCGCAGGTACGTGATTACAATGATTGAGGCAGGACCTATACCGATATGACAGTCTTGCTCGAGATGATAGTATGCTATCTGGTTTGTCTTTATCATCATATACATGCTTTAGTTCGCTATTGCATATTGATAGAGCCCATAGGATTCTTGCTTGACTACCAGCACTATGATGGCGATCATATACGTAGGAGCTAGGGTCTGTAAGCACATCCTTAAAGTGTCCCTAGTCGTGGGAGTTTCGAGACAGGGCATCGATACTCCAGAGTAGACTAGTATATACAGTCGAGACCCCGATGAGGGGCGGTGGCCGGTCTCACAAGCCATTGGTGTCAGTTGGTTCACCTAAGATGTATACAGGTGCTCATTAGGTTATGAGTACACCGGACAGGACTCGCCGGGAACATGCTAGTTGGTATTATACATATCGTCAGATAGCAGTTCCTTGGTGACATGTGTACAGGTTAGTTCATCGACCTGAGGTCATCATTTGTCTCGTGTGAGTTCCCACTGTGCTTTGATTTCTGCCTTACCACGGCTCAAAGGAGTCGTGCAAACAGGTCCTTTTTGGGTACAGTCCCGAGCCACATGGAGGAAAGTGAGCGGATCGGCAGGGGATTCGTCTCTTTCGGTATTGGGGGTGAGATCGCGCTGTGTCTAGGAGAGCCATTACACAAAGCCCTCGGCCGAGGCAGGAGATTTACTGGTAGGTACTCCAGTAGTATCTCAGGGTGTTCTGGGCCACTCTCTGACACGACTTATACTGCTATTGGGGGTCTGACGTTACCAGCCCCTAGTCCGATATGCGATACTCATAGACGAACGGACCGGACTGTATGTATATTGTCACTGTTAAGCTCAGTAGGGTTTAGAGATGAGTTCGCTCGTCTGCTTCCCTTCCAATCAATATATAGGCAAACCGTTACGTACAGCATGTACCTCTGACGTGCTAGAGGTTATACCCAGTTCCAGTGTGTTGATGAGTCATTAGAGTCCCCCACAGACACTTTCTCAAGTTCGGGCGAAACGTTGTAGAGGCCGTAAGGTTTTATGGCAGGGTTCGGAAAATGCACGTGCGTTTTCGCACGTGTCATTTTTCGGGCAGATAATACTGGTAGGCTTTGGTTTAAGCCGGAACCCAGTATTATACTGTGTAGATATAATATCTTTATCTCAGATGCATTTGTATTCAGTCGTAATACAAATGCGGGTATGTTTATACTGATACGGGGTTATCCTGAAATTCGTTTCAGGATCACTTTTGGAAGTTGCCAGTTTCCTGTTTTCTATCACCCGTCTTTAACATTCGGTTAAAGACGGATTTATCTTTTCTTGAGATGAGTGTGAAAGCTTCTAGAAGGTGACTAGGATGATGACTAAGCTTGTGAGTCATTGATGCATTAAGTGTTCATTTAATGATTGTGATGACTAGGTTCATTATCATTGGTTTGCTTTAAATGAGTTCATACTAGGTGTTTAGATGACTCATCTCTTCTTTGATCTTATAGTCACCTTCCCCTCTCCTACACTCACCCCCCTCTCATCTATAAGTGGCCGGCCACTTCATGTGGTGTGGGTAATGGTTGCTTAAGAGAAAAAAGATGAGAGTTTAAGTGTATGGAAATTTGATAGATACTCATTTCACATTTCCACCCGATCCAAAAGGCAACTTCATTAACCGTTCATCCATAGCTTTGGACGTAACGAGACAAAGTGTTCTACTCATTCTCTACAACATCTTGGTCATCTCTTTTAGCAAACTTGACGACCGAGTTGCCTCGGTTCAGAGGCGGGAGCCCGTTTAAAAATCCGTCGACGTGGTGCCACCTGGACGAGAAGACTGGAGATTCAGGAGATCGGAGCAGCCGCGACAAAGCGTGGGATGATGGTTGAAGACCGAAGGACTCAGATCGTTCGGTATAACTCTTCTACCCACTTTATAATTTGTTAGTTTAGCTTTAATGGAAGATCCGGGTTATAGTACACGATAGCGCCAGTTGTAAAAAATTTTGTTCCGCTTTTGGCGTCTGTTAGACGGTCGGGGCGCTACCGTAGACTTACACTCAAGAGTCTCATGCCTCAGTTCCTCAGTATCTGGTACGCACAGTCTAGTCCCAAATCGTAGTATCCCCTGATCATCGATCACGAACTCGGAAAATCTGCCATGTCCCATCTATGACATGATCTCTGAACAACGGTCATCACTGTACTGCGCCTCATGTATACGGTCAAGCAACTGTGGACGTGCACGAATATACGCAAGCTGTCCCCCGATCAGAGTGAACTCGAACTGCACTCGGCTGTCGCATAAAATCTGCCAATCTGCCAATCTGCCGACGACTGCCTCTGCACTGTGCTCAAACAAGAAAGACTACCCCCGGGCCTCCTACTCAAAGCATCCGCCACTACGTTTGCCTTGCCCGGGTGATAAAGGTCTCACAATCGTAGTCCTTCACTAACTCCATCCAACGACGTTGTCTAAGATTCAGGTCTCGCTGCTGAAATATGTACTTTAAGCTCTTGTGATCCGTGAATATATGGCACGACTCGCCGTATAGGTAATGTCACTAGATCTTGAGTGCAAAGACCACTGCAGCCATCTCCAAATCGTGAGTGGAGTGGTTCTGCTCATGCTTCTTCAGCTGTTGAGAAGCATACGCGATAACCCTGCAGTGCTGCATCAATACACAGCCTAGTCCCACTCTAGAAGCGTCACAATAAACCATAAATCCGCCTGATCCCGAAGGCAAAGATAACACCGGTGCCGTAGTCAAACGAGTCTGCAACCGCTGAAAGCTATGCTCGCACGCCTCTGTCCAAACAAAAGGAACTCCCTTCCGGGTTAACCCGGTCAACGGTGCAGCAATACGCGAGAAGTCCTGTACGAATCGTCGGTAGTAGCCGGCCAGTCCTTGGAAGCTGCGGATCTTAGTAACTGACGTTGGTCCGGGCCAATATTGAACGGCCTCGATCTTCTTCGGGTCCACACATATACCATCTCGTGTAATCATGTGACCCAAGAAATCAACGCTGTCAAGCCAAAACGTGCACTTGGAGAATTTCGCGAACAACTGGTGCTCCCTCAAAGTCTGCAATGTGATCCGCAGGTGCTGCTCGTGCTCCGCTCGGCTCCGGGAATAAACCAAAATGTCGTCAATAAACACGATGATGAACTGATCAAGATACGGCCTGAAAATGCAGTTCATCAAGTCCATAAACGTTGCTGGTGCGTTGGTGAGTCCGAACGACATCACCAAAAACTCATAGTGTTCGTAACGCGTGCGAAAAGCCATTCTTGGAATATCATCCTGCCGACCCCGTAACTGATGGTAGCCTGATCGCAAATCAATCTTCAAGAAGTGTCCCGCACCCTGAAGCTGGTCGACAAATCGTCGATATGAGGTAAGGGATATCTGTTCCGCACAGTAACCCGGTTCAGCTGACGGTAATCGATACACAAGCGCAAACAGTCGTCCTTCTTCTTAACGAACAGGACAGGAGCACCCTAAGGAGATACACTAGGTCGAATAAGCCCTTTATTTAACAAATCCTGCAACTGACCTTTCAACTCTCTAAGCTCCGCCGGGGCCATCCGATAAGGCGGTATGGAAATAGGCCCCGAGCAGGAAATCAAGTCAATGCAGAACACAATATCGCGCTCAGGCGGTAGCCCAGGTAGCTCGTCAGGGAAACATCAGGAAACTCGCTAACAATCGGGACCTGGTCCAACGGGACCTCTGCAGCTCTAGTATCACAAACATATGCTAGGAATCCCTGACATCCCTTCCTCAAGAGCTGTCCAGCATGAAGAGACGAAATCAAGCTAGGAAGGGTGACGCTACGGTCTCCCTGAATAACCAGAACTGGCTCTCCCGGAAAACTAAAAATGACTGCCTTCTCACGGCAGTCCACGGATGCATAACATGTGGCTAGCCAGTCCATGCCCAGAAGAACGTCAAAATCTAACATATCGAGGAGAATCAGATCAACCAAAGAATCCCTCTCCCCGATATGAATAGAACACAATCGATATACAATTCGAGCAACAAAATACTCGCCTACCGGAGTAACAACAATAAGCGGATGATCTAACGACGACGACTCTCTGCCCAACCTCGGTGCGAAGTGCGTAGATACATACGAATGTGTGGAGCCTGGGTCAAATAACACCCGTGCGTCGAAAGAACATACTGGCAAAGTACCTGTCACTACGGCATTGGATGCCTACGCATCCTGCGGAGTCAAAGCGAACACTCGGGCCTGTCCCCCACCAATAGCTGGCTGTCCTTGTCCTCGGCCTCTGCCTCCTCGTCCTCTCTGAACAGGAACGCTACGTCCACGGCCTCTGGGAACGTCTGCGTGGCATGGAGCACCACGAGGGGTAGGAAGTAGAGCACTCTGTGTAGGGGGTGAGGGTGGAAGTGTCACATAAGGAACTGTCGGCTTGCCCTGACGCATCGCGGTGCAATTCTAGAAAAGGTGACCTGGACCCCCACACCAAAAACATACTGGCGGTGGCCGCTGACTTGGTGAATAGGAACTGAACAACTAGCCTCGCGCCATGCCCCGACCGTCACCATGTCCTAGGAAGAATCCGCCACGACCTCTGCCTGCCATGCCTCTGCCAAACTGTACTGGAGCAGATATATCTTTACAAATCCTCTTCGGCCCAGAAACAACCGAAGTCCCTGAAATGCGCTCCTCAAACCGTAAGGCCGTGTCCATAGCAGCTGCATAAGTATCAAAGTGATGTGCGCCGATGGCAAGATATAACTGGGTGTCAAGTCCCTGCATAAACCTCTTTATCCTCGTTTATTCAGTGTCCACCAAGTATGGAGCATATCAACAACTGAGTAAACTGGATATCATACTCGGACGCTGTCATCCGTGGAGTCTTGCGCAATGCCTCAAAACTACGAGCTCGAGCATCACGAACGCTCTCAGGAAGGAAAATTCTAGAAATACTGCTGTAAACTCATCCCAAGTCATAGGAGGTAGACCTGCAGCTCGACCTCTCTCGACTGACTCGCACCACGTCTGAGCAAGGCCCTCCAGATGAAAAATCGCAAGCTTCACCCATCTGTCGTTAGAACATCTGAGCGAACGGCAAATCCTAGACAATCTGTCGAGGAATGTCTGTGTAGGGTTGCTAGGAACACGCACAAGGTTCTACGAGGTATCAACCATGCCCGATTTAAAAATTAGCCGTGCCGAACTACCCGAAGCCGGATCTTTAAACTAGAGATTAGGCGAAAACTAACATGTTAAACAGTTTAACACTAAGTGAGAGGGATTACAACCTTTGTAGATCCGGTCCTTCACTTCTAAAGCTCCGTGTTGAAGTCCCTTCGCTGCGATCATCGTGTTCCGGACTCTCGAGTGGTTCCACGAAGAGAAAGATGCAGTCTTGCTTCCGATCTTCGATACAAAGATGATCTACCTTGAAGTTTCGTTAACATAAGCTAACACTCATAATATGAAGTGAACACCCTCATCTAAATGGTAAGGATAGATGAGGATGATGAAGTAGGATTTTTTCTCTCATTTGTTTTCATATTCTCACTCATTTTCATCACAAAGCAAAAAGCTAGAAAGCTTTTTCACAAGAAGAAGAAGAAAGAAGAAGATGAACAATATGATAAGAATCCTTCTGTGATGAATAATGTAACCATGGTTAACTAAACCTATGTAGAGAATTAACCAAGGCTAGGGCTGTAAGTCTACGCTAGCGCCCCGGCAGTCTACAGACGCCAAATGCGGAACAAAAACTTTTAAACTTGGCGCTATCGTATACTTTAACCCGGATCTGCCATTATTGCTAAACTAACAAACTGTAAAGAGTGTAGAATGGTTATACCGAACGATCCGAGTCCTTCGTTCTTGAACCATCATTCCACGCTCCGTTGCGGCTGCACCGATCTCGTCGATCTCCGATCTCCTCGTCGAGGTGGCACCACATGATCGTTTCTTTAAACGGGCTCCCGCCTCTGACTCGAGGCAACTCGATCGTCAAGTTTGCTAAAAGAGACGACCAAGATTGATGTAGAGAATGAGTAGATGACTTTGTCTCACTTCGTCCAAATCCGTGGACGATCGGTTAATGAAGTTGCCGTGGAAATCGGGTGATGGAATGAAATGAACTGTAAAATTCCATACACCCCGAATACTATCATAATCTTTTCTAACCGAAATGAAAAATCAAGTGAGAGTGAGAATGAGGAGAGAGAGAGGGCAAGCCATATATAGCAAGAGGGAGGTGACCGTAGGAGAAGGGGGTGACCTTAAGCAAAAGCTTCTCACTTTTAAAAATATCTTAAGCAATCCAAAACCATTAATAACAAAGCATGAATCACTAAACACCTCATCATGCATTAATGAACCATTAAATGCATCCAATGAAAACTCAACACCATATAATCCTAGTCACCTCATCTAGAAACTTCTAGAAGCTTCCACACTCATCTCAAGAAAAGATAAATCCGTCTTTAACAGAATGTTAAAAGACGGCTGATAGAAAACTGGAAACTGGCAACTTCCAAAAGTGATCCTGAAACGAATTTCAGGACAACCCCGAAACTGTATAAATATACCCGCATTTGTATTACGACCGAATACAAATGCAACTGAGACAAAGATATTATACCTACTCAATATAATACTCGGATCCGGCTTAAACCAAAGCCGACCAGTATTATCTGCCCGAAAAATAACACGTGCGTAAACGCACGTGCATTTTCCGAACCCTGCCATAAAACCATACGGCCTCTACAACGTTTCGCTCGAACTTGGGAAACTGTCTGTGGGGGACTCTAATGACTCGTCAGTACCCTGGCAGTGGGTTTAACCAAAAACCGTCAGCGGCACTAGGAATGCATAACGGCTGCCCATGGACTGACCTCAAGGGATGCCGATGAGCGCACTCATCCGGAAAACCCTACTGAGCCTAACAGTGACAATGTATATACAGTCCGGTCCGTTCGTCAATGAGTATCGCATATCCGTCTAGGGGGCTAGTAACGTCAGACCCCCAATAGCAGTATAAGTCGTGTCGGAGTGAAGCCCAATTACACCCTGAGATACTACTGGAGTACCTACCAGTAAATCTCCTGCCATGGCCATGGACTTTGTGTAATGGCTCTCCTAGACACTGCACGACCTCGCCCCCAATACCGGGAGAGACGAATCCCCTGCCGATCCGCTCACGTGCCTCCATATGGCTCGGGACTGTACCCAAAAACTACCTGTTTGCACGACTCCTTTGAGCCGTGGTAGGGTAGAAATCAAAGCACAGTGGGAACTCACACGAGACAAATGACGACCTCAGGTCGATGAACTAACCTGTACACATGTCACCAGGGAACTGCTATCTGACGATAGGTATAGTACTAACTAGCATATTCCCGGCGAGTCCTGTCCGGTGTACTCATAACCCAATGAGCACCTGTATACATCTTAGGTGATCCAACTGACACCAGTGGCTTGTGAGACCGGCCACCGCCCCTCGTCGGGGTCTCGACTGTACACACTAGTCTACTCCGGAGTATCGATGCCCTATCTCGAAACTCCCACGACTAGGGACCATAATTAAGGATATGCATATAAACTACCCAACTCTCACGTATATGATCGCCATCATACTGTTGGTAGTAAAGCAAGATCCTAAGGGCTCTATCAAAGTGTAACATGCAATCAGTCACCTGAACATGTACACGACTGATAAAGACAAACCAGATAGCATACTATCATTTCGAGTAAGACTGTGCTACCGGGATAGGTCCTCCGCAATCATTGCAATCACGTACCTGCTATCCAATAATTGACTATGAGGGCACTATCTCCAACAATCTCCCACTTGCACTCAAGGCTAATATTGCGATGTCGACTACTCACAGCCCGTGTGAAACCGAACATCCAATTCCTCTACTAATCAGTTTCACAAAGCCCGTTTGTAAAACTATTGTGTTCGAGAAATAGCCTCGGTGAGTGGATCCGCCTAGAAGTTTCTTTCTGTATCTCTCTTAATCTCAAATTCGCGGAGAAAGCCATCTCCCGAATTGAGTAGTACCTGTCTTAGAATATGTCTGGATATCTGATGGGACCTTAGTTCATAAATGGGCTCCATATCCAAACTTCTTAGACTGAATCGATCACTGAACCTAATCAGTATCGGGCACCATGCCACCCACAGTATCCTCTGGAACCACCTGTCCATAATACTGTCCCTCGTCAGAGGGAAAACTAAAACTCTGACAATCACTCTGTCATCCATGTCACCTTTGAAGCCTGGAATGATAACCGTCTCCCGAAAGAGGCTGCCGTTATCAAATCCATAGAACATGTACTAATGTTCTAAAACCGCTTCCTTATGTTTCTCCAGGATTGGATTAATACAAACTTATTGCATCTAGTGCAAAACCAACATTTGGTGTGGTACTTGACATCTCATGATTGACTCAATTGCCTAAGCAAGTGATCTGCCAATCATGCACATCCCTCTCCTCTTTAGTCTGTAAGACACCTTTAGAGAGGGTGACTCCAAATCCTGCAGGTACACCACCATGCTAGGAGTCAACTATTACAAAAACCATTAGAATATCTGTCAAAGTACCCACATTGGGAAACTACCCAAATCCAGATCTAAAACCATAGATCCAGAAACCAGAATGTCAAATATTATATCCATATCCTGTCTGGAGAAACAACTGTGTGACTACCACAGTACAACCGATCGTAGTATAGGAATTTTACTTCCTACTCTGTGTATGTCATCCAGAAACTATGACATCACACCCTACTACCTTCTTAACTGATCCATCCTCTATTCTGATTGAAGTCAAACCCATGACTGTCACATCAAAATTAGATGATCTATCTCCGCTATAACTGCTCAAGTCTATAAATAGACATAAGCTACTTGCCCACTATGCTTCTGCTGCTCCCACTGACTACGACAACCCTCCTACCGGGTCTCATATCCTGGAACAACAGTAGTGTCAAGTCTTGGTAGATAAGAACCTCCCTGTCATCGTCTCTGAGGCTACCGAAGTACCTCTCGGGCATCTGAGGTTACCTACCATACCTGCGGAGTGGCTATTGTAATGTCAAACCTGATTGAATGTATAGGTCCTATTAAATTTTCCGTAATCGTTCGCGGTTCTGGAATCACTTCCAGTTCTACCATACTCCCACTACTGTTTTCTGAAAAAGATCCATTTTTACTAAAACTGTGGCGAGTCAAGAACAATATCACTATTGATCTTCCAAATGGTAGAATATCAACCCTCGTCATAGCCAGGGTCAACCCACAAACAGCCATTACAGAAACGTGCCCTGAGTTATCCAGTGTCTGGTTTTAATCATAAGCTGGACAACTCCCCGTACCTTAATATCTTTTAAGGTACGAACTATTCTATATCCAATACAGAAACTTTGGCACTTATTTAATTGGAACCAAGATTCAATCCATGCAGCTGTCTCCAGTGCATATCACCTTAATGGAAAGAGGCTAATCAGCATTACTCAACTTAGGAATCCATCCAATTATGAGTAACCTGAAAGAGAAACACGTTTCTCACAACCATCACTATGATCTGAATACCAATCACAAGAATCTACATCTTCGATCTCTTTGAAGAATCCCGATACTTGTGATACCTGGTTCTCTACTTTATTCTTATACCCACAACTTCTCAAAACTTAGACCTTGTATTTCTACGAAACACTCGTCTAAATACTAGAGAAGTTATAAGTAAACAGAACATAGTACGAGGACCTACCCCTTTGTCCTGATGGACACTTGGACAACATACAATACTCTGTATAAGTCCGCTGAGTTAAACAACTCATAACCTGTGCGTTGTAGGTGGAAAACTGTACCCTGGCGATTTCCTCAAATATCACCAATTACAACGAATTCCGATATAATGAGCATGATCACCTGATTCCCAATATCTTACTCCTACTCATCATCTGTAAAACCATACAGATATGAGAATGAAACCTGGTAAATACATACCCTTGGAGTAAGTGTCTAATCGGGAAAACAGTTTTTCCTTTAACAATGCACTGAAACATGAAAATGTTTCGTAGGGGTATCCTGGTATTCATAGCAATGCCTCTTCCATAATCCAATTCATGACTTCAACCGTATATTTTATTGCCGTCTTTCCAAATCCCTTTATTTGTCTTTAGTCATTACCTTCTGTACACCATCGTTAGGCTAAATGGTTTTCTTCCTTCCCTACCGTTCGGCACCAGCCTATGGTTTGGAAGAAGACTATCCAGTAAGCATAATAGGTGTACCCTCCTAAACCAAGGAGTACTCGCAACTGAGAGAAGGTGATGATAAAAGACAACTGAATAACACCTTATTCTTTTAAAGGTGAAATAGGAGTGGCGATGAAGTACGCGGTTTTGGTCGTGAATGATATCAGTCGCAATTTACTTTGCTCTCTTCCTAATCCCTTTATTTTGTCTTTACATATTACCTTCTGCACACCCTACTTAGGCTAATTGGTTTTCTTCATTCCCTACCTTTCGGCACCAGCCTATGGTTTGGAATAGGACTATCCAATAAGCGTAATAGGTGTACTCTCCTAAACCAAGGAGCTCTCGCAACCTGAGAGAAGGTGATAATAAAAGACAACTGAATAAACCAATTCTATTTCTCCTGAACCTGGATCCATCCTCGAAGAAGTCCCTTCGAGTTCGTATATAACCATACGATGGCTCTATCCAATGGAAGTGGATATCCGTAGTAATACGGGTGTTCTGAGAAATTCAAAGGGTAAAAGAAGGAGTGGCAATGACTTATGCAACTCAGACAATCCAAAAGCCAGTATTTTAAGAAGGTTCGGTCAACCTGGTCACTGAGTCATAGTCTAGGGTCGGTCAAAGGTCGCTGCCAAAAAGAGAGAGAGAAAAGAAACACTCTGCGTGCACTCTAAGCTAGATCAGAATGGTCATCACTTTATCTAATCCGGAAACCTCCCACTGTCCTGTCAAATTCTCCTCCAAACCTAAAGAAGAATCAATCGGGATCACCCGAAGAGTAAACCAACTCATCAGTGGGAATCGGGATCCAACTCTCATCGCATGTTAACGTGATGGAATGCATCCACGTTATTCATACTCCAGAAGGTATGCGCATACTTGGCAAGTTTCAGTTTCTTTAGAAACTCCCGATATCATTTTCTTGCCCCATGCTCTTATGACCTTGACGTATGCCAACAAATCATAAGTCACATGTCAAGTTCTGCCCGTCATTATCTTGTTAATTTGAACCCACCCGTACATACCCTTGACGTATGCCAACAAGGTAATACGACTGTCCCAAACCAACTCATCTATCTATGCAACAAATGAATACCCAGCAGCTACCAAACACTATGCCTTGACGTATGCCAACAAACATAGCTTGAATACTACTGACCATCCATAAGAAACGACGGAGGGCTACGACTGGTTTTTGGCGAAAAACCTTTAACGTAGTGAACTTGATATCGCTGAAGGAACCTGATAGCTTTTTTTAAAATATAGTGGCGAAAAACCTGTGCTAAAGAGGTCACTCCCGGTAAAGGGATCTCGGCTCTTTCCTCGTGGAATGAGGTGCAGGATATTCCACTGAATACCGCTATGCAAAGCAACTTGTAATCGACTATAGTAAAGTTATTACCCTGACGCAAACTTCTGTCCAAGGGGTCTTTCCCGGTGAAGGGATATCAGCCCTTGCCTCGTCGAATGAGGTGCAGGATATTCCACTGAATACCGCTATGCATAACAAAAGGAAACGTCTTTGCAATAACACTTTTAAAAATTGTTCCAACAACTCAAACAGGTTTGTTTTACTTTGCATTGATCAGAATCAACGCAGTCCCATCATTCAATCACACCAGAAAAGAACGAAAATAAAATGTACGTATATGCCATCCGCATTCGTCGCTGGGTCCCGTCATTACTCGTTAGGTTACTTAACTAACGACAGAGCGGGGACTGGACTAGCGCGGGTGTAAAACATATACAACATCTAATAGTATATAAACCAATATACATAATCGCTCCAGGCGTGATAATATGCAACATTACAGAAAAGTAATAAGCACCACAGAACAATACAGATATCTGGGATCCCCGAGTTTCACAGAGTCGCTGCTGAAACTCGACGTTCCCCTGTCGTGTGGATAGCCTGTACAATGAAACCTAGACCCCTACCGGTGCGGCAAGTTACCCTCCAAAACCTGAAGCGAGGTAGTCCTCACAGCATAGTGAATGGAACACCCGGCACTTCACGGAATCCGGTAAATTGAGCACCCCTCCTTGGGTCAACCTGTACCCCCTACGAGTGCGGCGAATAGTCTGCCAATTCTGAAGTGGGGTCCCTCTGCCTCTCAAAGCCATGAGATGCGGACCCGTTGCTTTCCCGAACCCGGCTATCCGTGCACTCCGTCGCGGGGTAAAACCTAGTACAGTAATGAAAAATAGTACAATAGGTACATCGACCGCAACCTGGTCGTGCCCCAAAAAGAATATTATACAACAGGCAGTGACGGCTGTCCACAAGTTGGACGCTCGCCCCGCAATATCAAATGTACAAATAAACACAAACTGTACTACCATTGCACACTGCTATCCACCACGACAAATCCGCAACATCACAGCACAACACAGAACATCAACGCGAATGTCACGTTCGCAAACCCATCTAAAAGAACTATAGCAATCAGACGCGGTTTACCGATCAAATGACATTCCCGGTCGGAGATATAATGTAAGCACTGTAAACTAACGTGTTTAAATTTCGATCGACCAAAGTCCAAATATCAAAAAGTGGGCCCCACTGCTTACTGGTGAACAGTAACAAAAACCTGGGCCAAAAAGATATATACCAAAAATCACAAAATCTAACAGAAAACCCACTGGAAAAATTTGGGATAATGAACTCCCCAAGTGGCCGCGGATGCGCGGCCAAACCCCTTGGCCGCGTTTCCGCGGCAAGTTGGAGGAATCACAATACCAAATTTTGTCGTGGTTCTTAGAATTCCCTGCACGGATTTTTAAGACATGCAGAAATTGATTTTGAGACCATTTAAAATTAACAGAATTGTCGAGGTAGGATTTTGTGTTTTTCGATTTTCGGTCGGATCGATGTTTTAAACGCGTTAGCACAAGTTAGTATAGCAAAATGGTTAGGCTCTGATACCACTGTAAGTCTACGCTAGCGCCCCGGCAGTCTACAGACGCCAAATGCGGAACAAAAACTTTTAAACTTGGCGCTATCGTATACTTTAACCCGGATCTGCCATTATTGCTAAACTAACAAACTGTAAAGAGTGTAGAATGGTTATACCGAACGATCCGAGTCCTTCGTTCTTGAACCATCATCCCACGCTCCATTGCGGCTGCTCCGATCTCGTCGATCTCCGATCTCCTCGTCGAGGTGGCACCACATGATCGGTTCTTTAAACGGGCTCCCGCCTCTGACTCGAGGCAACTCGATCGTCAAGTTTGCTAAAAGAGACGACCAAGATTGATGTAGAGAATGAGTAGATGACTTTGTCTCACTTCGTCCAAATCCGTAGACGATCGGTTAATGAAGTTGCCGTGGAAATCGGGTGATGGAATGAAATGAACTGTAAAATTCCATACACCCCGAATACTATCATAATCTTTTCTAACCGAAATGAAAAATCAAGTGAGAGTGAGAATGAGGAGAGAGAGAGGGCAAGCCATATATAGCAAGAGGGAGGTGACCGTAGGAGAAGGGGGTGACCTTAAGCAAAAGCTTCTCACTTTTAAAAATATCTTAAGCAATCCAAAACCATTAATAACAAAGCATGAATCACTAAACACCTCATCATGCATTAATGAACCATTAAATGCATCCAATGAAAACTCAACACCATATAATCCTAGTCACCTCATCTAGAAACTTCTAGAAGCTTACACACTCATCTCAAGAAAAGATAAATTCGTCTTTAACAGAATGTTAAAAGACGGCTGATAGAAAACTGGAAACTGGCAACTTCCAAAAGTGATCCTGAAACGAATTTCAGGACAACCCCGAAACTGTATAAATATACCCGCATTTGTATTACGATCGAATACAAATGCAACTGAGACAAAGATATTATACCTACTCAATATAATACTCGGATCCGGCTTAAACCAAAGCCGACCAGTATTATCTGCCCGAAAAATAACACGTGCGTAAACGCACGTGCATTTTCCGAACCCTGCCATAAAACCATACGGCCTCTACAACGTTTCGCCCAAACTTGGGAAACTGTCTGTGGGGGACTCTAATGACTCGTCAGTACCCTGGCAGTGGGTTTAACCACAAACCATCAGCGGCACTAGGAATGCATAACGGCTGCCCATGGACTGACCTCAAGGGATGCCGATGAGCGCACTCATCCGGAAAACCCTACTGAGCCTAACAGTGACAATGTATATACAGTCCGGTCCGTTCGTCAATGAGTATCGCATATCCGCCTAGGGGGCTAGTAACGTCAGACCCCCAATAGCAGTATAAGTCGTGTCGGAGTGAAGCCCAATTACACCCTGAGATACTACTGGAGTACCTACCAGTAAATCTCCTGCCATGGCCATGGACTTTGTGTAATGGCTCTCCTAGACACTGCACGACCTCGCCCCCAATACCGGGAGAGACGAATCCCCTACCGATCCGCTCACGTGCCTCCATATGGCTCGGGACTGTACCCAAAAACTACCTGTTTGCACGACTCCTTTGAGCCGTGGTAGGGTAGAAATCAAAGCACAGTGGGAACTCACACGAGACAAATGACGACCTCAGGTCGATGAACTAACCTGTACACATGTCACCAGGGAACTGCTATCTGACGATAGGTATATTACTAACTAGCATATTCTCGGCGAGTCCTGTCCGGTGTACTCATAACCCAATGAGCACCTGTATACATCTTAGGTGATCCAACTGACACCAGTGGCTTGTGAGACCGGCCACCGCCCCTCGTCGGGGTCTCGACTGTACACACTAGTCTACTCCGGAGTATCGATGCCCTATCTCGAAACTCCCACGACTAGGGACCATAATTAAGGATATGCATATAAACTACCCAACTCTCACGTATATGATCGCCATCATACTGTTGGTAGTAAAGCAAGATCCTAAGGGCTCTATCAAAGTGTAACATGCAATCAGTCACCTGAACATGTACACTACTGATAAAGGCAAACCAGATAGCATACTATCATTTCGAGTAAGACTGTGCTACCGGGATAGGTCCTCCGCAATCATTGCAATCACGTACCTGCGATCCAATAATTGACTATGAGGGCACTATCTCCAACAAGGGTTTGGGTTAGGTTAAGAATGAGTCACAACAAAATATCTTTCACAAAACAGAACTAAACCTTCTAGAATCATCTAGAAAGTAATAACCCAAATCAAACCCTAATCTTGTTTAATCTCTACTAAACATGTTGCATTAGTTATCATATCATGTTACAATATTATATATCACATATATAATATTTATTGTAACCAAATAAAATAATACAATTAACATATATCGCATATATATCAATGTATTATCCGAGTGAGAAAAAGAATCTTTTAGTGAGCCAATATTAGTTAATGTAATTTAATATATCATATATATTATTATACATTAAATTATCGAATCAACACTTGATCCGACAATCCGGCTATATCGTATATAACCGACTAATATTTATCCGTACCGATTCATCGAATCAACATTTGATCTGATGACCCGGCTGATATCAAATATCGCGAAAATAGAATACGGTATCTCATATCGCATTATCCTCGGTCCCGCACATATCACATATGTGCCCCTACTCCGTTTTGCCTGAGCCAAGAAACCTCTGTGTAGGACTCTAAAGAATCGTCAATACGCCGGCAGTAGGTGATGATCATATCAAACACCTACAAGCTGCAAGCGGTCAGCTAAACGTAACAGCTACCCAGGTATTGAGCGCTCAAAAGATCAACAAGCAAGCCTGTACATTCTCCTGTGAATCCAAACAGTAACACTCCCGTACAGTCCGGTCTCGTCGTCTGATATGTCGCATATCTCGCCTAGGGGTGGTAAACGTCAGACCCCAGTAGCTCGATAAGTCGTGTCGATCTGAGGTCTATAACAGTTCGAGAAACTACTGATAACACTTACCGGTCAATCTCTGCAACCCTGGCCAGGGATTTCCGGTTATAGCCAATCGAACACAGCACAACATCAACTCCCTATACCGGGAGAGATGAATCCCCTCCTATCGCTCATTGCCTCCATGTGATTCGGGACTGTACCCAAAAGACACCTTTTTGCACGCCCTCTTGGACGTGGTATGATGGAAATCAAAGCACAGTGGGAATCACACAAGACTCTATGACGATCTCGGGTCAACAGACTAATCTGTACCAGTGTCACCGGAGAACTGCCATCTGACGTGAGATATAATACCATCTGGGAGTTCTCGGCGAGTCTGTCCAGTGTACCCAGTCTCCACTGAGCACCCTTACACCATCCTTGATGTCAAACACCGATGGATATGGGATCATCCATCGCCCATCATATGGGTCAAGATGCGTATACGCTAGTCTACTCAGTATGTAATATTCATTTATTGGGGCACTTCCAGGTTGCGGAAGTTGTCACCGTTGTTGTATATTATTTACTTTTCCGCACTAGGATAGACCCAAGGAGGAGGGCACAAGTAACCGGGTTCTGGAGTCCAGTGGGAGACCAACTCGAGGAGTCGAGTCCGGGTCTCCTAACTCTAGAATTGGTAGGGTTGCTTGCCGCTCTCGTAGGTTCTAGGGTGTGGGTTTGGCTATTCATCACGACCGTGGAATCCGTATTTTATACTGGCTCGTATCGAAAACACGGACGTCCTTGTTTATCCAATATTTCATATGTTTCTTCTGCTGCGATATCTGTGATGTGATGATGAGATGTTCTGTGATAAATACCGTATATAGTATATATGATATATTATATAGACGTTACTTATGTTTTACACCCGCACTAGCCCTGCCCTGCTCTGCCGTTAGTTACCTAACCTAACGGTGCACGAGGGGACATCGAGGCGAATGCGGATGACATAAGTGTACGTCGTATTTATCTGTGATGTTTAGGTACTGAAATGATGGGACTTCATTAATGTGATTAATGAAATAAAAGAAACCTAAGATATTGTAGAATCGAATTTTAGGTAGCTACAGTACTTGCTTTGCACAGCGGTATATATGATATATCCTGCACCTTATTCGATGAGGAAAGGACCGAGATCCCTTCACCGGGAGTGACTCCTTTAGCAATAACTGGCAGATGCTACACACTCGGTTTGTCTTTTGATTGCTTTTAAGAGTTTTTGCTTTGCACAGTGATATATATGATATATCCCGCACCTCATTCGACGAGGAAAGGACCGACGATCCCTTCACCGGGAGTGACTCCTTTAGCAAAATTAGAAAAGCCTCAAAAACACTCCATTTCAAAATTCATTCGATCCTACAACGATATCAAGTTCATTACGCAATAGGTTTTCAAAAAAACCTGCCGTAGCCCTCCGTCATTTCAGATAAGTACTAGTTAGTATTCGTGCTACGGTAGTTTGGCATTCGTCAAGGCGTAGTGTACGGTAGCTAACTAGTATTTATCTGCTTATGCATATGATGCAGATTGGATTAGGGTATTCGTACGGCGTTGTTTGGCATTCGTCAAGGGTCGTGCGGGTGGGTTTAATTCAATCAGGAAATGTACGGGTTGAACTTGACTAGTGGACTATGGGTTGTTTGGCATTCGTCAAGGTCATAGAACACTAGGGGTAAAATATTATCGGGAATTTCAAGTGTTGAAATTTGCAATGAGATTGCATACCTTCTATGAGATAGTTGGATCCCGATACCCGCTGCGAGTAAGAGTTACTCCTGGGAGAGTTTTGCACATTACAATTAGCCGATCAAGTAGGTGTCTAGAAAGGTGTTAACGAGGTTACGCCTCTGGGAAAACGAGGTTTTCATTAATTAGGTTCGTGCGAAAGCACGGGGGACCTCTCTCAAAGTACCGACACTGGCCTGGCTGAAAGATTGGCGAACTTGTAGTGTGTAATTAATCCCGGCTAGTCTTTCCTTTTAGGGTTTGAAGGAAGATTTGATAAAAACAGTGGGAGCCATCCTGATTAGATAAAATAAAAACCAATCTATTTTTGCAAGAGCGCACGCTGAGTGTTTTCTTCTCTCTCTCTCCTGGTAGCGACCATATCACACCTTAATCAAGATAATAATACGGATTATTGACCGAACCCGCATGTTATACTGAGCAGGGGAACGTTGGTCCCGCTCCAACTTATAATTGTTATAAGACAGAGCAGGAAATTGGGGATTACCAGAATTCCCGTGCCGCCCAAACGAAGAGAGTGCATGCTGATGCATCATCTTCGGGTGTGTTCATTATACAGAACTGTTTCTTAGTATCCTCCGCATCCTTGGTATATGATACCGGATCAGGATCCTAGATATATAATCTGTTACATAGGGCTACAAAAGAGTAGAAAAACTGAGAACGGGTGATAAGTTTCATGAGACAGAAAACGGGGCAAGTGTTGCAGCCAAGTCTGTTGGTCACTGTCACCCTGTATTACCAATACATTGATTCTGAACAAATGCTATTAGATACCGAACTTGATATACAAAATCATATCAGTCTCTTTAGTGGTAAAGAAATGATAAAATTCTGTATTGTTGGATAATGTTTTGAACATTTCCTATATCAAAAGTTGATCGGTTCAGGCACGTTATCTAAAAGCATTGATGTTCTAAATCAAACTACAGTTCTTAGTATACAGAACACACACAAGAGGAAGAGTTCAGAAATGAACGGATCCTTCTTGAGGCATTGTAGACTAGGTCATATCAATGCGACCAGACTGGCTGAAGTTAGATTTAGATGCATATTTAAATCAGTTTGAATTTACATCTTGTGAAAACTTGCCAGTCATGTCACAGAGATAAGATGACCACAGCTCTGTTTATTGGAAACAGAGAAAGAGTTAGTGAACTCTTGGGATGATACATGTTGATGTATGTAGGTCCCCTGTCTACACATACCAAGACAGGTTCTTTGTACTTCATTAAATTCTCTGATGATCTTTCAAGATTCAGACCTATGTTCCTGTTGAAACACAAGTCTGAACCTTTTGAGATATTCACTGAATGTAAGTTAGAAGTAGAGAACCAAAATACGGGTATAAGTATTATGTTCTTTGATGTGATCAAGGAGGAGAATACTTGAGCACGGAAATCCTGGTCTATTCTAAAGGAGAATGAGATTCTCTCTCGGCATTACTCCTCCGAAAACAACACAGCACAACGTTGTATCGGGGCGGAGCAATCACACCCTATATGATAAGGTGTGCTCTGTGATGAGTACTACTGAGTTACCTATTTTCTTTTTGGGTGTTATGCACTTGAGAAGTTGCATACCTATTGAATAGGGTTTCAATCAAATCAGTAGCCTACCACTTCATATATGATATGGAAAGGGAAGAGCACATCTCTTAAGTCAGTTAAGATTTGGGGTTGTCCGGCCTATGTCTAAAAGCAAAATCCGGAAAAGCTCAAGGCAAATA
The DNA here is from genome assembly GCA_030015575.1 of Agapanthus africanus. Classification (NCBI taxonomy): domain Eukaryota; kingdom Viridiplantae; phylum Streptophyta; class Magnoliopsida; order Asparagales; family Amaryllidaceae; genus Agapanthus; species Agapanthus africanus. The sequence continues at coordinate 724,988,720 of CM057339.1, forward strand.
CTGTTATGTAGAATTGGAATCGTTCCAGCTGTACAAACTGCAGATGATGATTTGATAGAACCAAAGAATTCAATAGTAACCAAGGAACCTCAGCCTCTCCGCCGATCTAGCAGGGTTCCTCACCCACCTGAGAGATACTTCAGTTTCTCTATGACAGTGGGAGCGAGGATTGCGTCATGAGATGATGACCCAACTAGTTTCGAGCTGGCCATCAAGAGTGGGACTCTGTAAGAATGGCTGGATGCTTAGCGATCTGAGATGGAATCCTTATACACCAACAAAGTATGGACTTTAGTTGCTATATCTGAAGGGTTAAATCCCCATCAGGAGCAAGTATATCTTGAGAAGATTACTTGGTGTACATGGAAAAGTTGAGACTTTCAAAGCTAGACTTATTAAAGGTTTGCATCATTGACCAGGTGTGGATCATGATGAAACCTTTTCTAAGGATCTATGCTTAAGTCCATCCAGATCCTATTTGCCACGGCTACATACCATGACTACGATATCTGGTGGTTGGGTGCCATGACTCCTTTTCTAAATAATGATTTAGAAGAGAAGGTCTTTAAGAACACAGCCAGAGGGCTTCGTAGAAAGTGGGAGCAGCGGAAACGTGAACAAGATGCTTTATAGGATAAAGCAGGCATCGCGGAGTTGGAACGTCTGTTTTGATGTAGTAGTCAAAGAGTTTGACATCGTCAAAATGGTAGATGAACCTTGTATAAACAAAAAGGTAGTAGGGAATATGGTGGTGATCCTCGTAGAGTACGTGGATGACATACTCTTGATAAGAAAGGAGTTTCCTATGCTACGCTCGGTCAATCTCCGCTTATCACAATGATTCTCCATATAGGATCAAAGTGATACCTCCTATATCCTGGTTTTTTGATCTATAAGATAGATCTAATTGGATGTTAGGACACTCACTAGTAGTAGTGAGATGGTATCAATCGATCCTGGGGAGAATCACTGGAAGTGTTCCAGAGTGAGAAAGACGACTGAATGTCAGTCGCAGGCATTGTCTTTACCCTCAGTAAAGGGACGGTATGTTGGAAGAGTTCCAAGCTAGATACCGTGATATACTAGACGATAAAGGCTGGATACATCGCTACTTAAGATGCTACAAAAGAGGATGTTTGGGTGTATATTAGTTCATGAGATGAACTACGTTCCTACCATTGTGAGACAATGGAGTTCTGGCTTATGCCAAGGAACGCCGGTCCCATCAGTGATCCTGACTTATTCTAAGGCAGTATCACCTGATCATGGAGATGGTTGATCTCCAGGGTGATCGAGGCAAGGAGAGCAGACTTAGAGGATAACGCAGCGGATCCACTCACGAAGGCCTATTCCCAGAGAGAGACTTTTATGGGATGGTTGAGTATGAGATACTGCAACCACTGCTACAGATGGCCCTAGTGCAAGTGGGAGATTGTTAGTTATATGTATGCCCTACAGGCCATTACTGTACATAGGATGTATATTGTAGTGGATGCTTGGACATATATAGGGAGGACTTTCTTGCTCGACATGATAGTATGCTATCTGGTTGATCTTTACCTTAACGTATACACTGATTGTCTCTCTGTTACATGTTGGTAAAGCCCTTAGGATGTGTGCTTGACTACCTGGACTATGATGCGGATCATACTAGTGGGGACATGGTAGTCCATAAGTACATCCTTCAAGGTCCCTAGTCGTGGGTGTATCGAGACGGGGCATCGATATACCAGAGTAGACTAGCGTATACTTTCTCGACCCATATAGATGGGCGATGGATGATCCCATATCCATTGGTGTTTGACATCAGAGATGATATACGGGTGCTCAGTGGAGACTGGGTACACTGGACGGACTCGCCGAGAACTCCCAGATGGTATTATACCTTACGTCAGATGGCAGTTCTCTGGTGACACTGGTACAGAGTAGTCTGTTGACCCGAGATCGTCATAGAGTCTTGTGTGGTCCCCACTGTGCTTTGATTTCCACCTTACCACGTCCAAGAGGGCGTGCAAAACGGTGGTTTTTGGGTACAGTCCCGAATCACATGGAGGCAATGAGCGATAGGAAGGGATTCGTCTCTCCCGGTATAGGGAGTTGATGTTGCGCTGTGTTCGATTGGCTATAACCGGAAATCCCTGGCCAGAGTTGCTGAGATATACTGGTAAGTGTTACCAGTAGTTTCTCAAACTGTTATAGACCTCATATCGACACGACTTATCGAGCTATTGGGGTCTGACGTTTACCACCCCTAGGCGAGATATGCGACATATCAGACGACGAGACCGGACTGTACGGTAGTGTTACTGGTTGGATTCACTGGAGTGTGAGCGGGGGGCTTGCTCGTCGATCTTCTGATCGCTCAATACCCGGGTGGCCGTTATGTTTAGCAGACCGCTTGCGGCTTGTGGGTGTTTGATATGATCATCACATGCTGCCGGCATATTGACGAGTCTTTAGAGTCCTACACAGAGGTTTCCTGGCTCAAGCGAAACGAAATAGGAGCGCATATGAGATATGTGCGGGACCGAGAATAATACGTGTATGTGATACCGTATTCCATTCTCGCGATGAATGTGTCGAATGGTTGTATGCGATATAACCTAGTTATCGAATCAAGGATTGATTCGATAAACCGATACATTGGATATTAGTCGGTCATATGCGATCTGACTGGATCGTTAAATCAAGTGTTGATTTAATGGTTTAATGCATAATTATATATTTGATATATTACTATGCATTAATTAGTATTGGTTCACTTTAAATGGTATTTCTCACTTGAATTGTGCAAGTTGTATATGTGATATACTTTTGTGCACATGTTTGTATCATGTTTGATGATACATGTTTATTTGGTTAAGTGTATAGAATTAAACCATGGTTAACTTGATGATTAGGGTTTTGCTTTTTCATTTAATTATTTGTTTATTCATTTTGGATATTAATAAAAGCATAAAAAGAAAAGCAAAATGGTTTCTTTATTTTATTTTCTTTCATGAAGCTTATTGAAGCTTCATGAAGCTTTGACCAAGTGACCATTTTGTCTTGTTCTTTTAACCCTAACCATTCTTATAACCTTAGTTAGTTCTCTACACTTGACCATGGTTTATTATATGATAAGTATTATTTTCTTTTAACTTATCATATGATCTTCTTCTTCTTCATCTTCTTCTTCCATGAAGAAAGCTTGCCTCATCAATGGCAAGTGAAGAAATCAAGTGAGAAATCCAATTTAAAGTCTACCCACTTCCTATTTCTTCATCCTCTACCTCTTGCCAAGTAGTAGAGTGTGTTTTCTTCACAAGTTTCTTGACTTGGTGAAGTTGGAGCTTGATCTAGTGATACCTCGACGTAGATCATCTTCGGCATCGTAGTCGACGACCTAGCCCGGTCTTTTCTCCGATGAAACCACTGTGAGAGCCATGGTTCGATTTGGACAGCGGAGAGGACTTCATCATGGAGCTATGGAGGTGGAGAAACGGATCTACAAAGGTTGTATTTCCGTTCTTGTAGTTAAGTGTTAACTAGTTTCATTTTATCGCCTAAATATCTAGCCAACGATCCGTAGACTAGGGTTTCTCGGTACCGTAATTTTTGAAATTGGCATGGTTGATGCCTTGTGAGACCTCTTGAGAGTGCCTAGGAACCCTGCAGTGGTATTAGAGCCTAGCTAGAGCCTTAGGCGATGCGTAGACGGAATTGGAAGTCCGATCGAACCGAAACCCAAACCCTAATTTGCTCTCTGGACTTTTTCCAAAAATTGGATTTTTTCCAGATTAAAAATATGCAGAAAATTCAGCAGGAAATTCTAAGAATTACGATGCAAAAATTACCTAATGATCTTTCTAAAGTGCGGCGGAACCGCGGCATTAGCGTGCTAATGCGGCTGTTCCGCGGCCCTTTTGTCTTATCTCCCATTGAATTTTGCACAGTAACTCCTATTTTTCAGTGCTGGTTTTCCTGGGAATTTTTAATCTGAAATCAAGAGTTGAGTATTTTGGGTTGTATTGGGAGTTCGTACATTCGATCGGATTGTCAAACTTTGTCTATGTATCTTTCCGGATAATTTTTTGAATATGTTAAAAAGTTCGACCGGATATAAATACCCAATTTTTCCCCTGTCGGGAAATTTCCAAGTGTTGGATATTTCTGTAGTTTAATCACGTTCTAAGTAGTGCAAGTAACACGATGGTCCCTCTAGAAGACAACAAACCTTAACTCGATTATGTGACCGTCTTGAACTACCCTTTGAACCTTAGGGTTTGGGGCAGTACGGCGTGCCACATGTGAGGCGTTGGCTTGACCCTTCTACGGCTGGACCGTTGGTACTGAGGCACGAAGTGGATGTTTATAATCTTGTTTCATGTGTTGATCTGTTTTGGAAAACTTGGGTGTTTGATTGTTCGATCGAAAAGTTTAACATTTTCTGCTTATCTGGAATGGGATACAATAATTGGAATTCACAAGGAGTTATGTGGTAACTAAATGAATGTTATAAACATAGCAGTTTAGTCTCACTTGATCGGTTGCCACGGAATTTTGATGTGATCAAAAGTCCGTCGCAATCACGTAGCGTACGCGGATACTCGCCGGATAAACTTATTAGACAGCTACATTCCTTAGCCCCGACCAAGTGACTGTAGGAGAACCCCGTCGCCGAAAGCATCCGTCCGGGTGCTCGCGGCAGCGGTGTTCCGCCTTGGTGCACTTCGTCGACGGCATTAGGGGTGCGACCGCCTACTGAAGTTTGCGACGAGCATTCGATCAGGATGTCGGGAATCCTGTTGAATTGCCCGACTTGATATTGAAAAGTGTTTTCGATAATGAGACTAAAATGCGGGGTTTATAAATGTTAGGCATGCGATGTCTAAGAAATTCATTTGGTCAGGCATGCGATGTCTGAGGTGGTTGCGAATTCCAACTGTTGTAGTTTTACACTTTCTTTTCTGTGACCGTAAGTGTAATATGTGATATCGCCGGTTTCGTTGCTATATGTCAACGACAATTGGGATGCGCATGTTTACTTACGTTGATGACATGTGATATTATGTGTTGCTGGATATGTTATATTGGATCGTCGTGTTTGAATAGCCGGGGGTTTTTATGTGAGATGAGTGTTTTTCATTTTCATTCATGTAAACACTTGTATGTAATATTCTTTTATTGGGACACTTCCAGGTTGCGGATGTTGTCACCGTTGATGTATATTATTTACTTTTCCGCACTAGGATAGACCCAAGGAGGAGGGTACAAGTAACCGGGTTCTGGAGTCCAGTGGGAGACCAACTCGAGGAGTCGAGTCCGGGTCTCCTAACTCTAGAATTGGTAGGGTTGCTTGCCGCTCTCGTAGGGTATAGGGTTTGGGTTTGGCTATTCATCACTACCGTGGAATCCGTATTTTATACTGGCTCGTATTGAAAACACGGACGTCCTAGTATATCCAATATTTCATATGTTTCTTCTGCTGCGATATCTGTGATGTGATCATGAGATGTTCTGTGATAAATACAGTATATAGTATATATGATATATTATATAGACGTTACTTATGTTTTACACCCGCGCTAGCCCTGCCCTGCTCTGCCGTTAGTTACCTAACCTAACGGTGCACGAGGGGACATCGAAGCGAATGCGGATGGCATAAGTGTACGTCGTATTTATCTGTGATGTTTAGGTACTGAAATGATGGGACTTCATTAATGTGATTAATGAAATAAAAGAAACCTAAGATGTTGTAGAATCGAATTTCAAAATAAAACAGTTAGCTACAGTACTTGCTTTGCACAGCGGTATATATGATATATCCTGCACCTTATTCGATGTGGAAAAGACCGAGATCCCTTCACCGGGAGTGACTCCTTTAGCAATAACTGGCAGATACTACACACTCGGTTTGTCTTTTGATTGCTTTTAAGAGTTTTAGCTTTGCACAGTGATATATATGATATATCCCGCACCTCATTCGACGAGGAAAGGACCGACGATCCCTTCACCGGGAGTGACTCCTTTAGCAAAACTAGAAAAGCCTCAAAAACACTCCATTTCAAAATTCATTCAATCCTACAACGATATCAAGTTCATTACGCAATAGGTTTTCAGAAAAACCAGTCGTAGCCCTCCGTCATTTCAGATAAGTACTAGTTAGTATTCGTGCTGCGGTAGTTTGGCATTCGTCAAGGCGTAGTGTACGGTAGCTAACTAGTATTTATCTGCTTATGCATATGATGCAGATTAGATTAGGGTATTCGTACGGCGTTGTTTGGCATTCGTCAAGGGTCGTGCGGGTGGGTTTAATTCAATCAGGAAATGTACGGGTTGAACTTGACTAGTGGACTATGGGTTGTTTGGCATTCGTCAAGGTCATAGAACACTAGGGGTAAAATATTATCGGGAATTTCAAGTGTTGAAATTTGCAATGAGATTGCATACCTTCTATGAGATAGTTGGATCCCGATACCCGCTGCGAGTAAGAGTTACTCCTGGGAGAGTTTTGCACATTACAATTAGCCGATCAAGTAGGTGTCTAGAAAGGTGTTAACGAGGTTACGCCTCTGGGAAAATGAGGTTTACATTAATTAGGTTCGTGCGAAAGCACGGGGGACCTCCCTCAAAGTACCGACACTGGCCTGGCTGAAAGATTGGCGAACTTGTAGTGTGTAATTAATCCCGGCTAGTCTTTCCTTTTAGGGTTTGAAGGAAGATTTGATAAAAACAGTGGGAGCCATCCTGATTAGATAAAATAAAAACCAATCTATTCTTGCAAGAGCGCACGCTGAGTGTTTTCTTCTCTCTCTCTCCTAGTAGCGACCATATCACGCCTTAATCAAGATAATAATACGGATTATTGAACGAACCCGCTTGTTATACTGAGCTGGGGAACGTTGGTCCCGCTCCAACTTATAATTGTTATAAGACAGAGCAGGAAATTAGGGATTACCAGAATTCCCGTGCCGCCCAAACGAAGAGAGTGCATGCTGATGCATCATCTTCGGGTGTGTTCATTATACAGAACTGTTTCTCAGTATCCTCCGCATCCTTGGTATATGATACCGGATCCGGATCCCAGATATGTAATCTGTTACATAGGGCTACAAAAGAGTAGAAAAACTGAGAACGGGTGATAAGTTTCATGAGACAGAAAACGGGGCAAGTGTTGCAGCCAAGTCTGTTGGTCACTGTCACCCTGTATTACCAATACATTGATTCTGAACAAATGCTATTAGATACCGAACCTGATATACAAAATCATATCATTCTCTTTAGTGGTAAAGAAATGATAAAATTCTGTATTGTTGGATAATGTTTTGAACATTTCCTATATCAAAAGTTGATCGGTTCAGGCACGTTATCTAAAAGCATTGATGTTCTAAATCAAACTACAGTTCCTAGTATACAGAACACACACAAGAGGAAGAATTCAGAAATGAACGGATCCTTCTTGAGGCATTGTAGACTAGGTCATATCAATGCGACCCGACTGGCTGAAGTTACATTTAGATGCATATTTAAATCAGTTTGAATTTACATCTTGTGAAAACTTGCCAGTCATGTCACAGAGATAAGATGACCACAGCTCTGTTTATTGGAAACAGAGAAAGAGTTAGTGAACTCTTGGGATGATACATGTTGATGTATGTAGGTCCCCTGTCTACACATACCAAGACAGGTTCTTTGTACTTCATTAAATTCTCTGATGATCTTTCAAGATTCAGACCTATGTTCCTGTTGAAACACAAGTCTGAACCTTTTGAGATATTCACAGAATATAAGTTAGAAGTAGAGAACCAAAATACGAGTATAAGTATTATGTCCTTTGATGTGATCAAGGAGGAGAATACTTGAGCACGGAAATCCTGGTCTATTCTAAAGGAGAATGAGATTCTCTCTCGGCATTACTCCTCCGAAAACAACACAGCACAACGTTGTATCGGGGCGGAGCAATCACACCCTATATGATAAGGTGTGCTCTGTGATGAGTACTACTGAGTTACCTATTTCCTTTTTGGGTGTTATGCACTTGAGAAGTTGCATACCTATTGAATAGGGTTTCAATCAAATCAGTAGCCTACCACTTCATATGTGATATGGAAAGGGAAGAGCCCATCTCTTAAGTCAGTTAAGATTTGGGGTTGTCCGGCCTATGTCTAAAAGCAAAATCCGGACAAGGCAAATACTGTTATGTAGAACTGGAATCGTTCCAGCTGTACAAACTACAGATGATGATTTGATAGAACCAAAGGATTCAATAGTAACCAAGGAACCTCAGCCTCTCCGCCGATCTAGCAGGGTTCCTCACCCACCTGAGAAATACTTCAGTTTCTCTATGACAGTGGGAGCGAGGATTGCGTCATGAGATGATGACCCAACTAGTTTCGAGCTGGCCATCAAGAGTGGGTCTCTGTAAGAATGGCTGGATGCTTAGCGATCTGAGATGGAATCCTTATACACCAACAAAGTATGGACTTTAGTTGCTATATCTGAAGGGTTAAATCACTATCAGGAGCAAGTATATCTTGAGAAGATTACTTGGTGTACATGGAAAAGTTGAGACTTTCAAAGCTAGACTTATTAAAGGTTTGCATCATTGACCAGGTGTGGATCATGATGAAACCTTTTCTAAGGATCTATGCTTAAGTCCATCCAGATCCTACTTGCCACGGCTACATACCATGACTACGATATCTGGTGGTTGGGTGCCATGACTCCTTTTCTAAATAATGATTTAGAAGAGAAGGTCTATAAGAACACAGCCAGAGGGCTTCGTAGAAAGTGGGAGCAGCGGAAACGTGAACAAGATGCTTTATAGGATAAAGCAGGCATCGCGGAGTTGGAACGTCAAAATGGTAGATGAACCTTGTATAAACTAAAAGGTAGTAGGGAGTATGGTGGTGATCCTCGTAGAGTACGTGGATGACATACTCTTGATAAGAAAGGAGTTTCCTATGCTACGCTCGGTCAATCTCCGCTTATCACAATGATTCTCCATATAGGATCAAAGTGATACCTCCTATATCCTGGTTTTTAGATCTATGAGATAGATCTAATTGGATGTTAGGACACTCACTAGTAGTAGTGAGATGGTATCAATCGATCCTGGGGAGAATCACTGAAAGTGTTCCAGAGTGATAAAGACGACTGAATGTCAGTCGCAGGTATTGTCTTTACCCTCAGTAAAGGGACGGTATGTTGGAAGAGTTCCAAGCTAGATACCGTGACATACTAGACGATAAAGGCTGGATACATCGCTACTTAAGATGCTACCAAAGAGGATGTTTGGGTGTATATTAGTTCATGAGATGAACTACGTTCCTACCATTGTGAGACAATGGAGTTCTGGCTTATGCCAAGGAACGCCGGTCCCATCAGTGATCCAGACTTATTCTAAGGCAGTATCACCTGATCATGGAGATGGTTGATCTCCAGGGTGATCGAGGCAAGGAGAGCAGACTTTGAGGATAACGCAGCGGATCCACTCACGAAGGCCTATTCCCAGAGAGAGAGACTTTTATGGGATGGTTGAGTATGAGATACTGCAACCACTGCTACAGATGGCCCTAGTGCAAGTGGGAGATTGTTAGTTATATGTATGCCCTAGAGGCCATTACTGTACATAGGATGTATATTGTAGTGGATGCTTGGACATATATAGGGAGGACTTTCTTGCTCGACATGATAGTATGCTATCTGGTTGATCTTTACCTTAACGTATACACTGATTGTCTCTCTGTTACATGTTGGTAAAGCCCTTAGGATGTGTGCTTGACTACCTGGACTATGATGCGGATCATACTAGTGGGGACATGGTAGTCCATAAGTACATCCTTCAAGGTCCCTAGTCGTGGGTGTATCGAGACGGGGCATCGATATACCAGAGTAGACTAGCGTATACCTTCTCGACCCATACAGATGGGCGATGGATGATCCCATATCCATAGGTGTTTGCCATCAGAGATGATATACGGGTGCTCACTGGAGACTGGGTACACTGGACGGACTCGCCGAGAACTCCCAGATGGTATTATACCTTACGTCAGATGGCAGTTCTCTGGTGACACTGGTACAGAGTAGTCTGTTGACCCGAGATCGTCATAGAGTCTTGTGTGGTCCCCACTGTGCTTTGATTTCCACCTTACCACGTCCAAGAGGGCGTGCAAAACGGTGGTTTTTGGGTACAGTCCCGAATCACATGGAGGCAATGAGCGATAGGAGGGGATTCGTCTCTCCCGGTATAGGGAGTTGATGTTGCGCTGTGTTCGATTGGCTATAACCGGAAATCCCTGGCCAGGGTTACTGAGATATACTGGTAAGTGTTACCAGTAGTTTCTCGAACTGTTATAGACATCATATCGACACGACTTATCGAGCTATTGGGGTCTGACGTTTACCACCCCTAGGCGAGATATGCGACATATCAGACGACGAGACCGGACTGTACGTAGTGTTACTGGTTGGATTCACTGGAGTGTGAGCGGGGGGCTTGCTCGTCGATCTTCTGATCGCTCAATACCCGGGTGGCCGTTATGTTTAGCAGACCGCTTGCGGCTTGTGGGTGTTTGATATGATCATCACCTGCTGCCGGCGTATTGACGAGTCTTTAGAGTCCTACACAGAGGTTTCCTGGCTCAAGCGAAACGAAATAGGAGCGCATATGAGATATGTGCGGGACCGAGAATAATACGTGTATGTGATACCGTATTCCATTCTCGCGATGAATGTGTCGAATGGTTGTATGCGATATAACCTAGTTATCGAATCAAGGATTGATTCGATAAACCGATACATTGGATATTAGTCGGTCATATGCGATATGACCGGATCGTTAAATCAAGTGTTGATTTAATGATTTAATGCATAATTATATATTTGATATATTACTCTGCATTAACTAGTATTAGTTCACTTTAAATGGTATTTCTCACTTGAATTGTGCAAGTTGTATATGTGATATACTTTTGTGCACATGTTTGTATCATGTTTGATGATACATGCTTATTTGGTTAAGTGTATAGAATTAAACCATGTTTAACTTGATGATTAGGGTTTTGCTTTTTCATTTAATTATTTGTTTATTCATTTTAGATATTAATAAAAGCATAAAAAGAAAAGCAAAATGGTTTCTTTATTTTATTTTCTTTCATGAAGCTTATTGAAGCTTCATGAAGCTTTGACCAAGTGACCATTTTGTCTTGTTCTTTTAACCCTAACCATTCTTATAACCTTAGTTAGTTCTCTACACTTGACCATGGTTTATTATATGATAAGTATTATTTTCTTTTAACTTATCATATGATCTTCTTCTTCATCTTCTTCTTCAATGGCAAGTGAAGAAATCAAGTGAGAAATCCAATTCTAAAGTCTACCCACTTCCTATTTCTTCATCCTCTACCTCTTGCCAAGTAGTAGAGTGTGTTTTCTTCACAAGTTTCTTGACTTGGTGAAGTTGGAGGTTGATCTAGTGATACCTCGACGTAGATCATCTTCGGCATCGTAGTCGACGACCTAGCCCGGTCTTTTCTCCGATGAAACCACCGTGAGAGCCATGGTTCGATTTGGACAGCGGAGAGGACTTCATCACGGAGCTATGTGTAAGTGCACGGCGGCGCCCCGGCCATCAATCCGACGGCCAAATGCGGAAACGGTGATAAACTTTAATTTTGCGGACTTAGCAAACCGGCACCACCGCGCACTAAACCCCGGATCGGGCCATTAAACTAGTGCTAGCTAACTACAAGACGGGTTAGAGATATACCGACTGATCCGAGTCCTCCGGTCTTCATCTCCACTCCGATCTCCTCGCGGGATCTCCGGTCGTCGCCTCTTCGCCGGAAGGGCACCACGTCGCCTGCATCTTTTACGGGCTCCCGCCTCAATACCGAGGCAACTCGGGCGCGAAGTGGGCTAGCCGACGCGTCCAAGATTTGCTGTAGAATAGCGTAGAATAGCTGTCTCTCTGGGGTTTAGGAGGTTGCCAATTTGGAGGGATTTGTGCAAGAACAATCAAGGATGAAAGCTTGATGAAGAATTGAGCAAGCTCTCAAAAGGAATGAGCATCTAAGGAAAAGAGCTCGGCCAGCCCACTCAAAAATAATGAGCTCACTGGAAAAACAGTGTGAAGAGTGTATGAATCAATTATGAAGCAAACTCTCATCTAAAACCATGTGTGAATAAATTAATCCCAAAGGAAAATAAAATTCATTCACCTAAACATTCCAGCACACACACTCATAAATTAAACCACTATCCAAAATTAAAACCACACTCCCATCCCAAACAGTGGCCGGCCCAAGTTTCCATTTTCCATCACAAAACCCATACCACCATCTAATCACAATAAATGCATCATGGAGGAAAAAATCAAAGATGCTAAACATATCAATCATTTATGCAATAAACCCCTCCACAAATGTTATTTGCACAATTGCAAATAACCCTCTCCATCGGAAAAGTCCGGCCGGGAAAGAACAAAGGGAAACCGGCCGGAACGGAATGCAAACTGGCAACCCCAGAAAACTGGTCCCATAATAAATTACAGGAAAACCCCGATACTGTGCATACACACCCGCATTTGTATTCCGTCCGGATACAAATGCAAAGAGACAAAACTACACTATCAAATACTAGGATCCGGCTTAAGCCAAAGCTGGCTAGTAAAAACCGTCCGATCACGATCCGTGCAATACCGCACGTATCTGATCGAACCCTGCCATATCTCCATACGGCCTCTACAGCGTTTCGCCCGAAAGCTTGAGTAACTAAAAGTGTGGTGGACTCTAAAGACTCGTCAATACTATGGCTGTGGATTTAACCACTAGCACGTCAGAGGTATAAGCCAATACGTAACGGGCCACCAGCTATTGACTAAAAGGGACATCGATGAGCGAACTCATCCTAACGCCCTACTGAGCCTGTCAGTGACAATATCCGTACAGTCCGTTCCGTTCGTCTATGAGCATCGCATGTCGGGCCTAGGGGGTTGGTAAAAGTCAGACCCCCAAAAGCGGTACAAGTCGTGTCGGAGTGTAGCCCAGAACACCCTGAGATACTACTGGAATACCTACCAGTAAATCTCCTGCCTAGGCCAAGGTCTTCGTGTAATGGCTCTCCTAGACACAGCGCGACCTCACCCCCAATACCGGGAGAGACGAACCCCTGAAGATCCGCTCACTGCCTCCATGTGGCTCGGGACTGTACCCAACTAAAACCTGTTTGCACGACTCCTTTGAGCCGTGGTAGGGTAGTAATCAAAGTACAGTGGGAACTCACACGAGACAAATGACGATCCCCAGGTCGATGAACTAACCTGTACACATGTCACCAGGGAACTGCTATCTGACGTCAGGTATAAGACCAACTAGCATGTTCCCGGCGAGTCCTGTCCGGTGTACTCATAACCCAATGAGCACCTGTATACATCTTAGGTGAACCAACTGACACCAGTGGCTTGTGAGACCGGCCATCGCCCCTCGTCGGGGTCTCGACTGTATACACTAGTCTACTCTGGAGAATCGATGCCCTGTCTCGAAACTCCTACGACTAGGGACCTTTTAAGGATGTGCTTATAGACTCCAGCTCTCACTTATATGATTGCCCTCATACTGCTGCTAGTCAAGCAAGAATCCTAGGGGCTCTATCAACGTGCAATAGCGACATGTCAGGTCACCTAAAGCAGTACACGATGATAAAGGTAAACCAGATAGCATACTATCATCTCGAGTAAGACTGTCCTACCGGGATAGGTCCTCCCTCAATCATTGCAATCACGTGCCTGTGATCCAATAATCGACTCTGAGGGCACTATCTCCAACAATCTCCCACTTGCACTCAAGGCTAATTATTGCGATGTCGCATACTCACAGCCCGCGTGATACCGAACACCCAACTCCTCTACTAGTCAGTCTCACAAAGCTCGTTTGCGAAACTATTGCGTTCGAGGAATAGCCTCAGTGAGTGGATCCGCTCTGATGTTTCTTTCTATGTCTCTCTATATCTCAAGTTCGCGGAGAAAGCCATCTCCCGAAATGAGCAATACCTGTCTTAGTATGTCTGGATGTCTGATGGGACCTAGCTCATAAATGAACTCCAAATCCAAACTTCTTAGACTGTATCGTCAACTGAACTTAATCAGTATCCTGCGCCATGCCTCCCTCAGTATTTCCTTGGACCACCTGTCCAAAATACTGCCCCTCGTCAGAAGGAAAACTATAACTCTGACAACATCCTTGTCGTCCATGTCACCTTGGAAGCCTGGAATGATAACCGTCTCCCGAAGAAGAATGCTGCTATCATATCCCTAGAACATCCACTTATGTTCTAAAACTGCCTCCGACTGTTTCTCCAGGATTGGATGAATATCAACTTATTGCATCTACTGCAAGAACAACATCTGGTGTGGTACTTGACATCTCATGATTGACTCAATTGCCTAAGCAAGTGATCTGCCAATCATGCACATCCCTCTCTACTTTAGTCTATAAGACACCTTTAGAGAGGGTGACTCCATCACCTGCAGGTACACTACCATGCCAGGAGTCGTCCATTCTAAATACTCTTAGAATGCTGTCTAAGTACCCAGATTGGGAAACCACCCAAATCTAGATCTAAAACCATAGATCTAGTAACCAGTATGTCAGATATAATGTCCAAGTCCTTAGTGGAGAAAGCACTGTGTGACGACCAAAGTATAACCGATCGTAGTATAGGAATTTCACTTCCTACTCTGTCTATGTCATCAAATACTAGGACATCACACCCTACTACCTTCTCAACAGATCCATCCCCTATTCTGATGACGTCAAACCTATGACTGTCACATCAGAAATAGATGATCTATCTCCGCTACATCTGCTTTAGTCTATAAATAGACATAAGCCTGATGTCCACTAATGCTTCCGCTGCTCCCACTGACTACGAAAACCCTCTGGCAGAGTCATATAGACGTGCACTTCTAAAGCTAGTTTAGAACGACGCTATATTCATCCTCCTGCCGGGTCTCGCAGCCTGGAACAACAACAATGGTAAGTGTGGGTAAACAAGAACTTCCGTGTCACCGTCCTTGAGACTACCGGAGTACCTCTCGGGTGCCTGAAGTTACCCACCGTACCTGCGGAGTGGCCAATGGAATGTCAAATCAGATTGAATCTTTAGGTTCCTTATCAAATCTTCAGTAATCGTTTGCGGTTCTGGAATCACTTCCAGTTCTACCATACTCCCACTACTGTTTTTGAAAAAATCCATTTTTAATAAAACTGTGGCGAGTCTAGAACAATATTTCTATTGATCTTCCATATGGTAGAAAGTTAACCCTCGTCATAGCCTGGGTCAACCCACAAACAGCCATTACAGAAACGTGCCTTGAGTTATCCAGAGTCTGGTTTTAATCATAAGCCGGACAACTCCCCGTACCTTAACAACGTTAAGATATGAACTGTTCTATATCCAATATAGAACCAGAGGCACTGATTTAATTGAACCAGATTCAAATCATGCAGCTGTCTCTAGTGCATGTCAACTAAATGGAGAGAGGCCGATCAGCGTTACTCAACTTAGGAATGCTTCCAATTATGAGTAACCTGAAAGAGAAGCAATTTCTCTTTATCATTACTATCAACTGAATACCATACAAAAGTATCTACATCTTCTATCACTTTGAAGAATCCCGATACTTGCTACACCTGGTTCTCTACTCTATTCAAATACCTATAACTCCTCAAAACTTAGACCCTGTGTTTGTACGAAACACATGTCTAAGAACTAGAGAAGTTAAAAGTAAACAGAATATAGTAAGAGGACCAACCCCTGTGTCCTAATGGACACTGGACAACATACAATACTCCGTATAAGTCCGCTGAGTCTAACAACTCTTTCACTGTGTGTCATAGGTTCAAAACTGTACTTATGGTTAAGAAGAATTACACCGCTGTTTAATGCTCCTTACCTAATCATCCACTGATATAGGTAAATGTCATCGACATAATATCAAAAGGTATATCTCACTCTATGAAAATAGACGTACAGATATATCAATTTGAAATTGGTGCACAACAGCGGATATTCAAAACCAAATATTTGCCGACCGGCAAACAGCCCAGGTGATTTCCTCAAATATCACCAATTACAACGAATCCCGATATAATGAGGATGATCACCCAATTCCCAATGACTTACTCCCACTCATCATCTGTAAAACCATACAGATGTGAGAATCATACCTGGCAAATACATACCCTGGAGTAAGTATCTAATCGGGAAATCAGTTTTCTTTTAACATTACTCAGTGAAACTGAAACATTGAAATGTTTAGGTGGGGTTTCATGGTATTCTTAGTAATGCCTCTTCCATTATCCAGATTCACAACTATAACCGTATAATTCTTTGCCATCTCTCCAAATCCCTTTATATGTCTTTAGTCATTACCTTCTGCACACCCTTTTAGGCCAAATGGTTTTCTTCCTTCCCTACCGTTCGGCACCAGCCTATGGTTTGGAAGAAGACTATCCAATAAGCATAATGGGTGTACTGTCCTAATCCTAGGAGCACTCGCAATGCGAGAGAAGGTGAAGATAAAAGACAACCGAATAAACCTTATTCCTATTTCTCCTAGACCAGAATCCATCCCCGAACTGGAACAAGTTCCTTTCGAGTTCGTATATAACCATACGATGGAGTATCCAATAAACTGTGGATCTTCGTAGTGATACGGAGTGTCCTGGAGAAATACAAAGGTGATTTTAGGATTGGCGAAGAAATACTTGGTTTGGTCGTGAATAGCAGTCGCAATTTACTTTGCCCTCTTACTAATCCCTTGCTTTGTCTGAACTTAATACCTTCTGTACACCGTTTAGGCTAACTGGTTTTCTTCATTCCCTACCGGTCGGCACCAGCCTATGGTTTGGAAGAAGACTATCCAATTTGCGTAATAGGTGTACTACTCCTAAACCAAGGAGTACTCGCAATGTGAGAGAAGGTGAAAAGAAAAGACAACTGAATAATCCTATCCGTTTTCTCCAGAACCGGAAACTATCCTCGAATTCCTTCGAGTTCGTATCTAACCATACGATGGTTTTGTCCAATGGAAGTGGACGTTCGCAGTAATACGGGGTGTCCTGGAGAAAAGGGTAAAAGTAGGAGTGGCAATAAGGTCTGCAACTCTGACAATCCAAAAGCCAGTGTTAAGAAGGTTCGGTCAACTTGGTCACTGAGTCATAGTCTTAGGGTCGGGTCAATGGTCGCTGCCAGAGAGAGAGAGAAAAGAAACACTCAGCGTGCACTCTAGCCTAGATCAGAATGGTTACCAATTTATCTAATCTGGAAACCTCCCACTGTACCTCAAATTCTCCTCCAAACCTCAAAGAAGAATTAGTCGGGGTCACCCGAGGAGTAAACCAACTCATCAGTAGGAATCGGGATCCAACTATCATCGCATGACAACGTGACGGAATCCGCTCACGGTACCACACTCTAGAAGGTATGCGCATATCTGGCAAGTTTCAGTACTTTTGAAACTCCCGATGTGATTTTTACCCCATGCTCTTATGACCTTGACTTTGGCCAACATATCATAAGTCACATGTCAAGTTCAACCCGTCATTCTCCAGGTTAATTTGAGCCCACCCGTACATACCCTTGACTTTGGCCAAAATGGCAGTACGGCTGTCCCAAACCAACGCATCTATCTATGCTGCATATGAATACCCAACAGCTACCAAACACTGTGCCTTGACTTTGGCCAACATACACAGCTTGAATACTATTGACTATCCATATGAAACGACGGAGGGCTACGAATGGTTTCTGGCGAAAACCTTTAAAGTAATGAACTTGATATCGTTGAAGGAACGGATAGCTTTTTAGAAAATATAGTGACGAAAACTTTTACTAAAGAGGTCACTCCCGGTGAAGGGATCTCGGCTCTTTCCCCGTAGAATGGGGTGCAGGATATTCCAAATGAATACCACGATGCAAAGCAAAAGTAATCGGCTATAGTGAAGTTAATGACCTGACGCAAACCTCTGTCCAAGGGGTCACTCCCGGTGAAGGGATCTCGGCCCTTGCCTCGTCGACTGAGGAGCAGGATATTCCAAATGAATACCACGATGCAAAACAAAAGTGAACGTCCTTGCAATAACAGCTTTTTGAAAAGTGTTCCAACAACATCAGATTAGGTTTGTTTAACTTGCATTGATCCGAATCAATGCAGTCCCATCATTGATCACACCACAAAGAACGAAAATATACTGACGTACGTATATGCCATCCGCATTCGCCACTGGGTCACGTCATCACCCGTTAGGTTAGCTAACTAACGGCAGAGCGGGGACTGGACTAGCGCGGATGAAAAGCATATACAACATCTACTAATATATATACCAATATATTATATTTCGCTCAAGGCGTGAAAAGAAATGCAACATCACAGAAATGTACAGGTATCTGGGATCCCCGGGTTTCACAGAGCCACTACTGAAACCCGACGTTCCCCTGGTCGTGTGGATAGCCTGTGCAATGAAATCCTAGACCCCTACGGGCGCGGCAAGTTACCCGCCAAAACCTGAAGCGAGGCAGCCCCCTTCAGCCCCGTGAATGGACCACCCAGCACTCCACGGAATCCGGTAACTTGGGCACCCCTCCTGGGTCAACCTGTACCCCCTACGAGTGCGGCGAATAGCCTGCCAATCCTAGAGTGAAGCCCCCTCCGTCTCAATGCCATGAGATGCGGGCTTGTTGCCTTCCAGAACCCGGCTATCCGTGCACCCCTCCGCGGGGTAATCCTAGTACAGAATGTAAAATATACATACAACGGGTACATCGACCGCAACCTGGTCGTGCCCCAAAAATAATACAAACAGGCAGTGACGGCAGTCCACATGTCGGACGCTCTTCCCGCAATATCAAATGTACATAATACAACAGCACTGTACTAGCATTGCATCCAGGCTATCCCCACGACCGATCCGCAACATCACAGCAAATACATAGAACATCAACGTGAAAGTCACGTTCGCAAATCCGTCTAACCGAGCTATAGCAGTTAGACCGGATTTACCGATCGAGTGACATTCACGGTCGCAGATATAATGTAAATACTGTGAAAAATGTGTTTAAAATATCCGATCAATCAAAAATTAACAAGTGGGCCCCAAGCAATACTGTAGCACTCACAGAAAATCTGGGCCCAAAATTAATATTCCAAAACCCCTAAAATTAACCCAGAAGCCCACTGGAAAAACCTGGCCCATTGATCCTTTCATGTTGCGGCGGAACCGCGGCCCAAAGTGGGTATTGGCCGCGGTTCCGCGCTCTTGATGAAAGATCAATGACTCGGATTTCTGCAGTTGTCTTAGGTTTTCAAGTACATCACATTTTTGCAACATGAAAAATTTTTCGACACTAAAAATTTCCAACAGAAAACTGATGTGATCAAAATACGGGTTTTGGAACATTTGATCGATCGGAACTGAAAAACACATTACACCAAGCTAGACTAAGTTAATGGCGAGGCTTTGATACCACTGTAAGTGCACGGCGGCGCCCCGGCCGTCAATCCGACGGCCAAATGCGGAAACGGTGATAAACTTTAATTTTGCGGACTTAGCAAACCGGCACCACCGCGCACTAAACCCCGGATCGGGCCATTAAACTAGTGCTAGCTAACTACAAGACGGGTTAGAGATATACCGACTGATCCGAGTCCTCCGGTCTTCATCTCCACTCCGATCTCCTCGCGGGATCTCCGGTCGTCGCCTCTTCGCCGGAAGGGCACCACGTCGCCTGCATCTTTTACGGGCTCCCGCCTCAATACCGAGGCAACTCGGGCGCGAAGTGGGCTAGCCAACGGGTCCAAGATTTGCTGTAGAATAGCGTAGAATAGCTGTCTCTCTGGGGTTTAGAAGGTTGCCAATTTGGAGGGATTTGTGCAAGAACAATCAAGGATGAAAGCTTGATGAAGAATTGAGCAAGCTCTCAAAAGGAATGAGCATCTAAGGAAAAGAGCTCGGCCAGCCCACTCAAAAATAATGAGCTCACTGGAAAAACAGTGTGAAGAGTGTATGAATCAATTATGAAGCAAACTCTCATCTAAAACCATGTGTGAATAAATTAATCCCAAAGGAAAATAAAATTCATTCACCTAAACATTCCAGCACACACACTCATAAATTAAACCACTATCCAAAATTAAAACCACACTCCCATCCCAAACAGTGGCCGGCCCAAGTTTCCATTTTCCATCACAAAACCCATACCACCATCTAATCACAATAAATGCATCATGGAGGAAAAAAGCAAAGATGCTAAACATATCAATCATTTATGCAATAAACCCCTCCACAAATGTTATTTGCACAATTGCAAATAACCCTCTCCTTCGGAAAAGTCCGGCCGGGAAAGAACAAAGGGAAACCGGCCGGAACGGAATGCAAACTGGCAACCCCAGAAAACTGGTCCCATAATAAATTACAGGAAAACCCCGATACTGTGCATACACACCCGCATTTGTATTCCGTCCGGATACAAATGCAAAGAGACAAAACTACACTATCAAATACTAGGATCCGGCTTAAGCCAAAGCTGGGTAGTAAAAACCGTCCGATCACGATCCGTGCAATACCGCACGTATCTGATCGAACCCTGCCATATCTCCATACGGCCTCTACAGCGTTTCGCCCGAAAGCTTGAGTAACTGAAAGTGTGGTGGACTCTAAAGACTCGTCAATACTATGGCTGTGGATTTAACCACTAGCACGTCAGAGGTATAAGCCAATACGTAATGGGCCACCAGCTATTGACAAAAAGGGACGTCGATGAGCGAACTCATCCTGACGTCCTACTGAGCCTGTCAGTGACAATATCCGTACAGTCCGGTCCGTTCGTCTATGAGCATCGCATGTCGGGCCTAGGGGGTTGGTAAAAGTCAGACCCCCAAAAGCGGTACAAGTCGTGTCGGAGTGTAGCCCAGAACACCCTGAGATACTACTGGAATACCTACCAGTAAATCTCCTGCCTTGGCCAAGGTCTTCGTGTAATGGCTCTCCTAGACACAGCGCGACCTCACCCCCAATACCGGGAGAGACGAACCCCTGAAGATCCGCTCACTGCCCCCATGTGGCTCGGGACTGTACCCAACTAAAACCTGTTTGAACGACACCTTTGAGCCGTGGTAGGGTAGTAATCAAAGTACAGTGGGAACTCACACGAGACAAATGACGATCCCCAGGTCGATGAACTAACCTGTACACATGTCACCAGGGAACTGCTATCTGACGTCAGGTATAAGACCAACTAGCATGTTCCCGGCGAGTCCTGTCCGGTGTACTCATAACCCAATGAGCACCTGTATACATCTTAGGTGAACCAACTGACACCAGTGGCTTGTGAGACCGGCCATCGCCCCTCGTCGGGGTCTCGATTGTATACACTAGTCTACTCTGGAGAATCGATGCCCTGTCTCGAAACTCCTACGACTAGGGACCTTTTAAGGATGTGCTTATAGACTCCAGCTCTCACTTATATGATCGCCCTCATACTGCTGCCAGTCAAGCAAGAATCCTAGGGGCTCTATCAACGTGCAATAGCGACATGTCAGGTCACCTAAAGCAGTACACGATGATAAAGGTAAACCAGATAGCATACTATCATCTCGAGTAAGACTGTCCTACCGGGATAGGTCCTCCCTCAATCATTGCAATCACGTGCCTGTGATCCAATAATCGACTCTGAGGGCACTATCTCCAACAATCTCCCACTTGCACTCAAGGCTAATTATTGCGATGTCGCATACTCACAGCCCGCGTGATACCGAACACCCAACTCCTCTACTAGTCAGTCTCACAAAGCTCGTTTGCGAAACTATTGCGTTCGAGGAATAGCCTCAGTGAGTGGATCCGCTCTGATGTTTCTTTCTATGTCTCTCTATATCTCAAGTTCGCGGAGAAAGCCATCTCCCGAAATGAGCAATACCTGTCTTAGTATGTCTGGATGTCTGATGGGACCTAGCTCATAAATGAACTCCAAATCCAAACTTCTTAGACTGTATCGTCAACTGAACTTAATCAGTATCCTGCGCCATGCCTCCCTCAGTATTTCCTTGGACCACCTGTCCAAAATACTGCCCCTCGTCAGAAGGAAAACTATAACTCTGACAACATCCTTGTCGTCCATGTCACCATGGAAGCCTGGAATGATAACCGTCTCCCGAAGGAGAATGCTGCTATCATATCCCTAGAACATCCACTTATGTTCTAAAACTGCCTCCGACTGTTTCTCCAGGATTGGATGAATATCAACTTATTGCATCTACTGCAAGAACAACATCTGGTGTGGTACTTGACATCTCATGATTGACTCAATTGCCTAAGCAAGTGATCTGCCAATCATGCACATCCCTCTCTACTTTAGTCTATAAGACACCTTTAGAGAGGGTGACTCCATCACCTGCAGGTACACTACCATGGCAGGAGTCGTCCATTCTAAATACTCTTAGAATGCTGTCTAAGTACCCAGATTGGGAAACCACCCAAATCTAGATCTAAAACCATAGATCTAGTAACCAGTATGTCAGATATAATGTCCAAGTCCTTTGTGGAGAAAGCACTGTGTGACGACCAAAGTATAACCGATCGTAGTATAGGAATTTCACTTCCTACTCTGTGTATGTCATCAAATACTAGGACATCACACCCTACTACCTTCTCAACAGATCCATCCCCTATTCTGATGACGTCAAACCTATGACTGTCACATCAGAAATAGATGATCTATCTCCGCTACATCTGCTTTAGTCTATAAATAGACATAAGCCTGATGTCCATTAATGCTTCCGCTGCTCCCACTGACTACGAAAACCCTCTGGCAGAGTCATATAGACGTGCACTTCTAAAGCTAGTTTAGAACGACGCTATATTCATCCTCCTGCCGGGTCTCGCAGCCTGGAACAACAACAATGGTAAGTGTGGGTAAACAAGAACTTCCGTGTCACCGTCCTTGAGACTACCGGAGTACCTCTCGGGTGCCTGAAGTTACCCACCGTACCAGCGGAGTGGCCAATGGAATGTCAAATTAGATTGAATCTTTAGGTTCCTTATCAAATCTTCAGTAATCGTTTGCGGTTCTGGAATCACTCCAGTTCTACCATACTCCCACTACTGTTTTTGAAAAAATCCATTTTTAATAAAACTGTGGCGAGTCTAGAACAATATTTCTATTGATCTTCCATATGGTAGAAAGTTAACCCTCGTCATAGCCTGGGTCAACCCACAAACAGCCATTACAGAAACGTGCCTTGAGTTATCCAGAGTCTGGTTTTAATCATAAGCCGGACAACTCCCCGTACCTTAACAACGTTAAGATATGAACTGTTCTATATCCAATATAGAACCAGAGGCACTGATTTAATTGAACCAGATTCAAATCATGCAGCTGTCTCTAGTGCATGTCAACTAAATGGAGAGAGGCCGATCAGCGTTACTCAACTTAGGAATGCTTCCAATTATGAGTAACCTGAAAGAGAAGCAATTTCTCTTTATCATTACTATCAACTGAATACCATACACAAGTATCTACATCTTCTATCACTTTGAAGAATCCCGATACTTGCTACACCTGGTTCTCTACTCTATTCAAATACCTATAACTCCTCAAAACTTAGACCCTGTGTTTGTACGAAACACATGTCTAAGAACTAGAGAAGTTAAAAGTAAACAGAATATAGTAAGAGGACCAACCCCTGTGTCCTAATGGACACTGGACAACATACAATACTCCGTATAAGTCCGCTGAGTCTAACAACTCTTTCACTGTGTGTCATAGGTTCAAAACTGTACTTATGGTTAAGAAGAATTACACCGCTGTTTAATGCTCCTTACCTAACCATCCACTGATATAGGTAAATGTCATCGACATAATATCAAAAGGTATATCTCACTCTATGAAAATAGACGTACAGATATATCAATTTGAAATTGGTGCACAACAGCGGATATTCAAAACCAAATATTTGCCGACCGGCAAACAGCCCAGGTGATTTCCTCAAATATCACCAATTACAACGAATCCCGATATAATGAGGATGATCACCCAATTCCCAATGACTTACTCCCACTCATCATCTGTAAAACCATACAGATGTGAGAATCATACCTGGCAAATACATACCCTGGAGTAAGTATCTAATCGGGAAATCAGTTTTCTTTTAACATTACTCAGTGAAACTGAAACATTGAAATGTTTAGGTGGGGTTTCATGGTATTCTTAGTAATGCCTCTTCCATTATCCAGATTCACAACTATAACCGTATAATTCTTTGCCATCTCTCCAAATCCCTTTATATGTCTTTAGTCATTACCTTCTGCACACCCTTTTAGGCCAAATGGTTTTCTTCCTTCCCTACCGTTCGGCACCAGCCTATGGTTTGGAAGAAGACTATCCAATAAGCATAATGGGTGTACTGTCCTAATCCTAGGAGCACTCGCAATGCGAGAGAAGGTGAAGATAAAAGACAACCGAATAAACCTTATTCCTATTTCTCCTAGACCAGAATCCATCCCCGAACTGGAACAAGTTCCTTTCGAGTTCGTATATAACCATACGATGGAGTATCCAATAAACTGTGGATCTTCGTAGTGATACGGAGTGTCCTGGAGAAATACAAAGGTGATTTTAGGATTGGCGAAGAAATACTTGGTTTGGTCGTGAATAGCAGTCGCAATTTACTTTGCCCTCTTACTAATCCCTTGCTTTGTCTGAACTTAATACCTTCTGTACACCGTTTAGGCTAACTGGTTTTCTTCATTCCCTACCGGTCGGCACCAGCCTATGGTTTGGAAGAAGACTATCCAATTTGCGTAATAGGTGTACTACTCCTAAACCAAGGAGTACTCGCAATGTGAGAGAAGGTGAAAAGAAAAGACAACTGAATAATCCTATCCGTTTTCTCCAGAACCGGAAACTATCCTCGAATTCCTTCGAGTTCGTATCTAACCATACGATGGTTTTGTCCAATGGAAGTGGACGTTTGCAGTAATACGGGGTGTCCTGGAGAAAAGGGTAAAAGTAGGAGTGGCAATAAGGTCTGCAACTCTGACAATCCAAAAGCCAGTGTTAAGAAGGTTCGGTCAACTTGGTCACTGAGTCATAGTCTTAGGGTCGGGTCAATGGTCGCTGCCAGAGAGAGAGAGAAAAGAAACACTCAGCGTGCACTCTAGCCTAGATCAGAATGGTTACCAATTTATCTAATCTGGAAACCTCCCACTGTACCTCAAATTCTCCTCCAAACCTCAAAGAAGAATTAGTCGGGGTCACCCGAGGAGTAAACCAACTCATCAGTAGGAATCGGGATCCAACTATCATCGCATGACAACGTGACGGAATCCGCTCACGGTACCACACTCCAGAAGGTATGCGCATATCTGGCAAGTTTCAGTACTTTTGAAACTCCCGATGTGATTTTTACCCCATGCTCTTATGACCTTGACTTTGGCCAACATATCATAAGTCACATGTCAAGTTCAACCCGTCATTCTCCAGGTTAATTTGAGCCCACCCGTACATACCCTTGACTTTGGCCAAAATGGCAGTACGGCTGTCCCAAACCAACGCATCTATCTATGCTGCATATGAATACCCAACAGCTACCAAACACTGTGCCTTGACTTTGGCCAACATACACAGCTTGAATACTATTGACTATCCATATGAAACGACGGAGGGCTACGAATGGTTTCTGGCGAAAACCTTTAACGTAATGAACTTGATATCGTTGAAGAAACGGATAGCTTTTTAGAAAATATAGTGACGAAAACTTTTACTAAAGAGGTCACTCCCGGTGAAGGGATCTCGGCTCTTTCCCCGTAGAATGGGGTGCAGGATATTCCAAATGAATACCACGATGCAAAGCAAAAGTAATCGGCTATAGTGAAGTTAATGCCCTGACGCAAACTTCTGTCCAAGGGGTCACTCCCGGTGAAGGGATCTCGGCCCTTGCCTCGTCGACTGAGGAGCAGGATATTCCAAATGAATACCACGATGCAAAACAAAAGTGAACGTCCTTGCAATAACAGCTTTTTGAAAAGTGTTCCAACAACATCAGATTAGGTTTGTTTAACTTGCATTGATCCGAATCAATGCAGTCCCATCATTGATCACACCACAAAGAACGAAAATATACTGACGTACGTATATGCCATCCGCATTCGCCACTGGGTCCCGTCATCACCCGTTAGGTTAGCTAACTAACGGCAGAGCGGGGACTGGACTAGCGCGGATGAAAAGCATATACAACATCTACTAATATATATACCAATATATTATATTTCGCTCAAGGCGTGAAAAGAAATGCAACATCACAGAAATGTACAGGTATCTGGGATCCCCGGGTTTCACAGAGCCACTACTGAAACCCGACGTTCCCCTGGTCGTGTGGATAGCCTGTGCAATGAAATCCTAGACCCCTACGGGCGCGGCAAGTTACCCGCCAAAACCTGAAGCGAGGCAGCCCCCTTCAGCCCCGTGAATGGACCACCCAGCACTCCACGGAATCCGGTAACTTGGGCACCCCTCCTGGGTCAACCTGTACCCCCTACGAGTGCGGCGAATAGCCTGCCAATCCTAGAGTGAAGCCCCCTCCGTCTCAATGCCATGAGATGCGGGCTTGTTGCCTTCCAGAACCCGGCTATCCGTGCACCCCTCCGCGGGGTAATCCTAGTACAGAATGTAAAATATACATACAACGCGTACAATGACCGCAACCTGGTCGTGCCCCAAAAATAATACAAACAGGCAGTGACGGCAGTCCACATGTCGGACGCTCTTCCCGCAATATCAAATGTACATAATACAACAGCACTGTACTAGCATTGCATCCAGGCTATCCCCACGACCGATCCGCAACATCACAGCAAATACATAGAACATCAACGTGAAAGTCACGTTCGCAAATCCGTCTAACCGGGCTATAGCAGTTAGACCGGATTTACCGATCGAGTGACATTCACGGTCGCAGATATAATGTAAATACTGTGAAAAATGTGTTTAAAATATCCAATCAATAAAAAATTAACATGTGGGCCCCCAAGCAATACTGTAGCACTCACAGAAAATCTGGGCCCAAAATTAATATTCCAAAACCCCTAAAATTAACCCAGAAGCCCACTGGAAAAACCTGGCCCATTGATCCTTTCATGTTGCGGCGGAACCGCGGCCCAAAGTGGGTATTGGCCTCGGTTCCGCGCTCTTGATGAAAGATCAATGACTCGGATTTCTGCAGTTGTCTTAGGTTTTCAAGTACATCACATTTTTGCAACCTGAAAAATTTTTCGACACTAAAAATTTCCAACAGAAAACTGATGTGAACAAAATACGGGTTTTGGAACATTTGATCGATCGGAACTGAAAAACACATTACACCAAGCTAGACTAAGTTAATGGCGAGGCTTTGATACCACTGTAAGTGCACGGCGGCGCCGCGGCCGTCAATCCGACGGCCAAATGCGGAAACGGTGATAAACTTTAATTTTGCGGACTTAGCAAACCGGCACCACCGCGCACTAAACCCCGGATCGGGCCATTAAACTAGTGCTAGCTAACTACAAGACGGGTTAGAGATATACCGACTGATCCGAGTCCTCCGGTCTTCATCTCCACTCCGATCTCATCGCGGGATCTCCGGTCGTCGCCTCTTCGCCGGAAGGGCACCACGTCGTCTGCATCTTTTACGGGCTCCCGCCTCAATACCGAGGCAACTCGGGCGCGAAGTGGGCTAGCCGACGCGTCCAAGATTTGCTGTAGAATAGCGTAGACTAGCTGTCTCTCTGGGGTTTAGGAGGTTGCCAATTTGGAGGGATTTGTGCAAGAACAATCAAGGATGAAAGCTTGATGAAGAATTGAGCAAGCTCTCAAAAGGAATGAGCATCTAAGGAAAAGAGCTCGGCCAGCCCACTCAAAAATAATGAGCTCACTGGAAAAACAGTGTGAAGAGTGTATGAATCAATTATGAAGCAAACTCTCATCTAAAACCATGTGTGAATAAATTAATCCCAAAGGAAAATAAAATTCATTCACCTAAACATTCCAGCACACACACTCATAAATTAAACCACTATCCAAAATTAAAACCACACTCCCATCCCAAACAGTGGCCGGCCCAAGTTTCCATTTTCCATCACAAAACCCATACCACCATCTAATCACAATAAATGCATCATGGAGGAAAAAAGCAAAGATGCTAAACATATCAATCATTTATGCAATAAACCCCTCCACAAATGTTATTTGCACAATTGCAAATAACCCTCTCCATCGGAAAAGTCCGGCCGGGAAAGAACAAAGGGAAACCGGCCGGAACGGAATGCAAACTGGCAACCCCAGAAAACTGGTCCCATAATAAATTACAGGAAAACCCCGATACTGTGCATATACACCCTCATTTGTATTCCATCCGGATACAAATGCAAAGAGACAAAACTACACTATCAAATACTAGGATCCGGCTTAAGCCAAAGCTGGCTAGTAAAAACCGTCCGATCACGATCCGTGCAATACCGCACGTATCTGATCGAACCCTGCCATATCTCCATACGGCCTCTACAGCGTTTCGCCCGAAAGCTTGAGTAACTGAAAGTGTGGTGGACTCTAAAGACTCGTCAATACCATGGCTGTGGATTTAACCACTAGCACGTCAGAGGTATAAGCCAATACATAACGGGCCACCAGCTATTGACTAAAAGGGACGTCGATGAGCGAACTCATCCTGACGCCCTACTGAGCCTGTCAGTGACAATATCCGTACAGTCCGGTCCGTTCGTCTATGAGCATCGCATGTCGGGCCTAGGGGGTTGGTAAAAGTCAGACCCCCAAAAGCGGTACAAGTCGTGTCGGAGTGTAGCCCAGAACACCCTGAGATACTACTGGAATACCTACCAGTAAATCTCCTGCCTTGGCCAAGGTCTTCGTGTAATGGCTCTCCTAGACACAGCGCGACCTCACCCCCAATACCGGGAGAGACGAACCCCTGAAGATCCGCTCACTGCCTCCATGTGGCTCGGGACTGTACCCAACTAAAACCTGTTTGCACGACTCCTTTGAGCCGTGGTAGGGTAGTAATCAAAGTACAGTGGGAACTCACACGAGACAAATGACGATCCCCAGGTCGATGAACTAACCTGTACACATGTCACCAGGGAACTGCTATCTGACGTCAGGTATAAGACCAACTAGCATGTTCCCGGCGAGTCCTGTCCGGTGTACTCATAACCCAATGAGCACCTGTATACATCTTAGGTGAACCAACTGACACCAGTGGCTTGTGAGACCGGCCATCGCCCTTCGTCGGGGTCTCGACTGTATACACTAGTCTACTCTGGAGAATCGATGCCCTGTCTCGAAACTCCTACGACTAGGGACCTTTTAAGGATGTGCTTATAGACTCCAGCTCTCACTTATATGATCGCCCTCATACTGCTGCCAGTCAAGCAAGAATCCTAGGGGCTCTATCAACGTGCAATAGCGACATGTCAGGTCACCTAAAGCAGTACACGATGATAAAGGTAAACCAGATAGCATACTATCATCTCGAGTAAGACTGTCCTACCGGGATAGGTCCTCCCTCAATCATTGCAATCACGTGCCTGTGATCCAATAATCGACTCTGAGGGCACTATCTCCAACACTATGGAGGTGGAGAAACGGATTTACAAAGGTTGTATTTCCGTTCTTGTAGTTAAGTGTTAACTAGTTTCATTTTATCGCCTAAATATCTAGCCAACGATCCGTAGACTAGGGTTTCTCGGCACCGTAATTTTTGAAATTGGCATGGTTGATGCCTTGTGAGACCTCTTGAGAGTGCCTAGGAACCCTGCACATAGATCCAAAACACAGGATTTAGGAGGTATCACCTTGATCCTATATGGAGAATCCTTGTAATAAGCGGAGATTGACCGAGCATAGCATAGGAAACTCCTTCCTTATCAAGTGTATGCCATCCACGTACTCTACGAGGATCACCACCATACTCCCTACTACCTTTTTGTATATACAAGGTTCATCTACCATTTTGATGAAGTCAAACTCTTTGACTACCACATCAAAACAGATGTTCCAACTCCGCGATGCCTGTTTTATCTCATAAAACATCTTGCACACGTTTCCGCTGCTCCCACTGTCTACGAAGCCCTCTGGCTGTGTACTTATAGACGCTCTCTTCCAAATCATCATTTAGAAAAGCAGTCATGACACCCAACCGCCAGATATCGTAGTTATGGTATGTAGCCGTGGCAAATAGGATCTGGATGGACTTAAGCATAGCTTTGAAAGTCTTAACTTTTCCATATACACCAAGTAATCTTCTCAAGATATACTTGCTCCTGATGAGGATTTAACCCTTCAGATAAAGCAACCAAAGTCTATACTTTGTTGGTGTATAAGGATTCCATCTCATATCGCTAAGCATCCAGCCATTCTTACAAAGTCCCACTCCTGATGGCCAGCCCAAAACTAGTTGGGTCATCATCTCATGATGCAATCCTCGCTCCCACTGTCATAGAGAAACTGAAGTATCTCTCAGGTGGGTGAAGAACCCTACTGGATCGGCGGAGAGGCTGAGGTTCGTTGGTTACTATTGAATCCTTTGGTTCTATCAAATCATCTGCTATAGTTTGTATAGCTGGAACCTTTCCAGTTCTACATAACAGATCTTGCCTCGAGCTTGTCCGGATTTTGCTTTTAGACATAGGCCGGACAACCCCAAATCTTAACAAACTTAAGAGATGGGCTCTTCCCTTTACATATCACATATGAAGCGGTAGGCAACTGATTTGATTTGAACCCTATTCAATAGGTATGCAGCTTCTCAAGTGCATAACTCCCAAAAGGAAATAGGAAACTCAGTAGTACTCATCATATCACATAGGGCGTTATTGCTCTGCCCCGATATACCATCGTTCTATGGTGTATACGGAGGAGTAATGCTGAGAGAGAATCCCATTCTCCTTTAGAATAGTCCAGGAATACCGTGCTCAAATATTCTCCTCCTTGATCATATCAAAGGACATAATACTTTTACCCGTATTTTGGTTCTCTGCTTCTAACTTATATTCTGTGAATATCTCAAAAGCTCCGTACTTGTGTTTCAACAGGAACATATGTTTGAATCTTGAGAGATTATCAGAGAATGTAATGAAGTACAAAGAACCGGTCTTGGCATGTGTAGACAGGGGATCTTACATACATCAACATGTATCAATCCCAAGAGTTCACTAACTGTTTCTCTGTTTCCAATAAACAGAGCTATGGTCATCTTATCTTTGTGACATGACCGGCAAGTTTCACAAGATGTAAATTCAAACAGATTTAAATATGCATCTAAATGTAACTTAGCTAGTCGGGTCGCATTGATATTACCTAGTCTACAATGCCTCAAGAAGGATTCGTTCATATCTGAACTCTTCCTCTCTGTGTGTGTTCTGTATACTAAGAACTGTAGTTTGATTTAGAACGTCAATGCTTTTAGATAACGTGCCTGAACCGATCAACTCTTGATCTAGGAAATGTTCAAAATATTATCCAACAATACAAAATTATATCCTTTCTTTACTAATAAAGAGACTGATATGATGTTGTATATCAGGTTCGGTATCTAATAACATTTGTTCAGAATCAATGTATTCTGGTAATACAGGGTGATAGTGACCAACAGACTTGGCTGCAACTCTTGCACCATTTCTATCTCATGAAACTTATCACCCGTTCTCAGTTCTCTACCTATCTGTAGCCCATGTAACAGATTACATATGCGGGATCCTGATCCGGTATCTCATACCCAGGACGTAAAGGATACTGAGAAACAGTTCTATGTAATGAACACACCCGAAGATGATGCATCAGCATGCACTTTCTTCGTTTGGGCGGCACGGGAAATCTGGTTTTCCCCAATTTCCTGCTGTGTCTTATAACAATTATAAGTTGGAGCGGGACCAACGCTCCCCAGCTCAGTATAACAAGCGAGTTCGGTCAATACATCCGTATTATTATCTTGATTAAGGCGTGATATGGTCGCTACCTGGAGAGATAGAGAAGAAAACACTCAGCGTATGCTCTTATAAGATTAGATTGGTTATCTAATATATCTAATCAGGATGTCTCCCACTGTTTTAATCGAATCTTCCTTCAAACCCTAAAAGGAAAGACTAGCCGGGATTAATTACACGCTACAAGTTCGCCAATCTTTCAGCCAGGCCAGTGTCGGTACTTTGAGGGAGGTCCCCCGTGCTTTCGCACGAACCTAATTAATGTAAACCTCGTTTTTCCAGGGGCGTAACCCCGTTAACACCTTTCTAGACACCTACTTGATCGGCTAATTGTAATGTGTAAAACTCTCCCAGGAGTAACTCTTACTCGCAGCGGGTATCGGGATCCAACTATCTCATAGAAGGTATGCAATCTCATTGCAAATTTCAACACTTGAAATTCCCAATAATATTTTACCCCTAGCGTTCTATGACCTTGACGAATGCCAAACAACCCATAGTCTACTAGTCAAGTTCAACCCGTACATTTCTTGATTGAATTAAACCCACCCGCACGACCCTTGACGAATGCCAAACAACGCCGTACGAATACCCTAATCCAATCTGCATCATATGCATAAGCAGATAAATACTAGTTAGCTACCGCACACTACGCCTTGACGAATGCCAAACTACCGCAGCACGAATACTAAGTAGTACTTATCTGAAATGACGGAGGGCTACGACAGGTTTTTAAGAAAACCCTTTGCGTAATCAACTTGATATCGTTATAGAATCGAGTGATTTTAAATGGAATGTTTTTTAGGCTTTTCTAGTTTTGCTAAAGGGGTCACTCCCGGTGAAGGGATTGTCGGCCCTTTCCTCATCGAATAAGGTGCAGGATATTTCACAAATATCACTATTCAAAGCAAGAACTATAGAAGCAATCAAAAGACAAACCGAGTTTGTAGCATCTGCTAGTTTCACTAAAGAGGTCACTCCCGGTGAAGGGATCTCGGCTCTTTCCTTATCGAATAAGGTGCTGGATGTTCTACAAGGAACATCGCTATGCAAAGCAAGAACTAGAGCTACCAGTTTTTAAACAAGTTTCTACAACATCTTAGGTTTCTTTTATTTCATTAATCTCATTAATGAAGTCCCATTTAATTATGCTTCATAAGCATCACATTTGAAACGAAATCTGCAATATAACATATATCTCATATATAATATAAACATTCGTCTCGGGCAGTAATATGATCTCATCACAGAACATTGCAGCAGAAGAAACATATATGAAATATTGTATATACTAGGACTTCCGTG
Organism: Agapanthus africanus; assembly: GCA_030015575.1. Lineage (NCBI taxonomy): Eukaryota > Viridiplantae > Streptophyta > Magnoliopsida > Asparagales > Amaryllidaceae > Agapanthus > Agapanthus africanus. Next base: position 725,022,040 of record CM057339.1, read on the forward strand.
TTTTTAATACGAGCCCGTATAAAACACGGATTCCACGGTCGCGATGAATAGCCAAACCCACATCCCTTGACCCCTATGAGAGCGGCAAGCAACACTGCCAATTCTATGGTTAGGAGACCCGGTCTCGACTCTCGAGATGGTCTCCCACTGGACCCTAGAACCCGGTTACTTGTGCTCCCCGCCTTGGGTCTACCTAATGCGGAAAAGTAAATAATATACAATGGTGACATCATCCTCAGCCCGGAAGTGCCCCAATAAAAGAATATTACATACAAATGAATTTTACATGAATGAAAAAGAAAAACTCTCATCTCACATAAAACCCCCGGCTATTCAAACGCGACGATCCAATACAACATATCACAGCAACACATAATATCTCATATCATCAACGTAAGCAAGTATGTGTATCCCGATTGTCGTTGATGTATAGCAATGAAGCCGGCGATACACCACATACTACGCTTACGGTCACAGAAAAGAAAGTGTAAAACTACAACAGTTGGAATCCGCAACCTCTTTAGACATCGCATGCCTAACCAAATGAATTCCTTAGACATCGCATGCCTAACAATTATAAACCCCGCATTTTAGTCTCATTATCGAAAACTCTTTTCAATATCAAGTCGGGCAATTCAACAAGATTCCCGACATCCTGATCGAATGCTCGTCGCAAACTTTAGTAGACAGCCGCACCCCCGGATGCCGTCGACGAAGTGCACTAAAGCGGAACACCGCTGCCGCGAGCACCCGAACGGATGCTTGACGGGGTTCTCCTACAGTCACTTGGTCGGGGCTATGGGGTGTGGCTGTCTGTTAAGTTTACCCGGCGAGTATCCGCGTACGCTACGTGATTGCGACGGACTTTTGATCACATCAAAATCCCGTTGCAACCGTTCATTTGAGACTAAACTGCTAGATTTATAACATTCAAATATGTTATCTCATAACTACCCGTGGATTCCAAATATTGTATCACATTCCAGATAAATAGACAATGTTAAACTTTCCGATCGAATAATCAAACACCCAAGATTTTCCCGATATATCTCAACACTTGAAATCAGTTTAAAAACATCCATCACATGCCACAGTACCAATGGTCCAGCCGTAGAAGGGTCAAGCCAACGCCTCACATGTGGCACGCCGTACTGCCCCAAACCCTAAGGTTTATAGGCAGTTCAAGACGGTCACATAATCGAGTTAAGGTTTGTTGTCATCTAGAGGGTCCACCGCGTTACTTGCACGACTTAGAACGTTCTTAAACTCGAGAAAAAATACAACTTTTGAAAAAATTTCCGACTGGGGAAAAAGTGAGTTATTGATATCTGTTCGAACTTTTTAACAGTTTCTAAAATTATCCGGACAAAAATAAACAAAGTTAAATTATCCGATCGAATCAACGAGCCCCCAATACAACCCTAGAAAACTCAACACTTGAGTGGAATTAAAAACTTCCCAGAAAAAAATAACAAGAAAGGACCTAAGAATAATTACATGAAATTTCAGGGACTACGTCACAATTTTGGCCGCGGAACCGCCGCCAAACCCTTGGTTTGGCCGCGGTTCCGCGGTCAAATAATTGACTTAGTGGACCGTACTTCACAGTAATTCTTAGTTTTTCCTGCTTATTTTTATGAGCATTTTTAATTCATAAAAAATCACATTTTTAAAAAATGACCAGAGAAGGGTTCGTGTCGGGGTTTTCGGGTTCGATCGGACTTTAAACTTCGTCTAGACTTCGCCTAAAGCTCTAGATTGGCTCTGATACCACTGTAGGGTTGCTAGGAACACGCACAACGTTCTACGAGGCATCAACCATGCCCGATTTAAAAATTAGCCATGCCGAACAACCCGAAGCCGGATCTTTAAACTAGAGATGGCGAAAACTAACATGTTAAACAGTTTAACACTAAGTGAGAGGGATTACAACCTTTGTAGATCCGGTCCTTCACTTCTAAAGCTCCGTGTTGAAGTCCCTTCGCTGCGATCATCGTGTTTCGAACTCTCGAGAGGTTCCACGAAGAGAAAGATGCAGTCTTGCTTCTGATCTTCGATACAAAGATGATCTACCTTGAAGTTTCGTTAACACAAGCTAACACTCATAATATGAAGTGAACACCCTCATCTAAATGGCAAGGATAGATGAAGATGATGAAGTAGGATTTTTACTCTCATTTGTTTTCATATTCTCACTCATTTTCATCACAAAGCAAAATGCTAGAAAGTTTTTGCACAAAAAGAAGAAGAAGGAAGAAGATGAACAATATGATAAGAATCCTTTTGTGATGAATAATGAAAAGAAGATAATGATGAATAATGTAACCATGGTTAACTAAACCTTTGTAGAGAATTAACCAAGGCTAAGGTTTGGGTTAGGTTAAAAATGAGTCACAACAAAATATCTTTCACAAAACAAAACTAAACCTTCTAGAATCATCTAGAAAGTAATAACCCAAATCAAACCCTAATCTTGTTTAATCTCTACTAAACATATTGCATTAGTTATCGTATCATGTTACAATATTATATATCACATATATAATATTTATTGTAACCAAATAAAATAATACAATTAACATATATCGCATATATATATATCAATGTATTATCCGAGTGAGAAAAAGAATCTTTTAGTGAGCTAATATTAGTTAATGTAATTTAATATATCATATATATTATTATACATTAAATTATCGAATCAACACTTGATCCGACAATACGGCTATATCGCATATAACCGACTAATATTTATCCGTACCGATTCATCGAATCAACATTTGATCCGATGACACGGCTGATATCAAATATCGCGAGAATAGAATACGGTATCTCATATCGCATTATCCTCGGTCCCGCACATATCACATATGTGCCCTTACTCCGTTTTGCCTGAGCCAAGAAACCTCTGTGTAGGACTCTAAAGAATCGTCAATACGCCGGCAGTAGATGATGATCATATCAAACACCTACAAGCTGCAAGCGGTCGCTAAACGTAACAGCAACCCAGGTATTGAGCGCTCAAAAGATCAACAAGCAAGTCTGTACATTCTCCTGTGATTCCAAACAGTAACACTCCCGTACAGTCCGGTCTCGTTGTCTGATATATTGCATATTTCGCCTAGGGGTGGTAAACGCCAGACCCCAGTAGCTCGATAAGTCGTGTCGATCTGAGGTCTATAACAGTTCGAGAAACTACTGATAACACTTACCAGTAAATCTCAGCAACCCTGGCCAGGGATTTCCGGTTATAGCCAATCGAACACAGCACAACATCAACTCCTTATACCGGGAGAGACGAATCCCCTCCTATCGCTCATTGCCTCCATGTGATTCGGGACTGTACCCAAAAGACACCTTTTTGCACGCCCTCTTGGACGTGGTATGATGGAAATCAAAGCACAGTGGGAATCACACAAGACTCTATGACGATCTCGGGTCAACAGACTACTCTGTACCAGTGTCACCGGAGAACTGCCATCTGACGTGAGGTATAATACCATCTGGGAGTTCTCGGCGAGTCTGTCCAGTGTACCCAGTCTCCACTGAGCACCCTTACACCATCCTTGATGTCAAACACCGATGGATATCGGATCATCCATCGCCCATCATATGGGTCAAGATGCGTATACGCTAGTCTACTCTGGTGTATCGATGCCCTGTCTCGATACACCCTCGACTCGGAACAGTTATAGGATGTACTCGTCGACTACCGTGGACCCACTAGTATGATCTCATCATAGTCCCAGTAGTCGAGTACATATCCTAAGGGCTTTATCAACATGTAACATAGAGACAATCAGAGTACATGTTAAGATAAAGTACAACCAGATAGCATACTATCATGTCGAGCAAGAAAGTCCTCCCTATATATGTCCTAGCATCCACTACAATATACATCGTATGTACAGTAATGGCCTATAGGGCATACATATAACTAACAATCTGCGGATCCTCCGCTGCATCTGTGCCGATGAAGACTGGAGATCTCAGCCTCATGAACTCCTGTAGTGATATGGGAATAGCTACGGTAGTAATAGAAGCAACTGTCTGGGCAGCAAGTACAATCGTGGTCTGTGCAGAGGTAGGTACGTCCTCAGATCTTTGTGCACGACTGGCCTCGACTATGGATCCCATCATCTGACGTAGCTCCTGCATACCTCCCATCATCTGACATAGCTCCTGCATACCTGACTCTAGCCTGTCCATGCGGCCTGGGGAAGGCGGATCAATCTGTCCGTGAGGGGTAGGCACACCGTCCTAATCGGTCCTCGTCTCGGACGAACGCGCTCGAATCTCATTTCTGGCGGCAGCCCTCTGCGCCCTCGTAGCCTTCGGCGGCATAATGGCTGGTACAGGAAACAGGATAATAAGAATAGTGTAACAGAATCATGGGATATAAAGAGTCGAAAAAGGATTTGCAAACAATTATATCCTAAGGTCACATAGGCGGAGTACCGTATCGTAAGTATGCCGCGGAATATACACACGCTACGTCACTCTGCTTAAGTCACCTACTCCATCTACCAAGGGTCATCCTACACTCAGAAAGGTAAAACCTAACGCTCTGATACCAAATTTGTCACGACCCGAAAGGTACGGAACATGACTGGCACTTAAATTACGAAACGTCTCAAGGCGTACGTAACCTAAGTAAGCCAAAATTCAGAAATCAAAACCAAATAGAGCAGTAGAGTGAAGGAAAACCAAAATATATAAAGCAAATTTCAAATATTTAAGTCGCATCAAGCTTTTAAAAGCAACATCCATTTTTCCGAAGCGGGAGCTAGCTCTTCGCCCAAAGGCGGATTCACAATCCTACGCAATAAATATCATAACTGTGCAGAATAAGTAAGTAAAAGCACAAAAAAAACATCATGTCGGCTCAAGTGAGCTCGACCCAGAAATACAATATATAAATACACAAATCTCACTGTCTCGTCTTTAAGTCGCTAATACAATAATACATGTGGTAAATACGGTAGATGGAGTACGCTAGATACAAATATGACACAAGTGGCACAAAATAACCCCGCAACCCACCTACGAACAGTGCTGCGAATCCAACCAAAAAGGAGCAAAAGAGGAGGTGCGCCTGCCGCTACTGTGCTGGCGGGTCTGACCTGCAAAACACTGTGGCACAACGGGGTGAGTTGCCAACTCGTGAGTTAAAATAACATATAATAAGGCTATCGTAAACATGTACACAATGATGTCAGAACCTACATATGCTAATATGATGCGAAGTAATAATATGCATGTAGCATGAATGCAATGAATAATGCGAGCTCTGAATATAAATAACATGGGAAATCTGTGTTTTTATCTTAATAAAACTTCCGAAATTTTGTTTTAGTTTCATCAATGAAATCAATATAAGGCTGTGTCCGTATCGACATCAATATGAAAATCTCAGTAAATCCGGGCTCCGGCAATCCGAACTGGCCCATAAATATAAATCTCAGGCTCAATAGCAATATCTGGGGCTCCGGCTATCCGGACTGGCCCAACTCCAATCGGTACCCTCCGGATATCCGACGAGTAAACAAACAATCACCGGTCAGCAATGCTCCCCTGTCGCAGGCTCAACGCCTATATCTGCGATCTTCTAGCCCCGGGGTACCGCACCGGGTCCACCATGCACCCACAAACGATTCCTACTCCTCCCCGAATCGGGTGTAGGATACTGTTCAAGCACCGAGAAATCTCATGGTGGACAATAGATGCATCATATCATGAGAAAACCGCAAACTTACATTTTTAAAATGGTAATATGTTTTCAAATCTTTGCGGTTCCTCCAATCCATAAATATCATAAATATGGAAATCATCGAGCGAATCATGATACATGAATGTCTATGATATTAATAATATGAAATGCAATGCGGAAACTAGAAAGCTATGCGTGAACAATGATGCAATAAGATGTGTGCATGTGTCTAGCAATCCTACATATCCATATCAAGGAATTAAATATATCAATTGCAGGTTATTAACATAATGGCGCAAGTGATAAGATTTGGATTTAACTAGTTAAGTGTTTGTGGCATAGCAATTACCAAGGCGTGTGTGTTCTTATGAATAGTGCCCGTGCAGCATAAGCCAATGGTAATAGTGCGAGTGTCTTATGAGGTACTAGCACCGTATATATATGTATGAAGAATGATGCAATGCAACGGGATGATAATTAGGAACTACACATCTAATTATAGTTTAAACTACATTCTAACTATCGGGCGTCAAGCGCCATCCAAACGATTTCCCCCGTAAATGTGTACATCTACTCACCGGAATGTCTCAGCTAGCCAGGTCCAACCACCGCCTTTCCTTTCCGCGCCGCGTTCGATGTCTCCGCGACCGATCCTGGAATTTACACAAAACAATACACGTAAGGTTAAAATCATGTAAAAGCATGATATCAAGATTACACGAGAACTAACGTCGCAAGCTAACGCGTGTACAAACGTGACGCCAAAACGTGTGTGCAAGCGCCTGGAACCACCCTGACGCGCCGCGATACGTAGCAACTCCAGACCCAACTCAGAACGTGCATGTCACGCAAGACTTAAAGTAATGAAAATAAGGTTTTTGGTTCCATATTTCGACTCAAGTTGAATTAGGAAAAGTTGCATATACCAAACACCTTAGATATATAGCAGACTCTCCCAGCCCAAACCCCAACACCTAACTCACCCCTCTGGCCGCAATTTGCGGCCAGAACTAATTTATTTGCGGCCAGGTAGGGGAATTGGGGTCTCGTGCTGTGTGTGTGTGTCCCTAGCTCAGTAACTGAGTCCCAGTATCTGTAACTTTGCCTGAAGCACTCGCTTCAAAAGCATATCACAAAACCACCCAAAATCTTAACTAAAATGTTTAATTTACGCTAATTTAAAACAATAAGGTATAATAGTGTAATCTGAAGCAATTAATTGGGTTAAACGACACTAATAGCACTTAATTGAGCTAATCAAGCCTTAAAAACCCTAACTTATCCTAATCTTCACTTGAACCGTCTAATTAGCACTAAAACCCACATAAACACTAATTTAAACCAAAATAACTACAAGTTTAGCAAAGAGGTGATTAAAGTGGGCTTAATACCTCACAATAGGTCAAGTAGTGGCACCACTTGCTGGTCTTGTCCCTAGAGTTCAGATTTGGCTCCAAAACCCAACAAAGGAGTGATCAAAGTGAGGTTGGTGTGATGGTAGATAAGTTTTTAATGAAGATTTGGGCAAGGAATTGATGAGAGAAAAAGAAGAGATGAAGGGGGGAGCTGAGCTGCTGCTGCTGCTGCTGGAAATTGAGGAGAGAGAGTGTGAGAGAGAGAGTGTGAGAGAGAGAGTGTGTCTCAAGTCAAAGCTCACCATGCTTAATAAATACCCCCCAAGCCTCTCTTTTCTCTCATTTTCCTATTTCTTTTATTGTTTATTTGTTAAGGGTTTTATTTTAAAAAGAAGAATGAAATGAAATTTGAATGAAGAGGAAAAATGAAGAATGTGTTACAATGTGTTAAGTGTGCATGCAAGTTACACTAAGTTGCTTAGAAAAATATAATTAAAGAAATTTTTAATTAAGTGAACACTAAGAAAATTACTAATCAATAAAACACATTTATATATAAAAACACATATTTTCACAATTAAAGTTTGATTTATTCCAGTTTATGTGGAAATTTATAAATTACGAGATTTTATGAAAAACACGCATTATCTCTAATTAACACGAAATTAATCTAACGAGTTTCAAAGTGTTATATTTATGGAAGATGCTCCATTGAAGTAGAGTTCCCGTTAGGAATCATTTTCTTCTTTCTCATCTTCGATTGTGTCGAACGCATGTTCATCTGGCAACTCACAATTTAAGGGGGAGTCGGCTGGTATCGGATGCTCAGTAAGAAAGGCGGCGATGGCCTAGCCTTTCACTGCTTTGAGAGGTCGATATGTTATCAAGAACTCCATCAGGAGGAGGGCCCATTTGGCAAGCCTTCTTGTCAGTATGGCCCTTGACATCAGATATTTGAGAGGATCCACTTTTGATATGAGATGGAGCTCATGCGCCAAGGCGTAATGTCTGAGCTTCGTTATCGCGATGATCAGTGCCAGGCAATGCATTTCGATGGGGGAGTAGTTGTTTTCTGCCCCCAGGAGAACTCGACTCAAATAGTACAAACCTCTCTCCTTTCCCCGATCGTTCTCTTATGCCCATAGTATGCCTAGAGAACCCTCAAGGGTTGTTGTGTACAGGATAAGGGGTTTTCCCTTAACCGGAGCGGTCAATACCAGTGGATTTTGTAGATATTGCTTGATTTCGTCTAGTGCATTTTGGCACTTTTGATCCCAGACGAACGGGGTCCCCTTCTTCATCAAATGACTGTAGGGACGGTATTTTCCGGAGAGGTTGGCTATGAACTGCCGGATATATGCGAGCTTTCCTTGAAGAGATTGCAACTGTTTGAGGGTCCTTGGCGTGGGCATTTCTGTAATCGCCTTGATCTTTGAGGGGTCGATTTTGATACCCCAGTGCCGTATGATGAATCCTAGCAATATTCCTGAGGAGACTCCAAACGCGCATTTCAGAGGATTCATCTTCAGATTATACTTCCGAAAACGTTGGAACACTATATTTAGATGTTCCCAATGTTCCTTGTAAGACTTTCTCTTCACCACCAGGTCGTCGATGTAGCATTCGACAATCTCATGGATGAGATCATCGAAGATCTTCGTCATGGCCCTCTGGTAGGTAGCGCCAGCATTCTTTAAACCGAAAGGCATCACCTTGTAGCAGAATATGCCCAGTGGAGTCCGGAAGGCTGTATGTTTTTAGTCTTTAGGATGCATTTTTATTTGGTTGTATCCTCAAGATCCATCCATGAAGGAGAAGACCTCATGGGTATACGTGTTATCGATCATTAGCTCGGTAACCGGTACTGAAAAGTCATCTTTCGGGCAAGCTTTGTTGAGGTCCCGAAAGTCCACACAGATACGCACCGTCCCATTTTTCTTCATCACCGAAATGATGTTAGCGATCTAGTCGGGATATTGAACTTCTTGGATGAAGCTGGAGTCGATTAGTTTCTTGATCTCGGCATTTATACTCATCTCAAGTTCGAGTCGCATTCTTCTTGGCGCCCGTTTGACTGGCTTTATGTCCGGCGATATGGCCAGTTTATGTACTGCTACCTTTGGATCTAGACCCGGCATTTCGGAATAGTTCCATACGAAGCAGTTTTTATACTGCATGAGCATGTCTTTTAACATGGCTACCTATTTTTTAGATAGCAGCTCACTGACGAACGTTAGCCTCGGATCATTTTCCGTCCCTAAGTCAATTTTCTTTAGGTTGTCCGCCGTAGCGTGTATCCCGTCTTCCAGCTCTTTTGGTGCTGGTGGAAACTCTGAGATCATCTCGTCCTCGTCTTCATTTGCGAAGCACTTGAAGGGGTCATCTATAGTCTCGTGCCCTCCCTCCTTTGAGAGTGTTATTATATGGCAGGTACGGGTTCGCTTCCATACTTGATGTTGAGCTGGTCCTATCATCGCGGTATAGGTCCTCTTTGGCTCATACTTCTGCGGTGGGGTTACCCTCCAGCTGTCAGATAAAACGAACATGCCTTGTTGATATTGGTCTTCGACCCAGTCTTTGAAGGTGAAGCAGTCTTCAAGGGGATGTGTCACGCTCCGCTTCCTGGTATACGATGAAGGGGACGGGACGAGGCCGCTACGTATTTACTTCACAGTAAATACGCTAAGCGTATCTAAGCAATATAAAAGTAAAGCATAAGAGACAAGATATAATAAATAGCAACTTTAATTATTCACATTCTTTCTGTATAATGCATGGAAAGTAAATACATCTGATGAAAACAATGCCTAAACAATGGCATAACAGAAAAAGAAAAGTACTGGAATGAAATGTGTACAATGAAGCTAGAGCTCTGGGTCTTCAATAATCTGGTCCAAGTCCTCGATGCTGGGCTCCATCTCTAGAAGGTCCGAAACACCTGACGACATTCAAAAAAGAAAGAAAGAGAATGTCGTCAGCGAACAAATCGCTCGGTAAGTCCCAAGGATAAGGGAGAAATAGAATAGACAGAAGGAGAAGGTAGCTTTTAAAGTTGTATTATATTGTTATAATATTGTGTTAACGCTGTTGTTTGTAACTTGGTAGAGAAGAATGCCAGTGTATACGAGAGGAGTCTCTATATGCCAGTGACTAGAGATAAATGTAAGTACAAAGCTCCGTTATACAACCCGGAACAACGGCAATTGGATTCATGTTAGGTGTATTAAGTCTTACTGTCTCATGCCACTTCTAACACCTTCTGTACCAATCTATCCCTTAAACCCTGAGATGTCTTGTTTGTATTGTAAATTGTATTGATTGTATAATTGGATGACTGACCGAAACCATGATATCAGTAAACGGATGTAACCGTAGAATCATGTATGTAACTGTGGAATCATGGATGTAACTGTATAATCATGTAAATGGAATGTATATCCATGGTTCGGTTCAGTCAAGTTGATAGATTGAATATATGGAATAATGGATTCATGAATTCATGTTGAATTGTAATATTGTAAATTGTAGATTGTGGATTGTGGATTGTAGATTGTAAATTGTAGATTGTACTTGAATCATATTCAAGTCAGATTATAATGAGACTCACTCTGAGTCAAACAATTAGAAAAGTAAATTGAAGTCCTGATTGTTTTGATGTTATCGGTAACCGCTGCACATGGGCGGCAGGATTTGTGTCTTTTTCAAACACGATTACCGTGTTGATAACACTGTTGTTAAGTTGTCTACCTTAAATAGGCAAGCACCCACTTCTCCGGCTCCCTGAGGCTCAAGAGATTGGTCCCGCTTAAACTTATGTTTACTAGGGTCCTTATGGTAATTTATAGAACATGAGGTGGTTTTATGTAAAAAATACTTTTATATACTTTTTAAAACACACCCCAAGTATTTATTATTCGTCTTTAGAGTTGTAATGAATGTAGATTTTATATTGTGATATTTCTAATGAAAATATTCTAATTTCATAAATAAAGGTATTTATTTGTAATATTGATTTGAATAGAATTCATGGTATTTTAAGCTAAATTGATTCTTGTGATTTTTTTAGCAAAAGGTGGAATATTTATAATAACTCAAAATAGATATTTTTATGTTACATATACATATATTTATATGAAAATAATTTTAGTATATATATAATATTCTAGAAATCTCATTTTTCTTAAGATGTCGTATTTTAAATCTTTCGAGACCGAATGCTCCTTGCGGAGGTCTGCCTCTCGCACTACTAAGCCCGAGGATGTGCGATAATCTGCACCATCCCGAACGGGTTCCCCAAAATGGGTTGTAGCGGCGCTTTGCAAAGATTGTATAAATACTAAATCCTATAGAAAACGGTTTTATTAAGTAAATGGTATTTATTTGCAAAGATGTCATTTTCCCGTATTCTATATTCCCAAGGGTATTGTGCTATGTTTCATATGAGTGTGTGAGGAGGTAGGTCATTACGTCGTGATCTACTTAAAGGTATAGCAAGGTTTTGTGATGTTGAAGGTGGAATTGAAACTATGTGGTATTTACATAAAAAAAATACGGTAAAATGAAATAGCAATTGTTTTGTGATATGATACTTGATCAATTTGGTTTATTAGTATTTAATAGTCAACATGAGAGAGTTTAAGCATAATTGTATTAACGAGAAGTGAAGTTTTATAAAGAAACCGAATCGAAAATCGGATTGGTTCTGATTCCGTCGGGTTTTGTAAATCCGTATTTTAGAAAAGAAAAGAGAGGTAGAATTTAGGGACTTATGGGTTTAGGACAACAAAGAGAGGGAGGTGGAACGGGAGGAGTCACCAGTGTGTCGCTTCGTCGCCGGGAGCTCCTAGAATGATCGTCGGAAGTTCGCCGGAAAATTCATCGTAGCTTCGTCTCGTGCTCGATTTCAAAGTACACAAGGTTTCTTGGAAATTTTTGAGAGTTGGCTCAGAGTTTGGGGTGAGAGGGTAGAGGGTAGGGGTGATATTTATAGGGTTAGGCTAGGGTTAGGGTAGATGAAGGGTTTTAATTTAACAAAATATAAAAATGTATTGAAAATCATTTTAAAAATGGAGTAAATGGTGGTTAATGGGCTCTCTGTAAACGATCCAAATAAATGGAGTGTGCAGGGATGTTGAGATGGTGAAGAGGCATCTTTTTCGTATTGACGTCTCGGCCGTCGGTCGAGTCCGGCCGGCGGCGCCGGCCCGGGTCGGGCCGAGTCGACGGCTGAGGAGGTGAGGGGTTGCCTAATTAAGCCTCTGGTATATTCAGTTTTTCAGGTGTAGTGGAGAAATTTAGAGTTATCTCATGTTGACTGTTGGGCTTCTAAAAAATTTAAAACAAATAAATATTAAAAATAATGTGGGGCATGGGATTTGAACTCTGGTGGCTTGGTTCAGCAATGCAAGGTATAACCAATGAGCCACAAGCTCCTTCTTTTAATTAAATTGCTAATTAATTACTTAACTTGTGCTCAGGCAATAAATACCCCTTTATGGATTTTGAATTTTGTTTTGTAAAAAACTTGTATTGGAAATTTGGGGTTGTTACAGGATGACCTATGGCTCGATGGTAGGAGCAATAATCCGGGTGATGGACCTCGTATATTTGTTCGGGATGCCGAGACTCCGGGAGCGTCATCATTTGGTTCTTCATGAAAAGGTTGAATATTTTGCTTGTCTTGTTTTGAGGGAAAGAGTATTCCCGACCTATCTTCTTTATAAAGGACAGGTTCCAACCAAGTTTTTCTTGATAGCGCGGCTTCTTAGATTTTCCTTGTTGTTTGCGAACGTTGTTTGCGCTCTTTGTCCTGCTTTTTTCTCTATTTTGGGATTTTTTTTCTTTTTGCGAGGACATACAGCGACTTGGGGATAAAGGGCATTGTAGCCTTCTTTCTCCGCAGGTTGCTAATTAAGGTGCTGCGTCCTGGATTTTTCATAGATAGCCATTTCGCGGCTGTGGTTGTCTCGACTCCTTTATTAGCTTGTCTTTTTGTTCTTCGAGCGATGGACTTAACGTTCTTAGAGCGGGATTTCTCTCTGTTTCAACATTAGGTCTATTCGGAAGAGCATTTTCCTCTTCTCTGGAGCTGTTTATGTCGCGGCAGCTGTAGAACTGCTCCCGTTTCCTGGATCGAACGTATCTGAGTCCGGTTGTCTCCATCTTCCCGTTGGGCATCTTTCGCTGGATTCCAGGGATATCCCAAATCCTTTTGTAGAATTGAGCTTGCCGAACAGTTTGTTCGAGGGGTACACCTTGGCATCTTAACAGCCTTTTCAATCCCTCTACGTAGTATCTTGGAAGACGGATTGGTTGAATCCCGTCGTGCAAAATTGGCACCGTGCCAGACTTCTTTCTCTACTCTGGTCTTTGTAGATTGGTAAAAGAGGATCGCCTTTTCACCTCTTCGCCTGGGAGGCACGTAGAAAGTCTGTAGTTCCTGTACGCTGCATGTATCGAGAGCATTATGTTCTTTGTAATGCCGAGGGGGAACCATTGTGATTTGCAGGCTCTGATCTGATTCATCGAGGGTTTGCACTGGCGGGCAGATTGAGAACACTGCGTTGGCCTCATCCTAAGAGTCGCTGCCAAAGACCAAAATGGGAGTAGATGGTCCGGGCTTGTTGCCTTGGGGTTACCCCGAGTAGATTTTTTCTTCATCTTCCTCGGTATCGCTCCCAAAGATCATGATGGTGGCAACGGACTTCTGTTTATCCTTTGGTTTACGACATCTTTCCGTGTCTTCAAAGTCTGGTAGGAAGTACTTTGCATCTTCATATTTCTGAACCTCGTTTACGGAGAACGGGTTTAGCTTTTCCGTAACGGTGTATTCCGAGCCATCTTTGAAATACTTCATACACTGATGTTGTGTAGAAGGGATGACATTGTATTCATGCAACCGGGGCCTGCCGAGCAAAGCGTTGTAGCAAGTCTTGGCATCAATGACGTGAAATCTGATGTCAGTGATGAGCAACCCGAAGCATAACGTCGGTATTACGGACCCAAGCGTCCGTGATGACTGTGAGTCGAACCCGGAGATAGTAATTTTATCTCGGGCCAAGTGCTGAACGTTCATGCAAATCTCCTTCAGCACTTTCATGTTGAGAAGGTTGACAGAGGATCCATTGTCGAAAAGGATTTTCCCTATTTTGATTTCATGGCAATACCCGGTGACGTATAATGGGCGGTTATGCTCGCATGTACCAAGGAGGAGGTCCTCATCGCTGAATGTAATGTCAGCTGTGTGAACCTCCGCCAGCTCATCCTTCATCTTCTCTTCTGCGAGGAAAGCTTGGAACTGATCGGGCTCTTGTAATGTCTTGATCAGAGATTCTCGTGCCTCTTTGGACAGGAGGAGAGCATCCAATATGCTCAGTTGTGAGGGTATTTTCCTTAGATGTGCCAGGACATTGTAATCCACCTTGTTTTTCTTAGGCGGGTCCCTTTTTGCGAGTTCTTTGACAACTCCACCGTTAACGGCAATCTCCTCAGGGATTTTTTTCTTTCCCTTTGTCTTTTTTGCTCGAACCCTTATTTATAGGTCCGAGATTCTTTTCAGGTAGCGTGCGGCTCCGCAGCTGAATATTCTCGCAGTTCTTCTCAACCTCTTCATTTTCGGAGGTGGAGTCTTTGAAGAGAGGGCTGAGGGGTATTTCGTCCTCAGAATAGCTCCCGAAGGTAGGAACTTGGGGTTATTCCCTTTCCGAACTGGTATCAACCATATGCAGTTACCAGTCATTTTTTCATGCGCATCTGTCGCACTCTTTTGCTGTCAACGAGCTTCGCGCTTCATCCTCTTGAAGTATTTTTGATGGGAAACATATCCTTGCCATCACTTCTTAAAGGTACTGCATTCCTCGGTGGGGTGAGTAACCCTCCAATGATATAGGCAGTAATTTAGATATGAATCCTCTTTTTCAAGGCATATGACCCCGGAAGTGTTTTCTATGAGAGGTGGCAGCTTCATTCCCATTGATAGGGATTTGGCGAACCGCTTCTCTGCCTTGATCCTGCTCTTATATATGGCAGGTGTGCTTCGGTTTGGTTGGAGTACTTTATGACTCATCCTTGTCGCAACTTCTTCATCCTGACGCTGATGATTAACCTTTTCATATATGGTTGTTTCGCGTTCTCGGTCAGCTTTGCTTTTTCGAAAGGCTTCATCTAACAGCCTATCGATCGGGTCTTTTGGAAGTTTCAGGGATTTTAGCGCCAATCCTGCCCCCAGTTCCTCTGCACTGTTTTCTGACGCTGAGGGAGTTCCTTCGCCATTTAATGACAAAAGGGAGACAATGTGGCAACTTGCTACACAGTCTTCGATTTCTTCTGATGAGTCATTTTCTTCATCGTTGTCACTGTCTTCGTTCTCAAGAATATTCTTGAGGAACTCTTCGAGGGTGACCGGTGTCCGCGCCTTCTGATTGTACTCCCCCAACACGTCGATGTACTTTTGTAGGTTTGTGCGCTTGTCTTCATACTCGGCAGGCTGCACAGGCTTCTTGGTCTTCTTCTTTTTCTTCGAAGACTTTGAAGGTTTGACTTGGGGATTTTGCGCTTTGTCAACAACTTTCGGTACGGGACACGGTTTCAGTATCCCTTCGATGATTTCGGGTTCTAGCGGGCTTTTCCACCTGAGTGCTGGACATGCCTGTAGATCTTTTAGCATTCTTTTGGTTTTAGCTGGAAGAACGACTTCCCATGGAGTTTCTTCCATGAGCGAGCATGATGCCCCTGGTGCATCCACTTTTTTGGGAGTGTGCTTCTGTGGTGGGTTCACCCTCCAGTTCTCAGATAGTGCGAACTTCCCTTGTCGATACTGGTCCTCTACCCAGTTCTTAAAGACGTAGCAATCCTCAATCGGGTGGCTCACTATTCAGTGATAGGAGCAGTAGTTGGGGTTGTTGACGTCGCCGGGTTGCGGTGGACGCCGTGGGTCTGGAAATGTGATGGGTTTGTTACGCATTGCCAAATCAAATACTCTCCTCGTCTTATCAAGGGTAAACGAGTAAGCGCGTCTTACCCTTTCTTCCAGGGATAAGCGTGGACGTGCATTGTTTTGGCGAACCGCTGGTTTTGGGTCGCTCGGTTGCTGTTAAGTGTTAGCGACGAAGGCCGCTTTCTCTTTACTCTTGGCGTTTCCAGGGTCCTTATTTAAGGAGGAAGGCCCATGGCCCATCTGGTCTATTTGTGCCAGTTTATCGATCAAAGCCTGGAAGGTAGTTGGCTTGAAGAAGGTCATGAACTAGGACACAGTTGTTTGAGGATCAAGGGTCCCGATGAACATGCCCACGGCTGGGAATTCTTCGATGCGTTGTTCGCACTTAGACCATAGGTTCCGCCACCGGATCGCGTATTGGACCCAGGTTTCTCCCGGCTTTACCCTGATATTGATTAATGCCATGATTGGGGTGTGCTTGCTTGCGCTGGCGAACCGCTGTATGAACAGCAGCTCCATCTCTGTGAATATCCTCACAGAGTCATTTAGGAGCTCCAAGTACCATTCAAAGGCTGTCTCTGACAGGCTGCCAACGAACTGGCGAAGCAACAATTTGTCGTCGCCTCCAGTGTTGCCGCACAGAGCACTGAACTGCGCGACGTGCTGGTGTGGGTTGCCTGTCCCCTTGTACACATGGAACTTGGGGATCGTATATCCCGACGGATACTTGATTTGGTCATACCAGCCTGGATACGGTCGCCCAGTTCTGATAGTTTGGTCGGCTCTTCATTTGCTTAATGAGATCGTATTTGTTGAGCGATGTAATCATCAAGAGCAGCCTTAGAGATCGTTTCCTCCTTGGCCACTGATTGGGCCGGAAGAGGATTTGATGTTTCCCCTCTGTCATCCTCGATGATTATCGGCGGATTTTCGGCTGGGGGTTCTCGCTGGATCATCATTCCAACCATGTCCTGGAACAAGAGACCCATCTTCTTTATATTAGTAGCCTGCTCTGCGGCTTCCTTGTCTTTTCTTTCAAGCACCCTTCGCAGGAACTCCGTATCGGTCTCCTTCTCCTGACGTTGTTCGGCTGTTAGTTCCGGACTTTCTTTCTGCCCGGTGAGTGCTGTCATTTTGGTCAGCATCTCCTGGAGCTTTTGTTATTGCTCCTGAGCTTTTTTCAGCGACTGTGTTTGCGGTCGATGACCCCCGGAAGCACGGCTTTCTTCTTTTCCAGAATCCATGTAAATCGTATGCACGATCATACCCCCAGACTTGGGGTGTTTGTGTCCATCACCTTTGGAATTTGTCGTCGGTGGTGGGATTTTCTCCAGCCTCATCTTTTTATGGGAGGTCGAAGTTGAAGGAGCCGTTGTAACAGGCACCAGTGCAGAAGAAGTCCCTCGTTGTATAACGGAGGGACAGTCTTTCTCTTGCCGAGCCTTCGATTTATTCGGTCGACGAGAGTGGTTTTCATCAAGAACCGAGTCTTGGACTTTCCGCCAGACCTTGTGAATTTAGGAGGAGATCCGCTGATGGGGCTGCTCCGTCTTTGCCTACACCGTGGCTTCTGCAGGTGGGTACGATTTCTTTAGCACCGCCGTTGCAGAGTTCTTGTGTACCCTCCTGAGCAGATCAAAGCTGTTTCCGGTTGGAACAGTAGCGTCATTTCCACCATTGATGCTGGTAGGGTAAGTCCAGAAGGGGAGTTGTCCCTAGTTTTTCTCACTCGGCGCCAGTGGCGACGTCAAGCCTGTCTTGCAGACGGGTCCGCCTCAGTTTCGGAAATGGCTTCTTCATGACCTTGGCTTTGCTGAGGGGCTGTTGTTAGTGTCAGCTTGTTGAAGACTGACGTCCATAGTAGAGCTTGAGGAGGAACAACCAATCTTTCAAAGACCGACTTTCTGGTAGGGAAAGCACCTTTGACGACTTCACCTGCAGGAGGAGTTGGGAGGGCTATCCGTTTTGGGGCAACCCCTTCAGATATCACGAGCCTCTTTATAGGCTCGTTTGAGCTTTGGCTCAACCTGTTAAAGACTGAGATGCCGGATTTCGATGGCCCGTTGAGAGGGGCCGTTGTGGTTGCCAGTCGATCGAAGACTGACTTCTTGGGAGCTTCTTCCTGCAGCGCTGAGGCACCAAGACCCACTGGTGGGAACATGGTCCCGAAGAATAGTCCAGTAGTGGCTTGCGTAACCTGCCCCATCGGTACTGAGAAAATGGAGGCCGTGTTGGGCCCATAAGTCACTCCTCCAGTTGGGGCAGAGCGGGAGTTGCCGTTGCAAGTTGTGCAGTTGGAATCCATCGATTTTTCTTCTTCTTCTGCACAGGTGCAAGACACCAAATCTAAGTACCGAATCCAAGGGCAACCATAATGAACCGCGGTTTTGTTTGCGAAACACGACACACAAAGTGTGGAGTGGAAAGAGGAAAAGGTCTCACCGGGCGTGCCAGAATCTGTTTACCGCCGAAAACAGAGACAAACCGGGATGGATCGTCTTGCCTGAATTTGGGGACAGATACTTTTTGGATTTATCCGTCCACCTCTCCGAAAATACCAAGTTGATTTATGACACCATATATCGGAGGTTTGGACGGATGCGGCCGTTGTAGCGGACTTCGTCAGATTCCCCTCATTTTATGAAGGGGTTTTGATTGTGGGGACGCTCTTCCCTGCAGGCGCAAGCCTCTGCAGTTAATTACGTTACCGCATTGCGACAACCACTTTCTCCTGCTCCGGCAGTTCACTTCGTGTCGTGTGTATGTTTTATTTTGGTTTTGGTTGCCCGTGGATTGTATACGGAGACTGGTTTATGTCGTCGCCCATAGGGTGCGAATTAGTCCAAATCCGTATATTTTTATATTTTGGCTTGGTTTTATTTAAGGGCCATTAATTTAGTTTGAGATTAAGATCAACTTAAATATATATGAGCATTTGGGGCTCAGTTTGATTTTGACTAAGGATACGTTAGTCCAATTTAAGACCAAGATCAACTTAGCGAGATTTTGAGGATCATTTTTATTTCAAATACAATAACAGAGCATTTGGGCTCGGCTGCAGGAAAGACTTTAGAGACCTAGCCAATTTGGGGGCTTGGTCTGCTTAGTCTTTTATTTTATTTTAAAAGTGCCAGGCACTTATTTGGGCTTTGTTTGTTCAGCCCCCCTTTCCTTTCATGCCGTAGTGCTAAGAACTTATTAGATCTATGACGCTTACATATATGACATGTAAAGAATTCAGTCATAGGCGTCGTCCAATGAGCGCTGAACACTCAGCCCTTTTGGCTATTTGCGGAGTGCTATGCACTTTTTTTCAGCACCCACGTGATGAGCAAGTGCGGCGCTGGCCTTCTATTTTAGGCACCTGCGTGTCTTTCATGTGAGGCGCTGGGCGCTGTTAAAAGGGGCGCCCACATGAGAAGCACGTGAGGCGCTATTCTTTTTTCCCTTTTAGAGATTAAATCTCTGTTAATATTTTCAGAGAGGTTAAACCTCTATCGATGGTGCTTTGACCATTAACGCTCGCTAAAATCACTATATTTGAGGATTTTAAGTTGAGTTTTTATAGAACTAAGTTCTCGATTTAAAGGAACTAAGTTCCTGGAGTATTATGGACTCCATGTTCTTCATGTCCAACCTTGTTCTTCCCTGAATCTTTGATTCTCAAGAACAAAATCTTCCTGATGAGAATTAAATTCTCAACTTGTGGAAGACTTGCCTTGTGGATCTTAGATTCAGAGAAAGAACTAAGTTCTTTGAGAAGGGTTAAACCCTTAGATATGTTAGGTAAAGGTGATGTTTTTGATCTTTTTTTTTCTTTACCTAGGGTTTTTAGGAGGAGAAAAGTATTCATCTTTTTTCGAAAATTTAATTTTCTGTTGTTTTTGAAGTTTTTTGTGGTCTCTGTATATCTTTTCCACTCTGTGCGTCTTTCTATATCTGTCTCTCCGTGAGACTTGAAGTCTCGGGTCCTTTATATAGTGAAGGCAAGTTTGTTACTTAATTCTGAGAAAATATCTCATTGAGAGATTCCAATTGATTTAATTGGACTCAAAATTGAGTTGGAGAATTTTACCTACCATTGGATCTTTGATCCAAGGACTTCTAATATTACAGAATATGATTTTTGCTTTTAACGAGATTGGGGAAATACTTTCCCCTATACAGAATTTATTCTGTAAAACAGTGACTTTTTAATCACCATTAGATTTTTAATCCAAGGGGTCTCTGTTTTAGAGAGAGCAATTTTTCTTGTTTAGAAAAATTGAGAGAATATATTCCAAAATAGAATTTTATTCTATAATTGGATTTTTAGAATCAATCGAGAGTATCTTTCTTATTTTAGAAAGATTTGGGAAACGTTTTCTCCCAACAGAATTTAATTCTGTATTTTTATGATTTATAATCTCCTTTGGATTTTTGATCCAACGGCTCTGTTTAACAGGGAGTAGTGTAAAATTTTAATTCTATCTAGACGCCGGCGCTCACGTATTATGCATGTGGGCGCTACTTAAGAATTTAATTCTAATAATGGGTATTTATGTGCTTTGCACATTAGTGCCCACGTGAGGAGCACGTGCGGCGCCATCTAAGAGTTTAACTCTTATGTAATGAAGTCTTTTATGCTTTGCATATTGGCGCTCGCGTGAGGAGCACGTGCGACGTCATCTAAGAGTTTAACTTTTATGAACTCTTCTATGCTTTGCACATTGGCGCCCGCGTGAGGAGCACGTGAGGCGCCACCATAGGATTTAATCCTATAAAATTGGCTCTGGCGCTGGCGCTCTCGAGGAGAGCACGTGAGGCGCTACCTTATTAATGAAGGTTTCTTTTCATCTTCTTTCTCTGCTTTTCCTTAGTCAAACTTTCTTTTCCAATGCCTTCTTTTGTCAGAGTTTGGATATCGTTTCACCATGCTCAACATTTTCCGTGTCGAGACTTAAATGCCCCCCTTTATAATCTAAGCAATGCTCCTCTGCTCTCTCACTTTTAGAGAATTATTTTTACAGAGAAGAGTCATGGCCTGCAATCGTCCACATGCTAATCGACAGCCATGGGAGGTGCCTATTGAGGAAATTGTTCCTCGCTTTGTTGCATGCTTGATGAATCCCGCTCTCATGGATGACCAATATGATACGGCGCTGCACGAGCTCTTGACTCGTAGAGGATCTCCTCTCCCCATCGGCTCCATTTGGCTCCGGATGATCTTCCTGTCCGTGCTTGCTAACACCCCCCTCATCCAGCGGAGATGACTCCAACAATGCTCGACGCAATGGAGGACAAGATCGAGTGCTTTCATGAGGAACTTTTGATTATCAAGCCTCTAAGGGATTGTTCTGTTCAGTTGCTGAGCCAGATACAAGCTCAGCGGCCATCATTCTCGATGGGCATGGCGCTAACCGATAGGGAGAAACTTCTTACGAAGATAGTTGCTTTGACAAGGTGAAGAAGGCTGAGAGAGTTTTAGAAAACTTTATTCATAGTTTTGTAAACCCTTATTCTTTTGATTCCGTGTTTGGTGATATATTTCCTGTAGCATAAAATGTTTATTTAAATGCTTTCCCTTTATCGTTGACCACCGAATGCTTCATTTCTAACACCTTTTCTTCCTCTGATCATATTGTTGAAATATATATGCAACATACATGTGCGCACGTGCACTTTACCCTTAGGGATTTTTGCTAAGCGCAAACGTCACTGATGTTCTCGTGTTATGCACTAACCCTCCACAAACGTATATGAATGAGCCTGCTTTCACACATATCTATAAACGAAATTTAAACCGGTGTAAACACAGGGCGATCTCTTTGCCCCGCACCTAGTCTGCCCGCTCACCTTCTATGGCCAGACGAAATGAATAGCCAGAGATGATATGGAATCAAGTCCGGATGTCGGAAAGCTCGACTATACGATTCAAGACGGAGGATGCATCACGGGTATTCCTGATGCGCACCTTGGGAGGTCTTTTCGCCGCCCGACTGCGAGTGACAAGGGCGGACCTGACTTTGGGGGCGAGCCCGACACAGAAGACGCAGTAGAAGAAGAACTCTCTCGGCTATCTGAAGCCGAGGAAGAGAAAGACCCGCTGGACTCGGCCCCAGAAATTAGAGCCTCATCGCCCGACTCTAGCCCTACTACATCTACAGACACCTCGGAGGAAGACATCTAACTTGATACAAAGAAAGGGTCCGCCGAGGAAAAGTCAGCAGAAGATCCGACTTAAGCAGAGGTGCGTCGGGATATCTTCAAATGTTGAAAGACAACTACGGCGAAGTGTCGGCCCTAGGATGGTCCCCTACTATTTATACACTCCCAAGAGAGCATCCTACGACCTAGATCAATTCCCGCCAAAACGAAGTGTCACACCCAGCGGCCGTCGAGGCTCCACGTGGCGATCGAATATTAGGGACGTCTCTTCATGGCAGGAGACAGAGATAGCCTGTCGCGTCCGCTAACCAACGTTGGACAAGTGGCCTGTAGCCCAACCAACGATCGAGTGAAACAGCGCCCCCTCTTTAAAGCGCAATCATTTCACCGATCCGCTGACGTCATCAGGGATATGCGCGAAATTTTAGGCCACGGAAAGACGCTGTAAGTCGATGTACTACACCCCAATACTTGTGGGGAGGCGGAATTTTCAAAAACGAACTTGTTTAGTGAACGAACATCGACTAACCGCTTGAATCGAAGCTAAACTATAAAATAACCAAACACAAAGTGTTTCTAAACTACTGTGTTTAGGGATTATACCTAATGAACCAACTCCTTCGTCTTTACGATCTCCTTGTCCTCCTCGGCCTTCTCTTTGTAGTAGACGATCCACCCGAGAGCAAAACTCCAAGCTTAGCCTCTAAACTTGAGGCAACTAACCTTCTTGGATTGCTAATCAAAGAAGATAGATTGAGATAGAGTGATGGTTATGGATTGTTTAGTCTTACTAATCCTTGTACTCAACTCATGAGAGGGAAGGATTAGTCTTTGAAGAGGGAGAGCTTGAGGAGAGAGAAGATGATGATAATTATCAAGTGAGAATAGTAAGTTATCATAATATATATGAAACTTTAAATTTCATCAATAAAAGAAAACCAAATGATGAATAATCAAGTTTCATAAATATCCAATGGTGATTCACAACCATGACTCATTAAGTATTTACTATGCATTAATGATATGTATGAATCACCCTCATGACTCACTAAACCCAATTAATGCATATGACACCTAAACCTCCTTAGTCACCATCTTCTAGAAGCTTCTCGCACAATTACGAGAACGCCCCTCCAATCCGCAAAAAATATGGAAAAACTTTAGACTGTAAAAATCCAATAACCGGATACCAGTAACTGGCTTAAACCAAAGCCGACTGGTAAAAACTGTCCGAAAGTCGTACGCGCGTAAACGCACGTATGCGTCCGAACCCTTGTCGTAAAACCATACGACCTCTATATCGTTTCTCCTGGAATAGGAAATTCTCTGTGTGGGCTCTAGAGACTCGACTACTACGCTGGCAGTGGGTTTAACCACAGACCGCAAGCGGCACTAGCTGTACGTAACGGTCCCCAGGTAGTTGTCGATAAGAAGGCCGATGAGGAAACCCATCCGAACTCCTACTGAGTCTGATGTGACAATCTCCATACAGTCCGGTCCGTTCGTCCTAGACTATCGCATATCCGGCCTAGGGGGCGGCAAGCCTCAGTCCCCTAATAGCGGTATAAGTCGTGTCGGAGGGAAGCCCATTACACCCTGAGAAACTACTGGAACCTACCAGTAAATCTCGCTTGCCCTGGCCAGGGACTTTGCGTAATGGCTCTCTGAAACAGCGCGATATCAACTCCCAATACCGGGAGGGACGAATCCTTTCTAACCGCCACTGCCTCCAAGTGCTCGGGACTGCACCCAACTGCTACCTGTTTGCACGACTCATTTGAGCCGTGGTAGGGTAGCAATCTAAGAACAGTGGGACACACTCGAGGCGAAGTAGCAGTGTCAAGTCTGCGGACTACGCTGTACTCATGTCACCTGGGAACTGTTCACTGACGACTGGTATAAAACCAACCAACAGTTCCCTGTGAGTCCTGTCCGGTGTACCCGTAACCTAACGAGCACCTATATACTATCTCCAGTACGACGTACTGACGGCTGTGGGACAGACCATCTCCCCAACTGGGATGAGAAGCGTACACACTAGTCTACTCCGGAGTATCGATGCTCTGTCTCGATAATCCAACGACTAGGGACCTGAATAAGGATGTGCTTGTAGACTACCCAGCCCCCACTAGTGTGACTGCCATCACAACGCTGGTAGTCAAGAAAGATCCTAAGAGCTCTATCAATACGTATACTCACACATTAAGATAGAGAAAACCAAGTAGCATACTACCATGTTTAGCAAGACTGTTATATACATGTGAATATCCCAAGCTTCCATTAAGTAATATACAAACTAGTATGATACAGTAATGGCCTTCTAGGGCATAAACACTAACAATCTCCCACTTGCACTAGGGCCATGTACTGGCATATCGAAGACCAATGATCTCGAGTAGCCTCTCGAACTGCGTCTGAGGTACGGCCTTCATGAATGGATCAGCAATGTTCTCTTCTGAAGCAACTCTCCGAACCTCGATCTCCTGACAATCAATGATCTCCCTGATCAGGTGATACCGCCTCAAGATGTGTCTGGACTTCTGATGGGACCTTGGTTCCTTCGCTAAAGCTATAGCTCCGTTGTTGTCGCAATACAGAGGTATTGGATCAACTATGGTAGGAACTACCTGAAGTTCTGTTAGGAACTTCTTCATCCAGACTGCTTCTTTTGCGGCATCGCAAGCAGCTATATACTCCGCTTCCATCGTCGAGTCAGCAACGGTGTCCTGCTTGGAGCTCTTCCAGCACACCGCCCCTCCATTGAGGGTAAAGACATAACCCGACATGGACTTGGAATCGTCCTTATCACTCTGGAAGCCGGAATCAGCAAAGGCCTCCAACCTGAGGTCTTTTCCGCCGTAAACCAAAAACATCTCCTTAGTCCTTCTCAGGTACTTGAGAATGTTCTTTACTGCTATCCAGTGCTTCTCCCCTGGGTCTGACTGATACCGGCTTACCACGCTCAGTGCGTAAGCTACATCTGGTCTGGTACACAATATCGTATACATTATAGAGCCTACCGCAGAAGCGTAGGGTATAATAGACATGCGTTCCCTTTCCAAATCAGTCTTGGGAGACATCTCTTTGGAGAGGGTGATTCCGTGACAAGCCGGTAGATTACCGCGCTTAGAATCTTCCATACTGAATCTTTTCAGTAAAGTGTCGATATACCTGGACTGCGAAAGTCCCAACATCCTCTTGGATCTATCACGATAGATCCGGATCCCCCGAATGTAAGAGGCATCACCCAGGTCTTTCATGGAGAACCTGTGTGACAAGAATCCTTTGACAGATTGTAGCATAAGAATGTCATTTCCTATTAATAGAATGTCATCCACATACAAGACGAGGTATACGACACTTCTGGCTACAACTTTACTATATATGCAAGGTTCATCTGGATTTTTGATAAAGTCATATTCTTTGACTGTCTCATCAAAACAGATGTTCCAACTCCGCGATGCCTGCTTTAGTCCATAAATGGACTTAAGCAGCCTGCATACTTTCCCGCTGCTCCCACTCTGATTGAAACCCTCTGGCTGATCCATATAGACGCACTCTTCTAAATTTCCATTCAGAAAAGCCGTCTTTACGTCCATCTGCCAGATTTCATAATCATGGAAGGCAGCAATAGCAAGAAGGACCCGAATGGATTTGAGCATAGCCACTGGAGAAAAAGTTTCGTCATAGTCCAAACCAGGTCTTTGACGAAAACCCTTTGCAACAAGTCTAGCCTTATAGGTTTCCACCTGTCCATCTACACCAATCTTTTTCTTGAAGATCCATTTGCATCCTATGGGTTTTACCCCATCTGGAGCAAAGTCCAAAGTCCATACTTTGTTGGTGTACATGGACACCATTTCGGCCCGCATTGCATCTAGCCATCGTACCGAGTCGCCGCTCTGGATGGCCTGCTGGAAGTCAGTAGGTTCATCATCATCTATGATGCAATCCTCTCTATCCCCATCTATGAGAAAACCGTAGTATCTCTCAGGCGGATGAGACGGCCTACTACTCCTGCGGAGGGGTGCGGGAATGTCCTGTTCTTCCTGAACTTCCGGTTCTACCAATCTTTCAGTATTAGTTTGTCGTTCTGGAATTTCTTCCAGTTCTATTTCGCTCCCACTTGATTCCTTTTCTAAAAACTGATGTTCTAGAAAATGGGCATTACGAGAAACAAATACCTTTTGTTCCTCTGCGTAATAGAATAAATATCCCCTGGAGTTCTTTGGATATCCCACAAACTTACACTTTACTGATCGTGCCTCGAGCTTGTCCACATGCTGCTTTTTAACAAAAGCTGGACATCCCCAAATCTTTATATACTGTAGATGGGGTTTCTCCCGCTCCACATCTGATATGGAGTGGTAGGCACAGTCTTGGTAGGTACCATGTTCAAAAGATATGCCGCTGATTCTAGCGCATGACCCCAGAAAGATCGCGGTTACTCAGCATTACTCATCATGGATCGTACCATATCCAATAGGGTTCGATTCCGTCTCTCCGATACACCGTTATGCTGTGGAGTGTACGGAGGAGTAAGCTGAGAGAGAATTCCTTTCTCTTTTAGGTAACCTAGGAACTCGGCACTCAAGTATTCACCACCTCGATCAGATCTAAGTGTCTTGATACTTTTGCCGGTTTGGTTTTCTACTTCATTCTTATACTCTTGGAATTTCTCAAAAGCCTCGGATTTATGTTTCATCAGATAAATGAATCCGTATCTTGAGTAATCATCCGTGAAAGTAATGAAATAGGAAAAACCACCTCTCGCATGTGTAGACATTGGACCACATACATCGCTGTGTATGAGTCCTAAGAGCTCGCTCGCTCTTACTCCTTGTCCAGTGAATGGAGTCTTTGTCATCTTTCCTTTGAGACAAGATTGACAAGTGTCATAAGATTGATATTCGAACGAGTCCAAATATCCTTCTCTATGCAACTTAGTCAACCTTCTCTCATTGATGTGACCCAGTCTACAATGCCATAAGAAAGTTTTATTTAAATCTGGAGACTTTCTTTTTAGTGTGTTCTGGACATTGAAAATTTGGAGTTGGTTTAAAACATATATGCCGTTATTTAGTGTACCTGACCCAATCAAACCATGATTAAGGTGGATGTTGACAACATCTCTTACAAACGTGAAATCATAACCTTTATTTGATAACAAGGAAACTGATATGATATTACACGTTAAGCTTGGTACAAAATAACAGTTATGTAAAACCAAAATGTGTCCACTCGTCAATCCTAGGTGATAATCCCCGACGGACGCAGCTCCCACGCTAGCTCCGTTAGCAACCTTTAGGGTCATATCACCTTCCTTCAGCACTCTACGGTTTCTCAGTGCCTGCAATGAATTGCAAATATGAGATCCTGATCCGGTATCCAATACCCAGGAAGTAGAGTTGATCGACAGACAATTCTCAATTACAAACACACCTGAAGTCGAAGCCACAGCTTGCTTCGGTTCCTGGTTCTTGGCGTTCCACGCCTTAAAATCCTTCTTCCAGTGCCCTTTCCTGTGACAATGGAAGCACTCATCCTGGCCAACTATCGGTACCGCAAACTTTTTCTTTCCCTTCCCTCCCACCTTACTAACACCTCCTCTAGGTTTGGGTGCGTCCTTCTTCTTCCTTCCTTTGGCTCTTGCCTTGGACCCAGAAGAAGATGCACCGCCAACAAATATAGCGGGTGTTTCCCTTGTATTCTTCAAGGTGCCCTCTGCACTCCTTAACATGTTCAGGAGTTCCGGAAGTTCAACTTCTTTTCTTTGAATGTTGAAGTTCAGGATAAACTGGGCGTAGGTGTGAGGAAGGGACTGGAGAATAAGGTCTGTATAGAGCTCATTATCCAAAGTCGTCCCAAGGTCTGCGAGGTCTTCAATATAGCCGATCATCTTTAGGACATGTTCTCCTACAGATGACCCGACAGCCAACCTCGCTCGAAACAAGTTCTTAGAGGTCTCGTATCTTGCTATACGAGATTGCTCTCCATAAAGTTCCTTTGTATGGAGAAATATGCCATCAAGGTCCATATCCTCGTGCCTCCTCTGATGTTCATTGTTCATCGAGGCAAGCACGATGCACTTGGCTTTCGCGCAATCTGAATCCCAGGTTTTGCGGATTTCCTTATCCGCATTACTGGATTTGGGACCAGGGACAGCAGGTGCCGTAGCGGTGAGGACGTGCCCCAATTTGTCATAGGTCAAAGCCATTTTGACATTCCGCAGCCAATCTTTATAGTTTAGCCCTGTCAGTATATTTTTCTCTAAAAGTAACTTAAGTCCAGTCATTTTCAGGGTCGCTGCAATTAGGAGAAAGAGAAGAAAACTCTTTAGCATGATGCTCTTGCAAGTTTAGAGTGGTTTTTAGTTTATCTAAACTGGATGGCTCCCACTGTTTCTCGAATCCTTCCTCAAACCATAAAAGAAGAATTAGCCAGGACTATTCTCACCGTACAATACTTGCTTAACCATTCAGCCAGGCTGGTGTCGGTACTTCGAGGGAGGTTTTCCAACGCTTTCGCGAAGTTCCTTAATTAAATAACCTCTTTTCTCTGGGGGCGTAACCCCGCTGACACTTTTCTGGACACCTACTAGGTTTATAGCATTGATCGTTAAGTGACGAATATCCTGATAAGTAGCATATACTCACAGTAGGATCGGGATCCAAATATCATCGTCTGATAATGTTGTAGGAATGCTACCAACATTCATCAAACTCAAAATGGTATGCATCTCTTTGCAAATTTCAGTTTCTTTAGAAATTCCCGATATAAGTTTTTGCCCCATGCTCTTATGACCTTGGCGTTAGGTCAAAATGTCATAAGTCACATGTCAAGTTCTACCCATCATTATCTTGTCAATTTGAACCCATCCGTATATATCCTTGACGTTCGGCCAAAATGATAATATGACTGTCCCAAACTAACTCATCTATCTATGCAACAAATGAATATACAGTAGCTACCAAACACTATGCCTTGGCGTTAGGTCAAAATACATAGCTTGAATACTACTGAATACCCAGATGAAATGACGGAGGGCTATGAATGGTTTTGGCGAAACCGTGAACGTAGTGAACTTGATATAACCGAAGGAACCTGATAGCTTTTAAAAGGAGTGGTTAAGGCTCCGCATTTAAAAATATCTGTTTTAAAAATAACCGAGTGGTTTCTTTTAAATTGTTCCAACGATTTAAACTTGGTTTATTTTCTTTGCATTATAGATAATGCGTCCCATCATTAACCTATCATTGCAGAAAACAACGAAAATATGACGTCCTCTTATGCCACCTGCATTCGCCACTGGGTCCCGTCTTCACCTGTTAGGTTACTTAACTAACGACAGAGCGGGGGCTGGGCTAGCGCGGGTGTAAAACATAAGTGACGTCTAAATAGCTATCATATATATAGATATTTTACATTCGTCTGACGCAATGATATACATTCCAGAACACAGATAAACTTTATTGGATTTGCAAGCAATCTGTATTTCTTTTGAGCCTGTAAGAAAAGACAGATTACACAGTTGTGATGAATAGCCATTTCCCCACCCAAGATCCCTACGGGTACGGCAAACTACCCGCCCGGCAGTTTGTGTACCCCACCTTGGATCTGTCCTAGGAGCAAAAACAGTAAAATGAAATAATACAACAGTGGCTACAACCGCAACCTGGATGTGCCCCGCAAAATAATATTACAACAAATTACATTTACATCAAATGAATTAAATGATAACCCATCACATAACCCCGGCTATACACCACAACAGTCCAACACAGTTCATATGCACAAACAGATAAAATCCATTTCAGAAATGTGCAACCCCCTGCCAACTGACATACTAGCAGTTATGGGAGGTTTACGAACACATTATACAATCACAGATATAATCCAATATGCAAATACTGTACAATTTCGATCGATTAAACACCATTAATATTGCTCCAATACTGCTCTGTAAAACTGAAACCTGAGCAAATATTAAAATTTCCAGAAAATACCAAATATCACAGGGGACCCAGACAAAAAATTTGGGTTCATGACTCGGCAACTCGGCGGCGGAACCGCGTCGGTATCTGTGGGATCCGCGGCGCTTTAGCCGAGTCATGGGCCCAGTTTTCTTGGGTGTTCTCCTGGATGCTTTTCAAGCTTTCTGAACATCCCTGAAAAATTTTTGGACTTCATTTAAATTTCGACAGAAACTTGACAGTTCGGGGTTTTCCGGTTTCTTTTTTTCCGTTCGAAATTCGTACAAATTTGCAATTAAGTTATTTATTGTTTAGCGAGGCTCTGATACCACTGTAAGTCGATGTACTACACCCCAATACTTGTGGGGAGGCGGAATTTTCAAAAACGAACTTGTTTAGTGAACGAACATCGACTAACCGCTTGAATCGAAGCTGAACTATAAAATAACCAAACACAAAGTGTTTCTAAACTACTGTGTTTAGGGATTATACCTAATGAACCAACTCCTTCGTCTTTACGATCTCCTTGTCCTCCTCGGCCTTCTCTTTGTAGTAGACGATCCACCCGAGAGCAAAACTCCAAGCTTAGCCTCTAAACTTGAGGCAACTAACCTTTTGGATTGCTAATCAAAGAAGATAGATTGAGATAGAGTGATGGTTATGGATTGTTTAGTCTTACTAATCCTTGTACTCAACTCATGAGAGGGGAGGATTAGTCTTTGAAGAGGGAGAGCTTGAGGAGAGAGAAGATGATGATAATTATCAAGTGAGAATAGTAAGTTATCATAATATATATGAAACTTTAAATTTCATCAATAAAAGAAAACCAAATGATGAATAATCCAGTTTCATAAATATCCAATGGTGATTCACAACCATGACTCATTAAGCATTTACTATGCATTAATGATATGTATGAATCACCCTCATGACTCACTAAACCCAATTAATGCATATGACACCTAAACCTTCTTAGTCACCATCTTCTAGAAGCTTCTCGCACAATTACGAGAACGCCCCTCCAATCCGCAAAAAATACGGAAAAACTTTAGACTGTAAAAATCCAATAACCGATACCAGTAACTGGCTTAAACCAAAGCCGACTGGTAAAAATGTCCGAAAGTCGTACGCGCGTAAACGCACGTATGCGTCCGAACCCTTATCGTAAAACCATACGACCTCTATATCGTTTCGCCTGGAATAGGAAACTCTCTGTGTGGGACTCTAGAGACTCGACTACTACGCTGGCAGTGGGTTTAACCACAGACCGCAAGCGGCACCGCTGTACGTAACGGTCCCCAGGTAGTTGTCGATAAGAAGGCCGATGAGGAAACCCATCCGAACTCCTACTGAGTCTGATGTGACAATCTCCATACAGTCCGGTCCGTTCATCCTAGACTATCGCATATCGGCCTAGGGGGCGGCAAGCGTCAGTCCCCTAATAGCGGTATAAGTAGTGTCGGAGGGAAGCCCATTACACCCTGAGAAACTACTGGAACCTACCAGTAAATCTCGCTTGCCCTGGCCAGGGACTTTGCGTAATGGCTCTCTGACACAGCGCGATATCAACTCCCAATACCGGGAGGGGCGAATCCTGTCTAACCGCCACTGCCTCCAAGTGCTCGGGACTGCACCCAACTGCTACCAGTTTGCACGACGCCTTTGAGCCGTGGTAGGGTAGCAATCTAAGAACAGTGGGACACACTCGAGGCGAAGTAGCAGTGTCAAGTCTGCGGACTACGCTGTACTCATGTCACCTGGGAACTGTTCACTGACGAATGGTATAAAACTAACCAACAGTTCCCTGTGAGTCCTGTCCGGTGTACCCGTAACCTAACGAGCACCTGTATACTATCTCCAGTACGACGTACTGACGGCTGTGGGACAGACCATCTCCCCAACTGGGATGAGAAGCGTACACACTAGTCTACTCCGGAGTATCGATGCTCTGTCTCGATAATCCAACGACTAGGGACCTGAATAAGGATGTGCTTGTAGACTACCCAGCCCCCACTAGTGTGACTGCCATCACAACGCTGGTAGTCAAGCAAGATCCTAAGAGCTCTATCAATACGTATACTCACACATTAAGATAGAGAAAACCAAGTAGCATACTACCATGTTTAGCAAGACTGTTATATACATGTGAATATCCCAAGCTTCCATTAAGTAATATACAAACTAGTATGATACAGTAATGGCCTTCTAGGGCATAAACACTAACAGACGCCACATGGACTCGAAAATCGAAACGACGCGACTTCCAAATGCCATGTCGTTCCTGGATAATCCACCACGAAAGAATCTAAGCACCGAGCTGTGTAGGGAAAACCAAGCAGGCCACTCTCGACCCAACCCATAAATGGGTCGAAACTAGAGTGGGGGGCTAATGACGATGCTATCAAGTGGGAATTCCCCAGATCACGATACGTAGTGGATGACGTGTCCCGGGGGCTATGGAGCTGGAAAGAGCCTGATGCATTGGAGATGTTCATCGGCACCTCGCATCCGAGGTTGCATCTGACCATTCGGAGATCTCCTCGGAATACCTTCCATATTTGCCTAGCAATGAGTCATCATCTCATCTTCAAGCAATTCTACAACCGAGCTTCCATAGCCTCCTTGCTCGTCTCTATGCTGTTGCAAGTTCGGAGCTTTCTCGGCCTCTCGGCTCGTCTCCGAGCCATCTGACAGTCCGAGCTTTCTCGGCTTTCCTGATCAACCGAGAGCGCGGAGCCTAGGCACATCCGCAACGGCTCCACGTATCTTGCCAAAGCGAGATATCCGCCACCCCACGTTCCGTGTCCCCATTAATGAGCAGATCCCGCCATCAACGCGGGCGTAACGAGGGGGCGTAACTGATGGCGAGAATCTCACGCCGGTTCGCACCACACGACCACTATATAAACCCTTCTTTCGAACAACTCAGGTAAGAGGAATTAATTTCAATACGCCGCTACTGTGCTCTTATTCCACGGTACTAACTTGATCTTCGGAGGGTCTTACGGTGGTCCCCCACCCTGGGACTTCCTCTGCAGATAGCTCGGCGTCGGTACTAACCCATTGAGATCCACACACTTAACCCTCAAAATAAATCTTAGCCGCACAAAACAGCTCACACCAGATCAACGGAGGACAACTTCTGAGGGAAATCACAACCTCCATCTTCAACCTTGTTACTGCACTACCTTTGTTCTTTCTAGTAAGCCTAAAGCCCACTATATATTTTGCAAATTCAAATGTAAAAGACCCATTGTAAAATGGGGCAGTAAGGGAGCGCAGCCTCATGGCCATGTCCGCACGACCAAGCCTTTGGAGGGTGGGGCATTTCCCTGTTTGTACCTATTACAACAGCTAATAGGACTGCAGATGACGGCAAACCTATTAAACTCCTTATCAAAACACGGTGTTCAACACAAATAACTCTTGCAGGCACCACAAAAGGTATTTAATTTGGTAAAGTTTTTCTTTTAATGCAAGGGTTCGCTGGTTCATTCTTGTGAGGGTTAGCATCTGAGGTTGAATAGAAAATTCCTTGTTCATACCCTCTTCTCCTGTAAACACCAAAAAAAAATTCCAAAACAAAATATCCACCCTTTTCTCAAGTAGGCAACAAAATTTCTCCATTGCATTGACCCCATCTTAATTATTGGAGGTGATGATTAGGAGGAGAGTTGGTATTATGTGTTTGCAAGAAACTAAGTGGGTAGGTGAAAAGAGTAGAGTCATAGAGCCTTGGGGTTATAAACTTTGGTATTCGGGTAGAGATAAAAATCGTAATGGGGTAGGCATAATCATAGATAGACGGTTGCTTGAGGATGTAGTTGAGATTAGGAGAAAAGGTGATAGAGTTTTACTGGTTAAGCTTATTCTAGGTGGAGAGATCCTTAATGTTATTAGTGCTTATGCACTACAGATAGGTCTTGATGACGCTAGTAAGCGTCTATTCTGGGAGGATTTAGACGAGGTGGTGCAAATTATACCTAGTGGAGAGAAGTTATTTATTGGTGGTGATCTTAATGGACATGTAGGTACTAGTCGTAGTGGGTTTGATACTATCCATGGAGGTTTTGGTTTCGGACAAAAGAATGAAGTAGATGACTCGATTCTTGATTTTGCCTTATCTTATGACTTGATCTTAGCAAACACCTGGTTTAGGAAAAGAGAGTCCCACCTTATCACGTTTAGGAGCGGATCAAGTGCTAGTCAAATAGACTTTTTTCTGACGAGAAGAATAGATAGAGGTTGTTGTATCGACTGTAAGGTAGTGCCAGGTGAGAGTGTAACCACTCGACATAGACTTTTAGTTCTAGATTTTTGATTTAGAAGAGAATCTAGGAAGATTAGACGTAAGGTAGAGCCTAGAATTAAATGGTGGCGATTGAAAGAAGGTAACCAAAAGGGTTTTATAGATCGTGTAGTCAAGAAGCGGATTGGCAGTCGGAAGATGATCCAGACAAAACATGAAACAAAATGGCTAGTTGTATCAAGAAGGTAGCTAGAGATCTACTTGGTGAGTCGAGAGGTGGTGCTCCACCATCTAAGGACATATCATGGTGGAATGAAGATGTAAAGGCTGCTTTTAAAATTAAAAGAGATTCTTATAAAGATTTGAAAAAAAGTAGAGATGTGGAGAGATTTGAGAAGTACAAAATGGCTTAAAAGGAAGTTAAGAAAGCTGTTCGGGAAGCTAAATCTAAGGTCTACAAGGAGGTGTACGAGAAATTAGACACTAAACAGGATGCAAATGATATATACCGGATTGCTCGGATGCGGGAAAGGAAGACTAGAGACTTATGTGCGGTGAAGTGTGTCAAAAATGAAAATCAGAAGGTTTTAGTTCGAGATGAGGATATCAAGGAAAGATGGAAAGATTATTTTGACAAATTGTTCAATGAGAGCTTTACTGAGAATTTGGATGGACTTGTCATTCAATCTCAAGATATAAACCGTGATTTCATGCGTAAAATAAGACTACCTGAGTTTAAAAAAGTTTTGAATAGAATGAGTTTAAGAAAAGCGGTTGGCCCTGACGGGATTCCTATCGAGATTTGGAGATGCTTAGAAGAAATAGGCGTTAAATGGCTGACAGATCTGTTTAATAAGATTTGGCAGACAAAAAAGATGCCAAATGAATGGAGGAAAAGTATCCTTGTACCTATCTACAAGAACAAGGGTGACATTCAAAGTTGCTCAAACTACCGGGG
The DNA here is from genome assembly GCA_030015575.1 of Agapanthus africanus. Taxonomy (NCBI): domain Eukaryota; kingdom Viridiplantae; phylum Streptophyta; class Magnoliopsida; order Asparagales; family Amaryllidaceae; genus Agapanthus; species Agapanthus africanus. The sequence goes on from CM057339.1 coordinate 725,057,367, forward strand.
AATAAAACTTATGTGTCACACTATGAAACTTTGGGAGAGAGTGATTGAACACAGGCTAAGGAAGGATATTAAGATAACAGAGAGCCAGTTTGGGTTCATGCCTGGACGATCGACGACAGAGGCTATTCATTTGCTTCGTCAACTTGTCGAGCGTTTTCGAGAGAAGAGAAGAGATTTGCATATGATATTTATTGATTTAGAAAAAGCATACGACAAGGTACCTAGAGAGGTATTATGGGGGACAATGATGAAGAAGGGGGTCCCCGTAAAGTATATTGACATAATCAAGGATATGTACGATGGAGTAGTGGCAAATGTCAGAACTTGCGGCGGCTTAACGAGTGATTTTCCGATTACTATTGGTTTACATCAAGGATCTGCATTAAGTCCATTCCTGTTTACCATCGTGATGAATGAGCTTATTAGAACTATCCAAGATGAGGTACCTTGGTGTATGCTATTCGCTGATGATATTGTTCTAGTAAATGAGACGAAAGCAGGGGTTAATGCCAAATTGGAATTATGGAGGAAAACATTGGAATCTCGGGGATTCAGATTTAGCAGGTCCATGACAACATATATGCATTGCAAATTTAGTAACCAGAGAAGTCAAAACCATATTGGTATAACATTGGAAGGGCAAGAGATATCACCGAGCAACCAGTTTAGATATCTAGGTTCCATCATCCAAAAGAATGGGGAGATCGATAGTGATGTTAATCAAAGGATCCAAGCTGGTTGGTTGAAATGGAGGAGTGCAACAGGGATTTTGTGTGATCATAACTTTCCGTTAAAATTGAAAGGGAAGTTTTATCGGAGCGCTATTCGGTCTGCCTTATTATATGGTATAGAATGCTGGGCTCCTAAGAAGCATCATACATAGAAGATGCACGTAGCGGAGATGCGCATGCTTCGTTGGATGTGCGGTAACACTAGAAAAGATAAGGTGCGAAATGAGGATATTCATACAAAAGTTGGTGTCGCACCTGTGGAGGAGAAGATGCGGGAAAACCGGTTAAGATGGTTTGGTCATGTGCGACGCAGACATATGGAAGCACCGGTCCGACGAATAGATACTCTCGATATGGGCAATGGCAAAAGGGCAAAAGGGAGACCGAAGAAAACATGGATGGAGGTGATACGAAACGATATAGTTTCCAAAGGACTCAATGAAAGTATATTGTTCGATAGGAGTGAGTGGAGGCAGAGGATTCATGTGCTGGACCCGGCGTGATTCTCATGTTGGTTCATGTAGCCTACCCCATATGCTTGGGATAAAAGGCTCAGTTGTTGTTGTTGTTGTTGTTGCATTGACCCCATCTTGATGCCTTGATATATTGTTTGAGTTAGTCAAAGGAAAAAGAGAAAAAAGGAAAAAAAATTTATAGCTTGTGAAATTATATAAATTAATGAAGAATAGAGATCCTACAGGTCCGGTCTTTTCATAAGCAACAGGAAGCCTGGTTTATAACGGTTTATTTTTGTTGGGAATAGGAGATGCCCATATGTAGGCGAAAAATCGTTCATTCTGGTTATAGATCTATAAAACTACAAATTATTCTATTATCGATAAACTATTAATTTTCCAACACTTAGATTTATAACCCAATGATTTCGGAATCATGCTATATATATAATTTCAAAACAAGCATGTGTTATACCATATAGAATATAGATCAAGATCAACGTTATGATCATCGAAAATCCAATTAAAAGATTCTTCCGATATAAACCGGGCTTGTTGTTGCTTATAGAAAGCTCGGGCCTACAAAATACTCACTCAGTTAATGAATATTCGAACATGAGCATGCAACATGATCAAATTCTGACAGTGGTTAATGGTTTAGAAAGAGGTTTTAGAGGGAACATTGCCATTTCTACCAAGTCCTAACCAAGCACAACAATATTGTGTAAACCAAAATGTAAAATTCTAATTAATATATATATATATATATATATATATATATATCACTGAATTGCTAAACAGAACAAGCCAAATTTAGAAGGCCCAGAAAATAAAAAAATTAAAAATAAATAAATGAAGCAACGTGATGGAGGTATGGATCTCCTTCAGATGTTATCATCCGTAGATCTTCTACGAGCGCTAATGGACGGCTGAGATCTGTTCTGGTGGTTGTCTCATTCAGCGTGTGGATCTCAATGGGTTTGGATTTGAGATTGAGCTGAGCTGCCTGCAGGGAAGTCCCGGGATGGTTGTGCAACCGAGGACTCTCCGACGATCAAGTTAGTGGTGCAATTTGGGCAGAGTAGCGACTTAGTAGAAAAAATTGCGTACCTCGATCGTCTGAAAGAGGGGTTTATATAGCGGCAGTAATGGGCAGGCATGCACGAGAATCACGCCGGACGTTACGCCCCTGACGTCACGTCCGCGTGATAGGAGGGATCCCACATTAATGGCAAGGTTGGCTCGTTAATGGGGATCGTGATGGCGAGGAACGTGGAATCGTGGACGGCGGATATCTCGCGCATGGTGAGATTCGCGGAGCCGTAGTGTGGGTGCCTGTGATCAGCTCTGTGGGTCGGTCAGGATGAGACCGAGGAGCATGAGCCCGGCGGGAGGCTCGTGGACGAACGGGAGGCCGAGGCACCTTTGTACCAAGACAGCTCGGAGGTGAGCCGGGGGGTGATTTGGAAGGCCACCGAAGGTTGGGAGATCCCTCAGGTCGGAAGCCCGAGTGAGGTCCCAACCGAAGTCCTTGATCCTTGCTTGTAGGTTTTTCGATGCGTCATCTATAACGAGTCAGCATCTGGGGAGTTATCGATATCGAGCACCATCATTAGCCCCCCATTCTCGTCTCGACCAGTTCTAGGGTCGGGTTGAGAGTGGTCTGACCGAGCACCCGAGGTGATCTCTTACTCGAAGATATCATCGGCTCGCATTTCCGGGCTAAGAGTAGTATTTTTTGATGGCGTCAGCGGATCAGGGGAGAGATCTCACACTAAAGGGGAAGTGCCGGATCTTTCGTACGTTCGTCGAAGCGACAGACTATGTGTCCTCCGCTGGTTAGCTGGTGAGGCGTATAGCAGGCGTTCCCGCGCTCGGTGGGATGCGTCCAATGTGAGCGTGACAGGTACCGTAGGCTGCGATACGTCGTTTTGGCGGGAGTCGGTCGGAGCCGTTGGATGCTTGCGCCGGCAGCTATAAATAGAGGTAGGATCCCCATTTGGGCCCATACATCTTTCTAATTTCCTCGTCCTTAGTTGTGTTAGCTCAGCGCTCTTCTCCTCAGTTCAGATTCCGTGCTATCAATCTCTCGGGGATACCTTTCTTTAATCAGGTTAGATGTCTTCTTCTGAGGAGTCTGTAGATGTAGCGCGGGTAGAGTCTAGGGGGTCTTCTGAAACTTCCTCTTCTACTTCTTCATGTTCCCCCTCTGAGCTGGAGTTCACCCGAGAAGATAGGGTGGCCGACAGAGTTCAGGCCGCGGGGGTCCTTGGAGTGTGATCCTCGCTGAGGCGTGCGGAGGAGCTCGCCAACATCAAGACCTGTTTCTTCGTTCCTCCCGGCTATTCGCTTCGTCTGGCCGAGGAGGGGGAGAGGGCGAACCAGGCACAGGGCAAAGAGATTGCCTTGTACTTGGAGGCCTTTTGGGACGTGGTGCGTCTGCTCTTCTCCCCGGAAGTGAGTGAGGCATTGAATTGTTTCGGGTTGGCTCCGGGCCAATTAGTGCCGAACTCTTGGAAGATCCTCCACGGGTTCCTAGTCCGGTTGAGATTGTGTCAGATCCTTTTCAGCCTGAACCTTCTCCTCTCTTCCCTTTGCTACAAAAACCATCCTGGTGCTCGTAGGCGCGAGCCGAGCGGGGTATACCTCTCCTTCAGAAGACAGCGTGGGGATGCCCCCGGGTCGGAGGTTGTCGTTGTGCATTTTTCCATTCACGAATGGAAGAAGAAGTTTTCCTTTATCGCCCCGCCCGAGGGTGAGGACTGGTCTGTGCCCACCCAGTGGAAAAGGGCTAGCTGTCCGTGGGTAAGGAGGTCGAATGATCCTGACACAGTGGCGGTGTCGAAGTGGGAGGCCCTCCCTCAGGTTGATATGCTGCTGTCTGAGCGGGCCCTTAGTTGGGCCGGGCTCAGCCCCGCCGAGTACGCGGGTAAGTTGGGAGCTCTCAGGCGACCTGTTTAGACTTGTGCATTTTTTATTTTTCCTGGCATCGCTGACTCCTCGTATTTTTGTCTTATGCAAGACCCATGGATATGAGCAAGATCCGCGCGACGCGAAAAGGGGGAAGAAGTCCAAAGGCGCCGGTCCTTCTCGCTCACCGTCCGTTCCAGCCCTGTCGGCGGCCCTTTCACCCAGGTGCCCAAGCGAGCCCCGGGCCTTCGAGTCTAGTCGTGCGTCGGTTCGAAAGCATGCCCGGGCACAAGAGCCTTGGGCCTCGGAGGTAGGAGACGAGGAGAGTTCTCCCACGCCGTCCCTCATGTAGGGTTCCTAGGCACACACTAGAGGTCTCACAAGGCATCAACCATGCCAATTTCAAATTTAACGGTGCCGAGAAACCCTAGACTACGGATCGTTGGCTAGAATTCTAGGCGAAACAATAACTAGTAAACAACTTTAACTAAGAGTACGGAAATACAACCTTTGTAGATCCGGTCCTCCACCTCCATAGCTCCGCAATGAAGTCTCCTCGCTGTCCAAGTCGAACCCCGGGCTCTAGTGTCGGCTTCATCGGAGAATGGACGGGCTAGGTCATCGACGACGTGCCGAAGATGATCTACGTCGAAGCATCACTAGATCAAGCTCCACCTTCACCAAGCCATGAAAACTTGTGAAGGAAACACACTCTACTACTTGGCAAGAGGTAGAGGATGAAGAAATAGGAAGTGGGTAGACTTTAGAATTGGATTTCTCACTTGTTTCATCAAGTCACCATTAATGAAGTAAGGTTTCTTCATGAAGAAGAAGAAGAGCAAGAAGATGATAGAATATGATAAGTATTGAATAATTAGAAAAATAAATGAAATACTTATCATAGACTAACCTTAGTTGAGTGTAGAGAATAGACCATGGTTAACTTGAATGGTTAGGGTTAAGTATGAGATAAGAATGGTGGACTAGGTCAAAGCTTCATGAAGCTTCAACTAAACAACAAATAAAGCCACCATTCTTTTCTCTTTTCCATTTATTTTCCAAAATGTATAAACAAATAAATAAAGGAATAAATAAGTAATGGAAAATAAAACCCTAATTATATGTTTAACCATGGTTTAATTCTTTACACTTAACCAAGTAAACATGTATCATCAAACATGATACAATCATGTGTACAAAAGTATATCACATATACAATGTGCACAAACCGAGTGAGAAAAACCATTTAAAGTGAACCAATACTAGTTAACGCAAAGTAATATATCAAATATATAATTATGCATTAAATCATTAAATCAACACTTGATTTAACGATCCGGTCATATCGCATATAACCGACTAGTATCTAATGTATCGGCTTATCGAATCAATCCTTGATTCGATAACTAGGTTATATCGCATACAACCATTCGACACATTCATCGCGAGAATGGAATATGGTATCTCATACACGTATTATTCTCGGTCCCGCACATATCTCATATGCGCTCCTATTTCGTTTCGCTTGAGCCAGGAAACCTCTGTGTAGGACTCTAAAGACTCATCAATACGCCGGCAGCAGGTGATGATCATATCAAACACCCACAAGCCGCAAGCGGTCTGCTAAACGTAACGGCCACCCGGGTATTGAGCGATCAGAAGATCGACGAGCAAGCCCGCTCACACTCCAGTGAATCCAACCAGTAACACTACCGTACAGTCCGGTCTCGTCGTCTGATATGTCGCATATCTCGCCTAGGGGTGGTAAACGTCAGACCCCAATAGCTCGATAAGTCGTGTCGATATGAGGTCTATAACAATTCGAGAAACTACTGGTAACACTTACCAGTATATCTCATCAACCCTGGCCAGGGATTTCCTGTTATAGCCAATCGAACACAGCGCAACATCAACTCCCTATACCGGGAGAGACGAATCCCCTCCTATCGCTCATTGCCTCCATGTGACTCGGGACTGTACCCAAAAACCACCGTTTTGCACGCCCTCTTGGACGTGGTAAGATGGAAATCAAAGCACAGTGGGAACCACACAAGACTCTATGACGATCTCGGGTCAACAGACTACTCTGTACCAGTGTCACCAGAGAACTGCCATCTGACGTGAGGTATAATACCATCTGGGAGTTCTCGGCGAGTCCGTCCAGTGTACCCAGTCTCTACTGAGCACCCGTATATCATCTCTGATGTCAAACACCAATAGATATGGGATCATCCATCGCCCATCTGTATGGGTCGAGAAGGTACACGCTAGTCTACTCTGGTATATCGATGCCCCGTCTCGATACAACCTCGACTAGGGACTTTGAAGGATGTACTTATGGACTACTATGTCCCCACTAGTATGATCCGCATCATAGTCCAGGTAGTCAAGTACATATCCTAAGGGCTTTACCAACATGTAACAGAGAGACAATCAGTGTACACGTTAAGGTAAAGATCAACCAGATAGCATACTATCATGTCGAGCAAGAAAGTCCTCCCTATATATGTCCAAGCATCCACTACAATATACATCCTATGTACAGTAATGGCCTCTAGGGCATACATATAACTAACAATCTCCCATTTGCACTAGGGCCATCTGTAGCAGTGGTTGCAGTATCTCATACTCAACCATCCCATAAAAGTCTCTCTCTGGGAATAGGCCTTCGTGAGTGGATCAGCTGCGTTATCCTCTAAGTCTGCTCTCCTTGCCTCGATCACCCTGGAGATCAACCATCTCCATGATCAGGTGATACTGCCTTAGAATAAGTCTGGATCACTGATGGGACCGACGTTCCTTAGCATAAGCCACAACTCCATTGTCTCACAATGGTAGGAACGTAGTTCATCTCATGAACTAATATACACCCAAACATCCTCTTTGGTAGCATCTTAAGTAGCGATGTATCCAGCCTTTATCGTCTAGTATGTCACGGTATCTAGCTTGGAACTCTTCCAACATACCGTCCCTTTACTGAGGGTAAAGACAATGCCTACGACTGACATTCAGTCGTCTTTATCACCCTGGAACACTTCCAGTGATTCTCCCCAGGATCGATTGATACCATCACACTACTGCTAGTGAGTATCCTAACATCCAATTAGATCTATCTCATAGATCCGAAATCCAGGATTTAGTAGGTATCATTTTGATCCTATATGGAGAATCATTGTGATAAGCGGAGATTGACTGAGCGTAGCATAGGAAACTCCTTCCCTATCAAGAGTATGTCATCCACGTACTCTACGAGGATCACTACCATACTCCCTACTACCTTTTTGTTTATACAAGGTTCATCTACCATTTTGATGATGTCAAACTCTTTGACTAACACATCAAAATAGACGTTCCAACTCCGCGATGCCTGCTTTATCAGATAAAGCATCTTGCTCACATTTCCGCTGCTCCCACTGTCTACGAGGCCCTCTGGCTGTGTACTTATAGACACACTCTTCTAAAACATCATTTAGAAAAGGAGTCATGGCACCCAACCGCCAGATATCGTAGTCATGGTATGTAGCCGTAACAAGTAGGATCTGGATGGACTTAAGCATAGGTACTGGAATAGGTTTCATCATTATCCACGCCTGGTCAATGACGAAAACCTTTAACAAGTCTAGCTTTGAAAGTCTCAACTTTTCCATTTACACCAAGTAATCTTCTCAAGATATACTTGCTCCTGATGGGGATTTAACCCTTCAGATATAGCAACCAAAGTCCATACTTTGTTGGTGTATAAGGATTCCATCTCAGATCGATAAGCATCCAGCCATTCTTACAGAGTCTTACTCCTGATGGCCAGCTCGAAACTAGTTGGGTCATCATCTCATGATGCAATCCTCGCTCCCACTGTCATAGAAAAACCGAAGTATCTCTCAGGTGGGTGAGGAACCCTACTAGATCGGCGGAGAAGCTGTGGTTCGTTGGAATCTACTGAATCCTTTGGTTCTACCAAATCATCTGCTGTAGTTTGTATAGCTGGAACCTTTCCAGTTCTACATAACAGACCTTGCCTCGAGCTTGTCCGGATTTTGCTTTTAGACATAGGCTGGACAACCCTAAATCTTAACTAATTTAAGATATAGGCTCTTCCCATTCCATATCACATATGAAATGGTAGGCTACTGATTTGATTAGAACCCTATTCAATAGGTATGCAGCTTCTCAAGTGCATAACCCCCTAAAAGGAAATAGGTAACTCAGTATTACTCATCATAGAGCACACCTTATCAGATAGGGTGTATCTACTCCGCCCCGATATACCATCGTGCTATGGTGTATACAGAGGAGTAATTCTGAGAGAGAATCTCATTCTCCTTTAAAATAGTCCAGGATTTCCGTGCTCAAGTATTCTCCTCCTTGATCTCATCATAGGACATAATACTTATACCCGTATTGGTTCTCTACTTCTATCTTATATTCTGTGAATATCTCAAAAGGTTCAGACTTGTGTTTCGACAGGAACATATGTCTGAATCTCGAGAGATTATCAGAGAATGTAATGAAGTATAAAGAATCAGTCCTGGCATGTGTAGACAGGAGACCTTACATACATCATCATGTATCATTCCCAAGAGTTCAGTAACTCTTTCTCTGTTTCCAATAAACAGAGCTATGGTCATCTTATCTTTGTGACATGACTGGCGAGTTTCACAAGATGTAAATTCAAACTGATTTAAATATGCATCTATATGTAACTCTAGCTAGTCGGGTCACATTGATCTGACCTAGTCTACAATATCTCAAGAAGGATTCGTTCATTTCTGAATTCTTCCTCTTGTGTGTATTCCATATACCAAGAACTGTAGTTTGATTTAGAACATTAATGCTTTTAGATAACATGCCTGAACCGATCAACTTTTGATATAGGAAATGTTCAAAACATTATCCAACAATACAAAATTTTATCATTTCTTTACTAATAAAGAGAGTGATATGATTTTGTATATCAGGTTCGGTATCTAATAACATTCGTTCAGAATCAATGTATTACAATACAGGGTGACAGTGACCAACAGACTTGGCTGCAACACTTGCCCCGTTTTCTGCCTCATGAAACTTATCACCCGTTCTCAGTTTTTCTACCCTTTTGTAGCCCTATGTAACAGATTACATATCTGGGATCCTGATCCGGTATCATATACCCAGGATTCAGAGGATACTGAGAAACAGTTCTGTGTAACGAACACACCCGAAGATGATGCATCAACATGCACTCTCTTCGTTTGGGCGGCACGGGAAATCTGGTATTCCCCAATTTCCTGCTCTGTCTTATAACAATTATAAGTTGGAGCGGGACCAACGTTCCCCAGCTCAGTATAACAAGCGGGTTCGGTCAATATTCCGTATTATTATCTTGATTAAGGCGTGATATGGTCGCTACCTGGAGAGAGAGAGAATAAAACACTCAGCGTGCGCTCTTGCAAGAATAGATTGGTTATTATTTTATTTAATCAGGATGGCTCCCACTGCTTTTTATCAAATCTTCCTTCAAACCCTAAAAGGAAAGACTAGCCGGGATTAATTACACACTACAAGTTCGCCAATCTTTCAGCCAGGCCAGTGTCGGTACTTTGAGGGAGGCCCCCCGTGCTTTCGCACGAACCTAATTAATGTAAACCTCGTTTTCCCAGAGGCGTAACCTCGTTAACACCTTTCTAGACACCTACTTGATCGGCTAATTGTAATGTGTAAAACTCTCTCAGGAGTAACTCTTACTCGCAGCGGGTATCGGGATCCAACTATCTCATAGAAGGTATGCAATCTCATTGCAAATTTCAACACTTGAAATTCCTGATAATATTTTGCCCCAAGCCTCCTATGACCTTGACAGAGGTCAACAAACCATAGGCTGCTAGTCAAGTTCAACCCGTTATTTCTTGATTGAAGTAAACCCACCCGCACGACCCTTGACAGAGATCAACAAGGTCGTACGACTACCCTAAATCAATCACATCATATGCTTATGCAGATAAGCGCTAATCAGCTACCGCACACTACGCCTTGACAGAGGACAACAAACGCAGCACGAACACTAACCAGTGCATATCTGAAATGACGGAGGGCTACGACAGGTTTTTCTGAAAACCTATTGCGTAATGAACTTGATATCGTTGTAGAATTGAATAATTTTGAAATGGAGTGTTTTTTAGGCTTATCTAGTTTTGCTAAAGGAGTCACTCCCGGTGAAGGGATCGTCGGTCCTTTCCTCGTCGAATGAGGTGCGGGATATATCATATATATCACTGTGCAAAGCAGAAAATCTTAAAAGCAATCAAAAGACAAACCGAGTGTGTAGCATCTGCCAGTTATTGCTAAAGGAGTCACTCCCGGTGAAGGGATCTCGGTCCTTTCCTCATCGAATAAGGTGCAGGATATATCGTATATACCGCTGTGCAAAGCAAGAACTGTAGCTACCTGTTTTATTTTGAAATTCGATTCTACAACATCTTTAGGTTTCTTTTCTTTCGTTAATCATATTAATGAAGTCCCATCATTTAAGTACCTAAACATCACAGATAAATACGACGTACACTTATGCCATCCGCATTCGCCTCGATGTCCCCTTGTGCACCGTTAGGTTAGGTAACTAACGGCAGAGCGGGGCAGGGCTAGCGCGGGTGTAAAACATAAGTAACGTCTATATAATATATCATATATACTATATACTGTATCTATCACAGAACATCACATGATCACATCACAGATATCGCAGCAGAAGAAACATATGAAATATTGGATATACTAGGACGTCCGTGTTTTCAATAAGAGCCAGTATAAAACACGGATTCCACGATCGTGATGAATAGCCAAACCCACACCCCTAGACCCCTACGAGAGCGGCAAGCAACCCTACCAATTCTAGAGTTAGGAGACCCGGACTCGATCCTCGAGTTGGTCTCCCTCTGGACTCCAGAACCCGGTTACTTGTGTCCTCCTCCTTGGGTCTATCCTAGTGCGGAAAAGTAAATAATATACAAAAGGTGACAACTTCCGCAACCTGGAAGTGCCCCAATAAAAGAATATTACATACAAGTTTTTACATGAATGAAAATGAAAAACACTCATCTCACATAAAAAACCCCGGCTATTCATACACGACGATCCAATATAACATATCCAGCAACACATAACATCACATGTCATCAACGTAAGTAAATATGCGCATCCCAATTGTCGTTAACATATAGCAACGAAACCGGCGATATCACATATTACACTTACGGTCACAGAAAAGAAAGTGTAAAACTACAACAGTTGGAATCCGCAACCACCTCAGACATCGCATGCCTGACCAAATGAATTCTTTAGACATCGCATGCCTAACAATTACAAACTCCGCATTTTAGTCTCAAAATCGAAAACACTTATCAATACCAAGTCGGGCAATTCAACACGATTCCCGACATCCTGATCGAATGCTCTTCGTAAACTTTAGTAGACGGCCGCACCCCCGATACCGTCGACGAAGTGCACCAAGGCGGAACACCGCTACCGCGAGCACCCGGACGGATGCTTTCGGGGACGGGGTTCTCCTACAGTCACTTGGTCGAGGCTATGGGGTGAGGCTGTCTATTAAGTTTATCCGGCGAGTATCCGCGTACGCTACGTGATTGCGACGGACTTTTGATCACATCAAAATTCCGTGGCAACCGATCAAGTGAGACTAAACTGCTATGTTTATAACATTCATTCAGTTATCACATAACTTTTGTGAATTCCAATTGTTGTATCACATTCCGGATAAATAGAAAATGTCAAACTTTCCGATCGAACAATCGAACACCCAAGTTTTCCCGATACAGATCAACACATGAAATAAGTCTAAAAACATTCTGTTCATGCCTCAATACCAACGGTCCAGCCGTAGAAGGGTCAAGCCAACGCCTCACATGTGGTACGCCGTACTGCCCCAAACCCGAAGGTTCAAAGGGCAGTTCAAGACGGTCACATAATCGAGTTAAGGTTTGTTGTCTTTTAGAGGGTCCATCGCGTTACTTGCACTACTTAGAACGTCTTTAAACTACGGAAAAATCCAACACTTGGAAATTTCCCGACAGGGGAAAAATTGGGTATTTATATCCGGTCGAACTTTTTAACATATTCTAAAATTATCCGGAAAGCCACACAGACAAAATTTGATAATCCGATCGAACAAGAGAATCCCCAAAACAACCCCAGAAAATTCAACTCTTGAATAAATATTAAAAATTCCTAGGAAAACCAGCACTGTTAAGTAGGAGTTACTGTGCAAACGTCAACTCATAAAACGACAAACAGGCCGCGGATCCGCCGCACGAGCCATGCTCGTGCCGCGGAACTGCGGCGCTTTAATGGAATTAGATCATTGAAATTTACAGTAACTCTTAGATATTCCTGCTGATATTTCTGAATATTTTTAATTCACAAAAAACCCTGTTTTTGAAAAAAGTCCAGAGAGCATTTTTGGGGTTGGGGTTTCGGGTCGTTCGGACTTCAAACTCCGTCTGGACTTCGCCTAAGGCTCTAGCTAGGCTCTGATACCACTGTAGGGTTCCTAGGCACACACTAGAGGTCTCACAAGGCATCAACCATGCCAATTTCAAATTTAACGGTGCCGAGAAACCCTAGACTACGGATCGTTGGCTAGAATTCTAGGCGAAACAATAACTAGTAAACAACTTTAACTAAGAGTACGGAAATACAACCATTGTAGATCCGGTCCTCCACCTCCATAGCTCCGCAATGAAGTCTCCTCGTTGTCCAAGTCGAACCCCGGGCTCTAGTGTCGGCTTCATCGGAGAATGGATGGACTAGGTCATCGACGACGTGCCGAAGATGATCTACGTCGAAGCATCACTAGATCAAGCTCCACCTTCACCAAGCCATGAAAAATTATGAAGGAAACACACTCTACTACTTGGCAAGAGGTAGAGGATGAAGAAATAGGAAGTGGGTAGACTTTAGAATTGGATTTCTCACTTGTTTCATCAAGTCACCATTAATGAAGTAAGGTTTCTTCATGAAGAAGAAGAAGAGCAAGAAGATGATAGAATATGATAAGTATTGAATAATTAGAAAAATAAATGAAATACTTATCATAGACTAACCTTAGTTGAGTGTAGAGAATAGACCATGGTTAACTTGAATGGTTAGGGTTAAGTATGAGATAAGAATGGTGGACTAGGTCAAAGCTTCATGAAGCTTCAACTAAACAACAAATAAAGCCACCATTCTTTTCTCTTTTCCATTTATTTTCCAAAATGTATAAACAAATAAATAAAGGAATAAATAAGTAATGGAAAATAAAACCCTAATTATATGTTTAACCATGGTTTAATTCTTTACACTTAACCAAGTAAACATGTATCATCAAACATGATACAATCATGTGTACAAAAGTATATCACATATACAATGTGCACAAACCGAGTGAGAAAAACCATTTAAAGTGAACCAATACTAGTTAACGCAAAGTAATATATCAAATATATAATTATGCATTAAATCATTAAATCAACACTTGATTTAACGATCCGGTCATATCGCATATAACCGACTAGTATCTAATGTATCGGCTTATCGAATCAATCCTTGATTCGATAACTAGGTTATATCGCATACAACCATTCGACACATTCATCGCGAGAATGGAATACGGTATCTCATACACGTATTATTCTCGGTCCCGCACATATCTCATATGCGCTCCTATTTCGTTTCGCTTGAGCCAGGAAATCTCTATGTAGGACTCTAAAGACTCGTCAATACGCCGGCAGCAGGTGATGATCATATCAAACACCCACAAGCCGCAAGCGGTCTGCTAAACATAACGGCCACCCGGGTATTGAGCGATCAGAAGATCGACGAGCAAGCCCGCTCACACTCCAGTGAATCCAACCAGTAACACTACTGTACAGTCTGGTCTCATCGTCTGATATGTCGCATATCTCGCCTAGGGGTGGTAAACGTCAGACCCCAATAGCTCGATAAGTCGTGTCGATATGAGGTCTATAACAATTGGAGAAACTACTGGTAACACTTACCAGTATATCTCATCAACCCTGGCCAGGTATTTCCTGTTATAGCCAATCGAACACAGCGCAACATCAACTTCCTATACCGGGAGAGACGAATCCCCTCCTATCGCTCATTGCCTCCATGTGACTCGGGACTGTACCCAAAAACCACCGTTTTGCACGCCCTCTTGGACGTGGTAAGATGGAAATCAAAGCACAGTGGGAACCACACAAGACTCTATGACGATCTCGGATCAACAGACTACTCTGTACCAGTGTCACCAGAGAACTGCCATCTGACGTGAGGTATAATACCATCTGGGAGTTCTCGGCGAGTCCGTCCAGTGTACCCAGTCTCTACTGAGCACCCGTATATCATCTCTGATGTCAAACACCAATGGATATGGGATCATCCATCGCCCATCTGTATGGGTCGAGAAGGTACACGCTAGTCTACTCTGGTATATCGATGCCCCATCTCGATACACCCACGACTAGGGACTTTGAAGGATGTACTTATGGACTACCATGTCCCCACTAGTATGATCCGCATCATAGTCCAGGTAGTCAAGTACACATCCTAAGGGCTTTACCAACATGTAACAGAGAGACAATCGGTGTACACGTTAAGGTAAAGATCAACCAGATAGCATACTATCATGTCGAGCAAGAAAGTCCTCCCTATATATGTCCAAGCATCCACTACAATATGCATCCTATGTACAGTAATGGCCTCTAGGGCATACATATAACTAACACCTCAAGAGGTCTCACAGGAAGGCGCACCGCTCCCCGGCTTCCCCGATCCTTGTGGACAATGGGGAGCTTCGCTTCGAGGTGCCCTCGGGGCTTTCTGTCGCCAACAGCCTGCTCTCGGATATGGAGAGGTCGGCCGGAGGCAGGGTCCCTCGAGTAACTCTCCGGGCCTAAATAGCGGCGATAGCTCAAGAGGCCGTGCAGTTAAGTGTTCTCACCTCACCAGGTTTTTCGTTCAGCATTTTTGCCCGCGTCGTCCGGTGCTTCCCTCCCCCTTTTGACCCTCTTTCTTTCTTTAGGTCCTCCAGCACGTCACCCTCGTCATCCATATGGAGGACAAGGAGATTGTCCCGGAAATGCGGGCCAAGGGCGAGTTCTTCTTGCGGGAGGAGAGCTTAAAGCAGGAGCTGGGGGTGGCGATGGAGAGGGCTGCTGCCCTTGAAGACTGGGTGGAGGCCGGGAACAGGGAGGTCACCCGGTACTGAGAGGCCGCCCGAGCCGCCGAGTCCCGGCTGGAGGACTCCTGGGTGCTCGTCGCCACCATGAAGAAGACGGTGAGTACCCTCCGTATGGAGAACGAGGCTTTGAAGGACCAGGAGCGGAAAGCGGTGGAGAGCTATAAAAAGTCGGATCAGTTCTACGCCGACCTTGCCAGAGCTGGGGGCGTCATTTAGCACGACGCCCTTAACTTCGTTAAGGCTTAGATGCCGGAGTTCCTCGACGCCGAGCTCCGGGCCTTGTACCCTCTCGACGATGACGCGCAGGGGATCGCCCCCGGACATGAAGCAAGGAAAGTGGCCCCCGGTGGGAGTGCGAGGGGTAAGTCGGTCGCCCCGGGTGCTGGTGCTAGTGTCGACCCTAAAGATGCCGCTCTGGTGGTCGCAGTGGAGGCATGGATTGTTGAGGTCCTCCCTGCTCCTGAGGCCTGAAGCCCCTCGTCTTCTTATTTTCTTTTGTTGTTTTGGAATTTTGTAAGGCTGGGAAGCCAGTAATGCCCTGTAAAGACTTCTTCTTTTGTGAATAAAAAATCTTTTTGCTGCTTCTTTGCGTGCATATTTTCCTTTTGTTTGTGGAAAACATTTGTATTTGCACGGTCCAGCTTTCATTTTAGGTCGGTTCTGCGTCTGGCGACTGCACGTCGAGTTGAATTCGATCATTTGCAAAGTGTGCAAAGAACAGAGAAGGGTCGGTATCTCCATGGCCCCGAAGTCGAGGTGGGAATCGCTTAGACGTGGATGGCCTCTTGGAGAGGGCTTAGATCCTTGCCGTCGGTGGGTAGTAACACCAGCCATGGATGACCGAGCAGGGTAGTTGCTCAGTTGCCTCTTAGTGAGGGCTTTGATCCTTAATGGGAGGGCATGGGAAAGCATGCTAAGGATGGACTGAGCATGGTTACTTCCCGGTGCCACTTGGCGAGAGCTTTGATCTCTGGCGTTGTGGGTAGGGAGCTACCAGCCAGGGATAACCGAGCAGGGTTGCTGCCCGATTGCCTCTCGATGAGGGCTTTGATCTCTGGTGTTGTGGGTAGTGAGCTACCGGCCAGGGATAACCGAGCAGGGTCGCTGCCCGATTGCCTCTTGGCGAGGGCTTTGATCCTTAAGGACGGGAGGAGCAGGGTTACTGCCCGGTGCCACTTAGCGAGGGCTTTGATCTCTAGCGTTGTGGGTAGGGAGCTAGCTATTAGTGTATATGCCCTAGGGGCCATTATTGTATCATACTAACTTGTATATTACTTAATGGAAGCTTAGGATATTCACAGTTATATTAACAGTCTTGCTAAACATGGTAGTATGCTACTTGGTTTATATCTATCTTAATATGTGTGTACGTATTGATAGAGCCCTTAGGATCTTGCTTGACTACCAGCGTTGTGATTGAAGTCACACTAGTGGGGGCTGGGAAGTCTACAAGCACATCATTTTTCAGGTCCCTAGTCGTAGGATTATCGAGACAGGGCATCGATACTCCGGAGTAGACTAGTGTGTACGCTTCTCATCCCAGTTGGGGAGATGGTCAGTCCCACAGCTATCAGTACGTCGTACTGGAGATAGTATACAGGTGCTCGTTGGGTTACGGGTACACCGGACATGACTCGCAGGTAACTGTTGGTAGGTATTATACCCGTCGTCAGTTAACAGTTCCCAGGTGACATGAGTACAGCATAGTCCGCAGACTTGACACTACTGCTTCGCCTCGAGTTTGTTCCCACTGTTCTTAGATTACTACCCTACCACGGCTCAAAGGAGTCGTGCAAACAGGTAGCAGTTGGGTGCAGTCCCGAAACACTTGGAGGCAGTGGCGGTTAGACAGGATTCGTCTCTCCCGGTATTGGGAGTTGATATCGCGCTGTGTCTGGAGAGCCATTAGGGCAAGCGAGATTTACTGGTAGGTTTTCCAGTAGTTTCTCAAGGTGTAATAGGCTTCGCTCCGACACGACTTATACCGCTTTCAGGGGACTGACGCTTGCCGCCCCCTAGGCCCGATATGCGATAGTCCTAGACGAACAGACCGGACTGTACGGAGATTGTCACATCAGGCTCAGTAGGAGTTCGGATGGGTTTCCTCATCGATCTTCTTATCGACATCTACCTGGGGACCATTACGTACAGCTAGTGCCGCTTGCGGTCTGTGGTTAAACCCACTGCCAGCATAGTAGTCGAGTCTTTAGAGTCCCACACAGAGAGTTTCCCTGCTTCGGGCGAAACGATATAGAGGTCGTATGGTTTTACGACAGGGTTCGGACGCATACGTGTTTTTACGCACGTACGATGTTCGGACAGTTTTTACTAGCGGGCTTTGGTTTAAGCCAGATTCTAGTATCGGATTATTGGATTTATACAGTCTAAAGTTTTTCCGTGTTTTCACGGATAGGAGGGGCGTTCTCGTAATTTGTCGAGAAGCTTCTAGAAGTTTGATGATATGGAGGCTAAGGTGGCATTTGCATTAAATGATTTAATGACTCATGGTGTGATTCATACAAAGGAGTTAATGCTGCATTTAATGATTAATGACTCATGTAATGAATCACCCAAAGTGAATAAATGAAATATGGTTGATATTATCATTTGATTTATTCATTTAATAAATCATTATGCTTCATATATTCTAAATGAGATATTTTTTCATTTCAATTCTCACTTTCACCTTCTCTCTCCTCAAGCTCTCTCTCTTCAAACCCTAACCCTAAACTCTCATGTGTTGAGATCAAGGGTTAGCAAGACTTATTGATCCATAATCCCACTCTATATTCCCTAGGTTTCTTTGATTAGCACTTTGAGTAACCTAGTTACCTCAAGTTAGAGGTCAAGCTTGGAGTAGTAGCTCTCGGGTGTATCTTCTATTACAAAGAGGAGGCCGACGAGGAGATGGTCATCGAGAAGAAGAAGGACTTGGTTCATTAGGTATAATCTTCTTTCATAGTAGCTAATCCCTCCTATGATGTTGTTAGTTAGGGTTTGGCAAAGATCCGTAAAGTTAGTCGATGTTAGTTTAAACAAAATGATTGTTTTACTTATTCCGCCTCCTCACAACTCGTGGGGTGTCTAACGTCGACTTACAGTGGTATCAGAGCCTGGCTAAACCATAAGTGTTAGCAAAGTCGTTAGAAATTCGATCGCGAAACGAACCGGAAAAAACATCATTTTCACATAGTTTCTGTCAATTTTTAAACGGGGTCTAAAAATTTTTCAGGGACCCTTAAAATTACAAGCAGGGAATTATAAGAATACTGGAGAAATTTGGGTTCCTGACTCGGCCAAACAGCCGCGGAACCACGGCCGATCCAAGCGATCGGCCGCGGATCCGCGGCCGAGTTGAAGCCGAGTCACCCCAAAATTCCCCGGTAACTCTTCTGTGTTAATTTTGGTATTTCTGGGATATTTTGTTTCTGCTCAAGTCTCAGGTGCACAGAGAAGTTTTTGGAGTAGAATCATTTGCGTTTGCGCGATCGAAATTCTACGATGTTTGGCTAATAAGATTATATCTATGATTTATATAATGTGTTCGTAAACCTCCCCTAACTGCTAGTATGTCGGTTGGCAGGGGGTTGCACATTTCTGTAATGTTATTACTGTTTGTGTTTGTGGACTTCTTGGATTGTCGTGAATGGATAGCCGGGGATGTGAGACGAGCGTTTCTTTCATTCAAATGTAATCTGTAAATGGTTGTAATATTCTTTTGCGGGGCACATCCAGGTTGCGGTTGTAGCCACCGTTGTATTATTTCATTTACTGTTTTTTATCTTAGGATAGACCCAAGGTGGGTTGCACAAACTACCGGGTACTTTGAAGTGTTTAGTGGCCTACTCACGTTGTTGAGGGAGACCGCTTCACTTCGGGTACTTGGCAGGTAGTTTGCCGTACCTGTAGGGGTCTAGGGTGGGGTTTTGGCTATTCATCGCGACTGTGTAATCCGTCTTTCTTTGCAGGCTCAAAAGAAATGCGGATTCGTAGAAAATCCAATATATTCATCTGTGATCTGGAATGCCTATTATTGCGTCTGACGAATGTACAATATCTATATATGATAGCTATTAGGTGTCACTTATGTTTTACACCCGCGCTAGCCCAACCCCCGCTCTGTCGTTAGTTAAGTAACCTAACGGGTGATGACGGGACCCAGTGGCGAATGCGGATGGCATAAGAGGACGTTGTATTTTCGTTGTTTTCTGCAATGATAGGTTAATGATGGGACGCATTATATTAATGCAAAGAAAATAAACCAAAGTTGAATCGTTGGAACAGTTTAAAAGAAACCACTCGGTTATTTTTAAAACAGAAGATATTTTTTAATTGCGGAGCTTTAACCACTCCTTTTAAAAAGCTATCAGGTTCCTTCGGTCATATCAAGTTCACTACGTTCACGGTTTCGCCAAAACCATTCGTAGCCCTCCGTCATTTCATTTGGGTATTCAGTAGTTTTCAAGCTATGTATTTTGGCCAAAGTCAAGGCATAATGTTTGGTAGCTGCTAGGTATTCATTTGTTGCATAGATAGATGAGTTAGTTTGGGGCAGTCGTATTATCATTTGACCAAAGTCAGGGGTATGTACGGATGGGTTCAAATTAACAAGATAATGATGGGTAGAACTTGACATGTGACTTATGACATTTTGACCAAAGCCAAGGTCATAAGAGCATGGGGCAAAAAAAATTATATCGGGAATTTCTAAAGAAACTGAAATTTGCAAAGAGATGCATACCATTTGGAGTTTGATGAATGTTGGTAGGATTCCTTCAACATTATCACACGATGATATTTGGATCCCGATCCTGCTGTGAGTATCCGCTACTCATCAGGAGATTTGTCACTTAACGATCAATGCTATAAACCAAGTAGGTGCCGAGAAAGGTGTCAGCGGGGCTACGCCCCCAGAGAAAAGAGGTTATTTAATTAAGAAACTTCGCGAAAGCGTTGGAAAACCTCCCTCGAAGTACCGACACCGGCCTGGCTGAACGGTTAAGCAAGTACTGTACGGTGAGAATAGTCCCGGCTAGTTCTTCCTTTTTGGTTTGAGGAGGGATTCGAGAAACAGTGGGAGCCATCTAGTTTAGATAAACTAAAAACCACTCTAAACTTGCAAGAGCATCATGCTAAAGTGTTCCCTCTCTCTCTCTCATTGCAGCGACCCAAAACATGACAGGCCTTAAGTTACTATTAGAGAAAAATATATTGACAGGGCCAAACTATAAAGATTGGCTGCGGAATGTCAAGATGGCTTTGACTTATGACAAATTGGGGTATTTCCTTACCACTAAGGCACCTGCTGTCCCTGGTCCAAAATCCAGTATTGCGGATAAGTAAATCCAAAAGACCTGGGAGTTAGATTGTGCGAAGGCCAAGTGCATCGTGCTTGCCTCTATGAATAATGAACATCAGAGGAGGCACGAGGATATGGATCTTGAATCCATATTTCTCCATACAAAGGATCTGTATGGGGAGAAATCTCGTATAGAAAGATACGAGACCTCGAAGAACTTGTTTCGGTCGAGGTTGGCCTTCGGATCCTCTGTAGGAGAACATGTCCTAAAGATGATTGGCTATATAGAAGAGCTCGCAGACCTCTGGACGACTTTGGAGAACGAGCTCTATACAGAATTGATTCTCCAGTCCCTTCCTTCCACCTACGCCCAGTTTATTTTGAATTTCAACATTCAAAGAAAAGAAGTTGAACTTCCAGAACTCCTTAACATGTTGAGGAGTGCAGAGAGCACCTTGCAGAAAGTAAGGGAAACACCTGCTATGTTTGTTCGCGGTGCTTCTTCTTCCGGGTCCAAGGCTAGGGCCAAAGGAAGGAAGATGAAGGCCGCTACCAAACCTAGAGGAGGTGTTAGTAAGGTGGGAGCTAAGGGAAAGACAAAGGTTGCAGTGCCAGTAGTGGAAAAATACGAGCGCTTCCACTATCGTAGGAAAGGGCACTGGAAGAAAGATTGCAAAGCTTGGAATGCCAAGAACCAGGAACCGAAGCAAGCTGTGGTTTCAACTTCAGGTGTGTTTGTAATTGAAAAATGTCTATCAATCAACTCTACTTCCTGGGTATTGGATACCGGATCAGGATCTCATATATGCAATTCATTGCAGGCACTGAGAGACCGTAGAGAGCTGAAGGTTGGTGATATGACCCTCCAGGTTGCTAACGGAGCTAGCGTGGGTGATGTGTCCGTAGGGGATTATCACCTAGGATTGAAGAGTGGACATATTTTGGTTTTGCATAACTGTTTTTGTGTACCCAGTTTAACATGTAATATCATATCGGTTTCGTTGTTATCAAAAGAAGGTTATGATTTCACGTTTGTAAGCGATGTTGTTAACATCCACCTTAATCATGGTTTGATTGGGTCTGGTATACTAGATAACGGTATATATGTCTTAAACCAATTACAGATTTTCAATGTCCAGATCACACTAAAAAGAAAGTCTCCAGATTTAAATAAGGCTTTATTATGGCATTGTAGACTGGGTCACATCAATGAGACAAGGTTAACTAAGTTACATAGAGAAGGATATTTGGATTCATTCGAATATCAAACTTATGCCACTTATCAATCATGTCTCAAAGGAAAGATGACAAAGACTCCATTCACTGGACATGGAGTAAGAGCGAGCGAGCTCTTAGGACTCATACACAGCGATGTATGTGGTCCAATGTCTACACATGCGAGGGTTGGTTTTTCCTATTTCATTACTTTTACGGATGATTACTCTAGGTACGGATTCATTTTCTTGATGAAACATAAATCCGAGGCTTTTGAGAAATTCCAAGAGTATAAGAATGAAGTAGAAAACCAAACCGGCAAAAGTATCAAGACACTGAGATCTGATCGAGGTGGAGAATACTTAAGTGCCGAGTTCCTAGGTTACCTAAAAGAGAAAGGAATTCTCTCTCAGCTTACTCCTCCATACACTCCATAGCATAACGGTGTATCGGAGAGACGGAATCGAACCCTATTGGATATGGTATGTTCCATGATGAGTAATGCTGAGTTACCGCGATCTTTCTGGGGTTATGCGCTAGAATCAGCGGCATATCTTTTGAACAGGGCTCCTACCAAGACAGTGCCTACCACGCCATATCAGATGTGAAGTGGGAAGAAACCCTATCTTCAGCATATAAAGATATGGGGATGTCCTGCTTTTGTTAAAAAGTAGCATGCGGACAAACTCGAGGCACGATCAGTGCAGTGTAAGTTTGTGGGATATCCAAAGAACTCCAAGGGGTATTACTTCTATTACGCAGAGGAACAAAAGGTTTTTGTTTCTCGTCATGCCCATTTTCTAGAACAGCAGTTTATAGAAAAGGAAACAAGTGGGAGAGAAATAGAATTGGAAGAAATTCCAGAACCACAAACTACTACTGAAAGTTTGGTAGAACCAGTAGTTCAAGAAGAACAGGACATTCTCTCACCCCCTCCGCAGGAGTAGTAGGCCGTCTCATCCGCCTGAGAGATACTACGGTTTTCTCATATATGGGGATAGAGAGGATTGCATCATTGATGATGATGAAACTACTAGCTTCCAGCAGGCCATCCAGAGCGGCGACTCGGTACAATGGCTAGATGCAATGCGGACCGAGATGGAGTCCATGTACACCAACAAATTATGGACTTTGGACTTTGCTCCAGATAGGGTAAAACCCATAGGATGCAAATGGATCTTCAAGAAAAAGATTGGTGTAGATGGACAGGTGGAAACCTACAAGGCTAGACTTGTTGCAAAGGGTTTTCGTCAAAGACCTGGTTTGGACTATGACGAAACTTTTTCTCCAGTGGCTATGCTCAAATCCATTCGGGTCCTTCTTGCCATTGCCGCCTTCCATGATTATGAGATCTGGCAGATGGACGTAAAGACGGCTTTTCTAAATGGTAATTTAGAAGAGTGCGTCTATATGGATCAGCCAGAAGGCTTCAATCAGAGTGGGAGCAGCGGGAAAGTGTGCAAGTTGCTTAAGTCCATTTATGGACTAAAGCAGGAATCGCGGAGTTGGAACATCTGTTTTGATGAAACGGTCAAAGAATATGACTTTATCAAAAATCCAGATGAACAATGTATATATAGTAAAATTGTAGCACGAACTGTCGTATTGCTCGTCTTGTACGTGGATGACAATCTATTGATAGGAAATGACATTCCTATGCTACAATCTATCAAAGGATTCTTGTCACACAGATTCTCCATTAAAGACCTGGGTGATGCCTCTTACATTCTGGGGATCCGGATCTATCGTGATAGATCCAAGAGGATGTTGGGACTTTCGCAGTCCAGGTATATCAACACTATACTGAAAAGATTCAGTATGGAAGATTCTAAGCGCGGTAATTTACCGGCTTGTCACGGAATCACCCTCTCCAAAGAGATGTCTCCCAAGACTGATTTGGAAACGGATCACATATCTATTATACCCTACGCTTCTGCGGTAGGCTCTATAATGTATGCGATGTTGTGCACCAGACCAGATGTAGCTTACACACTGAGCGTGGTAAGCAGGTGTCACGCCCCGCATCCCAAAATACGGAATACGAGGGGTACACAAGGCCAGCCATGCTCCTGCGGTCAAGGAAATGTCCTGCCGTAGTCACACTTCGGCTTCTAGTTTTTCATGGTAAACAGTAAATGATGCGCAGGTAATGAGAAATGCAGTAACTGAATGAAACAATGTAAAGAACTGACCTGAGGGGAAACAAAAGAATATAACTCTGGATAGCAAGTCGATGTGTCTGTGATATACGTCTAGTCCTGGTCCAGGCTAAATCTTCTGCTCACACTGAGCATGCATACTCAGGTCGTCAGAGCGACACAATAGCAATATAATATATATAAAATCATTTGACAATTCTAACAGTGATAATAGATATATATATATATATATAACAGTAGATCAAACGCAGTATGGGTATGAACATGCAGTAATCAATGCAACGGAACAGAAAAAGCAGTAGAATGATATGCCACGTATGTCAATACTATAAGTAAGGTATATCAATGCCAGTATCCCTATCAGTCTCTAAGTCACACTGTACAGGTCACTAAACCTATAGTCAGCCCAAGTGTGAGAGTCAACCATTCGCGAGTGTCCTCCACCCAAGGGTAGAATCCAAGGGCAAGGGACCACGGGCCCAACATGTATATCACGGTAATAATCATGTACCCTACAAATCTCCATATATCTCCCTAAATATATAAGCCGGCATGGGACTCCCGAGATTCTGTTGAACTCACACTTAAACTACCCCACACCCCGTGGTCTACATCAAACGCTAACCATAACCCTAAATACCAATCGGTCTGTGACAAGTCTGCACGAGAACTGGAGGCAGGACCTCCATCAAGCACGTCCCGACTAATATCTAAGATAAATGGCAGTGTCTAGTGACTTATCTGTGACACCCGTGCAAGAGCTTCCATAAGTGTCCCATACCACTTATAGTCACACGTACACGCGTCCCACAGACGTCGACAATGCAATAGAATAATAAGGTTCACTGATTGTGTACAATTACGTGTCACTTTCACTTAATCACTTATACACGAACACGAACGTACTTGCCACAATCATCACTAATACCTAACACTGGGTAATGCAGATTATCACTAAGTTATCAATGCAGTGACATGTGTATGATATGATGCGTGAACAGTATATAAAGCATGTTTAAGATGTCCTGAATCATTAATCTACTGCTTGAAAAATTTATCATAAATCATACGATTACAATTCAGTGAAACGATGAACAAGTAATAATTAGTATGTTCAGTTATCTATCCATCGAATTTAGTTTCATGTCAATCAGGTTCCAGGATCACTAATTATAGCTATTTCATTTTAAGCGTTCACGGCTGGAAATCCGGTTTCAGAATCGGAAGTCCGTTTCGCAATGCATTTTAATCATAATTGGAATATGATTTTAGTGACTCTACAGTTGAATGAAATCTAGGGTTTTAAGTAAGGTTTTCAACGCAATAGACTGATCTTCAATCGCATCTGTACGTCAGGAGATATACACTATTCAATACTAGTATGTCAATTCTGATTCTGTTGGGACTGTTATGCGTCCCAATCTTTTAAATTACAGGTTAAATAGCAAATGTTGACGAAACAGGGTGAAACCACTTGAATTATCTAAATAACAGATTCATATTATATAAACAGTAGAGTTCCGCAACTTACGAGTTAAGAAAACAGTGTGGTACCCATTACGGGACAGTACCCAGTAATAGAGTCGCACTGGACTGCAGTCCAGAGTCACACTCCGACCCAAATTTTGTCAAAGTTTAAGTACAGAAATATCTGGAAACTAGTATAGGGTTAAAGCTCGTCGAGTTGGCTTCGATTTGAGCCCTCGAACGCATCATTCCAGTATGTATATAATTTATGGTGATTTTTACGGTTTTCAGGTACAGAAAATTTTCAGTTTTACGGGTAAACTTGGGGGTAGTCGTTTTAATCTTTATTAGTCGTATTTTCTAATGAAATTCACACACTAGAATCATAGGCTTACGGGCCAAACTATACGAGTGAGTGCCGTCAATTTAAATGAGAATTTCCATAGGGAACACGCATCGAACAGTTGAGTCGTATAATTTAACAGAAAATAAAACATGAAATATATATACGATTATAATTTGCAATTAACATAAAGTAGCATGTAGCAAGTAGGAAACTTGCATGGACACGTCTCGGGGATGTACAGTGACTGTAACGTCACGAACGCGCCACGAACGTCGATTGGGATGGATGCAAGTGCTCGGCGAATTGACCGACAGCTGCGGTTGGGAGTGAGGTGGTTGCTTGATAGAATAGGGAGAAAGAAGGAGGGAGAGAGAAACAGAGAGGGGATATATAGAGAGAAAAGAAGAGACAGAGAATTGGAGTGGAAGTGAGAGAGAGAAAGAACACAGAGAGAGATCAAAAAGAGAGAGGCGGAGATAAAGATCTGAGAGAGAGAGAGTAGAGGGAAAAGTGAGATTTGAGAGGAAGAGAGAGAGAAACAGAGAGAGAGAGAGAGGTTGCAGGGGAGGGAGAGAAACAACAGAGAGAGGGAGAGAGAAGCAAGGGAGGAGAGAGAGATTAGAAGGAGAGATGCAGAGATAGATGATGGCGATGGTGGTGATGTTGACGAGGAGGGTGAAAGGTGTCGACGAGGTGGTTCAAGTCGGTGGAGGCTCGCCGGCGTTGAGTGCAGGTGGGGGGTCGAGATGGGAGCGGTGGCCACGGGAATTGTGGGCGGAAGATGTGGTCGGATAGTGGTGGTGGTGGAAGCTTTGGAGAGAGGAGGCAGTTGAGTGTTGGTGATGGAGGCGAAGGGAAGGCGATGATGCAGTGGGGTGTTGGTGAGGGTGGCGATCGTCGGTGATGTTGGCCGCTTGGGTTGGATTTATGAAGATGGGGCGACGCTATGGAGCTGGAGGGTGTGGCTGGAGCTTTGAGGTTGGAGACAAGGGGCAGGCAATGGAGGTGTAGCAAGGAGAAGGCGAGACGACGGCGATGCTTGGAGGAGTGGCCGACGGAGAGGCAAGGGATCGGCATAGTGGTGGCAAGCTTGGTGGGGAAGAGGAGAGAGGGGATGTGAATGAGATCGGGGAGACGAGGGTTGCGCGTTGAGTGGACCGCGAGGGGGCACGTCATGGGGTAACGGCACGCGAGCGCGGGCGTGGGCGACGGAGGTGGAACGGGCGCGCGGGAAATGCGCAACGGGAAGAAGAAGGGAAGGGTGTAGGCCGGGTAGGTTTCGTTGGGTGAGAATGGGCTGGCGGGCTGCAAAAAAAAAACAAAAGAATTTCCTTTCATTAAAAAAATGGCTGAAGAATGGTGCTGGGCCGGGTTGGGCCGAGGAGAAAAATATAAAGGAAATTTGAGGAGAGAAGAACGAATGGGCTCGTGCTTGGGCCAGAAAACAATAAGGAATTTAAGAAATGGCCTGGGGATTTAAATAGTTTAGGAATAAAGGGTTGGGCTGTGAAACTTGGGCCGCAGGAAAAGAAAGGAAAATTTATTTGGGGAAAGAGAGGAACGGGCCGGCTGAATATTAGAGAAAGAAAAATGGGTAGTGGCTTAGGGAAGAAAAATCAAATGGAAAAAAGGATTTAGTTTTGGGTTTTAAATTTTCAAATAAAATAAATGGCACTTTAAAATAAATAAATAATTATATAAAAATAAATAAAATTATAAATAAAATAAATAGGATTCTAGAGTAACAAAATACAGATTTTGGTATAAGAGGGGCTGGGTATTACATCATACCACCCTTACAAAAATTTCGTCCTCGAAATTTAAAAGAAACAACAAGCTATAAAATAATAAGCGAAGAGTTATCATATTGAACACTAATACATAGTGATTTACTTAAAACGGGTAGACAAAATTTTGAAGGTACAAATATATAAGTAAGAACCACATACAAAAGATAGGTATAATAGGTATGATGCAGAAACATTATAAGGGCGACTACAAGTATACGAGAATATAGGTAACAATAACGAACAATTATAATCAAGGCGTGTTCGATAAAAGTCGAAACTCAAATATGTGCACATCTAAGTATATCAAAAATAGCAAGCAGAAATAATGAGCATAAGGCTCAGCCACTTATAATAGTAAGCATAGGCATAACACTCGAAATAAGATAACGATAATAAAGTAGAGAAAGATTTGTCGGTAGATTAAAACTCTTTAGGATAATGTATCGGTCAAATAACGTAGGAACTCATATAGTGAAAATAAGAATCATGGAAAAAAAATATGCGCGGTGTAAGGTTGCGCTACTGAAAATGAGAATAATAATAGTGTACTTAAAATACATAAAACGAAGTAATCAATAACACGCACCAAAATAATGAAAAATAAATTTTTGAATAACACCGTCCCTATATATAGTTAGGGTAATAGGAAGAACACAGAGATGTATAGGGCTAGTTAGGGTAAGATTTACAAGGAAGTGTGGATCATTCAAAGGTTGGAGTATAGCGGCTTTAATATGAAGATCAAGGAGATTGGAATCGGGTCAGCACATGAAGTAAGGGTGAGCAGCAAGGACTACTAGGGAAAAATCTAGGGAGGATAACGGTCGGTAGGTCATATGAATCAAAATTTTTGAATGGTTAGCGAACTCAGAAATTTCACAAGACATGTCCTCCTACCAGAAGGATCTCAAACGGGGCACAGACGAAGGATGAAGGTGGACCTCTAAAGATCGGGTGTGGTACTGGTTAATCTGAGTGAGGGTTAAGGCAATGTAAGGAGTAGGGGTGGACAGACCTCAGTAGAGGAAAAGATTGTACATCAGAAATAATCAAGTAGCAAGATCGAAAGGTTTGCGAACTCAGCAATTCATTCCATTCCAGAAGATTCTAAACAAAACATTTTCAAAGATGAAAGGTGGCCCTAAATTATACACAGATTTATTTGGCCAGATAAGACAATATCTAAAGAAACCCCGTCAGTCGCGGTTGTGGAGATTCAGCAGGTTGCGGTAGGCTCGCGCGCTCAGGTAGGGGCGTCCATTCCTATATCGCCTCGCAAGGATCGCCCTTGGAAATTCTTCCACAGCAGGGTCTTGATCTTCCGGTCCTTCTTCCTCGGGTGGAGCCTCTTCATTGAGGTCCGATTCCATGTGATCCTCTCCTTCTGGGTTCTCTTCCATGGGGTTTTCCTCCACTGGTTTTTCTTCTATCGGTTCTTCCTCGGGATCTTCTTCTATTGGGTTTTCTTCAGGGTCTTCTTCCTCTTCGTCGGAATCGCCTATCATGTCAAACTCTGGGGCGGCTGCTTCTTCGTCCTCTGAATCGTTGTTTCCGAAATTGACCTGGGGACCGTTGATCTCATCGTCAGAACTCATCAGCGTGTTGTTTAAGGAAACGCATGACTGTGCATCCTCATCTAGATGCGGAGCTGCTCCAGGGTGGGCTATGGCCTGAAAGGAAAGAGTCATGATTAGACTGTGGAATACTTCAAGAAAATAGCTAAGCGTACGAAATATAGGAAGATATGCGGTGGCAGGAACAAAAAATCAGGATTAAAATGCTGTGATAATGAATAGTATGAATAAGGGGAAGGACAAGAGAATGATACATATATTACGATTCAAGTTTTATTGCATTCAACTAAAAGTTCGACGGATACAAGATTTCAAACGGAAAGAAATATTTATAAGAGGATGACAACATTACTACTGAAATTAAAAAACATGAAAATTCTTCTTGGACTACTAGACCGCTGCATTCTCGTCACGCGAGTTGAATCCTGCGCTGGGTCCGCCTTATCCTCGAGCTTCGAACTACGCAATAATCATCACTTGGCAGAAGTGAAGAGTGTGGACGAGTCTCCTCCTTGTAGCTCCTTCCTTTTTTGGGCAACCGTTGATAAGATGTTCGCTGGATCCGCAAATCAGACATTTCCCTTGGGCGCGGCGACAATCCCTCTGAAGATGTCCTGGCCTCTTACAGTACCCGCAACACTGGGTCTTCTGTTGCTTCTGTCGCGGGGAAACAATTTGGCGCTTCATCTTCTTCTCTTTTCCTCGTCTAACGGGGATCCCATTATGATTGGAGACAACCACTGGTGTCCGATTCACCTGTCTTCTCAGTCCTTCAACTAACAAGTCGTTCGTTCGCTCCTGGGCTTCCTTCAGATCTTGCAGTGCATTCAGAATCCCAACGGTCTGATTCTGGGAAGCGGAGATAGACGAAAAGTCGTTGGAAGACATGATCCTGAAACAATAATTTTGAAGATGATATAAGGCACAGGCTATAAGAATCAAGATATAATATGGATTGGACAAAGATTCAAGAATATCAGATGTGAAATTTATTACAAGTGGAAAAATCAACTGTATGATTCTAAGTCACTTAAACAGAGTATGGTAGTGCAATTGCAACCACATAATCTTGCTAAGTCACCCGAAACCCTAGCGCATGGATAGCTGAACTCACGATGTGAATATGGATCAAGAATGATAAGTTTACAACCTAGACCAAGGAATGTCATAGATTGCCAAGCTATACACGGAAAACTGCAATCCCAATCGAAGCAAAACCTGGCTCTGATACCAACTAAACCATGTCACGCCCCGCTTCCCAAAATACGGAATACGAGGGGTAGACAAGGCCAGCCATGCTCCTGCGGTCAAGGAAATGTCCTGCCGTAGTCACACTTCGGCTTCTAGTTTTTCATGGTAAACAGTAAATGATGCGCAGGTAATGAGAAATACAGTAACTGAATGAAACAATGTAAAGAACTGACCTGAGGGGAAACAAAAGAATATAACTCTGGATAGCAAGTCGATGTGTCTGTGATATACGTCTAGTCCTGGTCCAGGCTAAATCTTCTGCTCACACTGAGCATGCATACTCAGGTCGTCAGAGCGACACAATAGCAATATAATATATATAAAATCATTTGACAATTCTAACAGTGATAATAGATATATATATATATAACAGTAAATCAAAGGCAGTATGGGTATGAACATGCAGTAATCAATGCAGCGGAACAGTAAAAGCAGTAGAATGATATGCCACGTATGTCAATACTATAAGTAAGGTATATCAATGCCAGTATCCCTATCAGTCTCTAAGTCTCACTGTACAGGTCACTAAACCTATCGTCAGTCCAAGTGTGAGAGTCAACCACTCGCGAGTGTCCTCCACCTAAGGGTAGAACCCAAGGGCAAGGGACCACGGGCCCAACATGTATATCACGGTAATAATCATGTACCCAGCAAATCTCCATATATCTTCCTAAATATATAAGCCGGCATGGGACTCCTGAGATTCTGTTGAACTCACACTTAAACTACCCCACACCCCGTGGTCTACATCAAACGCTAACCATAACCCTAAATACCAATCGGTCTGTGACAAGTCTGCACGAGAACTGGAGGCAGGACCTCCATCAAGCACGTCCCGACTAATATCTAAGATAAATGGCAGTGTCTGGTGCCTTATCTGTGACACCCATGCAAGAGCTTCCATAAGTGTCCCATACCACTTATAGCCATACGTACACGTGTCCCACAGACGTCGACAATGCAATAGAATAATAAGGTTCACTGATTGTGTACAAGTACGTGTCACTTTCACTTAATCACTTATACACGAACACGAACGTACTTGCCACAATCATCACTAATACCTAACACTGGGTAATGCAGATTATCACTAAGTTATCAATGCAGTGACATGTGTATGATATGATGCATGAACAGTATATAAAGCATGTTTAAGATGTCCTGAATCATTAATCTACCGCTTGCAAAATTTATCATAAATCATACGGTTACAATTCAGTAAAACGATGAACAAGTAATAATTAGTATGTTCAGTTATCTATCCATCGAATTTAGTTTCATGTCAATCAGGTTCCAGGATCACTAATTATAGCCATTTCATTTTAAGCGTTCACGGCTGGAAATCCGGTTTCAGAATCGGAAGTCCGTTTCGCAACGCATTTTAATCCCAATTGGGATCTGATTTTAGTGACGCTACAGTTGAATGAAATCTAGGGTTTTCAGTAAGATTTTCAACGCAATAGACTGATCTTCGATCGCATCTGTACATCAGGAGATATACACTGTTCAATACTAGTATATCAATTCTGATTCTGTTGGGACTGTTATGCGTCCCAATCTTTTAAATTACAGGTTAAATAGCAAATGTTGACGAAACAGGGTGAAACCACTTGCATTATCTAAATAACAGATTCATCTTATATAAACTGCGGAGTTCCGCAACCTATGAGTTAAGGAAACAGTGTGGTACCCATTACGGGACAGCACCCAGTAATAGAGTCGCTCTGGACTGCAGTCCAGAGTCGTACTCCGAACCAAATTTTGTCACAGTTTAAGTATAGAAATATCTGAAAATTAGTATAGGGTTAAAGTTCGTCTAGTTGGCTTCGATTTGAGCCCTCGAACGCATCATTCCAGTATGTATATAATTTATGGTGATTTTTACGGTTTTCAGGTACAGAAAATTTCCGGTTTTACGGGTAAACTTGGGGGTAGTCGTTTTAATCTTTATTAGTCGTATTTTCTAATGAAATTCACACTCTAGAATCATAGGCTTACGAGTGAGTGCCGTCAATTTAAACGAGAATTTCCATAGGGAACACGCATCGAACAGTTGAGTCGTAGAATTTAACAGAAAATAAAACATGGAATATATATACGATTATAATTTGCAATTAACATAAAGTAGCATGTAGCAAGTAGGGAACTTGCCTGGACACGTCTCGGGGATGTACGGTGACTGTAACGTCACGAACGCGCGACGATCGTCGATTGGGATGGATGCAAGTGCTCGGCGAATTGACCGACAGCTGCGGTTGGGAGTGAGGTGGTTGCTTGATTGAATAGGGAGAAAGAAGGAGGGAGAGAGAAACAGAGAGGGGATATATAGAGAGAAAAGAAGAGACAGAGAGTTGGAGTGGAAGTGAGAGAGAGAGAAAACACAGCGAGAGATCAAAGAGAGAGAGGCAGAGATAGAGATCTGAGAGAGAGAGAGAGAGTAGAGGGAAAAGAGAGATTTGAGAGGAAGAGAGAGAGAAACAGAGAGAGAGAGAGAGAGGTTGCAGGGGAGGGAGAGAAACAACAGAGAGAGGGAGAGAGAAGCAGGGGAGGAGAGAGAGATCAGTGAGAGAGAGAGAAGGAGAGATGCAGAGATAGATGATGGCGATGGTGGTGATGTTGACGAGGAGGGTGAAGGGTGTCGACGAGGTGGTTCAAGTCGGTGGAGGCTCGCCGGCGTTGAGTGCAGGTGGGGGGTCGAGATGGGAGTGGTGGCCACGGGAATTGTGGGCGGAAGATGTGGTCGGATAATGGTGGTGGTGGAAGCTTTGGAGAAAGGAGGCAGTTGAGTGTTTGTGATGGAGGCGAAGGGAAGGCGATGATGCAGTGGGGTGTTGGTGAGGGTGGCGATCGTCGATGATGTTGGCCGCTTGGGTTGGATTTATGAAGATGGGGAGACTCTATGGAGCTGGAGGGTGTGGCTGGAGCTTTGAGGTTGGAGACAAGGGGCAGGCAATGGAGGTGAGGTGTAGCAAGGAGAAGGCGAGACGGCGGCGATGCTTGGAGGAGTGGCCGACGGAGAGGCGAGGGATCGGCATAGTGGTGGCAAGCTTGGTGGGGAAGAGGAGAGAGGGCATGTGAATGAGATCGGGGAGACGAGGGTTGCGCGTTGAGTGGACCGCGAGGGGGCGCGTCATGGGGTAACGGCACGCGAGCGCGGGCGTGGGCGACGGAGGTGGAACAGGCGCGCGGGAAATGCGCAACGGGAAGAAGAAGGGAAGGGTGTGGGCCGGGTCGGTTTCGTTGGGTGAGAACGGGCTGGAGGGCTGCAAAAAAAAACAAAAGAATTTCCTTTCATTAAAAAAAATGGCTGAAGAATGGTGCTGGGCCGGGTTGGGCCGAGGAGAAAAATATAAAGGAAATTTGAGGAGAGAAGAAGGAATGGGCTCGTGCTTGGGCCAGAAAACAATAAGGAATTTAAGAAATGGCCTGGGGATTTAAATAGTTTAGGAATAAAGGGTTGGGCTGTGAAACTTGGGCCGCAGGAAAAGAAAGGAAAATTTATTTGGGGAAAGAGAGGAACGGGCCGGCTGAATATTAGAGAAAGAAAAATGGGTAGTGGCTTAGGGAAGAAAAATCAAATTGAAAAAAGGATTTAGTTTTGGGTTTTAAATTTTCAAATAAAATAAATGGCACTTTAAAATAAATAAATAATTATATAAAAATAAATAAAATTATAAATAAAATAAATAGGATTCTAGAGTAACAAAATATAGATTTTGGTATAAGAGGGGTTGGGTATTACATCAGGTATCAGTCAGACCCGGGGGAGAAGCACTGGATAGCAGTAAAGAACATTCTCAAGTACCTGAGAAGAACTAAGGAGATATTCTTGGTTTACGGCGGAAAAGACTTCAAGATCGAGGCCTTTGCTGATTCCATCTTCTAGAGTGATAAGGATGACTCTAAGTCCATGTCAGGTTATGTCTTTACCCTCAATGGAGGGGCGGTGTGCTGGAAGAGTTCCAAGCAGGACACCGTTGCTGACTCGACGATGGAAGCGGAGTATATTGCTGCTTGCGATGCCGCAAAAGAAGCGGTCTGGACAAAGAAGTTCCTAACAGAACTTCAGGTGGTTCCTACCATTGTTGATCCAATACCGCTGTATTGCAACAACAACGGAGCTATAGCTTTAGCAAAGGAACCCAGGTCCCATCAGAAGTCCAGACACATCTTAAGGCGGTATCACCTGATCAGGGAGATCATAGATCGCCGGGAGATCATAGATCGCCGGGAGATCGAGGTTCGGAGAGTTGCTACAGAGGAGAACACTGTTGATCCATCCACAAAGGCCTTACCACAGATTCAGTTCGAGAGGCTACTCGAGATGATCGGTCTTCGATACGCCAGTACATGGCCCTAGTGCAAGTGGGACATTGTTAGTGTATATGCCCTAGGGGCCATTATTGTATCATACTAGCTTGTATATTACTTAATGGAAGCTTGGGATATTCACAGTTATATTAACAGTCTTGCTAAACATGGTAGTATGCTACTTGGTTTATATCTATCTTAATATGTGTGTACGTATTGATAGAGCCCTTAGGATCTTGCTTGACTACCAGCGTTGTGATGGCAGTCACATTAGTGGGGGCTGGGTAGTCTACAAGAACATCCTTTTTCAGGTCCCTGGTCGTAGGATTTTCGAGACAGGGCATCGATACTCCGGAGTAGACTAGTGTGTACGCTTCTCATCCTAGTTGGGGAGATGGTCTGTCCCACAGCCATCAGTACGTCGTACTGGAGATAGTATACAGGTGCTCGTTGGGTTACGGGTACACCGGACAGGACTCGCAGGGAACTGTCGGTTGGTATTATACCCGTCATCAATTAACAGTTCCCAGGTGACATGAGTACAGCATAGTCCGCAGACTTGACACTGCTGCTTCGCCTCGAGTGTGTTCTTACTGTTCTTAGATTGCTACCCTACCACGGCTCAAAGAAGTCGTGCAAACAGGTAGCAGTTGGGTGCAGTCCCGAAACACTTGGAGGCAGTGGCGGTTATACAGGATTCGTCTCTCCCGGTATTGGGAGTTGATATCGCACTGTGTCTGAAGAGCCATTACGCAAAGTCCCTGGCCAGGGCAAGCGAGATTTACTGGTAAGTTTTCCATTAGTTTCTCAAGGTGTAATGGGTTTCGCTCCGACACAACTTATACCGCTTTTAGGGGACTGACGCTTGCCGCCCCCTAGGCCCGATATGCGATAGTCTTAGACGAACAGACCGGACTGTACGGAGATTGTCACATCAGGCTCAGTAGGAGTTCGGATGGGTTTCCTCATCGGCCTTCTTAACGACATCTACCTGGGGACCGTTACGTACAGCTAGTGCCGCTTGCGGTCTGTGGTTAAACCCACTATCAGCGTAGTAGTCGAGTCTTTGGAGTCCCACATAGAGAGTTTCCCTGCTTCGGGCGAAACGATATAGAGGTCGTATGGTTTTACGACAGGGTTCGGACGCATACGTGTTTTTACGCACGTACGATGTTCGGACAGTTTTTACTAGCGGGCTTTGGTTTAAACCAGATTCTAGTATCGGATTATTAGATTTATACAGTCTAAAGTTTTTCCGTG
Organism: Agapanthus africanus; assembly: GCA_030015575.1. Lineage (NCBI taxonomy): Eukaryota > Viridiplantae > Streptophyta > Magnoliopsida > Asparagales > Amaryllidaceae > Agapanthus > Agapanthus africanus. The sequence goes on from CM057339.1 coordinate 725,093,350, forward strand.
TTTTCACAGATAGGAGAGGCGTTCTCGTAATTTGTCGAGAAGCTTCTAGAAGTTTGATGATATGGAGGCTAAGGTGGCATTTGCATTAAATGATTTAATGACTCATGGTGTGATTCATACAATGGAGTTAATGATGCATTTAATGATTAATGACTCATGTAATGAATCACCCAAAGTGAATAAATGAAGCATGGTTGATATTATCATTTGATTTATTCATTTAATAAATCATTATGCTTCATATATTCTAAATGAGATATTTTTCATTTCAATTCTCACTCTCACCTTCTCTCTCCTCAAGCTCTCTCTCTTCAAACCCTAACCCTAACCTCTCATGTGTTGAGATCAAGAGTTAGAAAGACTTATTGATCCATAATCCCACTCTATATTCCCTGGGTTGCTTTGATTAGCACTTTGAGTAACCTAGTTACCTCAAGTTAGAGGTCAAGCTTGGAGTAGTAGCTCTCGGGTGGATCTTCTATTACAAAGAGGAGGCCGACAAGGAGGTGGTCATCGAGAAGAAGAAGGACTTGGTTCATTTGGTATAATCTTCTTTCATAGGAGCTAATCCCTCCTATGATGTTGTTAGTTAGGGTTTGGCAAAGATCTGTAAAGTTAGTCGATGTTAGTTTAAACAAAATGATTGTTTTACTTATTCCGCCTCCTCGCAACTCGTGGGGTGTCTAACGTCGACTTACACTACCATCCAGGGATAACCGAGCAGGGTTGCTGCCCGATTGCTTCTTGATGAAGGCTTTGACCCTTAGCGCGGGAGGGGCCGTAAGGGGCCTGCTAAGGACGGGCCGAGCAGGGTCGCTGCTCGGTGCCTCTTGGCGAGGGCTTAGTTCCTTAAGGATGGGCCGAGCAGGGTTACTTCCCGGTGCCTCTTGGCGAGGGTTTTGATCTCTGGCGTTGTGGGTAGGGAGCTACCAGCCACGGATAACTGAGCAGGGTTGCTGCCTGATTGTCTCTTGATGAGGGCTTTGATCCTTAGCGCGGGAGGGGCCGTAAGGGGCCTGCTAAGTATGGGCCGAGCAGGGTTGCTGCTCGATGCCTCTTGGCAAGGGCTTAGATCCTTAGCGCGGGAGGGGCCGTAAGGGGCCTGCTAAGGACGGACTGAGCAGTGAAGCTGTTCTGTCGAGTCGTGAGGCTCTGTCCGATCATCCACGGCGTTCGATCATTAGGAAGAGTGATCGTCGTGGTCGACACATGTCATAAACGCATGGTGGAAGGCGGAGCGCAAGAGTCACGTCGTTTCAATTTTGCTGAGAAAGGCGGGACGCCCGCCACGCGGCGGTACAGTTGTGGAAGGCACGAGTGACCGTTGGATTCCTGACGGCGCAACGGGGCTATAAAGCGAAGGGAGCATTGAGCACTCCTTTCTCCACCCCCATGGCGTAAGGATGGAGGAATTCCCCTTTACTATCCAGGAGATCATAAGCTTTGCAGATGTTTACCTGTATGACCAACATTGTACCGAGGATACGGTGTAGTTAGTTATAGGCCGCATCGAGGACCACTTCGGCCGGCTTCTCCCCAGGTGCTCGCCCCTGCTCCAGCTGTTGATGTACGCCATCTAGAGGGCATCGCCGGGGCTATATAACCCTCTGTCCGAGCAGCTGAAGGACGAGGCCGTCGGTAAGCTGAAGTCCTTGTGTCGCCTCGGTCTGATTTCGGCGGGGCGACGCGATCTCTCGGTGGCACTCGTCCTTGAGTGCTACCAATTGAGGCACCACGCCGACATTCGTGTGCGGCATCATGGGCAAAGGGCTAAAGCGGCGAGGGCTCGGCTGGCTGAAATATGCTCGGTGTACCACGAGCAGTGTTTCCTGCACCCCCTTCCCCCGCTAATGTAATTTTTCTTTTATTTCAATGTATGGCTGAGGAGCCCATAGTACCCTTTGGAGTAAATAAAAATCTTCTTTTTGCAATGTCTTATTGTTTCATTCTTATTACATAAACAGAAAGAACTTGAGAAAAGTGTACATTGCCTTAGCGAAAGAAGAAGTGCATGCTTGTAGGTATTCATTCTATTGGTACAGCTTGAGCTTCTCGGCGTTGTAAGGTCGTGGAAACTTGCAACTATCCGCGTCTTGTAGGCGGATGGCTCCGCCGGGAAGGACCTCGGAGACAAGGAAAGGACCGTCCCGCCTTGGAGAAAATTTGTGCAGCCTGCCTTGGTCGACAAACTCGTTCCGCCTTAAGACCAGATCCCCGGCCTTGAACAGGTGACGCTTGACTCGTGCATTGTAGTAGCGGGCGGTCTGTTGTTGATAAGAGACAGCTCTGATCTGAGCCCGGTCACGTTTCTCTAACAAGATGTCCATGTTGATTCGTAGCGCGAGGTGTTTGCTTCATCGTCGAAGTGTTCAATCCGGTGGCTGGGTAGTCCGATCTCCGCCGGGACCATTGCCTCGGTCCTATAGCAGAGACTGAAAGGGTTTTCGTCGGTGGGGGTTTTCTTTGACGTACGCAGGGCCCATAGGACCCGGGGCAACTCCTTGACCCAACTGCCTTGGCGTCCTTTTAGGCATGTCAGAAGACCTCGGAGGACGTCCCGATTAGCGACTTCAGCTTGCCCGTTGCATTGGGGATGCGCGGCCGCGGCAAACTTCATGAGGATATGATATTCATTGCATAATTCCTTCACTTTTTCATTTTCGAAGTTCGTCCCATGGTCGGTGATGATACACCTCGGGATGGCGAACCGGAGTATCACGTTGTTCTGCAGAAACTTGATTGTTATGGCGGCATCCGGTTACCTAATGGGGACGGCCTCGATCCACTTTGTGAAGTAATCCACTGCGACGAGGACGTACTTGTGCCCACACATGCTGGTAGGGAACTGGCCTATCATGTCCATTCCCCACTGGGCGAACGACCATGGTGAGGTTAGGACAGTCAACTTAGTAGCCGGAAGGCGAGATACGCTTCCGTGAAGTTGGCAACTTTTGCACCTCCTAACTGTTAGTGTATATACCCTAGAGGCCATTACTGTATCATACTAGTTTGTATATTACTTAATGGAAGCTTGGGATATTCACCTTGTATAAACAATCTTGCTCAATATAGTAGTATGCTACTTGGTTTGTTTCTACTTCAATGTGTGCATGTGTTTATTTTAGTATATCACCTATACGCATTAGTGGAGCCCTTAGGATCTTTGCTTGATTACCAGCGTTGTGATGGCAGTCACACTAGTGGGGGCTGGGTAATCTATAAGCACATCCTTATACAGGTCCCTAGTCGCAGGACTATCGAGACAGGGCATCGATACTCCGGAGTAGACTAGCGTATGCGCTTCTCATCCCAGTGTGGGAGATGGTCTGTCCCACAGCCATCCGTACGTCGTACTGGAGATAGTATACGAGTGCTCATTGGGTTACGAGTACACTGGACAGGACTCGTCGGGAACTGACAGATTGGTATTATACCTATCGTCAGTTATCAGTTCCCAGGTGACATGAGTACAGCTTAGTCCGCTGACTTGACACCGGCACTTCGCCTCGAGTGTGTTCCCACTGCACTTTGATCACTACCCTACCACGGCTCAAAGGAGTCGTGCAAACAGGTAGTGGTTGGGTGCAGTCCCGAAGCACTTGGAGGCAGTGACGGTTAGACAGGATTCGTCTCTCCCGGTATTGGGGGTTGACATCGCACTGTGTCTAGGAGAGCCATTACACGAGTAGTCCCTGGCCAGGGCAAGCGAGATATACTGGTAGGCTTCCAGTGTTATCTCAGGGTGTTTTGGGCTTCACTCCGACACGACTTGTACCGCTATTAGGGGACTGACGTTTACCGCCCCTAGGCCCGCCATGCGATGTATCAGACGAACAGACCGGACTGTACGGAGACTGTCACATTCAGACTCAGTAGGAGTTCAGATGGGGTTCACCTCGTCAGCCTTCTTGTCGGCATCTACCTGGGGACCGTTACGCACAGCTAGTGCCGCTTGCGGTCTGTGGTTAAACCCACTGCCAGCGTAGTGTCGAGTCTTTAGAGTCCCATACAGAGGGTATTCGCCTCTAGGCAAAACAGAGTAGAGGTCGCATGGTTTTGCGACAGGGTTCGTTCTCATCCGCGCACTTGTGCACGTTTGGAGTCCGGAAGGATATTACTAGTAGGCTCTGGTTTGAGCCAGATACTGGTATATGTTTTGGGGTTGCTTTTATCTCTCAGTATTCATGTTCCTCGGAACAAGAATGCAGGTGTGTATGCACAGTTGTTTGAGGAGGAGGAAGAGGACTTTCATTAGGGTTTCGGAACGGGTGCGTATGCACAGTTGACAGTCGTCTTTTTCCAAACCCTAATGGATTTATGTTATATCAATTAATAATATTAATAAAATGAAATTGTGTCATGGTTGGGTTTTTGTTGACTTGTTGACCATGGTTGACTTGTTGACCATGGTTGAAGGTTTGACCATCATCATTACAAAAGAAAGATGCTTTTTGATTCTTGCAAAACCATTTAAAGATTGTAATGATAATGGTCATTCCAAACCATCCATCAACTATTTCATTTTATTATTATTGTTAATTGATAATTCTTTTTCTTTTGTGATATGGTTGCAAAAAGGAAAAAGAGAGCTCATTCTATCATATTGCTTCTCTCTCCTCACTTCATCTTCTTCTTCCTCTAGCTCAAGGAGAATCCTTCTCATGTGTTGAGAATCCCTCTCCTTGAAAGAAAAACACCCCTTAGACACTCTCTACTCACTCTAGGATCAAAGGTTTAGCAAGCCGAAGATTCTAGTTCTCTCAAAGTTCGAGAAAGAGCCCGAAGGTTGAACCCTCAGGTGGATCCATCTTTGACGGAAGAAGGCAACGAGGAAAGCACCATCAACCTCTATAAAAGTTTGAAGAAGGAGTTCGAGTTAGGTATAACCATCTTTCCGAGTAGCTAACTCTCTTTAGCTTGTTTGCTAGTTTAGTTTAGAAAAGATCCCGACTTTGTTAGTCCATGTTGCCCCATGCGCTAAAAATTTGATTTTTATACCGTTTCCGCCCCCCCGTAAGAACCGAGGGTCGCAACGTGGACTTACAGTGGTATCAGAGCCTAACTAAACTTAAACTAGCTAGGTAGTGAAGTGTAACGAAGTTCGGAACCGAAAAATCCAAAAACCAAACTTTGCAAAAACCCTAGTTTCTGTTAAATTTTTTTCTGGTCAAAACAAAATTTGTTATGCACCTAAAATCATCTCAGGGTTTTTTAAAGATAACCGCCAAAAACAAGCCAGAGATCTTACCAAACGACCGCGTTTCCGCGGCAACAGAAAGCTATGTTGCCGCAGATCCGCGGCTGTCTTGTCTCCTCTCTGCCTCGATTTTGGTGCAGTGTATCTCTGGACTGGTTTTAGGTTTTTTGAGATATATTATATGTGCCCAGATTTTCCAGAATAGAAATTTGTTTTTGGGGGCCTATAATTCCGTATTTTTTCCGAACTTCACTACACTTTGACTATGTTGGTTATATCTGTGATGTTTGTATGTATTGAACGTCGGCTAATCGCTATAAGTCGATTAGTCGGGGTTATACATCTCTGTGATCTGTGTTTGATATTGGAATGTGTATATGAATGTGTTGGACTATCGCGGGTGAATAGCCGGGGTGGATGTGAGATGAGCTTTTGTTTTTCTTTCATTCATTTGTAATATGTAAATTGATGTAATATTATTATTTGTATGGCCGCACAACCGGGTCGGGGTTGTAGCCGTCATTGTATAATTCTTTTTACTGTTTTTGCTCCTAGGATAGACCCATGGAGGGGTGCACAAACTGCCGAGTACTTGGCGGGTAGTTTGCCGCACCCGTAGGGGTCTTGGGTGGGGTATTGGCTATTCACCGCGACCGTGTAATCCGCTTTTCGTTGCAGGCTCGAACGGATTGCGGATTCCTAGTATATCCAATGTATTCATCTGTGATCTATAATGTCTATCATTGCTATATTTATAACTATTTAGGCGTTGCTTATGTTTTACAGCCGCGCTAACCCAGCCCCCGCTCTTTCGTTAGTTAAGTAACCTAACGGGTGATAACGGGGCCCCGTGGCGAATGCGAATGGCATAAGCGTACGTCATATTTTGGTTGTTTTCTACAATGGTAGGATTAAATGATGGGACGCATTAAAAGAACTAATGCAAGAATATCACGCATTAAAAGAACTAATGCAAGATAATAAACCAAGTTAAAGTCGTTGGAACACTTTCGAAAAACCACTCGGTTCTTTTCAAAACTAACTTTTAAATGCGGAGCTTGAGCCACTCCTTTTAAAAGCTATCTCGTTCCATCGATTATATCAAGTTCACTACGTTCACGGTTTCGCCAAAACCATTCGTAGCCCTCCATCATTTCAGTTAAATGTACGGTAGTATTCAAGCTATGCATTTTGACCTCACGCCAAGGCATAGTGATTGATAGCTGCCGGATATTTATCTGTTGCATAGATAGAATGCGTTGGTTTGAGACAGTCGTACTGCCATTTTGGCCTACGTCAAGGGTAGGTACGAGTGGGTTCAAATTAACCAGGATAATGATGGGAAGAACTTGACATGTGACTTATGACATTTTGACCTCACGCCAAGGTCATAAGAGCATGGGGCAAAAATCCACATCGGGAGTTTCATAAGTACTGAAACTTGCTAGATTTGCATACCATTTGGAGTGTGGTGATTCTGGTACGATTCCTTCAGTTTTGTCACGCGATGATATTTGGATCCCGATCCTACTGTGAGTATATGCTACTCCTCGGGAAATTTCTCACTAAACGATCAATGCTATAAACCTAGTAGGTGTCTAGAAAGGTGTTAGCGGGGCTACGCCCCCAGGGAAAAGAGGTTCTCTAATTAAGGAACTTCGCGAAAGCGTTGGAAAACCTCCCTCGAAGTACCGACACTGGCCTGGCTGAACGGTTAAGCAAGTATTGTGCGGTGGGATTGATCCCGACTAATTCTTCCTTTATGGTTTGAGGAGGGATTCGAGAGACAGTGGGAGACATCCTGTTTAGACAAATTAAAAACCACTCTAAACTTGCAAGAGCATCGTGCTAAAGTGTTTCTTCTCTCCCTCCTAATTGCAGCGACCAATCGACATGACTGGACTTAAGTTACTTCTAGATAAAAACATGCTGACAGGGCTAAACTACAAAGATTGGCTCAGGAATGTCAAAATGGCAATCACTTACGACAACCTGGGGTATCTTCTTACCACCAAAGCTCCCCCCGTCCCAGGTCCCACCTCCAGCGTCGTGGATAAGGAAATCCGTAAGACTTGGGAGATTGATTGCGCGAAGGCCAGGTGCCTTGTGCTTGCCTCTATGGACAACGAACATCAGAGGAGGCACGAGAATATGGATTTGGAATCCATATTTCTTCATACAAAAGAACTGTATGGAGAGCAGTCTCGTATCGCAAGATACGAAGTGTCGAAGAAGTTATTTTTGGCAAAGTTGGCCGTCGGATCATCGGTAGCGGACCACGTGCTTAAGATGATTGGCTACATTGAGGAGCTTGCGGAACTTGGGACCACGTTGGAGAATGAGCTCTATACGGACTTGATTCTTCAGTCCCTTCCTTCCACTTACGCCCAGTTCATCCTGAATTTCAACTTACAAGAAAAGGAAGTTGAACTTTCAGAACTCCTCAACATGCTGAGGAGTGCAGAGGGCACCCTACAGAAAGGTAGGGAAACATCCACTTTGTTTGTAGGAGAATCTTCTTCTTCTAGGTCCAAGGCGAAAGCCAAGGGAAAGAAGAGGAAAGCCCCCGCCAAACCAAGGGGCGGTGTTAGTAAAGTGGATACGAAGGGAAAGGCAAAAGCAACAAAGATAGCGGGGAAACTTGTGGATAAGGAGGAATGCTTCTATTGTCATAAAAGTGGACACTGGAAGAAAGATTGCAGGGCTTGGAAGGCCAGGACACAGGAACTGAAGCAGGTTGCGGCTTCAGCTTCAGGTGTGTATGTTATTGAAAACTGTCTTTCTATAAACTCTACTTCCTGGGTATTGGATACCGGATCAGGATCTCATATCTGTAATTCTTTGCAGGCGTTGAGAAACCGTAGGGTTTTGAAGGCAGGTGACATGACCCTCAGAGTTGCGAACAGAGCTAGCATGGATGCTAAAGCCGTGGGGGGCTATCACCTGGGAATGTCAGATGGGCATGTTTTGGTTTTGCGTAATTGCTTTTTTGTACCCAACGCAACTTGTAATATCATTTCTGTATCTTTGGTTTCTAAAGAAGGTTATGAATTTGCGTTTGTAAGTAATGTTGTAAACATTCACCTTAATCAAGTTCTGATTGGGTCAGGTACACTGAGCAATGGTATATACGTATTAAACCAACCACAGATTTTCAATGTCCAGAATACACACAAAAGAAAGTCTCCAGATATCAATCAGGCTTTCTTGTGGCATTGTAGACTGGGTCACATCAATGAGAGAAGGTTGACTAAGTTACATACAGAAGGGTATTTGAATCCGTTCGAATATCAATCGTATGCCATTTGTCAATCCTGTCTCAAAGGAAAGATGACAAAGACTCCGTTCACTGGACACGGAGTAAGAGCGAGCGAGCTCTTGGGGCTCGTACACAGCGACGTGTGCGGTCCAATGTCTACACTTGCGCGAAGCGGTTTTTCTTACTTCATTACTTTTACGGATGATTTTTCGAGGTTCGGACATGTCTTCTTAATGAAACATAAATCCGAAGCCTTTGGAAAATTCCAGGAATATAAGAATGAGGTAGAAAAACAAACCGGCAAAAGTATCAAGATTCTAAGATCGGATCGAGGTGGAGAATACTTAAGTGCCGAGTTCCTGAATTACTTAAAAGAGAATGGAATTCTCTCTCAGCTTACTCCTCCATACACTTCGCAACATAACGGTGTATCGGAGAGACGGAACCGCACCCTATTGGATATGGTGTGGTCCATGATGAGTAACGCTGAGTTACCGCGATCATTCTGGGGATATGCGCTAGAATCAGCCGCATACCTTTTGAACCGAGTTCCCACTAAGGCTGTGCCTACCACACCATATGAGTTATGGAGTGGGAAGAAACCCTATCTTCAATATCTGAAGATCTGGGGATGTCCGGCTTTTGTCAAAAAGAAGCATGCGGACAAACTCGAGGCACGCTCAGTACTGTGCAAGTTTGTGGGATACCCAAAGAACATCAGGGGGTATCTTTTCTACTACGCAGAAGAACAAAAAGTCATTGTTTCTCGCAATGCCCACTTTCTAGAACACCAGTTCTTAGAAAAAGAAATTAGTGGGAGCGCAGTAGAACTGGAAGAAATTCCAGAACCACAGACTATTACTGAAAGCTTAATGGAACCAGAAGGTTCAAAAGAACAGGACATTCCTACGCCGCTCCGCAGGAGTAGTAGGCAGTCTCATCCGCCCGAGAGATACTACGGTTTTCTCATAGACGGGGATAGAGAGGATTGCATCATAGATTATGATGAGCCTACTAGCTTCTAGCAGGCCGTTCAGAGCGTTGACTCGGTAAAATGGCTGGATGCAATGCGGACCGAAATGGAGTCCATGTACACCAACAAAGTATGGACGTTGGACATTGCTCCAGACGGGGTAAAACCCGTAGGATGCAAGTGGATCTTCAAAAGGAAGATTGGTGTAGATGGACAGGTTGAGACCTATAAAGCTAGACTTGTAGCAAAGGGTTTCCGTCAAAGACCTGGTTTGGACTATGACGAAACCTTTTCTCCAGTGGCTATGCTGAAATCCATTCGGATCCTTCTTGCCATTGCTGCCTTCCACGATTATGAGATTTGGCAGATGGACGTAAAAACCGCTTTTCTAAATGGAAATTTAGAGGAGTGTGTCTATATGGACCAGCCAGAGGGTTTCATTCAGAGTGGGAGCAGCGGAAAGGTGTGCAAGTTGCTTAAGTCCATCTATGGACTAAAGCAGGCATCGCGGAGTTGGAACATCTGTTTTGATGAGACGGTCAAGGAATTTGGCTTTATCAAAAATCCAGATGAACCATGCATCTATAGTAGATTTGTAGCGAGAACTGTAGTATTCCTCATTTTATACGTAGATGACATTCTCTTAATAGGAAATGACATTCCTATGCTACAATCTGTCAAGGGGTTCTTGTCACACAGGTTCTCCATGAAAGACCTGGGTGATGCCTCATACATCCTGGGGATCCGGATCCATCGTGATAGATCCAAGAGGATATTAGGACTTTCTCAGTCCAGGTACATCGACACCATAGTGAAAAGATTCAGTATGGAAGATTCCAAGCGCGGTAACCTACCGGCTTGTCACGGGATCACCCTCTCTAAAGAGATGTCTCCCAAGACTGATTTGGAGAGGGATCGCATGTCTATTATACCCTACGCTTCTGCGGTGGGCACTATAATGTATGCGATGTTGTGTACCAGACCGGATGTAGCTTATGCACTGAGTGTGGTAAGCCGGTATCAGTCAAACCCTGGGGAGAAACACCGGATAGCGGTAAAGAACATTCTCAAGTACCTGAGAAGGACTAAGGAGATGTTCTTAGTGTATGGCGGAAAAGACCTCCAGATCGAGGCCTTTGCTGACTCCAGCTTCCAGAGTGACAAGGATGATTCCAAGTCCATGTCGGGTTTCGTCTTTACCCTCAATGGAGGGGCGGTGTGTTGGAAGAGTTCCAAACAGGAAACCGTTGCAGACTAGACTATGGAAGCGGAATACATCGCTGCATCTGATGCCGCAAAAGAAGCTGTCTGGATGAGGAAGTTCTTGAAAGAACTTCAGGTGGTTCCGTCCATTGTTGACCCAATACCTCTGTATTGCGACAACAACGGGGCTATAGCTTTAGCGAAGGAACCCAGGTCCCATCAGAGATCCAGGCACATCTTGAGGCGGTATCACCTGATCAGGGAGATCGTGGATCGCAAGGAGATCGAGGTTCGGAGGGTTGCTTCAGAAGAGAACAATGCGGATCCATTCACCAAGGCCCTACCCCAGACTCAGTTCGAGCGGCTGATCGAGATGATAGGTCTTCGATACGCCAGTACATGGCCTTAGTGCAAGTGGGAGATTGTTAGTGTATATGCCCTAGAGACCATTACTTTATCATACTAGTTTGTATATTACTTAATGGAAGCTTGGGATATTCACCTTGTATAAACAATCTTGCTCAATATAGTAGTATGCTACTTGGTTTGTTTCTACTTTAATGTGTAAATGTGTTTATTTTAGTATATCACCTATACGCATTAGTGGAGCCCTTAGGATCTTTGCTTGATTACCAGCGTTGTGATGACAGTCACACTAGTGGGGGCTGGGTAATCTATAAGCACATCCTTATACAGTTCCCTAGTCGCAGGACTATCGAGACAGGGCATCGATACTCCGGAGTAGACTAGCGTATGCGCTTCTCATCCCAGTGTGGGAGATAGTCTGTCCCACAGCCATCGGTACGTCGTACTGGAGATAGTATACGGGTGCTCGTTGGGTTATGAGTACACTGGACAGGACTCGTCGGGAACTGACAGGTTGGTATTATACCTATCGTCAGTTATCAGTTCCCAGGTGACATGAGTACAGCTTAGTCCGCTGACTTGACACTGGCACTTCGCCTCGAGTGTGTTCCCACTGCGCTTTGATCACTACCCTACCACGGCTCAAAGGAGTCGTGCAAACAGGTAGTGGTTGGGTGCAGTCCCGAAGCACTTGGAGGCAGTGACGGTTAGACAAGATTCGTCTCTCCCGGTATTGGGGGTTGGCATCGCGCTGTGTCTAGGAGAGCCATTACACGAGTAGTCCCTAGCCAGGGCAAGCGAGATATACTGGTAGGCTTCCAGTGTTATCTCAGGGTGTTTTGGGCTTCACTCCGACACGACTTGTACCGCTATTATGGGACTGACGTTTACCGCCCCCTAGGCCCGCCATGCGATGTATCAGACGAACAGACCGGACTGTACCGAGACTGTCACATTCAGACTCAGTAGGAGTTCAGATGGGGTTCACCTCGTCAGCCTTCTTGTCGGCATCTACCTGGGGACCGTTACGCACAGCTAGTGCCGCTTGCGGTCTGTGGTTAAACCCACTGCCAGCGTAGTGTCGAGTCTTTAGAGTCCCACACAGAGGGTATTCGCCTCTGGGCAAAACAGAGTAGAGGTCGCATGGTTTTGCGACAGGGTTCGTTCTCATCCGCGCACTTGTGCACGTTTGGAGTCCGGACGGATATTACTAGTAGGCTCTGGTTTGAGCCAGATACTGGTATATGTTTTGGGGTTGCTTTTATCTCTCAGTATTCATGTTCCTCGGAACAAGAATGCAGGTGTGTATGCACAGTTGTTTGAGGAGGAGGAAGAGGACTTTCATTAGGGTTTCGGAACGGGTGCGTATGCACAGTTGACAGTCGTCTTTTTCCAAACCCTAATGGATTTATGTTATATCAATTAATAATATTAATAAAATGAAATTGTGTCATAGTTAGGTTTTTGTTGACTTGTTGACCATGGTTGACTTGTTGACCATGGTTGAAGGTTTGACCATCATCATTACAAAAGAAAGATGCTTTTTGATTCTTGCAAAACCATTTAAAGATTGTAATGATAATGGTCATTCCAAACCATCCATCAACTATTTCATTTTATTATTATTGTTAATTGATAATTCTTTTTCTTTTGTGATATGGTTGCAAAAAGGAAAAAGAGAGCTCATTCTATCATATTGCTTCTCTCTCCTCACTTCATCTTCTTCTCCCTCTAGCTCAAGGAGAATCCTTCTCATGTGCTGAGAATCCCTCTCCTTGAAAGAAAAACACCCCTTAGACACTCTCTACTCATTCTAGGATCAAAGGTTTAGCAAGCCGAAGATTCTAGTTCTCTCAAAGTTCGAGAAAGAGCCCGAAGGTTGAACCCTCAGGTGGATCCATCTTTGACGGAAGAAGGCAACGAGGAAAGCACCATCAACCTCTACAAAAGATTGAAGAAGAAGGAGTTCAAGTTAGGTATAACCATCTTTCCGAGTCGCTAACTCTCTTTAGCTTGTTTGCTAGTTTAGTTTAGAAAAGATCCCGACTTTGTTAGTCCATGTTGCCCCATGCGCTAAAAATTTGATTTTTATACCGTTTCCGCCTCCCCGTAAGAACCGGGGGTCGCAACGTAGACTTACACTAACGAGCTTCTGGGCGTCTTGGTGAATAGTTGTCCAGTAGTATCCCTAGAGCAATGCCTTTCGGATTAAAGTGCGGGCCCCTTGGTGTGCGTCGCCGACCCCTTCATGGATCTTTCATAGGACGTAGTCGGCTTCGTGGGGGTCGACGCACTGGAGAAAGGGCTAAGTGAAGGACTTCTTGTAGAGGTTCCCATTGATCCCGACGAAGTGACGGGCATTGGCTCAGAGACGGGGGGCTTCTCTCCGGTCTTCTGGGAGCGTACCTTCCCTCATGAATTCCACAAGGGGCTTCCTCCAGTCCCGGTCTTCTTCTTGGGCTATGTATACATGGAGTGTTGCTTCCCCGTCTTCCACGCTAAGCCGCGGAAAAATCTCGAAGAGGATGGACAGCTTGTTGTTTGCCAAGTAAGATGAGGCAAGCTTACTCAAGGCGTCGGCTTAGGCGTTGAGCTGTCGGGGGATCTTCTCTACCTGGACTTCGTCGAAGTTTTCTTACCTCGGCCAAATACTTCACCATCAGAGGTTCCCGAGACTCGAAATGACCAGTCACTTGGCCAACGACTAGGGCTGAGTCACTGTGGATCCGAATTGTTTTCAGCCTCAGCACGGAGGCTATGTACAGTCCGGCCAACAGGGCCTCGTATTCCACTGCGTTATTTAAGGCCTTGAACCCGAGCTTCAGGGAATACTCCATTTCTGCCCCGTTCGGGCCCAGAATGATGAGGCCGACACCACCCCCTCCTCGGTCGAGGACCCGTTGACATAAAGATCCAATCAAGGACTGAGTCGGGCTTGCCATCGACAGAGGGCTGAGCCGCGGGAACCGGCGCTACCTCTGGCTCCTTGCTGGGGATAGTGCACTCGACGAAAAAATCGACCAGGGCTTGTGCTTTGATGGCCTGCCTCGGGCGATATTTTATGTCGAACTGGGTCAACTACCATCTCCACTTCTCCAGGCGGCCAGAGGACTCGGGTGAAGCGTGGATAGCCCCCAAGAGGCGCTCGGTAAGAACAAGGATGGTGTGAGCATGGAAATAGTGCCGCAGTTTCCTTGAGGCCATGATGAGCGCCAATACGATATTCTCAATCGCTGGGTACGTCGTTTCTGCGTCTTTGAAGACGTGGCTCATATAGTATACCGGCATCTGGATTCCGTCGATCTCACGGACGAGCACTGCGCCCGCTGCTTGGTCGGATACTTCTAGATACAGCGATAGCTCGTCCCCTTCCACTGGTCGGGTGAGCAAATGTGGAGTTGCAAGGCGCTTCTTTAACTGGTCAAAGGCGGTCTGGCACTCTACCGACCACTCGAACCTCGAGATTTTCCTTAGAGCTTTGAAGAACGGGAGGCACTTCTCGCCAGACCTTGACATGAAGCGTGACAGAGCGGCTACTCATCCTGTCAGCCGCATTATCTCGACATTAGTCTTGGGCACAGCCATGTTGAGGATGGAGTTGATTTTCTCCGGGTTGGCCTTGATCCCGTGGTGAGTGATGATGAAACCGAGGAACTTTCCCCCGGTGACCCCGAATGCGCACTTGGCGGGGTTTAGCTTCATCTTGAACTTGCGGAGTACTTCGAAGGCCTCGCCCAGATCCTTGGCATGGTCGACCGATGAGACCGACTTGAAGAGCATGTCGTTGACATAAACATCCATGTTCCTGCTGATCTGGGGCATGAACATGCGATTGACCAAGCGTTGGTACGTAGCTCCGGCGTTTTTGAGGCCGAAAGGCATTACCTTGTAGCAGTAACCCCCCCCCCCCCCGGTCCGTTGTGAATGCGGTGAGATCTTTGTCTGTCGGATTCATACGGATCTGATTGTAGCCGGAGAAGGCGTCTATGAAGCTGGCCTGCCGAGCTGTCGACGAGCTGATCTATCTGTTAGTGCATGTTACATGCTCCCACAACTCTTGTGAGGCAGCGGAAGTGATAAACAAAAATTTTCTTTGCATACAACACGCACTTTCCATTAGATCTTTTCTAAACCACAACTAGAAAACCCTAACTAGAGATCTTATCTACTATGTTAGGGGTTATACCTTGATGATCCGGTCCTTCGGGTCTTCTTTTATGATCTCCTTGGCTCCTTGGATGTTGTCGGTGTGCACGATCTCCGGCCACCCCAAGACCTAGATGATCCACGTGAGAGTTGTCATGCAAGATAAAACCCTTCTCAAGAGCTAAACCTAGAGATCAAGTTTGCTAAAAATGGTCACTAGGATGATGTAGAGATTAGTGTATTGGATTATCTTTGATCCTTGGCTTTTGATTCACATCTCATGTGAGTGTTAAAGCAAGGAAGAAGAAGGAGGAGAGAAGAAGGAGAGAGAAAGAGTTTTGCATAATGAGAAAATTCAAGCATGAGAAAATGATATATTCAAATAGAAATAATTGAAGCATGGAATATAAAATTAGCACCATACTTCAATAGTAACTCCAAAAGATTAAAATATAAAACAACCCATTCTCACAACCATGCTTGGACTTTCTAATTTCCACCTCATTTATTTATTTTCATAAAATAAATAATGTATTATTAGGTGGCATCTTCTAGAAGGTATTCTTGTAACAATTATAAGAATACCCCTCCTCTGTATACCGTATACCGTATACCCGTATACGAATTCCGAAAAATACGAATACCAATAATCCAATAATATAATACCGGTATCCGGCTTAAACCAAAGCCTACCAGTATTATCGTTCCGATTATTATTCCTGTAACAATTACACGAACATAATCGAAACCCTTCCGCAACACCTTACGGCTGCCGCAACACCTTACGGCCTCTACATCTTTCGCCTGAACGAGGGAACCCTCTGTGTAGGACTCTAAAGACTCGACAGTACGCTGGCAGTGGGTTTAACCATAAGCACGTCAGCGGCACTAGCTGTGCGTAACGGCTACCCAGGTATATGACGAAAAGGTGGCCGACGAGCGAACTCATCACAACCCCAACGAGCCTGCAAGCAACACTTACCGTACAGTCCGGTCTCTTCGTCTGATACGTCACATATGAAGTCTAGGGGCGGTAAATGTCAGAACCCAGTAACTTTATAAGTCATGCTGATTTACGGCTCATAACAGTTCGAGGAACTACTGATAACACTTATCAGTAAACCTCGAGAACCCTGGCCAGGGATTTGGGTGTTATAGCCGATCAAACATAGCGCGACATCAACTCCCTATACCGGGAGAAACGAAACCCCTCCTATCGCTCACTATCTCCATGTGATTTGGGACTGTACCCAAAGTCTACCTGTTTGCACGCCTCAATAGAGCCATGGTAGGGTGGAAATCAAAGTACAGTGGGAACCACACAAGACTCCATAACGATCTCGGGTCTACAGACTAACATGTACAAGTGTCACCTGAGAACTGCTATCTGACAATTGGTATATATACCATCTAGGAGTTCTCGGCGAGTCCTGTTCGGCATACCCATTCTCCAATGAGCACCTGTATACAATCTTTGATGTCAAACACCAATGGTTGTGAAATCAACCATGGCCCTCCAGGGTCAGGAAACGTACACACTAGTCTAACTTGGTAATACCGATGCCCTGTCTCGATATACCCTCGACTAGGAACCATTAAAGGATATGCTTATAGACTATCCAGGCCCCACTAGTATGATCTCATCATAATCCTGGTAGTCAAGGATAATCCTAAGGGCTTCATCAACATGCATATAAAGATATGAAATATTACACAAGTTGAGATGAAGATAAACCAGATAGCATACTATCATTTCGAGCAAAGATTGTTTCTGTACATATACATGCCTAGTATCCTATACAATACAGGCCTCTAGGGCATACATATCTAACAATCTCCCTCTTGCACTAAGGCCTATAGTTGATGCAATAAGTACCCACTGTCTGCACTAAAACCGGTTGTCGGCGTACCGCATGCCCAACAGCTTGAACAGTTTCTCAAACTGGACTTGAGGGATGCCCTTGGTGAATGGATCTGCTGTGTTGTCTTTCGTGTCTACTCTCTGTACCTCGATATCCTGGCGATCCACTATCTCTCTGATGAGGTGATACCGCCTCAAGATATGTCTGGATTTCTGATGGGACCTCGGTTCCTTTGCCAAAGCCATGGCTCCATTGTTATCGCAATACAGAGGTATTGGATTAGCAATGGATGGAACCACCTGAAGTTCAGAAATGAACTTCCTTATCCAGACTGCCTCTTTTGCGGCATCATTAGCAGCAATATACTCAGCTTCCATCATGGAGTCAGCGACGGTATCTTGCTTGGAACTTTTCTAACATACCGCCTCTCTATTTAGGGTAAATACAAACCCTGAGATGGACTTACTATCATCCTTGTCGCTCTGGAAGCTGGAGTCGGTAAATCCCTCCATCTGGAGATCTCCATTACCATACACCAAGAACATTTCTTTAGTTCTTCTCAAGTACTTCAGAATGTTCTTCACAGCAGTCCAGTGTTTCTCCCCTGGGTTAGATTGATACCTACTTACTGCACTCAGTGCATAAGCTGCATCTGGGCGAGTACATAACATCGCATACATTATAGATCCTACTGCCGAAGCCTAGGGTATAATGCTCATGCGAGCCCTCTCCTCATCAGTCTTTGGAGATATCTCTTTGGAGAGGGTGATCCCGTGACAAGCGGGTAAATTACCCTTCTTGGAATCTTCCATACTAAACCTCTTTAGTATGGTGTCAATGTATCTCGATTGGGACAATCCTAATAATTTCTTAGATCTGTCTCTATAGATCTTAATCCTCAGAATGTACGAGGCATCGCCCAGGTCTTTCATGGAAAACTTCTGCGATAAGAATAGTTTGACTGATTGTAGCATAGGAATATCATTTCCTATCAAGAGAATGTCGTCCACGTACAATACGAGGAATGTAACAGTACTCTCTACAATCCTTTTATAAATACATGGTTCATCCACATTTTTGATAAAACCAAACTCTTTGATTGTATCATCAAAGTAGATGTTCCAACTCCGTGATGCCTGCTTTAATCCAGAGATGGATTTAAGCAGCCTGCATGCTTTTCCGCTGCTCCCACTATCAATGAAGCCTTCTGGTTGATCCATAAAAACGCATTCTTCTAAATCACCATTTAGGAATGCCGTTTTAACATACATTTGCCAGATCTCATAATCATAGTGAGCAGCTATAGCAAGCAGGATCCGAATGGATTTAAGCATCACGACTGGTGAAAAGGTTTCATCATAGTCCATTCCTGGTCTTTGACGAAATCCTTTTGCTGCCAGCCTAGCTTTATAGGTCTCCACCTGACCATCCACACCGATCTTTCTTTTAAAGATCCATTTGCACCCTATGGGTTTTACTCCAGAAGGTGCAACCTCCAAAGTCCATACTTTGTTGGTGTGCATGGATTCCATTTCGGATCTCATGGCATCCAGCCACTTCACCGAGTCACTACTAGTGATAGCTTGCTGAAAACTAGTAGTGTCATCATCATCCATGATGCAATCTTCTCTATCACCATCAATTAGAAAACCGTAGTATCTATCAGGTGGGCGAGAAGTCCTACTAGATCTACGGAGTGGCTGAGGTTCGTCAAGTTCTATTGAAACCTCAGGTTCAACCAAATCATCGGTAATTGTTTGTGTATCTGGAATTTCTTCCAGTTCTACCGCATTGCCAACAGTATCATTTGTAAAAAAATCATTTTCTAAAAATGTGGCATACTGAGAAACAAATACCTTTTGTTCCTCCTTGTGGTAGAAAAAATATCCATACGAGTGTTTTGGATATCCCACAAATCTACACAAAACCGATTGTGTCTCAAGTTTGTCCGGATTCTGCTTTTTCACATAAGCCGGACAACCCCATATCTTAATTCTTTTAAGAGATGGTATCTTCTCATACCATATCTCATATGGAGTGGTAGACACGGTTTTGGTCGGAACCCTGTTCAATAGATAAATCGCAGTCTCCAATGCGTGCCCCCAGAATGATATTGGTAACTCAGCATCACTCATCATAGATCGTACCATATCTAATAGGGTACGATTCCTCCTTTCCGATACACCGTTGTGCTGTGGTATGTACGGAGGAGTGGGCTGAGAGAGAATCCCATTCTCTTTTAGGAAATCTAGAAACTCTGAGCTCAGATACTCTCCTCCTCGATCTGATCGAAATTTCTTGATACTTAAGCCTGTTTGTTTTTCTACTTCAGATTTATAGTCCTTGAATTTTTTGAAGGCTTCGGACTTATGTTTCAACAAGAACACGTGCCCGAATCTCGATAAATCATCATTGAAGGTTATGAAGTACGAAAAACCACCTCTTGCATGTGTAGACATTGGTCCACATACATCACTATGTATGAGGCCTAAGAGTTCAGTAGCTCTCTCTCCGTGTCCAGTAAACGGAGTTTTGGTCATTTTACCCTTGATACAAGACTGGCAAGTCGCATAAGATTTATATTCAAACGGGTTCAAATATCCATCTTTATGTAGCTTGGTTAGTCTTGTTTCGTTAATATGACCAAGTCTACAATGCCAAATGAATGCTTCATTTATGTCTGAAACCTTTCTTTTGTTTGTGTGTTGTACGTTAAAAACTGTATGTTGGTTTAGGATGTATATCCCGTTATTTAATGTACCAGACCCAATCAACTCTTGATGTAGGTTAATGTTCATAACATTAGATTGCAATACAAAATTATATCCTGCATTGTCCAACACCGATACAGATATAATATTACATAACATAGAGGGTACAAAATAACACGGGTTCAAAACCAATATACAACCCGACGGCAAACCAAGGTGATACTCTCCCACTGCTGCAGCATGTACTGAGGAACCATTCCCAACTCGGAGAGTGTGATCACCTTTCTTAAAAAACTTGCTATTTCTCAACCCCTGCATACAATTGCAGATGTGAGATCCTGACCCAGTATCTAATTCCCAGGAAGCAGAGTTAATTGAAAAACTGTTTTCTATTACAAACATACCTAAAGTAGAAGCTTCACCCTGCTTCTTCTTCTTGAGGTCGGCCAAGTATCCAACGCAGTTTCTCTTCCAGTGCCCAATCTGGTGGCAGTGGAAACATTCCCCTCGTCCTGTCGCAGCAGCCCCTTTCTTGTCCTTTCCCGGTGCCTTTTTCACTCCGCCTCTCTGCTGGATGGGATTCTTCTTCTTCTTTCCCTTTCCCTTGAATTTGGCTTTTGGGACGGAGGAAGAAGATGGCCCAGCAATAAGAGCGGGAGTTTTCGCTACCTTTAGTGTGCTCTATGCACTCCTCAACATATTGAGGAGTTCAGGCAAAGACTTCTCCATGTTGTGCATGTTGAAGTTTACAATGAATTGAGCAAAGACAGGGGAGAGGGACTGTAGAACAATATCAACATACTGCTCGTTCTCCATTATCCAACCCAGGTCCTCAAGTTCTTCGATAAGTCCAATCATCTTCAATACATGGTCACTTACAGACGTGCCAGCAGCCATTCGCATCTGAAACAACTTTCGAGATGCCTCGTATCGGAGAGTACGAGATTGCTCTCCATACAACTCCTTTGTATGGAGAAAGATGGATTGAACATCTATCTTCTCGTTCTTCTTCTGATGTTCATTGTTCATAGAAGCAAGCGCGAGGCACTTGGCTGTGGCGCAGTCTATATCCCATGTCTTGCGGATTTCTTTATCCACAACTGAAGAATCAGGGCCTGGGATAGGAGCGGCTGGAGTAGTCAGGACATATCCGACCTTATCATAGGTCAGGGCAATATTCACGTTCCTTAGCCAATCTTTGTAATTCGGTCCCGTGAGTTTATTTTTGTCTAATAAAAGCTTAAGTACCGTCATAGGTATCTTCCATTAGAAGAGAGAAAAGAAGACACTCAGCGATTGCTCTTGCATAATTAGATAGGTTATTAATCTTATCTAACTGATGTCTCCCACTGCTTTTTATTAAATTTTCCTTCAAACCTTTAAAAGGAAAACTAGCCAGGATTAATTGCAATCTACAAGTTCACTAACCGGTCGGCCTGGCCAGTGTCAGTACTCCGAGGGAGGTTCCCCGTGCTTTCGCACGGACCTAATTAAAGTAAACCTCATTTTCCTAGAGGCGTAACCCCGTTGACACCTTTCTAGACGCCTTCTGGATTAGCTAATTATAAAGTGCAAAACTCTCCTGGGAGTAACCTTTACTCACAGTGGGATCGAGATCCAACTATCATATAGAAGGTATGCAATCTCATTGCAAATTTCAACTCTTGAAATTCCCGATATGATTTTTTCCCCTAGTGTCTTATGACCTTAACTATGGTCAACAAATTATAAGCACTAGTCAAGTTCTACCCGCCATTTCGGGATTGATTTAGACCCACCTGCAAGACCCTTAACTATGGTCAACAAAGTCATGCGAATGTCCTAATCGGTCGCATCAAATTCTTTGTAGGAAGACATCACTTAGCTACCGTACACCACGTCTTAACTATAGTCAACAAACGTGGCACGAATACTAAGTACTCTGCTTCCTAAAATGGCGGAGGGCAACGAATGGTTTTTATGAAAACCCTTAACGTTTTGAACTTGATATCATTATACAATCGAGTGAGAAGGAGTGGTTTAGGCTCTAGTTTTAAAAATCGAATGGTTTTATAGCATCTTTCTAATTTTGCTAAAGAGGTCACTCCCGGTGAAGGGATCTCGGCTCTTTTCTTATCGAATAAGGTGCTGGATATGTAAATACCACGATGCAAAGCAAAAGTTAGATCAACTATAAAATCAAGTCGAGTGCTTTGTAACATTTGCCAGTTTCTCTAAAGGGGTCACTCCCGGAGAAGGGATCTCGGCCCTTTCCTCATCGAATGAGGTGCAGGATATTCAAGAATACCACTATGCAAAGAAAAAGCTAGAGTTACCCATTTTAAAAAGTTTGATTCTACAACATCTTTAGGTTTCTTTTTCTTGACATTAATCACATTAATGTTGTCCCATCATTTACGTTTCATAAACATCACAGAAAAGAAACGAAAATAGAGCGTACGCTTATGCCATCCGCATTCGCCACGGGATCCCGTCATGCACCGTTAGGTTACTTAACTAACGGAAGAGCGGGGGCTAGACTAGCGCGGGTGCAAAACATAAGCAACATTTATTATATATCTCATATATAAATATAGCCATTACAGATCACAGATGAATACATTGGATATACTAGGAATTCCGCATTTCATTCAAGCCTTAATGAAAGACGGGTTCCACGGTCGTGATGAATAGCCAAAACCCCACCCTAGACCCCTACGGGTGCGGCAAACTACCCGCCAAATTCCCGAAGTGGAGCAACCTCCCTCAACAAAGTGAGTAGGCCACTCGGCACTTCGAAAACCCGGTAGTTTGTGCACCCCACCTTGGGTCTATCCTAGGAGCAAAAACAGTAAAAAGAAATTATACAACGGTGGCTACAACCTCATCCCGGATGTGCCCCGTAAAATAATATTGCATTGCTTTTTACAAATTACATTGAATGAAAGAAAAGAAAAACGCTTTTCTCACACCCCCGGGCCATTCATCACGACGATCCAACACATTCATATACACATACCATCTCATAATATCATTACAGAAGTGTGCAACCCGACTAATCAATTTATAGCAATTAGTCGACGTTTCAAACACACATAACAAATAACTAAAAACCCGATTAGTCAAGCACTTTAGAATTTCGATCGATAATTTTAAACCATGGCAACACTTGTCATCTTCCAGTGCACAAACAACTTTGTGAAAATTACAGATGTCCCAGAAACACTATTTCCTTAATCTAAGAAAACTGCTGAAAAACGAGTCAACTCGGCCACGACTCGGCCGCGAATCGGCGGCCAAACACTGAGTTTGGCCGCGGATCCGCGGCGTTCCTGGCGAGTTAGAGACTCGTTTTTCTACCGTGTGCTTAGAAAACCCTGCTTGTATTTTTAAGGCCACTGAAATGATTAACACTTTAAAAAATTGACAGCAGCATGGGCGGAAAACATGTTTTCGGGAGAAAAAATTGTCGATCGAGGTTCTAACTTTTGGTTAACAATCTAATTATGGTTTAGTTAGGCTCTGATACCATGTTAGTGCATGTTGCATGCTCCCACAACTCTTGTGAGGCAGCGGAAGTGATAAACGAAAATTTTCTTTGCATACAACACGCACTTTCCATTAGATCTTGTCTAAACTACAACTAGAAAACCCTAACTAGAGATCTTATCTACTATGTTAGGAGTTATACCTTGATGATCCGGTCCTTCGGGTCTTCTTTGATGATCTTCTTGGCTCCTTGGACGTTGTCGGTGTGCACGATCTCCGGCCACCCCAAGACCTAGATGATCCACGTGAGAGTTGTCATGCAAGCTAAAACCCTTCTCAAGAGCTAAACCTAGAGATCAAGTTTGCTAAAAATGGTCACTAGGATGATGTAGAGATTAGTGTATTGGATTATCTTTGATCCTTGGCTTTTGATTCACATCTCATGTGAGTGTTAAAGCAAGGAAGAAGAAGGAGAGAGAAAGAGTTTTGCATAATGAGAAAATTCAAGCATGAGAAAATGATATATTCAAATGGAAATAATTGAAGCATGGAATATAAAATTAGCACCATACTTCAATAGTAACTCCAAAAGATTAAAATATAAAACAACTCATTCTCACAACCCATTCTCACAACCATGTTTGGACTTTTTAATTTCCACCTTATTTATTTATTTTCATAAAATAAATAATGTATTATGAGGTGGCATCTTCTAGAAGGTATTCTTGTAACAATTACAAGAATACCCCTCCTCCGTATACCATATCCCGTACACCCGTATCCGAATTCCGAAAAATACGAATACCAATAATCCAATAATATAATACCGGTATCCGGCTTAAACCAAAGCCTACCAGTAGTATCGTTTCGATTATTATTCCTGTAACAATTACACGAACATAATTGAAACCCTTCCGTAACACCTTACGGCTGCCGCAACACCTTACGGCTGCCGTAACAACTTACGGCCTCTTCATCTTTCGCCTGAACGAGGGAACCCTCTGTGTGGGACTCTAAAGACTCGACAGTACGCTGGCAGTGGGTTTAACCACAAGCACGTCAGTGGCACTAGCTGTGCGTAACGGCTACCCAGGTACATGACGAAAAGGTGGCCGACGAGCGAACTCATCACAACCCCAACGAGCCTGCAAGAAACACTTACCGTACAGTCCGGTCTCTTCGTCTGATACATCGCATATGAAGTCTAGGGGTGGTAAATATCAGACCCCAGTAACTTTATAAGTCATGCTGATTTACGGCTCATAACAGTTCGAGGAACTACTGATAACACTTATCAGTAAACCTTAAGAACCCTGGCCAGGGATTTGGGTGTTATAGCCGATCAAACATAGCGCGACATCAACTCCCTATACCGGGAGAGACGAAATCCCTCCTATCGCTCACTGTCTCCATATGATTCAGGACTGTACCCAAAGTCCACCTGTTTGCACCATTCAATAGAGCTATGGTAGGGTGGAAATCAAAGTACAATGTGAACCACACAAGACTCCATGACGATCTCGGGTCTACAGACTAACCTGTACAAGTGTCACCTGAGAACTGCTATCTGACAATTGGTATATATACCATCTAGGAGTTCTCGGCGAGTCCTGTTCGGTGTACCCATTCTCCAATGAGTACCTGTGTACAATCTTTGATGTCAAACACCAATGGTTGTGGAATCAACCATCGCCCCCCAGGGTCAGGAAACGTACACACTACTCTAACTTGGTAATACCGATGCCCTGTCTCGATATACCCTCGACTAGGAACCATTAAAGGATATGCTTATAAACTATCCAGGCCCCACTAGTATGATCTCATCATAATCCTGGTAGTCAAGCATAATCCTAAGGGCTTCATCAACATGCATATAAAGATATGAAATATTACACAAGTTGAGATGAAGATAAACCAGATAGTATATTATCATTTCGAGCAAAGATTGTTTCTGTACATATACATGCCTAATATCCTATACAATACAGGCCTCTAGGGCATACATATCTAACACTATCCGAGGGAGAGGATAGTTGTCTTTCGGGCAGGCCTTGTTGAAGTCGGTGAAGTCGACGAACATTCGCCATTTCCCGCTTGAATTTTTCACCATAATCACGTTTTCCAACCATTCAGAGTAAGGCACATTCCGAATGAAGTTAGCGGCGAGGAGCCTGTCTACCTCATCCTCAATTGCTTTCTGCTTGATCGGGGCAAAGCTTCGCTTCTTCTGTCTGACGGGACGGGCCGCGGGATCCACTCCGAGTTTATGAGATATGATCTTTGGGTCGATCCCAGGAAAGTCAGTAGGAGCCTAGGAAAAGACGTCGGCGTTGTTTCTGAGAAAGTTAACCAGGTCATTGTGCTGGGTCCCTGTCAGAAGTGAACCGATCTGAACGGTACGTTCAACGTCCCCTTCTATGAGGGGGACCTCTGTCAATGGCTCCCCTGGGGTCCCTCGGACCTCCTTTTGCTCATCCCGAGTGTCCAGAGAACCCTTGATTTCACACTCGGCCTCAACATCGTTGTTAGCCTGTTCAGATGAAGATGCCGCGGTGAAGCAAACCTTTGCAGTCTGCTGGTCTCCGTAGGCACGACCTACCCCGCCTTGGTCGAGCGAGAATTTCATAGCCAAGTGAAAGGTCGATATCTAGGCCCTGAGGGAGTTCAGCGTTGGGCGGCCGAGGAGGATGTTGTAGGCCGATGGAACTCTCGCTACGATGAATTCCACAGGCACTGTTCGCGTATGGCCAGCCTCCCCAATGTTAAACTGCAGAGCGATTACCCCTTCCGCCGGGATGGAGTGGCTGGTGAATCCTGACAGGACGTGGGAGGTCGGCCTCAGGTCTGCCGGGGTGAGCCCCATGCGCAGAAAGCAGTCATAAAAGAGTATATCCGCTGAGCTTCCCGAGTCAACCAGTATCCTCTGCACTTCGTATTGGTGGACATGAGCCGCAATCACCAGAGGGTCGTTGTGGGGTAGGGATATACCGTGGAGGTCCCCGTCGTTGAAAAAGATTGGCTCGGTATCCCTGGGCTTCTTCCTCGGACGGCTGCTAGACTCCACGACCGGTGTGGGATGTTGAGCCTCGTAGGTACCCAACGTACCCCCGCTGACATGACCATGATTTGGCCGATTGTCAACTCACCGAGAGGGGGACATTGTTCTTTCCCGCGGTCCATCTGCCGCTTGTCTCGCAAGTATGTCGCCAGGTGCCCCGAATGGATGAGCTCCTCGATGTAATCTCGGAGATGATTACAGTTTTCCGTGGAGTGGCCTTGCGACCTGTGGAAGCCGCAGAAGGGGCCCCGGGTACGCTTTGCTGCCGTGCACGAGACCGGGGGAACTTTGAAGAACTTCTCGCCCTTACCCTCCTCTAGCAGTACCGTCTGGGAGACGTTGAGCGGGGTGCATTCCTGAAACTTCGGGGAGTAGGGTTTCGGCCGCTCAAGCCTCTTTTTTTCTTCCCTCGCCCTTTTCCTCTGGTCAGTTTGCTCTGCCCGGGGGAGATTTGCGTTCACCTCGGACTCGAGCTGGATCTTTCGCTCGGTCCAGGCCTTGACCTCGGCCATGGTCTTAGGTTGCGCTAATGAAAAGGAGCGTAACCACTCCTTGTGCCTAAGACCTGACCTGAGGGCCGTAATGACCGTCTCATCCCGGTGTTCTGGGACCTCAAGGAGGGCGTTGTAGAAGCGGGTGACGTACCCTTTAAAGTGTAAGTAGATGTAGTACACCCCAGTACTTATGGGGAGGCGGAATTTACAAAAACTTATCAAGTTTAAACAACGAACATCGACTAACCGCTTGAATCGAAGCTAAACTCTAAATAACCGTATTCAATGAGTTTCTTTTCACAAAAGTGATTAGGGATTATACCTAATGAACCGGTCCTTCTTCTTTATGTCCTCCTTGGTTCTCCTCGGCCTTCTCTAGGTAGTAGACGATCCACCCGAGAGCAAAACTCCAAGCTAAACCTCTAACTTGAGGTAACTAATCAACTTTGATTGCTAATCAAAGATGAGAGAATGATAAAGAGTGTAGGTTATGGATTGTTTAGTCTAACTAAACCTTTGTTCTCAACACATGAGGATTAAGGTTAGTATCTTGAAGATGAGAGCTTGAGGAGAGAGAATGTGTGATATGATAATGAGAGAAGAGAGAGAGTGTATCATAATATTATGAAGCATTCTTATTATCAAATAATCAATAAAGGAAATGAATAAGCATGCTTCACAAAATATCTTGTGATGATTCATTAACATGAGTCATTAAGCAATAAATGTGCATTAATGAAGTGAATGAATCACCACTATGACTCACTCTCTTTCCAAAACAAACCTCCTTAGTCACATCTTCTAGAAGCTTCTCGAGTAATTACGAGAACGCCCCTCCGATCCGTAAAAATACGGAAAAACTTTAGACTGTAAAAATCCAATAACCGGATACCAGTAACTGGCTTAAACCAAAGCCGACTGGTAAAATCTGTCCGAAAGTCGTACGCGCGTAAACGCACGTATGCGTCCGAACCCTTTGTCGCAAAACCATGCAACCTCTATATCGTTTCGCCTGGAGTAGGAAACTCTCTGTGTGGGACTCTAGAGACTCGACTACTACGCTGGCAGTGGGTTTAACCACAGACCGCAAGCGGCACTAGCTGTACGTAACGGTCCCCAGGTAGTTGTCGATAAGAAGGCCGATGAGTAAACCCATCCGAACTCCTACTGAGTCTGATGTGACAATCTCCATACAGTCCGGTCCGTTCGTCCAAGACTATCGCATATCGGGCCTAGGGGGGCGGCAAGCGTCAGTCCCCTAATAGCGGTATAAGTCGTGTCGGAGTGAAGCCCATTACACCCTGAGAAACTACTGGAACCTACCAGCAAATCTCGCTTGCCCTGGCCAGGGACTTTGCGTAATGGCTCTCTGACACAGCACGATATCTACTCCCAATACCGGGAGGGACGAATCCTGTCTAACCGCCACTGCCTCCAAGTGCTCGGGACTGCACCCAACTGCTACCTGTTTGCACGACTCCTTTGAGCCGTGGTAGGGTAGCAATCTAAGAACAGTGGGACACACTCGAGGCGAAGTAGCAGTGTCAAGTCTGCGGACTACGCTGTACTCATGTCACCTGGGAACTGTTCACTGACGACTGGTATCAAACCAACCAACAGTTCCCTGTGAGTCCTGTCCGGTGTACCCGTAACCTAACGAGCACCTGTATACTATCTCCAGTACGACGTACTGACGGCTGTGGGACAGACCATCTCCCCAACTGGGATGAGAAGCGTACACACCAGTCTACTCCGGAGTATCGATGCTCTATTTCGATAATCCAACGACCGGGGACCTGAATAAGGATGTGCTTGTAGACTACCCAGCCCCCACTAGTGTGACTGCCATCACAACGCTGGTAGCCAAGCAAGATCCTAAGAGCTCTATCAATACGTATACTCACATATTAAGATAGAAAAACCAAGTAGCATACTACCATGTTTAGCAAGACTGTTATATACATGTGAATATCCCAAGCTTCCATTAAGTAATATACAAGCTAGTATGATACAGTAATGGCCTTCTAGGGCATAAACACTAACAATCTCCCACTTGCACTAGGGCCATGTACTGGCATATCGTAGACCAATGATCTCGAGCAGCCTCTCGAACTGAATCTGAGGAAGGGCCTTCGTGAATGGATCAGCAATGTTCTCTTCTGAAGCAACTCTCCGAACCTCGATCTCCTGACGATCAATGATCTCCCTGATCAGGTGATACCGCCTCAAGATGTGTCTGGACTTCTGATGGGACCTTGGTTCCTTCGCTAAAGCTATAGCTCCGTTGTTGTCGCAATACAGAGGTATTGGATCAACTATGGTAGGAACCACCTGAAGTTCTGTTAGGAACTTCTTCATCCAGACTGCTTCTTTTGCGGCATCGCAAGCAGCTATATACTCCGCTTCCATCGTCGAGTCAGCAACGGTGTCCTGCTTGGAGCTCTTCCAGCACACCGCCCCTCCATTGAGGGTAAAGACATAACCCGACATGGACTTGGAATCGTCCTTATCACTCTGGAAGCCGGAATCAGCAAAGGCCTCCAACCTGAGGTCTTTTCCGCCGTAAACCAAGAACATCTCCTTAGTCCTCCTCAGGTACTTGAGAATGTTCTTTACTGCTATCCAGTGTTTCTCCCCTGGGTCTGACTGATACCGGCTTACCACGCTTAGTGCGTAAGCTACATCTGGTCTGGTACACAACATTGCATACATTATAGAGCCTACCGCAGAAGCGTAGGGTATAATAGACATGCGTTCCCTTTCCAAATCAGTCTTGGGAGACATCTCTTTGGAGAGGGTGATTCCGTGACAAGCCGGTAGATTACCGCGCTTAGAATCTTCCATACTGAATCTTTTCAGTACAGTGTCGATATACCTGGACTGTGAAAGTCCCAACATCCTCTTGGATCTATCACGATAGATCCGGATCCCCAGAATGTAAGAGGCATCACCCAGGTCTTTCATGGAGAACCTGTGTGACAAGAATCCTTTGACAGATTGTAGCATAGGAATGTCATTTCCTATCAATAGAATGTCATCCACGTACAAGACGAGGAATACGACACTTCTGGCCACGACTTTACTATATATGCACGGTTCATCTGGATTTTTGATAAAGTCATATTCTTTGACTGTCTCATCAAAACAGATGTTCCAACTCCGCGATGCCTGCTTTAGTCCGTAAATGGATTTAAGCAGCTTGCATACTTTCCCGCTGCTCCCACTCTGATTGAAACCCTCTGGCTGATCCATATAGACGCTCTCTTCTAGATTACCATTCAGAAAAGCCGTCTTTACGTCCATCTGCCAGATTTCATAATCATGGAAGGCAGCAATAGCAAGAAGGACCCGAATGGATTTGAGCATAGCCACTGGAGAAAAAGTTTCGTCATAGTCCAAACTAGGTCTTTGACGAAAACCCTTTGCAACAAGTCTAGCCTTATAGGTTTCCACCTGTCCATCTACACCAATCTTTTTCTTGAAGATCCATTTGCATCCTATGGGTTTTACCCCATCTGGAGCAAAGTCCAAAGTCCATACTTTGTTGGTGTACATGGACTCCATTTCGGTCCGCATTGCATCTAGCCATCGTACCGAGTCGCCGCTCTGGATGGCCTGCTGGAAGTCAGTAGGTTCATCATCATCTATGATGCAATCCTCTCTATCCCCGTCTATGAGAAAACCGTAGTATCTCTCAGGCGGACGAGACGGCCTACTACTCCTGCGGAGGGGTGCGGGAATGTTCTGTTCTTCTTGAACCTCTGGTTCTACCAAACTTTCAGTAGCAGTTTGTGGTTCTGGAATTTCTTCCAGTTCTACTTCGCTCCCACTCTTCTGATTTTCTAAAAATTCAGTTTCTAAGAAGTGGGCATGACGAGAAACAAAAACCTTTTGTTCCTCTGCGTAATAGAAATAATATCCCTTGGAGTTCTTTGGATATCCCACAAGCTTACACAGTACTGAGCGTGCCTCGAGCTTGTCCACATGCTGCTTTTTTACAAAAGCTGGACACCCCCATGTCCTAAAATGTTTTAGACAGGGTTTCTTCCCACTCCACATCTGATATGGTGTGGTAGGCACAGTCTTGGTTGGAACCTGGTTCAAAAGATATGCTGCTGATTCTAGCGCATAACCCCAGAAAGATCGCGGTAACTCAGCATTACTCATCATGGATCGTACCATATCCAATAGGGTTCGATTCCGTCTCTCCGATACACCGTTATGCTGTGGAGTGTATGGAGGAGTAAGCTGAGAGAGAATTCCTTTCTCTTTTAGGTAACCTAGGAACTCGGCACTTAAGTATTCTCCACCTCGATCAGATCTTAGTGTTTTAATACTTTTGCCTGTTTGGTTTTCCGCTTCACTCTTAAATTCCAGGAATTTCTCAAAGGCCTCTGATTTATGCTTCATTAAGAAAACATATCCATACCTAGAGAAATCATCTGTAAAAGTAATGAAGTAGGAATAACCACCTCTCGCATGTGTAGACATTGGACCACATACATCACTGTGTATGAGTCCTAAGAGCTCGCTCGCTCTTACTCCTTGTCCAGTAAATGGAGTCTTTGTCATCTTTCCTTTGAGACAAGATTGACAAGTGTCATAAGTTTGATATTCGAACATGTCCAAATATCCTTCTCTATGCAACTTAGTCAACCTTCTCTCATTGATGTGACCCAGTCTACAATGCCATAAGAAAGCTTTATTTAAATCTGGAGACTTTCTTTTTAGTGTGTTCTGGACATTGAAAATTTGGAGTTGGTTTAACACATATATGCCGTTATTTAGAGTACCGGACCCAATCAAACCATGATTAAGGTGGATGTTGACAACATCTCTTACAAACGTGAAATCATAACCTTTATTTGATAACAAGGAAACTGATATGATATTACACGTTAAGCTGGGTACAAAATAACAGTTATGTAAAACCAAAATGTGTCCACTCGTCAATCCTAGGTGATAATCCCCGACGGACGCAGCTCCCACGCTAGCTCCGTTAGCAACCCTGAGGATCATATCACCTTCCTACAGCACTCTACGGTTTCTCAGTGCCTGCAATGAATTGCAAATATGAGATCCTGATCCGGTATCCAATACCCAGGAAGTAGAGTTGATTGACAGACAATTCTCAATTACAAACACACCTGAAGTCGAAGCCACAGCTTGCTTCGGTTCCTGGTTCTTGGCGTTCCACGCCTTGCAATCCTTCTTCCAGTGCCCTTTCCTGTGACAATGGAAGCACTCATCCAGGCCAACTACCGGTGCTGCAATCTTTTTCTTTCCCTTCTTTCCCACCTTACTAACACCTCCTCTAGGTCTGGGTGCGGCCTTCTTCTTCCTTCCTTTGGCCCTAGCCTTGGACCCGGAAGAAGATGCTCCGCCAACAAACATAGCGGGTGTTTCCCTTGCCTTCTGCAAGGTGCCCTCCGCACTCCTTAACATGTTTAGGAGTTCCGCAAGTTCAACTTCTTTTCCTTGAAGATTGAAGTTGAGGATAAACTGGGCGTAGGTGGGAGGAAGGGACTGGAGAACAAGGTCTGTATAGAGCTCATTATCCAAAGTCGTCCCAAGGTCTGCGAGCTCTTCTATATAGCCAATCATCTGTAGGACATGTTCACCTACCGATGACCCGACAGCCAACCTCGCTCGAAACAATTTCTTTGAGGTCTCGTATCTTGCTATACGAGATTGCTCTCCATAAAGTTCCTTTGTATGGAGAAATATGCCATCTAAGGACATATCCTCGTGCCTCCTCTGATGTTCATTATTCATCGAGGCAAGCACGATGCACTTGGCTCTCGCGCAATCTAAATCCCAGGTTTTGCGGATTTCCTTATCCGCATTGCTGGATTTGGGACCAGGGACAGCAGGTTCCGTAGCGGTGAGGACGTACCCCAGTTTGTCATAGGTCAAAGCCATCTTGACATTCCGCAGCCAATCTTTATAGTTTGGCCCCGTCAGTATATTTTTCTCTAAAAGTAACTTAAGTCCAGTCATTTTCAGGGTCGCTGCAATTAGGAGAGAGAGAAGAAAACTCTTTAGCATGATGCTCTTGCAAGTTTAGAGTGGTTTTTAGTTTATCTAAACTGGATGGCTCCCACTGTTTCTCAAATCCTTCCTCAAACCATAAAAGAAGAATTAGCCAAGACTATTCTCACCGTACAATACTTGCTTAACCGTTCAGCCAGGCCGGTGTCGATACTTCGAGGGAGGTTTTCCAACGCTTTCGCGAAGTTCCTTAATTAAAGAACCTCTTTTCTCTGGGGGCGTAACCCCGCTGACACTTTTCTGGACACCTACTAGGTTTATAGCATTGATCGTTAAGCGACGAATATCCTGATAAGTAGCATATACTCACAGTAGGATCGGGATCCAAATATCATCGTATGATAATGTTGAAGGAATCCTACCAACATTCATCAAACTCCAAATGGTATGCATCTCTTTGCAAATTTCAGTTTCTTTAGAAATTCCCGATATAAGTTTTTGCCCCATGCTCTTATGACCTTGACTAAGGGCCAACAAATCATAAGTCACATGTCAAGTTCTGCCCATCATTATCCTGTTGATTTGAACCCATCCGTATACTCTTGACTAAGGGCCAACAAAGTAATACGACTGTCCCAAACCAACTCATCTATCTATGCAACAAATGAATACCCCAGCAGCTACCAATCACTATGTCTTGACTAAGGGCCAAACAAACATAGCTTGAATACTACTGACCATTCATAAGAAATGACGGAGGGCTACGACTGGTTTTGGCGAAACCGTGAACGTAGTGAACTTGATATAACCGAAGGAACCTGATAGCTTTTAAAAGGAGTGGTTAAATCTCCGCATTTAAAAATATCTGTTTTAAAATTAACCGAGTGGTTTCTTTTAAATTGTTCCAACGATTTAAACTTTGGTTTATTTTACTTTGCATTACAGATAATGCGTCCCATCATTAACCTATCATTGCAGAAAACAACGAAAATACAACGTCCTCTTATGCCATCCGCATTCGCCACGGGGTCCCGTCATCACCCGTTAGGTTACTTAACTAACGACAGAGCGGGGGCTGGGCTAGCGCGGGTGTAAAACATAAGTGACGTCTAAATAG
This sequence comes from Agapanthus africanus, assembly GCA_030015575.1. Taxonomy (NCBI): domain Eukaryota; kingdom Viridiplantae; phylum Streptophyta; class Magnoliopsida; order Asparagales; family Amaryllidaceae; genus Agapanthus; species Agapanthus africanus. The sequence continues at coordinate 725,127,195 of CM057339.1, forward strand.
CTATCATAATATAGATATTTTACATTCGTCTGACGCAATGATATTCATTCCAGAACACAGATAAACAATATTGGATTTGCAAGCAATCTGTATTTCTTTTGAGCCTGCAAGAAAAGACAGATTACACAGTTGTGATGAATAGCCGTTTACCCCACCCTCGACCCCTACGGGTACGGCAAACTACCCACCCGGCAGTTTGTGTACCCCACCTTGGGTCAGTCCTAGGAGCAAAAACAGTAAAATGAAATAATACAACGGTGGCTACAACCGCAACCTGGAAGTGCCCCGCGAAAATAATATTACAACAAATTACATTTACAACAAATGAATTATCCAATAACCCATTGCTATACCCCGGCTATACACCACAACAGTCCAATACAGTTTATATGCACAAACAGATATAATCATTTCAGAAATGTGCAACCCCCTGCCAACCGACATACTAGCAGTTGGGGGAGGTTTACGAACACATCAAACAATCACAGATATAATCCAATACGCAAATACTGTATTTTTTCGATCGAATAAACAACTTCAAAATTGCTCCAAAATCTGCTCTGTTAAACAGTAACCTGAGCAATAATTAAATATTCCAGAAAACCCCAAATCTCACAGGGGACCCACCCAAAAAAATTGAGCCCATGACTCGGCAACTCGGCCGCGGAAGCGCGGCGGATCGGTGGGATCCGCGGCGCTTCCGCGGCGCTTTAGTCGAATCATGGGTTCAAATTTCTTGGGTGTTCTCCTGTACTCATGTCAAGCTCTCTGAACACACCAGAAAAATTTTAGGACTTCATTTTCACTTCGACAGAAACTTAACAGAACTAGGGTTTTCCGGGTTCGTTTTTTCGTTCGAAATTCGTACAAATTTGCGATTAAGTTATTTAGTGTTTAGCGAGGCTCTGATACCACTGTAAGTAGATGTAGTACACCCCAGTACTTATGGGGAGGCGGAATTTACAAAAACTTATCAAGTTTAAACAACGAACATCGACTAACCGCTTGAATCGAAGCTAAACTCTAAATAACCGTATTCAATGAGTTTCTTTTCACAAAAGTGATTAGGGATTATACCTAATGAACCGGTCCTTCTTCTTTATGTCCTCCTTGGTTCTCCTCGGCCTTCTCTAGGTAGTAGACGATCCACCCGAGAGCAAAACTCCAAGCTAAACCTCTAACTTGAGGTAACTAATCAACTTTGATTGCTAATCAAAGATGAGAGAATGATAAAGAGTGTAGGTTATGGATTGTTTAGTCTAACTAAACCTTTGTTCTCAACACATGAGGATTAAGGTTAGTATCTTGAAGATGAGAGCTTGAGGAGAGAGAATGTGTGATATGATAATGAGAGAAGAGAGAGAGTGTATCATAATATTATGAAGCATTCTTATTATCAAATAATCAATAAAGGAAATGAATAAGCATGCTTCACAAAATATCTTGTGATGATTCATTAACATGAGTCATTAAGCAATAAATGTGCATTAATGAAGTGAATGAATCACCACTATGACTCACTCTCTTTCCAAAACAAACCTCCTTAGTCACATCTTCTAGAAGCTTCTCGAGTAATTACGAGAACGCCCCTCCGATCCGTAAAAATACGGAAAAACTTTAGACTGTAAAAATCCAATAACCGGATACCAGTAACTGGCTTAAACCAAAGCCGACTGGTAAAATCTGTCCGAAAGTCGTACGCGCGTAAACGCACGTATGCGTCCGAACCCTTTGTCGCAAAACCATGCAACCTCTATATCGTTTCGCCTGGAGTAGGAAACTCTCTGTGTGGGACTCTAGAGACTCGACTACTACGCTGGCAGTGGGTTTAACCACAGACCGCAAGCGGCACTAGCTGTACGTAACGGTCCCCAGGTAGTTGTCGATAAGAAGGCCGATGAGTAAACCCATCCGAACTCCTACTGAGTCTGATGTGACAATCTCCATACAGTCCGGTCCGTTCGTCCAAGACTATCGCATATCGGGCCTAGGGGGGCGGCAAGCGTCAGTCCCCTAATAGCGGTATAAGTCGTGTCGGAGTGAAGCCCATTACACCCTGAGAAACTACTGGAACCTACCAGCAAATCTCGCTTGCCCTGGCCAGGGACTTTGCGTAATGGCTCTCTGACACAGCACGATATCTACTCCCAATACCGGGAGGGACGAATCCTGTCTAACCGCCACTGCCTCCAAGTGCTCGGGACTGCACCCAACTGCTACCTGTTTGCACGACTCCTTTGAGCCGTGGTAGGGTAGCAATCTAAGAACAGTGGGACACACTCGAGGCGAAGTAGCAGTGTCAAGTCTGCGGACTACGCTGTACTCATGTCACCTGGGAACTGTTCACTGACGACTGGTATCAAACCAACCAACAGTTCCCTGTGAGTCCTGTCCGGTGTACCCGTAACCTAACGAGCACCTGTATACTATCTCCAGTACGACGTACTGACGGCTGTGGGACAGACCATCTCCCCAACTGGGATGAGAAGCGTACACACCAGTCTACTCCGGAGTATCGATGCTCTATTTCGATAATCCAACGACCGGGGACCTGAATAAGGATGTGCTTGTAGACTACCCAGCCCCCACTAGTGTGACTGCCATCACAACGCTGGTAGCCAAGCAAGATCCTAAGAGCTCTATCAATACGTATACTCACATATTAAGATAGAAAAACCAAGTAGCATACTACCATGTTTAGCAAGACTGTTATATACATGTGAATATCCCAAGCTTCCATTAAGTAATATACAAGCTAGTATGATACAGTAATGGCCTTCTAGGGCATAAACACTAACATAAAGGTCTCCTTGTCCCCGCTCTTTATTGTGAAGAGGTGGTCGACGGTCCGCTTCTGCCATCTGTTCCCGACGAAGTGGCCGAGAAATTGGGTGGCCAGCTCACTGAAGGTTGAGATGGAGCGTGGTGTGAGCCCTCGGAACTAGTCTCGTCCGGAGCGGATGAGAGTGGCCAGGAAAGCGCGTCATTAGGCGGCGGCGGAACAGTCCTGGAAGCTCATCTCGGCCGTGAACGCGTCCAGATGTGTTAGTTATGTGTATGCCCTAGAGGCCATTATTGTACATATGATGTATATTATAGTGGATACTTGGATATTTATATACAGAGAAGACTTTCTTACTTGACATGATAGTATGCTATCTGGTTACCTTTATCTCAAGTATTGATAAAGCCCTTAAGTTATGTACTTGACTACCAGGAATATGATGGAGATCATACTAGTGGGGCCAGGGTAGTTCACAAGTACATCCTTCAATTGTTCCTAGTCGAGAGAATATCGAGACAGGGCATCGATATTCTAGAGTAGAATAGCGTATACGCCTCTTGACCCATATGATGGGCGATGGATGATCCTACATCCATTGGTGTTTGACATCAGAGATGGTATACGGGTGCTCAGTGGAGACTGGGTACACTGAACAGGACTCACCGAGGACTCCTATGTGGTAGTATACCTATCGTCGGATAGCAGTCCTCTGGTGAAACTGGTACATGTTAGTCTATAGACCCAAGATCGTCATAGAGTCTTATGCGACTCCCACTGTGCTTTGATTTCCTCCCTACTACGCTCAAGAGGAGTCGTGCAAACAGGTGGACTTTGGGTACAGTCCCTGTTCCCCTCTGAAAGGCGGCGCACAAGACTGCGATGTCCTGACGCTAAGATTCGGGGCAGATGCTATATGGTTTTATCCGTCTACCTCCCCAAAGATGCCAAGTTGATTTATGGCACCGTGTATCGGAGGTTTAGACGGATACGGCCGATGTAGCAGACTTCGTCAGATTCCCCCTCGAGGTGAGGGGTTTTTGATTGTGGGGACGCTCTTCCCTGTAGGCGCAAGCCCCTGCAGTTAATTACGCTACCGCATCGCGGTAACAACTTTCTCCTTCTCAAGAATTTCACTTCGCGTCGTGGGTGTTTGTTTTGTTTGTGGTTGCCCGTGGATTGTATACGGAGACTGAGTAATGCCGTCACCCATAGGACGTGGAATAGTTCAAATCCGTATTTACTTAGATTTGGGTTTGGTGTTTTAGTTTAAGGATACGTTAGCCATGTTTAGGCTAAGATCGAATTAAACGTTCGTTAAGGATACATTAGTCTTGTTTGGGACTAAGATCGACTTAACGTAGTGATATATGGCCGTCAAGACTCGTCACCTCTCTGACGTCGTTGAAGGATTACAACGACAGGTGTCAGAGGAGCTCAGAGATGTACCCTCGAACCAGAGTTGATTTGGAATTTTATAGTCCATTTGAATGTTTAAGGATACGTTAGCCGTGTTTGGGGGCAAGATCGACTTAAACGGGATCGTTTAGATCCGGTAAAAGAGCATTTGGAGGCTCTATTGTCCCACTTTAGGGATGTGGTCCATGTTCCAGTTTAGGGACGTGGTGGTCCATGTTCCAGTTTAGGGACGTGGTGGTCCATGGGTAGTTTAAGGACATTGCGGTCCATTGCCAGTTTAGGGACATGGGGGTCCATATTCCAGTTTAGGGACATGGTGGTCCAATACCAGTTTAAGGACGTAGTGGTCCAATACCAGTTTAAGGACGTAGTGGTCCATTTAATGTATGGCCGTCGGAACCCGTCACCTCTCTGACGACGTTGAAGGATTACAACGACAGGTGTCAAAGGGGTTCGGAGATGTACCCTTGAACCGAAGTTGATTGATTTAAAAGAGCAGCCGCGCTCAGTCGATTTAATTTGAGGACTTACGGCCATGATTGGGCTAAGTCCAGTTGATAACATTCAACGTTTTTATTTGTTTTTACATTTCTTTTTATTTTTATTTGGGCTCTACCCATAAAGGATGCAGGGCATCAATTTGTTTTGGGCTCTGTCCATTTATAAATGATGCAGAGCATCAATTTTACTTGGGCTCTGCCCCTTTTTATTGCTTTGCAATTTATTTTGGCCTGCTAGGTTTTTTTGACTTGGGCCTGGCCCTTTAACAAAAGAAATGCATTGCATTTTTCAGACGCTTTGCGCCAATCAAAGAGCGCAAGCGTTTGTGATGATGACACATGTCATGCAGCGCAGTGCGCTGCGCTAGTGCACTACGCTTGCGCTGCCGACACGGGCGTGCTCTGGTGAGTTGCACCAATTTCAGAGAGCAATGCTCTATTTCAAAGCGCACAGCGCAAATGGGACACGTGGCGCTCTCTGGTGGCTTGCGCCAACCCAAGAGCGCAACAGCGCAGTTTACAAGTGCAAACACTATTAATTTGAGAATCTTTTAGATTCCAGAACCAATGGTTCATAAGTGAAGTGCAAAGCACTGTTTGTTTTCTTGATCTAATTTAGATCAAAGAAAACAAGTTCTTCTTGTTTTTCTTATCTCAGGGAACCAATGGTTCATAAGTGCGAAGCACTATTTTTATTTTTGTTTTTTATTAAAGATCATTGATCTTGTTCTCAGATCAATGATCTGTTCATAAGAGAATTTTCTCTTCTTTTCTAAAGGTTTTTACCTTTTTGTTCTTGAGGAATTCTCTCCAATTCTTCAGAGTTCTCTCTGTTTGAAAATTTTGGTTTCTCCCAAAATGTTCCTCCCTTTGAATTGAAGTCTAGGGTCCTTTTTATAGTGCCCATAAATTAGTTAAAGTTTGTTAAAGAGATCATTCTCCGAGTGATTTGGGGAATTTTCCCCACCGTTGGATCTTTGATCCAAGGGCTTCTGTTTTACAGAAGACAATCTTCTTGTTTTTAACAAGATTGAGAAAGATCTTTCAGAATTTTAATTCTGTTTGGCGCAAGCGCACCAGCTCGTGACACGTGTCGCGCAGCGCATAGCGCAGCGCAACTGCACTTGCGCAACTGCGCTGACACGTGTCGCGCAGCGCATAGCGCAGCGCAACTGTGCGAGCGTGGCGCGCTGCCACGTGGCGCGCAGCGCAGAGCGCAGCGTAACTGCGCTAGCGCAACCGTGTTGCCACGTGGCGTGGTGTGGAGCGCAGGCCAGCTGAAGCGTTGCTTCTTTAATTAAAGTTTGAATTTTAAACAGAGCCTTGCTCTGATTGGGTGCGCTGCCTTGGGCGCTGCGCCCCATGCGCTAACGTGTCTGATTTTGACACGTGGCGCTCTGCGCGCAGCGCAGGGGATCTAAAGCGTTGCTTCAATTATTTTAACTTTAATTTTCACTTTAATTTTCAAGACAGAGCTTTGCTCTGATTAGAGGAAAACAGAAGCATTGCTTCATTTCCCACCTTGGAATTTGAACAGAGCTTTGCTCTGATTGGAGTAAACAAATGCCCCCCCACCGTTGCGCTTACGTGGCCTTAAACGTGAGCACAGCGGTGGCCGAATTCCAACCGTCGCGGCAACTTTTGGAAGTTGAAAGGGCACTTGCTGCCTATAAATAGGACCTTTGGTCCCCTAGATGATTTTCATCTTCACAATTTTACTTTCAGAACTCAGAGCCCTGCTCTCTTGTTTAAACACTTTTAAAAGTTCAAACTTTAGAGAATTTTAGGTAAAAATATTAATTTTGATTAAATTAAATCAATTTTAAGAGCCTTGCTCTCAATAGATCCCAGATCTAAAGAAGACCCATTTAGGGTTTCACTTAGCAGAGATTTGCTCTAAGGGGGTCTATAGAAGACTAAGGATAGCCCTATTAGGGTTCCATTAATAGAGTTTTGCTCTTTAAAAGATTTTCCTTGGATTTTCTTAATTCATTAATGGAGCTTTGCTCCTTCCAAATCATACAACAGAACTCTTAGGAGTTTTTCATTGATCTTGGAGTGTAAAGATGGCATTTTATTCCTCAGTGCATTATATCATTTTGCTTAATCAGTCTTTCTGGTAATTTTGTTGATTTTCTTTCACAGAAACAATGGACGCCGCCCACATGTACAGTCTTGACTAGATCATCTCTTACGGGGACATCCGCCGACTTGGCCGGTCTCAAAATCGAGAGTTCACAAACGCGGAGTGTGCTGAAATCATGAGCCGCTTCGACGCATATAACGGTCCATTGCTTCCCCGACGTTCCTCCCTCCTGAAACTTATCATGGGAGCCATCTGGGAAGCGCTTCCCCTATTCTGTTCCGGTTGGATGCCGCTGAGGATAAGGTGCACTCGGTGTACCTGATGAACTTTATCTCGAAGAGACGGCGAGACAGTCTTGTCGATCTCTTGCACGAGGTCTTTCAACAGTCTGCCATACTCGCTGCTTATCGGAGGGTGGAAGATATCAGGGGGATCCTGACGCTTGTGCTCACGAAAGAAAGCACACCAGGATGGTCCGCGAGGCTTGGAAAGTCATAGATAGGGTCGCTTTCGAGTTCCTTAATCCATGTCCTGGGTTTGAGGTTATACCTTTGTAAATATTTTAATAATGTTATTATCCATTTCTCCGTGATTGTAAGAACCCCTTTTTATGATATGAATAGAAAATTTCCATTTCAGCTTGTCTTATCCCTTGTTCTGAATCTTTTGTACATGCATGGATGAGTGTGTCTCGAACGCTTGATCAAATGCAAATCGGATGTTTTTTCTGTCGCCTTTCTCTTTCTTTTATTATCAGCATGCTGTATTGATAAACATAATTGGAAGATAACTTAGTTTTTCCAAAAGATACCGATAGATTAGGCCGCAGGTTCGGATCTGCCGCCTAAGACTTTTCAACTCTATGAGCCGTGAGGATCTCATAGAGACTTTTCTCCCTACGGATCAAGAGGATCTCGTAGGTGGGTTTTCTCCTTAGGAATCGTGAGGATTCCTAAGTGTGTTTTCTCTTGTAAGTCGCAAGGATCTCATAAGTGAATTTTTCCCTCCTACGAGTCGAAAGGACCCGTAAGCGGTTGTTTCCCTCCTTGTCGAGTTTCGAGTTTGGAGAGTGAGACCCGTGGATAGTGTGCAAGAGACCATTTTGGGCCAACTTGCAGGGTCCCAGTGCTTAGGAAACAGGCTCCTTTTATGCCTATTGCCTAAGGCTTCATCTCACGAGTCGAGCCGCATCGAGAATTTCTCGCAAAGACATCAGTTTCTTCACAAGTCGAGACGAATCTAGCATTTCTCGCAAGAATATCCTAACGTCACAGTTAACCTCTACTATTTATGACAGAAGTCCGTGAGGGTCTGTGGTACTTAGGGTTTTGGCCGTCGTACCGTCGCATAAGCTGATATATTCCTCGATAGGCAATCGTGCTGCTCGAGTAGCCCTGCGACTGTCGTGTCTCTGATCCCTTCGGGGGCTGGACAAGACGTCTTCAAGCAATCTTCCTAGGCAGTTTGACCGTCGGAAGAGCAAGCGTTAGGAATTTGCCATGCTGCTTTTTACTTGAGGTTAGGCTCATTTTGGCGAGCCCCGATGAGTCATATCCACTCTGCGCTGGTGTGGGATGATCTCCGATAGTCTTTCAGGTTTTATGTGAGTTGCCGTCAAGACCCTGAAGCTAGGAATTTGGCCATTGCTTCGTTTGCTGACATCGCGTCTGCTGTATCGAGACGAATGTCGCGGTTGTCTTTAGGTTGCTGATGAACCGTCGAGGTTTGGAACTAGGGATTTTGCCGTGGCTCCGTTTGTTTAATTGTCACGTCTGAATCCTGCTGGAGGGAGAACGCCGGGGTGACAACTCGTCTGCTGTATCGAAACGAACGTCGGGGTGGAGCTGGAATTTTGCCGTGGCTCCGTTTGTTTGATTGCCGCGTCTGAATCCTGCTGGAGGGAGAACGCTAGGGTGACAACTCGTCTGCTGTATCGAGACGAACGTCGGGGTGGAGCTGGGATTTTGCCGTGGCTCCGTTTGTTTGATTGTCGCGTCTGAATCCTGCTGGAGGGAGAACGCTGGGGTGACAACTCGTCTGCTATATCGAGACGAACGTCGGGGTGGAGCTGGGATTTTGCCGTGGCTCCGTTTGTTTGATTGTCGCGTCTGAATCCTGCTGGAGGGAGAACGCCGGGGTGACAACTCGTCTGCTGTATCGAAACGAACGTCGGGGTGGAGCTGGAATTTTGCCGTGGCTCCGTTTGTTTGATTGTCGCGTCTGAATCCTGCTGGAGGGAGAACGCTGGGGTGACAACTCGTCTGCTGTATCGAGACGAACGTCGGGGTGGAGCTGGGATTTTGCCGTGGCTCCGTTTGTTTCATTGTCGCATCTGAATCCTGCTGGAGGGAGAACGCCGGGGTGACAACTCGTCTGTTGTATCGAGACGAACGTTGGGGTGACATCTCGTCTGCTGTATCGGGACGGACGTCGAGATGAAGCTGGGATTTTGCCGTCGCTTCGCTTTGTTTCGACTGCAAGGTCTTTTGTTGGCGTTGTATCTGCATCTTGATAGACTGCGAAGGAACGCCTTTGTTAACATCTCGTCAGCTGTATCGGGACGATTGTCGAAATGAAGCTGGGATTTTGCCGTCGCTTCGCTTTGTTTCGACCGCAAGGTCTTTTGTTGGCGTTGTATCTGCATCTTGATGGACTGCGACGGAATGCCTTTGTTAACATCTCGTCAGCTGTATCGGGACGATTGTCGAAATGAAGCTGGGATTTTGCCGTCGCTTCGCTTTGTTTCGACCGAAAGGTCTTTTGTTGGCGTTGTATCTGCATCTTGATGGACTGCGAAGGAACGCCTTTATTGACATCTCATCTGCTGTAACGAGACGAATGATGAGATGGTCTCTAGGTTGTCTGTGAACCGTCGAGATTTGGCTTCGCTTTTTTATGGAGCCTGTTGGGAAGGTATGGTTCCCTCTTTGTTTGTGCCCCTGGATTATATACAGGGATCGATGTGATCTTACCTGTAGGGCAGAAGTTTCATTCATTTTTTTATTATTATTATTTTATTTCCGCGATGCTCTATCATTTCAGCTTTTATATCGCGAAGGTCGCGATTGCCCAATCATTTCGGCTATTTTTCGCGGTGCCCAATCATTTCGGCTATTTATTTTATTTTCACTCGCTGCTTTTTATTGCGAGTTGCCTAATCATTTCGGCTATTTTGTATGCATACTTTTTTACATGCTGTTTTTTATTGCAAGTTGCCCTATCATTTCGGCTATTTCGTATGCATGTGCGGCCTACCGGCTTTTCACCGTAAACCTGAAATTAGACACCGATTTCGGCATCAGCACCGCTGCAACTGGGATATTGCCAGGAGCGAATCATCATTTGCCTCTGTCGATGTCGAACAAAGGTGGCTTAGCGAACAGGGTTAGGATCCCGTCGACTAAGGCTTTTGACTTCATGAGCCGTAAGGGTCTCACAAAGGTATTTCTTCCTACAAGTCGTGAGGATCGTGTAGGTGTATTTTCTCCTTAGGAATCGTGAGGATTCTTAAGTGTATGTTCCTCTGTAAGTCGTAAGGATCCTACAAGAGAGTTTTCCCCTTGTAAGTCGAGAGGACTTATAAGGGTTGTTCATCATGCGTACATATCCCCAGTCGCAGATGGGACTTGGTTAGGGAAATGTTTATTCGCGCCCGTGGATTGTATACAAGGGTCAGTATTGAGCCGCTTGTAGGGCAATATTGGAAGTTGTGGGGGTTGCTTAAGCACAGGTTTAGGTCTCTGTAGCTTAAGGCTTTCGAATCTTATGAGCCGTGAGGGTCCCATAAGAGAGTTCTCCTCACGAGTCGTGAGGATCTCGCAAGTGTATTTTCTCCTTAGGAATCGTAGGGATCCCTAAGTGTGCTGCTCCCTTGTAAGTCGTAAGGATCTCACGCGGGTGGTTTCTCCTTACAAGGTTGAGGGGGCCCTGTAGGTGTCTTTTAACGAGGTTGCGCCCTTTCGGATTTTCACAAACATTCGCCTGTAGTCCTGCTATTTTTACTCACGGAGCCCTTTCAGGTTTTCATCCGTGCCCTTTTTTTGCTTATGGACATACCCTCTTTTTTTATTTTTATATATTTTTTTATGAGGTCGCGCCCTTTCGGGTTTTCACGAACACTCGCCGGTAGCCCTGCTGTTTTTACTCACGGAGCCCTTTCAGGTTTTCATCCGTGCCCTTTTTGCTTATGGACATACCGTTTTTATATATTTTATTTTTCTTCTCTCTTTTTCTTTATTTCGTCAGCCTACGGATGCTGCGGTATTAGTTTATAGACGTTTCGGTCGTTTGCAAGTTTTAGGATATTGCGGTCCATCATTAGTTTAAGGACGTTTCGGTCCGCCGTCGCCGTATTTGAGGCGAATCTTTAGTTTACTGACTTTTCGGTCTATGAGGCTTTCTCTATGACTGAGCATGATGCCCCCGGCGTATCCGTCTTTCTCAGAGCGTGCGGTTGTGGAGGGTTCACCTTCCAGTTTTCGGAGAGCGCGAACTTTCCCTGTTGGTATTGGTCTTCAACCCAGTTCTTGAAGACGTAACAGTCTTCGATCTGATGTCCCAATACTTGGTGGTAAGGGCAATAATTAGAACTGTTGACATCATCCAGTTGTAGTTGGTGTTTCGGCTCCGGTAGAGTGATAAGCTTGTTATGCACTGCCACTTCGAACAGCCTCCTCGTTTCATCCTGGGGAAATGAGTAAGGACGTCTTAGCCTTTCCTCGAGGGATATGCATGGACGCACATTGTTTCGACGAACAATTGGTCTAGGGCCACTCGACTGTTGTCGAGTGTTGGCGACGAAGGTCATTTTCCCCTTTCCTTTATCCTTTTTGCTCGATCCTTTGTTTGCGGGGCCGAGTTTTTTTTCGAGTAACGGGCGATTGCAAGGCTGAATGTTCTCGCAACTCCTCAATTATTTCATTTTTGAAATGGATTCCTTGAGAAGAGGGTTGTGGGCAACTTCTTCATCAGAGTCGCTTCCAAAGGTGATAATTTGTGATCCCTTGGAGTTGGCTCTATGACAGTCATCGGCGGCTCTATTGCGCTCATCTATCGCATTTTTCCGATGTCTACGAGCTTCACACTTTGTCCTGTTGAAGTGTTGCTTTTGAGCGACATACCCTTGCCACCAACACTTAAAGGAGTCACAGTCTTCGGTAGGATGTGTGATCTTCTGATGATATAAGCAGAAGTTAGGATGCATCTCTACTTCACCGAGAGTATTTTCTTCAGAGGGTGGTAGCACCATTCCCGCTGACAGGGCTTTAGCGAACCTTTTCCTCGTCTTGAATTTGTTTTTATCCGCAGCGGATGGCTTTTGATTTGACGGGAGTACCTCGACTCTTTGGTCCAGTAGTCGGCGTTTGGCTCCTTCCAGTATGGCCATCTCACGCTCTTGATCGGCTTTAACTTTCAGACGAATCTCATTCAGGAAGGCATCGATCAACTCGTCTAATGGCCGCGGAATTTCTGGTTCAGGGTCCGCCCTTGGTTTCTCGGCGCAAGGAGCCTCTTTATTATCCGCCAATGAGTGAGAGATCACATGACAAGTTGCCCCCGGCGTGTCCGTCTTCTTTGGAGTATGCGGCTGTGGTGGGTTTACCTTCCACTTTTCCGACAGCGCAAACTTGCCTTGTAGGTACTGATCCTCGATCCATCCCTTGAAGACGAAACAATCCTCGATCGGGTGACTTACTGTTTGGTGGTAAGGGCAGTAATCGGGATTATTGAGATCGCCTGGCTGTAACGGACGTTTTGGACTCGGCAGATTAATGAGTCTGTTGTGTACTGCCAGTTCGAACAATCTTCTCGTTTTATTCTGAAGAAACGAGTAAGGACGTCCTAGTCTCTCCTCGAGGGACGGGCGTGGATGCGCGTTATTTTGGCGAACGACCGGCTTTGAGTTGCTCGGCTGTTGTTGAGCATTGGCAACGACAGTCGCCTTCCCTTTTCCTTTCTCATTTCGAGAGTCTAGTTTTGGAGGAGACGGTTTGTAGCCCATCTGGTCCATTTGGGCTAATTTGTCGATCAATGCTTGGAAGGTGGTCGGCCTGAAGAACATCATGAATTTCGAGATGGTCGCTTGCGGATCAAGAGTGCCCACGAACATGCCTACCACAGGTGCCTCTTCTATGCGTTGTTCTCATTTTGACCATAGGCTTCGCCATCTGTTGCGTATTGGACCCACGTCTCGCCGGGCCTTATCCTGGCATTTATCATTGCTGTTATCGGGGTGCGTTCACTAGCACTCGTGAATCTTTATGTAAACAGTAACTCCATCTCCGCAAATGTTTTGACAGAGTCGTTAGGTAGCTCCGAATACCATTCAAAGGCTGTTTCTGCTAAGCTGCCGACGAATTGGCGAAGCAACATTTTGTCATCGCCTCCAGTGTTGCTGCATAAGGCCCTGAATTGAGCGACGTGCTGATGTGGATTCCCTGTCTCTTTATATACATGAAACTTAGGGATCGTATATCCCGGCGGGTAACTGATTTGGTCATACCAGCCCGGATAGGGTCGTCCAGTTCTAACAGTTTGCCCAGCCGATTCACTCGCCTGATGAGCTCGTATTTGATGAGCTATATAATCATCCAGTGCGGCCTTGGAAATGGTTTCTTCCTTGGCCGCTGAAAGAGCCGGAGGAGGATTAGGTGTCTCCCCTCTGTCGTCTCCAACAATGATCGGAGGGTCTTCAGCTGGAGGGTCCGGCTGTAACATCATCCCTACCATATCTTGGAAGAGGAGCGCCATCTGTTTTATGTTAGCTGCTTGTTCTTCGGCTTCTTTGTCCTTCTTTTCGAGGACTCTGCGTAGATAGTCAGCGTCAGTTTCTTGTTCATGACGCTGCTCTGATGATACTTCCGAACTTTCTTTCGGTTCGGTAAGTGCAGCCATCACAGTCATCATTTCCTGAAGCTTCTGTTGCTGCTCCTGGGCTTTTGTCACGGATCGGGTGAGTGGTCGGTGACCCGTCGAAGCGCGGCTTTCCTCCTTTCCGGAAGCCATATAAACAGTGTACACCACCATGCCCCCAGACTTGGGGCGTTTGTGTTCGGTGTCTTTGCGATTTGCCAAAGACATAGGGGCTTTTTGTAGCCTCCTTTTTTGAGTGATTGGAGTTGGGGGGGCCGTTGTAGTGGGCACCCAAGTAGCTGCTGCTTTTTCTGGCTTGACAGAGTAGCCATTCTCCTGCCGAACCTTCATCTTTTCCTGTCGACTGAGATAGTTTTCATCAATCACCGACCCTTAGACCTGTCGCCAGACTTTGTAAATTTTAGAGGACAGCCGTTGAGGGGGCTGCTCTAGCTTCTTCTCTGGAGTATTCTCCACAGGTGAAGAAGTTCGTTTCAACATCGCAGTAGGAGAATTTCTGCGCGCCGTATTCAGCAATTCAAAGCTGTTCTCGGTTGGAACAGCAGCATCGATCCCCACCATCGGAGCTGGTGGTGTAAATCCAGAGGGGGAGTTGGCCCCAGCCTTTCTTACTCGACGCCAGTGGCGACGTCGGGCGTGTCTTGCGGATGGAGTCACCTCCGTTGTTGGATAAGCTTCTTCATGCCCCCTGCTCTGGGTAGGGGAAGCAGCTTTGAGGACCTCGCCTGGAGCAGTAACCGGAATGGCCAGCCTTGTAAAAACTGACTTCTCGGAAGAAGGAACCTTTCCAATGATTTCGTCCGTTTGCGTCGGGATGGCTATCCGCTTTGGGATGGCAGCTTCGGGTATCGCAGGTTTGCGGACGTTCTGGCCCAGTCTGTTGAAAACTGAGGTATTGAAACTGGGCGACCCGTCGAGAGGGGTCGCGGCAGTGGTAAGTCGATCAAAGACCGGCTTCTTTGGAGCTTCTTGCGATGTCATTGGGGCATTGAAGCTCATCAGTGGGAGCATAGTCCCAAAGAATAATCCAGCGGTGGCCTGAGTTACCTACTCCACTGGCATCTTGAAAAGGGAGGCTGCTTGGGGCCCATAAGTCACTCCTCTAGCGAAGACGGAGCGAGAGTTGCAGTTGCAGGCAGTGCAGTTTAAAGCCATTGATCTTCAGTTTTCTGCACGGAGCAAGACACCAAATCTTAGTACCTCGAATCCACAGGCAACCACAGCAAACCGCGATTCGTTCGCGAACACGACACACGAAGTGTGGAGTGGAAAAAGGAAAAGGTCCCACCGGGCGTGCCAGAATATGTTCCCCTCCGAAAGGCGGCGCACAAGACTGCGATGTCCTGACGCTGAGATTCGGGGCAGATGCTATATGGTTTTATCCGTCTACCTCCCCGAAGATGCCAAGTTGATTTATGGCACCGTGTATCGGAGGTTTAGACGGATGCGGCCGATGTAGCAAACTTCGTCAGATTCCCCCTCGAGGTGAGGGGTTTTTGATTGTGGCGACGCTCTTCCCTGCAGGCGCAAGCCCCTGGAGTTAATTACGCTACCGCATCGCGGTAACAACTTTCTCCTTCTCCAGAATTTCACTTCGCGTCGTGGATGTTTGTTTTGTTTGTGGTTGCCCGTGGATTGTATACGGAGACTGAGTAATGCCGTCGCCCGTAGGACGTGGATTAGTCCAAATCCGTATTTACTTAGATTTGGGTTTGGTGTTTTAGTTTAAGGATACGTTAGCCATGTTTAGGCTAAGATTGACTTAAACGTTCGTTAAGGATACATTAGTCTTGTTTGGGACTAAGATCGACTTAACGTAGTGATATATGGCCGTCAGGACTCGTCACCTCTCTGACGTCGTTGAAGGATTACAACGACAGGTGTCAGAGGAGCTCAGAGATGTACCCTCGAACCAGAGTTGATTTAGAATTTTATAGTCCATTTGAATGTTTAAGGATACGTTAGCCGTGTTTGGGGGCAAGATCGACTTAAACGGGATCGTTTAGATCCGGTAAAAGAGCATTTGGAGGCTCTATTGTCCCACTTTAGGGATATGGTCCATGTTCCAGTTTAGGGACGTGGTGGTCCATGTTCCAGTTTAGGGACATGGTGGTCCATAGGTAGTTTAAGGACATTGCGGTCCATTGCCAGTTTAGGGACATGGGGGTCCATATTCCAGTTTAGGGACATGGTGGTCCAATACCAGTTTAAGGACGTAGTGGTCCAATACCAGTTTAAGGACGTAGTGGTCCATTTAATGTATGGCCGTCGGGACCCGTCACCTCTCTGACGACGTTGAAGGATTACAACGACAGGTGTCAAAGGGGTTCGGAGATGTACCCTTGAACCGAAGTTAATTGATTAAAAAGAGCAGCCGCGCTCAGTCGATTTAATTTGAGGACTTACGGCCATGATTGGGCTAAGTCCAGTTGATAACATTCAACGTTTTTATTTGTTTTTACATTGCATTTCTTTTTATTTTTATTTGGGCTCTACCCATAAAGGATGCAGGGCATCAATTTGTTTTGGGCTCTGTCCATTTATAAATGATGCAGAGCATCAATTTTACTTGGGCTCTGCCCCTTTTTATTGCTTTGCAATTTATTTTGGCCTGCTAGGTCTTTTTGACTTGGGCCTGGCCCTTTAACAAAAGAAATGCATTGCATTTTTCAGACGCTTTGCATCAATCAAAGAGCGCAAGCGCTTGTGATGATGACACGTGTCATGCAGCACAGTGCGCTGCGCTAGTGCACTACGCTTGCGCTGCTGACACGTGGCGCGCTCTGGTAAGTTGCGCCAATTTCAGAGAGCAAGGCTCTATTTCAAAGCGCACAGCACAAATGGGACACGTGGCGCTCTCTGGTGGCTTGCGCCAACCCAAGAGCGCAACAGCGCAGTTTACAAGTGCAAAGCACTATTAATTTGAGAATCTTTTAGATTCCAGAACCAATGGTTCATAAGTGAAGTGCAAAGCACTGTTTGTTTTCTTGATCTAATTTGGATCAAAGAAAACAAGTTCTTCTTGTTTTTCTTATCTCACGGAACCAATGGTTCATAAGTGCGAAGCACTATTTTTATTTTTGTTTTTTATTAAAGATCATTGATCTTGTTCTCAGATCAATGATCTGTTCATAAGAGAATTTTCTCTTCTTTTCTAAAGGTTTTTACCTTTTCTGTTCTTGAGGAATTCTCTCCAATTCTTCAGAGTTCTCTCTGTTTGAAAATTTTGGTTTCTCCCAAAATGTTCCTCCTTTTGAATTGAGGTCTAGGGTCCTTTTTATAGTGCCCATAAATTAGTTAAAGTTTGTTAAAGAGATCATTCTCCGAGTGATTTGGGGAATTTTCCCCACCGTTGGATCTTTGATCCAAGGGCTTCTGTTTTACAGAAGACAATCTTCTTGTTTTTTAACAAGATTGAGAAAGATCTTTCAGAATTTTAATTCTGTTTGGCGCAAGCGCACCAGCTCGTGACACGTGTCGCGCAGCGCAGTGCAACTGCACTTGCGCAACTGAGCTGACACGTGTCGCACAGCGCAGCGCAACTGTGCTTGCGCAACCGCGCTTGCGCAACCGCGCTGACACGTGGCGCGCAGCGCTGAGCGCAGCGCAACTGCGCTAGCGCAACCGTGTTGCCACATGGCGTGCAGCGCAGAGCGCAGGCCAGCTGAAGCGTTGCTTCTTTAATTAAAGTTTGAACTTTAAACACAGCCTTGCTCTTATTGGGTGCGCTGCCTTGGGCGCTGCGCCCCCTGCGCTAACGTGTCTGATTTTGACACGTGGCACTCTGCGCGCAGCGCAGGGAATCTGAAGCGTTGCTTCATTTATTTTAACTTTAATTTTCACTTTAATTTTCAAGACAGAGCTTTGCTCTGATTGGAGGAAAATAGAAGCATTGCTTCTTTTCCCACCTTGGAATTTGAACAGAGCTTTGCTCTAATTGGGGTAAACAGTCCCGAGTCGTATGGAGGCAATGAGCGATAGGAGGGGTTTCGTCTCTCCCGGTATTGGGGGTTGATGTTGCGCTATACTCGATTGGCAATAACTGGAAGTCCCTGGCCAGGGCTGATATGGAGATCTACTGATAAGTGTTATCAGTAGTTTCTCGACCTGTTATGAGCCTCAAATCAGCATGACTTATAAAGTTACTGGGGTCTGATATATACCACCCCTAGACTTCATATGCGACGTATCAGACGAAGAGACCGGACTGTACGGTAAGTGTTGCTTGCAGGCTCGTTGGGGTTGTGATGAGTTCGCTCGTCGGCCACCTTTTCGTCATGTACCTGGGTAGCCGTTACGCACAGCTAGTGCCGCTGACGTACTTATGGTTAAACCCACTTCCAGCGTACTATCGAGTCTTTAGAGTCCTATACAGAGGGTTCCCTCGTTCAGGCGAAAGATGTAGAGGCCGTAAGATGTTACGGCAGCCGTAAGGTGTTGCGGCAGGGTTTCGATTATGTTTGTGTAATTGTTACAGGAATAATAATCGGAACGATAATACTGGTAGGCTTTGGTTTAAGCCGGATACCAGTATTATATTATTGGATTATTGGTATTCGTATTTTTCGGAATTCGGATACGGGTATACGGGATACGGTATACGGAGGAGGGGTATTCTTGTAATTGTTACAAGAATACCTTCTAGAAGATGCCACCCCATAATACATTATTTATTTTATGAAAATGAATAAATGAGGTGGAAATTAAGAAAGTCTAAGCATGGTTGTAAGAATGGCTTGTATTATATTTTATTGTTTTAGAGTTACTATTGAAGCATGGTGCTAATTTTATAATGCATGCTTCAATTATTTCATTTGTGCCATATCCTTCATCATGCTTGATTTTTTTTCTTCTCATTATGAAAAATACTTTCTCTCTCCTTCTTCTCTCCCCCTTCTTCTTCCTTGCTTTAATACTCACATGAGATGTGAATCAAAAGCCAAGGATCAAAGATAATCTAATACACTAATCTCTACATCATCCTAGTGATCTCTTCTAGCAAACTTGATCTCAAAGTTTAACTCTTGTGAAGAGTTTATAGCTTGCATGATAGCTCTCGCGTGGATCATCTAGGTCTTGAAGTGGCCGGAGATCGAGGACATCGGCAACATCCAAAGGAGCTAAGGAGTTCATCAAAAGAGAAGTCAAAGAGCAAAGGAGTTTCACCAAAGAGAAGAATCGAAGGACCGTATCATCAAGGTATAATCCCAAACATGGTAGATAAGATCTCTAGTTAGGGTTTTCTAGTTATGGTTTAGACAAGATCTTTGGAAAAGTGCGTGTTATATGCAAAGAAAATTTTCGTTTACCGCTTCCGCCGCCTCACAAGCGTTGTGGGAGCATGCAACATTCACCAACAAGATGGTCCTTCGGGTCGAATTTCATGTCGAAGAGTGAGACCTTCGGGGGCTTGTTCCGGGAGGAGACATGGACGTCGAGAAGCTCCTTGGTGAAGGGCTTCATGAGCGAGTCGGCGGCGTATTTAGCCCCGTCGCTCGAATGACGACCTTCCCGATGAATGCCTTCAATCTTCTTTTCGAGGGCGTCGAGACGGCCGTGGTACCCCGATGACTCGGCACATTTTGATCTTTGGCCGCTGCTGTTGGAGACTTGCACCGGGCCACGGCCCTGGTTCCTCTCGATGAGATTCCTTAGGTCCCCTGGCGAGGTAGTCTTTGAGCTGCCATGATGATTCCCGCCAGCGTGACCCCATCGAGGGAGGGGTGTTGGTCATGCCTGGGTGCGGGCGAGCTGACCGACACCTCCTCGGGAGGGACAAGGGCGTGATGGGGCTCAAGGCGAGGCGCTCTGGCGACGGATCTCGGTGTTGAACTGTGGGGCGTCCAGCGGGTCATAGAATATGTTTGCCCGTGGGATCTGTGGCCGCCGGAAGTAGCGCGACGGTGGTCGGTAGTGCCGACGCGAGCAGAGTCCTCTCTCCCTCTGTAGGGGTCCCGGTCCCGAGGTGGGGGAGCGGCGACCTGAGGAGCTTACCCTACCATTTGGAAACGGACGGACGCATCCACAACGGACGCGAGTCAATCTATCTGGGCGATTAGGGCGTTGATGGCATTTGGGGGAGGAGATTCGTCCGCGCCTCCGTTGTCGGGGAGGCGGCGGCTAGTGCTTGCATCGTCGCGGTGATCGCTCGCCATGAAGTTAGGATCGGAAGATGAACTTTCATTAAGTGGAACAAGTTTCCTACAGACGGCGCCAACTGATGGAGGTCTGGATCTCCTTCAGATGTTATCTTCCGTAGATCTGCTACGAGCGCTAATGGACGGCTGAGATCTGTTCTGGTGGTTGTCTCCTTTAGCATGTGGATCTGAATGGGTTTGGATTTGAAGTTGAGCCGAGCTGCCAGCAGGGAAGTCCTGGGGTGGTTGTGCCACCGAGGACCCTCCGACGATCAAGTTAGTGGTGCAATTTGGGCAGAGTAGCGGCTTAGTAGAAAGAATTGCTTACCTCGATCTTCTGAGAGAGGGGATTATATAGCGGCAGCAATGGACAGGCAGGCAAGCCCGAGAATCACGCCGGCCGTTACGCCCCTGACGTCACGTCCGCGTGATAGGCGGGATCTGATTGTTGTTGTTTTGCGTATGCGTTTTTAAAAGATGAATCAAAGAATAGTTTACCGTAATCGAGAACGGCGTCGCTTGGTAGCTAGCCGGTGAGTACGGGTCGGTCCACAGGGATGTTGTGTATTTCCTAATTTGGTCTAACGAGTTAATTCTAAACGGTGTGGATGGATTATCACTAAAAACTAAACTGATTTAAATTAGGACTAGAATCTTGCTAGGGTTAGGATTAGGTTAAGTTTGGAAATTAAAGATTTCCTCACCGCTTTCAATGCCCTAATTTAGATCTCTTTAGGTGTTATGGTAATAATTAATAAAGGGGATTAGTACCATCGAGATGAAACGATGTTTCTTCCTCTAGGTTCTTGTCCTTCCTTTCTTAATTATTACCCTAACCTCCATGGAAAACATACGCAACCGGTCGTTTAAACTACGGTATCACCGCTACCTCGTGGGATAGGGTGCCGTAGGGAACGGTGTGTGTATGTATGCATGGAGTCCTATTAATTATATGTGATGGGCAAGAAAGGGGTGAGAGATTTTCATCTCTCAAACCTTCCTTATTCCTTACCCTAACAAGTGAGGAATTACTCACTCATTAGGCAATTGATAAACATTTTCTAACTATCTAACTAGGGCAGATATAAAAATTATACTAATTACTCACTCATTAGGGAATTGATAAACATTTTCTAACTATCTAACTAGGGCAGATATAAAAATTATACTAAGGCAGAATGAAAATTAACTAGGGCAATGAAATAAAAAACCTTACTTTATTTGATGGCTCTCTCCAAACATTTACATCGAATTTAGAATTCTGAATAGATGAAATAAAAAGAAGCATACCCCAAAGGAGGTTTTAGGATTTCTATTTATAGATCATAGAAACCCTAGGGTTACATTCGATTCACGTCTGCATTTACAATTTTACCCCCTAAGAAACCTAGTGAACGCACCGCCACGCCGCCACAGACTTTTGCACCGACATGGGCGACGCACGGCCGCGGATCCGTGGCCAATAGCCAGGTTTGGCCGCGGTTCCGCGGCCAAGTATGGAGCGTGCTGGTTGATTTCTCCTGGGCTGCTTCTAGTTGCATTTTTCTTCTTGTTTCTTCACTTGGTTTCTCAGATTGTCTTCTAGTTTTCTTCCAGATTTCCACAGTGAATAATGTCGTGGACTTTACCGCTTGCTTCGTGTTGAAATCTTGAACCTTGCGCTGCCTTTGTTCTTTGTGGAATTGTCCATTGATCTTCGTTTATTTTCCAAACTATAGGCTTGATCAAGATTCTTCCATTTGTCGATCGTAGTCTCACTTTTGCATCGTCTTTTCATCAATTTCACTGTTTTTGTTCCGAGAACCTGTAACCTGCAACTATGTAGCAGACATTGATTAAAAGCACCTGTTTATTTGTAAAATGACTAAGAATGAGGAATATAATAATGAAAAATTATGGTATGAACAAATACCCCTAAACTTATCTTTTGCTCGTCCTCGAGCAAAACTAGTTTATTCTCAAAAAAGACCTAACCTCACTTTCGCAGGGAAACGCGATTGCACTGAGCTCGTGCAACAAGCCGTTAAACCTCTAGGTGTCCCTAGTAGGAGGAGTGTTGT
Organism: Agapanthus africanus; assembly: GCA_030015575.1. NCBI lineage: Eukaryota > Viridiplantae > Streptophyta > Magnoliopsida > Asparagales > Amaryllidaceae > Agapanthus > Agapanthus africanus. The sequence goes on from CM057339.1 coordinate 725,149,052, forward strand.
CTCCTGAGGGTTTTCAGCGGATACTACCCACAAAATCCTATCAATTCGGCCTATTGACTTTTATTCTCCAATTAGGTTTTCTAACAAGAAACTCTATTATCTTCGACTCAAAAATTATCCACCCGTATTTTTCACGCTTCCTTATTATTCAACTTAAAATTATATATATTCTTGTGAATTTACTTAGCTTTTGGCATCTTTTAAGTTTTCCTTCTAGGGTTCCATCTCAACTTAGGAATTTTTATCATCTTTATTAAAGATACAAGTCCTATTTTTCATTCATATCTCTTATCTAGACCCCAATCACATACCCCCTACGTGTGTGTGTATACCACCCATACACTTGGAAATTCAAGTCAAGCTATTATACTCTTGTCCATCGTCCAAAGTACTTTTCAATTGGTGAATTTTTAGATGAAATTGCTCACACATTCTTCATGCGACCGTTAATACTTCTTGAGGTACCAACGATCGATTACAAAATGTGTTTGCATATTAAGGCGTATTTCCTAGTCATGTAATCCCTAAGGCTTTTAGCAGTGACTCCTAAACCAGTTGGTCTAAGACACTAGGTGATGAAGCACCCTCGCTAAATATTTTTCTCTATTAATGCAGCCTTAAGTAATTAAAAAAACCAGTATTCATTTTTTTATCTCTTTATTCACACTTGTATTTTTATTTTATTTTTCTTCGTACTAAGGACTTTAGACAAGAGCATTTCAAGGTCTTTTCTACTATTCCAAGTTTCAAGGTTCGTGTTTGTGCAATTTGTAGGGTATATATTTTCAGAATCTAGACTTAAGCTTAGGAATTATTTTTCAAACTTATACTTTAATAAAAATATCAATACTTTTCCCTTGTTTTAACTTAGCCCAAGAAGTCAACTCGAAATTTGCCTATTTCTAAATAAACTACAAAGATATATACTTTCTACCGTTAAATTTTTAGAAAGGTTATTTTTAGGGTTTTTAATTTACTAAGTCTAAGATCTAGTTGTTCCTAGTTAGTTAACCTTTTTGTCAAACTCAAGTCAATTATAGCCAAAATTGAATTTTTCAATTTTTATAATTTAAAATTTTCAATTTTTATGGGTTTTAAAATAAGTATGCAAATGCAAAAATATACATATGAATGCGAAGGACGAAAGCTTACTGAGCACACCTCCAAACTTAAACGTGACAGTGTCCTCACTGTCATGCCACACCAAGAGGGTCAAAATGGCCGGTATTCCCCTGTTTATTTTTATTTTTTTATTAACAGAAAAACAAAAAATATATATACAAAAAGCCCCCCCCCCCCAAACTTAAGTGAGACAGTGTTTCCACTGTTTTAAGCGTTAAAGTTCAGAGTTAGGGAGGAGAAAAATCAAACTATACAAGACCTTACACAGGCCAAAGGTTAGCACCAACCATTCAAAAAATTTATCGTTATAATGGTAGGGTTGGTGGAAGAATGGAGTATAGAGAAAAAAGTTGAGAAATACACGAGACCGTATGGGAAGAAGGGTGGAATATGGTCTCGGTATATTCGGAGAAGAATGGCGGAAGAGAGAAAGAAGTGTAGTACGAACTTGAGGGTGTAAATCGAGTGAATAAATTAGCGCAAATTGTGATGACCGATGTGTTAAAAGCAATTGTGCTAATTTATCAACCTGTCGAGAAATGGGGTCAAATCCCTCAAGATTCGCAAGAAAACATGGGTACGTTGAACTTGGTAAACCATCCATTGAAAATGGAAGCGCGACGGATTCTTGCGCGGTCGAAACGATGGAAAGGACGAAGGGGAGTGATTTAGGGATAGTCTTATTCTCACCTAAGTAAACTGTCTCGAACTCGAAGGATTCCATCAATGGTTCGAAATGACTGTAAGCAACCGAGTCTAATGGTTCAACTAACTCATCTGAAAATTTAAAGGACTCAAACTCGGGCGGTGAGTCTTCAAAATCTTCCGAAAAAGTAAAATACTCGTAATCGTTATCGGCTGTGAGAACTGTGTCAGATTCAAAGAGGGACGCACTAGTGGCGTCCAAACTGTTGTGATCGAACAGAAATTTTTCAAGCTCACAGCCCTCCTGCGTGATCTTTTGCGTGGTCGGAACGATGGAAAGGAGGGGGGTGATTTAGGAAGTATAATAGTTAAAGGTTCAGGAGGATGAATTGGAAAATCCGACACATCAAACAAAACTGGTTCATCCTCAATACTATCCTCAATACTCTCCTCAATACTATCCTCATAATTCTCCTCAAAAGTTATCTCATCCATGCAATTATCATCAATATCAAGACGCATATGAAGTTCGGGAGAAACATTTAATGACTCGGGATGATGAATTGGAGAGAAAATTTCAGTCAAATCTACGGGTTCATCATCCAAAATATTCTCTGCGTCAATATCCTCAATCAAGTGAAAATCCATTTGTTTAGACACCTCATCAAAGGAATGGATATTTATCAATTCTGGTTCTAGATTGGAGGTGTAGAGATCAAAAGGATTGGTGATGGTTTCACTCAAAAGGGACACTTCACAATCTGGAAAATCAAGCACTACAAAGTCGCACAACTCATTAAACGTCTTATTTTCAACTGGTGAATCATTTGGGACACTTGTTTGAAAATCGGAGTTGTGGGATTCAATTGGGGATGGGTAGGTTTGATTGGGATGTGTGTACAACTCACTCTCACCACTCAAATTCTCACTCTGTCCGACCGCCTCATTATACATTGGAAAATTTGGAGCTAGTTGGAAACCAGCTACCGGTTCACTAGGTTGTCTTGATGACTTAAGGGCGGCAATGGACACATCTAAATTCCTCATCTGTTGGTTTGTCGCTACAATATAAGCTTCCAACGACTGTTCCAGACTATACATGGGTTGTGAAGGGGTTTCAGTAAAAGATTCAAAATTGTTTGGATTCTAGAAACTCCCAAATGGCTGTGTAGAAGCAATGTCTAGGGAAGGTGCGAAAGTCGGGTAAGACTGGTAGGAATTGAATGGTTGGACAGGAGTATGATCAACATTTGGATAAAAAGATGAATGGACTTGTTGATCCCAAAAACTAGAAGTGTTGAAAGGAGTGAAAGATCGGTTACGAGATTGTTCAATATGTTCAGCAAGAGACATGGGTTTCGGAGTTACAACAGAACATGAAGAAGGAGTATCAACGTAAGAAAGTGGTGAAGGTTGAAACGGTTGATACAAAGTGGATTGCGGAGTCCAACTGTTTCTACTAGACGCTTCTATTCGATCTTTCAAAGAAATTTTGGGCATGGAGGGGTTGTCCGTAATTCGACCAAAACAATTTGCGTAGGAAGCAATGTTTGGATGAGGGTACCAAAGTTCGGCAAGAGTTTTGTGAGGTGGGGTACCCATGATGTAAGAAAGGAGAAGAAAAAGAATGTGGGTGCAAGTGGGGTGCAATGGATTTCTAGCGACAAAATTGGCAAGTCTTTTTGTAAAATTTTCTGTGTTTTTTTATAAGGAGCTTTTTGCAAAAATATTTTTAATAAGAAGCTTAGACACACGTTCAAACAATCACAATATGCACAATCAAGCCTAGATCTAGTGTCTCCTAGGTCAACTAGACTGCTCCTAACTGTTCCAAATGGCAAGTTGTGAGAACCTTAAATCGCCTCTTCACCGCCAATTGTGGTCAGGTAAGCACAAGTAGAGAAAGGAGGGATCCGCTCATAAATCACCGTGAGACGGGCCTTTTAAAGTTACATTTCGCTACCTGTCTAGCCTAGGCACCACAAAGTCAGGTTTAGATAAATGATCGATGCCTACAACTATTCCTTTGTCCTATTGAGCGCGACAGTCCTTAAGGCTGAGTCTAATCTTTTTTAATTTAACTTGATGGTCAATGCAATATACTTTATGTGATTTTTGGGGTCTTAGGAAGGGTAATTGTCACGCCCCGCTTCCCAGAGTACGCTAGAATGGGCACGTGAAATAGCCAACCATGCTACCTGTGGGTAGGTTGTATCTATCCACAGTCACATTACGGCTGTAGAAATATGAAGAACAAGATAAAACGATCTAAAACATGTCCATAATCCAGAATAACAGGAGTCAATAAATAAATGCGGAAGCAAATGATCCAATACAAATAACTGAAAAGTATGTCGCATAATGCGGGCTCACATCAGGAAATAAATGCAGGAAGTAAAACTAACTACTACTGAACTCACAGCTCAGCCTACTGGCTGAAATACTCCTGCTCGGACTGCGACAGCGGTACAGAATCTGGGCCATGCAAAACCCAGACGTCAGCGCGTCATGTCAACAAGTAATATAAACAATGTAACATGCTATGCAAAATAAACATGAATAAAATGAGAGTAGCAGTAATATGAATCAAGCAGTGCAAGGTAGTGTGCAGTGGGTAACTAAACTGTTCTATCAGGTTTTTCTATTCTAAAGTCTTTGTAATCAATTGATGAATCGTCGATGTAATTCAATAGTATCCCGTGCATGCCCGGGACCACGGTCAAGATCCTCGGGGCTGAATCCGAGATGTGCCGCTAGGCAGTAACAGGTAGCAGGATGGGCAAGTGATGTCAGCATCATCACTCCGGGGCTGGCCGAGCCCGTAAGACTGATCAGAACAGGTATCGAACTGTTGAGTTACAAGTCGGTTTCACCTTTGATTTCCCCATTCCCCCAAGTTATGTATGTCAGGTCAGGTATTCAGTAATCAAGAACTAATGCCAACACAGGATCAAGTAAAAGTAGGTTTGTCTGGATAGACAACAGGAACGGTCCATGAGGACTACATGTCAGGTTTGTTGGCATTAGACACAGGATCAGGTAACGGGTCGGGTCATGGTACATCAGGTCAAGTCAACAGTATACGTTACCATGTCAGGTGTATCAATATATATATGGGGTCATGTCAGGTCAAGATGTAAACAATATCGTGGGTGTGCTCACAATCAGATATATAATCGAACAGGGTATTAACAACATGAAATAAGCAATGAATTAAATAATAAGCATGTTTCATTCAATCACAAGGGTGCAGTAATTCAATGTAGCCGTTTAGTCATGTTAACAGGTTTAAGCACCCTTAGCGGTGCAATAATTTATGTGACGGTTCAATATAGTTTTATCAGGTTAAATGCATACGAGTGTCCGAATGTAACAGAACTACATGGATAATTGCTACCAGCTATTTAACAGTAAAAATGTGATTGAACCGGTAGATTTGATTACTGGGTTCAAATTGCGAACTGTAAATTTCATGTTTAACCGTAAAATGATATAATGCAATTTATAACCGAAATGGAAAACGATTGTACCAAGCTAATTTTACAGGTTTAGGATGTCAATACATATATAATTATACTGTATAGCATGTAGCAAGGGGTACTTGCCTCTACGGGTCGCGAACCGGAAAAAACGGAACGTAACGTCGGCGGGGAAACTCGCGACGGAAGCACGGTTCATGGATTGAACCCAAACAACGAACAATGGAACCACGCGAGTCAGAGTACTCTGCTGGATCATCGGGACACGTCACCGGCACGTCCGGATTCCGGCGAGCACGTGAACAGTGAAAGAAACATCATGTTTTGAAACAAAGAAATACAGGGAATTACAAGGAAAGGGGGAAGGATCTGAGAGGGTGCTTACGATGATCAGCAGAGGGGTTGCGAAGGTTGACGACGCCACCGGAGCTCCGGCGGTGAACAGTGATCGCGGGGGAAGAAAACTGTCGATGAAGAAAACATTAGCAAAGAAGGAAGGAAGAAGGGAACGAGGAGGGAAAAAATCTTACCGAGGAGCGTGCGAGGTCGGGGACAAGAGGACAGGGTCGTCGGCGGCGACAGTCGGCGGTCCGGCGGTGCACAGGGGGTTGCAGGTGGCTGCGATGGGGTTCACAGGTGGCTGCGAAGGTGGGAGGATGAGGATATGGGTGAGACGAGGAAGAGGAGGCGAAGGTGCTGGTGGTATCGGCGTCGACGTCGGGGCTGCGGCGGCAAGGATGGAGGTGGCTAGGGTTGCAGCCGTTGGGTTTTCTCGTGAGGGCTCGGGTTCTCAGTTGCGTGATGGAGAAAAAGAAATGAGGGGGGAAATATTTAAAAGGGGAGAGAGAGAAAGATAGAGAGAGAGATAGAGATAGAGAAAGATAGAGAGAGAGATAATGGAGGAGAGAGAGAGAGAGAGAAAACTGTGATGGGGCCCACGAGATGTATAGTTCTCGTGATTGGCTGCAGAAGGGAAAAATTTCACAGTTCAAAGAATATTTTCACAGTTCAAAGAATAATTTCACAGATCTCGTGATTTTCAGAAGATTTTCACAGTTCAAAGAATAATTTCACAGATCTCGTGATTTTCAGAAGATTTTCACAGTTCAAAGAATACTATTCTGTTAAAAGAATATTTTGATTGGTTAATGTTACCTTAAGTGATGGTTTTTAAAATATATAAAATTTGGGATTTTGGCGCTAAATAAAACATTTCCAAATCGCGCCCGGGTCGGGTCCACAAATTCGAAATTTAAATAATAGGATTTTAAGCGGGTTCCAAATTTTAAAATTAAGTGTTTTATGATTAAAAAGCATACCCCCAAAACGGACACCTGTACGCGCGCGTAGCCGTCCAAACTCGCCCGTTTCACTGAACGGGACGAGAACACAAAGCACGGACGCTACCACGAGGCTAGGGGTGTCGAGTAGGCTAAAATGGATATTTTTAATTTTATTTTAGATGCTAAAATTTGTTATATGCAGAAATGACTTTGCCACATAAAATTTAACAGTAAGTCATAAACAAGCAAGATGAATGAAATGAGTACCACCTAATGCTTAACCAGTAACTGAAAAAAAACAGTAGCATTGGGCTCGGGTGTTTCATTATACCCAACTACAAAAAGAATTTCGTCCTCGAAATTCCAAGAATACAAAGATAGAAAACTACAGGAAAATGTGAGGAAACTTCTGCCGGATCTCATCTTCTCGTTCCCAAGTGGACTCTCCATGCGAGCGATTACCCCAAGAAACAAGCACAAGGGGGATAACCTTGTTCTTAAGAACATTTTCCCTTCGATCCACAATTTCAACCGGTCGCTCCTCAAAACTCAAGTCTTCCCGTACTGCTAACTCCGAATGATCCAAAACGTGCGTTTCATCTCGAACATACTTACAGAGTTGAGATACGTGAAACACATCGTGCACGCCTGCCAAGGACTGCGGTAACGCCAAACGGTACGCTACCTCTCCAACACGCTCCAAGATCTCAAAGGGTCCAACGAATCGAGGACTATGCTTTCCTCGACTTCCAAAACGAATCACCCCTCCAGTCGGTGATATCTTCAAGAATACCAAATCACCCACGGCGAACTCTAGAGGTCTTCTTGACGTGTCAGCCCAACTCTTCTGTCGGTCTTGTGCTGCCTTCATATGATTCCTGATAGTGTTAACCTTCTCAACTGTCTGCACAACCAAATCTGGTCCCAACAATCTTCTTTCACCGACATCATCCCAACAAACAGGTGAACGGCATTTACGACCATACAAAGCTTCAAACGGAACCATCTGGATAGTTGCCTGAAAACTGTTGTTGTAAGAAAACTCCACCAAGTGTAGATGATCCTCCCACGAACCCTTGAAGTCCAACATGCATGCTCTCAACATATCTTCAAGAGTCTGGATCGTTCTCTCCGACTGACCATCCGTTTGAGGATGATAAGCTGTGCTAAACTTCAATCGAGTCCCCAAACTTTCCTGTAAACTCCTCCAGAAGTGTGATAAGAACCGAGTGTCCCGATCGGACACGATGCTCACCGGTACCCCATGCAATCTTACAATCTCCTGCATGTACCGCTCTGCCAAAGTCTCTGTTGATTGACCAACCCGGAAAGGAATAAAGTGAGCTGCCTTGGTCAATCGATCGATAATTACCCATACTGCATTGTTGCCCTTTGGACTCCGCGGTAAAGCCGTCACGAAATCCATGGTTATATGTTCCCACTTCCACTGAGGAATCGAAAGTGGTTGCAATAAACCAGCAGCCCTTTGATGTTCAGCCTCAACTTGCTGACACACCAAGCACTTAGCCACAAAGCGAGCAATCTCCCATTTCATGCCTTCCCACCAGAAATGCTGTCGAATATCTCGGTACATCTTTGTACATCCTGGATGTACAGAATAAGCTGAACTGTGTGCCTCCTTCATAAGCTCTTCACGAACATCTCCCTTTAGCACACATAAACGGCTACCATACCTCAACGAACCATTTTCGTGGATCAGTAGATCTGTTCGTAGTCCGGCCTCAACTTGCTCTCGAAACTTTTGCAGTCTATGATCCTGCGATTGTGCTGCTTTAATTTTCTCAATCAAAGACGACTGTACTTGCAACTGCATCAACTGTCCTGTAGAACGCGGTAGCACAACCTCCAAGTCAAATCTTCGAAAATCTGCAACGATCTCCTTCTGCGTAGTTAACACCTGAGTTGCTGGTAACCGACTAAGCGCATATGGCACGACGTTAACCTTCCCCGGATGGTACTTAAGATCAAGGTCGTAGTCAGCCATCAGCTCCAGCCATCTAGGCTGCCTCATATTAAGCTCCTTTTGCGTGAATACGTACTTCAAGCTCTTATGATCAGTAAAAACTTCGACTCTTTCGCCCAAAAAGTAGTGTCTCCAAATCTTCAAAGCGAAAATCACAGCCGCAAGCTCCAAGTCATGAGTTGGATAATTCTTCTCATGGGTCTTCAATTGTCTCGATGTGTATGCTACCACCTTCCCATGCTGCATCAAAACACATCCCAATCCTTTCCCAGATGCGTCGCTGTGAATCACCAATCCTCCGGAATTGTCTGGCACGGTCAGAATAGGGGCGGTTATCAACTTCTGCTTCAACGTCTCAAAAGCTAACGCACGCTTATCCGTCCATACAAAAGGTACCTCCTTGCGCGTAAGCTTTGTTAACGGCTCTGCCAGACGAGCAAAGTTCTCCACAAATCTCCTGTAGTATCCGGCTAATCCAAGGAAACTCCTTATCTCAGCAACATTCTTTGGATTAAGCCAATCTCGAACTGCTGCAATCTTTTCTGGATCGACGGCAATTCCATCGCCCGATACCACATGCCCCAAGAACTTCACTTCTTCCAGCCAAAACTCGTACTTACACATCTTCGCGTACAATTTCTCCTGTCTCAATGTCTGCAGTGCGATCTTTAAATGCTCAGCATACTCCTCAAAACTCCTCGAGTAAACCAGAATATCGTCAATGAATACCACAATGAACTGGTCCAAGAACGGTGAGAAGATTCGGTTCATCAAGTCCATGAATACTGCCGGCGCATTCGTTACTCCGAAGGGCATCACTAAGTACTCGTAATGTCCATACCGAGTTCGAAACGCCGTCTTGCAAATATCTTCAGCTTTCACTCGAACCTGATGATATCCGGATCGCAAATCCAGCTTCGAGAATACCCTCGCGCCACTAAGCTGCTCAAAAAGTTCTCCAATGTGAGGGATCGGGTACTTGTTCTTAATAGTCACCCGGTTTAGTTCTCGATAGTCGATGCACATTCTTCTTGTGCCATCCTTCTTCTTTACTAGAAGAACTGGAGCTCCCCAAGGCGAGTTACTGCTTCGAATCCAACCCTTCTCAAGTAATTCAACAACCTGTTTCTTAACTTCTTCCAACTCTACTAGTGCCATTGGATAATACGCTTTAGATACTGGCGCTGCACCAGGAATAAGATCAATTGCGAACTCTACATCTCGCTTCGGCGGTAGACCCGATATATCTTCAAATACGTCCATAAAATCGCGAACAACCGCCGGCTCTTCACTACTATCAACTTCCATTGCTGCAAGAATAGTGTTTGTCGGCCTAGCCCTAAACTCGAATGGCCCGACAGAACTGCTTCCTCCAGTGAAGGTAAACTCGGGATGTCCGGGAATCTGGAAAATTACTTTCTTTGCCCTACAGTCAATGTGAGCGTGGAAAGTGCCAAGAAAATCCATTCCCAAGACGACTTCATAGCTGCCCATATCTATCACCAAGAAATCTGCAAAGAGTTCCCATCCGTACACAACAACTGTACAATCTTTACACTCCCTACTAGATATGATTTTCCTGTTCCCAGTGTGTATGTCCCAGAAACTAGACAGGGTCGTGCAAGTAATCGAGTGTGTAGTTATAAATTTGGATGACATAAAACAGTGGGATGCACCAGAATCAAATAACGCCAATGCGGGAAAACCATGAACGAGTAAAGCACCTGAAACCACTTCTCCTGATGCCTTGGCTTCCTCAGCTGTCAAGGTAAAAGCTCGAGCCTGATTAGGTCCATGAGTCAGCTGTTTCTGCCCTTGGAACGGTCTCTGCGGAGGCTTCTGAGTATCATCTCTCGTACGAAGCTTCGACGGGCAAGCACCAACTGCATGATCAGCCGCTCCACAAACCAAACAAAGTCCCAGCCTTCTTCGACAATCCTTCTGCACGTGCCTAGGTAAACGGCAGTAGTCACAAATCACGCTCTTTCTTCGATCAACAATCATAGGCTTCTTCATGGGTGCTACACCTCGACGGTCCACTGGAATACCCTTGCGACCATGAGCTTGGTTAGGTACAAATGCGGGCTTCCTGGCCGCAACTGCTGTCTGCTGCAAGCTCCCTTTTATCCCAGATAAACTCTGTTGTTCCCGAGCTGCCGTAAGAACCTGTGAGAAAGTGGTCAAACCCAGGGAGGCAATCTGCCTCTGGATGTCCACATCCAAGCTGCGCATGAACCTTCGTGCCCTGTCTGCATCGTTGGCGACTAAAGGTCCAGCAAATCTGCTGAGTCTCGTCCACTATGCTGCATGCACGTCCACGGGTGCTCCATTCTGCCTTAGCCCAATAAATTTCTCTTCCATTTCCTCCCGTGCAGTCCGCGGGAAGAACTTCTCCAGGAAACTCTTAGAAAAATCCGCCCACCTGATCGGCTTGGGCAAACGGGTCTCCTCCACAAGCCACCATTCTCGGGCGTAGTCCACCAACTGAATGCGTACCACATCAACTCTTTTGTCCTCTGGAATCTGTGCCGCAATCAGAAAATTCTCCGTGTCAACTAGCCACTGCTCTGCTGACAACGGCTCCTCCAAACCAGTAAATGTAGACGGACCCAAACGCCTGAAATCCGCCACGGTCCCTACTCGATCAACTGGTTTAGCTCCAACGTTGTTTACAGACTGCTGAACGATCTGCAAACCTTCCTGGAACGAGTCTTCTTGCTGCTAGATCAGCTCAGTCTGCCTTTTTTGATTCTCCAGCATTCCCCTTATCACTCCAAGTATGGCGGCTTCGTCCACACGCCTCTGGTACGTCTTGAAATTCTTATCTGCCATATCCCTGAAATCAAAACACCCAACATTAGCATGATGATAGATTTAATATATAGATCAAGACTAGAACTCCAAGATACTTAAATAGAGTACCGCATTGTAACTATACTGCGGTATCATATCCACAATTACTGAACTCCACCCAAGTCGCCTAAGTCCTGGAGATAATAAGAAATCATGTTTTTCGAGTCGACATACAAAGTAAGTTTGCACGTCGTAAAAGATATAATCAAGAAGAATGTGATTCAAGAATGGTAAACGGCAAAGTGGCAGGACATGTTTCCTAAACACGGGTATTCTGATTCGTGTATTGGGTACAATACCCAACTACAAAAAAATCAACCCAACTAACCTATGGCTCTGATACCAAAAGAACCGTGTCACGCCCCGCTTCCCAGAGTACGCTAGAATGGGCACGTGACATAGCCAACCATGCTACCTGTGGGTAGGAAGTATCCATCCACAGTCACATTACGGCTGTAGAGATATCAAGAACAAGATAGAACGATCTAAAACATGTCCATAATCCAGAATAACATGAGTAAATAAATAAATGCGGAAGCAAATGATCCAATACAAATAACTGAAAAGTATGTCCCATAATGCGGGCTCACATCAGGAAATAAATGCAGGAAGTAAAACTAACTACTACTGAACTCACAGCTCAGCCTGCTGGCTGAAATACTCTTGCTCGGACTGCGACAGCGGTACAGAATCTGGGCCATGCAAAACCCAGACGTCAGCGCGTTATGTCAACAAGTAATATAAACAATGTAACATGCTATGCAAAATAAACATGAATAAAATGAAAGTAGCAGTAATATGAATCAAGCAGTGCAGGGTAGTGTGCAGTGGGTAACTAAACTGTTCTATCAGGTTTTTCTATTCTAAAGTCTTTGAAATCAATTGAAGAATCGTCGATCTAACTCAATAGTATCCCGTGCATGCCCGGGACCACGGTCAAGATCCTCGGGGCTGAATCCGAGACGTGCCGCTAGGCAGTAACAGGTAGCAGGCTGGGCAAGTGATGTCAGCATCATCACTCCGGGGCTGGCCAAGCCCGTAAGACTGATCAGAACAGGTATCGAACTGTTGAGTTACAAGTCGGTTTCACCTTTGATTTCCCCATACCCCCAAGTTATGTATGTCAGGTCAGGTATACAGTAATCAAGAACTAATGCCAACACAGGTTCAGGTAAAAGTAGGTTTGTCTGGATAGACAACAGGAACGGTCCATGAGGACTACATGTCAGGTTTGTTGGCATTAGACACAGGATCAGGTAACGGGTCAGGTCATGGTACATCGGGTCAAGTCAACAGTATACGGCACCATGTCAGGTGTATCAATATATATATGTGGCCATGTCAGGTCAAGATGTAAACAATATTGTGGGTGTGCTCACAATCAGATATATAATCGAACAGGGTATTAACAACATGAAATAAGCAATGAATTAAATAATAAGCATGTTTCATTCAATCACAAGGGTGCAGTAATTCAATGTAGCCGTTTAGTCATGTTAACAGGTTTAAGCACCCTTAGCGGTGCAATAATTTATGTGACGGTTCAATATAGTTATATCAGGTTAAATGCATACGAGTGTCCGAATGTAACAGAACTACATGGATAATTGCTACCAGCTATTTAACAGTAAAAATGTGATTGAACCGGTAGATTTGATTACTGGGTTCAAATTGCGAACTGTAAGTTTCATGTTTAACCGTAAAATGATATAATGCAATTTATAACCGAAATGGAAAACGATTGTACCAAGCTAATTTTACAGGTTTAGGATGTCAATACATATATAATTATACTGTATAGCATGTAGCAAGGGGTACTTGCCTCAACGGGTCGCGAACCGGGAAAAACGGAACGTAACGTCGGCGGGGAAACTCGCGACGGAAGCACGGTTCACGGATTGAACCCAAACAACGAACAATGGAACCAGGCGTGTCAGAGTACTCTACTGGATCGTCGGGACACGTCACCGGCACGGCCGGATTCTGGCGAGCACGTGAACAGTGAAAGAAACATCATGTTTTGAAACAAAGAAATACATGGAATTACAAGGAAAGGGGGAAGGATCTGAGAGGGTGCTTACGATGATCAGCAGAGGGGTTGCGAAGGTTGACGACGCCACCGGAGCTCCGGCGGTGAACAGTGATCGCGGGGGAAGAAAACTGTCGATGAAGAAAACATTAGCCAAGAAGGAAGGAAGAAGGGAAAGAGGAGGGAAAAAATCTTACCGAGGAGCGTGCAAGGTCGGGGACAAGAGGACGGGGTCGGCGGGCGGCGACAGTCGGCGGTCCGGCGGTGCACAGGGGGTTGCAGGTGGCTGCGATGGGGTTCACAGGTGGCTGCGAAGGTGGGAGGATGTGGATATGGGTGAGACGAGGAAGAGGAGGCGAGGGTGCGGGTGGTATCGGCGTCGGCGTCGGGGCTGCGGCGGCAAGGATGGAGGTGGCTAGGGTTGCAGCCGTTGGGTTTTCTCGCGAGGGCTCGGGTTCTCAGTTGCGTGATGGAGAAAAAGAAATGAGGGGGGAAATATTTAAAAGGGGAGAGATAGAGAGAGAGAGAGAGAGAGAAAGATAGAGAGAGAGATAATGGAGGGGAGAGAGAGAAAGAGAGAGAAAACTGTGATGGGGCCCACGAGATGTATAGATCTCGTGATTGGCTGCAGAAGGGAAAAATTTCACAGTTCAAAGAATATTTTCACAGTTCAAAGAATAATTTCACAGATCTCGTGATTTTCAGAAGATTTTCACAGTTCAAAGAATAATTTCACAGATCTCGTGATTTTCAGAAGATTTTCACAGTTCAAAGAATACTATTCTGTTAAAAGAATATTTTGATTGGTTAATGTTACCTTAAGTGATGGTTTTTAAAATATATAAAATTTGGGATTTTGGCGTTAAATAAAACATTTTCAAATCGCGTCCGGGTCGGGTCCACAAATTCGAAATTTAAATAATAGGATTTTAAGCGGGTTCCAAATTTTAAAATTAAGTGTTTTATGATTAAAAAGCATACCCCCAAAACGGACACCTGTACGCGCGCGTAGCCATCCAAACTCGCCCGTTTCACTGAACGGGACGAGAACACAAAGCACGGACGCTACCACGAGGCTAGGGGTGTCGAGTAGGCTAAGATGGATATTTTTAATTTTATTTTAGATGCTAAAATTTGTTATATGCATAAATGACTTTGCCAGATAAAATTTAACAGTAAGTCACAACACAAGCAAGATGAATGAAATGAGTACCACCTAATGCTCAACCAGTAACTGAAAAAAAAACAGTAGCTTTGGACTCGGGTGTTACAGTAATGAAATCCCCACCCAATCTGGATTGGTGTAAAAGCCCCTTAAAGTCAATTTTAAAGATGCAAAGCAGTAAACACAATGAAACACATGCCAAAAAAATTTTTATTGCGGCGCAAAGAATCCTGCACAAGATCAAGTTATTGGAGAAGGGAGAGAAATTTTTGCGCAAAGAACCCTGCAGGAAAATATTTCAGAGGAGATCAGGGGGTTCAGAAGAAGAAAAGATGCTTATAGAGAGTTTTCCACGTGCTGACGTCACCAACAGGCCGCGGATCCGCCGCGGGAACGTGCCTTTGACCACGGTTCTGCGGTTGACTCGGTGGTTCAGATCCCAACTGTTTTTCTGTTTCTCTGTTCTGATTTTCCTCTGTTTGTTCAGATCTGTTGTTTGCTGTTTTGCTCTCTGGATTTTTCCAGATCTGAATCTGTTCGTCGATCCTGCACAATTCAAACGAGACACCCTTCAAAGAATAACAAGATGATACTTTTTTTTATATTTTTCGGTTTTATGATTTTTCAATTTTTATATTAACCCGAAATTGCAAAAAGAAAATACTATGCCATCCCCGGCAACGGCGCCATTTGATTGTTGTTGTTTTGCGTATGCGTTTTTAAAAGATGAATCAAATAATAGTTTACCGCAATCAAGAACGGTGTCGCTTGGTAGCTAGCCGGTGAGTACGGGTCGGTCCACAGGGATGTTATGTATTTCCTAATTTGGTCTAACGAGTTAATTCCAAACGGTGTAGATGGATTATCACTAAAAACTAAACTGATTTAAAATAGGACTAGAATCTTGCTAGGGTTAGGTTTAGGTTAAGTTTGGAAATTAAAGATTTCCTCACCGCTTTCAATGCCCTAATTTAGATCTCTTTAGGTGTTATGGTAATAATTAATAAAGGGGATTAGTACCATCGGGAAGAAACGATGTTTCTTCCTCTAGGTTCTTGTCCTTCCTTTCTTAATTATTACCCTAACCTCCATGGAAAACATACGCAACCGGTCGTTTAAACTACGGTATCACCGCTACCTCGTGGGATAGGAAGTCGTAGGAACGGTGTGTGTATGTATGTGATCAGTCGAAAATACTGTATATTTTAGCAGGCAATTTCCTTAACATTTGCATACACTTAGAAGTGTACGGTATTTATAATTCACATATTAGCTAATCGGTCGCAAAATATCAAATTACACGTATTCGACCTTAAAACCGGCATTCCTAGGGAAATTAACTGCATTGCATGACATAGCATATTTTCGATATCTTGCAACCACTATTTCAAAGTCTCTGCAGGAAAAGAGATACTTGCTCGACCATTACAATTGCTCGTAAATTCACTGAACTCAAATCTGGTATCAACACTGAAGGCAAACTGCAATTCTAAACATCATAGTAAAGCCCAAATAGCAGTACCAAGCAACTGCATAAGACACAGATCCCGAGGCCATTAAGTAGCCGCGGAAGCGCGGCCTAAAGCTACCTCGCGCGGCGGAAGCGCGGTGTCCCTAGGGAGTCAACCCCTCAAATTGCATCGAAACTCCTGTTTCAGTTCCCACTACTCAAAAATGCACACAAAAGTCCAGAAGAGTCCAGACACTTCCACCAGATCAGCAAGCTCCTATACTAGCCTAAAACTTCTAGAACTTTCCTAAACCCTTGCTTAAACCCTAAGCTAAACCCCAACAAACTTGGCCAACAAACTTTGGGAGGGAAAGTCCAATTTAAACCTAAACCTAGTTCTATAAATAAGACCCTAGGCTCTCTCATTTCTCATCTTGGAAAAATATTGATTCAATCTTGGAGATAGATAGATTCAACCCATTTTTAGTTTTAGCCATTCTTTTTCTCCATCTTCTTCTTCCTCAAGATTAGTGAGAAATCTTGTAGGAAACCCTAACCCTAGATCTAACCACAATTCAAGATCTTGAGTGCAAGCCAAGCAAGATTCCTTCAACCCTTTTATGAGCCGAGCCGATCTTCCATCGGGCAAGAGATCAAAGTAGATCCACGATCCACGGAGACGAGCGAAGCCGAGTCAACAATCGATTTTCTTTCTTCTTGTAGATCTTGAAAGAATGTATTGACATTGTTGATTAAATAAAAGGTGATATTTTCTTCTATCTTGTTTTCTTTAAATTCCGCATCATGTTATCTTTACTATTCTTGAATATTGTCTATGTGGTGATGTGTGAATAAAACTCCGCTCGTTAAGGAGTCGAAACAATCTTTAGTATGATGATGTAGCAAATTTGTAATCAATTCTTGAATCCCACGAATTTGTAAACCCTAGCAAATTCAAGAATCGACAACCCAATTCGATGCGATGCTTTCTTGATCAACATCGCTCGAGATTGGGGTGATCCGATCGTTTCTTGAAATTGCTAGAGGCTAGAATATAAATGGTATCATCGAAAGAGCAAGGGTTAAGAGATGAAACCCTAATTTCATCAAGAAAACCCTAACTCGCGTCGATAACCATTGATCTAGTATCAATTCTTCGAAGGACAAGAATACGAAATATTGTAGACTACAACACATCTAAAGATCCGATCGATTCCTACGAGCCTCTCTATTATTCTTGATTGTTGTTTGGAAAATACCATTGAAACCCCGATTCTTGATTGTTTATAATTTCTTGATTCTTTAATAGAGAATTGTGGCACACAAATACAAATCACTCTTGAATCTTGTTTTCTTTTTTGCTTAACATTTCATTTCGAACAAATTAAAATACAAACGAATCTCGAGATCCCTGTGGACGATCCGCACTCATTCATTAACTACAAACGACACCGTAGTTTGATTGCGGTCAATTTAAATATTTGATTTGATTTACACAAACGAAATTTACATTCAATCAAAATGGCGCCGTTGCCGGGGATCGCGCGCTAATTCGTTTACATTTTATAGTTTGAAGTGAAAGAATTATTACGTTTCATTTCTTGAAATCAAAATTCGTACAAACTCTTACACGTGTGTTGTGATTTGATTGCAAGGTGATCTGGAGCATTCTGAGCTGTGGAAAAATTATTTGGGATATACCTGAGTGCTGGAGATAGCAACAGTAAGCAGCTGAAGAAAATTGGTACAGTGAACCCATCAACAAGCCGCGGAAGGGCGGCATATGCATGGTAATTGCGACGGAACCGCCGCAGTCTTGGAGGTTCTCTGGAAAATTTTCCAGCAGGTGATTTCTTTCTCTCTCCCCTCTCCTCTTTTAGCTCCAACTAATCCTTTCTGCAGGATTCTTTGCAAACAATAGCTGCGCCGCAAAAGCAAATTAAAATTGTGCGTGATTTTGTTTTTCTTGGTTGTTTTGCATATTAAATACGGAATTTAAGGGGCACGGCCAAATCCAAATTAGGTGGGGATTTCATTACCCTTCCTAGGCCCCGAAAACCACCAAACTTGCATCCGCATTTACCCCCATTAACTAAAAGAAATCTAGAGATGACTCTAAGGACTGTCGTGCTCATTTAGGACAAAAGAGGGCCGTGGGTAATTCATTGCTTATCCGCGTTTTCTTGTGGTGCCTAAGGCGAGTGTGTCTAAGGCTAGTGGTTATTAATTAGGTCCACTGTAGTGGTGGTTCCTTCCCACTTACCTGGCACTCATCCGGCCACAGGGGGACAAAGAGGCAGTGGAGGATTGATCCTGCGACTTGTCTTTTGGCAGTTAGGAGCGGTCTAGAGCCGGACCTAGGTGACCATTAGATTTTAGGTTTGTGTTGCTGCATTTGGTTGTCGCATCATTTTTTCAAAATCCGTCCCTTTTAAAAGCAAACACCGCATTCATTTTACCCCTAATTATAAGTCAACGCTGCCACTTGTACTAACCCTTTTTAGTACAAGATAGGCTGGACACGGGATTCTAGTGCCCGTTTAGTCCGCGTACCCTTCATCGACTCCGAAGTCGATAATTCTCCATTTACCTTTTCTTTACCTACTACCACACCCACATCGATGGATCCAAATCCATCAAACTTCTTTAACCCTAATCTGCCACCGTCCGTTGGTGCGCAGAATCCTCTACACATTTCTCTTCAGGAAAGATGTTATCCACTTAGAGGTCCTCTTTCGACCTGCTTATCCACACCACCAGCCAACGGGGATAATTTTGAAATTAAGCCCCAGTATATCAACCTTTTACCTAAATACCACGGACTCGAGACCGAGGACGCTTACGTTTTCATTACCAAATTTGAAAACGTATGTGCTATGATGGGTACGTCTCAGCTTTCTGTGGATGCGATGCGTCTACGACTTCTTCCTTTTACCTTGTGCGATATAGCCGAGAAGTGGCTATATAACACCACCGCACACTCTATTACGAATTGGGAAGAATTCGTCGCTGCATTCCTAAAGAAATTTTACCCAGTCCAAAGAACGGCTCGAATTCGTAGCGAATTGAACCAATTTGCCCAGCTCCATACCGAACCATTTTCAAAGTACTTTGAACGTTTCAAGGATCTAATGGTTCAATGTCCTCATCACGGCATCCCGAGATGGGAGCTTTGCCGAATCATCTATGAGGGCAGTAACCCTAGCACGAAACAAAGCCTTGAAAATATGTGTCAGGGTACATTTATGACTAAAGACGATGGGGAAGCCTGGCGATACTTAGAAGAGTTCGCTGAAAAATCACTAATTTGGGAGAGTGGAACCCAACCATTGAATAGGGGTGGCATACACCAAGTAGATGTGTCCATAGGTGTTCGAGCAGAAATGGCAGCAATGCAAAAGAAGCTCGACGCTATGGAACACAAATTTGCAGCAGCCTCCCTAAACCCGGTATCACTCCCCAAAACTATTTGTGGGTGCTGTTCTGATCCGTCACACTTAACGGAAGAATGTCCATTAAACTCGGCGTTTCAAGGTCACGAGCATTCTAATGCCGCATTTCAACGACCTCGAAGCGATCCATATTCTTCCACGTACAATCAGGGTTGGAGGAACCACCCGAATTTTGCTTGGAACCAAAATCAATCTCAAAACACGGTTCCAAACACAAATAACTTTCAAAGGGCTCTTCCTCCACCACAACAGCAACCCCTCCAACTCACTCAGCACCCCTACCAGTCACAAAATTTCCAAAACTAGGGCAACACTCCTGCACAGTCTAATCCTATGCAGCCCTGTTCTGACGATTTCTCTCAATTTACTCAAACCATGAAATCACTTTTGTCCAATTTCATGGAGGTTTCGACTGAGGTTAGATCTTCCGTCAATGAGATAAAGAAAATCTCAGCGTCACAAGCTGAGAGTATTAGAACGATGGAAGCTGAAATCGCACGCCTCAAAGCTGAAATGAGTGCGAGAGAAAAAGGGAAACTTCCCTCTCAACCCCTACAAAATCCTGGGCATTACAATGTAAATGCCATTACCAAGTTGAGATCGGGAAGATTGCTGAATAATAATGTCGGGGAAGATATTGATAATACTGAAAATCATGTCAAAACCCCGGCTGAGACCTTTCCACATACACACACTTCTCCTTCTGATCCTTCTTCTTCTACCACACCACCTTCGCACGAGCCTATTCTCCAGTTCCCTTTAGGCTCAACACCTTCACCCAACCCTTATAGTTCTCCACAGACGGTCCCCACACCTCTTTTGGGATCTCGTCTACCCCCCTTTCCTTCTCCTATGATGGACCCTGCGCTTATTGCGAAAGCACCTTACCCGAACCAGTTAAGGGCTAACAGAACGAGTCCTCATATGGAGAAAATTTTAGAAATGTTCAAACAGGTTAACATTAATATCCCTCTCCTAAATGCGATTCAACAAGTCCCCGCTTATGCGAAAATTCTAAAGGACTTGTGCACTAGGAAGAGGAAGACCCAAGTGCCGAAGAAGGTCTTTATGGCTAATAATATCAGCATTGCTTTTATTCCCCAGCTACCAAAGAAACGAAAGGACCCAGGATGTCCTACAATATCGATTTCAATTGGGGGTAAAAACATAAATCGTGTTCTTTTAGACCTTGGCGCGAGTGTTAACCTGTTACCTTATTCTGTCTATGAGCAACTAGGAATTGGAGAGCTGAAACCTGCTCATTGTACTCTCCAGATGGCGGACCGATCTATCACGAAACCAAGGGGTGAATTAGAGGATGTGTTAATAAAGGTCGAGGAATTTGTTTTCCCTGTAGACTTCATTGTGCTCGACACACATCCTGTAGCAAACCCCCGGGGCCAAATTCCGGTGATCTTAGGTCGTCCTTTCCTTGCCACTTCCAACGCTGTTATAAACTGTAGAAATGGTTCAATGAATTTATCATTTGGAAATATGACCATTGAACTAAATATCTACAGAGTTGGGAGTCAGCCATCAGAACCTAGTGCTCATATTTTAGATGTGTGTTCTGTCCATGAGATCGCTCCCGAAAGTTGTGGAGCCGAGGAACTTTGCTTTACTGATCTCGATGACATTAGCACATCTCTGCTTGATCTTACACTTGATCTTAGTAAGGACACTTCACTTACACTTGAGTCCTGCACTTCTGACTTTTCTCCACCCGAGTCTGTATCTTTCACAGGCTCTGAGCTTCTTTGTAAATCCAAAAATCACTCTATGATCCTTCCTTCGATCATTTCTCCGCCTGAATTAGATCTCAAGGTCTTACCTTCTCACCTAAAATATGCATATCTTGGTGAGAAATAAACTTTACCGGTTATAATTTCCGCTTCCCTTGCATCAGAGCAAGAGAATGCACTTCTATCGGTATTAAGATCTAATAAAGAGGCGTTTGGTTGGAGTATGGCGGACATCAAAGGGATCAGTCCCTTGATTGTTGAACATCATATACATGTGATGGATGATGCCAGACCGACCCGAGAACCACAGAGACGGTTAAATCCCGTCATGAAGGAAGCTGTCATGAAAGAGATCGTCAAATGCTTAGATAGTGGTATTATATACCCGATCTCCGATAGCCAGTGGGTAAGTCCTATACACGTCGTTCCTAAGAAATCCGGCATCACAGTTATCATAAATGAAGTGAATGAGTTGATTCAGACACGCACCCAAACTGGGTGGCGTGTATGCATTGATTATAGAAAACTCAACGCTGCTACGAGGAAAGATCATTTTCCTCTACCATTTATTGATCAAATGCTGGAACGCTTAGCGGGACGACAATACTATTGTTTCATGGACGGTTACTCAGGCTACAATCAGGTCCCCATCGCCAAAAAGGATCAAGATAAAACCACTTTTACTTATCCTTTTGGTGCCTTTGCTTACAGTCGCATGCCCTTCGGGCTATGCAATGCTCCCGCTACCTTTCAGCGGTGTATGATGGGGATATTCTCTGATATGGTAGAGAATTTCCTGGAGATCTTTATGGACGACTTTTCGATTTTTGGAGACTCTTTTTCTGAATGCCTAGCGAATCTTGACGCTGTTCTTACTCGATGCAAAGAGAAGAACTTGACTTTAAACTGGGAAAAATGCCACTTTATGGTCCAAGAAGGAATAGTCCTTGGACATGTCATTTCACAGAAGGGCATTGAGGTTGACAGAGCTAAAGTAGATGTCATTCAAAACCTCCCTCATCCCAAAAGCGTCAAAGATATTCGTTCTTTTCTTGGCCATGCTGGCTTTTATAGGAGATTCATAAAGGACTTTAGCAAAATTGCTAGACCTTTAACACTACTCCTGGCCAAGGATACGACCTTCCACTTTGACTCGGATTGCGAGACAGCTTTCGACTCACTTAAACACTCACTCACTTCAGCCCCCGTTTTATCATCACCAAACTGGGACTACCCTTTTGAGCTGATGTGTGACGCATCTGATTTTGCAGTAGGTGTTGTCCTAGGACAACACATTGAAAAGATGCCACACGTGATTTACTATGCTAGTAAGACCCTGAATGATGCGCAAATCAATTATACAACCACAGAGAAAGAACTATTAGCGGTTGTATTCGCATTAGAGAAATTCAAGCCTTACTTAATCGGCTCACCTATTGTTGTATATACTGACCATTCCGCTTTAAAACATCTGTTGGCGAAGAAAGATGCCAAAGGTCGACTAATACGTTGGATCCTTCTTTTACAAGAATTCGATCTTGTTATCAAAGATAAGAAAGGATGTGAAAACGTAGTAGCTGACCACCTTTCACGCATCATTTCTTCCCCTGTGACCCTGCCGATCAATGACTCGTTCCCTGATGAACAACTCTTGAGCGTATCCGCTGAACCATGGTTCAGGGATATTGTGAACTATCATGCCACGGGACTTATACCGGGCGATTGGTCTAAACAGGACAAATACCGCTTTCTTTCCCAAGTAAAACACTATTACTGGGACGAGCCTTATTTGTTTAAATATTATCCTGATCAGATCATTCGCCGGTGCGTCCCAAATGAAGAGTTCAAGAGTATTCTTTCATTTTGTCATGATCAGGCCTGTGGGGGTCACTTTGGTCCTAGAAAAACAGCGGAAAAGGTTTTGCAATCTGGATTTTATTGGCCGACCTTATTCAAGGACGCATTTGAACATTGCAAAACCTGCACACAATGTCAGTATACGGGTAGAATATCCCAAAGGAATGAAATGCCTCAGCAACCCATTCTGGTTGTTGAAATGTTTGATGTTTGGGGCATAGATTTTATGGGTCCTTTTCCCAACTCCTTTGGGAATCTGTACATATTGCTGGCGGTTGATTATGTCTCCAAGTGGGTAGAAGCCATTCCAAGTCGCACTAATGACAGGAAAGTTGTCATTAAGTTCTTAAAAGAGAATATCTTCTCGCGATTTGGACACCCACGCGCTATTATTAGCGATAATGGGACACACTTCTGCAACAGATCTTTCGAGACTCTGATGCGGAAATATTCAATCAACCACCGTCTTTCTACACCCTATCACCCCCAAACAAGCGGGCAGGCTGAGATCTCAAACAGACAAATCAAACTTATCCTGGAGAAAACTGTTGCCAAAAATAGAAAAGGCTGGTCGACCAAATTGACGGATGCTCTTTGGGCATTCAGGACTGCATATAAGACCGACCTAGGAATGTCTCCATATAGGATAGTTTTTGGTAAAGCATGTCATCTACCTGTTGAGATAGAACATAAAGCATTGTGGGCTATAAAGGAAATTAATTTTGATCTAAACCTTGCTTGCAACTTTCGGAAGCTGCAACTTAACGAGCTAAGCGAACTCCGCGATGAAGCTTATGATAATGTTGTAATCACAAAGAATAGGACTAAGGTTTTTCACGATAAAAACATTGTAAGGAAAACATTTTTACCTGGTCAACAGGTCCTTCTTTATGATTCACGATTACACCTTCATGCGGGTAAGCTCCGATCTCGTTGGAAGGGACCTTTTGTTGTGCGGTCTGTATACCCGCACGGGACAGTAGATATTGAAAATGCTAAAAACGGCACTGTTTTCAAAGTAAATGGACATAGATTAAAGCCGTATTTTTCCACTGACCCCACGGAGGAGCTCTTGTTCTTACAAGAGCCAGTTTATTTTGATTAAAATTCCTCCGTCTCACTTTCATGTCCAGTATATCATTGCATCATTTTTTTGAATGAAGGTGAGTAAATAAAACAAGTTTGGGGGAAGTTCTTCACTTATATATTTTGCCCCCACTAATAATTCCCTCCAGATTTACAGATTTTTGTAGGTATAACTGTCGGCAACAGTGACGACACTGTTGAAACCAAGTTTGGGGGAGGTTTGTGCTTATTTTTGCATCATTTGCATATCATCTGCATAAGCACAAAACATTTCTTTTAAAAATCTATAAAAATTGAAAAATTTTCAAAACCCATAAAAAATTTAAAAATTTTCAAATATAAAAATAATTTTAATATTTACACTTTTTTGTATATAAATAAGATAATGAAAGTTTAGACAGTGAACAATTACATCCATGAGATTGAAAAATTTTAGAAAACTAAGAAAATTAGAAGTTTTCTTATACGAACTAGTAATAAGTAGTTATGAGCCGTTGTCCCAAGGGTTAGTAAGATGAAGGACGTCACTAATCTGAGGATAAAAATAAGTCTGAAAAATAGTTTCTATTCTGGAAGCCAAACATTTTGAACGTTGCTACCCTGCTATTCGCACTTACACACATCTTAAAGCCTGGGATAGTAGAGGATACCTTGAAATGCTCTTGTCTTAAAGCCAAAAGTATGAAAAAAAAGAAAAAAAGTATTTTGAAAGTGGTGAGAAAAATGGATACTGGTTTTGTTATCACCAAGGGCAAGAAAAATATATAGCAAAAGGGTGCTTCTTCACCTAGTGCCCCAAGGTCAACTGGTCTGGGAGTCACTGCTATGCCTGAGGTGGTGCAAGACTAGGAAAATACACCAAGTTAGCGAGCACATCAGTAATCGGTCGGTTAGTACCTCAAGAAGTATTAACGGTCGCATGAAAGTGTGTAAGCAATCTCGTTTGCCAAGAAGTACTGAGGTCGAAGGGCAAGGGTATGATAGCTTGAATTGAATTCTCCGGGTGTAGGGATGTCTTTACACACACGCAGGGTGATATGATCGATGTTTGGAATAAAGATAGGAATGAAGAATAAGACGATGTTTTATTGAGGGAAGACGTGATTTCTGACATCTTTTCATAACCATTAAGATAGGGCTCATGACAACCGAAAAGCTAGCTTAGTTGGAAACCCTAACTTTTCAAGGCTTTTCTTTTACAATTCTTGTCTTTAAATGTAATATTCATGATCTTACTTTTATTTTTGGATTTTGTGGGTGCAATCCGCTGAAAACCCTCAGGAGACAACACTCCTCCTACTAGGGACACCTAGAGGTTTAAAGGCTTGTTGCACGTGCTCAGTGCAATCGTGTTGCCTACGAAAGTGTGCTAGTTAGTTTTTCTCTTTCTTTGTTTTCTCCTTCTCTTTTTAATAAAACATTCTCTCGAGACGATCGAAATTAAGTTTGGGGGTATTTGATCAGTCGAAAATACTGTATATTTTAGCAGGCAATTTCCTTAACATTTGCATACACTTAGAAGTGTACGGTATTCATAATTCACATATTAGCTAATCGGTCGCAAAATATCAAATTACACGTATTCGACCTTAAAACCGGCATTCCTAGGGAAATTAACTGCATTGCATGACATAGCATATTTTCGATATCTTGCAACCACTATTTCAAAGTCTCTGCAGGAAAAGAGATGCTTGCTCGACCATTACAATTGCTCGTAAATTCACTGAACTCAAATCTGGTATCAACACTGAAGGCAAACTGCAATTCTAAACATCATAGTAAAGCCCAAATAGCAGTACCAAGCAACTGCATAAGACACAGATCCTGAGGCCATTAAGTAGCCGCGGAAGCGCGGCCTAAAGCTACCTCGTGCGGCGGAAGCGCGGTGTCCCTAGGGAGTCAACCCCTCAAATTGCATCGAAACTCCTGTTTCAGTTCCCACTACTCAAAAATGCACACAAAAGTCCAGAAGAGTCCAGACACTTCCACCAGATCAGCAAGCTCCTAAACTAGCCTAAAACTTCTAGAACTTTCCTAAACCCTTGCTTAAACCCTAAGCTAAACCCCAACAAACTTGGCCAACAAACTTTGGGAGGGAAAGTCCAATTTAAACCTAAACCTAGTTCTATAAATAAGACCTTAGGCTCTCTCATTTCTCATCTTGGAAAAATATTGATTCAATCTTGGAGATAGATAGATTCAACCCATTTTTAGTTTTAGCCATTCTTTTTCTCCATCTTCTTCTTCCTCAAGATTAGTGAGAAATCTTGTAGGAAACCCTAACCCTGGATCTAACCACAATTCAAGATCTTGAGTGCAAGCCAAGCAAGATTCCTTCAACCCTTTTATGAGCCGAGCCGATCTTCCATCGGGCAAGAGATCAAAGTAGATCCACGATCCACGGAGACGAGCGAAGCCGAGTCAACGATCGATTTTCTTTCTTCTTGTAGATCTTGAAAGAATGTATTGACATTGTTGATTAAATAAAAGGTGATATTTTCTTCTATCTTGTTTTCTTTAAATTCCGCATCATGTTATCTTTACTATTCTTGAATATTGTCTATGTGGTGATGTGTGAATAAAACTCCGCTCGTTAAGGAGTCGAAACGATCTTTAGTATGATGATGTAGCAAATTTGTAATCAATTCTTGAATCCCACGAATTTGTAAACCCTAGCAAGTTCAAGAATCGACAACCCAATTCGATGCGATGCTTTCTTGATCAACATCGCTCGAGATTGGGGTGATCCGATCGTTTCTTGAAATTGCTAGAGGCTAGAATATAAATGGTATCATCGAAAGAGCAAGGGTTAAGAGATGAAACCCTAATTTCATCAAGAAAACCCTAACTCGCGTCGATAACCATTGATCTAGTATCAATTCTTCGAAGGACAAGAATACGAAATTTTGTAGACTACAACACATCTAAAGATCCGATCGATTCCTACGAGCCTCTCTATTATTCTTGATTGTTGTTTGGAAAATACCATTGAAACCCCGATTCTTGATTGTTTATAATTTCTTGATTCTTTAATAGAGAATTGTGACACACAAATACAAATCACTCTTGAATCTTGTTTTCTTTTTTGCTTAACATTTCATTTCGAACAAATTAAAATACAAACGAATCTCGAGATCCCTGTGGACGATCCGCACTCATTCATTAACTACAAACGACACCGTAGTTTGATTGCGGTCAATTTAAATATTTGATTTGATTTACACAAACGAAATTTACATTCAATCAGTATGCATGGAGTCCCATTAATTATATGTGATGGGCAAGAAAGGTGTGAGAGATTTTTATCTCTCAAACCTTCCATATTCCTAACCCTAGCAAGTGAGGAATTACTCACTCATTAGGGAATTGATAAACATTTTCTAACTATCTAACTATGGCAGATATAAAAATTATACTAAGGCAGAATGAAAATTAACTAGGGCAATGAAATAAAAAAACCTTTCTTTATTTGATGGCTCTTTCCAAACATTTACACCGAATTTAGAATTCTGAATAGATGAAATAAAATGAGACATACCCCAAAGGAGGTTTTAGGATTTCTATTTATAGATCATAGAAACCCTAGGGTTACATTCGATTCACGTCTGCATTTACAATTTTACCCCCTAAGAAACTTAGTCAACGCACCGCCACGCCGCCACAGACTTTTGCACCGACACGGGCGACGTACGGCCGCGGATCCGCGGCCAATAGCTAGGTTTGGCCGCGGTTCCGCGGCCAAGTATGGAGCTTGCTGGTTGATTTCTCATGGGCTGCTTCTAGTTGCATTTTTCTTCTTGTTTCTTCACTTGATTTCTCAGTTTGTCTTCTAGTTTTCTTCCAGATTTCCACAGTGAATAATGTCGTGGACTTTACCGCTTGCTTCGTGTTGAAATCTTGAACCTTGCGCTGCCTTTGTTCTATGTGGAATTGTCCATTGATCTTCGTTTATTTTCCAAACTGTAGGCTTGATCAAGATTCTTCCATTTGTCGGTCGTAGTCTCACTTTTGCACCGTCTTTTCATCAATTTCACTGTTTTTGTTCTGAGAACCTGTAACCTGCAAATATGTAGCAGACATAGATCAAAAGCACCTGTTTATTTGTAAAATGACTAAGAATGAGAAATATAATAATACAAAATTATGGTATGAACAGGATCCCACATTAATGGAGAGGTAGGCTCGTTAATGGGGAGCGTGATGGCGTGGAACGTGAATCGTGGGCGGCGGGTATCTCGCGCATGCCGAGATTCGCGGAGCCGTGATGTAGGTGCCTGTGATCAGCTCTACGGGTCGGTTAGGATGTGACTGAGGAGCATGAGCCCGGCGGGAGGATCGCCGACGAGCGGAAGGCCGAGGCACCTTTGTACCAAGACAACTCGGAGGCGAGCCGGGGGGTGATTTGGAAGGCCACCGAAGGTTGGGAGATCTCTCAGGTCGGAAGCCCGAGGTGAGGTCCTAACCGAAGTCCTTGATCCTTGCTTGTAGGTTTTTGGATGCGTCATCTGCAACGCGTCAGCATCTGGAAGTCATCGATATCGAGCCCCATCACTACCAAAAGTAATTATTTTACTAGCGAACTTCTAAACATGCTCTATACTTTTCTTTCGATCAAAAATGAAGGAAAGAAAACCTGTCATGTTTGATCCCCATCATCAGAATGAAACTTCTATCTAAATCTCTATTTTTTCCCCTCCCTGTCATACTGAACTTCTGAAATGCACCTCGCCCACTTCATGTGTACTATATATCTTGGTTTTAAATTTACCATACATATCTTTTGTTCAAGAAATGCCTCAAGATAATAGGTGATCAAGCAATATATATACTACAAATCCACAAGAAGATCTAGAGCAATAGGTAGGAATAATACAGCTTAGAATGATATTAATAATTAATGATTTGTTATGTTAAGTAGTTGTCTGACATGCATTAACCACTGAAAAATAGAATCTGTACTAATCCAAAGGTCTTGCACCGATATGTTTATATAAGTAGCATGCATGTCTTAAGTATATATGTTAAGAAAATGCCATATATCTAATCATACGGCCAACAGACTTAACTTAATTGGTACCAATTTTCTCTTCAACGTGAGAAGTCGCAGCTCGTAAGTTCGATCCCCGAAGGGGGTCGATTACCAAAAAAAAAAAAAGCATTGCTAATCATTGACAAAGAATTAGAGGCTTGATTCATCATTCATCATATATATCTACGGGTACCCAATTCTCCACTTGATTAAGATAACAACAATTATTAATTGTGAAGAGAAACATGAAGTAATTAAATTAAACAGCTACAAATTTTGACTTAAAAACAGGTACAAATTAATGTGAATGAATACAAACAGTAGATTTTCATGTATTGGATATGGATTAATTTTTCTTCCTCAACTTAATTTTACATTCAGAAAAAAAAATGTGTGTGTGTGTGTGTGTGTACTGTATATTTTACCACCATGAGCACCACATCAAGATCATACATAACTATACATTATAAACATGAAGTATATATGCTGAACAGAAGATTTTGTAATGCCAGGGATCAGAAATATCAAGATACATTCATTGTGAAGGTATATAATAAGATAAATTAATAAATAGCATGCATATCTTAAAATGGACTCCTATCCTATATACATGTGAACAAAATAACAAATATTTATCTTTTTCTTCATTACTTATCGCTACAAATTAAAGAATTGGAGTTTTGATTAATTCTTCATTCATATATCTAAATTACCTACTTCCTTACAATCAAGAAAACAACATTGTTAAGAGAACAGTAATATATAAATGGATTAGCCTAAGCTAGTAAAATTTTACCTGACCAAAGGTTTCTAGCTAATGTGAGACTGATCATATAACACTAATAATATAATCATATATCTAATTAATCACTTATGTTTACTCAAAATAATATATATCCAAACTAGCTAGTCCATGCAAACAAAAAATATATATACTCAAGCTATAGAATACAGTTTAAGGAAAAAGAATATCACTAAATGTGCATGGCATTGCAGCCCGCCACGACATATATAACATCATTACATGCAGCAAAATTGAATCTTGAGAAGAGTAATTAATTTTTTTTAATAAAAAATATAATAATTAATTAAGGAGCAGTTGATGTATAGACAATACTAATTAATGAGGATATCTTACCCGAATGTTAGAACCTCAAACCTTATGAAAACTTCGGAATTTTGGTGTATTGGCAGTGACATTTAACACCGGATGCTTCTTATTTTTGTTGGAAAGCAAGGTGTAAGGAATGAAGCCTGGTCCGAGATCTCATAATAACTAAAATTAATATAGATCTATATTAAGCAATAATTTCCCTTTTATTTTAAATAAAAGATCTTGGATCAAACTTCATTCCAAAAACCCTCACTCTCATGATCCCGCAATGAAACTTATCAATTCTCAAGGCCTCTTCTACTCCCAAGGAAATATACAATTTATATATGAGTGAAAACTAACTAGGTAGCTAGGTAGGTAAAGTTAGAGGCAAGGTATTATGGGAACAAGGCTAAACTATATATAATAGGGAAAAGCACATCATGGATATTAAAATAATTGGGAAATTAAGAAAAGATGGGTTTTTGAGAATATTATGTTGTCTTCTTCTAAGGGCAAGGGCTCTTTATCTTTTTGGGAGTGAGAGGGCGCTAAGCTTTTACAGGTTATCTCTGAGGAAAAGAGCTCCTAAACTAACATGGGGTTATTGTAAAGAGAAGTGAGAGGTTTCCCTTTTATGATGGTTTTTAATATATTAAATTTTGAGGTCATGAAGGCAGAAAAAGCAAAGCCAAAGCAAAAGGAATTAAAGAGAGCTGCCGACCAAAATCTAAGCATGATATAAAAACAAAAATAAAAAGAAAGCTATGCATGAATTGTATGCAAGGCCATAAAATGGTATTACCCCATTACATGTGTGTTACATTAATTGTCCGCTTTCTTGTGGAATATGCATGGGATGCAGATGATAATTAATGTATCATATCATATGTTTATGTTGTTTTAAACATTTTTTGCTCTACATGTCACAAAGCTTGAATCTGAAATTCACAGTGCGTGTTGTCACTACTACAAATGTGCCCAACAAGTTATGGGAAATTGGTGGCGGTTCAAACCGTTACCAATTAACGGTAACGGTTTTCATAGATTTAGTAACGGTCACGACCGCTACAAATCAAAAAATATGGCGGGCCCCACAACCCACTGGAGATAAAATCCCAAAACTCTTTAAATTTTCATCGAGCCTCGTGTTTTTCCTCCCAAATTTTTTATGGAGCGCCAAAATCCCTCTACGGCCGCCACTGCCACCTCCGTCGCCGGCGCCACCTCTCGTCACCTCCATGACCGTTCCCCTTCGAAGCCCTTGTCGCCTCTCCTCCGTGATCAAGCACAGCACCGTCGATCGAAGCCCTAGCTTCCGATCGAACTCGTCGAAGCTCGCCGCCGCTCGAAGTTTGCTCGCCACTGCTTGCCTCCGGTCGACAAGAGGTAAGTATAAACCGGTTAAATATTAATTTTTTTGGATTATTTTTAATATTTTTGCTTGATCCCAAAAAATAATTGTTGCTGCTGCTGCTGCTATTGTTGTTGTTGGTGTTGCTGCTGTTGTTATTCACTACTACAAATAAAGGCTGCCAGTACAAAGATGGCTTGGCCTTTCGGATAATAAAAACTGTAGGGGCAATTAACGAATGCACCTACGGATTAATTCGTATGGACAACTAATGCCCCTACCGATAAGACCGTAGGGGTGTATATAAATAAAAAATTGTTAAACTTATGCAGTTGCTCATACGGTGCAGCGTGAGAAAGCCCTACGGATATATCCATAGGGGAAAATTTCAAGATTAAAAAAAATAAAAACAAAAGGTTATTGTCCCCGTCACCGCATTATACCCTAATTCCCCAATTCCTTCCAAAATTTTCCTATGCGCGCTCGTTGCATCCGACCTCCTCCCTCGCCGCCTTCGACCTCATCGTCACCTCCTCCGAGCTCTCGGCCCCTTTTCCGACCTCGTCGCCTCCTTCGATTACGTCATCTCCTTTATCATCGTCTTCTTCGACCTCTTACAACCTCCAACGCCGCCTCCATCACCCCCTGCGCCGTCCTCTTCATCAAAGTCGAGCTTCTCCTTGGCTTCCTCGTCACCGTCGAAATTGTCAACCGGTTAGTTAATTTATTGATCAATTTAAATTTTTATTTTCGTAAATTGAATTTGGTGGATAGGGTTTCAATTTGGGGATTTTGAATTGTGGTGGTGGCTAGCTGTGGTGGTCGGCGGCGGCTGTGGTGGTCGGTGGTGGGTGTGGTGGCGGCCGTGCGGCGGCCGTGGTTTGGAAATGTGGGTAGCAGCGGCGGCGGCTGTGGTGGTGGCGGCTGCGCTGTAATTAAGTCTAGGGTTAGGGTTAAGCTAATTAGGGTTAATTAGGTCTAGGGTTAGGGTTAAGATAGTTAGGGTTATAATCAAGAGTGAGGGTTATGGTTTGGGTATTTTAGTGTTAGTGTCGGTGTAAGTGTATGTGTGTGTGAGAGAGATAATGTTGATGATATGTGTGTGTTTGTGAAAATAATGATGTTGATCTCTCATATTAAACAAGACCAAACCATAATTTTAAACTTAACATCAGAACTAAATCCAAAATCTTAAACTTAACACCAGAACTAAATCCAAAATCTTAAACTTAACACCAGAACTAAATCCAAATCTTAAACTTGATTAAGAAAACCCTTAATTTTAAAAACTTTACCCTAAACTAAAATCTTAAAACCCTTGAAATTAAAACGTAAACGTAAAACCAATTCGAGTTAAATCTTATAATAAGTGTATATATGATAATCGATAATAATATGAAATTTTCATATGCTCATCGATCGTCATATATGAAAATCAAAGCACGCCTTAGCCCTGTCTATCGGTTAATATACGTTCGATGTTCGTCATAACATAAAACTATAGGAAGGTTGTTAAATACCGAACGGTATCGTTCGGTGCTAACAACCATCATGTAGTCTATATGACGAGAAGATTCAATCGTATGATAACCGATAGATTTATCCAGTTTAGACAAGTTAGGAATGTATAAAGCAAAAACCTGCACTCACTCGTGTTTTCATTCTTTTCGAGTTATTTCGTTGGTACTTTTCCGCTGGTTCTCCATGTACAAAGATGATTAGATGTTCATTTCAATACTGTTTCATAGTATTGAAATGATTGTCTATTCTATTACAGTGTACTCGGAGAATAGCAGGGAGGTGCTGCCGAAATTTACTCGAAATGGATGAAAACATAAGCGAATGTGTGTCTGCTCTTTACATCTATACATTCTTGATAGGATAGAAGCCTTACCCCCCGACAGCCGAAACACACACACACAACATAAATACACAACACACGCATACACAAAGCACATACACACTAACAACCCTAAACCTAAACGGAAACATAAATTGAAACACACATACACAGAATACAACTCATATTTGGGTATTTTCAAACCTAACTTTGTTAATCGATAATTTATCCTTTTCAACGACAAATTTGCCCCTACGGATTTTCTTCTTTGTCAATAACCACCTCGTTCTTAGATTTCTCAATATAATCACTATAAAAAACTAAAATCCATAACTTACAATTTATATGTTATACAGTCTGACATGGCCCGTGAGTACATCAGAATTAAGAACTGGATGTACGTGGATTGGCAACAACGCATGCAATCTAAGTTTGTCGTAGGAGTTGCTGCTTTCATTGAATTTGCACGCGCACATAATAAGATCGTGTTAGAGAAGATTCTCTGTTCGTGCGATAGATGTGGGAATGAGTTCTGGAAGAAGGTAGAAATTATAGAGCTTCACATCGTTAAACATGGTTTTACTAGACTTTATACAACTTGGCTATATCACGAGGAATGACAAGAAGAAGACGGTAATACAACGGAAGAAAAAGAAGAAGACGGTAATGCGGTGGAAGAAGAAGAAGACGATAATTTCTTTTCAGAAGAAGAAATGGAGGATATGGTAGGGGCTACCCTCAGTGATAGTAATCCTACCGAAGAAGACATTCCTTCTGATCAAGGACCACGTGCGGATTGTTAGTGACATATGCCTTAGACGCCATTATTGTATAGTACTGGATTGTACATTACATTTTGGAAGTTTGGGATATACACAGATATAATAACAATCTTACTCAATATGATACTATGCTATCTAGTTTGATTCTGTCTTAACATGTGCATATGTTTCATTTCACATATTGCTAATACATGTTGATTGAGCCCTTAGGATCTTTGTTTGACTACCAGCGTTGTGATGACAGTCACACTAATGGGGGCTGGGTAGTCTATAAGCATATCCTTAAACTTATCCCCAGTCGTAGGATTATCGAGACAGGGCATCGATACTCCAGAATAGACTAGGGTATACGCTTCTTATCCCAGTCAGGAGAGGTGGCCTGTCCCGCTGCCATTGGTATATGGTACCAGAGATAGTATACATGTGCTCATTGGGTTATGAGTTACACTGCTCGTCGGCCTTCTTTTCGACAGGTACCTAGGTAGCCGTTATGTACAGCTAGTGTTACTGACGGACATGTGGTTAAACCCACTGCTAACGTACTATCGAGTGTTTAGAGTCCCGCACATAAGGTTTCCATGGTTCAGGCGAAACGATGTAGAGGCCGTGTGTTTTTACGTTCAGGGTTCTGATCACATACGTGTACTGGCTGCACGAATATTGTTCGGACGGATAATACTAGTGGGCTTAGGATTAAGCCGCATTCTAGTATTATATTATTAGATTATTTTTATCTCTTTCTATTCGTATTTTTTTGCAGTACGAATATATGTATGTATATACGGTGAGTGCATTCTTATAATTTTATAAGGAGTGCTTTTAGAAGGGGACACCTCATTTTGGATATATCTATTTTTGGTAAATAGATAATGAGGTGGAAATTGGAGATATTTGTGGCATGGTTTGAAGCATGGCTAATTCTTTAGTTTATTCATTTGACCTTACTATCCAAGCATGGTTACATTTTTCTTGCATGCTTGATTTTGTAAAAGACTTGGCCATTCTTCACTTGCATTATTCTATCATCATTCTTGTTTCGGCATTCTCTCTCCATTGCTCGCTTTCTTCTTCCTCAAATCCTAACCATCACATGTATTGTGAATCATAGGGTTCTTTAAGATAAATTAGTCCAATTAACTCTCTAAATCTTCTAAGCTACCTAGATTAGCAAACTAGGTACTTTAGTTACCTCATTCTTGAGGTTGGAGCTTGAACTATAGACTCTCGGGTGGATCTTCTTCGACACAAGGAGGCCGACGACCGAGCTTGATCTGCACCTTCTAGGAGCTCAAAATGAGAAGAAGAAGACCCGAAGGACTTGTATCTTGGAGGTATAAACCACTATCACAATAATTTATAACCTCTATGTGTTTTGCTAGTTAGGGTTTCTGAACGATCTTGGAAGTTTAGTCAATGTTACTTGTTTTAAAATCAATTTTGTAAATTCCGCCTCTTCACAAACCATGTGGGGTGTGTGATATCGACTTACACTGGTATCAAAGCCTACTCAAATCTTAACTAGCTCATTAGACAAAGTTTAGAATTACGAAACCGAAATAATTCCGAATCGATAAATTCAAAATCCAAGTTTCTGTCAATTTTTCTGGAGCCTCTAAATTTTTTTTAAACAATTGTAGAGTGCTCCTTTTATTGTAACTAGAACACTATAGAAAAACGAGGCACAAACTTCAAGGTTGAACTGCCGAAATTGGCCTTTTCCCGCCCTCGCCTGTTTTCCAGTGGAGTTGGGTCTCGAGTTTCTTACACTACTACAAATAGGGGTTGCCCCTACGGATTTATCCGTAGGGGCAACCCACTGCCCCTACGGATATATACGTAGGGGCGAAAAAATACCCCGTAGGTGCAAAGGCCGCAGGTGCAAGTTGAGGCCCTGAACTTGCCCCTACGGGCAAATTCTTGCCCCTACGGATATCTGTGTAGGTCCTGTTGCCCCTACGGATTAAGCCGTAGGGTATAAGATTTTATATTATTTACGGTTTATTTTAATAAATTACTTTGCCCTACGGATATACCCGTCGGGGCATGTACTACCCCCTACGGATATATGCGTAGGTACCTTTCCGTAGGGGCATAAATTCAGGATTCCTGATATTTAGCCCCTACGGATAACGCCGTAGGGGAGAGTCAGTTGCCCCTACGGATATATCCGTAGGGGCTTTCCCAACCCCCTGGTACTGAGATCTGGGGGAAATATCAGTTACTGCTGATATTTTGCCCCTACGGCGATATCCGTAGGGGTAACATGTTTGCCTACGGATTAATCCGTAGGTACATATTATCTGAATTTTTTTTTAAAAAATGGGCTGTTTGATTTTTCCCGCCCTGTGCACAATAATATATACATCAATCAAATCATATATTGCAGTATTCATAATCACATCTCACGCATATATATAATATACAAAAGAAACACAAAAACTGAATATGATATAAATACAAACCAATATCAATATCGTTTCAAAATGTAGTACAATGTGTATGATATAAATAAATACATGTTTCAAAAAAAAAGAACCAAAAATCTACCCTAGCTCGGTCCAGCTCCACCTCTGAATAACGATAGAATAACGC
The DNA here is from genome assembly GCA_030015575.1 of Agapanthus africanus. NCBI lineage: Eukaryota > Viridiplantae > Streptophyta > Magnoliopsida > Asparagales > Amaryllidaceae > Agapanthus > Agapanthus africanus. The sequence continues at coordinate 725,185,889 of CM057339.1, forward strand.
GCGCCTGCTCCTCGGTCAATAAACTATGCAATTTGTCGCGAGCGGGAGTCTGAGCGGCATGTGGTCTGCGCAGCCGCCGTCGAGGTAGTCGCTTGCGGAGCCGCGGCTGCGGGAGTCTGAGTGGGCGGTGGAGCTACATGAGCTGTCTGCGGAACCGCAGCCGATGTAGTGGCTTGCGGAGCCGCAGCCGAAGGAGTTGCGTGTGGAGGCTCGGCCGATCTACCCTGTCGCGTCCGGATATAACGTGTGTAAGAAGCGTGTAAGAACTGTTTATTATTCGAATTCGTATCATTATTAAGTTATTTCGAAACCCTGTTTGGATATCTAGTTTGGAAAAGCGTTGTTTATTTCAATTACATATGTATGTATGATTAATCAAACTTAAGTCTAAAACCAAATAAGCTCAAGCTACGTACTAATTATGGATATGTTGATATGTATATAATATGAAATGATATTTTACTATAAAGTAGTATACATACCAGCATCTCCTTCAACTCCTGAACGCTGGCCCTCAAGCTATCCAGTTCATGATGGATACGTCGCTCACTGGAGACGGAGGAAGTAACCACCGGGGTGGAGTCCAACCTCATATGGGCCCTGCTAGAGCCTAGTCCTCGGCCTCTCTCCCAACCTCCGTGGTGCCGTCCGTGTGCGGCGTCCAGGACTGGCATCAGCAGCCTCGAATGTTGCCTTCCCCCTAGCAACTGTCAGAACATTATATTTAGCACATACTGGTCTATAAAATTGACAAGAAACACCAAAATCAACAAATTCAAATCCTTACCTACAGAGATAGAAGATGTGCTCCTCTGGTATCTGCATGTATCAAAATTTGAATAATATTAATTAATTTCAGTACATACATACTAACAAGGTAAACTCGCATATAGCGCTGCTTACACATATGACAAGGAGTGAACAAGCTCTTGTAGATCATCAGGCGCAAATCTAATCTCATCAAGCAGCCCATGATAATGAGTTGGACGACTAAGAGCAAAAGAAATGTGTGTATATTTATGATAAAGCGTTATACGCAACATTGATAGAACTGATAAATAAAAAAACGAAACACAAACCGTATTAAGATTTAACAACTTTGATTATGTCATATACGCGGGCCGATATTTTCATATTAGCCAATAGGCAAAAATAGATTGCGGTCTGGATATGGCATATTGGCAGATGTTACCTATATGCATAAATCTTATGTCTAATGACCATAAGATTGTCGGAGACAGTTTTGATGTTTTGTGGGTTTGGTTTTATACTTGGGACAATCCAATGTTGACACACACACATAAATAACAAATTAAAGTAAACTAACTAAGAGGCATGTTTGAGTTTTATACTGGGATCACAAATAGCATGATGGCTGCAAACAGGTTGCTTGAATACTTGCAGACAATCCAATGTTGCCTCGCCATTTCTATAAATTTTAAACTCCCTGGAAAATTATCATCACTCAGGATTACTTTAGGGCCAGTTTGGCTGCTTCTTGCTTGTGATTCAACATTCAGCTTTTTGTTGATTTGGAACTCAGAGAGTGTTGCAAAACAAATCCAAAACTAAATAAACCTCAAACTAGCTACAGAGAAGGCAAACAACAAACCCCATGAAGTTTGGCTTTCAAGGGTTTTCCTACTAAAATACACTTAGATGCAGCACTTTAAGGAAGCTTGCAGCAATATAAAAACTTTTAGGTAGTTTAGTGAAAAACTGCAGTGCTTCAAGATTGTTTAAGTTTTATGTGTGCTTAAGCTGTCATACAGAAATTATCGTTGAAAAAATGTTCGCAACCCTAGCTTTTCCAGCAACGATACTGGAATACGAGCCTCAGATATGCCAGCTTAGGAATCAAAATAAGAAAGAGATTTGGGGTTATCCTAAGTCCAAAGTCAAACGGGCTCGAGAAATATATAAACCCAAAAAAATGACTGCATAAAGATCTCATAAAGATGAAAAGGATGTTATGCAAGCTCTGAACAAATCTTGAACGGAACTTTCACAAGAATTTACAATACCCGACCAGAATCCAATCCTGAGTTTGATGAAGCTTCAGGCCTTCAGCTTCCCCACAGAAAATAGTTAGGGCAAACCCTTTGCAAAACCATAGCTTTCATGCAGAGATGACGCTCAGAACATGCCAGCTTCCAAACACATTGAATAATACATAATCTCCCATACTCTCTCTCTCTCTTAATCAGACAGTTTATATTTGGATTTGAATTTAGGAAAAGAAATAAGATGGCTACAAACCAGCTTGCCTCGCCAATCTCATAACTATAAAGCTCATAAAAGTGGAAGCTTGAGGGCAAGCCATCATCGCCTCCATTCAATTGAAGCCAAATCATCCACAAAAAATAGAAATAAATATAATAATTGATCGATAGGCAAAATTGCAAGAAACCTATTCAGATTTTTGCATGAAAAAATAAGAGATGTAAAATAAGTAAAAGATTACCAAATGAAATTATCCCATCACTTGAACCCCCTCTCAAGACATTTTAGGAAAAATTCCCCCAGTAATTTTCTTCGGTTTAACCGTTTTATATCATAGAAGAAAGATAAATTTCAAATGTATATACATGCATACACACACACACATCATATACACAGTTTTTGAATGTTGCCAGAATTTCAACGGTAATTCTAGATTTTCCCAAACTCTGAAGGCTTCACAAAAATTTTAAATACAGATAATAATATGATTGAAGAGATCAATCACCAATTTTTTAATGAGGATCAACTGAAACCCCAAACAGAGCAAGCAAATTACAAAGATCCCAAAACCCCGCGTGGCCCAGCCCCAGCCCCAGCCCCCAGCCCCAGCCCAACCCTAACCCCAGCGTGGCCAACTAAACCCCAACACCAACCCTAAGGCAAACCCTAACCCCAGCCCCACCCCAGCAGCAGCCGAACCCCAACCCTAACCCTAAGGCAAACACCAAATTAAGAATTAATATTTTAATTCTTGAACGTCTGTGCCCGTAGGGGTAACCCTTTAGCCCTACGGATTAATCCGTAGGGCCAAGTTAAATCTGCCCCTACGGATTAAAAATTTTGTAGTCAAAATAGAGCCGTCTATTGGGAACGACATCAAACTACATACAGAAAAATTAAGGATCGCTAGAAATTTTGTCAAAATTTTATCACTAACAGTGAACCTGTATCCAGCCTACCCACATCCTGATGAAGGAAACTATGGACAAAAGGGATGAACCCCCAGCAAACCAGTCAACAAAGAGGAAAGGATAATGCGGTTTAAGCTAGTGCAAAGAAAGGTACAGTCCCCCAAATACTCTCATAGCTCAGGAAAGCATCTTGATGAGGGGGGAGATAAAAAGAGTTTTGCAATAGGGAATTGCGTCCCATTCCTGAGGTACGGCATAAGCCTAGGAGCCAAGTTGAAATGCACTGGCAAATAACCCCTCCACACACACGAATGCACATGCACACAGACACATACAAAGTTGTAAATCATATATGAGGATAATTACACAATGTAAATTCTTGATAATAGAAGCATCCTGCAAAACCACAAACCTTTTCAGTTATATGCAGTCATGAGGATCAAACTATAGCTAGGTATTGCAAAGATCACAAAATTGAGGAGATTTGTTACATTTGTTCATTCTAGTTTGGGTGTTCAAATTCCATATTCTCGATTCCAATATCACCCCTAACCCTAACCCCAACCCAGCCCCAGCCGAACCCCAACCCAACACCAAACCCTAACCCGGCCTAACCCTAACCCCAACCCAGCCCCAGCCGAACCCCAACCCAACACCAAACCCTAACCCGGCCTAACCCTAACCCCAACCCAGCCCCAGCCGAACCCTAACCCCAACACCAAACCCCAACCGAACCCTAACCCTAACCCTAACCCTAACCCCAACACCAGTCGAACCCCAACCGCCGATCGAACCCATACCCTAACCCTAATCCTAACCCTAACCACAACCGATACCTAATCCTAACCCTCATCGATCGCTACCCTAACATCATTATAATAATGTTTAACTAATTACCTGTAGGCGACGACGGAGAGGTAATCGGCGACGACGAGGGCGGTGGCGACAACGAGAACGGAGCACGGTGGCGACCACGAGATCACTGCAGGCGTGGCGACGACGATTCGGCTTGGATTCGGCGACGACGATTCGGCTTGGATTCGGCGACGACGAGATCACTGCAGCGCGGCGGCGACGACGATCTCGATTTGGGAATTTGGTTTCGCGCGAAAGAAAGAGAATAAGAAATAATCGGCGTAGGGATCGATCTCTTAAATCCCTATTTATATGCCCCTACGGATATACCCGTAGGTGCTTGGTTTGCGCCACCGTAGGGGCAAAAAACACTTTAAAATTTAATATATTTTAAATAAATATTGAACGACCGTAGGGGCAACCACTTTGCCCTACGGATTAATCCGTAGGGCCAAACTTTAACTGCCCCTACGGATGTTGTTATCCGTAAGGGCAACCCCTTATTTTACTAGTGTTATGGTGTTCTGTACTCTTGGATTTAGCATTTATGGTATTATTTGATTTTGTACAGATTTCATATTCTGTTATTTTTGTGCTTGGGCAATACAGAGTATTTCGAAGTCGAAATTTTATATCGTTTATTCGTTTTCGTTAGAATATGTGTTTCTAAACGGCTACTAATTACTATATACCGATTAGTAGGGGTTGCACATATCTTGTATCGTGTTTATGGTTTGTGGATATGAAGTATTGGATCATCGTGAATGAATAGCCGAGAGATGTGAGAAGAGTGTTCTTTTCTTTCATTCATGTATATTTGTAAATTAATGTAATATTCTTTTGCAGGGTACATCCGGGTTGAGATTGTAGCCACCGTTGTATTATTTCATTTACTTTTTCTTACACCTAGGACAGACCCAAGGTAGGGTGCACAAACTACCGGTTCATGAAGTGCCGAGTGGCCTACTAATTTTATTGAGGGAGCTTGCTTCACTTCGGGAATTTGATGGGTAGTTTGCCGCTCCCGTAGTGGTCTAGGGTGAGGGTTTGGCTATTCATCACGACCGCGGAATCCGTTTTTCGTTATAGGCTAAAACGAAACACGGAAATCCTAGTATAACCAATATATTTATTTGTGTTATTTGTGCTGTGATCTGTGATCTGGAATGGATATTATTGTGTGAGACGAATGGTTATATATATAGATTATATATAATAAATGTTGCTTATGTTTTGCACCCGTGCTAGCCCTTCCCCCACTCTGTCGTTAGTTAAGTGACCTAACGGTGCATGACAGGGCCTCATGGCGAATGCGGATGGCATAAGCATACGTTCTATTTTCGTTTCTTTATGCAATGATAAGGTTAAATGATGGGAAAAGATTAATATTGTTTAATGTAAATAAAACAAACCAAAGTTAAATCGTTGGAACAATTTCAAAACCACTCGGTTTTCTTTAAAAAAAACTTTTAAATGCGGAGCCTAAACCACTCATTTTAAAGGCTATCATGGTTCCTTCGACTATATAAAGTTCATTATAATCACGGTTTTCACCAAAACCAGCCTTAGCCCTCCGTCATTTCAGATGGGTGTTATTCAAGCTATGTATTTTGACCTTCGCCAAGGCATAGTGATTGGTAGCTGCTGGGTATTCATCTATAGTATAAATAGACTCGTTAATCTGGGGCAGGCGTACAACTATTTTGGCCTTTGTAAAGCGTTTGTACGAATGGGTTTAGATTAACCTGGACAATGACGGGTAGAACTTGACTTGCGTCTTATGATATTTTGGCCTTCGTCAAGGTCATAAGCGCTTGGGGCAAAAATCCACATCGGGAGTTTCAAAGGAAAAAAAACTTGCTAGTTTTACATACCATCTGGAGTATGATGATTTTGGTAGGATTCCTTCAAAGTTGTCACACAATGATAGGTGGACCCTGATCCCACCGTGAGTTTTATTACTCCTCGGGGAGAGTTTTTCACTTTATAATCAATGTTATAAACCAAGTAGGTGTCTAGAACGGTGTTAACGGGGCTACGCCTCCAGGGAAAAGAAGTTATTTAATTAAGAAACTTCACGAAAGCGTTGTAAAACCTTCCTCAAAGTACCGACACTAGCCTGACCGAAAGATTAAGCAAGAATTGTAGGATGCGATTAATCCCGACTAATTCTTATGGTTTGAAGGAGGATTTGGGAAAACAGTGGGACCCATCCTGTTTAGATAAACTAATAAATAATCTAAACTTGCAAGAGTATTATGCTGAGTGTTTTTTTCTCTTTCTCTCCTAATTGCAGCGACCAAAATGACCGGGCTTAAGTTACTACTAGATAAAAATATATTGACGGGGCCAAACTATTAAAATTGGCTAAACAATATTCAGATGGCTATTACCTATGACAAGCTGGGCTACCTCCTTACTACCAAAGCCCCCACTGTCCCAGGTCCAGATTTCACCATCACGGATATTGAGATCTGTAAGACATGGGAATTAGACTATGCGAAAGCCAAGTGCCTCGTGCTGGCCTCTATGGATAATGAACACCAGAGATGACACGAGAAGATGGACTTAGCTTCCATCATCCTCCATACCAAGGATTTATATGGAAAGAAATCTCATATCGTAAGATATGAAACCTCGAAGAAATTATTTCAGGCGAGATTGGCTATTGGGTCATCTGTAGTTGACCATGTCCTTAAGATGATCAGCTATATTGAAGAGCCCGCGGACTTCGGGACCACGTTAGAGAACGAGTTGTATACAGACTTGATTCTACAGTCCCTCCCCTCTACCTATGCCCAGTTTATATTGAATTTCAATATTCAAGGGAAGGAAGTTACACTTCCAGAACTCCTCAATATGTTGAGGAGTGTAGATGGCACCTTAAAAAAACCAGGGAGACACCTGCTCTGCTTATTGGGGAATTTTCCTCTTCTAGATATAAGGAGAAAGGCAAGGGGAAGAAGAAAAATGCCCCCACCAAGTCGAAAGGTGGTGTCAGTAAGGTATAGGGAAAGGGCAAGGCAAAAGTTGGGGGTCCAACAGTAGGGAAAGATGAATGCTTCTATTGTCAAAGGAAAGGTCATTGGAAGAAGGGCTGCAAGACTTGGAAAGCCATGGACTAGGATTCGAAGCAAGTTGTGGCTTCGGCTTCAGGTGTGTTTATGATTGAAAACTGTCTGTCAATCAACTTTACTTCCTATGTATTGGATACCGGTTCAGGATCTCATATCTGTAATTCATTGCAAGCACTGAGAAGTCGTAGAGTTTTGAAAGCAGGTAATATGACCCTCAGGGTTGCTTACAGAGTGAGCGTGGATGCTATTTCCGTAGGGGAATATCACCTAGGATTGACAAGTGGACACATTTTGGTTTTGTGTAACTGTTTTTATGTACCATGTTTGACATATAATATCATCTCTATATGTTTACTATCTAAAGAAAGTTATGATTTTATATTTGTAAACAATGTTGTAAACATTCACCTTAATCATGATTTGATTGGGTCAGGTACACTAGACAACGGTATATACGTATTAAATCAACACCAGGTTTTCAATGTCCAGAACACACTTTAAAAAAAGTCTCCATAATTAAATCAAGCTTTCTTATGGCATTATAGAGTAGATCACATTAATGAAACACGGTTGATGAAGTTACATAAAGAGGGATATTTGGATCCGTTTAAATATCTGTCATATGCAACTTGTTAATCATATCTCAAAGGAAAGATGACAAAGACTCCATTCACTGGACACGGAGTAAGAGCCACTAAGCTCTTGGGACTCATACACAGCGACGTGTGTGGTCCAATGTCTATACATGCAAGAAGTAGTTATTCCCACTTCATTACTTTTACGGATGATTTCTCAAGGTATAGACATGTATTCTTGATGAAACATAAATTCGAGGCCTTTAAGAAATTCCAAGAATACAAGAATGAAGTGGAAAAACAAACAGGCAAAAATATCAAGATACTTCGATCTAATCAAGGTGGTGAATACTTATGTGCCGAGTTCCTGTATTATTTAAAAGAGAATGGAATTCTCTCTCAACTTACTCCTCCATACATACCTAAACACAACGGTGTATTGGAAAAGCGGAACCACACCTTATTAGATATGGTACGTTCTATGATGAGTAACGCTGAGTTATCGCGATCCTTCTGGGGTTATGCACTAGAATCTGCTGCATATATTTTGAACAAAGTTTCTATTAAGTCTGTACCTACCACACTATATGAAATGTGGAGTGGAAAGAAACCATATCTTAAGTATCTTAAGATATAGAGATGTCCGGCTTTTGTCAAAAAGCAGCATACGGACAAGCTCAAGGCACAACCAGTACTGTGTAAGTTTGTGGGATACCCAAGAAACTCCACGGGGTATCTTTTCTATTACGCAGAGGAACAAAAGGTTTTTGTTTCTCGGCATGCCCACTTTCTGGAGACTCAATTTCTTGAAAAAAAAATAAGTGGGAGCGCAATAGAACTGGAAGAAATTCGCGAACCACAAACTATTACTGAAAGTATAATGCAACCAAAAGTTTCAAAAGAACCGGACATCCCTGCGCCACTCTGCAGATCTAGTAGGCAGTCTCATCCGCCCGAGAGATACTACGGTTTTCTCGTAGATAGAGATAGAGAGGATTGCATCATCAATGATGATGAGCCAACTAGTTTCCAGCAGGCCATTACGAAAAGAGACTCAGTAAAGTGGCTGGATGCAATGCGGACCGAAATGGAATCCATGTACACCAAAAAAGTTTGGATTTTGGACATTGCACCTCAAGGGGTAAAACCCGTAGGTTGCAAATGGATCTTCAGAAAGAAGTTTGGTGCAGATGGATAGGTTGAAACCTATAAGGCTAGACTTGTAGCAAAATGTTTTCGTCAAAGACCTGGCTTGGACTATGATGAAACCTTTTATCCGGTGGGTATGCTTAAATCCATTCGGATCCTACCTACTATTGATGCCTTCCATGATTATGAAATTTGGCAGATGTATGTAAAGACCGCTTTTCTGAATGGAAATTTGGAAGAGTGTGTTTATATGGATAAGCAAGAGGGTTTCATAGAGAGTGGGAGCAGCGAAAGAGTGTGAAGGTTGCTTAAATCCATTTATGGATTAAAGAAGGCATCGAGAAGTTAGAACATCTGCTTTGATGAGACGGTCAAAGAATTTGACTTTATAAAAAATCCAGATGAACCATGCATTTATAGTAAGATTGTCGAAAGAACTGTAGTATTCCTCGTCTTATACGTGGATGGAATTCTCCTGATAGGAAATAGCATTCCTATGCTATAATCAGTCAAAGGATTCTTGTCACAGAAGTTCTCCATGAAAGATCTGGGTGATGCTTCCTACATTCTGGGGATTCAGATCTATCGTGATAGATCTAAGAGGATGTTGGGACTTTCATAGTCCAGATACATTGATACCATACTAAAAAGATTTAGTATGGAAGATTCCAAGCGCGATAATCTACCGGCTTGTCACGGGACCACCCTCTCCAAAGAGATGTCTCCGAAGGCTGATTTAGAAAGGGATCGCATAAGTATTATACCCTATGCTTCTGCGATAGATCTATAATGATGTGATGTTGTGTACTAGACCAGATGTTGCTTACGCACTGAGCGTGGTAAGCAGGTATCAGTCAAACCTTGGGGAGAAGCACTGGATAGAAGTTAAGAACATTCTAAAGTACATAAGAAGGACTAAGAAGATGTTCTTGGTGTACGGCAGTAAAGATCTCCAGATCGAGGCCTTCGTTGACTCCGGCTTCCAAAGTGACAAGGATGACTCTAAATCCATGTCAGGTTATGTCTTCACCCTCAATGGAGAGGCGGTCTGTTGGAAGAGCTCCAAGCAGGATACCATAGTTGACTCAACGATGGAGGCAGAGTACATAACTCCATGTGACGCCGCGAAAGAAGCAGTCTGGATAAGCAAGTTCATTACAGAACTTCAAGTGGTTCCGTCCATTGTTGATCCAATACCTTTGTATTGTGACAATAACGGGGGTATAGCTTTAGCGAAGGAACCAAGGTCCCATCAGAAGTCCTGACATATCTTGAGGCGGTATCACCTGATCAGGGAGATCGTGGATCGCCGGGAGATAGAGGTGCAGAGAGTAGACACGGAGAATAATACTGCAGATCCACTTACAAAGGTCATCCCTCAGACGCAGTTCGAGAGGCTATTCGAGATTCTAGGTCTGCGATATGCCAATACATGGCCTTAGTGCAAGTAGGAGATTGTTAGTAATATATGCCCTAGAGGCCATTATTGTCTAGTACCGGATTGTATATTACATTTTGGAAGCTTGTGATATACATAGATATAATAATAATAATAGTCTTGCTCAATATGTTAGTATGTTATTTGGTTTGATTCTGTCTTAACATGTGTATATGTTTCTTTTAACATATCACTAATACATGTTGATAGAGACCTTAAGATCTTTGCTTGACTACCGGCATTGTGATGGCAGTCACACTAGTGGGGGCTGGGTAGTCCATAAGCACATCCTTAATTTTGTCCCCAGTCATAGGATTATCGAGACATGGCATCGATACTCAAGAGTAGACTAGTGTATACGCTTCTTATCCCAGTCAGGGGAGGTGGCCTGTCCCGCAGCCATTGGTATACGGTACCAGAGATAGTATACAATGCTCATTGGGTTATGAGTTACACTGGACGGACTCGCTGAGAACTGCTAGTTGGTATTATACCTATCGTTAGTTAGCAGTTCCCTGATGACATGAGTACAGATTAGTCTGTTGACTTGACATCACTATTCGTCTCAAGTGTGTTTCCACTGTACTTAGATTACTACCCTACCACGGCTAAAATGAGTCGTGCAAATAGGTATTAGTTGGGTGCAATCCCGAAGCACTTGGAGGCAGTAGGGGATAGAAGGGATTCGTCTCTCCTGGTTTTGGGAGTTGATATTGCTATGTGTACGGTTAGCCAATACACAAAGTCCTTGGCTAGGGCAAGTGAGATTTACTGGTAGGTACACCAGTAATTTCTCAGGATGTATCGGGCTCTACACCGACATGACTTATTGCGCTATTAGAGGTCTGACGTTTACCACCCCCTAGGCCCGATATGCGATACTCTTAGACGAACAAACCGGACTGTAAGGAGATTGTCACGGACAGGCTCAGTAGGGGTTCGGATGAGTTTGCTCGTCGGCCTTCTTTTCGACAGGCACCTGGGTAGCCGTAATGTACAACTAGTGCTACTGATGGACTTGTGGTTAAACCTACTGTCAGCGTACTGCTGAATCTTTAGAGTCCCACATAGAGGGTTTCCTTGTTTCTGGAGAAACGATGTAAAGGCCGTGTGGTTTTACGTGCAGGGTTCTGATCACGTACGTGTACTGGCTGCACGGATGTTATTCGGACGGATAATACTAGTGGGCTTAGAATTAAGCCGCATTCTAGTATTATATTATTAGATTATTTTTATCTCTTCGTAATTTTTGCAGTACGAATACGTGTATGTATATACGGTGAGGGCATTCTTGTAATTTTATAAGGAGTGCTTCTAGAAGGGGACACCTCATTTTGGATATATCTATTTTTGGTAAATATATAATGAGGTGGAAAATGGAGATATTTGTGGCATGTTTTGAAGCATGGCTAATTATTTAGTTTATTCATTTGACCTTACTATTCAAGCATGGCTACATTTTTCTATAGAAAAATATTGCATGCTTGATTTTGTAAAAGACTTAGCCATTCTTCACTTGCATTATTCTATCATCATTCTAGTTTTGGCATTCTCTCTCCATTGCTCTCCTTCTTCTTCCTCAAAACCCAACCCTCACATGTGTTGTGAATCATAAGGTTCTTTGAGATAAATTAGTCCAATTAACTCTCTACATCTTCTAAGCTATCTAGATTAGCAAACTAGGTACTTTAGTTATCTCATTCTTGAGGTTGGAGCTTGAACCATAAACTCTCGGGCGGATCGTCTTCGACATGAGAAGGCCGACGACCAAGCTTGATCTGCACCTTCTAGGAGCTCAAGAAGAGAAGAAGAAGACCCGAAGGAGTTGTAACCTGGAGGTATAAACTACTATCACAGTAGTTTAGAACCTCTATGTGTTTTGCTAGTTAGGGTTTCTGAACGATCTTGGAAATTTAGTCGATGTTACTTGTCTTAAAATCATTTTTGTAAATTCCGTCTCTCCACAAACCATGTGGGGTGTATGACATCAACTTACAGGATAAGTATGAAAAGTTCATGAGTGATACTATAAGACTAATTTATGAGAATACAAAATATTCCACCCTATCATGGTTCGTCCAAATTTTCCAGATTAAGTGTCTTAATGGATGGAGCAACAAGTCATTCACGATACTTTTAAAGTTCCTGAAAGATTCTATGCCTTCGGGAAATAACGTGCCCGAGAGCTGGTACGAAGCTCAGAAGATGATGTCTAATTTGGGTATGAACTGTGAGAAGATTCAGTATGTCCCAAATATTACTTATTGTGCCGGAAAGAGAATTCGAAAGAGTGTCCAACATGCGGAGAGACAAGGTATAAACTGAAAGAATCTAATAAGAAGCCCAATATACCTGTCAAGATAGCAGGATACTTTCCCATAACACAAAAGTTGTAGAGGCTATTCAGGTGCAAGAAAACAGTCGAGACAATGCTTTGGCATCACCGTACTGCTCCAAACGAAGATGGAAAAATGAGCCATCCAAGAGATTCACCGGTATGGAAGGATTTCGATAGGAAGCACCAAACATTCAGTAGTGATCCTCATAATGTCAGGCTCGGACTGGCTAGTGATAGCTTTTGCCCATTCAACTATATGGTTGGAAGCCACAACACATGGCATGTTGTGATGGTGGTTTATAACTTGTCGTCTTGGTTGGCTATGGATCAATCCTACTTTATGACGTCTCTTCTTATTGACGAACCAAACTTACCGGGAAACAATATCGACGTCTATCTCCGACATCTGATCGATGAGTAAAATTCTTTATTCATTGATAGTATGGAGACTATTGGATATGTATGCCGTAGAGACCATTATTGTATATGTATACATGTGGATGCTAGGGATATGTATGTACATGACATTCTTGCTCAGTTGTATAGTATATTATTTGGGTTGTTTTTATCAGGATATGTATATTGTTTCTATTGATTCTTTATGTTGCTTGCACATATTGATAAAGAATCGATACAATAGTATACTATTATGGTTTGACTTTATCTTAACATGTGCATATGTTATACACAGTATTACATATAGTGGTTACATGTTGATAATGCCCGTAGGATCTTGATTGACTACCTGCGTTGTGATGGCGATCATACTTGTGGGAGCAGGATAGTCCATAAGCACATCCTTAAATGGTCCCTAGTCGCGTGTGTTAGTTATATGTATGCCCTGGAGGCCATTATTGTACATGTGATGTATACTATAGTGGATGCTTAGATATATAGAGAGAGGACTTTCTTTCTCGACATGATAGTATGCTATCTGGTTACTCTTTATCTTAACATGTTGACTTGTATATGTGATGCTGTCTTGCTCTTACATGTTGATAAAGCCCTTAGGTTGTGTACTTGACTACCAGGACTATGACGGAGATCATAATAGTGGGGCCAAGGGTAGTCCGCAAGTACACCCTAAAATTGTTCCTAGTCGAGAGTGTATCGAGACAGGGCATCGATATTCCGGAGTAGACTAGCGTATACGCATCTTGACCCATATGATGGACGATGGATGATCCCACATCCATTGGTATTTGACATCAAAGATGGTATACGGGTGCTCAGTGGAGACTGGGTACACCGAACGGACATGCCGAGAACTCCTAGTTGGTATTATACCTATCGTCAGATAGCAGTTCTCCTGTGACACTGGTACAAGTTAGTCTGTAGACCCGAGATCGTCATAGAGTCTTGTGTGATTCCCACTGTGTTTTGATTTCCACCTTACCACGTTCAAAAGAACGTGCAAAACGGTGTCTTTTGGGTACAGTCCTGAATCACATGGAGGCAATGAGCGATAGGAGGGGATTCGTCTCTCCCGGTATTGGGAGTTGATGTTGCGCTGTGCTCGATTGGCCATAACAGGAAAGTCCCTGGCCAGAGCTGATACAGAGATTTACTGATAAGTGTTATCAGTAGTTTCTCGACCTGTTATGAGCCTCACATCGGCACGACTTATCGGTTATTGGGGTTTGACGTTTACCACCCATAGACTAGATATGCGACATATCAGACGAAGAGACCGGACTGTACGGTATTGTTACTGACAGGCTTTTGTAGGAGTTAGAGCGGGCTAGCTTGCTGATCTTCTGATCGTTCAATACCCGGGTAGCCGTTACGTCCAGCTAGTACCGCTGACGGCTTATGGGTGCTTGATGTGATCATCACCTACTGACGGCGTATTGACGAGTCTTTAGAGTCCAACACAGAGGTTTCACTGGCTCAGGCAAAACGAAGTAGGAGCACATATGTGATATGTGCGGGACCGAGATTAATACGAGTATATGATACCGTATTCTATTCTCACGATATAATGTATCGATCGGTTATATGAGATATAGCCGGGTTATCGAATCAAGTGTTGATTCGATAAGTCGATACAGTATCGGACGGTTATATGAGAGATAGCCGGGTTATCGAATCAAGTGTTGGTTCGATAAGTTGATACAAATTATATTAGTCGGTCATATGAGATATAACCGGATTATTAAATCAAGTGTTGATTTAATGATTTAATATATAATTATATATATGATATATTAATTTACATTAACTAATATTAGCCCACTTAAGCGTTTCTTTTTCTCACATGTGCACACTTGACATATATGTGATATATATTAATTGTGTTTTATTTATGTGTCATGATTGATGATACATGCAACATGGGTGTATGAGACCTACACCATGATAATGATAATGTCGGGTTTATTTATTTAGAATAAAACAATTATTAGTCGGAAATTTGTCACATGGCATGAAGTTTCATGAAGCTTGGAGACCCATTGACTTAGTCCACTAGTTTTGTCTTATACTAGATATTTGTTAACCCAACCATTATCTAAACTCATGGTTAAGTCTCTACATGAGATATATTAGATATTGTCTCACCCATGGTTGCCATTCTCTCTCACATCTACTATTTGCTTCTTCTTCCTCAATGCTCAAGAGAGCTCTCTAGGTTTTGAGAGAAGCCTAAAAATAAGTGAGAAAAGTAAGTCTAAAGTGAGCAAAAATCCTACTTCATCATCCTCTACTAGATTAGCACTTAAGTATAGAGTGTTAGCTTCACTAATCCTACATTAGTGAAGAGGGTAGTATGGGTTTTTGACTCCTTGACGTAGATCATCTTCGGCTTGGAAGACTTGAAGCAAGCATGCATCTTTCTTCTTGTGGAGCCGTTCGAGAGTCCGCAAGATCACAACTTTGAACGAAAGGGACTACTACAAGGAGCTAAAGAAGTGAAGGACTGGAGTACAAAGGTTGTAATCCCTAATCACTTAGTTGTAAAGTAGTTTACAATTTGTTTCGTATGATTCTCTAGTTAAAGATTCTAGTTTAGGGTTCTTTAAAACGACAAAATTTTGAAAATGGCATGGACGATACCTCCCGAAACCTTGCTGTCATTCATAGGAACCCTACAGTGGTATCAGAGCCTAACTAGAGAATTAGACGGATTGTGTAGGAGTACGAAACCGAAACAACTTCGAAACACCCGAATCCATGACCCAGTTTCTGTCGATTTTTAAACAGGTTCTAAATTTTTTTTAAACAACTGCAGAATGTTGTATGGGATGCAACATGAACACGGCACAAATTTTAGCCCAAGGGATCGGAAAATAGCCGACCACTTTTCTAAAAAATCCGGCCTCCTCAGCCCCAGTTTGGCATTTTGGGTTGAAATTTGCACTGTGTTCTAGTCTCTGGGTTTTGGTGTTTCAGGTGTAGTTTGTTTTTGCTAAATTTGCATGTGATGTTAATTTTCTGCAAATACAACTCGGAGTGTTTCGTAGTCGTAATTCTAACAGTTTTTCGGGTTATTTAGACGGTGTTAAAAAGTTCGAACGGATATCAAATACCCACTTTAACCCTTGCCGGAAATTTTTCCAAGTGTTGGAATTTTCCTTAATTTAAAACTTTTAGAAAATCATGCAAGCGATACTGTGGACCCTCTAGAAGAAATAAACCTTAACTCGATCATGTGACTATCAGAACCGCCACTAAACCCTAGGGTTTGTGGTAGTTCAGCGGTGTCACGTGTGAGGCATTGATTGACCCTTCTACGGCTGGTTCATAGGTGTTGTGGCATGTACTGAGTATTTTTAAACTACGCTCAAGTGTTGAGCTTTTTGGAAAATTTTGAGTGTTTGTTGATTCGATCGGAATGTTTAACGTCGTCTAGTTTTTTCTGGAATGTGATACAATATGTGGAATTCATATCGTTAGGCTTGAAATCCAAAGTATGTGATATTTTGGGTTTATAATGTCTAAGGTGATTGTGGATTCCAAATGTTGTAGTTTGGCATTTCCTTTTCTGCGACCGTAAGTGTAATATGTGGGGTATCACTATTTTCATTGCTATATGTCAACGACGATTGCGATACGTATATTTACTTACGTTGATGACATGCGTTGTTATGTGTTGTTGTGATATATTATATTGGATCGTCGTGTTTTGAATAGCCGGGGGTTTTATGTGAGATGAGAGTTTTTATTTTCATTCATGTAAAATTCAATGTATGTAATATTCTTTTATTGGGGCACTTCCGGGTTGAGAATGATGTCACCATTGTTGTATATTATTTACTTTTCCGTATTAGGATAGACCCAAGGAGGGGAGCACAAGGAACCGGGTTCTAGAGTCCAGTGGGAGACCAACTCGATGAGTCGAGTCCGGGTCTCCTAACTCCAAAATTGGTAGGGTTGCTTGCCGCTCTCGTAGAGGTCTGTTTCCTCCAATCAGAGCAAAGCTCTGTTTGAATTTCAAAAATTCAAAAATTGAAGCAACGCTTCAAATCCCGTGCGCTGCGCGCAACGCGCCACGTGTCAGAAGTTGATACGTCAGCGCAGCACCTAAGGCAGCGCGCCCAATCAGAGCAAGGCTCTATTTAAAACAAAAATTAAAGGAAGTAACGCTTCAGTTGCGCAAGCGCTGCGCTGCGCGACACGTGTCAGCGCAGTTGCGCAAGCGCTGCGCTGCGCGACACGTGTCAGCGCAGCGCTGCGCGATACGTGTAAGCGCAAACGCAGTTGCGCTGCGTTGTGCGCTGCGCGACACGTGTCAGCGCAGTTGCACAAGCGGTGAGCGACACGTGTCAGCGCAGTTGCGCTGCGTTGTGCGCTGCGTGACACGTGTCAAGCGCTAGGGCGTTTGCGCCAAACAGAATTAAAATTCTAGTAAGATCCTTCTGTTCTTGTTAAAACAAGAAGATTGTCTTCTGTAAAACAGAAGCCCTTGGATCAAAGATCCAACGGTGGGGAAAATTCCCCAAATCACTCAGAGAATGATCTCTTTAACAAACTTAACAAATCTATGGGCACTATATAAAGACCCCTAGACCTCAACTCAAAACATCATCAACATCGAGAGACATCAAGAACTTCAAAACAGAGAGAACTCTGAAGAATTTTAAAAAGAACTCAAGAAAAAGGTAAAAAACCTTTATAATAGAAGAATTTTTTCTGAATAGATCATTGATCTAAGAACAAGATCAATGATCTTCAATAAAAAATAATAATAATAACAGTGCCTTGCACTTTTTATGAACCATTGGTTCTGGAATTTCAGAAAAATTCTTTTCTTGAATCCAAAATTGGATCAAGTTATTGAAACAGTGCCTTGTGTTTGCAAAACTGCACTGTTGCGCTCCTGGGCTGGCGTAAGCCACCAGAGAGCGCCACGTGTCAGCGGCGCAACAGCGCAGCGCACTGATGCAGCGCACTGCGCTGTTGCGCTCGCGCTCACAAGAGCGTGACACGTGTCACCTCCACATGCACTTGCGCTCAATGATTGGCGCAAAGCGCCTGACAAGCCAATATCAGACAATTAATGCACTGCATTATTTACTGAAGGGCCAAGCCCAATTAAAAAAGGCCTAACAGGCCAAATAAAATGCAATGCATTAAAAGGGCAGAGCCCAAACAAAGCAGATGCTCTGCATCATTTATAAAAAGGGCAGAGCCCAAACAAAACAAAATGCTCTGCATCATTTATAAAAGGGCAGAGCCCAAACAAAACAAAATGCAATGCATTATTAAAAAGGGGCAAAGCCCTAGCACAGGCCTAATAGGCCAAAGATAAATAAAAACGCTGAATATTCCCAACTGGACTTAGCCCAATCATGGCCGTAAGTCCTCAAATTAAATTGACTGAGCACGGCTGCTCTCCTAAATCAATTTACATCCGGTTCGAGGGTACATCTCCGAACTCCTCTAACTCCTATCATTGTAATCCTTCAACGACGTGAGAGAGGTGACGGGTCCCGACAACCACACATCAATACGGACTATGGGGTCCTTAAACTCATGGACTTATGCGTCCTTAAACCAAGATACGGACTGTCGGGTCCTTAAACCCACGGACTTATACGTCCTTAAACTAACGGACTAATGCGTCTTTAAACACACCCATATGGACTGTGGGGTCCTTAAACCCATGGACTTATGTGTCCTTAAACTACCCATGGACCACCATGTCCCTAAACTGGCAATGGACCGCAATGTCCTTAAACTACCTATGGACCACTACGTCCCTAAACTGGAACAATAGATCTAATTGCTCTCTTGTCGGATCCAAACGATCCCGTTAAGTTGATCTTAGTCTCGAATCAGGCTAACGTATCCTTAACGAACGTTTAAGTTGATCTTAGCCTCAATATGGCTAACGTATCCTTAAACTAAAACACCAAACCCAAATCTAAGTAAATACGGATTTGGACTAATCCACGTCCTACGGGCGACGGCATAACTTAGTCTCCGTATACAATCTACGGGCATCCACAAACAAAACAAACACACACGACACGAAGTGAAATTCTGGAAAAGGAGAAAGTGGCTACCGCGATGCGGTAGTGTAATTAACTTCAGGGGCTTGCGCCTGCAGGGAAGAGCGTCCCCACAATCAAAAACCCCTCAAACGAGGGGGGATCTGATGAAGTCTGCTACATCGGCCGCATCCGTCTAAACCTCCGATATACGGCGCCATAAATCAACTTGGCATCTTCGGAGAGGTAGACGGATAAAACCAAATAGCATCTGCCCCGAATCTCAGGCAAGGCATCCTCACGTCGTCGCCGCCATTCGGAGGGGAACAGATTCTGGCACGCCCGGTGGGACCTTTTCCTCTTTCCACTCCACACTTCGTGTGTCGTCTTCGCGAACGAATCGCGGTTTGTTAATGGTTGCCTTTGGGTTGTAAGTTACTAAGATTTGGTCTTTTGCCTGGCGCAGAAATCAAGCATCAATGGCCTCAAATTGCTCGAACTGCTCGAAGTGCCAATGCAACCGACGCTCCACCTCACCTGGGGGTGTAGCATATGGGCCTCAAGCGTCCTCCGTCCTTACTATGCCTGTGGAGAAAGTGACTCAGACCACCACCGGCCTGTTTTTCGGGACCATGATCCCTCCTGCAAGCTTCACCCTGCCAATACCCGTACCGGAAGCTTCAAAGAAGTCGGTTTTCGATCGACTTGCTACTCCCACGGCCCCTCTCAACGGGTCGTCCAACTCCTCGGTCTTCACCAGACTGAGCCTGATCTCCAAAGGGCCCGCCAAAAAGCCCATGATACCTGAAAAGGCCATCCCAAAGAAGACGGCTGCTCCCGAAGTTGCCAAAGCGGCTTCTCCTGTCAAGGAATCGGTCTTTTCAAGGCTGACTATTCCGGCTCCTGCCCCTGCTCGAGGATCTGTCTTTGAAAGATTGAATATTGCCACTCAAAGGACGACCTCAGTCTTCAAGAGGCTGGCACCAGCAGCGCCTCATTCGGACAGGGGGCAAGATGAAGCTGTCCCTATCGCCGAGCCAGTCCCAACGGCTCGTCATGCTCGACGTCGCCACTGGTGTCGAGTAAGGAAGGCTGGGGGCAACTCCCCATCAGGGCTAACTCCACCCGCTCCAATGGTGGAAGTTGATGCTGCTGTTCCAACTGGGAACATCTTTGAACCGTTAAGGAGGGTGCGTAAGAACTCTCCAACTGCTATGCTGAAAAGATCTCCTCCACCTGCGGAGAGGGTTCCGGAAATGAAGCTGGAGCAGCCCCCTCAACGGCTATCGTCCAGGATTTATAAGGTCTAGCGGAGAGTTCAGGACTCGGTAATCGACCAAAATCACTTTCGCTAACAGAAAAGGGCAAAAGTGCAAGAAGAAGATAACTGTCCGGACAAACAGCAAAGGACGACCACCACCAGGGTACCTGCTGCAATGGACCCCTCAACTTCAACAGCCCATAAGAGAAGGAGGCCAGAGAAAATTCACACGCCCGTGGCCAATGCCAAGGGCGGCGAGCCCAAACGCCCTAAGTCTGGGGCATGGTGGTTCATACCGTCTACATGGCGTCTGGTAAAGAGGAAAGCCGTGCATCTACATGTCATCGACCGCTTACACGGTCAGTGACCAAAGCTCAAGAGCAACAGCAAAAGCTCCAGGAGATGATGAACACGATGGCCGCACTCACTGGGCCAAAAGAAAGCCCTGAAGCGTCCTCGGATGAACGCCAGGAGCAAGAAACTGACGCTGAATTCCTTCGTCGGATATTGGAGAAGAAGGATAAAGAGGCTGCTGAACAAGCAGCCAACATAAAGCGTATGGCCCTCCTGTTCCAAGACATGGTGGGGATGATGATCCAACAAGATCCTCCAGCTGAAGATCCCCCGATCGTCCTTGAAGACGACAGGGGAGAAACGTCAAATCCTCCACCGGCTCTGTCAACAGCCAAGGAGGAGACAATCTCCAAAGCTGACTTGGACAAATATATAGCCCAACAGATACAGGTTCATCATGCGACTGAAGCAGCCGGTCAGGTCGTAAAAACAGGATGACCATATCCGAGCTGGTACGATCAGATAAAGTACCCGCCGGGCTATACAATACCCAAATTCCATGTTTATAAGGGGACGGGCAATCCCCACCAGCATGTTGCCCAGTTCAGGGCGCTTTGCGGCAATACTGGCGGTGATGATAAATTGTTGCTTCGCCAGTTTGTCGGTAGCTTGTCAGATACAGCGTTCGAGTGGTACTCCAAACTCCCAAACGACTCTATTAAGACATTGCGGAGATGGAACTGTTGTTTACCCAGCGTTTCGCAAGGACCAGCGAACGCACCCCGATAACAGCATTGATTAATGCTAGAGTGAAGCCAGGCGAGACATGGGTCCAATATGCTATACGGTGGCGGAACTTATGGTCAAAATGCGAGCAACGCATCGAAGAGGCTCCTGCGGTAGGCATGTTTGTGGGAACCCTTGATCCGCAAGCAACCATCTCGCAATTTATGATGTTCTTCAAGACGACTACCTTCCAGGCCCTGATCGACAAGCTAGCGCAAATGGATCAGATGGGCCATAGACCTCCTCTTCCAAAGCCGGACTCCCGAAATGAGAAGGGGAAGGGGAAAGCGATCTTTGTCGCTAATGCTCAACAACAGCCGAGCAACTCGAAGCCGATTGTCCGTCAAAATAATATGCGTCCGCACGTACCCCTTGAGGAGAGGCTAGGACGTCCTTACTCGTTTCCCTGAGATAAAACGAGAAGATTATTCGAGCTGGCGTTGCGCAACCGACTCATAAATCTGCCGGATCCAAAACGTCCGTCGCAACCAAATGATGTCAATGAGCCCAACTACTGTCCCTATCACCGAGTACTGGGTCATCCGATCGAAGATTGCTAGGTCTTCAAAAATTGGATTGAAGACCAGTACCAACAGGGCAAGTTCGCGTTGTCCGGTAGATGGAAGGTGAATCCGCCGCAACCTCATGCCTCTAAAAGGATGAATACGCCGGGGGCAACGTGCTCTCTCGTTGAAGAAGCCCCATGGAAGGTTGTGCTGTCAGCCAAGACAAAGAGGATGCTGAACGATCTTCAAACAAGCCCAGCGATCAGGTGGAAGAACCCGTTGGAACCGCAGGTCATTGAGGGGATGTTGAAGCCGCGTCCAACTCCAAAGATCGATGGTGATGGCCCAAGCGCTCACAACCAGCCGTTAAAATCTTCAAAGAAGAAGAAGAAGAAATCCAAGAAGCCTGTGAAGCATGGCGACAAGCGCACGGACTTACAAAGACAAATTAACGCGCTGGAGGAATATAACAAGAAAGCACGGACTCCCATTACACTCCAAGAGTTCCTCAACCACGTCTTTCAAGAGGAAGATGAGGGAGACAGTTCGTCGGATGAATATGAGGAATACGTGGCGAGCTGTCATATGATCTCCCATTCGTTTACAGACGATGAGGAAACTCCTTGCACTGAAAAGCTGGGGGCAGATCCTGAACCAAAAATTCTGGGGCCATCGGATGAAATAATTGACGCATTCCTCAACGAAGCTCTGTTGAAAAGTAAAGCTGATCGGGAACGCGAGACGGCTATATTTGAAAGGGCCAAGCGCCAACGACCTGACGAAAGAGTTGAGACACTCCCGCTGGGGAAAAATACATCCACCGGGGATAGAAGCAAATTCAAGACGAGGAAAATGTTTGCTAAGGCCATATCAATGGGCATGAATCTACCATCCTCTGAAGGAAGCATTACTGGTGAAGTGGAAATGCACCCCTCCTACTGCTTATATCATCGGAAGGTTTCGCACCCCACTGAAGAGTGCAAAGCTTTCAATAGATGGTGGCAAGGATATGTTTCTCACCGACAACATTTTAAGCGGTAGAAGCGCAAAACTCGTCGGGAGCGGAAAAATACGACCGAAGGGCTTAACAGAACTACCGGCGATTGTCGCATGGTTAACGCCGGGGGATCACAAGTGCTTACATTCGGGAGCGATTCCAATGAGGAGCTGGCTCTTAGCCCCCTCTTTAAAGAGTCCACCTCAGGAAAAGAAGAAGAGCCGAAGGTCTGCGAAAATATCCGGCTGTGTAATCGGACGCTGCCCGAAAAGAATCTTGGACCCTCAAACAAAAAGGATAAAGGGAAAGAAAAAGTCTCTGAGGATATCGCCTTGGATGACCAAGTTCTGGAAGAGCTAACTGCCAAGGACCCGCTACAGAAAAATAAGGTGGATTACAACGTCTTAGCACATATGAGGAAGCTACCCTCACAGCTCAGCATTCTTGACGCCCTTTTACTATCAAAAGAGGCGAGGGATTCATTAATCAAGGCACTACAGGAGCCGGAACAATTCCAAGCTTTCCTGGCCGAAGAAAAGATGAAGGATGAATTGGAGGAAGTGCACACGGCCGATGTCACTTTTGGTGATGAAGACCTTCTCCTTGGGACATGCGAACACAATCGCCCCATCTATGTCTCAGGATACTGCCACGATATAAAGATAGGCAAAATCCTGGTCGATAACGGATCGTCTGTTAATCTCCTTAACGTGCGGGTGTTAAAGAAAATCTGCATGAGCGTCCAGCACCTTGCTCGGGACAAGATCACCATCTCCGGGTTTGACTCCCAATCATTAAGAACTCTTGGGTCTGTGATACTGACGCTACGCTTTAGGCTCCTCGTCACGGATATTAAGTTCCACGTCATAGACGCCAAGACATGCTACAATGCTCTGCTCGGCCGACCATGGTTACACGAGTACAACATCATCCCTTCTACACAACATCAGTGTATGAAGTATTTTAAGGATGGTCTCGAGTATACCGTGATGGGAGAACTGAACCCGTTCTCTGTGAACGAAGTCCGCAAATATGAAGATGCCAAATACTTTTTACCGGATTTCGAAGACACGGAAAGGTGTCACAAGCCGGAGAATAAAGCTAACGCCACCATTCCTGTCTTCGGTAGTGATACCGAGGAGGAAGAGGAGATGATTTATTCGGGTCCACCCCAACACAACAAGCCGGGACCATTTGCTCCTACGTTGATCTTTGGTAGCGACTCGGAAGATGAGGTCCATGCTGTATTCTCTGCTCGACCTTCAATACAAACGTCCGTTGACGAAGAGCAAAGTCTGCAAGTCACCATGGTTCCACTTAAACACCATAAAGAACTGGATGCACTTGATATCTATAGTGTAGAGGAGCTGCGGACGTTCTATATCCCTCCCAGGCGAGAAGGCGAAAAAGCAATTCTATTCTACCTCTCTGAGGAAACCAAAGTGGAGAAAGAAATCTGGCACGGTGCGGATCCTACGCTTGACAGGCTTCAGCCCATCCGTCTCCCCAGATATTATACAGAAGGATTGAAAAGGCTATTAAAACGCCAAGGGATATCCTTTAAACAGACCGCTCGAAAAGCCAAGTTCTATGACAAGGTCTAGAACGTTCCCGGGACTCAGCACAAGTTGCCTAATAGGAGAATGGAAACAATCGGGCTTGGATACATCCGGTCCAAGAAACGAGAGCTACTCCACGGTTGCTACGTCATGCATGACTTCGATGAAGAAGCGGATGCTCAATGGGAAGACGCTGATCCTGAACCAGTAAAAGTTCCTGATGCAAAAGTGCACAGTCCGTCGTTCGAAGAGAAAATGGACAAGCTTATAAGGGAAGCTGGTCAAAAAGTCCGAGATGATCATAACCGCGAAACGACCATCTATGAGAAAGCCAAAGCGCAACGCCTCCTCCAACAAGCTGTGAAAGATGAAAATGCCGCTCCCTGTCAACTTGTTATAAAGAAGGCGCGACGCAGAGCCAGAAACAAGTCGAAACGCGAAAAAGACGCTCAACAGCAACAAAGCGGGACTAAGAAGCCACGCAAGCGGGAATCGAACGGTTCCGATCTATCCCTCATGAGGAAAATGGGTCGAGCGTACTCTTTTCCTCGGGACAAGACGAAGAAAATACTTGACCTCGCTCTAAAACATCAGATGCTTACACTGCCGGAGTCTAAATACCCCGAACAAGCAAGCGAAGTCTCTCACCCGAACTATTGCTCTTATCACCGAGTAATAGGGCACCCTCTCGAAGACTGCTTCACCTTCAAGAATTGGGTCGAAGATCAGTATCAGCTCGGCAAGTTCGCTTTATCTGACAACTGGAGGGTAACGCCGCCACAGAAGCACGAACCCAAAGCTACGAGAGTAGAACCAGTTCCACATTAGGCTTGGAAGAGAATTTGTACTTGTCATATGATAACGATATCAAAAGAAGAGCCTGAGAATATGGATGACCTTCCCTGGTGCTTCGAAAACAGCGACGATGAGGTAATCTCAGAATTTCCACCAGCGCCAAAAGTGCTGGAAGATGGAATCCATACCACCGCAGATAACCTCAAGAAAATTGAGTTGGGGACGTCGAGCGACCCACGACCGCCATTTGTCAGCGAGCTGCTATCTGAAGAATGGGTGGCTTTATTAAAAGACCTGCTTATGCAGCATAGAGATTGCTTCGCATGGAACTATTCTGAAATGCCGGGACTAGATCCAGAAATTGCTGTGCATAAATTGGCGATATCCCCGGACGTTAAGCCAGTCAAACATGCGCCAAGAAGAATGCGGCTCGAGCTTGAGATGAGTATCAATGCTGAGGTCAAGAAGCTGATCGACTCTGGCTTCATCCAGGAGGTCCAGTATCCCGAGTGGATCGCCAACATCGTCCCCGTGATGAAGAAAAATGGGACAGTGCGCATATGCATGGATTTCCGGGATCTCAATAAAGCCTGCCCGAAGGACGATTTCCCAGTGCCAGTCACCGAACTGATGATAGACAATACGTCCACTCACGAGGTTTTCTCCTTCATGGACGGCTCATCAGGGTATAATCAGATAAAGATGCATCCCGAAGACCAGAAGCACACCGCGTTCAGGACCCCTTTGGGTATATTCTGCTACAAGGTGATGCCCTTCGGTCTAAAGAACGCCGGTGCCACCTATCAGAGGGCCATGATGAAAATCTTCGATGACCTTATACATGAAATCGTCGAGTGCTATATCGACGACCTCGTGGTGAAAAGAAGATCGTACGAAGAACATCTCGAACATCTGAAGACCGTATTTCAACTCCTTCGACAATACAACTTGAAGATGAACCCTCTCAAGTGCGCATTCGGAGTTTCCTCAGGCAAATTCCTGGGATTCATCGTCCGGCACCGAGGTATTGAGATAGATCCGTCAAAGATCGAGGCGATCATGGAAATGCCTCCGCCAAGGACTCTCAAACAGCTGCGGTCTCTCCAAGGAAAGCTCGCGTATATACGGCGATTTATAGCCAACCTTTCAGGTAAGTGCCGTCCTTACAACCACCTGATGAAGAAGGGAACCCCATTCGTCTGGGACCAAAAATGCCAAAGCACGCTCGACGAGATCAAGCAATACCTGCAGAACCCGCCAGTATTGGCTGCTCCGGTCAAGGGAAAGCCCATCATTCTTTATACAACCGCCCTCGAAGGTGCCTTAGGTGCATTATGGGCACAAGAGAACGATCAAGGGAAGGAGAGAGCTCTCTATTACTTGAGTCGAGTTCTACTGGGGGCAGAAAGTAACTATTCCCCTATTGAAAAACACTGCCTGGCGTTGATCTTCGCGATAACAAAGCTCAGGCACTATGCGTTGGCGCATGAGGTCCGTCTCATTTTGAAGGTGGACCCTCTTAAATATTTGATGTCGAAGGCCATATTGACGGGGCGACTCGCTAAATGGGCCCTGCTCTTGATGGAGTTCTCGATAACGTATCAACCTCTCAAGGCAGTGAAAGGCCAGGCCATCGCCGACTTCCTCGCTGAGCATCCGATACCCGCCGATTCTCCTCTGAATTGCGAGCTGCCAGACGAACATGCGTTTGATGCGACTGACGGTGGTGATACCCGATGGGAGCTCTATTTTGATGGAGCGTCTTCCATGAAGAAGCGCAAAAAAAGTACCCCTATAATCAAATCGGGGGTAGGACTCATCTTTGTAACTCCACAAGGAGGGATAATGCTCTTTGCTTTCTCCCTAACAGAGCCGAAGACAAACAATGAAGCCGAATACGAAGCTTTAATAGCAGGCCTCGAGATCGCCATCGACATGGGAATTGAAAACCTCCTCATATACGGGGATTCCCAACTGGTCGTTAGTCAAGTAAACGACGACTACCAAACATGCAAACCAGAATCGGTGAAGTACGGCGAAAAGGTGCAACAATTGTTGACCCAAATCCCTTCCTGCACTTTGGAAAACATACCGCGTGCAGAAAACAGCAAAGCGGACGCATTAGCCAAGCTCGCTAAAGAACTGGCTGATGAGAGCCTCGATGACATAAGAATCGTGGTACAAAGCCGTCGGGTACTTGCCCCAGCGGAAATATCTCCGGAATCATCCGAAGAAAAAGGAGCGACTGAGCAGACGACCCTGCAAATAAAAGATCGGGAAAATACCGAGGATTGGAGAGAAGTCTTTATAGACTACTTCAAATACCATCGAGCGCCCGAAGATGCGTCCTCAAGACATCAGCTTATGAAATGAGCTCTGTCTTTCGCCTTCGTCAATGATACTCTGTACAAGAGGTCATTTGATTCTCTGTGGTTGAGATGTCTGGGACCTGACGAAGCGAAAAGAGTCGTTCAAGAAGTTCACGACGGACTCTGCGGTTCTCACCAAGCAGGCCCAAAGATGAAGTTGAAGATCAAACGGATGGGCTACTACTGGCCCACGATGATTCAGGACTGCCTCGAATATGCGAAGCAATGCCACTCATGCCAAATCCATGGGGACTTCATCCACCAGCATCCAAATCCACTCCATCCAACGGTGGCTGGCCATTCGAAATATAGGGAACTGACGTAGTCGACCCCATCGAACCAGCATCGTCTAGAGGACATCGTTTCATCCTGGCGACGACTGACTACTTCTCCAAATGGGCAGAAGCGGTACCGTTGAGGGAAGTGAAAACGGAGAATATCCTCTATTTCTTCAAAATGCATGTCATTTATCGGTTTGGAACTCCGCGACGGATCATCTCCGATAACGGGCCAGCTTACAGAAGCCACAAGATCAGTCGCTTCGCGCAGCAGCATAATATAGACTGGAGATATTCCTCAGTTTATAATCCGCGAGCTAACGGTCTAGCCGAGGCCTTCAACAAGACCTTGACGAAGATCATGAAGAAGACGGTGTCCCGAAATAAGAAGGACTAGCATGAGAGGCAGCAAGAAGCTCTTTGGGCGTATCGAACTACGTTCAAGACAGACACGAACACAACGCCATATGCGTTGGTATTCGGTACAGAAGCGGTACTCTCTCTCGAGATAGAGTTACCCTCTCTATGAGTGGCAGTCCACTATGAGCTGACAGACGAGAAAAATGCTCACCTTCGGCTTGAGGAACTTGATGCCCTTGATGAAACCCGGCTCATAGCGCAACAAAGTCTGGAGGCCTATAAAGCAAAGATGACGCGCTCATATGAAAGATTGACTCGGCCGAGGACATTCCGCCAAGGCTAACTCGTGCTAATGGTCAAAAGGCCTATGATCCCTAATCGCGCCAAGCGGGGAAAATTCAAGCCAAACTATGAAGGCCCGTACATCATAGACAAGGTCTACCAGGGTGGAGCCTATCTACTCATGGATATGCACGGTGAAAGACCTTACAGGCCAATAAATGGTCGATTCCTAAAGAAATACTACGCTTAGCGAGTTACTTCCTAGGTCAATGATAGATGACGACGACTATGTCCGCTCGCTATCTTCCTAAGCTCAAACTTTATAAGCAGTAGCCAGCCTTCTCCTGGATGGACCGAAACGTCGTTAAACTAATGGTGGACCGAAACGTCCTTAAATTAATGGCGGACCGAAACGTCCTTAAACTAACGAAGGACCGAAACGTCTTTAAACTACTACCGCGGCATCCTTAGGCTGACGAGATAAATAAAAAAATATATATAAAAAATATAATAAACGGTATGTCCATAAGCAAAATGGGTACGGATGAAAACCCGAAAGGGCTCCGTGAGTAAAAACAGCAGGGCTACCGGCGAGTTTTCGTGAAAACCCGAAAGGGCGCGACCTCGTAAAAAAAAGAGAAAAGAAGAAGAGAATAAAAAGAATTAAAAAAAAGGTATGTTCATAAGCAAAATGGGCACGGATGAAAACCCGAAAGGGCTCCGTGAGTAAAAACAGCAAGACTACCGGCGAGTGTTTGTGAAAACCTGAAAGGGCGCAACCTCGTTAAAGGACACTTACAGGGTCCTCTCGACCTTGTAAGGAGAAACCACCCGCGTGAGATCCTTACGACTCACAAAGGAGCAACACACTTAGGGATCCCCACGATTCCTAAGGAGAAAATACACTTGCGAGATCCTCACGACTCGTAATGAGAACTCTCTTATGGGACCCTCACGGCTCATAAGATTTGAAAGTCTTAAGTTACAGAAACCTAAACCTGTGCTTAAGCAACCTCTACAACCTTCTATATTGCCCTACAAGTGGTTCAATACTGACCCTTGTATACAATCCACGGGCGCGAATAAACATTTCCCTAATCAGGTCCCATCCATGACTGGGGATATGTAGGCACGATGAACAACCCTTATAAGTCCTCTCGACTAACAAAAATAAAACCCTCTTGTAGGATCTTTACGACTTACAAAGGAACATACACTTAGGAATCCTCACGATTCTTAAGGAGAAAATACACCTACAAGATCCTCACGACTTGTAGGGAGAAATACCTTTGTGAGACCCTTACGGCTCATGAAGTTAAAAGCCTTAGTCGACAGGACCTTAACCCTGTTCGCTAAGCCACCTTTGTTCGACATCGACAGAGGCAAATGATGATTCGCTCCTGGCAATATCCCAGTTGTAGCGGTGCTGATGCCAAAATCGGTTTCTAATTTCAGGTTTACGGTGAAAAGCCAGCAAGCCGCACATTCATACGAAATAGCCGAAATGATGGGGCAGCTTGCAATAAAAAGCAGCAAGTATAGAAAACGTATGCATACAAAATAGCCAAAATGATTGGGCAACTCGCAATAAAAAGCAGCGAGTAAAAATAAAATAAATAGCCGAAATGATTGGGCACCGCGAAAAATAGCCGAAATGATTGGGCAATCGCGACCTTCGCGATATAAAAGCTGAAATGATAGAGCATCGCGGAAATAGAACAATAAAAATGAATGAAGCTTTTGCCCTACAGTTGAGATCACATCGATCCCTGTATACAATCCAAGGGCACAAACAAAGAGGGAACCACACCTTCCCAACAGGCTCCGCCAGAAAGCTAAGCCAAATCTCGACGGTTCACCAACAGCCTAGAGACAACCATGACATTCGTCTCAATACAGCAGACGCGGTGCCAGCAAACAAAGCGAAGATCAAATTCCTAGCTTCACGGTTTTGACGGTAACTTATATAAAACCTGAAAGACCACCACAGATCAGTTCAACTTCCAGGGAAACCAGTGTCCCTGGAAAATACCTCAACTCAGGGAATTAGCGTCCTTGATGAGAGCCTCCTGATTCGCGTCGGCTCGCAGAGAAACCAGTGTCTCCGCGAGAAATTCCCGATTCGTTTCGACCCCGAAGAAACCAGTGTCTTCGGCAAAATCCTTCAACTCAGGGAAACCAGTGTCCTTGACGAGAAAATCCTGATTCGCGTCGACCCGCGGAGAAACTAGCGTCTCCGCAGGAATATATCGATTCGTTTCAACCCCAGGGAAACAAGTGTCCTTGGCAAATATCTCAATTCAGGAAAACTAGCATCCTTGATGAGAACCTCCTGATTCGCGTCGGCCCGCAGAGAAACCAGTGTCTCCGCGAGAAATTCCCGATTCGTTTCAACCCTAAAGAAACCAGTGTCTTCGGCAAAATCCTTTGACTCAGGGAAACCAGTGTCCTTGACGAGAAAATCCTGATTCGCGTCGACCCGCAGAGAAACTAGCGTCTTTGCAGGAACACCTCGACTCATTTCAACCCCAGGGAAACAAGTGTCCTTGGCAAATACCTCAATTCAGGGAAACTAGCGTCCTTGATGAGAGCCTCCTGATTCGCGTCGGCTCGCAGAGAAACCAATATCTCCGCGAGAAATTCCCGATTCGTTTCAACCCCGAAGAAACCAGTGTCTTCGGCAAAATACCTCAATTCAGGAAAACTAGCGTCCTTGATGAGAGCCTCCTGATTCGCGTCGGCCCGCAGAGAAACCAGTGTCTCCGCGAGAAATTACCAATTCGTTTCAACCCCGAAGAAACCAGTGTCT
This sequence comes from Agapanthus africanus, assembly GCA_030015575.1. NCBI lineage: Eukaryota > Viridiplantae > Streptophyta > Magnoliopsida > Asparagales > Amaryllidaceae > Agapanthus > Agapanthus africanus. The sequence continues at coordinate 725,217,182 of CM057339.1, forward strand.
TCGGAAAAATCCTTCGACTCAGGGAAACCAGTGTCCTTGACGAGAAAATCCTGATTCGCGTCGACCCGCAGAGAAACTAGCATCTTTGCAGGAACACCTCGACTCGTTTCAACCCCAGGGAAACAAGTGTCCTTGGCAAATACCTCAATTCAGGGAAACTAGCGTCCTTGATGAGAGCCTCCTGATTCGCGTCGGCTCGCAGAGAAACCAGTGTCTCCGCGAGAAATTCCCGATTCGTTTCAACCCTGAAGAAACCAGTGTCTTCGGCAAAATACCTCAATTCAGGGAAACTAGCGTACTTGATGAGAGCCTCCTGATTCGCGTCGGCCCGCAGAGAAACCAGTGTCTCCGCGAGAAATTCCCGATTCGTCTCAACTTGCAAGATAAAGCCTTAGGCAGCAAGGATTAAAAAACTTGTTTCCTGAGCACTGGGACCCTGCAGGTCGGTCTAAAATGATCTCTTTCATACTATCCACGGGTCTCACTCTCCAAAGTCGAATCTCGACAAGGAGGGAAACAACCACTTACGGGTCCTCTCGACTCGTAAGAGAGAAAATTCTCTTATAGGATCCTTACGACTTATAAGAGAAAACGCACTTAGGAATCCTCACGATTCCTAAGGAGAAAATACACCTACGAGATCCTCTCAATCCGTAGGTAGAAAAATCTCTATGAGACCCTCACGGCTCATAGAGTTGAAAAGTCTTAGGCGGCAGATCTGAACCTGCGGCCTAAGCCATCGCTATTTCTTGGAAAAAAACTAAGATGTTTACTCTATTAACTGTCAACCGTGTTTATTAAGAAAGCACGCTGATAATAAGTGAAAGGGAGAAAGCAAAAGAGCATACAAGACATTGCAAAGAAAAAATGTGTATCTTTATTTATTAATTCAATCAAGTACAAGGTGAATCGTACAAAAGAATAAAGAATGGATACATCTTATTTGAAAAAGAAAATTTTTACAAGTATATTGATACAAAGGCAGGTACTGGGAAGGAAGCGTCTTAAATAGCCCTATCAGTTGTTCGCGCACTTCCTTCCATGCCTTTTCCTGATCGGACACCACCGCCAGTTCTGCCTCCACTTGAGCCCGTTGCTGCAAGAGGGATGCAAGCTGCTCCTCAACGGCCTGCTGAGCTGCTTCGCGGCCTTGGTCATTACGCTCGGCAGCGTCGAGTTTCTGCTTCAAGTTCAGCCCATTTGAGATGCGTTCCAGGAGACCCTCGAAGATAGACTTCACCTGGGCAGCGTTCGCCTCAACTTTAGCACGTAGGCGAGCAGTCTCGCTTGAAGACTCTTGACATTCCCTCAGCCTTAAAGTCGCTTCTTGTTCCAAGTGGTGGACGTAAGAAGCGCTTTGCTCAATCCACGCTGCTCTTTGATTGCTTGCGGCTAAGGTCTCGGGAGCAGGGCGCATAAACTCCAGTTGATGCAGGCAAGCCTCGATCTCCCTGCAGTGATTAACCCAAGACGCGACGATGTCCTCGTTATGGAAGTTTATGAGTATCACCAGCATTGGGTTAACCGCCGTAGCAAAATCTGCGGCAGACGTAGGAGTCTCGACGTCGAGCTCCTCAATGTAGTCGCTCACCATGCGCAGACTATTCGCGGCGCCTTTCGAGGACCGACGTCTCAGGAAAGGGCCTGCCGGCATTGTGACACGAGACTCGAAAGGCGCTGAGATCGGAACGACAGCTGAAAAAACAAAATACGATTAGATGACAGTTCAAGAAATACAAAAAAAAAGGTCATCAATGCGATAGTTTACTATACCAGCTGCAGCAAGTGGCAAGGCCGGAAAGGCCGGTGGCGCGGCCGATCTTTCATCCCCTCCTTCGATTTGTAGCACTGCAATCAGGACGAGGGAAAGTTAGAAATAATTCCCTTACTGAAAAAGAAAGATATCAGTTGGAAACTATACTCACCAGCACCACTAGAGGAAGAAGCGAGTTCAGATGGGAAGAAGAAGTATGGGTGCAACACCTGATAGAGATGATCAAAAAGCACTCCTGAAAAGATACAACAATACGACTTTAGTACATAAATTATGCGGCTGAAAGATAAAACTAATAAGTTGCAAATCCATACCTTCCAACATCTTTGATGGTACAAGGGAGGGCTGAGAGGTGACCACCGCCAAGACAGTAGTTGACGGCGCTCCCTCGAGCAATGGAGCATCGGCACTGGTCGCACCTGCGTTAAAAAAAGGATAAACTTGTCAGAAAGGATTGCAAGATAAAAAAAGGGGACTGTAACTCGAAATTTACCTGATGAGCCGCCGGCCGAAATGGAGGCGTCTCCCTCCTCCATCGATACTAGTCCACCTCCCGTGGCCTCATCACCGGACTCGACAGGGGCTGTCCTCGTACTCGCCCGACCAGGAGACAGCGGAAGATCGTAGACAGGGAGAGCAATAATTGGAGCATTGCCGGACTCTTGAGAAAGAGCGGCTGGCTTTTTCCCAAGAGTCATGCCCGTCTCACCCACTACCTCTTCGGGCTCGGCGGTCTCCATTGTCTCATCCGCCGTCACCATGGGGTCGCCGGACTCAGGCGCCTCGTCCGCCGCTGCCTCGGGCTCAGTTATACCGGCCGTCTCATTTGCCGCCACCTCAGGCTCGGCATCAACGACCTTTTCTGGTGCAGCTCCCTCAACCCCAAGATCAGGCTCAGCAACCCTGGCGACGTTGCCCACCGTCGGCTCGGGTTCGGTCGGTGCCTCTTTCTCTGTCTCCCTGAGTTCGACGGTCTCCGCCTCCCCCTCGGTTGGACTTGGCCCTGCAGGACAAGATATATAAGAACTGACAAGTTTACAATTCTTACAAACAAATCTCGAAAGATACATTACCTGAAGTGGATTTATCGTTAGCACTACGAACTGCACGCGCCACCTGTCTGCGAGCAGTGGACAAGGCGACCGGAGGCTCTTCTGAGGGGGTATCAGCACGAGGGACGGTGCTTGGGCCCGCTCCTACGGCCAAAGCAGCCCTGCGTGCCTTCGCCCCGCGCCTTAGCCGCTTTCTTTCCTCTCGAGCCGTCAAGACTGAACTCTCCAAGGCTTCCCTCATTGAGACGTCCTCGTCCGTGAACAGGGATGCCTCCAAATCCTTCAAGGCATTCCTCGTCGACTTGTCGAGTCGAGGCTCTTGCGGCAACTCCGAAGAGACTGGGACTTCAGTTTCGGGCCCGGGGAGAGTCCCCGCATCAGCTGGCGCAGCCCCTGTAAAGAAACAAAAGAAGAAGGTTAGGTTGGCCATCAGAAAAGAGGATAAAAACTTAATAAGGCGAGACGTACCGATGCCCGTTAAAGCGCGCTTATTTTCCTCCTCCTGGAAGGTTTTCAAAGAAGCAGTGATGGCTTCTTCGGTAGTGACACCTGTTAAAAAAGGGGGAAAGCATTAGTCGAAGATAATAATAAAAATGCTATAAAATGACGAAAAGTACAGCTAATGATTACCTGCTCGAGCGAGTTTATCCAACCACGCTTCAAGTCTGGCTAATCGCTCAGAAGCCACAATGGCGGCCGCCAGATCGGTGTCTGTCGGGTCTACCGAGTAGCCCTTATTGCTGCCATACTCGCTTATACCTTCGGTAAGAGGGGCCTGAGGCTCCTCTAAACCGAGGATAGCATCGAGAGAGAGGAGCGACTTCTTCTTCCTCTTCTGCCCACCAGCCTTGGGGGCAGCCGAGATTGACTTACGCTTTGCAGGTACCCTAGGACGGCGGGTCCCGATATCCGCGCCCACGCCGGACTCCGGCGAAACCACATCTACCGTCTCCACTGGAGCACGGGGCGCTGGTGGTGCATCTGCAGTACCACGGAGTGGCAGTCCGCGCGGAGGGCTCAACACGCGCGGTGGCATGGCTCCGGCATCTTTCAGCGGAGGAATGACCGGGGTCCTTGGCTTCAATGGAACCTTGCGATCGCCGCCGGGAGGCGCACCCTTCCGGTCAACCAACATGCGCTTCTCCATATGGATAACCGGACCCATTGCGTGGACATACTAAGCCACGTATGCGTTGAGGACTTTAGGGACGCAGCTCGGCTCGCTGATGAAGAAATAAGAGCCCGTGTTAAGCCGCATGAAATGGTGCATCGCACTCCTTATCCCCTCCCGACTGGCCATGGGCTCTTCCAAAAAGGCTTCCAGCGGGATCCCCTGGTGATAGCTGGATTGTTGGGCGAACCGGTGAGGGTTATACCTCATAAAAAGCGCCATTTCATTCTGCCTGAACACCAGGTAGCCCGGCCGAATGGAGTAGAGGTGGAGGATCTCTCGGGCTTTCAATATGGAGGCCCCGTCCTTAAAATCATCGCGCAGTGGCACCACCGACTTAGTGGTTTCTGAGCCTATGGTTATGACTTTGTCCAAAAAAGAAACCTTCGCTCCGACCAGGTATGGACGAAGGAGTAGCCCCCTAGCCTCTCGTGGAGACGCAACCACGATCGAAGCACCGACCAGCCGCATGACTCTCGGGAGTCTGCACTTTTCAAAAAACGGAGGGATCTTGTGGACGCCGAACACCCCATGCACGTGCATTTCCATCCAAGAGGTGAAGTAGTGCATCGGGAAATTAGCAGGCTGCACCCCAGGTTCATTAGCGTCCGCCGCCACGCTAAGTCCATTATAGAGGTGAGCCAACCCGGCAATTCCTATTGTTAACTGCAGGCCAGCCACCATCCGATGCGCTGGGTAGAAAACGGATGGCCGCATGTGGTGCGGGTGCATGGGGAGCGCAAAGCATCACAGCCACAATCCCAGGAACCCTACAAAAAAGGTCTCTTCATCCATGCCCGAGACGGCGATCTCCGACAACGGCGTGACGGCGGCGCTGGGGAGATAAAAATCCTTTTGATCGCCCTCCGATGTTGGTCGACGGTCCAAGCCGAAGCCGAAAGGGTCGTCAGGCTTGGCAAACTTCTCGCTCTGTTCCGATAGAAACTCCGGTTGAATGAAGCGGGCAATAAAATCTGCGAAACTGACTCCCCGGATGCCCGATTCCAGATAGAGCCCTTCATAGATCTCCAGCACCTTCACCAAGCTCGGAAACTGGTGCTGAATAGCGTTCTTCGGCGTCAGATTAAACACCAACGGCTTGGTAGCAAAGACGTATTCGTCAGGAGGAAGCAGCTCCTCGTAATGCTCCCCCCTCATCGGCAGACCCGAAATTTCAGCAAACTCCTCCAAGGAGATAGAGACTTCCCTGTCCGTCATCAGGAAGGTGTGGGTAGGGATATTCCATTGTTCAATAAAAGCCTTAACCCACCACGTTGGAGGAGAGGGATACTCAAAGAGCGAGACATAGATGGCCGAATACAAACCAATCTTCATCAGATGAGTCCTCTTCACTGATAAGATATACCGGGCCCACTGCAAATATCCGGCGGGCGGTCGCGGGATCAATCCAATGTTATAGGCCTGTCCCCAAGGGTGTGCTTCACCCTGACAGATTCGCCTCCCTAAAATGTCTATTGCCGGCGGCGGCTGCACGGGAATAGCACCAATCGCGGGTTGGAGGAGGTCATCCGAATTCCAATTTTTAACCTCCACGGCATACTTCACCGGGGGTTCATCCGCATAAGGGAGCGAAGATATGGGCTCAGACGGCGTGGCGGAACCGAAACTTCGGGGACCCTGGATGATCTCATTATACCACCTACCTCACAGGTGAAGGCTCTTATGCTCGGGGTCATGATCCTTGATGAGAGCGAGCACTACTCGGTCCACTGGTGCCTGGGGAAATCCTCCCTCCGTGCGAACAAATGGGAAAGACAAATCAGTAGACATGTTCACTGCAACGGGACAAAAATCAACCGTCAGTATCGTAGTTACAACGCCTGGCATTTTAAAATTTATACCACACTGCAATGCAGTGGGTAGGGGACCCACAAAATCTGAATGACAATGCATCAGTTAATAAGACAACCCCATCATTGGATGAGACTGTCAGTTAATCCCCAAGAGAATATTCTCATTAATAATAAAAATCCCTAGAGATAAGGAGAAAATCTCCTTTTTCAGAGCAAAGCTCTGTCACAGAGTGACACTTGTCAAACTCTGTTCTCAGGGGAATAAAATTCCTTAAAAGAGCCTAGCTCTGTGATAATGATGAGAAAATCTATTAAAAGAAAAAAAATTCTTTAAACTCCTAAAGATTAAATTTTTTTTTTTGGATCCTAAAGATCAACGAAAACTCTTAGGAGTTCTTCATTTTTAGATCCAAAAGATCTACATTTGGTCCATGAGCAAAACTCTGTTCATGGGTTAAAAACCCTGAAACAAGATCTGTTCAGATCTATGGATTCTTGAGAGCAAGGCTCTGTTGGTGAAACCCCAAAGGGGTTTTCTTTAGATCAAAGATCTATGAGAGCAAGGCTCTGTTGATTAAAATTAATTTAATTTAAGTTAAGTTAAATTTTACCTAAGATTTTTTCTAGAGTTTGAACTCTGAAGTTCTTGAAAAAATGAGAGCAAGGCTCTAAAGTTCTTAAAGCAAGAGCAGGGCTCTGAAAACAAAAGTTCTTAAAGATGGTAATCATCTACTGAGGGCCAGGGGTCCTATTTATAGGCGCTTGCGCCCCTTCAACTCCTGAGTTGATCCAACGGCCAGGATCTTGCCACCGCTGCACTCACGTGCGCGCCACGTGAGCGCAACGGTGGGGGGGCATTTGTTTCCTCCAATCAGAGCAAAGCTCTGTTTGAATTTCAAAAATTCAAAAATTGAAGCAACGCTTCAAATCCCGTGCGCTGCGCGCAACGCGCCACTTATCAGAAGTTGATACGTCAGCGCAGCGCCCAAGGCAGTGCGCCCAATCAGAGCAAGGCTCTATTTAAAACAAAAATTAAAGGAAGCAACGCTTCAGTTGCGCAAGCGCTGCGCTGCGCGACACATGTCAGCGCAGTTGCGCAAGCGCTGCGCGACACGTGTCAGCGCAAACGCAGTTGCGCTGCGCTGTGCGCTGAGCGACACGTGTCAGCGCAGTTGCGCAAGCGCTGTTGCGCTGCGCTGTGCGCTGCGCTGGGGCGTTTGCGCCAAACAGAATTAAAATTCTAGTAAGATCATTCTGTTCTTGTTAAAACAAGAAGATTGTCTTCTGTAAAACAGAAGCCCTTGGATCAAAGATCCAACGGTGGGGAAAATTCCCCAAATCACTCAGAGAATGATCTCTTTAACAAACTTAACAAATTTATGGGCACTATATAAAGACCCCTAGACCCCAACTCAAAACATCATCAACATCGAGAGACATCAAGAACTTCAAAACAGAGAGAACTCTGAAGAATTTTGAAAAGAACTCAAGAAAAAGGTAAAAACCTTTATAATAGAAGAATTTCTTCTGAATAGATCATTGATCTAAGAACAAGATCAATGATCTTCAATAAAAAAAAATAATAACAGTGCCTTGCACTTTTTATGAACCATTGGTTCTGGAATTTCAGAAAAATTCTTTTCTTGAATCCAAAATTGGATCAAGTTATTGAAACAGTGCATTGCACTTGCAAAACTGCACTGTTGCGCTCCTAGGCTGGCGCAAGCCACCAGAGAGCGCCACGTGTCAGCGGCGCACTAGCGCAGCGCACTGTGCTGTTGCGCTCGCGCTCACCAGAGCGTGACACGTGTCACCTCCACATGCGCTTGAGCTCAATGATTGGCGTAAAGCGCCTGACAAGCCAATATCAGACAATTAATGCACTGCATTATTTACTGAAGGACCAAGCCCAATTAAAAAAGGCCTAACAGGCCAAATAAAATGCAATGCATTAAAAGGGCAGAGCCCAAACAAAGCAGATGCTCTGCATCATTTATAAAAAGGGCAGAGCCCAAACAAAACAAAATGCTCTGCATCATTTATAAAAGGGCAGAGCCCAAAAAAAACAAAATGCAGTGCATTATTAAAAAGGGGCAAAGCCCTAGCACAGGCCTAATAGGCCAAAGATAAATAAAAACGCTGAATATTCCCAACTGGACTTAGCCTAATCATGGCCGTAAGTCCTCAAATTAAATTGGCTGAGCACGGCTGCTCTCCTAAATCAATTTACATCTGGTTCGATGGTACATCTCCGAACTCCTCTAACTCCTATCGTTGTAATCCTTCAACGACGTCAGAGAGGTGACGGGTCCCGACAACCACACATCAATACGGATTGTGGGGTCTTTAAACTCATGGACTTATGCGTCCTTAAACCAAGATACGGACTGTGGGGTCCTTAAACCCACGGACTTATGCGTCCTTAAACTAACGGACTAATGCGTCCTTAAACACACCCATATGGACTGTGGGGTCCTTAAACCCATGGACTTATGCGTCCTTAAACTACCCATGGACCACCATGTCCCTAATCTGGCAATGGACCGCAATATCCTTAAACTACCTATGGACCACTACGTCCCTAAACTAGAACAATAGAGCCAATTGCTCTCTTGTCGGATCCAAACGATCCCGTTAAGTTGATCTTAGTCTCGAATCAGACTAACGTATTCTTAACAAACGTTTAAGTTGATCTTAACCTCAATTTGGCTAACGTATCCTTAAACTAAAACACCAAACCCAAATCTAAGTAAATACGGATTTGGACTAATCCACGTCCTACGGGCGACGGCATAACTTAGTCTCCGTATACAATCCACGGGCATCCACAAACAAAACAAACACACACGACACGAAGTGAAATTCTGGAGAAGGAGAAAGTGGCTACCGCGATGCGGTAGTGTAATTAACTGCAGGGGCTTGCGCCTGCAGGGAAGAGCGTCCCCACAATCAAAAACCCCTCAAACGAGGGGGAATCTGACGAAGTCTGCTACATCGGCTGCATCCGTCTAAACCTCCTATATACGGCGCCATAAATCAACTTGGCATCTTCGGAGAGGTAGACGGATAAAACCAAATAGCATCTGCCCCGAATCTCAGGCAAGGCTTCCTCACGTCGTCGCCGCCATTCGGAGGGGAACAGCTTCAAAGGTGACCTAGATGACAGAGTGACTGTCAGAGTTATAGTTTTCCCTCTTCTGAGGGGCAGTATGTTGGACGGGTGGTCTAAGGGGATACTGAGGCAGGCATGGCGCAGGATACTGATTAAATTTAATGGATGATACAGTCTAAGAAATTTTTTGGATTTGGAGTTCATTTGTGAACTGGGTCCCATCAGATATCCGAACAAATTCTAAGACAGGTATTGCTCATTTCGGAAGATAGTCTTTCTCCGCGAAGTTGAGATATAGAGAGATAAAGATAGAAACACTGGAGCAGATCCACTCACTGAGTCTATTTCTTGAACGCAATAGTTTCGCAAACGGGCTTTGCGAGACTGATTAGTAGAGAAGTTGGGTGTTCGGTATCACACGGGCTGTGAGTATGCGACACCGCAATAATTAGCCTTAAGTGCAAGTGGGAGATTGTTGGCTATAGTGCCCTCAAGTCAATTATTGAATCGCAGGCACGCGATTGCGATGATTGAGGGAGGACCTACACTGGTAGAACAGTCTTACTCGAGATGATAGTATGCTATCTGGTTTGTCTTTATCATCATGTACAGCATTAGGTGGCATTACAGATCACTATTACATGTTGATAGAGCCCATAGGATTCTTGCTTGAGTACCAGCATTATGATGGCGATCATATACGTGGGAGCTTGGTGGTCTATAAGCACATCCTTAAATGTCCCTAGTCGTGGGAGTATCGAGACTGGGCATCAGTACTCCAGAGTAGACTAGTGTATACTGATCGAGACCCCGACGAGGGGCGGTGGCCGGTCTCACAAGCCATTGGTGTCAGTTTGTTCACCTAAGATAGTATACAGGTGCTCATTGGGTTATGAGTACACCGAACTGACTCGTCGGTTACATGCTAATTGGTATTATACCTATTGTCAGATAAAAGTTCATAGGTGACATGTGTACAGGTTTGTCTGTCAACCTGAGATCGTCATTTGTCTCGTGTGAGTTCCCACTGTGCTTTGATTACTACCTTACCACGGCTCAAAGGAGTCGTGCAAATAGGTTTTAGTAGGATACATTCCCGAGCCACATGGAGGCAGTGAGAGAATCGTCAGGGATTCGTCTCTCCCGGTATTGGGGGTTGATGGCGTGCAATGCATGGGTGGCCATCACCAGAAATCCTTGGACAAGCTAGTCGAGAATTACTGATCTAGGATCAGTAGTTTCTCAGGTGGTGATGGGTTTCATACCGATACGAATTATCGCGTTATTAGGGTTTGATTTCATCCACCCCCTAGACTCGATATGTGATACTCTTAGACGAACAGACTGGACTGTACGGAGATTGTCACTGTCAGGTTCAGTAAGGGTACGGATGAGTTTGCTCATCGGCCTTCCTTTCGCTCAATACCTGGGTAGCCGTTACGTACAGCTAGTGCTACCGACGTACTTGTGGTTAAACCCACTGCCAGCATATTAACGAGTCTTTAGAGTCCCACACAGAAGGTTTTCACGGTTCAGGCAATATGATGTAGATGACGTATGTTGGTACATACAGGTGTCTGATTAAATATGTGTACAGGCTGCACAGACTTTAATCGGACGGTTGATAATACTAGCGGCTTAGGATTAAGCCGAATTATTAAATTAGGTTTTGATTTAATAATTTATATATATATGTATGTATGTATTCTAGTATTATTGTTCACTATTCATTTTCTCTCTTGGCTGTTCGTATTTTTGTAGGAATACGCGTATATGTATTTCGATACGTGTACCGGGTTGTATTCCGTATTTATATGGAATAGCTTCTAGAAAATGGCCACCTCATTAATTGATTTTCATTTTCGAAAATCAATTTGGGAAATGAGGTGGAGGGTGAGTTAGCATGAGCATGAGCTTGGCATGTAGAGAGGCATGGCTCTCATTTGTTTATTGGAAAATTGGAGAAGAAATTTTCATTGCATGGTTGTAAATTGTGGGAGCCGTATTCTTTACATGCCATCCAAGTATTTTTCCTTCACTTGATGATTCTCTTCTCTATTGAGAGACTTAGCCATTTCCATGGTTTCTCATGCTATTGTTTTCCTCACCCCTGTTTATTCTTCTTGAGTTGCTTTTCGGAGCATTTTGATGAGAGAAAAATTATAGTGAGATAATCCTACACCTCCACTCTCCATTGATATATAGCAACCTTAGAGCGTCGGTTGCCTTGTTAGGCAAGGCTGAAGCTTGCGCCGTTTCCCTCGGGTGGATCATCGTAGATGGAGGAAGACCGACAACCAAATTCGATCCGCGGCCACTAGGAGCTTGGGATGATGGTTGAAGATCCAAAGGACTTGGTTCATTCGGTATAACCATTCCTAACTCTTTATATTGCTTGCTAGTTTAGGGTTTAGGGAAGATCCTGGCATCGGGTTCTGTTAGCGCCAGTTTAGAAAAATTTTGTTCCGCATTTGGTCACGGATTGATGGACGGGGCGCTAGCGAAACCCAACATCATTGAGGTTATTTCTTGAACACGGAAGTTTCTCAAATATGATTTGAGAAACTGATTAATAGAAAAGTTGGGTAGTCGATAGCACACAGTGCTGTGAGTATACGATACCATAATAATTGGCCTTAAGTGTAAGTGGGAGATTGTTGGATATAGTACCCTTAAGGCAATTATAGTAATTGTAGGGATGCAATTATGATAATTGAAGGAGGACCTATATGGGTAGAACAGTCTTCCTCGAGATGATAGTATGCTATCTTCTTTGTCTTTATCATTATATGTATACGTTTTATTACGTGTCGCTAATACGTAATGATAAAGCCCATATGATTCTTGCTTGACTACCAGTATTATGATGGAGATCATATAAGTTGGAGCTAGGTAGTCCATAAGCACATCCTTAAATGTCCTTAGTCGAGAGAGTATCGAGACTGCGCATCGATATTCCGGAGTAGACTAGTATATACGTTTGAGACCCCGATGAGGGACGGTGGCCGGTCTCACAAGCCATTGGTGTAGTGTCACCTAAGATAGTATATAGTTACTCACTGGAGGTGAGTACACCGAACAGACTCGCTGAAAACTTCTACATGGTATTATATCTATCGTCAGATAGCAGTTCTTTAGTGACATGAGTATAGGTTAGTATTTTGACCTGAGATCGTCATTTTTCTCATGTGAGTTCTCACTGTAATTAGATTACTACTCTACCATGGCTCAAATGAGCCATGCAAACAGGTTTTACTTGGGTACAGTCCCGATCCACATGAAAACAGTAAGAGATCGTCAAGGATTCCTCTCTCCTGGTATAGGGAGTTGATGTCGTGCTGTGTCGGTTAAGCCATCACCATAAGTCCCTGGTGTAAAATTTTGAAAATTATAAATATCTATTTATAATTTAAATATGGATATTGCGGGTTTTTACGAAAATAATACCGAGTGTGAATTTTGGGTTTTCGAATTGGTATTTGTATATATAATTATATTTTTTTGGATGGTGTGGAGTATTTTGAAAATGGCTAATATTTGTTTTTCCTAATTACCACTTAAGGTAGCATGGAAAGTACTATATGACATTAGCATATACCATTAAGGTTTAAAAGGAAAAAATTCTAGTTTGTCATGACAAGCTATTTTATTCATTATCTAGTTATTTAAATGTTAGGTTATGTTTGAAAATGTCATGGGCGAAGGCAAAAAAGTATGGTGATAGGAATGACTCCTTTTTTATTTATGTAAGGGAGAAAGAGGAAGTGAGATGAGAACCATCACATTTCCCTCATTCTCATTTCTTCTTCTCTTTCTTTTCTTTATCTTCTTCTTCTCATTCTCCTCCTTCAACTCTAAACTATGAAAACATCCCAAAATCATAGTTTTCTTGGTCCAAATCTATTCATTTGTCAAGTTCTTCAAGTTTGATCCATTGGTAGCCTTTAAACCTTGGAGTTCCTTCTCTTTTCAATTTAAAAAAGAGGTAAAATCTTATTTTATATATGTTTTTAAGATACTTGCCATGCAACGCATATATATTGTAGCTAAAGTTCATATTTTTATAGTCTTGAGCTTTCAAAAGTAAAGTTTTTATATTAAAATTAGGATTTTTGTAGGGTTATGAGTTGTGATGGTTATAGTAGTGATTGGCTTAGTGTTTACACTTTTTTTTGGATAGTTAGTGATATTTTGATGCAAGTATATTTATATTGAAAAGTGTTTAAGTTTTAAAATCTATTTTTTAATGAAGTTTTTGATGTTTAAATTGAATCTTGAGTTGTTAGGGTTTACTAAAAAAGAAAAGAAATTATTTTGAAATCCTAAGGACCCCCTGTGTAACAACCCTAAACTTTCTGTACGAATTTTTTAAAAATACAGAAAGGAGTACCTAAGCCTGAGCACGAGTTATAAGTTTGTTTTGCTTTTGAACAGCAAAAAGAAACTTGTAGCTCATTGGTAAGATCTTGCACTGCTGAGACATAGCACCCGAGTTCAAATCACATCAGCCACACATTCTTTTTATTTAATTTTCTTTTAATCTTTTTAGAAGCCCAAGAGTCTATGCGTGCACTACACGTAGAATGTTAAGTTATAGAATATTTAAACATGTGCATGAGGGTAAACCAAGAATCAGGGACACGTGGCTAAAGAACCAAGCCCATCCGCTGGTATTGGGTCGACGAAACCCTCGCAAAAACCTGCACCGCCGGGCTTGACGGTCGGGAATGCTCCCATCTTCTCACCTCTGCAACCTTTGGCCTACCCCACTCCCCCTACACTGTTTATTCTCTCTGCACATTTCCAGAGAGCAATAAAATTCCTTAAAACCAATTTTTAATGCATATTTTAAATGCATTCTTTAACACACCAAAACCTAGTTTTTCCTATAAATATCACACCCAAATTCAGACATCCTCACTCAAAAATCCCTGCCAAAACTCTCAAAAACTTTCAAGTCCTCTTTGGTGTATAAGTGGAGTTAGCGAAGGGCGAAGCTCCGAGGAGATTCCGGCGACGAAACGACGTCCCGACGCTTCCCAATCCTTCTCCTATCTCTTCCCTCTTTTTAAAGCCAGTAAGTCCCTTCTCTCCCTCTTTTCTTCTACTCTAATAACATTCATTTCTGCAACCCGACAGAAGCGGAGTTAATCCGACTTCCGATTCGGTTTTTCTTTAAAAATTCTATTTTTCTTAAACAAGAAAATACCAAACTTTCATATCATGTTCAATAAACATTAACAAACATATAAACAAGTTTCACATCAAAAGAATTTATATTGCAATTTTTATCGCAATTTTACAGTAAAATACCACATACTTAGTTTCTGACATAAACAACATATTACTTTTAGATAGCTCACGAGGTAATGACCTATCTCATCACAACGCACATCTCTATCATAGCACGATGAAGTTTTGGGAATTTATTCTTGGGATAAAACGACTTTGCAAATAAATACCTTTAATTTATAAAACCATTTCTTTAAAAAGATGTATTAAACATTTCCATGCAATTGTGCCTCTACAACCCACTTTTGGGGACCCCGTTCGGGATGGTGAGGATTATCGCACGTTCTCGGTCCTAGTAGAGCGAGATAAAGACCTCCGCAAGGAGCATTCGATCTTGATGGAATTTTTATACATTTGTTCTTTAGAAAATGAGATTTCTGCAAGAAAATAAATAAATTATTATTATTAAATACATATATATCTATTATTAAAATATCTATTTTAATTATATAAACATTCCAAGTTTTCTAAATCAAAGGAATCACTATTACATGAAAATACAATCCAAATACAACATAATTCCAATATTTCAATAAAATACCATATATTATGAAGTCAGGTTTTACTCACTAGAAATTTCACTTTTATAAAATATACATATATAAAAACCCTAAAGACGATAATTAAATACTTAATGTGTATTTTGAAATTATACCAAAACTATTTTTACATAAAACCCCCTCAAGTTATACTAAATTACAATAAGGACCCTAGTAAACATAGGTTTAAGCGGGACCAGTCTATTGAGCCTCAGGGAGCCGGAGATATGGGTGCTTGCCTATTTAAGGTAGAAAATCTAACAAACGGTGTTATCAATACGGTAATTGTCTTAGAAAAAGACACAAATCCTGTCGTCCATGTGTAGCAGTTACCGATAACATCAAAACTAATTCAGGATTTCAAGTTCTTTTCAAAGTATCTGACTCAGATTGAGTCTCAATCTGACTTGAATGTAATTCAAGTACAAACTACAATTCAACATGAATCCGTCTATTCAATCTATACCAAACTGTATTGACCGAACTGAACCATGGATATACTCCGTCTACATGACTATCCATTTATATCCATTCTATTTACTGATATAATGGTTTCGGCAAGTCTTCCATTTATTACAAGACAATACAATACAAGCCGTACAATCAATACTATAAGACATCGCGGGGTTTATTAAGGGGTAGACTGGTACGGAATATGTTAAAAGTGGCACGAGGTGGTCACTTAAGACGTAATTACATCCATGTCGTTGTTCCGTGGTATTTTCGACGGAGCCTTGTACTACGGGTTACCAAAGTCCACAGTGTAAGTTGGACTCCTCTCGTATACACTGGTATTTTCTGTATCAAGCTACAAACAACAGCGTTAACAATATAATCAAACATTATAAGATATACTCTTTTTCTGTCTTTTCTACTTCTCTCCTTCTTAGGACTTACCGAGCGATTGTTCGCTGACGACATTCCTATTTCTCTTCTTCTTTGGAATGTTGTCAGGTGGATCGGACCTTCTGGAGACAGAGCCCAGCAGCGAGGCCTTGGATCAGATAGCTTTCAACCCAGAGCTCTAGATTACTTGTACATATTTTTATTTCTGTTATGCCATTGTTTAGGCATTGCTTTCATTCCATGTATTTACATTTCAACTGTATTGTAAAAAGAATGTTGAATAAATAAAGTTGCTGTTCATTTACATCTTGTCTCTTGTGTACACTTTATATTGCTTAGATACGCTTAGCGTATTTACTTCGGAGTAAATACGTAGCGGGCCTCGCCGCATCCCCTCCCCGTAGACCGGGAAGTGGGGAATGACACCCTGAGACCACCCCTGAAGCCCGGGGCCCACTTGCCGCTTTTGGACCGCCCAAAGGCCACAATTTTCGTCCCAATTTCCTATCTAGGGTTTGAATTTTTGTTTATTGCTCTATTTCATGTTAATTAGGTCACTAGTATACTTCCTTTTGTCCTAGATTACCTGTAGGAAAATCTGGAAGCATTTTGAGTAGGTTTTTGATAATGTTTTGCGGGTTTTAAACTTGGTTTTTGGATTTCTATGTCGTGACTTGATCGTTCGACGTTCGTACGTCGACGTCGGGGTATTTTGTTGTATTAAGCGCATGTTAGCCATAGGTTCAAACCTATGTGTGTGAAACTCAATTGCGTCGTTTTCTATTTAGATTTTCATGCAGTTGTGTTATAGTTCGATTGTATGTACGATCGCAGGGAATTCCGAAATAATGAAGAAGGGCAAGGCGATCATTGGCTTCGATTAGAGTGAGGCGCATATCTGTGAGTAGATGTATATCTACGGAGAAGTAGGGTGGATAGCGTATAGCACCCCCGCAACCGTTGTAATTAGTATACTATATATTAGAACCGTATTCCTAGCCTATAGGGTCATGCTAGAACACCCATATGCGTATACTCGTACACTTAGTAGGTAGTTACGTATTAGTCTCTATTTCATAGCTATTAGGCTATATATATAGGTATATAGTTATATATATATATATATATATATATATATATATAATTATTGTTATGTGTTGTACGCGGCTAGATATTCATACTTGATATGATATGAGTTGGCATACGCAACTATAGATCCGTATTGTATTGCTTGGATGATATCGTACGAGGGAGGTTCGGTACATGATGTGATGAGAATAGATTGCCGAATACGGCTGATATTTGTAGGGTTACTAGGCACACTAGCAAGGCTCTATAAGGCATCGACCATGCAAAAATTAAAATTTTATGTGCCGCGCAACCCTAAGCAAGATCGTTAACTAGAGCTTAGGCGAAACAAATGGCATGTAAACAACTTTACACTAAAGGAAACGCGATATACAACCTTTGTAGATCGGTCCTCCACTTCATTTGCTCCTTGTTGAAGTCCCTTCGCTGCGATCAAGGTTCTCCCGGGCTCTTGCATGGCTTCACGACGCGAAGGATGCGACCTTGCTTGAAGTCTCCGAGGCCGAAGATGATCTACGTCGAGAGAATTCCGACTCAAGCTCCTACTTCACTAACTAGAGAATTAGTGAAGTAAACATCCTAAACTAAAGTGCTAGTCTAGTAGAGGATGGAGAAATAGGAAGTGGGTTCTCTTTAGAATTTTGTTTCTCACAAGGATTCTCACTTTGGATCAAACCCTAGCTTGCTTTTCTCTTGCTCAATGAAGAAGAAGAAGATGAACAAAAGAAAAGAAATGAGGATAATGATTAAGTGAGTTCTTTAACCATGGTGAGTGAGTATCATATACTAACTCTTGTAGAACCATAACCATAGCTAACACTTATGGTTGGGTTAAGAAATATCTATGGTAAAAACAAACTCAAGTGGACTTAGTCAATGCATCCACAAGCTTCCACAAGCTTCATGCATTGATCTAATCCTCCACTTGATTTTGTAATTACTTAAAATATAAAAACCCAACATAATATGTAGCATGGTGTAAGTCTCATACATCCAAGTCTAGTGTATCATCAACCATGATACAAAAGAAAACACTTTAATATATATATATATATCACATATATATATATACAAGTGTTCACATGTGAGAAAAACCCTAAAGTGAATAAGTGTTAGCAAATGTAAATTAGTATATCTAATATACAATTATACACTTAATTATTAAATCAACACTTGACTTAATAATCCGGTCATATCTCATATAACCGGCTAACATCCATCGTATCGACTTATCGAATCAACACTTGATTCGACAACCCGGTCATATCATATATGACCGACCGATACATAAAGTCGCGAGAATAGAATACGGTATCACATACACGCATTTATTCTCGGTCTCGCACATATCACATATGCGCTCCTATTTCGTTTCGCCTGAGCCAGTAAAACCTCTGTGTAGGACTCTAAAGACTCGTCAATACGCCGGCAGTAGGTGATGATCACATCACGCACCCACAAGCCGTCAGCGGTACTAGCTGGACGTAACGGCTACCCGGGTATTGAGCGATCAGAAGATCAGCAAGCAAGCCCGCTCCAACTCCTGTGAAAGCCTGCCGGCAACACTTCCCGTACAGTCCGGTCTCTTCGTCTGATATGTCGCATATCAAGTCTAAGGGTGGTAAACGTCAGACCCCAATAACCGATAAGTCGTGCCGATGTGAGGCTCATAACGGGTCGAGAAACTACTGGTAACACTTACCAGTAAATCTCTAATCAGCCCTGGTCAGGGACTTCCCTGTTACGGCCAATCGAGCACAGCGCAACATCAACCCCCAATACCGGGAGAGATGAAACCCCTCCTATCGCTCATTGCCTCCATGTGACTCAGGACTGTACCCAAAAACCACCGTTTTGCACACCCTCATGGACGTGGTAAGGTGGAAATCAAAGCACAGTGGGAATCACACGAGACTCTATGACGATCTCGGGTCTACAGACTAACCTGCATAAGTGTCACCAGAGAACTGCCATCTGACGTGAGGTATAATACCATCTGGGAGTTCTCGGCGAGTTCGTCCAGTGTACCCAGTCTTCACTGAGCACCCGTATACCATCTCTGATGTCAAACACCAATGGATATGGGATCATCCATCGCCCATCTCATGGGTCGAGAAGTGTATGCGCTAGTCTACACTGTTATATCGATGCCCCGTCTCGATACACCCACGACTAGGGACCTTGAAGGATGTACTTCTGGACTACCATGTCCCCACTAGTATGATCCGCATCATAGTCCAGGTAGTCAAGTACACATCCTAAGGGCTTTACCAACATGTAACTATAAGACAGTATAAAGAGACATGTATATATGTTAAAGTAAAGAGCAACCAGATAGCATACTATCATATCGAGCAAGAAAGTCCTCTCTATATATGTCCAAGCATCCAATATAATATACATCATCTGTACAATACTGGCCTCTAGGGCATACATACAACTAACAATCTCCCACTTGCACTAGGGCCAGCTGCTGTAGTATCGCATACCAAGCATCCCGAAGAGTCTCTCAAACTGTATCTGGGGAATGGCCTTCGTGAGTGGATCCACAGTGTTGTTCTTCATGTCAACCCTCCTGACCTCGATCTCCCGGCGATCAACTATCTCCCGGATCAGGTGATACCGCCTTAGAATATGCCTGGATCGCTGATGGGACCTAGGTTCCTTGGCCAAAGCCACTGCTCCATTGTTATCACAATACAAAGGTATTGGATGCTCAATGGATGGAACCACTCCAAGTTCAGTGATGAACTTCTTGATCCAGACAGCCTCTTTGGCAGCATCGTTGGCAGGGATGTATTCAGCCTCCATCGTCGAGTCTGCCGCGATTTCCTGCTTGGAACTCTTCCAGCTAACCGCCCCTCCGTAAAGGGTAAAGACAAAACCTGACTGCGACTTAGAGTCGTCCTTATCACTCTGAAAGCTCGAATCGGTAAAGGACTCCACTTGGAGTTCTCCGTTACCATACACCAAGAGCATCTCTTTAGTCCTTAGTAAGTACTTGAGAATGCTCTTCACAGCTGTCCAGTGACTCTCTCCAGGATCAGCTTGATACCTACTCACTACACTAAGTGAGTATGCTACATCGGGTGGTACATAGCATCGCGTACATGATAGAGCCTACTGCCGAAGCATAGGGTATCCCTTGCATGCGAGCTCTCTCCAAATCAGTCTTAGGAGACATCTCTTTGGAGAGAGTGAGCCCTGAGATCGTGGGTAAAAACCCACGTTTGGACTCTTCCATACTAAACCTCTTTAGTATGGTGTCAATGTACCTGGATTAGGACAATTCCAATATCCATTTAGATCTATCTCTATAGATCATAATTCCCAATATGCAAGAGGCATCACCAAGATCTTTCATTGAGAATCTTTGTGATAAGAAGAGCTTTACCGATTGCAGCATAGGAATGTCATTTCCTATCAAGAGTATGTCGTCCACGTACAATACGAGGAAGGCAACCTTACTCTCTGCCACCTTCTTGTAGATACAAGGTTCATTTACGTTTTTGACGAAATCAAACTCTTTGATAACGACGTCAAAGCAGATGTTCCAAGTCCGCGATGCTTGCTTCAATCCATAAATGGATTTAAGCAGCTTGCACACCTTCCCGCTGCTCCCACTATCTACGAAGCCCTCTGGCTGAGTCATGTACACGCACTCTTCTAAATCACCGTTTAGAAAGGCGGTCTTAACATCCATTTGCCAGATTTCGTAGTCATGATATGCAGCGATGGCAAGCATGATCCGGATGGATTTATGCATAGCCACTGGAGAAAAGGTTTCGTCATAGTCCACACATGGTCTTTGAGGAAAACCTTTTGCAACAAGTCTATCTTTGAAAGTCTCCACTTTCCCATCTACACCAAGTTTTTTCTTGAATATCCACTTGCTCCCAATGGGTTTTACCCCTTCAGGAGCAACTTCCAAAGTCCACACTTTGTTGGTGTACATGGATTCCATCTCGGACCGCATTGCATCCAGCCATTTCACTGAGTCCCCACTCGTGATGGCCTGCTCGAAGCTAGTTGGGTCATCATCAACCATGATGCAATCTTCGCTCCCACCGTCCATGAGAAAACCGTAGTATCTCTCAGGTGGGTGAGGATCGCTACTAGATCGGCGGAGAGGCTGAGGTTCGTTGGGAACTACCGAATCCTCTGGTTCCACTAAATCTTCAGTTGCAGTTTGTGTATCTGGAACCTCTTCCAGCTCTACCACTTTGCCACTAATTTCTTTTACAAGAAATTCCTTTTCTAAAAAGGTGGCATGTTGAGCAACAAACACTTTTTGTTCCTCACTGTGGTAGAAAAATACCCATATGAGTTCTTTGGATATCCCACAAACTTGCAAAGAACTGACAGTGCCTCGAGTTTGTCCGGATTTTGTCTTTTGACATAGGCCGGACAACCCCATATCTTAACTCGTTTAAGATATGGTCTCTTCCCACTCCATATCTCATATGGTGTGGTAGGTACAGATTTAGTTAGAACTTGATTCAATAGGTATGCTGCTGTCTCCAGCGCATACCCCCAGAAGGAAATAGGTAACTCAGCTGTGCTCATCATAAAGCGCACCATATCTAATAGGGTGCGGTTCCTCCGTTCAGATACACCGTTGTGCTGTGGTGTATATGGAGGAGTCGGCTGAGAGAGAATCCCATTCTCTTTTAGGAAGTCCAGGAATTCATTGCTCAAGTATTCACCTCCTCGATCAGATCGAATGATTTTAATACTTATCCCGGTTTGGTTCTCGACTTCTTGTTTATATTCTCTAAATTTCTCAAAAGCTTCTGATTTGTGTTTCATTAGGAACACATATCCGAATCTAGAGAGATCGTCAGTGAATGTAATGAAGTACGCAGAACCATTCCTGGCATGTGTAGACATGGGGCCGCATAAATCACTATGTACCAGTCCCAAGAGTTCCGTAACTCTCTCTCCGTGTCCCGTAAACGGAGTTTTGGTCATCTTGCCTTTGAGACATGATTGGCAAGTGTCATAAGATGAAAATTCAAACGGATTCAAATATCCATCTTTATGCAACTTTGCTAGTCGTGTCGCATTGATGTGACCCAGTCTACAATGCCACAAGAAGGATTCGTTCATTTCTGAACTCTTCCTCTTGTGTGTGTTTGTTATGCTCAGAACCGTTGTTTGATTTAGAACATAAATGCCATTGCACATCGTGCCTGATCCAACCAACTTTTGGTTTAGGAAAATGTTCATAACATTATCCTGTAATACAAAATTATATCCCTCTTTACTCAACAAAGAAACCGATATAATGTTGCATATCAGGTTCGGCATGTAATAGCATTCGTTCAAAATCAATGTATTACCAGTTGGCAATACAAGGTGATATTCCCCGACGGTTTTAGCTGCAACAATTGCACCATTTCCAACCCTTATGTCTTTATCACCTTCTCCAAGTTCTCTACCTTTCCTAAGCCCATGTAACTGATTACATATATGGGATCCTAACCCGGTATCTAATACCCAGGACATAGAGGAAATGGAGAAACAGTTCTCTGTAACGAACACACCCGAAGAAAATGCATCAACATGTACTTTCTTCATTCGGGTGGCATGAGAATCCTGGTATTCCCCTATATCATGTTCAGTCTTATAACTCTTATAAGAAAGAACGGAACCAACGTTCACCAGCACAGTATAACATGCGGGTTCGGTCAATACATCCATATTATTATCTTTATTAAGGCATGATATGGTCGCTACCTGGAGAGAGAGAGAAGAAAACACTTTAGCATATGCTCTTGCAAGATCAGATTGGTTATTATCTTATCTAATCAGGATGGCTCCCACTGTTTTTTTATCAAATCTTCCTTCAAACCCTAAAAGGAAAGACTAGCCGGGATTAATTACACCCTACAACTTCGCCAATCTTTCAGCCAGGCCAGTGTCGGTACTTTGAGGGAGGTTCCCCGTGCTTTCGCACGGACCTAATTAAAGTAAACCTCGTTTTCCCAGAGGCGTAACCCCATTGACACCTTTCTAGACACCTACTTGATCGGCTAATTGTCCTGTGTAAAACTCTCCCGGGAGTAACAATTACTCGCAGTGGGTATCGGGATCCAACTATCTCATAGAAGGTATGCAATCTCATTGCAAATTTCAACACTTGAAATTCCCGATAATATTTTTCCCCAAACGATCTATGACCTTGACAAGGTCAACAAACCATAGACCGTAAGTCAAGTTCAACCCGTCATTTCTTGATTGAATTAAACCCACCCGCACGACCCTTGACAAGGTCAACAAGGCCGTACGACTACCCTAAAACAATCTGCATCATATGCATAAACAGATAAATACTGGTCAGCTACCGCACACTACGCATTGACAAGGTCAACAAACGCGGCACGAATACTAAGCAGGACTTATCTGAAATGACGGAGGGCTACGACAGGTTTTTCTGAAAACCTATTGCGTAATGAACTTGATATCGTCGTAGAATCGCATGAATTTTGAAATGGAGTGATTTTGAGGCTTTTATTAGTTTTGCTAAAGAGGTCACTCCCGGTGAAGGGATATCGGCTCTTTCCTTATGGAATAAGGTGCAGGATATATCATATACATCACTATGCAAAGCAAAACTCCAAAAGCAGTCAAAAGTCAAACCGAGTGTTGTAGCATCTGCCAGTTTTGCTAAAGAGGTCACTCCCGGTGAAGGAATCTCGGCTCTTTCCCCATCGAATAAGGTGCAGGGTATATCATATATACCGCTATGCATAAGCAAAACTGTAGCTACCCTTTTTATTTGAAAATTTGATTCTACAACATCTTTTAGGTTTCTTTTCTTTCATTAATCACATTAATGAAGTCCCATCATTTAAGTCACCTAAACATCACAGATAAATACGACGTACACTTATACCATCCGCATTCGCCTCGATGTCCCCTCATGCACCGTTAGGTTAGGTAACTAACGGCAGAGCAGGGCAGGGCTAGCGCGGGTGTAAAACATAAGTAACGCCTATATAATATATCATATATACTATATACAGTATTTATCATAGAACATCAAATGATCACATCACAGATATCGCAGCAGAAGAAACATATGAAACATTGGATATACTAGAACGTCCGTGTTTTATTTTGAGCCTCTATAAACACGGATTCCACGGTCGCGACGAATAACCAAACCCACACCCCTAGACCCCTACGAGAGCGGCAAGCAACCCTGCCAATTCTAGGGTTAGGAGACCCGGAATCGACTCCTCGAGTTGGTCTCCCACTGGACCCTAGAACCCGGTTACTTGTGCTCCCCTCCTTGGGTCTATCCTAGTGCGGAAAAGTAAATAATATACAAATGGTGACAGCAACCTCATCCCGGAAGTGCCCCAATAAAAGAATATAACATACAATTTATTTACATGAATGAAAATAAAAACTCTCATCTCACATAAAACCCACGGCTATTCAGAACGCGACGATCCAATATAACATATCCAGCAACACAGAACATCACATGTCATCAACGTAAGTAAATATGCGCATCCCAATTGTCGTTGACATATAGCAACGAAACCGGCGATAACACATATTACACTTACGGTCACAGAAAAGAAAATATAAAACTACAACATTTGGAATCCACAATCTCTTTAGACATCGTAAATCCAAAATATCACATATTTCGCATTTCATGCCTAACTGTATGAATTCCACATATTGTATCACATTCCAGATATATAGACAGTATTAAACTTTCCGATCGAATAATCAAATACCCGAGATTTCCTAAATAGCTCAACACTTGAGCGGAGTTCAAAAATTCCAGAATACGTCACAGTAGCAACGGTCCAACCGTAGAAGGGTCAAGCCAACGCCTCACATATGGCACGCCGTACTGCCCCAGACCCTAAGGTTCAAAGGGCAGTTCAAGATGGTCACATAATTGAGTTAAGGTTTGTTGTCTTCTAGAGGGTCCATCGCATCACTTGCACGTTTTTCCGAAATATTTAAACCCGAGAAAAATTCAACACTTGAATGTTTTTCGTGCCGGGAAAAATTGAGTTAATGATATCCGTTCGAACATTTTAATACTTTCTAAATTATCCGGAATAACAGAACAAAATTAAATTCTCCGATCGAATCGATGATTTCAAAATAAACCCCAAAATTACTCAACACTTGAGTCAGATTAAAAATACACATAAAATAGTAACAGCAGAATAAAGAATTACTGTGCAAAAACCAGTCCCTAATACCATTACTATGCCGCGGAACCGCCGCCAAAGGTGGGTTACTGCCGCAGTTCCGCGGCCACGTGGAGGACTTAGGGGCTCGTTTTTCATGGTTATTCTTATAAAACCCTGCTGAATTTTTTAGGCATTTTTAATTCGGAAAAATACCAGATTACAAAAATTGTCCAGAGAGGGGGTAAACTTGGACGTATCGGGTTCGTTCGGAGTTTTAACTTCGTTAACACATCGCCTAAGGCTCTAGCTAGGCTCTGATACCACTGTAGGGTTACTAGGCACACTAGCAAGGCTCTACAAGGCATCGACCATGCCAAAATTAAAATTTTATGTGCCGCGCAACCCTAAGAAAGATCGTTAACTAGAGCTTAGGCGAAACTAATGGCATGTAAACAACTTTACACTAAAGGGAACGCGATATACAACCTTTGTAGATCGGTCCTCCACTTCATTTGCTCCTTGTTGAAGTCCCTTCGCTGCGATCAAGGTTCTCCCGGGCTCTTGCATGGCTTCACGACGCGAAGGATGCGACCTTGCTTGAAGTCTCCGAGGCCGAAGATGATCTACGTCGAGAGAATTCCGACTCAAGCTCCTACTTCACTAACTAGAGAATAAGTGAAGTAAACACCCTAAACTAAAGTGCTAGTCAAGTAGAGGATGGAGAAATAGGAAGTGAGTTCTCTTTAGAATTTTGTTTCTTACAAGGATTCTCACTTTGGATCAAACCCTAGCTTGCTTTTCTCTTGCTCAATGAAGAAGAAGAAGATGAACAAAAGAAAAGAAATGAGGATAATGATTAAGTGAGTTCTTTAACCATGGTGAGTGAGTATCATATACTAACTCTTGTAGAACCATAACCATAGCTAACACTTATGGTTGGGTTAAGAAATATCTATGGTAAAAACAAACTCAAGTGGACTTAGTCAATGCATCCACAAGCTTCCACAAGCTTCCACAAGCTTCATGCATTGATCTAATCCTCCACTTGATTTTGTAATTACTTAAAATATAAAAACCCAACATAATATATAGCATGGTGTAAGTCTCATACATCCAAGTCTAGTGTATCATCAACCATGATACAAAAGAAAACACTTTAATATATATATATATATATATCACACACACATATATATATATATACAAGTGTTCACATGTGAGAAAAACCCTAAAGTGAATAAGTGTTAGCAAATGTAAATTAGTATATCTAATATACAATTATACACTTAATTATTAAATCAACACTTGACTTAATAATCCGGTCATATCCTATATAACCGGCTAACATCCATCTTATCGACTTATCGAATCAACACTAGATTCGACAACCCAGTCATATCATATATGACCGACCGATACATAAAGTCGCGAGAATAGAATACGGTATCACATACACGCATTTATTCTCGGTCTCGCACATATCACATATGCGCTCCTATTTCGTTTCGCCTGAGCCAGTAAAACATCTGTGTAGGACTCTAAAGACTCGTCAATACGCTGGCAGTAGGTGATGATCACATCACGCACCCACAAGCCGTCAGCGGTACTAGCTGGACGTAACGGCTACCCGGGTATTGAGCGATCAGAAGATCAGCAAGCAAGCCCGCTCCAACTCCTGTGAAAGCCTGCCGGCAACACTTCCCGTACAGTCCGGTCTCCTCGTCTGATATGTCGCATATCAAGTCTAGGGGTGGTAAACGTCAGACCCCAATAACCGATAAGTCGTGCCGATGTGAGGCTCATAACGGGTCGAGAAACTACAGGTAACACTTACCAGTAAATCTCTAATCAGCCCTGGCCAGGGACTTCCCTGTTACGGCCAATCGAGCACAGCGCAACATCAACCCCCAATACCGGGAGAGACGAAACCCCTCCTATCGCTCATTGCCTCCATGTGACTCGGGACTGTACCCAAAAACCACCGTTTTGCACGCCCTCATGGACGTGGTAAGGTGGAAATCAAAGCACAGTGGGAATCACACGAGACTCTATGACGATCTCGGGTCTACAGACTAACCTGCACAAGTGTCACCAGAGAACTGCCATCTGACGTGAGGTATAATACTATCTGGGAGTTCTCGGCGAGTCCGTCCAGTGTACCCAGTCTTCACTGAGCACCCGTATACCATCTCTGATGTCAAACACCAATGGATATGGGATCATCCATCGCCCATCTCATGGGTCGAGAAGCGTATATGCTAGTCTACACTGGTATATCGATGCCCCGTCTCGATACACCCACGACTATGGACCTTGAAGGATGTACTTATGGACTACCATGTCCCCACTAGTATGATCCGCATCATAGTCCAGGTAGTTAAGTACACATCCTGAGGGCTTTACCAACATGTAACTATAAGACAGTATAAAAAGACATGTATACATGTTAAAGTAAAGAGCAACCAGATAGCATACTATCATATCGAGCAAGAAATTCCTCTCTATATATGTCCAAGCATCCAATATAATATACATCATCTGTACAATACTGGCCTCTAGGGCATACATACAACTAACAATATTCATTTGACTCGGAGAGTCTTGTTAAATCCCGATTGGGATTTTATGAGATGTTTAGAGGTATACTTATTTTAAAAACTAACGATTCGTTATGTACTTTTAAATGAAAATGTCAAGAGTGCACTACGAATTTTCAAATGATATCTATTTCAAAAAAACATCTTAGTCTCTTATTTCCCAAAAAACGTTTCGTTCTATTTTAAACTATAACTGTATGGCTTATACGTAGTTAGATATTTTAACACTTGTTCATGTACGATTACCTTATTCTGTACACGCGCGCGCTTCGATTACTTATGATATATTCTACGTTTATACTTTTAGCTCTACTTAGCTTCGTTTTCAAGGTCACTCACACCATTATTGATGATTTCATGTTGCACTTGCACATACTCGCATACTACACCTACACCCCATCGGTAATTGACATACCACGTACACATATAGAACTTGCCATGTCACTTGTATCACACTATACCCTGTTAGTAGTGTAGAATACTGCTTATCACCCAACATCATATACTGTTCTGTATATTATACCTTATTTCCATTGCTTATATGAATATACTTATAGAACACTGCACAACTATCACTTTTTCCATGTTGCACGATTACAGACGTGCATGTTATACTACACATCATTGGTACCACCATGACACTGTGGGATTGCCATGCTAAATTACACTCAAGCTGATATCAGTACTTTCCATTATGACTTCGTTAGAGATATGCGCGACGCATTATGATACTTGCTGATTTGATATGTGCATGCCATTTCCATAAGTATTCGTATATGATCGACATGGATTTTATGATGTTTTTATTTATGATGATATATCTAACACTGATATATATAAACACATATACATATAATATCTTCAAAATGAATTATGCAAATATTGTTCTTCAGAACTTGATATTTTCCATGGATTTGAGAAATCGCGATGTGATTTATAAAATTTGAGTATATTTTAAAAATGTGGTTTTCTCTTAATATGTGAGTTGGCGTCCACCATGAACTTGATATTTTCTTATTTGGTTTTATTCCAAATCGAGTGGGTGAGCTATACGGTTGCGAACGTGCTATGTTATCCAGACTGAGTGGGGAAGTATACAGTCAGATATATGGTGGACCCCGTCGAGGCCAAGGGATAGGAGAGCCGTATGTGAGGCGGGGAGCCTAGCGAGGACACTCAATACCGGAGATGGATTAGAGCACGGCGGATATCCGGGAGATACCAACCGGGGTTATTGACATTTAGATAGGGCAGATCTGACGAGACGGTACCTACGATATCTGGTTTTACGTGTCGATACCGGACACGGGATTTATGATGATTTCGAGTGTCGATGGAACACTCAGTTGATACGATGATTTCGAGTGACGATACTGGATACTCACTTGATGATATATATGTTATGGATGCATATTTTCATATATTGATGACTTCGAGGATCATGTGTGTTGTGCATGATCCATTATGATGTGCTTATGGATACAGATGAGATATATTTATATTCATGCATTTAGATTCGTTATTACATGGTATGATGATATTATACTGTATGACCTAGGTAGATCGTTATGCATTTCGATTTCTATCTTATGATATTTTCTACTCACGACTTGGCAACTCACCCCCGTTGTGCTTTAGTTTCTTGCAGGATCAACCGTTCATATCGGTGTCGGCTTGCCGACATGCTTCTTCTTCTTCGGGTGATTGCTTTGGTAGGTGGGTTACATTTTGGATCGTAACCCTTCTTATATATATATATATATATATATGATCTAATTAAAAACTCTATCGACCAAAACTTGTATATTTTGTGAACTTAGAGACGAGACTGAGAGATTTGTATTATATTGATTTTGGGTGTCGTGCTCATGTGGGGCCGACTTGTTGCTGTTATGCTTTTAGTATTGCCTTCTTTTCTTTCTTTGCACTATTCTTCTCCAGAATCATCGTATATTTAACTGCGTGGTTGTGTTTCCACCAAGTGGGCGTTGCGATAACTCCCGAGTGGGGATGCTTATATATATTGTCTATATACTGGTTTTTATCAAAATTTACAAAAAAAGGTGTTGCCCGTTTTTAGACAACATATATGTTTTCAAACAAAATTTACTTATACTTTGAAAAAGAACTTGGTTTTATTTAATAACCATTTTTAAAACTACACCTCCACTATTTCTTTAAAAAGGTTTAGATTCCAGGTTTTCGGCTTACTTTGGTTATGGTGGGTTCCTATAGACTTCACGTGATTCAAGTGCCGGTCACGTACCTTTTCCGAGTCGTGACACCTGGCCAGGGCGAATGAGATTTACTGATTGAAGATCGGTAGTTTCTCGATTGGTGATGGACTTGACACCGACACGATTTCGGGTTATTAGGGGTCTGACGTTATCCACCCCCTACACCCGGTATGCGATACTCTTAAGATGAAGAGACTAGACTGTACGAAATTGTCACATTCAGTCTCAGTAGGGAATGGATGGATTTGATTGTCGACCTCCCTTTCGGCATATACCAGGATAGTCGTTACGTACAACTTGTGCTGCTAACGTACTTATGGTTATGTATTTATCCAGTAACTCACTGTCAGCGTATTTTCGAGTCTTTAGAGTCCCATACAGAGAGTTTCCTTGTTCAGGAGAAATGATGTAGAGCCTGTATATTTATACGTGCAGGGTCCCAATTAAATACGAGTACTAGCTACATGGATTTAAATCGGACAGTTAATATAAGCGGGCTTAGTATTAAGCCGGATTATTAAATCAAGTATGATTTATTTCTAGTATTATGTTTGTTGTATTTTTCTATCTCTTATGTATTCGTATTTTGATACGAATACGGGTATGTATATACGAAGATGTATTGTTGTAGCCATACAAAATACTTCTAGAAAGAGGACACCTCGTAATGGATTTTCAAATTATTGGAAATTAGAAATGAGGCGGAACAGGTGAGGTGGCAAAGGCATGTAGAGAGGAATGACTAGGTAATTTTTTATTTCATTTGTGTTTATTATACAAGTATGGTTGCAATATTTTATAATAAATGCATTATGAAATTGAAAAATACATAGCACATTTTCCCTTCTAGTTTCATTCATTCTAACCTTATCCTTCTCTTTCCTATCAAGTTTTTCTTTATCCTCTACCCTCTCATGTGTTGCCAATCAAGAGATTTAGGAGATAGATAAAATCAACAAACTCTCTACATCTCTAAACACCATTGTCTGGAAAACTTATGTCTTTAGTTATTTCATTTGTTGAAGTTGGAGCTTAGACTACAACGCTCGGTTGGACCATTTTTCGGTAGGGCGGTCGCCTCTTAAGATTGTTCCCGACTGTCTACAAAGAGCTTGGAGGGGTCTTCCACGATTGGGTGGACACGTTACAAAGTTTGTAGTCTCGCAACTTTATAGTTTAGAACTCTTGTTTGGTTACTAGTTTAGTATTTAGAACGATCTCTATTTTTCGATTTCTTATCGCTCGCTAGAAAAAAAATTTCTTCATTACACTTCATTATTAGCCACGAGCACTAGCGAAACCTTCAACAAATATTCAAGAAATGGCGTCAAAAATTGAAAAATCAATACAAAGAGTCCGATAGATTTACGGCGGATTGGGAACGGTCTGTCGTTCTTCCCTTTGTCATCCCTAGGGTCCAGTTTGCTTTTCTCCTAATTTATTGGGATACGCCTGATGTGAAGGTAATTAAAAAGATATACTTAATTGATTTGAACTTTGAATTTAGATTAATTTACATGCACTAAGATATGTTATCTTCTGAATATGCAATAAGAATCAAAACGGAATAAGTGGAACCGAGGGAAAGACACAGATGACTATTATAATGGATCGGTTCCTACTGATCAATACAAGTCTACTTTGGTGAGTTTATTTTTAATTACATATATGTTCGATTTTTTAAATTTATCGTTACATATCCTCACATTTAAATAAATCATATATCCGGTACAGGAGAAGGCTGGGAAAAAGCCGAGCCTTACTGAGACTTGGGAGGCATTGCACACCAGAGAAGGCATGCCAGAAGAAAGAATGGATATGGCCACTCAACATATGGTGAGATTGCATTTATTAATTCTTTTAAGTAAATACACTTAATTGTTAACTTCACAAAGAAAACTAATTACTGTTTCATTTATCGAAGTCGGGATTCGATGAGGTAGAGAAAAGATATCAGGAATCAAATCCAAATTTTCTGGTCGACGATCCTCTTACAAGGGAGGCCGAGATATCTATAATAGAATGGTTTTCCATCACTGAAGGGAACACGGCCATTCTCCCATACTCGGTGGTCTCGTTGGTCTAGTGCGGTCAAGTTCCGTCAGAGAAACTTCAAGTACGTCGATCGCTCGCTCCAACTAACAAACGGCCGTGGCACAGTAGATTCATGAGCTACAGGAGGAGATCGGGAATATGCATGAAGCAGAAAAGAAGAAGGCAGAAGAGAAAGCGGCATGGAGAGATGATATAGAGGCATGGAAGGATCAATACTCGCAACAACACAACACTCTTTTGCAATCGTGGTCTGCAGAAGGTCCATGGCCGTTGTAGCCGCTATATTACCCTTCTTTGACGCGGCGTACATTTACCCTCCTCCTCCAGCACAGGGACTGTCGTCATCGTACTACCCTCTGCATCCATAACATGGACCTTACCACTACCCTCAACCTCCGCCTTCGCAACAGAAACCCTATTACCCTCAGGCTCCGCCTCAAGAAGGGTTCTCATCCCTATTTTTTCGCAAGAAGACATTGACGAATTGGAGCGATACCAGTCAAGGAGAGGTTCTGATGGCGATGGCAGCGGTGGGAGTTAGTGAGGTACGCATATACATGTGTTAATTAGTGTAGCTAGCACATTGTTTAATTTCGAAGATTATGAATTCAGTTCATGTATTTATTTATTTATTTGGATTTACAGGATACACAAGGTTGAGTGAGCTAGGATTGCATGCGCGTGATTTAGAGTATTTTTCGTATTATTGGACATATAGAGTACGTGATGTATTATTTATATTCAAAACAATATTGTCTATGTGTTGATTTGGAGAGAGTTTCGTATCGTTCGACATATTGTATTATTTATTATGATTTTAGTTCTATATGTGTTGTTTGAGTTGATGAAATTGTTGGATATATATTGTTTTGTGATCGAAATGCTATTAATTTGTGAAATGCTATTAATTTGTGATATATCGTATTTATATATTTGTTTGTGACCGAAACGCTTGTTTTGCGTAATTTATTGTGATTAATTGTATTATTGTATGAGAAATAGGATTTTCTGTAATTTTTTTCCAAATAAATTGGTATTAGCGACCGTTCAAGCTATAGGAACAGTCGCTACTGCCCTCATTAGCGACCGTTTATTGATATGAGAAATCGGTTAAGATCGATGTGTTGTCCATGTGGTAGTGTATTGGCGACCGTGTAGTACGGTCGCTAATGAGGTATTAGCAATCGTATATATTAGCGATCGTTCGTAAACGGTCGCTAATACACTTGTCAGCGACCAATCTTTCTGCAACCGTGTATTAGCGATCTTTAAAATGTGAACGATCGTTAATAATTTTTAGCGACCGTCCACTAAGTATTAGAGACCGTATTGTACGGTCTCTAATATGTACAGTATCCAATAGTGACGGTTATAACCATTACCAATTCCTATTTGGTAACGGTTCTAATCGTTACCATATCATTTGGTAACGGTTAACTGGGAATTGATATCTGAAACATATCAGATATCAGCTACATTATATAATAGCAACATCTGTGATAACGGTTCTAACCGTTACCAAATGATATATGTCGTAACGGTTCCAACAGTTGTTATATATTTGGTAAGGGTTATAACCATTACCAGAGAGGTAGCCCCACTCTAATATATTTCAGATATCTGTTACCATATTGGTAACGACAACATATATGGTAACGGTTCCGACCGTTACCATATTGGGTATATCGTAACAGTTAAAACAGTTAATGTACTTCTGATGACTGGGTTTTTTGTAACGATTAGAACTGTTACAAAAATAACCGTTACTGAAGACCCACTCTGTAGTTGTGCGTCCGATCAGATGAGAAGGATGCCTGAACAAGAATGTGGAGTGTGATCCAGCAAAAAAATTGGTTTGATCGATCATATGAAGTAGATCTAGAGAATTATTGCTCTAATTTCTAGAAGCATGGGAGCTGTCGCGCCTCAATTAATGGCGGAGAAGACTCCACGTAGGGCGTGAGATTATCTTTGTGACTTCTAGTCGGGATTCTTGAGGCATGGGAATTGGGTAATTCTTCGGTGCTTCTGCCTTTTGTTAACATTACCGGTAGTACATGTACAGCAACCGGGAGAACCCGGTCACTTTTTCTCTCTTTTTCTTTCCTCCTGTTATTACTCTCTCTCTCTCTCTCTCTCTCTCTCTCTGTCTCATCGCTCCCCTCTTTATCTCTTTATTAATACTTGGGGCCTTAGAGCTTTATCGCCGGCGAGCTCCTCTGTCCATGAGTTCCTTCATCCCATGAGTCTTCATCTCTCCTTCTTTGTTCCCTCCTTCCTCTTTCCTCATCAGCATGATTTGTTATCCCCAACTTTAAAATCTCAACCGTGGGTCGCCCACTAACTCCACCTCCAACTGTCACGTCCCGTTTCTCAAAATACGGAATACGAGGGGTTGACAAGGCCAGCCATGCTCCTACGGTCGAGAAAATATCCTTCCGTAGTTACACTTCGGTTTCTAGCTTTACGTGGTAATCAGTAAACAATGCACAGGTAATGAGAAATGCAGTAACTGTATCAAAACAAATATAGAGAACTAACCTGATAGAGATCAAAGAGTATAGCTCTAAATAGCTGATCAAGATGTCCGCGATGTACGTCTGGTCCTGGTCCAAGCTAGATCCACTTCTCACTCTGAGCATGCATACTCAGGTCGTCAGAGCGACACGATAGCAATATATATATATATATATATATATATATATATATATATATATATATATGGGTACAAATGGTAACTCGTACATTAATACTGAATATGTAACAGTAAATCAAGAGTGTATAGACATGAACATGAAGTAGCCGATGCGAGTGTCTAAAAGAGCATGTGAACATGAAAGCAGTAAAGTAGTATGTCAGGTGTGTTGATTCAGTAAGCAATGCATATCAATGTCACTATCCCTATCAGTCTCTAAGTCTCACTATACATGTCACTAAGCCTATCGTCAGTCCAAGTGTGAGAGTCAACCACTCGTGAGTATCCCCCACCCAAGGGTAGGACCCAAGGGCAAGGGATCACGGGCCCAAAAAACGCACGGTAATAATCAGTGATAACCCTGTATATCTCCATATATCTCCATAAGTGCCGGCATGGGACTCCCGAGAATCTGTTGAACTTACACTCAAACTACCCCACACCCCGTGGTCTACATCAAACGCCAACCATAAACTCAAATACCAGCCGGTCCATGACGAGTCTACGCGAGAACTGGAGACAGGATCTCCATCAAGCATGTCCCGACTGATACCCAAGATAAATGGACAGTATTTGGTGCCTTACCTGTGACACCCATACAAGTGCTTCCATAAGTGTCCCATACCACTTATGGTCACACTTATACGCGTCCCACAGACGTCGACAATGCAATAAAACAATAGGGTCCACTGATTGTGTACAAGTACGTGTCACTTTCACTTATCCATTCATGCTCGACCGCTAACGTACTTGCCACAATCGCCACTACTACCTAATACTGGTTAATGCACATGATCACTAGGTTACCAATGCAATGACATATATATATAATGTGATGAGAAAACGGTATTTAAGGCATGGTTAAGATGTCATCAACCGATGTCCTGCCACTTGCATAATTCTTCATAAATCATACGTACACAATTTAGCGAAACAATGAACAGAGGATGAGTAGTATGTTTGATTATCTATCCAGAAAATTTGGTTTCAAGTCAATCGGGTGTTAGGATCACTAGATATGGCCAATTCATTTTAACCGTTCACTGCTGGAAATCCGGTTTCAGAATCGGAAGTACGTTTCGTAACGCATTTCAATCCCAGTTGGGATCAGAATTTAGCGACGCTACAGCTGAATGAAATTTAGGGTTTTCAACGCGACATACGGATTCTCAATCGCGTCTGTATGTCAGGAGTTATGCACTATTCAACACTAGGGTATCAGTTCTGGTTCTGTTTGGGACTGCTATACGTCCCGGTCTTTTAAATTGCAGTTTAAATAGTAAACGACGATAAAACAGGGTGAAATCACTTGCGTTATTTAGCTAATAGATTCATATTCAATAAGGTGTAGGGTTCTGCAACATACGAGTTCAGGAAGTAAGGTAGTAAACATTACAGGACAGAAAACAATAACCAGAGTCGCTCTGGACTGCAGTCCAGAGCCGCTCTCCGAACCAAATCTCGTATCCGAACCAAATCTCGTCATAATATCAGTACAGAAACAATCAAGAACTTGCATAGGGTTATAGGTCGTCGAGTCGGATTCGATTTGAGCCCTCGAACGCCTCATTTCAATATGTACACAATAAATTGTGATTTTAACAAATTTCAGGTGCGGGAAATTCCCAGTTTTTACACATGTAATTGGGGGTGTTCGTTTAAGCCATTAACAATTGTATTTTCCAGTGAAATTTCTACACAAGGTTCATTATCACACGGGCCAGAATATGCAATCAAGTTCCGCCAGTTTAAATGAAGGTTTTCATTGGGATCATGCATCAAACACTTAAGTCATATAAGGTTCATGAAACGTAAACATGGAATTTATAGTATTTTGAATTATAACGGATATAATATAGCATGTAGCAAGTAGGGTACTTGCCTGGAGACGCTTTGGCGATGCACGGCAGCGGCAACGGCACGGACGCGCGACGAACGGCGCGGCTAGGGTTCGCGGCCTCGGCTCGCGATTCGGTTTCGTCGTCGGAGTTGTCCGGGGATGGCTTGTGCTCGCTGGAAGCGGAGGGGGTGCTCTGTGGATCTCTGTGAGTGTGTTGGGGTCGATGATGGTCGGCGGTGTCGCTCCGGCGATGGGCAGCAGTAAAGGGTAGAGATGTGGGTTTTGGAGCTTGGTGGGTTTTGGAAAGAGAGAGGGGGCAGTGGGGCTTGGGCTTGGAGGTGACGGTGATGATGCTGATGACGAGGAGGGTGCGGGGGAGTCGACGAGGTGTGGTGGGGGCTTGCCGGCGAGAGGGTGCAGGGGCTCGAGCTCGGGTGCAGTGAGCTCGGCGTAGGTGTGCAGGGGGCTCGGTAGTTGAAGAGGGTGGAGTAGCGTAGGGAGTGGGCTCTGTTGATGGAGGAGGAGGAAGGGAAGAAGGGTGAGAGTCGTGGTCTTCGTCGGCGGCGGCGGCGGCGGCGGCGGCGGCGGGGTGAGGGAGCTGGAGGTTTCTGTAGGGAGAGAGAGAGAGTTTGAGAGAGTGTGAGGGAGAGAGGAGAAGGGGGCGAGGAGTGGGTTGATGGGCTCGAGGGCACGCGGTTGAGGGAGGCGAGCGTGGGATCGTGGGCGACGACGCGGGCGTGGACGCGTAGGCGCACGCGACGTGGGTGCAACGGGAAGGATCGAGCGGGAAAGAAGGAAGCGTAGGGAAGAAGGAGGGATACGGGCCGGGTCGGGTTAGGAATAGGGGTTTGGGCCGGGCCGAGTATTAAAATAAAAAAGGGAAACAAAGAGAATGGGCTGGGCCGGGGGATTGTTAATGTTTAATTAAATTAATATATGTTGGGCTGGATTTTAAAATGGGAAGAAATAATTAAAGAATTGTGTTTTCCTTATTCGGCTGGGCTGAGGAAATTGGGGCACGGGCTAAGGGAATAAAAGAAATAAGGTTTGGGTTTGGGTTAGGAGCAAAAAGGGAAAACGGGCTTGGAAAATGGGAAGTAAAAATAAGATGAAATAGGGTTTAAATGAAATAAAAATGATTATAATAAAATAAATAAATTTTGTAAATAATATGTTATGAAAAACACGGATAGTGGTGTACAAAAAGAACTGGGTATTACACCAACTACTGCTCAGCCACCAACGACGATGCCGACAATCTCCAGCCACTCTTTCTATCACCCTCGGTTACTCCTAAGCGCGCAGTCCGTTTTCTTAAACCCATAAACACAGACCTCTAACAATAATTTTTGTATGATCACCGTTTTTATAGAAATTTATGAGAATCGTCAAAATATAATTAGATAATCTTGGATTGAAGAAAAAAGAGGACTCAAGTAAACGAAATGTAAAATTAGTTGAGACTTTCAATTACAAATAGATGAAAGATAAACCTTATATAAAACTCAGTTAATATTCTTATTTCACCAATAAACATCAACGGCCCACATAATTATCGTAAAAAAAGCTTCTTAACATTGAAGAAGATAACCCAATACCACCCAACAAATTATCTCAGCAAAATATTAACAAAATGTAAACCCATCTTTAAGACAGGAAAAAAAACTCAAAATCCTCACCTACTATAACAAACCAAGAGCATCAAAAGAAAAATCAAACAAAACAAGACCCATATCAATTTAATCAATTAGATACTCAATCACATTTCACGGATTTTCTTTACAGCACACATTCCATTAGAAGAAGAAAAAAACTAACATAATAGTTCATGCACATGAGATCGATCCACGTCGGAGTTCGTCAGGTTGGTGGAGGGGTGAGTTCGTCGACTATCGGCAGTGTGGAAAAAGTGGAGTCGGTGAGGATGAGAACGGGGGTTGGTTTTTTGTTTTTTAATTCCTTTCCTTATTCAGGAAGATCTAGAAAGAGAAAGAAAGAAAGAGGGGAGAGAGAGTCACAAGTATCAAATGGTTTCTCTTTTTACCTACACGTGGTATTCTCTGATTGGTCGAACCGAAAACATGATTTACGAAGGCCCTCATTGGAAGCACCGAAGAAATTCCCTGAGAATTATGGCGCTTCAAATAACAAAAATTTAAAACTTGTTACATTTAAATCTTCATATATTCAAATTTTCCTAAACAGTTTCTTTTTTTCCCTCTCTCTCACTCTGATTTCTTTTTTTGCACTAATGATGGATGCACGTTGCTGCAGTTTTGTTTTTTCTAGGAACCAAATTTAATTTGTGCATAGATGCATGAAGCACATGAGCACATCAATACCAAATGATTCATTCATGAAAGCGTAGGGCCTTATAGGTTAGGTACCGCATCCACATGAGCACATCAACGCATAATGATTAATAGCCTCTCTCTCTCTCTCTCTCTCCTCTCTCTCTCTCACTTGGATTGAGAAAGATCTCCAACCTTTTTCTTTCTTTCTTTCTTTCTTTCTTTCTTTCCTTCTTCTTCTTGTTGCATTGAAATTGTAATCGGGAGAAGATGGGCTCCATGAACCCACACTAGCTTTTGTCTTCTTTTTTCTGAAATGAATTGCAATGTACTCAATATTGGACGTCTCATTGCCTTTTTGACCAATCATTTCACAATTCTACCCAAACTCAACCAAACTATATAGTATATTTTTCTAACCAATAACAAATGCTTCTGGATGAGATTGTTTAATACAATTTCGACATTTGTAAGTTGTAACATACATGCATGGGAACTTGTTGCTTTGTATTCAAATTTGAAAAATAAAAATACAATATTTATAGATATATGCATCTATACAGTGTTCCTGTAGGATGTATTCTATAGTGGAGCATATTTGATATATATTTATTAGGCTTTACACGATGCTTTTGCATTTAAATGCAACACCCGATAAAAAGATGAAAGAGTTTAAGTGCAAAAGCACCATACAAAGTCCAATACATGAATGCTACAGCTCCACTATAGGATGCATCCTACAGGAACACTCAGGACCCATTTACTCATTGATTTACAACTAGAAAATATACTGAAAAAGTTCAATATGCTGCTAATGGTGTTTCTTACTGGTACCTTGTAGACAACAACACTATTTTTCATGGAAGGTAGCATCCATATATTAGTATAAAATTTATTTTTGCATTAGAGCAAACTT
Organism: Agapanthus africanus; assembly: GCA_030015575.1. Taxonomy (NCBI): domain Eukaryota; kingdom Viridiplantae; phylum Streptophyta; class Magnoliopsida; order Asparagales; family Amaryllidaceae; genus Agapanthus; species Agapanthus africanus. The sequence goes on from CM057339.1 coordinate 725,256,670, forward strand.
TTCTGGGTTAATTAATTGCTAAATAATACCCCAATGTTTCGTCTACTTTGTACTTGTATACCTTATTGATTTTTTCGCTGCACTTATATATCCTAAAATAAGTTGCGGTATCATGCTCCGCTTCCCAAAATATGGAATATAAGGGTGAGTAGGCCAGCCATGCTCCTACGGTCAAGAAATAATCCCTTCATAGTCACACTTCGGTTTCTAGCATTATATGATAAGCACAACACAAAGTAAAGGGAAATCACGATCACTACTTTATTACATTTAACTAAATGAGTTCAACGGATACACGGATTTTAACAATAAAAGAAACTACTAATCCAAATGATAACAAATGATCTTTATTGAAAGCCGAAGAACAGTAACACTGACGTCGCTCATCTATATCTCCGCGATCTCGTAGGGCAAGTCGTGTTCCTGTGTTAGGTCCACTTCATCTTCTGAGCATATATACTCAGGTCGTCGGGGCAACACAATATATCAATATATAATATGTGCAAAACTAATAAATATGAAATAGCAGGCATGGAAATAGTAACGAGTGTGAAATAGCAGGCACAGGTAAACAGTATATCATGTGTGTCAGATCAGTAACAATGCAATGTCCATGTCACTGAGTCTATCAGTCTCTAAGTTAATTGAAATCCATCGGTAGAAAAAAGTTGTTATGTTTAACAAGGGTCTCGTGCATCCCTGAAACTACGGTCCACTGTGCCCGGGACATAACGCTGCAACCGTGCCGCTAGGCCTACGACCTAATCAGTATAAATATATATGTATATCGCTGTTCGAATGATCAGCCTCTAATACTATATCTCGCTAAATACGAGTTCTCGATTTTCCCATTTTTCCCCATGTTATAGTTATGCTGAAGTATCGAATGGGTTGTGTACAATTATGTATCGCTTTCACTGTTCAATAGCGTTTTCACTCATATCAATTTCAATCACTTTCACTAACGTACTTGTCGTATTCAATCGATATCACTTATCACTCGAAAATGCACTACGGCAACTAGGGTATCAATGTAATTGGTCACTAATCACTGATTGTATAACAGTCACATGATATGATAAGAATACAATCAAATACGCTACGAATAAAATATGGGCAGCCGGTGTCATTTAGTTTGTAAAATTCACAATAATTTATACATGCAGAATCAGGCAAAACAATATAAAAGTCATAAAAAGTATACTCATTTATCTAAGCAGTAAAATTGGTTTCAACTCAATCGGGTTACCGGTTAGGGAGATATGATCATTTTAAAACAAATGTTAACTGCTGGAATTCCAGTTTCAGAACTGGAAGTCTAACTTAGAACGCATTTTGCCATCAGTTGTGTTTTGAATTAGGCGTCTCTACAGTTCAATAAAATCCAGGTTTATCAGTTAAGTTTTCAACGCAAAAGATGTATCAGAAATAGCCATTATATACAAGGAGTTATGTTTTGTTTAGGTTCAATACTTTTAGTCTGTCACTGTAGAAATCAGCCAGACATGTCGACAACTAAAAATATTTTTAAAATACCAAAAAGTACTTGAATTAAATGAATCCAACACCATCAGTTAGATCACTCGATTATCTATGCAACGGTGTGGTTCTTTGTATATTATCATATGTGTACAAGGATATATAGGCGTTTTAAATCAGGTATCGACAGAAAATACTGCTCTGGACTGCAGTCCAGAGCCGTATTTCTATCCAATTTTCATTATCGCAACATGTCAATATTCAGTAACCGTCTACAAAGGGTTAAGGGTTATTTAGTTGACTTCGATACGAACCCTGGAACGTTTCATTTCAAGTTATTTTCAATTTAATATGAATTTTTCAATACGATGCATACGGTAAATTCCAGATTCTATATCGCCAAACGGGGCGTCATTTCATTGTCTAAACATCAATATTTTTAACTCAAATTCCTACATGAAATTAATTATCAATAAAGGAATTTATTATTCACAAATTCCAGCATTTTAAAATAGGTTTTGATTACGACAATTGCGTCTCACGCTTGGAATATATATATATATATATATATAAAATCACGATTAACATTTCTTAAGCCAATTTATATATATATATATATATATATATATATATATATATATATATATATATATATATATATATAGCATGATTAAGTAAGTAAAAGAGAGTTCACTTGACTTAGGTCACTGAAATAGAAGTGACACGAACGCAGGGTTCGTCTTGACACACGAGACGGCGATGAAGCGGTGCGGAACTAAGTATGGTACGCGGTGCGTACGCGGTGCGTACGCAGTGCTCGTTGGGTGTTTGGAATTTGGTTGGAAGGAGGAAGTGCGGAGGTGCTCGGTTGGTTTGAGGTTGTTTTGAAGAGGGGAGAGATTGAGAGAAAGAATGAGAGATGAGAGAGAAATTTAACGAGATGAGGGAGATATTTAAAGAGAATTAGAGGGATTTAAAACAAGGGAGAGATTGTTTTAATTTTTTTTAACACATGGGCTTCTCGAGAAGCCCACTTCAAGGCCACTTCATTTGACAAAGAACCCTTCCTGTCTCTACATCTCATCCCCTCATATTTTAATTTGCATGCACATGTTTAATTTTCATGAGTAAAAATTTTATATTTTATATTTTATTATTTTTGGAAAAGAATTAAAATTTATTTAAATACATAAATGTATACAAGAAACCGGATATTACAGGAGGAGTCAGAAATTTTTCTTCGGGGGGTCCAGTAAAGCATATTCTTTACGATAAAAACATGCTCATATAGTAGAAAATATTCCCAATGACTTTTAAAACCGTTTTAGATTAGTAAACTTATCTGAAAAATATTACCGAATGCTTTCTAAAACTATTTTAGATTAGTGCACTTTTTTTTCAATTTTACAATACTGATTCAATAAAGGTTTCATACAGAAAGAAGTTGTATATTTTTTTATCTATAATTCTCAGAGTAAATAACGCTTCAAAAATAAGCGATTTAATGATGTCTAAATTATAAAATAACTTGAATTACTATATTATTTCTAATCGGTTGTTATGTGTAATATTATTTTCTTTATTGTTTCTCGTTTCTGCAATATAATATTTATAGTTTAAAAAATACATATATCAAAACAAAAAAAAATCCAATTAAACATACACTCGCTCCATGCTAAAACTTCAAAAATCTTCAATGGATTATCTTATTAAAGTATATAAAGCGTGCCTTAAAAAATATGTAATTAAAATGCAATCATCAAGGATCAAACATAGGCTCTCTAAACCCACACCATAATGTCTCTACAAATTAACTATGACCCCGATTTGTACAAATTATATTAATAGTTGTATAAATAATAGATTTTAGCGATATCAATACAGAAAATAAAGCACTATACATAGGTTCATAGCAATATTTAAAATAGCTCGCTATGTGGCTCTCTATTTTGCGCTATGTAGCGTAACTTGGCCTCTTCGCTGCGTAACATCGGAAAATAGCTTAAATTCAATGTAGCATACTTTTTTTCAAATTGTTTACACTTTTCAGTAAATAATATACGCTATGCTATTTTCACATAAGATTTTCTACTCGGATTCTTAAAATTTTAGTATCTTATCATAGACTATATGAAAATGGTCTCATTGATGATCTAACCTCTCAATTAGAAATCATATTTAATAAATTATATATATGAACTCGAGGATTAAAAATTAAGAAAATAATGTTATGTTGCTTATTGTTGTATGTTCTATATCTTTATATTATGTAACTTATTATAAATAAGATGATGATGATAATAATTGTTAGAAATAATTAATAATCCGCATAACTTACGCCATGCGCAATATTGTTTGCGCTATTCGCTATTCAGTAAAGGAACGCTATGCCACATGCTATATATCGCTATTTTGAACATTGGTTCATAGGATTTTTAGGAGGCCCGGGCTCCGGCTCACCTCCCTGCTCCGCCCTTGTCTAAAGTATAAGCCGTTAATATTTTGCTCCTTTCAGTTGACCATCAAATCCATCATTATTTTAAACGAAATCCATAAGGTTTGTACTTTAGAGAATCTAAGTGCAGCGAAAAAATTAATAAGGTATATAAATATGAAGCATGTGAAACATTTGGGTGTTATTTAGCAATTAACCCAACATTTTTTGAACCCATTCAAAATATGCTTGTTTCCGCGGAAGAGAAATAACAAGCTTTCATACCATATTTTCTACATATTATATAGGGTTTTTACTAAATAGTCCCTCGAAACTTAGGACTAACCCCTCTTCCAAAAAAATACTTGTTGATTACTATTTACTCTCCCAAAACTTTTAAGTTGTTACTCCCCCTCTAAGATTTCCATCCAAACATAACGTCGCCATTAGCAATTTTTAATCCCTCCTCAATTACTCTTGACTTCATTCGAGAATTGATCTTTTTTCTAATTCAAAGCTCTCTCCTCAATTACTCTTGACTTCCTTTCGATTTAGGTTTTTCACTTATCCTGAGTATTAAATTTATATGTATTCACGAACGAGGGGGCGATTATATATTTTATTTATATTAGTATACACAGGCCTTTGATATAAGTGGGTTCCATTAATAAGACTCAAACCTTGTTGAGATTTATCACATCTTATATTTTATACTCATGCATCTTTTATAGTTTTTCCAATGTGGGACTATATTATCCAAATATCTCAACACTCCCCCTCACATGCAACGTGGTCATGTGGATTGTACAACACATATAGATGCTAGTCTCTTAGAGGCAAGAAAACGGTGTAACAACGGCATAAGGAGACTAAGTCTATCATGGGCATATAGACGGCTCTCTCTAATAGATGTTATTAAATGCAAATCCACAAATATTATCAATCTAACTCTGATACCATATTAAATTTATATATATTCACGAACAAGAAGGGGAGACAATTTATATTTATATGAGTTGTAACATTTTGGAAAATTATAAATATTAATTTATAATTTTAATAAGGGTATTATGATTTTACGAAATAATATCGTGTATGTATTTTTGATTTCGGATTGGTATATACGTAAAAATGTAATTATTTTGGGGAAAATGAAAAAAATATGCGATATCATATAATATGATAAGTGTTTTTATTTTTAAATATGATATGAGACTTGGTGTAAAATTGTGGTATTTAAGTGTAATAGTAATTATTGTAAAAATGTTTTTATTTTGTTAAAGAGGGTTGGGTTTATGATTAGGCTAGAATAAACCTTCACAACACCACACCCTCACCTACTCTCACCTCCCTCCACCTCCTACTTGCCCTACCTCCTTTCTCTACACCTCCTTTCTCTACACCTTCTCCTATCCCTTACCAACAAAATGAGTATGGTTCATTCACTTCTTCTTAAACTAAACTCATCAATTTCCTTCACACCTCCATCTCAAAAATTGCTATCTTTCACAAAATCAAAAGGAAATTTGATGGTTGCTTCATGAATATTGTTCATATCATCAAGTTAAGCCACTACAATCTCTAGGAGCCTCAACCATACACTCCATGAGCTGGAACTTCCTTGTGCACATTCCCTATAGGTAAATATCAACTATCTTGCAAGTTTCATTTTGATAAATATCAGCTTTCCTAGTTCAAATATCGGAAAATGGGATTTTTGTGATATTTGTGATGATCAATTTGAATCTGGAACTAGTAGGGTTACCTATAAGAAAAACTAATAATATTAGGATATAATGAGACCAGTAGAAGACTACCCTTGAAGCACGAGCCCCTAACTCCATGCTTAAACCGCCAAATTTCCACAAATTCCATCCACCAGCGGTTTTCCTGCTGAGTTGGGTGTTGATTTTTCTTCTCGTGCTTCATTTGGTAGTAATTAGGCTACTGTATTGTTTGTTTTGTCCCAGATTATATATAGAGAAATCTGTGAGTGTTTTAGTATGGTTTTGGTAATGTTCCGACATTGGAAACTTGGTTTTTCGTATTTCTGTATCTCGACTGAATTGTTCGACGTTCGTACGTTGATGTCGGGTGTATTTAGTCGTATTTAAAGTAAGTGAGAAATATGTTCTAACATATGTGCGCTTAGCTCGTTGTATTTCTTTTAATTTTATATTTACGTCGTTATATCATACTTACAATTGTAGAAACGATCGAAGAGATTTTAGAGACACCAAGGACGGGCAAAACGATTGTGAATTTCAACAAGCTCGATATGTCAGTGAGTAGATTTATATCTACGGGGGAAGTCGGATGGATGGTGTAAAACACCCCGCAACCAATTAACTAGGATATTATACTGGTAGGGTTAGTATAGCAACTTGTGAAGGTTTTGGCAAGCATCAATCATGCTACTTTAAAATTTTTGGGGTGCTAAACAAACCCTAACCAAGATCTTAACTAGAGACTTAGGTTAAAACATGCATATAAACAACTTTACATCTAAGAGTTAGGGATTACAACCTTTGAAGTCCGTTCCTTCACTTCATAAGCTCCGTGTTGAGGTCGCTTCGCTGCGATCATCAAGTACCCGGACTCTAGAGAGGCTCCATGAAGAGAAAAATGCAAGCTTGCTTCAAATCTTCAACTACTAAGATGATCTACCTTGAAGAAACTCAAACCCAAGCTATTTCTTCACTAATCAAGTATTAGCAAAGCAAACACCCTAATCTAAGTGTTTAGAATAGATGAGAATTATGAAGTAAGAATTTAGCTCTCTTTTGTTTTCTTTATCTCACAAAATCCATCACAAACCCAAAAGCTAGAAAGCTTTTCTAAGAGCAAGAAGAAGAAGAAGAAATCTATTTGTAATGAATAATGAAATCTAGTTGTGGTTACAAATCCAACCATGGGTTAAGAATGAAGGCTTAACCCTTGTAGAGAATAAACTAAGGTAAACGGTTTTGGGTTGGGTTAAGAAATATCTTCACAAAATATCTTAGCTAAAAAACAAAAGAAAGCTTCATGAAGCTTCATGAAAAAGCTAACCCAAATCAAAACCCTAACTTGTTTAAACTCCACAAAACATGTTGCATTTGTAACCCTAACATATTACAATATTATATATCACATATATAATATATAATGTAACAAAATAAAATAATACAATTAACATATATCGCATATACATCAATGTATTATCCATGTGAGAAAAAGAATCTTTAAGTGAGCTTATATTAGTTAATGTAATATAATATATCAAATATATAATTATACATTAAATTATTGAATCAACACTTGATCCGATAATCCGGCTATTTCACAAATAACCGACTAATATAATCTGTATCAGTTCATCGAATCAACACTTGATCCGATGACCCGGCTATATCAGATATACCCGGCCGATATCACATATCGCGAGAATCTAATACGGTATCACATACACGTATTATTCTCGGTCCCGCACACATCACATATGTGCTCCTACTCCATTTTGCCTGAGCCAGGAAACCTCTGTGTAGGACTCTAAAGAATCGTCAATACGCCGGCAGTAGGTGATGATCATATCAAACACCCACAAGCTGCAAGCGGTCAGCTAAACGTAACAGCCACCCAGATATTGAGCAATTAGAAAATCAACAAGCAAGCCTGTACATTCTTCTGCGAATCCAATCAGTAACACTCCCGTACAGTCCGGTCTCTTCGTATGATATGTCGCATATCTCGCCTAGGGGTGGTAAACGTCAGACCCTAGTAGCTTGATAAGTCGTGTCGATATGAGGTCCATAACAGTTCGAGAAACTACTGATAACACTTACCAATAAATCTCAGCAACCCTGGCCAGGGATTTCCAGTTACAGCCAATCGAACACAGCGCAACATCAACTCCCTATACCGGGAGAGACGAAACCCCTCCTATCGTTCATTGCCTCCATGTGATTCGGGACTGTACCTAAAAGCCACCGTTTTGCACGCCCTCTTGGACGCGGTATGATGGAAATCAAAGCACAGTGGGAATCACATAAGACTCTATGACGATCTCGGGTCTACAGACTAACCTGTACCAGTGTTACCAGAGAACTGCCATCTGACCTGAGGTATAATACCATCTGGGAGTTCTCGGCGAGTCCGTCCAGTGTACCCAGTCTTCACTGAGCACCCGTATACATTCTCTGATATCAAACACCAATAGATATGGGATCATCCATCGCCCATCATATGGGTTAAGAAGCGCATACGCTAGTCTACACTGGAGTATCGATGCCCTGTCTCGGTACTCCCACGACTAGGAACATTTGAAGGATGTACTTAGCGACTATACTATCCCCACTAGTATGATCTGCATCATAGTCCTGGTAGTCAAGTACTTATCCTAAGGGCTTTATCAACATGTAACATAGAGACAATTAGAGTACATGTTAAGATAAAGGGCAACCAGATAGCATACTATCATGTCGAGCAAGAAAGTTCTCCCTATATATGTCCAAGCATCCACTACAATATACATCGTATGTACAGTAATGGCCTCTAGGGCATACATATAACTAACAATCTCCCACTTACACTAAGGCCATCTGTTGTGGTATCACATACCCAACAATCAGTTGTGGTTGAAGTATCTCATACTCAACTATCTCATAAAAGTCTCTAATGGGAAATAGGCCTTTGTGAGTGGATCCGCGTTGTTGTCCTTTGTGTCTACTCTTCTAACCTCGATTTCCCTGGAGATCAACCATCTCCATGATCAGGTGATACTGCCTAAGAATATGTCTGGATCACAAATGGGACGGGGGTTTCTAGGCCTAATCCACAACTCCATTGTCACACAATGGTAGGAACGAAGTTCATCTCATGAACTTATATATGTCCAGACTGTCTCTTTGGTAGCATCCTTGGTAACGATGTATCTTGCCTTTAATCGTCTAGTATGTCACGGTATCTAGCTTGGAACTCTTCCGACATACTGTCCCTCCACTGAAGGTAAAGACAATGCATGTGACTGACATTCAGTCGTCCTTATCACCCTGGAATCTTTTCAGTGATTCTCCCCAGGATCGATTGATACCATCTCACTACAACTAGTGAGAATCCTAACATCCAATTAGATCTATCTCATAGATCCATAACCCAGGATTTAGGAGGTATCACCTTGATCCTATATGGAGAATCTTTATGATAAGAGGAGATTGACCGTGCGTAGCATAGGAAACTCCTTCCCTATCAAGAGTATGTCATCCACGTACTATACGAGGATCACCACCATACTCCCTACTACCTTTTTGTATATACTCGGTTCATCTACCATTTTGATGAAGTCAAACTCTTTGACTGCTACATCAAAACAGACGTTCCAACTCCGCGATTCCTGATTTATCTCATAAAACATCTTGCACACGTTTCCGCTGCTCCCACTGTCTACGAAGCCCTCTGGCTGTGTACTTATAGACGCTCTCTTCCAAATCACTATTTAGAAAGGCAGTCATGACACCCAACCGCCAGATATCGTAGTCATGGTATGTAGCAGTGGCAAGTAGAATCTGGATGAACTTAAGCATAGCTTTAAAAGTCTCAACCTTTCCATGTACACCAAGTAATCATCTCAAGATATACTTGCTCCTGATGGGGATTTAACCCTTCAGATAAAGCAACCAAAGTCCATACTTTGTTGGTGTATAAGGATTCCATCTCAGATCGCTAAGCATCCAGCCATTCTCACAGAGTCCCCACTCCTGATGGCCTGCTCGAAACTAGTTGGGTCATCATCTCATGATGCAATCCTCGCTCCCACTGTCATAGAGAAACCGAAGTATCTCTCAGGTGGATGAGGAACCCTACCAGATCGGCGGAGAGGCTGAGGTTCGTTGGAAACTATTGAATCCTCCGGTCCTACCAAATCATCAGCTGCAGTTTGTTTTAGCTGGAACTACTTCCAGTTCTACCTTATGACTACTAATTTCTTCATAAGAAATTCCCTTTCCCAAAGGTGGTATGCTGAGAAAACATCTTTTGTTCCTCAGTTTGGTAGAAGATATTCCCTTGCGAATACTTGGGATATCCAACAAACTTCCACAGAACTGACCTTTCCTCGAGCTTGTCCGGATTTTGCTTTTGACATAGGCCGGACAACCCCAAATCTTAACTTTCTTAAGAGATAGGCTCTTCCCATACCATATCACATATGGAGTGGTAGGCATCTGATTTGGTTGGAACCCTATTCAATAGGTATGCAACTTCTCAAGTGCATAACCCCAAAAGAAAATAGGCAACTCAGTAGTACTCATCATAGAGTACACCATATCACATAGGGTGTGATTGCTCCGCCCCGATACACCGACGTGCTGTGGTGTATACGGAGGAGTAATACTGAGAGAGAATCTCATTCTGCTTTAGAATAGTCCATGAATTCTGTGCTCAAGTATTCTCCTCCTTGATCTCATCAAAAGACATAATACTTATACCCGTTTTTGTTTCTCTACTTCTAACTTATATTCTGTGAATATTTCAAAAGCTTCGGACTTGTGTTTCAACAGGAACATATGTCTGAATCTTGAAAGATCATCAGTGAATATAATGAAGTACAAAGAATCGGTCCTGGCATATGTAGACAGGGGACTTTCATACATCAGCATGTATCAATCCCAAGAGTTCAGTAACTCTTTCTCCGTTTCCAATAAACGGAGCTATGGTCATTTTATCTTTGTGATATGACCGGCAAGTTTCACAAGATGTAAATTCAAACTGATTTAAATATGCATCTTTATGTAACTTTAGCTAGTCGGGTCGCATCGATATGACCTAGTCTACAATGCCTCAAGAAGGATTCGTTCATTTCTGAACTCTTCCTCTTGTGTGTGTTCTGTACGTTAAGAACTGTGGTTTGATTTAGAACGTCTATACTTTTAGATAACGTGCCTAAACCGATCAACTCTTGATATAGGAAATGTTCAAAACATTATCCAACAATACAAAATTATATCCTTCTTTACTAATAAAAAGACTGATATGATGTTGTATATCAGGTTCGATATCTAATAACATTCGTTCAGAATCAATGTATTATGGTAATACAGGATGATAACTGCCAACAGACTTAGCTGCAACACTTGCATCATTTCCAACTCTTGAAACTTATCACCCGTTCTCAGTTCTCTACCTATCTGTAGCCCATGTAACAAATTACATTTACGGTATCCTGATCCGGTATCTCATACCCAGGACGTAAAGGATACTGAGAAACAATTCTCGGTAATGAACACACCCGAAGAAAATGCATCAGTATGTACTTTCTTCATTTGGGCGGCACGGGAATTCTGGCAATCCCCTATTTCCTGCTCGGTCTTATAATAATTATAAGTTGGAGCGGGACCAACGTTCCCTAGCGCAGTATAACAAGCGGGTTCGGTCAATACATCCGTATTATTATCTTGATTAAGGCGTGACATGGTCGCTACCTGGAGAGAGAGAGAAGAAAACACTCAGCGTATGCTCTTGCAAGATTAGATTGGTTATTAATATATCTAATCAGGATGGTTCCCACTGTTTTAGTCAAATCTTCCTTCAAATCCTAAAAGGAAAGACTAGCCGGGATTAATTACACCCTACAAGTTCGCCAATCTTTCAGCCAGGCCAATGCCGGTACTTTGAGGGAGGTTCCCCGTGCTTTCGTACGGACCTAATTAAAATAAACCTCATTTTCCCAGAAGCCTTACCCCGTTGACACCTTTCTAGACACCTACTTGATCGGCTAATTGTAATGTGTAAAACTCTCCCAGGAGTAACTCTTACTCGCAGCGGGTATCGGGATCCAACTATCTCATAGAATGTATGCAATCTTATTGCAAATTTCAACTTTTGAAATTCCTGATAATGCTTTTGCCCCTAGCATCTTATGACCTTGGCTAAGGTCAACAAATCATAAGTGCTAGCCAAGTTCAACCCGTCATTTCCCGATTGAATTATACCCACCCGTACGACCCTTGGCTAAGGTCAACAAAGTCGTACGACTATCCTAACTTAATTGCATCTTATGTTTTAGCAGATAAATACTAATTAGCTACCGTACACTACGCCTTGGCTAAGGTCAACAAACGCAGCACGAATACTAACTAGTCTCTATCTGAAATGACGGAGGGCCACGCAGGTTTTTCAGAAAACCATGAGCGTAATGAACTTGATATCGTTGTAGAATCAAATGATTTAAATGGAGTGTTTTTTAGGCCTTTGCTAGTTTTGCTAAAGAGGTCACTCCCGGTGAAGGGATCTCGGCTCTTTCTTTATCGAATAAGGTGCAGGATATTTCACAAATACCACTATGTAAAGCAAAAACTAGAAAAGCAATCAAAAGACAAAACCGAGGGTTGTAGCATCTGCCGGTTATTGCTAAAGAGGTCACTCCCGGTGAAGAGATCTCGGCTCTTTCCTTATCGAATAAGGTGCTGGATGTTCTACAAGGAACACCGCTATAGAAAGCAAGAACTAGAGCTACCTTTTTTTTGAAAATTCGATTCCACAATATCTTTTGGTTTCTTTTAGTTTCATTAATCTCATTAATGAAGTCCCATTTTTTTATGCTTCACAAGCATCACATTTGAAACGAAATCAACAATATATAATATAAATCTCATATATATAATATAAACATTCGTCTCAGGCAGTAATATGATCTCATCACAGAATATTGCAGCAGAAGAACATATATGAAATGTTGGATATACTAGGAGGTCCGTGTTTTCTTGCGAGCCTGTATAAAACGCGGATTCCACGGTCGCGATGAATAGCCAATCCCACACCCCTAGACCCCTACGAGAGCGGCAAGCAACCCTATCAATTCTAGAGTTAGGAGACCCGGTCTCGACTCCTCGAGATGGTCTCCCATTGGACCCTAGAACCCGGTTACTTGTGCTCCCCTCCTTGGGTCTATCCTAATGCGGAAAAGTAAATAATATACAATGGTGACATCATCCTCAACCCGGAAGTGCCCCAATAAATGAATATTACATACAATGCATTTTACATGAATGAAAATAACCACATAAACCCCCTGGCTATTCAAAACACGACGATCCAATATAACATATCACAGCAACACATAACATCACATGTCATCAACGTAAGTAAATATGCGTATCCTAATTGTCGTTGATGTATAGCAACGAAACCGGCGATACACCGCATATTACACTTACGGTCGCAAAAAAGAAAGTGTAAAACTACAACAGTTGGAACCCGCAACCTTCTTAGACATCTCATGCCTAACCAAATGAATTCCTTAGACATTGCATGCCTAACAATTATAAACCCCGCATTTTAGTCTCAATATCGAAAACTGTTTTTAATATCAAGTCGGGCAATTCAACAAGATTCCCGACATACTAATCGAATGCTCGTCGGAAACTTTAGTAGACGGCCGCACCCCACGATGCCATCGACGAAGTGCACTAAGGCGGAACACCGCTGCCGCGAGCACCCGAATGGATGCTTTCGGCGACGGGGTTCTCCTACAGTCACTTGGTCGGGGTTATGGGGCGTGGCTATCTATTAAGTTTACTCGGTGAGTATCCGCGTACGCTACGTGATTGCGACGGACTTTTGATCATATCAAAATCCCGTGGCAACCGATCAAATGAGACAAAAAACTGCTAGATTTATAACATTCAAATTAGTTATCTCATAACTACTTGTGGATTCTAAATATTGTATCACATTCCAGATAAATAGACAATGTTAAACTTTCCGATCGAATAAACAAACATCCAAGATTTCCCAAATAGCTCAACACTTGAGCGGAGTTCAAAAGGTCCCAGAACATGTCACAGCCGCTATGAACCAGCCATAGAAGGGTCAAACCAACGCCGATTTGGGTTTGGGGTTGGGTTTATGGATACGTTAGTCTCATTTGAGACTAAGATCAACTTAAACGTTTGTTAAGGATACGTTAGTCCAATTTTTAGACTAAAATCAACTTAACATGATCGTTTAGATCCAACAAGAGAGCAATTGAGCTCTATTGTTTAGTTTAGGGACATTGCGGTCGATTAGTTTAAGGACATTACGTCCAAGGTTAAAGACATCATAGTCCGTGAATTTAAAGACATCACAGTCAAGGTTAAGGACATCATAGTCCATGAGTTTAAAGACCTCACAGTCAAGCTTAAGGACATCATAGTCCGTGAGTTTAAGGACCTCACGGTCCATGAAACGTATGGTTGTCGGGACCCGTCACCTCTCTGAAGACGTTGAAGGATTACAACGACAAATATCAGAGGAGTAAAGAGATGTACCCTCGAACCGACGTGAGTTGGTTGAAAGATCTGTAGTCTAATTTGGGGCTAAGATCTGTTAAAATATTTATGAGCATATGAGCTCAATTAATACGGGTTGAGGACTTATGGCCCTAAGTCCAATCAGGTTAAAATGTTTAACATTTTATTTTGGGCTGTTGAGCCTTTATTTGGGCTTGACCCTTTTAACAATGTTGAGCATTATATCTTGACAATGTTTTTTGTCTTGTATTGAATGTTGAGCATTCATCAGAGCTCTGGCTTATTAGAGAACAATTTATGTTCTGTCAGCGCAACGCGTGGCGCGCTGGGCGCTTTGCGCCAATCAAAAAGCGCAGTGCGCTTCTGCCAAGTAGCGCACATGTAAGGGACACGTGTCGCACTCAACGCTAGACGCCAGATGATGAGCGCATGATGCCAGTTTATGAGCGCCGAGCGCTAGTCCATGAATGCATTGCGCTTTCAGTTTAATGGCGCACACGTGAGTGACACGTGGTGCGCTTGGCGCTGAGCGCCAGCACATAAGCGCAGTGCGCTATTTCAGAAGCGCAAAGCGCAAGTTGTTAATTGGCACATACGTGATTGACACGTGGCGTATTTGGCGCTGAGCGCCAGTTCAGAGAGCGCAGAAGCGCAATTCAAGATCGCAGAGTGCATCTGATCAATTTTATGATCTAGAAAACAAATTTATGTTCTTTGAAAAGAGACTTTTGTCTCAAGATCTAAGAACAACAGTTCTTATTTTTGCAGGAAATATTTCCAATCTCTTATGTTGATGAAAGACTTTGCCTTTATAGATCTATGATCTGTGAGAAGAATTATGTTCTTCTTTTATTTTATGATGAGATCTTTTGATCTTTCTGTGAAAGACTTTTTGTCTTGTAGATCTATGATCTGTTTAAAGAAATGAATTCTTCTTTCTTAATCAGGAGATGATTTCATCTCTGTGTTCATCATCATCATTTTTACCTTGAAGAAAAATCTTCTTGCAAGAGCTTGCTCTTTATCTTTGAGTTTCTCAAAGTTTATGGGGGGGGGGGGTTTCTCTATGCAAGACTTGAAGTCTTGGGACCTTTATATAGAGCAAGCTGATTTGTTGAATCAATTAAAAAGATCTTTCTCTGATTGATTTGGGGATGTTTCCCCACCATTGGATCTTTGATCCTAGGGCTTCTATTTTACAGAAGGCAATTTTCTTGTTTTTAACAAGATTGAAAAATCTTTCCATAACAGAATTTAATTCTGATTAATTAATGATTTATCATTATTATTAGATTTTCGATCTAACGGTGGGGAGTTTTTAATTCCAGCGCTAGCGCACCCGTGCTTTGCACGTGGTGTGCTGCTCAGAGCGCAGTGCACTTGGCGCTAGCGCACACGTGCTTTGCACGTGGTGCGCTGCTCAGAGCGCAGTGCACTTGGCGCTAGCGCACACGTGCTTTGCACGTGGTGCGCTGCTCAGAGCGCAGCGCACTTAGCGCTAGCGCATCCGTGTCTTACACGTGATGTGCTACCTAGAGCGCAGCGCACCTAGCGCTAGCTCATCCATGTCTTACACGTGGTGCGCTGCTTAGGGCGCAGCGCATTTGGCGCTGCATCTGAAGCGTTGCTTCAATTTGAAATTTAAATTTCAAACAGAGCTTTGCTCTGATTGAGGAAAACAACAAGCAACACCTGAAACATCAAAACCCAGAGACTGGAACACAGACCCAAAACGAATCCCAAACATCTCAAGAAAACCGGTGGGGCCGGTCCTTTATGAACATGTGACCAGTCCAAATCCGGCAATAGGAGCTCGTTTTCGTCTGGTGTTCATGTTACATCTCATGCAACATTCTGCAGTTGCTTAAATAAAAATTTAGACACCTTAAAAATTTCGACAGAAACTTGGTTTTTATTTCGAGTGTTTCGGAATTGTTTCGGTTTCGTAATTCTACAAATATCGTCTAATTCTCTAGCATGGCTCTGATACCACTGTAGGGTTCCCTAGGATAGCTGCTGGGTTTCGGGAGGTATCGTCCATGCCGTTTTTAAAAAATTGGCACACTAAAGAACCCTAACCTAGAATCTTAACTAGAGAATTAGATGAAACTAACATGTAAACATCTTTACATCTAAGCGAATAAGAAATACAACCTTTATAAACCGGTCCTTTACTTCAATAGCTCCGTGTAGTAGTCCCTTCGCTCCAAGTAGTGAACTCCCAGACTCTAGAAAGGCTCCATAAGATGAAATGAACAAGCTTGGTTGAAGTCTTCGAGGCCGAAGATGATCTACGTCGAGGAGACACTAACTCAAACTACCTTTTTCACTAATTGTGAAGCAAACAACCTAAACTAAATGGCTAATCTAGTGTAGCTTGATGAAGTAGGAATTTTTCTCACTTTAGAAATATTTTTCTCACTCGTTTTCTTCACCTCCCAAATTGCAAGAGAGCTAGAGGAAGGAGATGAAGAAAAGCCATGGAAAAAGTCAAATGTTGAATGGGAACCATGGGTAAGTTAATATCATATACTAACTCATGTAGAGACTAAACCATGGCTAATCTTAATGGTTGGGTTAATAAATATTTCAAGTAAAACAAAATTAGTGGACTTGCTCAATGGTTCCACAAGTTTCAACCATGTGGCTAATTTCCATTTAATTTGATTTATTTTAGATAAATAAAACCCTTCATTATGTTAAACATGGTGTGAGTCTTATACACCCATGTCTCATGTATCATATAGCATGACACAAAAGAGTGTGCATTAATATATATCACATATATACTAAATGCACAACTGAGAAAAAGAATTCTTAAGTGAGCTAATATTAGTTCATGTAAGTTAATATATCAAATATATAATTATACATTAAATTATTAAATCAACGATTGATTTAATAATCCGGCTATATCACATACAACCGACTAATATCAAATATATCAACTTATCGAATCAACACTTGATTCGACAGCCCGGCTATATCACATATAACCAACCGATATCACATATAGCGAGAATAAAATACGGTATCACATACACGTATTAATCTCGGTCCCGCACATATCACATATGTGTTCCTACTTCATTTCGCCTGAGCCAGGAAACCTCTGTGTAGGACTCTAAAGACTCGTCAATACGCCGGCAGTAGGTGATGATCATATCAGTCACCCATAAGCCGTCAATGGTCTGCTAAACGTAACGGCCGCCCGGGTATTGAGCGATCAGAAGATCAACAAGCAATCATGCTCATACTCCTGCGAATCCAATCAGTAACACTACCGTACAGTCCGGTCTTTTCGTCAGATATGTCGCATATCTCAGCCTGGGGGTGGTAAACGTCAGACCCCAATATCCTGATTAGTCATGCCGATGTGAGACTCATAACGGTTCGAGAAACTACTGATAATTCTTACCAGTAAATCTCAGCAACTCTGGTCAGGGATTTCCTGTTATGGCCAATCGAGCATAGTGCAACATCAACCCCCAATACCGGGAGAGACGAAATCCCCTCCTATCGCTCATTGCCTCCATGTGACTCAGGACTGTACCCAAAAACCACCGTTTTGCACGATCTCTTGAACGTGTTAAGATGGAAATCAAAGCACGGTGGGAATCACATAAGACTCTATGACGATCTCGGGTCGACAGACTAACTTGTACCAGTGTCACCAGAGAACTGCTATCTGACGATAGGTATAATACCATCTAGAAGTTCTCGGCGAGTCCGTTCAATGTACCCAGTCTCCACTAAGCACCCGTATACCATCTATAGTGTCAAACACCAATGGATGTGGGATCATCCATCGCCCATCATATAGGTCAAGAAGCGTATACGTCTATTCTGGAATATCGATGCCCCGTCTCGATTCTCCCACAATTAGGAACATTTGAAGGATGTACTTACCGACTACCTCTGCCCCACTAGTATGATCTGCATAATAATCCTAGTAGTCAAGTACTCATCCTAAGGGCTTTATCAACATGTAATAGAGAGACAATAAGTGTACATGTTAAGATAAAGAGTAACCAGATAGCATACTATCATATCGGGCAAAAAAGTCCTCCCTATATATGTCCAAGCATCCACTATAATATGCATCACATGTATAATAATGGTCTCTAGGGCATACATATAACTAACATGTGTATGAAATGATATAATATTAATATCATAATTTATTGTTGAGAACGGAATTCATATTAATGAGGTACGTAAGGGGCATCCTGATTGAAATGATGAACGATTGGAAAAATATCATCAGGATAATTTTTGCGATTGGGTTGCAGATCATGTAAGTTGTTCGAACAACATATTATTGCTAACAGTCTTAATCTAAACATATATCGTTATGTATTTGTCATAAAATTTGTTTTGTCAGATCCACGATCCGAACTTGTTTGCATCATTAGAGAGAGATTCAAGATGTTTAGCTCAGTTTCCTGTATGGAAGTTGCATATTATAAAGGATTTGGTGTGCTTGGATACAAATTTGAGGTTAAGAACATAAAAACATCTCGAACCATTCAGAATAGTGGGACTGCGACGGTAGGATCAGATGGTGTGATTTATTATGGATTCTTAAATTGTATACTTGGCATCAAATATCCCGGACGTTTAGAATAGTTTTATATATTTCAGTGTACTTAGTGCGATACACGAACTGATACGGATAAGTGGAGAAACAATCTCGAGACTTAGAAAGATGAATATGGATTGACTAGTGTAAACACACTTCGATTTTACGGTCAGGGCGATCCATTTATCTTTCTGAACCAAGCGTTCCAAGTATACTACTCACAGTGCTTGAAGCATCCGGGATGGAGTGTCGTATGCCGTTGAAAATTCAGGGATGTTTACGATGTCCCAGAATTCGAGGATCGTATGGAGGACAACGATGAGGATGAAGAGGAGAGAAGACTTAGAGTGCTCCGACCGTCTATTTCAAAAGATGAGTTGTCTTCGGCTGATCGTGAAGTTACGTGGGTTAGAAATGATATCGATGATGAAATCCAAGTAGATATGTCTAATTCGTCCACAAAACGAAAAAGGTTATCAGTAATGTTATATTATTACTTCACATTTCTACGATCTATACATATATTGCATGCATATGTAATGATTGTACTCTTATCTAGATTTGATGACGTCGACCGGAGCAGCGAGGGGAGGCAGGAACACCAGCCACGGCAGAGGCAGAGGCAGAGTGGTTTTGTCATCCGGAGAGCTGCGTGGGGAGATTCATACAGCCGGTCTTGCACCCCGATCGGTATCCCCTTCGGATGACTCCTTCCGTGTGGATTTTGCTACACCTCCAGATATATTGCACGCATATTTATTTTGAATGTAATATTATAGAAATACACGCATATTTATTTCAAAATTACTTATATAGTCAATGTTTAATTGTCTAGCTGTTGGTGGTGCGTCCACATCAGAGGCAGAGGCCAGCACCGCACCTGCTGGTATGTTTATATATCCTATAGTACATGCATATTGATTTAGAATGTTATATCATAAATATACACACATTCTTTTTGCTCTTACTTAGATAAGCATTTTTTTATTGTCTAGCTGTAGGTGGTGCCTCCACATCTTGGGCAGAGGCCATCACCGCACCTGCGGGTATGTTTATATATCCTATATTGCATGCATATTGGTTTAGAATATTATATTATTGATATACACATTTTTTTTTTTGCAATTACTTATATAATCTATTTTTAATTGTCTAATTATAGGTTGTGCGTCCACATCTGGCGCAGAGGCTACTCCCGCCACTTCTGTACCCTCCGCTCAGTCTGTAGGTTGGTATGAATAAATATAAAATATTTATTCATTTTGCATATCCTCTAAGAATAAATATGAACTCTATTTAATTTTATTGTCAATGTTTATTTTCTAGTTGGAGAGGACGCGTCCACGTCCGGGTCACCGGCTGTTCCTCACCGGAGGAACTATCGTCCCGCTACCCGGGCCCAGGCTCGTGCTGCTGTCGCCGAAGGTATATATCGCACTTCAATTTTCGTTAATCCTTGATTTCTTAATACCACTTTGTCTTAATATTGCTTGTCTTGATATTTCTTGTATGAGGCCCGACAGAGCTAGGGGAGGCACCATTCCCCCTCTTCTTTACCCCCGATTATCACTATACCGGCGATTATGCCGAGAGATTCGACCGGTATATGGAGGATGAGAGCCGCATCCTAAAGAAGTATCCACTTTACGTTGAGTGGGGCAATCAGCACCGGCGCTCATTTGCCCTCTTCTGGGATCAGGCTCGGGTATTTATATATATTTTCATTTGACTTATCCAATATATTTATTATTATTTAACACTTGCAATTTAAATACATTATTTTTTTGTATTTGCAGTTGGATTACGACTTTCAGCCTATACCCGACCCTGATCACCCTGAGAGAGTGCTCGATCTTCATGCTCTGTATCAGAACTTAATGAAGAACATGCAATCAAAGGTCCGATACCATAGGAACGAGCTGAAGATCGACTGCTATTCCCTGTGGATGGCGACCCCCGAGGCAGAGAGAGCGGCTCTCCTATATACTCCGGCCTTTGCAAGAGTCGATGTAGATATATGGCCTCTCTTGTGCCAATATTTCGACTCTCAGCGCAAACAGATTTGTAATTTAAATTTAATTCATTGTTTAGTATATAATTTATTTTTTTTGTGTTTCTTAATTAGAAAACTAAATCTGAATGTGTCGTGTAGAAACAAGCCGATCAAAATAAGAACAATAGGAAGTCGGTAAAGATGGGTCGCCCCACTTATATAGGAGGCTCGAAGAACATTACTCGTGCCATGGAGGCATCGGTAAATTACAATAGATCTATTTTGATATAATGTAATATTAAGAGTTATTTTATAATATATGTAAATTTTTTACGAATTGCAGAGAGCTCAGACCCTGGCGCAGAGTGGTACACCGAGCGTGCTGACCCCGTATCTTGCCGTCTACGGCACCTCGACAGATCCCGTCATGGGCGAGCTTCGATTCCCTGACGTCGCTACCCAGGTGTACCGCGTAAGTGTTAATATTTATTCTAACAGGTTTGAAATTTTTGTTTGAAAAGTTCAAATGTAAATGATATACTTATATTTTAATGATTAATATGGGTGTAAGAGCGCGTGGTGGAGCGGGCTGAAGCATCGGGATCGATTTTACTTACATACCGATCTGATGCTACTGACCACAGTCCAAGACGCCGCACATGGAGGGTACCACGAAAGTTAGGAGAGAGGCCGGGGACTGGGTCCTCGCAGGGCCTATATGAGGTAAGACTCCACTCCGGCGGTTACTTTCCCTACCCTCCATGAGCGACGTCTAGAGCATGATGTTGACGCCTTGAAGACCACCGTCGAGGAGTTGAAACAGATGTTGGTACGTATATTACTTAATTGTAAAATATTATATCACATTATAGAGTAACATATACAATATTAGTAGCCTGAGCTTATTTGGTTGTAGACTTAGTTTTGATTAATCATACTTACATAAAACTATCTAATTAAATAAACTACGTATTTCCAAACTAGATACCCAAATGAGACCTAAGACCCTAAATATTCTTAGATTGGGGTTTCTCAATAACCTGATAATGATACGAATTCGACTAAAGTCTAATACACTATTGTTACTCGTTTATTACACACAAAATTTAACAGATGCGACAGGCTACTTCGGCTGCGGCTCCAGATGCATCTCCTTCGGCTGCGGCTCCGCAAGCCACTACCTCGGCTGCGGTTGTGCAGACCACTACTGCAGCTCCACAGTCCGTTCAAACTCTCGCACAGTCCGCTCCTTCATTAGACGAGTTTTTGACGACTCAGGGCTGCACCTAGGAGAAAATGCGTCAGATTACGGCGTTTATCAGAGGTGGAGGAGCTGGACCGAGTTAGGGTAGTTTTTTTTTTATATTTTGAGGATGTATGTACTTATATGATACATATTGTTTATATTTTGGACGATATTAGTGTTGTTTACTTGTTCACGATGATTTAGATTGATATCGTATTCTGTTTGTTTATTTCTTTTATATATTATGCGTGAGATGTTGATTATGAATATTTCTGTATTTGGTTATATGATATATATATTATTGTGCATAGGGCGGGGAAAAAACAGGAAGCCCATTTTTAAAAAAAAACTGATATTTTGTCCCTATGGATTAATCCGTAGGGCCATATGTTGCACTTACGGATTAATCTGTAGGTGCAGCGTTTGCCCCTACACAGTTAGCCGTAGGTATCCTGATATTTTGTTCCTATGGACTTAGTAACAGGCGTTAAACTTGTCCCTACGAATTTATCCGTAGGGACATTTATCTGGACCTACGGATAAATCCGTAAGGATAAGGTTCAAGATCTACGGATAAAGCCGTAGGGACAAGTATTTTATTTTATAAACCAATAAATTAAATAAATATTTTGCCCCTACGGAGTAATACGTAGGGATCTATGTCCTACGGAGAAAGACGTATGGGCGGTTATTACTCCGTAGGGGTATGTTCAGGACGAAGACTTGCACCTGCGGCCTTTGCCCCTACGGGGGAATTTTATGGCCCTACGGACTTATCCGTAGGGGCAGTGGTTTGCCTCTATGGCTAAATCCATAGGGACAACCCATTATTGTAGTAGTGGACTAGAACCGTGAGTATCGGAAAGATGGCATACACTATTGTATGTGTGGAACTAAGTGCCAGGGAAGCAAAGTGTCACGTCTGAAGGGCGAAGGCCACCTCTTAAATCCAAGTTAGTTATAGAATCCCCATTTGATGTTCCGAAATGACGAACGGAATATTCACGATATTACATACTCTAATTCTTACATTAATATTGCATGACCAAAGCCCTGATCAGGCTAGGATTGAGGATAGTTGTAAGCATATGCAGAGTAAAGTACCCTACGGAGCAAAGCGTCACTCGGAGCAAAATGCATGCCATGACGATGAGTGTACCTCTTGAATCCCTGGATACTACTCTTGAATCCCTGGATACATGTGGGTGCTACCGGAAGACGTCCGTGGATACGCAATGCAACTTGGCATTACAAATAAAGACATTACAAAGAATGACATGATACGAATTGATTGTTCACCATGATGACATGAACATTGATTTGGAGTTGCATGTTTTATGATTAGAACATTTCATGATTAAAAACTTATTATTTTCCTCACGACTCACATGTTCCTGCCACATCGCTCAACACACTTTCAGCATTTTTATGACTTTACAACCCGGCAAACTTATTCGAACGCATGTTCGCTGACAGATACTTCTATTTGATTAAAATGCATGTCAGAGCTAGACCTAAACAGGATCAAAATGATTCTCGGTGATGAGGATCCGATAGCCAAGGACCTTTCATATTTTCTAGCATCTTTGAGAGTATTTGTAATTTCTTTTGTTTTCAATTACCTTATAAATGTATCTTGGTTTCACCCAGTGGTTTGAAGGCTCACTTCTATTCGCTTGAACTTGTACCTGTCGTAAACCTTGGTTACCCGGTTTATTAAATGTCATTGTTGGATTGAAATTTATATTTCTTGCAGATTACTACTGCTCGACAGACGCATAGCGTGTCTATATCAAGAAGTATTTCTCAGATACATCACATGTCTCGTCACATTACCGCTATTTTATTATTTATTTTGGTAAAGGGTACATGACACTCTTTCATTTATTCCATATAACTAGGCTTTTATAGTATAAAAATCCTATTAGTCTTGATGCTTTAATGCCTCTTTCTATTTTGTTTTCTCACTCCATAAGTTTTACTTGCAAAATATTTTTAAAAACTATATTTAAAAAATATAGTTTTTGCGTGCTATAGTCTAGCAAGCAACATGTTGAAAAATCTAAAGAAACAAAAAAATATTTTAGAACTAAAAATCCTGATTAGTCATAACATTTGTTTTATAGAGGAAAATGAACGATGAAATTGCAGTGATGGAATAGACAATAAGAGTTATATTATTTAAGCATGGATTAGAAAGCTTTACTAAAGCTACAACTTGAAACAAAACAAAAAACACCTAGGACTACAGTGAGATTTGTACAGTAAAATTTACAGTACATATCCTAAACAAACTGATGGATGAGGAGCATCACAAGCCTTGAGGCTGACCACTAACTATCTTTACACTGCTGTAGAAGCGTCTGAGGTCTTTCATCGCCTTCTCCTCGATCTGAATAGAGCGGATGGACGACGGTGCGTCCATCTCAGGCTTGAACCACCGGTTGGGGGTGAGGCCCGCCGAATCTGAAGGCAAGCCATGAGGGGCAGCAATGGAGAAGCCCGAGGTCCTCGCTTTCGGACTGTGAGAGACGCTCTGTTGCTTCTTTCCCTGCTATAAAATGACACATGAGAAAAAACCCAAATGAGATCAACTTTGTTGGATGATTCAAAACAAATGCTAGACGCACCACTTGATAGCTGAAGCTCAATGTTGTAAAACAAAGTTTGAAAGGCTGCCACATTGGCACTTTTAAATATCTTCGCCTAGGAACAACTTTGTAACGGAATCAAAAGGTCAAATGACAGCATAATTGGCCGTGCATAATACGCCGTGAAAGGCCAATTAACCGTTACATATATGATGTGCATAGCCCATTAAATATCTCTAATACAATGAGAAAACTCGTATCCACTTAATAGAAAACACTAGTTTTCTTCTCTCACTGACTTAAACACAATCGGTTTATTCGTTATGGATGAACAGACGAATATAAAACGCATGTGTTTTACAATATTGTTAAAGCTTTTCGGTTAATTTGTTTCCACCATGATTTTAGATAGGTAGAGAAAAAATACTGACTTCCAATCATCTCCGATCAACGTGATTTTTGATACATACACTATCTAGACTTATAGAGCAATTTCTAAGACGTGTAGAGCAAGTTGAACGGAGCAGATCGTTGGACGTCACACGAAAAAGTTCGTGAATTTGAAAAAACGTGAACCCGCCCTAACGGATCCGCACTATATATATATATATATATATATATATATATATATATATAGAGAGAGAGAGAGAGAGAGAGAGAGAGGTGTTTAATGGAGGGAAGAGGCCATAGGAGGGAATTTCCTCCTATGGCGTCGAAATAGTACGCCCTACCTCATTTTTTTCAGCGATCGACATCCATCATCTTCATCGTTATCATCTAAGATATGGGTACACCAAATTTCATGTGATTCTACAACTTTTTCACCGTTGATTTAGCAATGTAAAAAGTTCTGTTGTCGGTAAACCGTTAATTTTGAACCCACTAAATCAATGGTGAAAAGGTTGTAGAATAACATGAAATTTGGTATACCCACATCTTATAGATGATAACGATGAAGATGATGTGTGCCGATCGTCAGAAAAAATGAGGGAGGGCGTACTTTTTCGACGCCATATGAGGAAATTCCCTCCTATGGCATCTTTCCTCCATTATTCGCGCGCGCGTGCGCACACACAGATATATAGTGTGCGCGCATTAAATAAAGGCAAGGGCCCTCAAACTTTTCCTGATTACTAACCACCCTGCCCCCACCCCCGCCCAGAAAAAAGAACAAAAAAGGTGCAAGTTACTCTTAAAGCATCCTTTTAGCGGTTTCCATCCATCAAATTTATTTTCATTATTTACAATTCTTAACTAAAAAGTTAAATTAGATATTTAATTAACTAAACCCTAATGCCAAAATACCCATATTCTTCATCTTCCATCTTTCTCACTCGCTAACCCTATACCCTAGCCACTCCGCCCACTCCCAAGGGCGGAAGCAAGGGGACAGAATGGGGCTCGAGCCTCGGCAGTGATTTTGTCAGGGTGGTACCTCCGGAGGTCGCCTCTTGACTGTGGACACCTGTGAAAACAAGGTTGGCCCAAACACCACAAGCAATAACAAGGAAGAAAAATAAAGAGAGTAATAATTGCGGAGGATAAGTTAAACGGGTCGGGTTTTGGGCCTTTATGTGTTTAAACCTGTGTATCTGGTAGTAATATAACTTAAAGTTTGGCACCTATAACCTTTGTGTCCACCATCCAATAACCCAATTGTTTAAGTTTTGGGTTTCTTCTGCCTCACGAGCCCTTTTGGGTTTCTTCTGCCTCACGAGCCCTGGTTTGCTCCCTCCCACCCTCTCTCTATTTCTCAAGCCATTAAAGGTTGAAAGCAACGTTGAGTATTTGAATTTCTCAAATCTTATTTTTTTCTTCTTTTGTGTTATTTATCTATTTAGTTAAATTATTAGGCTTAATTTGAATGTTTTATTTAACCCCAATTAATATACTGGTTTAGTTTTCAAACATTACAAATTGAAATTCTAGTAATTAGAGTTCATTGTTTTAAGGTTTGGACTTCAATTTTTTTCCATTTTCCTTGAATAATTTAGGATTTAATTAATACATCCATACATAAATATACAGAGTTTTAGATTAGAATTCTTTTAGAATAAAAATTAAGGCTTATGGATGCTTACGTTGGAATTTAGATTGAAAAATGAGTAAACCAAGGCTATTGGGCAAAAAAATTTGGCTCCAATACCGATGAGGTTCAAGCCAACACACTTCCTTCTTCCTCAAAAGTATCCTTTCAATCTAATAATTCTTCTATGCGTTGACTAATTGAGAATGAAGTCATTATGATTCATTCGCTTCAAGTCATTGACCGAGTTTTGGGTTATCGAAGTTTTTTTGGTGGTTTGTAAGTATATTATCGGGCCCCTCCTTACTCCAAATCTGGTCTCCGCCCCTGAACACTCCGTCACTGCCACTACCCTCATTTTCGGTCACCACCGCCCCCCTTCTTCCCTAACAAACCCAATAAACACTAATAAACCCAATAACCTATCCAGAACCTTTACCTCCTCTTCCATCCCCACCCCAAACTCCACACCCCACACCACTCTCCCTCCTCTACCCTCTGCCACAATTAAGCACCCACCTCCCTACTTCGCCCTCAGCCTCAATCGAGCCCCACCTTCCTCCTCCACCCCAATCAACCCCTGCCTCAAGCCCCCACATGCTCCTCCACCCCAATCATCAACCTTTTCCCATGTTTTTTTGAAGCAAGAAGAAGAAGAAAAAGAAATTTTTATTTCTAATTTGAAATTATCTTAATTACGAAAGAAACAAAGTTCAAGGAAAACTAACTAAAAAATGATCTTGAACATCATTACCGTAAAATCATACCGTTGAGTTAGATGAATATTCCCCCAAAAAAAAATTCTAGACAGTCGGGGTGCTTTAAGGGTAACTTGGAAGTTTTGGGATGGCAATAAGTAAAAA
Source organism: Agapanthus africanus (assembly GCA_030015575.1). Lineage (NCBI taxonomy): Eukaryota > Viridiplantae > Streptophyta > Magnoliopsida > Asparagales > Amaryllidaceae > Agapanthus > Agapanthus africanus. Next base: position 725,284,152 of record CM057339.1, read on the forward strand.
CCAAGTTTTGGGGGTGTTTTAGTAATTAGAAAAGTTTTGGGTACCTATAAGTCAAAAATCCAAAATAAAAGTTTTTGGGGGGTGTAACTTCAGTCCCTAAGACACATTCTTTACTTTCCAAACCTTTTCATATTCCTCATTATCTGTTTAGATTGTATTTACACTATTACACATTAAGACTAATAAATATCGAATAAAAGTCGTGCTGCACTTGTGGAAATAAGTATCACCGTTTTTTATGCATCTTTTCGAGAGAGAAAAGTGAGATACATTTAGACTATTTCCCATAAAAGTCTAATGCCTATTTTGAGTATATATACATAGTATATGTGATAAGACGGTCGGATGTGCATGTATTTGTGTCCGCACTTTTTTAGCACACTTATTATTGTCCTTATAATTGTTTTTACCATCATTGCATGAAAACAATACTTATGCTTGCAGGTCCTTGTGTCCTACTTTTACAGAATTGTTGTATCCCAGTTCCCACACTGTATTCATGTCGATGTTTCTAGCACATAGCACAAGCAGCATGGAAAAACACGGAATTTAAGAAATCAACATAATCAATCATACCTGTTGGATCTGAATATCCTTTAATGATGGCCGGTGCTGACCAGGCGAAGTGCCCGCTGATGACCAAGGAGGTGTGCTCTTCTCTACTTCTGAAGAAGCCACTGCACGTGCAGGCGCTACAGCTATCGGGCTCGATGGGGACCCGGGCATAAACGAACTCAATCTAACTTGTCCCGTGCCAACAATCTCAACCGAATCGTCCAACCGTTGGTTTGGTTTAACACCTGTCCCCTCGTTTGCTTTACTTTGCTCATTCTGAATGTCACGAAGAGAGGCGGGCCCTTTCATAATTTTTGCACCACCCCATGCCGGGCCCTCACTTTTGGGAGTTGGTGGTTGTGGAGCCGGTTTTGGGGTGTCATCTAGAGCACCGCTCAGAAACATTGATAGCCCGCCTTTCTTATTATTCTTTTTCTTAGTTGGAATTGAATGGGAAGACTTATTTTTGTTAGAATTAGAAATGGCTCTCGGGCTACGGGGAGAGCGTGGAGTAAAGCCGTCGATTATTCTGCTTTCGACAGCAAGTTTGATTTCAGCGTCTTTCTGTTAAAATAAATACACGATTGTGCATATAAATGAATTTCCTGTGTAGAAATACATGTGAAAATGGATTTGGCTCAAATATGACAAGGCTTGCAGGAGAGCAACACTTTTTCTCGTATTTAAAGCAAGATATCAAAAGCTGCATTTTTTTGGTCTCACCTTCAACAAGTTATTAAAATGTTCCGTTTCTGCAACTTTTTTATCCCCAAAATACACCTAATTTTTCTGCCACTTTTTTCACTACATCACTCACCTAATTCTTTTACCGAGTATTTGGAGGAAAAAAATTACCGAACAAGAAAAATTGGCATCGAATGAAGTAAGATGTGCAGTTTTTAAAAAAGAGTGATATTCTGCTTAATGGACAAAAGTGAGGGAGGTCTCTTGCAGTCAAGCCATTAAACAAATATGAAAAGGAAAGCAATAAAGTCTCTTTAAAACTGACCTTTCCTTCAGAATTTTGAAGGCATTTATCATCTGGGAACCCTTTCAGCGAGTCCAGCTCCACAAATAATTCTTGACTTTTGGAAAGAGCATCGGCAGGTGCCAAGTCTTTCTGTTTGCTCCTCCTCCTTTCTTTTCTAGAAACATCAAACTTCTTATTACCCTTTGAATCAGACAACATTGGAAAAGGCAGCTTCGTGTCTCGCTCAACAGGTGAGCCAAGCTCGGCAAGTGCAGTCTCAAGATAGGATCTTGTATTGAGTTTAGCAATTTGTTGGTCATCAAGAACAAGACCATTGAGCTGTTTAGCTTCAAGCATCTCTATCTGCTGCAACTTCTTCCTAAGGGCTCTGACTTGTTTAGAGACGGTTTCGTCCACACCATTCTCGCCTTGCATGAACAAATCTGATCTTGGGTCTCCAAACTTTTTCAAGCTGGGTTTCTTGTAACCCCGAGGCATGAAACCGTCAATCTCATCGTCACCTTCTTCACTGTAAACAACGGCAGGAAAAGTAGCCGTAGGTGTAGGTAAACGGCGGTAACTCCAAGGCTCAGAGGATTTTGCATCCAATAATTTCTCAAGATTTGCTAAAATTTCCAGTGAAGCGCCCATAACCGAAGGTGCAGATATCATGAAAATGTAATCAAGGTTGCGTAAAGCAATGTCCTAAGAATTATAGATAATCAGATTCAGAATAACAGAAATCTAAAACTTGGATGGAAAGAGGGTATGCGTATGCTTCCCTTGGTATTCGAAGGGCAAAGATTGGCTAAATTGCATGCAACTCTTCTGCCTTCTCTTCATTCAACAAGATACCACCCTAACTTTTGAAAACATGCAATTTACCCCAATTCTAATATCTTTAAAAATTCCATTTATGCAACTCTTTTTATTTTTCCATGGCACTTTTTCCATTGAGTTTAATAGTTTCATCAAAGGATATTATGGGGGGAATGGCAGAAATAAATCCTAACAACAAAAAGCCATTATCCTAAATTTTGGAGTCGATTGTATGCATAGTTTTCTTTCATTCTACTCTCTTTTAGGCGCTCTCCTCAACCAAATTGAAAATTAACTTTTTAACCAACTCTATCCATGTACAAAAATAAATAGCCATGAAGTGAAATTTTATTAAGTTCAGGTGGTAGCTGCTCCACAAACAAAATAAGGGTAACATTTAGATCTCTCTATCACACGCGAGCGCGCAGAATAATAGAGGAAAGAGGCCATAGGAGGCTTTTTCACCATGTGGCGTCAAAAAACTACACCCTCCACCATTTTATTCGACAATCAGTATTGTCCATCTTATCTTCATCATCTAATATGTCGATATACCAAATTTCATATGATTCTAACACTTTTTCACCATTGATTTAGTAAGAGAAAAATTAATGGTTTACCGACAATAGAACTTTTTATATTGCTAAATCAGTGGTGAAAAGGTCGTAGAATCACATGAAATTTGTAGTATCGATATATTAGACAACGAAGATCAAGATGGACAATGCTGATCATCGAATAAAATGGTGGAGGGTGTAGATTTTTGACGCCACATGGCAAAATAACCTCCTATGGCCTCTTTCCTCCATTATTCTTATATATATATAAGAGAACAATAATTACCTCACAGTGTTTTCTTAATTCATCAGCTCCAAGAGAATCCGCAATTTCAAGAAGTTGTATTGCGTTCCTCGGCTCTACTAGAAACTCAGCTGCAACCTTTTCACATAGGCTTTTCAAACTAGGTATGGGCCTATTATCTGAATCATTGCTTTGCTTAGTCGGCAATTTTCTGTCTTCGAGTATATCCTTGAAAAGAAGCTCTTCATCTAGTTCTTCAGGCTTATTACTGTCTTCAAAAATTGGTTTTTCCTGGCTCACAGTTAAGCTTGGAAGATGCATAGGGTGATAAAGAGCACATACAAATAGCATGTGTGTTTCACCAACACAAACTGAAATAGCACGCTTAATGCCATGCAAGCGTGTAGCAATCGGAGCCTCACCCTTACATTTTTTCCCATCCCATATATAAACATCACCTGTCATCGTAACAGCAGATGTCCAATACTTTCCTGCTGAAATGCTCACAATGTTTCTCCCACACAAGGAGTACACCTATTAGTGAAAACATTGCTGATGGTCAGTATAATTCTAGATGGAAGTTGAATATTTATGTAATGGACTTATGGTCGTAACTTTCAATATTGGGAATCTTGAAGAATAATTTTGTAATTTATCATGATGAAATAATGAGTATTTGGACATATAATATTTAGGTAAGCTCTTAAAACTTAATAATTTAATATGTTTATGTTTTATTTTGAGGTTAAATTTCATTAGACCACCCTACGGTTTGAGGATGTATCACATAAACCCCCCAATGTTTCAAAATCAGACAAGACACCTCCCTAAATTTTGATGTTATATCACATAACCCCTCTAGTTACAGAACGCTATAATAAACAACCCAAAGTTTATTGAGTTTTTCAAAAAAAAATGACCTTTCATATAAAAGTTAAAAGGATTATTATGCCCTTATGTTAAGGAAAATAAAATAAACCCCCCTTAAGGTTTGGGGATGTATCAGATAACCCCCCCCCCATAGACGCCTCCCCCCCCCCCCCACACACACACCCAAAAAAAAGGTCTCAAAATCAGACAAGCTACCTCTCTAAATTTTGAAGTTATATCACATAAACCCTCTATGTTTCAAAACGCTATAATAAACAACCCAAAGTTTATTGAGTTTTTCAAAATTGGACCTTTCATATGAAAGAAAAGGAAATTAATGGTAACCTTATGTTAAGAAAAATAAAATAACCAATAAAGGATAAATATATTAAAATTATTTGTTTAGCGTGACTTTTCTCCCCTTCTCCAATCACGCGCTCTCGTTCAATTCTCATTATCCCCCACTTCACATGAAATACTTCAAAAATGTTGACGAAATAAATATATCAATTTCAGACTAGAATTACTATAATTGGTTGAACGATTAAACATCAATGGTGTAAAAGTAGAAATATAAATAAGAAATGAAAATAACTTATGGATGGGAAAATTTCATAGCGAGAGATTTAATTATATCGACTTTTCTCCCCTTCTCCAATCACGTAACTCTCTTTCAATTCTCTTTATCCCCCTCCTTTTCACATGAAATTCTTCCAATATGTTGACGAAATAAATATATGGAAGGGAAAATTTCATAGCGAGAGGTTTAATTATATCAGGTTAAGACATACAAAAAAAATTGAACATGAAAATAAAAATGATGAGAAAGTAGAATGAACAATGAAAAAGAAAGGAAAAATTGTGTGTGTGTGTGTATGGAATACGTTGAGGCCGGGCTCATTTTTCAAAATGAGGCCAATTCCTCAAATTCCCAAACCATCGTGTTTTTCACCGATCCGACCGGTCATCGTGATCTAAATGTTTTATATAGCTTATGTATCATAATTCATGTGATTTGGAGACCTCTAGCATACCCATCAAGTGATCGTATTTTTCATATACCGAAATACCGTTAATTTTAAATATAAAAAAAACCCAATCGATGTGCTAGAGGTCTCCAAATCTCGTGATTTTTTATACGTAAGCTATCTAAGACGTAGATCACAACGATCGGCCGGATTGGTGAAATACACAGCGGTTTGGGAGTTTGATATTGATACACCCCAAATATTAGGGGGTTTAGTGGAATTTTTTCCTAAGTTGTTTATTGTTGTGCAGTATAATCTTTTTGTGGCTGTCTGTAGATCTGTAGACATTATATTGAGATTTTAGACACTATATATTTATTCAAATTTCTTTTTTTATCTAAATTATGCCGATTTCCTTTCTAACCAGAACTTTCTGGTTTTATTATTTAAAAAAATAAAAACAAACCGCATATGCAGTTTATGCGGCATGTAGACTTCTGCTCCGCAATCCCCATGTTGGCATGCCACATTCCATAACTTTGAATATTTAATGATGAACAATCCTTTTATCTATTTCCACGTCCACATATAAGGTACTTAAATTTATATAAACAAGACTAGATAAAGTTGGTGATTGAAACCTGCTGACATCTTAAATCAGGATCTGAGGAAACCCAATAAAACAATGCACCATCATCAGTGAGAGCAGTGCTATGAGTCATTCCAGCAGCGACCGAAATTACATGAAGCCGTTCCATGCGATGGAACTTCAACGGTGCATTTCCACTTTTCTTTAGACTCCTAGCAATGACCACACGCCTTGGGGTAACAAGCCGGTGACCCCATGTGAATACCTACACAAAAAATAAAAGGGCATCGCATGCCATAAGACCAAATTTAGCAATATAATCAAAGTATGTTGGGAGTACAATTGCCGAGGATCCGTCAATATAAAGATATTAGGGAATACAACTGCAAAGCTGCATCCCTTGACCCTCACCAAAACTTCGGTGTATTAGTATAATGGAAGGAACTTTAAGATGGTATCAAAACCATCCAGGTTCAAATCCCATCTTGGGCACATTTGAGAAACGAGTTTTATTAGAATACTGTTGTTGTGCTAAAGCCTAGGTTTTGGCCCACAAAAAGAACGCTCCATCTTGCAGGGCTTTTTAGAGTATAAAAATCCTATATACATCAACCCTCACAACTCTAGAGTTTCGGTACAGTGGCAAGGACTTCAAGATAATTGCAATCTAAATAGATAACAAAATAAACCACCTTATACACAACATTGAACAAATGCTCAATGGATTATTACTATCACTACGTAATATTCAGACATGTGTGTGTAGGGATCTTCAAATCCATTGATTTTTCATGCACATAGACTTGAGGGTAGGGTGATCAACTTAAACGGTTCGGATAGTTCAAATATGTCGTGGATCGTGAGTTCCCGTTTTTAAAAAACACGGATCGGTTTGCAATGGAGCGCTCCCACATATATATACATATATATGTACATGAGAATAATGAAGGAAAGAGGCCCTAGGAAGTTTTTTGCGTTAGGTGGAGACAAAAAGTACGTCCTCCACCATTTTATTCGACGATCGGCATCTTCCAACTTGATATACATGCTCTAATTTGTCGATACACCAAATTTCATATGATTACAACACCATTTCACCGTTGATTTAGCAAATGTAAAAAGTTCTACCGTCGGTAAACCGTTAATTTTGCACCCACTAAATCAACGGTGAAATGATGTTGTCATCATGTGAAATGATGTTGTAATCATATGAAATTTGGTGTATCGACAAATTAGAGAATGGATGTCAAGTTGGAAGGTGCCGATCGTCGAATAAAATGGTGGAGGCGTACTTTTTTCCGCCGCCTAACGCAAAAAGCCTTCTAGGGCCTCTTTCCTCCATTATTCTCTTTCTATATATAGGGGTCTTCAAATCCTTTGATTTTTCATGCGCATATACTTGAGGGTAGCGTGATCAACTTGAACGGTTTGGATCGTTCAAATATGGCATGGATCAAATTCCCGCTTTTGAAAAACGCGGACTAGTTTGCAATGGAGCGCTTATATATATGTGTGTGTGTGTGTCTTCAAATCCTTTGATTTTTCACGCGCATAGACTTGAGGGTAGGATGATCAACTCGGATCGTTCAAATATGTCGTGGATCGAGAGTTCCCGTTTTTAAAAAACACGGACCCGTTTGCAATGGAGTGCTCCCTATATAGAGAGAGATCTTCAAATCCTTTTTGATTTTTCATGCGCATAGACTTGAGGGTAGGGTGATCAACTTGAACGGTTCGGATCGTTCAAATATGTCGTTGAACGAGAGTTCCCGTTTTTGAAAAACGCGGACCGGTTTGCAATGGAGCGTCCCCTATATATAGAGGAGCGCTCCATTGCAAACCGGTCCGCGTTTTTCAAAAACGGGAACTCTCAATCCACAAAATATTTGACCGATCCGAACCGTTCAAGTGTCTATGCGCATCAAAATCAAAGAATTTGAAGACCTCTAACCAATGTATTAGATGGAGTTTATGTTGCTATATTAAAAGACGTTTATTTTGCACTTATTCGATGCATGGGTTAGAGGTGTTTAAATCTTTTGATTTTTCATACGCATATATTTGAGGGTAGGATGATCAACTTGAACGGTTTGGATCGTTCAAATATGTCGTGGATCTAGAGTTCCCGTTTTTAAAAAACGTGGACCGGTTTGCAATAGATCACTCTCATACACACAGTACAGATCCATTAGGACGGGTTCACATTTTTAAATTCACGAACCTGAATAACGGCCGTTGGATCTATCATTTACTTTCAACGACTCCAATCAAAACAAATTAATAAATTTATTAAATAACAAAGTAAATATTCTCTTACCTAATTTTTGGGATCCATGATTATATGATTTCAATACTCATGATTCTAATTAATATTACCCATATTTTTTTAATGAACCCAAAAATAAAATATCAAAAAATCAAACAAATTCAATCCCATGATTCTAAAACCCGAAGATAAAATATCAAAATATCCAATAAATTCAATCCCCATGATTTTAAGCCAATATTACCCAAAATATTCCATGATCCATATTACCAAAAATAAATGAATAGAGATACGCATGGATCCCAAAAATTAGGTAAGAATATTTACTTTGCTATTTAATGGATTTATTAATTTGTTTCAATCGGAGTTGTTGAAAGCAAAGGATAGATCCAACGGTTATTCGGGTTCGTGAATTTAAAAACACGAACCCGCCCTAACAGATCCGTACTATATGTGTGTGTAGATAAGGCTAATTTACTTCCATAGTATAACCGGCTTAGTTACGCCTTGTGGATAATTACTCTATTTAACCATCATTCATGGATAAAGTAGGGATAGATTTTGTAATTTTCAAGGAGAGAAGATAGATAATCTTGTAATTAATATGGACATTGATTAATACAAGGGGAAAGAAAATCTCAAAGGATTTTTATAAGATTCTCTACCTTCTCTCTCCTTGAAAATGACAAAAGCTACCATTATTTTATCCATACATGATGGTAAAGAAACTAATTATTCACAAGACATAACTAAGCTGGTTATGCCCGGAAACTCTCGATCTACGATATGTTTTAACAATCCGATACGTTCAAGTTGATCACCCAACCTTCAAATCTGTGTATGAAAAATCAAAGGATTCAAAGACCTCTATCCTTTGTATTGAATGGGTACAAAATTGAACGTCTTTCGCTAATGCAACATAAATTTCATTCGATGCATAAGTTAGAGGTCTTCATATCCTTTAATTTTTCATACACATAAATTTAAAAGTAGGTAATCAACTTGAACGGATTAGATAGTTAAAACATGTCGTAGATCAAGAGTTCTTATTTTTTTAAAACGCAGACCGGTTCACTACTATATATATATATATATATATATATATATATATATATATATGAGAATAATGGGAAAAAAAAGAGGCCCTAGAAGGCTTTTTCGTTAGGTAGCGTCAAAAATCTATGTCCCCGCCATTTTATTCAACGATCGGCATCATCATCATCTTTATCATCTAACATTTGGATACACCAAATTTCATGTGATTCTACCACTTTTTCACCGTTGAATTAGCAATGTAAGAAGTTCTATTGTCAGTAAACCGTTAATTTTGCACCCACTTGTCAACAGTGAAAAGTGGTAGAATCACATAAAATTTGGTGTATCCACATTTTAGATGATAAAGATGAAAATCATAAATGCCAGTTGTCAAAAAAAATCGAGGATGTATTTTTTGGATGCCATAAGAAGAAATTCCCTCTTATGGCACCTTTCCTCCACACACATACTTCTAGAAGAAGAGGGAATCCCCTCCTTCCATGTTTTATACCGTTGGATGATTTGATCTAGTGGTGGAAAACATGGGATAATGTCATCACCATTTTTTGTGCGATGTTATCACTAACTACTTTACTAAATCACAAATCCAACAGTCCGGCCTCATTTCTTATTTTTGAGGTCCACTTCTCAAACACAAAATCCCTCGTGTTTTTCCCCGATCCGCACCGGTCATCGTGATCTACGTGCGTTAGATTATGTATCAATTTTACGGGATTTGGAGACCTCCAATACATCAATCAAGTGATCTTGTTTTTCATGCATCGTAAAGCCATCGATTTTTTAGTCTATTTGATGGATTAGTTTGAGATCTTCAAATATCGTAAAATTTGATATATATAACCTATCTAACACATTTGGATCACGATGACCGGTGCGGATCGGTGAAAAACACGAGGGATTGTGTGTTTGAGAAGTGGACCTCAAAATAAAAAATGAGGCCGGACCTTATATATATATATATATATATATATATATATATATATATATATTGTGAAGCATGGTTGGAAAGGTCAGCTGAAACACGGTACATATCTTAATTTGAGTACTACTATCAGCAAAGTATTATTTAGACAAGTATTTACCTCACTGTCAGCTCCTAAAACTATTGTATGATACTTTGCTGCAGAAACTCCTCGGAAAACTTTTCCTTTCAAGTACTCAACCATTCGTGGTGTGTAGTTTGAGGCTGAGTTGGAGGTGCCATAACCAAGCTGGCCTTCCTTGTTGCAACCCCATGTGAAAACTTCACCAGACTCGGTGATTGCAGCAGTGTGTTTGTTCGCAGCAGAAACAGCAATCACTCTGGTCCTTAGTGAACTAACACGTCGTGGAGTTGGTTGTGTGTCAACAGAAGTATAACCAAGCTGCCCCTCTGCATGCCACAAAAATAAACAGATGAGTAAGGCATAAAGAAAAACAAACCGTCGTCGTCGTCTAAACTTTTCCCATTAAAGTGGGGTCTGAAGCAAGGCCCCATGAACATTTGAACAAGCGTAAGGACTGGATGTCAACCTAACGGTAACCCTTAGTGCCAAATTGATGGACGAAGAAACTAAGAACGAAAGATATGCTTACCATAAAATCCTAAATGACCAAATGGCGTCCACCATATTCTCCTGGACAGGGGAAAGGTCTAGAAGAAGAAAGATTGATAAAATTTTCTATAAGAAATTGTACAAGATAACAAGAAATTGTTTGACTTTTAGATAATGGCATCTTCCAAATTGTGAATGTGACCATCCTAAATCATATTCTGAGACTACAACACTCCAGTGGCAACAAATGGGAACTTTCTTGTAACACTACATAAGAACAGGCTTCTTCAACACGTAGTTTTATTCTTCCTCACAAATGACAAAAACATGTGATTTTTATTGAGCAAGTGTAAAATATGATATGCTTCAGACTAAAAAGAAATACCATTGATAAAACTACTTTAAGAATACCAAGTGCAGCATTTAATTTAATCATTAAGGTCTAACATGCAAATATTAGGTGGTGGATTCTAAATGTCTACCTCTATTTGACCCCCAAGTGAAAACCTCCCCACTCTCCGTTGCAATGACTGTGTGGTGTTTTGCTGCTGCAATAGCTTTAACTCGCCGAGATCCCAATCCCGATGTCACCTGGCGAGGAGTAATGACAGCAGCTTGACCACTATAAGCAATCACAAGTCAGGATACTTGCACACATATATAACTTCAGAGAAGACTACCAAACAAACGATTTCAACCGAAGATAAAACAGGAGAATAGTCGGTTGGAAAAAAACATTTGGGAAGAACATGATTACAATAGCTCACTGTTTCCTCCAGCCATAACTTAAAGCTCAAAACAGTTACTATAGAAACCCTAAACAGCCTATACTCTTGCAGAAACCTTAAGTTTTTATCAAAGAGAGCTTAAGAACAGGAACCAGGGAAGATTTATCATTTTTCTCTCTAGAATGTTCCTGCATTTTCTTAGTACTGTGCCTACAAGACATGAAGCAGATTGCAAGGCAAAACTAGTATAGCTTTATTACCTTATATGATGCACAAGCTGTTTTAACAAGAATTGAACATTTTTTTCCAGATTCACAAGCACATTACTTGGATTCCTCGAAATGTAGCAAAAAACAGTAATTCAGAATTTAAAAAACATGGTTTCTTTCACTACTTTACTAAAAGAATAAGAGAATATATACCTTATGTATAATAAACTAGCCGGTTTAGAAGAGGAGATGGGGTTGGGAGCTTAAAACATCAAAAGCTTGGACAAATGCTTTGTCCATTAATCTCGCCCCATATCTTCTGAAACCACACATTTTATTTCTCTAAAACTAAAGATCGCTTCGATGAACAATAAAACGGAACAATCCTTTGCACCAAGTATCACATATTGCTATATTTTACCATGCAGTTTGCACTTGAGTATCACTCTCACCCCGAAGCACACACTAAAATCATTATTGATTTCAAAATCATTTCTCTCATTTTAATTGAGAATAACAATGGATGGGGTGGCAATTAGCCCAAACCCTTCACAAGTCAGAACAGTTCCATCTGCCTCTAAACAACATGGGATATGTTTTACTACTTTATAAGAGGGCTTCGACTAAACAGTCTATCCCAAACAAGAATACTGACCAGATCCAGGCTTACAAATGTAGACCGTCAAGCCAGAATATAACAAGTGTGACTAGGCTATCTATTTAAGGCCTTCCATCAATTTAATATGGAAGTAAGTTATAAATTAAGATAAACATCTTAACCACCCCAACTCCTAATAACATTTATCTATCTATTTTGCTAGTTATAAACATATAATAGTCTATATAGAAAATTTTCTTTATAATTAACTTGGGTCCAGGCTAAATACTGAATATAAGTTCAATCAGACCCGGGCCATACTATTAAAGCATGTTTCAAAGAGGGCCAGGCTTGAGCTCAAGGAAAAACATATGGACCTGGACTCGTACTCATGAGTGCGGCCGAAGGTCACATCACCAACCTTATAGATGGAGACAGAATTTTTTAAAATATGAATTGAAACATTTCTCATATTAATTGCTACTTACGATCAACTATAAGGTCTCAGATGCCCACATTTCACAATCAACAATACCTTTTCCTGCTTTGAAATCAAGAATATTTACCCAAAGCAGCTTTTGGTTCAACCAGCCAAACCCTAGTGCATATCCTTCGTAGCAAATTTGCAGATAAAAGATATGACAAGTCAATTAAATAAATGTGTTCATAGCTAGTCCTAATATGTCCCACCAGCAGTTATAGCCTTGGATTTGGTCAAGGTTCTCAATTACGACTAGAAAACTTTTGGATACAGAAAATAGCCTACTAATATACTTGGTGCTATGGTAATTTCTTGAGAAATGAGATTAACCTTGCAAGTGATATTCCCAACTACAGTCAAATATAATATACATGATTAGCCATGTACACACAAATTATAAATCTCATCATCTGCATGAATTGCTATTTGTGTCCTCAATAATGCTCGAAAAACCTTTGCTAAAGTAAACCATTTTTTGCATGTGTGATGCATGTGGCATGCAAGAAGATAAATTGGGGAAGGAGAGATATGCATGCAAAATAATCTGAAAGTAAATAATAATCTAAGAAACCTATAACAAATTTTGCATACCAAGAAATAAATTGGCTATTACTTTAATTTACTGGACTAATGTGTAGTTATATCCACGGTTTTGTAGAACATGAATGATTTAAACTAGTTGATAGGATTATTAAAAAGTAGAAATAAATAGACAGGAATAACGGCACCATTGTAATATTAAGCAGCTTCTTTTCCTTCATATTTGTGGTCTTTAATTAGGCAAGTAGCTAGTGACGAGTTGAATGCAAGTCAAGAACTCATGTAAATAATTTGCAATCATATAATAGATAGCTGTAGAACAACTTAATACAACCATGGAGTCGTGTAAAGAACGAACATAGCATAAGCAGCTGTGCAATAACATAAACAAATAAGTTATGACAAATAAAATCATGCCTTGCAATCAAGAATGAACCGGCCAAACTTAGCATTTAAATAAACATAAGAAGATATACAATAACGAAATTAAGTTACTCATCATCATGTTACCTGTGGATATCAAAATCTGGATGTCCAAGTCGACCTCCCCTTCCAAATCCCCATGTATAAATTTCTCCACTGGAACCAACTGCTACACTATGAAATTTGGAAGCAGCGATAACCTTAATATAAAAGTCCTGAAGAGCGTCCACTTTGCAAGGCAATTTTTGTATGTGAGCATTGCCAGTTCCCAACTGGTAGTTTGTGCCACTCCCCCAACTGAAGACTTCAATAGCAACTAAAATGACAGTAAATGAGAACATCATAAGAGAAGTACCTCGAAGCAAGATAAGAAAGCACAGTGAACATTCCATAGCATAAATATAGAAAGAGATACTCCAAACGAGTAAAGATATGAATTCAATAGCAGCAAAATTTATGCCAACAAAAAAAAAAATTAATATCAAACCCCATATTCTTTCACCCAAATTATGCTGAAGGTTGAGGAAAATACTTTATATACCAACACACCTACAAAGGTTACATAACCTTTTTTGAAGGCAGAAACTTGGCCTTTTAAGCTGCAGCATTTTTCTTAATCCACTATATACACGGACGATATAATATACACACAGGTTGCTCAGACACCATCCGAAGACTCATGGCACCATACTTCAAAGTTGTATGAGGGAGAGGGAAATATTTTATATTTAGACAGACTTCATTAACAAGAACATCTATCATGGAAAAATAACCTTTATTTACAGAATCTGTCACAATCAAACATAAAAAAGGACCCAATCACAAATACTCGAAGAATATTATTTCCATCATCTCATACTGGCATTTTGGAAAGAAAAGAAAGAAAGAAATTACCGGAATCAAGCTCATTCCCAACAGCTTGTGATACAGGTCCAGATATAAGATCAACCGGGGTGCGAAATTTAGAGTCCTCGAGCATCAGGGATGCACCGGATTGCAGCAGTATGCTTGCCACAGCAAGATGGCCAAAATGAAGAGCCCTATGCAAGCTGCTCCACCCCGATTCCCCATCCTGCCAATAAATAAATAACTTCTATAGGTTACACACAGACACCAGATTTCAATATATAAAATCAAATGCAACATACTGAAGCGAATGAGCAAGTTAAAAAAATCGTCTGTATATGTTTGTGGCAATCTTAGCTTATACACGGAATGTCACGGTACATAGAATGAAAACAGGAACGAAATGCAAATGCAATAGAGAAAATATTTTCAAAGTAAGAAATTATCACTAGCTACTTAACTAACTTATTATGCAAACAGGAACATGTAGATGTTGTTGTATATGTTGGTTATTAAATAGCTAGTATAAATTTAAATACTATCATTTATTTTTTTTAAACATGCAAAGGAAAATGTCCATGTAGTAATTGTCCTTGAAAGTTGGAACACTTGACTGATTTAACAGTTTGGAACGAAACAGTTTCATGCTTGGGAACATAATGTTCCAAACAGAAAACATTGGATTAGAAAGATTTCTAGTAATTCGGGTTTGTAATGTATCTAAGATTTTTAATCTGTTGTGTATTCAATTTTTTTTCCTATTGATGATATATGCAATGCAAATTTAAGAGGCCCAATAAACATATTTTGATAATTTAATATATATGGATGTGAGCAGCATAAAGATGGAATTGCAGCATGAAGGGTATAACAGACAAACCCGAGCATCAGGATCAGCACCAGCAGCGAGCAGTCTCCTCACAATAGGCACATGATTCCTCCATGTTGCAATGTGAAGAGGAGTGAGACCAAATGTGTTCCTTGAATCAACATTGCCACCATTTTTCTTTAGCAATGCCAAAGCTGAATCTACTTCAGCTACAGATCCTTGTTGTGATGCAAACCACAAATCTTTCAAAGAACTGGCTGATAATTTCCGATAAGAAGCTTGCTTCCCCGGGCCTGAAGGCGAGATTAAAGCATCCATGAACAACTATCTCACACCAAAAGTACTAACTTTATATTAAGCTTTCAAACTAGAGCAAATCGAATTCTGAATCCCGTAAAATAGGAACTCTTCAATCATATAGATATCTCATTGTCTAATGTATGCAATGGGCTTAAGTTTGACAGTAGGTTAGCTCTGCTACTTCTGAACCAATAAATTCTTGCTCCTTATGTGCAGTACCAAAAGCCAGATCCTCAAATAGTCTCAAAGCTTAAACCATTTAGACTGCAACTAACCATCATACAGCTAATGCTCAAAATTCGAATCTGAGTTACCCAAAAGATCTCATCATGAATTTTCTAGATGATATAAAATGTCAAACCAAAAACTTCATCGCCACCCTCTCTCAAACAGTCAAACATTTCAAGTGTTGGCCAAGGTGCCTATTCACGGTAAATACATCAAGGAATGCCACACCTTACAGCAGATCTTTTGTAACAAATGCCTGTCAAATAAAATGCATGTATCAAGTATGGTAAATTAAACAATATCATAGAACAAAATCCATAGAACCATTATCAGCAAAATGTGCAACTTTTACTTAATGCTCATCTTCTTAAATAAAAAGAAACGTTCTAAAAATCTGAAGAGTTATCACCGCGCAAGCACACAAAACAAGGATGCATCAATGTGGTTTTTTTAGTTACAAAACAAGTATACGGAACCCACGACCTACCCTAAATAAGTAGGATTGTCTCTTCCTATGAAGCACGGACATGGACACGGACAAGGGTATGGCACGGACACGGGGCAAAACAGATTTTTATTGAGGACACGAATATATCGATGTTATATACATGTATATTTTAATAATATGCACGTGTTTGTTAAACCAATTATACCAAATTACAAGGAACATGTACTGGTATAGCTTTAAAAGTATAATAAAAATAAAATCAAGATTATAACTTTCAGCCATAACCATAAACTTTATTAAGCGGAAACAAATACATATAAAACATAAAAAAGAAAAACACACAAGAATATAAATCCATAAGGGGTTGTTAGTCCCAAGTCATTTGAAAATACGATTCCGACATTTGAAAATTCATGTTGGTCTCAAGTTGTTCAAAATTGGAATTTGCTTAATATTGTTAGTCGAAACTAGCATTTTAGAATGCGAGAATTTGGATTTTAGAATTCGTCGTTCAACTTTTAGTACAAAAATGAGAAAACCAATCAATTATCAAATCACCATGTACCCCTAGGTTTTCTAAAATGACATTCTATACATAATAGATCCCACCTGGCTGCCGCCACCATCTCTACCGCCATCTCCGGCAGACCACCCCCACCACCATCACTAGCCAACCCCCACCGGCCGACCGTCCCCACCATTGTCATCAGTCGACCGCCGCCCATAGCCATCGGCCGGCCGCCGCCACTTCCATCGCCCGCCGACCGGCCCGACAGCCGTCACCGACCATGGTCGCCGGCCGACCCCCGTCGGCCGACCATCCCCACCACCGTCGTCGGTCGACCGCCGCCCGTATCTGTCGGCCAACCGTCGCTACCATCCCAGTTAGTCGCCATTGTCCCTGTTCGCCTCCGTCGACCGCCAACCATCGCCGTCTTCGACCGCCGACCGACCATCCTCGTCGCCGGCCGACGGTCACCTTCGTCGCCACTGGTCATATTCCGCCATCAATCGGCGTCCATCGAACCTCCGTGAGTGGAGTACCGACTAACATCCACTATTAAATATATTGTCTAAATTACATATAGATTTTGAAATCAAATGACCAGCATTTTGAATAAAAAAAAGACTTTTATCAAAATGGCGTTCATTTCATTTCCAAATTCTAGATGGTAAAATTATCTGGGACTAACCCCCCTTAAGTGTTAAAACAATCAAATTAACAACCCTTCTTTAAGAGATATGGAGTTTCATAGTCCCGACTTCATATTTATAACAATTTGGACCTTCACTCCTAATTCTAATCCGTCATACACGAGATTTAAAATATTTGACAATCTTGTATCTTTGAAGTCATTAAAGTTGTCCACACACATATTACAAATTCTTATTTTTCAACCCTCTACGCTACGATGAAGTGTCAAACATGTCCAATTTGGGTTGACATGGCCCAAGCGTGTCAGACACGATGTCAGACAGAGTGTCCAAGCATCTGATTCACAGCCATGGCATGCAGATAGAAGTGTTCGTACTTCCTAAGTCTCCTTTTTTGGTTGCATGTCGTTATGCCTTTTATTGGTTGCATGCCTTGAACTTGTCACCTCCTTGTCCCAATTTCTAATGCCCTACCAACTTCCCACCCCTTGGGAGTGCATCAATACCAGAAAGCCTCAATACTGGAAGGCCTACAAATGCTAATATGGAAGCCAAAAACTTCTATCAAATGTTTGGTTCAGTAAATATTTACAGGCGTCATAAAAGATTGGTGATTGGCAAATAACTAACCTATGTTTCATGTATATGGTTATCATACTATTGACTTAATGATTTCTACCTACATCAACTATATAACTGAAGAAAGTTTACTTGCATACAATTACTTTGCAAAGCTATAGCATAGCTGCATAACCACAGCCAAACTACCATAGGTGTACAAATTGCAAACAACCTAATGCAAAAGCATATCATATGACACATGAATGTAATAATTGCATAAACAAGATCCCCTAAGCAAACAAAAATATTCTAGTTCAAGTTTTATATTGGTTGTACAAATGGAAATTTTGCCACAATTATATTGGCACATTAATGGTTTCCTACTTGGTTCACAATAGAAATAACACATTTTGTGAGGAATGTTTGATATACATTAGTAAGTAGCAAGCATATTTAAGAATCGGTGCTAATATCATTAAATTACCAAATACTCAAAAGCTTGTGTGATCTTCAGACCTTCGCAAAGCGAGTTCGACTGACTTTAAGTTAAATGACTCCAAATGCACATTTATCTTTAAGTAAAGATGGAACAGATTAGGGAATTCACACTTGTCTCTCTGTGCCTTAGAAATAACAAAGTTCCGTAGAACGAATCTGTTATCTTTCTTGTTGTTCTAGACTTTCCCCTCCAAGTCTAGATATATTTCGAAAATACCACATGCTCTTTTAATGGAATAAAAGGCTACATGGTGGTCATGGTAATGGTGATAAGGAAATTCACCCATTGTTCCTCTTCCATGCAATCAAAAGCAAGGGGGGAAAACCAACATTTTATGGCGAAAATCCTTTTGATTTTAGCTTCAAAATTTTTTGACATGGGCGAATAGATGGTAAACCAACTGAAAAATCATTGTGACAAGTAAGAGTGATCACCTATTTTCTGAAGACATTTTTAAAAACAATTCAAAGACCAACTGGGGAATCAAGAGCAGCTAGCAAGACGGTCCTGCATTAAACAAATGACACTAGATGTAGAAAGAAATAACATGTTACATTTGCTTCGTTCTTTTTTTTCTTTTTTAAGCAAAGTAAATAACTTGAACGCCTTTTTTTTCTAAACATAAACAATGAACTATAATTCCTTAAATTTGAGAAACAACGGGACAGCTACAAATCTGCAGATCACAAACTAGCATCTAAACAAGTTAACAGACATTCAATTAACCCCAACAATTTATTTTCTTACCAAAAAATATATATAATTCGAAATTAAATGGGAATCCAACAGCATAACAACACAATCAATCACATTCCCATTCACAAAAATGATTTAAAAATGCAAATCTATACCTGAAAATAAAAACCCATGTAAAAATTCGCTTCCAAATGGATCAAATGCCATCAAAAATCGAATTTTTTCCACGAATCAAGTCCAAGATGAGATTTTGACAGATAATTGCACATACCCAGATGAAAAATCGGTTCTAAACGCATATAATGATCCATCTCGTAGAAGATCGATAAAATTTGCAGTAAAATTTCCCAGAAAATGAAGAAAGAACTCACCTGAGATCTGTGGGTTGTAATTAATCAATAATTTGCTTCCCAAATCTTTGATTTATAATTACGAGAGAGGCGAATCAACGCATGGAATATACTCGCTCACAGTTTTCTGAAGTCCCAAGGTCCCAAACTCTCTTTGTTTCTTTCTCTCTCTACAGTTCTTCTTATATTTTAGGTTTCCAGGGGATTTCTGGTTTCCAGGGGCATTTCCGGAATAAAACACGCACCGTGCACGTCTTCTTACCGGTCTCTCAAAAATCAACGCATTTTCTTTAATCTTTTCTGTTTTTATTTTCGAAAATACCTTTCCAACAGCAATTTTTCTATCCAAATCTTGCCAAAAAGACAAACACCATGGGGCCACCTGTTTGACACTATTATCTAGCTATTGTGGGTCCTACCATTTTATATCTTGAATAAACCTTTGGGTAGGCAAATTGCAAATAGGAAAAATATTGCTCTTTTAATTTTTATCCTTTTATTTTTTTTATTCTTTCTAATTGGTTGTTGGAAATATTTAACAAGTAAACAGTCTGCATGAATTTAATGGTCACAAAAAAAAATCAATTGTTTTCCAAAAAATATCATAGGAGTGTGTGATCCATTTTAAAAGTGCAGCAAGAGTTTTTTCTTCAAAGGTTTTCAATACTAAGAGGCAAAATAAGATGGTCGGACTTGGTCGGTCTCTTGTTACTTTTTATTAAAACAAATCTAAGCTTGCAATTATTTTTAATTTTAAGTATATGTTACCGTATGTCCATGCACTACAAATAGTCTTTAGTAAATCTATGCCAGTTTGTCATGAAAAAAATATTCGACATAAAATCAATGGATTCAATCCTTTTACCGGTTCGTGTCGAAGTATTCTTTGAACTGTTACTTTATATGAACCTAAGAGTATTTCATTCACCTCCTCCTCTCTGTATATCCAAAATAAATTTCTTGTTCAAAGAATATTAATCTACAGAATTGATCCAAATTCAATGTCTGCTTTAATTAGGGAATGTTTTTAGAGCCTCTAGTTGAGTGAATTCGAATCTATTACATGACTCGTTTTTACTGCATTCCCAGTGAAAAAATCCTTCAAAATAAATCATATTTTTATCCAATCAAAACCAACAATCATCTCTTCCAAAAAAGATCTAAGTATTTCAAGTTCTTGTTATTATAAAAGTATCGATGAAAAACGAATAATAGTTCTTAAATTTGGCTAGTTTAAGTTATTGAAGAATTAATAAATAACAAACCTCTGGAACGTCTAACTGATAAAAGAATTGAATTCTATTAAATCTGATATCCAATCAAAATTTTACTGTTATCTTTACTATTATAACTAGAGGTCTTTAAATGATGTCATCAATCTACAAAATAAAAAATTAGAAAAAACGACAAAATTTCATTAGCCAAATTTGAGAATTGGAAATGTCCACCTTATCCAGCACAAAAGACAAAAATAAGGAAATGAAAAATCAACAATTCTCTCTCTCTCTTTCATTACACATTATTTCTCACGCTCCAAAGCCTAAAAAGAAGCTAGTTTTTTGCACGTGCAATGCATGTGTGTATGTTTTGAACAACATATACTGAAGTCTTGTGGTGTAATTTTTTTTCCTGGACATTACATGAAAATTTCTAAAGATATCTATAGTTTTTTTTTAAATTTAGATTAAATGAATATAGTTAGTGGTAATATTAGAATTCAGAAATTTATGGGTTATACAAAATAACAAATATATAATATAGCATATATAAATTTATAGTGCTTATCTTTTTTTAGGCATTTATGCAAGAGAAAGAATATGTAATGAATGAGAGAAAGAAAGAGAGTTGTTTACTTTTCATCTTCTTATTTCTGTCTTTTGCGGTGGAGGAGTTGGGCATTTTCATATTCTTATATCTGTCTTTTGTGGTGGAGGAGTTGGGCATCTCAAATTCTCTACTTTGGCTAATGGGATTTTTTCATTTTTTCTATTTTTATTTTATTGATTAATGACATTATCTAAGAATTTCTAGTTATACTATTAAGGCTTATTTCATGGAAATCACCATGTGGTTAACCCGATTTGTCCAAAACCATCCTCACATTTAAACCGCTTACCAAAACCCTCCGCGGTTTTGATCCCTTAAACAACAATCCCCGCTGTTAGTTTTTTAACTTAATGACTATATTACCCCTTCTTTCACTAAATAATTTTTTCAAACCCGTTGTCTCAATATTCTTGCCGTGATAAACCCAAAAAATTCCTATCTCGATTCTTGATGATTTTGCATAACACTATCAAAATTCCGATGCGAACTCCATTAATGATGCATGTAATACTCAGTTCCTTTAAAAGAAATTTCGTATTTATAAATAAATATTTTCTATTTTTTCCAATTAAAATATTTCTATTTTCTTTTCCTAACACTATCCAAACCCAAACCCCAAACCAAATCCCTTCTCTCTCTCATTTCCTTTATTTTTTTCCTCTTCTTTTTTCCCCCAATTCCCTCAGCCCAAGCCCCAACTCCCCTTTTTATTTTTCTCCCCGAGCAAGCCGGGCCTATGAAACCGTCCCCTCCCCTTCCCCGAACCCGACCCGACCCAAACCCTTCTCCCTTCTTCCTCCCTCGTCTCCCTTTTTCCCGCCCACTTCCTCTGCCCCGCGACCTCTTCTCGCGCACGCACCCACGCCCTGCGACGCGCGCCTCCCTCAACAACCCCAACGGTCGCTTCCCCACAACCCGCTCACCCTCGACTCCCATCTCCCTCGCACACGTCTCGCCCCTTTCCGGCGAGACTCGCTCCCCTCAACAACCGTGACCCCATCATCTCCTCTACCACTCCCTCTCGCAATCTCCTCCTCTCTCCTCTTAATCCCCCCTCACTCACTGCCTCACCTCTCTCCCTCGTCACCTTCATCATCCCCACTCACCTCTTCCCTGCACACCCGAGCCCCCATCACCCCTTCGCCGACGACCCCTTACCGTCGCCCCAGTACCCTCGCCTCGCCTCGCCTCACCTCGGCGCCGCCTCCGTACTCTCATCCTCGACCGCCTCCTCACCATCATCTCTTCCCCCGTGCGGCCTCTCTCCCGCAACCTCATACCCATCGCCTCGCCGTCGTCGCCTCACGCCGACGACCTCCACCATCTTCTTCTTTGGCCGAGCTTCCCACCTCGCCAGAGCAACCGGAGCCACCTTCGACCACAGTAAACCACCAGCACCTTCTCATCACCAACACCACGACCTCCTCCAGCTCCATCCTCCATCAAGCAACCAATTCTTTCCCCATCGCAACACCACAGCCCCACTATTGCCTCCGCCTTCGACCACTCCTTAACACCCTTCGCTGACGAGCTTCAACCGCCAGCCACCCCATCGACCTAAGTCTCCTCGTTTCTCCCCCTTGTCACCAAGTTCGTACCCAAGCGCTTAATCCTAAGCCGAGCCCGCACCGCACCCGCCAGTTCACCGCACCGGAGCCGACCACCACCAGCACCACTATTGGTCGCCTCCTTCCTGCAGCCGAGACCTTGCACCCACCACCTCCAGCCGCCGTCCAAGCTCGCTGCCGCCGCCTTGCTGTTGCCGTGCAATGCGTGCGTCGCGATCTCGCCGTTGTCGCTTCCGTACAGTCGTCGACATGTCGTCAGGCAAGTATAATGCTTGCTTTATGCTAATATTACCTACATCAATTCAATTTCCAATCAATTTCATATATACTTTTCGTGCGAACTAATGGAATACAAGTGTTCGATGCAAAATTCGAATTGAAAACCCCCGTTAAATTGACGGAAACTAATCACATAGGATGGACCGAGTGATAACGAACATTGTGTCATGATTTGGCTGGAAAATATGGTCTTTAATGACGTGATAGGTCTTTCCCATTTAGACCCGTTAAAACTGAAATTTTCCGTACCTGAACCTTGTAAAAATCACAGTTAATTGGTTACAAATCGGAATGTTGCGTTCGAGGGCTCATATCGAAGCCGACTCGATGACCTAGAACCCCATAAGAGTTTTAATCTGTTTCTATGCTAAAAAGATGACGGGAACTGGTTCGGAGTGCAGCTCTGGACTGCAGTCCAGAGCAGCACTGGCTGTCAATTCTAGTTTTGTAATACTTTCTTCCTGCTGTATGAAAATGTTATGATGCAGAACCCTATACTATAGCAAAGATAAATCTGTTAGCTAACCATTGAAAGTGGTTTCATTCGTTTTTACTGTTGTTTACTATGTAAATTATATTTTAAATCAACAGAACATATAGCAGTCCCAAACAGGGACAGAACGTATACCCCTTTATTGTACAATGCATAACTTCCAGTACACCATGGATATTATCGATCATTCTGGTGAGTTAGAAACCTAACTGGTAAACCTAAATTTTGTTCAACTATAACGTTGCCTAATTTCGATCCCAACTGGGATTAAAACATGTTACGAAACGGACTTCCAGTTCTGAAACCGGATTTCCAGCAGTGAACACTTAAATTGAAATGGCCGTATCTAGCAAACCTGAAACCCGATTGACGCGAAACAAATTTTGATGGATAGATAATTAAACATACTGCTTACACCCTTTTACATTGTTTCGCTTAATTCTGCATGTATGATTTATAGTGAATTTTGCAAGTGGTAGGACACTGGCTGATGAGATTTTATTAATATTATAATCATTGCATTCTCATCATATCATGTAGAGGTCACATACATTGGTAACCTAGTGATCGTGTACATTACCCAGTGTTAGATATTAGTGTTTTGATTGTGGCAAGTACATTAGTGTTAAAGCGTGAATGAATAAGTGAAAGTGACACGCATATGTACACAATCAGCGGACCCGGTTGATTTATTGCATTGTCGACGTCTATGGGATATATATAAGTGTGACTATAACTGGAATGTGACGGTTATGGAGCACTTATATTAGTTTCATAGGTAAGGCACCAAACACTGTCCATGTATCTTGGGTACCAGTCGAGACATGCTTGATAGAGATCCTGTCTCCAGTTCTCGCGTAGACTTGTCATGGACCGACTAGTATTTGAGTTTATGGTTGGTGTTTGGTATAGACTACGGGGTGTGAGGTAGTTTGAGTGTGAGTTCAACGGAATCTCGGGAGTCCCATTGCCAGCATATACAGCGATTCTGGGAGTCATATGGGTGATATTACTGATTATTAGCGAGCGATTCGGGCCCGTGTTCCCTTGCCCCTGGGGCCCTACCCTTGGGTGGGGGATACTCCTGTGTGGTTGACTCTCACACTTGAACTGACGATAAGTTTAGCGACCTGGACAGTGAGACTTAGAGATTGATAGGTTTAGCGACATGTATTGATTACTGACTCGATACACCAGCCTTACTGTTTACCCGCTTTACCGTTTACCTATACTGGCTCCTTCATGCTCATATCATCACTTCATGCTTGTTGTTTCATATTCATCATTATTACACAAGTTACATATGTATTTCTATTTATTGCTATTGTGTCGCTCTGACGACCTGAGTATGCATGCTCAGAGTAAGAAGTGGATTTAGCTTGGACCAGGACCTGGCGTACCTCGAGGACATTGCGGATATCTAGATCAGCGACTCAGCGCTATGCTTCCTTGATCTCTATCTGGTTAGTTTTTGTATTTGTTTTGATTTAGTGACTGCATGTCTCATTACCTGTGCATTGATTACTGATTACCACGTAAAGTTAGAAACCGAAGTGTGACTACGGCAGGATGTTTTCTCGACCGTAGGAGCACGGCTGACCTTGTCAACCCCCCGTATTCCGTATTTTGGGAAGCGGGGCGTGACAATGCATACTGGAGACTTGACTCATGAATTGATGACGAATACGATCTCGTTCGCGACAAGATCGAGGGGGAAAATGGTAGGCTTTAAAAAATTATATATTTTCTTTTTAGTGGCTAATTTGTGGGTGATGATTTTATGAATCATATGGTGTTTGGTATTCGCCCGCTACAGTTATTTGAGAAGGCCTCTTGATGAAAGCATTAAAACTAAATTGATGCAAATCTATAGTCTCATGTATAATTGAGATCAGAGGAGAGCAATAAATATTAACACCTAGCTAAGCAACACAATTTATCAAATAACACTTTTAGTTATGTTAAAATGAAACCTTGAAATCTCAGGGTTTTATAAAAGGTTTTTTGATATAAGCCGAGATATAGTGAGAGGTGGGGTAATTTCGGAACTGAAAGTGTTTATGAGCACTACCACTGGGTTTTACTAGCATCAAGCATGCTAATTTAAAAAAATTCGGGGTGCTAATCAATACTAACCTAGAATCTAACTAGATTGATTAGGGTTTAAACTTTGATATAACATAAACTATGCTAAGAGAAGGAGGCAACAACCTTTGTAGACCGTGTCCTTCTCTTCAAATGCTTCGGGTAGTAGATCATATGACTCCACTAAGCTCCACTTGAAGTTGGATCGAGCTTCCTTTGCGATCTTCGTGCCGAAGATAATCCACCCGAATCTCCGCTAATCCAAGTTATCTCTTCACTAAACTCTTTAATGAAGGAAACACACTGGTTCAAATTGCTAATTCAAACTAGGATGGTGAAGTAGGGGTTCAAAATTCACTAGGGTTCTCACAAGCTCAAAGTTTAACAACTCATGTGAGGGATTGAGCTTGGAGGTGAAGGATGAAGAAGATGAAGCGAGCTAGAGAGGAGAACTCAACATATGAGCTCAAGTAAGGAAAATGAACAAGTGTTATGAAGAATGGCAACCCATTTGTGTTCACTTATTGAAGTATAGATATTTCCAAATTATAAAAATTGAACCATACTTTAATAGTACACACAAACTAATAAACAATGATAAATGCCATGCTTCAACCCATGCCCTAAATATCTCCCATTTTCCACCTCCTTTTCTATTTTCTAAAAAAAAATAGAAAATCAACCATGCTTCATATATATATATATATAAGCAAATAATTAGTGAGCGATAATATTAGTTAATATATAATTATATCAAATATAAATATATATCATGTTATTAAATCAACACTTGATTTAATAATCCGGTTATATCACATATAACCGACTAATATCATTTATCTGTATATCACATTATCAAATCAACACTTGATTCAATAATCCGATTATATCACATATAACCTAACTGATATCAAATAACCGCCAGATTAGAATACGGTATCACATACTCGTATTTAATCAGGCCCCCGCACATATCAGCATATGTGCCCTACTTCGTTTCGCTTGAACTAGAAAACTTCTGTGTGGGACTCTAAAGACTCGTCAATATACCAGCAGTAGGTAATGATCACATCAGTTACCCACAAGCTGTCAACGGTACCAGCTGGACGTAACGGCTACCCAGGTATTGAGTGAATAGAAGATCAACAAGCAAGCTTGTCCAAACTCCCGTGAAGCCTATAAGTAACACTTACCATACAGTCCGGTCTCTTCGTATGATATATCGCATATCGAGTCTAGGGGTGGAATCGTCAGACCCCGGTAACTTGATAAGCCATACCGATGTATGGCTCATAATGATTCGAGAAACCACTGATAACTCTTACCAGTAAATCTCATCAGCCCAGGCCAGGGACTTACTGTTATAGCCAATCGAGCATAGCACAACATCAACTCCCTATACCGAGAGAGACGAAACCCCTCCTATCGCTTACTGCCTCCATGTGACTCGGGACTGTACACAAAATCCACCTGTTTGCACGACTCCTTTGAGCCGTGGTAGGGAAGAAATCAAAGCACGGTGGGAACCACACAAGACTCTATGACGATCTCGGGTCTACAGACTAACCTGTACCAGTATCACCAGAGAACTGTTATCTGACGATAGGTATAGTACCAAGTAGGAGTTCTCGGCGCGTCCTGTTCAGTGTACACATTCTCTAATGAGCACCTGTGTACAATCTTTGATGTCAAACATTGGCCAATACAGGGTCAAGAAACGTACACACTAGTCTACTCTGGAATATCGATGCCATGTCTTGATACTCTCTCGACTATGAATAATTAAAGGATGTGCTTGTGGACTACACAAGTCCCAGTAGTATGATCCGCATCATAGTCCTGATAGCCAAACAAATATCCTAAGAGCTTTATCAACATGTATCAGAGAGACAGTATAATAATAATAGTGTACATGTTAAGATAAAGAGCAACCAGATAGCATACTATCATGTCGAGCAAGAAATTCCTCTATACATAGGTCTAAGCATCCACTATATCATAGAATAATGGCATCTAGGGCATACACATTCCTAACAATCTCCCACTTGCACTAAGGCCAGTTGTTGTAGTATCTCATACCCAACATCCTAAAAAGTCTCTCAAAAAACCGCGTCTGAAGGAGGGCCTTCGTGAGTGGATCCGCTACGTTATTCTTCGTGTCAACTCTCCTGACCTCGATCTCCCGACCTCGATCTCCCGTCGATCTACTATCTTCCGGATCAGGTGATACCGTCTAAGAATATGTCTGGATCTCTGATGGGACCGGGGTTCCTTAGATAAAACCACAGCTCCATTGTTATCATAATACACAGGTATTGGATACTCAATGGATGGAACCACACCAAGTTCAGCAATGAACTTCTTCATCCAGACAGCCTCTTTGGTAGCATTATTGGCAGTGATGTATTCAGCCTCCATCGTCGAGTTTGCGACGGTATCTTGCTTGGAACTCTTCCAACATACCGCCCCTCCATTGAGGGTGAAGACAAAACCCGAGACTGACTTACTGTTGTCCTTATCACTCTGGAAGCTCAAATCAGTAAAGGACTCCACCTGGAGTTCACCGTTACCATACACCAAGAACAATTCTTTAGTCCTTCTCAAGTACTGAAGAATGTTCTTCACAGCAGTCCAGTGCTTTTCACCAGGATCTGATTGATACCTAC
Organism: Agapanthus africanus; assembly: GCA_030015575.1. Taxonomy (NCBI): domain Eukaryota; kingdom Viridiplantae; phylum Streptophyta; class Magnoliopsida; order Asparagales; family Amaryllidaceae; genus Agapanthus; species Agapanthus africanus. The sequence continues at coordinate 725,312,390 of CM057339.1, forward strand.
TCACTATACCTAGCGAGTAAGCAACATCTAGTCTTGTACACAACATCGCATACATGATTGACCCGACTGCTGAAGCATAGGGTATCCCTTGCATCCGAGCCCTCTCCAAATCAGTCTTGGGAGATATCTCTTTGGAGAGAGTGATTCCTGAATAAGCGGATAAATTACCACACTTAGAATCTTCCATACTAAACCTCTTTAGTATGGTGTCAATGTACCTGGATTGGGACAATCTCAACATCCATTTAGATCTATCTCTATAGATCTTTATCCCCGGGATGTAGGAGGCATCACCTAGATCTTTCATGGAGAACTTGTGTGATAAGAAGAGGTTGACCGAGTGCAGCATAAGAACATCATTTCCTATCAAGAGTATGTCATCCACGTGCAATACGAGGAAGACAACCTTACTTTCTACAACCTTCTTGTATATACTGTTGGAGATAGTGCCCTTAGAGTCAATTATTGGATCACAGGCGCGTGATTGCAATGATTGAGGGAGGACCTATCCCGGTAGGACAGTCTTACTCGAGATGATAGTATGCTATCTGGTTTACCTTTATCATCGTGTACTGCTTTAGGTGACCTGACAGGTCGCTATTACACGTTGGTGGAGCCTCAAGGATTCTTGTTTGACGGCCAGCAGTATGAGGGCGATCATATACGTGAGAGCTGGCAGTCTATAAGCACATCCTTAAAAGGTCCCTGGTCGTGGGAGTTTCGAGACAGGGCATCGATTCTCCAGAGTAGACTAGTGTATACAGTCGAGACCCCGACGAGGGGCGGTGGCCGGTCTCACAAGCCACTGGTGTCAGTTGGTTCACCTAAGATGTATACAGGTGCTCGTTGGGTTATGAGTACACCGGACAGGACTCGCCGGGAACATGCTAGTTGGTCTTATACTTGACGTCAGATAGCAGTTCCCTGGTGACATGTGTATAGGTTAGTTCATCGACCTGAGGATCGTCATTTATCTCGTGTGAGTTCCCACTGTACTTTAATTACTACCCTACCACACTCAAAGGAGACGTGCAAACAGGTTTTAGTTGGGTACAGTCCCGAGCCACATGGAGGCAGTGAGCGGATCTTCAGGGGTTCGTCTCTCTCGGTATTGGGGGTGAGGTCGCGCTGTGTCTAGGAGAGCCATTACACGAAGTCCTTGGCCAAGGCAGGAGATTTACTGGTAGGTATTCCAGTAGTATCTCAGGGTGTTCTGGGCTACACTCCGACACGACTTGTACCGCTTTTGGGGGTCTGATTTTTACCAACCCTTTAGGCCCGCCATACGATGCTCATAGACGAACGGACCAGACTGTACGGATATTGTCACTGACAGGCTCAGTAGGGTGTTAGGATGAGTTCGCTCATCGACGTCCCTTTTGGTCAATACCTGGTAGCCCGTCACGTATTGGCTTATACCTCTGACGTGCTAGTGGTTAAATCCACAGCCATAGTATTGACGAGTCTTTAGCGTCCACCACACACATACAGTTACTCAAATTTCGGGCGAAACGCTGTAGAGGCCGTACGGAGATATGGAAGGGTCCGATCAGATACGTGCGGTATTGCACGGATCAGGATCGGACGGTTAGTACTAGAGGCCGTATGGATATATGGCAGGGTTCGATCAGATATGTGCGGTATTGCACGGATCAGGATCGGACGGATATTACTAGCCGACTTTGGTTTAAGCCGGATCCCAGTATAGTACAGTGTAGATTTTGTCTCATTGCATTTGTATCCGGTCAGAATACAGATGCGGGTGTGTATGCACAGTATCGGGGTTTTTCCTGTAATTTATTACGGGACCAGTTTTCTGGAGTTGCCAGTTTGCATTCCGTTCCGGCCAGTTTTCCATTGTTCTTTCCCGGTCGGACTTTGAGATGGAGGGGGTTTCTTGCATATGGATTGATTATGAGAGCATCTTTTTATTCCATTCTTTTCTATCATCATTTCATGTATTAATGAGAAGAGATTGATTTGTTTTTAAATGTGAGGCTTGCTTTTGTGGATATGGTCACCCTATGCTTTTACTACACTCACCTCCCTTGTAATTTTCCCACCACCAATTTTGTAAATGGGGGCCGGCCACAATTTGAAGAGAGGAGAGAGAGGCTTCATATTTTGATGAGGAAAAAATCTTCATATCATTCTATGCTTGAAAAATGAGAGCTCCAATATTTTTCAAAGATCATTTTCTTCACCTCCATCAAAAGGCAACTTCACCCCAAATGAGAAAATGGTATTCTACACTTGCCTACAGAAAATCTTGGACGCGTCGGCTAGCCAACTTCGCGCCCGAGTTGCCTCGGTATAGAGGTGGGAGCCCGTAAAAGATGCAGGCGATGTGGTGCCCTTCTGGCGAGGAGGCAACGACAGGATTTTCCGCAGGAGATCGGGACGACGACGAGAAAACCGGAGGACTTGGATCACTCGGTATATCTCTTCCCTTTCTTATAGTTAGCTAGGACTAGTTAATGGTTCGATCCGGGTGTTTAGTGCGCGGTGGTGCCGGTTTGCTAGTTTGCAAAATTAAAGTTTTTCACCGCTTCCGCATTCCGGCGTCGGATTGACGACCGGGGCGCCGCCGTGCACTTACATATACATGGTTCATCTATATTTTTGATGAAGTCAAACTCTTTGATAGCTTCATCGAAACAGATGTTCCAGCTCTGCGATCCCTGCTTTAATCCGTAAATTGATTTAAGCATCTTGCACACGCTTCCGCTGCTCCCACTGTCTACGAAGCCCTCTGGCTGTGTCATATACACGCTCTCTTCTAAATCATCATTTAGAAAAGCGGTCTTGACATCCAACTGCCAGATTTCATAGTTATGGTATGCAACAATGACAAGTAGGATCCTGATGAACTTAAGCATAGCGACAGGAGAAAAGGTTTCATCATAGTCTACACATGGTCGTTGACGAAAACCTTTTGCTACAGGTCTAGCTTTGAAAGTCTCAACTTTTCCATCTACATCAAGTTTCTTCTTAAAGATCCACCTGCTCCCGATGGGTTTTACCCCTTCGGGAGCAACTTCCAAAGTCCATACTTTGTTGGTGTACATGGATTTCATCTCAGATCGCATAGAATCCAGCCATTTCACAGATCTCCACTTGTGATGGTCGGCTTGAAACTTGTTTGATCATCATCTTCTATGATGCAATCCTCGCTCCCACCATCTATGAGGAAACCGTAGTATCTCTCAGGTGGATGAGGAACCCTACTAGATCTGCGGAGTGGCTGAGGTTCGTCGGGGACTATTGAATCCTCCGGTTCCACCAAATCGTCGGTTATAGTTTGTGTTGCTGGAACTTCTTCCAGTTCTACCTCATTACCACTAATATTTCACAAGAAATTCATTTTCTAAAAAGGTGGCATGTTGAGAAACAAACACTTTTTGTTTCTCAGTATGGTAGAAAATATATCCATATGAATCCTTTAGATATCCCACAAACTAGCACAAAACAGACCTCGCATCAAGCTTGTCCGGATTTTGCTTTTTAACATAGGCCGGACAACCCCATATCTTAACTCGTTTAAGAGATGGTCTCTTCCCATTCCATATCTCATATGGAGTGGTAGGCACAGATTTGGTCAGAACTCTATTCAATAGGTATGCAGCTGTCTCAAGTGCTTAACCCCAAAAGAAAATAGGCAACTCAACATTACTCATCATAGAGCGCACCATATCTAATAGGGTGCGATTCCTGCGCTCCGAAACTCCATTGTGTTGTGGTGTATACGGAGGAGTAAGCTGAGAGAGAATCCCATTCTCTTTTAAGTAGTCTCTGAATTCCGTACTCAAGTATTCTCCTCCCCGATCAGATCGTAGGACTTTAATACCTTTACCCGTCTGGTTTTCAACTTCGTACTTATATTCCTTGAATTTCTCAAAAGATTCAGATTTGTGTTTCATCAGGAACACATGTTCGTATCTTGAGAGATCATCGGTGAATGTAATGAAGTACGAAGAACCATTCCTGACATGTGTAGACATAGGACCGCATACATCACTATGTATCAATCCCAAGAGTTCAATAGCTCTTTCTCCGTGTCCGGTAAATGGAGTTTTGGCCATCTTTCCTTTGAGACATGACTCGCAAGTTTCATAAGATGTAAATTCGAACTGATTCAAATATGCATCTTTATGCAACTTAGTTAGTCTTGTCGCATTGATATGACCTAGTCTACAATGACGACTGTACTTGCAGCTGCACAACTATCCTGAAGAATGTGGTAACACGATCTCCAAATCGAATCTCTGAAAATCATCGATAAGCTACTTCTATGCAGTCAACATCCGAATTGCTGGCAACCGACTAAGCGCATCCGGTACTACATTAACTTTTTCGGGATGGTACTTGAGATCAAGATCATAGTCAGCCATCAGCTCCAACCATCTACGCTGCCTCATGTTAAGCTCTTTCTGCGTGAACACGTACTTTAGGCTTTTATGATCGGTGAATACTTCAACTCTTTCGTTCAATAAGTAGTGTCTCCAAATCTTCAAAGCGAAAATCACTGCTGTAAGATCCAAATCATGAGTTGGGTAATTCTTCTCATGGGTTTTCAACTGTCTCGATGCATAGGCTATAACTTTCCCATGCTGCATCAAAACACATCCCAAACCTTTCCCAGAAGCGTCGCTGTGAATAACCAATCCTCTGGAACCGTCTGGCACTGTCAAATTAGGAGCGGTTGTCAATTTTTGCTTCAACGCCTTAAAAGCTGATGCATATCTATCCGTCCAAACAAACGGTACTTCCTTCCGCGTAAGCTTGGTCAAAGGCTCATCCAAACGAGCAAAATTCTCCACGAATCTTCTATAATATCCTGCAAGTCTCAGAAAACTTCTGATCACCGCTACATTTCTCGGAATCGTCCAATCTTGAACTGCTGCAATCTTCTCAGGGTCAATGGCGATTCCATCTTCGGATACGACGTGCCCCAAAAACTTCACTTTTTCAAGCCAAAACTCGCACATACTCATCTTTGCATATAATCTTTCTTGTCTCAATATCTTCAGTGCGATCCTCAAGTGTTCTGCATGCTCTTCTAGGCTCCTCGAGTAGACCAGAATATCATCGATGAACACCACTATAAACTGGTCCAAGAACGGTGAAAAGATTCGGTTCATCAAGTCCATAAATATCGCCGGTGCATTCGTGACTCCGAATGGCATCACTAAAAACTCATAATGTCCATATCGAGTTCGGAACGCAGTCTTGCAGATATCCTATGATTTAACTCAAACTTGATGATATCCGGATCGCAAATCCAGCTTCAAGAATACCCTCGCGCTACTAAGTTGCTCGAACAATTCGCCAATGCGAGGGATCGGGTACTTGTTCTTAATAGTTACCTGGTTTAATTCTCGATAATCGATGCACATCCTCCTTGTACCATCTTTCTTCTTGACTAGAAGAACTGGAGCACCCAAGGTGAATTGCTGCTGCGAATCCAACCCTTCTCTAGCAATTCGGTAACCTGCTTCTTTACTTCTTCTAACTCCACTGGTGCCATCAGATAATACGCCTTTGAAATTTGCGCTACACCAGAAATAAGATCGATCGCGAACTCCACATCTCGTTTTGGCGGTAAACCCGAGATGTCCTCGAACACGTCCATGAACTCTCGAACCACTGCTGGCGCTTCCTTATTATCAACTTCCATCGATGCAAGAACGGTGCTTGTCGGCCTAGCCCTAAACTCGACTGGCCCGACAGAACTGCTACCTCCAGCAAATAAAAACTCCGGATGTCCGGGAATCTGGAAAATCACTTTCTTTGCCCTACAATCAATATGAGCATGGAAAGTGCCGAGAAAATCCATTCCCAAGACAACATCATAACTGCCAGTATCGATCACCAAGAAATCCGCGAATAACTCACGTCCGCAAATAACAACAGAACAATCGTTGCACTCACTACTAGATATGATCTTCCTGTTCCCAGTGTGTATGTTCCAACAACAAGACAGGGTCATGCAAGAAATCGAATGTGCAGTAATAAACTTGGACGACATAAAACAATGGGATGCACCAGAATCGAATAGTGCTAATGCGGAAAAACCATGAACAAGTAGGATACCTGAAACGACTTTCTCTGAAGCCAATCATTGAAGAAGATAAGTACGGTAAACAGGATTCAAGCTTGCGAGGAAATATGAACTGGTAAGCAATGAAACCGAGAGAAGCAAGGTGATATCACGACCATAAATCAAGAAAAATGAATCAAGACTAGGATTCCAAGTTACTTAAATAGAGTACCGCATTGTAACCATACTGCAGTTCATAGTTACAATCACATAACTCCGTTCAAGTCGCTCAAATCCTAGTATCAGAATTGAAGTAATAGGAAGGGAGAAACAACAGGGAATTAGAAGAATTTCAAGCCGAGATTCAAAGTCATTCCATCTCGTCAAGGTAAAGAGTCAAGAGAAAAATAAGATTCAAGAATCACGACAACATTATGGCAGGACATGTTCCTAAATACGGTTATCTTATTCGTGTATTGGGTCCAATACCCAACTACAAAGGAATCAAACTCGATTAACCTAAATCCTATGGCTATGATACCAAACAAACCCTGTCACGCCCCGCTTTCCAGAGTGCACTAAGATCGGCACGTGACAGAGCCAACCATGCTACCTGTGGTTAGGAAACATCCCTCCACAGTCACATTACGGTTGTCTATAAGATATCAAAAATAGTAAAATAAAATAAACCATCTAGTACATGTCCATATGCCAGAATAAACGAGTCAAGAAATAATATGCGGAAGAAATAAATCCAATAAACAGTAACAATCTGGAAATACGTCCCAATACGGGCTCACATCAGGAAATAAAAGTACAGAAAGGAAAATAAACAAAGCTAAACACTAACATGCTCCTCACTGTTCGGCCTAGCGGCTGAAATACTCCTGGTCAGCCTACGATAAAGATAGAGGATCTGGGCCATGCAGAACCCAGCCGTCAGTGCGTCATAATATCAAACAATAAAGTGAACAGGATACACGAGATATGTAGGCATGAGTATAAACGATGGCATGAATATAGAAAGTAAACACGGAACTAAAACCGTGAGGTGTATGTGCATGTGGTGTGCTGTTGGGTTGCTAGGCACGCGCACAAGGGTCTATGAGGCATCAACCATGCCCGATTAAAATTTTAGCCGTGCCGAACAACCCGAATACGGATCTTTAAACTAAAGATTAGGCGAAAACTAACATGCTAAACACTTTAACACTAAGTGAGAGGGATTACAACCTTTGTAGATCCGGTCTTTCACTTCATATGCTCCGTGTTGTGGTCCCTTCGCTGCGATCATCGGGTTCCGGACTCTCGAGAGGTTCCACGAAGAGAAAGATGCAGTCTTGCTTCCGATCTTCGATACAAAGATGATCTACCTTGAAGTTTCATTAAGACAAGCTAACACTCACTAAAATTGAGTGAACACTCTCATCTAAAGGGCAAGGGAAGATGAGAATGATGAAGTAGGATTTTTGCTCTCTTTATTTATCTTTTTCTCACATATTTTCATCACAAATATCAAAACAAGAAAGCTTTGCATGAAGAACTCAAGGAAGAAGAAGAATAGTGATCCATTTCTTTTGTGATGAATAATGAAAGGATTAATATGATAAATGATGCAACCATGGTCAACTAAACTCATGTAGAGAATTAACCAGGGTTAGGGTTTGGGTTGAGTTAAGTATGAGTCATAGATAAAAATCAACACAAATATCTTTATCATGACAAAAGAAAAGCTTCTAGAATCAACTAGAAGTCTTAACCCTAATCCAAACCCTAATCATGTTTAAACTCCACTAAACATGTTGCATTAGTTATCATATCATGTTACAATATTATATATCACATATATAATATTTATCGTAACAAAATAAAATAATACAATTAACATATATCGCATATATATCAATGTATTACCCGAGTGAGAAAAAGAATCTTTTAGTGAGCTAATATTAGTTAATGTAATTTAATATATCATATATATTATTATACATTAAATTATCGAATCAACACTTGATCCGACAATCCGGCTATATCGCATATAACCGACTAATATTGATCCGTACCGATTCATCGAATCAACACTTGATCCGATGACCCGGCTGATATCAAATATCGCGAGAATAGAATACGGTATCTCATATCGTATTATCCTCGGTCCCGCACATATCACATATGTGCCCCTACTCCGTTTTGGCTGAATCAAGAAACCTCTGTGTAGGACTCTAAAGAATCGTCAATACGCCGGCAGTAGGTGATGATCATATCAAACACCCACAAACTGCAAGCGGTCAGCTAAACGTAACAGCTACCCAGGTATTGAGCGCTCAGAAGATCAACAAGCAAGCCTGTACATTCTCCTGTGAATCCAAATAGTAACACTCCCGTACAGTCCGGTCTTGTCGTCTGATATGTCGCATATCTCGCCTAGGGGTGGTAAACGTCAGACGCCAGTAGCTCGATAAGTCGCGTCAATATAAGGTCTATAACTGTTTGAGAAACTACTGATAACACTTACCAGTAAATCTCTGCAACCCTGGCCATGGATTTCCGGTTATAGCCAATTGAACACTGCACAACATCAACTCCCTATACCGGGAGAGACGAATCCCCTCCTATCGCTCATTGCCTCCATGTGATTCGGGACTGTACCCAAAAGCCACCTTTTTGCATGCCTTCTTGGACGTGGTATGATGGAAATCAAAGCACAGTGGGAATCACACAAGACTCTATGACGATCTCGGGTCAACAGACTACTCTGTACCAGTGTCACCGGAGAACTGCCATCTGACGTGAGGTATAATACCATCTGGGAGTTCTCGGCGAGTCCGTCCAGTATACCCAGTCTCCACTGAGCACCCGTACACCATCCTTGATGTCAAACACTGATGGATATGGGATCATCCATCGCCCATCATATGGGTCAAGATGCGTATACGCTAGTCTACTCTGGTGCATCGATGCCCAGTCTCGATACACCCTCGACTAGGAACTGTTATAGGATGTACTCGTCGACTACCGTGGCCCCACTAGTATGATCTCATCATAGTCCCAGTAGTCGAGTACAAATCCTAAGGGCTTTATCAACATGTAATATAGAGACAATCAGAGTACATGTTAAGATAAAGTACAACCAGATAGCATACTATCATGTCGAGCAAGAAAGTCCTCCCTATATATGTCCTAGCATCCAGTACAATATACATCGTATGTACAGTAATGGCCTCTAGGGCATACATATAACTAACAATCTCCCACTTGCACTAGGGCCATCTGTTGTGGTATCACATACCCAACAATTAGCTGCGGTTGAAGTATCTCATACTCAACCATCCCATAAAAGTCTCTACTGGGAAAAAGGCCTTTGTGAGTGGATCCGCGCTGTTGTCCTCTGTATCTACTCTCCTAACCTCGATCTTCCTAGAGATCATCCATCTCCATGATCAGGTGATACTGCCTAAGAATTATATCTGGATTTATAATGGGACGGGGGTTCCTTGGCAAAAGCCACAACTCCATTGTCATACAATGGTAGGAACGAAGTTCATCTTATGAACTTATATATATCCAGACTGCTTCTTTGGTAGCATCTTTGGTAACGATGTATCTTGCCTTTAATCTTCTAGTAAGTCACGGTATCTAGCTTGGAACTATTCCAACATACCGTCCCTCCATTGAGGGTAAAGACAATACCTGCGACTGACATTCAGTCGTCCTTATCACCCTGGAACCTTTCCAGTGATTCACCCCAGGATCGATTGATACCATCTCACTACAACTAGTGAGTTTCCTAACATCCAATTACATCTATCTCATAGATGAAAACACAGGATTTAGGAGGTATCACTTTGATCCTATATGGAGAATCCTTGTGATAAGCGGAGATTGACCGAACGTAGTATAGGAAACTCCTTCCCTATCAAGAGTATGTCATCCACGTACTCTACGAGGATCACCACCACACTCCCTACTACCTTTTTGTATATACAAGGTTCATCTACCATTTTGATGAAGTCAAACTCTTTGACTACCACATCAAAACAGATGTTCCAACTCCGCGATGCCTGTTTTATCATATAAAACATCTTGTACACGTTTCCACTGCTCCCACTGTCTACGAAGCCCACTGGCTGTGTACTTATAGACGTTCTTTTCTAAAACATCATTTAGAAAAGCAGTCATGACACCCAACCACTAGATATCGTAGTCATGGTATGTAGCCGTGGCAAGTAGGATCTGGATGGACTTAAGCATAGATCTTTAGAAAAGGTTTCATCTTGATCCATACCTGGTCAATGATGCGAACCTTTAACAAGTCTAGGTTTGAAATTCTCAACTTTTCCATGTACACCAAGTAATCTTCTCAAGACTTACTTGCTCCTGATGGGGATTTAACCCTTCAGATATAGCAACCAAAGTCCATACTTTGTTGGTGTATAAGGATTCCATCTCAGATCGCTAAGCATCCAGCCATTCTTACAGAGTCCCACTCCTAATGGCCAGCTCGAAAATAGTTGGGTCATCATCTCATGATGCATTCCTCGCTCCCACTGTCATAGAGAAACCGAAGTATCTCTCAGGTAGGTGAGGAACCCTACTAGATCGGCGGAGAGGCTGAAGTTCGTTGGAAACTATTGAATCCACATTCAATAGGTATGTAGCTTCTCAAGTGCATTATTCCCAAAAGGAAATAGGAAACTCAGTAGTACTCATCATAGAGCACACCATATCACATAGGGTGTTATTGCTCCACCCCGATATACCAACGTGCTATGGTGTATACGGAGGAGTAATGCTGAGAGAGAATCTCATTCTCCTTTAGAATAGTCCAGGAATCCCGTGCTCAAGTATTCTCCTCCTTGATCTCATCAAAGGACATAATACTTATACCCGTATTTTTGGTTCTCTACTTCTAACTCATATTCTGTGAATATCTCAAAAGGTTCTGACTTGTGTTTCAATAGAGACATATGTCTGAATCTTGAGAGATTATCAGAGAATGTAATGAAGTACAAAAAACCGGTCTTGGCATGTGTAGATAGGGGACTTTCATACATCATCATGTATTAATCCCAAGAGTTCACTAACTCTTTCTCTGTTTCCAATAAACAGAGCTATGGTCATCTTATCTTTGTGACATGACTGGCAAGTTTCACAAGATGTAAATTCAATCAGATTTAAATATGCATCTAAATGTAACTTAGCTAGTCGGGTCGCATTGATATGACCTAGTCTACAATACCTCAAGAAGGATTCGTTCATTTCTGAACTCTTCCTCTTGTGTGTGTTCCGTATACTAAGAACTGTAGTTTGATTTAGAACGTCAATGCTTTTAGATAACGTGCCTGAACCGATCAACTCTTGATATAGGAAATGTTCAAAACATTATCCAACAATACAAAATTATATCCTTCTTTACTAATAAAGAGACTGATATGATTTTGTATATCAGGTTCGGTATCTAATAACATTTGTTCAGAATCAATGTATTCTGGTAATACAGGGTGATAGTGACCAACAGACTTGGCTGCAACACTTGCACCGTTTTCTGTCTCATGAAACTTATCACCCGTTCTCAGTTCTATACCTATCTGTAGCCCATGTATCAGATTACATATACGGCATCCTGATCCGGTATTACATACCCAGGACGTAAAGGATACTGAGAAACAGTTCTCCGTAATGAACACACCCGAAGATGATGCATCAGCATGCACTTTCTTCGTTTGGGCGGCGCGGGAATTCTGGTAATCCCCTATTTCATGCTCTGTCTTATAACAATTATAAGTTGAAGCGGGACCAACGTTCCCCAGCTCATTATAACAAGCGGGTTCGATCAATATATCCGTATTATTATCTTGATTAAGGCGTGATATGATCGCTACCTGGAGAGAGAGAGAGAAGAAAACACTCAGCGTATGCTCTTGCAAGATTAGATTGGTTATCTAATATATCTAATCAGGATGTCTCCCACTGTTTTAATCAAATCTTCCTTCAAACCCTAAAAGGAAAGACTAGCCGGGATTAATTATACGCTACAAGTTCGCCAATCTTTCAGCCAGGCCAGTGTCGGTACTTTGAGGGAGGTGCCCCGTGCTTTCGCACGAACCTAATTAAAGTAAACCTCGTTTTCCCAGGGGCGTAACCCCGTTAACACCTTTCTAGACACCTACTTGATCGGCTAATTGTAATGTGTAAAACTCTCCCCGGAGTAACTCTTACTCGCAGCGGGTATCGGGATCCAACTATCTCATAGAAGGTATGCAATCTCATTGCAAATTTCAACACTTGAAATTCCCGATAATATTTTACCCCTAGCGTGCTATGACCTTGACGCATGCCAAACAACCCATAGTCCGCTAGTCAAGTTCAACCCGTACATTTCTTGATTGAATTAAACCCACCCGCACGACCCTTGACGCATGCCAAACAACGCCGTACGAATACCCTAATCCAATCGCATCGTATGCTAGCAGATAAGCACTAGTTAGCTACCATACACTACGCCTTGACGCATGCCAAACTACCGCAGCACGAATACTAACTACTACTTATCTGAAATGACGGAGGGCTACGACAGGTTTTTTTGAAAACCTATTGCGTAATGAACTTGATATCGTTGTAGAATCGAATGATTTTAAATGGAGTGTTTTTAAGGCTTTTCTAGTTTTGCTAAAGGGGTCACTCTCGGTGAAGGGATCGTCGGCCCTTTCCTCGTCGAATGAGGTGCGGGATATATCATATATATCACTGTGCAAAGCAGAAACTATAGAAGCAATCAAAAGATAAACCGAGAGTTGTAGCATCTGCCAGTTATTGCTAAAGGAGTCACTCCCGGTGAAGGGATCTCGGTCCTTTCCTTATCGAATAAGGTGCAGGATGTTTTACAAGGAACACCGCGATGCAAAGCAAGAACTGTAGCTACCTGTTTTTAAGAAATTCGATTCCACAACATCTTAGGTTTCTTTTATTTCATTAATCTCATTAATGAAGTCCCATTTTATTATACTTCACAAGAATCAGATATGAAACGAAATCAACAATATAATATATATCTCATATATAATATAAACATTCGTCTCAGGCAGTAATATGATCTCATCACAGAACATTGCAGCAGAAGAACATATATGAAATATTGGATATACTAGGTCGTCCGTGTTTTCAATACGAACCTGTATAAAACACGGATTCCACGGTCGCGATGAATAGCCAAACCCACATCTCTAGACCCCTACGAGAGCGGCAAGTAACACTGCCAATTCTAGGGTTAGGAGACCCGGTCCCGACTCCTCGAGATGGTCTCCCAATGGACCCTAGAACCCGGTTACTTGTGCTCCCCTCCTTGGGTCTACCTAATGCGGAAAAGTAAATAATATACAACGGTGACATCTTCCGCAACCTGGAAGTGCCCCAATAAAAGAATATTACATACATAAGAATTTTACATGAATGAAAAAGAAAAACTCTCATCTCACATAAAACCCCCGGCTATTCAATCACGACGATCCAATATAACATATCACAGCAACACATAATATCTCATATCATCAACGTAAGTAAGTATGCATACACCGATTGTCGTCGACGTATAGCAACGACAATCGGCAATACCACTACATACTACACTTACGGTCACAGAAAAGAAAGTGTAAAACTACAACAGTTGGAATCCGCAACCTCCTTAGACATCGCATGCCTAACCAAATGAATTCCTTAGACATCGCATGCCTAACCAAATGAATTCCTTAGACATCGCATGCCTAACAATTATAAACCCCGCATTTTAGTCTCATTATCGAAAACTCTTTTCAATGTCAAGTCGGGCAATTCAACAAGATTCCCGACATTTTGATCGAATGCTCGTCGCAAACTTTAGTAGGCGGCCGCACCCCGATACCGTCGACGAAGTGCACCAAGGCGGAACACCGTTACCGTAAGCACCCGAACGGATGCTTTCGGCGGTGGGGTTCTCCTACAGTCACTTGGTCGGGGCTTTGGGGTGTGGCTGTCCATTAAGTTTACCGGCGAGTATCCGCGTTCGCAACGTGATTGCGACGGAGTTTTGATCGCATCAAAATTTCGTGGCAACCGATCATTTGAGACTAAACTGCTATGTTTATAATATTCAAATCAGTTATCTCATAACAATTTGTGAATTCCAATTATTGTATCACATTCCAGATAAAACAGAAAATGTTAAACTTTCCGATCGAACAATCAAACACCCAAGATTTCCCCAATTTATCTCAACACTTGAAATCAGTTTAAAAACATCCATCACATGCCACAGTACCAATGGTCCAGCCGTAGAAGGGTCAAGCCAACGCCTCACATGTGGCACGCCGTACTGCCCCAAACCCTAAGGTTCAAAAGGCAGTTCAAGACGGTCACATAATCGAGTTAAGGTTTGTTGTCTTCTAGAGGGTCCACCGCGTTACTTGCATGACTTAGAACGTTCTTAAATAGGAGGAAAAATCCAACTTTTGAAAAATTTTCCGACAGGGGAAAAAGTGAGTTATCGATATCCGCCCGAACTTTTTAACAGTTTCTAAAATTATTCGGACAAACTAAACAAAGTTAAATTATCCGATCAAATCAACGATTCCCCAGTACAACCCTTGAAAACTCAACACTGGAGTGGAATTAAAATATTCACAGAAAAAATTAACAAGAAAGGACCTAAGAATAATTAAGTGAAATTTCAGGGACTAAGTCCAAATTTTGGCTGCGGAACCGCCGCAAAACGCATGGTTTCGCCGCGGTTCCGCGGTTAAATAGTCGACTTAGGGGACCGTACTTCACAGTAATTCTTAGTTTTTCCTGCTTATTTTTCTGAGCATTTTTAATTCAGAAAAAACCACATTTTTGAAAAATGTACAGAGAGGGTTCCGTGTCGGGGTTTCGGCGTTCGATCGGACTTTAAACTTCGTTTAGACTTCGCCTAAAGCTCTAGCTTGGCTCTGATACCACTGTTGGTCAGGCAGCCACCCCATCCAATGGGGTCGCCGTGGCACCAACGGGTCCCTCAGCCGCTACTTTTTACGCATGCCCCCTCGCGAGGACTACAACCCGCCGGAACACCTTCCGGTCTCGGGACACCCTGGGGGTAAGAGCCTATGCTTCGCCACACCGTCACACAGTGAGAACCCCCCATAGGTCGACATCCAATGCCTAGTAGCTTTGATACCACTGTTGGGTTGCTAGGCACGCGCACAAGGGTCTACGAGGCATCAACCATGCCCGATTAAAATTTTAGCCGTGCCGAACAACCCGAATACGGATCTTTAAACTAGAGATTAGGCGAAAACTAACATGATAAACACTTTAACACTAAGTGAGAGGGATTACAACCTTTGTAGATCCGGTCCTTCACTTCATATGCTCCGTGTTGTGGTCCCTTCGCTGCGATCATCGGGTTCCGGACTCTCGAGAGGTTCCACGAAGAGAAAGATGCAGTCTTGCTTCCGATCTTCGATACAAAGATGATCTACCTTGAAGTTTCATTAACACAAGCTAACACTCACTAAAATTGAGTGAACACTCTCATCTAAAGGGCAAGGGAAGATGAGGATGATGAAGTAGGATTTTTGCTCTCTTTATTTATCTTTTTCTCACATATTTTCATCACAAATATCAAAACAAGAAAGCTTTGCATGAAGAACTCAAGGAAGAAGAAGAATAGTGATCCATTTCTTTTGTGATGAATAATGAAAGGATTAATATGATAAATGATGCAACCATGGTCAACTAAACTCATGTAGAGAATTAACCAGGGTTAGGGTTTGGGTTGAGTTAAGTATGAGTCATAGATAAAAATCAACACAAATATCTTTATCATGACAAAAGAAAAGCTTCTAGAATCAACTAGAAGTCTTAACCCTAATCCAAACCCTAATCATGTTTAAACTCCACTAAACATGTTGCATTAGTTATCATATCATGTTACAATATTATATATCACATATATAATATTTATCTTAACAAAATAAAATAATACAATTAACATATATCACATATATATCAATGTATTACCCGAGTGAGAAAAAGAATCTTTTAGTGAGCTAATATTAGTTAATGTAATTTAATATATCATATATATTATTAAACATTAAATTATCGAATCAACACTTGATCCGACAATCCGGCTATATCGCATATAACCGACTAATATTGATCCGTACCGATTCATCGAATCAACACTTGATCCGATGACCCGGCTGATATCAAATATCGCGAGAATAGAATACGGTATCTCATATCGTATTATCCTCGGTCCCGCACATATCACATATGTGCCCCTACTCCGTTTTGGCTGAATCAAGAAACCTCTGTGTAGGACTCTAAAGAATCGTCAATACGCCGGCAGTAGGTGATGATCATATCAAACACCCACAAGCTGCAAGCGGTCAGCTAAACGTAACAGCTACCCAGGTATTGAGCGCTCAGAAGATCAACAAGCAAACCTGTACATTCTCCTGTGAATCCAAACAGTAACACTCCCGTACAGTCCGGTCTCGTCGTCTGATATGTCGCATATCTCGCCTAGGGGTGGTAAACGTCAGACCCCAGTAGCTCGATAAGTCGCGTCGATATAAGGTCTATAACTGTTTGAGAAACTACTGATAACACTTACCAGTAAATCTCTGCAATCCTGGCCAGGGATTTCCGGTTATAGCCAATCGAACACAGCACAACATCAACTCCCTATACCGGGAGAGACGAATCCCCTCCTATCGCTCATTGCCTCCATGTGATTCGGGACTGTACCCAAAAGCCACCTTTTTGCACGCCTTCTTGGACGTGGTATGATGGAAATCAAAGCACAATGGGAATCACACAAGACTCTATGACGATCTCGGGTCAACAGACTACTCTGTACCAGTGTTACCGGAGAACTGCCATCTGACGTGAGGTATAATACCATCTGAGAGTTCTCGGCGAGTCCGTCCAGTGTACCCAGTCTCCACTGAGCACCCGTACACCATCCTTGATGTCAAACACCGATGGATATGGGATCATCCATCACCCATCATATAGGTCAAGATGCGTATACGCTAGTCTACTCTGGTGCATCGATGCCCAGTCTCGATACACCCTCGACTAGGAACTGTTATAGGATGTACTCGTCGACTACCGTGGCCCTACTAGTATGATCTCATCATAGTCCCAGTAGTCGAGTACAAATCCTAAGGGTTTATCAACATGTAATATAGAGACAATCAGAGTACATGTTAAGATAAAGTACAACCAGATAGCATACTATCATGTCGAGCAAGAAAGTCCTCCCTATATATGTCCTAGCATCCACTACAATATACATTGTATGTACAGTAATGGCCTCTAGAGTCAAGAGAAAAATAAGATTCAAGAATCACGACAACAATATGGCAGGACATGTTCCTAAATACGGTTATCTTATTCGTGTATTGGGTCCAATACCCAACTACAAAGGAATCAAACTCGATTAACCTAAATCCTATGGCTATGATACCAAACAAACCCTGTCACGCCCCGCTTTCCAGAGTGCACTAAGATCGGCACATGACAGAGCCAACCATGCTACCTGTGGTTAGGAAACATCCCTCCACAGTCACATTACGGTTGTCTATAAGATATCAAGAATAGTAAAATAAAATAAACCATCTAGTACATGTCCATATGCCAGAATAAACGAGTCAAGAAATAATATGCGGAAGAAATAAATCTAATAAACAGTAACAATCTGGAAAAACGTCCCAATACGGGCTCACATCAGGAAATAAAAGTACAGAAAGGAAAATAAATAAAGCTAAACACTAACATGCTCCTCACTGTTCGGCCTGTCGGCTGAAATACTCCTGGTCAGCCTACGACAAAGATAGAGGATCTGGGCCATGCAGAACCCAGCCGTCAGTGCGTCATAATATCAAACAATAAAGTGAACAGGATACACGAGATATGTAGGCATGAGTATAAACGATGGCATGAATATAGAAAGTAAACACGGAACTAAAACCGTGAGGTGTATGTGCATGTGGTGTGCAACCTATTTCTGGATTCTAGGTTATCTAATCTAAAGTCTTCGAAATCAATTAATGTAATTCTCATCGTAACCCATCGGTCTATGCCCCGTTCATTCCCCACGGGACCACGGTAATAGGATTTTTCCGTAACGCCCGGAAAAACGACAAATAATATATTCCGTAACGCCCGGAAAAATGGCAAACAATAAATTCCGTAACGCCCGGAAAAACGGCAAACAATATATTCCGTAACGCCCGGAATAACGGCAAACTATATAATAGCCCTTTGAGTTACATTCTTGATTTCCCCTTACCCCCAAGGTTATGTGTTCAAGTTAGGTATTGCCAATCGATATCTAATGCCAACACAGGATCAAGCAGGTACAGGTTTTGTCTATACAGACAACAGTAACGTTCATCGGGACAACAAGTCAGGGTTGTCAGCATTAGTAACAGGATCAGGTATCAAGTCAAGCAGTGGTGTATCAGGTCATGTCAGGTGGTGTACAGTGTATCCAATGGATGCCCAACAGTAAAATGTAACCAGTATCGAATCACGGTAAAAGCACGGATGCACGAATAGTAATCAGTGATAACATATAATGAGTCCATGAGTCATATAATGCATACTAGCAAGTATGGTATATGAATCTAGCAGTAACATGAAGCAATCAGGTTCCGGCATGCAACTAAATATGTAATATACATTACGAATATGAACGGGTATCGTAAAACAGTAAAACGGTAACATGGAATGCATAATAACATAAACATGCAATATTTTTATTTATATAATGAAAATATATAGACATAGCATGTAGCAAGATAAACTTGCATGCGACTCGATATGTAAATAACGATATGGATACGTACGGCTATCCGAAAACAGTAAAACGGTAACATGGATGTACAATGCAGAAAACATGTGATATTTTTATTCATATATGCAAAATATAATAATATAGCATGTAGCAAGATAAACTTTCCTAATCGGATCTCACGATGGGATGCGTACGCTGTGTCCGACGTCGGGTAAACGCCGCAATACACACACGCGCGCACGGGACAGGACTGGGCAAAGCAAGAACACGACCATGCTGGCTGAGGATGTCCACTGGGTCACTTGGAACGTCGATGACGGCACGGCTCCGACTATCACCGGGAAAATCCGGATCAAGAAAGGAGAAGAAGAAAGAAGAAGAGGAAGAAGAGGCTGGTCTGGGGTTCTCTGGTTCTCTGAGACAGAGGCAAGATGAGGTGATGGTGTCGGGGTTTCTGGCGAGGTTTCACGGCGACGAGGTCGGTCAGGTGTTGATGGGTCGGTTCTTGACATCGGGGGTGAGCTCGGGTGTGCAGGGAGAGCCTCGGGTTTGAGAAAGGTGAGAGGAAAGGGAGGAGAGGGTGGTAACGATGACGAGGAGGTTGAAGCAAAGGTGTTAGTAGTGGTCAACGACGGCGAGGGTTCTTGAGTTGTTGGGTTGGATTGCCGTTGGGGTATTGTAGCAGGGAAAGAGGAGGTGAGGCGGAGGCGAGTTCGGGGATGTTGGTGACGAGAATAGGCGAGGCGGCGGTGAGAGGTGATGCGACTAGAGGAGCGGTGAGGGTGCAGGCTGTTGGAGATAGTGCCCTCAGAGTCAATTATTGGATCGCAGGCACGTGATTGCAATGATTGAGGGAGGACCTATACCGGTAGGACAGTCTTACTCAAGATGATAGTATGCTATCTGGTTTATCTTTATCATCGTGTACTGCTTTAGGTGACCTGACAGGTCGCTATTACACGTTGATAGAGCCCCTAGGATTCTTGCTTGACTGCCAGCAGTATGAGGGCGATCATATACGTGAGAGCTGGCAGTCTATAAGCACATCCTTAAAAGGTCCCTAGTCGTGGGAGTTTCGAGACAGGGCATCGATTCTCCAGAGTAGACTAGTGTATACAGTCGAGACCCCGGCGAGGGGCGGTGGCTGGTCTCACAAGCCACTGGTGTCAGTTGGTTCACCTAAAATGTATACAGGTGCTCATTGGGTTATGAGTACACCAGACAGGACTCGCCGGGAACCTGCTAGTTGGGATTATACCAGACGTCAGATAGCAGTTCCCTGGTGACATGTGTATAGGTTAGTTCATCGACCTGAGATCGTCATTTGTCTCGTGTGAGTTCCCACTGTGCTTTGATTACTACCCTACCACGACTCAAAGGAGTCGTGCAAACAGGTTTTAGTTGGGTACAGTCCCGAGCCACATGGAGGCAGTGAGCGGATCTGCAGGGGTTCGTCTCTCCCGGTATTGGGGGTGAGGTCGCGCTGTGTCTAGGAGAGCCATTACACAAAGCCCTCGGCCGAGGCAGGAGATTTACTGGTAGGTATTCCAGTAGTATCTCAGGGCTCTGGGCTACGCTCCGACACGACTTGTACCGCTTTTGGGGGTCTGACTTTTACCAACCCCCTAGGCCCGCCATGCAATACTCATAGACGAACGGACCGGACTGTACGGATATTGTCACTGACAGGCTCAGTAGGGTGTCAGGATGAGTTCGCTCATCGATGCCCCTTTTAGTCAATAGCTGGTGGCCCGTCATGTATGGCTAATACCTCTGACGTGCTAGTGGTTAAATCCACAGCCATAGTATTGACGAGTCTTTAGAGTCCACCACACAGACAGTTACTCAAGTTTCGGACGAAACGCTATAGAGGCCGTATGGAGATATGGCAGGGTTCGATCAGATACGTGCGGTATTGCACGGATCGTAATCGGACGGATTTTACTAGCCGGCTTTGGTTTAAGCCGGATCCCAGTATTAGACAGTGTAGATTTTGTCTCGTTGCATTTGTATTCAGTGGGAATACAAATACGGGCATGTATATGCAGTAGCGGGGTTTTCCTGTAATTTATTACGGGATCAGTTTTCTGTAGTTGCCAGTTTGCATTCCGTTCCGGCCAGTTTTCCTTTGTTCTTTCCCGGCCGGACTTTTTCCATGGAGGGGGTTATTTGCAAGTTTGCAAATAACCTATTGTGGAGGGGTTTCTTGCATTTGTAGCTTCATTATGATATTCTTATCATCATTAGATTCCATTCTTTTCTTCATCATGGTTTTTTGCATTAATGAGAAAGGATTAGAATGGGATTGATTTGCATCTTTGATTTGAGGCTTCCTTTTGATGTGGTCACCACTTGAGTTCCTACCATCACCTCCCTTCATGCATTGTTTTTTCCCTCCACCATTTCAGTTATGAAGGGGAGGGGGGGCGGCCATATGTAGAGGGAGAGAGAGAAGTTTCATTTTTGGATGAGAGAAGATTTGTTCATATCATTTTTGCATGCTTCACAAATTCATCCACCTCACTCCAAAGTCTATTGCTCATACCTCCATCATATTATGGCAACTTCACAAACCCCATGTGGCAAAGTGAATCTACACTACAACCTACAGTACCCTTGGACGCGTCGGCTAGCCAACTTCGCGCCCGAGTTGCCTCGGTCCAGAGGTGGGAGCCCGTAAAAGTACCCGGCTACGTGGTGACCTTTCCGATGAGAAGACGACGAATGGTGATTCCACGAGAGATCGGGACGACGACGAGAAGACCGAAGGACATGGATCGCTCGGTATATCTCTCACCCCATCTCTAGTTAGCTAGTATAGGTTAATGGTTACGATCCGGGTATATTGTTCACGGTAGCGCCGGTTAAAAGTTAAGAAAAAATTTGATTCCGCATTTTGGCCTCGGATAGACGGCCGGGGCGCTGCCGTGGCGCAACATGGTATCAGAGCCACGCCATTAACCTTGCCTAGCTTGTTCTAGTGTGTTTACATCTTCGATCGAACAAAATTTCAGAAACCTGCGTTTTCAAATACACAGTTTCTGTCGAAATTTTTTTGGCTCCAAAATTTTTTCAGGGTGTTGCAGAATACTGTGCATGGACATACAAGCAATCTGTGAAAATTTGGTCGCGAGATCTCACCAAACCGCCGCGGAACCGCGGCCAAACCCATGCTTGGTCCGCGGTTCCGCCGCGCTTTTGACTTTTCAACGCACCAAATTTTTGCAGTGGGCTTTTGGGCTAGAAATAGGGGTTTTGGTATATTCTTTTTGGGCCCAGATTTTCTGTAAGTGCTACAGTGATGCTTTGGGGCCCACTTCGTAAATTTGTTCGATCGGAAATTTTAAACATGCTAGTTCACAGTATTTACATTATATCTGCGACCGTGAATGTCACTTGATCGGTAAATCCTGTCTAACTGCTATAGCCCGGTTAGACGGATTTGCGAACGTGACATTCACGTTGATGTTCTGTGATTGTGCTGTGTTGTTGCGGATCGGTCGTGGGGGATAGCCTGGTTGCAGTATTAGTACAGTTTTGTTGTATTATGTACATTTGATATTGCGGGGCGAGCGTCCGACATGTGGACAGCCGTCACTGCCTGTTTGTATTATTCTTTTGGGGCACGACCTGGTTACGGTCGATGTACCCGTTGTATGTATATTTTACTTTCTGTACTAGGATTACCCCGCGGAGGGGTGCACGGATATTTGGGTTCTAGAGGGCAACGGGCCCGCATCTCATGGCATTGAGATGGAGAGGGCTTTACTCTAGAATTGGCGGGCTATTCGCCGCACTCGTAGGGGGTATAGGTTGACCCAGGAGGGGTGCCCAAGTTACCGGATTCCGTGAAGTGCTGGGTGGTCCATTCACGTTACTGAAGGGGGCTGCCTCGCTTCAGGTTTTGGCGGGTAACTTGCCGCTCCCGTAGGGGTCTAAGATTTTCATTGCACAGGCTATCCATACGACCAGGGGAACGTCGGGTTTCAGCAGCGGCTCTGTGAAACCCTGGGATCCCAGATATCTGTATTGTTCTGTGATGCTGTACATTTCTATGATGTTGCATTTTATCACGCCTTGAGCGAAAATTATATATTATATATATACTAGTAGATGTTGTATATGTTTTGCATCCGCGCTAGTCCAGTCCCCGCTCTGTCGTTAGTTAAGTAACCTAACGGGTGATGACGGGACCCAGTGGCGAATGCGGATGGCATATACGTACATCATTATTTTCGTTCTTTATTGGTGTGATCAATGATGGGACTGCGTTGATTCGGATCAATGCAAGCTAAACAAACATATTCTGATGTTGTTGGAACATTTTTCAAAATGCTGTTATTGCAAGGACGTTCACTTTTGTTGTGCATCGTGGTATTCAGTTGGAATATCCTGCACCTCATTCTACGGGGAAAGAGCCGAGATCCCTTCACCGGGAGTGACCTCTTTAGCAAAGGGTTTTCGTCACTATATTTTTATAAAAAACTATGCAGTTCCTTTAACAATATCAAGTTCATTACGTTAAAGGTTTTTCGCCAAAAACCAGCCGTAGCCCTCCGTCATTTCCTACGGGTATTATTTAGTATTCGTGCTGCGTTTGTTGACCTAGTCAAGACGTAGTGTTCGGTAGCTAAGTGGTACTTGTTTGTTGCATAAATGGGATTGGTTAGGACAGTTGTGCGGCCTTGTTGACCTAGTCAAGGGCACGTACGGGTGGGTTTAATGCAATCCAGAATAATGACGGGTTGAACTTGACTGGCGGTTTATGGTTTGTTGACCTAGTCAAGGTCATAAGCCGCTTGGGGTAAAAATCACATCGGGAGTTTCTAAAGAAACTGAAACTTGCCAGGCATACCTTCTGGAGTGTGGTGACTTGAGTGGATTCCGTCAAGTTATCGTGCGATGATAGTTGGATCCCGATTCCCACTGATGAGTTGGTTTACTCCTCGGGTGATCCCGACTAATTCTTCTTTCAGGTTTGGGGAAGAATTTGAGGTTACAGTGGGAGGTTTCCAGATTAGATAAAATGATAACCATTCTGATCTAGGTTAGAGTGCACGCTGAGTATTTCTTTTCTCTCTCTCTTTGGCAGCGACCATTGACCCGACCCTAGACTATGACTCAGTGACCAAGATTGACCGAACCTTCTTAAACACCGGCTTTTGGATTGTCAGAGTTGCAAACCTCATTGCCACTCCTACTTCTACCCTTTTCTCCAGGACACCCCGTATTACTACGAACGTCCACTTCCATTGGACAAAACCATCGTATGGTTATATACGAACTCGAAGGAATTCGAGAATGGTTTCCGGTTCTGGAGAAAACGAATAGGACTATTCAGTTGTCTTTTCCTTTTACCTTCTCTCAGGTTGCGAGTACTCCTTGGTTTAGGAGTAGTACACCTATTATGCAAATTGGATAGTCTTCTTCCGAACCCTAGGCTGGTGCCGAATGGTAGGGAATGAAGAAAACCAGTTAGCCTAAACGATGTACAGAAGGTATTAAGTTAAGACAAAGAAAGGGATTAGTAAGAGGGAAAAGTAAATTGCAACTGCTATTCACGACCAAACCAAGTATTTCTTCGCTAATCGTAAATTACCTTTGTATTTCTCCAGGACACTCCGTATCACTACGAAGATCCACAGCTTATTTGGATACTCCATCGTATGGTTATATACGAACTCGAAAGGAACTTGTTCCAGTTCGGGGATGGATTCTGGTTCAGGAGAAATAGGAATAAGGTTCATTCGGTTGTCTTTTATCTTCACCTTCTCTCGCATTGCGAGTGCTCCTAGGATTAGGACAGTATACCCATTATGCTTATTGGATAGTCTTCTTCCAAATCATAGGCTGGTGCCGAACGGTAGGGAAGGAAGAAAACCATTTGGCCTAAAGGGGTGTGCAGAAGGTAATGACTAAAGACATATAAAGGGATTTGGAGAGATGGCAAAGAATTATACGGTTATAGTTGTGAATCTGGATAATGGAAGAGGCATTACTAGGAATACCGGGATACCCCATCGAAACATTTCAATGTTTCAGTTTCACTGTGTACTGTTAAA
Organism: Agapanthus africanus; assembly: GCA_030015575.1. NCBI lineage: Eukaryota > Viridiplantae > Streptophyta > Magnoliopsida > Asparagales > Amaryllidaceae > Agapanthus > Agapanthus africanus. Next base: position 725,337,315 of record CM057339.1, read on the forward strand.
AGAAAACTGATTTCCTAATTAGACACTTACTCCAGGGTATGTATTTACCAGATTTGATTCTCACATCTGTATGGTTTTACAGATGATGAGTGGGAGTAAGTTATTAGGAATTAGGTGATCATCCTCGTTATATCGCAATTCGTTGTAATTGGTGATATTTGAGGAAGTCACCTGGGTTGTTTGCCGGACGACAAATATTTGGTTTTGAATATCCGTTGTTATGCACCAATTTCAAATTGATATATCTGTACGTCTATTTTTATAGAGTGAGATATACCTTTTGAAATTATGTCGATGACATTTACCTATATCAGTGGATGGTTAGGTAAGGAGCATTAAACAGCGGTGTAATTCTTCTTAACCATAAGTACAGTTTTCAACCTACGACACACAGTGAATGAGTTATCAGACTCAAGGGACTTATACAGAGTATTGTATGTTGTCCAGGGTCCATCAGGACAGAGGGGTTAGTTCTCGTACTATATTCGGTTTACTTATGACTTCTCTAGTTTTTAGACAGGTGTTTCGTAGAAACACAGGGTCCGAATTTTGAGAAGTTATAGGTATATGAATAAAGTAGAGAACCAGGTATTGCAAGTATCGGGATTCTTCAAGATGATCGAAGATGTAGATACTTGTGGATGGTATTCAGTTGATAGTAATGATTAAGAGAACTTGCTTCTCTTACAGGTTACTCATAATTGGAAGCATTCCTAAGTTGAGTAACGCTGATCGGCCTCTTTCCATTTAGTTGACATGCACTGGAGACAGCTGCATGATTTGGATCTGGTTCCAATTAAATCAGTGCCTCTGTTTCTGTATTGGATATAGAACAGTTCATATCTTGACATTGTTAAGGTACGGGGAGTTGTCCGGCTTATGCTTAAAACCAGACTCCGGATAACACAAGGCACGTTTCTGTAATGGCTGTTTGTGGGTTGACCCAGGCTATGACGAGGGTTGACTTTCTACCATCTGGAAGATCAATAGTGATATTGTTCTAGACTCGCCACAGTTTTAACAAAAAATGGATTTTTTCAGAAAACAGTAGTGGGAGTATGGTAGAACTGGAAGTGATTCCAGAACCGCAAACGATTACTGAAGATTTGATAAAGAACCTAAAGATTCAATCTGGTTTGACATTCCATTGGCCACTCCGCAGATATAGTGGGTAACCTCAGGCACCCGAGAGGTACTTCGGTATGCTCAAGGACGGTGGCAGGGAGGTTCTTGTTTACCCAGACTTGCCATTGTTGTTGATCCAGACTGTGAGACCCGGCAGGAGGATGAGTATAGCGTCGTTCTAAACTAGCTTTAGAAGTATACGTCTATATGACTCTGCCAGAGGGTTGTCGTAGTCAGTGGGAGCAGCGGAAGCATTGGTGGACAGGTGGCTTATGTCTATTTATAGACTAAAGCAGATATAGCGGAGATAGATCATCTATTTCTGATGTGACAGTCATAGGTTTGACTTTATCAGAATAGGGGATGGATCTGTTAAGAAAGTAGTAGGGTGTGATGTCCTGGTATTTGATGACATACACAGAGTAGGAAGTGATATTCCTATACTACGATCGGTTATTCTTTGGTTGTCACACAGTGGTCTCTCCACATAGGACTTGGATATTATATCAGACATTCTGGTTACTAGATCTATGGTTTTAGATCTAGATTTGGGTGGTTTCCTAATCTGGGTACCTTGACAGCATTCTATGAGTATTTAGGATGGACGACTCCTGGCACGGTAGTATACCTGCAGGTAATGGAGTCACCCTCTCTAAAGGTGTCTTACAGACTAAAGGGGAGAGGGATACGCATGATTGACAGATCACTTGCTTAGGCAATTGAGTCAATCATGAGATGTCAAGTACCACACCAGATGTTGTTCTTGCAGTAGGTGCAATAAGTTGATATTGATCCCATCCTGGAGAAACAGTCGGAAGCAGTCTTAGAACATAAGTTGATGTTCTAGGGATATGATAACAGCATTCTCCTTCGGGAGGCAATTATCATTCCAGGCTTCCAAGGTGACCTGGATGGCAGAGTGGCTGTCAGAGTTATAGTTTTCCCTCTGACGAGGGGCAGTATTGTGGACAGATGGTCCAGGTGGATACCGAGGGAAGGTATGGCGCAGGATACTGATTAAGTTCAGTTGACGATACAGTCTACGAAGTTTGGATTTGGAGTTCATTTATGAGCTAGGTCCCATCAGACATCCAGACATATTCTAAGATAGGTATTGCTCTTTTCGGGAGATGGTTTTCTCCGCGAACTTGAGATTTAGAGAGACATAGAAAGAAATTTCAAGGCGGATCCACTCACTGAGGCTATTCCTCGAACGCAATAGTTTCGCAAACGAGTTTTGTGAGACTGACTAGTAGAGGAGTTGGGTGTTCGGTATCACACGGGCTGTGAGTATGCGACATCGCAATAATTAGCCTTGAGTGCAAGTGGGAGATTGTTGGAGATAGTGCCCTCAGAGTCAATTATTGGATCGCAGGCACGTGATTGCAATGATTGAGGGAGGACCTATACCGGTAGGACAGTTTTACTCAAGATGATAGTATGCTATCTGGTTTATCTTTATCATCGTGTACTGCTTTAGGTGACCTGACAGGTCGCTATTACACGTTGATAGAGCCCCTAGGATTCTTGCTTGACTGCCAGCAGTATGAGGGCGATCAAATATGTGAGAGCTGACAGTCTATAAGCACATCCTTAAAAGGTCCCTAGTCGTGGGAGTTTCGAGACAGGGCATCGATTCTCCAGAGTAGACTAGTGTATACAGTCGAGACCCCGGCGAGGGGCGGTGGCCGGTCTCATAAGCCACTGGTGTCAGTTGGTTCACCTAAGATGTATACAGGTGCTCATTGGGTTATGAGTACACCGGACAGGACTCGCCGGGAACCTGCTAGTTGGGATTATACAAGACGTCAGATAGCAGTTCCCTGGTGACATGCGTACAGGTTAGTTCATCGACCTGAGATCGTCATTTGTCTCGTGTGAGTTCCACTATGCCTTGATTGCTACCCTACCACGACTCAAAGGAGTCGTGCAAACAGGTTTTAGTTGGGTACAGTCCCGAGCCACATGGAGGCAGTGAGCGGATCTGCAGGGGTTCGTCTCTCCCGGTATTGGGGGTGAGGTTGCGCTGTGTCTAGGAGAGCCATTACACAAAGCCCTCGGCCGAGGCAGGAGATTTACTGGTAGGTATTCCAGTAGTATCTCAGGGTGTTCTGGGCTACGCTCCGACACGACTTGTACCGCCTTTGGGGGTCTGACTTTTACCAACCCCCTAGGCCCGCCATGCGATACTCATAGACGAACGGATCGGACTGTACGGATATTGTCACTGACAGGCTCAGTAGGGTATCAGGATGAGTTCGCTCATCGATGTCCCTTTTAGTCAATAGCTGATGGCCCGTCATGTATGGCTAATACCTTTGACGTGCTAGTGGTTAAATCCACAGCCATAGTATTGACGAGTCTTTAGAGTCCACTACACAGACAGTTACTCAAGTTTCAGGCGAAACACTGTAGAGGCCGTATGGAGATATGGCAGGGTTCGATCAGATACGTGCGGTATTGCACGGATCGTGATCGGACGGATTTTACTAGCCGGCTTTGGTTTAAGCCGGATCCCAGTATTAGACAGTGTAGATTTTGTCTCGTTGCATTTGTATTCAGTGGGAATACAAATGCGGGCATGTATATGCAGTAGCGGGGTTTTCCTGTAATTTATTACGGGATCAGTTTTCTGTAGTTGCCAGTTTGCATTCCGTTCCGGCCAGTTTTCCTTTGTTCTTTCCCGGCCGGACTTTTCCGATGGAGGGGGTTATTTGCAAGTTTGCAAATAACCTATTGTGGAGGGGTTTCTTGCATTTGTAGCTTCATTATGATATTCTTATCATCATTAGATTCCATTCTTTTCTTCATCATGGTTTTTTGCATTAATGAGAAAGGATTAGGATGGGATTGATTTGCATCTTTGATTTGAGGCTTGCTTTTGATGTGGTCACCACTTGAGTTCCTACCATCACCTCCCTTCATGCATTGTTTTTTCCCTCCACCATTTCAGTTATGAAGGGGAGGGGGGCGGCCATATCTAGAGGGAGAGAGAGAAGTTTCATTTTTGGATGAGAGAAGATTTGTTCATATCATTTTTGCATGCTTCACAAATTCATCCACCTCACTCCAAAGTCTATTGCTCATACCTCCATCATATTATGGCAACTTCACAAACCCCATGAGGCAAAGTGAATCTACACTACAACCTACAGTACCCTTGGACGCGTCGGCTAGCCAATTTCGCGCCCGAGTTGCCTCGGTCCAGAGGTGGGAGCCCGTAAAAGTACCCGGCTACGTGGTGCCCTTTCCGACGAGAAGACGACGAATGGTGATTCCGCGAGAGATCGGGACGACGACGAGAAGACCGAAGGACATGGATCGCTCGGTATATCTCTCACCCCATCTCTAGTTAGCTAGTATAGGTTAATGGTTACGATCCAGGTATATTGTCCGCGGTAGCGCCGGTTAAAAGTTAAGAAAAAATTTGATTCCGCATTTTGGCCTCGGATAGACGGCCGGGGCGCTGCCGTGGCGCAACATAGGCGTGGGTTCGAGCGAGGCTGGGGCATGGAGGCGGGAAAAAGAAAGCGAGTGATGAAGAGGAGAGAGAGGGGGAACAGTGATGCAATGCATGTGTATGGGGTTTTAAATAGCGGTTAAATATTTTTTTTTAAAAGAAAATATATTATACAGAAAGAGACACAGAGAGGTGAGAGTTTAGGCAGGATATGAATTAGGAAAATATATATAAAATATACCTTTAGTTATAAGATTAATATTATCCTGTAAAACTGTTGATATATAATAAGAATATAATATTAAATAAATTTGAGTTTTTTAGCTAATACAAAACTACTCCAAAATACACCCGGATCGGGTCTAAAATTATGATTTAAAAATACGGATAATATATATGTGAAACAAAACCAAAATATGATATCCGGGTAACGAAAATGAATACCCCCAAGAACGGATACACGTAGCGTGCACATAGCTATCCAAACGAGTCTGTTTCACTGAACGGGACAAGAACACGGTGTACAGATGCTACCACAGGATCAGGGGTATGATACAGGCCATGCTAGATATTTTAAAAATATTTTATTTGACTTTATATATTATATTAAAAAATGCAAATACCAGATATAATGCAGATATACAGGATATACAACATGAAAATGCACGGATCCTTATAACCAGCAGGGATAAATCATAAACAGGAGTCAAGACAGGTTTCCATCAAGCGGGTCGGGTCGGATGCATATACAGATGCCAATTATACAATTCACACCCAAACAGCAATAAATCAAGAAATATCCATAATTAAAGAAATAATCATATTCAGCATGGTATAACTGAACTAGGGTGTTACATAAACACTAATCAGCTACCGTACACTACGACTTGACGGAGGCCAACAAACCCAACACGAATACTAAATAGTACTTATCTGAAATCATGGAGGGCTACGGCTGGTTTTGATGAAAACTTTTAACGTAATGAACTTGATATCGTTGTAGAATTTAGTGATTTGAAAAGAAGTGTTTTTTGTAGCTTTTGCTAGTTTTTCTAAAGAGGTCACTCCCGGTGAAGAGATCTCGGCTCTTTCCTCATCGAATGAGGTACTGGATATTCATCAAGGAATATCACTATGCAAAGCAAGAACTAGAAAAGCTATAAAAATACAACCGAGTGGATTGTAGCATTTGCTTGTTTTTCTAAAGAGATCACACCCGGTGAAGGGATCTCGGCTCTTTCCTCATCGAATGAGGTGCTGGGTATTCATCAAGGAATACCACTATGCAAAGCAAGAACTAGAGCCATCTTTTTAAAATTTCGATTCTACAACATCTTTAGGTTTTTTTTCTTTCCATTAATCTCATTAATGAAGTCCCATCGTTTATGTTTCCCTAAATATCACAAAAAAACAAACGAAAATAGAACGTACGCTTATGCCATCTGCATTCGCCACGGGGCCCCGTTATGCACCGTTAGGTTACTTAACTAACGGCAAAGCGGGTGTAGGACTAGCACGGGTGCAAAACATAAGCATCGTTTATTATATATATCATATATATAGCATTCGTCACACGCAGTTATATGATCACATCACAGAACCAAGCAGCAGAAGTCAATATATGAAATATTGGATATACTAGGAGGTATGTGTTTTAAATTTAGCCAGTAATGAAAAACACGGATTCCACGGTCGTGATGAATAGCCAAACCCACATCCCCAGACCCCTACGAGAGCGGTAAGCAACCCTTCCAATTCTAGAGTTAGGAGACCCGGTCTCGACTCCTCGAGATGGCCTCCCACTGGACTTTAGAACCCAGTTACTTATGCTCCTCGTCTTGGGTCTATCCTAATACGGAAAAGTTATTAATATACATCAATGGTGACATCATCCTTAACCCGAAAGTGTCTCAATAAAAGAATATTACATACACTTTTACATGAATGAAAATTGAAAAACTCTCATCTCACATAAAAAAAAACCCTGGCTTTTCAATCACGACGATCTAATATAACATATCACAGCAACACATAATATCACATGTCATCAACGTAAGTAAATATGCGTATCCCAAATTCTGTTGACATATAGCAACGAGATCGGGGATACACCACATATTACACTTACGGTCGCAGAAAAGAAATAAAAAACTACAATAATTAGAATCCACATTTTCTTAGACATCATAAACCTGGAATATCTCAGAATTTCATGCCTAACCTATAAACCTTGCATTTTAGTCTCATTTTGAAAACAATTTTCAATAACTTAGTCGAGTAATTCAACAAAATTTCTGACTAAAATAATCGAATACTCGTCGGGAACTTTAGTAGATGGTCGTACACCCTATGCCGACGACGAAGTGCACTTAGGCGAAACATCGTGGCCACTAGCACCTGAGTGGATGCTATTGGCAACGGGGTTCTCCTAGAGTCACTTGGTCGGGGCTATAGGGCGTGGCTATCTAACAAAGTTATCCGGTGAGTATTCTCGTACTATACGAGATTACGACGGAGTTTTGATCCGAATTAAAACTCCATGGCAATCGATCAATAGAGTCTAAATTGCTAGATTTACAATTAGCAAACTAGTTTTCACAAAACTAATTATTTTGGATTCTAAAAATTGTATCACATATCAAACTTAAACCCAAAACGATGTTAAAATTGCGACTACGAAACACTCCGATAAGCCTTAACAGAAAGATAACATCACATGCAATCTTGGCCTAATCAAACATAACCTGAAACCCCAAAACCAAGCCTACAGGACACCAAACAAATTCAAGCCAAAACAAGAGTAGTAGGACCGGCCAGGCCGGCCAAAATCGAGTTCTCGCCGGGTCATCGTTGGAGTTTTGGCCTCAAACTTCTCTGGTGTTCTAGTTACATCACTTGTAACATTTTGTACTTGTTAAAAAAAATTTTAGAGACCATTTAAAATTCGACAAAAACTATGGTTTTCGGGTTAAAGTTTCGGAGTTGTTTCGGTTTTGCAATTCAACTAATATCGTCTAATCTTCTAGTTTTGGCTCTGATACCATGAAAGTGTTTATGAGCACCACCACTGGGTTTTGCTAGCATCAAGCATGCCAATTTAAAAAAATTCGGAGCGCTAATCAACACTAACCTAGAATCTAACTAGATTGGTTAAGGTTTAAACTTTGATATAACATAAACTATGCTAAGAGAAAGAGGCAACAACTTTTGTAGACCGTGCATTTCTCTTCAAATGCTCCGGGTAGTAGTCCCTATGATTCCACTAGGCTCCACTTGAAGTTGGATCGAGCTTCCTTTGGGATCTTCGTGCCGAAGATGATCCACCCGAAGCTCCGCTAATCCAAGCTAGCTCTTCACTAAACTCTTTAATGAAGGAAACACGCTAGTTCAAATTGCTAATTCAAAATAGGATGGTGAAATAGGGGTTCAAAACTCACTAGGGTTCTCACAAGCTCAAGGTTTTACAACTCATGTGAGGGATTGAGCTTGGAGGTGAAGGATGAAGAAGATGGAGAGAGCTAGAGAGGAGAACTCATCATATGAGCTCAAGTGAGGAAAATGAACAAGTATTGTGAAGAATGGTAACCCATTTGTGTTCACTTATTGAAGTATAGATATTTCCCAATTATAAAAATTGAGCCATACTTCAATAGTGCACACAAACTAATAAACAATGATAAATGCCACGCTTCAACCCATGTTCTAAATAACTCCCATTTTCCACCTCCTTTTCTATTTTCTAAAAAAATAGAAAATCAACCATGCTTCAAATAATATATATATATATATATATATATCACACACACACACACATATATATAAAGATAAGCAAATAATTAGTGAGTAATAATATTAGTTAATATATAATAATATCAAATATAAATATATATCATATTATTAAATCAACACTTGATTTAATAATCCGGTTATATCACATTTAACCGACTAATATTATTTATCTGTATGTCACATTATCAAATCAACACTTGATTCAATAATCCGGTTATATCACATATACCCTGACTGATATCAAATAACCGCCAGATTAGAATACGGTATCACATACTCATATTTAATCAGGCCCCCACACATATCGGCATATATGCCCTACTTCGTTTTGCTTGAACTAGGAAACTTCTGTGTGGTACTCTAAAGAATCGTCAATACGCCAGCAGTAGGTAATGATCACATCAGTTACCCACAAGCCGTCAGCGGTACTAGCTGGACGTAACGGCTACCCAGGTATTGAGCGAATAGAAGATCAACAAGCAAGCTTGTCCAAACTCTCATGAAGCCTATAAGTAACACTTACCGTACAGTCCGGTCTCTTCATCTGATATATCGCATATCGAGTCTAGGGGTGGAATCGTCAGACCCCGGTAACTTGATAAGTCATGCCGATGTATGGCTCATAACGGTTCGAGAAACTACAGATAACTCTTACCAGTAAATCTCATCAGCTCTGGCTAGGGACTTACTGTTATAGCCAATCGAGCATAGCGCAACATCAACTCCCTATACCGAGAGAGACGAAACCCCTCCTATCGCTTACTGCCTCCATATGACTTGGGACTGTACCCAAAATCGACCTGTTTGCACGACTCTTTTGAGCCGTGGTAGGGAGGAAATCAAAGCACAGTGGGAACCACACAAGACTCTATGACGATCTCGGGTCTACAGACTAACCTGTACCAGTGTCACCAGAGAACTGCTATTTGGCGATAGATATAGTACCAACTAGGAGTTCTCGGCGAGTCCTGTTCAGTGTACCCGTTCTCTAATGAGCACCCATGTACAATCTTTGATGTCAAACACCAATGGATATGGGATCAACCATCTCCCCATAGAGGGTTAAGAAACGTACACACTAGTTTACTCTGGAATATCGATGCCCTGTCTCGATACTCCCTCGACTAGGAACAATTCAAGGATGTGCTTATGGACTACATAAGTCCCAGTAGTATGATCTACAACATAGTCTAGGTAGTCAAGTAAACATCCTAAGGGCTTTATCAACATGTATCAGAGAGACAGTATAATAATACTAGTGTACATGTTAAGATAAAGAGCAACCAGATAGCATACTATCATGTCGAGCAAGAAAGTTCTCTATATATATGTCCAAGCATCTACTATATCATACAATAATGGCCTCTAGGGCATACATATTCCTAACAGGAACAAAAACACAAAATTTAGTCACATGATGGTTTAAATTGAATGAAAACGTTAAAAAAATCAACGGCAGAATTGTTGTTTAACGGATCAAAATTTCGGGGGGGAGGGGTTGGTAATGGGTTTAAAAGTGAGGGTAGTTTTGAACAAATTGGGTAAACCACAGGGAAGTTTCTATAAAATAACCCTAATAAGATATGCATTACAAATTTATAAATAAATTCTTAGATCTTTATTAATTTGTATAACTCATAAATTTCTCAATCCTAATATTATCATTAACCAAACCGTATTCATTTAACTTAAATTCGGAAAAAACTATATATATCCTTAGAAATTTTCATGTAATGTCTAAGATAAAAATGTTTTACACACACCTTCAATGTGTTGTACATATTTTATCCAAAATATACACATATGTATCGCGTGAGAAAAATTCTACTATTATAACCCAAACTTTTTGGGTGATGATATAATTATTACATCATCTAAAAAGGAAAAAATAAAAATAAAGGAGAAAATTCCTACCAGCAAAGCTGTCTAACCAGGTTTACACATCATCATTTAAAAAATGTATTTTATTCACCCACTCCTCTATCTCTCTCAAATGAAAAATTATTTCTTATGCCGACGGTATACAAGAAAAAGAAGAAATAGAATTGTGGGTAGCACGGGCTGTCCAAAACTCTTCCCCCTCTCTCATCCTCTGTCCATATATATTACACCCGGCATAACGAATAATTTCTCCAAAGGAACACAATTCAAAATTTACTTCTAGAGAATTCTTAGCGTCAAAATCGGTCTAAAATCTACAAAAGGGAAATAACATTAACAAGAGATTAATTTGGCACCTAAAAAAATAGCAAAAGAAAAAGCAGGAAGAAGAGCAAGAAGAAGAGGTTCGTTCTTTCAACTTCATATAATCTATTTTCAATTTCAATTTTATATTGCTGTTAACCTTTAAGTCTATCTTCATAAAGTATAAAATGATCAAAATATAAAATATTGCTAATATAGATTAAACAAAAGAGATTAAAACAAAAATAATAAAGAGCCGATATAAGATGTTTGATAAAATTTCTCAAAGTATCAATGAGGTAAAATATATAAGAATCTTTTTTGATGCGATGCATCCGGTAAGAGATTAGGATGTGTTCTATATCAGCACGGTAAAGTTGTAGCTTATATATCAAGACAACTGAAGATTCATGAGCGCAACTATCCGACGCATGATTGGGAGTTGGCGGTTGTAATCTTCGCACTCAAGATTTGGCGCCATTATCTTCTTGGAGAACGAGTGGACATATACACACACCATAAGAGTCTGAAATATGTGTTTACTCAGAAAGAGTTGAATATACGGCAGAGAAGATGGTTAGAACTTATGACAGACTTCGACATCAACCTACAATATCATCCAGGGAAGGTGAATGTAGTACCTGATGCACTTAGTCGCCAGCCATTAGTATTGAATCTCACTGCACAGTGGAAGCTCTAACAAGATTTGTATCGGATAGAGATAGAAGTGGTCATTCTAGGTAACCCTTCAAGTTTGATGAACTTACAAGTTCAATCTACCATTGCCAATCAGATCAAAGCAGCTCAAGAAAATGATGCTAAGTTGCAAAAGATCAGAGAACAAGTAGAAAGAGAATTAGAACAGACTTCATCATCTTTCGATGGGTCTTACCCCTTCAAGTGCAACTACCAAAGTTCATACTTTGTTGGTGTATATGGATTCCATCTCAGATCGCATAGCATCCAGCCATTTCACAGAGTCCACACTTATGATGGCCTGCTCGAAACTAGTTGGGCCATCATCTTCCATGATGCAATCCTCACTCCCATTGTCACTGAGAAAACCGTAGTATCTCTCAGACGGATGAGGAACCCTACTAGATCCGTAAAGAGGCTGAAATTCGTCGGGAACTATTCAATGTTCTGGTTCTACCAAATTATCAGCTGTTAGTTTGTCAAGCTGGAACTTGTTCCAGTTCTACCCCATGACCATTAATTTCTTCCATAATAAATTCCTTTTCTAAAAAGGTGGCATGCTGAGAAACAAAACACCTTTTGCTCCTCAATGTGGTAGAAGATATACCCTCGCGAATGTTCGGAATATCCAACAAACATATACAGTACTGACCTTGCCTCGAGCTTGTCCGGATTTTTCTTTTCAACAAAGGCCGGACAACCCCATATCTTAACTTGTTTAAGAGATGGTCTTTTCCAATTCCATATCTCATATGGAGTGGTAGGCACTGATTTGGATGGAACTCTATTCAATAGGTATGCAGCTTCTCAAGCGCATAACCCCAAAAGAAAACTGGTAACTCAGCGCTACTCATCATAGAGCGCACCATATCTAATAGGGTGCGATTCCTCCGCTCCGACACACCATTGTGCTGTGGTGTATACGGAGAAGTTAGTTGAGAGAAAATCCCATTTTTTAAAAAATAATCCAGGAACTCCGTGCTTAAGTATTCTCCTCCCGATCAGATCGAAAGATTTTAATACTTTTACCTGTTTAGTTCTCCACTTCGTACTTATATTCCTTGAATATCTCAAAAAGCTTCAGACTTGTGTTTCAACAGAAACACATGTCCGAATCTTGAGAGATCATCGATGAATGTAATGAAGTACGAAGAACCAACCTTGGCATGTGTAGACATAGGGCCGCATACATCACTATGTATCATTCCCAAGAGTTCAGTAGCTCTTTCTCCGTGTCCAGTAAACGGAATTTTGGTCATTTTACCTTTGAGACATGACTGGTAAGTTTCATATGATGTAAATTCAAACTGATTCAAATATCCAACTTTATGCAACTTAGCTAGTCGTGTCGTATTGATATGACCTAGTCTACAACGCCACAAGAAAGATTCATTCATTTATGAACTTTTCCTCTTGTGTGTGTTCTGTACGTTGAGAATTGTAGTTTGATTTAGAACGTATATGCCATTATATAACGTGTCTGATCCAATCAACTTTTGATTCAGGAAAATGTTCATAATATTATTCTGTAATACAAGATTATATCCTTCTTTACATAATAAAGAAAATGATATAATATTGCATATCAGGTTCGGTATGTAATAACATTCGTTCAGAATCAATGTATTACCAGTTGGTAATACAAGGTGATATTAACCAACTGCTTTGGCTGCAACATTTGCACCATTCCCTACTCTAGAGAATGATCACTTTTTTCCAGTTCTCTACCTTTCTTTAGCCCATGTAACATATTACATATGTGGGATCCTGATCCGGTATCAAATACCCAGGACATAGAGTGTACTGAAAAACAGTTCTCGGTAATGAATACACCCGAAAAAGATGCATCAACATGCATATTCCTCGTTTGGGTCACATGGGAATCCGGATATTCTCCTATTTCCTGCTCAGACTTATAACAATTATAAGATAGAGCGGAACCAACGTTCCCCAGCTCAGTATGACAAGCGGGTTCGGTCAATACATCCGTATTATTATCTTGATTAAGACGTGACATGGTCGCTACCTGGAGAGAGAGAGAGAGAAGAAAACACTCAGCGTATGCTATTGCAAGATTAGATTGGTTATTATTTTATCTAATCAGGATGGCTCCCACTGTTTTTATCAAATCTTCCTTTAAACCCTAAAAGGAAAGATTAGCCGGGATTAATTACACCCTACAAGTTCGCCAATATTTTGGCCAGGCCAGTGCTGGTACTTTGAGGGAGGTTCCCCGTGCTTTCGCAAGGACCTAATTAAAATAAACCTCGTTTTCCCAGGGGCGTAACCCCATTGACACTTTTCTAGACACCTACTTGATCGGCTAATTATAAAGTGCAAAACTCTCCCAGGAGTAACTTTTACTCGCGGTGGGTATCGGGATCCAACTATCTCATAGAAGGTATGCAATCTCATTGCAAATTTCAACACTTGAAATTCCTAATAATATTTTGCCACTAGCAACTTATGACCTTGGCTATGGTCAACAAATCATAAGCGTTAGTCAAGTTCAACCCATCATTTCCTGAATGAATTAAACCCACCCGTATGACCCTTGGCTATAGTCAACAAAGCCGTACGACTATCCTATTTGAATCGCATCATATGCTGCAAATAAACACTAATTAGCTACCGCACACTACATCTTGGCTATGGTCAACAAACGTAGCACGAATACTAAATAGCACTTATCTGAAATGACGGAGGGCTACGACAGATCTTTAAGAAAACTTATTGCGTAATGAATTTGATATCGTTGTAGAATCGGGTGATTTTGAAAAGGAGTGGTTTAAGCTCCGCTTTTAAAATCGAGTATTTTAAAATAAACAGAGTGGGTGTAGCATCTGCTAGCTTTTGCTAAAGGGGTCATTCCCGGTGAAGGGATCTCGGCTCTTTCCTCATCGAATGAGGTGCTGGATATTCATCAAGGAATACCACTATGCGAAGCAAAAACTAGAGCCATCCTTTTTGAAAATTTGATTCTACAATATCTTTAGGTTTCTTTCCTTTTCATTAATCTCATTAATGAAGTCTCATCATTAATGCTTCCTAAGCATCACAGATAAAAAAACGAAAATACTTATACAACGTACGCTTATGCCATCCGCATTCGCTACGGGGTCCCATCATGCACCGTTAGGTTAGATAACTAACGGTAGAGCGGGGGCAGGACTAGCGCGGATGCAAAACATAAGCAATGTTTATTATATATCATATATATAATATAATGAATTCATCTCAGGCAGTCATATGATCTCATCACAGAACATTACAGCAGAAGTCAACATATGAAATATTGGATATATTAGGAGGTCCGTGTTTTAAATTAAGCTAGTAAAAAACACAGATTCCACGGTCGTGATGAATAGCCAAACCCACATCCCTAGACCCCTACGAGAGTGGAAAACAACCCTACCAATTCTATAGTTAGGAGACCCGGTCTCGACTCCTTGAGATGGTCTCCTACTGGACTCTAGAACCCGGTTACTTGTGCTCCCCGTCTTGGGTCTATCCTAATGCGAAAAAGTAAATAATATATATCAATGGTGACATCATCTTTAACCCGGAAGTGTCCTAATAAAAGAATATTACATACAATTTTTTATATGAATGAAAATGAAAAACTCTCATCTCACGCAAAAAAACCCGGCTATTCAAACACGACGATCCAATATAACATATCACAGCAACACATAACATCACATTTTATCAACATAAGTAAATATGCGTATCCAAATTGTCGTTGACGTATAGCAACGAAACCGGAGATACACCACATATTACACTTACGGTCGCAGAAAAGAAAACAAAAACTATAATAATTAGAATCCACAACATCCTTAGACATCATAAACCTAGAATATTTCATACCCCGAATTTCATGCCTAACATATAAACTTTGCATTTTAGTTTCATATTGAAAACACCTTTTCAATAACCTAGTCGGGAAATTTAACAAGATTCCCGACTACTTGATCGAATACTCGTTAGAAACATTAGTAGATAGCCGTACCCCCGATGCCGTCAACGAAATGCACTTAGGCGGAACACCGTGGCCGTGAGGACCCGAGGGGATGCTTTTGGCAATGGGGTTCTCCTACAGTCAATTGGTTGGGGCTATGGGGTATGGCTATCTAGTAGTGTTACCCTACGAATGTTCGCGTACTATACGAGATTGCGACGGAGTTTTGATCCGAATCGAAACTCCGTGGCAATCTATCAAAAGAGACTAAATTGCTAGATTTACAGAACACTAACTAGTTTTCACAAAACTAATTATCGTGGATTCTAAATATTGTATCACATATCAATATGAAACCCGAAACAATATTAAAATATGACTACGAAACATTCCGTATTGCCACTACAGAAAGATAACATCATATGGAATCTTGGCAAAAACAAGCATAACCTGAAACCCTAAAACCATAAGATCAGAACACCACAAAAATTTCAAGATTTTTTGCTACAAGAAAAAAAGGTGAAACGGGTTTTTTAGGCAATTTAGCCGGCCATATTTTTGGTGTTTTGCCTCAAATTTTTCTGGTGTTGTAGATACATCATAAATAGCTTTCTGCACTTGTTTAAAAAAATTTTAGAGGACCTAAAAAATTCGACAGAAACTAAGATTTCAAATTCCAGGTTTCGGAGTTATCTAGGTTTCGTAATTCTAACACATCGTATAATTCTCTAGCTTGGCTCTGATACCACTGCTGGGTTCCTTAGCACTCTCACTAGGTTTTATAAGGCACCGGGTATGCAATTTTAAAAAATCTAGAGAGCAAAGCAACCCAAACTAAGGATCTAACTAGAGAATTAGGGTTAAACAATACAAGTAAATAACTTTACTCTAAGTGAATAAGGAATACAACCTTTGTAGACCGGCCCTTCACTTCTAAAACTCCTTGTAGTAGTCCCTTAGCTCCAAGTGGTGATCTCCCGGACTCTCGTTAGGCTCCACTAGGCAAAAGGAACAAGCTTGGTTAAAGATTTTCGAGGCCGAAAATGATCTACATTGAAGAATCTCTAACTCAAACTACCTCTTCTTGATGAACTAGTGAAGAAACAATCTATACCAAATGGATAGTTTGGTATAGATTGGTGAAGTAGGAATTTTGCTCACTTTAGAATAATTTCTCTCTCTTTATTTTCTTCACTCACTCAAAGTTAGAGAGCAAGGAAGGAGATGAAGAAAATGATCTCTAGTGATCAAGTCATGAACTATGGGTGAGAAAATATCTCATATAACTCATATAGAGACTAAACCATGGCTAAAAATAATGGTTAGGTTAATAAATATCTAGAGTAAAACAAAATTAGTGGGCTAAAGTCAATGCTTCTCCATACTTCCACAAGCATCTTAGCCATGCTAATTTCCACCTAATTTTGATTTTCCCCTTAATATTTAAACACCCAAATTATCTTAAGTTAGGTATGAGTCTCATACACCCAAGTCCAATGTATCATCTAGCATGACACATAATAAATACATTAAGATATATCACATATATATTTGTATGTATTTGGAGAAAATATTTTCTTAAGTGAGCTAATCTTAGTTAATGTATATTAATATATCAAATATATATTCATACATTAAATTATTAAATCAACACTTGATTTAATAACCCGGCTGTATCGCATACAACCGACTAATATCATTTATATGAATATCACATATACATATAACATATCATTGAATTAACACTAGATTCAACAATCCGGTTATATCACATATAACTTATATCGCGAGATTGGAATACGGTATCACATACGCGTATTAATCTCGGTCCTGCACATATCACATATGTGCCCTACTTCGTTTCGCATGAGCTAGGAAACCTCTGTGTAGGACTCTAAAGACTCATCAATACGCCGGCAGTAGGTGATGATCATATCAGTCACCCATAAGCCGTCAGCGGTACTGGCTGGATGTAACGGTTACCCGGGTATTGAGCGATCAGAAGATCAACAAGCAAGCTTGTCCATACTCCCATGAATCCAATAAGTAACACTACCGTACAGTCCGGTCTCTTCGTCTGATATGTCGCATATCTAGTCTGGGGGTGGTAGACGTCAGACCCTAATATTTGATAAGTAATGCCGATGTGAGTCTCATAACGGGTCGAGAAACTATTGATAACACTTACCAGTAAATCTCAGTATCAGCCCTGGTCAGGGACTCCCTGTTATAGCCAATCGAGCACAACGCAACATCAACCCCCAATACCGGGAGAGACGAAACCCCTCCTATCGCTCATTGCATCTATGTGACTCGGGACTGTACCCAAAAACCTCCGTTTTGCATTCTCTCTTGAACGTGATAAGGTGGAAATCAAAGCACAATGGGAATCACACAAGTCTCTATGACGATCTCGGGTCTACAGACTAACCTGTACCAGTGTCACCAGAGAACTGCTATCTGAAGATAGGTATAATACCATCTAGGAGTTCTCGGTGAGTCATGTTCAGTGTACGCAGTCTCCACTGAGCACCCGTATAAAATCTTTGATGTCAAACACCAATGGATGTGGGATCATCCATCGCCCATCAAATAGGTCAAGAAGCGTATACGCTAGTCTACTCTGAAATATCGATGCCCCGTCTCGATACACCCTCGACTAGGAACAATTAAAGGATGGAATTATGGACTACCCTAGCCCCACTAGTATGATCTCCATCATAGTCCTGGTGGTCAATTCCATATCCTAAGGGCTTTATCAACATGTAACAAAGAGACAATACAAGTATACATGTTAAGATAAAGAGTAACCAGATAACATACTATCATGTCGAGCAAAAAAGTCCTCTATATATATCCAAACATCCACTATAATATACAATCATATACAATAATGGCCTCTAGGGCATACATACAACTAACAGTAAGTATGAATCTAAGAAAGATTTAACTCTTCATAGTGTACTAGTTCTGATACCCATAAACTCATGCAGGAGATCGTGAGATTATATGGAGTACCAGTTTGCATTGTCTCCAATCATGATAAGTTTTGTTGGTGGTTGGCTCCTACACTCTGATCGTATGCTTTGGAGGTCTTAGGTCTTGGAAAGAGGGCTCCTTTTTCCCTATTGGGACGAGCTTCAGCTATTGCTTTCCTATCCCTGACTGGCCTACGCTGTCGAAATACAACCCTCCAGTTTACAATTCAAATCGTGACACCAGATTTCGATCGCAATTTTGGTAGAGTCTGCAAGCTAGCTTGGGAAAAAGACTGAACTTTAGCACAGCTTACCATCCACAAACACATGGAGAGTCTGAGAAAACGATTCAGATCTTAGAAGACATGCTAAGAGCTTATATGCTAGACTTCAGAGGATCATGGGAAGATCACCTACATCTTGTGGAGTTTTCATACAACAATAGCTACCAAGCAAGTATAGGAATAGCACCCTTTGCAGCTCTTTATGGAAGGAAGTGCCATTCACCATTAAGTTGGGATGACATCGGAGATAGAGAACTCCTTGGACCTAAGATGATAGTAGCAACAGTGGATGTGGTTCGCATTATCAAGGAAAGAATGCGCATAGCTCAAGATCGACAGAAGCACTGGGCTGATGCAAAGCGCCGTCACTTGGAGTTTCAACCGGGATATCATGTCTTTTTGAAGATTTCTCTAAATCGTGGAGTGATTCATTTTGGAAGACGGGGTAAGCTCAGTCTGAGGTATATTGGACCGTTCGACATACTCGAACGAGTCGGAGAAGTGGCTTATCGCTTGGCACTTCCATCTTCATTAGAAGGAGTGCACAATGTATTACACATATCCCAACTCAGAAGGTATGTGAGTGACCCCAATCATATTCTTGATCACTCCGAGCTCACTGTATAGCCAGACTTATCTTTTGAGCAACAACCAGTTGAAATCCTGGATAGAAAGGTGAATTCACTTCGGAATAAGAAAGTAAACTTGGTTCGAGTGATGTGGAGAAAAGACTCAACATGGGGACGTGTGGACGACATGCGTGCAAGAAACCCTCACTTGTTTGTAAATTAGTCCTTAAAATAAATGTAAATTTCGAGGACGAAATTTTTGTAAGGAGGGTGGAATGTAACAACTCTGTTTCAGTGTACAGAAAATTGTTTAAAAGTTAATGTACAAATGGAGTATTTGCAATCCTGTGTATGCCATAAGTATTTGATTTGCTTTTGAACAACAAGAAAGCACTTGTAGCTTATTGGTAAAGCCTTGCACTGCTGTGACATAGCCCTTGTGTTCGAATCCCCCCAGCCACATATATTTTTTGTTGATTTTTTTTAAACTTTTAGAAACTCAAAAGTTTACACGTGCAAAACACGTAAAATGAAAAGTCACAACAAAATCAAACATGTGCACTGAGGTATACCAAGCGACTTGGACACGTGGCGAAGATCCGAGCCCAAGTCACCGGATTTGGACCGGCGAGATGTTGAGGGGGGGACCGGCACCGCTGGTATATCCGTAGGGAATGCCTCCATATTTTAACCCTAGCACCCCTTGGCCTACCTTACTACCCCTATGCTGTTTGATTTTTCTGCATTTATCCAGAGAGTGATAATTCCTCTCTTAAATCCATTTTTAATGCACATTTTTAATTCTCAATTCATTATCCTAAACCCTAATTTTTCTTATAAATACCACACTATATTTTACCCCTCCTCATTCAGAAATCCTATGCTAAAACTCTCCAAAAATTCTAAGTCCAAAAAGTTGTATAAGTGGAGTTAGCAAAGGTCAAAGTTTCGGCGACGTTTCGGGAAGAATCCGGTGACGAAACGACTCCCCGACGATCCCAAAATCTTCCCCTACCTCTTCTCTCTAATTCCAACCAGTAAGTTCCCTCTTTCCCCTTCTCTTCTATTAAAACAAATTCATTCTTCAAAACTAGTTGGAAGCGGAGTTAATCCGACTTCCGATTCTATTTTAACTAAAAACACAATTTTTCTTTAGAAAAAATTCATCATCTTTTTGTATATTGTTTAACAATCATAAACAAACACATTAGAATAAGTTTCATCTCAAAATAATATGTATTGCATCTTCTATTTTATTTTACGGTAAAATACCATCATGTTTACATACGACATTGATTATTCATTTTACCCATATTATCTTTAGAAAACTCATGAGGTAATGACCTGCCTCATCACAACACACATTTTGACATAGCACGATGACTTTTGGAACATTAGTTTGTGTGAAAATACGAGTTTACATTTAAATACCATAAACATTCAAAAACCGTTTTCTTTAAAAGTGTATTATTTAATTCCTTGCAAATGCGCATCTACAACCCATTTTGGAGAACCCCGATCGGGATGGTGAGGGTTATGCACATCCCCGGGCCTAGTAGAGTGAGATGCAGACCTCCTTACGGAGCATCCGATCTCGATGGAATTTTTAATGCAATTTTTAAGAAAAATGAGATTTCTACTTAATAAATAAAATTTATTTTTATTAATTATATATATATGAATATTATCAAAATACCGACTTTAAATATATATATATATATATATATATATATATATATATATCCCATGTTTTTCTAAATCAAAGGAATCACAAATTTTATGAAACTACCATTACAAATTAATTCCAATATTACACTATAATAACATATATAATGAAATCTAGGTTTTATTCACTAGAAAACTTCATTTTTATAAAAATTACAACTATGAAAACCCTATAAACGATAATTAAATATTTAAGGTGTATTTTAAAAATATATCAAAACTATTTTTCATAAAACCCCCTCAAGTTATATTAATTTACAATAAAGACCCTAGTAAACATAGGTTTAAACGAGACCAGTTCTCTTGAGCCTCAGAGAGCCGGAGAATATGGGTGTTTGCTTATCTAAGGTAGACAACCTAAAAACGGGGTTATCAATACGATAATTGTCTTGGAAAAGACACAAATCATGTCGTCCATGTGCAACAGTTACCGATAACTCCAAAACATAAAACAGGACTTCAATTCTGTTTAAAAGTATGACTCTGTTCGAGTCACGGTCAAATCTGAAATCCATCTGACTTGAATTAAATTCAAGTATAACTACAATACAACATGAATCCATTTATACCAGAATTCAATCTATATCAACATGACTCGACTGAACCGAACTATGGAGATACTCCGATTACATGACTGTCCATTTATATCCATCCCATTTACATGATATCATGGTTTTGGCAAGACTTCCATCTATAAAACAAAACAATATAATTAATACAAAAGACGTTACGGGGTTTTAAAGGGGTAGACTGGTACAGAATGTGTTAAAAGTGGCACGAGACGGTCACTTTAATACACCTAACCTGAATATCCATTGTTGTTGTACCGTGGCATAACGGTTCCTTGTACTCCGTATATCTTAGTCTCCGGAATAGTGGGACTCCTCTCGTATACACTGGCATATTCTGTACCAAACTACAAACAACTGCGTTAACATAACAATCAAATAGTATACAATTATATTCTTTCTGTCTATTCTATTTCTACCTTTCTTTGGGACTTACCGAGCGATTGTTCGCTGACGACATTCCTTCTCTTCTTTCTTTGGAATGTTGTCAGGTAGATCGGACTCTCTGGAGCTCGAGCCTAGTACTGAATACTTGGAGCAGTTCGCCATTGACCCAGAGCTCTAGATACTTGTATATATTTTCTTTTCAGTTCATGCCATTATTTAGGCATTGCTTTCCATTCCTGTATTTACATTTTCAGTTGTACTTGTAAAGAAATGTTTAATAAATAAAAGTTGATGTTCAATTACATCTATTATCATTTTTTTTGTGTACATTCATTATATTGCTTAGTTACGCTTAGCGTGTTTACTTCTGAGTAAATATGTAGCGGTCCTCGTCGCGTCTTCTTACCCGTACAATGGGAAGCGGGGCGTGACACGTAGTCACACTTCAGCTTCTAGCATCATATGGTAAGCAGTAAACACAGCACAAAGTAAAGAGAAATCACAATCACTACTTTATTACATTTAAACAAAAGAGTTTAACAGATACAAGAATTGAAGCAATTAGAGAAACAACTAACCAAAAGATAACAAGTATTCTTTATTGAAAGCAAAATGGACGATAACACCGATGTCGATGATCTAAATCTCAGCAAGCTCGTCGAAATAAGGCAAGTCCTGCTTTGCCGCTTGGTTATCTTCTTTCTCTGAGCATGCATATTCAGATCGTCAGGGCAACACAATATAATAATATAACAAGATACAATATATTTAGGAACTATATGCTTGAATTAACATTATAAAGCAACAAAACGAGTGTGTGAAATAACATGAATGGGTAGGCAGTATAACATATGAACCATAACAATAGTCAAAGGTAATATGCATGTTACTAAATCTAACAGTGTTTATGTTATTTGAAATTGAATGATGGAAAAGATTTCTCGTATTTAATAAGGGTCTCGTGCATGTCCGAGACTACGGTAGAAACTGTGTCCGGGACAGAACCCTTCAACCATGCCGCAAGGCAGAACCATCTAAAATATCACCATCACTAATATGGAATGATCATTACCTAAATAAGTAAACCTTGTTGTCACGCTCCACTTCTCAAAAGAGCAACAACGACACGTGTCGAGGCCCACGACGTATTTATTCCGAGAAGGTATTTTCTCAAAATAAATACGCTAAGCGTTTATAAGCAATATAAAATGTACAAGAATTGACAAGTGAAATAAAATCCAATAACAACTTTATTTACATTCACATTTCACAGGGTTTGGATACAAGATAATAAAAAGTACAATAATAAGGTCCCTAAACAGGTGGCATACTGAAAATAACTGCAGTAAGGAAAACTAGTTGTCTGGCTGAACTGTAAGCTGATCGAAGTCCTCCTAGTTTGGCTCTATCTTCTCTGTTTTCATATCACCTGACGACATCCCAAGGAAAAAAAGACAGGGTGGAATGTCATCAGCGAACTAGTGCTCGATATGTCCCAAAAAGAGTATGGATGTAAAGTGTGATAAAAATGCATGTAGGTAAGAAGAACATGAATCCAATGTAGTAATGAATAGATAAAAGTGTTAATTAGTCATGAGTATGTTGAAATATCTTAAGTATGATAAGGTATATGAAACTGGTTATTCTATTCTAATGTGGTTATTTGTAGTTTGACAAAGAAGGTATGCGTGTATACGAGAGTGGTCCATCGTACCCAATGGACCAAGATACAAGAAGTATAAGGCCCCTTCATAACCCACGGGACAACGACACAAGCATATTCAAGAGGTGTCTTTTAGTGGACTCTCGTGCCACGTCATACATTCCTTACCAACCTACCCCTTATCCCCCGCGTATTTTAATTTATAGATTGAATTTACAGGTCTATCCCGAAATCCATGAATACAAAGAGAGTACAATTCAAGTTCAAGTCGAGTTCGAGTATTCAGGTTCAAGTGTTCAAGCCAAGTCATATTCATGGTTCGGGTCAAGTCAAGTTTAGATTCAGGTTCAAGTCAAGGTCGAGTTCACGTTCAATTTCATGCTCAAATCAAGTTCAAGTTCAAGTTTAAATTGAATCAAGATTGTAATACATTTAATCAAGTGATTTCAAGCATGGGGTTCAAGACATAGGTCCATTATGATTATATATGTGATTCAAGTTACAAGTCAAGTATTAAAACAATTTCCATTTTGAGTTGATACGAATTGATTTGTTTTAAAAAATAACTAGGCAAGTGAATCACTGATTATCTCCGGCTTTCCGAGGCTTAAGAGAGAATAGGTCACTTAAACCATCTGCTTCCTAAATACCAGTCTTAGAAATTCAAGGGTATTTATGTGAAAAGATGCCATTTTGAAACTTTATGATATTTATGTAAAATAAGCCATTATATTTTCGAGGGGTTTTATGTACAATATTATTTAAAATCTTGAGATTGTTTTAATAAAAATATTATTTAGAAAGTCGTGGGTAAAAATATGTTATTTATATAATTTTTCTTTTTCTTTCAAGACCGTGCTCCGTGAAGAGCTTTGCGTCTTACTCTACTATACCCAAGACGTGCTTTAACCAGTACCATCTGTAACAGGGTTCCCTTAACGAGAGATGTAAAAGAAAAATTGCAAAGGAAAAAGAATTAAGGTTAAAATTTTATTTTTGTGTCTTGAGGGCATTTTAGTGTAAATCGATTCTTTTAGAAAAACGTGAAAAACATGTGATCGTGTTATGATTCAAAAGTGTGTGTGTGGGGTAGGGCATTACCCAGTGCATGATCTGCAATATTTTAACAATAAACTACCATAAAAATAGTATTAAATATGGTATTTATGTGCTACTTTGTTTTCTTTTAAAAGTTAAGTTGTGGTAGTTTAAAATAACGTGACAATATTATGATATCAACAAGTATTTTAATATGATGGATTATCTAACATTAATAGAGAATACCCATGGCATGATTTGTTATCCAATGCATATAAATGTGATCTTTAGATGTAAGGAAACAAAAAGTGCAACATGAAATATATGGGTGTATTACAGATAGTGCGTTAGTAACTAAATATGGATTTGAATGCATCGGAGATTTAGCATGGGTACAAAGGAAAGAGTGGTGACATTGCAAATGAGGGGATTCAACAATAAGTAAGAAATGAGGGGGAACTGGAGAAGAAGGAGGAGAGAGAGAACTTACCCGCGGTGTGAATTGGAATAACAACCAATTCACCGTTTATTATTGTAGGGTTCCTAGGCACGCTAATGAGGTCTCACAAGGCATCAACCATGCCAATTTCAAAAATTAGGGGTGCCGAGAAACCCTAATACGGATCGTTGGCTAGAAGTTTAGGCGAAACAAGTTACTAGTTAACAACTTAACTAAGAGTTTAAGCGGAAATACAACCTTTGTAGATCCGGTGCTCCACCTCCATAGCTGCGTGATGATGTCTCCTCGCTGTCCAAAATGGATCCCGGGCTCTAGCGTCGGCTTCATCGGAGAATGGACGGGCTAGGTCATCGACTACGATGCCGAAGATGATCTACGTCGAGGCATCACTAGATCAAGCTCCACCTTCACCAAGCCATGAAAACTTGTGAAGGAAACACCCTATACTACTTGGCAAGAGGTAGAGGATGAAGAAATAGGAGGTGGGTTCACTTTAGAATTGGATTTCTCACTCTTTTCATCAAGTCACCATTGATGAAGCAAGGTTTTCTTCAAGTGAAGAAGAAGAAGAAGATGATGAATATTATGATAAGTTAATTTTCAATAGAAAAGAAAATATGAATACTTATCATATACTAACCATGGTTATGTGTAGAGAATGAACTAGGGTTAAGTGGAATGGTTAGGGTTAAGCATGAGACAAGAATGGTGGACTTGTTCAAAGCTTCATGAAGCTTCAATAAAAACAAACAAAGCCACCATTCTTTTCTTTATCATTTCCAAAATAAATAAACAAAATAAATAAATAAATGAATAAGAAAATGAAAAACCCTAACCATTACACAACCATGGTTTAATCTTTACACATACACAAGTGAGCATGTATCATCAAACATGATACAAACAAGTGCACAAAAGTATATCACATATACAACTTGTGAATTTCAAGTGAGAAAATCCATTTAAGTGAACCTATATTAGTTAATGTAAAGTGATATATCAAATATATAATTATACATTAAATCATTAAATCAACACTTGATTTAACGACCCGGTCATATCGCATATAACCGACTAATATCAATAGTAACAACTTATCGAATCAACACTTGATCCGATAACCCGGCTATAACGCATATAACCGATCAATGTTACAAATCACGAGAATCGAATACAGTATCACATACTGGTATCATTCTCGGTCCCGCATATATCTCATATGCGCTCCTATTTCGTTTCGCTTGAGCCAGGAAACCTCTGTGTAGGACTCTAAAGACTCGTCAATACTCCGGCAGCAGGTGATGATCATATCAAACACCCACAAGCCGCAAGCGGTCTGCTAAACGTAACGGCCACCCGGGTATTGAGCGATCAGAAGATCGACGAGCAAGCCCGCTCACACTCCTGTGAATCCAACCAGTAACACTTACCGTACAGTCCGGTCTGTTCGTCTGATATGTCGCATATCTCGCCTAGGGGTGGTAAATGTCAGACCCCAATAGCTCGATAAGTCGTGTCGATATGAGGTCTATAACAGTTCGAGAAACTACTGGTAACACTTACCAGTATATCTCAGCAACCCTGGCCAGGGATTTCCGGTTATAGCCAATCGAACACAGTGCAACATCAACTCCCTATACCGGGAGAGACGAATCCCCTCCTATCGCTCATTGCCTCCATGTGATTCGGGACTGTACCCAAAAACCACCGTTTTGCACGCCCTCTTGGACGTGGTAAGATGGAAATCAAAGCACAGTGGGAATCACACAAGACTCTATGACGATCTCGGGTCTACAGACTACTCTGTACCAGTGTCACCAGAGAACCACCATCTGACGTAAGGTATAATACCATCTGGGAGTTCTCGGCGAGTCCGTCCAGTGTACCCAGTCTCCATTGAGCACCCGTATATCATCTCTGATGTCAAACACCAATGGATATGGGATCATCCATCGCCCATCTGTATGGGTCGAGAAGGTATACGCTAGTCTACTCTTGTATATCGATGCCCCGTCTCGATATACCCACGACTAGGGACCTTGAAGGATGTACTTATGGACTGCCATGTCCCCACTAGTATGATCCGCATCATAGTCCAGGTAGTCAAGTACACATCCTAAGGGCTTTACCAACATGTAACAGAGAGACAATCAGTGTACACGTTAAGATAAAGAGTAACCAGATAGCATACTATCATGTCGAACAAGAAAGTCCTCCCTATATATGTCCCAGCATCCACTACAATATACATCCTATGTACAGTAATGGCCTCTAGGGCATACATATAACTAACAATTATGAACTTAAGTCGTCGATTACAAGAAAAGCGGTTTTGTTGCGTGGTTTGTTGTTGTGGTGGTGTCTGCGACGGAATTGATGTTGGATGGCGGCGATGTCATTGATGATGACGAAGAGATGCTAGAGGGTGCTTGGCCAAGTTTGCAGCCACGGGGTTTCGGAAGTTTGGCTTCACTTTGGACTTGGGAGGAATTCTTTCGGTACAAATTTAGAGGAGAAGGCTTCGGGATAGCCATGGATTTATATAGGGGGAAAAATGAAGATATGGTGTAAAAATTAGATTAAATGACATTTAAAAAGAAGTTTAATGGAGAAATGAAGGGTTTTTGAAGTTTCTGATTGAAATGGGAGTTTCAAGGTATCAAAACAGAGAGAAGGAAGCTGAAGGGATGGACTGACCCGAGCTAAGACCATTTGGACTCAGTCAGGCCGCTCCCACCCTACTTAGGTCGGCCCTTGGATTTGTGTCTTGGGTCTCGTTCTCCAATGGGTTTATATTGGGTTACGCCAGGGCCCTAGCTATCAAAAACGGCCGGTGCGGAACAAAAATCGGCGTTTAAAAACATGGCGCTAACAAAACCCCACCGGATCGAACCATAAATCCTAAACTAGCTAACTAACAAAGAGCTAATCTACTATGATAGAAGTGTTATACCGAATGATACATGTCCTTCGGTCTTCTACCATCTTCATAAGCTCCTAGGCGCCATAGATCAAGTTTGTCCTCAGGTCTCCATCCATCGATGATGATCCACTTGAGGATTTTCAGTTCGAGCTCCTACCTCAATACCGAGGTAATTAGGGTACCTAGTTCGCTAAACTAGATAGCATAGAGGATATAGAGTCTAATGATAGATTGATTAGTCTCATAACACCCTAAGTTTCTCAACACATGAGACATTTATGGTGTAGGTAGAAGAAGAAGCATGAGGATGAGAGTTTGAAGCAAAACCAAGTAAAAATGGCTAAGTGTTGTGTATGAATCATGAAGCCTCAACTAAAGAAAATATCTCACAACACTAAAATATTAAGTATGCCTCAATAGTGCCACCATGAGTCACCCCATGAGTCATCCTATGAGTCACCCCATGAGTCACCATAAAGCCATGCTTAATATTAAAGCCATAACACTTCATCTCTTCACCTCATTAAACCATTTAAATAAATGGTTAAAACTAAAACAATGTGTCTTCTTTTAGAAGCACCTTGTAATAAATTACAAGAATACCCCTCATTCGTATATACATACCCATATCCTTATTATGAAAAATACGAATACAAAAAGACGAAAATAATCCAATAATATAATACTAGAATCTAGCTTAAATCAAAGCCCACTAGTATTAACCCTCCGAATCATGATACGTGCACAAGTGCACGTATATGATCGAACCCTGCCGTAAAACCATATGGCCTCTACATCGTTTCGCCCGAAGCAGGGAAACCCTTTGTGTGGGACTCTAAAGACTCGTCAATATGCTAGCAGTGGGTTTAACCACAAGCACAACGGCAGCACTAGCTGTACGTAACAGCTACCCATGTATTGAGCGAAAGGAAGGCCGACAAGAAAACTCATCTGAACCCCTACCGAGCCTGTCCATGACAATCTCCATACATTCCGGTCTGTTCGTCTAAGAGTATCGTAAATCGAGTCTAAAGGAGTGGATATAGTCAAACCCCTAATAACGCAACATTTCGTGTCGGTATGAAACCCATCACCAATTAAGAAACTACTAATCCAAATCGGTAATTCTCGTTCACCTTGGCCAAGAATTTCTGGTGATGGCCACCCGTGCACAACGCAACATCAACCCCCAATACCGAGAGAGACGAATCCCCGACGATCCGCTCACTACCTCCATGTGGCTCGGGACTGTACCCAACTAAAACCTGTTTGCACGACTCCTTTGAGCCGTGGTAGGGTAGTAATCAAAGCACAGTGGGAACTCACACGAGACAAATGACGATCTCAGGTCGACATACTAACCTATACACATGTCTCCTGGGAACTGCTATCTGACAATAGGTATAATACCATCTAGCTTGTTCCCGGCGAGTCCGTCCAGTGTACTCATAACCCAATGAGCACCTGCATACTATCTTAGGTGACTAACAGACACCAATAGCTTGTGAGACTGGCCACCGCCCCTCGTCGGGGTCTCGATAAGTACACACTAGTCTACTCCGGAGTATCAATGCCCAGTCTTGATACTCCAACGACTAAGGATATTTAAGGATGTGCTTATAGACCACCCAGCTCCCACGTATATGATCGCCATCATAATGCTGGTAGTCAAGCAAGAATCCAATGAGCTCTATCAACATGTAATAGTGATCTGTAATACCACATAATGCATGTACATGATGATAAAGACAAAACAGATAGCATACTATCATTTTGAGTAAGATTGTTCTATTTGTATAGGTCCTCCCTCAATCATCATAATCACCTGCTTGTGATTATAATAATTGCCTTGAGGGCACTATAACCAACAGTTTAATTAGCTTGTTTCTATATCCCTTTTCTGTTATAATGTTTCGTAACTCTGAGCAATCCTTGTGCAAACTTTTAGGCTCCCAAAACGCCAAAAGAAAAATAATAAAAATAATTGTGGCTACAAGGATTTGAACACATGAGCTATAGAACAGCAGTAGAGAGTTTTAACCAATGAGCTACAAGCCGTTTCTTGCTTTATTTAACAAAAAATACTTATAACTCATAGTCAGAACATAAATACACTCTTTTATTAATATTGGATCAATAAAAGTGTATAGGAATTTTAGGGTCGCTACACTTGTTAGATACAAGTTCGATTCCACCCTCGATTTCTCCATTCCCCATAAGTTTACATCGAGATCCGACCACGAATCTAAAATACTAGTCATGCCATGACAAATCTATACGAGAATTGGAGACGGGGTTTCCATCAAGCATGATTAGACTGGTATTCTGAGACAAGTGGACAGTTCTCAATGTCTTACCTATGACACCAATATAAGTACTTCCATACATGTCACATACCAGTTATAGTTACACTTATATAAGTTCTATATATAGATGTCGATGATGCAATAACTAATTGGATGTCAATAAATGTATGTTCTTGTAAGCCGATGTCGAGTACCCCGCGGGTTCACGGGGAGGCGGAATTTTCAAAAAACGATTTTAACGAACTACGCAACACCGGCTAACTCCAGAATCTATACTAAAACCTTAACTAACTAAACTACTAGGAGGTTTAGCTACTCGGTAAGAGTGTTATACCTCCGTATACTAGTCCTTCGGGTCTTCTTGTCCTCCTCTCCTTGGCTCCTAAAAGTATGGATCGAGCTTGGGACGTCGGCCTCCTCGCGTCAAAGATGATCCACCCGAGAGTATGTGCTTTGAGCACCAACCTCTAAATTGAGATAACTAGGGTAAATGGTTCGCTAATCCAAGTAGCCTAGGTGATGTAGAGAATGTCTAATGGATTGCATTATCTCACTAGACCTTATGGCTCACAGCACATGTGAAGGTTAGGGTTTAGCTTGAGGAAGAAGGAGATGAAATGAAGAGAGAGAAGGAGAAGAAGCAAATGAACTAAGAGTTATTGTTGGCTAAGTGTGGAGAATGGCTAATATCATATGCCTCACTCATTGAACCATGGATTAAAATCTAATACAATATACCACCCATGCTTCAATAGTGAGTCAAGATGAATATAAAAATCCATGAGCCATTCCTCTCACCATGCCAAGTATGTCTCCTCCATTTCCACCTCAATAATCCATTTACCAAAAATGAATAATACCAAATAATGAGGTGTCTCTTTCTAGAAGAATTCTTGAGAAAATTACATGAATACCCCTCACCGTATATACATATACATATCCGTATTCCGAAAAATATGAATACACTGGGACGATAACAATCTAATAATACAATACCATGATCCAGCTTAAACCAAAGCCCACTAGTATTGTCCGCCCGAACATCATCCGCGTACAAGTACACGCATGTGATCGTAACCCTGCCGTAAAACCATATGACCTCTACATCTTTTGCCCGAAGCAGGAAAACCCTCTGTGTGGGACTCTAAAGACTCGACTGTACGCTGGCAGTGGGTTTAACCACAAGCGCGTCAGCGGTACTAGCTGCACGTAACGGCTACCCAGGTATCTGTCGATAAGAAAGTCGATGAGAAAACTCACCCGAACTCCTACTGAGCCTGTCTGTGACAATCTCCTTACAGTCCGGTCTGTTCGTCTAAGATACCCGCATATCGGGCTTGTGGGGATGGTAAACGTCAGACCCCTAATAGCCCAATAAGTTGTTCCAGAGGAGAGCCCAATACACCCTAAGAAACTACTGGAGTGCCTACCAGTATTTCTCGACTGCCCTGGCTAGGAACTTTGTGTAATGGCTTTCCGAACACTGCGCGATATCATCCCCCAATATTGGGAGAGATGAATCCTATCTGACCGCTATTGCTTCCAAGTGCTTCAGGACTACACCCAACTACTACCTGTTTGCATGACTTCTCTGAGCCGTGGTAGGGTAGTAATCTAAATGCGGTGGGAACACACTCGAAACGAAGTAGCGATGGCAAGTCAACGGACTAACCTGTACTCATGTCACCTGGGAACTGCTTCCTGACAATAGGTATAATACCAACCAGCAGTTCCCAACGAGTCCTGTCCAGTATAACTCATAACCTAATGAGCACCTATATACTATCTTCAGTATGACGTACTAATGGCTGTGGGACAGACCATCTCCCCTGCTGGGATAACAAGCGTATACACTAGTCTACTCTGGAGTATCGATGCCCCGTCTTAATAATCGTACGACTAAGGACCTGTATAAGGATGTGCTTATAGACTACCTAGCCCTACTTGTGTGACTGCCATCACAACGCTGATAGTCAAGCAAATATCTTAAGGGCTCTACCAATATGTATAAGCGATATGCTAAAAGAAACACATGCACATATTGACATACTGAGGTAGAATCAAATCAAGTAGCATACTATCATTTTGAGCAAGACTGTTATCATAACTGTGAATATCACAAGCTTCCAATATATAATATACAATACAATATGATACAATAATGGCCTATAGGGCATATCTCACTAACAGTTCTAAGCATGAGTCAAGTTTATTGTGTACAAGTACGTGTCACCTCCTTTATTCATTCATGTTTTTACACGTATCAGTTTCGCTTTCAATCACTTATACGCTAGCGTACTTACCACAATCAATTAATAACATGTTCAATTCGACAATGCAATATATTCACTAGGGTATCAATGTAAACGGATACTAATCATGAGTGTAAAGCAATCATATAGCATGATTGAAATGCGTTAAATGAACTTCAAGTAATAAGGGACTGCCAATATCATTCAGTTTGTGAAATTAATTAAAATACCTACGTTCAGAATCAGGTAAAACAATATAAAATTTGTAGAAAGAAAACTTGATTATCTAAACGTAAAAATTAGTTTTGCCTCGATATCTATCCTGATTAAGGAGTTATGCTCATTTTAAAATCAGGTGTATACTGCTCGAATTCCAGTTTCAGAACTGGAATCCCAACTTCGAACGCAATTTACTACCAGCTCTATTCAGAATCTAGGGATTATACAGTTCAATACAGTTTAGATTTCTCAATTAAATTTCTAATGCAACCGACAGAACATTGATAGCGGGCGTGTACAGGGAGATATGGTCGTTGTAAGATTGATACGTATAAATATCACAGCAGAAAAACAGCAGGGCATATCGACAGTATAAAATACATTAAAATATCAAATAGTAATGAAAATGAATGAAACTAGTGCCAAATGTATCTAAACCAATTATCTACGCATCGATATAGGTCTCCGCATATCAATATTTTTATACAGGTTTACATCAGGATTTAAAAACAAATGTCAATAGAGAATACTGCTCTGGACTGCAGTCCAGAGCCTTATTTCTCCTCAGTTTATAGTATTGTAACCAAACCAATTTCAGTAAAATTTTACATAGCTTTATAATTTATCCAATTATCTTTTCTACGAGTTTAAGAAAGTCACAATACAATTTACATTTGATTTATTATGAATTTTACAATGCGACATGTACAGTAAAGTCCAGGTTTATCATCATCTCTAGGAGATGACATTTCATGTTCGAAACCTTATCATTTTGATCCCAATTTTCTACAAATTACTCGTTGAAAGAAAACGAATCTATTGATAAAATATTTGAGCGTTTTAAATTAGGTTTTGATCCAGACATCATATTGAACACTTAGCATGTAATTATATAACTATCGAAATGTGAGATTTAACTAACCAATAT
This sequence comes from Agapanthus africanus, assembly GCA_030015575.1. NCBI lineage: Eukaryota > Viridiplantae > Streptophyta > Magnoliopsida > Asparagales > Amaryllidaceae > Agapanthus > Agapanthus africanus. The sequence goes on from CM057339.1 coordinate 725,370,831, forward strand.
GAACGAGATTTGATCCCTATAAGTTATATATGATTATCATGGGTTATTAGATCCATGATATGTTCAATTCATCACCTTACGCGCAATCATGGCTCACACTTAAAATCCAGTTCGGTTATAATACATTTTAAATATAATTATCGATTCGATTATACAAATTATAATATATAGCATAGCATGATAGCAAGTGAGCAGGATCACTTGCCTTAAGTCGCTGAAATAGAATTAACACGGATGCAGAGATTCACCTCGATACGCGAGACAGCGATGAAAACGGCGTGGAGCTAGGCATGGTGCATGGTGCGTGCTTGGTGCGCGCTGGGTGCATGCGTGGTATGTGTGCGCGTGGAGTGTGCATGGCCGGGTGGTGGTGCCGGCATGTCCCGGTGCAGGTGCCGAACGCGGTTGGGTGATCGGCTCAATGCTGATGATGACGGCGACGAGCTCGAGTTGACGGCGATGTTGACGAAGGGAACGAGCTTGTTTGGAGGAAGGGTCACAGTTTATGGTGTTTGATTTCGGTTTAATAAGCGCTCAGGCTTCGGTGGGGGCGAAGGGAAAAGGCAACGGTGCCAGGTGCGGCGGCGGCAAAGGTGGCCAAGGATCACCGGTGACGAAGACAGTGGTGCTCGATGGTTGCAGCTGTTGTTGCTGCCGGCGTTGGCGATAGAGGGGGTTGCTCGGCTAAGCAAGAAGGAGGATGAGAAAGAGATGAGTCCATAGTGAGGGGTTAGGGTTAGGAGGAGAAGGAGGTGGCGGCGGTCGGCGGTGGGTTTTGGAGTGGGAAGATGTTGAGGGAGAATGAGAGAGATTGAGTTAGATTTTGAAAGAGCTGGGTTATTAGAGATTTGTGAGGGCGATCTTAGATGTAGGTGCGCAGAATCCGTGGTGACATGGGGAGAAGGTAGACATGGTCATGAGCATGGGTGTAAGGATCACGGGGAGGAAAGAAATAGAAGAAGAAGAAGAGGGAGAGATAGAGAGTTAGGCTGATGGGAAAAAGAAATGAAAAAAGAAAAGGAGAGCAAGAAGTGGTTGAGCTTGGGTCTGAGAAAAAGAAAAGAAAATAGATTAAAATTTAGATAAATTATTTAAAATACATGTATTTTTATTTAAATACAAATTTTACTGTATGACAGATGCCGGGTATTACATTATACCCCACTTAAAAAAAATTATCCTTGAAATTCAAATAAACAGTAAGCTATAAAAGTCATGCAAAAAGCAACTAGAAAAATCAAATGTTAGTAAGTAAGCCATAGGGCTAAAAAAGAAATAGTTATATTTATATAAATACAATGAAATAGACTGACAATAACGAACAATAATGAAGGAATGACTGATAATCCTTAAAGAACCAAAGCTACTTAGTAAAGATACAAATTAGGTAACTACAGAAAAATAACTTGGGAATACTCAAAAGGTAAAATTATAGAAGAAAAATAAAACAAAAATAAGAGATCTAGTAGTCAACAAGAAAACAACAAATAATGTAAAGACAATGACTGGACTATATATGCAAAATTATGGAGAAAACAAAATACAAAAGAATTAAAGACAACACTGAGATAGTGATGATATATGTACAAAATAAATAAACAACAAGTACTAGCATGCAAAATAACAATAATTATATTACAGTAAATAAAAAAAATACTAATTTGAATGAAGTACATTTATAAATAAATAAACGTAAATACGAAAATGAAAAAATGGTTAGCATAAATTTAGAGTTTAATCTGTCAGCTACCGACTCCATCAACCTTTCAACGAAGCCCACCTTCAACTGCAGCGTCCCCTTCACCATCGTCTTCTTCTTCGACCTAAAACTTACGCGATCGAAGAACCTTTTCCTCTGCAATGTCCATCACTGACCATCTCCTTCGACCGCCGCCCCATCACCGCAACCATCTTCCCCGAGTAAACCCATCGCCGCAACACCAACTGAACCCTACCATCTCCTGCACCTTCATATTCTTCCTCGAGAGCCCCAACTCCTCAACCCCGACACCATCATCTCCCTCCTCACCAGCGCTTACCCTCGAACACATCATCATCTTCCTCGTCGCCGAGCTCCCAACTCTATCTCCTTCTCCTCACCAAGAACCCCCGAGCAACCCTTGTCACCATCAACCATCGGCATCACCTTCTTCTTTCGCTCCAACCCAACACACTCAACTCCATTTCATCACCTCCGCCTTCACCTCGCTGTTTCCTCCGCTTCCTAACCAAAGCAACGTCCTCAACTGCCGGTGGCATCTTCCTCCTCCCCAAGCACCGGCCACTCCTTCTACTTCTCCGACCACCAGAGAACCCCATCACCTTACCACCCGAGAACTCATAACCCGCAACATCATCACCGTCGTCTTTTCTCGTGATCTCTCGGCTGTACCAAAGCCGATCTCAGTTGCGGTTGATTAGCCGAGTCGAGATCTTACTCGTGTTGTGTGGACGTCTCCGTGTCGCCATTTTCCGGGATCGTCGTATACGAGGCAAGTATTTTACTTACTACATGCTAGTTACGACATATATACATATCGTGCCATAATATTACTATATTTATCATATCTTTCATGTTGTTAATTAACTGATAATAATAAGTTTTAGCTTAGTAATAATAAGTTTAATATAATAATATATTTAATTAATATTATTTTAATAATCTTTGACATGAGACTATTTTAACATGGTTATATTGTTATAATGACTTATAGTCGCTGATATGATTATGGTTGTATTCGCATCTAGATAAGTATCATAACTATATTGTTAACGTGTAAAGATCGATACAAGAAAACATGTGATATTTAATTAACAGTATTTACCCAGTCAATTAAACACTTGTCAATCTATATCAGTTAACGATTATCATTATACTGCATTGACTATATTGCCTATTGTACATCATGACCTGATTGCGCTATGCGACTGTGATACACACACTTTACTTGATTGATTATATCATCCTTGACATGATTATACCATGCCACCATGTTACTGTTATTGCTATCATGCTAATACCTATTTGGCTATAATACTTATTGATGCCAACAATCCTGACTTGTTATCCTAATAGACTAACCTACTGTCTTGATAAACATAACATGTACTTGCTTGTCCCTGTATTGGCATTAGGTAGATATTATATTCATACCTGACTTGGAAAACGAAACCTAGGGAAATGGGGAAATCAAAAGTGTAACTGAAATGTAACTCAAAAGGATATTATATGTTTTCGTGGTTCCGGGGGTTAACGGAATAAAATCATTCTTGATTTATACATCTTGCATATGTGGTCCCAGAGGGTAACGGGATATATCTTATGTCCGTGGTCCCGGAGGGTAACGTGATATATATTTTTGAGTTGCATGGAGGAATAGATTAATTGGTTTAAAATATCTTTAGGATAGATAATCCAGTGACATGGACTCTTAGGATATACATGATATGGTTGATATTGATATCTTGCTTGTTACTTACTGATATTGATTATTGTTTATATCCATCACATCGAGTTTATTGCATATGGTATACTATATTTCATCCTGGTTATATTATTATTATTATTATGATATTTATGACGTACTAACGTCTGTATTTTGGATGCCCCAGATCCTTTGACCTTATCATAGGAGGATCAAGATTACTTTGACAGAATTGCCGAGCGAGTTTTTTGCTATTTTAGTTTAGTGATAATTTAGACTTATTTTCTAGTTATGGATTTGTCATTTTATCATTATGATCCCATAAGAGACGAGCCTAGGATATTGTTTCTTTCATTGGATCATTATTTATTTTCGCTATCTTTCTCGTTACTATTTATTATGGCAGTTTGGACATGAGATAGATAGATATTTATTTACTGTTCTTGATATCTGATTGACAGTCGTAATATGAATATGGAAGGATATTTCCTCACCATAGGTAGCATAGTTGGCTTTGTTACATTCCGTATTTACGTATTTTGGGAAGCGGGGCGTGATAAGGTTTTGTTGGTATTAGAGCATAGGTGTAGATTAGCTGGGTTTGGTTCTTTTGTAGTTGGGTATGGCACTCAATACATTAACCTTAAAACTCGGAACTATATAAACGTGTCCTGCCACATTACTGCCTTGGTATTCTTGAATCTTTAAGTTATTGACTCCTTGTTTCATTAAATCGTGTTTCCGTTGCTAATCTTCTTCAACTGTTCTTGACTTCAGAATTATGGCGGGAAAAGATTTACGGGCGTATCAGAGGCGTGTCGACGCCGCCACACTACTTGGGGTCATACGCGACATGCTGGAGAACCAGAAACGTCAGACAGAACTGAACCAGAAACCGTTTGAGGCTTTCCAAGAAGGATTTAGAATGGCTTAACAGACTGCTATCACGGCAGCTGAGAGGGCGTCAATTCCTAGACCAGTCAGCATGAGGGTACTATTACGGATTTCAGGAAGCTCAATCCGGCAACGCTTATAGAATTGGAGGAGCCATTACCGGTGGATATGGAAAATCTTTTAATTGCTGCACAGATTCCGGACGAGAAAATGGTAGACGTGGTATGTGTCCAGTTGGTGGATTATGCTCGTGAATGGTGGCTTGTTGAGGAGATACATTTGACAAAGCCGATCAGCTGGGAGATTTTTACACAGAGTTTCTTAGAGAAATTCTTTCTACGGTCTGCTATAGAGAAAATGGAAAAGAAGTTTATTAGCCTAAAATAGAATGGAAAATCTGTCGATGCACATGCGGTTGAGTAGACCCGGTTCAGTCGATTTGCAGGGTCCCTGGTACCCAACGAGGCGTATAGGGCAAGGCGGTTCATGCGCAGTCTAGATGTGGAGATTCAGAGACATATCATATCATTGGGGTTGAGGTCATATGTCATATGGCCGGATTGATAAATCAAGTGTTGATTTATCATTTAACCATTAGTTTCTCACTTGAAATCCTTTCTTGAGTTTGATAGATGTATGCATGCATGTATGCCTTCTTTATAGATTCATGCACATTTGGATGTACATACACACATACATACATACATACATACATACATACATACATCCTTCATGGTTGTACATACATGAAAATGGTGGCAATATAAGACTCACACCATGGTTTTATATATGGATTTTATTGCATTTGATTTAAAACAAAAAGGAAAAAGGAAAATGGTTATCATTGATTTGTTTCTACACCCTTCTTTTGACCTAACCATTCTCACCCACCTTTTAACCTTGGGTAAACTTTCCTTTTGTGTTTTAACTCAAGTTCAATAAGATATTCATTGTTTAACCATGGTTTGAGATGAGAACAAGAAAATATATATACATATATTTTCATTTTTCTTAACAAGGGTTATTCTTTTCACTCTTGTTAAAGATATAGCCATCATCTTCTTCTTCCTCTCTCATTTTCTCTCTAGATTTTTGTAGTGAGCAATATACTCATCAAGTTAGGATTTTGAAGTGAGAAAGAGAACCACAACACCATTCTACACAAGTCTAGCCCACTTGTTTGGAGTGTTAGCTTCATTTCGTTCTCTTGATCGGGTGAAGTTGCAAGCTTGGACAAAACGGACTCCGGGTGGATCATCGGTGACCTAGAGGAGTTCAAGCGGAGCTTTTTCAAACCCCAAGTAGCCGAGGAGTCTAGCGTAGGGAGCTACAAAGGTTGTACTCTCTAAACCCTAGCTTTTCTTTCATATGATGATATGCAAGTTTTAGAAACCCTAATTTTCTAGGAACGATCCGATGTTTGTTAACTTAGCACCCTAAAGACTCCACTTTTGGTACATGTGATGCTTCCAAACCCTTCATGAGGTGCTAGGTAAATCATTGGTATCAGAGCCGACCTAGAACATTAGGCGACACTTTAATGAAGTAAAAACTTCGATTGAACTAAAATACGACTTTCTCGGACGCTCTCTGGACATTTTTTAAAATCTGGTTATTTTCAGAATTAAAAATATGCAAAAAATTCAGCAGGTAAATGTAAGAATTACTGAGAAAAACGATGCCATGAACAGTTAATTCCGCCGCGGAACCGCGGCAATAGCCTGCTTAGGCCGCTGTTCCTCGGCCGTTCTGTTGCTTCATCGTGTCGTTTTTGTACAGTAACTAATCTATCTGCTTTTATATTGTTTTGGAGTATTTTTAATCTGAATTTAGAACTGTAAATTCTGGAGATGGTTTTGGACTCGTCGATTCGATCGGAATTTTCATTTCGTGACTTTTCCGGATAAATTAGAATGTATTGAAGTGTTTGAACGAGTATCATTTGCTCACTTTTCACGGGGTTTAAAATCTTTCGAAAATACGTGCAAGTTTGTTTGTGGTGGACCCTCTAGAAGACAACAAAGCTTAACTCGATTATGTGACCGTCTTGAACTGCCTTTTGAACCTTAGGGTTTGGGGCAGTATGGCGTGCCATATGTGAGGCGTTGGCTTGACCCTTCTACGGCTGGACCGCTACCACTGTGTCACACTCCGGGTTTTTGAACTCCGCTCAAGTGTTGAGCTTTAGCGAATCTTGGGTATTTGATCGTTCGTTCGAAAACTTTAATACCGTCTATTTATCTAGAATGTGATGCAATATCTGGAATTCATATAGTTGAACATGAAATACGAAGTATGTGATATTTCATATTTACGATGTCTAAAGAGAATGTGGATTCCAAATATTGCAGTTTTTCACTTTCTTTTCTGTGACCGTAAGTGTAGTATGTCGATATCGCCGGTTTCGTTGCTATACATCAACGACAATTGGGGTACGCATACTTACTTACGTTGATGATATATGATATTATGTGTTGCTGAGATATGATGTGCAGGATTGTCGCGATTGAATAGCCGGGGGGTTTTATGTGAGATGAGAGTTTTAAATTTTCATTCATGTAAATTTAAATGTAATGTAATATTCTTTTATTTGGGGCACTTTCGGGTTGAGGTTGATGCCACCAGTGTTGTATATTATTTACTTTTCCGCATTAGGATGGACCCAAGGAGGGTAGCACAGGTGACCGGGTTCTGGGGTTCAGTGGGAGGCCATCTCGAGGAGTCGAGACCGGGTCTCCTAAACTCCAGAATTGGTAGGGTCGCTTGCCGCTCTCGTAGGGGTCCAGGATGTGGGTTTGGCTATTCATCGCGACTGTGGAATCCGTATTTTCAATTATTGGCTAAGTACTAAATACGGACGTCCTAGTATATCCCACATTATATCTATGTTTCTGCTGCGATATCTGTGATGTGATCATGTGCTGTGCTGTGATAGATACTTTATATAGTATATATGATATATTATATAGACGTTACTTATGTTTTGCACCCGCACTAGCCCTGCCCTGCTCTGTCGTTAGTTACCTAACCTAACGGTGCACGAGGGGACATCGAGGCGAATGCTGATGGCATAAGTGTACGTCGTATTTATCTGTGATGTTTAGGTGACTTAAATGATGGGACTTCATTAATATGATTAATGAAAGAAAAGAAACCTAAAAGATGTTGTAGAATCAAACTTTAAAATAAAAGGGTAGCTACAGTTTTGCTTTGCATAGTGGTATATATGATATACCCTGCACCTTATTCGATGGGGAAAGAGCCGAGATCCCTTCACCGGGAGTGACCTCTTTAGCAAAACTGGCAGATGCTACAACACTCGGTTTGCTTTTGATTGCTTTTGGAGTTTTGCTTTATACAGTGATATATATGATATATCCCGCACCTTATTCGATGAGGAAAGAGCCGAGATCCCTTCACCGGGAGTGACCTCTTTAGCAAAACTAATAAAAGCCTCAAAATCACTCCATTTCAAAACTTCACTTGATTCTACAACGATATCAAGTTCATTACGCAATAGGTTTTCAGAAAAACCTGTCGTAGCCCTCCGTCATTTCAGATAAATCCTACTTAGTATTCGTGCTACGTTTGTTGACCTCCGTCAAGGCGTAGTGTGCGGTAGCTAACTAGTATTTATCTGTTTATGCATGTGATGCAGATTGGATTAGGGTAGTCGTACGACCTTGTTGACCTCCGTCAAGGGTCGTGCGGGTGGGTTTGATTCAATCAAGAAATGACGGGTTGAACTTGACTTGCACCCTGTGGTTTGTTGACCTCTGTCAAGGTCATAGGATGCTTGGGGCAAAATATTATCGGGAATTTCAAGTGTTGAAATTTGCAATGAGATTGCATACCTTCTATGAGATAGTTGGATCCCGATACCCACTGCGAGTAATTGTTACTCCTGGGAGAGTTTTACACAGGACAATTAGCCGATCAAGTAGGTGTCTAGAAAGGTGTCAACGGGGTTACGCCTCTGGGAAAACGAGGTTTACTTTAATTAGGTCCATGCGAAAGCACGGGAAACCTCCCTCAAAGTACCGACACTGGCCTGGCTGAAAGATCGGCGAAATTGTAGGGTGTAATTAATCCCGGCAAGTCTTTCTTTTTAAGGGTTTGAAGGAAGATTTGATAAAAAAAAGTGGGAGCCATCCTGATTAGATAAGATAATAACCAATCTGATCTTGCAAGAGCATACGCTAAAGTGTTTTCTTCTCTCTCTCTCCAGGTAGCGACCATGTCATGCCTTAATAAAGATAATAATATAGATGTATTGACCGAACCCGCAAGTTATATTGTGCTGGGGAACGTTGGTTCCGTTCTTTCTTATAAGAGTTATAGGAATGAACAGGACATAGGGGAATACCAGGATTCCCATGCCACCCGAATGAAGAAAGTACATGTTGATGCATTTTCTTCGGGTGCGTTCGTTACAGAGAACTGTTTCTCCATTTGCCCTACGTCCTGGGTATTAGATACCGGGTCAGGATCCCATATATATAATCAGTTACATGGGCTTAGGAAAGGTAGAGAACTTGGAGAAGGTGATAAAGACATAAAAGTTGAAAATTGTGCAATTGTTGCAGCTAAGACTGTCGGGGAATATCACCTTCCATTACCAACTGGTAATACATTGATTCTGAACGAATGCTATTACATGCCAAACCTGATATGCAACATTATATCGATTTCTTTGTTGAGTAAAGAGAGATATAATTTTGTATTACAGGATAATGTTATGAACATTTTCCGTAACCAAAAGTTGGTTGGATCAGGCACGTTGTGCAATGACATTTATGTTCTAAATCAATCAACAGTTCTGAGTATAACAAACACATACAAGAGGAAGAGTTCAGAACTGAACGATTGAATCCTTCTTGTGGCATTAAAGACTGGGTCACATCAATGCGACACGACTAGCTAAGTTGCATAAGGATGGATATTTGAATCCGTTTGAATTTTCATCTTATGACACTTGCCAGTCATGTCTCAAAGGCAAGATGACCAAAACTCCATTTACGGGACACGGAGAAAGAGTTACTGAACTCTTGGGACTGATACATAGTGATGTATGCGGTCCCATGTCTACACATGCCAGGGATGGTTCTTCGTACTTCATTATATTCACTGACGATCTCTCTAGGTTCGGGTATGTGTTCCTGATGAAACACAAATCAGAAGCTTTTGAGAAATTTAGAGAATATAAACAAGAAGTCGAGAACCAAACCGGAAAAAGTATTAAAATCCTACGATCTGATCGAGGAGGTGAATACTTGAGCATTGAATTCCTGGACTTCCTAAAAGAGAATGGGATTCTCTCTCAGCTGACTCCTCCATATACACCACAGCACAACGGTGTATCAGAACGGAGGAACCGCACCCTATTAGATATGGTGCGCTCTATGATGAGTGTAGCTGAGTTACCTATTTCCTTCTGGGGATATGCGCTGGAAACAGCCTCATACCTAATGAATAGGGTTTCTACCAAATCTGTGCCTACCATCCCATATGAGATATGGGAGGGGAAGAGACCATATCTTAATTTTATAAAGATATGGGGTTGCCCGGCTTATGTCAAAAGACAAAAACCGGACAAACTCGAGGCAAGGTCTGTTTTGTGTAAATTTGTTGGATATCTCAAGCATTCGCGAGGGTATATCTTCTACCACAGTGAGGAACAAAGAGTATTTGTTGCTCAACATGCCAACTTTTTAGAAAAGGAATTTCTTGCAAAAGAGATTAATAGCCCTGAGGTAGAAATGGAAGAGGTTCCAGCTGAACAAACCACAACAGAAGATTTAGTGGAACCAGAGGATTCAGCAGTTCCCAATGAACCCCAACCACTCCGCCGATCTAGTAGGGTTCCTCGCCAACCTGAGAGATACTACGGTTTTCTCATGGATGGTGGGAGCGAAGATTGCATCATGGAGGATGATGACCCAACTAGATTCGAGCAGGCCATCACGAGTGGGGACTCAGTGAAATGGCTGGATGCTATGCGGTCCGAGATGGAATCCATGTACACCAACAAAGTATGGACTTTGGAAGTTGCTCCTGAAGGGGTAAAACCCATTGGGAGCAAGTGGATCTTCAAGAAAAAACTTGGTGTAGATGGGAAAGTGGAGACTTTCAAACCTAGACTTGTTGCAAAGGGTTTTCGTCAAAGACCAGGTGTGGACTATGACGAAACCTTTTCTCCAGTGGCTATGCTTAAATCCATCCGAATCATGCTTGCCATCGCTGCATATCATGACTACGAAATCTGGCAAATGGATGTTAAGACCGCCTTTCTAAACGGTGATTTAGAAGAGTGCATGTACATGACTCAGCCAGAGAGCTTCGTAGATAGTGGGAGCAGCGGGAAGGTGTGCAAACTGCTTAAATCCATTTAAGGATTAAAGCAAGCATCGCGGAGTTGGAACATCTTCTTTGACGTCGTTATCAAAGAGCTTGATTTCGTCAAAAACGTAGATGAACCTTATATCTACAAGAAGGTGGCAGAGAGTAAGGTTGTCTTCCTCGTATTGTACTTGGACGACATACTCTTGATAGGAAATGACATTCTTATGCTGCAATCGGTCAAGCTCTTCTTATCACAAAGATTCTCAATGAAAGATCTTGGTGATGCCTCCTGCATATTGGGAATCAGGATCTATAGAGATAGATCCAAACGGATATTGGGATTGTCCTAATCCAGGTACATTGACACCATACTAAAGAGGTTTAGTATGGAAGAATCCAAGCGTGGGAACTTACCCACGATCTCTGGAGTCACTCTCTCCAAAGAGATGTCTCCCAAGACTGATTTGGAGAGAGCTCGCATGCAAGGGATACCCTATGCTTCGGCTGTAGGCTCTATCATGTACGCGATACTATGTACCAGACCCGATGTAGCATACTCACTAAGTGTAGTGACCAGGTATCAAGCTGATCCTGGAGAGAGTCACTGGACAGCTGTGATTCGCATTCTCAAGTACTTACGAAGGACTAAAGAGATGCTCTTGGTGTATGGTAACGGAGAACTCCAAGTGGAGTCCTTTACCGATTCGAGCTTCCAAAGTGATAAGGACGACTCAAAGTCGCAGTCGGGATTTGTCTTTACCCTTTACGGAGGGGCGGTTAGCTGGAAGAGTTCCAAGCAGGAAACCGTGGCAGACTCAACGATGGAGGCTGAATACATCGCTGCCAACGATGTTGCCAAAGAGGCTGTCTGGATCAAGAAGTTCATTACTGAACTTGGAGTGGTTCCATCCATTGAGCATCCAATACCTTTGTATTGCGATAACAATGGAGCGGTGGCTTTGGCCAAGGAACCCAGGTCCCATCAGTGATCCAGGCATATTCTGAGGCGATATCACCTGATCCGGGAGATAGTTGATTGCCGGGAGATCGAGGTCAGGAGGGTTGACACGAAGAATAACACAGCGGATCCACTCACGAAGGCCATTCCCCAGATACAGTTTGAGAGTCTCTTCGGGATGCTCGGTATGCGATACTACAGCAGCTGGCCCTAGTGCAAGTGGGAGATTGTTAGTTGTATGTATGCCCTAGAGGCCAGTATTGTACAGATGATGTATATTATATTGGATACTTGGACATACATAGAGATGACTTTCTTGCTCGATATGATAGTATGCTATCTGTTTGCTCTTTATCTTAACATGTATACTAGTCTCTTTATACAGTCCTATAGTTACATGTTGGTAAAGCCCTTAGGATGTGTACTTGACTACCTGGACTATGATGAGGATCATACTAGTGGGGACATGGTAGTCCATAAGTACATCCTTCAAGGTCCCTAGTCATGGGTGTATCGAGACGGGGCATCGATATACCAGTGTAGACTAGCGTATACGCTTCTCGACCCATGAGATGGGCGATGGATGATCCCATATCCATTGGTGTTTGACATCAAAGATGGTATACGGGTGCTCAGTGGAGACTGGGTGCACTGGACGGACTCGCCGAGAACTCCCAGATGGTATTATACCCCACGTCAGATGGCAGTTCTCAGGTGACACTTGTGCAGGTTAGTCTGTAGACCCGAGATCGTCATGGAGTCTTGTGTGATTCCCACTGTGCTTTGATTTCCTCCTTACCACGTCCATGAGGGCGTGCAAAACGGTGGTTTTTGGGTACAGTCCCAAGTCACATGGAGGCAATGAGCGATAGGAGGGGTTTCGTCTCTCCCGGTATTAGGGGTTGATGTTGCGCTGTGCTCGATTGGCCGTAACAGGGAAGTCCCTGGCCAGGGCTGATTCAGAGATTTGCTGGTACGTGTTACCAGTAGTTTCTCGACCCGTTATGAGCGTCATATCGGCATGACTTATCGGTTATTGGGGTCTGACGTTTACCACCCCTTGACTTGATATGCGACATATCAGACGAGGAGACCGGACTGTACGAGAAGTGTTGTCGATTGGCTCGACGGGAGTTGTAGCAGGTTCGCTTGTTTTCTTCTGATCGCTCAATACCCGGGTGGCCGCTACGTTTAGCTGACCGCTTGCGGCTTGGGGGTGCTTGATATGATCATCACCCACTGCCTGCGTATTGACGAGTCTTAGAGTCCCACAATGGAGTTTCCTAGTCCAGGCGAAACGTTGCGGTGCGCGTATGCGATATGCGCATGGACCCGATTAAAATGCGCATATAGGATACCGTATATTGATCGGGCGGCTTGCTTTTGGTGGGGTCATATGTCATATGTCCGGATTGATAAATCAAGTGTTGATTTATCATTTAACCATTAGTTTCTCACTTGAAATCCTTTCTTGAGTTTGATGGATGTATGCATGCATGTATGCCTTCTTTATAGATTCATGCACATTTGGATGTACATACACACATACATACATACATCCTTCATGGTTGTACATACATGAAAATGGTGGCAATATAAGACTCACACCATGGTTTTATATATGGATTTTATTGCATTTGATTTAAAACAAAAAGGAAAAAGGAAAAAGGAAAATGGTTATCATTGATTTGTTTCTACACCCTTCTTTTGACCTAACCATTCTCACCCACCTTTTAACCTTGGGTAAACTTTCCTTTTGTGTTTTAACTCAAGTTCAATAAGATATTCATTGTTTAACCATGGTTTGAGATGAGAACAAGAAAACATATATATACATATATTTTCATTTTTCTTAACAAGGGTTATTCTTTTCACTCTTGTTAAAGATATAGCCATCATCTTCTTCTTCCTCTCTCATTTGCTCTCTAGATTTTTGTAGTGAGCAATATACTCATCAAGTTAGGATTTTGAAGTGAGAAAGAGAACCACAACACCATTCTACACAAGTCTAGCCCACTTGTTTGGAGTGTTAGCTTCATTTCGTTCTCTTGATCGGGTAAAGTTGCAAGCTTGGACAAAGCGGACTCCGGGTGGATCATCGGTGACCTAGAGGAGTTCAAGCGGAGATTTTTCAAACCCCAAGTAGCCGAGGAGTCTAGCGTAGGGAGCTACAAAGGTTGTACTCTCTAAACCCTAGCTTTTCTTTCATATGATGATATGCAAGTTTTAGAAACCCTAATTTTCTAGGAACGATCCGATATTTGTTAACTTAGCACCATAAAGACTCCACCTTTGGTACATATGATGCTTCCAAACCCTTCATGAGGTGCTAGGTAAACCTTTCAGGGGGGGTCCTCTATATGAGACTTGAAGTCTTGGGGCCTTTATATAGGGTATGGCTGATTCGTTCAATCAGTTGAAGAGATCTTTTCTCTAATTGATTTGGGGATGTTTCTCCCGTTGGATCTTTGATCCAAAGGCTTCTGATTTATGGAAGGCAATATTCTTGTTTTTAACAAGATTGGGAAATTTTTTCCCATACATAATTTATTTTGTACTTTGGTGATTTTTAATCACTATTGGATCATTGATCCAACGGTGCTCTGATTTTCTGGGCACAATCTTTCTTATTTGGAAAGATTATGAGGAATGTTTCCTTAATAGAATTTTATTCTGGTCAACTGATGATTTTTAATCATGTTCGTTGGATCTTTGATCCAACGGTTGGGAACATTTAGTTCCAGCGCTAGCGCTCTCGTGATGCGCTGCTTAGATTGCAGCGCACTTAGCGCTAGCGCTTACGTGCTTTGCACGTGGTGCGCTGCAGCGCTCTTTGCCCTAGCGCTCATGTGCTTTGCACGTGAGCGTTGCTTCAGAGTCTTTGACTCTCAGCGCTGGCGCTATTATGAAGCGCTTCTTCATTTCAAAATTTAAAATTTGAACAATGCTTTGCTCTGATTGGGGGAAACAGTACCAAAGGGCCATGACGAAGATATTCGATGACATCATACACAAGATCGTCGAATGCTATATCGATGAACTTGTAGTTAAAGGCAAATCTCATGAAGAACACTGGGAACATCTAAAGATCGTGTTTGAGTGTCTACGGAAGTATAATCTGAAGATGAACCCTCTAAAGTGCGCGTTTGGAGTCTCCTCAGGCAAATTCCTAAGCTTCATCATCCGCCGCCGAGGTATCAAAATTGATCCCTCAAAGATCAAGGAATTTATGGTAATGCCTTTGCCAAAAACCCTCAAACAACTGTGATCTCTTCAAGAAAAGCTCGCATACATCCGGCGGTTCATAGCCAACCTCTCTGGAAAATGTCGTCCCTATAGCCATCTGATGAAAAAGGGGACCCCGTTCGTCTAGGTTCAGAAATGCCAAAACGCATCGGACGAAATCAAACAATACTTACAAAATCCGCCGGTATTGGCCGCTCCGGTTAAGGGAAAATGCCTTATCTTATACACGACAGCCCTTAAAGGTTCCCTAGGCGCGTTGTGGGCATAAGAGAACGATCAAGGAAAAGAGAGAGCTCTTTACTATCTGTCGAATTCTCCTGGGGGCAGAAAGAAACTACTCCCCCCATCGAAAAGCGTTGCATGGCGCCAATCTTCGCAATAACGAAACTCAGACACTACATCTTGGCGTATGAGGTCCATCTCATATCAAAAGTGGATCCTCTTAAGTATCTGATGTCAAAGGCCATACTAATAGGAAGGCTTGCCAAATGGGCCCTACTACTGATAGAATTCTCGATAATATATCGACCCCTCGAAGCGGTGAAATGACAAACCATCGCCGACTTTCTTGCAAAATATCCGATACCATCCGATTCTCCCATAAACTGTGAGTTGCCGGATGAATACACGTTTGACGTAGTCAAAGAAGGGAAAGAAGAAAATGAGTCTCGATGGGAGCTTTACTTCGATGGAGTATCTTCCATGAAACGGCGAAAGAAGAAACTCCCATAATCAAAGCCGGGGTAAGTCTTATTTTTGTTACTCCACAAGGAAGAATATTGCGGTATGCTCTTTCCTTGATGGAACTCAGAACCAATAATGAAGCAGAATATGAAGCTTTGATAGTCGGTCTTGAGATTGCTATCGACATAGGAATCAAGAACCTCATCATATATGGAGATTCTCAGCTGATCTTCAGTCATGTAAATAATGACTATCAGACATGCAAACCAGAGCTGATAATATATGGCGAAAGAGTGCAGCAGCTGCTGACCCAAATCCCTTCCTATACCCTGGAAAGCATACCACGAGCGAAAACAAGCAAGGCGGATGTGTTAGCCAACTTGGCTAAAAAATTAGCCGACGAAGACCTCAATGACGTAAGGATCATTGTTCAAAACCACAAGATCCAGGTGCCAGCAGATATACATTCGGAAGCCCGGATAGAACTATCCGAAGAAAAAGAAACGACCAAACAAGAAGTTCTCCAAACAGAAAATGAAGAAGAGGTCGAGGACTGGAGAAAAGACTTTATAGGCTATTTTAAGGCCCAACGGACACCCGAAGATGCATCATCTAGATATCATCTCATGAAATGAGCTCTATCATTCAATGATACTTTATACAAGAGATCCTTCGACTTTGTATGGTTAAGATGCCCAGGACCGAAGGAAGCAAAGAAAGCCACCCAAGAAGTACATGATGGACTTTGCGGTTCCCATCAAGCGGGACCAAAAATGAAGCTGAAGATAAAAAAAGATGGGCTGTTATTAGCCCATGATGATTCAGGATTGCCTCAAATATGCAAAGCAATGCCACTCATGCTAAATACACGGGGACTTCATACATCAATATCCAAATCCGCTGCATTCAATAGTAAACAGTTGGTCGTTCGAGATGTGCGGAACGAATATAATCGGCTCTATCAAAGCAGCGTCATCCAGAGGACATCGGTTTATACTAGCAACAACCGATTACTTCTCTAAGTGGGTGGAAGTTGTACCGGTAAGAGAGGTGAAAGTAGAGAATATCCTCTATTTCTTCAAAACTCATGCTATCTATCGGTTTAGAACTTTGCGACGGATAATTTCGGATAATTTCGGATAATTTCGGATAATGGACCAGTTTATAGAAGCCACAATATAAGCCGCTTCGCACAACAATATAAGATAGACTAGAGAAACTCCTCAGTCTATAATTCTCGGGCCAATGGTCTACCTGAAGCATTCAATAAGACCTTGACCAAGACAGCCACAAATACAACACCATATGTATTGGTGTTTGGACTGAAGCAGTACTCCTACTGGAGATAGAACTCCCCTCATTACGAGTGACAGTTCAATACAAGCTAACGAATGAAGAAAATGCTCACCTTAGGCTCGAGGATTTTGATCCTCTCGATGAAACCCGCCTTGTAGCACAGCAAAATCTGGAAGGTTATAAAGAAAGGATGACATGATTATACAAAAGACTAACCAAGCCGAAAACATTTCGCCAAGAAGAACTCGTGTTGGTTCTTAAAAGACCCATGATTCCAAATCATGCAAAACGAGAAAAGTTCGAGACTACTATGAAGGCCCGTACATCATAGATAAGGTCTATCAAGGTGGAGCTTACCTGCTTATGGATATGCATGGAGAAAGGCCACTTTGGCTAATAAACGGCTGATTTCTTAAAAAATACTACGCTTGAAGAGTCACGACTTAGATCAATGATAGATGACAACGCTTGTGTCTGCTCGCTATCTTCCCGAGGCAAAACTTTGAAAGTGGTACCGAATGATATGCATCCGTCAGGGATGATGGACCGCGATGTCCTTAAACTAGCATGTTGCCCTACGGCTGGTCTCCATATTGACCCCTGTATATAATCCACGGACACAAACAAGCCATATTCAATCCATGTATCCTATAGACCGCAATGTCCTTAAACTGGCATGTTGCCCTATGATAGATCTTTATATCGATCACCGTATACAATCCACAGGCACAAACAATATGATCCCATACTATGTTCCTATGGAATACTATGTCCTTAAACTGGTATTGGACCGAAACATCCCTATTGGACCGAAACGTCCTTAAACTAGCATGTTGCCTTACGGCATGGGCCATATAACCAGCCGTATACAATCTACGAGTATAAACAATTCATATCTCTCCCAGGCCCTATCGGCAAAACTATGCCTGAAATCCCCATCGGCCAGGAAGTTCTGCCAACGATGCAAAAAATGTCGTAACCTGCAGCGGAGAGTGCGTTACCTTATGGGTTGCCTGTCTCCTTAAGCGATGTAAAAAAACGGTTTGTACACAAGTGAAATAGGCACGGATGAAAATCCGAAAGGGCGTTGTGAGTAAAAACAGCAGGGCTATCGACGAGCTTGTGAAAACCCAAAAGGGCACAAACTCATTAAAAGAAAAGAAAAGATGCACTTACGAAGTTCTCTCGACTTTGTAAGGAGAAAACACCCACGTGATATCCTTACGACTTACAAAAGAGAAACACACTTAGAAATCCATACGATCCCTAAGGAGAAAATACACTTACAAGATCCTCACGACTCGTAAGGAAAACATATCCTCCGTAAGACCTTCACAGCTTATGGAATTCAAAAAGCTTTAAGCTACAGGGATCTAAACCTGTTCTTAAGCCTTCATAACCCCATAAATTTATGCCCTACAAGTGGTCTAATATCGACTCTTGTATACAATACACGGGCGTAAATAAATATATTTCCAGCCAAGTCCCACCGAAGTCGAGAAATATTGCCCGGCAAGGTGAATGACACTTGTAAGCCCCTCGATTAGAAAGGAGAAAATACTCCTATAAGATCCTTACGACTTACAGGAGGAAAACACACTTAAAACCCTCATGACTCCTAAGGAGAAAATACACCTATGAGATCATTGAGACTCATAGGGGGAATTACCTTTATAAGACTCTTACGGTTCGTAAAGTCGAAAAAGCCTTAGTTAGTAGGGATCTAAACCTGTTGGCTAAGCCACCATTAGCCAAAATTTGTAATGGCATATGATGAGTTGCTCCTGGTAATATTCCAGTTGTAGCAATACTGATGTCAAATAAGATACCAGATATCAAGTTTTCGACATACAACAAAACCGATGAGCATGAAAAAGAAAAATTGCCGAAATGATAGGGCAACTCGCAATAAAAAACAACGAGTAAAAATTATATATATATAATAGCTGAAATGATTGGGCACCACGAGTAAATGGCCGAAATGATTTGGCAATCGAGACTTTCGCGATACGAAAAGCTAAAAAGATAGAGTATCGCGGAAAATGAAAATAAAAAAGAAAATGATAAAAATGAAACTTTTCTGCCCTGCAGGTAGTTTGAATCCCGACTCATGTAGACAATTCAAGAATGAGAGGAGCGACGTGTCTCCCCACACTCCGTCAAATGCATAACTGAGTCTCGACGGTATAGCACAAAGACCACATGGATGCCCGACTAACTCCGGTGAACTGCGAGTGCGGCGTCGTTA
Source organism: Agapanthus africanus (assembly GCA_030015575.1). NCBI lineage: Eukaryota > Viridiplantae > Streptophyta > Magnoliopsida > Asparagales > Amaryllidaceae > Agapanthus > Agapanthus africanus. The sequence goes on from CM057339.1 coordinate 725,389,924, forward strand.
ACTGACCCAAATGTCGAAGAGAATCGAAGTGACGACATATTCCTGATTTCGGGTCTTGATGGCAGTACAGACAAGGCCTAGAGACCATTGGATGTCATTCCACCCCAGAAGGGCACGGTTATGACTCATCGGGACTCCAAGTTGAGCCTAACCTCAAGGTAAAGCGCCACGGTGTCGCCTAACACTGAACCATCTGGCGACAATACGGTCATACCAGCCTAGGAAGGTGTTAGTTGTATGTATGCCCTAGAGGCCAGTATTGTACAGATGATGTATATTATATTGGATGCTTGGACATATATAGAGATGACTTTCTTGCTCGATATGATAGTATGCTATCTGGTTGCTCTTTATCTTAACATGTATACTAGTCTCTTTAAACTGTCTTGTAGTTACATGTTGATAAAGCCCTTAGGATGTGTACTTGACTACCTGGACTATGATGCAGATCATACTAGTGGGGACATGGTAGTCCATAGGTACATCCTTCAAGGTCCCTAGTCGTGGGTGTATCGAGACGGGGCATCGATATACCAGTGTAGACTAGCGTATACGCTTCTCGACCCATGAGATGGGCGATGGATGATCCCATATCCATTGGTGTTTGACATCAGAGATGGTGTACGGGTGCTCAGTGGAGACTGGGTACACTGGACGGACTCGCCAAGAACTCCCAGATGGTATTATACCTCATGTCAGATGGCAGTTCTCAGGTGACACTTGTGCAGGTTAGTCTGTAGACCCGAGATTGTCATAGAGTCTTGTGTGATTCCCACTGTGCTTTGATCTCCACCTTACCACGTCCATGATGGCGTGCAAAACGGTGGTCTTTGGGCACAGTCCCGAGTCACATGGAGGCAATGAGCGATAGGAGGGGTTTCGTCTCTCCCGGTATTGGGGGTTGATGTTGCGCTGTGTTCGATTGGCCGTAACAGGGAAGTCCCTGGCCAGGGCTGATCAGAGATTTGCTGGTAAGTGTTACCAGTAGTTTCTCGACCCGTTATGAGCCTCACATCAGCACGACTTATCGGTTATTGGGGTCTGACGTTTACCACCCCTAGACTTGATATGCGACATATCAGACGAACAGACCGGACTGTACGGTAAGTGCTACTGGTTGGATTCACAGGAGTGTGAGCGGGCTAGCTCGTCGATCTTCTGATCGCTTAATACCCGGGTGGCCGTTACGTTTAGCAGACCGCTTGCGGCTTGTGGGTGATTGATATGATCATTATCTGCTGCCGGCGTATTGACGAGTCTTTAGAGTCCTACACAGAGGTTTCCTGGCTCAAGCGAAACGAAATAGGAGCGCATATGAGATATGTGCAGGACCGAGAATAAAGTGTGTATGTGATACCGTATTTCATTCTCGCGATGAATGTTTCGATTGGTTGTATGCGATATAACCTAGTTATCGAATCACTGATTCGATAAATCGATACATTGTATACTAGTCGGTTATGTGCGACATGACCGGATCATTGAATCAAATGTTGATTTATGGATTTAATGTATAATTATATATTTGATATATTAATTTGCATTAACTAGTATTGGTTCATTTTAAAAGGATTTTCTCACTTGAAGTGCACATTGTATATGTGATATGCTTTTGTGTGCACTTGATTGTATCATGTTTGATGATGCATACTTACTTGGGTTTGTGTAAAGAATTAAACCATGGTTATGATAATGGTTAGGGTTTTGAGTTATTCATCTATTTATTTATCCATTCTTTATTTATTTAAATAGATAAATGAAAACAAAATGGTTGCTTTCATTCTTGAAGCTTGTTGAAGCTTCATGAAGCTTTGACCAAAGTGACCATTTTGTCTTCATGCTTCACCCTAACCATTCTCACTTGACCATGGTCAATTCTCTACACCTAACCAAGGTTAGAAGATGATAAGTAATGATTTTATTATTCTTTTAACATAACACTTATCATATTCTATTTTCTTGATCATCTTCTTCTTCAAGAAAAAGCTTAAGTCCATCAATGGCAACTTGAGCAAAAGTGTGAGAAATCCAATTCTAAAGTGAACCCACCTCCTATTTCTTCACTCTCTACCTCTTGCCAAGTAGTATAGGGTGTTTTCTTCACAAGTTTCACAACTTGGTGAAGTTGGAGCTTGAACTTGTGATGCCTCGACGTAGATCATCTTCGGCACGAAGCCGACGACCTAGCCCGCCCATTTCTCCGATGAAGCCGACGTTTGAGTTCGGGATTCGAGATGGACAGCGAGAGGACGACTACATGGAGCTAAGGAAGTGGATAACCGGATCTACAAAGGTTGTAGCTTCTCACTTTTAGTTAAGTCGTTAACTAGTTTAATGTTTCGCCTAGAATTCTAGTCGACGATCCGTATTAGGGTTTCTCGGCACCCATAAAATTTGAAATTGGCATGGTTGATGCCTTGTGAGACCTCTATAGTGTGCCTAGGAACCCTACAGAAGGTTACGTGAGACACTCCAAGGGAAGGATAAACCTCAACATACCTAAGGGAAGGATAAACTAAACGCTCCGAAAAGAGTAAATAAACTAAGCTAACCTATTTCAGCACAAAAAGATAAGAAAAGTGCAGATATGAAAGGAAAAGATGCTTTTAATTTATACTTCAAAAAAAAGAACTAGATACTGTCAGCTGAGGACGACTACAAAGGAAACAAAAGACAAGATTAAAAGCAAGCGGTACTGCTTCATTTAGGATTTACAGTAGCAAAACACTAAATTTCAGACACAGATTCTCAAACTCAAAGGAAAGTTTGAGCAAAACATCTTCAGCTTCATCGACCATCTTCTTATGCATCTTCTCTCGAATGCAAGGTTCGGGATCACCGCTAATATCCTCGATCCTCTGGTACGAGAATATTATTGCTTTCTATTGGAAGACGCAATGCAAATTAGTGACGAGATCATCTTTCCGTTTCTTCGAGATCAGGCCTATTAGATGTACTGAATGCACCTTGTCCTCAGCGTTATTGAGTGCGTGGAGCGGCATAGCCTCAAAAAGCCCAGGTAAAGTTTCCCAGAGCGACGAGGGAGTAATCGACCACTGTGATCATGAAGGCGACGTATCATGTCAGAGTATTGAACGGCAACATACTTTTGGCCTTGAAGGCGACTCTGAATGCGAATCTCTTCGTAGAAGACGATTTCTTCGATGTCATACAAGCGACCAGCTATGATACCTGAAAAGAGACTGGATGGAAAATTAGCAACAAAAATCCTAGAATCACTAACTTTAAAAGTTAGTGGACCCCACATGATCAAAATGGAGGCTCATTAATGATTGGAACATGTGCCAGTAGAGAAATCTAAAAAGATTCTCTAAGGTGGGCTTTTATAATAAAGATTTTTAGAGCTGAGCTCTAAAATGGTATAAAATGCCAAAATTTCCCTAAAGAGAAAAAATGATCGAGATCGGAGCCAAGCTCTACAAAATAAATTGGAGTTAAGCCCTAAAAATCCCCAAAAAACAGGGAATTTGATATTAAAGATTATCAGAGCAAAGCTCTGTGGAGAAAAATAAATGAAATCCCCAAAGGGGATATGATCTAAAATCTAAATCAGAACTAAGTTCTATGATAACAAATGAACAAAACTTATGGAAACCCCCAAAGGGAATATGCTAGAGCTAAGCACTGTGATCAAAACGGAGTTGAACTCCAAAATTCCTGAAGAAGAATGTTCCAAATGTAAGTGCTAAGCTCTGTTGAAGAAAACTCTTACCAAAAAATTTGGGCAGGGTGAGTCTGCAATGCAGATTTACGGAAAAATAAACTAAGATTCACGACAGAACTAAGCTCTAATAGAGAAAAAAATTCTCAAAGAAGAAGAAGAAACGGAGGCGCATTTGTCTCCTAGGCCTTAATGTCCTATTTATAAAGAGATGGGATCGGTTTAAATTTCCCATATCCCGAGGCGGATCGGACGGCTTAAAGGCTGGACACCATTGCACTCATGTTTAAGCCACTTGAGAACAACGATGGGGGGCATTTGTTCCCTCATAAAAAAATAGGGCAGCACCTCAGGTGTTAGACACGAGAGCCCTCGTGTGCAAAACACGTGAATGCCTGTATCTGATAGGATTAAATTTTAAGGCAGTGCCTCACGTGTTAGACACATGAGTGCCAACGTGCAAAGCACGTAAATGCCTGTTTTTGATAGGATTAAATCCTATGGTATCGCCTCACGTGTTAGACACGTGAGCGCCTGCATGCAAAGCACGTGGGCACCTGCTTCATAAAGAATTAAATCATATGGCAACGCCCACGTGCATAGCACGGGAGCGTCAGCACCCAAAGTTGAAGCAGTTTGCTTTGGGTAAAGTTAAACTCTGCATTGGAAAATATTTCCCTAAACAAGAAAGATATTCTTTGCTAAACAGAGAGCCGTTGGATCAAAGATGCAATGGTGATTAAAAAATCACCGTTTAAATCAAAAAATAGAATTAAATTCTATACATGGGAAAAATATTTCCTTCAATCTTGTTAAAAAAACAATATATATATATATATATATATATATAGACACACACTTTGTTAAACAAAAAACTACTGGATCAAAGATCCAACGGTGGACAAAATTTCCCGGCTGATCTTTAAGATCAATTAAATCAATTGATATATCTCAATAAGAGATTTTCTTAAACTAATTGATAGTTTTTCTTCACCTATATAAAGGACCTAAGACTTCAAGTCTCGTATAGATAATCAACCCCATAAGGTGATATAAGAAAAAACCATGAATTCAATTCTCATCGAAGAAGATCTTCTTGCTCCTCTCATACCCTAGGTAAACACGGAGATAAAAACTTCTCCTTTGCCTATCATATATATACAAGGGTTTAACCCTATAAAAAGAACTCAGTTCTTCCTCTAGATCTATGATCCGCAAGACAAATCTTCCATAAGTTAAGAATTTAATTCTCATCGGGAAGATCTTATTCTTCAGATTCAAAGATCTTGGGGAAAACAATCTTGTTTTATCAACCCCCATATAAATACAATGTAAGAAAGAATATAAAAAAGATGGAGTTCATACTCCAGTAACTTAGTTCCTTCATAATCAAGAACTTAGTTCTTAAAGAAATCTGATCCCAGATTTATAAAATAGTAATCTTAGTGAACGTTAATGGTCAAAATACCATTAACAAAAGTTTAAATTCTCTAAAAAAACATGAATAGAGATTATGTAACATTTTAGATAATAGAAAATATTATTTTAGAATTTAAAAAAATAAAATAATAAATTTCACGGATATTATGCATGTATAGATTTGAGTTTTCGTAAATTGATATAATTATATACCTATATTTTGGAAAATAATTAGAAATTAAAATGAATTATTATTTATGGAAACATTTATTTAATATAGGCTTTTTATAATTAATATATAATTGTTTACATACAAGTTTAATGTTAAACTTGATTAGTGTTTTCCTAATTATGCATTTAACCAAGTTTATTTTTGTTAAAACAATGTTTAAATGTCATGGCTGTAACCATTGTATTTGTGACATTTGATTTTTGTATTTCTATATAAAAGATAAAAGAAAAGAAAAGAAAAGATAAAAGAAAAGAAAACGAATGAGAGAGGGAGACAATGAGATATGGGTAGGAGAGAGAGAGAGAAATATGGTTGCCTCCAACCATGTTTTACCCTTGATTCATTTCATTATCTCCTCTTCGTCTTCTCCATCTCTTCCTCCATCCTCACTGCCACCATAAATCACCCCCAAAATCAACTCAAAACATCACAAATACTTCACAAAAATTGTTCACCGCCTCATCCTACACCTCATGGCATGTTCAAGATTTCATTTTGTGGAGCTTTGGTCATCTTAGAATTTTCTTGAGTTGCTCCTTTGAGGAAAACACTCACCTTTCATCAAGTTGTTAAGTTTTTTAACCTCCTATACATGTTTAGAGTTAAAAAGTTTATGTTTAGTGAACTTGGGAAATTTCTAGGGTGAGTTTAGAAGATAAGACTTGTAGTAATGATGTAGTAGGGGGTTTAGTGAGTGTCTACTAGCCTTTTAGTGATAGAACCCGTGGTCTAAATGAGCTTTGAAATTTTCAAAAATAAGTTTAGAAATTTCCAATGTCGGTTTTATGGAACCTGTGGTGATCAAATGAAATCTGGTACTACTCGGGGACTCTGAAAATTAAATAGAGAATATTGTGAGATGCATAGACCTATAGAAAGCCACCGTAGAAGCCCAAACCCAAACCATTTAGTCCTGGCCGCAAATTTAATAAGAATGGCCGCAAATTGCGGGTGAGTAGAGGAATTAGGGTGTGATTTTTGTTCTCCAGCTCACTCACTAGATAACTAAGACTACCTTATACGCTAAAAAGTTTAATTTCACCTTAAGAAAAATCTGGAGTTGTTTTACTTGATTTCCGTCAATATTTTCCGACATTTGAAAACTTGGTTTTTGATATTTGAGTTTTGACTCGGTCGGTTGAAGTTCGTACGTCGACGTCGAGGGTTATTTTGTTGTTTTATCACGTGTTGACCAGAGGTAATAATCTATGTGCGCTTCGCTCGTTGTATCGTTTTTCAATTTGAATTTTTATGAAATACGATATGCTTTGAATTGTAGGTACAAGCGTGTGGACTTTCGGGACGACGAAGGAGGGTAAGGCATCCGTCGGGATCGACTAGAGTGAGGCGCTATAGGTCAGTAGATGTAAATCTACGGGGGAAGTCGGGTGGATGGCGTATAGTACCACCGTAACCGTAGAATTAGGATATGTATTTATATGTATATTTACGTGAATATTAGACATGTATACCTAGGTAATAGGGTTCTAGAATGCTATATGCATTAGAAGTATACTTGTAGGAAGGTATATCCCTAGTTCTACTTTTTCTTAGCCTTTGAGCTATATGTGTGTGTGTGTGTATATATATATATATAAGGATAACTACGATATGATATAATGAGATGAGGATCTGATATGATATGATGACACGAGTCGATATGATTGGATATGATAATATGAGGCGATGTTATATGATATGATATATGATGACGTGAGATAATATATGATGATATGAGATGAGATAATGTACTTGACTACAGATCCGTACTATTGATTTGATGATATTGTGTAACGACTCTGTTTATAATGTACAAAATTTGTTTAATGTTAATGTACTAAATGGAATATTGCAACCGTGAGTATGCTATAAGTATTTGATTTGTTTTTAAACAACAAGAAAGCACCTGTAGCTCATTCATAAAGCCTTGCACTGCTGTGACGTAGCCCTTGTGTTCGAATCCCCTCAGCCACATATTATTTTTATTGATTTTTCTTAAACTTTTTGGAAGCCTAAAATTTTACACGTGCAACCTACGTAAAAATGAAAATTCTCAGAAATCAAACATATGCACTCAATCTGATCCCATAACTCATATATCTCAATCTTATCATATTCATCGATCTCATGTCATATCCTTATAGTTTTCGTCTCATATCTCGATATATGTATTCAATCATTCATATCATCTCCAATTAACTTTTTGATCATATCCGTAGTTTTCTAGTATAGGTTTCTCCGACTATATTCTATATAGCGGTTTCCATTTTATATTTACGGGGTTTCTATACGCCATCCACCCGACTTCCCCCGTAGATATAAATCTAATCACTTGCAATACTCCTCACTAAGCCGAAATTGATGTGCTTCGTCGTCTCGGAAGCCCACGCGAGGTACCTACAAATGAACACATATCACAACGTTATGAAAACCAAGTCCGAAAACTAATACGACACACGAAGTGCTCATAGGTTAGAACATATAACTTACGCATCCAACAACAATCAAATAACCCTCATCGTTGACGTAAAAACGTCCAACGACCAAATACAATATCAAATACCACAACCCAAGTTCAGAAATCGCATAACACGAAATGCAGCAACGAAGGAAATCACAACCAGATTTCACCCTAGGCCAAACTAGGGAATTTTGCATATAGGGTTACTCTAGATATCACTTAAGGGACTCACCAACCAAAAATCATCGAATTCCACCAAAATGTGGCCGCAATTTGCAGCCACCATGAATAAATATGCGGCCAGATTAAAGCATTAGAGGCTAGGGTTTCAGGTGTGGCTTCTAGGTTGCCTGCATGTCTCTCTATCATGGGAACTTATTTTATAGTGGTCTCGGGTCATCCCAGATTCCATATACCATCCCAAACTGTCAATTAATCGATGTCGGGCAATTCTAAGTTTGTGTTTTGGGTTCTAGTCTCTGGTCTTGGCTAGAAAATCATCACCTAAGTCTTGTAAACACTCACTACATCTCAATTTACCACTTACAAGTCAAGTCTCTCACTAAACATCAACTTGGAAAATTCTAAGATCACAATCCACACTAAAATGAACTTTAAACTAAACTATAAGGTTAGGAAACTAATTACTGTAAGTCCACGTTGCCCACCCCGGTGCTTGTGGGGAGGCGGAAAACGGAATAAAAATCGGATTTTTACTACTCTAGGCAATATGGACTAGACAAAGTCGGGATCTTTTCTAAACAAAAACTAACTAAAGCTAACTAGAAATTAGCTACATGGAAGAATGGCTATACCTAGGGCTTTATGTCCTTCTCTCCTTGCTCCTTGTAGTGAACGGAAGTGATCTCCTTATCGTCTTCTCTCGTCGAAGAAGGATCCACCCGAGAGCTTCAACCTTTGGCTTTAACTTCAAGCTAGAAGTAACTAAAGTGCTAGAAGTGCTAATCCTAGAACCTTAGATGAGAGTAGAGATTATCAAGAAGAGGTTTTTCTCAAGCTCAAGTGTTTCTCAACACATTAGAGGGGAGAGCTTGAGAGAGAGGAAGAGGAGGAGAGAGAAAGCATATGATAGAATGAGAGAATAAAATGAACCATTCTCTCATATATGGGTGAATTATGTAAATTGATAATTAGTAAGATAATTTTCATGGCTTAATCAAGACGTGACCATTATCATTTCATTTTTAATGCAAATTGCAAGGATTAAAGAGCATCTTTTATATGAAATGATGATGGTCAAAATGTCAACCTAGGTCAACAAGTCAAGAATGTCAAATGGTCAACAACCCTAACCATGCACAATTATATTAAACTAATATCAATTAATCATAACACACACATAAGCATTAGGGTTAATAAAATGACAATGATCATTAACCCTAATCAAAGTCCTCTCCCTCTGTCTCAATCAACTGTGCATACGCACCCGTATTCGTGATCCGAGGAACACGAATACAATGAGATAAAACCAATCCCAAATCATATAGTAGGATCTGGCTTAAAGCAAAGCCCGCTAGTATAAGCTGTCCGGACAGCAAACGTGCACAAGTGCGCGGATGTGAACGAACCCTGTCGCAAAACCATGCGACCTCTACTCATTTTGCCTAAAGGCGAATAGCTCTCTGTGTGGGACTCTAAAGACTTGACACTACGCTGGCAGTGGGTTTAACCACAGACCGCAAGCGGCACTAGCTGTACGTAACGGTCCCCAGGTAGATGCCGATAAGAAGACTGACGAGGTGACCCCATCTGAACTCCTACTGAGCCTGTATGTGACAGTCTCCGTACAGTCCGGTCTGTTCGTCTGATACATCGCATGGCGGGCCTAGGGGGCGGTGAACGTCAGTCCCCTAATAGCGGTACAATTCATGTCGGAGTGTAGCCCAGAACACCCTGAGATAACACTGGAAACCTACCAGTATATCTCGCTTGCCTTGGCCAGGGACTACTTGTGTAATGGCTCTCCTACACACAGCGCGATGTCAACCCCCAATACCGGGAGAGACGAATCCTGTCTAACCGTCACTGCCTCCAACTGCTTGGGAATGCACCCAAAAACTACCTGTTTGCACGACTCCTTTGAGCCGTGGTAGGGTAGTAATCAAAGTGCAGTGGGAACACACTCGAGGGGAAGTGACAGTGTCAAGTCAGCAGACTAAGCTGTACTCATGTCACCTGGGAACTGATAACCGACGATAGGTATAATACCAACCAACAGTTCCCGACGAGTCCTGTCCAGTGTACTCGTAACATAACGAGCACCCGCATACTATCTCAAGTATGGCGTACTGACGGCTGTGGGACAGACCGTCTCCCACGCTGGGATGAGAAGCGCATACGCTAGTCTACTCCGGAGTATCGATGCCCTGTCTCGATAGTTCAACGACTAGGGACCTGTATAAGGATGTGCTTATGGATTACCCAGCCCCCACGAGTGTGAGCGCCAACACAACGCTGGTAATCAAGCAAAGATCCTAAGGGCTCTACTAATATGTATATAAGCGATATGCTAAAAGAAACACATGCACATATTGAAGTAGAGACAAACCAAGTAGCATACTACCATTTCGAGCAAAATTGTATATACAACTGTGAATATCCCAAGCTTCCATCAAGTAATATACAAACTAGTATGATACAGTAATGGCCTCTAGGGCATATACACTAACAATTACAAGATGAGAAGTGGAATATATACCTCATGGGAGCAACTCAAGAAAAACCCTAGATTCCCAAAGTCTCCAAAATCCAAACTTAAAAGGTCCATAGGGTTTAGGAAGAGGTGGGGATCATTTTTAATGAAGGTGGCATGAGCTTTTGATGAAGATTTGTAGATGTTTTCATGGGGTAGAGGAGGTGGAGGAAGCATGAAGATGAAGATGAAGGAGATGAGGTGATGAAGGAAAATGAATGAGGGAGAAATGGTCAAGGGTAGGAGCCTCTCTCTTTCTCTCTCATGCCCTCACATGGCATGCCATGTCTCATAATGGGTCCCCTCCCTCTCCCTTCAATTATTCTCTCTTTTCTTTTCTTTCTCTCTTTTCCCAAATAAATTACAAGTCATAAATACAATGAATATCATGCAACCAAAATGCGACATGTCATGGTGCACTAGCCATGACTAATTAAATATACGGATTTGGAATAATCGTGATTAGTAGTACACTAATCAAGTTTAATTTAAACTTGCATATAATTAATTATAAAAATGCCCAAATCCGATAAATATATTTTTTAATGAATAAATCATTTTAATCTCCAATTATTTCACAAATATTGGTATATATTTATACCATTTTATGAAAACCCCAAATTCGCAAATCGAATAGTTTTCGCGAAATATATTATTTTAATATTAAATTACAAAAATAATATTTTATATTTCTGAAATGTTATAATCTTCCCCTCTTAAATAAATTCGGTCCCCGAATTTAAATTTACACTACTACAAATAGGGGTTGCCCCTACGGATTTATCCGTAGGAGCAAATCACTGCCCCTACGGATTTATCCGTATGGGCAAGAAATATCCCTGTAGGTGCAAACGCCGTAGGTGCAAGTCTTAGCCTTGAACATGCCCCTACGGACAAAAACTTGCCCCTACGGCGTAATATGTAGGTCCAGTTGTCCCTATGGATTAGGCTGTAGGGACAAAAAAATTATTTAATTTATCGGTTTATAAAATAAATTAGTTGTCCCTACGGACATATCCGTAGGGCCAAATAGTTTCCCCTACGGATACGTGCGTAGGTCCTGATGTGTAGGGACAAAATATCAGGTATCCTGATATATTGTTCCTACGGATACATGTACTGGGGCATTTGTTTGCCCCTACGTACAACTACGTAGGGACAAGTGTAACCCCTATTACTGAGATCATAGGGGCAAAATATCAGGTATCCTGATATTTTGCCCCTACGGATAAATCAGCAAGGGCAAAGATGGTCCCTACAGATTAATCCGTAGGGGCAATTTTTGACCCTACGGATTAATCCATAGGTACATATTATCAGGGTTTTTTTTATAAAAAAAAGAGATGTCTATTTTTTCTCACCCTATGCACAATAATATATACATCACATATAAAATTAATCAACACGCAGAATATATATCGCAGTATTCATAATCACAACTCACGCATAATATACAAAAGAAATCAACAAAAGCAGAATATGATATCAATATAAACACGCAAACACCACCAATATCAATATCGTCCAAAATATATACAATATGTGTCATATAAATAAATACATGTTTAAAATATAAGAATAAAAAAGCTACCCTAGCTCGGTCCAGCTCCACCTCTGATAAACACCATAATCTGGCGCGCTTGCTCCTCGGATATACCCTGAGTCAATAAATCATGCAATGCGGAGTGTGCGGGAGTCTGAGTGGGCTGTGGAGCTGTAGGAGTGGTCTGCGCAACCGCCGCCGAGGTAGTGGCTTGCGGAGCCGCAGTTGCGGGAGTCTGAACGGGCAGTGGAGCTATAGGAGCTGTCTGCGGAACCGCAGCCGAGGTAGTGGCTTGCGGAGCCGCAGCCGAAGGAGATGCATGTGGAGGCTCAGCCGATGTACCCTATCACGTCTGGACCTACGTGTGTAATAAACGAGTAAGAACTGTGTATTAGTCGAATTCGTATCATTATCAAGTTATTGCGAAACCCCAATTTATGTATACTTAGGGACTTAGGCCTCGTTTGGATATCTAGTTTGGAAAACCGTAGTTTATTTTAATTAGATATGTATGTGTGATTAATCAAAGCTAAGTCTACAACCAAATAAGCTCAGGCTACGTACTAATATTGGATATGTTCCTATTTATAATATGACATAATATTTTACTATTAAGTAGTATACATACCAACATCTCCTTCAACTCCTGAACGGTGGCCTTCAAGCTGTCCAGTTCTTGCTGGAAACGTCGCTCACTGGAGACGGAGGAAGTAACCGCCGGAGTGGAGTCCAACCTCATATGGGCCCTGCTAGGGCCCAGTCTCCGGCCTCTCTCCCAACCTCCGTGGTGCCCTCCGTGTGTGGCGTCTAGGACTGGGGTCAGCAGCATCGGATCAATCTGTCCAGTAAAATCGATCCCTGATGCCTCGGCCTGCTCAACCACCTGCTCCTACACCCACATTAACCAGTAAAATATAAGTATATCATTTAAATTTGAACCTTTCAAAACTAAAATTTCAAATAGGGGTTGAATAAATATTAACACTTACGCAATACTCCTGGGTAGCGGCGTCGGGGTATCGAAGCTCGCCCGTGGCGGGATCTGTCGAGGTGCCGTGGACGGCAAGATACGCGGACAACACGCTCGGTGTACCACCCTGCGCCAGGGTCTAAGCTCTCTGCAATATTAGAAAATAACTCTTAATATTAGATATATTAGAAAATAACTCTTAATATTACATTATATCACAAAGGCCGGTCTATTGTAATTTACCGATAACTCCATGGCACGAGTAATATTTCTCGAGCCACCTGTATAAGTGGGACGACCCCTCTTCGCCGACTTCCTATTCTCTTTATTTTGATCGGCCTGTTTCTGCACAACACATTCACATTTAGTTTTCTAATTAAGCAACACAAAAAAATAAATTATATACTAAACAATGAATTACATTTAAAAAACATACTTGTTTGCGATGAGAGTCGAAATATTCGCACAATAGAGGCCATGTATTTACGTCGACTCTCGCAAAGGCCGGAGTAGATAGGAGGGCCGCTCTCTCTGCCTCGGGGGTCGCCATCCACAGGGAATAGCAGTCGGTCTTCAGCTCATTCCTGTTGGATCGGACCTTCGTCTGCATGTTCTTCATCAGGCCATTGTACAGAGCGTGAAGATCGAGCACCAACCCAAGGTGATCAGGGTCGGGTACAGGCTGAAAATCGTAATCCAACTGAAAATACAAAAAAAAATTGTTATTAGATTGCAAGTGTTAATAATAAATATATTGGATAAATCAAATGAAAATATATATTAATACCCAAGCCTGATCCCAGAAGAGGGCGAATGAGCGCCGGTGCTGGTCGCCCCACTCAACGTGAAGTCGATAGTTCTTCACGAGCCGGCTCTCATCCCCCATATACCGGCCGAACCTCTCGGCATGATCGCTGGTATAGCGATAATCAGGGGTAAAAAAGAGGGGGAATGCTGCCTCCCCTTTAGCTCTGTCGGGCCTCAACTTGTGGGACTGATTCGGGCCTCGAGTCCCCCTCTCGGGATGGGGAGGCCCTGCGTCTGCAAGAAATATCCAGACAATCAATATTAAGGTAAATTTGTATTAAGAAATCAAGGTTTAACGAAAATTGAAGTGTGATATATACCTCCGGTGACTAAAGCACGAGCCTAGGCCCGGGCAGCTGCACGAGCGGGACGATAGTTCCTCCGGTGAGGAACAGCCGGTGACCCGGACGCGGACGCATCTCCAACTAGAAAATAAACATCGATAAAATTACATGGAGTTCATGTTTATTCTTAAAGGATAAGTAAAATGAATAAATATTTTATATTTATTCATACAAACCTGCAGACTGAGCGGAGGGAATGGAAGTGACGGGAGTGGCCCCTGCACCAGACGAGGACGCACCACCTATAATTAGACAATCAAGTATCAGCTATATAAGTAATTGCAAAAAGAATGCGTATATCAATAATATAACATTCTAAATCAACATGTATACACTATAGGATATATAAACATACCCGCAGGTATATGATATATAAACATACCTGGAGGTGCGGGAGTGGCCTCTGTCCCTGATGTAAGTACGTAAGAGCAAAAAGAATGTATGTATATTTATGATATAGCATTCTAAATCAATATACATACACTATATGATATATAAACATACCTGGAGGTGCGGGAGTGGCCTCTGTCCCTGATGTGGACGCATCACCAACATCTAGACAATCAAACATTGACAATATAAGTAATTTTGACATGAACATGGATGTATATCTATAATATTACATTCAAAATGAATATGCGTGCAATATACCTGGAGGTGTGGCAAAGTCCACACGGAAGGAGGCATCCAAAGGGGTCTCCGATCGGGGTGCAAGACCAGCCTTCTGAAGCTCCCTATGCAGCTCTCCGGGCGGCAGAACCGCTCTGCCTCTGCCTCTGCCGGTGCCGCGGCTGAAGCTCCTTCCGCCCCTCGCTGCTCCCGTCATCATCATCAAATCTAGATAAACGGTTCGTGGACGCATTAGACAATCATTACAAGTATTGACTATAAATGTATAGATCGTAAAATGTGAAGTAATAATATAACATTACTGATAACCTTTTTCGTTTCGTGGGCGCATTAGACATATCTACTTGGATTTCATCATCGATATCATTTCTAACCCACGTAACTTCATGATCAGCCGAAGACAACCCGTCTTTCGAAACAGACGGTCGGAGCACTCTAAGTCTTCTCTCTTCTTCATCCTCATCGGTGTCCTCGAATTCTGGGACATCGTAGACATCCCTGGGTTTCCAACAGCATACGACACTCCATCCCAGATACTTCAAACACTATGAGTAGTATACTTGGAATGCATGGTTCGGAAAGATAAACGGATCTTCCTAACCATAAAATTGAAGTGTGTTCACACTGGTCAATCCATATTCATCTTTCCAAGTCCCAAGATTGCTTCTCCACTTATCCGTATCGGTTCGCGTATCGTACCAAGTACACTGGAATATATAAAAGGGTTCTGATCGTTCGGGATAGTGGATGCCGAGTATACAATTTAAGTATCCATAATAAATCACACCATTCGATCCTTCCGTCGCAATCCCACTATTCTGAGTGGTTCTAGATATTTCTATGTCCTTAACTTCGAATTTGTATCCAAGGACACTGAATCCTTTATAATATGCAACCTCCATACTAGGAAATTGAGCTAAACATTTTGAATCACTCTCAAATGATGCAGACAAGTTTGGATTGTGGATCTAACAAAATAAATTTTACGACAAATACATAACGATATAAGTTTAGATTAAAACTGATAGCAATAACATGTTATTCGAATAACTTACATGATCTGCAACCCAATCGCAAAAATTATCCTGATGATATTTTTCCAATCGTTCATCGTTCCAATCAGGATGCCCCTCATGTACCTCATTAAATGAATTCTGTTTTCGACAATAAATTATGACATTAATATTATATCATTTCATACACACACAAACACAAATATAACAATTAAACCCAAAAAACTTACTCTCTAATTTTTTCAAGACATGCGCAATTAAGCAAGATAAACCGGTATATCTTGTTCATAAACATAGTGTCTACCCTCTTATAATCGTCTTTACCATATGGCCCATCTTGAATTCTTCGAGGCCGGTTAAGTCTCGTCTCAATGTTCTCATCCAGATAGCGGGAACAAAATGTAGTTGCTTCATCAAGAAGATAACCGTGCATGATAGACCCTCTGGTCGATTTCTATTGCGTATATACTTTTTAAGAGTGTAAAGGTACCTGAAGAAAATATGTTGAATAAATAAATACGGGCATACAGGACAACAATAATTTTAAAAATTGCGCGAAACGAAAAATTCCACGTACCTCTCGACGGGATACATCCATCGATATTGTACCGGTCCGGCTAACTTAGCCTCAGTTACAAGATGAACCGTCAAGTGTATTATGATATCGAAGAATGATGGTAGGAAAATACGCACAAACTTGCAAAGTATCAAAGCAATAGAATTTTCTAGTTTATCCAGCGTCACAACATCTAGTGTTTTAGCACACAGCTCTCTGGAAAAATAATATAGGTCGTTGATTACTAAACCAACCGATTCGGGGAGAGAAGTCCTGAGGGCTAATGAAAGAACGTGCTCCACGATAACATGGTGATCATGACTTTTTAGCCCATCGATCTTGCCTTTCACAATTTTTATCTTCTTGCTGAATGATCCTGAGAAACCTGTGGTAACTTTCAAATCATGCAACACCTGCATGAATCTTTTCTTCTCTGGTTGTGACATATGATAAGCGGCATTGGGAAGTATAAACTTGCCTGGTTTACCCGCTACCGGTTTAGGGTGCAATTCACTTCTTATTTCCCAGTCCTGTAGATCCATCCGAGCATTCAGGTTGTCTTTCGATTTCCCGTCTTTACAAAGAAGCAAGTTGAGTATGTGCTCTGATACTCCATTCTCTATATGCATGACGTCCAGACAATGACGCACTAAATTTGTTGACCAGTACGGAAGCTCGAAGAAAATGCTTAACTTGTTCCAAAATGGTGGTTTGACCTGTTTTGTCGGATCCATCCCGAAGGTCACATTATTGTAACCATCCCACTGAGCAGTCACGTCCTCTCCAGACAATGGGGCTGGAGGTCCAAGAAGCTCCTGGTGACCATCAAAGTGAACAGCGTCTAACCTGTAGGGGTGGTCTAGAGGCAGGAAACGTCGATGGCCGCAATAACAAACCTTTCTGTTAAAATTCAAGAATTTCGATGTTGTGTGTTGATGGCAATGAGGACATGCTTTGTGACCATGTACGGAACAACCTGATAGAATTCCATATGCAGGAAAGTCATTAATTGTCCACATTAAAGCCGCACGCAGTATGAATGATGTATTTGTGTTTGTATCGTAAGTCTCTACACCATCAATGAACAAAGATTTTAACTCCTCGATCAGAGGTCGGAGATAGACGTTGATATTCTTTTCCGGTAAGTTTGGCCTGTCGATAAGAAGAGGCATCATAAAGTATGATTGGTCCATAGCCAACCAAGGCGACAGATTATAATTATCATTACAACGGGCCATGTGCTGTGACTTCTAGCCATATAGTTGAATGGGCAGAAGTCATCACTAGCCAGTCCGAGCCTGACATTGCGAGTATCGCTACTGAATATTGCGTGCCTCCTATCGAAATCCTTCCATGCTGGTGAATCTCTTGGATGGCTCATTTTTCCATCTTCATTTGGAGGAGTATGGTGATGCCAAATCATTGCCTCGGCTGTTTTCTTGCACCTGAATAGCCTTTGCAGCCTCTGTGTTATGGAAAAATATCATGCTATCTTGATATGTATATCAGGCTTCTTATCAGAATCTTTCGGCTTATACCTGGCCTCTCCGTATGTTGGACACTTTTTCAAATCTAAATTCTCTTTCCGGTACAACATGCAATTTTTAGAACATGCTTGAATTTTCTCACACTTCAGACCCAAATCAGACATCATCTTCTGGGCTCCGTACCAGCTGTTGGGCACGTTATTTCCCGGGGGCATAGAATTTTTCAAGAACGAAAGAAGCATTGTGAATGACTTGTTGTTCCATCCATTTAGGCACTTAATCTGGAAAAATCGGACGAACCATGAAAGGGTGGAATACTTTGCATTCTGATAAATTATTTTCTAGCATCATTCATGAAATTTTCATATTTATCCGCACGCGGTCCTTGACCGGAAGGAATGTCGTCTTCGGTACGAATAGATTCACCTAGGGCAGCCTCTACCATATCCTCCATTTCTTCTGATGGAAAGAAATTACCGTCTTCTTCTTCTGCCACATTACCGTCTTCTCCTTCTTCTCCTACCGCGTTATCATGTTCTCCTTCTTTTCCTGCCGCATTACTGCGTTCTTCTCCTTCCCCGTGATATTTCCAAGTTGTATAAAGTCTAGTAAAACCATATTTTACGATATGAAGCTCTGCCAATTCTACCTTCTGCCAGTACTTATTCCTACATCTATCGCACGGGCAGAGAATCTTCTCTATCACGATCTTATTATGTGCGCGTGCAAATTCAATAAAAGCAGCAACTCCTGCGACAAAATTAGGTTGCATACATTGTTGCCAATCCACATACATCCAGTCCTTCACTCTGACGTACTCATGGGCCATGTTAGACTGTATAACATATAAATTATAGGTTATGATGACTATATTGAGAAATCTAAGAACGGGATGGTTACTGACAAAGGAGAAAATCCGTGTATATGCTTTGTGTGTGCGTTTGTCGTTGAAAAGAATAAATTATCGATAATCAAAGTTAGATTTGAGGATACCCATGTATGAGAATATGAAAGTTTCATATTATCATCGAATATCATATATCGGTTTTAACGTGAACATCTTGAATCGCTCTCTAATGATGCGTTTGTTGTGTATTCTTGTTGTATGTGTGTGTTTCGGCTGTCGAGGGTAAGGCTTCTATCCCATTAAGAACATATAGAGCGAACACCTATTCGCTTGTGCTTTCAACCGTTTCGAGTAAATTTCGGCAGTACCTCCCCGCTGTTCTCCGAGTACATTGTAATAGAATAGATAATCACTTCAAAGCTGTGAAATAACGTTGAAATGAACATCTAATCTATCTTTGTACACGGAGAACCAGCGGAAAGGTACCGACGAAATATCTCGAAATGGATGAAAACACAAGTGAATGAAGGTGTTTGCTTTATACATTCCTAACTTTTCCACATGGGAAAAATCTATCGGTTATCATACGATTGAATCTTCTCGTCATATAGACTACATGACGGTTGTTAGTATCGAGCTATACCGTCCGATATTTAACAGCCTTCGTATAGTTCTATGTCACGACGAACATCGAACGTATGTTAACCGATAGACGGGGACTAAGTGGCACTTTGAGTTTTATATATGAGTATCGATGAGAATATGAAAGTTTCATGTTATCATCGAGTATCATATATTGGTTTTAACTTGAATATCTTGAATCACTCTCTAATGATGTGTTTGTTGTGTATTCTTGTTGTATGTGTGTGTTTCGGTTGTCGGGGGTAAGGCTTCTATCCCATTAAGAATGTATAGAGCGAACACCCATTCGCTTGTGCTTTCAACCGTTTCGAGTAAATTTCGGCAGCACCTCCCCGCTATTCTCCGAGTACACTGTAATAGAATAGATAATTATTTCAAAGCTGTGAAACAACGTTGAAATGAACATCTAATCTATCTTTGTACATGGAGAACCAGCGGAAAGGTACCGACGAAATATCTCGAAACGGATGAAAATACAAGTGAATGAAGGTGTTTACTTTATACATTCCTAACTTGTCCACACGGGACAAATCTATCGGTTATCATACGATTGAATCTTCTCGTCACATAGACTATACGACGGTTGTTAGTATCGAGCTATACCGTCCAATATTTAACAAGCTTCGTATAGTTCTATGTCACGACGAACATCGAACGTATGTTTACCGATAAACGGGGACTAAGTGGCGCTTTGAGTTTCATATATGAGTATCGATGAGAATATTAAAGTTTCATATTATCATCGAATATCATATATTGGATTTAACTTGAAAAACATGCCGTTGAAACAAATTATTGTTCTCCACCTTGCACTCTCTTAACAATGGTACATGCATTAAACAACATGTAAGAGCTATCTATAACAACTCTAAACTTTCACCTGTTGCATGGGTTCAATAAAAAGGTTTTTGATATAACAAACACAACCTTCCTCAATTTTTTTGGAGACATAAATCAGAGAAAAAATAGATTTCAGATGGTATTAAAAATACCAAATTCTTTCATTGTTGGGATAATGTCAGAAGATGTCAAAACAGAATTACAAAATTGCAAAATATAGAAGGCATTTGTTTTGAGGAGCATAAACAGATTGTTCATATGACAGCTTCTCATTTTGAAAAAGCTTTTACTTCACAAAATATAAATGCAGAATTTGATTGCAGACATATCATTTCTAATATGATTTCAGACATATCAGGTTTAGGGTTAGAGCCTAGGGTTAATTTGGGTTAATTATTGATAATTTGAAAGGGTTAGGGTGTTGGTTAGGGTTAATTAGGTTAATTTGGGTAAGTTTACCTGAAACAGCGCATTCTATGAATGATTAAGTTTGTATAATCTTCACACACGTGTTTTCATGTATGCTGGCCATCTTGAGGGTGCATGTAATATTTTTATTTTCCTCTCAAATTGTAATTTGCATATATCATGAAATCTTGCCCCTTGGTAAATATTTAGGTTTAGGGTTAGAGTCCAGTATCCACTCCAGTTTATTGCAGAACCAAGCAAAATTGTTGAATCAAGACTTGCACTACACACTCACCATTTTGACTCTTCCACTCTCACATCTATAGGCACACCTTTTTTTCAACCTAATAATAAGTTAGCAGCCAACACATCGACATTCGCTCTAGTTAGAGTTTTCCGATAGCATCTCGCTCCTCGCTCCATGGCCAATATTCCTGTCATACATCAATCTATGGCCCACGCCCACAAACAAAGTGGGGGCACAGAGAAATGATGCTCTATATAGACTTACAAAGGGATTGATATGTACAGGGCCAACATGCATTATGCAAAGCTTTTTCCTAAAGTTAGGAAATATTTTTTCAAACATAAAGAGGTGCTCAAGACTGTTAATTCTACTCTCGTTTGTCTTATTCCCAAAAAAGCAAACTGTCGCTCCACCATTGATTATAGGCCTATAAACCTTTGTAATTTTCTATACAAAATTTTCATTATCCCCAAGCCTAGCCCCAGCCCTAGCCCCAGCCGAACCCCAACCCCAACCCTAACCCTAACCCCAACCCCAACCCCAGCCGAACCCCAACCATAACCCTAACCCCAACCCCAACCGCAACCCAAGCCGAACCCCAACCCCAACAGCAACCCCATCCCCAGCCCCAACCGCAACCCCAACCCTAACCCAAACCCAAACCCCAACAGATGCCTAACCCTAACCCTCATCGGTACCCAAACCCTGAACCCTAGACCTAAAATCATCAAAATTATGTTTAATTGAAGATTTACTAACCTGTAGCCGGTGGAGGAGACGACGGAGACGCTCGATCGGTGGTCGACAACGCGCGCAATCGGCGACGAGGAAGAACGAGGGTGGTGGCGACGACGAAATGGAGGGCGGTGGCGACGACGAGGACGGCAACGAGAACTGCGACGCGGCGGGAACGAGAGTTTTGGGGATTTTGGGAGTTAATGCGCGCGAGAGAGATGATCAGCGTAGGGCATTTCTGTGCCTTTTTAATTAAATTCCCATTTAGATGTTGATTGGTGATTTGTTTTGCGTATGAGTTTTGAAATCAAAGAATTAACCGCAATCAAGAACGGTGTCGCTTGGTAGCTAGCCGGTTGAGTATGGGTCGGTCCACAGGGAAAACGTGTATTTTCTAGTTGTTCTAACGAGTCAATTCCTATTTGTGGTAGGCTTTGATTTTCTATAAAAACTGAGATTGAAATTGATTTGGATTAAGACCATGCTAGGGTTAGGATTAGGTTAGTTTGGAAAGTCAATTATTCTCACCGCTTTCTTTACCCTAATTAAGAACTTTAGGTGTTAAGGTAATAGTTAACAAAGGGGATTAGCACGACCGGGAAGAAACTAGGCTTCTTCCCTTTGGTCCTTGTCCGTCCTTTCTTAACTCTTAGCCCTAACCTCCATGGAAATCAAACACAACCGGTCTTAACTAGGGAATCACCGCTACCTCGTGGGATAGGGTTCCGTAGTGAGCGGTGTGTGTTTGGTTTGCATAGAGTCCTACTTTAAAATATTGAACGGGCAAGAAAGGGGTGAGAGATTTTCATCTCTCAAACCTTCCCCAAACCTAACCCTAACAAGTGAGGAACTACTCACTCATTAGGGAATTAACAAAGGAATTCATTTTTTTATTTTTCTTTTAATAACCTAATTAACGTGCGGAAAATAACTACGGCAGATAAAAATTGCAGAGAAATAAAATTGCAGATAAGAGATTTAAGATAAAAAAAACTTACTTTTTATTGATGCACTCTTTGACGATTACAATGAATGGAAATTTTAAACTAGGAAAATAAAAAGAAGCATGCTCTAAAAAGAGCTGTAGGCTTCCTATTTATAGATAATAGAAACCCTAGGGTTTACATCTGATCCACATCTAGAATTACAGAACAACCCTGAGAAAACCGGGTCAATGCACCGACTCCACCGACACGCACCGACACGCGCCGACACGTGTACAGCACGGCCGCAGATCCGCGGCCATAAGCCTTGTTTGACCGCGGATCCGCGGCCATATAGTGGACTTTCTGTCTCATTTTTCTAGGGTTGCTTCATGTTGCCTTTTTCTTCTGGTTTCTTCACTTGGTTTCTCAGAACATCTTCTATTTTCTTCCAGATTTCCATAGTGCGGAATGTTGTGGACTTTTACCGTTCGCTTCATGTTGAAGTCTTGGATCTTGTGCTGCCTTCGTGCTTTGTGAAATCGAACTGTTCATTGATCTTCATTTGTTTCTTAAACTATAGGCAGCATCATAAAGATTCTTCTATTTGTTGGTCGTAGTCTCACTTTTGTAGCGTCTTTTCATCATTTTCACTGTATTGTTTCGAGAACCTGTAACCTGCAACTATTTAACAGACATGGATCAAAAGCACCTATTTATTTGCAATATGATTAAGAATGGGGAATATAATAATGCAAAATTCTGATATGAACAAATACCCCCAAACTTATCTTTTGCTCGTCCCGAACAAAACTAGTTTATTCTCGAAAAAACCTAACCTCACTTTCCAAGGGAAACGCGATTGCACTGAGCTTGTGCAACAAGCCGTTAAACCTCTAGGTGTTCCTAGTAGGAGGAGTGTTGTCTCCTGAGGGTTTTCAGCGGATATTACCCACAAAATCCGATCAATTTGGCATGTTGACTTTTATTTTTCAATTCGGCGTTCTAGCAAGAAATTCTATTATCTTCAACTCAGAAATTATCAACTCATATTTTTCACACTCACCTATCATTTAACTTAAGATTGTATATGTTCTGTAAATTTATTTAGCTTTCAGCATCTTTTGAATTTTCCTTCAAGGGTTCCATCTCAACTTAGGAATTTTTATCATTTCTACTGAAGGTATAAGTCCTATTTTTCATTCCTATCTCTCATCCAAACCCCAATCATATACCCCTACGTGTGTGTATATGTCACCCCTACACTTGGAAATTCAATTCAAGCTATTATACTCTTGTCCATCGTCCAAAGTACTTTTAGTTGGTGAATTTTAGATGAAATTGCTCACACATTCTTCATACGACCGTTAATACTTCTTGAGGTACTAACGACCGATTACAAAATGTGTTTGCGCATTATGGCGTAATTCTTCGTCTTGTAATACCTAAGGCTTTATCAGTGACTACCAAACCAATTGGTCTAAGGCACTATGTGATAAAGCACCCTCGCTATATATTTTTATTTTACGCAGCCTTAAGTAATTACAAAACCAGTGTTCATTTTTTTTATATCTCTTTATTCACACTTATAATTTTATTTTCCTTCATATTAAGGATTTTAGACAAGAGCATTTCAAGGTATCCTCTACTATTCCAAGTTTCAAGGTGCGTGTTTGTGCAGTTGTAGGGTATATATTTTTAGAATTTAGACTTAAGGTTCGGAATTATTTTTCAGACTTACACTTCAATAAAAATTTCAATACTCTTCCCTTATTTTAACTTAGCCCAAGAAGTGAACTCAAAATTTGCCTATTTCTAAGTAAACTACAAGGATATATATTTTCTACCGTTAGATTTTTAAGAAAAGTTATTTTTAGGGTTTTTAATTTACTAAGATTTGGGATCTAGTTTTTCCTAGCTAGTTAACCGTCTTGTCAAACTTAAGTCAATTATGATCAAAATTGAATATTTCAATTTTTATAATTTTTAAAATTTTTCAAATTTTCATTTAATTTTTTTCTTTTATATTTCTGTTTCATTTTTTCCTTCATTTTTTATAATTTTTTATAAAGATGCAATGCAGAATTAAACATGCAAAAGAAAGAGAAAAAATATATACAAAAATTTAAAAAAATATGCAATACAATGATAACTATTTACAACCACCTCCTCCCCCAAACTTACCAAAAGCAGTGCCCTCACTGCTCGGCCCCTCGTCGTCCCCTTGAGCGTGAACGGGAACGCTCCTCCCTAGCTAGCAGGGTTCTGACTGCTCTACATCTATCAGACGCCGATCATGCTCCCTCATCATCCCCCTCAAATCGTCAATCCCCCTAATGGCTCTTCTTATTAAACGTGCATGTTCTAAGGGGGTGAGCTCCTCCTCGCTCGCGGTCGAGATGGAGCTAGGTGTTCTGGCAGGCACGTGTTCCGCCGGTTCTGTTCGTGACCAAACATCAGTCAAGCGTGTATAGGACGTAGATACGCCCTCAATGAGAGGCCTGATGGGTATACCTCCATGCATGTAAAATTCAAATTCCTCCACAGGGAGGAAATAGCGACACAGTTCTGTCACTAACATTGGGCATGGGTAGTTCGCGGCCCTTTTGCCTGCACCAATTGAGTTAAGCAGAACCG
Organism: Agapanthus africanus; assembly: GCA_030015575.1. Taxonomy (NCBI): domain Eukaryota; kingdom Viridiplantae; phylum Streptophyta; class Magnoliopsida; order Asparagales; family Amaryllidaceae; genus Agapanthus; species Agapanthus africanus. The sequence goes on from CM057339.1 coordinate 725,415,060, forward strand.
TGCACATGTCGAATCTAGAGTTCCTAGTCATTAGTGTGTGCACGATATGAAGTGACAGGGTGAAAATGTGGTATTATGGGAACACCCAAAAATATTGTTTTGTGCCCACCGGCACACGGTTAAAACATTAGCGAAAAGGGTTCTCGCTTGTATTCCTTTCCTCGGTTCCCTCGAGCAATCATTACCCATTAAGGGCATGTAATCTTCAAACTGAAGGGGTTGATCGTGAACAGGTAACTTAGGGATTAAAGTGACTTCATGGATGAAGTCTCTGTTAATAATTATTTCCCTATCGCCCCACAGTAACTTGATAAATCCGTATTGTGCAAGGTACCCTTCTTCCATGCACTCGTAAAAATAAGTGACCTAGATCTGGAAGGGCGTAAGCATTTTGATGATTATACATCAAAAAATTCCAACCCCTCCGTGCGATTTCATCAGCAAAATAACTCCCATATATCGTGTGTGAAAAGATCTGTGAGAAATCCTGCTCTAACTGCATATTTGGTGCCATCACAGAAAGCTTACAGTTCTAAAAAGATTTTAACAGAGATAAGTTTAGAGATCGAACCGCCTCTGAAAATTTTAGAGGGAGAAGCGGCAAGGGCGCGGCGGAAGCGCGGCGCAATGTAGGTTCCTGCGGCGTTTGGGCGGCGGCGCAGCGAGATCTCGCAGCAGAACTTTGGCGGCGGCTAGGGTTTTTAGAAGATGAGAAATTAGGGTTATGAGAAATCAGAGGAAGGGTCGGGTGTTATTTATAGGGGTGGAGTGTTGGTTATTTATAAAAATCCCCTCTTAAAGAGGGGAAATTATTTGTAAATAAATTTTTTTATTTTTTATTTTATTAAATCTGGAATTTTACAAAAATACCTAAAAAAAATTTATTTTCAAAATTTTAATTTTTTATGTTATTTTGTTTTTATATAATTACAAATGATACATACCTCCAAACTTGTTTGAAACAGTGTTTTGGCTAGATAATCGAAAATTTAGGGGTAGATGGAAGAAGATCAGTCAATATAAATCGGCTCCTGTAAAAACAGGAGCTCCTCCGAAGGGTCCGCAGTGAGAAACGGTTTAAGTCGATGTCCGTTTACTTTAAACAGTGTACCGTCCTCCGGGTTTTCTAGATCTACCGCACCGTGCGGATATACGATGCGTATCATAAATGGCCCTTTCCATCGAGATTTGAGCTTGCCGGGATGGAAATGTAACCGGGTATCGTAAAGCAAAACCTGTTGACCAGGTTTAAAAGTTTTGCGCATAAGGTGTTTGTCGTGGAACACTTTCGTTCGGTTTTTAACAACTACTGCGTTCTCATAGGCTTCATCCCGCAGCTCGTCTAATTCGTTCATCTGCAGCTTTCTATTGCTGCCCGCATCTCCTAAAAATAGGTTCAACTCTTTAATTGCCCAAAATGCCTTGTGCTCTATTTCAACTGGAAGGTGGCAAGCCTTTCCATAAACAAGCTTGTATGGAGACATGCCAAGATCGGTCTTATAGGCAGTACGAAATGCCCAAAGGGCTTCAATCGGTTTTGATGACCAATCTTTACGGTTTTTGGAAACCGTTTTCTCCAATGTCTGTTTAATCTGCCGATTCGAGATCTTGGCTTGCCCACAAGTTTGGGGGTGATATGGCATTGACAGCTTGTGAGTATTGAGTATTTTCGCATTAAGGACTCGAAAGTCTTATTACAAAAGTGAGATCCATTATCACTGATAATCGCGCGAGGATGCCCAAACCGAGAAAAAATGTTTTCTTTGAGAAATCTAACGACAACCTTGTTGTCATTAGTTTGGCTGGGCACAGTCTCGACCCATTTGGAAACATAGTCAACAGCAAGTAGAATATACATGTTCCCAAAGGAATTGAGAAATGGTCCCATAAAGTCTATCCCCCAAACATCAAAAATTTCAACAACCAAAATTGGTTGGAGCGGCATTTCATTTCTCCGAGAAATCCGGCCCAAGTGTTGGCACCGGGAGGATATCTTGCAGTATTTGTATGCATCTTTAAAAAGTCGTGGCCAGTAGAAGCCACACTGCAAGATTTTTTCTGCTGTCTTTTTGGGGCCAAAATGCCCGCCACACGCTTGATCGTGGCAGAATGACAGCACGCTCTTATACTCGTTGTCGGGGACACACCGACGAATTATTTGGTTGGAATAGTATTTGAAGAGATACGGTTCATCCCAGTAAAAATGTTTTACTTGGGACAGGAATCGGAGTCTGTCCTGATTCGACCAATCATTTGGTATCAGTCCGGTGACCAAATAATTTACGATATCGGAGAACCAAGGTTCGCATGACACGGTTAAGAGCTGCTCATCGGGAAAAACATCTTTAATAGGAATTTGAAGTGTAGGCGAAGAAAGGAGTCGTGAAAGGTGGTCGGTGACTACGTTTTCACATCCTCTCTTGTCTCGTATGACAAGGTCAAACTCTTGCAGTAAGAGGATCCAACGTATTAGCCAAGATTTGGCATCCTTCTTCGCAAAAAGATGGCAAAGAGCTGAGTGGTCCGTGTAAACGATGACTGGAGAGCCGATTAAATAGGGCCTGAATTTTTCTAGTGCAAACACAACGGCTAAGAATTCTTTTTCAGTTGTTGTGTAATTCAATTGGGCCTCGTTTAATGTTCGTCTAGCGTAATAAATTACGTGCGGCATCTTATTTATGTGCTGTCCAGGGACAACACCAATGGCGAAATCAGATGCATCACACATAATTTCAAATGGATACGTCCAGTCGGGAAATGAAAGAATGGGAGCGGAAATAAGTGAGTGTTTCAATGACTCGAACGCCTTCATGCAGGTTGAGTCAAAATCAAAAGTGATGTCCTTAGCCAACAAAAGAGTCAAGGGTCTAGCTATCTTACTAAAATCCTTGATGAACTATCAATAGAAACCGGCATGGCCAAGGAAGGCTCGGATGTCTTTGATGCACTTGGGAGGAAGAAGATTGGAAATGACTTCAATCTTAGCTTTATCAACCTCAATGCCGTTTTGCGAGATGATATGTCCTAAGACAATACCCTCTCGTACCATAAAGTGGCATTTCTCCTAATTTAAAGTGAGGTTCTTATACCTACAGCGGGTAAGAATTGCGTCTAAATGTAACAAACACTCATCAAAGGAGTCACCGAAAATGGAGAAATCATCCATAAAAATCTCCAAAATTTTTTCCACCATGTCTGAAAAGATACCCATCATACACCGCTGGAAAGTAGCAGTTGCATTGCATAACCCAAAGGGCATGCGACGATAAGTGAATGTACCGAAAGGAAAAGTAAATGTGGTCTTGTCTTGATCCTTTTCGGCGATGGGAACTTGATTATAGTCAGAGTAGCCATCCAAAAAGCAGTAAAATTCATGCCCAGCCAATCGTTTTAGCATTAGGTCAATAAAAGGTAACGGAAAGTGGTCTTTCCGTGTCGCGGCGTTGAATTTTCTATAATCGATGCAAACTCGCCACCCAGTTTGGGTGCGAGTAGGTATTAACTCATTCGCCTCATTAGTTATGACCATTATGCCCGATTTCTTTAGGACAACGTGAATGGGGCTAACCCACTGGCTATCAGAGATAGGGTAAATGATACCACTATCAAGACATTTTACAATCTTCTTTTTAACAGCCTCCTTCATTATGGGGTCGAGGCGTCTTTATGGATCCCTTACTGGCTTGGCATCATCCATCATATGTATATGATGTTCAACTATGAGGGGACTAATCCCCTTGATGTCCGCCATAGTACAGCCAAACGCTTGCCGATTATTTTGTAAGACCATTAAAAGGGCTTTCTCTTGCTCGAGGGCTAGAGATGCCGATATGATAACAGGAAGAGTCTCATTCTCACCTAAGTAAGCGTATTTAAGGTGAGATGACAATATCTTGAGTTCGAGTTTTGGAGGTGAAACAATTAAAGGTAAAATTGATGAAACTGTCTCGAACTCGAAGGATTCCAACAATGGTTCGAAGCGAATGTAAGCAACCGAGTCGGATGGTTCAGCTAACTCATCCGAAAATTCAAAGGACTCAAACTCGGGTGGTGAGTCTTCAAAATTGTCCAAAAAAGTGAAACACTCGTAATCGTTATCGGGTGTAAAAGCTGTGTCAGATTCAAGGAGGAACGCACTAGTGGCGTCAAAACTGCTGTGATTGAACAGAAATTTTTCGAGCTCACAGTCCTCTACTTTAATTAAGTATACTAGCATTAGGCTCGGAGGGCTGATTCCCCAACTTAAAAATGTTGAGTTCAATTGTCATATTTCTAAAAGATAGGTTCATCGAACCATTTCGACAATTGATCACCGCATTAGAAGTCGCAAGGAATGGTCGACCGAGTATCACCGGAATTTGACTCCGGGGGTTAGCTACAGGCTGTGTGTCCATAACAATGAAATCAACGGGGAAAATGAAGTCCCCTACTTTAATTAACACATCCTCTAACTCACCCCTCGGATGGGTGATGGATCGGTCGGCCATTTGGAGAGTACAAAGTGTGGGTTTAAGCTCTCCAACGCCTAATTGTTCATATACTGAATAGGGAAGCAAGTTAACACTGGCACCAAGATCTAAAAGTACGCGATTGATGTTTTTATCCCTAATTGTTATTGAAATTGTAGGACAGCCAGGGTCCTTATGTTTTTGGGGTAAAGGTTGGGTAAGAGCATCACTTACTGCACTAGCCAAGAAAACTTTCTTAGGTACCTGCGATTTTCTCTTCTTGGGGTATAAGTCCTTTAAGATTTTAGCATAAGAAGGGACTTGTTGGATTGCATCCAAGAGAGGTATGTTAATGCTAATCTGTTTGAATAACTCCACAATTTTCTCCATTTGTGGAGTAGGTTTATTGGATCTCAACCTGTTTGGAAATGGAATATTTTGAAAATTTGTTGAGTCTAATGTTTGTGCAGTAGATTGCGGAGTTGGAACGGATCCCAGTGTTGGTATTTTCATGGTGTGAGTTGTGGGTCCGTTCGAATTAGAAGAAGTAGAGCCTTGTGAAAATGAAGAACAGGCTCTGAAGAAGACGAAGAGGAAGAAGAAGAAGAAGAAGCGGCGACCGGGGTGTCATTATCGCCAACATTGTTGTGCAATACCTTTCCAGATCTCAATATAGTCACGGCACTCACATTATGGTTTTGTTGTTCATGAGCAACATATGTATTTTGTGTGTGACCGGGATTTGGCAGTGGTTGAGATGGAAGTTTACCCTTTTCTTGCTCGCTTAACGCAGCATTCAGTTGTGCAATTTAGGCTTCAATTGTTTTAATACTCTGATCATGTGAAGCAGTATGTTGCACCAAAGACTGAATGGATGATTGGATGCTGGCTGAGGATTGCGTAAATTGTTTTAAGAACGTATCCAGACTTCGTTCTAGCGAGAAAACCTTATCGTTATTCGGCTGAACAAAATTGTTTTGAGGATAAGAGTTGTTTGGTACAAAATTGTTCATTTGGTTTTGGTAAGGTTGGGGTTGGAAAGGATGCTGATATTGAGTTTGTTGAGGGGTTTGTTGTTGTGGAGGAGGCCTTTGAAAGTTGTTATTGCCTTGGAATTATTGTTGATTTTGATTCCAAGCAAAATTTGGGTGGCTCCTCCAACCAGGATTGTAAGTTGAAGAGTATGGATCATTTCTTTGTATTTGCTGAAAGGCAGCATTGACTTGATCTTGTCCTTGAATAGGTAGGTTGTAATGACACTCTTCGGTTAGATGGGATGGATCCGAACAACAAGCGCAAACAGTGCATGGGAGTAAAGCAGGGGCAGGAGAAGGCGATGAGAATTTGCACTCAATTGCTTCTAGTTTTTTCGTGAGTGCAGCTATTTCGGCCTTCATTACAATTGATATATCAAGTTGATGTATGCCTGCCCTAGACTGACCTGATGAAGTAGATGAAGTGGTCTTAGTGCTTTCCCACTGAAGTGTTTGTTCAGCAAGATCGTCGAGAAATTGCCAAGCTTCCTTGCTTGATTTTGTAAGAAAGTGACCTTGACAAATGGTTTCCAACAACTGCTTAGTTGCTGGGTTCAGTCCTTCGTATAAAATTTGGCAAAGTTGCCAATTCTCGATACCGTGGTGAGGGCACTGAACAAGAAGGTCCTTAAATCTTTCAAAACACTTCCAAAAAGGTTTGGAAGGAAGCTGGGAAAATTGAATAATTTCATTGCGCATTCTCGCGGTCTTGTGGTGTGGGTAAAACTTTTTTAGAAAAGCCTTAACAAACTCTTCCTAATTTTTTATGGAGTGTGATGCTGTGCTATATAACCATTTTTCAGCTAAGTCACATAAAGTGAATGGAATGACACGTAGCCTTATAGCATCATCAGAAAGTTGTGTGGTCTTCATCATTGCGCAAACATTCTGGAATTTGTTAATGAAGATGTAGGCATCTTCGGATTCCAGCCCGTGAAATTTGGGCAACATATTGATGAAGTGGGGTTTAATTTCAAAGTTATCCCCATTAGCCGGTGGAAGTGAAAGACAAGCGGGAAGTGCGGTGCAGATGGGATAGAAAAGATCCTAGAGCGCGATTCGTTGGGGCGCTTCAACAGGTGGGTGTGGTGGGTTATTCGCACCCAGTGGAGGTGGAATCAGTCTCGAAGGTAAGGGGTTGTTAGGATTGAATCCCGACATCTCCTTAGAAGATGATGAATTTGAAGATGAAGGTAAAGAAGTGGAAGGAATTTCGACTTCGGAGTCGAACGCGTCGTCAGTAGGCACTAACGAGACACGGACTAAATGGGCGCTAGTGTCTCTAGTCCAACTGGACATACACTAAAGAGGTGTAGTATAGTTAAAAGGTAAAAACAGAAGGTGGGGGTAAGAAAACGTCAATAGGAGAAAGTGGGGTGCAATGGATTTCTAGCGACAAAATGGCAAGTTTTTTGTAAAAATTTTGTTTTGTGGTTTTTTTATGGAGTTTTTGCTAAAGATTTTTATAAGGAGCTTAGACACACTTTAAAGCAATCACAATATACACAATCAAGCCTAGAGCTAGGGTTTCTTAAGTCAACTAGACTGCTTCTAACTGTTCCAAAGGGCAAGTTGTGAGATCCTCAAATCGCCTCTTCACCGCCAATTGTGGCCAGGTAAGCACAAGTAAAGAAAAGAGGGATCCGCTCAGGAATCACCGTGAGACGGGCCTTTTAAAATTACCTTTCCCACTTGTCTAGCCTAGTAACCACAAAGTCTGGTTTAGATAAACGACCGATGCCTACAACTTTTCCTTTGTCCTAATGAGCACGACAGTCCTTATTGGCTGAGTCTAATATTTTTTAATTAACTCGATGGTTGATGCAAAATACTTTTTGTGATTTTTGGGGTCCTAAGAAGGGTAATGAAATCCCCACCCAATCTGGATTGGTGTTATAGCCCCTTAAAAGTCCGTTTTAAAAATGCAAAGTAGTAAACACACAAAAATCCAAAACACTTGCTAAAATAAAAATTCTTTTATTTGCGGCGCAAAGAATCCTGCACAAAATCAAGTTATGGGAGAAGGGGGAGAAGTTTTGCGCTAAAAACCCTGCAAGAAAATTTTTCAGAGGACTGCAGAGGGCAGAAGAGAGGAAAAGAATGCTTACAAAGAAATTCAGAGGGCTGACGTCAGCAGGAGCACGGCGGATCCGCGGTCGGATGCACAATGTTGCGGCGGTTCCGCGGTTGAAGAGTTGACTCAGGCCTCCAACCTTCTTCTGTTGTCTGTTGTGGTTCTCCTCTGTTTGTTCAGATCTACCGTTTGCTGTTTTGTTCGCTGGATTTTTACAGATCTGAATCTGTTCGTCTTTCCAATCCTGCACAATTCGCACGAAAACCCTTCAAAAATTAACAAGATGATAATTTTTTTTTGTTTTTTTTTTTACATTTTTCAGTTTTTATGATTTTTAATTTTTTAACTAACCCGAAATTACAAAAAGAAAATAACTACCGTATCCCCGGCAAAAGCGCCATTTGATTGGTGATTTGTTTTGCGCATGCGTTTTGAAATCAAAGAATTAACCGCAATCAAGAACGGTGTCGCTTGGTAGCTAGCCGGTTGAGTACGAATCGGTCCACAGGGAAAACGTGTATTTTCTAGTTGTTCTAACGAGTCAATTCCTATTTGTGGTAGGCTTTGATTTTCTATAAAAACCGAGATTGAAATTTATTTGGATTAAAACCTTGCTAGGGTTAGAATTAAGTTAGTTTGGAAAGTCAATTATTATAACACCCGAGTCCAATGCTACTATTTTCAGTTACTGTTTGAGCATAATGTGGTACTCATTTCATTTAACTTGCTTGTTTGTTGCTTACTGTAAAATTTACCCGGCAAAGTCATTTCTACATATAACAAATTTTGGCATCTAAAATAAAATTGAAAATATTCATCTTGGCCTACTTGACACCCCTAGCCTCGTGGTAGCGTCCGTGCATTGTGTTCTCGTCCCGTTCAGTGAAACGGACGAGTTTGGATGGCTACGTGCACGTACGTGTGTCCGTTTTGGGGTATGCTTTTTAATCATAAAACACTTAATTTTAAAATTTGGATCCCGCTTAAAATCCTATTATTTCAATTTCAAATTTTTGGACTCGACCCCGGAGCGATTTGGAAATGTTTTATTTGGCGCCAAAATCCCAAATTTTAATATTATTAAAACCATCGCATATATTTTTCTAACTAACCTGATATCTTACTGTTCATTACCTATCTTTTAAATCTTTAAGTTAACCATATAATATTTTTACAATCTTTTATATCCTTCTCAATTTATTCTCTCAGCCAATTGCAACCTCCCCTTTAACCCCATGGGCCCTACTTTCTCTCTCTCTCCCTCTCTCTCTCTCTCCACTTTTCTCTCTCTCTCTCTCCCTCATATATTCTCTCGTACTTCTCTTTATCATTCTTTCTCTTCTTGCTTCATGTCTCGTTTCTCATTTTTTTTAACTGTTCTTTTGTTGCCGGAATTCCGTCGTGCCGGTGACGCTTCTCGACGTTCCAGCGAGGTACCCCGACCCGTGTGGTTCCTTTGTTCGTCGTTTGGGTTCATTCCGTGAACCGTGCGCCCGTCGCGAGTTTTCCCCGCCGACGGTTAACGTTCCGTTTTCCCGATTCGCGACCCATCGAGGCAAGTTAATCTTGCTACATGCTATATAATTCATTTTATACCTATTTAAATAAATACCATACCTATAGTTTAAATCTAGTGCCCCATGTTTAATTTTATAACGTTTCGATGTTCCGTTTGCATCCGTTTATATCATATTAAATCTAGATCATGAAAACTTATCTTGTGACATACTAGATTACATTATACTGCAACCATATCATTTAAAATATATGTCGTCGTAATATTTATTATTATTATCTTTAATTAGTTTATAATCTTCATTTTATAATGTTATACATTTGAAAATCTTATAGTTTACACATGAAAAGTTGTTGAAAAATCGGATATGACAAATCTGAAATTTACTGTACACCTTACCTTATAAAATTCATTATAAATCATAGAAAAATCATTAGTATACGTTCTTTGGTTCGTTACGAAGCTAACTCAGAATACTATAACTCTATGAAATATTTACTTGCAAAATAAATTGTTTAAATAACATAAAATGCAAATGAATATGTCTTTAAACTGCTGTCCAGGCAAATTCCAGCAGCAAACGTTCAACTTCGGATGTTTATAACTTTTTGTAGGGACAACCTGAGATGTTTATACTTATAAAAATGAAAACCTTATTGAATTATCTTTGTTTTGGTATAAGACACGTCCCTTTTGGAGAACGTTTGTTATTTTTAAGCTATTTTACAAATTAGGGTGACGCTGAATTTCTGAACAGAACCTTCTTGTGCATGGTTAATCAATACCACTTTTATAGTTATTAATCGCTTTGAATATGCTATCCATATTAATATTATTATATCAATATTTATATTACATATTGCTTAGTTGTACATCCCACATTACCATTTTATAGTTTTATAACTTTTCGGATACCCGTTTGCATCCATCGCATTTAAGATACATATAATTGCATCCATAGATCACATTACTACATAATAATGTGATATTAACACTCCATGTTTAATAAATTGCATCCTAATTAATATTGGAACTATAAATGTAACCCTAATCGATAACTGTGCATCCATATCCTTGAAATTATATCTATTTGCATATCATATTACATGTTCCAGTTTATTGTTCTGATAGTACTCATGCTTGTTTATTTATACACATGCTTATGTTAGTTTGATTATGAGCACCCACATGACATTTTGTGCTTCCTGACATGACCTGTTACACTTCCTACTTGACATGATATGGTACCGTACACTGCTTGACTTGACCTGATGTACTATGACCTGACCCGTTACCTGATCCTGTGTCTAATGCCAACAAACCTGACATGTAGTCCTTACGGACCGTTCCTGTTGTCTATTCAGACAAACCTGCACCTACCTGATCCTGTGTTGGCATTAGTTCTTGATTATGGAATACCTGACTTGAACACATAACCTTGGGGGTATGGGGAAATCAAAAGTGTAAACTAAAGTGTAACTTAAAAGGGTATTACTTGATCCGTGGTCCCGGGGGGTAACGGGACAGAGCCATTCGTGACTCTTACATCTTGATCCGTGGTCCCGGGGGGTAACGGGACAGAACCACTCTTGGTTCATATATTCCTGATCCGTGGTCCCGGGGGGTAACGGGACATATCCTTTGAGTTACATGGAGGATTACATTAATTGATTTCAAACAAACTTTAGAGTAGACAACCCAGTAGCACAGTTTAGATTGATCACTGCACGTCACATACACTGATACACTTCATTGTTATACATCCCTGTTGACTTGTTACTATTTATGATTCATGCCTGCATATCTCGTGTATCCTGTTCATTTATTATTGCTTGATGTTATGACGCGCTGACGTCTGGGTTTTGCATGGCCCAGATCCTCTACCTTTATTGCAGACTGATCAGGAGTTTTGCCGCTGTTAGATCGAGCGGTAGGGATCATGTCGGTATCCGGTCTTACTTTCCAGGTGTTTATTTGATCTTTTGCTTCCGCATACTATAGCATTTCTTGACTCTTTTACTCTGGCTTATGGACATGTATTAGATAGTTAGTTTACTTTCCTGTTCTTGATATCTCTACAGCCGTAATGTGACTGTGGAAGGATTTTTCCTAACCACAAGTAGCATGGTTGGCTATGTCACATGCCTATTTTAAGAACCTTAGGTGTTAAGGTAATAGTTAACGAAGAGGATTAGCACGACCGGGAGGAAACTAGGTTTCTTCCCTTTGGTCCTTTTCCGTCCTTTCTTAACTCTTAGCCCTAACCTCCATGGAAATCAAACACAACCGGTCTTAACTAGGGAATCACCGCTACCTCGTGGGATAGGGTGCCATAGTGAGCGGTGTGTGTTTGGTTTGCATAGAGTCCTACTTTAAAATATTGAACGGGCAAGAAAGGGGTGAGAGATTTTCATCTCTCAAATCTTCCCCAAACCTAACCCTAACAAGTGAGGAATTACTCACTCATTAGGGAATTAACAAAGGAATTCATTTTTTATTTTTCTTTTAATAACCTAATTAACGTGCGGAAAATAACTACGGTAGATAAAAATTGCAGAGAAATAAAATTGCAGATAAGAGATTCAAGATAAAAAAAAAAACTTACTTTTTATTGATGCACTTTTGACGATTACAATGAATGGAAATTTTAAACTAGGAAAATAAAAAGAGGCATACTCCAAAAAGAGCTGTAGGCTTCCTATTTATAGATAATAGAAACCCTAGGGTTTACATCTGATCCACATCTAGAATTACAGAACTACCTTGAGAAAACCGATTCAATGCACCGACTCCACCGACACATACCGACACGCGCCGACACTTATACAGCACGGACGCGGATCCGTGGCCATAAGCTTTGTTTGGCCGTGGATCTGCGGTCATATAGTGGGCTTTCTGTCTCATTTTTCTAGGGTTGCTTCATGTTGCCTTTTTCTTCTGGTTTCTTCACTTGATTTCTCAGAACATCTTCTATTTTCTTCCAGATTTCCACAGTGTAGAATGTTGTGGACTTTTACCGTTCGCTTCGTGTTGAAGTCTTGAATCTTGTGCTGCCTTCGTTTTTTGTGAAATCGAACTGTTCATTGATCTTCATTTGTTCCTTAAACTGTAGGCGACATCATAAAAATTCTTCTATTTGTTGGTCGTAGTCTCACTTTTGTAGCGTCTTTTCATCATTTTCACTGTATTGTTCCGAGAACCTGTAACCTGCAACTATTTAACAGACATGGATCAAAAGCACCAATTTATTTGCAATATGATTAAGAATGGGGAATATAATAATGCAAAATTCTGATATGAACAGATGCCCCTACGGATTAGTCCGTAGGTCATTGGTTTGCGGCTCCGTAGGGGTAAACAACAAATTACGATTTAATATTTTAAAATTAAAACGTCGGGAACCGTAGGGACAACCGTCGGGCCCTACGGATTAGTCCGTAGGGCCAAAATAAATCTGCCCCTACGGATTTCATTATCCGTAGGGGCAACCCCCTATTGCAGTAGTGTTAAACCCCTAAATAATAAAACATTTTAATAATCAGCTCCACTCAACGGGGCTCCGAAGTCACGGAAGATAAAGAAATACCACAGCGCATCAAGTGCGCATGAAAACGAGTATAAAACTCAAGGTCGAACTCCGTCAAGCGTAACGCAATCATCGGAGTCACAATGGAGATATAGATCTCGAAATCCACTACTGAAATTGTTGGACATGTATGCCCTAGAGACCAGTATTGTATATGTATGCATGTGGATACTAGGGATATGTATGTACAGAACAGTCTTGCTCAGTTTGATAGTATATTATTTGACCCGTCTTTATCGGCATATGTGTATTTATTTGTATTGTTGTTATATCTAGCTTGCACATATTGATGAAGACTCGATACGGTAGTATACTATTATGATTTGTCTTTATCTTAACATGGCATATATCATACTCGTTATTACATATTGCGGTTACATGTTGATAAAGTCTCTAGGATCTTGCTTGACTACCTGCGTTGTGATGGCGATCATACTTGTGGGAGCAGGGTAGTCTACAATCACATCCTTAAATGGTCCCTAGTCGCGTGAGTATCGAGACTGGGCATTGATACACCAGAGTAGACTAGTGTATACGTTTCTAGCCCCGTCGGGGGATGGTTGGTCCTGCAGCCATTGGTCTGATGTACCCAAGATCGTATACAGGTGCTCACTGGGGTGAGTACAATGGACGGACTCGCCGAGAACTTCCATGTGGTACTGTACCTATCGTCAGATGGAAGTTCTCAGGTGACATGTGTATAGGTTAGTCTTTGGACCCGAGATCAGCATTTGTCTCGTGTGAGTTCCTACTGAACTTTGATCACTACCCTACCACGGCTCTACCGAGTCGTGCAAACAGGTTTTGATTGGTTTCAGTCCCGAGCCACATGGAGGCAGTGAGCAATTGTCGAGGATTCATCTCTCCCGGTATAGGGAGTTGATATCGCACCGTGATTCGATTGGTCAGGACCATAAGACCATGGCCAAGGCAGATGGAATTTACTGATAGGTTGATCAGTAGTTTCCCGGATTGGTCCTGAGCCACATCGGCACGACTTATCAGGTTATTAGGGTCTTACGTTTACCATCCCCTAGACCCGGTAAGCGATACTCTTTGACGAAGAGACCGTACTGTGCAGATATTGTCACGGATAGGCTCAGTAGGAGTTCGGACGAGCTTGCTCGTCGACCTTCCTTTTCGATAGGTACCTGGGTAGCCGGTACGTACAGCTAGTGCCGCTGACGTACTTGTGGTTAAACCCACTGCCAGAGTACTGTCGAGTCTTTAGAGTCCCACACAGAGGGTTTCCTTGATCCAGGAGAAATGATGTAGTAGCCGTATTGGATACGTGCAGGGTTCGATCGGTTGATGTACTTTGTACCCGGACTTTCGATCGGACAGTTTGTAATACCAGCCGGCTAGGGTTTGAGCCGAATTATTAAATCAGGTATTGATTTAATAATTTACGTATATGTATTTCGATATATATTCTAGTATTACGTTCTTCGTGTTATTCTATCTCTTTGGGCGTTCGGATTTTTATCCGATTGCCGGTATACATGTAGAGTAGACTGAAATCCGTATTTATTACAGATTTCCTTCTAGAAAGTGGCCACCTCATTATGTATTTTTCTTTTATTTGATAATTGAAAATGAGGTGTAAAGAAAAAGGTATGGGAGGAATGGTGATAACCATGCTTTAATAGTTTACAAATGAATTTTTAATTCATTTGGAGTTACTATTGAAGCATGGTTGTTAATTGTTTAATGAAAGAATTCATACACAAAACCTATGTGTGTATTTTCTCTTTCATGCTTGCTTCATTATTCTCTTGAGCTCTCATTTTCTCTTCATCTCCTTCCTCCTCTTGCTTTGCTCCACCTTCATCTTCTTCCTCTTCACTAACATTCTCATGAGTTGAGAAACAAGTGAAGAGGTTAGAAAAGAGATAGCAAACACTTAGATACCCTCACTACATTCTAGATTACTTAGACTAGCATTCCAAGTTCTCTAGTCGCTTTTTTGACATTTAGCAAAGAGCTAGAGCCATAGATCATACCCTCGGGTGGATCATCGAGGACTAAGGAAGACCGGAGAACAAGCTCAATCCCGGAGAGCCGAAGGAGCGGGAAAGAAAGATCAACCAAGTTCAAGGTGGCCACTTGGAGCACACGACGAGGAGAGAAGACCGAAGGACTCGAGCCTCTTGGCATAACTTCTTCATCATAGTAGTTAACTCTCCTTGTAATGCTAGTTAGGTTTATGGTTAAAGATCTGGGTTAAAGATAAATCTAGTGCCAAACTTTTGTTCGTTATAAAATTTTTGTTCCGCATTTGGCCACGGTAGTTGGCCGGGGCACTTGGGTAACCCTTCATGGTATCAGAGCCAGCCCATAAACCCTATCTTAGCAGTTTAAACAATATTAAAACAAAGAAACCGAAACGACGCCACAAAACCAAAACCCAAAACTTCAGTTTCTGTTGATTTTAAAAAAGTTTCAAATTTTTTTTTTAAAAATGTGCAGAATGCTCCTTATATTGTGACATGAACACTGACCAAAAACGACACTTTTTCACCTCCACCTGGCCGGCCAAACCTTCCAAAATTCCGGCCTCCTCGGTTTTTTGGGGTCCTCATGTGTTGTGCTTTGGTCTGTGGCCTTGTCTCCTGGAGTTTGGGTTTCTAGTGTTGTTTGTTTTTTGCCAAAATTTGATTCTCTATGGTTTTCTGTACGGGGCAATTTGGCGTGTTTAGAAGTCGTTAAATTTAACATTGTTTAATAGTTTACAACACATTCACTTTTATCTGCGACCGGGAATGTCACTCGATCGGTAAAACTCGTCTGATTACTATATGTTCCTTTAGACGGGTTTTGCGAACGTGACATTCACGTTGATGTCTTGTGCTTGTGCCGTGTTTGTGGTTGGATTGTTGTGGTGGATAGCATGTGGTGCAATGTTAGAAATACAGTTTATAATTCATTTGTACATTTGTTATTGCGGGGAGAGCGTCCGACATGTGGACTGCCGTCTTTGCCGGGTTGTATATTATTTTGGGGCACGACCGGATTGAGGTCGATGTCACCGCTTGTATATATTTTTTTCATTTTCTGTATTAGGATTACCCCCCGGTGGAGTGCACGAATAGCCGGGTTCTAGAAGGCAACAAGCCCGCATCTTATGGCGCTGAGACGGAGGGGGCTTCATTCTAGAACCGGCGGGCTATTCGCCGCACTCGTAGGGGGTACAGGTTTTCATTGCACAGGCTATCCACACGACCGGAACGTCAGGTTTTATTTGCGGCTCAAATGAAACCCGGGGCTCCAAGATTATCCACCATTCTGTATTGTTATCTGTGATGTTGTTTATTATCATGCCTGGGACGAATGTTATATATACTTATATATATACTAGTAGATGTTGTATATGTTTTGCACCCGTGCTAGTCCAGCCCCCGCTCTGTCGTTAGTTAAGTAACCTAATGGGTGATGACGGGGTCCAATGGCGAATGCGGATGGCATATACGTACATCATATTTTCGTTCTTTTCTGGTGTGATAGGTTACAAACTGATGGGACCGCATTAATTTTGATTAATGCAAAATAATAAACCTAAAAGATGTTGTTGGAACCAAGCTTTAAAAAATGACATTACAGACGTTCTCTTTTGCTTTGCACAGTGGTATTCAGTTTGGAATATCCAACACCTCATTCGACGAGGCAAGGGCCGAGATCCCTTCACCGGAAGTGACCCCTTGAGTAAAAATTTTGCGTCAGGGTAATAACTTCACTATAGTCGATTATTTTTTGCTTTGCATCGTGGTATTCATTTTAGAATATCCTGCACCTCATTTGACGAGGAAAGAGCCGAGATCCCTTCACAGGGAGTGACTTCTTTAGCAAAGGATTTCGCCACTATATATTTATAAAACCACTCAGGTTCCTTCAACGATATCAAGTTCATTACATTAACGGGTTTTTCGCCAAAAACCCAGCCGTAGCCCTCCGTCATTTCGGATTGGTATTGCTTAGTATTCGTACTACGCATTTCAATAATTAGTCGAGGCATAGTGTTCGGTAGCTATGTAATGCTTTTCCGTTGCTTATGCGATTGGTTATGACAGTCGTGCGATTATTTTGATCTTTAGTCAAGGCTCGTACGGGTGGATCTAATGCAATCCAGATGATGACGGGTAGAACTTGACTAGGGCTCTTTGATATTTTGATCTTTAGTCAAGGTCACTTGGGTCCCAGGGGCAAAAACCACATCGGGAGTTTCAAATATACAGGAAACTTGCAGATTTAGCATACCTTCTGGAGTGTGGTGACTAGAGTAGATTCCATCTAGTACATCACACACTGATAGTTGGATCCCGATCCCCCTAATGAGTAGGATTACTCTCGGGAGATTATCACACTTAACAATCAATGCTATAAACTAAGTAGGTGTCTAGAAAGGTGTTAGCAGGGCTACGCCTCCAGGGAAAAGAGGTTATGTAATTAAGGAACTTCGTGAAAGCGTTGGAAAACCTCCTTCGAAGTACCAACACCGGCCTGGCTGAAAGGTTAAGCAAGTATTGTGACGTGCGATTAATCCTGAAAAGTTCTTCTTTTAGGGTTTGAAGAAGAATTTGAGAAAACAATGGGAGCCATCCTGGTTAGATAAATTAAATAAACAATCTAATCTTGCAAAAGCGCACGCTGAGTGTTTTCCCTCTCTCTCTCCAGGTAGCAACCATTTCACGCCCTAATCTAGATAATAAAATGTATCGCTTGACCGATCCGAATTCTTATTCGGAGCTGGGGAACGTCGGTTCCGCTCTAACTTACGACAACAGTCATAAGTATGGGCATGGGAAAGAGGAAAGTTTGAATTGCTTGATAAACCCATCGAAGAAGAAACATACTGTTGCGTCTTCTTCAGGTGTTCTTGTTATTGAGAACTATTTTTCGGTCAGTCCTACCTCCTGGTACTCGATACCGGATCAGGATCTCATATCTGTAATTTATTGCAGGGACCGAGAAAAAGTAGGATAGTTGGACCTGGTGATATGTCCCTCAGAGTGGGGAACGGAGCACAAGTTAATACTGCTGCCGTCGGTGAATATCACCTAGTATTGCCAAATGGCAATACTATGATTTTGAACAATTGCTACTATGTGCCTTCCATGCTTTGCAACATCATATCAGTTTCTTTACTCGATAAAGATGGATATAACTTTGTTCTTGATAGAAATATCATGAACATTTACCTTGATAAGGTACTGGTTGTAGAAGGTACACTGTGTAATGGTATCTATGTTCTAAATCAGAACACAATTGTCAATGGACAAAACACACGCAAGAGGAAGAGTTCAGATACGAACGAATCCTACTTGTGGTATTGTAGACTTAGTCATATCCGAGAGAAAAGACTAAGTAAGTTGCATAAAGATGGACTTTTGAATACGTTCGAATTTTCATCTTATGAAACTTATCAGTCTTGTCTCAAAGGAAATATAACCAAATCTCCGTTCACCGGGCATGGAGAAAGAGCGGCAGAGCTCTTGGGACTCATACACAGTGATGTATGTGGTCCAATGTCTATACATGCAAGGAGTGGGTTCTCATACTTCATCACATTCACTGACGATCTCTCTAAATTCGGATATGTGTATCTCATGAAACACAAATCTGAAGCTTTTGAGAAATTCAAAGAATTCAGAAATGAAGTAGAGAACTAGACTGACAAAAGTATCAAGATCCTCCGATCTGATAGAGGAGGAGAGTACTTAAGCACGGAATTCCTAGATTACTTAAAAGAGAATGGAATTCTCTCTCAGCTTACTCCTCCTTATACACCACAGCACAACGGTGTATCGGAGTGGAGGAATCGTACCCTATTGGATATGGTTCGCTCCATGATGAGTAATGCCGAGTTACCTCTTTCATTTTGGGGATTTGCGCTTGAAACAACAGCTTACTTATTGAATCAGGTTCCGTCTAAATCTGTGCCTAAGACTCCATATGAAGTATGGAGTGGAAAGAAACCATGTCTTAAATTCATTAAGATATGGGGTTGTCCGGCCTATGTGAAAACACAGAAGCCGGACAAACTAGAGGCACGATCAGTTTTATGTAAGTTTATAGGATATCCAAAACATTCAATGGGATATCTGTTCTACCACACCGAGGAACAGAAGGTGTTAGTCACTCGCCACGCCACCTTTTAAGAATGGCAATTTCTTGCAAAAGAAACAAGTGAGAGCGCGGTAGAACTGGAAGAAATTCCAGAGGAACAAATTACAACTGAAGATTTAGTCGAACCTCAGGATTCAATAATTCCCGACGAACCTCAGCCACTCCGTAAATCTAGTAGGATTTCTCATCCGCCCGAGAGATACTACGGTTTTCTCATAGACGGGGATCGAGAGGACTGCATCTTGGAAGAAGATGATCCTACTAGTTTCAGACAGGCCATTATCAGTAGGGACTCTGATAAGTGGCTGATGCAATTTGAAATGGAGTCCATGTACACCAATAAAGTGTGGACCCTGGAAGTTGCTCCACCTGGGGTAAAATCCGTTGGATGCAAATGGATCTACAAGAAGAAACTTGGTGTAGATGGACAGGTGGAAACCAATAAGGCTAGACTCGTTGCAAAAGGTTTTCGTCAAAGACCAAGAGTGGACTATGACGAAACCTTTTCTCCAGTGGCTATGCTCAAATCCATTAGGATCCTACTTGCCATTGCTGCCTTCCATGACTATAAGATCTGGCAGATGGACGTAAAAACGGCTTTTCTAAACGGAAGTTTAGAAGAGTGCGTTTATATGGATCAGCCATAAGGTTTTGTAGACAGTGGGAGAAGCGGGAAGGTGTGCAAGTTACTCAAATCCATTTATGGATTGAAGCATGTATCGCGGAGCTGGAACATCTGTTTTGATGAGACAGTCAAGGACTTTGAATTCATCAAGAACGAAGATGAGCCTTATATATATAAGAAGATTGTAGGACGGACTGTCGTGTTCCTGGTCTTGTACGCGGAAGACATTCTTTTGATAGGAAATGATATTCCTATGCTACAATTGGTCAACCTATTCTTATCACAAAGGTTCTCGATGAAAGACCTAGGTGATGCCTCGTACATTCTGGGGATCAAGATCTACAGTGATAGATCCAAGAGATTACTGGGACTTTCACAGTCCAGGTACATAGAGACCGTACTAAAGAGATTTAGTATGGAAGATTCCAAGCACGGTAACATACCCGCATTGCACGGAATCACCCTCTCTAAGGAGATATCTCCCAAGACTGACGAAGAGAGGGTTCGCATGGGCACTATACCCTATGTTTCAGCGGTAGGATCTATAATGTATGTGATGCTATGTACGAGACCAGATGTAGATTACGCGCTGAGCATGGTGAGCCGGTATCAGTCAGACCTAGGTGAGAACCACTGGACAGCAGTAAAGAACATTCTCAAGTACCTGAGAAAGACTAAGGAGATGTTCCTGGTTTACGGTAATGGAGACCTCAGGGTCGAGTTCTTTACCGACTCAAGCTTCCAGAGTGACAAGGATGACAACAAGTCTGTCTCGGGTTTTGTGTTTACCCTCAACGGAGGGGCGGTATGTTGGAAGAGTTCCAAACAGGATACCGTCGCAGACTCGACGATGGAGGCTGAATACATTGCTGCAAGCGATGCCGCAAAAGACGCGGTCTGGATAAAGAAGTTCATAGCTGAACTTCAGGTAGTTCCGTCTATTGTTGATCCAATACTAATGTATTGTGACAACAATAGGGCTATACCTTTAGCAAAGGAACCACGGTCTCATCAGAGATCCAGGCATATCTTAAGGCAGTATCATCTGATAAGGGAGATCGTAGATCGCCAGGAGACCGAGGTCCGGAGAGTGGATACGAAAGACAACACGGCGGATCCATTTACAAAGGCCCTCCCTCAAGCACAGTTCGAGCGACTTTTTAGGATGTTGGGTATGTGGTATGCCAGCAGCTGGCCTTAGTGCAGACGTTGGGTATTCGATACGCCAATTACTGGCCTTAAGTGCAAGTAGGAGATTGTTGGATATGAATGCCCTAGAGGCCAGTATTGTATATATATACATGTGGATACTAGGGATATGTATGTACAGAACAGTCTTGCTCAGTTTGATAATATATTATTTGACCTGTCTTTGTCGGGATATGTGTATTTATTTGTATTGTTGTTATATCTAGCTTGCACATATTGATGCAGACTCGATACAGTAGTATACTATTATGGTTTGACTTTATCTTAACATGGCATATGTCATACTCGTTATTACATATTGCGGTTACATGTTGATAAAGCCCCTGGGATCTTGCTTGACTACCTGCGTTGTGATGGCGATCATACTTGTGGGAGCAGGGTAGTCCACAAGCACATCCTTAAATGGTCCCTAGTTGCGTGAGTATCGAGACTGGGCATTGATACTCCAGAGTAGACTGGTGTATACGTTTTTAGCCCTGTCGAGGGATGGTTGGTCCCGCAGCCATTGGTCTGATGTACCCAAGATCGTATACAGGTGCTCACTGGGGTGAGTACACAGGACGGACTCGCCGAGAACTTCCATGTGGTACTGTACCTATCGTCAGATGGAAGTTCTCAGGTGACATGTGTATAGGTTAGTCATTGGACCCGAGATCGGCATTTGTCTCGTGTGAGTTCCTACTGAACTTTGATCACTACCCTACCACGGCTCTACTGAGTCATGCAAACAGGTTTTGGTTGGGTTCAGTTCCAAGCCACATGGAGGCAGTGAGCGATTGTCGGGGATTCGTCTCTCCCGGTATAGGGAGTCGATATCGCACTGTGATTCGATTGGTCAGGACCATAAGACTTTGGCCAAGGTAGGTGGAATTTACTGATAGGTTGATCAGTAGTTTCCCAGATTGGTCCTGAGCCACATCGGCATGACTTATCAGGTTATTAGGGTCTGACGTTTACCATCCCCTAGACCCGGTAAGCGATACTCTTTGATGAAGAGACCGGACTGTGCGGATATTGTCACGGATAGGCTCAGTAGGAGTTCGGACGAGCTTGCTCGTCGGCCTTCCTTTTCGACAGGTATCTGGGTAGCCGTTACGTACAGCTAGTGCCGCTAACGTACTTGTGGTTAAACCCACTGCCAGAGTACTTGTTGGAGATAGTGCCCTCAGAGTCAATTATTACATCACAGGCACGTGATTGCAATGATTGAGGGAGGACCTATCCCGGGAGGACAGTCGTACTCGAGATGATAGTGTGCTATCTGGTTTACCTTTATCATCGTGTACTGCTTTAGGTGACATGACAGGTCGCTATTGCACGTTGATAGAGCCTCTAGGATTCTTGCTTGACTACCGGCAGTATGAGGGCGATCATATACGTGGGAGATGGTAGTCTATAAGCACATCCTTAAAAGGTCCCTAGTCGTGCGAGTTTAGAGATAGGGCATCGATACTCCAGAGTAGACTAGTGTATACAGTCGAGACCCCGACGAGGGGCGGTGGCCGGTCTCACAAGTCACTGGTGTCAGTTGGTTCACCTAAGATGTATACAGGTGCTCATTGGGTTATGAGTACACCGGACAGGACTCGCCGGGAACATGCTAGTTGGTCTTATACCTGTCGTCAGATAGCAGTTCCCTGGTGACATGTGTACAGGTTAGTTCATCGACCTGGGGATCGTCATTTGTCTCGTGTGAGTTCCCACTGTACTTTGATTACTACCCTACCACGGCTCAAAGGAGTCGTGCAAACAGGTTTTAGTTGGGTACAGTCCCGAGCCACATGGAGGCAGTGAGCGGATCTTCAGGGGTTCGTCTCTCCCGGTATTGGGGGTGAGGTCGTGCTGTGTCTAGGAGAGCCATTAAACGAAGACCTTGGCCAAGGCAGGAGATTTACTGGTAGGTATTCCAGTAGTATCTCAGGGTGTTCTGGGCTACACTCCGACACGACTTGTACCGCTTTTGGGGGTCTGACTTTTACCAACCCCCTAGGCCCGCCATGCGATGCTCATAGACGAACGGACCGGACTGTACGGATATTGTCACTGACAGGCTCAGTAGGGTGTCAGGATGAGTTCACTCATCGACGTCCCTTTTAGTCAATAGCTGGTGGCCCGTCACGTATTGGCTTATACCTCTGACGTGCTAGTGGTTAAATCCACAGCCATAGTATTGACGAGTCTTTAGAGTCCACCACACTTCCAGTTACTCAAGCTTTCGGGCGAAACGCTGTAGAGGCCGTATGGAGATATGGCAGGGTCCGATCAGATACGTGCGGTATTGCACGGATCAGGATCGGACGGTTTGTACTAGTGGCCGTATGGTTATATGGCAGGGTTCGATCAGATACGTGCGGTATTGCACGGATCAGGATCGGACGGACATTACTAGCCGGTTTTGGTTTAAGCCGGATCCTAATATAGTACAGTGTAGATTTTGTCTCATTGCATTTGTATCCGGACGGAATACAGATGCGGGTGTGTATGCACAGTATCGGGGTTTTCCTGTAATTTATTACGGGACCAGTTTTCTGGAGTTGCCAGTTTGCATTCCGTTCCGGCCGGTTTTCCTTTGTTCTTTCCCGGCCGGACTTTTTCGATGGAGGGGGTAATTTGTATTTTTGCAAATTACTTTTAGGGAAGGGGTTTCTTGCACTTGTGACATTATGATAGTTTAAGCATCTTTGCTTTTCATGATGGCTTGCTTTTGTGATTAGAAATGAAATGAGGGTTGATTTGATTTAGTGATCATTTTCTTTTTGGATGTGGTTACCACTTGCTTTTACTACACTCACCTTCCTTATTCATGATGCTAATTTCCCTCCACCATTCTCACTTGAGGAAGTGGCCGGCCACATTTAGATGAGAGAGGAAAAATGAGAGTGTTGCATTTTTTTGATCATCTCATTTTGCTTGCTAAAAATTGATAGCATCATTTCTCTCAAAGTTTCATTCTTCCTTCACCTCCATCAATGGCAACATAACCCCAAAGTGAGACATGCACTCTACACTACATTCTACAGCAAATCTTGGACGCGTCGGCTAGCCTACTTCGAGCCCAAGTTGCCTCGGTATTGAGGTGGGAGCCCGTAAAAGCTACAGGCGATGTGGTGCCCTTTCCGACGAGGAGGAGACGGACGGAGATCCCGCGAGGAGATCGGAGTGGAGATGAAGACCGGAGGACTCGGATCAGTCGGTATATCTCTTTCCCTTCTTATAGTTTGCTAGATCTAGTTTAATGGCCCGATCCGGGGTTTAGTGCGCGGTGGTGCCGGTTTGCTAAGTCCGCAAAATTAAAGTTTATCACCGTTTCCGCATTTGGCCGTCGGATTGACGGCCGGGGCGCCGCCGTGCACTTACAGTGGTATCAGAGCCTCGCCATTAACTTCGTCTAGCTTCGTTTGATGTGTTTTTCAGTTCCGATCGACCAAAATTCCAAAAACCCAATTTTAGTTCACGACAGTTTTCTGTTGAAATTTTTTGGTCTCCAAAAATTTTTCAGGTTGTATAAAATTGATGTACTGGAGACTATAAGACTGCTGGAAAAATTCGATACATTCAGTCGACGATTGGAGCGCGGAACCGCGGCCAAACCCCCCTGGGGCCGCGGTTCCGCCGCACATTGGAGTCGTCAATGCATCATTTTTTTCCAGTGGGCTTCTGGGCTATTTTGAGGGGTTTTGGAATATTAAAATTAGGCCCATGTTTTCTGTGAGTCATACAGTTTTGATTGGGGGCCCACTTGTTAATTTTTGATCGATCGGATATTTTAAACACATTTTTCACAGTATTTACATTATATCTGTGACCGTGAATGTCACTTGATCGGTAAATCCAGTCTAAAATGCTATAGCCCGGTTAGACGGATTTGCGAACGTGACTTTCACGTTGATGTTTTGTGTTTTTGCTGTGATGTTGCGGATCGGTCGTGGGGGATAGCCTGGTTGCAATGCTAGTACTGTTCTGTTGTATTATGTACATTTGATATTGCGGGGCGAGCGTCCGACATGTGGACTGCCGTCACTGCCTGTTTGTATTATTCTTTTGGGGCACGACCAGGTTGCGGTCGATGTATCCGGTGTATGTATATTTTACATTCTGTACTAGGATTACCCCGCGGTGGGGTGCACGGATAGCCGGGTTCTGGAGGGCAACAAGCCCGCATCTCATGGCATTGAGACGGAGGGGGCTTCACTCTAGGATTGGCGGGCTATTCGCCGCACTCGTAGGGGGTACAGGTTGACCCAGGAGGGGTGCCCAAGTTACCGGATTCCGTGGAGTGCCGGGTGGTCCATTCACATTGCTGAAGGGGGATGCCTCGCTTCAGGTTTTGGCGGGTGACTTGCCGCGCCCGTAGGGGTCTAGGATTTCATTGCACAGGCTATCCACACGACCAGGGGAACGTCGGGTTTCAGTAGTGGCTCTGTGAAACCCGGGGATCCCAGATATCTGTATTGTTCGGTGATGCTGTACATTTCTGTGATGTTGCATTTTTTATCACGCCTTGAGCGAATATAATATATTGGTATATATCAGTAGATGTTGTATATATTTTTCATCCGCACTAGTCCAGTCCCCGCTCTGCCGTTAGTTAGCTAACCTAACGGGTGATGACGGGACCCAGTGGCGAATACGGATGGCATATACGTACGTCAGTATATTTTCGTTCTTTATTGGTGTGATCAATTGATGGGACTGCGTTGATTCGGATCAATGCAAGCTAAACAAACCTAATCTGATGTTGTTGGAACACTTTTCAAAAAGCTGTTATTGCAAGGACGTTCACTTTTGTTTTGCATCGTGGTATTCATTTGGAATATCCTGCTCCTCAGTCGACGAGGCAAGGGCCGAGATCTCTTCACCGGGAGTGACCCCTTGGACAAAAGTTTGCGTCAGGGCATTAACTTCACTATAGCCGATTACTTTTGCTTTGCACCGTGGTATTCAGTTGGAATATCCTGCACCTCATTCTACGGGGAAAGTGCCGAGATCCCTTCACCGGGAGTGACCTCTTTGGTAAAGGTTTTCGTCACTATATTTTTATAAAGCTATCCGTTCCTTCAACGATATCAAGTTCATTACGTTAAAGGTTTTCGCCAGAAACCATTCGTAGCCCTCCGTCGTTTCATATGGATGGTCAATAGTATTCAAGCTGTGTATGTTGGCCAAAGTCAAGGCACAGTGTTTGGTAGCTGTTGGGTATTCATATGCAGCATAGATAGATGCGTTGGTTTGGGACAGTCGTACTGCCATTTTGGCCAAAGTCAAGGGTATGTACGGGTGGATTCAAATTAACCTGGAAAATGACGGGTAGAACTTGACATGTGACTTATGATATGTTGGCCAAAGTCAAGGTCATAAGATCATGGGGTAAAAATCACATCGGGAGTTTCAAAAGTACTGAAACTTGCCAGATATGCGCATACCTTCTGGAGTGTGATACCGTAAGCGGATTCCGTCACGTTATCATGCAATGATAGTTGGATCCTGATTCCCACTGATGAGTTGGTTTCCTCCTCGGGTGACCTCGACTAATTCTTCTTTCAGGTTTGGAGGAGAATTTGAGGTACAGTGGGAGGTTTCCTGATTAGAAAAAGTGATAACCATTCTGATCTAGGATAGAGTGCACGCTGAGTGTTTCTTTTCTCTCTCTCTCTGGCAGCGACCTTTGACCCGACCCTAGACTATGACTCAGTGACCAAGTTGACCGAACCTACTTAACACTGGCTTTTGGATTGTCAGAGTTGCAGACCTCATTGCCACTCCTACTTTTACCCTTTTCTCCGGGACACCCCGTATTACTACGAACGTCCACTTCCATTGGACAAAACCATCATATGGTTATATACGAACTCGAAGGACTTCGAGGATGGTTTCTAGTTCTGGAGAAAACGGATAGGATTATTCAGTTGTCTTTTCTTTTCACCTTCTCTCAGGTTGCGAGTACTCCTTGGTTTAGGAGTAGTACACCTATTACGCAAATTGGATAGTCTTCTTCCAAACCATAGGCTGGTGCCGACCGGTAGGGAATGAAGAAAACCAGTTAGCCTAAACGGTGTACAGAAGGTATTAAGTTCAGACAAAGTAAGAGATTAGTAAGAGGGCAAAGTAAATTGCGACTGCTATTCACGACTAAACCAAGTATTTCTTCGCCAATCCCAAATCACCTTTGTATTTCTCCAGGACACTCCGTATCACTACGAAGATCCCATTTTATTGGATAATCCATCGTATGGTTATATACGAACTCGAAAGGAACTTGTTCCAGTTCGGGGATGGATCCTGGTCCAGGAGAAATAGGAATAAGGTTTATTCGGTTGTCTTTTATCTTCACCTTCTCTCGCATTGCGAGTGCTCCTAGGACTAGGACAGTACACCCATTATGCTTATTGGATAGTCTTCTTCCAAACCATAGGCTGGTGCCGAACGGTAGGGAAGGAAGAAAACCATTTGGCCTAAAGGGTGTGCAGAAGGTAATGACTAAAGACATATAAAGGGATTTGGAGAGGTGGCAAAGAATTATACGGTTATAGTTGTGAATCTGGATAATGGTAGAGGCATTACTAGGAATACCAGGATACCCCATCGAAACATTTCAATATTTCAGTTCAGCTGTGTACTGTTAAAAGAAAACTGGTTTCCCGGTTAGACACTTACTCCAGGGTATGTATTTACCAGGTATGATTCTCACATCTGTATGGTTTTACAGATGATGAGTGGGAGTAAGTTATTGGGAATTGGGTGATCATCCTCATTATATCGGAATTCGTTGTAATTGGTGATATTTGAGGATGCCACCTGGGTTGTTTGCCGGTCGGCAAATATTTGGTTTTGAATATCCGCTGTTGTGCACCAATTTCAAATTGATATATCTGTACGTCTATTTTCATAGAGTGAGATATAACTTTTGATATTATGTCGATGACATTTACCCATATCAGTGGATGGTTAGGTAAGGAGCATTGAACAGCGGTGTAATTCTTCTTAACCAAAAGTACAGTTTTCAACCTACGACACACAGTGAATGAGTCACTAGACTCAAGGGACTTATACAGAGTATTGTATGTTGTCCAGGGTCCATAAGGACAGAGGGGTTGGTCCTCATACTATATTCTGTTTACTTTTAACTTCTCTAGTTCTTAGACATGTGTTTCGTAGAAGCACATGGTCTGAGTTTTGAGGAGTTATAGGTATTTGAATAGAGTAGAGAACCAGGTGTAGCAAGTATCGGGATTCTTCAAAGTGATCGAAGATGTAGATACTTGTGTATGGTATTCAGTTGATAGTAATGATTAAGAGAACTTGCTTCTCTTTCGGGTTACTCATAATTGGAAGCATTCCTAAGTCGAGTAACGCTGATCGGCCTCCTTCCATTTAGTTGACATGCACTGGAGACAGCTGCATGATTTGAATCTGGTTCAATTAAATCAGTGCCTCTGGTTCTATATTGGATATAGAACAGTTCATATCTTAACGATGTTAAGGTACGGGGAGTTGTCCGGCTTATGCTTAAAACCAGACTCTGGATAACTCATAGGCACGTTTCTGTAATGGCTGTTTGTGGGTTGACCCAGGCTATGACGAGGGTTGACTTTCTACCATCTGGAAGATCAATAGTGATATTGTTCTTCACTCACCACAATTTTAAAAGAAATGGATTTTTTTCAGAAAACAGTAGTGGGAGTATGGTAGAACTGGAAGTGATTCCAGAACCGCAAACGATTACTGAAGATTTGATAAGGAACCTAAAGATTCAATCTGATTTGACATTCTATTGGCCACTCCGCAGGTAAGGTGGGTAACTTCAGGCACCCGAGAGGTACTCCGGTAGCCTCAAGGACGGTGACAGGGAAGTTCTTGTTTACCCACACTTGCCATTGTTGTTGTTCCAGGCTGCGAGACCCGGCAGGAGGATGAGTATAGCGTCGTTTTAAACTTGCTTTAGAAGTTCACGTCTGTATGACTCTGCCAGAGGGTTGTCGTAGTCAGTGGGAGCAGCGGAAGCATTGGTGGACATTAGGCTTATGTCTATTTATAGACTAAAGCAGATGTAGCGGAGATAGATCATCTATTTCTGATGTGACAGTCATAGATTTGACTTCATCAGAATAGGGGATGGATCTGTTGAGAAGGTAGTAGGGTGTGATATCATGGTATTTGGATGACATACACAGAATAGGAAAAGAAATTCCTATACTACAATCGGTTATATTTTGGTCGTCACACAGTGGTTTCTCCACATAGGACTAGGATATTATATCAAACATTCTGGTTACTGGATCTATGGTTTTAGATCTAGATTTGGGTGGTTTCCTAATCTGGGTACCTTGACAGCATTCTAAGAGTATTTAGAATGGACGACTCCTGGCACGGTAGTGTACCTGCAGGTAATGGAGTCACCCTCTCTAAAGGTGTCTTACAGACTAAAGGGGAGAGGGATGTTCATGATTGGCAGATCACTTGCTTAGGCAATTGAGTCAATCTTGAGATGTCAAGTACCACACCAGATGTTGTTCTTGCATTACATGCAATAAGTTGATATTGATCCAATCCTGGAGAAACAGTCGGAAGCAGTTTTAGAACATAAGTGAATGTTCTAGGGATATGATAACGACAGCCTCATTCGAGAGACAGTTATCATTCCAGGCTTCCAAGGTGACCTGGACGACAAGGAGGTTGTCAGAGTTATAGTTATCCTTCTGACGAGGGGCAGTATTTTGGACAGATGGTCCAAGGTGATACTGAGGGAGGCATGGCGCAGGATACTGATTAAGTTCAGTTGACGATACAGTCTAAGAAGTTTGGATTTGGAGTTCATTTATGAGCTAGGTCCCATCAGACATCCAGACATTCTAAGACAGGTATTGCTCATTACGGGAGATGGCTTTCTCTGCGAACATGAGATATAGAGAGACATAGAAAGAAACACCAGAGCGGATCCACTCACTGAGGCTATTCCTCGAACGCAATAGTTTCGCAAACGAGCTTTGTGAGACTGACTAGTAGAGGAGTTGGGTGTTCGGTATCACACGGGCTGTGAGTATGCGACATCGCAATAATTAGCCTTGAGTGCAAGTGGGAGATTGTTGGAGATAGTGCCCTCAGAGTCAATTATTACATCACAGGCACGTGATTGCAATGATTGAGGGAGGACCTATCCCGGGAGGACAGTCTTACTCGAGATGATAGTGTGCTATCTGGTTTACCTTTATCATCGTGTACTGCTTTAGGTGACATGACAGGTCGCTATTGCACGTTGATAGAGTCCCTAGAATTCTTGCTTGACTACCGGCAGTATGAGGGCGATCATATACGTGGGAGCTGGTAGTCTATAAGCACATCCTTAAAAGGTCCCTAGTCGTGGGAGTTTCGAGATAGGGCATCGATACTCCAGAGTAGACTAGTGTATACAGTCGAGACCCCGACGAGGGGCGGTGGCCGGTCTCACAAGCCACTGGTGTCAGTTGGTTCACCTAAGATGTATACAGGTGCTCATTGGGTTATGAGTACACCGGACAGGACTCGCCGGGAACATGCTAGTTGGTCTTATACCTGACGTCAGATAGCAGTTCCCTGGTGACATGTGTACAGGTTAGTTCATCGACCTGGGGATCGTCATTTGTCTCGTGTGAGTTCCCACTGTACTTTGATTACTACCCTACCACGGCTCAAAGGAGTCGTGCAAACAGGTTTTAGTTGGGTACAGTCCCGAGCCACATGGAGGCAGTGAGCGGATCTTCAGGGGTTCGTCTCTCCCGGTATTGGGGGTGAGGTCGCGCTGTGTCTAGGAGAGCCATTACACGAAGACCTTGGCCAAGGCAGGAGATTTACTGGTAGGTATTCCAGTAGTATCTCATGGTGTTCTGGGCTACACTCCGACACGACTTGTACCGCTTTTGGGGGTCTGACTTTTACTAACCCCCTAGGCCCGCCATGCGATGCTCATAGACGAACGGATCGGACTGTACGGATATTGTCATTGACAGGCTCAGTAGGGTGTCAGGATGAGTTCACTCAACGACGTCCCTTTTAGTCAATAGCTGGTGGCCCGTCACGTATTGGCTTATACCTCTGACGTGCTAGTGGTTAAATCCACAGCCATAGTATTGACGAGTCTTTAGAGTCCACCACACTTCCAGTTACTCAAGCTTTCGGGCGAAACGCTGTAGAGGCCGTATGGAGATATGGCAGGGTCCGATCAGATACGTGCGGTATTGCACGGATCAGGATCAGATGGTTTGTACTAGTGGCCGTATGGTTATACGGCAGGGTTCGATCAGATACGTGCGGTATTGCACGGATCAGGATCGGACGGACATTACTAGCCGGTTTTGGTTTAAGCCGGATCCTAGTATAGTACAGTGTAGATTTTGTCTCATTGCATTTGTATCCGGACGGAATACAGATGCGGGTGTGTATGCACAGTATCGGGGTTTTCCTGTAATTTATTACGGGACCGGTTTTCTGGAGTTGCCAGTTTGCATTCCGTTCCTGCCGGTTTTCCTTTGTTCTTTCCCGGCCGGACATTTTCGATGGAGGGGGTAATTTGCAGTTTTGCAAATTACTTTTGGGGAAGGGGTTTCTTGCACTTGTGACATTATGATAGTTTAAGCATCTTTGCTTTTCATGATGGCTTGCTTTTGTGATTAGAAATGAAATGAGGGTTGATTTGATTTAGTGATCATTTTCTTTTTGGATGTGGTTACCACTTGCTTTTACTACACTCACCTTCCTTATTCATGATGCTAATTTCCCTCCACCATTCTCACTTGAGGAAGTGGCCGGCCACATTTAGATGAGAGAGGAAAAATGAGAGTGTGCATTTTTTTGATCATCTCATTTTGCTTGCTAAAAATTGATAGCATCATTTCTCTCAAAGTTTCATTCTTCCTTCACCTCCATCAATGGCAACATAACCCCAAAGTGAGACATGCACTCTACACTACATTCTACAGCAAATCTTGGACGCATCGGCTAGCCTACTTCGCGCCCGAGTTGCCTGGGTATTGAGGTGGGAGCCCGTAAAAGCTACAGGCGATGTGGTGCCCTTTCCGACGAGGAGGAGACGGACGGAGATCTCGTGAGGAGATCGGAGTGGAGATGAAGACCGGAGGACTCGGATCAGTCGGTATATCTCTTTCCCTTCTTATAGTTTGCTAGATCTAGTTTAATGGCCCGATCCGGGGTTTAGTGCGCGGTGGTGCCGGTTTGCTAAGTCCGCAAAATTAAAGTTTATCACCATTTCCGTATTTAGCCGTCGGATTGACGGCCGGGGCGCCGCCGTGCACTTACAGTTCTGTCGAGTCTTTATAGTCCCACACAGAGGGTTTCCCTGATCCAGGAGAAATGATGTAGTAGCCGTATTAGATACGTGCAGGGTTCGATCGGTTGATGTACTTTGTACTCGGACTTTCGATCGGACAGTTTGTAATACTAGCCGGCTAGGGTTTGAGCCGGATTATTAAATCAGGTATTGATTTAATAATTTACGTATATGTATTTCGATATATATATTCTAGTATTACGTTCTTCGTGTTATTCTATCTCTTTAGGCGTTCGGATTTTTATCCGATTGCCGGTATACATGTACAGTAGACTGAAATCCGTATTTATTACAGATTTCCTTCTAGAAGGTGGCCACCTCATTATGTATTTTCCTTTTATTTGATAATTGGAAATGAGGTGTAAAGTAAAAGGTATGGGAAGAATGGTGATAAACATGCTTTAATAGTTTACAAATGAATTTTTAATTCATTTGGAGTTACTATTGAAGTATGGTTGTCAATTGTTTAATGAAAGAATTCATACACAAAAACTATGTGTGTATTTTCTCTTTCATGCTTACTTCATTATTCTGTTGAGCTCTCATTTGCACTTCATCTCCTCCCTCCTCTCGCTTTGCTCCACCTTCATCTTGCTTTGCTCCACCTTCATCTTCTTCCTCTTCACTAACATTCTCATGAGTTGAGAAACAAGTGAAGAGCTTAGAAAAGAGATAGCAAACACTTAGACGCCCTCACTACATTATAGATTACTTGGACTAGCATCCCAAGTTCTCTAGTTGTTCTTTTGACATTTAACAAAGAGCTAGAGCCATGGATCATACCCCTCGGGTGGATCATCGAGGACTAAGGAAGACCGGAGAACAAGCTCGATCCCGGAGAGCCGAAGGAGCGGAAAAGAAAGATCAACCAAGTTCAAGGTGGCCATTTGGAGCACACGGCGAGGAGAGAAGACCGAAGGACTCGAGCCTCTTGGTATGACTTCTTCATCATAGTAGTTAACTCTCCTTGTAATGCTAGTTAGGTTTATGGTTAAAGATCCAGGTTAAAGGTTTATCTAGTGCCAAACTTTTGTTCGCTATAAAATTTTTGTTCCGCATTTGGTCACGGTAGTTGGCCGGGGCACTAGGGTAACCCTTCAGAAATCTAATATACTATAGTCAAAATCATAATACGTATATAGTACGCATCCTTTTAATATCCTATAAAAACTGCATAAAACACATGCAAAATCTTTTCTGAATCACCGTGTGATACGTAAATCACGACACAAGTGGTGTACGCTCAATTGTAAAGTAGTAAATATATCTATATATGTTTTGCTCAAAATATACGTTCTGCCTTTTTGAAATATCCCAGAGGTTTTTTCTATGTAAAGATTCGTGTCATTTACGGACACTTAAGAAATAGCGAGGCTATAGCTCATTTCGAAAACCTCTTGGTAAACTTTTAATGCATGCAAAAGTACTCAGGCACTGTCCTCAGATCAGTCTTGCTCGGTTATTATATATATAGTACCCAACATCAAAATATAATGCTCAAGACCAAAAATCAGCCTCCAAAGGCGTATCCAATCATCACGTGCGGCTGGTGCGCACGGAAATCAAAGACAATTACAAGTGCCACGAATGTGCACAAAAGCCAAACTAAGTGCAATGGGTGTACACGAAAGCATCTGTCAAATGCAACTAGTTTGCATGACAACAACATCAAGTGCATCTAGAGTGCACGAAAATCTCAATCAAGCGCAACAACTATACACAAATAAAGTCTCCCTCAAGTGCATCCAACATGCATGAATAAAATCACAATCAAGTGCATCCGACATGCACGAATAAAATCTCAATCAAGTGCATCCGACATGCACGAATAAAATCTCAATCAAGTGCATCCGACATGCACGAATAAAATCGCAATCAAGTGCATCCGACATGCACGAATGAAATCTCAATCAAGTGCATCCGGTGCGTACAAAATCCCACACCATGCACCTAATATGCGCAAAAATCCAAACCTAGTGCGTCAGGTCCGTATAAAATATCTAGTGCAGTAACATGCACGATAAAGAACGCCAAATGCAGACATGCACGAAAACATAAATCTGGTGAAACAAATGCTCAAGACATAAATCGGGTGCAACAAATGCACGTAGTATAAATTTAGTGCAACTAATGCACGAAATACAAATCTGGTGTAACAAATGCACGAAATATCAATCTGGTGTAACAAATGCACGAAACACCATCAATATCTCAAATGCGTATAAAAACAACACCGAGTGTACCAAGGTGTATAAAATCATAAACGTGTGCAACTGCGTGCACAAAACACGTATCAATGCACTGCAAGCATCTATGAGCTATACCGAGTGCAAAAATCAAATTGAGTGCGTAACACATGCATAAAATCAAAACAACTGTATGAAATCCATGAAATCATAAACACGTGCAGCCAAGCAACAAAATCAATATTAAGTTCAATAGATATGCACAAATCATAAACCAGTGTAGCGGTGTATAAACATAAATCGAGTGCAATAACTGTGCACAAAAATGTAATCTGTAGTAGGTGCAGCCATGATGCACGAAAACAATATCATGAAACTCAAATCCAAGCGATAAAAGTGTGATACTCGGATCAAAAAACATAAATCGTAATAAATGGTATTGAGGTACACCTCCTTCAATATCGAAAATATGCCGGCGCGCCCAAACTGGCAGAGCAAGATTATCTACTTGCCTCCTGCTCATAGTCTGGTGTCTTCGGTCTCTGGATCCTTGTTTCCTCTGTGGATTACTAATCTCGCAACCTTTCGGCTCGTGGGCCCGGTTAGGTGTACTAACGGAAAGTTCCGTTCTGGCACTCCTCTGATCCCTTCTTGGCCAATTAACGCGATCACTCGCAAAACAGCACGTTACTAACGGTGGCATCTGGCCCTCTGAATATGCGCGAAACGACTGACTCTAGGTGAAAATCCTTATCGTTGCGGTGTCCTGGAAAGAACTTGCTCATGGTTTCTTCTGATCTCACCTATGCTGAGCTGTACGGAGGTTGGCACTCTTTACTAAATCTTTTTTCTCATAACCGAACAGCTGCGTCCTCAGCACGGCTTCCCTCTAAATCGGCCATAACTAATGCCTTTGCATACATATCAATCATCTGGCATCAACGGAGAGTAACTACCACTCGTTAACATCTCGCACGAAGCTCTTGTTCCACTCATCTTTATTATCGTTCACTTTGACGTCATCTCTTGCTGTTTGCATATTGTAATTCGTCCTCAGCTACGGTCAATCCGAAGTCTCTCACACGGACTCGAAATTATGACTCGGTATCTTCATCACTCTATAGAATATATCTATCGGAACATGTCCTTGGGAACTCGTCCAAATCGTCGGAGGAATACACTTTATTCGTCCGTTCTCGATCGACTCACAATGCATTTGGGTGAGGTCCTTCTATCTGAAACTGGTCAACTTACTGATCTCACATCGGAGAATCCGACGAACAACGTCCTCTCTTGATTGATCTACTCCAGATCTGAGTAAGATCCTTCATCTGGAATTATTCAACTCATCTGAGTTTGCATCAGCACATCAAATCGTACGAATCATCTTCGTCTCACAATTCAAGATGGACTAGCGGTCTTCTATCACATCTCTGTCTGAAAGCGTTACTGGTCTCAACTCTAACACTCTGGAGGTGACATCCCATCAATGTCAGCAGCAGCTGGGTCATCTGTCTGCATGGTAGACAACATCGCTATCTCTGAGGTAAGCTGTACATCAACAGTCCTCTCAATCTGGCAGCCTTTTGTAAGTCGACGTTGTACACCTAACGACTTGCGGAGAGGCAGAAATATGAAAAACAATCATTTTGTTTGAAGCAACATCGACTAACCGAAAGGATCTTTGCTAAACTATAACTAACACTAACATAGGAGTTGCTAACTACTACGGAAGAAGATTATACCTAATGAACCGTGTCCTTCTTCTTCTCGTTATCCACCTCCTCGTCGGCCTCCTCTATGTAATAGACGATCCACCTGAGAGCTTCTACTCCA
Source organism: Agapanthus africanus (assembly GCA_030015575.1). Taxonomy (NCBI): domain Eukaryota; kingdom Viridiplantae; phylum Streptophyta; class Magnoliopsida; order Asparagales; family Amaryllidaceae; genus Agapanthus; species Agapanthus africanus. The sequence goes on from CM057339.1 coordinate 725,451,017, forward strand.
AGCTTTGCCGAGGTAACTAGGTTTCTCTAGTTGCTAATCAAAGTCACCTAGGTGATATAGAGTATGGATATGGATTAATTAGTCTTGTTAATCCTTGATCTCAACACATGAGAGGGTAGGATTAGGGTTTGAAGAGAGAGAGAGAGCATGAGGAGAGAGAAGGTGAGGATGAGAATGATAATGAAATAATAACTTATCTTGAATATATGAAGCATAATGATTTATCAAATAAATAAATCAAATGATTTATCATCATGCTTCATTTATTCATTATGTGTGATTCATCTCATGAGTCATTAGCCATTTAATGCACCATTAACTACATGAATGAATCACACAAATGAGTCACTAAATCAATAAATGCTTATGCCACCTTAACCCCCAAGTCATCATCCTTCTAGAAGCTTCCCACCAAATTACGAGAACGCCCCTCCTATCCGTGAAAACACGGAAAAACTTTAGACTGTATAAATCCAATAATCCGATACTAGAATCTGGCTTAAACCAAAGCCGGCTAGTAAAAACTGTCCGAACATCGTACGTGCATTTAAACACGTATGCGTCCGAACCCTTGTCATAAAACCATACGACCTCTATATCGTTTCTCCTAGAGCAGGGAAACTCTCTGTGTGGGACTCTAAAGACTCGACTACTACGCTGGCAGTGGGTTTAACCACAAACCGCAAGCGGCACTAGCTGTACGTAACGGTCCCCAGGTAGATGTCGATAAGAAGGTCGATGAGGAAACCCATCCGAACTCCTACTGAGCCTGATGTGACAATCTCCGTACAGTCCGGTCTGTTCGTCTAGGACTATCGCATATCGGGCCTAGGGGGCGGCAAGCATCAGTCTCCTAAAAGCGGTTTAAGTCGTGTCGGAGCGTAGCCTATTACACCTTGAGAAACTACTGGAAAACCTACCAGTAAATCTCGCTTTCCCTGGCCAGGGACTTTGCGTAATGGCTCTCTGACACAGCACGATATCAACTCCCAATACCGGGAGAGACGAATCCTGTCTAACCGCCACTGCCTCCAAGTGCTCAGGGCTGCACCCAACTGCTACCTGTTTGCACGACTCCTTTGAGCCGTGGTATGGTATCAATCTAAGAACAGTGGAACACACTCGAGGCGAAGTAGCAGTGTCAAGTCTGCGGACTATGCTGTACTCATGTCACCTGGGAACTGTTAACTGACGACGGGTATAATACAATCCAACAGTTCCCTGCGAGTCCTGTCCGGTGTACCTGTAACCCAACGAGCACCTGTATACTATCTCCAGTACGACGTACTGATGGCTGTGGGACAGACCATCTCCCCAACTAGGATGAGAAGCGTACACACTAGTCTATTCAGGAGTATCGATGCCCTGTCTCGATAATCCTATGACTAGGGACCTGAAAAAGGATGTGCTTGTAGACTACCCATCCCCCACTAGTGTGACTGCCATCACAACGCTGGTAGTCAAGCAAGATCCTAAGGGCTCTATCAATACGTACACACATATTAAGATAGATAAAACCAAGTAGTATACTACCATGTTTAGCAAGACTGTTAATATAACTGTGAATATCCCAAGCTTCAATTTAGTAATATACAAGCTAGTATGATACAATAATAGCCCCTAGGGCATATACACTAATAATCTCCCACTTGCACTAGGGCCATGTACTGGCATATCGAAGACCGATGATCTCGAGTAGCCTCTCGAACTGAATCTGAGGTAAGGCCTTTGTGAATGGATCAGCAATGTTCTCCTCTGTAGCAACTCTCCGGACCTCGATCTCCCAGCGATCTACGACCTCCCTGATCAGGTGATACCGCCTTAAGATGTGTCTGGATTTCTGATGGGATCTGGGTTCCTTCGCTAAATCTATAGCTCCGTTATTGTCGCAATACAACGGTATTGGATCAACAATGGTAGAAACCACCTGAAGTTCTGTTAGGAGTCATCCAGACCGCTTCTTTTGCGGCATCGCAAGCAGCAATATACTCCGCTTCCATCGTCGAGTCTGCAACGGTGTCCTGCTTGGAGCTCTTCCAGCACACCGCCCCTCTATTAAGGGTAAAGACATAACCTGACATTGACTTGGAGTCATCCTTATCACTCTGGAAGCCGGAATCAGCAAAGGCCTCACACTTAAGGTCCTTTCCGCCGTAAACCAAGAAGATCTCCTTAGTCCTTCTCAGGTACTTGAGAATGTTCTTCACTGTTATCTAGTGCTTCTCCCCTGGGACTGACTGATACCGGCTTACCACGCTCAGTGCGTAAGCTACATCTGGTCTGGTGCGCAACATCGCATACATTATAGAGCCTACCGCAGAAGTGTAGGGTATAATCGACATGCGTTCCCTTTCCAAATCAGTCTTGGGAGACATCTCTTTGGAGAGGGTGATTCCGTGACAAGCCGGTAGATTACCGCACTTAGAATCTTCCATACTGAATCTTTTCAGTATAGTGTTGATATACTTGGACTGCGAAAGTCCCAACATCCTCTTGGATCTATCACGATAGATCCGGATCCTCAGAATGTAAGAGGCATCACCCAGGTCTTTCATGGAGAACCTGTGTGACAAGAATCCTTTGACAGATTGTAGCATAGGAATGTCATTTCCTATCAATAGAATGTCATCCACGTACAAGACGAGGAATACAACAGTTCGTGCTACAATTTTACTATATATACATGGTTCATCTGGATTTTTGATAAAGTCATATTCTTTGACCGTTTCATCAAAACAGATGTTCCACCTCCGCGATGCCTGCTTTAGTTCATAAATGGACTTGAACAACTTGCACACTTTTCCGCTGCTCCCACTCTGATTGAAGTCTTCTGGGTGATTCATATAGACGCACTCTTCCAAATTACCATTTAGAAAAGCCGTTTTTACGTCTATCTGCCATATCTCATAATCATGGAAGGCGGCAATAGCAAGAAGGACTCGAATGGATTTAAGCATAGCCACTGGAGAAAAAGTCTCGTCATAGTCCAAACCAGGTCTTTGACGAAAACTCTTTGCAACAAGTCTAACCTTATAGGTTTCCACCTGTCAATCTACACCAATCTTTTTCTTGAAGATCCATTTGCATCCTATGGGTTTTACCCCATCTGGAGCAAAGTCCAAAGTCCATACTTTGTTGGTGTACATGGACTCCATTTCAGTCCGTATTGCATCTAGCCATCGTACCGAGTCACCGCTCTGGATGGCCTGCTGAAAGCTAGTAGGTTCATCATCATCAATGACGCAATCCTCTCTAACCCCATCTATGAGAAAACCATAGTATCTCTCAAGCGGATGAGACGGCCCACTACTCCTGCGGAGGAGTGCGGGAATGTCCTGTTCTACTTGAACTACCGGTCTTACCAAACTTTTAGTAGTAGTTTGTGGTTCTGGAATTTCTTCCAGTTCTATTTCGCTCCCACTTGTATCCTTTTCTATAAACTGCCGTTCTAGAAAATGGGCATTACGAGAAACAAAAACCTTTTGTTCCTCTGCGTAACAGAAATAATACCCCTTGGAGTTCTTTGGATATCCCACAAACTTACACTGTACTGATCGTGCCTCGAGTTTGTCCGCATGCTGCTTTTTAACAAAAACTGGACATCCACATATCTTCATATGCTGAAGATGGGGTTTCTTCTCACTCCATATCTAATATGGCGTGGTAAGCACAGTCTTGGTAGGAGCCCTGTTCAGAAGATATGCCGCTGATTCTAGCGCATAACCCCAGAAAGATCGTGGTAACCTAGCATTACTCATCATGGAACGTACCATATCCAATAGGGTTCGATTCCGTCTCTCCGATACACCATTATGCTGTGGAGTGTATGGAGGAGTAAGCTGAGAGAGAATTCCTTTCTCTTTTAGGTAACCTAGGAACTCGGCACTTAAGTATTCACCACCTCGATCAGATCTCAGTGTCTTGATACTTTTGCCGGTTTGGTTTTCTACTTCATTCTTATACTCTTGGAATTTCTCAAAAGCCTCGGATTTATGTTTCATCAGAAAAATGAATCCGTACCTAGAGTAATCATCCGTAAAAGTAATGAAATAGGAAAAACCACCTCTTGCATGTGTAGACATTGGACCACATACATCGCTGTGTATGAGTCCTAAGAGCTCGCTCGCTCTTACTCTATGTCCCGTGAATGGAGTCTTTGTCATCTTTCCTTTGAGACATGATTGACAAGTGGCATAAGTTTGATATTCGAACGAGTCCAAATATCCTTCTCTATGTAACTTAGTTAACCTTGTCTCATTGATGTGACCTAGTCTACAATGCCATAAGAAAGCTTTATTTAAATCTGGAGACTTTCTTTTTAGTGTGTTCTGGACATTAAAAATCTGTAATTGGTTTAAGACATATATACCATTATCCAGTGTACCGGACCCAATCAAACCATGATTAAGGTGGATGTTAACAACATCGCTTACAAACGTGAAATCATAACCTTTATTTGATAACAAGGAAACTGATATGATGTTACACGTTAAACTAGGTACACAAAAACAGTTATGTAAAACTAAAATATGTCCACTCGTCAATCCCAGGTGATAATCCCCTACGGACACAGCTCCCACGCTAGCTCCGTTAGCAACCAGGAGGGTCATATCACCAACCTTCAGCACTCTACGGTTTCTCAGTGTCTACAATGAATTGCATATATGCGATCCTGATCCAGTATCCAATACCCAGGAAGTAGAGTTGATTGACAGACAATTCTCAATTACATACACACCTGAAGTCGAAGCCATAGCTTGCTTCGGTTCCTGGTTCTTGGTGTTCCACGCCTTGCAATTTTTCTTCCAGTGCCCTTTCCTATGACAATGGAAGCACTCATCCTTGGCCACTACTGGCACCGCAATCTTTTTCTTTCCCTTCGCTCCCACCTTACTAACACCTCCTCTAGGTTTGGTGGCGGCCTTATGTAGGGTTCCTAGGCACTCTCAAGAGGTCTCACAAGGCATCAACCATGCCAATTTCAAATTTTAACGGTGCCGAGAAACCCTAACAAGATCGTTGGCTAGAAGTTTAGGCGACAAATGAGAATAGTTAACAACCTTAACTAAGTGTACGGAAATACAACCTTTGTAGATCCGTTTCTCCACCTCCATAGCTCCATGATGAAGTGCTCTCCGCTGTCCAAATCGAACCATGACTCTAGCATCGGCTTCATCGGAGAAAAAGCGGGCTAGGTCATCGACGACTATGCCGAAGATAATCTACGTCGAGGCATCACTAGATCAAGCTCCACCTTCACCAAGCCTTGAAAACTTGTGAAGGAAACACCCTATACTACTTGGCAAGAGGTAGAGGATGAAGAAATAGGAAGTGGGTTCACTTTAGAATTGGATTTCTCACATGATTTCATCACTTGCCATTGATGATGCAAGCTTTTCTTCTTTGAAGATGAAGAAGAAGAAGAAGATAATATTATGATAAGTATTTAGAAAAAGGATAAATGATATGAATACTTATCATAACCTAACCCTAGTTAAGTGTAGAGAATAGACCATGGTTTGTTTAAATGGTTAGGGTTAAGTATGAAGACAAGAATGGTGACTAAGTCAAAGCTTCATGAATCTTCAACAAACAAACAAACAAAGCCACCATTCTTTCTTTATCTTTTCCAAAACAAATAAATAAATAAATAAATAATGGAAAAATAAAACCATAATCATTAGTTTAACCATGGTTTAATTCTTTACACTTAACCAAGTAAACATGTATCATCAAACATGATACAATCATTTGCACAAAAAGTATATCACATATACAACTTGTACATCCAAGTGAGAAAATCCATTTAAAGTGAACCAATACTAGTTAATGCAAAGTAATATATCAAATATATAATTATACATTAAATCATTAAATCAACACTTGATTTAACGATCCGGTCATATCGCATATAGCCGACTAGTATCCAATGTATCGGCTTATCGAATCAATCCTTGATTCGATGACTAGGTTATATCGCATACAACCATATCGATACATTCAACGCGAGAATTGAATACAGTATCACATACTGGTATCATTCTCGGTCCCACACACATCTCATATGTGCTCCTATTTCGTTTCGCTTGAGCCAGGAAACCTCTGTGTAGGACTCTAAAGACTCGTCAATACGCCGGCAGAAGGTGATGATCATATCAAACACCCACAAGCCGCAAGCGGTCTGCTAAACGTAACGGCCACCCGGGTATTGAGCGATCAGAAGATCGACGAGCAAGCCCGCTCACACTCCAGTGAATCCAACCAGTAACACTACCGTATAGTCCGGTCTCGTCGTCTGATATGTCGCAAATCTTGCCTAGGGGTGGTAAACGTCAGACCCCAATAGCTCGATAAGTCGTGTCGATATGAGGTCTATAACAGTTCGAGATACTACAGGTAACACTTACCAGTAAATCTCAACAACCCTGGCCAGGGATTTCCGGTTATAGCCAATCGAACACAGCGCAACATCAACTCCCTATACCGGGAGAGACGAATCCCTTCCTATCGCTCATTGCCTCCATGTGATTCGGGACTGTACCCAAAAACCACCGTTTTGCACGCCCTCTTGGACGTGGTAAGGTGGAAATCAAAGCACAGTGGGAACCACACAAGACTCTATGACGATCTCGGGTCAACAGACTACTCTGTACCAGTGTCACCAGAGAACTGCCATCTGACGTAAGGTATAATACCATCTGGGAGTTCTCGGTGAGTCCGTCCAGTGTACCTAGTCTCCACTGAGCACCCGTATATCATCTCTGATGTCAAACACCAATGGATATGGGATCATCCATCACCCATCTGTATGGGTCGAGAAGGTATATGCTAGTCTACTCTGGTATATCGATGCCCCGTCTCAATATACCCATGACTAGGGACTTTGAATGATGTACTTATGGACTACCATGTCCCCACTAGTATGATCCGCATCATAGTCCAGGTAGTCAAGTACACATCTTAAGGGCTTTACCAACATGTAATAGAGAGACAATCTGTGTACACGTTAAGGTAAAGAGCAACCAGATAGCATACTATCATGTCGAGCAAGAAAGTCCTCCCTATATATGTCCCAGCATCCACTACAATATACATCCTATGTATAGCAATGGCCTCTAGGGCATACATATAACTAACAATCTCCCACTTGCACTAGGGCCATCTGATAGCAGTGGTTGAAGTATCTCATACTCAACCATCCCATAAAAGTCTCTCTCTGGGAAAAGGCCTTTGTGAGTGGATCCGCCGTGTTGTCCTCTGAGTCTGCTCTCCTAACCTCGATCACCCTGGAGATCAACTATCTCCATGATCAGGTGATGTTGCCTCAGAATACGTCTGGGATTTTGATGGGACCGGGGTTCCTGGCATAAGCCACAACTCCATTGTCACATAATGGAAGGAACCTAGTTCATCTCATGAACCAATATACACCCAAACTTCCTCTTTGGTAGCATCTTAAGTAGCGATGTATCGTGCCTTTATCGTCTAGTATGTCACGGTATCTAGCTTGGAACTCTTCCAACATACCGTCCCTTTACTGAGGGTAAAGACAATGCATGCGACTGACATTCATTCGTATTTATCACCCTGGAACACTTCCAGTGATTCTCCCCAGGATCAATTGATACTATCTCACTACAACTAGTGAGTATCCTAACATCCAATTAGATCTATCTCATAGATCCAAAGCTTAGGATTTTGTAGGTATCACTTTGATCCTATATGGAGAATCATTGTGATATGCGGAGATTGATCGAGCGTAGCATAGGAAACTCTTTCCCTATCAAGAGTATGTCATCCACGTACTCTATGAGGATCACCACCATACTCCCTACTACCTTTTTGTATATACAAGGTTCATCTACCATTTTGATGATGTCAAACTCTTTGACTACTTCATCAAAACAGATGTTCCAACTCCGCGATGCCTGCTTTATCTTATAAAGCATCTTGCACACGTTTCCGCTGCTCCCACTGTCTACGAGGCCCTCTGGCTGTGTACTTATAGACACTCTCTTCTAAAACATCATTTAGAAAAGCTGTCATGACACCCAACCACCAGATATCGTAGTCATGGTATGTAGCCGTGGCAAGTAGGATCTGGATGGACTTAAGCATAGGTACTGGAAAAAGGTTTCATCATTATCCACGCCTGGTCGATGACGAAAACCTTTAACAAGTCTAGCTTTGAAAGTCTCAACCTTTCCATGTACACCAAGTAATCTTCTCAAGATATACTTGCTCCTGATGGGGATTTAACCCTTCAGATAAAGCAACCAAAGTCCATACTTTGTTGGCGTATAAGGATTCCATCTCAGATCGCTTAGCATCCATCCATTCTTACAAAGTCCCACTCCTGATGGCCAGCTCGAAATTAGTTAGGTCATCATCTCATGATGCAATCCTCGCTCCCACTGTCATAGAGAAACCGAAGTATCTCTCAGGCAGGTGAGGAACCCTACCAGATCGGCGGAGAGGCCGAGGTTCGTTGACATCTACTGAATCCTTTGGTTGTACCAAATCATCTGCTATAGTTTGCATTGCTGGAACCTTTCCAGTTCTACATAACAGACCTTGCCTCGAGCTTGTCCGGATTTTGTTTTTAGACATACGCCGGACAACCCCAAATCTTAACTAACTTAAGATATGGGCTCTTCCCTTACCATATCACATATGAAGTGGTAGGCAACTGATTTGATTTGAACCCTATTCAATAGGTATGCAGCTTCTCAAGCACATAACTCCCAAAAGGAAATAGGTAACTCAGTAGTACTCATCATAGAGCACACCTTATCATATAGGGTGTGATTGCTCCGCCCCGATATACCATCGTGCTATGGTGTATACGGAGGAGTAATGCTGAGAGAGTATCTCATTCTACTTTAGAATAGTCCAGGATTTCCGTGCTCAAGTATTCTCCTCCCTGATCTCATCAAAGGACATAATACTTATACCCATATTGGTTCTCTACTTCTAACTTATATTCTGTGAATATCTCAAAAGGTTCGGACTTGTGTTTCAACAAGAACATATGTCTGAATCTAAAGAGATCATCAGAGAACGTAATGAAGTACAAAGAACCGGTCTTGGCATGTGTAGACAGGGGACCTACATACATCAACATGTATCATCCCAAGAGTTCACTAACTCTTTCTGTGTTTACAATAGACAGATCTATGGTCATCTTATCTTTGTGACATGACTGGCAAGTTTCATAAGATGTAAATTCAAACTGATTTAAATATGCATCTAAATGTAACTTAGCTAGTCGGGTTGCATTGATATGACCTAGTCTACAATACCTCAAGAAGGATCCGTTCATTTCTGAACTCTTCCTCTTGTGTGTGTTCCGTATACTAAGAACTGTAGTTTGATTTAGAACTTCAATGCTTTTAGATAACGTGCCTGAAACGATCAACTTTTGATATAGGAAATGTTCAAAACATTATCCAACAATACAAAATTTTTCATTTCTTTACTAATAAAGAGAGTGATATGATTTTGTATATCAGGTTCGGTATCTATTAACATTCATTCAGAATCAATGTATTACAATACAGGGTGACAGTGACCAACAGACTTGGCTGCAACTCTTGCCCCGTTTTCTGCCTCATGAAACTTATCACCCGTTCTCAGTTTTTCTACCCTTTTGTAGCCCTATGTAACATATTACATATCTGGGATCCTGATCTGGTATCATATACCCAGGATGCGGAGGATACTGAGAAACAGTTCTTTGTAATGAACACACCCGAAGAAGATGCATCATATGCACTTTCTTCGTTTGGGCGGCACGGGAAATCAGGTATTCCCCAATTTCCTGCTCTGTCTTATAACAATTATAAGTTGGAGCGGGACCAACGTTCCCCAGCTCAGTATAACAAGCGGGTTCGGTCAATATTCCGTATTATTATCTTGATTAAGGCGTGATATGGTCGCTACCTGGAGAGAGAGAGAAGAAAACACTCAGCGTGCGCTCTTGCAAGAATAGATTGGTTATTATTTTATCTAATCAGGATGGCTCCCACTGCTTTTTATCAAATCTTCCTTCAAACCCTAAAAGGAAAGACTAGCCGGGATTAATTACACGCTACAAGTTCGCCAATCTTTCAGCCAGGCCAGTGTCGGTACTTTGAGGGAGGTGCCCCGTGCTTTCGCACGGACCTAATTAATGTAAACCTCGTTTTCCCAGAGGCGTAACCCTGTTGACACCTTTCTAGACACCTACTTGATCGGCTAATTGTAATGTGTAAAACTCTCCCAGGAGTAACAATTACTCGCAGCGGGTATCGGGATCCAACTATCTCATAGAAGGTATGCAATCTCATTGAAAATTTCAACACTTGAAATTCCCGATAATTTTGCCCCTAGCGTCCTATGACCTTGACGCAGGCCAACAAACCATAGTCCGCTAGTCAAGTTCAACCCGTCATTTCCTGATTGAATTAAACCCACCCGCACGACCCTTGACACAGGCCAACAAAGTCGCACGACTACCCTAATCCAATCTGCATCATATGCATAAGCAGATAAATAATAGTTAGCTACCGCACACTACGCCTTGACGCAGGCCAACAAACGTAGCACGAATACTAAATAGGACTTATCTGAAATGACGGAGGGCTACGACAGGTTTTTCTGAAAACCTATTGCGTAATGAACTTGATATCGTTGTAGAATCAAATGATTTTAAAAATGGAGTGTTTTTTTAGGCTTTTCTAGTTTTGCTAAAGGAGTCACTCCCGGTGAAGGGATCGTCGGTCCTTTCCTCGTCGAATGAGGTGCGGGATATATCATATATATCACTGTGCAAAGCAGAACTCTTAAAAGCAATCAAAAGACAAACCGAGTGTGTAGCATCTGCCAGTTATTGCTAAAGGAGTCACTCCCGGTGAAGGGATCTCGGTCTTTTCCTCATCGAATAAGGTGCAGGATATATCATATATACCGCTGTGCAAAGCAAGAACTGTAGCTACCTGTTTTATTTTGAAATTCGATTCTACAACATCTTAGGTTTCTTTTATTTCATTAATCTCATTAATGAAGTCCCATCATTTAACTACCTAAACATCACAGATAAATACGACGTACACTTATGCCATCCGCATTCGCCTCGATGTCCCCTCGTGCACCGTTAGGTTAGGTAACTAACGACAGAGCGGGGCAGGGCTAGCACGGGTGTAAAACATAAGTAACGTCTATATAATATATCATATATACTATATACCGTATTTATCACAGAACATCACATGATCACATCACAGATATCGCAGCAGAAGAATCATATGAAATATTGGATATACTAGGACGTCCGTGTTTTCAATACGAGCCAGTATAAAACACGGATTCCACGGTCGTGATGAATAGCCAAACCCACACCCCTAGACCCCTACGAGAGCGGCAAGCAACCCTACCAATTCTAGAGTTAGGAGACCCGGACTCGACTACTCGAGTTGGTCTCCCACTGGACTCCAGAACCCGGTTACTTATGCTCCCCTCCTTGGGTCTATCCTAGTGCGGAAAAGTAAATAATATACAACAACGGTGACAACTTCCGCAACCTGGAAGTGCCCCAATTAAAAGAATATTACATACAAGTTTTTACATGAATGAAAATGAAAAACACTCATCTCACATAAAAACCCCCGGCTATTCAAACACAACGATCCAATATAACATATCCAGCAACACATAACATCACATGTCATCAACGTAAGTAAATATGCGCATCCCAATTGTCGTTGACATATAGCAACGAAACCGGCGATATCACATATTACACTTACGGTCACAGAAAAGAAAGTGTAAAACTACAACAATTGGAATCCGCAATCTCTTCAGACATCGCATGCCTGACCAAATGAATTACTTAGACATCGCATGCCTAACAATTATAAACCCCGCATTTTAGTCTCATTATCGAAAACACTTTTCAATATCAAGTCGGGCAATTCAACAAGATTCCCGACATCCTGATCGAATGCTCGTCGCAAACTTCAGTAGACGGCCGCACCCCCGATGCCGTCGACGAAGTGCACCAAGGCGGAACACCGCTACCGCGAGCACCCAGATGGATGCTTTCGGCAACGGGATTCTCCTACAGTCACTTGGTCGGGGCTAAGGGATGTAGCTGTCTATTAAGTTTACCCGGCGAGTATCCGCGTACGCTACGTGATTGCGACGGAGTTTTGATCACATCAAAATTCCGTGGCAACCGATCAAATGAGACTAAACTGCTATGTTTATAACATTCATTCAGTTATCTCATAACTTCTTGTGAATTCCAATTATTGTATCCCATTCCGGATAAATAGAAAATGTCAAACTTTCCGATCGAACAATCGAACACCCAAGTTTTCCCGATACAGATCAACACATGATACAAGTCTAAAAACATTCAGTTCATGCCTCAGTACCAACGGTCCAGCCGTAGAAGGGTCAAGCCAACGCCTCACATGTGGCACGCCGTACTGCCCCAAACCCGAAGGTTCAAAAGGCAGTTCAAGACGGTCACATAATCGAGTTAAGGTTTGTTGTCTTCTAGAGGGTCCATCGAGTTACTTGCACTACTTAGAACGTCTTTAAACTTCGGAAAAATCCAACACTTGGAAATTTCCCGACAGGGGAAAAATTGGGTATTTATATCCGGTCGAACTTTTTAACATATTCTAAAATTTATCCGGAAAGCCACATAGACAAAATCTGATACTCCGATCGAAACACCGAATCCCCAAAACAACCCCAGAAAATCCAACTCTTGAATAAATATTAAAAATTCCCAGAAAACTCAGCATTAAAATAAAGAAGTTACTGTGCCAAAATCGTTGACTGATGAGACTTGTTGACCGCGGAACCGCCGCATAAGCCATGCTTATGCCGCGGTTCCAACGCGCTTTGGAAGAATCATGAGTCCCGTTTTGTACAGTAATTCTTAGAATATCCTTATTAGTTTTCTGCATATTTTTAATACTCAAAAATCCACAAATTCAGAAAAAGTCCAGAGAGCCGTTTTGAGTTGGGGTTTCGGGTCGATCGGACTTCAAACTCCGTCTAGACTTCGCCTAAGGCTCTAGCTAGGCTCTGATACCACTGTAGGGTTCCTAGGCACTCTCAAGAGGTCTCACAAGGCATCAACCATGCCAATTTCAAATTTTAACGGTGCCGAGAAACCCTAACAAGATCGTTGGCTAGAAGTTTAGGCGACAAATGAGAATAGTTAACAACCTTAACTAAGTGTACGGAAATACAACCTTTGTAGATCCGTTTCTCCACCTCCATAGCTCCATGATGAAGTCCTCTCCGCTTTCCAAATCGAACCATGACTCTAGCATCGGCTTCATCGGAGAAAAAGCGGGCTAGGTCATCGACGACTATGCCGAAGATGATCTACGTCGAGGCATCACTAGATCAAGCTCCACCTTCACCAAGCCTTGAAAACTTGTGAAGGAAACACCCTATACTACTTGGAAAGAGGTAGAGGATGAAGAAATAGGAAGTGGGTTCACTTTAGAATTGGATTTCTCACATGATTTCATCACTTGCCATTGATGAGGCAAGCTTTTCTTCTTTGAAGATGAAGAAGAAGAAGAAGATAATATTATGATAAGTATTTAGAAAAAGGATAAATGATATGAATACTTATCATAACCTAACCCTAGTTAAGTGTAGAGAATAGACCATGGTTTGTTTAAATGGTTAGGGTTAAGTATGAAGACAAGAATGGTGACTAAGTCAAAGCTTCATGAATCTTCAACAAACAAACAAACAAAGCCACCATTCTTTCTTTATCTTTTCCAAAACAAATAAATAAATAAATAAATAATGGAAAAACAAAACCCTAATCATTAGTTTAACCATGGTTTAATTCTTTACACTTAACCAAGTAAACATGTATCATCAAACATGATACAATCATTTGCACAAAAAGTATATCACATATACAACTTGTACATCCAAGTGAGAAAATCCATTTAAAGTGAACCAATACTAGTTAATGCAAAGTAATATATCAAATATATAATTATACATTAAATCATTAAATCAACACTTGATTTAACGATCCGGTCATATCGCATATAACCGACTAGTATCCAATGTATCGGCTTATCGAATCAATCCTTGATTCGATGACTAGGTTATATCGCATACAACCATATCGATACATTCATCGCGAGAATTGAATACAGTATCACATACTGGTATCATTCTCGGTCCCGCACACATCTCATATGTGCTCCTATTTCGTTTCGCTTGAGCCAGGAAACCTCTGTGTAGGACTCTAAAGACTCGTCAATACGCCGGCAGCAGGTGATGATCATATCAAACACCCACAAGCCGCAAAGCAGTCTGCTAAACGTAACGGCCACCCGGGTATTGAGTGATCAGAAGATCGACGAGCAAGCCCGCTCACACTCCAGTGAATCCAACCAATAACACCACCGCACAGTCCGGTCTCGTCGTCTGATATGTCGCATATCTTGCCTAGGGGTGGTAAACGTCAGACCCCAATAGCTCGATAAGTCGTGTCGATATGAGGTCTATAACAGTTCGAGATACTACAGGTAACACTTACCAGTAAATCTCAGCAACCCTGGCCAGGGATTTCCGGTTATAGCCAATCGAACACAGCGCAACATCAACTCCCTATACCGGGAAAGACGAATCCCCTCCTATCGCTCATTGCCTCCATGTGATTCGGGACTGTACCCAAAAACCACCGTTTTGCACGCCCTCTTGGACGTGGTAAGGTGGAAATCAAAGCACAGTGGGAACCACACAAGACTCTATGACGATCTCGGGTCAACAGACTACTCTGTACCAGTGTCACCAGAGAACTGCCATCTGACGTAAGGTATAATACCATCTGGGAGTTCTCGGCGAGTCCGTCCAGTGTACCCAGTCTCCACTGAGCACCCGTATATCATCTCTGATGTCAAACACCAATGGATATGGGATCATCCATCGCCCATCTGTATGGGTCGAGAAGGTATATGCTAGTCTACTCTGGTATATCGATGCCCCGTCTCGATATACCCATGACTAGGGACTTTGAAGGATGTACTTATGGACTACCATGTCCCCACTAGTATGATCCGCATCATAGTCCAGGTAGTCAAGTACACATCCTAAGGGCTTTACCAACATGTAATAGAGAGACAATCTGTGTACACGTTAAGGTAAAGAGCAACCAGATAGCATACTATCATGTCGAGCAAGAAAGTCCTCCCTATATATATCCCAGCATCCACTACAATATACATCCTATGTATAGCAATGGCCTCTAGGGCATACATATAACTAACACCTTATTCTTCCTTCCTTTGGCCCTAACCTTGGACCTGGAAGAAGAAGTACCGCGAACAAACATAGCGGGTGTATCCCTTGCCTTCTGCAAGGTGCCCTCTGCACTCCTCAACATGTTAAGGAGTTCTGAAAGTTCAACTTCTTTTCTTTGAATGTTGAAATTCAGAATAAACTGGGCGTAGGTGGAAGGAAGGGACTGGAGAATCAAGTCTATATAGAGCTCATTATCCAAAGTCATCCCAAGGTCTGCGAGCTCTTCTATATAGCCAATCATCTTTAGGACATGTTCTCCTACCGATGATCCGACGGCCAACCTCACTTCAAACAAGTTCTTTGAGGTCTCGTATCTTGCTATACGAGATTTCTCTCCATAAAGTTCCTTTGTATGGAGAAATATGGCATCAAGATCCATATCCTCGTGCCTCCTCTGATGTTCATTATTCATCGAGGCAAGCACGATGCACTTGGCCTTCGCGCAATCTAACTCCCAGGTTTTGCGGATTTCCTTATCCGCATTACTGGATTTGGGACCAGGGACAGCAGGTGCCTTAGCGGTGGGGACATACCCCAATCTGTCATAGGTCAAAGCCATTTTGACATTCCGCAGCCAATTTTTATAGTTTGGCCCTGTCAATATATTTTTTTCTAGCAGTAACTTAAGTCCTGTCATTTTCTGGGTCGCTGCAATTAGGAGAGAGAGAGAACACTTTAGCATGATGCTCTTGCAAGTTTAGAGTGGTTTTTAGTTTATCTAAACTGGATGGCTCCCATTGTTTCTCGAATCTCTCCTCAAACCAAAAAGGAAGAACTAGCCAGGACTATTCTCATTGTATAATACTTGCTTAACCGTTCAGCCAGGCCGGTGTCGGTACTTCGAGAGAGATTTTCCAACGCTTTCACGAAGTTCCTTAATTAAATAACCTCTTTTCTCTGGGGGCGTAGCCCCGCTGACACCTTTCTCGGCACCTACTTGGTTTATAGCATTGATCGTTAAGTGACGAATCTCCTGATGAGTAGCATATACTCACAGTAGGATCGGGATCCAAATATCATCGTGTGATAATGTTGAAGGAATCCTACCAACATTCATCAAACTCCAAATGGTATGCATCTCTTTGCAAATTTCAGTTTCTTTAGAAATTCCCGATATAAATTTCTGCCCCATGCTCTTATGACCTTGGCGTTGGTCAAAATGTCATAAGTCACATGTCAAGTTCTACCCATCATTATCTTGTTAATTTGAACCCAACCGTACATACCCCTGACGTTGGCCAAATGATAATATGACTGTCCCAAACTAACTCATCTATCTATGCAACAAATGATTACCCAGCAGCTACCAAACACTATGCATTGACTTTGGCCAAAATGCATAACTTGAATACTACTGAATACCCAAATGAAATGACGGAGGGCTACGAATGGTTTTGGCGAAACCGTGAATGTTGTGAACTTGATATGATCGAAGGAACCTGATAGCTTTTAAAAGGAGTGGTTAAAGCTCCGCAATTAAAAATATCTTCTGTTTTAAAAATAACCGAGTGGTTTCTTTTAAACTGTTCCAACGATTCAACTTTGGTTTATTTTCTTTGCATTAATAATAATGCGTCCCATCATTAACCTATCATTGCAGAAAACAACGAAAATACAACGTCCTCTTATGCCATCCGCATTCGCCACGGGGTCCCGTCATCGCCCGTTAGGTTACTTAACTAACGACAGAGCGGGGGCTGGGCTAGCGCGGGTGTAAAACATAAGTGACGTCTAAATAGCTATCATATATAGATATTGTACATTCGTCTGACGCAATAATAGGCATTCCAGATCACAGATGAACATTATTGGATATACAAGCAATCCGTATTTCTTTTGAACCTACAACGAAAGACGGATTACACAATTGTGATGAATAGCCATTACCCCACCCTAGACCCCTACGGGTACGGCAAACTACCCACCAAGTACCCGAAGTGAAGCGGTCTCCCTCAACAACATGAGTAGGCTACTAAACACTTCAAAGTACCCGGTAGTTTGTGCACCCCACCTTGGGTCTATGCTAGGAGAAAAAAACAGTAAAATGAAATAATACAACGGTGGCTACAACCGCAACCTGGATGTGCCCCGCAAAATAATATTACAACATATTACAATTACATCGAATGAATGAATATTGAAACCCATCTCAAACCCCGGCTAATCATCATAACAATCCAATCAAGTTCATAATCACGTAAAATCATTACAGAAATGTGCCAACCGACATACTAGCAGTTAGGGAAGGTTTACGAACACATTATACAATTCACAGATATAATCTAATTATCCAAACATCGTATAATTTCGATCGAGCAAACACAATAGATTCTACTCCAAAAACTTTTCTGTGCACCTGAGACTTGAGTAGAAACTAAACATTCCAGAAAGAACAAAAACATGACAGAAGAGTTCTGGGGAATTTTGGGTTGACTCGGCCCCAACTCGGCCGAGGTTCCGCGGCGCGTTGGCCGATTCAGAAACCCAAATTTCTCCAGTTGTCTTATAATTCCCTGCTTGTAATTTTAGAGGTCCCTAAAAAAATTTTAGACCTCATTTTAAATTCGACAGAAACTTGGTGATTTCGATGTTTTTTCCGGTTCGTTTTGCGTTCGAAATTCTAACGACTTTGCAAATAATTTAGTTATTGTTTAGCGAGGCTCTGATACCACTATAAGTCGACGTTGTACACCCCACGACTTGCAGAGAGGCGGAAATATGAAAAACAATCATTTTGTTTGAAGCAACATCGACTAACAGAAAGGATCTTTGCTAAACTATAACTAACATTAACATAGGAGTTGTTAACTACTATGGAAGAAGATTATACCTAATGAACCGTGTCCTTCTTCTTCTCGTTATCCACCTCCTCATCGGCCTCCTATATGTAATAGACGATCCACCCGAGAGCTTCTACTCCAAGCTTTGCCACTAATCTTGAGGTAACTAGGTTTCTCTAGTTGCTAATCAAAGTCACCTAGGTGATATAGAGTATGGATATGGATTAATTAGTCTTGCTAATCCTTGATCTCAACACATGAGATGGTAGAATTAGGGTTTGAAGAGAGAGAGCTTGAGGAGAGAGAAGGTGAGGATGGGAAGGATAATGAAATAATAACTTATCTTGAATATATGAAGCATAATGATTTATCAAATAAATAAATCAAATGATTTATCATCATGCTTCATTTATTCATTATGTGTGCTTCATCTCATGAGTCATTAGCCATTTAATGCACCATTAACTACATGAATGAATCACACAAATGAGTCACTAAATCAATAAATGCTTATGCCACCTTAACCCCCAAGTCATCATCCTTCTAGAAGCTTCCCGCCAAATTACGAGAATGACCCTCCTATCCGTGAAAACACGGAAAAACTTTAGACTGTATAAATCCAATAATCCGATACTAGAATCTGGCTTAAACCAAAGCCGTCTAGTAAAAACTGTTCGAACATCGTACGTGCGTTTAAACACGTATGCGTCCGAACCCTTGTCGTAAAACCATACGACCTCTATATCGTTTCGCCTGGAGCAGGGAAACTCTCTGTGTGGGACTCTAAAGACTCGACTACTACGCTGGCAGTGGGTTTAACCACAAACCACAAGCGGCACTAGCTGTACGTAACGGTCCCTAGGTAGACGTCGATAAGAAGGACGATGAGGAAACCCATCCGAACTCCTACTGAGCTTGATGTGACAATCTCCGTGCAGTCCGGTCTGTTCGTCTAGGACTATCGCATATCGGGCCTACGGGCGGCAAGCGTCAGTCCCCTAAAAGCGGTATAAGTCGTGTCGGAGCGTAGCCTATTACACCTTGAGAAACTACTGGAAAACCTACCAGTAAATCTCGCTTGCCTTGGCCAGGGACTTTGCGTAATGGCTCTCTGACACGGCACGATATCAACTCCCAATACCGGGAGAGACGAATCCTGTCTAACAGCCACTACCTCCAAATGCTCGGGACTGTACCCAACTGCTACCTGTTTGCACGACTCCTTTGAGCCGTGGTAGGGTAGCAATCTAAGAACAGTGGGACACACTCGAGGCGAAGTAGCAGTGTCAAGTCTGCGGACTATGTACTCATGTCACCTGGGAACTGTTAACTGACGACGGGTATAATACCATCCAACAGTTCCCTGCGAGTCCTGTCTGGTGTACCCATAACCCAACGAGCACCTGTATACTATCTCCAGTACGACGTACTGATGGCTGTGGTACAGACCATCTCCCCAACTGGGATGAGAAGCGTACACACTAGTCTACTCCGGAGTATCGATGCCCTGTCTCGATAATCCTATGACTAGGGACCTGAAAAAGGATGTGTTTGTAGACTACCCAGCCCCCACTAGTGTGACCGCCATCACAACGCTGATAGTCAAGCAAGATCCTAAAGGCTCTATCAATACATACACACATATTAAGATAGATAAAACCAAGTAGCATACTACCATGTTTCGCAAGACTGTTAATATAACTGTGAATATCCCAAGTTTCCATTAAGTAACATACAAGCTAGTATGTTACAATAATGGCCCCTAGGGCATATACACTAACACCTTTATCAATGGCCCGATCTTCCGGTGCAAAATCAAACACTCACCTCAAACGAAAGGTCACGATACAAACACTATACCTACACGTTCCTATGTCACCAGAAAACATCATGGTCAGCTTTCATCCGTGACGAGCTCGCTCTGACCGCAACACTAGCAGCAGCTCAATCTGCGCTCAAACCATGGTGACAGGAACCTCAAGTAGGTATCAATGAAGATAGATCAGAGGAATGAAAGAAATCAACAGATCCAAAATGGATACATGATCATAAGGAGGAACATGATCAATGAGAGTATAATCATTGGAATGAATAGAAGCATGAATCTTAAGAATATACATCCTAAGGTCACTTAAGCGAAGTATCGTATCGTAAGTATGCCGCGGAACATACGCATAGTACGTTACTCTACTTGAGTTACCTACTCCATCAATCAGGGTCAACCTAAGTAACGAAAGTTCGGGTCTAATACCCCCCGTCAAGTCTAAGTTCCGTAAGGTCAAGCCTAGGTTCCGAAATATATACGCCCTAGACTCGGTATAGTCAAACCCAGACTAAAACCAAGGTTAAACCTAACGCTCTGATACCAACTTTTTCACGACCCGTAATTTAGCACGTGACCGGCACTTAAATCACGCAACGTCCAAAGGCGTAACGTAATTCAAGTAAGTCGAAGCCCAGAAAATCTAAACCTTTTTATGGAAAATAGTGAGGGTGCAGTTTTGAAATATAGGTATAATGAAATAAAGTTTATCTATAAATGCATAACTAATGATATAAGAAAACGCAAGTAGAATATACTAAAGTTGAGAACATTGTTCGTCTTTAAAATTTGGGCAGCACCTCCCTTGTATATTTTGAACCGAAACCACATATACATGACAATAATAAAAGGCATCCCTAAGCGGGAGCTAGCTCTTCGCTAAATGGCGGAATCACAACCACGCAAGTAATGTATACGACGCCCAACGGCGAAGATCAACCCAGAAGGAATAATATGAATAAAGCAAGACATTAAATCCACACATAGCGAACATATACCCACCGCTCTAAGTCTCGCAACTACAAGTCCGTCTAAGTCCATTAAATATACAAAGTCTATTTTCTGATTGAAGGAGTTTATCTAGATACGGTAGGAAATAATAAATACAAGAGTGGGTACGATCCAATGTGTCCCACCTACCATAGCAAAACACCAGAATGCAAGCTGTGTGCCAGCGATACCGCTACTGATCCCGAGCGGTCAAACCTGCAAGAACTGTGGAACAACGGGGGTGAGTTGCCAACTCGTGAGTAGAAAACATCAGCAGGTAGAAATCGAATAAAACAACGATTTCCTAGGTCACTATATCAAGAAAGTAATACTATGATATTAAGGGTGACCATGTATGCATATATGTCAACAATATATCAATGACAATGACATATACAAATAAACATCTGAATCATATGCCTATATGCAGGTGGATATCATCCACGTGTCTATAAATGACACAATCAACATCATGGAACCTGAGTGTCCAACATTGACACTCGCAACATCATGAAGGAATTTGAATGTATGTATGAGGATATCAACCAACGTGTGTACATCAACGACACATCAAATCATGGAACCTAAGTGCCCAACACCGACACTCAAAACATCATGAAATCCGTGTCCAGCATCGACACGTAAATCCTCATATCTCGGGCTTCGTCATTCCGGATCGGTCCATGGGCTCCATCAGTCCGGATCAGCCCATATCCAACTTACGACTCCGGTAGGTATCCTCCAGATAACCGCCGGGTCCAAACTATCACCGGTAGGTAGTAGTCCCTCTGCCAAGCTTATCTTCTACTGCACAACATACCTTTCTTGTCCCGAGTTACCATACCGAGTCCACCAAGTACCCGCAAACGGTTCATCCAGCTCCTCGAATCGGGTATCACATAGCTCATAACCGAGAAAACTCATGGTGGACACATCGAAATATCATATCAAGAGAAACCGGGTTTTTAAAACAATACATAATTTCTTTTGAAGTACAACCACGGTTCTCAAATTCAGAATCTCATGAAAACAACATCTCAATGCGTATAATCGTAAAGCATGATATATGCAAATATAGAACAAAAATGTGAGCATATCAGTATATCATGCAACATAGAATAGTGATGTGAGCATATCGGTATATCATGCAAACGAGTCATGTGATAATACTAAACAATTAAGAGTAATAGCATGATATAGCAAGTTGACTGTGTAAGTGACATAGCAATTACTGATGATGAAAGTGTGTGAGCCGGCAATCCGTGTAAGTGTAACATACGCATCATCGATAATTTTGCAGGTGTACTAGCCGACGATATCATAACAAATAATGGAAGCACAGGTATACGTAATGCAATGAGAATATCTTAAATGTACTCGGAAGTAAATCGTAAGCGCACTATTATAAGGTATACGTATCTAATCTAACATTTACATAATGGTTAAACTAAGTAGTGTAGATGGTGATTAACAATATCTATAACATATCCGAGTCAATGAATCTATCAATCGGCAGTCCAGCCTCACAGCATCACGTACGGTATAATCCATCGTACGGCATTCTCGAGTTAAGGGATGGATCAATCATCAGGTAAAACTCATCGCGTACGGTAATCCATCGTACGGCGGCATTAAACAAATAGGGATTCTATCAACCTATACAACAATGAGGGTACGGATTTAACATCTCGTACGGTATATCACTCATTATCCTCATAAATAAATATATATATATATATATATCAAGTCACATCGGTATCAATCTCGGGTCTACAGACTAACATGTACCAGTGTCACCAGAGAACTGCCATCTGACGTGAGGAATAATACCATCTGGGAGTTCTCAGCGAGTCTATCCAGTGTACTCAATCTCCACTGAGCAACCGTATACTGTCTCTGATGTCAAACACCAATGGATATGGGATCATCCATCGCCCATCTACATGGGTCGAGAAGCTATACGCTACTCTACTCTGGTATATCGATGCCCTGTATCGATACACCTACGACTAGGAATATTTGAAGGATGTACTTAGCGACTACACCGTCCCCACTAGTATGATCTGCATCATAATCCTGGTAGTCAAGTACTCATCCTAAGGGCTTTATCAACATGTAACATAGAGACAATCAGAGTACATGTTAAGATAAAGTGCAACCAGATAGCATACTATCATGTCGAGCAAGAAAGGCCTCCATATATATGTCCAAGCATCCACTACAATATACATCGTATGTACAGTAATGGCCTCTAGGGCATACATATCACTAACAATCTCCCACTTGTACTAGGGCCATCTGTTGTAGTATCTCATACCCAACAATCAGCAGTGGTTGAAGTATCTCATACTCAACCATCCCATAAAAGTCTCTACTAGGAAATAGGCCTTTGTGAGTGGATCCGCGTTGTTGTCCTCTGTGTCTACTCTCCTCACTTCGATCTCCCTGGAGATCTTCCATCTCCATGATCAGGTGATACTGTCTAAGAATATATCTGGATCACTGATGGGACGGGGGTTCCTAGGCCAAAGCCACAATTCCATTGTTACACAATGGTAGGAACGAAGTTCATCTTATGAACTTATATACATCCAGACTACCTCTTTGGTAGCATCGTAGGTAGCAATGTATGAGCCGTTATCGTCTAGTATGCCACGGTATCTAGCTTGGAACTCTTCCAACATACCGTCCCTTCACTTAGGGTAAAGACAATGCCTGTGACTGACATTCAGTCGTCCTTACCACCCTAAATCCTATCCAGTGATTCTCCCCAGGATCGATTGATACCTTCACACTACACCTAGTGAGAATCCTAATATCCAATTAGATCTATCTCATAGATCCAAAACACAGGATTTATGAGGTATCAGCTTGATCCTATATGGAGAATCTATGTGAAAAGAGGAGATTGACCTAGCGTAGCATAGGAAACTCCTTCCCTATCAAGAGTATGTCATCCACGTACAATACGAGGATCATCACCATACTCCCTACTACCTTTTTGTATATACAAGGTTCATCTACCATTTTGATGAAGTCAAACTCTTTGACTACCACATCAAAACAGATGTTCCAACTCCGCGATACCTGCTTTAACTCATAAAGCAACTTGCACAGGTTTCCGCTGCTCCCACTGTCTACGAAGCCCTCTGGCTATGTACTTATAGACGCTCTCTTCTAAATCACTATTTAGAAAAGCAGTCATGACACCCAACCGCCAGATATCGTAGTCATAGTATGTAGTAATGGCAAGTAGGATCTGGATGGACTTAAGCATAGGCACTAGAAAAGGTTTCATCATTATCCACACCTGGTCGATGGCGAGAACCTTTTACAACTTGTCTCAGTTTTGAAAGTCTCAACTTTTCCATGTACACCCAGTAATCTTCTCAAGATATACTTGCACCTGATGGAGATTTAACCCTTCAGATAAAGCATCCAAAGTCCTTACTTTGTTGGTGTATATGGATTCCATCTCAGATCGCTTAGCATCCAGCCATTCTTACAGAGTCACCACTCCTGATGGCCTGCTCGAAACTAGTTGGGTCATCATCTTATGATGCAATCCTCGCTCCCACTGTCATAGATAAACCGAAGTATCTCTTAGGTGGGTGAGGAACCCTACCAGATCGGCGGAGAGGCTGAGGTTCGTTGGGAACTATTGAATCCTCCGGGTTTACCAAATTATCAGCTGCAGTTTGTATAGCTGGAACTCCTTCCAGTTCGACCTTTTGTCCAATAATTTCTTCACAACAAATTCCCTTTCTAAAAGGTGGCATGCTGAGAAACAAAACACCTTTTTCTCCTCAGTGTGGTAGAAGATATTCCCTTGCAAATGCTTGGGATACCCAACAAACTTCCACAGAACTGACCTTGCCTCGAGCTTTTCCGGATTTTGCTTTTAGACATAGGCCGGACAACCTCAAATCTTAACATCCTTAAGAGATAGGCTCTTCCCATACCATATCACATATGGAGTGGTAGGCACTGATTTGATTGGAACCCTATTCAATAGGTATGCAGCTTCACAAGTGCATAAACCCCAAAAGGAAATAGGCAACTCAGTAGTACTCATCATAGAGCACACCATATCACATAGGGTGCGATTGCTCCGCCCCGATATACCAACGTGTTGTGGTGTATACGGAGGAGTAATGCTGAGAGAGAATCTCATTCTCCTTTAGAATAGTCCAAGGATTCCGTGCTCAAGTATTCTCCTCCTTGATTACATAAAAGGACTTAATACTTAAACCTGTTTTGGTTCCCTACTTCTAACTTATATTCTATGAATTTCTCAAAAGTTTCAGACTTGTGTTTCAACAGGAACATATGTCCGAATCTTGAGAGATGATCAGTGAATGTAATGAAGTATAAAGAACCAGTCCTGGCATATGTAGACAGGGGACTTTCATACATCAGCATGTATCAATCCCAAGAGTTCACTAACTCTTTTTCTGTTTCCAATAAACGGAGCTATGGCCATCTTATCTTTGTGACATGACTGGCAAGTTTCACAAGATGTAAATTCAAACAGATTTAAATATGCATCTAAATGTAACTTATCTAGTCGGGTCGCATTGATATGACCTAGTCTACAATGCCATAAGAAGGATTCATTCATTTCTGAACTCTTCCTCTTATGTGTGTTCTATACGTTAAGAACTGTGGTTTGCTTTAGAACGTATATGCTTTTAGATAACGTGCCTGAACCGATCAACTCTTGATATAGGAAATGTTCAAAACATTATCCAACAATACAAAATTATATCCTTGTTTATCTCAATAAAGAGAATGGTATGATGTTGTATATCAGGTTCGGTATCTAATAACATTCATTCAGAATCAATGTATTTGTTAATACAGGGTGATAACTGCCAACAGACTTGGCTGCAACACTTGCACCATTTTTTTAACTCTTAAAACTTATAACCCTTTCTCAGTTCTCTACCTATCTGTAGCCCATGTAACAGATTACATATACGGGATCCTGATCCGGTATCACATACCCAGGACGTAAAGGATACTGAGAAACAGTTCTCGGTAATGAACACACCTGAAGAAGATGCATCATCAAGCACTTTCTTCGTTTGGGTGGCACGGAAATTCTGGTAATCCCATATTTCCTGCTCGGTCTTATAACAATTATAAGTTGGAGCGGGACCAACGTTCCCCAGCGCAGTATAATAAGCGGGTCCGGTCAATACATCCGTATTATTATCTTGATTAAGGCGTGACATGGTCGCTACCTGGAGAGAGAGAGAAGAAAACACTCAGCGTATGCTCTTGCAAGATTAGATTGGTTATTAATATATCTAATCAGGATGTCTCCCACTGTTTTATTCAAATCTTCCTTCAAACCCTAAAAGGAAAGACTAGCCAGGATTAATTACACCATACAAGTTCGTCGATCTTTCAGCCAGGACAGTGCCGGTACTTTGAGGGAGGTTCCCCGTGCTTTCGCACGGACCTAATTAAAATAAACCTCATTTTCCCAGGGGTGTAACCCCGTTAACACCTTTCTAGACACCTACTTGATCGGCTAATTGTAATGTATAAAACTCTCCCAGGAGTAACTCTTACTCGCAGTGGGTATCGGGATCCAACTATCTCATAGAAGGTACGCAATCTTATTGTAAATTTCAACACTTTAAACTCCCGATAATATTTTGCCCCGAGCGATCTATTACCTTGACAAGGTCAACAAACCATAGACCGCAAGTCAAGTTCAACCCGTCATTTCCCGATTGAATTAAACCCACCTGCATGACCCTTGATAAGGTCAACAAGGTCACACGACTACCCTAACTCAATCGCATCATATGCTTTTGCAGATAAGTATAAATAGCTACAGCACACTACGCCTTGACAAGGTCAACAAACGCAACACGAATACTATGAAGTACTTATCTGAAATGACGGAGGGCTACGACATGTTTTTAAGAAAACCATTTGCGTAATGAACTTGATATTGTTATAGAATCAAATGATTTAAAATGGAGTGTTTTTTAGGCTTTTACTAGTTTTGCTAAAGAGGTCATTCCCGGTGAAGGGATCGTCGGCCCTTTCCTCATCGAATGGGGTGCAGGATATTCACAATACCACTGTGCAAAGCAAGAACTAGAAAAGCAATCAAAAGACAAACCGAGTGTGTAGAATCTGCTAGTTTCGCTAAAGAGGTCACTCCCGGTGAAGGGATCTCGGCTCTTTCCTTATTGAATAAGGTGCTGGATGTTCTACAAGGAACACCGCTATGCAAATCAACAACTAGAGCTACCTGTTTTTGAAAATTCGATTCCACAATATCTTTAGATTTCTTTTTTTCATTAATCTCATTAATGAAGTCCCGTCATATAAGTTACCTAAACATTACAGATAAATACAACATACGCTTATGCCATCCGCATTCGCCTCGATGTCCCCTCGTGCACCGTTAGGTTAGGTAACTAACGGCAGAGCGGGGCAGTGCTAGCGTGGGTGTAAAACATAAGCAACGTCTATGTAATATATCATATATACTATATCCTGTATCCATCTTAACATATCAAATGATCGCATCACAGATAACGCAGCAAAAGAACAACATGAAATATTGGATATACTAGGATTTCCGTGTTTTATTTTAAGCCAGTATAAAACACAGATTCCACGGTCGCGATGAATAGCCAATCCCACACCCCTAGACCCTTACGAGAGCGGCAAGCAACCCTACCAATTCTAGAGTTAGGAGATCCGATCTCGACTCCTCGAGATGGTCTCCCACTGGACCCTAGAACCTGGTTACTTGTGCTCCCTGCCTTGGGTATATCCTAATGCGGAAAAGTAAATAATATACAATGGTAACATCATCCTCAACCCGGAAGTGCCCCAATAAAAGAATATTACATACAATGAATTTTACATGAATGAAAATAAAAAAAACTCTCATCTCACATAAAACCCCCGGCAATTCAAACACGATGATCCAATATAACATATCCAAGCAATATATAACATCACATGTCATCAATGTAAGTAAATATGCGTATCCCAATTGTCGTTGACATATAGTGCCGAAACCGGCGATACACTACATATTACACTTACGGTCGCAGAAAAGAAAGTGAAAAACTGCAACAGTTGGAATCCGCAACCATCTTAGACATCATAAACCCAATTTATCACATATATTGGATTTCATGCCTAACCAAATGAATTCCTTAGACATCACATGCCTAACAATTATAAACCCCGCATTTTAGTCTCGATCTCGAAAACACTTTTCAATATCTAGTCGGGCAATTCAACAAGATTCCCGACATCCCGATCGAATGCTCGTCGGAAACTTTAGTAGACGGCCGCACCCCAGATGCCGTCGACGAAGTGCACTAAGACGGAACACTGCTACCGCGAGCACCCGAATGGATGCTTTTGGCGATGGGGTTCTCCTACAGTCACTTGGTCGGGGCTATAGGGCGTGGCTATCTATTAAGTTTACCCGGCGAGTATCCGCGTACGCTATGTGATTGCGACGGACTTTTATCACATCAAAATCCCGCGGCAACCGATCAAATGAGACTGAAGTGCTAGATTTATAACATTCAAATTTAGTTATCTCATAACTACTTTTGTGGATTCCAAATATTGTATCACATTCCAGATAAATAGACAATGCTAAATTTTCCGATCGAATAAACAAATACCCAAGATTTCCCAAATAGCTCAACACTTGAGCAGAGTTCAAAAAGTTCCAGAACATGCCACAACCCTTATGAACCAGCAGTAGAAGGGTCAAACCAACGCCTCACATGTGGCAACGCTAAACTACCACAAACCCTTGGGTTCTAGTTGCAGTTTTGACGGTCACATAATCGAGTTAAGGTTACGTTCATCTAGAGGGTCCACAGATACGCTTGCATGATTTTCCGAAAGTTTTAAACTCTAGAAAAATCCAACAATTGAAAATTTTCTGTGTCGGGAAAAAGTGAGTTATTGATATCCGTTTGAACATTTTAACACGTTCTAAATTACCCGAAAAACTAAACGATGTTAAACTTTCCGATCGAATCAACGAATCCCAAAGATCTCCAGAAAACTCAACACTTAAGTAATTAAAAATTCCCAGAAGCACTTGGTAACAGCTACGGATCAACTGTTGAAAATACGATCCCTCAATCCTCAATACGTGCCGCGGAACCGCCGCCAATACCTTGGTTTGGCCGCGGTTCCTCGGCGCTTTGATGGATTCAGGGGTTCATTTTTCTCAGATATCCATAAAACCAACTGCTTAATTTTCTGAGTATTTTTAATATGGAAAATATCAACATTTTAAAAAATTTCCAGAGAAGGGGTCTATTGAGATGTTTCGGGGTTTGATCAGACTTTTAACTTCATCTACACGTTGCTTAATGCTCTAGCTAGGCTCTGATACCACTGTTAGGTTACTAGGCACTAGAACAAGGTTCCACAAGACATCAACTATGCCAAAATCAAAATTTTCAAGTGCCAAAAACCATAGCAAGATCTTTAATTAGAGAATTAGGGTTAACATGAAAAAAGTAAACATCTTTACTTCTAAGAGATGGGGATTACAACCTTTGTAAACCGGTCCTCCACTTCAAATAGCTCCGTGTAGTAGTCCCCTTTGCTGCGATCGCAAGCTCCGGACTCTAAAGAGGCTCCGTTGGAAGAACGAACGTGCTTGCTTCGAAGACTTCGAGGCCGAAGATGATCTACGTCGGGGAGACACTAACTCAAGCTATTCCTTCACTAGATCATGAACTTTGTGAAGAGAACACCATATACTACATGGAAAGTAGTAGAGGATGATGAAGTAGGAAGTGGGCTCATTTTAGAATTGATTTTCTCACACTTATTCTCATAACACCATTAGAGCTAGTAAGCTTTTTCATGGAGCTTGATGATGAAGAAGAAGTAATGAATAATTCATCCAAATGAAAAACTTATACAATGAATTATTGCACCATGGTTGAGTTAAGCCCTCATGCTTAACTTATGTAGAGAATTAACCAAGGTATGAGGTTAAGGGTTGGGTTAACTAATATCCTAAGGAATGACAAAAGAGTTGACTTTGTCAATGTTTCACACAAGCTTCTACAAGCTTGATAAGTTTGACTAAAGTCTCCTCTTTTTTGTTATTCTTAAGGAAATAAGTGAACCCTAATTTAACCTAAACTTGATATAAGTCTCATACACCCATCTTGTATGTATCATCAAGCATGACACAAACATGTACACTTGCATATATCACATATAAACAATATGCACAAACATGTGAGAAAATAAATCTTAAGTGAGCTAATACTAGTTAATGTAATGTAATATATCAAATATATAATTATACATTAAGTTATTAAATCAACTCTTGATTTAATAATCCGGCCATAACCGACTAATATCATGTGTAACAACTTCTCAAATCAACACTTGATCTGATAACCCGACTATATCGCATATAACCGACCAATGTCACAATCGCGAGATCAAAAGCAAGCCTGCTAGTACTCCTGCGAATCCAATCAGTAACACTACCGTACAGTCCGGTCTCTTCGTCTAATATGTCGCATATCTCGTTTAGGGGTGGTAAACGCCAGACCCCAGTAACTCGATAAGTCGTGTCGATATGAGGCTCATAATGGGTCGAGAAACTACTGGTAACGCTTACAAATAAATCTCTGAAGCTGCCTTGGACAAGGACTTCCTGTTATAGCCAATCGAGCACAGCACAACATCAACTCCCTATACCGGGAGAGACGAAACCCCTCCTATCGCTCATTGCCTCCAAGTGATTCGGGACTGTACCCAAAATCCACCGTTTTGCACGCCCTCTTAGACGTGGTATGATGGAAATCAAAGCACGGTGGGAATCACACAAAACTTTATGACGATCTCGGGTCTACAGACTAACATGTACCAGTGTCACCAGAGAACTGCCATCTGACGTGAGGAATAATACCATCTGGGAGTTCTCGGCGAGTCCGTCCAGTGTACTCAGTCTCCACTGAGCACCCGTATACTGTCTCTGATGTCAAACACCAATGGATATGGGATCATCCATCGCCCATCTACATGGGTCGAGAAGCTATACGCTAGTCTACTCTGGTATATCGATGTCCTGTCTCGATACACCTACGATTAGGAACATTTGAAGGATTTACTTAGCGACTACACCGTCCCCAGTATGATCTGCATCATAATCCTGGTAGTCAAGTACTCATCCTAAGGGCTTTATCAACATGTAACATAGAGACTATCAGAGTACATGTTAAGATAAAATGCAACCAGATAGCATACTATCATGTCGAGCAAGAAAGGCCTCCATATATATGTCCAAGCATCCACTACAATATACATCGTATGTACAGTAATGGCCTCTAGGGCATACATATCACTAACAAATATGGCCGCAATTTGCGGCCACCATGAATAAATATGCGGCTAGATTAAAGCATTAGAGGCTAGGGTTTCAGGTGTGGCTTTTAGGTTGCCTGCATGTCTCTCTGTCATGGGAAATTATTTTTTAGTGGTCTCGGGTCATCCCAGATTCCCATATACCATCCCAAACTATCAATTAATCGATGTCGGGCAATTCTAAGTTCGTGTTTTGGATTCTAGTCTCTGTTCTTGGCTATAAAATCATCACCTAAGTCTTGTAAACACTTACTACATCTTAATTTACCACTTACTAGTCAAGTCTCTCACTAAACATCAACTTGGAAAATTCTAAGATCACAATCTACACCAAAATGAACTCTAAACTAAACTATAAGGTTAGGAAACTAATTACAAGATGAGAAGTGGAATTTATAACTCATGGGAGCAACTCAAGAAAAACCCTAGATTCCTAAAGTCTCCAAAATCCAAACTTAAAAGGTCTATAGGGTTTAGGAAGAGGTGGGGATCATTTTTAATGAAGGTGGCATGAGCTTTTGATGAAGATTTATAAATGTTTTCATGGGGTGGAGGAAGCATAAAGATGAAGATGAAGGAGATGAGGTGATGAAGAAAAATGAATGAGGGAGAAATGGTCAAGGGTAGGAGCCTCTCTCTCTCCCTCTCATGCCCTCACATGGCATGCCATGCCTCATCATAGGTCCCCCCTCTCTCCCTTCAATTATTCCCTCTTTTCTTTTCTTTCTCTCTTTTCCCAAATAAATCACAAGTCACAAATACAATGAACAACATGCAACCAAAATGCGACATGTCATGGTGCACTAGCCATGACTAATTAAAAATACGGATTTGGCATAATCGTGATTGGTAGTGCACTAATCAAGTTTAATTTAAACTTGCATATAATTAATTATAAAAATGCTCAAATCCGATAAATATAATTTAAAATGAATAAATCATTTTAATCTCCAATTATTTCACAAATATTGGTATATGTTTATACCATTTTACGAAAACCCCAAATTCGCAAATCGAATAGTTTTCGCGAAATATATTATTTCAATATTAAATTCCAAAAACAATATTTTATATTTCTGAAATGTTACAACTTGTCTACATGACTATCCGCTTATATCATTATCTGTTTACATGAACAATTGAAATCATGGTTTCGGAAAGTCTTATATTTACAAAACACTACAAAACAATACAATATGCATTACGGGGTTTTAAAGGGGTAGACTGGTACGGAATGTGTTAAAGTGGCACGATGATGGTCACTATAATATACCAAACCTGAACATCCGTTGCCGTTGTCCCGTAGGATTTGATGGGGCATTGTACTCCATATACCATAGTCCACGGGGTAAGTTAGACTCCTCTCGTATACAATGGCACATTATGTATCAAGCTACAAACAACTGCGTTAACATAATAATCATACATTATATCAGATATATTCTCTTTACCTGTTCGATCTATTTCTATCTCTCTTTGAGACTTACCGAACGATTGTTCGCTGACGACATTCCTTTTCTATTCTTTCTTTGGAATGTTGTCAGGAGGACCCGACTCTTTGGAGATCGAGCCCGGCTCAGAAGACTTGGAGCAGTTCGCAAAAGACCCAGAGCTTTAGTCACTAGTATATACCTTTACTTTTTGTTCATCCCATTGTTTAAGCATTGCTTTCCGCATTGTATTTACTTTCTAGTTGTATTGTAAAGAATGTTTATTAAATAAAAAGTTGTTGTTCATTTACATCTCATGTCATTCTTTTGTACATTTATATTATATTACTTATTTACGCTTAACGTATTTACTTCTGAGTGAATACGTCGCGTGCCTCGTCACGTCTCCTTATCCGTACACCGGGAAGAAGGGCGTGATAGGTTTTGTTGGCGACCCATGCTGGTCAGTTCTGCATGGAACCCAACCATGCAGGGTCAGTTCTGTATGGAAACCTAAGAAATATATCACAAGAATCAGCAACTAAACATTCTTTATATTTCTATTCCTTGAATTCTATCATAACCCTATTTTTCTTTCAAGGTTATGGATTCCCCGAACAATACGAGTACGAACGCCGATGGCAATACCATACCACCTCTTCTTCCACCTACGCCTACCGTTGTAGCTCCGATCAATGAGCAGATGGTACTAATCGAGGCAATAAAGAGCCTCTTGGAGGGACAGTAGAAGCAGACTACTATACTCATGAACGGCCCAGAAGCGGAAGCACCTGGAGTGAAGCAATTCCAGGCACTTCATCCGAAGCAATTTTCTGGGAAAGAGCCCCCCTTGGAAACTGAAGAATGGGCTCATTCGATCAAAGACGATATAGCAGCAGCATAAGTGCCAGACATTACTTGGGTAAGGGTTTCAAAGCTGCAACTTACCGATAACACCCGAGTATAGTGGATGGCGGAAGAAAGCCGTCTTACTCAGCCGATCGAATGGAGGATTTTTCGCGAGATGTTCGACACGAAATATTTCCCTGAGACTGTCCGATTTGACATGGAGCATCAATTCATCCACTTGCAACAAGGTTCGATGTGGACCAAATCTGTGGATGGGTATGACGCTGAATTCACCATGTTGAGCAGGTAAGATATGTCTTAAATATTCGAATTTCTATAATCACATACTACACAGCTAACACAAGATCGTAACAGGTTCGTGGCACACCTCATACCGACTACTAAGATCAGGGCCAGACGATTTCAGCAGGGGTTGGACCCGGAAAACCAAGCTGCTTTAGCTATAGAGGATTTCCCAACCCATGACTTAGCTTTGAAGTCTGCCCGTCGATACGAGGCAGTGGTGAAGAAGAAGGGCAGACCTCAATCTGCCGGCAATAAGCGCCCTTCTACTCAGATAGCAGGAGGAGACTCTTCCAGGCCACCGTTTGTACCCAGGAGACCAGGAGTACCATTCAACCAACCCAGTCCAAATTTCTGCTTTTATTGCAAAAGGAATGGACACCTGGCGAAGGATTGCAAGCATGCTAATTGCCTATGCATAGTCTGTGGCTCATCCACACATGATATTAGGTCTTGTCCTCACAGACTCAATCAGAATACTGCACCCAGACCAACAATCACCTATCCGCAACGGCCAGCTCTCCAGGCACCTGCACCACGTCTTGCTCTCCCAGCTCCACTTCCTCGTGGACCTACCGCACCTCCTCCTTATCAGTTCCATCAAGCGCAAAGGAACTAAGCTTAGGGACAGAGGAACGGACAGAGGAATGCGTCTCCCGCAAGGAGGAACGTCAGGCTTTCATAATGAATGTGGAAGAAGCTGAAGCCACTGGCCAAGTCATCACTGGTAACATCCCATCTTTCAAATCTGTTCAATACTTGTTTACATCCATATATTCTTTTCCATACCTAAACATGTCCAACATAACTTAGGTACAATCTTAGTAGCCTCACTTCCTGCACTGGCATTCTTCGATACTGGAGCATCCCATTGCTTTATGTCGCATCGGTTCGTCCGAAATCATGCGATTCCAGTCATACCACTCGTATCCAGCTGGAATGTCAGTTCAGGGAACGGTGTTCTTAAAGCAACAATGGGATATGACCTGTGTCCAGTGGTCGTCTGCAGCAGAGAATTTTATGCTGACTTCAAGGTGCATGACATACCGAACTTCGATGTAGTTTTGGGTATGGATTGGCTAAGAACTTTCTACGCTACTATCGACTGTCGTCAAAGGAGGGTAGTGTTTGAGATACCAGATCATCCGGTCTTTTATTTCAAAAGTGGAGACCGTACACTGGAGCCTAACACATACAAGGCAAAACTGAAGAAGGCGTTGATTACAACTCTACAGGCGGAAGAAGACAAGCCAGAGGTAGTTCATGAGTTCGATGATGTATTTCCTGAAGACATATCAGGTTTGCCTCCTGATCAAGCTCTTGAATTAGGAATTGATTTAGTACCTGGAGTACAACCGGTGATCAAAGCACCATACCGATTAAGTCCTGAAGGTTTGAAGGAGATCCGTACTCAGCTAGACAAACTTCTGCAGAAAGGATTGATTTGTCCCAGTACTTCAAGTTGGGGATCTCCAGTTTTACTTGTAAAGAAGAAAGAAGGTTCATACAGAATGTACATTGATTATAGAGCTTTGAACGAAGTCACGATAAAGAACAAGTATCCCGACGAACTGTTCTATCAGCTAAGTGGGTCTTGCGTTTTCTCAAAATTAGATCTTCGTTCGGGTTATCATCAAGTGAAGGTCAAAGAGTCTGATATTCTGTAGACGACATTCAGGACTCGCTATGGTCATTATGAGTTTCTCGTGATGCCATTTGGAGTGACCAATGCACCAGCCATATTTATGAACCTGATGAATCAAGTTTTTCGAGATTACCTAAACAGGTTCATTGTCATATTCATCGGTGACATCTTGGTGTATTCTAAGAATCGGAAAGAGCACGCTGAACATTTACGAATTGTCCTGAAGACTTTGCGACAGCATCAACTCTATGCCAAGTACAGCAAGTGCGAGTTTTGGCTAGAACAAGTCGAATTTCTCGGACATATAGTTTCAGGTGAAGGAATCTTTGTGGGTCCAGCTAAAGTATCAGCAGTAAGCGAATGGCCGACACCAAAGACAGTGAAGAACATTCCAAATTTCTTGGGATTAGCGGGATACTACAGAAGATTTTTTGAAGGATTTTCGAAGATTGCATCACCCCTGACCAAGCTCACACGTAAAGATGAAGAATTCGTGTGGTCAGAATCATGTGAACAAGCTTTCGTAGAACTCAAGTCAAGATTGACAACATCGCCTATTCTCGTAATACCAGACCAATCTGGAGGTGCCGTAGTGCATTGCAATGCATTCGGTAAGGGATTAGAATGTGTTCTACACCAGGACGGTAAAGTTATAGCTTATGCATCAAGACAACTGAAAGTTCATGAGCGCAACTATCCGACGCATGATCTGGAATTGGCAGTTGTTATCTTTGCACTCAAGATTTGGCGTCATTATCTTCTTAGAGAACGGGTAGATATCTACACATACCATAAAAGTCTGAAGTATGTGTTTACTCAGAAAGAGTTGAATATGCAGCAGAGAAAATAGTTAGAACTTATGGCAGATTTCGACATCAACCTACAATATCATACAGGGAAGGTGAATGTGGTTCCTTGTCACGTCCATCTTCCCAGTGTATAGCGAAGGGGACGTGAAGGGGATACTACGTATTTACTCTGAAATAAACACGCTAAGCGTATCTAAGCAATATAAATAAAATACACAAGAGACAAAGACAATAGATATAATTGAACAGCAACTTTATTTATTCACATTCTTTTTACAGTACATGGAAAAGTATATACATGGAAAGGAAAGCAATGCCTAAATAGTGGCATAACAGAAATGGAAAATACAAAAATGAAATGTACAAGTGAAACTAAAGCTCAGGATCTTCAGCAAACTGGTCCAAGTCCTCGTTGCTGGGCTCGATCTCCAGTGAGTCCGAAACACCTGACGACATTCCAAAGAAGAAGAAAGAGAATGTCGTAAGCGAACAAATCGCTCGGTAAGTCCCAAAAGTAAGAAGAGACAGAATAGACAGAGAGAGTGTGTAGCTTTTAAAATTGTATTATATTGTTATAGTGTTGTATTTAGTATTAAAGCTGTTGTTTGTAGCTTAGTACATAAGAGGCCAGTGTATACGAGAGGAGTCTCGGTAGACCAGAGGCTAAGGTGGACGGAAAGTACAAAGAACCGTTCAGCCACGGTACAATGGCAATTGAATTCAGGTTAAGTGTCTTAATGGTTGCTGTCTCGTGCCACTTCTAACACCTTCTGCACCAATCTACCCCTTAAACCCCGCGATGTCTTGATTGTATTGTTTGTATTGTATTTTCTTGTAATTTGAATTGTATAAATGGATGAACTGCCGAAACCATGATATCAGTAAATGGATGTAACTGGAGAATCATGTAGATGGATGTATATCCATGGTTCGGTTCGGTCAATACAGATTAAATATATTGAACAGATTGATTATATGAATTCATGGATTCATATTGAATGGTTATATATACTTGAATCTCATTCAAGTCAGATTAATTATATTGAGAATCAGTCTCAGTTAGAAAATTAGAAAAGAAATTTAATCCAGAATTAGGGTTTCGTTGTTATCGGTAACCGTTGCACATGAACGACATGATTTGTCTCTTTTTCAAAGACGATTACCGTGTTGATAACACCGTTTGTTAAGTTGTCTACCTTAAATAGGAAAGCACCCATATCTCCGGCTCCCTGAGGCTCAATAGACCGGTCCCGCTTAAACCTAAATTTACTAGGGTCCTTATTGTAATTTATAAAACTTGAGGGGGTTTTATGTAAAAATAATTTTGCATATTTTAAAAATACACCTCAAGTATTTTATTATCATCTTTAGAGTTTTCATTGATGTATATTTTATCATTGTGACATTTCTAGTGAATAAAACCTAATTTCATAATACATGGTATTTATTTGTAATATTGTAATTGTTTGGTATTTTCTTGTAAATGGAATGTTTTTCTTGAATTTTGGAAATGTGGAATATTATAAATATTAAAAATAGATATTTTGATATTAATTACGTATATATATTTATTAAAAATATAAGTTTTATTTATAGTAGAAATACAATTTTCTAGAGAAAATTGTATTTTTAAATCTTTCAAGACTGTATGCTCCTTGCGGAGGTCTGCATCTCGCACTGCTAAGCTCGAGGATGTGCGATAATCTGCACCATCCCAAACGGGTTCCCCAAATAGGTTATAGCAGCGCTTTGCAAAGATTTGTTTAAAATACATAATCTTGTAGAAAAGGGTTTTTATAAGTTTGAGGTGGTTTTGTGTAAAATCATATTTTCCAAAATCTATGTTCTCCAAATTTCATCGTGCTATGTTGCATATGAGTTTTGTAAGGAGGTAGGTCATTATCTCATAAACTATCTAAAGGTATAGCAAGGGTAATGATGTTTTATGTCAAAACTAAACTATATGGTATTTTTCTGTAAAAGTGCTATAAAAATTGAAATATAAATTCTTTTGATATGAAAATTGTCAAGATTTTTTTTTAATGTTTAATGATCATGATAGGAGAGTTTGGTATTATTATTCTTAAGAAAAATATGATTTTTAAGGAAAAACCGAATCGGAAGTCGGATTAACTCCGCTTCCGTCGGGTTTTAGAATTCTAAGTTTTTAGAATAGTAAAGAGAAGGGGGAGAAGGGACTTATTGGATTGTAGTAGAGATAAGAGGAAAAGGAAGAAGGGGGAGTGCCGGTGTGTCGTTTCGTCGGCGTAATCTCCTCGGATCACCGCCGGAAGTTCGTCAGAGCTTTCGCCCTTCGTTAACTCCACTTGTACACAAAAAGTCTATAGAATTTTCTTGAGAGTTTGGACTGGAATTTCAGTGTGAAGGGTGTGAAAAATTGAGTGGGTATTTATAGGAAAAACTAGGGTTATGGTGTGATAAAATAAATGCATTAAAAAGAGTTTAATTGGATTTTTAATTCTCTGGAATAATGCAGGGAATTTAAACATTGTAGGGGTTATGGGGTAGACCAAACATTGCAAACGAGTCAAGAAAATCGGGGTATTGATCTGAGTCGGCCGGCGCCGCCGGACGATTCAAGCTTCTTGCCGGCCCGAGTCGAGCCGGGTCTCGACGCCACGTGTCCCTGGCCTGTTGGTCTACCTCCTGGACTCGTTTGTTTTATGTGTGACTCTTGATTTTACGTGTTGTGCATGTGTAGACTCTTGGGCTTCTAAAAAGATTAAAGAAATCAAATTAAAAAGAATATGTGATTGATGGGATTTGAACTCTGGTGCTTTGGTTCAGCAGTGCAAGGTCTTACCAATGATCTACAAGCTCCTTCTTGCAGTTCAAAAGCAAATCAAACTTATAACTTGTGCTCAGGAAAAAGTACCCATTTCTGTATTTTCTGAAAAAATTTGTACAGAAAGTTTAGGGTTATTACATACCTGATGAACTTAGTCGCCAACCACTATCAATGAATCTCACCACACAATGGAAGCTACAACAAGATTTGCATCATATGGATATAGAAGTGATCATGCCAGGTAACGCTTCAAGTTTGATGAACTTACAAGTTCAGTCTACAATTGTCAATCAAATCAAAGTAGCTCAAGCAATTGATGACAAGTTGCAAAAGATCAGAGAACAAGTAGAAAGTGGACTTCAAACAGACTTCATCATCCACGAAGACGGATCTTTGAGATACGGAAGCAGATTGTGTGTACCACAAGTTCCTGTTCAGGAAGAGTTGATGAAAGAAGCTCATGGCTCCCCATACTCAGTACACCCTAATGGTACAAATATGTACAAAGATCTACGACAACATTACTGGTGGCATGGAATGAAGCGTGAAGTAGCTAGAAGCGTCTCTAAATGTTTGGTGTGTCGGCAAGTGAAAGATGAACATCACAGGACTGCTGGTTTACTTCAACCGTTACCTATTCTAGAATGAAAGTGGCAACACATTACCATGGATTTCGTGACTGATCTTCCTCGCTGCACGAAAGGTAACGATATTGTATGGGTTATTGTGGATCGACTCACAAAGTCGGCTCACTTCATCCCATTTCGAGTTGGCCAATCTACTGAGACACTAACAAAGAAGTACATGGAAGTAAGTACGAATCTAAGTAAGATTTAACTCTTCATAGTGTACAATTTCTGATACCCATGAACTCATGCAAGAGATCATGAGATTACATGGAGTACCGGTTTGCATTGTCTTCTATCGTGACACCAGATTCCGATCGCAATTTTGGCAGAGTCTGCAAGCTAGCTTGGGAACGAGTCTAAACTTTAGCACAGCTTACCATCTACAAACAGATGGATAGTCTGAGCGAACGATTCAGATCCTTGAAGATATGCTAAGAGCGTGTATGTTAGACTTCGGAGGATCTTGGTAAGATCACCTACACCTTGTAGAGTTTTCATACAACAACAGCTACCAAGCGAGTATTGGAATGTCACCATTTACAACGCTTTATGGAAGGAAGTGTCGTTCACCATTACGTTGGGACGACATCGGAGATAGGGAACTCCTTGGACCTGAGATGATGGTGGCGACTGTAGATGTAGTTCGCACTATCAGAGAACGAATGCGCATAGCCCAAGACCGACATAAGCACTGGGCTGATGCAAAGCGTCGTCACTTGGAGTTCCAACCGGGAGATCATGTCTTTCTAAAGATCTTTCCAAACCGTGAAGTGATTCGCTTTGGAAATAGGGGTAAGCTAATTCCGAGGTACATTAGACCATTCGACATACTCGAACGAGTCGGAGAAGTGGCATATCGCTTGGCACTTCAACCCTCATTGGAAGGAGTGCACAATGTGTTCCACATATCCTAACTCCGAAGATATGTAAGCGACCCCAGCCATATTCTTGATCACTCCGAACTCACTGTACAGACGGATCTATCTTGTGAGGAACAACCCGTTGAAATCCTGGACAGAAAGGTAAAGTCACTTAGGAACAAAAAAGTAAACTTGGTTCGAGTGATGTGGAGGAAAGGCTCACCAAGAGAATCAACATGGGTAAGAGAATACGACATGCATGCAAGATACCCTTTCTTATTTGTAAATTAGTCCTTAAATATTTTTTAATTTCGAGGACAAAATTTTTGTAAGGAGGGTAGAATATAACGACTCTGTTTATAATGTATAAAATTTGTTTAAAGATGATGTACTAAATGGAGTATTGCAACCCTGAGTATGCTATAAGTATTTGATTTGTTTTTTAAACAACAAGAAAGCACTTTTAGCTCATTGGTAAAGCCTTGCACCGCTGTGACGTAGCCCCTGTGTTTGAATCCCCTCAGCCACATATTATATTTATTGATTTTTCTTTTAAATTTTTTGGAAGCCCAAAAGTTTACACGTGTAACACATGAAAAAACCAAAAGTTTTAGAAATCAAACATGTGCATTGAGTTATATGAAACGATACTGACATGTGGCATGAATCCAGACCCCGTCCCCATTGAAATGGCCGGCGAGATGAGCTCTGAGGCCGGCACCGCCATGCCCCCCGTACTAAATGCCTCCAAATTTTTTCCCTAACACCCCTTGGCCTCCCCCCACTACTCCTCTTCTGTTTGTTTTTCTGCACATTAAAAGAGAATTAAAAATGAGCTTTTAATCCAATATTTAATGAATTTTTAATTCTCATTTTCATTCCCTAAACCCTAATTCTATCCTATAAATACCACACCATACCGTAGCCCTCTCCATTCTGAAATCTATCATCAAAACTCTCAAAATATTCCAAGTCAAATAAGGTGTACAAGTGGAGTTAGCCCAAGGTCATCTTCCGGCGACGACTCGAGACAAATCCGGCGACACCGCGACTCCATGACGCTTTCAAACCCTTTCCATACCTCCCCTCTCTCTTTTTATCCAGTAATTCCCATCTTCCCTCCTCTCTTCTCTATTAAACAAGTTTTCTTTTCAAATGACGTCGGTAAGTGGAGTTAACCGACTTTTAAATTGTATTCTCTTGAAAATAAAATTTTTTCTTAGGAAACTCAGATCCATATTATTAAACCTTACTTATTAAACATTAACTAAAATTTAGAAACCAATTTCACCATAAAACTCCATGTAAAACCATATTTATTACACTTTTACAGTTTAATACCATAAAGTTTACCTACGACATTATTTCATATATTTGCTCATATTACCTTTAGAAAACTTACGAGCTAATGACCTACCTCATCACAACACTCATCATGATATAGCACGATTTCCTCTTTACAATATTTTGGGATGAATACAATTTTACAACAAAATACCTTAAAATAATAAAACCGTATTCTTTAAAATTGTTTTAATGTAAATTCCTTGGAATTAAGTCTCTACAACCCATTTTGGGGAACCCGATTTGGATGGTGTGGGTTATCGCATATCCTCGGTACTAGTAGAGCGAGATGCAAACCTTCTCATAGAGCATCCGATCTCGATGGAATTTTTATTACAATTTTTAAGAAAACGAGATTTCTAATTAATAAATAAATTTATTTTTCTATAATTATTTATAATAGTATCAAATTATCTATTTTAAATACATATAATAAATTCCATGTTTTCTAAACAAAGGAATCACAAATTTCATGAAAATACCATCAAGAATCCATACAAGTCAAATTTACACAAAAATACCATATATTATTAAAACTAGGTATTTATTCACCAGAATACCTCACTTTTAAAAGTTATATCCATGATAACCCTAAACATGATAAATAAATACTTGAGGTTTATGTTGAAAGTATACTAAAACTATTTTTCATAAACCCCCTCAAGTTATACAATTTACAATAAGGACCCTAGTAAATATAGATTTAAGCGGGACCAATTCTCTTGAGCCT
This sequence comes from Agapanthus africanus, assembly GCA_030015575.1. Classification (NCBI taxonomy): domain Eukaryota; kingdom Viridiplantae; phylum Streptophyta; class Magnoliopsida; order Asparagales; family Amaryllidaceae; genus Agapanthus; species Agapanthus africanus. The sequence goes on from CM057339.1 coordinate 725,493,760, forward strand.
CAGGAAGCCGGAAAAAGTGTGTGCTTTCCTATTTAAGGTATACAACTAAAAACGGGGTATCAATACGGTAATTGTCTTGGAAAAAGACACAAATCTTGTCGTCCATGTGCAGCAATTACCGATAACTCCAAAACCTAATTTAGGAATCCAATTCTGTTTATGCGTCTGACTCAGACAGAGTCTTAGTCTAATCGGAATACAATCCATACATGAATACAATCCAAATATAACTCCAATACAACATGAATCCATATATACCAGAATACAATCTATATCAATATGACTTAATTTGACCGATCCATGGATATACGTTGATTTGTCTACATGACTATCCATTTATATTCTTGTCCGTGTACATGAACAATTGATATCATGGTTTCGGCAATTCTTATATTTACAAATCACTACAAAACAATACAATATGTATTACGGGGTTTTTAAAGGGGTAGACTGGTACGGAATGTGTTAAAGTGGCATAATGATGGTCACTATAATACACCTAACCTGATAAAGAAGAAGGAATAAGAGCCTCGTAGCCTTGAAGGTTGTCCCATGGGTTTTGACCGAGCCTTTTACTCCATATACCATAGTCCACGGGGTAAGTTGGACTCCTCTCGTATACACTGGCACATTATGTACCAAGCTATAAACAACTGCGTTAACATAATAATCATACATTATATCAGATATATTCTCTTTACCTATTTAGTCTATTTCTATCTCTCTTTAGGACTTACCGAGCGATTGTTCGCTGACGACATTCCTTTTCTTTTCTTTCTTTGGAATGTTTTCAGGAGGACTCGACTCTTTGGAGATCAAGCCTAACTCAGAAGACTTGGAGCAGTTCGCAGAAGATCCAGAGCTTTAGTCACTTGTATATACCTTTACTTTCTGTTCATGCCATTGTTTAGGCATTGCTTTCCGCATTGTATTTACTTTCCAGTTGTATTGTAAAGAATGTTTATTAAATAAAAAGTTGATGTTCATTTACATCTCATGTCATTCTTGTGTACATTTATATTATATTGCCTATTTACGCTTAACGTGTTTACTCTTGAGTAAATACGTCGCGTGCCTCGTCGCGTCTCCTTATCCGTACACCGGGAAGCGGGGCGTGATATATCGTACGATAGATATTCCGTACGTGATATGATGAGGATGGATTGCCGACTTATATATCGACTCGAGAAACACTTGTTTAAATTCACACGGTAGAGATTATAATATTTCTAGAGCCATACCTATTTTCAAAACTAACGAATCGTTACGCACTTTTAAATGATAACATCAAGGGACGCTACGACTTTTCAAATGGTGTCTTTTTTTCAAAAACATCGTAGCCCCCTATTTTCTAAAACAACGATTCGACTATTTTAAACTATAACTGTATGGCTCATACGTAGTTGCGTATTATTTTTATACCGTTCGCGTTTATGAATTCTTATTTCTGCATAAGCTCGCATTATTTTCATTTACGGTATATATACGCTATGCTTCGTACCCTATCTGTACATGACTTCATTTATTAGGACACACGCACCATTACCGATGATGCGCATGTTGCACGTACACCTACTTGCCGGCTCATACGCACATCATCGGTAATTGCCATACCGCGTACACATTAGAAATCGTTATGTCAACGTATCACCTTATAACCTGTTAGCGTTTTAGTTACTGGTTAGTACATAATACCCCATATTATTGTAGATATTGCACTTTCTTTATCTTGCTACACGACACGCTCATATGAACACACTTGTTGTGCATTACAGTATTCTTCTATGCTTGTAAATATTATTTCATTACTGCCATGCTTTATGAGATTATGTTTTCATGAGATTTCTGGATTTAAGAAATCACATATATTATTTTAAAACTTATGATTATTTTAAAAAAGTGGTTTCTCTTGATATGATATTTCGACGTCCACCATGAAATTTCTCGGTGTTGAACTATGATGATTATCCGAATCAAGGCAGGGGAAGGAACCGATTGCGGGTACATAGTGGACCCGGTACGGTACTCCGGGATAAGAAAATCGTATAGAAAGGCGTTGAGCCTGGCAGGGGAACACTACCTACCGGTGACAGTACTGGACTTGGCGGATATCCGAAGAATACCGACCCGAGTGATATGAGACAGATGGATATGATGACCGATCTGATGAGACAGTGCCTGAGATATGAGGGCCAATCTAATGAGACGGTACCTGAGATATGAGGATTTACATATCGATGTTGGACACGGGTTTTATGATGATTTCGAGTGTCGATATTGGGCACTCAGGATTTTACGATGATTTTGATGTGTCGTTGATGAACACATGTCGGATGACATATACATACATACATATATATATATATATAACACAGATGATATGGTACCACATATTGATATGGGCACGATATTATATATTTATACACATATGTATACACGATCACCTTCTATTCCATACGATATGATATTATCTTACAGTATGACCTAGGAGATCGTTATACATTTGATTTCTACCTGACGATGTCTTCTACTCACGAGTTGGCAACTCAGCCCCATTGTGGCATAGTTTTCTTGCAGGATCGACCGCTCGGATTTCAGCAGCGGCTTACTGGAACGCTGCTTCTTTTGGGTGATTTGCATTGGTAGATGGGTTACAGTACAGAGCGTAACCACCATTGTATACTTTTATATTCATTTGTATCTAGTTAAAAGCTCCATCAACCAGACTATTGTTGGGAATTCACCCGCGTGCGCAAACGCGTATGTTTTGGAAACGGATATGATTTTAAGGAAATGGAATGCACAAGCGAGATAGTTCTCGTTTTAATATTTATAAACCGCAAGTGCACGGCACGTTGTAGCAAGCCGGCAGGTACGGGTCGATTCGCAGGGAATTGTGTATTAGGTCTTGTTTTTTAAGGTTCAACAAATAACGAATGGTTTGGTTTGTCACTAAAAATGAAAGAATACGAAAACAAAGAAAAGCAAGCAAAAAAGGAAGTGGTTGTAGTTTTGGCTCGGAAGGTCGAATCGCGACAATTCTTTCGACGCTCTCTTGATCATGAGTTGTCCGTCCTTACGTCGATCCCGGCATGAAGCATGACTTGTCAACGCAGTTGTGAAGCACAAATCATCAAATTTCGATATTCGATGCAAATTCGAAATGATTCCGTTACATTCCCACTTACCATCTTTATGTCCGGGTATAATGTATCAATACTAAGCACACGGGTTAGCAAGCATACAACATCAATGCACATTAATTTGCAAATAAGAAGTAAAAGTAGGTATTACACTTGCCAAGTATGTTGGTGAGAGTATATGGTATATACTTGAATGAAAAGTGTCAAGAAACTTAAGCAACATATCATATCTCAACTACCTAGCAAATTTAACACACAATTAATTCTAAGCTTAACCTTGCAAATGGTGATATGAAGAAATAGGATATAAGATAAAGGTTACAAATAACCATCAAAATCATCATATCATATCGAACACTTCCATTTAACAATATTAAGCTTACAATCAAAATTAAGCACTTTAAACAATCATAAGAGGAGAAGGAGGCAAAGCCTTTCATCTCATTTTCTCACCATTACCACAACCAAAGAAGATTAGTTAAGCATAATGATGAAAAGAAAAGCAAAGCAAGTAACGAAAAGAAAGCAAATAACAAAGCAATATATTAACACTTGAAGTTGAGTTACAAAATATTGGTAACTTGTTCAACCTCCATAATGAAGCTCTCAATAGAAAGCTTCAAGAGGGAAACAGAAGAAGAGACTAAGTTAAAGCCCACTCACTCTCATGCCTAAACCAAAAACAAAAGAAACTATTAAAATGTATGCATCTATGTGAATATGAGAGAGCCCTTCCCTTGCTCAATGATCTGGCTTTTATAGGCACCAAAAAAGATTAAACAAGTAATAAAAATCGGGTGATGTGACTGCAAGGGAGGGACGGAGAAAAGATGGGGACAAATGGGGCAAGGGGGACGGCGAGCTCGGATTCCTTGAGGGTGTGGCCGGTTCAAATCCGAGCACATGGGCTCATCTTGGCATTATGGTCTTGTGTCTACTCCTACATCACTCTTATGCTGCTTGTTTTATCAGTTTAAGCCTGGTTTGCATTCAGAGATATGGAGGGAAACTTGATGCCAATATCATATCAAAACTTTATTGCATTTATTGCCCATCACACCCACATGTGCCCACTTGATCAAATTGTGGTGCCAAGGCAGCCCCACCATGGTCCAAACCATCAAAGAGTCACGTGCACATGTGTTGGACCAAAATAGTGTGCACACGTTTATTTTGCAAAAGCTCTTTCAATATCGGTTGATTTTCTGTTTTGTTTGCAGTGTCGGCTCCCAAACGCTATATCCGTGATATTGAGTTTGTTTCCAGTATTTAATCACGAACACCTGTAATCTGTAATCATTGAGCAGACACTGGTTAATAGCACTGATATATAAATAAATAGATAATGAATGAGCGGTATTAAAATGCAGTTTTCTGAAATGAACAAATACCCCCAAACTTATCTTTAGCTCGTCCCCAGCAAAACAAAAATTTCTAGCCTCACTTTCGCAGGGAACGCGATTGCACAGAGCATCTGCAACAAGCCGTTAAACCCCTAGGTGTCTCTAGTAGGAGGAGTGTTGTCTCCTGAGGGTTTTCAGCAGATTACACCCATAAAATCCAGTCAAGTTAGTATCGTGGAGAAACTGTTGATTCTAATCTTAAGTTAGAGATCAAAATTAGAAGTTCTATTACCCAATTCAGAAACGTTAAACCCACTCCTCGCAATTTGTTTAACATAAGCTCATACGCGTCTTTACGTGATTGTGCGGATAGTGTCCATAAAGTTTTAAGAACTTTGATTAGGGTCATCATGTCATAATTACATACCAGGATAAACTTCACACGAGTTTTGAAAGGAGTTAATATTTTCTCAAGTTTTTGTTCTCAAGTTAGGTTTCAAGTCAGAATTTATATCGTTAACAGAGAATCTAAGTCTTATTCTTGACTCCTACTTTTCACCTGTTTTTGTTCATACACACCCTTCGTTATCGTGCAAAATGTTTTTAAATATAAACTTTCATATCTTCGTAAAAAACTGTTTTATTTAGAAAACTCGTCTCCGCCAAGTATTCTCCCACAAAGAACCGTGAGGATTTTTTACTCAGAGAGAACACTTGCTCAGCTTATTTTATTTGGCGATTTGGAACTTAGCGAGCTTTGGGTCAATGACTCCCAAACCAGATGGTTTTAGGGCATTAGGTGTGGAGACACCCCAAGGACTTAATTACCCAAGTTACTAAGGCCACAAAACAAAAGACTCATTTTATTTTAAAATATTCTGAATTCAGTTAAAACGGAGATATAGCCAGCTTTTCTTTTAAATCGGAAGACGTTACATATGGATAAGGTTTGTAATTACTCCAACAAGGTTTCAGATGGGTTATTTTTCAGACTTATAACTTCTGTTAAAACCTCAATAATATCCTTCATATTCACCTTTCTTTATGAACTATTCTTGATATTACTCAACTCAGAACAAATCTGTTTGATCCTAAAGATATTTTTCAATTTTAAAAGTTTACAGACATGTCAGATTTTCATCAAATTCTCAAAAACATACGACACATGTAAAGTGTTATAAAAGACGCATATCAGCTATGGTTAAACACAAAGGAGGGTTATTTTTCGGGTCGTCGGTCTCACAAAAAGGATTTAGTTATTTCTAACTTATCAACCGAACCGTCAGACTTCGATCAAAGTTCCCCTACTAGTTAACATGACAAAGTTTTTATATTTTTGAAGAAAATTTTCAATTTTTATAAGTTTTTCAATATAATGCAATATAAAAGCAGATATGAAATGCGACTACATGCAAAAGAAAAGAAAAATACATAATGTAAGTGCTGAAATGCAGGAAATATGCACATGCAAACTATATGCAGATACAAAATGCAACCAAAACAGATCCACCCCCAAACTGAATATGACGGTGTCTTCATCGTCGCTTGGCTTTGCCCTTGCCTCTGCTGCTCCCGCTTGCTTCTTCTTGGTTTGCTAAGATCTGGCTGAGTTGGTCTTTTATTTCCTTGTGTTGCCTGATCAAAGTTTTGATGCCACGGACCTCCATCCTGTGTAATTCATAGGGATCTGTCGGAACGTTCTCTCCCAAGTAAATCTCTAAGGAAGTCTACGGTGCAGCATGCTCGATGGGTCAGTGGGCGACCAAATCTGCTGCTCATTCCTGTCGTCTGTATAGCCTGGTGAGATCCTATCTATCTCCACTGGGATGGTGTCATACATCGTGAGGCAGGCCGCGAAATCATCGTCCTCCATATAGTAGCGACAAATTTGGGTGACGAGGACGGGAAGTAAAGATTTGCGCGCGGCGACACTTTCCTTGATTGTGGCGAAAAGCTTGCTCGCCTTGCAAAATTGATAATCCTTGGTCATTAAACAATGAACCATATGCCCCACAATCGCTGAAAAAGATGAAACTCGAGCGATCCCCCTGACGTTATGGTAAGCCCAGCGGCAAGCCATATAGACGTTTCTATAAATCTGCTGGGCATTTAGCCCAGTATCTCGTAACTCGCACATGTCCCCCATAATCGTCCTATACTGGTCCAGTTCTAATGTTTTTTTGAAAACCAGGTCGGATAGGGATGCTGGTGACATTGGATATCGTATCGGCTGAAAATACCCTCCGTCTACCCTGAAAGTGAAATATAATGCGATCTTGGAGTATTTCACCATTTCTAAGCACTTCGTAGAACTCATAAACCAAGTGTTCACAAGCACATAACTCCTCTTCCCCATACAGCAAAAAATCTCACCCCAACTGTCGGATAACATCATGGAAATAGTTCCCGAACACCTCATGGGTGAATACATCGACAAAATTTCTCTCTAATTCGAAAGGGGCCATGATCTGTGGGTTGGTGAAGTTTGCAAAAAATTTAAACTGTGCAGGAGGAGGGGGAAGAGAAAATCATACATCTCTGACAAAGGAAAACGGCGATTGGAGGAAGTACGGCCGGCCTCGCCGGAATTTTGCAGGGACTCGCCGGTCGGATTTGGAGTAGAGGGGCTAGGGTTTTGGAGGAAGGTGCGGGGTGAAATCAAAGAAAGGATATGATGTTGTTTAAGAACTGAGAATAAAGGGGTCGGGTCAGGGATGTTATAGTTATATAAAGGACATTTTACAAAAAAAAAACCATTTTTTTACAATTTTACTCAAACAAAAAGTTAAATCAGCGTTGTCCCCAAATTTCAGCACTCACCCCTAACGGGTGAGATCTTAATTTCAAAAAAACTAAGAAAAACAAAGATTAATTACAGTATTCACAAGTTAAACGACATTGTTAGTACAGAAATTAATACCAGCCACAAAAAAAATTATCGATATAATGTAAGGGCTGGTAAAAGAATATTATATAAAAAGAAAAGGAAAAAGAATATGTTAGTTGTTAGTGAAGGGCATAGGTGTGTATGAGTAGGGATTAGAAGACGTTGAAAGTGAAAATGAAGTTTTGAAAAGGTCAACGAATTGTTGCCCGAATGACTTGAATGTTCAAAAAGCACATGTCGAGTTTCGGCGTCAATCTCATTTAAAACTGGATTTCTTCCGCAAAAAATTTGGAAAAGGAAAGGTTCATGGGATGTTCCCTAATTGGTCCTGACTCAAACTCACCGAGGATATCAAGTTCATCCGCAAATAATTCTTCAAAACTCTGTATGAAAGACTGTTTTTCAAGGCTGTCTTCCTCCCTATAATTCTGCACAATCTTATACTCACTACTATAGCTCACAATTCCCAAATCACGTTATTCTTTATCACATTCATATCTGGGTAAGTTCATGTCATTTAAAAAGGTAGGTTCCCACCCTAACGTTTCTTCCGAAACAATATCACTAGGTGATACAAAAATTGTGGGTTCCTGATCATTGATCTCTTCTAACAATCTATCCAAACCATACCCGTCAAAATCATAAGATTCCTCCTCTAAAATTAGAATGCAAAAATCAGTCGGTGGTTTTTCTTGTGTGTCCTGATAACACTTAGTCAATTCAATTGCAACATCATCTATGAAATCATCAAAATTCAATTGATCGTTTATCTTATTTGGGTGACTTCCTAGATGACAGATATTAACACTATGTGTTTCTAATTGACTGTGTTCACTCTTTAGAATCACTACAGTTACATGCTATTCAATTCTAGCCAAAGATTGAGCTTGAGCGTGAAACAATTGCTCAGACTGCTGTATAAACAAGACTAGCGTAGCAGCTATTTAATTCTCGACCGCAATCATCACTTTAATACCTTTCTCTACAGCGGTCAACCTAGCATCCATCTCGCCATCATTCCCTACGGATAGGTCAGTTGTTTCAGGAAGAGAGGGTTGTGACGGTGGTGATGCTAAAGCAGTTACCCTGTTGATCGCTTTCTCTAAATCTTTAATCATTAGGTCTCTAATTGAAGTGGGACTGGGTTCAAGAGTGTTAGGTGGGTGACCATTATCAAAAATCCGGGATGGTTGGTCACCCCCAAGAAAAGAACAATTTTCATGAATGTGGGAAGAATCGTGGCAATTTGAACAAAAGAATTGGGACTGGGTATAAACAGAGGAATAAGAATTGTGAAAAATTGAATTGAATCGTGTACCACCCATATCAACAAGAATTCACAAATGTCACAAAAATAAAGAATATCACACCTTTAGCAATCTATGGTATGCTAGTCAACTAGACCTACTCAAGAACCTAATTGTCAAAGTAAAACTGTGTCGAGAACGGGCTCAAGATATACGGATCATGAAGCCAGGTAAGTGCAAGAGAGAAGGGGAGGTTTTCCAACGCTTTCGCTAAATTCCTTAATTAGATAACCCTTTCTCTTGAACACTTTCCTAGACACCCCGTGAATGATATGCCGTTAAGCGGTGTTCTAAACACAATCAACTTCTCCTAATGAGCGCGATGTCCCTAAAGTCAAAGTCTAGTTGATTTTAAATTACTGTAGGTATGCAAGAATGCAGTTTTGTGATTTGTGGGCTATGGAAAAAGGTGATAAAATCCTTTACTATATCTTGTTTGGTCGTGCCCTTAAATCCATATTTAAGATGCAAATGCGCAATCAAAAAAAGAATTTAAAAAAATCAAGCAATTAAGCAATTCATTTTCTGTTTAAGTTTAAGCGTTGCAACAAATACAGTTAGTTCTCTGTGTAATTGGTGGCAAAATTATGCGAAGAATCCAGCAGAAGCTAGAAATATTGGAATGCATCGGATTCAAGAGGAATATGTTAGGAAATACGTACCGATGTGATTTGGTTAAGAAAACCCTTTTTTGAAGTAATACCGAGACTTTGATTGTTCGCTTGCGCGGGTCAAACTACTCGGATCTTTGGCACTATACTTCACTAATATTTTGCAATTGAATTTGAGCCTCGCTCCGCACGATCGCTGGGCGTAATTCCTTAAAAACTGAAATGTCGGAAAAATACGATATTTAGTGTCAAAAAGCGATATATATGCCCCAATTCCTGTACACACAAAATTATAAAAATCAAACAATACCACTAGAATACCAACAAGTCACTGGAGATCACCAAAAATGAAAAAACCCAAAATCAAACAAACAGACCGGCGACATCGGACATTTTACTGATGTCGCCGGTTTTGTTTAAGAGTTAGGTGCAAGAATTTTTGGTGGGTTCTCTAGGCTAACTAAGGGCTCTTATGGTATCATTAGATTTTTAAAATAAATTTCTGGGTGTTAGCAGGTTCAGCAGCAGAGAGCAAAGTCAGAAAATCGTGTTTTGTTAGTTTTGAAGGAATTTTTGAGTTAGAAATTAGTGAGTTAGTATGAACCAGAAATAACAATACCTAATGACTACTAACCCCCCGGCAACGGCGCCAAAAACTTGTTGGGAATTCACCCACGCACGCAAACGCGTATGTTTCGGAAACGGATATGATTTTAAGAAAAAATACGCATGCGAGATCATTCTCGTTTTAATATTTATAAACCGCAAGTGCACGGCGCGTTGTAGCAAGCCGGTAGGTACGGGTCAATCCGCAGGGAATTGTGTATTAGGTCTTGTTTTTTAAGATTCAACAAATAACGAATGGTTTGGTTTGTCACTAAAAATGAAAGAATACGAAAACAAAGAAAAGAAAGCAAAGAAGGAAGTGGTTGTGACTTTGGCTCGGAAGGTCGAACTGCGACGATTCCTTCGACACCCCCTTGATCATGAGTTTTCCGTCCTTACATCGATCATGGCATGAAGCATGACTTGTCAACGCGGTTGCGAAGCACAAATCATCAAATTTCGATATTCGATGCAAATACAAAATGATTCCGTTACGTTCTCACTTACCATCTTTATGTCCGGGTATGATGTATCAATACTAAGCACACGGGTTAGCAAGCATACAACATCAACACACATCAATTTGCAAATATGAAGTAAAAGTAGGTATTACACTTGACAAGTAGGCTGGTGAGAGTATATGGTATATGCTTGAATGAAAAATGTCAAGAAACATAAGCAACATATCATATCTCAACTACCTAGCAAATTTAACACACAATTGATTCTAAGCTTAACCTTACAAATGGTGATATGAAGGAATAGGATATGAGATAAAGGTTACAAATAATCATAAAAATCATCATATCATATCGAACACTTACATTTAGCAATATTAAGCTTACAATCAAAATTAAGCACTTTAAACAATCACAAGAGGAAGAGAAGACAAAGCCTTTCATCTCATTCCCCACCATTACCATAACCAAAGAAGATTAGTTAAGAATAATAATGAAATGAAAAGCAAAGCAAGTAACGAAAAGAAAGCAAATAACAAAGCAATGTATTAACACTTGAAGTTGAGTTCTAAAATATTGGTAACTTGTTCAACATCCATAATGAATCTCTCAAGAGAAAGCTTCAAGAGGGAAGAAGAAGAGACCAAGTTAAAGCCCACTCACTCTCAAGCCTAAACCAAAAACAAAAGAAACTATCAAAATGTATGCATCTATGCGAATATGAGAGAGCCCTTCCCTTGCTCAATGATCTGGCTTTTATAGGCACCAAAAAAGATTAAACAAGTAATAAAAATCAGGTGATGTGACTGCAAGGGAGGGACGGAGAAAAGATGGGGACAAATGGGGAAAGGGGGCCGACGAGCTCGAATTCCTTGAGGGTGTGGCCGGTTCAAATCCGAGCATATGGGCTCATCTTGGCATTGTGGTCTTGTGTCTACTCCTACATCACTCTTATGCTGCTTTTTTTATCAGTTTAAGCTTGGTTTGCATTCAGAGATATGGAAGGAAACTTGATGCCAATATCACATCAAAACTTTATTGCATTTATTGCCCATCACACCCACATGTGCCCACTTGATCAAATTGTGGTGCCAAGGCAGCCCCACCATGGTCCAAATCATCAAAGAGTCACGTGCACACTTGCATGTGTTGGACCAAAATTGTATGCACACATTTATTTTGCAAAAGCTCTTTCAGTATCGGTTGATTTTCTGTTCTGTTTGCGGTGTCGGCTCCCAAACGCTATATCCGTGATATTGAGTTTGTTTCTAGTATTTAATCACGGACACCTGTAATCTGTAATTACTAAGAAGACACTGGTTAATAGCACCGTTACATAACAAAATAGATAATGAATGAGCGGTATTAAAATGCAGTTTTCTGAGATGAACAACTATGTATATATGGTAGACTTAGAGACCAGTTGTATATATTTGGATTTAGAGTCGAGACCTGTATATTCTTATATTGGATTTGATAATGTTTTGATTTTTCTTTCCTCTTTTTCTGTGATTGATCTTCGCCTTGGGCGTTGTATATTTCATATTGTGTGGTTATGATTCCGCCAACTTGCGAAGAGCTAGCTCCTTCTTGAGGATGCCTATATTATTCTTAATATGTACTGGTTTTGGATCAAAATTTACGAAGGAGGTGCTGCCCAAATTTCAACCGACGAAAATGTTTTCAAATTTTAGTATATAATCCACTTGCATTTCAAATGAATTTTACTTATACTTTAAAATGAGTTTATACCCTTTTTCAAAACTTCACCTCCACAATATTTTCCTAAAAAGGTTTAGATTTCTAGGTTTTCGGCTTACTTGGGTTATGGTGGAGTCCTATAGACTTCACGTGATCTATGTGCCGGTTACGTGACATTCCCGCGTCGTGACAAAATTGGTATCAGAGCGTTAAGTTTAATCTTTGTTCGAGTCTAGTTTTGACTATGCGGAGTCTAAGGCGTATATTTCAGAACCTAGGCTTAACCTTACGGAACTTATACTTGACTGAAGGGGTATTAAACCTGAATTTTTGTTACGTAGGTTGACCTTGGTTGATGAAGTAGGTAACTCAAGTATAGTGATGTACCGTGTATATGTTCCGCGTCATACTTACGATACGCTGCTCTGCTTAAGTAACATTAGGATATAAATATCTTGAGATCCGTTATTTTATTCGTTCTTATGATCCATATTCATCGATATTTGTTTGTAGTTCCTATCACCATGGCTATGTGAGCTGAGAGAGCCGCGGCTAAAGATTCGGTCGGAGCGAGGTCGTCAGGGACGAGGACTGACCATGATGTTATTTCGGTGACACAGGAGCATGTTGATTTATCGTTTAAGCTAGGATTTCTCATTTGAAACGAGCGTTCAGGATCTCCACCAGATGATCGGGCCATTGTATGAGGCCGGTCAGATTGAGAGGACTGTTGATGTACAGCCTACTCCAAAGATCGTGGTGGTGTCTACCGTACAGATAGATAAACCAGCTGTTGCTGAACTTAATGAGATATCGCTTCCAGAGTTCACGAAGCTGAAGCCACATGAGCTATAGGCAGGAGTGTGACAGAGGATCCCTAATCTTTCTCGGATAAGTGACTAGGATATTTCACTCGTTTGGATGCTCTGATGCGATATCAGTGAGTTGGCTAGCTTCAGTTGAAGGGTCTTGATCAGACCTGACGTGAATCGATCAAGAGAAGATGAGCAGTATGTATTCCTCCAATGGAATGGACAAGTTCTCAAGGATGAATTTCTCCAGATTTCTTCCACCAAGTGTTGGTGATGCCCGAGTTCGTTGCTTTGAGTCTTTATGAGAGACTCTAGATATGACCATAGCCAAATATTGAATTGCAGTCTACGCGGCTATCAAGATACAACTCCGAATTGGTCGATATCGAAGAGAAATGGATCAAGAGGTCCGTGCGAGATCTCAATGAGTTGTTGTTGCTTTCCATTGATGCCAGATATTTGATACGTATGCAAAGGCATTAGATACGACCACATTTCCAGAGGATGATAAGATTGCAGCTGTCCTGGAACAAAAACGGATTAACTTAAGAGTGCCAACTTCCGGGCAATTCAGCAAATAAGATATTGGAAGAGACCGTGGTAGGTTCTTTCCAGGATATTACGGCGATAAATATTTGGATCCAGGATCGGTTGCACGGGACGTACTCAAAGGGATAGAGGCCGCCGTCATTGGCGTGCTACATTACGAGTGGCCAAGTTAAATTGGCCAAGAGATGTTTAGAGAGGCGTCAGAGCGGGACTGTTTTTTTCGCTACTCCAAACCAGGCTTTCGAGCCGGGAGGTTGTGGAATTGGTGATCCATAGAGGAAAAAAGGACCCAGAAACAGAAGACGCTGGGCCGTGGGCAGAAAGCAAGAAGGAATTCTTGCTCTACCAGCTCCGGGTGCACAGGCACCTTTTGACATTGAAGGAGATGTACCTCAATGTCATTTATTGTGATTTGTGTTTTGGTGATCCGAGTATCACACTTTCGTCGTTTTGATTCTTTTGTTTTGATGATTGGGTTTCATGATTGATATTTTTGTGCACGGTAGTTGCACTTGATGGATATTTCCTTTGTGCACAGCTGTTGCAATTGATTTATATTTTTATACATTAGTACACATGATTTGTGTTTTTGTGCATGTCCATTGCACTCGACATTGTTTTGTGTACGTCATTGCAGATATTTATGATTTCGTGTATCCGATACACCCGATTTTGATTTCGTGCACTCTGTTATACTTGATTTTGATTTTGTGCATGTTGTATGCATCTGATTTTGACTTGTGCACTCGATATTGTTCACAGACCCTTTCGATGCATTGGCATAGGTTTTATGCAGGCTAGTTGCACTAGATTTATGTTTTCGTGCACTTAGTTGCACTTGATATTGATTTTCGTGCACCCTGTTGCACTGGATGCTTTTGTGCAGACCTGATGCACTTGATTTATATTTTTGCACATACTCGGCGCGCTTGATGTGATTTTCTGCTCATCTGATGCAATTGTTTGAGATTTTTCGTGCGCTCTATATGCACTGGATTTTGTTGTCGTGCACACCCGGTGCACTTAACAGATGCTATAGTGCACACCTGTTGCACTCAGTTTTCGTGCACATTCGTAGCACTTGGATTCGACTTCGATTTTCGTGCGTACCAGACGCACGTGGATTTATTTTCATATACACCTTTTGAGATTGATTTTCTTTCGAGTATCATATTTTTATGACATATACACTATATTATATAGTAGCCGAGCAGAAATAGTCTGAGGACAGTACCTGAGTGTATTTGCATGCTTCGATATTTACTAAAGTGGTTTTCAAAAGAAGCTATAGTCTCACTATTTTCCTATGTGTCCAGGAGTGACATGAAGCTTTACAAAAGAAAACCCTTCTAAATCATATTCAAAAAGGCGATACGTATATCTTAAATGAAACGTATATAGATATATATCTAGTTCTCCATAAATGAGCGTCCGCTACTTGGGCCGTGATATATGCATCACACGGTGATTTGAAAAGGATTTTTCATACACACATTTACAGTTACTTGAATGATTTCACTTGATCCGTACCATATATGTATACTAGTCTTCATTATATTACACTTGATTTAAACAGTAGATTTCGAAACTTGCATATTCATCATAACTTTTATAATTGAATGACACAGTCGGAGTTTCGATTACTGAGTTTTGCACTTGTTTTCACGCGCATACGTTGCGCTACGATATTTTTAGCTTATCCGTGATTTCGGAGCCTCGTTGATTCGATTTGATTTACTGAAATGTTTTAATACTTGGGGTGTTTAAATTTAAATTTGGGGACCGAATTTATTTAAAGGGGGAAGACTGTAACATTTCAGAAAATAGAAAATATTATTTTGGAATTTAAAAAAATAAAATAATAAATTTCACAGATATTATGCGGGTATAGATTTGAGTTTTCGTAAATTGGTATAATTATATACTTATATTTTGGAAAATAATTAGAAATTAAAATGAATTATTATTTATGGAAACATTTATTTAATATGGGCTCTTTATAATTAATATATAATTGTTTACATTTAACCAATTTATTTTTGTTAAAACAAAGTTATTTTTGTTAAAACAATTGGTTTTTGTATTTCCAAATAAATTTCACAGAAAATAGTGTTTTCCTAATTATGCATTTAACCAATTTATTTTTGTTAAAACAAAGTTTAGTGTCATGACATGTAACCATTGTACTTGTGACATTTGGTTTTTGTATTTCCAAATAAAAGATAAAAGAAAAGAAAAGAAAAGATAAAAGAAAAGAAAAAGAATGAGAGAGGGTGACAAGAGGAGACAATGAGGTATGGGAAGGGGGGGAGAGAGAGAGATATGGTTGCCTCCAACCATGTTTCACCCTTAATTCATTTCATTATGTCATCTTCTTCTTCTTCTTCACCTTTTCAGGTTTCTCCACCTCAGTCATGACCTGGAATTTGGCACGTGATCAGCACGAGAATTACGTGAAGTCTATAAGACCCGCAGTAATTCAAGTAAGCCGAAACCCAGAAATCTAAACTTTTTTGTGAAAAATAATAGAGGTGTAGTTTTAAAACATCGATATAATGAATTTAAGCCTTCTTTTAAAGTATGTAACAACCCTAAATTTCCTATACAAGTTTTTACAAAAAAATTTAAAAATCCATAAAGGGGTATTTATTGCCTGAGCACAAGATAAGTAATTAAAAATTTAATTACAAGAAAGAGCTTGTGGCTCATTGGTAAAATCTTGCACTGCTGAACCAGCCACCAGAGTTCAAATCATATACCCCACATTATTTTTAATATTAATTTGTTTTGAATTTTTTAGAAGTCCAACAGTCAACACGTGCTAACTCCCAAAAACCCCACTACCCATGAGAAAATAAATATACCAGTGAGTAAACCAGACGACGCCCCATCTCCCGACCCCTCGACTCGGCCCGACTCGGCCGAGTCGGCCGGCGGACCGACCGAGTCCCCAACAGGAAAATCCTGGCTCTTGGACTTCCCTACCCCCTGCACACTCCATTTATTTTGCACACTCCATTTATTTAGATTGCTTCCAGAGAAGCCATAAAGTCCCTTTTACTCCATTTTTAATGTATTTTAACATATTTCTATATTTTATAAATTAAAACCCTTCATCTACCATAACCCTAGCATAACCCTATAAATACCAACCCTACACACTACCCCCTCACCCTAAAACTCTGAGCCAACTATCAAGAAATCATTAGAAATCTTGTGTACTTTGAAAACGAGCAAGAAGCGAAGCTACGGCGAATTTTCCGGCGAACTTCCAGCGACCATCCTAGGAATTCCCGGCGACGAAACGACGCACCGGCGACTCCTCCCGATCCATCTCCCACTCCTTGTTGTCTTAAACCAGTAAGTCCTCATTTCTATCTTTCTTTTCTTTCTAAAAAATTCGGAATTACAAAACCCGACGGAATCGGAACAAATCCGATTTCCGATTCGGTTTCTTTATAAAACCTCACTTTTCTTTAATACAATCATACTTAAACCAATTCATGTTGACTATTAAACACTAATCAACTATATTGATCAAGTTTCAAATCAAAAATAATTGCTATTTCATTTTACTGTATTTTCATTTAAATACCACATAGTTTAAATTCTACATATAACATAACAAAACTTGCTATACCTTTAGGTAGATCAGGAGGTAATGACCTACCTCCTCACACACTCATATGCAACATAGCACAATACCCTTGGGAATAAGAATACAGGAAAACAACATCATTGCAAATAAATACCATTTACTTAATAAAACCGTTTTCTAAAGGATTTAGTATTTATACAATCTTTGCAAAGCGCCGCTACAACCCATTTTGGGGAACCCGTTCAGGATGGTAAGGATTATCGCACATCCTCGGACTTAGTAGTGCTAGATTCAGACCTCCACAAGGAGCATTCGGTGTCGAAAGATTTAAAATACGACATCTTAAGAAAACGAGATTTCTAGAATATTATAAATATATACAAAAATTATTTTCATATAAATTTATGTATATGTAACATAAAAATATCTATTTTGAAGTATTATAAATATTCCACATTTTGCTAAAAATATCACAAGAATCAATTTTACACTAAAATACCATGAATTCCATACAAAACCAAAATTACAAATAAATACCATTTTTTATGAAATTAAGATATTCCCACTAGAAATGTCATAATATAAAATTTACATTCATTACAACTCTAAAGACGATTAATAAATACTTAGGGTGTGATTTGAAAAGTATATAAAAGTATTTTTACATAAAACCCCCTCAAGTTCTATAATTTACCCAAGTGACCCTAGTAAATATAGGTTTAAGCGGGACCAATCTCTTGAGCCTCAGGAAGCTGGAGAAGTGGGTGCTTGCCTATCTAAGGTAGACAACTTAACAAACAGTGTTATCAATACGGTAATCGTCTTTGAAAAAGACACAAATCCTGCCGCCCATGTGCAGCGGTTACCGATAATATCAAAACAATCAGGACTTCAATTTACTTCTCTAATTGTCTGACTCAGATTTAGTCTCATTATAATCTGACTTGAAAATGATTCAAGTACATTCTACAATCTACAATCTACAATTTACAATATTACAATTCAACATGAATCTATTATTCCATATATTCAATCTATCAACTTGACAGAACCGAACCATGGATATACATCCATTTA
The DNA here is from genome assembly GCA_030015575.1 of Agapanthus africanus. NCBI lineage: Eukaryota > Viridiplantae > Streptophyta > Magnoliopsida > Asparagales > Amaryllidaceae > Agapanthus > Agapanthus africanus. Next base: position 725,511,852 of record CM057339.1, read on the forward strand.
CATGATTCTACAGTTATTCCATTGACATGATTATACAGTTATATCCGTTTACTGATATCATGGCTTTGGTCAGTCATCCAACTATACAATCTATACAATACAATACAACAATACAATCAAAACACTATGGGGTTTAAGGGGTAGATTGGTATGAAAGGTGTTAAAAGTGGCACGAGACTGCAACCATAAGACACATAACCTATATTCCGTTGCTGTTGTACCGTGGCCCAACGGTTCCTTGAGTTTCTGATACCTTAGTCTCCGGGGCAAGTGAGACTCCTCTCGTATACACTGGCATCCTTCTGTACCAAGCTACAAACAACAGCGTTAACACAACATTGTAACAATATAATACAACTTTAAAAGCTACATTTTTTCTGTCTATTCTATTTCTCCCTTATCTTTGGGACCTACCGAGCGACCTGTTCGCTGACGACATTCTCTTTCTTTCTTCTTTGAATGTCGTCAGGTGATCTGAACACTTCAAAGATCGAGCCCACTACTGAAGACTTGGACCAGTTCAGTGAAGACCCCGAGCTCTAGTCATTGTACGCTTTCCATTTAGTACTTTTCATTTCTGTTATGCCATTATTTAGGCATTGCTTTATTTCAGTTGTATTTATTTTCCATGCATTGTACAGAAAGAATGTGAATAAAAAAAGTTGTTGTTTTTATTATATCTTGTCTCTTGTGCTTTATTTTTATATTGCTTAGATACGCTTAGCGTATTTACTTCACAGTAAATATATAGCGGACCAGTCGCGTCCCCTTCTCCGTATACCGGGAAGCAGGGCGTGGCAGGTTTTGTTGGCGGCCCATGCAGGTCAGAGCTGTATGAAACTCTATAATGCAGTTCTGTTCTGCTTGAACAACCAAAGCAAATAATACAAGAACCGGCAACTACAACATTCTTTACAAATCATGTTCCTTGAATCTTATCATTTCATATAGTTTGAATCTGTCCTAACCCAAATTTTTCTTCAAGGTTATGGATTCCCCGAACAACACCAGCACCAATGTCAACAACACACCTCTACCACTACCACTCACACCTGCCATCCCTGCTCCGATCAACGAGCAAACGGTTCTACTTGAGGCAATCTGAAGCCTCCTAGAGGGACAACAGCAGCAGACTGCTCTTTTAATGAACCGTCCCGAGGCAGTAGTACCTGGGGTGAAGCAATTCAGGGCTTTGCACCTAAACAATTCTCAGGAAAGGAAAGCCCACTGGAAGCTGAGGAATGGGCTCAGAGTATCGAAGATGATCTGGTGGTGGCACAAGTGCCAGAATTAGCTTGGGTTTGTGTTGCAAAATTACAGCTCACGGACAATGCACGAAACTGTTGGAAGGCGGAAGAAAGCCGTCTTGAACAACCCATCGAATGGAAGACTTTCCGCGACATGTTCGACGCTAAGTACTTCCCTGAGACTACCAGGTTCGACATGGAACAGCAGTCCATCCATCTGCAACAAGGGTCGATGTGGACCAAGTCAGTAGATGAGTATGACGCTGAGTTCACCATGCTCAGTCGGTTTGCGGCCCATCTCATACCGACTGCTGAGATCAGAGCTAGAAAATTTCAGCAAGGGTTGGACCTGGAAATCCAAGCTGCTCTGGATACAGGGGATTTCCCAACCCATGATTTGGCTTTGAAAGCTGCCCGAAGATTTGAGGCAGTAGTAAAGAGGAAGGGCAGACCTCAATCTGCCGGTTTGAAACACCCTGCCACTCAAATTGCAGGAGGAGCCTCTTCCAGGCCATCGTTTGAACCCAGGAGAACCGAAGAACCCAATAACCAGCCAAGACCAGTTTTCTGTTTTCATTGCAAGAGAGATGGACATTTGATAAAGAACTGTAGGCGCGCAAAAGGCCTGTGCCTAGTTTATGCCGCGTCCAATCACAGAATTGAGACCTGTCCATATAGATACAACTCAGCTCACACACACACCAACTACCCACAGCGGCCAGCTATCCAGGCTCCTGTAACTCGTCCTACACTCCCAGCACCACCTCTACGTGGATTTCTTGCACAGCCAAATCGCCAATTCCAACAGGTAATAAGGAACATGCCTCGAGGGCAGAGAAACAAGCCCCAAAGATAGGATGTGCCTCCAGCTAGAAGGAATGTACCACGGTGACAGACATTCACATTAGCAGCCGTAGAAGCCGAGACTGTAAGTCAAGGTAACACCGGTAAGACATTTTCACATTTTTTTTAAACCCTTGCACCATCTTGTTATACACTATCTATACTCCAGTCACCAAACTTTCCTTGAATTTGTTACACTTTTCTTTTACAAATTTCGAGGACGAAATTTTTATGAGGGTAGAATGTAACAACCCTAAATTTCCTATACAAGTTTTTACAAAAAAATTTCAAAATCCATAAAGGGGTATTTATTGCCTGAGCACAAGATAAGTAATTAATCAGCAATTTAATTACAAGAAGGAGCTTATGGCTCATTGGTAATACCTTGCATTGCTGAACTAAGCCACCAGAGTTCAAATCCTATACCCTATATTATTTTTAAAATTAATTTGTTTTGAATATTTTAGAAGTCCAACAGTCAACATGTGCAAACTCCCAAAAACCCCACTACCCATGAGAAAATAAATATACCGGTGAGTAGACCAGACGACGCCCCATCTCCCGACCCCTTGACTCGGGCCGGCGCCGCCGGCCGGACGGCCGAGTCCATAACAGGAAAATCCTGGCTCTTAGCCTTCCCTACCCCCCTGCACACTCCATTTATTTAGATCGGTTCCAGAAAAGCCATAAAGTCCCTTTTACTCCATTTTTAATGCATTTTAACATATTTCTACATTTTTTTAAATTAAAACCCTTCATCTACCTTAACCCTGGCCTAACCCTATAAAAACCAACCCTACACACTACCCCCTCACCCCAAAACTCTGAGCCAACTCTCAAGAAATCATTAGAAACCTTGTGCACTTTGAAAACGAGCAAGAAGCGAAGCTACGGTGAATTTTCAGGCGAACTTCCGACGACCATCCGAGGAACTCCCGGTGACGAAACGACGCACCGGCGACTCCACCCGATCCATCTCACTCTCCTTATTGTCCTAAACCAGTAAGTCCCCATTTCTATCTTTCTTTTCTTTCTAAAAAATACGGAATTACAAAACCCGACGGAATCGAAACAAATCCGATTTCCGATTCGGTTTTTTTATAAAACCTCACTTTTCTTTAATACAATCATGCTTAAACCAATTCATGTTGACTATTAAATACTAATCAACCATATTGATCAAGTTTCAAATCAAAAGTAATTGCTATTTCATTTTACTGTATTTTCATTTAAATACCACATAGTTTAAATTCTATATATAACACCACATAGTACAAGGAGGTGTACGAGAAACTAGACACTAAAGAGGTTGCAAATGATATATACCGGATTGCTCGAATGCGGGAAAGGAAGAATAGAGACTTATGTGCGGTGAAGTGTGTCAAAAATGAAAATTAGAAGGTTTTAGTTCGAGATGAGGATATCAAGGAAAGATGGAGAGATTATTTTGATAAATTGTTCAATGAGAGCTTTACTAAGAATTTGGATAGACTTGTCATTCAATCTCAAGATATAAACCGTGATTTCATGCGTAAAATAAGATTTCCCGAGGTTAAAGAATCTTTGAACAAAATGGGTTTAAGAAAAGCGGTTGGTCCTGACGGTATTCCTATTTAGGAGAAATAGGCGTTAAATGGCTGACAGATCTGTTTAATAAGATTTGGCAGACAAAAAAGATGCCAAATGAATGGAGGAAAAGTATCCTTGTACCTATCTGCAAGAACAATGGTGACATTCAAAATTGCTCAAACTACCGTGGAATAAAACTGATGTGTCACACCATGAAGCTTTGGGAGAGAGTGATTGAACACAGGCTAAGGAAGGATATTAAGATAACAGAGAACCAATTTGGGTTCATGCCTGGACGATCGACGACAGAGGCGATTCATTTGCTTCGTTAACTTGTCGAGCGCTTTCGAGAGAGGAGAAGAGATTTGCATATGATATTTATTGATTTAGAAAAAGTGTACGACAAGGTACCTAGAGAGGTATTATGGGGGACAATGATGAAGAAGGGGGTCCCCGTCAAGTATATTGATATAATCAAGGATATGTACGACGGAGTAGTGGCAAATGTCAGAACTTGCGGCGGCTTAACGAGTGATTTTCCGATTACCATTGGTTTACATCAAGGATCTGCATTAAGTCCATTCCTGTTTACCATCGTGATGGATGAGCTTACTAGAACTATCCAAGATGAGGTACCTTGGTGTATGCTATTCGCGGATGATATTGTTCTAGTAAATGAGACGAAAGCAGGGGTTAATGCCAAATTGGAATTATGGAGGCAAACATTGAAATCTCGGGGATTCAGATTGAGCAGGTCCAAGACAGCATATATGCACTGCAAATTTAGCAGCCAGAGAAGTCAAAACCATAGTGGTATAACATTGGAAGGGCAAGAGATATCACCGAGCGACCAGTTTAGATATCTAGGTTCCATCATCCAAAAGAATGGGGAGATCGATAGTGATGTTAATCAAAGGATCCAAGCTGATTGGTTGAAATGGAGGAGTGCAACAGGGATTTTGTGTGATCGTAACTTTCCGTTAAAATTGAAAGGGAAGTTTTATCGGAGCGCTATTCGTCCTGCCTTATTATATGGTACAGAATGCTGGGCTCCTAAGAAGCATCATACACAGAAGATGCACGTAGCGGAGATGCGCATGCTTCGTTGGATGTGCGGTAACACTAGAAAAGATAAGGTGCGAAATGAGGATATTCGTGCAAAAGTTGGTGTAGCACCTGTGGAGAAGAAGATGAGGGAAAACCGGCTAAGATGGTTTGGTCATGTGCGACGCAGACCTATGGAAGCACCGGTTCGACGAATAGATACTCTCGATATGGGCAATGGCAAAAGGGCAAAAGGGAGACTAAAGAAAACGTGGATGGAGGTGATACGAAACGATATGGTTTCCAAAGGACTCAATGAAAGTATATTGTTCGATAGAAGTGAGTGGAGACAGAGGATTCATGTGCTGGACCCGGCATGATTCTCATATTGGTTCATGTAGCCTACCCCATATGCTTGGGATAAAAGGCTCAGTTGTTGTTGTTGTTGTTGTTTGTGTGATATAACATCACAAAACTTGCTATACCTTTAGGTAGATCACGAGGTAATGACCTACCTCCTCACACACTCATATGCAACATAGCACAATACTCTTGGGAATATAGAATACGGGAAAATGACATCATTGCAAATAAATACCATTTACTTAATAAAACTGAAGGATTTATTATTTATACAATCTTTGCAAAACGCCGCTACAACCCATTTTGGGGAACCCGTTCGGGATGGTGTGGATTATCGCACATCCTCGGGCTTAGTAATGCTAGATTCAGACCTCCGCAAGGAGCATTCGGTATCGAAAGATTTAAAATACGACATCTTAAGAAAATGAGATTTCTATAATATTATAGATATATACAAAAATTATTTTCATATAAATTTTTGTATATGTAACATAAAAATATCTATTTTGAAGTATTATAAATATTCTACCTTTTGCTAAAAATATCAAGAATCAATTTTACACTAAAATACCATGAATTCCATACAAAACCAATATTATAAATAAATACCATTTTTTATGAAATTAGGATATTCCCACTAGAAATATCACAATATAAAATGTACATTCATTACAACTCTAAAGACGATTAATAAATACTTGGGGTGTAATTTTAAAAGTATATAAAAGTATTTTTACATAAAAACCCCTCAAGTTCTATAATTTACCCTAAGGACCCTAGTAAATATAGATTTAAGCGGGACCAATCTTTTGAGCCTCAGGGAGCCGGAGAAGTGGGTGTTTGCCTATCTAAGGTAGACAACTTAACAAACGGTGTTATCAATACGGTAATCGTTTTTGAAAAAGACACAAATCATGTCGCCCATATGCAACGGTTACCGATAACATCAAAACAATCAGCACTTCAATTTACTTCTCTAATTGTCTGACTCAGATTGAGTCCCATTATAATCTGACTTGAATATGATTCAAGTACAATCTACAATCTACAATATTACAATTCAACATGAATCCATGAATCCATTATTCCATATATTCAATCAATCAACTTGACTTAACCGAACCATGGATATACATCCATTTACATGATTCTACAATTATTCCATTGACATGATTATATGGTTATATCCATTTACTGATATCATGGTTTTGGTCAGTCATCCAACTATACAATCTATACAATACAATACAACAATACAATCAAAACACTACGGGGTTTAAGGGGTAGATTGGTATGGAAGGTGTTAGAAGTGACACGAGACTGCAACCATAAGACACCTAACCTATATTCTGTTGCTGTTGTACCATGGCCCAACGGTTCTTTAAGATTCTGATACCTTATTCTCCGGATCAAGTGAGACTCCTCTCGTATACACTGGCATCCTTCTATACCAAGCTACAAACAACAATATTAACACAACATTATAACAATATAATACAACTTTAAAAGCTACCTTCTTTCTGTCTATTCTATTTCTTCCTTATCTTTGGGACTTACCGAGCGACCTGTTCGCTGACGACATTCTCTTTCATTCTTCTTTGAATGTCGTCAGGTGATCTGGACACTTCAGAGATCGAGCCCACTGCTGAAGACTTGGACCAGTTCAGTGAAGACCCCGAGCTCTAGTCATTATACACTTTCCATTCAGTACTTTTCATTTCTGTTATCCCATTGTTTAGGCATTGCTTTATTTCAGTTGTATTTACTTTCCATGCATTGTACAGAAAGAATATGAATAAATAAAGTTGTTTTTTTATTATATCTTGTCTCTTGTGCTTTATTTTAATATTGTTTAGATACGCTTAGCGTATTTACTTCACAGTAAATACGTAGCGGACCAGTCGTGTCCCCTTCGCCGTATATCGGGAAGCGGGGCATGACAAAGTATAAGCAATATCATATGAAAATGCAACTATTTACATACTATCTTTGAAAACATTTTCGTCCTTGAAATTTGGGCAGCACCTCCCTTGTATATTTTGATCCAAAACCACATACATGCAATAATATAGGCATCCCCAAGCGAGAGCTAGCTCTTCGCCGATTGGAGGAATCACAACCACGCAATAAAGCATATATATGACGCCCTACGGCGAAGATCAATCATAGAATGAAAGTAAAGCAGACCAAGCCATCATCAGCTCAAATAAAAGACAATACACCCATCTCGCTCTAAGTCTCGAGAATATACAAGTCTGTGTCTAGGTCTACCAATATACATAGTCTAGTTTATGGTTGATGGAGTTTTAACTAGATACAATAGTAATAAATAGGTATAAGGGTGGTCACGATCCAAATGTGTATCCCACCTACCAAAGCAAAACACCCTGATGAAAGTTGTGAGCCACTACTGATCCGAGCGGGCGAACCTGCAAGAAAACTGTGGCACAATGGGGTGAGTTGCCAACTCGTGAGTAGAAAACATCAGCAGGTCGAAATCGAATGAACAACGATCCCTAGGTCATATTGTAGCATGAAGGTAATACTATGGTATTTAGGGTGATCGTGTATGCATATGTATCAACAACAATGTCGTGCCAGAAATCAGTATGTAGTATCCAGTCATCTAAAATATATGCAGGTATACATGTGTGTCATCCAACGTGTGTCCATCAACGACACATCAATCATCATGAAACCTGAGTGTCCAACATCGACACTCGAAAATATCATAAAACTCGTGTCCAGCATCGACACGTAAATCCTCACATCTCAGGTGCCGCATCCTCAGATCGGCCCTCATATCCATCTGATCTCACAACTCCGGTCGGTATCCTGCGGATAACCGCCGAGTCCAAACTATCACCGGTAGGTAGTGCATCCCCTGCCGGGCTCATCGTCTATCTATACAATCTTCTTGCTCCGAGGTACCGTACCGGGTCCACCATGTACCCGTAGACGGTGCCTCCTCATTCCTCGAATCGGGTATCTCATAGCTCAGAAACGAGAAAACTCATGGTGGACGCCACAAATCACATCACGAGAAACCGTGTTTTTAAAACAATCATAAGACTTGTTAAAATATATCAGCGGTTCTCAAATCCAGAGACCTCGTGAAAATAGCATCTCATATGCATGTAACCATAAAGTGCAGTATATGCAAGCATAGAACAGTATTGTAAGCATCTCAAGTATTATCACGTAAGCATGTCATATGGTAATTACTGAACAATGATTGTACCTTACAATTAAGAGCAATACAGTGATGTAACAGTTCTACTGTGTAAGTGGCATGACAATTACCGATGATGAATGTATGAGCCGGCAAATCTGTGTAAGTGTAACATGCGCATCATCAGTAATAGTACAGGTGTACTAGCAGACGAAGACATATATAGGTAAGTGCTGGGAACATAGTACGTATGTCACAAGGAAAAGATACAACATAAGCATGAACGGTATAAGGTACACAACTGCACCTAGATTAATCAATATAAACCATTATCCACCAAGGTGTTTAGAAATCAATGATTCTCTGAATCAAGACAACCTAAAAGTTGGCGATCCAGCTTCATAGTATCAGATGTGGTGCTATCATCAAACATTATCCTCAAGTCACGAGTGCGGATCAATCATCCGGTATCTTATCGCATACGGTAATCCATCGTACGGTGTCATTGAATCATAATAAAGATTTATCGTTCTATACATAATATCATCTCTTATTCTCATCTATATTTTTAATTCAATCTCATATCATATCTTGACATATGCATATATATGTGTGTGTGTGTGTGTGCCGCCTAGCGTCCTCAAGTCAACATATCGACCCAAGTCATCTCGTTTCATCATGTCATCTCGTACTTGATCTTGTAATCATCTCCGTAAGTTCATAAGCATAGGTTTCTCCAAAATATATTCTGTATATCGGTTCTCCATTTCTATGGTTGCGGGGGTTCTATACATCATCCACCTGACTTCTCCCGTAGATATAGATCTACTCACCTGCTAATCCTTGCTTTAGCCAAAGTCGAGGAACTTCTTTTTCTCCAAAGTCGAGGAACTTCTTTTTCTCCTTCGTCGTCTCAGAAGTCTATGTGAAAGTACCTACAAATCAATACACATCGTAACGATATCAAAACCAAATCCGAAACTGATACGACACGCGAAGTGCTCATAGGTTAGAACGTATAGCCCACGCATGCAAGAACAACTAAATAACCCTCAGCGTTGACGTACAAACGTCCAACGACCGTGCCAAAACTCAAATACCAAAACCAAGTTTTCAGAAATCGGAAACCCGAAATCAGCAACATGGAAAAACACTCCCAGATTCTACCCTATGTGAAATTAAGATATTTTGCATATAGGGTAGGTCTATACATCAGATAACAGAGCTATGAACCAAAATCCACACCAATTCATCAAGACCAAGCCACAAATTGCAGCCTGGGGGATTAAATTTGCGGCCATAACAAGAAGATAGGGGCTCGGGTTTCTGGGGTAAATTTGTGGTAGTCTGCACACCTCTCTGTATTGGGAATTTATTTTATAGAGCTCAAGGGTCATGGCGGATTTTATAGAATCATCACAAATCGTCAAAAACCGATGTCGGGAAGATTCTAAGTTCGTGTTTTGGGGTTCTAGTCTCAAGTCTGTCCAGAACATTATCACTAATGGCTTGGGGTCACTAACTAAACCTCAATTGCATCTCTACTACTCAAATCATCCACTAAAACATCCTAGAAATTTCTAAGATCACTAATCTAGCTTAATCGAACTCTAAACACAAAAAAGAGGTTAAGAAACTTAATAACAAGAAGGAAACTGAAGGGTTTACCTCTTGGAGCAACTGAAGAAAATTTCAAGATGGTTCAAAGTGCTCAAAATCCAAACTTGAGCTCATCATAGAGTATAGGATAGGGTTGTGCACAAATTTAATGAAGGAAGCCATGGGTTTTTAGGTGGTTTTTGAGATGATTCTCATGGGGTAGTGAGGGAGGAGGATGAGGAGAAGGAGGATGAAGATGAAGGATGAGGTGAATAAAATAAAGGATGAAGGAAAAGGGATGGGAGCCATGGTCAAAGATTAACCTCTCTCTCTCGCTCTCTCTCTCTCTCTCTCTCTTGCCCATACCCTCTTGTCCCTTCTCACAAAATATCTTTTCTTTTTATTTTCCTCTCACATATAAAACCACAAGTCCACAAATGCAAATGAACCATGCATGAAACAATGAAATGTGTCATGGTGCACTAGCCATAGTTAATATCAAAGTGGATTTGGCCTGAAGCATGATTAGTAGTGCACTAATCAAGTTTAATATAAACTTACATATAATTAATTGCATAATTATTTATAAAATGTCCAAATCCAATAAAGGCCTTTTGAATTAATAATTCATATTAATCTCCAATTATTTTCCAAATATTGGTATATAATTATACCATTTTACAAAAACCCCCAAATTCATACTCGAATAGTTTTCATGAAATTTATTATTTTATTATTTAAATTCCAAAAATATTATTTTATATTTCTGAAATGTTACAACCTCCTCACTACCCCCACAAATCACCCCTAAAATCAACTCAAAACAAAACAAACACTTCACAAAAATTGTTCCTCGCCATTACTGTACATGCGATGTAGGACGTTGAGTATGAGATACTGCAACAAATGGTCTTAGTGCAAGTGGGAGATTGTTAGTTATATGTATGCCCTAGAGGCCATTACTTTACATGCGATGTATATTGTAGTGGATGCTTGGACATATATAGGGAGGAATTTCTTGCTCGACATGATAGTATGCTATCTGGTTGCATTTTATCTTAACATGTACACTTATAGTCTCTCTATTACATGTTGATAAAGCCCTTAGGATGAATACTTGACTACCAGGATTATGATGCAGATCATACTAGTGGGGCAGAGGTAATGGGTAAGTACATCCTTCAATTGTTCCTAGTCATTGGAGTATCGAGACGGGGCATCGATATTCCAGAGTAGACTAGCGTATACGCTTCTCGACCTATATGATGGGCGATGGATGATTCCATATCCATTGGTGTTTGACATCAGAGATGGTATACGGGTACTCAGTGGAGACTGGGTACACTGAACGGACTCGCCAAGAACTCCTAGATGGTATTATACCTATCATCAGATAGCAATTCTCTGGTGACACTTGTACAGGTTAGTCTGTCGACCTGAGATCGTCATAGAGTCTTATGTGATTCCCACTGTGCTTTGATTTCCACCATACCACATTCAAGAGATCATGCAAAAAGGTGGTTTTTGGGTACAGTCCCGAGTCACATGGAGGCAATGAGCGATAATAGGGGATTCGTCTCTCCCGGTATTGGGGGTTGATGTTGCGCTATGCTCGATTGGCCATAACAGGAAATCCCTGGCCAGGGTTGCTGAGATCTACTAGCAAGTGTTATTAGTAGTTTCTCGAACCGTTATGAACCTCACATCGGCATAACTTATCAGGCTATTGGGGTCTGACGTTATACCACCCTTAGGCGGCGATATGCGACATATCTGACGACAAGACCGGACTGTAAGGTAGTGTTACTGATTGGATTCGCAGGAATATGAGCAGGCTTGCTTGTTGATCTTCTGATCGCTCAATACCCGGGTGGCCGTTACATTTAGCAGACCGCTTGCGGCTTGTGGGTGTTTGATATAATCATCACCTATTGTCGGCGTATTAACGAGTCTTTAGAGTCCTACACAGAGGTTTCCTGGTTCAAGCGAAACGAAGTAGGAGCACATATGTGATATGTAAGAGACCGAGATTAATACGATATGTGATACCGTATTCTATTCTCGCGATATGTGATATCCGTCGGTTATATATGATATGATATGATATTAATACGATATGATATCGCCGGGTTATCGAATCAAGCGTTGATTCGATAAGTTGATTCATATGATATTAGCCGGTTGTATGTGATATAGCCGAATTATTAAATCAAGTGTTGATTTAATAATTTAATGTATAATTATATACGTGATATATTAATTTACATTAACTAATATTTGCTCACTTAAACGTTTCTTTTTCTCACTTGTGTACTGTAATACCCAGTTCCTTTATACACTAATGTCCGTATTTTCTTTAAAAAGGGTTACTTACAAATTTATTTATAACTATAAATTATTTTAAAGGTATTCACAAACCCTATTTCATTTTACTTTTTCCCAAGCTCAGCAATTCCTAAGCCAAAACTTATTAATCGACACAAACAATTAATATTCCTAAAGCCCAGCAGCGGGCCTCTTCCATTATCTTATTTTTCCAAATTCTTCCACCTCAGCCCAAGCCAATGAAAACTAAAATTTAATCAAAACTAAAACCCCTTAGCCCAACAAATATTAATTTATTCTAACAATTCCAATCTCCGGCCCAGCCCATTCTGTGTCTCCTTATTTCTTTTCCTGGCCCGGCCCAGTCCCCCTCTCCAAGCCCGCTTCACCCTCAACCCGCGCCCGCTTCCCCGACCCGACCCGCTCTCCTCAGCATCCCCTCATCCTCGTCTCACTCCTCTTCTCTCTCTCCTCTCATAATTCTCTCTCTCTCCTTCAAACCCACTCCCTCTCTCTTCCATTACTTTCCCGCTCCTCTCTCTCTCTAACTCTCTCTTTCTCTCTCTCGCTCACAAACTCTCTCTCTTCTCATTCTCACCCCTCTCTCTCTCTTCCCCACAATCTCTCCTCTTTCTTTAGATAACCCTCTCTAAAACTCATCTCCACCCCCGAGCTCATCTTACCAGGCCACCGCTCAACTTTACCTCATCATCGGCTGACCCCTCTCGCCGACGAGCCTCACCGCGGCACCACTTACACCAACACCCCCACCACTATGAACCCGAGTACCAACCTAAAGTGACCCACTCCTCCATCAACGATCCCCGGCCAACCTTCCACCTCTGACCACGACAAGCGTCTCGTCAATCGAGCCCTCGCCTTTTGCCAGCCAATCCCCTACTCCGGCTACCGTCGCTGCACACCGCCTCCCTCACACCTTCTTCCTTCCCCATACCATGCACCATTGCTGCAGCCCCTCACCATGACCACCTTATTGCCACCATCCCCCAAGCTGACCCCTTACAACTCCATAGTCGACCCCTTCCCTACCTCCAACCAAACCCAACACCACCATCATCATCACCATCGCCGCCGTTTCCCTCTCCCCGACACCATAGCCGCCACCCTCACCACTGGCGTTCATTAACAGTCTCTTCGCCTCCGCGACCTCCACCTCTATCAAAACAACACCCGAACCCCGAGCTCTGCATAGGCTCGCCCCTCACCTGAGTCCGAGCCCTCAATCCGTCGCCAAGCTCCTGTGCACCACCTCGACCACGAGCTCCCCCTCAGCACCTCTCCCCTGCTCCGGCCAACCAACGCCGCTCTCCGCTGCCCCGGAACAGACCCGAGCTCATTCCGAAACGCTGTCGTCGCCGTTCGTCGCACGTTCGTGACGTTACCGTCGCCGTGCATCCCCGAAACGTTTCCAGGCAAGTAATTTACTTGATACATGCTATATATTCAAGTTACAAACTTAAATTATATAGATCACAAAATTACAACTTCAAATCGATTATGTGCCATACCTGTTCGATGTGTGATCCCAATGAAAATACCTGTCTAATTTGACGGAATTAGATTGTATGTCTTGGCCCGTGTAGTGATAAATACCTTGTACAAATTTCGCTGGAAAATACGACTATTAACGACTAAAACGACCACCCCCAAGTATACCTGTAAAACTGGAAATTTCTTGTACCTGAAAACCGTTAAAATCACCATAAATTATATACATACTGGAATGATGCGTTCGAGGGATCAAATCGAAGCCGACTCGACGAACTATAACTCTATGCAAGTTTCTAATGATTTCTGTACTTAAAATGCGACAATATTTAGATCGGAGTGCGACTCTGGACTGCAGTCCAGAGCGACTCCAGTTGTTGTTTACTGTCCCGTAATGGGTACCACCTTATTTGCTTAACTCGTAGGTAGAGGAACTTCACAGTTTATTAAAGGTGAATCTATTAGCTAGATAACACAAGTGGTTTCATCCTGTTTCGTCATCGTTTGCTATTTAATCTGTAATTTAAAAGATGGGGACGTATAACAGTCCCAACAGAATCAGAATCGACATACTATTATTGAACAGTGTATATCTCCTGACGTACAGACGCGATTGAAAATCCGTCTATTGCGTTGAAAACCTTACTGAAAACCATATATTTCATTCAACTGTAGCATTGCTAAATTCTGATCCCAACTGGGATTAAAATGCGTTGCGAAACGGACTTCTGATTCTGAAACCGGATTTCCAGCCGTGAACGCTTAAAATGAGATGGCCAAAATTAGTGATCCTGAAACCCGATTGACGTGAAACCAAATTCGCTGAATAGATAAATGAACATACTACATATTCACCGTTCATCGTTTCGCTAAACTGTACACGTACGATTCATGATAAATCGTGCAAGTGATAGAATACTGTCTTATGACACCTTAATCATGCTTTACATAATGTTTCCGCATCATATCATACATATGTCACTGCATTGATAACCAAGTGATAATGTGCATTACCCAGTGTTAGGTATTAGTGATGATTGTGGCAAGTACGTTAGTGTTCGTGTATAAGTGATTAAGTGAAAGTGACACGTACTTGTACACAATCAGTGAACCTTATTATTCTATTACATTGTCGACGTCTGTGGGACGCGTGTACGTGTGACTATAAGTGGTATGAGACACTTATGGAAACTCTTGAATGGGTGTCACAGATAAGGCACCAGACACCGCCATTTATCTTAGATATTAGTTGGGACGTGCTTGATAGAGGTCATGCCTCCAGTTCTCGCGCAGACTTATCACAGACCGATTAGTGTTTGAGGTTATGGTTAGCGTTTGATGTAGACCACGGGGTGTGGGGTAGTTTGAGTATGAGTTTAACAGAATCTCGGGAGTCCCATGCCGGCTTATATATATAGAGATATATGGAGATTTACAGGGTACATGATTATTACCGTGAGTTACATGTTGGGCCCGTGGTCCCTTGCCCTTGGGTTCTACCCTTAGGTGGAGGACACTCACGAGTGGTTGACTCTCACACTTGGACTGACGATAGGCTTAGTGACCTGTATAGTGAGACTTAGAGACTGATAGGGATAATGGCATTGATATATATTACTTACTGTTGTTGACATACCTGGCATACTATATTACTGTTTTACTGTTCACCTGATCCATTAGACACTTCATTGATTACTGCATATTCTTATCTATACCGCTCTGATTTACTGTTATATATATCTATTATCACTGTTCGAGTTATCACTTGTATCTATATATTATATTGCTATTGTGTCACTCTGACGACCTGAGTATGCATGCTCAGTGTGAGGAGTAGATTTAGCCGGGACCAGGACCAGACGCACATCACGGACATCTTGTTTAGCTATCCAGAGTTATACCCTTTTGTTTCTCATCAGGTCAGTTCTTTATATTGTTTTGTTCCAGTTACTGCATTTCTCATTACCTGCGCATTATTTACTGATTACCACTTAAAGCTAGAAGCCGAAGTGTGACTACGGCAGGATATTTCCTTGACCGTAGGAGCATGGATGGCCTTGTTAACCCCTCGTATTCCGTATTTTGGGAAGCGGGGCATGACATGGTTTAGTTGGTATCAGAGACAGGTTTTGTTTCGATTGGGATTGCAGTTTTCCGTGTATAGCATGACAATCTAAGACATCCCTCGGTCTAGGTTGTAAATTTGTTATTTTTGATCCATATACACATTGTGTGTTCCGCTAGCCATTCGCTAGGGTTTCAGGTGACTTGGCAAAGTTTCGTGGTTGTAATTGTGAACTACATCACGGTTACACTACCATACTCTGTTTAAGTGACTTAGAGTCAAACTGTTGATTTTTCCACTTGTAATGAATTTCATCACATCTGATATTCTTGAATCCGTGTCCAATCCATATTATATTTTGATTCTTATTGCTTGTGCCTTATACGTCCCCAAAATTATTGTTTCAGGATCATGTCTTCCAACGACTTTTCATCTATCTCCACTCCCCAGAATCAGACCGTTGAGATTCTGAGTGTACTGCAAGGTCTGAAGGAAGCCCAGGAGCGAACGAACGACTTGTTAGCTGAAAGACTAAGAAGGCGGGTGAATCAAGAACCAGCGGGAATCTCCCATCGTAAAGGGATCTCTGTTAGACGAGGAAAAGAGAAGAAGATGAAGCGCCAATTTGTTTCCCCGCGACAGAAGCAGCAGAAGACCCCATGTTGTGGGTACTGTAAAAGGCCAGGACATCTTCAGAGGGATTGTCGCCGCGCCCAAGGGAAATGTCTGATTTGCGGATCCAGCGAACATCTTATCAACGGTTGCCCAAAAAGGAAGGAGCTACAAGGAGGAGACTCGTCCACACTCTCCACTTCTGCCAAGTGATGATTATTACGTAGTTTGAACCTCGAGGATAAGGCGGACCCAGCGTAGGATTCAACTCGCGTGGCGAGAATGCAGCGGTCTAGTAGTCCAAGAAGAATTTTCATGTTTACTAATTCCAGTAGTAATGTTGTCATCCTCTTATAAATATTTCTTTCGTTTGAAATCTTGTATCCGTCGAACTTTTAGTTGAATGCAATAAAAACTTTGAATCGTAGCATGTGTAACATTCTATTGCTTTCCCCTTATTTATACTGTTCTTTACCACAACATTTTAATTCTGATTTTCGGTTCCTGCCCACCGCATATTTTTCCCATACTTCGTACCCTTATCCATTTTCTTGATGTATTCTATTGTCTAATCATGACTCTTACTTTTCAGGCCATGGCCCACCCTGGAGCAGCACCGCATTTGGATGAGGATGCACAGTCATGCGTTTCCTTAGACCGCACGCTGATGAGTTCCGACGATGAGATCAACGGTCCCCAGGTAATTGCCATGCCATGTACAGATTAGAAATCGTTATGTCACTGTATCACCTTATAACATTTTAGCATTTTAGTTACTAATTAGTACACAGCACCACATATTATTGTAGATATTGCACTTTCTTTACCTTACTACACGACACACTCATATGAACACACTTACTGTGCATTACAGTATCGTTCTATGCCTGTACATATTATTTCATTACTGCCATGCTTTAGGAGATTCTATTTTCGTAAGATTTTTGGATTTGAGAAACCGCGGATATTATTTAAAAACTTGTGATTTTTTTTAAAATGCGGTTTCTCTTGATATGATATTTCGACGTCCACCATGAAATTTCTCAGTGCTGAGCTATGATGATTATCCGAATCAAGGCAGGGGGAGGAACTGATTGTGAATACATGGTGGACCCGGTACGGTATCCCGGGGTAAGAAGATCGTATAGAAAGGTGTTGAGCCTGCAGGGGAACCTTACCTACCGGTGGCAGTACCGGACTCGGTGAATATCCAGAGGATACCGACCGGAGTGATATGAGACAGATGGATATTATGACCGATATGATGAGTCGGTGCATGAGATATGAGGGATGATCTGATGAGACGGCGCCTGAGATATGAGGATTTACGTGTCGATACTGAACACAGGTTTTATGATGATTTCGAGTGTCGATGCTGGACATTTGGGATTTTACGATGATTTTGATGTGTCGTTGATGAACACATGTCGGATGACATATACATATGTATAACACAGATGATATGGTACCACATATTGATACGGGCATGATATTATATATTTTTACACATATGTAAACATGATCACCTTCTATTCCATACGATATGATATTATCTTACTGTATGATTTAGGAGATCGTTATACATTCGATTTCTACCTGATGGTGTCTTCTACTCATGAGTTAGCAACTCAACCCCGTTGTGCTATAATTTTCTTGCAGGATCGACCGCTCGGATTTCAGTAGCGGCTTACTAGCACACTGCTTCTTTTGGGTGATTTTCAGTGGTAGGTGAGTTACAGTATAGAGCGTAACCACCATTGTATACTTTTATATTCATTTGTATCTAGTTAAAACCTCTATCAACCAGACTATGTATATTTGGTAAACTTAATGACCAGTTGTATATACTTTCGATTTTGAGTCGAGGCTTGTATATTCTTATATTAGATTTGATAATGTTTTGATTTTTTACTCTTTTTCTGTGATTGATCTTCACCTTGGGCGTCGTATATTTCATATTGTGTGGTTGTGATTCCGCCAATTGGCGAAGAGCTAGCTCTCGCTTGGGGATGCCTATATTATTCTTGATATCTACTGGCTTTCGGCTTACTTGGGTTACCGTGGAGTCCTATAGACTTCACGTGATCTATGTTCCGGTCACGTGTCATTCCCGGGTCGTGACAAATTAAATCTCTAAAGACACAACGCCTCACGTGATATCCGCATGAGCGCTCGAAAGAGATAATAAAGACAACGCTTCACGTGATACCCACGTAAGCGCACAGAAGGCCCATGAAGACAGCGCCTCATGTTCCATATACGTGAGCGCCCATAAGCAAGTACTCAGCACCCCACATGATATCCATATGAGCACCAAAGCCTGAGCATCTCACGTGATACTCTCATGAGCACTGTATAAAAGCGCTCAGCATTGATAGGGTAATGACCAAGCATGGGCATCTCACATGATACTCACGTGAGCGCCAAATTCTGAGTGTCCCATATGATACCGACGTGAGCGCTAAAACATAATCTGGATATTATATCCATAGTCTAAATGACTAAGTGCTTCGCACTGATAGGGCAACGCCTAAGCCTGAGCGTCTTACGTGATATACATACGAGTCTCATAAAATCATTGCTTAGCACTGAGCGGGACATAAAAAGCCCAATACTCGATCCAAAAGGGACTAGGCTTTTCTAAAGATAAACTTCTGTGATTATATATCAAATGAGCCCATATGCTCACCGTAATCGAGCCCATATGCTCACCCCTATTAATTTGATCTTAATAAGTTTAATGATCTTTAACTATACTTCTAAGTTGATCTTAGTCTCATATAAGACTAATGTATCCTTAGCCCATATACGTTCATATATTTAAGTCGATCTTAATATAAAAAAAAAAGATTAACAATCCTTAAACCCCTGAACTGATAGAACATATGACCTAGGTTCAAACCCAAGTCTAATATACGGATGTGGACAAATCCGCACCCTACGGGCGATGACATAAATTAGTCTCCGTATGAAATTCATGGGCAACCATAATAAACAATATGTATATATATATATAACATGACACGAAATGACCTACTGGAGCAGGTGAAAGTTGTTATCGCAATACGATAACGTAATTAACTGCAGGGGCTTACGTCTGCAGGGAAGAACGTCCCCACAATCAAAAAACCCTCACAAATGAGGGGGAATCCGATAAGTCATACTACATCGATCACATATGTCCAAACCTCTTATATACGGTGTCATAAATCAGCTTGGCATTTTCGGAGAGGTGGATGGATACATTCCATATAGGATCTTCCCCCAAATTTAGGCAAGACGACCTATCTCGGTTCGTCTCTGTTTTCGGTGGTAAACAACGAGATGTCTTACTTATACACTCGAGTGACTTTCACGCTAGACAAAACTCCATTGTAGTCATGGGACACATCTCGAGGATGTTCGCGCTACTGACCTGATTCTTGATTTCTTTGCCGTCCCAGGCACGAGCACCCTGCTCATATTGCTGCCAGCTAGTTATAGGATACCCGGGGATACAACTGCGTTCACCAGTCAATTCCATCAATACACAGTTTTTGACCTAATTTGACACCGAAATTGATACACGACATGACTTGGCCTCCAGATTGAACTTCAATTTGCCTCTATCCTGACTTGATTATTGATCTCGACTTGACACCACCTTATTTTATGCACTGCTACTGTCTACACGATTACCTTTCGGTACTCTTTTCCACCTACAACATGTGTTTTCACATTACTTTATGTACTTGATTTCCTGGACTAGTTTCCGTGAATCCGAGTTTCTTTGATCTTGTCATTTTCTTGTTATTATTCATTTCATGTTCCCTGTGAATATGAGATTGGTTGTCCTTGTTCTGTCTACTGTTCTTGTTCTTTTTTCTTATTTTGTTCCTTTCATTTTCATGAATTTCGACAACGAAATTATTATGTAGTTGGGTATAATGTAATACCCTAAAAGTTTGGTACAATATAATAATAGTATAAATTTTTTTGATCAAATAAAACTACATTAATTTGGAGTTTAATCTGTCAGATAGAATATAATTATGGTTTCATTAAGCGATATAAAGTGTATTATAGTCGGTTATGTATCTCTCTTATATTTTGGTTATCCAAGTTTGTTAAATAGGTGATAATCAGTTTAACGTTATCGTGCAGTTATATATTTAGAATTATATAAATATTATCTGTTGTCATTATTGTTTGAATTTTATTATTTGTTATTTTAACTGATGTGAATATGTATAAATAATGTTCTTGTTACTAGATTAGATTATATTTGGTTAAAAGTTATGCTAGGATATTTTGAGAATCGTTAAATGATATTTTAAATCTTTGAAACAATATTGCTTTGGGGGTGTTTTTGTGAGAAAACTAAATTCATGGGGGGTTTTGAGAAAAAGTGTCAATTATTATAT
The DNA here is from genome assembly GCA_030015575.1 of Agapanthus africanus. Classification (NCBI taxonomy): domain Eukaryota; kingdom Viridiplantae; phylum Streptophyta; class Magnoliopsida; order Asparagales; family Amaryllidaceae; genus Agapanthus; species Agapanthus africanus. The sequence continues at coordinate 725,532,603 of CM057339.1, forward strand.
ATAAAACCTATCTCTCTCTTTTTTGGATTTAATCTTCTTCCTCCTTAATTTATATCCGAGTCCTACCCTTAGCTTCATCTTCAACTCCGGCCACCACCAAGAAATCTCGACCCCATCTCATCTCAGCCGCCGACTCCATCAACCCTTCGGCAGAGCCCACCTTTAACCGCAGCGTCCCCTTCACCATCGTCTTCTTCTTCTTCAACCCAAAGCCTATGCCAATGAAGAACCCTTTCCCCTGTAATCTCCATCACTGCCCATCTCCTTCAACCACCGTCCCATCATCGCAGCCATCTTCCCCGAGCAAACCCATCGCCGCAGCACCAACTGAACCCTATCATCTCCTGCACCTTCATTTTCTTCCTCGAGAACAACAACTCCTTAACCCCGACACCATCATCTCCTTCCTCACCAGCGCTTACCCTCGAACCCATCATCATCTTTCTCATCGCCAAGCTCCCAATTCCGTCGCCTTCTCCTCGCTAAGAACCCCCAAGCAGCCCTTGTCACCATCAACCACCGGCGTCATCTTCTTCTTCTGCTCCAACCTAACACACTCGACTCCATTTCATCACCGGCGTCGCCTTCACCTTACTGTTTCCTTTTCTTCCTAACTTAAGCAGCGTCCTCAACCGCCAGCGGCATCTCCTCCTCCCCAAGCACCAGCCACTCCTTGTACTTCTTTGACCACCAGAGAACCCCATCACCTTACCACCCGAGAACTCATAACCAGCAACATCATCGCCGTCGTATTTTCTCGTGATCTCCCGGCTATACCATAGCCGAGCTCAGTTGCGGTTGATTAGCCGAGTAGAGATCTTGCTCGTGTCGTGTGGACATCTCCGTGTCGTCGTTTTCCGAGATCGTCGTATATGAAGCAAGTATTTTACTTGCTACATGCTAGTTACGGCATATATACAGTTCGTGCTATAATATTACTGTATTTATCATTTCTTTCATGTTGTTAATTAACTAATAATAAGTTTTAGTTTAGTAATAATAGGTTTAATATAATAATATATTTAATTAATATTATTTTAATAATCTTTGACAGTAGACTATTTTAATATGGTTAGATTGTTATAATGACTTATAGTCGCTGATACGATCATGGTTGTAATCGCATCTAGATAAGTATCATAACTATATAGTTAACGTGTAAAGATCAATACAAGAAAACATATGATATTTAATTAACAATATTTACCCAGTCAATTAAACACTTGTTAATCTATATCAGTTAACGATTACCATTATACTGCATTGACAATATTGCCTATTGTACATCATGACTTGATTGTGCTATGCGACTGTGATACACACACCTTGCTTGATTGATTATATCATCCCCGACATGATTATACCATGCCACCATGTTACTGTTATTGCTATGCTAGTGCCTATTTGGCTATAATACTTACTGAGGAAAACAATCCTGACTTGTTGTCCTGATAGACATAACCTACTATCTTGATAGACATAACATGTACCTGCTTGTCCCTGTGTTGTCATTAGGTAGATATTATATTCATACCTGACTTGAAAAAAGAAACCTGGGGAAATGCGGAAATCAAAAGTGTAACTGAAGTATAACTCAAAAGGATATTACATGTTTCCGTGGTTCCGGGGGTTAACAGAACAAAATTATTCTTGATTTGTACATCTTACATCCGTGGTCCTGGGAGGTACCGGGATATATCTTGCGTCCATGGTCCCGGAGGGTAACGAGATATATACTTTTGAGTTATATGGAGGAGTACATTAATTGGTTTCAAAAAACCTTAAGATAGATAATTTAGCGACAAGGACCATTAGGATACACATGATATGGTCGATATTTATATCTTACTTGTTTTCTCACATATTACTGGTATTGATTATTGTTTATACCCATGACATCGAGTTTATTGCCTATGGTATACTATATTTCATCCTGGTTATATTATTATTATTCTGATATTTATGACGTACTGACGTCTGGGTTTTGCATGGCCCAGATCCTTTGACCTTATCACAGGAGAACCAGGAATACTTTGACATGATTGCTGAGCAGTGAAAAGTTTTCCGCTATTTTAGTTTAATGATGCTTTAAATTTAATTTCTAGTTATGTATTTGTCATTTTATCATTGTGATCCCATAACGAACGAACTAAAGATATTGTTTCTTTTATTGGATCATTATTTGTTTCCGCTACCTTTCTCGATACTATATATTGTGGCAGTTTGGACATGAAATAGATAGATATTTATTTACTATTCTTGATATCCGATTGACAAGCATAATGTGACTATGGAAGGATATTTCCTCACCATAGGTAGTATGGTTGGTTTTGTTACGTTCCGTATTTACGTATTTTGGGAAATAGGACATGAAACAATATAATAATATAACAAGATACAATATGTGCAGAAACTATAAGCTTGAATTAATAGTATAAAGTAACAACACGGGAGTGTGAAATAACATGAACGGGTAGGCAGAATAATATGTCAATCATACAAATAGTCAAAGGTAATATGCATGTCACTAAATATAATAGTCTTTATGTCATTTGAAATCGAACGGTGAAAAAGAGCTCTCATATTTAACAAGGGTTTCGTGCATGCCCGAGACTACGGTCAAAACTGTGCCTGGGACAGAACCCCGCAGCCGTGCCGCTAGGCAAAACCACCTAAAATATCGCTATCACTAATATCGAATGATCACTCTCTAAAGAAATAAACCTTGCTAAATACAAGTTCGATTCCACTCTCGATTACCCCAATACCCATATGTTTACATCGAGATCCAACCATGAATCTAAAATACTAGTCGCACCATGACAAGTCTACGCGAGAATTGGAGACGAGATCTCCATCAAGCATGATTAGACCGGATTATGAGATAATTGGACAGTTCACAATGTCTTACCTATGACACTAATATAAGAGTTTCCATACATGTCTCATACCAATTATAGTTATAAATATATAAGTTCCATAGACGTCGACAATGCAATAACTAATTGGATGTCAATACATGTATGTTCTAAGCATGAGTCAAGTTTATCGTGTACAAGTACTTGTCACCTCCTTTATTCATTCACATTTTTATGCGTATTATTTTCGCTTTCAATGACTTGTACGTTAGCATACTTACCACAATCAATCAATAACATGCCTCATTCGACAATACAATATATTCACTAGGGTATCAATGTAAACGGGTACTAATCATGAGTGTAAAGCAATCATATAGCATGGTAGAAATGCATTAAATGGACTCCAAGTAATAAGGGACAGCCAGTATCATTCACTTTGCGAAATTAATTAAAAATACCTACGTTCAGAATCAGGTAAAATAATATAAAAGTTGTGGAAAGCAGACTCGATTAGCAAAACGGAAAAATTCGTTTTGCCTCGATATCTATCCTGATTAGGGAGTTATGCTCATTTTAAAATCAGGTGTATAGTGCTGGAATTCCAATTTAAGAACAGGAATCCCAACTTTGAACACAATTTACTACCAGTTATGTTCAAAATCTAGGCTTAATACTGTCACGCCCCGCTTCCCAGTGTATGGTTAAGGAAACGCGACGAGGCACGCGACGTATTTACTCAGAAGTAAACATGTTATGAGTAAATAAGCAATATAATATAAATATACACAAGAATGACATAAAATATAAATGAACAGCAATTTTTTATTTATTAAACATTCTTTAGAATACAACTGGAAAGTAAATACAATGCAGAAAGCAATGCCTAAACAATGGCATGAACAGAAAGTAAAGGTATATACAAGTGACTAAAACTCTGGGTCTTCTGCGAACTGCTCCAAGTTTTTTGAGCTGGGCTCGAACTCCAAAGAGTCGAGTCCTCCTGACAACATTCCAAAGAAAGAATAGAAAAGGAATGTCGTCAGCGAACAATCGCTTGGTAAGACCCAAAGAGAGATAGAAATAGACTGAATAGGTAAAGAGAATATATCTGGTATAATATATGATTATTATGTTAACGCAGTTGTTTATAATTTAGTACAAAATGTGCCAGTGTATACGAAAGGAGTCCAACTTACCCCGTGGACTATGGTATATGGAGTACAAGGCCCCGTCAAAACCCATGGGACAACGGCAACGGATATTCAGGTTAGGTATATTAAAGTGACCGTCTCGTGCTACTTTTAATGCATTCCGTACCAGTCTACCCCTTTAAAAAAAACCGTAATGTTTATTGTGTTGTTTTATAGATAATTTGTAGATATAAGACTTGTCGAAACCATGATATCAATTGTTCATGTAAACAGATAAGGATATAAATGGATAGTCATGTAGACAAGTCAATGTATACCCATGGATCGGTCAAATCAAGTCATGTTGATATAGATTGTATTCTGGTATATATGGATTCATGTTGTATTGGAGTTACATTTGGATTTTATTCATGTATGGATTGTATTCCAATTAGACTACGACTCTGTCTGAGTCAGACGCTTAAACAAAATTGGATTCCTGAATTAGGTTTTGGAGTTATCGGTAATTACAACACATGGACGACGGGATTTGTGACTTTTTCCAAGCTAATTACCATTCATAACCCTGTTTTAGTTTTGTACCTTAAATAGGAAAGCACCCACTTTCTCCGGCTTCCTGAGGCCCAAGAGAATTGGTCCCGCTTAAACCTATATTTACTAAGGTTTTTATTGTAAATTAATAACCTTGAGGGGGTTTTATGAAAAATTAGTTTTAGTATACTTTCAAAATAAACCTCAAGTATTTAATTATCGTATTTAGGGGTTTTATGGATGTAATTTTAAATATGATGTATTCTAGTGAATATAAACCTAGATTGAATAGTATATGGTATTTTTGTGTAAATTGGAATTGTATGGATTTGTGATGGTAGATTCATGAAATTTGTATTCCTTTGTTTAGAAAACGTAGAATTTATAATATGTATTTAAAATAGATAATTTGATAATATTATAAATAATTATAGAAAAACAAATTTATTTATTAAATAGAAATCTCGTTTTCTTAAAAATTTAAATAAAAATTATATCGATATCTGATGCTCCGTGAGGAGGTCTCGCTCTACTAGTACCGAGGATGTGCGATAACCCATACCATCCAAATTGGGTTACCTAAAATGGGTTGTAGAGGCTTAATTGCAAGGAATTTAATTTAAAATAATCTTAAAGAATACAGTTTTATTTGTTTAAGATATTTTATTGTAAAATTGTATTTATCCCAAAATATTATAAAGAGGCGATCGTAATATGTCATGATGAGTGTTGTGATGAGGTAGGTCATTACCTCGTGGGTTTTCTAAAGGTAATATGAGCAAATATATGAAATAATGTTGTAGGTAAACTTTGTGATGTTATACTGTAAATGTGTAATAAACATAGTTTTACATGGAGTTTTATGGTGAAAGTGGTTTCTAAATTTTAGTTAATGTTTAATAATATGGATATGGGTTTCCTAAGAAAAATTGTTATTTTAAAAAGAATATTTAAAAGTTGGTTAACTCCACTTACCGACGTCATTTGAAAAGAGAACTTGTTTAATAGAGAAGATAGGAGAAAAGAAGGGACTTACTGGATAAAAGGAGAGAGGAGAGGTATGGAAAATGTTTGAAAGCATCGTGGAGTCGCGGTGTCGCCGGATTTGTCCCGAGTCATCGCCGGAAGATGACCTTGGACTAACTCCTCTTGTACACCTTATTTGACTTGGAAAATTTTGAGAGTTTTGATAATAGATTTCAGAATAGAGAGGGCTAGGGTATAGTGTGGTATTTATAGGATAGAATTATGGTTTAGGGAATTAAAATGAGAATTAAAAATACATTAAACATTGGATTAAAAGATCATTTTTAATTCTCTGTTAATATGCAGGAAAAACAAACAGAAGAGGAGTAGTTGGGGGAAGCCAAGGGGTGTTAGGGTAAAAAAATTGGGTCTTTTGGTACTGGGGGGCCAGACTGCATCGGCCCCAAGCTCAGTCTCGCCGTCCATCTTGAAGGGGGTACGACTTGGATGAATGCCACGTGTCGGGATCTGTGTGTACAACATTTTCCACATGTTTGATTTTAGTGACTTTTCATTTTTACGTGTTTTGCACGTGTAAACTTTTGGGCTTCTAAAAAGTTATAAAAGAAAAATCAATAAAATAAAATGTGGCTGATGGGATTCGAACACAGGGGCTATGTCACAGTAGTGCAAGACTTTACCAATGAGCTACAAGTGTTTTCTTGCTGTTCTAAAACAAATCAAACACTTATAGCATACTCATGGTTGCAATACTCCATTTAGTATATTAACTTTAAACAAATTTTGTACATTATAAACAGAGTCGTTACATTCTACGCTCCTTACAAAAATTTCGTCCTCGAAATTTACAAATATTTAAGGACTAATTTACAAATAAGAAAGGGTATTTTGGACGCATGTCTTCATGTCTTTCCCATGTTGATTCTCCTGGTGAGTCTTTCTTACACATTACTCGAACCAAGTTTACTTCCTTGTTCCTAAGTAATTTTACCTTTCTGTCAAGAATTTCAACAGGTTGTTGCTCACAAGATAGATCCGTCTGTACAATGAGCTCGGAGTGATCAAGAATGTGACTAGGGTCACTCACATACCTTCTGAGCTGAGATATGTGGAACACGTTGTGCACTCTTTCCAATAATAGTGAAAGTGCCAAGCGATATGCCACTTCTCCGACTCGTTCGAGTATGTCGAACGGTCTAATGTATCTCGGACTTAACTTACCCCTCTTTCCAAAGCGAATCAATCCATGGTTTGGAGAGATCTTTAGAAAGACATGATCTCCCGGTTGAAACTCCAAGTAACAATGCTTTGCATCAGCCCAGTGCTTCTGTCTGTCTTGGGCTATGCGCATTCTTTCCCTGATAGTGCGAACTACATCCACAGTCACCACTATCATCTCAGGTCCAAGGAGTTCCTTATCTCCGATGTCGTCCCAACACAATGGTGAACGACACTTCCTTCCATAGAGCGCTGCAAATGATGCCATTTTAGTTGTATGAAAACTCCACAAGATGTAGGTGATCTTCCCACGATCCTCCGAAGTCTAGCATACAAGCACTTAGCATATCTTTAAGGATCTGAATCGTTCGCTCAGACTGTCCATCTGTTTGTGGATGGTAAGCTGTGCTAAAGTTCAAACTCGTTCCCAAGATATCTTGCAGATTCTGCCAAAATTGCGATCAGAATTTGGTGTCACGATCAGAGATAATGCAAACCGGTACTCCATGTAATCTCACGATCTCCTGCATGAGTTCATGGGTACACTATGAAGAGTTAAATCTTACTTAGATTCATACTTACTTCCATGTACTTCTTTGCTAGTGTCTCAGTAGATTGGCCAACTCGAAATGGGATGAAATGAGCCGACTTTGTGAGTCGATCCACAATAACCCATACAGTATCGTTACCTTTCATGCTGCGAGGAAGAGCAGTCATAAAATCCATGGTGATTTGTTGCCATTTCCATTCTGGGATAGGTAACGGTTGAAGTAAACCAGCAGTCTTGTGATGTTCAGCTTTCACTTGCTGACACACCAAACATTTAGAGACATTTCTGGCTACTTCACGCTTCATTTCATGCCACCAGTAATGTTGTCGCAGATCTTTGTACATCTTTATACCACTAGGGTGTACAGAGTATGGGGAGCTGTGAGCTTCTTTCATCAACTCTTTCCGAACAGGACCTTATGGTACACACTATAAGTCGATGTCGCGCACCCCACGGGGAGACGGAATATGCAAAAAATGATTTTTGAAAGCTCGCAACACCGACTTGAACTCCAGGATCGATACTAAACCCTAACTAGAAAACTTGCAATGAGGTTTAACTACTCGGAAAGAAGTTATACCTCACGATACCAAGTCCTTCGGGTCTTCTTCGTTGTCCTCCACCTCGTCGTCAACTCCAAGGATCGAAACGGATTGGGTAACCTCGACGGCCTGCTCGAGTCAAAGACGATCCACCCGAGAGTCTATAGTCCGAGCACCTACCTCAAATCCGAGGTAACTACGGCTTCTAGTTCGCTAAACTAGAAGTCCTAGATGGTGTAGAGTGAGAAGATGAATGCTCTTGGAACCCTAGGATTCTCAACACATGAAAGCTTTAGGGTTTAGAGGAAGAAGAAGATCACTTGAGAAAAAACTAGTGAAGAATGAGCTTGGAAAAAAGAAAAAGGCTCAAGAATAGAATAATGAAGCATCTAAATAATTGAGGAGAAAATATCTCAACTAATATCTAGCATACTTGAAAATATCTAATGATGAGTCATGGTTGATCATTTTTCCACCTCCACCTCATTTCCTCCACCTCATTTAGGTTTAATCTTTAATCCAAAAGAAAAGAAACCCTAATGAGGTGTTACATTCTAGAAGCCAACCCCGAGGAATTACGAGAATACCCCTCATCTGTATATACATACCCGCATTCGCCTTCCGAAGAATACGAATACAAAGAGATGAAATAAATCCATCAATACAATACTAGGATCCGACTTAAACCAAAGCCCACTAGTATTAACTGCCCGAACATCATATGCGTACAAGTGCACGTACGTGATCGAAACCCTGTCGTAAAACCATACGACCTCTACACCTTTTGCCCGGTGCAGGGAAACCCTCTGTGTGGGACTCTAAAGACACGACACTACGCTGGCAGTGGGTTTAACCACAAGCCGCAAGCAGTACTAGCTACACGTAATGGCTACCCAGGTATATGTCGATAAGAAGGCCGATAAGCTAACTCATCCAAACTCCTACTGAGCCTGTATGTGACAATCTCCGTACATTCCGGTCTGTTCATCTAAGAGTATCGCATATCGGGCCTAAGGGGGCGGTAATCGTCAGACCCCTAATAGCGCAATAAGTCGTGTCGGGGTGTAGCCCAAAACACCCTAAGAAACTACTGGAATACCTACCAGTAAATCTTGCTGTCCTTGGCCAAGGACTTTGTGTAATGGCCTTCCGAACACAGCGCGATATCAACCCCCAACACCGGGAGAGACGCATCCTATCTAATCTCCACTGCCTCCAAGTGCTTCAGGACTGCACCCAACTACTACCTGTTTGCAAGACTCCTTTGAGCCATGGTAAGATAGTAATCAAAGTACAGTGGGAACACACTCGAGGTGAAATAGCAGTGTCAAGTCGACGGACTAAGCTGTACGCATGTCACCTGGGAACTGCTACCCGACGATATGTATAATACCCACCAACAGTTCCCGACGAGTCCTGTCCAGTGTACTCATAACCTAATGAGCACCTGCATACTATCTTCAGTATGACGTACTAATGGTTGTGGGACAGACCATCTCCCCTGCTGGGATGAGAAGCGTATACACTAGTCTACTCTGGAGTATTGATGCCCCATCTCGATAATCCTACGACTAGGGACCTATATAGGATGTGCATATAGACTACCCAGCCCTCACTAGTGTGACTGCCATCATAACGCTGGTAATCAAGCAAAGATCCTAAGAGCTCTACCAATATGTATAAGCGATATGCTAAAATAAACACATGCACATATTGAGGTAAAAACAAACCAGGTAGCATACTACCATTTCGAGCAAGACTGTTACTATATTCGTGTATATCCCAAGCTTCCATTAAGTAATATATTACACGAACAATCTTCCACTTGCACTAAGGCCATGTATTGGCATATCACAGACGTAAGATCTCGAATAGCCACTCGAACTGTATCTGAGGGATGGCTTTGGTGAGTGGATCTGCAGTGTTGTTCTCCGTATCTACTCTCATCACCTCGATCTCCTGGAGATCAACGATCTCCCTGATCAGGTGGTACCGCCTCAAGATATGTCTGGATCTCTTATGGGACATGGGTTCCTTTCCTAAAACCATAGCGCCGTTGTTATAATAATACTAAAGTATTGGACCAACAATGGAAGGAACCACCTGAAGTTCAGTTAAGAACGTACTCATCCAGACTGCCTCATTTGCGGCGTCTCATGCAGCGAACTATTTTTTTTCCATCGTCAAGTCTGTAACGGTGTCCTATTTGGAGCTCCTCCAATAGACCGCCCCTCCACTGAAGGTAAAGACATAACCCGACATGGACTTGGAATCATCCTTATCACTCTGGAAGCTGGAGTCAGCAAAGGCCTCGATCTGGAGGTATTTTCCACCATACACCAAGAACATCTCCTTAGTCCTTCTCAGGTGCTTTTAGAACGTTCTTTACTGCTGTCCAGTGCTTCTCCCCTGGGTTTGACTGCTACCGACTTACCACACTGAGTGCGTAAGAAACATCTGATCTGGTACACAACATCGCATACATTATAGAGCCTACCGCAGAAGCGTGGGGTATAATCGGCTTGCGAGCCCTTTCCAAATCAGTCTTTGGGAGACATCTCTTTGGAGAGGGTGATTCTATGACAAGCCGGTAGACTACCGCACTTAGAATCTTCCATGCTAAATATTTTCAGTATGGTGTTGATGTACCTTGACTGTGAAAGTCCCACCATCCTCTTTGACCTATCACGATAGATCTGGATCCCCAGAATGTAGTTGGCATCACCCAGGTCAATCATGGAGAACCTTAGTGACAAGAATCCTTTGATTGATTGTAGTATAGGAATGTCATTTCTTATCAAGAGAATGTCATCCACGTACCCGACGAGGAATCCCACAGTTCTAGCTACAATTTTACTATAAATGCATGGTTCATCTGGATTTTTGATAAAGTCGAATTCTTTGACCGTCTCATCAAAATGGATGTTCCAACTCCGCGATGCCTGTTTTGGTCCATAAATGGACTTAAGCAACTTGCACACTATCCCGCTGCTCCCACTCTGATTGAAACCCTCTGGCTGATCCATATAAACGCACTCTTCCAAATAACTATTTAGAAAGCCGTCTTTACGTCCATCTTCCATATCTCACAATCTTGGAAGGCAGCAATGGCAAGAAGGATTCGAATGGATTTGAGCATATCCACTAGAGAAAAGGTTTCATCATAGTCCAAACCAGGTCTTTGACGAAAACCTTTTGCAACAAGTCTAGCTTTATAGGTTTCAACCTGTCCACCCACACCAATCTTCTTTCTGAAGATCCATTTGCAGCCTACGGGTTTTATCCCTTCTGGAGCAATGTTCAAAGTGCATACTTTGTTTGTGTATATGGACTCCATCTCGGTCCGCATTGCATCCAGCCATTTTACCGAGTCACCGCTCTGAATGGCTTGCTGGAAGCTAGTTGGCTCATCATTGTCAATGATGCAATCCTCTCTATCACCGTCTATGTGAAAACCGTAGTATCTCTCGGGCGGATGAGACTGCCTACTAGTCCTGCTGATTGGTGCAGGGATGTCCTGTTCTTTTGAAATCTCTAGTTCTGCCATACTTTCAATAATATTTTGTGGTTCTGAAATTTCTTCCAGTTCTATTGCGCTCCCACTAGTTCTTTTCCAAAAAATTGATTTTCTAAAAAATGGGCATGACGAGGAACAAAAAACCATTTGTTCCTCTGCGTAATAGAAAAGATACCCTCTGGAGTTCTTTGGGTATCCCACAAACCTACACAGTACTGAGTGTGCCTCAAACTAATCCGCATACTGCTTTTTTACAAAAACTAGACATCCCTATATTTTCATATACTGAAGATAGGATTTCTTCCCACTCCATATCTGATATAGTGTGGTAGGCACAATCTTGGTAGGAACCTTATTCAAAAGATATGCAGCTGATTCTAGTGCATAACTTCAGAAGGATTGCGTCAACTCGGTATTACTTATCATGGAACGAACGATATCTAATAGGGTTTTGTTCCTTCTTTCCGATACATCGTTGTGTTGTGGTATGTATGGAGAAGTAAACTGAGAGAGAATTCCATTCTCTTTTGAGTAATCCAGGAACTCGGAAATCAAGTATTCACCACATCAATCAGATCTCAGTGTCTTGATACTCTTGCCCGTTTGTTTTTCCACTTCATTCTTATATTCTCGGAATTTCTCAAAGGCCTCGGATTTATGCTTCATCAAGAAGTCATGTCCTTACCAATAGAAATTATCCGTAAAAAGTAATGAAATAGGAATAACCACTTCATGCATTTGTAGATATTAGACCACACACGTCACTGTGTATGAGTCCTAAGAGCTCGCTCGCTCTTATTCTGTGTCCAGTGAACGGAGTCTTTGTCATCTTTCCTATTAGACAAGATTGACAAGTTGCATAAGACTGATATTCTAATGAATCCAAATATCCCTCTCTATGTAACTTCGACAACCGTGTTTCACCGATGTGACCCAGTCTACAATGCCATAAGAAAGCTTTATTTAATTCTGGAGACTTTCTTTTAAGTGTATTCTAGACATTGAAAATCTGAGCTTGATTTACCACGTATATACTGTCTTCTAGTGTACCTGACCCAATCAAACTTTGATTTATGTGGATGTGGACCACATCGCTTACAAACTAGACTTGGTACACACAAACAGTTACGTAGAATCAATATCTACCCACTTGTCAATTCTAGGTGATATACCCTACGGATACAGCGTCCACACTCATTCCGTTAGCAATCCTGAGAGTCATATCACATGCCCTGATAACTCTACGGTTTCTTAAAGCCTGTAATGAATTACAGGTATGAGATCCTGATCGGGTATCCTGTACCCAGGAAGTAGAGTTAATTGACAGACTATTTTCAATCACAAACACACCCGAAGTCGAATCCACAACGTGCTTTGGATCCTGGATTCTGGCTTTCCAAGCCCCGCATCCTTTCTGCCAATGCCCTTTCCCGTGACAATAGGAATAACCCTCCTTCCTTACTGTTAACCCCGAAACTTTTGCTATGCCCTTTCCTTCTACCTTACTGACACCGCCTATCGGCTTTCTGGAGGTCTTCTTCTTCTCACCCTTGTCTTTCGCCTTGGATCCAGAAGAGGAAGATTCCCCAATAAGCAGAGCGGGTGTCTCCCTGATTTCCTTCAGAGTGCCCTCAACTGGAAATATAATTTTCTTCCCCTAGGCATATGTAGGAGGTAGGGACTGTCGAATCAAGTCAGCATATGACTCGTTCTCCAACGTGGTCTCCAGGTCCGTGAGCTGTTTAGTACAGCTGATCATTATAGGGATGTGGTCCCCTACAGATGACCCGACAGCCAACCTCTCTTGAAGCAATTCCTTCGAGGTCTCATATCTTGCAATACGAGTGTGTCCCACTGTACTTTGATTACTACCCTACCACGGCTCAAAGGAGTCATGTAAACAGGTAGTAGTTGGGTGCAGTCCCGAAGCACTTGGAGGCAGTGACGGTTAGACAGGATTCGTCTCTCCCGGTATTGGGGGTTGACATCGCGCTGTGTCTAGGAGAGCCATTACACAAGTCATCCCTGGCCAGGGCAAGCGAGATATACTGGTAGGTTTCTAGTGTTATCTCAGGGTGTTCTGGGCTACACTCCGACACGACTTGTACCGCTACTAGTGGGCTTTGGTTTAAGCCAGATCCTAGTGTACGTTTTGGGATTGGTTTTATCTCGTTTGTATTCGTGTTCCTCGGAACGCGGATGCGGGTGTGTATGCACAGTTGACAGAGAGACAGAGGCAGAGGATTCTCATTGGGGTTGTTGACTGTTGACTATTGACTTTTGCAAAACCCTAATGAGAATAAGAAATATGATTAATGATAATATTAATTAAGTATTATTGTGTCATGGTTGAGATGAAGAGTTGACTATGTTGACTTGTTGACTTTGTTGGCCGGTTGACTAGGTTGGACTAGTTGACCACCATCATTACAATGGCTATCATTTCATGGCAAAGACTTTTGCTTGCTTGTTTATTTTTGCAAAATGAGTGCATGAAATGATATGTCCATTTTGACTTGAACCATCACATAATACTCAATTACTATTATGAGTTATCATGATTTTGGATTATGAGAGCATGGGAGCCAAAAAAGTCTTGCTCATCCTCAAGCTCTCTTCCTCTTCCTCTTGAGCTCTCTCATCCTCAAGCTCTCTTCCTCTTCCTCTTGCTCTCTCTCTAGCTCAAGGCAACTCCCTCTCATGAGTTGAGAAACATTGCCTTAAAGATAAAAGAAAACCCATATCACTTCTCTATTCATCCTAGTTCACAAGGTTTAGTAAACCAAGGGTTCTAGTTTCTTCTAGTTTGAAGAGAAGCCAAAGGTAGAAGCATTCAGGTGGATCCATCTTCGGCGCAAGGAGACGACGAGGTGAGGACGATCCGACCACCGCAAGGAGTTGAAGACGAAGGAGTTCAAGATAAAGTATAACCACCTAACCGAGTAGGTAAAACTCTTGTTAGGTTTGTTAGATAGTGGCTTAACAAAGATCCGTATTTTGAGTCCATGTTACCACCTCTAGAAAAATCGTTTTTCATCATTTCCGCAAGCCCGTAAGTACCGGAAGAGGTAACGTGGACTTACAGTGGTATCAGAGCCTAGTTAAACACTATCTAACATGTTAGCAAAGTAACTAGAAGTTCGATCGGAGAAAAAGTCGCGAAACACGCCCGAAAAATCAACTTTCTGCCGAATTTTTTTCCTGTTCCAAAAATAATAAATCTTACCTTAAAATTCGGCTCAGGGTTTTTAGAAGAAACTGTAGGAAAATGGTCCACTGAACCGATCAACGCGCCGCGGAACCGCGGCGGGAGCACCCGCCGCGGATCCGCGGCCGAGTTGACTCGGCCGTGGGCGATTTTTCATGCAGTTTATTTAGTTGGGTGTTTTGGGATTTTTACAGTATGTGTTTTCAGCCCAGATTTTCCAGAAAGCAAAATTTGTGTCTGGGGCTTAAAAATCCGTATTTTGAACGAACTTCTAAAGACTTAAGCTAACGGGTTATATCTGTGATGTGATATATGTATTGAACGTCTGCTAATCGCTATACGTCGATTAGTGGGGGTTATACATATCTGTGATCTGTAATGTTGATAGTATGTGTATATGAATTCATTGGATTGTCGCGGATGAATAGCCGGGGGGTTGTGAGATGAGAGTTTTCTTTTTCTTTCAATTCATGTAAATTTGTAATTGATGTAATATTATTTATATGGCCGCACAACCGGGATGGGGTTGTAGCCGTCATTGTATAATTTCTTTTACTGTTTTTGCTCCTAGGATAGACCCAAGGTGGGGTGCACAAACTACCGGGTATCTCGAAGTGCCGAGTGGCCTACTCACGGTGTTGAGGGAGGTTGCTTCGCTTCGGGTACTTGGCGGGTAGTTTGCCGCACCCGTAGGGGTCTAGGGTGGGGTCTTGGCTATTCATCGCGACCGTGTAATCCGCTCTTCGTTACAGGCTCGTACGGATTGCGGATTCCTAGTATATCCAATGTGTTCATCTGTGATCTGGAATGGCTATCATTGCATGTGACGAATGTGTATATCTATTTATGATATCTATTTAGACGTTGCTTATGTTTTGCATCCGCGCTAGTCCAGCCCCCGCTCTGTCGTTAGTTAAGTAACCTAACGGGTAATGACGGGGCCCCGTGGCAAATGCGGATGGCATAAGCGTACGTCATATTTTCATTGTTTTCTGCAATGGTAGGATTAAATGATGGGACGTATTAAAATTAATGCAAGAAAAATAAACCAAGTAAAAGTCGTTGGAACACTTTCAAAACAACTTGGTTCTTTTCAAAACCAAATTTTAAATGCGGAGCATGAACCACTCCTTTTTGAAAGCTATCTCCTTCCTTCGATTATATCAAGTTCACTACGTTCACGGTTTCGCCAAAACCATTCGTAACCCTCCGTCGTTTCACATGAATGGTCAATAAGTATTCAAGCTATGTATGTTGGCCAAAGTCAAGGCATAGTGATTGGTAGCTATTGGGTATTCATGTGCAGCATAGATAGATGTGTTGGTTTGGGACAGTCGTACTGCCATGTTGGCCAAAGTCAAGGGTAGGTACGGGTGGGTTCAAATTAACCTGGAGAATGACAGGTAGAACTTGACATGTGACTTATGATATTTTGGCCAAAGTCAAGGTCATAAGAGCATGGGGCAAAAATCCACATCGGGAGTTTCAAAAGAACTGAAACTTGCTAGCACTGCTTACCATTTGGAGTGTGATGATTCTGGTAAGATTCCTTCAGTTTTGTCACGCAATGATATTTGGATCCCGATCCTACTGTGAGTATATGCTACTCCTCGGGAAATTTCTCACTTAACGATCAATGCTATAAACCAAGTAGGTGTCTAGAAAGGTGTTACCGGGGCTATGCCCCCAGGGAAAATAGGTTATTTAATTAAGGAACTTCGCGAAAGCGTTGGAAAACCTCCTTCGAAATACCGACGCTAGCCTGGCTGAACGGTTAAGCAAGTATTGTATGGTGAGATTGATCCTGACTAATTCTTCCTTTTTGGTTTGAGGAGGGATTCGAGAGACAGTGGGAGCCATCCTGTTTAGAAAAATTAAAAACCACTCTAAACTTGCAAGAGCATCATGCTAAAGTGTTTCTTCTCTCTCTCTTAATTGCAGCGACCAAACATCATGATCGGACTTAAGTTACTACTAGATAAAAACATACTGACAGGGCCAAACTACAAAGATTGGCTCAGGAATGTCAAAATGGCAATCACTTATGACAAGTTGGGGTATCTCCTTACCACCAAAGCTCCCCCTGTCCCAGCTCCCAAAACCAGCGTCGCGGATAGGGAAATCCGTAAGACCTGGGAAATCGATTGCGCGAAGGCCAAGTGCCTCGTGCTTGCCTCTGTGGACAATGAACATCAGAGGAGGCATGAGAATATGGACCTTGAATCCATATTTCTCCATACAAAAGAACTGTATGGAGAGCAATCTCGTATCGCCAGATACGAAGTCTCGAAAAAGCTGTTTTCGGTGAGATTGGCCGTCGGATCATCGGTAGCGGAACACGTGCTTAAGATGATTGGCTTCATTGAGGAGCTCGTGGACCTAGGGACCACGTTAGTGAACGAGCTCTACACGGACTTGATTCTCCAGTCCCTTCCTTCCACTTATGCCCAGTTTATCCTGAACTTCAACTTGCAAGAAAAGGAAGTTGAACTTTCAGAACTCCTCAACATGCTGAGGAGTGCAGAGGGCACCCTACAGAAAGGTAGGGAAACATCCACTTTGTTTGTAGGAGGATCTTCCTCTTCTAGGTCCAAGGCGAAAGCCAAGGGAAAGAAGAAAAAAGCTCCCGCCAAACCAAAGGGCGGTGTTAGTAAAGTGGATACGAAGGGAAAGGCAAAAGCAACAAAGATAGCGGAGAAGCTTGCGGGGAAGGAAGAGTGCTTTTACTGTCATAAGAGTGGACACTGGAAGAAAGATTGCAGGGCGTGGAAGGCCAGAACACAGGATCTGAAGCAAGTTGCGGCTTCAGCTTCAGGTGTGTATGTTATTGAAAACTGTCTATCAATAAACTCTACTTCCTGGGTATTGGATACTGGATCAGGATCTCATATCTGTAATTCTTTGCAGGCGTTGAGAAAGCGTAGGTCTTTGAAGGCAGGTGACATGACCCTCAAAGTTGCAAACGGAGCTAGCATGGATGCTAAGGCCGTGGGGGACTATCACCTGGGAATGTCAGATGGACATGTTTTGGTTTTACGTAATTTCTTTTTTGTACCCAACGCAACTTGTAATATCATTTCTGTATCTTTGATTTCTAAACAAGGTTATGAATTTGCGTTTGTAAGTAATGTTGTAAACATTCACCTTAATCAAGTTCTGATTGGGTCAGGTACATTAAGCAATGGTATATACGTATTAAACCAACCACAGATTTCAATGTCCGGAATACACACAAAAGAATGTCTCCGGAAACAAATCAGGTTTTCTTATGGTATTGTAGACTGGGTCACATCAATGAGAGAAGGTTGACGAAGTTACATACAGAAGGATATTTGGATCCGTTCGAATATCAATCATATGCAACTTGTCAATCCTGTCTCAAAGGAAAGATGACAAAGACTCCGTTCACTGGACACGGAGTAAGAGCGAGCGAGCTCTTGGGACTCGTACACAGCGACGTGTGCGGTCCAATGTCTACGCATGCACGAAGCGGTTATTCTTACTTCATTACTTTCACGGATGACTTTTCAAGGTACGGATATGTCTTCTTAATGAAACATAAATCCGAAGCCTTTGGAAAATTCCAGGATTATAAGAATGAAGTAGAAAAACAAACCGGCAAAAGTATCAAGACACTGAGATCTGATCGAGGCGGTAAATACTTGAGTGCCGAGTTCCTGGATTACATAAAAGAGAATGGAATTCTCTCTCAGCTTACTCCTCCATACACTCCGCAACATAACGGTGTATCGGAGAGACGGAACCGAACCCTATTGGATATGGTACGGTCCATGATGAGTAACGCTGAGTTACCGCGATCATTCTGGGGATATGCACTAGAATCAGCTGCATACCTTTTGAACCGAGTTTCAACTAAGACTGTGCCTACTACACCATATCAGATGTGGTGTGGGAAGAGACCCTATCTTAATCACATTAAGACATGGGGATGTCCAGCTTTTGTCAAAAAGCAGCATGTGGACAAACTCGAGGCACGCTCAGTACAGTGCAAGTTTGTGGGATATCCAAAGAACTCCAAGGGATATTTCTTCTATTGCAAAGAGGAACAAAAGGTTTTTGTTTCTCGTCATGCCCACTTCTTGGAAACTCAGTTTTTGGAAAAACAGATAAGTGGGAGCACAATAGAACTGGAAGAAATTCCAGAACCATGAGCTATTACTGAAAGCTTAGTAGAACCAGAGGGTTCAAAAGAACATGACATTCCTACGCCGCTCCGCAGGAGTAGTAGGCAGTCTCATCCGCCCGAGAGATACTACGGTTTTCTCATAGACGGGGATAGAGAAGATTGCATCATTGATAGTGATGAGCCGACTAGCTTCCAGCAGGCCATTTAGAGCGTTGACTCGGTAAAATGGCTGGATGCAATGCGGACCGAAATGGAGTCCATGTACACCAACAAAGTATGGACGTTGGACGTTGCTCCAGATGGGGTAAAACCCGTAGGATGCAAATGGGTCTTCAAAAACAAGATTGGTGTAGATGGACAGGTTGAGACCTATAAAGCTAGACTTGTTGCAAAGGGTTTTTGTCAAAGACCTGGTTTGGACTATGACGAAACCTTCTCTCCAGTGGCTATGCTGAAATCCATTCGGATCCTTCTTGCCATTGCTGCCTTCCACGATTATGAGATTTGGCAGATGGACGTAAAGACCGCTTTACTAAATGGAAATTTAGAGGAGTGTGTTTATATGGACCAGCCAGAGGGTTTCATTCAGAGTGGGAGCAGCGGAAAGGTGTGCAAGTTGCTTAAGTCCATCTATGGGCTAAAGCAGGCATCGCGGAGTTGGAACATCTGTTTTGATCAGACGGTCAAAGATTTTGGCTTTATCAAAAATCCAGATGAACCATGCATCTATAGTAGATTTGTAGCAAGAACTGTCGTATTCCTCGTATTGTACGTGGATGACATTCTTTTGATAGGAAATGACATTCCTATGCTACAATCTGTCAAGAGATTCTTATCACACAGGTTCTCCATGAAAGACCTGGGTGATGCCTCGTACATTCTGGGGATCCGGATCTTTCGTGACAGATCCAAAAGGATATTAGGACTTTCACAGTCTAGGTACATCGACACCATACTGAAAAGATTCAGTATGGAAGATTCCAAGCGCGGTAATCTACCGGCTTGTCACAGGATCACCCTCTCCAAAGAGATGTCCCCCAAGACTGATTTGGAAAGGGATCGCATGTTAATTATACCCTACGCTTCTGCGGTAGGCTCTATAATGTATGCGATGTTGTGTACCAGACCGGATGTAGCTTATGCACTGAGTGTGGTAAGCCGGTATCAGTCAAACCCTGGGGAGAAACACTGGATAGCGGCAAAGAACATACTCAAGTACCTGAGAAGGACTAAGGAGATGTTCTTGGTGTATGGCGGAAAAGACCTCCAGATCGAGGCCTTTGCTAACTCCAGCTTCCAGAGTGACAAGGATGATTCCAAGTCCATGTCGGGCTATGTCTTTACCCTCAATGGAGGGGCGGTGTGTTGGAAGAGTTCCAAATAGGAAACCGTTGCTGACTCGACGATGGAAGCAGAATATATCGCTGCTGCAGATGCCGCAAAAGAAGCCGTCTAGATAAGGAAGTTCTTGACAGAACTTCAGGTGGTTCCATCCATTGTTGATCCAATACCTCTATATTGCGACAACAACGGGGCTATAGCTTTAGCGAAGGAACCCAGGTCCCATCATAAGTCCAGACACATCTTGAGGCGGTATCACCTGATCAGGGAGATCGTGGGTCGCCAGGAGATCAAGGTTCGGAGAGTTTCTACGGAAGATATCACTGCTGATCCACTCACGAAGGCCTTACCCCAGACTCAGTTCAAGCGGCTGATCGAGATGATAGGTCTTCGATACGCCAGTACATGGCCTTAGTGCAAGTGGGAGATTATTAGTGTATATGCCCTAGAGGCCATTACTGTATCATACTAGTTTGTATATTACTTAATGGAAGCTTGGGATATTCACCTTGTATAGACAATCTTTCTCAATATAGTAATATGCTACTTGGTTTGTTTCTGCTTTAATGTGTACATGTGTTTATTTTCGTATATCACCTATACACATTAGTGGAGCCCTTATGATCTTTGCTTGATTACCAGCGTTGTGATGGCAGTCACACTAGTGGGGGCTGGGTAATCCACAAGCACATCCTTATGCAGGTCCCTAGTCATAGGACTATCGAGACAGGGCATCGATACTCCGGAGTAGACTAGCGTAAGCGCTTCTCATCCCAGTGTGGGAGACAGTCTGTTCCACAGCCGTCAGTACGTCGTACTTGAGATAGTATGCGGGTGCTCGTTAGGTTACGAGTACACTGGAGAGGACTCGTCGGGAACTGTTGGTTGGTACTATACCTATCGTCAGTTATCAGTTCCCAGATGACATGAGTACAGCTTAGTCCGCTGACTTGACACTGTCACTTCGCCTCGAGTGTGTTCCCACTGTACTTTGATTACTACCCTACCACGGCTCAAAGGAGTCGTGCAAACAGGTATTAGTTGGGTGCAGTCCCGAAGCACTTGGAGGCAGTGACGGTTAGACAGGATTCGTCTCTCCCGGTATTGGGGGTTGACACCGCGCTGTGTCTAGGAGAGCCATTACACAAGTCATCCCTGGCCAGGGCAAGCGAGATATACTGGTAGGTTTCTAGTGTTATCTCAGGGTGTTCTGGGCTACACTCCGACACGACTTGTACCGCTATTAGGGGACTGACGTTTACCGCCCCCTAGGCCCGCCATGCGATGTTATCAGACGAACAGACCGGACTTTACGGAGATTGTCACATTCAGGCTCTGTAGGAGTTCAGATGGGTTTCACCCCGTCCGTCTTCTTGTCGGCATCTACCTGGGGACCGTTACGCACAGCTAGTGCCGCTTGCGGTCTGTGGTTAAACCCACATCCAGCGTAGTGTCGAGTCTTTAGAGTCCCACACAGAAAGATATTCGGTTTTAGGCAAAAGAGTAGAGGTCGCATGGTTTTGCGACAGGTCGCATGGTTTTGCGACAGGGTTCGGTCACATCCGTGCACTTGTGCACGTTTAGTGTCCGGACAGTTAACACTAGTGGGCTTTAGTTTAAGCCAGATCCTAGTGTACGTTTTGGGATTTGTTTTATCTCGTTTTTATTCGTGCTTCTCGGAACGCGGATGCGGGTGTGTATGCACAGTTGACAAAGAGACAGAGGCAGAGGATTCTCATTGGGGTTGTTGACTGTTGACTATTAACTTTTGCAAAACCCTAATGAGAATAAGAAATATGATTAATGATAATATTAATTAAGTATTATTGTGTCATGGTTGAGATGAAGAGTTGACTTTGTTGACTTGTTGACTTTGTTGGCCGGTTGACTAGGTTGAACTAGTTGACCACCATCATTACAATGGCTATCATTTCATGGCAAGGACTTTTGCTTGCTTCTTTATTTTTGCAAAATGAGTGCATGAAATGATATGGCCATTTTGACTTGAACTATCACATAATACTCAATTACTATTATTAGTTATCATGATTTTGGATTATGAGAGCATGGGAGCCAAAAAAGTCTTGCTCATTCTTGGATTTGCTTTCTCTCTCTTGAGCTCTCTCATCCTCAAGCTCTCTTCCACTTCCTCTTGCTCTCTCTGTAGTTCAAGGCAACTCCCTCTCATGAGTTGAGAAACATTGCCTTAGAGATAAAAGAAAACCCATATCACTTCTCTACTCATCCTAGTTTATAAGGTTTAGCAAACCAAGTGTTCTCGTTTCTTCTAGTTTGAAGAGAAGCCAAAGGTAGAAGCTTTCAGGTGGATCCATCTTCGGCGCAAGGAGACGACGAGGTGAGGCCGATCCGACCACCGCAAGGAGTTGAAGACGAAGGAGTTCAAGATAAGGTATAACCACCTAACCGAGTAGGTAAAACTCTTGTTAGGTTTGTTAGATAGTGGCTTAACAAAAATCCGTATTTTGAGTCCATGTTACTGTAGGATTCCTAGGCACACTAATGAAGTCTCACAAGGCATCAAACATGGCTAATTCAAATTTTACATGTGCCTACAAACCCTAATACGGATCGTTAACTAGATAATGAGGCGATGCGATGCAAGTTAACAACTTTAACTTAAAAGGAAAGGGGCTACAACCTTTGTAGATCCGGTCCACCACTTCCTAAGCTCCGCGATGATGTCCCTCCGCTGTCCAAATTGGATTCCGGACTCTAGCATCGGCTTCATCGAAGAAATGGGCGGGCTTGGTCGTCGGCTTTGATGCTGAAGATGATCTACGTCGAGGCATCACTAGATCAAGCTCCCACTTCACCAAGTCATGAAACTTGTGAAGAAAACACCCTATACTACTTGGCAAGAGATAGAGGATGAAGAAATAGGAAGTGGGTTCACTTTGGATTTGGATTTCTCACTCATTTTCACAAGTTGCCATTGATGGAGCAAGCTTTCTTCATGTTTGAAGAAGAAGAAGATGATGAAAAGAATATGATAAGTTGTTTTTTTTAAAATAGAAAATAAAAACAACACTTATCATATGGCAACCATGATTAGGTGTAGAGAATAGACCATGGTTAGTTGGAAGGGTTAGGGTTAACTATGAAGACAAAATGGTCACTAGGTCAAAGCTTCAAGAAGCTTCAATATCAAACAAAGAAAGCCACCATTTTCTCTTTAATCTCATGCCAAAATAAATAAATAAATAGATAAGAAAAAGAAAACCCTAACCATCACATAACCATGGTTTAATCTAAACATACACACTATCATTCATGTATCATCAAACATGATACTATCTTGTGCACAAAAGTATATCACATATACAACTTGTGTACATCAAGTGAGAAAATCCAATTTAAGTGAACTAATACTAGTTAATGCAAAGTAATATATCAAATATATAATTATACATTAAATCATTAAATCAACACTTGATTCAATGATCCGGTCATGTCGCATATAACCGACTAGTATCCAATGTATCGGCTTATCGAATCAATCCTTGAATCGATAACTAGGTTATATCACATACAACCATTCGACACATTCATCGCGAGAACGGAATACGGTATCACATACACGCATTATTCTCGGTCCCGCACATATCTCATATGCGCTCCTATTTCATTTCGCTTGAGCCAGGAAACCTCTGTGTAGGACTCTAAAGACTCGTCAATACGCCAGCAGCAGGTGATGATCATATCAAACACCCACAAGCCGCAAGCGGTCTGCTAAACATACCGGCCACCCGGGTATTGAGCGATCAGAAGATCGACGAGCAAGCCCGCTCACACTCCTGTGAATCCAACCAGTAACACTTACCGTACAGTCCGGTCTGTTCGTCTCATATGTCGCATATCTCGCCTAGGGGTGGTAAACGTCAGACCCCAGCAGCTTGATAAGTCATGCCGACGTAAGGTCCATAACATTCGTGAGACTACTGATAACTCTTACCAGTATATCACTACAACCCTGGCCAGGGATTTCCTGTTATGGCCAGTCGAGCATAGCACAACATCAACCCGCAATACCGGGAGAGACGAATCCCCTCCTATCGCTCATTGCCTCCATGTGAATCGGGACTTTACCCAAAAACCACCTGTTTGTACAACTCAGTAGAGCCGTGGTAGGGTGGAAATCAAAGCACAGTGGGAGACACACAAGACTCTATGACGATCTCGGGTCAACAGACTAAGCTGTACCAGTGTCACAAGAGAACTGCCATCTGACGTGAGGTATAATACGATCTAGGAGTTCTCGGCGAGTCCGTTCAGTGTACCCAGTCTCCACTGAGCACCCGCATACCATATCTGATGTCAAACACCAATGGATATGGGATCATCCATCGCCCATCACATGGGTCGAGAAGATATACGCTAGTCTACTCTGGAATATCGATGCCCCGTCTTGATATTCCCACGACTAGGAACAATGAAGGATGTACTCATTGACTACCCAGGCCCCACTAGTATGATCTGTATCATAGTCCTGGAAGTCGAGTACACATCCTAAGGGCTTTATCAACATGTAACAGAGAGACAGAAAGTATACATGTTAAGATAAAGAGCAACCAGATAGCGTACTATCATGTCGAGCAAGAAAGTCCTACCTATATATGTCCCATCATCCACTACAATATACATCCAATGTACAGTAATGGCCTCTAGGGCATACATATAACTAACAATCTCCCACTTGCACTAGGGCCATCTGTAGCAGTAGTTGTAGTATCTAATACTCAACCATCCCCTCAAAGTCTCTCTTTGGGAAAAGGCCTTCGTGAGTGGATCCGCTGTGTTGTCCTCTTAGTCTACTCTCCTAACCTCGATCATCCTGGAGATCAACTATCTCCATGATCAGTTGATGTTGCCTCAGAATATGTCTGGGTCACTGATGGGATCGGGGTTCCTTGGCCAAAGCCACACTTCCATTGTCATACAATGGTAGGAACCTAGTTCATCTTATGAACCAATATACACCCAAACTGCCTCTTTGGTAGTATCTTAAATAGCGATGTTACCAGCCTTTATCGTCTAGTTTGCCACGGTGTCTAGCTTGGAACTCTTCCAACATACCGGCCCTCTACTGAGGGTAAAGACAATGCCTGCGACTGACATTCAGTCATCCTTATCACCCTGGAACCTTTCCATTGATTCTCCCAAGGATCAATTGATACAACCTTACTACAGATAGTGCGAACCCTAACATCCCTTTAGATCTATCTCATAGATCCAAATTTCAGGATTTAGGAGGTATCACTTTGATCCTATATGGAGAATCTATGTGATAAGAGGAGATCGACCGATCGTAGCATAGGAAACTCTTTTCCTATCAAGAGTATGTCATCCACGTACTCCACGAGGATCATTACCATACTCCATACTACCCTTTTGTACATACAAGGTTCATCTACCATTTTGATGAAGTCAAACTCTTTGACTACCACATCAAAACAGATGTTCCAACTCCGCGATGCCTGCTTTATCCTGTAAAGCAACTTACACATATTTCCGCTGCTCCCACTGTTTACGAAGCCCTCTGGCTGTGTACTTATAGACTTTCTATTCTAAATCAGTATTTAGAAAAGTAGTCATGACACCCAACCACCAGATATCACAGTCATGGTATGTAGCAATGGTAAGTAGAATCTGGATGGACTTAAGCATAGTCCCTGGAAAAGGTTTCATCATTTTCCACTCTTGGTCGATGACGAAAACCTTTAACAAGTCTAGCTTTGAAAGTCTCAACTTTTCCATCTACACCAAGTAATCTTCTCAAGATATACTTGCTCCTGATGGGGATTTAACCCTTCAGATATCGCAACCAAAGTCCATACTTTGTTGGTGTATATGGATTCCATCTCAGATCGCTAAGCATCCAGCCATTCTTACAGAGTCCCTACTCTCGATGGCCTGCTCGATACTAGATGGGTCATCATCTCATGATGCATTCCTCGCTCCCACTGTCATCGAGAAACCGAGGTATCTCTCAGGCAGGTGAGGAACCCTACCAGATCGGCGGAGAGGCTGAGGTTCGTCGGGAACTATAGAATCCTTTGGTTCTGTCAAATCAACAACTGCAGTTTTGTATAGCTGGAACCTTTCCAGTTCTACAGAACTGATCCTGCCTCGATCTTGTCCGGATTTTGCTTTAGACATAGGCCGGACAATCCTAAATCTTAACTTACTTAAGAGATAGGCTCTTCCCATACCATATCTCATGTGGAGTGGTAGGCAGTGATCTGATTCGAACCCTATTCAATAGGTATGCAACTTCTCAAGTGCACAACCCCAAACAGGAAATAGGTAACTCAGTAATACTCATCATAGAGCACACCATATCTAATATTGTGCGATTGCTCCACCCCGATACACCGTTGTGCTATGGTGTATTCAGAGGAGTAACACTGAGAGAGAATCTCATTCTTCTTTAGAATAGTCCAGGAATTCTATGCACAAGTATTCTCCTCCCTGATCTCATCATAGGACATAATACTTATACCTAGTTATTGGTTCTCTACTTCTGACTTATATTCTGTGAATACCTCAAAAGCTTCGGACTTACGTTTCAACAGAAACATATGACTGAATCTTGAGAGATTATCAGAGAATATAATGAAGTATAAAGAACCAGTCCTGGCATGTGTAGACAGGAGACCTTACATACATCATCATGTATCAGTCCCAAGAGTTCATTAACTCTTTCTCTGTTTCCAATAAACAGGGCTATGGTCATTTAATCTTTGTGACATGACTGGCAAGTTTCACAAGATGTAAATTCAAACTGATTTAAATATGCATCTAAAATGTAACTTCAGCCAGTCGGGTCGCATTGATGTGACCTAGTCTACAATGCCTCAAGAAGGATTCGTTCATTTCTGAACTCTTCCTCTTGTGTGTGTTCTATATACTAAGAACTGTAGTTTGATTTAGAACGTCAATACTTTTAGATAACGTGCCTGAACCGATCAACTTTTGATATAGAAAATGTTCAAAACATTATCCACCAATATAAAATTTTATCATTTCTTTACTAATAAAGAGACTGATATGATTTTGTATATCAGGTTCGGTATCTAATAGCATTTGTTCAGAATCAATGTATTGGTAATACAGGGTGACAGTGACCAACAGAATTGGCTGCAACACTTGCCCCGGTTTCTGTGTCATGAAACTTATCACCCGTTCTCAGTTTTTCTACCTTTTTGTAGCCCTATGTAACAGATTACATATCTGGGATCCTGATCCGGTATCAAATACCCAGGATGCAGAGGATACTGAGAAACAGTTCTGTGTAACGAACACACCCGAAGAAGATGCATCATATGCACTTTCTTCGTTTGGGCGACATAGGAATTCTGGTATTCCCCTATTTCCTGCTCTGTCTTATAACAATTATAAGTTGGAGCGGGACCAACGTTCCCCAGCTCAGTATAACAAGCGGGTTCGGTCAATACATCCATATTATTATCTTGATTAAGGCATGATATGGTCGCTACCTGGAGAGAGAGAGAAGAAAACACTCTGCGTGCGCTCTTGCAAGATTAGATTGGTTATATATTTTATCTAATCAGAATGGTTCCCACTGTTTCTATCAAATCTTCCTTCAAACCCTAAAAGGAAAGACTGGCCGGGATTAATTACACTCTACAAGTTCGCCAATCTTTCAGCCAAGCCAGTGTCGGTACTTTGAGGGAGGTTCCCCGTGCTTTCGCACAGACCTAATTACAATAAACCTCGTTTTCCCAGAGGCGTAACCCCGTTGACACCTTTCTAGACACCTACTTGATCGGCTAATTGCAAAGTGCAAAACTCTCCCAGGAGTAACAATTACTCGCAGTGGGTATCGGGATCCAACTATCATATAGAAGGTATGCAATCTCATTGCAAGTTTCAACACTTGAAACTCCCGATAAAGGTTTTTACCCCTAGCACCTATGACCTTGGCTAAGGTCAACAAATCATAGATACTAGTCAAGTTCTACCCGTCATTTCGTGATTAATTAGACCCACCCACATGACCCTTGGCTAAGGTCAACAAAGCCACATGACTGTCCTAACTAATCGCATCATATGCGGTGTAGGAAGACATCACTTAGCTACCGTACACTGTGCCTTGACTATGGTCAACAAACACAGCACGAATACTAAGTACTCTACTTCCTAAAATGACGGAGGGTTGCGAATGGTTTTTATGAAAACCTTTAACGCTTTGAACTTGATCCCATTGCGGAATCAAATGGTTTTTTAAATGGAATGTTTTTGAAGATTTTCTAGTTTTGCTAAAGGGGTCACTCCCGGTGAAGGGATCGTCGGCCCTTTCCTCGTCGAATGAGGTGCGGGATATATCATATATATCACTGTGCAAAGCAGAAACTATAGAAGCAATCAAAAGACAAACCGAGTGATGTAGCATCAGCCAATTATTGCTAAAGGAGTCACTCCCGGTGAAGGGATCTCGGTCCTTTCCCTATCGAATAAGGTGCAGGATGTTCTACAAGGAACACCGCGATGCAAAGCAAGAACTGTAGCTACCTGTTTTATTTTGAAATTCGATTCCAAAACATCAATTAGGTTTACTTTCTTTCATTAATCTCATTAATGAATATCCCATCATTTAATTCCACCTAAACATCACAGATAAATATAACGTACGCTTATGCCATCCGCATTCGCCTCGATGTCCCGTCTGCACCGTTAGGTTAGGTAACTAACGGCAGAGCGGGGCAGGGCTAGCGCGGGTGTAAAACATAAGTAACGTCTATATAATATATCATATATACTATATAGTATATCTATCACAGAACATCACATGATCACATCACAGATAACGCAGCAGAAAATATCATATGAAATAGTGGATATACTAGGACGTCCGTGTTTTCAATACGAGCCAGTATAAAACACGGATTCCACGGTCGCGATGAATAGCCAAACCCACACCCCTAGACCCCTACGAGAGCGGCAAGCAACCCTACCAATTCTAGGGTTAGGAGACCCGGACTCGACTCCTCGAGATGGTCTCCCACTGGACCCTAGAACCCGGTTACTTGTGCTCCCCTCCTTGGGTCTATCCTAATGCGGAAAAGTAAATAATATACAAAAGGTGACATCATCTGCAACCTGAAAGTGCCCCAATAAAAGAATATTACATACAAGTTTTTTACATGAATGAAAATGAAAAACACTCATCTCACATAAAAACCCCCGGCTATTCAACACGACGATCCAATATAACATATCCAGCAACACATAACATCACATGTCATCAACGTAAGTAAACATGCGTATCCCAATTGTCGTTGACATATAGCAACGAAACCGGCGATATCACATATTACACTTACGGTCACAGAAAAGAAAGTGTAAAACTACAACAGTTGGAATCCGCAACCTCTTTAGACATCGCATGCCTAATCAAACGAAATACTTAAACATCGCATGCCTAACAATCATAAACCCCGGATTTCAGTCTCATTATTGAAAACTCTTTTCAAT
Organism: Agapanthus africanus; assembly: GCA_030015575.1. Classification (NCBI taxonomy): domain Eukaryota; kingdom Viridiplantae; phylum Streptophyta; class Magnoliopsida; order Asparagales; family Amaryllidaceae; genus Agapanthus; species Agapanthus africanus. Next base: position 725,562,172 of record CM057339.1, read on the forward strand.
ATCAAGTCGGGCAATTCAACAAGATTCCCGACATGCTGATCGAATACTCGTCGCAAACTTTAGTAGGCGGCCGCACCCCCGACGCCGTCGACGAAGTGCACCAAGGCGGAACATCGCTGCTGCGAGCACCCGAACGGATGCTTTCGGCGACGGGGTTCTCCTACAGTCACTTGGTCAGGGCTATGGGGCGAGGCTGTCTATCAAGTTTACCCGGCGAGTATCCGCGTACGCTACGTGATTGCGACGGACTTTTGATCGCATCAAAATTCCGTGGCAACCGATCAAGTGAGACTAAACTGCTATGTTTATAACATTCATTTAGTTATCTCATAATTTATTGTGAATTCCAATTATTGTATCACATTCCGAATAAGATAGAAAATGTTAAACTTTCCGATCGAACAATCGAACACCCAAGTTTTCCCGATACAGTCCAACACATGAAATAAGTCTAAAAACATTCAGTTCGTGCCTCAGTACCAACGGTCCAGCCGTAGAAGGGTCAAGCCAACGCCTTACATGTGGCACGCCGTACTACCCCAAACCCTAAGGTTCAAAGGGCAGTTCAAGACGGTCACATAATCGAGTTAAGGTTTGTTGTCTTCTAGAGGGACCATCGCGTTACTTGCACTACTTAGAACGTCATTAAACTACGGAAAAGTCCAACACTTGGAAATTTTCGGCAGGGGAAAAGTAGGTATTTATATCCGGTCGAACTTTTTACCATATTCCAAAATTATCCGGAAAAACACACAGACAAAATTAGACAATCCGATCAAAACACCGAGTCCCCAATACAGCCCAGAAAATTCAACTCTTGAATAAATATTAAAAATTCCTAGGAAAACCAACACTGCAAAATAGGAATTACTGTGCAAAATTGAACAACAGAGGACACTATAGGACCGCGGAACCGCCGCATTAGGCATGCTAATGCCGCGGTTCCGCCGCGTCTTTGTGGATTCAGGTGGTCGGGATTCAGAGTAATTCTTACAATCACCTGCTGATTTTTCTGCATATTTTTAATTCTCAAAAAACCACGATTTCAGAAAATGTACAGAGAGCATTTTAGGGTTTGGGTTTCGGTTCGATCGGACTTCTAATTCCGTCTACGCATCGCCTAAGGCTCTAGCTAGGCTCTGATACCACTGTAGGATTCCTAGGCACACTAATGAAGTCTCACAAGGCATCAAACATGGCTAATTCAAATTTTACATGTGCCTACAAACCCTAATACGGATCGTTAACTAGATAATGAGGCGATGCGATGCAAGTTAACAACTTTAACTTAAAAGGAAAGAGGCTACAATCTTTGTAGATCCGGTCCACCACTTCCTAAGCTCCGCGATGATGCCCCTCCGCTGTCCAAATCGGATTCCGGACTCTAGCATCGGCTTCATCGAAGAAATGGGCGGGCTTGGTCGTCGGCTTCGATGCCGAAGATGATCTACGTCGAGGCATCACTAGATCAAGCTCCCACTTCACCAAGTCATGAAACTTATGAAGAAAACACCCTATACTACTTGGCAAGAGGTAGAGGATGAAGAAATAGGAAGTGGGTTCACTTTGGATTTGGATTTCTCACTCATTTTCACAAGTTGCCATTGATGGAGCAAGCTTTCTTCATATTTGAAGAAGAAGAAGATGATGAAAAGAATATGATAAGTTGTTTTTTTTAAAATAGAAAATAAAAACAACACTTATCATATGGCAACCATGATTAGGTGTAGAGAATAGACCATGGTTAGTTGGAAGGGTTAAGGTTAACTATGAAGACAAAATGGTCACTAGGTCAAAGCTTCAAGAAGCTTCAATATCAAACAAAGAAAGCCACCATTTTCTCTTTAATCTCATGCCAAAATAAATAAATAAATAGATAAGAAAAAGAAAACCCTAACCATCATATAACCATGGTTTAATCTAAACATACACACTATCATTCATGTATCATCAAACATGATACAATCTTGTGCACAAAAGTATATCACATATACAACTTGTGTACATCAAGTGAGAAAATCCAATTTAAGTGAACTAATACTAGTTAATGCAAAGTAATATATCAAATATATAATTATACATTAAATCATTAAATCAACACTTGATTCAATGATCCGGTCATGTCGCATATAACCGACTAGTATCCAATGTATCGGCTTATCGTATCAATCCTTGAATCGATAACTAGGTTATATCACATACAACCATTCGACACATTCATCGCGAGAACGGAATACGGTATCACATACACGCATTATTCTCGGTCCCGCACATATCTCATATGCGCTCCTATTTCGTTTCGCTTGAGCCAAGAAACCTCTGTGTAGGACTCTAAAGACTCGTCAATACGCCGGCAGCAGGTGATGATCATATCAAACACCCACAAGCCGCAAGCGGTCTGCTAAACGTAACGGCCACCGGGGTATTGAGCGATCAGAAGATCGACGAGCAAGCCCGCTCACACTCCTGTGAATTCAACCAGTAACACTTACCATACAGTCCGGTCTGTTCGTCTGATATGTCGCATATCTCGCCTAGGGGTGGTAAACGTCAGGCCCCAGCAGCTTGATAAGTCATGCCGACGTAAGATCCATAACATTCATGAGACTACTGATAACTCTTACCAGTATATCACTGCAACCCTGGCCAGGGATTTCCTGTTATGGCCAGTCGAGCATAGCACAACATCAACCCGCAATACCGGGAGAAACGAATCCCCTCCTATCGCTCATTGCGTCCATGTGAATCGGGACTGTACCCAAAAACCACCTGTTTGCACAACTCAGTAGAGCCGTGGTAGGGTGGAAATCAAAGCATAGTGGGAGACACACAAGACTCTATGACGATCTCGGGTCAACAGACTAAGCTGTACCAGTGTCACCAGAGAACTGCCATCTGACGTGAGGTATAATACCATCTGGGAGTTCTCGGCGAGTCCGTTCAGTGTACCCAGTCTCCACTGAGCACCCGCATACCATCTCTGATGTCAAACACCAATGGATATGGGATCATCCATCGCCCATCACATGGGTCGAGAAGATATACGCTAGTCTACTCTGGAATATCGATGCCCCGTCTCGATATTCCCACGACTAGGAACAATGAAGGATGTACTCATTGACTACCCAGGCCCCACTAGTATGATCTGCATCATACTCCTGGAAGTCGAGTACACATCCTAAGGGCTTTATCAACATGTAACAGAGAGACAGAAAGTATACATGTTAAGATAAAGAGCAACCAGATAGCGTACTATCATGTCGAGCAAGAAAGTCCTACCTATATATGTCCCAGCATCCACTACAATATACATCCAATGTACAGTAATGGCCTTTAGGGCATACATATAACTAACAGTTACCACCTCTAGAAAAATCCTTTTTCATCATTTCCGCAAGCCCGTAAGTACCGGGAGAGGTAACGTGGACTTACATATTAACCACCAACAGTTCCTGACGAGTCCTGTCCTGTATACTCATAACCTAATGAGCACCTGCATACTATCTCCAATACGATGTACTAAAGGCTGTGGGACAAACCATCTCCCCTGCTGGGATGAGAAGCGTATACACTAGTCTACTCTGGAGTATTGATGCCCCGTCTCGATAATCTTATGAGTAGGGGCCTGTATAGGATGTGCTTATAGACTATCCATCCCCACTAGTGTGACTGTCATCACAACGCTGGCAATCAAGCAAAGATCCTAAGGGCTCTACCAATATGTATAAGCGATATGATAAAATAAACACATGGATATATTGAGGTAGAAACAAACCGGGTAGCATACTACCATTTCGAGCAAGACTGTTACTATATCCGTGTATATCCCAAGCTTCCATTAAGTAATATATAAACCAGTATGATACAATAATGGCATGTTGGGCATATAACACTAACACACACAATCTGCTTCCGTATCTCAAAGATCCGTCTTCGTGGATAATGAAGTCCGTTCGAAGTCCACTTTCTACTTGTTCTCTGATCTTTTGTATCCTGGCATCACTTGTTTGAGCTGTTTTGATCTGATTGACAATTATAGACTGAACTTGTAAGTTCATCAAACTTGAAGGGTTACCTGGAATGATTACTTCTATCTCCATCTGATGCAAATCTTGTTGTAGCTTCAACTGTGCGGTGAGATTCATTGATAGTGGTTGACGACTAAATATATCAGGTACTACATTCACCTTACCTGGATGATATTGTAGATTGATGTCGAAGTCCGCCATAAGTTTTAACCATCTTCTCTGCCGCATATTCAACTCTTTCTGAGTAAACACATACTTCAGACTTTTGTGGTCTGTGTATATATCTACCCGTTCTACAAGAAGATAATGATGTCAAATCTTGAGTGCAAAGATAACGGCTGCCAACTCCAGATCATGCGTCGGATAGTTGCGCTCATGAACTTTCAGCTGTCTTGATATATAAGCTACAACTTTACCGTCCTGGTGTAGAACACATCCTAATCCCTTACCAGATGCATCGCAATGCACTACGAAACCTCCAGATTGGTCTGATAATACGAGAATAGGCGTTGTTGTCAATCTTGACTTGAGTACTACGAAAGCTTGTCCGCATGCTTCTGACCACACAAATTCATCATCTTTACGTGTGAGCTTGGTCAGGGGTGTTGCAATCTTCGAAAATCCTTTAATAAATCTTCGGTAGTATCCCGCTAATCCCAAGAAACTTCGAATGTCCTTCACTGCCTTTGGTGTCGGCCATTCTCTTACTGTGGATACTTTAGCTAGATCCATAGAGATTCCTTCACCTGAAATGATATGTCCGAGAAATCCGACTTGTTCTAACCAAAACTCGCACTTGTTGTACTTGGCATAGAGTTGATGCTGTCGCAAAGTCTCCAGGAGAACTCGTAAATGTTCAGTGTGCTCTTTCCGATTCTTTGAATATACCAGGATGTCATCGATGAATATGACAACGAACCTTTCTAGGTACTTTCGGAAAACTTGATTCATCAGATTCATGAATATGGCCGGTGCATTGGTCACTCCAAATGGTAACATGAGAAACTCAAAATGTTCATAGCGAGTCCTGAATGTCGTTATTGGAATATCAGACTCTTTGACCTTCACCAGATGATAACCCGAACGAAGATCTAACTTTAAGAAAACGCAAGAACTACTTAGCTGATCGAACAAATCGTCGATTCGCGGTAATGGAAACTTGTTTTTTATTGTGACTTCGTTCAAAGCTCTATAATCAATGCACATTCTGTATGAACCTTTCTTCTTCTTCACAATCAAAACTGGAGATCCCTAACTTGAAGTACTGAGATGAATCCATCCTTTTTGCAGGAGTTCGTCCAGCTGAGTATGGATCTCCTTCAAACTTTCTAGACTTAATTGGTATGGTGCTTTAATCACCGGTTGAACTCCAGGTACCAAATTAATTCCAAATTCAAGAGTGCGATCAGGAGGCAAACCTAATATATCTTCAGGAAATACATCATCGAACTCCCAAACTACCTCTGGCTTATCTTCTTCCACCTATAGAGTTGCAATCACTGCCTTCTTCGATTTTTCCTTGTATGTGCTAGGCTCCAGGGTACGGTCTCCACTTTTGAAATAAAAGACCGGATGATCTGGTATCTCAAAGACTACCCTCCTTTGACGACAGTCGATGGTAGCGTAGAAAGTTCGTAGCCAATCCATACCCAAAACTACATCGAAGTTCGATATGTCCAGCACCTTGAAGTCAGCATAAAATTCTCTGCTGCAGACGACCACTGGACACATGTTGTATCTCATTGTTGCCTTTAGAACGCCGTTCCCTGAACTGAAATTCCAGCTGGATACGAGTGGTTTGACTGGAATCGCATGAGTTCGGACGAACCGCTGCGACATAAAGCAATGAGATGCTCCAGTATCGAAGAGTGTTAGTGCAGGAAGTGAGGCTACTAAGATTGTACCTAAATTATGTGGGATATGTTTAGGTATGGAAAAGAATATATGGATGTAAACAAGTGTTGAATAGATTTGAAAGATGGGAAGTTACCAGTCATGATTTGGCCAATGGCTTTAGCTTCTTCCATAGTCATTGTGAAAGCCTGACGTCTAGGTATATTTCTCCTAGGTGGGGGAGCATTCCTCTATCCGTTCTTCTATCCTTGAGGTGGGTTCCTTTGTGCTTGATGGAACTGACGAGGAGGAGGTGCAGTAGATCTATGAGGAGGTGGAGCTGGGAGAGTAATACGTGCTACAGGTGCCTGGATACCTGACCACTGCGGATAAGTGATTTTCGGTCTGGGTGAAGTATCCGATTGAGTCTGCGAGGACAAGACCCAATATCATGTGTGGATGAGCCACAGACTAAGCATAGGCGATTAGCACGCCTGCAATCTTTCGCCTGGTATCCATTTCTTTTGCAGTAAAAACAAAAATTTGGACTGGGCCGGTTGAATGGTACACCCGGTCTCCTGAGTACAAACGGTGGCCTGGAAGAGGCTCCTCCTGCTATCTGAGTAGCAGGGCGCTTCATACCAGCAGATTAAGTTCTACCCTTCTTCTTCACTACTGCCTCGTATCAACGGGCAGCCTTCAAAGCTAAGTCGTGGGTTGGGAAATCCTCTGTAGCTAGAGCAGCTTGGATTTCCTGGTCTAACCCCTGCTGAAATCGTCTAGCCCTGATCTCAGCAGTCGGTATTAGGTGTGTCGCGAACCTGTTATGGTCTTGTGTTAGCTGTGTAGTATGTGATAATAGAAATTCGAATATTAAAAACAAATCTTACCTGCTCAACATGGTGAATTCAGCGTTATACTCATCCACAGATTTGGTCCACATCGAACCTTGTTGCAAGTGGATGAATTGCTGTTCCATGTCGAATCGGGCAGTCTTGGAGAAATATTTCGCGTCGAACATCTCGCAAAAAATTCTCCATTCGATCGACTGAGTAAGACAGCTTTCTTCCGCCTTCCACCATGCTCGGGCGTTATTAATAACTTGCAACTTCGCAACCCTTACCCAAGCAATGTCTGGCACTTGTGTTGCTGCCAGATCGTCTTCGATCGATTGAGCCCATTCTTCAGCTTCCAAGGGGCTCTCTTTCCCAGGAAATTGCTTCGGATGAAGTGCCCAGAATTGCTTCACCCCAGGTGCTTCCGCTTCTGGGCGGTTCATGAGTATAGCAGTCTGCTGCTGCTGTCCCTCCAAGAGGCTCTTTATTGTCTCGATCAGTACTGTCTACTCGTTGATCGGAGCTACAACGGTAGGCATAAGTGGTAGAGGAGGTGGTGTGGTGTTGCCATTGGCGTTCGTGCTCGTATTGTTCGAGGAATCCATAACCTTGAAAGAAAAATAGGGTTAGGATAGAATTCAAGGAATAGAATTATAAAGAATGTTTAGTTATTGATTCTTGTGATATATTGCTTAGGTTTCCATGCAGAACTGACCTGCATGGGCCTCCAAAAAAACCTGTCATGTTCTGCTTCCTGGTGTACGGATAAGGAGACGCGACGAGGCATGCGACGTATTTACTCAGAAGTAAACACGTTATGCGTAAATAAGCAATATAATATAAATTTACACAAGAATGACATGAGATGTAAATGAACAGCAACTTTTTATTTATTAAACATTCTTTACAATACAACTGGAAAGTAAATACAGTGCAAAAAGCAATGACTAAACAATGGCATGAACAGAAAGTAAAGGTATATACAAGTGACTAAAGCTCTGGGCCTTCTGAGAACTGCTCCAAGTCTTCTGATCCGGGCTCAATCTCCAAAGAGTTGGGTCCTCCTGACAATATTCCAAAGAAAGAATAGAAAAGGAATGTCGTCAGCAAACAATGGATCGGTAAGTCCCAAAGAGAGATAGAAATACACTGAACAGGTAAAGAGAATATATCTGGTATAATGTATGATTATTATGTTAACGCAGATGTTTGTAGCTTGGTACAGAATATGCCAATGTATACGAGAGGAGTCCAACTTACCCCGTGGACTATCGTATATAGAGTACAAGGCCCCGTCAAAACCCACGAGACAACGGCAACGGATATTCAGGTTAGGTGTATTAAAGTGACCATCTCGTGCCACTTTTAACACATTCCGTACCAGTCTACCCTTTTAAAAAAACCCGTAATGTTTATTGTGTTATTTTATACATGATTTGCAGATATAAGACTTGCCAAAACCATGATATCAATTTTTCATGTAAATAGATAAGGATATAAATGGAAATTCATGTAGACAAGTCAATGTATATCCATGGATCGGTCAAATCAAGTCATGTTGATATAGATTATATTCTGGTATATATGAATTCATGTTATATTGGAGTTATATTTGGATTGTATTCATGTATGGATTGTATTCCGATTAGACTAAGACTCTGTCTGAGTCAGACGCTTAAACAGAATTGGATTCCTGAATTAGCTTTTGGAGTTATCGGTAATTGCTGCACATGGACAGCAGAATTTGTGACTTTTTCCAAGCTAATTACCATTGATAACCCCGTTTTAGTTTTCTACCTTAAATAGGAAAGCACCCACTTTCTCCGGCACCCTGAGGCTCAAGAGAATTGGTCCCGCTTAAACCTATATTCACTAGAGTCCTTATTGTAAATTAATAAACTTGAGGGGGTTTTATGAAAAAATAGTTTTAGTATACTTTCAAAATAAACCTCAAGTATTTAATTATCGTATTTAGGGTTTTCATGAATGTAATTTTTAAATGTGAAGTATTCTAGTGAATATAAACCTAGATTAAATAGTATATGGTATTTTAGTGTAAATTGGAATTGTATGGATTTGTGATGGTAGATTCATGAAATTTGTGATTCCTTTGTTTAGAAAAACATAGAATTTATAATATGTATTTAAAATAGATAATTTGACAATATTATAAATAATTATAGAAAAATAAATTTATTTATTAAATAGAAATCTCGTTTTCTTAAAAATTGTAATAAAAATTCCATCGAGATCGGATGCTCCATGAGGAGGTCTGCATCTCGCTCTACTAGTACCAAGGATGTGCGATAGCACGCACCATCCAAATAGGGTTCCCCAAAAATGGGTTGTAGAGGCATAATTGCAAGGAATTTAATTTAAAACATCTTAAAGAATACGGTTTTATTAGTTTAAGGTATTTTATTGTAAAATTGTATTTATCCCCAAAATATTATAAGAGGCAATCGTGCTATGTCATGATGAGTGTTGTGATGAGGTAGGTCATTACCTCATGAATTTTCTAAAGGTAATATAAGCAAATATATGAATAATGTCATAGGTAAATTTTGTGGTATTAAACTGTAAAAGTATAATAAACATGGTTTTACATGGAGTTTTATGGTGAAATTGGTTTCTAAATTTTTAGTTAATATTTAATAAGCAAGGTTAATAATATAGACCTGAGTTTCCTAAGAAAAATTGTTTATTTTAAAGAGAATGGGAATTTTAAAGACGGTTAACTCCACTTACCGACACACCATTTGAAAAGAAAACATATTTAATAGAGAAGAGAGGAGAAAGAAGGGACTTACTGAATAAAAAGAGAGATGGGAGGTATGGGAAAGGCTTGAAAGAATCGTGGAGTCGCAGTGTCGCTGGATTTGTCCCGAGTCGTCGCCGGAAGATGACCTTGAGCTAACTCCACTTGTACACCTTATTCTGACTTGGAAAATTTTGAGAGTATTGATAATAGATTTCAGAATGAAGAGGGCTAGGGTATGGTGTGGTATTTATAGGATAGAATTAGGGTTTAGGGAATTAAAATGAGAATTAAAAATGCATTAAACATTGAATTAAAAGCTCATTTTTTATTCTCTGTTAATGTGCAGGAAAAACAAACAGAAGAGAAGTAGTAGGGAGGCCAAGGGGTGTTAGGGTTAAAAAAATTAGGGCTTTTGGTACAGGGGGCCCGCGGCGCCGTCCCCAAGCTCAATCTCATCGGCCATCATGAAGGGGGTGGGGCTTGGTTAAATGCCATATGTCGGGGTCTGTGTGTACAACATTTTCCATGTTTGATTTTAGTGACTTTTCATTTTACGTGTATTGTACGTGTAAAACTTTCTGGGTTTCTAAAAGGTTTTTAAAAGAAAAATCAATAAAATAAAATGTGGCTAATGGGATTCGAAACACATGGGCAACGTCACAGCTATACAAGGCTTTCCCAATGAGCTACAAGTGCTTTCTTGTTGTTCTAAACAAATCAAATACGTATAGCATACTCAGGGTTGCAATACTCCATTTAGTACATTAACTTTACACAAATTTTGTACATTATAAACAGAGTCGTCACAGATACGGTTCAATAAATTCTAGATTTCTCAATTAAATTTCTATCTCAACCGACTAAACATTGATAGTAGGTGTGTACAGTAAGATATGGTCGTTGTAAGATCGATACGTATATATATCATAACAGAAAAACAGCAGGATATATCAGCAGTATAAAATGCATACAGTAATGAAAATGAATTAAACCAGTGCCAAATGTTATCTAACTCAATTATCTACCCATCGGATATAGGTATCTACATTTCAGTATGTTTATACAGGGTTATATCAGGGTTTGAAAACAATATCAATAGAGAATACTGCTCTGGACAGCAGTCCATAGCCGTATTTCTCCTCGATTTACAGTATCGTAAACCAAAATATTTTCAGTAAAATTTAATATAGATTTATAGGTTATCCAATTATCTTTGCTACGAGTCTAAGAACGTCACAACATAATTTACATTGATTTATTATGAATTTTATAAGGAGACATGTACGGTAAAGTCCAAGTTTGTCGTCGCCTCTTAGGACAACATTTCATGTTCGAAACCTTATCATTTTGATCCCAATTTTCTACACATTACTTGTTAACAGAAAAAAAATCTATTGATAACATATTTTAGCATTTTAAATTAGGTTTTGATTCAGGACATCACATCGAACACTTAGCATGTAAATATATAGCTATCGAAATGTGAGTTTTAACTAACCGATATGAACGGGATTTGATCCATGTAAGTTCTATATGATTATCACCTGGTATTAGACCTGTTATATGTTCAATTTATCACGTTATGCGCAATCACGGCTCACACTCGAAAACCGGTTCGGTTACAATAGGTTTTAATATAATTATCAATTCGATTATACAAATTATAACATATAGCAGCATAGCATGATAGCAAGTGAACGGGATCACTTGCCTTAGGTCACTAACAATAGATGCGATACAGATGTAGAGGTTTTGCCTTGATACATAAGACGGCGATGAAAACGGTGCGGAGCTGTGCGGTATGTGATGCGTGCATGGTGCACGCTGGGTGCATGTGCGGTGCACGGTGGGTGCGTGCTTGGTGCGTGCGTGCGTGGTATGAGCATGACCCGGTGGTGGTGTTGCGCCACGGCAGCGCCCCGGCCGTCTATCCGAGGCCAAAATGCGGAATCAAAATTTTTCTTAACTGTTAAACCGGCGCTACCGGCGGACAATATACCCGGATCGTAACCATTAACCTATACTAGCTAACTAGAGATAGGGTGAGAGATATACCGAGCGATCCGTGTCCTTCGGTCTTCTCTTCGTCGTCCCGATCTCCTCGCGGAATCACCATTCGTCGTCTTCTCGTCGGAAAGGGGCACCACGTAGCCGGATTCTTTTACAGGGCTCCCACCTCTGGACCGAGGCAACTCGGCGCGAAGTTGGCTAGCCGACGCGTCCAAGGGTACTGTAGGTTGTAGTGTGGAAAGCATGTCTCGATGCGGGTATGAGTTGCCATGGAGGAATGAGGAGTCAAGAACTTTGGAGAGGTGAGAAGGATATTGTGAGCAAGCCCAAAATGAAATAATCAAATTCCCTCATCCAAAAATTGAAACCTCTCTCTCTCCCTCTAGATGTGGCCGCCCACCCCCCCCCCTTCATAACTAAAATGGTGGAGGGAAAATACATGAATGAAGGGAGGTGATGGTAGGAACTCAAGTGGTGACCACATCAAAAGCAAGCCTCAAATCAAAGATGCAAATCAATCCCATCCTAATCCTTTCTCATTAATGCAAAAAAAACCATGATGAAGAAAAAGAATGGAATCTAATGATGATAAGAATATCATAATGAAGCTACAAATGCAGAAAACCCCTCCACAATAAGTTATTTGCAAACTTGCAATAACCCCCTCCATCTGAAAAGTCCGCCGGGAAGGAACAAATGAAAACTGGCCGGAACAGAATGCAAACTGGCAACTTCAGAAAACTGATCCCGTAATAAATTACAGGAAAACCCCCGCTACTTGCAAATACATGCCCGCATTTGTATGCCCACTGAATACAAATACAAAGAGACAAAATCTACACTGTCTAATACTAGAATCCGGCTTAAGCCAAAGCCGGCTAGTAAAATCCCGTCCGATCACGATCCGTGCAATACCGCACGTATCTGATCGAACCCTGCCATATCTCCATACGGCCTCTACACAAGCGTTTCGCCCGAAACCTGAGTAACTGAGTGTGTGGTGGACTTTAAAGACTCGTCAATACTATGGCTGTGGGATTTAACCACTAGCACGTCAGAGGTATTAGCCATACATGACGGGCCACCAGCTATTGACTAAAAGGGACGTCGATGAGCGAACTCATCCTGACACCCTACTGAGCCTGTCAGTGACAATATCCGTACAGTCCGGTCCGTTCGTCTATGAGTGTCGCATGGCGGGCCTAGGGGGTTGGTAAAAGTCAGACCCCCCAAAGGCGGTACAAGTCGTGTCGGAGTGTAGCCCAGAACACCCTGAGATACTACTGGAATACCTACCAGTACATCTCCTGTCTCGACCGAGGGCTTTGTGTAATGGCTCTCCTAGACACCAGCGCGACCTCACCCCCAATACCGGGAGAGACGAACCCTTGCAGATCTGCTCACTGCCTCCATGTGGCTCGGGACCGTACCCAACTAAAACCTGTTTGCACGACTCCTTTGAGCCGTGGTAGGGTAGTAATCAAAGCACAGTGGGAACTCACACGAGACAAATGACGATCTAAGGTCGATGAACTAACCTGTACACATGTCAACCAGGGAACTGCCATCTGACGTCTGGTATAACCCAACTAGCAGGTTCCCGGCGAGTCCTGTCTGGTGTACTCATAACCCAATGAGCACCTGTATACATCTTAGGTGAACCAACTGACACCAGTGGCTTGTGAGACCGGCCACCGCCCCTGGCGGGGTCTCGACTGTATACACTAGTCTACTAATGGAGTATCGATGCCCAGTCTCGAAACTCCCACGACTAGGGACCTTTTAAGGATGTGCTTATAGACCCCAGCTCCTACGTATATGATCGCCATCATACTGCTGACCGTCAAGCAAGAATCATAAGGGCTCTATCAACGTGTAATAGCGACCTGTCAGGTCACCTAAAGCAGTACACGATGATAAAGATAAACCAGATAGCATACTATCATCTTGAGTAAGACTGTCCTACCGGGATAGGTCCTCCCTCAATCATTGCAATCACGTGCCTGTGATCCAATAATTGACTCTGAGGGCACTATCTCCAACAATCTCCCACTTGCACTCAAGGCTAATTATTGCAATGTCGCATACTCACAGCCCGTGTGATACCGAACACCCAACTCCTCTACTAGTCAGTCTCACAAAGCTCGTTTGCAAAACTATTGCGTTCGAGGAATAGCCTCAGTGAGTGGATCCGCTTTGATATTTCTTTCTATGTCTCTCTATATCTCAAGTTCGCGGAGAAAGCCATCTCCCGAAATGAGCAATACCTGTCTTAGAATGTCTGGATGTCTGATGGGACCTAGTTCATAAATGAACTCCAAATCCAAACTTCTTAGACTGTATCGTCAACTGAACTTAATCAGTATCCTGTGCCATGCCTCCCTCAGTATCCTCCTGGACCACCTGTCCAAAATACTGCCCCTCGTCAGAGAGAAAACCACAACTCTGACAGCCACTCTGCCGTCCAGGTCACCTTGGAAGCCTGGAATGATAACCGTCTCCTAAAGGAGGCTGCCGTTATCAATTCCCTAGAACATCAACTTATGTTCTAAAACTGCTTCCAACTGTTTTTCCAGGATTGGATCAATATCAACTTATTGCACCTACTGCAAGAACAACATCTGGTGTGGTACTTGACATCTCATGATTGACTCAATTGCCCAAGCAAGTGATCTGTCAATCATGCGTATCCCTCTCCCCTTTAGTCTGTAAGACACCTTTAGAGAGGGTGACTCCATTACCTGTAGGTATACTACCATGCCAGGAGTCGTCCATTCTAAATACTCATAGAATGCTTGTCAAAGTACCCAGATTAGGAAACCACCCAAATCTAGATCTAAAACCATAGATCTAGTAACCAGAATGTCTGATATAATATCCAAGTCCTGTGTGGAGAAACCACCGTGTGACGACCAAAGTATAACCGATCGTAGTGTAGGAATTTTACCTCCTACTCTGTGTATGTCATCCAAATACCAGGACATTACACCCTACTACCTTCTCAACAGATCCATCCCCTATTCTGATGAAGTCAAACCTATGACTTCACATCAGAAATAGATGATCTATCTTCGCTATATTTGCTTTAGTCTGTAAATAGACATAAGCCACTTGTCCACCATGCTTCTGCTGCTCCCACTGACTACGACAACCCTCTGGCAGATTCATATAGACGTACACTTCTAAAGCTAGTTTAGAACGACGCTATACTCATCCTCCTACCGGGTCTCACAGTCTGGAACAACAGCAATGGCAAGTCTGGGTAAACAAGAACCTCTCTGCCACCGTCCTTGAGCATACCGAAGTACCTCTCGAGTGCCTAAGGTTACCCACCATATCTGCGGAGTGGCCAATGGAATGTCAAACCAGATTGAATCTTTAGGTTCTTATCAAATCTTCAGTAATCGTTTGCGGTTCTGGAATCACTTCCAGTTCTACCATACTCCCACTATTGTTTTCTGAAAAATCCATTTCTTTAAAAATGTGGCGAGTTAAGAACAATATCACTATTGATCTTCCAGATGGTAGAAAATCAACCCTCGTCATAGCCTGGGTCAACCCACAAACAGCCATTACAGAAACGTGCCTTGAATTACCCGGAGTCTGGTTTTAAGCATAAGCCGGACAACTCCCCGTACCTTAACAATGTCAAGATATGAACTGTTCTATATTCAATACAGAAACAGAGGCACTGATTTAATTGAACCAGATTCAAATCATGCAGCTGTCTCCAGTGCATGTCAAACAAATAGAAGGAGGCCCATCAGCGTTACTCAACTTAGGAATGCTTCCAATTATGAGTAACCTGAAAAAGAAGCAAGTTCTCTTGATCATTACTATCAACTGAATACCATTCACAAGTATCTACATCTTCGATCACCTTGAAGAATCCCGATACTTGCAATACCTGGTTCTCTACTTTACTCATATACCAATAACTTCTCAAAATTCAGACCCTGTGTTTCTACGAAACACCTGTCTAAGAACTAGAGAAGTCACAAGTAAACAGAATATAGTACGAGGACCAACCCCTCTGTCCTAATAGACACTGGACAATATACAATACTTTGTATAAGTCCCTTGAGTCTAATAACTCATTCACTGTGTGTCGTAGGTTGAAAACTGTACTTATGGTTAAGAAGAATTACACCGCTGTTTAATGTTCCTTACCTAACTATCCACTGATATAGGTAAATGCCATAGACATAATTTCAAAAGGTACATCTCACTCTATAAAATAGACGTACAGATATATCAATTTGAAATTGTTGCATGACAACGGATATTCAAAACCAAATATTTGCCGTCCGGCAAACAACCCAGGTGACTTCCTCAAATATCACCAATTACAACGAATTCCGATATAATGAGGACGATCACCAAATTCCCAATAACTTACTCCCACTCATCATCTGTAAAGACCATACAGATGTGAGAATCATACCTGGTAAATATATACCCTGGAGTAAGGACTAATTGGGAAATCAGTTTTCTTTTAACAGTACACAGTGAAACTGAAACATTGAAATGTTTCGATGGGGTAACCTGGTGTTCCTAGTAATGGCTCTTCCATTATCCAGATTCACAACTGTAACCGTATATCTCTTTGCCATCTGTCCAAATCCCTTTATATGTCTTTAGTCATTACCTTCTGTACACCCCTTTAGGCCAAATGGTTTTCTTCCTTCCCTACCGGTCGGCACCAGCCTATGGTTTGGAAGAAGACTATCCAATAAGCATAATGGGTGTACTGTCCTAATCCTAGGAGCACTCGCAATGCGAGAGAAGGTGAAGATAAAAGACAACCGAATAAAACTTATTCCTATTTCTCCTGAACCAGAATCCATCCCGAACTGGAACAAGTTCCTTTCGAGTTCGTATATAACCATACGATGGAATATCCAAATAAACTGTGGATCTTCGTAGTGATACGGAGTGTCCTGGAGAAATACAAAGGTAATTTAGGATTGGCGAAGAAATACTTGGTTTGGTCGTGAATAGCAGTCGCAATTTACTTTGCCCTCTTACTAATCCCTTTCTTTGTCTTAACTTAATACCTTCTGTACACCATCATTATGCTAATTGGTTTTCCTCATTCCCCACCGTTCGGCACTAGCCTAAGGTTTGGAAGAAGACTATCCAATTTGCGTAATAGGTGTACTATCTCCTAAACCAAGGAGTACTCGCAATGAGAGAAGGTGAAAGGAAAAGACAACTGAATAGTCCTATTCGTTTTCTCCAGAACCGGAAACCATCCTCGAATTCCTTCGAGTTCGTATATAACCATACGATGGTTTTGTCCAATGGAAGTGGACGTTCGTATTAATACGGGGTGTCCTGGAGAAAAGGGTAAAAGTAGGAGTGGCAATGAGGTTTGCAACTCTGACAATCCAAAAGCCAGTCTTGTAAGAAGGTTCAGTTAATCTTGGTCACTGAGTCATAGTCTAGGGTCGGGTCAATGGTCGCTGCCAAAGAGAGAGAGAAAAGAAACACTCAGCGTGTACTCTAACCTAGATCAGAATGGTTATCACTTTATCTAATCAGGAAACCTCCCACTGTAACGTCAAATTCTTCTCCAAACCTGAAAGAAGAATTAGCCGGGATCACCCGAGGAGTAAACCAACTCATCAGTGGGAATCGGGACCCAACTATCATCGCATGATAACTTGACGGAATCCACTCAAGTCACCACACTCCAGAAGGTATGCGCATGCCTGGCAAGTTTCAGTTTCTTTAGAAACTCCCGATGTGATTTTTACCCCTAGGACTCAAGTGACCTTGACACGGTCAACAAATCAAAGAGTCCTAGTCAAGTTCAACCCGTCATTATCCTGGATTGCATTAAACTCACCCGTACGAGCCCTTGACACAGTCAATAAGGCCGCACGACTGTCCTAACCAATCCTATTAATATGCACAAACAAACACTACTTAGCTACCGCACACTACGCCTTGACACAGTCAACAAACGCAGCACGAATACTAAGTAATACTTGTAAGAAATGACGGAGGGCTACGTCTAGTTTTTGGCGAAAAACCTTAAACATAATGAACTTGATATCGTTGAAGGAACTGCATAGCCTTTTATAAAAAATATAGTGACGAAAACCTTTGCTTAAGAGGTCACTCCCGGTGAAGGGATCTCGGCTCTTTCCCCGTAGAATGAGGTGCAGGATATTCCAACTGAATATCATGATGCAAAGCAAAAGGTAATCGGCTATAGTGAAGTTATTGCCCTGACGCAAACTTTTGTCCAAGGGGTCACTCCCGGTGACGGGATCTCGGCCCTTGCCTTGTCGACTGAGGAGCAGGATATTCCAACTGAATACCACAATACAAAACAAAAGAGAACGCCCTTGCAATAACAGCTTTTTTTGGAAAAAAATGTTCCAACAACATCAGAATAGGTTTGTTTATCTTGCATTGATCCGAATCAATGCAGTCCCATCAATTGATCACACCAATAAAGAACGAAAATAATGATGCACGTATATGCCATCCGCATTCGCCACTGGGTCCCGTCATCACCCGTTAGGTTACTTAACTAACGACAGAGCGGGGACTGGACCAGCGTGGATGCAAAACATATACAACATCTACTAGTATATATATAATATATAATTTTCGCTCAAGGCGTGATAAAATGCAACATCACAGAAATGTACAGCATCACAGAATAATACAGATATCTGGGATCCCCGGGTTTCATAGAGCCGCTACTGAAACCCGACGTTCCCCTGGTCGGGTGGATAGCCTGTGCAATGAAAATCCTAGACCCCTACGGGCGCGGCAAGTCACCCGCCAAAACCTGAAGCGAGGCAGCCCCCTTCAGCAACGTGAATGGACCACCCAGCACTTCATGGAATCCGGTAACTTGGGCACCCCTCCTGGGTCAACCTATACCCCCTACGAGTGCGGTGAATAGCCCGCCAATTCTAGAGTAAAGCCCCCTCCGTCTCAACGCCATGAGATGCGGGCTTGTTGCCCTCTAGAACCCGGCTATCCGTGCACCCCTCCGCGGGGTAATCCTAGTACAGAAAGTAAAATATACATACAACGGGTACATCGACCGCAACCTGGTCGTGCCCCAAAATAATAATACAAACAGGCAGTGACGGCAGTCCACATGTCGGACGCTCGCCCCGCAATATCAAATGTACATAATACAGCAAAAACAGTACTAGCATTGCAACCAGGCTATCCCCCACGACCGATCCGCAACAACACAGCAATACACAGAACATCAACGTGAATGTCACGTTCGCAAATCCGTCTAACCGGGCTATAGCAGTTAGACAGGATTTACCGATCAAGTGGCATTCACGGCCGCAGATATAATGTAAATACTGTGAACTAGCATGTTTAAAATATCCGATCGAACAAATTTTACCAAGTGGGCCCCAAACACTACTGTAGCACTTACAGGAAATCTGGGCCCAAAAATAATATTCCAGAAACCCTATTTTCTAGTGTAAGACAATCTGGAAAAATTTGGTGCAGTGAGGAGCCAAAGTGGCGGCGGAACCGCGGTCCAAGCATGGCTTTCGCCGCGGTTCCGCGGTGGGATGATAGATTCAGGCGACCAAATTTTACCAGAATTCTTATACTTCCCTGCACATCATTCTGCAACTACCTGAAAAATTTTTAGAGTCCAAAAAATTTCGACAGAAACCTGATGCACACGAAATACGGTTTTTAGGATTTTTGTTCGATCGGGTCTTGAAACATACTAGAGCAAGCTAGACTAGGTTAATGGCGTGGCTCTGATACCATGTTGCGCCACGGCAGCGCCCCGGCCGTCTATCCGAGGCCAAAATGCGGAATCAAAAATTTTCTTAACTGTTAAACCGGCGCTACCGCGGACAATATACCCGGATCGTAACCATTAACCTATACTAGCTAACTAGAGATAGGGTGAGAGATATACCGAGCGATCCGTGTCCTTCGGTCTTCTCTTCGTCGTCCCGATCTCTCGCGGAATCACCATTCGTCGTCTTCTCGTCGGAAAGGGGCACCACGTAGCCGGATTCTTTTACGGGCTCCCACCTCTGGACCGAGGCAACTCGGGCGCGAAGTTGGCTAGCCGACGCGTCCAAGGGTACTGTAGGTTGTAGTGTGGAAAGCATGTCTCGATGCGGGTATGAAGTTGCCATGGAGGAATGAGGAGTCAAGAACTTTGGAGAGGTGAGAAGGATATTGTGAGCAAGCCAAAATGAAATAATCAAATTTCCCTCATCCAAAAATTGAAACCTCTCTCTCTCCCTGTAGATGTGGCCGGCCCACCCCCCCCCCCCCCCTTCATAACTAAAATGGTGGAGGGAAAATACAATGCATGAAGGGAGGTGATGGTAGGAACTCAAGTGGTGACCACATCAAAAGCAAGCCTCAAATCAAAGATGCAAATCAATCCTATCCTAATCCTTTCTTATTAATGCAAAAAAACCATGATGAAGAAAAGAATGGAATCTAATGATGATAAGAATATCATAATGAAGCTACAAATGCAAGAAACCCCTCCACAATAGGTTATTTGCAAACTTGCAAATAACCCCCTCCATCTGAAAAGTCCGGCCGGGAAGGAACAAATGAAAACTGGCCGGAACAGAATGCAAACTGGCAACTTCAGAAAACTGATCCCGTAATAAATTACAGGAAAACCCCGCTACTGCAAATACATGCCCGCATTTGTATTCCCACTGAATACAAATACAAAGAGACAAAATCTACACTGTCTAATACTAGAATCCGGCTTAAGCCAAAGCCGGCTAGTAAAATCCGTCCGATCACGATCCGTGCAATACCGCACGTATCTGATCGAACCCTGCCATATCTCCATACGGCCTCTACAGCGTTTCGCCCGAAACCTGAGTAACTGAGTGTGTGGTGGACTCTAAAGACTCGTCAATACTATGGCTGTGGATTTAACCACTAGCACGTCAGAGGTATTAGCCATACATGACGGGCCACCAGCAATTGACTAAAAGGGACGTCGATGAGCGAACTCATCCTGATACCCTACTGAGCCTGTCAGTGACAATATCCGTACAGTCCGGTCCGTTCGTCTATGAGTGTCGCATGGCGGGCCTAGGGGGTTGGTAAAAGTCAGACCCCTAAAGGCGGTACAAGTCATGTCGGAGTGTAGCCCAGAACACCCTGAGATACTACTGGAATACCTACCAGTAAATCTCCTGCCTCGGCCGAGGGCTTTGTGTAATGGCTCTCCTAGACACAGCGCGACCTCACCCCCAATACAGGGAGAGACGAACCCCTGCAGATCTGCTCACTGCCTCCATGTGGCTCGGGACCGTACCCAACTAAAACCTGTTTGCACGACTCTTTTGAGCCGTGGTAGGGTAGTAATCAAAGCACAGTGGGAACTCACACGAGACAAATGACGATCTCAGGTCGATGAACTAACCTGTACACATGTCACCAGGGAACTGCCATCTGACGTCTGGTATAAACCCAACTAGCAGGTTCCCGGCGAGTCCTGTCTGGTGTACTCATAACCCAATGAGCACCTGTATACATCTTAGGTGAACCAACTGACACCAGTGGCTTGTGAGACCGGCCACCGCCCCTCGTCGGGGTCTCGACTGTATACACTAGTCTACTAATGGAGTATCGATGCCCAGTCTCGAAACTCCCATGACTAGGGACCTTTTAAGGATGTGCTTATAGACCCCAGCTCCCACGTATATGATCGCCATCATACTGCTGGTCGTCAAGCAAGAATCCTAAGGGCTCTATCAACATATAATAGCGACCTGTCAGGTCACCTAAAGCAGTACACGATGATAAAGATAAACCAGATAGCATACTATCATCTTGAGTAAGACTGTCCTACCGGGATAAGTCCTCCCTCAATCATTGCAATCACGTGCCTGTGATCCAATAATTGACTCTGAGGGCACTATCTCCAACAGGTGGTGCTGGCGTGGCCCAGTGCAGGTGCTGGTTACGGTTGGCGGATCGGCTCAGTGCTGATGATGACGGTGACGAGCTTGAGCTGACGGCGATGTTGGCGAAGGGAACGAGCTTGTTTGCAGGATGGGCTACGGTTTAGGGTGTTTGGTTTTGGTTTGATGAGTGCTCGAACTTCGGTGGCGGCGAAAGGAAAAGGCAACGGTGCCAAGTGCGGCATCGGCGAAGGTGGCCGAGGAACGCCGGTAACGAAAGCAGTGGGGTTCGATGGTTGCAACTGTTGTTGATGCAGACGATGGGGATGGAAGGGGTTACTCGGCTCGGCAGGAAGGAGGAGAAGAAGGAGATGATTCGATGACGAAGGTAATGGGTCATCGGAGGTGGTGGCAGTCAGCGGTTGGTTTTTGGAGAGGGAAGAGGTTGATGGAGAATGAGAGAAATTGAGTTAGATTTTGAAAAAGCTGAGTTGTTAGAAATTTGCAGGTACGGTCTCAAAGGTAGGCGCACAGTATCCATGGTGACATGGGGAGAGGGTGGACACGGTCATGTATAAGTCGATGTCGTGCACCCCGCAGGTTCATGGGGAGGCAGAATTTTCAAAACCCGATTTTCAAAATTCGCAACACCGACTTGAATCAACAGGATCTTTAAATAAACCTTAACTAACAAAACATCTACAAGGTTCTAACTACTTTGAAAAAAGTTATACCTCGTAGTATCTAGTCCTTCGGTTCTCGCTGTCCTCCTCCTCTTCTTAAGCTCCCGAGAGAGTATGCGAATCTCGCTCGACCGTCGGTCTTCCCATGCCAAAGATGATCCGCCCGAGAGTGTTAATTTTGAGCTCCTACCTCTAATATGAGGTAACTAAAGAACCTAGTGTGCTAATCTTGGTATCTTTGATGATGTAGAGAGTAATGAGGATTTGTTTAGTCTCTTGAACCTTAGGATTCTCAACTCATGAGACAAGTTAGGGTTAGAGGAAGAAGAAGAGATAGCTTGGAGGGGAGAGTGTGTTTATGATAGAATCAATAAAGAATGGCCCATAGTGATAACTTATTGAGCAAAGATGCTTTCCACAAAAATATCTAGATATTTTCCACAAAATATCTAGATATTTTCCTTTGCCTCAATAGTAATCCATGACTCACTACATGAGTCACCAAGTAACCATGCTTCATTAATTATAAAAAAATTCCTCACCCTCCACCTCATTAACCATTTAAAATAAATGGTTATTAAACTAATTAGGTGTCTTCTTCTAGAAGCATTCTTGACAAAATTACAAGAATACCCCTCACCGTATATACATACCCGTATCCGTATTCCGAACAATACGAATACAAAGACACAAAATAATCCAATAATCTAATACTAGAATCCGGCTTAAACTAAAGCCCACTAGTATTAACTGCCCGATCATCATCCGTGTACTAGTACACGTACATGATCGAACCCTGCCGTAAAAACCATACGGGCTCTGCATCGTTTCGTTCGAAGCAGAGAAACCCTTTGTGTGGGACTCTAAAGACTCGATAGTACGCTGGCAGTGGGTTTAACTACAAGCACGCCAGCGGTACTAGCTGCACGTAACGGCTACCCAGGTATCTGTCTAAAAGGAAGGCCGACGAGCGAACTCATCCAAACCCCTACTGAGCCTGTCCGTGACAATATCCGTGCAGTCCGGTCTGTTCGTCTGAGAGTATCGCATGTAAGGTCTAGAAAGGTGGAAAACGTCAAACCCCTAACAACCAAATAAGTCATGTCAGTATGGCTCAAGACCATCCGAGAATCTAGTGGTCCACCCACCAGTAATTCTCAATCCGCCCTGGACAGGGACTTATGGTGATGACCAACCGATCATAGCACGACATCGACTCCCCATACCGGGAGTGACGAATCCCTAACAGTCACTCATTGCCTCCATGTGGCTCGGGACTGTACCCAACTAAAACCTGTTTACACGACTCAGTAGAACCGTGGCAGGGTAGTAATCAAATCACAGTAGGAACTCACACGAGACAAATGACGACCCCAGGTCAACAGACTATCTGCACACATATCACCAGAGAACTGCTATCTGACGCTAGGTATAATACCATCTAGTCAGTCCTTGGCGAGTCCTGTCCGGTAAACTCATACCCAGTGAGCATATGTATACAATATTAGGTGCACCTCACCAATGGTTGCGGGACCAATCCATCGCCCCTCGTTAGGGTCTTGATATGTATACACTAGTCTACTCTGAAGTATCAATACCCGGTCTCGATACTCCTATGACTAGGGACATTTTAAGGATGTGCCTATCGACTACCCAGCTCCCACAAGTATGATTGCCATCACAACGTTGGTAGTCAGGCAAATATCCTATGGGCTTTATCAACATGCATACAAGATACGAAATATAAAGTAAAATACATCACATGTTAAGATAAAGACAAACCAAATAGCATACTATCATATTGAGCAAGTTTGTCATGTATATACATATCCCCAACATTCTATACAATGAAGGCCTCTAGGGCATATATATCCAACAATCTCCCACTTACATTAAGGCCTGTAATTCATGCAATAAGTACCCACTATCTGCACTAGATCCAGTTGCCGGCATACCGCATGCCCAACATCTCAAATAGCCTCTCGAACTGGACTTGAGGGATGGCCTTGGTGAATGGATCTGCCATGTTGTCTTTTGTGTCCACTCTCCGCACCTCGATCTCCTGGCGATCCACGATCTCCGTGATCAGGCGATACCGTCTCAAGATATGTCTGGATTTCTGATGGGACCTTGGTTCCTTCGCTAATTCTACAGCCCCATTGTTATTGCAATACAAAGCTATTGGATTGGCAATGGACGGAACCACCTGAAGTTCAGATATGAACTTTCTCATCCAGACAGCCTCTTTTGCGGTATCATTAGCAGCTATATACTCAGCTTCCATCATTGAGTCTGCTACGGTATCCTGTTTGGAACTCTTCCAACATACCGCCGCTCCATTGAGGGTCAACACAAAACCCGAGATGGATTTAGAGTCATCCTTGTCACTTTGGAAGCTGGAGTCGGTAAAAGCCTCGACCTGGAGGTCCCCATTACCGTAAACCAAGAACATCTCCTTAGTCCTTCTCAGGTACTTGAGAATGTTCTTTACTGCTATACAATGCTTCTCACACGGGTTAGACTGATACCTGCTTACCACACTAAGTACGTAAGCTACATCTGGTCTGGTACATAACATCGCATACATTATAGATCCTACCGCCGAATCGTAGGGTATAATGTCCATGCGAACCCTCTCCTCATCATTCTTTAGAGACATCTCTTTGAAGAGGGTGATCCCGTGACAAGTGGGTAAATTACCACGCTTGGAATCTTCCATACTAAACCTCTTTAGTACGGTGTCAATGTACCTGGACTATGAAAGTCCCGACATTCCTTTAGACCTATCACGATAGATCTTAATCCCCAGAATGTAGGAGGCATCACCCAAGTCCTTCATGAAGAACTTCTGTGACAAGAAGAGCTTTACTGATTGTAGTATAGAGATATCATTCCCTATCAGGAGTATGTCGTTAACATACAGTACGAGGAAGACTATTGCTCCTTCTACAATCTTCCTATAAATGGATGGCTCATCTACATTTTTGATAAAGTCAAATTCTTTGACCGTCTCATCAAAGCAGATGTTCCAACTCTGCGATACTTGCTTTAATCCATATATGGATTTAAGCAACTTGCACACCTTTCCACTGCTCCCACTGTCTAAGAAACCCTCTGGTTGATCCATGTAAACATTATCTTCTAAATATCCATTAAGAAAAGTTGTTTTTACGTCCATCTTCCAGATTTCGTAGGCATGGAAGGAAGCAATGGCAAGCATGATCCGAATGGATTTAAAAATAGCCACTAGAGAAAAGGTTTCATCGTAGTCCAATCCTGGTCTTTAACGAAAACCTTTTGCAGCAAGTCTAGCTTTGTAGGTTTCCACTTGTCCATCTGTACCAATCTTCTTTTTGAAGATACGTTTGCATCCAACTGGTTTCACACCAGGAGGAGCAACATTCAAAGTCCATACTTTGTTGGTGTACATGGATTCCATTTCGGATCTCATAGCATCCAGCCACTTCACCGAGTCTTTACTCGTGATAGCCTGCTGAAAATTAGTAGGCTCATTATCATCGATAATGCAATCCTCTCGATCCCTATCTACGAGAAACACATAGTATCTCTCAGGCGGACAAGAAAGCCTACTATATTTGCCGAGCGGCGTCGATTCGTCGGGCTCTATCGAAACCTGATGTTCTACTAAGTCATCGGCAGTAGTTTGGGGTTCTGGAATTTCTTCCAGTTCTAACGCGCTCCCACTAATTTATTTTGCAAGAAATTTGCGCTCTAAAAAGACAATTGTTCCTTCATGGGAACTGAATAAAATATAAATAAAGCAGTAAGGAAAACCCCCAAATGGGGCATCACGTGCTAACACGTGACCAGGCCTCCCGTGCAAACACGTGGCCTTTTTTAGGGGCAGATTCTATCTACGCCTGAATGCCTAATTGATAAAGTCACGTGCCCATACCTGATGGGCTCTTGAACCCACTGAATTCTATCAACGCCTGAATGCCTAATTGATAAAGTCACGTGCCCACACGTGATGAGCTCTTGAACCCACTGAATTAACAGAATTAAATTCTAATTAAAAGAAATTAAAAGCATTTGTTCCCTCATCGGAACTGAATAAAATATATAAATAAAGCAGCAAGGAAAACCCCCAAAGGAGGCATCACGCGCCCACACGTGACCGGGCCTCACTTGCAGACACGTGACCTTTTACAGGCAAATCCTATATGCGCTGAATAAAATAAACAATTGGAAATAATTAATCGGTGGGGTCACGCGCCAACACGTGATGGATTCCTGAGCCCTCTGAACTAATAGAATTAAACTCTAATTAAAAGTTGTATTAGTGAGGTCACGTGCCAACACGTGATGGGTTTCTGAGCCCTCTGAACGAATAGAATTAAATTCTAATTAACTGATTAATCAGTGGGGTCACGTGCCAACACGTGATGGGTTCCTGAGCCCTCTGAACCAATAGAATTAAATTCTAATTAATTGCTTAACCAGTGAGGTCACGTGCCAATACGTGATAGACTCCCAAACTCTCTGAACCAATAGAATTAAATTCTAATTAATTGCTTAATCAGTGAGGTCACGTGCCAACACGTGATAAACTCTTAAACCCTCTGAACTAATAGAATTAAATTTTAATTAAAGAGAATCAAAAGCACTAATTGGAAAAATATTTTCCTAGATCTTTCCAAACAAAAAAGATTGCACTCTGTAAAGTGGAGCACCGTTAGATTAAAAATCCAACGGTGACTAAAAAATCACCAATTTATAGAAAGATTCTGTACAAAGAAATATTTTCCTAAAACTTTCCAGGAACAACAAATAAAATATCTTATGGATTAAAAATCCAATGGTGAATAAAATTCACCGAATGATCTAAAAGATCATGTTAGTTATAAAATCAATCAATAATATCTCAATGAGAGATTAGCTTAACAAACTGATTCTTTTCTTTCTCCTATAAATAGGAGCCAAGAAGAGAAGAAGAAAAAAAGGAGACAACAACAGAGAGAGAATACAGACAAAAAAAAGAGAATTTAATTCTACAGAGAGAAAAGAAGATCTCTTCAGAGAAAAAAGAAAGAAAGAAAACTCTAGGTAAGAGAAGGAAGGAGATCATTCTATAAGCTCCCACAAAACAAAAGAGAATTTAATTCTCAAACCAAGAGTTTAACTCTTCTAAAAAGAACTTAATTCTTCCCCTGGTTGAAAATCTGCAAAAGCAGATCTCCCCACAAGTTGAGAATTTAATTCTCATCGGGGAGATTCTGCCATGCAGATCCAAAACTTAGATGGAGAATTAGGTTTAAAGAATTTAATTCTTTCAAACACATAGGAATTTAATTCCTCTAAATAAAATTAGGGTTTAACCATATAAAAGAATTTAATTCTTAAACAAGGGATTTAACTCTCCATGCACGTAAAAGAGATCAGTACCCAATATGATCACGTGGTAACACGTGACCCCTTTCTTTGAACCAGAAAAAGAGATTTCACAAAGTGTTTAACGCTTATTTAAAAGGGGAAAGGGAAAACAATAAAGACAGTTTCTCTTTTAGGGTGTATTACGTGCTCCCATGTGACCCTTAAAAAGCTCCTCAAAACAAAAGGGAGTAAGACCAAGACAATTTCTCTTTTTGGGTGTATCACGTGCTCCCACGTGACCCCTGACAAATAATTTTAATATCCAACGCATGGATACCTATCATGTGCCCACACGTGATGGTCATAAAGGTCAATTGTTTAACACTTATATGCACATTCTGAGAATAAAATAAAAGAAGCAAGGCCCAGTCTTCAGGCGCCTCACGTGACCCCACATGAGCGCTTCAGTTTTAGTGTTTAACACTACTTTAAGCACCTCACGTGGGAGCACGTGAGCGCCGAATGTACTCTAGTGTTTAACACTATATTCGAGCCAATATTAGCCCAAATTAGCTAAGTCTTCCAAAGGCAAGACCCCCTTTCAACCGAACCCCAATTAACTCTTGTCTTCCAAAACTGATCATCTCATATGGCATTCAAAGTGATTCCCAGAGCCTTCCAACCAATATTAGTTCAAGGGTACATCTCTTCATACATCGGATACATGTCGTTGTAATCCTTCAACGTCTTTGGAGAGGTGGAGGGTCTCAATAACCAATAACTTTTGGTGCATCCCAAATGGTGAAACTAAAACCAGACTACGATGTCTTTAAACCAGATAACGATGTCTTTAAACCGGACTATGAGGTCCTTAAACTCATGGACTGTGATGTCCTTAAACTCATGGACTATGATGTCCTTAAACTTTACAGACTATGATGTCTTTAAACTGGACCGCAAAGTCCCTAAACTAAAACAATAGAGCCCAAATATTCTTTTGTTGGATCTAAATGATCCTGTTAAGTAGATCTTAGTCTAAAATTAGACTAGCGTATCCTTGACAAATGGTTAAGTTGATCTTAGTCTAAAAATTAGACTAACGTATCCTTAACAAACGTTTAAGTTGATCTTAGTCTCAAATGAGATTAACGATCCTTAAACCCAACCCAAAACCCAAATCTAAAGAAAATATGGATTTGGACTAATCCATGCCCTATGGGCGACAACATAAATTAGTCTCCGTATACAATCCACGGGCAACCAAAAACAAAACAAACACACACCACACGAAGTGAACATCTGGAGAAGGAGAAAGTGGTTACCGCGATGCGGTAGCGTAATTAACTGCAGGGGCTTGCGCCTGCAGGGAAGAGTGTCCCCACAATCAAAAAACCCTCAAATGAGGGGGAATCTGACGAAGTCTGCTACATCGGCCGCATCCATCTAAACCTCCGATACACGATACCATAAATCAACTTGGCATTTTCGGAGAGGTGGACGGATAAAACCAAATAGCATCTACCCCCAAAATTCAGGCCGGACGTCCCAACGTCCCAGACGCATCTTTCAATGGAGAACAGATTCTGGCACGCCAGGTGGGACCTTTTCTTCTTTCCACTCCACACTTCGTGTGTCGTGTTTCGCGAACGAATCGCGGTTTGCTATGGTTGCCCTTGGATTCGAGGTACTAAGATTTGGTGTCTTGCTCCGTGCAGAAAATAGAAGATCAATGGCTTCCAACTGCCCAAACTGCAACAGCTGCAACAACTCTCACTCTGTCCTCGCTGGAGGAGTGACTTACAGGCCTCAGGCGGCCTCCGTTTTCAAGATGACAGTGGAACAGGTGACGCAAACCACCACTGGGTTGTTCTTTGAGACCATTCTCCTACCCATGAGCTTCAACAACCCATTGCCGTCGCAAGAAGCTCCGAACAAGTCAGTCTTTGATCGGCTTACAACTACCGCGGCCCCTCTCAACGGGTCGCCCAAATCCAGCGCCTCGGCTTTCAATAGACTAGGCCAAAGCTCAAGTGGGCCCGTGAAGAAGCCCGCGATACCTGAAGCGGCCATCCCAAAGCGGATAGTCATTCCTGTTCCTGAAGATATCAAAGCGATTTCCCCTGCTAAGGAGTCGGTCTTTGCAAGACTGACCGTTTCAGCTCCTATTCCAAACGAAGTCATCAAAACTGCTCCTCCTGCGCAAAAGTCTGCCTTCGATAGATTAATCATTCCCACTCAACGGACGTCAGTTTTCAAGAGACTAACGCGGCAGCAACCCTTCTCCAGAACAGGGGGCATGACGAAGCCACCCCCATAATTGAGCCGGTCCCGTCAGCACGACATGCTCGCCGTCGTCACTGGCGCCAAGTAAAGAAGGCTGGGGGCAGCTCTCCTTCTGGACTGACTCCGCCAGCTCCAATGGTAGAAATTGATGCTGCTGTTCCAACTAGGAACAGCTTTGAACCACTTAGGAGGGTACGCAAGAACTATCCGAAGGCCGTGCTAAAAAGATCTCCTCCACCTATGGAGAATGCTACAAAGGCGAAGCTAGAGCAGCCCCCTCAGCAGCTGTCCTCTAAAATTCATAAAGTTTGGCGATGGGCCCAAGACTCGGTGATCAACCAAGACTACTCCCGCCAACCGAAGAAGATGAAAGTTCGGCAAGAGAAGGACCACCCTGTCGCACCACAGAAGGTGTTGTCTACTTGGGTGCCCGCTGCAACGGCCCCCGTAACTTCGACCGCCCACAAAAGGAGAAGGCCAGAGAAAATCCTGTGTTTGCGACAAATCTCAAGGACACTGAATCTAAACGCCCCAAGTCTGGGGGCATGGTGGTGCACACTTTTTATATGGCATCCGGGAAAGAGAATAGCCGTATCTTTACGGGCCATCGACCACTCACCAGATTCGTAACAAAGGCCCAGGAGCAATAGAAAAAACTCCAGGAAATGTTAACACAGATGGCCATACTCACCGGGCCAAAAGAAAGCCCAGAGACATCGTCAAAGCAGCGTCATGAACAAGAAACTGATGCTGAGTTCCGCCGCAGAATCCTCGAGAAGAAGGACAAAGAGGCAGCGGAACAAGCTGCCAACATAAAACGAATGGCGCTTTTATTCCAAGACATGGTCGGGATGATGTTACAGCCGGATCCTCCAGCTGAAGACCCTCTGATTGTCCTTGAAGACGACAGAGGGGAGACATCGAACCCTCTTTCGGCTCTATCAACGGCCAAAGAGGAGATGATCTCCAAAGCCGCCCTGGATGACTATATCACTCAACAGATACGAGCTCATCAGGCGAGCGAAGTGGCTGGCCAAATTGTTAAGACTGGACGACCCTATCTGGGTTGGTACAACCAAATAAAGTACCCGCCGGGATATACGATCCCTAAATTCTATGTATATAAGGGGACGGGGAATCCACATTAGCACGTTGCTCAATTCAGAGCCTTGTGTGGTAATACTGGGGGTGACGATAAGCTACTGCTTCGCCAGTTTGTTGGCAGCTTGTCGGAAACAGCGTTTGAATGATACTCTGAGCTCCCGAATGACTCCGTTAAGACATTTGAAGAAATGGAGCTACTTTTTACACAAAGATTCGAGAGCGCTAGCGAGCGCACTCCGATCACCGCACTAATTAACGCCAGGATGAAGCCAGGTGAAACATGGGTTAAGTACGCGATACGGTGGCGGAACCTATGGTCGAAATGCGAACAACCCATAGAAGAGGCTCCTGCAGTGGGCATGTTTATAGGAACCCTCGATCCGAAGGAGACCATGTCCCAGTTCATGATGTTTTTCAAGACTACTACCTTTCAGACCATGATTTATAAGCTGGCCCTAATTGACCAGATGGGTCATAAGCCTTCCTTTTCAAAGACAAAACCGCGGAATGAAAAAGGCAAAGGGAAAGCCACCTTTGTCGCATATGCTCAACAACAGCCGAGCGACTTAAAACCTGTTGTTCGCCAAAGCAACGTGTGTCCACGCCAATCACTCGAGGAGAGACAGGGACGTCCTTACTCATTTCCCCGGGATAAAACAAAGAGACAGTTCGAGCTGGCAGTGCGCAACAGACTCATCAATCTGCCAGATCCAAGACGTCCTCTACAGCCAGGTGATACCAACAATCCTAATTACTACCCCTGCCACCGAGCAGTAAGCCATCCAATCGAAGATTGCTTCGTTTTCAAAGGCTGGATTGAGGATCAGTATCAACAGGGCAAGTTCGCGTTATCCGAAAACTGGAAGGTGAACCCGCCACAACTGTTAGTGTATATGCCCTAGAGGCCATTACTGTATCATACTAGCTTGTATATTACTTAATGGAAGCTTGGGATATTCACAGTTGTAAATACAATCTTGCTCAAAATGGTAGTATGCTACTTGGTTTGTTTCTACTTAAATATGTGCATGTGTTTCTTTTAGCATATCGCTTATACATATTAGTAGAGCCCTTAAGATCTTTGCTTGATTACCAGCGTTGTAATGGCAGTCACACTCGTGGGGGCTGGGTAATCTATAAGCACATCCTTATACAGGTCCCAAGTCGTAGGACTATCGAGACAGGGCATCGATACTCCTGAGTAGACTAGTGTGTGCGCTTCTCATCCCAGCAGGGGAGATGGTCTGTCCCACATCCATCAGTACGTCGTACTGGAGATAGTATGCGCGTGCTCGTTGGGTTACGAGTATACTGGACAGGACTCGTCGGGAACTGTTGGTTGGTACTATACCTATCGTCAGTTATCAGTTCCCAGGTGATATGAGTACAGCTTAGTCCGCTGACTTGACACTGTCACTTCGCCTCGAGTGTGTTCCCACTGTACTTTGATTACTACCCTACCACGGCTCAAAGGAGTCGTGCAAACAGGTATTAGTTGGGTGCAGTCCCGAAACGCTTGGAGGCAGTGACGGTTAGACAGGATTCGTCTCTCCCGGTATTGAGGGTTGACATCGCGCTGTGTCTAGGAGAGCCATTACACGAGTAGTCCCTGGCCAGGGCAAGCGAAATATACTGGTAGGTTTCCAGTGTTATCTCAGGGTGTTCTAGGCTTCACTCCGACACGACTTGTACCGCTATTAGGGGACTGACGTTTATCGCCCCCTAGGCCCGGCATGCGATGTATCAGACGAACAGACCGGACTGTATGGAGATTGTCACATTCAGGCTCAGTAGGAGTTCGGATAGGTTTCACCTCGTCCGTCTTCTTATCGGCATCTACCTGGGGGCCGTTACACATAGCTAGTACCGCTTGCGGTCTGTGGTTAAACCCACTGCCAGCGTAGTGTCGAGTCTTTAGAGTCCCACACTGAGAGTTATTCGCCTTTAGGCAAAAGAGTAGAGGTCGCATGGTTTTCCGACAGGTCGCATGGTTTTGCGACAAGGTTCGGTCACATCCGTGCACTTGTGCACGTTTGGTGTCCGGACAGTTGACACTAGCGGGCTTTGGTTTAAGCCAGATCCTAGTGTACGTTTTGGGATTGGTTTTATCTCGTTTGTATTCGTATTTTCCGGAACGCGGATACGGGTGTGTATGCACAGTTAACAGAGGCAGAGGATTCTCATTAGGGTTGCTGACTGTTGACTTTTGTCAAACCCTAATGAGATTAAGACATATGATTAACAATAATATTAATTGAGTATTATAGTGACATGGTTAGGGTTGAAAGGTTGACCTAGTTGACTTGTTGACTTTTGTTGACCGGTTGACTAGGTTGAACTTGTTGACCACCATCATGACAATGGCCATCATTTGGTTGCATTGACTTATGCTTGCTTGTTTTGTTCACCATTTGCATTTAATGCAAGAAATGATAGTGTCATTTGTCATGATAATAACCTTTACAATATACTCAATTATCATTACTTGTTATCATGATGCTTTTGGATTATGAGAGGGTGTATGAGAAAAGTCTTGCTCATTCTTGCTTTAGCTTTCTCTCTCTTGAGCACTCTCATTTTTCTCTTGCTCTCTCCCTCTCCCTCTTGCTCTCTCTCTACCTCAAGGGCAAACCACTCTCATGTGTTGAGACTCATTGCCCTAGAGATAAAAAGACTCCAAAACAATCCTCTACTCATCCTAGTTCACAAGTTTTAGCAAACCGAGTGAACTAGTTTCTTCAAGTTAGAAGAAGAAGCCAAAGGTAGAAGCTTTCGGGTGGATCCGTCTTCGGCGCGAGAAGACGACGAGGAGAGGCCGGTCCGTACACCATAAGAGTTGAAGACGAGGGAGTTCAAGAAAGGTATACCCCCTAACCGAGTAGTTAAACAACTCCTAGTTAGGTTGTTAGATAGATAGTTTAACAAAGATCCGTTTTTGAGTCCATGTTACCACCCTCTTGAAAATTGTTTTTCACCACTTCCGCAACCCCGTAAGTATCGGAGAAGGGTAGCATAGACTTACAGTGGTATCAGAGCCTAGTTAAACACTATCTAACATGTTAGCAATGTAAGTAGAAGTTCGATCGTAGAAAAAGTCGCGAAAAACACCCGTAAAACCAACTTGCTGTCGAATTTTTCCTCTGTTCAAAAAATAATAAATCATGCTTTAAAATTAGGCTCAGGGTTTTTAGAAGAAACTGCAAAAAATTGGTCCACTGAGTCGATCAAGGCGCCGCGGTTCCGCGGCCGGAGCATGCTCCCGCCGCGGTTCCGCGGCCGAGTTGACTCGGCCGTGGGGAATTTTGGTTGCAGTTTGTTCATAAGGGGTGTTTTAGGATTTTTACAATATGTCTTTTCAGCCCAGATTTTCCAGAAAGAAAAATTTGTTTTTGGGGCTTGAAAAACCGTATTTTTATCGGACTTCTAAAGACTAATGCTAACGGGTTTTTATCTGTGATGTGATATTTGTATTGAACCTCTGCTAATCGCTATATGTCGATTAGTGGGGGTTATACAAATCTGTGATCTGTTATATTGATGGTATGTGTATATGAATTCATTGGATTGTCGCGGGTGAATAGCCGGGGGGTTGTGAGACGAGAGTTTTCTTTTCTTTCAATTCATGTAAATTTTGTAAATTGATGTAATATTATTTGTATGGCCACACAACCGGGTCGGGGTTGTAGCCGTCATTGTATAATTTCCTTTTACTGTTTTTGCTCCTAGGATAGACCTCGAAGTACCCAGGGAAAAGAGGTTCTTAAATTAAGGAACTTCACGAAAGCGTTGGAAAACCTCCCTCGAAGTACCGACACCAGCCTGGCCGAACGGTTAAGCAAGAATTGTACGGTGAGATTGATCCTGACTAATTCTTCCTTTTTGGTTTGAGGAGGGATTCGAGAGACAGTGGGAGCCATCCTGTTTAGACAAATTAAAAACCACTCTAAACTTGCAAGAGTGTTATGCTGAGTGTTTCTTCTCTCTCTCCTAATTGCAGCGACTAATCGACATAACTAGACTTAAGTTACTTCTATATAAAAACATACTGACAAGGCCAAACTACAAAGATTGGCTCAGGAATGT
Source organism: Agapanthus africanus (assembly GCA_030015575.1). Taxonomy (NCBI): domain Eukaryota; kingdom Viridiplantae; phylum Streptophyta; class Magnoliopsida; order Asparagales; family Amaryllidaceae; genus Agapanthus; species Agapanthus africanus. The sequence goes on from CM057339.1 coordinate 725,597,026, forward strand.
CAAAATGGCAATCACTTACGACAAGCTGGGGTATCTTCTTACCACTAAAGCTCCCCCTGTCCCAGGTCCCACCTCCAGTGTCGCGGATAAGGAAATCCGTAAGACTTGGGAGATCGATTGCGCAAAGGCCAGGTGCCTCGTGCTTGCCTCTATGGACAACGAACATCAGAGGAGGCACGAGAATATGGACCTCGAATCCATATTTCTCCATACAAAAGAACTGTATGGAGAGCAATCTCGTATCGCAAGATACGAAGTGTCGAAGAAGTTATTTTTGGCAAGGTTGGCCATCGGATCATCGGTAGCGGAACACGTGCTTAAGATGATTGGATACATAGAGGAGCTCGTGGACCTTGGGACCACGTTGGAGAATGAGCTCTATACGGACTTGATTCTCCAGTCCCTTCCTTCCACTTACGCCCAGTTTATCCTGAACTTCAACTTGCAAGAAAAGGAAGTTGAACTTTCAGAACTCCTCAACATGCTGAGGAGCGCAGAGGGCACCCTACAAAAAGGTAGGGAAACATCCACTTTCTTTGTAGGAGGATCTTCATCTTCTAGGTCCAAGGCGAAAGCCAAGGGAAAGAAGAAGAAAGCCTCCGCCAAACCAAGGGGCGGTGTTAGTAAAGTGGATACGAAGGGAAAGGCAAAGGCAACAAAGAAAGTACGGAAGCTTGTGGATAAGGAAGAATGCTTCTACTGTCATAAAAGTGGATATTGGAAGAATGATTGCAGGGCTTGGAAAGCCAGAACACAGGAACTGGAGCAAGTTGCGGCTTCAGCTTCATGTGTGTATGTTATTGAAAACTGTCTATTAGTAAACTCTACTTCCTGGGTATTGGATACCGGATCAGGATCTCATATCTGTAATTCTTTGCAGGTGTTGAGAAACCGTAGGGTTTTGAAGGCAGGTGACTTGACCCTCAAAGTTGCAAACGGAGCTAGCATGGATGCTAAGGCCGTGGGGGACTATCACCAGGGGATGTCAGATGGACATGTTTTGGTTTTACGTAATTGTTTTTTTGTACCCAACGCAACTTGTAATATCATTTCTGTATCTTTGATTTCTAAAGAAGGTTATGAATTTGCGTTTGTAAGTAATGTTGTAAACATTCACCTTAATCAAGTTCTGATTGGGTCAGGTATATTAAGCAATGGTATATGCGTACTAAACCAACCACAGATTTTCAATGTCCAGAATACACACAAAAGAAAGTCTCCGGAAATAAATCAGACTTTCTTATGGCAATGTAGACTGGGTCACAACAATGAGAGTAGGTTGACGAAGTTACATACAGAAGGATATTTGAATCCGTTCGAATATCAATCGTATGCCACTTGTCAATCCTGTCTCAAAGGAAAGATGACAATGACTCCGTTCACTAGACACGGAGAAAGAGCGAGCGAGCTCTTGGGACTCGTACACAGCGACGTGTGCGGTCCAATGTCTACACATGCGCGAAGCGGTTATTCTTACTTCATTACTTTTACGGATGACTTTTCAAGGTACGGTTATGTCTTCTTAATGAAACATAAATCCGAAGCCTTTGGAAAGTTCCAGGAATATAAGAATGAAGTAGAAAAACAAACCGGCAAAAGTATCAAGATTCTAAGATCGGATTGAGGTGGTGAATACTTGAGTGCCGAGTTCCTGGACTATTTAAAAGAGAACGGAATTCTCTCTCGGCTTACTCCTCCATACACTCCGCAACATAACGGTGTATCGGAGAGACGGAACCGAACCTTATTGGATATGGTACGATCCATGATGAGTAACGCTGAGTTACCGCGATCATTTTGGAGATATGCACTAGAATCAGCTGCATACCTTTTGAACCGAGTTCCAACTAAGACTGTGCCTACTACACCATATGAGATGTGGTGCGGGAAGAGACCTTATCTTAATCACATTAAGACATGGGGAAGTCCAGCTTTTGTCAAAAAGCAGCATACGGACAAGCTCGAGGCACGCTCAGTAGAGTGCAAGTTTGTGGGATATCCAAAGAACTCCAAGGGATATCTCTTCTAATACGCAGAGGAACAAAAGATCATTGTTTCTCATAATGCCCATTTTCTAGAACACCAGTTCTTAGAAAAGGAAATAAGTGGGAGCGAAATAGAACTGGAAGAAATTCCAGAACCACAGACAATTATTGAAAGCTTAGTGGAACCAGAGGGTTCAAAAGAAAATGACATTCCTACGCCACTCCGCAGGAGTAGTAGGCAGTCTCATCCGCCCGAGAGATACTGCGGTTTTCTTATAGACGGGGATAGAGAGGATTGCATCATACATTATGATGAGCCGACTAGCTTCCAGCAGGCCATTCAGAGCGTTGACTCGGTAAAATGGCTGGATGCAATGCGGACCAAAATGGAGTCCATGTACACCAACAAAGTATGGGCATTGGACGTTGCTCCAGATGGGGTAAAACCCGTAGGATGCAAGTGGATCTTCAAAAGGAAGATTAGTGTAGATGGACAAGTTGAGACCTATAAAGCTAGACTGGTTGCAAAGGGTTTTCGTCAAAGACCTGGTTTGGACTATGACGAGACCTTTTCTCCAGTAGCTATGCTGAAATCCATTCGGATCCTTCTTGCCATTGCTGCCTTCCATGATTATGAGATTTGGCAGATGGACGTAAAGACTGCTTTTCTAAACGGAAATTTAGAGGAGTGTGTTTATATGGACCACCCAGAGGGTTTCATTCAGAGTAAGAGCAGCGGAAAGGTGTGCAAGTTGCTTAAGTCCATCTATGGACTAAAGCAGGCATCGCGGAGTTGGAACATCTGTTTTGATGAGACGGTCAAGGAATTTGGCTTTATCAAAAATCCAGATGAACCATGCATCTATAGTAGATTTGTAGCGAGAACTGTAGTATTCCTCATTTTATACGTGGATGACATTCTCTTAATAGGAAATGACATTCCTATGCTACAATCTGTCAAGGGGTTCTTGTCACACAGGTTCAACATGAAAGACCTGGGTGATGCCTCATACATTCTAGGGATCCGGATCTATCGTGACAGATCCAAGAGGATACTGGGACTCTCACAGTCCAGGTACATCGACACCATACTGAAAAGATTCAGTATGGAAGATTCCAAGCACGGTAATCTACCGGCTTGTCACGGGATCACCCTCTCCAAAGAGATGTCTCCCAAGACTGATTTGGAAAGGGATCGCATGTCTATTATACCCTACGCTTCTGCGGTAGGCTCTATAATGTATGCGATGTTGTGTACCAGACCGGATGTAGCTTATGCACTGAATGTGGTAAGCCGGTATCAGTCAAACCCTGGGGAGAAATACTGGATAGCGGTAAAAAACATTCTCAAGTACCTGAGAAGGACTAAGGAGATGTTCTTGGTGTATGGCGGAAAAGACCTCCAGATCGAGGCCTTTGCTGACTCCAGCTTCCAGAGTGACAAGGATGATTCCAAGTCCATGTCGGGTTATGTCTTTACCCTCAATGGAGGGGCGGTGTGTTGGAAGAGTTTCAAACAGGAAACCGTTGCTGACTCGACGATGGAAGCGGAATATATCGCTACTGCAGATGCTGCAAAAGAAGCTGTCTGGGTAAGGAAGTTCTTAAATGAACTTCAGGTGGTTCCGTCCATTGTTGATCCAATACCTCTGTATTGCGACAACAACGGGGCTATAGCTTTAGCAAAGGAACCAAGGTCCCATCAGAAGTCCAGACACATCTTAAGGCGGTATCACCTGATCAGGGAGATCGTGGGTCGCCAGGAGATCGAGGTTCGGAGAGTTTCTACGGAAGATAACACTGTTGATCCACTCACAAAGGCCTTATCCCAGACTCAGTTCGAGCGGCTGATCGAGATGATAGGTCTTCGATACGCCAATACATGGCCTTAGTGCAAGTGGGAGATTGTTAGTGTATATGCCCTAGAGGCCATTACTGTATCATACTAGTTTGTATATTACTTAATGGAATCTTGGGATATTCACCTTGTATAAACAATCTTGCTCAATATAGTAGTATGCTACTTGGTTTGTTTCTACTTCAATGTGTACATGTGTTTGTTTTAGTATATCACCTATACACATTAGTGGAGCCCTTAGGATCTTTGCTTGATTACCAGCGTTGTGATGGCAGTCACACTAGTGGGGGCTGGGTAATCTATAAGCACATCCTTATGCAGGTCCCTAGTCGCAGGACTATCGAGACAGGTCATCGATACTCCGGAGTAGACTAGCGTATGCGCTTCTCATCCCATTGTGGGAGATGGTATGTCCCACAGCCATCAGTACGTCGTACTGGAGATAGTATGCGGGTGCTCGTTGGGTTACGAGTACACTGGACAGGACTCGTCGGGAACTGATTGGTTGGTATTATACCTATCGTCAGTTATCAGTTCCCAGGTGACATGAGTACAGCTTAGTCCGCTGACTTGACACTGTCACTTCGCCTCGAGTGTGTTCCCACTGTACTTTGATTACTACCCTACCACGGCTCAAAGGAGTCGTGCAAACAGGTATTAGTTGGGTGCAGTCCCGAAACACTTGGAGGCAGTGATGGTTAGACAGGATTCGTCTCTCCCGGTATTGGGGGTTGACATCGCGCTGTGTCTAGGAGAGCCATTACACGAGTAGTCCCTGGCCAGGGCAAGCGAAATATACTGGTAGGTTTCCAGTGTTATCTCAGGGTGTTCTAGGCTTCACTCCGACACGACTTGTACCGCTATTAGGGGACTGACGTTTATCGCCCCCTAGGCCCGGCATGCGATGTATCAGACGAACAGACCGGACTGTATGGAGATTGTCACATTCAGGCTCAGTAGGAGTTCGGATAGGTTTCACCTCGTCCGTCTTCTTATCGGCATCTACCTGGGGGCCGTTACACACAGCTAGTGCCGCCTGCGGTCTGTGGTTAAACCCACTGCCAGCGTAGTGTCGAGTCTTTAGAGTCCCACACAAAAAGCTATTCGCCTTTAGGCAAAAGAGTAGAAGTCGCATGGTTTTGCGACAGGTCGCATGGTTTTGCGACAGGGTTCGGTCACATCCGTGCACTTGTGCACGTACAGTGTCCGGACAGTTAACACTAGCGGGCTTTGGTTTAAGACAGATCCTAGTGTACGTTTTGGGATTGGTTTTTTCTAGTATGTATTCGTGTTCCTCGGAACGTGGATGCGGGTGTGTATGCACAGTTGACGGAGAGACAGAGGCAGAGGATTCTCATTAGGGTTGTTGACTGTTGACTGTTGACTGTTGACTATTGACTTTTTGCTCAACCCTAATGAGAATATGATATATGATTAACAATAATATTAATTAAGTATTATAGTGACATAGTTGTTGAGGGGTTGACTTTGTTGACTTGTTGACCGGTTGACTAGGTTGGACTACTTGACCATCATCATGACAATGGCTATCATTTCATGGCAAAGACTTTTGCTTTCTTGTTTCTCTTGTACAAAATGAGTACATGAAATGATATGGCTATTGTAGCTTAAACCATCACATAATACTTGATTGCTATGATTTGTTATGATGGCTTTGGATTATGAGAGCCAAGAGAGAAAAGTCTTGCTCATTCTCTCATTTCCTTTCTCTCTCTTGTGTTTGAGCTCTCACCCTCTTCCTCTTGCTCTCCCTCTCTCTAGTCTATGGTTCACTTGTCTCATGTGTTGAGAAGCAAGAACCATAGAGAAAATCCCAACACACTCTCCTCTACTCACACTAGTTCACAAGGTTTAGCAAACCGAGTGAACTAGTTTCTTCAAAGTTCGAAGAAGAAGCCAAAGGTAGAAGCTTTCGGGTGGATCGATCTTCGGCGCAAGGAGACGACGGGGTGAAGCCGATCCGTACACCATCGAGAGTTGAAGACGAAAGAGTTCAAGAAAGAAAGGTATAACCCCCTAACCGAGTAGTTAACAACTCCTAGTTAGGTTGTTAGGTAGATAGTTTAACAAAGATCCGTTTTGAGTCCATGTTACCTCCTCTAGAAAAATCGTTTTTCGTCATTTCCGCAAGCCCGTAAGTACCGGGAGCGGTAGCATGGACTTACAATGACGAGGCCCCGTGGCGAATGCGAATGGCATAAGCGTACGTCATATTTTGGTTTTTTCTGCAATGGTAGGATTAAATGATGGGACGCATTAAAAGAACTAATGCAAGAAAAATACGCATTAAATGAACTAATGCAAGAAAAATAAACCAAGTAAAAGTCGTTGGAACAATTTCAAAAACCACTCGGTTTCTTTTCAAAAATAACTTTTAAAGCGCGGAGCTTAAGCCACTCTTTTTAAAAGCTATCAAGGTTCCTTCGATTATATCAAGTTCACTACGTTCAAGGTTTCGCCAAAACCATTCGTAGCCCTCCGTCGTTTCGTATGAATATTCAATAGTATTCAAGCTATGTTTGTCGACCTTCGTCAAGGCATAGTGATTGGTAGCTGTTGGGTGTTTATATGTAGCATAGATAGATGCGTTGGTTTGGGACAGTCATATTACCTTGTTGACCTTCGTCAAGGGTATATACGGGTGGGTTCAAATTAACCTGGACAATGACGGGTAGAACTTGAAATGTGACTTATGATTTGTTGACCTTCGTCAAGGTCATAAAAGCATGGGGCAAAAATCCATATCGGGAGTTTCAAAAGAACTGAAACTTGCTAGCGATGCATACCATTTGGAGTGTGATGATTCTGGTAGGATTCCTTCAGTTTATCACACGATGATATTTGGATCCCGATCCTACTGTGAGTATATGCTACTCCTCCGGAACTTTCTCACTTAACGATCAATGCTATAAACCAAGTAGGTGTCTAGAAAGGTGTTAGCGGGGCTACGCCCCCAGGGAAAAGAGGTTCTTAAATTAAGGAACTTCGCGAAAGCATTGGAAAACCTCCCTCGAAGTACCGACACTAGCCTGGCTGAACGGTTAAGCAAGTATTGTACGGTGAGATTGATCCTGACTAATTCTTCCTTTTTGGTTTGAGGAAGGATTCGAGAGACAGTGGGAGCCATCCTGTTTAGACAAATTAAAAACCACTTTAAACTTGCAAGAGCATCATGCTGAGTGTTTTCTTCTCTCTCTCTTAATTGCAGCGACCCAGTGACCATACCTAGGTTACATCTAGATAATAAAATGACTGAACCTGACTGTTATGATTGGAAAAGGTCTGTCTAGATGTCCATTACCCATGACAAGCTGGGACACCTCTTAACTAATCAAACCCCTGCCGTCTCAGGTCCAGTTTCCCCTGTCACGGATATTTACATCCGCGGGACATCGGAAAAGGATTGTGCGAAAGCCAAGTGCCTCGTGTTAGCCTCAGTTGATGGTGCAAACCAGAGGCAGCACGAGAAGATGGACTCAGTTTCTATCTTCCTCCATAACAAAGATTTATATGGAGAGCAATCTCGTATCGCAAGATATGAGACCTCGAACGAATTGCTTCAAGCGAGGTTGGCTGTCGGGTCATCTGTAGGGGACAACGTCCTTACAGAGACCATCTATTTTGAGCTCACGGACCTGGAGACCACGTTGGAGAATGGGTCAAGTACTGACTTAATTCTACAGTCCCTGCCCTCTGCTTATACCCTGAAGGAAACCAGGGAAGAAGAAGGAAAAGCAAGGGCAAAAGTTTCAGGATTGGATGTAGTAAAAGAGGGACGTTCCTATTGTAACGGGAATGAACATTGGCAGAAAGATTGCAGGGCTAGCAAAGCCAGTAGCCAGAATTCGAAGCATGTTGTGGCTTCGGCTTCGGGTGTGTTTATGATAGAGAACTGTATGTCAGTTAACCCTACTTCCTGGGTATTGGATACCGGATCAAGATCTCACATCTGTAATTCATTACAGGCTCTGAGAAACCGTAGGGTTATCAGGAAAGGTGGTATGACTCTCAGGGTTGCTAACGGAATGAGCATGGATGCTGAATCCGTAGGGGAATATCATCTTGGACTGACAACTGGGCAGATATTGATTTTGCGTAACTGTTTGTATGTACCAGGTGCGACTTGTAATATCATATCTGTATCCTTACTTTCTAAGGAAGGATATGAATTTACTTTTGTAAGCGATGTAGTACACATCCACCTAAATCAAGTTCTGATTGGGTCAGGTACATTAAATAACGGGATATACGTATTAAATCAAGCTCAGATATTCAGTGTCCAGAACACACTTAAAAGAAAGTCTCCGGAAACAAATCAGGCTTTCTTATGGCATTGTAAACTGGGTCACATTAATGAGACACGATTAAATAAGTTACATAAAGAGGGGTACTTGAATCCGTTCGAGTATCAGTCTTATGCCACTTGTGAATCTTGTCTCATGGGAAAGATGACAAAGACTCCATTCACTGGACACGGAGTAAGAGCGAGCGAGCTCTTGGGACTCATACATAGTGATGTGTGTGGTCCAATGTCTATACATGCGCGAAGTGGTTATTCATACTTCATTACTTTCACAGATGATTTCTCTCGGTATGGACATTTCTTCTTAATGAAGCATAAATCCGAGGCCTTTGGGAAATTTCGGGAATACAAGAATGAAGTTGAAAAACAAACAAGCAAAAGTATAAAGACACTGAGATCTGATCGAGGTGGCGAATACTTAAGTGCCGAGTTTCTGGACTACTTAAAAGAGAATGGAATTCTCTCTCAGCGTACTCCTCCATACACACCACAACACAACGGTGTATCTGAAAGGCAGAACCGAACCCTATTGGATATGGTTCGTTCCATGATGAGTAAGGCTGAGTTGCCACAATCTTTCTGGGGTTATGCACTAGAAGCAGCTGCATATCTCTTGAACAAGGCTCCAACCAAGACTGTGCCTACCACCCCATATCAGATGTGGAGTGGGAAGAAACCCTGTCTTAAGTATCTTAAGATATGGGGATGTCCAGCTTTTGTAAAAAAGCAGCATGCGGACAAGCTCGAGGCACGCTCAGTACTGTGTAAGTTTGTGGGATACCCAAAGAACTCCAGGGGGTATCTTTTCTATTCCGCAGAAGAACAAAAAGTTTTTGTTTCTCCGCATGCCCACTCCTTGGAAACTGAATTTTTGGAAAATCAGATAAGTGGGTGCGCAATAGAACCGGAAGAAATTCCAGAACCACAAGTTGTTACTGAAAGCTTGGATGAACCAGAAGTTTCAGGAGAACAGGACATTCCTGGGCCACTCCGCAGGAGTAGTAGGCAGTCTCATCCACCCAAGAGATACTACGGTTTTCTCATAGACGGGGATAGAGAGGATTGCACTATCGATTATGATGAGCCTACTAGCTTCCAGCAAGCCATTCATAGCGGTGACTCGGTAAAATGGCTGGATGCAATGCGGACCGAAATGGAGTCCATGTACACCAACAAAGTATGGACGTTGGACGTTGCTCCAGACGGGGTAAAACCCGTAGGATGCAAGTGGATCTTCAAAAGGAAGATTGGTGTAGATGGACAGGTTGAGACCTATAAGGCTAGACTTGTTGCAAAGGGTTTTCGTCAAAGACCTGGTTTGGACTATGACGAAACCTTTTCTCCAGTGGCTATGCTGAAATCCATTCGGGTCCTTTTTGCCATTGCTGCCTTCCACGATTATGAAATCTGGCAGATGGACGTAAAGACGGCTTTCCTAAATGGATATTTGGAAGAGTGTGTCTATATGGATCAGCCAGAGGGATTCATTCAGAGTGGGAGCAGCGGTAAAGTGTGCAAGTTGCTCAAGTCCATCTATGGACTCAAGCAGGCATCGCGGAGTTGGAACATCTGCTTTGATGATACTGTCAAAGAATTCGACTTTGTCAAAAACCCAGATGAACCATGCATTTACAGTAAGATTGTAGGGAGAAGTGTGGTATTCCTCGTCTTGTACGTCGATGACATTCTCCTAATAGGAAATGATATTCCTATGTTACAGTCAGTCAAAGGATTCTTGTCACAGAGGTTCTCCATGAAGGACCTGGGCGATGCCAACTACATTCTGGGGATCCAGATCTATCGTGATAGATCTAAAAGGATGTTGGGACTTTCACAGTCAAGGTACATCGACACCATACTGAAACGATTCAGTATGGAAGATTCCAAGCACGGTAATCTACCGGCTTGTCACGGAATCACCCTCTCCAAAGAGATGTCTCCCAAGACTGATTTGGAAAGGGCTCGCATGTCATCAATACCCTACGCATCTACGGTAGGATCTATTATGTATGCGATGTTGTGTACCAGACCATATGTAGCATACGCATTGAGCGTTGTAAGCCGGTATCAGTCGAACCCAGGGGAGAAACACTGGATAGCAGTTAAGAACATTCTCAAGTACCTGAGAAGGACTAAGGAGATGTTCTTGGTGTATGGCGGAAAAGACCTCCAGATCGAGGCCTTTGCTGACTCCAGCTTCCAGAGTGACAGGGATGACTCCAAGTCCATGTCGGGTTATGTCTTTACCCTCAATGGAGGGGCGGTTTGCTGGAAGAGTTCCAAGCAGGAAACCATTGCTGACTCAACAATGGAAGCGGAGTACATAGCTGCTTGCGATGCCGCAAAGGAAGCTGTTTGGATGAAGAAGTTGCTCACGGAGCTTCAGGTGGTTCCTACCAGTGTTGATCCAATACCGCTGTATTGTGACAACAACGGCGCTATAGCTTTAGCGAAGGAACCCAGGTCCCATCAGAAGTCCAGGCACATTTTGAGGCGGTACCACCTGATCAGGGAGATCGTAGATCGCCGGGAGATCGAGGTGAAGAGAGTAAATACAAAAGATAACACTGCTGATCCACTCACGAAGGCCTTACCCCAGACTCAGTTCGAGCGGCCGATCGAGATGATAGGTCTTCGATACGCCAGTTCATGGCCTTAGTGCAAGTGGGAGATTGTTAGTGTATATACCCTAGAGGCCATTACTGTATCATACTAGCTTGTATATTACTTAATGGAAGCTTGGGATATTCACAGTTGTAAATACAATCTTGCTCAAAATGGTAGTATGCTACTTGGTTTGTTTCTACTTAAATATGTGCATGTGTTTCTTTTAGCATATCGCTTATACATATTAGTAGAGCCCTTAGGATCTTTGCTTGATTACCAGCGTTGTGATGGAAGTCACACTCGTGGGGGCTGGGTAATCTATAAGCACATCCTTATACAGGTCCCTAGTCATAGGACTATCGAGACAGGGCATCGATACTCCGGAGTAGACTAGCGTATGCGCTTCCCATCCCAGCAGGGGAGATGGTCTTTCCCACAGCCATCAGTACGTCGTACTGGAGATAGTATGCGGGTGCTCGTTGGGTTACGAGTACACTGGACAGGACTCGTCGGGAACTGTTGGTTGGTACTATACCTATCGTCAATTATCAGTTCCCAGGTGACATGAGTACAGCTTAGTCCGCTGACTTGACACTGTCACTTTGCCTCGAGTGTGTTCCCATTGTACTTTGATTACTACCCTACCACGACTCAAAGGAGTCATGCAAACAGGTAGTAGTTGGGTGCAGTCCCGAAGCACTTGGAGGCAGTGACGGTTAGACAGGATTCGTCTCTCCCGGTATTGGGGGTTGACATCGTGCTGTGTCTAGGAGAGCCATTACACGAGTAGTCCCTGGCCAGGGCAAGCGAGATATACTGGTAGGTTTCCAGTGTTATCTCAGGGTGCTTCACTCCGACACGACTTGTACCGCTATTAGGGAACTGACGTTTACCGCCCCCTAGGCCCGGCATGCGATGTATCAGACGAACAGACCGGACTGTATGGAGATTGTCACATTCAGGCTCAGTAGGAGTTCAGATGGGTTTCACCTCGTCCGTCTTCTTATCGGCATCTACCTGGGGGCCGTTACGCACAGCTAGTGCTGCTTGCGGTCTGTGGTTAAACCCACTGCCAGCGTAGTGTCGAGTCTTTAGAGTCCCACACGGAGAGCTATTCGCCTTTAGGCAAAAGAGTAGAGGTCGCATGGTTTTGCGACAGGTCGCATGGTTTTGCGACAAGGTTCGGTCACATCCGTGCACTTGTGCACGTTTGGTGTCCGGACAGTTGACACTAGCGGGCTTTGGTTTAAGCCAGATCCTAGTGTACGTTTTGGGATTGGTTTTATCTCGTTTGTATTCGTGTTCCCTGGAACGCGGATACGGGGGTGTATGCACAGTTGACAGAGACAGAGGCAGAGGATTCTCATTAGGGTTGCTGACTGTTGACTTTTATCAAACCCTAATGAGATTAAGACATATGATTAACAATAATATTAATTGAGTATTATAGTGACATGGTTATGGTTGAATGGTTGACCTAGTTGACTTGTTGACTTTTGTTGACCGGTTGACTAGGTTGGACTTATTGACCACCATCATGACAATGGCCATCATTTGGTTGCATGGACTTATGCTTGCTTGTTTTGTTCACCATTTGCATTTAATGCAAGAAATGATAGTGTCATTTGTCAAGATAATAACCTTTACAATATACTCAATTATCATTACTTGTTATCATGATGCTTTTGGATTATGAGAGGGTGTATGAGAAAAGTCTTGCTCATTCTTGCTTGAGCTTTCTCTCTCTTGAGCTCTCTCATTTTTCTCTTGCTCTCCCTCTCCCTCTTGCTCTCTCTCTACCTCAAGGGCAAACCACTCTCATGTGTTGAGACTCATTGCCCTAGAGATAAAAAGACTCCAAAACAATCCTCTACTCATCCTAGTTCACAAGGTTTAGCAAACCGAGCGAACTAGTTTCTTCAAGTTAGAAGAAGAAGCCAAAGGTAGAAGCTTTCGGGTGGATCCGTCTTCGGCGCGAGAAGACGTCGAGGAGAGGTCGGTCCGTACACCACAAGAGTTGAAGACGAAGGAGTTCAAGAAAGGTATACCCCCTAACCGAGTAGTTAAACAACTCCTAGTTAGGTTGTTAGATAGATAGTTTAACAAAGATCCGTTTTTGAGTCCATGTTACCACCCTCTTGAAAATCGTTTTTCACCACTTCCGCAACCCCGTAAGTACCGGGGAAGGGTAGCATGGACTTACAACAACCTCACGCTCCTAAAAAGGTGGACAAGCCAGGGGAATCATGCTCAATTATAAAGGAAGCCCCATGGGAGGTGGCCCTTTCAGCTATGACGAAAAGAATGCTGAAGGATCTCCAAACATGCCCAGAAATCAGGTGGAAAAGTCCGTTTGAACCCGAGATCATTGAGGGAATGCTGAAGCCGCGCCTGACTCCAAGAATGGGTAGCGATAATCAAAACGCTCAGGCCCAGCCGTTAAAGTCTTCGAAGACGAAGAAGAAGGTCAAGAAGCCCGCACAGCCTGATGACAAGCGCACGGACCTACAAAAGCATATTGATGCGCTGGAGGAATATAACCAGAAGGCGCGAACCCCGGTCACACTTCAAGAGTTTCTCACCCACATCCTTGAAGACACAGATAGCGACAAAGATGAGGGAGAAGACTCGTCAGATGAACCTGAGGATTATGTGGTAAGCTGCCACGTGATCTCTCACTCGTCAATAAATGGTGAAGAAGCTCCTGATACAGAGAAACTGGGGGTAAATCCCAAACCGGAACTCCTAGGACCGTCAGACGAGATGATTGACGTATTCCTAAACGAAGCTCTTCTGAAAAGCAAAGCTGATCAGGAGCGTGAAATCGCCGTATATGAAAAAGCCAAACGTCGGGGACTGAGCGAAAGGATTGAAATACCCCAACCGGATAGGTGCACTTCGGTCGCCAGCGAAAGCAGGTTCAAGACAAGGAAACGATTCGCTAGAGCCCTGTCAATGGGAATGAAGTTGCCCTCTTTCAGAGGAAATTCTCTTGGCGGTATACATCTTGATGAAGCAGACGTACATACTAACTTTTGCTTATACCATCAGAGGATTGCACACCCTACCGAAAAGTGCATGGCCTTTAAAACCTGGTGGCAGGGATATATTTCTCACCGACAACACGTTCAGCGAATGAAGCACAAGGCTCGTCGGGAACAGAGAAGCACGACAGATGAGCATAAAAGAACTGCCGGTGAATGTCACATGGTTGATTCCGAGGGATCGCAAGTTCTCACCTTCGGGAGTGATTCTGATGAAGAAATAGCCCTTGGCCCTCTCTTCAAGGAATCCATCTCTGAAACAGAAGAGACGAAGACCTGCGAGAACATTCAGCTGCGCAATCGCACGCTACCTGAAAAGAATCTCAGACACGCAAATAAGGGATCGAACAAAAAAGATAAGGGGAAAGAAAAGGTCCCTGAAGATATCACCCTCGATGACCGAGTTGTCGAAGAGCTGGCAGCAAAGGACCCGCCCAAGAAAAACAAGGTGGATTACAACGTTCTGGCACACCTAAGGAAAATACCCTCGCAGCTAAGCATTCTCGACGCCCTTCTGCTATCCAAAGAGGCGAGAGATTCTCTGATCAAAGCATTACAAGATCCTGACCAATTTCAATCTTTCCTTGCCGAAGAAAAGATGAAGAACGAGATGGAAGAAATTCACACAGCTGACATCACTTTCGGCGATGAAGATCTCCTCCTCGGAACATGCGAGCACAACCGTCCCCTATATGTCTCCGGGTATTGCCATGACATTAAGATAGGGAAGATCCTAGTTGACAATGAGTCCTCTGTCAATCTCCTAAATGTGAGGGTGTTAAAAGATATCTGTATGAGCGTTCAACACCTCGCTCGGGATAAAATCACTATCTCCGGATTTGACTCCCAGTCATCACGGAGGCTCAGGTCTGTAATTCTGATATTACGCTTTGGGTTGCTCGTCACTGACATCAAATTTCATGTCATTGACGCCAAGACTTGCTACAACGCTTTGCTCGGCCGGCCTTGGTTACACGAGTACAACATTATCCCTTCTACACAGCATCAGTGTATGAAGTACTTCAAAGATATTCAATTTTGTCATAAAACATCAGATGATGACACTCCCGGAATCCAAACACCCCGATCAAGAAAACGAGGTTCATCACCCGGATTATTGCTCCTATCACCGAGCGATAGGACATCCTCTCGAAGACTGCTTCACATTCAAAGACTGGTTAGAAGACCAGTATCAGCAAGGCAGGTTCACTTTATCCAGCATTTGGAGGGTAACCCCGCCACAGAAGCATGAACCGAAAGCCACATATGCAGCGAGAGTAGAGCCAGATCAACGTCGGTCTTGGAAGCGATCTCGCACCTGTCACGTAATAACACTGACAAAAGAAGGAGTGCCCAGAATATGGATGACCTTTCCTGGTGCTTTGAAAATGATGATGACGAAGTGATCTCAGAGTTTCCACCGGCACCAAAAGAACTGGAAGATGGGATACATACTACGGCAGATAACCTCAGAAAAATCGACTTGGGGATGGCAAACGACCCACAGCCTACGTTCGTCGGTGAGCTGCTATTTAAAGAACAGGTGGCTACACTCAAAGACATGCTCATGCAGTATAAAGACTGCTTCGCATGGAACTATTCCGAAATGCCGGGACTAGATCCAGAAGTAGCTGTGCACAAATTAGCGATATCTCCGGACATCAAGCCAATCGAACAAGCACCGAGAAGAAAGCGGATTGAACTTGAAATGAGCATCAATGCTGAGGTTAAGAAGCTAATCGACTCCGGCTTCATCCAAGAGGTTCAGTATCCTGACTAGACGCCAACATCGTCCCAGTGATGAAGAAAAATAGGATGGTGTGCATCTGCATAGACTTTCGGGACCTCAACAAAGCCTGCCCAAAGGATGACTTTCCCGTACCGGTCACCGAGCTGATGATAAACAACACGTCCACTCATGAAGTTTTCTCCTTCATGGACTGCTCATCAGGGTACAATCAAATAAAGATGCATCCCGAAGACCAGAAGCATACCGCTTTCCGGACTCCTCTAGGCATATTCTGCTACAAAGTGATGCATTTCGGTCTGAAGAACGCCGGCGCTACTTATCAGAGGGCCATGATGAAGATTTTCGATGACCTCATACATGAAATCGTTGAATGCTATATCGACGACCTCGTGGTTAAAAACAAATCACACGAGGACCATTGGGAGTATCAGAAGATAGTGTTCCAACGTCTTCGGAAATACAATCTGAACATGAAACCTCTCAAATGCGCGTTCGGAGTCTCCTCAGGCAAATTTCTAGGATTCATCGTACGACACCGCGGCATCGAGATAGACCCGTCGAAGATCAAGGCGATCATGGAAATGCCACCGCCAAGGACTCTGAAACAACTGCGGTCTCTCCAAGGAAAGCTCGCATATATCCGACGGTTCATAGATAACCTCTCCGGTAAATTCCGCCCCTACAATCACCTAATGAAGAAGGGGAACCCGTTCGTCTGGGATGGTAAATGCCAGAGTGCACTCGACGAAATCAAACAATACTTGCAGAATCCACCGGTGCCGACCGCTCCGTTCAAGGAAAAACCTCTCATCCTGTATACAACTGCCCTTGAAGGTTCCTTAGGCTCACTATGGGCACAGAAGAACGACCAAGGGAAGGAAAGAGCCCTCTACTACTTGAGATTTCTCCTGGGGGTAGAAAACAATTACTCCCCCAATGAAAAACACTGTCTGGCGTTAATCTTCGCAATAACGAAGCTCAGACATTATGCTTTGGCGCACGAAATCCGCCTCATATCAAAAGTGGATCCACTCAAATATTTAATGTCAAGAGACATATTAACAGGACGAATCGCTAAATGGGCCCTCCTCTTGATGGAGTTCTCGATAACATACCGACCGCTCAAGGCAGTGAAAGGCCAGGCCATCGCCGACTTCCTCGCTGAGCATCATATACCTGCTGATTCACCCCTAGATTGCGAATTGCCAGACGAGCACGCATTTGACACAATCGATGGGGAGAAAGGAGAGAGTGACACCCGATGGGAACTCTACTTCGATAGGGCATCTTCCATGAAGAAGCGAAAGCACAGCTCCCCCATAATCAAGTCTGGGGTAGGCCTCATCTTCGTGACTCCACAAGGAGAGATAATGCATTTTGCCTTTTCCCTAACAGAGCCGAGGACAAACAATGAAGCCGAATATGAAGCTTTGATAGCAGGACTTGAGATCGCTGTCGACATGGGGATCAAAAACCTCCTCATATACGGAGACTCCCAGCTGGTCGTTAGCCAAGTAAACGGCGATTATCAAACGTGCAAACCAGAGTTGGTGAAGTACGGCGAGAGGGTGTAACAATTGCTGATTCAAATCTCTGCCTATGCCCTGGAAAGCATACCGCGTGCGGAAAATAGCAAAGCAGATGCGTTAGCCAAACTTTCTAAAGAACTGGCTGATGAAAACCTCGATGACGTGAGGATCGTTGTGCAAAGTCGTCGGGTTCTCGCACCGGCAGAAATATCTCCAAAGTCGTTTGAAGAAAAGGAAGTGACCAAGAAAGCGGCCCTACAGATAAAGGACCAGGAAAAGGTCAAGGATTAGAGAGAAGTCTTTATAGACTACTTCAAATCCCGTCGGACACCCGAAGATGCATCCTCAAGGCATCAGCTCATGAAAAGAGCTCTGTCTTTTGCCTTCGTCAATGATACGCTGTATAAGAGGTCGTTTGACTCTCTGTGGATAAGATGCCTAGGACCGGAAGAAGCAAGGAGAGTCGTCCAAGAAACTCACAACGGACTCTGCGATTCTCATCAAGTCGGGCCGAAGATGAAGCTAAAGATCAAAAGGATGGGATACTATTAACCCACGATGATCCAAGACTGTCTCGAATACGCAAAACAGTGCCACTCGTTCCAAATTCATGGAGACTTCATCCACCAGCATCCAAATCCGCTACATCCAACGGTGGCTAGTTGGTCGTTCGAAATGTGGGGAACTGACATAATCGGGCCCATTGAACTAGCATCGTCCAGAGGGCATTGGTTCATACTGGCGACAACCGATTACTTCTCCAAGTGGGCAGAAGCAGTACCACTAAGAGAGTGAAGACGTAGAATATCCTCCATTTCTTCAAGACACACGTCATCTATCGGTTCGGCACTCCGCGACGGATTATCTCCAATAACGGGCCAGCCTACAGAAGTCACAAAATCAGCTGCTTTACGCATCAACATAATATAGACTGGAGATACTCTTCGGTCTATAATCCCCGAGCTAACAGACTGGCTGAGGCTTTCAACAAGACCTTGACGAAGATCGTGAAAAAGACGGTGTCCAAAAATAAAAAGGACTGGCATGAGAGATTGCATGAAGCTCTTTTAGCGTATCGAACTACGTACAAAAGAGACACAAACACAATGCCGTATGCATTGGTATTCGGTACTGAAGCAGTTCACCCCTTGGAGATAGAGCTACCCTCCTTACGAGTGGCGGTTCATTACGAACTAACGGACGAAGACAATGCTTATCTTTGGCTTGAGGAGCTCGACGCCCTTGACAAAACCCGGCTCATGGCGCAGCAAAACTTGGAAGCTTACAAAGCAAAGATGATGCGCTCATACGAGAGATTGACTAGGCCGAGAACATTTCGCCAAGGCGAACTCGTGCTAGTGGTCAAGAGACCTATGATCCCCAATCATGCCAAATGGGGGAAATTCGAGCCGAACTATGAAGACCCGTACATCATAGACAAAGTTTACCAGGGTGGGGCTTACTTGCTCATGGATATGCATGGCAAAAGACCCTTCAGTCCAATAAACGGCCGTTTCTTGAAGAAATACTACGTCTGACCGAGACGTCTATAAACTACTACGGACCGCAGCATCCCAAGGCTGACGCAAAAAAAATGGTACGTCCATAAGCGAGATGGGCACGGATGAAAACCGGAAAGGGCTCCGTGAGTAAAAACAGCAGGACTACCGGCGAGTTTGTGAAAACACGAAAGGGCGCAATCTCATTAAAAGACACTTGCAAGGTCCTCTCGACCCTGTAAGGAGAAAATACCTGCGTGAAATCCTTATGACTCACAAGTGAGCAACACACTTAAGAATCCCTACGATTCCTAAGGAGAAAACACACTTACGAGATCCTCACGACTCGTAAGGAGAATTCCCCTTTAAGACCCTCATGGCTCAAAGGATTCAAAAGCCTTAAGCTACAGGGATCTGAACCTGTTCTTAAGCCGTCATACACCCCGATTTTGTCCTACAAGCGGTTCAATATTGACCCTTGTATACAATCCACGGGCACAAATAAACATTTTCCTAACAGAGTCCCACCAGCGACTAGGGATATTCTCACACGGTGAACGACCCTTGTAATTCCCCTCGACTTATAAGGAGAAAACACTTTTGTAAAATCCTTACGACTTATAAGAGAACACACACTTAGGAATCCTTACGATTCCTAAGGAGAAAATGCACCTACGAGATCCTCACGACTCGTAGGGAGAAGTACCTTTATGAGACCCTTACGGCTCATTATGTCGAAAGCCTTAGACGACAGGATCCTAACCCTGTTTACTAATACCTTTGTTCAAATCGACAAAGGCAAATGATGATTCGCTCCTGACAATGTCCCAGTTGTAGCGATGCTGATGCCTAAATCGGTATCAAATCCCAAGTCCTTTCACAGAAAATGAAGATTCGCTCCTGGTAATATTCTAGTCGAAGCGATGTTGATGCTGAGATTGGCATCAGATTCCAAACTCAATACTCGTGGCAAAAGTCAGCGATCCATAAATGCATATGAAATAGCCAAAATGATAGGGCAACTTGCAACAAAATCAGCAAGTAAAATATATGCATACAAAATAGCCGAAATGATTGGGCAACTCGCAATAAAAAGCAGCGAGTAAAGAAAAAGAAAAATAGCTGAAATGATTGGACACCGAGAAAATAGCCGAAATGATTGGGCAATCACGACTTTCGCGATACAAAAAGCTGAAATGATAGAGCATCGCGGAAAGAAAACAAAAAAAATAATACATATAACATGAAACTTTTGCCCTACAGGTGTGATTACATCGATCCCTGTATACAATCCAGGGGCACAAACAAAAAATGGAACCATATCATCCCACCAGGCTCCATCAGAAAGAGAGCCAAGTCTCGATGGCCACATCTACAGCCTGGAGACCCACAACAGCGTTCCTCCTCATTCCAGCAGGATTCGGACGTGACAATCAATCTCGGAGCCACGGCAAAGTCCCTAGTTCTAAATCTCGACGGTTCATAGACAACCTAGAGACTACCTCGACATTCGTCTCGTTACAGCAGACGCAACGTCAGCAAAGCGGAGCCACAGCAAAGCACCTAGTTCCAAATCTCGATGGTTCATAGACAACCTAGAGACAACCTCGACATTCGTCTCGTTACAGCAGACGCAACGTCAGCAAAGCGGAGCCACGGCAAAGTCCCTAGTTCCAAATCTCGATGGTTCACAAACAACCTAGAGACCACCTCGACATTCGTCTCGTTACAGCAGACGCAACGTCAGCAAAGCGGAGCCACGGCAAAGTCCCTAGTTCCAAATCTCGACGGTTCACAGACAACCTAGAGACCAACTCGACATTCGTCTCGTTACAGCAGACGCAACGTCAGCAAAACGGAGCCACGGCAGAGTCCCTAGTTCCAAATCTCGACGGTTCACAGACAACCTAGAGACCACCTCGACATTCGTCTCGTTACAGCAGACGCAACGTCAGCAAATGACCCCATCATGGAAATACGTCATCCAATGACCCCATCGCGAAAATACGTCAGCCAATGACCCCGTCGCGGAAATACGTCATCCAATGACCCCGTCTCGGAAATACGTCATCAAATGACCCCGTCGCGGAAATACGTCATTCAATGACCCCGTCGTGGAAACACGTCATCCAATGACCCCGTCGCGGAAACACGTCAGCCGATGACCCCAACGCGGAAATACGTCATCCAATGACCCCGTCGCGGAAATACGTCATCAAATGACCCCATCGCGGAAATACGTCAGCCAATGACCCCGTCGTAGAAATACGTCATCCAATGACCCCGTCTCGGAAATACGTCATCAAATGACCCCGTCGCGGAAATACGTCAGCCAATGACCCCGTCGCGGAAATATATCAGCCAATGACGTCGTCGCGGAAACACGTCAGCAAATGACCCCGTCTCAGAAATACGTCATCAACTGACCCCATATGGCTAAAGTCAACCTTGACCCCGTATAGCTAAAGTCAATCTTGACCCCATATGGCCAAAGTCAACCCTCAACCTCCCCGTCAAAGCAATGCTTTGATTCGGGAGTAGGTCAACCCATCAATCACTTACGAGTCCTCTCGACTTGTAAGTAAGCAAATTCTCTTGGGAGATCCTTACGACTCTCAAGAGAAAACATACTTAGGAATCTTTACGATTCCTAAGGAGAAAATACACCTACGAGATCCTCTCGACTCACAGGGAGAAAAATCTTTATGAGACCCTCACGGCTCATAAAGTTGGAAAGCCTTAGGAGGCAGATCTGAACCTAACTCCTAATCCACCGTTGTCCTACAAGGAGATCAAAATAGATTATCTACTAAATGCATTTGCTAAAAGGGACACACCGCCATGAAACAAAATATGTCTTTTATTCATGAATCAAAATGAATACAAAGTACAATCTATAAAAGAATAAAAAAATACTCTCATTCAGGAGTAAGTACAAAAGGAGAATAAAGAGAAACATATACATTTCTTTAAGCCGGCGGACGGTTTAATAGATTCGTCAGTTCATCTTTCTTCCGCTGGGTCTCAGCTTCATGATTCGTTATTGCTATGAGACGGGCATCCGCTTGAGACTGTTGGGCCTAATACGAGGCAGGCCGACATTCAAGCTCCTTTTCGGTAACTTTGTAAGCTTCAACCATCTCGCGAGTAAAAATGATGGCTTTATCAATAGCTACCACCTCCCTGATAGCTTCTTGAAGCACCCGCCAAAGTTCATACGCACGAGTGGTCTTGGACATGAGTTCAGCTTGAAGTTCCCCCAGCGCATTGGAAGCCAGCTCCCTCTCTGAAAACTTTCGGTTGAGCCTTTTCTCACATGACTGCAGATTTGCGGTGCACCGTTCAACCAACCCCCACAAGCTCGCCTTTGCAGCCATGACCTCTAAAGGAAGGCGCGTGCACTCAAGACTATGTAAGAAAGCCTCCACCCGACGAAAAACTCAACCCAGACATGCACCAATGTCTCATCATGGTAAACAGCAAGAAAGGGAAGAGAAATGTTGGCTTCAGCAGCAAATTCTTCGGCCATGATCGAGCTACCAACACGAAGATCTTCGATGAGAACCGACAAAGAGTGAAGGCTTTGCTTCGCCATCCGTTCAGATGCACGTAAGGCATAAGGGCCAGGTGGCATAATGATGCGAGACTCCAGCAGGGTAAGAATGGGCAAAGTTGTTAAGATTCATAAACAATTAGCGAGATTTGCAAATAAAGAGTGGATGGAACAACGTCAAAACTTTGCTTACCCAAAGTCATGTAAGAAGGGTTTAAAAGATCCCCAGGCCCATCAAGGATCTCAACTTCGTCGTCAGCTTCCAGAACTACAGAAGACATTAGCATCGTTATACGAAATAATAGTAATGCCATGAGGAGGGGAAAATAACACTAACCTTGCCCAGAAGAGAGGACGATGCATTGTGGGGATGTTGCCTGCGGAGCGGCCATCTCGAGCAAACGCTGGAAAGATTTTCTGGGGGATAGGTCCACGATGGACGCCGCCAATCCTCGTAATTCTGAAAAGAAGGAAGGATTCAGATAATGAAGAGATCATTAAAACAAAAGATAGAAGAATACCTTCGATACTCCTCCCGCTTTGAACGGGAGGGATAGCAGTTTCGGCAGCCTCCTCCATACCCTCAGGCACATCATCGGAGACATTTGCTGGTGTGACGGCTATCAGTCGAGGGGCAGCGGCCACCACTTCAGAGACGGCAATCTCGGTTACCTGTTCCACTATCTCCAGGCCATCACCAGAAAGGTCCATTAAATCCACGGCCGGAAGGGACGCCTCTTCAGGGTGAACAGGCACAAGGGGAACAGAAGCCGCCAATGGAAGCTCTGCAGCAGGAATAGCAACTGTAGCGACCCTCTCCACACCTACTGGTGTCTCATCGGGGATATTTATAGAGTCCACGGTTAAGACGCTACTCGAGCTTGGATTCTCTGCCATGGCAGAAGTCCCTGCAAAGTTTTACGAAGATAAGAAGACATAGAAAGCAAAACAAATTACCTGCCAAAGGGAAAATACAGAAAAACGTGCATACCGATATGCCAAGATGCCTCGGGTATAGCTTTTTCATGCCGACGTTCCTTCCTAAGGAGGTATTCTCGCCGGGGTTCTAGGGTAGATTCATGGCCGCCGGTCCACAACGACAACTCATCTTCAGAAGTGGCAGAGATAGGCTTTTTGAGGGCTATCTCGCCTCCCTGCTCCAAAGGACCTATGAATACTCATCATACTGATGGAGGATCTTCATAGAATATTACGGCAGGATAGGAACTCTTCGAAACGCACACGTTCTCGATCTCATCCTGGGAACGTCTTATAGCCTCAGCCAATTGTGCGGCTTCCTCGGCAGATGAATCTGGAAAAAGAAGACCATCATCCGGCTCTTGCATAGATATTGGTTCGTCTTGAACGATAGGCTCGGATTCCATTAAAAAGTCAAGCAGACCGGTGACTGTATTTTTCCTCCGTTTCGACCCGGAACTGGCGCTGGAAGATGATCGCTTCCTTCCCTTCGGCGCTTTGGTGCGACATTGCCCAACCTCGCCTCTAGTATCCTCTTTTGGCGGTGCTATCGATGATGACACTGCCATCGATGACGCCGCAACTGATGGAACTTCTACCGACGCCTCATCAGAAGCTCTTGCCTGAGCTCTAGTGTGCATCGGCATACCAACTGTGGGTGGAGTCAGGCCCGTATCCACCGCCTCAGGAATAAGTAAGGCACCAGTACCCCTCAAGGGAGGGCGAACCATTGTCCACGGTCGCGGCGGGAATCCCATAGCCTGAAGTGGGGTGGGAGCTCTATGTCCAAAAAGTATCCTCCTTTCCTCAGCAATGATGGGACCAACTCGGTGGCGGTACCAACCTGTAAAAGCCCCCACACACCTTGGAATGTAGTCGGCCTCAGGGATCATGAAGCGAGAGCCGGTGTTCAGCCGCATGAAGTGATGAGTGGCATCACGAACAACTTCCAAAGACGAGCTGGGCTCCACTATAAATGCCTCGAAGGGAACACCCTAGTTATAACCCAATTGCCGGGCAAAGCGGTGTGGATTATATAGCATAAAAAGAACCGCATCGTTTCGACGGAACACCAAATAACCCATTCTGATCGAATACAAGTGCATGGCTTCCTTAGGCTTCAAGGATAATGCTCCCACTTTTGATAAATCAAACAGCTGTTGAATAGGTCCCGAAGGAGCATAGAAGACTACCATCCCCCCTTCGTTGGCAAGGATTAAGAAGCACACGAAGAGCCCCTAACTGAGTCGGATCAGGAGCAGAAGAGTCCACAAACCGCATGAGTCGCGGGAAGGTATAAGCATCATAAAAACCCGATCTCTGGTGCGCAGTGAATGCCCCTAACACATGCATCTCAATCCATGACGTAAAATAATGAGGAGAGAAACTCACCACATCCACACCTGGGGTCGAGGTATTGGCCGCAGTACTCAGCCCATGGTACAAGTGTGATAACCCTGCAATGCCCATGGCTAGTCGTGTCCCTTCGGCAATGCGATGAGCAGGATAAATGACCGAGGCTCTCATATGTTAGTGTATATGCCCTAGAGGCCATTACTGTATCATACTAGTATGTATATTACTTAATGGAAGCTTGGGATATTCACCTTGTATATACAATCTTGCTCAAAATAGTAGTATGCTACTTGGTTTACTTCTACTTCAATGTGTACATGTGTTTATCTTTGTATATTGCTTATACACATTAGTGGAGCCCTTAGGATCTTTGCTTGATTACCAGCGATGTGATGGCCGTCACACTAGTGGGGCTGGGTAATCTAGAAGCACATCCTTATGCAGGTCCCTGGTCGCAGGACTATCGAGACAGGGCATCGATACTCCGGAGTAGACCAGCGCATGCGCTTCTCATCCCAGTGTGGGAGACGGTCTGTCCCACAGCCGTCAGTACATCGTACTTGAGATAGTATGCGGGTGCTCGTTAGGTTACGGGTACACTGGACAGGACTCGTCGGGAACTGACTAGTTGGTATTATACCTATCGTCAGTTATCAGTTCCCAGGTGACATGAGTACAGCTTAGTCCGCTGACTTGACACTGTCACTTCGCCTCGGGTGTGTTCCCACTGTACTTTGATCACTACCCTACCACGGCTCAAAGGAGTCGTGCAAACAGGTGGTGGTTGGGTGCAGTCCCGAAGCACTTGGAGGCAGTGACGGTTAGACAGGATTCGTCTCTCCCGGTATTGGGGGTTGACATCGCGCTGTGTCTAGGAGAGCCATTACACGAGTAGTCCCTGGCCAGGGCAAACGAGATATACTGGTGGGTTTCCAGTGTTATCTCAGGGTGTATTGGGCTTCACTCCGGCACGACTTGTACCGCTATTGGGGGACTGACGTTTACCGCCCCCTAGGCCCGCCATGCGATGTATCAGACGAACAGACCGGACTGTACGGAGAATGTCACACTCAGGCTCAGTAGGAGTTCAGATGGGTTTCGCCTCGTCGGTCTTCTTGTCGGCATTACCTGGGGACCGTTACGCACAGCTAGTGCCGCTTGCGGTCTGTGGTTAAACCCACTGCCAGCATAGTGTCGAGTCTTTAGAGTCCCACACAGAAAGCTTTTCGCCTTTAGGCAAAAGAGTAGAGGTCGCATGGTATTGCGACAGGTCGCATGGTTTTGCGACAGGGTTCGGTCACATCCGTGCACTTGTGCACGTACAGTGTCCGGACAGTTTACACTAGCGGGCTTTGGTTTAAGCCAGATCCTAGTGTACCTTATGGGATTGGATTTATCCAGTTTGCATTCGTGTTCCTCGGAACGCGGATGCGGGTGTGTATGCACAGTTGACAGGGAGGCACAGACAGCGGATTCTCATTAGGGTTGTTGACAGTTGACCGTTGACTTTTTGACTTTTTGCTCAACCCTAATGAGAATATGATATGTGATTAACTATTATATTAATTAAGTATTATGGTGACTTGGTTGTTGACTTTTGTTGACTTTGTTGACTTGTTGACTTTTGTTGACTTGTTGACTTTGTTGACCGGTTGACTAGGCTTGACTAGTTGACCATCATGATAACCATGGCTATCATTTCATGCCAAAGACTTTTACTTCCTTGTTCTCTTGTGTAAAATGAGTGCATGATATGATATGGTTATGGTTGCTTCAACCATCACATAAGACTTTTTTGATATGATGAGTTATCATTGCTTTGGATTATGAGAGGGTGAGAGACAAAAGAGAGCCTCATTCTTTCTTGCTCATTCTCTCTCTTGTTCTTGAGCTCTCCTCTTGCTCTCACCCTCAACCTCTTGCTCCCTCTCTTGATCTATGGTTCTCTTGTCTCATGAGTTGAGAATCAAGAACCATAGATAAAATCCCATTCTAAATCATCTCTACTCATTCTAGTTCACTAGGTTTAGCAAACCAAGTGAACTAGTTTCTTCAAAGAACGAAGAAGGAGCTAAAGGTTGGAGCTTTCAAGTGGATCTATCTTCGGCGTACGGAGACAACGAGAAGGAGCCATCGAACCACCATCGGAGCTTGAAGAGAAGGAGTTCAAGTTTAGGTATAACCATCTTCATCCGAGCAGCTAAATATCTTTAGCTTAGTTTGCTAGTTTTAGTTTAGGTAAAGATCCCGACCTAGCTTAGTCCATGTTGCCTCTTGCGTCAAAATTTTGATTTTATACCGTTTCCGCCTCCCCGTAAGAACCGGGGGTCGCAACGTGGACTTACATCATAAAGCAACGATGCGTTGGAACGACAAACCAACTGAGCCAAAGGCTGATAAAACCGACGAAGAAAGTTTCTTCATCCATACCGGGAGCCGCAATCGACTCAAAAGGTACGGCCGACAAAGTTGGGATGTAAAACTGTGGCAAATCTTCTTCTCTGGCCGGTAGCTTATTTAGCCCAAACCCGAAGGGGTCGTTAATATTCGCGAACTTCGGAGCCTCCTTTGATAAGACATCTCCATGAAGGAAGCAGGCGATAAAACTCTTAAAAGTGACGCCTTGTTACTCTGACTCTGCGACAGCTTCTCGAAAATACCCAGAGTCTTGATTAGACTTGGATACTTGTGACGGACGGCATTTTCGATCGACAAGCCGTCAAGCGTAGCAGTCACAGTTGCGAATGCATACTCGCCAGGAGGCAGCAATTCTTCATAAGGCACTCCCCTGATCGGCAAACCGGAGATCTTGCGAAACTCTTCCAAAGAGATCGAAACTTCGCGATCCCTAACAAGAAAGTGTTGGTAGGAAGATTCCATTGATTTAGGAAAGCTTTAACCCACCAGACGTGGGGAGACTGATAATGAAAGAGAGACGCGTACACCGCCTGGTAAAGCCCGACCTTCTGCAGTCGCGCATGATGGGCAGACAAGATATAACGAGCCCAAAGAAGATAGCCCGTTGGATGGCGAAGGGTAAGCCCTATCTTATAGACTTGTCCCCAGGGATGGGCTTCACCTTGGTAAATACGACACCCCAAGATGTCTATGGATGGCAAAGGGTGGTTTGATATCCCAGTTGTCGACGGCTCAAACCGACCCGTAAGAGTCCAATCCAGCACCACCACGGCAAAGGCAATCCGAGGACGCTCCATCGGCAAGAATGGGTGGAGAGGCTCTGTTGGCACCTCGTAAAGAAAGCGGCGGCGGCCCTGAATGATATGCTCGTACCAGGTTCCCCACAAAAGCAGGTTGGTGCAATTTGGGTCATGAGCCCTAATCATTGCCATCACTTCTTCGTCAGACGGTGATTGAGGAAAAGCAGCTTCCGAGTGGGTAAAAAGAAAGTATGGAAGAGAAGCCATTGTTCCTGAAATAAAGGAAGGGAAAACTGTTAATGAAACCTACATGTGCATATATATATATATATATGAATATATATAGACAATGGAAGAAAACGACAAGCAGTTTATTCCATGGGACCATTGATTGCAAAACACATGGGCCCCACAAAATCAATATGGCGGCTCACTGATGATGAGGCAGGGTAATCATTATCAGAACAAAGAAAGATTCTCAATAAATGAATAGTGGAGTTCAAACATCTCTGCACATTCCCCCAAGAAAAAGCCCATCATGAACTCTGTGCAAATCAAACAGAACCTCTCCTAAAAAAAATTTGTCAAGAACAACTGAGAATAAAAATCGCAAGAGGTCTTCTTGTTAGAACTAAGTTCTCTGAGGGAATTAAATTCCTTTTGAACAGAAGAATTAAATTCCAAGAAAATTTTTAGAGCTGAGCTCCTTGGAATGGAATTAAATTCCAGAAGAAAATAAGTACCGTCATCAATCCCCTAAGAACAGAAAAATGCCTAACATTGGGGGCTTACTATCTAAAGATCGTGCATTCTTAGAGCTCGGAAAAATGAGTTTTTTATTAAAGAGAAAAACCCTTGGGGTGGATTTAAAATCCAAAGAGAATTTTATAAAAAAAATTCCTCGGCCGTTCAAGATCATTACGTGAAGAAAAGATTCTTTTTTGGACAGAGTTAAACTTTGAAATTTTTTGAACGGAGAACTGAGCTCTGAGGAAGAGAATTAAATTTTCAAAGAAATTGATAAAGGAAGAAGATGAAGAAATAGAGGCGTTACTGATGAGACCGCTGCATTTATAGGACATGATAGGAAACGGTTCATCTTCCACGTTCCCTAGGCAAATCCAACGGCCACAAAGATGACAGCATTGCACTTACGTGCAAACACGTGAGAACAACGCTGTGGGGGCATTTGTTCCCTCATGGGAACTGAATAAAATACAAATAAAGCAAAAAGGAAAACCCCCAAATGGGGTATCACGTGCTCACACGTGACCAGGCCTCACGTGCAAACACGTGACCTTTTTTATAGGCAGATTCTATCTACGCCTGAATGCCTAATTGATAAAGTCGCGTGCCCACACGTGATGGGCTCTTGAACCCACTGAATTAACAGAATTAAATTCTAATTAAAAGAAATTAAAAGCATTTGTTCCCTCATGGGAACTGAATAAAATATATAAATAAAGCAGCAAGGAAAACCCCCAAAAGGGGCATCACGTGCTCACACGTGACCGGGTCCCACGTGCAGACACGTGACCTTTTACGGGCAAAGCCTATATGCGCTGAATAAAATAAACAATTGGAAATGATTAATCAGTGGGGTCACGTGCCAACACGTGATGGGTTCATGAGCCCTCTGAACTAATAGAATTAAATTCTAATTAAAAGTTGTATCAGTGAGGTCACGTGCCAACATGTGATGGGTTTCTGAGCCCTCTGAACGAATAGAATTAAATTCTAATTAAATGATTAATCAGTGGGGTCACGTACCAACACGTGATGGGTTCCTGAGCCTTCTAAACTAATAGAATTAAATTCTAATTAATTGCTTAATCAGTGAGGTCACATGACAACACGTGATAGACTCCTAAACTCTCTGAACCAATAAAATTAAATTCTAATTAATTGCTTAATCAGTGAGGTCACGTGCTAACACGTGATAGACTCCTAAACCCTCTGAACTAATAGAATTAAATTCTAATTAAAGGGAATCAAAAGCACTAATTGGAAAAATATTTTCTTAGATCTTTCCAAACCAAAAAGATTGCACTCTGTAAAGTAGAGCACCGTTGGATTAAAAATCCAATGGTAACTAAAAAATCACCAATTTATAGAAAGATTCTGTACAAAGAAATATTTTCCTAAAACTTGCCAGGAACAACAAATAAAATATTTTATGGATTAAAAAATCCAATGGTGAATAAAATTCACTGAATGATCTAAAAGATCATGTTAGTTATAAAATCAATCAAAAATCTCTCAATGAGAGATTGGCTTACAAACTGATTCTTTTCTTTCTCCTATAAATAGGAGCCAAGAAGAGAAGAAGAAAAAATGAGACAACAACAGAGAGAGAATACAGAAGAAAAAGAAAGAGAAGAGAGAAAAGAAGATCTCTTCAGAGAAAAAGAAAGAAAGAAAATTCTAGGTAAGAGAAGGAAGGAGATCATTTTATAAGCTCCCACAATACAAAAGAGAATTTAATTCTCAAACCAAGAGTTTAACTCTTCTAAAAAGAACTTAGTTCTTCTTCTGGTTGAAGATCTGCAGAAGCAGATCTCCCCACAAGTTGAGAATTTAATTCTCATCGGGGAGATTCTGCCAGATCCAAAATTTAGAGGGAGAATTGGGTTTAAAGAATTTAATTCTTTCAAACACATAGGAATTTAATTTCTATAAATAAAATTAGGTTTTAACCATATAAAAGAATTTAATTCTTAAACAAGGGATTTAACTCTCCATGCACGTAAAAGATATCAGTACCCAACATGATCACGTGGTAACACGTGACCCTCCTTTCTTTCAACCAGAAAAAGAGATTTCCCAAAATGTTTAGGGAAAACAATAAAGACAGATTCTCTTTTAGGGTGTATCACGTGCTCCCACGTGATAAAATTAGGTTTTAACCATATAAAAGAATTTAATTCTTAAACAAGGGATTTAACTCTCCATGCACGTAAAAGAGATCAGTACCCAACATGATCACGTGGTAACACGTGACCCTCCTTTCTTTCAACCAGAAAAAGAGATTTCCCAAAATGTTTAGGGAAAACAATAAAGACAGATTCTCTTTTAGGGTGTATCACGTGCTCCCACGTGACCCTTAAAAAGCTCCTCAAAACAAAAGAGAGTAAGGCCAAGACAGTTTCTCCTTTTGGGTGTATCACGTGCTCCAACGTAACCCCTGACAAATACTTTTAATATCCAACGCATGGATACCCATCACGTGCCCACATGTGATGGTCATAAAGGTCAAGTGTTTAACACTTATATGCACATTCTGAGAATAAAATAAAAGAAGCAAGGCCCAGTCTTCAGGCGCCTCACGTGACCCCACATGAGCGCTTCAGTTTTAGTGTTTAACACTACTTTAAGCAACTCATGTGGGAGCACGTGAGCGCCGAATGTACTATAGTGTTTAACATTATATTCGAGTCAATCTTAGCCCAAATTAGCTAAGTCTTCCAGAGGCAAGACCCCCTTTCAACTGAACCCCAATTATACTCTTGTCTTCCAAAACTGATCATCTCATATGGCATTCAAAGTGATTCCTAGAGCCTTCCAACCAATATTGGTTCAAGGGTACATCTCTTCATACCTCTGATACATGTCGTTGTAATTTTTCAACGTCTTTAGAGAGGTGGAGGGTCCTAATAACCAATAACTTTTTGTGCATCCCCAAACGGTTAAACCAAAACCAGACTACGATATCTCTAAATAAAACTGCAATGTCTTTAAACCGGACTATGAGGTCCTTAAACTCATGGACTGTGATGTCCTTAAACTTTATGGACTGTGGGGTTCTTAAACTCATGAACTATGATGTTCTTAAACTTTACAGACTATGATGTCTTTAAACTGGACCGCAAAGTCCCTAAACTAAAACAATAGAGCCCAAATGCTCTTTTATTGGATCTAAATGATCCTGTTAAGTAGATCTTAGTCTAAAATTAGACTAACGTATCCTTAACAAATGGTTAAGTTGATCTTAGTCTAAAATTAGACTAACGTATCCTTAACAAATAGTTAAGTTGATCAAATTAACAAATGGTTAAGTTGATCTTAGTTTTAAATGAGATTAACGATCCTTAAACCCAACCCAAAACCCAAATCTAAAGAAAATTCGGATTTTGACTAATCCACGCTCTACGGGCGACAACATAAATTAGTCTCCGTATACAATCCACGGGCAACCAAAAACAAAACAAACACACATGATACAAAGTGACCATCTGGAGAAGGAGAAAGTGGTTACCGCGATGCGGTAGCGTAATTAACTGCAGGGGCTTGCACCTACAGGGAAGAGCGTCCCCACAATCAAAAACCCCTCAAAAGATGGGGAATATGACAAAGTCTGATACATCGGCCGCATCCATCTAAACCTCCGATACACTGTGCCATAAATCAACTTGGCATTTTCGGAGAGATGGACGGATAAAGCCAAATAGCATCTGCCCCCAAAATACAGGCCAGACGTCCCAACGTCCCGGTCGCGTCTTTCGGTGGAGAACAACAATGTGGCGAGCGACAAACACCTTTTGTTCTTCAGTGTGGTAGACAAGATATCCCTTTATATTCTTGGGGTATCGCACAAACTTGCACAAAACCGATCGTTCCTCGAGCTTGTCACGCCCTGCTTCCCAGTGTATGGGCAAAGGACGCGACTGGCCGCTACGTATTTACTCTGAAATAAATACGCTAAGCGTATCTAAGCAATATAAATAAAAATGCACAAGAGACAAAAAATATAATTGAACAACAACTTTATTCATTAACATTCTTTTGTACAATGCATGGAAAAGTGAATGCATCTGAATGAAAGCAATGCCTAAACAATGGCATAATAGAAATGGAAACGAAATGAGTACAAGTGTAACTACAGCTCGGGATCTTCAATAAACTGATCCAAGTCTTCAGTGTTAGGCTCGATCTCTGGAAGGTCTGAATCACCTGATGACATTCAAGGAAGAAAGAAAGATAATGTCGTCAGCGAATAATCGCTCGGTAAGTCCCAAAGATAAGTGAGAAATAGAATAGACAGAGAGAGAGAGAGAGTGTGTGTGTGTGTGTGTGTAGCTTTTAAAGTTGTATTATATTGTTATAATATTGTATTTAGTGTTAACGCTGTTGTTTGTAGCTTGGTACAGAAAGATACCAGTGTATACGAGAGGAGTCTCACTTGCCTCGGAGACTAAGGTATCAGGAACTCAAGGAACCGTTCATGCCACGGTACAACAGTAAAGGAATACAGGTTAAGTGTCTTATGGTTGCAGTCTCGTGCCACTTCTAATACCTTCCGTACCAATCTACCCCTTAAACCCCGCGATATCTTGGTTGTATTGTTTGTATTGTATTGCAACTTGTAATGTCTTGTAATATAGATTGTACAATTGGATGACTTGCCGAAACCATGATATCAGTAAATGGATGTAACTGGAGAATCATGTAAATGGAAGTATATCCATGGTTCGGTTCGGTCAATATAGGTTGAATATATCGAATATATGA
Source organism: Agapanthus africanus (assembly GCA_030015575.1). NCBI lineage: Eukaryota > Viridiplantae > Streptophyta > Magnoliopsida > Asparagales > Amaryllidaceae > Agapanthus > Agapanthus africanus. Next base: position 725,630,175 of record CM057339.1, read on the forward strand.
ATTCATGGATTCATATTGAATTATAGTTTGTGCTTGAATCATATTCAAGTCAGATTATTTATAATGAGACTCAGTCTGAGTCAGAACAATTAGAAAAAAAATTGAATTCTTGAATTAGGTTTTGATGTTATCGGTAACCGCTGTACATGGGCGGCAGGATTTGTGTCTTTTTCAAAGACGATTACCGTGTTGATAACACCGTTTGTTAAGTTGTCTAACTTAAAATAAGCAAGCACCCACTTCTCTGGCTCCGTGAGGCTTAAGAGATTGGTCCCGCTTGAACCTATATTTATTAGGGTCCTTATTGTAATTTATAAAACTTGAGGGGGTTTTATGTAAAAATAATTTTGTATAATTTAAAAAATACACCTCAAGTATTTAATTATTGTCTTTAGAGTTTTCATAGCTGTGGATTTTATATTTGTGACATTTCTAGTGAATAAAACTATTTTTTCATAATACATGGTATTTAATTGTAAAGTGTTGGACTTGTATAGAATTTCATAGTATTTTCATGTAAAGTGATTCTTTTGATTTAGAAAAGTTGGAATATTGATATTATAACAAAAATAGATATTTTGATAATACATATATATTTATATATTTATAAAAATAATTTTTAATTTATTATTTTCTAGAAATCTCATTTTTTAAAGATATTTGTATTTTAAATCTCTCGAGACCGAATGCTCCTTGTGGATGTCTGAATCTCGCACTACTAAGACCGAGAATGTGTGATAATCCGCACCATCCCGAACAGATTCCCCAAAATGAGTTGTAGCGGCGCTTTACAAAGATTTGTAAAAAAATACGTAATCTTGTAAAAACGGTATCTATAAGTTAAAGATAGTTTTGTGTAAAACGGTATTTCCCGAATCTATATTTCCCAAAAGGTATTTTTCTATGTTGAATATGAGTGTTGTGAAGAGGTGGGTCATTACCTCGTGATCTAACTAAAGATATAGCAAGATTAATGATGTTTTAAAGTCGAAAGTATACTACATGATATTTTACTAAAAAAGAGCGGTAAAAGTTACAAAATGAAATATTTTTCTATGAAATTTGTTCAAAATGTTTTGTTAATGATTAATAGTCAAGATGTAAGAGTTTAATATGGTTGTGTTAAGTAAAATTGAACTTTATAAAAAAACCGAATCGGAAGTCGGATTTAACTCCGCTTCCGTCGGGTTTTTGAAATACATGTTTTAAGGATAGAAAAGAGGAGAGGGAGGAAGGAGTTAAGGGTTTATAGTTAAGAAAAGAGGGAGAGGAAGAAATAGGAGGCATCGGTGCGTCGTTTCGTCGCCAGGAGCTCCTAGGGTCGTCGTCGGAAGATCGCCGGAGTTTCGCTCTTCGCTAACTCCACTTGTACACAAAAGTTCTATAGAGTTTTCTTGAGAGTTTGGATAGAATTATGAGTGAGAGGGGTGTGTTTAGGGGTGGTATTTATAGGGTAAAACTAGTGTTAGGGTAGATGAAAATTTATATTGAAAATGTAATAAAAATTGTATTTAAAATGGAGTAAATAGGTGTTTTAAAAGACTCTGTTACTGTGTAGTAAATTTAAACCATACAGGAGTTTAGGAAAGACTAAGAGGCAAAACTTTCATGTTGGACAATCGGCGATCCGGCCGAGTCTGTTACTGTGTAGTAAATTTAAACCATACGGGTCAAATATCATATTTATCACATGACTCATCTGGTATCCTTATCATCATATGTAATGAACTGGGGTACAGATCTAAGTCTAGTACAAGCTGATACCATCAACAATATATGTGCGTGTGTCTGAAACACCTCGCCTAAAGATCCGCTATAATATCATGTCGTATCTCCTAATACGAACCAAATCATATCACCGATCTCACGGCATCAAGCTCTATCACATCGACTCATCTCCAAGTACTATATACTACCTTCTATCATCCGTGTACCCGTATATGTATATATATAAACCCACGCATCCACATCTATCCATATACATATAACATGTACACCCAAAACTATATCTCGTGCGTGCATGTGTATGGGTAACAACCTCACTCTAGGGTTCACGACTAAGAAACCAACTAAACCACTTTCCCCATGATCTCCTAAAGATTTTCTTGATAAGTGTTTATATCCCTCAATAACACATCTAAGTATATCTATATCATATCATATCATTTCTTACGACATTGTGGGGGTGCTATACGCCATCCACCCGACTTCCTCCGTAGATATATATCTACTCACCTTGATCTTCGCTTTCTGGAGTCGATGACGCTACGCTCATCCTCATCGTCTCGAAGTCCACGTGGGGTGCCTACATATCATATATAGCATCATAAACAAAATCATGCATGAAAACCAAAATGTCGCACGAATCACCCATAGGTCAAAACCTATGGTCTACTCACACCAAAGAGCCCAAAAACACCCGATATCGACGTACAAACGTCAAGTGACCCAATACAATATCAAATACCAAAACTTGAATTCATAGACAACACGAATTACAAAGCAGAAACCCATAAAAGTGGTACCAGATTTTAGTTCAGGTCAAAACTAGGTGCACAAACAGTACTGGGATGATGTATAGGATGTATATGACCTACAGAAGCAACCTGGGAACCTAATTCACCAATGTGGTCGGCCCCTACCCCCAAAAATCCGGCCTCCTCAGTTTTATAGGCTCAGAATGTGTTCGTATTGGTAGGGTGGCCTCCTGGGGGTCCATCTAGGTCAATGGTATTGTTTACTTTTCTCAAAAATGCTCCAGATCACTCCAGATTTCCCTGCAACCTCAATTTAGTCACAAACCGATACGAAAGTTTTCTGTTTTGGGTTTCAGGTTTGGTATATGTGTTTGGTCTGGGTTTCTAGCACCAAGGGGAGTCTAAGGTCACCAATAAGGTTCAATTACACCATCCCAATTCAAATCAAACCCTAACCCTCTCTAGGAATTTTCAAAGCTCGCAAAACTGCATCAAAACGCTTCTAAACTTGTATGGTTGGTAATGAAATACAATGCTAATGGTGCAGAAATTACCTCAATTGGCAACTCAAGAAAAATCTTGAGTTGCCCAAAGTCCTCAAAATTTAATTTTTCTTGATCCAATGTGCTTCTCTTAAGCTTGTGCATGTTTTTAAAGAAATGGGTATGGGGTTTTGGTGAGTGTTTTGACATGGGTCATGAGGGTAGAAGATGGGGATTTAGGATGAAGAAGGAGATGGAAATGGTGGGGGAAAGATAATTGAGGCATCCCCCTTCTCTCTCTCTCAATTATTCTCACCCTCTCTCTCTCCAAGCATGCCATGTCTCATGATTGTGTCCTCCCTCTCTCTCCTCAAGTCATCATTTTCGTTCTTCCTTTTCTTTTCTCACCAAAATAAAACCATAACATAGAAACTACACAAATGAATATGTAACCAAATGAAACATGTCATGGTGCATTAACCATGAAAACTGTAGAAACACGGATTTGGCTTAATCGCGATTAGCAGTGCACTAATCGGGTTTTTATTTAAACTGCATATAATAAATTTTAAAAAGCCAAATCCAATAAATATATTTTTAAATGAATAAATTATATTAATTTCCATTTATTTCACAATTATTGGTATATATTTATACCCTTTTTCGAAAACCCCAATTTCGCAAATCGGCAGTTTTCGGGAAAAATATTATTTTAATATTAAATTCCAAAAATAATATTTTATATTTTTCTGAAATGTTACAATCTTCCCCCCTTAAAGAAATTCGGTCCCCGAATTTAAATTTAAACCCTAAATTCTAAAACATTTCAATAAAAGATCATGTCGTCGGGGCTCCGAAATCATAAATACATAAAACACATCGTAGAGCAATGCATGCGCAAGAAAAACGAGTGTATAAACCAAAATTGAACTCCGTCAAGCGTCACGCAAATCATCAGATTCGCACGCATATCATCGGAGTTACAATGGAGATACAGATCTCAAAATCCACCACTGAAATCCAATATACTCTCGTCAAATACTATGATACATATATAGTACGCATCCTCAAATCTCCAAACCCGAATAGAATACATGCAAAATCTTTTCTAAATCACCGCATGATGTGTAACCCACGGCATAAGTAGCGGACGTTTATTGTAAGAAAATAATCCCATATACATACATATATATATATATATATATATATATATATATATATATCCTTTGTTTAACATACGTCCCGCCATTTAGAAAAATAATTTAGAAGGGTATCCTTTGAAAAATGCTTCGTGTCATCTCGGACACGTAGGTAAATACTGAGACTATCGCTCCCTTTTGGAAATCCCTTCGATAACTAGCGATGCATGCAAAAACATAATCAGGTATTGTCCTCGGAATAGTCCTGCTCAGCTACTATACCAATTAGTAAATATCATAAACATCATCTCAAAGGGAAATCAAATACAAAATATGTACATGAATGCCACGTGCGTCTGGTGCGCACAGAAATCGAAATCAATGAAATGTGCCATACATGTGCACAGAAACAAAATCTAAGTGCAACGGGTGTGCACGAACACCTGTCAAGGGCAACTAGTGTGCCTGACAGCCAAAACCAGGTGCATCTGATATGCACGAAGAATCTTGATTGAGTGCATCTGGTGTGCCTCAAAATCGCATCAAGCGCCCAAATATGCGCAAGAATCCAAATCCAGTGCATAAGGTGCACGAAAACAATATCGATATCGCAATCGAAATCGATGGTATACAACACATCTCAATCCAAATCCAAATCAGGTATACCTTGGTAAATAATCTCACAACCATGTGTATCAGCGTGCACAAAATCGAATCAAAATACTAAAAGTGTATGAAAACTATGCCGAAAGCATAAGTCAAATCACATGCATACCATAGGCATGAAATCAAAATCAACATCTCGAATGATATCTAATCAAAGTCAAGTGATACTGTGGTGCACAAAATCTCAATCATGCAAATAAATCGCTCAAAATATCAGGCATGGAATCAAAATCAACATCTCGAATGATATCTAATCAAAGTTAAGTGCTACTGTGGTGCACAAAATCTCAATCATGCAAATAAATCGCTCAAAATACCGAAATCCAAAAATGACGGATGCATGATATTCGAATCACCAAATCCCAGATCGTAAACACTGTCATCGATAGGTACTTCCTTCGCAGTCGAGAAGGTGACGGTGCATCCAAAACTAGAAGAGCAAGATATCCACTTGCCTCCTGTTCATGGTCTGGCGCCTGGTGCCTTTAGGCTTTTGTCTCTCACTGTGAATTGCTAGATATATAGTTCCTCGGCTCAACGGCCCAATATGGAATGACGACGGAAACAGTCCCGCTCAGGCACATCCTCTAAAGATCTCTGGCCAACTATCTCGTCGACGAATGCCGAACTCTGGCCTGCTGGGTGTGCATAATATGACCTCTCCTGGGTCCAAGTCTTCTCGTATAGTATTCCAGAAAGATCATGACGGGGTCTCTCCCGAATCTTGTTTCTACCGAACTTCCCGGAAGTTATCATCCTTTACTAAATCTGTTTCTTGTTCCGGAACGGCTGCATACTCATCACGACTCCTTCTGAAAGATATATCCATGTACAACACCTCTGCATGGGTATCACATCTCTGATGTCAGCGGAGTGGAACGTCATCTCGTCACGATCTCGTACGAACCTCTTACTCCAATTTTCTCTAATGTCGACCGATTCGGACTCGTCTCCTCGTGGTTGCATGGACTGTGCTCCAACGGCTATACTCGTATCTGTAGTCTCCCAAGCAATGTATCCCATCACATGATATCCGAATGATGTCAAACTTTTCAATCGATTCATCAAGGTTCCATAATCCCCTAAGAGCTCAACATCTTGGGTACAGTTTAATAGTATCGAATATATGCCACAACACCTGTGGACCAACCGTAGAAGGGCAAACCCAAGCCTCATTAATGGTACCGCTGAACTGTTGTAAACCCTAAGGTTTTGAAGCGTTCTCATGGTCATTATATCGAGTTAGGGTTTCATTCTTCTAGAGGGTCCATAGAATTACTTGCATTGCTTTCCGAATACTTTAAACTTGGAAAATGGGTTCCTGACATTTGATCGTCTCTATAAACTCTCAACGTACCTGCGTGAAGTCGTCTCTAGCTGGAATCAATCAATCTGATGACCTTACATCGGGGTAGGCAATGAATCACATATCCTAGTCCTTCCTCCTTGGGTGACTAGCGATCCTCTATCATATTTCTAAGTACGACTCATGTGGCAATAGCTCCAAACATCTGGGGCGATATCTCATCATTCGCAGCAGCAACTGGTTCATTCGTCCGCACGCTGAACAGTGCCTCCATCATCAAAATAACGGTGCATTAACGGTCATCACATTCTGGCTAGTCTCTAGCAGTGGCCCAATCCTCTGGTGCTGATCTGCACGTCCGAGAAATCTCGTAAAAGCGATCCATCAAATGTTCATAGCGCGAAAACACAATAAAACAACGCCTCCATGCAATCGTACGTCCCTGGAATCATGCCCTGGTCAGTCCTCGTCCATGACGAGCTCATGCTGACGCAACTCTAGCCGTAGCTGTCCATGCCCGTGCATCCATGGTAACAGAACCATAACTAATATTGAAGAAGGTAGATCATAGGAATGAATATAATACTTAGCAAAGAAATGTACATCCTAAGGCTTCTTAAGCGGAGTATCGTATAATAAGTATGTTGCGGAACATATCCACGGTACGTCACTCTTCTTAAGTCACCTACTCCATCAACCAAGGATCATCCTACACTCAGAAGGTAAAACCTAACGCTCTGATACCAATTTTGTCACGACCCGAAAAGTACGGAACATGACCGGCACTTAAATTACGAAACGTCTCGAGGCGTACGTAATCTAAGTAAGCCAAAACCCAAAAATCAAAACCAATTAAAGCAGTAGAGTGAAGGAAAAACCAATTTTTTAAAGCAAGAAGTTTAACAACATAAGCCGAAATATGCATTTTTAAAATCTCAAGTATTTTCTGAAAATTTCGGCAGAGTTTCCTTTGTAAATACTGACCCCAAACGGGTACAAACCTGATAAAACATATATAATGAATAAAGGCATCCCCAAGCGGGAGCTAGCTCTTCGCCAAAAGGGCGGACAAAACCATGCAAGCAATATAATATACAACGCCGAAGGGCGAGGATCAAAACTCAAAAGAAAGCCCATATCCACCAGAAAACCATAATAATACAGCGCGTGACTCTAAGGTCGAAAGAATATACACTGGTCTTCTATGTCTATCAAATATACAAGTCTGGTTGATAGAGTTTACTAAATACAACTGAAATAATAAATGTACGATGGTGGTCACGATGCAAGTGAACCCACCTACCAAAGCAATCACCCAAAATGAAAGCAATGTGCCAGCAAGCTATCAAGAAACCTGTACGGCAAAACCTGCAAGAAACTATGGCACAACGGGGGTGAGTTGCCAACTCGTGAGTAGAAAATATCACAGAGCAGAAATCACATGTATGACGCTATCCTAGGTCATATCAAGTAATATCCTCAAATAAATATCCTGATCCATCTACACATAAGTGCAATAACACGTGCTCGTGTCAGTGCCTCAGATAGCAATATATCAGATATATGATGTATGAATGCATTACTAATGGAAACAGAATACATCATGAATAAGACAACTGTTTTCTTTATTTAATGAGATTTCTGTATGTATATAAATCGAGTATCATCAATGAAATCAACAGAGAAATCAGTGTCAGGCATCGACGCAAAACATAAATCTCAATATCTCAATATCTCAGGCTCCGGCTATCCGGACTGGCCTATATCATCAAATCTCAATATCTCAGTGTCTCAAATCTCAATATCTCAATATCTCAATACCTCGGGCTCCGTCAGTCCGGATCGGCCCATATCATCAATTACACGACCACGAACGGTATCCTCCAGATATCCGCCGCGCCAACAATCACCAGTAAGCAGTCTGTCCATGCCGGGCTCATCATCTACAACTCGAGCTTTTTGCCCCGGGGTACCATACCGGGTCCACCATGTACCCGTAGACGGTTCATCCAACTCCTCGAATCGGGTCTCGAAAACCATCTCAGAACCGAGAAAACATCATGGTGGATAATACTCATCATATCAAGGAAAACCGCATCTATCTCTTTAAAACAAATCATCAGTTTATAAAACTTTCACATGCGGTTTCCAAATCCAGAAATCTCAAGAAGGATCCGAAATCATAAAAATCATGATATCAATAAACAGTGAATACCGGCATAAATCTCCATAATACTACATGACCGATGAATATATGAATGCATCTGATATCATGCAATAAATGCAATAGTTAAACTAGCATATGAAAGCTATAACATATTGCAACTATCAACTAGCAAGCTATGTCAATGAATAGTATTTTCTAAAGTGTACGTGATATGGCAATTACCGATGATGATGTGTGTGAGCCGGCTAGCAGGTGTACGTGAAACATACGCATCATCGGTAATGGTGTTGGTGTCCTGACAGCAACACCATTAAAATAATTACAGATAACATATGTACAAGAATGCAATGCGATGAAACATCATGAATATACAGAAAGCGATATAGTAACAGCAACATTGAAAATATACCTACCCAATATACGAGTCATACAGTTTGGTATTTAAAATACTCACGATTTTCCACTTTTGAAAATGAGTATGGCTCGAGCCCAGTCAAAAGGGTAAGGGAATCCACCTAAGTCTGAGTTGATCTATATATATATCTAGTAGTCGGTGATCTCGCCTCAATAGTATCACGTACGATACAATAAATAATATGACATTCTCGAGTCAAGAGTGCGGATCTATCCTCATAACTATATCTCGTACGGTAAATCTATCGTACGGCATCCCAAATCTGGGTACGGGTCAAATATCATATTTATCTCATTACTCATCTGGTATCCATATCATCATATGTCATGAACTGGAGTACAGATCTAAGTCTAGTACAAGCTGATACCATCAACAATATATGTGCGTGTGTCTGAAACACCTCGCCTAAAAATCCGCTATAATATCATGGCGTATCTCCTAATACGAACCAAATCATATCACCGAACTCACGGCATCAAGCCCAATCACATCGACTCATCTCCAAGTACCATATATTATCCTCTATCATCCGTGTACCCGTAAATGTATATATATAAACCCACGCATCCACATACATATAACATGTACACCCAAAACCATATCCCGTGCGTGCATGTGTATGGGTAACAACCTCACTCTAGGGTTCGCGACTAAGAAACCAACTTAACCACTTTCCCCATGATCTCCTAAAGATTTTCTTGCTAAGTGTTTATATCCCTAAATAACACATCTAAGTATATCTATATCACATCATATCATTTCTTACGACATTGCGGGGGTGCTATACGCCATCCACCCGACTTCCCCCGTAGATATATATCTACTCACCTTGATCTTCGCTTTCTGAAGTCGATGACGCCACGCTCATCCTCGTCTTCTCAAAGTCCACGTTGGGTACCTACATATCATATATAGCATCGTAAACGAAATCACGCACGAAAACCAAAATTTCGCACGAATCACCCATAGGTCAAAACCTATGGTCTACTCACACCAAAGAGCCCAAAAACACCCGATATCGATGTACAAACGTCAAGTGACCCAATACAATATCAAATACCAAAACTTGAATTCATAAACAACATGAAATACAAAGCAGAAACCCATAAAAGTGGTCCCAGATTTTAGTTCAAGTCAAAACTAGGTGCACAAACAGTACTGGGATGATGTATAGAGTGTATATGACCTACAGAAGTAACCTGCGCACCTAATTCACAAATGTGGCCGGCCCCTACCCCCAAAAATCCGGCCTCCTCGGTTTTATAGGCTCAGAATGTGTTCGTATTGGTAGGGTGGCCTCCTGGGGGTCCATCTAGGTCAATGGTATTGTTTACTTTTCTCAAAAATGCTCCAGATCATTCCAGATTTCCCTGCACCCTCAATTTAGTCACAAACCGATACGAAAGTTTTCTGTTTTGGGTTTCAGGTTTGGTATATGTCTTTGGTTTGGGTTTCTAGCACCAAGGGGGTCTAAGGTCACCAATGAGGTTCAATTACACCATCCCAATTCAAATCAAACCCTAACCCTCTCTAGGAATTTTCAAAGCTCGCAAAACCGCATCAAAACACTTCTAAACTTGTATGGTTGGTAATGAAATGGAAATACAATGCTAATGGTGCAGAAATTACCTCAATTGGCAACTCAAGAAAATTCTTGAGTTGCCTAAAGTCCTTAAAATTTGATTTTTCTTGGTCCAATGTGCTTCCCTTGAACTTGTGCAGTTTTTAAAGAAATGGGTATGGGGTTTTGGTGAGTGTTTTGACATGGGTCATGAGGGTAGAAGATGGGGCTTTAGGATGAAGAAGGAGATGGAAATGGTGGGGAAAAGAAAATTGAGGCAGCCCCCTTCTCTCTCTCTCAATTATTCTCACCCTCTCTCTCTTTCTCCAACCATGCCATGTCTCATGATTGTGTCCCCTCTCTCTCTCCTCAAGTCATCATTTTCCTTTTTCCTTTTCTTTTCTCACCAAAATAAAACCATAACATGGAAACCACACAAATGAATATGTAACCAAATAAAACATGTCATGGTGCACTAACCATGAAAACTGTAGAAACATGGATTTGGCTTGATCGCGATTAGCAATGCACTAATCGGGTTTTTATTTAAACTGCATATAATAAATTTTAAAAATGCCAAATCTAATAAATATATTTTTAAATGAATAAATCATTTTAATTTCCATTTATTTCACAATTATTGGTATATATTTATACCCTTTTTCGAAAACCCCAATTTCGCAAATCGACAGTTTTCAGGAAAAATATTATTTTAATATTAAATTCCAAAAATAAAATTTTATATTTTTCTGAAATGTTACATTTCGTGAAGTTTCTTAATTAAATAATCTTTTTTCCCTAGAGGCGTAGCCCCGCTAACACCGTTCTAAACACCTGCTTGGTTTATAGCATTGATTATTAAGTGAAAAATTCTCCCGAGAGTAATCCTACTCATCAGTGAGATCGGGATCCAACTATCATTGTGTGATGACCTAGATTGAAGCCACTCTAGTCACCACACTCCAGAAGGTATGCTAAATCTGAAAGTTTCCTTTATATTTGAAACTTCCAATGTGATTTTTGCTCCAAGCTCTTATGATCTTGACGAAGGCCAACAAATCATAAAATGCAAGTCAAGTTCTTTCCGTCGTTGTCCTAATTAATTTAGACCCATCCTTACTTGCCCTTGACGAAGGCCAACAGGGCTGTACGACTTTCCTAAATTAATGCATCTATCTATGCAACAAATAAGCAACATATTGCTACCATTCACTACGCCTTGACGAAGGCCAACAAACATAGTATGAATACGATGTGTTGTTTATTTGAAACGACGGAGGGCTACGACTGGTTTTTGGCGAAACCGTTAACGTAATGAACTTGATATAATCGAAGGAACCATGAATGGTTTAGGCTCCGCATTTAAAAGTTTCTTTTTTGAAGAAAACCGAGTGCTTTTGAAATTGTTCCAACGATTTAGATTAGGTTTGTTTTCTTTTGATTAATGTTGTCCCATCATTTAATCCTACCATTGCAGAAAGAAACGAAAATACAACGTAAGCTTATACCATCCGCATTCGCCACGGGGTCCCGTCATGCACCATTAGGTTACTTAACTAACGGCAGAGCGGAGGCAGGACTAGCGTGGGTGCAAAACATAAGCAGCGTCTACTATGTATCATATATATATATATATATATCCATTTGTCTCACGCAATAATAGGCATTCCAGATCACAGATGAATATATTGGATATACTAGGAATTTCGCCCTTCGTTTAAGCCCATGACGAAAGACGGATTCCACGGTCATGATGAATAGCCAAACCTCACCCTAGCCCCCTACGGGTGCGGCAAACTACCCGCTAAATTCCCGAAGTGAAGCAACCTCCCTCAGTAAAATGAGTAAGCCACTCGGCACTTCAAGAACCCGGTAGTTTGTGCACCCCACCTTGAGTCTATCCTTGGAGCAAAAACGGTAAATGAAATAATACAATAGTGGCTACAAGCTCAACCCGAATGTGTCCCGCAAAATAATATTACATCAATATTACAAATTTATATCGAATGAAAGAAAAAGAAACTCTCTTCTCACATCCCCCGGCTATTCATCATCGACGGTCCAATAATCCATATATACAAACCATCAAAACGGCAACACAGATATGTGCAACCCCCACTAATCGACGTATAGCGATTAGCAGACGTTTCGAAACATATATATCAACAGCAAACATGTAAACGACGTTAAAACTACGACTTCGAAATACTCTGTATTGCCACATCAGAAAAATAACAGTATATGTAATTTTGGCAAAAACAAACAACACCTGAAACCCTAATTCCAAGCAACAAGAACACAGAAAATATTCCAAGGCAATTCCATCACAAAGTGGCTGGCTAAAACCCTAGAAAAACCAGTGGGGCATGGGTGTAAGGATCGTGACGAGGAAAGAAATAGAAGAAGAAGAAGAAGGACAGAAAGTGAGTTGGGCTGATGGGAAAAAGAAAAGAAAAAAGAAAAGGAGAGAGAGAAGTGGTTGGGCTTGGGTCGTAGAAAAAGAAAAAAAATAGATTAAAAATTCGATAAATTAATTAAAATACATGTATTTTTATTTAAATACAAATTTTACTGTATGAGGGATGACAGGTATTACATTATTTATGTGATTCAATTGGAATAAAATAACTTTAAAAAATATTAGAATAGAAATTTCTTATACCTGCAGGAGAAGAAATTGTCTATCTGATATTGCATTGTTAGTTTTATTATGCATTTTTCGATTTATTTTAATTGGATTAATATAGCTTAAAGAATGTTAGAATAGAGACTTTTTATACCCACAAGAAAAAAGATTTTTATTTTGGTATTAAATTGTTAATCTTAATATATTGTGATTAGTAGAATCATGAATTTAGAAAGCATTACCTACAGGAAGGTTGAATTTACTAATAAAAATAGACATTGATCTATTTTAATATACTTAGGATATCACAGAAATGATGCATATATTGACTTGATTATAAAGTTATTTCTACTTGTGATCCTTGCATATGTATCTAACGATAAAATTTAAGAGTAAATTTTTTCATACATAAAATTTGAGAAATTATTTTACCTTCTTAAAGACATAAAAGATAAAAGTAAAGTGGACGACTCCCGTTATTAACTAACTCGTAAAATTTAATTTGTCCAAAATATGGATATTTGGATAGGACATTGGAAATAAAGATATTCTTAATTATAAGAAAGAATTAAATGAGGTTATAAAAGATTTAATTATAATGACATGTGATTAAGAATGTATGTTTAAAAGTATATAATGGAATACATTTATATATTGCTATGAGACTTTCACAAGTGTTAAGTTTAAAGAGATTGACATATATTAAAGGCTTTATAATCTACTATGACAAATCTTAGTTTGCTAACAACGGTATATAAAGTCGATTAAACGTATATTTACATAAGATTATAGAGCACATTTGGTTTTTAGAACATAAAAATAGAGTCCATAATTATTGACCTGTTGGCTAAAGTATTATGTGTCATTTCATTTACTAGTCATGCAAAAAATATGAGATTGATAAGGATTCAAGTGTTGTGTACCATTTTCCTAAAATCTATTGTAACAACTCCATTTTTTGTATACATAAATTTGATTTAAAATTGAAGTATACTTGGGGTATTTAATGTTGCTATTACCACTTTAAATATTTATTTCACCCAAATAATTACAAGAAGGAGCATGTAGCTCATTGGTAATATCTTGCACTGCTGAACCAAGCCACCAGAGTTCAAATCGCATGCCCCACATTATTTTTTAATATTATTTTATTTTAAATCCTTTGGAAGCCCAACAGTCCACACACCATAACTCCCAAAAGTTGAACTAAACCTGAAAAATTAAAAATACTAGTGTCTTACCCCGGCGACCCCCCACCTTCTCGACCCCCGACTCGGGCCGGCGCCGCCGGCTGGACTCGGCCGGACGTCCGAATCCCCAACACCTAAAATCTGTTTCTTCATATTCTCTAACCCCCTGTATACTCTAATTTATTGGATCGGTTCCAGAATGCCCATTAACACCTAATTACTCCAATTTTTAATGAATTTTCTATATTTTTAACATTTTTTTATTAAAAACCATTCATCTACCCTAACCCTAGCCTACCCTATAAATACACCCCCTACCCTCTACCCTCTCACCCCAAAAATCCTGAGCCCACTCTCTCAAAAAAATTTCCAAGAGACGTGTACTTTGAAAACAAGCTCGAGGTGAAGCTCCGACGAATTCCCGGCGGAACTTCCGGCGACCGTTTTAGGAACTACCGGCGACGATGCAATACATCGGCGATCCCTCTAGTTCCCTTTCACCCTCTAGTGTAATCTAAAATCCGTAAGTCCATTTTTTATCTCTCTTTTCCATTCTCAAAATACGGATTTACAAAACCCGACGGAATCGGAACAAATCCGATTTCCGATTTGGTTTTCTATAAAATTCCACTTTTTACTAATACAATCATACTTAAACATCCTTATGTTGACTATTAAGCACTAATCAAACAATTTGATCAAGTTTCATCACATGAAATGATAGCTTTTTCAATTTATCGTATTTTTCACTTAAATACCACATTGTTTCAATCCTTCATTTAACTTCATCAAACTTGTTATACATTTAAAGTAGATCACGAGGTAACGACCTATCTCCTCACACACTTATATGCAACACCCCCGAGAACCTAGAATACGAGAAAAACCAACATTTTCATTTAAATACCATATACTTAATAAAACTATTTCTAAAAAATTTAGTTTTGATACATTTTTTAAAGAAGTACCACTTATTAGGAAAATACGATAAGTTGTGGACATCGGTCGTTTATCTAAACCTGACTTTGTGATGTCTAGGCTAGGCAAGTGAGAAAGGTAACTTTAAAAGGTCTGTCTCACGGTGATTTGTGAGCGGATCCCTCATTTCCTCACTTGTACTTACCTGACCACAATTGGCTGTGAAGAGTCGATTTGAGACATCTCACAACTTGTCGTTTAGACCATTTAGAAATAGTCTAGTTGACTTAGGAGACCCTAGAACATAGAATACGGAAAATTGACATTTTTACAAATAAATACCATTTACTTTATAAAACCGTTTTCTAAAGGATTTAGTATTTTACAATCTTTGCAAAGCGCCGCTACAACCAATTTTGGGGAACCCGTTCGGGATGGTGCGGTTTATCGCACATCATCGGGCTTAGTAGTGCGAGATTCAGACCTCTGCAAGGAGCTTTCGGTCTCGGAAGATTTAAAATACGATATCTTAAAAAAATGAGATTTTTTAGAATATAAAATATTTATTAAAATTATTTTTGTATAAATATATGTATATTTATCATTAAAATATCTATTTTGTTATGATATAAATATTCCACCTTTTTCTAAAAATCACAAGAACAAATTTTACACTAAAATACCATGAATTCCAAATAAATCAATATTATAAATAAATACCTTTAATTATGAATCTAGGATATTTTCACTAGAAATATCATAATATAAAATCCACCTTCATTATAACTCTAAAGACGAATAATGAATACTTGAGGTGTATTTTGAAAAGTATATAAAAGTATTTTTACATAAAAACCCCTCAAGTTTTATAAATTACCCTAACGACCCTAGCAATTATAGGTTTAAGAAATAATCAAGACTTCGACTTACACTTCTAATTGTCTGATTCGGGTTTGAGTCTGATTAATCTGACTTGAATATGATTCAAGTCAATCTGCAATCTTCAACATGAATCCATGAATCCAATTATCAATCTATACGACTTGACTGAATCGAACCATGGATATACATTCCACTTACATGGTTCTCCAGTTATTCCATTTACATGATTCTACGGTTATATCCGTTTACCGATATCATGGTTTCGGTCAGTCAATCCATTAGACAATCAATACAATTTACAAGACAAACAATACAATCAAAACACTACGGGGTTTAAGGGGTAGATTGGTACGGAAGGTGTTAAAAGTGGCACGAGGCGGTAAGATTAAGACACCTAACCTATATTCCGTTGTTGTTGTACCGTGGCTTAACGGTTCCTTGTACATTCTGTTTGCCCTGGTCTCTAGCATATAGAGACCCCTCTCGTATACACTGGCATTCTTCTGTACCAAGCTACAAACAACAGCGTTAACGCAACAATACAACACTATAATACAATTTTAAAAGATACTCTCTTATTCTGTCTATTCTACTTTCCTCTTATCTTTGGGACTTACCGAGCGACCTGTTTGCTGACGACATTATATTTCTTTCTTCTTTGAATATCGTCAGGTGGTTTGGACCCGGCAGAGATCGAGCCATCTGCAGAAGACTTGGAGCAGCTTGCTGAAGAACCAGAGCTCTAGTTTCATTGTACATTTTCCATTCAGTACTTTTCATTTCCTGTTATGCCATTGTTTAGACATCGTTTTATTTCAGTTGTATTTCCTTTTCATGCATTGTACAAAAGAATGTTAATAAATAAAAATTGTTGGTTTTATTATATCTTGTCTCTTGTGCATTTACTTTTTATATTGCTTAGTTACGCTTAGCGTATGTACTTCTGAGTATATACGTAGCGGACCAGTCGCGTCCCCTTCGCCGTATACTGGGAAGCGGGGCGTGACATCTATATATAGTTTTATGTCTAGACATTTGGATATTATTAGTGGTATTATACATGACTAATAAAGTGTGCACATTATTCTTAGGTCGTGTGATTTTTTTGCTTTTGAAGCAATTTAAAGTTGGACTCTGAATAATTATAATAATTAATCGTAAGGCTATTTGTATATGCATATGAAGTTTCTTAAAAATAAATTAATTTCTCATTAAAGTGTAACTATTTAATTGGTCATAAAGTATAGTTACAAAGATATTATATGATTAAGATATTGATATGATATTTTGAGTCAAGTGGGAGAATATTAGAATAACTATATATGTGACTCAAATATCTTATTACTATATAAGATACTATATTATATAGCATATGAAAGTAATATTTATGGTGGTTATTCTCATGAAGTTTTGAATGGTTACTCACATTTAGTTATGAGTGGTTACCATGGAACAACCAAATAGTTTTAAAAACTACAATAACTCGCTTGATAGAAGGGATTATATAAAGAAAGTCATTGCCTACATAATTAACAAGAGAAAACACAAATGTGACTTGTGAAATAAAGATATTGTGTGTTCCTCCCATCGAGATTCTCTACCCTATTGGAGTAAGCAAGAAAGATCAATGGGTCTTAGTTATTCTTATTCTACAGCACATGGTTCAAGGTAAGTTTCTCTAGACTCATGTATGACATGTGTACGAGATGATCAAGTCGTTAATCATGTCGTATAGATTAGATTTATCAATTTCTATATGCTAGCTATTTGCACATGCATGCCACATCTTCTGTAAATCCCCAGTTCCACTATATTTTCTGTATTTGAAAATTTTAATCCCAATAAATTTTCGTTCAAATTCTAAAATTAAATTCCTAAATATTTTTTCCCAAAATATTTCTAATTCTTTTTCCTTTAAATCTTAATCTAATTTCTTATATAATTTTCCTATCTCCAAATTCTAATATTTTTACCCAACTCCCTTCCCCAGCCCGAGCCCAGCCCAAACCCATGCACCCGACCCGACCCATCCCCATTTCCCTCTCTTTCTTCTTCCTCTTTTTCTTTTTCTTTTTCTTTTTTGAACGAGCCAACGGCTCCGCTCCTCTCTCGCACTCCGCGAGACCCGCTCGTCGTCGACGCCACCCCACTCCCAACTAACATCCGAGATCTCCTCCCCCTTCTCCCCATCACCCTCAATGACCCCTTCTTTCCTTTCCTTCTCTTCCTCGTTCTCTCTTTTCCCTAACAGCTAGCATCCATCTTCCTCGCAACCACCTCCTCATGACCCACTCCATGCCGACGCCCCCACTTAATCTTAAACCCTTCGACATCTCCTCCTTCGAATCCTCTCTCATAATCTCTCGCCCTGAGCTCTTCAAAGCTATCTCTCATTCTCGTTCTCTCTTTCACACTCTCTCTACTCCTCACTCACCACAGCGCTCGTCCCTGACGAGCTTCTCTCCGACCATCGAATATCCCTTCCCTCTCGCACACCTCCCCCTCTCAAGAACCCATCCTCCGACACCACTGCGCGATCACCACCTCGCCGACAACCACCTCACCGACCTCCTCCTCTCGCAACCAAGCTCACCCCTCTCCGACGAGCCTCCTCTGCCACCTCCTCGTCCCCTTTACCTCAACCTAGCACCACCATCGGCCACCTACTTCCATCCCCATCGCAGCCCAACTCCCCAGCTCCACCACCTCCGAGCCCAGCTACCTCCTCCAGCATCTTAGCCCTCACTGAGCTCACCACACTAGAGCCACCTCCGACCACCGAGCAGCCACCATCGACGTCGACAACCCTCTCGTCCTCGCCTCCCAGACGCCAGCGCCTCCTTCCATCGCCGGCGACATCAACCCGGCCCTATCTCCGGCTCACCTCTCGACTACAACTGCTGTCGCTGCGGCGCCAAGCCGGCTCATCACTGCCCCGTACCCAGCGGTGCTCTGCCGCCTCTGCCGTGCCCAACTAGTGCCATTTCATGCTCAGACCCGAGCCATTGCGTGCCGACTACCGCATCCACTGTGTGCCCACCTCCGCACTACGACCGTGCCCATTACCACACAAGCACCGTTCCTAGTAGTGCCCAACACCGTGTTCAGTAGTGTCCAGTACCGTATCGTGCCGTGCCACATCCACACTACACACCGAGCCAAGACCGTGCCCACTACCGTGTCACGCCCGCGTCACCACCGCATCCAGTACAGGGTCACCACGCATCGCGCACGCGCCACGCACCATGTCCAGCATCGCACCGTCTCATGTGTCGAGACGAATTATGTACGTTGTGTCGCTTATATATCAGCGACCGAAACCAAGTAAAACGTTCACTTGTTTATCTTGCTACTACAAACTTGGCCGTGATAGTTACAACAACTATATATATATAAAGAAGAGAGATATAATTAGATAGTCGATTATTATTGAAATTGTGTAGCGAACTATAGTACTGTCTTATTGATTGGACCCCGACTAGGGCTTATTACTGTGTTTGGCATCATGTAGGAGTCGTATGGTCATTATCTAATTTCGTTTGGCTAAATGAAACAGGAATTACGATCGATAACCGAATGTTTACCTAGATGTTCGATAGGTTAACCGAATGAAAATCCTATTTAACATGGTTATGTTTTGTGAATGTTGAATTCCGTTACTGTTGATAACTATTGTGTAGTGATTTAAGTTTAGAATATTGAGAATATCGTCACAAAATGTCGCCCCAAGGAGGCGACGCCAAATCTGGGTTTTACTGTACATGTCGTGGTGTTAAATTGATATAAATTTAGGTACATACTGGAATGTAATGTTCTACAGCACATATCAAAGCCGAATCGATAATCTAGAACTCCCTATAGTTAATCCTTAGATACTAATATATTACAGTAACAAAAACTGACTTGGAATGCGTCTCTGGACTGCAGTCCAGAGCAGCATTCCATATTGACACCTGACTTTAAATGCATGTGTAATGCTGTATGAACATGGATTATGTGTAACCCTATAATGTTATAAATATAATCATGTTAGATAAATATAGGTTTTGGTTTCATTTGATTTTACTGCCTTTTGATATTTTAATTGCTTTTTAAACTGTCGAGATGTACTGTAGTTTTATACAGGGACAGATTGTATACCCTAGCCTTAAACAGGACATAACTCCCAGTACACAGTCCATATTGTCAATCCGTATGGTGCGTCGGAAACTTAATTAAAAGATCTAAATTTTACCTAACTGTAGTGTCGCCTAATTATGATCCCAACAGATATTAAAATGTGTTACGAAATGGTCTTTTAGTTCAGGAACTGAATTTCCAGCGATGAACACTTAAAATGACATGACCGTAACTCGCAAACCTGACGTCCGATTGACCTGAAACTAATTTTGTTAGATCGCTGTTTGAGTTTAATTATAGCCTCTTTTGTAGCATTTTGTCTAATTATGATCGTACGAATTAATATATTTTTCTGAACTCGTAATGCACATTGTGTTTCACATCATACATGACTTGTTATATTGCATCATTCTCATATTTTACCCAATCGTGATACCTTTAGTGATAGCGAACGTTCATAGAGATTTATAACGAACTTTTCATTGTCGAACGTGAGTGGTATTGGATTAGTTGTGTCAAGTACGCCAATGTTAAGGGATTGATTCGTGAAAGTGAACAGTGCAGTGAAAGTGAATAAGACAGTGATTTAGCACGTGCTTATATACAATTAGTCATATACATATAGTTATTGTAACCTGGGGAAATCAAGGTGGAATCGAACTCGTATTTAGCGAGGTACAGTGACTTAGAGAATTATCATTCGATATTAGCAATATATATATATATATATATATATATATATTAGGTCATGGACCTAGCGGCATGGCTGTAGGGTTATGTCCCGGACAACAATGGTGCTAAATCATAACTAGTAATCCTATCTAGAGATCTTATCTACTATGAGAGGGGTTATACATAAAGGAAACAATCCTTCGGGTCTTCTTTCCGTTGCGACTCCTTGGCTCCTTCGATGGTTGAGATGTCCTCGATCTCCGGTCACCTCAAGACGTAGATGATCCACCCGAGAGTTATAGAGCAAGCTTCAAACTCTTCTCAAGAGTTAACTAAGAGATCAAATGTGCTAAAAGAGATCACTTAGATGATATAGAGATCAAGTAGTGGATTATTATTAGCCATAAGCTTTTGATTCACATCACATGTGAAGGGTAAAACTAGGATGAGAAAGAAGGAGATAATGAGGAGAGAGAATGTGAGAGTGATCAATGAATTATTCAAGCATGGAAAAAATGATATGGCTCAAATGAAAATAATTAAAGCATGCAATAAAATAATGCACCATGCTTCAATAGTAATCCCAAATGAATAAAAAATCATATAAGCCATTCCTTCATCCGTGCTTTGACTTTTCTCCAAATTCCACCTCATTTATTTATTTTCACAAAATAAATAACTAATTATGAGGTGTCCCCTTCTAGAAGGTGTTCTTGTATAATTACAAGAATACCCCTCCACCGTATACCGCATAAGTGTACCCGTATCCGAATTCCGAAAAATACGAATACAAATAATCCATAATATAATACCGGTATCCGACTTAAACCAAAACCTACCAGTATTACCCTTCCGATCATTATTCCTGTAACAATTACAGGAACATGATCGAAACCCTGCCGTAACAACTTACGGCATCTACATCTTTCGCCTGAACCAGGGAACCCTCTGTGTGGGACTCTAAAGACTCAATAGTACGCTGGCAGTGGGTTTAACCATAAGCACGTCGGCGGCACTAGCTGTGCATAACGGCTACCCAGGTACATGACGAAAAGGTGGCCGACGAGCGAACTCATCACAACCCTAACGAGCCTGTAAGCAACATTTACCGTACAGTCTGGTCTCCTCGTCTGATACGTCGCTGTTGGGGTCGAAAATTGCACCCCGGTTGACCGAGTCAAAGTCAAGGTCAACCCCAAGCCAGGTGGGCCCAAGCCCAGATCAAGTGGGCTCATGCCCGAGTCGAGCCCGAACATGAAACGGCTGGCATCCCCTATGCAAATAAAAAATCATGTAATAAATAATTTTGAGGTAATTTTTTATGCTTGAATGTAAGAAAAATGGGCATAAAGCCAAATTTTTGTAAAGCCCATGGCTTATCACTACTACAATAGGGGGTTGCCCCTACGGATATTGAAATTCGTAGGGTCCTATTTATTTTGGCCCTACGGATTAAGCCGTAGGGCTAGAAGGTTGCCCCTACGGTCCAAGACGTTCAAGAGTAAAAATATTAAATCTTAATTTCATGTTTGCCCCTACGGAGCCGCAAACCAAGGACCTACGGACAAATCCATAGGGGCAACTAAATAGTGATTTAATTAAAAAGGCACAGATCGCCTACGCCCCTTATCTCTTTCTCTTTCTCTCGATCGCGCGCGAACCAAAATCCCCAAATCATTCCCGCCGTTCTCGTCGTCGCCACCGCCGTTCTCGTCGTCACCACCGCCGTTCTCGCGCGTCACCGTTCTTCCTCGTCGTGTCGTTTTCGTCGTTGCCTCCGTTTCGTCGTCGCTACCGATCGATCATCTCTCCATCGCACAGGTTAGTAAATCTTCAACTAAATAAATTTTTGATTATTTAAGGTTAGGGTTGCTGTTGGAGTTGTGGTTCGGCAGGGGTTGCGGTTGGGGTTGGGATTGGGGTTAGGGTTAGGGTTGGGGTTAGGGTTCGGCTGGGGCTGGGGCTGGGGTTAGGGTTGGGGTTGGGGTTTAGCTGGGGCTGGGGCTGGGGTTAGGGTTAGGTTGGGGCTGGGCTGGGCTGGGCTGGGGCTGGGCTGGGGCTGGGGCTAGCGCTGGGGTTAGGTTAGGGTTGGGGTGGGGCTGGGCTGGGACTGGGTCTGGGGTTAGGGTTAGGTTGGGGTGGGGGTTTGCTGAATTTGGCAAAACTGAAAGGAATTTCCAGCAATTTTAACCTAGTTTGATTACTAAAATTATTGTTGATCGAGAAAATCTTGGATCCTTCTAATCAAACATTGTTTGTTACTATATGTCAACGAGTACTGATAAAAGAAAAAACCGATTTCAAGTGGAAATTAGGTATGTACAATGTTCTAATATAATTTGTATTTATTGCCATCATCAAACATATAAAAGTACTAATATGAAATGGAAAATAAATAAATAAATAATCAAAGCTTTGGCATGTATGTAAAATCCCTTGTTACTTTTTCTTGGTTACCCAACTTTGAAAATTCTATCTATTAAATTAGACATACTCTAAAAAGAATGATATTGCAAGAATTTGACTTGGTAGAGACTTGCATCATTAATAGAAATATGAAAGTGTAAGGACGTTCTTTACCTTCGATAGGGTTCGGTTGGGGTGGGGCTGGGGCTAACTAGGGCTTGGGCTTCATCACCTGATATAGCGAAATACAAAGCGTACTTCAGTACACCCGACCTCATTGAGTTTCCTATTGAAGTTCTCGGTCAAACGGCATATGCATATTTTTATTCGCCATGAAATCCCAATTATCAAGCTACCGAGGACGAAAAGCCACTTTTGTTAATCGAGAGTCATGGTAATAGACTTGTCATTATATATCATAGTCAATTGTTTTTCCTATCATTTTCTTGATCCAGATGCTTATCAACTTGTTAATTAGTTACTGTTTTTATGAAGTATTTGTCTATATTTGTTGACAGTGGCATTTCTTTTGGATGAACATGTTTTTTTTATGCATGTTTCAGTCATGTGAATTCATATGTTGCGTATAACGCTTTATGATATCAGTATCCTACATTTGTAGTTTTAATTTTTGATTGTTATAGATGAATTCCATTGCAATAATAGTTTTTGGTTGATGAATGCCATTGCAATGTAGGATGATCAGTTCTATCAATCTTGATCTCAATGGTTTAAAATCATGTTACACATACAACACGAATGCACAACAAACGCATAATTAGAGAGTGATTCAAGATGTTCAAGTTAAAACCAATATATGATACTCGATGATAATATGAAATCTTCATATTCTCATCGATACTCATATATGAAACTAAAAGCGCCACTTAGTCCCCGTCTATCGGTTAACATACGTGCGATGCTTGTCGTGATATAGAACTATACGAAGGTTGTTAAATATCGGATAGTATAGCTCGATACTAACAACCGTCGTATAGTCTACGCGACGAGAAAATTCAATCGTATGGTAACCCATAGATTTATCCTGTGTGGACAAGTTAAGAATGTATAAAGCAAACGACTTCATTCACTTGTGTTTTCATCCGTTTTGAGATATTTCGTCGGTACCTTTCCGCTGGTTCTCCGTGTACAAAGATAGATTAGATGTTCATTTCAACGTTGTTTCACAGCTTTGAAATGATTATCTATTCTATTACAGTGTACTCGGAGAACAGCGGGGAGGTGCTGCCGAAATTTACTCGAAACGGTTGAAAGCACAAGTGATGGGTGTTCGCTCTATACATTCTTAATGGGATAGAAGCCTACCCCCGACAGCCGGAACACACACATACAACAAGAATACACAACAAACGCATAATTAGAGAGCGATTCGAGATGTTCAAATTAAAACCAATATATGATACTCGATGATAATATGAAACCTTCATATTCTCATCGATACTCATATATAAAAGTATAAGCGCCACTTAGTCTCCGTCTATCGGTTAACATACGTGCAATGCTCGTCGTGACATAGAACTATACGAAGGTTGTTAAATATCGGACAGTATAGCTCGATATTAACAACCGTCGTATAGTCTACGCGACGAGAAAATTCAATCGTATGGTAACCCATAGATTTGTCCCGTGTGGACAAGTTAAGAATGTATAAAGAAAACGCCTTCATTCACTTGTGTTTTCATCCGTTTCGAGATATTTCGTCGGTACCTTTCCGCTGGTTCTCCGTGTACAAAGATAGATTAGATGTTCATTTCAACGTTGTTTCACAGCTTTGAAATGATTATCTATTCTATTACAGTGTACTCGGAGAACAGCGGGGAGGTGCTGCCGAAATTTACTCGAAACGGTTGAAAGCACAAGTGATGGGTGTTCGCTCTATACATTCTTAATGGGATAGAAGCCTACCCCCGACAGCCGGAACACACACATACAACAAGAATATACAACAAACGCATAATTAGAGAGCGATTCGAGATGTTCATGTTAAAACCAATATATGATAATATGAAACCTTCATATTCTCATCGATACTCATATATGAAACTAAAAGCGCCACTTAGTCCCCGTCTATCGGTTATCATACGTGAGATAATTTATTCTTTTCAACGACAAACGCATACACAGAGCATATACACGAATTTTCTCCTTTGTCAGTAACTATCACGTTCTTATATTTCTCAATATAGTCAGCATAACCTACAATTTATATGTTATACAGTCTAACATGGCACATGAGTACGTCAGAGTTAAGGACTGGATGTATGTGGATTGGAAACAACGTATGCAACCTAGTAAGATCATAATAGAGAAGATTCTCTGTCCATGCGATAGATGTGGCAATAAGTACTGGCAGAAGGTAGAATTGGCAGAGCTTCATATTGTAAAACATGGGTTTACTGGACTTTATACAACTTGGAAATATCAGAGGGAAGGAGAAGAATGCAGTACTGCGGCAGAAGAAGAAGGAGAACACGATAAAGCGGCAGGAGAAGAAGAAGAATTCGGTAATGCGGCAGGAGACAGTAATTTATTTCCATCAGAAGAAATGGAGGATATGGTAGAGGCTGCCCTAGGTGAATCTATTCGTACCGAAGATGACATTCCTTCCGATCAAGGACCGCGTGCGGATAAATATGAAAATTTCATGAATGATGCTAGGAAACCAATTTATGAGAATGCGAAGTATTCCACCCTCTCATGGTCCATCCAACTTTTCCAGATTAAGTGTCTAAATGGATGGAGCAACAAGCCATTCACAATGCTTCTTTCGTTCTTGAAAGATTCTATGCCTCCGGGAAATAATGTGCCCGACAGCTGTTACGAAGCCCAGAAGATGATGTCTGATTTGGGTCTAAAGTGCGAGAAGATTCAAGCATGTCCTAAAAATTGCGTGTTGTGCCGGAAAGAGAATTCAGATTTGAAAGAGTGTCCAACATGCGGAGAGGCCAGGTATAAGCCGAAAGATTCTGATAAGAAGCCTGATATACCTGTGAAGATAGCACAATACTTTCCCATAACACAGAGGCTACAGAGGCTATACAGGTGCAAGAAAACAGCCGAGGCAATGATTTGGCATCACCGTGCTCCTCCAAGCGAAGATGGAAAAATGAGCCATCCAAGAGATTCACCGGCATGGAAGGATTTCGATAGGAGGCACGCAATTTTAGCAAGAAGGTTTGTTATTGCGGCCATCGACGTTTCCTGCCTCCAGACCACCCCTATAGGTTAGACACGGTTCACTTTGATAGTCATCAGGAGCTTCTTGGACCTCCATCCCCATTGTCCGGAGAGGACGTGACTGCTAAATGGGATGGTTACAATAACGTGACCTTCGGGATGGATCCGACGAAACAGGTCAAACCACCATATTGGAACAAGTTAAGCATTTTCTTCGAGCTTCCGTACTGGTCTACAAATTCAGTACGTCATTTTCTGGACGTCATGCATATAGAGAAGGGAGTATCAGAGCACATACTTAACTTGCTTCTTTGTAAAGACGGGAAATCGAAAGACAACATGAATGCTCGGATGGATCTACAAGAGTGGGGAATAAGAAGTGAATTGCACCCTAGACCGGTAGCGGGTAAACCGGGCAAGTTTGTACTTCCCAATGCCGCTTATCATATGTCACTGTTCCCCTCCGAACGGCGGCCCGGGCTTCGCGTCCGTGCCTGAGGTTCGGGGCAGATGTTATGTGGTTTTACCCGTCTACCTCTCCGAAGATGCCAAGTTGATTTATGGCACCGTGGATCGGAGGTTTAGACCGATGCGGCCGATGTAGCAGACTTCGTCAGATTCCCCCTCAGGGTGAGGGTTTTTTGATTGTGGGGACGCTCTTCCCTGCAGGCGCAAGCCCCTGCAGTTAATTACGCTACCGCATCGCGGTAACAACTTTCTCCTTCTCCAGAATTTCACTTCGTGTCGTGTATGTTTGTTTTGTTTGTGGTTGCCCATGGATTGTATACGGAGACTGAGTAATGCCGTCGCCCGTAGGACGTGAATTAGTCCAAATCCGTATTTACTAAGATTTGGGTTTGGTGTTTTTAGTTTAAGGATGTATCAGTCGCGTTGCGGCTAAGATCAACTTAAACGTTCGTTAAGGATACGTTAGCCCTGTTTTAGACTAAGATCAACTTAACGTAGTGATTAATTTAATGTATGGTCATCGGGACTCGTCACCTCGCTGACGTCGTTGAAGGATTACAACGACATATATCAGAGGAGCTCGGAGATGTACCCTCGAACCAGAGTTGATTGGGAGTTTTATAATCCATTTGGATGTTTAAGGATGCGTTAGCCGTATTTGGGGCTAAGATCAACTTAAACGGGACCGTTTAGATCCGGCAAAAGAGCGTTCGGAGGCTCTATTGTTCCAGTTTAGGGACATAGTGGTCCGTTCGCCAGTTTAGGAACGTGGTGGTCCATCGCCAGTTTAAGGACGTGGTGGTCCGTCGCCAGTTTAAGGACGTGGTGGTCTATGATTAGTTTAGGGATGTCTCGGTCCGGTATTAGTTTAGGGACGTTTCGGTCCATCGCCAGTTTAAGGACGTGGTGGTCCATGATTAGTTTAGGGACGTCTCGGTCCGGTATTAGTTTAGGGACGTTTCGGTCCATCGCCAGTTTAAGGACGTGGTGGTCCATCGCCAGTTTAGGGACGTGGTGGTCTATGATTAGTTTAGGGACGTTTCGGTCTGGTATTAGTTTAGGGACGTTTCGGTCCGAGATTAGTTTAGGGTCGTTTCGGTCCGATATTAGTTTAGGGACGTTTCGGTCCGGTATTGATATGTGGTCGTCGGGACCCGTCACCTCTCTGACGTCGTTGAGGAATTACGACGGCGGATGTCAAAGGAGTTCGGAGATGTACCCTCAAACCGGATGTAAATTGATTTAGAAGAGCAATTTTGCTCAGTCAATTTAATTTAAGGACTTACGGCTAGAATTGGGCTAAGTCCAGTTGAAAATGTTCACATTTTGTTTGCATTTGGCCTATTAGGCCTTTGTTTGGGCTTTCCCCTTTTTAGAATAATGCATAGCATTACTTCAGGCCATTGACTGGGCTCTGCCCTTTTTAGAATAATGCAGAGCATTTGTTTTTGGTCTATTGGACCTCTCAATTGGGCTCTGCCCTTTAAACAATGCATAGCATTATTTTTGGTCTGTTTAGACTTTTTAATTAGGCTCTGCCTGTGCAATACTTCTATTTGGTCCATTTGACCTTTGATTGGGCTCTGCCCCTTAATAATGCATTGCATTTAATACTCTGACGGTGCCCCACACGGCTTGTCAGGTGCTTTGCGCAATTAAAGAGCGCAAACGCTCGTGGAGGTGACACGTGTCGCGCAGTGGAAGGCTTGCGCAACGGTGCTTGCGCAACTGCGCAGACACGTGTCGCGCAGTTGTGCACTTGCGCAACAGTGCTTGCGCAACTGCGCAGACACGTGTCGCGCAGTTGTGCACTTGCGCAACAGTGCTTGCGCAACTGCGCAGATACGTTAAGTCCAAAAAAATTTTATTTATTTTGGGCTTTGCCCAACTAGAAAATCAATCCAAACAGGGCTCTGCTCCTTTATTATTTTGCAATTTGATTTGGGCCAGGCCCTTTTAAATAATGGGTTGTATTTGTGCAGAACATCAAGAATTTTTCAGATTTCAAGAACAAAAGTGCATAGCACTTTTGATCTAAATTTGGATCAAAGGAAAACAAGTTTTTCTTCCTGTTTTCCCTGATTTCACAGAACCAAGGGTTCATAACAAGTGCAAGGCACTATTTATTTACTTTCATTTATTCCCCTTTTTTTTAAATCCTTTGTTCTTCAGAGATTTTTCTCTTAAAAGAAAAGGTTTTTACCTTTCTTCTTTTTCTTCTTCTTGAATAATCTCTAAGAGTTCTCTTTTCTTCTTTTTTTTTTTTTGCTAAAAGTCGATTATCCAAGTTCCTCTCGTTCATCTCCCTCGAATGAGGTATGGGGTTCTATTTATAGTGCTCACAAATTTGTTGAATTTGTTAACCAGATCTTTTCTGAGTGATTTTGGGAATTTTCCCACCGCTGGATCTTTGATCCAAAGGCAGAAGAAAATCTTCTGGTTTTGGAAAGAACAAAAAAGATTTCATTAAATTTTCATTCTGTTTCTGCGCAACTCCCCAATGAATGACACGTGTCGCGCAGTTGAAGGCTTGCGCAACAGTGCTTGCGCAACTGCGCAGACATGTGTCACGCAGTTGTGCACTTGCGCAATAGTGCTTACGCAGTTGTGCTTGCGCAACTGCGCAGACACGTGTCGCGCTGCCGTGCGCTTGCGCAGTTGTGCTTGCGCAACTGCGCAGACACGTATCGCGCTGTCATGCTTGCGCAGTTAAGTGTTACTTATGTTTTTTAAAGAGCCTTGCTCTGATTGGACGCACTGCCTTGGGCGTTGCGCTACCGAGTCAACTTCCGACATGTGGCAGATTGCGCGCTGCGCACGGAAACCGAAGCGTTGCTTCAAAATTTGAATTTTCAAAATTTAAGTAGAGCCTTGCTCTGATTGGGGGAACAAATGCCCCCCCACCGTTGCGCTCACGTGGCGCGCACGTGAGTGCAGCGGTGGCGAGATCCTGACCGTCGGCTCAAAGGGTCAGGCGAAAAGGCTCAGGCGCCTATAAATAGGACCCTTGGTCCTTGGTAATTCTTTACCATTTTCAAGAATTTGTGTTTCAGAGCCTTGCTCTTGCTTAAGAACTTCCAGAGCCTTGCTCTTGTGATTTCCCTAAGAACTTCCAAGTTCTAGTCTCAGAATCATTCTAGGTAAAATTAACTTAAATTAAATTAATTTAAATTAAATTTAATTAACAGAGCTTTGCTCTTATAGATCTTTGATCTAAAGAAAACCCTTTTGGGGTTTCTTCAACAGAGCCTTGCTCTTATAGATCTTTGATCTAAAGGAAACCCCTTTGGGGTTTCATCCACAGAGCCTTGCTCTCAAGAATTTACAGAGATCTTGTTCCTGGGTTTTGACCCATGAACAGAGCCTTGCTCACAGATCAACTAGAAAACTTTTAAAAGTTTTCATGGATCTTTAAGATCCCAAAAATTTTAACTCTTAGGAGTTATAAAAAATTTTATTACTACTACAGAGCTAGGCTCTTTTTTAAGAAGTTTTATTCCTTTGAGACCAGAGTTTGACAAATGTCACTCCGTGACAGAGCTTTGCTCTAAAAAGAGGAGATTTTCTCCTTGTCTCTAGGGATCCCCCCCCCCAAATGAGGATATTCTCTTGGGGGTCTTTTTTATTGACTGACAGTCTCATCCAATGATGGGACTGTCTTATCAAATGATGCGCCGTCATCTTGATTTTGTGGGTCCCTCTTTGGTCCCCTACCCACTGCATTGTAGTGTGATGTAGGCCTTTGAAATGTGAAGCATTGGAACGCTAACGGTTATGTTTTTTTTTTCTTTGTCGACAGGAAACATGTCTGAAGATTTGTCTTTCCCTTTTGTTCGCTCAGAAGGAGGGTTCCCACACGCACCAGTGGACCGGGTGGTGTTCGCCTTGATTAAAGCTCACGATCCTGAGTGCAAGAGACTTCACTTGTGTGGAAGGTGGTACAGCCAAATCATCCAAGGCCGTCGCAGCTTCAGCTCCGCTTCACCCTCTGAGCCCATAGTTACGATCCCTTATGCGGACAAGCCCCCGGTGGAGTATACCGTGGAGTTTAAGAATTGGAATTCCGACGACCTCCTTCAGCCTGCAATTGGTGCCATTCCGGTGCAGCCGCCGCCGGCTATAGATATCTTGGGGAGGCGAATCTGTCAGGGTGAAGCACGCCCTTGGGGACAAGCGTATAATATTGGATTGATCCCGCGGCCGCTTGCCGGATATCTGCAATGGGCTCGTTACATTTTGGCGACGAAGAGGAATCACCTGACGAAGATTGGTTTATACTCCGCCGTCTACGTCTCGCTTTTCGAGTATCCCTCTCCTCCAACGTGGTGGATAAAGGCCTTCATTGAACAATGGAATATCCCCACCCATACCTTCCTGACGGCGGATAGGGAAGTCTCCATCTCTCTGGAGGAATTCGTGGAGATTTCAGGTCTACCGGTGAGGGGGGAGCACTACGAGGAGCTGCTTCCTCCTGACGAGTACGTCTTTGCCACCAAGCAGCTTGTATTCGACTTAACTCCGGAAAATGCCATACAGCATCAGCACCCAGGCTTGGTGAAGGTGTTGGAGATTTATGAGGAACTTCATTTGGAATCAGGCGATCGGAGCGTCAGTTTTGCGGAGTTCATTGCTCGCTTCATCCGCCCGGAGTTCCTATCAGAGCAGGGCGAGAAGTATGCTCAACTTGCTGACCCTTTTGGTTTCGGCTTGGACCGCCGACCTTTATCGGAAAGTGAGCAGTGGGATTTTTATCTCCCCGGCATTGCCAGCGTCCCTTTCTCAGAGATCGCCGTTCCTGGCATGGACGAGGAGACCTTTTTCATAGGGTTCTTGGGTCTGTGGCTATGCAGCTTCGCGCTTCCCATGCACCCACGCCTTATGCGGTCCTCTGTCTTTTACCCGGCGCATCGAATGGTGGCCGGTTTGCAGTTATCAGTAGGGATCGCCGGGTTGGCTTACCTCTACAATGGACTTAGCGTAGCGGCGGATGCTAATGAGCCTGGGGTACAGCCTGCTAACTTCCCGATGCACTACTTCACTTTTTGGATGGAGCTGCATGTGCGAGGGGTGTTTGGTGCCCATAAGACTCCTCCGTTCTTTGAGAAATTCAAACTCCCAAGAATCATGCGGTTGGTCGGGGCTTCAATTGTGTTTGCACCTCCGCGGGAGTCTAGGGGACTGCTCCTGCGTTCACATTTAGTCGGAGCGAAGACCTCTTTTGTGGATAAGGTCATCACCATAGGTTCCGAAACCGCTAAGCCAGTGGTGTCGCTGCGTGATGACTTTAAGGGCGGGGTTTCTGTATTGAAGGCTCGGGAAATCCTCCACCTTTACTCCATTCGGCCGGGCTACCTAGTATTTAGGCAGAATAAGACGGCTCTCTTTATGAGGTATAACCCACATCGATTTGCCCGACAATCGAGTTACAATCAAGGGATCCCGATGGAGGCCTTTCTGGAAACACCCGCGGTCGGCCCAGAGGGGATACGGAATGCGATGCATCATTTCACCCGGCTCAACACAGGCTCCTATTTTTTTATGAGTGAGCCTAGCTGTGTCCCTAAAATAATCCATCCGTATGTAGCTTGGTATGCGCATGCTATGGGCCCAATCATCTTAATGGAGAAACGCCTGCTGGTCGACCGTAGGGCTGCGCCTCCTGGCGGTGATCGTAAGGCTCCCTTGCAGCCAAGGATCCAGGTCATCCCCCCGATAAAAGATGCCAGAGTCGACCGACCGCACGTGTTGAGTCCCCCACGTAGATTGCCATTGCCCACTACGGTGGATGTACCACCGGTGCCCCATGCTCCCGCGAAGACGGTTAATGTGGTATCGCCAGGATCTGGCGGAGGGGCGGAGATCGGGACTCGCCGTCCTAAAGTAGCTGCCAAGCGCAAATCCGCTCCGGGTGGATCTAAAGCTGGTGGACAGCAGAAAAAGAAGAAGTCTACCCTTTCCCTCGATGCGATCCTCGGCTCAAAGCCTACGGCTTCTCCTGCCGAGGCCATATGTGAGTATGGCAGCAATGAGGGCTTCGTGGTAGACCCTGAGGATACCAATCTGGCTGCCGCCATTGCAGCTTCAGAGCGATCGGCGAGGCTTGAAGCGATGTTAAGCAAACTCGCTGAGTCCGGTAATCATCAGACGCTTTATTTGTTATTTCATTGCACTTTGTATTATTATATTTAACCAACATTTGCTCCATTTTCAACAGGTGCCTCTACTGAAGAGGCTATCGCTGCCTCCCTGAAAACCTTCCAAGAGGAGGAGGAGAAGCGTACCCTAGCAAGCGTCGGTATGTTTTATCCCTTTCTCTTTTATAAGGAAAGTTTGTTGTCTTTTTATGATAGTCAACCTGACCTTCTTTTGTTTCTTTGCAGGGGTTGTATTAATCGACGCAAGGATCCTTCCCAAGCCCGTCATCGAAGTCCCGGCTTCGTCGAAGTTGCCACAAGAGCCTCGGCTTGACAAAACGACAAGGGATGCCTTGAAGAATCTAGAGGCATCCCTATATACGGACGAAGAAGCCTCACTCAAGGAAGCTCTGGTGGCATCCGTCTCAACGACTCGAGAGGAGCGGAAGCGGTTGAGACGCGAAGCAAAGGCGCGCAGAGCTGCTTTGGCCGCAGGAGCAGGCCCTAGCACTATTCCTCGCGCCGACACTCCTTCCAGAGCAAAGGTGGGCGGAGCTGCTTTGGCCTCGGGAGCGGGCCCTAGCACTATTCCCTGTGCCGACACTCCTTCTGAAGAGGCCCCTGCCGCCCTATCTACTGGTCATAGGCAGGTGGCGCGCACGGTTCGGGATGCAAACGATAAATCCTCTTCAGGTAACATTTCTTTCAGAACTTTGTTGTAAGAATTATCAAACCGTTGGCTCATACGCACTCCTTTTTGCAGGGCCAAGTCCGACTGAGGGGGAGGTGGAGACCGTCGAACCCCGGGGAGCGGAGGAAGCGGCACTTGCCGAGCCCGAGCTGACAGTGAGCAACGTCATCGGGGCCACGGCGCCTGAAACAGAAGTTGAAGGATCCGCTGCCGAGAAGGTCATCGATGCCGCATCTGAAATGGCGGCAGATGAGATGATTGTCGAGCCGGAGGCAGTAGAAATCGAGGCGCTTGAGGCTGGAGATGTCACGGTGCCGATGGATGGGACAACTGTGACCGTAGGACCCGAAGGAGTAGTGGGTGAGGTGGCCACGATTCCTGAGGACGAGCCAGCCGCTCCTTCTCTGGAATCTGGCAATACTCCAATCATAGCCCTCCCCGCGTATGGTTCCTTGCCGTCTCCCGGGCTTGCGAGCACAACAACGGCTCCCATCGAGTCGGGTGACGAGGCTACGGGTGGTGGCCTGATGTCAATGGAGGAAGGAATTGCCTCCGTCTCGGCTGGCAGTTCATCGGGTAAGTTTCGGGTTACTATCGTTTCCCCTTTTTTTTTTATATATCTTGCGATCTCTTCTAACAAGCTTGTCTTTGCAGGTGCGGCCAGTGCCGACGCTCCATTGCTTGAAGGAGCACCGTCAACTACTGCTTTGGCGGTGGTCACTTCCCCGTCTTCCCTCGTGCCGTCGCGGATGTTGGAAGGTATGGATTCGCGACTCACAAGCTAATCTTTTAAACGTGTAGTTCATGGACTAACGCCATACCACCGCATCTTTTCAGGAGTGCTCTTTGATCGTCTATATCAAGTGTTGCTCCCACACTTCTCCTTCCCATCCGAACTTACTTCTCCCTCTAGTGGCGCTGGTGAGTGTACGTTCAATACAATATCTTTGTTCATCCCCTTTTTCTAGTAATTGAATGATTTCTGACCTTTCCCTTTATTTATTGCAGTGCCACAAATCGAAGGAGGGGATGCCAGACCTGCCGCGCTACCGGCCCTCCCGGCTCTGCCGTCCGTTGCTGCTGGTATAGCAAATTCCTTTTTTTTTGTAACCCTTAAATATCTCTTGAACCATCGTTTAACCATGTTTTGTTTTGCAGCTATTGTTCCGGCTCCGGTCCCTTTTGAGTCTCGCGTCCTTCTACCGGTAGGCCCTTTCTTGAGACGCCCGTCTTCAAAGGGTGCTGTGATGAGTCTGGGCATGCTGAGCGGGTATATCGAAGAGCTCAGCATGGATGCTCTCCCTTCTGCCGTAGATTTCGCTGTGGATCTTAATCCAATGTTGGCGGCGCTCGTAACTTTTCACAACGAAGGTGTCGTCGAATCTTGGGTTAATCACTGCAGGGAGATCGAGGCATGTCTATACCGGCTGGAGTTGACGTGCCCTTCTCCCGAAGTTTTAGCCCTGAGCACCCAACGCACAACTTGGCTCGAGCAAAGCACTTCGCACTCCCGCCACTTGGAGCAAGAAGCAGCTCAAAGACTAAGGGAATGCCAAAAGACCTCGAACGAAACGGCCCATCTGCGCGCTGAGGTTGAGGCAAATGCTGCCCAAGTGAAGACTATCTTTGAGGGTCTCTTGGAGCGCATCTCCCATGGGCTAAACTTAAAGCGGAAGCTTGACGTAGCTGAGCGCGATATCCCAAGTAGGGAGGCTGCCTATCAAGTCGTGAGGGAGCAGCTTGCGTCGGTCTTGCGGCAACGAGCCCAAGTGGAGGCAGAGCTGACGGTGGTAGCCGAGCAAGAGAAGGCATGGAAGGACATATGCGAGCGATTGCTACATCTGTGCAAGACGCTCCCTTCCCAATAATTCCCCTTGTATCATTTGTCTTTGTAAAGTATATGTATATATTTTTTATTCTTTAGCACAATGTATCCTGTACTCAATCAATATTTATGAATAAAAGATGCACATTTTTGTAATGTCTTGTGTCATTTCTCCGTCTTTTCTTTCTTTTATTATCAGTACGCCACCTTAGTAACCATGATTGACGGACGACTGGGACGAGTATCCCGACCTTCTTAAAAAATAACGATGGCTTAGGCCGCAGGTTCAGATCTGCTGCCTAAGACTTTTCAACTCTATAAGCCGTGAGGGTCTCATAGAGACTTTTCTCCCTACGGATCGAGAGGATCTCGCAAGTGGATTTTCTCCTTAGGAATCGTGAGGATTCCTAAGTGTGGTTTTCTCTTATAAGTCGTAAGGATCTTATAAGAGAATTTTCCCTCTTACGAGTCGAGAGGATTCGTAAGTGGTTGTTTCCCTCCTCGTCGAAATTCGACTTCAGAGAGTGAGACCCGTGAATAGTATGCAAGAGACCATTTAGGATTGACTTGCAGGGTCCCATTGTTCAGGAAGCAAGTTTTTGAATCCTTACTGCCCGAGATGTGAGTCAAAGAAGCTCTCGTCGCGGAGTGTTTGTATCTGTGAGTTGAGAAGTTTTGCGAGGGATTATTTGTTTCCCAAGCGCCAAGGATTATTTGTGTCCTAGGGGTTTGAAACGAGTCGATGGTTCCCACAAAGGCGCTGGTGGCTCTGCGAGTCGACGCGGATCAGAAGGCTCTCATCAAGGAGTGTTTGTATCCGAGAGTCGAGGATTTTGCGAGGGATTATTTGTTTCCCAAGCGCCAAGGATTACTTGTTTCCTTGGGGTTTGAAACGAGTCGAGGGTTCCCACGGGGGCTCTGGTGGCTCTGTGGGTCGACGCGGATCAGGAAGCTCTCGTCAAGGAGTGTTTGTATCCGTGAGTCGAGAAGTTTGCTAGGATTATTTGTTTCCCAAGCGCCAAGGATTATTTGTTTCCTTGGGGTTTGAAACGAGTCGAGGGTTCCTACGGAGGCACTGGTGGCTCTGCGGGTCGACGCGGATCAGAAGGCTCTCGTCAAGGAGTGTTTGTATCCGTGAGTCGAGGAGTTTGCTGGGATTATTTGTTTCCCAAGCGCCAAGGATTATTTGTTTCCTTGGGGTTTGAAACGAGTCGAGGGTTCCTACGGAGGCACTGGTGGCTCTGCAGGTCGACGCGGATCAGAAGGCTCTCGTCAAGGAGTGTTTGTATCCGTGAGTCGAGAAGTTTTTTGTTGAAGGCACTGGCTTCTTCGATTGAAATGAACCGTTGAGGTTTGGCTTCGTCGTTTGACAGAATCCGCTGGGGAAGCATGGTTCCTTTTTGTTTACGCCCTTGGATTGTATACAGGGATCGATGTGATCTTAACTGTAGGGCAAAAGTTTCATTCTTTCATTTTTTTTATTCTTTCCGCGATGCTCTATCATTTCAGCTTTTATATCGCGAAGGTCGCGATTGCCCAATCATTTCGGCTATTTTTCGCGGTGCCCAATCATTTCGGCTGTTTATTTTATTTTTACTTGCTGTTTTTTATTGCGAGTTGCCCAATCATTTCGGCTATTTTGCATGCATACATTTTACTTGCTGCTTTTTATTGCAAGTTGCTCTATCATTTCGGCTATTTCGTATGCATGAGCGGTCTACTGGCTTTCGCCGTAAACCTGAAATTGGACACCGATTTCGGCATCCGCACCGCTGCAACTGGGATATTACCAGGCGCGAATCATCATTTGCCTCTGTCGTTGTCGAACGAAGGAGGCTTAGCGACCAGGGTTAGGGTCCTGTCGGCTAAGGCTTTTGACTTCATGAGCCGTAAGGGTCTCGTGAAGGTATTTCTCCCTACAAGTCGTGAGGATCTTATAGGTGTATTTTCTCCTTAAGAACCGTGAGGGTTCCTAAGTGTTTTGTTCTTCTGTAAGTCGTAAGGATCCTACAGGAAGGTTTTCTCCTCATAAATCGAGGGGATTTATAAGGGTTGTTTACCATGCGAACGTATTCCCAGTCATGGATGGACCTTGGTTAGGGAAACGTTTATTCGCGCCCGTGGATTGTATACAAGGGTCAATATGGAACCACTTGTAGGGCAATATTGGGAGTTTTGTGGGGGTTTGCTTAAGCACAGGTTTAGGTCTCTGTGACTTAAGACTTTCAAATCCTATGAGCCGTGAGGGTCCCATAAGAGAGTTCTCCTTACGAGTCGTGAGGATCTCGCAAGTGTATTTTCTCCTTATGAATCGTGGGGATCCCTAAGTGTGTTGCTCCTTTGTGAGTCGTAAGGATCTCACGCAGGTGGTTTCTCCTTACAGGGTCGAGAGGACCCTATAAGTGTTTCTTAACGAGGTTGCGCCCTTTCAGGTTTTCACAAACACTCGCCGGTAGCCCTGCTGTTTTTACTCACTGAGCCCTTTCGGGTTTTCATCCGTGCCCATTTTGCTTTTGGACATACCGTTTTTTTTTTGTTTTTTTTTTATCTTGTTAGCCTAAGGATGCTGCGGTATTAGTTTAAAGACGTTTCGGTCTGCTATTAGTTTAAGGACATTTCGGTCCGTTGTTAGTTTAAGGACATTTCGGTCCATCATTAGTTTAAGGACGTCTCGGTCCGTCATTGAGAAGGCTGGCTACTGCTCATAACGCTTGAGCTTAGGAAGATAGCGAGCGGACATAGTCGTCGTTATCTACCATTGACCTAGGCTGTGACTCATTAAGCATAGTATTTCTTCAGGAAGCGACCGTTTATTGGTCTGAAAGGCCTTTCACCGTGCATGTCGATGAGGAGATAGGCTCCACCTTGGTAGACTTTATCTATGATGTACGGGCCTTCATAGTTTGGCTCGAATTTTCCCCGCTTGGCGCGATTGGGGATCATAGGTCTTTTGACCACTAGCACGAGTTCGCCTTGACGGAATGTTCTCGGTCGGGTCAATCTTTCGTATGAGCGCGTCATCTTTGCTTTATAAGCTTCCAGATTTTGTTGTGCTAGAAGCCGGATTTCATCAAGGGCGTCAAGCTCTTCAAACCGAAGGTGAGCATTTTCTTCGTCAGTCAGCTCGTAGTGGACTGCTACTCGCAAAGAGGGTAATTCTATCTCAAGAGGGAGTACCGCTTCGGTGCCGAACACCAACGCATACGGCGTTGTGTTCGTGGCCGTCTTGAACGTAGTCCGATACGCCCAAAGAGCCTCTTGCAATCTTTCGTGCCAATCTCTCTTATTTCGTGACACTATTTTCTTCATGATCTTCGTCAAGGTCTTGTTGAAGGCCTCAGCTAGACCGTTAGCTCGTGGATTATAAACTGAGGAATATCTCCAGTCTATATTGTGCTGCTGTGCGAAGCGGCTAATTTTATGACTTCGGTAGGCTGGCCCATTATCAGAGATGATCCTTCTCGGGGTTCCAAACCGGTATATGACATGCGTTTTGAAGAAATGGAGAATGTTCTCTGTCTTCACTTCCCTCAACGGTACCGCCTCTGCCCATTTGGAGAAGTAATCAGTCGTCGCTAGGATGAAACGATGTCCCTTAGACGATGCTGGTTCGATGGGGCCGACTATATCAGTCCCCCACATTTCGAATGGCCAGCTAGCCACTGTTGGGTGTAGCGGATTTGGATGTTGATGGATGAAGTCCCCATGAATTTGGCATGAGTGGCATTGCTTCGCATATTCGATGCAATCCTGAATCATCGTGGGCCAATAGTAGCCCATCCGTTTTATCTTTAACTTCATCTTAGGGCCTGCTTGATGAGAACCGCAGAGTCCGTCGTGAACCTCTTGGACGACCCTTCTCGCTTCGTCAGGTCCTAGGCATCTCAGCCACAGAGAATCGAATGTCCTCTTGTATAGAGTATCGTTGACGAAGGCGAAAGACAGAGCTCGTTTCACGAGCTGATGTCTTATGGACGCTTCTTCAGGCATTCGGCGGAACTTGAAGTAATCTATGAGGACTCCTCTCCAGTCTTCGGTCTTCTCATGGTCTTTTATTTGTAGGGCTGTCTGCTCAGTCGCTCCCTTTTCTTTATATGATTCTGGAGGTATTTCTGCCAGGGCGAGCACTCGACGGCTTTGTATCACGATTCTAACGTCATCGAGGTTCTCGTCAGCCTATTCTTTAGCAAGTTTGGCCAGTGCGTCCGCTTTGCTGTTTTCCGCGCGCGGTATACTTTCCAATGTGTAGGAGGGAATTTGGGTTAGCAGTTGCTGCACTTTTTCACCGTATTTTACCAATTCCGGTTTGCATGTTTGGTAATCGCCGTTCACTTGACTGACGACCAGTTGGGAGTCCCCATATATGAGGAGGCTCTCAATTCCCATGTCGATAGCGATCTCGAGGCCTGCTATCAAAGCTTCATATTCAGCTTCATTATTCGTTCTCGGCTCTGTTAAGAAGAAGGCGAAGCGCATTATCCCTCCTTGTGGAGTCACAAAGATAAGTCCTACCCCCGATTTGATCATTGGCGTATTTTGTTTGTGCTTTTTCATGGAAGATGCTCCATCGAAATAAAGCTCCCAACGGGTATCACCAGTGTCGATTGCGTCAAACGCATGTTTGTCTGGCAAATCGCAATTTAAAGGAGAATCGGCAGGTATGGGATGCTCAGCAAGGAAGTCGGCGATGGCCTGGCCTTTTACTGCCCTGAGAGGTTGATATGTTATCGAAAATTCCATCAAGAGCAGGGCCCATTTAGCGAGTCGCCCTGTCAATATGGCTTTTGACATTAGATACTTAAGAGGGTCCACTTTTGAAATAAGACGGACCTCGTGCGCCAACGCATAGTGCCTAAGCTTTGTTATTGCGAAGATCAACGCCAGGCAGTGTTTTTCAATGGGAGAGTAGTTGCTTTCTGCCCCGAGCAGAACTCGACTTAAGTAGTAGAGCGCTCTTTCTTTCCCTTGATCGTTCTCTTGTGCCCATAATGCGCCTAAGGAACCTTCGAGGGCGGTTGTATAAAGAATGAGAGGCTTCCCTTTAACCGGAGCAGCCAACACCGGCGGGTTCTGCAGGTATTGCTTGATCTCATCCAGTGCGCCTTGGCATTTTTGATCCCAAACGAATGGGGTTCCCTTCTTCATCAGGTGGCTATAGGGACGGCATTTTCCTGAGAGGTTGGCTATAAATCGCCGTATGTATGCGAGTTTCCCTTGGAGAGACCGTAGCTGTTTAAGAGTCCTCGGCGGAGGCATTTCCATGATCGCTTTAATCTTTGACGGATCTATTTCAATACCTCGGTGTCGGACAACGAATCCCAGGAATTTGCCCGAGGAAACCCCGAACGCACATTTAAGAGGATTCATCTTCAAGTTGTATTGCCAAAGGCATTGAAATACAGTCTTCAGATGCTCGAGATGTTCCTCGTATGATTTGCTTTTAACCACGAGATCGTCGATATAGCATTCAACGATTTCATGTATAAGGTCATCGAAGATCTTTGTCATGGCCCTCTGATAAGTAGCACCGGCGTTCTTCAAACCGAAGGGCATCACTTTATAACAAAATATACCAAGAGGAGTCCTGAAGGCTGTGTGCTTCTGGTCTTCCGGATGCATTTTTATTTGATTATACCCCGATGAGCCGTCCATGAAGGAGAAAACCTCATGAGTGGATGTGTTGTCTATCATCAGTTCGGTAACTGGCACTGGAAAATCATCTTTTGGGCAGGCTTTATTAAGATCCCGAAAATCCACGCATACGCGCACCGTCCCATTTTTCTTCATCACCGGGACGATGTTAGCGATCCATTCAGGGTATTGAACTTCATGGATAAAGCCGGAGTCTATCAGTTTTTTGACTTCGGCGTTGATGCTCATTTCAAGCTCGAGCCGCATTCTTCTCGGCGCCTGTTTGACTGGCTTGACGTCCGGGGATATCGCCAATTTGTGCACAGCAACTTCTAGATCTAGTCCTGGCATCTCGGAATAGTTCCATGCAAAGCAATCTTTATGCTGCACAAGGACGTCTTTTAACGCAGCCACCCTCTCTTCAGACAGCAGCTCGCTGACGAATGTCGGTCGCGGATCATCTATCGTCCCCAACTCAATTTTCTTGAGATTATCTGCAGTAGTATGGATTCCTTCTTCCATCTCTTTTGGTGCTGGTGGAAATTCTGAGATTACCTCATCGCTGCTGTTTTCAAAGCACCAAGGAAGGCCGTTCATGTCCTCGGACTCTTCTTTTAGTATTGTTACCACGTGGCAAGTGCGAATTTTCTGCCAATCCCAATGCGGAGTTGGTTCTATCCTTGTGTTTTCGGGTTCGTGCTTTTGCGGCGGCGTTACCCTCCAACTGTCAGACAACGCGAATTTGCCAAGCTGATATTGGTCCTCAACCCAATTCTTAAAGGTGAAGCAATCTTCAAGCGGATGCCCTACTACTCGATGGTAAGAGCAATAATTTGGGTTGGAGACTCCACCTGCGTGCTCGGGGTGCTTGGACTCTGGCAACGTAAGCATTTGATGTTTTAGAGCGAGATCGAATATCTTCCTTGTTTTGTTCCGAGGAAA
Organism: Agapanthus africanus; assembly: GCA_030015575.1. Classification (NCBI taxonomy): domain Eukaryota; kingdom Viridiplantae; phylum Streptophyta; class Magnoliopsida; order Asparagales; family Amaryllidaceae; genus Agapanthus; species Agapanthus africanus. The sequence continues at coordinate 725,672,090 of CM057339.1, forward strand.
TGAGTATGCTCGACCCATTTTCTTCCTGAGGGCTAAATCAATAACGCTCGATTCTCGGATACGTGGTTTATTAGCTCTGCTTTGTGGTTGTTGAGCACCTTTTCCGCCCTTTGACTCATTTCTGTCTCCGCGTCGAGCCCTTTTTGCATCAGGTTGACATGGGGCAGCATCTTCGTTCTTTACTGCCTGTTGAAGGAGACGCTGTGTCTTGGCTTTCTCATAGATTTCCATTTCACGATCGTGATCATCTCGGGCTTTTTGACTCGCATCCCTTATAAGTTTGCTCATTTGGTCTTCAGACGATGGACTGGGCGGTCTTGCATCAGGAACTTTTGTTGGCTCAGGATTAGCATCCTCCCATTGAGCGTCCGCCTCTTCGTCGAAGTCATACATGAAATAGCAGCTGTTTATTAGCTCCCGTTTCTTTGACCGGATGTACCCAAGCCCTTTCGTTTCCGTTCTCCCGTTAGGCAGTTTGCATTGAGTCCCAGGAACGTTCCAGACCTTGTCGTAGAATTTGGCTTTTCTAACGGTCTGTGTGAAGGACATCCCCTGGCGTTTCAGCAGTTTCTTCAAACCTTCGGAATAATATCTGGGAAGACGGATAGGCTGAAGCCCGTCGAGTGTGGGATCCGCGCCATGCCAAATTTCTTTTTCCACCTTGTTTTCTTCAGAACGGTAGAATAGGATTGCCTTCTCGCCTTTTCGTCCGGGAGGGATATAGAATGTCTGCAATTCTTCTATGCTGTTGGTGTCGAGTGCATCCAGTTCTTTGTAATGTTCAAGCGGCACCATGGTTATCTGCAGACTTCGCTCTTCATCAGCGGAAACCCGTATTGAAGGCCGAGCAGGGAATACAGCATGAACTTCATCCTCTGAATCACTACCGAAGATCAATGAAGGAACAGATGGTCCTGGCCTGGTGGATTGGGATGGACCTGAATAGATTATATCCTCCTCCTCCTCGGTGTCACTGCCGAAGACAGGGATGGTGGCGTTGGTTTTGTTCTCCGGTTTGTGACACATTTCCGTGTCTTCGAAACTCGGTAAGAAGTATTTAGCGTCTTCATACTTGCGAACTTCGTTTACGGAAAACGGATTCAGTTCTCCCGCCACTGTGTACTCGAGGCCATCCCTACAATACTTCATGCACTGATGCTGTGTAGAAGGGATGATATTGTACTCGTGTAGCCATGGTCGGCCGAGTAGAGCATTGTAGCACGTCTTGGCGTCTATAACATGGAATTTGATGTCTGTGACGAGCAACCCGAAGCGTAGCGTCAATATCACAGATCCAAGAGTTTTTGATGATTGGGAGTCGAACCCGGAGATAGTGATTTTGTCTCGGGCGAGGTGTTGGACACTCATGCAAATCTCCTTTAACACTCGCACATTGAGTAAATTGACAGACGATCCGTTATCGACCAAGATTTTACCTATCTTTATGTCATGGCAGTATCCTGAGACATAAAGGGGGCGATTGTGTTCACACGTCCCGAGGAGAAGGTCTTCATCACCAAAAGCAACGTCGGCTGTGTGCACTTCTTCTAATTCGTCTTTCATCTTTTCTTCGGCTAAGAAGGCTTGGAACTGGTCCGGATCTCGTAGCGCCTTAATCAAAGAGTCTCTTGCCTCCTTTGATAGTAATAAGGCATCAAGGACGCTGAGCTGAGAGGGCAGTTTCCTCAGATGTGCCAGAACGTTGTAATCCACCTTCCTTCTCTTCGGCGGGTCCTCGGCGTTTAGCTCTTCTAGAACTTGGTCATCTAAGACGATGTCTTCAGAGACCTTTTCTTTCCCTTTATCTTTTCTATTCGAGGGTCCGAGGTTCTTTTCAGGCAGTGTCCGATTCCGCAGCCGAATATTTTCGCAAACCACTGGCTCCTCTTCTTTTCCCGAAGTTGACTCTTTAAAGAGAGGGGCAAGCTCTAGCTCCTCATCAGAGTCGCTCCCAAATGTAGGCACTTGTGACCTGGTAGTGTTAACCATGTGACAATCGCCGGCAGTTCTTTCAAGCTCTTTGGTCGTGTTTCTTTGCTCCCGACGAATTTTACGCTTTTCTCGTTTAAAGCGTTGTTGATTAGCGACGTATCCTTGCCACCATCGATCGAAAGCTTTGCAATCTTGGGTGGAATGCGAGACCTTCTGATGATATAAGCAATAAGAGGGGTGCATTTCTACCACGCCAGTAACTTTTTCTTCAGAGGGTGGTAGCTTCATGCCCATTGATATGGCCTTAGCAAACCTCTTTTTCATCTTGAATTGGCTTCTGTCAGCGGTGGAGGCATTTTGCTCCAGCGGGATCATCTCAGCTCCTTCCTCAAGTCGCTGGCGCTTGGCCCTTTCGAATATAGCCGTCTCGCGTTCTCGATCAGCTTTACTTTTCAATCGAGCTTCATTAAGAAACGCGCCAATCATTTCAACTGATAACCCTGGAGCCCTTGATTCGGCATTTGCCCCCAGCGTTTCAGTGCCAGAAGTCCCTTCATCGTTCGTGGTCGAATGGGAGATCATATGACAGCTCGCCACATATTCCTCGGATTCATCCGATGAACTTTCTCCCTCATCTTCTTTTTGAAAGACGTGATCAAGGAAATCTTGGAGCGTAATGGGAGTCCGCGCCTTTTGGTTATATTCATCCAGCGCGACGATTTGCTTTTGCAAGTCCGAGCGCTTGTCGCCAGGTTTCACGGGCTTCTTAGATTTCTTCTTCTTCTTTTTCGAAGATTTTGACGGCTGGCTATGAACGCTTGAACTACCACCATCGGTCTTCGGAGTCGGTCGTGGCTTCAACATCCCCTCAATAACCTGCGGTTCTAAGGGGTTCTTCCACTTGACCGCTGGACAGGTCTGAAGATCATTTAGCATTCTCCTCGTTTTGGCTGATAATACAACCTCCCAAGGAGCTTCCTCAATGACGGAGCATGTTGCCCCCGGCGTATTCGTCCCTTTAGAGGTGTGGGGCTGTGGGGGATTCACCTTCCATTTGTCGGACAGCGCAAATTTGCCCTAGCGGTACTGGTTTTCAAGCCAATTTTTGAAAACGTAACAGTCTTCGATCGGATGTCCTAGCACTCGATGATAAGGGCAGTAATTAGGCTCGTTGACGTCACTTGGTTGCGACGGGCGTTTTGGATCTGGCAGATTTATGAGTCTGTTGCGCAATGCTAGCTCGAACAGCCTCCTCGTTTTATCACGGGGGAAGGAGTAAGCACGTCCCATCCTGTCCTCAAGGGGTACGTATGGGCGCGTATTGTTTGGACGAGCAACCGGCTTCGAGTCGCTCGGTTGTTGTTGGGTATTAGCGACAATGATCGCTTTTCCTTTTCCTTTATCGTTTCGGGAGTCCGGCTTCGGGAGAGGGGGTTTATGGCCCATCTGGTCCATCTGCGCTAATTTGTTGATCAAAGCCTGGAAGGAAGTCGGCTTGAAGAACATCATAAACTGTGAAATGGTTGCTTGTGGATCAAGGGTTCCAACAAACATTCCCATCGCAGGGGCTTCTTCTATGCGTTGTTCACACTTCGACCATAGATTACGCCACCGTATAGCGTACTGAACCCACGTCTCGCCGGGTTTTACCCTGGCGTTAATCAACGCCGTCATCGAAGTACGCTCACTGGCACTTGCAAAACGTTGGGTGAAGAGCAGCTCCATCTCCGCAAAGGTTTTAATAGAGTCATTGGGGAGCTCAGAATACCATTCGAACGCCGTATCTGATAGGCTTCTAACAAACTGGCGAAGCAAAAGCTTGTCGTCGCCGCCGGTGTTACCACAAAGCGCCCTGAATTGAGCAACATGTTGATGGGGATTGCCGGTCCCTTTGTAGACATGAAACTTGGGAATTGTGTAACCCGACGGGTATTTGATTTGGTCATACCAGCCTGGATACGGTCGCCCCGTTTTTACGACGTGGCCGGCTGCTTCGGCCGCGTGATGAACCTTTATTTGCTGGGCTATATATTCGTCCAGCTCAGTTTTAGAGATTGTATCCTCTTTAGCCGTTGATAGAACGGGCTGAGGGTTTGATGTCTCTCCCCTATCATCCCCAAGGACAATCGGGGGTTCTTCAGTTAGGGGATCTGGTTGTATCATCATCCCTATCATGTCCTGGAAGAGGAGGCCCATACGCTGTATATTGGCTGCTTGTTCAGCAGCCTCTTTGTCTCTCTTTTCCAGTACTCGGCGGAGGAACTCGGCGTCGGTCTCTTCCTCTTGGCGTTCATCTAAGGACGTCCCAGGGTTCTCTTTTGGCTCCGTGAGTGCAGCCATTGTAGTCATCATCTCCTAGAGCTTTTGTTGCTGCTCCTGAGCCTTGGTCACTGACCGGGTAAGCGGTCGGTGACCCGTAGAAGTACGACTTTCTTCCTTTCCAGAAGCCATATAGACCGTATGAACTGTTATGCCCCCTGACTTGGGGCGTTTAGGTTCACCGCTTTTAAACTTTGTCAGTGTCACGGGAGCTTTCTCTGGCCTTTTCCTTTTGTGGACCTTTGAGGTTGAAGGAGCCGTTGAAGTGGGCATCCTAGCATTTGTTGCCCCCTGCTGTTCAATGGGGCGGTTCTTGTCCTTTTCCACCTTTGCCTTTTTCTGGCGACGAAAGTGGTCTGGGTCAATCACGGAGTCTTGAACCCTCCGCCAAACTTTATAAATTTTTGACGACAGCCGTTGAGGGGGCTGTTCCTGCTTTGTCTCCGGAGCTTTTTCCATAGTCGGAGGAGATCTTTTCAATGTAGCAATTGGAGAGTTCTTTCTCACCTTCCTCAGCAATTCAAAGCTGTTCCCAGTTGGAACAGCAGGGTTTACCTCCACCACTGGAGCAGGTGGGGTTAGCCCTGAGGGGGAGTTGCCCCCTGTTTTCCTTACTCATTTCCAATGGCGACGTCGCGCACGACGAGCCATTGGGACTGGCTCGGAAATCGAGATGGTTTCTTGTTGCCCCCTGTTTGAGTGTGGGGTAACTGCCGATGTCAGCCTATCGAAGACTGATGTTTTTTGACCAGCTGGGAGAGGAGTGGGAACCATCAATCTTGTGAAGACCGACTCTCTGATGGGAGAAGCCGCTTCAACGACTTCCAAAGCAGCGGCCGTTGCTCTCTTTGGGACAGCCACTTTACAGTTCTGACCTAGCCTGGTGAAAACGGAGGCTGTCGGCTTAGTAGCGGGCGACCCGTTGACAGGGGTCATGGTAGCAGTGAGCCGGTCGAACACCGACTTCTTGTTCGCTTCCGGTGCGGATATCGGCATAGCGAAGCTTGTAGGTGGGACCATGGTCCCGAAAATCAGGCCGGTGGTGGCCTGGGTCACCTGTTCAACCGGCAAAGCGAGGAAAGAGGCCGCTTGGGGCCCATATGTTACACCTCTCGGTGAGGTGGAGCGTCCGTTGCAGTGGTGCTTCGAGCAGTTGATGCAGTTGAAGGCCATTGAATCTTGAGTTCTGCGCCAGACAAAAGATCAAATCTTAGCAACTTGAAATCTAAAGGCAACCATTTAACAAACCGCGATTGGTTCGCGAAGACGACACACGAAGTGTGGAGTGGAAAGAGGAAAAGGTCCCACCGGGCGTGCCAGAATCTGTTCCCCTCCGAACGGCGGCCCGGGCTTCGCGTCCGTGCCTGAGGTTCGGGGCAGATGCGATGTGGTTTTACCCGTCTACCTCTCCGAAGATGCCAAGTTGATTTATGGCACTGTGGATCGGAGGTTTAGACGGATGCGGCCGATGTAGCAGACTTCGTCAGATTCCCCCTCAGGGTGAGGGGTTTTTGATTGTGGGGACGCTCTTCCCTGCAGGCGCAAGCCCCTGCAGTTAATTACGCTACCGCATCGCGGTAACAACTTTCTCCTTCTCCAGAATTTCACTTCGTGTCGTGTATGTTTGTTTTGTTTGTGGTTGCCCGTGGATTGTATACGGAGACTGAGTAATGCCGTCGCCCGTAGGACGTGGATTAGTCCAAATCCGTATTTACTAAGATTTGGGTTTGGTGTTTTTAGTTTAAGGATGTATCAGTCGCGTTGCGGCTAAGATCAACTTAAACGTTCGTTAAGGATACGTTAGCCCTGTTTTAGACTAAGATCAACTTAACGTAGTGATTAATTTAATGTATGGTCATCGGGACTCGTCACCTCGCTGACGTCGTTGAAGGATTACAACGACATATATCAGAGGAGCTCGGAGATGTACCCTCGAACCAGAGTTGATTGGGAGTTTTATAATCCATTTGGATGTTTAAGGATGCGTTAGCCATATTTGGGGCTAAGATCAACTTAAACGGGACCGTTTAGATCCGGCAAAAGAGCGTTCGGAGGCTCTATTGTTCCAGTTTAGGGACATAGTGGTCCGTTCGCCAGTTTAGGGACGTGGTGGTCCATCGCCAGTTTAAGGACGTGGTAGTCTATGATTAGTTTAGGGACGTCTCGGTCCGGTATTAGTTTAGGGACGTTTCGGTCCATCGCCAGTTTAAGGACGTGGTGGTCCATGATTAGTTTAGGGACGTCTCGGTCCGGTATTAGTTTAGGGACGTTTCGGTCCATCGCCAGTTTAGGGACGTTTCGGTCCATCGCCAGTTTAAGGACGTGGTGGTCCATCGCCAGTTTAGGGACGTGGTGGTCTATGATTAGTTTAGGGACGTTTCGGTCCGGTATTAGTTTAGGGACGTTTCGGTCCGAGATTAGTTTAGGGACGTTTCGGTCCGATATTAGTTTAGGGACGTTTCGGTCCGGTATTGATATGTGGTCGTCGGGACCCGTCACCTCTCTAACGTCGTTGAGGAATTACAACGACGGATGTCAAAGGAGTTCGGAGATGTACCCTCGAACCGGATGTAAATTGATTTAGAAGAGCAATTTTGCTCAGTCAATTTAATTTAAGGACTTACGGCCAGAATTGGGCTAAGTCCAGTTGAAAATGTTCACATTTTGTTTGCATTTGGCCTATTAGGCCTTTGTTTGGGCTTTCCCCTTTTTAGAATAATGCATAGCATTACTTCAGGCCATTGACTGGGCTCTGCCCTTTTTAGAATAATGCAGAGCATTTGTTTTTGGTCTATTGGACCTCTCAATTGGGCTCTGCCCTTTAAACAATGCATAGCATTATTTTTGGTCTGTTTAGACTTTTTAATTAGGCTCTGCCTGTGCAATACTTCTATTTGGTCCATTTGACCTTTGATTGGGCTCTGCCCCTTAATAATGCATTGCATTTAATACTCTGACAGTGCCCCACACGGCTTGTCAGGTGCTTTGCGCAATTAAAGAGCGCAAACGCTCGTGGAGGTGACACGTGTCGCGCAGTGGAAGGCTTGCGCAACTGCGCAGACACGTGTCGCGCAGTTGTGCACTTGCGCAACAGTGCTTGCGCAACTGCGCAAACATGTGTCGCGCAGTTGTGCACTTGCGCAACAGTGCTTGCGCAACTGCGCAGATACGTTAACTCCAAAAAAAATTTATTTATTTTGGGCTTTGCCCAACTAGAAAATCAATCCAAACAGGGCTCTGCCCCTTTATTATTTTGCAATTTGATTTGGGCCAGGCCCTTTTAAATAATGGGTTGTATTTGTGCAGAACATCAAGAATTTTTCAGATTTCAAGAACAAAAGTGCATAGCACTTTCTGCGCAACTCCCCAATGAATGACACGTGTCGCGCAGTTGAAGGCTTGCGCAACAGTGCTTGCGCAACTGCGCAGACATGTGTCACGCAGTTGTGCACTTGCGCAACACGTGTCGCGCTGACATGCGTTTGCGCAGTTGTGCTTGCGCAACTGCGCAGACACGTGTCGCGCTGCCGTGCGCTTGCGCAGTTGTGCTTGCGCAACTGCGCAGACACGTGTCGCGCTGCCGTGCGCTTGCGCAGTTGTGCTTGCGCAACTGCGCAGACACGTGTCGCTCTGCGATGCGCTTGCGCAGTTAAGTGTTACTTATGTTTTTTAAAGAGCCTTGCTCTGATTGGACGCACTGCCTTGGGCGTTGCGCTACCGAGTCAACTTCCGACATGTGGCAGATTGCGCACTGCGCACGGGAACCGAAGCGTTGCTTCAAAATTTGAATTTTCAAAATTTAAGTAGAGCCTTGCTCTGATTGGGGGAACAGTCACAACCGGAGAAGAAAAGATTCCTGCAGGTGTTGCATGATTTGAAAGTCCCCACAGGTTTCTCAGGATCATTCAGCAAGAAAATAAAAATTGTGAAGGGCAAGATCGATGGGCTGAAAAGTCATGATCACCATGTTATCGTGGAGCACCTTCTTCCATTAGCCCTCAGGACTTCTCTCCCCGACTCGGTTGGTCTAGTAATCAACGACCTATGTTGTTTTTTCAGGAAGTTGTGTGCTAAAACACTGGAGGTTGCGACGCTGGATAAACTAGAAAATTCTATTGCGTTGATACTTTGCAAGTTTGAGCGTATTTTCCCACCGTCATTCTTCGATATCATAATACACTTGACGGTTCATCTTGCAACTGAGGCGAAGTTAGCCGGACCGGTACAATATCGATGGATGTATCCCGTCGAGAGGTACGTGTAATTTTTCGTTTCGCGCAATTTATAAATTTATTGTTGTCCTGTATGCCCGTATTTATTTATTCAACATATTTTCATTAGGTACCTCTACACTCTTAAGAAATATATACGCAATAAAAATCGACCAGAGGGTTCTATCATGCAAGGTTATCTTCTTGATGAAGCAACCACATTTTGTTCCCGCTATCTGGACGAGAACATTGAGAACAAGGCTTAACCGACCACGAAGAATTCAAGACGGGCCATATGGTAAAGCCGAGTATAAGAGGGTAGACACTATATTTATCAACAAGATATACCGGTTTATCTTGCTTAATTGCGTATGTCTTGAACAAATTAGAGAGTAAGTTTTTTTGGATTAATTGTTATATCTGTGTTTGTGTGTGTATGAAATGATATAATATTAATGTCACAATTATTTGTCGAAAACAGAATTCATTTTAACGAGGTGCGTGAGGGGCATCCTGATTGGAACGAAGAACGTTTGGAAAAATACCATCAGGATAATTTTTGTGATTGGGTCACAGATCATGTAAGTTATTCGAATAACATTTTATTGCTATCAGTTTTAATCTAAACTTGTATCGTTATGTATTTGTCGTAAAATTTGTTTTGTTAGATCCACGATCCGAACTTGTCTGCATCATTTGAGAGTGATTCAAGATGTTTAGCTCAATTTCCTAGTATGGAGGTTGCATATTACAAAGAATTTGGTGTCCTTGGATACAAATTCGAAATTAAGGACATAGAAACATCTAGAACCACTCAGAATAGTGGGATTGCAACGGTAAGATCGGACGGTGTGATTTACTATGGGTACTTAAATTGTATACTCGGCATCCACTATCTCGGACGATCAGAACCCTTTTATATATTCCAGTGTACTTGGTACGATCCGCGAACCGATACGGACAGGTGGAGAAGCAATCTTGGGACTTGGAAAGATGAATATGGATTGACCAGTGTGAACACACTTCGATTTTACGGTCAGGAAGATCCGTTTATCTTTCCGAACCAAGTGTTCCAAGTATACTACTCACAGTGTTTGAAGCATCCGGGATGGAGTGTTGTATGCCGATGGAAACCCAGAGATGTCTACGATATCCCAGAATTCGAGAACAGCGATGAGGACGAAGAAGAGAGAAGGCTTAAAGTGCTCCGACCGTCTGTTTCGAAGGACGGGTTGTCTTCGACCGATCATGAAGTTACGTGGGTTAGAAATGATATCGACGATGAAATCCAAGTATATATGTATAATGCGCCCACGAAACGAAAAAGGTTATCAGTAATGTTATATTATTACTTCACATTTTACGCTCTATACATATATAGTCAATACTTTTAATGATTGTCTAATGCGTCTACGAACCGTTTATCTAGATTTGATGACGATGTCGGCAGCAGCGAGGGGCGGCAGGAGCTCCAGCCGCGGCAGAGGCAGAGCGGTTCTGCCACCCGGAGAGCTCCGTAGGGAGCTTCAGAGGGCCGGTCTTGCACCCAGATCGGTTCCCCCTTTTTATACCCTTGACTATCGCTATACCGGTCCTCATACCGAGAGGTTCGGCCGGTATATGGGGGACGAGAGCCGGCTCGTGAAGAACTATCCACTTCATGTTGAGTGGGGCGAGCCGCACCAGCGCTCATTCGCCCTCTTCTTTGATCAGGCTCGGGTACGTATTAATATATATTTTTAGTTGATCTATCCGCTTATCATATTTATTATTAACACTTGCAATCTAATAACAATGTTTTTTTTTTTGTATTTTCAGTTGGATTACGATTTTCAGCATGTAGCCGACCCTGATCATCCGGGGAGGGTGCTCGACCTTCATGCTCTGTACAATGGCCTGATGAAGAACATGCAGGACAAGGTCCGATACAACAGGAATGAGCTGAAGGCCGACTGCTACTCCCTGTGGATGGCGACCCCCGAGGCAGAGAGAGCGGCCCTCCTATCTACTCCGGCATTTGCGAGAGTCGACGTAGAGACATGGCCTCTATTGTGCGAATATTTCGACTTCCAGCGCAAACAGGTATGTATTTTAAATGTAATTCATTATTTAGGATATAATTTATTTTTTGTGTTCCTTAATTAGAAAACTAAATGTTAATGCGTTGTGCAGAAACAGGCCGCTCAGAATACAGAGAACAGAAAGTCGGCGAAGAGGGGTCGCCCTACTTACACAGGTGGCTCGAGGAATATTACTCGAGCCATGGAGTTATCGGTAAATTACAATAGACCGACCTTTATGATATTCTGCAATAATAAGAGTTATTTTCTAATATTTCTAATATTAAGAGTTATTTTCTAATATTGCAGACAGCTCGGACCGTGGCATCAGGTGGTACACCGAGCGTGCTGTCCGCATATCTTGCTGTCCACGGCACCTCGACAGATCCCGCCACGGGCGAGCTTCGATATCCCGACATCGCTACCCAGGAGTATTGCGTAAGTGTTAATATTTATTCTACCCAAATTTGAAATTTTAGTTTTGGAAGGTTCAAGTTTAAATTTTATACTTATACTTTACTGCTTAATGTGGGTGTAGGAGCGGGTGGTTGAGCAGGCCGAGGCCTCGGGGATCAATTTTACCGGACAGAGCGATCCGAGGCCGCCGACCTCAGTTCTGGACGCCGCACACGGAGGGCACCACGGAGGTTGGGAGAGAGGCCGGGGACTGGGCCCTAGCAGGGCCCATATGAGGTTGGACTCCACCCTGGCGGTTACTTCCTCCGTCTCCAGTGACCGACGTGTCTATCAGGAACTGGAGAGCTTCAGGGCCACCATTCAGGACTTGAAGGAGATGCTGGTATGTATACTACTTTATAGTAAAATACCATTTCATATTATAGATATCAATATATCCATAATTAGTACGTAGCTTGAGCTTATTTGGTTTTAGACTTAAGTTTGATTAATCATACATACATATGTAATTGAAATAAACAACGGTTTTCCAAACTAGATATCCAAATGGGGTTTCGAAATAACTTAATAATGATACGAATTCGAATAATACACAGTTCTTACACGCTTCTTACACACGTTAGGTCCAGACGCGACAGGGTACATCGACCGAGCCTCCACATGCATCTCCTTCGGCTGCGGCTCCGCAAGCTACTACATCGGCTGCGGTTCCGCAGACAGCTCCTATAGCTCCACCGCCCGCTCAGACTCCCGCAGCCGCGGCTCCGCAAGCGACTACCTCGACGGCGACTGCGCAGACCACATCGCCAGCTCCACAGGCCGCTCAGACTCCCGCACGCGCCGAATTGCGGGGTTTATTGACCGAGGAGCAGGCGCGCTTGATTCTATCGTTTATCAGGGGTGGAGCTGGACCGAGCTAGGGTAGCGTTTTGATTCATATTTTTTGAAACATGTATTTATTTATATCATACATATTGTACTACATTTTGAAATGATATTGATATTGATATTGGTTTATATTTATATCATATTCAGTTTTTGGGTTTCTTTTGTATATTATATGCGTGAGATGTGATTATGAATACTGCGATATATGTTGTGTGATGATTAATTTTATATTTTATTGTTATATATATTATTGTGCACAGGGCGGGAAAAAATCAGGCAGCCCTTTTTTTAAAAAAAATACAGATAATGTGTACCTACGGATTAATCCGTAGGTACACATGTTGCCCCTACGGCTATATCCGTAGGGGCAAAATATCAGCAGTAACTGATATTTCCCCCCTGATCTCAGTACCGGGGGTTGGGAGTGCCCCTACGGATATGTCCGTAGGGGCCATTGCTTAGCCCCTACGGAGTTATCCGTAGGGGCAAAATATCAGAAATCCTGATATTTTGCCCCTACGGATAAGTACCTACGTAGGTATCCGTAGGTGATAGTACGTGGCCCTACGGCTATCTCCGTAGGTACAATTAATATATTTAAAAAAACCGTAAATAATATAATTTTTTTTACCCTACGGCCTACTCCGTAGGTGAAACCGGACCTACACAGAACTCCGTAGGGGCAAGATTTTGCCCGTAAGGGCAAGTTCAGGGCTTCAACTTGCACCTGCGGCCTTTGCACCTACGGGGTCTTTTTTCGCCCCTACGCACATCTCCGTAGGGGCAGGGGGTTGCCCCTACCGATAAATCCGTAGGGGCAACCCTTATTTGTAGTAGTGTATGTGCAAAAGAAATGAGCACATGAGATATGGGATGGGCAAAATGCCATTTTGTAAAGCCCAAGGGGTTATATGTAAATGTGTAAGCCTATAAAAAGCAACATGACAATGAAATAAATGAGACATTTATTCCTCTCAAAAAAAGCTAAGGTTTTTGTGCCACCTTCTCCTTCCTCAAGGTTCTAAAACCTTCTTCTCTTTTTGAATTAAATCAAGAGTTTAACTCTTTCTTTCTCAAAAATAAATAGTTTTTCACCACAAAACCCACAAAGGGAAACTCAGATCTCCATCAGATCTCAAAAATAAGAGATTTTTAAAATCGCATACTTCTTGTTCTTCAAGATCCGGCCAACAGAGAAGGAAGAAGGAGACCTATCTCCAAAGACCCCATTTTGGGAAAGATCCAAGGCTCAGGGAAGAAGAAAAGGGTTCCCTTGAGCATTTACAAAGATTTCTTGGAGTTTAACTCCATAAAAAAAAGGAAGAAGAAAAAGAAGTCTTTCTTTCTAGGACTCAACTCCAAAAGTCACTCAGGAGTACAACTCCCTGTGCAGGGGCTAAGCCCCTTTTTCCTGCTGGCGCCCAGCGCCCGCATGCCAGGCACGTGGAGCGCTGGCGCCCAGCACATGAGGCGCTGGCGCCCAGCGCCCGCGTGCCACGCACGTGAGGCGCTGGCGCCCAACGTCCAGCGCCTGCGTGCTGGACACGTGAGGCACTGGCCCCACGCGTCCTTTAGACGCTTTTTCCTTTATACACACACACACGCTCCACAACGTTGTCTCCGTTAGAAAAAAAATCTAGCGGGGCGCTGCCCCGCACCCCGCAAGGAGGCTGCTAGCCCCATAACCCCTAGCCCGCTATCCGGGTAGCGGGACCCCCATAAAAACTCTGCGAGGCCCCCGATATATCCAAAACCTCTTCAAAACACAACACTGCACATTGAGTTCGTATAACCTGTTTGACCCGTCAATCGGAGGTTCTCTCGCTCCAAAGGCGAGGGGTAATTAACGGCAGTTTAGTCCGCGGCTGCCGGAGATTCGGATCCCTACAATCAATAAACCCCAGCCTATCCTAGGCAGGGGGAATCTGTAATGCGCCTGACAAACGCGCATGTATTCTCATCTCAATGGGGTGACAAAAAATACTCTACAGTCGCATATGAAGTCTAGGGGTGGTAAATGTCAGACCCCAGTAACTTTATAAGTTATGCTGATTTACGGCCCATAACGGTTCGATAAACTACTGATAACTCTTATCAGTAAATCTCGACAACCCTGGCCAGAGATTTGCTATTATGGTCGATCAAGCATGACGCGATATCAACTTCCTATACCGGGAGAGACGAAACCCCTCCTATCGCTCACTGCCTCCATCTGATTCGGGACTGTACCCAAAATCCACATGTTTGCACGACTCAGTAGAGCCGTGGTAGGAAGAAAATCAAAGCACAGTGGGAATCACACAAGACACTATGACGATCTCGGGTCTACAGACTAACATGTATAAGTGTCACCAGAGAACTGCTATCTGACAATAGATTTATATACCATCTAGGAGTTCTCAACGAGTCATGTTCGGTGTACCCATTCTCCAATGAGAACCTGTATACAATCTTTGATGTCAAACACCAATGGTTGTGGGATCAACCATCGCCCCCAGGGTCAAGAAACGTACACACTAGTCTACTCTGGTAATATCGATGCCCTGTCTCGATATACCCTCGACTAGGAACTATTAAAGGATATGCTTATAGACTGCCCAGGCTCCACTAGTATGATCTACATCACAATCCTGGCAGTCAAGCATAATTCTAAGGGCTTCATCAACATGTATATAAAGAAATGAAATACAACACATCACACGTTAAGATGAAGATAAACCCGATAGCATACTATCATTTCGAGCAAACATTGTTTCTATACATATACATGCCTAACATCCTATACAATACAGTCCTCTAGGACATACATATCTAACACAGTGGACCATAGTCTCGGGCATGCACGAGACCTTGTTAAACACGAGCATCATTTCCACCGATTGATTTCATTTGACTTGGCGACTGATAGGTAATGACATACATATTGCGTGGATTGCTGACATGATACATATACTGTACGGTTCATATTCACTTGATATTCCTAATTCTCATATTCATGTATTCTACCGTACATTTCATGCTTAATAATATAGTACACACACTATATATTTATTACTATATGTGTCGCCCTGATGACCTGAGTGTGCATACTCAGAGAACGAAGTGGACCCAGCTCAGGAGCAGGACCTTCAATTCGAGATCACGAAGGTCTAGACCGCGACATCAGCGCCATCGCCTTTTGCTTGCTATAAGAACATTGTTATTTTTTTGGTTAGTTATTTTTTTCATGCAAATAAATGTATCATGAATTCTGTTATTTTAATATAATAAAGTTGTGAAGTGTGATTTGCTTTACTCTAATACTGTGTTTGCTGATTACCATGTAATACTAGAAGCCGAAATGTGACTACGGCAGGATTATTCCTTGCCCGTACAAGTATGGCTAGCCTAGTCACCTCTCGTATTCCGTATTTTGATAAACGGGACGTGACATCTTCAGTTTGTTAGATTTACATATTAAATTAGTTAGTTTATTACTGTCGGTTAAATATACACATAGACCTCATAATGTACAGGTGTAATCTAAAGATAAATGACAAATATCTTTTAAAAAAAATCAACTTTTGATTTCCAAAATTAGGTTTAGCTTGATTTTAGTGTCTTAAATCATCCGACATAACCTTTTAATCTAATCAAAATAAATATCAGACAACGTATTAAATATCAGATTTTAGGGGTAAAAAGTAATTTGTTGTGTTTTTGAGGATAAAAGTAAAAAACCCTTTATTAATTAATAAACCTATGGTTATTGTGTGTGTTTTTAATTTTGTATTCGTTGACTCCATTGATGATGAGAAGAAAGGATGGAATGAACTCAAAAGAAGAGATCGCCTATTGGAGTACACTACGTTAAATTTCGCTAAATAAGATTATCAAGTTATCTAATCATTGCCCTGGTATATTTGCACTCATTTTCTATTATTTTATGTAGAAATCGGCAAAATATTACTAAGAAATTACAAAAAAGAATTGTTATGAATTTAGGAAATTTAATAAGAACATGAAACAAATCAATTGTAATTTCATATATCAAAGGGGAAAATAGCAAGTTTGTGAAAATTTTATATTATATTGTAATTTTGATATAGATTGTTGGTGCGATTGTTTCCTTTTTTAGAATGTTATTATCTTTTGGTCACATGCGTGCATCACACTTGCATTATTCTAGTACTAGTAAATAGAACTCATGGGGGCATTGCAACATTGCAAAAGGTTTGTCATTTTTTCATTAAATAAAAGCAAAAATTGAAAAAAAAATCATATAAGGATTCTAGAGCAAGAACATGTCATGTCATTCCCACATATACATGTAATTACTTTTATGCTCTTCAACAAGTTTCAATACAAAATGTCTTCTTTTTGGGAAATAAACAAACTTACTCAAAAAGCCCTTACCCTAATAACCATCAAGAAATCAAGACACAAGGTTAAAAAAATTTCTCATCACATGTGTATAGAAGGTGCATGATACCAGTTATGTTAATTGAGATTGCAACTCTATAATTTTAACTTGCATAAATTGACTGAAGTTACAAACACCAATTCAACCAAATTAAGGTCCTCTATAAAAAAGAAAAAGAAAAACCAAATTAAGGTCCAAAAACATAGTCTATTTCCCCTCCACAAAATGAATATCACAATGGGAAAAAAAATAGCATCATCATCCTCACGTGGAACACACATGTCATTTTCTA
Source organism: Agapanthus africanus (assembly GCA_030015575.1). Taxonomy (NCBI): domain Eukaryota; kingdom Viridiplantae; phylum Streptophyta; class Magnoliopsida; order Asparagales; family Amaryllidaceae; genus Agapanthus; species Agapanthus africanus. The sequence goes on from CM057339.1 coordinate 725,688,611, forward strand.
TTAAAGGTGAGGACATTTCTTTATGTTCATGTCATTTTTAATTAGACCTTCTCATCTAAAACTGCTCTTCAAAATGAAAATGAGGAAACTTTTTTTTGTAGTCCTTTTTCTATTCTCATCCAATATTTTGATTGATGTACAACATTTATTATAGTGGGTTAAAATGTTGTGTAGGCATCAAGTTTTTTCTATCTTTTCTATCATGTTTGTAAGATCTTTTTTCATACTATTTAATTATTGAAAAGATGGAATGAATATAGCATAATTAATTATGATGCAGTTTTATTCCCTCTCTAGAATATTTGGAAAAAAATGTGGTTAAATAACTATTCTGTCATTTGCTTCTCTTCATAAATACCTCCTTTCTTCATTCTCTCTTTCTAAAATGGTATTTAGAATATGACATTTTGGAGAAATTTGTGGAGAAATCTTAAAGATATGAATTTATTTATTATAAACATGATAACTAATTCCACAATTTGTGCCACCACAATCTCATTGATATTAATTACAAAAAGCAATTAAAGATAATAAATGACAATTAGTTATCTATAGTACATCATGATAAATGTAAAATTATAACATGTAATCTTTCTTTCTAAAATACTTTTCTCTAGCACATATAATAGCTTCTAAGAAAATCCATTTAATGTGAACGGTTTGGAAAAAAACTTTATGGTTCTAGAATTGTTTTCGCAGAGGAAAAAAGGAGAAAATTAGTATGATTCTATTACTTTTAGCAGTTCTTAAATCAAACTCTATTTGGGTTCATACAGTCTCTCCTATCGATTTTGATTGATTTTGGATAGAATGAATTAGGTCTTTATGTTATATTTCTGGTTAGTTTCCAAAGAAAATATATTTGATTTTTCGTTCTTTTTTTTAGTCACACAATCGTTGAAATTTGAAGAAGAAAAGAGAGGGAGCGAATGAGAAATTGTTACATAATGGTATGTTCATTATCTCCCAACTGTTTCACCATTTGAAGTTTTAAAATTTTTTGAACCACTTTTAAAAGCCTCTATAAATACTACTAAATTCATCCATTATTTTCCATGAGGGTTGTGAAGATTTTATTTGAGAGATATCTTCCATGGGTTGTAAGAATATTATTTGAAAGAAAAGTTTTATTGTTTCATTTATATTTTATTGTGGAGGATTGGTTGATGCACAGTAAGGATTATTTAGCCAACATGTCAGATATTTTTTGGAGGATAAGTTTTTATTTATCAATCATTTTCCATAGATGCAAATTGGTTTTTTTTCTTTCCAAAAATAGGAAATGAAGGAAACAAGGATATGTAAGGGATTCTATTTTCATTCCTTAATATTTAAGTTGCACGCATAGGGATCTTTATTTGTTCGATCATTAAATTTATAAATTTCTCATTAAAATAAAATGAGTATTCACAATTTTTTTTTGAGTTATTTATTGAAAGAAGAAAACATGCATATATGATAGTTATAATATTAATTATTATTTTCTTAATAACATAGTCAATTAATCTTGTTGTTTTCGTTTATGGTGGTTAAAGGGAGGATTGTTTGACTTATGATTTGGCAGCATAACAATATTATCAAGGTTCAAATATCTAAACTTCTCATAGAAGGAAAAATGAGTAGTTTACATTTTTTTGACCCTCTACAATATTTTTGAGCCTTGTACGTGGCATTTTTAGCTTTAGAAAAAAGTCATTTATTTAAAACTTTATTTTTCTTGGTTAGTAGTTAATAATAATTTAACCTTTTGTTTTTTTAATGGTAAAATGGTTAACATTTTGGGTCTTTTATCTCTTTTTTTTGGGAAAAAAAATCAACTTCATCTCGTTGGCCTTATAACAATATTGTCGATGTTCAAATATGTAAACTTCTCATAAGAGAAAATGAGTAGATTATATTCTTTGATTTTCACCAATATTTTTAGGCCTCATAGAGAATTTTGTTCGCTTTACAAAAAATGCATTTATTTAAAGCTTTATTTTTCTCAATTAATTAATAAATAATAATATTTTAACCTTTGTTGCTCTGGTAGAATGATTAATTGTGTGGGTCTTTTTTGGTGAAAATAATCAACTCTATCTCCGTAACAATATTGTCAAAGTTCAAATATATAAACTTCTCGTAAAATAGGTTGAGTCTCCAATAAGTATTGAGATTTCTTATTTTTATAAAAAATGCATTTATTTAAAAATTTATTTGTCTTAATTAATTAATATTTCATAATATTTTAACCTATTTTTTTTTATGATAGAATGGTTAATTGTTTGAGTCTTTTTATTCTTTCTTTTGAGAAAAAAATCAACTCCATCTCGATAACCTTATAAATAGTATCGAGATTCAAATATATAAACCTCTCATATGAGAAAATGAACAGTTTACATTCTTTGAGTCTCTACAATATTTTTAAGCCCCGTATGGGGTTTTGTTCGCTTTACAAAAAATGAATTTGTTTAAAGTTTCATTTCTATTAATTAATTAATAAATAATAATATTTTAATCTTTTGTTTTTTTATAGTAGAATGTTTAATTGTTTTGGTCTTTTTTTTATAATATAATCAACTCAATCTCGGTATTCTTATAACATTATTGTCAAGGTTCAAGTATATAATCCTCTCATGAGAGAAAATGAGTAATTTACATTTTTTGGGCTTCTATAATATTTTAGACCTGGTATGGGGTTTTCTTTACTTTACAAAAAATGCATTTAATTAAATCTTTATTTTTCTTAATTGTTTGGTAGTTGTTTTGAAAAAAGTCAACTCCATCTTAATAGCCTTATAACAATATTATCGAGATTCAAATATATAAACTTCTCATAAGAGAAAATGGGTAGTTTAAATATTTTGAGTTTAAATATTTTGAGCTTCTACAAAAAATTTAGGCATTTATGGGGATTTCTTTGCTTTATAAAAAAAATGTATTTATTTAAACCTTTATTTTTTAATTAATTAATAATTAATAATTTTTAAACTTTTTACCTTTTTATGGTAGAATGGAAATTGTTGGCTCTTTTTCTGAAAAAAATCCAGCTCCATCTTAATAGCCTTAGCACAATATTGTCGATGTTCAAATACATAGACTTCTATGAGAGAGAAATGAGTTGTTTACATTCTTTGAGCATGTATGGTGTTTTTATGCCTCTATGTGGTTTCTTTTTGTCGCGTCCCGCTTTCCGAAAATGTAACACCATATTTCATTTATACCAGTTCTAGTTCATGTATTTCTTTATTTATGATATTTTCCTGATTTACTGTGTTTTGGGTGCGAATAGTATATTTGGCATCTGTATTTGCATCCGACCCGACCCGCTTACTTCAAACCTGTCTTGACTCATGTTTATGGTTTATCCTGGCTTGCTTTATGGATCCGTGCACTTTCATTTTTACATACTGGCATTATAACTGGCATCTGTATTTTTTTAATATAACATATAAAATCAAGAAAAATATTTTAAAAATATCTAGCATGGCCTGCATGATACCCCTGGCCCTGTGGTAGCATCCGCGCATCTTGTTCTTATCCCGTTCAGTAAAACAGACTTGTTTGGATGGCTACGCACACGTACGTGCATCCGTTCTTGGGGGTATGCATTTTCGTTATCCGGATATCCAATTTTAATTTTGGTCTGCACATATATTTTTCGTATTTTAAAACTGAATTTTAGACCCGACCCGGGCATATTTTGGACTATATTTGTATTTACCAGAATATCAAATTTTATTTATATAATATTAATTTTATAAACTGATACAAATTAAAATTTAGTTAACTAATAAAAGATTTTTTAAAATTTAAATCTAAATTAATTTCCTAACAATCTAACAACCCCTTTCTCTCTCTCTCGTGACTCTCTCTCCTCTGCATATATATATTTATATATTTTTTATTTATTTATTTTTTTCTTTCCTTATTTAATACACAGGCTGCTCTTCTTACTTCTTCTTCTTCTTTCTTCTTTCTTTTTCTTGATCTTGTTTCTTGATTCCGGTGATCACCGCCGGAGCCGTGCTCGTCGCTGACGATCCGAGTGATCCAGTGAACGTACCTTGCCTGTGTGATCACCCTCTTGCCTTGCCTAGACCCATCCCGCGTGCCGTGTGTGCGTTGTGACGATTTATCGACGTCGGACGTGCCGTGCGTATCCGTCGCGTGATTCGATCGAGACAAGTTTACCTTGCTACATGCTATGTTACTATATTTACATCCATTTGAACAAATATAATACATGTATTTAAAATTATGCATCCCATGTTATAGTTTTACAGTTTTACGACGTCCGTTTGCATCCGTACAATTTATTTCGTATCTAGTGCATTCAAATTTATCTTGTTACATGCTAGATTACAATATATTGCACACATTTGAATAATAACATCACATAATGTTTAGTTATGCATCCTATATTACCATTTTACAGTTCTACTGTCTTCGGACATCCGTATGCATCCATATCGTTATTTGCATATCTAGTCGCATGCTAATTCATCTTGCTACATGCTAGGTATATCATTGTGCATCCATATCAGTAAAATGTTACCCTTTTATCATATTATACATACATACTAAAGTTTTACTATTTTCGGATAACCGTTTGCATCCATATCATTTAAAATATATATAACTGCATCTATAGATTATATTAATTCATATTATTATTGTAGTAACACCCCATGCTTAATAATGTACATCCCACTTAGTCTTGGAACTGTAAATGTAACCCTAATCGATATTTGTGCATCCATACAATTAATTATATATCTATTTGCATTCCATGTCACGTTATTTCATGTTACTGCTACATTAACACCCCATGCTAGAAAATGTGCATCCTACATAGTAATGGAGCTATAGTCGCAATCCTTAATTGTTATTCTTACATCCATGTTTATTTGTGTATCCATACCATTAATTCTGCATAACTAGTTGCACCCCATATTACATTAACTCATATTATTAATACATCAGTACCCCATGCTTGATATTGTGCATCCTACTTAGTCATGATGTAACCTCTGATCGATATTTGTGCATCCATGTTTTTATTGTACATCCGTACTTTCACCCTGATTCAATACTTGCTACAGTTTGATTATGAGCACCCGCTTGATACCTGTGCACTACTTGACATGTTACTTGATCCTGATTCTAATGCCGACAATCCTGACATGTTGTCCCGATGGACATATCATGTTGTTTGTATAGACAAACATGTTCCTGCTTAATCCTGTGTTGGCATTAGCTTCAGATTTATCAATACCTGACTTGAACACATAACTTGGGGGTATGGGGATATCAAGAATGTAACCGAACGTAACTCAAAGGGCTATCATATTGTTTGCCGTTTTTCCGGGCGTTACGGAATACCTATTGTTTACCGTTTTTCCGGGCGTTACGGAATAATCACCGATGGGTTACGATGAGAATTACATTAATTGATTTCGAAGACTTTAGAATAGATAACCCAGTAGCTCAGTTTAGATTACTTACTGCACATCACAGGTGCTTACACCCTTCACTGTTCCTTATTCGTGATACTGTTATACTCTTATTACTGTTCATACTCATGCTTGCATGTCTTGTTACCTCCCGATTATATTATTGTTGATATTATGACGCACTGACATCTGGGTTTTGCATGGCCCAGATCCTCTACCTTTGCAGCAGGCCGATCAGGAGTATTTCAGTGTACAGGCCGAGCAGTGAGGACCTGTTAGTATTTTAGTTTAGTTTTCTTTCAGCATTTTCATTCCTGATGTGAGCCCGTATTTGGGACGTACATTCCAGATTATTATTGTTTATTGGATATATTGCTTCCGCATATTATTTCTTGACTCGTTTATTCTGGCTTATGGACATGTACTAGATAGTTTATTTTATTTCTACTATTCTTGATATCTTATAGATAGCCGTAATGTGACTGTGGAAGGATGTTTCCTATCCACGGGTAGCATGGTTGGCTCTGTCACGTGCCTATCTTAGCGCACTCTGGGAAGCGGGGCGTGACAGGCTTTGTTTGGTATCAGAGCCATAGGATTTAGGTTAATCGGGTTTGATTCTTTTGTAGTTGGGTATTGGACCCAATACACGAATCAGAATACTCGTAACTAGGAGCATGTACTGCCACATTGTTATCGTGATTCTTGAATCATATCTTTCTCTTGACCCTTTGTCTTGACGATATGCAAACAACTTTGCATCTCATCTTGAAATCTTCTTGATTCCTTATTGTTTATCCCGTCCTATTCCTTCGATTCTGATACTAGGATTTGGGCGACTTGAGTGGAGTTGTGTGATTGTAACTATGTACCGCGGCATGGTTACAATGCGGTACTCTATTTAAGTAACTTGGAGTCCTGGTCTTGATTTCTTTCCTTGATTTATGGTTGTGATATTACCTTGCTTCTCTCGGTTTCATTGCTTACCAGTTTATGTTTTATCATCAGCTTGAATCCTGTTTACCGTGCTTATCTTCTTCAGTGTTTGGCTTCAGGAGAAGTTGTTTCCGGTATCCTACTTGTTCATGATTTTCTCGCATTAGCATTATTCGATTCCGGTGCATCTCATTGTTTTATGTCGTCCAAGTTTATTGCTGCACACTCGATTTCTTGCACGACCATGTCTAGTTGTTGGGACATACACACTGGGAATGGGAAGATCATATTTAGTAGCGAATGCAAGGATTGTTCTGTTGTTATTTGCGAACGGGAGTTATTTGCAGATTTCTTGGGGATCGATACCGGCAGCTATGATGTTGTCTTGGGAATGGATTTTCTCGGCACTTTCCATGCTCACATTGATTGTAGGGCAAAGAAAGTGATTTTCCAGATTTCCGGACATCCGGAGTTTGTTTTTGCTGGAGAAAGCAGTTCTGTCGGGCCAGTCGAGTTTAGGGCTAGACCGACAAACAGTGTTCTTTCGTCGATGGAAGTTGCTAAGAAGGAAGTGCCAGTTATAGTTCGAGAGTTCATGGACGTGTTCGAGGACATCTCGGGTTTACCGCCAAAGCGAGATGTGGAGTTCGCGATCGATCTTGTTCCTGGTGCAGCGCCAATTTCAAAGGCATACTATCCGATGGCACCAGTGGAGTTGGAAGAAGTAAAGAAGCAGTTTACCGAATTGCTTGAGAAGGGTTGGATTCGCAGCAGCAATTCACCTTGGGGAGATCCAGTTCTTCTAGTCAAGAAGAAAGATGGCACAAGGAGGATGTGCATCGATTATCGAGAATTGAACCGGGTGACTATTAAGAACAAGTACCCGATCTCTCGCATTGGCAAATTATTCGAGCAACTCAGTGGCGCGAGGGTATTCTCGAAGCTGGATTTGCGGTCCGGATATCATCAGGTCCGAGTTAAATCAGAGGATATTTGCAAGGCTGCGTTCCGAACTCAGTATGGACATTACGAGTATTTAGTGATGCCATTCGGAGTCACGAATACACCGGCGATATTTATGGACTTGATGAACCGAATCTTTTCACCATTCTTGGACCAGTTTATAGTGGTGTTCATCGATGATATTCTGGTCTACTCGAGGAGCATTGAAGAGCATGCGGAACACTTGAAGATCGCACTGCAGACATTGAGGCAAGAAAGATTGTATGCAAAGATGAGCAAGTGCGAGTTTTGGCTTGAAGAAGTGAAGTTTTTGGGGCATGTTGTATCCGGAGATGGAATCGCCGTTGACCCCGAGAAGATTGCAGCAGTTCGAGATTGGTCGATTCCGAAGAACGTAGCAGAGATCAGAAGTTTTCTTGGACTTGCCAGCTATTACAGAAGGTTCGTGGAGAATTTTGCTCGTTTGGCTGAGCCTTTGACCAAGCTTACGCGCAAGGAAGTACCGTTTGTATGGACGGATAAGTGTGCGTCAGCTTTTGAAGCGTTGAAGCAAAGGTTGATAACCGCTCCTATTTTGACCGTACCAGACGGTTCCGGAGAATTGGTGATTCACAGCGACGCATCTGGGAAAGATTTGGGATGTGTTTTGCTGCAGCATGGGAAGGTTATAGCTTACGCATCGAGACAGTTGAAGACCCATGAGAAGAATTACCCAACTCATGACTTGGAGCTTGCAGCAGTAATTTTCGCTTTGAATATTTGGGGACACTACTTATTGGGCGAAAGGGTCGAAGTATTCACCGATTACAAAAGCCTAACATATGTGTTCACACAGAAAGAACTTAACATGAGGCAGAGTATATGGTTAGAGCTGATGGCGAGCTGATGGCTGACTACGATCTTGATCTTAAGTACCATCCGGGGAAAGTTAATGTAGTGCCGGATGCGCTTAGTCGGTTGCCAGCAATTCGGATGTTGACTGCACGGAAGGAACTTATCGAAAAATTTCGGAGATTCAAGTTGGGGATTGTGCTACCGCATTCTTTGGGACAGTTGATGCAGCTGCAAATACAGTCGTCATTTATCGATAATATTAAAGCAGCGCAGTCGCACGACCCAAGATTGCAGAAGTTTCGAGAACAGGTTGAAGCAGGACTTCGAACGGACTTGTTGATTCATGAAGATGGTTCATTGCGATATGGTAGCCGTTTGTGTGTGCCAAAAGGAGATATTCGCGAAGAAGTTATGAAGGAGGTGCACAGTTCCGCGTATTCCGTATATCCTGGAGGCATGAAGATGTACCGTGATCTAAGACTTCATTTCTGGTGGGAAGGCATGAAAAGGGAGATTGCTCGCTTTGTAGCGAAGTGCTTGGTGTGTCAGCAAGTTAAGGCTGAACATCAAAGGGTTGCTGGTTTATTGCAACCACTTCCGATTCCTCAATGGAAGTGGGAACATATAACCATGGATTTCGTGACAGTTTTACCACGGAGTCCAAAGGACAACAATGCAGTTTGGGTGATTGTTGATCGATTGACCAAAGCAGCTCATTTCATACCATTTCGAGTTGGTCAATCAACGGAAGCGTTGGCAGAACGGTACATGCAGAAGATTGTAAAATTGCATGGAGTACCTGTGAGCATCATTTCAGACCGTGACACCCGATTCTTATCACACTTCTGGAGGAGTTTACAGGAAAGTTTGGGGACGCGATTGAAGTTTAGCACAGCTTATCATCCTCAGACAGATGGCCAGTCGGAGAGAACGATCCAAACTCTTGAAGACATGTTGAGATCTTGCATGTTAGACTTCAAGGGTTCATGGGAGAATCATCTACACTTAGTGGAGTTTTCGTACAATAACAGCTTTCAGGCGACTATTCAGATGGCTCCATTCGAAGCATTGTATAGTCGCAGGTGTTGTTCACCAGTTTGTTGGGACGATGTTGGAGAACGAAGATTGTTGGGACCGGATTTGATCGTGCAAACCGTGGAGAAGGTTAATACTATCCGAAATCATATGAAGGCAGCACAAGATCGGCAGAAGAGTTGGGCCGACACATCGAGAAGACCTCCAGAGTTCGCTGTTGGTGATCTTGTGTTCTTGAAGATATCACCGACTAGAGGAGTGATTCGTTTTGGGAGTCGAGGCAAGCTTAGCTCTCGATTCGTTAGGCCTTTCGATATTATGGAGTGTGTTGGATAAGTGGCTTATCGATTGGCGTTACCATAATTTTTGGCGAATGTTCATGACGTGTTTCATGTATCTCAACTTCGTAAGTATGTTCTAAATGAAACACACGTGCTAGATCATTCGGAGCTGACTGTAAGGGAGAATTTGACCTTTAAGGAACGACCGATGTCGATTGTTGATCGAAGGGAAAAGGTCCTTAAGAACAAGGTTATCCCTCTCGTACTTGTTTCTTGGGGAAATCGCTCGCATGGAGAATCGACTTGGGAACGAGAAGACGGGATTCGACAGAAGTTTCCAGATCTCTTCCCGTAGTTTCATGTTTGTTTATTTTTTTCTTGTTTTGGGAATTTCGAGAACGAAATTGTTTTTGTAGTTGGGTATAATGTAACACCCTAGTTCATTTATACCAGTTCTAGTTCATGTATTTCTTTATTTATGGTATTTTCCTGATTTACTGTGTTTTGGATGCGAATAGTATATTTGACATCTGTATTTGCATCTGACCCGACCCGCTTACTTGAAACTTGTCTTGATTCATGTTTATGGTTTATCCTGACTTGCATTATGGATCCGTGCACTTTCATTTTTGCATACTGGCATTATAACTGGCATCTGTATTTTTTTAATATAACATTTAAAGTCAAGAAAAATATTTTAAAAATATCTAGCATGGCATGCATGATACCCCTGACCCTGTGGTAGCATCCGCGCATCTTGTTCTCGTCCCGTTCAGTAAAACGGACTTGTTTGGATGGCTACGTGCACGTACTTGCATCCATTCTTGGGGGTATGCATTTTCGTTATCCGGATATCCAATTTTAATTTTGGTCGGCACATATATTTTTCGTATTTTAAAACTGAATTTTAGACCCGACCCGGACATGTTTTGGACTATGTTTGTATTTACCAGAATATCAAATTTTATTTATATAATATTAATTTTATAAACTGATACAAATTAAAATTTAGTTAACTAATAAAAGATTTTTTTAAATTTAAATCTAAACTAATTTCCTAACAAACTAACAACCCCTCTCTCTCTCGTGACTCTCTCTCTTCTGCATATATATATATTTATATATTTTTTATTTATTTATTTTTTTCTTTCCTCATTTAATACACAGCCTCTTCTTCTTACTTCTTCTTCTTTCTTCTTTCTTCTTTCTTTTTCTTGATCTTGTTTCTTGATTCCGGTGATCACCGTCGGAGCCGTGCTCGTCGCTGACGATCCGAGTGATCCAGTGAACGTACCTTGCCTGTGTGATCACCCTCTTGCCTTGTCTGGACCCGTCCCGCGTGCCGCGTGTGCGATGCGACGATTTACCGACGTCGGGCGTGCCGTGCGTATCCGTCGCGTGATTCGATCGAGGCAAGTTTACCTTGCTACATGCTATATTACTATATTTACATCCATTTGAATAAATATAATACATGTATTTAAAATTATGCATCCCATGTTATAGTTTTACAGTTTTACGACGTCTGTTTGCATCCGTACAATTTATTTCGTATCTAGTGCATGCGAATTTATCTTGTTACATGCTAGACTACAATATATTGCACCCATTTGAATAATAACATCACATAATGTTTAGTTATGCATCCCATATTACCATTTTACAGTTTTACTGTCTTCGGACATCCGTATGCATCCATATCGTTATTTACATATCTAGTCGCATGCTAATTCATCTTGCTACATGCTAGGTATATCATTGTGCATCCATATGAGTAAAATGTTACCCGTTTATCATATTATACATCCATACTAAAGTTTTACTGTTTTCGGATACCCATTTGCATCCATATCATTTAAAATATATATAACTGCATTTATAGATCATATTAATTCATATTATTATTGTAGTAACACCACATGCTTAATAATGTGCATCCCACTTAGTCTTGGAACTGTAAATGTAACCCTAATCGATGTTTGTGCATCCATACCATTAATTATATATCATTTGCATTCCATGTCACGTTATTTCATGTTACTGCAACATTAACACCCCATGCTAGAAAATGTGCATCCTACATAGTAATGGAGCTATAGTCGCAATCCTTAATTGTTATTCTTGCATCCATATTTATTTGTGTATCCATACCATTAATTCTGCATAACTAGTTGCACCCCATATTACATTAACTCATATTATTAATACATTAGTGCCCCATGCTAGATATTGTGCATCCTACTTAGTCATGATGTAACCCCTGATCGATATTTGTGCATCCATGCTTTTATTGTACGTCCGTACTTTCACCCTGATTCAATACTTGCTACAGTTTGATTATGAGCATCTCTTGATACATGTGCACTACTTGACATGTTACCTGATCCTGTTTCTAATACCGACAATCCTGACATGTTGTCCCGATGGACATATCCTGTTGTCTGTATAGACAAACATGTTCCTGCTTGATCCTGTGTTGGCATTAGCTTCAGATTTATCAATACCCGACTTGAACACATAACTTGGGGGTATGGGGATATCAAGAATGTAACCGAACGTAACTCAAAGGGCTATCATATTGTTTGTCGTTTTTCCGGACGTTACAAAATACCTATTGTTTGCCGTTTTTTCCGGGCGTTACGGAATAATCACCGATGGGTTACGATGATGATTACATTAATTGATTTCGAAGACTTTAGAATAGATAACCCAGTAGCTCAGTTTAGATTACTTACTGCACATCACAGGTGCTTACACCCTTCACTATTCCTTATTCGTGATACTGTTATACTCTTATTACTGTTCATACTCATGCTTGCATGTCTTGTTACCTCCTGATTATATTATTGTTGATATTATTACGCACTGACGTCTCGGTTTTGCATGGCCCAGATCCTCTACCTTTGCAGCAGGCCGATCAGGAGTATTTCAGTGTACAGGCCGAGCAGTGAGGACCTGTTAGTATTTTAGTTTAGTTTTCTTTCAGCATTTTCATTCCTGATGTGAGCCCATATTTGGGACGTACATTCCAGATTATTATTGTTTATTGGATCTATTGCTTCCGCATATTATTTCTTGACTCGTTTATTCTGGCTCATGGACATGTACTAGATAGTTTATTTTATTTCCACTGTTCTTGATATCTTATAGATAGTTGTAATGTGACTGTGGAGGGATGTTTCCTATCCACAGATAGCATGTTTATCCTAGGATAGTTAAAATAGGGGAATTGAATGGATTTATAAATATTTTAAATAAAATTAACCCCATCTCGATATTTTTATAACAAGAATATTGTCGGGAGTCAAATATATAAACTTCTTATATGAGAAAATGAGCAGTTTATATTCTTTTAATCTCTACAAAATCTGTTAGACCTATTATGGGGTATTTTCTTCACTTTAGACAAAATTTCATATACATTTATAAGCAATATTCTTAATTATTTATTAATTAACCTTTTGTTTTCCTTCATGGAAGGATGGTTATAATAAGCTAAATGTTTGGTTATTTCTATAAAAAAAATATCAACTCATCTCGGTTGTCTTAAATAACAATATTGTTAAGGAGCAATACTTTTTTTACCGACAATTTTTTTATCCAAGAGACAAAATGGTAGGACCCACAACACATACGTAATAGTATCATACAGGTGGGACCATGGTATTTGTCTCTTTGGTAAACTTTTGGATAGACAAATTATGGTAGGAAAAATATTTTTGTATTGTTAAGATTCAAATATATAAACTTATCATTGAGTTAGTTATCTTCTTTGAGCCTTAATAATAATTTTAGATCTCATATATGGTTTTCTAGCGTTTTTTGTAGTAAAATGCATATATATAACCTATTTCAAGCATTATTATTCTTATCCATATATCCTATAAATCTTTTGTTTTTTGTTGAGTGGAATTGTTAAAATAGGTGCATGGATCTATAAATTTTATAAATGCAATTAACCGTATCATATGTCTTGTTAAATTTTTTATTTTGTTTATAATAGGATGGTTACAATAGCAGAATTGATTCGATTTATCAATTTTATAAATAAAATTAGCTCCGTATATTCTGTTAATTTTTTTTTATTTTTGTTTATGGTAGGAGGCTTAAAATAGGAGAATTGATTGGATTTATTAATTTTATAAATGAAATAACTCCATCTCAATGTAGAGATTTAAATATATAAACTTTCTTATAAGAGGAAATGAGTAGTTTATATTTTTTGAGCCTCTACAATATTTTTAGATCTTGCATGGGTTTTCTTCATTTTCTACATATAAAATTTTTTAAGCATTCTTTTTCTTAATGTATAATCCATTTATTCGTTTTTGTTTTTGGCAGGCTAATTAACAGGTAAATCATTTGGATCTTTTTTGCCAAAAAAGAAAAGGAAAAGGAAAAAGAAAAAAATTAACTTCATCTTTGTAGCCTTATGAAAATCTTGTTGAGGTTCAGATATATAAAGTTATAAACTACACGTTCTTTATGCCTTTACAATATTTTTAGACCTCGCATGGAGTATATTTCAGTTTAGGAAAAAACGCGTCGAAATTAGTCATCCTTTGCTATCATCTAATTCATGTTATGTAGCCTATACTGGAACAACAACTCTGAAGTAGAGTTAGATATTGTCAACAACAGCTAAATTATTAAACAAAGCAAAAACATACACAAAGCGAAGCCAAAGCGAAGCAAAAATTAAAGTCAAAGCAAAAACATACACAAAGCGAAGACAGAGCAAAAATTAAAGTCAAAGCAAAAGCATACACAAAGCGAAGCCAAAGCAAATATGTACTTCATGCAAAGCCGTCAAATTCTTGCATTATCTGTAAGGGGCATATGAGATTTTTCGTTATGTCTCATGTCGTTGTTAAAACACACATTGGGGGACGTTATGCCCATGAATTCAAATGGGAAGTATCTTTTCAAATTATTTATGATGGAAACATTAGTATAAGATACAGATATGACATCTCATTATCCTATCATCCATGTGCAAGACACGTGCAAAAACCCAGTATAATGGAAATATTTTCCTCGACCTACCTCGGCCTTCATAAAATTTGCCCTCCTATCCCATAACAAGGCCAAGATATTTGAACTTATCAACCGTTCAAAGAAAATAACTTGATTCGTTCCCAAGCATCATATATATGATAATTTAAGTTTGTAACATAATTAATTCCTAAACACAAATGAGCTTGTAAATTATTCAACATTAATTTCTATATACATACATCCATACAAGATACAGCGATCTAGAATCTGGCTGCTTCACATATCGAGATAGTTGAAGACATGGGTCAATTTATTAGTTAGTATCGAATTCCTGGAAAATAGTTTTTAAAAGCTGTCAAAACCAACATAACCTTAATTACCAATGAGCTAGCTCTAGCTCCGTTGGTATGAACATTTTCCCCCTTAAGAAGAGTGTGGGGTTCGAATCCTAGGAATCCAAACAGGACAAGTGGTCACGAATTAATGCCTTTAGGGTAAATTCTTGGGTTCTCTGGGTGCGTGTGTGGGTTGTGTGCTTGTGTGTGATGTGTATGGACGTAGTATGTGTTATGTGGGACTTACGGGCCAATGCCAAAAAAGGGGAAAAACCCTTATCATCAATTTTGAGTTGTTTTATGTTTGAGGATCACAGAAATAATGAAGTAAATATAAAGTTATAGTTAATAGTAGGCTAAAGGCAGGAAATATCCCTAACATTTACCCCAATGGCAGGAAATACCCTTAACTTTCTAAAACCAGCACTTTGCCCTTCTCGACTTTAATTGATTCACAAAATGACTTTTATATAAATGTTTAATTAAAAAATAATTCATTCTCTCGTTTTGTTATATACCCTCATTATTTTTTTATATTACCAACAGCTTTCAAATTTCTTTCAGTTTATTTTAATATCTCCAAACTTTTTCAATTACCAACTTGACTCACATCATCTGTCATCATCATCTTCAAACCCATCCTCATCTTTTTTCTTCTCATCCCCTAGTCTCATTCATTCTAATTCTCTTTTCTTTCTTTCTGTTGTCATAATCTCTTTGTTTCTTCCCCTCCCCTCTTTCCTTCTATTTACTTCCAAATTAATAAACCCTTCTATAAAAAAACCCAAATTTTAGAAAATTATAACTCGAAATTTAGAATTATGCGAATCCAAACATAAAAAAACATCTAAAAAATAAAACGCCTAATTCTATCAAATCTTATAAAAAAAACCTAACTCGATCAAGCAATTTTTGTTTTGGAAATTCGAAGGAATAAGAAGGATTGATGGACATTTACATTTTTTTATCGATTTCTGTCAAAATTAATCATCATTTAATGATTTTATTTTATAAAAAAAAAACTTAATTTTTTGGGAGGTGCAGGTAATATAGAAGAATAATACGGATACATCGAATTTGCATAGAATTTTAATGGGTATTTCAAAAAATCATTGATATAAATATTTAAATAAAGGGTATTCTAAGAATCAATTAGAGTTGAAGGGGGAAAAAGTGCTAGTTTTAAAAGGTCAAGGGTGTTTCCTGCCATAGGGGTAAATGTTAACTGCCATTTAGCCTTCATAGTAAAAGCAAACATTTGCAAATCTGAATCGATATTACATAATTAACTCGTAATAGCATGTTGCTTGTTGTTGCTATCTCAAAGATGCCAGCCACTATTTTCAGTATTCAATATGAATTCATATAGCATGGCATTTAATCTTAAGGGTTGATTGTCTGCCAGGAATTGCCAAAAAAATAGGAATCGCCAAAAAAAATAAGGAATCGGAGGACAAGATATTTACTGTTCACAAAAACAAAAAGTGGCGTAATTGTCATTTCATTGTTTGTTTATAAACAATGGGAGCCTCAACGTTTTAGCAATTGAGTCCAGCATTTTAGCAATTCAAATCCGAGCTTTTCGAGAGGAATTGGCAGTTTCCAAAGACACATGGGATTTGGATATTTAATTTATTGAAAAATGAGTTAGGTTACCTTCTTTTCACCACCTTTTACTTTTTAATTTTTTGCTCTTATGAGGTGAGAGTTTATCAAACTCACCCCATATAAACTCTATACCAATTCCAAAATCCAATTCATATTATATTTTGAAACAACCAATTTAAGGGACAAAACATAACACGATTCCTTGCAAACGAACAATGAAATGGCAATTTCAAGGACAAAAAAAAAACATTGTATGATACAAAACACCATTCCTGTTCCTAATTCCAGAACCCAAACAACCCCTTACTGTAATATTCAACTGGCATAAATCTATTGGTAGTCAAGATGCCTTAATTGCCAATTCTAAACTTAGTTCTCCATGACAAAGCAGTCAAGGACCAAAAAAAAAGGGAAAAAGAAAGGAAAGGAATTCTCTCCCAATAAATTTTTCACTCTCTATTTAAAATGTCTTGTTTTCTATCCAAAGAACATATATGTGCAATTTCATTTAGGAATTGTCTGCTTGATTACTTGGATATAATCAACAGTACAGTGTATTAAAAAAAATGATTCTTCCTTCTGAAATGAATATATTATACAATTACATTGTTGTCCTCGTAATAAAAAAACACAGTCCCAACCTCCTAATTACAACAAAGAAGGGCCACAAAAAAAGATAGAAAATTATTCAGGCCTTGAAACTATCACAATCCTACATCCCAACAGAATTGATACCAACCTCTCACAAGTCGAGGCTATAATAAGAGCAAGAATATACAAGGATAGTAACAAAACCAATGAAGAAGAATATGTTTCCCTTTTATTTCCTTCACCTAAATTTGTTGAGCAATCAGAAGGGAAAGTTGGTATCATAAGGTGGCAAATGGGCCGAAAGACCCGTCGGGCCAGGCCTGGTCAATCTATTTCAAAAAATATTGAATGGGAGACAGGTGATTTTGGAGGGGGGGCGGGGGCGGGGGCAAGAACATGAGGAGTTCTCATAGAAGGATCGGAATTTCTTGGGTGGGGTGTTTTCTCAAAAAAATTAAGGGGTTGGTTTTTCAAGATGATGGAGGCAATCATTTTGTGTGGAAGAAATTTTTAAATTTTTGACCGGGAAGAAAGACAACTAGGGATAGTAGTTTTGATTTTGTTAGAGTAAAGCGGATTTTAATTTACACTATTCACATAAATATGTTTTAACATATAAGAAATAACTTAACATTCATAGTTCAAGAATAACAGGATACCAATAGAAATATAGAAATACAAACATAACAACAAATAAATAAAGAACATACAAATATAAAATACTAAAGACACCCTACAACAAACTAATAGAACGGATTCCTAGAGGCTTGGAAGATGTTTCCGGTATTCTGTTGTCTTCGTTTCCTGTTCCTTAACGAAAATCTCTTTGACCCGGTCGAATATTTGGATATGAACGTCGTTTACTTCATACCGTGCGATAAATATAAAACATTGATCGGGAGGAAGATAAACATAAAAAGGATCATTCGTGCCGGTTCCACATCTGATGTAATCAAAATAATACCGAGTGTCATTATTCCCATTTGATGATAGTCCATGATCAAGAGGGGATCGGTAGGAGCATTTGGTAGGAGTATTTTCTGCAAGAAATTCTTCCGCCGAAGGTATAAGAAAGGTATGCTTCTGACGGACTCAAAAGAGAATGAGGCAGAATGAATGACAGAATCCTCGAGAGATTCGATGTCAGGCGTACAGGATAGAAGCTCTAAGTTTGTTTGATGAATGTGACCCTCTCTCGACAATAAGGATACTCCTTGTTGACATGATGCTCTTTGACATGGTTAATATAGGTATATACTTTAGAAACAAATAAGGAAAATTGATTTGAAAGAAAAAATTGACTTGAATTTATAGAGATTAAATTTATAGAGATTAAAGTAAAGGTATACCGTACGGTATGATAAGCAACAGAAGGATTTTGTATTTTCAAGTGCCTGATAATGATTTAGAGAAAATTGATTGGTTTGTTTATGAAAATGTTTATAAAATTTTTTAAAATATTTTATATTGCAACTAAAATTTTATCTGTATTTACTATCCAACCACATGTTTATCAATAAAACAATTGTTATATGTTAATAAAATTATTAATGAACATTTATTTTATACTACAAATACAAATTTATCAGTAGAAAAAAAATCATCGAAAAACCAAGGTTTTTAAAATATCAACATTTAAATTACGTTTGGGCCGGCCCGACCCAAGCCAGGCCTAGGGCCAGGCCAGAGTTTGGGGCACCCAAGCCGGCCTAAGGCCGGGCCCAAAGCCCAAACAACCAGGCTTGGCCCAGCCTGTTGACCGGCCATGCCCAGGCTTCAAACCGGCCCGGCACGCTAATAACTCATGCACAGATCAAACTAGATTGTGTATATATTACAATATTTTACGCCATAAATGCATGCATGTAGTGATGCATGAACTGACTTAATGATACAAGCCATCCATTTCTTTAGCAATGGCCAAGGAGTAGTAGTCGTTATAGTTGAGTAAGCTCCAGAAACGGAAAAGGCTAAATTCACCATGCTTTGGGGACTTCAGATACAATCCGTACAAATCTTTGATGTTTCTCTCAAACTTAGTTTTTATGGCAAAGACCTGTAGCATTTAACACAAAGAAGGTAATTTATTTTCCTTACAAAAAAGGATAAAACAAAAAGGCAAAAAAGGGATGCAAGACCAAAGTGTGGAAAACAAGATGCCAACAAAATGGCTAAATTGCAGGAAACCCCTAGTTTTTGCCAATTTAACAGAATACCTCCAATAACTTTGGAAAAAACTACTCAAGGACTCACTTATTGCCAATTTTTACATTCCACTATTTTTTTCTCCTGTTTCTGCAATACATTTCTTCCCAAAGTATTTTGTTGTTGTGTAACTTTCACCATCATTGCATGTTTAACACATACCGAGAGTTAGTTATTTAGGAAGAAATAAGTTGCATAAACGGGAAAAATTGATGTAACTTAAATTTTGCACGAAATGTAGCTTTCGAGAAGTTTGGGTTGATCAACTATTAGGTCAAAAGCGTAGGAGGTAAGTAATATAACTTGGATGTTAGATGCATTTCATTTTATTTTTTTGTCGGTCATTTTATGGATTAGAGATACAATAATCAACTTAGACATATGATGGAAGTATTTCCAATTAGAAGTTGAAACTTGAACTGAATAAGTTAGTATGGTAAATACATTTACCGACGAAACAATAGGTGGGAGGGGGTGGGGATGGGGGTGTTTGAATAAATACGGTAAATCACAAAATAAATTATTAAAGAAGGCATGCAACATGTATGGGTAAATACCTGAGAAGAGTCTATCTGAGAAGGTATGTCCGACGGAAATGTTCCATCAGATCGAACATTGGCCAAACCACTGCCAGAGAAGCACAGCCGAAAATCCAAGGCACATTGCAAGATACTCTTGATAATGGTAGCTATTGGTTTTGTCTCAACAGAAAGAAAACATCTAAAAGGAAAAATGTAAATACTAATTAGAACGACCTGGAGCTACCAAATGTTACATGTGAGTGATGTTGTATGTTAGCGAAGGAAACATCTCACATTTCAAGTCACTAGAGTTAATTGAACAAAATATAACCGCTAAGAAAATATATAGATCAATGAGGGAATGCTTTGATATGTTGATCTAAAACAAGACAATTGGTTAAGGAACCTAATTACCAAAAAGGGGGAAAATCCCAATCAGAATATAACAAAGTTTATTAGCACCATTTAACAGTGGAGCATCAATCCGATAAGAGTCGGGATGCCAGTCCGCTGATGGATCTATCATGCAATTTTACCAAAGATAGAATTAATGTTTATTTTCTTTGCCATCTTGGGCATAATCATATGAGTTGCATCAATGAAATTTCTAGTTACAGCTCTTTCTGAAAAGAAACACAATTGACAATAATGTTGTTATTTAATAAAATATCATGTCTCCCAAAAATTATATTACTAAAATCTATGACAAAAGATATCAGCAGCAACAATATTTTTCAACCCATGAAATCGTTCATATCCTTCTCGCAGAATTTTAACCAATGGCACTTTTCAATCTTTCAATAAAATACAACAAATGGTTTCTGCAATAAATGAAATTAATTCTGTGTAGGGCTAGTGAACCTAAATAATGAAAAAATGTTCTCCCCGATTCTTAACCAAGTAACCCTATTATCAATCAGTATTCCTTCTTATTGCATTCACATAAGATACACTTATCTTCCAGGAATCTGCTGTTCATTAAACTGTACGAAGAATAGTATAAGAGAACTAAAGCCATTGCTAAGGGCTTTCTCTCTTTCTCCTTTCACATTTACCGATGAGCAAACCTCAGTGAAGAATGAATGATCAATCAGAACTTTATTGTTAACTGCATCCTTCCACCACTTGATGAAACACAAGATACGATCAAAATTCAGTGTTCTTCATATGAAGTATTGTTCTTCATTAGAAGTCATGCCTATTTTAGTTTTTACCAAGTGGTGAATATGATTCCCCCCCCCCCCAGTGGTTAATAGAGCTTTCTTCAAGAGAGTTAAGCAAGTATAGAGAAAGAACAAGAGAATCATTTTCCAAATATAGACCCAGATCATGCAACTTGCAGTATATCTTCTTAGAAGCTCACGTCAGCAATTATAAAATAGCATGATGTAGAGGAAGATGAACCCAGACACTACAAGCTACCCTCAAAATCCAAATTAAACCTGATTAAACAGACGGCACAAGGAAGACAACTATTATCACTTTCATAATATTTATTTATATCAACTACAAAGAGCCAAGGAAATTTAGCAGTAAAGCATTAGATTATGGTATTTAATCAAATATAAACATAATGGTGCTAGCTGGAAACTAAGATACGCCTGGTATTATTATATAAGCTGATGGAATGAATGTAATAAAGCAAGGTATCATGCTGTAATAGATGTTACAGGATAAAACAATCAAGTAAGTTTTACTCACGTTGGCAAAGCATCAGCAAGATATGACTTGTGCACCGATTCTAAGTCCAACATGTCTTTGACCTATGCAATCATAAATGAAACAATCAGCATCAAACTAGATATTTTTAAAATGAAGAGTAAGCAGTAACAAAGAAAAGAATGACAATGAGAAATTTTATGTTGACACAAACATCAGATATAAGGAAAATCATACAAAAAAATATTAGATGATAATAAGCATTTGCCACGTTGGATAACTAAGAGGAATTAATTTAATGACCTAGTTATTTGGATGAAAAAATAACAAAAATGAAGCAATCAAAGCGAGCAGTAAGCATTCACTTATGCTGCTGATGGCAAATTCTTGAGGCGATATTACAAGAAAATCATTGAAAGATCCAACAAAGACTGCTCATATCATGCTGCATGAATTTGGGATTAGGGTTTATTTCACCTTCTTGGAAGAGTATCACAAAAATAGTACTATTGTGCCTTCAATTTGAACAGTTATAGGAGGAGCTAACAGCCATTAGTTACCTGCTTCAAAAATTTCAGAAATTTTTTTCCCTGATAGATGCTGCATGTAGCTCTTTATTTTATTTAATATCACACTTTAATTTTTTTTTGGGTACTGGATATCACACTTTAAGTTAACATGCCAGTCTTATATCAATCACTTCGGTGTGTTGTTTTTTAGCTGCAACCTGCACATTTTTACTCTGGGAACTCAAGTTTGCCTGAACAAATTCCCCTTAGCTCATCAATACAAAAGATAGTTATATTAACAAGTAAACTCACCTTACGATGCTCAGATCACTTTAATCCCCACTAATAGGAATCTCAATGGATTAAGTAGCCAAGGATGTGAATGCCAAAAATAACCATCCATTGCACTCATTGTTACCCAGGAGAAAGGAAATTCTTTTAATTTCTGCATGATAATTATTTGTAAGGGGGAGTTATTGATTCAAGACTTTTCATTTGGACTTGGATTTTTTGTGGACTTCACATTTTTGTGTTATTGGTTCTGAATTTGAATTTGGATTTCAAAGTAATGCGTTATTGGTTGCTTGGACTTGGATTTGGGTTGGACTTTTAAAGCCCTAGCATATAAACTCTTTGGACTCTCCCCAAATCAGCTAGATACCCGACCACGACCACGACCGCGCCCTGACCCGACCCGCGCCCCCGACCCCGACCTCACCTCCGACCACGACCCCGACCTCGTCTCTGACCCTGACCTCACCCTCACCCCAAATCTTCACAACCCTTGCCCCTACTTGGTTACTTAGGGTTTCAGCTCTCAGCGCTAACGTGCGCGACGGCACATTTGTATCCTGCACTCCCTCAGTTATCCATTGTCATCGCTCCTTCCCATTCAAACAAGCTGCCATTTTTGTCCCTCAAAAAATCTTGTCGTCAAATCCAAAGAGGTGAATTAGGGCAATTGAATGCTGCTCTCAACGAAGAAATTTGAATGCAGGAGCTGAAGCTGAATTGGAGATGGATGATTTCTTGGTTGTGAGCTACAAGTTTGTGTTCATCGAAGATCCACAGGCTAAGATCCACAAGCTGGGGTATCAAAGCACCTCAATTTCAAGCAGGTAATCCTTTTCTCTAATTGTTGATGAAAAGTTTACTCTTTTAGTAAGGCAACTTCATATAAATGAAAATAATACTACAATTTATGATGAGGATATGGAAACACAACCACAATATTGTCCAAAGTTCAAGTCCAAAAAAAAAATCCAAGTCCAAGAAAAAGTTCAAGTCCAAGTAAAAGTCCTATTAGGACAATTGTCCTACTGGGACTTAAGAACCCAAGACCAATAACAGGGCCTAAAGGAAAACTTTATAATAATAGTAATATATGTGACGGGCTTCAGTTAACCTTTTTTTTAAAAAGTAAGAAAAAACTTAGAGCTAATATGCAATGTGAATTTGTGAAATCCAAGAAGAGAGAAAGTTTAGACTAAAGCAGTTAGTGAATAACACAACATTGACAACAAGCTTTTATCCCAAAATTTGGGGGTTGGTTGTATGAATGTGTTTCTTCGATTCTGCTATGTGAAGGGCCGGCTCCTTGGTTAAATTAAAAATTAACATACTGTTTCTAATTGCTTCTATCCATGTTCATTTAAGTCTACCCCTACCCCTTATTGCACATTAAAAACAGTTTTGTCGCTTCTTCTAACCGAAACATCTATTGGTCTCCGTTGCACATGTCCAAACCAGCTCTATCAGTTCTCTCTCATTTTATCCTATATGGGAGGCACCTCAAACTTGTTGCAAATACACCCATTCCTCATCTTATCTTTTGGTGTATTACAACTTATCCAACATATTCTCATTTCAACCACAATCATCCAACATTCTTATTTGAACCACAATCATTTTTTGGGCATGTTGTTTCTTAATTGCCTAACATTCTGATCCATAAAAAAGAGTCGGCCTTATAGCCGTCTTATATAATTTCCTTTCAATTTTAAAATGAACCATACAATCATATAACACTCTTGAAGTACTTCTCCACTTCAACTATCTTACTCTAAACCTATGAGCTACATCCTTCTTGATCATCCCATCATGATTAATTATACAATTTAATTAACGAAATGGTTATTTCTAGATATTTCTTGACCATCAATTTGCATCATGCACCCATCTCTTAGCACTATTTTGCTGAAGTTATCATATATTTTATTTTTGTCCAGATATTTCTAAATCCTTTATATTTTAATGCATCCCTCCATTTTCTTTTGCTAGTTGGTTAAATATTAGATATCATAAATTTATTCTCGCCGGAAGGTATCTCCGAATTGAAAAATAAAGGATATTCACATATATATTGTTTTATTATGTAAATTCATAACCTCCAACTTTTTATGGCAGAGCTGTGATCACTAGTTGACTGTTTGGCGACCTTACTTTCTTTTATTTAAGGGCTTATCCCCAACCCACTGAAACACCTCTAATCAGTAGGTTCGTTAATCAATAGGTTTCAGGAACATTATAAAGTACCAGAGCTTAAGCCATGCATATTAAAATAGATTAAAAAGGTATTCACTTTTTTCTCCTAGAAAATTCCCCACTCTCGCAAATTACATTGCCCTTCCCAAACAGAGATGTCACTAGCTTGCATATTCCACCATAAGAAAAATGTTACAAATCCTTCAAATATAAACCATGGTGCTATGTTGATGATTCCATTTAGTCCAATGAAACACGGATTGGAAAAAATGCAAATATAATCAGACACGGCATATACATAATGTTGCTGGATACACAAGTGATTGATTTCATACCTGATGCCGAAGGGAATGCTGAAATTGACACCATGAAACATCTGAAAGATGGGAATGTATATATTCTTGCAGTGTACGCACAAAGTGATTGATTTGTAGCCTGAAAATGATATTAATAATATAGTAAGCTGGATCTATGCAAAATCTAAACCTTGTTTTATGCAATGAGAAAAGAGTGAATACCAAAGAAATATCAATATATAGGTTACTGCTATCTAATATGAACTCAAGTTAGGTATCAACCACTATCTGTAGAGTTTTATAAACCTTGGCACAAACAAGTGAGGCTAGTATAATCACTATTTACAGGCTTTTAGCGAAGCCGTGATTCAATAATATTCATTTATTCTACTTATACATCCCACGGGATGGAGGGAGCAACAACACGTTGGACAGAAGTGTCTATGGGTAATTGATAGTGACTCAGAAATGTTAGATTGATCAGAGGTTTTTCCAATGACTGAATCCATTCACACTAAGATGAGAACAACAATGTATATGGGTAATTGGAAGAGGGATCAGTTTTTGGCAGCATGGGTAACTAGAACAAGGAAAATGATCCAAGACGGCCTTCCTTACCGAGAGAGCTTAATTCTATGGGTTAAATTGGAGGATATGGAGATGTGCTAAAACCTGAAAATAAAATCTATTAAAATGACGTACAAAAACTTTCACAGGTAACACATGGCTCTAACACATGCTATTTATGGATGTGCTTAGGAGAAATAGGTGTTAAATGGCTGACAGATCTGTTTAATAAGACAGACAAAAAAGATGCCAAATGAATGGAGGAAAAATATCCTTGTACCTATCTACAAAAACAAGGGTGACATTCAAAGTTGCTCAAACTACCGTGGAATAAAACTTATGTGTCGCACCATGAAACTGTGGGAGAGAGTGATTGAACACAGGTTAAGGAAGGATATTAATATAACAGAGAACCAGTTTGGGTTCATGCCTGGACGATCGACGACAGAGGCTATTCATTTGCTTCGTCAACTTGTCGAGCGTTATCGAGAGAGAAGAAGAGATTTGCATATGATATTTATTGATTTAGAAAAAGCGTACGACAAGGTACCTAGAGATGTATTATGGAGGACAATGATGAAGAAAGGGGTCCCCGTCAAGTATATTGACATAATCAAGGATATATACGATGGAGTAGTGGCAAATGTCAGAACTTGCGGCGGCTTAACGAGTGATTTTCCAATTATAATTGGTTTACATCAAGAATCTGCATTAAGTCCATTCATATTTACTATCGTGATGGATAAGTTTACTAGAACTATCCAAGATGAGATACCTTGGTGTATGCTATTCGCTGATGATATTGTTCTAGTAAATGAGATGAAAGCAGGGGTTAATGTCAAATTGGAATTATGGAGGCAAACATTGGAATCTCGGGGATTCAGATTGAGCAGGTCCAAGACAGCATATATGCATTGCAAATTTAGTAACCAGAGAAGTCAAAACCATATTGGTATAACATTGGAAGGGCAAGAGATATCACCGAGCGACCAGTTTAGATATCTAGGTTCCATCATCCAAAAGAATAAGGAGATCGATAGTGATGTTAATCAAAGGATCCAAGCTGGTTGGTTAAAATGGAAGGGTGCAACAGGAATTTTGTGGGATCGTAACTTTCCGTTAAAATTGGAAAGGGAAGTTTTATCGGAGCGCTATTCGGCCTGCCTTATTATATGGTACAGAATGCTGAGCTCCTAAGAAACATCATACACAGAAGATGCACGTAGCGGAGATGCGCATGCTTCGTTGGATGTGCGGTAACACAAGAAAAGATAAGGTGCGAAATGAGGATATTCGTGCAAAAGTTGGTGTAGCCCCTGTGGAGGAGAAGATGCGGGAAAACTGGCTAAGATGGTTTGGTCATGTGCAATGCAGACTTATGGAAGCACCGGTTCGACGAATAGATACTCTCGATATGGGCAATGGCAAAAGGGAGACCGAAGAAAACATGGATGGAGGTGATACGAAACGATATGGTTGCCAAAGGACACAATGAAAGTATATTGTTCGATATGAGTGAGAAGAGGCGGAGGATTCATGTGCTGGACCCGGCGTGATTCTCATGTTGGTTCATGTAGCCTACCCCATATGCTTGGGATAAAAGGCTCAGTTGTTGTTGTTGTTGTATAGTGAAGGAAAGGTGAATATGTTTTGCTCTCACATATAAGTAGTCCAGGCCAATAAAGAATAGTAAAGCACAAACGACAAAAAGTTTGAAAAAAGAAAGGCTTTGTCATGATTTTTCTGGTATGTATAGTTAGGCCAAAAAGAAAGAGAGAGAGAAAGGCAAGAGAAATTAAGCCAGTGAAGTTAAAGACGGACTTTGTATAACAGTAATTAGTGGACGTCGGATTAGAATACTTAAATCATCTACAAGCAAAAGCTTTGATCAGTTAGTTTTAAAAATTCCAAGAAATATCACAAGCATCATACTCACGATAGTAATATTCCACAAGGAAAACAGAAGCATTCTATCAGAAAACAGGAAACGACACCATGGCAGCTTCAGGTTCATAAAAGAAAATAAAGATAAGGCTAGTTACCTCATTTTCATTAGTGACGTGAAATTCACTTTGTGGGAATCCATACTCTGACTGTGTTTAGTTGAATCAATTCCTGCCTGGTCAATATTCATTATATAAGCAATTTAGACATAAGAATCAATGGTGAAACACCATATACATATAGGAAAATTAGAAGCCCAGTCCTATTAAAAAAGTTAAAATTGAAATTGTGTTCTTAACTTCTTATGCTTAAGATTTTCATATTACATTATGTATTGGGCATAAAGAGCGGGAATTCATAACAATAGGGGAATGTTAGAAACAGCAGAAAATTTCTTTTTTAAAACCGTAAATCTTTGACAGTATTTGAGGCTGTGATCACTAATAACTGAAACTAATTTAACATAGGGCCAGAAAAGGAATTAGCCCACAAAGCGAAAAAGATAGAATGGATTATGTAACGCTCAGTTAAATCGATATTGACATCAAAACAAACTTAAAAGAGATCTACTTCATAACATTAAGGAAGAGCATGTACAAAATCCAGTAAGTTGGGCAAGGTGGTGTTCTCTTTTTCTTTTTTGTTTCTTTTTTCTTTTGAGAAATTTGGACTTGAAACTTCATTCACATTCTTACTATAGATTATCTTAAACAACTCGTAGCTATGTCCATCGCGATACAGACGCATGGGGAAATTCTATGGATGATGCTTGTAAGGATCATGGCAGATGTCTCACTTAATATTAAATCCACAGGTTCTAACTTCAAAGTGGCCACTTGCAAAATTATACACAGACTAGATCTCAAATAGAATATTATGCCACATTACCACAAATAATTGAACCAAACACAGAATGTTTCATTGTTTTGAGATGTTTTCCTACATGCAAAATGCCAATTTAAGAATGTGTTTGCCATAGGCTCATATATAATTAGGAAGTAATTAATTAATGTCAAAAGGGAAACTTCTCTGAACCAGACAAAGATATCTACAAATAAGAATCTGAGAACAATAGAAAAAATGCCAAGATGACAAGGTTAACAAACTAATAACAATTTACAGGACTTTGGGAAAGCTCCCATCATATGGTCTAAGATATTTAAACAAGCAATTAGATGAGAGTTTTGAGTTTAAGAACAAGATATAGAAGAATGAAACCTTCACTAAAGATAGTGAAAATCATAACTTGTTGAATGCTCTCATCTTGATGATTTACCAACCATTTAAACAGCTGGATCACATCGACTATCATGAAGATGTCTCACTTGATCAAGCAAGAAGTATATTATAGGATGTAGGAAGTCTAATGCATAGAATAAAAGATAGTACACCACTCAAACTAGGAATTGCATAAGCTGCTGGAGAAAATGTAGGAGTTATGGAGTTCTTGAACTTCATAATAACTTGATGCTTATACTGCAATTTCCATTAAAAAAATATGCTTACATTTCAATTACAAAGAAGCTGTAGTTGTTCACTTGTTTCAGTCAGTGCAGTCAAAGGCGGTAGAGGCTTTTTGCCTGAGGTGCGAGGCTCTGCACCTGAGGCTCGAGGTACAAACAGGCACCAGGTTTCGCCTACTGCAGGAAGGCGCAGCGCTTGAGCCAGGAGCGTGCCTAGGTGCTCGAGGCATGCGCCTCCCACAACACGCAAGGTGCATGTCCTGCAGGGTCTGATTCTAGGATTTCTTACTAAACTCGAACCCGCACCCGAACCTAATAGCTTTTAGTGAAGATAGCAACCTGATAGTTCCAAAAATTATATTTGAGAGGGAAATTGATTCAAGAAGTACAAGCGGCTAGCATTTTACCAAAGCCCGAAACTCAAAATTTTGTTCTGAGAAGAAGAGTCGGTCAACTTCTCAATTCTTTAGGCCTTCGATCTCTTTCTTCATAGACTTTACATATATTATATATTATCATTGTTAATTATATCTTATTAAGGTGTTTGTGAATTGTATTTTAGACATTCTAAACAGCTTGCAAGCCTCAGGCATGCGCCTTGAGCCTCGGGTGCCTTACATACTTTGCGCCTCGCTGTGCCTTGCACATTGACTGCACTGATTTGAGTATAGTTTTACTGATTGAGTGACTAGTAAAACACAATTAACTAACAGCTAATCAATTAACGGTTCAAAGTATTGTTGCTTGGTCTTCTAAGAAACGAAATACTGCAGCTTTATCATCAAAGGCAGCTGAGTGCTCTCTGATGTAGGTAAGAAAGACAAAAGATGGGACATTTAATCTTCCTACATATATAAATGCACCAAATGAAGAACCAACTTTTTACATGATATAAATCAATCTGATAATCTGAATTGGAAGAAAACTTGTTCAAGAAACGAGGCAAAAAGGATAATCAGAGACAAACAAGGTTGCACCGAGAGGGTTTTTCTAGTGTCATGTCTGTGTTGGACACGGATTCATGCCCGCCACATGTCCGACACAAAAATTCTGTGTCCCGCTTCAGATTGGGGCTATCTGAACTCGGAGACATGTCTTGGGCAAGGGTCGGACATGTTTTAGCGGGGTTTTGCTAGGAAAATGCTGAAAGTGTATTTTTTGTTGGAATTATGTTAATTGAAATTGGGAAAACGTATAGTTTTTGCTGGAATTATGTTGAGTACAATTAAGAAAATGCTCAAATCATATAGTTTGAAGTTGTGGTGAAATAACTTAGTTTGTATGAGTGTTATGTGTTCATTTTGATATTAGACATTATTTTTTCTTGTTTTTGAGAGACACACACACACACAGGGAGTGCTCCATTGCAAACCGGTCCGCGTTTTTTTAAAAACGGGAACTCTCGCTATACGGCATATTTTAACGATCCGATCCGTTCAAGTTGATCGATCTATATCCTCAAATGAATGTGCATGAAAAATCAAAAGATTTGACGACCTCTAACCAATGCATCGGATGAAGTTTATGTTGCATTATCGAAAGACGTTCATTTTTACACCCATTGATGCATTGATTAAAGATCTTCAAATCATTTGATTTTTCATACACAAACGTTTGAGGGTAGAGCGATCAACTTGAACGGATCGAATCGTTAAAATATGATGTAGATCAAAAGTTCCCGTATTTAAAAAACGCGGACCGGTTTGCAATAGATCACTCCCATACACACACACACATATATACACATACACACACACATATATATATACACACACACATATATATAATGTCTTCGTATCTTATAATTTTGGATTTTGCCGTATCGCCGTGTCACATGTCATGTTTGTGTCCCCAAATCTGTGTCCGTACAACCTTAGAGACAATCACCTGACAAGAAAGCAAAGTGTTTCATGAATATCTACCTAGTGAACTAAAGATTGCAAAATATTCACATCGCCACAATTTAGTTCCAGGACTTCTAAAATTGAAGAAATTTGGGGATGTACTAATTCACCAAAGTTGGGCATGATTCAAGCTAACTATATGAAACGTAATTTAGATCCCAGATTCAAGGTTATTTCAGTATTTTGAAACTCTTAGCAGTGAATAAATAGAAAATTGGTAAAACAATATCCACAAAAGGTCACACGTATTCAAATTTTTAGTGTACCATTCTTTGGTGGAAGCGATGTGTGAGTATTTTGTGTTCAATTTCCCATGATAGATTATGTTGGGAATTTCTTAGAACTAAGATTTAAAATCTCGGCATCTATACCAGTATAGATAGATCTTTTTTGGAATCGGAGTTGGCTAACATTTCTTTTACAGTTAGTAAAAATTTGATTTTTTTTAAAAATTAACTATTAATAATTTGATATATTTTAGTAATTAATGATGCCAAGAATATGTTTTTAAATATGTTGTAAAGATAACTATAAGTTTTTTTTTGAGATTTTAACAGTCATTACTCTTTTTTGTTTGAAAGAAAATAGTCATTACTCATTGATGATGTCAAATAAACCAATAACGCATTAAATAAAACCATTAATACAACCACAAATCCAGTAATAAACTTAAAACTAAACCCCAAATTACATATTGATGAACCTGATACCAATGTTTAAATTCAGTATAAAAACTCATATGGTCATTTTTGGATTCAGAACCGGCCATTTCGGAACGAGATTGGATGTGATTTTAAACCCTACAACCAACTGAGAGATATGTGAACTTGCTGCTGAACAGTTTCCTGTACACATATTGGAGCCGAACCCCACCAGGATCTTTTATAAGACCATAGCATGCAATAGTGAAGTCATAACCACAACAAGGTCTATAATTTTGCAATTCATCTGCAAAATGCATGATTGTGATAGCCTTCCATCCATGAATAGTTTACACCTTCTAATAATTCAGGCTGGAGAGAATATCAAGTACAACATTCTGTTACAAAAGTAGCACAAGAAAATTACCTTTAGCCAGTACCACACATCGGTTAATGAAATAACAGCAAGCCTGACTTGAATAAGGTAGCTGAATATCTCAGCATATGTTCTCAATGCATCCTGAGTTATAATGATGTTTACAGGCCAATCCACTCTATAACCCAACATCAAAAAATCGAAGGCATGAAGACCTTGTAAGTGATAAACAAAGAAAAAAATGGTAAGAAAAGTGTTCATACAGAGTCTAGGTGGGGAAAAAATGTTCATAATATATGTACCGGTTGCAGAAGTTGGCTCAGATGTCACGCTTTGTCCTGCTGCGTATACAAATAATCTTTCTTTATATGGATCATTTGAACATGAAGATCTCTGCAATGCCAGATCAAGGAGCCCTTGAGTTTTGGTTATTTTCTGTTCTGGCTCAATGGCAAGCCAATTCTGGGGGAAAAGAGCCATGTAAAAAGTCAGCAAATAGTTTACTACACTGAAGGATTCATCAGCAATTGCAGCAAATAAGCCATTACTTGATTACGAAGAAACATAATGAATGAATCTGCCCAGTCTGCTTGTTCCATAAAATGGTAGCGCCGTAATGCCAATAGATGCCCGTGCAGATCAAAACCTTCCTGTAACAACTTGATTGTGAAGTTGCTGACATACTTATATCTGGTGTAGGTTAAGTCATCAAGAATCTATTGACAAAGGAAATGTACCAGGAAACACATGGAAAATAAATAAGTAAAACTTTCCTCTATTACAATAAACAATTCGGCAGAAATATCAGCTAGAAAGTAGAAGCCAAGACAGATAAACAGAAAGATGATTGATTCAAGAATGATTAGTTTATACATCGTAATTCTATTATTCTATTTTATATACACTAGACATATCAGCACCACCCACCTATGGAAACACAGACATAAACAGACAAGACTCAGGTAACAGCAAACCAAGCCTCAAGCCCCCTTTGTTATCTGCATTAAAAAAAATTCAATTCCAAAATACAGAAAATAACAGAAACGAAGTTTAAGAAATAAATTAATATGATCAACAAGCATGATGCAAGGTATAAGATAATACTCTTGTAGTAAATATACTGGCAACAAAAAGGCAGCTGTGAACGTCATCAGGTAATAAGGATTAATTATGTCACTAGACCACATATAGAACCAAGTCATTTCATATTTATGACTACACTTAATACTATGGTTATCATGCGACCAATGGTCATAATGTATTGTAATTTAGTTTAATGCCACCACCTAAATCATCGCCGTGTCCCGCATGGAAAATATATTGGATAGTTGCACTCTCACGAATAAAAAAGAAAAAAATTGCAGGATACTGAATCAAGATCTCTTGTAGTATGCATTTGTCAATTACTACATCAAGAGGGGTCTCAAAAGATCCGACCAACTCACACCATTCATCCTCACCGCAAATTGAGGCGCCTTCACAAGAATAGTTCAATAATCCTTCCCAACCTGATCCGCCAGAAGCACTTGGTGGATTGACACCCAACAGATCATTTGCCTCTCCCGATGAACAAGAACTACTAAAAACCAATTGACCTTTCATTTTACCAGAATTTTCATTCAATCCTATGGAAGGAGGAGAACAGCTCAAAATTGTAGGAGCTTTCCCTTGAGATTCATGGCCTTGACAGGCCACTGTACTTTCTGAATAACCCGCACATGGATCCAAAACTGATGAGAAGTCAAAGTATGGAAAGCAAGGTCCATCATTACTGATGGGGCCTCTATCTCTGACATTACGGACTGTACGGAGCCAATCAGTTTTTGTTAGTGAGGGGTTAACACTCAGATCATAGCGGTCACAAGTATTCCATGATTGTGTCTTGTTAATGACTTGTGTCTTCACAGTTGCATCAAATTCGGAACTGAATCGAACAAACATTTCACCGGAATCTGTTTCTTCCTCTACCAAGGTTTCTCTTCTCCCGTCAGCCATTTGCTGGCAAAATTCTGTGATTTGCTGTGGCTTTGGAACTTTGTGCTTCATGTCAAAATAGAAAGGATTGCTTGGGAGTGCTCCTAGTGGCCAGCACTTACCAGATAGATTTCTATTATCATGCGTCTCTGGTAATTTACAAGATGTAGTTACATCAGGTTGAAGAGTAACAAAGGTCTGCAGAAATGTGTCATTCTCAAGATTTTTCTTCCCATTCCCATGAGCTTGTTGAACAAGTGGAATGACAGTATCCATGGTTTCTGCTTCATCACTAAATGGCTTTTCAATTTCAGCATTCTGCGCAGTACCTTCTCTAGCATTAGATGTGAGCAACTTACACAACAGAAAATCTGATGATTGGTCCGAAATATCAGGAAGCTCAGATTGTGGTCCACGTTCCACTTCGTCTTCATAACTACAAGAAGAGGAGCTTTCTGAAGATGGTGACGACGCGTCAAATAAAGAGTCATAAGATGTATTAGCATCAGTATCTCCATAACCTGCAGCCCTGGAACCAGAGAACAGCTGATGCTTCATAGGAAATATAATCAAAGTTCCAACAATAATCTACATAACAAAATTTAAAAAATAAACAAAAATCATAAAGTAGCAGGAAACAGAAAAACATCGACAACATGAACTCAGTAGCAGAAAAACTTACACATGGTTAGCTCCTTGTTCATCTGTTATTGAAGCATTAATCAATTCCCCATCAGAAATCAAAGAGAATGGAGAGTTTGCAGTAATTCTTCTTCCAACCAAGATACCAAAAGGAATAACCTAAATAAAAACCTTTTGTTAACCACCTTAAATACTACATAAATAAGGGAAGACACGAGTTGCCATATTCACAGGAGAAGATGTAAAGCAATAGTAGTAGAACACGTAGCAGTCCAAAACAAAATAGGTCTAAAACAGAGCATTGGAATATAGCTTAACATAATACAAGGAAAAGCAAGATGTTAAATGTTATTTTTTGCAATAGGTAAGCTGGTACAGGTCATCCAGTTTTAAAATAATACCTAGTTCAACTATATACATGTCAAAGACAACAACAAGATAACCTGTATACCAAATATTTGGATGGAGTACATGAACCCTTTTTTGCCTCCATTTAACTTTAGCATGGGCCATCTCTTTTAAATTAACTGTAAGATTTCCTATCTTTTTTCCTGCACCATATAACTCTTTTTAACTAGTGCATATTGCTCTCTATTGCACATGTCCAAACCATACAGAACAGTTCTCCACATCCAACTTCCAATGGAAGTAAGCTTAGCTTCTTGCAAATTTACTCATCTTTAACCATTTACTGTGTTGGCACACTTTTCTTAACATTTTCATCTTTACTATAATTCTTGAACATGGTGTTCTTTTATTACCCAACATTCTACCTGCAAAGCATACTTGGTTGTATAGCCATCTCATTGTTACATAGTATGCCAAAAGGATTCTTAAATTTAAAGCATCCTTTCTATGAATAAAGACATACCTCGATCTCATCCAATTGATTGACCTTAAGTAAAAAAAAAATTCATTCCCCGGTATTTCTCGAGTCAACCACATAACGATCACAATATATAATTTCTGCAGACTAATTCTCTAAACAATTAAAACACACATGCCACAATGAGAAAGGTTCCTTATATATCGACGAGAGAAAATTGTCACAATAGAAAGGATATGAATTTAACAGGTACTCAGATACTCTCCACTACTGAAGAGCTAATAGAATGCATTGTTTTTCCAGACACAAGGCCCATGTGTGAAGCTGTGAAACTCAGCAAGCATGCTCTGTTCCAGAGACAAAAGGGAGAAAAGGCGGCCTGCCTTAACAAGAGCAGCAAAATGGGGCTTACAATGGGGTTTCACAAGAGAAAGGGAAAGAGACATACCAAGGGGCTGGGGATTGGCAAGATTATGAATGGAAAAATTGCTTCCGAAGCTACAAATATTCCCCAACAAACTAACGAATTAACCTGGGATATAGTTAACATAAAGGAGTATTCTCTCTAAGCTTACTAACAAACAATAGACCATAAAAAAGATTTATTTCTGAAATATACCTATTACAACATCATGAAACAATACCGGTTGGGTTCATATTCTTCTGGGAGACCTAGGTCCCATAACAATTGTGGATAATGACCCAAACAAAAAAAATAATTCACTCCATGCACTTATATTAGGTTAGTCAGAACCGTAAACATGGTAGAGATGAACAGTATATTAAATGATAACTTTAAAAAAAGTAAAGAAATGTACAGTGTGATGCATCCTCTGATATCTAACATCCAAATTTGCGAAGAAATTTTGCAGCTTTTCCACAACTGCTTTGTATATAAATTCCCTTTTACGCAACAAAACCTGTATGCCTTTTCTGCTAAAGGTTAATTGGTTCAACAAAGATGACGAATTGTTTGGTATGCCTGCCCAAAAAGGAAGTATATCCTCCAGATTTTCCAAATTACAAGATTCATATTCCTCAATAACAGCAAAATTGCACACGTTCAGCAATTTCACAAGAACTCCAAGCTGCTGTCCTGCTCGGATAACTGGACGACAAACATCTTTCAGAAAACAGGGAACTGGAGTGCAATCTCGCTCCTGTGGTATAATCTTACACTGTTAGACATACATAGACAGAAAGGATATGCCTTCAGACATAAATCCAAGACATGCATCAACACATAAATGTTGCATTTGCACAGCAGTAAATGCATGCGCACAAGTATATTGTTACCATACAAATGCTAAAATGCTGGTGGTTAATTACATAAGAAACAGTACCTTTATAGATGCCAAAGAAAGGGCATCATTAGAGCCAGCAATATCATTTAAATCTCGTGGAGTATGCAAATATACCACAAAGAATTCCCCATAAGGGTCATCAACTCTTGCATGATATATCCACGACTTGATAAAGGCGCAATAAGGTTCACATGATTGGATGAACAGAAATTTTAAAAGTGCATGGTGACCTGGATCAGCACCCTGAAGTGTTCAAACATTTAAAAAAACGTATAAACTTGGTCAGCTGCATGTAAGGAACTAGAATTCAAATTGTTACTTGGTTGTTTTGCGGCTTTTAATGTAGTCAGCCATGATACACTCCTCTTGGTTTACATATCCACAACATTATTGAAGCAAGATGGTAATCATAGGGTAAATCATATGTGTGTGGACACAATATGCATAAAGCTAACAAACAATAAATATGTGAATGCATCTTCTAGATAGAATTCAAAATGATGCAACTCGAATAAAACAGAGGAAGGCTAATCTAGATGCAAACTCAAGCATGGGATCCAATAACAGCTAAGTGTGAAAATACATAGCAGAAAACTTAAGCATGATCCTTGCCATTGACTTCAAGACTTAAAAGGTTGATTTGTGCTGATATTTGTTTGTCCCTTGGCTGCAAATTACTGCATACTTTTGTAAGGATCTCTAATATTATATTAGCAAGCTCAAATATTTCTAGCACCAGAATACATACTTTTACCTTATGATGTTGGTTGATTTGTCCCCTATGCTCGATTGAATGGTCTGATTGAATGAAGACTTGGGCTATTGGTTGGGCTCGATTTGAAGTTTTAGGACCCAAGTGAATCAGGACATCAGGTTGGTTTGATAGTCGTTTTGCATACACAAAAAATCTAAAGGCAATTCGTTGTGCTCCTTCTTTTGTCAATATGAATTAACAAAAGAAAACGATGGTTACTTCAATTAAAAAATGAGAAGTATATTTAGACAATAACAGAAGATCTCAACATTGGCGAGAGAAGATCTCGGTAGCAACACTCATAGAACGATGTGAAATAAGGAAGCGAAACTGGAACCAGACAATGCTTCTCTCGGATTTGTGGATTGAGGATGAAGACTTTCTTCGAGATCTGCTTGGATCCCCCCCCCCCCCCCCCTCTCTCTCTTCTCCACTTCTCCAAGATCTGAGAGGGAAAGGATAAGGTGTTGAGCCGGAAAGACAACAAATAAACGACGATGATAAACAACTTACAAGGTACTCGCTTTCTACAGGACTCTCACCTTGCACTATCCCACTTGGTGGATTACCAAATAACATGACAACTCAATTTTCAAGCAGAGACATTTTTTTCATCAATCAACTATTCATTTCTTTCGATGAAAAGACGTATGGATTTCTTAATAAGGAAACACTAATTGAAGTTCGGCGGATAAACCAAAACTCCTTTAAGATCGCGAAAATACTAAAAATTGGAAATATCAAAATAAACCCCAAGTCAAATAACATCTAAACTAAATAAATATATTGTTGATGATCCTACATCAATTGTCTAGATTAAATGGTAAAAGTATTATGTAGTGTTTCAACATTTGATATGTGAACGATGTTATATCAACAAAAACATAGGGACAGATTCAAAAACATAGTTCTGGTATCTCCCCTAATTTTGACTGTAAACAGTTTTGATTTTTACGAAACCTAGTGGATTGAAATTTAGCTCGGGGTAAGTTTAAACATCCTTATTTATAACTCAGATATTGTTTTATTGATGATGTTACTCTCCTCCCTTTCTATCTATTCCTCGACACTATTTACACCTTATTCTTTACTATGGCTGATGATCTATACCTTGACCTGTGCATGACAACAAGCACTCCCCCTCACCCTCACCCTCACCCCAGGATCAGAATCAGGTTATAGATGTGCTTTAATTGTTATTTCTCTCTTTTCCTAAGTAAATGGCTGAAATGATGCTTCAGTCAAGTTTTGGACCCTAAACGCCAATACCAAACAGCTATTTTTTAGTCAAATCTGAATGCATGATAGGAATCACATAGATCTTTACCTTAAACTCTAACGTTATATATATCCAACAAACTTGACATGGACAATTATAATAAGTATCAAATACGGGCATTTGGCATTGGACACTCTCACCCTTTTTCTGTGACATCCTTAAAATCCAAAGGGTAAATTTTATAATTTCACAAAAGCTTGAGAATATATTTAGAAGAAAAATCTACAAATGAGATTTACATCCTTCATTGTAGAACGCTTTGAATTTCGCTTCTTATTGATCTTCATGATATCAAAATTAAAAAATACTGTGTTATAGGGCTTTCAATAGTAACTATTAAGGTTTAAAAAAAGTCAGTACAAAAGTTTTCGGTAATTGCATGACCTTTCATTGAAATGCAGACCTCCCTTACTCTTTGGCAATCCGTGGAGGTACTTTCTTTGCTTTTGAGTTTTGTCAAGATGTATTTACATAAATGGTATGGTACCTTACTGCTTATACTGTCCAGTTTACAAACTGCTCAGTACTCATGACACTCCAAAAGTAAACTGTTTACGGTAAATCTCATAATTCACCTTATGCAGGAATCTCTTCCAGCATAGAAGTAGAGTTCGCATATCTACTGAAGGACTGAATAAAAAATTTTGCACATGAGGCAGTAAATCTTCACAAAAAAGGATATGTAGATTATAAGATAGAACAAAATATTTTCTTCCGGGCTTGGAGTAGCCCATTAGGGAGACCTGGGATCGAGCCCAGGTCTCCCATTTATGAGAGGTGGCTAATTTATCCCACCTATTATCTAAAAAAAACATTTTCTTCAAAAGAAAATAATAATAATAAGATAGAAAAAAACATTATAGATATAGATGAGCTGAAGAATAGAGAGCAGCAGAGATTCGGTTTAGAGATAGGACAAGAAAAGATTTTTAAAAAAAATCGAAGGATGAGGTAATAAAAACAAATCAGTATTCATCATCAAAACATACTCCAATAACAACCTTTCTACTGTAGGTAAACACAACCTCCAGTGCCTGGTGAGTCAGTCCGCGCACTAAACTGCCCCTATTTGTGTCAGCTTTCATCATGAAGAAAACGTAATTTGAATTCAAAGGATACAAGAAGTGAAGGATCAAGCCATTACTACTACTATAAATCAGAATATTATATTACAATGGCATGTGATCTTTAAACAGAAAAAAACTGCATATTCCTCTGGATAAGTATAACAGAAACTTATGAGCGCAAAGGCTTTATAAACTATATTCAGATGCAGCAGACAAAAGGTGGTTAATTTATAAGAATAATCAGAAAAAACATAACTATGCCATCAGATAAGGGCATTTTGGGACCAAAAGCTTATGACGAGTTCACATGACAAGTGAAAACGGAAAGTTGTATAAATCTTACTCGAAGCAAAACATACAAATATGTAAGCAGATCCGCTCCTCTCGGAAACTCATGAAACTCAAAAGCACTCCCACCATTCAAACTCCCCCATAACGAAGCAAATTCCACAACATTGGGGAAACAAATATTTCCAAGAGATTCAATGCGTGACCTCAAATCATCAGTATGCAAATAAACCTCCAAAAGAGTGATTTCCGAACTAACAACACTAGTGAGAATTCCCCCTCCATCCCCATGCTTAAGAGCGCGCCTAAGTTTCACAGAGGCCAACAAAGTATTCAGCGACGAAACATACCCTTCCAAAACCTTTCCGATCGCTACCGCAAAAGCTTGATTCACGAGACTATAAGGCGGCCGCATCTTCATCTCGTTCTCGTCTCCGTTTTCTTTGCTTATATTCAGGCAAAGATAATGGTTTACGAATTCACGAAGAAAGTGAAACACAAGACCCGAGCGGCTTATCGATTTAAGCATCACCCCCAGTGCGCTGGTGCTCAAGGACCGACACCACAAGCTGGGAACTTGATGCATGGTTCTGTCGGCTGGGATCGAGCAGAACGCTACAGAGAGCTGATCGATTTGAAGTATTGCGGATTTTAGGCCTTGCAATGCATTTACACACAGTCGAACTAAATTGGGCTCCTGAATGAGATTTCTAAGACATCAGAATTGAAATTTGGAGCAAATTAATGTTGGAAAATGGGGGCAAAGGATGGCTTACGGAGATGGAGGCGATATCTTTGGTGGAATCTTGAGGGATTTGGGCGGGATCGAGAAATGGATCGGATCCGCTCTCAGAGGGGATCGACTCCCAAGACTTGGGAGGGATCCATGGATCCTTTACCTTGAGATTGCGGAGAAGGGAGGACAAGTTCGAATCGACCTCCATTAGCGCCAGAGATGGGAGATCTAGGGTTAGGGTTTGAGGGTTTTTGTTGCCGCCCGTTGGCTTTTATTTTAGGGCAAATTTTTAATTTTATAAAATAATAACAAAAATATTCCACTTTCAAAATTTATTTAAAATGTAGACCAGTTTGGCCACATAGATGGCCCTCCGCATTTTTTCGAAAAAATTTACCATGTACCTCTTGAGAAATGCATCCCAACAATTTTTTCGGGAGAAAATTTGTTAGAATTCTTAGCTTTTTTATGCAACAAACTTTATAATCAAATTTTATTTTTAATCCAAGGTTAATCTATCCAAAATTTTAATCTAGAAAATCAAATCAAATTTTGTTATATCAAGTATATTCTAAAACAAATTTACCATGCAAATTACCTTTACAAATATGCGAAGCTCAGCCCCATACATTTTTTCTGAGAAAATCCGTCGGAATCTTTAACTTTTTAATCCAAGGTTAATCCATCAAAGATTTTCGTTTAGAAATAAAATTTGAGTGCACGGCCCATATAAAATTTGTTTGCAAAGTTTGTTACATTAAAAAGTTAAGCATTCAAATAGATTTTCTTCCAAAAAAATTGTATGGGGGCACTCTTTGGCAGAGCTCCCCAAATATTTGAGAGGGTATATTTTATGGGGCATTTTTTTTTAAACGCCCAGTCGGCTATTTTTATTATTATTTTATAAAACAAGTCTATTTTTAAAAAATGGGCAAAATTTTTTTCTATAGGTTAAATTGTGTAAGATGGGAAATGAAAATAGGGAAAATATTTGTTTAAATGGCATTAAAATATTCTAAATCCGATTTCAAACTTCGGTATTCATGTGCCCAATTTTTAACTTTAGATATTTGTTTTATAAAATGGTGTTAGTCAATCAAAACTTAAATTTAGAACTGGAATGTATCAGGGTAATAAAAGTTTTGGTGTTTGTCAATCAGAAATGGAATCGGAATTTTAAATTTTTGCATTAGTCAAATTGAGAATTGGATTTGGAATTTTGAATTTGGCTAAATGGTTTGAAATACTTCTAATATTTACTCGAATAGTAGAAAATACCTTTAACTTTTAAAAACCAGCACTTTGCCCCGATCAATTTTCATTGATTCTCAAAATATCCATCATTTAATATTTAATTAAAATATTTATATTAGCAGTTTTCTGAAATACCCTTAAAATATTAGCGATATTTCCTGCCACCTTGCCCCTCTCGACTTCAATTGATTCCATTATATAAAAACTTCCAATTTTAGTTTAATAAATTAAGTAATCCGAGGAATTACAATAAATGATTTATATCCCTTCTATTTCTTATTTTTTAAAATTATGTTATTGATTGATTAATACTAATTGATTGAATATAAGAGAGAGAGAGCGCGAGGGGGGGAATTTATTTGGTGTGCCGGGTATGTTGCATCCGGACAGTTAAAGAGACAGGAAAGAGTTTGGGTAATCCTAGACAGCTTGTGAGACTCACATTTTTTTTCCTTCTTTTTCTTGTCCGGATATATACAACCGAGACATGCAATAATTTTTCATAAGGACGAGGTGAATTGTTTATGGTGATTGATGTATTTATAATGGAAGCAGGTTTGTAATTTGGCAGGTCAAAAAATTGAAGGGTCCAAATAAGCCATTTAAAAAATACCAAATTTGATCCACCCATTGTTTCACCCAACCATTGTGGGGCCTACGTTTTATGAGAGTGAGAAGAGACGGAAATTATGGATGACTTTGGGTGACGTGGCATATATATCCCATCATTTACCTAAAGGGCATGTTTGATTGCAGGAATATATGGATCTGGACAGTGGAATACTAGAATTCCATAATTTTGTGTTTGGTGAATAAATTTGGATTTTTATGATTCCTTTGTTTTTTATGGGGTCTATCACAAAACAAGAATTCTTGAATCTTAAAATTTTGTAAGGATTTTCAAGGATTTTGCACTATTCATTGTACTTTTAGATGGAACCCGTGTACTCTGTTTATTTAATAATCCTGTCTCTATCTATCTCTGTCTAAGGGCCCGTTTGGTTGCAAGATTATGAAATTTGGATTCCAAAATATTACGGTTGAAAATTTATGGATTTGGTAATTTGTTGTTTGGTTGGTTTTGGATTTCCAGTATTGGATTTGTAGATTCTTGTAATTTTTCTAGGATTTCTAGGATTCCTTTATTTTTTATGGAGGGCCCATCACAAAACGTGGATTCATGAATCCTAAATTTTTTTAAGTATTTTCAAGGATTTGGCACTATTTATTGTACTTTTAGATGGGACCCGTGTAGTTTATTTATTTAATAATCCTCTCTCTATCTATCTCTCTCTAAAATTCTCAAATCCAACTCCCGCTTTATTTTCACTAATCAACCAAACAACAAATTACCAAATCCAGAAATTTTCAAAAGTACTATTTTGGAATTCAAATTTCATAATCTTGCAACCAAACATGCCCTAATACAAACGGAAGTTAAGAGAATCTTTTGCAAGAAAAGCATCTTTTGGATTGAAGGCAAAAGCACCATTTCGGGCATTATCAAAATTGCTTGGCTTCTTGAACTTTCCCTCTCGTTTTATGGTTTATGCTTTGTTGTCTTTTTATTTTGGATAAATTGCGCTATAATATTCTTAACCGTCAAGATTTTTCATTAAAACATTATAACGTATTTTTACTACAGTAAAATACCTATAACTATGTGTTTCAATAGATATTTTTTCGTTAAAGCATCCTTGAAATTAGCACTTACAGTGCTTAATGATAAAAAAATTTAATGGTATTTTAGTGAAGGTCATGATAGTTAAGGGTAGTTTATTCTTTTGTTTTTTACTTGGAATGTTCTGTCACTAAAATAAATTGATTTATTTACTGTGCCAATATATATATATAGAGAGAGAGAGAGAATAATGGAGAAAAGAGGCATAGGAGGAAATTTCCTCCTATGGCGTGGAAAAAATACAAGCTCCACCAATTTTTTCAACGATCGGCCCCCATCATCTTCATCGTTATCATCTAAGATGTGGGTACACCAAATTTCATGTGATTCTACAACTTTTTCACCGTTGATTTAGCAATGTAAAAAGTTCTATTGTCGGTAAACCGTTAATTTTGAACCCACTAAATCAACGGTGAAAAAGTTGTGGAATCACATGAAATTTGGTGTACGCACATCTTAGATGATAACGATGATGATGATGGGTGCCGATCGTCGGAAAGAATGGTGGAGCTTGTATTTTTTCCACGCCCTAGGAGGAAATCCCCTCCTATGGCCTCTTTCCTCCATTAATCTCATATATCTATGAGATATATGAGATTAATGGAGGAAAGAGGCCATAGGAGGGAATTCCCTCCTATGGCGTCGAAAAAATACCCCCTCCACTAATTTTTCCGACGATCGGCCCACATCATCTTCATCGTCATCATTTAAGATGTGGGTACACCAAATTTCATGTGATTCATAACTTTTTCACCGTTGATTTAGTGGGTTCAAAATCAACGGTTTACCGACAATAGAACTTTTTACATTGCTAAATCAACGGTGAAAAAGTTGTAGAATCACATAAAATTTGGTGTACCCACATCTTAAATGATGACGATGAAGATGATGGGGGCCGATCGTCGGAAAAATTGGTGGAGGGGGTATTTTTTCGACGCAATAGGAGGGAATTCCCTCCTATGGCATCTTTTCTCCATTATTCTCTATATATATATATAAGGTCCCAAAATATAATTTGACAAAACAGGTCCATGATAGACACAGTCCCAAAAAATAAATATATCATTTGTTTTAATTTATTCAACGAGTCACAGAGAATAAGATGGATCAGGGCTTTATAACTTCGAAAATGATATTCTTTTTTC
The DNA here is from genome assembly GCA_030015575.1 of Agapanthus africanus. Taxonomy (NCBI): domain Eukaryota; kingdom Viridiplantae; phylum Streptophyta; class Magnoliopsida; order Asparagales; family Amaryllidaceae; genus Agapanthus; species Agapanthus africanus. The sequence goes on from CM057339.1 coordinate 725,733,146, forward strand.
CTCCATCTTTTTAAACTTTTCCCGCCAATTATAGTGCTTTAGTATATGTTTTGATGTTTTGAGGGTAAAGGCAGTCTAAAAAATTACTTATATGGATTCACTGTTGCAATTTGGTTAACATGGAAAAATCAAAATCCTTTATTACTAATTGATATCGATGCTTGAATCTCTTAGAACATCATTATAAATAATTGATCTATTGAAATTTTTCATCTCATTAATTTCTCATATACTTAGTTACATGTTTAACTATATACACACTTCATCGAATTTGTTAGAAAATTGGAACTTTAACATATAATGGAATTGATCAACGTCATGGAATATCCTTTAACAAGATTTTCATGTTCTAATTAATATATCAATGCACTTTAGTAAATATAAAGGTATATAAGCTAATACAAAATGGTAACACCATAGCAGTTCAACCCAAATAATTACTCAGCTACGACATTAAAAGTTACGTAGGCATCTTTTCCCCTCTCAAATTTAGAGATTTTTAATACTTATTTTCTAATTTACTCTTAAAAACACTTAACTAAAAAATAAAATTAATATTGTTTTGGTAGCTAATTGCAAACAACTCTTATGACATGTACAAGTTGTTCCATCAAACCTCAGCGTATTTGGAAAAAAAATAATCTTCTGATGGATATGTGATAAAATGGAGCCATCAATAATATTGTATTACAAGTATATTTTGGTGCGGCTTAAATCTAAGAAACGCGTTCTAGGTTGGTACAAGTTATAATAAGAAGGAAGGGTAGGTTTTTTCAAGCAATTTAATTAATATGAGATTTACTTCCATAATGTTTATTACAAATACCCATTTTACAGTTTTCAAGCCAAGGCAAATAGAAAATTAAGAGGCAAATGGCCATCAAGATCCTTTTTTCTTCCATCCCATCATAGATTTATTTAACACTCGTGTCTTACCACTCGAGGTATTTGCTAGTCTGTCTGTCTATCTATCTATCTTATACTATTAATATCATTATCATTAATATAATACAGAGTTTTTAGAGAATATTCCACCAAAAAGAGAATATTCACTAAAAACACTGTGCTTTGAACTTTCCCAAATACCCTTATGTTTAATATATTCTATAACTTGGTAATTCATTTTGATTTTTTATTTTGTGTTGAATTAAGATGGTTTTGGTAATTCTATGGATTCTAATAGCAAAATAGAACATATTGTTGTATGTGACCTAATTTTTCTGTTTTCATTTAAATATCTTAAAGCCAATAAATTGCCTCCGAGCAAAATAAAATATCCGTATGCTTTTCGTTTTCCGAAATTATTCAAAGATTTTTTTTGGCCTTTTCCTTAATTCAGACACGAGGTTCATATTTTTGATATAATAAATATGAAATTACTGGTGATTAATTTTATAAACAAATTCAATTTAGTTTTTCTTCACAATTTGATATATAACATGTTATAATCAATGATACTTAAAATCCTTTTTTGGCCAAAGAGCCTTTGCTTGAGCTGTAAGTAGACGCTCGTGCTCGTGCCGTTAACTTGCGACCAAGGCGGAATACAAAACAAAAATTTTAATACCAAGAGCACAAATTTCTACGACCTAGAATCGAATCCAAATACTAAACTCGCAAACCAGATGGAGTCAACTACTCGGTTAGGTGTTATCTACCTTTGTAGTCGTGTCCTTCTTCTTCTTTCCACTTCTTTTACTCCTAGGTCCACGAAAACGAGCTTGGGATTCGGTCTTCTTTGTCGAAGATAATCCACCCGAGAGAACCCTTAAACTCTAGCTTCCTACTAAAAAAACAAGTGAAGTAACTTGTGAACAAGACTTACTAGGAATTGATCACAATAATGTAGCAGTGGCTAATTTTTAAAGCTTCTCTCTTTCCTTTTTCCTTTCTCAATTTTTAAAAACTCGGTAGGAAGAAGAACAAGCTAAGATGAAGATGAACCAAGCATGGCAAAAATGGAAAAACTTTATTCCTTGGTTTTCTTTCTCTTTTCTTTTAATGTCTTGAATGGGTGGAATTATGACTCACCATGGTGAGTCACAAGTCCACACCATTCTATCATGTACAAGAAGAGACGAGAAGAGACGAATGCCACCTCAAGTGTGTGTGTGTGTGTGTGTACACACACACACACATATATGTATATATAAATATGTATATACATACACCAATACAAGTATATATTACAAATACATACACCCGTATTCGTATAAAATACGAATACCCGTATTTATATTAAGACACAAATACCCGTATTCATATAAATACCGTATTCGTGTTAAAATACAAATATCGCAAAATAGAGGTACTAAAAGAGAGATATAATACTAGCTCACATTTCATCCAAATGTGATAATCTTGCTATCTTTCAAACCGGCTAGTATTAATAAAATGTCCGATTAAAAGTACGTGTACAAAAACACGTATTTAATCGAACTTACGTACGTATCAAAATATGTACACTACATCGTTTCGCCTGAGCCGGGAAACCCTCTGTGTGGGACTCTAAAGACTCGACAATACGTTGGTAGTAGGTTTAACTACAAGCACGTCAACGGCACTAACTGTACGTAACGGCTGCCCAGATATTGAACGAAAGGAAGGTCGACATGTAAACTTGTTTGTATCCCTACTGAGCCTGAAAGTGACAATCTTCGTACAGTCTGGTTTTTTCGTCTGAGAGTGTCACATACTGGGTCTAGGGGGTGGAAAATGTTAGACCCCTAATAACCCAATAATTCGTGTCGATGTGGTTTAAAACCATCCCGAGAAACTATTGATCTCACAATCAGTAAATCTCATCTGCCTTGACCAAGATCTTATGGTGATGACCAATCGAATACAACGCAATATCGACTCTCTATACCGGAAGAGATGAATCTCTTTTATCGCTCACTGCTTCTAAGTGCTTCGGCACTGTACCCAACTAAAACCTATTTGCACGACTCTTTAAAGCCGCGATAGGGTAGTAATCTAAATACAGTAGGAACACACTCGGGACGAATGACGATGTCAGGTCTAAAAACTACCATGTACCTATGTCATGAGAGAACTGCTATCTGACAATAGGTATATTACCATCTAGAAGTTCTCGGCGAGTCCGTCCAGTGTAAATCATAACCTAATGAGTACCTGTATACAATATTTGGTGTCGGACACCAATGGTTATGGGACAGGCCGCCTTCCCTCACGGGAATAAGAAACATATACACTAGTCTATTCCGGAGTATTGATACCCTATCTCTAAACTCTAACGACTGGGGACAATTTAAGGATGTGCTTTTAGACTACCTAGACTCCATGAGTGTGATTGCCATCACAACTCTAGTAGTCAAGCAAAGATTCTACGGGCTTTACTAACATATATTCAAGATACGTAATATAAATAGAACATATACACATGTTGAGACGAAGACAAACCAGATAGCATACTATCATATCGAGCAAGACTGCCCTGTACATATATATCCCAAGTATCTACATGTAATATACAATCATGTACTATACAATAATGGCCTTTAGGACATACATATCCAACAATCTCCCATTTGCACTAAGGTCATGTATTGGCGTATCGAAAACCAATCATCTCCAATAGCCGCTTAAGCCGAGTCTGAGGAAGTGCCTTTGTGAGTGGGTCCGCCGTGTTGTCCTTTGTATCTACTCTTTTGATCTCGATCTCCCGGCGATCAATGATCTTCCTGATCAGGTGATACCGCCTCAAAATGTGTCTGGATTTCTGATGGGACCGTAGTTCCTTCGCTAATGCTATAGCCCCATTGTTGTCACAATACAAAGGTATTGGATCAACAATAGACGGAACCACCTCAAGTTCATAAATGAACTTTCTGATCTAGACAACCTCTTTTGCGACATTGCAGGCAACAATCTATTCAGCCTCCATTGTCGAGTCTGCTATGGTGTCCTGTTTGGAACTCTTCTAATAGACCGTCCCTTCATTGAGGGTAAACACATAACCCGAGACAGGCTTGTCGTCATCCTTGTCCTTTGGAAGCTTGAATCGATAAAGGACTCCATCCGAAGGTCTCCATTATTGTGCACTTAGAACACATCTTTAGCCTTTCTCAGGTACTTCAGAATGTTCTTCACAACTGTCCAATATTTCTCCCCTAGGTTTGACTGATACCCGTTTACCACGCTAAGTGCGTAAGCTATATATCTAGTTTGGTACATAGCATTGTAAGTGCACGGCGGCGTCCCGGCCGTCAATTCCGACGCCAAAATGCGGAAGCGAAAAACTTTAATTTTGCAAACTAGCAAACCGGCACCACCGCGCACTAAACACCCGGATCGGGCCATTAAGCTAGATCTATCTAACTACAAGACGGGTTAGAGATATACCGAGTGATCCGAGTCCTCCGGTCTTCTCGTCATCGTCCCGATCTCCCGCGGAAAGTCCTGTCTCCATGTCGTCGCCTCCTCGCCGGAAGGGCACCACATCGCCTGCATCTTTTACGGGCTCCCACCTCTATACCGAGGCAACTCGGGTACGAAGCTGGCAAGTCGACGTGCCCAAGATTTGCTGTAGAATGTAGTGTAGAGGCTATGTCTCATATGGGGGTTTTGTTGCCATGGAGGATGGAGGAGGAGGTTAGGAAAATTGGTGCTTTCAATTTTCTAGCAAGAAGAATATGAGATGAAGAATTCCTCACATAACAAAATGAACTCTCTCTCATTCTCTCTCAAAATGGTGGAGGAATAAAACCAACACAAGAAGGAAGGTGAGTGTAGGAAAAGAGAATGGGTGACCACATCCAAAGATCATGATAACAAATCAAATCAACCTTCATCCCATTTCTAATCACAATTAATACAAAGGAAAAGATGGATAAAGCATCTCATGATGATAATCATATCATGAAGCCACAAATGCATAAAACCCCTCCTCAATAAGTTATTTGCAAACTTGCAAATAACCCCCTCCATCGGAAAAGTCCGGCCGGGAAAGAACAAAGGAAAACCGGTCGGAACGGAAAGCAAACTGGCAACTCCAGAAAACTGGTCCCGTAATAAATTACAGGAAAACCCCGATACTGTGCATACACACCCGCATCTGTATTCCGACCGGATACAAATGCAATGAGACAAAATCTACACTGTACAATACTAGGATCCGGCTTAAACCAAAGCCGGCTAGTAATATCCGTCCGATCCTGATCCGTGCAATACCGCACGTATCTGATCTAACCCTGCCATATATCCATACGGCCACTAGTACAAACCGTCCGACCCTGATCCGTGCAATACCGCACGTATCTGATCGGACCCTGCCATATCTCCATACGGCATCTACAGCGTTTCGCCCGAAAGCTTGAGTAACTGAAAGTGTGGTGGACTCTAAAGACTCGTCAATACTATGGCTGTGGATTTAACCACTAGCACGTCAGAGGTATAAGCCAATATGTGACGGGCCACCAGCTATTGACCAAAAGGGACGTCGATGAGCGAACTCATCCTGACACCCTACTGAGCCTGTCAGTGACAATATCCGTACAGTCCGGTCCGTTCGTCTAAGAGCATCGCATGGCGGGCCTAGGGGGTTGGTAAAAGTCAGACACCTAAAAGCGGTACAAGTCGTGTCGGAGTGTAGCCCAGAACACCCTGAGATACTACTGGAATACCTACCAGTAAATCTCCTGCCTTGGCCAAGGACTTCGTGTAATGGCTCTCCTAGACACAGCGCGACCTCACCCCCAATACCGGGAGAGACGAACCCCTGAAGATCCGCTCACTGCCTCCATGTGGCTCGGGACTGTACCCAACTAAAACCTGTTTGCACGTCTCCTTTGAGCGTGGTAGGGTAGTAATCAAAGTACAGTGGGAACTCACACGAGACAAATGACGATCCTCAGGTCGATGAACTAACCTATACACATGTCACCAGGGAACTGCTATCTGACGTCAGGTATAAGATCAACTAGCAGGTTCCCGGCGAGTCCTGTCCGGTTTACTCATAACCCAATGAGCACCTGTATACATCTTAGGTGAACCAACTGACACCAGTGGCTTGTGAGACCGGCCACCGACCCTCGTCGAGGTCTCGACTGTATACACTAGTCTACTCTGGAGAATCGATGCCCTGTCTCGAAACTCCCACGACTAGGGACCTTTTAAGGATGTGCTTATAAACTACCAGCTCCCACGTATATGATCGCCCTCATACTGCTGGCAGTCAAGCAAGAATCCTAGGGGCTCTATCAACGTGTAATAGCGACCTGTAAGGTCACCTAAACCAATACACGATGATAAAGGTAAACCAGATAGCATACTATCATCTCGAGTAAGACTGTCCTACCGGGATAGGTCCTCCCTCAATCATTGCAATCACGTGCCTGTGATCCAATAATTGACTCTGAGGGCACCATCTCCAACAATCTCCCACTTGCACTCAAGGCTAATTATTGCGATGTCGCATACTCACAGCCCGTGTGATACCGAACACCCAACTCCTCTACTAGTCAGTCTCACAAATCCCGTTTGCGAAACTATTGCGTTCGAGGAATAGCCTCAGTGAGTGGATCCGCCTTGATGTTTCTTTCTATGTCTCTCTATATCTCATGTTCGCGGAGAAAGCCATCTCCCGAAATGAGCAATACCTGTCTTAGAATGTGTCTGGATGTCTGATGGGACTTAGCTCATAAATGAACTCCAAATCCAAACTTCTTAGACTGTATCGTCAACTGAACTTAATCAGTATCCTGCGCCATGCCTCCCTCAGCATCTGCCTGGATCACCAGTCCAAAATACTGCCCCTCGTCAGAAGGAAAACTATAACTCTGACAACCTCCTTGTCGTCCAGGTCACCTTGGAAGCCTAGAATGATAACTGTCTCTCGAATGAGGCTGTCGTTATCATATCCCTAGAACATCCACTTATGTTCTAAAACTGCTTCCGACTGTTTCTCCAGGATTGGATCAATGTCAAGTTATTGCATCTAGTGCAAGAACAACATCTGGTGTGGTACTTTGACATCTCATGATTGACTCAATTGCCTAAGCAAGTGATCTGTCAATCATGCACATCCTCTCCCCTTTAGTCTGTAAGACACTTTTAGAGAGGGTGACTCCATTACCTGCAGGTATACTACCGTGCCAGGAGTCGTCCATTCTAAATACTCTTAGAATGCTGTCTAAGTACCCTGATTGGGAAACCACCCAAATCTAGATCTAAAACCATAGATCTAGTAACCAGAATGTACGATATAATGTCCAAGTCCCATGCAGAGAAACCACTGTGTGACGACCAAAGTATAACCGATCGTAGTATAGGAATGTCACTTCCTACTCTGTGTATGTCATCCAAATACCATGACATCACACCCTACTACCTTCTCAACAGATCCATCCCCTATTCTGATGAAGTCAAACCTATGACTGTCACATCAGAAATAGATGATCTATCTCCGCTATATCTGCTTTAGTCTATAAATAGACACAAGCCACATGTCTACCAATGCTTCCGCTGCTCCCACTGACTACGACAACCCTCTGGTAGAGTCATATAGACGTACACTTCTAAAGCAAGTTTAGAACGACGTTATACTCATCCTTCTGCCGGGTCTCACAGTCTGGAACAACAGCAATGGCAAGTCTGGGTAAACAAGAACCTCCCTGTCACCGTCCTTGAGGCTACCGGAGTACCTCTCGGGTGCCTGAGGTTACCCACCGTATCTGCGGAGTGGCCAATGGAATGTCAAACCAGATTGAATGTTTAGGTTCTTATCAAATCTTCAGTAATCGTTTGTGGTTCTGGAATCACTTCCAGTTCTACCATACTCCCATTACTGTTTTCTGAAAAAATCCATTTTTTTAAAAACTGTGGCGAGTCAAGAACAATATCACTATTGATCTTCCAGATGGTAGAAAGTCAACCCTCGTCATAGCCTGGGTCAACCCACAAACAGCCATTACAGAAACGTGCCTTGAGTTATCCGGAGTCTGGTTTTAAGCATAAGCCGGACAACTCCCCGTACCTTAACAATGTCAAGATATGAACTGTTCTATATCCAATATAGAAACAGAGGCACTGATTTAATTGAACCAGATTCAAATCATGCAGCTGTCTCCAGTGCATGTCAACTAAATGGAAAAAGGCCGATCAGCGTCACTCAACTTAGGAATGCTTCCAATTATGAGTAACCCGAAAGAGAAGCAAGTTCTCTTAATCATTACTATCAACTGAATACCATACACAAGTATCTACATCTTCGATCACTTTGAAGAATCCCGATACTTGCAATACCTGGTTCTCTACTTTATTCAAATACCTATAACTTCTCAAAATTCAGACCCTGTGTTTCCACGAAACACCTGTCTAAAAACTAGAGGAGTCATAAGTAAACCGAATATAGTACGAGAACCAACCCCTCTGTCCTCATGGACGCTGGACAACATACAATACTCTGTATAAGTCCCTTGAGTCTAATAGCTCATTCACTGTGTGTCGTAGGTTGAAAACTGTACTTATGGTTAAGAAGAATTACACCACTGTTTAATGCTCCTTACCTAACCATCCACTGATATAGGTAAATGTCGTAGACATAATTTCAAAAAGTTATATCTCACTCTATAAAAATAGACGTACAGATATATCAATTTGAAATTGGTGCATAACAGCGGATATTCAAAACCATATATTTGCCGTCCGGCAAACAACCCAGGTGATTTCCTCAAATATCACCAATTACAATGAATCCCGATATAATGAGGATGATCACCTAATTCCCAATAACTTACTCCCACTCATCATCTGTAAAACCATACAGATGTGAGAATCATAGCTGGTAAATACATACCCTGGAGCAAGTGTCTAATTGGGAAATCAGTTTTCTTTTAACAGCACACAGTGAAACTGAAATATTGAAATGTTTCGATGGAGTATCCTGGTATTCCTAGTAATGCCTCTTCCATTATCCAGATTCACAACTGTAACCGTATAATTCTTTGCCATCTCTCCAAATCCCTTTATATGTCTTTAGTCATTACCTTCTGTACACCCCTTTAGGCCAAATGGTTTTCTTCCTTCCCTACCGTTCGGCACCAGCCTATGGTTTGGAAGAAGACTATCCAATAAGCATAAAGGGTGTACTGTCCTAATCCTAGGAGCACTCGCAATGCGAGAGAAGGTGAAGATAAAAGACAACCGAATAAACCTTATTCCTATTTCTCCTGAACCAGAATCCATCCCCGAACTAGAACAAGTTCCTTTCGAGTTCGTATATAACCATACGATGGAATATCCAAATAAACTGTGGATCTTCGTAGTGATACGGAGTGTCCTGGAGAAATACAAAGGTGATTTAGGATTGGCGAAGAAATACTTGGTTTGGTCGTGAAGAGCAGTCGCAATTTACTTTGCCCTCTTACTAATCCCTTTCTTTGTCTTAACTTAATACCTTCTGCACACCATCGTTATGCTAATTGGTTTTCTTCATTCCCCACCGTTCGACACCAGCCTAAGGTTTGGAAGAAGACTATCCAATTTGCGTAATAGGTGTACTATCTCCTAAACCAAGGAGTACTCGCAACCTGAGAGAAGGTAAAAGGAAAAGACAACTGAATAGTCCTATTCGTTTTCTCCAGAACCAGAAACCATCCTCGAATTCCTTCGAGTTCGTATCTAACCATACGATGGTTTTGTCCAATGGAAGTGGACGTTCGTAGTAATACGGGGTGTCCTGGAGAAAAGGGTAAAAGTAGGAGTGGCAATGAGGTTTGCAACTCTGACAATCCAAAAGCCAGTCTTGTAAGAAGGTTCGGTTAATCTTGGTCACTGAGTCATAGTCTAGGGTCGGGTCAATGGTCGCTACCAAAGAGAGAGAGAAAAGAAACACTCAGCGTGCACTCTAACCTAGATCAGAATGGTTACCAATTTATCTAATCTGGAAACCTCCCACTGTAACGTCAAATTCTTCTCCAAACCTGAAAGAAGAATTAGCCGGGATCACCCGAGGAGTAAACCAACTCATCAGTGGGAATCGGGATCCAACTATCATCGCATGATAACTTGACGGAATCCACTCAAGTCACCACACTCCAGAAGGTATGCGCATGCCTGGCAAGTTTCAGTTTCTTTAGAAACTCCCGATGTGATTTTTACCCCTAGCGGTTTATGACCTTGACTAGGTCAACAAACCATAAACCGCTAGTCAAGTTCAACCCGTCATTATTCTGGATTGCATTAAACCCACCCGTACGTGCCCTTGACTAGGTCAACAAGGCCGCACGACTGTCCTAACCAATCCCATTTATGCAACAAACAAGTACCACTTAGCTACCGAACACTACGTCTTGACTAGGTCAACAAACGCAGCACGAATACTAAATAATACCCGTAGGAAATGACGGAGGGCTACGGCTGGTTTTTGGCGAAAAACCTTTAACGTAATGAACTTGATATCGTTGAAGGAACTGCATAGTTTTTTATAAAAATATAGTAGCGAAAACCTTTACTAAAGAGGTCACTCCCGGTGAAGGGATCTCGGCTCTTTCCCCGTAGAATGAGGTGCAGGATATTCCAACTGAATACCACGATGCAAAGCAAAAAATAATCGGCTATAGTGAAGTTATTGCCCTGACGCAAACTTCTGTCCAAGGGGTCACTCCCGGTGAAGGGATCTCGGCCCTTGCCTCGTCGACTGAGGAGCAGGATATTCTAACTGAATACCACTATGCAAAACAAAAGAGAACGCCCTTGCAATAACAGCCTTTTGAAAAATGTGTTCCAACAACATCAGAATAGGTTTGTTAATCTTGCATTGATCCGAATCAACGCAGTCCCATCAAAGGATCACACCACAAAGAACGAAAATAATATGACGTACATATATGCCATCCGCATTCGCCACTGGGTCCCGTCATTACCCGTTAGGTTAGCTAACTAACGACAGAGCGGGGACTGGACTTGCGCGGATGCAAAACATATACAACATCTACTAATATATATATACCAATATATAATTTTCGCTCAAGGCGTGATAAAATGCAACATCACAGAAATGTACAGCATCACAGAACAATACAGATATCTGGAAGCCCCGGGTTTCACAGAGCCGCTGCTGAAACCCGACGTTCCCCTGGTCGTGTGGATAGCCTGTGCAATGAAATCCTCGACCCCTACGGGCGCGGCAAGGCACCCGCCAAAACCTGAAGCGAGGCAGCCCCCTTCAGTACCGTGAATGGACCACCCAGCACTTCACGGAATCCGGTAACTTGGGCACCCCTCCTGGGTCAACCTGTACCCCCTACGAGTGCGGCGAATAGCCCGCCAATTCTAGAGTGAAGCCCCCTCCGTCTCAATGCCATGAGATGCGGGCTTGTTGCCCTCTAGAACCCGGCTATCCGTTCACCCCACCGCGGGGTAATCCTAGTACAGAAAGTAAAATATACATACACCGGGTACATCGACCGCAACCAGGTCGTGCCCCAAAAGAATAATACAAACTGGCAGTGACGGCAGTCCACATGTCGGACGCTCGCCCCGCAATATCAAATGTACATAATATAACAAAACTGTACTACCACTGCAACCAGGCTATCCCCACGACCGATCCGCAACATCACAGCATAACACAGAACATCAACGTGAAAGTCACGTTCGCCAATCCGTCTAACCGGGCTATAGCAGTTAGACAGGATTTACCGATCGAGTGACATTCACGGTCGCAGATATAATGTAAATACTGTGAAATAATGTGTTAAAAATATCCGATCGATTAAAATTACCAAGTGGGCCCCCAAGTACTACTGTAGCACATCAAGAAATTCTGGGCCCAAACATAATATTCCAGAAACCCTATTTTCACCCCAGAAGCCCACTGGAAAAATTCGACACATCGATCCCTCCATACTGCGGCGGAACCGGGGCGCCAAGTGTGGTTTGGCCGCGGTTCCGCGCTCTCCCTGAAAGATCAATCACTCGAATTTCCCCAGAATTCTTAGGACTTCTAGTACATCAATTTTCTACAACCTGAAAAAATTTTCGAGCCAGAAAAAATTCGACAGAAAACTGATGTGAAGAAAACGCGGGTTTTTGGAATTTTGGTCGATCGGAAATGTAAAACACATTAGACAAAGCTAGACTATGTTAATGGCGAGGCTCTGATACCACTGTAAGTGCACGGCGGCGTCCCGGCCGTCAATTCCGACGCCAAAATGCGGAAGCGAAAAACTTTAATTTTGCAAACTAGCAAACCGGCACCACCGCGCACTAAACACCCGGATCGGGCCATTAAGCTAGATCTATCTAACTACAAGACGGGTTAGAGATATACCGAGTGATCCGAGTCCTCCGGTCTTCTCGTCATCGTCCCGATCTCCCGCGGAAAGTCCTGTCTCCATGTCGTCGCCTCCTCACCGGAAGGGCACCACATCGCCTGCATCTTTTACGGGCTCCCACCTCTATACCGAGGCAACTCGGGTACGAAGCTGGCAAGTCGACGTGCCCAAGATTTGCTGTAGAATGTAGTGTAGAGGCTATGTCTCATATGGGGGTTTTGTTGCCATGGAGGATGGAGGAGGAGGTTAGGAAAATTGGTGCTTTCAATTTTCTAGCAAGAAGAATATGAGATGAAGAATTCCTCACATAACAAAATGAACTCTCTCTCATTCTCTCTCAAAATGGTGGAGGAATAAAACCAACACAAGAAGGAAGGTGAGTGTAGGAAAAGAGAATGGGTGACCACATCCAAAGATCATGATAACAAATCAAATCAACCTTCATCCCATTTCTAATCACAATTAATACAAAGGAAAAGATGGATAAAGCATCTCATGATGATAATCATATCATGAAGCCACAAATGCATAAAACCCTTCCTCAATAAGTTATTTGCAAACTTGCAAATAACCCCCTCCATCGGAAAAGTCCGGCCGGGAAAGAACAAAGGAAAACCGGTCGGAACGGAAAGCAAACTGGCAACTCCAGAAAACTGGTCCCGTAATAAATTACAGGAAAACCCCGATACTGTGCATACACACCCGCATCTGTATTCCGACCGGATACAAATGCAATGAGACAAAATCTACACTGTACAATACTAGGATCCGGCTTAAACCAAAGCCGGCTAGTAATATCCGTCCGATCCTGATCCGTGCAATACCGCACGTATCTGATCTAACCCTGCCATATATCCATACGGCCACTAGTACAAACCGTCCGACCCTGATCCGTGCAATACCGCACGTATCTGATCGGACCCTGCCATATCTCTATACGGCATCTACAGCGTTTCGCCCGAAAGCTTGAGTAACTGAAAGTGTGGTGGACTCTAAAGACTCGTCAATACTATGGTTGTGGATTTAACCACTAGCACGTCAGAGGTATAAGCCAATACGTGACGGGCCACCAGCTATTGACCAAAAGGGACGTCGATGAGCGAACTCATCCTGACACCCTACTGAGCCTGTCAGTGACAATATCCGTACAGTCCGGTCCGTTCGTCTAAGAGAATCGCATGGCGGGCCTAGGGGGTTGGTAAAAGTCAGACCCCTAAAAGCGGTACAAGTCGTGTCGGAGTGTAGCCCAGAACACCCTGAGATACTACTGGAATACCTACCAGTAAATCTCCTGCCTTGGCCAAGGACTTCGTATAATGGCTCTCCTAGACACAGCGCGACCTCACCTCCAATACCGGGAGAGACGAACCCCTGAAGATCCGCTCACTGCCTCCATGTGGCTCGGGACTGTACCCAACTAAAACTTGTTTGCACGTCTCCTTTGAGCGTGGTAGGGTAGTAATCAAAGTACAGTGGGAACTCACACGAGACAAATGACGATCCTTAGGTCGATGAAGTAACCTGTACACATGTCACCAGGGAACTGCTATCTGACGTCAGGTATAAGACCAACTAGCAGGTTCCCGGCGAGTCCTGTCCGGTGTACTCATAACCCAATGAGCACCTGTATACATCTTAGGTGAACCAACTGACACCAGTGGCTTGTGAGACCGGCCACCGCCCCTCGTCGGGGTCTCGACTGTATACACTAGTCTACTCTGGCGAATCGATGCCCTGTCTCGAAACTCCCACGACTAGGGACCTTTTAAGGATGTGCTTATAAACTACCAGCTCCCACGTATATGATCGCCCTCATACTGCTGGCAGTCAAGCAAGAATCCTAGGGGCTCTATCAACGTGTAATAGCGACCTGTAAGGTCACCTAAACCAGTACACGATGATAAAGGTAAACCAGATAGCATACTATCATCTCGAGTAAGACTGTCTTACCGGGATAGGTCCTCCCTCAATCATTGCAATCACGTGCCTGTGATCCAATAATTGACTCTGAGGGCACCATCTCCAACAAGCATCGCATACATTATAGATCCTACTGCCGAATCATAGAGTATAATTCTCATGTGACCCATCTCTTCATCAGTCTTAGGAAACATCTCTTTGGAGAGGGTGATTATGTGACAAGCCGGTAAATTACCGCATTTGGAATTCTCCATACCATACCTTTTTAGTATGGTGTTAATGTACCTGAACTGTGAAAGTCCTAACATCCTCTTTAGATCTATCACGATAGATCTTAATCCCCAGAATGTATGAGGCATCATCTAGATAATTCATGGAGAACTTCTGAGACAAAAACAGCTTGACCAACTGTAGCATAGGAATATTATTTCCTATTAGAAGAATATCATCCATGTACAATACGAGAAATACCACAGTTCTTTCCACAATCTTCTTGTAAATACAATACTTATCTATGTTTTTGATGAAGTCAAATTTCTTGATTGTCTCATCAAAACAGATGTTCCAGCTCCGCGATAGCTTCTTTAGTTCATAAATAGATTTAAGCAACTTGCACACTTTCCCACTGCTCCCACTATCTATGAAGCCTTCTGGTTGATCCATATAGACATACTCTTCTAAAGAGCGTTTAGAAAAGCGGTCTTTATGTCCATCTACCAGATCTCATAGTCATGAAAATCGACAATGGCAAGTAGGATCCGAATGAATTTGAGAATAGCCACTGGAGAAAAGGTTTCGTCATAGTCCACACATGGTCTTTGACGAAAACCTTTTGCAACAAGTCTAGTTTTATAGGTTTCCACCTGCCCATCTGCACCAATCTTCTTCTTAAAAATCCATTTGCAGCCGACGGGTTTTACCTCTGGCGGTGCAATGTCCAAAGTCCAAACTTTGTTGGTGTATATGGACTCCATTTCGGATCGCATAGCCTCTAGCTATTTTATGGTGTCCCTACTGGTAATGGCCTGCTCGAAACTAGTAAGATCATTTTCTTCAAGGATGCAATCCTCTCGATCCCCGTCTACGAGAAAACCGTGAAAACCGTAGTATCTCTCGGAAGGATGAGAAAACCTATTAGATCTGCGGAGTGGCTGAGATTCCTCCGGAACTATTGAATCCTGTGGTTTATCTAAATCTTCAGTTTGAGTTTGTGTTTCTGGAACTTCATCCGGTTCTACCGCACTCCTACTAATTTCTTTTTTAAGAAATATCCTTTGAAGAAAGGTGGCATGTCGAAAAATAAATATCTTTTGTTTCTCGATATGGTAGAATAGATATCTATTTGAATGCCTGAGATATCTTACAAACTTACATAAAATTGATCGTATCTGAAGTTTGTTTAGATTCTGGTTTTTTACATAGGCCGGAAAACCCCATATCTTAACTCATTTAAGACAAGGTCTTTCACCACTCCGTATTTCATATAGAGTCTTAGGCACGGATTTATATGGAACTTGATTTAATAGATATACCGCTATTTTAAGTGCAAGTTCCCAAATGAAAGAGGTAATTCGGTATTACTCATCATAGAGTGAACCATATCCAATAGGGTACGGTTCCTTTTCTCCGATACACCGTTGTGTTGTGGTGTATACGAAGGAGTAAACTGAAAGAGAATTCCATTCTCTTTTAAGTAGTCGAGGAATGTTATGCTTAAGTATTCCTCTTCTATATCTGATCAGAGGATCTTGATACTTTTTCCAGTTTGGTTTTCTATTTCGTTTTTATATTCTTTGAATTTCTCAAAATCTTCAGATTTATGTTTCATAAGATATACATATCCGAATCTAGAGAGATCGTCGCCGAATGTGATGAAGTATAGGAACCTACCTCTTGCATGTATAGACATTGGACCACACACATCACCATGTAAGAGTCCCATGAGCTCTAAAGCTCTTTCTCCGTGTCCGGTGAACGAAGATTTGGTCATCTTCCCTTTGAGACAAGATTGGCAAGTTTCATAAGATGTAAATTCGAACGGATCCAAATATTCATCCTTATGCAACTTAGCTAATCTTTTCTTGTTGATATGACCAAGTCTACAATACCACAGGTAGGTTTCATTCGTATCTGAACTTTTCCATTTGCGTGTGTTTTGCATATTAAGAACCGTGTTTTGATTAAGAACATAGATAGCATTACACAGTGTATCTTCTGCAACCAATACCTGATTAAGGTAGATGTTCATGATATTTCTATTTAGAACAAAATTGTATCCATCTTTATTAAGTAAAGAAATTGATATAATGCTGCAAAGTATGGAAGGTACATAGTAGCAGTTGTTCAAAATCATAGTATTGCCGCTTGGTAAGATAATGTGATATTCACTGACGGCAGCAGTATCAACTTCTGCTCCGTTCCTACTCTGAGGGACATACCACCAGGTCCAACCACCATACTTTTTCTCAGTCCTTCTAATAAACTATAGATATGAGATCCTGATCCGGTATCTAGTACCTAAGAGGTAGGACTGAACGAAAAATAGTTCTCAATAACAATAACACCTGAAAGAGACGCAATAGTATGCTTCTTCTTCACCGGGTTCATCAAGGAATTCATGTAATTCTCTATCTCTTGCTCATGTTCGTGACATTTGTCACAAGTCAGAGCCGAACCGACGTTCCTCAGTCCTGAATAAGAATTCGGGTCGGTCAAGTCATACATTTTATTATCTTGATAAAGACGTGGCATGGTAGATGCAATTAGGAGAGAGAAAAGAAACACTCAGCATATGCTTTTGCAAATTTAAATTGGTTATTATTTTATCTAAATAGGATGGCTCCCACAGTTTTCTCGAATTCTCCTTTAAACCTTAAAAAGAGAACTAGTCGGGATTATATACTATCCACAAGTTCATTAACCGTTCAGCCAGACAAGTGTTTGTACTTCGAGGGAGGCTCCCAATGCTTTCGCATTGACCTAATTAAATTACCCCATTTTCGCAGAGCCATAACCCCGTTAATACCTTTCTAGACACCTAATGGGTTAGCTAGTTGTGAAGTGAAAATATCGCGGGAGTAATCCTAGTCATCAATGGGATCGGGACTCAACTATCATCGCGTGATAATCTAGATGGAAACCATTCTAATTACCACACTCCAGAAGGTATGCAACACCAGCAAGTTTCCTGTATATTTGAAACTTCCGATGTGGTTTTTGCCCCAAGCGGCATATGGTCTTAATAGAGACCAACGTACCATAAGTCACAAGTTAAGTTCAACCCATCATTGTCCTAGATTTATTTAGACCCACTCGCATAAGCCCTTGATAGAGACCAACGTGGATATACGACTTTCCTAACTAATTGCATTATAATTCAACAGATAAGCAACACTTAGCTACCGTACACTATACCTTGATAGAGACCAACGTACACAATACGAATACTAACTGCTATTTATCTGAAATGACGGAGGGCCACAACTGGTTTTTGGCGAAAAACCTTTAATGTAATGAACTTGATAACATTGAAGGAATCTAGTGATTTCGAAACGAGTGGTTCAAGCTCAATTTTGAGAACTTTTGGTTTTATGAAAAACCGAGTAGATTTGAAAAGAACCGAGTGGTTTTGAAATTTGATTCCAACAACAACTTTTAGGTTTATTTTCTTGCATTAATTAGAATTAATGCCATCCAATCAATTAAACATATGCATCACAGAAACAACCAAAATAGAATATATGTATATGCCACCCGCATTCGCCACGGGGTCCGAGGACTTCACCGTAAGGTTACTTAAACTTATGGCAGAGCGTGGACAAGGCTAGAACGGGTGCAAAATATATACAACATTTATATATATCACCATCACAGGCAGGTAATAAACATCATAGGCATGCGATAAATAAAATGGAACAGCGCATAAACTAGGAGCCCGTGTTTCGTTTAAGCTGCAAACGAAAACCAACATTTTCTAGTTGTGTGGATAGCTCGAATATCACCTGAACCAAGACCTTTACAAGCGCAGTAAGCTATCCGTCAATTCTAGAAATAGGAAACTATCACTCAATGACATGAGTGGGCCATCCGACACTTCATGGAATCCGGTAACTTGGGCGCTCTTCCTTGGGTCTATCCTAAACCCTACAAGTGCGGCGAATTGCCCACCAATTTTAGAGCGAAGCGGCTCGAACTCATCACCATGATACGACTACCTAACACACTCTAGAACCCGGCTACTCGAGCACTTCTTCATGGGTTATCCTAATACAAGATTGAATGAATATACAATAGTGAAATCGAGCTCAACCCGGTCGTGCTTCAATAAAAAATACACAACAAGCGGTAACGACGGGCACAATCTAGTCGCTTGGTCTGAATAAACGAATATACATTCAATTCTATAATGAGGGGCTATCTACCACGATTATCCGTCTAATCCATCACAAGATATATAAACAACAGCACAAGTAAGTATTTGCAACCCCGTCTAATCTACTTATAGCAATTAGACAACATTTACAAACACATATACGAACTAAAAGATAACCAACGATGCTAAAGTTTTGAGTTTAAAACTTTTCGTATTGCCCGTATACAAAAATAACAGTAAATAAAATCTGGGCAAAAAATAAGTTTACCAAAAAAACCCAATTCCAAGCGACCAAGACACTGTAAGAAGACGAGATGGAATGGAATCAAACTAGCCGCAAATTGCGGCCCTGAGGAATTTTTAGGCGGCCAAAAAGTTTTAGAATGGGCTCGTCTTCGTACAATGTCATATACATACTAATATCATCCCTCTAACTAAGGTAGATGGTTTGCTAAACCAACTAGCCTAGGATATGTAGAGAATGCTAATGGATTGTTTGTCTCACTAAACCCTTGGCTCACAACACATGTGAAGGTTAGGTTTTAGTTAGAGGAAGAAGGAGATGGAGGAAACCTAGAGAGCTCAAGAGAGGAGAGCAACTCAAGAAAAATCAAGTGAACATCAAGAATGACAAGTGTGGAGAATGACTAATATATTTCCTCTTCTCACTTATTGAGCCATGGAATAAAAGACCATATAAAAAAGCACCCATGCCTCAATAGTAAGTCAAGACTAATAAACAAATCAAAATAACCTTTCCTCACCATGCCACACAAAGTCTCCTCCAATATCCACCTCATTAATCCATTTGGAAAATGGATAATACAAATAGTGAGATGGCACCTTCTACAAGCATGCCTTGACAAATTACAAGAATGTCCCTCTCACCGTATATACATACCCGTATCCGTATTCCGAAAAATACTGATACACTGAGACGATAACAATCCAATAATACAATACTAGGACCCGTCTTAAACCAAAGCCCATTAGTATTATCTGCCTGATTAGCATCCGTGTACAAGTACACGTACGTGATCGAAGCCCAGTCTTAAAACCATACGATGTCTACATCAATTGCCTGAAGCAGGGAAACTCTCTGTGTGGGACTCTAAAGACTCGACAGTACGCTGGCAGTGGGTTTAACCACAAGCCATCAGTGGTACTAGCCGCACGTAACGGCTACCCAGGTATCTATCGATAAGAAGACCGATGAGCAAACTCACCCGGACTCCTACTGAGCCTATCGGTGACAATCTCCGTACAGTCCGGTCTGTTCATCTAAGATACTTGCATATCCGCCTAGGGGATGGTAAACGTCAAGCCCCTAACAACGTGATAATTCGTGCCGGATGAGAGCCCAATACACCATGAGAAACTACTGGAGTGCCTTACCAGTATTTCTCGACTGCCCTGGCCAGGGACTTTGTGTAATGGCTTTCCGAACTCTGCGCGATATTAACCCCCAATACCGAGAGAGACGAATCATATCTAATCGCTACTGTCTCTAAGTGCTTCGGGACTACACCCAACTACTACCTGTTTGCATGACTCCTTTGAGCCGTGGTAGGGTAGTAATCAAAGTGGAGTGGGAACACACTCGAGACGAAGTAGCGATGGCAAGTCAACGGACTAAGTTGTACTCATGCTACCTGGGAACTGCTACCTGACGATATGTATAATACCAACAAGCAGCTCCCGTCGAGTCCTGTCCAGTGTAACTCACAACCCAGTGAGCACCTGCATACCTTCTCCAGTACGTCGTACTAATGGCTGTGGGACAGACCATATCCCCTGCTGGGATGAGAAGCGTATACACTAGTCTACTCTGGAGTATCGATGCACCGTCTCTATAATCCAACGACTAAGGACCTGTATAAGGATGTGCTTATAGACTACCTAGCCCCACAAGTGTGACTGTCATCACAACGCTGGTAGTCAAGAAAAAATCTTAAGGGCTCTACTAATATGTATAAGCGATATGCTAAAAAAAACACATGCACATATTGAGGTACAATCAAACCAGGTAGCATACTACCATATCGAGCAAGACTGTTATTATAACTATGAAATATCCCAAGCATCCAATATGTAATATACAATCCCGTATGATACAATAATGGCCTTTAGGGCATATATCACTAACAATCTCCCACTTGCACTAAGGCCATGCATTGGCATATCGCAGACCTATCATCTCGATTAGGCGCTCGAACTGAGTCTGAGGAACAGCCTTTATGAGTGGATCTGCGGTGTTTTTCTCTGTCTCTACTCTCCGCACCTCGATCTCCCATCGATCAATGATCTCCCTGATCAGGTGGAACCGCCTCAGGATGTGTCTGGACTTCTGAAGGGACCTTGGTTCCTTCGCCAAAGCTATAGCGCCGTTGTTGTTACAATACAACGGTATTGGATCAACAATGGATGGAACTACCTGAAGCTCTATCACAAACTTCCTGATCCAGACTGCTTCATTCGCGGCATCACAGACAGCAATGTACTCTGCTTTCATCATTGAGTCAGCAACGGTTTCCTGTTTGGAGCTCTTCCAAACAACCACCCTTCCATTGAGGGTAAAGACACGACCTGACATGGACTTGGAGTCATCCTTGTCACTCTGGAAGCTGGAGTCGGCGAAGGCCTCGATCTGGAGGTCTTCCTTGCCATACACCAAGAACATCTCCTTAGTCCTTCTTAGGGGCTTGAGAATGTTCTTCACTGCTATCCAGTGATTCTCTCCTGAGTTTGACTGATACCGGCTTACAACGCTCAAGGCGTATGCTACATCTGGTCTGGTATACAACATCACATACATTATAGAGCCTACCGCAGATGCGTAGGGTATAGTAGACATGCAAGCCCTTTCCAAATCAGTCTTGGGAGACATCTCATTGGAGAGGGTGATTCCGTGACAAGCTGGTAGATTACCATGCTTAGAATCTTCCATACTGAATCGTTTTAATATGGTGTCAATGTATCTTGATTGTCAGAGTCCCAACACCCATTTAGATCTGGATCCCCAGAATGTAGGAAGTATCAGCCAGGTCCTTCATGGAGAACCTCTGTGACAAGAATCCCTTGACTGATTGTAGTATAGGAATGCAATTTTCTATCAAGAGAATGTCATCTACGTACAGGACGAGGAATACCACACTTCTCGCTACAATTTTACGATATATGCATGGTTCATCTGGATTTTTTATAAAGTCGAATTCCTTAACCGTCTCATCAAAACAGATGTTCCAACTCCGCGATACCTGCTTTAGCCCATAAATGGACTTAAACAACTTGCACACTTTCCCGATGCTCCCACTTTGAATGAAACCCTCCGGCTGATCCATATAGTCGTACTCTTCCCAATTTCCATTTAGAAAAGCGGTCTTTACGTCCATCTACCAGATCTTATAGTCGTAGAAGGCAGCAATTGCAAGAAGGATCCGAATGGATTTGAGCATAGCCATTGGAGAAAATGTTCCATCATAGTCCAAACCAGGTCTTTGACGAAAACCTTTTGCAACAAGTCTAGCCTTATAGGTTTCCACCTATCCATCTACACCAATCTTCTTTCTGAAGATCCATTTGCAGCCTACGGGCTTTACCCCTTCTGGAGCAAAGTCCAAAGTCCATACTTTGTTGGTGTACATGGACTCCATTTCGGTCCGCATTGCATCCAGCCATTTTACCGAGTCTTGGCTCTGAATGGATTGCTGGAAGCTAGTTGGCTCATCATCTTCGATGATGCAATCCTCTTGATCCCCGTCTATGAGAAAACCGTAGTATCTCTTGGGCGGATGAGATAGCCTACTAGTTCTGCGGAGTGGCACAGGTATGTCGGGTTCTTTCGGAACGTCTGGTTCCACCATGCTTTCAGTAATAGTTTGTTGTTATGGAATTTTTTCCAGTTCTATTGCGCTCCCACTTATCTCATTTTCTAAAAATTGAGTTTCCAAGAAATGGGCATGCCGAGAAATAAAGACTTTTTGTTCCTCTGTGTAATAGAAAAGATACCCTATGGAGTTCTTTGGGTATCCCACAAACTTACACAATATCGAGCCTGCCTTGAGCTTGTCCACATGCTGCTTTTTTACAAAAGCTGGGCATCCCCAAGTCTTAAGGTACTTAAGATAGGGTTTCTTCCAACTCCACATCTGATATGGTGTAATAGGCACTGACTTAGTAGGAATCTTGTTCAAAAGATATGCAGCTAGTTCTAGTGCATAGCCCCAGAAGGATTGCGGTAACTCGGCATTACTCATCATGGAACGAACCATATCCAATAGGGTTCTGTTCCGCCTTTCTGATACACCGTTGTGCTGATGTGTGTATGAAGGAGTAAACTGAGGGAGAATTCTATTCTTTTTTAAGTAGCCCAAGAACTCGGCACTTAAGTATTCACCACCTTGATCAGATCTCAGTGTCTTGATACTTTTACCGGTTTGTTTTTCCACTTCATTCTTGTATTCCCGGAATTTCTCAAAGGCCTCGGATTTATGTTTCATCAAGAATACATGTCCATACCTAAAGAAATCATTCGTAAAAGTAATGAAATAGGAATAACCACTTCTTCCATGTGTAGACATTAGACCACACACATCGCTGTGTATAAGTGCCAAGAGCTCGCTCGCTCTTACTCCGTGTCCAGTGAACAGAGTCTTTGTCATCTTTCCTTTGAGACGTGATTGACAAATTGCATAAGACTGATATTCGAACGCATCCAAATATCCCTCTCTATGTAACTTTGTCAACCTGTTTCATTGATGTGACCCAGTCTACAATGCCATAAGAAAACCTGATTTAATTCCGGAGACTTTTTTTTAAGTGTGTTCTGGACACTGAAAACCCGAGCTTGATTCAATACGTATATACCGTTATCTGATATACCTAATCCAATCAAATTTTGATTTAGGTGGATGTGTACTACATCGCTTACAAATGTAAAATCATATCCTTCTTTAGAAAGTAAAGATACATATATGATATTATAGGCTAGACCAGGTACATACAAACAGTTACGTAGAATCAATATCTACCCACTTGTCAATCCTAGGTGATATTCCCCTACGGATTCAGCGTCCGCGCTCATTTCATTAGCAACTTTGAGATTCATATCACCTGCCTTGATAACTTTACAGTTTCTCAAAACTTATAATGAATTACAGATATGAGATCCTGATCCGATATTTAGTACTTAGGAAGAAAAGTTAATAGATAGACAGTTTTCAATTACAAACACACTCGAAACCGAAGCCACAATGTGCTTCGAATCCTGGCTTCTGGCTTTCCAAGCCCTGCAGTCCTTCTGACAATGCGTTTTCCCGTGACTACAAAGACATGCTTCCTTCCCTACTACTAGTCCTGAAACTTTTGCCCTGCCCTTTCCCTCTACCTTACTGATACCGCTTATCGGCTTGGTGGAGGTCTTCTTCTTCTCTCCCCTGGCTTTCGTCTTGGATCTAAAAGAGGAAAATTCCCCAATAAGCAGAGCGGGTGTCTCCCTGAATTCTTTCAGGGTGCCCTCTGAGCTCCTCAATAAATTGAGGAGACTTGGAAGTGTAACTTCTTTCCTTTGAATTTTGCAATCCAAGATAAACTGGGCGTAAGTAGATGGTAAGGACTGTAAAATCAAGTTCACAACTTGTTCTCCAACGTGGTCCCATGGTCCATGAGCTCTTTAATATAGTTAATCATCGTAAGGACGTGGTCCCCTACAGATGACCCGACAGTCAATCTCGCTTGAAGCAATATCATTGAGGTCTCATATCTTGCGATACGAGATTGCTCTCCATATAAAACTTTGGTATGGAGGAAGATGGAAGCTAAGTCCATCTTCTCGTGCTGCCTCTGGTGTTCACTATCCATGGAGGCTAACACGAGGCACTTGGCTCTCGCACAATCCTTTTCCCATATCAGGCGGATATCCATATCTGCGACGGTGGAACTTGGACCTGGGACGGCGGGGGGTTTTGTAGTAAGGAGGTAGTCTAGCTTGTCACAGGTAAGTACCATCTGGACATACCGTAGCCAATCAATATAGTTTGGCCCAGTCAAATTATTATCTAATAACCTATGTCCGGTCATAGTGGTCGCTGCAAATAGGAGAGAGAGAAGAAACACTTAGCATGATACTCTTGCAAGTTTAGATTGGTTATTAGTTTATATAAACAAGATAGCTCCCACTGTTTCATCGAATCCTTCCTAAAACCAGAAAAGAAGAATTAGTCACGATTAATCTCACTTTTACAATTCTTGCTTCACCTTTCGGCCAGGCTAGTGTTGGTACTTCGAGGGAGGTTTTTTAACGCTTTCGTGAAGTTCCTTAATTACATAATTTCTTTTCCCTGGAGGCATAGCCCCGCTAACACCGTTCTAGACACCTACTTGGTTTATAGCATTGACCGTTTAGTGAAAAATCTCCCGAAGAGTAGCGCATACTCACAGTAGGATCGGGATCCAAATATCGTTGTGTAATAACCAAGAAGGAAGCCTACCATGATTATCACACTCCAAATGGTATGCAACACTAGCAAGTTTTAGTACCATAGAAACTCCCGATGTGGATTTTTGCCCCATGCTCTTATGACCTTGACAAAGGCCAATATATCATAAGTCACATGTCAAGTTCTACCCGTCATTATCCAGGTTAATTTGAACCCACTCGTACATACCCTTGACGAATGCCAACATAGTAGTACAACTGTCCCAAACCAACGCATCTATCTATGCTACATATGAATACCCAGTAGCTACCAATCACTATGCTTTGGCGAAGGTCAAAATACATAGCTTGAATACTATTGAATATTCCTATGAAATGACGGAGGGCTATGGATGGTTTTAGCAAAACTGTGAACGTAGTGAACTTGATATAGTCGAATGAACCATGATAGATTTTTAAAAGGAGTGGTTTAGGCTCCGCATTTAAAATTGCTTTTTGAAGAAAACCGAGTGGTTTTGAAATTGTTCCAACGATTAAGCTTTGATTTGTTTTATCTTGCATTAATCTTTTTTAATGCGGTCCCACAACCTATCATTGCAGCAAAAGAAACGAAAATACAACGTACGCTTATGCCATCCGCATTCGCCATTGGGCCCCGTCTAACACCGTTAGGTTACTTAACTAAAGCCAGAGCGGGGGCTGGACTAGCGCGGGTGCGAAACATAAGCAATGTCTACTATATATATATATATGCATTCCTCTCACGCAATAATAGGCATTCCAGATCACAGATGAATATATTGGATATACTAGGAATTCCGCGTTTCGTTTAAGCCTGTAACGAAAGACGGATTCCACGGTCGTGATGAATTGACAAACACCACCCTAGACCCCTACTGGTGCGGAAAACTGCCCGCCAAATTCCCGAAGTGAAGCAACCTCTCTCAGTAAAATGAGTAGGCCACTCGGCACTTCAAAAAACCCGGTAGTTTGTGCACCCTACCTTGGGTCTATCCTAGGAGCAAAAACAATAAAAAGAAATAATATACAACGGTGGCTACAACTTCAACCCGAATGTGCCCAGCAAAATAATATTACATCACTTTTACAAATTACATGAATGAAAGAAAATAAAATATCTTCTCACATCCCCCGACCATCCACGACGATCCAATAAAATCCATATCCACAAACCAAATACCACACATATGTGCAACCCCAAACTAACCGACATATAGCAATTAGCTGAAGTTTACGAACACATATATCAAACACAAAAGAACCCGATTAGCCAAAATACTTAGAATTTTGATCGATAACCAAATTTGAATCTACCCTAAGTACAACACTGCACACAAAAGATCCTGGGCAGAAACAAAATATCCCAAAAATCACAATATACCAATATAGACACACTGAAGAAAACCGAGTTGACTCGGCCGCGGAACCGCGACGAAACGCATGGTTTCGCCGCGCTTCCGTGGCGGTCTCATCGAGTTACGAACTCGTTTTTCTGGAGTGTTCTCAAAATAGCATGCACGTATGTTTAAGGCCCCTGAAAAGATTTTTAGACCAGATTTTAAAATCGACAGAAAGTGCAAATTCGGATGTAATTTTGGGATTTTTCCGCGATCGAATTTCTAAATACTTTGCTAACTAGCTAGTTAAGGTTTTGTAGGATTTTATACCACTGTAAGCCAATGTCGCGCACCCCGCGGTTCGCGGGGAGGCAGAATTTACAAAAAAACGATGATTTTGACTACGCAACACCGGCTATAACTTCAGGATCTTTACTAAAGCCTTAACTAGCTAATCTATCTAGAGGTTTAACTACTATGTTATACCTCCAAGATATGGTCCTTCGGGTCTTCTAATGCTCCTCTCCAAGGCTCCTCAGTGATCGGATGACGATTGCTCCATCGGCCTTCTTGCGTCAAAGATGATCCACTGCGAGAGAATGTGCTCCAAACTTCAACCTCTAAATTAGGTAACTAAAGTAGATGGTTTGCTAAACCAACTAGCCTAGGAGATGTAGAGAATGCTAATGGATTTTTTGTCTCACTAAAGCTTTGGCTCACAACACATGTGAAGGTTAGGATTTAGTTAGAGGAAGAAGGAGATGAAGGAAACCTAGAGAGCTCAAGAGAGGAGAGAAACTCAAGAAAAATCAAGTGAACATCAAGAATGGTAAGTGTGGAGAATGGCTAATATATTTCCTCTTCTCACTTATTGAACCATGGAATAAAAGACCATATAAAAAAGCACCCATGCCTCAATAGTAAGTCAAGACTAATAAACAAATTAAAATAGCCATTCCTCACCATGCCACACAAAGTCTCCTCCAGTATTCACCTTATTAATCCATTTGGAAAATGGATAAGACAAATAATGAGGTGACACCTTCTAGAAGCATGCCTTGACAAATTACAAGAATATCCCTTTCACCGTATATACATACCCGTATCCTTATTCCGAAAAATACGGATACACTGAGATGATAACAATCCAATAATACAATACTAGGATCCGGTTTAAACCAAAGCCCACCAGTATTGTCTGCCTAATCATCATCCGTGTACAAGTACACGTACGTGATCGAAGCCCAGTCGTAAAACCATACGACGTCTACATCAATTGCCTGAAGAAGGGAAACCCTCTGTGTGGGACTCTAAAGACTCGACAGTACGTTGGCAGTTGGTTTAACCACAAGCCATCAGCGGTACTAGCTAAACGTAACGGCTACCCAGGTATCTGTCGATAAGAAGACCGATGAGCAAACTCACCCGGACTCCTACTAAGCCTATCGGTGACAATCTCTGTACAGTCCGGTCTGTTCGTCTAAGATACTCGCATATCCGCCTAGGGGGATGGTAAACGTCAGACCCCTAACAACGTGATAAGTCGTGCCGGAGGAGAGCCCAATACACCATGAGAAACTACTGGAGTGCTTTACCGGTATTTCTCGACTGCCCTGGCCAGGGACTTTGTGTAATGGATTTCCGAACACTGCGCGATATCAACCCCCAATACCGGGAGAGACGAATCCTATTTGATCGCTACTGTCTCCAAGTGCTTCGGGACTACATCTAACTACTACCTGTTTGCACGACTTTTTTGAGCCGTGGTAGGGTAGTAATCAAAGTGGAGTGGGAACACACTCGAGACGAAGTAGCGATGGCATGTCAACGAACTAAGCTGTACTCATGCTACCTGGGAACTGCTACCTGCTGATAGGTATAATACCAACAAGCAGTTCCCGTCGAGTCCTGTCCAGTGTAACTCACAACCTAATGAGCACCTGCATACCTTCTCCAGTACGTTGTACTAATGGCTGTGGGACAGACCATATCCCCTGCTGAGATGAGAAACGTATACACTAATTTACTCCGGAGTATCGATGCCCCGTCTCGATAATCCAACGACTAGGGACTTGTATAAGGATGTGCTTATAGACTACCCAGCCCCCACGAGTGTGACTGCCATCACAATGCTGGTAGTCAAGCAAAGATCCTAAGAGCTCTACCAATATGTATAAGCGATATGCTAAAAGAAACACATGCACATATTGAGGTAGAATCAAACCAGGTAGTATACTACCATATCGAGTAAGACTGTTATTATAACTGTGAAATATCCCAAGCATCCAATATGTAATATACAATCTAGTATGATACAATAATGACCTCTAGGGCATATATCACTAACAAATATAACCCACCTAGCAAGACAAGCGATAAAAGCTGATAAGTGTGTCCGCACTGTTGCTATGCGTCCACGCGTCTCCTGTAAGAAACTAAGGCACAACGGGGGTGAGTTGCCAACTCAGTGAATAAACTAACATCTAATAGCTGAAATTGTAAGCATAATAAAATAGTAATAACCGTAACTGTAGGTAGACATGATATATGATAGCATATGGAAACATGAATATGTAACTATAATAACTGTATAAAACAACATAGAAATCTCATCAAGTCTTTCAAAATCTTGGTCATTTTCATAAATGATCCATTATTTTTCCGTGTCCAACACCGACACAAATCTTCAGTTTTAGCATGCATTGTTCCCCGAACGATCCTGTTAATCAGCAATATCGGTCGGTATCCTCCAGATATCTGCCATGTTTCTCAAACTATCTCCGGTATCAAATGTCCTCGCTAGGCTCCCCGCCTCTAATGCGTCTTTCCTGTCCCTCGGTCTCGACCGGGTCCACCATGGATCCGACTGTATACTCCCTCACTCAGTCCAGATGACGTAAAAATCCGCAACCGTATAGCTCCCCCACTCGGTTCGGAATAAGACCAAATCATAAAAACAACAACTCATGGTGGACATATCACATCAATTACGAAGAACCGTCGAATATAACCAGTAGTGCATAAAACTCAAAACAAGAAATCCATATAATCCAATATGACTTATGATACAAGTAATATCAATGAAAGTGAGACATGATATGCGTCAAAATAATAACAATGGTGCATAACAACCATTATTAATGATGCTTACAGTGTGCAATAGATTATAGGTGACACAACAAGATCTAAGTATATACGTGACATGTCAATTACCGATGAGGTGTAGTATAACATGTAAGTATGAGCAAGTGCAACATAACCCATTGATAATAGTGCATTGTCCTAGCAAGTGTTAGACAATGGCGATTAATAGATATGAATGCATATGATGAAACTGCTAGTTTTAATTATATACACAGTACGAATGGAAACAATTATAACCAAACTTCTAGTTACGGGCGTTATACGCCATCCATACAATATCCCCGGGTAGATATTTAGTCTACTCACCGAAACAAGTCATGATCTATTCGGATTCCATCAACCCCTTTCCCTTCCTTGCTGCCTTCGAAGTCCCCGCGGTCGAACCTAACATCGAAACGAACTTTCGTATAAAAACAGCTAAAATCCGATACGACGAAAATGTGAAAGCTAAAAGAACTTACGTAAGAAACGTGCTACGTGAGAATATCGTGAGTTATAAAAAAAACCTAGGCTAACCTGAGCTACCCCCATTCTGCTCGTATTTTGTGAAAACGTGAAACGTGACACGAAATATCCATATCGTATTTTAAAAATATAACCAAAATCAAGCAATTAGCTTCCAGATTTTATATACAGACTATATAAGAAAATCAAAGTATACCAAATACCCTACCTGACATATAGAGAGCTACCCTAAAAATCTCAACACCCAAGTCATCAATAAGGCCGGAGGCGCCGGGAAAAGAGCAAGTCTCGCCGGTCGACTTGTATAGGAATAGGTCCGGGTTTCTAGTATATAGTCTAGGTCAAGATTATAAGGTTACTGTACTATTAGATTTTGTTATGGATTAGCAAAAATATATCAGATATTACACAGAGCTAAGATCTAACAAAATACGATATTATCGATACTATAAACTCTATACTAAACAGTATTGAAAATTAAGAACTGAAGGGTTGGGATTTATACCAAACTGAAGGATCCACTGAATTAATTCTTCAAGAGGTGCACAAGATGCCTAGCTTGAGGAATTGAATCAAGAAAACACTAAGAACACTAGCTTCTCTTTCCTTTTTCTTATCTTAAGTAGGGTGGAGAGCTTTTCTATGCTAATAGTTTTATAAAAACTGATTTATGTGACAAACTGAACAAATAAAGGAAAATATATATAGATAATGGGAGGAGGAGGTGTCACCATGAAGAGGTGATATGCATGTATGCAAGCATGAGGTGTGGGCTTGAGATTCTTCCTATGGTGTGGTGTGGATGAGGTTTACTCTAGTCTTAACCATAGATTAACACAATAGCACATAAACCCGTATATAACTCCATATCTCACAAAGAACTAACACTTTCCACAAAAACCCCTCATGACAACTAAAGTCACCTAAACAATTTACTTTCATTACATAAATACCTTAGCCACATATAAAAAGTCTTTTTATCAAAATAAAAATTTAAAATAACTTTTTTAAATGAATAAAATAAAATAATTAATTATCTGTAATATTCCGAAACGTTATAGTCCCTTAACCTTCACCCAAGCCCTAGCATCTGTTCACTAAATCACCACGAAGCTTGATGATTCCTTCACTTATATCATTCAAAACACCAAGTTAGGCCTATTCTTTTTCAATGATCCTCACCAAGTCATTTCTTGAGCTTGATCCCTCTTCCCTTCTCCACAAGAGGTAAAAATCCCATTTTGTTCAAGTTTTCTTGTTGTAGTCAGTCTAGTAGGGTTTAGTTGTTGATCGCTACTTGTTAGAGAGAGATGGTGGTGGTTTGATGCTTGGGGTTTTAGTTTTGAAAGAGTGATAAGTTTTAGAACATGGTTTTCATGAAGTTTTTGTTGTTCAAATTGAATCTGGTGCAAGTAGGGTTATCTGAAAAATAAAATTAGACTACTGCGAGCTCCTAAAGATCCCTTGAGACTACCCTATAAGCCCGAGCCATTAACTCCTATATTTGGCTGTAGTTTTATTCCCCAAAACCGCAATTTGCGGCCCCTATGATGAGTTAGGTCTTGATTTTTGTTCTGTGGCTTCATCTTGTGGTAATTAAGCCACTGTATTGTGGTTTTTGTTTCAGATTATATGTAGAGAAATCTAGGAGTGTTTTAGTGTGGTTTTGGCAACATTTTCCGGTTTTTAAAACATAGTTTTATGTATTTCTATACCTCGACTTGATCATTCGATGTTTGTACATCAACGTCGAGGGTATTTGGTCATATTTAGCTTATATAGGCCATATGTTTTAACCTATGTGTGATTCGCTCGTTGTATCGTTTTTGATTTGGATATTTATGCCGTTGGGTCATGATTTTGATTGTAGGTACGATCGTGGGGATTTCCGAGATGGCGTGGACGGGCGAGGTGATCGTGGGTTTCGACTAGCTCGAGACTTCGGTGAGTAGATTTATATCTACGAGGGAAGTCGGGTTGATGGCGTATAGCACCCCCGCAACCAATTAACTAGGATACCTATACTATATACCTAGTGTTGGTGAGTTGTGCTCACTCTACATCGAAGTAGAGAGGCAGAATGCACAAAAATTAAATTTTTAAGCAAGCACAACCAACTTAACCCTAGTGATCAAACCATAACCCTAAATTAGCAAGTTATAAAAGATCTATCTACTATGAGAGAAGGTTATACCGATAGACACGTGTCCTTCGGGTCTTCACTCCTCTTCTTAAGCTCCTAAGGTGTCCTAGATCAACTTTGATGACCGGCCTCCCTGGTCCTAGATGATCCATCTGAAGATCTTTGATTCAAGCTCCTACCTCTAAAAAGAAGTAAACTAAGCAAACTAGTTTGCTAATCTAGTTTGCTTAGATGATGTGGTTTGGTTTAATAGTAATTTTCTATCACAAATCTCTTTATTTCTCAATACATGTGAGTGATAAGGGATGAGCAAGAGAGTGAACTCAAGAAGATGAAAAGAGAAAGGAAAGTAAAGAAAAATGATCAAGTCTTGAATGAAGAATGGCTAAGGTTTTTCTTATGAAGTATTTCCCCCCTTTTAAAACTACAACTATACTCCAATAGTGTATGCAATAATATCAAAGTCATGCTTCACTCATGTTTTGTACCATCTCACCCTTTCCGCCTCATTTTCTATTTTCAACAAAATAGAAAAAATGCATGATGAGGTGTCATCTTCTAGAAGGTATTTTGTATAAATACAAAATACTTTCTACTGTATACATACCCGTATTCGTACCAAAATACGAATACCCAAGAGATAGAATAATACCACTAAAATAATACTAGCATTAAATCACTATCCGATTTAATGAACCGGCTTAATCCTAAGCCTGCTAGTATTATCAACCGTCCAATCGAAAACCTGGATAACACTATCGAAATATGTATATGTAAATTATTAAATCAATACATGATTTAATAATCTGGTTTAATCCTAAGCCGGCTAGTGTTATCATTCAATAGGAACCTTGCCCGATTGAAAACCTGGATGGCACTAGAATATACATATCGAAATATGTATATATAAATTATTAAATCAATAACTGATTTAATAATCCAGCTCAATCCTAAGCCGGCTAGTGTTATCATTCGATCAGAACCCTGCACGTATAAACATATGGCCACCACATCATTTCGCCAGAGAAATCTTCTGTATGGGGCTCTAAAAACTCGACAGTACGCTGGTAGTGGGTTTAACTACCAGCACGTCAGCGGCACTAACTGTACGTAACGACTACCTAGGTACCTGTCAAAAAGAAGGCCGACGAGCAAGCTCATCCGAACCCCTACCGAGCCTATCCGTGACAATCTCCGTACAGTCCGGTCTTTTCATATAAGAGTATTGCATACCGGGTCTAGGGGTAGTAAACGTCAGACCGCTACCGACCTGATAAGTCGTGTCGATTTGGCTCAGGACCAATCTGAGAAACTACTGATTTAACCATCAGTAAATCTCAACTGCCTTGGCCAAGGTCTTATGGTTCTAGCCAATCGGACACAGTGCAATATCGACCCCCAATACCGGGAGAGACGAATACCTGACAATCACTCACTGCCTCCATGTGGCTCGGGACTGTACCCAACCAAAACCTGTTTGCATGACTCAGTAGAGCCATGGTAAGGCAGTGATCAAAGCACAGTGGGAACTCACACGAGACAAATGATGATCTCAGGTCCTAAGACTAACCTGTACTCATGTCACCTGAGAACCGCTATCTGACGATAGGTATAATACCATCTAGAGGTTCTTGGTGAGTTCGTCCAGTGTACTCACCCCCAGTGAGCACCTATATACAATCTTAGGCGATCACACCAATGGCTGTGGGACCAACCACCGCCCCTTGTAGCGGTCTAGAAATGTATACACAAGTCTACTCTGAAATATCGATGCCCGGTCTCGATATTTCTAAGACTTTGGACCTTTAAGGATGTGCTTATGGACTACCCAACTCCCACTACTATGATCTCCATCATAACTCTAGCAGTCAAGCAAAATCCTACGGACTTTATCAACATGTATCTGCCATATGTGATATCGAGTATAACATATACACATGTTAAGATAAAGACAAACTAAAATAGTATACTACTGTATCGAATCTTTATCAATATGTGTAAACAATATAAAGCAGCAAGAAAAAAATACACATATTAAGACAAAGATAACTAAGATAATATACTATGTACAACTGAGCAAGATTGTCTTGTACATACATAACCCTAGCGCCCTATACAATACAGGCTTTTAGGGCATACATATCCAACACCTAGGCTATAGTGTTATGTATGCGTGGATATATATATATATATATATATATATATATATATATATATATATATATATATATATATATGATTATTGTGATATGCGTACGCAATTATGGATCCGCACGATATTGATTAGGATATTGTTATGATAAGGATAGATTGCCGGATACGGCCGATATGTATCTGACTCGCAGTCTTGCTAAATCCTGATTGGGATATTGTTATGATTGTTGAGCTATACTCTTCTAAAAACTAACGATCCGTTTCCTAATTTTAAATGATAATGTCAAGGATGTACTACAAATTTCAAATGAATATCTGTTTCAAAAACGCTATAGCCTCCTTATTTCCAAAACAACGTTTCGTTCTATTTTCAACTATAACTGTATAGCTCGTAAGTAATTATTTATTATAACGCATGTTTAGATTACGATTATTCGATTCGTTATACATTCGCGCGTAGATTGCTTATTATTACGCTATGTTATATTATCCGTATTTATACTTCGTACAGTTAGTTTACGATACTTTGTTTATATAAATACACTGATAGAACACTGCACAACTACAAATGATTGTTATATTGCACAAACCACAGACGCGCATGTTACACTACACCTCATTGGTGCTGTCATGACACTGTAAGATTTGATAGCATTGATGTTGTTATATGAATGCGATAATTTACATATCCATGTGATTAATCATCAACTAACGTAGATACATAATGCATTATTGATGATTGTGATAGCGATGTATGAACACTTTTAATAGAAAACTTGCACAAATAATAATGATTGCCATGTGACACAAGCATAGACGCATATGCTACACTACACATCAATAGTATTGCCACGACACAGTAGGACTGCCATATTTACTCGTGTTCTAGTTATCCATGATGGATGTGATGATACCTATAATGATTTTGATATACGAGTACCATCAATATAGATATTCGTATATGATTGTGCTAATGTGGCAAAGATGATATATGCGTTATGTTTTTATGAACTCAAGACAGATTATATATGTGTTCTTCGGAACTTGTTGTTTTTCATGGATTTGAGAAGTCGCGGTGGGATTTATAAAACTCGTGAATGTTTTTAAATGAGGTTTTCTCGTTATATGATGATTTGGTGTCCACCTTGGGTTTTATTTTTCATGATGAGATATCCGAATTGATGGAGGGGTTAACTGATTACGGGTATGTGGTAGACCCGGTACGACACCGAGGGGTAGGAAGTCTATAGGGAGGTACGGAAAGCCTAGCGAGGTGGATCGATACCGGAGAGAGTATTGGAGCACGGCGGATATCTGGGAGATACCGACCGAGGCTAGTGATATCGGGAGAGGACCGGTCTGACGAGACGGTACCTATGAAATCTGGATTTACGTGTCGGTGATAGATACGAGATTTATGATGATTTGAGTGTTGATGATGGACACTTGTGAGATTTTGAGTGTCGATACTGGATACTCATATGTTGATGTTTGCGCGATCCATCGAGGTGCGCTGTTATAGATTATGCCATATAGTAGCCGAACATGACTAATCCATGGGACAACAGCTGAATACTATTTTCACATATCGATGCATATAAAGAACTTTCCAAATGAACTATAGTCTCACTATTTTGACATATCTAGGATGACACAAGAAACTTTTAAATGGAAACCTTCTTAAAACTCATTTCTAAAAAGCGAGACATATAGTTTAAACAAAACGCATATAATACTTCATAAAACTATGTCTGCTATTTGTGCCGTGATATACGTATCATACAGCTATTTTGAAAGGGTTTTACATACATCTTTCGGCTACTTTATAGGCTTGTACATAGATGCATGCTATATATACATATAATATGTTGATATATTATATATTTACGCGATCGATATTGATACACTTATAGTACTTGTGCATTGTACATATTTTAGTACAGGATATGATAATACTATACTTTATGACCTAGGTAGATCATTATGCATTTCAATTTATACCTTACTATATACTTTTATTCACTGAGTTGGCAAGTGACCCCTATTGTGCCCCAGTTTCTTGCAGGATTGACCGCTCGGATCAGTAACGGCTTGCCGGCACATTTCTTACTTCGGCGATTGCTTTGGTAGGTGGGTTACATAGATCGTAACCATCTATTGTATATGTATATTATTTTGGATCTAGTCAAAAACTCTATCGACCAAAACTTGAATTATTGTGGACTTAGAAGCGAGACTTAGATGTTATGTGTTTTTGGGCGTCGCACTCATTTGGAGTCGACTTTATATTGTTTTTGTTCATGTTTCGCTTTCTATTTCTTCGCCTTGGACGTCGTATGTTATCTGTGTATGGTTGCTCCACCGTTTGGGTGTGGAAGTTAGCTCCCGTTGGGAATGCTTTATATATATTATGGTTTGTACGCGGTTTTACTCAAAATTTATAAAGGAGGTACTGCCCGATTTTCAAACGACCGGCGTTTTCAAACAAACTTACTGATATTTAAAAAGAAACTTGATTCCATTTATTAACTCTTTTCAAACCTTCACATCCACTATTATTTTAAAAAAGGTTTAGATTCCGGGTTTTTGGCTTAGTTGGGTTACGGTGGGGTCATGTAGACTTCACATGATTCAGATGCAGGTCGCGTTCCTTTTCTGGGTCGTGACAATGATCATCATGCCAGGCTATGTGTTCATAATCTGTTTTGCTTTCCATTATAATAGGTTAAATCCCGGAGCTGTACCGTCATGTCTATATTAATATTATATTTTCATTATTATGCAGTTCTAAGAATATGTTTGTTTTCTGTTGTTTCTCTTGTATATGCTGCGTACTTTTATGTCTTTTATAACCAAAATTATACATTCCAACTTTATTATCATCTTTTAATTACTTTACTTGTTTTTCTTTCTTTTTCCAAATATAAACGTTTTATATAAAATGGGGACTTACCAAACTTTAGTCTGTTTTCTTTTTTGGGAATGTCATTAGATGACTGTCGGACAGGACCAACAGAGAAGAAACTCAACCGTCAATCTTCACAGGCCGATCACTACACTTGCAGTATGCCTTATTGTTCAAGGCTATATTTATTTATTCGTTGTTGGTTATTGTTTTTTGAAACTTCAAATAATTGTTGATGGAATATAATTCATTTAATTTTTAAATTCTTATTATTTTGTACTTATTCTGCTTAATCCAGACGTTTAGCCTATTCATATAAGGAGGGGTGCTACGCAATATGAATACGTCTAGCTTGTTGCTCTCGCTTCTTGTCTTTTGGGAAGCGGGGAGTGACAATTTCCTTATTTATTTTCCATAGGCCCATTTATATGAGATCCATTTATATGAGGCCCAAGCACAAAATAATATATTTGTGATCTATCTTTTAAAATTATTTGGTTTTATTTTATTTGGCTAAAAAATTATTTTCTACGAATTTCTCATTATTAAAATAATCAAGTAAATGTTTTCTCATTTTCAAATTTTAATTTTTGAAAAATGTTCATGATTGAGTTTTTTGCATATATATATAAAACAAAAATGTTCATAATTAAACATGTTCATGATTGAGTTTTATATCCTGATAATAATTGATAAGAGTTTGGAAAAAGAAACAATAATATATTTATCTAAATAATTATAATAACTAAAAATATCATATATTTTTCAAATCGTAATCAAAACAATATTGTTTTAAGAAACAATAGTGGCTTTTAATTTGATAGAAATTATACTTACTTTAAAGTTAATGTTAATATTTAACAAATCAAATAACTATTATTATTTAAAAATTTACTAGATAATGAATTCATGGGAATTTTAATTTTTTTTTAGCTAAAGTATTGACATAATTTATTATTTGCATTAGTTTATACCCACGATGCATCGTATAAACTTGATGTTTGTATGTGTAAATTGTAAATTGAAGAACATCAAAACATGTTATTTATTTAAGTATCATTTATTGTTCTTGGTGTATACCAACAAGTCATAAAGTATATGGTATATATGTTTAAAAGAATACTAAACCCTTTTGGTATTTAAGTGAAATTAGCCTTTATCCCGCCGTGAAATGTTAAGCTAAGATATGAGTTTGACACTTTGACATATGATATTTCTTATGAATAAAAAAATCAAATACTATCTTGATATTTAAATAAAGAGATAGATTATTTGGAAAATTTAAAATTAATGCATAAGAAAATAAAAATTAGAGTAAGGTTAGAAAACTATCGACGGTATTTAAAAAATACAAATATTTTCTTTCGATATTAATACTTCTATGTGCCTATTTTTACATAATTCTATGTATATACACATACACACATATTTTGCCGTGGATTGTTAAACAATTATGTCCGGAACAATGCATGTGGACAGCTAGGTGGATCAATATATTTTTTTATCTTTTAATAATTTAGGAATTTTGGTTAACTCTGTCATCTATTAATTCATTTGGGCAAGGGGGCAAGCTAAGGTAAAATTGAAATCATTACATTTTGATAGTTTTATTGGATTTTTATTTTTTGAAAGATTCCCTGTTCCCGCCAAAAAATTTGGCTCAAAGCTTACATTTGTTCCTTTATAAAAAAATAGAGGGCAATCCTACGTGTTAAGCATGTGAGTACCAGCTTCAGATAGGATTAAATCCTATAACAGCCCCCATGTGTTAAGCACGTGAGCACTCACCTGCAAAGTACGTGAGTACCGGCTTCAAATAGTATTAAATCCTATAATAGCATCCACGTGTTAAACACATAAGCATCCACGTGCAAAGCATGTGAGAACTGGTGCCCAATGTTGATGCAGGTTGGTTCAGATAGAATTAAATTCTACTTAGGAAAATATTTCCCTTGATATTTCTTAAACAAGAAAGATTAGCTTTGTTAAACAGAGAGCCCTTGGATCAAAAATCCAACGGTGATTAAAAATCACCAATTAATCATAAAATAGAATTAAATTTTGTTTTAGAAAAATATTTTCCTAATCTTGTTAAAACGAACAAGAAATATCTTCTGTTAAACAGAAAATCACTTGATCAAAGATCCAATGGTGAATAAAATTCCTTAAGTGATCTTTAAGATTAATTAAATCAATTAATATCTCTCAATGAGAGATTTTCTCAAACAAATTGATTTTTCTTTTCTCTTATAGATCCTAGAGATTAAATCTCAGATAAGAGAGACCCCCCATAAGCTTCCACAAAAAACCGAGAATCTAATTCTCCTCGAAGATCATCTTCAACCTTTCAAACCCTGGAAAAAAATAAAGGAGAAATATGTCTCCTTTAACCTATCATGCATATAAAAATAGGGTTTAACCCTTCAAAGAACCGAGTTTTTTTTCTCTTGATTTAAAATCCATAAGACAAGTCCTCCACAAAAAGAGAATTTAATTCTCACAAAGGGATTTTGATCTTAAACTTAGGATCCAGAGAAGAAATTTGATGTTCTGCCCACCATCAAAACAAATAATAAGGAGAGAAAGAAAGAATATGGAGTTTCTATCTCTAGGAACTTAGTTCTTTTAAAAGATGACAAGAACTTGGATCTCACGTGAAAAAGATCTTCATGTTCTTAAAGAACCCGACTTCCTGTGATCCCAGATCATCAAATATCGATCTTAGTGATCGTTAATGGTCAAAACACCATTAACAGAAGTTTAAACTTCTTTGAAACTTAAAGATAAACAAAGATTAAATCTCTAAGAAAGAAACGTCTCACATGATATCCAAGTGAGCGGTCAAAAGAAAACATAAAGAAGCGTCTCACAGGATATCTACGTGAGCACTCAAAAGAAGCCATGAAGACATTGTCTCACGTGAAGGGTATGTGAGCGCCGAGACTTAAAGTCTTACGTGAAAGGCACGCGAGCATCCAAGGAAACAGCTCTCATGTGATATACACGTCAGTGCTATATGAGTGAGTGCTTAGTGTTGGATATAGGTGCTCTCAAGGCAATTATCGTAGGTGCAGAAATGCAATTACTGAATTCGAGGAGGGTCTATACCAAGAACAGTCTTCCTCGAGATGATAGTACACTATCTGATTTGTATTTGTCATTCATAATCATACGTTTTGCTTGCGATAATGTATCACTAATACATGATGATAAATCCCATATGATCTTTGCTTGACTCCTAGGATTATAATAAGGATCATACTAGTGGGGCCTGGGTAGTATATAAGAACATCCTTAAAAGTCCCTATCCGTAGGAGTATCGAGACTGGGCATCGGTACTCTAGTTTAGACTAGTGTATACGTTTGATGACCCTATACGGTGCGATGGCTAATCTTATAATCATTAGTGTTTGACACTGATTATTATATACAGGTGCTCATTGGATGAGTTACACTGGACGGACTCGCCGAGAACTCCTAGATGGTATTATAACAATTATCGGATAGCAGTTCTCTGGTGACATGAGTACATGGTAGCCCCTAGACCCAAGAACGTCATAGTATCTTATGTGTGTTCCCACTGTACTTAGATTACTATCCTACCACGGTTTTAAAGAGTCATGCAAATATGTTTTAGTTGGGTACAGTCCCGAAGCATATGGAGACAATGAGCGGTCGAAGGAATTCGTCTCTCCCGTTATAGGGAGTTGATGTCGTACTGTGCACAGCCGGCTATGACCATAAGTCCTTGGCCAAGGTAGACGAGATTTACTGATAAGTGTTATCAGTAGTTTCTCAGATGGACATAAGCTTGACGTCAGCACGACTTATCGGGTTTTTGGGAGTCTGACGGTTTCCACCTCCTAGACCCGGTATGTTGGATATGTATGCCCTAGAGACCATTATTGTATATGTATACATGTGGATGTTGGGGATATATATGTACAGGACAATCTTGCTCAGATATATAGTATATTATTTGAGTCGTCTTTATCAGGATATGTGTATTTGTTTCTATTGATGTTTTATCCAGCTTACACATATTGATAAAGACTCGATACAGTAGTATACTATTATGGTTTGACTTTATCTTAACATGTACATATGTTATATATGTCGACCACAGGTTGATAAAGCCAGTAGGATCTTGCTTGAATACCAGAGTTATGATGGCGCTCATACTTGTAGGAGCTAGGTAGTCTATAAGCACATCTTTAAATGTCCCAAGTCATAGGAGTATCGAGATCGGGCATCGATACTCCAGAGTATACTTGCGTGTACGTTTCTAGACCCCGACTAGGGGCGGTGGTTGGTCCCACAACCATTGGTATGATCACCTAAGATTGTATACGGGTGCTCACTGGGGGTGAGTACACTGGACGGACTCGCTGAGAACCTCTAGATGGTATTATACCTATCGTCAGATAGAGTTTCTCTTGTGAAATGTGTACAGGTTGGTCTTTGGTCCTGAGATCGTCATTTGTCTCGTGTGAGTTCCCACTGTGCATGCATTGATCACTACCCTACCATGGCTATACTGAGTCATGCAAACAGGTTTTGGTTCGGTACAGTCCCAAACCATATGGAGACAGTGAGTGATTGTCAGGGATTCGTCTCTCCAGGTATTAGGAGTTGATATCGTACTGTGTTCGATTGGTTAGGACTATAAGACCTTGACTAAAGCAGTTGGGATTTACTGATTTGATCAGGAGTTTCCCGGATTGGTCCTGAGCCGAATCAGCATGAATTATCGGGTTATTAGGGTCTGACGCTTACCACCCCTAGATCTGGTATGCGATACTCTTAGACAAAGAGACCAGACTGTACAGATATTATCACGGATAGGCTCAGTAGGGATCCAGATGAGTTTGCTCGTCGACCTTCCTTTTCGACAGGTACCCGGGTAGCCGTTTCGTACAGCTAGTGCCACTGACGTGCTTGTGGTTATGGATTTATCCAGTAATGCACTACCGGCGTACTGTCGAGTCTTTATAGTCC
The DNA here is from genome assembly GCA_030015575.1 of Agapanthus africanus. Classification (NCBI taxonomy): domain Eukaryota; kingdom Viridiplantae; phylum Streptophyta; class Magnoliopsida; order Asparagales; family Amaryllidaceae; genus Agapanthus; species Agapanthus africanus. Next base: position 725,775,340 of record CM057339.1, read on the forward strand.
CACACAGAGGGTTTTCCTGCTTCGGGAGAAACAATGTAGAGGCCGTATGGTTTTACGGTGGGGTTCGATCACATACGTGTACTTATGCACGTATGATATTCGGGCGGGTAATACTAGCGGGCTTTGGTTTAAGACAGATCCTAATATTATATTGTTGGATTATTTTCGTCTCTTTTGTATTCGTATTTTTCGGCATACGGATATGGGTATGTATATACGGATGAGAGGTATTCTTGTAATTTTTTGACAAGAATGCTTCTAGAAAAAGACACCTCATTTGTTATTTAATCTTTTTGATTAAATGTTAAATGAGGTGGCTGAATGAGGTGTTAACTTTCATTAAATGAAGTATGACTATTTGGTGACTCACTTAGTAAGTCATGGATTACTATTGAGGCAAGGTGGCATCTAGATATTTTGTGGAAAATATCTAGATATTTTGTGGAAAATATATTTGCTTAATAGTTATCAACAATGAGCCATTATTCATTCATAATATCTTTCACACTCTTTCTCCTCCAAGCTCTCTTCTTCTTTCTCTAACCCCAACTTGTCTCATGAGTTGAGAATCCTAGGGTTCATGAGACTAAAAAAATCCTAATCACTCTCTACATCACCTAGGATACTTAGATTAGCATACTAAGTAACCTAGTTACCTCGGTTTAGAGGTAGGAGCTCAAAGTAGATACTCTCGGGTGGATCATCTTTGACGTGGGGAAGCCGTCGATCAAGCTCGATCATGGAGGCTACTAAGAGCATGCTAAAGGAGAGAAGTGAAGATCCGAAGGACTTGAGCCTCTTGGTATAAACTCTTTTCATAGTAGACAGCTTCTTTGTTATGCTAGTTAGGTTTATGGTTAGATCCGGTTTAGGGTTATTCTAGCGCCAAGTTTAAATCGTTGTAAAAATTTTTGTTCCGCAAATAGCCACGGATGATGGCCAGGGCATTAGCATAACCTTTCATGGTATCAAAGCTAGCCCATAAAACCTATACTAGCAGATTTAAACGATGTTAAACTGAAATAACTCCGAAATATCGAAACCAAACTTCAAGTTTCTGTCAAATTTTTTAGAATCTCTAATAATTTTTTAAACAACTGCAGAGTACTCTTTATGCTACAACTAGAACACCAGAGAAAAACGAGGCAATAATTTTACAAAATGTCCGGCGAGATTTCATTTTAGACCGTCCTCGCCGTTTTTTCTGAAGAAAATTTCTCGTTTTTGTTTGGTGCTCTATATCACTTGGATTTAGGGTTTCAGGATATGTTTGATTTTGCTCAGGTTGGATATTTTGTTATCTTTGTTTTTGGGGGAAATTCGGAGTATTTCAAAATCGCTATTTTTAACACTGTTTAAATAGTTTCAGTGCATACATTACTATCTGCGACCCTGAATATCATTAGATATGTATAACATGTTTAATTGCTATATGCTCTTTTAGACGGGTTTGCGAACATGACATTCACGTTGATATTCTGTGATTGTGCTGAGGTTGTTGGTTGGATTGTCATGGTGGATAGCTTGCGGTGCAATAATATTTATACGGTTGAGATTCATTTGTATATTCATATTGCAGGGTGAGCGTCCGACATGTGGACTGTCGCCTTTGCCGGATTGTATATTATTTGATTGAGGCACGACCGGGTCGAGTTCGATGTCACCATTGTACATTTCTCCCCTTTTCTGTACTAGGATTGCCCCATGGTGAAGTGCACGAATAGCCGGGTTCTAGAAAGCAACAAGCCCGCATCTCATGGCGTTGAGACGGAGGGGGCTTCACTTTAGATTTGGCGGGCTATTCGCCGTACTCGTAGGGGGTATAGTTTGACCCACGAATGGGCGCTCAAGTTACCGGATCCCCTGAAGTGCTGGGTGGCCCATTCACTTTGTTGATTGGGGTTGCCTCGCTTCTGGGATCGGCGGGTAACTTGCCGCGCTCGTAGGGGTCTAGGTTTTCATTGCACAGGCTATCCACACGACTGGGAACGTCGGGTTTTATTTGTGGCTCAAATGAAACCCGAGGTTACAAGATTATCCGTCATTCTGTGTTGCTTGCTGAGATTTTATGATATTGCTTATTATCATGCCTGGGACGAATGTTATATATATTTATATATATACTAGTAGATGTTGTATATGTTTTGCACTCGCGCTAGTCCAGCCCCCGCTCTGCCGTTAGTTAAGTAACCTAACGGTGCATGACGGGGCCCCGTGGCGAATGCATATGACATATATATAATTGTGATATTGTATTTTCGTTCTTTTCTGGTGTGATAGGTTAATTGTGTAAGTGCACGGCGGCGCCCCGGCCGTCGATCCGACGGCCAAATGCGGAAGCGGTGATAAACTTTAATTTTTCTTGAACTGGCAAACCGCCGCGCACTAATACCCGGATCGAACCATTAATTAGTCCTAGCTAACTACAAGATGGGGAAGAGAGATATACCGACAGATCCGAGTCCTCCGGTCTTCTCGTCATCGTCCCGATCTCCCGCGGAATGTTCTGTCTCCACCTCGTCGCCGGAAGTGCACCACATCGCCTACTTCTTTTACGGGCTCCCACCTCAATGCCGAGGCAACTCGGGCACGAAGCTGGCTAGTCGACGTGCCCAAGATTTGCTGTAGAATCTGTAGTGCTCAAGTCTCATTTGGGGTTGTGGAATTGCCTTATTGGTGGAGGAAATGATATGAGCTTGTGGAGATGAAACATGTGGGATTTTACAAAGCTAGAAGAACAAAAATCCCACCCCAAGAAATTTGGACAGCCCCCCTTCCTCATTGTGGCCGGCCATGTATATGGTGGTGGAGAGAATGAGAGAGTGCATGAAGCTCAAAAATAATGGGAGCCATACTCATATCATGCAAGAGAGAGAGAGAGGAAAGGTTATCATGAAAAGCAATGATCATAAAATCAAACCCATACTCCAAAAACCTACCTACTACAACCATGATTGCTCACAAAGTCAAGCAATCATGATAGAAAAAGTCAAGGTCAAAAGAATGGTGCACCATCATGATACAAGGAAATATGCAAAAGACCCCCTCCACAAATGCCTATTTGCAACAATGCAAATAAGCCCTCCTCCACCAATCTTCGGCCAATGAACGATACAAAGGAAATTGGCCGAAACGAAAAGCAAACTGGCAACTCCAGAAAACTGGTCCCGTAATAAATTACAGGAAAACCCTGATACTGTGTATACACACCCGCATTTGTATTCCGACCGAAATACAAATGCAATGAGACAAAGTCTACACTGTACTATACTAGGATCCGGCTTAAACCAAAGCCGGCTAGTAATATCCGTTCGATCCTGATCCGTGCAATACTGCACGTATCTGATCGAACCCTGCCATATATCCATACGGCCTATAGTATAAACTGTCCTATCCTGATCCATGCAATACCGCACGTATCTGATCGGACCTTGCCATATCTCCATACGGCCTCTACAACTTTTCTCCCGAAAGCTGAGTAACTGAATGTGGGGGACTCTAAAGACTCGTCAACACCTTGGTTGTGGATTTAACCACTAGCACGTCAGAGGTATAAGCCAATACGTAACGGGCTACCAGGTATTGACTAAAAGGGACGTCTGTGAGCGAACTCAGCCGGACAACCCTACTGAGCCTGTCAGTGACAATATCCGTACAGTCCGGTTCGTTCGTCTATGAGTATCGCATGGCGGGCCTAGGGGGTTGGTAAAAGTCAGACCCCCAAAAGCGGTACAAGTCGTGTCGGAGTGTAGCCCAGAACATCCTGAGATACTACTGGAATACCTACCAGTAAATCTCCTTGCCTCGGCCGAGGGCTTCGTGTAATGGCTCTCCTAGACACAGCACGACCTCACCCCCAATACCGGGAGAGACGAACCCCTGAAGATACGCTCACTGCCTCCATGTGGCTCGGGACTGTACCCAACTAAAACCTGTTTGCACGACTCCTTTGAGCCGTGGTAGGGTAGTAATCAAAGTACAGTGTGAACTCACACAAGACAAATGACGATCCCCAGGTCGATGAACTAACCTGTACACATGTCACCAGGGAACTGCCATCTGACGTCTGGTATATGACCAACTAGCATGTTCCCGGCGAGTCCTGTCCGGTGTACTCATAACCCAATGAGCACCTGTATACATCTTAGGTGATCCAACTGACACCAGTGGCTTGTGAGACCGGCCACCGCCCCTCGTCGGGGTCTCGACTGTATACACTAGTCTACTCTGGAGTATCGATTCCCTGTCTCGAAACTCACACGACTAGGGACCGTTTAAGGATATGCTTATAGTCTGCCAGCTCCCACGTATATGATCGCCCTCATACTGCTGGTGGTCAAGCAAGAATCCTAGGGGCTCTACCAACGTGTAATAGCGACTTGTCAGGTCACCTAAAGCAGTACACGATGATAAAGGTAAACCAGATAGCATACTATCATCTCGAGTAAGACTGTCCTACCGGGATATGTCCTCCATCAATCATTGCAATCACGTACTTGTGACCTAATAATTGACTCTGAGGGCACTATCTCCAACAATCTCCCACTTGCACTCAAGGCTAATTATTGCGATGTCTCATACTCACAGCCCGTGTGATACCGAACACCCAACTCCTCTACTAGTCAGTCTCACAAAGCTCGTTTGCGAAACTATTGCGTTCGAGGAATAGCCTTAGTGAGTGGACCCGCTTTGTTGTCTCTTTCCATGTCTCTCTATATCTCAAGTTCGCGGAGAAACCCATCTCCCGAAATGAGCAATACCTGTCTTAGAATGTGTCTGGATGTCTGATGGGACATAGCTCATAAATGAACTCCAAATCCAAAATTCTTAGACTGTATCGTCAACTGAACTTAATCAGTATCCTGCGCCATGCCTCCCTCAGTATTGCCTTGGACCACCTGTCCAAAATACCGCCCCTCGTCAGAAGGAAAACTATAACTCTGACAACCTCCTTGTCGTCCAGGTCACCTTGGAAGCCTGGAATGACAACTGTCTCCCGAATGAGGCTGTCGTTATCATATCCCTAGAACATCCACTTATGTTCTAAAACTGCTTCCGACTGTTTCTCTAGGATTGGATCAATGTCAACTTATTGCAGCTAGTGCAAGAACAACATCTGGTGTGGTACTTGACATCTCATGATTGACTCAATTGCCTAAGCAAGTGATCTGCCAATCATGCACATCCCTCTCTACTTTAGTCTGTAAGACACCTTTAGAGAGGGTGACTCCATCACCTGCAGGTACACTACCGTGCCAGGAGTCGTCCATTCTAAATACTCTTAGAATGCTGTCAAAGTACCCAGATTGGGAAACCACCCAAATCTAGATCTAAAACCATAGATCTAGTAACCAGTATGTCTGATATAATATCCAAGTCCTGTGTGGAGAAACTACTGTGTGACGACCAAAGTATAACCGATTGTAGTATAGGAATATTACTTCCTACCCTGTGTATGTCATCCAAATACCAGGACATCACGCCCTACTACCTTCTCAACCGATCCATCCCCTATTCTGATGAAGTTAAACCCATGACTGTCATGTCAGAAATAGATGATCTATCTCCGCTATATCTGCTTTAGTCTATAAATAGACATAAGCTATCTGTCCACCAATGCTTCCGCTGCTCCCACTGACTACGACAACCCTCTGGCAGAGTCATATAGACGTACACTTCTAAAACTAGTTTAGAACGACGCTATACTCATCCTCCCGCCGGGTCTCGCAGCCTGGAACAACAGCAATGGTAATTGTGGGTAAACAAGAACTTCCCTGTCACCGTCCTTGAGGCTACCGGAGTACCTCTCGGGTGCCTGAAGTTACCCACCTTATCTGCGGAGTGGCCAATGGAATGTCAATCCAGATTGAATCTTTAGGTTCCTTATCAAATCTTCAGTAATCGTTTGTGGTTCTGGAATCACTTCCAGTTCTGCCATACTCCCACTACTGTTTTCTGAAAAAATCCATTTTTAATAAAACTGTGGCGAGTCTAGAACAATATTTCTATTGATCTGCCAAATGGTAGAAAGTCAACCCTCGTCATAGCCTGGGTTAACCCACAAACAGCCATTACAGAAACATGCCTTGAGTTATCCAGAGTCTGGTTTTAATCATAAGCCGGACAACTCCCCGTACCTTAACATCGTTAAGATATGAACTGTTCTATATCCAATATAGAAACAGAGGCGCTGATTTAATTGAACCAGATTCAAATCATGCAGCTGTCTCCAGTGCATGTCAACTAAATGGAGAGAGGCCGATCAGCGTTACTCAACTTAGGAATGCTTCCAATTATGAGTAACCTGAAAGAGAAGCAATTTCTCTTTATCATTACTATCAATTGAATACCATACACAAGTATCTACATCTTCGATCACTTTGAAGAATCCTGATACTTGCTACACCTGGTTCTCTACTCTATTCAAATACCTATAACTTCTCAAAATTCGGACCCTGTGTTTCCGCGAAACACTTGTCTAAAAACTAAAGAAGTCATAAGTAAACCGAATATAGTACGAGAACCAACCCCTCTGTCCTGATGGACCCTGGACAACATACAATACTCTGTATAAGTCCCTTGAGTCTGATAACTCATTCACTGTGTGTCGTAGGTTAAAAACTGTACTTATGGTTAAGAAGAATTACACCGCTGTTTAATGCTCCTTACCTAACCATCCAATGATATAGGTAAATGTCACAGACATAATTTCAAAAAAGGTATATCTCACTCTATGAAAATAGACGTACAGATATATCAATTTGAAATTGGTGCATAACAGCGGATATTCAAAACCAAATATTTGCCGACCGGCAAACTACCCAGGTGACTTCCTCAAATATCACCGATTACAACGAATCCCAATATAATGAGGATGATCACCCAATTCCCAATAACTTACTCCCACTCATCATCTGTAAAACCATACAGATGTGAGAATCATACCTGGTAAATACATACCCTGGAGCAAGTGTCTAATCGGGAAATCAGTTTTCTTTTAACATTGCACAGTGAAACTGAAACATTGAAATGTTCCGATGGGGTATCCTGGTATTCCTAGTAATGCCTCTTCCAGATTCATGATTGTAACCGTATAATTCTTTGCCAGCTCTCCAAATCCCTTCATATGTCTTTAGTCATTACCTTCTGCACACCCCTTTAGGCCAAATGGTTTTCTTCCTTCCCTACCGTTCGGCACCAGCCTATGGTTTGGAAGAAGACTATCCAATAAGCATAATGGGTGTACTGTCCTAATCCTAGGAGCACTCGCAATGCGAGAGAAGGTGAAGATAAAAGACACCCGAATAAACCTTATTCCTATTTCTCCTGAACCAGAATCCATCCCCGAACTGGAACAAGTTCCTTTCGAGTTCGTATATAACCATACGATGGAGTATCCAATAAACTGTGGATCTTCGTAGTGATACGGAGTGTCCTGGAGAAATACAAAGGTGATTTAGGATTGGCGAAGGAATACTTGGTTTGGTCATGAATATCAGTCGCAATTTACTTTGCCCTCTTACTAATCCCTTGCTTTGTCTGAACCTAATACCTTCTGTATACCATCGTTAGGCTAATTGGTTTTCTTCATTCCCTACCGTTCGGCACCTGCCTATGGTTTGGAAGAAGACTATCCAATTTGCGTAACAGGTGTACTACCCCTAAACCAAGGAGTACTCGCAACCTGAGAGAAGGTAAAAGGAAAAGACAACTGAATAATCCTATCCGTTTTCTCCAGAACCGGAAACCATCCTCGAATAAATTCCTTCGAGTTCGTATCTAACCATACGATGGTTTTGTCCAATGGAAGTGGACGTTCGTAGTAATACGGGGTGTCCTGGAGAAAAGGGTAAAAGTAGGAGTGGCAATGAGGTTTGCAACTCTGACAATCCAAAAACCAGTGTTAAGAAGGTTCGGTCAACTTGGTCACTGAGTCATAGTCTTAGGGTCGGGTCAATGGTCGCTGCCAAAGAGAGAGAGAAAAGAAACACTCAGCGTGCACTCTAACCTAGATCAGAATGGTTACCAATTTGTCTAATCAGGAAACCTCCCACTGTACCATCAAATTCTCCTCCAAACCTGAAAGAAGAATTAGCTGGGGTCACCCGAGGAGTAAACCAACTCATCAGTGGGAATCGGGATCCAACTATCATCGCATGACAACGTGACGGAATCCGCTCACGGTGTCACACTCCAGAAGGTATGCGCATATCTGGCAAGTTTCAGTTCTTTTGAAACTCCCGATGTGATTTCTGCCCCATGCTCTTATGACCTTGGCGTGAGGTCAAAATATCATAAGTCACATGTCAAGTTCTGCCCGTCATTATCCAGGTTAATTTGAACCCACCCGTACATACCCTTGACGTAGGCCAAAATAGTAGTACGACTGTCCCAAACCAACGCATCTATCTATGCAACAGATAAATACCCGGCAGCTACCAATCACTATGCCTTGGCGTGAGGTCAAAATACATAGCTTGAATACTACCGAATATTTAACTGAAATGACGGAGGGCTACGAATGGTTTCTGGCGAAAACCTTTAACGTAATGAACTTGATATCGTTGAAGGAACATATAGCTTTTTAAAAATATAGTGACGAAAACCGTTGCTAAAGAGGTCACTCCCGGTGAAGGGATCTCGGCTCTTTCCCCGTAGAATGAGGTGTAGGATATTCCAACTGAATACCACGGTGCAAAGCAAAAGTAATCGGCTATAGTGAAGTTAATGCCCTGACGCAAACTTTTTGTCCAAGGGGTCACTCCCGGTGAAGGGATCTCGGCCCTTGCCTCGTCGACTGAGGAGCAGGATATTCCATCTGAATATCACGATGCAAAACAAAAGAGAACGTCCTTGCAATAACAGCTTTTTGAAAAGTGTTCCAACAACATCAGATTAGGTTTGTTTTTAACTTGCATTGATCCGAATCAACGCAGTCCCGTCAATTGATCACACCACAAAGAACGAAAATAATATGACGTACGTATATGCCATCCGCATTCGCCACTGGGTCCCGTCATTACCCGTTAGGTTAGCTAACTAACGACAGAGCGGGGACTGGACTAGCGCGGATGCAAAACATATACAACATCTACTAATATATATACCAATATATTATATTCGCTCAAGGCGTGATAAAAAATGCAACATCACAGAAAATGTACAGCATCACAGAAACATATAGATATCTGGGATCCCCGGGTTTCACAGAGCCACTACTGAAACCCGACGTTCCCCTGGTCGTGTGGATAGCCTGTGCAATGAAATCCTAGACCCCTACGGGCGCGGCAAGTTACCCGCCAAAACCTGAAGCGAGGCAGCCCCCTTCAGTACCGTGAATGGACCACCCAGCACTTCACGGAATCCGGTAACTTGGGTACCCCTCTTGGGTCAACCTGTACCCCCTACGGGTGCGGCGAATAGCCCGCCAATTCCAGAGTGAAGCCCCCTCCGTCTCAATGCCATGAGATGCGGGCTTGTTGCCCTCTAGAACCCGGCTGTCCGTGCACCCCACCTTGGGGTAATCCTAGTACAGAAAGTAAAATATACATACAACGGGTACATCGACCGCAACCTGGCCGTGCCCCAAAATAATAATACAATCAGGCAGTGACGGCAGTCCACATGTCGGACGCTCGCCCCGCAATATCAAATGTACATAATACAACCACAACTGTACTAGCATTGCATCCAGGCTATCCCCCACGACCGATCCGCAACATCACAGCAAAAACAGAACATCAACGTGAAAGTCACATTCGCAAATCCGTCTAACCGGGCTATAGCAGTTAGACTGGATTTACCGATCAAGTGACATTCACGGTCGCATATATAATGTAAATACTGTGAAATAATGTGTTTAAAATATCCGATCGATCAAATTTTAACAAGTGGGCCCCCAAGCATTACTGTAGCAGATCAAGAAATTCTGGGCCCAATGTTATTATTCCAAAACCCCAATTTTAACCCCAGAAAGATACTGTAGAAATTTGGTGCAGGGAACCCAACAGTGTGCGGCGGAACCGCGGCCCAAAGGGGTGTTTGGCCGCGGTTCCGCGCTCCTACTGTAGAGTTGTTGCATCGAATTTTTACAGAACTCTTATATTTTCCAGTACATCACTTTTCTGTAACCTGAAAAATTTTTCGACACCAAAAATTTTTAACAGAAAACTGATGCAAGCAAAAATGCAAGTTTTGGAATTTTGGTCGATCGGAAATGTAAAACACATTAAACCAAGCTAGACTAAGTTAATGGCGAGGCTCTGATACCACTGTAAGTGCACGGCGGTGCCCCGGCCGTCGATCCGACGGCCAAATGCGGAAGCGGTGATAAACTTTAATTTTTCTTGAACTGGCAAACCGCCGCGCACTAATACCCGGATCGAACCATTAATTAGTCCTAGCTAACTACAAGATGGGGAAGAGAGATATACCGACAGATCCGAGTCCTCCGGTCTTCTCGTCATCGTCCCGATCTCCCGCGGAATGTCCTGTCTCCACCTCGTCGCCGGAAGTGCACCACATCGCCTACTTCTTTTACGGGCTCCCACCTCAATACCGAGGCAACTCGGGCACGAAGCTGGCTAGTCGACGTGCCCAAGATTTGCTGTAGAATCTGTAGTGCTCAAGTCTCATTTGGGGTTGTGGAATTGCCTTATTGGTGGAGGAAATGATATGAGCTTGTGGAGATGAAACATGTGGGATTTTACAAAGCTAGAAGAACAAAAATCCCACCCCAAGAAATTTGGACAGCCCCCCTCCCTCATTGTGGCCGGCCATGTATATGGTGGTGGAGAGAATGAGAGAGTGCAAGAAGCTCAAAAATAATGGGAGCCATACTCATATCATGCAAGAGAGAGAGAGGAAAGGTTATCATGAAAAGCAATGATCATAAAATCAAACCCATACTCCAAAAACCTACCTACTACAACCATGATTGCTCACAAAGTCAAGCAATCATGATAGAAGAAGCCAAGGTCAAAAGAATGGTGCACCATCATGATACAAGGAAATATGCAAAAGACCCCCTCCACAAATGCCTATTTGCAACAATGCAAATAAGCCCTCCTCCACCAATCTTCGGCCAATGAACGATACAAAGGAAATTGGCCGAAACGAAAAGCAAACTGCCAACTCCAGAAAACTGGTCCCGTAATAAATTACAGGAAAACCCCGATACTGTGCATACACACCCGCATTTGTATTCCGACCGAAATACAAATGCAATGAGACAAAGTCTATACTGTACTATACTAGGATCCGGCTTAAACCAAAGCCGGCTAGTAATATCCGTTCGATCCTGATCCGTGTAATACCGCACGTATCTGATCGAACCCTGCCATATATCCATACGGCCTATAGTACAAACTGTCCTATCCTGATCCGTGCAATACCGCACGTATCTGATCGGACCTTGCCATATCTCCATACGGCCTCTACAACTTTTCTCCCGAAAGCTGAGTAACTGAATGTGGGGGACTCTAAAGACTCGTCAACACCTTGGTTGTGGATTTAACCACTAGCACGTCAGAGGTATAAGCCAATACGTAACGGGCTACCAGGTATTGACTAAAAGGGACGTCTGTGAGCGAACTCAGCCGGACAACCCTACTGAGCCTGTCAGTGACAATATCCGTACAGTCCGGTTCGTTCGTCTATGAGTATCGCATGGCGGGCCTAGGGGGTTGGTAAAAGTCAGACCCCCAAAAGCGGTACAAGTCGTGTCGGAGTGTAGCCCAGAACACCCTGAGATACTACTGGAATACCTACCAGTAAATCTCCTTGCCTCGGCCGAGGGCTTCGTGTAATGGCTCTCCTAGACACAGCACGACCTCACCCCCAATACCGGGAGAGACGAACCCCTGAAGATACGCTCACTGCCTCCATGTGGCTCGGGACTGTACCCAACTAAAACCTGTTTGCACGACTCCTTTGAGCCGTGGTAGGGTAGTAATCAAAGTACAGTGGGAACTCACACAAGACAAATGACGATCCCCAGGTCGATGAACTAACATGTACACATGTCACCAGGGAACTGCCATCTGACGTCTGGTATATGACCAACTAGCATGTTCCCGGCGAGTCCTGTCCGGTGTACTCATAACCCAATGAGCACCTGTATACATCTTAGGTGATCCAACTGACACCAGTGTCTTGTGAGACCGGCCACCGCCCCTCGTCGGGGTCTCGACTGTATACACTAGTCTACTCTGGAGTATCGATGCCCTGTCTCGAAACTCACACGACTAGGGACCATTTAAGGATATGCTTATAGTCTGCCAGCTCCCACGTATATGATCGCCCTCATACTGCTGGTGGTCAAGCAAGAATCCTAGGGGCTCTACCAATGTGTAATAGCGACTTGTCAGGTCACCTAAAGCAGTATACGATGATAAAGGTGAACCAGATAGCATACTATCATCTCGAGTAAGACTGTCCTACCGGGATAGGTCCTCCATCAATCATTGCAATCACGTACTTGTGACCTAATAATTGACTCTGAGGGCACTATCTCCAACAAATTGATGGGACCACATTAATTTTGATTAATACCAGAAAAGAAACATAAATAAAAGATGTTGTTGGACCAAATTTCGAAAAACTATAATTATATTCTTTCGCTTTGCATAGTGGTATTCGGTTGTGAATATCCAGCACCTCATTCCATGTGGTAAGAGCCGAGATCCCTTCAAGGGGAGTGATCTCTTGAGAAAAAGTTTATACTGTAGATTACTCGGTAGTTTTTCAAAACCAGCAGTTTTCAAAAATGGAGCCTAAACCACTCCTTTTCAAAACTGCTCAGGTTCCTTCAACGATATCAAGTTCATTACGTTAAAGGGGTTTTCGCTAAAAACCCAGCCGCAGCCCTGCATCATTTCTTATAAGTATTACTTAGTATTCATGCTATGTATATTGACCTGTGTCAAGGCATAGTGAATGGTAGCTAAGTAATGTTTGTTTGTTGCATAGATATGCGATTATTTAGGATAGTCGCACGGTCATGTTGACCTCTGTCAAGGGCTTGTGCAGGTGGGTCTAAGTTAATTCAAGATAATGACGGGTTGAACTTGACTTGGGACTTATGACATGTTGACCTCTGTCATAGTCATAAGCCGCTTGGGGCAAAAACTACATCGGGAGTTTCAAATAGACAGGAAACTTGCAGATTTAGCATACCTTCTGGAGTGTGGTGACTAGAGTGGATTCCATGTAGGTCATCACACAATGATAGTTGGATCCTTATCCCACTGATGAGTAGGATTACTCTTGGGAGATTATTTCACTTAACAATTAATGCTATTAACCAACTAGGTGTCTAGAACGGTGTTAGCGGAGCTACGCCTCCAGGGAAAAGAGGTTACATAATTAAGGAACTTCGCGAAAGCGTTGGAAAACCTCTATCGAAGTACCAACACCAGCCTGGCCAAAACGTTAAGCAAATATTGTAAAGTGCGATTAATCCTGACTAATTCTCCTTTTAAGGTTTGATGGAGAATTCGAGGAAATAGTGGGAGCCATCCTGATTAGATAAACTAATAACCAATCCAATCTTGCAAGAGTGCACGCTAAGTGTTTCTTTTCTCTCTCTCCAGGTAATAACCATTTCACGTCCTAATGAAGATAATAAAATGTATCGGTTGACCTATCTGAATTCTTATTCAGGGCTGTGGAATGTCGGTTCTGCTATAACTTATGACAGCTGTTATGAGTATGAGTAAAGGAAAGAGGATTGCATGAATTTCTTAATGACCCCAACGAAGAAGAAGCACACTATTGCATTTTCTTCAGGTGTTTTTGTTATTGAGAACTGTTTTTCGGTCAGTCCTATCTCCTGGGTACTAGATACCGGATTAAGATCTCATATCTGTAATTTATTGCAGGGACTGAGAAAAAGTAGGGTGGTTGGACCTGGTGATATGTCCCTCAGAGTAGGGAACTGAGCACAAGTTGATGCTGCTGCCATCGGTGAATATCATCTTGTGTTGCCAAAAGACAATACTATGATTTTGAACAATTGCTACTATGTACCTTCCATGGTTTGCAATATTATATCAGTTTTTTTACTTGATAAAAATGGATATAAATTTGTTCTTGATAGTAATATCAACATTTACCTTAATCAGGTATTGGTTGTAGAAGGTACACTGTGTAATGGTATCTATGTTTTAAATCAAAACACAGTTTTCAATGTACAAAACACACGTAAGAGGAAGAGTTTAGATACGAACGAATGCTACTTGTGGTATTGTAGACTTGGTCATATCGGAGAGAAAAGACTAAGTAAGTTGCATAAGGATGGATATTTGAATACGTTCAAATTTTTATCTTATGAAACTTGTCAGTCTTGTCTCAAAGGAAAGATGACCAAATCTCCATTTACCGGACAGGGAGAAAGAGCAGCAGAGCTTTTAGGACTCATACACAGTGATGTGTGTGGTCCGATGTCTATACATGCAATGGGTGGGTTCTCGTACTTTATCACATTCACTGACGATCTCTCTAGGTTCGGATATGTGCATATCATGAAACACAAATATGAAGCTTTTGAGAAATTCAAAGAATTCAGAAAGGAAGTAGAGAACCAGACTGGCAAAAGTATTAAGATCCTCCGGTCTGATAACGGAGGGGAGTACTTGAGCACGGAATTCCAGGGCTTTCTGAAAGAGAATGGTATTCTCTCTCAGCTTACTCCTCCGTATACACCACATCACAATGGTGTATCGGAGTGGTGGAACCGTACCCTATTGGACATGGTTCGCTCCATGATGAGTAATGCAGAATTGCCTCTTTCATTCTGGAGACTTGCGCTTAAAACAACAGCGTACCTATTGAATCAGGTTCCGTCTAAATTTGTGCCTAAGACTCCATATGAAATATGGAGGGGTAAAAAACCATGTCTTAAACAGGTTAAGATATGGGGTTGTCCGGCTTATGTTAAAAACCAGAATCCGGACAAACTTAAGGCACGGTCAGTTGTATGTAAGTTTGTAGGATATCCCAGGCATTAAAATGGATATCTGTTCTACCACACTAAGGAACAGAAGGTGTTTGTTGCTCAGGACGCCACCTTTTTAGAGTGGCAATTTCTTCGAAAAGAAATTAATGGGAGCACGGTAGAACTGGAAGAAATTCCAGAGGGACAAAATATAACTGAAGATTTGGTAGAACCAGAGAATTCAATAATCCCGAATGAACTTTAGCCACTCCACAGATCTAGTAGGATTTCTCATCCGCCCGAGAGATACTACGGTTTTCTTATAGACGGGGATAGAGAGGATTGCATCTTGGAAGAAGATGATCCTACTAGTTTCAGGCAGGCCATTATCAGTAGGGACTCTGATAAGTGGCTGGATGCTATGCAATCCGAAATGGAGTCCATGTATGCCAATAAAGTGTGGATCTTGGAAATTGCTCCATCGGGGGTGAACCCCGTTGGATGCAAATAGATCTACAAGAAGAAGATTGGTGTAGATGTGCAGGTGGAAACCTATAAGGCTAGACTTGTTGCAAAATACTTTCGTCAAAGACCAAGATTGGACTATGATGAAACCTTTTCTTCAGTGGCTATGCTCAAATCCATTTGGATCCTACTTGCCATTGCTGCCTTCCATGACTATGAAATCTGGCAGATGGACGTAAAAACGGCTTTTCTAAACGGAAGTTTGGAAGTGTGCGTTTATATGGATCAGCCAGAAGGTTTTATAGACAGTGGGAGCAGCGGGAAGGTGTGCAAGTTGCTCAAATCCATTTATGGATTGAAGCAAGCATCGCGGAGCTGGAACATCTGTTTTGATGAAACAATCAAGGACTTTGACTTCATCAAGAACGAGGATGAGCCATGTATTTATAAGAAAATTGTAGGACGAACTGTCATAATCCTAGTCTTGTACGTGGACGACATTCTCTTGATAGGAAATGGTAATCCTATGCTATAATCAGTCAAGCTGTTCTTATCACAAAGGTTATCAATGAAGAACCTGGGTGATGCCTCGTACATTCTGGGGATCAAGATCTATCGAGATAGATCCAAGAGATTATTGGGACTTTCGCAGTCCAGGTACATAGATACCGTACTAAAGAGATTCAGTATGGAAGATTCCAAGTGTGGTAACATACCCGCATTGGACGGAATCACTCTCTCCAAAGAGATGTCTCTCATGACTGATGAGGAGAAGGTTCGCATGAGCACTATGCCCTATGCTTTGGTAGTAGGATCTATAATGTATGCGATGCTATGTACAAGACCAGATCTAGCTTACGCGCTAAATGTGGTGAGCCGGTATCAGTCGAACCCAGGTGAGAACCACTGGACAACAGTGAGAACATTCTCAAGTACCTGAGAAGGACTAAGGAGATGTTGTTGGTTTTCTGTAATGGAGACCTTAAGGTCGAGTCCTTTACCGATTCAAGTTTACAGAGTGACAAGGATGACAACAAGTCTATCTCGGGTTTTGTGTTTACCCTCAATGGAGGGGCGGTGTGTTGGAGGAGCTCCAAATAGGACACCGTCGCAGACTTGACGATGGAGGCTGAGTACATTGCTGCAAACGATGCCGAAAAAGAAGCGGTCTGGATGAAGAAGTTCATTACCGAACTTCAGGTAGTTCCGTCCATTGTTGATCCAATACCTCTGTATTGTGATAACAATAGGGCTATAGCTTTAGCGAGGGAAGCACGGTCCCATCAGAAATCCAGACACATCTTAAGGCGGTATCACCTGATCAGGGAGATCATAGATCGCCATGAGATCGAGGTCCGGAGAGTGGATACAAAAGAGAACACGGCGGATCCATTTACAAAGGCCCTCTCTCAAGCGCAGTTCAAGCGACTTTTTAAGATATTGGGTATGCGGTATGCCAACAGCTAGCCTTAGAGCAGACGTTGGGTATTCGATATGCCAATTACTGGCCTTTAGTGCAAGTCGGATATGTATGCCCTAGAGGCCATTATTGTATATGTATACATATGGATGTTGGCGATATGTATGCATATGACAATCTTGCTCAGATATATAGTATATTATTTGAGTTGTCTTTATCAAGATATGTGTATTTGTTTCTATTGATATTTTATCCAGCTTGAACATATTGATAAAGACTCGATACAGTAGTATACTATTATGGTTTGGCTTTATCTTAACATGTACATATGTTATATATGTTAACCACATGTTGATAAAGCCTTTAGGATCTTGCTTGACTACCAGAGTTATGATGGCGATCATACTTGTGGGAGCTGGGTAGTCTATAAGCACATCCTTAAATGTTCCAAGTCACATGAGTATCGAGATCGGGTATCGATACTCCAGAGTAGACTTGCGTATACGTTTCTAGACCCCGACGAGGGGCGGTGGTTGGATCCACAACCATTGGTGTGATCACCTAAGATTGTATACGGGTGCTCACTGGGGGTGAGTACACTGGACGGACTCGCCGAGAACCTCTAAATGGTATTATACCTTGTAAGTCTACGGTAGCGCCCCGGCCGTCTTTCAGACGCCAAAATGCGGAACAAAAACTTTTATAACTGGCGCTATCGCATACTATAACCCGGATCTGCCATTAACGCTAAACTAACAATCTACAAAGAGGGAAGAAAGGTTATACCGAACGATCCGAGTCCTTCGTTCTTTAACCATCATCCCACGCTCCGTTGCGGCTGCTCCGATCTCGTCGATCTCTGATCTCCTCTTCCAGGTGGCACCACATCATCGGATCTTTAAACGGGCTCCCGCCTCTGACTCGAGGCAACTCGGTCGTCAAGTTTGCTAAAAGAGACGACCAAGATTGATGTAGAGAATGAGTGAAATACTTTGTCTCGCTTCGTCCAAAACCATGGACGAACGGTTAATGAAGTTGCCGTGGGAATCGGGTAATGGAATGAAATGAGCTGTGAAATTCCATACACCGAAACTATTATAATCTTTTTAACCAAATGAAGTTAGTGAGAGAGAGAGAGAGGAGAGCCGGCCATATATATAGAGGTGGGGGGGGTGAGTGTAGGAGAGGGGGAGGTGACAATAAGAAAATATCTCAAGTGTGAACACACTTAATGAAAATGATGAATCATTAGCCAAGTCATCATGCATTAATGGAACCATTAAATGCAACCATGACTCACTAAACACCTCACCACTTCTAGAACCTTCTAGAAGCTTCCATACTCATCTCAAGAAAAGATAAAATCCGTATTTAACCAAATGTTAAATACGGCTGATAGAAAACTGGAAACTGGCAACTTCCAAAAGTGATCCCGAAACGAATTTCAGGATAACCCCGTAACTGTATAAATATACCCGCATTTGTATTACGACCGAATACAAATGCAACTGAGACAAAGATATTATATCCACTCTGTATAATACTCGGATCCGGCTTAAACCAAAGCCGACCAGTATCATCTGCCCGAAAAATAACACGTGCGTAAACGCACGTGCATTTTCCGAACCCTGCCATAAAACCATACGGCCTCTACAACGTTTCGCCCGAACTTGGGAAACTGTCTGTGGGGGACTCTAATGACTCGTCAGTACCCTGGCAGTGGGTTTAACCACAAGCCGTCAGCGGCACTAGCTATGCGTAACGGCTGCCCATGGACTGACCTCAAGGAAGGCTGATGAGCGAACTCATCCAGAAACCCTACTGAGCCTAACAGTGATAATGTATATACAGTCCGGTCCGTTCGTCTATGAGTATCGCATATCCGGCCTAGGGGGCTAGTAACGTCAGACCCCCAATAGCTGTATAAGTCGTGTCGGAGACAAGCCCTGAACACCCTGAGATACTACTGGAGTACCTACCAGTAAATCTCACCTGCCTTGGCCAAGGACTTGGTGTAATGGCTTTCCTAGACACAGCGCGACCTCCACCCCCAATACCGGGAGAGACGAATCCCCTGCCGATCCGCTCACGTGCCTCCATGTGTCTCGGGACTGTACCCAAAAACTACCTGTTTGCACGACTCCTTTGAGCCGTGGTAGGGTAGAAATCAAAGCACAGTGGGAACTCACACGAGACAAATGACGACCTCAGGTCGATGAACTAACCTGTACACATGTCACCAGGGAACTGCTATCTGACGATATGTATAATACCAACTAGCAGGTTCCCGGCGAGTCCTGTCCGGTGTACTCATAACCCAATGAGCACCTGTATACATCTTAGGTGATCCAACTGACACCAGTGGCTTGTGAGACCGGCCACCGCCCCTCGTCGGGGTCTCGACTGTATACACTAGTCTACTCCGGAGTATCGATGCCCTGTCTCGAAACTCCCACGACTAGGGACCACTATTAAGGATATGCTTATAGACCACCCAACTCTCACGTATATAATCGCCCTCATACTGTTGGTAGTCAAGCAAGATCCTAAGGGCTCTATCAAAGTTTAATCGTGATCAGTCACCTGAACCTATACACGACTGATAAAGACAAACCAGATAGCATACTATCATCTCGAGTAAGACTGTCCTACCGGTATAAGTCCTCCTCAATCATTGCAATCACGTACCTGCGATCCAATAATTGACTTTGAGGGCACTATATCCAACAATCTCCCACTTGCACTTAAGGCTAATTATTGCGATGTTGCGTACTCACAGCCCGTGTGAAACCAACACCCAACTCCTCTACTAATCAGTTTCACAAAGCCCGTTTGTAAAACTATTGTGTTCGAGAAATAGCCTCAGTGAGTGGATCCGCCAGGATGTTTCTTTCTATGTCTCTCTTAATCTCAAGTTCGCGGAGAAAGCCATCTCCCGAATTGAGTAATACCTGTCTTAGAATATGTCTGGATATCTGATGGGACCTTAGTTCATAAATGAACTCCAAATCCAAACTTCTTAGACTGTATCGTAAACTGAACCTAATCAGTATCCGGCACCATGCCTCCCACAGTATCCTCTTGGACCACTTGTCCATAATACCGTCCCTCTTCGTCAGAGGGAAAACTATAACTCTGACAATCACTCTGTCATCCACGTCACCTTTGAAGCCTGGAATGATAACCGTCTCCCGAAGGAGGCTGCCGTCATCAAATCCGTAGAACATTCACTTATGTTCTAAAACTGCTTCCTTATGTTTCTCCAGGATTGGATTAATACAAACTTATTGCATCTAGTGCAAAAACAACATTTGGTGTGGTACTTGACATCTCATGATTGACTCAACTGCCTAAGCAAGTGATCTGCCAATCATGCACATCCCTCTCCCCTTTAGTCTGTAAGACACCTTTAGAGAGGGTGACTCCATCACCTGCAGGTACACCACCATGCTAGGAGTCATCTATTCTAAAAACCATTAGAATACTGTCAAAGTACCCAAATTGGGAAACTACCCAAATCCAGATCTAAAACCATAGATCTAGAAACCAGAATGTCATATATTATATCCATATCCTGTCTGGAGAAACAACTGTGTGACGACCACAGTACAACCGATCGTAGTATAGGAATTTTACTTCCTACTATGTATATGTCATCCAAATACCAGGACATCACACTCTACTACCTTCTTAACAGATCCATCCCCTATTCTGATGAAGTCAAACCTATGACTGTCACATCAAAATTAGATGATCAATCTCCGCTATAACTGCTCTAGTCTATAAATAGACATAAGCTACTTGCCCACTATGCTTCTGCTTCTCCCACTGACCACAATAACCCTCCTACTGGGTCTCATAGCCTGGAACAATAGTAGTGTCAAGTCTGGGTAGATAAAAACCTCCCTGTCACCGTCCTTGAGGCTACCGGAGTACCTCTCGGGTGTCTGAGGTTACCCACCAAATCTGCGGAGTGGCTAATGGAATGTCAAACCTGATTGAATCTTTAGGTCAAATTAAATTTTCCGTAATCGTTTGCGGTTCTGGAATCACTTCCAGTTCTACCATACTCCCACTACTGTTTTCTGAAAAAATCCATTTTATTAAAACTGTGGCGAGTCAAGAACAATATCACTATTGATCTCCCAGATGGTAGAAAGTCAACCCTCGTCGTAGCCTGGGCCAACCCACAAACAGCCATTACAGAAACGTGCCCTGAGTTTATCCAGAGTATGGTTTTAAGCATAAGCCGGACAACTCCCCTATATCCAATATAGAAACTTTGGCACTTATTTAATTGGAACCAGATTCAAATCATGCAGCTGTCTCCAGTGCATATCAACTTTAATGGAGAAATGCTTGTAAGTCCACGTTGCGATCCCCGGTTCTTACGGGGAGGCGGAAACGGTATAAAACTCAAATTTTTAGCGCATGGGGCAACATGGACTAACAAAGTCGGGATCTTTTCTAAACTAAAACTAGCTATCATGCTAAAGGGAGTTAGCTACTCGGATGAAAGGTTATACCTAACTTGAACTCCTTCTTCTTGAAACCTTGTAGAGGCTGATGGTTCTTTCCTCGTTGCCTTCTTCCGTCAAAGATGGATCCACCTGAGGGTTCAACCTTCGGGCTCTTTCTCGAACTTAGAGTGAACTAGGATCTCCGGCTTGTTAAACCTTTAACCCTAGAGAGAGTAGAGAGTGTCTTTGGGGTGTTTTTCTTTCAAGGAGAGGGATTCTCAACACATGAGAAGGTTTCTCCTTGAGCTAGAGGAAGAAGAAGATGAAGTGAGGAGAGAGAAGCAATATGATAGAATGAGTTCTTTTTCCTTTTGCAACCATAACAAAAGCAAAAAGAATTATCAAATTAATAATAATAATGAAAATGAAATAGTTGATGGAAGGTTTAGGAATGACCATTATCATTTCATTCATTAAATGAATTTTGCTAGAATCAAAGAGCATCTTTGCAAAGTAATGATGATGGTCAAACATTCAACTATGGTCAACTAGTCAACCATGGTCAACAAGTCAACAAAAACCCAACCATGACACAATTTCATTTTATTAATATTATTAATTGATATATCACAAATTCAATAGGGTTTGGAAAAAGACGACTGTCAACTGTGCATGCGCACCCGTTCCGAAACCCTAATGAAAATCCTCTTCCTCCGCCTTAAACAACTGTGCATACACACCCGCATTCTTGTTCCGAGGAACATGAACACAATGAGATAAAATCAACCCCAAAACATATACCAGTATCTGACTCAAACCAGAGCCAGCCAGTAATATCCGTCCGGATTCCAAACGTGCACAAGTGCGCAGATGAGAACGAACCCTGTCGCAAAACCATGCGACCTCTACTCTGTTTTGCCCAATGGCGAATAGCCCTCTGTGTGGGACTCTAAAGACTCGACACTTACGCTGGCAGTGGGTTTAACCACAGACCGCAAGCGGCACTAGCTGTGCGTAACGGTCCCCAGGTAGATGCCGACAAGAAGACTGACGAGGTGAACTCCATCTGAACTCCTACTGAGTCTGAGTGTGACAATCTCCGTACAGTCCGGTCTGTTCGTCTGATACATCGCATGGCGGGCCTAGGGGGCGGTAAACGTCAGTCCCCTAATAGCGGTACAAGTCGTGTCGGAGTGAAGCCCAAAACACCCTGAGATAACACTGGAAGCCTACCAGCATATCTCGCTTGCCCTGGCCAGGGACTACTCGTGTAATGGCACTCCTAGACACAGCGCGATGTCAACCCCCAATACCGGGAGAGACGAATCCTGTCTAACCGTCACTGCCTCCAAGTGCTTCGGGACTGCACCCAACCATTACCTGTTTGCACGACCCCTTTGAGCCGTGGTAGGGTAGTGATCAAAGTGCAGTGGGAACACACTCGAGGCGAAGTGCCAGTGTCAAGTCAGCGGACTAAGCTGTACTCATGTCACCTGGGAACTGATAACTGACGATCATACAATGGGAGGAACTAAGTTCATCTCATGAACAAATATACATCCAGACTGCCTCTTGGTAGCATCTTTAGTAGCGATGTATCCAGCCTTTATCGTCTAGTTTGCCACGGTATCTAGCTTGGAACTCTTCCAACATACCGTCCCTTTACTGAGGGTAAAGATAATGCCTGTGACTGACTTTCAGTCATCCTTATGACTCTGGAACCTTTCCAGTGATTCTCCCCAGGATTAATTGATACCATCTCACTACAACTAATGAGTTTCCTAGCATCCAATCAGATCTATCTAATAGATCCAAAACCCAGAATTTAGGTGGTATCACTTTGATCCTATATGGAGAATCATTGTGATAAGCGGAGATTGACCGATCGTAGCATAGGAAACTCCTTTCTTATCAAGAGTATGTCATCCACGTACTCTACGAGGATCATCACCATACTCCCTACTACCTTTTTGTTTATACAAGGTTCATCTGCCATTTTGATGAAGTCAAACTCTTTGACTACCACATAAAAACAGACGTTCCAACTCCGCGATGCCTGCTTTAATCTGTAAAGCAACTTGCACACGTTTCCGCTGCTCCCACTGTTTACGAAGCCCTCTGGCTGTGTACTTATAGACGTTCTCTTCTAAATCATTATTTAGAAAAGCAGTCATGGCACCCAACCGCCAGATATCGTAGTCATAGTATGTAGCCATGGCAAGTAGGATCTGGATGGACTTAAGCATAGCCACCGAAAAAGGTTTCATCATAATCCACGCCTGGTCAATGATGCAAACTTTTAACAAGTCTAGCTTTGAAAGTCTCAACTTTTCCATCTACACCAAGTATTCTTCTCAAGATATACCTGCTCCTGATGGGGATTTAACCCTTCAGATAAAGCAACTAAAGTCCATACTTTGTTGGTGTATAAAGATTCCATCTCAGATCGCTAAGCATCCAGCCATTCTTACAGAGTCTCACTCCTGATGGCCAGCTCGAAACTAGTTGGGTCATCATCTCATGATGCAATTCTCGCTCCCACTGTCATAGAGAAACCGAAGTATCTCTCAGGTGGGTGAGGAACCCTACTAGATCGTCGGAGAGGCTGAGGTTCGTTGGTAACTATTGAATCCTTTGGTTCTACCAAATCATCTGCTGTAGTTTGTATAGCTGGAACCTTTCCAGTTGTACATAACAGACCTTGCCTTGAGCTTGTCCGGATTATGCTTTTAGACATAGCCCGGACAACCCCAAATCTTAACTAACTTAAGATATGGGCTCTTCCCTTTCCATATCACATATGAAGTGGTAGGCAACTGATTTAATTTGAACCCTATTCAATAGGTATGCAACTTCATAAGTGCATAACTCTCAAAAGGAAATAGGTAACGCAGTAGTACTCATCATAGAGCGCACCATATCATATAGGGTGTGATTGCTCCTCCCCGATACAACGTTGTGCTTTGGTGTATTCGGAGGAGTAATGCTGAGAGAGAATCTCATTCTCCTTTAGAATAGTCCAGGAATTCCATGCACAAGTATTCTCCTCCCTGATCTTATCATAGGACATAATACTTATACCCATATTTTGGTTCTCTACTTCTAATTTATATTCTGTGAATATCTCAAAAGGTTCGGACTTGTGTTTCAACAGGAACATATGTCTGAATCTTGAGAGATTATCAGAGAATTTAATGAAGTACAAAGAACCGGTCTTGGCATGTGTAGACAGGGGACCTACATACATCAACATGTATTAGTCCCAAGAGTTCATTAACTCTTTCTCTGTTTCCAATAAACAGAGCTATGGTCATCTTATCTTTGTGACATGACTGGCGAGTTTCACAAGATGTAAATTCAAACTAATTTAAATATGCATCTTTATGTAACTCCAACTAGTCAGGTCGCATTGATATGACCTAGTCTACAATACCTCAAGAAGGATCCATTCATTTCTGAACTCTTCCTCTTGTGTTTGTTCCGTATACTAAGAACTGTAATTTGATTTAGAACATTAATACTTTTAGATAACGTGCCTGAACCGATCAACTTTTAATATAGGAAATGTTCAAAATATTATCCAACAATACAAAATTTTATCATTTCTTTACTAATAAAGAGACTGATATGATTTTGTACATCAGGTTCGGTATCTAATAGCATTTGTTCAGAATCAATGTATTGGTAATACAGGGTGACAGTGACCAACAGACTTGGCTGCAACACTTGCCCCGTTTTCTGCCTCATGAAACTTATCACCCGTTCTTAGTTCTTTACCTATCTGTAGCCCATGTAACAAATTACATATGCGGGATCCTGATCTGGTATCACATACCTAGGACGTAAAGAATACTGAGAAACAGTTCTGTGTAACGAACATACCTGAAGATGATGCATCAGCATGCACTCTCTTCGTTTGGGCGGCACGGGAATTCTGGTAATCCCCTAATTCCTGCTCTGTCTTATAACAATTATAAGTTGGAGCGGGACTAACGTTCCCCAGTTCAGTATAACAAGCGGGTTCGTCAATATCCGTATTATTATCTTGATTAAGGCGTGATATGGTCGCTACCTGGAGAGAGAGAGAAGAAAACACTCAGCGTGCGCTCTTACAAGAATATATTGGTTATTATTTTATCTAATCAGGATGGCTCCCACTGTTTTTATCAAATCTTCCTTCAAACCCTAAAAATAAAGACTAGCCGGGATTAATTACACGCTACAAGTTCGCCAATCTTTCAGCCAGGCCAGTGTCGGTACTTTGAGGGAGGTTCCCCGTGCTTTCGTATGGACCTAATTAAAGTAAACCTCGTTTTCCCAGAGGCGTAACCCCGTTGACACCTTTCTAGACACCTACTTGATCGGCTAATTGTAATGTGTAAAACTCTCCCAGGAGTAACAATTACTCGCAGTGGGTATCGGGATCCAACTATCTCATAGAAGGTATGCAATCTCATTGCAAATTTCAACACTTGAAATTCCCGATAATATTTTGCCCCTAGCGTCCTATGACCTTGACGCAGGCCAACAAACCATAGTCCGCTAGTCAAGTTCAACCCGTCATTTCTTGATTGAATTAAACCCACCCGCACGACCCTTGACGTAGGCCAACAAAGTCGCACGACTACCCTAATCCAATCTGCATCATATGCATAAGCAGATAAATACTAGTTAGCTACCGCACATTACGCCTTGACGCAGGCCAAAAAACGTAGCACGAATACTAACTACTACTTATCTGAAATGACGGAGGGCTACGACAGGTTTTTCTGAAAACCTATTGCGTAATGAACTTGATATCGTTGTAGAATCAAATGATTTTAAAATGGAGTGTTTTCGAGGCTTTTCTAGTTTTTCTAAAGGGGTCACTCCCGGTGAAGGGATCGTCGGCCCTTTCCTCGTCGAATGAGGTGCAGGATATATCATATATATCACTGTGCAAAGAAGAAACTATAGAAGCAATCAAAAGACAAACCGAGTGTTGTAGCATCTGCCAGTTATTGCTAAAGGAGTCACTCCCGGTGAAGGGATCTCGGTCCTTTCCTTATCGAATAAGGTGCAGGATGTTCTACAAGGAACACCGCGATGCAAAGCAAGAACTATAGCTACCTGTTTTTAATTTTGAAATTCGATTCTACAACATCTTAGGTTTCTTTTCTTTCATTAATCACATTAATGAAGTCCCATCATTTAAATTACCTAAACATCACAGATAAATACGACGTACACTTATGCCATCCGCATTCGCCTTGATGTCCCCTCATGCACCGTTAGGTTAGGTAACTAACGGCAGAGCGGGGCAGGGCTAGCGCGGGTGTAAAACATAAGTAACGTCTATATAATATATCATATATACTATATACAGTATTTATCACATCATATCAAATGATCACATCACAGATATCGCAGCAGAAGAAACATATGAAACATTGGATATACTAGGACGTCCGTGTTTTCAATACGAGCCAGTATAAAACACGGATTCCACGGTCGCGATGAATAGCCAAACCCACACCCCTAGACCCCTACGAGAGCGGCAAGCAACCCTACCAATTCTAGAGTTAGGAGACCCGGACTCGACTCCTCGAGTTGGTCTCCCACTGGACTCTAGAACCCGGTTACTTGTGCTCCCCTCCTTGGGTCTATCCTAGTGCGGAAAAGTAAATAATATACAAAAGGTGACATCTTCCGCAACCTGGAAGTGCCCCAATAAAAGAATATTACATACAAGTTTTTTACATGAATGAAAATGAAAAACACTTATCTCACATAAAACCCCCCGGCTATTCAAACACGACGATCCAATATAACATATCCAGCAACACATAACATCACATGTCATCAACATAAGTAAACATGCGTATCCCAATTGTCGTTGACATATAGCAACGAAACCGGCGATATCACATATTACACTTACGGTCACAGAAAAGAAAGTGTAAAACTACAACAGTTGGAATCCGCAAACTTTTTAGACATCGCATGCCTAACCAAATGAATTCCTTAGACATCGCATGCCTAACAATTATAAACCCTGCATTTTAGTCTCATTATCGAAAACACTTTTCAATATCAAGTCGGGCAATTCAACAGGATTCCCGACATTCTGATCGAATGTTCGTCGCAAACTTTAGTAGACGGCCGCACCCCCGATACCGTCGACGAAGTGCACCAAGGCGGAACACCGCTACCGTGAGCACCCGGACGGATGCTTTCGGTGACGGGGTTCTCCTACAGTCACTTGGTCGGGGCTAAGGGGTGTAGCTGTCTATTAAGTTTATCGGCGAATATCCGCGTACACTACGTGATTGCGACGGAATTTTGATCGCATCAAAATTCCTTGGCAACCGATCAAGTGAGACTAAAGTGCTATGTTTATAACATTCATATTAGTTATCACATAACTACTTGTGAATTCCAAATATTGTATCACATTCCAGATAAACAGAAAATGTTAAACTTTCCGATCGAGCAGTCAAACACCCAAGTTTTCCCGAAACAGCTCAACACATGAAATAAGTTTAAAAACATTCACTTCATGCCTCAGTACCAACGGTCCAGCCGTAGAAGGGTCAAGCCAACGCCTCACATGTGGCATGCCGTACTGCCCCAAACCCTAAGGTTCAAAGGGCAGTTCAAGACGGTCACATAATCGAGTTAAGGTTTGTTGTCTTCTAGAGGGACCATCGCGTTACTTGCACTACTTAGAACGTGATTAAACTACAGAAATATCCAACAATTGGAAATTTCCCGGCGGGGGAAAAATTGGGTATTTTTATCCGGTCGAACTTTTTAACATATTCAAAAGTTATCCGGAAAAAACACATAGACGAAGTTAAATAAACCGATCGAATTATCGAATCCCCAAAACAACCCAGAAAATTCAACTGTTTAATATCAATTAAAAATTCCCATAAAATAAAGCATCTTAAGAAAGAAATTACTGTGCAAAAATAAGTGAACAATCTCACTGTGTTGCCGCGGAACCGCCGCCCAACCTGGGGTAAGGCCGCGGTTCCGCGGTGGTTTAGTTGAATTAGGTCCACGAATTTCACAGTAATTCCTATAAAACCTTGCTGAATTTTTTGGCTATTTTTAATTCACAAAAATCCAAAATTCCAGAAAATTTCCAGAGAGTGGTTTGAGTTAGGGTTTCGGGGTTCGTTCGGATTTCTAACATCGTCTACTCATCGCCTAAGGCTCTAGCTAGGCTCTGATACCACTGTAGGGTTCCTAGGCACACTAATGAGGTCTCACAAGGCATCAACCATGCCAAATTCAAAAATTTCCGGTGCCGAGAAACCCTAACTAGATCGTTAAGTAGAGATTAGGCGATAACAAATGCGAGCAAACAACTTTACTCTAAAGTGAACGAAAATACAACCTTTGTAGATCCGGTCCTCCACCTCCATAGCTCCGTGATGATGTCCCCTCGCTGCGATCATCGGATCCCGGGCTCTAGCGTCGGCTTCATCGGAGAAATGGGCGGGCTAGGTCGTCGACTTCGATGCCGAAGATGATCTATGTCGAGGCAACTCAAGATCAAGCTCCAACTTCACCAAGTCATGAAACTTGTGAAGAAAACACCCTATACTACATGGCAAATGGTAGAGGATGAAGAAATAGGAAGTGGGTTCACTTTAGAATTGGATTTCTCACTCTTTTTTTCAAGTCACCATTGAAGCTAGCAAGCTTCTTTCTTCTAGAAGAAGAAGAAGAAGAAGATAATATGATGAGAATAAGAATAATAGAAAATAAAATGATTCTTATCATATTAGCAACCATGGTTAAGTGTAGAGAATGAACTAGGGTTTATTTAAAGGGTTAGGGTTTAGGAAAGAAACAAAATGGCTTTAACTTTCAAAGCTTCATGAAGCTTCAAGTGAAATCCAAATAAAAGTCACCATTTTATTTCTCACCAAAAAGAATAAATAAATAAATGAATAAGTAAATAAAGCAAATGAAATGAAACCCTAACCATTTACTAAACATGGTTTAATTCAAACATACACCCAAGTTTGCGTGTATCATCAAACATGATACAATCTTGTGCACAAAAAATATATCACATATACAATGTGCACAAACAAGTGAGAAAAATATCTTAAGTGAACCAATATTAGTTAATGTAATATATAATTATACATTAAATCATTAAATCAACACTTGATTTAACGATCCGGTCATCCTGCATATAACCGACTAATATCAATAGTAACAACTTATCGAATCAACACTTGATCCGATAACCCGGCTATATCGCATATAACCGATCAATGTCACAAATCGCGAGAATCGAATACAGTATCACATACTAGTATTATTCTCGGCCCCACACATATCTCATATGCGCTCCTATTTCGTTTCGCTTGAGCCAGGAAACCTCTGTGTAGGACTCTAAAGACTCGTCAATACGCCGGCAGCAGGTGATGATCATATCAAACACCCACAAGCCACAAGCGCTCTGCTAAACGTAACGGCCACCCGGGTATTGAGCGATCAGAAGATCGACGAGCAAGCCCGCTCACACTCCTGTGAATCCAACCAGTAACACTTACTGTACAGTCCGGTCTGTTCGTCTGATATGTCACATGTCTCGCCTAGGGGTGGTAAACGTCAAACCCCGGTAGCTTGATAAGTCGTGTCGATATGAGGTCTATAACAGTTCGAGAAACTACTGGTAACACTTACCAGTAAATATCAGCAACCCTGGGCAGGGATTTCCGGTTATAGCCAATCGAACACAGCGTAACATCAACTCCCTATACCGGGAGAGACGAATCCCCTCCTATCGCTCATTGCCTCCATGCGATTCGGGACTGTACCCAAAAGCCACCATTTGGCACGCCCTCTTGGACATGGTAAGGTGGAAATCAAAGCACAATGGGAATCACACAAGACTCTATGACGATCTCGGGTCAACAGACTACACTGTACCAGTGTCACCAGAGAACTGCCATCTGACGTAAGGTATAATACCATCTGGGAGTTCTCGGCGAGTCCGTCCAGTGTACCCAGTCTCCACTGAGCACCCGTATATCATCTCTGATGTCAAACACCAATGGATATGGGATCATCCATCGCCCATCTGTATGGTTCGAGAAGGTATACGCTAGTCTACTCTGATATATCGATGCCCCGTCTCGATATACCCACGACTAGGGACCTTGAAGGATGTACTTATGGACTACCATGTCCCCACTAGTATGATCCGCATCATAGTCCAGGTAGTTAAGTACACATCTTAAGGGCTTTACCAACATGTAACAGAGTGACAATTAGTGTTCACGTTAAGATAAAGAGCAACCATATAACATACTATCATGTCGAGCAAGAAAGTCCTCCCTATATATGTCCCAGCATCCACTACAATATACATCCTATGTACAGTAATGGCCTCTAGGGCATACATATAACTAACACATACACTGGTTATATGGTTGGACGGGATCCACATGCATACATACACTGTTTATATGGTTGGACGAGATCCACATGCATACATACCTTGATTATGGTTGGACGAGATCCACATGCATTCATACCTTGATTATGGTTGGACGAGATCCATATACATGCATTGATTATTACTGTTGGATGTTATCCGCGTGCATATAGGCATTGACTACCTTGTTGGCACATATACAGACCCGGTCACCCTAGATATCATAGTATTACCTTTATGATATAGTTGACCTAGGAGTCGTTGTTTATTCGATTTCTATCTGTTGATATTTTTCTACTCACGAGTTGGCAACTCACCCCCGTTGTGCCACATTTCTTGCAGGTTGACCGCTTGGATCAGTAGCGGCTTCGCTGGCATACAGTTGCATTCGGGTGTTTTGCATTGGTAGGTGGGACATTTGTATCATTCCCACTCTTGTATCTACATTTTATATTGTATCTAGTCAACTCCATCAATCAAAATTTGTAAACTGTATAAGTAAAGAGACTTAGTGAGATTGTGTTTGCGAGACTTAGAGCGAGGGGTTGTTGGTTTTTATGTCTTGCTCATTTACTTATCTTTTGTGGTGAACTTCGCCGTTGGGCGTCGTATACTTATTTATATTGTCTTGCGTGGTTGTGATCCGCCGTTTGGCGAAAAGCTAGCTTCCGCTTGGGGATGCCATTATTCTTGTTATATATTTGTGGTTTTGGATCAAAATATACAAAGGAGGTGGTGCCAAATTTTTTTAAAAGACGAAACATGTTTTCAAACTAGTAAATTTCACTTGCATCATTCATGTTCCTTTTCTATGCATTAAGAAAACCTGATTTCATTATACCTTTATTTTAAAACCTCAACTCCTTTATTTTCTTAAAAGGTTTAGATTTCTGGGTTTCAGCTTACTTGAATTCCGTTACGCCTTTAGATGTTGCGTGATTCAAGTGCTGGTCATGAGCTAATTTTTCAGGTCGTGACAAAGTTGGTATCAGAGCGCTAGGTTTAACCTTGGTTCGAGTCTATGTTTGACTATGCGTAGTCTAGGGTGGGTATTATTTCGGAACCTAGGCTTGACCCTACGGAACTTAGACTTGAACGGGGGGGTATTATGCCCGAACATTCGTTTTATAGGCTGACCCTGATTGATGGAGTAGGTAGCTTGAGTAGAGTGACGTACCGTACATATGTTCCGCGGCATATTTACGATACGATACCCTACTTAAGAAACCTTAGGATGTACATATTTTTGAGACCGGTGATTCTCTTCATATCCATGATTATACATCCATTTGAGATCCTTGATTCGATTCGTTTCCATGATCATACTTTCATTGATGCTGTTCCTTCTTATGATCATGTATCCATTCTGGATCTGTCGTTTCCTTTCATGTTGTTGGTCTGCTTTCTTCGATACTCGATTGAGGTTCCTGTCACCATGTTTGAGCACAGATTGAGCTGCTGCTAGTGTTGCGGTCTGGGCGAGCTCGTCTGGTACGAGGGCCGACCGTTGTGTTTTCTGGTAACATGAGAACGTCTCGATGTAGTGTTGTGTTGTGACCTCCTGATGAGGCGAGTGCTTGGTTTTACACCGGATGATCGGGCCATTGTTAGAGCTTCCAGTTGTGAGAGGACTGTTGATGTACATCATACCTCAGAGATTTTGATGTCGCCTACCGTGCAGACAGGTGACCCAGCTGTTGCTGAGATGATGGGATGTCACTTCCAGAGCTTACGAGCTAAGATTGTCGGAGCTTCCAGGAAGAAATGCGACAGATGATAGCTAGTCTACCCCGAGTTGAGAGACGAAGGTGATTCGTCATATTGATGCGCTGACACAGGCCCAGTTGAGTTGAAGATTTCCAGTGTGGAGAGAATCTTACTCAGACCTAGAGTAGACCGATCCAGAGATGACCGCCGATATATCGCCTTTCCTGGAGGATTGAGGTATTGTTTAGCATGCGGGCGAAGAATATTCACATGCTGTATAGGCGAAGCTAAAAAGTTCGAACGAGTGTTAGAAACCCATTTTCCCCAAATTTAAAGTGTTCGGAGGAACATGCAGGTAATTCTGTGGACCCTCTAGAAGAATGAAACCCTAACTCGATATAATGACCATGGAACCGCTTTGAACCTTAGGGTTTGTGGCAGTTTAGCAGTGCCATCAGTGAGGCTTGGGTTTGCCCTTCTGCAGCTGGTCCAGAGGTGCTGTGGTATGTACCAGATATTTTTAGACTGTGCTCAGGTGTTGAGCCTTCGGAAAATTTTGGGACCTTGATGACTTGATCGAAAGGTTTGATGCCGTCCGGATACCATGTGATAAGAGATCAGCAAGCTGACCAGCTTTGGATAGAGGACCTCACCCAGAGGCGTTGTGAGTTGATCGAGAACGGACGAGTATTGAGTATTCCTCCGATGGTTGGGGCGAGTTCCCGAGGACGTGTTCGGCCAGATATCTTCTACCGAGTGATGAAGATACCGAGTTCATGACTTCGAGTCCGTGTGAGAGACTTCGGATTGACCGTGGCCGAGAACAGTTGCAGTGCGCAGATAGCATGGCGTGACGTCATAGTGGACGACGATAAAGAGGAGTGGAACCAGAAGTTCGTGCGAGACGCCGACGAGCTGTTATTACTCCCCGTCGAGATCAGAGACCTGATATGCTTACAGAGGCGCTGGATACGACCAGTTTCTGAGGAACGGTGTGCGGAACACGCAGATATCCAGAAAATGAGAAAGGATTATGTAAGAGTACCAGCCTCCGTACAGTTCGGCATAGGCGAGATTGGAAGAGACCTTGAGCAGGATTCCTTCCGGGATACTGCTGCAATGAGATTTGCACCCAGGATCAGATGTGTCATGTGTATTCAGAGAGCCAGAGGCCGACGCCAGTGACATGCTGCCTTACGAGTGGTCGTAATGATTGACCAAGAGATGACCAGAGAAGTGCCAGAACGGAATCGTTCCCGTTAGCACACCTGACAGGGCCGATGAGCCGATGGATTGCGGATTGGTAGTCTGAGGAGAAGATGAGTACCCCGAGACAGAGGACGCCAGACCGTGAGCAGGAGGCGAGCGGATGTTCTTGTTCTGCCGGTTATTAGGCGCACCGATTTATTTTTCGACATTGTAGGAGGTGTACCTCGATGAACTTTGTTACGATTTACGTTTGTGATCCGAGTATCACGCTTATATTGCTTGGATTTGAGTTTTGAGGATTGAGTTTCATGATATTGATTTCGTGCACCATGGTTGCACCTACTGGGTATTTACATTTTGCGCATAGTTATCGCACCTGATATATATTTTATACACCGTTGTGTTGATTTGTGATTTATGCATGCTTATTGCGTTGGATGTCGATTTTATACCTGCGTAGCATGTGTTTATGATTTCGTGGATTTCATACAGTTGATTCAATTTTGCGTGTGTGGTACGCGCTCGATTTGATTTTTGCACTCGGTATAGCTTATATGTGCTTGTAGTGCATTGATATGTGTTTTGTGCACGCAGTTGCACACGATTTTGATTTATACACCTTGGTGTACTCGGTGTTGCTTTTGATGCGTTTGAGTTATTGATTGTATTTCGTGCATTTGATGCACCCGATGTTATTTCGTGCACAATAGGTGCACCAGATATTGTTGTTATGCACACCGTTGCGGTGGACAGATGCTTTTGTGCACACCCGTTGCACTTAGTTTTGCTTTGTGCGTATTATGGCACCTGTATTTGGATTTGATTTCCATGAGCATCAGACGCATGTGATTTTTAGATACGCCTTTTGAGGCTGATTTTGCTTTTGAGCACTTGTTTTCATGATTGGGCACTTTATTGTGTAGTAGTCAAACATGACTGATTTGAGGACAGTACCTAAGTACTTTGCATACATTAAAAGATTACCAAAAAATGGGGTTTTCAAAAGGAGCTATAGTCTCGCTATTTCCTACGTGTCCGTGAGCGACACGAACGCTTATAAAGGAAAACCTTTTGGGATATTTTGAAAACGACGGAACGTGTGTTTAAGAAAATATATATGGACATATATTATTGTTTTAAAATGAGCGTCCGTCAGTTATGCCGTGAGTTACGCATTCCCGCGGCGGGTTGGAAAATATTTTGCATGTATTTTATTCAGATTTTGGAGTTTTCAAAGATGCGTACTATACACGTATTATAGTATTTGACTAGTGTATATTAGATTTCAGTAGTGGATTTCGAAATCTGCATCTTTATTGTAACTCCGAGGATATGCGTGCAAATCCGATGATTTGCGTGACGCTTGACGGAGTTGATTTTGAGTTTTGTACGCGTTTTCATGCGCACTTGGTGCGTTGTGTTATTTCTGCGTTTTCCATGATTTCGGAGCCCCGTTGTTTTGAGCCGATTATTGAAATGTTTTAGATTTTGGGGGTTTAAATTTAAATTCGGGGATCGAATTTATTTAAGGGGGGAAGATTGTAACATTTTAGAAAATATAAAATATTATTTTTGGGAATTTAATATTAAAATAATATATTTCCCGAAAACTGCCCGATTTGCGAAATTGGGGTTTTCGAAAAAGGGTATAAATATATACCAATAATTGTGAAATAAATAGAAATTAAAATGATTTATTCATTTAATAATATAATTAAAGGATTTGGAATTTTCATAATTTATTATATGCAATTTTGATAAAAACCCGATTAGTGCACTGCTAATCGCGATTAAACCAAATCCGCGTTTTCCACAGTTTTCCACGGTTAGTGCACCATGACATGTTTTATTTTGTTACATGTTTCATTTCATTTGGGTTATTGGTGGAGAGAAAAGAAAAAGGAAAAGAAAAAGAAAAAGAAAAAGTCAAAGGGGACAAAATGATTAGGTTAGGTGGATTATGTGTGAGAGAGAGAGTGTGTGAATTTGTGAGAGAGAGAGGGGGGCTGCTGCTGCCACTTCCTTTCCCCATCTTTTTTCATCTTCTCTCCTTCATCTACTCAAGCTCACAACCCTCCCTTTCCATCCCTAGACCTATCTCCTAATAAGCCCCAAAACCCTACACACCCTTCACAAAAATTAATCCTCTCTTCAACCTCTACACATGGGACCAAGAAAATTCAGATTTCGATGATCTTAGGGATTCATGGGTGCTATATGAGGTAATTCCTTCACCAATTTGGTAGTTTTTTATTTACTTTAGTATTCATATGTGTTTAGATGTGAAATTGTGAAGTTTAGTGAACTTTGGGAAACCCTAGTAAAGGGTTTGAGTGTTGTTTGAAATTGGTGATGTTGTGGCTGTTAACTAGACTTGGGGGCTGTTTAATGACCTGGACCAGAACTTAGAAACCCCAAAACACGGATTTAGAAACCCCGACATCGGATAAATGTGTGAATTTAGAGGGTATTTTGGAATCTGGAGCAACCCGGGGACACTAGAAATGATTTTGCAATTACTGGGAGTCGTGTAGGCACCTAGGAAGCTACCACTGAGACCCGAGCCCCTAACTCCAATCCCAGGCCGCAGATAAATTCAATCTGGCCGCAAATTGCGGCCAGGGTAAGTTGGAACTGATCCGTATTTGTTCTGGGGTCCCTTTAGATGTAAATTAGGCCCTCCATATATGCAGAATTGACCAATTTGGCCTAGGGTAAAATCTGGGAGCACTTTGGTGTGTATTAGGCTATGATTTCCGTATTTTGAAATGTTAATTCTTGATATTTGGATTTGTATTTGGTTGTTGGATGTTTGTACATCGACAACAGGGGTGGTTTGATTGTTTTGCACGTGTAGGCCATAGGTTCTAACCTATGAGCGCACCGTGCGCCGTATCGGTTTTCCGGATTCGATTTTAATACGTATTGCGACTGTTTATTATTATAGGTACCTTTGCGTGGATTTCGAGGCGACGGAGCATGGCGTCATCGATTTCGGCGAGCGAAGACCAAGGTGAGTGGATTTATATCCACGGGGGAAGTCGGGTGGATGGCGTATAGCACCCCCGCAATGTATTGATAGAAAACTGATTATAGAATATGGTTAGGACACCTAGATTAGGAAACTAGGGTTAGAATGAAGATAGCTATGAAACCATATTAGAAACTAGAGGATAGTTAGAAGTGATATGTTACGACTATCATAGGATGGCGTTTAGCGATATTGCCGTTTAGGGTACTGTAGGACTAGATAGTCGATGTAGATGCGTCATCCGAATCATACCTTTTTCTAAACCAAATAATCGTATGTATCTTTTAAATATATACCTTGAGGGATGTTATGGATTTTCAAATGATATCTTTTCCTTAAAAACACCGTAACCCCTATTTTCAAAACTACGATTTACTTCTTTAAAAATCTGATTGTATGGTTCGGGTGTGTGTGTTAGATTAGATACCTATACTTATAGTAGAGATAGAATGTTATGTAAACTCGACTTGATATGAGATATAAATGCGATGAAAGAATATAAGACGGATATGATAATATGATGATATGATGATATGTTGGTATACGGATGCGAGTCGATCGAGATGATTTATACCCTGCCGGTCCCCTGATATGAGATTATTGCGGATGTGAACCGGGACATAGGTACATAGATATATATACATACATAGAATGTTGTGAATCATGGATGATAGGCCGTATGTGATATTAGGCCGTACTCTTATTTGTCTTATAGGATGATAGGATCCATATTAGCTTAATGCCGCTGTACGATGATTTTCCGTGTGTGATGAGTTTGACTTGATGATTGATCCTTACTTTTGACTAAAGGTTGTCATACGATGGATTATACCATACGCGTTGATGTTTTGGATGGATGCCGATTGATAGATTCACGTGCTCGATCATGTTATTTACGTATACCCGTCAGCATTTGCATATGTTTTACCTTATGCTGCCTTCATGTTATTCGCATCGCATACATCATGCTCTATGATTTTTACGCATTGAGATATGCTGTTTTCATGAGATTTCTGGATTTGAGAACCGTGGATATTTTAAAAGAGATTATGTGTTGTTTTAAAAATCCGGTTTCTCTTGATATGATATTTCAGTGCGTCCACCATGTGTTTTCTCGGTTCTGAGAGCGACATGTGAAACCCGATTCGAGGAGGCGGATGAGGGCGATTGCGGGTACATGGTGGACCCGGTATGGTACCCCGGGACGAAAGAGAGATTTTGTGTGGATGACGATGAGCCTGGCAGAGGGACTACTACCTACCGGTGATAGCATTTGGGCTCGGCGGATATCCGGAGGATACCTACCGGAGTCGAGAGATGATATGGGCCGATCCGGACTGATGGAGCTCGTGGACCGATCCGGACTGACGGAGCGCGATATATGAGGATTCACGTGCCGATGCTGGGCACGGTTTTCATGATGTTTTCGAGTGTCGATGCTAGGCATTCAGGTTCCATGATTTTTGATGTGTCGCGAGGGACACACGTTGATTTATATCCTCATGCTTACATACATACATATAGTGATTATATGGTTGGACGAGATCCACATACATACATACACTGATTATATGGTTAGACGAGATCCACATACATACACACACTGGTTATATGGTTGGACGAGATCTACATGCATACATACACTGATTATATGGTTGGACGAGATCCACATGCATACATACCTTGATTATGGTTGGATGAGATCCATATACATGCATTGATTATTACTGTTGGATGTTATCCGCGTGCATATAGGTATTGACTACCTTGTTGGCACATATACAGACCTGGTCACCCTAGATATCATAGTATTACCTTTATGATATAGTTGACCTAGGAGTCGTTGTTTATTCGATTTCTATCTGTTGATATTTTTCTACTCACGAGTTGGCAACTCATCCCGTTGTGCCACAGTTCTTGCAGGTTGACCGCTTGGATCAGTAGCGGCTTCGGTGGCACACAGTTGCATTCAGATGTTTTGCATTGGTAGATGGGACATTTGTGTCATTCCCACTCTTGTATCTACATTTCATATTGTATCTAGTTAACCCCATCAATCAAAATTTGTAAACTGTATAAGTAAAGAGACTTAGTGAGATTATAGTTGCGAGACTTAGAGCGAGGGGTTGTTGGTTTTTATGTCTTGCTCATTTACTTATCTTTTGTGGTGAACTTCACCGTTGGGCGTCGTATACTTATTTATATTGTCTTGCATGGTTGTGATCCGCCGTTTGGCGAAGAGCTAGCTCCCGCTTGGGGATGCCATTATTCTTGTTATATATTTGTGGTTTTGGATCAAAATATACAAAGGAGGTGCTGCCAAATTTTTTTAAAAGACGAAACATGTTTTCAAACTAGTAAATTTCACTTGCATTATTCATGTTCCTTTTCTATGCATTAAGAAAACCTGATTTCATTATACCTTTATTTCAAAACCTCACCTCCTTTATTTTCTTAAAAGGTTTAGATTTCTGGGTTTCAGCTTACTTGAATTCCGTTACGCCTTTAGACGTTGCGTGATTCAAGTGATGGTCACGAGCTTATTTTTCGGGTCGTGACAGTTGTATTTTCTACTCTAGCTAATTTAGTTTACAAGTTATAGTCTATGGTTGGATTCTAGGTTAAGGTGCTCTTATTCGCATGGATTACTTCGTTTTTCCGCTTCCGCAAATGCTTTTAAACATCCGTCCAACGAGTAAGACCCCCTTACAGTGGTATCAAAGCCGTCCATAGACTATAAACTTGTTTTTGATGGCCGATTGAATTCAAAACCAACTTAATTGTTCACTGTTGTTTAAAAATCGTCCCAAACCAGTAACTATTTTTTCATATATCTCGCATCCCGGGACTGTCGATTCGGACCGAGAGCCCCGTGGTGGCACAGGAGCGACCCCAGAATTGTCCCTGTAGGCTTGGGTGCTCCCACACGTGAAACCATCATGAAATGGTCTCGGGTGTGGCTCTAGGACAGCAAGCGTGAAGCTGCGTGCTTACTGTCCCAGCAGCCAACCCATAGCCACAATTGTTGGCTATAGCGACCTTAAGTTAATTATTGAATCGCAGGCGCGCGATTGTGATGATTGAGGGAGGATGTATACGGGGAGAACAGTCTTACTCAAGATGATAGTATGCTATCTAGTTTGTCTTTATCATCATGTACAGTATTAGGTGGCATTACAGATCACTATTACATGTTGATAGAGCCCATAAGATTTTTGCTTGACTACCGGCATTATGATGGCTATTATATACGTGGGAGCTGGGTGGTCTATAAGCACATCCTTAAATGTCCCTAGTCGTAGGAGTATCGAGACTGGGCATCGATACTCCGGAGTAGACTAGTGTATACTTATCGAGACCCTGACTAGGGGCGGTGGCCAGTCTTACAAGCCATTGGTATTAGTTAGTCACCTAAGATAGTATATAAGTGCTCATTGGGTTATGAGTACATTGGACAGACTTGCCGGGAACATGCTAGTTGGTATTATACCTATTGTCAGATAGCAGTTCCCTGGTGACATGAGTACAGGTTAGTCTGTCAACCTGAGATCGTCATTTGTCTCGTGTGAGTTGCCACTGTGCTTTGATTACTACCCTACCACGGTTCAAAGGAGTCGTGCAAACATATTTTAGTTGGGTACAGTCCCGAGCCGCATGAAAGCAGTGAGCGGATCATCGGGGATTCGTCTCTCCCGGTATTGGGGATTGATGTTGCGTTGTGCACGGGTGGCCATCACCAGAAATCCTTGGCCGAGGTGGAAGATAATTACTGATTTGGATCAGTAGTTTCTCAGTGGGTGATGGGCTTCATACCGACATGAAATATCACGTTATTAGGGGTCTGACTTTATCCACCCCATAGACCCGATATGCGATACTCTTAGATCAATAGACCGGACTGTATGGAGATTGTCACCGATATTCTCAGTAGGGGTTTGGATAAGCTTGCTCGTCGGCCTTCCTTTCGCTTAATACCTGGGTAGCCATTACGTACAGCTAGTGCCGCTGATGTGCTTGTGGTTATACCCACTGCCAGCGTATTGACGAGTCTTTAGAGTCCCACACAGAGGGTTTCCCTGGTTCTGGCGAAATGATGTAGTAGCCGTATTAGATACGTGCAGGGTTCCGATCGATTGATTGTACTATGTACCCGGACTTTCGATCGGACAGTTGGTAATACTAGCCAGCTCAGGATTGAGCCGGATTATTAAATCAGGTATTGATTTAATAATTTACATATATATATATATATATTTCGATATGTATATTCTAGTATTATGTTCTTTGTGTTATTTTATCTCTTTGGATATTCGTATTTCGGTACGAATACATGTATGAATATATAGTAGAATGTAATCCGTATTTATCCGGAAAATATTCTAGAAGGTGGACACTTCATTTTGGATTTACTCATTTGTTAAAAATGAGATAATGAGGTGGAAATTGAGAATGGGGAGTATGGTGAGAACCATGCTTGCATAGTGTGCACAAATGAATTATTAATTCATTTGTGCATACTATTCAAGTATGGCTTGATTTTTAAAATGTTTTACAAAACCTAGCATTTGATTTTCTCTCTCGATGGTGGTTCATTATTTTCTCACTTGAGATTTTTGGACCCTCACCATTTTTAGCTTCACTCCCCTCTCTTGAGTTTCCTTAGTTCCTCCACCTTCATCTTCCACCTCCTCTCAACCATATCATATGTTGAGAATCATGAGAGGAAGTGAGATGAGATAGATAAACACTCAGTTCACTCACTACATTCTAGGCATTCTAGAATAGCATCTTAGAATCCTTAGTTGCTTCACTTGCTTTTTTATGTGAAGTTAGAGCCATGACTACATCTCTCGGATGGATCATCTTCGACGGAGGAAGACCGGTGGCCAAGTTCGTTCGAGCATGCCTTATTGAGCTAAGGAAGGTGATGGAAGACCGAAGGACTTGGTTCTTTTGGTATAATCACTCTAACCCTTTAGTTTAGCTCCTATGCATGTTTTTGTTATATAGGGATTATGGGTCGATCCGGGTTATCGGGTTGTTCTAGCGCTAGTTTCATAAATTTTTGTTCCGCAAACGGTTACGATAGATGGCCAGGGCGCTGGCATAACCCAACATGCTACAATTTCATGGTCATGGGTTGGAGCCCCCACCCAATGCCCCCCAGGGCCTCATGGGTCATGCCCGAGGTCCCCCCGGTGTCTCGGGTAGTTTTGTGGGTCGTTTGGGTTTTGATTCATGGAAGAAATGGTTGTGTTTTGGGGCCGGGACTGATCTTGAATTTCAGTTTTTAGAAATTCGATTTCGGTTTCACGGGTTTTGGAATTCGTTGGCCATGGGTTCCGTATTGACGCGGTTAAAGTGGTTAACCTTATTAATGCGATGGCATATGTGATATGAGGTGTTTAACGTCGCCGAATTAATGTGATCAATTCAACAGGGTTGCACATGTGAGTCTGATCTATGTTAAAGTTTTTTTGGTGTGGATTGGATTGTCAAGAAATGAATAGCTCCGTGCGGAATTGTGTAATGTGATTATTTCATTTCATTCATGTTATAACCAAAATATATATTTTTTTATTCGGGGCGAGCGGTCGACATGTGCCCATTGCTACCACTTTTTGTATTATTATTTATCGGGGCTCGATCAAGCTGCGATCGATGTCACTGTTGTATTAATACAGGTTTTAGTATTACCCTATGGAGAACCTCACTGGCATCCAGGTTCTAGATTGCAGTGGGTGGCCATATCAAGGAGTTAAGACCAGGTCACTCGATTCTAGAATTGGCACGCTGCTTGCCGCGCTTGTAGGGGGTTAGGATTGACTGGCGGAGGAGTGCTTGAGTTATCGGATTCGAGAAAATGCTGGGTGGTCCCGTCATGGTGTTGATGCCGGGTCGCCTCCTTTTTTTGGATTGGCGGATACTTGCCACGCTCGTAGGGGGTCTGCTTTTGGCTACGTACGGGCTATTCACGCAACCGGGGAATGTCGCGCTTCATTTGTGGCTCAAACGAAACATGGGATTCCTAGGTGATCCGACCATTCCAACTCTGTGATGTTGTTTTTCCGCATGTTGTAATGTGATTATTTGTGTGTTATGATATTTTGATATATGTAATATATGATATATATAAATAAATGCTATATACATTTTGCATCCGCGCTATCCCTGTCCCCGCTCTGTCGTTAGTTAAGTAACCTAATGGTGCATGACGGAGTCCCATGGCGAATGCGGATGGCGTATATGTGCATTCTATTTTTTCCTTTTTATATTGTTTTCTGTAATGGTTGTGTGAGAAGAAAAGTGCTAGATAATGCGATTATCTAAATGATGGGATTGTATTAATTACATTAATACAAAGTAAAATAAAGCTATACGTTGTAGGAACCACTTTTTATCTAAAAAGGGAAATTTTAATCGATTCTTTTGCTTTGTATCGTGGCATTCAGTTAGGAATGTCCTGCACCTCATTCGATGAGGAAAGCGCCTTGATCCCATCACTGAGAGTTCGCTCTTGAGCAAAAGTTTGTGTTACTAAAATTATTTTTGTAACCGTATTCTTTTGCTTTGCGTCGAGGTATTCGGTTAGGAATATCCTGCACCCCATTCGATGAGGAAAGAGTTTTAGATCCCTTTACGGGGAGTTCACTCTTGAGCAAATGTCTACGCGACTATAACTTTTCAAAACCACTCGGTTCCTACGACGATATTAAGTTCATTATGTTGATAGTTTTCTTCAAAATCAGTCGCATCCCTCTGTCATTTTAGGAAGTAGGGTACTTAGTATTCGTGCTACATTTTCGACATCGTTGAGGCGTAGTGTACGGTATCTAAGTGGTGTCTTCCTGCTTGCATGTGATGTGATTAATTAGAACAGTCGTGCGACTTTGTTGACCTCGTTAAGGGTCGTGCGGGTGGGTT
The DNA here is from genome assembly GCA_030015575.1 of Agapanthus africanus. NCBI lineage: Eukaryota > Viridiplantae > Streptophyta > Magnoliopsida > Asparagales > Amaryllidaceae > Agapanthus > Agapanthus africanus. The sequence continues at coordinate 725,818,936 of CM057339.1, forward strand.
TAAATTAATTACGAAATGACGGGTTAAACTTGACTTGCGACTTATAATTTGTTGACCTCGTTAAGGTCATAAGCCGTTAGGGGTAAAAACCAATATCGGGAGTTTCAAGTGTTGAAACTTACAATGAGATTGCATACCTACTATGGCGTGGGGTGACTTGTTGAATCCGTCAATGTTACCCCTCCATGATAGTTTGGATCCCGATTCTCACTGTGAGTAATTATTACTCTTGAGTGATTTTCTATACGAAATCTCGGCCAGTTCTCCTTTTAGGGTTTGAAGGAGAATTCGACGAAATAGTGAGATCCATCATGATTAGATAAATATACCAATCTAATTAAGGTTAGAGTGCATACTGAGTGTTTCTTTTCTCGCTCTCTGGCAGTGAACCTGGACTGACCTTAAACTAAGACTCGTTAACGACATTGACTGACCATTTTACAAGCTTATTGCTTTGGAATGTATGGATTGCCCTTGTTAGTGTTTATGCCCTAGAGGCCATTACTGTATCATACTAGTTTATATATTACTAATGGAAGCTTGGGATATTCACAGTTGTATTGACAGTCTTGCTAAAAATGGTAGTATACTACTTGGTTTGTGTCTACTTTAATATGTGCATATGTTTCTTTTAACGTATCACTTATACATATTAGTAGAGCCCTTAGGATCTTTGCTTGATTACCAGCGTTGTGATGGCAGTCACACTAGTGGGGGCTGGGTAGTCTATAAGCAACATCCTATACAGGTCCCTGGTCGTAGGATTATCGAGGCAGGGCATCGATACTCCGGAGTAGACTGGTGTATACGCTTCTCGTCCCAGCATAGGGAGATGGTCTATCCCACAGCCATCAGTACGTCGTACTGGAAAGAGTATGCAGGTGCTCGTTAGGTTACGGGTACACCGGACAGGACTCGCCGGGAACTGCAGGTTGGATTTATACCCATCGTCAGATAGCAGTTCCCAGGTGACATGAGTACAGATTAGTCCGTCGACTTGACACTGCTACTTCGCCTTGGGTGTGTTCCTACTGTTCTTAGATTACTACTCTATCACGGCTCAAAGGAGTCGTGCAAACAGGTAGTAGTTGGGTGCAGTCCCGAAGCACTTGGAGGCAGTGGCGGTTAGACATGATTCGTCTCTCCCGGTATTGGGGGTTGATATCGCGCTGTGTATGGAGAGCCATTACGCAAAGTCCCTGTCCAAGGCAAACGAGATTTACTGGTAGGTTCCAGTAGTTTCTCAAGGTGTAATGGGCTTCACTCCGACACGACTTATACCGCTATCAGGGGTCTGGCGTTTACCGACCCCTAGGCCCGATATGCGATAGTCCTAGACGAACAGACCGGACTGTACGGAGATTGTCATATCAGGCTCAGTAGGAGTTCGGATGGGTTTCCTCATCGTCCTTCTTATCGACATCTACCTGGGGACCGTTACGTACAGCTAGTACCGCTTGCGGCCTGTGGTTAAACCCACTGCCAGCGTAGTGTCGAGTCTTTAGAGTCCCACACAAAGAGTTTCCTTGCACCGGGCAAAAGGTGTAGAGGCCGTATGGTTTTACGGCAGGGCCGTGATCACTTACGTACACTTGTGCACGTATTATGATCGGGCAGATAATACTAGCGGGCTTTGGTTTAAGCCAGATTCTAGTATTATACAGATGGATTTATTCAGTCAAAGATTTTCCGTGTTTTTCGGAAATACGGATGGGAGGGGCAGTCTCGTAATTTGTCGGGAAGCATCTAGAAGAAGATGACTCATTTGTTTTTATTTCTTTATGGATTAAACACAAATGAGGTGGAGAGATGAGTTGTAAGTTTTCATTAAATGCTTAATGACTCATGAGATGATTCACCCTTAGTATTAAATGAAGCTCACAAGATATTTCTAGATATTTGATCAAGAGATATTTGTATGCTTCATTATATTCTTTCATGAGTTATTATTCATATCATTATCACAAAAGCTTTCTCTCTCCTCAAGTCTTCATCTTCTTCCTCAAACCCTAAAAGCTCTCATGAGTTGAGAATCCTAGGGTTTAAGTGACTAAGTAATTCATCTAAATACTTTACACCCTCTAGGACTTCTAGATTAGCAAACTAGAAGCCGTAGTTATCTCAGATTCAAGATAGAAGCTCGGACTATAGACTCTCGGGTGGATCGTCTTTGACTCGAGGAGGCCGTTGAGGTACCCATGTTCTATAGAGCCTACGAGGTGCGGAGGATAGCGATGAAGACCCGAAGGACAAGTAACGTGAGGTATAACTTCGAATCCGAGTAGTTAAACCTCTTGTACTTTGCTAGTAATGGTTTAGACACGATCCGTGTGCTCAAGTCCGTGTTACGAAGCTTTGATAATTGTTTTTCATATATTCCGCCTCCCCGCAAGCTCGTGGGGTGCGTGACATGGACTTACAGTGGTATCAGAGACTACTAAGCCTTTACTAGCTTGTTAGCAACTAATTAGAACTTCGATCATCGGAAAAACGCAAAAACATAACCCCGGACCCCTCAAGTTTCTGTCAATTTTAAACGTGTCGAAAAAATTATTTGATAGGTATGAAAATTCACAGCAGGGAATTCTAAGAATACTGGTGAAATACGTAGTCCCAACTCGGTGAGAACGCCGCGGAAGCGCGGCGGATTAGTGCAATCCGCCGCGGATCCACGGCCGAGTCAACTCCGAGTTGACTCGTATTTGCACAGTAACTCTTATTTTGTGGTGTTTTGTTTTCCTGTATATTCTGTTTCTGCCCAGGTTATTTCAGTGTTGGCTTGCATTTGGGGTAGACTCGGAAAAAGGTTGTCGATCGAAATTCTAAGTTATTTGCTAATCAAGTTTTATCTGTGATGTTTAATGTGTTCGTAAACCTCCCCTAATTGCTAGTATGTCGGTTAGCAGGGGGTTGCACATTTCTGTAATGGTTTTTACTGGTTTTTGTATATGAACTTGATTGGATCGTTGTGATGATTAGCTGGAGTTTGAGATGAGTTTTTATATTCTTTCATTCGATGTAAATTGTAATATGATGTAATATTCTTTTGCGGGGCACATCCGGGCTGAGGTTGTAGCCACCGTTGTATTATTTCATTTACTGTTTTATGCTCCTAGGATAGACCTAAGGTGGGGTGCACAAACTACCGGGTACTCTGAAGTGTTTAGTGGCCTACTCACATTGTTGAGGGAGACCGCTTCACTTCGGGTACTTGGCGGGTAGTTTGCCGTACCCGTAGGGGTCTAGGGTGGGGTAATGGCTATTCATCACAACTGTGTAATCCGTCTTTCGTTGTAGGCTCAAAGGAAACGCGGATTGCTTGTATATCCAATAATGTTTATCTGTGATCTGGATGCCTATTATTGCGTCTGACGAATGTACAATATCTATAGATTATATCTATTAGGCTTTACTTATGTTTTATACCCGCGCTAGCCTAGCCCCCGCTCTGTCGTTAGTTAAGTAACCTAACGGGTGAATGACGGGACCCAGTGGCGAATGCGGATGGCATAAGAGGACGTTGTATTTTCGTTGTTTTCTGCAATGATAGGTTAATTGATGGGACGCATTATTTTAATGCAAAGAAAATAAACCAAAGTTGAATCGTTTAAAAGAAACCACTCGGTTATTTTAAAAGAGCAGAATTTTTTAATTGCGGAGCTTTAACCACTCCTTTTAAAAAAAGCTATCAGGTTCCTTCGATTATATCAAGTTCACTACGTTCACGGTTTCGCCGAAACCAGTCGTAGCCCTCCGTCATTTCTTATGGATGGTCAGTAGTATTCAAGCTATGTTTGTTGGCCTTCGTCAAGGCATAGTGTTTGGTAGCTGCTGGGGTATTCATTTGTTGCATAGATAGATGAGTTGGTTTGGGACAGTCATATTACCTTGTTGGCCTTCGTCAAGGGTATGTACGGGTGGGTTCAAATTAACAAGATAATGATGGGCAGAACTTGACATGTGACTTATGATTTGTTGGCCTTCGTCAAGGTCATAAGAACATGGGGCAAAAATCCACATCGGGAGTTTCTAAAGAAACTGAAACTTGCTAGTGTTGCATACCATTTGGAGTTTGATGAATGTTGGTAGGATTCCTTCAGCATTATCACATGATGATATTTGGATCCCGATCCTACTGTGAGTATCCGCTACTCATCAGGAGATTCGTCACTTAACGATCAATGCTATAAACCAAGTGGGTGTCTAGAACAGTGTCAGTGGGGCTACGCATCCAGAGAAAAGAGGTTATTTAATTAAGGAACTTCGCGAAAGCGTCGTAAAACCTCCCTCGAAGTACCGACACTAGCCTGGCTGAACGGTTAAGCAAGTATTGTACGGTAAGATCGGTCCTGGCTAATTCTTCTTTTATGGTTTGAGGAAGGATTCGAGAAACAGTGGGAGCCATCCAGTTTAGATAAACTAAAAACCAATCTAAACTTGCAAGAGCATTATGCTAAAGTGTTCCCTCTCTCTCTCATTGCAGCGACCATGTGACCATGACTAGGTTACATCTAGATAACAAAATGACTGAATCTGACTTTTATGATTGGCAAAGGTCTGTCCAGATGTCCATTGCCTATGACAAGCTGGACCACCCTATTACTATTCTATCCCCTACCGTCCCAGGTCTAGTTTCCACCATCGCGGATATGGATATCCGTCAGACAAGGGAAAAGGATAATGCGAATGCCCAGTGCCTCGTGTTGGCTTCAGTTGATGGTGTATACCAGAAGCAGCACGAGAAGATGGACTTAGTTTCCATCTTTCTCCATAACAAAGATTTATATGGAGAGCAATCTCGTATCGCAAGATATGAGACCTCGAACGAATTATTTCAAGCGAGGTTGGCTGTCGGGTCATCTGTAGGGGACAGCGTCCTTACGATGACTAGATATATTGATGAGCTCAAGGACCTGGAGACCACGTTGGGAAACAGGTCATGAGCTGACTTATTTCCACAGTCCCTACCCTCTACTTACACCCTGAAAGAAACCAGGGAGACACCCACTCTGCTTAATGGGGGGCCTTCTTCTTCTGCATCCAGGGCGAAAGCAAAGGGTGAAAAGAAGAAGACCTCCACAAAGCCGATATATGGTATCAATGAAGTAGAAGGAAAGGGAAGAGCAAAAGTTTCGGGACTTGGTGTAGGTAAGGAGGGATGTTCCTATTGTTATGGGATTGGGCATTGGCAGAAGGATTGCAGGGCTTTGGAAGCCAGTAGCCAGGATACGAAGCATGTTGTGGCTTCGGCCTCGAGTGTGTATGTAATTGAGAATTGTTCGTCAATTAACTTTACTTCCTGGGTACTAGATATCGGAGCAGGATCCCATATCTATAATTCATTACATGCTTTGAGAAACCGTAGAGTTATCAGGGTAGGCGATTTGTCTCTCAGAGTTGCGAACGGAATGAGCGTGGACGCTGAATCCATGGGAGAATATCGCCTAGGTTTGACAAGTGGGCAGATATTGATTCTACGTAACTGCTTGTATGTACCTAGTTTGACTTGTAATATCATATCAGTGTCCTCACTTTCAAGAAAGGGATATGCTTTTACATTCGTAAGCGATGTAGTTCACATCCACCTAAATCAAGTTTTGATTGGGTCCGGTACATTAGATGACGGTATATACGTATTGAATCAAGCTCAGGTTTTCAATATCCAGAACACACTTAAAAGAAAGTCTCCAGAAGTAAATCAGGCTTTCTTATGGCATTGTGGACTAGGTCACATCAATGAAACACGGTTGACGAAGTTACATAGAGAAGGATATTTGAATCCGTTCGAATATCAATCTTATGCTACTTGTGAATCTTGTCTCATGGGAAAGATGACAAAGACTCCGTTTACTGGACATGGAGTAAGAGCGAGCGAGCTCTTGGGACTCATACACAGCGATGTGTGTGGTCCAATGTCTACACATGCGCGAGGTGGTTATTCCTACTTCATTACTTTTACGGATGATTTTTCTAGGTATGGACATATCTTCTTAATGAAGCATAAATCCGAGGCCTTTGAGAAATTCCAGGAATACAAGAGTGAAGTGGAAAACCAAACAGGCAAAAGTATCAAGACACTGAGATAATAAGGCCATAATTGTAGTTAACATGTATTCATCAAATAGCCAATGTGGATTGTGATTATACTGTTACTTCATTGTTTGTGCTGAAGTCCATACGGATATAATTTGCCACCGTTGTCTTCATGACTATGATATCTGGTATGAGGATGACTATAACATATTTCTAAATATAATTTAGAAGTGTACGTATATATGACTTTATCAGAAGATTTTCTTAGTCAGTGGGAGCAGCGGATAGTGTGCAAGTTGCTTAAATCTATTTGTAAATTAAAGCAGGCATAACGAAGATGGATCATTTGTTTTGATATTGCGGTCAAAGTGTTTGACTTCATCAAAATTTAGATGGACCAGGTATTTGTAAGAAGACCGTAGGGAGTATTGTCAGGTTCCTCATATAGATGTGGATGACATACTCTTGATAGGAAGTGATGTTCATATTCTACGATTCGGTCAAACATTGGTTGTCATTGTTTCTCATTTATGGATTATATATATATCATTGATTCTGGTGACTAGATCTATAGATTTAGATCTGGTATGGGTTTTGGGATTGTCCTAATTCAGGTATCTTAACACCATTCTAAAGTGGTTTAGAATGGGGGACTCCTAATGAGGTACTATACCCGTAGGTAATATGGTCATCCTTTTTAAAGAGACGTCTTTCGGGACCGATGAAGAGAGGGACTCGCATGTATGACATTCGACATGTTTCGGCAGTGAGGTCAATTATGCGATGTTATATACCAGACCAGATATTGCTTTTACACTTGGTATAGTAAGCAAAAATTAGTCAAATCCTGGAGAAATATAGGAAAGAGTGAAGAACATATGAGATGTTCTTGGTTTATGGTAATGCCAGACTCCTTCGGGATGTGATTACTGATTCAAGCTTCTATGGTGACAAGGGTGATAGAGTATCTGTCGTGAGTCATTAGTTTACCCACTTATAAGGAACAATATGTTGGAAGAGTTCCAAACGGGATATTGAGGTAATCAAGGTGCTGGATGCTGATTTTGACTCAGCAGAGGATACATCCTAAGAAATTGTTTGGATAAATACGTTCATTTATGAACATGGTCCCATCAGCTATCCAAACAAAGTTCTAAAGTAGGTATCATTCATTTTAGGAGATAGTTGATCTCCGTGAAGTTGAGATTCAGAGAGATACGTTGCAACAGATACACTCATTGAGGCAGTTTCTTGAACACAGTTTGTAAAACTATTAGTACAAAAGTTAGGTATGCAGTAGTACATGAGATGCGTGTATGCGACACCACAATAATTGGCCTTGAGTGCAAGTGGGAGATTGTTGGATATAGGTGCCCTTAAGGCAATTATCGTAGTTGCAGAAATGCAATTACTGAATTCAAGGAGGGTCTATACCAAGAACAGTCTTGCTCGAGATGATAGTACGCTATCTGGTTTGTATTTTTCAGTCATAAGCATACGTTTTGTTTGCTATAACGTATAACTAATACATGATGATAAAGCCCAAAGGATATTTTCTTGAATCCCAGGATTATGATAATGATCATACTAGTAGGGCCTGGGTAGTATGTAAGAACATCATTAAAAGTCTCTAGTCGTAAGAGTATCGAGACTGGACATCGGTACTCTAGTTTAGACTAGTGTATACGTTTCATGACCCTGTATGGTGCGATGGCCGATCCCATAACCATTGGTGTTTGATACCGATGATTGTATACATGTGCTTATTGGATGGGTTACACTGGACGGACTCGCCGAGAACTCATAAATGGTATTATACCAATCGTCAGATAGTAAGTCCCTAACCCCAAGAACACCATAGTGTCTTGTGTGTGTTCCCACTGTACTTAGATTATTACCCTATCACGGCTTTAAAGAGCCATGCAAACAGGTTTTAGTTGCGTACAGTCCCGAAGAACATGGAGACAGTGAGCGGTCGAGAGAATTCGTCTCTCCTGGTATAGGGAGTTGATGTCGCACTATGCATAGATGGCTATGACCATAAGTCCTTCGCCAAGGAAGATGAGATTTATTGATAAGTGTTATCAGTAGTTTCTCGGATGGACATAAGCTTGACGTCAGCACGACTTATCGGGTTATTGAGAGTCTGGCGGTTTCCACCTTCCAAACCCGGTATGCGACAGTCTTACACGAAGAGACCAGACTGTATGGTGAATGTCACCAATAGGCTCTAGCAGGGTACGGACGAGCTTGCTTATCGACCGGCTTTTTGTTCAATACCTGGGTAGCCGTTATGTACAACCAGTACTGCTAACATGCTTGTAGGTTAATCCAGTGGGGGGATTGATCTGAAAGTGTTTCAGATCAATCGTATATGATCCTGACCAACTTCCAGTGTATTGTCGAGTTTTTAGAGTCCCACACAGATGGTTTTCCCATTCTAGCGAAATGATGTAGAGCGCGTACGGCGATACGTGCGGGGTCCAATTAAATATGTGTACATGATACTACATGTATTAATCGGACGGACGATACTAGCCGGTTTATGATTGAACCAAATTAAGTGTTGATTTAATAATATTACTTATATATGATGATGCATATATAAACTAGTATTAATATGTTGTTCTCACACTCTTTTTTTTTGCTACATGATATGTTACATATCATGTACATGATACATATGATGGTCATGAGTAAATATATGTATAATGTTATTATATATATATATATTTGTTTGTTTTATTTTGTTATTATTTCTCTTTGCACATGGCTAAGGGTGAGGTGTATGCTATGTTGCATACACTCTCATCTTTTATGCCATGTGTTGTGATGAGAAGGAATAAAGTAGTGAGATGGCTAGGTAGTGCAAGAGCTCTAGCCATAACATTACTCCAAGTTCTCTTTCATAAAAAATGGAGAAATGAACAAAAGAAAATGAAAAAGAGTAGAGATGAAAAAAATGGAGTAAGAGAGTTCATTCTTCATACTACATCTCTTTCATTTTGATGTTTAGCACACACAAAATGAGAGTTACTTCACTCTTATTGAAGTTGGTGCTAGAACCAGTGGTTTTTGCGTGGATCATTTTCGATGGTGTCGATCGAAGATCAAGCATAATCCGTAGCGCCACGGAGCTTAGCCGGAGTCCGGATTCAACCATTGGAGCAAATGAAGTCACTTCAGAGGTTGTATTTTCTACTCTAGCTAATTTAGTTTACAAGTTATAGTCTATGATTGGATTTTAGATTAGGGTTCTCTGTTTGCATGGATTATTTCGTTTTTCCGCTTCCGCAAATATTTTTAAACACCCGTCCAGTGAGCGAGACCCCCTTACACTTAGTACTACTCATGTGATAGCACCTGAGCGCCAAAGAAGCCAGCATCTCACGTGATAGCACGTGAGCACTATCATGTGTTGAATAAGTGAGCAATGAAGCAAGAAGCATATTATATCCTATGTTGAAGCTTAAGTTTGTGGGCCCAGTGCTTAGCACTGTTGGGTTATGTAAAACCCAAAATACAATATATGGCCTAGTTCTTAGCACTGTTGGGTAACATAAATCCTAATGTTTAGTCTAAAATAGACTAAGTCCCTGATGTTTTAATCTTATTTGATTTTAAAAATCAATCGAGCTCATATGTTCAGATATTTTAAGTCGACCTTAATCTAAAACAAGATCAACGGTCCTTAACCATATTTTAAGTCGATTTTAGTCTAAAAAAGATTAACAATCCTTAAACTTCTAAACTGATGGAAGATATAGTTTAGGTTCAATTCCAAATCTAAAATTTACGGATTTGGACTAATCCATGCCCTACGGGCGACGTCAATATTAGTTTCCCTATACAATCCAAGGGCAACCCAAAATAAACAATATATATAACACGACATGAAGTGGTATCCATAGAGAAGGTGAAAGTTGTTATCGCTTGGCGAAAACGTAATTAACTGCAGGAGCTTGCATCTGCAGGAAAAAGCTTCCCCACAATCAAAAACTCCTCACATATGAGGGGGAATATGATAAATCAGCTAAACGGTCGCATCCATCCAAACCTCCGATATATAGTGCCATAAATCAACTTGGTATCTTCGAAGAGGTGAATGGATATGTTCCATATAGAACCTGCCCCTAGATTCTGGCTGGACGTGCTCCCCGCGGCTCAGCCCCTCGTTTCCGGTGGTAAACAAATTTTGGCACGTCCGGTGGGACCTTTTTCTCTTTCCACTCCACACATCGTGTGTCGTGTTCTTCGCAAAAAAAAAAAACCCGCAGTATATATGTTTATAGACCCTTGGGTCTTGGGATACTGAAGCTGGTATTTCGTCTCTATGCTGAGATCAATGGCTTTCAATTGCAACTCAAGCTCTGCCACATATGGTGGAGTCAAGTATGGGCCACTTGTAGCCTTCATTCTCTGTATTCCGGCTCCTTAAGAAAGGAAGGGGTTTCACTTCGGGTCGATACTACCACCTCCTATCCTCGGTGCCTCAATACCAAAGGAGGAAACCCAAAAGAAGTCTGTCTTCCATAGGCTGGTTCCTCAAGCTTCACCAATGACATCATTATTCATACGACTGGCACCTGCCGAAGGACAAGACCAACATTGGAGGCATAATAATCATTCTCTGAAAGAAAATAGGGGGCATGCCTGGCAAGTTCCTGAGACAAAGAAGCTCCGGTTGAAGGACATGATCGACGTCGATATTGGCGTCAAATAAGACAAGTTAGGGGCAATTCTCCATTCGGGTTGATTCCAACCGCCCTAACTCCAATGGTGAATGTCGCTGTTCCAATTAGGAACAACTTCAAAATGCTGCGAAAGGCCAGACAAAATTCCCCACCGTAGTATTGATGAAGTCTTCATAGCCCGTTGAGATCTAAAGAGAGCAGAAACTAGTTCGCTCTCCAAAAAGACTTTTCTTATATATATATAAGGTGTAGGAGGAGGTGAAAAACTCCGTCGTTCTCTGCAGCTCTTCTCCCAAGTTCAAGCAAATGAAGTGATTAATCTTTTCTTGACGTGTTAAGTAAAATGTTTCACAACCAAATAAATTTATACCGCAATCAATTAACTGTGTCGCTTGTAGCGATCGTTAGTGAGCACGGATCGTCCACTGAGATGCGTGTACTTATTCGATCTTGTTTTAGATGAGTCGAAATGAAATATAAAAAAAAATTCAAGAAAGTAATTCAAGGTTTAATTGAGTTGTCATTTCAAGAAAATCAAGAATACATTCAAGAATTAGAAATTAAGAAGATGTCCAATCAATTTGAATTATTAAGATTATGTAGAATAACTTATAGGAATCGATTGAATTAGTAGCAATGATGAATCTAACAATGACTTATTTTATCTATTGATGAATTGTTGCTAGGACGATGGTGATGAATGAAGATTAGGGATCTATTGAAGAAACTAGGGTTTCTCCTTCTCTATCCCTTGTCTTTTCATTGATCATCATTCGGATCTAGCCTTTAGCAAAGAGAATCATCAATCATTTGATCCCTAATTTGCAATGAAATAAACAAGAATGTGATCTCGATCCAAATCAGGTCATTGATGATTCTTTTTCCTAAAGTTCACAAATCTCATAAGACTTAAGATTAGTATAAAGATTTTATCATCACTTGATCTAACGATTCTCTCGAATCCTTTACAAGCGGAGATTTCACTCACACATCATGAAAATTAAAGAATCAAGAACGAAGAATTTCATAATGAAAGAATGTAAAGAAAGCGAGAATTACAATTATCACCTTTATTAAATCTTCGCAAATTTACACTTCTCAATTCGAGTTTACAAGACTAACTCTCGATCGCTCCTTTGAAAGGGAATTTATCGTCGATCTTTATTTGGCTCGATCGCCGTGAGTCTTGGATCGTCGAGGATCACGTACTCGGATGACGAATGGCCTTGTGATAAAGGATCTTCGATTGTCGCTTGATTTTGCTCTCAATGGATCTTGATCTTGAATTGGAATTTGATTGGATCTCAAGTTGTGTCACTCAACTTGATTTGAATTGTAATTGTTGCTCAATATTCAACAACTAATGAACAACCTTTGAAATGTAGATCTAGATCCCTTTTTATAAATCTCAAATGAATCTTCCCTCATAAGCTAGGTTGTTAGAGAGATCCTTCTAGAATGAGGTAGGTTGTTAGGGAAAGTCTTTTAGAATGAAGTTGTTACAAGGAGCCTTCTAGAATAAGGTTGTTATGCAGAGCCTTCCAGAAGAAGCCATATGGAAATAAAGCATCTTGAGGAAGCTAGGTAGTTACAGAGAAGGTTCTGGAGAGGTGACGTCACCGGCGCCCCCAACTCGGCCGCGGATCCGCGGCAACTCGGCCAACTCAGCGGCGGTTCCTCGGCCATATAAATGTATCTCTGCATCATTTTTCTGTCTTATCTTGGTGTTTGTATTTGGGTTTTCATTTGACATCTGGAATCTTATAATTCTTTCTTGGATGCTGCCAGATTTTAAGTCTTTGACTTGATGCGTTTTATCGGCACTTTTGCAATTCCGGTTCTTTGACCTGAAGAATTTTCTGCACATAATCTCGATAAAATGTGTTGAGATATACAATATCACGCGTGTAGTAATAAACACACAATTTCCCTCCAGAGTGTCGATTATAACTATAACACGTGGTATTTGGTATTTTCCAGATGAATTTGTAATCCGTGTTATATTTGCAATAAACACCCTTAAATGATTAGAAAGAGTAGGGAAATTGATGTGTTAAGAATGCAATATTTTCGACTGATCACGAAGCGTCAGCTAAAAACTGACAACTCCCCATCTAAATACAAAGGGACTCATCCCAAGACGGTTCCTGCAATGAAGGTTCCTTCTAAAGCGGCTTTTCATAAAAAAGAGAGGCCAAAGAAAGTTCAAGTGCTCGAGGCAAACTCTAAGGGCCGATATCCCAAACACTCCAAGTCTGGGGCATGGTAGTTCACACAATCCGTATGGTGAGCTCCAAAGATGAAAGTCGAGCTTCTGTTAGTCACAGGCCGCATTCTCCATCTCTAAGAAAGGCTCAGCAGCATCAAGAAAAGCTGCAAGAGATTCTTGCTCAGGCGGCAGAACTTATTAGTCCATCGCCTAAAGCAAACCCAGAGGATGAACCCGAAGAAACGATAGGGCAGGGGTTGGATATTGATTTTCTGAAGCGTGTCCTAAAAAAGAAAGATGAAGAAGCGGCGGAAATGACCACTAAAATGAACAAGATGGCCCTCTTATTTTAGAGCATGGTCGGGATGATGGCTTAGCCCAAACAGCCAGCAGAGGAACCGCCGGTGGATATTACCAACAACAAGATGGTGAAAGTTTCTAGTGCATTCTCCGCTAATCCATGGCCGATGTGGAATCAAAAAACGAAAATTTTGATGGCACTAGAAACTTAACCCTAGAATCTACACCAAACACCAAACTAGAAAACAATAAGATACAAGGATTTAACTACTCCGTTAGGGTTACAACCATTGTAGTCGTGTCCTTCGTCTTCAATCCTCTTCCTTAGCTCCTTGAGGCTCCATGATCGCGTTTGCAAGCCGGTTCTCCTTCGCCGAAGATGATTCACCCGAGAGAACCAAGTTCAACCTTCAACTTCATCAATGTTTAACTAAGGATCCTAGGATGCTAATCTAGGATGCTTAGTGATATAGTATTTGTGTTCTACTAATTTTTCTTTCTCTTAATCCTCTTGAATCTCAACACATGAAAGGGTAGAGAAAGAATAAGGAGGAGCCATTCATGGAGAGAGAGAAGCTAAAATGACAGAATGAATAATTCCTCACAAATTCAAGCATGCATTTTTTCTTTTGTTAACAAAATTTTTACAATTTAAAAATACAACCATGCTTGAATAGTATAACCAAATGAATAAACAATTCATTTGGCTATACCCTCCACCATTTCTCTTCTCCACCTCATTTCATAATTTCTATAAAGAAATTCCTTGAAATGAGGTGTACTCCTTCTAGAAGTATTCTCGTATGAACACAAGTATACGTCCCCGCAAATACATGCTCATATTCGTATCAAAATACGAATACCCAAGAGATAGAAAAATACAATGAACATAATACTAGAATATACATATTGAAATATATATGTAAATTATTAAATCAAAATTTGATTTAATAATCCGTCTTAATCCTAAGATGGCTAGTATTATCATCCGCCGATTAAAATCCGTATGGCTAGCACACATACATAATCGGAAAAGTATATAATATACATCAAATGGAGACAACAATCTCAACCTGGAAGTGTCCTAATAAAACAATATTACATACAAATATTTACATGAATAAAAATTGAAAAATTCTCATCTCACGTAAAACCCCCCGGCTATTCAATCACGACGATCCAATATAACATATCGATAGCAACACAATAACATCACATGTCATCAACGTAAGTAAATATGCGTATCCCTAATGTCATTGTCATATAGAAACGAGATCGGAGATACTGTCACATATTACACTTACGGTCACAGAAAATAATGAAAACTACAATAATTAGAATCTACATCATTCTTTAGACATCATAAACCCGGATTATCACATATTCCGGATTTCATGCCTAACCCTATAAACCTTGCATTTAAGTCTCGAATTGAAAACACTTTTCAAAAATTAAGTCGGGTAATTCAACAAGATTCCCGATTAAAAGATTGAATACTCATTGAGAACTTTAGTAGATGGCTGCACCCCCGAGGCCGTCAACGAAGTGCACTAGGGCGGAACACTGTGGCCGCGAACACCCAAGTGGATGCTTTTGGTCATGGGGTTCTCCTATAGTCACTTGGTTGGGGCTATGGGGCGCGGCTGTCTAGTAGTGTCTCCCGACGAGTATTCGCGTACGATATGACATTGTGACGGAGTTTCAATCCAAATCCAAACTCCTTGGTAATCCATCATTTTAGACTAAAATGCGAGATTTATATTTCGTTAACTAGTTTTCGCAAAACTAATCAATGTGGATTCCAAAAATTGTATCACATATCCAAAACAATATAGACGATGTTAAACATTTCGATTGATATTTCAAATACCATCAATTCACATAGACCTCAACCACTTGAGTCTTATTAAAAATTTCCAGAAAACCAAAAATAACAACATGAAAGAGCAGAAGAGGAATGAGGCCCTAACTCATCAAGTTGGCGGTGGAACCGCGACCAAGATATGGTCTAGGCGGTGGTTCCGTAGCCACTTAGAGGAATTAGGTCCTCCTTTTTCTTGAGCCTCCATATTTTTACCTGCATGATTTTCTGAGAATTTTTAATATAAAAAATCTCAACTCTTGAAAAATGGACAGAAACTAGCCAAGTTTGGTGTTTAAAACTTCGATCGAACACTTTAACGTCGTTTAGACTTCGCCTAAGTCTCTAGCTTGGCTATGATACTATGAAAGTATGACTTAGCACCTCTACTAGGTTTCTTTAAGCATCAAGTATGCAATTTTAAAATTTTAGAGTGCTAAGTATACTAAACAAGAATCGGACTAGAGAATTAGGGTTTCAAAGTAAGCAAACTACATTCTAAACTAGGTGTAAATAGTCTGCAACCTTTGTAGTCTAGTCCTTCACTTCTAAAGCTCCAAGTAGTAGTCCCTAGAACTTTTCTTGAGGCTCCACTTGAAGAAAGGACCGTGCTTGCTTGTTGTCTTCGTTGCTGAAGATGATCCATCTTGAAGTCTCTCTCATTCAAGCTCACACTTCACTAATCAAGGTATTAGTGAAGTTAACAATCTAAACTAATGGGCTATATTAGTATAGGTTGATGAAGTAGGAGATTTGCTCATTAAAAATATTGTTCTCTTTTTTTTTCTCAACTCAAGAAAAATCTAGAGGGAAGAGAATGAAGAAGATGAACTTGGATGAGATGTGTACCATCAACTTATGAGATAAGATGAGAATAAATGAGATAAATATCTATGCATAAAACAAAAATAAGAAGGTGAGTCATGGTTTCTCCAAGCATCCAAACCATAACTCATTCTCCTTTTTGTTTTATTCATAAATATAAATCTTTTTCCTCTCATCTTTTCTTCATATGTGATTCTCATATATCCTAATTCTATGTATCATTAACCATGATACAATATAAATACACACACACACACACATATCTCTCTCTCTCTCACACACACACAAATATATATAAAGAGAAGAAAATCTTAATTGAGCCTAATATTAGTTAACATATGTATATATCAAATATATAATTATATCAAATTATTAAATCAATATTTGATTCAATAATCCGGTTATATCATATATAACCCGACTAATATCAAATATATATATCAGATTATTAAATCAACACTTGATTCAATAATCCGGTTATATTACATACAACCGGCTAATATTCAATATTAGATATCAAATCAACACTTGATTCAATAATCCGGTTATATCATATATAACCGGCCAATATCAAATATATAAACATATATACATATTAATCAAATCATTGAATCAATACCTGATTCAATAATCTAGTTATATCATATATAACCTGGCTGATATCAAATATCGCTGGATTAGAATAAGGTATCATATACTTGTATTCAATCAAGCTCCCGCACATATCTCCATACGTGCCCTACTTCATTTTGCTCGAGCTAGGAAACCTCTATGTGGGACTCTAAAGACTCGTCAATACGCCAGCAGTAGGTAATGATCACATCAGATACCCACAAGCTGTCAGCGGTACTAGCTGGACGTGACAGATACTCAGGTATTGAAAGAATAGAAGATTAACAAGCAAACTTGTCCAAACTCCCGTAAAGCCTATAAGCAACACTTACCGTACAGTCCGGTCTCTTCGTCTGATATGTCGCATATCGAGTCTGGGGGATGGAATCGTCAGACCCCACTAAGTTGATAAGTCATGCCGTTGTGTGGCCTATAACCTTTAGACAAACTACTGATAACACTTACCAGTAAATCTCATCAACCCTGGCCAGGGACTTGTTCTTATAGCCAATCGATCATAGCGCAACATCAACTCCCAATACAGGGAGAGATGAAACCCCTCCCATCGCTTACTGCCTCCATGTGACTCGGGACTGTACCCAAAATCCACCTGTTTGCACGACTCTTTTGAGCCATGGTAGGGAGGAAATCAAAGTACAGTGGGAACCAAATAAGACACTATGACGATCTTGGGTCTACAGACTAACCTGTACAAGTGTCACCAGAGAACTGCTATCTGACGATAGGTATGGCACCATCTAGGAGTTCTCGGCGAGTCCTGTTCGGTGTACCCATTCTCCAATGAGCACATGTGTACAATCTTTGATGTTAAACACCAATGGTTATGGGATCAACCATCGTCCCATACAGGGTCAAGAAATGTACACACTAGTCTACTCTGGAATATCGATGCCCTATCTCGATACTCTATCGACTAGGAACTGTTAAAGGATGTGCTTGCGGACTACACAAGCTCCACTAGTATGATCTGCATCATAGTCCTGGTAGTCAAGCCTACATCCTAAGGGCTTTATCAACATGTATCAAAAAGACAGTATACTAAAACAAGTGTACATGTTAAGATAAAGAGCAACCAGATAGCATACTATCATGTTAAGCAAGAAAGTCATCTCTATATATGTCCAAGCATCCACTATAATATACAATAATGGCCTTTAGGTCATACATATTCCTAACAATCGGAACTCTGTAGGTATCAAAATACAGCCACCACATCATTTTTCCAGAATCGGGAAATCCTCTGTGTGTGACTCTAAAGACTCGTCAATATACTGGCAGTAGGTTTAACCACAAGAACGTCAGCGGCATTAGCTGTACGTAACGGCTACCCAGGTTTTGAGCGAAATGAAGGCCGATGAGCAAACTCATTCATATCCCTATTGAGCTTGTTTGTGACAATCTCTATACAGTTCGGTCTCTTCGTCTAAGATAATCGTATACCGGGTCTAGGGAGTGGATAACGTCAGACCCCTACTAACCCGATAAGTCATGCCGGTTTGAAGCTCATCATCCACTGAGAAACTATTGATATCATATCAGTAAATCTTATCCACCTTGGCCAAGGATTTTATGGTGACAGCTGATCCAACACAACGCGACATTGACTCCTAATACCGGGAGAGAAGAATCCCTGACGATTGCTTACTACCTCCATGTGGCTCGGGACTGTACCCAACTAAAATTTGTTTACACGACTCCTTTGATCCGCAGTAGGGTAGTAATCTAAGTACAATAGGAACTCACACGAGACAAATTAAAATCTCAGGTCAAAGGACTAATCTGTACTCATGCCATAAGAGAACTTCCATCTGACGATAGGTATAATACCATCTAGAAGTTCTCGATGAGTCCGTCCAGTGTACTCAACTCCAGTGAGCACTTGTATATTATCTTAGATGACTCAACACCAATGTCTTGTGAGACCTCGCCACCACCCCTCGTCGGGGTCTCGAAACGTATACACTAGCCTACTCCGGAGTATCGATGCCCAGTCTCGATACTCGCATGACCAGAGACATTTAAGGATATGCTTATGGACCACCCAGCTCACACGTATATGATCTCCATCATAAAGCTGGAAGTCAAGCAATGATCCTACGGGCTTCATTATTATGTATTACCTACACGTAATAACGAGTAAAATGTATACACACAATGATAATATAACATACTATCATCTAGAGTAAGATTGTTCTAGTTGTGAAGGTTCTCTTTCAATTATCATAATCACCTACTTGCAATTACAATTATTGTTTTGAGGGCACTATATCCATCAGATGGGGACCTCAAATCTTCCGCAAATCCCACCAGCAATAAAGGAGGAGATGATCTCCAAGTCATAGTTGGATGAATACATTGCCCCGAAGTTCAAAGCATATCAAGCCAACGAAGCTGCAGGCAAACTGATCAAGACCGGTCGACGGTATCCGACATGCTACGACCAGAGGCAATACCCTCCAGGATACACATTTCCGACGTTCCATATATACAATGGGATCGGGAATCCTTGCCAACACATCGCACATTTTAAATCCATGTGTGAAAACACTGGAGGAGATGATATGCTGCTTCTCTGACAGTTCGTCAGCAATCTGGCTGGCATTGCTTTCAAATGGTATTCGGAACTTCCAAACGATTCCGTGAAGACCTTCGATAAAATGGAACCGATCTTCTGCCAAATATTCACCAGTGCAAATAAACGCACTACCATGCGGCGTTAATCAATGAAAGGGTTAGACCGAATGAGACATGGATCCAACATGCCACCCGATGGCAAAACTTTTGGTCTAAATGTGAGCAGCGGATAGACGAAGCTCCAGTCGTCGGAATGTTCATGGCTACTGTAGACTGACATTTGTGGGTGTATCCATTCATGGACTTTTTCAAGCCTGCTACCTGTTGGATATGTATGCCCTAGAGGCCATTATTGTATATGTATACATGTGGATGCTTGGACATATATATGTATATGACAGTCTTGCTCGATATGATAGTATGCTATCTTGTTTGTCTTTATCTTAACCTGTGCATATGTTTTACTTGATATTACGCGTCATTCATAGGTGTTGATAAAGCCCGTAGGATCATTGCTAGACTACCTGCGTTATGATGGCGATCATACTTATGGGTGCTAGGTAGTCGGTATGCACATCCTTAAAAGGTCCCTAGTCATAGGAGTATCGAGACTGGGCATCGATACTAGAGTAGACTAGTGTAGACGTTTCTAGACCCCGATGAAGGGTGAGGGTATGGTCCCACAACCATTGGTCTTTTGCACCTAAGATCGTATACAGGTGCTCACTGGGTGTGAGTACACTGGACGAACTCGCCGAGAACTTCCAGATGGTATTATACCTATCGTCAGGTGACATGAGTACAGGTTAGTCTTTAGACCTGTGATCGTCATTTGTCTCGTGTGAGTTCCTACTGTGCTTTGATCACTACCCTACCACGGCTCTACTGAGTCGTGCAAATAGATTTTGGTTGGGTACAGTCCCGAGCCACATGGAGGCAGTGAGCGATTGTTGGTAATTCGTCTCTCTCGGTATAGGGAGTCGATATCGCACTGTGTTCTATTGGTCAGGACCATAAGACTTTGGCCAAGGCAGTTAGGATTTACTGATAGGCTGACCAGTAGTTTCCCGGATTGGTCCTGAGCCGTATCAGCACGAATTATCGGGTTATTAGAGTCTGACGTTTGCGACCCCTAGACCCGGTATGCGATACTCTAAGACGAAGAGACCGGACTGTATGAAGATTGTCACATATAGGCTCAGTAGGGATCCGGATGAGTTTTCTCGTCGGCCTTCCTTTTCGACAGGTACCCGGGTAGCCGTTACATACAGCTAGAGCCGCTGTCGTTCTTGTGGTTTTGGATTTATCCGGTAACTCACTGCCGGTGTACTGTTGAGTCTTTAGAGTCCCACACAGAGGGTTTCCCTGGTTCAGGAGAAATGATGTAGGAGCTGTATTGGATACATGCAGGGTTCCGATCGATTGATGTACTTTATACCCGGACTTTCGATCGGACAGTTGGTAACACTAGCTGGCTCGGGTTTGAGCCGGATTATTAAATTAGGTATTGATTTAATAATTTACATATATTTATTTCGATATGTATATTCTAGTATTACGTTCTTCGTGTTATTATATCTCTTTGGGCATTCATGTTTTTATCCGAATGCAGGTATGTATATACAGTAGATTGTAATCCGTATTTTATTACGGATAACATTCTAGAAGGTGGATACCTCATCATGGATTTTTCCATTTATTCATAAATGGAAATGAGGTGTAAATTGAAGGAGAGGGAGGTATGGTGAGAGCCATGGCTTCAATAGTTGACAAATGAATTATTAATTCATTTGTGGCAACTATTGAAGCATGGTTGATAGTTTTTTTTATTATGGATATTGCTATACAAAACCAATATGAGCTATTTTCTCTCACATGGTTGCTCATTTTTCTTTCTCTCAACATTTTTGCTTCACCTCCTTCTCCTTCTCTTGAGTTTCTCCACCTTCATCATCTTCTTCCTCTCTAGACTCTCATGTGTTGAGAAATAAGAGAGGAGGTAAGATAGATATAGTAGAACACTTAGAACCTCACACTACGTTTTAGACTTCTTGGATTAGCAACCCAAGTTCTCTAGTTGGTCCACTTGACATTTAGTGTGGAGCTAGAGCCATGGATCACATCCCTCGGGTGGATCATCTATGACAAAGGAGGACCGGAGAGCAAGATCGATCGTGGAGAACTGATGGAGCAAGAAGTGAAGATCAAGCTTGTTCAAGGTGGTCACTAGGAGCACATGATGAAGAAAGAAGATCGAAGGACTTGGATCTTTTGTTGATACTCTTCATCATAGTAATTGGCTCTCTTATTCTTGCTAGTTAGGTTTATGGTTAGATCCGGTGTAATGGGTTATTCTAGTGCCATTTTTAAACATGTAGAAAAAATTTTGTTCCGCAAACGGCCATGGATGATGGCTAAGGCGTTATGGTAGCCCAACATAGTATCAGAGCCACCCCATAAAACCTCTACTAGCTAGTTCTAACGTGTTTAAAATATCGATCAACCCAATTTTTCAAAACCGCAATTCCATTTCTTGGTTTCTGCCGATTTTTAAAAGTGTTCGAAAAATCATTTTCAGTGTATCAAAAATTCGTGCAGAGATTTTTAAGACTACATAAGAAAATTGGGCACACAAGCTCAATATAAGGCCGCGGAACCGCAGCAGAACATGCATGTTTGCCGCGGTTGTGCGGTCCTATTGGAGCCTCTGTGCACAAAATTTCCTTTGGAGCTCTTCTGTTTGGAAATGTGGTTTCTGAGATGTTTAGTTTTTGGCCCAGATTTGTTTGAGTACTGGATTAGCACTTGGGGCCTATTCGGAAAAGTTTAGTCAATCGAAATTTTAAAATACGTGTTTCTTTTCAGTACTTAGATTAGCATCTGCGACCGTGAATGTCATTAGATCAGTATAACTCGTCTAATTGCTATATGTTCTTTTAGACGAGTTTGCGAATGTGACATTCACGTTGATGTTCTGTGTTTGTGCTTATATTGTGGTTGGATTGTCGTGGTGGATAGCCGGTGGTGCAATGGTTTAGTACAGTTTATATTCATTTGTACATTTGTTATTGCAGGGCGAGCGTCTGACATGTGGACTGCCATTTCTGCCGTGTTGTATTTTATTTTATTGGGGCAAGACCAGGTTGAGGTCAATGTCACCTTTGTAGATATTTTCATTTTCTATACTAGTACTACCACACGGTAGAGTGCACGAATAGCTGGGTTCTAGAAGGCAATGAGACCGCATATTATGGCATTGAGACGGAGGGGGCTTCACTCTAGAATTGGCGGGCTATTCGCCGCACTCGTAGAGGGTATAGGTATGACCCACGGAGGGGCACTCAATTTACCGGGTCCCGTGAAGTGCCGGGTAGCCCATTCACTTTGTTGATTGGGGTTGCTCACTTCTGGGATTGGCGGGTAACTTGCCGCGCTCGTAGGGGTCCAGGTTTCCATTACACAGGCTATTCACACGACTGGGAACGTCGGGTCTCATTTGTGGCTCAAATGAAATCCGGGGCTCCAAGATTATCCACCGTTCTGTATTGCTTGCTCAGATTCTATGATGTTGCTTATTATCATGCCTGGAATGAATGTTATATATACTAGTAGATGTTGTATATGTTTTGCACCCGCGCTAGTCCAGCCTCCGTCATGTCGTTAGTTAAGTAACCTAACGGGTGATGATGGGGCCCAATGGCGAATGCAGATGGCATATACGTATATTTTATTTTCGTTCCTTTCTGTAGTGTGATATGTTTAAATGATTGGACCACATTAGTTTTTATTAATGCAAGATAAGAAACCTAAAAGATGTTGTTGGAACAAATTTTGAAAAACTATAGTTATATTCTTTCGCTTTGCATAGTGGTATTCGGTTGTGAATATCCAGCACCTCATTCGAGGAGGCAAGAGCCGAGATCCCTTCGCGGGGAGTGACCTCTTGAGCAAAAGTCTATACTGTAGATTACTCGGTTTTTTCAAAACCAAAAGTTGTTGGGATTCCTCAGCATGACTACTAGGTTTTAGGAGGCATCAAGCATGCAATGTTATAAAAATCTAGTGTTCTAACAAACCTGAACCAAGGATCTAACTAGATAATTAGGGTTTACATAAGCAAGTAATCAACATTACTCTAAGTGAACAAGGAATACAACCTTTGTAGACCGGTCCTTCACTTCAAAAGCTCTGTGTAGTAGTCCCTTCGCTCCAAGTAGTGGTCTCCCGGATTCTTGTTAGGCTCCACAAGGCGAAAGGAACAAGCTTGCTTGAAGAACTTCGAGGCCGAAGATGATCTACGTTGAGGAGACTCTAACACAAGCTACCTCTTCACCAATTAGGAATTAGTGAAGCAAACAACCTATACTAAATGGCTAGTTTAGTGTAGATTGATGAAGTAGGAATTTTGCTCACTTTAGAATAATTTTTCTCACTTCTTTTCTTCACCTCAAGAAAACCTAGAGAGCTCTCTTGAGATGAAGAAGATGATGAAGTGGTGAACAGAATGAGAGTGAAAATAGTAACCATGGGTGAGATAATATCATATATTATCAATGCAGAGACTTAACCATGGCTAAAGATAATGGTTGGGTTAATAAATATCTCATGTAAAACAAAATTAGTGGACTTAGTCAATGGTTTCCACAAGCTTCCCAAACCATAGCATTTCGACCTAATTTTGTTTATACCTTAAATAATTAATTACCCTAATTATCTATGGTATGGTATAAGTCTCATACACCCATGTACAATGTATCATCAAGCATGACACTAAGAATAATACATTAATATATATCATATATATATCAAATGTACAATGAGAAAAAGAAATTCTTAAGTGAGATAATATTAGTTAATGTATAATAATATATCAAATATATAATCATACATTAAATTATTAAATCAACACTTGATTTAATAACCCGGCTGTATCGCATACAACCGACTAATATCATATATATCAACTTATCGAATCAACACTTGATTCAATAACCCGACTATATCACATATAACCGACCGATATCATATATCGCGAGATTAGAACATGATATCACATACACGTACTAATCTCGGTCCCGCACATATCACATATGTGCCCTACTTCGTTTCGCTTGAGCCAGGAAACCTCTGTGTAGGACTCTAAAGACTCGTCAATATGCCGGCAGTAGGGTATGATCATATCAGTTACCCACAACCCGTCAGCGGTACTAGCTGGACGTAACCGCTACCCGGGTATTGAGCAATCAGAAGATGAACAAGTAAGCTTGCTCATACTCCCGTGAATCCAATAAGTAACACTACTGTACAGTCCGGTCTTTTCGTCTGATATGTCGCATATCTAGCCTGGGGGTGGAATACGTCAGACCCCAATAGCCTGATAAGTTATGTCGATGTGAGGCTCATAACGGTTTGAGAAACTACTGATAACATTTACCAGTAAATCTCAGCAACCCTGGCCAGGGATTTCCTGTTATGGCCAATCGAGCACAGCGCAACATCAACCCCCAATACCGGGAGAGATGAAACCCCTCCTATCGCTCATTGCCCCCATGTGACTCGGGACTGTACCAAAAAACCACCTGTTTGCATGACTCGGTAGAGCCGTGGTAGGGTGGAAATCAAAGCACTGTGGGAGACACACAAGACTCTATGACGATCTCAGGTCTACAGACTAACCGTACCAGTGTCACCAGAGAACCGATGATAGGTATAATACCATCTAGGAGTTCTCGGCGAGTCCTGTTCAGTTTACCCAGTCTCCACCGAGCACCCGTATACCATCTTTGATGTCAAACACCAATGGATATGGAATCATCCATCGCCCATCAAATTGGTTAAGAAGCGTATACGCTAGTCTACTCTGAAATATCGATGCCCTGTCTCGATACACCCTCGACTAGGAACAATTAAAGAATGAACTTGTGGACTACCCTGGCTCCACTAGTATGATCTACATCATAATCCTGGTAGTCAAGTATACATCCTAAGGACTTTACCAACACATGTGAGCAAGACGGTATCACAATACAAGTCAACATGTTAAGATAAAGAGTAACCAGATATCATACTATCATGTCGAGCAAGAAAGTCCTCCCTATATATGTCCAAGCATCCATTGTAACATACAATCATGTACAACAATGGCCTCTAGGGCATACATACAACTAACACAAGTTTTCAAAAGCGGAGCCTAAACCACTCGTTTTCAAAACTGCTCAGGTTCCTTCAACGATATCAAGTTTATCATGTTAAAGGGTTTTTTTGCTAAAAACCTAGCCATAGCCCTCCGTCATTTCCTACAAGTACTACTTAGTATTTGAGCTACGTATTTTGGCATTGTCAAGGCGTAGTGATCGGTAGCTGAGTATTGCTTGTTTGTAGCTTTGTTTCTGATTATTTAGGACAGTCGCATAGCTATGTTGGCATTGTCAAGGGTTATGCGGGTGGGTCAAAGTTAATCAAGATAATGACGGGCCGAACTTGACTAGGGCTTATGATATGTTGGCATTGTCAAGGTCATAAAGTCGTTAGGGGCAAAAACTACATCGGGAGTTTCAAATATACAGGAAACTTTCTAGTGCTGCATACCTTCTGGAGTGTGGTGACTAGAGTGGCTTCCATCTAGTTTATCACACAATAATAGTTGGATCCCGATCCTACTGATTAGTAGGATTACTCTTGGGAGATTATTTCACTTAACAATCAATACTATAAACCAAATAGGTGTCTAGAATGGTGTTAGCGGGGCTACGCCTCCAGGGAAAAGAGGTTTTGTAATTAAGGAACTTCGCGAAAGCGTTGGAAAACCTCTCTCGAAGTATCAACACTAGCCTAGCCGAAAAGTTAAGTATTGTGACGTGCGATTAATCCTGACTAGTTCTTCTTTTAAGGTTTGAAGAAGAATTCGAGGAAACAGTGGGATCCATCCTGATTAGATAAACTAATAACCAATCTTATCTTGCAAGAGAGCACGCCGAGTGTTTATTTTTTCTCTTTCCAGGTAGCAACTAATTCATGCCCTAATCAAGATAATAAAATATATCGCTTGACCGATCCGAATTCTTATTCGGGGCCGGGGAACGTCGGTTCGGCTTTAAACTATGACATCAGTCATGAGTATGAGCAAGGGAAAGAGGATTGCATGAATTCCTTGATGACCCTATCGAAGAAGAAGCATACTATTGCATCTCCTTCAGGTGTTCTTGTTATTGAGAACTGCTTTTCGGTCAGTCTTACCTCCTGGGTACTAGATACCGGATCAGTATCTTATATCTGTAATTTATTGCAGGGACTGAGAAAAAATAGGTTGGTTGGACATGGTGATATGTCCCTCAGAGTAGGGAACGGAGCATAAGTTGATGCTTCTGTCGTCGGTGAATATCAGCTAGCATTGCTAAATGGCAATACTATGATTTTGAACAATTACTACTATATACTTTCCATGGTTTGCTGCATCATATCAGTTTTTTTACTTGATAAAGATGGATATAAGTTTGTTCTTGATAGAAAGATCATGAATATTTACTTTAATCAGGTATTGGTTGTAGAAGGTATACTGTGTAACGGTATCTATGTTTTTAATCAAAACGCAATTTTCAATATACAAAACACACGCAAGAGGAAGAGTTCGGAAGTGAACAAATTCTACTTGTGGCATTGTAGACTTGGTCACATCGGAGAGAAAAGACTAAGTAAGTTGTATAAAGATGGATATTTAGATACGTTCGAATTTTTATCTTATGAAACTTTTCAGTCTCGTCTCAAAGGAAAAATGACCAAATCTCCGTTCACCAGACACGGAGAAAGAGCACCAGAGCTCTTGGGACTCATACACAGTGATGTATGTGGTCCAATGTCTATACATGCAAAGGGTGGGTTCTCGTACTTCATCACATTCACTGACGATCTCTCTAGGTTCGGATATGTGTATATCATGAAACACAAATCTGAAGCTTTTGAGAAATTCAAAGAATTCATAAACGAAGTAGAGAACCAGACTGGCAAAAGTATCAAGATCCTCCGATCTGATAGAGGAAGGGAGTACTTAAGCACGGAATTCCTAGATTATCTAAAAGAGAATGGAATTCTCTCTCAGCTTACTCCTCCTTACACACCACAGCACAACAGTGTATCAAAGAGATAGAATCGTACCCTATTGGACATGGTTCGCTCCATGATGAGTAATGCCGAGTTGCCTCTTTCGTTTTGGAGACATGCGCTTGAAACAACAGCATAACTATTAAATTAGGTTCCATCCAAATCTGTGCCTCCATATGAAATATGGAGTGGTAAAAGACTTTATCTTGAACGTATTAAGATATGGGGTTGTTCGGCCTATGTAAAAGTACAAAATCCGGAAAAACTTTAGGCACGATCAGTTTTATGCAAGTTTGTGGGATATCCTAACAATTCTTTGGGATATCTGTTCTACCACACCGAGGAACAAAAAGTGTTCGTTGCTCGTCACGCCACCTTTTTAGAGTGACAATTTCTTGCAAAAAAAATAAGTAGGAGAACGGTAGAACTGGATGAAATGTCAGAACCACAAACTCAAACTGAGGATTTGGTAAAACCTTAAGATTTAGAAGTCCCAGTCGAACCTCAGCCACTATGCAGATCTAGTAGGATTTCTTATCCGCTTAAGAGATACAACGGTTTTCTCATAGACAGGGATCGAGAGGATTGCATATTGGAAGAAGATTATCTTACTAGTTTCAAGCAAGCCATTATCAGTAGGGATTCTAATAAATAGCTAGATACCATGCGATCCGAAATGGAGTCCATGTACACAAATAAAGTGTGGACCTTGGATATTGCTCCACCTGGGGTAAAACCCGTTGGATGCAAATGGATTTACAAAAGTAATTTGGTGTAGATGAGCAGGTAGAAAGCTATGAGGCTAGACTTGTTGCAAAAGGTTTTCGTTAAAGACCAGGTGTGGACTATGACGAAACCTTTCCTCCAGTGGCTATGCTCAAATCCATTCGAATCCTACTTGCCATTGCTGCCTTCCATGACTATGAGATCTAGCAGATGGACGTAAAACCAGCTTTTCTGAACAGAAGTTTAGAAGAGTGTGTTTATATGGATGAGCCAGAAGGTTTCGCAGACAGTGGGAGCAGCGGGAAGGTGTGCAAGTTGCTTAAATCTATTTGTGGATTAAAGCAGGCATAGCGGAGCTGGAACATCTGTTTTGATGAAACAGTCAAGGGATTTGACTTCATCAAGAACGAGGATGAGCCTTGTATATATAAGAAAATTGTAGGCCGAACTATCGTGTTCCTAGTCTTGTACGCGGACGGCATTCTCTTGATAGGAAATGATATTCCTATGCTACAATCGGTCAAGTTGTTCTTGTCACAAATGTTCTCCATGAAGGACCTGGGTGATGCCTCGTACATTCTGGGGATTAAGATCTACAGAGATAGATCCAAGAGATTACCGAGACTTTCACAGTCCAGGTACATAGAGACCGTACTAAAGAGATTTAGTATGGAAGATTCCAAGCACGGTAACATACCCGCATTGCACGGAATCACCCTCTCCAAAGAGATGTCTCCCAAAACTGATGAGGAGAGGGTTCGCATGAGCACTATACCCTACGCTTCGGTGGTAGGATCTATAATGTATGTGATGCTATGTACTCGACCAGATGTACCTTACACGCTTAGCGTGGTGAGCCGGTATCAGTCTAACCCAGGTGAGAACCACTAGACAGCAGTGAAGAACATTCTTAAGTATCTGAGAAGGACGAAAAAACTGTTCTTGGTATTCGATAATGGGGACCTCCAGGTGGAGTCTTTTACCGATTCGAGCTTCCAAAGTAACAAGGATGACAGCAAGTCTGTCTCGGGTTTTGTGTTTACCTTCAACGGAGGTGCGGTCAGTTGGAAGAGTTCCAAATAGGACACCGTCGCAGACTCGACGATGGAGGCTGAATACATTGTTGCCAACGATACCGCAAAAGAAGCCATCTGGATTAAGAAGTTCATTACTGAACTTCAGGTGGTTTCATTCATTGTTAACCCAATAGCTTTGTATTTCGACAACAAAGGAGCTATGTCTTTAGTGAAAGAACCACGGTCCCATTAGAAATCCAGACACATCTTGAGGCGGTATCACCTGATCAGGAAGATTGTTGATCGCCGGGAGATCCGAGGTACGGAGAGTGGACACAAAAGACAACACGGCGGATCCATTCACCAAGGCCCTTCCTCAAGCACAGTTCGAGACTTTTGAGATGTTGGGTATGCGATACGCTAACAGCTGGCCCTAGAGAAGATGTTGGGTACTCGGTATGCAAATATATGACCTTAGTGCAAGTGGGTGATTGTTGGATATGTATGCCCTAGAGGCCATTATTGTATATGTATACATGCGGATGCTTAGACATATATATGTACATGACAATCTTGCTTGATATGATAGTATGCTATCTTGTTTGTTTTTATCTTAACATGTGCATATGTTTTACTTGATATTACGTATCATTCATACATGTTGATAAAGCCCGTAGGATCATTTCTAGACTACATGCGTTATGATGGCGATCATACTTGTGGGAGATGGGTAGTCGGTACGCACATCCTTAAAAGGTCCCTAGTCATAGGAGTATCGAGACTGGGCATCGATATTCCGGAGTAGACTAGTGTATATGTTTCTAGACCCCGATGAGGGGCGAGGGTATGGTCCTGCAACCATTGGTCTTTTGCATCTAAGATCGTATACAGGTGCTCACTGGGTGTAAGTACACTGGACGGACTCGCCGAGAACTTCCAGATGGTACTATACCTATCGTCAGGTGGAAGTTCTCAGGTGACATGAGTACAGGTTAGTCTTTAGACCTGAGATTGTCATTTTTCTCGTGTGAGTTCCCACTGTGCTTTGATCACTACCCTACCATGGCTCTACTGAGTCGTGCAAACATGTTTTGGTTGGGTACAGTCCCGAGCCACATGGAGGCAGTGAGCGATTGTTGGGGATTCGTCTCTCCTGGTATAGGGAGTCGATATTGCATTGTGTTTGATTGGTCAGGATCATAAGATCTTGGCCAAGGCTGTTGGGATTTACTGATAGGCTGATCAGTAGTTTCCCGGATTGGTCCTGAGCCGCATCAGCATGAATTATCGAGTTATTAGGGTTTGACGTTTACCACCCCTTATACCCGGTATGCGATACTCTCAGACGAAGAGACCAGACTATACGAAGATTGTCACAGATAGGCTTAGTAGGGATCCGGATGAGTTTGCTCATCGGCCTTCCTTTTCGATAGGTACCCGGATAGCCGTTACATACAGCTAGTGCCGCTGACCTGCTTGTAGTTATGAATTTATCCAGTAACTCACTGCCGGCGTACTGTCGAGTCTTTAGAGTCCTACACAGAGGCTTTTTTTGGTTCAGGCGAAATGATGTAGTAGCTGTATTGGATACGTGCAGGGTTTTGATTGATCGATGTACTTTGTACCCGGACTTTCGATCGGATAGTTGGTAATACTAGCCGTCTCGAGGTTGAGCCGGATTATTAAATCAGGTATTGATTTGATAATTTACATATATGTATTTCGATATGTATATTCTAGTATTACGTTTTTCGTGTTATTCTATCTTTTTGGGCATTCATATTTTTATCCGAATGCAGGTATGTATATACAGTATACTGTAATCTGTATTTTATTACGGATAACATTCTAGAAGGTGGACACCTCAACATGTATTTTTCCATTTATTCATAAATGGAAATGAGGTGTAAATTGAAGGAGAGGGAGGTATGGTGAAAGCCATGGCTTCAATAGTAGACAAATGAATTATTAATTCATTTGTGGCAACTATTGAAGTATGGTTGATAGTTTTTTTATTATGGATATTGTTATAAAAAACCAATGTGAGCTATTTTCTCTCACATGGTTGCTCATTTTTCTTACTCTCACCATTTTTGCTTCACCTCCTTCTCCTTCTCTTGAGTTCCTCCACTTTCATCATCTTTCTCCTATCTCTACACTCTCATGTGTTGAGAAACAAGAGAGGAGCTAAGATAGAGATAGTAGAACACTTAGAACCCCACACTATATCCTAGACTTCTTGGATTAGCAACCCAAGTTCTCTAGTTGCTCCATTTGACATTTAGTGTGGAGCTAGAGCCATGGATCACATCTCTCGGATGGATCATCTATGACAAAGGAGGACCAGAGAGCAAGATCAATCGCGGATAACCGATGGAGCAAGAAATGAAGATCAAGCTTGTTCAAGGTGGCCACTAGGAGCACATGATGAAGAAAGAAGACCGAAGAACTTGGATCTTTTGGTGATACTCTTCATCATATTAGTTAGCTCTCTTAGTCTTGCTAGTTAGGTTTATGGTTAGATCTGATTTAATGGGTTATTCTAGTGCTGTTTTTAAACTCGTAGAAAAAATTTTGTTCCACAAACGGCCATGGATATTGGCTAGGGCGTTAGGGCAACCCAACACTACCTTCCATGAGCTTATGGATAAATTAGCTTAATTGGATCAAATGGGTCAAAGCCCTTCCTCTTCTGATGAAGACTTCTGAAATGACAAAAGTAAGAGAAAATCGGCATTTTTCGCCAACGCTCAACAATAAACGAGCAGCCTTAAATCACCTGGTTGCCAAAATAACGACCGCGCGAGTCCTACCCTTGAAAATATTGGGACATGAATATTTATTCCCCTGAAACATACACAGGGGGCATCTTACTCTTCTAATGAAAAGAAGAAGAAGACGAAAAAACAAGTCCAGCTTACCGAATATGTAAGCAGCTGGATGAATATGAAAAATATAACGAAACGGTAGAGGAATATAATTAGAAGCCGCGTTCGTCAATGTCTTCAGCATCCCTTCAAAATAAGGATTTTTAGGAAGAAGAAGACTCAATAGAAGGAGTGACATGATATCCCGTTCCTCCGTATATGAAGAAATTGCTCTGTCAGCGTCAGAAAGTGACATTCATGAGCAGGGGGCAGGTACTGTGTAATGTGCTCGGTATTTCCCGCAAGGAAACCCGATTGCCATGATGATAAAGCAGTCCAAGAGGGTGAAGATAGCTTAAGGCGTGAAGTGGCCATTTATGAAAAGGCTAGGCAGCAACACCTAAGCAAGCAAGCATTGAAAGGGATGAGTTATGTAATTCCACGACCAAAACTAATTATGGACCGAAATGTCCTTAAATTAGTACGTCACCCTATGTATGGTGATGTTGGACCGCAATGTTCCTAAACTAATATGTTGCCCTACGGTATGGATCATATAACCAACTGTATATGATCCATGGGCATAAACGATCCTTAGCTCCATCAAGTTCCACCGACGAGGTTGTACACCGAGTCCCCACTGGCTATACAGCTACTGCAGTAATGAAGTCACCCGCAAGTCCCTCCGAAAAGCGATGTTGAATCACTATCTACGAAACTTCGTAAAAAAAGGTATGTCTATAAAAAATGGGCACGGATGAAAACCCGAAAGGGCTCCGTGAGTAAAAATAACAGGACTGCCGGTGAGCTTGTGAAAACCCGAAAAGGGCGCAAACTCGTTAAAAAACGTATGTTCATAAGCAAAATGGGCACGGATGAAAACTCGAAAGGGTTCAGTGAGTAAAAACAGCAGGACTGCCGGCTAGCTTGTGAAAACCCAAAAATGGCACAAACTCGTTAAAAAAAGGTACACTTGCAGGGTCCTCTCGACCTTGTAAGGAGAAAATACTTACGTTAAATCCTTACGACTAGAAATCCATATGATTCTTAAGAAGAAATGTAAAGGAGGAACACACTTAGAAATCCATACGATTCCTAAGGAGAAAATGCACTTGCGAGATCCTCATGACTCGTAAGGAGAATATACCCCCTATGAGACCCCCACGACTCATAGAATTCAAAAGCCTTAGATTATAGGGATCTAAACTTGTTTCTTAAGCCATCATATCCCCAAAACTGCCCTATAAGTGGTTCGATATCGACTCTTGTATACAATCCACGGGCACAAACAAGTATGTTTCTAATAAGTCCCACCAGAGGCGAAAGATACTTCCCGGATGGAGAAAAACACTTGTAAGTCCTCTCGACTTGCAAGAAGAATACATTCTTGTAGGATCCTTACGACTTGCAAGAGAAAATACCACATAGGGATCTCCACAATTCTTTAGGAGAAAATACTCCTACGAGATCCTCTTGACTCGTAGGGAGAAACAACTTTATGAGACCCTTACGATTCATAAAGTCAAAAAAGCCTTAGTTGGCAGGGATCTAAACTTGTCTTCTAAGTCACATTTGTCCAAATAGGCAATGACAAATGATGAGTCGCTCCTGGAAATATTTCAGTTGTAGCGATACTGATACCAAAGCTGGTATCAGACTCCATGTCCTCAACCTGCAATAAAAAATCAGCGAGTAAAGAAAATATAAATAACCAAAATGATTGGGCAGTCTGCAATAAAAAGCAGCGAGTAAAAATAAAATGAAATAGCCGAAATGATGGGGTAGCTCGTAATAAAAAGCAGCAAATAAAAATAAAATGAAATAGCCGAAATGATGGGGCAACTCGCAATAAAAATCAGCGAGTAAAAATAAAATGAAATAGCTGAAATGATGGGACAACTCGCAATAAAAACCAGCGAGTAAAAATAAAATGAAATAGTTGAAATGATGGGGCAACTCGCAATAAAAAGCAGCGAGTAAAAATAAAACGAAATAGCCGACCGCAAATAAATTGCCGAAATGATTGGGCAATCGTGACTTTCATGATATGAAAAACTGAAATGATAGAGCATCACGGAAAGATAAATAAAAGAGAGAAGGAAAATATATGGAATTTCGCCTTATGAGCATGTCAATACTGACTCTTCTATACAATCTACGGGCACAGATAGATGAAACAAGCAATGTGCTCCACTGAATTCTTCCAAGCAAGGAACGCTTCAGTTAAAGATTTGAGTCTTCACGGCACCATATATGCCCAAAGACTACCGAGAGCTACTTCGTTCCCCGAAGGATTTAGTGACAGCTTCTCAAGCAAATCAAAAGCGGAGTAATTGCAAAATCCTAGCTCCAGATCTCTATGGCAATATATACAGCCTAGAGGTTATCTTGTCATTCCTTTTCATTCCAGCAGGGTGCAGATGTAACGTCAGCAAAGACCAAAGGGTCAAATTTGGAGTGATGACATATTCATAACTCCAGGCCTCGATGGCAATATATGCGGCCTAAAAACCAATTCGACGTACCTCTCATTCCAGTAGGGTACATACGTGACATCATGAAAGCTCTAAGGAGCCAAAGTAAAAGTGGAGTGATGACAAAATCCTAGCTCCAGATCTCAATGTAATATATACAGCCTAAAGATCATATGGATGTCTACCCTACTTCAGTGAAGAATCGGCGAGACATCATCGAAAGCGAAGTGATGGCACATTCCTAGCTTCGAGTCTTGATGGCAATACATACGAAGCTTAAAGACCATTGGATGTTATCCCACTTGGACGGATGCAGATCCGACTTTCCTAGGACTCTTCTGTCACGCCCCGCTTCCCAGAATACGCAAGATTGGGCACGTGACATAGCCAACCATGCTACCTGTGGGTAGGAAGTATCCATCCACAGTCACATTACGGTTGTAAGGATATCAAGAACAATATAATAAGCTAATCTAATACATGTCCAAATCCATAATAACAAGAATCAATAAACAATAAGTGCGGAAGCTAATGATCCAATACAATGAATAAACAGTACGTCCCATAATGCGGGCTCACATCTGGAAATGAAATGAAATAAATAAACTAAACCCTAAGGAACTCACAGTTCAGCCTGCTGGCTGAAGTACTCCTGCTTGGTCGTCGACAGTGGTACGGAATCTGGGCCATGCAAAACCCAGACATCAGCGCGTCATGACATCAAGTATATAATGTAAACATGGTAATAAGCAGTGCAGGTATGAACATGAATAAAGCAGTACAATAACAGAGTAGGGTAAAGTGCAATGGTGACTGAACTGTCCTATCAGGTTTCTACTCTATAGTCTTTGAAACCAATTGATGAATCGTCGATGTAACCCAATAGTATCCCGTACATACCCGGGACCACGGCCACAATATTCTCGGCTGCAGCCGAGACATGCCGTTAGGCACAGAATAGGAAAGTGTACACTCGGTATTACCCCGTACATACCCGGGATCACGGCCACAATATTCTCGGCTGAAACCGAGACATGCCGCTGGGCACAGAATAGGAATGTGTACACTCGAACGGTAGTGAACTGTCGAGTTACAAGTCAGGTTCATCTTTGATTTCCCCATACCCCCAAGCTATGTATGTCAGGTCAGGTATTCAGTAGTCAAGGACTAATGCCAACACAAAATCCGGTAAGAGTAGGTCTGTCTGGATAGACAGCAGGAATGGTCAGGTTTGTCGGCATTAGGCATGAAATCATGAAACAAGTAATGTCATGGTACAACAGGATGAGTTGGTATGTATGTATATGTCATGTGTAGCAGGGTCGGCCAATATGTAGTGCAATCGGGTATGTGCTCACAACAGGTATGCAATCAAATAATGAACAGCAGCAGGAAACAGTAAATAACCATATTATTCCATGTAACGACAGTGATGTTTGGTATTCTCTTATTAACGGGTTCAAGCACCCTTGGGGTGCAATAGTCACAAGGTGAAGCAATATCCACAATCATAAAGTAATGAAGCTACATGAATTTACACTAAGTATAAAATTGTCTCGTGAATGATTTAACAATTAAAGCAGATATGATCCAATTGTTTTATTTAGTTGAATTATGGATTGATAGTGGGTTGATTAATTACGAGAAACTATTATAAAGATTCCATGTTAAAGATGACTGCAACTATCAATTCTAACTTATAATATAATATCAATTTCCATCATTAAGTTGTTGTATTATATGGTATGAATTCAATTGCGTGGCAAGACTAGATCTCGCACGCTAGCATGTTAAAGCAAGTATTCAGATACTTGCCTCGACGGTTTTGCAAACCGGAACACGGATGCGATGTCGGCAGAAAACACGATATGGCAGCACGGGCCACGGATCGAGTCCCAACAGAGAACAACGGGATCACACGGACCAGGGTACTTCGCTGGAGCGTCGGGTTCGCCAAGACGGCACGGTCGGATTCCGTCAAAAACACGGCAACGAGTTAGCAACACACGATAAACTTAATACGATCAGCGGGGGGGGGGGGGGGGAGGGGGGGTGATTTGCACAAAAGGAAGGATGAGGAAGGCTTACCGGGAGACACCAGGGGTAACCCCGGCGAGCTCGACGGCGCTGGAACGCCGGCGAGGCAGTGACGGCGCTGCGAAGACTTGAACGGCCTCGGGGGTTCGCTGGAGAGGGTGTTGCGACGAGTGGAGGAGAGGGTGGTCGGCTCTGGTGGTCGAGGGGAGAAGGAGGTGGTCGGAGGTGGCGCGGGTGACGTCGACGAGGGTCGACGGCGCGTTCTCCGGCGACCCGGGGATGGTGCAGGGTCGGGATGCGTGACTGAAGGTGTTCCGGCGAGGGGAGGAGGAAGGTGATGACGAGGTAGTGACGAGGAGGAGGAGAGGGAGTCGTGGGAGTCATCGGCGACGGGAGGCGGCGTCGACGGCGGGAGTTGCGGCCGAACGGAGGCGTAGGGGGTTGGGTGCAGGCACGGGAATCGGCGGAGGAAGGAGGTAGGTGGGTGCGGTGAGGTCGACGAGGTGGTGACGGCGACGGCGAGGTCGTGAGGAGGTCGGCGGCGCGAGCACGAGGCTAGGGTTAGGGCTTGGAGGGTTTCTCGTGGTCGAGTGGGGAAGAGAAGGCGGCTGCATGGAGAAGAATATAAAGGAGAAGAGAGAGAGAGAGATTGGAGAGAGAGGGAGAGAGAGATTTTGGGTGAGAGAGAGACGGGGCCCACGACGAAAGGAGCCAAGCTATTTGCTGGGGGAGGAGTACGGAAGGTTTAAAAAATCAAGTTAAAGATTTAATAGGGATTCAACAGTGAAGAATATATATATTCGTATATATATATAGTTTAAGATATTAAATTAAAATGGGCCTTTTTGGCTCGAAATGAAACATTTCCAAATCGCGCCCGGGTTGCGCCCAAATGTTCCAAATTCAAATTATAGGATTTTAAGCGGGTTTCAAATTTTGAAAAGAGGTGTTTAATGATTAAAATGCATGCCCCCAAGTCGGACACTTGCACGCGTACGTAGTCGTCCAAACTTGCCCGTTTAGCCGAACGGGACGGAATCTCGACACGCGGACGCTACCACGCGACTAGTGGCGACGAGTAGGCCAACACGGATACTTTTTATTTCATTTTAGGAGTTAAAATTTGTTATGTGCCAAAATGACTTAACCGGTTAAAATTTAGCAATAAACACCAGAACATCAGGAAAATTGGAATGAGCAATATATAAAACCCTCAACTTGTAATATAAATAGTATTATTGGGCTCGGGTGTTACATCATACCCAACTACAAAAAGAATTTCGTCCTCGAAATTCCAAGAGTACAGGATAACTAACTACTGGAAAAGGTGAGGGAATTTCTGCCGAATCTCGTCTTCTCGCTCCCAAGTGGATTCTCCATGCGATCGATTACCCCAAGAAACTAGCACAAGAGGGATAACCTTGTTCTTTAGAACCTTTTCTCTTCGATCCTTGATTTCAACTGGTCGCTCCTCAAAAGTTAGGTCCTCTCGCACAGTCAACTCCGAATGATCCAAGACATGAGTCTCATCACGAACATACCTCCGTAGTTGAGACACATGAAACACGTCGTGAACTCCTGCTAATGACGGTGGTAACGCCAACCGGTACGATACCTCTCCAACACGCTCCAAAATCTCGAAGGGTCCAACGAATCGAGGACTAAGCTTTCCCCGACTTCCAAAGCGAATCACCCCTCTAGTCGGTGATATCTTCAGGAATACCAAATCACCCACGGCGAACTCTAAAGGTCTTCTTGACGTGTCGGCCCAACTTTTCTGTCTGTCTTGAGCTGCCTTCATATGCTTCCCGATTGTATTCACCTTCTCGACTGTCTGCACCACCAAATCTGGTCCTAGTAACCTTCGTTCACCAACATCATCCCAACAAACAGGTGAACGGCACTTACGACCATACAGTGCTTCAAACGGAGCCATCTGAATAGTTGCTTGGAAGCTATTATTGTATGAAAACTCTACCAGGTGTAGATGATCCTCCCAAGAACCTTTGAAGTCCAACATGCACGCCCTCAACATATCTTCAAGGGTCTGGATCATTCTCTCCGATTGTCCATCAGTCTGAGGATGATAAGCTGTGCTAAACTTCAATCGAGTCCCCAAACTTTCTTGTAAACTCCTCCAAAAGTGCGACAAGAACCGAGTGTCCCGGTCGGACACGATGCTTACCAGTACTCCATGCAATCTGACAATCTCCTGCATATACCGTTCTGCCAAAGTCTCCGTCGATTGACCAACCCGAAAAGGAATAAAGTGAGCTGCCTTGGTCAACCGATCGACAATCACCCATACTGCATTGTTGCCCTTTGGACTCCGCGGTAAAGCCGTCACGAAATCCATGGTTATATGTTCCCACTTCCACTGAGGAATCGGAAGTGGTTGCAACAAACCAGCAACCCTTTGGTGTTCAGCCTTGACTTGCTGACACACCAAGCACTTAGCCACGAGGCGAGCAATTTCCCGTTTCATACCTTCCCACCAGAAGTGCTGTCGAATGTCTCGGTACATCTTTGTCCCTCCTGGATGTACAGAGTAAGCTGAACTGTGTGCCTCCTTCATAAGCTCTTCACGCACATCTCCTTTTGGCACACACACACGGCTACCATATCTCAACGAACCATCTTCATGGATCAGTAAATCGGTTCGTAGTCCGGCTCCAACCTGTTCTCGAAACTTTTGCAGTCTAGGATCCTGCGATTGTGTCGCTTTAATCTTCTCAACTAAGGACGACTGTACTTGCAACTGCATCAACTGTCCTGTAGCATGGGGTAGCACAACCTCCAAGTCGAATCTCCGAAAATCCGTAATGATCTCCCTCTGTGCAGTCAATATCTGAATTGCTGGTAACCGACTCAGCGCATCTGGCACGACGTTAACTTTTCCCGGATGGTACTTAAGATCAAGGTCGTAGTCGGCCATCAGCTCCAACCATCTGCGTTGCCTCATGTTCAACTCCTTCTGAGTGAACACATATTTCAAACTCTTGTGATCCGTAAAGACTTCGACTCTTACGCCCAAAAGGTAGTGTCTCCAAATCTTCAAAGAGAAAATCACAGCCGCAAGCTCCAAGTCATGAGTCGGATAGTTCTTCTCATGAGTCTTCAGCTGTCTCGATGCGTAAGCGACGACTTTCCCATTCTGCATCAAAACACATCCCAATTCTTTCCCAGATGCGTCGCTATGAATCATCAGTCCTCCGGAATTGTTTGGTACGGTCAGGATAGGGGCGGTTATCAACTTCTGCTTCAACGTCTCAAAGCCAACGCACACTTATCCGTCCATACAAAAGGTACCTCCTTACGCATAAGCTTGGTCAGCGGTTCTGCCAAACGAGCAAAGTTCTCCACAAATCTCCTGTAGTATCCGGCTAATCCAAGGAAACTTCTTATCTCAGCTACATTCCTTGGAATAGGCCAATCTCGAACTGCTGCAATCTTTTCGGGATGGACGGCGATTCCATCACCCGACACGACATGTCCCAGAAATTTCACTTCTTCCAGCCAGAATTCGCACTACTCATCTTCGCATAAAGCTTCTCCTGTCTCAACATCTGCAGGACCTAATGATATCCGGATCGCAAATCCAGTTTCGAGAATACTCTCGCGCCACTAAGCTGCTCAAAAGTCCTCCAATGCGAGGGATCGGGTACTTGTTCTTAATAGTTGCCCGGTTCAATTCTCGATAATCAATGCACATCCTTCTCGTGCCATCCTTCTTCTTTACTAAAAGAACTGGAGCTCCCAAGGCGAGTTGCTGCTTCGAATCCAACCCTTCTCAAGTGATTCACCAACTTGCTTCTTAACTCCTTCCAATTCCACTGGTGCCATTGGATAGTAAGCCTTAGACACTGGCGCTGCACCAGGACTAAGGTCAATCGTGAACTCCACGTCTCGCTTCGGCGGTAAGCCCGATATATCTTCAAACACGTCCATAGAATCATGAACAACAGCCGGCTCTTTACTTTCATCACTTCCATTGATGCAAGAACATTGTTTGTTGGCCTAGCCCTAAACTCGACCGGCCCGACAGAACTGCTTCCTTACCGCAACTGCTGTCTGCTGTGAACTCCCAATTTTCCTGATATGCTCTGCTGTTCTCGAGCTGCCGTAAGAACCTGTGAGAAAGTGGTCAAACCCAGGGAGACGGTTTGCCTTTGGATGTCCACATCCAAGCTGCGCATGGACCTTCGTGCCCTATCTACATCGTTGGCGACTAAAGGTCCAGCGAAACTGCTAAGTCTCGTCCACTCTGCTGCATGCACGTCCACGGGTGCTCCATTCTGCCTCAGCCCAATAAATTTCTCTTCCATTTCCTCCCGTGCAGTCCGCGGAAAGAACTTCTCCAGGAAACTCTTAGAGAAATCCACCCAACTGCTTGGCTTGGGCAAATGGTTCTCCTCCACAAGCCACCACTCTCGGCGTAATCCACTAGTTGAATGCGCACCACATCAACTCCTTTGTCCTCTGGAATCTGTGCCGCAATCAGCAAATTCTCCGTGCTGACTAGCCACTGCCCGGCTGGCACGGCTCCTCCAAACCAGTGAAAGTAGTAGGACCCACACGTCTGAACTCTGCCACGGTCCCTACTCGGTCAACTGGTCTAGTTCCAATCTTGTTCACAGACTGCTGAACGATCTGCAAACCTTCCTGAAACGAGTCCGCTTGCTGCTGGATCAGCTCGGGCTGTTTCTTTGATTTCCAGCATTCCTCTTATCACTCCAAGCATGGAGGCTTCGTTCACACGCCTCTGGTACGTCTTTAACTTCTTACCTGTCATAATCCTGAACTCAAAACACCCAATATTAGCATGATGATAGATTCTGAATATGGATTAAGGCTAGAACTCCAAGATACTTAAATAGAGTACCGCATTGTAGCTATGCCGCGGTATCATAGCCGCAATTACTTAACTCCACCCAAGTCGCCTAAGTCCTAGAGATAAAAAGGAATTAGGTTTTCGAATTGACAATGCAAAGTAAGTTTGCATGTCGACATGATCCGGAAGAATGATTCAAGATGGTAAAACGGTCAAGCTGGCTGGACATGTTTCCTAATCACGGGTGTTCTGATTCGTGTATTGGGTACAATACCCAACTACAAAAGAATCAACCCAACTAACCTATGGCTTTGATACCAAAAGAACCATGTCACGCCCCGCTTCCCAGAGTACGCAAGATTGGGCACGTGACATAGCCAACCATGCTACCTGTGGGTAGGAAGTATCCATCCACAGTCACATTACGGTTGTAAGGATATCAAGAACAAGATAATAAGCTAATCTAATACATGTCCAAATCCATAATAACAAGAATCAATAAACAATAAGTGCGGAAGCTAATGATCCAATACAATGAATAAACAGTACGTCCCATAATGCGGGCTCACATCTGGAAATGAAATGAAATAAATAAACTAAACCCTAAGGAACTCACAGTTCAGCCTGCTGGCTGAAGTACTCCTGCTCGGTCGTCGACAGTGGTACGGAATCTGGGCCATGCAAAACCCAGACGTCAGCGCGTCATGACATCAAGTATATAATGTAAACATGGTAATAAGCAGTGCAGGTATGAACATGAATAAAGCAGTACAATAACAGAGTAGGGTAAAGTGCAATGGTGACTGAACTGTCCTATCTGGTTTCTACTCTATAGTCTTTGAAACCAATTGATGAATCATCGATGTAACCCAATAGTATCCCGTACATACCCGGGACCACGACCACAATATTCTCGGCTGCAGCCGAGACATGCCGTTAGGCACAGAATAGGAAAGTGTACACTCGGTATTACCCCGTACATACCCGGGATCACGGCCACAATATTCTCGGCTGAAACCGAGACATGCCGCTGGGCACAGAATAGGAATGTGTACACTCGAACGGCAGTGAACTGTCGAGTTACAAGTCAGGTTCATCTTTGATTTCCCCATACCCCCAAGCTATGTATGTCAGGTCAGGTATTCAGTAGTCAAGGACTAATGCCAACACAAAATCCGGTAAGAGTAGGTCTGTCTGGATAGACAACAGGAATGGTCAGGTTTGTCGGCATTAGGCATGAAATCATGAAACAAGTAATGTCATGGTACAACAGGATGAGTTGGTATGTATGTATATGTCATGTGTAGCAGGGTCGGCCAATATGTAGTGCAATCGGGTATGTGCTCACAACAGGTATGCAATCAAATAATGAACAGCAGCAGGAAACAGTAAATAACCATATTATTCCATGTAACGACAGTGATGTTTGCTATTCTCTTATTAACAGGTTCAAGCACCCTTGGGGTGCAATAGTCACAAGGTGAAGCAATATCCACAATCATAAAGTAATGAAGCTACATGAATTTACACTAAGTATAAAATTGTCTCGTGAATGATTTAACAATTAAAGCAGATATGATCCAATTGTTTTATTTAGTTGAATTATGGATTGATAGTGGGTTGATTAATTACGAGAAACTATTATAAAGATTCCATGTTAAAGATGACTGCAACTATCAATTCTAACTTATAATATAATATCAATTTCCATCATTAAGTTGTTGTATTATATGGTATGAATTCAATTGCGTGGCAAGACTAGATCTCGTACGCTAGCATGTTAAAGCAAGTATTCAGATACTTGCCTCGACGGTTTTGCAAACCGGAACACGGATGCGATGTCGGCAGAAAACACGATATGGCAGCACGGGCCACGGATCGAGTCCCAACAGAGAACAACGGGATCACACGGACCAGGGTACTTCGCTGGAGCGTCGGGTTCGCCAAGACGGCACGGTCGGATTCCGGCAAAAACATGGCAACGAGTTAGCAACACACGATAAACTTAATACGATCAGCGGGGGGGGGGGGGGTGATTTGCACAAAAGGAAGGATGAGGAAGGCTTACCGGGAGACACCAGGGGTAACCCCGGTGAGCTCGACGGCGCTGGAACGCCGGCGAGGCAACGACGGCGCTGCGAAGACTTGAACGGCCTCGGGGGTTCGCTGGAGAGGGTGTTGCGACGAGTGGAGGAGAGGGTGGTCGGCTCTGGTGGTCGAGGGGAGAAGGAGGTGGTCGGAGGTGGCACGGGTGACGTCGACGAGGGTCGACGGCGCGTTCTCCGGCGACCCGGGGATGGTGCAGGGTCGGGCTGCGTGACTGAAGGTGTTCCGACGAGGGGAGGAGGAAGGTGATGACGAGGTAGTGACGAGGAGGAGGAGAGGGAGTCGTGGGAGTCGTCGGCGACGGGAGGCGGCGTCGACGGCGGGAGTTACGGCCGAACGGAGGCGTCGGGGGTTGGGTGCAGGCACGGGAATCAGCGGAGGAAGGAGGTAGGTGGGTGCGGTGAGGTCGACGAGGTGGTGACGGCGACGGCGAGGTCGTGAGGAGGTCGGCGGCGCGAGCACGAGGCTAGGGTTAGGGCTTGGAGGGTTTCTCGTGGTCGAGTGGGGAAGAGAAGGCGGCTGCATGGAGAAGAATATAAAGGAGAAGAGAGAGAGAGATTGGAGAGAGAGGGAGAGAGAGATTTTGGGTGAGAGAGAGGCGGGGCCCACGACGAAAGGAGCCAAGCTATTGGCTGGGGGAGGAGTACGGAAGGTTTAAAAAATCAAGTTAAAGATTTAATAGGGATTCAACAGTGAAGAATATATATATTCGTATATATATATATAGTTTAAGATATTAAATTAAAATGGGCCTTTTTGGCGCGAAATGAAGCACTTCCAAATTGCGCCCGGGTTGCGCCCAAATGTTCCAAATTCAAATTATAGGATTTTAAGCGGGTTCCAAATTTTGAAAAGAGGTGTTTAATGATTAAAATGCATGCCCCCAAGTCGGACACTTGCACGCGTACGTAGTCGTCCAAACTTGCCCGTTTAGCCGA
Source organism: Agapanthus africanus (assembly GCA_030015575.1). NCBI lineage: Eukaryota > Viridiplantae > Streptophyta > Magnoliopsida > Asparagales > Amaryllidaceae > Agapanthus > Agapanthus africanus. The sequence continues at coordinate 725,863,157 of CM057339.1, forward strand.
ACGGGACGGAATCTCGACACGCGGACGCTACCACGCGACTAGTGGCGACGAGTAGGCCAACACGGATACTTTTAATTTCATTTTAGGAGTTAAAATTTGTTATGTGCCAAAATGACTTAACCGGTTAAAATTTAGCAATAAACACCAGAACATCAGGAAAATTGGAATGAACAATATATAAAACCCTCAACTTGTAATATAAATAGTATTATTGGGCTCGGGTGTTACATCTTCAAAGAAGGGAGTCTAACCTCAAGGTAAAGCGCCACGGTGATGCTTAACGCTGAATTATCTGATGGCAATACGGACATATTGGGCTAGAAAGGTTACTTGAGACATTATATCTTTCAACGGTAGGGTTGGGTGATACAGCAAGTACGCGGCTACTCGAACCAACGACTCAGATGGACGTGGATCGATAAGATACTGGCTGACGTAACGGTGCGATGGACTAAACCCAGCACCAAAAACCTAACAGACTCCTATGATAAAAAGGGGTTATGTATGTTTAATGTTAGGATGAGTTAATCCATAAGACTAAGGGAAGGGTAAACTGAACGCTCTGAGATGGGTAAATAAACTAAGGCAGGTCACTTCTGCACAAACGATGATGTGAAAAAACCACTTACGGGTCCTCTCGACTCGTAAGGGGAAAATACTCTTGGGAGATCCTTACGACTCTCAAGAGAAAAGACACTTAGGAATCCTCACGACTTCTAAGGATAAAATGCACCTACGAGATCCTCTCGACTCGTAGGGAGAAATGCCTTTATGAGACCTTTACGACTCATAAAGTTGAAAAGTTTTAGGTGACAGAGATCTAAACATGTTTCCTATGACCCATCGCTGCAGACTGTCTCCATTCTGACTACCGTATACTATCTATGGGCCACACACGACAAGGTTGCATCAAAGTCATCCTCTATTGGCCAACCAAGATACCAATGAGGAAAAGAAGCCACTTGCGTGTCCTTTCGACTCGTGAGAAGAAAACTCTCTTGTAAGATCTTTATGACTTACAAGGGAAAAAGACACTTAGGGAGTCTTACGACCCCTAAAGAGAAAATACACCTATGAGATCCTCTCGACCCATAGGAAGAAATTACTTTGTGAGGCTCTCACGGCTCATTAAGATTGAAAAAACAAAGGGCGACAGAGATCCAAATCTGTTTCCTAAGCTATCAAATCTCTGGCAATGCATTACTTTGCACTACTTAACCCACGTACATATTTATGTGGGCAAATTAGTGGGGGGCATTTGTTCCCGTCAAAATTTTTGGCTCAATGCTTACATTTGTCCCCTTATAAAATAATAGAGGGCGGCCCCCATGTGTTAAAAGCATGAGCACTCACATGCAAAGTACATGAGTACCGACTTCAGATAGAGTTAAATCCTATAACAACCACCATGTGTTAAACATGTAAGCACTTACATATAAAGTACGTGAGTACCGGCTTCAGTGAGGTTTAAATCTTATAATAGCACCCACGTGTTAAACACGTGAGCACTCACGTGCAAAGCACGTGAGCACTGGTGCCCAATGTCGAAGTAGATTTCTTCAGGTAGATTTAAATTCTACTTAGGAAAATATTTCCCTTGATTTTTCTTAAAAAAGAAAGATTAGCTCTGCTAAACAGAGAGCCCTTAGATCAAAAATCCAACGGTGATTAAAATCACCAATTAATCATAAGATATAATTAAATTGTATGTTAGGAAAATATTTTTCTAATTTGTAAAAACGAACAAGAATTATCTTCTGTTAAACAGAAAGTCACCAGATCAAAAATCAAACGGTGAATAAAATTCCCCAATTGATCTTTAAGATCAATTAAATCAATTGATATCTCTCAATGAGAGATTTTCTCAAACAAACTGATTTTTCTCTTCTCCTATATAAAAGACCGACGAGATTAAATCTCAGATAAGAGAGACCCCCTATAAGCTTCCACAAAAAATCGAGAATTTAATTCTCCTGGAAGATCATCTTCAACCTCTCAAACCCTAGGTAAAAATAAAGGAGAAATATGTCTCCTTTTATCTATCATGCATATAAAAACATGGTTTATCCCTTCAAAGAACTGAGTTCTTTCTTTGGATCTAAGATCCATAAGACAAGTCCTCCACAAAAAGAGAATTTAATTCTCACAAAGGGATCTTGATCTTAAACTTAGGATTCAGAGAAGAACTTTGGTGTTTTGCCTACCATCAAAACAAAAACTAAGAAGTGAAAGAAAGAATATGGAGTTTCTATCTCCAGGAACTTAGTTCCTTTAAAAGATGACAAGAACTTGGATCTCATATGAACAAGATCTTCAAGTTCTTAAAGAACCTGACTTCCCGTGATCCCAGATCATCAAATATCGATCTTGGTGATTGTTAATGGTCAGAACACCATTAACAGAAGTTTAAGCTTCTATGAACTTAAGTTTCAAAGATAAATATAAATTAAATCTCTAAGGAAGAAGTGTCTTACGTGATATCTATGTGAGGCGCTCAAAAGAAAACATGAAAAAGCATCTCACGTGATATCTATGTGAGCGCTCAAAAGAAATCATGAAGACAACGTCTCAGTGAAAGGCACGTGAAAGCCGAGACTTAATGTCTCACGTGAAAGGCACGTGAGCACCGAGACTTAATATGAAAGGCACGTGAGCACCGAGACTTAATGTCTCACATGAAAGGCATGTGAGCATCCAAGGAAACAGCTCTCACATAATATACACTTGAGCGCTATATGAGTGAGTGCTTACCACTACTCACGTGATAGCACGTAAGCACAAAAGAATCCAACGTCTCACGTGATAGCACGTGAGCACTATCACGTGTTGAACACATGAGCATTGAAGCTGGAAAGATATTATATCCTATGTTGAAGCTTAAGCTTCTGGGCCCAGTGCCTAGCACTGTTGTGTAACATAAAGCCCAATGTTTAGTCTAAAATAGTCTAAGTCCCTGAAGTTTTAAACTTCTTTGATTTTAAAAATCAATCGAGCTCATATGTTCATATATTTTAAGTCGACCTTAATCTAAAACAAGATTAACGGATCTTAACCATATTTTAAGTCGATCTTAGTCTTAAAAAAGATTAACAATCTTTAAACTTCTGAAATGAAGGCAGATATATCTTAGTTTCAATCCCAAATCTGAGATTATGGATTTTGACTAATTCTCGCCCTACGGGTGACGACAATATTAGTCTCCGTATACAATCCAAGGGCAACCCAAATTAAATAATATATATAACATGATACGAAGTGATATCCATGAAGAAGATGAAATTTGTTATCGCTTGGCGATAACGTAATTAACTGTATGGGCTTGCGCCTGCAGGAAAAAATATCCCCATAATAAAAAAACCCTCATATATGAGGGGGACTCTGATAAATCAGCTACAATGGTCGCATCCATCCAAACCTTCGATAAATGGTGCCATAAATCAACTTGGTATTTTCGGAGAAGTGGATGGATGCGTTCTATATAGCACCTTCCCCCAGATTTTGGTTGGACGCACTCTCCGTGCATCAGTCCTTCATTTCCGACGGTAAACATTCCTTTCTTTTTTTATTTCTGCAAATAGATTGTCTTTTACTCTTTTAGTCGGTTTTAGGCCTAAAAAACTCAAATCCAGAATTTTAAACATTATATTAGTGCCAAATCATTTGAAATTGGTATTTACTTAATAGGGTTAGTCGAAACTAGTATTTCACAATACTGGAAATATAATTTTTAAATTCATCATTTAAGTAATAGTACAAAATTTTAAAAAATCTATCAACCTCAAAATCACAACACACCCTCAAGATATTTACAATTCCATGAGTGTTTGCTAACTGTTGTTGCACTCTGGCTAGCCATCACCATTGCCTATCATTGACTAGACTCTGCCCGTCGTCTTACCGAATGGCCGCCACCTTATCTATCGCTGATTGTCATCCGTTGTCGTCGTTGACACCATCGCTGCCTTCCGATCGGTCGTCATTTCCATGTGGTTGCCCTTCGATCGGCCGTCGTTGCCACATCTATGATCACCGATCAACACCCTTTGGCATGTCCACTCACTAAACATCGCTTCCACATACACTGCTACAATCTAGGAATTCCCGTACGGTTAAGACCGTAGGGGCAAAGCACCGCCTCTACGATTCCCACTGCAGGGGAAAAAATATCAACCGTAGATCGAAACAGCGTAGGGGCATGTTCATGCCCTTATGGTTGAAACTTTGCATCTACGGTGTACGCCACAGGAGTAACTGGCCCAACGGTTTTAATCACAGAGACAATTTTTTTTAAATTTATTTTAAAAAATTCTAATATCTTTCGCCTACGGTTTCCCCTACAGGGGGAACCGAAGGGATCAAAGTTCAGAATTTTTAAAATATTTTTTAAAGAATATTTATATTTTTTGCACATACAATTGTAGAGGCAAATATATGCCTCTACGGAGTAAACCGTAAGGGCATAAAGTCAGATTTTTTCTGTCATTATTTCCTTGCGGGAAAACCGTAGAGGCATATGTTTGCCCCTACGGTTACAACCGTAGGGGAAATAAATATAAATTTATTTAAAAAATACTTTCTCTGTTTTCTGCCTTGTACACAATAATATATATCACACAGAAATATACAACATCGAGACATAAATATTAATCAATAACATCCCACACATATATATATAATGAAATAATCAAACATAATACAAAATCAATCTAAAATTAGGATCATAATCAATGTATACAACAACCGATATCCAAAATATACAACATGTATCAAATAAAGTATAGTCATCCTACAAAAATAAAATAAATACAAATCACTACTGGCTCAATCCTGGTGCTCCACCTCGAAGTATTTGAAAAATCCGGCGCATCTGCTCCTCGGTGCAGCCTTAGCACGACAAAAACTCGAGTACTAATGGGGCAGGACTAGGTGTGGCATGCGGAGCTGGAGTCGAAGAAGTGGCATGTGTAGAAGAACCTGAATGAGTGGCCCGTAGAGCCGGAGCCGAAGTAGTGGCTTACGCAGCCGCAGCCGAAGGAATAGCCTGCCGAATCTGTAAAGTTTTTAAGTTTGTGTAATAAAATAATAAGTGTACTAAATTCAGTCTATATGTCTTGTTGTTTAATTCTAAGTCTGGAAATAAAGTCTTGCGATTTGAAATGATGTGTTATCTAAGGTGTGTTAAAATAATTAAGTTCTTTGCTGAAATTTGATAAATACGCTCAAAAAATATTGAAAAGCTAAGGTTTTTGTTGAATAAGTTGTTGCAATGATATGATATTATATATTTTTTTATAATTATATATATATATATATATATATATATATATATATATATATATTGTCATGCCCCGCTTCCCAGTAGACGGAAACGATGACGTGGCAGGCCGCAACGTATTTACTAAGAAATAAATACGTTAAGCGTAATTAAGCAATATATAAAATGAACAAGAATGACAAGAGAATTAAAATAAATAGCAACTTTTATTTACATTCATTTTTACATACAACTGTTTTGAAAAGAAAAGATACAATGAAATAAGCAGTGCCTAAACAGTGGCATACAAAATAAAAGTACAAGAAGAGCTAGTAGTCCGGCTGAGCGGTGAGCTGATCCAAGTCCTCCTTGGTAGGCTCGATCTCTTGAGAGTCCGGTCCTCCTGACAAACATTCCAAATAAAGAAATAGAAGAAATGTCGTCAGCAAACTAGCGTTCGGTAAGTCCCAAAAGAAGAAGATAATATAGCAAGTAATGTGAAAAGAACATGTAAGGTGTGTATGATTGATTACGGGTATATGATAATTATTATAACATGGTTATTTGTACCTTGATACAGAAGATATTCGTGTATACGAGAGGAGACCATCTTACCCCGTGGACTATGGTAACAAGTAGTACAAGGCCCGTCAAAACCCACGGGACAACGGCATGAGAATTCATGTAGGTGTCTTTTAAGTGACCTCTCGTGCCATGATATACGTTCCGTACCAATCTACCCCTTTATCCCCACGTAATGTGTTGTATAGATTATAATTACAAGTCTTGCCAAAACATAGATACAAGTTGTTCAAGTAGTCATGTTCAGGATGTAATCAAGTAGTCAAGTCAAGTTATAACCATGGTTCGGTCAAGTCAGGTCAAGTATACATGTTTGATATTGTTGTTTGATTCAAGTATTCATGTTCATGTTCAAGTATTAATGTTTGATATTGTATTCAGGTTTGAATTAGATTCAGGTTTGAGTTAGACTCAGACTGAGCCAGACACTTGTAAGCTGATTTAGATCTTGAATTAGCTTTGGGAGTCATCGGTAACTGCTGTATATGGACGACAGGATTTGTGTCCTTTTCCAAGACAATTACCATTGATAACTCCGTTAGGTTTTCTACCTGAAATAGGCAAGCACTCAATTTCTCCGGCTCTCTGGGGATCAAGAGAATTGATACCGCTTAAACCTATGTTTACTAAAATCTTTAAATATTATTTTTATATAACTCGAGAGTGTTTTATGAAAAAATATTATAATATAGTTAAAAATAAACCTCGAGGGGTTATTTATGTTATTAGGGTTTTCATGAGCATGAGTTTTAAGAATTTTAGGTATTTTATGAAAGTATGTCTTAGCATTTCTACTAGGTTTATACAAGCATCAAGTATGCAATTTTAAAAAATCTAGAGGTTTAAGCTATACTAACCTAGAATCGAACCAGAGAATTATGGTTTTGAAGCAATAAAACAAGTTCTACATTAAGTGATGAGGGTTTACAATCTTTGTAGACCGGTCCTTCACTTCTAAATCTCCATGTAGTAGTCCCAAGAATTCTTATTAGACTCCACTTGGTAAAAAGAACAAGCTTGCTTCGTAGTCTTCGAGGCCGAAGATGATCCACTTTGAAGTCTCTCTAACTTAAGCTCACTCTTCACTAATCAAAGTATTAGTGAAGAAAAAAAACCTAAACTAATGGGCTAGATTAGTGTAGGTTGATGAAGTAAGAATTTTACTCACTTTATTTTCTTTGTTCTCTTTTCTTTTTCTCACCTCAAGAAAACCTAGAGAGCAAGAGAGGAAGAAGGAGATGGGAGATGAACTTGGAATGAGAGAGAGAGCCATGAGGTGAAGTAATAAGATGGTGTGGAAAAATAACTATGAATAATCCAAAGGAAATGTGAGTCATGGCTTCTCAAGGCTTCCACAAGCATCCATAAGAAATGACTCATATCTCATTTTCTTTAATTCATAAATAAAACCAATTATCCACTCATCACAATCTCATGAGTGATTCTCATACATCCTAGTTCTATGTATCATCAACCATGATACAATGTGTAATACATATAATTATATATATCATATATATATATATTAATATGTATAAAGAGAAGAAAAACTTTAGTGAGCTAATATTAGTTAATATATATATATATATATATATATATATGTATATCAAATATATCAATATATACTAAATTATTAAATCAACACTTGATTCAATAATCCGGTTATATCATATATAACCGACTAATATCATATATATATGTATATCATATTATTAAATCAACACTTAATTCAATAAACCGGTTATATCACATATAACCGTCTAATATTCAATACTAATATATATATATATATATATATATATATATATATATATATATATATATCAAATTATTAAATCAACACTTGATTCAATAATCCGGCTATATCAAATATAATCCAGCTAATATCAAATATACAAATATATATTAACAACATATACATATACCATTGAATCAACATTTGATTCAATATTCTGGTTATATCACATATAACCGTCTAATATTCAATACTAATTAATATATATATATATATATATATATATATATATATATATCAAATTATTAAATCAACACTTGATTCAATAATCCAGCTATATCAAATATAATCCAGCTAATATCAAATATACAAATATATATTAACAACATATACATATACCATTGAATCAACATTTGATTCAATATTACGGTTATATCACATATAACCTGACTAATATCAAATATTGCGAGATTAGAATACGGTATCACATACTCGTATCCAATCAAGCACTCGCACATATCTCCATATGTGCCCTACGTCGTTTCGCATGAGCTAGGAAAGCTCTGTGTGGGACTCTAAAGACTCGTTAATACGCCAGCTGTAGGTAATGATCACATCAGATACCCACAAGCTGTCAGCGGTACTAGCTGGACGTAACGGCTACCCAGGTATTGAACGAATAGAATATCAACAAGCAAGCTTTTCCAAACTCCCGTAAATCCTATAAGCAACACTTCCCGTACAGTCCGGTCTCTTCGTCTGATATGTCGCATATCGAGTCTGGGGGTGGAATCGTCAGACCCCAGTAACTTGATAAGTCATGCTGAAGTGTGGCCTATAACCTTTTGAGAAACTACTGATAACACTTACCAATAAATCTCATCAGCCCTAGTAAAAGACTTTCTGTTATAGCCAATCGAGCATAGCGTAACATCAACTCCTAATACCGGGAGAGACGCAACCCCTCCTATCGCTCACTACTTCCATGTGACTCGGGACTGTACCCAAAATCCACCTGTTTTCATGACTCCTTTGAGCCGTGGTAGGGAGGAAATCAAAGCACAGTGGGAACCATAGAAGACACTATGACGATCTCGGGTCTACAGACTAATCTGTATAAGTGTCACCAGATAACTTCTATCTGACGATAGATATGGTACCATCTAGGAGTTCTCGACGAGTCCTGTTCGGTGTACCCATTCTCTAATGAGCACATGTGTACAATCTTTGATGTCAAACACTAATGGCTGTGGGATTAACCATCGCCTCATACAGGGTCAAGAAACGTACACACCAGTCTACTTTGGAATATCGATGCCCTGTCTCGATACTCCCTCGACTAGGAACTGTTAAAGGATGTGCTTGAGGACTACACAAGCCCCACTACTTTGATCTGCATCATAGTCCTGGTAGTCAAGCCAACATCCTAAGGGCTTATCAACATGTATCAGAGAGACAGTATAATAATACAACTGTACATGTTAAGATAAAGAGCAACCAGATAGCATACTATCATGTTGAGCGAGAAAGACCTCTATATATATGTCCAAGCATCCACTATATCATACAATAATGGCCTCTAGGGTATACATATTCCTAACAATCTCTCACTTGCACTAAGGCCAGTTGTTGTAGTATCTCATACCCAACATCCTAAAAAGTCTCTCAAACTGCGTTTGGGGGAGGGCCTTCGTGAGTGGATCCGCTGTGTTGTCCTTCGTGTCAACTCTCCTGACCTCGAACTCCCGGCGATCAACTATCTCCCAGATCAGGTGATAATGCCTCAGAATATGTCTGGATCGCTGATGGAACTGGGGTTCCTTGGCCAAAGCCACATCTCCATTGTTATCATAATACAAGGGTATTGGATCCTCAATGGATGGAACCACACAAAGTGTAGCAATGAACTTCTTCATCCAGACAGCTTCTTTGGCAGCATCTTTGGCAGCGATGTATTCAGCCTCCATTGTCGAGCCTGCTATGGTATATTTCTTGGAACTCTTCCAACATACCGCCCCTCCATCGAGGGTGAAGACAAAACCTAAGACAGACTTGCTGTCATCCTTATCACTCTGGAAGCTCGAATCGGTAAAGGACTCCACCTGGAGTTCACCTTACCATACACTAAGAACATTTCTTTAGTCCTTCTCAAGTAGTTAAGAATTTTCTTCACAGCTGTCTAGTGCTTCTCCCCCGGGTCTGATTGATACCTACTTACCACACTAAGTGCATAAGCTACATCTGGTCTGGTGCATAACATCGCATACATGATAGACCCAACTGCAGAAGCATAAGGTATCCCTTGCATGCGAGCCCTCTCCAAATCAGCCTTGGGAGACATCTCTTTGGAGAGAGTGATTCCTGAACAAGCGGGTAAATTACCACGCTTAGAATTTTCCATACTAAACTTCTTCAGTATGGTTTCAATGTACCTAGATTGGGACAATCCCAACATCCTTTTAGATCTATCCCTATAGATCTTTATCCCCAGGATGTAGGAGGCATCACCTAGATCTTTCATGGAGAGCTTTTGTGATAGGAAGAGTTTGACCGAGTGCAGTATAGAAACATCATTTGCTATCAAGAGTATGTTATCCACGTACAAAATGAGGAATACAACCTTACTCTCTACAACCTTTTTATATATACAAGGTTTATCAACGTTTTTATGAAGTCAAACTCTTTGACTGCCACAACAAAACAGATGTTCCTGCTCCGTGATGCCTGCTTTAATCCGTAGATTGATTTAAGAAGCTTGCACACCTTTCCGCTGCTCCTACTGTCTACAAAGCCCTCCGGCTGTGTCATATACATGTTCTCTTCTAAATCACCATTTAGAAAAGCGGTCTTGACGTCCATTTACCAGATTTCATAGTCATGGTATGCAGCAATGGCAAGTAGGATCCTGATGGACTTAAGCATATCCACTGGAGAAAAGGTTTCATTATAATCGACACTTGGTCGTTGACGAAAATCTTTTGCTACAAGTTTATCTTTGAAGGTCTCAACCTTTCCATTTATACCATATTTCTTCTTAAAGATCCACTTTCTCCCAATAGATTTTACCCCTTCAGGAGCAATTTCCAAAGTCCATACTTTGTTGGTGTACATGGATTCCATCTCAGATCGCATAACATCCAACCATTTCACAGAGTCCCCACTTGTGATGGTCTGCTCAAAACTAGTTGGGTCATCATCTTCAATAATGCAATCCTCGCTCCCACCATCTATGAGAAAACCGTAGTATCTCTCAAGTGGATAAAGAACCCTGCTAAGATCTGCGGAGTGGCTGATGTTCGTAGGGGACTACTGAATTCTCCGGTTCTACCAAATCATCAGTTGTAGTTTGTGTAGCTGGAACTTCTTCCAGCTCTATCTCATTACCACTAATTTCATTCACAAGAAATTCCTTTTCTAAAAATGTGGCATGCGGAGCAAAAAACACCTTTTGTTCCTCATTTTGGTAGAATAGATTTCCATATGAATCCTTTGGATATCCCACAAACTTGCAAAGAACTGATCGTGCTTCGAGTTTGTCCGGATTCTGTTTTTTAACATAGGCCGGACAGCCCCATATCTTAACTCGTTTAAGATATGGTCTCTTGCTATACCATATATCATATGGAGTGGTAGGCACGTATTTGGTCGGAACCCTATTCAATAGGTATACAGTTGTCTCAAGTGCATAACCCCAAAAGGAAATAGGTAACTCAGCAATACTCATCATAGAGCGCACTATATCTAATAGCGATTCCTCCGCTCCGATACTCCATTGTGTTGTGGTGTATACGGAGGAGTAAGCTAAAAGAGAATCCTATTCTCTTTTAGATAGTCTCGGAATTCCGTGCTTAAGTATTCTCCACCTCGATCAGATCGAAGGATTTTAATACTTTTACCCGTCTGGTTCTCTACTTCGTTCTTATATTTCTTAAATTTATCAAAAGCTTCTGATTTGTGTTTCAACAGGAACACATGTCTGAATCTTGAGAGATTATCGATGAATGTAATGAAGTATGAGGAACCATTCCTGGCATGTGTAGACATAGGATCGCATACATCACTATGTATCAGTCCCAAAAGTTCAGTAGCTCTTTCTCCGTGTCCAATAAACGGAGTTTTGGTCATCTTCCCTTTGAAACATGACTAGCAAGTTTCATAAGATATAAATTCGTATGGATTCAAATATCCATCTTTATGCAACTTCGCAAGTCTTGTCGCATTGATATGACCAAGTCTACAATGCCATAAGAAGGTTTCGTTCATTTATGAACTTTTCTTCTTGTGTGTGTTTTGTATATTTAAAATTGTATTTTGATTTAGAACGTATATACCATTACATAACGTCCCAAACCCAATCAATACTTGGTTTAGAAAAATGTTCATAACATTTTTCTCTAGTGCAAAGTTATATCCTTCTTTATCTAATAGAGAAACGGATATTATGTTGCACATCATCGACGATACATAATAACAGTCATTCAAAATCAATGTATTACCATTTGGTAATACTAGGTGATATTCGCCGACAGCTTCGGCAGTAACAATTGCTCCGTTCCCTACTCTGAGGGACATATCACCTTTTCCTAGTTCTCTATTTCTTCTTAACCCTTGTAATTGATTACAAATATGGGATCCTGATCCGGTATCTAATACCCAGGACGTAGATCAGAGTAAGAAATAGTTCTCAATAATTAACACACCCGAAGAAGATGCATCATCATGATATTTCTCCGTTCGGGTTGCATGGGAATCCATGCATTCCCCTATCTCTTGCTCAAACTTATGACAGTCATAAGATAGAGCAGAACCAATGTTCTCCAGCTCAGTATAATAAGCATGTTTGGTCAATACATCTATATTATTATCTTGATTAAGACGCGTCAGGATCGCTACCTGGAAAGAGAGATAAGAAAACACTTTAGCGTGCGCTCTTGTAAGATTAGATTGGTTATTATCTTATCTAATCAGGATGGATCCTAATGTTTTTATCAAATCTTCCTTCAAACCCTAAAAGGCAAGATTAGCCGGGATTAATTACACCCTACAAGTTCGCCAATCGGTCAGCCTGGTAGGTATTGGTACTCCGAGGGAGTCTCCTCGTGCTTTCGCATGTAATTAATTAAATAACATCATTTCCGCAGGGGCATAACTCCGTTAACACCTTTCTTAGACACCTACTGGATCGGCTAATTGTAAAGTGGAAAACTCTCCCAAGAGTAACTCTTACTCGCAGTTGGTATCGGGATCCAACTATCATATAGATGGTATGCAATCTCTTGCAAATTTCTACACTTGAAATTCCCAATATCTGTTTTACCCCTAGTGACTTATGACCTTGGCTATGATCAACAAATCATAAGTGCAAGTCAAGATCAACCTGTCATTTCGTGATTGAATTAAACCCACCCGTACGACCCTTGGCTATGGTCAACAAAGCCGTACGACAACCCTAATCCAATCACATCATATGCGATGGATAAGCACTAATCAGCTACCGCACACTACGCCTTAACTATGGTCAACAAACGCAGAACGAATACTAAATATCACTTATCTGAAATGACGGAGGGCTATGACTGGTTTTGTAGAAAACCTTTAACGTAATGAACTTGATATCGTTGTATAATCTAGTGATTTGAAAAGGAGTGGTTTAAGCTCCGCTTTTAAAATTAAGTAGTTTTCAAAACAAACCGAGTGGGTTGTAGCATATGCTAGTTTTGCTAAAGAGGTCATTCCCGGTGAAGGGATCTCGGCTCTTTCCTCATTAAATGAGGTGCTGGATATTCATAAAGGAATATCATTATGCAAAGCAAGAACTAGAGCTACCTTTTTGAAAAATTTGATTCTACAACATCTTTAGGTTTCTTTTATTTTCATTAATCTCATTAATGACGTCCCATCATTTATGTTTCCTAAATATCACAGAAGAAACGAAAATAAAACATCCATATATTCCATCCGCATTCGCCACAGGGACCCGGGTCTTCACCGTAAGATTACTTAACTTACGGCAGGACGGGGTCAGGACTAGCGCGGATGCAAAACATATATAGTGTCTACTAGTATATCATATATATAAGTAGCATTCATCTCAGGAAGTTATATGATCACATCATATCACAGAATCAGCAGAAGCGTACATATGAAATATAGGATATATTAGGAGGTCCGTGTTTTAAATTAAGCCAGTAATGAAAAACACGGATTCCACGGTCGTGATGAATAGCCAAACCCACATCCCTAGACCCCTACGAGAGCGGTAAGCTGTTGGGTTGCGACAGCATCCCGGCCATCAATCCGTGACCAAATGCGGAACAAAAATTTATAAAACTTGGCGCTACCACAACCAATTACCCGGATCTACCCATAAGCCCTAGATAACAAAATATGCAAAGGAGTTAGAATGGTTATACCGAATAGATCCGCGTCCTTCGGTCTTCAACCATCGTCCCAAGCTCCTACGGGCTTCCTTGATCAAGCTTGATCTCCGGTCTCCCTCCATCAAAGATGATCCACCCGAGAGTCTATGCAACGAGCTCCAACCTCATATCCGAGGCAACTAGGGCACCTAGATCGCTACTTTAGATACCGTAGATGAAGTAGAGAGTGATGAAGGATTAATTTGTCTCAAGACACCCAAGGATTCTCAACTCATGAGAGGATTTGGGTGGAGCTAGAGGAAGAAGAAGATGGGATAAGAATGAGTTGTTGAGAGCAACTCAAGAGAGAGAAAAAGAAAATGAATAATAGCTTGTGTTGTTGTTTGTTGTATGAGTGTGATAAGAAATAATGGAGCCATCACATAAATGTCCATATCTCCAAAATATCTTAGTCAACAAAAATATCTCAAGTCGACATAATCTCACAACAAACAAAAACCCTAAGCATACTAGAATAGTAACCATGGGTCACTAATTAGCTATGCCATAAAAAATGCAATAAACACCTCATCCTACACGTCAATAACCTTTTAATCCAAAAAGGTCTAAACCATGATGAGGTGTAATCTTCTAAAATTAATCTTATAATAAATTACAAAAATACCCCTCAACCGTATATATATACCCGCATTCGTATTCCGAAGAATACGAATACAAAGAGACGAAAATAATCCAACAATATAATACTAGGATCCGGCTTAAACTAAAGCCCACTAGTATTATCCGTCCGAACATCATCCGTGCACAAGTACACATATGCGATCAAACCCTGCCATAAAACCATACAGCCTCTACATCGTTTCGCCCGAAGCAGGGAAACCCTCTTTCTTGGACTCTAAAGATTCGTCAATACGCTGGCAGTGGGTTCAACTACAAGCACGTCAGCGGCACTAGCTGTACATAATGGCTATCCAGGTATTGAGCGAAAGGGAGGCCGGCGAGCAAACTCATCTTGAAACCCCTACTGAGCCTGACAGTGACAATATCCGTACAGTCCGGTCCATTCGTCTATGAGTATCGCATATCGAATCTAGGTGGTGGATAAAGTCAGACCCCTAATAACACGACATTTAGTGACGGTATGAAGCCCATCACCACCTAAGAAACTACTGATCCTAGATCAGTAATTCTCGACTACCTTGGCCAAGAATTTCTGGTGATGGCCACACATGCACAACCGTGATATCAACCCCCAATACCGGGAGAGACGAATCCCCCGACGATCCGCTCACTGCCTCCATGGGGCTCGGGACTGTACCCAACTAAAACCTGTTTGCACGACTCCTTTGAGCCATGGTAGGGTAGTAATCAAAGCATAGTGGGGAACTCATACGAGACAAATGACGATCTCAGGTCGATAGACTAACCTATACACTTGTCACTAGGGAACTACTATCTGACAATAGGTATAATACCAACTAGCATGTCCAAGGCGAGTCCGTCCGGTGTACTCATAACCCAATGACCACCTGTATACATCTTAGGTGAAAAAACTATCACCAATGGCTTGTGAGACCGGCCACCGTCCCTCGTCAGGGTCTCGATCAGTATACACTAGTCTACTCTGGAGTATCGATTCCCAGTCTCGAAACTCCCACGACTAGCGACATTTAAGGATGTGCCTATAGACTACCCAGCTCCCACGTGTAACAACTCCAATTCTTGTGCACATAAATTTGATTAAAAGTTAATGTATATTTTGGGTATTTACATTTCCTGTGAGTACTATAAGTATTTGATTCAATTTTGAACAGTAAGAAGGAGCTTGTAGCTCATTGGTAAGACCTTGCACTGCTGAACCAAAGTACCAGAGTTCAAATTCCATCAGCCACACATTATTTTTATTTTAAATTCTTTTAATCTTTTAGAAGTTCAAGTGTCTACACGTGCACAACACTTAAACTGAAGAGTCACACATAAAAAAACGAGTCCAATACAGTAGACCAAGTACAGAGGACACGTGGCAAGGAGACGCGGCCCGACTCGGCCGACACGGGCAGGCGACTTGGTCGAATCGACCGGCGGTGCCGGTCCGACTCAGCCGAAACCCAATTTTTCTTGAATCCTCTGCAACCTTTGGCCAACCCCATAACCGCTGTATTATTTAAATTCCCTATACATTTACAGAGCAAATTAAAACACCCATTTAATCCATTTTAATACAAAATTTTAATATACCCTTTCATTACGCTAAACCCTAATTTTTCTTATAAATACCACATCTAAAATAACACTTCCTCACTCCCAAATCACTTCCCAAACAATCAAGAAAATTCTCAAGACTTTTTGTGTGCAAGTGGAGTTAGCAACGGGCGAAGCTCCGACGAACTTCCGACGGCAATCGGAGGAGTTTCCGGTGACGAAACGACGCACCGGTGTTTCCCCAATCTTCCCCTTTCTCCTCTCTTGACCCCAATCCAGTAAGTCCCCCTTCTTTCTCTCTTTCACTATTCTCAAATTCTTAATTCTTAAAACGTGTCGGAAGCGGAGTTATCCGGCTTCCGATTCTCTTTTCTTTCAAAAATACAACATTTTCTTAATAACAAACCTATAACTTTTGATATATTGTTTATATTCATTAACTAAGACAATAGATCAAGTTTTACATTAAAATGATAACCATAGCCAGTTTTATTTCAATTTTACATTAAAATACCTTTATGTTTCATATCGACATGTTTATACCTTTTAATCATGCTAGCTTTAGAAAACTCACGAGGTAATGACCTACCTCCTCATAACACTCATATGTAACATAGCACGATGAAATTTGGGAACATAGATTTGGGAAAATACGATTTTACACATAACTACCTCCGACTTATAAAAACCTTTTTCTACAAGATGTGTATTTTAACAAATTTTTGCAAATGCGCCTCTACAACCCATTTCGGGAAACCCGTTCGAGATGGTACGGATTATTGCGCATTCTCGGGCTTAGTAGAGTGAGATGCAGACCTCCGCAAGGAGCATACGATCTTGAAAGATTTAAAATACAATTTTCTTTAGAAAATGTGATTTCTATTATAATTAAAACATATATTTTTAATAAATAAATATATGTGTAATTAATATCAAAATATTTATTTTTAATATTTATAAAATTCCACATTTCCAAAATTCAAGAAAAATATTTCATTTACAAGAAAATACCATACAACTCCAATATTACAAATAAATACCATATATTATGAAATTCGGCTTTATTCACTTGAAATGTCATATTGGTAAAATATACATCCATGAAAACTCTAAAGACAATAATAAAATAATTGAGGTGTATTTTGAAAATTATACAAAATCATTTTTACATAAAACCCCCTCAAGTTATACTAAATTACAATAAGGACCCTAGTAAGCATAGGTTTAAGCGGGACCGGTCTCTTGAGCCTCAGGGAGCCGGAGATATGGGTGCTTGCCTATTTAAGGTAGACAATTTAACAAACGGTGCTATCAACACGGTAATCGTTTTTGAAAAATACACAAATCCTGCCGTCCATGTGCAGCGGTTACCGATAGCACAAAAACATAATTCAGGATTCAATTTCTTTTCAAATTGTTTGACTCAGACCGAGTCTTAATATAATTAATCTGTCTTGAATATGATTCAAGTATCAAGCTTCAATACAACATGGAACTATGAATCCATCTATTCAATCTATATCAAACTATATTGACTGAACTGAACCATGGATATACATCCATCTACACGATTCTCCAGTTACATCCATTTACTGATATCATGGTTTCGGCAAGTCATCCATTTATATACAATATATAATTCAAACAATACATCAATACAATTAAGATATCGCGGGGTTTATAAGGGGTAGACTTGTTAGTTATATGTATGCCCTAGAGGCCATTGTTGTACATGATTGTATATTATAGTGGATGCTTGGACGTATACAGAGATGGCTTTCTTGCTCGACATGATAGTATTCTATCTGGCTGCACTTTATCTTAACATGTACGCTTATGTATCTTTATACCGTCTCTCTGTTACATGTTGATAAAGACCTTAGGATGTGGACTTGACTAGCAGAACTATGATGTAAATCATACTAGTAGGGCCAGGGTAGTCCACAAGTACATCCTTTAATTGTTCCTAGTCAAGAGAGTATCGAGACAGGGTATCGATATTCTAGAGTAGACTAGTGTGTACGATTCTTGACCCTGTATGGGGCGATGGTTGATCCCACAACCATTGGTGTTTGACATCAGAGAATGTGCATAGGTGCTCATTAGAGAATGGGTACACCGAACATGACTTGCCGAGAACTCCTAACTGGTATTATACCTAACGTCAGATAGCAGTTCTCTGGTGACACTGGTACAGGTTAGTCTGTAGACCCGAGATCGTCATAGAGTCTTGTATGATTACCACTGTGCTTTGATTTCCATCTTACCACGTTCAAGAGAACGTGAAACCGGTGGCTTTTGGGTACAGTCCCGAATCACATGGAGGAAATGAAAGATAGGAGGGGTTTCGTCTCTCCCTGTATTGGGGGTTGATGTTGCGCTGTGCTCGATTGGCCATAACAGGAAATCCCTAGCTAGGGTTGCTGAGATTTACTGGTAAGTGTTATCAGTAGTTTCTTGAACCGTTATCGACTTCACATCGGCATGACTTATCAAGTTACCCGGGTCTGACGTTTACCACCCCTAAACTCGATATGCGACATATCAGACGAAGAGACCGGACTGTACGATAGTTTTACTTATTGGATTCGCAGGAGAATGAGTAGGCTTGCTTGTTGATCTTCTGATCGTTCAATACCCGGGTGGCCGTTACGTTTAGCAAACTGCTTGCGGCTTGTGGGTGACTTATATGATCATCACCTACTGCCGGTGTATTGATGAGTCTTTAGAGTCCTACACAGAGGTTTCCTGGCTCAAGCGAAACGAAGTAGGGCACATATGTGATATGTGTGGGACCGGGATAGATATGTGTATATGATACCGTATTCTGATTTCGTGATATAGGTTATATGTGATATAACCGGATTGTTGAATCAAGTGTTGATTCGATGATTTAATATTAGTCGGGTATATGTGATATAGCCGGATTGTTAAATCAAGTGTTGATTTAATAATTTAATATATATATATATATATATATATTAATATATATTAACTAATATAAATTAGCTCACTTAAGAATTTTCTTTTCTTCATTTACATTTTATATATACGTATATGATACATACATACACATATATATATATATTTAATGTATTTTGATAATTGTATCATGCTTGATGATACATGGAACTTGGGTGTATGAGACTCACACCTTAGTTAAGATAATGTGGGTATTAATTTATTTAGAGAAAAAAAAATGACATGGAAATTGGCATGGTTGTGAATCTTGGAAAAGCTTGTGGAAATCTTGACTAAACTCCACTCATTTTTGTTTTACTCTAGATATTATTTAACCTAACCATTATCCTAGCCATAGTTAAGTCTCTACAGGCGTTTATATTAGATATTTTCTCACCCATGGTTCATTAGACGCTTCATCTTCTTCATCTCTTTTTTTAACTTGATTTTCTTGAGGTGAAAAAGAATGAGAGGAAAAATATTCTAAAGTAAGCTAAATTCCTACTTCATCAATCTATATAGTGTAGGTTGTTTGCTTCACATAGATTAGTGAAGAGATAGCTTGAGTTGAGTGTCCTCAAAGTAGTTCATCTTTGGCTTCGAAGATCATTCAGCAAGCTCGTTCATTTCGACTAGTGGAGCCTACGGATAGTCCGGAACACCACTACTTGGAGCAAAGGGACTTCTACACGGAGCATTTGAAGTGATGGACCGGTCTACAAAGGTTGTATTCCATAATCACTTAGGTTTATGCTTGTTTACTTGTTGTTTAACCCTAATTCTCTAGTTCGATTATAAGTTTGAGTTAACTAATACACTATATTTTTAAAATTGTATATTTGATACACCTTGAAATCCTAGTAGATGTGCTAACAAATTCCAACATGGTATCAGATCCAAGCTTGAGTATTAGGCGTCGTTTAGGCGAAGTTAGAAGTCCGAACGAACACTGAAAACCCTAATTTCCCATGCTCTTTGGAAATTTTTCCAAACGCTGGAATTTTGGAGATTAAAAATATTCAAAAAATCATGCAGGTAATTCTATGGAACCTCTTGAAGAACAAAACCCTAACTCGATTACTTGACCGCGGAACCGCGGGGAAATAGTGGTATTTGCGGCGGTTCCGCGGCGCCAAGTGTGAGGCTTGGGTTGGCACTTCAACGGTTGGTCCATAGGTACTGTGGCATGTTCTCAGTATTTTTTAACTGTGCTCAACTGTTAAGTTTTCTGGGAATTTTGGGAATTCGTTGATTCAATTGAAATGTTTAACGTCGCCTAACTACATGTGATTTGTGATACAATATTTGGAATCCAGAATTGCAAGTTTTGTGAAAACTGGATTATATCTTATAAATCTAGCAATTTAGTCCCAAATCATCGGTTGCCACGAAGTTTCGATTTGGATCAAAACTTCATCGCAATCACGTAGTGTACGTGAATACTCCCCGGGTAACATTACTAGATAGCTACGCCCCATAGCCCCGACCAAGTGACTGTAGGAGAACCCCGTTGCCAAAAGTATCCGCTCGGGTGCTCGCGGCCACGGGGTTCCGCCTAAGTGCACTTCGTCGACGGCATCGGGGGTGCGGCCGTCTACTAATGTTTTCGATGCGTATTCGATCCTGTTGTCAGGAATCCTGTTGAATTACCCGACTAATTATTGAAAAGTGTTTTCAAGACGAGACTGAAGTGCGGGGTTTATAAAGTTAGGCATGAAATTCGGAATATATGATATTCCAGGTTTATGATGTCTAAGGGATTTGATGTGTTAGGCATGAAATCCGAAGTATGCGATATTTCGGGTTTATGATATCTAAGGATGATTGCGGATTCTAATTATTGTAGTTCACATTTCTATTCTGCGACTGTAAGTGTAATATGTGGTGTATCGCCGGTTTCGTTGCTATATGACAACGAAAATTGGGATACGGATATTTACTTACGTTGATGACATGTGTTGTTATGTGTTGCTGTGATATGATATATTGGATCGTTGTGATAGAATGGACGGAGGTTTTATGTGAGATGAGATTTTTTCTTTTCATTCATGTAAAATTCATTGTATGTAATATTCTTTTATTGGGGCACTTCCGGGTTGAGGATGATGTCACCATTGATGTATATTATTTACTTTTCCGCATTAGGATAGACCCAAGGTGGGGAGCACAAGTGACCGGGTTCTAGGGTCCTGTGGGAGACCATCTCGAGAAGTCGAGACCGGGTCTCCTAACCCTAGAATTGGCAGGGTTACTTGCTGCTCTCGTAGGGGTCTAGGGATGTGGGTTTGGCTATTCATCACGATCGTAGAATCCGTGTTTTTTTACTGGTTTAATTTAAAACGCGGAAATCCTAGTTTATCCAATATTTCATATGTTGAATTCTGCTGCAATGTTCTGTGATGAGATCATATTACTGACTGAGACGAATGTTTTATTATTGTACATATGATATATAATAGACGTTGCTTATTTTTTACATCCGTGCTAGTCTCGCCCCGCTATGCCGTTAGTTAAGTGACCTAACGGTGCATAACGGGACAAAGAGACAACTGCGGATAACAGAAGCGTACGTTGTATTTTCGTTTCTTTATCTATGATGCTTAGGAAGCATAGATGATGGGACTTTATTAATGTGATTAATGAAAAACAAAGAAACCTAAAGATGTTGTGGAATCAAATTTTTAAGGGTAGCTCTAGTTCTTGCTTTGCATAGTGGTATTTCTTGTAGAATATCCAGCACCTTATTAGATAAGGAAAGAGCCGAGATCCCTTCACCGGGAGTGACCTCTTTAGCGAAACTAGAAGATACTACAACCAACACGGTTTTGTTTTTGATTGCTTTTTTAGTTTTTGCTTTGCATAGTGGTATTCCATGTAGAATATCCAGCACCCCATTCGATGAGGAAAGAGCCGAGATCCCTTCACCGGGAGTGACCTCTTTAGCGAAACTAGTAAAAGCCTAAAAAACACTCATTTTCAAAATCACTAAATTCTGCAACGATATCAAGTTCATTACGCAAAAGGTTTTCTTAAAAACCTGTCGTAGCCCTCCGTCATTTCAGATAGGTACTATTTAGTATTCGTGCAGCGTTTGTTAGCCTCCGGTAAGGTGTAGTGTGCGGTAGCTGATTAGCACTTATTTGCTAGCATGTGATGCGATTGAATTAGGGTAGTCGTGCGACTTTGTTGGCCTCCGTCAAGGGTCATGCGGGTGGGTTTGATTTAATCAAGAAATGTACGGGGTGAACTTGACTGGTGTCCTATGGTTTGTTGGCCCCCGTCAAGGTCATAGGACATTAGGAGAAAATATTATCGGGAATTTCAAGTATTGAAATTTGCAATGAGATTGCATACCTTCTATGAGATAGTTGGATCCCAATACCCGCTGCGAGTAATAGTTACTCCTGGGAGAGTTTTGCACTATACAATTAGCTAACCCATTAGGTTTCTAGAAAGGTGTCAATGGGGTTATTCCTCTGGGAAAACGAGGTTTATTTTAATTAGGTCCATGCGAAAGCACGGGGAACCTCCCTCAAAGTACCGACACTGGCCTGGCTGACCGGTTAGAGAACTTGTAGCGTGTAATTAATCCCGGCTAGTCTTACCTTTTAGGGTTTGAAGGAAGATTTGTTAAAAAGCAGTGGGATCCATCCTGATTAGATAAGATAATAACCAAATCTAATCTTGCAAGAGCATATGCTAAAGTGTTTTTCTTCTCTCTCTCTCTCCAGATAGCGACCTTGACATGCCTTAATCAAGATAATAATATGGATGTATTGACCGAACCTGCTTATTATACTGAGCTGGGGGACGTTGGTTCCACTCTTCCTTATAATTGTTCTAAGACTGAGCATGAAATAGGGGAATATCAGGGTTCCCAAGCCACCCAAACGAGGAATGAGCATATTGATGCGTCTTCTTCGGGTGTGTTCGTTACCGAGAACCGTTTCTCAGTACACTCTACGTCCTGGGTATTAGATATCGGATCAGGATCCCACCTATGAAATGTATTACAAGGGCTTAGAAGAGGTAGAGAACTGGGAAAAGGTGAACATTCCATAAAAGTTGGGAATGGTGCAATTGTTGCAGCCAAAGCAGTTAGCGAATATCACCTTGTATTGCCAAACGGTAATACATAGATCATGAACGACTGTTACTACGTACCATCTATGATGTGCATTTTAATATCAATCTCTTTATTAGATAAAGAAGAATATAACTTTGTAGTAGAGAAAAATGTTATGAACATTTTCCTAAATCAAGTGTTGATTGGGTTTGGTGCGCTATGTAACAGATTATACGTTTTGAATCAGAATACAGTTCTTAATGTACAGAACACACACAAGAGGAAAAGTTCAGAAATGATCGAATCCTTCTTGTGGTATTATAGACTAGGTCATATCAATGCGACACGGCTAGCTAAGTTACATAAGGATAGATATTTAAATCTGTTTGAAATTTCATCTTATAAAACTTGCCGGTCATGTCTCAAAGGCAAAATGACCAAAACTCCGTTTACTGGACACGGAGAAAGAGCTACTGAACTCTTGGGACTGATACATAGTGATGTATGCGGTCCTATGTCTACACATGCCAGGAATGGCATCTCGTACTTCATTACATTCACAGACAATCTCTCAAGATTCAGACATGTGTTCCTGTTGAAACACAAGTCTGAAGTTTTTGAGAAATTCAAGGAATATAAATGCGAAGTGGAGAACCAAATGGGAAAAAGTATTAAAATCCTTCGATCTGATCGGGGAGGAGAATACTTAAGCACGGAGTTCCTGGACTATTTAAAAGAGAATGTGATTCTCTCTCAGCTTACTCCTCCGTATACACCACAGCACAATGGTGTATCGGAGCGCAGGAATCGCACCCTATTAGATATGGTGCGCTCTATGATGAGTACTGCTGAGTTGCCTATTTCCTTTTGGGGTTATGCGCTTGAAATAGCCATATACCTATTGAATATGGTTCCTACCAAATCTGTGCCTACCACTCCATATGAGATATGGAAGGGGAAGAGACCATGTCTTAATTATATTAAGATATGGGGTTGTCCAGCTTATATTAAAACGCAAAATCCGGACAAGCTTGAGGCAAGGTCAGTTCTGTGCAAGTTTGTAGGATATCCCAAAAACTCACGTGGGTATATCTTCTACCACACCGAGGAGCAAAAGGTGTTTGTGTCACGACCCGAAAGTACGGAACGTGACTGGCACTTAGATTACGAGACGTCTAAAGGCATACCGTAACCTAGTCAGCCAAAGCCCAGAAATCTAACCTAAATTCAAAAGAGAGTGAAGGAAAACCTTAGATGAAAACGGCTTTTTAAATCAATTAAGTTGCATAGAATCCAAAAAAAAAACATCAAAAATTTCTGAAAATTTCGGCAGAGTCTCCCCTGTATTTTCTATCCCCCAAAATGGGTACAACAAGATAATAAACCTGTAAACATAAAAATGGCATCCCCAAGCGGGAGCTAGCTCTTCGCCCAAGGCGGATCACAACCACATGCAATATAATAACCATATCAAGAAAAGAGCATAAAAGAAACGCAAAATATCAGAAAACACATCGCCGGCTCAAGTGAGCTCGACCCAAAAGAACCACAAATATACAAGTCTCTCAGTCTCATCACTAGGTCGCATATACAATATAAAGTGGTAGATGGAGACTACTAGATACAATGATAAAGCAAAAAGAAATAAGGTATACTCGCAACCCACCTACGGGCGATGTCGCGAGTCTGAGCAAAATGGACTGATGATAAAATAGCCCGCCGCTACAAGACTGAAGGGTTCGACCTGCAAGACACTGTGGCACACCGGGAGTGAGTTGCCAGCTCGTGAGTAAATATAACATCTAATAAGGCAATCGTAAGAATGCACACAATGTACCACAACATGTATGTCCATATGTGATATACTATCTCTAGTATGCATGCACAGGTATGCAA
The DNA here is from genome assembly GCA_030015575.1 of Agapanthus africanus. Lineage (NCBI taxonomy): Eukaryota > Viridiplantae > Streptophyta > Magnoliopsida > Asparagales > Amaryllidaceae > Agapanthus > Agapanthus africanus. The sequence continues at coordinate 725,888,233 of CM057339.1, forward strand.
TATCATTATTAAGTCTTTAAGTGTTTTAAATGCTACGGGTATTGAATTCTTAACTTTAGAACATGAATATCTGTATAATAGCTAAATACCATCAAGAAATCATCTGAAAACCCGTGTCAAGCATCGACATCAAATAGGAATCATATCTGTCTCAATATCGGGCTCCGTCAGTCCGGATCGGCCCATAGCATAAATCTCACGACAATGGTCGGTATCCTCCGGATATCCGCCGCGCCAGACATCACCGGTAGGTAGCCTTCCCCTGCCAGGCTCATCGTCTACAACTCGATCTTCTTGCCCCGGGGTACCATACCGGGCCCACCATGTACCCGAGACGGTTCATCCACTTCTCGAATCGGGTCTCGAAATCCAACAGAAAACATGAAAACTCATGGTGGACGACACATACATCACGAGAAAACCGCAACTTTCTTTTAAAAATGATAAATATAAGCTTTTGTTAAATTCTTGCGGTTTTCCCCCAAAAATCCAGAAATCGCAGCAAAACTGAAATCCTCAAGAAAATCATAATGTCCACATGTTATATATATGATAAATGGCTATGATATCAATGTGTATGATGTGAATTTTGGCTAGAGTTCTATGTAAATATGATGATGATGCGAGATATGTGCATGCGATGCAGCTTCATATATCAAGTATGAATGCAGGTGACGATATTAAGATAAACAGGTTCTATCGTGCACGTGGCATGGAAATTACCAAAGGCGTGTGTGTCACATGAATAGTGCGCGTGCAACAGATGCCAATGGTAATGTTGTTCGTGTCCTACAAAGTGATATCGCATCAGTATGGATGAATGTCCATGCAATCTAATATACTGTTCGCTATAAGGGTATGCAATGTACATGAATGGATAAGCTAACTAACAATATGAATCTTGCAAGGGATAAGGAAATCCTAACTAGGGGGGGGGGCGCATCGCGCCATTCGGACGATTCCCCCATAGATGAATACATCTACTCACCTGAAATCTCCGCTAATCCGATCCGGCCACCGCCTTGCCTTTTCGCGCCGTGTCCGATGTTTCCCCGACCGATCCTATATTTGCACAATACCAAGCATAAGATTACAAAATCTAACACAATGCAAGTCACAACATACAATTATCCACGCTCTCGTATTAATCATAGCATGCACTCGGCGCGCGGAAAAACGCACGAAAATCGCTAATCGTTAAACTAGAATTGTCATTTCGGGAAAATCGACTAAACTACAACCCGACTAGACGAAACCCCGCGTTCGCGCATTCTAATAATCCTATACGAAGCTAATAATATTGCTAACCTAACGCAAATTGAACGCATTCTATTTTCTACAAAAATCTAGTAAGCGATTTTCTAGCCGATTCGATACAAACATCGTACTTTGTCGATTTAGCAAGCATATCATTACACAATTAACCACTCCAATCAATTAGATAACCAAAACCCTAACTTAATTTTTACAACCATGTTTCAAACCCTAACTCAACATCAAAACCCATTCTTGAATTTTCAAGACAACCCATTATAATGAAATTAACACTTTAAACATCTAATTTAGCATAAACAAACTACAAATTAGCAACTAGTTTAGGATTTTACCTCACCAATTGAATCCTAGCATGATCAAGTCACCAAGAAAGCCTCCTTTCATCATGTTTTTGAACTAATTTGGGTTGGAGAGAGAATGGATTAGGGTTAGGCTTTGAATGGAGATGGAAATTTGTTGATTTTTAATGGATTTTAGCAAGAAAATGAAGCAAAATGAAGTGAGGAAGTGGGGAAATCTGCAGCATTGGGGTCGGCCAGCAGGTGGAGGAGAGAGTGTGGGAAATTTTGAGAAGTTTCTAGGTCATTACAATATCATATGATATCATTTCATGCTTTGAAGTCAACCTTTTTACAAAAAAACCCTTTTTTCATCATTTTTTTCATAATTTTCCCACCAAAAAACTAAAAGTTTGCAAGCCATGATATAATTTTATTAACACCATATTTCAGCTTATAAAGACTCCTAATTATGAAATTTACCCAATTAAATTTGTATTTATCACTAATTTAATGTATTTAAAAAGGCTTAAAATAATAAAAAATAATTAATTACGAATTTTTTTTTATTTAACTAGAAAATTATAAGTGACAAAATTATAGTAATATCTTATCTAAATTTTGTATAATTAGGTCTACAATGAAAAATATCAATTTTGAATTTTTACGGAAAAAGCCGGAAAAATTGGCCGATTACCGAAAAACTGCCTAAACGATTTTCGAAGGGTTACAATCTTCCCCCCTTAAAGAAATTCGGTCCCCGAATTTAAAATTTAACTACGCATACCTTCAAAAAGATGGGGATATCTCTTCCTCATCTCGACCTCGGTCTCCCAGGTGACCTCCTCGCTGTTCGGGCCACGCCAAAGGACCTTGACGGACGGTATAACCTTCGACCTCAATTTCTTCACCTGCCGATCCAAAATGACCACCGGCTGCTCGGTGAAAGAAAGATCACGCTCTAGCTGGATCGTCTGGTGCTGAATCGCCTGGGAAGGATCATGAAGGTACTTGCGGAGCATCGAGACATGGAATACGGGGTGAACGTCGGGGAAGCTGGGCGGAAGAGCTAACCGATAAGCGACTGGACCAACACGCTCTAGGATCTCGAAAGGACCAACATACCTAGGACTCAGTTTCCCTTTCCGCCCAAATCTTATCACACCTTTCATCGGAGAGACCTTCAGGAAAACATGATCGCCAACAGCGAACTCGAGTCGGCGACGGCACCTGTCAGCATATGATTTCTGCCTGCTCTGTGCCGCTCTCATCCTGTCCCGAATCAGCTGTATCTTCTCGGTCGTCTCCTGTACGATCTGCGGCCCCAAAATACTACTCTCCCTGAGCTCTGTCCAACATATAGGCGATCGACATCTCCTCCCATATAAAGCCTCAAAAGGTGCCATCTGAATCGTCTCCTGGAAGCTATTATTGTAGGAAAACTCGATCAAAGGCAAATGACGATCCCAGCTACCACCGAAATCTAAAACACAAGCTCTGAGCATGTCCTCAAGAGTCTGAATCGTACGCTCCGACTGACCGTCAGTCTGAGGATGAAAGGCTGTGCTAAAACTCAATCGGGTGCCCAAAGCTTCCTGAAGTTTCTGCCACAATCGGCTGGTAAACTGGGTGCCACGGTCGGACACGATGCAAGTTGGAACGCCATGCAGTCGCACTATCTCATCAATATAAACCTGGGCATACTGAGAAAATCCAAAAGTGGTCTTCACTGGCAGGAAGTGAGCCGCTTTCGTCAGTCGATCCACAATCACCCAAATAGAGTCATACCTTCGACTAGTCCTGGGTAGACCCACAATGAAGTCCATGGAGACCTGCTCCCACTTCCACTCAGGGATGGGCAAAGGCTGTAACTCGCCGGCTGGCCTCTGGTGCTCGGCCTTGACTTGCTGACAAGTCAGGCATCTCGACACAAAGTCTGTAATATCCTTCTTCATCCCGTCCCACCAGTAAACCTCTCTCAAATCACGGTACATCTTGGTGGAACCTGGATGCACACTGTATACTGATCTATGTGCCTCCTCGAGAATATCACGCCTCAGTCCCTCTGAATCTGGCACGCACAGTCGAGTCCCAAATCGAAGTATCCCCTGATCATCAATCACGAACTCAGAAACTCTGCCCTGCCGAATCTGCTCAATAATCTCTAATGTACGGGCATCGCCGGACTGTGCCTCATAGATACGGTCAAGTAACTGTGGGCGTGCTCTGAAATGGGCCAGCTGTCCCCCTGAAGAAGTAAACTCGAACTGCACTCTGCTGTCACATAACACCTGCCAATCCGCCGTCGACTGCATCTGTACTGCGCTCAAACAAGATAGGCTACCTCCGGGCCTCCTACTCAAAGCATCTGCCACCACATTCGCCTTGCCCGGATGGTATAGAATCTCGCAGTCATAATCCTTCACCAACTCCATCCAACGGCGCTGTCTCAGGTTCAGATCTCGCTGCTGGAAGATATACTTCAAACTCTTGTGGTCAGTGAATATATGGCACGACTCACCGTATAGGTAATGTCTCCAGATCTTGAGTGCAAATACCACTGCAGCCATCTCTAAATCATGGGTGGGGTAGTTTTGCTCGTGTTTCCTCAGCTGCCGAGAAGCATACGCGATAACTCTGTCGTGCTGCATCAATACACATCCCAGCCCACTCTAGAAGCATCACAATATACCACGAACCCGCCTGATCCTGAAGGCAATGCTAACACTGGTGCAGTAGTCAGACGAGTCTTCAACTGCTGGAAGCTATCCTCACATGCCTGGGTCCAATCAAAAGTAACCCCCTTCCGGGTCAACCCGGTCAATGGTGCAGCAATGCGGGAGAAATCCTGGACGAAACGTCGATAATAGCCGGCCAGACCTAGAAAGCTGCGAACCTCTGTAACTAATACTGGTCTAGGCCAACACTGAACTGCCTCGATCTTCTTCGGGTCCACACAAATACCATCTCTCGTCACCACATGACCCAAGAAATCGACACTGTCTAGCCAGAATGCGCACTTGGAGAATTTGGCGAACAGCTGATGCTCCCTCAAAGTCTGCAATGTGATACGTAAGTGCTGCTCATGCTCCTCCCGGCTCCGAGAATAAACCAAAATGTCGTCAATGAACACAATGATGAACTGATCGAGATACGGCCTGAATACGCGGTTCATCAAATCCATAAACGCTGCCGGGGCATTGGTGAGCCCGAACGGCATCACCAAGAACTCATAATGACCATATCGAGTACGGAAGGCGGCCTTCGGAATATCCTCCTTCCGAACTCGCAACTGGTGATAACCTGACCGTAAATCAACCTTCGAGAAAAACCCTGCACCCTGGAGCTGATCGAATAAGTCATCAATGCGGGGTAGGGGATATCTGTTCCGCACAGTAACCCGGTTCAGCTGACGATAATCAATGCATAAACGCATACTTCCGTCCTTCTTCTTAACAAACAGGACGGAGCACCCCAAGGTGACACACTCGGTCGGATAAGCCCTTTGTCCAGCAAGTCCTGTAACTGATCCTTTAGCTCTCTCAGCTCCGCCGGGGCCATCCGATAAGGCAGTATAGAGATAGGCCCCGTGCCAGGGATCAAGTCAATACAGAACTCAATCTTGCGCTCTGGTGGCAGACCAGGCAGCTCGTCAGGGAATACATCAGGAAACTCTCTCACAACAGGGACTTGGTCCAACGGAACCTCTGTGGAGCTAGTATCACAAATATAGGCTAAGAATCCCTGACACCCTTTCCTTAAGATCTGACCAGCGCGAAGAGAAGAAATCAAGCTGGGAAGGGTAGCACTACGATCTCCCTGAATAATAAGAACCGGCTCACCAGGAAAACTGAATCTGACTGCTTTTTCACGGCAGTCCACGGATGCATAACAGGTGGCTAGCCAGTCCATACCAAGAGGAACGTCAAAGTTTAGCATATCGAGGAGAATCAAATCAACTGAAGAATCTCTCTCCCCGATACGAACGGAACATGATCGGTATACAAAACGGGCAACAAAAGACTCGCCTACCGGGGTAATAACGACAAGCGGCTGATCTAACGGAGAAGACTCTCGGCCCAACCTCGGTGCAAAGTACGTGGATACATAGGAATGTGTGGAGCCTGGATCAAATAATACCCGTGCATCAAAAGAACATACTGGCAGAGTACCTGTCACGACGGCATTGGATGCCTGTGTATCCTGAGGAGTCAACGCGAACACTCGAGCCTGTCCACCGCTAATAGATGGCTGTCCTCTGCCTCTACCTCGGCCTCTGCCTCTGCCTCTGTCGCCTCGTCCTCTAGGAACTGGACCGCCACGTCCACGGCCTCTAGAAGCATCTGGCTGGCGTGAAGCATCATCAGGAGTAGGAAGTAAAGCTCTCTGAGAAGGTGGTGAGGGTGGTAAAGTCACATGCGGGACTGTCGCCGCGCCCTGACGTCCCATGGTACAGTCTCTGATACGGTGGTACTGAATCCCACACCGAAAACATCCTGGAGACGACTGCTGGGTCTGTGGATATGAGCCAAATAACTGACCTCGTCTCAATCCTCTGCCTCCGCCATCTCCCGGAAATAATCTATCACGATGTCTGCCCATCTGCCGCTGAGCTGGCGTATCAGTACGGATCCTCTTCGGCCCAGAAACGACCGGAGTCTCGGAAATACGCTCCTCCAAAAGTAAGGCTGCATCCATCGCGGCTGCGTATGTATCAAAGTGCTGGGTGCCGATGGCAAGGAATAGCTGTGTATCAAGCCCTCGCACAAACCTCTTTATTCTCTTCTCTTCTGTGTCGACTAGGTACGGAGCATATCGAGACAACTGAGTAAACTGTATATCATACTCCGACACCGTCATCCCAGGAGTCTTGCACAAAGACTCAAAACTACGGGCTTGAGCATCTCGGACACTCTCCGGAAGAAAACGGGCAAGAAATGCAGCTGTAAACTCATCCCAGGTCATAGAAGGCAGACCTGCAGCTCGGCCTCTCTCTACTGAGTCGTACCATGCTGGGCAAGACCCTCCAGACGAAAACTCGCAAACTCCACCAGTCTGTCATCAGAACACCTCAACGAACGGCAAATCCGAGCCATCCTATCAAGAAATGCCTGTGGGTCCTCTGTTGCATCTGTACCGGTAAAAGCTGGAGGTCTCAATCTCATGAACTCCTGTAGTGAAACAGGGATAGTCTCCGTAGTAGCAGCAGGAGTGACCATCTGTGCAGCAGGTACGATCGTGGTCTGTGCGGTGGAAGGAACGTCCTCGGATCTCTGTGCCCGGCTGGACTCAACTAAAGATCCCATCATCTGCCGCAACTCTTGCATGCTGGCCTCTAATCTTGCAATATGGTCTGGATAAGGCGGATCAGTATGACCCTGAGGGGTAGGCGTATCCTCCCGCTCGATCCTCGCCTCAGACGAGCCCGCTCGAATCTCATCCCTAGCGGCAGCCCGCTGAGCTCTCGTAGTCTTTGGCGGCATCGAAGCTAGAATAAGAAAAAGGACTGATAAGATCATTGCAATTGAATCAAGGAATGCAAGGAATCAAGAAAGGAAATACAAGCAATTATGTCCTAAGGTCACTTAGGCGGAGTACCGTATCGTAAGTATGCCGCGGACCATACCCACGCTACGCCACTCTGCTTAAGTCACCTACTCCATCTACCAAGGCCGTCCTACACTCAGAAAGGTAAAACCTAGGCTCTGATACCAACTTTGTCACGACCCGAAAGTACGGAACGTGACTGGCACTTAGATTACGAGACGTCTAAAGGCATACCGTAACCTAGTCAGCCAAAGCCCAGAAATCTAACCCAAATTCAAAAGAGAGTGAAGGAAAACCTTAAATGAAAACGGCTTTTTAAATCAATTAAGTTGCATAGAATCCAAAAAAAAAACATCAAAAATTTCTGAAAATTTCGGCAGAGTCTCCCCTGTATTTTCTATCCCCCAAAATGGGTACAACAAGATAATAAACCTGTAAACATAAAAATGGCATCCCCAAGCGGGAGCTAGCTCTTCGCCCAAGGCGGATCACAACCACATGCAATATAATAACCATATCAAGAAAAAAGCATAAAAGAAACGCAAAATATCAGAAAACACATCGCCGGCTCAAGTGAGCTCGACCCAAAAGAACCACAAATATACAAGTCTCTCAGTCTCATCACTAGATCGCATATACAATATAAAGTGGTAGATGGAGAATACTAGATACAATGATAAAGCAAAAAGAAATAAGGTATACTCGCAACCCACCTACGGGCGATGTCGCGAGTCTGAGCAAAAGGGACTGATGATAAGATAGCCCGCCGCTAGAAGACTGACGGGTCCGACCTGCAAGACACTGCGGCACAACGGGGGTGAGTTGCCAGCTCGTGAGTAAATATAACATCTAATAAGGCAATCGTAAGAATGCACGCAATGCACCACAACATGTATGTCCATATGTGATATACTATCTCTAGTATGCATGCACAGGTATGCAATATCATTATTAAGTCTTTAAGTGTTTTAAATGCTACGGGTATTGAATTCTTAACTTTAGAACATGAATATCTGTATAATAGCTAAATACCATCAAGAAATCATCTGAAAACCCGTGTCAAGCATCGACACCAAATAGGAATCATATCTGTCTCAATATCGGGCTCCGTCAGTCCGGATCGGCCCATATCATAAATCTCACGACAACGGTCGGTATCCTCCGGATATCCGCCGCGCCAGACATCACCGGTAGGTAGCCTTCCCCTGCCAGGCTCATCGTCTACAACTCGATCTTCTTGCCCCGGGGTACCATACCGGGCCCACCATGTACCCGAGACGGTTCATCCACTCCTCGAATCGGGTCTTGAAATCCAACAGAAAACATGAAAACTCATGGTGGACGACACATACATCACGAGAAAACCGCAACTTTGTTTTAAAAATGATAAATATAAGCTTTTGTTAAATTCTTGCGGTTTTCCCCCAAAAATCCAGAAATCGCAGCAAAACTGAAATCCTCAAGAAAATCATAATGTCCACATGTTATATATATGATAAATGGCTATGATATCAATGTGTATGATGTGAATTTTGTAAGTCCACGGTAGCGCCCCGGCCGTCTAACAGACGCCAAATGCGGAACAAAAACTTTTAACGAACTGGCGCTATCGTGTACCGTAACCCGGATCTGCCATTAAAGCTAAACTAACAAACTACAAATGGGTAGAAACGTTATACCGAATGATCCGAGTCCTTCGGTCTTAAACCATCATCCCACGCTTGTTGCGGCTACTCCGATCTCCTGAATCTCCGTTCTTCTTGTCTGGGTGGCACCACGTCGACGGATCTTTAAACGGGCTCCCGCCTCTGAACCGAGGCAACTCGATCGTCAAGTTTGCTAAAAGAGACGACCAAGATGAAGTAGAGAATGAGTAGAACACTTTGTCTCGTTACGTCCAAGGTCACGGACGAACGGTTATGGAAGTTGCCTTTTGGATCGGGTGAAATGAGAAAGAGGCTGTCTATTTTTCGTGAACCCGAATCTATCATAATCTTTTTCTAGTGAACAACAACCATTAGCCTTCCCACTGTAAGTCTACGCTAGCGCCCCGGCCGTCTACAGACGCCAAATGCGGAACAAAAACTTTTAAACTGGCGCTATCGTATACTTTAACCCGGATCTGCCATTATTGCTAAACTAACAAACTGTAAAGAGTGTAGGAATGTTATACCGAACGATCCGAGTCCTTCGTTCTTCAACCATCATCCCACGCTCTGTTGCGGCTGCTCCGATCTCGTCGATATCCGATCTCCTCGTCGAGGTGGCACCACATGATCGGTTCTTTAAACGGGCTCCCGCCTCTGACTCGAGGCAACTCGATCGTCAAGTTTGCTAAAAGAGATGACCAAGATTGATGTAGATAATGAGTAGATGACTTTGTCTCACTTCGTCCAAATCCGTGGACGATCGGTTAATGAAGTTGCCGTGGAAATCAGGTGATGGAATGAAATGGACTGTGAAATTCCATACACCGATAAAACCTATCATAATCTTTTCTCTCTAAAATGAAACCAACAAGTGAGAGTATATATGAGAGAGGAGGCCTTCCATTCATATATGAAGGAGGAGAGTGAGTGTAGGAGCAAAGGGTGACTATAAGAAAGCTTCTCACTCAAAAGATCAAGAAGAAATATCCTTAGCTAAACAAAACTCATTAATGAAAACCATGAGTCACTTAAACACCTCATCATGCCTTTAATGAAACCATTAATGCACTAATGAGTCATATGCCTCATCATCACTTCTAGAAGCTTCTAGAATGATGACTCACTCAAATCAGAAGAAAAGATAAATCCGTCTTTAACCGAATGTTAAAAGACGGCTGATAGAAAACTGGAAACTGGCAACTTCCAAAAGTGATCCTGAAACGACTTTCAGGATAACCCCGAAACTGTATAAATATACCCGCATTTGTATTACGACCGAATACAAATGCAACTGAGACAAAGATATTATACCTACTCAATATAATACTCGGATCCGGCTTAAACCAAAGCCGATCAGTATCATCTGTCCGAAAATCGACACGTGCGTAAACGCACGTGCATTTTCCGAACCCTGCCATAAAACCATACGGCCTCTACAACGTTTCGCCCGAACTTGGGAAACTGTCTGTGGGGGACTCTAATGACTCGTCAGCACCCTGGCAGTGGGTTTAACCACAAACCGTCAGCGGCACTAGCAATGCGTAACGGCTGCCCACGGACTGACCTCAAGGGTGGCCGAGGAGCGAACTCAAGGGAGACCGATGAGCGAACTCCTCCGAAAACCCTACTGAGCCTAACAGTGACAATGTATATACAGTCCGGTCCGTTCGTCAATGAGTATCGCATATCCGCCTAGGGGGCTAGTAACGTCAGACCCCCAATAGCAGTATAAGTCATGTCGGAGTGAAGCCCAAATACACCCTGAGATACTACTGGAGTACCTACCAGTAAATCTCCTACCATGGCCATGGATTTGTGTAATGGCTCTCCTAGACATAGCACGATCTCGCCCCCAATACCGGGAGAGACGAATCCCCTGCCGATCCGCTCACGTGCCTCCATATGGCTCGGGACTGTACCCAAAAACTACCTGTTTGCATGACTCCTTTGAGCCGTGGTAGGGTAGAAATCAAAGCACAGTGGGAACTCACACGAGACAAATGACGACCTCAGGTCGATGAACTAACCTGTACACATGTCACCAGGGAACTGCTATCTGACGGTAGATATAATACTAACTAGCAGATTCCCGGCGAGTCCTGTCCGGTGTACTCATAACCCAATGAGCACCTGTATACATCTTAGGTGATCCAACTGACACCAGTAGCTTGTGAGACCGGCCACCGCCTCTCGTCGGGGTCTCGACTGTATACACTAGTCTACTCCGGAGTATCGATGCCCTGTCTCGAAACTCCCACGACTAGGGACCACAATTAAGGATATGCGTATAAACCACCCAACTCTCACTTATATGATCGCCATCATACTGTTGGTGGTAAAGCAAGATCCTAAGGGCTCTATCAAAGTGTAACATGCAATCAGTTACCTGAACATGTACACGACTGATAAAGGCAAACCAGATAGCATACTATCATTTCGAGTAAGACTGTCCTACCGGGATAGGTCCTCCGCAATCATTGCAATCACGTACCTGCGATCCAATAATTGACTATGAGGGCACTATCTCCAACACCCACCATGAGGGGCCGGCCACTTATAGGGAAGGAGGGGGTGAGTGTAGGAGAGGGGGAGGTGATCATAAGGAAAAGATCAAGAAGAAAATATCTAAGCTCAAACAAAACCCCATTAATGAACTAATGAATCATCACCCTTAGTCATCATAATCATTAATGGTCCATTAAAGCACTAATGAGTCACTATCCTCATCACCACTTCTAGAAGCATCCACACACATCTCCTCATGACTCACCCAAAAAGATAAATCCGTATTTAACCGAATGTCAAAATACGGCTGATAGAAAACTGGAAACTGGCAACTTTCAAAAGTGATCCTGAAACGAATTTCAGGATAACCCCGTATCTGTATAAACATACCCGCATTTGTATTACGACCGAATACAAATGTAACTGAGACAAAGATATTATATCTACACAGTATAATACTGGGTTCCGGCTTAAACCAAAGCCTACCAGTATTATCTGGCCGAAAAACGACACGTGCGAAAACGCACATGCTTTTTCCGAACCTTGCCATATCACCATACGGCCTCTACAACGTTTCGCCCGAACTTGGGAAAGTGTCTGTGGGGGACTCTAATAACTCATCAACACACTGGCACTGGGTATAACCCCTAGCACGTCAGAGGTACAAGCTGCACGTAACGTTTTGCCTATGTATTGATTGGAAGGGAAGCTGACGAGCGAACTCATCTCTAAACCTTACTGAGCCTGACAGTGACAATGTATATACAGTCCGGTCCATTCGTCTAAAGAGTATCGCATATCGAGTCTAGGGGGGTGGATAAAGTCAGACCCCTAATAACGCGATAAATCGTGTCGGCATGAAGCCAATCACCACCTGAGAAACTACTGATCCAAATCAGTAATTCTCCACTACCTCGGCCGAGGATTCCTAGTGATGGCCACCCGTGCACTGCGCGATATCAACCCCCAATACCGGGAGAGACGAATCCCCGACGATCCGCTCACTTGCCTCCAATGTGGCTCGGGACTGTACCCAAAAAAGACCTGTTTGCACGACTCCTTTGAGCCGTGGTAGGGTAGAAATCAAAACACAGTGGGAACTCGCACGAGACAAATGACGACCTCAGGTCGATGAACTAACTTGTACACATGTCACCAGGGAATTGCTATCTGACGATATGTATAATACCAACTAGCAGATTCCCGCCGAGTCCTGTCCGGTGTACTCATAACCCAATGAGCACCTGTATACATCTTAGGTGATCCAACTGACACCAGTGGCTTGTGAGACCGGCCACCGCCCCTCGTCGGGGTCTCGACTGTATACACTAGTCTACTCTGGAGTATCGATGCCCTGTCTCGAAACTCCCACGACTAGGGACACTTTAAGGATGTGCTTACAGACCCCAGCTCCCACGTATATGATCGCCATCATACTGCTGGTAGTCAAGCAAGAATCCTATGGGCTCCATCATCATGCAATAGTGAACTAAAGCATATATACGATGATAAAGTCAAACCAGATAGCATACTATCATCTTGAGCAAGAATGTCATATCGGTATAGGTCCTTCCTCAATCATTGCAATCACATACCTGCAATCCAATAATTGACTTTGAGGGCACTATCTCCAACAATCTCCCACTTGCACTTAAGGCTAATTATTGCGATGTCGCATACTCACAGCCCGTGTGATACCGAACATCTAACTCCTCTACTAATCAGTTTCACAAAACTAGTTTGTAAAACTCTTGTGTTCGAGAAATAGCCTCAGTGAGTGGATCCGCCCTGATGTTTCTTTCTATGTCTCTCTAAATCTCAAGTTCGCGGAGAAAGCCATCTCCCGAATCGAGTAATACCTGTCTTAGAATATGTCTGGATATCTGATGGGACCTAGTTCATAAATGAACTCCAAATCCAAACTTCTTAGACTGTATCGATAACTGAACCTAATCAGTATCCAGCACCATGCCTCCCACAGTATCCTCTTGGACCACCTGTCCAAAATACTGTCCCTCGTCAGAGGAAAAACTATAACTCTGACAATCACTCTGTCATTCATGTCACCTTGGAAGCCTGGAATGATAACCGTCTCTCGAAGGAGGCTGCCGTCATCAAATCTGTAGAACAAGCACTTATGTTCTAAAATTGCTTCTTTATGTTTCTTCAGGATTGGATTAATATAAACTTATCGCATCTAGTGCAAAAACAACATCTGGTGTGGTACTTGACATCTCATGATTGACTCAATTGCCTAAGCAAGTGATCTGCCAATCATGCACATCCCTCTCTGCTTTAGTCTATAAGACACCTTTAGTGAGGGTGACTCCGTTACCCGCAGGTACACCACCATGCCAGGAGTCATCTATTCTAAAATACTATTAGAATATTGTCAAAGTACCCACATTGGGAAACTACCCAAATCTAGATCTAAAGCCATAGATCTAGTAACCAGAATGTCTAATATTATTTCCATATCCTTTCTGGAGAAACAACTGTGTGACGACCAAAGTACAACCGATCGTAGTATAGGAATTTTACTTCCTACTCTATGTATGCCATCCAAATACCAGGACATCACACCCTACTACCTTCTTAACAGATCCATCCCCTATTCTGATGAAGTCAAACCTATGACTGTCACATCAAAATTAGATGATCTTATCTCCGCTATATTTGCTTAAGTCTATAAATAGACATAAGCTACTTGTCTACTATACTTCCGCTGCTCCCACTGACTACGATAACCCTCTGGCAGAATAATATCCACGTACACTTCTAAAGCTAGTTTAGAACGACGTTATACTTATCCTCTTGCCGGGTCTCATAGTCTGGAACAACAGTAGTGTCAAGTCTGGGTAAACAAGAACCTCCCTGTCACCATCCTTGAGGCTACCGGAGTACCTCTCGGGTGTCTGAGGTTACCCACCATATCTGCGGAGTAGCTATTGGAATGTCAAAACCTGATTGAATATATAGGTCCTATTAAATTTTCCGTAATCGTTTGCGGTTCTGGAATCACTTCCAGTTCTACCATACTCCCACTACTGTTTTCTGAAAAAAATCCATTTTTACTAAAACTGTGGCGAGTCAAGAACAATATCACTATTGATCTTCCAGATGGTAGAAAAGTCAACCCTCGTCAAAGCTAGGGTCAACCCACAAACTGCCATTACAGAAACGTGCCTTGAGTTATCCAGTGTCTGGTTTTAAGCATAAGCTGGACAACTCCCCGTACCTTAACATCGTTAAGATATGAACTATTCTATATCCAATATAGAAACAGAGGCACTAATTTAATTGGAACCAGATTCAAATCATGCAGCTGTCTCCAGCGCATAACTACTTAATGGAGAGAGGTTAATCAGCATTACTCAACTTAGGAATCCATCCAATTATGAGTAACCCGAAAGAGAAACAAGTTTCTCAAAACCATTACTATTATCTGAATATCAATCACAAGAATCTATATCTTCGATCTCTTTGAAGAATCCTGATACTTGCGATACCTGGTTCTCTACTTTATTCTTATACCCACAACTTCTCAAAACTTTAGACATTGTATTTCTACGAAACACTTGTCTAAAAACTAGAGAAGTGACAAGTAAACAGAACATAGTACGAGGACCTACCCCTTTGTCCTGACGGACACTGGACAACATACAATACTCTGTATAAGTCCGTTGAGTTTGAATAACTCAAAACCTGTGCATCGTAGGTTGAAAACTGTACCCAGGCGATTTTCTCAAATATCACCAATTTCAACGAATTCCGATATAATAAGGATGATCACCTAATTCCCAATAACTTACTCCCACTCATCATCTGTAAAACCGTACAGATATGAGAATGAAACCTGGTAAATACATACCCTGGGGTAAGTATCTAATCGGGAAAACAGTTTTCTTTTAACAATGCGCAGTGAAACTGAAACATGAAAATGTTTCGTAGGGGTATTCTGGTATTCTTAGTAATGCCTCTTCCATAATCCTATTCATGACTGTAATCGTATATTTCTTTGCCATCACTCCTAATCCCTTTATTTGTCTTTAGTCGTTACCTTCTATACACCATCGTTAGGCTAAATGGTTTTCTTCCTTCCCTACCGTTCGGCACCAGCCTATGATTTGGAAGAAGACTATCCAGTAAGCATAATAGGTCTACCCTCCTAATCTTAGGAGTACTCGCAACTTGAGAGAAGGTGATGATAAAAGACAATCTGAATAAACTAATTCAATTTCTCCTGAACCTGGATCCATCCTCGAAGAAGTCCCTTCGAGTTCGTATATAACCATACGATGGATCTATCCAATGGAAGTGGATATCCGTAGTGATACGGGGTGTTCTGAGAAATGCAAAGGGTAAAAGAAGGAGCGGCAATGATTTATGCAACTAAGACAATCCAAAGGCCAGTATTTTAAGAAGGTTTGGTCAACTTTGGTCATTGAGTCATTGTCTAGGGTCGGTCAAAGGTCGCTGCTAAAGAGAGAGAGAAAAGAAACACTCTGCGTGCACTCAAACCTAGATCAGAATGGTTATCAATTTATCTAATCAGAAAACCTCCCACTGTAATCTCAAATTCTCCTCCAAACCTGAAAGAAGAATTAGTCGGGATCACCCGAAGAGTAAACCAACTCATCAGTGAGAATCGGGATCCAACTATCATCGCATGATAACTTGATGGAAGCCACTCAAGTTATCACACTCCAGAAGGTATGCGCATGCCTGGCAAGTTTGCTGTATGTTTGAAACTCCCGATATGATTTTTGCCCCATGCTCTTATAACTTTGGCGAAGGTCAAAATGTCATAAGTCACATGCCAAGTTCTACCCGTCATTGTCCAGGTCAATTTGAACCCACCCGCACATGCCCTTGGCGAAGGTCAAAATGGCAGAACGGCTGTCCCAAACCAACTCATCTATCTATGCAACAAATGAATACCCAGCAGCTACCAAACACTATGCCTTGGCGAAGGTCAAAATACATAGCTTGAATACTACTGAATACCCAAAAGAAATGACGGAGGGCTGCGGCTGGTTTTTGGCGAAAAAACCTTTAACGTAATGAACTTGATCTCGTTGAAGGAAACTGATAGCTTTTTATAAAATATAGTGACGAAAACGTTTTGCTAAAGAGGTCACTCCCGGTGAAGGGATCTCGGCTCTTTCCTTGTGGAATGAGGTGCAGGATATTCTATTTGAATACCGCGATGCAAAGCAACTTGTAATCGACTATATTAAAGTTATTACCCTAACGCAAACTTCTGCCCAAGGGGTCACTCCCGGTGAAGGGATCTCGGCCCTTGCCTCGTCGAATGAGGTGCGGGATATTCCAACTGAATATCACTATGCAAAACAAAAGGAAACATCTTTGTAATAACATCTTTTAAAATTTGTTCCAACAACATCAAATATAGGTTTGTTTTACTTCGCATTAATAAGAATCAGCGCAATCCCATCAATCAATCACACCAGAAAAGAACGAAAATATAATGTACGTATATGCCATCCGCATTCTCCACTGGGTCCCGTCATCACGCGTTAGGTTACTTAACTAACGACAGAGCGGGGGCTGGACTACCGCGGGTGTAAAACATATACAACATCTAATAGTATATATACCAATATACAATAATCGCTCCAGGCGTGATAATATGCAATATTAAAGAAAAGTAATAAGCATCAAAGAACAATACAGATAATCTGGGATCCCCGGGTTTCACAGAGCCGCTGCTGAAACCTGACGTTCCCCTGGTCGTGTGGATAGCCTGTGCAATGAAACCTAGACCCCTACGGGTGCGGCAAGTTACCCGCCAAAACCTGAAGCGAGGTAGTCCCCCACAGCATAGTGAATGGAACACCCGGCACTTCACGGAATCCGGTAAATTGAGCACCCCTCCTTGGGTCAACCTGTACCCCCTACGAGTGCGGCGAATAGTCTGCCAATTCTAGAGTGAGGTCCCTTTGCCTCTCAATGCCATGAGATACGGACCCGTTGCCCTCCAGAACCCGGCTATCCGTGCACTCCTTCGTGGGATAAACCTAGTACAGAAAATAAAATATGTACAACGGGTACATCGACATCGACCCGGTCGTGCCCCAAAAGAATATTATACAAACAGGCAGTGACGGCAGTCCACATGTTGGACGCTCGCCCCGCAATATCAAATGTACAAATAAATCCAAACTGCACTACCATTGCACCCTGCTATCCACCACGACATATCCGCAACATTACAACACAACACAGAACATCAACGCGAATGTCACGTTCGCAAACCCGTCTAAAAGAACTATAGCAATCAGACGCGGTTTACCGATCAAATGACATTCCCGGTCGGAGATATAATGTAAATACTGCATACTAACAAATTTAAAATTTCGATCGACTAAATTTCCCGAAGTGGGCCCCACGTACATCTGCTGTACTGTAACAAAATCTGGGCCCAAAATTTATATACCAAAAAGCCACAATTTCCAAATAAAGCCTACTGGGAAAAATTGATGCACTGTTCCCTCTAAACCGCCGCGCTTCAGCGGTCAAACCTAGGGTTTGACCGCGGAACCGCCGCGCTTTTGTAGGATCACGTGACCAATTTTTTTCAGTATTCTTAGAAAACCCTGCACAATATTCTGTGACTTGTAAAATTATTTTTAGGCCCTTAAAAAAATCGACAGAAACTGACATGCTTGAAAATTGTGTTTTTGCGAAATCCGTTCGATCGATGTTTTAAACGTGTTAGCACAAGTTAGTATAGCTTAATGGTGAGGCTCTGATACCACTGTAAGTCCACGGTAGCGCCCCGGCCGTCTAACAGACGCCAAATGCGGAACAAAAACTTTTAACGAACTGGCGCTATCGTGTACCGTAACCCGGATCTGCTATTAAAGCTAAACTAACAAACTACAAATGGGTAGAAACGTTATACCGAATGATCCGAGTCCTTCGGTCTTCAACCATCATCCCACGCTTGTTGCGGCTACTCCGATCTCCTGAATCTCCGTTCTTCTTGTCTGGGTGGCACCACGTCGACGGATCTTTAAACGGGCTCCCACCTCTGAACCGAGGCAACTCGATCGTCAAGTTTGCTAAAAGAGACGACCAAGATGAAGTAGAGAATGAGTAGAACACTTTGTCTCGTTACGTCCAAGGTCACGGACGAATGGTTATGGAAGTTGCCTTTTGGATCGGGTGAAATGAGAAAGAGGCTGTCTATTTTTCGTGAACCCGAATCTATCATAATCTTTTTCTAGTGAACAACAACCATTAGCCTTCCCACCATGAGGGGCCGGCCACTTATAGGGAAGGAGGGGGTGAGTGTAGGAGAAGGGGAGGTGATCATAAGGAAAAGATCAAGAAGAAAATATCTAAGCTCAAACAAAACCCCATTAATGAACTAATGAATCATCACCCTTAGTCATCATAATCATTAATGGTCCATTAAAGCACTAATGAGTCACTATCCTCATCACCACTTCTAGAAGCATCCACACACATCTCCTCATGACTCACCCAAAAAGATAAATCCGTATTTAACCGAATGTCAAAATACGGCTGATAGAAAACTGGAAACTGGCAACTTTCAAAAGTGATCCTGAAACGAATTTCAGGATAACCCCGTATCGGTATAAACATACCCGCATTTGTATTACGACCGAATACAAATGTAACTGAGACAAAGATATTATATCTACACAGTATAATACTGAGTTCCGGCTTAAACCAAAGCCTATCAGTATTATCTGCCCGAAAAACGACACGTGCGAAAACGCACGTGCTTTTTCCGAACCTTGCCATATCACCATACGGCCTCTACAACGTTTCACCCGAACTTGGGAAAGTGTCTGTGGGGGACTCTAATAACTCATCAACACACTGGCACTGGGTATAACCCCTAGCACGTCAGAGGTACAAGCTGCACGTAACGTTTTGCCTATGTATTGATTGGAAGGGAAGCTGACGAGCGAACTCATCTCTAAACCCTACTGAGCCTGACAGTGACAATGTATATACAGTCCGGTCCATTCGTCTAAAGAGTATCGCATATCGAGTCTAGGGGGGTGGATAAAGTCAGACCCCTAATAACGCGATAAATCGTGTCGGCATGAAGCCCATCACCACCTGAGAAACTACTGATCCAAATCAGTAATTCTCCACTACCTCGGCCGAGGATTCCTAGTGATGGCCACCCTTGCACTGCGCGATATCAACCCCCAATACCGGGAGAGACGAATCCCCGACGATCCGCTCACTTGCCTCCAATGTGGCTCGGGACTGTACCCAAAAAAGACCTGTTTGCACGACTCCTTTGAGCCGTGGTAGGGTAGAAATCAAAGCATAGTGGGAACTCACACGAGACAAATGACGACCTCAGGTCGATGAACTAACCTGTACACATGTCACCAGGGAATTGCTATCTGACGATATGTATAATACCAACTAGCAGATTCCCGGCGAGTCCTGTCCGGTGTACTCATAACCCAATGAGCACCTGTATACATCTTAGGTGATCCAACTGACACCAGTGGCTTGTGAGACCGGCCACCGCCCCTCGTCGGGGTCTCGACTGTATACACTAGTCTACTCTGGAGTATCGATGCCCTGTCTCGAAACTCCCACGACTAGGGACACTTTAAGGATGTGCTTACAGACCCAGCTCCCACGTATATGATCGCCATCATACTGCTGGTAGTCAAGCAAGAATCCTATGGGCTCCATCATCATGCAATAGTGAACTAAAGCATATATACGATGATAAAGTCAAACCAGATAGCATACTATCATCTTGAGCAAAAATGTCATATCGGTATAGGTCCTTCCTCAATCATTGCAATCACGTACCTGCGATCCATTAATTGACTTTGAGGGCACTATCTCCAACAATTTTTGGCTAGAGTTCTATGTAAATATGATGATGATGCGAGATATGTGCATGCGATGCTGCTTCATATATCAAGTATGAATGCAGGTGACGATATTAAGATAAACAGGTTCTATCGTGCACGTGGCATGGAAATTACCAAAGACGTGTGTGTCACATGAATAGTGCGCGTGCAACAGATGCCAATGGTAATGGTGTTCGTGTCCTACAAAGTGATATCGCATCAGTATGGATGAATGTCCATGCAATCTAATATACTGTTCGCTATAAGGGTATGCAATGTACATGAATGGATAAGCTAACTAACAATATGAATCTTGCAAGGGATAAGGAAATCCTAACTAGGGGGGGCGCATCGCGCCATTCGGACGATTCCCCCATAGATGAATACATCTACTCACCTGAAATCTCCGCTAATCCGATCCGGCCACCGCCTTGCCTTTTCGCGCCGTGTCCGATGTTTCCCCGACCGATCCTATATTTGCACAATACCAAGCATAAGATTACAAAACCTAACACAATGCAAGTCACAACATACAATTATCCACGCTCTCGTATTAATCATAGCATGCACTCGGCGCGCGGAAAAACGCACGAAAATCACTAATCGTTAAACTAGAATTGTCATTTCGGGAAAATCGACTAAACTACAACCCGACTAGACGAAACCCCGCATTCGCGCATTCTAATAATCCTATACGAAGCTAATAATATTGCTAACCTAACGCAAATTGAACGCATTCTATTTTCTACAAAAATCTAGTAAGCGATTTTCTAGCCGATTCGATACAAACATCGTAATTTGTCGATTTAGCAAGCATATCATTACACAATTAACCACTCCAATCAATTAGATAACCAAAACCCTAACTTAATTTTTACAACCATGTTTCAAACCCTAACTCAACATCAAATCCCATTCTTGAATTTTCAAGACAACCCATTATAATGAAATTAACACTTTAAACATCTAATTTAGCATAAACAAACTACAAATTAGCAACTAGTTTAGGATTTTACCTCACCAATTGAATCCTAGCATGATCAAGTCACCAAGAAAGCCTCCTTTCATCATGTTTTTGAACTAATTTGGGTTGGAGAGAGAATGGATTAGGGTTAGGCTTTGAATGGAGATGGAAATTTGTTGATTTTTAATGGATTTTAGCAAGAAAATGAAGCAAAATGAAGCGAGGAAGTGGGGAAATCTGCAGCATTGGGGTCGGCCACCAGTGGAGGAGAGAGTGTGGGAAATTTTGAGAAGTTTCTAGGTCATTACAACATCATATGATATCATTTCATGCTTTGAAGTCAACCTTTTTACAAAAAAACCCTTTTTCATCATTTTTTTCATAATTTTCCCACCAAAAAAACTAAAAGTTTGCAAGCCATGATATAATTTTATTAACACCATATTTTAGCTTATAAAGACTCCTAATTATGAAATTTACCCAATTAAATTTGTATTTATCACTAATTTAATGTATTTAAACAGGCTTAAAATAATAAAAAAATAATTAATTACGAATTTTTTTTTATTTAACTAGAAAATTATAAGTGACATTTTAGTGACAAAATTATAGTAATATCTTATCTAAATTTTGTATAATTAGGTCTACAATGAAAAATATCAATTTTGACTTTTTACGGAAAAAGCCGAAAAAATTGGCCGATTACCGAAAAACTGCCTAAACGATTTTCGAAGGGTTACAGTTTGTTTCTCGGAATGCCACCTTTTTAGAAAAGGAATTTCTTGAAAAATAAATTAGTGGTCATGAGGTAGAACTGGAAGAAGTTCCAGCTACACAAACTATGACTGATGATTTAGTAGAACCAGAGGATTCGACAGTCCCCAACGAACCTCATCCTCTCCGCCGATCAGGTAGGGTTTCTCATCCACCTGAGAGATACTACGGTTTTCTCGTAGACGGTGGGAGCGAGGATTGTATCATAGAAGATGATGACCCTACAAGCTTCGAGCAGGCCATCACGAGTGGTGACTTTGTGAAATGGCTGGATGCTATACGATCTGAGATGGAATCCATGTACACCAACAAAGTATGGACTTTGGAAGATACTCCTGAAGGGGTAAAATCCATCGGGAGCAAGTGGATCTTCATGAAGAAATTTGGTGTAGATGGAAAAGTTGAGACTTTCAAAGCTAGACTTGTAGCAAAGGGTTTTTGTCAACGACCAGGTGTGGATTATGACGAAACCTTTTCTCCAGTGGCTATGCTTAAGTCCATCCGGATCCTACTTGCCATCGCTACATACCATGACTACGAAATCTGGCAGATGGATGTCAAGATCGCTTTTCTAAATGGTTATTTAGAAGAGAGCGTGTACATGACTCAGCCAGAGGGATTCGTAGATATTGGGAGCAGCGAAAATGTTTGCAAGCTGCTTAAATCAATCTATAGATTAAAGCAGGCAACGCGGAGTTGAAACATATGTTTTGATGTTGCAGTCAAAGAGTTTGACTTCATCAAAAATATTGATGAACCTTGTATATACAAGAAGGTTGCAGAGAGTAAGATTGTCTTCCTCGTATTATACGTGGATGACATACTCTTGATAGAAAATGATGTTCCTATACTGCACTCGGTCAAGCTCTTCTTATAACACAGATTCTCCATGAAAGATCTGGGTGATGCCTCCTGCATTCTGGGGATTAAGATCTATAGAGATAGATCTAAACGGATATTGGGATTGTCCAAATCCAGGTACATTGACACCATACTAAAGAGGTTTAGTATGGAAGATTCCAAGCGTGGTGGTTTACCCATAATCTCTGGAATCACTCTCTCCAAAGAGATGTCTCCCAAGACTGATTTGGAGAGGGCTCGCATGCAAGGGATACCCTATGCTTCGGCAGTAGGCTCTATCATGTATGCGATGCTATGTACCAGACCAGATGTAGCTTATTCACTAGGTATAGTGAGCAGGTATCAATCGGATCCTGGGGAGAATCACTGGACAGCTGTGAAGAACATTCTTAAGTACTTGAGAAGGACTAAAGAATTTTTCTTGATGTATGGTAACGGTGAACTCCAAGTGGAGTCCTTTACCGATTCGAGCTTCCAGAGTGATAGGGATGACAATAAGTCAGTCTCGGGCTTTGTCTTCACCCTCAATGGAGGGCCGGTATGTTGGAAGAGTTCCAAGTAAGATACCGTAGTAGACTCGACGATGGAGGTTGAATACATCGCTGCCAACGATGCCGCCAAGGTGGCTGTCTGGATAAAGAAGTTCATAACTGAACTTGGTGTGGTTCCGTCCATCGAGTATCCAATACCTTTGTATTGTGATAACAATAGAGCAGTGGCTTTGGCCAAGGAACCCAGGTCCCATCAGAAGTCCAGACACATTCTTTGACGGTATCACTTGATCCGGGAGATAGTTGATCGCCGGGAGATAGTTGATCGCCGGGAGAGTTGACACGAAGAATAACACAGCGGATCCACTCACGAAGGCCATACCCCAGATACAGTTTGAGAGACTCTTCGGGATATTGGGTATGAGATACTACAACAGTTGGCCTTAGTGCAAGTGGGAGATTGTTAGTTATATGTATGCACTAGAGGCCATTGTTGTACACATGATGTATATTATATTGGATGCTTGGATATATATAGAGAGGACTTTCTTGCTCGACATGATAGTATGCTATCGGGATGCACTTTATCTTAACATGTACGCTTATGTATCTTTATACCGTCTCTCTGTTACATGTTGATAAAGCCCTTAAGATGTGGACTTGACTACCAGGACTATGATGTAGATCATACTAGTGGGGGCTAGGGTAGTCTACAAGTACATCCATTAATTGTTCTTAGTCGAGAGAGTATCGAGACAGGGCATCGATATTCCAGAATAGACTAGTGTGTACGATTCTTGACCCTGTATGGGGCGATAGTTGATCCCACAACCATTGGTGTTTAACATCAGAGAATGTGCACATGTGCTCATTAGAGAATGAGTACACCGAACAGGACTCGCCGAGAACTCCTAGCTGGTATTATACCTAACGTCAGATAGCAGTTCCCTGGTGACACTGGTACATGTTAGTCTGTAGACCCGAGATCGTCATAGAGTCTTGTGTGATTCCCACTGTGCTTTGATTTCCATCATACCACGTTTAAGAGAACGTGCCAACCGGTGGCTTTTGGGTACAGTCCCGAATCACATGGAGGCAATGAGCGATAGGAGGGGTTTCATCTCTCCCGTTATTGGGGGTTGATGTTGCGCTGTGCTCGATTGGCCATAACAGGAAATCCCTGGCCAGGGTTGCTGAGATTTAATGGTAAGTGTTATCAGTAGTTTTTCGAACCGTTATGGACCTCACATCGGCATGACTTATCAAGTTACCGGGGTCTGACGTTTACCACCCCAAGACTCGATATGCGACATATCAGATGAAGAGACCGGACTGTACGGTAGTGTTACTTATTGGATTCGCAGGAGAATGAGCAGACTTTCTTGTTGATCTTCTGATCGTTCAATACCCGGGTGGCCGTTACATTTAGCAGACCGCTTGCGGCTTGTGGGTGACTGATATGATCACCACCTACTGCCGGCGTATTGACGAGTCTTTAGAGTCCTACACAGAGGTTTCCTGGCTCAAGCGAAACGAAGTAGGGCACATATGTGATATATGCAGGACCGAGATAGATATGTGTATATGATACCGTATTCTGATTTCACGATATAGGTTATATGTGATATAACCGGATTGTTGAATCAAGTGTTGATTCGATGATTTAATATTAGTCGGGTATATATGATATAGCCGGATTGTTAAATCAAGTGTTGATTTAATAATTTAATATATATATATATATATATATTAATATATATTAACTAATATAAATTAGCTCACTTAAGAATTTTCTTTTCTTCATTTACATTTTATATATACATATATGATATATATATATTTAATGTATTTTGATAATTGTATCAAGCTTGATGATACATGGAACTTGGGTGTATGAGACTCACACCTTAGTTAAGATAATGTGGGTATTAATTTATTTAGAGAAAACCAAAATTGACATGGAAATTGGCATGGTTGTGAAGTTTGGAGAAGCTTATGGAAACCTTGACTAAACTCCACCCATTTTTGTTTTACTCTAGATATTATTTAACCTAACCATTATCCTAGCCATAGTTAAGTCTCTACAAGAGTTTATATTTGATATTTTCTCACCCATGGTTCATTAGATGCTTCATCTTCTTCATCTCTTTTTCTTTACTTGATTTTCTTGAGGTGAAAAAGAATGAGAGGAAAAATATTCTAAAGTGAGCTAAATTACTACTTCATTAATCTATACCATATTAGCCATATAGTGTAGATTATTTGCTTCACTTATTCATAGATTAGTGAAGATGTAGCTTGAGTTGAGTCTCCTCAAAGTAGATCATCTTTGGCTTCGAAGATCATTAAGCAAGCTCATTCATTTCGACTAGTGGAGTCTACGGAGAGTCCGGAACACCACTACTTGGAGCGAAGGGACTTCTACACGGAGCATTTGAAGTGATGGACCGGTCTACAAATGTTTTATTTCATAATCACTTAGGTTTATGCTTGCTTACTTGTTGTTTAACCCTAATTCTCTAGTTCGATTCTAAGTTTGAGTTCATTAGCACACTATATTTTTAAAATTGTATACTTGATACACCTTGAAACCATTGTAGATATGCTAACAAACTTCAACAAGACTGGTACAGAAGGTGTTAGAAGTGGCACGAGACTGTAACCATAATACACCTAACTTGAAGTCAATTGCCATTGTACCGTGGCTGAACGGTTCCTTGTGCTCCGTATACCTTAGTCTCCGGAATAGTGAGACTCCTTTCGTATACACTGGCATTCTTCTGTACCAAGCTACAAACAACAGCGTTAACATTAAATATAATATTATAACAATATACTCTCTATTCTGTCTATTCCATTCTTGTCTATTTACGGGACTTACCGAGCGATTTGTTCGCTGATAACATTCTCTTTCTTCTTCTTTGGAATGTCGTCAGGTGATTCACTGGAGATCAACCAGCGAGAACTTAGATCAGCTAGCCTTCGAACTGGAGCTCTAGTTACTTGTACATTTCATTTTGGTATTTTCCATTTCTGTTATTCCACTGTTTAGGCAATGCTCGCCATTCCATGTATTTACTTTTCAGATGTATTGTACAAAGAATGTTAAATAAATAAAGTTGTTGTTCAATATATATTTATTGTCATTTTCTCTTGTGCATTTTACTTATACTTCTTAGATACGCTCAGCGTGTTTACTTCAGAGTAAATACGTAGCGGCCTCGTCGCGTCCTCTGCCCGTACACTGGGAAGCGGGGCGTGACAGGTTTTGTTGGTGGCCCATGCAGGTCCAAAGCTGTATGGATATCATGCAGTTCAGTTCTGCGTGGACAACCTAAGCAATATAACACAAGAACCAGCAACTGAAAACATTCTTTACAATTCATACTTCTTGAATCTCATCATTTCATATACTTTGAATCTGTCCTAACCCAAATTTTTCTTTCAAGGTTATGGATTCCCCAAACAACACCAGCATGAATGTCAACAACACTCCCCCACCACTACCACTCACACCTGCCGTCGCTGCCCCGATCAACGAGCAGACAGTTCTGCTTGAGGCAATTCGTAGCCCCTGGAAGGACAGCATCAGCAGACCGCTATCCTGATGAACCGACCAAAGGCAGAAGTATCTAGGGTGAAGCAATTCCGACATTTTCACCCCAAACAATTTTCAGGAAAAGAGAGCCCTCTAGAAGTTGAGGAATGAGCTCAAGGTATTGAAGATGATCTTGCAGCGGCACAAGTGCCAGAGATAGCTTGGGTCCGTGTTGCAAAATTACAGCTCATGGACAATGCACGGGTTTGGTGGAAGGCAAAAGAAAGCCGTCTTGATCAACCCATCGAATGGAAGACTTTCCATGACATGTTCGACGCAAAGTACTTCCCTGAGACTGCCAGGTTAGACATAGAACAACAATTCATCCATCTGCAACAAGATTCAATTTGGACCAAGTTAGTAGATGAATATGATGCTGAGTTCACCATACTCAGCCGGTAAGATATGTCTCAATAATTCGATTTTTCAGTAAATCACATATTACACAGCTAAAACAATACTTTAACAGATTTGCGGCACACTTGATACCGACGGATGAGATCAGAGCCCGTCGATTTCGACAATGGTTAGATTCGGAGATCCAGGCTGCATTAGCCACAGTAGATTTTCCGACTCATGAATCGGCTCTGAATGCTGCCCGCTGTTATGAGGCAGTGGTAAAGATGAAGGGAAGATCTCAATCTGCTAGAGTTTAGCGCCCTGCCACCCAGATGGCAGGAGGAGCCTCATCAAGGCCACCATTTGTGCCTAGGAGACCGGAAGCACCAATCAACCGGCCTAGCTCAGCCTTTTGTACCTACTGCAAGAGAGATGGACATTTGGCGAAAGACTGTCGGCGAGCCAACCGTCTTTGCTGAGTCTGCGGCTCAGCTACTCATGATATTGGGTATTGTCCCCGAAGACACAACCCAATTGCTGCACCCAGGCCAGCAATCACTTACCAGCAGAGACCAGCCCTTCAGGCACGTGCTCCCAGACTCGCTCTCTCTGCTCCACCACCTAGAGGAGCACCGATTGCACCTCTTCCTCATCAGTTCCATCAAGCTCAACGGAACGTTCAGAGGAATACTCCTCCGGCGAGGAAGAATGTACCACGGCGACAGGCTTTCATGATGACCGTGGAAGAAGCTCAGACCACTAGCCAAGTCATCACCGGTAACCCTTTCTTTTCAAGCTTTTCTTTCAGTCTTAACACCTATCTACAAATTTTTCCTATACCTAAAACATATTCCATATACTATAGGTTCAATCTTAGTAGCCTCACTTCTTGCACTAGCGCTATTCGATACTGGAGCATCTCATTGCTTTATGTCGCAACGGTTCGTCCAAAATCATGCGATTCCCGTCACACCGCTTATATCCAGCTGGAATGTCAGTTCAGGAAATGACGTTCTAAAAGTAACAATGGGATACATCTTGTGTCTAGTAGTCGTCTGCAGCAGAGAATTCTATGCTGACTTCAAGATGCAGGACATACCGAACTTCAATGTGGTTCTAGGTATGGATTGGCTTGGAACATTTTATGCTACCATTGAATGTCGTCAAGGGAGGGTAGTATTCGAGATTCCAGACCATCCGGTCTTCTATTTCAAAGTAGAGACCGTACCCTGGATCCAAGTACTTACAAGGCGAAACCAAAGAAGGCAGTGATTGCAGCAATTCAAGTGGAGGAAGGATCAAAACCAGAAGTAGTTCGAGAGTTCGACGATGTGTTTCCTGACGATATATCAGGTTTGCTTCCCAGTTGAGCTCTTGAATTCAGCATTGATTTAGTACTAAGAGCACAACCGGTGATCAAAGCACCTTATAGATTAAGTCTGGAAGGTTTGAAGGAGGTCCAAACTCAGTTGGATGAATTATTGGCAAAAGGATGGATTCGTCTTAGAACTTCAAGTTGGGGATCACCAGTATTGGTTGTGAAGAAGAAGGAAGGTTCATATAGAATGTGCATCGATTATAGAACCTTGAACGAAGTAACAATAAAGAACAAGTATCCACTTCCACGCATCGACGATTTATTCGATCAGCTAAGTGGATCTTGTGTTTTCTCTAAGCTAGATCTTGGTTCAGGTTATCATCAGGCGAAGGTCAAGGAAGCTGATATTCATAAAACAACATTCAGAACTCGTTATGGACATTACGAATTTCTTGTGATGCCATTTGGAGTGACCAACGCACCGGCAATATTCATGACCCTAATGAATCAAGTTTTCCGGGAGTACTTAGATAGGTTCGTTGTCATCTTCATCGGCGACATCCTGGTGTATTCAAAGAGTCGGAAAGAACATGCCGAGCACCTACGAATTGTCCTCGAAACTCTACGACAACATCAACTATATGACAAGTACAGCAAGTGCGAGTTTTGGCTAGATCAAGTTGGTTTCCTCGGACACATTGTATCAGGCAAAGGAATCTCTGTAGATCTAGTGAAAGTTACAGCAGTAAGAGAATGGCCGAAATCAAAGTCAGTGAAGGACATTCGAAGTTTCTTGGGTTTAGCTGGATATTACAGAAGGTTCATTGAAGGCTTTTCAAAGATAGCAACACCCCTGACCAAGCTCACACGTAAAGATAAAGAATTCGCGTGTTCAGAAGCATACGAACAAGCTTTCATAGAACTTAAGTCAAGGTTGACATTAGCGCCTATTCTCGTTATACCGGACCAATCTGGAGGTTTCGAAGTGCATTGTGATGCATCCGGTAAGGGATTATGATGTATTCTACATTAGCACGGTAAAGTTGTGGCTTATGCTTCAATACAGCTGAAGATTCATGAGCGCAATTATCCGACGCATGATTTGGAATTGGCAGCCGTTATCTTTACTCTTAAGATTTGGCGACATTACCTTCTTGGTGAACGAGTGAACATATACACAGATCACAAGAGTCTGAAATATGTGTTTACTCAGAAGGAGTTTAATATGCGGCAGAGACGATGGTTAGAACTCATAGCGGACTTTGACATCAACCTGCAATATCACCCGGGGAAGGTGAATGTGGTACCTGATGACCTTAGTCGCCAACCATTAGCAATGAATCTCACCACTCAGTGGAAGCTTCAACAAGACTTACATCAGATGGAGATTGAAGTAGTCATGCCACGTAACGCTTCAAGTTTGATGAACTTACAAGTTCAATTTACTATTGTCAATCAGATCAAAGCAGCTCAAGTAAGTGATGCTAAGTTGCAAAAGATCAGTGAACAAGTGGAGAATGGACTCAGAACAGACTTCATCATCCATGAAGATGGATCTTTGAGATACAGTAGCAGATTATGTGTACCAAAAGGTTCTGTTCGGGAAGAGTTAATGAAAGTAGATCACAACTCTCCCTACTCAGTACATCCTGGAGGTACAAAAATGTACAAAGATCTACTTCAAAATTACTGGTGGCATGGAATGAAGCGTGAAGTAGCCAGAAGCGTCGCTAAATGCTTGGTGTGTCAGCAAGTAAAGGCTGAACATCACAGGACTGTTAGATTACTTCAACCGTTACCTATCCTAGAATGGAAGTGGCAACACATCACAATGGATTTTGTGACTGCACTTCCTCACAGCACAAAGGGTAACGATGCGGTATGGGTTATTGTGGATCGACTCACAAAGTCGGCTCACTTCATCCCATTTCGAGTTGGTCAATCTACTGAGACATTAACAAAGAAGTACATGGAGGTAAGATTCTAAGTAATATTTAAACTCTTCAAATATGTACTATCTCTGATACCTATGAACTCATACAGGAAATCGTGAGACTTATGGAGTACCGGTCTGCATTGTCTTCGATCATGACACTAGATTCCGATCACAATTTTAGAGAAGTCTGCGAGCAAGGTTGGGAACAAGTCTGAACTTCAACACAGCTTATCATCTACAAACAGACGGTCAGTCTAAGCGAACTATTCAGATCTTGGAAGATATGCTCAGAGCGTGTATGTTGGACTTCGGAGGATCGTGCGAAGATCACCTACATCTTGTGGAGTTTTCATACAACAACAACTACCAAGCAAGCATAGGAATGGCACCTTTTGCAGCACTTTATAGAAGGAAGTGTCGATCGACATTAAGTTGGGACGACATCGGTGATAGGGAACTTCTTAGACCTGAGATGATAGTAGCAACTGTTGATGTGGTTCGTACCATCAGGGAAAGAATGCGCATAGGCCAAGATTGACAGAAGCACTGGGCTGATGCAAAGCGCCGTCATTTGGAGTTCCAGCCGGGAGATCATGTATTTCTGAAGATATCTCCAAACTGCGGAGTGATTCGATTTGGAAAACGGGGTAAGCTCAGTCCAAGGTACATTGGACCGTTCGACATACTCGAACGAGTCGGTGAAGTGGCTTATCGCTTGGCACTTCCACCTTCATTAGAAGGAGTACACAATATATTCCACATATCCCAATTCAGAAGATATGTGAGTGACCCCAGCCATATTCTCGATCATTCCGAGCTCACTGTACGGCTCGACTTATCTTGTGAGCAGCAACCTGTTGAGATCCTAGACAGGAAAGTGAAGTTACTTCGGAACAAGGAAGTCAACTTAGTTCGAGTGATGTGGAGAAAAGACACTACAGGAGAATTGACATGGGAAAGGGAAGATAAGATGCGTGCAAGATATCGTCACTTATTTGTAAACTAGTTTTTAAAATAAATTGTAAATTTCGAGGATGAAATTTTTGTAAGGAGGGTAGACTGTAACAACTCCAATACTTGTGTACATAAATTTGATTAAAAGTTAATGTATACTTGGGGTATTTATATTTCCTGTGAGTACTATAAGTATTTGATTCAATTTTGAACAGCAAGAAGGAGCTTGTAGCTCATTGGTAAGACCTTGCACTGCTGAACCAAAGCACCCGAGTTCAAATCCCATCAGCCACATATTATTTTTATTTTAAATTCTTTTAATCTTATAGAAGTCCAAGAGTTTACACGTGCACAACACGTAAACTGAAGAGTCACACATAAAACAAACGAGTCCAATACAGTAGACCAAGTACAGAGGACACATGGCAAGGAGACGCGGCCCGGCTCGGGCCGACGACTCGGTCGAATCGGCCAGCGGCGCCGGTCCGACTCAGTCGAAACCCAATTTTTCTTGAATCCTCTGCAACCTTTGGCCTACCCCATAACCCTTGTATTATTTAAATTCCCTGCACATTTACAAAGCAAATTAAAACACCCATTTAATCCATTTTAAGACAAAATTTTAATACACCCTTTCATTACCCTAAGCCCTAATTTTTCCTATAAACACCACACCTAAAATCACCCCTCCTCACTCCTAAATCCCTACCCAAACTCTCAAGAAAATTCCCAAGACTTTTTGTGTGCAAGTGGAGTTAGCAACGGGCGAAGCTCCGACGAACTTCTGACGGCAATCCAAGGAGTTTCCGGTGACGAAACAACGCACCGGTGTTTCCCCAATCTTCCTCTTCCTCCTCTCTTAACCCTAATCCAGTAAGTCCCCTTTCTCTCTCTCTTTCATTATTCTTAAATTCTTAATTCTTAAAACGTGTCGGAAGCGGAGTTATCCGGTTTCCGATTCTCCTATCTTTCAAAAATACAACATTTTCTTAATTACAAACCAACAACTTTTGATATATTATTTAATACTCATTAACTAAGACAATATATCAAGTTTGACATTAAAATGATAACCATAGCCAGTTTTATTTCAATTTTACATTAAAATACCTTTATGTTTCATATCGACATGTTTATACCTTTTAACCATATTAGCTTTAGAAAACTCACGAGGTAATGACCTATCTCCTCACAATACTCATATGTAATATAGCACGATAAAATTTGGGAACATAGATTTTGGAAAATACGATTTTACACATAACTACCTCCTACTTCTAAAAACCTTTTTCTACAAGATATGCATTTTAACAAATCTTTGCAAATGCGCCTTTGCAACCCATTTCGGGGAACCCGTTCGGGATGGTGCGGATTATTGCACATCCTCGGGCTTAGTAGAGTGGGATGCAGACCTCTGCAAGGAGCATCGATCTCGAAAGATTTAAAATACAATTTTCTTTAGAAAATGTGATTTCTATTATAATTAAAATTTATATTTTTAATAAATAAATATATGTGTAATTGATATCAAAATATCTATTTTTAATATTTATAAAATTCCACATTTCCAAAATTCAAGAAAAACATCTCATTTATAAGAAAATACCATACAACTCCAATATTACAAATAAATACCATATATTATGAAATTAGGCTTTATTCACTAGAAATGTCATATTGATAAAATACACATCCATGAAAACTCTAAAGACGATAATAAAATACTTGAGGTGTATTTTGAAAATTATACAAAATTATTTTTACATAAAACCCCTCAAGTTATACTAAATTACAATAAGGACCCTAGTAAGCATAGGTTTAAGCGGGACCAGTCTCTTGAGCCTCAGGGAGCCGGAGATATGGGTGCTTGCCTATTTAAGGTAGAACATTTAACAAACGGTGTTATCAACACGGTAATCGTCTTTGAAAAAGACCCAAATCCTGCCGTCTATGTGCTGAGGTTACCGATAGCACCAAAACATAATTCAGGATTCAATTTCTTTTTAAATTGTTTGACTCAGACTGAATCTCAATATAATTAATCTGTCTTGAATATGATTCAAGTATCAAAATTCAATACAACATGTATCTATGAATCCGTCTATTCAATCTATATCAAATTATATTGACTGAACCGAACCATGGATATGCATCCATCTACATGATTCTCCAGTTACATCCATTTACTGATATCATGGTTTCGGCAAGTCATCCATCTATATACAATATACAATTCAAACAATACATTAGTACAATCAAGACATCGCGGGGTTTATAAGGGGTAGACTGGTACGGAAGGTGATAGAAGTGGCACGAGACTGTAACCATAATACACCTAACCTGAATTCAATTGCTGTTGTACCGTGGCTGAACGGTTCCTTGTGCTCCGTATACCTTAGTCTCCGGAATAGTGGGACTCGTCTAGTATACACTGGCATTCTTCTGTACCAAGCTATAAACAACAGCGTTAACAGTAAATATAACATTATAACAATATACTCTCTATTCTGTCTATTCCATTCTTGTATATTTACGGGACTTACCGAGCATTTGTTCGCTGACGACATTCTCTTTCTTCTTCTTTGGAATGTCGTTAGGTGATTCACTGGGGATCAAGCCCACCAGCGAGGACTTGGATCAGCTAGCCTTCGACCCGAAGCTCTAGTTACTTGTACATTTCATTTCGGTATTTTCCATTTATGTTATGCCACTGTTTAGGCAATGCTTTCCATTCCATGTATTTACTTTTCAGATGTATTGTACAAAGAATGTTAAATAAATAAAGTTGATGTTCAATATATATCTATTGTCATTTTCTCCTGTGCATTTTACTTATATTGCTTAGATACGCTTAGCGTGTTTACTTCAGAGTAAATACGTAGCGGCCTCGTCGCATCCTCTGCCCGTACACTGGGAAGCGGGGCGTGACACCACGTATATGATCGCCATCATACTGCTGGCAGTCAAGCAATAATCCTATGGGCTCTATCAACATGTAATAGTGATCTGTAATGCCACCTAATGTTGTACATGATGATAAAGACAAACCAGATAGCATACTATCATATCGAGTAAGACTGTTCTACCGGTATAGGTCCTCCCAATCATTATAATCACCTACCTGCGACTATGATAATTGCCTTGAGGGCACTATAGCCAACACAAGCAACCTCGCCAATTCTAGAGTTAGGCGACCCGGTCTCGACTCCTCGAGATGGTCTCCCACTAGACACTAGAACCCGGTTACTTGTGCTCCCCGCCTGGGGTCTATCTTAATGCAGAAAAGTAAATAATATACATCAATGGAGACGACAAGCTCAACCCGGAAGTGTCCCAATAAAAGAATATTACATACAAATTTTACATGAATGAAAATTGAAAAAACTCCCATCTCACGCAAAACCCCTGGCTATTCTATCACGACGATCCAATATAACATATCAACTAGCAACATAATAACATCACATGTCATCAACGTAAGTAAATATGCGTATCCCTAATGTTGTTGACGTATAGCAACGGGATCTGGGATAACCCACATATTACACTTACGGTCGCAGAAAAGAAATGAAAACTACAATAATTAGAATCCACATCATTCTCAGACATCATAAACTCGGAATATCACATATTCCGAATTTCATGCCTAACCCTATAAACCTTGCATTTAAGTCTCGAATTGGAAACACTTTTCAAAAACCGGTCGGGTAATTCAACAAGATTCCCAATTAAGTGATCGAATGCTTGTCGGGAACTTTCGTAGATGGCCGCACCCACGATGCCGTCAACGAAGTGCACTTAGGCGGAACACCGCGGCCGCGAGCACCCGAGTGGATGATTTTGGCTATAGGGTTCTTCTATAGTCACTTGGCCGGGGCTTAGCATGGCTGTCTAGTAGTGTCTCCCGGCGACTATTCACGTACGATACGAGATTGTGACGGAGTTTTGATCCGAATCAAAACTACGTGGCAATCCATCAAATGATACTAAAATGCTAGATTTACAAAATTCTAACTAGTTTTCATAAAACTAATCAATGTGGATTCCAAAAATTATATCACATATCCCAACTATGTAGACGATGTTAAACTTTTCGATCGATATTTCAAACACCACCAATTCACAGAGAGCTCAACCACTTGAGTTTCATTAAAAATACCCAGAAAGTCCAAAATATAAAAATGAAGCAGCACAAGAAAAACGAGATCCTAACTCCACTATTGCGCGGCGGAAGTGCCGCAAATACAAGGTATTTGCGGTGGTTCCGCCGCCAAGTTATGGAATTACGTTCTTGTTTTTTTAAGCCTTCATAATTTTACCTGCATGATTTTATGAGAATTTTTAATTGTGAAAAATCCAACGTTTGGAAAAATGGACATAAATTAGTAAAATTCGGGTTTCGAAATTTCGATCGAACACTTTAACGTCGTCTAGATTACGCCTAAGTCTTTAGCTTGGCTATGATACGATGAAAGTATGTCTTAGCACCTCTACTAGGTTTATACAAGTATCAAGTATGCAATTTTAAAAATATCTAGAGGTCTAAGCTATACTAACCTAGGATCGAACTAGAGAATTAGGGTTTTGAAGCAAGAAAACAAGTTCTACACTAAGTGATGAGGGTTTACAACCTTTGTAGATCAGTCTTTCACTTCTAAAGATCCAAGTAGTAGTCCTTAGAACTCTTCTTAGACTCCACTTGGTGAAAGGGACGAGCTTGCTTCGTAGTCTTCGAGGCCGAAGATGATCCACCTTGAAGTCTCTCTAACTTAAGCTCACTCTTCACTAATCAAAGTATTAGTGAAGTAAACAACCTAAACTAATGGGCTAGATTAGTGTAGGTTGATGAAGTAGGAATTTTGCTCACTTTATTTTCTTCTTTCTCTTTTCTTTTTCTCACCTCAAGAAAATCTAGAGAGCAAGAGAGGAAGAAGGAGATGGGAGATGAACTTGGAATGAGAGAGAGAGAGAGAGAGAGCCATGAGGTGAAGTGATAAGATGGCGTGGAAAAATATCTATGAATAATCCAAAGGAAATGTGATGAGTCATGGCTTCTCAAGGCTTCCACAAGCATCCATAAGAAATGACTCATATCACATTTTTTTAATTCATAAATAAAACCAATTATCCACTCATCACAACCTCATGTGTGATCTCATACATCCTAGTTCTGTGTATCATCAACCATGATACAATGTGTAATACATATAATTATATATATCACACACATAAATATATTAATATGTATAAAGAGAAGAAAAACTTTAGTGAGCTAATATTAGTTTATATATATATATATATATATCAAATATATTAATATATATTAAATTATTAAATCAACACTTGATTAAATAATCCGGTTATATC
Source organism: Agapanthus africanus (assembly GCA_030015575.1). Classification (NCBI taxonomy): domain Eukaryota; kingdom Viridiplantae; phylum Streptophyta; class Magnoliopsida; order Asparagales; family Amaryllidaceae; genus Agapanthus; species Agapanthus africanus. The sequence continues at coordinate 725,924,974 of CM057339.1, forward strand.
ATATATAATCGACTAATATCATATATATATGTATATCACATTATTAAATCAACACTTAATTCAATTAACCGGTTATATCACATATAACCGTCTAATATTCAATACTAGTTAATATATAACACACACACACACATATAATATATATATATATATATATATATATATATATATATATATATATCAAATTATTAAATCAACACTTGATTCAATAATCCGGCTATATCAAAGATAATCCGGCCAATATCAAATATACAAATATATATCAAATATATATTAACAACATATACATATGCCATTGAATCAACACTTGATTCAATAATCCGGTTATATCATATATAACCTGACTGATATCAAATATCACGAGATTGGAATACGGTATCACATACTCGTATCCAATCAAGCACTCGCACATATCTCCATATGTTCCCTACTTCGTTTCGCTTGAGCTAGGAAACCTCTGTGTAGGATTCTAAAGACTCGTCAATACGCTAGCAGTAGGTAATGATCACATTAGATACCCACAAGTCGTCAGCGGTAATAGTTGGACGTAACGGTTACCCAGGTATTGAACGAATAGAAGATCAACAAACAAGCTTGTCTGATATGTCGCATATCGAGTCTGGGGGTGGAATCGTCAGACCACAGTAACTTGATAAGTCATGCTAATGTGTGGCCTGTAACCTTTCAATAAACTACTGATAATAGTTACCAGTAAATCTCATCAGCCCTGGCCAGGGACTTGCTGTTATAGCCAATCGAGTATAGCGCAATATCGAATCTCAATACCGGGAGAGACGAAACCCCTCCTATCGCACACTGCATCCATGTGACTCGGGATTGTACCCAAAATCCACCTGTTTGCATGAATCCTTTGAGCCGTGGTAGGGAGGAAATCAAAGCACAGTGGTAACCACACAAGACACAATGATGATCTCGGGTCTACAGATTAACCTGTATAAGTGTCACCAGAGAACTGCTATCTGACAATAGGTATGGTACCATTTAGGAGTTCTTGGCGAGTCCTATTCGGTGTACCCATTCTCTAATGAACTTTTAGAAGTTCATGGTATTTTATTGAAAAGAGTTGTCTTTTGGTAACATGATGGTATTTTATTGAAACTTGTTAATCTTTCATTTTTAGAAAAATAAGTTTTCTATATTTTGAAAATAAGGATTTGTAATTTGTATATATATATATTAAAAATTAAATTTCTTTATTTATTTAGAAAATTCGTTTTTCTTAAAAACAGTATTTAAAACTTTTCGAGACCGAATGCTCCATGGGGAGGTCTGCATCTCGCTCTACTAGCCCAAGGATGTGCGATAATCCACACCATCTATTAGCGGGTCCCCTAAAGAGGGTTGTAGAGGCATAATCGTAAAGGAATCAAAATACTGTTTTAAAAGAAACCGTTTTTAAAGTAAGTGGTATTTTAATGCAATATTTTCTTCATAAAAATTCATACAAAAATGTATCTTGCTATGAAACTAGAGTGTACGTGAGGGGTAGGTCGTTACCCCATGAAGGTTTTCCTAAAGATATAGTTTTAACAAAACTAAAAGGGAATGATATTAAAATTCATGGTATTTTAATAAAAATGTTAAATTAAAGTTGTTTTACATAAGAATTTTGATAAAATTTGATTCTAAACATTATGGTTTAAGGTTACAAGTGATGTGTACAAGTTAGATTGAACAAAATATTAAAGAGAAGAGTTTCTAGGGTTTTGAAAAAGATATCGATATTAACTCCACTTACCGATATACTTTTTGAAATGGAATTTCAAAGAAGAAAAAAGAGAGATTGGGAGGGACTTACTAGTTGATTATATTAAGGAAGGGTAGGAGAAGTGGAGAGTTTGTCATGGTGTCGCGGGAGCTCCGGACGTTGCTTCAATTTTTCACCAGAAGTTGACCACTTGCTAACTCCTCTTTACTCCACTTGTACTTAGGAAATTTTTAAGAGTTTTGGTTAGAATTTTCAGAATGATGTTGAGCCAAAATGTGGGGTGGTATTTATAGTGTAGAATTAAGGTTTGGGAATTAAAAATGTGGATTAAAAAGCATTAAAATTTGGTTTAATTGTGAAATGAAGGGTCTCTGTTTGATTGCAAGGAAATCAAACAGTGCAGAGGAGTTAGGGGTAGGTGAAAAGACAAGTGTGCAGACCACGGGGCTCTTTGGGCAAATCCAGACCGTCGGCGCCGGCCATTATGGGCTTTCTGCCGGCCGATCTAGGGCTTTGGAGCTCTGGATTTGTGCCACGTGTACATCTCAGTGTTTACTCCATTTCCCACATGTTTGATTTTTTTGACTTTTCATTTTTCTATGTATTGCACGTATAAAATTTTGGGCTTCCAAAATGTTAAAAAGAAAAATCAGAAAAAAATATTGTGTCTGATGGGAATCGAACACAGGGGCTACGTCAGAGCAGTGAAAGGCTTTACCACCGAGCTACGAGTTGTTTCTTGCTGTTATTTAACAAAATTGACTTATAACTCAAACTCTGGCTGTAAACTCATTTCTTTACATTAAACTGGAAAATTCCGTACAGTAAATTTAGAGTCGTCACATTCTACCCTCCTTATAAAAATTTCGTCCTCGAAATTTACATTTACATAGGGACTAATTTTCAAATAAGTAAGGGTATCTTGCATGCATGTATTCTTCTCGATCCCATGTTGATTCTCCTGATGAATCTTTTCTCCACATCACTCGGACCAAATTTACTTCCTTGTTCCGCAGTGTCTTTACTTTTCGGTCCAGGATCTCAACGGGTTGTTGTTCATAAGTTAGGTTCGTCTGTACAGTGAGCTCGGAGTGATCAAGTATGTGGCTGAGGTCGCTCACATATCTTCATAGCTGGGATATATGGAACACGTTGTGCACTCCTTCCAATGAGGGTGGAAGTGCTGAACAGTATGGCACTTCTCCAACTCGTTCGAGTATGTCGAACGGTCCTATGTATCTTTGACTTAGCTTATCCCTCTTTCCAAAGCGGATTACTCCTCGATTTGGAGAGATCTTTAAGAAAACATGGTCGCCAGGTTGGAACTCCAGATGTCGCCGCTTTGCATTTGCCCAATGCTTCTATCAGTCTTGGGCTATACGCATTCTTTCCCCGATCGTGCGAACTATGTCCACAGTTTCCACGATCATATCTGGTCCAAGGAGTTCACGATCTTCGATGTCATCCCAACTTAGCGGTGATCGACACTTCCGTCCGTAGAGTGCTGCGAATGGTGCCATTGTTATACTTGCCTGATAGCTGCCGTTGTATGAAAACTCCACAAGGTGTAGGTGATCTTCTCATGAACCTCCGAAGCCTAACATACAAGCTCTTAGCATATCTTCTAGAATCTGAATTGTTCGCTCGGACCGTCTGTCCGTTTGTAGATGGTAAGCCATGCTAAAGTTCAGACTCGTTCCCAAGCTAGCTTGCAGACTCTGCCAAAACTGTGATTGGAATCTTGTATCACGATCGGAGACGATGCAAACGGGTACTCCATGTAATCTCATGATCTCCTGCATGAGTTCATGGGTATCAAATATAGTACACTTTGAGGTTAAATCTTACTTTAGATTCATGCATACCTCCATGTACTTCTTTGCTAACGCCTCGGTAGATTGGCCAACTCGAAAGGGGATAATGTAAGCTGACTTGGGGAGTCGATCCACAATAACCCATACTGTGTCGTTACCCTTCATGCTGCGAGGAAGGGCAGTCACGAAGTCCATGGTAATGTGCTGCCATTTCCATTCTGGGATTGGTAACAGCTAAACTAGAACAACAGTTCTGTGATTTTTAGCCTTCATTTGCTGACACACCAAACACTTGGCTACGCTTCTGGCTACTTTGCGCTTCATTCCATGCCACCAGTAGTGTTTCCGTAGATCATTATACATCTTTGTACCACCGGGGTATACAGAATAAGGAGAGCTGTGAGCTTCTTTCATTAACTCTTCTCGAACTGGGCCGTGTGGCACACACTATCAACTTCCATATCTTAAGGATCCATCTTCGTGGATGATGAAGTTAGTTTGAAGTCCACTTTCTACTTGTTCTCGGATCTTTTGTAGCTTGGCATCACTTGCTTGAGCTGCCTTGATCTAATTGATAATAGTCGACCGGACTTGTAAGTTCATAAAATACGAAGCGTTACCTGGCATAACTACTTCGATCGCCAATCTGTGCAATTCTTCCTGTAGCTTCTACTGAGCGGTGAGATTCATTGCTCATGGCTGGCGGCTAAGTACATTAGGAACTAAGTTCACCTTCCTAGGATGATACTGTAGGTTGATGTCAAAGTCCGCCATGAGTTCTAACCATCTTCTCTGCCGCATGTTTAATTCTTTCCGAGTAAATACATACTTCAGACTCTTATGGTCAGTGTATATATTCACTTGTTCTCCTAAGAGATAGTGGCGCCAAATCTTAAGTGCGAAGATAATGGCTGCCAACTCCAGATCATATGTTGGATAGTTGCGCTCATGTACCTTTAGCTGTTTTGATGCAAAAGGTAAAACTTTTCCATGCTGGTGTAGAACACATCCTAATCTCTTACTAAACGTATCGCAATGTACAAAAAACCCTCCATATTGATCCGGTATTATGAGAATAGGAGCAGAAGTTAATCTTGACTTGAGTTCTACAAAAGCATTTTCACATGCTTCTGACCATACGAATACTTCATCTTTACGTGTGAGCTTGGTCAGGGGTGCTGCAATCTTTAAAAATCCTTCGATGAATCGTCGGTAGTATCCTTCTAATCCCAAGAAACTTCATATATCTTTCATTGTCTTTGGTGTCGGCCATTCGCTGACAGCTGACACCTTTGCTGGATTTACTGAGATTCTTTCGCCGGATCTACTAGATTCCTTCGCCTGAAACAATATGCCCAAGAAATTCGACTTGATCTAGCCAAAATTCACACTTGCTGTACTTGGCGTAGAGTTGATGTTCGTAATGTCTCTAGGACAATCCGTAAATGCTCGGCGTATTCTTTCCGATCTTTTGAGTACACTAGGATGTCTTCGATGAAAATGACAACGAACCTGCCTAAGTACTCTCGGAAAACTTGGTTCATCAGGTTCATAAATATAGCAGGTGCATTGGTCACTCCAAATGGCATTACGAGATACTCATAATGACCATATCGAGTCCTAAACGCCGTCTTCGGAATATCGGACTCTTTGACCTTCATCTGATGGTAAACCGAACGAAGATCTAGTTTTGAAAATACACAAGACCCACTTAACTAATCGAAAAAATCATAGACGCGAGGTAGTGGATACTTGTTCTTAATTGTCACTTCGTTCAAAGCTCGATAATCCACACACATCCTGTATGAACCTTCTTTCTTCTTCAAGAGCAAAACTGGAGATCCCCAAATTGAAGTACTGGGACGAATCCAACCTTTCTTCAGGAGTTCATCCAACTGAAAGCGGATCTCCTTCAATCCTTCTGGACTTAACCGCTACGGAGCTTTGATTACAGGTTGCGCACCAGGTATTAAGTCAATGCTAAACTCAAGAGCTCGATCAGGAGGCAAACCTGATATATCTTCAAGGAACACATCCTTGAACTCTCGAACTACTTCTGGGTTTTCTTCTTGTAAGTCTATGTTACTCACCCCGGTAGTTAACGGGGAGGCGGAATTGGTAAAAATCGAATTTTTCTTTACAAGGTAACATAGACTACCCATGAGGATTTTTGCTAAACATTAACTAACAAACTAACTAGGAGTTCTAACTACTATGTTAGATGATTATAGCTCAAGCTTCAAGTCCTTCTTCTCCTTGTTGTGCTTCTCCTTGTTGTGAGCTTCTTAGAGTGGTGGTGGATGGTTCCTCATCACCGGCTTCTCCACGCCAAAGATGATCCACCCGAAGGTCTCTACCTTGAGCTCCAACTTCTATAATGAAGTAACTAGGGTACTTTGTGTGCTAAACTAAGTATCCTAGAGTGAGTAGAGAAGGATTTTGGTGGCTAAGTCTCAATGACCCTTGATTCTCAACTCATGAGACACTAGGGTTTGAGAGAGTAAGAAGGCAAGAACCTTGAGAGAGAGAAAGAGTCTAAGAAAATAATGAAGAGAGCTCTCTTTTGAGGAAAGAGAAAAGTAAGTTTTATTAGGATAATTGTGATGGCTCCCTTGATTTGACCATTATCATGTCATAATTAATGTTAAGCAAAATATCTTGTGCTAAAAAAAAATATCTAAGTCAACAATGGTCAAATGGTCAAACCAATTAGCCATGACACAATTATCTCTAATAAAAATTAGTAAACAATTTTCTCCATCTCATTATGATTTTAATCAAGTCAATGGTCAAAACTTTAATGAAGTGTCTCCTTCCCTTCCCCTATCATCCGTAGATACATACCCGCATCCGCGTTCCGAGAAACACGAATACAATGAGACTAAACCAATCCAAAATCTAATACTAGGATCCGGTTTAAACCAAAGCCCACTAATATCAACCGCCCGAACACCAAACACGCACAAGTACGCGTATGTGAACGAACCCTGTCGTAAAACCATACGACCTCTACATCGTTTCACCCAAAAGAGGAAAAACCCTCTGTGTGGGACTCTAAAGACTCGACACTACGCTGGCAGTGGGTTTAACCACAGGCCGCAAGTGGTACTAGCTGTACGTAACGGTCTCCAGGTAGATGTCGATAAGAAGGCCGATGAGGAAAACCCATCCGAACTCCTATTGAGCCTGAATGTAACAATCTCTATACATTCTGGTCTGTTCGTCTAAGAGTATTGCATATCGGGCCTAGGGGGTGGTAAACGTCAGACCCCTAATAGCGGTATAAGTCGTGTCGGAGTGTAGCCCAGAACACCCTGAGAAACTACTGGAACACCTACCAATAAATCTCACTTGCCCTGGCCAGGGACTTTATGTAATGGCTCTCCAAACACTGCGCGATATCAACCCCCAATACCGGGAGAGACGAATCCTATCTAACTGCCTTTTCCTCTAAGTGCTTCGGGACTGCACCCAACTACTACCTGTTTGCACGACTCAATAGAGCCGTGGTAGGGTAGTAATCTAAGAACAGTGGGAACACACTTGAGGCGAAGCAGTAGTGTCAAGTCAACAGACTAAGCTGTACTCATGTCACCTGGAAACTGCTAACTGACGATATGTATAATACCAACCAACAGTTCCCGACGAGTCTTGTCCAGTGTACTCATAACCTAATGAGCACCGGCATACTATCTCCAGTACGATGTACTAATGGATGTGGGACATACCATCCCCCCTGCTGGGATGAGAAGCGTACACACTAGTCTACTCTGGAGTATCGATGCCCTGTCTTGATAATCCTATGACTAGAGACCTGTATAAGGATGTGCTTGTAGACTATCCAACCCCCATAAATGTGATTGCCATCACAACGCTGGTAGTCAAGCAAAGATCCTAAGGGATCTATCAATATGTATTAGCGATACGTCAAAATAAACATATACACATATTAAGATAGATACAAACCAAATAACATACTACCATATTGAGCAAGACTGTTATAAACCCGTGTATATATCCCAAGCTTCCAAAATGTAATATACAAACTAGTACTATACAATAATGGCCTCTAGGGCATATTACACTAATAATCTCCCACTTTCCCTAAGGCCATGTGCTGGCATATCGCAGACCTATCATCTCGAATAGCCTCTCGAACTGTTTCTGAGGAATGGCCTTTGTGAGTGGATCTGCAGTGTTGTTCTCTGTAGAAACCTTTCGAACCTCAATCTCCCGGCGATCTACGATCTCCCTGATCAGGTGATACCGTCTCAAGATGTGTCTAGACTTCTGATGGGACCTGGGTCCCTTCGCTAAAGCTATAACCCCATTGTTGTCTCAATACAGAGGTATTGGACCAGCAATGGATGGAACCACCTGAAGTTCTGTTAAGAACTTTCTCATCCAGACTGCTTCTTTTTTGGCATCAGAAGCTGCGATTTACTCCGCTTCCATCGTCGAATCAGCAACGGTTTCCTGTTTGGAACTCTTCCCACAGACCGCCCCTCCATTGAGGGTAAAGACATAACCTGACATGGATTTGGAGTCATCCTTGTCACTCTAGAAGCTGGAGTGAGCAAAGGCCTCGATCTGGAGGTCTTTTCCGCCGTAAACCAAGAACATTTCCTTAGTCCTTTTCAGGTACTTGAGAATGTTCTTTACTGCTATCCAGTGCTTCTCCCCAGGGTTTGACTGATACCGGCTTACCACGCTCAGTGCATAAGCTACATCTAGTCTGGTATATAACATCGCATACATTATAGAGCCTACCGCAGAAGCGTAGGATATAATAGACATGCGATCCCTTTCCAAATCATTCTTGGAAGACATCTCTTTGGAGAGGGTGATTCCGTGACAAGCCAGTAAATTACTGCTCTTAGAATCTTCCATACTGAATCTTTTCAGTATGGTGTCGATGTACCTAGACTGCGAAAGTCCCAACATCCTCTTGGATCTATGACGATAGATCTGGATCCCCAGAATGTAAAAGGCATCACCCAGGTCTTTCATGGAGAACCTGTGTGACAAGAACCCTTTGACAGATTGTAGCATAGGAATGTCATTTCCTATCAAGAAAATGTCATCCATGTACAAGACGAGGAATGCAACAGTTCATGCTACAATCTTACTGTAAATGCATGGCTCATCTGCATTTTTGATAAAGTCAAATTCTTTGACCATCTTATCAAAACAGATGTTCCAACTCCGTGATGCCTGTTTTAGTCCATAAATGGACTTAAGCAACTTGCACACTTTCCCGCTGCTCCCACTCTGAATGAAACCCTCTGGCTGGTCCATATAGATACACTCTTCTAAATTTCCATTTAGAAAATAGGTTTTTACGTCCATCTGCCAAATCTCATAATTGTGGAAGGCAGCAATGGCAAGAAGGATCCGAATGGATTTGAGCATAGCCACTGGAGAAAAAGTTTCGTAATAGTCCAAACTAGGTGTTTGACAAAATCCTTTTGCAACAAGTCTAGCCTTATAGGTTTCAACTTGTCCATCTATGCCAATCTTCTTTCTGAAGATTCATTTGCAGCCTATGGGTTTTACCCCTTCTGGAGCAATGTCCAAAGTCCATACTTTGTTGGTGTACATAGACTCCATCTCGGTCCGCATTGCATCCAACCATTTTACCGAGTCAGTGCTCTGAATGGCTTGCTGGAAGTTAGTCGGCTCGTCATTATCAATGATGCAATCCTCTCTATCCCCATCTACGAGAAATCCGTAGTATCTCTCAGGCGGATGAGACAGCCTACTACTCCTGCGGAGTGGCGCTGGAATTTCCTGTTCTTTTGAAACTTCTGGTTCCACCAAGATTTCAGTAATAGCTTGTGGTTCTGGAATTTCTTCCAGTTCTATTACGCTCCCACTTGTTTCTTTTTCTAAAAACTGATGTTCCAGAAAGTTGGCATGACGAGAAACAAAAACCTTTTGTTTCTCTGCGTAATAGAAAAGATACCCCCTGGAGTTCTTTGGGTATCCCACAAAGTTACACAGTACTGAGCGTGCCTCGAGTTTGTCCGCATGCTGCTTTAACAAAAGCTGGACATCCCCATATTTTCAGATACTGAAGATAGGGTTTCTTCCCACTCCATATCTGATATGGTGTGGTAGGCACAGTCTTGGTAGGAACCTGTTCAAAAGATATGTAGCTGTATCTAGTGCATAGCCTGAGAATGATCGCGGTAACTCAGCGTTACTCATCATGGAACGTACCATATCCAATAGGGTTCGGTTCCGTCTCTCCGATACACCGTTATGATGTGGTGTGTATGGAGGAGTAAGCTGAGAGAGAATTCCATTCTCTTTTAGGTAATCCAGGAACTCGGCAGTCAAGTATTCACCACCTCAATCAGATCTCAGTGTCTAGATACTTTTCCCGGTTTGTGTTTCCACTTCATTCTTATATTCTCAGAATTACTCAAAGGCCTCGGATTTATGTTTCATCAAGAAAACATGTCCATACCGGGAGAAATCATCCGTAAAAGTAATGAAATAGGAAAAATCACTTCTTTCATGTGTAGACATTGGACCACACACGTCGCTGTGTATGAGTCCCAAGAGCTCACTCGCTCTTACTCCGTGTCCAGTGAACGAAGTCTTTGTCATCTTTCCTTTGAGACATGATTGACAAGTTGCATAAGATTGATATTCGAACGGATCCAAATATCCTTCTTTATGTAATTTGGTTAACCTTATCTCATTGATGTGACCTAGTCTACAATGCCATAAGAAAGCTTGATTTATTTCTGGAGTCTTTCTTTTATGTGTGTTCTGGACATTGAAAACTTGTAATTGGTTTAATACGTATATACCATTGTTTAGAGTACCTGACCCAATCAGACCATGATTAAGGTGGATGTTTACGACATCGCTTACAATTGTAAAATCATAACCTTCTTTAGATAATAAAGATACCGAAATGATATTATAAGTCAAATTAGGTACACAAAAATAATTGCGCAAAACCAAAATATGTCCAGTTGTCAATCCAAGGTGATATTCCCCTACGGACACAGCATCCACGCTCGCTCCGTTAGCAACCCTGAGGGTCATATCACCGGTCTTCAGAACTCTACGGCTTCTCAATGCCTGCAAAGAATTGCATATATGAGATCCTGATCCGGTATCCAATACCCAGAAATTAGAGTTGATTGACAGACAGTTTTCAATTACAAACATACCTGAAGTCGAAACCACAACTTGCCTCGGGTCCTGGTTCTTGGCCTTCCAAGCCCTGCAATCTTTCTTCCAATGTCCCTTCTTATGAAATAGAAGCATTCTTCCTTTCCCACTATTGGTCCCGCCACTTTTGCCTTTCCCTTGGTTTCCATCTTACTAACACCGCCTCTCGGTTTGGTGGGGGCCTTTTTCTTCTTTCCTTTGGCTTTCGCCTTGGACCTAGAAGAGGAAGCTCCACCAACAAACAGAGCGGGTGTTTTCCTGACTTTCTGCAGGGTGCCCCGGAAGTTCAACTTCTTTACCTTGAATATTAAAATTCAAGATAAACTGGGCGTAGGTGGAAGGAAAGGACTGGAGAATTAAGTCTGTATATATCTCATTCTCTAACGTGATCCCGAGGTCCGTGAGCTCCTCAATGTAGCCAATCATCTTAAGGACGTGTTACCCTACAGATGATCCGACGGCCAACCTCGCTTGAAATAGTTTCTTCGAGGTCTCGTATCTTGCGATACGAGATTGCTATCCATATAATTCCTTGGTATGGAGGAATATTGAATCAAGATCCATATTCTCGTGCCTCCTCTGATGTTCATTGTCCATAGAGGCAAGCACGAGGCACTTGGCCTTCACGCATTCAATCTTCCAGGTCTTATGGATTTCCCTATCCGCTACGCTGGATTCTGGACCTGGGACGGCGGGGGCCTTAGTAGTAAGGAGATACCCCAACTTGTCATAAGTGATTGCCATCTTGACATTCCTGAACCAATCTTTATAGTTTGGCCCTGTCAATATATTTTTATCTAATAGTAACTTAAGGCCCATTATGTTTGGTCGCTGCAATTAGGGGAGAGAGAAGAAACACTTTAGCATGAATTGCAAGTTTAGAGTGGTTTTTAGTTTATCTAAACAGGATGGCTCCCACTGTTTCTCAAATCCTTCCTTAAACCATAAAAGAAGAATTAGTCAGAATTAATCTCACCGTATAATACTTGCTTAACCGTTCAGCCAGGCTGGTGTCGGTACTTCGAGGGAGGTTTTACGACTCTTTCGCGAAGTTCCTTAATTAAATAACCTCTTTTCCCTATGGGCGTAGCCCTGCTAACACCTTTCTAGACACCTACTTGGTTTATAGTATTGATTGTTAACTGAAAAAATCTCCCGAGGAGTAGCATATACTCACAGTAGGATCGGGATCCAAATATCATCGTGTGATAAAGTTTAAGGAATCCTACCAAATTATCACACTCCAAATGGTATGCAACACTAGCAAGTTTCAGTTTCTTTAGAAACCCCCGATGTGGATTTTTGCCCCATGCTCTTATGACCTTGACGAAGGCCAACATATCATAAGTCACATGTCAAGTTCTACCCATCATTATCCAGGTTAATTTGAACCCACCCGTACATACCCTTGACGAAGGCCAAAATAGCAGTACGACTGTCCCAAACCAATGCATCTATCTATACTACAGATAAATATTCAGCAGCTACCAATCACCATGCCTTGTTGAAGGTCAAAATACATAGCTTGAATACTACTGAACATCTAACTGAAATGACGGAGGGCTATGAATGGTTTTGGCGAAACCGTGAACGTAGTGAACTTGATATAATCGAAGGAACCCGATAGCTTTTAAAAGGAGTGGTTTAAGCTCCATATTGATAAGTTTTTGCTGTTTTGGAAAAAACCGAGTGGTTTTGAAATTGTTCCAATGATTCAACTTTGGTTTGTTTGATTAGCATTAATATAATGCAGTCCCATCAATTAATCCTACCATTGCAGAAAACAACGAAAATATAACGTACGTTTATACTATCTGCATTCTCCACGGGGCTCCATCATCACCCGTTAGGTTACTTAACTAACGACAGAGTGGGGGCTGGACTAGCGCGGATGTAAAACATAAGCAACGACTACTAGATATCATCTATAGATATATACATTCGTCAGACGCAATGATAGTCATTCCAGATCACAGATGAACACATTAGATATACTAGGAATCCGTGCTTCGTTCGAGCCTGCAATGAAAAACGGATTACACGGTCATGATGAATAGCTAAACCCCACCGTAGACCCCTACGGGTGCGGCAAACTACCCGCCAAATATCCGAAGTGAAACAACCTCCCTCAACAAAGTGAGTAGGCCACTCGACACTTCAAAGTACCCAGTAGTTTGTGCACCCCACCTTGGGTCTATCATAAGAGCAGAAAACAGTAAAAGAAATAATATACAATGGTGGCTATAACCTTAACCCGGATGTGCGACCACAAAATAATATTACATCAATTTACAATTTACATCAAATGAAACATATTAAACACTCATCTCACAACCCCGGTTATTCATCCACGATAATCCAACAAGTTCATATACACAAACCAATATCACAGATCACAGATACCTGCAACCCCCACTAATCGACGTATAGAGATTAGCAGACGTTCAGTACATATAACACATCACAAATATAATCCGATTAGCTAAAGTCCATAGAATCTCGATCAATAACCATATTTGAATCTACTCCAAGTACAACATTGTACCCAAAATTTCCTGAGCAGAAACAAAAATATCCCAGAAAACACAAAACAACAACAGAGACCACCAGAAAAAATTTGGGCCAACTCGGAGTCGACTTGGTCGCGGCTTCGCGGTGGAACGCTTGGTTCGGCCGCGGATCCGCGGCGGTCTGACCGAGTTAGTTACCCAAATTTCTTCAATGTTCTAGAAAAAGCTTGAACGTATTTTTCAGGTTTCTGAAAATATTTTTAGACCTGATTTAAAATTCGACAGAAAGGGCAAGTTTTGGTCGTGTTTTCGGGATTTTTCCGTGATCAAAGTTCTAAAGGCTTTGCCAACATGTTAGTTTTGGTTTAGCGAGGCTCTGATCCCACTGTAAGTCTATATTACTCACCCCGGTAGTTAACGGGGAGGCGGAATAGGTAAAAATCAAAATTTTCTTTACAAGGTAACATAGACTACCCATGAGAATCTTTGCTAAACATTAAGTAATAAACTAACTAGGAGTTCTAACTACTATGTTAGATGATTATACCTCAAACTTCAAGTCCTTCTTCTCCTTGTTGTGCTTCTCCTTGTTGTGAGCTTCTTGGAGTGGTGGTGAATGGTTCCTCCTCACCGGCTTCTCCATATCAAAGATGATCCACCCGAAGGTATCTACCTTGAGCTCCAACTTCTATAATGAAGTAACTAGGGTACTTTGTATGCTAAACTAAGTATCCTAGAGTGAGTAGAGAAGGATTTTGGTGGCTAAGTCTCATTGACCCTTGATTCTTAACTCATGAGACACTAGGGTTTGAGAGAGGAAGAAGGAGAGAACCTTGAGAGAGAGAGAGTATGAGAAAATAATGAAGAGAACTCTATTTTGAGGAAAGAGAAAATTAAGTTTTATTAGGATAATTGTGATGGCTCCCTTGATTTGACCATTAGCATGTCATAATTAATGCTAAGCAAAATATCTTGTGATTAATAAAAATATCTAAGTCAACAATGGTCAATATGGTCAAACCAATTAGTCATGTAAACAATTTCCTCCATCTCATTATGGTTTTAATCAAGTCAATGGTCAAAACCTTAATGAGGTGTCTCCTTCTCTTCCCCTATCATCCGTACATACATACCCGCATCCGCGTTCCAAGAAACACGAATACAATGAGACTAAACCAATCCAAAATCTAATACTAGGATCCAGCTTAAACTAAAGCCCACTAGTATCAACCACCCAAACACCAAACACGCACAAGTACGCGTATGTGAACGAACCCTGTCGTAAAACCATATGACCTCTACATTGTTTCGCCCAAAAGCGGAAAACCCTCTGTGTGGGACTCTAAAGACTCGACACTACGCTGGCAGTGGGTTTAACCATAGGCCACAAGCGGTACTAGCTGTACGTAATGGTCCCCAGGTAGATGTCGATAAGAAGGCCGATGAGAAAAACCCATCCGAACTCCTACTGAGCCTGAATATGAAAATCTTCGTACAGTCCGGTCTGTTCATCTAAGAGTATCGCATATATGTGTAAGTCCACGTTGCCCACCCCGGTGCTTGTGGGGAGGCGGAAAACGGAATAAAAATCGGATTTTTATGAGCTTAGGCAACATGGACTAGAGCTAGAAGGATCTTTGCTAAACAAAAACTTGCTAAAGCTAACTAGTAACTAGCTAAGTGCTAGAAAGGTTATACCTTGGGCTTTAAGTCCTTCTCTCCTTGCTCCTTGGAGAGGTGGAAGGAGGTCACCTTGGTCGTCTTCTCACGTCGAAGAAAGATCCACCCGAAAGCCTCAACCTTTGGCTTCAACTCCAAGCTAGAAGAAACTAGGGTGCAAGAAGTGCTAATACTTGAACCCTAGATAAGAGTAGAGATGATCAAGAGAGGGTTTTTCTCAAGCTCAAGTGTTTCTCAACACATGAGAGGGGAGAGCTTGAGGGAGAGGAAGAACAAGAGAGAGAATGTGGGAAAAAGAATGAGAGAATAATATGAAGCCTTCTCTCATATATGTGAATTATTGTAATTAGATAATTAGCTAGATAATTGTCATGGTTAATCAAGACATGACCATTATCATTTCAAATTGCAAGGATCAAAAAGCATCTTCCAAAAGAAATGATGATGGTCAAAGTGTCAACCATAGTCAACAAGTCAAGGAGGTCAAATGGTCAACAAGAATAACCATGCACAATTATAAAACTAATATCAATTAACAATAATACACACATAAACATTAGCGTTAATAAAATGACAATAGCCATTAACCCTAATCAAGGTCCTCTCCCTCTGTCTCAAGGAACTGTGCATACGCACCCGCATTCGTGATCCGAGGAACACGAATACAATGAGAAAAACCAATCCCAAATCATATACTAGGATCTGGCTTAAACCAAAGCCCGCCAGTATAAACTGTCCGGACAGCAAACGCGCATAAGTGCGCGAATGTGAACGAACCCTGTCGCAAAACCATGCGACCTCTACTCATTTTGCCTAAAGGCGAATAGCTCTCTGTGTGGGACTCTAAAGACTCGACACTACGCTGGCAGCGGGTTTAACCATAGACCGCAAGCGGCACTAGCTGTACGTAACGGTCCCCAGGTAGATGTCGATAAGAAGACTGACGAGGTGAACCCCATCTGAACTCCTACTGAGCCTGTATGTGACAATCTCCGTACAGTCCGGTCTGTTCGTCTGATACATCGTATGGCGGGCCTAGGGGGGCGGTGAACGTCAGTCCCCTAATAGCGGTACAAGTCGTGTCGGAGTGTAGCCCAGAACACCCTGAGATAACACTGGAGACCTACCAGTATATCTCGCTTGCCCTGGCCAGGGACTACTCGTGTAATGGCTCTCCTGGACACAGCGCGATGTCAACCCCCAATACCGGGAGAGACGAATCCTGTCTAACCGTCACTGCCTCCAAGTGCTTCGGGACTGCACCCAAAAACTACCTGTTTGCACGACTCCTTTGAGCCGTGGTAGGGTAGTAATCAAAGTGCAGTGGGAACACACTCGAGGCGAAGTGACAGTGTCAAGTCAGCGGACTAAGCTGTACTCATGTCACCCGGGAACTGATAACTAACGATAGGTATAATACCAACCAACAGTCCCCGACGAGTCCTGTCCAGTGTACTCGTAACCTAACGAGCACCCGCATACTATCTCAAGTACGACGTACTGACGGCTGTGGGACAGACCGTCTCCCACACTGGGATGAGAAGCGCATACGCTAGTCTACTCTGGAGTATCGATGCCCTGTCTCGATAGTCCAACGACTAGGGACCTGTATAAGGATGTGCTTATAGATCACCCCGCTCCCACGAGTGTGAGCGCCATCACCACGCTGGTAATCAAGCAAAGATCCTAAGGGCTCTACTAATATGTATATCAGCAATATGCTAAAAGAAGCACATGCACATATTAAAGCAGAGACAAACCAAGTAGCATACTACCATTTCGAGCAAGATTGTATATACAACTGTGAATATCCCAAGCTTCCATCAAGTAATATACAAACTAGTATGATACAGTAATGGCCTCTAGGGCATATACACTAACAATCTCCCACTTGCACTAAGGCCATGTACTGGCGTATCGAAGACCTATCATCTCGATCAGCCGCTCGAACTGAGTCTGGGGCAAGGCCTTGGTGAATGGATCTGCTGTGTTATCCTCTGATGCAGCTCTCCGGACCTCGATCTCCTGGCGATCTACGATCTCCCTGATCAGGTGATACCGCCTTAAGATGTGTCTGAATTTCTGATGGGATCTGGGTTCCTTCGCTAAAGCTATAGCCCCGTTGTTGTCGCAATACAGAGGTATTGGGTCAACAATGGACGGAACCACCTGAAGTTCTCTCAAGAACTTCCTCATCCAGACAGCTTCTTTTGCGGCATCAGATGCAGCGATGTATTCCGCTTCCATCGTCGAGTCAACAACGGTTTCCTGTTTGGAGCTCTTCCAACACACCGCCCCTCCATTGAGGGTAAAGACAAAACCCGACATGGACTTGGAATCATCCTTGTCACTCTGGAAGCTGGAGTCAGCAAAGGCCTCAATCTGGAGGTCTTTTCCGCCATACACCAAGAACATCTCCTTAGTCCTTCTCAGGTACTTGAGAATGTTCTTTACTGCTATCCAATGTTTCTCCCCAGGGTTTGACTGATACCTGCTTACCACACTCAGTGCATAAGCCACATCCGGTCTGGTACACAACATCGCATACATTATAGAGCCTACTGCAGAAGCGTAGGGTATAATAGACATGCGATCCCTCTCCAAAACATTCTTGGGAGACATCTCTTTGGAGAGGGCGATCTCGTGACAAGCCGGTAAATTACCGCGCTTGGAATCTTCCATACTGAATCTCTTCAGTATGGCGTCAATGTACCTGGACTGCGAAAGTCATAATATCCTCTTGGATCTGTCACGGTAGATCTGGATACCCAGAATGTATGAGGCATCACCCAGGTCTTTCATGGAGAACATGTGTGACAAGAACCCCTTGACAGATTGTAGCATAGGAATGTCATTTCCTATTAAGAGAATGTCATCCACGTATAAAACGAGGAATACTACAGTTCTCGCTACAAATCTACTATAGATGCATGGTTCATCTGGATTTTTGATAAAGCCAAATTCCTTGACCGTCTCATCAAAACAGATGTTCCAACTCCGCGATGCCTGCTTTAGTCCATAAATGGACTTAAGCAACTTGCACACCTTTCCACTGCTCCCACTCTGAATGAAACCCTCTGGCTGATCCATATAGACACACTCCTCTAAATATCCATTTAGAAAATCTGTCTTTACGTCCATCTGCCAAATCTCATAATCGTGGAAGGCAGCAATGGCAAGAAGGATCCGAATGGATTTCAGCATAGCTACTGGAGAAAAGGTTTCGTCGTAGTCCAAACCAGGTCGCTGACGAAAACCCTTTGCAACCAGTCTAGCTTTATAGGTCTCAACCTGTCCATCTACACCAATCTTCCTTTGAAGATCCACTTGCATCCTACGGGTTTTACCCCGTCTGGAGCAATGTCCAACGTCCATACTTTGTTGGTGTACATGGACTCCATCTCGGTCCGCATTGCATCCAGCCATTTTACCGAGTCGACGCTCTGAATGGCTTGCTGGAAGCTAGTAGGCTCATCACAGTCTATGATGTAATCCTCTCTATCCCCGTCAATGAGAAAACCGTAGTATCTCTCGGGCGGATGAGACTGCCTACTACTCCTGCGGAGTGGCGTGGGAATGTCCTGATCTTTCGAACCCTCTGGTTCTACTAAGCTTTCAGTAATAGCTCGTGGTTCTGGAATTTCTTCCAGTTCTATTGCGCTCCCACTTATTTCTTTTTCTAAGAACTGATGTTCCAGAAAATGGGCATTACGAGAAACAAGGACTTTTTGTTCCTCTGCTTAATAGAAAAGATACCCCCTGGAGTTCTTTGGGTATCCCACAAACTTGCACAGTACTGAGCGTGCCTCGAGCTTGTCCGCATGCTGCTTTTTTACAAAAGCTGGACATCCCCAAATCTTCAGGTATTGAAGATAGGGTTTCTTCCCACTCCATAACTCATATGGTGTGGTAGGCACAGTCTTAGTGGGAACTCGGTTCAAAAGGTATGCAGCTGATTCTAGCGCATATCCCCAGAACGATCGCGACAACTCAGCGTTACTCATCATGGACCGTACCATATCCAATAGGGTTTGGTTCCGTCTCTCCGATACACCGTTATGTTGCGGAGTGTATGGAGGAGTAAGCTGAGAGAGAATTCCATTCTCTTTTAAGTAACCCAGGAACTCGACACTCAAGTATTCACCACCTCGATCAGATCTTAGTGTCTTGATACTTTTGCCTGTTTGTTTTTCTACTTCATTCTTATATTCCTGGAACTTATCAAAAGCTTCGGATTTATGCTTCATTAAGAAGACATGTCCGAACCTTGAGAAATCATCCGTAAAAGTAATGAAGTAAGAATAACCGCTTCGCGCATGTGTAGACATTGGACCACACACGTCGCTGTGTACGAGTCCCAAGAGCTCGCTCGCTCTTACTCCGTGTCCAGTGAACGGAGTCTTTGTCATCTTTCCCTTGAGACAGGATTGACAAGTTGCATACGATTGATATTCGAACGAATCCAAATATCCTTCTGTATGTAACTTAGTCAACCTTCTCTCATTGATGTGACCCAGTCTACAATGCCATAAGAAAGTTTTATTGATTTCTGGAGACTTTCTTTTGTGTGTATTCTGGATATTGAAAATCTGTGGTTGGTTTAATACGTATATACCGTTGTTCAATGTACCTGACCCAATCAAAGCTTGATTAAGGTGAATGTTCACTACATTACTTACAAATGCAAATTCATAACCTTCTTTAGATAATAAAGATACAGAAATGATATTACAGGTTGCATTTGGTACATAATAACAACTACGTAAAACCAAAAAATGTCCATCTGACAATCCCAGGTGATAGTCCCCCACGGCCTCAGCATCCATGCTAGCACCGTTTGCAACTCTGAGGGTCATGTCATCTGCCTTCAAAACTCTACGCTTTCTCAACGCCTGCAAAGAATTACAGATATGAGATCCTGATCCGGTATCCAATACCCAGGAAGTAGAGTTTATCGATAGAAAGTTTTCAATAACATACACACCTGAAGCTGAAGCTGCAACTCGCTTCAAATCCTGTGTTCTGGCTTTCCAAGCCTTACAATCCTGTTTCCAGTGACCACTTTTGTGACAATAGAAGCATTCTTCCTTCCCCACCAGCTTTCCCGCTATCTTTGTTGCTTTTCCTTTTCCCTTCGTATCCACTTTACTGACACCGCCTCTTGGTTTGGCGGGGGCTTTCTTCTTCTTACCCTTGGCTTTCGCCCTGGATCTAGAAGAGGAAGATCCTCCTACAAACAAAGTGGATGTCTCCCTACCTTTCTGTAGGGTGCCCTCAGCACTCCTCAACATGTTCAGAAGTTCGAAAAGTTCAACCTCCTTTCCTTGCATGTTGAAGTTCAGAATAAACTGGGCGTAAGTGGAAGAAAGGGACTGGAGAATCAAATCAGTATAGAGTTCATTCTCCAACGTGGTCCCAAGGTCCGCGAGCTCCTCAATGTAGCCAATCATCTTAAACATGTGTTCCGCTACCGATGATCCGACGGCCAACCTTGCCGAAAATAACTTCTTCGACACTTCGTATCTTGCGATACGAGACTGCTCTCCATACAGTTCTTTTGTATGAAGAAATATGGACTCTAGGTCCATATTCTCGTGCCTCCTCTGATGTTCGTTGTCCATCGAGGCTAATACGAGGCATTTGGCCTTCGCGCAATCTATCTCCCATATCTTACGGATTTTCTTATCCGCGACGCTGGAGGTGGGACCTGGGACAGGGGGGGCTTTGGTGGTAAGGACATACCCCAACTTGTCGTAAGTGATTGCCATCTTGACATTCCTGAGCCAATCTTTGTAGTTTGGCCCTGTCAATATGTTTTTATCTAGTAATAACTTAAGTCCGGTCATGTTGAATGGTCGCTGCAATTAGGAGAGAGAAAAGAAACACTTTAGCATGATGCTCTTACAAGTTTAGAGTGGTTTTTAATTTGTCTAAACTGGATGGCTCCCACTGTCTCTCGAATCCCTTCTCAAACCGTAAAGAAAGGATTAGTCAGGATCACTCTCACCGTACAATACTTGCTTAACCGTTCAGCCAGGCCAGTGTCGGTACTTCGAGGGAGGTTTTCCAACGCTTTCGCGAAGTTCCTTAATTAAGTAACCTCTTTTCCCTGTGGGCGTAGCCCCGCTAACACCTTTCTAGACACCTACTAGGTTTATAGCATTGATCGTTAAGTGAGAGTTTTCCCGAGGAGTAGCATATACTCACAGTAGGATCGGGATCCAAATATCATCGCGTGATAAAATCGAAGGAATCCTACCAGAGTTATCACACTCCAAATGGTATGCAGCGCTAGCAAGTTTCAGTACTTATGAAACTCCCGATGTGGATTTTTGCCCCATGCTCTTATGACCTTGGCGTGAGGTCAAAATGTCATTAGTCACATGTCAAGTTCTTCCCATCATTATCCTGGTTAATTTGAACCCACCCGTACCTACCCTTGACGTAGGCCAAAATGGCAGTACGACTGTCTCAAACCAACGCATTCTATCTATGCAACAGATAAATATCCGGCAGCTACCAATCACTATGCCTTGGCGTGAGGTCAAAATACATAGCTTGAATACTACCGTATATTTAACTGAAATGATGGAAGGCTACGGATGGTTTTGGCAAAACCGTGAACGTAGTGAACTTAATATAATCGATGGAACGAGATAGCTTTTAAAAGGAGTGGTTCAAGCTCCGCGTTTAAAAGTTTAGTTTTGAAAAGAACCGAGTGGTTTTCAAAGTGTTCCAATCGACTTTTACTTGGTTTATTTTCTTGCATTAGTTCTTTTAATGCGTCCCATCATTTAGTCCTACCATTGCAGAAAACAACCAAAATATGACGTACGCTTATGCCATTCGCATTCGCCACGGGGCTCCGTCATCACCCATTAGGTTACTTAACTAACGACAGAGCGGGGGCTGGGCTAGCGCGGCTGTAAAACATAAGCAACGCCTAAATAGTTATCATATATAAATATATAGCAATGATAGACATTACAGATCACAGATGAATACATTGGATATACTAGGAATCCGTAATCCGTTCGAGCCTGCAACGAAAAGCGGATTACACGGTCGCGGTGAATAGCCAATACCCCACCCAAGACCCCTACGGGTGCGGCAAACTACCCGCCAAGTACCCGAAGCGAAGCAACCTCCCTCACCACCGTGAGTAGGCCACTCGGCACTTCGAGATACCTGGTAGTTTGTGCACCCCTCCATGGGTCTATCCTAGGAGCAAAAACAGTAAAAAGAATTATACAATGACGGTTACAACCCCGACCCGGTTGTGCGGCCATACAAATAATAATATTACATCAATTTACATATTACAATGAATGAAAGAAAAGCAACACTCATCTCACATCCACCCCGGCTATTCACCCGCGACAATCCAACCCATTCATATACACAAACCAGTATCAATCACAGATCACAGATATGTATAACCCCGACTAATCGACATATAGCGATTAGCCGACGTTCAATACATGCAAACATCACAGATATAACCCTTATAGTCAAAGTGTATTGAAGTTCGAAAAAAATACGGATTTATAGGCCCCCATAAGTAAATTTCTATTCTGGAAAATCTGGGCACAAATAAACCATCTGAAAAATCCTAAAACCAAGCCAGAAATACACTGCACCAAACTCGACTCAGTGAAGAGTTAAAACGGCGGCGGTTCCGCGGCAATAGCTTGCTATTGCCGCTGAACCGCGGCGGTTTAGACGACTCACTGGACCGGGTTTGGTGGTTTTCTTAACAAAACCCTGAGACGATTTTAGGAGTATAACAAATTTTGTTTTGACCAGAAAAAATTTTAACAGAAAACTAGGGTTTTGAAATTTTGGTTTTTTGATTTTTTTTCGTTTCGAACTTCGACACACTTCACTACCTAGCTAGTTTATGTTTAGTTAGGCTCTGATACCACTGTAAGTCCACGTTGCCTACCCCGGTGCTTGTGGGGAGGCGGAAAACGGAATAAAAATCGGATTTTTATGAGCTTAGGAAACATGGACTAGAGCTAGAAGGATTTTTGCTAAACAAAAACTTACTAAAGCTAACTAGTAACTAGCTAAGTGCTAGAAAGGTTATACCTTGGGCTTTAAGTCCTTCTCTCCTTGCTCCTTGGAGTGGTGGAAGGAGGTCACCTTGGTCGTCTTCTCACGTCGAAGAAAGATCTACCCGAAAGCCTCAACCTTTGGCTTCAACTCCAAGCTAGAAGTAACTAGGGTGCAAGAAGTGCTAATACTTGAACCCTAGATGAGAGTAGAGATGATCAAGAGAGGGTTTTTCTCAAGCTCAAGTGTTTCTCAACACATGAGAGGGGAGAGCTTGAGGGAGAGGAAGAACAAGAGAGAGAATGTGGGAAAAAGAATGAGAGAATAATATGAAGCCTTCTCTCATATATGTGAATTATTATAATTAGATAATTAGCTAGATAATTGTCATGGTTAATCAAGACATGACCATTATCATTTCAAATTGCAAGGATCAAAAAGCATCTTCCAAAAGAAATGATGATGGTCAAAGTGTCAACCATAGTCAACAAGTCAAGGAGGTCAAATGGTCAACAAGCATAACCATGCGCAATTATAAGACTAATATCAATTAACAATAATACACACATAAACATTAGGGTTAATAAAATGACAATAGCCATTAACCCTAATCAAGGTCCTCTCCCTCTGTCTCAAGCAACTGTGCATACGCACCCGCATTCGTGATCCGAGGAACACGAATACAATGTGAAAAACCAATCCCAAATCATATATTAGGATCCGGCTTAAACCAAAGCCCGCTAGTATAAACTGTCCGGACAGCAAACGCGCACAAGTGCGCGAATGTGAACGAACCCTGTCGCAAAACCATGCGACCTCTACTCATTTTGCCTAAAGGCGAATAGCTCTCTGTGTGGGACTCTAAAGACTCGACACTACGCTGGCAGTGGGTTTAACCACAGACCGCAAGCGGCACTAGCTGTACGTAACGGTCCCCAGGTAGATGTCGATAAGAAGACTGACGAGGTGAACCCCATCTGAACTCCTACTGAGCCTGTATGTGACAATCTTCGTACAGTCCGGTTTGTTCGTCTGATACATCGCATGGGGGGCCTAGGGAGGGCGGTGAACGTCAGTCCCCTAATAGCGGTACAAGTCGTGTCGGAGTGTAGCCCAGAACACCCTGAGATAACACTGGAGACCTACCAGTATATCTCGCTTGCCCTGGCCAGGGACTACTCGTGTAATGGCTCTCCTGGACACAGCGCGATGTCAACCCCCAATACCGGGAGAGACGAATCCTGTCTAACCGTCACTGCCTCCAAGTGCTTCGGGACTGCACCCAAAAACTACCTGTTTGCACGACTCCTTTGAGCCGTGGTAGGGTAGTAATCAAAGTACAGTGGGAACACACTCGAGGCGAAGTGACATTGTCAAGTCAGCGGACTAAGCTGTACTCATGTCACCTGGGAACTGATAACTGACGATAGGTATAATACCAATCAACAGTCCCCGACGAGTCCTGTCCAGTGTACTCGTAACCTAACGAGCACCCGCATACTATCTCAAGTACGACGTACTGACGGCTGTGGGACAGACCGTCTCCCACACTGGGATGAGAAGCGCATACGCTAGTCTACTCCGGAGTATTGATGCCCTGTCTCGATAGTCCAACGACTAGGGACCTGTATAAGGATGTGCTTATAGATCACCCAGCTCCCACGAGTGTGAGCGCCATCACCACGCTGGTAATCAAGCAAAGATCCTAAGAGCTCTACTAATATGTATATCAGCAATATGCTAAAAGAAACACATGCACATATTAAAGCAGAGACAAACCAAGTAGCATACTACCATTTCGAGCAAGATTGTATATACAACTGTGAATATCCCAAGCTTCCATCAAGTAATATACAAACTAGTATGATACAGTAATGGCCTCTAGGGCATATACACTAACAATATGGCCTAGGGGGTGGTAAACGTCAGACCCCTAATAGTGGTATAAGTCATGTCGTAGTGTAGCCTAGAACACCCTGAGAAACTACTGGAACATCTACCAGTAAATCTCACTTTCATTGGCCAGGGACTTTGTGTAATGGCTCTCTAAACACAGCACGATATCAACCCCAATACCGGGAGAGACGAATTCTATCTAACCGCCACTGCCTCCAAGTGCTTCGGGACTGCACCCAACTACTACCTGTTTGCACGATTCAATAGAGTCGTGGTAAGGTAGTAATCTAAGAACAGTGGGAACACACTTGAGGCGAAGCAGCAGTGTCAAGTCAACGGACTAAGCTGTACTCATTTCACCCGAGAACTGCTAACTGACGATATGTATAATACCAACCAACAGTTCCCGACGAGTCCTGTCCAGTGTACTCATAACCTAATGAGCACCTGCATACTATCTCCAGTACGACGTACTAATGGCTATGGATGAGACCATCTCCCCTGCTGGGATGAGAAGCGTACACACTAGTCTACTCTGGAGTATCGATGCCCTGTCTCGATAATCCTACCACTAGGGACCTGTATAAGGATGTGCTTGTAGACTACCCAACCCCCACAAGTGTGACTGCCATCACAAAGCTGGTAGTCAAGCAAAGATCCTAAGGGCTCTATCAATATGTATTAGCAATACGTCAAAAGAAACATATACACATATTAAGATAGATACAAACCAAGTAGCATACTACCATATTGAGAAAGACTATTATAAACCCGTGTATATATCCCAAGCTTCCAAAATGTAATATACAAACTAGTACTATACAATAATGGCCTCTAGGGCATATTACACTAACACTTCTTTCACCGGTAGAGTAAACACTTTTGCATTCTTTGGCTTAGCACGGATGATCCCTGGCTCCAAAGTTCTATCTCCACTCTTGAAGTAGAAGACTGGGTGATCTGGTATCTCAAATACCACCCTTCTTTGACGGCAGTCAATCGTAGCATAGAAAACTCCCAGCCAGTCCATTCCTAACACAACATCGAAGTTTGGGATGTCCAGTACTTTGAAATTCGTGTAGAATTCTCGTTCGCAAACTACAACTGGACACTGATCAAATCCCATAGTTGCTTTTAAGACTCCATTCCCGGAATTGACATTCCAGCTTGAAATGAGTGGCTTCACGGGAATCGCATGCATTCTCATGAATTGTTGTGACATGAAATAGTGTGACGCTCCCATGTCGAACAGTGCGAGTGCAGGAAGGGTAGCTACTAGTATAGTACCTAAGTTGTGTGGAATAGGTTTAGGTATAGGAAAAGTATATTTATATTCAAGGATTGAAAATGTTTAAAAGGATTGGGAATTACTAGTGATTACTTGGCCGATGGCTTCGGCTTCCTCAACCGTTATTGTGAAAGC
The DNA here is from genome assembly GCA_030015575.1 of Agapanthus africanus. Lineage (NCBI taxonomy): Eukaryota > Viridiplantae > Streptophyta > Magnoliopsida > Asparagales > Amaryllidaceae > Agapanthus > Agapanthus africanus. Next base: position 725,951,272 of record CM057339.1, read on the forward strand.
TTGACGTCTGGGTACATTCCTCCTTACTGGAGGCACATTTCTCTGTCCTTGGGGCACGTTTCTTTGCCCTTAAGGCACGTTTCTTTGTGCATGGTGGAACTGCCGTTGTGGCTGTGCAGGAGGTCTATATGGAGGTGATGCAGGTAGGGCTAGTCGAGGTGCAGGAGCTGGCCGCTGTGGAATCGTGATTGCTGGTCGCGGTGCTCGAGCTGTGTTGAAACGGTATGGACATACTCCAATAGAGTGAGCAGATGCGCCACAAACTAGATACAGTCCATTTGCACGCTTGCAGTCTTTCGCCCGGTATCCTGTTCTCTTGCAGTAGAAGCAAAAGTCTGGACTGGGCCAGTTAAATGATCCTCCCAGTCTCCTCGATGCAAATGTCGGCCTAGAAGAGGCTCCTCCTGTCATCTGAGTGGCAGGGCCTTTCACACCGGATGTCTGCAGTCTGCCCTTCTTCTTCACAACCGCCTCATAACGTCGGGCAGCCTTCAGAGCAAGATCATGAGCTGGGAAATCCCCCGTAGCGAGTGCGGCTTGGATTTCTGGGTCCAATCCTTGCTGAAATCGTCGTGCCCAGATCTGAGCAGTAGGAATCAGGTGTGCAGCGAACCTATTACTACCTTGTGTTAGCAGTATAATGAGTGAAATCAGGAATTTGAATTTGAGACAATATTTTACCTGCTAGTCATGGTAAACTCAGCATCGTATTCATCCACATACTTGACCCACATCGAGCCTTGTTGTAGATGGATGAATTACTGCTCCATATCGAAACGGGCAGTCTCAGGGAAGTACTTCGCATCGAACAAATTGCGAAATATCTTCCATTCTATCGATTGGGCGAGACAACTTTCTTCAACCTTCCACCAGACTCTGGCGTTGTTTGTTAGTTGCAGTTTCGCAACTCTCACCCAAGCAATATCTGACACTTGTGCTGCTGTCAGATCATCTTCGATAGACTGAGCCCATTCTTCTGCCTCCAGTGGGCTCTCTTTTCCTGAGAAGTGCTTTGGATGCAGTGCGGGGAATTTTTGACTCCGGGTGCTTCTGCTTCTGGACGGTACATGAGGATAGCAGTCTGCTGCTGCTGACCCTCCAAGATGCTCTTGATCGCATCAAGCAGTACCGTTTGTTCGTTGATGGGAGATGCAACGGTAGGTGGTGGTGGTAGAGTAGGCGGTGAGGCGTTTCCATTGACGTTCGTGCTGGTGTTATTGGGAGAATCCATGACCTTGATAGAAGAGGAATGGTTAGGATAGATTCAAGAAATTAGAAATGTAAGGAATGTATAGTTGTCGATTTTTATAATTCTTATGATATATTGTCTAAGACTTCATGCAGAACTGACCTGCACAGGCTACCAACAATAACTGTCACACCCCGCTTCCCAGTAGACGAAAACGATGACGTGGCAGGCCACAACGTATTTACTAAGATGAATAAGAATGACAAGAGAACTAAAATAAACAACAAATTTTATTTACATTCATCTTTACATACAACTGTTTTGAAAAGAAAAGATATAATGAAATAAGCAGTGCCTAAACAGTGGCATACAAAATAAAAGTATGTACAAGAAGAGCTAGTAGTCCGGCTAAGCGGTGAGCTGATCCAAGTCCTCCTGGCTAGGCTCGATCTCGTAAGAGTTCGGTCCTCCTGACGAACATTCCAAAGAAAGAAATAGAAGGAATGTCGTTAGCGAACTAGCGCTCGGTAAGTCCTAAAAGAAGAAGAGAATATAGTAAGTAATGTGAAAAGAACAGGTAAGGTGTGTATGATTGATTATCGGTATATGATGATTATTATAACGTGGTTGTTTGTAGCTTGATACAAAAGATATTCGTGTATACAAGAGGAGTCCATCTTACCCCATGTACTATGGTAACATGTAGTAAAAGGCCCCGTCATAACGCATGGGATAACGGCACAAGAATTCATGTATGTGTCTTTTAAGTGATCTCTCGTGCCACGGTATACGTTTCGTACCAATCTACCCCTTTATCCCCACGTAATGTGTTGTATAGATTATAATTACAAGTCTTGCTGAAACCATGGATGCAAGTTGTTCAAATAGTCATGTTCAGAATGTAATCAAGTAGTCAAGTAGTCAAGTAAAGTTATAACCATAGTTCGGTCAAGTCAGGTCAAGTATACATGTTTGATATTGTTGTTTGATTCAAGTATTCATATTCATGTTCAAGTATTCATATTTGATATTGTATTCAGGTTTGAATCAGATTCAGGTTTGAGTTACACTCAGACTGAGTCAGACACTTGTAAACTAATTTAGATTCTGAATTAGGTTCGGGAGTCATCGATAACTGCTGCACATGGACGGCAGGATTTGTGTTTTTTTCCAAGACAATTACCATTGACAACTCCGTTAAGTTTTCTACCTGAAATAGGAAAGCACCCACTTTCTCCGGCTCCCTTGGGCTCAAGAGAATTGATCCCGCTTAAACCTATATTTACTAAAATCCTTAAATATTATTTTTATATAACTCGAGGGGGTTTTATGAAAAATATTATAATATAGTTAAAAATAAATCTCGAGGGGTTATTTATATTATTAGGGTTTTCATGATCATCAGTTTTAAGGATTTGAGGTATTTTAGTGATACACAATTAAATTTTGTAAGTTCATGGTATTTTATTGAAAAGAGTTGTCTTTTGGTAACTTGATGGTATTTTATTGAAACTTGTTAATCTTTCATTTTTAGAAAAATAAGTTTATTATATTTTGAAAATAAGGATTTGTAATTTGTTTATATATATATATTAAAAATTAAATTTCTTTATTTATTTATAAAATTCGTTTTTCGTAAAAACCATATTTAAAACCTTTCGAGACTGAATGCTCCCTGAGGAGATCTGCATCTCGCTCTACTAGCCTATGCAATAATCTGCACCAACATTAGCGGGTCCTCTAAAGAGGGTTGTAGAGGTATAATCGCAAAGGAATCGAAATACTGAACCGTTTTAAAAGTAAGTGGTATTTTAATGTAATATTTTCTTCGTACAAAAAATTCATACAAAAAGGCATTGTGCTATGAAACGAGTGTACGTGAAGGGTAGGTCGTTACCCCGTAAAGTTTTTCCTAAAAGTATAGTTTTAACAAAACTAAAATGGAATGATATTAAAGTTCATGGTATTTTAGTGAAAATGTCAAATTAAAGTTATTTTACATGAGAATTTTGATGAAATTTGATTCTAAACATTATGGTTTAAGGTTACAAGTGATGTGTACAAGTTAGATTGAACAAAGTATTAAAGAGAAGGAGTTTTCTAGGGTTTGAAAAAGATATCGGTATTAACTCCATTTACCGATATACGTTTTGAAATGGAATTTCAAAGAAGAAGAAGAGAGATTGAGAGAGACTTACTAGTTGATTATGTTAAGAAGGGATAAGAGAAGAGGAGAGTGTTGTCGTGGTGTCACGGGAGCTTCGGATCTTGCTTCGATTCTTCGCCAATAGTTGACCGCTTGCTAACTCCTCTTTACTCCACTTATACTCAGGAAATTTTTGAGAGTTTTGGCTAGAATTTTCTGAATGATGTTGAGCCAAAATGTGGGGTGGTATTTATAGTGTAGAATTAAGGATTGGGAATTAAAAATGTGGATTAAAAAGCATTAAAATTTGGTTTAATTATGATATGAAGGGTCTCTGTTTGAATGCAGGAAAATCAAACAGTGCAGAGGAGTTAGGGGTAGGTGAAAAGAAAAGTGTGCAGACCACGGGGCTTTTTGGGCAAATCCAGACCGTCGGCGCCGGCCGATCTAGGGCTTTGGGGCTTTGGATTTGTGCCACGTGTACATCTCTGTGTTTACTCTATTTTCCACATGTTTGATTTTTCTGACTTTTCATTTTTCTGTGTATTGCACGTGTAAAATTTTGGGCTTCCAAAAAGTTAAAAAGAAAAATCAGAAAAAAATATTGTGTCTGATGGGAATCGAACACAGTGGCTATGTCACAGCAGTGCAAGACTTTACCAGTGAGCTACAAGTTGTTTCTTGTTGTTATGTAACAAACTTGACTTATAATTCAAAGTAAGGCTGTAAACTCATTTCTGCACATTAAACTGGAAAATTTCGTACAGTAAATTCAGAGTCGTCACACACACACACACACACATTAGTGTGTCCCTGTATCTTACTTGTATCCGTATTCGAATCTGTGTTATATAGACAAGAACTATAAAGAAATAAGTATAGAAGAACAGAAGTAACATACGTACCATTATGTCCTTCAACTCCTCAACTTGGGAGCTCAGTGTGGCCATCCATATCTCCAGACGTTGCTCGTGGGGGTACCAGAAGTAACCACCGGAAAGGAGGTCAACTTCAGCTGGGCCTTGCTGGGACCAGTTTCTGGGCCTTGCTGGGACCAGTTTCTCGGCCTCTCTCCCAACCACCGTGGTGCCCTTCGTGCACGACATCTAAAATAGGGGTCAGCATGGCCGAATCGGTCTCTGCGCTGAAATCAATCTTTGATATCTCCGCATGCTGCACTATTCGCGCCTACACCATGTAAAGCATTCAAACGTAAGTTAATTATTTAAATTTAAAATTATAAAAAACAAAATCCTATTCAAATTAGAACATTTATTAACACTTACGCAATACTCTTCGGTAGAAGTGTCGGGATATCAAAACCCATGACGGGATTTGTCGATGTGGCATGGATGGATAAATAATACGTCAACACATTCGGTGTACCACCTGCCGCCACGGTCCGTGCTCTCCGCAATTCACCAAAAACACAAATATATAATATATCTTTTCATATTGCATTATATCAAAAGAGATATATTATAATTTACTTTTGCTTCCGTGGCACGAGTAATGTTCCTCGACCCACCCGTATAGGTATGTCAACCCCTCTTTATGGACTTCTGATTCTCCTTGTTTTGGACGGCATGTTTCACTTTGCTCTCAGACGTCCAAAACTCGCACAAGAGAGCCTATGTCTATATATCGACGTCGGTAAAGACCGAAGACTGTAGGAGAGCCGGTCTCTTCTCCTCGGGGGTTGCCAGGCACAAATCTTTTACAGTAAATTTTTATGTTTACGTTATCATCGAGTATCATACACTTAGCTATTGTTGTTTTCCACTAAATCACCTTAAAATTTTTCCTAAGCAGCGTATTTCTTTAATTTTACTAAATTACACTAAAATACCCTTAACTATTATTGGTTTTTCACTAAACCGCCTTAAAAAATTTAACTAAACGATTCATCTTCTTAAATAAACTAAATAACTATAAATTTCACTAAAATACCTTTAACTATTGTTGTTATTCACTAAACCATTATTAAAATTTTTTAGTAAAAAACCATTGCTGGATTTTATTTTTTACACTAAAATACACTTAACAATTGTAGGTTTTTCACTAAAATACCCTAAACTATGGTTGCTTTTCACTAAACTACCTAAAACAATTCAATAAAAAGTTACCATAACCCTAACACTTAAACCTAATTGATAATAAGTTTAACCCTAAACCTAGTCATAACAATAACCTTAACCATTAACCCCTAACTAACCTTAATCATAACAATAACCCTAATTAACTCTAACCCTACCCCTAATCCTAGACCTAACCCTAATCATAACCCTAACCCTAACCATAATCCTAACCCCAACCCCCTAATTAACACTAACCCTAACCCCTAATCACTATAATTAACCCGTAACCCAGCCTCTAACTGGCCCTATACCCTTAACCCTAAGCCTAAATTCACCAACATTAACAACAAAAACAACCAAATAATAAATTAATTCCTACAATTAAAGAAATCGAACTCAAAATTAATTAGGAAATTAAAATTCAAAATGGAATAAATTAACTAACCTGGAGAGGAATCGATGGCTAGAAGGTGGTGGCGGAGTAATCCACGGAAGGTGGAGGCTTGCGACGAGGCGGCAAGGCGGTAGAGGAATCGACGGCTCCTGCTCGACGAGGCAATGTCAGGAAGGAGGAGGGGGGGCTTCGACGACGGAGGATTGGAGGGGGGTCAACCACTAGAGGATCGGAGGAGAGGGCTTTGGACGAGGAAGAGGTCGGAGGAGATGGAGGCATCGCTGGAGGTCGGAGGAGGTCGGAGGAGACGACGAGAGAGGAGGAGGCGACGAGGACATTGGAGGTTGGAGGAGGCGGCGAGAGCGCTATAGCTCGAGGATAGGGGCGGGAAAATTTTGAGGGGAAATAATTTTGGAGATATTAGGGGGTACTGTGGGAACAGGGAGGGAAAAATTTTGGTTTTTATTTTTTTTAAATGTCTGACTTTCCCCCTATGGTGCAAAGAGCAGGGCCTTCTCTTGCGGTACCGTAGGGGCAACCGCCGATATTAAATTTTTATAATTTTTTATGTATATATGCCCTTACGGTCTAGAACCTAAGGGTATATTTTGCTCTTACGGTGTGAACCGTAGGGACAACCTAAAATTGCCCTTACAGAATTTCTCATCCGTAAAGGGAAGCCATCTTTGTACTAGTGATAGGCGCCTTCCGCAGGCAATCTCCGTCCCCACCATCAACCGTTAACCTTTATGATTATTTATATTATAAGGTATTATTTTTTAATTGTTACTTTGATATTTATTGCATAATTACTGAGCAATTCAATTTTCTTTATATTTCAATTGAGCATTATTTACTTTCTTTCAGTAAATAAGCTTAAGAATTATCTGAAAACATATTATATGTAAAATTTACATATAGTTTTGTTAAATATATGGCTATTAAGTAAAATGTACCAATTTTGATTTGTTAAGCCAGTAGTTAGTGCTGCTAAATAAAACTTTCCCTACGCGGCGTAGGGGTACATGCTAGTTCATTGATACAATTATCTTTTAGTTACCAATTGTAAGGCTGGGGTAATTTTTTTCCTTAATTTTTCCTTAAAGAAAACCATTTAAATTTAGGAAACAGATCAAGCAAACTGTGTTAATTATATGGTAGGTGTTTAGATCTATACTGATCTAAAACGATGTAGGACTGATAGAGTCAATTAGACTAGAAATGATCTGGATTCCATTCAAAATTATGTGTATGTGATGGAGGCTGTGATCTCCCTCAGATGCTGTCCTCCGTCGATCTGGTAGCGAGCGGTTTTTAGCAGCTGAGATTTATTTTTGGTGGTTGTTGAGCATGTGGATATCAATGGGTTGTTAGAAATTGTTGAGGCCGAGCTACCTGCAAGGGAAGTCCCGTGGTGGAAAACCACCGTAGGACCCTCCGACGATCAAGTTAGTGACGGGGAATAAGAGCAGCGTAGCGAATTATTGGGTTGAGTTCGCGTTACCTGAGTCGTCTGAAAAAGGGGTTTATAGAGTGGTCGCGTGGAGCGAGCAGGCACGAGATCTTCGCCGTCAGTTACGTCCCTGCTTTATCCTCGCATTAATGGCAGGATACACCCATTGACGGGGGACGCTCTAGCGTGGGACGCGAAACGTGGGGAGGCGGATATCTCGCCCTGGCGAGATGTGCGGAGCCGTTGCGGGGGCGCTTGGGTTCAGCGCTCTCGGTTGATCGGAGAAGCCGAGGAAGCTCGGCCTGTCAGGAGGCTCGGAGACGAGCAGGGAGGCCGAGGAAGCTCGGACTGTCAGGAGGCTCGGAGACGAGCAGGGAGGCCGAGGAAGCTCGGCCTGCCAGATGGCTCGGAGACGAGCAAAGGGGCTAAGGAAGCTTGTTGGACTACTCGGAGGAGAGATGTTGGCTGTTTGCTTGGTGAATGTGGAAAGTACTCAGGGAGGTCTCCGAAAGGTCGGATGTATTCTCGGAGACGAGGTCCCGAGGAACAACCCCACTGCATCTCATTTATTCCACCTCCGTAGCCTTCGGGACACGTCATCCGCCACGTCGTAATCTGAGGAAATACCACTTGTGAGCCTCATCATTAGCCCCCCATTCTCGTTCCGACCTATTCATGGGTCGGGTCAAGAGTGGTCTGCTTGGTTTTCTTATGCTCAGTTTGGTACCGAGAATCATAGTGTGGATTGCCTGAGAACGACATGGCGTTCGGCGGTTGCGTCGTTTCTGTTAGGAATATGTATACCCTAGAGGCCATTATTGTATGATATAGTGGATTCTTGGAGATATATATAGAGGAATTTCTTGCTCGACGTGAAGGTATGCTATCTGGTTGCCTTTTATCTTAACATGTTCACTGGTATTATTATACCGTCTCTCATATACATGTTGATAAAGCCCTTAGGATGTTGGCTTGACTACCAGGACTATGATGTGGATCATACTACTGGGACCTGGGTAGTCCACAAGCACATCCTTCAATTGTTTCTAGTCGAGGGAATATCGAGACATGGCATCGATATTCCAGAGTAGACTAGTGTGTACGTTTCTTGACTCTGTATGGGGCAATGGTTGATCCCATATCCATTGGTGTTTGACATCAAAGATTGTACACAGGTGCTCATTAGAGAATGGGTACACCGAACAGGACTCACCGAGAACTCCTAGATGGTACTATACCTATCGTCAGATAGCAGTTCTCTGGTGACACCGGTACAGGTTAGTCTGTAGACCCGAGATCGTCATAGAGTCTTGTGTGGTTCCCACTGTTCTTTGATTTCCTCGTTACCACGGGTCAAAGGAGTCGTGCAAACAGGTAGATTTTGGGTACAGTCCCGAGTCACATGGAGGCAATGAGCAATAGGTGGGGGTTCGTCTCTCCCGGTATAGGGAGTTGATGTTGTGCTATGCTCGATTGGCTATAACAAGAAGTCCCTGGCTAGGGCTTTTGATGAGATTTACTGGTAAGTGTTATCAGTATTTTCTCATACCGTTATAGGCCACACATCGGCATGACTTATCAAATTATTAGGGTCTGACGATTCCACCCCCAGACTCGATATGCGACATATCGGAACAAGAGACCGGACTGTACGGTAAGTGTTACTTATAGGCTTCATGAGAGTTTGGACAAGCTTGCTTCTTGATCTTCTATTCACTCAATACCTGGGTAGCCATTACATTCAGCTAGTACCACTGACGGCTTGTGGGTAACTGATGTGATCATTACCTACTGCTGGCGTATTGACGAGTCTTTAGAATTCCACACAGAAGTTTCCTAGTTCAAGCGAAACGAAGTAGGGCACATATACTGATATGTACGGGGGCCTGATTAAATACGAGTATGTGATACCGTATTCTAATCTGGCTGTTATTTGATATTAGTTAGGTTATATGTGATATAACCGGATTATTGAATCAAGTGTTGATTTGATAATGCGATATACAGATAAATGATATTAGTCGGTTATATGTGAGATAACCGGATTATTAAATCAAGTGTTGATTCAATAATATGATATATATATATATATATATTTGATATAATTATATATTAACTAATATTATTGTTCACTAATTATTTGCTTATCTTCATTATATATATATGTACACACACACACACACACACACACACACACACACACACACATATATATATATATATAGATATACATACATACATACATACATACATACATACATATCTATACATACATACATACATATATATATATATATATATATATATATGAAGCATGGTTTGATTTTCTATTGTGTGAAAATAGAAAATGAGGTGGAAAATGAGGAGACTTTTGTGGAATGGACAAGTATGGTTTTTTCATTTATTTTATTCATTTGCTTGCACTATTGAAGCATGACTATAATTTTTAATTGTTGAAAATTGTATTCTTCAATAATGAGTGAGCTAAGAGCCATTTTTTACTTCATTCTACACTTGAGTTTTTTCTAGAGCTCATTGATGCCTTAGCTCTCTAGCTCTCTTCATCTTTCTCCTTACCTCCTCCAAGCTCAATCCCTCACATGAGTTGTGAAATCTTGAGCTTGTGAGAACTCTAGTGAGCAAACAACACCCCTACTTCACCATCCTATACTAGATTATCACTTTGGTATAGTGTGTTTTCTTCACTAAATAGTTTAGTGAAGAGGTAGCTTGGATTAGCGGAGCTTAGGGTGGATCATCTTCGGCATGAAGATCGCAAAGGAAGCTCGATCCAACTTCACGTGGAGCATAGTGGAGTCGCGTAGACTACTAGACGGAGCTTGAGAAAAAAGGATACGGTCTACAAAGATTGTAGCCTCCATCTCTTAGTGTAAAGTTTTTGTTATATCATAGTTAAACCCTAATCATCTAGTTTTGATTGTTGTTTAGTGTTAATTAGTACCCCGATAGCCTAAAATTGGTATGCTTGATGCTAGTAAAACCCAGTGGTGGTGCTAACAAACACTTTCATGGTATCAGAGCCAAAGCTAGAAGATTAGAATTTTTTTGTAAAACTACGAAAACGAAACAACTCTGAAACCGAAACCCAAAACATCAAGTTTCTGTAAATTTGTAAATGATCTCTGAATTTTTTTTAAACAACAGCAGAATGTTGCATATGATGTAACTAGAACACCATAGAAATTCGAGACCGAAATTCCTTAATTGACCCGGGAAGATAATCAAAATGACCGGCCTCGTCGGCCCCCATGCTTCATTTTGTCTTGAATTTGTTTGGTGTTCTGTAGTCTTGGTTTTAGGGTTTCAGGTTTTGTTTGATTAGCCCAAAATTGCATGTGATGTTAATTTTGCTAAGGGGCTAATAAAGAGTGTTTCGTAGTCATAATTTTTACATTGTTTCGGGTTTAAATTTGATATGTGATATAGTAGTTGGAATCCACATTAAATTAATTTTGTTAAAACTAGTTTGATTGTAAATCTAGCATGCTAGTCTCTTTTGATCGATTGCCATGAAGTTTCGATTCAGATCGAAACTCCGTCGCAATCTCGTATCGTATGCGAATAATCGTTGGATAACTTTACTAGGTAACCACGCCCCATAGCCCCGACCAAGTGATTTTAGGAGAACCCCGTTGCCAAAAGCATCCACTCGGGTGCTCGCGGCCACGGTATTCCTCCTAAATGCACTTGGTCGACGGCATCGGGGGTGCGACTATCTACTAAAGTTCCCGACGAGTATTTGATCGGGTAGTCGGGAATCTTATTGAATTACCCGACTAAGTTATTGAAAAGTGTTTTCAAATTGAGACTAAAATGCAAGGTTTATAGGTTAGGCATGAAATTTGGAATATGAGATATTCCGGGTTTATGATGTCTAAAGAAATACAGATTCTAATTATTGTAGTTTTTCATTTCTTTTCTGCGACCGTAAGTGTACTATGTGGGGTATACCAAATCTCGTTGTTATTTGTCAACGACATTCAGAATATGCATATTTACATACGTTGATGACATGTGATGTTATATGTTGCTGTGATATGTTATATTAGATCGTCGCGATTGAATAGCCGAGGGTTTTATGAGAGATGCGAGTTTTTCAATTTCCATTCATGTAAAATTTGTATGTAATATTCTTTTATTGGGACACTTCTAGGTTGAGGACGATGCCACCATTGATGTATATTATTTACTTTTCCGCATTAGGATAGACCCATGACGGGGAGCACAAGTAACCGGGTTCTAGATTCCAGTGGGAGACCATCTCGAGAAGTCGAGACCGGGTCTCCTAACTCTAGAATTGGCAGGGTTGCTTGCCGCTCTCGTAGGGGTCTATGGATGTGGGTTTGGCTATTCATCACGACCGTGGAATCTGTGTTTTTCATTATTGGCTTAATTTAAAACAGGGACCTTCTAGTATATCCAATATTTCATATGTTGACTTCTGCTGCTTGGTTCTATGATGTGATCATATAAATGCGTGAGACGAATGCTATATATATATGATATATATAATAAACGTTGCTTATGTTTTGCATCCGCGCTAGTCTATCCCCCACTCCGCCGTTAGTTAAGTAACCTAACGGTGCATGACGGGGCCCTGTGGCGAATACAGATGGCATAAATGTACGTTCTATTTTCGTTTTTTTTCCTGTGATGTTTAGGAAAACATAAATGATGGGACTTCATTAATAAGATTAATGAAAAGAAAAGAAACCTAAAGATATTTTAGAATCAAAATTTTAAAAAGGTATCTCTAGTTCTTGCTTTGCATAGTAGTATTCCTTGATGAATATCCAGCACCTCATTCGATGAGGAAAGTGCCGAGATCTCTTTACTGGGAGTGAACTCTTTAGGAAAACTAGAAAATGCTACAACCCAATCAGTTTTGTTTTTATAACTTCTCTAGTTCTTGCTTTGCATAGTGGTATTTCTTGATGAATATCCAGTACCTCATTCGATAAGAAAAGAGCCGAGATCTCTTCACCGGGAGTGACCTCTTTAGCGAAACTAGCAAAAGCTACAAAAAACACTCCTTTTCAAATCATTAGATTCTACAACGATATCAAGTTCATTACGTTAATGGTTTTCTTAAAAACCATTCGCAGCCCTCCGTCATTTCAGATAAGTACTATTTAGTATTCGTGCTGCGTTTGTTGACCATAGCCAAGACGTAGTGTACGGTAGCAGATTAGTGCTTATCTGCCACATATGATGCGATTGTATTAGGGTAGTCGTACGACCTTGTTGGCCTGCGTCAAGGGTCGTGCAGGTGGGTTAATTCAATCACGAAATGAACGGGTCGAACTTGGCTTGCTCTTATATGATTTGTTGAACATAGCCAAGGTCATAAGTCGCTAGGGATAAAAACAAATATTGGGAATTTCAAGTGTTGAAATTTGCAATGAGATTGCATACCTTCTATATGATAGTTGGATCCCGATATCCACTGCGAGTTAGTGTTACTCCTGGGAGAGTTTTCCGCCTTACAATTAGCCGATCCATTAGGTGTCTAAGAAAGGTGTTAACGGGGTGATGCCTCTGCGGAAACGGGGTTATTTAATTAGTTACATGCAAAAGCATGGGGAGACTCCCTCGGAGTACTAATACCTGCCTGGCCGAACGATTGGCGAACTTGTAGGGTGTAATTAATCCCGGCTAATCTTACCTTTTAGGGTTTGAAGAAAGATTTGATAAAAAACAGTGGGATCCATCCTGATTAGATAAAATAATAACCAATCTAATCTTGGAAAGAGCGTACACAAAAGTGATTATGCTTCTCTCTCTCCTGGTAGCGACCAATGACACGCCTTAATCAAGATAATAATATGGATGTATTGACCGAACCCACTTATTATACTGGGCTAGGTTTCGCTCTATCTTATGACTGTCATAAGTCTGAGCAAGGAATAGGGGAATATCCGGATTCCTATGCTCCCGAACGAAGAAGGAGCATGCCGATGCATCTTCTTCGGGTGTGTTCGTTACCGAGAACCGTTTCTCAGTTTTCTCTACGTCCTGGGTATTGTATACCGGATCAGGATTCCACGTATGTAATTTGTTACATGGGTTAAGTAGAGGTAGAGAACCAGGAAAAATTGATATGTCCCTGAGAGAAGGGAATGGTGCAATTGTTGCAGCCAAAACAGTTGGCGAATATCACCTTGTATTACCAAGTAGTAACACAATGATTCTGAGCAACTGTTATTCTGTACCAAAAATATTGTGAATGTTTTCCTAAATCAAGTGTTGATTGGGTATGGTACATTGTATAATAGTATATACGTTATAAATCACAAAACAGTTCTAAGTATACAAAACACACACAAGAGGAACAGTTCAGAAATGAACGAAGCCTTCTTGTGGCATTGTAAACTGGGTCATATCAATGCGACAAGACTGGCTAAGTTGCATAAGGATGGATATTTGAATCCGTTCGAATTTACATCTTATGAAACTTGCCAGTCATGTCTTAAAGGAAAGATGACCAAAAATCTGTTTACTGGACACAGAGAAAGATCTACCGAACTCTTGGGACTGATAGATAATGATGTATGCGGTCCTATGTGTACAATAATGCCAGGAATAGTTACTCTTACTTTATTACATTCACCAATGATCTCTCAAGATACCGACATGTGTTCCTGATGAAACACAAATCTGAATCTTTTGAGAAATTCAAGGAATATAAGTGCGAAGTAGAGAACTAGACGGGTAAAAGTATTAATCCTTCGATCTGATCAAGGAGGAGATTACTTAAGCATGGAGTTCCGAGATTATTTAAAAGAGAATGGGATTCTCTCTTAGCTTACTCCTCTGTATAGACCATAGCACAATGGAGTTTTGGAGCGGAGGAATCGCACCCTATTAGATATGGTGCGCTCAATGATGAGTAATGTTGAGTTGCCTTTTTTCTTTTGGGGTTATGCACTTGAGATAGCTGCATACCTATTGAATAGAGTTCTGACCAAATCCATGCCTACCACTCCATATGAGATATGGAATGAGAAGAGACCATCTTTTAAATGAGTTAAGATATGGGGTTGTCCGGCCTATGTTAAAAAGCAAAATCCAGACAAGCTCGAGGCAAGGTCTGTTTTGTGCAAATTTGTGGGATATCCAAAGGATTCATATAGATATATTTTCTACCATACTGAGGAACAAAAAGTGTTTGTTTCTTAACATGCCACTTTTTTAGAAAAGGAATTTCTTATGAAAGAAATTAGTGGTTATGAGGTAGAGCAGGAAGAAGTTCCAGCTACACAAACTATAACTGACAATTTGGTAGAACCGGAGAATTCAATAGTCCTCGACGAACCTCAGCCACTCCGCAGATCTAGTAGGGTTCCTCATCCACCTGAGTGATACTTTGGTTTTCTCATAGACGGTGGGAGCGAGGATTGCATCATGGAAGATGATGACCTAACTAGTTTCGGGCAGGCCATCACAAGTGGAGACTCTGTGAAATGGCTGGATGCTATGCGATCTGAGATGGAATCCATATACACCAACAAAGTATGGACTTTTGAAGTTGCTCCTGAAGGGTTAAAACCCATCAAGAGCAAGTGGATCTTTAAGAAGAAACTTGGTGTAGATGAAAAATTTGAGACTTTCAAAGCTAGACTTGTAGCAAAAGGTTTTCGTCAATGACCTGGTGTCGACTATGATGAAACCTTTTCTCCTGTCGCTATGCTTAAGTCCATCAGGATCCTACTTGCCATTGCTGCATACCATGACTACGAAATCTGGTAGTTGGATATTAAGACCGCTTTTCTAAATGGTGATTTAGAAGAGAGCGTGTACATGACACAGCCAGAGGGCTTCGCAGACAGTGGGAGCAGCGGAAAGGTGAGCAAGCTGATTAAATCAATCTACGGATTAAAGCAGGCATCGCGGAGCTGGAACATCTGTTTTGATGAAGCTATCAAAGAGTTTGACTTCATAAAAAATGTAGATGAACCATGTATATACAAGAAGGTTGTTGAAAGTAAGGTTGTCTTCCTTGTATTGTACGTGGATGACGTGCTCTTGATAGAAAACGATGTTCCTATGCCACACTCGGTCAAGCTCTTCTTATCACACAAGTTCTCCATGAAAGATCTAGGTGATACCTCCTACATCTTAGGGATAAAGATCTATAGAAATAGATCTAGACGGATGTTAGGATTGTCCTAATCCAGGTACATAGACACCATACTAAAGAGGTTTAGTATGGAAGATTCTAAGCGTGGTAATTTACCCGCTTGTTCAGGAATCACTCTCTCCAAAGAGATGTCTCCCAAGACTGATTTGGAGAGGGCTCGCATGCAAGGGATACCCTATACTTCGGTAGTCGGGTCTATCATGTATGCGATGTTATGTAGCAGACCAGATATAGCTTACTCACTAGGTGTAGTGAGTAGGTATCAATCAGATTCAGGGGAGAAACACTGGACAGCTGTAAAGAACATTCTTAAGTACTTAACAAGGACTAAAGAAATGTTCTTGGTGTATGGTAACGGTGAACTCCAGGTAGAGTCCTTTACCGATTCGAGCTTCCAGAGTGATAATGACGACAGTAAGTCGGTTTTGGGTTTTGTCTTCACCCTCAATGGAGGGACGGTATGTTGGAAGAGTTCCAAGCAAGATACCGTTGCAGACTCAACGATGAAGGATGAATACATCGCCGCCAACGATGCTGCCAAAGAGGTTGTATGGATGAAGAAGTTCATAGCTGAACTTTGTGTGGTTCCATCCATTGAGCATCCAATACCTGTGTATTGTGATAACAATGGAGCTGTGGCTTTTTGCCAAGGAACCCCGGTCCCATCAGAGATCTAGACATATTCTTAGGTGCTATTACCCGATCAGGGAGATAGTAGATCCCCGGAAGATCGAGGTCAGGAGAGTTGACACGAAGGATAACATAGCGGATCCACTCATGAAGGCCCTCCCCCAGATGCAATTCGAGAGACATTTTGGAATGTTGGGTATGAGATACTACAACAACTGGCCTTACTACAAGTGAGAGATTGTTAGGAATATATATACCTTAGAGGCCATTATTGTATGATATAGTGGATTCTTGGATATATATTTAGAGGGATTTCTTGCTTGACATGATGGTATGCTCTCTAGTTTCCTTTATCTTAACATGTTCACTGGTATTATTTTACTATCTCTCATATACATGTTGATAAAACCCTTAAGATGTTGGCTTGACTATCAGGACTATGATGCAGATCATACTACTGGGACCTGGATAGTCCACAAGCACATCCTTCAATTGTTCACACTCGAAAGACAGGGCATTGATATTCCAAAGTAGACTAGTGTGTACGTTTCTTGGCTCTGTATAGGGCGATGGTTGATCCCATATCCATTGGTGTTTGACATCAAAGATTGTACACAGGTGCTCATTAGAGAATGGGTACACCAAACAGGACTCGCTGAGAACTCCTAGATGGTACTATATCTATCGTCAGATAGAAGTTCTCTGGTGACACTAGTACAGGTTAGTCTGTAGACCCGAGATCGTCATAGAGTCTTGTGTGGTTTCCACTGTGCTTTGATTTTCTCCCTACCACGGATCAAAGGAGTTGTGCAAACAGGTGGATTTTGGGTACAGTCCCGAGTCACATGGAGGCAATGAGCGATAGGAGGGGTTTCTTCTCTCCCGATATAGGGAGTTGATGTTGCGCTATGCTCTATTGGCTATAACAGGAAGTCTCTTGCCAGGGCTGCTGATGAGATTTACTGGTAAGTGTTATTAATAGTTTCTCGTACCGTTATAGGCCACACATCGGCATGACTTATCAAGTTATTGGGGTCTGATGATTCCACCCCCAGACTCGATATGCGACATATCAGACGAAGAGAAGGGACTGCACGATAAGTGTTACTTATAGGCTTCATGGGAGTTTGGACAAGCTTGCTTCTTGATCTTCTATTTGCTTAATACCTGGGTAGCCGTTACGTCCAGCTAGTATCGCTGACGGCTTGTGGGTAACTGATGTGATTATTATCTACTGCTGGCGTATTGACGAGTCCTTAGAGTCTCACACAGAAGTTTCTTGGTTCAAGAGAAACGAAGTAGGGCGCTGATATATGCGGCGGCCTGATTAAATACGAGTATGTGATACCGTATTCTAATCTGGCGGTTATTTGATATCAGTTAGGTTATATGTGATATAACCGGAATATTGAATCAAGTGTTTATTTAATAATATGATATACAGATAAATGATATTAGTCGGTTATATGTTATATAACCGTATTATTAAATCAAGTGTTGATTTAATAATCCGATATATGTTTATATTTGATATAATTTTATATTAACTAATATTATTGCTCACTAATTATTTGCTTATCTTCATAATATATATATATATATATATATATATATATTATATGAAGCATGGTTTGATTTTCTATTTTGTGAAAATAGAAAATGAGGTGGAAAATGAGGAAACTTTTGTGGAATGGGCAAGCATGGCTGTGCCATTTATTTTATTCATTTGCTTGCACTATTGAAGCATGGTTACAATTTTTAATTGTTGAAAATTGTATGCTTCAATAATGAGTGAGCTAAGAGCCATTCTTTACTTCATTCTACATTTGAGTTTTTTCTAGAGCTCATTGATGCCTTATCTCTCTAGCTCTCTTCATCTTCCTCCTCACCTCCTCCAAGCTCAATCCCTCACATGAGTTGTGAATCCTTGAGTTTGTGAGAACCTTAGTGAGAAAACAACACCCCTACTTTACCATCCTAAACTAGATTAACACTTTGGTGTAGTGTGTTTCCTTCAGTAAAGAGTTTAGTGAAGAGGTAGCTTGGTTTAGCGGAGCTTCAAGTGGATCATCTTCGGTATGAAAATCGTAAAGGAAGCTCAATCCAACTTCAAGTGGAGTCTAGTGGAATAGCGTGGACTACTATATGGAGCTTGAGAAGAGAAGGATACGGTCTACAAAGGTTGTAGCCTCCATCTCTTAGTGTAAAGTTTTTGTTATATCATAGTTAAACCCTAATCATCTAGTTTTGATTTTTGTTTAGGGTTAATTAGCATCCCGATAGCCTAAAATTGGCATGCTTGATGCTAGTAAAACCCAGTGGTAATGCTAACAAACAATCTCAGTTTTGATCTTTGGGTCCACGTGTCATTTCATTGTGCGCCTAAATTTTCGTGCGAATCCCTGATGGCGTCAGCGGATCAGTGAAATGATTGCACTTTAAAGAGGGGGCACTGTTTCACTCGATCGTCAGTTGGGGTACGGGCCACGTCTCTGACGTCGGTTGGCGGGCAAGACAGGCTGTCTTTGACCCCTGCAATGAAGAGACACCCTAAATGGTCGTCCTCCATGTGGAGCCTCGACTTCTACTAGGTGCAACGTTTCGTTTTGGCGGGAATCGATCTGGGCCGTAGGACGTTCACTTTGGGGTGTATAAATAGGAGGGGACCATCCTTGGGCCAACACTTTTCCTTAATTCCATTTTGCTTCTTGATGATTGCTCGGAGCTCCTCCATTTAGATCGGATCTTCCGCTGATTTTTCCTCGGCGTGTCCTTTTCTTTGAATCAGGTGAGATGTATTCCTCCGAGGTGTCTATAGATGTAGCAGGGGTAGAGTTGGGTGATGAGTCTCCAATTGCTGGGGCCGAGTCCAGTGGGTCTTCTTCCTTTTCGGCTTCAGATAGCCGAGAGGGTTCTTCTTCTACGGCATCTTCTGTGTCGGGCTCGACCCTTAGAGTCATGGTTGCCCGAGTCACTCGGCGTCGGGCGGCGACAAAGGCTCCCAAGGTGCGTATCGGGAATACCCACGATGTGCCTTCCGTCTTGAATCGCATGGTCGAGCTCTCCGACATCCAGACTCGATTCTATATTCCCTTAAATTATTCACTCCGTCTAGCTAGAGAGGGTGAACGGGCAGACCAGGTGCCGGGCAAGCAGATTGCCCTGTATCTGGAAGCATTCCGGGCAGTAATGCATCTGCCCTTCTCACCAGAGGTTTGTGTGATGCTTTATTGCTTCCATCTTGCCCCGGGCTAGCTAGCGCCGAACTCGTAGAGGATCCTCCTCGGGTTTCTATTCTGGTTGAAATTTGATCAGATCCTTTTCAGTTTGACCCTCCTATTGTCTTTTCTTTGTTATAAAAATCACCCCGGGTACCAGTAAGGAGGAGCTGAGATGGGTGTATTTTTCGTTTAAAAAATGTAAGGGTGGGACGGCCAGGACGGGGGTAGTGGTTGTCCCTTCTTCCATCTATGAATGGAAGGAGAAGTACGTATTCGTTGAGCCATTGGAGGGTGAGGATTGGCCTGTGCCCACACAGTGGCATAAGGCCGACTGCCCGAGGGAAAAGCAGTCGACCTCCCCCGGGGCGAGGGTGGTGCCCCAGTGTGAACCGATCCAGCGGGCCAATGTCCTGCTTTTCGAGCAGGTACTGAGCTGGGACGGGCTTAGTTATGCTTGTTTTCTGGGTAAGTTAGGGTTTTTGATCTGTTTAGGCTTTGCTAAGTTTCTTTGCCTTTTCAATGTCGCTGACCTTTTTCTCCTGTGTGTTCTCTTTGTTTTTGCAGAGCCTATGGACCGCTCAAAACTCATGGCTGCTATGGCCGCCAAGACCCAAGGAAGAAAGGCCGGTGGCGCCAGCTCATCCTGACTCGGTCCAAGCGCAGCCCCGAGGCAAACTTCTCCGGCAAGGCCTTCCGCAGCACCCTTAGTCCTGAAGGAGCGCCGTAGGGGAAGGGGGGTCAGAAGCATGTGCGGGACCTGGCGCCCCGGGTGAGGGAGGAGGTGTCTCCCCCCACCTAGAAAATCCCTCTCAAGAGACAGAAGCGGGTGGTCTCTCGGCCACCCTCTGCCGGGGTCCAAGTGCAGGAGGACGACTTCTGCATTGGGGTGCCCTCGGGGCTATCTGTGGCCGACAAATTGCTGGTGGAAATGGAGAAGGCGGTGATTGATCAAAGAATTTGTTTACTGCAATCAAGAACAGCGTCGCTTGGTAGCTAGCCGGTGAGTACGGGTCGGTCCACAGAGATTTTGTGTATTCTCGATTTGTTCTAACGAGTTAATTCTAAACGGTGTTGGATTGATTATCACTAAAAACTAAGTTGATCTACACTAGGATTAGAATCTTGCTAGGGTTAGGTTTAGGTTATGTTTGAAAAGTCAATATTCCTCACCGCTTTCTATGCCCTATTTAAGATCTATGAGGTATTATGGTAATAATTAATAAAGTGAATTAGTACCATCGGGACGAAACGATGTTTCTTCCTCTAGGTTCTTGTCCTTCCTTTCTTAATTCTTACCCTAACCTCCATGGAAAACACACGCAACCGGTCGTTTATACTATGGTATCACCGTTACCTCATGGGATAGGGTGTCGTAGGGAGCGGTGTGTGTATGTATGCATGGAGTCCTATAAAAAGATGTGATGGGCAAGAAAGGGGTGAGAGATCTTCATCTCTCAAGCCTTCCCTATTCCTAACCCTAACAAGTGAGGAACTACCCACTCATTAGGAAATTGAAAAACATGTTCTAAACTAATTAACTAGGGAAGATAATAAAAATTAACTAGGGCGGATAATAAAAATTACCTAGGGAAGAAAGAAAATTAACTAGGGCAATAAAAAGAAAACTTACTCTAATTCTTATTTGATGCTCTCTTCAATCATTTACAGGAATTGAATTCTGAATTTTGATAAATACATTGAGGCACAAGAAGAGGCATACCTCAAAAGAGATTTTAGGATTTCTATTATAGAACATAGATACCCTAGGGTTACAATCGACTCACACTTGCAATTACAAATATACCTCTAAAGAAGACTAGTCAACGCACCGCCGCACCGACACAGAATCGCACCGACACGGGCTTCATATGGCCGCGGATCTGCGGCCATAAGCTTGGTTTGGCCGCGGTTCCACGGCCATCTTGAAGGCTTGCTGGCTGATTTTTCCTGGGGTTCTTTCTGCTGCTTTTGTCTTCTTGTTTCTTTACTTGGTTTCTCAGTTTTTCTTCTAGATTTCTTCCAGATTTCCACAGTGAATAAAGTCGTGGTCTTTTACCGCTTGCTTCGTGTCGAAGTCTTGAACCTTGCGCTGCCTTTGTACTTGTTTATTCTCCAAACTGTAGGCTTGATCAAGATTCTTCCATTTGTTGGTCGTAGTCTCACTTTTGTATCGTCTTTTCATCTTTTCGCTGTTTTTGTTCGGAGAACTTGTAACCTGCAACTATGTAGCAGACATGGCTCAAAAGTACTTGTTTATTTGTAAAATGACTTAGAATGGGGAATATAATAATGCAAAATTATGATATGAACAAATACCCCCAAACTTATCTTTTGCTCGTCCTCGAGCAAACCTAGTTTTATTCTCGAAAAAGACCTAGCCTCACTTTCGCAGGGAATCGCGATTGCACTGAGCTTGTGCAACAAGCCGTTAAACCTCTAGGTGTCCCTAGTAGGAGGAGTGTTGTCTCCTGAGGGTTTTCAGCGGATACTACCCACAAAATCCTATCAATTCGGCCTATTGACTTTTATTCTCCAATTAGGTTTTCTAACAAGAAACTCTATTATCTTCGACTCAGAAATTATTCACCCGTATTTTTCACGCTTCCTTATTATTTAACTTAAAAATATATATTCTTGTGAATTTACTTAGCTTTTGGCTTCTTTCAAGTTTTCCTTCTAGGGTTCCATCTTAACTTAGGAATTTTTATCATCTCTATTAAAGATATAAGTCCTATTTTTCATTCTTATCTCTTATCTAAACCCCAATCACATACCCCTACGTGTGTGTATATATCACCCCTACACTTGGAAATTCAAATCAAGCTATTATACTCTTGTCGATCGTCCAAAGTACTTTTCAATTGGTGAATTTTTAGATGAAATTGCTCATACATTCTTCATACGACCGTTAATACTTCTTGAGGTACCAACGACCGATTATAAAATGTGTTTGCATATTAAGGCATAATTCCTAGTCTTGTAACACCTAAGGCTTTAGCAGTGACTCCCAAACCAGTTGGTCTAAGGCACTAGGTGATAAAGCACCCTCGCTAAATATTTTTTTCTACTTATGCAGCCTTAAGTAATTACAAAAACCAGTGTTCATTTTTTTTCTTTTTATTCACACTTGTATTTTTTATTTTATTTTCCTTCATACTAAAGACTTTAGACAAGAGCATTTCAAGGTCTCTTCTACTATTCAAAGTTTCAAGGTTCGTGTTTGTGCAAGTTGTACGGTATATATTTTCAGAATTTAGACTTAAGCTTAGGAACTATTTTTCAGACTTATACTTTAATAAAAATATCAATACTTTTCCCTTGTTTTAACTTAGCCCAAGAAGTGAACTCGAAATTTGCCTATTTCTAAATAAACTACAAAGACATATACTTTCTACCGTTAAATTTTTAAGAAAGGTTATCTTTAGGTTTTTTTTTAATTTACTAAGTCTAAGATCTAGTTGTTCCTAGCTAGTTAACCTATTTGTCAAACTCAAGTCAATTATGGCCAAAACTGAATGTTTCAATTTTTATAATTTTTTCAATTTTTATGGGTTTTAAAATGAGTATGCAAATGCAAAAATGTACATATGAATGCGAAGGAAGAAAGTTTACCGAGCACACCCCCAAACTTAAACTTGACGGTGTCCTCACTGTCAGGCTACACCAAGAGGGTCAGAATTGCCGGCAATCCCCTGTTTATTTTTTATTTTCTATTTATTGTTAACAGAAAAACAAAACAAAATATTTATACAAAAAGGTCCCCCCAAACTTAAGTGAAACAGTGTTTCCACTGTTTAAGCGTTAAAGTTTAGAGTTAGGGAGGAGAAAAACACAGTATCAAGCTATACAAGGCCTTACACATGCTAAAGGTTAGCACCAACCGTTCAAAATTTTTATCGTGATAATGGTAGGGTTGGTGAAAGAATGGAGTGTAGAGAAAGGAGTTGAGAAACACACGAGACCGTATGGGAAGAAGGGTGGAATATGGTCTCGATATATTCGGAGAAGAATGGCGGAAGAGAGAAAGAAGTGTAGTACGAACTTGAGGGTGTAAATCGAGTGAATAAATTAGCACAAATTGTGATGACCGGTGTGTTGAAAGCGATTGTGCTAATTTATCAACCCGTCGAGAAATGGGGTCAAATACCTCAAGATTCGCGAGAAAATAGGGGTACATTGAACTTGGTAAACCATCCATTGGAAGCGGAAACGCGACGGATTCTTGCGCGGTCGAAACGATGGATTCCATCAATGGTTTGAAATGACTTGGCTTGAGTTCAAGTTTCACAGGTGAAACAATTGAACGTAAAATTGGTGAAACTGTCTCGAACTCGAAGGATTCCATCAATGGTTCGAAATCATTATAAGCAACCGATTCGGATGGTTCAACTGACTCATCCGAAAATTCAAAGGACTCAAACTCGGGTAATGAGTCTTCAAAATCGTCCGAAAAAGTGAAACACTCATAATCATTATCGGTTGTGCAAACTGTGTCAGATTCAAGAAGGAACACACTAGTGGCGTCAAAACTGCTGTGATCGAACAGAAATTTTTCAAGCTCACAATCCTCCTGCGTGATTTCTTGCATGGTCGGAATGATGGAAGGATGAAGGGGGGTGATTTAGGAAGTATAACAGTTAGAGATTCAGGAGGATGGATTGGAAAATCCGACTCATCAAACAAAACTGGTTCATCCTCAATACTATCCTCAATACTCTCCTCAATACTATCCTCATAATTCTCCTCAAAAGTTATCCCATCCATGCAATTATCATCAAAATCAAGACGCATATGAAGTTCAGGAGAAACATTTAATAACTCGGAATGATGAATTGGAGATGAAATTTCAGTCAAATCTATGGGTTCATCATCCAAAATATTCCCGGCGTCAATATCCTCAATCAAGTGAAAATCAATTTTTTCAGACACCTCATCAAAAGCATGGATATTTATCAATTCAGGTTCTAGATTGGAGGCGTAAAGTTCGAAAGGATTGGTGATGGTTTCGCTCGAAAGGGACCCTTCACAATCTGGCAAATCAAGCACTACAAAGTCGCACAACTCATTACACGTTTTATTTTTAACTGGTGAATCATTTGGGGCACTTGTTTGAAAACCGGAGTTGTGGGATTCAATTGGTGATGGGTAGGTTTGATTTGGAAGGGTGCACAGCTCACTCTCTCCACTCAATTTCTCAATTTGTCCAACCGCCTCATCATACATTGGAATTTTTGGAGCTAGTTGGAAACTAGCTACCGGGTCACTAGGTTGCATAAGGGCGGAAATGGACGCATCCAAATTCCTTATCTGTCGGTTTGTTGCTGCAATGTACGCTTCCAACGACTGTTCCAGACTAGACATGGGTTGTGAAGGGGTTTCAGTAAAAGATTCAAAGTTGTTTGGATACGTGAAACTCCCAAATGGCTGTGTAGAAGCAATGTCTAGGGAAGGTGTGAAAGTCGGGTAGGAATGGTAGGAATTGAATGGTTGGACAGGAGTAGGATCAACATTTGGATAAAAAGGTGAATGGACTTGTTGATCCCAAGAATTGGAAGTGTTGAAAGGAGTGAAAGATCGGTTATGAGATTGTTCAATATGTTCAGCAATAGACATGGGTTTCGGAGTTACAACAGGACTCAAAAAAATAGTATCAACATAAGAAGGCGGTGAAGGTTGAAATGGTTGATACAAAGTGGATTGTGGAGTCGAACTGTTTCTCCTAGACGCTTCTATTCGATCTTTCAAAGAAATTTTGGGCATGGAGGGGTCGTCCATAATTCGACCAAAACAATTCGCGTATGAAGCAATGTTCGGATGAGGGTACCAAAGTTCGGCAAGAGTTTTGTGAGGTGGGGTACCCATGATGTAAGAAAGGAGAAGAAAAAGAATGTCGATGTAGTATAGTGGTGAGTATTCCTTCCTGTCACGCGGGTGACCCGTATTCGATCCCCGGCAACGGCGCCATTTGATTGATCAAAGAATTTGTTTACCGCAATCAAGAACGGCATCGATTGGTAGCTAGCCGGTAAGTACGGGTCGGTCCACAGGGATTTTGTGTATTCTCGATTTGTTTAAACGAGTTAATTCCAAACTGTGTTGGATTGATTATCACTAAAAACTAAGTTGATCTACACTAGGATTAGAATATTGCTGGTGTTAGGTTTAGGTTAAGTTTGGAAAGTCAATATTCCTCACCGCTTTCTATGCCCTAATTAAGATCTATGAGGTGTTATGATAATAATTAATAACGTGGATTAGTAACATCGGGACGAAACGATGTTTCTTCCTCTAGGTTCTTGTCCTTCCTTTCTTAATTCTTACCCTAACCTCCATGGAAAACATACGCAACCGGTCGTTTATACTATGGTATCACCGTTACCTCATGGGATAGGGTGCCGTAGGGAGCGGTGTGTGTATGTATGCATGGAGTCCTATAAAAAGATGTGATGGGCAAGAAAGGGGTGAGAGATCTTCATCTCTTAAGCCTTCCCTATTCCTAACCATAACAAGTGAGGAACTACTCACTCATTAGGGAATTGAAAAATATGTTCTAAACTAATTAACTAGGGAAGATAATAAAAATTAATTAGGGCGGATAATAAAAATTACCTAGGGAAGAAAGAAAATTAACTAGGGCAATAAAAAGAAAACTTACTCTAATTTTTATTTGATGCTCTCTTCAATCTTTTACAGGAATTGAATTCTGAATTTTGATAAATACATGGAGGCACAAGAAGAGGCATACCTCAAAAGAGATTTTAGGATTTCTATTTATAGAACATAGAAACCCTAGGGTTACAATCGACTCACATTTGCAATTACAAATATACCCCTAAAGAAGACTAGTCAACGCACCGCCGCACCGACACGGACTTCATATGGCCGCGGATCCGCGGCCATAAGCTTGGTTTGGCCGCGGTTCCGCGGCCATCTTGAAGGCTTGCTGGCTGATTTTTCCTGGGGTTCTTTCTGCTGCTTTTGGCTTCTTGTTTCTTTACTTGGTTTCTCAGTTTGTCTTCTAGATTTCTTCCAGATTTCCACAGTGAATAAAGTCGTGGACTTTTACCGCTTGCTTCGTGTCGAAGTCTTGAACCTTGCGCCGCCTTTGTACTTGTTTATTGATCTTCGTTTATTCTCCAAACTGTAGGCTTGATCAAGATTTTTCCATTTGTTGGTCGTAGTCTCACTTTTGTATCGTCTTTTCATCTTTTCACTGCTTTTGTTCCGAGAACCTATAAGCTGCAACTATGTAGCAGACATGGGTCAAAAGCACCTGTTTATTTGTAAAATGACTAAGAATGGGGAATACAATAATGCAAAATTATGATATGAATAGGCGTCGGGGACCAAGATTCCCCAGGGCACCATGAAGGCCCAAGTGGCCGAGATTGCCCAGGAGGAGGTTCAGGTCGGTAGTTTCTTTATTAAGGAATCACTCAAGTTTTATTTCCTCGGTTTTAGTTTTGTTACATATTTGCTGTTTTCCTTAGGTCCTCCAGCACCGTGCTCTCCTCGCCCACATTGAGTCCGAGGAGATATCCCCTGCAATGAAGAAGGCAGGAGAATCCTCCTCACGGGAGGAAGATCTTTGCCTTCAATGGCAGCAAGCGGAGGAGAAGGCGGCTATTCTTGATTTGAAACTGGTGGCCGAGGGGCTGACGACCTCCAAGCTGAAGGATTCCCATCGTCTTCTAACTGAATCCAACCGGGCTATTTAAGCCAAGATAGAGGAGACGAACGGCCTTTACAACTCTATGAAAAGGTCAAGGGTCAACTTCAAGAAGAATCCTCGGGCTGCTTTGGACGCGACGAAGCTTGCCGAGAGCCGGGTGGCGAAGGCCGTGGAGGATTACAAGGCGTCTGATCAGTTTTACCTTGATCTTGCCGAATTCACGGCCGTTGGGTGGCACAAGGCCCTCGACGCCTTCAAGGAATCTATGCCGAAGTTTGTCGATGGTGAGCTCCGTGCTAGGTTCCCTCTCACCGAGGAATCCGCAGGGGGGAGGCATCGAGCTTGCTGCAGGAGGCAAGGCTGTTGGCGGAAGCACCGAGCCTGAGGGCGCCGTTTTGTCCCTTGATGGTAGCGATGAGCAGGGAGAGATTCCGGCCGAGCGGGCGGTCTGAGCTATCCCCCTTCGCAATTTTCTTGTATATATATATTTTTTAGATTTTTGTAAGCCTCCGGGCATTTTTGTAAGGCTGAGGACCCCACAATACCTTTGTACATAATTTTGATCATGAATAAAGTTTACCTTTTCTTCGCTCAAATATATGATCATTTTGCAAGTATTCTAGCTCGTATACTTTTCATTATTCGAATCTTTATTCTGCAAGTATTTTTAGCTTGTAAATCTCTTTATCTTACTAGTGTAAGGCCGGTGTCCACCCTTTCTGGGTGACGATCGTTCATTGAGTATGAGTCGAACGATAACCAAGTGTAAAAAGGTCGGTATCTTCCTTTTCTCCGGAGTCGAGATAGTGATCGCGCATCGAGTATAAATCTATTGATAGCAAAGTGTAGGAAAGTCGGTATCCTCCCTTTCTCCGGAGTCGAGGTGGCGATCGCGCATCGAGTATGAATCGATTGATAGCCAAGTGTAGGAAGGTCGGCGTCACTCGATTCTAACCGGTCGCCTCGTGGTGAGGGCTTTAGATTCACCTATTTGCAGGGCAGTAATCTATTCTTTATGGATGAGCCGAGTAGGAAGCTACCCGGCCGCCTCGTGATGAGGTCTTTGGATCCACAGCGTTTGTTGGGCAGGAAGCTACCCGCTACGGATAGGCCGAGCATGAAGCTGCTCGGCGGCCTCATGATGAGGGCTTTAGATCTACATCTTTGTAGGGTAGGAATCTACCCCTTGTGGATGAGCCGAGCAGGAAGCTACCCGGCCGCCTCGTGATGAGGGCTTTAGATCCACAGCATTTGTTGGGCAGGAAGCTACCCGCTGCGGATGGGCCGAGCAGGAAGCTACTCAATGGCCTCGTGATGAAGGCTTTAGATCCACATCTTTGTAGGGCAGGAATCTACCCCTTATGGATGAGCCGAGAAGGAAGCTGTTAGGAATATGTATGCCTTAGAGGCCCTTATTATTGATATAGTGGGTGCTTGGACATATATATAGAGAACTTTCTTGCTTGACATGATAGTAAGATATCTGGTTACATTTATCTTAACATGTAGACTGGTATCTTTATACTGTTTGTCTCTTACTTGTTGATAAATCCCTTAGGATATGTACTTAACTACCAGGATTATGATGAGATCATACTAGTGGGGCCAGGGTGGTCCAAAAGTACATCCTTTAACTGTTCCTAGTTGAGGGGATATCGAGATTAGGGTATCGATATTCCAGAGTAGACTAGTGTATACGTTTCTTGTCCCTTAGAGGGCGATGGCTGATCCCACAGCCATTGGTGTGTGACATCAAAGATTGTACACAGGTGCTCATTAGAGAATGGGTACACCTAACGAACTCGCCGAGGACTCCCAGTTGGTATTATACCTATCGTCAGATAGCAGTCCTCTGGTGACACCGGTACGGTTAGTCTGTAGACCCGAGATCGTCAAAGAGTCTTGTGTTTCTCCCACTGTGCTTTGATTTCCTCCCTACCACGCTCAAAGGAGACATGCAAACAGGTAGATTTTAGGTATAGTCCCAAGTCATATGGAGGCAATGAGCGATAGGAGGGGTTTCATCTCTCCCGGTATTGGGGGTTGATGTTGCGCTATGCTCGATTGGCTATAACTAGAAGTCTCTGGCCAGGGATGCTGCTGAGATTTACTGATAAGAGTTATCAGTAGTTTCTCGAACCGTTATAGGCCAGACATCGTCATGACTTATCACGTTACTGGGGTCTGACGTTTACCACCCCTAGACGTCATATGCGACATATCAGACGAAGAGACCGGACTGTACGGTTGTGTTACCGATAGGCTTTATGGAGAGTATGGACGGGCTTGCTTGTTGATCTTCATATCGCTCAATACCTGGGTAGCCGTTACGTCCAGCTAGTACCGCTGACGGCTTGTAGGTGACTGATGTGATCATCACCTACTGCTGACGTATTGACGAGTCTTTAGAGTCCCATACAAAAGTTTCCTTGTTCAAGCGAAACGAAGTAGGGCATATATGTTGATATGTGTGTGGGCCTGATTAAATACGAGCATGTGATACCGTATTATAATCTGGCAGTTATCTGCTATCGGTTAGGTTATATGTGATATAACCAGATTATCGAATCAAGTGTTGATTTGATAATGTGATAAATTGATAAATGATATTAGTCGGTCATATGTGATATAACCGGATTATTAAATCTAGTGTTGATTTAATAATTTGATATATATTTATATTTGATATAATTATATGTTAACTAATATCATTAGCTCACTAATTGTTTTATTAATATATATATATATATATATATATATATATATATATATTATATGAAGCATGGTATGTTTTTATATTTTTAGAAAATAGAAAAAATGAGGTGTAATTGTGGAGATATTTAAGGTATGGTTCAAGGCATGGTTTGTTCATTTGTTTATTCATTTTTTTGCACTATTGAAGCATGGTGCATTTGTTTATTTATTATTCATTCATGATTCAATAATGTGTGAATATTATGAGTAGCCATTCATTCTTGACTCTTCTTGAGTTTGGATGCCTTAGCCATTTCTTGAGCTTTTCCTCTCTTGTTCTCTACACTTTCTTCATGTCATCTCCAAGCTCAAAACCCTCACATGTGATGTGAATCATTGAGCTTGTGAGATCCTTAGTGAGCTTCCAAAACCCCTACTTCACCAAGCTACACTTGACTAGCACTCAAGTGTAGTGTGTTGCCTTCACCAGATAGTTTAGTGAAGAGATAGCTTGAACTAGTGAGCATCGGGTGGATCATCTTCGGCGCGAAGGTCATCGGAGCAATCTCGATCCAACTTGAAGTGGAGCCTAGTGGAGTTGCGTGGACAACTACATGGAGCTAAAGAAGAGAAGGACTCAATCTATAAGGTATAACATCGTTTCTTTATCTCTAGTTTTTTCATGTTATCAAACTAAAACCCTAATAATCTAGTTAAAGATCTTGTTTAGGCTATCTTAGCACCTATAAAAAATTTGAATTTGGAATGCTTGATGTCATTAGAACCTCATGGTGGTGCTAGGGTAGAATTTCTTGGTATCAGAGCCTAAACTAGAAGATTAGACGATATTAATAAAGTTACGAAAACGAAACAACCCTAAAACCGAAACCCAAGATCACAAGTTTCTGTCGATTTTCAAACTTCCTTTAAAAATTATTTAAACAACTGCAGAATGTTGTATGTGATACAACTAGAACATTGGAAAAATTCGAGGCCAAAACGCCACAAAAGACCCGGCGAGAACCACAAAAATACCAATCTCACCGGCCCCTTCTTCATTTTTTTGGCTCATATTTTTTTGGTGTTCTGTGGGCTTGATTTTAGTGTTTCAGGTATTATTTGATTAGTCAAAAATTACTTGTGATGTTAATTTTGTTAAAGGGCTAACACGGAGTGTTTCGTAGTCGTGTGCTTAACATTGTTTCGGGTTTAAGTTTGATATGGATGCATTAGTTGGAATCCACATTTGATTAGTTTTGTGAAAACTAGTTAGTGATTATAAATCTAGCGTTTTAGTCTCGGTAGATCGATTTCCACGAAGTTTCGATTCGGATCAAAACTCCGTCACAATCGCGTATCGCACGCGAATACTCGCCGAATAACTTTACTAGATAGCCTCGCTCCATTGCCCCAACCAAGTGACTGTAGGAGAACCCTGTTTCCGATAGCATCCACTCGAGTGCTTGCGGCCACGGTGTTCCGCTTAAGTGCACTTGGTCGACGGCATCGGGGGTGCGGCCATCAACTATAGTTTCCGACGAATATTCGATCGGGTAGTCGGGAATCATGTTGAATTACCCGACTAAATTATTGAAAAGTGTTTTCAATTTGAGAATAAAATACAAGATTTATCTGGTTAAGCATGAAATTCGGAATATGAGATATTCCGGGTTTATGATGTCTAAGAAAATGCGGATTCTAATTATTGCAGTTTTACATTTCTTTTCTGCGACCGTAAGTGTAATACATGGGGTATACCAAATCTCGTTGCTATATGTCAACGGAATTTGGAATACGTGTATTTACTTACGTTGATGATATGTGATATTTTGTGTCGCTGATATGTTTTATTAGATCGTCGTGATTGAATAGCCGAGGTTTTATGTGAGATGAGAGTTTTTCAATTTTCATTCATGTAAAATTTGTGTGTAATATTCTTTTATTGGGGCACATCCAGATTGAGGATGATGTCACCATTGATGTATATTATTTACCTTTCCGCATTAGGATAGACACAAAGTGATGAGCACAAGTAACCGGGTTCTAGAGTCCAGTGGGAGACCATCTCAAGGAGTTGAGACCGGGTCTCCTAACTCTAGAATTGGTAGGGTTACTTGCCGCTCTCGTAGAGGTTTAGGGATGTGGGTCTGGCTATTCTTCACGACCGTGAAATCCGTGTTTTTCATTACTGGCTAAATTTAAAACACGGAAATCCTAGTATATCCAATATTTCATATGTTGCTTCTGCTACTTGGTTCTGTGATGTGATCATATAAATGCGTGAGACGAATGCTATATTATATATATGATATATAATAAACGTTGCTTATGTTTTGCACCCGTGCTAGTCCAGTCCCCGCTCTGCCGGTAGTTAAGTAACCTAAAGGTGTATGACGGGGCCCCGTGGCGAATGCGAATGGCATAAGCATATGCTCTATTTTCGTTTCATTTTTCTGTGATGTTTAGGAAACATTAAATGATGGGAATTCATTAATGAGATTAATGAAAAGAAAGAAACCTAAAGATGTTATAGAATCAAATTTTAAAATAGGATAGCTCTAGTTTTTGCTTTGCATAGTGGTATTCCTTGATGAATTTCCAGCACCTTATTCGATGAGGAAAGAGCCGAGTTCCCTTCACCGGGAGTGACCTCTTTAGCGAAACTAGCAAATGCTACAAATCACTCGGTTTTGTCTTTTGAATCCTTCTCTAGTTCTTGCTTTACATAGTGGTATTCATGAATATCCTGCACCTCATTCGATGAGGAAAGAGCCGAGATCTCTTCACCGTGAGTGACCTCTTTAGCATAACTAGTAAAAGTATAAAAAACACTCCTTTTCAAAATCACTGGATTCTACAACGATATCAAGTTCATTACCCAAAAGGTTTTCTTAAAAAACCTATCGTAGCCCTCCGTCATTTCAGATAAGTACTATTTAGTATTTGTTAGTTATGTATATGCCCTAGAGGCCATTGTTGTACATATGATGTATATTATAGTGGATGCTTGGATATACAGAGAAAGGACTTTCTTGCTCGACATGATAGTATGCTATCTGGTTTCACTTTGTCTTAACATGTTGACTTGTATTGGTTTACTGTCTTGCTCTCACATGTTGATAAAGCCCTTAGGATATGTACTCGACTACTAGGACTATGATGCAGATCATACTAGTGAGGCCAGGGTAGTCCAAGAATACATCCTATAACTGTTCCTAGTCGAGTGTGTATCGAGACAGGGCATCGATACTCTAGAGTAGACTAGCGTATACGCATCTTGACCCATATGATGGGCGATGTATGATCCCATATCCATTGGTGTTTGACATCAAAGATGGTGTACGGGTGCTTAGTGGAGACTTGGTACACTGAACGGACTCGCCGAGAACTCCTAGATGGTATTATACCTATCGTCAGATAGCAGTTCTCTGGTGATACTGGTACAGGTTAGTCTGTAGACCCGAGATAGTCATAGAGTCTTGTGTGATTCCCACTGTGCTTTGATTTCCACCTTACCACGTTCATGAGAACGTGCAAAACGGTGGCTTTTGGGTACAGTCCCGAATCACATAGAGGCAATGAGCAATAGGAGGGGTTTCGTCTCTCCCGGTATTGGGGGTTGATGTTGCGCTGTGTTCGATTGGCTATAACTGGAAGTCCCTGGCCAGGGCTGATATGGAGTGCTACTGGTAAGTGTTATCAGTAGTTTCTCGACCCGTTATGAGCCTCACATCGACACGACTTATCGGTTACTGGGGTCTGACGTTTACCACCCCTAGACTGGATATGCGACATATCAGACGAAGAGACCGGGCTGTACAGTAGTGTTACTGATTGGATTCACAGGAGTGTGTGCAGGCATGCTTGTTGTCTTCTGATTGCTCAATACCCGGGTGGCTGTTACGTTTAGCTGACCGCTTGCAGCTTGTGGGTGTTTGATATGATCATCACCTACTGCCGGTGTATTGACGATTCTTTAGAGTCCTACACAGAAGTTTCCTGGCTCAGGCGAAACGGAGTAGGAGCACATATGTGATATGTGCGGAACCGAGATTAATACGATAAGAGATACCGTATTCTATTCTCGCGATATGTGATATCGGCCTGGTATATGTGATATAGCCGGGTTATCGGATCAAGAGTTGATTCGATAAAAAGATACATATTATATTAGTCGGTTATATGTAATATAGCCGGGTTATTAAATCAAGTGTTGATTTAATAATTTAATGTATAATTATATATGTGATATATTATATTACATTAACTAATATAAGCTCACTTAAATAATTCTTTTTCTGACTTGATGATACATCGATATATATGTTATATATGTTAATTGTATTATTTTATTTTGTTACAAAATTGTATATATATAAGATATGTATAATTGTAACATTTTAGGTTACAAATGCAACTTGGGTTTTTGAGATTAAACCATGCTAGGGTTTAGTTTAGGGTTAATATTCTATTTTGGATAAATCAATATTGTGTGGATATTTTTCTCTTGTTGACTTAGTCCATCCTAGATATTTCTCAAGATATTTATTAACCCAACCCTAACCCTAACTCATCGTTAAGTCTCTACAGGGTTAAGCATGGCATGCTTAACCCTTGGTTGTATTTTTAACCTCACACAATTATTCATTTCATCACTTGCTCATCTTCTTCTTCTTCCACCGAAAGAAAAGAGCTTGCTTGATTTTATTTTGTGATGAATGATTAGGAGAAAAAGAAAACTAATGAGAGCAAAATTCCTACTTCATCATCCTCATCTATTCTAGCCACTTAGATTAGGGTGTTTGCTTCACTAATACCTCATTAGTGAAGTGAGAGCTTGGGTTTGTGATTTCTCAAGGTAGATCATCTTGGATTGTGAAGTCTTCAAGCAAGGATGCCTCATTCACCTCATGAAGCCTCTCGAGAGACCGGGAACTTGATGATCGCAGCGAAAGGACCTCAATTCGGAGCTTATGAAGCGAAGGAACGGACTACAAATGTTGTAATCCCTAACTCTTTGATGTTAAGTTGTTAACATGAATGTTTAGTTTGATTCTCTAGTTAAAGATTGATGGCTAGGGTTATCTAAAATGGCAAAAATTTGAAATTGACATGGTGATGCCTCCCGAAACCTTGCTGCCGTTGTAGGTAACCCAACAGTATTCGTGCTGAGTTTGTTGGCCTTTGTTAAGGCGTAGTGTGCGGTAGATGATTAGCGCTTATCTGCAACCATATGATGTGATTGGATTAGGGTAGTCGTACGACCTTGTTGGCCTTTGTCAAGGGTCGTACGGGTGGGTTTAATTCAATCAGGAAATGACGGGTTGAACTTGACTAGTGCCCTATGGTTTGTTGGCCTTTGTCAAGGTCATAGGACATTAGGGGAAAAAACATTATTGGGAATTTCAAGTGTTGAAATTTGCAATGAGATTGCATAATTTCTATGAGATAGTTGGATCCCGATACCTACTGCGAGTAAGAGTTACTCCTGGGAGAGTTTTGCACTTTACAATTAGCTAATCTAGTAGGTGTCTAGAAAGGTGTCAACGGGATTGTGCCTCTAGGGAAATGAGGTTTATTTTAATTAGGTCCATACGAAAGCACGGGGAACCTCACTCTAAATATCAACACTTGCCTGGCTGACCGATTAGCGAACTTGTAGAATGTAATTAATCCCGGCTAATCTTACCTTTTAGGGTTTGAAGAAAGATTTGATAAAAATAGTGGGAGCCATCCTGATTAGATAAAATAATAACTAATCTAATCTTACAAAGAGCGCACACAAAGTGATTATCCTTCTTTCTCTCCTAGTAGCGACTAATGTAATGCCTTAATCAAGATAATAATATGGATGTATTGACCGAACCTACTTATTATACTGGGCTAGGTTCCGCTCTACCTTATGATTATCATAAGTCTGAGAAAGGAATAGGGGAATATCCGGATTCCCACGCCACCAAAATGAAGAATAAGCATATTGATGTATTGTCTTCGGGTGTGTTCGTAACCAAGAACTGTTTCTCAGTTACCTCTACGTCCTGGGTATTGGATACCGGATCAGGATCCCACACATGTAATTTGTTACATGGGCTATAGAAAGGTGGAGTACTGGGAAATGGTGATATGTCTCTAGTAGTAGAGATGGTGCAATTGTTGTAGCCAAAGCAGTTGGCAAATATCACCTAGTGTTACTAACTGGTAACACAATGATTCTGAGCGACTGTTATTTCATACCAATAATATTATGAATATTTTCCTAAATCAAGTGTTGATTATGTATGGTGCGTTGTATAACGTTATATATGTTCTAAATCACAATACAGTTCTAAACGTACAGAACACACATAAGAGGAACAGTTCAGAAATGAACGAAGTCTTCTTGTGGCATTGTAGACTAGGTCATATCAATAAGACAAGACTAGCTTAAGTTCAATAAGGATACATATTTGAATCCGTTCGAATTTACATCTTATGAAACTTGCCAGTCATGTCTCAAAGGCTTGGTGACCAAATCTCTGTTTACTAGAAACATAGTGATATATGCGGTCCTATGTCTACACATGCCAGGGATGGTTCCGCGTACTTTATTACATTCACTGATGTTCTCTCAAGATACGGACATGTGTTCTTGTTGAAAAACAAATCTGATTTTTTTGAGAATTTCAAGAAATATAAGTACGAAGTTGAGAACCAGATGGGTAAAATTATTCAAAATCCTTCAATATGATTGGGGAGGAGAATACTTGAGCACGGAATTCCGGAATTATTTAAAAGAGAATGAGATTCTCTCTCAGTTTACTTTTCCATATACACCACAGCACAACGGTATATCGTGATGGAGGAATCATACCCTATTAGATATGGTGCGCTCTATGATGAGTACTGCTAAGTTACCTATTTCATTTTGGGGACATGCACTTGAGATAGCTGCATACCTATTGAATAGAGTTCCGACCAAATCTGTTGCCTACCACTCCATATGAGTTATGGAATGGGAAGAGACCATCTCTTAAACGAGTTAAGATATGGGGTTGTCCGGCCTATGTTGAAAAACATAATCCGGACAAGCTTGAGGCAAGGTCAATTCTGTGCAAGTTTGTGGGATATCCCAAACATTCGCGAGGGTATATCTTCTACCACACTGAGGAACAAAAGGTATTTTGTTTCTCGACATGCCACCTTTTTAGAAAAGGAATTTCTTGTGAAAGAAATTAGTGGAAATAAGGTAGAACTGGAAGAAGTTCCAGCAACGCAAACTATAACTGACGATTTGGTGGAACCGGAGGATTCAATAGTACCCGACGAACTGCAACCACTCCGCAGA
The DNA here is from genome assembly GCA_030015575.1 of Agapanthus africanus. Taxonomy (NCBI): domain Eukaryota; kingdom Viridiplantae; phylum Streptophyta; class Magnoliopsida; order Asparagales; family Amaryllidaceae; genus Agapanthus; species Agapanthus africanus. Next base: position 725,988,234 of record CM057339.1, read on the forward strand.
TCTAGTAGGGTTCCTCATCCACCAAAGAGATACTACGGTTTTCTCATAGACGGTGGGAGCAAGGATTGCATCATGGAGATGATGACCCAACTAGTTTCGTGCAAGCCATCACGAGTAGGGACTCTGTGAAATGGCTGGATGCTATACGATCTGAGATGGAATCCATATACACCAACAAAGTGTTGACTTTGGAAGTTTCTCCTGAAGGGGTAAAACCCATCGGGAGAAAGAGGATCTTTGAGAAAGATAATTTGGTGTAGATGGAAAAGTTGAGACTTTCAAAGCTAGACTTGTAGCAAAAGGTTTTCGTCTACGACGTGGTGTCGACTATGATGAAACCTTTTCTCATGTCGCTATGCTTAAGTCCATCGGTATCCTACTTGCCATTGTTGCATACCACAACTACGAAATTCGGCAGACTACACATCAAAACCGCTTTTCTAAATGGTGATTTAGAAGAGAGCGCGTATATGTTGGCTACAGTGCCCTCAAGGAAATTATCATAGTCGCATGTAGGCGATTGTGATGATTGAGGGAGGACCTATACCGGTAGAACAATCTTACTCGACATGATGGTATGTTATCTGGTTTGTCTTTATCATCATGTACAAGTTGATAGAGCCCATAGGATTCTTTCTTGACTACCAGCTTTATGATGGCGATCATATACGTAGGAGATAGGGGTCTATAAGCACATCCTTAAATGTCCCTAGTCGTGGGAGTTTCGAGACTGGGCATCGATACTCCAGAATAGACTAGTGTATACTTATCTAGACCCTGACGAAGGGCGATGGCCGGTCTCACAAGCCATTGGTGTCAGTTGTTCATAAGATAGTATACAGGTGCTCATTGCATTATGAGTACACTGGACGGACTCGCCCGGAACATGCTAGTTCGTATTATACCTATTGTCAGATAGCAGTTCCGTGGTGACATGTGTACAGGTTTGTCACAACCCGAAATAGCACATGACTGGCACTTGAATCATATGAAGTCTATAGGACCACATCTAATTCAAGTAAGCCAAAATCCCAGAAATCTAAAACCATTTTCAATAATAAATGAAGGAAAACTGGTTTTAAAGAAGTGGTTTTAATAGCATAAGCCGAATTATGCGTTTTAAAGCATAAAGTCTTTTCTGAAAATTTCGGCAGAGTTTCCTTTGTAAAAACTGGCCCCAAATGGGGTACAACATGAATAATATATATACATCAATGAAAAAGGCAGCCCCAAGCGGGAGATAGCTCTTCGTCAATCGACGGTAACAACCACACAAGTAATATAATATACAACGCCGAAGGGCGAGGATCAAAACTGAAAAGGGAACTCAAATCAACATGAAAACCCATAATAATACAACGCGTGACTCTAAGGTCGAATAATAATACAACTGGTCTCTAAGTCAAATAAATATACAAGTTTGGTTGATGGAGTTACTAGATACAACTGAATGAAATAAATGCACAATGGTGGTCACGATGCGAGTGAACCCACCTACCAAAGCAAATCACCCGGAATGGAAGCAGTGTGCCAGCCAAGCCGTAACGAAACCTGTACGGTAAAGCCTGCAAGAAACTGTGGCACAACGGGGATGATTTGCCAACTCGTGAGTAGAAAACATCACCGAGCAGAAATCGTATGTATGACTCAATACTAGGTCAATACGATCAATAAAAATAAATATCCTCAATATGATAAGGTCTGAAGTATGAAAAGGTGATAAAGGTAAACATCTATACATAAGTGTAATCCTATGTGCTCGTGTCAATGCCTCAGGTAGCAATATATCATGTGTATGAGGTATGAATGTAATAATATGAAAACAGAATGCATATAAATGATAAAACAATTTTCTTGTTTTAGTGAGATATCTGTATATAAATCGAAATATCATCAATGAAATCAATATAAATCAGTGTCTAGCATCGACACAAAATATAACCTAATATCTCAATATCTCAGGCTCCGGCTATCCGGACTGGCATGTATCATCAAATCTCAAATACCTCATGTATCAATATCTGGGGCTCCGGCTATCAGGCCCGGCCCCCGGGCTTCGGCTATCCGGCCCGGCCCTCGGGCTTCGGCTATCTGGACTGGCCCAACTCCGATTGGTATCCTCCGGATATCCGTCGAGTCACAAAATAATCACCGGCCAGCAATGCTCCCCTGTCACTGGCTCAACGCCGATCAATTGAGATCTTTTTGCCCCGGGGTACCGCACCGGGTCCATCATGCACCCACATACGGTTCCTACTCCTCTTCGAATTGGGTCTATGATATCGCTCAAGAGCAGAGAAAACTCATGGTGGACAATCTCAAATGATATCATGAGAAAACCGCAACTTTCATTTTAAAATGATAATCAGTTTTATAAAATCTTTCGGTTTCTCCAAATCCATAAATCTCATGGAAAACCCAAATCTCGAGAATAAATAAACAATGAATTTAAAAGTATTGGGCTCCGGCAATCCAGACTGGCCCATAAATAAAAATGCATGATAATGAATAGTAAATATGCATGAAGTACAACAGTAATGAATGCGATATCTAAACTAGCACAGCAATAGTATGTCGAAACTACCAGCTAACAGCGATGTCAAATGAGCAATATTCTCTAAGTGTACGTGACATGGTAATTACCGATGATGATGTGTGTGAGCCGGCAAGTGTATGCGGGACATACGCATCATCGGTAATGGTGCTGGTGTCCTGACAGCATGATCTCAATAATGGCATATGAAAACACAATATAAGCATGCAATGCGATGCGAGCAGCAAGAATATGCGGGAGATGAATAATAAACACAATAATAAGGAAATGCATCTAAATAAACGAGTCTACAAGTAAACTACAGGTCTAAACTAACAGACAAATCAAAGGGTAAGGAAAACCACCTATATATATATATATATATATAGTTGGTGACCCCGCCTCAATAGTATCCCATAAGATACCCTATACAATATGACATTCTCGAGTCAAGAGTACGGATCTATCATCAATATAGCTCGTACAGTAAATCCATCTTACGACATCCCAATTCTGGGTACGGGTCAAATATCAGGTTTATCTCATTATTCATATGGTATCCTTTTCATTATACATCATGATCTGGGGGTACTGATCTATGTCTAGTACAATACTGATACCATCTACAGTATATATGCGTGTGTCTGAAAACACACCGCCTAAAGACCCGCTAAAATATCATGTCGTATCTCAAATACGAACCATGTCACATCACCGATCTCATGGCCTCAAGCCCAAATCTCATCGACCTATCTCCAAGTATCATGTACTATCCTCATAATCCATGTATACGTATATATATACATACATACATACATACATACATACATACATAGTCCCATACCTATGCGTGTGTGTGTGTGTGTACATATCCCCATATACGCACAAGTATAAAATGAATGCATGTGTGTGTGTGCGTGTGGGTAAAAACCTATTCTAGGGTTCGCGACTAAGAAGCTATGCTAGTTTACTTCTAATTACCCTAAAACTAATCCATAACATCGAATCTATCCCAAAGTAATAACCTCTCAAAACACACACATATATATAAAATAACATATTCTACACTACGAACTGCGGGGGTGCTATACGCCATCCACCCGACTTCCCCCGTAGATATATATCTACTCACCTGCTCTCCGCTTGCCGTTGCCGACGTCGCCACGCGCTTGCTTGTCGTCTTGAAGTTCTCGTGGGTTACCTACACATCATAACACATCGTAACGCATTAAAATCCAATCCGCAATCGAAACGACACACGAAACACTCATAGGTTAAAACCTATGGTCAACTCACGCAAAACAACCAAACAACACCCGATATCGATGTACAAACGTCAATTGTCCGATACAAAACACAAATATCAAAATCTAGCATTCAAAATACGGAAAACATAAGCCAAAATCATACCAATGTGCTCCCATATTTTAGTTCAAGTGAAATATGGCTAAACAAACAGTACTGGGGTGATGTATAGGGTGTATATGACCTACAGAAGAAACCTGGGCACCAAAATACACATATTGGCAGGCCACACATGCCCAAAATCCGGTGAGCTGGGTTCTACATGGGAGTTGGGGTCTCGTTTTGCTAGGGTGGTCTCGTAGTGCCCTAATTTAGTCCCTGGTATTGTTTTCTTAACTCAAAAATTCCCCGGATCAACCCAGATTCCCTGTAGGCTCACAAATCCTCACAAAACCGATACGGAAAGTTTCTGTTTTGGGTTTCAGGTTTCAGTTAAGGTTTGTTCTGGGTTCTAGACATTATGGGGGGGGGGGTTTAAGGTCACCAATAAGGTTCACTAACACAACACAACTCAAGAATTCCCCAAACCCTAACTTGAAATTTCCAAACCTCACTAAATATCGCCTAATCACTTCTAAACATGCATGAAGGTTAAAGCAAATGAAATACTACTCAAATGGTGCAAGGATTACCTCATTTGGCAACTCAAGAATTTTCTTGAGTTGCCCAAGTGCCAAAAATGCAAACTTTCTTGGTCCAAAGTGCTTGGTGTGAGCTTGTGCATGCTTTTTGTGAAATGGAGATGGACTTTTGGTGCATTTAATGATGTTTGAGAGGATGAAGAGGGGGAGGGAGTGAGGGTACCAGCCATGGCTGAAAATGGGAGAGGAAATGGTGAAGATGAAGAATGGGAGCCAAGGTCAAAGAACCCCTCACCTCTCTCTCTCTTCTCTCACTTGTCCATACCTCATTTTTTTTAATGTTTTCCTTGTTCTTTTCTTTTCTCTTTTAAAATCAATAACCATGCATGATAAAATGAAGAAAACCATGAAAGAAAATGTAACAAGTGTGAAAAATGACTTAGTGCATGCAATGTGCACAAAACTAGCTTAATGCACGATTAGCGATATTTAATCGCGATTAGCATTAAAATAGTGTATAATAAATCATAAAATTTCATAATTTACTTAAATCCAAATAAAACACCCTTTTTTCAGTAATTTCTATAATTTTCCAAATTTTTCCCAATTTATCGGTATTTAATTATACCGTAATATTAAAATATTCAATATATTTATTATTTAATTTTAAAAATTCCCAAAAATAATAGTTTATTTTCCTGAAATGTTACAATCTTCCCCCCTTAAAAAAATTCGGTCCCCGAATTTAAATTTGAACCCCTCAAATACTAAAACATTTCAGTAAAAAGTCCAAGTCGTCGGGGCTCCGAAATCATCAATATATAAAACGCATCGTAGCGCAATGCGTGCACATAAACAATGGGCAGATAACTCAAAATCAAAACTCCGTCAAGCATCTCGCAATCATCGGAGTCATGGTGAAGACACAAATGTCAAAATCCAATACGATAACCAACATGATATACATCAACACTATACATGTAAATATCTGAAAGAAATGCATGTCAAACCTTTCATGTTGCTGTGCGATGCACGTACCGCGGCACAATGGCGGACGTCTATTATAAGAAAATAACTATATATATACTTATCCTTTGTTTAATATATACGTCTCGCCGTTTTTGAAAATAATTTAGAAGGGTTTCCTTTATAAAATATTTCGTGTCATCTCAGACACGTAGGTAAATACTGAGACTATAGCTCCCATTTTGGAAATCCCTTCGATAGCTATCAATGCATGCAAAATATATCCAGGTACCGTTCTCTGACTAGTCCTTCTCAGTATGAAAACAAATAGTAAATATCATAAAAACGTACTGCTCCATAAGAAATCAATCCCAAAATGTGTATAAGAATGCCGCGTGCGTCTGGTGCGCACGAAAATCAAAATCCATGAATATGCCATATATGTGCACAGAAACAACATCTAAGTGCAACGGGTGTGCACGAAACACCTGTCAGAGGCAACGGTGTGCCTGACAGCAATATCAGGTGCATCTGATATGCACGAAGAATCCCAATTTAGTGCATCTAGTGTGCACCAAAATCGCATCTCATATCATGCGCCCAACATGCGCGAAAATCCAAATCAGGTGCATCCATCATGCACAAATAAAATCTAAATTATGTGCATCCAATATGCACGAAATCACGAAATCCAACATCAAGCGCCGAACATGCGCAAAATCCAATCCAAGCGCGCAAAATATGCGCAAGAATCCAATCAGGTGCTCAAGGTGCACAAAATAAATATCAAATATCACTATCGAAATCGACGGTATACAACACATTTCAATCTAAATCCAAATCAGGTATACCGTGGTATATAATCTCACAACCTTGTGCATCAGCGTGCACAAAAGCAAATCAAAATACTAAAAGTGCATGAAAACTATGCCGAAAGCATAAGTCAAATCATATGCATGCCCTAGGCATGAAATCACAATCAATATCTCTAATGACATCAAAACGAAGTCAGGTGCAACTGTGGTACACAAAATACGTATCAATGCACTGCAAGCATATATGAACTATACCGAGTGCGAAAACTAAATCGTGTACGTACCATATGCACAAAATCAACCCAACTGTATGAAATCCATGAAATCATAAATATGTGCAGCCAAGGCACAAAACGATATTAAGTGCAATAAATGTGCACAAATCATAAATCAACACAATGATGTATAGAGCATATCTCAAGTGTAATAACTATGCACAAGATATGAATACCCAGTAGGTACAACCATGGTGCACGAAAACAAATATCATGAAACTCGGTCATCCAAACTCAATCATGCGAATAGATCGTCCAAAATACCGAAATCAAGTATGGCGGAATAGTTCCGCTCAAGCACATCCTCTAAGAATCTCTGGCCAACTGTCGTGGTCACTCATAACATGTCTTGTCGACGGTGCCGAACTCCGGTCTGCTGGGTGTGCGTAATATGTCCGCTCATGAGTCCAAGACTTCTCGTAAATTATTCTAGAAAGGTCCTGTCGAGGTCTCTCCCAAATCTTGTTTCTGTCGAACTGCCCGAAAGTCATCGTCCTTTACTAAATCTATTTCCTGTTCCGGAATGGATGCATATTCATCACGACTCCTCCTGGAAGATATATCCATGTACAACGCCTCTGCATGAGTATCATATCTCTGATGTTGGCGGAGTGGAATGTCATCTCATCAAGATCTCGTACGAAACTCTTACTCCACTTTTCTCTAATGTCGACTGCTTCGGACTCGTCTCTTCGTGGCTGCATGGACTGTGCTCCAACGGCTATACTTGTATCTGGAGTCTCCCAAGTAATATATCCCATCATATGATATCCGAATGAAGTCGAACCATTCGATCGATTCGTCAAAACCTCATAATCCCCCAATAGCTCAACATCTTGGGTACCGTTTAATAACATCGAATACATGCCACAACACCTATTAACAATGAACAACAAAACAATGGACCAACCGTAGAAGGGCAAACCCAAGCCTCATTAATGGCACCGCTGAACTGCCGCAAACCCTAAGGTTTAAAGGCGTTCTCATGGTTATTATGTCGAGTTAGGGTTTCATTCTTCTAGAGGGTCCGTAAATTACTTGCTTGTTTTCTTCAAATACTTTAAACTTGGAATATGGTTTTTTGACATTCGATCGTCTCTATCGACTCCCAACGTATCTGCGTGAAGTCTTCTCGAGCTTGAATCAATCAATTTGATGACCTTGCATCGGGGTAAGCGAACGAACCACATGTCCTAGTCATTCCTCCTTGGGTAACTAGCGATCTTCTATCATATCTCTAAGTATGCTCGTGCGACATAGCTCCAAACATCTGGGGCGATATCTCGTCATTCGCAGCAACAACTGGCTCATTCGTCTACACGCTGAACAATGCCTCAATCATCAAGAATAATCTGTGCATTGACTGTCATCACATTCTAGCTGGCCTCTAGCAGTGGCCCAATCCTCTGGTGCTGATCTGCACGTCCGAGAAATCTCGTAAAAGCGATCCATCAAACGCTCATGGCGCGAAAACACAATAAAACGACGCCTCTCTATGCAATTGTATGTCCCTGGAATCACGCCTTGGTCATTCCTCGTCCGTGACAACCTCGTGCTGACCGCAACTCTAGCCGTAGCTCTCTCTCTGCCCGTATAATCGTGGCAGCAAAACCATAAACCGATATCGATGAGGATAGATCATAAATGAATATAATGCTGTGCAAGGAAATATACATCCTAAGGCTTCATAAGCTGAGTAGCGTATCGTAAGTATGCCGCGGAACATACACACGGAACGTCCCTCTCCTTAAGTCACCTACTCCATCAACCGAGGTCAACCTATGCAACGAAAGTTCGGGTCTAAAACCTTCTCGACTAAGTCTAAGTTCCGTAAGGTTAAGCCTAGATTCCGTATATATACAAACGCCATAGACTCCGCATAGTCAAACATAGACTCTAACCAAGATTAACCTAGCGCTCTGATACCAACTTTGTCACGACCCGAAATAGAACGTGACTGGCACTTGAATCGTATGAAGTCTATAGGACCACATCTAATTCAAGTAAGCCAAAAACTCAGAAATCTATAACCATTTTAAATAATAAATGAAGGAAAACTGGTTTTAATAGCATAAGCCGAATTATGCTTTTTTAAAGCATCAAGTCTTTTCTGAAAATTTCGGCAGAGTTTCCTTTGTAAAAACTGGCCCCAAACGGGGTACAACATGAATAATATATATACATCAATGAAAAGGGCATCCCCAAGCGGGAGATAACTCTTCGTCAATCGACGGTCACAACCACACAAGCAATATAATATACAACGCCGATGGGCGAGGATCAAAACTGAAAAGGGAACTCAAATCAACATGAAAACCCATAATAATACAACACGCGACTTTAAGGTCGAAATAATAATACAACTGGTCTCTAAGTCAAATAAATATACAAGTTTGGTTGATGGAGTTACTAGATACAACTGAATGAAATAAATGCACAATGGTGGTCACGATGCAAGTGAACCCACCTACCAAAGCAAATCACCCGGAATGGAAGCAGTGTGCCAGCAAAGCCGTAACGAAACCTGTACGGCAAAGCCTGCAAGAAACTGTGGCACAACGGGGATGAGTTGCTAACTCGTGAGTAGAAAACATCACCGAGCAGAAATCGTATGTATGACTCAATCCTAGGTCAATACGATCAATAAAAATAAATATCCTCAATATGATAAGGTCTGAACCATGAAAAGGTGGTAAGGGTAAACATCTATACATAAGTGTAATCCCATATGCTCGTGTCAGTGCCTCAGATAGCAATATATCATGTGTATGAGGTATGAATGTAATAATATGAAAATAGAATGCATATAAATGATAAAATTGTTTTCTTGTTTTAGTGAGATATCTGTATATAAATCGAAATATTATCAATGAAATCAATATAAATCAGTGTCTAGCATCGACACAAAATATAACCCAATATCTCAATATCTCAGGCTCCGGCTATCCGGACTGGCCTGTATCATCAAATCTCAAATACCTCATGCATCAATATTTGGGGCTCCGGCTATCCGGACTGGCCCCTGGGCTACGGCTATCCGGACTGGCCCAACTCCGAACGGTATCCTTTGGATATCCGTCGAGTCACAAAACAATCACCGGTCAGCAATGCTCCCCTGTCACAGGCTCAACGCCGATCAACTGCGATCTTCTTGCCCCGGGGTACCGCACCGGGTCCACCATACACCCACAGACGGTTCCTACTCCTCTTCGAATTGGGTGTATGATATCGCTCAAGAGCCGAGAAAACTCATGGTGGACAATCTCAAATCATATCATGAGAAAACCGCAAATTTCATTTTAAAATGATAATCAGTTTTATAAAATCTTGCGGTTTCTCCAAATCCATAAATCTCATGGGAAACCTAAATCTCGAGAATAAATAAATAATGAATTTAAAAGTATTGGGCTCCGGCAATCCGGACTGGCCCTTAAATAAAAATGCATGACAATGAATAATAAATATGCATGAAGTACAACAGTAATGGATGCGATATCTAAACTAGCATAGTAATAGTATGTCGAAACTACCAGCTAACAGCCATTTCAAATGAGCAATATTCTCTAAGTACACGTGACATGGTAATTTCCGATGATGATGTATGTGAGCCGGCAAGTGTATGTGGGACATACGCATCATCGGTAATGGTGCTGGTGTCCTGACAGCATGATCTCAATAATGGCATATGAAAACACAATATAATCATGCAATGTGATGCGAGCAGCAAGAATATGCGGGAGATGAATAATAAACACAACAATAAGGAAATGCATCTAAATAAACGAGTCTACAAGTAAACTACAGGTCTAAACTAAAAGACAAATCAAAGGGTAAGGAAAACCACCTAAATCTGAGTCGATATATATATATATATATATATATATATATATATATATATATATATATATATATATATATATATATATATATATATAGTCGGTGATCCCGCCTCAATAGTATCCCATACGATACCCTATACAATATGACATTCTCGAGTCAAGAGTACGGATCTATCATCAATATAGCTCGTACAGTTAATCCATCTTACGGCATCCCAATTATGGGTTCGGGTCAAATATCAAGTTTATCTCATTATTCATCTGGTATCCTTTTCATTATACATCATGATCTGGAGGTACTGATCTATGTCTAGTACAATACTGATACCATCTACAGTATATATGCGTGTGTCTGAAAACACACCGCCTAAAGACCTGCTAAAATATCATGTCGTATCTCAAATACGAACCATGTCACATCACCGATCTCATGGCCTCAATCCTAAATCTCATCGACTCATCTCCAAGTATCATGTACCATCCTCATAATCCATGTATACGTATACACACACACACACACACACATAGTCCCATACCTATGCGTGTGTGTGTGTATACATATCCCCATATACGCACAAGTATAAAATGAATGCATGTGTGTGTGTGCGTGTGGGTAAAAACCTATTCTAGGGTTCGCGACTAAGAAGCTATGCTAGTTTACTTCTAATTACCCTAAAACTAATCCATAACATCGAATCTATCCCAAAGTCATAACCTCTCAAAACACACACACACACACACACACACACACACACACATATAGAATAACATATTCTACACTATGAACTGCGGGGGTGCTATACGCCATCCACCCGACTTTCCCGTAGATATATATCCGACTTTCCCGTAGATATATATCTACTCACCTGCTCTCCGCTTGCCGTTGCCGACGTCGCCACGCGCTTGCTTGTCATCTTGAAGTTCTCGTGGGTTACCTACACATCATAACACATTGTAACGCATTAAAATCCAATCCGCAATCGAAACGACACACGAAACACTCATAGGTTAAAACCTATGGTCAACTCACGCAAAACAACCAAACAACACCCGATATCGATGTACAAACGTCAAGTGTCCGATACAAAACACAAATATCAAAATCTAGCATTCAAAATACGGAAAACATAAGCAAAAATCATACAAATGTGCTCCCAGATTTTAGTTCAAGTGAAATTTGGCTAAACAAACAGTACTGGGGTGATGTACAGGGTGTATATGACCTACATAAGAAACCTGGGCACCAAAATACACAGATTGGCAGGCCATACATGCCCAAAATCCGGTGAGCTCGGTTTTACAAGGGAGTTGGGGTCTCGTTTTGCCAGGGTGGTCTCGTAGTGCCCTAATTTGGTCCCTGGTATTGTTTTCTTAACTCAAAACTTCCCCGGATCAACCCAGATTCCCTGTAGGCTCACAAATCCTCACAAAATCGATACGGAAATTTTTTGTTTTGGGTTTCAGGTTTCAGTTAAGGTTTGGTCTGGGTTCTAGACACTATGGGGGGGGGGTTTAAGGTCACCAATAAGGTTCACTATCACAACACAACTCAAGAATTCCCCAAACCCTAACTTGAAATTTCCAAACCTCACTAAACATCGCCTAATCACTTCTAAACATGCATGAAGGCTAAAGCAAATGAAATACTACTCTAATGGTGCAAGGATTACCTCATTTGGCAACTCAAGAATTTTCTTGAGTTGCCCAAGTGCCAAAAATGCAAACTTTCTTGGTCTAAAGTGCTTGGTGTGAGCTTGTGCATGCTTTTTGTGAAATGGAGATGGACTTTTGGTGCATTTTTGATGATGTTTGAGAGGATGAAGATGGGGAGGGAGTGAGGGTACCAGCCATGGCTGAAAATGGGAGAGGAAATGGTGAAGATGAAGAATGGGAGCCAAGGTCAAAGAACCCCTCATCTCTCTCTCTCTCTTCTCTCACTTGCCCATACCTCATATTTTTAATGTTTTCCTTATTCTTTTCTTTTCTCTTTTAAAATTAACATCCATGCATGATAAAATGAAGAAAACCATGAAAGAAAATGTAACAAGTGTGAAAAATGACTTAGTGCATGCAATGTGCACAAAACTAGCTTAATGCACGATTAGCGATATTTAATCGCGATTAGCATTAAAATAGTGTATAATAAATCATAAAATTTCATAATTTTCTTAAATCCAAATAAAACACCCTCTTTTCAGTAATTTCTATAATTTTCCAATTTTTTCCCAATTTATCGGTATTTAATTATACCGCAATATTAAAATATTCAATATATTTATTATTTAATTTTAAAAATTCCCAAAAATAATATTTTATTTTCCTGAAATGTTACAAAGTTATTTTATCGACCTGAGATCATCATTTTTCTCGTGTGAGTTCCTACTGTGTTTTGATTACTACCCCACCATGGCTCAAATGAGTCATATAAATAGGTTTTAGTTGGGTACAGTCCCGAGCCACATGGAGGAAGTGAGTGGATCGTCGGGGATTCGCCTCTCCCGGTATTGGGGGTTGATGTCGCACTGTGCATGGGTGGCCATCATCAGAAATCCTCGGCCAGGGTATACGAGATTTACCGATCCAGGATCGATAGTTTTTCAGGTGGTGATGGGTTACACACCGACACGAATTAACGCGTTATTAGGGGTCTGACTTTATCCACCCCCTAAACTCGATATGCGATACTCTTAGACGAACACTGGATTGTACGGATATTGTCACAGTTAGGCTCAGTAGGGGTTCAGGATGAGTTTGTTTGTCGGCCTCCCTTTCGCTTCATACCTAGGTAGCCGTTACGTACAGCTAGTGCTGCTGACGTGCTTGTTGTTAAACCCACTGCCAGCGTATTGACGTGTATTTAGAGTCCCATACAGAGGGTTTTCACGGTTCAGGCGATATGGTGTAGATGACGTATGTTGGTACATACAGATGTCCGATTAAATATGTGTACAGGCTGCACAGATTTTAATCAGACGGTTGATAATACTAGAGGTTTAGAATTAAGCCGGATTATTAAATCAGGTTTTGATTTAATAATTTTTATATATGTATTTATATATATGTATTCTAGTATTATTGTTCACTATTCTTTTTCTCTCTTGATTATTCGTATTTTTGTACGAATACACGTATATGTATTTTGATACGTGTACCGGGTTGTATTCCATATTTATACGGAATAGTTTCTAGAAGATTTCCACCTCATTAATTGATTTTCTTTTCTATAAAATTAATTTGGGAAATGAGGTGGAGGGGGTGAGGTGGAATGAACATTGTTTTAGCATGTAGAGAGGTATGGCAACACATTGTTTATTTGGAAAATGGATGAGATATTTTTGGGCATGAGAGAGAGAGGGGGCAGCCACTTGAGGATGTGGGCTTGGCTCATGATTTTCTCTAATTGATATTCTTCACTTGCTCACTCTCTCACTCACACTCACAAAAGACTTAGCCATTTTTTCTTTAGTTGCTTATGCCATTGTTTTGTTCACCTCCTTCATCTTCTATGGTTTCTCCCTTGAGCAATTGTGATGAGAGAAAAATATAGTGACACATTCCTACACCTCCACTCTCCATTGCAAGCAACCTTGGAGCGTCGGTTGCCTCGTTTGGCGAGGCTGAAGCTTGTGCCGTTTTCCTCAGGTGGATCATCGTAGATGGAGGATGACCGGCAACCAAACTCGATCCAGACGACCACTAGGAGCTTGGAATGAATACCGAAGGACATAGATCAACTCGGTATAACCATTCTAACTTCTTTATATTAGCTTGCTAGTTTAGGGTTTAAGGTAGATCCAGGAATCGGGTAATGGTAGCGCCAGTTTAGTAAATTTTTGTTGTGGATTTGGCCACGGTTTGATGGCCGGGGCGCTGCCGTAACCCAACATGGTATTAGAATCAACCCGTAAACCCCTTGCTAGCTTGTTTAGACGATATTAAAGTATCGAAATTGAAACAATCCCAAAACTGTGCACTGCAGATTCCAGTCTCTGTCGATTTTTAAAGTCTTCAAAAAATTATTCTAGCAACTGCAGAAGACTATTTAGATGACCACTAGACTACACCTCAAATACGAACCAATTTCACCTGAAATGACCCGAGCACTTAGCCAAAAAATCCGAGCTGGCCGGCCATTTCAGAGGATCTGGGTTTGAAATTTTGGGTGTGGTCTAGTCTCTGGAATATTGGTTCAGTGGTATTGCTTGTTTTTCCCAGTTTGGATATAGTGTTATCTATTGTTCAGGGGCTATTCGGGGTGTTTCGAAGTCGATAATTTAACACTGTTTGAATGTTTATCAGTACTTACATTACTATTTGTGACCGTGAATGTCATTCGAGCGGTACTGAAAGGTTCCTAGGCACCCTATAGTGGTCTCACAAGGCATCGAACATGCCAATATAAAAAATTATGGGTGCCGAGAGACCCGACTACGGATCGTCGGCTAGATTTTAGGCGAATAAGCTAACTAGTTTACAACTAAACTATGAGATATCGGAAATACAACCTTTGTAGATCCGGTGCTCCACCTCCATAGCTCCGCAACGAAGTCGTCTCCGCTGTCCAAAAGGAATCCGGGCTCTAGAGTCGGCTTCGTCGGAGAAAAAGCGAGCTAGGTCGTCGATGTCCATGCCGAAGATGATCTACGTCGAGGCATCGCTAAATCAAGCTCCACCTTCACCAAGCCCTAAAAACTTGTGAAGGAAACACACTCTACTACTTGGCAAGAGGTAGAGGATGAAGAAATAGGAAGTGGGTAGACTTTAGAATTGGATTTCTCACTCATTTGCATCAATCACCATTGATGACCTCAAGGTTTTCTTCTTGAGTTCAAGGAAGAAGAAGAAGAAATGATATGATAAGTTATTTAAAAATCAAAAGAAAATCAATACTTATCATATCATGTACCATGGTCAAGTGTAGAGAGTTAATCATGGTTAAAAGGAATGGTTAGGGTTAAGCATGAGACAAAATGGTCACTTGGTCAAAGTCTTCAAGAAGCTTCAATATGAAACAAAACAAGCCACCATTTTCCTTTCATACCTTTTATATTTATTTCCAAAAATGAATAAATAGATAAATAAATGAGAAAAGGAAATAAAACCCTAATCATAAGTTTAACCATGGTTTAATTCTTTACACTTAACCAAGTAAACATGTATCATCAAACATGATACAATAATATGCACAAAAAGTATATCACATATACAACTTGTACATCCAAGTGAGAAAATCCATTTAAAGTGAACCAATACTAGTTAATGCAAAGTAATATATCAAATATATAATTATACATTAAATCATCAAATCAACACTTGATTTAACGATCTGGTCATGTCGCACACAACCGACTAGTATACAATGTATCGGCTCATCGATTCAACGCTTGAATCGATAACTAGGTTATATCGCATACAACCATCCGACACATTGATCGCGAGAATGAAATACGGTATCACATACACACATTATTCTCGGTCCCGCACATATCTCATATGCGCTCCTATTTCGTTTCGCTTGAGCCAGGAAACCTCTGTGTAGGACTCTAAAGACTCGTCAATACGCCGGCAGCAGATGATGATCATATCAAACACCCACAAGCCGGAAGCGGTCTGCTAAACGTAACGGCCACTCGGGTATTGAGCGATCAGAAGATCGACGAGCAAGCCCGCTCACACTCCTGTGAATCCAACCAGTAACACTACCGTACAGTCCGGTCTGATCGTCTGATATGTCGCATATCTCGCCTAGGGGTGGTAAACGTCAGACCCCAATAGCTCAATAAGTCGTGTCGATACGAGGTCTATAACAATTCGAGAAACTACTGGTAACACTTACCAGTAAATCTCAGCAACCCTGGCCAGGGATTTCCTGTTATAGCCAATCGAACACAGCGCAACATCAACTCCCTATACCGGGAGAGACGAATCCCCTCCTATCGCTCATTGCCTCCATGTGACTCGGGACTGTACCCAAAAACCACCGTTTTGCATGCCCTCTTGGACGTGGTAAGATGGAAATCAAAGCACAGTGGGAACCACACAAGACTCTATGACGATCTCGGGTCAACAGACTACTCTGTACCAGTGTCACCAGAGAACTGCCATCTGACGTGAGGTATAATACCATCTGGGAGTTCTCGGCGAGTCCGTCCAGTGTACCCAGTCTCTACTGAGCACCCGTATATCATCTCTGATGTCAAACACCGATGGATATGGGATCATCCATCGCCCATCTGTATGGGTCGAGAAGGTACACGCTAGTCTACTCTGATATATCGATGCCCCGTCTCGATACACCCATGACTAGGGACTTTGAAGGATGTACTTATGGACTACCATGTCCCCACTAGTATGATCCGCATCATAGTCCAGGTAGTCAAGTACACATCCTAAGGGCTTTACCAACATGTAATAGAGAGACAATTTGTATACACGTTAAGGTAAAGAGCAACCAGATAGCATACTATCATGTCGAGCAAGAAAGTCCTCCCTATATATGTCCCAGCATCCACTACAATGTACATCCTATGTACAGTAATGGCCTCTAGGGCATACATATAACTAATAGGTACAACTCGCCTAATTGCTATATGTTCTTTTAGACGGGTTTTGCGAACGTGACATTCACGTTTATGTTGTGTATTGTGCTGTGTTATGGTTGGATCGTCGTGTTGGATAGATTGAGTGCAATATTAGTACAGTTTAGTTTCATTTGTACATTTGATATTGCAGGGCGAGCGTCCGACATATGGACAGCCGTCACTGCCAGTTTGTATATTATTTGTTTGGGGCACGTCCGGGTTGAGGTCGATGTCACCCTTGTATATTATTTTATTTTCTTTACTAGGATTACCCCGCGTTGGAGTGCACGAATAGCCAGGTTCTAGAGGGCAACGGGTCCACATCTCATGGCGTTAAGATGGAGGGGAGCTTACTCTAGAATTGGCGGGATATTCGCCGCACTCGTAGGGGGTATAGGTTGACCCACGGAGGGATGCCCAAGTTACCGGATTCCATGAAATGCTGGGTGGCCCATTCACGTTATTGATTGGGGTTGCCTTACTTCTGGGATTGGCGGGTAACTTGCCGCGCTCGTTGGAGTCTAGGTTTCATTGCACAGGCTATCCACACGACAGGGAACGTCGGGTCTCATTTGCGGCTCAAGTGAAACCCGGGGCTCCAAGATTATCCACCATTCTGTGATGCTTCTGTGAAGTTGCTTTATATCATACCTGGGATGAATGTTATATATATATAATTATATATACTAGTAGATGTTGTATATGTTTTGCACATGCGCTAGTCCAGTCCCCGCTCTGTCGTTAGTTAAGTAACCTAACGGGTGATGACGGGACCCAGTGGCGAATGCGGATGGCATATATGTACATCATATTTCGTTCTTTTCTGGTGTGATTAATTGATGGGACTGCGTTGATTCTGATCAATGCAAAGAAAACAAACCTATTTAATGTTGTTGGAACCAATTTTAAAACTAACATTACAGACGTTCTCTTTTTCTTTGCACAGTGGTATTCGGTTATGAATATCCAGCACCTCATTCGATGAGGCAAGGGCCGAGATCCCTTCATCGGGAGTGACTGTCACGTCCAGAAAGTACGGAACATGACCGGCACTTAAACTACGAAACTTCTCGAGGCGTACGTAATCTAAGTAAGCCGAAAATCCAGAAATCCAAACCAAGAAAAATAGTAGAGTGAAGGAAAAACCAATTAAAATCAAGTAGTTTTATTAGCATAAGCCGAATAATGCGTTTTTAAAAACATCAAATATTTCTTCAAAATTACGGCAGAGTCTCCATTGTAAATACTGGCCCCCAAATGGGATACAACATGAATAGTATACGAAATCAATAAAAGGCATCCCCAAGCGGGAGCTAGCTTTTCGTCAATCGACGGTCACAACCACACAAGTAATATAATATACAACGCCAAGGGCGAGGATCAAAACTCAAAAGGAAACTCAAAACCACAAGAAATCCACAGAAATATAACGCGCGACTCTAAGGTCGAAAGAATAACATCACTGGTCTCTATCTCAAAATAAATACATGTTTGGTTGATGGAATTTACTAGATACAACTGAATAATATTATACAAAGTAATATGATGGGTACGATACCAATAAACCTATTAGCAAGTCACCCGAAAGAAGCAGTGCCAGCAAAGCCGTAATGAAACCTGTACGGCAAAACCTGCAAGAAACTGTGGCACAACGGGGGTGAGTTGCCAACTCGTGAGTAGAAAAACATCTACGAACAGAAATCGCATGAACAACGCAATCCTAGGTCAATGATCATAATATATCCTCAAATATATAACATGCAGCCTATAACAATGGCTAGGGTAAATATCTAACCCGAGTGTAATCCCATGTGCCTGTGTCAGTGCCTCAGGTAGCAATATATCATATGGATGGTGTATGAATGCATGAAACAGAATGCATGTACTGATGAAAACTGCTGCCATAAATTAGTGAGATTTCTGTATCTTTTTAAAAACGAGGTATCATAAATGAAATCAGCATAAACAATGCCTAGCATCGACACAAAACAAGTATCCAAATCTCTCGATATCTCTGTGTCGCAATCTCTGTACCTCAATATCTCAAAGTCTCTGTATGTCAATCTCACTATCTAGGGCGCCGTCAGTCCAGACCGGCCCCTACCATCAATCTCAAGACCACGACGGTATCCTCCGGATATCTGACGCGTCGGGTAAAATCACCGGTAGGTAGTGCTCCCCTGCCAGGCTCACATCGTCATCATCACGCGCTTCTTGCCCTGGGGTACCTTACCGGGTCCACCATGTACCCGAAACGGTTCATCCGTCTCCTCGAATCGGGTCTCGAAATCCATCAGCAAACTCATGGTGGACGAATCATACATCATGGGAAAACCGCGCTTTTCATTTAAAAAAAGAGAGAAGAAGTTTGTATAAGTTTTGCGGTTTTCCCCCAAATCCAGAAAATCTCATGGAAATCCGAATCCAAAACCTAAATAGCACGTAAAATAGTGAATATATGCATGAGAATCCATGAATGCGACATAACAATGAATAACAGTATGCATGAAGTAGCAGGTAATAACTACAATGTCTAAACTAGCATATAAGGCAAGTACACTAATATCATGTCTAAACTATTAGCTAACAGGCTATGTCAATGTAATAGTATTTTCTAAGTGTACGTGACATGGCAAGTACCGATGAAGATGTGTGTGAGCCGGCAAGTAAGTGTACGTGGTACATACGCATCATCGGTAATGGTGATGGTGTCCTAACAACATGATATCAATAATGAAATATGAATTACAATAAGTATGCGATGCGGAGCAACAACAATAATATGCGGGAGCTGAATACTAGACACAACGATAACTAAACTGCATTACCCTAATATAAGTCCTACAATAGTGCCTTTTGAAATAACACGAATCGCGGTGTTTTGAAAATAAGGGCTACGAAGTTTTAAAAAAAGATACGTCTTTTGAAATATCCGTAGAATCCCTTGACTTGTCTTTTAAAATACCCACGATCCGTTAGTTTTGAAATAGGTAGGAGTCTAATCTAGTCTAACAACTACTCAAAACTATACGGCTGAACTAACAAGCTGAACTACAGGTAAGGAAACCGCCTAACATCTGAGTCGATACGTATACATACCTGTATATATATTAGTCGGTGATCCCGCCTCAATAATATCATATCCGATACCATATCTATAATCAGACATCCCAAGTCAAGAGTGCGGATCAATCATCAATATATAGCTCGTACGTAAATCCGTCGTACGGCATCCCCAAATCTGGGTACGGGTCAATATCATACTCATCACACTGTTCATCTGGTATCCTCTTTATCAAGATCATCATCTGGGGTACTGACCTACGTCTAGTACACTACTAATATCACTATTCACATGGCATTGTCATCCAAAGATCCGCTATAACATCAGGACGTATCTCAAGTACGAATCCTGCCATATCACCGATCTCACGGCCTCAACTCAAATCTCATCGACTCATCTCAATCCCAAGTATCATCCGCAAATCCAGTATGTGAACACCTAGTCCCATACCCAGGTGAACACATAAACACATCTCCCCATATATGCACAGGTAATAACATAGATGTATTCATGTGTGTGTGTGCGTGTGTGGGTGTAACAACTACTCTACGGTTTCGCAACTAACACTAAACTAATCCATGAACACCTAGAATCTACCTTTATCATCAAGTATCATATCAACATAAAATATATAATCAAAATATATGTGTGTATACGTATTCGTATACATCACCACGAACTGCGGGGGTGTTATACGCCATCCACCCGACTTCTCCCCGTAGATATAAATTTAATCACCTGGTCCTTGCTCGCCGGTGCCGATGTCGCCATGCGCTTGCTTGTCGTCTCGAAGTCTACATGGGGCACCTACATATCATAACACACCGTATCACATTAAAACCAAATTCGAAATCGAAACGGCATACGAAAATCAATTCGGCACGCGTATCACGTATAGGTCAAAACCTATCGCCTACGCATGCAAGAATAGCCAAACCAACCCTCGATGTCGATGTACAAACGTCAAACCATTGAGAAAAACCCAAACACTCTCATTTGCGTATTCACGAACACTAATTATAATATAAAATAGGTTAAAATTCACAAAAACACCAAATTCACCTTAAAAGTCTTTTTTCCGAAAATCTAGCAAGCAAAAATTACCCGTTTTAGTACAAAACTCGACGTTTAAACAAATCTAGCGGGCATAATACTTAATAAATATCTTAAATAAGTCATAAAAACAATTTCCATAATTTAATCCCAATAAATTTCATTAACCCTAAAATTCTAGTTTACAATATACCCAAATTTTAACAATGGAAAAGAGAGGAGAAGAGGGATGGGGGGCAGCTGTTTTGAGGCCAGAAAATTCGGCCAGAATTGTGGGGAGCGGTGAGGGAGGAGAGAGAGTGAGGTGGAGAAAATGGGGGAAAGTCAAAGTCCACCCTTTTACTTTTATCACTTTCTTTTCTTTTCTTTTCTTTTCTATTCAAAAGGAGGTGATTGGAGAGAGAAAAAGAGGGAGGGGCTGTCAAAGTGGGGTGATTGAAAGAATTAAAGTTAACCGCAATCAAGACGGTGTCGCTATGCAGCTAGCCGGTTGAGCACGGGTCGATCCACAGGGAGATGGTTGTATGTCCGTTCTTGTTTTAGACGAGTCAATAATGAATTTGTATGTGTTTGTTCAATCTAACCTATGTGTATTATTTGCAAGTTTAAAGTTGTTAAGAAGAAGATACGAGATTGTAAGCTAAAGAAATCCGTACTCAAAACCTTTGAGCCGAGTCTTGACCAATTGAAGCTAGAGCAATCGGCAACAACGTGGATTAGGGGATTTAAGCGCTGTATTCGTGGAATACGGCTTATTTACCCTTGTCCTTCCGTTCTTGTCTCTTGCTTTCGCCTCCGGCCAAACCGAACGCAACCGGTCGCGGTTAGGAATCACCGTTACCTTGTTAGGGTAGGGTGCCTAACGGAGCGCTTGCGTATGGTTTGGACGGAGTTCAATGGAAAATAACGGGAAAAGGAAATGAGAAAAGAAAGTCTTAACTTACAATACCGTATTTATTCATAACAATGATAATTACAACCATTCACAAAACAAATCAAAAAGTGCAAAAGAAAAGAATAAAGAAAAGAAAAGATTACAAGTAATTAAGTGCATGAATATAAATTGCAAGAAAGTAAAGCAAGGTAATAAAAAGCAAGTAATAAATAAGCAATAAAATGAACAAGAAAGTAATTACAAGAACATAGAACTCAAGACAAGCATGGGATCAATAGCCAACCCTTAAACTTGCAAGCTCAATCAAGAGGTTGCAAGATCAAGAGAAGGGTAAAGAACGCATGTGAGATGAAGCACTAATTCCATAAGAAAATATGACCCTTGAGTTCAATAACAAACTCTTAACCTTTCAAGCTCAATGAAGAGGTTGAAAGATTAAGAGAAAGCAAGAATCTCAAGGGAAAGTTAAACAAAAGAGAATGATACAAAAGCCCTCATCTTCATTGATCTTCCACTCAAAAAGCTCTCACTACAATTTTCATGGAGAAAAGATGAAGAAGAAGAAGAAAAAGACTAAATCCTAACAAAATGAAGAACAAAGAATGAACACTTGGCTTAGCTCAGTTCTGGAGTATTTATAGGCAGGGAGCGGAAATCTAGGGCAAGATTCTGGACCAATATGAAAGTACCAAACTACCCCTGAAAAACGAGCACCTGAGGAGCCAGTACGGCCGCGTTTCCGCGGCCTAAGCAGGCTTATGCCGCGGAAACGCGGCGGCTTAGAGGAGTTGGCTCCTCGGGTTTTGGGTGATTTCCTGTTCTGGTGTTGTCTGCTATGTGGTATATGACTTTTCTCAGAAACTCTTCACAATTATTCCAGAATTTTAGTAGAACAAAAAGGTGATGTGATGTGGATCTTTTGTCATGATTTCCTCGAGCTCCGCGTAGATTTCTTGGATCTTGTGTTGACATTGAGCTTTATGCATGACATGACAATCGATTTGCCATCATGTCCCTTAAACTGGTGTGTGGCAACACCAGGATAGAGAGCGGAGACCCGTGTTTTATCTGTTGTTGGCAGTAATCCGGAATTTGTCGTACTTTTCTATGATATTCACTGTTCAGAGCCGAGAACCTGTATTCTGCAATTATGTAGCAAACACTGATTAAAAGCACCTACCTATAAACACACGAGCATAAGAATGGGCGGTATAAAATGCAGTATTCTATTATGAACAAATACCCCCAAACTTAATTTTTGCTCGTCCCGAGCAAAACCAATTATTCACAAAAATAAAATCCTAACCGCACTTTCGCAGGGAACGCGATTGTACTGAGCGCGTGCAACAAGCCGTTAAACCTCTAGGTGTCCCTAGTAGGAGGAGTGTTGTCTCCTGAGAGTTTTCAACGGATTACACCCACAAAATCCCGTCAAGCTAGTGTCATAAGTTAACATCGATTCTACTCCTACAGTTTAGTATTTACGTTAGAAATTCTATCATCCTAAGTTAGAAATATCCAACCCTTATTTTTCACACCTCCTATCTATTTAACTTTGGATCTTCAGAGTTTTCCTTCTAAAGTGCGGCCTCAAATCAGGGATTTTTATCAACTTAAAGAAAACAAAAGTCTTATTCTTCATTTCTATCTTTTATCCAAACATCGATTGTATACCCGTACGTGTGTGTATATTTGCACCCCTACACTTGAGAATTCAATTCAAGCTATAATACCCTTGTCCTAATACCTAATACTACTTTTTTTTATTAAGGATGGACGGATTTGCTCACACACCTTTCATGCGACTATTAATGCTTCTTGAGGCACTAACGGCCGATTACTGAATGTGTGAACATTAAAGCGTAAATAGCAGTTTCCAGGTCTTGACTTTATTCTATTTTTTTCTTTTTCATTTTCTTTTTTCTTTTTTCAAGACCGGATATATTTTTCAATATGCTCTTTTGGTGTTTTAGCTTTAAATACCGTTTTTTCTTTCATACTAGGCTTTCAGGCAAGAGTATTTCTAGGTATCCTCTACTATCCCAAGTTTCAAGGTACGTGTATGTGCAGTTTGTAGGGTATATACTTTCTAAATTTGAACTCAAGAAAAGAAACTATTTTTCAGACTTATCCTTCAGTAAAGCATCAATACTTTCCCTTCATCTTGACTTAACTAAAGAACTGAACTCAAGATTACCTATTTCTCAAAAAAACTGTAAGGACGTATACTTACCAAGTTTAAACAGAATGAGGATTATTTTTAGGGTTTTCAATTCCTAAGCCTAGAATTTAGTTATTTCTATCATATCAACTAATCTTTCGGAATAAAGATCTAAGTTACCCTATTAGCTAACTTGACAACAAAGTTTTTATATTTTTGGAAAATTTTCGATTTATGTGGGTTTTTAATAAGGTATGCAAATGCAAAATATACAAATGAATGCGAAGGAAGAAAGCTTACCGAGCACACCCCCAAACTTAAACTTGACAGTGCCCTCACTGTCAGGCTATACCAAGAGGGTCAAAATTGTCGGCGCTCCCCCTAAAAACAAATTATATACAAAAAGGAAAACAAAAAAAATATATACAAAAAAGGTGTCCCCCCCCAAACTTAAGTAAAACGGTGTTTCCACTGTTAAGCGTTGAAGTTCAGGATTAGGGGGGAAAGAACAGTATCAAGCTATACAAGGCCTTACACAGGCCAAAAGTGAGCACCAACCATTCAAAGATCTTATCGTGATAAAGCAGTGGCTGGTGAAAGAATGCGGAGAGGTAAGAAATGGAGACTACGCAAGACCGTATGGAGATAGAAGCGGGATACGGTCTCGGTATATCAGAAGAAGAATGGCCGAAGGAAAAAAGAAGTGGAGTATGAACTTGAGGGTGAAAATGGAGTGAATAGATTAGCACAATTTGTGATGAGCGATGTGTAAACAGCGATTGTGCTAATCTATTAACCCGTCGAGAGATTGGGTCAAATCCCTCAAGATTCGTAAGAAACCATGGGTACGCCGAACTCGGTAAACCAGACATACGAAATGAAAGTGAGACGGTTTCTTGCAAGGTCGGAACGATGGAAAGAATGGAGGGAAGTGATCGAGGAGGGGTATCGGTTAAAGGTTCAGGAGGGTGTACACAGTCAATGACAGGGACAGGATGAATGGGAAAATCCGACTCATCAATTAAAACTGGTTCATCCTCAAAACTATCCTCAATATTCTCCTCAAAATTTAGCACATCCATGCACCTCTCTTCAAAATCCAGACGCATATGGAGTTCAGAAAAAACATTTAATGACTCGGGATGATGATTTGAAGAGAAAAACTCAGCCAAATCTATGGGTTCATCATCCAAAATATTCCCAGCGTCGATATCCTCAATCAAGTGAAAATCAATATTCTCAGACACCTCAACAAAAGCATGGATTTCAATCGATTCAGGTTCTAGAGTGGAGGTGTAGAGGTCAAAAGGTTTGGGATTGGTTTCACTTGGAAGGGACCCTTCACAATCAGGTAAATCAAACACTACAAAGTCGCACAACTCATTAATCATTCTATCTTCAATTGATAAAGCATGTGGGACACTCGATAGACTTTCAAAACAAGAGTTGTGGGATTCAACTTGGGACGGGTAGGTTTGATTTGGAAGGGGGTACATCTCACTCTCTCCACTCAAATTCTCAGCCTGTCCTACCGCCTCTTCATACATTGAAAAATTTGGAGCTAGTTGGAAACTAGCTACCTGGTCAGTAGGTTGTATGAGAGCGGCCATGGACGCATTCAAATCCATCATCTGTTGGCTTGACGCTACCCTAAAGTCTTCCAACGACTGTTCCAGACTAGACATGGGTTGTGAAGGGGTTTCAGGAAAAGATTCAAAATTGTTTGGATACTGAAAACTCCTAAATGGCGGTTCTGAAGCAATGTCTAGGGAAGGTGCAAAAGTAGGGTAGGATTGGTAGGAATTGAATGGCTGGACAGGAGCAGGATCAACATCTGGATAGGAAGGTGAATGGAATTGTTGATCCCAAGAATTTGAAGTGGTGAAAGGAATGAAAGATCGGCTACGAGATTGTTCAATACGTTCTGCAATAGACATAGGTCTTGGAGTTGCAACATGACTCGAAGAAGGGGTATCAACGTAAGAAGGGGTGAATGTTTGAAATGGTTGATACGAAGTGGATTGCGGGGTCCAGTTGTTCGTCCTAGACGCGTCTATCCGATCTTTCAAAGAAATTTTGGGCACGGAGGGGTCGTTCGAAGTTCGACCAAAACAAGAACCGTAGGATGTAATGTCTGGTTGTGGGTACCAAAGTTCGGCAAGAGTTTTGCGAGGTGGAGTACCCATGATATGAAGAGAGAAGGAAAGAAAGGAAGAGAAAAGGAGGGGATTTTTTTATTTTTATTTTTTATATATTAACAGAAGAATGAAATATACACACAAAATGAATATGGACAAAAACAATCACGACACAAAAATACCACACACCTAATCGTTCTAGGGTTCACCTAGGTCAACTAGACCTGCTCCAGAACTTGATTGTCGAAGTAAAACTGTGTCGAGAAACGGGCTCAAGATACACTGATCACGAGGCCAGGTAAGTGCAGAGATAAGGGGAGGTTTTCCAACGCTTTCGCGAAGTTCCTTAATTAAATAACCCTTTCTCTTTTGGCGGTTTCGCCGTTAACACTTTCCTAGACACCCCGTAAGCAATATACCGTTAAGCGAGGTTCTAAACACAGTTAACTTCTCCTAGTGAGCGCGAAGTCCTTAAGGTTTAAAGTCTAGTTTCTTTTAAATTTTGTGCGGGTAAACGTTATGCTCAAGTTCGTGATTTGTGGGCCACGGAAAAGGTGATGAAATCCTTTACCGTATATTGTGGGGTTCGCTTGCCCTTAAGTCCGTATTAATGTATGCAATGCGCAATTCAATAAAAATTCTATAAAGAATCAAACAATCGTTTTTTAGTTTAAGCGCGGCACTGCAAAAAATACGGGTTAGTCAATTTTTAGCGTTTGCTAGCGAACTTGCAAAGAATCCTGCAAAGAATAGTATATTGGATGCGTCGGATTTGAGAAGAAGGTGTTAGTAAAGTACGTACGGTTAAGTTTTGGGTTAGGAAACCCCCGTTGAATCAAATCCGGTAAGCTTGAAAAGTTCGCTTGCGCTGGTCAAACTACCCGAATCTTTGGTACTGTACTTTGCAATCACCTTAGCTTTGAACGTACACTTTGCTCCCACAATCGCAGTTTGCAAATCCGCAAAAATCTGCACTCTTGCCCACAAAAATGATCAAAAATAACAAAAAGATATTTATTTATTTATTTTTTTAAAAAAAATATATATATATACAAAAAGAATATTAACCCGAATAACAAGAAAGAAAATACGCTACCGGTTCCCCGGCAACGGCGCCATTTAATTGAAAGAATTAAAGTTAACCGCAATCAAGACGGTGTCGCTATGCAGCTAGCCGGTTGAGCACGGGTCGATCCACAAGGAGATGGTTGTATGTCCGTTCTTGTTTTAGACGAGTCAATAAAGAATTTGTATGTGTTTGTTCAATCTAACCTATGTGTATTATTTACAAGTTTAAAGTTGTTAAGAAGAAGATACGAGATTGTAAGCTAAAGAAATCCGTACTCAAAACCTTTGAGCCGAGTCTTGACCAATTGAAGCTAGAGCAATCGGCAACAACGTGGATTAGGGGATTTAAGCGCGGTATTCGTGGAATACGGCTTATTTACCCTTGTCCTTCCGTTCTTGTCTCTTGTTTTCGCCTCCGGCCAAACCGAACGCAACCGGTCGCGGTTAGGAATCACCGTTACCTTGTTAGGGTAGGGTGCCTAACGGAGCGCTTGCGTATGGTTTGGGCGGAGTTCAATGGAAAATAACGGGAAAAGGAAATGAGAAAAGAAAGTCTTAACTTACAATACCGTATTTATTCTTAACAATGATAATTACAACCATTCACAAAACAAATCAAAAAGAGCAAAAGAAAAGAATAAAGAAAAGAAAAGATTACAAGTAATTAAGTGCATGAATATAAATTGCAAGAAAGTAAAGTAAGGTAATAAAAAGCAAGTAATATATAAGCAATAAAAAGAACAAGAAAGTAATTACAAGAACATAGAACTCAAGACAAGTATGGGATCAATAGCCAACCCTTAAACTTGCAAGCTCAATCAAGAGGTTGCAAGATCAAGAGAAGGGTAAAGAACACATGTGAAATGAAGCACTAATTCCATAAGAAAATACGACCCTTGAGATCAATAACAAACTCTTAACCTTTCAAGCTCAATGAAGAGGTTGAAAGATTAAGAGAAAGCAAGAATCTCAAGGGGAAGTTAAACAAAAGAGAATGATACAAAAGCCCTCATCTTCATTGATCTTCCACTCAAAAAGCTCTCACTACAATTTTCATGGAGAAAAGATGAAGAAGAAGAAGAAAAAGACTAAATCCTAATAAAAAGAAGAACAAAGAATGAACACTTGGCTTAGCTCAGTTCTGGAGTATTTATAGGCAGGGAGCTGGAAATCTAGGGCAAGATTCTGGACCAATATGAAAGTACCAAACTACCCCTGAAAAACGAGCACCTGAGGAGCCAGTACGGCCGCGTTTCCGCGGCCTAAGCAGGCTTATGCCGCGGAAACGCGGCGGCTTAGAGGAGTTGGCTCCTCGGGTTTTGGGTGATTTCCTGTTCTGGTGTTGTCTGCTATGTGGTATATGACTTTTCTCAGAAACTCTTCACAATTATTCCAGAATTTTAGTAGAACAAAAAGGTGATGTGATGTGGATCTTTTGCCATGATTTCCTCGAGCTCCGCGTAGATTTCTTGGATCTTGTGTTGACATTGAGCTTTGTGCATGATATGACAATCGATTTGCCATCATGTCCCTTAAACTGGTATGTGGCAACACCCGGATAGAGAGCGGAGACCCGTGTTTTATCTGTTGTTGGCAGTAATCCGGAATTTGTCGTACTTTTCCATGATATTCACTGTTCAGAGCCGAGAACCTGTATTCTGCAATTATGTAGCAAACACTGATTAAAAGCACCTACCTATAAACACACGAGCATAAGAATGGGCGGTATAAAATGCAGTATTCTGTTATGAAGATGGGGCCGACCACATGGGGAGGGGGAGAGAGGGTGAGGTGTGGGTGTGTGGGTTAGGGAAAAAGATAAATGTATTACCCCAATTCCCATTAACACTAATTTCACCGAAAAAGCCTTTTTCTTCGATATTTTCTAAACCGTTTTGGCAATTCAAAAACCACATGATAAAATTCTGTTTAATGTGTTATAATGCACAAAATTTGTTTCAAATCATTCCAATTTGTAATTTTCCCTAATTAAATGTATTAGTGACGGCTTAAAATAATATTAAAATAATTAATTTCGGAAAATTTTTCAGAAAATTTGAAATTTCTCCAGTGGCTCAATAAACACCAATTAATAGCAATTACATAGTTAGAATATGTATATTTAATTTTATATTAAAGATATTTGTATTTTGACTTTTGACTGAAAATCCCCTTATTTTACCGATTTTCCGAAATTTCACCGAAACGATTTTAAAAACGTTACAATCTTCCCTCCTTAAAGAAATTCGGTCCTCGAATTTAAATTAAAACTCCCCCCAAATACTAAAACATCTAAGCAAAACCATCAAGTCATCGGGGCTCCGAAATCGTAAATACATAAAACAAATCGTAGTGCAGCGCATGCGTATGATATAACTCGAAACTATACACGTAAATATCAAATTTATATATGTAAATATCTGAAGGGAATGCATGTCAAATCTCTTAAAGTCGCTGTGCAATGCGCATAACACTGCACAGTGGCGGACGTCTATCATAAGAAAATAATCATATACATATATACCTTTTGTTTGAACTGTACGTTCCGCCATTTTGGGAAACAATTTGGAAGGGTTTTCTTGTTTTAAACGTTTCGTGTCATATCAGACACGTAGGTAAATAATGAGACTATAGCTCGCTTTTTGGAATTCCCTTCGATAGCTATCAATGTATGCAAAATACATTCAGGTACTGTCCTCTGACTAGTCCTGCTCAGTACGAAAACACATAGCAAATATCATAAAACGTATTGCTCTATAAGAAATCAATCCCAAAATATGCATACGAATACTACGTGTGTCTGGTGCGCACGGAAATCAAAATCCATATATGTGCCAACATGTGCACAGAAACAAGATCTAAGTGCATCGGTATGTTTCGGCACGAAACATCTGTTATAGGCAACGTGGGTGCCTGACAGCAAAATCAGGTGCATCTGACATGCACGAAGAATCTCGATTTAGTGCATCTGGTGTGCACCAAAATCGCACCTCAAAACATGCGCCCAACATACGCGAAAATCCAAATCAGGTGCATCCATCGTACACGAAATCATGAAATCCAATATCAAGCGCCGAATATGCGCAAAATCCAATCAGGTGCACAAGGTGCACAAAACAAATATCGAACATCACAATCGAAATCGAAGTCCAGTGCATCTAAATGCACAACATACGTAACACTGCACTGCAATAATATATGAACTATACCAAGTGCAAAAACCAAATCGTGTGCGTACATACGCACAAAATCAACTCAACTGTATGAAACCCATAAAATCATAAATTTGCGAAACCAAGGCACGAAAATGATATCAAGTGCAACAACTGTGCAAAAATCGTAAATACTCAGTAGGTGCAACTATGGTACATGAGAACAAATATCATGAAACTCAATCATCAAAATCAGTCATGTGAATAGATCGTCCAAAATACCGAAATCAAATATGGCGGAATAGTCCCGCTCAAGCACATCCTCCAAGAATCTCTGGCCAACTGTTGTGGCCACTCATAGCATGTCTCGTCGACGATCCTGAACTCTGGCCTGCCGGTGTGCATAACATGACCACTCCTGGGTCCAAGTCTTCTCGTAATTTATTCCAGAAAGGTCCTATCGAGATCTCTCCAAAATCTCGTCTCTGCCGAACTGTCCGGAAGTCATCGCCCCTTACTAGATCTGTTCTCGTTCCGGAACGGCTGCATACTCATCGCAACTTCTTCTGGAAGGTATATCCAAGTACAAAGCCTCGGCATGCGTATCGCATCTCTGATGTCGGGGGAGTGGAACGTCATCTTATCCAGATCTTGTACGGACCTCTTTACTCCACTTTCTTTAATGTCGACTGCTTCGGACTCGTCTCGTCATGGCTGCATGGACTGATCTCCTACGACTATCCTCGTATATGGAGTCTCCTAAGAAATGCATCTCACCACCTGGCATCCGAATGAAGTCGAACCATCCGATCGATTCGTCAAAACCCCATAATCCCCCAAGAGCTCAACATCTTGGGTATAGTTCTACAGTATCGAGTACGTACCACAGCATCGATGGT
Source organism: Agapanthus africanus (assembly GCA_030015575.1). Taxonomy (NCBI): domain Eukaryota; kingdom Viridiplantae; phylum Streptophyta; class Magnoliopsida; order Asparagales; family Amaryllidaceae; genus Agapanthus; species Agapanthus africanus. The sequence continues at coordinate 726,019,559 of CM057339.1, forward strand.
CCATCCATAGAAGGGCAAACCCAAGCCTCACTAATGGCGCCGCGGAACTGCCGCAAACCCTAAGGTTCAAAGGCTTTCACACGGTCATTAAGTCGAGTTAGGGTTTAATTATTCTAGAGGGTCCATAGAATTGCCTGCATGCCTTTCCGAATACTTTAAACTTGGAATAATAGGTTGCTGACATTCGATCGTCTCTGTCAACTCTCAATGTCTCCGCGTGAAGTCGTCTCTAGCTGGAATCAATCTATCTGATGACCTCGCATCGGGGTAGGAGAACGAACCACCTGTCCTAGTCATTCATCCTCGGGTGACTAGCGACCTTTTATCATCTATTAGTACAACTCGTCCTGCAATAGCTCCAACATCTAGGGCGATATCTCGTCGTTCGCAGCAATGACTGGCTCACTCGTCTGCACGCTGAATAGTGCCTCAATCATCATGAACAAGCAATACACCAACGGTCATCAAAATCTGGTTGGCCTCTGTCATTGGCTCAATCCTCTGGGGCTGATCTGCACGTCTAAGTAATCTCATACAGCAATCCACCCAACGCTCGTGGCGCGAAAACACAATAAAAAGACACATCTCCGCAATCGTGTGTCGCCGAAATTACGCCCTGGTCAGTCCTCGTTCGTGACGAGCTCATGCTGACCGGAACTCTAGCCGTAGCTCTCCCAGCCCGTAATCGTGGCAGCAAACCATAACTGGTACCGATGAGGCTAAATCAGGAATGGATATAATACTGAACAAAGAAATTTACATCTTAAGGCTTCTTAAGTGGAGTAGCGTATCGTAAGTATGCCGCGGAATATACGCCCGGTACGTCACTCTACTTTAGTCACCTATTCCATCAACCAAGGGCCATTCTACGGTCCGAATGTAAAACCTAACGCTCTGATACCAACTTTGTCACGTCCCGAAAGTACGGAACATGACCGGCACTTAAACTACGAAACGTCTCGAGGTGTACGTAATCTAAGTAAGCCGAAAACCAAGAAATCCAAACCAAGAAAAGTAGTAATGTGAAAGAAAAACCAATTTAAATCAAGTAGTTTTATTAGCATAAGCCGAATTATGCGTTTTTAAAAACATCAAATATTTACTTAAAATTTCGGCAGAGTCTCCTTTGTAAATACTGGCCCCCAAACGGGATACAACATGAATAGTATACGAAATCAATAAAAGGCATCCAAAAGCGGGAGCTAGCTCTTCGTCAATCGACGGTCACAACCACACAAGTAATATAATATACAACGCCAAGGGCGAGGATCAAAACTCAAAAGGAAACTCAAAACCACAAGAAATCCACAGAAATATAACGCGCGACTCTAAGGTCGAAAGAATAACATCACTGGTCTCTATCTCAAAATAAATACATGTTTGGTTGATGGAATTTACTAGATACAACTGAATAATATTATACAAAGTAATATGATGGGTACGATACCAATAAACCCACCTACTAGCAAGTCACCCGAAAGAAGCAGTGCCAGCAAAACCGTAATGAAACCTGTACGGCAAAACCTGCAAGAAACTGTGGCACAACGGGGGTGAGTTGCCAACTCGTGAGTAGAAAAACATCTACGAACAGAAATCGCATGAACAACGCAATCCTAGGTCAATGATCATAATATATCCTCAAATATATAACATGCAGCCTATAACAATGGCTAGGGTAAATATCTAACCCGAGTGTAATCCCATGTGCCTATGTCAGTGCCTCAGGTAGCAATATATCATATGGATGATGTATGAATGCATGAAACAGAATGCATGTACTGATGAAAACTGCTGTCATAAATTAGTGAGATTTCTGTATCTTTTTAAAAATGAGGTATCATAAATGAAATCAACATAAACAGTGCCTAGCATCGACACAAAACAAGTATCCAAATCTCTCGATATCTCTGTGTCGCAATCTTTGTACCTCAATATCTCAAAATCTCTGTATGTCAATCTCACTATCTAGGGCGCCGTCAGTCCAGACAGGCCCATACCATCAATCTCAAGACCACGACGGTATCCTCCGGATATCCGACGCGTCGGGTAAAATCACCGGTAGATAGTGCTCCCCTGCCAGGCTCACATCGTCATCATCACGCGCTTCTTGCCCCGGGGTACCTTACCGGGTCCACCATGTACCCAAAACGGTTCATCCGTCTCCTTGAATCGGGTCTCGAAATCCATCAGCAAACTCATGGTGGACGACTCATACATCATGGGGAAATCGTGCTTTTCATTTAAAAAGAGAGAGAAGAAGTTTGTATAAGTTTTGCGGTTTTCCCCCAAATCCAGAAAATCTCGTGGAAATCCGAATCCAAAACCTCAATATCACGTAAAATAGTGGATATATGCATGAGAATCCATGAATGCGGCATAACAATGAATAACAGTATGCATGAAGTAGCAGGTAATAATTACAATGTCTAAACTAGCATATAAGGCAAGTACACTAATATCATGTCTAAACTATTAGCTAACAGGCTATGTCAATGTAATAATATTTTCTAAGTGTACGTGACATGGCAATTACCGATGAAGATGTGTGTGAGCCGGCAAGTAAGTGTACGTGGTACATACGCATCATCGGTAATGGTGATGGTGTCCTAACAACATGATATCAATAATGAAATATGAATTACAATAAGTATGCGATGCGGAGCAACAACAACAATATGCGGGAGCTGAATACTAGTCACAGCGATAACTAAACTGCGTTACCCTAATATAAGTCCTACAATAGTGTCTTTTGAAATAACACGAATCGCGGTGTTTTGAAAATAAGGGCTACGGTGTTTTTAAGAAAAGATACGTCTTTTGAAATATCCGTAGAATCCCTTGACCTGTCTTTTAAAATACCCACGATCCGTTAGTTTTGAAATAGGTAGGAGTCTAATCTAGTCTAACAACTACACTAAACTATACGGCTGAACTAATAAGCTGAACTACAGGTAAGGAAACCGCCTAACATCTGAGTCGATACGTATACATACCTGTATATATATTGGTCGGTGATCCCGCCTCAATAATATCATATCCGATACCATATCTATAATCAGACATCCCAATTCAAGAGTGCGGATCAATTATCAATATATAGCTCGTACGTAAATCCGTCGTACGGCATCCCCAAATCTGGGTACGGGTCAATATCATACTCATCACACTGTTCATCTGGTATCCTCTTTATCAAGATCATCATCTGGGGTACTGACCTACGTCTAGTACACTACTAATATCACTATTCACATGGCATTGTCATCCAAAGATCCGCTATAACATCAGGACGTATCTCAAGTACGAATCCTGCCATATCACCGATCTCACGGCCTCAACTTAAATCTCATCGACTTATCTCAATCCTAAGTATCATACGCAAATCCAGTATGTGAACACCTAGTCCCATACCCAGGTGAACACATAAACACATCTCTCCATATACGCACAGGTAATAATATAGATGTATGCATGTGTGTGTGTGCGTGTGTGGGTGTAACAACTACTCTAGGGTTTCGCAACTAACACTAAACTAATCCATGAACACCTAGAATCTACCTTTATCATCAAGTCTCATATCAACATAAAATATATAATCAAAATATATGTGTGTATACGTATTCGTCTACATCACCACGAACTGCGGGGGTGCTATACGCCATCCATCCGACTTCTCCCCATAGATATAAATATACTCACATGGTCCTTGCTCGCCGGTGCCGATGTCGCCACGCGCTTGCTTGTCGTCTCGAAGTCCACATGTGGTACCTACATATCATAACGCACCGTATAGCATTAAAACCAAATTCGAAATCGAAACGGTATAAGAAAATCAATTCAGCACACGTATCACGCATAAGTCAAAACCTATCGCCTACGCATGCAAGAATAACCAAACCAACTCTCGATGTCGATGTCGATGTACAAACGTCAAACCATCGAGAAAAACCCAAACACTCCCATTTGCGTATTCACGAACACTAATTATAATATAAAATAGGTTAAAATTCACAAAAACCCCAAATTCACTTTAAAAGCCATTTTTCCGAAAATCTAGCAAGCAAAGATTACCCGTTTTAGTACAAAACTCGACATTTAAACAAATCTAGCGGCCATAATACTTATTAAATATCTTAAATAAGTCATAAAAATAATTTCCATAATTTAATCCCAATAGATTTCATTAACCCCAAAATTCTAGTTTACAATATACCCAATTTTTTTGATGGAAAAGAGAGGAGAAGAGGGAAGGGGGGCTGCTGTTTTGAGGCCAGAAAATTCGGCCAGAATTGTGGGGAGGGGTGAGGGAGGAGAGAGAGTGAGATGGAGAAAGTGGGGGAAAGTCAAAGTCCACCATTTTACTTTTATCACTTTCTTTTCTTTTCTTTTCTTTTCTATTCAAAAGGAGGTGATTAGAGAGAGAAAAAGAGGGAGGGGCTGTTAAAGTGGGGCCGTCCAGATGGGGAGGGGGAGAGAGGGTGAGGTGTGGGTGTGTGGCTTAGGGAAAAAGATGAATTTATTACCCCAATTCCCATTAACACTAATTTCACCGAAAAAAGCATTTTTCTTTAATATTTTCTAAACCGGTTTGGCAAACCATTTCATTTCAAAAACCACATGATAAATTTTTTTAATGTGTTATGATGCACAAAATTTGTTTCAACTCATTCCAATTTGTAATTTTCCCTAATTAAATGTATTAGTGACGGGTTAAAATAATATTAAAATAATTAATTTCGGAAAAATTTTCAGAAAATTTAAAATTTCACCAGTGGCTCAATAAACAACAATTAATAGCAATTACATAGCTAGAATATGTATATTTAATTTTATAATAAAGATATTTGTATTTTGACTTTTTACTAAAAACCCTCTTATTTTACCGATTTTCCGAAATTTCACCGAAACGATTTTCAAAACGTTACAATCTTCCCTCCTTAAAGAAATTCGGTCCCCGAATTGAAATTAAAACTCCCCCCAAATAATAAAACATCTAAGCAAAACCATCAAGTCGTCGGGGCTCCGAAATCGTAAATACATAAAACAAATCGTAGCGCAGCGCATGCGCAAGAAAAATGAGTATATAACTCAAAATCAAAACTCCGTAAAGCATCCCGCAATCATCGGAGTCATGGTAAAGACACAAATGTCAAATCCAATACAAAACCAATATGATATAACTCGAAACTATACACGTAAATATCAAATTTATATATGTAAATATCTGAAGGGAATGCAAGCCAAATCTCTTAAAGTCGCTGTGCAATGCGCATAACACTGCACAGTGGCGGACGTCTATCATAAGAAAATAATCATATACATATATACCTTTTGTTTGAACTGTACGTTCCGCCATTTTGGGAAACAATTTGGAAGGGTTTTCTTGTTTTAAACGTTTCGTGTCATATCAGACACGTAGGTAAATACTGAGACTATAGCTCGCTTTTTGGAATTCCCTTCGATAGCTATCAATGCATGCAAAATACATTCAGGTACTGTCCTCTGACTAGTCCTGCTCAGTACGAAAACACATAGCAAATATCATAAAACGTATTGCTCTATAAGAAATCAATCCCAAAATATGCATACGAATACTACGTGTGTCTGGTGCGCACGGAAATCAAAATCCATATATGTGCCAACATGTGCACAGAAACAAGATCTAAGTGCATCGGGTGTGCACGAAACATCTGTTATAGGAAACATGGGTGCCTGACAGCAAAATCAGGTGCATCTGACATGCACGAAGAATCTCGATTTAGTGCATCTGGTGTGCACCAAAATCGCACCTCAAAACATGCGCCCAACATGCGCGAAAATCCAAATCAGGTGCATCCATCGTGCACGAAATCATGAAATCCAATACTAAGCGCCGAATATGCGCAAAATCCAATCAGGTGCACAAAATAAATATCGAACATCACAATCGAAATCGAAGTCCATTGCATCTAAATGCACAACATACGTAACACTGCACTGCAAGCATATATGAACTATACCGAGTGCAAAAACCAAATCGTGTGCGTACATACGCACAAAATCAACTCAACTGTATGAAACCCATAAAATCATAAATATGCGAAACCAAGGCACGAAAATGATATCAAGTGCAACGATTGTGCAAAAATCGTAAATACTCAGTAGGTGCTTGGTACATGAAAACAAATATCATGAAACTCAATCATCAAAATCAGTCATGCGAATAGATCGTCCAAAATACCGAAATCAAATATGGCGGAATAGTCCCGCTCAAGCACATCCTCCAAGAATCTCTGGCCAACTGTCGTGGTCACTCATAGCATGTCTCGTCGACGATCCTGAACTCTGGCCTGCCGGTGTGCCTAACATGACCACTCCTGGGTCCAAGTCTTCTCGTAATTTATTCCAGAAAGGTCCTATCGAGATCTCTCCTAAATCGCGTCTCTGCCGAACTGTCCGAAAGTCATCGTCCCTTACTAGATCTGTTCTCGTTCCGGAACAGCTGCATACTCATCGCGACTCCTTCTGGAAGGTATATCCAAGTACAATGCCTCGGCATGCGTATCGCATCTCTGATGTCGGTGGAGTGGAACATCATCTTATCCAGATCTTGTACGGACCTCTTTACTCCACTTTCTTTAATGTCAACTGCTTCGGACTCGTCTCATCGTGGCTGCATGGACTGAGCTCCTACGGCTATCCTCGTATATGGAGTCTCCTAAGAAATGCATCTCACCACCTGGCATCCGAATGAAGTCGAACCATCCGATCGATTCGTCAAAACCTCATAATCCCCCAAGAGCTCAACATCTTGGGTACAGTTCAACAATATCGAGTACGTACCACAGCATCGATGGTCCATCCGTAGAAGGGCAAACCCAAGCCTCACTAATAGCGCCGCGGAACTGCCGCAAACCCTAAGGTTCAAAGGCTTTCACACGGTCATTAAGTCGAGTTAAGGTTTCATTCTTCTAGAGGGTCCATAGAATTTCCTACATGGCTTTCTGAATACTTTAAACTTGGAATAATAGGTTGCTGACATTCGATCGTCTCTGTCAACTCTCAACGTCTCCGCGTGAAGTCGTCTCTAGCTGGAATCAATCTATCTGATGACCTCGCATCGGGGTAGGCGAACGAACCACCTGTCCTAGTCATTCATCCTCGGGTGACTAGCGACCTTTTATCATCTATTAGTACAACTCGTCCTGCAATAGCTCCAACATCTGGGGCGATATCTCGTCGTTCGCAGCAATGACTGGCTCACTCGTCTACACGCTGAACAGTGACTCAATCATCATGAACAAGAAATACACCAACGGTCATCAAAATCTGGTTGGCCTCTGTCATTGGCTCAATCCTCTGGGGCTGATTTGCACGTCTGAGTAATCTTATACAGCAATCCACCCAATGCTCGTGGCGCGAAAACACAATAAAAAGACACATCTCCGCAATCGTGTGTCGCCGAAATTATGCCCTGGTCAGTCCTCGTTCGTGACGAGCTCATGCTGATTGCAACTCTAGCCGCAGCTCTCCCTGCCCGTAATCATGGCAGCAAACCATAACTGGTACCGATGAGGCTAAATCAGGAATGGATATAATACTGAACAAAGAAATGTACATCCTAAGGCTTCTTAAGTGGAGTAGCGTATCGTAAGTATGCCGTGGAACATACCCACGGTACGTCACTCTACTTTAGTCACCTATTCCATCAACTAAGGGTCATCCTACGCTCCGAAGGTAAAACCTAACGCTCTGATATCAACTTTGTCACGTCCCGAAAGTACGGAACATGACCGACACTTAAACTACGAAACGTCTCGAGGCGTACGTAATCTAAGTAAGCCGAAAACCCAGAAATCCAAACCAAGAAAAGTAGTAGAGTGAAGGAAAAACCAATTTAAATCAAGTAGTTTTATTAGCATAAGCCGAATTATGCGTTTTTAAAAACATCAAATATTTCTTGAAAATTTCGGCAGAGTCTCCTTTGTAAATTGTAAGACCCGGTTTTTTCTTATACGCCTAAAATCCATATTTTCTTTTTTTAAACCAAATTTCGTTACTTAATTATTTTAATAAAACCCACTCCCTATATTGTATCCCCATTTAATTTCCTATTAATCCAAGCCCATCCCCTTTTATAATTTAATTCATGAAAATCCAAACATTTATTTTCCCAGCCCACTTCCAATTTCTTAAATCAATTCTTCACAAAAAAAAAATTTCCCAAACCCATCTCTATATTTGTTTCATAAATTCCCTTCAGCCGCAGCCCGGCCCAGCCTCTCTAAATACTTAACCCTTTTCTTTAATTTTTCCCAGACCATCCCATTTCTCTTTTCTTTCTTAAACTCAAATATTTAATTCCGGTCCTCATTCCCTTTTCCATTCCTTTTAATTCTTTTATTTTGATTTCAGCCCACTTAGTTTATTTTATCCTTTAAAACAAAACTTAGCCGGCCCGTCCCTTACTCAGCCATTAAAATTCTTATTAATAAATCCTTTTAGTTCCAGCCCAGCCCATTTCTTTATTTCTAATTAATTTTCTTATTTTTCAGCCTTTTTGCCGGCCCAGCCTTCAGCCCACTTAGTTTTATTAAAATCATTTAAATAAATTTGTTGGCCCGGCCCGCTTCCTCAATTCCCCTCAACTAATTTCTTTTCCCTCATTTCCTGGCCCGGCCTTTCTTCTTCAGCCCCCGCTCGCGTAAACCCGACCCGACCCGACTCCTGTACATCTCCTTCAAAATCTCCAACGGCTCTTTCCCCCTCTCGCACGCCCGATCCACGATCTCCGCCGCCTCCCACGCCCACGCGCTGCCGTTCTCCCCACGACTCGAGCGCGCGTTACTCATCACGACGCTTCCCCCTTCGTCTCCCCATCTTCTCCTCCTCACACAATTCCACCTCCTCCCTGCGCGACACCCATCACCCACTCCCCTTCACCCACTCACCTGCAACCGTGACCGCCCTGTCGCCGTCGCCGCCATCATCAGCATCACAGTCTCCTCCCTCGCCTCCACCGTCGACCACCTTTAAACCCGAGCTCCCCACTCCCTCCTTCATCTTCCACGAGACCCCTGCATGCACCTTCGACCTCCCCTCGTCGTCAGCAACCTCACCCCAGTCGACTCCCCCGCATCCTCATCATCATCGTCGTCGACGTCGTCGTCGTAACCACCCCTCTCTGCTTCTCTCTCTCACTCGACCCCTCTCCTTCACTCTCTTTCCCTCTGAGCTCTCTCTCTTTCCCTCACTGTCTCTCTCTCTCTCTCTCTCTCCTCACTCACTGTCTCTCTCTCTCTCTTTGTAACCCTCTCCCAGCTTTCTCTCTCTCTCCCTCTCTCTCACAGTTCCCCCTCCCTCTCTTTCTCACTCTGCACCCCATCTCTCTCTAACTCTCAGTGCCTCTCTCTCCCTCTGTAACTCTCTCACTGCATACTCAACTCTCTCTCTCTATCTGCCTAATCTCTCTCTCTCAAGTTCTTTCTCTCTCTAACTCTTTCTCTCTCTAAATTCTCCCTCTCTTCCTCTGCAATATCTCCATCGGCCTCGACAACATCAGCGGTCCCCAGCCACAACATCGCCTGAGCACATAGCGAGCCCCAACTTCCACGAGCCTCGACTGCATCCTGGCCGAGCCCAAGCTTGTGATCTTCGTGTCGCGTTAGTGGCGTTACCATCAGCGTACAACCCCGAGACATTCTCAGGCAAGTTTTCGACTTGCTTACATGCTATTTACCTAAGTTACGATCTTTAATTACATAAATCGTAAAGTTGCAAGTTTAGATAAATTATGTATCGTAACTGTTCGATGCTTGCTCCCTTAGGAAATCATTATCAAATTTGGCGGAACTAAATAGTTTTGCTTGGCCCGTATGGCTTTGAACTTAGTGTATGAATTTCGTTGGATAATTTGATCGTTAACGACTAAAACAACTGCCCCCAAGTTTAACCGTAAAACTGTAATTCTGTTGCACCTGAAAACCGTTAAATTCACCATAAATCATATACATATTAGAATGGTGCGTTCGAGGGCTCAAATCGAAGCTAACTCGACGAAATTTAACCCTATGCTAGTTTCCAGACATTCCTGTACTTAAATCATGATGATAATTGTATCGGAGTGCGACTCTGGACTGCAGTCCAGAGCGACTCCAGTCGTACTTGCTGTTCCGTAATGGATACCATAGGATTTCCTTAACTCGTAGGTTGCGGAACTCCGCTGCTTATTATAGTTAACTCTGTTAGCTAGACAACACAATTGGTTTCATTCTGTTTCGTTACCGTTTGATATTTAATCTGTAATTTAAAAGATCGGGACACATAACAGTCCCAGCAGAATCAGAATTGACATGTTAATATTAAACAGATTATAACTCCTAACGTACAGACGCGATTGAAGATCCGTTTATTGCGTTGAAAACTTTACTGAACACCCTAGAATTCGTTCAACTTTAGCGTCGCTAAATTATGATCCCAACTGGGGTTAAATTGCGTTGCGAAATGGATTTCTGATTCTGAAACCGGATTTCCAGCCGCGTGCGCTTAAAATGAAATAGTTATAACTAATGATCCTGGAACCCGATTGGCTTGAAACAAAATTCTATGGATGGATAACTGAACATAAAAATATTACCTGTTTATCGTTTTGCTAAAATATATATGGACGTTTCATGATAAATCGTGCAAGTGATAGAATACTGTTTCATAACATCTTGATCATGTTCATATACTGTTCACGCATCATATCATGCCCATAACATTGTAGTGATAACCTAGTGATATCGTGCATTTACCCAGTGTTAGATTCTAGCGATGATTGTGGCAAGTACGTCATTGTTCGTGTATCCGTGATTAAGTGAAAGTGATACGTACTTGTACACAATCAGTGACCCTATTATTCTATTGCATTGTCGACGTCTGTGGGATGCGTGTACGTGTGACTATAAGTGGTATGGGACACTTATGGAAGCGCTTGCACGGGTGTCACAGATAAGGCATCCGACACTGCCATTTATCTTAGATATTAGTCGGGACGTGCTTGATGGAGGTCCTGCCTCCAGTTCTCGCGCAGACTTGTCACGGATCGATTAGTATTTAGGGTTGTGGTTAGCGTTTGATGTAGACCACGGGGTGTGGGGTAGTTTAAGTGTGAGTTCAACAGAATCTCGGGAGTCCCATGCCGGCTTATATATTTAGGGAGTTATATAGAGATTTACAGGGTATGTGATATATACACCGTGATATTCTCGTTACATGTTGGGCCCGTGGTCCCTTGCCCTTGGGTTCTACCCTTGGGTGGAGGACACTCGCGAGTGGTTGACTCTCACACTTGGACTGACGATAGGCTTAGTGACCTGTACAGTGAGACTTAGAGACTGATAGGGATACTGGCATTTATATACCTTATTTACTGTGATTGACATACGTGACATATCGTTCTACTGCTTTACTGCTCCGCTGCATTGATTACTGCACATTCATATTCATGCTGTTATTGATTTACTGTTATTCATATCTATTACCACTGTTAGAACTGTCACTTGATGTTATATAAATTATATTGCTATTGTGTCGCTCTGACGACCTGAGTATGCATGCTCAGTGTGAGGAGAAGGTTTAGCCTAGATCAGAACTAGACGTGCATCACAGACTTCTTGACTTGCTATTCCGAGATTCATTCGTTTGTTCCACTTCAGGTCAGTTTATATTATTGTATCTTTCAGTTACTGCATTTCTCATTACCTGCGCATCTTTTACTGTTTACCATGATAAACTAGAAGCCGAAGTGTGACTACGGCAGGACATTTCCTTGACCGTAGGAGCATGGATGACCTTGTCTACCCCTCGTATTCCGTATTTTGGGAAGCGGGGCGTGACATAAATACTGGCCCCCAAACGGGTTACAACATGAATAGTATACGAAATCAATAAAAGGCATCCCCAAGCGGGAGCTAGCTCTTCGTCAATCGACGGTCACAACCACACAAGTAATATAATATACAACGTCAAGGGCGAGGATCAAAACTCAAAAGGAAACTCAAAACCATAAGAAATCCACAGAAATATAACGCGCGACTCTAAGGTCGAAAGAATAACATCACTGATCTCTATCTCAAAATAAATACATGTTTGGTTGATGGACTTTACTAGATACAACTGAATAATATTATACAAAGTAATATGATGGGTACGATACCAATAAACCCACCTACTAGCAAGTCACTCGAAAGAAGCAGTGCCAGCAAAGCCGTAATGAAACCTGTACGGCAAAACCTGCAAGAAACTGTGGCACAACGGGGGTGAGTTGCCAACTCGTGAGTAGAAAAACATCTACGAACAGAAATCGCATGAACAACGCAATCCTAGGTCAACGATCATAATATATCCTCAAATATATAACATGCAGCCTATAACAATGGCTAGGGTAAATATCTAACCCGAGTGTAATCCCATGTGCCTGTGTCAGTGCCTCAGGTAGCAATATATCATATGGATGATGTATGAATGCATGAAACAGAATGCATGTACTGATAAAAACTGCTGTCATAAATTAGTGAGATTTCTGTATCTTTTTAAAAACGAGGTATCATAAATGAAATCAGCATAAACAATGCCTAGCATCGACACAAAACAAGTATCCAAATCTCTCGATATCTCCGTGTCGTAATCTCTGTACCTCAATATCTCAAAATCTCTGTATGTCAATCTCACTATCTAGGGCGCCGTCAGTCCAGACCGGCCCCTACCATCAATCTCAAGACCACGACGGTATCCTCCGGATATCTGACGCGCCGGGTAAAATCACCGGTAGGTAGTGCTCCCCTGCCTGGTTCACATCGTCATCATCACGCGCTTCTTGCCCCGGGGTACCTTACTAGGTCCACCATGTACCCGAAACGGTTCATCCGTCTCCTCGAATCGGGTCTCGAAATCCATCAGCAAACTCATGGTGGACGACTCATACATCATGGGAAAAACGCGCTTTTCATTTAAAAAGAGAGAGAAGAAGTTTGTACAAGTTTTGCGGTTTTCTCCCAAATCCAGAAAATCTCATGGAAATCTGAATCCAGAACCTCAATAGCACGTAAAATAGTGAATATATGCATGAGAATCCATGAATGCGGCATAACAATGAATAACAGTATGCATGAAGTAGCAGGTAATAACTACAATGTCTAAACTAGCATATAAGGCAAGTACACTAATATCATGTCTAAACTATTAGCTAACAGGCTATGTCAATGTAATAGTATTTTCTAAGTGTACGTGATATGGCAATTACCGATGAAGATGTGTGTGAGCCGGCAAGTAAGTGTACGTGGTACATACGCATCATCGGTAATGGTGATGGTGTCCCAACAGCATGATATCAATAATGAAATATGAATTACAATAAGTATGCGATGCGGAGCAACAACAATAATATGCGGGAGCTGAATACTAGACACAACGATAACTAAACTGCATTACCCTAATATAAGTCCTACAATAGTGCTTTTTGAAATAACACGAATCGCGGTGTTTTGAAAATAAGGGCTAAGGTGTTTTTAAGAAAAGATACGTCTTTTGAAATATCCGTAGAATCCCTTGACCTGTCTTTTAAAATACCCACGATCCGTTAGTTTTGAAATAGGTAGGAGTCTAATCTAGTCTAATAACTACACTAAACTATACGGCTGAACTAACAAGCTGAACTACAGGTAAGGAAACCGCCTAACATCTGAGTCGATACGTATACATACCTGTATATATATTAGTCGGTGATCCCGCCTCAATAATATCATATCCGATACCATATCTATAATCAGACATCCCAAGTCAAGAGTGCGGATCAATCATCAATATATAGCTCATACGTAAATCCGCCGTACGACATCTCCAAATCTGTGTACGGGTCAATATCATACTCATCACACTGTTCATCTGGTATCCTCTTTATCAAGATCATCATCTGGGGTACTGACCTACATCTAGTACACTACTAATATCACTATTCTCATGGTATTGTCATCCAAAGATCCATTATAACATCAGGACGTATCTCAAGTACGAATCCTGCCATCTCACCGATCTCACGGCCTCAACTTAAATCTCATCGACTCATCTCAATCCCAAGTATCATCCGCAAATCCAGTATGTGAACACCTAGTCCCATACCCAGATGAACACATAAACACATCTCCCCATATATGCACAGGTAATAACATAGATGTATGCATGTGTGTGTGCGTATGTGGGTGTAACAACTACTCTAGGGTTTCGCAACTAACACTAAACTAATCCATGAACACCTAGAATCTACCTTTATCATCAAGTCTCATATCAACATAAAATATATAATCAAAATATATGTGTGTATACGTATTCGTATACATCACCACGAACTGCGGGGGTGTTATACGCCATCCACCCGACTTCTCCCCGTAGATATAAATCTAATCACCTGGTCCTTGCTCGCCGGTGCCGATGTCGCCACGCGCTTTCTTGTCGTCTCGAAGTCCACATGGGGTACCTGCATATCATAACGCACCGTATTGCATTAAAACCAAATTCGAAATCGAAACGGCATACGAAAATCAATTCGGCACGCGTATCACGCATAGGTCAAAACCTATCGCCTACGCATGCAAGAATAGCCAAACCAACCCTCGATGTCGATGTACAAACGTCAAACCATCGAGAAAAACCCAAACACTCTCATTTGCGTATTCACGAACACTAATTATAATATAAAATAGGTTAAAATTCACAAAAACCCCAAATTCACCTTAAAAGCCATTTTTCCGAAAATCTAGCAAACAAAAATTACCCGTTTTAGTACAAAACTCGACGTTTAAATAAATCTAGCGGGCATAATACTTATTAAATATCTTAAATAAGTCATAAAAACAATTTCCATAATTTAATCCCAATAAATTTCATTAACCCCAAAATTCTAGTTTACAATATACCCAAATTTTAACAATGGAAAAGAGAAGAGAAGAGGGAAGGGAGGCTGCTCTTTTGAGGCCAGAAAATTCGGCCAGAATTGTAGGGAGGGGTGAGGGAGGAGAGATAGTGAGGTGGAGAAAGTGGGGGAAAGTCAATTTCCACATGACGAGTTAGTTATTGGAGAGAGAAAAAGAGGTGATTGGAGAGAGAAAGTGAGGCCAGAATTAGTGTTATCACTTTCTTTTCTTTTCTTTTCTTTTCTATTCAAAAGGAGGTGATTGGAGAGAGAAAAAGAGGGAGGGGCTGTCAAAGTGGGGACGGCCACATGGGGAGGGGGATAGAGGGTGAGGTGTGGGTGTGTGGGTTAGGAAAAAAGATAAATGTATTACCCCAATTCCCATTAACACTAATTTCACCGAAAAAAGCCTTTTTCTTCGATATTTTCTAAACCGTTTTGGAAAACCATTTCATTTCAAAAACCACATGATAAAATTTTGTTTAATGTGTTATGATGCACAAAATTTGTTTCAACTCATTCCAATTTGTAATTTTCCCTAATTAAATGTATTAGTGACGGCTTAAAATAATATTAAAATAATTAATTTCGGAAAATTTTTCAGAAAATTTGAAATTTCACCAGTGGCTCAATAAATATCAATTAATAGCAATTACATAGCTAGAATATGTAGATTTAATTTTATAATAAAGATATTTTTATTTTGACTTTTTACGGAAAACCCCCTTATTTTACCGATTTTCCGAAATTTTACCGAAACGATTTTCAAAACGTTACAGTGACCCCTTAAATAAAAGTTTGCGTCAACGTAATGACTTTAATATAGTCGATTATTTTTTCTTTGCATCGTGGTATTCAATTTGGAATATCCTGCACCTCATTCGATGAGGAAAGAGCCGAGATCCCTTCACCGGGAGTGACCTTTTTAGCAAAGGTTTTTGTAACTATATATTTATAAAAGTTATCAGGTTCCTTCAACGGTATCAAGTTCATTACGTTAAAGGTTTTTCGCCAAAAACCATCCGTAGCCCTCCGTCATTTCAGACGGGTAGTACTTAGTATTCATGCTATGTTTGTTGGCCTACGTCAAGGCATAGTGTATGGTAGCTATTTGTTACTTTTCTGTTGAATAGATAGATGCGTTGGTTTGGGACAGTCGTACTACTTTGTTGGCCTACATCAAGGGTATGTACGGTTGGGTTCAAATTGACCTCGACAATGACGGGTAGAACTTGACATGTGACTTATGATTTGTTGGCCTATGTCAAGATCGTAAGAGCATGGGATAAAAATCACATCGGAAGTTTCAAACATACAGGAAACATGCCAGGCATGCGCATACCTCCTGGAGTGTGATAACTCGAGTGGCTTCCATCAAGTTATCATGCGATGATAGTTGGATCTCGATTCTCACTGATGAGTAGGATTACTCCTCGGGTGATTTTAAATGATCCCGACCGATTCTCCTTTTGGGTTTGGAAGAGAATTCGAGGAAACAGTAGGAGCCATCCTGATTAGATAAAGTGATTAACCATTCTGATCTAGGTTTGAGTGCACACTGAGTGTTTCTTTCACTCTCTCTCTCTTTGGCAGCGACCATGGCCCGACCCTTGACTAAAACTTATGAACCCAGTTAACCGAAGCTTCTTAAAACACTTTGGTCTTTGGAATGTCACGGAGTCGCAAAACATCATTGCCACTTCTATATCACCTTTGCATTTCTCCAGAACACCTCGTATCACTATGAACATCCACTCCTATTGGATATATCCATCGTATAATTACATACGAACTCGAAGGAACTTGTTCGAGGATGGATTCTGGTTCTGGAGAGATTGAATAAGATTATTCGGTTGTCTTTTCATTTTACCTTCTCTCAGGTTGTGAGGGCTCCTAGGATTAGGAGAGGGTACACCTATTGTACTTATTGGATATTCTTCTTCCAAACCATAGGCAGGTGCCGAAAGGTAGGGAAGGAAGAAAACTAATTAGCCCAAAGGTGGTGTACAGAAGGTAATAAGTAAAGACATATAAAGGGATTAGAATAACGGCATAGAAAATTGCGACTGCTATCATTCACGACAAAACTGTGTATACCCCTGCCACTACCACATCCATTGATGGATTTCTCCAGAACACTTCGTATCACTACGAACGTCCATAATGCTTGGACATGCCATCATATAGTTACATACGAACTCGAAGGAATTCGTTCCAGATTCGAGGATGGTTTCCGGTTCAGGAGAAAAAGAATAAGATTATTCAGATGTCTTTTCCCATTACCTTCTCTTAGGTTGCGAGGGCTCCTGGCATAAAGAGTGTACACCTATTACGCTTATTGTATAGTCTTCTTCCAAACCTTAGGCTAGTGCCAAAGGGTAGGGAAGGAAGAAAACCAATTAGTCTAAAGAAGGTGTACAGAAGGTAATAAGTAAAGGCATAATAAAGGGATTGTAGTGAGAGCATGGAAGTATACGGTTACAGTCATGAATCAGGATAGTGGAAGAGGCATTACTAGGAATACTCGGTTACCCCTTCGAAACATATTCATGTTTCAGTTTCACTGTGCGATGTTAATTGAAAATTGTTTTCCCAAATTGAAATCTAACTCCAGGGTATCTATTTACCAGATCAGTTTCTCACATCTATATGTTATTACAGATGGTGAGTGGGCGTAAAATATTGGGAATTGGGTGATTAAATCCTCATAATATCGGAATTCGTTGTAATTGGTGATATTTGAGGAAATCGCCTGGGTTTTGCCTAACGGAAAATATTTGGTTTTGAATATCCGTTGTTATGCACCAATTTCAAACTGATATATCTATACATTTATTTTATAAAGTGAGATATAATCTTTTGAAATTATGTCTGTGACATTTACCTATATTAGTTGATGGTTAGGTAAGGTACATTCAACAACAGTCTAATTTTTCTTAACCATAGTACAGTTTTCAACCTACGACGCACAAGGTGTGAGTTATTAAACTCAATGGACTTATACAAAGTATTGTATGTTGTCCAGGGTTCATTAGGACAAAGGGGTTGGTACTCATACTATATTCTGTTTATTTATGACTTCTTCAGTTCTGTACAAGTATTTCGTTGAAATGCAAGGTCCAGATATTGAGAAGTTATAGGCATAAGAATAAAGTAGAGATCCATTTATTGGAAGTGTCAGGATTCTTCGAGGTAATCGAAGATGTAGATGCTTATGTTTGGTATTCTGATGATAGTAATGGTTTTGAGAACTTGCTTCTCTTTCGGGTTACTCATATATGGATGCACTCCTAGTTGAGTAATGATGATTGGCCTCATTCCATTTGGTTGATATGCACTGGAAACAGCTGCATGATTTTGAATCTGGTTCCAATAAAATCTGTGCTTTTGTTTCTATATGGGATATAGAATCAATTTGTATCTTAACGATGTTAAGATATAGGGAGTTGTCCGGCTGATGCTTAAAACCAGAATCTGGACAAATTCAAGGCACATTTCAGTAATGGCCATTTGTGGGTTATCCCGGGCTTTGACGAGGGTTAACTTTCTATCATCAGGAAGATCAATAGTGATGTTGTTCTTGACTCGCCACAGTTTTAGTAAAAATGGATTTTTCAGAAAACAGAAGTGGGAGTATGGTAGAACCGGAAGTGATTCCAGAACCACAAACGATTACTGAAAACTTAATAGAACCTAAAGATTCAATCAGGTTTGACATTCCGTTAGTCACTCCGCAAATTTGGTAGGTAACCTTAGGCACCCGAGAGGTACTTCGGTCTTCTCAGAGACGGTGACAGGGAGGTTCTTGTTTACACAGACTTGCCATTGCTGTTGTTCTAGACTATAAGACCTGGCAGGAGGATGAGTATAGAGTCGTTGTAAACTAGGTTTAGAAGTGCACATTTATATGACTCTTCCAGAGGGTTGTTATAGTCAGTGGGAGCAGCGGAAGCATAGTGGGCAAGTAGCTTATGTCTATTTATAGACTAAAGCAGGTATAGTGGAAATAGATCATCTATTTTTGATGTGACAGTCATTGGCTTTAACTTCATCAGAATAGGAGATGGATCCGGTAAGAAGGTAGTAGGGTGTGATGTCCTGGTATTTGGGATGACATGCACTTTATAGGAAGTAAAATTCCTATACTACGATCGGTTATACTGTGGTTGTCACACAGTAGTTTCTCCATATAGGACATGGATATAATATCAGGATTTCTGGTTACTAGATCTATGGTTTTAGATCTATATTTGGGAAGTGTCCCAATTTGGGCACTTGACACTATTCTAAAGTGTTTTAGAATGGACGACTCCTAGGATGGTGGTGTACCTGCAGGTGATGGAGTCACCCTCTCTAAAGGATGTCTTACGGACTGAAGGGGAGAGGGATTTGCATGATTGGCATATCACTTGCTTACGCAATTGAGTCAATCATGTGATGTTAAGTACCACACCAGATATTGTTTTTGCACTAGCTGCAACAAACATATATTAATCTAATCCTGGAGAAATGTAGGGAAGCAGTTTATGAACATAAATGGATGTTCTTGGGATATAGTAATGGCTGCCTCCTTCAGGAGACGGTTATCATTTCAGGCTTTCAAGGTGACCAGGATGACAGAGTGGCTGTCAGAGTTATAGTTTTTCTCTCCTCTGAGGGACAGTATGCTAGACAGGTGGTCCAAGCGGATACTGAGGAAGACATGGCGCAGTATACTGATTAAGTTCAGTGGACGATATAGTCTAAGAAGTTTGCTGGATTTGGAGTTCTTTTGTGAATCGGGTCCCATCAGATATCCAGACATATTCTAAGACAGGTATTGCTCATTTCGGGAGATAGCTTTCTCCGCGAAGTTGAGATATAGAGAGATACAGAAAGAAACACTGGAGCGGATCCACTCACTGAGGCTATTTCTCGAACGCGATAATTTCGCAAACGGCCTTTGCGAGGCTGATTAGTAGAGAAGTTGGGTGTTCGGTATCACATGGACTGTGAGTATCGACACCGCAATAATTAGCCTTAAGTGCAAGTGGGAGATTGTTGGCTATAGTGCCTTCAAGACAATTATCATAGTCGCAGGTAGGCGATTGTGATGATTGAGGGAGGACCTATACCGGTAGAACAATCTTACTCGACATAATGGTATGCTATCTGGTTTGTCTTTATCATCATGTACATGTTGATAGAGCCCATAGGATTCTTGCTTGACTACCAACATTATGATGGTGATCATATACATGGGAGCTGGGGGTCTATAAGCACATCCTTAAATGTCCCTAGTCGTGGGAGTTTCAAGACTGGGCATCGATATTCCAGAGTAAACTAGTGTATACTTATCTAGACCCTGACGAAGGGCGGTTGCCGGTCTCACAAGCCATTGGTGTCAGTTGTTCACCTAAGATAGTATACAGGTGCTCATTAGATTATGAGTATACTGGACGGACTCGCCGGGAACATGCTAGTTGGTATTATACATATTATTAGATAGCAGTTCCCTGGTGACATGTGTACAAGTTAGTTTGTCTACCTGAGATCGTCATTTGTCTGAAGTGAATTCCCACTGTGCTTTGATTACTACTCTACCATGGCTCAAAGGAGTCGTGCAAACAGGTTTTAGTTGGGTACGGTCCCGAGCCATATGGAGGCAGTGAGTGGATCGTCGGGGATTCGTCTCTCCCGGTATTGGGGGTTGATGTCACGTTGTGCACGGGTGGCCATCACCAAAAATCCTCAGCCGGGGTATACGAGAATTACCGATCCAGGATTGATAGTTTCTCAGGTGGTGATTGGTTACACACCGACACGAATTAACACGTTATTAAGGGTTTGACTTTATCCACCCCCTTAGACTCGATATGCGATACTTTTAGACGAACAGACCGGACTGTACGGATATTGTCACTGTCAGGCTCAGTAGGGGTTCAGGATGAGTTTGCTCGTCGTCCTCCCTTTCGCTCAATACCTGGGTAGCCGTTACATACAGCTAGTGCCGCTGACGTGCTTGTGGTTAAACCCATTGTCAGCGTATTGACGAGTCTTTAGAGTCCCACACAGAGGGTTTTCACGGTTCAGGCGATATGGCGTAGATGACGTATGTTGGTACATACAGATGTCCGATTAAATATGTGTACATGCTGCACAGACTTTAATCGGACGGCTGATAATACTAGCGGTTTAGAATTAAGCCGGATTATTAAATCAGGTTTTGATTTAATAGTTTATATATATGTGTGTGTATATATATATATATTCTAGTATTATTGTTCACTATTCTTTTTCTCTCTTGGCTATTCGTATATTTGTATGAATACACATATATGTATTTCGATACGTGTACCGGGTTGTATTCCGTATTTATACGAAATAGTTTCTAGAAGATGTCTACCTCATTAATTGATTTTCTTTTTTAGAAAATTAATTTGGGAAATGAGGTGGAGGGGGTGAGGTGGCATGAACATTGTTTTAGCATGTAGAGAGGTATGGCCACACATTGTTTATTTGGAAAATGGATGAGATATTTTTGGGAATGAGAGAGAGAGAGACGGGGCAGCCACTTGAGGATGTGAGCTTGGCTCATGATTTTCTCAAATCGATATTCTTCACTTGCTCACTCTCTCACTCACACTCATAAAAGACTTAGCCATTTTTTCTTTAGATGCTCATGCCATTGTTTTCTTCACCTCCTTCATCTTCTATAGTTGCTCCCTTGAGCAATTGTGATGAGAGAAAAATATAGTGACACATTCCTACACCTCCACTCTCCATTGCTAGAAACCTTGGAGCATCGGTTGTCTCGTTTGGCGAGGCTGAAGCTTGTGTCGTTTCCCTCAGGTGGATCATCGTAGATGGAGGAAGACCGGCAACCAAACTCGATCCGGACGACCACTAGAAGCTTGGAATGAAGACCGGAGGACACGGATCAACTCGGTATAACCATTCTAACTTCTTTATGTTAGCTTACTAGTTTAGGGTTTAGGGTAGATCCGGGCATCGGGTAATGGTAGCGCCAGTTTAGTAAATTTTTGTTCCGCATTTGGCCACGGTTTGATGGTCGGGGCGCTGCCGTAACCCAAAAGTATATGACATCGCCAGAGGGTTTCTTAGACAGTGGGAATAGCGGAAGCGTGTGCAAGCTGCTTGAATCCATCCATGGATTAAAGCAGGCATCGCGGAGATGGAACATCTGTTTTGATGAAGCTGTCAAAGAGTTTGACTTCATCAAAAAGGTAGATAAACCATGTATATATAAGAAGGTTGTAGAGAGTATGGTTGTCTTTCTCGTATTGTACGCGGATGACATACTCTTGATAGGAAACGATGTTCCTATGCTACACTCGGTAAAGCTCCTTTTATCACACAAGTTCTCCATGAAAGATCTAACTGATGCCTCCTACATCCTGGAGATACAAATCTATAGAGATAGATCTAAATGGATTTAGGATTGTCCCAATCTAGGTATATAGACACCATACTAAAGGGGTTTTGTATGGAATATTCTAAGCGTGGTAATGTAACCGCTTGTTCAGGGATCTCTCTCTCTAAAGAGATGTCTCCCAAGACTGATTTGGAGAGTGCTCGCATACAAGGGATACCCTATGCTTCGGCAGTCGGGTCAATCATGCATGCGATGTTGTGTACCAGACCGGATTTAGCTTACTCGCTAGGTGTAGTGCATAAGTATCGAAAAGGTCTTGGGGAAAACCTCTGGAAAGCTGTGAAGAACATTCTTAAGTACTTGAGAAGGACTAAAGAGATGTTCTTGGTGTATGGTAACGGTGAACTCCAGGTGGAGTCCTTTACCGATTCGAGCTTCCAGAGTGATAAGGACGACTGAAAGTCAGTCTTGGGTTTTGTCTTCACTCTTAGTGAAGGGATGGTATGTTGGAAGGGTTCCAAGCTATATACCGTAGCAAACTCGTTGATAGAGGCTGATTACATCGCTACCAACGATGCTGCCAAAGAGACTGTCTGGATGAATAAGTTCATAAGATGAACTTGGTTCCTATCATTGGGTATCCAGTACCTGTGTATTGTGATGACAATGGAGTTGTGGCTTTGGCCTAGGAATCCCGATCCCGTCAGCGATCCAGACATATTCTTAGACAATATCACCTGATCAGGGAGATGGCCGATCTCCAGGAGATCGAGGTCAGGAGAGTTGACACAGAGGATAACACAGCAGATCCACTTACCGAGGCCCTCCCCCAGATGCTATTCGAGAGACTTTTGGGACGTTGGGTATGAGATACTACAACAACTGGCCTTAGTGCAAGTGGGAGATTGTTAGGAATATGTATGCCCTAGAGGCCATTATTGTTGATATAGTGGATGCTTGGACATATATATAGAGGACTTTCTTGATCGGCATGCTAGTATGGTATTTGGTTACATTTATCTTAACATGTAGACTGGTATCTTTAAACCGTCTGTCTCTTACATGTTGATAAAGCCTTTAGGATATGTACTTTGTTGGCTATATGTTCATACCATAATATTGCATTATTATATTCCCCATTCTTATGCATTTTACAAATAAACAGGTGCTTTTAACCCATGTCTGCTACATAGTACAGGTTACAGGTTCTTGGAGCAAAAACAGTGAAAAAGATAAAAGACGATACAAAAGTGAGACTACGACCAACAAATAGAAGGATCTTGATCAAGCCTACACAAAAGATTAGTTCACAAAGTACAAGGCAACGCAAGGTCCAAGATTACAAAGCGAACGGTTAAAAGTCCACTGCAATTGTTCACTGGGAGATCTGGAAGAAACCTAGAAGCCATTTTGATAAAAGTATTAAAGAAGTAGGAAGAATAAAAAGCCCAGAACAAGCATAAAAGTTTTCAGCAGACGAGCCTACTATTGGGCCGCGGAACCGCGGCCCAACCCTTGCTGCGGCCGCGGTTCCGCGGCCATCTAAATTTCGGAGATGAAATATTTTTTACCATAATTCAAGTCTGCGCTGAAAAGTCTTGCTAGGGGTATTTTTGTAAATGCAGACGTGCGGCAATTGTAAACCTAGGGTTTTCTATGTCCTATAAATAGAGACCCAATTCATTGTATTTGTTCATGCCTCCTTTCATTAATAAAATTCAGAATTCTTTTTGGAGAGCATCAATTTAGGAGTAAAGTTTTCAATTCTTGCCCTAGGTAATTTCTATTCTTGCCCTAGTTAAATTTAATTTCTTGCCCTAGTTAGATAGTTAGATCTTTTATTCTCTACCCTAGATAAATGTTCTTCAATTCCCTAATGAGCAAGTAGTCTCCTCGCTTGTTAGGGTTAGATTTGGGGAAGGTTTGAGAGATGAAGATCTCTCACCCCTTTCTTGCCCATCATATATAATTAATAGGACTCCATGCATACATGCACATACCGCTCCCTACGGCACCCTATCCCTCGAGGTAGCGGTGATACTGTAGTATAAAGGCCCGGTTGTGATTGTTTTCAATGGAGGTTAGGATAAGGATTGATAAAGGAAGGACAAGAATCTAGAGGAAGAAACATCTTTCCAAATGATTCTAATTCCCTTTATTAATAATTACCATAACTCCTAATAAGATCTTAATATAGGTATAGAAAGCGGTGAGATTTATAGACTTTCCAAACTTAACCTAGACCTAACCCTAGCAAGATTTAGATCTAGATTAATTCAGTTTTTAGATTAAATCAATCCGACGCCCATCGGAATTAACTCGTAAGAGCGATTAGGAAATTCACAACATCCCTGTGGACCGATCCGTACTCACCGGCTAGTTACCAAGCGACGCCGTTCTTGATTGCGGTTACTAGATATTTTTGATACAAATCAAATGGCGCCGTTTGAGGGGGTGAAGAGGCGGTTTGAGGTCCTATTTCCTGCCCTTTGGAACAGTTAGGAGCTGTCTAGCTGACCTAGGTGACCCTAGATCTAGGCCTGATTGTGCATTTCTGGTTGATTGCATTTGTGTCTAAGCCCTTTATCGGAAATCTTTTTTTGCAAAAAGTTAGAAATAAAAAAAAGGAAAATTTTTATAAAAAGACTTGCAACTTTTGTCGCTAAGAAATCCGTGCACCCCAATCTTCTTTCTCTTCTCCCTCTTACATCATGGGTACCCCACCTCATAAATCTCTTGCCGAACTTTGGTATCCTGAACCTAACTTTGCCTCGTACGTCAATTGTTTCGGTCGATTTAAGGACGATCCCTCCATACCCAAAATTTCTTTGAAAGATCAAATAGAAACGTCTAGGAGAAACAGTTCGACATTGCAATCCACTTTGTGTCAACCATGTCAACCTTCACCACCTTCTTATGTTGACACCACTTTTTCGAGTCCTATTGTAACTCCTAAACCGATGTCTATTGTTGAGCATATTGCACAATCTCGTAGCCGATCTTTCACTCCTCTCCACACATCCAGTTCTAGGGATCAACAAGTCCATTCATCTTTTTATCCAAATGTTGATCATATTCTGGTCCAACCATCCAATTCCTACCAGTACTACCCGACTTTCCCACCTTCACTAGACATTGCTTCTACACAGCCATTTGGGAGTTTCACGTATCAAAACCATTTCGAATCTTTTACCGAAACCCCTTCACAACCCATGTCTAATTTGGAACAGTCGTTGGAAGCTTATATTTTAGCAACAAACAAAATGGTGAGGAATGTGGATGCGTCCATGGCCGCCCTTATGCAACCTAGTGAACCGGTAGCTAGTTTCCAACTAGCTCCAAAAATTCCAATGTATAAGGAGGTGGTTGGACAGAGTGAGAATTTGATAGGAGCGAGTGAGTTCTACACATTTCCAAATCAAACCTACTCATACCCAATTGAAGCCCACAACTCCGGTTTTCCATCGATTGTCCCAAATGATTCATAAGTTGAGAATAAAACATCTAACGAGTTGTGTGACTTTGTAGTGCTTGATTTGCCAGATTGTGAAGAATCTCTTTCGAGTGAAACTACACCTAATCCTTTCGATCTTTACACCTCCAATCTAGAACCTGAATTGATAAATATCTATGCTTTTGACGAGGTGTCAGAAAAAATTGATTTTCACTTGATTGAGAATATAGACGCCGTGAATATTTTGGATGATGAACCCGTCGATTTGATTGAAATTTTATGTCCAATTCATCATCCCGAGTCATTAAATGTTTCTCCCGAACTTCATATGCATCTTGATTTTGATGATAATGGCATGGATAGGCTAAATTTTGAGGAAATTATTGAGGAGGAACCAGTTTTGTTTGACGAGTCGGATTTCCCAATTCATCATGTCCCTTCCACTGATTGTGTACACCCTCCTGAATCTTTAACTGATACCCTTCCTTACTCACTTCCCTCCGTCCTCATTCCGACCTTCCAAGAGACCGTTACGCTTTCATCTCCAATACCAAGTTCGACGTACCCATGTTTGCTCACGAATCTTGAGGGATTTAATCTCATTTTTCCGCGGGTTGATAGATTAGCATAATCGTTTTTTACACATCGGTCATTACAAATTGTGCTCATTTATACACTCCACCCCCACCCTCAAGTTTGTATTCCCACTTTCTTTGGTTCTGCTAGTCTTCCTTTAATGATGCCGAGTGTTGATGAATCACAATCCGATATTTTGAGTTCAATAATTTTCAATTGGACCTTCGATGACAGTTTCGAAGATATTTTCGCCGACGAACTCGCATTTTTAAACGATACGAATTTTGTGATTAATCAACCTCCACTTGAAGAAGTGGAACCACTACCATTTCTTTTCCCCTTCCGCCATTCTTCTCCTCCACCGAGACCGTATACTGCTTCTATCTCGACACGGTCTCGTGTGCTTCTCAACTCATTTCTCTACACCCCATTCTTTTACCAACTCTACCATTATCACGATAGAATTTTTGAATGGTTGGTACTAACATTTGTCTTGTGTAAGGCCTTTCTTAAGTTTGGGGGGATCCTTGTTGTATATATATTTTGTTTTTTCTTTTAACAAAAAAAAAATTAAAAAAAAATTTTTTTTTTGCAAATAAATAAACAGGGGAGTGCCGACATTCTCAACCCTCTTGGTATAGCATGACAGTGAGGACACTGTCAAGTTTAAGTTTGGGGGTATGCTCGGTAAGCCTTCTTCCATCGCATTCATATGTACTTATTTTTGCATTTGCATACTTATTTTAAAACCCATAAAAATTGAAAATTTTCAAAAATTATAAAAAATTAATGTATTCAATTTGGGCCTAATTAACTTGAGTTTGACAAAAGGTTAACTAGTTAGGAACAACTAGATCTTAAACTTAGTAAATTAAAAACCCTAAAAATAACCTTTCTTAAAATTTAACGGTAGAAAGTATATGTCTTTGTAGTTTATCTAGAAATAGGCAAATTTTGAGTTCACTTCTTGGGCTAAGTCAAAACAAAGGAAAAGTATTGATATTTTAATTAGAGTATAAGTTTGAAAAATAATTCCTAGCTTAAGTCTAAATTCTGAAAATATATACCCTACAAATTGCACAAACACGCACCTTGAAACTTGGAATAGTAGAGGAGACCTTGAAATGCTCTTGTCTAAAGTCCTTAGTACGAAGAAAATATAAAATACAAGCGTGAATAAAGAGATAATAAAAAAAATGAACTCTGGTTTTTGTGATTACTTAAGGCTGCAAAAATAGAAAAATATTTAGCGAGGGTGCTTCATCACCTAGTGCCTTAGACTAACTGGTTTGGGAGTCACTGCTAAAGCCTTAGGTGTTGCAAGACTAGGAATTACGCTTTAATATGCAAACACATCTTGTAATTGGTTGTTGGTACCTCAAGAAGTATTAACAATCGCATGAAGGATGTGTGAGCGAAATTCATCTAAAAATTCTCCAATTAAGAAGTGCTTTGGACAACGGACAAGAGTATGATTACTTGATTTGAATTTCCAAGTGTAGGGGTGATATACACACACACATAGGGGTATGTGATTGGAGTTTAGATAAGAGATGGGAGTGAAGAATAGAACTTATATCTTTAGTAGAGTTGATAAAAATTCCTACGTGGAGATGGACCCCTAGAAGAAAAACTTAAGAGATGTCGAAAGCTAAGTAAGTCTACAAAACATATATAATCTTAAGTTAAATGATAAGGAAGCGTGAATAATATGGGTGGGTGATTTATGTGTCAAAGATAATAGAATTCCTTGTTAGAAAACCTAATTGGAGAATAAAAGTTAATGGGCCAAATTGATAGGATTTTGTGGGTAGTATTCGCTGAAAACCCTCAAGAGACAACACTCCTCCTACTAGGGACACCTAGAGGTTTAACGGCTTGTTGCACGAGCTCAGTGCAATCGCGTTTCCCTGCGAAAGTGAGGTTAGGTTTTTGTCAAGAATAAAACTAGGTTTGCTCGAGGACGAGCAAAAGATAAGTTTGGGGGTATTTGTTCATACCATAATATTGCATTATTATATTCCCCATTCTTATGCATTTTACAAATAAACAGGTGCTTTTGACCCATGTCTGCTACATAGTACAGGTTACAGGTTCTTGGAGCAAAAACAGTGAAAAAGATAAAAGACGATGCAAAAGTGAGACTACGACCAACAAATAGAAGGATCTTGATCAAGTCTACACAAAAGATTAGTTCACAAAGTACAAGGCAACGCAAGGTCCAAGATTACAAAGCGAACGGTTAAAAGTCCACTGCAATTGTTCACTTGGAGATCTGGAAGAAACCTAGAAGCCATTTTGATAAAAGTACTAAAGAAGTAGGAAGAATAAAAAGCCCAGAACAAGCACAAAAGTTTTCAGCAGATGAGCCTACTATTGGGCCGCGGAACCGTGGCCCAACCCTTGCTGCGGCCGTGGTTTCGCGGCCGTGGTTTCGCGGCCATATAAAGCTCGGAGATGAAATATTTTTTACCATAATTCAAGTCTGCGTTGAAAAGTCTTCCTAGGGGTATTTTTGTAAATGCAGATGTGCGGCAATTGTAAACCTAGGGTTTTCTATGTCCTATAAATAGAGACCCAATTCATTGTATTTGTTCATGCCTCCTTTCATTAATAAAATTCAGAATTCTTTTTGGAGAACATCAATTTAGGAGTAAAGTTTTCAATTCTTGCCCTAGGTAATTTCTATTCTTGCCCCAGTTAAATTTAATTTCTTGCCCTAGTTATATAGTTAGATCTTTTATTCTCTGCCCTAGATAAATGTTCTTCAATTCCTTAATGAGCGAGTAGTCTCCTTGCTTGTTAGGGTTAGATTTGGGGAAGGATTGAGAGATGAAGATCTCTCACCCCTTTCTTGCCCATCATATATAATTAATAGGACTTCATGCATACATGCACATACCGCTCCCTACGGCACCCTATCCCTCGAGGTAGTGGTGATACCGTAGTATAAAGGCCCGGTTGTGATTGTTTTCCATGGAGGTTAGGGTAAGGATTGATAAAGGAAGGACAAGAACCTAGAGGAAGAAACATCTTTCCAAATGATTCTAATCCCCTTTATTAATAATTACCATAACTCCTAATAAGATCTTAATATGGGTATAGAAAGCGGTGAGATTTATAGACTTTCTAAACTTAACCTAGACCTAACCCTAGCAAGATTTAGATCTAGATTAATTCAGTTTTTAGATTAAATCAATCCGACACCCATCGCAATTAACTCGTAAGAGTGATTAGGAAATTCACAACATCCCTATGGACCGACCCGTACTCACCGGCTAGCTACCAAGCGACGCCGTTCTTGATTGCGGTTACTAGATATTTTTGATACAAATCACTATAGTGCCCTTAAGTCAATTGTTGATCGCATGCACGTGATTGCAATGATTGAGGGAGGACCTATACTGGTTTGTCTTTATCATCGTGTACTTGCTTCATGTGACATTACAGATCACTATTACATGTTGATAGAGCCTATAGGATTCTTGCTTGACTACCAGCAGTATGATGGCGATCATATACGTGAGAGCTGGGTGGTCTATAAGCACATCCTTAAAATGTCCCTAGTCATAGGAGTTTCGAGATTGGGCATCGATATTCTAAGAGTAGACTAGTGTATACGGATCGAGACCCCGACGAGAGGCGGTGGCCGGTCTTACAAGCCATTGGTGTCAGTTAGTTCACCAAAGATGTATACAGGTGCTCATTGGGTTATGAGTACACCGGATGGACTCGCCGGGAACATACTAGTCGGTATTATACCTATTGTCAGATAGCTGTTCTCTGGTGACATGTATACAGGTTAGTCATTGACCTGAGATCGTCATTTGTCTTGTGTGAGTTCTCTCTGTGCTTTGATTACTACCCTACCATGGCTCAAAGGAGTCGTGCAAACAGATTTTATTTGGGTACAGTCCCGAGCCATATGGAGGTAGTGAGCGGATCGTCAGGGGATTCGTCTCTCCCGGTATTGGGGGTTGAAGTCGCGGAGTGCACGGGTGGCCATCACCAGAAATCCTTGGCCAAGGTAATCGAGAATTACTGATTCGGATCAGTAGTTTCTCAGGTGGTGATGGGCTTCATACAGACACTAAATGTCGCGTTATTCGGGATCTGACTTTATCCACCCCCTCGACTCGATATGCGATACTCATATACGAATAGACCGGACTGTATGGATATTGTCACTATCAGGCTCAGTAGGGGTTTTAGGATGAGTTTGCTCGTCGGCTTCCCTTTCGGACAATACCTGGGTAGCCGTTATGTACAGCTAGTGCCACTGACGTGCTTGTGATTAAACCCACTACCAGCGTATTGACGAGTCTTTAGAGTCCCACACAGAGGGTTTCACTGCTTCGGGCGAAACGTTGTAGAGGCCGTATGGTTTTATGGCAGGGTTCGATCATATATGTGCACTTGTGCACGGATCATGATCGGACGGATATTACTAGCGGACTTTGGTTTAAGCCGAATCCTAGTATTATATTGTTGGATTATTTTCGTAGTATTCGTATTCAGTCGGAATGCGGATGCGGGTATGTATATATAGATGAGGGGTATTCTTGTATTTCTTTACAAGTTTACTTTAGAAGATGCTTTTTCTTTTTGGATTAAACATTTTGGTTTAAATGTTTATTGTATGGAAAGTGTGACTCATTCTTGGCATGGCTCATGCATGCACTTAGTGACTCATGGTGGTGGGTCATAGTGGCATGATGAATTCTTGGTTTGTAGTGTGGGATATTTGTTGTGAGCAAGTGAGATATTTTTTCTTGAGTTGTTTTCTTTAGTTGCTCTCACTTTACATATATATTTCTCACAACAAAAACTCACACACACACACCACACAATGAGAAAAGGCAGCAGCCCCTCTTTTCTTTGGTTGCAATTTTTTGCTTCACACTTTCTTCTCCATGGCATCTTCTTCGACCACAATCCAAACCCTCTCATGAGTTGAGAATCCTTGGGTGTTTTAAGACAAAATAATTACACACACTCTCTTCTTCATCTTGGCTATCTAGGTTAGCAAACTAGGTACCCGAGTTGCTTCGGTTTTGAGGCAGGAGCCCGTATTACTAACCCTCGACGTGGATCTTCTTTGATGCGGGGAGACCGGAGATCAAACGTGATCAAGGAAGCCACGAGGAGCTTTGGACAGAGGTTGAAGACCAAAGTACACGGATTGATCAGTATAACTTCTCTAAACTCCTTTACATGTTTTGTTATCTAAGGCTTATGGGTCGATCCGGGAATCGAGTTCTGTGAGCGCCGGTTTCTAAAAGTTTTTGTTCCGCATTTGGCTACGGATTGATGGCCGGGGCGCTGGAGTAACCCAACATGGTATCAGAGCCACTCCATTAGCCTTAGTTAACTCTTTGCGACATTAGAAATCCACCGTTTTTGTTGTGCAAAAACTGCCGACAAAAACAGTTCCGAAAACTGAAAGTTTGAGATGTTTGCACACCCCGTGGGTTCACGGTTTGAACTGAGAAGCCGCGGGGTGGTGCATGGGCATCCCAGGGAAACCTCGCTGGGCCCACTCCCCAAGACCACTAAAATGTGGTCTTGGCAGTGGGGACCCGAAACTGCCCCACCTTGGGCAGTTTCGGGTCTGCCTCACCCCCTGGCCACCTCATGGTGGTCTTGGGGGTGGGGTACCCCCTCTAAGCCCCCAACTTGAAGTTAATTTAGTGCTCTAACTGACCGCGAAGGTTCAGATGCGTTTCGTTGTGATTCGGAATTCCAGATTGGCTTTAAACGGTCGTTTTTTGGAACTTTATCTCACTGTTTTTTTCATGGTTTTAGAAATTGGTTTAGTTTGCTAATTGTGTGCGGAATTCTAATGTCATAGATTTCAGTACATAAATTCTATTTGCGACCGTGAATGTCATTAGAGCGTTGAAACTCATCTAATTTCTATATGCTCTTTTAGACGGGTTTGCGAGCGTGACATTCACGTTGATGTTTTGTTTTGTGCTGTAGTTGTGGCGGAATCATCGTGGTGGATAGCTTGGGTGCAATGGTAGTACAGTTTGGATTAGCGTCCTACATGTAGACTGTCGTCACTACCTGTTTGTATATTATTTGTTTGGGGCATGATCGGGTTGAGGTCGATGTCACCGTTGTACATATTTTTCTTTTCTATACTAGGATTACCCCACGGTGGAGTGCACGGATAGCCGGGTTCTGGAGGGCAACGGGTCCGCATCTCATGGCGTTGAGACGGAGGGGGCCTCACTCTAGAATTGGCGGGCTATTCACCGCACTCGTAAGGGGTACAGGTTGACCCAAGGGGGGGTGCTCAAGTTACCGGATTCCGTGAAGTGCCGGGTGGCCCATTCACTTTGATGAAGGGGGTTGCCTCACTTCTGGTTTTGGCAGGTAACTTGCCGCGCTCATAGGGGTCTAGGTTTTTATTGCACAGGCTATCCACATGACCAGGGGAACGTCAGGTTTCACTTGCGGCTCAAAGGAAAGCCGGGGCTCCCAGATTATCAGTATTGTTCTGTAATGCTTATCGCTATTCTGTGATGTTGCATATATCATGCCTGGAACGATTATTATATATTTATATATATACTAGTAGATGTTGTATATGTTTTTCACCCGCGCTAATCTAGCCCCCGCTCTGTCGTTAGTTAAGTAACCTAACGGGTGATGACAAGGCCGAGTGGCGAATGCGGATGGCATATACGTACATCATATTTTCGTTCTTTTCTGGTGTGATTAATTGATGGGACTGTGTTGATTCTGATCAATGTAAGAAAAACAGACCTATTCGATGTTGTTGGAACAATTTTCAAAAGCCGTTATTACAAGGACGTTTTCTTTTGTTTTGCATAGCGGTATTCGGTTATGAATATCCAACACCTCATTCGACGAGGCAAGAGCCGAGATCCCTTCACCAGGAGTGACCTCTTGGGCAGAAGTTTGCATCAGGGTAATAACTTCACTATAGTCGATTACTTTTTTGCTTTGCATCGAGGTATTCAGTTGGGAATATCCTGCAGCTCATTCAACGAGGAAAGAGCCGACATCCCTTCACGTGGAGTGACCTCTTTAGCAAAGGTTTTCGCCACTATATATTTGTAAAGCTATCCGGTTCTTTCAACGATATCAAGTCCATTACGTTAAAGGTTTTTTGCCAAAAACCATTCGTAGCCCTCCGTCATTTCAGACGGGTAGCACTTAGTATTCATGCTATGTATGTTGGCCTTCGTCAAGGCATAGTGTATGGTAGCTATTTGTTACTTTTCTATTGCATAGATAGATGCGTTGGTTTGAGACAGTCGTACTACTATGTTGGCCTTCTTTAAGGGTATGTATGGGTGGGTTCAAATTAACCTGGACAATGATGGGTAGAACTTGACATGTGACTTATGATATGTTGGCCTTCGTCAGGTCATAAGAGCATGGGGCAGAAATCACATCAGGAGTTTCAAACATACAGGAAACTTGCCAGGCATGCGCATACCTTCTGGAGTGTGATAACTTGAGTGGATTCCATCATGTTATCATGCGATGATAGTTGGATCGCGATTCCCACTGATGAGTTGGTTTACTCCTCGGGTGATTTTAGATGATCCCGACTAATTCTTCTTTTGGGTTTGGAGGAGAATTTGTGGATACAGTGGGAGACATCCTGATTAGATAAAGTGATTAACCATTCTGATCTAGGTTAGAGTGCACGCTGAGTGTTTCTTCTTTGGCAGCGACCATGGCCCGATCCTAGACTAGAACTCATGAACCAAGTTAACCGAACTTTCTTAAAACACTTTGGCTTTTGAATTGCCAGAGTCGTATTTATCATTGCCGCTCTTACTTTTACCCTTTGAATTTCTCCGAAACATTCCATATAACTATGAACATCCACATTTATTGGATATGACCATCATATAGTTACATACGAACTCGAAGAAACTTGTTTCAGATTCGAGAATGGTTTCCGGTTCTGGAGAAATTGAATATGACTATTCAGTTGTCTTTTCCTTTTACCTTCCCTCAGATTGTGAGGGCTCCTAGGATTAGGAGAGGGTATACCTATTGCACTTATTGGATAGTCTTCTTCCAAACCATAGGCAGGTGCCGAAAGGTGGGGAAGGAAGAAAACCGTTTATCCTATGTGTGGTGTACAGAAGATAATAAGTAAAGATAAATTAAGGGATTAGAAAGAGGGCAAAGTAAATTGCGACTGCTATCATTCATGAAGAAACCGTGTATATCATCGCCACTCCTACTTCACCTTTGAATTTCTCCAGAACACCCCGTATCACTACGAAGATCCGCATTTATTGGATAATCCATCGTATACTTACATACGTACTCGAAGGAACTTGTTCCAGTTCGAGGATGGATTCTGGTTTAGGAGAAATAGAATAAGGATTATTCAGTTGTCTTTTATCTTTACCTTCTCTCAGGTTGCGAGGGATCCTAGGGTTAGGAGAGTACACCTATTACACTTATTGGATAGCCTTCTTCCAAACCATAGGCTAGTGCCGAACGGTAGGGAAGGAAGAAAACCATTTAGCCTAAAGGTAGTGTACAGAAGGTAATGAGTAAAGATAAATAAAGGGATTTGGAAAGATGGAAAGGAAATATATGATCACAGTCATGAATCTGGATAATGGAAGAGGCATTACTAGGAATTCCCGGCTACCCCTTCGAAACATTTTCATGTTTCAGTTTCATTATGCATTGTTAATTGAAAACTGATTTCCCAATTAGATCCTTGCTCCATGGTATGTATTTACCAGGTATGATTCTCACATCTGTATGGTTTTACAGATGATGAGTGGGAGTATATTATTGGGAATTATGCGATTATATCCTCTTTATATCGGAATTCATTGTAATTGGTGATATTTGAGGAAATCGCCTGAGGTTTTGCCTGACGACAAATATTTGGAATTGAATATCCGCTGTTATCCACCAATTTCAAACTGATATATCTGTATGTTTATATTATAAAGTAAGATATAACATTTTGAAATTATGTCCATGATATTTACCTATATCAGTTGATGATTGGGTAAGGAGGATTAAACAGCGGTGTAATTCTTCTTAACCATAGTACAATTTTCAACCTAAGACACACAGGGTATGAGTTATTCAAACTCAGGGGACTTATACAAAGAATTGTATGTTGTCCAGTGACCATTAGGACAACGGGGTTGGTGCTCGTACTATATTTTGTTTACTTGTGACTTCTCCAGTTTTGAGTATTTCGTAGAAATACAAGGTCCAAGTTTTGAGAAGTTATAGGTACAAGAATAAAGTAGAGAACCATGTGTTGCAAGTATCAGGATTCTTCGAGGTGAACAAAGATGTAGATACTTGTGTTTGGTATTCAGTTGAAAATAATGGTTTTGAGAACTTGCTTCTCTTTCAGGTTACTCATATCTGGATGCACTCCTAAGTTGAGTAATGCTGATCGGCCTCTCTCAATTTAGTTAACATGCACTGGAGACAGCTGCATGATTTTAATCTGGTTCCAATTCAATCGGTGCCTCTGTTTCTATATTGAATATAGAATGGTTCATATTTTAATGATGTTAAGGTATATGGAGTTGTCCGTCTTATGCTTAAAAACAGACTCTGGATAACTCAAGGCACGTTTCTGTAATGGCAGTTTGTGGGTTATCCCGGGCTATGATGAGGGTTAACTTTCTACCATCTGGGAGATCAATAGTGATATTGTTCTTGACTCGCCACAGTTTTAGTAAAATGGACTTTTTCAGAAAACAGTAGTGGGAGTATGGTAGAACTGGAAGTGATTTCATAACCACAAACGATTACTGAAAATTCAATAGAATCTAAAGATTCAATCGGGTTTGACATTCCATTAGCCACTCCACAGATATGGTGGGTAATCTCAGGCATCCGAGAGGTACTCCGGTATCCTCAAAGACGGAGACAAAGAGGTTCTTGTTGTAAAACACTGATTCCATAGTCGTGATGAATAGCCAAACCCACATCCTTAGACCCCTACGAAAGCGGCAAGTAACCCTGCCAATTCTAGAGTTAGGAGACCCGGTCTCAACTCCTTGAGTTGGTCTCCCACTGGACTCTAGAACCCGGTTACTTGTGCTCCCCGCCTTGGGTCAATCCTAATGCGGAAAAGTAAATAATATACAACAGTGGTGACATCATCCTCAACCCGGAAGTGCCCCAATAAAAGAATATTACATACAAATTTTACATGAATGAAAATAAAAACCCTCATCTCACATAAAAAAAAACCAGCTATTCTTTCACGACGATCCAATAAATTATATCAATAGCTACACATGACATCACATATCATCAACGCAAGCAAATATACGTATCTCTAAAACTCATTGACATATAACAACGAGATTGGGATACCCCACATATTACACTTACGATCGCAGAAAAGAAAACAGAAAACTACAAGAATTAGAATCCGCAATATCCTTAGACATCATAAACCCGGAATATCTCATATCCCGGATTTCTTGCCTAACTTTTAAAACTTTCATTTTAGTCTCAAATTGAAAATACTTTTCAATTGGTTGTTGGATAATTCAACAAGATTCCCGGCTTAGTGATCGCGTACAATACGCAATTGCGACGGAGTTTTGATCCGAATCAAAACTTCGTTGCAATTGATCAGTTGAGACTAAACGGCTAGCTTTACAATATACTAACTAGTTTTCATAAAACTAATTAATCCGGATTCTAGTAATTGTATCACACACATCACAAAGCTTGTAAAGTAACCGCGACATTAGAATTCTGCATGCAAGTAGCAAACTAAACTAATTTTCCAACACTTGAAAAACCTAGTGATCTAAAGTTCCAAAACCGATCGTTTTGAGCCAATCCGGGAGTCGAAACGAACTCGAAACCCGTCCGAATCTTCGTAGGGGCGAAGACCAAAAATAAACTATCGAATGGGGGCCTAGAGGTGGTACCCCACCCACGAGGCCACCACGAGGTGGCTAGGGGGTGAGGTAGACCCGAAACTGCCTATGGTGGGGCAGTTTTGGGTCCACACCACCAAGACCACCTTGTGGTAGTCTTGGGGAGTGAGCCCAGCCATTCGGTCCTTCCTGGGGTGTCCCCAGGGTGCACACGCTCTTCCCTGCGGCTTCTTGGTTCAAACCGTGAGCCCGCGGGGTGTGCAAACAACTCAAAACATCAATTTCGAAACTGTTTTTATAAGCAGTTTTCGCGCGACAAAAATGGCGGATTTCTAACGTCGCTACAAGTTACCCTAATGTTCTAGCTTGGCTTTGATACCATGAAAGTCTATTCTAGCTTCACCTTCCTCCTCAAATGTCATGGTTCAAGTTTCAACCCTCACATGAGATGTGAATCATGATGCTTGAACACACTATTGTGAGCTTTTAACATTCCTTACTTCACCATCCTACACCAAACTAGAAATTTGGTGTGGTGTGTTTGCTACACTAAAGGAGTTTAGTGTAGAGTTAGCTTGGGCTAAAGGGACTTCGGGTGGATCGTCATTGGCGCGAAGATCATGAAGGATGGTCGTTCAACTCAAAGAGGAGCCTTGTAGAGTCATATGGACTTCAACCTTGCACACCCCGCGGGCTCACGGTTTGAACCGAGAAGCCACAGGGTAGAGCATGCACACCCCGGGGACACCTTGGAGGGGTACCGAACGGCTGGTCCTAATCCCCAAGACCACCACAAGGTGGTCTTGGCGGTGGGGACCCGAAACTGCCCCACCATAGACAGTTTCGGGTCTGCCTCACCCCCTGGCCACCTCGTGGTGGCCTTGGGGGTAGGGTGCCCCCTCTAGGCCTCCCATTCGATAGTTTATTTTGGGATCTTCGACCCCGTGAAGATTCGGACGGGTTTCGAGTTCGTTTCGACTCCCGGGTTGGCTTAAAACGATAGGTTTTGGAACTTTAGCTCACTGGATTTTTCGTGTTTTGGAAAAATTGGTTAAGTTTGCTAATTGCATGAGGAATTCTATTGTCACGGTTTCTTTACAAGCTTTGTGATGTGTGTGATACAATTATTAGAATTCGGATTAATTATTTTTATGAAAACTAGTTAGTATATTGTAAAGCTAGCTGTTTAGTCTCAATTGATCGATTGCCACGAAGATTTGATTCGGATCAAAATTCCGTCGCAATTGTGTATTCTACGCGATCACTAAGTCGGGAATCTTGTTGAATTATCCGACAACCAATTGAAAGAGTTTTCAATTTGAGACTAAAATGTAAGTTTTATAAGTTAGGCATGAAATTCAGAATATGAGATATTCCAGGTTTATGATGTCTAAGGAGATTGCGGATTCTAATTATTGTAGTTTTCTATTTTCTTTTCTGCGACCGTAAGTGTAATATATGGGGTATCCCAATCTCATTGCAATATGTCAACAAGTTTTAGGGATACGCATATTTACTTACGTTGATGATATGTGATATCATGTGTTGCTGTTGATATGATATATTGGACCGTCGTGAAAGAATAGACGGGGGGTTTTATGTGAGATGAGGGTTTTATTTTCATTCGTGTAAAATCTGTATGTAATATTCTTTTATTGGGGCACTTCCGGGTTGAGGATGATATCACCACTGTTGTATATCATTTACTTTTCCACATTAGGATAGACCCAAGGCGGGGAGCACAAGTAACTGGGTTCTAGAGTCCAGTAGGAGACCATCTCAAGGAGTTGAGACCGGGTCTTCTAACTCTAGAATTGACAGGGTTACCTGCCGCTCTTGTAGGCGTCTAGGGATGTGGGTTTGGCTTTTCATTACGACCGTGGAATCCGTGTTTTACATTATTGGCTAAATTTAAAACTCGGACATCCTAGTATATCCAATATTTCATATGTTTCTTCTGCTGCTTGATTCTGTGATGTTGATCATATAACTGCATGAGACGAATGTAATATTATATATATGATATATAATAAACGTTGCTTATATTTTGTACCCGCGCTAGTCCAGTCCCCGCTCTGCCGGTAGTTAAGTAACTTAATGGTGCATGACAGGGACCCGAGACGAATGCAGATGGCATAAGCGTATGTTCTATTTTCATTTCATTTTTCTGTAATGTTTAGGAAACATTAAATGATGGGACTTCATTAATGAGATTAATGAAAAGAAAGAAACCAAAAGATGTTGTAGAATCAAATTTTCAAAAAGGGTAGCTCTAGTTTTTGCTTTGCATAGTGGTATTCCTTGATGAATATCCAGCACCTCATTCGATGAGGAAAGAGCCGAGATCCATTCACCGGGAGTGACCTCTTTAGTGAAACTAGCAAATGCTACAACCCACTCAGTTCTGTCTTTTGACTGCTTCTCTAGTTCTTGCTTTGCACAGAGGTATTTATGAGTATCCAGCACCTCATTCGATGAGACAAGAGCTGAGATCCCTTCACCGGAGTGACCTCTAAGCGAAGATAGAAAAGCCTCAAAAACACTCTTTTTCAAAATCACTAAATTCTACAACGATATCAAGTTCATTACGCTCATGGTTTTCTTAAAAACCTGCATAGCCCTCCGTCATTTCAGATAAGTACTATTTAGTATTCATGCTGAGTTTGTTGACCTCCGTCAAGGCGTAGTGTGCGGTAGCTGATTAGTGCTTATCTGCCAGCATGATATGCGATTGGATTAGGGTAGTCGTACGTCCTTGTTGACCTCCGTCAAGGGTCGTGCGGGTGGGTTTAATTCAATCAAGAAATGAACGGGTTGAACTTGACTAGCGGCCTATGGTTTGTTGACCTCCGTCAAGGTTATAGGAAGCTATGGATAAAAACCATTATCGGGAATTTCAAGTGTTGAAATTTGCAATGAGATTGCATACCGCCTATATGATA
The DNA here is from genome assembly GCA_030015575.1 of Agapanthus africanus. NCBI lineage: Eukaryota > Viridiplantae > Streptophyta > Magnoliopsida > Asparagales > Amaryllidaceae > Agapanthus > Agapanthus africanus. The sequence goes on from CM057339.1 coordinate 726,059,715, forward strand.
GTTGGATCCCGATACCCACTGCGAGTAAGAGTTACTCCTGGGAGAGTTTTGCACTTTACAATTAGCCGATCAAGTAGGTGTCTAGAAAGGTGTCAACGGGGTTATGCCTCTAGGGAAACGAGATTTATTTTAATTATGTCCGTGCGAAAGCACGAAGAACCTCCCTCGGAGTACCGATACCTGCCTGGCCGAAAGATCGACGAACTTGTAGGGTGTAATTAATCCCGGCTAATCTTACCTTTTAGGGTTTGAAGGAAGATCTGATAAAAACAGTGGGAGCCATCCTAATTAGATAAAAATAACCAATCTAAATCTTGCAAAGAGCGCACGCAAAGTGATTATCCTTCTCTCTCTCCTGGTAGCGACCAATGACATGCCTTAATCAAGATAATAATATGGATGTATTGACCGAACCTACTTATTATATTAGGTTAGGTTCCGCGCTGTCTTATGATTGTCATAAGTCTGAGCGAGGAATAAAGAAATATTCAGATTCCCACGCCACCCAAACGGGGAAAAAGCATGTTGATGCATTGTCTTCGGGTGTGTTCGTTACCAAGAACTGTTTCTCAGTTTACCTCTGTAGGGTTCCTGTGAAAGACAGCAAGGTTTCGGGATGCATCATCTATGCCATTTTCAAATTTTTGCCATTTTAAAGAACCCTAAACTAGAATCTTTAACTAGAGAATCATACGAAACATAAAGTAAACTACTTTACTTCTAAGTGATAACAGAATACAACCTTTGTAGACCGGTCGTTCACTTCAATAGCTCCTTGTAGTAGTCCCTTTTCTCCAAGTAGTGATCTACCGGACTCTAGCATGGCTTCTCAAGGTGAAAGGAACGAACTTTCTAGAAATCTTCGAGGCCGAAGATGATCTACGTCGAGGAGACACTAACTCAAGCTACCACTTCACTAATAAGAGATTAGTGAAGCTAACACCCTATACTAGTGCTAATCTAGTAGAGGATGATGAAATAGGATTTTTGCTCATTTTAGAATTAATTTTCTCACTTTTATTTCTCACTTGAACAAAACCTAGAGAGCTCTTGAGTTTTGAAGAAGAAGATGAAGAGAGATAATGTTGTGAGAGTGAATAGCAACCATGGGTGAGTTTGTATCATATATCTAATTCATGTAGAAACAAAACCATGACTAAGTTATAATGGTTAGGTTAATAAATATCTTTAGTAAGACAAAATTAGTGGACCAAGTTAATGCACCTACAAACTTCTACAAGCTTCATGCATGTGACTAATTATCCACTAATTTGGATTTACTTTAAATATTTAAACCCTCCATTATAATTAGTATGGTGCAAGTCTCATACACCCATATAGTGTGTATCATCAACCATGACACAAAATAAAAAACACAATTAATATATATCACATATATATTAAGTGTGCACATGTGAGAAAAATAAATGCTTAAGTGAGCTAATATTAGTTAATGTAAACTAGTATACCAAATATACAATTATACCCTAAATTATCAAACCAACACTTGATTTAATAATCGAGCTATATCATATATAATCGACTAATATAATATGTACCAACTTATCGAATCAACACTTGATTCGACAACCCGGCTATATCACATAAAACCGACCGTTATAAATATCGCGAGAATAGAATACGGTATCACATACTCGTACTATTCTCGGTCCCGCACATATCACATATGTGCTCCTACTTTTTTTTGCCTGAGCCAGTAAAACTTCTGTGTAGGACTCTAAAGACTCGTCAATATGCCGGCAGTAGTTGATGATCATATCAAGCACCCACAAGCCGTCAGCGGTACTAGATGGATGTAACGGCTACCCGGGTATTGAGCGATCAGAAAATCAACAAGCAAGCCTGCTCTAGCTCCTGTAAGCCTATCAGTAACACTATCGTATAGTCCGGTCTCTTCGTCTAAGATATCGCATATCAAGTCTAGGGGTGGTAAACGTCAGACCCCAATAACTCGATAAGTCATGCTGATATGAGGCTCATAACGGGTCGAGAAACTACTGATAACACTTACCATTAAATCTCTAAATCAGCCCTGGCCAGGGACTTCTAGTTATAGCCAATCGAGCACGGCACGACATCTACCCCCAATACCGGGAGAGACGAAATCCCCTCCTATCGCTCATTGCCTCCATGTGACTCGGGACTATACCCAAAAACCACCGTTTTGCACGTCCTCCTGAACGTGGTAAGGTGGAAATCAAAGCACAGTGGGAATCACTCAAGATTCTATGACGATCTCGGGTCTACAGACTAATCTGTACCAATGTCACCAGAGAACTGCTATCTGACGTTAGGTATAATACCATCTAGGAGTTCTGGGAGAATCCTTTTAGTGTACCCAGTCTCCACTGAGCACCCATATACCATCTCTGATGTCAAATACCAATGGATATGGGATCATCCATCGCCCAACTCATAGATCGAGAAGCGTATACGCTAGTCTACACTGGTATATCAATGCCCTGTCTTGATACACACATGACTAGGAACATTAAAGGATGACTTATGGACTACCATGGCCCCACTAGTATGATCTGCATCATAATCCTGGTAGTCAAGTACACATCCTAAGGGCTTTACCAACATGTAACCATAAGACAGTATCAAGAGACAAGTATACATGTTAAAATAAAGAGAAACCAGATAGCATACTATCATATCGAGCAAGAAAGTCTTCTCTATATATGTTCAAGCATCCACGATAATATACATCATATGTACAATAATGGCCTCTAGGGCATCAATACAACTAACAATCTCCCACTTACACTACGGCCAGCTGTTGTAGTATCGCATACCCAACATCCCGAAGAGTCTCTCGAACTGTATCTGGGGAATGGCCTTCGTGAGTGGATCCGCTGTGTTGTTCTTCGTGTCAGCTCTCCTGACCTCGATCTCCCGGCGATCAACTATCTCCCGGATCAGATGATACCGCCTCAGAATATGCCTGGATCGCTGATGGGACCTGCGTTCCTTGGCCAAAACCACCGCTCCATTGTTATAATAATACAAAGGTATTGGATACTCAATGGATGGAACCACACCAAGTTCAGTTATGAACTTCTTCATCCAGACAGCCTCTTTGGCAGCATCGTTGGCAGCGATGTATTCAGCCTCCATTGTCGAGTCTACCACGGTTTCCATCTTGGAACTCTTACAGCATACCGCCCCTCCATTGTGGGTAAAGACAAATCCCGAGACCGACTTAGAGTCGTCCTTATCAATCTGGAAGCTCAAATCGGTAAAGAACTACACTTGGTGTTCCCCGTTACCATACACCAAGAGCATCTCTTTAGTCCTTCTCAAGTACTTAAGAATGCTCTTCACATCTGTCCAGTGACTCTCTCCTGAATCTGCTTGATACCTACTCACTACACTTAGTGAGTACGCTACATCGGGTCTGGTACATAGCATCGCGTACATGATAGAGCCTACTGCCGAAGCATTGGGCATCCCTTGCATGCGAGCTCTCCCAAAATCAGTCTTGGGAGACATCTTTTTGGAGAGAGTGAGTCCTGAGATCGTGGGTAAAAACCCACGCTTGGATTCTTCCATAACAAATCTCCTTAGTATGGTGTCAATGTACCTGGATTCGGACAATCTCAGTATCCGTTTAGATCTATCTCTATAGATCTTAATCTCCAAGTTGTAGGAGACATCACCTAGATATTTCATTGAGAATCCCTGTGATATGAAGAGCTTGAACGATTGCAGCATAGGAATATCATTTCCTATCAAGAGTATGTCATCCACATACTGTTGGATATAGTGCCCTCAGAGTCAATTATTGGACCACATGCACGTGATTGCAATGATTGAGGGAGGACCTATACCGGTAGGACAGTCTTACTCGAGATGATAGTATGCTATCTGGTTTATCTTTATCATCGTGTACTGCTTTAGGTGACCTTACAAGTTGCTATTACACGTTGATTGAGCCCCTAGGATTCTTTCTTGACTACCAGCAGTATGAGGGCGATCATATAAGTGAGAGCTGGAGTCTATAAACACATCCTTAAAAGGTCCCTAGTCGTGGGAGTTTCGAGACAGGGCATCGATTCTCCAGAGTAGACTAGTGTATACAGTCGAGACCCCGACGAGGGGCGGTGGCCGGTCTCACAAGCCACTGGTGTCAGATGGTTCACCTAAGATGTATACAGGTTTTCATTGGGTTATGAGTACACCGGACAGGACTCGCCGGGAACCTGCTAGTTGGGATTATACCTGATGTCAGATAGCAGTTCCCTGGTGACATGTGTACAGGTTAGTTCATCGACCTGAGATCGTTATTTGTCTTGTGTGAGTTCCCACTGTGTTTTGATTACTACCCTACCACGACTCAAAGAAGTCGTGCAAACAGGTTTTAGTTGGGCACAGTCCCGAGCCACATGGAGGCAGTGAGCGGATCTGCAGGGGTTCGTCTCTCCCGGTAGTGGGGGTGAGGTCGCGCTGTGTCTAGGAGAGCCAGAACATGAAAAGTCCTTTGCCAAGGCAGGAGATTTGCTGGTAGGTATTCTAGTAGTATCTCAGGGTGTTCTGGGCTACACTCCGACACGACTTGTACCGCTTTTGGAGGTCTGACTTTTACCAACCCCCTAGGCCCGCCATGCGATGCTCATAGACGAACGGACCGGACTGTACGGATATTGTCACTAACAGTCTCAGTAGGGTGTTTGGATGAGTTCGCTCATCGACGTCCCTTTTGGTCAATAGCTGGTGGCCCGTCACGTATGGCTAATACCTCTGACGTGCTAGTGGTTAAATCCACAGCCATAGTATTGACGAGTCTTTAGAGTTCGCCACACTCAGTTACTCAGGTTTCGGGCGAAACGCTGTAGTGGCCGTATGGAGATATGGCAGGATTCGATCAGATACGTGCGGTATTGCACGGATCGTGATCGGACGGTTTTTACTAGCCGGCTTTGGCTTAAGCCGGATTCTAGTATTAGATAGTGTAGTTTTGTCTCTTTGCATTTGTGTTCAGTGGGAATACAAATGCGGGCATGTATTTGCAGTAGCGGGGTTTCCTGTAATTTATTACGGGATCAGTTTTCTGAAGTTGCCAGTTTGCATTCCGTTCCGGCCGGTTTTCTTTTATTCCTTCACGGTCGGACTTTCCGTAGGAGGGTGTTATTTGCGGTTTGCAAATAACATTTTGTGGACGAGTTTCTTGCATATTTGTGGCCTCTTCATCATGAGATGCTTTTCTTGTCCATTTCATTGCTTTTCATGTGATGGTTGTTTGATTTGATGAGAAAAGAAATGGGTGTGACCATTTTCATCTTAGCTTATTCTTTTTCTTCTCTTGATTATTGATTCTTTTCTCACACCCATGAAGAGTAGGGGCCGGCCACTATTATGAGGGGAGATTGATTTTAGTGGGAGGTGATTTTATCTCATCTCATGCCTTGGAAAAATTGAGAGCTCCATTTTTCTTTCTCTCAAGTTCATTCTTTTCCTCCACATACCATGGCAACTTCTAAGCCCCAAAAGAGACAACCTGCTACTCTAGTCTACAGCAAATCTTGGACGCGTCGGCTAGCCAACTTCGCGCCCGAGTTGCCTCGGTCAAGAGGTGGGAGCCCGTAAAAGTATTTGGCTACGTGGTGCCCTTTCCGATGAGGAGGTGACGGACGGAGATTCCGCGGGAGATCGGAGTGGAGACGAAGACCGAAGGACACGGATCGCTCGGTATACTTCTTCATCCGTATTTTAGTTTGCTAGTAGCTAGGTTAATGGCCCGATCCGGGTTAAAAGTGCGAGGTGGTGCCGGTTTGCTAGTTTGCAAAATTTTTGTTTCCGCGTTTCCGGCGTCGGATCGACGGCCGGGGCGCCCCCGCGGACTTACATTGGTATCAGAGCCACGTCGTTAACCTAGCCTAGCTTGCTCTAGTATGTTTAGAACTCGATCGAACAAAAATCCCCAAAAACCGTATTTTCCAATGCATCGTGTTTCTGTCGAAATTTTTTCTGCTCCAAAATTTTTTCAGGTTGTTTCAGAATACTGTGAATGAAAATCTAAGAATTCTGTGAAAATTTGGTCACGAGATTACTCCATACCGCCGCGGAACCGCGGCCAAACCCATGCTTGGGCCGCGGTTCCGCCGCGCTTTTAACTGATCAGCAGGCCAAATTTTTCCAGAGGGCTTTAGACTTGGAAATAGGGGTTTTGGGATATTCTTTTTGGGCCCAGATTTTCTGTAAGTGCTACAGTACTGCTTGGGGCCCACTTGATAAAATTTGGTCGATCGGATATTTTAAACATGCTAATTCACAGTATTTACATTATATCTGCGACCGTGAATGTCATTTGATCGGTAAATCCTGTCTAACTGCTATAGCCCTTTTAGACGGATTTGCGAACGTGACATTCACGTTGATGTTCTGTGTTGTGCTGTGATGTTGCAGATTGGTCATGGGGGATAGCCTGGATGCAGTGGTAGTACAGTTCTGTTTTATATGTACATTTGATATTGCGGGGCGAGCGTCCGACATGTGGATTGCCGTCACTGCCTGTTTGTATTATTATTTTGGGGCACGACCAGGTTGCGGTCGATGTACCCGTTGTATGTATATTTTACTTTCTGTACTAGGATTACCCCAAGGAGGGGTGCACGGATAGCCAGGTTCTAGAGGGCAACGAGCCCGCATCTCATGGCCTTGAGACCGAGGGGGCTTTACTCTAGAATTGGCGGGCTATTCGCCGCGCTCGTAGGGGGTATAGGTTGACCCAGGAGGGTTGCCCAAGTTACCGGATTCTGTGAAGTGCTGGATGGTCCATTCACGTTGCTGAAGGGGGCTGCCTCACTTCAGGTTTTGGCGGGTAACTTGCCGCGCCCGTAGGGGTCTAGGATTTCATTGCACAGGCTATCCACACGACCAGGGGAACGTCGGGTTTCAGCAGCGGCTCTGTGAAACCCGGGGATCCCAGATATCTGTATTGATCTGTGATGCTGTACCTTTCTGTGATGTTGCTTTTTATCACGCCTTGAACGAAAAATTATATATTATATATATATACTAGTAGATGTTGTATATGTTTTGCATCCGCGCTAGTCCAGTCCCCGCTCTGTCGTTAGTTAAGTAACCTAACGGGTGATGACGGGACCTAGTGGCGAATGCGGATGGCATATACGTACATCATTATTTTCGTTCTTTTGTGGTGTGATCAATTGATGGGACTGCGTTGATTCGGATCAATGCAAGATAAACAAACCTATTCTGATGTTGTTGGAACACTTTTTCAAAAAGCTGTTATTGCAAGGACGTTCACTTTTGTTTTGCACAGTGGTATTCAGTTGGAATATCCTGCTCCTCAGTCGACGAGGCAAGGGCCGAGATCCCTTCACCGGGAGTGACCCCTTGGACAGAAGTTTGCGTCAGGGAAATAACTTCACTATAGCCGATTACTTTTACTTTACATCGTGGTATTCAGTTGGAATATCCTGCACCTCATTCTACGGGGAAAGAGCCGAGATCCCTTCACCGGGAGTGATCTCTTTAGCAAAGGTTTTCGTCACTATATTTTTAAAAAGCTATCAGTTCCTTCAACGATGTCAAGTTCATTACGTTAAAGGTTTTCGCCAGAAACCATTCGTAGCCCTCCGTCGTTTCATATGGATAGTCAATAGTATTCAAGCTGTGTATGTTGGCCAAAGTCAAGGCACAGTGTTTGGTAGCTGTTGGGTATTCATATGCAGCATAGATAGATGCGTTGGTTTGGGACAGTCGTACTGCCATTTTGGCCAAAGTTAAGGGTAGGTACGGGTGGGTTCAAATTAACCTGGATACTGACGGGTGGAACTTGACATGTGACTTATGATATGTTGGTCAAAGTCAAGGTCATAAGAGCATGGGACAAAAATCCACATCGGGAGTTTCAAAAGAACTGAAACTTGCCAGATATGTGCATACCTTCTGGAGTGTGATAGCGTGAGAGGATTCCGTCACGTTATCATGCGATGATAGTTGGATCCCGATTCCCACTGATGAGTTGGTTTACTCCTCGGGTGATCCCGGCTAATTCTTCTTTCAGGTTTGGGGAAGAATTTGACGTTACAGTGGGAGGTTTCCAGATTAGATAAAGTGATAACCTTTCTGATCTAGGTTAGAGTGCACGCTGAGTGTTTCTTTTCTCTCTCTCTTTGGCAGCGGCCATTGACCCGACCCTAGACTATGACTCAGTGACCAAGTTGACCGAACCTTCTTAACACTGGCTTTTGGACTGTCAGAGTTGCAAACCTTATTGCCACTCCTACTTTTACCCTTTTCTCCAGGACACCCCGTATTACTACGAACGTCCACTTCCATTGGACAAAACCATCATATGGTTATATACGAACTCGAAGGAATTCGAGGATGATTTCCGGTTCTGGAGAAAACGAATAGGACTATTTAGTTGTCTTTTCCTTTTACCTTCTCTCTCAGATTGTTAGTACTCCTTGGCTTAGGAGATAGTACACCTATTACGCAAATTGGATAGTCTTCTTCCAAACCTTAGGCTGGTGCCGAACGGTGGGGAATGAAGAAAACCAATTATCCTAAACGGTGTACAGAAGGTATTAAGTTAAGACAAAGAAAGGGATTAGTAAGAGGGCAAAGTAAATTGCGACTGCTATTCACGACCAAACCAAGTATTTCTTCGCCAATCCTAAATCACCTTTGTATTTCTCCAGGACACTCCGTATCACTATGAAGATCCCAGTTTATTGGATAATCCATCGTATGGTTATATACGAACTCGAAAGGAACTTGTTCCAGTTCGGGGATGGATCCTGGTTCAGGAGAAATAGGAATAAAGTTTATTCGGTTGTCTTTTATCTTCACCTTCTCTCGCATTGCGAGTGCTCCTAGGATTAGGACAGTACACCCATTATGCTTATTGGAGAGTCTTCTTCCAAACCATAGGCTGGTGTCGAATGGTAGGGAAGGAAGAAAACCATTTGGCCTAAAGGGGTGTGCAGAAGGTAATGACTAAAGACATAAAAAGGGATTTGGAGATATGGCAAAGAATTATACGGTTATAGTTGTGAATCTGGATAATGGAAGAGGCATTACTAGGAATACCATGATACCCCATCGAAACATTTCAATGTTTCAGTTTCACTGTGTACTGTTAAAAGAAAACTGATTTTCCAATTAGACACTTGCTCCAGGATATGTATTTACCAGGTATGATTCTCACATCTGTATGGTTTTACAGATGATGAGTGGGAGTAAGTTATTGGGAATTAGGTGACCATCCTCATTATATCGGGATTCGTTGTAATTGGTGATATTTGAGGAAGTCACCTGGGTTGTTTGCCGGTCGGCAAATATATGGTTTTGAATATCCGTTGTTATGCACCAATTTCAAATTGATGTATCTGTACATCTATTTTTATAGAGTGAGATATTTCTTTTTGAAATTATGTCTATGACATTTACCTATATCAGTGGATGGTTAGGTAAGGAGCATTGAACAGCGGTGTAATTCTTCTTAACCATAAGTACAGTTTTCAACCTACGACACACAGTGAATGAGTTATTCGACTCAAGGGACTTATACAAAGTATTGCATATTGTCCAGTGTCCATTAGGACAGAGGGGTAGGTACTCGTACTATATTCTGTTTACTTGTGACTTCTCTAGTTCTTAGACAGGTGTTTCGTAGAAACGCAGGGTCCAAGTTTTGAGAAGTTATAGGTATAAGAATAAAGTAGAGAACCAGGTATTGAAAGTATCGGGACTCTTCAAAGTGATCGAAGATGTAGATACTTGTATATGGTATTCAGTTAATAGTAATGGTTAAGAGAACTTGCTTCTCTTTCAGGTTACTCATAATTGGAAGCATTCCTAAGTTGAGTAACGCTGATCGTCCTCCTTCCATTTACTTGACATGCACTGGAGACAGCTGCATGATTTGAATCTGGTTCAATTAAATCAGTGTCTCTGTTTCTATATTAGATATAGAACAGTTCATATCTTGACATTGTTAAGGTACGGGGAGTTGTCCAGCTTATGCTTAAAACTAGACTCTGGATAACTCAAGACACGTTTCTGTAATGGATGTTTGTGGGTTGACCCGGGCTATGACGAGGGTTGATTTTCTACCATCTGGAAGATCAATAGTGATATTGTTCTTGACTCGCCACAGTTTTAACAAAAATGGATTTTTTCAGAAAACAGTAGTGGGAGTATGGTAGAACTGGAAATAATTCCAGAACCGCAAATGATTACTGAAGATTTGATAAGAACATAAAGATTCAATCTGGTTTGACATTCCATTGGCCACTCCGCAGATACGGTGGGTAACCTCAGGCACTCGAGAGGTACTTCGGTATGCTCAAGGACGGTGGCAGGGAGGTTCTTGTTTACCCAGACTTGCCATTGCTGTTGTTCCAGACTGTGAGACCCGGCAGGAGGATGAGTATAGCGTCATTCTAAACTAGCTTTAGAAGTGTACGTCTATATGACTCTGCCAGAGGGTTGTCGTAGTCAGTGGGAGCAGCGGAAGCATTGGTGGATAGGTGGCTTATGTCTATTTATAGACTAAAGCGGATATAGCGGAGATAGATCATCTATTTCTGATATGACAGTCATAGGTTTGACTTTATCAGAATAGGGGATGGATCTGTTAAGAAGGTAGTAGGGTGTGATGTCCTGATATTTTATGACATACACAGAGTAGGAAGTGATGTTCCTATGCTACGATCGGTTATACTTTGGTCGTCACACAGTGGTTTCTCCACATAGGACTTGGATATTATATCAGACATTTTGGTTACTAGATCTATAGTTTTAGATCTAGATTTGGGTGGTTTCCCAATAAGGGTACTTAGACAGCATTCTATGAGTATTTAGAATGGACGACTCCTGGCATGGTAGTGTACCTGCAGGTAATGGAGTCACCCTCTCTAAAGGTGTCTTACAGACTAAAGAGGAGAGGGATACGCATGATTGGAAGATCACTTGCTTAGGAAATTGAGTCAATCATGAGATGTCAAGTACCACACCAGATGTTGTTCTTGCAGTAGGTGCAATAAGTTGATATTAATCCAATCCTGGAGAAACAGTAGGAAGAAGTTTTAGAACATAAGTTGATATTCTAGGGATATGATGACAGCAGCCTCCTTTAGGAGACGGTTATCATTCCAGGCTTCCAAGGTGACCTGGATGGCAGAGTGGTTGTCAGAGTTATAGTTTTCCTTCTGACGAGGGCAGTATTTTGGACAGGTGGTCCAGGTGGATACTGAGGGAAGGCATGGCGCCGGTTACTGATTAAGGTCAGTTGACGATACAGTCTAAGAAGTTTGGATTTGGAGTTCACTTATGAGCTAGGTCCCATCAGATATCCAGACATATTCTAAGACAGGTATTGCTCATTTCGGGAGATGGCTTTCTCCGCGAACTTGAGATAAGGAGAGACATAGAAAGAAACATCAGAGCGGATCCACTCACTGAGGCTATTCCTCGAACGCAATAGTTTCGCAAACGAGCTTTGTGAGACTGACTAGTAGAGGAGTTGGGTGTTCGGTATCACACGGGCTGTGAGTATGCGACATCGCAATAATTAGCCTTGAGTGCAAGTGGGAGATTGTTGGATATAGTGCCCTCAGAGTCAATTATTGGATCACAGGCACGTGATTGCAATGATTGAGGGAGGAGCTATACCGGTAGGACAGTCTTACTCGAGATGATAGTATGCTATCTGGTTTATCTTTATCATCGTGTACTGCTTTAGGTGACCTTACGAGTCACTATTACACGTTGATAGAGCCCCAAGGATTCTTTCTTGACTACCAGCAGTATGAGGGCGATCATATAAGTGAGAGCTGGAGTCTATAAGCACATCCTTAAAAGGTCCCTAGTCGTGGGAGTTTCGAGACAGGGCATCGATTCTCCAGAGTAGACTAGTGTATACAGTCGAGACCCCGACGAGGGGCGGTGGCCGGTCTCACAAGCCACTGGTGTCAGATGGTTCACCTAAGATGTATACAGGTGCTTATTGGGTTATGAGTACACCGGACAGGACTCGCCGGGAACCTCCTAGTTGGGATTATACCTGATGTCAGATAGCAGTTCCCTGGTGACATGTGTACAGGTTAGTTCATCGACCTGAGATCGTTATTTGTCTCGTGTGAGTTCCCACTGTGCTTTGATTACTACCCTACAACGGCTCAAAGGAGTCGTGCAAACAGGTTTTAGTTGGGCACAGTCCCGAGCCACATGGAGGCAGTGAGCGGATCTGCAGAGGTTCGTCTTTCCCGGTATTGGGGGTGAGGTCGCGCTGTGTCTAGGAGAGCCAGAACATGAAAATTCCTTGGCTAAGGCAGGAGATTTGCTGGTAGGTATTCCAGTAGTATCTCAGGGTGTTCTGGGCTACACTCCGACACGACTTCTACCGCTTTTGGGGGTCTGACTTTTACCAACCCCCTAGGTCCGCCATGCGATGCTCATAGACGAACGGACTGGACTGTACGGATATTGTCACTGACAGGCTCAGTAGGATGTCTGGATGAGTTCGCTCATCGACGTCCCTTTTGGTCAATAGCTGGTGGCCCGTCACGTATGGCTAATACCTCTGACGTGCTAGTGGTTAAATCCACAGCCATAGTATTGACGAGTCTTTAGAGTCCATCACACTCAGTTACTCAGGTTTCGGGCGAAACGCTGTAGTGGCCGTATGGAGATATGGCAGGGCTCGATCAGATACGTGCGGTATTGCACGGATCGTGATCGGACGGTTTTTACTAGCCGGCTTTGGCTTAAGCCGGATTCTAGTATTAGATAGTGTAGTTTTGTCTCTTTCCATTTGTAGTCAGTGGGAATACAAATGCGGGCATGTATTTGCAGTAGCGGGGTTTCCTGTAATTTATTACGGGATCATTTTTCTGAAGTTGCCAGTTTGCATTCCGTTCCGGCCGGTTTTCTTTTATTCCTTCACGGCCGGACTTTCCGTAGGAGGGTGTTATTTGCGGTTTGCAAATAACATTTTGTGGAGGAGTTTCTTGCATATTTGTGGCCTCTTCATCATGAGATGCTTTTCTTGTCCATTTCATTGCTTTTCATGTGATGGTTGTTTGATTTGATGAGAAAAGAAATGGGTGTGACCATTTTCATCTTAGCTTATTCTTTTTCTTCTCTTGATTATTGATTCTTTTCTCACACCCATGAAGAGTAGGGGCCGGCCACTATTATGAGGGGAGATTGATTTTAGTGGGAGGTGATTTTATCTCATCTCATGCCTTGGAAAAATTGAGAGCTCCATTTTTCCTTCTCTCAAGTTCATTCTTTTCCTCCACATACCATGGCAACTTCTAAGCCCCAAAAGAGACAACCTACTACTCTAGTCTACAGCAAATCTTGGATGCGTCGTCTAGCCAACTTTGCGCCCGAGTTGCCTCGGTCAAGAGGTGGGAGCCCGTAAAAGTATTTGGCTACGTGGTGCCCTTTCCGACGAGGAGGTGACGGACGGAGATTCCGCGGGAGATCGGAGTGGAGACGAAGACCGAAGGACACGGATCGCTTGGTATACTTCTTCACCCGTATTTTAGTTTGCTAGTAGCTAGGTTAATGGCCCGATCCAGGTTAAAAGTGTGCGGTGGTGCCTGTTTGCTAATTTGCAAAATTTTTGTTTCTGCGTTTCCGGCGTCGGATCTACGGCCGGGGTGCTGCCGCGGACTTACACAAACAATACGAGGAAGACAACCTTACTCTCTGCTACCTTCTTGTATATACAAGGTTCATCAATATTTTTGACGAAGTCAAAATCTTTTACAACGACATCAAAACAGATGTTCCAACTCCGCAATGCCTGCTTTAACCCGTAGATGGATTTAAGCAGCTTGCACACCCTTCTGCTACTCCCACTGTCTACTAAGACTTCTGGCTGAGTCATGTACACGCTCTCCTCTAAATCACCATTTAGAAAGGTGGTCTTAACATCCATTTGCCAGATCTCGTAGTCATGGCATGCAACAATGGCAAGTAGGATCCAGATGGACTTAAGCATAGCCACTGGAGAAAAGGTTTCGTCATAATCCACACATGGTCGTTGACGAAAACCCTTTGCAACAAGACTAGTTTTGAAAGTCTCAACTTTTCCATCTACACCAAATTTCTTCTTAAAGATCCATTTGCTTCCAATGGGTTTTACCCCTTCAAGAGTAACTTCCAAAGTCTATACTTTGTTGGTGTACATGGATTCCATCTCAGATCGCATTGCATCCATCCTCTTCACAGAGTCTCCACTCGTAATGGCCTGCTCGAAGCTAGTTTGGTCATCATCCTCCATGATGCAATACTCGCTCCCACCATCAATGAGAAAATCATAGTATCTCTCAGGTGGATGAGGAACCCTACCCGGCAGAGAGGCAGAGGTTTGTCGGGAGCTATCGAATCCTCTGCTTCCACTAAATCTTCAGTTGCAGTTTGTGCTGCTGGAACTTCTTCCAGCTCTACCTCTTTGCCACTAATTTTTTTACAAGAAATTCCTTTTCCAAAAAGGAGGCATATTGAGAAACAAACACTTTTTGTTCCTCAGCGTGGTAGAAACTATATCCTTGTGAATTCTTTGGATATCCCACAAATTTGCAAAGAACTGATCGTGCTTCGAGTTTGTCCGGATTTTGCCTCTTGACATAGGCTGGACAACCCCATATCTTAACTCGTTTAAAATATGGTCTATTTCCACTCCATATCTCATATGGTGTGGTAGGTACAGATTTAGATGGAACTTGATTCAATAGGTATGCTGCTGTCTCAAGCGCATAACCCTAAAAGGAAATAGGCAACTCAGCAGTGCTCATCATTGAGCGCAACATATCTAATAAAGTGCGATTCCTCCGTTCCGATACACCGTTGTGTTGTGGTGTATACGGAGGAGTAATCTGAGAGAGAATCCCTTTCTATTTTAAATAATCACGGAATTACGTGCTTAAGTATTCTCCTCCTCGATCAGATCATAGGATTTTAATACTTTTACCCGTTTGGTTCTCTACTTCGTGCTTATATTCTTTGAATTTCTCAAAAGCTTCAGACTTGTGTTTCATTAGGAACATATGTCCGAATCTTGAGAGATCGTCAGTGAATGTAATGAAGTAGGAGGAACCATTCCTGGCATGTGTAGACATAGGACCACAAACATCACTATGTATCAGTCCCAAGAGTTCGGTAACTTTTTCTCCGTGTCCACTAAATGGAGTTTTGGTCATTTTGCCTTTGAGACATGACTGGCAAGTGTCATAAGATGAAAATTTGAACGGATTCAAATATCTATCTTTATATAACTTAGCTAGTCGTGTCGCATTGATATGACCTAGTCTACAATTCCACACGAAGGATTCGTTCATTTCTGAACTCTTTCTCTTGTGTGTTTTGTATATTAAGAACTGTAGTTTGATTTAGAACGTATATGTCATTATTTAACGAGCCTGATCCAATCAACTTTTGATTCAGGAAGATGTTCATAACATTATCCTGTACTACAAAATTATATCCTTCTTTACATAATAAAAAAACTGATATAAGATTGCATATCAGGGTCGGAATGTAATAGCGTTCATTCAGAATCAATGTATTACCATTTGTAAATACAAGATATATTTGCCAACTGCTTTGGCTACAACATTTGCACCATTCCTTACTCTTACGAAATGATCACCCATTCCCAGTTCTCTACCTTTCCTTAGCCCATATAACATATTACATATATGTGATCCCGATCCGGTATTTAATACCCATGACGTAGAGTGAACTGAGAAACAGTTCTCAATAACTTACACACCCGAAGAAGATACATCAATATGCTTATTTTTCATTTGGGCGGCGTGGGAATCCAGATATGTCCCTATTCCCTGCTCGGACTTATAACAATTATAAGTTAGAGCTGGACCAACGTTCCCCTGGTCAGTATAACAAGCTGGTTCGGTCAATACATCCATATTATTATCTTGATTAAGACGTGACATGGTCGCTACCTGGAGAGAGAGAGAGAGAAGAAAAACACTTTAGCGTATGCTCTTGCAAGATCAGATTGGTTATTATTTTATCTAATCGGGATGGCTCCTACTGTTTTAATCAAATCTTCCTTAAAACCCTAAAAAAGAAGACTAGCCGGGATTAATTGCACTCTACAAGTTCGCCAATCTTTCAGCCAGGCCAGTGCCGGTATTTTGAGGGAGGTTCCCCATGCTTTCGCACGGACCTAATTAAAGTAAACCTCGTATTCCCATAGGCATATCCCCGTAGACACCTTTCTAGACACCTATTTGATCGGCTAATTGTAGAGTGCAAAACTCTCCCAGGAGTAACTCTTACTCACAGTGGTTATCGGGATCCAACTATCTCATAGAAGGTATGCAATCTCATTGCAAATTTCAACACTTGAAACTCCTGATAATATTTTGCCCCTAGCAACTTATGAGCTTAACATAGTCAACAAATCATAAGCGCTAGCCAAGTTCAACCCGTCATTTCCTGATTGAATTAAATCCACTCGTACGACCCTTAACATAGTCAACAAAGTCGTACGACTACCCTAATCCAATCGCATCTCATGCTTTAGCAGATAATCACTAATTATCTACCGCACACTACGCCTTAACATAGTTAACAAACGTAGCACGAATACTAAGTAGTACTTATCTGAAATGACGGATGGCTACGACAGGTTTTTGCGAAAACCTTTTGCGTAATGAACTTGATATCGTTGTAGAATCGAGTGAACTTTGAAAAGGAGTGTTTTTGAGGCTTTTACTAGTTTCGCTAAAGAGGTCACTCCCGGTGAAGGGATCTCGGCTCTTTCCTTATCGAATATAGTGCAGGATATTTCATAAATACCGCTATACAAAGCAAGCACTAGAAGAAGCAATAAAAACCAAAACCGAGTGAGTTGTAGCATCTGCTAGTTTCGCTAAAGAGGCCACTCCCGGTGAAGGGATCTCGGCTCTTTCCTTATCGAATAAGGTGCTGGATATTCTACAAGGAATACCGCTATGCAAAGCAAACCCTTTTTGAAAATTTGATTCTACAACATCTTTTAGGTTTCTTTTCTTTCATTAATCTCATTAATGAAGTCCCATCATTTATGCTTCCTAAGCATCACAGAAGAAACGAAAATACAACGTACGCTTATGCCATCCGCATTCGCTATAGTGTCCCGTTATGCACCGTTAGGTTACTTAACTAACGGTATAGCGGGGCGGGACCAGCGCGGGTGCAAAACATAAGCAACGTTTATTATATATCTCATATATAATATATATCCATTCGTCTCAGAATCCACAATGATCACATCACAAAGCAGCAGAAGATAACATATGAAATATTGGATATACTAGGAGGTCCGTGTTTTATTTTGAGCCTGTATAAAACACGGATTCCACGGTCGTGATGATAGCCAAACCCACATCCCTAGACCCCTACGAGAGCGGTAAGTAACCCTACCAATTCTAGAGTTAGGAGACCCGGACTCGACTCCTCGAGTTGGTCTCCCACTGGACTCTAGAACCCGGTTACTTATGCTCCCCTCCTTGGGTCTATCCTAATGCGGAAAAGTAAATAATATACAACAATGGTGACATCATCATCAACCCGGAAGTGCCCCAACAAAAGAATATTATATACAAAGAATATTACATGAATGAAAATAAAAACTCTCATCTCACATAAAACCCCCGGCTATTCAAAACGCGACGATCCAATATAACATATCACAGCAACACATAACATCACATGTCATCAACGTAAGTAAATATACGTATTCCAATTGTCGTTGACATATAACAACGAAACCGACGATATATCACATATTACACTTACGGTCCTAAAAAAGAAAATGTCAAACTACAATATTTGGAATCCATAATAAACTTAGACATCATAAACCCAAAATATCACATACTTTGGATTTCATGCCTAAATATATGAATTCTACATATTGTATCACATTCCACAAATAGTTTGACGATGTTAAATATTCTGATCGAATCAACAAACACCCAAAATTACCCAAAAAGCTCAACACTTGAGCGAAGTTTAAAAAGATTCAGCATATGCCACAGTACCAATGGACCAGCCGTAGAAGGGTCAACCAATGCCTCACATGTGACACCGCTGAACTACCACAAACACTAGGATTTAGTGGCGGTTCTGACAGTCACATAATCGAGTTAAAGTTTTGTTCTTCTAGAGGGTTCATCGCATTACTTGCATGATATTTGAATGTTCTTTAACTCAGAAAAAATCCAACACTTGGAAAAATTTCGGCGATGGTTAAAATGGGTATTTGATATCCATTCGAACTTTTTAACACCGTCTAAACTAACCCGAAAAACTGTTATAATTACGACTACGAAACACTCCGAGTTGCCTTTATAGTAAATTAACATCTTATGCAAATTTGGAAAAAACAAACAACACCTGAAACACCAAAACCCAGAGACCAGAACATAAGAAAATTTGAAGCCAGAAATCCCCTAAGGGACTGGCATGCTCGGATTTTAGGCAATTGTGCTCGGCCAAATTCTGGCCGCCTGGGTTCAAATTTCTTCTGTTTTCATACAATGTTTCATACAACATTCTACAAGTGTTTGAAAAATTTTTAGAGCTCATTTAAAAATCGACACAACGCAGGTTTTGATGTTTTAAGTTTCGGAGTAGTTTCGGTTTTGTAATCCTACACGATCCATCTAATTCTCTATGTAGGCTCTGATACCACTGTAGGGTTCTTGTGAACGACAACAAGATTTCGGGAGGCATCGTCCATGCCATTTTTAAATTTTTGTCGTTTTAAAGAACCCTAAACTAGAATCTTTAACTAGAGAATCATACGAAACATAAAGTAAACTACTTTATTTCTAAGTGATAACGGAATACAACCTTTGTAGACCGGTCCTTCACTTCAATAGCTCTTTGTAGTAGTCCTTTTGCTCCAATTAGTGATCTTCCGGACTCTAGCATGGCTTCTCAAGGTGAAAAGAACGAACTTGTTTGAAGTCTTCGAGGCCGAAGATGATCTACGTCGAGGAGATACTAACTCAAGCTACTACTCACTAATGAGAGATTAGTGAAGCTAACACCCTATACTAAAGTGCTAATCTAGTAGAGGATGATGAAGTAGGATTTTTTCTCACTTTAGAATTAATTTTCTCACTTTTATTTCTCACTTGAACAAAACCTAGAGAGCTCTTGAGCTTTGAAGAAGAAGATGAAGAGATATAATGTTGTGAGAGTGAATAGCAACCATAGATAAGTTTGTTTCATATATCTAACTCATGTAGAGACATAACCATAGCGAAGTTATAACGGTCAGGTTAATAAATATCTTTAGTAAGACAAAATTAGTAGACCAAGTCAATGCACCCACAAGCTTTTACAAGCTTCATGCATGTGACTAATTATCCATTAATTTGGATTTACTTTAAATATTTAAACCTTCCATTATAATTAGTATGGTGTAAGTCTCATGCACCCATGTAGTGTGTATCATCAACCATGACACAAAATAAAAAACACACTTAATATATATCACATATATATTAAGTGTGCACATGTGAGAAAAATAAATGCTTAAGTGAGCTAATATTAGTTAATGTAAACTAGTATACCAAATATACAATTATACACTAAATTATCAAATCAACACTTGATTTAATAATTCGGCTATATCACATATAACCGACTAATATAATATGTACCAACTTATCAAATCAACACTTGATTCGAAAACCCGGCTATATCACATATAACCGATCGATACAAATATCGCGAGAATAGAATACGGTATCACATACTCGTATTATTCTCGGTCCCGCACATATCACATATGTGCTCCTACTTCTTTTTTCCTGAGCCAGTAAAACCTCTTTGTAGGACTCTAAAGACTCGTTAATACGCCGGCAGTAGGTGATGATCATATCAAGCACACACAAGCCGTCAGCGGTACTGGATGGACATAACGGCTACCCGGGTATTGAGCGATCAGAAATCAACAAGCAAGCCCGCTCTAGCTCCTGTAAAGCCTATCAGTAACACTATCGTATAGTCTGGTCTCTTCGTCTAAGATGTCGCATATCAACTCTAGGGGTGGTAAACGTCAGACCCCAATAACTCGATAAGTCATGCCAATACAAAGCTCATAACGGGTCGAGGAACTACTGATAACACTCACCAGTAAATCTCTAAATCAGCCCTGGCCAGGGACTTCTAGTTATATCCAATCGAGCACAGCACGACATCTACCCCCAATACCGGGAGAGACGAAATCCCCTCCTATCGCTCATTGCCTCCATGTGACTCGGGACAATACCCAAAAACCACCGTTTTGTACGTCTTCCTGAACGTGGTAAGGTGGAAATCAAAGCACAGTGGGAATCACTCAAGACTCTATGACGATCTCGGGTCTACAGACTAATCTGTACCAGTGTCACCATAGAACTGCTATCTGACGTGAGGTATAATACCATCTAGGAGTTCTCGGCGAGTCCGTCCAGTGTACCCAGTCTCCACTGAGCACCCATATACCATCTCTGATGTCAAACACCAATGGATATGGGATCATCCATCACCCATCTCATGCATTGAGAAGCGTATACGCTAGTCTACACTGGTATATCGATGCCTTGTCTCGATACACACATGACTAGGAACATTAAAGGATGAACTTATAGACTACCATGACCCACTAGTATGATCTGCATCATAATCCTGGTAGTCAAGTACACATCCTAAGGGCTTTACCAACATGTAACCATAAGACAGTATCAAGAGACAAGTATACATGTTAAGATAAAGAGCAACCAGATAGCATACTATCATGTCGAGCAAGAAAGTCCTCTCTATATATGTCCAAGCATCCACTATAATATACATCATATGTACAATAATGGCCTCTAGGGCATCAATACAACTAACAATCTCCCACTTGCACTACGGCCAGCTGTTGTAGTATCGCATACCCAACATCCCGAAGAGTCTCTCGAACTGTATCTAGGGAATGCCCTTCGTGAGTGGATCCGCTGTGTTGTTTTTCGTGTCAACTCTCCTGACCTCGATCTCCCGGCGATCAACTATCTTCCGGATCAAATGATACCGCTTCAGAATATGCTTGGATCGCTGATGGGACATGGGTTCCTTGGCCAAAACCACCGCTCCATTGTTATCACAATACAAAGGTATTGGATACTCAATGGATGGATACACACCAAGTTCAGTTATTATCTTCTTCATCCAGACAGCCCCTTTGGCAGCAGTTTGCAGTGATGTATTTAGCCTCCATCGTTGAGTCTGCCACGGTTTCCTGTTTGGAACTCTTCCATCATACCGCCCCTCCTCTAAGGGTAAAGACAAATCCCGAGACTGACTTAGAGTCGTCCTTATCACTCTGGAAGCTCAAATCGGTAAAGTACTCCACTTGGAGTTCGCCGTTACCATACACCAAGAGCATCTCTTTAGTCCTTCTCAAGTACTTGAGAATGATCTTCACATCTGTCCAGTGACTCTCTCCTGAATTTGAAAGGTTAGCCTAGCACCTAATGAAGGGTTTGGAAGCATCACATGTACCAAAGATGGAATCTTTAGGGTGCTAAGTTAACAAACATCGGATCGTTCCTAGAAAATATGGGTTTCTAAAACTTGCATATCATCTCATGAAAGAAAAGCTAGGGTTTGGAGAGTACAACCTTTGTAGCTCCCTACGCTAGACTCCTTAGCTACTTGGGGTTTGGAAAAGCTCTGCTTGAACTCCTCTAGGTCACCGATGATCCACCCGGAGTCCGCTTTGTCCAAGCTAACAACTTCGCAAGATCAAGAATGAAAATCGAAGCTAACACTCTAAACAAGTGGGCAAGACTTGTGTAGAATGATGTTGTGGTGGCTTTTTTCACTTCAAAATCCTATCTTGATGAATAATTTGCTCACTTGAAAATTCTAGAAAGCAAGAGATCAAGGTTGAAGAAGATAATGGCTATTTTTAGAAGAAGAGAAGAATAACTCTCAAGAGAAAAAGAAAAACATAAGTATATATATATATTTCTTTCTTCATCTCAAACCATGGTTATCTCTTTATGGATATTTAATTTTACTTTAGTTAAAACACAAGAGAAAGATTAAACCATGGTCAAAAGGTAGGTACTAATGGTTAGGTCAAAAGAAGAGTGTAGAAACTTTTGACCATGATTCAATCTTATCTCTTTTCTTTTGTTTTAGCAAAAATAGAAATAAATATCCATAATATAAACCATGGTGTGAGTCTTATATATCCACCATTTTCTATGTATAAACAACCATGATAGATGATTTATGTATGTATGTGTGCATGCACATCCATATGTGCATGAATCAATAAGGAATGCATACATGCATCAATACATCCAAAGATACAAGAAAGGATTTCAAGTGAGAAAACTAATGGTCAAATGATAAATCAACACTTGATTTATCAATCCGGCCATATCACATATGACCGCACCAAAAGCAAGCCGCCCGATCAATATACGGTATCCTATACGCGCATTTTAATCGGGTCCATGCGCATATCGCATACGCGCACCACAACGTTTCGCCTGGACTAGGTAATTCCTTTGTAGGACTCTAAGACTCGTCAATACGCCGGCAGTGGGTGATGATCATATCAAGCACCCCCAAGCCGCAAGCGGTCAGCTAAACGTAACGGCCACCCGGGTATTGAACGATCAGAAGAGAACAAGCGAACCTGCTATAACTCTCGTCGAGCCAACCGGCAACACTACCGTGCAGTCCGGTCTCCTCGTCTGATATGTCGCATATCAAGTCTAGGGGTGGTAAACGTCAGACCTCAATAACCGATAAGTCGTGCCGATGTGAGGCTCATAACGGGTCGAGAAACTACTGGCAACACTTACCAGCAAATCTCTCAATCAGCCCTAGCCAGGGACTTCCCTGTTACGGACAATCGAGCACAGTGCAACATCAACCCCCAATACCGGGAGAGACGAAACCCCTCCTATCGCTCATTGCCTCCATGTGACTCGAGACTGTACCCAAAAACCACCGTTTTTCACACCCTCATGGACGTGGTAAGGTGGAAATCAAAGCACAGTGGGAATCACACAAGACTCTATGACGATCTCAGGTCTACAGACTAACCTGCACAAGTGTCACCTGAGAACTGCCATCTGACGTGAGGTATAATACCATCTGGGAGTTCTCGGCGAGTCCGTCCAGTGTACCCAGTCTCCACTGAGCACCCGTATACCATCTCTGATGTCAAACACCAATGGATATGGGATCATCCATCGCCCATCTCATGGGTCGAGAAGCGTATACGCTAGTCTACACTGGTATATCGATGCCCCGTCTCGATACACCCACGACTAGGGACCTCGAAGGATGTATTTATGGACTACCATGTCCCCACTAGTATGATCTGCATCATAGTCCAGGTAGTCAAGTACACATCCTAAAGGCTTTACCAACATGTAACTATAAGACAGTATAAAGAGACAAGTATACATGTTAAGATAAAGAGCAACCGGATAGCATACTATCATATCGAGCAAGAAAGTCATCTCTATATATGTCCAAGCATCCAATATAACATATATCATCTGTACAATACTGGCCTCTAGGGCATACATACAACTAACAATCTCCCACTTGCACTAGGGCCAGCTGCTGTAGTATCGCATACCAAGCATCCCGAAGAGTCTCTCAAACTGTATCTGGGGAATGGCCTTCGTGAGTGGATCCGCTGTGTTATTCTTCGTGTCAACTCTCCTGACCTCGATCTCCCGGCGATCAACTATCTCCCGGATCAGGTGATACCGCCTCAGAATATGCCTGGATCGCTGATGGGACCTGGGTTCCTTGGCCAAAGCCACCGCTCCATTGTTATCACAATACAAAGGTATTGGATGCTCAATGGATGGAACCACTCCAAGTTCAGTAATGAACTTCTTGATCCAGACAGCCTCTTTGGCAGCATCGTTGGCAGCGATGTATTCAGCCTCCATCGTCGAGTCTGCCACGGTTTCCTGCTTGGAACTCTTCCAGCTAACCGCCCCTCCGTAAAGGGTAAAGACAAATCCCGACTGCTACTTAGAGTCGTCCTTATCACTCTAGAAGCTCGAATCGGTAAAGGACTCCACTTGGAGTTCTCCGTTACCATACACCAAGAGCATCTCTTTAGTCCTTCGCAAGTACTTGAGAATGCTCTTCACAGCTGTCCAGTGACTCTCTCCAGGATTAGCTTGATACCTACTCACTACACTTAGTGAGTATGCTACATCGGGTCTGGTACATAGCATCGCGTAGCCTACAGCTGAAGCATAGGGTATCCCTTGCATGCGAGCTCTCTCCAAATCAGTCTTGGGAGACATCTCTTTGGAGAGAGTGACTCCAGAGATCGAGGGTAAGTTCCCACTCTTGGATTCTTCCATACTAAACCTCTTTAGTATGGTGTCAATGTACCTGGATTGGGATAATCCCAATATCCGTTTGGATCTATCTCTATAGATCCTTATCCCCAATATGCATTGAGAATCTTTGTGATAAGAAGAGCTTGACCGATTGCAGCATAGGAATATCATTTCCTATCAAGAGTATGTCGTCCACGTACAATACGAGGAAGACAACCTTACTCTCTGCCACCTTCTTGTAGACACAAGGTTCATCTACGTTTTTGACAAAATCAAACTCTTTGATAACGACGTCAAAGCATTTGTTCCAACTCCGCGATGCTTGCTTTAATCCATAAATAGATTTAAGCAGCTTGCACACCTTCCCGCTGCTCCCACTATCTACAAAGCCCTCTGGCTGAGTCATGTACACGCACTCTTCTAAATCACCGTTCAGAAAGACGGTCTTAACATCCATTTGCCAGATTTCGTAGTCATGATATGCAGCGATGGCAAGCATGATCCGGATGGATTTAAGCATAGCCAATGGAGAAAAGGTCTCGTCATAGTCCACACCTGGTTTTTGACGAAAACCCTTTGCAACAAGTCTAGCTTTGAAAGTCTCCACTTTCCCATCTACACCAAGTTTTTTCTTGAAGATCCACTTGCTCCCAATGGGTTTTACCCCTTCAGGAGCATCTTCCAAAGTCCATACTTTGTTGGTGTACATGGACTCCATCTCGGACCGCATAGCATCCAGCCATTTCACTGAGTCCCCACTCGTGATGGCCTGCTCGAAGCTAGTTGGGTCATCATCCTCCATGATGCAATCCTCGCTGCCACCATCCATGAGAAAACCGTAGTATCTCTCAGGTTGGCGAGGAACCCTACTAGATCGGCGGAGAGGCTGAGGTTCGTTGGGAGCTACTGAATCCTCTGGTTCCACTAAATCTTTTGTCGTAGTCTGTAATGCTGGAACCTCTTCTAGTTCTACCTCCTTGCCACTAATCTCTTTTTCAAGAAATTCCTTTTCTAAAAAGGTGGCATGTCGAGAAACGAACACCTTTTGTTCCTCGGTGTAGTAGAAGATATACCCGCGTGAATGTTTGGGATATCCAATAAACTTACACAGAATGGACCTTGCCGCGAGTTTGTCCGGATTCTGCGTTTTTACATATGCCGGACAACCCCATATCTTAACATAATTAAGACATGGTCTCTTTCCTTTCCATATCTCATATGGAGTGGTTGGCACGGATTTGGTGGGAACCATATTCAATAGGTCTGCAGCTGTTTCCAGTGCATACCCCCAGAAAGAAATAGGTAACTCAGCTGTGCTCATCATAGAGCGCACCATATCTAATAGGGTGCGGTTCCTCCGTTCAGATACATCGTTGTGCTGTGGTGTATATGGAGGAGTCAGCTGAGAGAGAATCCCATTCTCTTTTAGGAAGTCCAGGAATTCTTTGCTCAAGTATTCACCTCCTCGATCAGATCGAAGGATTTTAATACTTTTTCCGGTTTGGTTCTCGACTTCTGGTTTATATTCTCTAAATTTCTCAAAAGCTTCAGACTTGTGTCTCATCAGGAACACATATCCGAATCTAGAGAGATCGTCAGTGAATGTAATGAAGTACGCAGAACCATTCCTGGCATGTATAGACATTGGACCGCATACATCACTATGCACCAGTCCCAAGAGTTCTGTTACTCTTTCTCCGTGTCCCGAAAACGGAGTTTTGGTCATCTTGCCTTTGAGACATGACTGGCAAGTGTCATAAGATGAAAATTCAAACGGATTCAAATATCCATCCTTTTGCAACTTAGCTAGTCGTGTCGCATTGATGTGACCTAGTCTACAATGCTACAAGAAGGATTCATTCAGTTCTGAACTCTTCCTCTTGTGTGTGTTTGTTATGATTAGAACTGTTGATTGATTTAGAACATAAGTGCCATTGCACAACGTGCCTGATCCAACCAACTTTTGGTTACGGAAAATGTTCATAACATTATCCTGTAATACAAAATTATATCCCTCTTTACTCAACAAAGAAACCGATATAATGTTGCATATCAGGTTCGGCATGTAATAGCATTCGTTCAGAATCAATGTATTACCAGTTGGCAATACAAGGTGATATTCCCCGACGGTTTTAGCTGCAACAATTGCACCATTTCCAACCCTTATGTCTTTTTCACCTTCTCCAAGTTCTCTACCTTTCTTAAGCCCATGTAACTAATTACATATATGGGATCCTGACCGGGTATCTAATACCCAGGACGTAGGGAAAATGGAGAAACAGTTCTCTGTAACGAACACACCCGAAGAAAATGCATCGTCATGTACTTTCTTCATTCGGATGGCATGGGAATCCTGGTATTCCCCTATGTCCTGTTCAATCCTATAACTCTTATAAGATAGAACGGAACCAACGTTCCCCAGCACAGTATAACATGCGGGTTCGGTCAATACATCCATATTATTATCTTGATTAAGGCATGACATGGTCGCTACCTGGAGAGAGAGAGAAGAAAACACTTTAGTGTATGCTCTTGCAAGATCAGATTGGTTATTATCTTATCTAATCAGGATGGCTCCCACTGTTTTTATCAAATCTTCCTTCAAACCCTAAAAGGAAAGACTAGCCGGGATTAATTACACCCTACAACTTCGCCGATCTTTCAGCCAGGCCAGTGTCGGTACTTTGAGGGAGGTTCCCCGTGCTTTCGCCCGGACCTAATTAAAGTAAACCTCGGTTTTCTAGAGGCGTAACCCCGTTGACACTTTTCTAGACACCTACTTGATCGGCTAATTGTCCTGTGTAAAACTCTCCCGGGAGTAACAATTACTCGCAGTGGGTATCGGGATCCAACTATCTCATAGAAGGTATGCAATCTCATTGCAAATTTCAACACTTAAAATTCCCGATAATATTTTGCCCCTAGCGTCCCATGACCTTGACGCAGGCCAACAAACCATAGTGCGCTAGTCAAGTTCAACCCGTCATTTCTTGATTGAATTAAACCCACCCGTACGACCCTTGACGCAGGCAAACAAAGTCGCACGACTACCCTAATCCAATCTGCATCATATGGACAAACAGATAAATACTAGTTAGCTACCGCTCACTACGCCTTGACGCAGGCCAACAAACGTAGTGCGAATACTAAGTAGGACTTATCTGAAATGACGGAGGGCTACGACAGGTTTTTCTGAAAACCTATTGCGTAATGAACTTGATATTGTTGTAGAATCAAGTGAATTTTGAAATTGAGTGATTTTGAGGCTTTCATTAGTTTTGCTAAAGAGGTCACTCCCGGTGAAGGGATCTCGGCTCTTTCCTCATCGAATAAGGTGCGGGATATATCATATATATCACTGTGCAAAGCAAAACTCCAAAAGCAATCAAAAGTGAAACCGAGTGTTGTAGCATCTGCCAGTTTTGCTAAAGAGGTCACTCCCGGTGAAGGGATCTCGGCTCTTTCCCTA
Organism: Agapanthus africanus; assembly: GCA_030015575.1. Lineage (NCBI taxonomy): Eukaryota > Viridiplantae > Streptophyta > Magnoliopsida > Asparagales > Amaryllidaceae > Agapanthus > Agapanthus africanus. The sequence goes on from CM057339.1 coordinate 726,087,582, forward strand.
TCGAATAAGGTGTAGGGTATATCATATATACCGCTATGCAAAGCAAAACTGTAGCTACCCTTTTTATTAAAATTTGATTCTACAACATCTTTTAGGTTTCTTTTCTTTCATTAATCACATTAATGAAGTCCCATCATTTAACTCACCTAAACATCACAGATAAATACGACGTACACTTGTGCCATCCGCATTCGTCTCGATGTCCCCTCGTGCACCGTTAGGTTAGGTAACTAACGACAGAGCAGGGCAGGGCTAGCGCGGGTGTAAAACATAAGTAACGTCTATATAATATATCATATATACTATATCCTGTATCCATCAAAACATATCAAATGATCACATCACAGATATCGCAGCAGAAACATAGATATAATGTGGGATATACTAGGACGTCCGTATTTAGTATTTAGCCAACAATAGAAAATACGGATTCCACAGTCGCGATGAATAGCCAAGTCCACACCCTGGACCCCTACGAGAGCGGCAAGCGACCCTACCAATTCTGGAGTTTAGGAGACCCGGTCTCGACTTCTCGAGATGGCCTCCCACTGAACCCCAGAACCCGGTCACCTGTGCTCCCCTCCTTGGGTCCATCCTAATGCGGAAAAATAAATAATATACAACACTGGTGGCATCGACCTCAACCCGGAAGTTCCCCAAATAAAAGAATATTACATTACATTTAAATTTACATGAATGAAAATATAAAACTCTCATCTCACATAAAACCCCCCGGCTATTCATTTGCGACAATCCTGCACATCATATCTCAGCAACACATAATATCATATATCATCAACGTAAGTAAGTATGCGTACCCCAATTGTCGTTGATGTATAGCAACGAAACCGGCGATATCGACATACTACACTTACGGTCACAGAAAAGAAAATGTAAAACTGCAATATCCGGAATCCACATTCTCTTTAGACATCGTAAATGCGAAATATCACATATTTCGTATTTCATATCTAGCTATATGAATTCCACATATTGCATCACATTCCAGGTAAATAGACGGTATTAAAGTTTTCGAACGAACGATCAAATACCCAAGATTCCCTAAAGCTCAACACTTGAGCGGAGTTCAAAAACCCGGAGTGTGACACAGTAGTAGCGGTCCAGCCGTAGAAGGGTCAAGCCAACGCCTCACATGTGGCACGCCGTACTGCCCTAAACCCTAAGGTTCAAAGGGCAGTTCAAGACGGTCACATAATCGAGTTAAGGTTTGTTGTCTTCTAGAGGGTCCACCACAAAACTTGCACATATCCCCAAAAATATTTAAACCCCGTGAAAAGTGAGCAAATGATACTCGTTCAAACACTTCAATACTTTCTAATTTATCCAGAAAAGCAAAACAAAATTAAATTCTCCGATCGAATCGACGATTACAAAATGAACCCCTGAATACTCAACACTTGAGTCAAATTAAAAATACCCAGAAAATATCAATCACAGAATCAAGAATTACTGTGCAAACAGAGAATCCAAAAGACACCATACTGCCACGGTTCCGCGGCATAAGCAAGGATTTGCCGCGGAACCGCGGTAGAATTTTCGATTCTGGTCCTCGTTTTGCACGATGATTCATATAAAACCCTGCTGATTTTTTTAGATATTTTTAATTTCCAAAAATCCCATATTTTAAAAATTGTCCAGAGAGGGGTTGATTTTGTCGATATCGGGTTCGATCGGGGTTTTAACTTCGTTAAAGTGTCGCCTAATGTTCTAGGTCGGCTCTGATACCAGTGAAAGGTTAGCTTAGCACCTAATGAAGGGTTTGGAAGCATCACATGTACCAAAGATGGAATCTTTAGGGTGCTAAGTTAACAAACATCGGATCGTTCCTAGAAAATTAGGGTTTCTAAAACTTGCATATCATCTCATGAAAGAAAAGCTGGGGTTTGGAGAGTACAACCTTTGTAAATCCCTACGCTAGACTCCTTGGCTACTTGGGGTTTGGAAAAGCTCCGCTTGAACTCCTCTAGGTCACCGATGATCCACCCGGAGTCCGCTTTGTCCAAGCTAACAACTTCGCAAGATCAAGAATGAAAATCGAAGCTAACACTCTAAACAAGTGGGCAAGACTTGTGTAGAATGATGTTGTGGTGGCTTTTCTCACTTCAAAATCCTATCTTGATGAATAATTTGCTCACTTGAAAATTCTAGAGAGCAAGAGATCAAGGTTGAAGAAGATGATGGCTATTTTTAGAAGAAGAGAAGAATAACTCTCAAGAGAAAAAGAAAAACATAAGTATATATATATTTTTCTTTCTTCATCTCAAACCATGGTTATCTCTTTATGGATATTTAATTTTACTTTAGTTAAAACACAAGAGAAAGATTAAACCATGGTCAAAAGGTAGGTGCTAATGGTTAGGTCAAAAGAAGAGTGTAGAAACTTTTGACCATGATTCAATCTTATCTCTTTTCTTTTGTTTTAGAAAAAATAGAAATAAATATCCATAATATAAACCATGGTGTGAGTCTTATATATCCACCATTTTCTATGTATAAACAACCATGATAGATGATGTATGTATGTATGTATGTGTGCATGCACATCCATATGTGCATGAATCAATAAGGAATGCATACATGCATCCATACATCCAAAGATACAAGAAAGGATTTCAAGTGAGAAAACTAATGGTCAAATGATAAATCAACACTTGATTTATCAATCCGGCCATATCACATATGACCCCACCAAAAGCAAGCCGCCCGATCAATATACGGTATCCTATACGCGCATTTTAATCGGGTCCATGCGCATATCGCATACGCGCACCACAACGTTTCGCCTGGACTAGGTAACTCCTTTGTGGGACTCTAAGACTCGTCAATACGCCGACAGTGGGTGATGATCATATCAAGCACCCCCAAACCGCAAGCGGTCAGCTAAACGTAACGGCTACCCAGGTATTGAACGATCAGAAGAGAACAAGCGAAATTGCTACAACTCCCGTCGAGCCAACCGGCAACACTACCGTGCAGTCCGGTCTCCTCGTCTGATATGTCGCATATCAAGTCTAGGGGTGGTAAACGTCAGACCTCAATAACCGATAAGTCGTGCCGATGTGAGGCTCATAATGGGTCGAGAAACTATTGACAACACTTACCAGCAAATCTCTGAATCAGCCCTGGCCAGGGACTTCCCTGTTACGGACAATCGAGCACAGTGCAACATCAACCCCCAATACCGGGAGAGACAAAACCCCTCTTATCGCTCACTGCCTCCATGTGACTCGAGACTGTACCCAAAAACCACCGTTTTTCATGCCCTCATTGACGTGGTAAGGTGGAAATCAAAGCACAGTGGGAATCACACAAGACTTTATGACGATCTCGGGTCTACAGACTAACCTGCTCAAGCGTCACCAGAGAACTGCCATCTGAAGTGAGGTATAATACCATCTGGGAGTTCTCGGCGAGTCCATCCAGTGTACCCAGTCTCCACTGAGCACCCGTATACCATCTCTGATGTCAAACACCAATGGATATGGGATCATCCTGTAGGGTTCCTAGGCACTCTAGTGAGGTCTCACAAGGCATCGAACATGCCAATTTCAAAAATCTAGGTACCGAGAGACCCGACAACGGATCGTTTGCTAGAAAACTAGGCGAAAAAGCTAACTAGTTAACACTTAACTAAGAGATACGGAAATACAACCTTTGTAGATCCGGTTCTCCACCTCCATAGCTCCGCAATGAAGTCTCCTCGCTGTCCATATCAAGCCCCGGGCACTAGCGTCGGCTTCATCGGAGAAAGAGCGGGCTAGGTCATCGACGACGTGCCGAAGATGATCTACGTCGAGGCATCGCTAGATCAAGCTCCAACTTCACCAAGTCTAGAAAACTTGTGAAGGAAACACACTCTACTACTTGGCAAGAGGTAGAGGATGAAGAAATAGGAAGTGGGTAGACTTTAGAATTGGATTTCTCACTCATTTGCTCAATTCACCATTGATGAAGTAAGCATTCTTCTTGAAGAAGAAGAAGAAGAAGATAATAGTTATGATAAGTTATTTTAAAAATGAAAAGAATATCCAAACTTATCATAACATGAACATGGTTAAGTGTAGAGAACTAATTAGGGTTAAATGAAGTGGTTAGGTTTAAGCATGAGACAAAAGGGTTACAAAGTCAAAGTGTTCAAGAAACTTCATGAATAAAACAAAAATGCCACCATTTTATCATGCTCTTTATCTTTTCCAAAAAGAATAAGAAAATGAATAAAAATGAATAATCAAATAATAAACCCTAACCATTCCATTAACCAAGGTTTAATTCTATACACTTAACAAATAAGGCATGTATCATCAAACATGACACAAGCAAGTGCACAAAATCATATCGCATATGCAATGCGCACACCCGAGTGAGAAAATCCATTTAAAGTGAACCGATACTAGTTAATGCAAAGTAATACATCAAATATATAATTATACAATAAATCATTAAATCAACACTTGATTTAACGATCCGGTCATATCGCATATAACCGACTAGTATCCAATGTATCGGCTTATCGAATCAATCCTTGATTCGATAACTAGGTTATATCGCATACAACCATTCGATACATTCATCGCGAGAATAGAATACGGTATCACATACAAGCATTATTCTCGGTCCCGCACATATCTCATATGCGCTCCTATTTCGTTTCGCTTGAGCCAGGAAACCTCTGTGTAGGACTTTAAAGACTCGTCAATACGCCGGCAGCAGATGATGATCATATCAAACACCCACAAGCCGCAAGCGGTCTGCTAAACGTAACGGCCACCCGGGTATTGAGCGATCAGAAGATCGACGAGCAAGCCCGCTCACACTCCAGTGAATCCAACCAGTAACACTACCGTACAGTCCGGTCTCGTCGTCTGATATGTCGCATATCTTGCCTAGGGGTGGTAAACGTCAGACCCCAATAGCTCGATAAGTCGTGTCGATATGAGGTCTATAACAATTCGAGAAACTACTGGTAACACTTACCAGTAAATCTCAGCAACCCTGGCCAGGGATTTCCTGTTATAGCCAATCGAACACAGCGCAACATCAACTCCCTATACCGGGAGAGACGAATCCCCTCCTATCGCTCATTGCCTCCTTGTGATTCGGGACTGTACCCAAAAACCACCGTTTTGCACGCCCTCTTGGACGTGGTAAGATGGAAATCAAAGCATAGTGGGAACCACACAAGACTCTATGACAATCTCGGGTCAACAGACTACTCTGTACCAGTGTCACCAGAGAACTGCCATCTGACGTGAGGTATAATACCATCTGGGAGTTCTCGGCGAGTCCGTCCAGTGTACCCAGTCTCCACTGAGCACCCGTATATCATCTCCGATGTCAAACACCAATGGATATGGGATCATCCATCGCCCATCTGTATGGGTCGAGAAGGTATACGCTAGTCTACTCTGGTATATCGATGCCCCGTCTCGATACACCCACGACTAGGGACTTTGAAGGATGTACTTATGGACTACCATGTCCCCACTAGTATGATCCACATCATAGTCCAGGTAGTCAAGCACACATCCTAAGGGCTTTACCAACATGTAACAGAGAGACAATCAGTGTACACGTTAAGGTAAAGATCAACCAGATAGCATACTATCATGTCGAGCAAGAAAGTCCTCCCTATATATGTCCCAGCATCCACTACAATATACATCCTATGTACAGTAATGGCCTCTAGGGCATACATATAACTAACAATCTCCCACTTGCACTAGGGCCATCTATAGCAGTGGTTGTAATATCTCATACTCAACCATCCCATAAAAATCTCTCTCTGGGAATAGGCCTTCGTGAGTGGATCCGCCGTGTTGTCCTCTGAGTCTACTCTCCTAACCTCGATCACCCTGGAGATCAACCATCTCCATGATCAGGTGATACTGCCTTAGAATAAGTCTGGATCACTGATGGGACCCGCGTTCCTCGGCATAAGCCACAACTCCATTGTCTCACAATGGTAGGAACGTAGTTCATCTCATGAACCATTATACACCCAAACAGCCTCTTTGGTAGCATCTTAAGTAGCGATGTATCCAGCCTTTATCGTCTAGTATGTCACGGTATCTAGCTTGGAACTCTTCCAACATACTGTCCCTTTACTGAGGGTAAAGACAATGCCTGCGACTGACATTCAGTCGTCTTTATCACTCTGGAACACTTCCAGTGATTCTCCCCAGGATCGATTGATACCATCTCACTACTACTAGTGAGTATCCTAACATCCAATTAGATCTATCTCATAGATCCAAAATCCAGGATTTAGTAGGTATCATTTTGATCCTATACGGAGAATCTTTATGATAAACGGAGATTGATCGAGCGTAGCATAAGAAACTCCTTTCTTATCAAGAGTATGTCATCCACGTACTCTACGAGGATCACCACCATACTCCCTACTACCTTTTTGTTTATACAAGGTTCATCTACCATTTTGATGATGTCAACTTCTTTGACTAATCCATCAAAACAGATGTTCCAACTCCGCGATGCCTGCTTTATCCTATAAAGCATCTTGCACACGTTTCCGCTGCTCCCACTGTCTACGAGGCCCTCTGGCTGTGTACTTATAGACACACTCTTCTAAAACATCATTTTAGAATAGCTGTCATGACACCCAACCACCAGATATCGTATTCATGGTATGTAGCCGTGGCAAGTAGGATCTGGATGGACTTAAGCATAGGTACTGGAAAAGGTTTCATCATTATCCACGCCTGGTCAATGACGAAAACCTTTAACAAGTCTAGCTTTGAAAGTCTCAACTTTTTCATGTACACCAAGTAATCTTCTCAAGATATACTTGCTCCTGATGGAGATTTAACCCTTCAGATATAGCAACCAAAGTCCATACTTTGTTGGTGTATAAGGATTCCATCTCAGATCGCTAAGCATCCAGCCATTCTGACAGAGTCTTACTCCTGATGGCCAGCTCGAAACTAGTTGGGTCATCATCTCATGATGCAATCCTCGCTCCCACTGTCATAGAGAAACCGAAGTATCTCTCAGGTGGGTGAGGAACCCTACTAGATGGGCGGAGAGGCTGAGGTTCATTGGTATCTACTGAATCCTTTGGTTCTATCAAATCATCAGCTGCAGTTTGTATAGCTGGAACCTTTCCAGTTCTACATTACAGACCTTGCCTCGAGCTTGTCCGGATTTTTCTTTTAGACATAGGCCGGACAACCCCAAATCTTAACTAACTTAAGATATGGGCTCTTCCCTTTCCATATCACATATGAAATGGTAGGCTTTGATTTGATTTGAACCCTAATTCAATAGGTATGCAGCTTCATAAGTGCATAACTCCCAAAAGGAAATAGATAACTCAGTAGTACTCATCATAGAGCACACCATATCGAATAGGGTGCAATTGCTCCGTCCCGACATACCATCGTGCAATGGTGTATACGGAGGAGTAATGCTGAGAGAGAATCTCATTCTCCTTTAGAATAGTCCAGAAATTCTATGCACAAGTATTCTCCTCCCTAATCTCATCATAGGACATAATACTTATACCCGTATTTTGGTTCTCTACTTCTAACTTATATTCTGTGAATATCTCAAAAGATTCGGACTTGTGTTTCAACAGGAACATAGGTCTAAATCTCGAAAGATCATCAGAGAATGTAATGAAGTATAAAGAACCAGTCCTGGCATGTGTAGACAGGGGACCTTACATACATCAACATGTATCAATCCCAAGAGTTCATTAACTCTTTCTCTGTTTCCAATAAACAGAGCTATGGTCATCTTATCTTTGTGACATGACTGGCGAGTTTCACAAGATGTAAATTCAAACTGATTTAAATATGCATCTATATGTAACTCAGCTAGTCGGGTCGCATTGATCTGACCTAGTCTACAATACCTCAAGAAGAATTCGTTCATTTCTGAACTCTTCCTCTTGTGTGTGTTCCATATACTAAGAACTGTAGTTTGATTTAGAACATCAATGCTTTTAGATAACGTGCCTGAACCGATCAACTTTTGATATAGGAAATGTTCAAAACATTATCCAACAATACAAAATATTATCGTTTCTTTACTAATAAAGAGACAGATATGATTTTGTATATCAGGTTCGGTATCTAATAACATACGTTCAAAATCAATGTATTACAATACAGGGTGACAGTGACCAACAGACTTGGCTGCAACACTTGTCCCATTTTCTGCCTCATGAAACTTATCACCCGTTCTCAGTTTTTCTACCCTTTTGTATCCCTATGTAATCACTTACATATCTGGGATCCTGATCCGGTATCATATACCATGGATGCGGAGGATACCGAGAAAAAGTTCTGTATAATGAACACACCCGAAGATGATGCATCAGCATGCACTCTCTTCGTTTGGGCGGCACGGGAAATCTGGTATTCCCAAATTTCCTGCTCTGTCTTATAACAATTATAAGTTGGAGCGGGACCAACGTTCCCCAGCTCAGTATAACAAGCGGGTTCGGTCAATTATCCGTATTATTATCTTGATTAAGGCGTGATATAGTCGCTACCAGGAGAGAGAGAGAAGAAAACACTCAGCGTGCGCTTTTGCAAGAATAGATTGGTTATTATTTTATCTAATCAGGATGGCTCCCACTGCTTTTTATCAAATCTTCCTTCAAACCCTAAAAGGAAAGACTAGCCGGGATTAATTACACACTACAAGTTCGCCAATCTTTCAGCCAGGCCAGTGTCGGTACTTTGAGGGAGGTCCCCCGTGCTTTCGCACGAACCTAATTAATGTAAACCTCGTTTTCCCAGAGGCGTAACCCCGTTGACACCTTTCTAGACACCTACTTGATCGGCTAATTGTAATGTATAAAACTCTCCCAGGAGTAACAATTACTCGCAGCGGGTATCGGGATCCAACTATCTCATAGAAGGTATGCAATCTCATTGCAAATTTCAACACTTGAAATTCCCGATAATATTTTGCCCCTAGCGTCCTATGACCTTGACGCAGGCCAACAAACCATAGTCCGCTAGTCAAGTTCAACCCGTCATTTCCTGATTGAATTAAACCCACCCGCACGACCCTTGACGCAGGCCAACAAAGTCGCACGACTACCCTAATCCAATCTGCATCATATGCATAAGCAGATAAATACTAGTTAGCTACCGCACACTACGCCTTGACGCAGGCCAACAAACGTAGCACGAATACTAAATAGGACTTATCTGAAATGACGGAGGGCTACGACAGGTTTTTCTGAAAACCTATTGCGTAATGAACTCGATATCGTTGTAGAATCAAATGATTTTAAAAATGGAGTGCTTTTGAGGCTTTTCTAGTTTTGCTAAAGGAGTCACTCCCGATGAAGGGATCGTCGGTCCTTTCCTCGTCGAATGAGGTGCGGGATATATCATATATATCACTGTGCAAAGCAAAAACAGTTAAAAGCAATCAAAAGTCAAACCGAGGGTGTAGCATCTGCCAGTTATTGCTAAAGGAGTCACTCCCGGTGAAGGGATCTCGGTCCTTTCCTTATCGAATAAGGTGCAGGATATATCACATATACCGCTGTGCAAAGCAAGAACTGTAGCTACCTGTTTTATTTTGAAATTCGATTCTACAACATCTTAGGTTTCTTTTATTTCATTAATCATATTAATGAAGTCCCATCATTTAAGTACCTAAACATCAAAGATAAATACGACGTACACTTATGCCATCCGCATTCGCTTCGATGTCCCCTCGTGCACCGTTAGGTTAGGTAACTAACGACAGAGCGGGGCAGGGCTAGCGCGGGTGTAAAACATAAGTAACGTCTATATAATATATCATATATACTATATACTATATCTATCACAGAACATCACATGATCACATCACAGATATCGCAGCAGAAGAAACATATGAAATATTGGATATACTAGGACGTCCGTGTTTTCAATACGAGCCAGTATAAAACACGGATTCCACGGTCGTGATGAATATCCAAACCCACACCCCTAGACCCCTACGAGAGCGGCAAGCAACCCTACCAATTCTAGAGTTAGGAGACCCGGACTCAACTCCTCGAGTTGGTCTCCCACTGGACTCCAGAACCCGGTTACATGTGCTCCCCTCCTTGGGTCTATCCTAGTGCGGAAAAGTAAATAATATACAACGGGTGACAACTTCCGCAACCTGGAAGTGCCCCAATAAAAGAATATTACATACAAGTTTTTACATGAATGAAAATGAAAAACACTCATCTCACATAAAAACCCCCGGCTATTCAAACACGACAATCCAATATAACATATCCAGCAACACATAACATCACATGTCATCAACGTAAGTAAATATGTCCATCCCAATTGTCGTTGACATATAGCAACGAAACCGGCGATATCACATATTACACTTACGGTCACATAAAAGAAACTGTAAAACTACAACAGTTGGAATCCGCAACCTGCATAGACATCGCATGCCTAATCAAATGAATTACTTTGACATCGCATGCCTAACAATTATAAACCCCGCATTTTAGTCTCATTATCGAAAACTCTTTTCAATATCAAGTCGGGCAATTCAACAAGATTCCCGACAACCTGATCGAATGCTCGTCGCAAACTTTATTAGGCGGCCGCACCCCCGATGCCGTCGACGAAGTGCACCAAGGCGGAACACCGCTGCCGCAAGCACCCGAACGGATGCTTTCGGCGACGGGGTTCTCCTACAGTCACTTGGTTGGGGCAATGGAGCGAGGCTGTCTATTAAGTTTACCCGGCGAGTATCCGCGTACGCTACGTGATCGCGACGGACTTTTGATCACATCAAAATTCCGTGGTAACCGATCAAGTGAGACTAAACTGCTACGTTTATAACATTCATTCAGTTATCTCATAACTTCTTGTGAATTCCAATTATTGTATCCCATTCCGGATAAACAGAAAATGTTAAACTTTCCGATTGAAAAATCGAACACCCAAGTTTTCCCGATACAGATCAACACATGAAACAAGTCTAAAAACATTCAGTTCGTGCCTCAGTACCAACGGTCCAGCCGTAGAAGGGTCAAGCCAACGCCTCACATGTGGCACGCCGTATTGCCCCAAACCTGAAGGTTCAAAGGGTAGTTCAAGACGGTCACATAATCGAGTTAAGGTTTGTTGTCTTCTAGAGGGACCATCGTGTTACTTGCACTACTTAGAACGTGATTATACTACAGAAATATCCAACACTTGGAAATTTCCCGACAGGGGAAAAATTGGGTATTTATATCCGGTCGAACTTTTTAACATATTCAAAAAAATTTATCCGGAACGACACATAGACAAAGTTTGACAATCCGATCGAATATAAGAACTCCCAATACAACCCAAAATACTCAACTCTGGAATTCAGATTAAAAATTCCCAGGAAAACCAGCACTGAAAAATAGGAGTTACTGTGCAAAATTTAATGGCAGATAAGACAAAAGGGCCGCGGAAGGGCCGCATTAGCACGCTAATGCCGCGGTTCCGCCGCACTTTAGAAAGATCATTAGGTAATTTTTGCATCGTAATTCTTAGATTTACCTGCTGATTTTTCTGCATATTTTTAATTTGGAAAAAAACCAATTTTTGGAAAAAGTCCAGAGAGCAAATTAGGGTTTGGGTTTCGGTTCGATCGGAGTTCCAATTCCGTCTACGCATCGCCTAAGGCTCTAGCTAGGCTCTGATACCACTGTAGGGTTCCTAGGCACTCTAGTGAGGTCTCACAAGGCATCGAACATGCCAATTTCAAAAATCTAGGTGCCGAGAGACCCGACAACGGATCGTTTGCTAGAAAACTAGGCGAAAAAGCTAACTAGTTAACACTTAACTAAGAGATACGGAAATACAACCTTTGTAGATCCGGTTCTCCACCTCCATAGCTCCGCAATGAAGTCTCCTCGCTGTCCATATCAAGTCCCGGGCTCTAGCGTCGGCTTCATCGGAGAAAGAGCAGGCTAGGTCATCGACGACGTGCCGAAGATGATCTACGTCGAGGCATCGCTAGATCAAGCTCCAACTTCACCAAGTCTAGAAAACTTGTGAAGGAAACACACTCTACTACTTGGCAAGAGGTAGAGGATGAAGAAATAGGAAGTGGGTAGACTTTAGAATTGGATTTCTCACTCATTTGCTCAATTCACCATTGATGAAGTAAGCATTCTTCTTGAAGAAGAAGAAGAAGAAGAAGAAGATAGTTATGATAAGTTATTTTAAAAATGAAAAGAATATCCAAACTTATCATAACATGACCATGGTTAAGTGTTGAGAACTAATTAGGGTTAAATGAAGTGGTTAGGTTTAAGCATGAGACAAAAGGGTTACAAAGTCAAAGTGTTCAAGAAACTTCATGAATAAAACAAAAATGCCACCATTTTATCATGCTCTTTTTCTTTTCCAAAAAGAATAAGCAAATGAATAAAAATGAATAATCAAATAATAAACCCTAAACATTCCATTAACCAAGGTTTAATTCTATACACTTAACAAATAAGGCATGTATCATCAAACATGACACAAGCAAGTGCACAAAATCATATCGCATATGCAATGCGCACACCCGAGTGAGAAAATCCATTTAAAGTGAACCGATACTAGTTAATGCAAAGTAATATATCAAATATATAATTATACAATAAATCATTAAATCAACACTTGATTTAACGATCCGGTCATATCGCATATAACCGACTAGTATCCAATGTATCGGCTTATCGAATCAATCCTTGATTCGATAACTAGGTTATATCGCATACAACCATTCGATACATTCATCACGAGAATAGAATACGGTATCACATACACGCATTATTCTCGGTCCCGCACATATCTCATATGCGCTCCTATTTCGTTTCGCTTGAGCCAGGAAACCTCTGTGTAGGACTCTAAAGACTCGTCAATACGCCGGCAGCAGATGATGATCATATCAAACACCCACAAGCCGCAAGCGGTCTGCTAAACGTAACGGCCACCCGGGTATTGAGCGATCAGAAGATCGACGAGCAAGCCCGCTTACACTCCAGTGAATCCAACCAGTAACACTACCGTACAGTCCGGTCTCGTTGTCTGATATGTCGCATATCATGCCTAGGGGTGGTAAACGTCAGACCCCAATAGCTCGATAAGTCGTGTCGATATAAGGTCTATAACAATTCGAGAAACTACTGGTAACACTTACCAGTAAATCTCAGCAACCCTGGCCAGGGATTTCCTGTTATAGCCAATCGAACACAGCGCAACATCAACTCCCTATACCGGGAGAGACGAATCCCCTCCTATCGCTCATTGCCTCCATGTGATTCGGGACTGTACCCAAAAACCACCGTTTTGCACGCCCTCTTGGACGTGGTAAGATGGAAATCAAAGCACAGTGGGAACCACACAAGACTCTATGACGATCTCGGGTCAACAGACTACTCAGTACCAGTGTCACCAGAGAACTGCCATCTGACGTGAGGTATAATACCATCTGGGAGTTCTCGGCGAGTCCGTCCAGTGTACCCAGTCTCCACTGAGCACCCGTATATCATCTCCGATGTCAAACACCAATGGATATGGGATCATCAATCGCCCATCTGTATGGGTCGAGAAGGTATACGCTAGTCTACTCTGGTATATCGATGCCCCGTCTCGATACACCCACGACTAGGGACTTTGAAGGATGTACTTATGGACTACCATGTCCCCACTAGTATGATCCGCATCATAGTCCAGGTAGTCAAGCACACATCCTAAGGGCTATACCAACATGTAACAGAGAGACAATCAGTGTACACGTTAAGGTAAAGATCAACCAGATAGCATACTATCATGTCGAGCAAGAAAGTCCTCCCTATATATGTCCCAGCATCCACTACAATATACATCCTATGTACAGTAATGGCCTCTAGGGCATATATATAACTAACAAATCCATCACCCATCTTATGGGTCGAGAAGCGTATACGCTAGTCTACACTGGTATATCGATGCCCCGTCTCGATACACCCACGACTAGGGACCTCGAAGGATGTACTTATGGACTACCATATCCCCACTAGTATGATCTGCATCATAGTCCAGGTAGTCAAGTACACATCCTAAGGGCTTTACCAACATGTAACTATAAGACAGTATAAAGAGACAAGTATACATGTTAAGATAAAGAGCAACCGGATAGCATACTATCATATCGAGCAAGAAAGTCATCTCTATATATGTCCAAGCATCCAATATAATATACATCATCTGTACAATACTGGCCTCTAGGGCATACATATAACTAACAGAATCTGCTTGATACCTACTCACTATACTTAGTGAGTATGCTACATCGGGTCTGGTACATAGCATCGCGTACATGATCGAGCCTAATGCCGAAGCATATGTTATCCCTTGCATGTGAGCTCTCCCAAAATCAGATTTGGGAGACATCTTTTTGGAGAGAATGAGTCCTGAGATCGTAGGTAAAAACCCACGCTTGGATTCTTCCATACCAAATCTCTTCAGTATGGTGTCAATGTATCTGGATTGGGACAATCCCAGTATCCGTTTAGATATATCTCTATAGATCTTAATCCCAAAGATGTAGGAGGCATCACCTAGATTTTTCATTGAGAATCTCTGTGATAAGAAGAGCTTAACCGATTGCATCATAGGAATACAACCTTACTCTCTGCTACATTCTTGTATATACAAGGTTCATCTATATTTTTGACGACTCAAACTCTTTTACAACGACATCAAAACAGATGTTCCAACTCCGCGATACCTTCTTTAACCCGTAGATGAATTTAAGCAGTTTGCACACCCTTCCGCTACTCCCACTGTCTACTAAGCCTTCTGGCTGAGTCATGTGCACGCTCTCCTTTAAATCACCATTTATAAAGGTGGTCTTAACATCCATTTGCTAGATTTCGTAGTCATGGCATGCAGCAATGGCAAGTAAGATCCAGATGGACTTAAGCATAGCCACTGGAGAAAAGGTTTCGTCATAATCCACACCTGGTCGTTGACGAAAACCGATTGCAACAAGTCTAGCTTTGAAAGTCTCAAATTTTCCATCTACACCAAGTTTCTTCTTAAAGATCCATTTGCTCCCAATGGGTTTTACCCCTTCAAGAGCAACTTTCAAAGTCCATACTTTGTTCATGTACATGGATTCCATCTCAGATCGCATTGCATCCAGTCACTTCATAGAGTCCCCACTCGTGATGGCCTGCTCGAAGCTAGTTGGGTCATCATCCTCCATGATGCAATCCTCGCTCCCACCATCAATGAGAAAACTGTAGTATCTCCCAGATGGATGAGGAACCCTACTAGATCGGCGGAGAGGCTGAGGTTTTTCGGGAGCTATCGAATCATCTGCTTCCACTAAATCTTCAGTTGCAGTTTGTGCTGCTGGAACTTCTTCCAGCTCTACCTCTTTGCCACTAATTTTTTTACAAGAAATTCCTTTTCCAAAAAGATGGTGTATTGAGAAACAAACACATTTTGTTCCTCAGCGTGGTAGAAACTATATCCTTGTGAATTCTTTGGATATCCCACAAACTTGGAAAGAACTGATCGTGCCTCGAGTTTGTCCGGATTTTGCCTCTTGACATAGGCCGGACAACCCCATATCTTAACTCGTTTAAAATACGGTCTCTTTCCACTCCATATCTCATATGGTGTGGTAGATACAGATTTAGATGGAACTTGATTCAATAGGTATGCTGCTGTCTCAAGCGCATAACCCCAAAAGGAAATAGGCAACTCAGCAGTGCTCATCATTGAGCGCAACATATCTAATAGGGTGCGATTCCTCCGTTCCGATACACCGTTGTGTTGTGGTGTATACGGAGGAGTAATATGAGAGAGAATCCTATTCTCTTTTAAATAATCACGGAATTACGTGCTTAAGTATTCTCCTCCTCGATTAGATCATAGGATTTTAATACTTTTACCCGTTTGGTTCTCTACTTCGTGCTTATATTCTTTGAATTTCTTAAAAGCTTCAGACTTGTGTTTCATTAGGAACATATGTCCGAATCTTGAGAGATCGTCAGTGAATGTAATGAAGTAGGAGGAACCATTCCTGGCATGTGTAGACATAGGACCACAAACATCACTACGTATCAGTCCCAAGAGTTCGGTAACTCTTTCTCCGTGTCCACTAAATGGAGTTTTGGTCATTTTGCCTTTGAGACATGACTGGCAAGTGTCATAAGATGAAAATTCGAACGGATTCAAATATCTATCTTTATGTAACTTAGCTAGTCGTGTCGCATTGATATGACCTAGTCTACAATTCCACACGAAGGATTCGTTCATTTCTGAACTCTTTCTCTTGTGTGTTTTGTATATTAAGAACTGTAGTTTGATTTAGAACGTATATGTCATTATTTAACCTGATCCAATCAACTTTTGATTCAGGAAGATGTTCATAACATTATCCTGTACTACAAAATTATATCCTTCTGTACATAATAAAGAAACTGATATAAGATTGCATATCAGGGTTGGAATGTAATAGCGTTCATTCAGAATCAATGTATTACCATTTGGTAATACAAGATGATATTCGCTAACTGCTTTGGCTACAACATTTGCACCATTCCTTACTCTTACGGAATGATCACCCATTCCCAGTTCTCTACCTTTCTGTAGACCATATAACATATTACATATATGGGATCCCGATCTGGTATCTAATACCCAGGACGTAGAGTGAACTGAGAAACAGTTCTCAATAACTAACACACCCGAAGAAGATGCATCAATATGCTTATTCTTCATTTGGGCGGCGTGGGAATCCAGATACGTCCTTATTCCCTGCTCGGAATTATAAAAATTATAAGTTGGAGCGGGACCAACGTTCCCCTGGTCAGTATAACAAGCGGGTTCGGTCAATACATCCATATTATTATCTTGATTAAGACGTGACATGGTCGCTACCTGGAGAGAGAGAGAGAGAAGAAAAACACTTTAGCGTATACTCTTGCAAGATCAGATTGGTTATTATTTTATCTAATCAGGATGGCTCCCACTGTTTTTATCAAATCTTCCTTCAAATCCTAAAAGGGATGACTAGCCGGGATTAATTGCACTTTACAAGTTCACCAATCTTTCAGCCAGGCCAGTGCCGGTACTTTGAGGGAGGTTCCCCATGCTTTCGCACAGACCTAATTAAAGTAAACCTCGTTTTCCCAGAGGCATATCCCCGTTGACACCTTTCTAGACACCAACTTGATCGGCTAATTGTAGAGTGAAAGACTCTCCCATGAGTAACTCTTACTCGCAGTGGGTATCGTGATCCAACTATCTCATAAAAGGTATGCAATCTCATTGCAAATTTCAACACTTGAAATTCCCGATAATATTTTGCCTCTAGCAACTTATGACCTTAACATAGTTAACAAATCATAAACGCTAGCCATGTTCAACCCGTCATTTCCTGATTGAATTAAACCCACTCGCACGACCCTTAACATAGTCAACAAAGTCGTACGACTACCCTAATCCAATCACATCTCATGCTTTAGCAGATAAGCACTAATTAGCTACCGCACACTACGCCTTAATATAGTCAACAAACGTAGCACGAATACTAAGTAGTACTTATCAGAAATGACGGATGGATACGACAGGTTTTTGCGAAAACCTTTTGCGTAATGAACTTGATATCATTGTAGAATCGAGTGAACTTTGAAAATGAGTGTTTTTGAGGGTTTTACTAGTTTCGCTAAAAAGGTCACTCCCGATGAAGGAATCTCGGCTCTTTCCTTATCGAATAAGGTGCCGGATATTTCATAAATACCGCTATGCAATGCAAGCACTAGAAGAAGCAATCAAAAACAAAACTGAGTGAGTTGTAGCATCTGCTAGTTTCGCTAAAAAGGTCACTCCCGGTGAAGGGATCTCGGCTCTTTCCTTATCGAATAAGGTGCTGGGTATCTACAAGGAATACCGCTATGCAAAGCAAAAACTAGAGCTACCCTTTTTGAAAATTTGATTCTACAATATCTTTTAGGTTTATTTTCTTTCATTAATCTCATTAATGAAGTCCCATCATTTATACTTCCTAAGCATCACAGAAGAAACGAAAATACAACGTACGCTTATGCCATCCGCATTCGCTACAGTGTCCCGTTATGCACCGTTAGGTTACTTAACTAACGGCATACCGGGGCGGGACTAGCGCGGGTGCAAAACATAATCAACGTTTATTATATATCTCATATATAATATATATCCATTCGTCTCAGAATCCACAATGATCACATCACAAAGCAGCAGAAGATAACATATGAAATATTGGATATACTTGGAGGTCCGTGTATTATTTTGACCCTGTATAAAATACGGATTCTACGGTCGTGATGAATAGCCAAACCCACATCCCTAGACCCCTACGAGAGCGGCAAGCAACCCTACCAATTCTAGAGTTAAGAGACCCGGACTCGACTCCTCAAGTTGGTCTCCCACTGGACTCTAGAACCCGGTTACTTATGCTCCCCTCCTTGGGTCTATCCTAATGCGGAAAAGTAAATAATATACAACAATGGTGACATCATCATCAACCCGGAAGTACTCCAATAATAGAATATTATATACAAAGAATATTACATGAATGAAAATAAAAACTCTCATCTCACATAAAACCCCCGGCTATTCAAAACGCAACGATCCAATATAACATATCACAGCAACACATAACATCACATGTCATCAACGTAAGTAAATATACGTATCCCAATTGTCGTTGACATATAACAACGAAACTGGCGATATATTACATATTACACTTACGGTCGCAGAAAAGAAAATGTCAAACTACAATATTTGGAATCCATAATAACCTTAGACATCATAAACCAAAAATATCACATACTTTGGATTTCATGCCTAACTATATGAATTCCACATATTGTATCACATTCCACAAATAGTTAGACGATGTTAAACATTTTGATCGAATCAACAAACACCCAAAATTACCCAAAAAGCTCAACACTTGAGCGGAGTTTAAAAAGATTCAGCACATGCCACAGTACCAATGGACCAGCCGTAGAAGGGTCAACCAATGCCTCACATGTGGCACCGCTGAACTACCACAAACCCTAGGATTTAGTGGCGGTTCTGACGGTCACATAATCGAGTTAAGGTTTTGTTCTTCTAGAGGGTTCATCGCATTAGTTGCATGATGTTTGAATGTTCTTTAACTCAGAAAAAATCCAACACTTGGAAAAATTTCCGGCGAGGGTTAAAATGGGTATTTGATATCCGTTCGATCTTTTTAATACCATCTAAAGTAACCCGAAAACTGTTATAATTACGACTACAAAACACTCCGAGTTGCTTTTATAGTAAATTAACATCTCATGCAAATTTGGAAAAAACAAACAACACCTGAAACACCAAAACCCAGAGACCAAAACATAAAAAAATTTGAAGCCATAAATCCCCTATGGGGCTGGCCTGCTCGAATTTTAGGCAATTGTGCTCGGCCAAATTCTGGTTGCCTGGGTTCAAATTTCTTCTGTGTTCATATAATGTCTCACAAAACATATTGCAAGTGTTTGAAAAATTTTTAGAGCTCATTTAAAAATCGACAGAACGCAAGTTTTGATGTTTTAAGTTTCGAAATAGTTTCGGTTTCGTAATCCTACACGATCAGTCTAATTCTCTATCTAGGCTATGATACCACTGTAGGGTTCTTGTGAACGACAGCAAGGTTTCGGGAGGCATCGTCCTTGCCATTTTCAAATTTTTGTTGTTTTAAAGAACCCTAAACTAGAACTTTTAACTAGAGAATCATATGAAACATAAAGTAAACTATTTTATTTCTAAGTGATAACGGAATACAACCTTTGTAGACCGGTCCTTCACTTCAATAGCTCGTTATAGTAGTCCTTTTGCTCCAATTAGTGATCTACCGGACTCTAGCATGGCTTCTCAAGGTGAAAGGAACGAACTTGCTTGAAGTCTTCGAGGTCGAAGATGACCTACGTCGAGGAGACACTAACTCAAGCTACTAGTTCACTAATGAGAGATTAGTGAAGCTAACACCCTATACTAAAATGCTAATCTAGTAGAGGATGATGAAGTAGGATTTTTTCTCACTTTAGAATTAATTTTCTCACTTTTATTTCTCACTTGAACAAAACCTAGAGAGCTCTTGAGCTTTGTAGAAGAAGATGAAGATAGATAATGTTGTGAGAGTGAATAGCAACCATGGATGAGTTTGTTTCATACATCTAACTCATGTAGAAACATAACCATGGCGAAGTTATAACGGTCACGTTAATAAATATCTTTAGTAAGACAAAATTAGTAGACCAAGTCAATGCACCCACAAGTTTCTACAAGCTTCATGCATGTGACTAATTATTCATTAATTTGGATTTGCTTTAAATATTTAAACCCTCCATTATAATTAGTATGGTGTAAGTCTCATGCACCCATGTAGTGTGTATCATCAACCATGACACAGAATAAAAAACATAATTAATATATATCACAAATATATTAAGTGTGCACATGTGAGAAAAATAAATGCTTAAGTGAGCTAATATTAGTTAATGTAAACTAGTATACCAAATATACAATTATACACCAAATTATCTAATCAACACTTGATTTAATAATCCGGCTATATCACATATAACCGACTAATATAATATGTACCAACTTATCAAATCAACACTTGATTCGAAAACCCGGCTATATCACATATAACCGACCGATACAAATATCGCGAGAATAGAATATGGTATCACATACTCTTATTATTCTCGGTCCCGCACATATCACATATGTGCTCCTACTTCTTTTTGCCTAAGCCAGTAAAAACTCTGTGTAGGACTCCAAAGACTCGTCAATACGCCGGCAGTAGGTGATGATCATATCAAGCACCCGCAAGCTGTCAGCGGTACTAGTTGGACGTAACGGCTACCCGGGTATTGAGCGATCAGAAGATCAACAAGCAAGCCCGCTCTAGCTCCTATAAAGCCAGTCAGTAACACTACCGTACAGTCCGCTCTCTTCGTATATGATGTCGCATATCAAGTCTAGGGGTGGTAAACATCAGACCCAAATAACTCGATAAGTCATGCCGACACGAGGCTCATAACGGGTCGAGAAACTACTGATAACACTTACCAGTAAATCTCTAAATCAGCCCTGGACAGGGACTTCCAGTTATAGCCAATCGAGCACAACATGACATCTACCCCCAATACCGGGAGAGACGAAATCCCCTCCTATCTCTCATTGCCTCTATGTGACTCGGGACTGTACCCAAAAACCGCCATTTTGCACGTCCTCCTGAACGTGGTAAGGTGGAAATCAAAGCACAGTTGGAATCATACAAGACTCTATGACGATCCCGGTTTTACATACTAACCTGTACCAGTGTCACCTGAGAACTGCTATCTGACGTGAGGTATAATACCATCTAGGAGTTCTCGGTGAGTCCGTCCAGTGTACCCAGTCTCCACTGAGCACCCGTATACCATCTCTGATTCCAAACACCAATGGATGTGGGATCATCCATCGCCCATCTCATGGGTCGAGAAGCGAATACGCTAGTCTACACTGGTATATCGATGCCCTGTCTCGATACACACACGACTAGGAACATTAAAGGATGAACTTATGGACTACCATGGCCCCACTAGTATGATCTGCATCATAATCCTGGTAGTCAAGTACACATCCTAAGTGCTTTACCAACATGTAACCATAAGACAGTATCAAGAGACAAGTATACATGTTAAGATAAAGTGCAACCAGATAGCATACTATCATGTCGAGCAAGAAAGTCCTCTCTATATATGTCCAAGCATCCACTATAATATACATCATATGTACAATAATGGCCTCTAGGGCATACATACAACTAACAATCTCCCACTTGCACTAGGGCCATCTGTTGTTGTATCGCATACCCAATATCCCGAAGAGTCTCTTGAACTGTATCTGGGGAATGACCTTCGTGAGTGGATCCGCTGTGTTGTCCTTCGTGTCAACTCTCCTGACCTCGATCTCCCGGTGATCAACTATCTCCTGGATCAGGTGATACCGCCTTAGAATATGCCTGGATCGCTGATGGGAACTGGGTTCCTTGGCCAAAACCACCGCTCCTTTGTTATCACAATACAAAGGTATTGGATACTCAATGGATGGAACCACACCAAGTTCAGTTTTGAACTTCTTCATCCAGACAGCCTCTTTGGCAGCATTGTTGGTAGCGATGTATTCAGCCTCCATCGTCGAGTCTGCCACGGTTTCCTACTTTGAACTCTTCCAGTATACCACCTCTCCATTGATGGTGAAGACAAATCCCGAGACCGCTTAGAGTCGTCCTTTTCACTCTGGAAGCTCAAATCGGTAAAGGACTCCACTTGGAGTTCCCCGTTACCATAGACCAAGAGCATCTCTTTCGCCCTTCTCAAGTACTTGAGAATGATCTTCACAGCTGTCCAGTGACTCTCTCCTGGATCTGCCTGATAGCTACTCACTACACTTAGTGAGTATGCTACATCAGGTCTGGTACATAGCAACGCGTACATGATAGAGCCTACAACCGAAGCATAAGGTATCTCTTGCATGCGAGCTCTCTCCAAATCAGTCTTGGGAGACATCTTTTTGGAGAGAGTGAGTCCTGAGATCGTGGGTAAAAACGCACGCTTGGATTCTTCCATACGAAACGTCTTTAGTATGGTGTTAATGTATCTGGATTGGGACAATCTTAGTATCCGTTTTGATCTATCTCTATAGATCTTAATCCCCAAGATGTAGGAGGCATCACCTAGATCTTTCGTTGAGAATCTTTGTGATAAGAAGAGCTTGATCGATTGCATCATAGAAATATCGTTTCTATCAAGAGTATGTCATCTACGTACAATACGAGGAAGACACCCTTACTCTCTGCTACCTTCTAGTATATACATGGTTTATCTACATTTTTGACAAAGTCAAACTCTTTGACAACGACATCAAAACAGATGTTCCAACTCCGTGATGCCTGCTTTAACCCGTAGATGGATTTAAGAAGCTTGCACAACTTTCCGTTGCTCCCACTGCCTACGAAGCCTTCTGGTTGAGTCAGGTACACGCTCTCCTCTAAATCACCATTTAGAAAGGTGGTCTTAACATCTATTTGCCAGATTTCGTAGTCATGGTATGTAACAATGGCAAGTAGGATCTGGATGGACTTAAGCATAGCCACTGGGGAAAAGATTTCGTCCTAATCTACACCTGCTCATTGACGAAAACCCTTTGCAACAAGTCTAGCTTTAAAAGTCTCAACATTTCAATCTACACCAAGTTTTTTCTTAAAGATCCATTTTCTCCCAATGGGTTTTACCCCTTCAGGAGAAACTTCTAAAGTCCATACTTTGTTGGTATACATGGATTCCATCTCAGATCGGATTGCATCCAGCCACTTCACAGGGTCCCCACTCATGATGGCCTGCTCGAAGCTAGTTGGGTCATAATTCTCCATGATGCAATCATCGCTTCCACCATCAATAAGAAAACCATAGTATCTCTCAGGTGGATGAGGAACCCTACTAGATCGGTGGAGAGGCCGAGATTCGTTGGGAGCTATCGAATCCTCTGGTTCCACTAAATCTTAAGTTGCAGTTTGTGCTGCTAGAACTTCTTCCAGCTCTACTTCTTTGCCACTAATTTCTTTTACAAGTGTTGTTTGGGTAAGGTATGTTGTATAACAGTGTACACGTTCTGAATCAAACTACAGTTCTAAATGTACACACACAAGAGGAACCGTTCAGAAATGAACGAAGTCTTCTTGTGGCATTGTAGACTGAGTCATATCGATGAAACAAGAGTAGCTAAAGTTCCATAAGGATGCAAATTTGAATCCGTTCGAATTTACATCTTATGAAACTTGCCAGTCATGCCGCAAAGACTAGGTGAACAAATCTCCGTTTACTGGAAAAGGAGAAGAGCTACTGAACTCTTGGACAGATACATGGTGATATATGTGGTCCTATGTCTACACATGCCAGGGATGGTTCCACATACTTTATTACATTCATCGATGTTCTCTCAAGATACGGACATGTGTTCTTGTTGAAACACAAAACTGAATCTTTTTAGAATTTCAACGAATATAAGTACGAAGAAGAGAACCAGATGGGTAAAGGTATTCAAATCCTTCGATATGATTGGGGAGAAGAATACTGGAGAACGGAATTCTGAGACTATTTAAAAGAGAATGAGATTCTCTCTTAGCTTACTCCTCCGTATACACCAAATCAAAACGGTATATCGGGATGGAGGTATCACATCTTATGAGATATGGTGCGCTCTATGATGAGTACTGCTGATTTGCCTATTTCCTTTCAGGCACTTGAGAAGCTGCATACCTATTGAATAGAGTTCCGATCAAATCTATTGCCTACCACTCCATATGAGATATGGAATAGGAAGAGACCATCTCTTAAACGAGTTAAGATATGGGTTGTCCGACCTATGTTGAAAAGAAAAATCCGGAAAAGCTTGAGGAAAGGTCAGTTCTATGCAAATTTGTAGGATATCCCAAACATTCGCGAGGAAATATCTTCTACAACACCGAGGAACAAAAGATGTTTCGTTTCTCGACAAGCCACCTTTTTAGAAAAGGAATTTCTTGTGGAAGAAATTAGTGGCGATGAGGTAGAACTGGAACAAGTTCCAGCAAAGCAAACTATAACTGACGATTTAGTGGAACCGAAGGATTCAATAGTCCCTGATGAACTGGAGCCACTCCGCAGATCTAGTCGGGTTCCTCATCCACCTGAGAGATACTACGGTTTTCTCATAAACGGTGGGAGCGATAATTGCATCATGGAGATAATGACCTATTTAGTTTCGAGCAGGCCATCACAAGTGGAGACTATGTGAAATGGCTGGGTGCTATGCGATCTAAGATGGAATCCATGTACACCAACAAAGTATTGACTTTGGATGTTGCTCCTGAAGGGGAAAAACCCATCGGGAGCAGGATGATCTTTGAGAAACATAATTTGGTTTAAATGGAAAAGTCGAGACTTTCAAAGCTATACTTAAGTCCATCAGTATCCTACTTGCCATTGCTGCATACCATAACTACGAAATCTGGCAGACTGCACGTCAAAACCCCTTTTCTAAATGGTGATTTAGAAGAGAGTGTGTATATGACACTGCCAGAGAGATTCGTAGACAGTGGGAGCACCGGAAGCATATGCAAGCTGCTTAAACCCATATACGGGTTAAAGCAGGCTCCGCGGAGATGGAACATCTGTTTAATGAAGTTGTCAAAGAGTTTGACTTTATCAAAAAGATAGATGAACCATGTATAAATAAGAAGGTTGTAGAGAGTATGGTTGTCTTCCTCGTATTATACGCGGATGACATATTCTTGATAAGAAAGGGTGTTCCTATGCTACACTCGGTCAAGCACCTCTTATCACACAGGTTCTCCATGAAAGATATAACTGATGCCTCCTACATCCTGGGGTTATAGATCTATAGAGATTGTGATTGTCCCAATCTTGGTACATAGACACTATGCTAAAAGGGTTTTAGTATGGATGATTCTAAGCGTGGTAATGTACCCGCTTGTTCAGGAATCACTCTCTCCAAAGAGATGTCTCTCGAGACTGAATTGGAGAGGGCTCGCATACAAGGGATACCCTATGGTTTGGCAGACGGGTCAATCATGTATGCGATGTTATGTACCAGACCAGATGTAGCTTACTCAGTAGGTGTAGTGAATAAGTATCGAATAGATCTTTGGGAAAACTACTGGACAGCTGAAGAACATTCTTAAGTGCTTGAGAAGGACTAAAGAGATATTCTTGGTGTATGGTAACGGTGAACTCCAAAGTGATAAGGACGACTGAAATTCAGTCTCGGATTTTGTCTTTACCCTTAGTGGAGGGAAGGTGTGTTGGAAGGGTTCCAAGCTATATACCATAGCATACTCGATGATGGAGGCTAATTATATCGCTACCAACGATTCTGCCAAAGAGGTTGTCTTGATGAATAGAGTTCATGAGATGAACTAGGTTCCTACCATTGGGCATCCAATACCTGTGTAATGTGATGACAGTGGAGCTGTGGCTTTGGCCTAGAAACCCCGGTCCCATCAGCGATCCAGACATATTCTTAGACAGTATCACCTGATCAGGGAGATCGGGGTCAGGAGAGTTTGACACAGAGGATAACACAGCGGATCCACTCACCGAGGCCATCCCCCAGATGCTATTCGAACGACTTTTGGGACATTGGGTATGAGATACTACAACAACTGGCCTTAGTGTAAGTGGGAGATTGTTAGTAATATGTATGCCCTAGAGGCCATTGTTGATGATATAGTGGATGCTTGGACATATAGATGTCTTTCTTGCTCGACATGATAGTATGCTATCAGGTTACATTTATCTTAACATGTAGACTGGTATTTATATTGTCTGTCTCCTACATGTTGATAAAGCCTTTAGGATATGTACTTAACTACCAGGACAATGATGAGATCATACTAGTAGGGCCAGGGTGGTTCAAAAGTACATCCTTTAATAAGTTCCTAGTCGAGGGAATATCGAGACTTGGGCATCGATATTCCAGAGTAGACTAGCGTATGCGCTTCTTGACCCATATGATGAGCGATGGATAATCCCATATCCATTGGTGTTTGACATCAAAGATGGTATACGGGTGCTCAGTGGAGACTGGGTACACTGAACAGGACTCGCCGAGGACTCCTATGTGGTTGTATACCTATCATCAGATAGCAGTCCTCTGGTGACACTGGTACAGGTTAGTCTGTAGACCCGAGATCGTCATAGAGTCTTGTGAGGTTCCCACTGTGGTTTGATTTCCTCCCTATCACGCTCAAAGGAGACGTGTAAACAGGTGGATTTTGGGTACAATCCCGAGTCGCATGGAGGCAATGAGCGATAGGAGGGGTTTTGTCTCTCCCGGTATTGGTGGTTGATGTTGCGCTATGCTCAATTGGCTATAACTGAAAGTCCCTGGCCAGGGCTGCTGCCGAGATTTACTGATAAGTGTTATCAGTAGTTTCTCGAACCGTTATAGGCCAGATATCGGCATGACTTATCACGTTACTGGGGACTCACGTTTACCATTCCTAGACATGATATGCGACATATCAGACGAAGAGACCGGACTGTACGGTAGTGTTACTGATAGGCTTCATAGAGAGTATATATGAGCTTGCTTATTGATCTTCATATCGCTCAATACCCGGGTAGCCGTTACATCCAGCTAGTAGCGCTGACGGCTTGTAGGTGATTAATGTGATCATCACCTACTGCTGGCGTATTGACGAGTCTTTAGAATCCCACACAGAAGTTTCCTGGTTCAAGCAAAACGAAGTAGGACACATATGTGATATGCGTGTGGGCCTGATTAAATATGTGTATATGATACCGTATTGTAATCTGGTAGTTATCTGTTATTGGTTCGGTTATATGTGATATAACCAGATTATCGAATCAAGTGTTGATTTGATAATGTGATATACAGATGAATGATATTAGTAGGTCATCTGTGATAAAACCGGATTATTAAATCATGTGTTGATTTAATAATGTGATATATATTATATGTGATATAATTATATCTTAACTAATCATTAGCTCACTAATTATTCTTCATTATATATATATATTAATATATATGATATATATATATAATAATGAAGCATGGCATTATTTCTATTTTTGAGAAAAATAGAAAAGAGGTGGAAAATGAGAGCATGGTTGCAAGAATGGGCTTTATTCATAGTTTTTTTTTTATCTTGACTCACTATTCAAGCATGGTTGCAATTTTATATTGCAAAAATTCCATGCTTGAATGAGTGGGGTCAAGAGTTGCCATTCATTCTTGCTCATTCTCAACACTTTGCTATTTTGCTTGCTTTACTCCCATGGTTGCTCTCTAGCTTCTTCTTCTTTCTCAATCCCATGGTTCAAGCTTCAACCCTCACATGTGATGTGAACCATGAAGCTTGAACACAAACCAGTGAGCAAATTAAACCCCTACTTCATCATCACACATTAGATTAGCAAATTTGATGTGTTGTGTTGCCTTCACTAATGAGATTAGTGAAGGGTTAGCTTGAGCTTGTGGACTTCAGGTGGATCATCTTTGGCGCGAAGATCTCGAAGGAAGGTCGTTCAACTCGAAGATGAGCCTTGTAGAGTCGCGTGGACTTCAACCCGGAGCTTTAGAAGAGAAGGACTCGAACTACAAAAGTTGTATGCTCATTTCTTCTCTTGAGTTAATCACATCACAAAGGCAAACCATAATAATCTGGCAAAGATATTGTTTAGTCTTGCTTAGCACTACTAAAAATTTGAATTTGGCATGCTTGATGCCTCTCGAACCTCATGGTGGTGTTAAGGTTAACTTTCATGGTATCTAAGGATATTGCGGATTCTAGTTATTGTAGTTTTCTGTTTTCTTTTCTGCGACAGTAAGTGTAATATGTGGGGTATCCCAATCTCGTTGCTATATGTCAACGAGGTTTATGGATACGCATATTTGTTTACGTTGATGATATATGATGTCATGTGTTGCTATTGATATGATTTATTGGATCGTCGTAAAAGAATAGCCGGGGGGTTTTATGTGAGATGAGGGTTTTTATTTTCATTCATGTAAAATCTGTATGTAATATTCTTTTATTGGGGCACTTCTGGATTGAGGATGATGTCACCTCTGTTGTATATTATTTACTTTTTCGCATTAGGATTGACCCAAGGCGGGGAGCACAAGTAACCGGGTTTTAGAGTCCAGTGGGAGACCATCTCAAGGAGTTGAGACCGGGTCTCCTAACTCTCGGATTGGCAGGGTTACTTGCCTCTCCCGTAGGGGTCTAGGGATGTGGGTTTGGCTTTTCAACATGACTGTAGAATCCGTGTTTTACATTACTGGCTAAATTTAAAACACGGACATCCTAGTATATCCAATATTTCATATGTTGCTTCTGCTGCTTCATTCTGTGATGTTGATTATATAACTGCGTGAGACGAATGTAATATTATATATATGATACATAATAAACGTTGCTTATGTTTTTCACCCGCGCTAGTCCAGCCCCCGCTCTGCCGATAGTTAAGTAACCTAACGGTGCATGACGGGGCCCCGTGGCGAATGCGGATGGCATAAGCGTACGTTTTCTATTTTCGTTTCATTTTTCTGTAATGTTTAGAAAACATTAATTGATGGGACTTCATTAACGTGATTAATGAAAAGAAAGAAACCTAAAAATGTTGTAGAATCAAACTTTTAAAAAGGATAGCTCTAGTTTTTGATTTGCATAGTGGTATTCCTTGATGAATATCCGGCACCTCATTCGATGAGGAAAGAGTCGAGATCCCTTCACCGGGAGTGACCTCTT
Source organism: Agapanthus africanus (assembly GCA_030015575.1). NCBI lineage: Eukaryota > Viridiplantae > Streptophyta > Magnoliopsida > Asparagales > Amaryllidaceae > Agapanthus > Agapanthus africanus. Next base: position 726,116,946 of record CM057339.1, read on the forward strand.
TAGCGAACTAGCAAATGCTACAACTCACTCGATTTTTTTTTTGATTGCTTCTCTAGTTCTTGCTTTGCATAGTGGTATTCCTGAATATCCACCACCTAATTCGATAAGGAAAGAGCCGAGATCCCTTCACCGGGAGTGACCTCTTTAGAGAAACTAGCAAAACCCTCGAAAACACTCCATTTCAAAATCATTAGATTCTACAACGATTTCAAGCTCATTACACTCATGGTTTTCTTAAAAACCCGCGTAGCCCTCCAACATTTCAGATAAGTACTATTTTAGTATTCGTGCTATGTTTGTTGGCCTGCGTTAAGGCATAGTGTGCGGTAGCTGATTAGTGCTTATCTGCTAGCATGTGATGCGATTGGATTAGGGTAGTCGTGTGACTTTGTTGGCTTGCGTCATAGGTCGTGCGGGTGGGTTTGATTCAATCAAGAAATGAACGGGTTGAACTTGACTAAAGCCCTATGGTTTGTTGGCCTGCGTCAATGTTATAGGACGTTAGGGGTAAAAACCATTATCGGGAATTTCAAGTGTTAAAACTTGCAATGAGATTGCATACCTTCTATATGATAGTTGGATCCCGATACCCACTGCGAGTAAGAGTTACTCTTGGGAGAGTTTTGCAGTTTACAATTAGCCAATCAAGTAGGTGTCTAGAAAGGTGTCAACGGGGTTATGCCTCTTGGAAAACGATGTTTATTTTAATTAGGTCCGTGCGAAAGCACGGGGAACCTCCCTCGGAGTACCGATATCTTCCTGGCCGAACGATTGGAGAACTTGTAGGGTGTAATTAATCCCGTCTAATCTTACCTTTTAGGGTTTGAAGGAAGATTTGATAAAAACAGTGGGAGTCATCCTGATTAGATAAAAATAACCAATCTAATCTTGCAAAGAGCGCACGCAAAGTGATTATCCTTCTCTTTCTCCTGGTAGCGACAAATGACATGCCTTAATCAAGATAATAATATAGATTTATCGACCGAACCTACTTATTATACTGGGCTAGGTTCCGCTCTATCCTATTATTGTCATAAGTCTAAGTAAGGAATATAGGAATATCCGGATTCCCACGCCACCCAAATGAAGAAAAATTATGTTGATGCATTGTCTTCGGGTGTGTTCGTTACCAAGAACTGTTTCTCAGTTTACCTCTACGTCCTGGGTATTGGATACCGGATCAGGATCCCGCACATGTAATTTGTTACATGGGCTATAGACAGGTGGAGAACTGGGAAAGGGTGATATATCTCTAGTAGTAGAGATGGTGCAATTTTTGCAGCCAAAGCAGTTGGCAAACATCACCTAGTGTTACCAACTGGTAATACATTAATTCTTAGCGACTGTTATTTCATACCAACAAATATTGTGAATATTTTCCTAAATCAAGTGTTGATTGGGTAAGATATGTTGTATAATAGTGTACACATTCTGAATCAAACTACAGTTCTAAACGTACACACACAAGAGGAACAGTTCAGAAATGAATAAAGTTTTCTTGAAGCATTGTAGACTAGGTCATATCGATGAAATGAGACTAGATAAAGTTCCATAAGGATGCATATTTGAATATGTTCGAATTTACATCTTATGAAACTTGCCAGTCATGTCTCAAAGACTAGGTGACCAAATCTCCGTTTAGTGGAAAAGGAGAAAGAGCTACTGAACTCTTGGACAGATACATAGTGATGTATGCGGTCCTATGTCTACATATACCAGGGATGGTTTCGCGTACTTTATTACATTCACCGATGTTCTCTCAAGATACGGACTTGTGTTCTTGTTGAAACACAAAAACTGAATCTTTTGAGAATTTCAAGAAATATAAGTACGAAGATGAGAACCAAATGAATAAAGGTATTCAAATCCTTCGATATGATCTATGAGAAGAATACTGGAGCACGGAATTCCAAGACTATTTAAAAGAGGATAAGATTCTCTCTCAGTTTACTCCTCCGTATAAACCACAGCACAACATTATATCGGGGTGGAGGAATCGCACCCTATGAGATATGGTGCGCTCTATGATGAGTACTGCTGAGTTGCCGATTTCCTTTCAGGGACATGCACTTGAGAAGCTGCATACCTATTGAATAGAGTTCCGACCAAATCTATTGCCTACCACTCCATATGAGATATGGAATTGGAAGATACCATCTCTTAAACGAGTTAAGATATGGGGTTGTCCGGCCTATGCTGAAAAGCAAAACCTGGACAAGCTTAAGGAAATGTCAGTTCTGTGCAAGTTTGTAGGATATCCCAAACATTCGCGAGGGTATATCTTCTACCACACCGAGGAACAAAAGATGTTTTGTTTCTCGACATACCACCTTTTTAGAAAAGGAATTTCTTTTGGAAGAAATTAGTGGTGATGAGGAAGAACTGGAAGAAGTTCCAGCAAAGAAAACTATAACCGACGATTTGGTGGAACCGGAGGATTCAATTGTCCCCGACGAACTGCAGCCACTCCACAGATCTACTTGGGTTCCTCATCCACCTGAGAGATACTACGGTTTTCTTGTAGATGGTGGGAATGAGAATTGCATCATAGAGATGATGACCCAACTAGTTTCGAACAGGCCATCACAAATGGAGACTATATGAAATGGCTGGATGTTATGCGATCTGAGATGGAATCTATGTACACCAACAAAGTATTGACTTTGGATGTTGCTCCTGAAGGGGTAAAACTCATCGGGAGTAAGAGGATTGTATCTCCAATCAGAGCAAAGATCTGTTCAAATTCCAAGATATGAAATGAAGCGACGCTTCTTTTTCCCAATAAAGAGCAGAGCTCTGTATTAAAAATATAAAGTAAAAAATTGAAGCAACGCTTCGGATTCTGCGCACTGCGCGTTGCGCGCCACGTGTCAAAAGCAGACACGCCAGCGCCAAGAGCGCTGCGCCCTAGGCAGTGCACCCAATCAGAGAAAAGCTCTGTTTTAATTCAAAATTTAAATTGAAGCAACGCTTCAGATCCAGCACTTTGCGCTGTGCGCCATGTGTCAAACACAGGTGCGCTAGTGCAGTTGCGCTGTGCTCTGCGCTGCGTGCCACGCGTCAAACACGGGCGCGCTAGCACAGTTGGGCTGCGCTCTGCGCTGCGCGCCACGTGTCAAGCGTAGATGCGCTAGCGCAGTTGCGCTGCGCTTTGCGCTGCGTGCCACGTGTCATACACGGGCGCGCTAGCACAGTTGCGCCGCGCGCCACGTGTCAAGCGCAGGTGCGCTCGCGCAAGGTGCGCCAGCGCTGGAATTAAAATTCCCCCACCGTCAGATCAAAAGATCTATTAATAATAAATTATTAATTAATCAGAACTAAAATTCTGTTATGGAAAGATCTTTCCAATCTTGTTGAAAACAAGAAGAGTATCTTCTGTAAAACAGAAGCTTTAGGATCAAAGATCCAACGGTGGGAAATATTCCCAAATCAATCAGAGAAAGATCTCTCTAACCAATTCAACAAATCATTGGCCCTATATAAAGGACCCTAGACTTCAAGTCGAAGACAGAAGAGAGACACATACAGAAAAAGAGAGAGAAAACCCTCAGCAAAAAGAGCAAACTCTTAAGAAAAAGAAGATTTTTCTTAATCTTAAAGGTAAAGAACTGTGTTCTTGAATAACATAGATGAATCCATCTCATAAAAGAGAAGAACCATCTTCTAAAAAATCTTAGATCTATAAAAAGACTAAGGTCTTTTGATTTAAAAGAAAAGATCAAAAAGATCTAATCATAAAAAGACTAAAAGAAGTATTTTACTTCATTCACAGATCTTTTGATCTATAAAGGAAAAGCCTTTTATAAAAAAACAAGAATTTTTGTTCTTTGATCTTGAGGCAAAGCTTCCATTGAAGAACATAAATCTGTTCTTTGATCTTGAGGCAAAGCTTCCTTTGAAGAACATAAATCTGTTCTTTGATCTTAAAATCAATCAGAAGCGCTTTGTGCTATTAAAAAGTGCCTTGCACTCATGAACTGCGCCCTTGCGCTCCTTGGACCGGCGCTCAGTACCAAAACCTGCCATGTGTCAACCAGAGACACAATCTGTGCTTTGCGCTTCTAAAAACAGAGCACTGCGCTCCTAGGCTGGCGCTTAGCGCCAAGCGCGCCACGTGTCACTCACTGGTGCGCCAACAGACTAGCACAACGCGCTCATACACTAAAAGCGCAATGCGCCAATAAACTAGCGCTAAGCGCGACACGTGTCCTCTTCGTGTGCGCTATCCAACAGAAGCGCAATGCGCTCTTTCCTTGGCGCAAAGCGCCTGACGCGCCACGTGGCGCACTGTCAGAACATACTTTGTTCTGATAAATGCTATGCATTACTAAAAGGGCCGAGCCCAGATGAAGGCCCAATAGCCAGAACAATAAAATGTTCAACTCATATCAACTTAGCCCATATGTTCATAAACCTGTAAACAGACTTTAGTCTCAAATTGGACTATAGATCTCCCAACCAACATTGGTTTAAGGGTACATCTCTGAACTCCTCTGATATTTGTCGTTGTAATCCTTCAACGTCATCAGAAAGGTGATGGGTCCTGACAACCATACATTCCACGGACTATGATGTCCTTAAACTGGACTGTGGGGTCTTTAAACTCATGGACTATGATGTCCTTAACCTTGACCGTGATGTCTTAAAACTAACGTTTGACTGTGGAGTCCTTAAACCCACGGACTATGATGTCCTTAACCTTGACTGTGAGGTCTTTAAACTCATGGACTATGATGTCCTTAACCTTGACCGTGATGTCTTAAAACCAACGTTGGACTGTGGAGTCCTTAAACCCACGGACTATGATGTCCTTAACCTTGACTATGAGGTCTTTAAACTCATGGACTATGATGTCCTTAACCTTGACCGTGATGTCTTAAAACTAACATTGGACTGTGGAGTCCTTACACCCACGGACTATGATGTCCTTAACCTTGACTGTGAGGTCTTTAAACTCACGGACTATGACGTCCTTAACCTTGACCGGGATGTCTTTAAACTAACATTGGACCACCATGGTAATCGAACGAAATATCCGTAAACTAAACAATAGAGTCTAAATGCTCTTTTGTTGGATCTAAACGATCCTGTTAAGTTGATCTTAGTCTAGAAATTAGACTAACGTATCCTTAACGAACGTTTAAGTTGATCTTAGTCTCAAATGAGGCTAACGTATCCTTAAACCAAACCCCCAAATCCAAATCTAAGAAGATACGGATTTGGACTAATCCACGTTCTACAGGCGACAACATAAATTAGTCTCCGTATACAATCCACGGGCAACCAAACACAAAACAAACACCCATGACACTAAGTGACCATATGGAGAAGGAGAAAGTTGTTACCGCGATGCGGTAGCATAATTAACTGCAGGGGCTTGCGCCTGCAGGGAAGAGCATCCCCACAATCAAAAACCCCTCAAACGAGGGGGAATCTGACGAAGTCTGCTACATCGGCCGCATCCGTTTAAACCTTCGATACATGGTGCCATAAATCAACTTGGCATCTTCGGAGAGGTGGACGGATAGCACCAATTAGCATCTGCCCCCAGATTCAGGAAAGATGTCTAGTCTTCCCGGCTTCCGGCGGTGAACAGATTCTGGATACGTTAGTCTAATTTCTAGATTTTTCTAAAAAAGAGAGAGAAACCCTCTGCAAAAAGAAAAGCAAGCTCTTAGAAAGAAGAAGATTTTTCTTCATCTTCAAGGTAAAAAAGACCTCACGGTCCATGAGTTTAAAGACCTCACAGTCAAGGTTAAGGACATCATAGTCCGTGGGTTTAAGGACTCCACAGTCCAACGTTAGTTTTAAAACCCTTCAGACGAGGGGGAATCTGACGAAGTCTGCTACATCGACCGCATCCGTTTAAACCTTCGATACATGGTTCCATAAATCAACTTGGTATCTTCGAAGAGGTGGACGGATAGCACCAATTAGCATCTGCCCCGAAATTCAGGCGAGACGTTTATCGCGTCTCCATGATTCGGAAGGGAACAGATTCTGGCACGTCCGGTGGGACCTTTTCCTCTATCCACTCCACACTTCATGTGTCGTGTTCGCGAACGAATCGCAGTTTGCTATGGTTGCCTGTGGATTCGAGGTACTTAGATTTGGTGTCTTGCTCCGTGCAGAAAACAGAAGATCAATGGCTTCAAACTGCACTAACTGCAACTGCAACTCTCGCTCCGTCCCGTCCGGAGGAGTGACTTACGAGCCCCAAGCGGACTCCTTGTTCAAGATGCCAGTGGAACAGGTAACTCAGGCCACCACTGGGCTGTTCTTTGGGTCCATGATCCCACTGATGAGCTTCAACGCCCCTGTACCATCGCAAGAAGCCCCAAAGAGCTCGGTCTTTAACCGGCTCACAACTACTGCGTCCCCTCTCAACGGGTCGTCCAGCTCCAATGCCTCAGTCTTTGACAGACTGGGCCAAAGCTCATTTGGGCCTATGAAGAAGCCCGCAGTTCCTGAAGAGGTCATCCCAAAACAGATAGCCATTCCTGCTCCTGAAGTCCCCAAGGCGGCTTCTCCTGCCAAAGGGTCGGTCTTCAAAAGACTGACTGTTCCGGCTCCCGCTCCAGGTAAAGTCACATCTGCTGTATGCGATAGACTGGACATTACATCTCGGAGAACGTCAGTCTTCAAGAGACTGGTACCAGCAGCGCCTGACCATAGCAGGGGGCATGACAAAGTCATCCCCATAGCTGAACCAACACCATCTGCGCGACATGCTCTCCGTCGTCACTGGTGCCGAGTACGGAAGGCTGGGGGTAGCTCTCCGTCTGGATTTACTCCACCGTCTCCAACGGTGGAGATTGATGCTGCTGTTCCAACCGGGAACAACTTTGAGCTGCTGAATAAGGTGTGCAGGAACTCTCCTACCGCCGTGCTGAAGAGATCTCCTCCACCGGTGGAGACGGTCACAGAAATGAAGCCAAAGCAGTCCCCTCAACGGCTGTCTTCCAAAGTTTACAAAATCTTGCGGCAAGTCCGAGAGTCGGTGGTCTATCAAGACTATCCTCGCCGACAAAAGAAGCTGAAGGTTCAGCAGGAAGAGAATCGTCCTAGCAAGCCACAAAGGACGACGACTGCCTGGGTGCCCGCTGCGACGGCCCCCTCAACATCAACTGCTCAAAGGAGAAGGAGGCCAGGGAAAGCCCTTATGAATAAGGCAGAACCTAAGGACGCCGAGACCAAATGCCCAAAGTCTGGGGGCATAACGGTCCATACTGTTTACATGGTGTCCGGGAAAGAGGATAGCCGCGCTTCGACAGGCCACCGACCGCTCACCCGATCAATAATAAAGGCTTAGGAACAGCAATAGCAGAAGCTTCAAGAGATGCCGACTACAATGGCCGCACATACCGGGCCAAAAGAAAGCCCGGAGGCATCATCAGAACAGCGTCATGAACAAGAAACTGATGCTGACTTCCTACGCAGAGTCCTCGAAAAGAAGAACAGAGAAGCGGCAGAACAAGCTACCAACATAAAACAAATGGCGCTTCTCTTCCAAGACATGGTAGGGATGATGTTACAACCGGATCCTCCAGCTGAAGGCCCTCCGATCATTATTGAAGACGATAGAGGGGAGACATCTAATCCTCCTCCGGCTCTTTCAGCAGCCAAAGAGGAAACTATTTCCAAGGCCGCACTGGATGACTATATAGCTTAGCAAATACGAGCTCACCAGGCAAATGAAGCGGCTGGACAAGTTGTCAAGACTGGACGACCCTATACGGGCTGGTATGACCAAATAAGTTACCCGCCGGGATATACGATCCCTAAGTTCCCTGTGTATAAAGGGATGGGGAATCCACATCAGCATGTCGCCCAGTTCAAGGCTCTTTGTGGTAACACCGGAGGCGATGATAAACTGCTACTTCGCCAGTTCATCGGCAGCTTGTCGGACACAGCTTTTGAATGGTATTCGGAGCTTCCCAACGATTCTGTCAAAACTTTTGCAGAGATGGAGTTGTTATTCACTCAGCGTTTTGCGAGCGCTAGCGGACGCACCCCAATCATAGCATTGATCAACGCCAGAGTAAAGCTGGGAGAGACGTGGGTGCAGTATGCAATCCGGTGGCGGAACTGATGGTCGAAATGCGAACAGCGCATCGAAGAAGCGCCGGCAGTGGGCATGTTCGTGGGCACTCTTGACCCTCAAGCGACGATCTCGCAATTCATGATGTTTTTTAAGCCAACTACTTTCCAGGCCTTGATTGACAAGTTGGCCCAAATGGATCAGATGGGTCATAGACTATCTCCTTCAAAGACGGATCCTCGGAATGAAAAAGGGAAAGGAAAAGCAACTTTCGTCGCCAATACTCAACAACAGCCGAGTAACTTAAAACCGGTTGTTCTCCAAAGCAATATGCGTCCACGCCCATCCCTCGAGGAAAGGCTAGGACGTCCTTACTCGTTTCCTCAAGACAAAACGAGAAGACTGTTTGAGCTGGCAGTGCGCAACAGGCTTATAAATTTGCCGGATCCAAAACGTCCATTGCAGCCAGACGATCTCAACAATCCTAATTACTGCCCTTACCATCAAGCAGTAAGCATCCAATCAAAGATTGCTTCGTTTTCAAAGGCTGGATTGAGGACCAATACCAATAATGCAAGTTCGCATTATCCGAAAACTGGAAGGTGAACTCGCCACAACCTCATGCTCCTAAAAAGGTGGACACGCCGGGGGCATCGTGCTCTTTTATAGAAGAAACTCCGTGGGAGGTCGTCCTTTCAGCCAAAACTAAAAGAATGCTGAAGAATCTTCACACATGCCCAGCGGTCAGGTGGAAAAGTCCGCCAGAGCCCGAGGTCATTGATGGGATGCTGAAACCATGCCCAACACCGAGAATTGATAGCAGTGGGCAAAACACCCAGGCACAGCCGTCAAAGTCTTCAATGAAAAAGAAGAAGACCAAAAAGCTCGCACAGTTTGATGACAAGCGCACAGATCTGCAAAAACATATTGACGCACTGGAAGAATATAATCAGAAGGCACGGACCCCAGTCACACTCTGAGAATTCCTCAGCCACGTCCTTGAGGACGGGGATGATGACAAAGATGTTAGTTATATGTATGCCCTAGAGGCCATTACTGTACATAGGATGTGCATTGTAGTGGATGCTGGGACATATATAGGGAGGACTTTCTTGCTCGACATGATAGTATGCTATCTGGTTCCTCTTTACCTTAACGTGTATACTGATTGTCTCTCTGTTACATGTTGGTAAAGCCCTTAGGATGTGTACTTGACTACCTGGACTATGATGCGGATCATACTAGTGGGGACATGGTAGTCCATAAGTACATCCTTCAAAGTCCCTAGTCGTGGGTATATCGAGACGGGGCATCGATATACCAGAGTAGACTAGCGTATACCTTCTCGACCCATACAGATGGGCGATGGATGATCCCATATCCATTGGTGTTTGACATCGGAGATGATATACGGGTGCTCAGTAGAGACTGGGTACACTGGACGGACTCGCCGAGAACTCCCAGATGGTATTATACCTCACGTCAGATGGCAGTTCTAAGGTGACACTGGTACAGAGTAGTCTGTTGACCCGAGATCGTCATAGAGTCTTGTGTGGTTCCCACTGTGCTTTGATTTCCATCTTACCACGTCCAAGAGGGCGTGCAAAACGGTGGTTTTTGGGTACAGTCCCGAGTCACATGGAGGCAATGAGCGATAGGAGGGGATTCGTCTCTCCCGGTATAGGGGGTTGATGTTGCGCTGTGTTCGATTGGCTATAACAGGAAATCCCTGGCCAGGGTTGCTGAGATTTACTGGTAAGTGTTACCAGTAGTTTCTCGAAGTGTTATAGACCTCATATCGACACGACTTATCGAGCTATTGGGGTCTGACGTTTACCACCCCTAGGCAAGTTATGCGACATATCAGACGATCAGACCGGACTGTGCGGTAGTGTTACTGGTCGGATTCACTGGAGTGTGAGCGGGCTTGCTCGTCGATCTTCAGATCGCTCAATACCCGGGTGGTCGTTACGTTTAGCAGACCGCTTGCGGCTTTTGGGTGTTTGATATGATCATCGCCTGCTGCCGGCGTATTGACGAGTCTTTAGAGTCCTACACAGAGGTTTCCTGGCTCAAGCGAAACGAAATAGGAGCGCATATGAGATATGTGCGGGACCGAGAATAATGCGTGTATGTGATACCGTATTTCATTCTCGCGATGAATGTATCGATTAGGTTATATGCGATATACCCTAGTTATCGAATCAAGGGTTGATTCGATAAGCCGATACATTGCATACTAGTCGGTTGTGTGCGACATGACCGGATCATTGAATCAAGTGTTGATTTAATGATTTAATGCATAATTATATATTTGATATATTACTTTGCATTAACTAGTATCGGTTCACTTTAAATGGATTTTCTCACTCGGGTTGTGCGCATTATATATGTGATATGATTTTGTGCACTTGCTTGTATCATGTTTGATGATGCATGCTTTTTGGTTAAGTGTAAAGTATTAAACCTTGGTTAATGAAATGGTTAGGGTTTATTATTTGTTATTCATTTATCTTATTTAATTATCCATTTATTTTTGATAAATGAATAAAAGAAAGAGAAAAGAATGGTGGCTTCTTTTGTTGCTTAGTTAAAGCTTCATGAAGCTTTGACTTAGTCCACCATTCTTATCTCATTCTTAACCCTAACCATACCACTCAACCATGATTAATTCTCTACACTAAACCATGGTTCTAGGATGATAAGAATGGATTATTCTTTTCATTTTAGAATTAACTTATCATATCATTTCTTCTTCTTCTTCCTTCAACTCAAGAAGAAAAAGCTTTCTTCATCAATGGTGAATTGAGCAAATGAGTGAGAAATCCAAAACTAAAGTTTACCCACTTCCTATTTCTTCATCTTCTACCTCTTGCCAAGTAGTAGAGTGTGTTTCCTTCATAAGTTTTCAAGACTTGGTGAAGGTGGAGCTTGATTTAGCGATGCCTCGACGTAGATCATCTTCGGCATGGACATCGACGACCTAGCTCGCTTTTTCTCCGACGAAGCCGACTCTAGAGCCCGGATTCCTTTTGGACAGCGGAGACGACTTCGTTGCGGAGCTATGGCGGTGGAGCACCGGATCTACAAAGGTTGTATTTCCGATATCCCATTAGTTAAGTTGTTAACTAGTTCTTTTTCGCCTAGTTTTCTAGCAAACGATCTTGTTAGGGTTTGTAGGCACCGTTAAAATTTGAAAATGGCATGTTCGATGCCTTTTATAACCTCATTAGGGTGCCTAGGAACCTTTCAAAAGACTCATCGGATGAACCTAAGGATTATGTGGAAAGCTGCCATGTGATCTCTCACTCGTCGATAGACAATAAAGAAGCTCCTTACACCGAGAGACAGGAGGCGGGTCCTGAACCAGAACTTCTATGGCCGTCAGACGAAATGATCGACGCCTTCCTGAGTGAAATTTATCTGAAAAGTAAAGCCGATCGGGAGCGTGAGATGGCCATATTTGAAAAGGCCAAACGCTGGCGACTGGACAAAAGGGTCGAAACACTCCCACCAGATCAAAGTACATCCGCCGTAAATGAAAGCAGGATCAGGACAAGGAAACGATTCGCCAAAGCCATATCGATGGGATGAAGCTGCCCTCTTTCAGAGAAAATTCTCCTGGCGGTATACATCTTGATGAAGCGGACGTACATCCTAACTTCTGCTTGTATCATCAGAAGGTCGTACACCCTACTGAAGACTGCAACTCCTTTAAGTGTTGGTGGCAAGGGTATGTCGCTCATAGGCAACACTTCAAGAGGAAAAAGCATGAAGCTCGTAGACAGCGGAAAAATGTGACAGATGAGTGTAAAAGAATTGCCGGCAATTGTCATAGGGTTGATCCCGGGGGATCGCGAGTTCTCACCTTCGGGAGCGACTCCGACGAAGAAGTAGCCCCCGGCCCTCTCTTCAAGGAATCCATCTCTGAAACGAAAGAACTGAGGAGTTGTGAGAACATTCAGCCGTGCAATCGCACGCTACCCGGAAAGAATCTCGGACCCGCAAACAAGGGATCGAACAAAAAGGATAAGGGGAAAGGGAAAATGGCCTTCGTCGCTAACGCTCAACAACAATCGAGTGGCCCTAGACCGGTTGTTCGCCAAAGCAACAAGCGGCAACCCCTCTATGAGAAGTTGAAACGTCCTTACTCATTTTCCCGAGATGAAACAAGGAAACTGTTCGAACTGGCAGTGCGCAACAGGCTTATCACTCTACTGGAGCCGAAACACCCACTACAACTGAACGATGTCAACAATCCTAATTACTACCCTTACCACCGAGTATTGGGTCATCCGATCGAAAACTGCTACGTCTTCAAAAACTGGGTTGAAGACCAATACCAACAGGGTAAGTTGGCGCTGTCCGAAAACTGGAAGGTGAGACCGCCACAACCACATGCTCCGAGAAAGATGGATATGCGGGGGGCATCATGTTCATTCATAAGGAAAGCCCCATGGACCGAAAAGTCCGTAAACTAGAAATTCGCCTCAAATACGGCAACGGCGGACCGCAATGTCCTAAAACTTGCAGATGACCGAAACGTCGTTAAACTACTACCAACCCGCAACATCCTCAGGCTAACGTGGTAAAAAAAACGGTATGTCCATAAGCGAAATGGGCACGGATGAAAACCCGAAAGGGCTCCGTGAGTAAAAACAGCAGGGCTACCGGCGAGTCTTGTGAAAACCCGAAAGGGTGCAACCTTGTTAAATATATATATATATATATATATATATATATATAAACGGTATGTCCATAAGCGAAATGGGCACGGATGAAAACCCGAAAGGGCTCCGTAAGTAAAAACAGCAGGGCTACCAGCGAGTTTTGTGAAAACCCGAAAGGGCGCAATCTCGTTAAAAGACGCTTGTAAGGTCCTCTCGACCCTGTAAGGAGAAACCACCTGCATGAGATCCTTACGACTCACAAGGGAGCAACACACTTAGGGATCCCCACGATCCCTAGCGAGAAATTACACTTGCGAGATCCTTACGTCTCGTAAGGAGAACCATCTAATGAGACCCTCACGGCTCATAAAATTCAAAAGTCTCAAGCTATAGGGATCTGTGCCTGTTCTTAAGCAACCCCCACAACCTTCAATACTACCCTACAAGCGGTTCAATATTGACCCTTGTATACAATCCATGAGCACGGATGAACATTTCCCTAATAGAGTCCCACCAGCGACTAGAGATATGCTCACACGGTGAACAAATACTTGTAGGTCCTCTCGACTTGTAAGGAGAAAACACTCTTGTAAGATCCTTATGAATTATAAGAGAAGACATACACTCAGGAATCCTCATGATTCCTAAGGAGAAAATGCACCTACGTGATCCTCACGACTCGTAGGGAGAAAAACCTTCATGAGACCCTTACGGCCCATGAAGTCAAAAGCCTTAGTCGACAGGATCCTAACCCTGTTCGCTAAGCCACCTTTGTTCGATATCGACAGAGGCAAATGATGATTCGCTCCTGGGAATATCCCAGTTGTAGTGGTGCTGATGCTGAAATCGGTGTCTAATCCCAAGCTTGCAGCAAAAAGTTTGCGGGCCACACATGCATACGAAATAGCCGAAATGATGGGGCAACTTGCAACAAAATCAGCAAGTAAAAATGTATGCATGCCAAATAGCCGAAATGGTCGGGCAACTCGCAATAAAAAGTAGCGAGTAAAAATGAAACAAATAGCCGAAATGATTGGGCACCGCAAAAAATAGCCGAAATGATTGGGCAATCGCGACATTCACGATATAAAAGATGAAATGATAGAGCATCGCGGAAAGAAATAAAAAAAATGAAATAAAATTTATGCCCTACAGGTGATATCACATCAATCCCTGTATACAATCCAGGGGCACAAACAAAGAAGGAAGCACACCTTTCCTCCCCAGGCTCTATCAGAAAGAGAGCCAAGTCTCGACGGTCACATCTGCATCCCAGAAGACCAACAACAGCGTTCCTCCTTATTCCAGCAAGGCACGGGAGCGACACAACGAAACGGAGCCACGGCACGGTCCCCAATTCCAAATCTTAACGGCAATATCTGCAAGCTAAAAAAAAATCAGCAACGGCGTTCCTTCGTAGTCCAGCAGGAAGCAGACACAACGTTAACGAAAGACCTCATGGTCGAAACAAAGCGGAGTGACGGCAAAATCCCAACTCCACCTCAGCATTCATCTCGTTACACCAGACGCAATGTCAACAACGGCGTTCCTTCGCAGTCTAGCAGGAGGCAGATGCAACGTCAACGAAAGACCTCATGGTCGAAACAAAGCGGAGTGACGACAAAATCCCAGCTCCACCGCAGCATTCGTCTCGTTACACCAGACGCAATGTCAACAACGGCGTTCCTTCGTAGTCCAGCAGGATGCAGATGCAACGTTAATGAAAGACCTCATGGTCAAAACAAAGCAGAGCGACGGCAAAATCCTAACTCTACCTCAGCATTCGTCTCGTTACACCAGACGCAGTGTCAACAACGGCGTTCCTTCGTAGTCCAGCAGGATCCAGATGCAACGTTAAAGAAAGACCTCATGGTCGAAACAAAGCGGAGTGACGGAAAAATCCCAACTTCATCTCAGCATTTGTCTCGTTACACCAGACACAGTGTCAACAACGGCGTTCCTTCATAGTCCAGCAGGACGCAGACACAACGTCAAAAAAAGACCCCATGGTCGAAACAAAGCGGAGTGATGGAAAAATCCCAACTCCACCGTGACGTTCGTCTCAATACAGCAGATGAAATGTCTCTACAATGTCCTTACTCCAAATGGATCCGGACATGAAAAAACAAACGAAGCAAAGCCAAATTCCTGGCTTCAGGGTCTTGACGGCAACTCATATAAAACCTGAAAGACAACCGGAGATCATCCCACACCAGCGCGGAGTGATCACCACCTCGAAGTTCATCTCGATACAGCTGACGAGATGTCAATACAGCGTTCTTTCTCCAGCAGAATTCGGACGTGCCAAAACAACGAAGCAAAGGCCAAATTCCTAGCTTCAGGGTCTTGATGGCAACTCATATAAATCCTGAAAGACAATCGGAGATCATCCCGCACCAGCGCGGAATGGTCACCACCTCGATGTTCGTCTCGATACAGCAGTCAAGATGTGACTAAGAACGTTCTTCCTCCATCAGGATCCAGACGCGACAATCAAACAACGGATCCATGGCAAAATTCCTAGTTCCAAACCTCGACGGTTCACCAGCAACCTAGAGACAACCGCGACATTCGTCCCGATACAGCAGACGCAATGCCAGCAAACTAAGCGAAGGCCAAATTTCTAGCTTCAGGGTCTTGACGGCAACTCATATAAAGCCTGAAAGATAATCGGAGATCATCCCGCACCAGCACGGAGTGGTCACCACCCTGACGTTCGTCGCGGTACAGCAGACGAGATGTTACCACAGCGTTCTCCCTCCAGCAGTATTCAGACGTGACAATCAAACAACGGAGCCACGGCAAAATCCCTAGTTCCAAACCTCGACGGTTCACCAGCAACCTAGAGACAACCGCGACATTCGTCTCGATACAGCAGATGCAATGCCAGCAAACGAAGCAAAGGCCAAATTCCTAGCTTCAGGGTCTTGACGGCAACTCATATAAAACCTGAAAGACTATCGGAGATCATTCCACACCAGCGCGGAGTGGTTATGTCTCATCGGGGCTCTCCAAAATGAGCCTAACCTCAAGTAAAAAGCGGCATGGCAAAATTCCTAACGCTTGCTCTTCCGACGGTCAAACTGCCTAGGAAGATTGCTTGAAGACGTCTTGTCCAACCCCCGAAGGGATCAGAGACATGACAGTCGCAAGGCTACCCAAACAGCAAGGTTGCCTATCAAGGAATACATTAGCCAACGTGACGGTACGACGGAGAAAACCCTAGTACCACAGACCCTAACGAACCTCTGTCGTAAAGAGCAGAGGTTAACTGTGACGTTAGGATATTCATGCGAGAAATGCTCGATTCGTCTCGACTCGTGAGGAAAATCCTTAGGCAGCGGGGATTAAAAAACTGTTTCCTAAGCACTGGGGCCCTGCAAGTCGGTCCAAAACGGACTCTTGCATACTATTCACGGACCACACTCTCCAAAGTTGAATCTCAACAAGAAGGGAAACAACCACTTATGAGACCTCTCGACTTGTAAGAGGGAAAATTCTCTAGTGAGTTCCTTACGACTCTCAAGAGAAAACGCACTTAGGAGTCCTCACGACCCCTAAGGACAAAATACACCTACGAGATCCTCTCGACTCGTAGGGAGAAAAGTCTTTATGAGACCCTCACGGCTCATAAATTTGAAAAGTCTTAGGTGGCAGATCCTAACCCTGTTTCCTAATCCATCGGTGCCCGGCAAGGAGGTCAAGATAGACTATCTGCAGGCCACACTCTCCGAAGTCGAACATCGACAAGGAGGGAAACAATCACTTATGAGTCCTCTCGACTTGTAAGAAAGAAAATTCTCTTGTGAGATCCTTACGACTCTCAAGAGAAAACGCACTTAGGAGTCCTCACGACCCCTAAGGAGAAAATACACCTACGAGATCCTCTCCACTCGTAGGGAGAAAAGTCTTTATGAGACCCTCACAGCTCATAAAGTTGAAAAGCCTTAGGTAGCAGATCTGAACCTGCTTCCTAAGCCATCGCTACTCCTCGAAGTATTCAAGACGTAATGTTTTATATCACCTACAGGCTACGCTTACTTAAGGAATATGCCAATAACAAAGAAGAAAATAAAAGGAAGGAGGCAAAAGATTTGTCATTCATACTCGGAAAATTCTTACATCAATAAAGACAATAAACAAAAGCAGCATTATTGAAATGTTTATAAGGGTATAACCTCGGATCCAGGGCATGGATTGAGGAAGTCGAAAGTAAGGCCGTCTAGAGTCTTTCTGGCCTTTCTGACCATTCTCGTGTGCATCCTCTCGCGCTCACGCGTGTCAAGATCTTCGGCAATGCCCTCCATCCTTTGATAAGCAGCAATTATCGTCGTCTGTTGAAAAATTTGATGCGAAATATCAATGTGGCTATCTCGCCGTTTCTTCGAGATCAGCCCCGACAGATACACTGAACGCACCTTGTCTTCGGTGTCATCCAGCACAATAAGCGGCATAGCCTCATGAAACCCCGGAAGTGCTCTCCAAATTGCTCCCAGTACGACTTTCAAAAGAGCAGAACGGCGAGGAAGCAACCAACCAACGCGTGCATACAGACGACTCATAATCTCCGCACACTGGGCATCTATAAACTCTTGGTTTTGGTGACGGCCCTGTACGCGGATATCCTCATAAGTAAAGAACTCGTTCAGACTGTATAAATGAACAGCCATAGTGCCTGAAAGAAACATCACTGAAGATTAGCAATGAGGAAAAACAAACACAGGGAGTTAAACTCCTCGAGAGCAATGCTCTGCAGACAGGAGTAACACCTATCAAAATCGATTATGGGGAGAATTTAAGGAAATTCCCCGAAAACGCTGAGACCCTTGTTCTAAGATGATATAACCCATCAAAAATAAAATTTCATTTTTTTGATCTTCAAGATCCATGAACAAACTCTTAAAAGTTCTTCTATATGATTTGAAAGGGGCAAAGCTCCATTAATGAATTAAGAAATCAAAAATAAAAAAACCTTTTAGAGGGCAAAGCTCTATTAATGGAACCCTAAAAGGGTTCACTTTAGATCAAAAATCTATGAAGAGCAAAGCTCTGTTAATGGGTAAAACCCTAGTTTATTAAAAAGTTTTTAAACTTTACCTAAGTTTTGACAGAGTTTTAGTCTTGAAAAGTTCTTAAATTGAAGAGTAATGCTCTGAATAAGAGAAAATTCTCAAGAAAGAAGATGGGAATCATCTAAGGTACTAAAGGTCCTATTTATAGGCATTCAGAGCCGTTTCAACTTCCAAAAAGTTGATCCAACCACCGCTGCACTCACGCTTGGGCCACGTAAGTGCAACGGTGGGGGGGACATTTATTTCCCCAATCAGAGCAAAGATCTGTTCAAATTCCAAGATATGAAATGAAGCGACGCTTCCTTTTCCCAATAAAGAGCAGAGCTCTGTATTAAAAATATAAAGTAAAATATTGAAGCAACGCTTCGGATTCTGCGCGCTGCGCGCCACATGTCAAAAGCAGACACGCCAGTGCCAAGAGCGCTGCGCCCTAGGCAATACACCCAATCAGAGCAAAGCTCTGTTTTAATTCAAAATTTAAATTGAAGCAACGCTTCAGATCCAGCGCTGTGTGCCACGTGTCAAACACAGGTGCGCTAGTGCAGTTGCGATGCGCTCTGCGCTGCATGCCACGTGTCAAACACGGACGCGCTAGCACAGTTGCGCTGCGCTCTGCGCTGCGCGCCACGTGTCAAGCGCAGATGCGCTAGCGCAGGTACGCCGCGCGCCACGTGTCAAGCGCTGGTGTCCTAGCGCAAGGTGCGCCAGCGCTGGAATTAAAATTCCCCCACCGTTAGATCAAAAGATCTATTAATAATAAATTATTAATTAATCAGAACTAAAATTCTGTTATGCAAAGATCTTTCCAATCTTGTTGAAAACAAGAAGATTATCTTCTGTAAAACAGAAGCCTTAGGGTCAAAGATCCAACGGCGGGAAATATTCCCAAATCAATCAGAGAAAGATCTCTCTAACCAATTCAACAAATCATTAGCCCTATATAAAGGACCCTAGACTTCAAGTCTAAGACAGAAGGGAGAATACACAAAAAAGAGAGAAAAGCCTTCTGCAAAAAGAAGAGTAAGCTCTTAGAAAGAAGAAGATTTTTCTTCATCTTTAAGGTAAAAAAGAACTGTGTTCTTGAACAATATAGATGAAACCATCTCGTAAAAAGAAGAAACATCTTCTAAAAAGATCTTAGATCTATAAAAAGACCAAGATCTTTCGATTTAAAAGAAAATATCTAATCATAAAATGACTAAAGCTCTGTTCAAATTCCAAGATATGAAATGAAGCGATGCTTCCTTTTCCTAATAAAGAGCAGGGCTCTGTATTAAAAATATAAAGTAAAAAATTGAAGCAACGCTTCGGATTCTGCGCGCTACGCGCCACGTGTCAAAAGCAGACACGCCAGTGCCAAGAGCGTTGCGCCCTAGGCAATGCACCCAATCAGAGCAAAGCTCTGTTTTAATTCAAAATTTAAATTGAAGCAATGCTTCAGATCCAGCGCACTGCGCTGTGTGCCACGTGTCAAACACGAGTGCGCTAGTGCAGTTGCGCTGCGCTCTGCGCTGCGTGCTACGTGTTAAACACAGGCACGCTAGCGCAGTTGAGCTGCACTCTGGGCTGCGCGCCACGTGTCAAACACGGGCGCGCTAGCACAGTTGCGCTGCGCGCCACGTGTTAAGTGCAGGTGCGCTAGCGCTCGAATTAAAATTCCCCCACCGTCAGATCAAAAGATCTATTAATAATAAATTATTAATTAATCAGAACTAAAATTCTGTTATGGAAAGATCTTTCCAATCTTGTTGAAAACAAGAAGATTATATTCTGTAAAACAGAAGCCTTAGGATAAAAGATCCAACGGTGGGAAATATTCCCAAATCAATCAGAGAAAGATCTCTCTAACCAATTCAACAAATCATTGGCCCTATATAAAGGACCCTAGACTTCAAGTCTAAGACAGAAGGGAGAATACACAAAAAAAGAGAGAAAAACCCTCTGCAAAAAGAAGAGCAAGCTCTTAGAAAGAAGAAGATTTTTCTTCATCTTCAAGGTAAAAAAGAACTGTGTTCTTGTACAACTGAGATAAAACCATCTCGTAAAAAGAAGAAACATCTTCTAAAAAGATCTTAGATCTATAAAAAGACCAAGGTCTTTCGATTTAAAAGAAAAGATCAAAAAGATTTAATCATAAAAAGACTAAAAGAAGTATTTTACTTCATTCACAAATCTTTTGATCTATAAAGGCAGAACCTTTCATAAAAAAAACAAGAACTTTTGTTCTTTGATCTTGAGGCAAAGCCTCCTTTGAAGAACATAAATTTGTTCTTTGATCTTAAAATTGATCATAAGAGCTTTGAGCTTTTAAAAATTTCCTTACACTCATAAACTGCGCCCTTGCGCTCCTTGGACCGGCGCTCAGCGCCAAAACCTGCCACGTGTCAACCAGAGACACAATCTGCGCTTTGCGCTTCTAAAAATAGAGCACTGCACTCATGGGCTGGCGCTCAGCGCCAAGCGCACCACGTTTCACTCACTGGTGCGCCAACAGACTAGCGCAACGCGCTCATACACTAAAAGCGCAATGCGCCAATAAACTAGCGCTAAGAGCGACACGTGTCCTCCTTGTGTGCGCTATCCAACAGAAGCGCAATGCGCTCTTTCCTTGGCGCAAAGCGCCTGAAGCACTACGTGGCGTACTGTCAGAACATACTTTGTTCTGATAAATGCTATGCATTATTAAAATGGCCGAGCCCAGATGATGGCTCAATAGCCAGAACAATAAAATGTTCAACTCATATCAACTGAGCCCATATGCTCATGAACCTGCAAACAGATTTTAGTCCCAAATTGGACTATAGATCTCCAAACCAACATTGGTTCAAGAGTACATCTATGAACTCCTCTGATATTTGTCGTTGTAATCCTTCAACGTCTTCAGAGAGGTGACGGGTCCGACAGCCATACATTCCACGGACTATGATGTCCTTAAACTGGACTGTGGGGTCTTTAAACTCATGGACTATGATGTCCTTAATCTTGACCGTGATGTATTAAAACTAACGTTGGACTGTGGGGTCCTTAAACCCACGGACTATGATGTCCTTAACCTTGACTGTGAGATCTTTAAACTCATGGACTATGATGTCGTTAACCTTGACCGTGATGTCTTAAAACTAACGTTGGACTGTGGAGTCCTTAAACACACGGACTATGATGTCCTTAACCTTGACTGTGAGGTCTTTAAACTCATGGACTATGATGTGCTTAACCTTGACCGTGATGTCTTAAAACTAACATTGGACTGTGGATTCCTTAAACCCAAGGACTATGATGTCCTTAACCTTGACTGTGAGGTCTTTAAACTCACGGACTATGATGTCCTTAACCTTAACCGG
Source organism: Agapanthus africanus (assembly GCA_030015575.1). NCBI lineage: Eukaryota > Viridiplantae > Streptophyta > Magnoliopsida > Asparagales > Amaryllidaceae > Agapanthus > Agapanthus africanus. Next base: position 726,138,070 of record CM057339.1, read on the forward strand.
GATGTCTTTAAACTAACATTGGACCACCATATCCTTAAACTGGTAATCGACCGAAATGTCTGTAAACTAAACAATAGAGTCTAAATACTCTTTTGTTGGATCTAAACGATCCTGTTAAGTTGATCTTAGTCTAGAAATTAGACTAACGTATCCTTAACGAACGTTTAAGTTGATCTTAGTCTCAAATGAGGCTAACGTATCCTTAAACCAAACCCCCAAACCCAAATCTAAGAAGATACGGATTTGGACTAATCCACGTCCTACGGGCGACAACATAAATTAGTCTCTGTATACAATCCACGGGCAACCACAAACAAAACAAACACCCACGACACGAAGTGACCATCTGAAGAAGGAGAAAGTTGTTACCGCGATGCGGAAGCGTAATTAACTGCAGGGGCTTGCGCCTACAGGGAAGAGCGTCCCCACAATCAAAAACCCCTCAGACGAGGGGGAATCTGACGAAGTCTGCTACATCGGCCGCATCCGTTTACACCTTCGATACATGGTGCCACAAATCAACTTGGCATCTTCGGAGAGGTGGACGGATAGCACCAATTAGCATCTGCCCCGTAATTCAGGCGAGACGTTTTCCATGTCTTTGCACGTGATTCGGAGGGGAACAAGGATCTTTAAGAAAGATAATTTGGTGTAGATTGAAAAGTTGAGACTTTCAATGCTAGACTTGTTGCTGATCTTAAGTCCATCAGGATCCTACTTGTCATTGCTGCATACTATGACTACAATATTTGGCACACTGCACGTCAAACCGCTTTTCTAAATGGTGATTTAGAAGAGAGCGTGTATATGACACTGTTAGAGGGCTTCGTAGACAGTGGGAGCAGCAGAAGCAAGTGCAAGCTACTTAAATCCATCTATGGGTTAAAGCAGGCATCGCAGAGATGGAACATCTGTTTTAATGAAGTTGTCAAAGAGTTTAACTTCATCAAAAAGGTAGATGAACGATGTATAAATAAGAAGGTTGTAGAGAGTATGGTAGTCTTCCTCGTATTGTACGCGGATGACATACTCTTGATAAGAAAAGGTGTTCATATGCTACACTCGGTCAAGCACCTCTTATCACAGAGGTTCTCCATGAAAGATCTAACTGATGTCTCCTACATACTGGAAATATAGATCTATAGAGATAGATCTAAATGGATTTGGGATTGTCCCAATCCAGGTACATGACACCTTGCTAAAGGGGTTTAGTTTGGATGACTATAAGCGTGGTAATGTACCCGCTTGTTCAGGAATCACTCTCTCCAAAGAGATGTCTCTCGAAACTGATTTGGAGAAGGCTCGCATACAAGGGATACCTTATGCTTTGGCAGATGGGTCAATCATGTATGCGATGTTATGTACTAGACCAGATGTAGCTAACTCACTAGGTGTAGTGAATAAGTATCGAAAAGATCTTTGGGAAAACCACTGGACAGCTAAAGAACATTCTTAAGTGCTTGAGATGGATTAAAGAGATGTTCTTGGTGTATGGTAACGGTGAACTCGAGATGGAGTCCTTTACTGATTCGAGCTTCCAGAGTGATAAGGATGACTGAAAGTCAGTCTCGGATTTTGTCTTCACCCTCGGTGGAGGGACGGTATGTTGGAAGGGTTGTAAGCTATATACCGTAATAGACTCGTTGATAGAGGCTAATTATATCGCTACCAACGATACTGCCAAAGAGCTTGTCTGGATAAATAGAGTTCATGAGATGAACTAGGTTCCTACCATTGATCATCCAATACCTGTGTATTGAGATGACAATGCAGCTGTGGCTTTGGCCTAGGAACCCCGGTCTCGTCAGCAATCCAGACAAATTCTTAGACAGTATCACCTAATCAGGGAGATAGTTGATCTCCGAGAGATCGAGATCAGGAGAGTTGACACAGAGGATAACACAGCGGATCCACTCACCGAAGCCATCCCCCAGATGCTATTCGAGAGACTTTTGGGACGTTGGGTATGAGATATTACAACAACTGGCCTTAGTGCAAGTGGGAGATTATTAGTAATATGTATGCCCTAGAGGCCATTATTCTTGATATAGTGGATGCTTGAACATATATATAGAGGACTTTCTTGCTCGACATGATAGTATGCTATCAGGTTACCTTTATCTTAACATGTAGACTGGTATTTACTGTCTATCTCTTACATGTTGATAAATCCCTTAGGATATGTACTTGACTACCAGGACAATGATGAGATCATACTAGTGGGGACAGGGTGGTCCAAAATTACATTCTTTAATAAGTTCCTAGTCGAGGGAATATCGAGACTAGGGCATCGATATTCTAGAGTAGACTAGCGTATACACTTCTTGACACATATGATGGGCGATGGATGATCCCACATCCATTAGTGTTTGACATCAAAGATGGAATACGAGTGCTCAGTGGAGACTGGGTACACTGAACAGGACATGCCGAGAACTCCTATGTGGTAGTATACCTATCGTCAGATAGCAGTCCTCTGGTGACACTGGTACAGATTAGTCTGTAGACCCAAGATCGTCATAGAGTCTTGTGTGGCTCCCACTGTGCTTTGATTTCCTCCCTACCACGGCTCAAAGGAGTCGTGCAAACAGGTGGATTTTGGGTACATGCCCGAGTCACAGAGGCAATGAGCGATAGGAGGGGTTTCGTCTCTCCCGGTATTGGGGGTTGATGTTGCGGTATACTCGATTGGCCATAACTGGAAGTCCCTGGCAAGGGCTGGTTATGAGATTTATTGATAAGTGTTATCAGTAGTTTCTCGAACCGTTATAGACCAGACATCGGCATCACTTATCACGTTACTGGGGTCTGACGTTTACCACCCCTAAACATGATATGCGACATATCAGACGATGTGACTGGACTGTATGGTAGTGTCATTGATAGGCTTCATGGAGTGTATGGATGAGCTTGCTTGTTGATCTTCATATCGCTCAATACCTGGATAGCCGTTACGTCCAGCTAGTACCGCTGAAGGCTTGTAGGTGATTGATGTGATCATCACCTACTGCTGGCGTATTGACGGGTCTTTAGAGTCCCACACAGAATTTTCCTGGTTTGAGTGAAACGAAGTAGGGTACATATGTTGATATGTGCGTGGGTCTGATTAAATATGAGTATGTGATACTGTATTATAATCTGGCAGTTATCTATTATCTATTCGGTTATATGTGTTATGACCAGATTGTCGAATTAAGTGTTGATTTGATAATGTGATATACAGATGAAAGATATTAGTCGGCCATATATATAACCGGATTATTAAATCAAGTGTTGATTTAATATTGTGATATATATTATATGTGATATAATTATATCTTAACTAATATCATTAGCTCACTAATTATTCTTCATAATATATATATATATATATATATATATATATATAATGAAGCATGGCATGATTTCTATTTTGAGAAAAATAGAAAAAGAGGTGGAAAATGAGAGCATGGTTGCAAGCATGGACTTTATTCATAGTTTATTCATCTTGACTCACTATTCAAGTATGGTTGCAATTTTATATTGCAAAATTCCATGCTTGAATGAGTGGGGGTCAAAAGTTGCCATTCATTCTAGTATCATTCTCAACACTTAGCCATTTTTTTTGAGTTGCTCCCATGGTTGCTCTCTAGCTTCATCTTCTTCCTCAAATGTCATGGTTCAAGTTTCAACCCTCACATGAGATGTGAATCATAAAGCTTGAACACAATCTTGTGAGCTTTTAACATCCCCTACTTCACCATCCCATACCAAACTAGCAATTTGGTGTGGTTTGTTTGCTACACTAAAGGAGTTTAGTGTAGAGTTAGCTTGGGCTAGAGGGACTTCGGGTGGATCGTCTTTGGTACGAAGATCACGAAGGATGGTCGTTCAACTCAAAGAGGAGCCTTATAGAGTCGCGTGGACTTCAACCAGGAGCTTTAGAAGAGAAGGACTCGAACTACAAAGGTTGTATGCTCTTTTCTTCTCTTGGTTTTAATCACATCACAAAGGTAAACCCTAAAAATCTAGTAATGATCTTGTTAGTCTAACTTAGCACCTGATAAAATTTGAATTTGGCATGCTTGATGCCTCTAGAAACTCATGGTGGTGCTAAGGTTGACTTTCACTTTTTTACCCAGAATTGCCATTACTGCTGTTCTAGACTATGAGATCCAGTGGTATGATGAGTATAGCGTCGTTCTAAACTAGTTTTAGAAGTGAACGTATATATGACTCTGCCAGAGAGTTGTTGTAGTCAGTGGGATCAGCGGAAGCATAGTAGACAAGTAGCTTGTGTCTATTTATAGACTAAAGCAAGTATAGCGGAGATAGATCATCTATTTTTGATATGACAGTCATAGGCTTTGACTTCATCAGAATAGAAGATGGATCTGTTAAGAAGGTAGTAGGGTGTGATGTCCTGGTATTTGGATAACATACACTTTATAGGAAGTGAAAATCCTATACTACGATCGGTTATACTGTGGTTGTCACACAGTGGTTTCTCCACATAGGATATGGATATAATATTAGGCATTCTGGTTACTAGATCTATGGTTTTAGATATAGATTTGGGTAGTTTCCTAATCTGGGTACTTTGACAGTATTCTAAAGGTGTTTTAGAATGGACGACTCCTGGCATGGTAGTGTACCTGCTGGTGATGGAGTCACCCTCTTTAAAGGTGTCTTAAAGACTAAAGGGAAGAGGAATGTGCATGATTGGCATATCACTTGCTTAGGCAATTGAGTCAATCATGAGATGTCAAGTACCACACCAGATGTTGTTTTTGCACTAGCTGCAATAAGGTTATATATTAATCCAATCCTGGAGAAACGTTCGGAAGCAGTTTATGAACATAAGAGGATGTTCTGGGGATTTGGTAATGGCATCCTCCTTCGGGAGACGGTTATCATTCCAGGCTTCCAAGGTGACCTGGATGACAGAGTGACTGTCAGAGTTATAGTTTTCCCTCTTGATGAGGGGCAATAGTTTGGACAAGTGATCCAAGCAGATACTGAGGGAGGCATGGCGCAGGATACTGATTAAATTCAGTGGACGATACAGTCTAAGAAGTTTACTGGATTTGGAGTTCATTTATGAATTAGGTCCCATCAGATATCCAGACATATTCTAAGACATGTATTGCTCATTTCGGGAGATGGCTTTCTCTGCGAAATTGAGATAAAGAGAGACATAGAAAGAAACATTGGAGTGGATCTACTCACTGAGGCTATTTCTCGAACACAATAGTTTTACAAACGAGTTTTGTGAAACTGATTAGTAGAGAAGTTGGGTGTTCGGTATCACACGGGCTGTGAGTATACGATGTTGCAATAATTAGCCTTAAGTGCAAGTAGGATATTGTTGGCTATAGTGCCCTCAAGTCAATTTGTCATGCCCCACCCCCAATACAGAAAGTATTGTCCGCTCGGCCGAAACCACACGGTTTTGTCCTTCGGGATGAACCGGACCCGACCAGGGGCCACTTCCCAGGAGGTCACCCATCCCAGAACTTCCCTGGCTTGATCATGGTTAACTTCGGAGTTCTCAAACTCCTGTAGTGCCAGTTCACTTAAAAGGCGCCTCTGTATTGAAGAGTGGTATCATTCCATTTATAGTATAGATCTGCCCTCTTTCGGAATGTATTCCGAAGATTCCTCATTGTTCTACAGTGGGTCCCACGGACTCAAGAGGTGGCCCCCACGGATTCAAGAGGTGGCCCCCGCCCACTTAACATGACACCTGACATGGCACTTTGTTCCGTGTGGCACTTTGCTCCGTGAGCAAGAACCGGGTCCCGACATTCTCCCCACCTTTGAACAATGGTTCGTCCTCGAACCAAAGACCTACTATTGAGGAACCAGCTCTGATACCATTTTGTCACGCCCCACCCCTAATACAGCGAGTATTGTCCGCTTTGGCCGAAACCGCACGGTTTTGTCCTTCGGAGTTCGGAGTTCTCAAACTCCTGTAGTGCCAGTTCACTTAAAAGGCGCCTCTGTATTGAAGAGTGGTATCATTCCATTTATAGTACAGATCTGCCCTCTTCATTGTTCTACAGTGGGTTCCACGGACTCAAGAGGTGGCCCCCACGGATTCAAGAGGTGGCCCCCGCCCACTTAACATGACACTTGGCGTGGCACTTTGTTCCGTGTGGCACTTTGCTCCGTGAGCAAGAACCGAGTCCCGACATTTTCCCCACTTTGAACAATGGTTCGTCCTCGAACCAAAGACCTACTATTGAGGAACCAGCTCTGATACCATTTTGTCACGCCCCACCCCTAATACAGGGAGTATTGTCCGCTTTGGCCGAAACCGCACGGTTTTGTCCTTCGGGATGAATCGGACCCGACCAGGGGCCACTTCCCAAGAGGTCACCCATCCCAGAACTTCCCTGGCTCGAGCACGCTTAACTACGGAGTTCTTAAACTCCTGTAGTGCCAGTTTACTTAAAAGGTGCCTCTGTATTGAAGAGTGGTATCATTCCATTTATAGTACAGATCTGCCTTCTTTCGGAATGTATTCCGAAGATTCCCCATTGTTCTACAGTGGGTCCTACGGACTCAAGAGGTGGCCCCTACGGATTCAAGAGGTGGTCCCCGCCCACTTAACATGACACTTGGCGTGGCACTTTGTTCCGTGTGGCACTTTGCTCCGTGAGCAAGAACCGGGTCCCGACACAATTATTGGATCGCAGGCATGTGATTGGAATGATTGAGGGAGAACCTATACCGGTAGGACAGTCTTACTCAAGATGATAGTATGCTATCTGGTTTGTCTTTATCATCATGTACATACTTCAGGTGATATTACAGATCACTATTACATGTTGATAGAGCTCATAGGATTCTTTCTTGACTACCAGCAGTATGATGGCGATCATACGTGAGAGCTGGGTGGTCTATAAGCACATCCTTAAAGTGTCCCTAGTTGTGGGATTTTTGAGACTGGGCATCGATACTTCAAGAGTAGACTAGTGCATACGGTTCGACATCCCGACGAGGGGCGGTGGCCAGTCTCACAAGCCATTGGTGTCAATTGGTTCACCTAAAATGTATACAGGTGCTCATTAGGTTATGAGTACACCGGACGGACTCGTCGGGAACATGCTAGTTGGTATTATACCTATTGTCAGATAGCTGTTCCCTGGTGACATATGTACAAGTTAGTCTATCGACCTGAGGTCGTCATTTGTCTCGTGTGAGTTCCCACTGTGCTTTGATTACTACCCTACCACGGCTCAAAGGAGTCATGCAAACAGGTTTTAGTTGGGTACAGTCCGAGCCACATGGAGGCAGTGAGCGGATCGTAAGGGGATTCGTCTCTCTTGATATTGGGGGTTGATATCGCAGAGTGCACGAATGGCCATCATCAGAAATCCTTGGCCAAGGTAGTCGAGAATTACTGATTCAAATCAGTAGTTTTTCAGGTGGTGATGGGCTTCATACCGACACTAAATGTCGCGTTATTAGGGGTCTGACTTTATCCACCCCACTAGACTCGATATGCGATACTCATAGACGAACGGACCGGACTATACGAATATTGTCACTGTCAGGCTCAGTAGGGGTTTCAGGATGAGTTTGCTCGTCGGCCTCCCTTTCGTTCAATACCTGGGTAGCCGTTACGTACAGCTAGTGCCACTGACGTGCTTGTGGTTAAACCCACTGTCAGCGTATTGACGAGTCTTTTGAGTCCCACATAGAGGGTTTCACTGTTTCGGGCGAAACGTTGTAGAGGCCGTATGGTTTTATGGCAGGGTTCGATCATATACGTGCACTTGTGCACGGATCATGATCAGACGGATAATACTAGCGGGCTTGGGTTTAAGCCGGATCCTAGTATTATATTGTTGGATTATTTTCGTCTCGTAGTATTCGTATTCAGTGAGAATGCGGATGCGGGTATGTATATACAGATGAGGAGTATTCTTGTAATTCGTTACAAGTTTACTTCAGAAGATGCTTTTTCTTTTTGGATTAAACATTTTGGTTTAAATGTTTATTGTATGGAAAGTGTGACTCATTCTTGGCATGATTCATGCATGCACTTGGTGACTCATGGCGGTGGGTCATGGTGGCATGATGAATTCTTGGTTTGTAGTGTGAGATATTTGTTGTGAGCAAGTGAAATATTTTTTCTTGAGTTGTTTTCTTTATTTGCTTGCACTCTACATATATTTTGCTCACAACAAAAACTCTCACACACACCACACACAATGAGAAAAGGCAGCAACCCCTCTTTTCTTTTGTTGCCATTTTTTGCTTCACACTTTCTTCTCCATGGCATCTTTTTCAACCTCCACCCAAACCCACTCATGAGTTGAGAATCCTTGGGTTTTTTGAGATAAAGTAATCACACACACTCTCTACTTCATCTTGGCTATCTAGGTTAGCAAACTAGTTACCCGAGTTGCTTCGGTTTTGATGCGGGAGACCGTATTACTAACCCTCGACGTGTATCTTCTTCGATGTGGGGAGACCGGAGATCAAACGTGATTAAGGAAGCCGCGAGGAGCTTGGGACAGAGGTTGAAGACTAAAGGACACGGATCGATCAGTATAACTTCACTAAACTCCTTTACATGCTTTGTTATCTAGGGTATATGGGTCGATCCGGGAATCGGGTTCCATTAGCGCCGGTTTCTAAAAGTTTTTGTTCCGAATTTGGCCATGGATTGATGGCCAGGGCGCTGGCGTAACCCAACATACTTGACTACCAGGATTATGATGAGATCATACTAGTGGGGCCAGGGTGGTCCAAAAGTACATCCTTTAACTGTTCATATTTGAGAGGATATCGAGACTAGGGCATCGATATTCCAGAATAGACTAGTGTGTACATTTGTTGTCCCTTAGAGGGCGATGGCTGATCCCACGGCCATTGGTGTGTTACATCAAATATTGTACACAGGTGCTCATTAGAGAATGGGTACGCCGAACGGACTCGCCGAGAACTCCTAGTTGGTATTATACATATCGTCAAATAGCAGTCCTCTGGTGACACTGGTACAGGTTAGTCTCTTGACCCAAGATCGTCAAAGAGTCTTATGCGGCTCCCACTGTGCTTTGATTTCATCCCTACCACACTCAAAGGAGACGTGCAAACAGGTGGATTTTGGGTACATTCCCGAATCACATGGAGGCAATGAGTGATAGGAGGGGTTTCGTCTCTCCCGGTATTGGGGGTTGATGTTGCGCTATGCTCGATTGGTTATAACTGAAAGTCCCTGGTCAGGGCTGCTGCTGAGATTTACTGATAAGATTTATCAGTTGTTTCTCGAACCGTTATAGGCCAGACATCGGCATGACTTATCACGTTACTGGGGTCTGACGTTTACAACCCCTAGATTTCATATGCGACATATCAGATGAAGAGACCGGACTGTACGGTAGTGTTAATGATAGGCTTTATATAGAGTATGGACGAGCTTGCTTGTTGATCTTCATATCATTCAATACCCGGGTAGTCGTTACGTCCAGCTAGTAACGCTGACGGCTTGTAGGTGACTGAAGTGATCATCACCTACTGCTGGTGTATTGATGAGTCTTTAGAGTCCCACATAGAAGTTTCCTGGTTCGAGCGAAACGAACTAGGGCACATATATTGATATGTGTGTGGGCCTGAATAAATACGAGTATGTGATACCGTATTATAATCTGACAGTTCTCTGCTATCGGTTAGGTTATATGTGATAAAACCATATTATCGAATCAAGTGTTGATTTGATAATGTGATAAACAGATAAATGATATTTGTCGGTCATATGTGATATAACCGGATTATTAAATCAAGTGTTGATTTAATAATTTGATATATATATTTATATTTGATATAATTATATGTTAACTAATATCATTAGCTCACTAATTGTTATATATATATATATATATATATATATATATATATATATATATATATATTATATGAAGGATGGCATGTTTTTCTATTTTTAGAAAATAGAAAAAATGAGGTGTAATTGTTGAGATATTTAAGGTATGGTTCAAGGCGTGGTTTGTTCATTTGTTTATTCATTTTATTTGCACTATTGAAGCATAGTGCATTTGTTTATTTATTATTCATTCATGCTTCAATAATGTGTGAATATTATGAGTAGCCATTCATTCTTGACTCTTCTTGAGTTTGGATGCCTTAGCCATTTCTTGAGCTTTTCCCCTCTTGATCTCTACACTTTCTTCATCTCACCTCCAAGATCAAAACCCTCACATGTGATGTGAATCATTAAGCTTGTGAGATCCCTAGTGAGCTTCCAAAACCCCTACTTCACCATCCTACACTTGACTAGCACTCAAGTGTAGTGTGTTTCCTTCACCAAATAGTTTAGTGAAGAGATAGCTTGAACTAGTGAGCTTCGGGTGGATCATCTTCGGCGCGAAGATCATCGGAGCAACCTCGATCCAAGTTGAAGTGGAGCCTAGTGGAGTCGTGTAGACTACTACATGGAGATAAAGAAGAGAAGGACTTGATCTATAGGGTATAATATTTTTTCCTTCTCTCTAGTTTTTTCATGTTATCAAAATAAAACCCTAATAATCTAGTTAAAGATCTTGTTTAGTCTAGCTTAGCACCTATAAAAAATTTGAATTTAGCATGCTTGATGTCATTAGAACCTCATGGCGGTACTGGGGTAAACTTTCAGAAGCTACCCGGTCGCCTCGTGATGAGGGCTTTGGATCCACAGCGTTTGTTAGGCAGGAAGCTACCCGCTGCGAATGGGCCGAGTAGGAAGATACCCGGCCTTCTTGTGATGAGGACTTTGGATCCACAGCGTTTGTAGGGCAGGAATCTACCCCTTATGGATGAACCATGTAGGAAGCCACCCGGCCGCCTCGTAATGAGGGCTTTAGATCCACAGCGTTTGTAGGGCAGGAATCTACCCCTTGTGGATGAGCCAAGGAGGAAGCTACCCGGCTGCCTTGTGATGAGGTCTTTAGATCCACTTCTTTGTATAGCAGGAATCTACCCTTTGTGGATGAGCCGAGCAGGAAGCTACCCGGTCGCCTCGTGATGTGGGCTTTAGATCCATAGCGTTTGTTGGGCAGGAAGCTACCCGCTGCGGATGGGCCAAGCAGGAATCTGCTCGGCGGCCTGATGAGGGCGCTGTTAACTCTCTAGTATCTTCTTAGGGCGTAGTTCAACCTTCCTTGACTCGTAAAGCAGGGGAAGGGTGACCGTCATGGGTACACGAGGCCGTTCCTTATCGGGAAAGTGCAACTTTCCGTGATTCACGTCGTTTGTGCGAGTAAATTTCGTCCGTTGGAAGACTTTTGTTGTGGCTATAAATTTCGAAGGCATGTTTGTTTCTTCCAAGTCTTGCATTCCCTAAAGATGACCGGCCGCGTGTATACCATCAGGGAGATCATTTCTCATGACGATGTATACTTTTATAACCTCAATCATTCCGAGGAGACGTATGAGGTGGTGATAAGCCGCTTGGAGGGCCACTACAGACGCTTACTTCCCCGGCGATCTCCTTTTCTTCAGGTGCTAATTTACGCAATATGGAGGACTTCCCCGGGTCTATACAACACGTTGTCTCCATAGTTAATGGACGAGGTGTTTGACTAAATGCACACCGTCCACGGTCTTGGTCTGATGTCAAAGAATAGGCGGGATTGCTCGGTGGGCCGCCTTCTTGAGAGTTTCTAGCAAAGGTTGGTCGTCGCATCTCGCTCGACGAACGGGGATCCCAGGGAGTCCGTGGCTTCTAGAGTCCGAGAGTACCGTCGGAGGGAGCGGGTCGAGATTGCTTGGGCTCGGCTGGAGGAGCTTTCTTCAGTATACCACCGACAATGTTTCCTTAATCCTCGCCCTCCTTTGTTGTAATTGTTGTAAGGCTGGGGAGCCCATAATACCTCTTAATAAATAAATTTCTCTTTGGTCGTCGCGTGTATCGAAGGACCCCTAGAAATCATGCGCGTCGTCAAAATCGTCGCCCTGCTCTCCAGCGGTGGACGTTGAGGCGAGTCAAACCTTAGCAGTTTGCTGGTCTCGATAGGCCCGACCTATCCCCCTTGATCCAAAGGGAATTTGATTGTGAGTTAATAAGTCAAGATTTTTGCCCGGAGGGTGTTTAAGGTAGGACGTCCCAGGAGAATATTATAGGATGAAGGGACCTTGGCGATGAGGAAGTCCACCGGTATGGTTCGCGTATTGCCCACTTCCCCAATATTGAGGAGGAGGGTGACCAATCCCTCGGACAGGACGGAATGGTTGGTGATCCCAAAGAGGACATGGGAGGTAGGTCGAAGGTCGGATGGTCCTAACCCGATACGCTAGAAACAGTCGTGGAACAGGATATCCGCCGAGCTTCCTGAGTCGACAAATATTCTCTGGACTTAGTAATGGTGGACTCTAGCCGTTATCATGAGAGGGTCATTGTGAGGAAGCGATATGCCGTGTAGGTCTTCATCGGTGAAGATGATCTCGTCCCTCCTGCACCTCTTATGTGGTGTATCGCTTACACCCTTAACTGGGAGGATGCGGTGGTTTCCCCTATTTTTCTGAGCAGGATCCGTGGTAACGACCATGATTTGCTCGATCGTTATTGGTCCTTTTGCTCCCGCTCTGCCTGCCGCTTGTTCCGTAGGTATTTTGCCAGGTGGCCAGAGTGGATCAACTCCTCGATGTTGTCATGGAGTTGTTTGCAGTTCTCGGTTAGGTGACCCTACAACCTATAGAAGGCGCGGTATGGGCTACGGAGACGCTTACCTGCTCTTTGGGTAACTGTAGGGAGCTTAAAGAACCTCTCGCCCTTAGCTTCCTCTAGCAGCTCGGTCTGGGAAATGTTTAGAGGAGTGTATTCCTGAAACCTCGGGGAGTAAGGCTTCGGATGATCGACTTTCTTTTTCTCCTCCCTGTCCCTTTTCTTTCTGTCCGCTTAGTCGGCTCGGGGCAGGTTTGAGTTCACCTTCGACTCAAGCTGGATTTCTCGCTCGGTCCAGGCTTTCACTTCGGCCATGGTCTGAGGTTGCGCTAATGAAAAAGAGTAGAGCCATTCTTTGTGCCTAAGACCCGACCTCAGCACGGTGATAACTGTTTCATCGCGGTGCTCTGGAACCTCCAGAAGGGCATTGTATAAGCGGGTGACATACCCTTTGAAAGATTCCTTGTCTCTGCTCTCGACAGTGAACAAGTAGTCGACCGTCCTTTTCTGTCGTCAGTTCCCGACGAAGTGACCGAGGAATTGGGTAGCCAGCTCATCGAAGGTCGAGATGGAGTGTGGCGTAAGCTCTCGGAACCAGTCTCGGCCAGCCTGAATTAGGGTGGTGGGGAAAGTTCGGTATTGAGCCGCGTCCGAGTTATCTTGGAAGCTCATGCCCGCCGTAAATGCGTCCAAATGGTCCTCGGATCGGACTTCTCGTCAAAGAGGGACACTTTTGGCGTCTTGTTCCTGGACGAGACGTGCTCAGCTAGCAGCTCTTTTGTAAAGGGCTTTGTTAGTGAATCGGCGGAATACCTGGCCCCTTCGCCGGACGCATGGCCATCCCGTCGTATGCCTTCGATTTTCATTTCAGGGGCTTCAAATCGGTGGTGGTACCCCGAGGATTCTGCACAGTCGGATTGGTAGCTACCCTCGCTCCGGGTCTGCGCGATGGTGCGCCTTCGATTCCGCTCTATCAAATTTCTTAAATCCTTGGGCGAGGCCCTTCTTAAGTAGACCCGACGTTCGTCGTTCACACGGCCTCGGCGGGAGTGGGGGCGTCGGTCATGCCTGGAAGCAGTCGAACTGACCGACACCTCCTAAGGAAGTGAGAGCGAGCGGCGGGTATCGGAGCGACGACCTAGTCTTCCCTGGGATCGGGGTGTGGAGCTTTCCTGCGACCAGCAGGTCATGGAATCATTCGTCGCATGAGGGCCACGGTAGCCGGAATCGGCACGCCGGCGTTCGATGACGCTGAGATGAGCATGAATGAGATCAATGGCCTGAGCATGGCCATCCGGCCTTCTGTGGACGTCGTTATCCCGGGGAGGGGGAACCGCGTTCTGGTGGGTAGGGTTCGCTGTTTGAACGCGGACGAGTGCATCCACCATCGATGTGAGCCTGTCGATCCGAGCGGATAAGACATTGATGACGTTAGGAGGGGAGACGAGCCGCTACTGCCTCCGTTGTGGGGAGTGTGGCGGCTCGTGTTTGGATCGTCACGGTTGTCGCTCGCCATCGGGTCGAGAGCGTAAGATCAACTTATGGGTAGAGAAGCTTCTGAAATTTTCCCACAGATGGTGCCAACTGATGGAGGTTGTGATCTCCCTCAGATGTTGTCCTCCATCGATCTGGTAGTGAGCGGTTTTTAGCGGCTGAGATTTGTTTTTGGGGGTTGTTGAGCGTGTGAATTTCAATGGGTTGTTGGAAATTGTTGAAGCCGAGCTACCTGCAAGGGAAGTTCCGGGGTGGGAAACCACCATAGGACCCTCCGACGATCAAGTTAGTGCCGAGAAATAAGAGCAGCGTAGCGACTTATTGGGTTGAGTTCTCGTTATCTGAGTCGTCTGAAAGAGGGGTGTTCACCGCCGAAAGACGTGACCAGGACGTTAGGACGTCTGACCTGAATTTTGGGGGCAGATACTAATTGGTTTTATCTGTCTACCTCTCCAAAGATACCAAGTTAATTTATGGTATCATGTATCGAAGGTTTAAACAGATGCGGTCGTTTTAGCAGACTTCATCAGATTCCCCCTCATTGTGAGGGGTTTTTGATAGTGGGGACGCTCTTCCCAGCAGGCGCAAGCCCCTACAGTTAATTACGTTATCGCGTAACGATGACCACTTTCTCCTGCTCTAGAAGGTCACTCTGTGTCGTGTGTGTGTTTGTTTTATTTTTGGTTGCCCGTAGATTGTATACGGAGACTAATTTGTGTTGTCGCCCATAGGGTGTGGATTAGTCCAAATCCGTATTTTCTTAGATTTGGATTTGGTTTGATCTAAGGATCGTTAATCTTGTTTGAGATTAAGATCTACTTAAATATTTGTTAAAGATACGTTAATCCGATATTGGACTAAGATCTACTTAACGGGGGTTCGGATCATTTTGGATCCAACGAAAGAGCATTTGAGCTCTATTGTTTTAGTTTAAGGATGTTACGGTCCACAGCTAGTTTAAAGACATTACGTTCCATAGGTTAGTTTAACGACATTACGATCCATGGATCACCATTTGGAGGTGAGGTCGTAGTTTAAGGACGTTGCGGTCTATAGCTAGTTTAAGGACATTACGGTACATAGTCTAGTTTAAGGACATTATGGTCCACTGATCACCATTTGGCGGTGAAGTCGTAGTTTAATGACATTGTGGTCCATAGCTAGTTTAAGGACATTACGGTCCATGGGCTAGTTTAAGGACATTTTGGTCCACTGATCACCATTTGGCGGTGAGGTCGTAGTTTAAGGACATTGCGGTCCATGGCTATTTTAAGAACATTACTGTCCATGGGCTAGTTTAATGACATTACGGTCCATTGATCTCCATTTGAAGGTGAGTTCGTAATTTAAGGACATTGCGATCCATATCTATTTTAAGGACATTACGGTCCATGGGCTTGTTTAAGGACATTACGGTCCACTGATCACCATTTGGCGGTGAGGTCGTAGTTTAAGAACATTGCGGTCCATAACTAGTTTAAGGACATTACGGTCCATAGGCTAGTTTATGGACATTACGGTCCATGGGCTATGCTCATGGGTTTGAGAGTCCATCCAAGAGCTGTTGGTTGTCGGGACCCTCCATCTCTCTGACATCGTTGAATAATTACAACGACATATATCAGAGGTGTGGAGAGATGTACCCTTGAACCAAACTCCAGATTGAAGGGAGAGATCATGGTGTAACGAACATTATTTTAGATGCCATGTGTCAGGAGATCATTGGCTATCTCTGGGACCAAGATCGATCTGGAGGGGACCTGAGTATAGGAAGGATCGGTTGATTGATGGTCAAAAGGTTTTTTGGCCTTGAGAGACTTGGCTGATTTGGGCTAAGGTGGGCCTCTCACAGTGTTAAACACTGCTAAATGTTTGGCACTCACGTGCTCCCACGTGAGGCTCTTAAGCAGTGTTAAACACTGAAATTCAGAGCGCTCACGTGTGGCACTTGAGGCGCCTGAATATTGGGCACTGTTTGTTTGGGCTTATTCCCTCGTTCTATACATGTAAGTGTTAAACACTTAAGTCTTGTAACCATCATGTGTGGACACGTGAGACGCCACTAAGTTGGGCACTGCCTCCTTTGAATTTATCTTTCTATTCTTTTCTAAGTGTTAAACACTATTGGAGGTCACGTGGGATCACGTGACTCGATCTCAATTGTTCCTTTTTGTTCCCCCGAGGTGCTCACGTAGGACACGTGATCTGTTGTTGTAGCGTTAAACGCTAATATGCATGGGGCTCTTGATCTAGGTCTTGAGAACTTCAAGTCATTTGTTTTATAAGAATTAAATTCTTATGCAGGGTTAAACCCTAGTTCTATCAGAGGAATTAAATTCCTATATCTTTGGAAGAATTAAATTCTTCAAACCTAGTTCTTTCCTCTAAGTTTTGGGACTGCGTAGCAGAATCTCCCCGATGAGAATTAAATTCTCAACTTGTGGGGAGATCCGCTTCTGCAGACCTCAACCAGAGAAAGAACTAAGTTCTTTTTTGGAAGTGTTAAACTCTTGAAAAAGGAGATAAAATGATCTCTAAGTCTTTTCCTCACCTAGGGTTTCTTTTTCTTTAAAGGGAACTCCTCTTCTCTTTATTTTGTTTTCTCAACTCTTATGGGGGGTCTTCTCTCCTTTCTCTCTTTAGTCTCGAGTCCTTTATATGGAAGAGGCAAGTTTGTTGATTTTTGTTAAGAAAATCTTTCATTGAGAGATTTTTTGATTAATTCGGGGATTTTATCCACCGTTGAATCTTTGATCAAGGGACTTCTGTTTTACAGAAGACATTTTTCTTGTTTTTAACAAGATTGGGTAAATATTTTCCCATGCAGAGCTTATTCTGTATCTTGGTGATTTTTAATCACCATTGGATCTTTAATACAACGGTGCTCTGATTTACAGGGCACAATCTTTCTTATTTAGAAAGATTGGGAAAATATTTTCCCATACAGAGCTTATTCTGTATCTTGGTGATTTTTAATCACCATTGAATCTTTAATCCAATAGTGCTCTGATTTACAGAGCACAATCTTTCTTGTTTAGAAAGATTGGAAAAAATATTTTCCAAATAGGGTTCTGACCCCTCTTATTTAGAATTTTAATTCTATTTAGGAACCCTCACGTGTAGCACGTGACCCATTGCACTAGGCCAGTTTGCTTATATGCAGCAGTCCCAGAGAAAAGCATCATGTGTTGGCACGTGATATGCCTTCTGGCCTGTTATTTGTTTTAAGAAGGCGCCTATACACATTGTATATAGATGCTTACGTGCCTGCACGTGAGGCTCAATTTCAACCTTATCTGTTAAGCGTACTGCCTACAATTTTTGCTCCAAGGCGCATCACGTGTGGGCACGCGATGCACCTTTTTGGGAATTCTTCCATCGCTTTTTGGTTCAGTATTTATTTATTTATTATTATTATTTTATAAGGGAGAAAATTCCCCCACAGCATTGTTCTCACGTGGCATGTGTTAGTTATATGTATGCCCTAGAGGCCATTACTGTACATACGATGTATATTGTAGTGGATGCTTCGACATATAAAGGGAGGACTTTCTTGCTCGACATGATAGTACGCTATCTGGTTGCTCTTTATCTTAACATGTACTTTGATTGTCTCTATGTTACATGTTGATGAAGCCCTTAGGATATGTACTCGACTACTGGGACTATAATGAGATCATACTAGTGGGGCCACGGTAGTCGACGAGTACATCCTATAATTGTTCCTAGTCGAGAGTGTATCGAGACAGGGCATCGATGCACCAGAGTAGACTAGCGTATACGCATCTTGACCCATATGATGGGCGATGGATGATCCCATATCCATCGGTGTTTGACATCAAGGATGGTGTACGGGTGCTCAGTAGAGACTGGGTACACTGGACGGACTCGCCGAGAACTCCCAGATGGTATTATACCTCACGTCAGATGGCAGTTCTCCGGTGACACTGGTACAGAGTAGTCTGTTGACCCGAGATCGTCATAGAGTCTTGTGTGGTTCCCACTGTGCTTTGATTTCCATCTTACCACGTCCAAGAGGACGTGAAAAACGGTGGTTTTTGGGTACAGTCCCGAGTCACATGGAGGCAATGAGCGATAGGAGGGGATTCGTCTCTCCCGGTATAGGGGGTTGATGTTGCGCTGTGTTCGATTGGCTATAACTGGAAATCCCTGGCCAGGGTTGCTGAGATTTACTGGTAAGTGTTATCAGTATTTTCTCGAACTGTTATAGACCTCATATCGACACGACTTATCGAGCTACTGGGGTCTGACGTTTACCACCCCTAGGCGAGATATGCGACATATCAGACGACGAGACCGGACTGTATGGGAGTGTTACTGATTGGATTCGCAGGATAATGTACAGGCTTGCTTGTTGATCTTCTGATCGCTCAATACCTGGGTGGCTGTTACGTTTAGCTGACCGTTTGCAGCTTGTGGGTGTTTGATATGATCATCACCTACTGCCGGTGTATTGACGATTCTTTAGAGTCCTACACAATGGTTTCTTGACTCAGGCAAAACGAAGTAGGAGCACATATGTGATATGTGCAGGACCGAGGATAATGCGATATGAGATACCGTATTCTATTCACGTGATATTTGATATCAGCCGGGTCATCGGATCAAGTGTTGATTCGATGAATCGGTAAATGATATATTAGTCGGTTATATGCGATATAGCCGGATTGTCGGATCAAGTGTTGATTCGATAATTTAATGTATAATAATATATATGATATATTAAATTACATTAACTAATATAAACTCACTAAAAGATTCTTTTTCTCACTCGGGTAATACATTGATATATATGTGATATATGTTAATTGTATTATTTTATTTTGTTACAATAAATATTATATATGTGATATATAAAATTGTAACATGATATGATTACTAATGCAACAAGTTTAGTGGAGATTAAACAAGGTTAGGGTTTGATTTGGGTTAGTTCATTCATGAACCTTCTAGAAGGTTTTCTTTTGTTATGTGTTATGATATTTTCAAGTGACTCATACTTAACCCAACCCAAACCCTAGCCCTAGTTAAATCTCTACACGAGTTAGCCTAGTCATTGTTAACCATGGTTGCATTATTCATCATTATTAACTTTCATTATTCATCACAAAAGGATCACTATTTTTCTTCTTCTTCTTCCTTGATGCAAAGCTTTCTTGCTTTGCTTTTTGTGATGAAAGTGAGTGAGAATAAGAAAATAAATGAGAGAAAAAATCCTACTTCATCATCCTCATCTACCATTGCCATTTAGATAAGGGTGTTCGCTTCATTTTGTGAGTGAGAGCTTGTGCTAATGAAACTTCAAGGTAGATCATCTTTGTTATCGAAGATCGGAAGCAAGCTTGCATCTTTCTCTTCGTGGAGCCTCTCGAGAGTCCGGAACTTGATGATCGCAGAGAAGGGACCACAACACGGAGCTTATGAAGTGAAGGACCGGATCTACAAAGGTTGTAATCCCTCTCATTTAGTGTTAAAGTGTTTAACATGCTTGTTTTCGCCTAATCTCTAGTTCAAGATCTCGTTTAGGGTTGTTCGGCACGGCTAAATTTTGAATCGGGAATGGTTGATGCCTTGTAGAACCTTATTAGAGTGCCTAGCATCCCTATAGTAGTATCAGAACCAAGTTAGAGCTTTAGGTGATGTCTAGGAGAAGTTTAAAGTCCGATCGAACTCCGAATACCCGATAAAACCTAGTTTCTGGAAAAAAAATTAAAATGTTAATTTTTTCGTATTAAAAATATTCATAAAATCATGCAGGGAAATATAGGAATTACTGTGAAGTACGGACCATTGATTCGATCACGTGACCGCGGAACCGCGGCCAAACCACGCACGTGGCCGCGGTTCCGCGGCTGAATAGTGATATTGGGGCCCACTACTTCACAGTATTATTCCTGGTTTCTTTTGCACTATTCTGGGAATTTTTAATTCCACTCAAGTGTTGAGTTTTCTGGGTTGTATTGGGAGCTCGTTGATTCGATCGGAAAGTATAACTTCGTTTAGTTTGTCCGGGTAATTTTTTAGAACGTGTTAAAAAGTTCGAACGGATATCAATAACTCACTTTTTCCCCTGTCGGAATTTTTTTCAAAAGTTGGATTTTTCCTCGAGTTTGAAACTTCCGAAAAATCATGCAAGTAACGCGGTAGACCCTCTAGAAGATAACAAATCTTAACTCGATTATTTGACCGTTTTCAACGGCCTCTAAACCTTAGGGTTTGTGGCAGTACGGTGTGCCACATGTGAGGCGTTGGCTTGACCCTTCTACGGCTGGACCATTGGTACTGTGGCATGTGATGGATATTTTTTGAACTCCGCTCAAGTGTTGAGCTATTTAGGAAATCATGGGTGTTTGATTATTCGATCGGAAAGTTTAACACTGTCTTTTTTGTTAGTGTATATGCCCTAGAGGCCATTACTGTATCATACTAGTTTGTATATTACTTAATGGAAGCTTGGGATATTCACCTTGTATAGACAATCTTGCTCAATATAGTAGTATGCTACTTGGTTTTTTTCTACTTTAATGTGTACATGTGTTTATTTTAGTATATCACCTTTACACATTAGTGGAGCCCTTAGGATCTTTGCTTGATTACCAGCGTTGTGATGGCAGTCACACTCGTGGGGGCTGGGTAATCTATAAGCACATCCTTATGCAGGTCCCTAGTCGTAGGACTATCGAGACAGGGCATCGATACTCCGGAGTGGACTAGCGTATGCGCTTCTCATCCTAGTGTGGGAGACGGTCTGTTCCACAGCCGTCAGTACGTCGTACTTGAGATAGTATGTGGGTCCTTGTTAGGTTACGAGTACACTGGACAGGACTCGTTGGGAACTGGTAGTTGGTACTATACCTATCGTCAGTTATCAGTTCCAAGGTGACATGAGTACAGCTTAGTCCGCTGACTTGACACTGTCACTTCGCCTCGAGTGTGTTCCCACTGTACTTAGATTACTACCCTACCACGGCTCAAAGGAGTCGTGCAAACAGGTAGTAGTTGGGTGCAGTCCCGAAGCACTTGGAGGCAGTGACGGTTAGACAGGATTCGTCTCTCCCGGTATTGGGGGTTGACATCGCGCTGTGTCTAGGAGAGCCATTACACGAGTAGTCCCTGGCCAGGGCAAGCAAGATATACTGGTAGGTTTCCAGTGTTATCTCAGGGTGTTCTGGGCTACACTCCGACATGACTTGTACCGCTAGTAGGGGACTGACGTTTACCATCCCCTAGGCCCGCCATGCGATGTATCAGATGAACAGACCGGACTGTATAGAGATTGTCACATTCAGGCTCAGTAGGAGTTCAGATGGATTTCACCTCGTCAGTCTTCTTGTCGGCATCTACCTGGGGACCGTTATGCACAGCTAGTGCCGCTTGCGGTCTGTGGTTAAACCCACTGCCAGCGTAATGTCGAGTCTTTAGAGTCCCACAAAGAAAGCTATTCGCCTTTAGGCAAAAGAGTAGAGGTCGCATGGTTTTGCGAAAGGTCGCATGGTTTTGCGACAGGGTTCGGTCGCATCCGTAGACTTGTGCACGTTTAGTGTCCGGACAGTTAACACTAGCGGGCTTTGGTTTAAGCCAGATCCTAGTGTACGTTTTGGGATTGGTTTTATCTCGTTTGTATTCGTGTTCGTCGGAACGCGGATGCGGGTGTGTATACACAGTTGACAAAAAGACAGAGGCAGAGGATTCTCATTGGGGTTGTTGACTGTTGACTGTTGACTATTGACTTTTTGCTAAACCCTAATGAGAATAAGAAATATGATTAACAATAATATTAATTAAGTATTATAGTGACATGGTTGTTGAGGGGTTGACTTTGTTGACTTGTTGACTTTGTTGACCGGTTGACTAGGTTGGACTAGTTGACCATCATCATTACAATGGCTATCATTTCATGGTAAAGACTTTTGCTTGCTTGTTTCTTTTTTGCAAAATGAGTGCATGAAATGATATGGCCATTTTGACTTGAACCATCACATAATACTTGATTACTATTTTTGTTATGATGATTTTGGATTATGAGAGCTTGGATGACAAAAGAGTTACTCATTCTCTCATTTGTTTTCTCTCTCTTGCTTGAGCTCTCCCTCTTGCTCTTCCTCTTGCTCTCTCTCTAGCTCAAGGCAACACCCTCTCATGAGTTGCGGATTCCTAGTATATCCAATGTGTTCATCTATGATCTGGAATGGCTATCATTGCATGTGACGAATGTGTATATCTATATATGATATCTATTTAGGCGTTGCTTATGTTTTGCATCCGCGCTAGTCCAGCCCCCGCTCTGTCGTTAGTTAAGTAACCTAACGGGTAATGACGGGGCCCCGTGGCGAATGCGGATGGCATAAGCGTACGTCATATTTTCGTTGTTTTCTGCAATGGTAGGATTAAATGATGGGACGCATTAAAATTAATGCAAGAAAAATAAACCAAGTAAAAGTCGTTGGAACACTTTCAAAACCACTCGGTTTCTTTTCAAAAATAACTTTTAAACGCGGAGCTTAAGCCACTCCTTTTAAAATCTATCTCGTTCCTTCGATTATATCAAGTTCACTACGTTCACGGTTTCGCCAAAACCATCCGTAGCCCTCCTTCGTTTCACATGAATGGTCAATAAGTATTCAAGTTATATTTGTTGGCCAAAATCAAGGCATAGTGATTGGTAGCTATTGGGTATTCATGTGCAGCATAGATAGATGTGTTGGTTTGGGGCAGTCGTTCTACCTTGTTGGCCAAAGTCAAGGGTATGTGCGGGTGGGCTCAAATTAACCAGGAGAATGACGGGTAGAACTTGACATGTGACTTATGATTTGTTGGCCAAAGTCAAGGTCATAAGAGCATTGGGCAAAAATCCACATCGGGAGTTTCAAAAGAACTGAAACTTGCTAGCGCTGCATACCATTTGGAGTGTGATGATTCTGGTAGGATTCCTTCAGTTTTGTCACGCGATGATATTTGGATCCCGATCCTACTATGAGTATATGCTACTCCTCGGGAAATTTCTTACTTAATGATCAATGCTATAAACCAAGTAGGTGTCTAGAAAGGTGTTAGCGGGGCTACGCCCCCAGGGAAAAGAGGTTATTTAATTAAGGAACTTCGCGAAAGCGTTGGAAAACCTCCCTCGAAGTACCGACACCATCCTGGCTGAACGGTTAAGCAAGAATTGTACGGTGAGATTGATCCTGACTAATTCTTCATTTTTGGTTTGAGAAGGGATTCGAGAGACAGTGGGAGCCATCCTGTTTAGAAAAATTAAAAACCACTATAAACTTGCAAGAGCATCATGCTAAAGTGTTTCTTCTCTCTCTCCTAATTGCAGCGACCGGGTCTCCTAACCCTAGAATTGGCAGTGTTGCTTGCCGCTCTCGTAGGGGTCTAGGGATGCGGGTTTGGCTATTCATCGCGACCGTGGAATCCGTGTTTTATACAGGCTCGTATTAAAACACGGACATCCTAGTATATCCAATATTTCATATATGTTCTTCTACTGCAGTGTTCTGTGATGAGATCATATTACTGCCTAGGATGAATGTTTATATTATATATATGAGATATATGTTATATTGCAGATTTCGTTTCAAATGTGATGCTTGTGAAGCATAATAAAATGGGACTTCATTAATGAGATTAATGAAACTAAAAGAAACTTAAAGATGTTGTAGAAACTTGTTTAACAACTGGTAGCTCTAGTTCTTGCTTTGCATAGCGGTGTTCCTTATAGAACATCCAGCACCTTATTCGATAAGGAAAGAGCCGAGATCCCTTCACCGGGAGTGACCTCTTTAGCAAAACTAGAAAATGCCTTAAAAACATTCCATTACAAAATCACTCGATTCTACAACGATATCAAGTTCATTACGCTCATGGTTTTCTTAAAAACCCGCGTAGCCCTCCATCATTTCAGATAAGTAATAGTTAGTATTCGTGCTGCGTTTGTTGACCTTGTCAAGACGTAGTGTGCGGTAGCTGATTACTGCTTATCTGTATAAGCATATGATGCGATTGGATTAGGGTAGTTGTACGACTTTGTTGACCTTGTCAAGGATCTTGCGGGTTGGTTTAATTCAATCGGGAAATGACGGGTTGAACTTGACTTGCGGTCTTTGGTTTGTTGACCTTGTCAAGGTCATAAATCGCTCGGGGTAAAATATTATTGGGAATTTCAAGTGTTGAAATTTGCAATGAGATTGCATACCTTCTATAAGATAGTTGGATCCCGATACCCGCTGCGAGTAAGAGTTACTCCTGGGAGAGTTTTACACATTACAATTAGCCGATCAAGTAGGTGTCTAGAAAGGTGTTAACAGGGTTATGCCCCTGGGAAAACGATGTTTACTTTAATTAGGTCCGTGCGAAAGCACGGGGAACCTCCCTCAAAGTACCGGCACTGGCCTGGCTGAAAGATTGGCGAACTTGTAGCATGTAATTAATCCCGGTTAGTCTTTCCTTTTAGGGTTTGAAGGAAGATTTGACTAAAACAGTGGGAGCCATCCTAATTAGATAAATTGATAACCAATCTAATCTTGTAAAAGCGCACGCTGAGTGTTTTCTTCTCTCTCTCTCCAGGTAGTGACCATATCACGCCTTAATCAAGATAATAATACGGATGTATTGACCGAACCCGCTTGTTATACTGAGCTGGGGAACGTTGGTCCCGTTCCAACTTATAATTGTTATAAGACAGAGCAGGAAATAGAGGATTACCAGAATTCCCGTGCCACCCAAACGAAGAAAGTGCATGCCGCTGCATCTTCTTCGGGTGTGTTCATTACAAAGAACTGTTTCTCAGTATCCTTCACGTCCTGAGTATGAGATACCGGATTAGGATCCCATATATGTAATTTGTTACAATGGCTACAGATAGGTAGAGAACTGAGAACGGGTGATAAGTTTCATGAGATAGAAATGGTGCAAGTGTCGAAAAAAGTCTTTTGGTCACTATCACCCTGTATTACCAGAATACATTGATTCTGAACGAATGTTATTAGATACCGAACCTGATATACAACATCATATCAGTCTCTTTCTTAGTAAAGAAAGGATATAATTTTGTATTGTTGGATAATGTTTTGAACATTTCCTATATCAAGAGTTGATCAGTTCAGGTACGTTATCTAAAAGCATAGACGCTCTAAATCAAACCACAGTTCTTAGTATACAGAACACACACAAGAGAAAGAGTTCAGAAATGAACGAATCCTTCTTATGGCATTGTAGACTAGGTCATATCAATGCGACCCGACTAGCTGAAGTTACATATAGATGCATATTTAAATAGGTTTGAATTTACATCTTGTGAAACTTGTCGGTCATGTCACAGAGATAAGATGACCACGGCTCCGTTTATTGGAAACAGAGAAAGAGTTAGTGGACTCTTGGGATTGATACATGCTGATGTATGAAGGTCCCCTGTCTACACAAGCCAGGACCGGTTCTTTGTACTTCATTACATTCACTGATGATCTCTCAAGATTCAGACATATGTTCCTGTTGAAACACAAGTCCGAAACTTTTGAGACAATCACAGAATATAAGTTAGAAGTAGGGAACCAAAAATGGGTATAAGTATTATGTCCTTTGATGAGATAAAGGAGGAGAATACTTGAGCACGGAATTCTTGGACTATTCTAAAGGAGAATGAGATTCTCTCTCAGCATTACTCCTCCGAATACACCACAGCACGTTGGTGTATCGGGACGGAGCAATCACACCCTATGTGATATGGTGCGCTCTATGATGAGTACTACTGAGTTTCCTATTTACTTTTGGGAGTTATGCACTTGAGAAGCTGCATACCTATTGAATAGGGTTCAAATCAAATCAGTTGCCTACCACTTCATATGTGATATGGAAAGGGAAGAGCCCATATCTTAAGTTTGTTAAGGTTTGGGTTGTCCGGCCTATGTCTAAAAAGCAAAATCCGGACATGCTCGGGGCAAAGTCAGATCTGTGGAAGTTTGTTGAATATCCCAAGCATACGCAAGGGAATATTTTCTACCTAACGGAGGAACAAAAATGTTTTGTTTCTCAACATGCTACCTTCGTGAAAGGGAATTTCTTGTGGAAAAATTAGTGGCCATGAGGTAGAACTGGAAGGAGTTCCAGCTATACAAACTACAGCAGATGATTTGGTAGAACCAAAGGATTCAATAGATTCTAACGAACCTCAGCCTCTCCGCCGATCTAGTAGGGTTCCTCACCCACCTAGGAGATACTTCGGTTTCTCTATGACAGTGGGAATGAGGATTGAATCATGAGATGATGACCCAACTAGTTTCGAGCTGGCCATCAGGAGTGGGACTCTGTAAGAATGGATGGATGCTTATCGATCTGGGATGGAATCCTTATACACCAACAAAGTATGGACTTTGGTTGCTTTATCTGAAGGGTTAAATCCCCATCAGGAGCAAGTATATCTTGAGAAGATTACTTGGTGTACATGGAAAAGTTGAGACTTTCAAAGCTATGCTTAAGCCCATCCAGATCCTACTTGCCACGGCTATATACCATGACTACGATATCTGGTGGTTGGGTATCATGACTGCTTTTCTAAATGATGTTTTAGAAGAGAGCATCTATAAGTACACAGCCAGAGGGCTTCATAGACAGTGGGAGTAGCGAAAACGTGTGCAAGGTGTTTTATGTGATAAAGCAGGCATCGCGGAGTTGGAACGTCTGTTTTGATGTAGTAGTCAAAGAGTTTGACTTCACCAAAATGGTAGATGAACCTTGTATAAACAAAAAAGGTAGTAGGCAGTATGGTTGTGATCCTCGTAGAGTACGTGGATGACATACTCTTGATAGGGAAGGAGTTTCCTATGCTACGCTCGGTCAATCTCCGCTTATCACAAGGATTCTCCGTATATGATCAAGGTGATAGCTCCTAAATCCTGGGTTTTGGATCTATGAGATAGATCTAATTGGATGTTAGGAATCTCACTAGTTGTAGTGAGATGGTATCAATCGATCCTGGGGAGAATCACTGGAAAGGTTCTAGGGTGATAAGGACGACTGAATGTCAGTCGCAGGCATTGTCTTTACCCTCAGTGGAGGGACGGCATGTTGGAAGAGTTCCAAGCTAGATACCGTGACTTACTAGACGATTAAAGGCAAGATACATCGTTACCAAGGATGCTACCAAAGAAGCAGTCTGGATATATAAGTTCATGAGATGAACTTCGTTCCTACCATTGTGTGACAATGGAGTTGTGGCTTTAGCCAAGGAACTATCATCCCATCAGAAATCCAGATATAATTCTTAGGCAGTATCACCTGATCATGGAGATGGTTGATCTCCAGGGAGATCACGGTTAGGAGAGTAGACACAGAGGACAACAACGCGGATCCACTCATAAAGGCATTTTTCCCAGTAGAGACTTTTATGGGATGGTTGAGTATGAGATACTTCAACCACAGCTAATTGTTGGGTATGTGATACCACAACAGATGGCCCTAGTGCAAGTGGGAGATTGTTAGTTATATGTATGCCCTAAAGGCCATTAGTGTACAAACGATGTATATTGTAGTGGATGCTTCGACATATATAGGGAGGACTTTCTTGCTCGACATGATAGTACGCTATCTTGTTGCACTTTATCTTAACATGTACTTTGATTGTCTCTATGTTACATGTTGATAAAGCCCTTAGGATATGTACTCGACTACTGGGACTATGATGAGATCATACTAGTGGGGCCACGGTAGTCGACGAGTACATCCTATAACTGTTCCTAGTCGAGGGTGTATCGAGACAGGGCATCGATGCACCAGAGTAGACTAGCGTATACGCATCTTGACCCATATGATGGGCGATGGATGATCCCATATCCATCGGTGTTTGACATCAAGGATGGTGTACGGGTGCTCAGTAGAGACTGGGTACACTGGACGGACTCGCCGAGAACTCCCAGATGGTATTATACCTCACGTCAGATGGCAGTTCTCCGGTGACACTGGTACAGAGTAGTCTGTTGACCTGAGATCGTCATAGAGTCTTGTGTGATTCCCACTGTGCTTTGATTTCCATCATACCACATCCAAGAGGGCGTGCAGAAAGGTGGCTTTTGGGTACAGTCCCGAATCACATGGAGGCAATGAGCGATAGGAGGGGATTCGTCTCTCCCGGTATAGGGAGTTGAT
Organism: Agapanthus africanus; assembly: GCA_030015575.1. Classification (NCBI taxonomy): domain Eukaryota; kingdom Viridiplantae; phylum Streptophyta; class Magnoliopsida; order Asparagales; family Amaryllidaceae; genus Agapanthus; species Agapanthus africanus. Next base: position 726,166,376 of record CM057339.1, read on the forward strand.
GTTGTGCTGTGTTCAATTGGCTATAAATGGAAATCCCTGGCCAGGGTTGCTGAGATTTACTGGTAAGTGTTATCAGTAGTTTCTCGAACTGTTATAGACCTCATATCGACACGACTTATCGAGCTACTGGGGTCTGACGTTTACCACCCCTAGGCGAGATATGCGACATATCAGACGACGAGACCGGACTGTACGGGAGTGTTACTGATTGGATTCGCGGGAGAATGTACAGACTTGCTTGTTGATCTTCTGATCGCTCAATACCTGGGTGGCTGTTACGTTTAGCTGACCGCTTGCAGCTTGTGGGTGTTTGATATGATCATCACCCACTGCCGGCGTATTGACGATTCTTTAGAGTCCTACACAGAGGTTTCTTGACTCAGGCAAAACGGAGTAGGAGAACATATGTGATATGTGCAGGACCGAGGATAATGCGATATGAGATACCGTATTCTATTCTCGTGATATTTGATATCAGCCGGGTCATCGGATCAAGTGTTGATTCGATGAATCGGTAAATGATATATTAGTCGGTTATATGCGATATAGCCGGATTGTCGGATCAAGTGTTGATTCGATAATTTAATGTATAATAATATATATGATATATTAAATTACATTAACTAATATAAGCTCACTAAAAGATTCTTTTTCTCTCTCGGGTAATACATTGATATATATGCGATATATGTTAATTGTATTATTTTATTTTGTTACAATAAATATTATATATGTGATATATAATATTGTAACATGATATGATTACTAATGCAACAAGTTTAGTGGAGATTAAATAAGGTTAGGGTTTGATTTGGGTTAGTTCATTCATGAACCTTCTAGAAGGTTTTCTTTTGTTTTGTGTTATGATATTTTCAAGTGACTCATACTTAACTCAGCCCAAACCCTAGCCCTAGTTAAATCTCTACATGAGTTAGCCTAGTCATTGTTAACCATAGTTGTATTATTCATCATTATTAACTTTCATTATTCATAACAAAAGGATCACTATTCTTCTTCTTCTTCCTGGATGCAAAGCTTTCTTGCATTGCTTTTTGTGATGAAAGTGAGTGAGAATAAGAAAATAAATGAGAGCAAAAATCCTACTTCATCATCCTCATCTACCCTTGTCATTTAGATGAGGGTGTTCACTTTATTTTGTGAGTGAGAGCTTGTGCTAATGAAACTTCAAGGTAGATCATCTTTGTTATCGAAGATCGGAAGCAAGCTTGCATCTTTCTCTTCGTGGAGCCTCTCGAGAGTCCGGAACTTGATGATCGCAGCGAAGGGACCACAACACGGAGCTTATGAAGTGAAGGACCGGATCTACAAAGGTTGTAATCCCTCCCACTTAGTATTAAAGTGTTTAACATACTTGTTTTCGCCTAATCTCTAGTTCAAGATCTCGTTTAGGGTTGTTCGGCATGGCTAAATTTTGAATCGGGCATGGTTGATACCTTGTAGAACCTTATTAGAGTGCCTAGCATCCCTACAGCATGCACGTGAGTGCAACATTGTCTCCTTTACAGCCGTTGGATTGCCTAAGGGAACGGGGAGGTGAACCGCCCATATCACGTCTTATAAATGTAAGGGTTTGGCCTTTGGGAAGCTACTGTTCTTTCATCTTCTTCCTTGCTTGTCTTCTTCGAGAATTTAATTCTCCTCTTCAGTGCTTAGTTCTCTGTTAATTGCAATTCCAAAGTTATACTCTGTTAGAAAAAGAAACCTTTTCTAGGTAAAAATCTTGAACATCGGAGAACCCCTTTCTTAAAGAAAACCTCTGGATTTTAAATCTATTATGAGAGCTTTGCTCTCCTCTGAAACCCATCTTTCAGAGATCCAAAGACATGATCTTTGAGTAATAACCCTCAATGCCATAGACATTCTTCTTCTGACCTTTAAGGATTCATGGCATTTTATTTTTCATTTCCTCTTCATGGGGGTTTCTGGAATTTAATTCCATTGCATAAAAGGAATTTAATTCCTCACCAAAGAGTTCTGCTCTAAAGATCACAAGGGCCCCTCAGGAATTTCATTCCCTGGTGGTCTCGAGAACATTTTTCACAGGGTTTCTTTCTTATTTGCACAAATTCAAATTTGTTGGGTATTTTAACAGAAATGGCCATCTCTATGAGAATATCAAGAGTTATTTAAACTCCCGTGTCCGTTTAATGAGAATCTTTTTAGATTCTCATAATTATTGTCCTATCTTATCATTGGTGAGCCGCCATATTGATTTTGTGGGGTCCATTAGTTTTGCAATCAGTGGTTCAATGGAATAAACTTTCTGTCGTTTCCCTCTATTATTATACATATATACATATATATATATATAAGTTTCATTAACGGCCTTTCTTTCCTCTTTTTCAGGAACAATGGCTTCTCTTCCTTACTTTCCTTTTACTCGCTCAGACGCCGCTTTTCCGCAATCGCCGTCGGATGAGGAGGCCATGGCGATGATCCGGGCCCATGACAGAGATTGCAGTAGTTTGGTCTTATGGGGAGTTTGGTATAGGCACATTATCCGGGGCCGCCACTGCTTTACTTGTGAGATGCCAACATAGCCTCTGCGCCCAATATCGCTGATGGAGCGTTCGCCGACTGCTTATGCGGTGGAGGTGGCTAATTGGACTCCTACAGGCCAGCTTGAGCCATCAACAATCGGGATACCCAACCAGCCCTTGCCGGCTATAGATATCATAGGGCGCCACATCTGTCAGGGTGAAGCCCAACCCTAGGGACAAGTCTATAAGGTAGAGCTTACCCCTCGTCATCCAATCGGCTATCTTCCTTGGGCTCGATATGTCCTTTTCACCCACCGTGCACGGTTGCAGAAGGTTGGGTTATATCAAGCGGTATACGCGTCTCTTTTTCATTACCCGGCTCCTCACGTCTGGTGGGTTAAAGCTTTCCTGAACCAATGGAATCTTCCCACCAACACTTTCTTGCTAGGGGATCGTGAGGTCTCGATTTCGCTGGAAGAGTTACGGGAGATCTCTGGATTTCCGATCAGGGAGGAGCACTATGAAGAGTTGATGCCTCCCGATGAGTATGTATTCACAACCATGCCTGCTATGCTTGACAGCTTGACAACCGAAAACGCCGTCCATCATAAGTACCCCAGTCTAATCAAGACTCTAGGTATTTTCGAGAATCTGTTCGCAGGCGTCGCCTTTAAGAGCTTCATCGCCTATTTTCTCTGTAAAGTTGTCTTATCAAAAGAGGCTCTAAAATTTGCGAACATTAATGACCCTTTTGGGTTTGGGCTGAATAAGCTTCTAGCCAAAGAAGAGGACTTGCCGCAGTTTTACATTCCGGCTTCGTCGACCGCACCCTTCGATTCAATTACGGCCCCTGGCGTGGACAAAGAGACCTTCTTCATCGGCTTCATCAATCTTTGGCTCAGTTGGTTCTCCATGCTGACGCGTCGACGCTTCATGAGAGCATCTGTCTTCTACCCCGCTCATCGCGTAGCCGAAAGGGCACAGTTAGCCATTGGCATCGCGGGACTGTCGCATCTTTATCATGGATTAAGTGTTGCGGCTCACACTTCAACCCCAGGTACAGACGTCGTGAATTCCTCCCTCCACTACTTCACGTCGTGGATCGAAATGCATGTATTGGGAGCGTTCGCAGCGCATCGGAGCCCAAATTTTTATGACTCCTATACCTTCCCATGGATCATGAGGCTGGTGGATGCTTCTGCTCCTGACCCTACCCAGCTAGGAGCCCTCCGCGTGCTGCTTAATCCGTATTCCAACGAAGGCGGGATGGTTTTCATCGACTGAGTCCTTTCTGCTCCCGCAGGGCCTATCCAGTAGCTGTTTGATTTGTCAAAAGGTGGAGCATCTTCTTTAAAGCCTAAGGAAATCATGCATCTGTACTCGATCAGGCCGGACTACTTGGTGTTTCAGCAGAATAATGCGGCTCTTTTTATGCGGTACAATCTGCATCGCTTCGCCCAGCAGTTGGGCTATAACCAGGGTGTCCCTTTCGAGGCGTTCTTGGTTGAACCTACTCCATCTCTAGAAGTCACGCGTGACATCATCCATCACTTTATGCGGCTGAACACCGGCTCCTATTTTGTGATCCCCGATGCCGACTATATTCCAAGGTGTGTGGGGTCCTTCACAGGTTGGTACCGTCATCAAGTTGGTCCCGTCATCGTCGAGGAGAGGCGGGTACTCTTCGAATGTCGATCGCCGGCTCCGGCCCAAGCCACTGGTATTCCGTTGCGGCAGCGGACAGTGGTTCGCCCTCCATTGAGAGATGGAGGTGTGGTTCTTATCCCGAAAGCCGCGAAAATAAAATCAACTCCTTGCACTGCTGGGATGCCAGTGAGCACTAGAGCTCAGGTGAAGGCCTCCGATGCAACGTCAGTGACAGTACCATCAGTGGCGGCGTCATCCGTGGTGGTATTGCCAAAAGGGGATACTGGAAGCGAGGTTGGCCAACATCGCACCAAAGCGCCAAGGGGAAGGAAGCGATCCTCTTCCAGTGTTAGCTCTAGCTCGAAAAGGAGGAAGAAAACAGCTGTCGGCTTGCTTGATCTCCTGTTGGAATCTAAGCCTATTGTTCAAGACGAGCCCATATCCATGCAAGAGCCGGATGAGGGTCTTGTTTATCCTGGCTCGTCAGCTGAGGAAGCCGCGCAATTAGCTTAAGCTTTATGGCGCTCACAGGATGAGACCGAAAATGTGCACATCCCAAAGAATCCCTACCCCCCGGTTATCTTCTATGAAGATCCCCCTTCACTACGGAGAGTACATATGGGTCCTCTGCGAAGGGAAGATGAAAGAGCCCTCAAGCAGCCTATCTCGGCTGCTTCTGAAGACGAGCTGGCATTGAAGACCGGTGGGCATGAATCTGCATTTGAAGCCTGGCGAGTACATTTCCTTAGGAAGGAACGACGGCTTGAAAAAGCCATACTAGAAGCATCCTAGGGCATCGGTATGTGTGCTTTCCGTATTTTTCTTTTGGCAAATAATTTGTATCACTTTTTATATCTACTTATCTTTGCGAAAACTTTGCAGGGACTTCAGCAACGAAAGAGGATCTGAGCCTAGGTCGTGCCATGACCGCCGCTTCTATAGATGTCTCCCATGATGCATCGGAAGGTGCAGAAGGGGTTACAACGGCTGCCGTTCCTGTTGTGGAGCCCCGGTGGTGGCTCTTGTTCCTTCGGTGTCCATTCCTCGAGCGGAGGTGACCCCATTGGCCACGGACCCTATGGATTTTTCTGGTGGAGTCTTGGAAATTGTAGGAGGGACCGCGAAGGCCACTGTTCTTTCTCGGGAGCCTGAAGTGGCGGTTGTTGCTCCGCAACTGGAAGCTGCTATGCCCGCAAATGTCCCCAGTGATGTGCCTGAGGGCGTAGAGGAGACCGCCGAAGCTGCCATGCCTCCAGTTCAAGGCGAGCGGAGCGTCGAAGGTAACCTCTTACATTTTATTTTTAATGATCCTCTCATTATCTGAACTCTTCTTTCTTTCAAAACCGCGGGAATTAGTGGCTTCTATAGTGGACCTATCTCCCAGGAAGTCCTTCCAGCGCTTACTTGACATGGCTGCCCTACGGGCGATATCCCCGCAAAGCATCGTCCTTTCTTCCAGACAAGGTCGGTGTTCCTTGACCCCTTTGCTTTATTATCATGTTTTTACGATGATGCTAACATGCCCTCTGCAATTCTGGAAGCTGATGATAAAGTGGAGATCCTGGATTGACCCGGGAATCTTTCAAACCCCCATTACATGGCTGTGGGTAAGTAAAACTTTACCCTTGGTATTATTTTGTTTATTCCATGTTTTCCAGTCTCGCTGACTAGTCACAAACTTTGACGGCTTTGCCAGCTCTGGCTCCGTTAGAATCCCGAATCTTTATACCACCGGGACCATATGCCCGACGTGCGTCTGAAAGGATGGCGAAACAAAGAATTCACTCCTTGTCGGCACTCATTGAAGATCTTCGTGTTGGAAGTTCTGTTACGGCCGAAGAATTTGCTGCCGAAGCCAATACTTCTTTGATTTTCCTTGCCACTTATCATGATGAGACATTGGTGTATGTTTGGGTTGAGTATTGTCGCCGAGTGAAGGCTTGCTTACATAATCTCGAGTGTATACGCCTTCCTTCCGAGCTCTTAACTGCAAAGGTGAGCCTGCGGGGGTGGATTGATCGGTGCGCTGCTAATCTCCAGTCTTGCGAAAAGAGGCTCAACCGGAAATTTTTGGAGAGGGAGGTAGCTTCAAATGCTTTAGGGGAACTCCAAGCTCAACTCACTACTAAGACCACCCGTGCGTACGAACATTGGCGGGTGCTTAAAGAAGCTATCACAGAGATGGTAGCTCTTGATAAACCCGTTATCTTTACCCGCGAGATGGTTGAAGCTCATAAAGTTGCTGAAAAGAAGCTTGAGAGTCGGTTTGCCTCGTATCAGGCTCAATAGTCTCAGGCGGAGACCCGTCTTGTGGCAATAACAAAGCTTGAAGCCAAGGCCCAGCGGAAGAATGATGAATTGACGAACTTATTGCACCATCCGCCGGCTTGAAGATTTTTTTTATATTCTCTTTTTGCATTTACTCCTGAATGAGAGTATCTTCTGATTCTTTTATGAAATGTACCTTGTACTCATTTAGATTCATGAATAAAAGACATATTTTATTTCATATTGGCGTGTCCCTTTTAGAAAATGCGTCTTGTAGATAGTCTATCTTGATCTCTTTGCAGGGCAGCGACGGCTTAGGAGACAGGTTCAGATCTGTCGCCTAAGACTTTTCAACTTTACGAGCCGTGAGTGTCTCATAAAGACTTTTCTCCCTACGAGTCAAGAGGATCCCGTAGGTGTATTTTCTCCTTAGGAATCGTGAGGATTTCTAAGTGTGTGTTTTCTCCTGAGAGTCGTAAGGATCTTACAAGAGAATTTGTTTTATGCGTAAGGACACTAATTTCCCTGCGGGTCGAGACGAGTCGAGAGGTTCTTGCAAAGACGTTGATTTCCTTGCGGGCCATCATGTACCAAACTGTATCCCCACCGACTCAGTCTGGATAAAATTGTAAATCCGTAACCGTATACCCACAGATTCGGTCCAGATATTAAAATCAGAAAACACAAATCTCATGGTGGACGTTTACTCATCATATAAAAATATCAAGTGAAGAATAAGAAACTTGCATAGATTGTATTGATGATATTATATATATATAACAGTGTCCCATACCACCGATATATATATATCATCAGGAGTAAAATACCAAGAAGTTCCATAAAAATCAAATACCTCATCTATAGCACTAATATTCGTAATTTACAACAGGAATAAAGCATACTACGTAATTATATCACATAATTATGGATTCCAATTCTACTGTGTCATGGTACTACTAATGATGTGTAGTGTAGCATACGCGTCTGTGCTCGTGCAACATGGTAATCATTAGTATTTGTGCAAGTGTTCTACGGTGTAACAACATATTTACTTTAATACATACATAACAGTACAGTTCTACAGTGACATGGCAGTACCAATGAGGTGTAGTGTAACATATATTCACGTGCTTATGCAGCATAGTACTCATTGGTATTTGTGCAGTGTTCTATCAGAGTGTGCGTAACGCAGAAACATATAATATAGATAATATAATGCAAACTTGTAAAGTAATCTAAGTGTACTTAGTGTAATTATTTGTTATGAGCGATACCATTATCTTTAGAAATGATCGGAACGTTAAGTTTGAAATAAGCAAGCTGCCTTAGATTTAAAATAGATGTTTGTTTTAGAAACTGGAACGCATCCTGGTAGTTTATTTAAAAGACAACGAACCGTGGTTTTTAAAATAATATAGCTCATACCAGTATTACATCCTAAACCAGAACATAATCTATCTCTACGAGTCAAAGAATAAATTGGCCGTTATTCGGCATACAAAGTTTATCATTTCTGATACGTATAAATCCTTGTATTATAGCTCATCATATCGCTATATCCATATCATCTTGAGTACGGCATGATCCCTTGTACAAACTCATCAAATCATACCCATATCGTACGGATCAAATATCACGTATATCTCATTTAAAAACTACATATAAAACTTTATGCAAATGGAGGGTATACAAGATGCAATACTATATCAATGCTTTGACGAAAAGCTAAACTTAAGTAGATATCATAATAATAGTCATAAAGTTGCGGGGGTGCTATACGCCATCCACCCGACTTCCCCAGTAGATGTAAATCTACTCACCGGAAATACGTCGTATCTACTCAGGAATCGCCAATCCTTTTCCTTTCCTCGCGGCCTCCAAAGTTCCCGTATTGGAATCTAACATTATAATAACTTGTATAAGGAAACGGCTACATTCCGATACGTCAAATCAATAAAACGCAAGTTGTACGTGCTAATTACACTACGTACGACCATTACAACGATCTAATACCTAACCTTACTGAAATCTAACCCAACTCTGCATCGCGACAGAAAACAGATCACGATACGTTCTAACCGTGTCGTATTTGAGATTTTAGATCCCTTTTTCCGATATTAGCTTTTAGATTTTATATACAGTTAAACTGAATTTATTAAACAATACTAAATTAACCAAAATTCTGCACAGATACCTACCCAACAAACCAAAACATCAAACCCATTCAAAAATCCGACGACGCCAGAATTTCCCTATTGGTCGCTGGCCCAAAACCGATCTCTCAGGTTCGTACCCCTATGGTTTGCTCTAGGTTCAACATACATCATTAAGACCATGTTTAGTTAAGTTATTTTTTCTCTAAACTACAGCAAATTCAAACAGAGTCTAGTTTTGACTAAAATACGATATTATAGAAATTTTCATTTCAATTTAAACTAGTTACATAATCTAAATTTCTACTGTGATTATGGATTTTACCTTGAAGTAATTTGCTGGAAGAACACCCTCCAAGATGCACAAGCTCCTTGTCCTAGCATGATAGTGAGGAAATTCTTAGACTTAGCTCTTATCTTCTCCTTTCTCTTATTCTTCTATGTTGCTTTGGTTTTCTATTGATTTCTTTTTAATTTTTCAGAGTTTAATTTAGCTACCGAACTGAATATAAGCTATATATATGAAAGAAAGAAAGGATAAGGTGAAGGAGGAGGTGACAAAGGCCAAGGGTGCCATCTTCATGCAAGGAGGAGGTGTGGAGAGGGTGTGTGCATGCAAGAATGATATGGAATTAGTTTTCTTTTTCCAAAATGAAATATCTCTTGGATAATATTCTGAACATAACCCTAATTTACCCTCTTTTCACTCACACTCATAACAATTTTCCGATTTGCACAATATCCTAAACTTTACATAAGAACCCTTCACAATTTATGTTATTATATAATACCTTTTTAATTAAAATGAAGCTAAAATTCTCATTAAAACCCTTATAATTTATTTATGTTACATATTAAAATTTTAATTTAATTTATTTTACATACTACTTATGAAATGCCTTATTTGGTTTTAATAACTTTTTAATTTAATATTTTATTATTTAATTAATTAATTTTATTTATTTCTAAAATTTCTAGATGCTACATTTTCCTGAATCGAAAGGTTTTTGCCAGGGACACTGATTTCCCAAGGGTCTAGACGAATCAAGAGATTCCTTCAAAGACATTGATTTTCTTGCGGGTTAAAACAAATCGAGAGGTTCTCGCCAAGAACGCTGATTTCCCTAAATCGAGAGGTCTTTGCCATTGACACTGATTTCCCTGAGGTCGAGACGAACCGAGAGATTCTTGCAAAGACACTGATTTCCTTACGGGTCGAAACAAATCGAGAGGTTCTTGCCAAGGACGCTGATTTCTCTGAATCGAGAGGTTTTTGCCAAGGACACTGATTTTCTTGGGGTTGAGACGAATCGAGAGATTCCTGCAAATACACTGATTTCCTTACGGGTTGAAACGAATCAAGAGGTTCTCGCCAAGGACGCTGATTTCCCTAAATCGAGAAGTTTTTGCCAAGGACACTGATTTCCCTGGGGTCGAGACGAATCGAGAGATTCCTGCAAAGATACTGATTTCCTTGCGGGTCAAAACGAATCTAGAGGTTCTCGCCAAGGACACTGATTTCCCTGAATCGAGAGGTTTTTGCCAAGGACACTGATTTCCCTGAGGTCGAGACGAATCGAGAGATTCCTGCAAAGACACTGATTTCCTTGCGGGTCGAAATGAATCGAGAGGTTTTCTCCAAGGACGCTGATTTCCCTGAATCGAGAATTTTTTGTCAAGGACACTGATTTCCCTGGGAGTCGGTTGTTGACGTTGCGTCCGCATCCTGCGGGAGTTGAGAAGGAACGCCGTGTTGATTTTCTGGTATGCAGATGTTGTCGTCGAGACTTGGAACTAGGGACTCTGCCATCGCTCCGAGGCAGTCTCTAGGTTGTCTGTGAACCGTAGAGATTTGGAACTAGGGGCTTTGTTGTGGTTCCGTCTTGCTGACGTCGCATCTGCTTCTGGTTGGGACGAGAAGGAACACCGTTATTGATTTCTAGGCTGTAGGTGTATGTAAGTCTACGGTAACGCCCCGGCCGTCTACAGACGCCAAATGCGGAACAAAAACTTTTTAACTGGCGCTATCGTATACTTTAACCCGGATCTGCCATTATTGCTAAACTAACAAACTGTAAAGAGTGTAGAAAGGTTATACCGAACGATCCGAGTCCTTCGTTCTTTAACCATCATCCCACGCTCCGTTGCGGCTGCTCCGATCTCGTCGATCTCCGATCTGCTCGTCCAGGTGGCACCACGTCAACGATTCTTTAAACGGGCTCCCGCCTGTGACTCGAGGCAACTCGGTCGTCAAGTTTGCTAAAAGAGACGACCAAGAATGATGTAGAGAATGAGTAGAAGGCTTTGTCTCGTTCCGTCCAAAGCTATGGACGAACGGTTAATGAAGTTGCCAAATGATTCGGATGATGGAATGAAATGAGCTGTGAAATTCCATACACCCCAAAATCTATCATATCTTTTTAGCAAATGAAACATCAAGTGAGAGAGAGAGAGTGAGGGGAGGGGGCCGGCCATATATAGGAGGTGGGGGGTGATTGTAGGAGAGGGGGAGGTAACCATAAGAGAAAAGATCAACCACAAATATCCTTCATGCAAACAAAACCTCATTAATGCAAATGGTGATTCATTAACCTAGTCACCATTGTATTAATGGCTCCATTAATGCACTAATGACTCACCATGCCAAGTCACCCATTCTAGAACCTTCTAGAATCACGACTCAACCTTATCCAAGAAAAGATAAATCCATCTTTAACCGAATGTTAAAAGACGGCTGATAGAAAACTGAAAACTGGCAACCTCCAAAAGTGATCCTGAAACAACTTTCAGGATAACCCCGTAACTGTATAAATATACCCGCATTTGTATTACGACCGAATACAAATGCAACTGAGACAAAGATATTATATCTAATCAATACAATACTCGGATCCGGCTTAAACCAAAGCCGACCAGTATCATCTTCCCGAAAAATAACACGTGCGTAAGCGCACGTGCATTTTCCGAACCCTGCCATAAAACCATACGGCCTCTACAACGTTTCGCCCGAACTTGGGAAACTGTCTGTGGGGGACTCTAATGACTCGTCGGTACCCTGGCAGTGGGTTTAACCACAAACCGTCAGCGGCACTAGCTATGCGTAACGGCTGCCCATGGACTGACCTCAAGGGAGGCTGATGAGCGAACTCATCCAGAAACTGACAATGTATATACAGTCTGGTCCGTTCGTCTATGAGTATCGCATATCCGGCCTAGGGGGCTAGTAACGTCAGACCCCCAATAGTTGTATAAGTCGTGTTGGAGACAAGCCCTGAACACCCTGAGATACTACTGGAGTACCTACCAGTAAATCTCACCTGCCTTGGCCAAGGACTTGGTGTAATGGCTTTCCTAGACACAGCGCGACCTCCACCCCCAATACCGGGAGAGACGAATCCCCTGCCGATCCGCTCACGTGCCTCCATGTGGCTCGGGACTGTACCCAAAAACAACCTGTTTGCACAACTCCTTTGAGCCGTGGTAGGGTAGAAATCAAAGCACAGTGGGAACTCACACGAGACAAATGACGACCTCAGGTCGATGAACTAACCTGTACACATGTCACCAGGGAACTGCTATCTGACGATATGTATAATACCAACTAGCAGGTTCCCGACGAGTCCTGTCCGGTGTACTCATAACCCAATGAGCACCTGTATACATCTTAGGTGATCCAACTGACACCAGTGGCTTGTGAGACCGGCCACCGCCCCTCGTCGGGGTCTCGACTGTATACACTAGTCTACTCCGGAGTATCGATGCCCTGTCTCGAAACTCCCACGACTAGGGACCACTATTAAGGATATGCTTATAGACCACCCAATATATGATCGCCCTCATACTGTTGGTAGTAAAGCAAGATCCTAAGGGCTCTATCAAAGTGTAATCGTGATCAGTCACCTGAACCTATACACGACTGATAAAGGCAAACCAGATAGCATACTATCATCTCGAGTAAGACTGTCCTACCTGTATAGGTCCTCCGCAATCATTGCAATCACGTACCTGCGATCCAATAATTGACTTTGAGGGCACTATATCCAACAATCTCCCACTTGCACTTAAGGCTAATTATTGCGATGTTGCGTACTCACAGCCCATGGAAACCAACACCCAACTCCTCTACTAATCAGTTTCACAAAGCCCGTTTGTAAAACTATTGTGTTCGAGAAATAGCCTCAGTGAGTGGATCCGCCAGGATGTTTCTTTCTATGTCTCTCTTAATCTCAAGTTCGCGGAGAAAGCCATCTCCCGAATTGAGTAATACCTGTCTTAGAATATGTCTGGATATCTGATGGGACCTAGTTCATAAATGAACTCCAAATCCAAACTTCTTAGACTGTATCAATCACTGAAACTAATCAGTGCCCAGCACCTTGCCTCCCACAGTATCCTCTTGGACCATCTGTCCATAATACTGCTCCCTTCGTCAGAGGGAAAACTATAACTCTGACAATCACTCTGTCATCTATGTCACCTTTGAATCCTGGAATGATAATCGTCTCCCGAAGGAGGCTGCCGTCATCAAATCCGTAGAACATCCACTTATGTTCTAAAACCGCTTCCTTATATTTCTCCAGGATTGGATTAATACAAACTTATTGCATCTAGTGCAAAAACAACATTTGGTGTGGTACTTGACATCTCATGATTGACTCAACTGCCAAAGCAAGTGATCTGCCAATCATGCACTTCCCTCTCCCCTTTAGTCTGTAAGACACCTTTAGAGAGGGTGACTCCATCACCTGCAGGTACACCACCATGCCAGGAGTCATCTATTCTAAAAACCATTAGAATACTGTCAAAGTACCCACATTGGGAAACTACCCAAATCCAGATCTAAAGCCATAGATTTAGAAACCAGAATGTCAAATATTATATCCATATCCTGTCTGGAGAAACAACTGTGTGACGACCAGAGTACAACCGATCGTAGTATAGGAATTTTACTTCCTACTCTGTGTATGTCATCCAAATACCAGGACATCGCACCCTACTACCTTCTTAACAGATCCATCCCCTATTCTGATGAAGTCAAACCCATGACTGTCACATCAAAATTAGATGATCAATCTCCGCTATAACTGCTCTAGTCTATAAATAGACATAAGCTACTTGCCCACTTTGCTTCCGCTGCTCCCACTGACCACAACAACCCTCCTACCGGGTCTCATAGCCTGGAACAACAGTAGTGTCAAGTCTGGGTAGATAAGAACCTCCCTGTCACCGTCCTTGAGGCTACCGAAGTACCTCTCGGGTGTCTGAGGTTACCCACCAAATCTACGGAGTGGCTAATGGAATGTCAAACCTGATTGAATCTGTAGGTCCTATTAAATTTTCCGTAATCGTTTACGGTTTTGGAATCACTTCCAGTTCTACCATACTCCCACTACTGTTTTATGAAAAAATCCATTTTACTAAAACTGTGGCGAGTTTAGAACAATATCACTATTGATCTTTCAGATGGTAGAAAGTCAACCTTCATCATAGCCTGGGCCAACCCACAAACTGCCATTACAGAAACGTGCCCTGAGTTATCCAGAGTCTGGTTTTAAGCATAAACCGGACAACTCCCCGTACCTTAACTTCGTTAAGATACGAACCATTCTATATCCAACATAGAAACTTTGGCACTTATTTAATTGGAACCAGATTCAAATCATGCAGCTGTCTCCAGTGCATATCAACTTTAATGGAGAAAGGCTATTCAGCATTACTCAACTTAGGAATCCATCCAATTATGAGTAACCTGAAAGAGAAACAAGTTTCTCAAAACTTTTACTATCATCTGAATACCATTCACAAGTATCTACATCTTCGATCTCTTTGAAGAATCCCGATACTTGCGACATCTGGTTCTCTACTTTATTCTCATACTCACAACTTCTCAAAACTTAGACCTTGTATTTCTACGAAACACTTGTCTAAATACCAGAGAAGTCATAAGTAAACAGAACAAAGTACGAGGACCTACCCCTTTGTCCTGATGGACATTGGACAACATACAATACTCTGTATAAGTCCGCTGAGTTAAATAACTCAAAACCTGTGCGTCGTAGGTTGAAAACTGTACCCTGGTGATTTCCTCAAATATCACCAATTACAACGAATTCCGATATAATGAGGATGATCACCCAATTCCCAATAACTTCCTCCCACTCATCATCTGTAAAACCATACAGATATGAGAATGAAACCTGGTGAATACACACCCTAGAGTAAGTATCTAATCGGGAAAGCAGTTTTCCATTAACAATGCACTGAAACATGAAAATGTTTCGTAGGGGTATCCTGGTGTTCATAGTAATGCCTCTTCCATAATTCAATTCATGACTTCAACCGTATATTTCTTTGCCATCTCTCCAAATCCCTTTATTTGTCTTTAGTCGTTACCTTCTGTACACCATCGTTAGGCTAAATGGCTTTCTTCCTTCCCTACCGTTCGGCACCAGCCTATGGTTTGGAAGAAGACTATCCAGTAAGCATAATAGGTGTACCCTCTTAAACCAAGGAGTACTCGCAACCGAGAGAAGGTGATGATAAAAGACAACTGAATAATACCTTATTCTTTTAAATGTGAAATAGGAGTGGCGATGAAGTACGCGGTTTGGTCGTGAATGATAACAGTCGCAACTTACTTTGCCCTCTTTCTAATCCCTTTATTTTGTCTTTACATATTACCTTCTGCACACCCTACTTAGGCTAATTGGTTTTCATCATTCCCTACCTTTCAGCACCTGCCTATGGTTTGGAATAAGACTATCCAATAAGAGTAATAGGTGTACTCTCCTAAACCAAGGAGCCCTCGCAACCTGAGAGAAGGTGATAATATAAGACAACTTAATAAACCAATTCTATTTCTCCTGAACCTTGATCCATCCTCGAAGGAGTCCCTTCGAGTTCGTATATAACCATACGATGGATCTATCCAATGGAAGTGGATGTCCGTAGTAATACGGGTGTTCTGAGAAATACAAAGGGTAGAAGAAGGAGTGGCAATGACTTATGCAACTCAGACAATCCAAAAGCCAGTATTTTAAGAAGGTTCGGTCAACTTGGTCCCTGAGTCATAGTTTAGGGTCGGTCAAAGGTCGCTGCCAAAGAGAGAGAGAAAAGAAACACTCTGCGTGCACTCTAACCTAGATCAGAATGGTTATCACTTTATCTAATCCGGAAACCTCCCACCGTCCTGTCAAATTCTCCTCCAAACCTGAAAGAAGAATCAATCGGGATCACCCGAAGAGTAAAGCAACTCATCAGTAGGAATCGGGATCCAACTCTCATCGCATGATAACGTGATGGAATGCATCCACGTTACTCATACTCCAGAAGGTATGCGCATACTTAGCAAGTTTCAGTTTCTTTAGAAACTCCCGATATCATTTATGCCCCATGCTCTTATGATCTTGGCGAAAGTCAACAAATCATAAGTCACATATCAAGTTCTGTCCGTCATTATCTTGTTAATTTGAACCCACCCGTACATACCCTTGACGAAAGCCAACAAGGTAATACGACTGTCCCAAACCAACTCATCTATCTATGCAACAAATGAATACCCAGCAGCTATCAAACACTATGCCTTGACGAAAGCCAACAAACATAGCTTGAATACTACTGACCATCCATAAGAAACGACGGAGGGCTACGACTGGTTTTTGGCGGAAAACCTTTAACGTAACGAACTTGATATCGCTAAAGGAACCTGATAGCTTTTTAAAATATAGTGGCGAAAACCTTTTGCTAAAGAGGTCATTCCCGGTGAAGGGCTCTCGGCTCTTTCCTCGGGGAATGAGGTGCAGGATATTCCACTGAATACCGCGATGCAAAGCAACATGTAATCGACTATAGTGAAGTTATTACCCTGACGCAAACTTCTGCCCAAGGGGTCAGTCCCGGTGAAGGGATATCGGCCCTTGCCCCGTCGAATGAGGTGCAGGATATTCCACTGAATACCGCTATGCATAACAAAAGGAAACGTCTTTGTAATAACACTTTTTAAATTTGTTCCAACAACTGCAAACAGGTTTGTTTTACTTTGCATTGATCAGAATCAACGCAGTCCCATCAATCAATCACACCAGAAAAGAACGAAAATAAAATGTACGTATATGCCATCCGCATTCGTCACTGGGTCCCGTCATCACCCGTTAGGTTACTTAACTAACGACAGAGCGGGGACTGGACTAGCGCGGGTGTAAAACATATACAACATCTAATAGTATATAAACCAATATACAATAATCGCTCCAGGCGTGATAATATGCAACATTACAGAAAAGTAATAAGCATCACAGAACAATACAGATAATCTGGGATCCCCGGGTTTCACAGAGCCGCTGCTGAAACCCGACGTTCACCTGTCGAGTGGATAGCCTGTGCAATGAAACCTAGACCCCTACGGGTGCGGCAAGTTACCCGCCAAAACCTGAAGCGAGGCAGCCCCCTACAGCAAGGTGAATGGACCACCCTGCACTTCACGAAATCCGGTAATCTTGGGCACCCCTCCTTGGGTCAACCTGTACCCCCTACGAGTGCGGCGAATAGTCTGTCAATTCTAGAGTGAGGCCCCTCTGCCTCTCAAAGCCATGAGATGCGGACCCGTTGCCTTCCAGAACTCGGCTATCCGTGCACTCCGTCGCGGGGTAAAACTAGTACAGAAATGAAAAATAGTACAACAGGTACATCGACCGCAACCTGGTCGTGCCCCAAAAGAATATTATACAACAGGCAGTGACGGCAGTCCACATGTTGGACGCTTGCCCCGCAATATCAAATGTACAAATAAATCCAAACTGCACTATCATTGCACACTGCTATCCACCACGACAAATCCACAATATCACAGCACAACACAGAACATCAACACGAATGTCACGTTCGCAAACCCGTCTAAAAGAACTATAGCAATCAGACGTGGTTTACCGATCAAATGACATTCCCGGTCGGAGATATAATGTAAGCACTGTAAACTAACGTGTTTAAATTTCGATCGACTAAATATCACGAAGTGGGCCCCACGAATAACTGGTGAACAGTAACAAAATCTGGGCCCAAAAGATATGTACCAAAAACCCCAAATTCCAGAGGAGAATACACTGTGCAAGTTTGGGGGCATGATCACACAGAACGGCCGCGGATGCGCGGCCAAACCATGGGTTTGGCCGCGATTCCGCAGCAGTCTTGTCGATTCATGAGACCAAATTTGTACGGTGTTCTAATAAAACCCTGCTGAATTTTCTGTGATATGTAAAATTAATTTTGGAACCCTTTTAAAATCGACAGAAACTCAGAATTAGAATTTTGCGGTTTTCGATATCCGGTTCGATCGATATTTTAAACGCGTTAGCACAAGTTAGTAAAGCAAAATGGTGAGGCTCTGATACCACTGTAAGTCTACGGTAGCGCCCCGGCCGTCTACAGACGCCAAATGCGGAACAAAAACTTTTTAACTGGCGCTATCGTATACTTTAACCCGGATCTGCCATTATTGCTAAACTAACAAACTGTAAAGAGTGTAGAAAGGTTATACCGAACGATCCGAGTCCTTCGTTCTTTAACCATCATCCCACGCTCCGTTGCGGCTGCTCCGATCTCGTCGATCTCCGATCTGCTCGTCCAGGTGGCACCACGTCAACGATTCTTTAAACGGGCTCCCGCCTCTGACTCGAGGCAACTCGGTCGTCAAGTTTGCTAAAAGAGACGACCAAGAATGATGTAGAGAATGAGTAGAAGATTTTGTCTCGTTCCGTCCAAAGCTATGGACGAACGGTTAATGAAGTTGCCAAATGATTCGGGTGATGGAATGAAATGAGCTGTGAAATTCCATACACCCCAAAATCTATCATATCTTTTTAGCAAATGAAACATCAAGTGAGAGAGAGAGAGAGTGAGGGGAGGGGGCCGGCCATATATAGGAGGTGGGGGGTGATTGTAGGAGAGGGGGAGGTAACCATAAGAGAAAAGATCAACCACAAATATCCTTCATGCAAACAAAACCTCATTAATACAAATGGTGATTCATTAACCTAGTCACCATTGCATTAATGGCTCCATTAATGCACTAATGACTCACCATGCCAAGTCACCCATTCTAGAACCTTCTAGAATCACGACTCAACCTTATCCAAGAAAAGATAAATCCGTCTTTAACCGAATGTTAAAAGACGGCTGATAGAAAACTGAAAACTTGCAACTTCCAAAAGTGATCCTGAAACAACTTTCAGGATAACCCCGTAACTGTATAAATATACCCGTATTTGTATTACGACCGAATACAAATGCAACTGAGACAAAGATATTATATCTAATCAATACAATACTCGGATCCGGCTTAAACCAAAGCCGACCAGTATCATCTGCCCGAAAAATAACACGTGCGTAAACGCACGTGCATTTTCCGAACCCTGCCATAAAACCATACGGCCTCTACAACGTTTCGCCCGAACTTGGGAAACTTTCTGTGGGGAACTCTAATGACTCGTCAGTACCCTGGCAGTGGGTTTAACCACAAACCGTCAGCGGCACTAGCTATGCGTAACGGCTGCCCATGGACTGACCTCAAGGAAGGCTGATGAGCGAACTCATCCAGAAACCCTACTGAGCCTAACAGTGACAATGTATATACAGTCTGGTCCGTTCGTCTATGAGTATCGCATATCCGGCCTAGGGGGCTAGTAACGTCAGACCCCCAATAGCTGTATAAGTCGTGTCGGAGACAAGCCCTGAACACCCTGAGATACTACTGGAGTACCTACCAGTAAATCTCACCTGCCTTGGCCAAGGACTTGGTGTAATGGCTTTCCTAGACACAGCGCGACCTCCACCCCCAATACCGGGAGAGACGAATCCCCTGCCGATCCGCTTACGTGCCTCCATGTGGCTCGGGACTGTACCCAAAAACAACCTGTTTGCACAACTCCTTTGAGCCGTGGTAGGGTAGAAATCAAAGCACAGTGGGAACTCACACGAGACAAATGACGACCTCAGGTCGATGAACTAACCTGTACACATGTCACCAGGGAACTGCTATCTGACGATATGTATAATACCAACTAGCAGGTTCCCGACGAGTCCTGTCCGGTGTACTCATAACCCAATGAGCACCTGTATACATCTTAGGTGATCCAACTGACACCAGTGGCTTGTGAGACCGGCCACCGCCCCTCGTCGGGGTCTCGACTGTATACACTAGTCTACTCCGGAGTATCGATGCCCTGTCTCGAAACTCCCACGACTAGGGACCACTATTAAGGATATGCTTATAGACCACCCAACTCTCACGTATATGATCGCCCTCATACTGTTGGTAGTCAAGCAAGATCCTAAGGGCTCTATCAAAGTGTAATCGTGATCAGTCACCTGAACCTATACACGACTGATAAAGGCAAACCAGATAGCATACTATCATCTCGAGTAAGACTGTCCTACCTATATAGGTCCTCCGCAATCATTGCAATCACGTACCTGCGATCCAATAATTGACTTTGAGGGCACTATATCCAACAGTGTAGCCATCGAGATGTGGCTTCCCTTTGGCGAAGCCTGGTGGGACGATATGGTTCCCTTTCTGTTTGTGCCCATGGATTGTATACAGGGGTCAATGTGATCTGACCTGCAGGGCAAAAGTTTCATTTTATTTTCTTTCTTTCCGCGATGCTCTATCATTTCAGGTTTTTAGATCGCGAAAGTCACGATTGCCCAATCATTTCGGCTATTTTTTCGCGGTGCCCAATCATTTTGGCTATTTTTCTTTCTCTTTACTCTTTGCTTTTTATTGCGAGTTACCCAATCATTTCAGCTATTTTTGTATGCATATATTTTACTTGATGATTTTTGTTGCAAGTTGCCCTATCATTTCGGCTATTTCATATGCATTTATGGCTCGCTGACTTTTTGCTGCGAGTATGGAACTGAAGACCTGATACCAATCGTAGCATCAGCACCGCTGCGACTGGAATATTTCCAGGAGCGAATCATCATTTGGTATGAAAGGACTTGGAATTTGATACCGATTTAGACATCAGCATCGTTACCACTGGGACATTACCATGAGCAAATCATCATTTGCCTTTGTCGGTTCGAACAAAGGCAGCTTAGCAAACAGGGTTAGGATCCTGTTGACTAAGGCTTTCGACTTCATGTGCCGTAAGGGTCTCACAAAGGGTTTTCTCTCTACGAGTCGTGAGGATCTTATAGGTGTATCTTCTCCTTAAGAATCGTGATGATTCCTAACTGATATCTTCTCTTGTAAGTCGTAAAGATCTCACAAGAGAAATTTTCTCCTTGCAAGTCGAGAGGACCTACAAGTGTTGTTCACCAAATGGGGGAATTTGCACCATCGATGGGATTCGGTGAGGGAACGCTTATTTATGCCCGTGGATTGTATACAAGGGCCGGCATTGACCGCCTGAAGGGCAAATTAGGGGATATGATGGCTTAAGAAACAGGTTCAGGTCCCTGTATCTCAAGACTTTTGAATCCTGTGAGCCGTGAGGGTCTCATAGGGGGAAAATTCTCCTTACAAGTCATGAGGATCTCGTAGGTGTAATTTCTCCTTAGGAATCGTGAGGATTTCTAAGTGTCTTCTCGTAAGGATCCCACGCGGGTATTTTCTCCTTACAAGGTCGAGAGAACCCTGCAAGTGCATAGGAAATTTTTTTACGAATATGCGCCCTTTCGGGTTTTCACAAATTCAACGATAGCCCTGCTGTTTTTACTCACATAGCCCTTTTGGGTTTTCATCCGTACCCATTTCGCTTATGGACGTACCATTTTTTATGCTAGTTTAAGGACATTGTGGTCCTTAGTTCTCCATGTGTGGTACGGAGTACCGTTGGATACTACTTTTAGAGTTTTGACTCAAAAAGATAGCGAGCGGACACAGGCGTCGTCATCTATTATTGACCTGGTCTGTGATCGTCAAGCGTAGTATTTTTTCAGGAATCAACCGTTTATTGGCCGGAAGGGTCTTTCGCCATGCATATCCATGAGCAAGTAAGCCCCACCTTGATAGACTTTATCTATGATGTACGGGCCCTCATAGTTCGGCTCGAATTTCCCCCGTTTGGTACGGTTGGGGATCATAGGTCTTTTTACAACTAGCACGAGTTCGTCTTGGCGGAATGTTCTCGGCCTAGTCAATCTTTCGTATGAGCGCGTCATCCTTGCTTTGTAAGCTTTTAGGTTTTTCTGCGCCATGAGACGAGTTTCATCAAGGGCGTCGAGCTCTTCAAGCCGGAGATGAGCAGTCTCTTCATTCGTGAGCTCATAATGAACCGCCACTCGTAGAGAGGGTAGCTCTATTTCCAAGGGGAGTACTGCTTCTATGCCGAATACCAATGCATACGGCGTTGTATTCGTAGCCGTTTTGAACGTGGTTCAATATGCCCAGAGAGCTTTATATAGTCTCTCGTGCCGGTCTTTTTAATTTTTGGACACCGTCTTCTTTATGATCTTCGTCAAGATCTTGTTGAAAGCCTCAGCTAGACCATTAGCTCGGGGATTATAGACCGAAGAGTACCTCCAATCTATATTATACTTGTAACATTTCAAAAAAGATAAAATGTTAATTTTGGGAATTTTTATAATTTAATATTATTTTATTGAATATTTTAATATTTTGGAATTATTAAATACAAATAAATGGGGAAAAATTTTGGAAAATTCTAAAATAGGGTAAATTAGAGAATTATGACATTTTAAAGTTTTTGTGATTAATTTGACACTAATTTAGTGCTAATCGCGATTAAAAATCGCTAATCGGTTTTTA
Source organism: Agapanthus africanus (assembly GCA_030015575.1). Classification (NCBI taxonomy): domain Eukaryota; kingdom Viridiplantae; phylum Streptophyta; class Magnoliopsida; order Asparagales; family Amaryllidaceae; genus Agapanthus; species Agapanthus africanus. The sequence goes on from CM057339.1 coordinate 726,188,716, forward strand.
GCTTTTTGTGCAACACATGCACATATCATTTTTTCACACTTGTGCATTTTCTTGCCATGCTTTTCATTTGGGTTTACTATTTGAGTGAGAAGGGTTTTAAAAGGAAAAAGAAAAGGAAAAGAATAAAGAAATGGGTAGTTGGTGAGAGAGAGAGGTATGGGCTTCATTGACTAAGGACTTAACCATTTCTCCCCTCATTTCCCTCCCTCTTCTCCCTTCTCCTGCTGCTGCTCCTGCACCTCCTTTCCCTCCCCTCTTCAAGCTCCAAAACACCTCTAAAACAACTCCAAAACCCAATCTCCATTTCATTAAATGTGTGCACAATCCCTAGATCTACACTTGGTGCTAAAGAAGCAAGGATTTTGGCCACTAGGGGCAACTCAAGAAAATTCTTGAGTTGCCAAATGAGGTATTTTCTGGACCTTAAACTTAGTTTATGCATTTCCTTTACCCTCATATTAAGATCGAATCGATATTGTGTGATATTGTGGACTTGTGGATAACCTAGTTAGGGTTGTGATGATTTATGGGTTGTAATATGGAATTGAGGTCAGTAGAGGTTATACCATCACCCTAGTGTATGAATTGGAAACCCAAAACCTGAAGCTTAAACCATAATACGGATTTTAGAAACCGATATCGGGGAATTTATGAAATCTGTGAAGGGTATATTGAATCTGCTATCACCCGAGACACCCTAAATTAAAATTGATTGGACAGTGACACGTGCAGGCACCCAGGAAGCTAACCCCAAAACCCCAGCTCCCACTTCTTCTTCCCGGCCGCCAATTTATCCCCATTGGCCGCAAATTGCGGCCTGGGTCCCACCATTTTGGCTCGTATTGGTTCTGTAGCTCCTACATGTTCATGTTAGACCCCTGATATATATAGATTTGTATAAAGTGACCTAGGGTAAAATCTGTGACATATTTCCTAAGTTGCTGTTTTAGATTCATGTTTCCGTATTCCGTATTTTTAATTCTGCAATTGTGGATTGTGTTTTGCCTCGACTATTTGGCGTTTATACGATGATATAGAGGATGTGTTGATGGTTTTGAAGGCGTGCCATGGGTTTTAACCTATAGGCCACTTATCGTATCATTTTGGATTTCATGTGCCGTTTTAGCTTTGATTTGGTTTTAATGCGCATATACGATATTTTGATGTGTAGGTACCCCATGAAGACTTCGGGACGACAAGCAAGCGCGTGGCGACGTCCACAAATGAAGACGCTAGGTGAGTAGATTATATCTACTGGGGGAAGTCGGGTGGATGGCGTATAGCACCCCCGCAGTCCGTAGTTGTTATTATATATGATAGTTAGGTGTATTATGGATAGTGTAGGGTTAGAAGTGACTAGTGTAGTTCATAGTCGCGAACCCTAGAATAGAATTACACCTACACGCACACCCTTGCATATTACTTATACTGGCACTGTGTTGATGATATTGGATGACTTTGGAGATGAGTCAATGATATTGGGCTTTGTGCCGCGAGATCGGTGATGTGATATGATTCATATTTGGGATACGAAATGTGATTCTTGCGGGCTTGGGATGTGTGTTTACCCCCGCATGCATACTTTATTGATGGTATCGATTTATACTAGACATAGAATAGTACCCCAGATTATATGATATGTTGATAGTGATACCTGAAGTGTGATGAGATAGTGTGATATTGACCCGTACCCAGCTATTGGGATGCCGTACGACGATTTACCGTATGAGCTTTACATTGATGATAGATCCGCACTCATGACTTGAGGATGTCATATGATATACTGTATCGTACGCGATACTATTGAGGCGGAATCACCGACTATTATATCTATATATATATCGACTTAGATGTTAGGCGGTTTCCTTACCTGTAGCTCAGCTTGTTAGTTCAGCTGTATAGTTTAGTGTAGTTGTTAGATTAGATTAGACTCCTACCTATTTCAAAACTAGCGGGTCGTGGGTATTTTAAAAGACAGGTTAAGGGATCTACGGACATTTCAAAAGGCGTATCTTTTCATAAAAACACCGTAGCCCCTATTTTCAAAACCCCATGATTCGTGATATTTCAAAAGGCACCATTTGTAGGACTTATATTAGATTAATGCAGATTAGTTATAGTTGCGTCTAGATTCAGCTCCCACTTTTTTTGTGGTTCGCTTTGCATCGCATTCTTATATTATGTTTCATACTCCATTATTGATATCATGCTGTTAGGAAACCAGCACCATTACCGATGTTGCGTATGTACCACGTACACTTACTTGCCGGCTCACACACATCTTCATCGGTAATTGCCATGTCACGTACACCTTAGAAAATACTATTGCTTGACATAACCTATTAGCTAATAGTTTAGACATTGTAGTTATTACCTGCTACTTCATGCATACTGATATTCATTGTTATGCCGCATTCATGGATTCTCATGCATATATTCACTATTTTACGTGTTACTGAGGTTTTGGATTTGGATTTCCGTGAGATTTTCTGGATTTGGAGGAAAACCGCAAAAACACAGATAAACATTTTCTCTCTTTTAAAATAAAAAGTGCGGTTTTCCCATGATGTATGAGTCGTCCACCATGAGTTTGCTGATGGATTTGGAAACCCGATTCGAGGAGACGGATGAACCGTTTCGGGTACATGGTGGACCCGGTGCGGTACCCCGGGGCAAGATGAATGTGGTGATGACGTTGAGCCTGGCAGGGGAGCACTACCGACCGGTGATTTTACCTGACGCGTCGGATATCCGGAGGATACCGTCGTGGTCTTGAGATTGATGGTAGGGGTCGGTCTGGACTGACGGTGCCCTAGATTTTGTGATTGGGATACAGAGATATCGGGATATTTGGATTACGTTTTGTGCCGATGTTAGGCACTGTTTTATGCTGATTTCATTATGATACCTCATTTTAAAAATACAAAGGAAATCTCACTAAAGTATGAAAACAGTTTCTTCATTTACATGTATTATGTTCTCATGCATTCATACCTCATTCTTATGTTATATTGCTACCTGAGGCACTGACACAGGCACAGGAGATTACACTCGGGTTAGATATTTACCCTAGCCTTGTTATAGGCTGCATGTTTTATATTGAGGATTTTGTACTGATCGTTTTGACCTAGGATTATGTCTTGCGTTCGGTTTCTGCTTGTAGTTATTCTCTATTCACGAGTTGGCAACTCACCCCCGTTGTGCCACAGTTCTTGCAGGTTCTGCCGTACAGGTTCCTTTGCGGCATTTCTGGCACATTGCTTCCTTGCGGGTGAATTGCATTTGGTAGGTGGTTCCTTTTGCATCAAAACCACCATTGTACTTATATTATTCTTTGTATCTAGAATTTCCATCAACCAAATTTGTTTATTGTTTCAGACTCAGACTTTAGTGATGTTTTATTTGGCCTTAGAGTCGCGCTTAGTAGTATTGCGGTTTTCATGCTTACTGTGTTTCTTTTGGATCGATCCTCGCCTTTCGGCGTTGTATATTATATTGCATGTGTGGTTGTGACCGTCAATTGACGAAGAGCTAGCTCCCGCTTGGGGATGCCTTTTATCATTGTATATATGTTATGCTTGTAGTATCCCGTTCGGGGCCAGTATTTACAAAAGAAACTCTGCCGAAATTTTTAGAAAAGACTTGACCTTTTAAAAATGCACCTTCGGCTTAGTTATTTAAAAACCTCGACTTCAAACATATTTTCCTTCACTTCTTTAAACCAGTTTTCTTCACTTACTCTTAAAATGGTTTTAGATTTCTGGGCTTTGGCTTACTTGGATCAGATGGAGTCCTATAGATTTCATATGGTTCGAGGGCCAGTCACGTGCTCTTTCGGGTCGTGACAAAGTTGGTATCAGAGCGCTAGGTTGACCTTGGTTCGAGTCTAAGTTTGACTATGTGGAGCCTAGGGCGTTTATATATATACGGAACTTAGGCTTGACCTTACGGAACTTAGACTTAGTCGAGGGGGTATTAGACCCGAACTTTCGTCGTATAGGATGACCCTTGGTTGATGGAATAGGTGACTAAAGTAGAGTGACGTACCGTTGGTATGTTCCGCGGCATACTTACGACACGCCACTCCGCTTAAGGAACCTTAGGATGTACATATTTTCGAGATCAGTGATTCTCTTTATATCCATGATTATACATCCATTTGAGATCCCCGATTCTATTAGTCCATGATCATACCTTCATTGATGCTGTTCCTTCTTATGATCGTGTATCCACTCTGGATCTGTTGTTTCCTTTCTTGCCATTGATCTGCTCTCTTCGATACTCGATTGAGGTTCCTGTCGCCATGTTTGAGCGCAGTTTGGGCTGCTGCTAGGGTTACGGTCAGTGCGAGCTCGTCTGGTACGAGGGCTGACCATTGTGTTTTTTGGTGACATGGGAACGTCTCGAGTTAGTATTGATGACTGTGACCTCAAGTGGAGGCGAGTGCTTGGTTTTGCACCGGATGATCGGGCCATTGTTAGAGCTGCCAGTTGAGAGAGGACTGTTGATGTACATCATACCTCAGAGATTATGATGTCGCCTACCGTGCAGACAGAGGGACCAGCTGTTGCTGAGATTGACGGGATGTCGCTTTCGGAGCTTACGAGCTTAGATTGTCGGAGCTTCCAGACAGATATGAGACAGATTATAGCTAGTCTACTCGATTTGAGAGACGAAGGTGATTCGTCCGATTTATGCACCGGAGCGGGCCCAGTTGAGTTGAAGATTTCCAGTGTGGAGAGTCTTACTCAGATCTAGGGCAGACCGATTCAGAGATGACCGCCAATGCGTCGTCTTTCCTGGAGGATTGAGGCGCTGTTCGGCGTGCAGGTGAATGAGCCAGTTGCTGCTGCAAATGACGAGATATCGCCCAGATGGTTGGAGCTGCTACAGCGTGAGCATATACTTAGAGAGATGATAGCGAGTCGCCAGTCACCTGAGGATGAATGACTAGGACATTTGGTTCGTCCGTTTACCGATGCGAGGTCATCAGATAGATTGATTCCAGCTAGAGACGACTTCACGCAGATTCGTTGAGAGTCGATTGAGACGATCGAATGTCAGGAGCCCATTTTCCAAGTTTAAAGTATACGGAAAGACATGCAGGTGATTCTATGGACCCTCTAGAAGAATGAAACCCTAACTCGACTTAATGACCGTGTGAAAGCCTTTGAACCTTAGGGTTTACGGCAGTTCTGCGGCGCCATTAGTGAGGCTTGGGTTTGCCCTTCTACGGCTGGACCACCGACGCTGAGGCATGTACTCGATACTATTAAACTGTACTCAAGATGTTGATCTCTTGGGGGATTATAAGGTTCTGACGAGTCGATCGAATGTTTCGACATCATTCGGATATCATGTGATGGGATGCATTGCTTGGGAGACTCCAGATACGAGTATAGCCGTTGGAGCATAGTCCATGCAGCCACGATGAGACGAGTCCGAATCAGTCGACATTGAAGCAGAGTGAAGAAAAGAGTTCGTAAGAGATTTCGACGAGATGACGTCCCACTCCGCTGACATTAGAGATGTGATACGCACCCAGAGGCGTTGTATATAGATATATCTTCCAGAAAGAAGCGCGATAAGTATGCAGCCGTTCCGGAACAAGAATTTGCTTCAGCAAGGGATGATGACTTCTGGGCAATTCGGCAGGGATGAGATTTGAGAGAGACTTCGACATGACCTTTCTGGAATACTATACGAGAAGACCTGACCCAAGAGTGGTCATATTGCGCACAACCAGCAGGCCAGAGTTAGCATTGTCGACGAGGTAGTTGACCAGATTCGGATAAAGGAACTTACCCAGATGCGTTGCGAATCGATCAAGGACGGACGAGTATTGAGTATTCCTCCGATGGTTGGGACGTGTTCCCGAGGGCCTGTTCGGCCTGACATCTTTTACAGAATGATGAAGCTACAGAGTACGCGATTTCGAGTCCGTGTGAGAGACTTCAGATTGACCGTGGCCGAGAACAGTGCAGTGCGTAGATATGCATGGCGTGACGTCATAGTGGACGACGATAGAGACGGGTGGAACCAGAGGTTCGGGCGAGACGCTGACGAGCTGTCATTGCTTCCCGTCGAGACCAGAGGTCAGATATGCTTACAGAGGCATTGGGATGCAACCAGATTCCGAGAAATATTGTGCTGAGGACACAGATGTCTATCGAGTGAGAAGAGATTATGCAGGAGAGCCAGCCTCTGTACAGATCGGCATAGGCAAGATCGGAAGAGACCTTGAGCAGGATTCCTTCCAGGACATTGCTGCAATGATGTTTGCACCCAGGATCAGATATGTGACGTGCATTCAGAGAGCCAGAGGCCGACGCCAGTGATGGGCTGCCTCACGAGTGGTCGTGAGGATTGACCGATAGGTGACCAGAGAAGTGCCAGAACGGAATCGTCCCCGTTAGCACACCTGACAGGGCCGATGAGCCGATTGACTGCGAGATAGGTAATCCTCAGAGAAGATAAGGACCCAGAGTCAGAGGGCGCCAGACCGTGAGCAAGAGGCAAGTAGATATCCTGCGCTGCTAGCAGTGGATGCACCGACTCCTTCTCGAACTCGAAGGAGGAACTACCGACGACGGTACTATGATTTGTGATTTTGTGATTCGATTATCACGTATCCGTCATTTTGGATTTCGGTATTTTGGGCGTTCTGTTTGCATGATTTAGTTTTGATGACTGAGTTTCATGATATTTGTTTCATGCACCCACTGGATATTTATATTTTGCGCATAGTTATTACATTCGAGGTTTTGATTGTGAATTCACGCCCACCTTATACAGTGATTTGATTTACACTTCCAGCAGAGTTTTCATGCACCTTTAGTGTTTTGATATACGATTTTGGTGCACGCCAGATGCACTAAATCGGGATTCTTCGTGCATGTTACATGCACCTGATTTGGTTGCTGTCAGGCACACACGTTGCCTATGACAGATGTTTCGTGCACACCCGTTGCACCTAGATGTTGTTTTGTACACCTGTTTGACACATATATGGATTTTGATTCCTTGCGCACCAGACGCATAGGATATTCTCTATGTATTGATGTCTTCGGAGCCCTGACAAATTGGAGTATTACAAAAATTGTTTTAGTATTGGGGGTTTAAATTTAAATTCGGGGACCGAATTTCTTTAAAGGGGGTAGATTGTAACATTTCAAAAAAGATAAAATGTTAATTTTGGGAATTTTTATAATTTAATATTATTTTATTGAATATTTTAATATTTTGGAATTATTAAATACAAATAAATGGGGAAAAATTTTGGAAAATTCTAAAATAGGGTAAATTAGAGAATTATGACATTTTAAAGTTTTTGTGATTAATTTGACACTAATTTAGTGCTAATCGCGATTAAAAATCGCTAATCGGTTTTTAGCTTTTTGTGCAACACATGCACATATCATTTTTTCACACTTGTGCATTTTCTTGTCATGCTTTTCATTTGGGTTTACTATTTGAGTGAGAAGGGTTTTAAAAGGAAAAAGAAAAGGAAAAGAATAAAGAAATGGGTAGTTGGTGAGAGAGAGATGTATGGGCTTCATTGACTAAGGACTTAACCATTTCTCCCCTCATTTCCCTCCCTCTTCTCCCTTCTCCTGCTGCTGCTCCTGCACCTCCTTTCCCTCCCCTCTTCAAGCTCCAAAACACCTCTAAAACAACCCCAAAACCCAATCTCCATTTCATTAAATGTGTGCACAATCCCTAGATCTACACTTGGTGCTAAAGAAGCAAGGATTTTGGCCACTAGGGGCAACTCAAGAAAATTCTTGAGTTGCCAAATGAGGTATTTTCTGGACCTTAAACTTAGTTTATGCATTTCCTTTACCCTCATATTAAGATCGAATCGATATTGTGTGATATTGTGGACTTGTGGATAACCTAGTTAGGGTTGTGATGATTTATGGGTTGTAATATGGAATTGAGGTCAGTAGAGGTTATACCATCACCCTAGTGTATGAATTGGAAACCCAAAACCTGAAGCTTAAACCATATACGGATTTTAGAAACCGATATCGGGGAATTTATGAAATCTGGTGAAGGGTATATTGAATCTGCTATCACCCGAGACACCCTAAATTAAAATTGATTGGACAGTGACACGTGCAGGCACCCAGGAAGCTAACCCCAAGACCCCAGCTCCCACTTCTTCTTCCCGGCCGCCAATTTATCCCCATTGGCCGCAAATTGCGGCCTGGGTCCCACCATTTTGGCTCGTATTGGTTCTGTAGCTCCTACATGTTCATGTTAGACCCCTGATATATATAGATTTGTATAAAGTGACCTAGGGTAAAATCTGTGACATATTTCCTAAGTTGCTGTTTTAGATTCATGTTTCCGTATTCCGTATTTTTAATTCTGCAATTGTGGATTGTGTTTTGCCTCGACTATTTGGCGTTTATACGATGATATAGAGGATGTGTTGATGGTTTTGAAGGCGTGCCATGGGTTTTAACCTATAGGCCACTTATCGTATTATTTGGATTTCATGTGCCGTTTTAGCTTTGATTTGGTTTTAATGCGCATATACGATATTTTGATGTGTAGGTACCCCATGAAGACTTCGGGACGACAAGCAAGCGCGTGGCGACGTCCACAAATGAAGACGCTAGGTGAGTAGATTATATCTACTGGGGGAAGTCGGGTGGATGGCGTATAGCACCCCCGCAGTCCGTAGTTGTTATTATATATGATAGTTAGGTGTATTATGGATAGTGTAGGGTTAGAAGTGACTAGTGTAGTTCATAGTCGCGAACCCTAGAATAGAATTACACCTACACGCACACCCTTGCATATTACTTATACTGGCACTGTGTTGATGATATTGGATGACTTTGGAGATGAGTCAATGATATTGGGCTTTGTGCCGCGAGATCGGTGATGTGATATGATTCATATTTGGGATACGAAATGTGATTCTTGCGGGCTTGGGATGTGTGTTTACCCCCGCATGCATACTTTATTGATGGTATCGATTTATACTAGACATAGAATAGTACCCCAGATTATATGATATGTTGATAGTGATACCTGAAGTGTGATGAGATAGTGTGATATTGACCCGTACCCAGCTATTGGGATGCCGTACGACGATTTACCGTATGAGCTTTACATTGATGATAGATCCGCACTCATGACTTGAGGATGTCATATGATATACTGTATCGTACGCGATACTATTGAGGCGGAATCACCGACTATTATATCTATATATATATCGACTTAGATGTTAGGCGGTTTCCTTACCTGTAGCTCAGCTTGTTAGTTCAGCTGTATAGTTTAGTGTAGTTGTTAGATTAGATTAGACTCCTACCTATTTCAAAACTAGCGGGTCGTGGGTATTTTAAAAGACAGGTTAAGGGATCTACGGACATTTCAAAAAGCGTATCTTTTCATAAAAACACCGTAGCCCCTATTTTCAAAACCCCATGATTCGTGATATTTCAAAAGGCACCATTTGTAGGACTTATATTAGATTAATGCAGATTAGTTATAGTTGCGTCTAGATTCAGCTCCCACTTTTTTTGTGGTTCGCTTTGCATCGCATTCTTATATTATGTTTCATACTCCATTATTGATATCATGCTGTTAGGAAACCAGCACCATTACCGATGTTGCGTATGTACCACGTACACTTACTTGCCGGCTCACACACATCTTCATCGGTAATTGCCATGTCACGTACACCTTAGAAAATACTATTGCTTGACATAACCTATTAGCTAATAGTTTAGACATTGTAGTTATTACCTGCTACTTCATGCATACTGATATTCATTGTTATGCCGCATTCATGGATTCTCATGCATATATTCACTATTTTACGTGTTACTGAGGTTTTGGATTTGGATTTCCGTGAGATTTTCTGGATTTGGAGGAAAACCGCAAAAACACAGATAAACATTTTCTCTCTTTTAAAATAAAAAGTGCGGTTTTCCCATGATGTATGAGTCGTCCACCATGAGTTTGCTGATGGATTTGGAAACCCGATTCGAGGAGACGGATGAACCGTTTCGGGTACATGGTGGACCCGGTGCGGTACCCCGGGGCAAGATGAATGTGGTGATGACGTTGAGCCTGGCAGGGGAGCACTACCGACCGGTGATTTTACCTGACGCGTCGGATATCCGGAGGATACCGTCGTGGTCTTGAGATTGATGGTAGGGGCCGGTCTGGACTGACGGTGCCCTAGATTTTGTGATTGGGATACAGAGATATCGGGATATTTGGATTACGTTTTGTGCCGATATTAGGCACTGTTTTATGCTGATTTCATTATGATACCTCATTTTAAAAATACAAAGGAAATCTCACTAAAGTATGAAAACAGTTTCTTCATTTACATGTATTATGTTCTCATGCATTCATACCTCATTCTTATGTTATATTGCTACCTGAGGCACTGACACAGGCACAGGAGATTACACTCGGGTTAGATATTTACCCTAGCCTTGTTATAGGCTGCATGTTTTATATTGAGGATTTTGTACTGATCGTTTTGACCTAGGATTATGTCTTGCGTTCGGTTTCTGCTTGTAGTTATTCTCTATTCACGAGTTGGCAACTCACCCCCGTTGTGCCACAGTTCTTGCAGGTTCTGCCGTACAGGTTCCTTTGCGGCATTTCTGGCACATTGCTTCCTTGCGGGTGAATTGCATTTGGTAGGTGGTTCCTTTTGCATCAAAACCACCATTGTACTTATATTATTCTTTGTATCTAGAATTTCCATCAACCAAATTTGTTTATTGTTTCAGACTCAGACTTTAGTGATGTTTTATTTGGCCTTAGAGTCGCGCTTAGTAGTATTGCGGTTTTCATGCTTACTGTGTTTCTTTTGGATCGATCCTCGCCTTTCGGCGTTGTATATTATATTGCATGTGTGGTTGTGACCGTCAATTGACGAAGAGCTAGCTCCCGCTTGGGGATGCCTTTTATCATTGTATATATGTTATGCTTGTAGTATCCCGTTCGGGGCCAGTATTTACAAAAGAAACTCTGCCGAAATTTTTAGAAAAGACTTGACCTTTTAAAAATGCACCTTCGGCTTAGTTATTTAAAAACCTCGACTTCAAACATATTTTCCTTCACTTCTTTAAACCAGTTTTCTTCACTTACTCTTAAAATGGTTTTAGATTTCTGGGCTTTGGCTTACTTGGATCAGATGGAGTCCTATAGATTTCATATGGTTCGAGGGCCAGTCACGTGCTCTTTCGGGTCGTGACAAAGTTGGTATCAGAGCGCTAGGTTGACCTTGGTTCGAGTCTAAGTTTGACTATGTGGAGCCTAGGGCGTTTATATATATACGGAACTTAGGCTTGACCTTACGGAACTTAGACTTAGTCGAGGGGGTATTAGACCCGAACTTTCGTCGTATAGGATGACCCTTGGTTGATGGAATAGGTGACTAAAGTAGAGTGACGTACCGTTGGTATGTTCCGCGGCATACTTACGACACGCCACTCCGCTTAAGGAACCTTAGGATGTACATATTTTCGAGATCAGTGATTCTCTTTATATCCATGATTATACATCCATTTGAGATCCCCGATTCTATTAGTCCATGATCATACCTTCATTGATGCTGTTCCTTCTTATGATCGTGTATCCACTCTGGATCTGTTGTTTCCTTTCTTGCCATTGATCTGCTCTCTTCGATACTCGATTGAGGTTCCTGTCGCCATGTTTGAGCGCAGTTTGGGCTGCTGCTAGGGTTACGGTCAGTGCGAGCTCGTCTGGTACGAGGGCTGACCATTGTGTTTTTTGGTGACATGGGAACGTCTCGAGTTAGTATTGATGACTGTGACCTCAAGTGGAGGCGAGTGCTTGGTTTTGCACCGGATGATCGGGCCATTGTTAGAGCTGCCAGTTGAGAGAGGACTGTTGATGTACATCATACCTCAGAGATTATGATGTCGCCTACCGTGCAGACAGAGGGACCAGCTGTTGCTGAGATTGACGGGATGTCGCTTTCGGAGCTTACGAGCTTAGATTGTCGGAGCTTCCAGACAGATATGAGACAGATTATAGCTAGTCTACTCGATTTGAGAGACGAAGGTGATTCGTCCGATTTATGCACCGGAGCGGGCCCAGTTGAGTTGAAGATTTCCAGTGTGGAGAGTCTTACTCAGATCTAGGGCAGACCGATTCAGAGATGACCGCCAATGCGTCGTCTTTCCTGGAGGATTGAGGCGCTGTTCGGCGTGCAGGTGAATGAGCCAGTTGCTGCTGCAAATGACGAGATATCGCCCAGATGGTTGGAGCTGCTACAGCGTGAGCATATACTTAGAGAGATGATAGCGAGTCGCCAGTCACCTGAGGATGAATGACTAGGACATTTGGTTCGTCCGTTTACCGATGCGAGGTCATCAGATAGATTGATTCCAGCTAGAGACGACTTCACGCAGATTCGTTGAGAGTCGATTGAGACGATCGAATGTCAGGAGCCCATTTTCCAAGTTTAAAGTATACGGAAAGACATGCAGGTGATTCTATGGACCCTCTAGAAGAATGAAACCCTAACTCGACTTAATGACCGTGTGAAAGCCTTTGAACCTTAGGGTTTACGGCAGTTCTGCGGCGCCATTAGTGAGGCTTGGGTTTGCCCTTCTACGGCTGGACCACCGACGCTGAGGCATGTACTCGATACTATTAAACTGTACTCAAGATGTTGATCTCTTGGGGGATTATAAGGTTCTGACGAGTCGATCGAATGTTTCGACATCATTCGGATATCATGTGATGGGATGCATTGCTTGGGAGACTCCAGATACGAGTATAGCCGTTGGAGCATAGTCCATGCAGCCACGATGAGACGAGTCCGAATCAGTCGACATTGAAGCAGAGTGAAGAAAAGAGTTCGTAAGAGATTTCGACGAGATGACGTCCCACTCCGCTGACATTAGAGATGTGATACGCACCCAGAGGCGTTGTATATAGATATATCTTCCAGAAAGAAGCGCGATAAGTATGCAGCCGTTCCGGAACAAGAATTTGCTTCAGCAAGGGATGATGACTTCTGGGCAATTCGGCAGGGATGAGATTTGAGAGAGACTTCGACATGACCTTTCTGGAATACTATACGAGAAGACCTGACCCAAGAGTGGTCATATTGCGCACAACCAGCAGGCCAGAGTTAGCATTGTCGACGAGGTAGTTGACCAGATTCGGATAAAGGAACTTACCCAGATGCGTTGCGAATCGATCAAGGACGGACGAGTATTGAGTATTCCTCCGATGGTTGGGACGTGTTCCCGAGGGCCTGTTCGGCCTGACATCTTTTACAGAATGATGAAGCTACAGAGTACGCGATTTCGAGTCCGTGTGAGAGACTTCAGATTGACCGTGGCCGAGAACAGTGCAGTGCGTAGATATGCATGGCGTGACGTCATAGTGGACGACGATAGAGACGGGTGGAACCAGAGGTTCGGGCGAGACGCTGACGAGCTGTCATTGCTTCCCGTCGAGACCAGAGGTCAGATATGCTTACAGAGGCATTGGGATGCAACCAGATTCCGAGAAATATTGTGCTGAGGACACAGATGTCTATCGAGTGAGAAGAGATTATGCAGGAGAGCCAGCCTCTGTACAGATCGGCATAGGCAAGATCGGAAGAGACCTTGAGCAGGATTCCTTCCAGGACATTGCTGCAATGATGTTTGCACCCAGGATCAGATATGTGACGTGCATTCAGAGAGCCAGAGGCCGACGCCAGTGATGGGCTGCCTCACGAGTGGTCGTGAGGATTGACCGATAGGTGACCAGAGAAGTGCCAGAACGGAATCGTCCCCGTTAGCACACCTGACAGGGCCGATGAGCCGATTGACTGCGAGATAGGTAATCCTCAGAGAAGATAAGGACCCAGAGTCAGAGGGCGCCAGACCGTGAGCAAGAGGCAAGTAGATATCCTGCGCTGCTAGCAGTGGATGCACCGACTCCTTCTCGAACTCGAAGGAGGAACTACCGACGACGGTACTATGATTTGTGATTTTGTGATTCGATTATCACGTATCCGTCATTTTGGATTTCGGTATTTTGGGCGTTCTGTTTGCATGATTTAGTTTTGATGACTGAGTTTCATGATATTTGTTTCATGCACCCACTGGATATTTATATTTTGCGCATAGTTATTACATTCGAGGTTTTGATTGTGAATTCACGCCCACCTTATACAGTGATTTGATTTACACTTCCAGCAGAGTTTTCATGCACCTTTAGTGTTTTGATATACGATTTTGGTGCACGCCAGATGCACTAAATCGGGATTCTTCGTGCATGTTACATGCACCTGATTTGGTTGCTGTCAGGCACACACGTTGCCTATGACAGATGTTTCGTGCACACCCGTTGCACCTAGATGTTGTTTTGTACACCTGTTTGACACATATATGGATTTTGATTCCTTGCGCACCAGACGCATAGGATATTCTCTATGTATTGATGTCTTCGGAGCCCTGACAAATTGGAGTATTACAAAAATTGTTTTAGTATTGGGGGTTTAAATTTAAATTCGGGGACCGAATTTCTTTAAAGGGGGTAGATTGTAACATTTCAAAAAAGATAAAATGTTAATTTTGGGAATTTTTATAATTTAATATTATTTTATTGAATATTTTAATATTTTGGAATTATTAAATACAAATAAATGGGGAAAAATTTTGGAAAATTCTAAAATAGGGTAAATTAGAGAATTATGACATTTTAAAGTTTTTGTGATTAATTTGACACTAATTTAGTGCTAATCGCGATTAAAAATCGCTAATCGGTTTTTAGCTTTTTGTGCAACACATGCACATATCATTTTTTCACACTTGTGCATTTTCTTGTCATGCTTTTCATTTGGGTTTACTATTTGAGTGAGAAGGGTTTTAAAAGGAAAAAGAAAAGGAAAAGAATAAAGAAATGGGTAGTTGGTGAGAGAGAGATGTATGGGCTTCATTGACTAAGGACTTAACCATTTCTCCCCTCATTTCCCTCCCTCTTCTCCCTTCTCCTGCTGCTGCTCCTGCACCTCCTTTCCCTCCCCTCTTCAAGCTCCAAAACACCTCTAAAACAACCCCAAAACCCAATCTCCATTTCATTAAATGTGTGCACAATCCCTAGATCTACACTTGGTGCTAAAGAAGCAAGGATTTTGGCCACTAGGGGCAACTCAAGAAAATTCTTGAGTTGCCAAATGAGGTATTTTCTGGACCTTAAACTTAGTTTATGCATTTCCTTTACCCTCATATTAAGATCGAATCGATATTGTGTGATATTGTGGACTTGTGGATAACCTAGTTAGGGTTGTGATGATTTATGGGTTGTAATATGGAATTGAGGTCAGTAGAGGTTATACCATCACCCTAGTGTATGAATTGGAAACCCAAAACCTGAAGCTTAAACCATAATACGGATTTTAGAAACCGATATCGGGGAATTTATGAAATCTGTGAAGGGTATATTGAATCTGCTATCACCCGAGACACCCTAAATTAAAATTGATTGGACAGTGACACGTGCAGGCACCCAGGAAGCTAACCCCAAGACCCCAGCTCCCACTTCTTCTTCCCGGCCGCCAATTTATCCCCATTGGCCGCAAATTGCGGCCTGGGTCCCACCATTTTGGCTCGTATTGGTTCTGTAGCTCCTACATGTTCATGTTAGACCCCTGATATATATAGATTTGTATAAAGTGACCTAGGGTAAAATCTGTGACATATTTCCTAAGTTGCTGTTTTAGATTCATGTTTCCGTATTCCGTATTTTTAATTCTGCAATTGTGGATTGTGTTTTGCCTCGACTATTTGGCGTTTATACGATGATATAGAGGATGTGTTGATGGTTTTGAAGGCGTGCCATGGGTTTTAACCTATAGGCCACTTATCGTATCATTTTGGATTTCATGTGCCGTTTTAGCTTTGATTTGGTTTTAATGCGCATATACGATATTTTGATGTGTAGGTACCCCATGAAGACTTCGGGACGACAAGCAAGCGCGTGGCGACGTCCACAAATGAAGACGCTAGGTGAGTAGATTATATCTACTGGGGGAAGTCGGGTGGATGGCGTATAGCACCCCCGCAGTCCGTAGTTGTTATTATATATGATAGTTAGGTGTATTATGGATAGTGTAGGGTTAGAAGTGACTAGTGTAGTTCATAGTCGCGAACCCTAGAATAGAATTACACCTACACGCACACCCTTGCATATTACTTATACTGGCACTGTGTTGATGATATTGGATGACTTTGGAGATGAGTCAATGATATTGGGCTTTGTGCCGCGAGATCGGTGATGTGATATGATTCATATTTGGGATACGAAATGTGATTCTTGCGGGCTTGGGATGTGTGTTTACCCCCGCATGCATACTTTATTGATGGTATCGATTTATACTAGACATAGAATAGTACCCCAGATTATATGATATGTTGATAGTGATACCTGAAGTGTGATGAGATAGTGTGATATTGACCCGTACCCAGCTATTGGGATGCCGTACGACGATTTACCGTATGAGCTTTACATTGATGATAGATCCGCACTCATGACTTGAGGATGTCATATGATATACTGTATCGTACGCGATACTATTGAGGCGGAATCACCGACTATTATATCTATATATATATCGACTTAGATGTTAGGCGGTTTCCTTACCTGTAGCTCAGCTTGTTAGTTCAGCTGTATAGTTTAGTGTAGTTGTTAGATTAGATTAGACTCCTACCTATTTCAAAACTAGCGGGTCGTGGGTATTTTAAAAGACAGGTTAAGGGATCTACGGACATTTCAAAAGGCGTATCTTTTCATAAAAACACCGTAGCCCCTATTTTCAAAACCCCATGATTCGTGATATTTCAAAAGGCACCATTTGTAGGACTTATATTAGATTAATGCAGATTAGTTATAGTTGCGTCTAGATTCAGCTCCCACTTTTTTTGTGGTTTTCTTTGCATCGCATTGTTATATTATGTTTCATACTCCATTATTGATATCATGCTGTTAGGAAACCAGCACCATTACCGATGTTGCGTATGTACCACGTACACTTACTTGCCGGCTCACACACATCTTCATCGGTAATTGCCATGTCACGTACACCTTAGAAAATACTATTGCTTGACATAACCTATTAGCTAATAGTTTAGACATTGTAGTTATTACCTGCTACTTCATGCATACTGATATTCATTGTTATGCCGCATTCATGGATTCTCATGCATATATTCACTATTTTACGTGTTACTGAGGTTTTGGATTTGGATTTCCGTGAGATTTTCTGGATTTGGAGGAAAACCGCAAAAACACAGATAAACATTTTCTCTCTTTTAAAATAAAAAGTGCGGTTTTCCCATGATGTATGAGTCGTCCACCATGAGTTTGCTGATGGATTTGGAAACCCGATTCGAGGAGACGGATGAACCGTTTCGGGTACATGGTGGACCCGGTGCGGTACCCCGGGGCAAGATGAATGTGGTGATGACGTTGAGCCTGGCAGGGGAGCACTACCGACCGGTGATTTTACCTGACGCGTCGGATATCCGGAGGATACCGTCGTGGTCTTGAGATTGATGGTAGGGGCCGGTCTGGACTGACGGTGCCCTAGATTTTGTGATTGGGATACAGAGATATCGGGATATTTGGATTACGTTTTGTGCCGATATTAGGCACTGTTTTATGCTGATTTCATTATGATACCTCATTTTAAAAATACAAAGGAAATCTCACTAAAGTATGAAAACAGTTTCTTCATTTACATGTATTATGTTCTCATGCATTCATACCTCATTCTTATGTTATATTGCTACCTGAGGCACTGACACAGGCACAGGAGATTACACTCGGGTTAGATATTTACCCTAGCCTTGTTATAGGCTGCATGTTTTATATTGAGGATTTTGTACTGATCGTTTTGACCTAGGATTATGTCTTGCGTTCGGTTTCTGCTTGTAGTTATTCTCTATTCACGAGTTGGCAACTCACCCCCGTTGTGCCACAGTTCTTGCAGGTTCTGCCGTACAGGTTCCTTTGCGGCATTTCTGGCACATTGCTTCCTTGCGGGTGAATTGCATTTGGTAGGTGGTTCCTTTTGCATCAAAACCACCATTGTACTTATATTATTCTTTGTATCTAGAATTTCCATCAACCAAATTTGTTTATTGTTTCAGACTCAGACTTTAGTGATGTTTTATTTGGCCTTAGAGTCGCGCTTAGTAGTATTGCGGTTTTCATGCTTACTGTGTTTCTTTTGGATCGATCCTCGCCTTTCGGCGTTGTATATTATATTGCATGTGTGGTTGTGACCGTCAATTGACGAAGAGCTAGCTCCCGCTTGGGGATGCCTTTTATCATTGTATATATGTTATGCTTGTAGTATCCCGTTCGGGGCCAGTATTTACAAAAGAAACTCTGCCGAAATTTTTAGAAAAGACTTGACCTTTTAAAAATGCACCTTCGGCTTAGTTATTTAAAAACCTCGACTTCAAACATATTTTCCTTCACTTCTTTAAACCAGTTTTCTTCACTTACTCTTAAAATGGTTTTAGATTTCTGGGCTTTGGCTTACTTGGATCAGATGGAGTCCTATAGATTTCATATGGTTCGAGGGCCAGTCACGTGCTCTTTCGGGTCGTGACAAAGTTGGTATCAGAGCGCTAGGTTGACCTTGGTTCGAGTCTAAGTTTGACTATGTGGAGCCTAGGGCGTTTATATATATACGGAACTTAGGCTTGACCTTACGGAACTTAGACTTAGTCGAGGGGGTATTAGACCCGAACTTTCGTCGTATAGGATGACCCTTGGTTGATGGAATAGGTGACTAAAGTAGAGTGACGTACCGTTGGTATGTTCCGCGGCATACTTACGACACGCCACTCCGCTTAAGGAACCTTAGGATGTACATATTTTCGAGATCAGTGATTCTCTTTATATCCATGATTATACATCCATTTGAGATCCCCGATTCTATTAGTCCATGATCATACCTTCATTGATGCTGTTCCTTCTTATGATCGTGTATCCACTCTGGATCTGTTGTTTCCTTTCTTGCCATTGATCTGCTCTCTTCGATACTCGATTGAGGTTCCTGTCGCCATGTTTGAGCGCAGTTTGGGCTGCTGCTAGGGTTACGGTCAGTGCGAGCTCGTCTGGTACGAGGGCTGACCATTGTGTTTTTTGGTGACATGGGAACGTCTCGAGTTAGTATTGATGACTGTGACCTCAAGTGGAGGCGAGTGCTTGGTTTTGCACCGGATGATCGGGCCATTGTTAGAGCTGCCAGTTGAGAGAGGACTGTTGATGTACATCATACCTCAGAGATTATGATGTCGCCTACCGTGCAGACAGAGGGACCAGCTGTTGCTGAGATTGACGGGATGTCGCTTTCGGAGCTTACGAGCTTAGATTGTCGGAGCTTCCAGACAGATATGAGACAGATTATAGCTAGTCTACTCGATTTGAGAGACGAAGGTGATTCGTCCGATTTATGCACCGGAGCGGGCCCAGTTGAGTTGAAGATTTCCAGTGTGGAGAGTCTTACTCAGATCTAGGGCAGACCGATTCAGAGATGACCGCCAATGCGTCGTCTTTCCTGGAGGATTGAGGCGCTGTTCGGCGTGCAGGTGAATGAGCCAGTTGCTGCTGCAAATGACGAGATATCGCCCAGATGGTTGGAGCTGCTACAGCGTGAGCATATACTTAGAGAGATGATAGCGAGTCGCCAGTCACCTGAGGATGAATGACTAGGACATTTGGTTCGTCCGTTTACCGATGCGAGGTCATCAGATAGATTGATTCCAGCTAGAGACGACTTCACGCAGATTCGTTGAGAGTCGATTGAGACGATCGAATGTCAGGAGCCCATTTTCCAAGTTTAAAGTATACGGAAAGACATGCAGGTGATTCTATGGACCCTCTAGAAGAATGAAACCCTAACTCGACTTAATGACCGTGTGAAAGCCTTTGAACCTTAGGGTTTACGGCAGTTCTGCGGCGCCATTAGTGAGGCTTGGGTTTGCCCTTCTACGGCTGGACCACCGACGCTGAGGCATGTACTCGATACTATTAAACTGTACTCAAGATGTTGATCTCTTGGGGGATTATAAGGTTCTGACGAGTCGATCGAATGTTTCGACATCATTCGGATATCATGTGATGGGATGCATTGCTTGGGAGACTCCAGATACGAGTATAGCCGTTGGAGCATAGTCCATGCAGCCACGATGAGACGAGTCCGAATCAGTCGACATTGAAGCAGAGTGAAGAAAAGAGTTCGTAAGAGATTTCGACGAGATGACGTCCCACTCCGCTGACATTAGAGATGTGATACGCACCCAGAGGCGTTGTATATAGATATATCTTCCAGAAAGAAGCGCGATAAGTATGCAGCCGTTCCGGAACAAGAATTTGCTTCAGCAAGGGATGATGACTTCTGGGCAATTCGGCAGGGATGAGATTTGAGAGAGACTTCGACATGACCTTTCTGGAATACTATACGAGAAGACCTGACCCAAGAGTGGTCATATTGCGCACAACCAGCAGGCCAGAGTTAGCATTGTCGACGAGGTAGTTGACCAGATTCGGATAAAGGAACTTACCCAGATGCGTTGCGAATCGATCAAGGACGGACGAGTATTGAGTATTCCTCCGATGGTTGGGACGTGTTCCCGAGGGCCTGTTCGGCCTGACATCTTTTACAGAATGATGAAGCTACAGAGTACGCGATTTCGAGTCCGTGTGAGAGACTTCAGATTGACCGTGGCCGAGAACAGTGCAGTGCGTAGATATGCATGGCGTGACGTCATAGTGGACGACGATAGAGACGGGTGGAACCAGAGGTTCGGGCGAGACGCTGACGAGCTGTCATTGCTTCCCGTCGAGACCAGAGGTCAGATATGCTTACAGAGGCATTGGGATGCAACCAGATTCCGAGAAATATTGTGCTGAGGACACAGATGTCTATCGAGTGAGAAGAGATTATGCAGGAGAGCCAGCCTCTGTACAGATCGGCATAGGCAAGATCGGAAGAGACCTTGAGCAGGATTCCTTCCAGGACATTGCTGCAATGATGTTTGCACCCAGGATCAGATATGTGACGTGCATTCAGAGAGCCAGAGGCCGACGCCAGTGATGGGCTGCCTCACGAGTGGTCGTGAGGATTGACCGATAGGTGACCAGAGAAGTGCCAGAACGGAATCGTCCCCGTTAGCACACCTGACAGGGCCGATGAGCCGATTGACTGCGAGATAGGTAATCCTCAGAGAAGATAAGGACCCAGAGTCAGAGGGCGCCAGACCGTGAGCAAGAGGCAAGTAGATATCCTGCGCTGCTAGCAGTGGATGCACCGACTCCTTCTCGAACTCGAAGGAGGAACTACCGACGACGGTACTATGATTTGTGATTTTGTGATTCGATTATCACGTATCCGTCATTTTGGATTTCGGTATTTTGGGCGTTCTGTTTGCATGATTTAGTTTTGATGACTGAGTTTCATGATATTTGTTTCATGCACCCACTGGATATTTATATTTTGCGCATAGTTATTACATTCGAGGTTTTGATTGTGAATTCACGCCCACCTTATACAGTGATTTGATTTACACTTCCAGCAGAGTTTTCATGCACCTTTAGTGTTTTGATATACGATTTTGGTGCACGCCAGATGCACTAAATCGGGATTCTTCGTGCATGTTACATGCACCTGATTTGGTTGCTGTCAGGCACACACGTTGCCTATGACAGATGTTTCGTGCACACCCGTTGCACCTAGATGTTGTTTTGTACACCTGTTTGACACATATATGGATTTTGATTCCTTGCGCACCAGACGCATAGGATATTCTCTATGTATTGATGTCTTCGGAGCCCTGACAAATTGGAGTATTACAAAAATTGTTTTAGTATTGGGGGTTTAAATTTAAATTCGGGGACCGAATTTCTTTAAAGGGGGTAGATTGTAACATTTCAAAAAAGATAAAATGTTAATTTTGGGAATTTTTATAATTTAATATTATTTTATTGAATATTTTAATATTTTGGAATTATTAAATACAAATAAATGGGGAAAAATTTTGGAAAATTCTAAAATAGGGTAAATTAGAGAATTATGACATTTTAAAGTTTTTGTGATTAATTTGACACTAATTTAGTGCTAATCGCGATTAAAAATCGCTAATCGGTTTTTAGCTTTTTGTGCAACACATGCACATATCATTTTTTCACACTTGTGCATTTTCTTGTCATGCTTTTCATTTGGGTTTACTATTTGAGTGAGAAGGGTTTTAAAAGGAAAAAGAAAAGGAAAAGAATAAAGAAATGGGTAGTTGGTGAGAGAGAGATGTATGGGCTTCATTGACTAAGGACTTAACCATTTCTCCCCTCATTTCCCTCCCTCTTCTCCCTTCTCCTGCTGCTGCTCCTGCACCTCCTTTCCCTCCCCTCTTCAAGCTCCAAAACACCTCTAAAACAACCCCAAAACCCAATCTCCATTTCATTAAATGTGTGCACAATCCCTAGATCTACACTTGGTGCTAAAGAAGCAAGGATTTTGGCCACTAGGGGCAACTCAAGAAAATTCTTGAGTTGCCAAATGAGGTATTTTCTGGACCTTAAACTTAGTTTATGCATTTCCTTTACCCTCATATTAAGATCGAATCGATATTGTGTGATATTGTGGACTTGTGGATAACCTAGTTAGGGTTGTGATGATTTATGGGTTGTAATATGGAATTGAGGTCAGTAGAGGTTATACCATCACCCTAGTGTATGAATTGGAAACCCAAAACCTGAAGCTTAAACCATAATACGGATTTTAGAAACCGATATCGGGGAATTTATGAAATCTGTGAAGGGTATATTGAATCTGCTATCACCCGAGACACCCTAAATTAAAATTGATTGGACAGTGACACGTGCAGGCACCCAGGAAGCTAACCCCAAGACCCCAGCTCCCACTTCTTCTTCCCGGCCGCCAATTTATCCCCATTGGCCGCAAATTGCGGCCTGGGTCCCACCATTTTGGCTCGTATTGGTTCTGTAGCTCCTACATGTTCATGTTAGACCCCTGATATATATAGATTTGTATAAAGTGACCTAGGGTAAAATCTGTGACATATTTCCTAAGTTGCTGTTTTAGATTCATGTTTCCGTATTCCGTATTTTTAATTCTGCAATTGTGGATTGTGTTTTGCCTCGACTATTTGGCGTTTATACGATGATATAGAGGATGTGTTGATGGTTTTGAAGGCGTGCCATGGGTTTTAACCTATAGGCCACTTATCGTATCATTTTGGATTTCATGTGCCGTTTTAGCTTTGATTTGGTTTTAATGCGCATATATGATATTTTGATGTGTAGGTACCCCATGAAGACTTCGGGACGACAAGCAAGCGCGTGGCGACGTCCACAAATGAAGACGCTAGGTGAGTAGATTATATCTACTGGGGGAAGTCGGGTGGATGGCGTATAGCACCCCCGCAGTCCGTAGTTGTTATTATATATGATAGTTAGGTGTATTATGGATAGTGTAGGGTTAGAAGTGACTAGTGTAGTTCATAGTCGCGAACCCTAGAATAGAATTACACCTACACGCACACCCTTGCATATTACTTATACTGGCACTGTGTTGATGATATTGGATGACTTTGGAGATGAGTAAATGATATTGGGCTTTGTGCCGCGAGATCGGTGATGTGATATGATTCATATTTGGGATACGAAATGTGATTCTTGCGGGCTTGGGATGTGTGTTTACCCCCGCATGCATACTTTATTGATGGTATCGATTTATACTAGACATAGAATAGTACCCCAGATTATATGATATGTTGATAGTGATACCTGAAGTGTGATGAGATAGTGTGATATTGACCCGTACCCAGCTATTGGGATGCCGTACGACGATTTACCGTATGAGCTTTACATTGATGATAGATCCGCACTCATGACTTGAGGATGTCATATGATATACTGTATCGTACGCGATACTATTGAGGCGGAATCACCGACTATTATATCTATATATATATCGACTTAGATGTTAGGCGGTTTCCTTACCTGTAGCTCAGCTTGTTAGTTCAGCTGTATAGTTTAGTGTAGTTGTTAGATTAGATTAGACTCCTACCTATTTCAAAACTAGCGGGTCGTGGGTATTTTAAAAGACAGGTTAAGGGATCTACGGACATTTCAAAAGGCGTATCTTTTCATAAAAACACCGTAGCCCCTATTTTCAAAACCCCATGATTCGTGATATTTCAAAAGGCACCATTTGTAGGACTTATATTAGATTAATGCAGATTAGTTATAGTTGCGTCTAGATTCAGCTCCCACTTTTTTTGTGGTTTTCTTTGCATCGCATTGTTATATTATGTTTCATACTCCATTATTGATATCATGCTGTTAGGAAACCAGCACCATTACCGATGTTGCGTATGTACCACGTACACTTACTTGCCGGCTCACACACATCTTCATCGGTAATTGCCATGTCACGTACACCTTAGAAAATACTATTGCTTGACATAACCTATTAGCTAATAGTTTAGACATTGTAGTTATTACCTGCTACTTCATGCATACTGATATTCATTGTTATGCCGCATTCATGGATTCTCATGCATATATTCACTATTTTACGTGTTACTGAGGTTTTGGATTTGGATTTCCGTGAGATTTTCTGGATTTGGAGGAAAACCGCAAAAACACAGATAAACATTTTCTCTCTTTTAAAATAAAAAGTGCGGTTTTCCCATGATGTATGAGTCGTCCACCATGAGTTTGCTGATGGATTTGGAAACCCGATTCGAGGAGACGGATGAACCGTTTCGGGTACATGGTGGACCCGGTGCGGTACCCCGGGGCAAGATGAATGTGGTGATGACGTTGAGCCTGGCAGGGGAGCACTACCGACCGGTGATTTTACCTGACGCGTCGGATATCCGGAGGATACCGTCGTGGTCTTGAGATTGATGGTAGGGGCCGGTCTGGACTGACGGTGCCCTAGATTTTGTGATTGGGATACAGAGATATCGGGATATTTGGATTACGTTTTGTGCCGATATTAGGCACTGTTTTATGCTGATTTCATTATGATACCTCATTTTAAAAATACAAAGGAAATCTCACTAAAGTATGAAAACAGTTTCTTCATTTACATGTATTATGTTCTCATGCATTCATACCTCATTCTTATGTTATATTGCTACCTGAGGCACTGACACAGGCACAGGAGATTACACTCGGGTTAGATATTTACCCTAGCCTTGTTATAGGCTGCATGTTTTATATTGAGGATTTTGTACTGATCGTTTTGACCTAGGATTATGTCTTGCGTTCGGTTTCTGCTTGTAGTTATTCTCTATTCACGAGTTGGCAACTCACCCCCGTTGTGCCACAGTTCTTGCAGGTTCTGCCGTACAGGTTCCTTTGCGGCATTTCTGGCACATTGCTTCCTTGCGGGTGAATTGCATTTGGTAGGTGGTTCCTTTTGCATCAAAACCACCATTGTACTTATATTATTCTTTGTATCTAGAATTTCCATCAACCAAATTTGTTTATTGTTTCAGACTCAGACTTTAGTGATGTTTTATTTGGCCTTAGAGTCGCGCTTAGTAGTATTGCGGTTTTCATGCTTACTGTGTTTCTTTTGGATCGATCCTCGCCTTTCGGCGTTGTATATTATATTGCATGTGTGGTTGTGACCGTCAATTGACGAAGAGCTAGCTCCCGCTTGGGGATGCCTTTTATCATTGTATATATGTTATGCTTGTAGTATCCCGTTCGGGGCCAGTATTTACAAAAGAAACTCTGCCGAAATTTTTAGAAAAGACTTTACCTTTTAAAAATGCACCTTCGGCTTAGTTATTTAAAAACCTCGACTTCAAACATATTTTCCTTCACTTCTTTAAACCAGTTTTCTTCACTTACTCTTAAAATGGTTTTAGATTTCTGGGCTTTGGCTTATTTGGATCAGATGGAGTCCTATAGATTTCATATGGTTCGAGGGCCAGTCACGTGCTCTTTCGGGTCGTGACAAAGTTGGTATCAGAGCGCTAGGTTGACCTTGATTCGAGTCTAAGTTTGACTATGTGGAGCCTAGGGCGTTTATATATATACGGAACTTAGGCTTGACCTTACGGAACTTAGACTTAGTCGAGGGGGTATTAGACCCGAACTTTCGTCGTATAGGATGACCCTTGGTTGATGGAATAGGTGACTAAAGTAGAGTGACGTACCGTTGGTATGTTCCGCGGCATATTTACGACACGCCACTCCGCTTAAGGAACCTTAGGATGTACATATTTTCGAGATCAGTGATTCTCTTTATATCCATGATTATACATCCATTTGAGATCCCCGATTCTATTAGTCCATGATCATACCTTCATTGATGCTGTTCCTTCTTATGATCGTGTATCCACTCTGGATCTGTTGTTTCCTTTCTTGCCATTGATCTGCTCTCTTCGATACTCGATTGAGGTTCCTGTCGCCATGTTTGAGCGCAGTTTGGGCTGCTGCTAGGGTTACGGTCAGTGCGAGCTCGTCTGGTACGAGGGCTGACCATTGTGTTTTCTGGTGACATGGGAACGTCTCGAGTTAGTATTGATGACTGTGACCTCAAGTGGAGGCGAGTGCTTGGTTTTGCACCGGATGATCGGGCCATTGTTAGAGCTGCCAGTTGAGAGAGGACTGTTGATGTACATCATACCTCAGAGATTATGATGTCGCCTACCGTGCAGACAGAGGGACCAGCTGTTGCTGAGATTGACGGGATGTCGCTTTCGGAGCTTACGAGCTTAGATTGTCGGAGCTTCCAGACAGATATGAGACAGATTATAGCTAGTCTACTCGATTTGAGAGACGAAGGTGATTCGTCCGATTTATGCACCGGAGCGGGCCCAGTTGAGTTGAAGATTTCCAGTGTGGAGAGTCTTACTCAGATCTAGGGCAGACCGATTCAGAGATGACCGCCAATGCGTCGTCTTTCCTGGAGGATTGAGGCGTTGTTCGGCGTGCAGGTGAATGAGCCAGTTGCTGCTGCAAATGACGAGATATCGCCCAGATGGTTGGAGCTGCTACAGCGTGAGCATATACTTAGAGAGATGATAGCGAGTCGCCAGTCACCTGAGGATGAATGACTAGGACATTTGGTTCGTCCGTTTACCGATGCGAGGTCATCAGATAGATTGATTCCAGCTAGAGACGACTTCACGCAGATTCGTTGAGAGTCGATTGAGACGATCGAATGTCAGGAGCCCATTTTCCAAGTTTAAAGTATACGGAAAGACATGCAGGTGATTCTATGGACCCTCTAGAAGAATGAAACCCTAACTCGACTTAATGACCGTGTGAAAGCCTTTGAACCTTAGGGTTTACGGCAGTTCTGCGGCGCCATTAGTGAGGCTTGGGTTTGCCCTTCTACGGCTGGACCACCGACGCTGAGGCATGTACTCGATACTATTAAACTGTACTCAAGATGTTGATCTCTTGGGGGATTATAAGGTTCTGACGAGTCGATCGAATGTTTCGACATCATTCGGATATCATGTGATGGGATGCATTGCTTGGGAGACTCCAGATACGAGTATAGCCGTTGGAGCATAGTCCATGCAGCCACGATGAGACGAGTCCGAATCAGTCGACATTGAAGCAGAGTGAAGAAAAGAGTTCGTAAGAGATTTCGACGAGATGACGTCCCACTCCGCTGACATTAGAGATGTGATACGCACCCAGAGGCGTTGTATATGGATATATCTTCCAGAAAGAAGCGCGATAAGTATGCAGCCGTTCCGGAACAAGAATTTGCTTCAGCAAGGGATGATGACTTCTGGGCAATTCGGCAGGGATGAGATTTGAGAGAGACTTCGACATGACCTTTCTGGAATACTATACGAGAAGACCTGACCCAAGAGTGGTCATATTGCGCACAACCAGCAGGCCAGAGTTAGCATTGTCGACGAGGTAGTTGACCAGATTCGGATAAAGGAACTTACCCAGATGCGTTGCGAATCGATCAAGGACGGACGAGTATTGAGTATTCCTCCGATGGTTGGGACGTGTTCCCGAGGGCCTGTTCGGCCTGACATCTTCTACAGAATGATGAAGCTATAGAGTACGCGATTTCGAGTCCGTGTGAGAGACTTCAGATTGACCGTGGCCGAGAACAGTGCAGTGCGTAGATATGCATGGCGTGACGTCATAGTGGACGACGATAGAAACAGGTGGAACCAGAGGTTCGGGCGAGACGCTGACGAGCTGTCATTGCTTCCCGTCGAGACCAGAGGTCAGATATGCTTACAGAGGCATTGGGATGCAACCAGATTCCGAGAAATATTGTGCTAAGGACACAGATGTCTATCGAGTGAGAAGAGATTATGCAGGAGAGCCAGCCTCTGTACAGTTCGGCATAGGCAAGATCGGAAGAGACCTTGAGCAGGATTCCTTCCAGGACATTGCTGCAATGATGTTTGCACCCAGGATCAGATATGTGACGTGCATTCAGAGAGCCAGTGGCCGACGCCAGTGATGGGCTGCCTCACGAGTGGTCGTGAGGATTGACCGATAGGTGACCAGAGAAGTGCCAGAACGGAATCGTCCCCGTTAGCACACCTGACAGGGCCGATGAGCCGATTGACTGCGAGATAGGTAATCCTC
This sequence comes from Agapanthus africanus, assembly GCA_030015575.1. NCBI lineage: Eukaryota > Viridiplantae > Streptophyta > Magnoliopsida > Asparagales > Amaryllidaceae > Agapanthus > Agapanthus africanus. The sequence goes on from CM057339.1 coordinate 726,217,357, forward strand.
AGAGAAGATAAGGACCCAGAGTCAGAGGGCGCCAGACCGTGAGCAAGAGGCAAGTAGATATCTTGCGCTGCTAGCAGTGGATGCACCGACTCCTTCTCGACCTCGAAGGAGGAACTACCGACGACGGTACTATGATTTGTGATTTTGTGATTCGATTATCACGTATCCGTCATTTTGGATTTCGGTATTTTGGGCGTTCTGTTTGCATGATTTAGTTTTGATGACTGAGTTTCATGATATTTGTTTCATGCACCCACTGGATATTTATATTTTGCGCATAGTTATTACATTCGAGGATTTGATTGTGAATTCACGCCCACCTTATACAGTGATTTGATTTACACTTCCAGCAGAGTTTTCATGCACCTTTAGTGTTTTGATATACGATTTTGGTGCACGCCAGATGCACTAAATCGGGATTCTTCGTGCATGTTACATGCACCTGATTTGGTTGCTGTCAGGCACACACGTTGCCTATGACAGATGTTTCGTGCACACCCGTTGCACCTAGATGTTGTTTTGTACACCTGTTTGACACATATATGGATTTTGATTCCTTGCGCACCAGACGCATAGGATATTCTCTATGTATTGATGTCTTCGGAGCCCCGACAAATTGGAGTATTACAAAAATTGTTTTAGTATTGGGGGTTTAAATTTAAATTCGGGGATCGAATTTCTTTAAGGGGGGTAGATTGTAACATTTCAAAAAAGATAAAATGTTAATTTTTGGAATTTTTATAATTTAATATTATTTTATTGAATATTTTAATATTTTGGAATTATTAAATACAAATAAATGGGGAAAAATTTTGGAAAATTCTAAAATAGGGTAAATTAGAGAATTATGACATTTTAAAGTTTTTGTGATTAATTTGACACTAATTTAGTGCTAATCGCGATTAAAAATCGCTAATCGGTTTTTAGCTTTTTGTGCAACACATGCACATATCATTTTTTCACACTTGTGCATTTTCTTGCCATGCTTTTCATTTGGGTTTACTATTTGAGTGAGAAGGGTTTTAAAAGGAAAAAGAAAAGGAAAAGAATAAAGAAATGGGTAGTTGGTGAGAGAGAGAGGTATGGGCTTCATTGACTAAGGACTTAACCATTTCTCCCCTCATTTCCCTTCTCCTGCTGCTGCTCCTGCACCTCCTTTCCCTCCCCTCTTCAAGCTCCAAAACACCTCTAAAACAACCCCAAAACCCAATCTCCATTTCATTAAATGTGTGCACAATCCCTAGATCTACACTTGGTGCTAAAGAAGCAAGGATTTTGGCCACTAGGGGCAACTCAAGAAAATTCTTGAGTTGCCAAATGAGGTATTTTCTGGACCTTAAACTTAGTTTATGCATTTCCTTTACCCTCATATTAAGATCGAATCGATATTGTGTGATATTGTGGACTTGTGGATAACCTAGTTAGGGTTGTGATGATTTATGGGTTGTAATATGGAATTGAGGTCAGTAGAGGTTATACCATCACCCTAGTGTATGAATTGGAAACCCAAAACCTGAAGCTTAAACCATAATACGGATTTTAGAAACCGATATCGGGGAATTTATGAAATATGTGAAGGGTATATTGAATCTGCTATCACCCGAGACACCCTAAATTAAAATTGATTGGACAGTGACACGTGCAGGCACCCAGGAAGCTAACCCCAAGACCCCAGCTCCCACTTCTTCTTCCCGGCCGCCAATTTATCCCCATTGGCCGCAAATTGCGGCCTGGGTCCCACCATTTTGGCTCGTATTGGTTCTGTAGCTCCTACATGTTCATGTTAGACCCCTGATATATATAGATTTGTATAAAGTGACCTAGGGTAAAATCTGTGACATATTTCCTAAGTTGCTGTTTTAGATTCATGTTTCCGTATTCCGTATTTTTAATTCTGCAATTGTGGATTGTGTTTTGCCTCGACTATTTGGCGTTTATACGATGATATAGAGGATGTGTTGATGGTTTTGAAGGCGTGCCATGGGTTTTAACCTATAGGCCACTTATCGTATCATTTTGGATTTCATGTGCCGTTTTAGCTTTGATTTGGTTTTAATGCGCATATACGATATTTTGATGTGTAGGTACCCCATGAAGACTTCGGGACGACAAGCAAGCGCGTGGCGACGTCCACAAATGAAGACGCTAGGTGAGTAGATTATATCTACTGGGGGAAGTCGGGTGGATGGCGTATAGCACCCCCGCAGTCCGTAGTTGTTATTATATATGATAGTTAGGTGTATTATGGATAGTGTAGGGTTAGAAGTGACTAGTGTAGTTCATAGTCGCGAACCCTAGAATAGAATTACACCTACACGCACACCCTTGCATATTACTTATACTGGCACTGTGTTGATGATATTGGATGACTTTGGAGATGAGTCAATGATATTGGGCTTTGTGCCGCGAGATCGGTGATGTGATATGATTCATATTTGGGATACGAAATGTGATTCTTGCGGGCTTGGGATGTGTGTTTACCCCCGCATGCATACTTTATTGATGGTATCGATTTATACTAGACATAGAATAGTACCCCAGATTATATGATATGTTGATAGTGATACCTGAAGTGTGATGAGATAGTGTGATATTGACCCGTACCCAGCTATTGGGATGCCGTACGACGATTTACCGTATGAGCTTTACATTGATGATAGATCCGCACTCATGACTTGAGGATGTCATATGATATACTGTATCGTACGCGATACTATTGAGGCGGAATCACCGACTATTATATCTATATATATATCGACTTAGATGTTAGGCGGTTTCCTTACCTGTAGCTCAGCTTGTTAGTTCAGCTGTATAGTTTAGTGTAGTTGTTAGATTAGATTAGACTCCTACCTATTTCAAAACTAGCGGGTCGTGGGTATTTTAAAAGACAGGTTAAGGGATCTACGGACATTTCAAAAGGCGTATCTTTTCATAAAAACACCGTAGCCCCTATTTTCAAAACCCCATGATTCGTGATATTTCAAAAGGCACCATTTGTAGGACTTATATTAGATTAATGCAGATTAGTTATAGTTGCGTCTAGATTCAGCTCCCACTTTTTTTGTGGTTCGCTTTGCATCGCATTCTTATATTATGTTTCATACTCCATTATTGATATCATGCCGTTAGGACACCAGCACCATTACCGATGTTGCGTATGTACCACGTACACTTACTTGCCGGCTCACACACATCTTCATCGGTAATTGCCATGTCACGTACACCTTAGAAAATACTATTGCTTGACATAACCTATTAGCTAATAGTTTAGACATTGTAGTTATTACCTGCTACTTCATGCATACTGATATTCATTGTTATGCCGCATTCATGGATTCTCATGCATATATTCACTATTTTACGTGTTACTGAGGTTTTGGATTTGGATTTCCGTGAGATTTTCTGGATTTGGAGGAAAACCGCAAAAACACAGATAAACATTTTCTCTCTTTTAAAATAAAAAGTGCGGTTTTCCCATGATGTATGAGTCGTCCACCATGAGTTTGCTGATGGATTTGGAAACCCGATTCGAGGAGACGGATGAACCGTTTCGGGTACATGGTGGACCCGGTGCGGTACCCCGGGGCAAGATGAATGTGGTGATGACGTTGAGCCTGGCAGGGGAGCACTACCGACCGGTGATTTTACCTGACGCGTCGGATATCCGGAGGATACCGTCGTGGTCTTGAGATTGATGGTAGGGGCCGGTCTGGACTGACGGTGCCCTAGATTTTGTGATTGGGATACAGAGATATCGGGATATTTGGATTACGTTTTGTGCCGATGTTAGGCACTGTTTTATGCTGATTTCATTATGATACCTCATTTTAAAAATACAAAGGAAATCTCACTAAAGTATGAAAACAGTTTCTTCATTTACATGTATTATGTTCTCATGCATTCATACCTCATTCTTATGTTATATTGCTACCTGAGGCACTGACACAGGCACAGGAGATTACACTCGGGTTAGATATTTACCCTAGCCTTGTTATAGGCTGCATGTTTTATATTGAGGATTTTGTACTGATCGTTTTGACCTAGGATTATGTCTTGCGTTCGGTTTCTGCTTGTAGTTATTCTCTATTCACGAGTTGGCAACTCACCCCCGTTGTGCCACAGTTCTTGCAGGTTTTGCCGTACAGGTTCCTTTGCGGCATTTCTGGCACATTGCTTCCTTGCGGGTGAATTGCATTTGGTAGGTGGTTCCTTTTGCATCAAAACCACCATTGTACTTATATTATTCTTTGTATCTAGAATTTCCATCAACCAAATTTGTTTATTGTTTCAGACTCAGACTTTAGTGATGTTTTATTTGGCCTTAGAGTCGCGCTTAGTAGTATTGCGGTTTTCATGCTTACTGTGTTTCTTTTGGATCGATCCTCGCCTTTCGGCGTTGTATATTATATTGCATGTGTGGTTGTGACCGTCAATTGATGAAGAGCTAGCTCCCGCTTGGGGATGCCTTTTATCATTGTATATATGTTATGCTTGTTGTATCCCGTTCGGGGCCAGTATTTATAAAAGAAACTCTGCCGAAATTTTTAGAAAAGACTTTACCTTTTAAAAATGCACCTTCGGCTTAGTTATTTAAAAACCTCGACTTCAAACATATTTTCCTTCACTTCTTTAAACCAGTTTTCTTCACTTACTCTTAAAATGGTTTTAGATTTCTGGGCTTTGGCTTACTTGGATCAGATGGAGTCCTATAGATTTCATATGGTTCGAGGGCCAGTCACGTGCTCTTTCGGGTCGTGACAATGCTACTGCACGAAGCGGCTGATTTTGTGACTTCTGTAGGCCGGCCCGTTATCAGAGATAATCCGTCGCGGAGTGCCGAACCGATAGATGACATGTGTCTTGAAGAAAGAAAGAATATTCTCCGTCTTCACTTCTCTTAGCGGTACTGCTTCTACCCAATTAGAGAAGTAATCAGTTGTCGCCAATATGTACCGATGTCCTTTGGACGACGCTGGTTCGATAGGCCCAATTATGTCGGTTTCACACATTTCGAACGGCCAACTGGCCACTGTGGGATGTAATAGATTTGGATGCTGGTGGATGAAGTCCCCGTGAATTTGGCACGAGTGGCACTGTTTCACGTATTCGAGGCAGTCCTGAATCATTGTGGGCCAATAGTAGCCCATCCTTTTGATCTTCAGCTTCATCTTTGGCCTAGCTTGATGAGAACCGCAGAGCCCGTCGTGGGTTTCTTGGACGACTCTCCTTGCTTCGTCCGGTCCCAGGCATCTCAACCATAAAGAGTCGAACTATCTCTTATATAGAGTATCATTGACGAAGACGAAAGACAGAGCTCGTTTCCTGAGCTGATGTCTTGAGGATGCATCTTCAAGTGTTCGACGGGATTTAAAGTAGTCTATGAAGACTTATCTCCAATCCTTAGCCCTTTCTTGGTCCTCTATTTGTAGGATTGTTTGCATGGTTGCTTCCTTTTCTTTAGATAACTCCGGAGATATTTCTGCCGGTGCAAGAACCCGGCGGCTTTGCACAAAGATCCTTACGTCATTGAGATTTCGGCCAGTTCTTTAGCGAGTTTGGCTAATGCGTCCGCTTTGCTATTTTCCACACGCGGTATGCTTTCTAGGGCGTAGGAAGGAATTTGAGTCAGCAATTGTTGTACTCTTTCGCCGTACTTTACCAACTCTGGCTTGCACGTTTAATAGTCGTCGTTTACTTGACTAACGATTAGCTGAGAGTCTCCATATATGAAGAGGTTTTCGATCCCCATGTCGACAGCGATCTTGAGACTTGCTATCAAAGCTTCATATTCTGCTTCATTGTTTGTCCTCGGCTCTGTTAAGGAAAAGGCAAAGCGCATTATCCCTCCTTGTGGAGTCACGAAGATAAGGCCTACCCCGGATTTGATTATGGGGGTGCTGTGCTTTCGTTTCTTCACGGAAGATGCCCCATCGAAATAGAGTTCCCATCGGGTATTACTCCCTCTTTTCTCCCCGTCGATCGTGTTGAACGCTTGCTCGTCTGGCAATTTGCAATTTAGGGGTGAGCCACCAGGTATCGGATGCTCAGCGAGAAATTCGGCGATGGCTTGGCCTTTCACTGCCTTGAGAGGTCGATTTGTTATCGAGAACTCCATTAAAAGAAGGGCCTATTTAGCGAGCCTTCCTGTTAGTATGGCTCTTGACATTAAATATTTGAGAGGATCCACTTTTGATATAAGATGGACCGCATGCGCCAAGGCATAATGCCGAAGCTTCGTTATCGCGAAGATTAACGCCGGACAGTGTTTTTCAATAGGGGAGTAGTTGTTTTCTGCCCCGAGGAGAACTCGACTAAAATAGTAGAGGGCTCTCTCTTTCCCTTGGTCGTTCTCCTATGCCCATAGCGTGCCCCAAGAACCTTCAAGGGCGGTTGTATGCAGGATGAGGGGCTTTCCCTTGACCGGAACGGTCAATACTAGCGGATTCTGTAGGTATTGCTTGATTTCGTCCAGTGTACTCTGGCATTTACGATCCCAAACGAACGGGGTTCCTTTCTTCATTAGGTGACTGTAGGGATGGCATTTTCCGGAGAGATTGGCTATGAACCGTCGGATATACGCAAGCTTTCCTTGTAGAGACCGCAATTTTTTCAGAGTTCTTGGAATGGGCATTTCCATAATCGCCATGATCTTCAATGGATCTATTTTGATACCCCGGTGGCGTATGATGAATCCTAGGAATTTGCCTGAGGAAACTCCAAATGCGTATTTTAGAGGGTTCATCTTCAGGTTATACTTACGAAGAAGTTGGAACACTATTTTCAAATTCTCCAAGTGTTCCTCGTACGATTTGCTTTTCACCACGAGATCATCGATATAACATTCGAAAATCTTATGTATGAGGTCATCAAAGATCTTCGTCATGGCCCTTTGATAGGGAGCGCCGGCATTTTTCAGACCGAAAGGCATCACTTTATAGCAGAATGTGCCTAGAGAAGTCCGGAAAGAGGTATGCTTCTGGTCTTCGGGATGCATATTTATTTGATTGTACCCCTATGGTACGTCCATGAAGGAGAAGACTTCATGAGTGGACGTGTTATCTATCATCAGCTCGGTAACCGGTACGGGGAAATCATCCTTCGGACAGGCTTTGTTGAGGTCCTGAAAGTCCACGTAGATGCGCACCGTTCCATTTTTATTCATCACTAGGACAATGTTGGAGATCCAGTCAGGGTATTGAACTTCTTGGATGAAGCCAGAGTCGATTAGCCTTTTGACTTCGGTATTGATATTCATTTCAAGTTTGATCCGCATTCTTCTTGGTGCTTGCTTGACTGGCTTGACGGCCAGAGATATCGCCAATTTATGCACAGCTATTTATGGATCTAACCCCGGCATCTCAGAATAGTTCCATGCAAAGAAGTCTTTATACTGCATGAGCACATCTTTTAGCATAGCCACCTGCTCTTTAGACAGCAGCTCACTGACGAACGTTAGTCGCGGGTCGTTTGCCTTCCCCAAGTCGATTTTTCTCAGGTTGTCCGCCGTGGTGTGTATCCCATCTTCCAATTCTTTTGGCGTCGGTGGAAATCCTGAGATCACCTTGTTCTCATCCTCATTTTCGATTCACCAGGGGAGGTCATCCATATTCTTATGTTTTCCTTCTTCGGACAACGTTATCACGTGGCAGGTATGAGATCATTTCCAAGACCAATGTTGATCTGGTTCCACACTTTCTATACATGTTGCTTTTGGCACATGCTTTTGTGGTGGGGCTACCCTCCAATTGTTGGATAGAGCAAACCTGTCTTGCTGATATTGGTCTTCAACCCAGTTTTTGAAGGTGAAACAATCTTCAAGAGGATGTCCTATTTCTCGGTGGTAGGAGCAATAATCCAGGTGATGGACCTTGTTTGCTTGTTTGGGGTGCCTGGACTCCGGGAGCGTAATCATTTGATATTTCATGACAAGGTCGAATATCTTCCTTATCTTTTCTTAGGGGAAAGAATATTCCCGACCCATCTTCTTCATTAGTGATGGATTCCGGCTAACCTTTGCTCGATCGCGTGGCTTCTTGGATCCACTTTTCCGCTGTAAAACGTTTTTTCCGTTCTTTAACTTGTTTTTGCCTCCATGTCGGGCCTTTTTCTTGTCTAGGGAATGCATGGCGGGCTGACGGTAAAGGGCATCGTCATCCTCCAAAGCCTGCTGAAGGAGGCGTTGCGTCCTATCTTTCTCGTAAATGGCCATTTCGCGGCTGTGGTCGTCCCGAACCTTTTGACCCGCTTCCCTTATTAGCTTGTCCATCTGTTCTTCAAACGACGGGATTGGAATTTTTATGGCAGGACCTCGTTCTGGTTCAACGTCAGCATCTTCTAAAAGAGCATCCCGTTCTTCATCGAGGTCATTTCTGACATGGCAGCCATGGAATCACTCCTGTTTATTGGATTGGACATATCTAAGCCCTATCGTTTCCATTTTGCCATTAGGCAATTTTCACTGAGTTCCGGGGACATTCCAGACCCTGTTGTAGAACTGAGCTTGTCGAGTAGTCTGTTTGAAAGGTACGCCTCGGCATTTTAAAATCCTTTTTAATCCCTCTATGTAATATCTGTGCATACGGATTGGTTGAAGCCTGTCTGGTGCAAAATCAGCACCGTGTCAGATTTCTTTCTCTACTTTGGTTTCCGCGGATCGATAGAAGAAGATCGTCTTTCCACCTCTCCGCCAGAGAGGGACGTAGAAAGTCTGCAGCTCTTGCACGCTATATGTATCGAGCGCATCAAGCTCCCTGTAATGTTGCTGCGGAACTATGGCGATTAGCAAACTTTGATTAGCTCCAGTGAAGGTTTGTATTGACCTCGTCTTTAGAGTCGCTGCCGAAGACCAAAATAGGGGTAGAAGGTCCAGGTTTGTTGCATTGGGGATGCCCCAAATAGAATATCTCCTCCTCCTCCTCAGTATCACTCCCGAAGACCGGAATAGTGGCGATAGCTTTTTGTTTATTCTCCGGTTTATGACATCTTTCCGTGTCTTCGAAGTTTGGTAAGAAGTACTTGGCGTCTTCATATTTGCGGACTTCATTTACAGAGAATGGGTTTAGTTCCTCCATCACGGTGTACTCGAGTCCGTCTTTGAAATACTTCATACACTGATGTTGTGTAGAAGGGATGATGTTGTACTCGTGTAACCAAGGCCTGCCGAGCAAAGCGTTGTAGCAAGTCTTGACGTCAATAACATGAAATTTGATGTCAGTGACGAGCAACCCGAAGCGTAACGTTGGTATTACAGACCCGAGTGTTCGTGATGACCGGGAGTCAAACCCGGAGATGGTAATTTTATTCCGAGCCAGGTGCTGAACGCTCATGCAAATTTCTTTTAGCACCCTCATATTTAGCAGGTTTACAGAGGACCCGTTGTCAACCAGGATCTTCCCTATCTTAATGTCATGGCAGTACCCGGTGACATACAGGGGACGGTTGTGCTCGCACGTTTCGAGGAGGAGGTCTTCATCACTGAAGGTAATGTCAGCTGTGTTAACTTCTTCCAGCTCATCCTTCATCTTTTCTTCAGCAAGGAAATCTTGAAACTGCTCGGACTCTTGTAATGCCCTGATCAGAGAATCTCGTGCTTCTTTAGACAGGAGAATGGCATCCAGAATGCTTAACTGTGAGGGTATCTTCCTCAGGTGTGCCAGGACATTGTAATCCACTTTGCTTTTCTTAGGCGGATCCTTGGCTGCAAGCTCTTTGATGACTCGATCATCGATGGTGATATCCTCAGGGACTTTTTCCTTCCCCTTATCTTTTCTGCTTGATCCCTTGTTTGTAGGCCCGAGATTCTTTTCGGGAAACGTGCGGTTACGTAGCTGAATATTCTAACAGTTTTTTTATCTCTCCCTATTTTTCTGAGGTGAATTCCTTGAAGAAAGGGCAGAGGGCTATTTCTTCGTCAGAATCGCTTCCGAAGGTGAAAACTTGAGATCTCCTGGTATCAACCATGTGACAGTTGCCGGCGGTTCCTTTATGCTCATTTGTCATGTTTCTCTACTTCCGACGAGTTTTACGCTTCATTCGCTTGAAATGTTGTCGGTGCACCACATATCTTTTCCACCATTTCTTGAAGGCCTTACATTCTTCAGTGGGGTGTGCAATCCTATGATGGTATAAGCAGTAATTAGGATGTACATCCGCTTCGTCAAGATGCATACCGCCAGGAGTATTTCCTTTGAAAGGTGGCAGCTTCATTCCCATTGATAGGGCTTTAGCGAACTGTTTCCTTGTCTTAAGCCTACTTTTGTCCGTCACGGTTGTGCTTCGATCTGGACGGAGTGCTGCAGCCTCTTCATCCTGTCGTCGATGCTTGGCCCTTTTGTATATAGCCGCTTCACGCTCCCGATCAGCTTTGCTCTTCTGACGGACTTCGTTCAGCAGCGTGTCAATCATCTCGTCTGACGGTTCCAAGAATTTTGGCATCGATTCTGCCCCCAGCTCCTTTATGTTTTCTTCTGATGCCGAGTAAGCCTCTTCATCATTTACTGACGAATGAGAGATCATGTGACAACTTGCCATATAATCCTCGGGTTCTTCTGATGAGTCGTCTCCCTCATCATTGTCATTATCTTTGCTCTCAAGGACATGGATGAGAAACTCTTGGAGTGTGACTGAGTTTCGTGCCTTCTGATTATATTCCTCAAGCGCGTCAATTTGCTTTCGCAGGTCCGTGCGCTTATCGTCAAGCTGCGCGGGCTTCCTGGTCTTCTTCTTTTCTTCGAAGAGTTTGACGGCTGGGCCTGGGTATTTTGCCCATTGCTACCAACTCTCGGTGTTGGGCGCGGTTTCAGCATTCCCTCAATTTTCTCGGGTTCCAGTGGACTTTTCCACCTAATCGCCGGACATGCTTGAAGATCCTTCAGCATTCTTTTGGTCTTAGTTGAAAGGAAAACTTCTCACGGAGCTTCCTCTATGAATGAGCATGATGCCCCCGACGTGTCCATCTTTTTAGGAGCATGCGGCTGTGGCGGGTTTACCTTCCAGTTTTCAGACAACGTGAACTTGCCCTGTGGGTACTGGTCTTCAACCCAGTTTTTGAAGACGTAACAATCTTCGATTGGGTAGCCTAGTATTCTGTGGTAGGGACATTAGTAAGGATGGTTGACGTCACCAGGCTGTGATGGGTGTCTCGGATCCGGCAGAGTGACGAGCCTGTTGCGCATCGCCGGTTCGAATAGTCTTCTCATTTATCCTGAGGGAATGAGTAAGGACGTCTTATCTTTTCTCCGAGTGATCGTGATTTATTGTTTTGGCAAGCAGCTGGTTTCGGATCACTCGGCTGTTGCTGAGCGTTGGCGATGAAGGTCTCTTTCCCTTTGCCCTTTTCATTCCAAGGCTCCGTTTTTTAGAGACGGTCTTTGGCCTATCTGGTCCATTTGGGTTAGCTTGTCGATCAGGGCCTGGAAGGTGGTCGGCTTGAAAAACATCATGAATTGGGATATAGTTGCCTGCGGATCAAGGGTCCCTATGAACATGCCCACAGCAGGGGCTTCTTGTATGCGTTGTTCGCATTTCGACCATAGGTTCCGCCACCGAATTGCATACTGAACCCATGTCTCTCCTGGCTTCACTCTGGCATTGATCAACGCCGGTATTAGGATGCGTTCGCTAGCGCTTGTGAAACGCTGGGTGAATAGTAGCTCCATTTCTGTAAACGTTTTGATGGAGTCGTTCGGAAGCTCCGAGTACAATTAAAAAGCCGTCTCCGCTAAACTACCGACAAACTGGTGAAGTAGCAATTTGCCGTCGCCTCCGGTATTTCCCCACAGAGCCCTGAACTGAGCGCCGTGCTGATAGGGGTTGCCTGTCCCCTTATACACGTAGAATTTAGGGATCGTATATCCCGGCGGGTACTTAATTTGATCGTACCAGTCTGGATATGGTCGCCCAGTTCTGACGACTTGGCCAGCGGCTTCTCTTGCCTGATGAGCTCGTATTTGTTGAGCTATATAGTCATCAAGCGCAGCTTTCGATATCGTCTCCTCCCTGGATGCTGATAGAGCCGGAAGAGGGTTGGATGTTTCTCCTCTGTCATCTTCAATGACTATTAGGGGTTCTTCGGCTGGAGGGTCCGGCTGGATCATCATCCCCACCATATCTTGAAATAGGAGCGCCATTTGTTTCATATTAGCCACTTGTTCCACGGCTTCTTTATCATTCTTTTCGAGCATTCTTCGAAGGAACTCGGCGTCAGTTTCCTTCTCTTGGCATTATTTTGACAATGCTGCTGGGCTTTCTTTCTTCCCAGTGAGTGCGGCCATATTTTTCAGCATTTCCTGGAGCTTTTGTTGTTGCGCCTCAGCCTTTGTCACGGACCGTGTAAGTGGTTGATGACCCGCGGAAGTACGGCTTTTCTCTTTGTTGGAAGCCATGTACACCGTGTGCACTACCATGCCCCCAGACTTGGGGCGTTTGGGTCCACTTCTTTTGAAATTCGCCGCGGGCAGGGGGATCTTCTCCGGCCTTCTCCTCTTATGGGAGGTCTAAGATGAAGGGGCCGTTGCGGCAGGCACCCATGCAGATGATACCTTTCATGACATGGCAGAGGGATGGACCTCCTCTTGCCGAGCCTTCGTCTTCTTTCGTCGGCGAGAGTAATCTTTGTCAATTAGAGAGTCTTGGACTTTCCGCCATACCCTGTGGATTTTGGAGGATAGCCGTTGAGGAGGCTTCTCCGGCTTCGCCTTTGTAATGTTCTCCGTAGGTGGAGGAGACCTTTTTAACATGGCAGTAGGAGAGTTCTTGCATACCTCCTGAGCAGCTCAAGCTGTTCCCAGCTGAAACGGCAGCGTCAACTTCCACCATTAGAGCTGGTGGGGTAAGTCCAGAGGGGGAACTGCCCCCAGCCTTCCTTATTCGGCGCCAGTGGCGACGCCGAGCATGTTGTGCGGATGGGATCACCTCATTTATAGAAGCGACCTCATCATGCCCCTTACTTTGATGAGAGGCTGCTGTTGGTGCCAACCTATCGAAGACTGACGTCCGTTGAGAGGGAACGTCTAACCTGTCAAAGACTGACTTTCGAATAGGGGAAGCACTCGTAACGACCTTACTCGTAGCAGGAGTTGGACTGGCCAGTCTTGCGAAGACCGATCCCGTAGCAGGAGAAGCCCCTTTGATGACTTCGTTTACCAGAGCTGGGATGGCTATCCGCTTCGGGATAACCCCTTCAGGTATCGCAGGCCTCTTTGCGGGCCCACTTGAGCTTTGGCTCAGCATGTCAAAGATTGATGCGGCGGACTTGGACGACCCGTTGAGAGGGGCCGTGGTAGTTGCAAGCCGATTGAAGACCGACTTCTTTGGAGCCTTATGTGATGTTACTGAAGCATTGAAGCTCATTGGCGGGAGCATGGTCCCGAAGAACAATCCAGTGGTGGCCTGAGTCACCTGCTCCACTAGCATCGCAAAGATAGAGGCCGCTTGGGGCCCATAAGTCACTCATCCAATAAGGACGGAGTGGTTGTTGCTGTTGCAATTGGTGCAGTTGGAAGCCGTCGACGTCATCTTCTATTCTGCATGGAGCAAGACACCAAATCTTAGTACCTCGAATCCAGGGGCAACCATAATAAACCGTGATTCGTTCGCGAACACGACACACGAAGTGTGGAGTTGAAAGAGGAAGAGGTCCTACTGGACCTGCTAGAATCTGTTCACCGCCGAAAGACGTGATCGGGAAGTTAGGACATCTGGCCTGAATTTTGGGGGCAGATACTATTTGGTTTTATCTGTCTACCTCTGTTCATATCAGATTTTTGCATTTTTATACCGCCCAATTTTTATCACATTGCATATCGGTAGATACTCTTGAGCCGTGTTTGCTAGTCAATTGCAGGATACAGGTTCCCGGTTCTCAAACGGAGAAATTCATGGAAAACACGACAAAATCCGGTTCCTGCCAACCACAGATAAAACACGATCTCCGCTCTTCATCCGGATGTTGCCAGATACCAGTTTAGGAAGACAAAATGTCAAATCAATGTCATTCTCATGCACAAGGCTCAATGGTAGCACAAAATCCAAGAGATCTACGCGGAGCTCGAGGCAATCATCCACAAAAAGTCCACCTTTCCTCAATAGAAATTCTGGAAGAAATGGGAGTGATTTTTCAGAAAATACACACAGCAGACAAGAGGGGACAGGAGAACAGGAAAAGTGCACAGAAGCCCACTGCCTAAGTCCACAAGAGGGGCGCGGATCCGCGGCCATAGGGGGGCATAGGCGGCGGATCCGCGGCCGTACAGGCAGGTCAGAGCACGAGCTTCCAGGAGCAGTTTGGTCATTTCGTCAGGGTTCTGGTGGTTGCCCTAGGGTTTCATTTCTTGGCCTATAAATAGCCCATAATTTTGTGAAGGAAAGGGGTCAATTTTTGTATTCTCATTTTGCCTAGTTTTAGTGTTGTTCTTCTTCCTCTTCTCTCCTCTTCTCCATTAAACTTGTAGTGAGCTTTTGAGTGAAGAGTGATGAATAAAGAAGACCATTTTTATTATCATGCTTGTCTTTTTCTTTACTTTTTGTAATGTGTTGTAATTTTAATTGTTAAGTAGTTGTTGTTATTTACTTGATTGTTTCTTTCTTCTCTCTTTTTCTTTATCATTCATACGACAATGATACTTACGCTCGATCCTCGCCAAGGTGAGGTCGCAAATAGTTAGTCGTATTCTTCTAATCTCCTTCTTTCTATCTTCCTCTTTTGTTTTGTTTTTCCTTATCATGAAGTGTGAGTAGTTTTATACTTGTTAGGGTAGGATAAGGGAAGTTTGAGAGAAGGAAATCTCTCTCACTCTTTCCTTGCCCAACAACTTAAATCGACTCCCGTTAATTGAACCACAATCCGCTCCTTACGGCACCCTATCCTACATGATAGCGGTGATTCCGTAGTGAGACCGGTTGTGGTTGAATTAACCGGAGGTTATGGATAAGAGCCAAGAACGGACGGACAAGCACCAAAAGGAAGGACTATGCGTTGGAAAGCCTAGCTTATACTCGCAAGTACCTTCCTAGTCGTGCTAATCCCCGTTGTTGCCGATTACCGTAACACCGATATTAAGAGGGACAACGAAAGATGTGGAGACTCCTAACTCAAACTAACCTAATCCTAACCCTAACAAGCTCTCTTTAAATATCAACTCAACACTTAGATAATCCAACAAAATCTGAAAACGGGACTTAACTCGTTAAAACACTTTGAAAAAGACTCCCATCTCCCTGCGGACGACCCGTACTCAACCGGCTAGCTACAAGCGAAACCGTCTTGATTGCGGTATTTAGAACTAAACTTGAACACGCACGTATCCTACCAATCAAATGGCGCCGTTGCCGGGGAGACGGTAGTTTATTTCCTTGTGTAATTTCGGGTTAATTTGTAAGTATAAAAAAAACGAAAAAAATATATATTCTTTGTAAAAGAAACCATCTTGTTATTCTTGATTAGTTTTTGTGCAAGTGTGCAGGAAAATACGAAGTTCAAGATCGACGCCAAGGACGTTGAAAATACGGAGTTCAAGTACAGTGCCAAAGACGTGGGAAGATAGACCCACATTTCGCGGCTACACCGCGACGGACAAAAACGAAGCATCCAGTCTACTGTAAAAATCTGGAGCATATACAGTGAGCATATCAGAATTCCACACATCCAAACAAGCAGAGGACTCCAAGACCAGCAACCAGAAAAAACTTGGGAGCCCAATCTCTCTGTATAGCCGCGGAACCGCGGCCATATCTGGTGTTTGGCCGCGGAAACGCGGCTAGTTGGTGCCTTCGGGTTGCCAAAAATTTTTTGTGAGTCCCTCTGCCTCTCCCCTCTCCTCTGAACTCCACTGAATTGTGTTTTCTGCAGGCTTCTTTGCGCAAATTCTTCTCCCCCCTCTAATAAACTGTTCTTGTGCAGGATTCTTTGCACCGCAAAATAAAAATTGTTTGCAGTTGATTTGTTACTGCTTTGCATTTCTTTAATACGGACTTAAGGGGGACCCCAAAAATTACTAAAGTATATGCATCGTCCATTGTAAATTAAAAAATACTAGACTTCAGCCCTAAGGACTTCGCGCTCATTAGGAGAAGATAAACCGTGTTTAGAACCTCGCTTAACCGTATATTGTTTACGGGGTGTCTAGGAAAGTGTTAAAGGCGCAACCGCCAAAAGAGAGAGGGTTATTTAATTAAGGAACTTCGCGAAAGCGTTGGACAACCTCCCCTTATCTCTGCACTTACCTAGCCTCGTGATCGGTGTATTGTTAAGCCCGTTTCTCGACACTGTTTAGCTTCGACAATCAAGTTCAGGAGCAGGTCTAGTAGACCTAGGTTACCCTAGATCTAGGTGTGATTGTGCATATCTTGTTTGTGATTGCTTAAGCCGTATTTCCGTACATATTTCTGTAAATCTCTTTCTAAAAAAAAAAGAAAAAGAAAAAAATCAAAAACTTTTATAAAAACTTGCCCTTTTGTCGCCAAATCCATTTTCACCCACCACCCATCGCCTTTCTCCATTGACGTTTTCTTACCCTCACCTTCTTCGCTTTGACTATACTAAACTCGTTTAGTGTATGTCCGCTTGGACTCGGGACACTAGCGCCCGTCTAGTCCGCGTTATGTTAGTCGCGACCGACTACGCGATCGACTCCGAAGTCGATACTCCGTCCACTCCTCTTTCACCCCTTCCTTTGCCGGCCAACTCCGAGGTTGACCGGAATTCTGTTCATACATCTTCACCTTCACCTTCACCTTCACCAACCTCTTCTTCCGCGATGTCAGGATTTAATCCGAACATCTCTTTGACCACCGCTGGATTGGCTCCACCTCCTACGGAGACCAATCTCCCACCACCTCCGCCTGTTGTAGCGCCACAGCGAATTGCGCTCCAGGATCGTTTCTACCCCACCCGTTCTGCACTTCCCACCTGCCTTTCTCTTCCTCCGGCCAATGGGGACAACTTTGAAATTAAGCCCCATTTCATCAACATGCTTCCACGTTTTCATGGGCTTGAATCTGAAGATGCCTATATCTTCATCAATAAATTTCAAAATGTCTGTGCCATGATGAAAACAACCCAGCTGTCGGACGATGCTATACGTCTACGGGTCATTCCGTTCACTTTATGCGATCTCGCTGAAAAATGGCTGTATAGCACCGCTTCCCACTCAATCACCAGCTGGGACGAGTTTGTTAAAGCGTTTCTGAAAAAATTCTATCCAAATCATAAGACCGCAAGAATTCGAAATGAAATCAACCAATTCTCCCAGCTTCCTTCTGAACCCTTCTGGAAGTGCTTTGACCGGTACAAAGACCTTCTTGTTCAGTGTCCTCACCATGGTATAGAGAAATGGCAACTCTGCCAAACCTTATACGAGGGACTGAACCCAGCAACGAAGCAGTTGCTGGAAACCATCTGTCAGGGCCACTTCCTATCGAAATCTGACGAGGAAGCGTGGCAGTTCTTTGACGATCTTGCGGAGCAAACGCTACAGTGGGAGAGCACAAGACCGACTTCTTCTTCTTCTACCTCCACTTCTACTGGTCAGTCTAGGGTAGGAATCCACCAACTCGATGTCTCTATCGCGATGAAAGCTGAAATGGCTGCAATAACACGAAAGCTTGAAGCGATAGAGAGCAAATTTTCTGCTCCTGCCCCTGTTCTCCCCCTTCGTACCATCTGCGCTTGTTGTTCCGATCCTTCCCACTTGACCGAAGAGTGTCCTTACAATCCACCCTCGCAAGGACAGGATCAGGTTAATGCTGCCTTCCAGCAAAGACCGAGGAATGATCCATACTCTTCCACCTACAATCCCGGTTGGAGGAACCACCCCAATTTTGCCTGGAATCAGAATCAAAATCAATTCCAGGGCAACAATTTCCAAAGAGCCCCTCCGCCGCAACAACAAACTCAGTATCAGCAGCCCTTCCAACCCCAACCTTTCCAAAACCAGACGAACAACTTTGCACCCAACAACTCTTTTCCACCAAACAACTTTGTTCCGTCGAACAACGATAAGGTTTCCTCGCTCGAGCGAAGTCTGGAGGCGTTTGTTAAACAATCGACTCAATCCACCGCCAACATCCAGTCTTCGATTCAATCTTTAGTGCAACACACCGCCGCACACGGGCAAAGCATCAAGACCATCGAGGCCCAGATTGCACAGCTGAACGCGGCCTTAAGCGAGCGAGAGAAGGGGAAGCTCCCGTCCCAGCCACTTCCAAATCCCGGTCACCCACATAATGCACATGTTGCTCTTGAACAACAAAACCATAATGTGAGTGCCGTGACCACACTGAGATCAGGAAGGATGCTGCAAAACAACACCGGCAAACGAATCAACGATGACACCCCGGCCGCCGCTTCTTCTTCTTCTTCTTCTTCTTCTTCGTCTTCCGAGCCTATTCTCCGTTCTTCAACAGGCTCTCCTTCCTCTTCTTCTGCTCTGAACGGACCCACTTCTCACTCCACGAAAACACCTATTCTGGGATCCGTTCCAACTCCAAAATCTCCTCCTCCGGCGTTAGACTCAACCAATTTTCAAAATGTTCCATTTCCAAACCGGTTGAGGTCTAACAAACAAAATCCTCAAATGGAGAAGATTCTGGAGTTATTCAAGCAGGTTAACATTAACATTCCTCTTTTAGATGCTGTCCAACAAGTCCCGTCCTACGCGAAAATCTTAAAGGACTTGTGCACGAAAAAGAGGAAGTGTCAGGTACCCAAGAAAGTTTTCTTGGCTAGTGCTGTGAGTGATGCCCTTACCCAATCTTTACCACAAAAACGGAAGGACCCTGGCTGTCCTACGATTTCAATTACCATTGGGGATAAGAACATCAACCGCGTATTATTAGATCTTGGTGCCAGTGTTAACTTGCTTTCGAATTCAGTATACGAGCAATTAGGCGTCGGAGAGTTGAAACCCACACACTGCACTCTCCAAATGGCCGACCGATCGATCACCCACCCTAGGGGTGAGCTAGAGGATGTGTTGATAAGAGTCGGGGACTTCATATTCCCCGTTGACTTCATTGTATTAGATACACAGCCTGTAGCTAACCTCCGGAATCAAATTCCGGTGATACTCGGTCGCCCATTTCTCGCAACCTCAAATGATGTGATCAATTGTCGCAACGGTTCAATGAACCTCTCTTTTGGAAATATGACGATTGAACTCAACATTTTTAGGTTGGGGAATCAGCCCGCCGAACCTAATGCTCATATACTGGACGTCTGCTCGATCCAGGAGATCACCCCCGAAGAGTGTGAATTCGAGGAGTTTCTGTTTGAACACGATAATCTTGACGCCACTAGTGCGTTTCTCTTCGAACCTGCTGCTGTTTCTGCGCCCGACAACGACTACGAGTGTTTCACGTTCATGAACGATCTTAGCCGCGCACAACCCGAGTTTGAATCCTTCGACTTTCCGGATGAGTTACCTGAACCATCCGACTCGGTTGCTTACACTCGCTTTGAACCTTTGCTGGAATCCTTTGAGTTCGAGACCCTTGCACCAGTCTTGCCTTCCATCATTTCACCTCCAACGCTCGAACTCAAGCCGTTGCCGTCTCACCTTAAGTATGCTTACTTAGGTGAGAACGAGACCCTCCCTGTCATCATTTCGGCTTCTCTAGCTCCCGAGCAAGAGAAAGCCCTTCTCGCGGTCTTGCACAGCAACAGGCAGGCTTTTGGCTGGTCCATGGCGGACATCAAGGGGATTAGTCCCCTGATCGTTGAGCATCACATTCATCTGATGGATGATGCCAAACCAGCCCGGGATCCACAAAGACGTCTTAATCCAGTCATGAAGGAGGCTGTGAAGAAGGAGATCGTCAAATGTCTAGATAGTGGTATCATTTACCCTATCTCTGATAGCCAGTGGGTTAGCCCCATTCATGTTGTCCCCAAGAAGTCGGGCATCACGGTCATCACTAACGAGGCTAATGAGTTAATCCCTACTCGCACCCAAACCGGGTGGCGAGTTTGCATTGATTACAGAAAACTCAACGCCGCAACGCGGAAAGACCACTTTCCGCTACCTTTCATTGACCAGATGCTGGAACGATTGGCCGGACATGAGTACTATTGTTTTCTTGATGGCTACTCTGGCTATAATCAAATTCCCATCGCCGAAAAAGACCAGGACAAGACCACTTTCACTTGTCCTTTCGGCACGTTTGCATATCGACGCATGCCCTTTGGGTTATGCAATGCGCCCGCTACCTTCCAGCGGTGTATGATGGGTATTTTCTCAGACATGGTGGAAAAATTTCTGGAGATTTTCATGGATGACTTCTCCATCTTCGGCGACTCCTTTGACGAGTGTTTGCTGCATCTCGACGCTGTCCTTACCCGATGTAAGGACAAGAATCTCACTTTGAACTGGGAGAAATGCCACTTCATGGTGCGCGAAGGTATTGTCTTAGGACATATCATCTCGCAAAATGGCATAGAGGTTGACAGAGCAAAGATTGAGGTCATTTCCAATCTGCCTCCTCCCCGATGCGTCAGAGATATCCGAGCCTTCCTTGGCCATGCCGGTTTCTATAGACGGTTCATCAAGGACTTTAGCAAGATTGCTAGGCCCTTGACTCTCTTGCTGGCCAAGGATACACCTTTCGACTTCAACTCGAGCTGTGTGACTGCCTTCGAGTCACTGAAACGCTCTTTCACTTCTGCTCCCGTTCTTTCCTCACCTGACTGGATGCACCCCTTCGAGATTATGTGCGATGCATCCGACTTTGCCATTGGTGCTGTCCTTGGACAACACATCAACAAGATGCCGCACGTAATCTATTACGCTAGCCGAACCCTGAACGACGCCCAACTTAACTATACAACAACTGAGAAGGAATTCTTAGCTGTTGTATTTGCTTTAGAAAAGTTCAGGCCCCACTTCATCGGCTCTCCAGTCATTGTCTACACAGACCATTCAGCTCTGCGCCATCTTTTTGCGAAGAAAGATGCCAAATCTCGGTTAATACGTTGGATCCTCTTGCTTCAAGAGTTTGACCTTGTCATTAAGGACAAAAGAGGATGTGAAAACGTGGTTGCCGACCATCTCTCACGACTTCCTTCTTCGCCTTCGCTTCCAATTCCGATCAACGATGTTTTCCCGGATGAACAACTCTTGACAGTATCGTGCGAACCCTGGTTCGCAGATATTGTGAACTATTTGGCCACGGGATTACTACCGACCGAATGGTCACGTCAGGACAGACTTCGCTTCTTATCCCAAGTAAAACACTTTTACTGGGACGAACCCTACTTGTTCAAGTACTGTCCCGACCAGATTATTCGTCGGTGTGTCCCTGATGAGGAATTCAAGAGTGTGCTGTCATTTTGCCACGATCAAGCGTGTGGCGGGAATTTTGGGCCCAGAAAGACAGCTGAGAAGATCTTGCAATGTGGTTTCTACTGGCCACAACTTTTCAAAGACGCTCACGACTATTGCAAGACTTGCTCCCGGTGCCAACACATGGGCCGGATATCCCGGAGGAACGAGATGCCGCTCCAACCGATCTTGGTTGTGGAGATTTTCGATGTTTGGGGGATAGACTTCATGGGGCCGTTTCCCAGCTCTTTTGGGAACTTGTACATCCTTCTAGCTGTTGATTACGTCTCTAAATGGATCGAGGCTGTGGCCAGCCGGACTAACGACAACAAGGTTGTCGTTAGGTTCCTTAAAGAAAACATTTTCTCCCGGTTTGGCCACCCCCGAGCAATCATTAGCGACAATGGAAGTCATTTCTGCAACAAAACCTTCGAGGCCTTGATGCGGAAATATTCCATTAATCATAAGCTCTCTACGCTCTACCACCCCCAAACCTGCGGGCAGGCCGAAGTTTCAAATCGGCAAATCAAGCAGATACTGGAGAAGACGGTTTCCAAGAACCGTAAGGATTGGTCTCTGAAACTCACTGATGCCCTTTGGGCATTTAGAACCGCTTATAAGACCGACCTTGGCATGTCTCCCTATCGGCTTGTGTACGGAAAAGCCTGCCACCTACCTGTCGAAATCGAGCATCGCGCATTTTGGGCGATTAAGGAGCTGAATCTGTCTCTTGAGGATGCAGGCAGCCATCGGAAGCTGCAGCTGAACGAACTATGCGAGCTTAGGGATGAGGCTTATGATAACGCGGTTGTCGTTAAGAATCGAACGAAGGTGTTTCACGATAAACACCTTTTGCGCAAAACCTTCGTACCTGGTCAGCAGGTACTGCTTTACGACACCCGACTTCATTTCCATCCAGGAAAGCTCCGATCTCGCTGGAAAGGGCCGTATTTTGTGCGGAATGTGTATCCGCAGGGCGCTGTGGATTTGGAAAATCCAAAGGACGGTTCACTCTTCAAGGTAAATGGGCACCGATGCAAACCGTACCTTAGCGCCGAACCAACAGAGGAGCTCCTGTTCTTACAGGAGCCGGTTTACCCTGAATGATCTTCCTCTGCCTACCTCCAAACTTCGGTTATCCAGCCAAGAACAGTGGACACTGTTCCAAATAAGTTTGGGAGTATGTACAAACCATTTTGCATATATGTGTGTATATTCTTTTTCTTTCCTTTATAAACAAAAACAAATAAAAATTTGTGTCTCGCTAACCGACGATTTTGACCCTTCAAATAATCTCTTCATGCAATGACAGTGAGGACACTGTCCAGTTTAAGTTTGGGGGTACGCTCGGTACGCATTTCTTACCTTCGCATTCATATGTATATTTTGCATCTGCATATTAAAATCCATAAAATTCATAAAAATCTGAAAATTTTCTAAAAAATATAAAAACTTTTTTTGTCAAGTTAGCTTGTGGAAGAACTTTGATTCAACATTTCGACGGTTTTTGTTTGAAAAAATAGGAATAACTAAATCTTATGTTTGGATTTTGAAAACCTGAAAGATAACTCTCCTTTGAAATTAACTATAGCTGATATACATCTTTACATCACACTACACGTGTCGTAAGATTTTGGGAATTAGATGACAAGTCTTTCATGTTTAAACTTTTAATCAGATAAATGATTTTCTGAGGATCAAATAGGTTTGTTCTGAGATAAGTAATGTCAAGAATAGTTTATGAAGTAAAGCGAATATGAAGGAATGTTATTGATGCCGTAATTGGAGCTAAGTCTGAAAAATAACCCATCTAAAACTTGATTGGAATGATTACACACCAAACCCACTAAACACGTCTTTTATCCAAAAAAATATTTGAACTGCCGGTTATATCTCCGTACGTATTAAATCATCTGATTTTCACGACAAACTGTCTTTTGTTTTTGGACCTAGGTAACTTGAGTAATTAAGTCCGCTGGGGTGTTTTTACACCTAATGCCCTAAAACCAACTGGTTTGGGTGCATTGGCCCAAAGCTCGCTAAGAAGCCTAGAAAGTCCAGTTTAAAACAAAGTCAAGCAAGTGTTCTCTCCGAGTTAAAATTCCTAACGGTTCTTTGTGTGAGAATAATCTTGATAAAAGACAGGCTTTTATAAAAAAATTTAATGGAGATATGAAGGTTTTACTCTTTGATAAAGACTATTGCACGTTCACAGAGGTGTGTATGAAATGAAAACAAGAAAAAGGTGGAGTGAAAAATACGACTTAGTTTCCTGTTAAGGAAGATAGAAATTCTGAAGTTGAAACCTTACTGGAAAACGAAACTTGAAAAATGCTTAACTCGTTATAAAACTTATGTGATCCTTTTAAAATTGTTATCTGGGCTTTATTGTGCGACATGATGATTTTAATCGATCCTTCTGGAACTTAACGACACTATACGCACTGCACGTAAAGACATATAAAAGCTGTAGTTAAATAAGAAGTGAGGTGTGAAAAATAAAGGTTCGATGATCTAGACTTAGGATTATAGAATTGTTATTTTCTAAAAAAAAACTTTAGGGTTTGAATCTTAGTTATTTTGCAAAACCAACTTGACCGGATTTTGTGGGTAGTATCCGCTGAAAACCCTCAGGAGACAACACTCCTCCTACTAGGGACACCTAGAGGTTTAACGGCTTATTGCACATGCTCAGTGCAATCGCGTTCCCTGCGAAAGTGAGGTTAGGAAATTTTTTGTGAATAAATGGGCTTTGCTCGGGACGAGCAAATGATAAGTTTGGGGGTATTTGTTCATATCAGATTTTTGCATTTTTATACCGCCCAATTTTTATCACATTGCATATCGGTAGATACTCTTGAGCCGTGTTTGCTAGTCAATTGCAGGATACAGGTTCCCGGTTCTCAAACGGAGAAATTCATGGAAAACACGACAAAATCCGGTTCCTGCCAACCACAGATAAAACACGATCTCCGCTCTTCATCCGGATGTTGCCAGATACCAGTTTAGGAAGACAAAATGTCAAATCAATGTCATTCTCATGCACAAGGCTCAATGGTAGCACAAAATCCAAGAGATCTACGCGGAGCTCGAGGCAATCATCCACAAAAAGTCCACCTTTCCTCAATAGAAATTCTGGAAGAAATGGGAGTGATTTTTCAGAAAATACACACAGCAGACAAGAGGGGACAGGAGAACAGGAAAAGTGCACAGAAGCCCACTGCCTAAGTCCACAAGAGGGGCGCGGATCCGCGGCCATAAGGGGGCATAGGCGGCGGATCCGCGGCCGTACAGGCAGGTCAGAGCACGAGCTTCCAGGGGCAGTTTGGTCATTTCGTCAGGGTTCTGGTGGTTGCCCTAGGGTTTCATTTCTTGGCCTATAAATAGCCCATAATTTTGTGAAGGAAAGGGGTCAATTTTTGTATTCTCATTTTGCCTAGTTTTAGTGTTTTTCTTCTTCCTCTTCTCACCTCTTCTCCATTAAACTTGTAGTGAGCTTTTGAGTGAAGAGTGATGAATAAAAAAGACCATTTTTATTATCATGCTTGTCTCTTTCTTTACTTGTTGTAATGTGTTGTAATTTTAATTGTTAAGTAGTTGTTGTTATTTGCTTGATTGTTTCTTTCTTCTCTCTTTTTCTTTATCATTCATACGACAATGATACTTACGCTAGATCCTCGCCAAGGTGAGGTCGCAAATAGTTAGTCGTATTCTTCTAATCTCCTTCTTTCTATCTTCCTCTTTTGTTTTGTTTTTCCTTATCATGAAGTGTGAGTAGTTTTTTACTTGTTAGGGTAGGATAAGGGAAGTTTGAGAGAAGGAAATCTCTCTCACTCTTTCCTTACCCAACAACTTAAATCGACTCCCGTTAATTGAACCACAATCCGCTCCTTACGGCACCCTATCCTACATGATAGCGGTGATTCCGTAGTGAGACCGGTTGTGGTTGAATTAACCGGAGGTTATGGATAAGAGCGAAGAACGGACGGATAAGCACCAAAAGGAAGGACTATGCGTTGGAAAGCCTAGCTTATACTCGCAAGTACCTTCCTAGTTGTGCTAATCCCCGTTGTTGCCGGTTACCGTAACACTGATATTAAGAGGGGCAACGAAAGATGTGGAGACTCCTAACTCAAACTAACCTAATCCTAACCCCTAACAAGCTCTCTTTAAATATCAACTCAACACTTAGATAATCCAACAAAATCTGAAAACAGGACTTAACTCGTTAAAACACTTTGAAAAGGACTCCCATCTCCCTGCGGACGACCCGTACTCAACCGGCTAGCTACAAGCGAAACCGTCTTGATTGCGGTATTTAGAACTAAACTTGAACACGCACGTATCCCACCAATCAACCTCTCCGAAGATGCCAAGTTAATTTATGGCATTATGTATCGAAGGTTTAAACAGATGCAGCCGTTATAGCAGACTTCGTTAGATTACCCCTCGTTGTGAGGGGGTTTTGATTGTGGGGACGCTCTTCCCTGCAGGCGCAAGCCCCTACATTTAATTACGTTACCGCGTAGCGATAACCACTTTCTCTTACTCCAGAAGGTCACTTCATGTCGTGTGTGTGTTTGTGTCACGATCCGAAGATACGGAACGTGGCCGGCACTTAAATTACGAAACGTCTAAAGGCATAACATAATCTAAGTAAGCCTATGCCCAGAAATCTAAACCATTTAAAAGAAGAAGTGTAGGAATACAAGTTTAAAAGCAACATCAATTTTTCTCAAAAATTTCGGTAAAGTCTCCTTTGTAAAAACTAGTCCCAAACGGGTACAAACAAGAATAATATATACAAGCAATAAAAAGACATCCCTAAGTGGGAGCTAGCTCTACGACAAATGGCGGAAACAACCTGATTGTTAGGATACGTGCGTGTTCAAGTTTAGTTTTAAATACCGCAATCAAGACGGTTTCGCTTGTAGCTAGCCGGTTGAGTACGGGTCGTCCGCAGGGAGATGGGAGTCTTTTTCAAAGTGTTTTAACGAGTTAAGTCATGTTTTCAGATTTTGTTGGATTATCTAAGTGTTGAGTTGATATTTAAAGAGAGCTTGTTAGGGTTAGGATTAGGTTAGTTTGAGTTAGGAGCCTCCACATCTTTCGTTGCCCCTCTTAATATCGGTGTTACGGTAATCGGCAACAACGGGGATTAGCACGACTAGGAAGGAACTTGCGAGTATAAGCTAGGCTTTCCAACGCATAAGTCCTTCCTTTTGGTGCTTGTCGGTCCGTTCTTGGCTCTTATCCATAACCTCCGGTTAATTCAACCACAACCGGTCTCACTACGGAATCACCGCTATCATATAGGATAGGGTGCCGTAAGGAGCGGATTGTGGTTCAATTAACGGGAGTCGATTTAAGTTGTTGGGCAAGGAAAGAGTGAGAGAGATTTCCTTCTCTCAAACTTCCCTTATCCTACCCTAACAAGTAAAAAACTACTCACACTTCATGATAAGGAAAAACAAAACAAAACAAAAGAGGAAGATAGAAAGAAGGAGATTAGAAGAATACGACTAACTATTTGCGACCTCACCTTGGCGAGGATCGAGCGTAAGTATCATTGTCGTATGAATGATAAAGAAAAAAGAGAGAAGAAAGAAACAACAAGGAAATAACAACAACTACTTAAAAAATTAAAATTACAACAAGCATAAAGATAAGGAGACAAGCATGATAATAAAATGGTCTTCTTTATTCATCACTCTTCACTCAAAAGCTCACTACAAGTTTAATGGAGAAGAGGTGAGAAGAGGAAGAAGAAAAACACTAAACCTAGGCAAAAATGAAAATACAAGAATGGACCCTTTCCTTCACAAAGTTCTGGGCTATTTATAGGCCAAAAAATGAAAACCTAGGGCAACCACCAGAACACCTGTACAAAGACCAAAATACCCCTGAAAAGTGGTCGGCTGAAGGGACTGTACGGCCGCGGATCCGCGGCCTAGACCCTCTATTGGCCGCGGAACCGCCGCGCAATGGTGGGTTCAGGGTGTCGGCTTCTGTGTACATCCCTGGTCTTCTGTCCCCTCTTGTCTGGTATATATATTTTCTGAAAATAATTTCACATTTCTTCCAGAATTTCAGTTGAGGAAAGGTGGACTTTTGTGGATGTTTTTATGATGATTGCCTCGAGCTCCGCGTAGATCTCTTGGATCTTGTGCTACCATTGAGCCTTGTGCATGAGAATGACATTGATTTGACCTTTTATCTTCCTAAACTGGTATCTGGCAACATACGGATGAAGAGCGGAGACCGTGTTTTCTCAGTGGTTGGCAGGAACCCGGATTTTTTCGTGTTTTCCATGAATTTCACCGTTTTAGAACCGAGAACCTGTATCCTGCAAATGACTAGCAAACACGGCTCAAGAGTATCTACCGATATGCAATGTGACAAAAATCGGGCGGTATGAAAATGCAAAAATCTGATATGAACACAACCACACAAGCAAAATAATATACAACACCGAAGGATGAGGAACAAACTCAAAGGAAAACCAAAATCCACCAGAAAACCATAATAATGCAAGCGCGATTCTATGGTCGAAAGAAAAACAACTGGTTTTCTAAATCTATCAAATAATACAAGTCTGGTTGATGGAGCTTACTAGATACAAATGAAATAATAAAAGTACAATGGCGGTCCTGATACAAGTGAACCAACATACCAAACAAATCACCCTGAATGAAATGATGTGCCAGCAAGCTGCCAAGGAAACCTGTACATCGAAACCTGTAAGAAAGTTTGGCACAACGGGGGTGAGTTTCCAACTCGTGAGTAGAAGACATCTGCGACTAGAAATCGCATGCACGACGCTCACCTAGGTCATAATAATATACTTAATATAACCCTAGTCATCTAGTAGTGGCAGGGTAATAATCTATGCGAAGTGAAATGCTCAGTGCTCGTGTCAATACCTCAAGTAGTAACATGTCATGTGTATGAGTATGCATACACCATGAATGTAAAACAATCAACCATGAAATCTGGATATATCTATATAAGGAATCTTTAAATTTTATCATAGTAAAATTTGTATAGTAATCTGAAACATCATCAATGAAATCCATGGAAATCCGTGTTAAGTATCGACACAAACAGGTAAATCTCAAAGTCTCAATACCTCATAGTCTTAATATATCATAGTCTCAATATCTCGGGCTCCGTCAGTCCGTATCGGCCCATATCATCAAATCTCATGACAACGGTCCGTATCCTCCAGATATCCGCCGCGCCAGACATCACCGGTAGGTAGTCTTCCCCTGCCAGGCTCATCGTCTACAACTCGAGCTTCTTGCCCCGGGGTACCATACCGGGCCCACCATGTACCCGAGACGGTTCATCCACTCCTCGAATCGGGTCTCGTAATCCAACAGAACACATGAAAACTCATGGTGGATGACCCATACATCACGAGAAAACCGCAACTTACATTTAAAAATGATAATAATAAGCTTTTATTTAATTCTTGCGGTTTTCCCCCAAAATCCAGAAATCTCATAGAAATCCCAAAATCCCAAAATCATGAGTAAGTAAATAATGAGTATTGGCATAAGCCCTACAATACTGCATGAAAATATGAATATGTGAATGCATGAAGTGTCTAAGTAATAAATGCAATGTCTAAATTAGCACATGAGAGTAATAACACAATATTATATTGGACTAGCATTTAGCTGATTATATCAATAAAAAGATAATATGTTCTAAAGTGTACGTGACATGGCAATTACCGATGATGATGTGTGTGAGCCGGCAAATAAGTGTACGTGGAACATGCGCATCATCGATAATGGTGCTGGTGTCCTAACAGGCAGAGTTTCATATTAGCTAAAGAAACATATGTATGAATATGCAATGCGATGAAAACAACATGAATATAACGGTAAATTTGTAGTAAACGCACAACTAGAAAATACATACTAATTACGAGTCATACAGTTTGTTGTTTGAAAAAGCACGATTCATTAGTTTTGAAAATAAGTATGACTCGAGCCTAAACTAAGATCTACCTAACCCACTAAGGAACTAACTAAAAATACTAGTCGAAAGATAAGAAGAATTCCCCTAAAGTCTGAGTCGATATCTCAAGTAGTCGGCGATCTAGCCTCAATGGTGTCACGTACGTAGAACGACTTTCTCGAGTCACGAGTGTGGATCAAACATCACATCTATGCCTCGTACGGTAAAATCCATTGTACGGCTTCCTAAAATCAAGGTATGGGTCAACTATCACATATATACATCATCGTTCATATAGTATCACCATCAAGCAATATCATGATCAAGGGTACTGTACTATAATCGCATACATCCTAATATCATCAATCAGATATCATCGTCTGTGTAAATATACATCGTCAAATGATCCACAAAAATATCATGTCATATATCATATCGTGATTAAGTCACGTATTACAATCCGGGTTCTATTCTAGAGTCTCGTATATTTCAATGTCATCATCACCTATTATCGTTAATATATAATTATACATTTTCTCATTTCACAACGATCCGCTAATATCATAATACGTCTCATATCATAACTCGATCGTATATCCAATATCTCACGGCATCATGCCCAGTCTACCGACTCATCCCCACATATCATATAGCATCCTCATATCACGTGTATATGTTATATATATATATATATATATATATATATATATATATATATATAGACACACACACATATAGAAACCTACACACATTCATATATATATATATATATATATATATATATATATATATATATATATGAGATTAATGGAGGAAAGAGGCCATAGGAGGGGATTTCCTCCTATAGCGTGGAAAAAATACAACCTCCACCATTTTTTCCGACGATCGGCACCCATCATCATCATCGTTATCATCTAAGATGTGCGTACACCAAATTTTATGTGATTCCACAACTTTTTCACCGTTGATTTAGTGGGTTAAAAATTAACGGTTTACCGACAATAGAACTTTTTACATTGCTAAATCAACGGTGAAAAAGTTGTAGAATCACATGAAATTTGGTGTACCCACATCTTAGATGATAACGATGAAGATGATGGTGACCGATCGTCGAAAAAATTGGTGGCGGTTGTATTTTTTCCATGCCATAGGAGGAAATTTCCTCCTATGACCTCTTTTCTCCATTATTCTCTCTCTCTCTCTCTCTCTCTCTCTATATATATATATATATATATACACACACACACACACTCTCTCTCTCTCTATATATATATATATATATATATATATATACATATACATATACATATACATATACATATACACCAAGTCAAGAGTATGTGTGCGTGCGTGTGTGTGTCTACATGAAACCTACGAATAACCTCCAGGGCAATCATCCTCTGGTTAAGTCTTTCTAAATCAGTCTAATCAAACTTAAAGTTTTCAATAGTACCCTACTCACTAAGAATCTAAGGTCACGTCCGACTTCTTAATAATAATATGTAATATCCTTATTCTACGTTTGCGGGGGTGCTATACGCCATCCACTCGACTTCCACCATAAATATACATCTACTTATCTGGTCCTTATCTGCCGAAGTCGATGTTGCCATTCTCTCCTTCATCGTCCGAAGTCCACGTGAGAGGTACCTATACGCAAACATATATAATACAGTAAACCGAAATCGCGGACAAAACCAAAACGGCGCACGAAACGCGTATAGGTTAAAATCTATGACCCGCTCATGCAAAATAACCAAATAACACTCGACATCGGCGTACAAACGCCGATTGATCGAGAAAACCCAAACACACCAATCGTAATTTCACAAATCACTAATTATAATATGAATTAGATAGCAACTCATTAAAACCTCAAAATAAATCAAATCGATTTATTTTCGAAAACCTAGAAAGCACTAAATTTTTGTTTTAATTCGAAACTTAAGGTTTTAATAAAAATAATGGCCATAATATTCACTAAATATCATAACTAAGTCATACAAACCATCACCATAATTTAATCTCATCAATTTGTATTAAATCCAAATTCTAGTTTGCAAAAATATCAAATTTTAATACTTTTTAAAGGAAAATTCACAATTCAACAAGTAAGCTAGGTTTTGCATAATTTAAAATGTTAAACCACTCATGGAAACCTTAATGATGTGCTAAAAACCTTAACTAGATTTTTAATCACACATTTTAAATTAATTTCTAAAACCTAGTTTGCAAAATAGCATAATTAGCAATATTTTAATTTAACAATTAGCAACTAGTAACTAGATTAGGTTTTGCATTCCATTAACATGTTAATTTACACATTAAAACCTTAATCTAATGATAAAACCCCTAATTTGATCACAAACCATTTTCTAGAATTTGCAATCATGCAATTAGAACCAATTTAAAACCAAATTACACACTTAATAAGCTAATTTAAAGTGATTATCTAAAAATTAAACCAAGGGCTTAGAATTATACATCAACATTCAAGAGATCAAACTTGCAACATGGCCTCCCTAATTGCTCTCTTGCTTCATGAATCCAAACTAGATAGGTCAAAGAATAATGGGTAGGATTTAAATTAGGAATTTATGGGTTTTTATTTGGATTTTTGATGGATTTTTTGAACATTTTTGAAGTGAGAATGAGTTTGGAAAATGGGGGGCTGCCTCAATGTTAGGCTCGGCCAAAGCTAGGGAGTGAGGGGAGAGAGAGTGAGGTTGTGTAGAAATGAGTAGAAACTTCTTTAATTATTACATCATTTAAGTCTTTTCTTAATTACTTTATTTTATTTATTTTCTAATTTGTTTCAACCTAGAATTCTCTAGAATCTTAAAGACAAAACATGAAGAGAAGAGCATGCTACAAACTAAATTCTAATATGTCATGATTCACTTTGTAAAATTAACCCATTTCTAATTTTCAATTTGCACTAATTTAATGTATAATTGAAAGCTTATGTAAATATTGAAAATTGATTAATTACGGAAAATATTTTAGTAAACTAATAATTTATAAGTGACTAAATAAATACCAAATACTAGCAATTACATAGTTAAAATAAGCGTATTTAAATCTATATTGAAAAATAATTATAGTTAAGTTTTATGGAAAATACGGTTTGTTTTACCGATTATCAGAAAATTCACCTAAATAATTTTTATTTATTTATTTTTAAACCGTTACAATCTTCCCCCCTTAAAAAAAATTCGGTCCCCGAATTTAAATCAAAACTCCCCCAAATACTAAGACATTTAGCAAAACACTCAATCGTCGGGGCTCTGAAATCATCAATACATAAAACACATTTTAACGCGATGCATACGCATAAAAAAACAAATACATAACTCAAAAATAAAAACTCCGTCAAGCATAACGCAATCATCGGAGTTATGGTGAAAATACAATATCAAGGTCCAATACGAAATCAACATGACATATTCAAAACTATAACATGTACATATAGTACGTCTCGTAGGAAAATCGTCCAAACATCTAAAAAGAAATACATGCAAGAACAGCTAGGTACTGGTCTCAGAATAGTCCTGCTCGGTTACTACACCAAAGTAAATATCATAAAAACGTACTGCTCAAGATGAAATCAGCCTCAAATACAGCATACAAAAACTCCACGTGCGTCCGGTGCGCACAAAAATCGAAATCAAATACGGATGCTATGACTATGCACAGAAACGAAACTGAGTGCAACGGGCGTGCACCAAAAATATCTGTCAAGTGCAATGGGCGTGCACGACAACAATATCAGGTGCATCTAATCTGCACAAATCCCGATTTAGTGCATCTGGTGTGCACAAAATCGCATCAAGTGCGCCACGTATGTGCAAGAATCTCAATCAAGTGCACATGGTGCACGAAAACATATATCGAACATCGAAATCGAAATCACAGTACGAAAAGTGCATGAAAACTATGCCGAAGCATACGTCAAAATCATGTGCAACCCATATGCACAAAATCAAATCAATATCTCAAAATGTATAAAGCCAAATCAAGTGCAATGGGTATGTACAAAACGAACATTAATACATCTGATACATGGAACACGAATCGAGTGAAAAGAATGAGTACATAGGAAAACCAATCATAAAACGAAATCCTCAAAATACCAAAATCCGAACAACGAAAATGTGAAATTCAAATCACCAAGTCGCAATACGTATCACCGACGTCAATGTGATCCTCTTTTCTCTGGTGTCGACTGATTCGAACTCGTCTCTTCGTAGCTGTATGAACTGTGCTACAAACGGATATACTCATATCTAGAGTCTACCAAGTAATGTATCCCATCACATGATATCCGGACTACGTTAAACTTTTCGATCGATTCATCAAAATCCCATAATTCCCGAGAGCACAACACTCAAGTACAGTTTAAAAATATCCAGCACATGCCCCAGCATCTGTGGACCAGCCGTAGAAGGGCAAACCCAAGCCTCACTAATGGCACAGCGGAACTGCCGCAAACTCTAAGGTTCACCAGCGTTCTCATGGTCATTATGTCGAGTTAAGGTTTCATTCTTCTAGAGGGTCCATAGAAATACCTGCATGTTCTTCCGAATACCTTAAACTTGGGAAAATGGGTATCTGACATTCGTTCGAACCTTTTAATTTCGTCTGGACGACATGTGAATACCCTTCGTCCGCACGCTAAACAATGCTTCAACCCTCCAGAATAGACAATACCCTAACGGTCATCGCATTCTAGCCGCAGCTTTCTCTGCCCGTGCGACCATGGTAACAGAAACCACCATCCGATATTGACGAAGATAGATCAAACGAATGAATAGAATACGGTGCAAAAAATGTACATCCTAAGGCTTCCTAAGCAGAGTAGCGTATCGTAAGTATGCCGCGGATCATACCCACGGTACGTCACTCTATCTAAGTCACATACTCCATCAACCAAGGTCAACTTAGACTTAGACAAAGGTTAAACCTAGCGCTCTGATACCAACTTTGTCACGACCCGAAGGTACGGAACGTGACCGGCACTTAAATTACGAACGTCTAAATGCGTAACGTAATCTAAGTAAGCCGAAACCCGGAAATCTAAATCATTTAAAAGAAGAAGGGTGGGAAAACAAGTTTAAAAGCAACATCAATTTTTCTCAAAAATTTCGGCAGAGTCTCCTTTGTAAAAACTGGCCCCAAACGGGTACAAACAAGAATAATATATGCAAGCAATATAAAGGTATCCCCAAATGGGAGCTAGCTCTACGCCAAATGGCGGAAATAACCACACAAGCAAAATAATATATAACGCCGAAGGGCGAGGAACAAACTCAAAGGAAAACCAAAATCCACCAGAAAACCATAATAATGCAAGCGCGACTCTATGGTCGAAAGAAAAACAACTGGTTTTCTAAATCTATCAAATAATACAAGTCTGGTTGATGGAGCTTACTAGATACAAATGAAATAATAAAAGTACAATGGCGGTCCTGATACAAGTGAACCAATCTACCAAGCAAATCACCGTGAATGAAATGATGTGCCAAAAAACTACCAAGGAAACCTGTACATCGAAACCTGTAAGAAAATTTGGCACAACGGGGGTGAGTTGCCAACTCGTAAGTAGAAGACATCTGCAAGTGGAAATCATATGCACGACGCTCTCCTAAATCATAATAATATACTTAATATAACCCTAGTCATCTAGTGGTGGCAGGGTAATAATCTATGCGAAGTGAAATGCTCAGTGCTCGTGTCAGTGCCTCAAGTAGTAACATGTCATGTGTATGAGTATGCATGCACCATGAATGTAAAACAATCAACCATGAAATCTGGATATATCTGTATAAGAAATCTTTAACTTTTATCATAGTAAAATTTATATGGTAATCTGAAACATCATCAATGAAATCTATGGAAATCCGTGTCAAGTATCGACACAAACAGGTAATTCTCAAAATCCCAATACCTTATAGTCTCAATATCTCATAGTCTCAATATCTCGGGCTCCGTCAGTCCGGATCGGCCCATATCATCAAATCTCACGACAACGGTCGGTATCCTCCGGATATCCGCCGTGCCAGACATCACCTTTAGCTAGTCTTCCCCTGCTAGGCTCATTGTCTACAACTTGAGCTTCTTGCCCCGGGGTACCATACCGGTGTAGGGTTCCTAGGCACTCTAGTGAGGTCTCACGAGGCATCGAACATGCCAAATTAAAAAATTCTAGGTGCCGGAAACCCTAAACTACGGATCGATGGCTAGAAGTCTAGGCGAAAAGATAACTAGTTAACACTTAACTAATGAGAATACGGAAATACAACCTTTGTAGATCCGGTGCTCCACCTCCATAACTCCGCAACGAGGTCCTCTCCGCTGTCCAAATCAAATCCGGGCTCAAGCGTCGGCTTCGTCGGAGAATGGGCAAGCTAGGTCGTCGATGTCCATGACGAAGATGATCTACGTCGAGGCATCGCTAAATCAAGCTCCAACTTCACCAAGTCAAGAAACTTGTGAAGTAAACACACTCTACTACTTGGCAAGAGGTAGAGGATGAAGAAATAGGAAGTGGGTAAACTTTAGATTTGGATTTCTCACTCTAATTCTCACTTTGCCATTAAATCTAGTGAAGCTTTTTCTTGAAGTGAAGAAGAAGAAGATGAAGAATATGATAAGTTCAATTTTGATAAATAGAAAATAATACAATACTTATCATAATCTTTACCTTAGTTAAGTGTAGAGAATTGACTAAGGTTGGGTTGATGGTTAGGGTTAAGGATGAGAACAAAAAAGTCATCAAGTCAAAGCTTCATGAAACTTTAACATAAAACAAAAGAAGCCACCATTCATTTATCTTCCAATTTATTCAAAATGAATAAATAAATAAGATGAATGAATAAGTAAAACCCTAATCAACAATTTAACGTTGGTTTAATTCTTTACACTTAACCATAAAGCATGTATCATCAATCATGATACAATCAAGTGCACAAAATCATATCGCATATGCAATGCGCACAACCGAGCGAGAAAATCCATTTAAAGTGAACCGATACTAGTTAATGCAAAGTAATATATCAAATATATAATTATGCATTAAATCATTAAATCAACACTTGATTTAACGATCCGGTCATGACGCACATAACCGACTGGTATCATTAGTAACATCTTATCGAATCAACACTTGATCCGATAACCCGGCTATATCGCATATAACCGATCAATGTCACAGCGCGAGAATCGAATACAGTATCACATACTCGTATCATTCTCGGTCCCGCACATATCTCATATGCGCTCCTATTTCGTTTCGCTTGAGCCAGGAAACCTCTGTGTAGGACTCTAAAGACTCGTCAATACGCCGGCAGCAGGTGATGATCATATCAAGCACCCACAAGCCGCAAGCGGTCTGCTAAACGTAACGGCCACCCGGGTATTGAGCGATCTGAAGATCGACGAGCAAGCCCGCTCACACTCCAGTGAATCCGACCAGTAACACTACCGTACAGTCCGGTCTGATCGTCTGATATGTCGCATATCTCGCCTAGGGGTGGTAAACGTCAGACCCCAATAGCTCGATAAGTCGTGTCGATATGAGGTCTATAACAATTCGAGAAACTACTGGTAACACTTACCAGTAAATCTCAGCAACCCTGGCCAGTGATTTCCTGTTATAGCCAATCAAACACAGCGCAACATCAACTCCCTATACCGGGAGAGACGAATCCCCTCCTATCGCTCATTGCCTCCATGTGACTCGGGACTGTACCC
Source organism: Agapanthus africanus (assembly GCA_030015575.1). Lineage (NCBI taxonomy): Eukaryota > Viridiplantae > Streptophyta > Magnoliopsida > Asparagales > Amaryllidaceae > Agapanthus > Agapanthus africanus. Next base: position 726,254,391 of record CM057339.1, read on the forward strand.
AAAAACCACATTTTTGCACGCCCTCTTGGACGTGGTAAGATGGAAATCAAAGCACAGTGGGAACCACACAAGACTCTATGACGATCTCGGGTCAACAGACTACTCTGTACCAATGTCACCAGAGAACTGCCATCTGACGTGAGGTATAATACCATCTGGGAGTTCTCGGCGAGTCCGTCCAGTGTACCCAGTCTCTACTGAGCACCCGTACATTATCTCCGATGTCAAACACCAATGGATATGGGATCATCCATCGCCCATCTGTATGGGTCGAGAAGCTACACGCTAGTCTACTCTGGTATATCGATGCCCCGTCTCGATACACCCACGACTAGGGACTTTGAAGGATGTACTTATGGACTACCATGTCCCCACTAGTATGATCCGCATCATAGTCTAGGTAGTCAAGTACACATCCTAAGGGCTTTACCAACATGTAATAGAGAGACAATCTGTGTACACGTTAAGGTAAAGAGCAACCAGATAGCATACTATCATGTCGAGAAAGAAAGTCCTCCCTATATATGTTCCAGCATCCACTACAATATACATCCAATGTACAGTAATGGCCTCTAGGGCATACATATAACTAACAATCTCCCACTTGCACTAGGGCCATCTGTAGCAGTGGTTGTAGTATCTCATACTCAACCATCACATAAAAGTCTCTCTCTGGGAATAGGCCTTCGTGAGTGGATCCGCTGCGTTATCCTCTAAGTCTACTCTCCTTGCCTCGATCACTCTGGAGATCAACCATCTCCATGTTCAGGTGATACTGCCTTAGAATAAGTCTGGATCACTGATGGGACCGGCGTTCCTTGGCGTAAGCCACAACTCCATTGTCTCACAATGGTAGGAACGTAGTTCATCTCATGAACTAATATACACCCAAACATCCTCTTTGGTAGCATCTCAAGTAGCGATGTATCCTGCCTTTATCGTCTAGTATGTCACGGTATCTAGCTTGGAACTCTTCCAACATACCGTCCCTTTACTGAGGGTAAAGACAATGCCTGCGACTGACATTCAGTCGTCTTTATCACTCTGGAACACTTCCAGTGATTCTCCCCAGGATCGATTGATACCATCTCACTACAACTAGCGAGTATCCTAACATCCATTTAGATCTATCTCATAGATCCAAAATTCAGGATTTAGTAGGTATCACTTTGATCCTATGTGGAGAATCATTGTGATAAGCGGAGATTGATCGAGCGTAGCATAAGAAACTCCTTTCTTATCAAGAGTATGTCATCCACGTACTCTACGAAGATCACCACCATACTCCCTACTACCTTTTTGTTTATACAAGGTTCATCTACCATTTTGATGATGTCAACTTCTTTGACTACTTTATCAAAACAGATGTTCCAACTCCGCGATGCCTGCTTTATCCTATAAAGCATCTTGCACACGTTTCCGCTGCTCCCACTGTCTACGAGGCCCTCTGGCTGTGTACTTATAGACACTCTCTTCCAAAACATCATTTTAAAAAAGCAGTCATGACACCCAACCACCAGATATCGTAGTCATGGTATGTAGCCGTGGCAAGTAGGATCTGGATGGACTTAAGCATAGGTATTGGAAAAGGTTTCATCATTATCCACGCCTGGTTGATGAAGAAAACCTTTAACAAGTCTAGCTTTGAAAGTCTCAACTTTTCCATATACACCAAGTAATCTTCTCAAGATATACTTGCTCCTGATGGGGATTTAACCCTTCAGATATAGCAACTAAAGTCCATACTATGTTGGTGTATAAGGATTCCATCTCAGATCACTAAGCATCCAGCCATTCTTACAGAGTCTTACTCCTGATGGCCAGCTCGAAGCTAGTTGGGTCATCATCTCATGATGCATTCCTCGCTCCCACTGTCTTAGAGAAACCGAAGTATCTCTCAGGTGGGTGAGGAACCCTACTAGATCGGCGGAGAGGCTGAGGTTCGTTGGAATCTACTGAATCCTTTGGTTGTACCAAATCATCTGCTGTATTTTGTATAGCTGGAACCTTTCCAGTTCTACATTACAGACCTTGCCTCGAGCTTGTCCGGATTTTGCTTTTAGACATATGCCGGACAACCCCAAATCTTAACTATCTTAAGAGATGGGCTCTTCCCTTTCCATATCACATATGAAGTGGTAGGCAACTGATTTGATTGGAACCTTATTCAATAGGTATGCAGCTTCATAAGTGCATAACACCCTAAAGGAAATAGGTAACTCAGTAGTACTCATCATAGAGCGCACCTTATCATATAGGGTGTGATTGCTCCGCCCCGATATACCATCGTGCCATGGTGTATTCGGAGGAGTAACGCCGAGAGAGAATCTCATTCTCCTTTAGAATAGTCCAGGAATTCTGTGCTTAAGTATTCTCCTCCTTGATCTCATCATAGGACATAATACTTATACCCGTATTTTGGTTCTCTACTTCTAACTTATATTCTGTGAATATCTCAAAAGGTTCGGACTTGTGTTTCAACAAGAACATATGTCTGAATCTAAAGAGATCATCATAGAACGTAATGAAGTATAAAGAACCAATCCTGGTATGTGTAGACAGGAGACCTACATACATCAACATGTATCATCCCAAGAGTTCACTAACTCTTTCTCTGTTTCCAATAAACAGAGCTATGGTCATTTTATCTTTGTGACATGACTGGCGAGTTTCACAAGATGTAAATTCAAACTAATTTAAATATGCATCTTTATGTAACTCAGCTAGTCGGGTCACATTGATCTGACCTAGTCTACAATACCTCAAGAAGGAATCATTCATTTCTGAACTCTTCCTCTTGTGTGTGTTGTATATACTATGAACTGTAGTTTGATTTAGAACATCAATGCTTTTAGATAACGTGCCTGAACCGATCAACTTTTGATATAGGAAATGTTCAAAACATTATCCAACAATACAAAATTATATCCTTTCTTTACTAATAAAGAAACTGATATGATTTTGTATATCAGGTTCGGTATCTAATAACATTCGTTCAGAATCAATGTATTACAATACAGGGTGACAGTGACCAACAGACTTGGCTGCAACACTTGCCCCGTTTTCTGCCTCATGAAACTTATCACCCGTTCTCAGTTTTTCTACCATTTTTGTAGCCCTATGCAACAAATTACATATCTGGGATCCTGATCGGGTATCATATACCCAGGATTCAGAGGATACTGAGAAACAGTTCTGTATAATGAACACACCCGAAGATGATGCATCAGCATGCATTCTCTTCGTTTGGGCGGCACGGGAAATCTGGTATTCCCCAAATTCCTGCTCTGTCTTATAACAATTATAAGTTGGAGCGGGACCAACGTTCCCCAGCTCAGTATAACAAGCGGGTTCGGTCAATAATCCGTATTATTATCTTGATTAAGGCGTGATATGGTCGCTACCAGGAGAGAGAGAGAAGAAAACACTCAGCGTGCGCTCTAGCAAGAATAGATTGGTTTTATTTTATCTAATCAGGATGGCTCCCACTGCTTTTTATCAAATCTTCCTTCAAACCCTAAAAGGAAAGAGTAGCCGGGATTAATTACACACTACAAGTTCGCCAATCTTTCAGCCAGGCCAGTGTCGGTACTTTGAGGGAGGTCCCCCGTGCTTTCGCACGAACCTAATTAATGTAAACCTCGTTTTCCCAGAGGCGTAACCCCGTTGACACCTTTCTAGACACCTACTTGATTGGCTAATTGTAATGTATAAAACTCTCCCAGGAGTAACTCTTACTCGTAGCGGGTATCGGGATCCAACTATCTCATAGAAGGTATGCAATCTCATTGCAAATTTCAACACTTGAAATTCCCGATAATATTTTGCCCCTAGCACCATATGACCTTGACGGAGGCCAACAAACCATAGGCTACTAGTCAAGTTCAACCCGCCATTTCTTGATCGAATCAAAACCACCCGCACGACCCTTGACGGAGGCCAACAAGGTCGCACGACTACCCTAACTCAATCTGCATCATATGCATAAGCAGATAAATACTGGTTAGCTTCCGCACACTGCGCCTTGACGGAGGCCAACAAACGCAGCACGAATACTAAACAGCAGTTATCTGAAATGACGGAGGGCTACGACAGGTTTTTATGAAAACCTATTGCGTAATGAACTTGATATCGTTGTAGAATCAAATGATTTTTAAAATGGAGTGCTTTTGAGGCTTTTCTAGTTTTGCTAAAGGAGTCACTCCCGGTGAAGGGATCGTCGGTCCTTTCCTCGTCGAATGAGGTGCGGGATATATCACATATATCACTGTGCAAAGCAGAACTCTTAAAAGCTATCAAAAGACAAACCGAATGTGTAGCATCTGCCAGTTATTGCTAAAGGAGTCACTCCCGGTGAAGGGATCTCGGTCCTTTCCTTATCGAATAAGGTGCAGGATATATCACATATACCGCTATGCAAAGCAAGAACTGTAGCTACCTGTTTTATTTTGAAATTCGATTCTACAACATCTTAGGTTTCTTTTATTTCATTAATGAAGTCCCATCATTTAATTATCTAAACATCACAGATAAATACGACGTACACTTATGCCATCCGCATTCGCCTCGATGTCCCCTCGTGCACCGTTAGGTTAGGTAACTAACGACAGAGCGGGGCAGGGCTAGCGCGGGTGTAAAACATAAGTAACGTCTATATAATATATCATATATACTATATACTGTATCTATCACAGAACATCTAATGATCACATCACAGATATCGCAGCAGAAGAATCATATGAAATATTGGATATACTAGGACGTCCGTGTTTTCAATGCGAGCCAGTATAAAACACGGATTCCACGGTCGTGATGAATAGCCAAACCCACACCCCTAGACCCCTACGAGAGCGGCAAGCAACCCTACCAATTCTGGAGTTAGGAGACCCGGACTCGACTCCTCGAGTTGGTCTCCCACTGAACTCCAGAACCCGGTTACTTGTGCTCTCCTCCTTGGGTCTATCCTAGTGCGGAAAAGTAAATAATATACAAACGGTGACAACTTCCGCTACCTGGAAGCGCCCCAATAAAAGAATATTACATACAAGTTTTTTACATGAATGAAAATGAAAAACACTCATCTCACATAAAAACCCCCGGCTATTCAAACACGACGATCCAATATAACATATCCAGCAACACATAACATCACATGTCATCAACGTAAGTAAATATGCGCATCCCAATTGTCGTTGACATATAGCAACGAAACCGGCAATATCACATATTACACTTACGGTCACAGAAAAGAAAGTGTAAAACTACAACAGTTGGAATCCGCAATCTGCATAGACATCGCATGCCTAATCAAATGAATACCTTAGACATCACATGCCTAACATTTATAAACCCCGCATTTTAGTCTCAAAATCGAAAACTCTTTTCAATATCAAGTCGGGCAATTCAACAAGATTGCCGACATCCTGATCGAATGCTCGTCGCAAACTTCAGTAGGCGGCCGCACCCCCGATACCGTCGACGAAGTGCACCAAGGCGGAACATCGCTGCCGCGAGCACCCGAACGGATGCTTTCGGCGACGGGGTTCTCCTACAGTCACTTGGTCGGGGCTATGGAGTGAGGCTGTCTATTAAGTTTACCCGGCGAGTATCCGCGTACGCTACGTGATTGCGACGGACTTTTGATCACATCAAAATTCCGTGGCAACCGATCAAGTGAGACTAAACTGCTATGTTTATAACATTCATTCAGTTATCTCATAACTAATTGTGAATTCCAATTATTGTATCCCATTCCAGATAAACAGAAAATGTTAAACTTTTCGATCGAACAGTCAAACACCCAAGTTTTCCCGATACAGATCAACACATGAAATAAGTCTAACAACATTCCGTTCGTGCCTCAGTACCAACGGTCCAGCCGTAGAAGGGTCAAGCCAACGCCTCACATGTGGCACGCCGTACTGCCCCAAACCCGAAGGTTCAAAGGGCAGTTCAAGACGGTCACATAATCGAGTTAAGGTTTGTTGTCTTCTAGAGGGACCATCGCGTTACTTGCACAACTTAGAACATCGTTAAACCACGGAAAAATCCAACACTTGGAAATTTCCCGACAGGGGAAAAATCGGGTATTTATATCCGGTCGAACTTTTTAACATATCCAAAAATTTATCCGGAAAGCCACATAGACAAAGTTTGATACCCCGATCGAAACTCCGAAACCCCAAAACAACTCCAGAAAACTCATCTGTATAATAAATATAAAAATATCCCAGGAAAGTCAGCACAGAAATCTGAGAATTACTGTGAAAACAAAATGCACAAAACGACAAAACAGGCCGCGCTTCCGCCGCACGAGGCATGCTCGTGCCGCGGAAACGCGGTGGTAAAGTTGAATCAGGCCCACGAAATTTACAGTAATTCTTAGAAAACCCTGCTTGATTTTCTGGATATTTTTAATCTTGAAAAATCCACAATTTTAAAATCTGGACAGAGAGCATGTTAGGTTTGGGTTTTCGGGTTCGTTCGGACTTCAATTTCCGTCTGGACTTCGCCTAAGGCTCTAGCTAGGCTCTGATACCACTGTAGGGTTCCTAGGCACTCTAGTGAGGTCTCACGAGGCATCGAACATGCCAAATTAAAAAATTCTAGGTGCCGGAAACCCTAAACTACGGATCGATGGCTAGAAGTCTAGGCGAAAAGATAACTAGTTAACACTTAACTAATGAGAATACGGAAATACAACCTTTGTAGATCCGGTGCTCCACCTCCATAGCTCCGCAACGAGGTCCTCTCCGCTGTCCAAATCAAATCCGGGCTCAAGCGTCGGCTTCGTCGGAGAATGGGCAAGCTAGGTCGTCGATGTCCATGCCGAAGATGATCTACGTCGAGGCATCGCTAAATCAAGCTCCAACTTCACCAAGTCAAGAAACTTGTGAAGTAAACACACTCTACTACTTGGCAAGAGGTAGAGGATGAAGAAATAGGAAGTGGGTAAACTTTAGATTTGGATTTCTCACTCTAATTCTCACTTTGCCATTAAATCTAGTGAAGCTTTTTCTTGAAGTGAAGAAGAAGAAGATGAAGAATATGATAAGTTCAATTTTGATAAATAGAAAATAATACAATACTTATCATAATCTTTACCTTAGTTAAGTGTAGAGAATTGACTAAGGTTGGGTTGATGGTTAGGGTTAAGGATGAGAACAAAAAAGTCATCAAGTCAAAGCTTCATGAAGCTTTAACATAAAACAAAAGAAGCCACCATTCATTTATCTTCCAATTTATTCAAAATGAATAAATAAATAAGATGAATGAATAAGTAAAACCCTAATCAACAATTTAACCTTGGTTTAATTCTTTACACTTAACCATAAAGCATGTATCATCAATCATGATACAATCAAGTGCACAAAATCATATCGCATATGCAATGCGCACAACCGAGCGAGAAAATCCATTTAAAGTGAACCGATACTAGTTAATGCAAAGTAATATATCAAATATATAATTATGCATTAAATCATTAAATCAACACTTGATTTAACGATCCGGTCATGACGCACATAACCGACTGGTATCATTAGTAACATCTTATCGAATCAACACTTGATCCGATAACCCGGCTATATCGCATATAACCGATCAATGTCACAGCGCGAGAATCGAATACAGTATCACATACTCGTATCATTCTCGGTCCCGCACATATCTCATATGCGCTCCTATTTCGTTTCGCTTGAGCCAGGAAACCTCTGTGTAGGACTCTAAAGACTCGTCAATACGCCGGCAGCAGGTGATGATCATATCAAGCACCCACAAGCCGCAAGCGGTCTGCTAAACGTAACGGCCGCCCGGGTATTGAGCGATCTGAAGATCGACGAGCAAGCCCGCTCACACTCCAGTGAATCCGACCAGTAACACTACCGTACAGTCCGGTCTGATCGTCTGATATGTCGCATATCTCGCCTAGGGGTGGTAAACGTCAGACCCCAATAGCTCGATAAGTCGTGTCGATATGAGGTTTATAACAATTCGAGAAACTACTGGTAACACTTACCAGTAAATCTCAGCAACCCTGGCCAGGGATTTCCTGTTATAGCCAATCGAACACAGCGCAACATCAACTCCCTATACCGGGAGAGACGAATCCCCTCCTATCGCTCATTGCCTCCATGTGACTCGGGACTGTACCCAAAAACCACGGTTTTGCACGCCCTCTTGGACGTGGTAAGATGGAAATCAAAGCACAGTGGGAACCACACAAGACTCTATGACGATCTCGGGTCAACAGACTACTCTGTACCAGTGTCACCAGAGAACTGCCATCTGACGTGAGGTATAATACCATCTGGGAGTTCTCGGCGAGTCCGTCCAGTGTACCCAGTCTCTACTGAGCACCCGTATATCATCTCCGATGTCAAATACCAATGGATATGGGATCATCCATCGCCCATCTGTATGGGTCGAGAAGCTACACGCTAGTCTACTCTGGTATATCGATGCCCCGTCTCGATACACCCACGACTAGGGACTTTGAAGGATGTACTTATGGACTACCATGTCCCCACTAGTATGATCCGCATCATAGTCTAGGTAGTCAAGTACACATCCTAAGGGCTTTACCAACATGTAATAGAGAGACAATCTGTGTACACGTTAAGGTAAAGAGCAACCAGATAGCATACTATCATGTCGAGCAAGAAAGTCCTCCCTATATATGTCCCAGCATCCACTACAATATACATCCAATGTACAGTAATGGCCTCTAGGGCATACATATAACTAACAACCGGGCCCACCATGTACCCGAGACGGTTCATCCACTCCTCGAATTGGGTCTCGTAATCCAACAGAACACATGAAAACTCATGGTGGACGACCCATACATCACGAGAAAACCGTAACTTACATTTAAAAATGATAATAATAAGCTTTTATTTAACTCTTGCGGTTTTCCCCCAAAATCCAGAAATCTCATAGAAATCCAAAATCCCAAAATCATGAGTAAGTAAATAATGAGTATTGGCATAAGCCCCACAATACTGCATGATAATATGAATATGTGAATGCATGAAGTGTCTAAGTAATAAATGCAATGTCTAAACTAGCACATGAGAGTAATCACACAATATTATATTGGACGAGCATTTAGCTGATTATATCAATAAAAAGATAATATGTTCTAAAGTGTACGTGACATGGCAATTACCGATGATGATGTCTGTGAGCCGGCAAATAAGTGTACGTGGAACATGCGCATCATCGGTAATGGTGCTGGTGTCCTAACAGGCAGAGTTTCATATTAACTAAAGAAACATATATATGAATATGCAATGCGATGAATACAACATGAATATAATGGTAAATGTGTAGTAAACGCATAACTAGAAAATACATACTAATTACGAGTCATACAGTTTGTTGTTTGAAAATGCACGATTCATTAGTTTTGAAAATAAGTATGATTCGAGCCTAAACTAAGATCTACCTAACCAATTAAGGAACTAACTAAACACACTAGTCGAAAGATAAGAAGAATTCTCCTAAAATCTGAGTCGATATCTCAAGTAGTCGGCGATCCAGCCTCAATAGCGTCACGTGCGTAGTATGACTTTCTCGAGTCACGAGTGCGGATCAATCATCACATCTATACCTCACATGGTAAAATCCATCGTACGGCTTCCCAAAATCATGGTACGGGTCAACTATCACATATATACATCATCGTTCGTATAGTATCATCATCAACCAATATCATGATCAAGGGTACTGTACTATAATCGCATACATCCCAATATCATCAATCAGATATCATCGTCTGTGTAAATATACATCGTCAAATGATCCACTAAAATATCATGTCATATATCATATCGTGATTAACTCACGCATTACAATCCGGGTTCTATTCTAAAGTCTCGTACATTTCAATGTCGTCATCACCTATTATCGTTTATGTATAATTATAAATTTTCTCATTTCACAACGATCCGCTAATATCATAATACGTCTCATATCATAACTCGATCGTATATCCAATATCTCACTGCATCATGCCCAGTCATACCGACTCATCCCCAGATATCATATAACATCCTCATATCACGTGTATGTGTGTAGAAACCTACACACATTCATATATATATATATATATATATATATATATATATATATATATATATATATATATACACATATACATATACACCAACTCAAGGGTATGTGTGTGTGCGTGTGTGTGTCTACATGAAACCTACGAATTCCTCCAGGGCAATCATCATCTGGTTAAGTCTTTCTAAATCATTCTAATCCAACTTAAAGTCTTCAATAGTACCCTACTCGCCAAGAATCTAAGGTCACGTCCGACTTCCTAATAATAATATGTAATATCTTTATTCTACGTTTGCGGGAGTGCTATACACCATCCACCCGACTTCCCCCGTAGATATACATCTACTCACCCGGTCCTTGTCTACCGAAGTCGATACCGCCATCCTCTTCTTCATCGTCCAAAGTCCACGTGAGAGGTGCCTATATGCAAACATATATAATATCGTAAACCGAAATCGCGGACAAAACCAAAACGGCGCACGAAATGCGTATAGGTTAAAACCTATGACCCGCTCATGCAAAATAACCAAATAACACTCGACATCGGCGTACAAACGCCGATTGATCGAGAAAACCCAAACACACCAATCGTGGTTTCACAAATCACTAATTATAATATGAATTAGATTGCAACTCATTAAAACCTCAAAATAAATCAAATCGATTTATTTCTGAAAACCTAGAAAGCACTAAATTTTCGTTTTAATTCGAAACTTGATGTTTTAACAAAAATAATGGCCATAATATTCACTAAATATCATAACTAAGTCATACAAACCATCACCATAATTTAATCTCATCAATTTGTAATAAATCCAAATTCTAGTTTGCAAAAATATCAAATTTTAATACTTTTTAAAGCAAAATTCACAATTCAACAAGTAAGCTAGATTTTGCATAATTTTAAATGTTAAACCACTCATGGAAACCTTAATGATGTGCTAAAAACCCTAACTAGATTTTTAATCCCATATTTTAAATTAATTTCTAAAACCTAGTTTGCAAAATAGCATAATTAGCAAAATTTTAATTTAACAATTAGCAACTAGTAACTAGATTAGCTTTTGCATTCCATTAACAAGTTAATCTACACATTGAAACCATAATCTAATGATAAAAACCCTAATTTGATCACAAACCATTCTCTAGAATTTTCAATCATGCAATTAAAACCAATTTAAAACCAAAATAAACACTTAATAAGCTAGTTTAAAGTGATTAACTAAAAATTAAACCAAGGGCTTAGCATTATACCTCAACATTCAAGAGATCAAACTTGCAACATGGCCTCCCTAATTTCTCTCTTGCTTCATGAATCCAAACAAGATAGATCAAAGAATAATGGGTAGGATTTAAATTAGGAATTTGTGGGTTTTTATTTGGATTTTTGATAGATTTTTTGAACGTTTTTGAAGTGAGAATGAGTTTGTAAAATGGGAGGGGGGCTGCCTCAAAGTTAGGCTCGGCCAAAGCTAGGGAGTGAGGGGAGAGAGCGTGAGGTTGTGTAGAAATGAGTAGAAACTTCCTTAATTATTACATCATTTAAGTCTTTTCTTAATTACTTTATTTTATTTATTTTCTAATTTGTTTCAACCTAGAATTCTCTAGAATCTTAAAAACAAAACAAGAAGAGAAGAGCATGCTAAAAACTAAATTCTAATATGTCATGATTCACTTTGTAAAATTAACCCATTTCTAATTTGCAATTTGCACTAATTTAATGTATAATTAAAAGCTTATGTAAATATTGAAAATTGATTAATTACGGAAAATATTTTAGTAAACTAATAATTTATAAGTGGCTAAATAAATACCAAATACTAGCAATTACATAGTTAAAATAGGCGTATTTAAATCTATATTGAAAAATAATTATAGTTAAGTTTTATGGAAAATACGGTTTGTTTTACCGATTATTAGAAAATTCACCTAAACGATTTTTATTTATGTATTTATTTATTTTTAAAACGTTACAATTTGTTTTATTTATGGTTGCCCGTGGATTGTATACGGAGACTAATTTGTGTTGTCGCCCGTAGGACGTGGATTAGTCCAAATCCATATTTTCTTAGATTTGGGTTTGGTTTGATTTAAGGATCGTTAACCTTGTTTAAGATTAAGATCAATTTAAATATTTGTTAAAAATACGTTAATCCGATATTGGACTAAGATCTACTTAACCGGGGTTCAGGATCATTTTGGATCTAACGAAAGAGCATTTGGGTTCTATTTTTTTAGTTTAAGGACGTTACGGTCCACTGCTAGTTTAAAGTCATTACGGTCCATAGGTTAGTTTAAGGACATTACGGTTCATAGATCACCATTTGGCGGTGAGGTCGTAGTTTAAGGACGTTGCGCTCTATAGCTAGTTTAAGGAAATTACGGTCCATGGGCTAGTTTAAGGACATTACGGTCCACTGATCACCATTTAGCGGTGAGGTCGTAGTTTAAAGAAATTACGATCCATGGGCTAGTTTAAGGACATTACGGTCCATTGATCACCATTTGGCGGTGAGGTCGTAGTTTAAGGACATTACGGTCCATGGGCTAGTTTAAGGACATTACAGTCCACTAATCACCATTTGGCGGTGAGGTTGTAGTTTAAGGACATTACGGTCCATGGGCTAGTGTAAGGACATTACGGTTCATGGGCTATGCTCATGGGTTTGAGAGTGCATCCAAGAGCTGTTGGTTGTCGGGACCCTCCACCTCTCTGACATCGTTGAAGAATTACAACGACATATATAAGAGATGTGGAGAGATGTACCCTTGAACAGAACTCCAGATTGAAGGGAGAGATCATGATGTAACGAACATTATTTTAGATGCCACGTGTCAGGAGATCACTGGCCATCTCTGGGTCCAAGATCGATCTGGAGGGGATCTTAGTATATGAAGGCTCAGTTGATTGATAGTCAAAAGGTTTTTTGGTCTTGAGAGACTTGGCTGATTTGGGCTAAGATTGGCCTCTCACAGTATTAAACACTGCTAAATGTTTGGCGCTCACGTGCTCCCACGTGAGGCTCTTAAGCAGTGTTAAACACTGAAATTCAGAGCGCTCACGTGTCGCACGTGAGGCACCTGAATATTGGGCACTGTTTGTTTGGGCTTATTCCCTCGTTCTATACATGTAAGTGTTAAACACTTAAGTTTTGTAACCATCACGTGTAGACACGTGAGGCGTCACTAAGTTGGGCACTGCCTCCTTTGAATTTATCTTTCTATTCTTTTCTAAGTGCTAAACACTATTGGAGGTCACGTAGGATCACGTGACTCGATCTCAATTGTTCTTTTTTGTTCCTCCGAGGTTCTCATGTGGGACACGTGATCCGTTGTTATAGCGTTAAACGCTAATATGCATGGGGCTCTTGATCTGGGTCTTGAGAACTTCAAGTCCTTTGTTTTATAAGAATTAAATTCTTATGCAGGGTTAATGTAAGTCGATGTTCAACACCCCACGAGTTGCGGAGAGGCGGAAATATGAAAAACGATCTTGTTCTTGAAACATACATCGACTAACCGAAGATCTTTGCTAAACGATAATTAACAACAACCATAGAAGTTCTAAGCTACTATGTAAAGATATTATACCTAATGAATCGTGTCCTTCTTCTTTACGATCTCTTTGTCCTCCTCGGCCTCCTCTAAGTGATAGATGATCCACCCGAGAACCTTAATCCAAGCTTCACCTCAAAACTTGAGGTAACTAAGTTTCTCTAGTTGCTAATCAAAGGAACTTAGATCATATAGAGTTAGGTTATGGAATGTTTAGTCTATTCTAATCCTTGTTCTCAACTCATGAGTGGTAGGATTAGAACTTGAAGAGAGAGTGAGCTTAAGAAGAGAGAAGGTGAACTAGAATTATGAAATGAAATTGTTTCTCACTTGATATATGAAGCATAATGAATAAATCAATAAATGAATAAAATGAGATTATTCATCATGCTACATAAATGCATTATGAGTGATTCACTATGTGAGTCATTAAGCATTTAATAATGCATTAATGACATAATGAATCACACATTATGAGTCACAATATTATTAATGACAATGCCACCTAAACCCCTCAAGTCACCATGCTTCTAGAAGCTTCCCGGAAAATACGAGAACGCCCCTCCCATCCGTGAAAACACGGAAAAACTTTAGACTGTATAAATCCAATAACCTGATACTAGAATCTGGCTTAAACCAAAGCCGTCTAGTAAAAACTGTCCGAATGTCGTACGTGCGTTTAAACACGTATTCATCCGAACCCTTGTCGTAAAACCGTACGACCTCTATATCGTTTTGCCTGGAGTTGGGAAAACTCTGTGTGGGACTCTAAAGACTGGACTACTACGCTGGCAGTGGGTTTAACCACAGACCGCAAGCGGCACTAGCTGTACGTAACGGTCTCCAGGTAGATGTCGATAAGAAGGCCGATGAGGAAACCCATCTGAACTCCTACTGAGCCTGTCCGTGACAATATCCGTGCAGTCCGGTCTGTTCGTCTAAGAGTATCGCATGTATGGTCTAGGGAGGTGGTAAACGTCAGACCCCTAATAACCGTACAAGTTGTGTCGGCATGGCTCAATTACCATCCGAGAATCTATTGATCAGTCTATCAGTAATTCTCAATCAGCCCTGGGCAGGGACTTATGGTAATGACCAACCGATCACCGTGCGATATCAACTCCCTATACCGGGAGAGACGAATCCCTAACAGTCACTCACTGCCTCCACGTGGCTCGGGACTGTGCCCAACTAAAACCTGTTTGCACGACTCCTTTGAACCGTGGTAGGGTAGTAATCAAAGCACAGTGGGAACTCACACGAGACAAATGACGACTTTAAGTCAACGGACTATCTGCACACATGTCACCTGAGAACTGCTATCTGACGTTAGGTATAAATACCATCTAGTCAGTTCTCGGCGAGTCCTGTCCAGTGTACTCACACCCAGTGAGCATCTGTATACAATCTTAGGTGCACTCCACCAATGGCTGTGGGACCAATCCATCGCCCCTCCTCAGGGTCTAGATATGTATACACTAGTCTACTCCGGAGTATCGATGCCTAGTCTTGATACTCCTGCGACCAGGGACATCTAAGGATGTGCCTATTGACTATCCAGCTCCCACAAGTATGACTGCCATCACAACGCCGGTAGTCAGGCAAACACCCTATGGGCTTTATCAACATTTATATATATATGAATACTACGCAAAATATATCATATGTTAAGATAAAGAAAAACCAAATAGCGTACTATCATATTAAGCAAGACTGTCATGTACATACATATCCCTAGCATCCTATACAATGAAGGCCTCTAGGGCATATATATCCAACAATCTCCCACTTGCACTAAGGCCTATAATTGGCGCAATGAGTACCCACTGTCTGCACTAGATCCAGTTGTTTGCATACCGCATGCAAAACATCTCAAACAGCCTCTCAAACTGGACTTGAGGGATGGCCTTGGTGAATGGATCTGCCGTATTGTCTTTTGTATCCACTCTCCGTATCTCGATCTCCCGACGATCAACGATCTCCCTGATCAGGTGAAACCGCCTTAAGATATGCCTGGATATCTGATGGGACCTCGGTTCCTTCGCTAATGCTACAGCCCCATTGTTATCACAATACAAAGGTATTGGATTGGCAATGGACGGAATCACCTGAAGTTCAGAGATGAACTTCCTCATCCAGACAGCCTCTTTTGCGGCTTCAATAGCAGCTATATACTCAGCCTCCATAGTTGAGTCTGCGACGGTATCCTGTTTGGAACTCTTCCAACATACCGCCCTCCATTGAGGGAAAACACAAAACTCGAAATGGATTTAGAATCATCTTTGTCACTTTGGAACCCGGAGTCGGTAAAAGCCTCTACCTGGAGGTCCCCATTACCGTAAATCAAGAACATCTCCTTAGTCCTTCTCAGGTACTTGAGAATGTTCTTTACCGCTATCCAATGCTTCTTACCTGGGTCAGACTGATACCTGCTTACGACACCAAGTGCGTAAGCTACATCTGGTCTTGTACATAACATCGCATACATTATAGATCCTACTGCCGAAGCATAGGGTATAATGCTCATGCGAGCCCTTTCTTCATCAGTCTTTGGAGACATCTCTTTTAAGAGGGTGATCCCGTGACAAGCGGGCATATTACCACGCTTGGAATCTTCCATACTAAATCTCTTTAGTATAGTGTCAATATACCTGGACTGTGAAAGTCCTAACATTCTATTAGATCTATCACGATAGATCTTAATGCCCAAAATGTAGGTTGCATCACCCAAGTCTTTCATGGAAAATTTCTGTGACAAGAAGAGCTTTACTGATTGTAGCATAGAGACATCATTCCCTATCAGTAGTATGTCATCGACGTACAAAATGAGGAAGACTACTGCTCCTTCTACAATCTTCCTATAAATACATGGTTCATCTACATTTTTGATAAAGTCAAATTCTTTGACTGTCTCATCAAAGCAGATGTTCCAACTCCGCGATGCTTGCTTTAATCCATAGATGGATTTAAGCAACTTGCACACTCTTCCGCTGCTCCCACTGTCTAAGAAACCTTCTGGTTGATCCATGTAAACACTCTCTTCTAAATGTCCATTTAGAAAAGCTGTTTTTACATCCATTTGCCAGATTTCATAGTCATGGAAGGCAACAATGGCAAGCAGGATTCGAATGGATTTAAGCATAGCTACAGGTGAAAAGGTTTCATCATAGTCCAATCCTGGTCTTTGACGAAAACCTTTTGCAACGAGTCTAGCTTTGTAGGTTTCCACTTGTCCAAGTGCACCAATCTTCTTTTTGAAGATCCATTTGCATCCAACAAGTTTCACCCCAGGAGGAGCAACTTCTAAAGTCCATACTTTATTGGTGTACATGGATTCCATTTCGGATCTCATAGCATCCAGCCACTTCACCAAGTCAATACTCGTGATAGCCTGCTGAAAACTAGTAGGCTCATCATCATCGATGATGCAATCCTCTCGATCCCCATCTAGAAGAAAACTATAGTATCTCTCAGGAGGATGAGAAAGCCTACTAGATCTGCGTAGTGGCGTTGGTTCGTCATGTTCTATTGAAATCTGAGATTCTACTAAGTCCTCGGTAGCAGTTTGAGGTTCTGGAATTTCTTCCAGCTCTACCGCGCTCCCACTAATTTCTTTTGTAAGAAATTCTCTTTCTAAGAAGACAATGTGGCGAGCGATAAACACCTTTTGTTCTTCAGTGTGGTAGACCATGTACCCCCTTGAATATTTGGGGTATCCTATAAACTTGCACAAAACCGATCGTGCCTCGAGCTTGTCCGGACTATGCTTTTTAACATATGCCGGACACCCCCATATCTTGATATACTTGAGATATGGTCTCTTCCCGCTCCACATTTCATATGGAGTGGTAGGCACAGACTTAGTTGGAACCCTATTCAATAAGTATGCTGCTGATTCTAGAGCAAATCCCCAGAAGGAAAGTGGCAACTCAGCACTACTCATCATTGAACGCACCATATCTAATAGCGTGCGATTCCTCCTTTCCGATACACCATTATGCTGAGGTGTATAAAGCGGAGTAAACTGAGAGAGAATTCCATTCTCTTTTAAGCATTCAAGGAAACTGGTACTTAAGTATTCTCCACCTCGATCAAATCGAAGTGTCTTGATGCTTTTACCAGTTTGTTTCTCTACTTCATTTTTATACTCCTTAAACTTCTCAAAGGGCTCGGATTTATGTTTCATTAAGAACACATGTCCATACCTAGAGAAGTCATCAGTAAAAGTGATGAAGTAGGAGTGACCGCTCCGCGCATGTGTAGACATTGGACCACATACATCACTGTGTACAAGTCCCAAGAGTTCTGTGGCTCTTGCTCCGTGTCCGGTGAACGGAGATTTGGTCATTTTTCCTTTGATACATGATTGACAAGTTGCATATGATGAATATTCAAACGGATCTAGATATCCATCTTTATGTAACTTAGTCAACCTTGTTTCGTTTATATGACCAAGTCTACAATGCCATATGAAGGCTTGATTTGAATCTGGAGCCTTTCTTTTAAGTGTGTTTTGAATATTGAAAATTCGATGTTGATTAAGTATGTATATGTCGTTTTCCAGTGTGCCATACCCAATCAGTTCTTGATTTAGGAGAATGTTCATGACATTTCTTTCAAGCGCAAAATTATATCCTTCATTAGATAACAAAGATACTGATATAATATTACACAACATACTGGGAATACAAAAACAGATGTACAACACCAAAATGTGCCCACTAGTCAACCCTAGGTGATATTCCCCTATTGCAATAGCATCTACATGCATTCCATTGCCCATCCGGAGAGTCATATCACCTGTCCCCAGTACTCTACTATTTCTCAGATCCTGCAATGAATTACAGATGTGAGAACCAGAACCGGTATCAAGTACCCATGATGTAGAGTTTACTGAAAGACAATTTTCGATTACGAACACACCTGAAGAAGAAGCAACAACTTGCTTCTTGTCCTTGGCTTTGAAGGCTATACAGTCCTTCTTCCAGTGCCCTTGCTTGTGACAATAAAAACATTCGTTTATATCCGCTTTCACCCTTCCTGCCTTGTTCGTTCCCTGCACCTTCTTGACCCCACCCTTCGGTTTGGTGGCTTTCATCTACTTCTTCCCTTTAGCTTTCGCTTTAGATTTAGAAGAGGATGATTGGCCAACATACAGAACGGGGGTCTTCTCCTTTTTCAAGGAGGTCTCTGCTACCCTCAACATGTTGAGGAGCTTTGGAAGATCAGCTTCCATTTCGTGCATGTTGAAGCTAAGCATGAACTGAGAGAAGGTGTGGGGAAGGGACTGCAAAATCAAGTCGATATACAAATCATTCTCTAGCACGCATCCCAGGTTTGCGAGTTCCTCAATGAGGCTGATCATTTTGAGCACGTGCTCTCCTACAGGCGATCCTGGCGCTAACCTCATCTGGAAGAGTTTCCTTGAGGTCTCGTACCTCGCGATACGGGAGTGCTCTCCATATAATTCCTTGACATGGAGAAAGATGGATATAATATCCATACTCTCGTGCTGTTTCTGGAGTTCATTGTTCATGGACGCCAGCACGATACACTTAGCTCGCTCACAGTCTAGATCCCAGGTTTTGCGAACTTCTTTGTCCACAACTGAGGAATCTGGTCCTGAGATAAGGGGAAGAACAGCGGTGGTAACATATGCTACTTTGTCATAAGTCAGTACAATGTTGACGTTCCTTAGCCAATCTTTATAGTTCTGCCCGGTCAGTATATTTTTTTCAATTAATAGTTTTAGTCCTGTCATGGTAGCTGCTAGAGAGAGAGAAAAGAAAACACTCAGCATATGCTTCTTGCAAGTTTAGATTGGTTATCATTTTATCTAAACAAGATGGCTCCCACTGTTTCCTCAAATCCTTCTTCAAAACCTAAAAGAAGAACTAGTCAGGATTTAATCACACGTCACAATACTTGCTTAACCTTTCAGCCAGTCCGGTGTTGGTACTTCGAGGGAGGTTTTCCAACTCTTTCGCAAAGTTCCTTAATTAAATAACCTCTTTTTCCTGGAGGCGTAGCCCCTCTAACACCTTTCTAGACACCTACTTGGTTTATAGCATTGATTGTTAAGTGAGAATGTTTCCCGAGAGTAACCCTACTCATCAGTGGGATCGGGATCCAACTATCATTGCATGATGTACTAGATGGAAGCCACTCTAGTCACCACACTCCAGAAGGTATGCTAAATCTGCAAGTTTCCTTTATGTTTGAAACTCCCGATGTGAGTTTTTACCCCAAGCTCTTATGACCTTGACGTAGGCCAACAAATCATAAGACGCAGGTCAAGTTCTACCCGTCGTTGTCCTGATTAATTTAGGTACATCGTACATGCCCTTGACGTAGGCCAACAAGGCTGTACGTCTGTCCTATACTAATGCATCTATCTTTGCAACAAATAAGCAAACACACTGCTACCATCCACTATGCCTTGACATAGGAAAACAAGCATAGCATGAATACGATGTGTTGTCTATTTGAAACGACGGAGGGTTACGGCTGGTTTTTGGAAAAAAAACCGTTAACGTAATGAACTTGATATGATCGAAGGAACCATGATAGCCTTTATTAAAAGGAGTGGTTTAAGCTCCGCATTTAAAATTTGCTTTTTTGAAGAAAACCGAGTGGTTTTGAAATTGTTCCAACGATTCAGTTTAGGTTTTATTTTTCTTTGCATTAAAAATAATGCGTCCCATCTTTAACCTATCATTACAGATAACAACGAAAATACAACGTCCTCTTATGCCATCCGCATTCGCTACGGGGTCCCGTCATCACCCGTTAGGTTACTTAACCAACGGCAGAGCGGGGGCTGGGCTAGTGCGGGTGTAAAACATAAGTGACGTCTAAATAGCTATCATATATAGATATTGTACATTCGTCAGACGCAATAATAGGCATTCCAGATCACAGATAAACTTTATTGGATATGCAAGCAATCCGTGTTTCTTTTGAGCCTGTAAGAAAATACGGATTACACAGTTGTGATGAATAGCCATTACCCCACCCCAGACCCCTATGGGTACGGCAAACTACCCGCCAAGTACCCGAAGTGAAGCGGTCTCCCTCAACAACGTGAGTAGGCCACTAAGCACTTCGAAATACCCGGTAGTTTGTATACCCCACCTTAGGTCTATTCTAGGAGCAAAAACAGTAAAAAGAAATAATACAACGGTGGCTATAACCGCAACCTGGATGTGCCCCGCAAAATAATATTACAACATATTACAATTACATCGAATGAATTAATACAATAACCCATCATAAAACCCCGGCTAATCATCACAACAATCCAATACAGTTCATAATCACAAACAGTTAAAACATTACAGATATGTGCAACCCCCTGCCAACCGACATACTAGCAGTTAGGGAAGGTTTACGAACACATAATACAGTTCACAGATATAATCAAACAAGCAAACATCGTATAATTTCGATCGATCAAACCCATTAGATTCTGCTCCAAAACTTCTCTGTAAACCTGAGACCTGAGCAAAAAATAAACATTCCAGAAAAGACAAAACATTCACAGAAGAGTTACTGGGGAAATTTGGGGTGAATCGGGCTCAACTCGGCCGCGGATCCGCGGAGGATCGGTGGGTTCGGCCGCGGTTCTGCGGTGTGTTGGCCGATTTATGCACCCAAATTTCTCCAGTGTTCTTAGGTTTCCATGTAGGTTATTCTGGAGGTCCCTGAAAAATTTTTGGACCTCAATTTAAAATCGATAGAAACTATGTGAATACGATATCTTTTCCGGTTCGTTTTGCGTTCGAAATTCATATGACTTTGCAAGTGAGTTAATTATTGTTTATTGAGGCTCTGATACTACTATAAGTCGATGTGCAACACCCCACGAGTTGCGGGAAGGCAGAAATATGAAAAACGATCTTGTTCTTGAAGCATACATCGACTAACCGAAGATCTTTGCTAAACGATAATTAACAACCATAGAAGTTCTAAGCTACTATGTAAAGAGATTATACCTAATGAATTGTGTCCTTCTTCTTTACGATCTCTTCGTCTTCCTCGGCCTCCTTTAAGTGATAGATGATCCACCCGAGAACCCTAATCCAAGCTTCCCCTCAAAACTTGAGGTAACTAAGTTTCTCTAGTTGCTAATCAAAGGAACTTAGATCATATAGAGTTAGGTTATAGAATGTTTAGTCTATTCTAATCCTTGTTCTCAACTCATGAGTGGTAGGATTAGAACTTTAAGAGAGAGTGAGCTTGAGGAGAGAGAAGGTGAACTAGAATTATGAAATGAAATTGTTTCTCACTTGATATATGATGCATAATGAATAAATCAATAAATGAATAAAATGAGATTATTCATCATGCTACATAAATGCATTATGAGTGATTCACTATGTGAGTCATTAAGCATTTAATAATGCATTAATGACATAATGAATCACACATTATGAGTCACAATATCATTAATGACAATGCCACCTAAACTCCTCAAGTCATCATGCTTCTAGAAGCTTCCTGGAAATTACGAGAACGCCCCTCCCATCCATGAAAACACGGAAAAACTTTAGACTGTATAAATCCAATAACCTGATACTAGAATCTGGCTTAAACCAAAGCCGTCTAGTAAAAACTGTCTGAATGTCGTACGTGCGTTCAAACACGTATTCATCCGAACCCTTGTCGTAAAACAGTACGACCTCTATATCGTTTCGCCTGGAGTTGGGATAACTCTGTGTGGGACTCTAAAGACTGGACTACTACGCTGGCAGTGGGTTTAACCACAGACCGCAAGCGGCACTAGCTGTACGTAACGGTCCCCAGGTAGATGTCGATAAGAAGGTCGATGAGGAAACCCATCTGAACTCCTACTGAGCCTGTCCGTGACAATATCCGTGCAGTCCGGTCTGTTCGTCTAAGAGTATCGCATGTATGGTCTAGGGAGATGGTAAACGTCAGACCCCTAATAACCGTACAAGTCGTGTCGGCATGGCTCAATTACCATCCGAGAATCTACTGATCAGTCTATCAGTAATTCTCAATCAGCCCTGGCCAGGGACTTATGGTAATGACCAACCGATCACCGTGCGATATCAACTCCCTATACCGGGAGAGACGAATCCCTAACAGTCACTCACTGCCTCCACGTGGCTCGGGACTGTGCCTAACTAAAACCTGTTTGCACGACTCCTTTGAACCATAGTAGGGTAGTAATCAAAGCACAGTGGGAACTCACACGAGACAAATGACGACTTTAAGTCAATGGACTATCTGCACACATGTCACCTGAGAACTGCTATCTGACGTTAGGTATAAATACCATCCAGTCAGTTCTCGGCGAGTCATGTCCGGTGTACTCACACCCAGTGAACATCTGTATACAATCTTAGGTGCACTCCACCAATGGCTGTGGGACCAATCCATCGCCCCTCCTCAGGGTCTAGATATGTATACACTAGTCTACTCCGGAGTATCGATGCCCAGTCTCGATACTCCTGCGACCAGGGACATCTAAGGATGTGCCTATTGACTATCCAGCTCCCACAAGTATGACTGCCATCACAACGCCGGTAGTCAGGAAAACACCTTATGGGCTTTATCAACATTTATATATATATGAATACTACGCAAAATATATCATATGTTTAGATAAAGACAAACCAAATAGCGTACTATCATATTAAGCAAGACTGTCATGTACATACATATCCCTAGCATCCTATACAATGAAGGCCTCTAGGGCATATATATCCAACAGTTAAACCCTAGTTCTATCAGAGGAATTAAATTCCTATATCTTTGGAAGAATTAAATTCTTCAAACCCAGTTCTTTCCTCTAAGTTTTGGGACTGCGTAATAGAATCTTCCCGATGAGAATTAAATTCTCAACTTGTGGGGAGATTCACTTCTGCAAATCTCAACCAGAGGAAGAACTAAGTTCTTTTTTGGAAGATTTGAACTCTTGTAAAAGGAGATAAAATGATCTCTAAGTCTTTTCCTCACCTAGGGTTTCTTTTTCTTTAAAGGGAACTTCTCTTCTCTTTTTTAGTTTTCTCAACTCTTATGGGGGGTCTCCTCTCCTTTCTCTCTTCAGTCTCGAGTCATTTATATAGCAGAGGCAAGTTTGTTGATTTTTGTTAAGAAAATCTCTCATTGAGAGATTTTTTGATTAATTTGGGGATTTTATCCACCGTTGGATTTTTGATCCAGAGACTTCTGTTTTACAGAAGACATTTTTCTTGTTTTTAAAAAGATTGGGAAAATATTTTCCCATACAGAGCTTATTCTGAATTTTGGTGATTTTTAATCACCATTGGATTTTTAATCCAACGGTGCTCTGATTTACAGGGCATAATCTTTCTTATTTAGAAAGATTGGGAAAATATTTTCCCATACAGAGCTTATTCTGTATCTTGGTGATTTTAATCATCATTGGATTTTTAATCCAATGGTGTTCTGATTTACAGAGCACAATCTTTCTTATTTAGAAAGATTGGAAAAAATATTTTCCAAATAGGGTTTTGACCCCTCTTATTTAGAATTTTAATTCTATTTAGGATCCCTCGCGTGTAACACGTGACCCATAGCAATTGACCGGTTTGCTTATATGCAGCAGTCCTAAAGAAAAGTATCACGTGTTGGAACGTGATGTGCTATTTGGCTTGTTATTTGTTTTAAGAAGGCGCATATACACTTTGTATATAGATGCTCACGTGCTTGCACGTGAGGCTCAATTTCAGCCTTATCTGTTAAACGTACTGCCTACAATTTTTGCTCCAAGGCGCATCATGTGTGGGCACGTGATACTCCTTTTGGGAAATTCTTCCATCGCTTTTTGGTTCAGTATTTATTTATTATTATTATTATTTTTATAAGGGAACAAGGGGTTTATATAGTGGTCGCGTGAAGTGAGTAGGCATGAGATTTTCACCGTCAGTTATGCCCCTGCGTTATTCTCGCATTAATGGTGGGATACGCCCATTAATGAGGGGACGCGCTAGCGTGGGACGCGGAACGTAAGGATGCGGATATCTTGCCCTGGCGAGATGCGCAGAACCGTTGCGGGGGGGCTTGGGTTCTGCGCTCTCGGTTGATCGGGGAAGCCGAGGAAGCTCGGCCTGTCAGAAGGCTCAGAGACGAGCAGGGAGGCCGAGAAAGCTCGGCCTGTCTGATGGCTCGGAGACGAGCAGGGAGGCCGAGGAAGCCCGGCCTGTCAGATGGCTCGGAGAAGAGCAAGAAGGCTAATACTACTACAAATAAGGGTTACCCCTACGGATTTATCCGTGGGGGCAAACCGCTGCCCCTACGGATATCTCCGTAGGGGCGAAAAAATAACCTGTAGGTGCAAATGCCGTAGGTGCAAGTTGAAGCCCTGAACTTGTCCCTACGGGCAAAATCTTGCCCCTACGGAGTTCTGTGTAGGGCCAGTTTCACCTACGGAGTAGGCCGTAGGGTAAAAAAAGTTATTTTATTTACGGTTTTTTTTAAATATATTAACTGTACCTACGGAGATATCCGTAGGGCCAAGTTCTATCCCCTACGGATATATGCGTGGGTACTTATCCGTAGGGGCAAAATATCAGGATTTCTGATATTTTGCCCCTACGGATATATCCGTAGGGGCACTCCCAACCCCCTGGTACTGAGATCAGGGGGGAAATATCAGTTACTGCTGATATTTTGCCCCTACGGTTTAATCCGTAGGGGCAACATGTGTACCTACGGATTAATCCGTTGGTACACATTATCTGTATTTTTTTTAAAAAAAAAGGCTGCCTGATTTTTTCCCTCCCTGTGCACAATAATATATATATCAATAAAATATAAAATTAATCATCACACAACATATATCGCAGTATTCATAATCACATCTCACGCATATAATATACAAAAGAAACCCAAAAACTGAATATGATATAAATATAAACCAATATCAATATCAATATCATTTCAAAATGTAGTACAATATGTATGATATAAATAAATACATGTTTCAAAAAATAAGAATTAAAAAGCTACCCTAGCTCGGTCCAGCTCCACCTCTGATAAACGATAGAATCAAGCGCGCCTGCTCCTCGGTCAATAAACCATGCAATTCGGTGCGTGCGGGAGTCTGAGCGGCCTGTGGAGCTGGCGATGTGGTCTGCGCAGCCACCGTCGAGGTAGTCGCTTGCGGAGCCACGGCTGCGGGAGTCTGAGCGGGCGGTGGAGCTATAGGAGCTGTCTGCGGAACCACAGCCGATGTAGTGGCTTGCGGAGCCGCAGCCGAAGGAGATGCATGTGGAGGCTCGGCCGATGTACCCTGTCGCGTCTGGACCTAACGTGTGTAAGAAGCGTGTAAGAACTGTGTATTATTCGAATTCATATCATTATCAAGTTATTTCGAAACCCCATTTGGATATCTAGTTTGGAAAACCGTTGTTTATTTTAATTATATATGTATTTATGATTAACCAAACCTAAGTCTAAAACCAAATAAGCTCAAGCTACGTACTAATTATGGATATGTTGATATCTATAATATGACATGATATTTTACTATAAAGTAGTATACATACCAGCATCTTCTTCAACTCCTGAACGGTGGCCCTCAAGCTCTCCAGTTCCTGCTGGACACGTCGCTCACTGGAGACGGAGGAAGTAACCGCCGGGGTGGAGTCCAACCTCATATGGGCCCTGCTAGGGCCCAGTCCCCGGCCTCTCTCCCAACCTCCGTGGTGCCCTCCGTGTGCAGCGTCCAGAACTGGGGTCAGCAGCCTCGGATCGCTCTGTCCGGTAAAATCGATCCCCGAGGCCTCGGCCTGCTCAACCACCCGCTCCTACACCCACATTAAGCAGTAAAGTATAAGTATAAAATTTAAAATTGAACCTTCCAAAACTAAAATTTCAAATATGGGTAGAATAAATATTAACACTTACGCAATACTCCTGGGTAGCGACGTCGGGATATCGAAGCTCGCCCGTGGCGGGATCTGTCGAGGTGCCGTGGACGGCAAGATATGCGAACAGCACGCTCGGTGTACCACCTTGCGCCACGGTCCGAGCTGTCTGCAATATTAGAAAATAACTCTTAATATTAGAAATATTAGAAAATA
This sequence comes from Agapanthus africanus, assembly GCA_030015575.1. Lineage (NCBI taxonomy): Eukaryota > Viridiplantae > Streptophyta > Magnoliopsida > Asparagales > Amaryllidaceae > Agapanthus > Agapanthus africanus. The sequence goes on from CM057339.1 coordinate 726,281,093, forward strand.
ACTCTTAATGTTGCAGAATATCACAAAGGTCGGTCTATTGTAATTTACCGATAACTCCATGGCTCGAGTAATATTCCTCGAGCCACCTGTGTAAGTAGGGCAACCCCTCTTCGCCGACTTCCTGTTCTCTGTATTCTGAGCGGCATGTTTCTGCAAAACGCATTAACATTTAGTTTTCTAATTAACGAACACAAAAAAATAAATTATATCCTAAACAATGAATTACATTTAAAATACATACATGTTTGCGTTGGGAGTCGAAATATTCGCACAATAGAGGCCATGTCTCTACGTCGACTCTCGCAAACGCCGGAGTAGATAGGAGGGCCGCTCTCTCTGCCTCGGGGGTCGCCATACACAGGGAGTAGCAGTCGGCCTTCAGCTCATTCCTGTTGTATCGGACCTTGTCCTGCATGTTCTTCATCAGGCCATTTTACAGAGCATGAAGGTCGAGCACCCTCCCCGGGTGATCAGGGTCGGCTACAGGCTGAAAATCGTAATCCAACTGAAAATACAAAAAAAACATTGTTATTAGATTGCAAGTGTTAATAATAAATATATTGGATAGATCAAATGAAAATATATATTAATACGTACCCGAGCCTGATCAAAAAAGAGGGTGAATGAGCGCAGGTGCTGCTCGTCCCACTCAACGTGAAGTGGATAGTTCTTCACGAGCCGGCTCTCGTCCCCCATATACCGGCCGAACCTCTCGGCATGAGGACCGGTATAGAGATAGTCAGGGGTAAAAAAGAGGGTGAATGCTGCCTCCCCCTAGCTCTGTCAGGCCTCAGCCTATGGGACTGATTCGGGCCTCGAGTCCCTCTCTGGGGATGGGGAGGCCCTGCGTCTGCAAGAAATATCAAGATAATCAATATTAAGACAAAGTTGTATTAAGAAATCAAGGTTAAACGAAAATTGAAGTATGATATATACCTCCGGTGACTATCGCACGAGCCTGGGCCCGGGCAGCAGCACGAGCGAGACGATATTTCCGCCGGTGAGGAACAACTGGGGTCCCGGATACGGACGCATCCCCTCCAACTAGAAAATAAACATTGACGCTAAATTTCCATGAAGTTCATATTTATTCTATAGAGCATATGTAAAATGAATAAATATTTTATATTTATTCATACTAACCTGCAGACGATGCGGAGGGTATGGAAGCGGCAGGAGTGGCCCCTGCGGAAGATGTGAACGCACCACCTATAATTAGACAATTAAAAATAGATTATATAAGTAATTGCAAAAAGAATGTGTAGATCAATAATATAACGTTCTAAATCAATATGCATGCACTATAGGATATATAAACATACCCGCAGGTGCGGTGGTGTCACCACCTACAGCTAGACAATAATAAAAATTGCTAAGTAAGAGCAAAAGGAATGTATGTGTATTTATGATATAGCATTCTAAATCAATATACATGCACTATATGATATATAAACATACCTGGAGGAGCGGGAGTGACCTCTGTCCCAGATGTGGACGCATCACCAACAACTAGACAATCAAACATTGACAATATAAGTAATTTTGACATAAACAGGCATGAATATCTGTAATATTACATTCAAAATGGTTATGCGTGCAGTATACCTGGAGATGTGGCAAAATCCACATGGAAGGAGGCATCCGAAAGGGTCTCCGATCTGGGTGTAAGACCGGCCCTCTGAAGCTCCCTACGGAGCTCTCCGGGTGGCAGAACCGCTCTGCCTCTGCCTCTACCGTGGCTGGAGCTCCTGCCGCCCCTCGCTGCTCCCGACATCATCATCAAATCTAGATAAATAGTTCATGGACGCATTAGACAATCATTAAAATTATTGACTATATATGTAGAGAGCGTAAAATGTGAAGTAATAATATAACATTACTGATAACCTTTTTCGTTTCGTGGGCGCATTATACATATCTACTTGGATTTCATCGTCAATGTCATTTCTAACCCACGTAACTTCATGATCGGTCGAAGACAACCCGTCCTTCGAAACAGACGGTCGGAGCACTTTAAGCTTTCTCTCTTCTTCGTCCTCATCGCTGTCCTCGAATTCTGGGACATCGTAGACATCTCTGGGTTTCCATCGGCATACAACACTCCATCCCGGATGCTTCAAACACTGTGAGTAGTATACTTGGAACGCTTGGTTCGGAAAGATAAACGGATCTTCCTGACCGTAAAATCGAAGTGTGTTCACACTGGTCAACCCATATTCATCTTTCCAAGTCCTAAGATTGCTTCTCCACCTGTCCGTATCGGTTCGCGTATCGTACCAAGTACACTGGAATATATAAAAAGGTTATGATCGTCCGGGATAGTGGATGCCGAGTATACAATTTAAGTACCCATAATAAATCACACCGTCCGATCCTACCGTCGCAATCCCACTTTCTGAGTGGTTCTAGATGTTTCTATGTCCTTAACTTCGAATTTGTATCCAAGGACATCAAATCCTTTGTAATATGCAACCTCCATACTAGGAAATTGAGCAAAACATCTTGAATCACTCTCAAATGATGCAGACAAGTTCGGATCGTGGATCTAACAAAACAAATTTTACGACAAATACATAACGATACAAGTTTAGATTAAAACTGATAGCAATAAAATGTTATTCGAATAATTTACATGATCTGTGACCCAATCACAAAAATTATCCTGATGATATTTTTCCAAACGTTCTTCGTTCCAATCAGGATGCCCCTCACGTACCTCGTTAAAATGAATTCTGTTTTCGACAAATAATTATGACATTAATATTATATCATTTCATACACACACAAACATAGATATAACAATTAATCCAAAAAAACTTACTCTCTAATTTGTTCAAGACATGTGCAATTAAGCAAGATAAACCGGTATATCTTGTTGATAAACATAGTGTCTACCCTCTTATACTCGGCTTTACCATATGGCCCGTCTTGAATTCTTCGTGGTCGGTTAAGCCTTGTCTCAATGTTCTCATCCAGATAGCGGGAACAAAATGTGGTTGCTTCATCAAGAAGATAACCTTGTATGATAGAACCCTCTGGTCGATTTTTATTGCGTATATACTTCTTAAGAGTGTAGAGGTACCTAATGAAAATATGTTGAATAAATAAATACGGACATACAGGACAACAATAAATTTATAAATTGCGCGAAACGAAAAATTACACGTACCTCTCGACGGGATACATCCATCGATATTGTACCGGTCCGGCTAACTTCGCCTCAGTTGCAAGATGAACCGTCAAGTGTATTATGATATCGAAAAATGACGGTGGGAAAATACACTCAAACTTGCAAAGTATCAACGCAATAGAATTTTCTAGTTTATCCAGCGTCATAACCTCCAGTGTTTTAGCACACAACTCCCTGAAAAAACAATATAGGTCGTTGATTACTAGACCAACCGAGTCGGGGAGAGAAGTCCTGAGGGCTAATGGAAGAAGGTGCTCCACGATAACATGGTGATCATGACTTTTCAGCCCATCGATCTTGCCCTTCACAATTTTTATTTTCTTGCTGAATGATCCTGAGAAACCTGTGGGGACTTTCAAATCATGCAACACCTGCAGGAATCTTTTCTTCTCCGGTTGTGACATATGATAAGCGGCATTGGGAAGTACAAACTTGCCCAGTTTACCCGCTACCGGTCTAGGGTGCAATTCACTTCTTATTCCCCACTCTTGTAGATCCATCCGAGCATTCATGTTGTCTTTCGATTTCCCGTCTTTACAAAGAAGCATGTTAAGTATGTGCTCTGATACTCCCTTCTCTATATGCATGATGTCCAGAAAATGACGCACTGAATTTGTAGACCAGTACGGAAGCTCGAAGAAAATGCTTAACTTGTTCCAATATGGTGGTTTGACCTGTTTCGTCGGATCCATCCCGAAGGTCACATTATTGTAACCATCCCATTTAGCAGTCACGTCCTCTCCGGACAATGGGGATGGAGGTCCAAGAAGCTCCTGATGACCATCAAAGTGAACCGTGTCTAACCTATAGGGGTGGTCTGGAAGCAGGAATCGTCGATGGCCGCAATAACAAACCTTCCTGCTAAAATTCAAGAATTTCGATGTCGTGTGTTCATGGCAATAAGGACATGCTTTGTGACCATGTACGGAAGCATTCCATACGCAGGAAAGTCATTAATTGTCCACATTAAAACCGCACACAGTATGAAGGTTGTATTTGTGTTTGCATCATATGTCTCTACACCATCAATGAACAAAGATTTCAACTCCTCGATCAGAGGTCGGAGATAGACGTCGATATTGTTCCCCGGTGAGTTTGGTCCGTCGATAAGAAGATGCATCATAAAGTATGATTGGTCCATAGCCAACCAAGGCGACAGATTATAAATTATCATTACAACGGGTCATGTGCTGTGACTTCCAGCCATATAGTTGAATGGACAGAAGCCATCAGTAGCCAGTCCGAGCCGGACATTGCGAGGATCGCTACTGAAAATTGCGTGCCTCCTATCGATAACCTTCCATGCCGGTGAATCTCTTGGATGGCTCATTTTTCCATCTTCACTTGGAGGAGCACGGTGATGCCAAATCATTGCCTCGGCTGTTTTCTTGCACCTGAATAGCCTCTGTAGCTCTGTGTTATGGGAAAGTATCGTGCTATCTTCACAGGTATATCAGGCTTCTCATCAGAATCTTTCGGCTTATACCTGGCCTCTCCGCATGTTGGACACTCTTTCAAATCTGAATTCTCTTTCCGGTACAACACGCAATTTTTAGGACATGCTTGAATCTTCTCGCACTTTAGACCCAAATCAGACATCATCTTCTGGGCTCCGTAACAGCTGTCGGGCACGTTATTTCCCTGGGGCATAGAATCTTTCAAGAACGAAAGAAGCATTGTGAATGACTTGTTACTCCATCCATTTAGGCACTTAATCTGGAAAAGTTGGACGAACCATGAGAGCGTGGAATACTTCGTATTCTCATAAATTGGTTTTCTAGCATCATTCATGAAATTTTTTATTTATCCGCACGCGGTCCTTGACCGGAAGGAATGTCATCTTCGGTATGAATAGATTCACCTAGGGCAGCCTCTACCATATCCTACATTTCTTCTGATGGAAATAAATTACCGTCTTCTCCTTCTGCCGCATTATCGAATTCTTCTTCTTCTCCTGCCGCATTATCGTGTTCTCCTTGTTCTTCTGCCGCAGTACTGCATTCTTCTCCTTCCCCGTGATATTTCCAAGTTGTATAAAGTCTAGTAAACCCATATTTTACAATATGAAGCTCTGCCAATTCTACCTTCTGCCAGTACTTATTGCCACATCTATCGTACGGACAGAGAATCTTCTCTATTATGATCTTATTATGTGCGCGTGCAAATTCAATGAAAGCAGCAACTCCTGCGACAAACTTAGGTAGCATACGTTGTTGCCAATCCACATACATCCAGTCCTTAACTCTGACGTACTCATGGGCCATGTTAGACTGTATAACATATAAATTGTAGGTTATGGTGACTATATTGAGAAATATAAGAACGGGATAGTTACTGACAAAGGAGAAAATCGGTGTATATGCTTTGTGTGTGCGTTTGTCGTTGAAAAGAATAAATTATCGCACGTATGTTAACCGATAGACGGGGACTAAGTGGCGCTTTTAGTTTCATATATGAGTATCGATGAGAATATGAAGGTTTCATATTATCATATATTGATTTTAACTTGAAAATCTCGAATCACTCTCTAATTATGCGTTTGTTGTGTATTCTTGTTGTATGTGTGTGTTCCGGCTGTCGGGGGTAGGCTTCTATCCCATTAAGAATGTATAGAGCGAACACCCATCACTTGTGCTTTCAACCGTTTCGAGTAAATTTCGGTAGCACCTCCCCGTTGTTCTCCGAGTACACTGTAATAGAATAGATAATCATTTCAAAGCTGTGAAACAACGTTGAAATGAACATCTAATCTATCTTTGTACACGGAGAACCAGCGGAAAGGTACCGACGAAATATCTCGAAACGGATGAAAACACAAGTGAATGAATGCGTTTGCTTTATACATTCTTAACTTGTCCACACGGGACAAATCTATGGGTTACCATACGATTGAATTTTCTCGTCGCGTAGACTATACGACGGTTGTTAGTATCGAGCTATATTGTCCGATAGTTAACAACCTTCGTATAGTTCTATGTCACGACGAGCATCGTGCGTATGTTAACCGATAGACGGGGACTAAGTGGCGCTTTTAGTTTCATATATGAGTATCGATGAGAATATGAAGGTTTCATATTATCATATATTGGTTTTAACTTGAACATCTCGAATCACTCTCTAATTATGCGTTTGTTGTGTATTCTTGTTGTATGTGTGTGTTCCGGCTGTCGGGGGTAGACTTCTATCCCATTAAGAATGTATAGAGCGAACACCCATCACTTGTGCTTTCAACCGTTTCGAGTAAATTTCGGCAGCACCTCCCCGCTGTTCTCCGAGTACACTGTAAAAGAATAGATAATCATTTCAAAGCTGTGAAACAACATTGAAATGAACATCTAATCTATCTTTGTACACGGAGAACCAGCGGAAAGGTACCGACGAAATATCTCGAAACGGATGAAAACACAAGTGAATGAAGGCGTTTGCTTTATACATTCTTAACTTGTCCACATGGGACAAATCTATGGGTTACCATACGATTGAATTTTCTCGTCGCGTAGACTATACGACAGTTGTTAGTATCGAGCTATACTGTCCGATATTTAACAACCTTCGTATAGTTCTATGTCACGACGAGCATCGCACGTATGTTAACCGATAGACGGGGACTAAGTGGCGCTTTTAGTTTCATATATGAGTATCGATGAGAATATGAAGGTTTCATATTATCATATATTGGTTTTAACTTGAACATCTCGAATCACTCTCTAATTATGCGTTTGTTGTGTATTCTTGTTGTATGTGTGTGTTCCGGCTGTCGGGGGTAGGCTTCTATCCCATTAAGAATGTATAGAGCGAACACCCATCACTTGTGCTTTCAACCGTTTCGAGTAAATTTCGGCAGCACCTCCCCGCTGTTCTCCGAGTACACTGTAAAAGAATAGATAATCATTTCAAAGCTGTGAAACAACGTTGAAATGAACATCTAATCTATCTTTGTACATAGAGAACCAGCAGAAAGGTACCGACGAAATATCTCGAATCGGATGAAAACACAAGTGAATGAAGGCGTTTGCTTTATACATTCTTAACTTGTCCACACGGGACAAATCTATCGGTCACCATACGATTGAATTTTCTCGTCGCGTAGACTATACGACGGTTGTTAGTATCGAGCTATACCGTTCGATATTTAACAACCTTCGTATAGTTCTATGTCACGACGAGCATCGCACGTATGTTAACCGATAGACGGGGACTAAATGGCGCTTTTAGTTTCATATATGAGTATCGATGAGAATATGAAGGTTTCATATTATCATCGAGTATAATATATTGGTTTTAAATTGAACATCTCGAATCACTCTCTAATGATGCGTTTGTGTGTATTCTTGTTGTATGTGTAACATGATTTTAAACCATTGAGATCAAAATTGATAGAACTGATCATCCTACATTGCAATGGCATTCATGAACCAAAATCTATTATTACAATGGCATTCATCTATAACAATCAACAATTAAAACTATAAATGTAGGATACTGATATCATAAAGCGTTATACGCAACATATGAATTCACATGACTGAAACATGCATCAAAAAAACATGTTCATCCAAAAGAAAGGCCACTGTCAACAAATATAGACAAATACGTCATAAAACAGTAACTAATTAACAAGTTGATTAGCATCTGGATCAAGAAAATGATAGGAAAAACAATTGACTATGATCTATAATGACAAGTCTATTACCCTGACTCTCGACTAACAAAGGTGGCTTTTCGTCCTCGGTAGCTTGATAATTGGGATTTCATGGCGAATAAAAATATGCATATGTCGTTTGACCGGGAACTTCAATAAGAAACTCAATGAGGTCGGGTGTACTGAAGTACGCTTTGTATTTCGCTATATCAGGTGATGAAGCCGAAGCCCTAGCTAGCCCCAGCCCCATCCCAACCGAATCCTATCGAAGGTAAAGAACGTCCTTACACTTTCATATTTCTATTAATGATGCAAGTCTCCACCAAGTCAAATTCTTGCAATATCATTCTTTTTAGAGTATGTCTAATTTAATAGATAGAATTTTCAAAGTTTGGCAACCAAGAAAAAATAATAAGGGATTTCACATACATGCCAAAGCTTTGATTATTTATTTATTTATTTTCCATTTCATATTAGTATTTTTATATGTTTGATGATGGAAAGAAATACAAATTATATTAGAACATTGTACATACCTAATTTCCACTTGAAATTGATTTTTTCTTTTATAAGTACTCCTTGACATATAGTAACAAACAATGTTTGATTAGAAGGACCCAAGATTTTCTCGATCAAGAATAATTTTAGTAATCAAACTAGGCTAAAATTGCTGGAAATTCCTCTCAGGTTTGCCAAATTCAGCAAACCCCAACCCCAACCTAACCCTAACCCCAGACCCAGCCCCACCCAAACCCCAACCTAACCCTAGCCCCAGCCCCAGCCCAGCCCCAGCCCACCCCAGCCCCAACCTAACCCTAACCCCAACCCCAGCCCCAGCTAAACCCCAACCCTAACCCTAACCCCAGCCGCAGCCCCGGCCGAACCCCAACCCCAACCGCAACCCCTGCCGAACCCCAACTCCAACCGCAACCCCAGCCCCAACCATGAACCCTAGTCCTAAAATAATCAAAAATTTGTTTAGTTGAAGATTTACTAACCTGTGCGATGGAGGAGACGATCGATCGGTGGCGACGACGAAACGGAGGCGATGACGAAAACGGCGACAAGGAAGAACGGTGACGAGAACGGCGGTGGCGACGACGAGAACGGCGGGAATGATTTGGGGATTTTGGTTCGCGCGCGATCGAGAGAGAGAGAGAAAGAGATAATCAGCGTAGACGATCTGTACCTTTTTAATTAAAATCGCTATTTAGTTGCCCATACGGATTTGTCCGTAGATCCTTGGTTTGCGGCTCCGTAGGGACAAACACCAAATTAAGATTTAATATTTTTACTCTTGAACGTCTTGGACCGTAGGGGCAACCTTCTAGCCCTACGGCTTAATCCGTAGGGCCAACATAAATCTGCACCTACGGATTTCAATATCCGTAAGGGCAACTCCCTATTGTAGTAGTGTAAGCAAGCTCGTTGGACTGAGGTGAGTTGTTGGCTGTTTGCTAGGTGAATGTGGAAAGTACTCAGGGAGGTCTCCGAAAGGTTGGATGCATTCTCGGAGACGAGGTCCTGAGGAACGCCCCTACTGCATCTCATTTATTCCACCTCCGTAGCCTTCGGGATACGGTGTCGTAATCTAAGAAAATACCACTTGTGAGCTTCATCAGTATGCATGTTATGTTCATTATCTGAAGCGTCCAGGTTGAATTTTTTTAACACAAAATATTGAGCATATATCTTTACGGTATCACACTTATTTTCATCAATTTGAAGAAAATTAATCTTTTTACATGATCATTATCTGAATTATAGAAATAAGCATGTAAGAAACTACCATTTCCGTATTAAAATTTGATTGGTCTTTTCTTTTTATTGGATGCATGTCTCCAGTTTGATTTTTCTGATTTTCTCTTGTCCAACCAACTTTCTTATGCCTCCAAAATTAATATTAAAAAAAACTTAAAATCACATATTGCATTTTCTGATGGATACACAATTTATAAACAATAGATCCCCATCTTTTACCTACAATAGATTTCTCATAATAATATTCCTAATGTAAAGGGAGTAAATGTCAATTATGTATTCATGAGAATGGTTTTTTTTAACCTAAATGAAAGTTATATTAATCATGTGTACATTTGTGTATATTACTTGTGTTAAAGATACATATATATCAGAGGAGGTGTGGAAATTAACAGAGTCTATATTGTGGAAAATTGAAGGAAAACCATTATTTATTGATAAAAAAGAAAACTATAATGATATGATATCATAGGAGTACAACTCTATCTTTTTATTTATAATAAACTCTTAGGGTTTAATACTTGACCATCAAGTAATCCTAACTTGACTGCTAAGTAAATCATAATCTAATTAAATCCAATCCATTCAAAATCTTACTAATCTCTGAGACATATCAAATCCTATCTTTCAAAAATACATTTCTTATTCTTAACACTCCCTCTAAAACTGAAGGGCGCATATGATGTGCTTTCAGCTTGTTACAAAACTAAATTTTCATTCTAAAAATAAAACTTGCAATTTCAGCGAATCTTCTAACGTCTTTTGTGCTTTCTTGAAAATTTGACTTTCATGCTGGCTTGAAATTTTTCTTCAGTAATTCATTTTGGAAACCTGCAATTTGATTTGAGCCGAGATAATATTCTATGAAGAGTTTTGATTGAAACCTTTTGTTTCGGTGAAACATCGTTAATAGCTTCTTCAAACACTTTTATAAGTATGTCATATCGCACACACTTTCGTGAACTGTCGCTAACAACGTCTTCAAACAACTAGTTTAATGACCTAGAGGTCATCACACACAAATTTAATGATTTTGAGACCAAAATACCAGTTTAAGTACTTAGTGGTCACCAACAAGTTTAATGATTTTGAGGTTAATATACCAGTTTAAGGACTTAGAGGTTACCCACAAGTTTAATGACTTTGATTTCAATACCGTAAGTTTAATGAATATGAGGTCAATCAGCCAGTTTAACGACTTAGAGGTCAATCAGCTAGTTTAACGATTTTAAGATCAATCAACAAATTTAACGAGTTTGAGGTCAATAAAGAAAGAGCTTCAACTAACAAGTTTTACCAATAAATTCAATATCTTCTAACAAATATTTTCAATCTCAACTTCCAACAAATTTAACGAACCAATAAACTTCATCAACTTCAAATATCAACTTCATCTTCAAATTCAATATCGATGGGTACTTCGAACAAACAAATTTCGTCAACTTCAAATCTTAATTTCATCTTCAATTTCAACATCAATGGTTACTTTACCCATGTATCCTATATATCATATATCTCCTCCATAAGTAAATCTTTGAAAGAAGATCCACGTGGGGAAAAAATAGTGTTATCAAAAGAACACCACACCACGTAAGAAAAATGACAACTTTCAACAATTTCAGACTTTTAACTTCGTCAATTTTTCTTCTTCTCAACTTCACCATTTTTTCAACTTCACCATTTTTTTTTTCAGAAAAGGGTGCAGCCTCGAGGTGGCTAAAATCTAGGATTTTAAGAAATGATCCCTTGACGGATGAGATTATTGACGGTTGAATCAACTTCGATGGTGAACTTGTTCTTTTGCCCGATAGTTTTATCTTCAGCAGAGACGTTCAAATACCATTAGCATCGATATCGATGAGAGAAAGGATGCCTTTTTTTTGAAAATAAAAGAGACACGAATTTTTTGTTGATTATTTGTTAAGATTAAGAAATATATTTATGAGTGATATGGTTTGACATGTTTGAGTGATTGGTAAAATTTAGATTTGATTATATTTAATTAAATTATGATTTATTTAGAAGTCGAGTTAGGATTATTTGGTGGTCAAGTATTTAACCCTAAGAGTTTATTATAAATAGAAAGGTAAAGTTATACTCCTCTGATATCATATCATTATTGTTTTCTCATTTACAATGGTTTCACTTCTATTTTCTACAATGTAGACTCTCCATTATTTTCCGTTCCTCTTTTAATATTTATGTTTCTTAACATGATATCAGAGTTCGGGTGTACGTTTGTTTGTCCACGTTGCACATGAGTTTTGAGCCCTCGCACGGGAAGTTCTTTTTGTCCATGTGCGTTGCACATGAGGGATAGTGCTGAGAATGTGGTTAACATTCAGTCCCACATTTGAAAAATTATGAGATGCATATGAGTATAAAATATAAGTTGGGATAAACCTACATGAGGCTTCAGTCTTTTGGATGGAGTCTCACTGTATTAAAAAGCTCATGTGCATTCATGTGTGGACCCATGTGTTGTGGGCTCAAATCGAGTTTTACATGGTATGAAAGCTCGGGTGTTTGTTTGTTTATCCACGTTGTACATGATATTTGAGCTCTCGCACGTGAAGTTCTTTTTATGTATGTGCATTGCACATGAGGGGGTGGGTTGAGCATGCGGTTAACATTTAGTCCCACGTTGGAAATTGTGAGATGCATATGTGTATAAAATATAAGTTGGGATAAAAACTCCGTAAGGCTTGAGTCTTTTGGATGGAGTCCCACTGTATTAAATCTTTATGTGCATCTATATGTGGGCTCATGTGTTATGGGCCCAAACTGAGAAATCAAAGAATTCCGTTATTTAAAGATGATTTGTCCCCTTCGGTTTTCGTTGTTCCTCTCATATCAGACCTCATTTGAAAAAGAGGTTGAGTGAACAACTTATCTTTAAATCCTTGGATATTCATTTAACGTGATAAAATACCGCACTTTCTGTTCATTAGGACGGCTAAAGAGAAATAATGAGTTTTAACCCTTTTTTTTATATGAAATATCCATCCTAATAGTGAAGATAATTAGATTGTACTTTAATCTTGAGAAAACTATATTGTTGGACAAATTTTCTTTTGTATATATTGCATAATATATATTGCATAAAGGGCTTAACTGTAAAATAGTCTGAAACCCGTAAAAATACAAGAAGATAGAAAGATTATTCAATTATGTAATTTTTGGAATTGATTGTTACTCGTATTTTAATTCTTTAAAAAGTATACGTGGACATCTTTTCCAAAGGAGCTTACCATTTCCTATCTTTTAGATTTTTTAGTAATTTGAGACAAAATTTGATTAGTAAGATCTCTTGCTCAATTTGTTTAATAAAAACGAAGCGGCAATGAATCGAGTTAGGATCTAAACATAAATTGATAATTTCCATCAATTAATAGACAGGTAAATTAGTAATCAACTATGTTCATAAACAAATAAATATTTTGCTTACATGTGGAATTTGTTTAAGAGAGAGAGAAAACATAGTGGAACATGCATGCATGGTACCCACTTGCTTATTATTTATAATAGTAGCGGAAAACATGTAACCGGAAATAACTTGCGTTAACATGATACATGATCCATGATCATGTTATTATTTCGCCCATGATATTCTATGTTATCATGGTCAATGGTGAGTGAGTAGGTATATCCCCATTTTTTTTTTGTTTTTTTTTTGTTTTGTATACCTGTGTGGCTCGGATTCAATAGTAATTCAATAGTAACATGGTTAATAATAACAACACCCCCAATAAATTGAACGCTACAATGAAATATATCCAAAGTATCAAAACTATTATATGCTTGTGAAATGTTTTTTTGTTACTTGCTTCTCATTTAATTCGTAATCTTTACTGATCGATGATTCAAAAGAATATTAAAAAAAGAACAATTTGTTTGTTGCATTTAGAATTTAGATTTCTGGATGAAGATGGACATTGGTAACCATCTATTTAAAAATGCTTGTAAGGTTATTTCTTTAAATTTAATACAATAGTTCTATATAACGTTGTAGAATTAAACACTGCTAATTTAATTAATTGCATTAATCTAACAAAAATGACAAGCATAGATACTATAAAAACATAATACTGAAAAAGGTATGGCCACCCTTAAAAAACAAGGAGAAAACATAATATGAGGTGGTAGGATAGGATATTTCCATTATTGACGGCTTAAAATTCAACTTTTTCGTCAATTCATTTCAACTATCAACATCCACCGTCTTTATCATAATGTCATCAAATATGTGTACATAAATTTTTGTGTGAATTGGTTATTGATCACCCTTGAATCAAATGATTGAAAATTAATTCAAGTCCTAACGATAAACCATTTCACGATCCTTGACGAAAGGGCTTAAATTGTCTAAACCATATGAGAATTGGTGTGGCCATATTTTAGAACTTAGAGATTAATATGGCTATGCCAATCGTTTAAAAAGTTGACGGATGGTTTACATTTCAAACCGCCAATAAAGGAAATTACTCACCGGATTACTTTATACGGATTGGGGGATTGCTATTATTGTTATTTTTCCATACTTTTTCTAAATCTGAACCTCATATCACAGATCAAAAAAAGAAAAACTATGTGTCACATGTTTCATCTTCTCGCTCTCTTTCTGTATTTTTTTAGACATCTTATACCCTCCGAACCCCATCTATTGAGTTGAAGTATAGATAAAAAAAAAAATTGATGTCTGGCATAGACATTTGTGTTAAACTTGTCCGTCCGAACCCTTTCAGGTCCGAAGCAAACCACTTTCTATATTCAATCCGACTGAATATATAACAAAGACATTTAATTCTAAATATTATATTGCAGTTAATGCAATTTAAAGCCTAATTTTCAAATTTAACACATATTGTCAAACTATAATTATTTTGCACATATATTTGGCAGAGCTCAATTAATATAATTTCAATATTTTTTGATAATTTATAATAGGCAAATCCCCCAAAACCTGCAAAAACCGACCCTCTTGTCCAAACGAGTCTGAAACCGGAAGTTATGGATTCGGGCTTAACAATTGTAAACTTGTTGGATCGGAGAGTTTTGGATTTAGGTTTTACTTTTTTGGTGAGATATAAAATTTATCAAGAACCGATCCGACCCGATCCACTTTCATCCTGAATCCACTTCATACTCCGCATCCTCAAAAACAAGATTAAATACATTAAACATGTAGTGCTTCAGTTCATATGGACCTTGCTAAGCTTTAGCTATCATGTGAATGTAATGAAGACCATAAATTAGGGGCAGTTTGGTAGCTTGTAGTTGCAAAAGCAATGCATTTACAATTACATGTAAATATAAATACCGTGGTTGTAACTTCATTTCTTTGTTTGGTTAAAATGTAGTTGTAACTATATGTTTTGCAAAACATGCGTTTGTTTGGATGTAGTGGCAACATAATAACAAACTTTTCTATTCTCTTTTGTATTCCAACTCATGCAGTTGCAAAAGCACTTAATTTAAGTGTAGTTGCAACCACATGTTTTTTAATATGATTTTATTTTCTAATTACAAGCCGAAGTAGCAATCACTTAAACCAAATACTTGATTTTCTAATTCGATGACGTTGTGATAGTGCTCGGCATTGGCGATCCCCAAGATCATGACACGTGGCAGGTGACATATCCCAGAACTCAGAAGAAAGGGTCCGCAGGGGCCGACCAGGCCACCCCGTACCCGACCTGCAAGCACAAGCTGGCCACCCTCGGGGCCCCTGCAAATTGGGCTTCTCGGCCCCTCAGCTTGCCCTGAGCTTCCACCAGACCAAGACTCCTCGGCCTCCTTGCTCGTCCCCGAGCTCCCGGTCGAGGCCGTCTTCCTCGGCCCTCCAACCAACCGCATCGCTCACAGGCGTAACCGCCGCTCCGCGAATCTCGCCATGCGCGGATTTTACGCCAGCAACGTCCCACGTTCCACGCCATCGCGATCCCCATTAATGGGCGATCCGCTCTCTACGCGAGCGTGACGTCGGGAGCGTAACTGCCGGCGAGATTCTCGCGCCTGCTGCTGCATTCCACCGCCGCTATATAAACCCTCATCACAGAGGGGTCAAGTAAGCCATTTTTTACTCTTTAAGCCGTTACTCAGCTTGGATCTCATCACTAACTTGATCGTCGGAGGGTCTTTGGTGGTACCAAACCACCCCAGGACTTCTTTGCAGGTACTCGGCACCGAACTCCTCATATCACCTCTTCCACCAAAACCCATTGAGACCCACACGCAGCGGAAGGTGACCACCTAAGTCCATCAGGAGATCAGCGGAAGACAACATCTGACGGAGGCCTGAAAAGGAGCTCCATCAGTTGGCGCCGTCTGTGGGAACGTGACTCCACAAAAACAAAAGTTGGCATTCCGATCTCCGTCCACATGGCGCGCGATCACCCTGAAGATCCAGGTACCATCCGCCGCCTCCCCCTCATCGGAGGCGCGGATGAACCTCCTCCGGCGACCGTCATCAACGCCCTCGCTGGCCGATAGACCGACTAAAGTCCAAACGGCCAGGCCAGGGCCCCAGATCGCCGCTCCCCCGCCTCGAGAAGACTCTGCCCTCGTCGGCACGGCTGACCACCGGCAGGCTACGTCCCATGGCCATAGATCTCACGGGCCGATACTCGTCCGCTGGGCGATCATTGAGCCTCCTCTGGCGGAATCGAAACGACGCGACCCTGGCACTTCGCCTCTCAGCACAATCGATGCGCGTGCTACGCGCACGTTCATCGCGACCGTTTCTGTTCTCCATACCTGCAAATGGATGGTCGGGCGAAACCTCATGAAGAATCAGCCGAGCAGCTACCCTGCTCGGTTATCCCTGGCTGGTAGCTTCCCTACCGCAACGCCAGGGATCAGAAAATCCTCCAGAGGCAGTCGAGCCCGACCCTCGCTCGGCTATCCCTGGCGGGTAGCTTCCCTACCGCGATGCCACGGATCAAAAAGCCCTCCCAGAGGCAGTCGAGCCCGAAGATCCCTCGCTCGGCTATCCCTGGCGGGTAGCTTCCCTACCGCAACGCCAGGGATCAGAAAGTCCTCCCAGAGGCAGTCGAGCCCGAGGATCCCTCGCTCGGCTATCCCTGGTGGGTAGCTTCCCTACCGCGACGCCAGGGATCAGAAAGCCTTCCCAGAGGCAGTCGAGTCCGAGGATCCCTTGCTCGGCTATCCCTGGCGGGTAGCTTCCCTACCGCAACGCCAGGGATCAGAAAGCCCTCCCAGAGGCAGTCGAGCCCGAGGATCCCTCGCTCGGCTATCCTTCAGGACACAAGCCCTCGCCAAGAGGCACCGGACAATAACCCTGCCCGGCCAAGGGTCCTTGGTAGGCTTCTTACAGCCCCTCCCGCGCTAAGGACCAATGTCCTCCCAGAGGCAGTCGAGTCCTTGCTCGGCTATCCCCGGCTGGTAGCTTTCTACCATAACCGACAGGGATCAAAGTCCTCGCCAAGAGGCACTGGGCAGTAACCCTGCTCGGTCCCTGTCCTGAAGGATCAAAAGTCCTCCCAGAGGCAGTCGAGCTCGAGGATCCCTCGCTCGGCTATCCATGGCGGGTAGTTTCCCTACTGCAACGCCAGGGATCAGAAAGTCCTCCCAGAGGCAGTTGAGCCCGAGGATCCCTCGCTCGACTATCCCTGGCGGGTAGCTTCCCTACCACAACGCCAGGGATCAGAAAGCCCTCGCCAAGAGGCTCCGAGCAGCTACCCTACTCGGCCATCCTTCGCAGGCCTCTGACGGCCCCTCCAGCGTCCAGGATCAAAGCCCCCGCCAGGAGGCACCGAGCAGCTACCCTGCTCGGCCATCCTTCGCAGGCCTCTCGTGGCCCCTCTAGCGTCAAGGATCAAAGACTTCGCCAGGAGGCACCGAGCAGCTACCCTGCTCGGCGCATCCCCAGCGGACATCCTCCTGCCCATCAGACGCTGATGGTCTGAAGCCCTCGTTGCGAGGCCGCCGAGATCCTTCTTGCTCGGCGCATCCCCAGCGGGCATCCTCCTGCCCATTAGACGCTGAGGATCTCAAGCCCTCACCGCGAGGCCGCCGAGTTCCTTCTGCCCGGTGCATCCCCGGCGGGCGTTTTCCTGCCCATCAGACGCAGAGGATCTGAAGCCCTCTTCGCGAGGCCGCCGAGCCCCTTTCTGCTCGGCGCATCCCAGCAGGTAGCTTCCTACCCAACAAAGACAAGGATCAAAGTCCTCCTTAGAGGCAGCCGAGCGGCTTCCCTGCTCTGCTATCCCTGGCCGGTAGCTTCCCTACTCGCAACGCCAGGGATCAAAGCCCTCGTCAAGAGGCAACCGCGCAGCTTCACTGCCCGGTTATCCTTAGCAAGCCTTCTACGGCCTCTCCAACGCTAAGGATTGAAGTCCTCCTTAGAGGCAGCCAAGCGTCTTCCCTGCTCGGCTATCCCTGGCTGGTAGTTTCCCTGCCCGCAACGCCACGGATCAAAGCCCTCGCAAGAGGCATCTGAGCGGCTACCCCGCTCGGTCATCCCAGGCTGGCGGTTGCCTACCCACGACGCCAGAGATCAAAGCCCTCGCCAAGAGGCAACCGCGCAGCTTCACTGCCCGGTCATCCTTAGTGGGCTTCTTACAACCCTCCAGCGCTAAGGACCCAAGCCCTCGCTTGGTCATCCCTGGCGGGTAGCTCCCCTACCACAATGCCAAGGACCAGAAGGCCCTTGCAAGAGGCGACTGAGCGGCTTCCCTGCACAGTCACCCCCGGATGCGGGTCAATGCTCGGAATCAGAAATGCTCGCCGGCCCACGGAGGATACAAACCCCTGTGAGGGGCGTCAAGTCTATTCCCGTCGAGACGATCTCCCCTTGACTCCGGGGCCCAGGGAAATACCTCCTTGGCAGCACGCTCATCGGCCAGCGATTGAAGTCAACTCGACGGGAGATCGCCAGACAGATGGCCAACCTGACATAAAAGCACAACGGTACAAGCAAAGATATCTTACGAGCATTCTTCACAAACAGATGGTAGAGCGCGACATAATTCTATGGAGCCGAAGAAAAACTTAAACTTTATTACTACCAAAGGCAAAAGTTTTTACAAAGGGTATTTTTCTTGGCTCCCCAGCCTTACAAAATTCAAGAAAACAAAGTAAAAAGAGAAGAACGGGGGCTCTACACCTCGGGTCCAGGTAAGACCTCGAGGTCCTCGACCTCCACCACGTGGCGCGCCGGGTCCTCGGCCACCTCCTCGCCGGGAACCCCTTCCCCTTGCTCGTTGGCGCCCACGAGAGGGAACTCGGCCCGGAGCTCTGCGTCGTCGAACTCCGGCATCCGGGATTTGACGGCATCGAGGGCGTCGTGCCAAATGCGGGTCGTGGCCATGGCCAAGTCGTCATAGAAGTCTTCCGACTTCTTGTAGCTATCCACCGCCCTCGATTCAGCCGACTTGGTCGCCTCGGCCGCCGTCCCCAGCTCCTTTCGGAGGGCCTTCACCGTCCTCTTCAGGTTGCCGGCGAGCACCTGGGCGTCCTCGAGCTTGCCCTCGGCGATCACCGCAGCCTCACGGTGCCGGGTCACCTCCCGTTTCCCGGCCTCCAGCTCGCCTTCCAAGGCGGCGACCCTCGCCGACAACGCCTCCAGCTCCCGCTTGGAGCTCTCTTGCAGCGAGGCGAACTGACCCGCAGCCTCCAGCGCCGGAGCTACCACCTCGGCCTCCATGCGCAGGGCGAGGACTAAGTGCTGGAGAACCTGGAAAACATGAAAAAGATCAGAAAGATGAAGAGGGCACCAAATCTCACAATGAACCGGGGGCTCACTTGCACGGACTCTTGGGCGATCGACGCCAGCTGGGCCCTGAGGGTCCCCCCAAGAACTCGACCCCCATCCGAGGTCTCTATTTCATGCAGGAGACTGTCCGCAACCGACAGCCCCGACGGCACCGCGAACCGGAGCCTCCCTTCCTCCACTACGGTCGGCGAGGACCGGCCCCGGGAGGGTCTTCGGGAACTCTTCTTGAGCGGCTCCGAGGGGGAGCATATCTCCTCTTCCGAGGCTGTGTCCTCCAGAATCAGGGCCCGCTTCCGACCCGATGCTCTGCTGGGGCCCGGGGCGGGATCCGCCACCAAGCGTCCTCGAGATGCCGCTACCGGGGCAGTAGGAGTCGGGGCGGGCGGTGCCCGAGAAGAGCTGGCACCCCCAGCCCTAGCAGGTTGCCTCGGCCGGCGCATAGCATCTCGGAGAGAGACGAAGTCTATGGATCCCGCATGAAACAAACACCCAACAGATCAGCAACACGAGTAAAATGTAAACCCAAAAAGAAAGCCTAACTTACCGACGAACTCGACGGGGCTAAGCCCGGCCCAGCTCAAAACCCTCTCGGACAGCAGCACGTCGTGTCGAGGGATGGGCTCCCATGAGGCCACTCTTACCGCGGCGGGGTCATCGGACAAGTTTCCCGACAGACACTTCTCCCTCGACCACTTGGCGGGCACCGGCCAGTCCTCGCCCTTGGGAGGGGAAACGAAGAAAAATTTCCTTTTCCAATCATGAATGGATGAGGGCAAGGCCACGACCCCACTCCCGGCAGCGACCCCCGGCCGCTTCCTAAAAGTAAAATAAACCCATCTCGGGTCGCCTGCTCGACCGCCAGGGTGACTCTTGAAGACGAGGCAGGAATTGAGAAGGGAAACACTGAAGGGAACCGCTTGCAACTTCAGGCGGATCATGAACCCGAGGAGAATCCTCCACGCGTTCGGCACTAACTGGCCGGGGGCCAAACCGAAGAAATTCAGAGCGGCGATGACCTCAGGAGAGAAGGGCAAGCGCATTCCGCCCCCAAAAGCTTCAAAATACAGGGCAATCTCCCTGCCCCGTACCTATGGTTTGACCGCGCTTCCGCGGCCATTCAGTGAGATCATGCCCCCAAATTTGCACATTAGCTTCTATATTGGAATTTGAGGTTTTTGGTATATATCTTTTGGGCCCAGATTTTGTTACTGTTCAACAGATGTTCGTGGGGCCCACTTCGTGATATTTAGTCGATCGAAATTTAAACATGTTAGTTTACAGTGCTTACATTATATCTCTGACCGGGAATGTCATTTGATCGGTAAACCACGTCTGATTGCTATAGTTCTTTTAGACGGGTTTGCGAACGTGACATTCGCGTTGATGTTCTGTATTGTGCTGTGATGTTGCGGATTTGTCGTGGTGGATAGCAGTATGCAATGATAGTGCAGTTTGGATTTATTTGTACATTTGATATTACGGAGCGAGCGTCCAACTTGTGGACTGCCGTCACTGCCTGTTGTATAATATTCTTTTGGGGCACGACCAGGTTGCGGTCGATGTACCTGTTGTACTATTTTTCCATTTCTGTACTAGGTTTTACCCCGCGACGGAGTGCACGGATAGCCTGGTTCTGGAGGGCAACGGATCCGCATCTCATGGCTTTGAGAGGCAGAGGGGCCTCACTCTAGAATTGGCAGACTATTCGCCGCACTCGTAGGAGGTACAGGTTGACCCAAGGAGGGGTGCCCAAGATTACCGGATTCCGTGAAGTGCTGGGTGGTCCATTCACTTTGCTGTAGGGGGCTGCCTCGCTTCAGGTTTTGGCGGGTAACTTGCCGCACCCATAGGGGTCTAGGTTTCATTGCACAGGCTATCCACACGACAGGGGAACGTCGGGTTTCAGCAGCGGCTCTGTGAAACTCGGGGATCCCAGATTATCTGTATTGTTCTGTGATACTTATTACTTTTCTGTAATGTTGCATATTATCACGCCTGGAGCGATTATTGTATATTGGTTTATATAATATTAGATATTGTATATGTTTTACACCCGCGCTAGTCCAGTTCCCGCTCTGTCGTTAGTTAAGTAACCTAACGGGTGATGACGGGACCCAGTGACGAATGCGGATGGCATATACGTACATTTTATTTTCGTTCTTTTCTGGTGTGATTGATTGATGGGACTGCGTTGATTCTGATCAATGCAAAGGAAAACAAACCTGTATGCAGTTGTTGGAACAAATTTAAAAAGTGTTATTGCAAAGACGTTTCCTTTTGTTTTGCATAGCGGTATTCAGTGGAATATCCTGCACCTCATTCGACGGGGCAAGGGCCGATATCCCTTCACCGGGACTGACCCCTTGGGCAGAAGTTTGCGTCAGGGTAATAACTTCACTATAGTCGATTACATGTTGCTTTGCACCGCGGTATTCGGTTGGAATATCCTGCACCTCATTCCACGAAGAAAGAGCCGAGATCCCTTCACCGGGACTGACCTCTTTAGCAAAGGTTTTCGCCACTATATTTTTAAAAGCTATCAGGTTCCTTCAGCGATATCAAGTTCGTTACGTTAAAGGTTTTTCGCCAAAAACCAGCTGTAGCCCTCCGTCACTTCTTTTGGGTATTCAGTAGTATTCAAGCTATGTATTTTGACCTAACGCCAAGGCATAGTGTTTGGTAGCTGCTGGGTATTCATTTGTTGCATAGATAGATGAGTTGGTTTGGGACAGCCGTTCTGCCATTTTGACCTAACGCCAAGAGCATGTGCGGGTGGGTTCAAATTAACAAGATAGTGACGGGTAGAACTTGGCATGTGACTTATGACATTTTGACCTAACGCCAAGATTATAAGAGCATGGGGCAAAAATCATATCGGGAGTTTCTAAAGAAACTAAAACTTGCCAAGTATGCGCATACCTTCTGGAGTATGAGTAACGTGGATGCATTCCATCACGTTATCATGCGATGAGAGTTGGATCCCGATTCCCACTGATGAGTTGGTTTACTCTTCGGGTGATCCCGATTGATTCTTCTTTCAGATTTGGAGGAGAATTTAACAGGACAGTGGGAAGGTTCCGGATTAGATTAAGTGATAACCATTCTGATCTAGATTAGAGTGCACGCAGAGTGTTTCTTTTCTCTCTCTCTTTGGCAGCGACCTTTGATCGACCCTAGACTATGACTCAGTGACCAAGTTGACCGAACCTTCGTAAAATACTGGCTTTTGGATTGTCTGAGTTGCATAAGCCATTGCCACTCCTTCTTTTACCCTTTGCATTTCTCAGAACACCCCGTATTACTACGGACATCCACTTCCATTGGATAGATCCATCGTATGGTTATATACGAACTCGAAGGGACTTCTTCGAGGATGGATCAAGGTTCAGGAGAAATAGAATTGGTTTATTCAGTTGTCTTTTATTATCACCTTCTCTCAGGTTGCGATGGCTCCTTGGTTTAGGAGAGTACACCTATTACGCTTATTGGATAGTCTTATTCCAAACCATAGGCAGGTGCCGAAAGGTAGGGAATGAAGAAAACCAATTAGCCTAAGTAGGGTGTGCAGAAGGTAATATGTAAAGACAAAATAAAGGGATTAGAAAGAGGGCAAAGTAAATTGCGACTGTTATCATTCATGACCAAAACCGCGTACTTCATCGCCACTCCTATTTCACCTTTAAAAGAATAAGGTATTATTCAGATGTCTTTTATCATCACCTTCTCTCAAGATGCGAGTACTCCTTGGTTTAGGAGGGTACACCTATTATGCTTACTGGATAGTCTTCTTCCAAACCATAGGCTGGTGCCGAACGGTAGGGAAGGAAGAAAACCATTTAGCCTAACGACGGTGTACAGAAGGTAACGACTAAAGACAAATAAAAGGATTTGGAGAGATGGCAATAAAATATACGGTTGAAGTCATGAATTGATTATGGAAGAGGCATTGCTATGAATACCAGGATACCCCTACGAAACATTTTCATGTTTCAGTGCATTGTTAAAGGAAAACTGTTTTCCCGATTAGATACTTACTCCAAGGGTATGTATTTACCAGGTTTCATTCTCATATCTGTATGGTTTTTACAGATGATGAGTGGGAGTAAATTATTGGGAATTAGGTGATTATCCTCATTATATCAGAATTCGTTGTAATTGGTGATATTTGAGGAAATCGCCAGGGTACAGTTTTCAACCTATGATGCACAAGTTTTGAGTTATTCAACTCAGCGGACTTATACAGAGTATTATATGTTGTCCAAGTGTCCATCAGGACAAAGGGGTAGGTCCTCGTACTATGTTCTGTTTACTTATAACTTCTCTAGTATTTAGACAAGTGTTTCGTAGAAATACAAGGTCTAAGTTTTGAGAAGTTGTGGGTATAAGAATAAAGTAGAGAACCAGGTGTCACAAGTATCGGGATTCTTCAAAGAGATCGAAGATGTAGATTCTTGTGATTGGTATTCAGATGATAGTGATGGTTTTGAGAAACGTGTTTCTCTTTCAGGTTACTCATAATTGGATGGATTCCTAAGTTGAGTAATGCTGATTAGCCTCTTTCCATTAAGTTGATATACACTGGAGACAGCTGCATGATTTGAATATGGTTCCAATTAAATAAGTGCCAAAGTTTCTATATTGGATATAGAATAGTTCGTACCTTAAAAGATGTTAAGGTACGGAAAGTTGTCCAGCTTATGCTTAAAACCAGACTCTGGATAACTCAATGCACGTTTCTGTAATGGCTGTTTGTGGGTTGACCGTGGCTATGACGAGGGTTGATATTCTACCATTTGGAAGATCGATAGTGATATTGTTCTTGACTCGCCACAGTTTTAGTGAAATGGATTTTTTTCAGAAAACAGTAGTGGGAGTATGGTAGAACTGGAAGTGATTCCAGAACCGCGAACGATTACAGAAAATTTAATAGGACCTATATATTCAATCAGGTTTGACATTCCATTAGCCACTCCGCAGATATGGTGGGTAACCTCAGACACCAGAGAGGTACTTCGGTAGCCTCAAGGACGGTGACAGGGAGGTTCTTATCTATCCAGACTTGACACTACTGATGTTCCAGGCTATGAGACCCGGTAGGAGGGTTGTCGTAGTCAGTGGGAGCAGCGGAAGCATAGTTGGCAAGTAGCTTATGTCTATTTATAGACTAGAGCAGATATAGCAGAGATAGATCATCTAATTTTGATGTGACAGTCATGGGTTTGACTTCAATCAGAATAGGGGATGGATCTGTTAAGAAGGTAGTAGGGTGTGATGTCATGGTATCTGGATGACATACAAAGAGTAGGAAGTAAAATTCCTATACTATGATCGGTTGTACTGTGGTCGTCACACAGTTGTTTCTCCAGACAGGATATGGATATAATATTTGACATTCTGGTTTCTAGATCTATGGTTTTAGATCTGGATTTGGGTAGTTTCCCAATATGGGTACTTTGACAGTATTCTAATGGTTTTTAGAATAGATGACTCCTGGCATGGTGGTGTACCTGCAGGTGATGGAGTCACCCTCTCCAAAGGTGTCTTGCAGACTAAAGGGGAGAGGGATGTGCATGATTGGCAAATCACTTGCTTAGGCAATTGAGTCAATCGTGAGATGTCAAGTACCACACCAGATGTTGTTTTTGCACTAGCTGCAATAAGTTTATATTAATCCAATCCTGGAGAAACATAAGGAAGCAGTTTTAGAATATAAGTACATGTTCTACGGATTTGATGACGGCAGCCTCCTTCGGGAGACAGTTATCATTCCAAGCTTCAATGGTGACTTGGTTGACAGTGTGATTGTCAGAGTTATAGTTTTCCCTCTGACGAGGGACAGTATTATGGACAGGTGGTCCAAGAAGGATACTGTGGGAAGCATGGCGCAGGATACTGATTAGGTTCAGTGATCGATACAGTCTAAGAAGTTTGGATTTGGAGTTCATTTATGAACTAGGTTCCATCAGATATCCAGACATATTCTAAGACAGGTATTACTCAATTCGGGAGATGGTTTTCTCCGCGAACTTGAGATTAAGAGAGATATAGAAAGAAACATCTAGGCGGATCCACTCACTGAGGCTATTTCTCGAACACAATAGTTTTACAAACGGGCTTTGTGAAACTGATTAGTAGAGGAGTTGGATGTTCAGTTTCACACGGGCTGTGAGTAGTCGACATCGCAATAATTAGCCTTAAGTGCAAGTGGGAGATTGTTGGTGATAGTGCCCTCAGAGTCAATTATTGGATCGCAGGTACGTGATTGCAATGATTGCGGAGGACCTATACCGGTAGGACAGTCTTATTCGAGATGATAGTATGCTATCTGGTTTGTCTTTATCAGTCGTGTACATGTTCAGGTGACTGATTACATGTTACACTTTGATAGAGCCCTTAGGATCTTGCTTTACCACCAACTGTATGATGGCGATCATATACGTGAGAGTTGGGTGGTTTATACGCATATCCTTAATTGTGGTCCCTAGTCGTGGGAGTTTCGAGACAGGGCATCGATACTCCGGAGTAGACTAGTGTATACAGTCGAGACCCCAACGAGGGGCGGTGGCCGGTCTCACAAGCCACTGGTGTCAGTTGGATAACCTAAGATGTATACAGGTGCTCATTGGGTTATGAGTACACCGGACCGGACTCGCCGGGAACCTGCTAATTGGTATTATACATATCGTCAGATAGCAGTTCCCTGGTGACATGTGTACATGTTAGTTCATCGACCTGAGGTCGTCATTTATCTCGTATGAGTTCCCACCGTGCTTTGATTTCTACCCTACCACGGCTCAAAGGAGTCGTGCAAACAGGTAGTTTTTGGGTACAGTCCCGAGCCATATGGAGGCACGTGAGCGGATCGGCAGGGAATTCGTCTCTCCTGGTATTGGGGGCGAGATCGTGCTATGTCTAGGAGAGCCATTACACAAAGCCCACGGCCGTGGTAGGAGATTTACTGGTAGGTACTCCAGTAGTATCTCAGGGTGTTATTGGGCTACACTCCGACACGACTTATACTGCTATTGGGGGTCTGACGTTACTAGCCCCCTAGGCAGATATGCGATACTCATAGACGAACGGACCGGACTGTATATACATTGTCACTTTTGGGCTCAGTAGGGTTTCCGGGTGAGTTCGCTCATCGGCCTCCCTTGAGGTCAGTCCATGGGCAGCCGTTACGCATAGCTAGTGCCGCTGACGGTTTGTGGTTAAACCCACTGCCAGGGTACTGACGAATCATTAGAGTCCCCCACAGATAGTTTCGGGCGAAACGTTGTAGAGGCTGTATGGTTTTATGGCAGGGTTCGGAAAATGCACGTGCGTTTACGCACGTGTCATTTTTCGGGCACATAATACTGGTCGGCTTTGGTTTAAGCCGGATCCGAGTATTATATTGAGTAGATATAATATCTTTGTCTCAGTTGCATTTGTATTCGGTCGTAATACAAATGCGGATATACTTATACAGTTACGAGGTTATCCTGAAATTCGTTTCGGGATCACTTTTGGAAGTTTCCAGTATTCTATCAGCCGTCTTTTAACATTCGGTTAAAGACGGATTTATCTTTTCTTGAGATGAGTGTGGAAGTTTCTAGAAGCATCTAGATGAGGTGACTAGGTTGAATGGTGTTGTGTTTTCATTGGTTGCTTTTTGTGTTCACACTTTGTGTTCACACTATGTGTTCACACTTTGTGTTCACACATGATATTTTCTTGTGGTCACCTCCCTCCTCCTACACTCACCCCCCACCTCCTATATATATGGCCGGTCCCCTTCCCCCTCTCTCACTCACACACTTGGGTTTTCATTTGGTAAAAAAGATTATGATAGATTTTGGGGTGTATGGAAATTTCATTGCTCATTTCATTCCATCACCCGAACCAATCGGCAACTTCATTAACCGATCGTCCACGGCTTTGGACGAAGTGAGACAAAGTATTCTACTCATTCTCTACATCAATCTTGGTCGTTTCTTTTAGCAAACTTGACGACCGAGTTGCCTCGAGTCAGAGGCGGGAGCCCGTTTAAAGAATCGTTGACGTGGTGCCACCTGGACGAGCAGATCGGAGATCGACGAGATCGGAGCAGCCGCAACGGATCGTGGGATGATGGTTAAAGAACGAAGGACTCGGATCGTTCGGTATAACCTTTCTACACTCTTTACAGTTTGTTAGTTTAGCAATAATGGCAGATCCGGGTTAAAGTATACGATAGCGCCAGCTAAAAAGTTTTTGTTCCGCATTTGGCGTCTGTAGACGGCCGGGGCGCTACCGTAGACTTACACATCCCTGCTCGGCCCATCCTTAAGGATCTAAGCCCTCTCCAAGAGGCAGCGGGCAGCAACCCTGCTCGGCCCATCCTTAGTAGGCCCCTTTCGGCCCCTCCTGCACTAAGGATCGAAGCCATCATCAAGAGGCAATCGGGCAGCAACCCTGCTCGGTTATCCCTGGATGGTAGCTCCCTACCCACAATGCCAGAGATCAAAGCCCTCGCCAAGAGGCACCGGGCAGCAACCCTGCTCGGCCCGTCCTTAGCAGGCCCCTTTCCGCGCTAAGGATCGAAGCCCTCATCAAGAGGCAATCGGGCAGCAACCCTGCTCGGTTATCCCTGGCTGGTAGCTTTCTACCCACAACGCTAGAGATCAAAACCCTCACTAAGAGGCACCGGGCAGTAACCCTGCTCGGCCCATCCTTAAAGATCTAAGCCCTCGCCAAGAGGCACCGGACAGCAACCCTGCTCGGCCCGTCTTTAGCAGGCCCCTTACGGCCCCTCCCGCGCTAAGGATCAAAGCCCTCATCAAGAAGCAATCGGGCAACAACCCTGCTCGGTTATCCCTGGATGGTAGCTCCCTACCCACAACGCCAGAGATCAAAGCCCTCTCCAAGTAGCACCGGGCAGTAACCCTGCTCGGTCCATCCTTAGCATGCTTCCCTATTCCTTCTTTCTAAGGATCAAAGCCCTCACCAAGAGGCTACTGAGCAGCTACCCTGCTCGGTCATCTATGGCTGGTGTTACTACGCACCGACGCTAAGGATTCAAGCCCTCACCAAGAGGCCATCCACGTCTAAGCGATCCCCACCTCAAATTCGGGGCCATGGAGATACCGACCCTTCACCGGTCTTTACACACTTGGCAAATGATCGAATTCAACTCGACGTGCGATTGCTAGACGAAGAACCGACCTGACATGAAAGCTGGACCGTGCAAATACAAATGTTTTCCACAAACAAAAGGAAAATATGCACACAAAAGCAGCAAAAAGATTTTTTAGTCACAAAAGCAGAGATCTTTACAGGGCACTACTGCCTCCCTAGCCTTACAAAATTCCAAAACAACAAAAGAAAATAAGAAGACGAGGGGCTTCAGGTCTCAGGGGCGGGGAGGGCCTCAACAAGCCGCGTCTGCACTGCGACCACCGAAGTGGCATTTTTAGGGTCGGCACCACCGGCGGGAACTTCGGCGCCGGCGGCCAGGGTGACCGACATACCCTTCGCACTCCCACTAGGGGCCACTTTCCCTGCATCATTTCCGAGGGCGATCCCCTGCTCGTCGTCGTTGAGAGGGTACAAGGCCCGGAGCTCGGCGTCGGGGAACTCCGGCATCTGAGCCTTGACAGAGTCGAGGGCGTCGTGCCAAATGACGCCCCCGGCTCTGGCAAGGTCGGCGTAGAACTGATCCGACATTTTATAGCTCTCCACCGCCTTCCGCGCCCGGTCCTTCAAAGCCTCGTTCTCCTTTCGGAGGGTGCTCGCCGTCTTCTTCATGGTGGTGGCGAGCACCCTGGAGTCCTCTCGGTACCGGGTGACCTCCCTGTTCCCGGCCTCCACCCGGTCTTCAAGGGCAGCAGCCCTCTCCATCGCCGCCCCCAGCTCCTGCCTTAAGCTCTCCACCCGCAAGGAGAACTCGCCCGCGGCCCGCATCGCCGGGACAATCTCCTCGTCCTCCATGTGGACGACGAGGGCGACGTGCTGGAGGACCTGAAGAAAGAAAGATGGTCAAAAAGGAGAGGGAAACACCTTACCACGCGGAAAAAAATGCTGGATGAAGAACCAGATGAAGTACGAACACTAACCTGCACGGCCTCTTGAGCTATCGTCGCCATTTAGGCCCGGAGAGTTCCTCGAGGGACCCTGCCTCCGGCCGACCTCTCCATATCTGAGAGAAGGCTGTCGGTGACAGAAAGCCCCGAGGGCACCTCGAAGCGAAGCTCCCCACCGTACACAAGGATCGGGGAAGCCGGGGACCGGGGCACCCTCCTGTGAGACCTCTTGAGGTACGGCGCGGGAGAACCCTCCTCGTCTCCCACCTCGGGGGCCTAAGGCTCTTGCGCCCGAGCGCGCGTTCAAACCGGCGTGCGGCTAGACTCGGGGTCCCGGGGCTCGCTTGGGCACCTGGGTGAAAGGGCCACCGGCGGGGCTGGAACTGACGACGGGCGAGAAGAGCCGGCGCCTCCGGCCTTCTTCCCTTTCTTGACGTCGACCACTTCCGCCCGGAATTTGCTCATATCCATGGGTACTGCATAAGACAATAATACGAGGAGTCAGCGATGCCAGGAAAAATAGAAAAGATGCACAAGTCTAAACAGGTCGCCTGAGAGCTCCCAACTTACCCGTGTACTCGGCGGGGCTGAGCCCGGTCCAACTGAGGGCCCGCTCAGACAACAACACATCAATTCAAGAGAGGGGCTCCCACTTCGACACCGCCACCGCATCGGGATCATCTGACCGCCTCACCAGCGGACAGCTGGCCCTTTGCCATAGGGTGGGCACATGCTAATCCTCACCCTCGGGCGGCGCGATAAAGAAAAACTTCCTCTTCCATTCATGAATAGAAGAAGGTAATACGACAATCCCTGACCCGGTAGTGTTCCCCCGTTGTTTTTTAAAGGAAATATACACCCAGCTCGGCTCGCCCTTGCGAGCGCCGGGGTGGTTTTTGTAGCAAAGGGAGGAAACAAGGAGGCTCAGGCCGAATGGGATCTGACTCAATCTCAACTGGACCAGAAACCCGAGGAGGATCCTTCAGGAGTTCGGCACTAGCTGGCTCGGGGCTAACCCAAAACAGTTCAACGCTGCAATCACCTCGGGGGCGAAGGGCAGACGCAACCCGGCTTAAAAGGCCTCCAAGTACAGGGCAATCTCATTGCCCCATACCTGATTTTCCCTCTCCCCCTCCTCGGCCAGCCGAAACGAATAGCCGGGAGGAATAAGGAAACGAGTCTTGATGTTGACAAGCTCGTTCACACTCCCCAGCGAGGGTCGCACGCCAAGAACACCCGAGACATGTGCTCTGGGGATCGCCCCCGTCGCATGAACCTGGGGAGCATTACCAACCCTAGCTTCCCGGGGGACTCCGACTCAGAAAAGGAAGAGGAAGAAGTGGAAGAGGAAGCTCTAGAAGACTCCCTAGAATCTACCCGGACGACATCTATAGACTCCTCGGAAGAAGACATCTAACCTGATCAAAGGGGTGTCCTCGGGAGATCAAATGCGAGGAATCCGGACTGAGGAAAAAAGCGCCGAGCTAACACAACTAGGGACGAGGAAATTAGAAAGAGGTATGAGCCCTGATGGGGATCCCACCTCTATTTATAGCTGCCGGTGTACGCATCCTACGGCTCCGATCGACTCCCGCCAAAACAACGTTCGCAACCAACGACCGACAACGTTCTACCTGTCGCACTCACATTGGACACGCCCCTTCGAGCGCAAGGACGCCTGCGACACGTCTCGCCAGCTAACCAACGCTAAACACGTACCATATCAACGACGAGCATGCACACGATCCGATGCTTCCTCTTTAATGCGAGATCTCTTCCCTGATTCGCTGACGTCATCAAGAAAATACTACGCTTTGCCCGGGAATGCACGACCGACGATATCTTCGAACAAGAACTTACCTCGGATGATCGGTTAGAGCACTCTTGACCCGACCCAGGAGCGGGTCGAGACGAGAGTGAGGGGCTAATGATGAGGCTCGATATCGTGACTCCCCAGATGCAGCCACGTGGCAGGTGACGTGCCCCAGAACTACAAGAAAGTATCAAGGACTTCAGCAGAGATCGCACCTCGGGATTACGGACCGAGGAGTCTCCCTATCCTTGGCGACCTTCAAGACCTCTCCTGGCTCGCTCCGAGCTATCATGGCACAAAGATGCTTGGCCTCCCGCTCGTTCCGGAGCCTCCCGCCGAGCTCATCTTCCTCGGTCTCATCCTGACCGCCCCGCAGCGCCGGTCATAGGCACCTACGCCATAGTTCCGTGAATCTCGCCATGCGCGAGATATCCGCCGCCCACGATCCCACATTCCACGCCATCACGATCCCCCATTAATGAGCCTGCATCGCCATTAATGCGGGATCCCGCCTATCACGCTTGCGTGACGTCGTGGGCGTAACGGCCGGCGTGATTCTCACGCCTGCCTGCCCGTTGCTACCACTATATAATCTCCTCTCTCAGACAATCGAGGTATGCACTTTTTTCCACTAGGCCACTACTCTGCCCAATTTACACCACTAACTTGATCGTCGGAGGGTCCTCGGTGGCACAATAACCCCGGGAGTTCCATACAGGTAGCCCGGCCCAACCTCAAATCCAAGCCCATTGAGATCCACATGCTGAAGGAGACAACCTCCAGATCAAATCTCAGCCGTCCATCAGCGCTCACAGCAGATCTATGGAAGATAATATCTGAAGGAGATCCAGACCTCCATCACCAATGTCGCAAACATATTTACCGTACCAGTAATAATAGCAGACATAAGGGAAGCATTGTCACCAAACCCAATAGTCTTGAATTTTGCAGAGCATGAGTCGAGCTTTTTCTTCATAGCCACGTTCAACGAGTGCAAGGCTGACACGCCAGCCCCACCCGCCAGAGATCTGTGCGTTTCCGTAGTTGATGAAGTTGGCGGCAAGGATTCTAATGGTGATCATGACCTGAAACCCAATGTTGAGCATTCCGCTGTGGCGAGCTGGAGCCATTTCGGAGAGGTAGACTGGCACGGACAATACAGAACAAGAAATAACAATTCGGTATTCGAAACCACAAGAGTTTGAACTTGAAGCTAAATACAATAAATTGAAACTATGTATAACTACTTGTATTTGATAAAATTTATCAAATACGGATATGGAGCCGTCTCGGATGATCTGTATTAATTTGGATCCCTATTGCATTGCATGGGAATTGATTTGTGGAAAACTAAACGACAGCAGTTGGACTTCAAATAAAACCTGGCCCCAGCACTCATTCCCTCGACCTTTTCATTTAACGACAGCATCAGCGATTTAAAATCCTATTGACTAAGATCATACACATTTTTAACCGTGAAACATTACTTCAGCTGTTTAGCAGCATCTTAATTTCAAAAAAATCTCAAACGTTTTAACTAAAATACAAGGACCCCAAATAGTTTTAATTAAAATTATGAGAAACTCCAATGGTATGCAGTTTTGTGCTATATATTGCTGTCGTGGCACCTGATTTTTTGGGGTTTGTAGTTTTTGAAAGTTATTGTTGTAGTTTCCTGTGTATTTTGAAAATTTTATGGTAGTTTCTTATATATTTTAAAACTATTTGGTATTTCTCGTATTTTAGTTAAAACCTTTAGGAGTATTTTGGAATTAAGCCTTAAAAAATGAATTTACTTTCCTAATCATGGTCACAGACTCACAGTACCGATGTTAGTAGTAATCAAGAGGAAGAGGTCCTGAGATTCATCACCTTGAATTAAAAGAGAGAAAGAACCTTATTTTTTATTTATAAAAAAAGCAAGGATCAATTTTTTTAAAAAAAAATTGATTCAAATCTTAAGAAAAAGGACATTTTTATATATATACCTGATTAGCAAATCCAACACCGATACCAAGAAATATGCGTCCAATAATCAGCATTGCAACATTTTCAGCAGCACCATCAAAAACCCTCGTAACCAGCGATGCAAAGAACGACGCCACAAGCGCAGCCAAATACAACGCCCGGCGAATTAAACAAAGTCAAAGGCACACTGTCAAATTTACAATACTGATTTGTACTAAGATCTGCCTTTTCTTTATGATACACTTCTGGAAAGAATTTCAATAGAAATGAATCCATTGATGTCCGTCACCCTACCTATAACAAAATCAACAATGTTACGATGGGAAAGTGTTAAGAAATCAAAATTGCAAGGGATTAATTTGTGGAAAGCCAGAGATTCCAATATCATAGCCAAAGATGAGGCCACCAGTGGCAGTTATGATACAAGTCATGAGAACGAAAAGAGTCATACGACCTGGATTTCGTTTACAATCATCAGGAGCATTGATGACGCCTCCACCCGCCATTGATGAAGCTCCAAAATGGTAATTCGGATGTGTGTGTGTGTGTGAGAGAGAGAGAGAGAGAAGGAGGAACAGATTAATGAGATTTGAGGAAGAATGGGAGCGAATTTATAGACCGACCAAGGTGTAGTAATCGTTGGCAAGTCAAAATATCGGTTATATTTTGTGATGTGGCTTTACATTTGATTGCAATAAAAAGATCCTAATTTAGGGGGAAATTGGTATTTGTTAATGATGTTATGTTATGAATCTATCTGATTTTGCCTTAATTCATATAGTTTTACAGGGTTCGCGGATTATTACCGATGGAGGTCAGGATCTACTTCAGATGTTGTCCTCCCTCGATCTGTCGCGAGCGTTGATGAACGGCTGAGATTGGTGTTGAGGGTTGTCTCCTTGAATATGTGGATCTCAGTGAGCTTGTCGTGAGGCGAAACCGAGCTATCTGCAAAAGAAGTCCCGGAGTGGTTGTACCACAGTGGACCCTTCGACGATCAAGTTAACCGAGAAATTTGGGTAGAGTAGCGGCTTATTGGAATAAAATTGCATTATCTAAGTCGTCTGAGAGAGGGGTTTTATAGTGGTCACTTGGAGAGAGTTGGCGCAAGATTTTCGCCGTCGGTTACGCCCCTGACGTTACGCCTGCATGAATGACGGGATCCTCTTATTAATGACGAGATACACTCGTTAATTGGGAGATACGACGGCGTGGAACGCAGGATGTTGGGTGGCGGATATCTCGTTTCTGGAGAGATACGCGGAGCCTTGGCAGAGGTGCCTACATGAATGACGGAATCCTCCTATTAATGACGGGATACGCTCGTTAATGGGGGGATACGACGACGTGGAACGCGGGATGTTGGGTGGCGTATATCTCGCTTCTGGTGAGATACGCGGAGCAGTGGCAGAGGCGCTTGGGCTCTGCGTCCTTAGTTGCTCGGTAGAACAGGAGAAACTTAGCTCGGTGGGAGGCTCGGAGGCGAGTGGGAGGCCGAGGAAGATCGGTTCTGTGATAGCTCGAAGGCGAGCAGGGAGGGCTAAGGAAACTCAGCGTGTAGGAGGACTTGGAGGCGAGCCGATGGTTATTTATAAGGTGAGCATATGAGTGTTCAGGGATCCATCGAAGGTCGGGTCATGCCTCGGGACGATAGCCCGGGGGACGCCTCTAATGTATGGTGCTTGCCCTGTTTCCGTGAGCCCCGGGACACGTCATCTTCCACGTGTCATGTTTTGGGGAGTTCCCAATTATGAGTATCATCATTCGCCCCCCCCCACTCTCGTCCCGACCTATTTATGGATCGGGTCGAGAGTGGTCTGGATCGGTTTCCTGGGCTTAACCTGTTGTCAAGAATTTGTCAGCGCGGATTTTCAGGGCGAATCGGCGTAGGACGGTTGCGTTGTTCAGATCTTTGAGCCCGCCTGTCATATCCCGGACGCTTGGATCTCTGCGCGTATCTTGGATGACGTCATCGGATCAGGGGAAAGGATTGTGCATTTAAAGAGGAACGCCGATTCGCTTGCATGTTTGTTGAGGCGTAGGCCACGCGTCCGGTGCGGATTGGCGGACGTGACAGGCTGTCACTGTCGCTGTAGGGTGTTTTTCGTCACCCCATTGAGATGGGAATACGCGCGCGCTTGTCAGGCGTACTACAGATTCCCCCTGCCTAGGGTAGGCCGGGGTTTAATGATTGTAGGGATCCGAATCTCCGGCAGCCGCGAACTAAGCTGCCGTTAATTACCCCTCGCATTTGGGGTGAGGGAACCTCCGATTAATGGGTTAAACTGGTCATACGAACTCAATGTGCAGTGTACGTGTGTTCTGTTTTGAAAGGGGGGTTTGGATATATCGGGAGCCACACGGAGTTTTTACGGGGGTCCCGCTACTCGGATAGCGGGGTGGGGGTCAAGGGGGCTAGCAGCCCCCTTGCGGGGTGCGGGGCAGCGCCCCGTTAGAAATTTTTTTCTAACAGGGACAGTGTCGTGGAGCACGTGTGTGTGTGTGAATATGTATACATATGTATATGTATATGTATGTACATAAAAAGAGGGGGAAAAGACATCCATGGGATGCGTGGGGGCAGCACCTTGGGCGCTGTGCGCCTAGGTGCTGTGCGCTCAGGCGCTAGAGTGCCACGTGTCGGCACATGGGCGCTCTGTGCTTGAGCGCTGGGCGCTTGAGCGCAAGCGCGCCACGTGTCGGTACGTGGGCGC
The DNA here is from genome assembly GCA_030015575.1 of Agapanthus africanus. NCBI lineage: Eukaryota > Viridiplantae > Streptophyta > Magnoliopsida > Asparagales > Amaryllidaceae > Agapanthus > Agapanthus africanus. The sequence continues at coordinate 726,316,960 of CM057339.1, forward strand.
TTTGCGCTTCAGCGCCTGACGCTCGAGCGCAAGTGCGCCACGTGTCGGCATGGGAGCGACTTGCGCCTGAGCGCTGGGCGCTTGAGCGCAAGCGCGCCACGTGTTGGCATGGGAGCGACTTGCGCCTGAGCGCTTGCGCTTGAGCGCAAGCGCGCCACGTGTCGGCACGTGGGCGCTTTGCTCTTGAGCGCAGGGCGCTGTAGTGCAAACGCGCCACGTGCCGACACGTGGACCCTTTGCGCTCGAGCGCTCGAGCGCAAGCATGCCACGTGTCGGCACGCGGGCGCTCTGCGCTTGAGCGCCGGCGAGAAAAGGAGGATTTTAGCCTAAAAAAAATTTCTCGGAAGAGAAATCAGAGAGGAGTTGGACTCCTGAGTGTGTTTTTTTTTGGTTTAGTGAAATGGGTTCTTCTTCTTCCTCCTCTGTTAGCTGGATCTTGAAGATCAAGAGATGTGAGATATCAAAATCTCTCCTTTTTGAGATCTGATGACAGATCCAAGTTCCCCTTTGTGGGTTTCGTGGTGAAAAACTATTTTGTTTTTGAAAAGGAAGAGTAAAACTCTTGATTTAATTCAAAAAGAAAAAAAAAGGTTTGAGACCTTCAGAAAAGGGAAAGAGATACAAACCCTAGGTTTTTTATGAGAATGAAAAGTGTTATGCTTTATTCATCATCATGTTGCCTTATATAGGCTTACATATTTACATATAGCCCCTTGGGCTTTACAAAAATGGCATTTTAGCCATCCCATGGCTCATGTGCCATTTCATTTTTGCACATAAGCCATGGGCTTACAAAATATTGGCTGTATTCCCATTTTGTTTACATTCATGCATAAACAATTACATAAAAATTATTTGTTACATGATTTTGTTGTTGGCATGGGGAGGCTGGCTGCGGGCTCGACTTGGGCATGGGCCCGCTTGACCTGGGCTTGGGCCCACCTGGCTTGGGGTTGACCTTGACTTTGACTCGGTCAACCGGGGTGCAAATTTTTACCCCAACAAATTGTCCCCAATCAATAAATGCACACAGCATATGTGGGTCGTGTGCATGAAATTAATGGATCTTCCTTTGCGTAGAGGCGAGTTGTTTTGGTTCCCACTTTTGGGGATGCACTACCCTTTTTACGACATGGATGGTCGATGCTTGACGTGTCTCCGAGACGGATTGTCTGTGGTAGACGTTTCCCTGGCCCGGAGTGATTTGGTAGGCGTGCCCCCGGCGCAGAGTGTCTATTGTCGACGTGCCCCCGTCACGGAGTGTCTGCTTGACGTTTCCCCGGCACGGAGTGTCGTTGTTGGACGTTTCCCTGATGCGGAGTGTCTGTGTTGGACATTTCCCCGATGCAGAGTGTCGCTGGTTGACGTGTTCCCGGCACGGAGTGTCTGCTTGACGTTTCCCCGGCACGGAGTGTCGCTGTTGGACGTTTCCCTGATGCAGAGTGTCTGTGTTGGACGTTTACCCGATGCAGAGTGTCGCTGGTTGACGTGCCCCCGGCACGGAGTGTCTGCTTGACGTTTCCCCGGCACGGAGTGTCGCCGATCGACTTTTCCCCGGCGCGGAGTGTCGCTGGTTGACTTTTCCCCGGCGCGGAGCGTCGCTGATCGACTTTTCCCCCGCGCGGAGTGTCGCTGGTCGACATTTCCCCGGCGCGGAGTGTCGCGGGTTGACTTTTCCCCGGCACGGAGTGTCGCTGATCGACTTTTCCCCGGCGGGGAGTGTCGCTGGTTGACTTTTCCCCGGCACGGAGTGTCGGGTTGAATTTTTCCCGGCACGGAGTGTCGCTGATCGACTTTTCCCCGGCGCGGAATGTCGCGGTTGACTTTTCCCTGGCTCGGAGTGTCGCTGATCGACTTTTCCCCGGCGCGAAGTGTCGCTGGTTGACTTTTCCCCGGCTCGGAGTGTCGCTGATCGACTTTTCCCCGGCGCGGAGTGTCGGGTTGACTTTTTCCCGGCACGGAGTGTCGCTGATCGACTTTTCCGCGGCGCAGAGTGTCGGGTTGACTTTTCTCCGGCACGGAGTGTCGCTGATCGACTTTTCCCCGGCGCGGAGTGTCGCTGGTTGACATTTCCCGGGCACGGAGTGTCGCTGATCGACTTTTCCCCGGTGCGGAGTGTCGCTGGTAGACTTTTCACCGGCATGGAGTGTCGCTGATCGACTTTTCCCCAGAGCGGAGTGTCGGGTTGACTTTTCCCCGGCACGGAGTGTCGCTGATCGACTTTTCCCCGGCGCGGAGTGTCACGGGTTGACTTTTCCCCGGCACGGAGTGTCGCTGATCGACTTTTCCCCGGCGCGGAGTGTCGCGGGTTGACTTTTTTCCGGTACGGAGTGTCGCTGATCGACTTTTCCCTGGCGCGGAGTGTCGCTGGTTGAATTTTCCCCGGCACGGAGTGTCGCTGATCGACTTTTCCCCGGCGCGGAGTGTCGGGTTGACTTTTCCCCGGCACGAGTGTCTCTGATCGACTTTTCCCCGGCGCGGAGTGTCGCTGGTTGACTTTTTCCCGGCCCAGAGTGTCGGGTTGACTTTTTCCCGACACGGAGTGTCGCGGGTTGACTTTTCCCCGGCACGGAGTGTCACTGATCGACTTTTCCCCGGCGCGGAGTGTCGCTGGTCGACTTTTCCCCGGCATGGAGTGTCAGGTTGACTTTTCCCCGGCACGGAGTGTCGCTGATCGACTTTTCCCCGGCGCGGAGTGTCGCGGGTTGACTTTTCCCCGGCATGGAGTGTCGCTGATCGACTTTTTCCCGGAGCGGAGTGTCGGGTTGACTTTTCCCCGGCACGGAGTGTCGCTGATCGACTTTTCCCCGGCGCGGAGTGTCGCGGGTTGACTTTTCCCCGGCGCGGAGTGTCGCTGATCGAATTTTCCCCGGCGCGGAGTGTCAGGTTGACTTTTCCCCTGCACGGAGTGTCGCTGATCGACTTTTCCCCGGCGCAGAGTGCCGGGTTGACTTTTCCCCGGCACGGAGTGTCGCTGATCGACTTTTCCCCGGCGCGGAGTGTCGCTGATCGACTTTTCCCCGGCGCAGAGTGTCGCGGGTTGACTTTTCCCCGGCACGGAGTGTCGCTGATCGACTTTTCCCCGGTGCGGAATGTCGGGTTGACTTTTCCCCGGCACGGAGTGTTGCTGATCGACATTTCCCCGGCACGGAGTGTCGCTGATCGAATTTTCCCCGGCACGGAGTGTCGCTTGTTGACGCAGAGGTCGATGTTGGAATTGGTTGGTTTGATTTGAGTCGACATCAGCATCGGTCCACTGGAATATAGTACCAGGAGCGAATCATCATCGTCTTTGAGAGGATTTGGGAATTGGGGTTTTTGTTTGGCATCTGCATTGCTGCACTGAAATAATGCTAGGAGCAACTCATCATTTGCCCCGAGAGGATTTGGGAATTGTTTTTTTTTGTTTGGCATCTGCATTGCTGCACTGGAATAATGCCAGGAGCAACTCATCATTTGCCCTGAGAGGATTTGGGAATTGGTTTTTTTTTGTTTGGCATCTGCATTACTGCACTGGAATAATGCCAGGAGCAACTCATCATTTGCCCCGAGAGGATTTGGGAATTGTTTTTTTTTTGTTTGGCATCTGCATTGCTGCACTAGAATAATGCCCGGAGCAACTCATCATTTGCCCCGGAAGGATTTAGGAATTGGTGGCTTAGGAGACAGGTTTAGATCCCTATCACCTAAGGCCTTTCAATTTTATGGGCCGTAAGGGTCCCAAAAAAGCATTTTCTCCCTACGAGTCGAAAGGATCTCGCAGGTGTATTTTCTCCTTAGGAGTCGTGGGGACTCCTAAGTGTGTTGCTCCTTTGTGAGTCGTAAGGATCTCACGCGGGAATTTTCTCCTCACAAAGTCGAGAGGACTTTGCGAGTGCATTTCATCTCTTTTTTTTACGAGTTTGCGCCCTTTCGGATTTTCACAAACTCGCCGGCAGTCCTGCTGTTTTTACTCACGGAGCCCTTTCGGGTTTTCATCCGTGCCCATTTTGCTTGTGGACATACCTTTTTTTTTATTTTTTTATTTTTATTTATTATTTTTAGTGGGACTTTGAATGTGGTCTCGCCGGTAGGACTTGGGAGAGACTGGGATTGTTTTACGCCCGTGGATTGTATACGGTTTTGCCGGATGTATGATCCAGACCGTAGGGCCAAAAACATTTTGGGTCTTTGTTGGCGTCTGCATCGCTGCACTGGAATATGGTACCAGGAGCGACTCATCATTCGCCCTTGGGATTTGGAATTTGGCTGGCGTCTGCATCGCTGCACTGGGATATGGTACCAGGAGCGACTCATCATTCGCCACTTGGGAATTAGGGAGCGATAGCTTAGGAGACAGGTTCAGATTCCTATCGCCTAAGGCTTTTCAATTTTATGGGCCGTGAGGGTCCCATAAAAGCATTTCTCCCTACGAGTCGTAAGGATCCCGCAGGCGCATTTTCTCCTTAGGAGTCATGAGGACCCCCAAGTGTGTTTTTCCTTTATGAGTCGTAAGGATCCCACAAAGGTTTGTTCTCCTCATGGATCGTGAGGACACATGAGTGGGTCTTCTCAATGGAGCATAATTCCAAAGGCGGAGACCATCCGCATAACTGGTGATTGCGGTGGGGCATAGGCATGATGGGAATTATTTGAGCCCGTGGATTGTATACGGTAGTCAATTTGGGGACTGGCCATAGGGCTGGAAGAATTTTGGGAAATTGGATTTTGGTTGGCTTCTGCATCGCTGCACTGGAATATGGTACCAGGAGCGACTCATCATTCGCCGTTAGGAATTTGAGTTTTGGACGGCGTCTGCATCGCTGCACTCGAATATGGTACCAGGAGCGACTCATCATTCGCCATTTAGGGGTATGGGATTTAGAATTTGGTTGGCGTTTGCATCGCTGCACTGGAATATGGTACCGGGAGCGACTCATTATTTGCCATTGGGGTATGGGATTTAGAATTTGGTTGGCGTCTGCATTGCTGCACTGGAATATGGTACCAGGAGCGACTCATCATTCGCCATTGGGGTATGGGATTTGGAAAGCGATGGCTTAGGAGACATGTTTAGATCCCTATCACCTAAGACCTTTCAATTTTATGGACCGTGAGGGTCCCATAAAAGCATTTTCTCCCTACGAGTCGTAAGGATCTCGCAGGTGTATTTTCTCCTTAGGAGTCATGGGGACTCCTAAGTGTGTTTTTCCTTCGTGAGTCGTAAGGATCCCACAAAGGTTTGTTCTCCTCATGTATCGTGAGGACACATGAGTGGGTCCTCTCAATGGAGCATAATTCCAAAGCCGGAGACCAGCCGCATAATTGGTGGTTGTGGTGGGGCATGGGTATGACGAGAATTATTTGAGCCCGTGGATTGTATACGGTAGTCAATTTGGGGACTAACCGTAGGGCTGGAAGAATCTTGAAAAATTGGAATTTGGTTGGCGTATGCATCGCTGCACTGGAATATGGTACCAGGAGCGACTCATCATTCGCCGTTGGGGGATGGGATTTGGAATTTGGTTGGCGTCTGCATCGCTTCACTGGAATATGGTACCAGGAACGACTCATCATTCGCCATTTGGGGATTTGAATTTGGAATTTGGTTGGCGTCTGCATCGCTACACAGGAATATGGTACTAGGAGCGACTTATCATTCGCTATTGTTTTGTTTGTTTTTTTTGTTTTTTTTACCGCGATTGCTCTATCATTTCATCTTTTCTTATCGCGAAGATCGCGATTGCCCCATCATTTCGGCTTTATTTTCGTTTTTATTTTACCCGCTGATTTTTATTGCGAGTTGCCCCATCATTTCGGCTTTTCTTTATTTTTCTTTTATCTACACATTTTTTGTTTATTTACATATATATATATATATATATTTACATTCCCAGTTTAACGACTTAGAGGTCGATGGTTCCCAGTTTAACGACGTGGTGGTCATCAGGTGTTCCCAGTTTAACGACGTGGTGGTCCTTTTTGCTTATCCCAGCTCCTTGACCTTTGTTCTTGGCGGAGCTGTGTTGATGACCTAGCTCTGTGGCTTGCCGATACATCCGAGAATTGTGAGGTTTTTCCAAGCTTATATTGGTCCTCTGCCGAATCTTTGAAAATATAGCAGTCTTCGATGGTATGACCTACTACTCTATGATATGGGCAGTATATGGGATTGCCGGTCATGTTCATTTCCTGTGGCCTCTTTGGAACAGGCAGTTGCAGACCGTTGTTCAAGGCATCCATGAATATTTTGCGGACTTCATCCCTCCTGAAGGAGTATACCTTCTTCTTTCTCTCCATTGGAGTAGGTGCCTTTACTGATGCTGGTCCTCGAGGCCGATCGGTCTTTGGTTCGCCCTTTTCAGATAATGGCACATGTTTGGGAGGATTAGGTTCCCGAAAGGCTTCGGTCTCCATTTGCATGAAATCGGCGGTCGTAGCTTGACTGTTTGCTAACGCGCCTTTAGACAGTTCTATCTCTCCCGTCCTGTATTGCCTTTCGACCCAATCTTTGAAGACGAAGCAGTCCTCAATGGCATGACCTATCACCCTGTGATAGGGACAATATTCTGGGTCGTCGGTCATATTCGCTTCTTGCGGTCTCTTTAATTCCGGCAGTTGTAGACCGTTTCTTAGGGCGTCCCTGAATATCTTGTGGACTTTCTCCCTTTTGAAGGAATAGACCTTTTCCAGCTTCTCTTTCATAGGTGATTCCCCCCCGGCGTATGTATCGGAGGGACTGGAGGCTGATTGCGGCCGTTTTCCGCGAAGTCGCTCCGCCCTTAGGTTGAAGGGGGTATCAGTTGGCTGCCTCTGGGTATCAATCCCTGGCTCATGAACCAAAATTTGATTCTGCTGTAATTGCAATCGGGCGAATTGGGTCGCGAGATCTGCCACGACGTTTGCCAGCTCGTCGACTTTGGAATAGACCTCGGCCATCTTCTCATCCCTGTCCTGAAATTGCCTTTGAAGCCATTGGAATAATGCTTGTTCTGTAGTTCCGGCTATGACAACCGGGTAATCTTTATTGCCTGAGCTCAATTCCGCAGGAACCACGGGCTCCTCTGGCTTATCGACCTGAGCGGGCTCTTCATCATTTAGATCGAGCCGATGCTGGGTAGCGTCAACCATATCATCACCATGGCTGTGAAGAAAAGGAGGGTTCGTTTCTTCATATCCAACCATGTAGACAGTGTGGATAACACATTCAGCCATTCTTTCATCACTGGAGGCTGATTTCGCGGAGCGGTCCGGGCTTTGGAAATTCATAAATTTTAACATGGCCAGAGCCCTAGCCCTTTTGTTGGCTCTGTATCTGAGCCGCTTCTGTCTCAGCTTCTCTGCCTTAAGCGCTTGGCAGGCTTCTGCTCTTCGGGAAGCCGCCATAGGCCGAGTGATGGGGATGCTTGAGAAGACGTCTGCCCGCGTGTCCATCGAAGGTATTGCCTAGGCTTGCCCACGACGTCTGGCAACTTCTTTTGTTCTAATAGCTTTTCCCCCAGTTGGGGCCATGGAAAGACGTCCAGACACCGATTTGCGTTTGGGCTGGGACGCCTTCGAGACCACCACATTTGGCCTCTTGCCTTTCGAGGCCGGTTTGTCAGTTACCGGAGCTTGAGGATCCGGGATGGCGTTAGCTGACACGAACAGGATGGAGCCGAATGGTAGCGGCGGCTCCTCCCATTGTCACCCGAAACTGGCCAGGAGGACCGTCCTGGCGTCCATCTTCATCGTGTAGAAGATGGGAGATGAGTTCATCTTTGGAGACATCTTTGCTGCGTCCGAAGATTACAATTGGAGAACGTTAACCTGCACACAAAAAAATATGATTTTAGTACAGGCAATTGATATGCATGTTAATTGAGTTTGCATGAAAGCTTAACCCGAAATATGGGAGGAGAGATTGGTCCCACCGAGCGTGCCAGAATCTGTAGGGTGTTTTTCGTCACCCCATTGAGATGGGAATACGCGCGCGCTTGTCAGGCGTACTACAGATTCCCCCTGCCTAGGGTAGGCCGGGGTTTAATGATTGTGGGAATCCGAATCTCCGGCAGCCGCGGACTAAGCTGCCGTTAATTACCCCTCGCCTTTGGGGCGAGGGAACCTCCGATTAATGGGTTAAACTGGTCATGCGAACTCAATGTGCAGTGTACGTGTGTTGTGTTTTGAAAAGGGGATTTGGATATATCGGGAGCCACGCGGAGTTTTTACGTGGGTCCCGCTACCAGGATAGCGGGGTGGGGGTCAAGGGGGCGAGCAGCCCCCTTGCGGGGTGCGGGGCAGCGTCCCGTTAGAAATTTTCTTTCTAACAGGGACAGTGTCATGGAGCACGTGTGTGTGTGAATATGTATACATATGTATATGTATATGTATGTACATAAAAAGAGGGGGAAAAGGCATCCAAGGGATGCGTGGGGGCAGCACCTTTGGCGCTGTGCGCCTAGGTGCTGTGCGCTCAGGCGCTAGAGTGCTACGTGTCGGCACGTGGGCGCTCTGCACTTGAGCGCAAGCGCGCCACGTGTCGGCACGGGGGTGACTTGTGCCTGAGCGCAAGCGCGCCACGTGTCGGCACGTGGGCGCTTTGCGCTCGAGCACTGAGCGCTTGAGCGCAAGCGTGCTACGTGTCGGCACGCGGGCACTCTGCGCTTGAGCGCCGGCGAGAAAAGGAGGCTTTTAGCCTAAAAAAAAATTCTCGGAAGAGAAATCAGAGAGGAGTTGGACTCCTGAGTGTTTTTTTTTTGGGTTTAGTGAAAGGGGTTCTTCTTCTTCCTCCTCTGTTAGCTGGATCTTGAAGATCAAGAGATGTGAGATCTCAAAATCTCTCCTTTTTGAGATCTGATGACAGATCCAAGTTCCCCTTTGTGGGTTTCGTGGTGAAAAACTATTTTGTTTTTGAAAAGGAAGAGTAAAACTCTTGATTTAATTCAAAAAGAAAAAAGAATGTTTGAGACCTTCAGAAAAGGGAAAGAGATACAAACCCTAGGTTTGTTGTGAGAATGAAAAGTGTTATGCTTTATTCATCATCATGTTGCCTTATATAGGCTTACATATTTACATATAGCCCCTTGGGCTTTACAAAAATGGCATTTTAGCCATCCCATGGCTCATGTGCCATTTCATTTTTGCACATAAGCCATGGGCTTACAAAATATTGGCTTTATGCCCATTTTGTTTACATTCATGCATAAACAATTACATAAAAATTATTTATTACATGATTTTGTTGTTGGCATAGGGAGGCTGGCTGCGGGCTCGACTTGGGCATGGGCCCGCTTGACCTGGGCTTGGGCCCACCTGGCTTGGGGTTGACCTTGACTTTGACTCGGTCAACCGGGATGCAAATTTTTACCCCAACAGTCGCCTGCGCCCGAAATGACGTCTCCAATGGTCGTTCGACACGTAGAGCGTCGATGGCTGGCAGACGTGAAGCTTCGTTTTGGCGAGAAACGATCTGAGCCATCAGATGCGTCCCCCAAGCAGTATAAATAGGAGTGGGATCCCCCTAGGGTTCATACTTTCGCCACTATTTTCCTTTGCTGCGAGAGATTACTCTGCGCTCCATCCTTTAGATCGGATCCTTCATGCTCTTTCCTCAGAGAATTCCTTCTTCTTTTTAATCAGGTTAGATGTCTTCTTCTGAGGAGTCTGTTGAGATAGTTAGGGTAGATTCTAGGGAGTCTTCCATCTCTTCCCGAGAGGGTTCCCTTACTGCTTCCTCATCGTAGGGGCCGCCCCGTAGAGTCAGGGCCACCTGCGCCGCTAGCTGTCCGGCTGCGACGAGAGTCCCAAGGTGCGCATCGGGAATGATCGCGTTGCGCCATTTGTCTTAAGGGATGTGGGCGAGCTTGCCGAGATTCGGTCTCGTTTCCATATCCCCTCTAACTACTCGCTCCGTTTGGCAAAAGGGAGCGAACGGGCGGACCAGGTGTAGGGGAAGGAGATTGCCCTGTATTTGGAGGCGATCCGTGTGGGAATGCGTCTGCCCTTTCGAACCGAGGTATGTGGGATACTTTGTTGTTTCCAACTCTCGCCCTGGCCAGCTTGTGCCGAACTCGTGGAGAATCCTCCTGCGGTTTCTGGTCCGGTTGAAGCTTGAGGAGATCCCCTTCAGCTTGACCCTTCTTACTTCCTTTTTCTACTATAAAAATCACCCTGACACCAGCAAGAACGAGCCAAGCTGGGTGTATTTTTCTTTTAAAAAACGCAAGGGTGGGGTGGCCGGGTCGGGTGTGGTGGTCGTTCCTTCTTCCATCCATGACTGGAAAGAGAAGTTTGTATTCGTCGGGCCACTCGAGGGTGAGGACTGCCCTGTACCTGTATAGTGGCACAGGGCTGACTGCCCGCGGGCGAAGCAGTCGTCCTCTCCTAAGGCGAGGGCGGTGTCCATATAGGAGCCGATCCAGTGGGCCGACATCTTGCTTTCCGAAAAAGGTCCTTAGCTGGGCTGGGCTCAACCCCGCGCGCTTTGTGGCTAAATTAAGAGATTGGACGACATGTTTAGACTTGAGTAATTTACTTTTTGCCCTTCTTGTATCACTAACTTCTCTGTGCTTTCTCCCTTTCCAGGACACATGGACCAGTCCAAGATTCTAGCCTCCATATCCACCACAGCGTGGAAGAAGGCTAGGGGCGTGGTCTTGTCCCGAGCAGGACCAAGATCGCCCCTGAAACCGTCCCCACTGACGAAGTTCCCCGCAGCGCCCCGGGCCCCCAATGACCGTCGCGGGGGTAGCCAGAAGCACGCCCGAGACCCGGAACCCCAGGCAAGGGAGGAGGAGGAGGTGACCGAGGTCCCCTTTAAGAGGAAAAGGACGGTCTCCCGCACGCCGTCGCTAATATCCCCGAAGGGATTCCGGTGCAGGAGGGGGACGTCTACTTTGTGGTCTTCTCAGGGCTTTTCTTCGCCGACAGCTTGTTCGCGGACAAGGAGCAGTCAACCGGGGGAAAGATTTCGTGTAGGACCCTAAAGGCCCAAGTGGCCATGATGGAGGTTTGGATCTCCTTCAGATGTTTTCATCCATCGATCTGTCGTGAGCATTGGTGGACGCTGAGATTGGTGTTGAGGGTTGCCTCTTTGAGCGTGTGGATCTCGGTGGGCTTGTTAGTGTTTTCCTCGTCCCAGGAGTCAGGCAGTAGGTCGATGACCGGTCTTTTAGATGGCGATCGCCCGTCGAGTGTAAGCCAGTTAATCGATAAGTGCAGGAAGGTCGATCCCCTCCCACCCCCGGAGTCGAGGTGGCGATCGTTCGCTTAGAATACATTGGAAGATCCTTCAGTGTAAGTAGGTCGAGATTTGTCCATTTCTTTGTGTCGGACCGGCGACCACTTCCCTTAGCGTAAGTAAAATAATAGCCAGATTGATCGAGCAGGGAAGCTGCCCAGTGTCCTCTTGAAGAGGGCTTTTGATCCTTGGCGTCGGTTGGTAGGAGACTACCGGCCTGGGATCGACCGAGTAGGGAAGCTGCTCGGTGGCCTCTTGATGAGGGCTTCGATCCTTAGCGTAGACGGGTAGGAAGTTACCCGCTAAGAATTGACTGAGCAAGGAAGCTGTAACATTTCAAAAAAAATAAAATATTATTTTTGGGAATTTTTTTATAATTTAATAATAAAATATTGAATATTTTAATAAGGCGGTATAATTAAATACCGATAAATTGGAAAAAATTTGGAAAATTATGGAAATTACTAAAATGAGAGTGTTTTATATTATTTATGCAAATTATGAAATTTTACGATTTATTATATACTAATTTTGTGCTAATCGCGATTAAAAATCGCTAATCGGGTTTTAAGCGTGTTTTGTGCACATGACATGCACATGTCATTTTAACACTTGTTACATTTTTCCTACATGTTTTGGGTGTATGGTTATTGTTTTGGGTTTACTATTGCAAAGCGAAGGAAAGAAAAGAAAAGAAAAAGAAAAGGAAAACATTAAAGAAAGGGGTATGGACATGAGAGAGAGAGGGTGAGGGGTCAACCCATAGTGATGGGCCATTGCTTTTCACTTCATCATCTTCATCTTTCTTTTTTTCCTTCCTCTCATGGCAGCACCCTCCACCACCTCCACTTCCAAACCCCAAAACTCCATCAAAACAACACCAAAAGCTCATCCCCACTTCACAAAAATTGTGCACAAGCTCACAAGCTACACTTTGGACCAAGAAAGTTTGCATTTTGGTGCTGTAGAGGATTCATGAGTGTCAAATGAGGTAATCCCTTCACACTTAGTCTAGTTTTTCCTTCACTTTAAACCATTTATGTGTTTAGTGGTGATTAAGTGGTGTTTGGGTGAACTTTGAAAATTCTAGTTAGAGTTTAGGGTGTGATTTGAATAGAGATTGTGTAATTGAACTCTTGTGGTGACCTTAAACTCCTCCCAATTGATAGAAACCCAGACCAACCCAACTGAAACCCAAAATAAGGATTTACAGAAACTTAATATGTCGGTTTGTGAGGTTTTGGTGTGTGCAAAGAAATCTGGGATGACCTGGGTTGATTATGAGATGAGCAAACAAACCCAGTGGACTAGAATTGACCCTAGGAACCCCCTGTAGCAAGACTAACCACAGAGGAGCCCCCAGGGCCGGCGAGCTCGGATTTTAGGGGGAGGGGATCGGCCATCTGGTGAGGGTTGGGGTCCTGGTTGCTTCCATAGCTCATATACCCTATATACATCACCTAGTGTTGTTTTGGAACATTGTTTACACCTTAATCAAAATCTGGGACTGAATACATGTGTTGTTGTTTTGATTCGCGTTATGGTTTTGCGTATTTTAAATTCTGGATTTTTGTATTTGTGCTTTATCCCGATCACATGACGTTTGTACATCTATATCGACTGATATTGGGTTGAGTTGCGAGATGCAAACCATAGGTTCTAACCTATAGGCTTTTAAGCGTGCCGTTTTGGTTTTCGTGTGTCGTTTCGTCTTCGAATTTGATTTTAAAGTGATACGATACGTTATGATGTGTAGGTACCCCAAGTGGACTTCGAGACGACAAGCAAGCGCGTGGCGACGTCAGTTTCGGCAGACGAAGGTCAAGATGAGTAGATTTATATCTACGGGGAGAAGTCGGGTGGATGGCGTATAGCACCCCCGCAATGTTGTAAGAAATGACGTGATATGTTATAGATATGCATTTATATGTTATAGAGAGATTGAACACTTAGCAAGGGGAGCTTTAGGTGATCATGGGTTTAGTGTTAGCGAGAATTGAAGGACATTAGTCGATTTCTTAGTCACAAAAACCCTAGGGTAAAGATTTGCATACATGCATATACACATACTCGCATACTTTGACTTTCTTGTGTGTATTAGGAACATATTTATATTTGTATTTCTATGCTTGGATGACGAGAATGTTATATGATATTTGGGAATGAGTCGATCTGATCGGGCATAATGCCGTGAGATATTTAATGTGTGACCGAGATATGTCACGATGTTATAACGGGTCGTTGGACGAGATACTATGTTGTTGGTATATATGATGATAGTTGACATATGATCAAGATATGAGATAAGATATGTTAAGATATTTGTAATGGATCGCTTGGGCAATGTATACTTCTATATGATGATATGTATGGATGACATCGGATTGTAGGAGACTTTAGATCAGTAGCCAGATCATGATATTGTTGATGATATTAGTATTGTACTAGGCTTAGATCAGTACCCTTGTCACGATATGTGATGAAAAGGATATCAGATGACTAATGAGATGAATATGATATTTGACCCGTACCCAGATTTGGGATGTCGTACGATAGATTTACTGTACGAGATATAGTTATAAGGATAGATCCACACTCTTGACTCGAGGATGTCATATTATTTATTGTATCGTACGTGATACTGTTGAGGCGAGATCACCGACTACTAGGTATCTATGTATGTATAGATCGACTCAGACTTAGGCGGATTCCCTTACCCTTTTTACTGGGCTCGAGTCATACCCATTTTCAAAAGAGGGAAATCGTGAGTATGTTTATATACCAAACTGCATGACTCGGATATTGGGTAGGTATATTTTCAGTGTTGCTGTTATCACATCACTTCCTATGTATTCATGATGTTTCATTGCACCATATACTTATATTGTGTTTTCATATGCCATTATTGAGATAATGCTGTCAGGACACCAGCACCATTACCGATGATGCATATGTTCCACATACACTTACTTGCCGGCTCACACACATCGTCATCGGTAATTGCCATGTCACGTACACTTTAGAGAATATTACTCATTGATATAGCTTGTTAACTGATAGTTCGACATGATATTAGCGTACTCGTCTTTATATGCAAGATTAGACACTTTCTTTATTCGGTAGGAATACTTATGCTTTCTATAGTCTTATTGTAGTTAGACGTTGCAGTTATTACTTGCTACTGCATGCATATTATTATTCACTGTTTACTTGCTATTGATGATTGGATTTCGGATTTCCATGAGATCTTCTGAATTTGGAAACCGCAAGTGAAAGTTTTATAAACTGATGTGTTATTTTAAAGAGAAAAATATGGTTTTCCTTGATATGATGTTTTCTTGGTTATGAGATGGATTTCGATACCCGATTCGAGGAGGCGTAGGAACCGTCTCGGGTACGTGGTGGACCCGGTATGGTACCCCGGGGCGAGATTGTTTATTCATGGTGGATGATGAGCCTAGCAGGGGCAGAATACCAACCGGTGATTGCATTTGGACCTGGCGGTTATCCGGAGGATACCGACCAGAGTCACGAGATGCATATAGACCGACCCGTACTGCCGGAGCCCGAGAGCCGATCCCGCAGATGATACGGAGCCTGAGATATATGAGGATTTACGTGCTGATGCTGAGCACAGATTTATGTTTTGTGTCGATGCTTGACACTGACTTCTCTATTGATTTCATGATGTATTCTATTTCCATTCGTCATGCATTCATACATCATATATCTGATATGTTTCTATCTGAGGTGCTGACACGAGCATGCAGTATTACACTCATACATAGATGGACCAGGATGTTTATTTGAGGATATTACTTGATATGACCTAGGATAACGTTGTGCATGCGATTTCTACTCGTAGATGTTTTCTACTCACGATTTGGCAACTCACCCCCGTTGTGCCACAGTTCTTGCAGGTTTTTCCGTACAGGTTTCGTTACGGCTTTGCTGGCACACTGCTTCCTTTCCGGGTGATTGCTTTGGTAGGTGGGTTCTTTTGCATCAGGACCACCATTGTATATATGTTATTCAGTTGTATATAGTAAACTCCATCAACCAGACATGTATATTTTATTGAATTAGAAGACCAGTGTATATTCTTTCGACCTTAGAGTCGCGCGTTGTATTATTATGGATTTCATGTTGTTTAGAGTTTCCTTTCAGTTTTGATCCTCGCCCTTCGGCGTTGTATATTATATTGCTTGCGTGGTTGTGGCCATCGATTGACGAAGAGCCAGCTCCCGCTTGGGGATGCCTTTTATCATTGATGCATATATTTATCATGTTGTACCCCGTTCAGGGCCAGTATTTACAAAGGAAACTCTGCCGAAATTTTCAGAAAAAACTTGTGATTTTAAAAATACATATTTCGGCATATGTTGCTAACTACTTGATTTAAATTGGTTTTTCCTTCACTCTACTGCTTTACTTGGTTTTGATTTCTGGGTTTTGGCTTACTTAGATTACGTACGCCTCGAGACGTTTCGTAATTTAAGTGCCGGTCATGTTCCGTACTTTTCGGGTCGTGACAAAATTGGTATTAGAGCGTTAGGTTTTACCTTCGGAGTGTAGGATGACTCTTGGTTGATGGAGTAGGTAGCTTGAGTAGAGTGACGTACCGTACGTATGTTCCGCGGCATACTTACGATACGCTACTCTGCTTAAGAAGTCTTAGGATGTACATTTTCTTGCACGGTATTATATTCCTTCCTATGATCTAGCCTCATCGGTACCAGTTACGGTTTTGTTACCACAGTTGTATGGGCACAGAGAGCTACAGCTAGAGTTGCGGTCAGCACGAGCTCGTCATGCACGAGGACTGACCAGGGCGTTATTCCAGGGATATACGATTTGCATGGATGCGCCGTGTTATTGTGTTTTCGCGCCATGAGCGTTTGATGGATCGCTGTTATGAGGTTTCTCGGGCATGCAGATTGGCACCGGAGGATTGAGCCACTGATAGAGGCCAGCCAGAATGTGATGACCATTGATGTATCGCTTATTCATGATGATTGAGGCACTGTTCAGCGTGCAGACGAATGAGCCAGTTGCTGCTGCGAACGACGAGATATCGCCCCAGATGTTAGAGCTATTGCAGTACAAGTTGTACTTAGAGATATGATGGAAAGTCGCTAGTCACCCGAGGATGAATGACTAGGACATGTGGTTTGTTCGCTTACCCCGATACGAGGTCATCAGATAGATTGATTCCAGCTAGAGACGACTTCACGCAGGTACGTTGAGGGTCGATAGAGGCGATCGAATGTCAGAAACCTATATTCCAAGTTTAAAGTATTCGGAAAGACATGTAAGCAATTCTATGGACCCTCTAGAAGAATGAAACCCTAACTCGACATAATGACCGTGTGAAAGCCTTTGAACCTTAGGGTTTGCGGCAATTCCGCGGTGCCATTAGTGAGGCTTGGGTTTGCCCTTCTACGGCTGGTCCACCGATACTGTGGTATGTACTCGATACTATTAAACCGTACCCAAGATGTTGAGCTCTTGGAGGATTATGATATTTTGACGAATCGATCGAATGGTTCGACTTCGTTCGGATGCTATGTGGTGGGATGCATTGCTTGGGAGACTCCAGATACGAGTATAGCTATTGGAGCGCAGTCCATGCAGCCACGATGAGGCGAGTCCGAAGCAATCGACATTAGAGAAAGGTGGGGTAAGAGGTTCGTACGAGATCTTGATGAGATGACGTTCCACTCCGCCGACATCAGAGATGTGATACGTATGCAGAGGCGTTGTATATGGATATATCTTCCAGAAGGAGTCGTGATGAGTATGCGGCCGTTCCGGAAAAAGAAACAGATTTATTAAAGGACGATGACTTCCGAGCAGTTCGACAGAAACGGGATTTTGCGAGAGTCCTCGACAGGACCTTTCTGGAAATACTATACGAGAAGACTTGGACCCAGGATCAGTCATATTGCACACGCCCCGCAGGCCAAAGTTCAGCATCGTCGACGGGACATGTTATGAGTGACCATAAGATTTGGCCAGAGATCTTTAGAGGATGTGCCAGAGCGGACTACTAGTATTATCATTTCCATATTGGACCGTTGAGCCGGAGAGCTATATACTTAGCAATTCACAGTGAGATACGAAAGCCTAAGGGTACCAGACGTCGGGCCATGATCAGGAGGCAAGTAGATATCTTGCTCTGCTAGCATTGGATGCACCGACACCTTCTCGACCTTGAAGGAAGGACATATCGATGACAGTATTTACGATTTGTGATTTCGTGAGTTGACTATTTCGGTATTTTGGGTAATTTATTGCATGATTGAGTTTTGATGACCGAGTTTCATGATATTTGCTTTTGTGCACCGTGGTTGCACCTACTGGGTATTTGTATTTTGTGCGTAGTTATTGCACTTGAGATATGCTTTATACACCGTTGTGTTGATTTATGATTTTTGCACAGTTATTGCACTTGATATCGTTTTTGGTGCCTTAGCTGCACATGCTTATGATTCTATAGATTTCATATAGTTGGATAGATTTTGTGCATATGGTACGCACCCGATTTGATTTTTACACTCGTTATAGTTCACATATGCTTGCAGTGCAGTGATACGTATTTTGTGCACTACAGTTGCACGGGACTTCGATTTGATGTTATTTGAGGTATTGATTTTGACTTCATGCCTAGGGCATGCATATGATTTGACTTATGCTTATGGTATAGTTTTCATGCACTTTTAGTGTTTTGATTAGGTTTTGTCCACGCTGATGTACATGGTTGTGAGATTTGATACTACGGTATACCTGATTTGGATTTAAGATGTGTTGTATACCGTCTATTTCGATTGTGATACCCGATATTTGTTTTTTGCACCTTGTGCACCTGATTGGATTCTTGCGCATATTTGACGTGCTTGTATTGGATTTGCGCATGTTCGGAGCTTGATATTGGATTTCGTGATTTCGAGAATGTTGGACGCACAGCATTTAGATTTTTATTCGTGCATGATGGATGCACCTGATTTGGATTTTCGCGCATGTTGGGCGCAGGATTTGAGATGCGATTTTGGTGCATACCAGCTGCACTAAATCGAAATTCTTCATGCATATCGGATGCACCTGATATTGCTGTCAGGCACACCTGTTGCCCTTGACAGATGTTTCGTGCATACCCGTTGCACTTAGATGCTGTTGTTGTGAACATATATGGCACATTCATGGATTTTGATTTCCGTGTGCACCGGACGCACGTAGCATTCATATGCACATTTTGGGATTGATTTCTTATTGAGCAGTACGTTTTTATGATATTTACTATTGATATAGCAGCTGAGCAGGACTAGTCAGAGGACAGTATCTGGACATATTTTGCATGCATTGATAGTTATCGAAGGGATTTTCAAAAAGGGAGCTATACTCTCAGTATTTACCTACGTGTCTGAGATGACACGAAACGTTTAAAACAAGGAAACCCTTCTAAATTGTTTTCAAAACGGCGGTACGTGCATGTAAACAAAGGATATATATATATATATATATATATATATATATATATATATATATATATATATATATATATATATATATATATAGAGAGAGAGAGAGAGAGAGAGAGAGTTATTTTCTTACTAGAGACGTCCGCCACTGTGCAGTGTTATGCGCATTGCACAGCGATTTAAAAAGGTTTGGCATGCATTTCCTACAGATGTTTACATGTATAGATTTGATATTTACATGTATAGTTTTGATGTATATCATATTGGTTTCATTTTGGATTTGATATTTGTGTCTTCACCATGACTCCGATGATTGCGGGATGCTTTACGGAGTGTTGTTTTTGAGTTATCTGCTCATTGTTCATGTGCACGAATTGCGCTATGACGTGTTTTATGTATTGAGGATTTCGGAGCCCCGACGACTTGGACTTTTTACTGAAATGTTTTAGTATTGAGGGGTTTAAATTTAAATTCGGGGACCGAATTTCCTTAAGGGGGGAAGATTGTAACATTTCAAAAACAATAAAATATTATTTTTGGGAATTTTTATATAATTTAATAATAAAATATTGATTATTTTAATAAGGCGGTATAATTAAATACCGATAAATTGGAAAAAATTTGGAAAATTATGGAAATTACTAAAAAGAGGGTGCTTTATATGATTTATGCAAATTATGAAATTTTACGATTTATTATATACTAATTTTGTGCTAATCGCGATTAAAAATCGCTAATCAGGCTTTAAGCGTGTTTTGTGCACATGACATGCACATGTCATTTTAACACTTGTTACATTTTTCCTACATGTTTTGGGTGTATGGTTATTGTTTTGGGTTTACTATTGCAAAGAGAAGGAAAGAAAAGAAAAAGAAAAGGAAAACATTAAAGAAAGGGGTATGGGCATAAGAGAGAGAGGGTGAGGGGTCAACCATATTGATGGGCCATTGCTTTTCACTCAATCATCTTCATCTTTCTTCTTCTCCTTCCTCTCATGGCAGCACCCTCCTCTACCTCCACTTCCAAACCCCAAAACTCCATCAACACAACACCAAAAGCTCATCCCCACTTCACAAAAATTGTGCCCAAGCTCACAAGCTACACTTTGGACCAAGAAAGTTTGCATTTTGGCGCTGTAGAGGATTCATGAGTGTCAAATGAGGTAATCCCTTCACACTTAGTGTAGTTTTTCCTTCACTTTAAACCATTTATGTGTTTTGTGGTGATTAAGTGGTGTTTGGGTGAACTTTGAAAATTCTAGTTAGGGTTTAGGGTGTGATTTGAATAGAGATTGTGCAATTGAACTCTTGTGGTGACCTTAAACCCCTCCCAATTGATAGAAATCCAGACCAACCCAACTGAAACCCAAAATACGGATTTACAGAAACTTAATGTATCAGTTTGTGAGGTTTTGGTGTGTGCAGAGAAATCTGGGATGACCTGGGTTGATTATGAGATGAGCAAACAAACCCAGTGGACTAGAATTGACCCTATGAACCCCCTGTAGTAAGACTAACCACAGAGGAGCCCCCAGGGCCGGCGAGCTCGGATTTTAGGGGGAGGGGATCGGCCATCTGGTGAGGGTTGGCGTCCTGGTTGCTTCCATAGCTCATGTACCCTATATATATCACCCTAGTGTTGTTTTGGAACATTGTTTACACCTTAATCAAAATCTGGGACTGAATACATGTGTTGCTGTTTTGATTCGAGTTATGGTTTTGCGTATTTTAAATTCTAGATTTTTGTATTTGTGCTTTATCTCGATCACATGACGTTTGCACGTCTATATCGAGTGATATTGGGTTGAGTTGCGAGATGCAAACCATAGGTTCTAACCTATAGGCTTTTAATCTTGTCGTTTTGGTTTTCGTGTGTCGTTTCATCTTCGAATTTGATTTTAAAGTGATACAATACGTTATGATGTGTAGGTACCCCAAGTGGACTTCGAGACGACAAGCAAGCGCGTGGCGACGTCAGTATCAGCAGACGAAGGTCAAGATGAGTAGATTTATATCTACGGGGAGAAGTCGGGTGGATGGTGTATAGGACCCCCGCAATGTCATAAGAAATGATGTGATATGTTATAGATATGCATTTATATGTTATGGAGAGATTGAACACTTAGCAAGGGGAGCTTTAGGTGATCATGGGTTTAGTGTTAGCGAGAATTGAAGAAGGACTTTAGCCGATTTCTTAGTCACGAAAACCCTAGGGTAAAGATTTGCATACATGTACATACACATACTCGCATACTTTGACTTCCTTGTGTGTATTGGGGACATATTTATATTTATATTCCTATGTTTGGATTACGAGAATGTTATATGATATTTGGGAATGAGTCGATCTGATCGGACATAATGCCGTGAGATATTTAATGTGTGACCGAGATATGTCATGATGTTATAACGGGTCGTTGGACGACGCTACTATGTTGTTGGTATATATGACGATAGTTGACATGTGATCGAGATATGAGATAAGATATGTTAAGATATTTATAATGGATCGCTTGGGCGATGTATACTTCTATATGATGATATGTGTGGATGACATCGGATTGTAGGAGACTTTAGATCAGTAGCCAGATCATGATATTTTTGATTATATTAGTATTGTACTAGACTTAGATCAGTACCCCTGTCACGATATGTGATGATAAGGATATCAGATGACTAATGAGATGAATATGATATTTGACCCATACCCAGATTTGGGATGCCGTACGATAGATTTACCGTACGAGATATAGTTATGAGGATAGATCCACACTCTTGACTCAAGAATGTCATATTATTTATTGTATCGTACGTTATACTGTTGAGGCGAGATTACCGACTACTAGGTATGTATGTATGTATAGATCGACTCAGACTTAGGCGGATTCCCTTACCCTTTTGACTGGGCTCGAGTCATACCCATTTTCCAAAGAGGAAAATCGTGAGTATGTTTATATACCAAACTGCATGACTCGGATATTGGGTAGGTATATTTTTAGTGTTGCTGTTATCACATCACTTCCTATGTATTCATGATGTTTCATCGCACCGTATGCTTATATTGTGTTTTCATATGCCATTATTGAGATCATGCTGTCAGGACACCAGCACCATTACCGATGATGCGTATGTTCCACATACACTTACTTGCCGGCTCACACACATCGTCATCGGTAATTGCCATGTCATGTACACTTTAGAGAATATTACTTATTGACATAGCTTGTTAACTGATAGTTCGACATGGTATTAGCGTACTGATTGATTATAAATTCCGATTGTGTCGTGTAACTCGAATAAGTTTCTTTGTATCGGTATTTAGAAAATGAATAAAATTCACAATCAAAGAATTATTTGACCGCAATCAACTACGGTGTCAGTTGTAGATCGTTAGCGAGTACGGATCGTCCACAGGGATTGTGCGATTCGTTTGTATCTTGTTTTATTTGAATCGAAAATTTAATGAAAAGAAAACAAACAATTCATGATTTATAGTTGAAGTTCAAGAATTAGAAAATATAGATCTAATAACAAGAAAACGATAGAATCAAGAATTGAGAGTTTAATGATTTTTCCAACCAAATTCAAGAATCGAAATGAGGCTCGTAGGAATCGATCAGATCTATAGATGTGATGTAATCTCACGATGACGTATTCTTATCCTTCGATGAATTGATACTAGATCGATGATGATCAACTAGAATTAGGGATTTCTAGTGAAACTAGGGTTTCATCATTTATCCCTTGTTCCCACGTCGATACCATTCACATTCTAGCCTCTAGTAAATTCAAGAAACGATCGTAGATCCCTAATTTCGAGTGATAACAATCAAGAAAGCATCGCAACGAAACTAGGTCATCGATTCTTGAACTTGCTAGGGTTTACAAAACTCGTAGGACTCAAGAATCGTTTTAAGATTTGTTACATCATCATTCTATTGATCGTCTCGACTCCTCGACGAGCGGAGTTTTACTCAAACATCACAACAAGAACTACAATTACAAATTGAGATTGAATCATGATGCAAGAATTTAAAGAAAGCGAGATTAAAGAATTTCACCTTTCATTTATATCAACAATTTCATTATAATCGCTCAAGAACTACAAGAGGAAGAACTTGATTGTCGATTTGGCTTCGCTTGTCTCCGTGAGTCGCGGATCGGCTTGGACCACTTGCTCGATTGAAGATCGGCTCTGCTCATAAAAGGTTGAAGGCTTACTCGGTATCTTGAATTTGATTGGAATTAGGGTTAGGGTTTCGCACAAGTCTTGTCACTAGACTTGTGGAAGAAGATAAAGAATTGAACTACTAAAGACTGAAGAAAAAATGGAAGATCTTTAACCCTAGGTCTAGGCTCCTATTTATAGATTTCCAAACCCTAGATCTAGGATTTGAATTTTAAGTTTCCCTCCAAAAGTTTGTTAGAGGAGATGCTTCTAGAAATAGTTTGTTAGGAGCTTGATTAGCTTAATCAAGATTAGGTTGCTTAATGATCTTTGCTGATCTGGTAGAAGATTCGAGAGAATTCTGGAATTTGAAGTATATTCTGAGCTGTAGCTACTGAGATAGGAATAATGAAGCAAACTTGGAGTGCTGACGTGGCAATACCGCGGCGGATCCGCGGCGTAAGCAGGCTCCCGCCGCGGATCCGCTGCTCTTTGGAGGCCTTAGGGCTTGCAACTTCTGGTGCTGCTTTGGGCTGAATTATGGGCCTTTATCTGATATGTTGAATTGTATTTTTCCCTTTGGATTGCTACCAGATCTCAAAACTTGGAGTTGGTGTAATGTTTGATCAGCAAAAATGACAATTTTGGCTTTTCTCCTGGATTTTCCTGCACAATTTTTTAAGACAAGTGTTGCGCAATATAGGGATGATGCGATACCATGAAATGCAGTCAATTTCCTTTATAGTGCTGATTTTAGAGTCTAACATATGCAATCTGATATTTAACGACTGATTTGCTAATATGTGCTATATGAATGCCGAACACTTCTAGATGAGTGCAAATGATAGGGAAATTGCCGTGTTAAAAATGCAGTATTTTCGACTGATCAAATTCCCCCAAACTTATTTTCGATCGTCTCGAGCGAACTTTTTATTAAAAAGAAGGAGAAAATAAAGAAATAGAAAAACTAACTAGCACACTTTCGTAGGCAACACGATTGCACTGAGCACGTGCAACAAGCCTTTAAACCTCTAGGTGTCCCTAGTAGGAGGAATGTTGTCTCCTGAGGGTTTTCAGCGGATTGCACCCACAAAATCCAATAATAAAAGAAAGATCATGAATATTACATTTAAAGAAAAGAATTGTAAAAGAAAGACTTTGAAAATTAGGGTTTCCAACTAAGCTAGCTTTTCTGTTGTCATGAGCCCTATCTTAA
Organism: Agapanthus africanus; assembly: GCA_030015575.1. Lineage (NCBI taxonomy): Eukaryota > Viridiplantae > Streptophyta > Magnoliopsida > Asparagales > Amaryllidaceae > Agapanthus > Agapanthus africanus. Next base: position 726,341,021 of record CM057339.1, read on the forward strand.
TGGTCATGAAAAGATGTCGGAAATCACGTCCTCCCTCAATAAAACATCGTCTTATTTTTCATTCCTATCTTTCTTCCAAACATCGATCATATAACCCTGCGTGTGTGTAAAGACATCCCTACACCCGGAGAATTCAATTCAAGCTATCATACTCTTGCCCATCAGCCTCAGTACTTTTTAATTAATGAATATTTAGATGAGATTGCTCACACACTTTCATGCGACCGTTAATATTTCTTGAGGTACCAACTGACCGATTACTCATGTGCTTGCTTACTTGGTGTATTTTCCTCGTCTTGCACCATCTCAGGCATAGCAGTGACTCCCAGACCAGTTGGCCTTAGGGCACTAGGTGAAGAGGCACCCTCGCTATATATTTTTTTATTGCCCTCGGTGATAACAAAACCAGTGTCCATTTTTCTCACCACTTTATATTTTCTTCATTTCATTTTTTTTTATTTCCTTCATACTTTTGGCTTTAAGACAAGAGCATTTCAAGGTATCCTCTACTATCCCAGGCTTTAAGACGTGTGTAAGTGCGAATAGCAGGGTATCAACGTTCAAAATGTTTGGCTTCCAGAATAGAAACTATTTTTCAGACTTATTTTTATTCTCAGATTAGTGACGTCTTTCATCTTACTAACCCTTGGGACAACGGCTCATAACTACTTATTACTAGTTCGTATAAGAAAACTTCTAATTTTCTTAGTTTTCTTAAATTTTTCTAATCTCATGGATGTACTTTTTCATTATCTAAACTTTCATTATCTTATTTATGTACAAAAATGTTTAAATGATTTTTATATTTTGAAAAATTTTCAATTTTTATAGATTTTGAATTTTTTTAAATTTTTATCAGTTTTTAAAGAAATGTTTTGTGCTTATGCAAATGATATGCAAATGATGCAAAAATAAGCACAAACCTCCCCCAAACTTGTTTTCAACAGTGTCCTCACTGTTGCCAACAGCTATATCTACAAAACCTGTAAGTCTGGGAGGAATTATTAGTGGGGGCAAAATATATAAGTGAAAAACTTCCCCCAAACTTACACTTTTCACTCACCTCCATTCAAAAAGATGATGCAGTGATATGCAGGACATGAAGGTGAGACGGAGGAATTTTAATCCAAATAAAATGGCTCCTGTAAGAACAGGAGCTCCTCCGTGGGGTCAGTGGAAAAATACGGCTTTAGTCTATGTCCATTCACTTTGAAAAAGGTGTCGTTTTTAACATTTTCTACTTCTACTGCCCCGTGCGGGTATACAGACTGCACAACAAAAGGTCCCTTCCACCGAGATCGGAGCTTACCCGCGTGAAGGTATAATCGTGAATCATAAAGAAGGACTTGTTGACCAGGTGAAAATGTTTTCCTCAAAATGTTTTTATCGTGAAAAACCTTAGTCCTATTCTTTATGATCACAGCGTTATCATAAGCTTCATCGCGGAGTTCGCTTAGCTCATTTATTTACAGCTTCCGAAAGTTGCAGGCTTGGTTTAGGTCAAAATTTATTTCCATAATAGCTAACAATGCTTTATGCTCAATCTCGACGGGTAAGTGACATGCCTTCCCAAACACTATCCTATATGGAGACATCCCTAGGTCGGTTTTAAATGCAGTTCGGAATGCCCAAAGAGCATCCGTCAGTTTGGTCGACCAGTCTTTTCTATTCTTAGCAACAGTCTTCTCCAGGATAAGTTTGATTTGTCTGTTTGAGATTTCAGCCTGCCCGCTTGTTTGGGGATGATAGGGTGTAGAAAGTCGGTGGTTGATTGAGTATTTCCGCATCAATGTCTCGAAAGACCTGTTGCAGAAATGTGTCCCATTATCACTAATAATAGTGCGTGGGTGTCCAAATCGCGAAAAGATATTCTCTTTTAAGAACTTAATGACAACTTTCCTGTCATTAGTGCGACATGGAATGGCTTCAACCCACTTTGAGATATAATCAACCGCCAGCAGTATGTATAAATTCCCAAAGGAGTTGGGAAAGGGACCCATAAAATCAATTCCCCAAACATCGAATATTTCAACAACCAGAATGGGTTGCTGAGGCATTTCATTTCTCTGGGAGATTCTACCCGTGTACTGACATTGTGTACAGGTTTTGCAATAGTCGAATGCGTCCTTGAATAAGGTCGGCCAATAAAATCCACATTACAAAACCTTCTCCGCCATCTTTTTAGGACCGAAGTGACCCCCGCAGGCCTGATCATGACAAAAAGAAAGAACACTCTTGAACTCTTCTTTCGGGACACACCGGCGAATGATCTGATCAGGACAATACTTAAACAAATATGGATCGTCCCAGTAAAAGTGTTTTACTTGGGATAGAAAACGGTATTTGTCCTGTTTTGACCAATCGCTGGGTATAAGTCCCGTGACAAGATAGTTCACAATATCCCTGAACCATGGTTCATTGGATACGCTCAAGAGTTGTTCGTCAGGAAACGAATCATTGATCGGCAGGGTCATAGGGGAAGAAGAGATGCGTGAAAGATGGTCGGCTACTACGTTTTCACATCCTTTCTTATCTTTGATAACAAGATCAAATTCTTGTAGTAGAAGGATCCAACGTATTAGTCGACCTTTTGCATCTTTCTTCGCCAAAAGATGTTTTAAGGCGGAATGGTCAGTGTACACAACTATAGGAGAGCCAATTAAGTAAGGCCTGAATTTTTCTAATGCAAATACAACCGCCAAAGTTCTTTTTCGGTGGTTGTATAATTGATTTGTGCATCATTCAGGGTCTTACTCGCATAGTATATTACGTGTGGCATCTTTTCGATGTGCTGTCCTAAGACTGCACCTACTGCAAAGTCGGATGCGTCACACATCAGCTCAAAGGGGTAGTCCCAATTTGGAGACGATAGCATGGGGGCTGAAGTGAGTGAGTGTTTAAATGAGGCGAAAGCTGTCTCACAGTCCGAGTCAAAATGGAAGGTCGTATCCTTGGCCAGGAGATTAAAGGTCTAGCAATTTTGCTAAAATCCTTAATGAATCTCCTATAAAAGCCCGCATGGCCAAGGAAAGATCGAATATCTTTGACGCTTTTGGGATGAGGGAGGTTTTGAATGACATCTATCTTAGCTCTGTCAACCTCAATGCCTTTCTGTGAAATAACATGTCCAAGAACAATTCCTTCTTGGACCATGAAATGGCATTTTTCCCAGTTCAAAGTTAAGTTCTTCTCTTTGCAACGAGTAAGAACAGCGTCAAGATTCGCTAGGCAATCAGAAAAAGAGTCTCCAAAAATCGAGAAATCGTCCATAAAGATCTCCAGAAAATTCTCTACCATATCAGAGAATATCCCCATCATATACCGCTGAAAGGTAGCGGGAGCATTGCATAACCTAAAGGGCTTGCGACTGTAAGCAAAGGTACCAAAAGGACAAGTAAAAGTGGTTTTATCTTGATCCTTTTTGGCGATGGGGACCTGATTATAGCCTGAGTATCCGTCCATAAAACAATAATACTCTCGTCCTGCTAAGCGTTCCAGCATTTGATCAATGAATGGTAGAGGAAAGTGGTCTTTCCTCGTGGCAGCATTGAGTTTTCTATAATCGATACATACACGCCACCCAGTTTGGGCGCGTGTCTGAATCAACTCATTTGCCTCATTGGTTATAACAGTGATGCCGGATTTCTTAGGGGCGACATGTATAGGACTCACCCATTGGCTATCGGAGATGGGGTATATAATACCATTATCTAGGCATTTGACGATCTCTTTCATCACCGCTTCCTTCATGACGGGATTCAACCGTCTCTGTGGTTCTCGGGTTGGTCTGGCATCATCCATCACATGTATATGATGTTCAACTATCAAGGGACTAATCCCTTTGATGTCCGCCATACTCCAACCGAACGCCTCTTTGTTAGATCTCAATACCGATAAAAGTGCATTCTCTTGCTCTAATGCTAGAGAAGCGGATATTATAATCGGTAAAGACTCCTTCTCACCTAAATAAGCATATTTAAGATGAGAAGGTAAAATTTTGAGATCTAATATAGGCGGAGAAATGATAGAAGGAGGGATCATTGAGTGGTTTTTGGAATTACAAAGAAGCTCAGAGCCTGTGAAAGATACAGACTCGGGTGGAGAAAAGTCAGGAGTGCAGGACTCAAGTGTAGGAAAAGTGTCCTCACTAAGATCATGTGTAAAGTCAAACAGAGATGTGGTAATGTCATCAAGATCAGTAAAGCAAAGTTCCTCAACTCCGCAACTATCGGGAGCGATCTCGTGGACAGAGCACACATCTAGAATATGAGCAGAGGGTTCTGATGGCTGACTTCCAACTTTATAGATGTTTAGTTCAATGGTCATATTTCCAAATGATAAGTTCATTGAACCGTTTCTACAGTTTATAACAGCGTTGGAAGTGGCAAGGAAAGGACGACCCAGAATCACCGGAATTTGGCCCCGGGGGTTTGCTACAGGCTGTGTGTCAAGTACAATGAAGTCTACAGGGAAAACAAATTCCCCGACCTTTATTAACACATCCTCTAGTTCACCCCTTGGTTTGGTGATTGAACGGTCTGCCATTTAGAGAGTGCAGTGAGCAGGTTTCAGCTCTCCAATCCCTAATTGCTCATATACAGAATATGGAAGTAGGTTAGCACTTGCGCCAAGGTCTAAAAGAGCACGATTTATGTTCTTACCCCCAATAGAAATCGATATTGTAGGACATCCTGGGTCCTTTCGTTTCTTTGGTAGCTGGGGAATAAAAGCAGTGCTAATATTATTAGACATAAAGACCTACTTCGGCGCTTGAGTCTTCCTCTTCCTAGTGCACAAGTCCTTAAGAATTTTCGCATAAGCGGGGACTTGTTGAATCGCATCTAGGAGAGGGATGTTGATGTTAACATGTTTGAACATTTCCATAATTTTCTCCATATGAGGACTCGTTCTGTTACCCCTTAACCGATTCGGGTAAGGAGCTTTCGCAATAACCGCCGGGTCCATCATAGGAGAAGGAAGAGGGGGTAGACGAGATCCCAAAAGAGGAGTGGGGACCGTCTCTGGAGAACTATAAGGGTTGGGCTGAGGTGTCGAGCCTTGTGGGAAATGGAGAATAGGCTCGCGAGAAGGTGGTGGGGTAGAAGAACAAGGATCAGAAGTAGAAGTGTGTGTGTGAGGAAAGGTTTCAGCCGGGGTGTTATTGATAGGATTTTCAATATCATCAATTCCTTCCCCGACATGATTGTTCAGCACTCTTCCCGATCTCAACGTTGTGACGGCATTTACATTGTAATGCCCAGGATTCTGTAGTGGTGGAGAAGGAAGTTTCCCTTTTTCTCTCGCACTCATTTCGGCTTTAAGTCGTGCGATTTCAGCTTCCATCGATCTGATACTCTCAGCTTGGGACGCTGAGTTTTTCTTTATCTCACTGACGGAAGTTCTAAGCTCAGCCGAAACCTCTATGAAATTTGACAAAAGTGATTTCATGGTTTGAGTGAATTGAGAGAGTTCGCCAGAACCGGTCAACTGCATAAGATTAGACTGTGCAGGAGTGTTGACCTGGTTGTGGAAATTTTGTGACTGGTAGGGGTGCTGAGTGAGTTGAAGTGGTTGCTGTTGTGGTGGAAGAGCCCTTTGAAAATTATTTTGGCTTGGAACCGTGTTTTGAGATTGTTGTTGGTTCCAAGCAAAATTCGGGTGATTCCTCCAGCCCTGATTGTACGTGGAAGAATATGGATTGTTTCTAGGTCTTTGAAATGCGGCATTTGTATGCTCGTGACCTTGAAACGCAAAGTTTAATGGACATTCTTCCGTTAAATGAGACGGATCAGAACATCAGCCACATACAGTTTTGGGGAGCGACATTGGGTTTAGGGAGGCTGCAGAAAATTTGTGTTCCATAGCATCGAGCTTCTTTTGCATTGCTGCCATCTCAGCTCGAACACCTATGGACACATCTATTTGGTGTACGCCACCCTTATTCAATGGTTGGGTTCCACTCTCCCACTGTAGTGATTTTTCAGCGAACTCTTCTAAAAACTTCCAAGCTTCCCCATCATCCTTGGTCATAAAGGTACCTTGACACATGTTTTCAAGGTTCTGTTTAGTGTTTGGGTTAATGCCCTCATATATAATTCGGCAAAGATTCCATCTCGGGATGCCGTGATGAGGACATTGAACTAATAGATCCTTGAAACGTTCAAAGCATTTAGAGAATGGTTCAGCAGGGAGCTGGGTAAATTGATTCAGTTCGCTACGGATTCGAGCTGTCTTTTGCATTGGGTAAAATTTCTTAAGGAATGCCGCGACGAATTCTTCCCAATTCGTGATAGAGTGTGCGGTAGTGTTATATATCCACTTCTCGGCTATATCGCACAAAGTAAATGGAAGAAGTCGTAGACGCATAGCATCCACTGAAAGTTGTGACGCACCCATCATTGCGCATACGTTTTCAAATTTGGTAATGAAAACGTAAGCGTCCTCAGTCTCGAGTCCGTGGAATTTGGGTAAAAGGTTGATGTATTGGGGTTTAATTTCAAAATTATCCCCGTTGGCTGGTGGAATAGATAAGCAGGTCGAAAGAGGACCTCGCAGTGGATAGCACCTCTCTTGGAGAGAGATGCGGGGTGGATTCTGCGCACCAACGGACGGCGGCAGATTAGGGTTAAAGAAATTCGATGGAGGTGGATCCATCGATATGGGTGTGGTGGTGGATAAAGAAGAAGTAAATCGAGAAATACTGACTTCAGAGTCGATACAGGGTACGCGGACTAAACGGGCACTAGAATCCCGTGTCCAGCCTATCTTGTACTAAAAAGGGTTAGTACAAGTGGCAGCGTTGACTTATAATTAGGGGTAATGAATGAATGAATGCGGTGTTTGTTTTGAAAGTGGGACGGATTTTTTTGAAAAACAATGATGCAACACAACAAATGCAGCACACAAAACCCTAATTCTAGGGGTCGCCTAGGTCAGATCTGTAGACCGCTCCTAACTGCCAGAAGACAAGACACAGGATAAATCCTCCACTGCCTCTTTGTCTCTCCTGTGGCCAGGTAAGTGCCAGGTAAGTGTGAGGTTCTCCACTACGTAAGTAGTGGGCATAATTAAGTAACCACTAGCCTTCGACACACTTGTCTAGACACTACAAGAGAAACGCGGATAAGCAATGAATTACCCACGGCCTTCTTCTGTCCTAAGTGAGCGCGACGGTCCTTAGAGTCATCTCTAGATCTTTTTTAGTTAATTGGGGTAAATGCGGATGCAAGTTTTGTGGTTTTCGGGGCTTAGGAAGGGTAATGAACTCCCCACCTAATCTGGATTTGGTCTTTGCCCCTTAATATCCATATTAATTATGCAAACAACCACAAGAATCAAAACAAGCACAATTTAATTTTGCTAGTTGCGTGCTGTGATTATTTGCAAAGAACCCTGCACAAAATGTTAATTGGAGCAGATTTTAGAAGAAGATAAGAAAGTAAGAGGTTACCTGCCAAAATTTGCACAGAGAACCCTTCAGCAAGCCGCGGAACCGCCGCAAATCGTGGCTCCTACCGCGATTTCGCCACCGTAGGTGATGATCCCCGCACACAATTTTCACAGAGAGCTTCTGTGTAGTCCCTGAGTCCTTTGGAATTCTCCAAAAAAATTTCCAATTTCACAGCAAGCTCCAGATCTTCTTGCAATAAACCACAACAAATTGTTTAGATTTTTGCGCGAATTTTGATCACAAAATTACAATGGAATAAATCTTTCAATTCAAATTTCAATATAAAACGAATTAGCGCGCGATCCCCGGCAACGGCGCCATTTGATTGATTATAAATTCTGATTGTGTCGTGTAACTCGAATAAGTTTCTTTGTATCGGTATTTAGAAAATGAATAAAATTTACAATCAAAGAATTATTTGACCGCAATCAACTACGGTGTCAGTTGTAGATCGTTAGCGAGTGCGGATCGTCCACAGGGATTGTGCGATTCGTTTGTATCTTGTTTTATTTGAATCGAAAATTTAATGAAAAGAAAACACACAATTCATGATTTATAGTTGAAGTTCAAGAATTAGAAAATATAGATCTAATAACAAGAAAACGATAGAATCAAGAATTGAGAGTTTAATGATTTTTCCAACCAAATTCAAGAATCGAAATGAGGCTCGTAGGAATCGATCGGATCTATAGATGTGATGTAATCTCACGATGACGTATTCTTATCCTTCGATGAATTGATACTAGATCGATGATGATCAACGAGAATTAGGGATTTCTAGTGAAACTAGGGTTTCATCATTTATCCCTTGTTCCTTCGTCGATACCATTCACATTCTAGCCTCTAGTAAATTCAAGAAACGATCGTAGATCCCTAATTTCGAGCGATAACAATCAAGAAAGTATCGCAACGAAACTAGATCATCGATTCTTGAACTTGCTAGGGTTTACAAAACTCGTAGGACTCAAGAATTGTTTTAAGATTTGTTACATCATCATTCTATTGATCGTCTCGACTCCTCGACGAGCGGAGTTTTACTCAAACATCACAACAAGAACTACAATTATAAATTGAGATCGAATCATGATGCAAGAATTTAAAGAAAGCGAGATTAAAGAATTTCACCTTTTATTTATATCAACAATTTCATTACAATCGCTCAAGAACTACAAGAGGAAGAACTTGATTGTCGATTTGGCTTCGCTTGTCTCCGTGAGTCGCGATCGGCTTAGACCACTTGCTCGATTGAAGATCGGCTCTGCTCATAAAAGGTTGAAGGCTTCACGCTTGATTTGGTACTCGGGATCTTGAATTTGATTGGAATTAGGGTTAGGGTTTTGCACAAGTCTTGTCACTAGACTTGTGGAAGAAGATGAAGAATTGAACTACTAAAGATTGAAGAAAAAATGGAAGATCTTTAACCCTAGGTCTAGGCTCCTATTTATAGATTTCCAAACCCTAGATCTAGGATTTGAATTTTAAGTTTCCCTCCAAAAGTTTGTTAGAGGAGATGCTTCTAGAAATAGTTTGTTAGGAGCTTGATTAGCTTAATCAAGATTATGTTGCTTAATGATCTTTGCTGATCTGGTAGAAGCTTCGAGAGAATTCTGGAATTTGAAGTATATTTCTGAGCTGTAGCCACTGAGATAGGAATAATGAAGCAAACTTGGAGTGCTGACGTGGCAATACCGCGGCGGATCCGCGGCGCAAGCAGGCTCCCGCCGCGGATCCGCGGCTCTTTGGAGGCCTTAGGGCTTGCAACTTCTGGTGCTGCTTTGGGCTGAATTATGGGCCTTTATCTGATATGTTGAATTGTATTTTTCCCTTTGGATTGCTACCAGATCTCAAAACTTGGAGTTGGTGAAATGTTTGATCAGCAAAAATGACAATTTTGGCTTTTCTCCTGGATTTTCCTGCACAATTTTTCAAGACAAGTGTTGCGCAATATAGGGATGATGCGATGCCATGCAATGCAGTCAATTTCCTTTATAGTGCTGGTTTTAGAGTCTAACATATGCAATCTGATATTTAACGACTGATTTGCTAATATGTGCTATATGAATGCCGAACACTTCTAGATGAGTGCAAATGATAAGGAAATTGCCGTGTTAAAAATGCAGTATTTTCGACTGATCACGTACTCGTCTTTATATGCTAGATTAGACATTGCAGTTATTACTTGCTACTGCATGCATATTATTATTCACTGTTTACTTGCCATTGATGATTGGATTTCGGATTTCCATGAGATTTTCTGGATTTGGAAACTTCTTGTGAAAGTTTTATAAACTGATGTGTTATTTTAAAGAGAAAAATGCGGTTTTCCTTGATATGATGTTTTCTCGGTTATGAGATGGATTTCGATACCCGATTCGAGGAGGCGTAGGAACCGTCTCGGGTACGTGGTGGACCCGGTATGGTACCCCGGGGCGAGATTGTTTATTCATGGTGGATGATGAGCCTGGCAGGGGCAGACTGCCTACCGGTGATTGCATTTGGACCTGGCGGTTATCTGGAGGATACCGACCAGAGTCACGAGATGCATATAGGCCGACCCGTACTGCCGGAGCCTGAGGGCCGATCCCGCAGATGATACGGAGCCTGAGATATATGAGGATTTACGTGCCGATGCTGGGCACAGATTTATGTTTTGTGTCGATACTGGACACTGACTTCTCTATTGATTTCATGATATATTCTGTTTCGATTCGTCATGCATTCATACATCATATATCTGATATGTTGCTATCTGAGGTGCTGACACGAGCATGTAGTATTACACTCATACATAGATGGACCAGGATGTTTATTTGAGGATATTACTTGATATGACCTAGGATAACGTTGTGCATGCGATTTCTACTCGTAGATGTTTTCTACTCTCGAGTTGGCAACTCACCCCCGTTGTGCCATAGTTCTTGCAGGTTTTGCCGTACATGTTTCGTTACGGCTTTGCTGGCACACCGCTTCCTTTCCGGGTGATGCTTTGGTAGGTGGGTTCTTTTGCCTCAGGATCACCATTGTATATATGTTATTCAGTTGTATCTAGTAAACTCCATCAACCAGACATGTATATTTTATTGACTTAGAAGACCAGTGTATATTCTTTCGACCTTAGAGTCGCGCGTTGTATTATTATGGATTTCATATTGTTTAGAGTTTCCTTTCAGTTTTGATTCTCGCCCTTCGGCGTTGTATATTATATTGCTTGCATGGTTGTGGCCGTCGATTGACGAAGAGCTAGCTCCCGCTTGGGGATGCCTTTTACCATTGATGCATATATTTATCATGTTGTACCCCGTTCGGGGCCAGTATTTACAAAGGAAACTTTGCCGAAATTTTCAGAAAAGACTTTTGATTTTAAAAATACATATTTCGACATATGTTGCTAACTACTTGATTTAAATTGGTTTTTCCTTCACTCTACTTCTTTACTTGGTTTTGATTTCTGGGCTTTGGCTTACTTAGATTACGTACGCCTCGAGATGTTTCGTAATTTAAGTGCCGGTCATGTTCTGTACTTTTTGGGTCATGACAGAAGCTGCCCGGTGGCCTCTTGAGGAGGGCTTTTGATCCTTGGCGTTGGTGGGTAGGAGACTACCGGCCAGGGATTGACCGAGCAGGGAAGCTACCCGGTGGCCTCTTGAGGAGGGGTTTTGATCCTTGGCGTCGGTGGGTAGGAGACTACCAGCCAGGGATCGACTGAGTAGGGAAGCTACTCGGAGGCCTCTTGATGAGGGCTTCGATCCTTAGCGTAGATGGGTAGGAAGTTACCCGCTAAGGATTGACCGAGCAGGGTAGCTGCCCGGTAGCCTCTTGAGGAGGGCTTTTGATCCTTGGCATCGGTGGGTAGGAGACTACCAGCCAGGGATCGACCGAGTAGGGAAGCTGCTCGGTGGCCTCTTGATGAGGTCTTCGATCCTTAGCGTAGATGGGTAGGAAGTTACCCACTAAAGATTGACCGAGCAGGAAAGCTTCCCGGTGGCCTCTTAAGGATGGCTTTTGATCCTTGGCGTTGGAGGGTAGGAGACTACCACCCAGGGGTTGACCGAGCAGGGAAGCTTCCCGGTGGCCTCTTGAGGAGGGCTTTTGATCCTTGGCATCGGCGGGTAGGAGATTACCAACCAGGGATCGACCAAGTAGGGAAGCTGCTTGGTGGCCTCTTGATGAGGGCTTTGATCCTTAGTGTAGATGGGTAGGAAGTTACCCGCTAAGGATTGACCAAATAGGGAAGCTGCCCGGTGGCCTCTTGAGGAGGGCTTTTGATCCTTGGTGTTGGTGGGTAGGAGACTACCAGCCAGGGATCGACCGAGTAGGGAAGCAGTTCGACCGGATGTTCTCAGGTGACACTTGTGCAGGTTAGTCTGTAGACCCGAGATCGTCATAGAGTCTTGTGTGATTCCCACTGTGCTTTGATCTCCACCTTACCACGTCCATGAGGGCGTGCAAAACGGTGGTCTTTGGGTACAGTCCCGAGTCACATGGAGGCAATGAGCGATAGGAGGGGTTTTGTCTCTTCCGGTATTGGGGGTTGATGTTGCGCTGTGCTCGATTGGCCGTGACAGGGAAGTCCCTGGCCAGGGCTGATTAGAGATTTGCTGGTAAGTGTTACCAGTAGTTTCTCGACCCGTTATGAGCCTCACATCGGCACGACTTATCGGTTACTGGGGTCTGACGTTTACCACCCCTAGACTTGATATGCGACATATCAGACGAACAGACCGGACTGTACGGTAAGTGTTACTGGTTGGATTCACGGGAGTGTGAGCGGGCTAGCTCGTCGATCTTCTGATCGATCAATACCCGGGTGGCCGTTACGTTTAGCAGACCGCTTGCGGCTTGTGGGTGATTGATATGATCATCATCTGCTGCCGGCGTATTGACGAGTCTTTAGAGTCCTACACAGAGGTTTCCTGGCTCAAGCGAAACGAAATAGGAGCGCATATGAGATATGTGCAGGACCGAGAATAATGCGAGTATGTGATACCGTATTCCATTCTCGCGATCAATGTATCGATTGGTTATATGCGATATAACCTAGATATCGAATCAAGGATTGATTCGATAAGCCGATACATAAGATACTAGTCGGTTATATGCGATATGACCGGATCGTTAAATCAAGTGTTGATTTAATGATTTAATGTATAATTATATATTTGATATATTACTTTGCATTAACTAGTATTGGTTCACTTTAAATGGATTTTCTCACTTGATGTGCAAGTTGTATATGTGATATACTTTTGTGCACATGTTTGTATCATGTTTGATGATACTTGCTCTTTTGGTTAAGTGTAAAGAATTAAACCTTGGTTAAGTAAATGGTTAGGGTTTTTATTTATTCATTCATTTATCTTTTTAATTTGGATTAAAAAGAAATTGCAAAAGAAAACAAAATGGTTGCTTTCATTCTTGAAGCTTGTTGAAGCTTCATGAAGCTTTGACCAAAGTGACCATTTTGTCTTCATGCTTAACCCTAACCATTCATCTAACCTTAGTCAATTCTCTACACCTAACCATGGTTCATATTATGATAAGTATTCATTTCTTTTGCATTTTAATTAACCTATCATAATCATCTTCATCTTCTTCTTCTTCTTGAGTTCAAGAAAAAGCTTGCCACCATTAATGGCATCTTGAGTAAACAAGTGAGAAATCCAATTCTAAAGTGAACCCACCTCCTATTTCTTCACCCTCTACCTCTTGCCAAGTAGTATAGGGTGTTTTCTTCACAAGTTTCACAACTTGGTGAAGTCGGAGCTTGATCTTGTGAAGCCTCGACGTAGATCATCTTCGGCAACGTAGCCGACGACTATTCCGCTCATTTCTCCGATGAAGCCGATGCAAGGGTCCGAGATCCGACTTGGACAGCGGGAGGAAGTCTACGTGGAGCTAAGGAAGTGGAGAACCGGATCTACAAAGGTTATAGCTTCTCACTTTTAGTTAAGTCGTTAACTAGTTTTCTGTTTCGCCTAAAATTCTAGTCGACGATCCGTATTAGAGTTTCTCGGCACTTGTAAAATTTGAAATTGGCATGGTTGATGCCTTGTGAGACCTCTTGAGAGTGCCTAGGAACCCTACAGAAGCTGCTCGGTGGCCTCTTGATGAGGGATTCGATCCTTAGCGTAGATGGGGAGGAAGTTACCCGCTAAGGATTGACTGAGCAAGGAAGCTGCCCGGTAGCCTCTTGAGGAGGGCTTTTGCGCCACTCAGCCTCCCTTGACCCATAAAATCTAAGAGAGAGACCGTCGCATGCAACACGTGGCAGAAACGCTCGGGCTAGGCGTGACTCTGCGTACCGCGCGCCGTTCCAACTTCCATTTGGCTGTTCGAGGGCATGGTCGCCACGCGGCAGCTTTGCATTGGGGACTTTGAAAGAGCCCCATGAATCGCACTGCCGCACGCACAAACTTCGGCCTTTTAGGATTCTGTTGGGGCTATAAATAGATAAGGCGTGTTGGTTATTTTTAGCTTTGCGTCCATGAAAAAATGGCAGGTTTCATCTACTCCATTCAAGAGATCATCTTTCATGATGACATCTACTTGTACGATCAGGCCAGCACCGAGGAGACGTAACGGGCGGTGGTCCAGCGCGTGGACGAACACTTCGGCCGTCTACTTCCCCACCGATCATCCCTCCTTCAATTTCTCATGCATGAAATTTGGAGGATGTCGCCAGGGCTGCACAACGCCCTGTCCGAGGAGCTTAAGGACGAGGCGGTTGACAAGCTGCACTCGCTCCACCACCACGGCCTGATCTCGAAAAGCAGGCGGGATCGCTCGGTGGCCCTCATTCAGGAGTGCTTTCAGCAAAGGCAGATCGCCGATGGCTACCCAGCAGACATGGTCTCTGGCCATTCTGTGGCGTCGCGGGTCCGCGGGCAATATCAGAGGGAGCGGGCTGAGGAAGTGAGGGCTCGGTTGGTGGCGATCTCCTCGGAGTACCACCAGCAGTGTTTTCTCCACCCCTGCCCCCTCTGTCGTAATATTTTTGTATATATTTTCTTTTGTTTAAGGCTGGGGATCCCATAATACCCTTGATGAATAAAATTCTTCTTTTCCGACGTGCTATTGTCTCCTTTTTATCCTCTTTGTGTGTTTGAGTATGTACATAAAACGAAACTAGGGACCTTTGAGCCGAGGAAGAGGGAAACATATCGAAGAAGTTTCTCTTAATTCAGAAGACTTAAAAGAAAAATTATATCGCTTTGGCAAAGAAGAAACATATTTACTGATAAAAATTTCGAAAATATATTCACTTGTACAATTTGAGCTTTTCGGCGTTGTAAGACCGCAGAAGCTTGCGTCCTCCCGCGTCTTGAAAGCGATAGGCTCCTCTAGGTAATACTTTAGAGATGAGGAATGAGCCGTCTCACTTCAGGGAGAACTTATATAGCTTGCCTTGGTCTATGAATTCGTCCCGTCGTAGGGCAAAATCTCCCGTCTTGAAGGCGTGATGCTTAACTCGTGCGTTGTAGTAGCGAGCAGTTTGCTGTTGATAAGCGGCGGTTTTGATCTGTGCCCGGTCCCGCTTCTCTAGCAAGATGTCCAAATTAGTTCGTAGTGCCGAGGTGTTTACTTCATCGTCGAAGTGCTCGACTCTGTAACTGGGCAGTCCAATCTCTGCTAGGACCATCGCCTCGGTGCCATAGCAGAGGCTGAAGGGGGTCTTTCCAGTGGGGGTCTTCTTCGATGTGCGTAAGGCCCATAAAACCCGGGGTAATTCCTCGACCCAGCTGCCTTGTCTTCCTTCTAAACGAGTTCGAATACCTCGAATGACGTCTTGGTTAGCGACCTCGGCCTGACCGTTGCATTGTGGATGCGCGACCATGGAAAACTTCATTAGTATGTGGTACTCGTTGCAGAATCCTTTGACTTTTTCGTTTTCAAAATTTATCCTGTGGTTCGTAACAATACACCTCGAGATCCCAAATCGGGATATTATGTTGTTCTGCAGGAATTTGATGGTCGTGGTGGCATCTGGTTTTCTGATGGGGACGGCCTCGATCCACTTCGTAAAATAGTCTACCGCGACAAGGATGTATTTGTGCCTGCCCGTGCCAGTTGGGAGTTGTCCCACCATGTCCATCCCCTACTGGGCAAACGACCAAGAGGAGGTCAGGGCCGTTAGCTCGATAGCCGGAAGACGGGGTATGCTGCCGTAGAGTTGGCACCTTTTGCATCTTCTGACGAGCTTCTGAGCGTCTTGATGAATCGTCGACCAATAATATCCTTGGAGTAGCATCTTCTGGACTAAGGTGCGGGCCTCTTGATGTGCTCCACTGACCCCTTCATGAATTCACGCAGGAGGTAGTCGGCTTCGTAGGGGTCGACGCACCGAAGCAGAGGTTGCGTGTATAACTTCTTGTAGAGGTTTCCATTGCTCCATACGAAATGGCGGGCTTTAGCTCGAAGGAGGCGTGCTTCCCCTCGGTCCTCTGGGAGTGTACCCTCCTTCAGGAACTCTACGAGGGGTTTCCTCCAATCCCGGCCTTCCTCCTGAGTAGTGTATACCTGAAGTGTTGCCTCCCTATCTTCCATGCTGGGCTATGGCAAGACTTCGAAGAGGATATTCCTCTTATTTTTAGCCGTATAGGAGGAGGCTAGCTTGCTTAGGGCTTCGGCCTGTGCGTTTAGGTGCTGAGGAATCTGCTCCACTTGAACTTCATCGAATTTTTTTCGTAGTCTCTTTACCTCGGCTAAGTACTTTACCATTAGTGGCTCCCGGACCTTGAACCGGCCGGTCACTTAGCCTACGACTAGGACGGAGTCGCCGCGAATTCGGATCATCTTCAGCCCAACTCCGGAGGCGATTTATAGTCCGGCTAGCAAGGCCCCGTACTCCACGGGGTTGTTTGATGCTCTGAATCCGAGCTTTAAAGAGTGCTCCATCTCTGCCTCATTCGGGCCTTGAATGATAAGGCCGGCACCGCTCCTCTCCTCGGCAGAGGATCCATCGACGTAAAGAACCCAATCGGGGACGGAGTCGGGCACTTCTTGGACCGAGGGTCGGGCCCGGGGACGGGCGCCGACACTGCCTCCTTGTTTGGGATAGTACATTCGACAACGAAGTCTGTTAGGGTTTTCGCTTTGATGGCTTGTCTGGGGCGGTATTTGATGTCGAATTGGGATAACTCCTACCTCCATTTCTCCAGATGACCAGATGACTCGGGGGAGGCGAGAATAGCCCCTAGGGGACGCTCGGTGAGGACGCAGATGGTGTGTGCCTGGAAGTAGTGTCGTAACTTCTTTGAAACCACGATAAGCGCCAAGATAATCTTTTTTATGGCTGGGTATCTTGTTTCCGTGTCCTTAAAGACGTGGCTCATGTAGTAGACCGACTTCTATGCTCCTTCGACTTCTCGGACGAGCACCGAGCCGGCAGCATGATCAGACACCACAAGGTACAGCAGCAGCTTGTCTCTTTCAGCAGGCTGGGTGAGCAGCAGTGGAGTTGCCAGGTGAACCTTGAGTTGCTCGAAAGCGTTCGGACACTCGTCCGACCATTCGGACTTTGGGATTTTTCTCAGGTCTTTGAAGAACGGGAGACACTTTTCCCCGGACCTTGACATGAAGCGACTAAGAGTGGCCACTCTCCCCGTAAGTCGCATGATCTCCACGTTGCTCTTTGGCGTGTCCATGTTGAGGATGGCGCTGATATTCTTCGGGTTAGCCTCAATTCCTCGGTGGGTAACCATGAACCCGAGGAATTTCTCTCTAGTGACCCCGAACGCACATTTGGCAGTATTCAATTTCATTTTGTACTTGTAGAGGATGCCGAATGTCTCGCCAAGATCTTTGGCGTTCTCTTCCGACGAGGTCAATTTTACGAGCATGTCGTTGACGTAAACATCCATGTTCCTCCCGATCTGTTATTTGAACATTCTGTTGACCAGGCACTGGTATATAGCTCAGGCGTTTTTTAGGCCGAAGGGCATCATTTTGTAGCAGTACACCCCCGGTCCATTGTGAACGCCTTAAGCTCTTCATCTGCCGGGTTCATATGGATCTGGTTGTAATCGGATAAAGCATCCTTGAAGCTGAGCAATTCGTGGCCTGCCGAGCTGTCGATAAGCTGATTTATTCGAAGGAGGGGATAGTTGTATTTCAGGCAGGCCTTATTAAGATCTGTGAAGTCGATGCACATACGCCACTTCCCGCTTGCTTTTTTAACCATAACCACATTCGCCATCCATTCCAAGTAGGACACATTTCGAATAAAGTTGGCTGCAAGCAAGCTATCGACCTCGTCTTCTATCGCCTTTTGTTTGATCGAAGTGAAGCTTCGTTTCTTTTGCCTGACGGGACGGGCCGTCGTGTCGACCTCGATCTTGTGCGAGATTACCTTGGGGTCGATCCCGGGCATGTCGGCAGGCGCCCAGGTGAAAACGTCCGAGTTTCCTCGGAGAAAGTGGATCAATTCTTCGCGCCGAGCTCCCGTTAAGAGGGATCTGATCTGGAAAGTTCATTCATTGTTCCCCTCGACGAGGGAGACCTCTGTTAGTGCCTCCACCGGGGCCCCTCGGATTTCTTTTTGTTCGTCACGAGTATCCAAGGAACCTTGGAAATCACTCGTGCTTTAAAGATCATCGCTTCGCTCCTCGGAGGTGGATGTCGCTGTGAAGCAAATCTTGGAGATTTGCTGGTTCCCGTAGGCCCGGCTTATTCCCTATTGATCCAATGGAAACTTCATCGCAAGATGGTAGGTTGAGATTTGGGCCCGTAGGGAGTTTAACGTCGGGCGTCCCAGGAGGATATTGTAGGACGAGGGAATCCTGGTGACGATGAACTCCACCGGTACGGTTCTCGTACGGCCCGCCTCCCCAATATTAAGGAGGAGGATGACCACTCTCTTTGCCGGGATAGGAGTGGTTAGTAAACCCCGACAGAGTGTGGGTGGTTGGAAGCAGGTCTGACGGGCCAATCCCCATACGCAGGAAGCAGTCATAGAAAAGGATGTCCGCCGAGCTTCCCTAGTCGACCAATATCCTTTGGACCTCGTAGCGGTGGACCCATGCCGTAATCAAGAGGGGGTCACTGTGAGGCAAGGATATTCCGTGGAGGTCTTCATCAGTGAAGGTGATGGGCTCGGCTGCTTTGTTTTTCTTCCGGGGCTGGTCGCTGGTTCCCTCAACTAGTAGGAGGCGGCGAATCTCGCCGGCTCTATGCGGACCCCCCGAAGAGACGACCATGATTTGGCCGAGCGTTAATTCGCTGGGACGGGGATGGTTTTCTTGCTCTCGGTCTGCCTATCGCTTTTCCCGCAAGTACTTCGCCAGGTGGCCCGAGCGAATCAACTCCTCGATGTAGTCGCGGAGCTGTTTACAGTTCTCGGTCGAGTGTCCCTGCGACCTATGGAAGGCGCAATACAGGCCTCGAGTCCGTTTGGTCGCTCTATTGGTGACCAGAAGGAGCTTGAAGAATCGCTCGCCCTTCGCTTCATCCAACAACTTAGTCTGAGAGATGTTGAGCAGAGTATACTCCTGGAACTTCGGGGAGTATGCTTTGGTTGGTCGACCTTCTTCTTCTCTTCTCTGCCCCTTTTCTTTTGGTCGGACTGATCGCCCCGGGGTAGGTTTGCATTTACCTCAGACTCGAGTTGGTTTTCCCGCTCGTTCCAAGCTTTTACCTCGGCCATGGTCTTAGGTTGCGCTAATGCAAAGGAGAGAAGCCACTCCTTGTGCCAAAGACCCGACCTTAGAGCTGTGATGATAGACTCGTCCTGGTGCTCGGGAACCTCAAGAAGAGCATTGTAGAAGCGAGTGACGTATCCTTTAAAGGATTCCTTGTCCCCGCTCTTTATAGTGAAGAGGTAATCGACGGTTCGCTTCTGTGGTCTGTTCTCGACGAAATGTCCAAGGAACTGGGCGGCCAGCTCATCAAAGGTAGAGATGGAGCATGGCTTGAATCCTCGAAACCAGTCTCGTCCAGCCCGGATGGGAGTGGCGGGGAACGCTCAGCATTGGGCAGCATCGGAGTTGTCCTGAAAGCTCATGGCCGCCGTAAACGCGTCCAGATGGTCTTTCAGGTCGGACTTCCTGTAACATTTCAGAAAAATAAAATATTATTTTTGGGAATTTTTATAATTAAATAATATTGTATTGAATATTTTAATAAGGCGGTATAATTAAATACCGATAAATTGGGAAAAAATTTGGAAAATTATGGAAATTACTAAAAAGATGGCGTTTTATTGGATTTATGCAAATTATAAGTTTTTATGATTCATTATATACTATTTAGTGCTAATCGCGATTAGATATCGCTAATCGAGCATTAAGCGTGTTTTGTGCACATGACATGCACAAGTCATTTTTAACACCTGTTACATTTTTATCATGGTTTTCCTTCATGATCATTTCATTTTGAGTTTTTAAATGAAAAGAATAGAAAAGAAAAGAAAAGAAAAAGGAAAACAATAAAGAAAGGAGGGATGGGCAAGAGAGAGAGAGAGAGGTGAGGGGTCAACCAAGACCATGGCTCTTTGTCCCCTCATTGTTTCTTCTTCATTTCTCTTCCCTCTCTTCTCTCATGGCAGCACCTCCTTTCCTCTCCTCTACAACCCCCACAAACACCATCAAACCTTCATCAAAACTCCATCCCTACTTCATTAAAAATGTGCACAAGCCCTCTAGCTACACTTTGGACCAAGAAAGCAAGGATTTTGGACACATGGGGCAACTCAAGAAAATTCTTGAGTTGCCAAGTGAGGTAATTTCTGAACCATTAGTGTAGTATTTGGTTTACCTTAGCTTCCATGCATGTTGAGAAGTGATCGGACGATATTTAGTGAGGTTTGAAAATTCTAAGTTTAGGGTTAGGGTGTGATTTGAATTGTGATACAGTAATAGAGTTATTAGTGACCTTCAATACCTTTAGTGATATCATATTGGACTAAAACCTGAGACTTAACCCCCAAATACGAACTTTGAAATCTGCAGATACGGAAAATGTGGGAATTGTGATGGTTTTTAGTAATCTGCTAACACCCGGGGGACCTGAAAATATTTTAGCAAACACAAAGAGACCAGCAGGCACGTAGGAAGCATTAACCAAGACCCGAGCCCCTAACCCTCTACGCAGGCCGCAGAAAAATTCCTTCTGACCGCAATTTGCGGCCAGACCTGGGGCATTTTGTCTCGTGTTCGTTTCATGGCCCCTGTATCTGTAATCTAGACCCTCCACATATGCAAAATTTGCTAATTTCAGTTAGGGTAAAATCTGGGACCATTTTCATGAGTTGCTGGTTTCGTTTTGCGGGTTTTTATGAAATTGGTTTTGGTATTTGATATTGTGTTTCTGTCATGTGGCGTTTGAACGCCAACTACTAGGGTTATTGGTCGTGTTTTGCATGCGAGGCTATAGGTTTTGACCTATGAGCGAAACGTGTGCCGTTTTGGTTTTCGGACTTGATTTTAATATGCATTTGCGATTGTGTATATATGTAGGTACCCCCACGTGGTTTCGAGACGATAAAGAAGATGATGGCGACATCGACATCGGCAAGAAAGAGCAGGCGAGTAGATATATACCTATGGGGGGAGTCGGGTGGATGGCGTATAGCACCCTCGCAGTTCGAAGTATGGTATGCTATATATATGTTATATCTATATGATATTGTTATGTGAAACATGGATACTCATGATAGGTTATAAGGTTCACGGTATAGTGTAGTGTAATTAGAAGTAACTTTGTTTAGCTTCTTAGTCGCGAAACCCTAGATTAGGGATTACACCCACACGCGCACACACACTTGCTTTCATTTTATTACCTGTGCGTATATGGGGATATGTATACACACACACATGGGTATGGGACTATGTATATATATATATAATACACACACACAAACACACACACACACACACACACATGGATGATGAGGATTGTATATGGTATTTGGAGATGAGCCAATGAGATTGGGCATGGTGCCATGAGATAGGTGATATGATGTGGTTCGTATTATGAGATACGACATGAGATTTTAGCGGGCCTTTGGTTGTGTGTTTTCATACACGCATATATATATGTAGATGGTATCAGTTTGTACTAGACTTATATCAGTACCCCAGTTCATGAGATATGATGATAAGGATACCAGATAAATAATGAGATGGATGTGATATTGACCCGTACCCAGATTTGGGATGCCGTACGATGGATTTACCGTACGAGTTATATTGATGACTGATCCGTACTCTTGACTCGAGGATGCCATATTATATATGGTATCATATGGGATACTATTGAGGCGGAATCACCGACTATTATATATATATATATATATATATATATATATATATATATATATATATATATATATATCGACTCAGAATTAGGTGGTTTTCCCTTACCCTTTCGGTTAGACTGTTCGTTTAGTCATGTAGTTTATTTATAGATGTTAGACTATATTCGAGTCATACCTATTTCAAAACTAACGAATCGTGAGTATTTTAAAGACAGGCCAATGGATTATACGGATATTTTCAAAAGACGCATCTTTTCTAAAACACCGTAGCCCTTATTTTCTAAACACCACGATTCGTGTTATTTCAAATAGCAAAACTGTATGACACATATATATATTGATATAGATTCTTCATTGTTGTGTTTATTATTCAGCTCCCGCATATTATTGCTGTTCGCATCACATTTGCATGCTTATATTGTGTTTTCATATGCCATTATTGAGATCATGCTGTCAGGACACCAGCACCATTACCGATGATGCGTATGCTCCACGTACACTTGCTTGCCGGCTCACACACATCATCATCGGTAATTGCCATGTCACGTACACGTTAGTGAATATTATTTCATTGACATATCCTGCTAGCTGATAGTTGCAATATGTTATCGCTTTCATATGCTAGTTTAACTATTGCACTCATTGCATGATATTAGATGCATTCATATATTCATTGGTTATGCAGTATTTTGGGGTTTTATGCCGATATTCACTGTTTACTTACTCTTGACTTTGGATTTCGGATTTTCATGAGATTTCAAGATTGGGGGAAAACCGCAAGAATATATATAAACTTCTCTCTCTCTCTCTCTCTCTTAAAATGCAAGTTGCGGTTTTCTCGTGATGTATGAGTCGTCCACCATGAGTTTTCATGATAGCTGTTGGATTTCGAGACCCGTTTCGAGGAGTGGTATGAACCGTCTCGGGTACATGGTGGACCCGGTATGGTACCCCGGGGTGAGAGTGATTTCATGGAGGATGATGAGCCTGGCAGGGGCAGACAGCCTACCGGTGATTGTTTGGCGCGGCGGATATCCGGAAGATACCGTTCGTGGTCGTGTGATTGATGATATGGGCCGATCCGGACTGATGGAGCCCGAGGTATTGAGATTTGAGATTTGATGATACAGGCCAGTCCGGATAGCCGGAGCCTGAGATATTGAGATATTGGGATTTTATGTTTTGTGTCGATACTAGACACTGATTAAGTTGATTTCATTGATGATACCTCGTGTTATAAAAACAGAAATCTCATTAAAACAAGAAAACAGTTTCTTTATTTACATGTATACTGTTTTCATTACATTACATTCATACCTCATACATATGATATATTACTACCTGAGGCACTGACACGAGCATATGGGATTACACTTATGTATAGATGTTTACCATTGCCACCTTTTCATGCTTCAGACTTTATCATTTGAGGTTATATATATTGGATCGTATTGACCCAGGATGAATCATACATACAATTTCTGCTTGGTGATGTTTTCTACTCACGAGCTGGCAACTCACCCCCGTTGTGCCACAGTTTCTTGCAGGTTTTGCCGTACAGGTTGCGTTACGGCTTTGCTGGCACACTGCTTCCATTCCGGGGGATTTGCTTTGGTAGGTGGGTTCACTTGCATCGTGACCACAATTGTGCTTTATTTTATTCATTGTATCTAGTAAACTCTATCAACCAGACATGTATATTTATTTCAGACTTAGAGACCAGAGTTGTATATTCTTTCGACCATAGAGTCGCGCGTTGTATTATTAAGGTTTTCATTGATGTTTTGAGTTTCCTTTTGAGTTTTGATCCTCACCCTTCGGCGTTGTATATTATATTGCTTGCGTGGTTATGGCTGTCGATTGACGAAGAGCTAGCTCCTGCTTAGGGATGCCTTTTATCATTATATATACTTTTATCATGTTGTATCCCGTTCGGGGCCAGTATTTACAAAGGAAACTCTGCCGAAATTTTCAGAAAAGACTTGATGTTTTAAAAACACATATTCGGCTTATTTTATCAAAACACTTTCTTTAAAAATGGTTTAGATTTCTGGGATTTTGGCTTACTTGAATTAGATGGAGCCCTATACACTTCATATGATTCAAGTGCCAGTCATGTGCCATTTCCGGGTCGTGACACTTCCCGTCAAAGAGGGCCACATTTGGAGGCTTGTTTCTGGATGAGACGCGGACAGCGAGCAGCTCTTCAGTGAAGGGCTTCGTAAGCGAGTCGGTGGCATACCTGGCCCCCTCGTTTGAAGGATGACCCTCCCGATGTATACCCTCGATTTTCTTTTCGAGGGCGTCGAGAAGGTCATAGTAACCCGAGGATTCAGTGTTGTCGGAGTTACAGCCTTTCCCGCTGGCGGCCTGTGCCTGGCTGCGGCTTCGGTTCCGTTCTATCAGGTTCCTAAGGTCCCCTGGCGAGGTCATTCTTAAGTCATGATGGCGAGTGCCGCCCGCGCGACCCCATCGAGGGAGAGGGTGCCGGCCATGCCTGGGAGCAGGCGAGCTGACCGACACCTCCTCGAGAGGGACGAGAGCACGATGGGCCTTGGGGAGGTGGCTCTTTCACGAGACCTCAGCGTGGAGCTGTGAGGCGCCCAGCAAGTCATTGAATCGGTCGCCGCAGGGGACCTGTAGCCACCGGATATAGCAAGACGCTGTTCAGTGGTGCCAGCGTGGGCAGTATCATCTCCCCCTCTGCGGAGGTAGTGATCCCGGGATGGGTGAACTGCGACCTGGGGGGC
Organism: Agapanthus africanus; assembly: GCA_030015575.1. Taxonomy (NCBI): domain Eukaryota; kingdom Viridiplantae; phylum Streptophyta; class Magnoliopsida; order Asparagales; family Amaryllidaceae; genus Agapanthus; species Agapanthus africanus. Next base: position 726,365,472 of record CM057339.1, read on the forward strand.
TTGTCCCACCATTTGGACGCGGACAAGGAAATCCACTATGGATGAGAGCTTGTCGATCCGTGCAGAGAGGGCATGGATGGCGTTAGGGGGAGGAGTGGATCTGTCCGCGCCTCCGTTGTGGGGAAGACAGCGGCTTGTGCTTGGATCGTCGCGATGATCACTCGCCATGAGTTCGAGATCGGAAGATCAACTTTCGATGAGTGGAATTTTCAAATTCCGATAGATGGCGCCAACTGATGGAGGTTTGGATCTCCTTCAGATGTTGTCCTCCGTCGATCTGTCGCGAGCGTTGGGTGGACGACTAAGATTAGTGTTGAGGGTTGCTTCCTTGAGTGTGTGGATCTCAGTGGGCTTGTTTTGAGGCGAACCTGAGCTATCTGCAAAAGAAGTCCCGGGGTGGTTGTACCACCATGGACCCTCCGACGATCAAGTTAGCCGAGGAATTTGGGCAGAGTAGCGGCTTATTGGAAAAAATTGCGTTACCTAAGTCGTCTGGGAGATGGGTTTTTATAGCGGTCGCCATGAGTTAGCTTGCACGAGATCTTCGCTGGCCGTTATGCCCCTGGCGTTATGCCTGCATGAATGACGGGATCCCCCCATTAATGACGAGATACGCTCGTTAATGGGAGGATGCGGCGGCATGGAATGCGGGATCATAGGGCCACGGGTATCTCGCACCTGGCAAGATGCGCGGAGCCGTGGCGGAGGCGCCTGTAATCTGTGTTCTAAGTCGCTCGATCGAACCGGGGAGGCCTAGCTCGGCGGGAGGCCCAAAAGAGGGCGGGAGGCCGAGCTAGTTCGGTTCTGTGATAGCTCGGAAATGAGTCAGGAGAGATGAGGAAGCTCAGCACGTAGGGGCGCTCGGAGACAAGCCCACAGTCATTTATAAGGTGTGTGTAAGAGCGTTCAGGGGTCCATACTAGGTCGGGACACACCTTAGGACGAAAGCCCGGAGAGAGTCTCCAACGCATAGTGCTTGCCCTGTTTGTGTGAGCCCCGGGACACGTCATCTGCCACGTGTCATGATCTGTGGAGTTCCCACTTATGAGCATCATCAGGCCGCCATCGCTCAGGAGGCCGTTCAGGTCAGTATTCGTTTAATTGATGTCTTTATTGCCATTTCTTAGCCCATACACCTTTAAATCCATCTATTGCTTCCCTTAGTCCCTCCAACATTGCGCCTTCATCGTCAACATGGAAGCCGAGGAGATTGCCCCAACCATGAGGAAGGTGGAGGAGTCGTCTTCGGAGGCAGAGAATCTGCACCTTCAGCTGCTGCAGGAGAAGGAGAAGACGGCAGCCCTTGAGACCCGTTGGCCGCCGGGGAGCTTATGCTCTCCTAGAGCTAGGAGTTCTACCGGCTCCTGGACGAATCCCACCGAGCCATGGAAGGCAATTTGGAGGAGCTGGGTAAGCACCACGCCTTAATGAAAAAGGCGAGGGACGCCAGCAAGAGGGAGACCGAGACTACGCTTGAGGCGGCGAAGATCGCCGAGCTTCGGGCCCGCAAGTCAGTGGACGCGTACAAAGCGTCAAACCAGTTCTACACCGACCTCGGCGAAACCTCCGCCATCGTTTGGCATGCCGCCCTTGATGCCGTCAAGGAGTTGATGGCGGAGTTTGCGGACGGTGAGCTCCGTGCTCGGGTCCCTATCTCGATGGAAACGCCGCAAGCGGCTGGCGCTGGAGGCGGGGCGGCTACGGAAGCAGAAACCCCAGCCCCTGAGGACGGTGCCGAACAAGGCGAGGTCCCGACGGAGCCTGGTTCCTGAGCTCCTCTTTTTTTTAGCTACGAAAAATTTTGTAAGCCCCGGGCAATTTTTGTAAGGCTGAGGAGCCCCGAATACCCTGTAAAGGCTTTTTAGAACATAAATAAAACCGAGTTTATCTTTCTCTGTGTGGCAATGTTTTTCTTGTCTGAATACTTGAGTTTATCGGTCTCTTCCTCGATGCAAATGTTAAGACATGGGTAAATGACTGACCTTTTAGATGACGATCGCGCATCAATGACCGACCTTTTAGATGACGATCACACATCGAGTATAAACCAACTAGTTGTCAAGTACAGGAAGGCCGGTGTCCTCCCGCCCCGAAGTCGAGGTGGCGATCATTCACTTAGGATACATTGGGAGACTCCTCCGAGTAGGAAGGGGTGTAAGCCATTCCTCAGAGTCGGTTCTTAGTGTTAGGTGAACAACAGCCAAGTCAGAGTTGGTCGGTGTCGGAGGGTTGCCTTTTTGACGCAATTCCTAGACCTCCATTTTTGGATGGTAAGAATTTACCACTCGTAGGTTAGCCGAGTAGGGATCTGCACGGTCACCCCTTGGTGGGGCGTTGATCCTTAGCATCGGTGGGCAGGAGTGTACCCGCTAAGGGTCGACCGAGCAGGGAAGCTGCTCGGTGGCCTCGTGAGGAGGGCTTCGATCCCTAGCATAGGTGGGCATGATGTGCCCGCTAAGGATTGACCGAGCAGGGAAGCTGCTCGGTGGCCTTGTGAGGAGGGCTTTGATCCTTAGCATAGGTGGGCACGATGTGCCCGCTAAGGATTGACCGAGCAGGGAAGCTGCTCGGTGGTCTCATGGGGAGGGCTTCGATCCTTAGCGTAGGTAGGCATGATGTACCCGCTAAGGATTGACCGAGCAGGGACGCTGCTCGGTGGCTTCGTGAGGAGGGCTTCGATCCTTAGCGTAGGTGGGCAGGATGTGCTCGCTAAGGATTTACTGAGCAGGAAAGCTGCTCAGTGGCCTCGTGAGGAGGGCTTCGATCCTTAGCGTAGGTGGGAAGGATGTGCCCGCTAAGGATTGACCAAGCAGGGAAGCTGCTTGGTAGCCTCGTGATGAGGGCTTCGATCCTTAGCGTTGGTGGGCGGGATGTGCCCGCTAAGGATTGACCGAGCAGGGAAGCTGCTCGGTTGTCTCGTGAGGAGGGATTTGATCCTTAGAGTAGGTGGGCAGGATGTGCCCGCTAAGGATTGACCGAGCAGGGGAGCTGCTTGGTGGCCTCGTGAAGAGGGCTTTGATCCTTAGCGTAGGTGGGCAGGATGTGCCTGCTGAGGATTGACCGAGCAGGAAAGTTGCTCGGTGGCCACGTAAGGAGGGCTTCAATCCTTAGCGTTGGTGGACAGGATGTGCCCGCTAAGGATTGACCGAGCAGGGAAGCTGCTCGGTGGCCTCGTGAGGAGGGTTTCGATCCTTAGCATTGGTGGGCAGGATGTGCCCGATAAGGATTGACCGAGCAAGGAAGCTGCTCGGTGGCCTCGTGAGGAGGGCTTCGGTCCTTAGCGTAGGTGGGAACGATGTGCCTGCTAAGGATTGACCGAGCAGGGAAGCTGCTCGGCCTCGTGAGGAGGGCTTCGATCCTTAGCGTTGGTGGGCACGATGTGCCCGCCGAGGATTGACCGAGCAGGGAAGATGCTTAATGGGCTTGTGAGGAGGGCTACGATCCTTAGCATATGCAAGCAGGATGTGCCCACTAAGGATTGACCGAGCAGGGAAGCTGCCCGGTGGCCTCGTGAGGAGGTCTTTGATCCTTAGCGTAGGTAGGCAGGATGTGCCTGCTTAGGATTAACCGAGCAGGGAGACTGCTCGAAGGCCTTGTGAGGAGGGATTCGATCCTTAGTGTTGGTGGGCAGGATGTGCCCGCTAAGGATTGACCGAGCAGGGAAGCTACTCGGTGGCCTCGTGAGGAAGGCTTTGATCCTTAGCTTAGGTAGGCAGGATGTGCCCGCTAAGGATTGATCGAGCAGGGAAGCTGCTCGGTGGACTCATGAGGAGGGCTTTGATCCTTAGCGTATGTGGACAGGATGTGCCCGGTAAGGATTGACCGGGCAAGGAAGCTACTCGGTGGCCTCGTGAGGAGGGCTTCGATCCTTAGCATTGGTGGGCAGGATGTGTCCGCTAAGGATTGACCGAGCAGGGAAGCTGCTCGGTGACCTCATGATGAGGGTTGTGATCCTTAGCGTTTGTGGGCCGGATGTGCCCGCTAAGGATTGAACGAGCAGGGAAGCTGCTCGGTGGCCTCATGAGGAGGGATTCGATTCTTAGTGTTGGTGGGCAGGATGTGCCCGCTAAGGATTGACCGAGCAATGAAGCTGCTCGGTGGCCTCATGATGAGGGCTTCGGTTTTTAGCATAGGTGGGCACGATGTGCCCGCTAAGGATTGACCGAGCGGGGAAGCTGATCGGTGGCCTCGTGAGGAGGGTTTCAATCCTTAGCATTGGTGGGCACGATGTGCCCGCCAAGGATTGACAGAGCAGGGAAGATGCTCGGTGGGCCCATGAGGAGGGCTTCGATCCTTAGCGTAGATGGGCAGGATGTGCCCGCTAAGGATTGACCGGGCAAGGAAGCTGCTCGGTGGCCTCGTGAGGAGGGCTTTGATACTTAGCGTAGGTGGGCAGGATGTGCCCGCTAAGGATTGACTGAGCAGGGAAGCTGCTCGGTGGCCTCGTGAGGGGGGTTTTTAGACTTCTTCTTGCCTTCATAGGGCGTCGTTCAATCTCCCTTGACTTGTGAAAAGTATGGAAGAGTGACCGTCACAGACGATACGTGGCAGAAACACATTGGCGAGGCGCGACGCTCTAAGATCGGCATCGTTTCGACTTCCATTGACCGCGTAGGGGCTCGTGAGGTACAGCATGGTTGCTACGTGGTAGCTATGTATTGGGAAATTTGAAAATATCCCGCGATTCGCACTGATGCGCTCGCAAATTTTGACCTTTAGGGATTCTGTTGAGGCTATAAATAGTGAAGGAATGTTGGTTTCTTTTAGCGCTGCATTTCTGAAAATGGCTGGGCTCATCTACTCCATCGAAGAAATCATCTCCCACGACGACTTGTACCTCTATGATCAGGAGTGCACGGAGGAGACATACCAAATGGTGGTCGAACGCATAGAGGACTACTTCGGCCGCCTACTTCCTCGGCGGTCACCTTTCCTTCAATTCCTATCAATGAATAAAATTCTTCTTTTCCGATGGGTTTTGTCTTCTCTTATCCCTTAGCATTTTACATTTTCTCTCGAAAATGAATCTCGAGATCTCAGAACCGTGAAAGAGAACAAAATTTATGGAAGAAATCTCTTATAACTTGGGAGAGTTAATAAAAACTACATTGCTTCGAAAAGAGGAAAATACATTCATTTGTATATTTTGAGTTTTTCAGCGTTGTAGTGCCGAAGAAACTTCCGTCCCCTGCATCTTGTAAGCGGTAGGCTCTACCGGGCAATACCTCGAAGACGAGGAAAGGGTCGTCCCACTTCGGGGAAAACTTGTGCAGTCTTCCCTGATCTACGAATTCGTTCTGCCTTAAGACCAAATCTCATGTCTTGAAGGCGCGATGCTTAACTCGAGCGTTGTAGTAGCGAGCAGTTTGTTGTTGATAAGCGGCGGCTTTGATCTGTGCCCGGTCCGTGGTGAACGCGGTTAGTTCTTCATCTGTCGGGTTCATACGGATCTGGTTGTAGCCGGAGAAAGCGGCCATGAAACTGAGAAATTCGTGGCTTGCCGAGCTATCCACAAGCCGGTCTATCCAAGGGAAGGGATAGTTGTTTTTCAGGCAGGCCTTGTTCAAATCCGTGAACTCGATGCACATGCGCCACTTCCCGCTCGTCTTTTTAACCATAACCACATTCGCCAGCCATTCCGAGTAGGCCATATTTCGAATGAAGTTGGTTGCAAGCAACCTATCGACCTCGTCCTCGATTGCCTTTTGTTTGATCGGAGCAAAACTTCGCTTCTTTTGCCTGACGGGTTGGGCCATCGGGTTGACCTTGAGCTTGTGTGATATTATCTTGGGATCGATCCCGGGCATGTCCGCAGGCTCCTAGGAGAAAATGCCCGAGGTTTCTCGGAGAAAGTGGATCAAGTCTTCGCGTCGGGCTCCCGTTAAAAGGGATCCGATCTGGACAGTTCGTTCCTTGTTCCCCTCCACGAGGGGGACCTCTGTTAGCGCTTCTACCGGGGGCCCTTGAATTTCCTTCTGTTTGTCACGAGTATCCAAGGACTCCTGGAAATCATTTGTGTTTCCGAGGTCATTGCTTTGCTCTTCAGCGGTGGATGTCGCCGTGAAGCAAATCTTGGCGATTTGTTGATTCCCATAGGCCCGGCCTATCCTAACTTGATCCAACGGAAACTTGATCGTGAGGTGGTTGGTCAAGATCTGAGCTCGAAGAGAGTTCAGCATCGGGTGTACCAAGAGAATGTTGTAAGATGAGGGGATCCTGGCATCGATGAATTCCACCGGTACGGTCTTCGTACGGCCTGCTTCCCCAATGTTAAGGAGGAGAGTAACCATTCCCTCGGCCGAGATGGAGTGGTTGGTAAACCCCTACAGAATGTGGGCGGTTAGCCGTAGGTTGGACGAGCCGAGCCCCATACGCTGGAAGCAGTCCTAGAAATGGATATCTGCCGAGCTTCCTGAGTCGACCAATATCCTTTGAACCTCGTAGCGGTGGATCCATACCGTAATCACGAGGGGGTCGTTGTGAGGCAAGGATATACCGTGGAGGTCTTCATCAGTGAAGGTGATGGGCTCGACGGTCTTGCATTTCTTCCGGGGATGGTCGCTTGTTCCTTCGACGGGTAGGAGGCGACGAATTTCGCCAGCCCCATGTGTACACCCCGAAGAAACGACTATGATTTGGCCGATCGTTAATTTGCCGGGAGGGGGATGGTTGTCGTGCTCCCTGTCTTCCTGTCGTTTTTCCCGTATGTATTTCTCCAAGCGGACCGATAGGATCAAGTCCTCGATATAGTCGCGGAGTTGTTTACAGTTCTCGGTCGGTTGTCCATGCGACCTATGGAAGGCGCAGTATGGGCCCCGGGTTTGTTTAGCCGCTCTATTGGTGACCGGAGGGAGCTTGAAGAATCGCTCTCCCTTCGCCTCCTCTAACAGCTCGGTCTGAGAGACGTTGAGTGAAGTATACTCCTGGAACTTCGGGGAGTATGGATTTGGCCGGCCGACCTTCTTCTTCTCTTCCCTGCCCCTCTTCTTTTGGTCAGCTTGGTCGCTCTGGGGTAGGTTTGCATTTACTTCAGACTTGAGTTGGATTTCCCACTCGGTCCAAGTTTTTACCTCGACCATGGCCTTAGGTTGCGCTAATGCAAAGGAGCGGAGCCACTCCTTGTGTCTAAGACCCGACCTCAGAACGGTGATGACAGTTTCATCCCGGTGGTCGGCAAACTCAAGAAGAGCGTTGTAGAAGCGAGTGACATACCCTTTGAAGGATTCCTTGTCCACGCTCTTTATGGTGAAGAGGTAATCGACAGTCCGCTTCTGTCGTCTGTTCCCGACGAAATGTCCGAAGAACTGGGCGGCCAGCTCATCAAAGGTAGAGATGAAGTGTGGCGTGAGTCCTCGGAACCAGTCTCGTCCAGCCCGGATGAGAGTGGTGGGAAATGCTTAGCATTGGGCAGCGTCGGAGTTATCTTGGAAGCTCATGCCCGGCGTGAATGCGTCCAGATGGTCCTTTGGGTCGGAATTCCTATCGAAGAGGGCCACCTTGGGCGGTTTGTTTCTGGACGAGACATGTACGGCGAGCAACTCTTCGGTGAAGGGCTTTGTAAACGAGTCGGCGGCATAGCTGGCCCCCTCGCTCGATGGGTGACCCTCCCGATGTATACCCTCGATTTTCTTTTCGAGGGCATCGAGAAAATTATGGTACCCTGAGGATTCGGCGTGGTTGGAGTAGTGGACATTCCCGCTTGTAGCCTGCACCCGGCTGCGACTCTGGTTCCGGTCTATCAAATTCCTCAGGTCCCCCGGCGAAGTCCTTCTTGAATCCTCGCGGCGAGTGTCGTTCGTGCGATCCCATCGAGAGAGGGGGTGTCGGTCATGCCCGGGTGCAGGAGAGCTGACCGATACCTCTTCGGGAGGTACGGGAACGCGACGGTCTTCAGGACGATGGGCTCTTTTGCGAGACCGCGACGTGGGGCCATGTGGCGCCCAGCGGGTCATAGAATCGGTCGCCGCGGGGATCTGTGGTCGCTGGAGTGAGCAAGATGTTGTTCAGTGGTACCAGCGTGGGCGGCGTCATCTCCCCCTCTGTCGGGGTCATGATCCCAGGACGGGGAAACGGCGACTTGCTGGGTTGGGCCCGCTATTTGGATGCGGACTAGGGCATCCACTATGGACGCGACCCTATCGATTCGTGCCGAGAGGACGTAGATGGCATTCGGTGAGGGAGTAGATCTGTCCACGCCTCCGTTGTGGGGAAGGCAGCGGCTTGTGCTGGGATCGCCATGGTCTTCGCTCTCCATGTAGTTGAGAGCGGAAGATCAACTTTTGATGGGTAGAAAAAAATTTACAACTTCCCACAGACGGCGCCAACTAATGGAAGTTAGGATCTCCTTCAGATGTTGTCTTCCGTCGATCTGTCGCGAGCATTGGTGAACGGCTGAGATTGGTTTTGATGGTTGCCTCCTTGAGCGTGTGGATCTCAGTAGGCTTGTTTTGAGGCAAAGCCGAGCTATCTGCAAAAGAAATCCCGGGGTGGTTGTACCACCGTGGACCCTCCGACGATCAAGTTAGCCGAGGAATTTGGGCAGAGTAGCGGCTTATTGGAATAAAATTGCGTTACCTGAGTCGTCTGAGAGAGGGGTGTTTATAGTGGTCGCTTGGAGCGAGCTGGCGCGAGATCTTCGCCTTCGGTTACGCCCCTGAAGTTACGCCTGCGTGAATGACGGGACCCTCCTATTAATGACGAGATACGCTCGTTAATGGGGGGGATACGATGGCGTGGAACGCGGGATGTTGGGTGGTGGATATCTCGCTTCTGGCGAGATACGCAGAGCCGTGGCAGAGACACTTGGACTCTGTGTCCTTGGTTGCTCTGTAGAACCAGGGAGGCTTAGCTCGGCGGGAGGCTCGGAAGCGAGCGGGAGGCCGAGAATGATCGGTTCTGTGATAGCTCGGAGACAAGCAGGGAGGGCTGAGAAAGTTCAGCGTGTAGGAGGGCTCGGAGGCGAGCCGATAGTTATTTGTAAGGCGAGCATATGAGTGTTCAGGGATCCACCGAAGGTCGGGTCATGCCTTGGGACGATAGCCTGGGGGACGCCTCCTATGTATGGTGCTTTTCCTGTTTCCGTGAGCCCTGGGACACGTCATCTACTCTGTGTCATGTTTTGGGGAGTTCCCAATTATGAGTATCATCAACTGCAGTTTGACATACTAAACGTGTGTTAATCGGTTATCAAAATTATCTAAATTGGACAAGAAATTGGTTTTATATTAATCCTGCCTTCATTAATCTCAAAATTTGCCTGATTAAGGAGTAAACTAAAGATACGTATAGAAGAAAATTCACCTTTGCAGATTGTATTAAATTTATTGTAGATATTAGCAGGGTCATGACTTTCATCTGGAATTCATATTGTAACAAAGCTTTGAGTCATTTTACTTGTCATGATTAATTTTGTAAGAATAAAGCTAGAGTCATTTTATGTTTCTTCTTCTTAATTGATTATTTAAACTCGTATTTTACATTTAATTTTTTATGTATAAACCTTAAAATAATATATGGCTATAAGGGGCGTGCAGGGATATTGCAGGCTCATAACTGTATTGTCCAGACTGCAGATCTTATGAGGCCCAAGAGGCTACGCACAAAAAAGTCTCTGGGCCCCATGGAGCTTGCAGTCTAGACACTGTAGTTATGGGCATGCAGTGTATCTGCAGGCCCCGTTTTCTCATAATATATACACGCATCACACATTCAAAAAATCTAGGTTTTTCTTCTTATTTTGGCAATGGCTCGTGAGCCCTAACCTATGCATACAACATACCCACGCACACATCATACACAAGCAAGCAACACATATTCTCTCAGGGTACCCACGAATTTGCCCCGAAAACGTTGATTTGTTGCGAACACACGCGCGCTCTCAGTATACCCATGAATTTACCCCATTAATTTGAAGTCACTTCTCCTCCTACTGGATATAATGAAATGTCACAACAACCCACCCTCAAGACAAAATGAGAAAATTCTGACGCTAGAACACAGTTAGATCCATCTAGGCTTCATTTGACTAATAGCTTGCTTTGATTCAATTTTATTGGCCCTTTACTAAGCTTTTCCTTAAAACAGAAAAAGGAAAATAAAATGCACCTTTAAAATTTTTTAGCCCTCATGTATATGTAAGAGGCATACATTTTTCATTTTTAGATTTGCCCATTTTCAGCAATTGCCAAAAAAGGTATGCCAAAAAAGATATGTACGGAACACGTGCAAAATAAACCCCTCTTATTTTCACATATAGCAAGCATAAAGGTTATTAATCAATGGACAAACATAAGAGTCTTGAAGACCATGGTGGTTGATCTCACCTTTTATTTATTTATATATATATATATATATATATATATATATATATATATTCTAAATCTTTAAGGGGAAATAGGGTGAATGGAGGATTGGCATATAGCAAGTGAAGTGATTGGGATTTAAATTTTTTTCCTTGCTATTGAGTGCGAGCTCGGTGTACCGAGCTCGAACCGTTCAAATATCTGCATAATCGTTGGTTTAGCTAGCAATTTTGGTCTTTCCAAGCCGCTCCGTCCCTCAAAACATTATCTCATTCATCACTTTTGTCACGACCCGAAAATATTAGCTCGTGACCGGCACTTAAATCACGCAACGTCTAACGGCGTAACGTAACTTAAGTAAGCCGAAACTCAGAAATCTAAACTTTTTTAAAGAAAATAAAAGAGCTGAAGTTTTGAAATAAAGGTATGATGAAATCAAACGTTTTCTTAAATGCATAAATAATGGAACATGAAAATGCAAGTGGATTATACTAGTTGAAAAACATGTTTCGTCTTTTTATAAATTTGGGCAGCACCTCCCTTTTATATTTTGATCCAAAACCACATATACATAACAACAATAAAGGCATCTCTAAGCAGGAGCTAGCTCTTCGTCAATTGGTGGAATCACGACCATGCAAGACAGAAATATATGTATACGAAGCCCAACGGCGAAGATTAACACAAAAGGATAATGTAAAGAAGCAAGACATCAAATCCCCTAAGCGAACATATAACCCATAGCTCTAAGTCTCGCAATCACAAATCTGTCTAAGTCTTACTGATTATACAAATACTAGTTTCTGATTGATGGAGTTGATTAGATACAACATGAATAATAAATACAAGAGCGGGCACGATCCAATGTGTCTCACCTACCAAAGCAAATCACCCGAATACAAGCTGTGTGTCGGCGATACCGCTACTGATTCATGCGGTTAACTTACAAGAACTGTGGCACAACGGGATGAGTTGCCAACTCATGAGTTGAAAACATCAGCAGGTAGAAATCAAATAAAACAACGATTTCTAGGTCAACTATATCATAAAGATAATACTATGATATCTAGGGCGATCGTATCTGCATATATGCAAACAATATAATCAATACTTGTATGCATGTGGATATCATCCACGTGTCCATCAACACTCGAAATATCATGCATGTAAATATCATAAAAGCATATGCATATAAATATGAGAATATCAACCAACGTGTGTCCATCAACGACACATCAAAATCCAGGAACCTGAGTGTCCAAAATTGACACTCGAAATATCATGAAACCCGTGTCCAGTATCGACACGTAAATCCTCATATCTCGGGCTCCGTCGGTCCGGATCGGCTCATATCATCTCATGACTCCGATCTGTATCCTCCGGATAACCGCCAGGTCCAAACTATCACCGGTAGGTAGTTCTCCCCTGCCAGGCTCACCGCCTAACTATACGAGTTTTCTTGCTCTGGGGTACCTCACCGGGTCCACCATGTACCCTCAGACGGTGCCTGTCGCTCCTCGAATCGGGTATCACAAACCAATCTCAGAATCGAGAAAACTCATGGTGGACGCTTCGAACTATCATATCAAGAGAAACCGGGTTTTTAAAACAATACATAATTTCCTTTGAAATATAACCACGGTTCTCAAATCCAGAATCTCATGAAAACAACATCTCAATGCGTATAATCATAAAGCATGATGTATGCAAATATAGAACAGAAATATGAGCATAGAAAGTATATCATGCAACATAGTATAATGATGTAAACATAGCAAGTATATCATACCAACGAGTCATGCGACAGCACTAAACAATTAAGAGCAATAGCATGATATAGCAAATTTTACTGTGTAAGTGACATAGCAATCACCGATGATGAAAGTGTATGAGCCGGCAAATCTGTGTAAGTGTAACATACGCCTAATCGATAATTGTGCAAGTGTACTAGCCGACGATATCATAACAATAATGGAAGCACAGGTATGTGTATCTAATCTAACATCTATATAAAGACTAAACTAAGCAGTGTAGATAGGGATTAACAATAAATATAACATATCTGAGTTGATGAATCTATCAATCGGCAATCCAGCCTCACAGCATCACGTACGGCATAATCTATCGTACGGCATCCTCGAGTCAAGGGTATGGATCAATCATCAGGTAAAACTCATCACGTACGGTAATCTATCGTACGACGGCATTAAACAATTAGGGATTCTATCAACCTATATGACAATGAGGGTACAGACCTAACGTCTCGTACGATATGACACTCATTATTCTTATAAATATATAATTATCTCACGTCACATCCGTATCAATCTCATATCATGTCTTGGCAACAGTATCAATACTCTCATATCACCTCGCATCCGTATATCAACATATCAAGCCAAGTCATCTTATTTCGTCACATTCTCTTTTCATCACTTCAATATCTCATATCAAGTAATCTTATATATATTTATCTTAATCTTATCCTATTCATCGATCTCATGTCATATTCTTATACATCTCGTTTCATATCTTATATCAATCATATCCGCTCGTATTATCTTATCTCATCGCCTACTAACACTTTTAACCATATCCCTAAGTTTCTCACATGGTTTCTCCAACCATATGCTATATATATTGGTTTCCATTTATAATTTGCGGGGGTGCTATATGCCATCCACCCGACTTCCCCTGTAGATATAAATCTGCTCACCTGCGGAACTCCTTGTTCAGCCGTAATCGATGTGCTTCGTCGTCCCGGAATCCACGCGAAGGTGCCTACAATCAGTACATAATCGCAATGCTATTAAAATCAATTCTGAAATCCGAAACGGCACACAAAGTGCTCATAGGTTAGAACCTATAGTTTACGCATGAAAAAACAACCAAACAACCATCGTCGTTGACGTACAAATATCCAATGACCAAATACAATATCAAATACCAAAACCCAAGTTCATGAATCGCAAATACCAAATTCAGCAACATAGGAAATCGCTCCCAGATTTCATCTCAGGTTAATTGGGACTAAACAAGCAAATACACGGGATAAGTTATAAGGACATTGAGCTACATGCAAAACCCAAACACCACAGCATGAAGGAAATTCGGCGAGAGGCTCAAAAATTCCAGCGTCGCCGGTGTTCCCCTCCGAACGGCGGCCTGGACTCGGGCGTCCGCGCCTGAGGTTCGGGGAAGATGCTAATTGGTGCTATCCGTCCATCTCTCCGAAGATGCCAAGTTGTTTATGGCACCGTGCATCGGAGGTTTAGACGGATGCGGCCGATGTAGCAGACTTCGTCAGATTCCCCCTCGTTTGAGGGGTTTTTGATTGTGGGGACGCTCTTCCCTGCAGGCGCAAGCCCCTGCAGTTAATTACGCTACCGCATCGCGGTAACAACTTTCTCCTTCTCCAGATGGTCACTTCGTGTCGTGTGTGTTTATTTTATGTTTTGTTGCCCGTGGATTGTTTATGGAGACTGAGTTATGTCGTCGCCCGTAGGGCGTGGACTAGTCCAAATCCGTGTTTATCTTAGATTTGGGTTTGGGGGTCTGGTTTGAGGATACGTCAGCCATACTTGAGGCTAAGATCAGCTCAAACGTTTGTTAAGGATACGTTAGTCCGATTTGAGACTAAGATCAACTTAACAGGATCGTTTAGATCCAACAAAAGAGCATTTGGGCTCCATTGTTCCAGTTTAGGGACATAGTGGTCCATCGTATATGTGGCCGTCGGGACCCGTCACCTCTCTGACGACGTTGAAGGATTACAACGACGGATGTCAGAGGAGTTCAGAGATGTACCCTCGAGCCAGAGTTAATTTGGGGGATTCATAGTCCAGTCTGTTTGAAGGTTTAAGGATACGTTAGCCATCTTTGAGGCTAAGATCAACTTAAACGGGACCGTTTAGATCCGACAAAAGAGCATGCTGGGCTTTATTGTCCTAGTTTAAGGACATTGCGGTCCATGGGTAGTTTAAGGACATTGCGGTCCATTGTTAGTTTTAGGACATCTCGGTCAAGGTTAAGGACGTCATAGTCCATGGGTTTAAGGATTCCACAGTCCGGTATGTGCTCTGGATGCTTCACACGGGTTCACTGCCGTGCTTGGCGAGGACCAGGCTCCGCTCTGGGCGTTTTCCGTGGGGTCAAAGAGTGACGTTATCCACGTTCCACGTAACCAGGAATTTTGCACTAGATGCTTCACACGGGTTCACGGCCGTGCTCGGCGAGGACTAGGCTCCGCTCTGGGCGTTTTCCGCTGGGTCAAAGAGTGACGTTATCCGCGTTCCACGTGACCAGGAATTTTGCATTAGACATGGGTTTAAGGACCCCACAGTCCATATCATGGGTGGTCATCGGGACCCGTCACCTCTTTGAAGACATTGAGGGATTACAATGCCAAGTATCAAAGGAGTGAGGAGATGTACCCTAGAACCGGAATGGATTAAATAGTCCTTGGCCCAATTTGGGATCAAGACCCATTAATTATATTATGAGCCCATTGGCCCAGTTAATTACGAATTGAGGACTTATGGCCAGCTTGGGCTAAGTCCTATCATGTCTGGAATATTGACTTCTTGTGGATCCATTGAGGGAGAGGCTTTGCCTCTATCCCTTTAGCCAATTGGGCCAAAGCCTAGTGTTAAACACTTCAGAGCAATCAGTGTTGAACACTGGGAATGAGGTTGACAAGTTAGTGTTTAACACTAAAAGATTATTGGTGTTAAACACCAGCAACAAGGCTTTCAGATTAGTGTTAAACACTAAAACAGATCAGTATCAAGCATCGGCAACAGAGCTCTCAAATTAGTGTTAAACACTAAGGTAGTCAGTGTTGAACACTGCAAGTAAAGTTCTTTGATTGGTGTTGAACACTACGGCCCAACAGTGTTTTAACACTGGATTCAGGAGTTCCAACTTAGTGTTAAACACTAAAGCAAGAGGGGTCACGTGGCGACACGTGAGAGCGCCCTCTCTCCATTCATTCTGCTGAGATTATTGCATCTTTCAGAGCATCACGTGCCATCACGTGACGGGCATTCATATGCCTATGTGTTAAAGCTTCTGTCAAGGGTCACGTGGGTCACGTGGGGGACTGCCTCAAAGGGCTTTCTGTAGACCTTTTGAGGGGGTCACGTGGTGGCACGTGACCCTGCCTCCATGTATATTGTTTAGAGAATCTGTTGATCCTTTTTCAGAAATTAAATTCCTCGAGCTTTAATTTTCAAAGGACTTAAATTCCTACTTCCTTTTGAAGACTTATATTCTGGAGTAGAATTGAACCCTGAATCTTCTGTAGGAATTAAATTCCTCGTTTATGTGGAGAACTGAATAGGGTTAAACCCTAATAAAAGCTTTTTAAGGAATTACACTTCCAGTCCCTGTTAAATTATGATTAAGGGAATTGAATTCCCGTTGTTTCAACAGAACTAAGTTCTTAATTAGGGTTAAACCCTGTTTCTGACTGTTCTGAAGGAATTAAATTCCCATAACACAGGGTCAAGCCCTACTTTTATCTTAGAGGAATTAAATTCCTATAGTTCTGTGAGAATTAAATTCTCGTTTTTCCATTCCCTCTCCATGTTTTGGATCTGCATGGCAGGGTCTCAACCCATTGAGAATTAAATTCTCAACCTAAAGGGGAGATGTGCACTTTGCAGATCCTCTATCAAAGAGAGAAGAAATATGTTCTTCTGTTTTTTATTTTGTCAGAGTTAAACTCTGTTGAGAATTAAATTCTCCTTCTTTCAGGAAGCCTTCCCTTTCTTACCTAGGGTTTTCTTTTTGCAGAAGCTCCAAATTCCTCAAAGTATCAAGGCTCTCTCCTTTTTTCTCCCTCTGCGTGCATCTATATCTCTCTTTTGTGTCTCTAGGCTCCTATTTATAGGAGAAGCAGCCGAATCAATTAGTTTTTTGATGAATCTTTATTAAGAGATTTGATTTGTATCCATCATTTGTTTTTGACCCTTGGATTATTAGGTGAATTTTATTCACCATTGGATTTCAAATCCAGGGATTCTCCTTTGTTATTTCTGTTAGATTTAAAGGGGAAATCTTTCCAAACTCGAGATTTTCCATAGATAGATGATATTTAATCATCTCTGAATCTTTAATTTGATCGGTTCCAGATAATTGCTTTCCTTTGGAAAGATTTGAATCTCTTTCAGAATTTAATTCTGTTAGCAAAATGGGCTTTGAAAGCCGGTCACGTGTGACCACGTGACCCATGGTCACGTGTGGACACGTGACTCCCTTGTAACGAGCCCTTTCCTTCTTTTGCACTCTGCCTTCTTCTGCTGCTTAGCCGTTACGTGCTACCACGTGACCCTTGTCTGGCGCCTCTTTCCTTGGTTCAACTGGAGAGCGAGTCTGCTGCTTTGAACGTCACGTGCCAACACGTGACCCTGGTCACGTGGGAGCACGTGACCTCTTCTGAAGCCTTTTCCTTGACTTGATCAGGGAACCAATGTGCCCTTTTCCACTGCTTTTATATGTCACGTGTCAACACGTGACTGCTGGTCACGTGTAAGCACGTGGCCCCTTTTTGAAGCTTTTCCCAAAAGCTTTCCTGATTTTAAATCAGGAAACAGCCGGCCGTACAAGGGACATAGGGGCTCGTACTTTGGTGGTGGGTTTCTGGTTGTTAATCTAGGTCAGTGATATTGCTTGTTTTCCTCATAAACATCCCAGATTGCTCCAGATTCCCTGTAGTCCAACAATACTTCACAAAACCGACACGGGACTATATCTAAGTTCGTATATCGGGTTCTATTCTCTGTTCTTGGCCATAAAATCAACACTAAGGTCTTGCAAACAACCACTAAATATCACAAGTCCACACAATCACCCAAACCCTCTCTTGGAATTTCCAAACATCACTAATCTAAATCTATTTAACTCTAAACTACTATAGGGTGCTAGGAAACTCATAAACTAAACCAGAAGTGTAGGAATTAACTCATTTGGAAACTCAAGAATTTTCTTGAGTTGCTCAAAGTGATCAAAATCCAATTTTGAAGCATCCATTGGGTTTGTAGAGAGGCTGCGATCATCTTTTGTGAAGGGAGTATAGGGTTTTAGTGAAGGAATTGAGATGATATATGTCATGCCCCGCGTCCCAGAGTGCGCTAAGATCGGCACGTGACAGAGCCAACCATGCTACCTGCGGCTAGAAAATATCCCTCCACAGTCATATTAAGGCTGTCTATAAGATATCAAGAACAATAAAATAAAATGAACTATCTAGTACATGTCCATATGCCAGAATAAACGAGTCAAGGAATAATATGCGGAAGCAATAAATCCAATAAACAATAACGTCTGGAAAGTACGTCCCAAATACGGGCTCACAACAGGAAATGAAAGTGCTGAAAGAAAACTAAACTAAACTAAATACCAAATTGCTCCTCACTGTTCGGCCTGTCGACTGAAGTACTCCTGGTCTGCCTACGAAAGAGATAAAGGATCTGGGCCATGCAAAACCCAAACGTCAGTGCGTCATAATATCAAACAATAAAATATAATCAGGAGGTAACAAGATATGCAGGCATGAGTATGAACAGTAATGAGTGTATAACAGAAACACGAATATGGAACAGTGAAGTGTTTGTGCATGCGGTGAGTAATCTATGCTACTGGGTTAATTACTCTCAAGTCTTTGAAATCAATTTAATGAATCGTCGATGTAACTCAATAGTACCCTGTACATGCCCGGGACCACGGTCCAGACTCTCGGGGCTGAATCCGAGACGTACCGCTAAGCACAAAACAGGAAATATGTATAGACGAATGATGTCAGCAGCAACATCCCGGGACTGGCCTAGCCCCCAAATCTGATCAGTATAAGCGTCGAACTGTTGAGTTACAAGTCAGGTTTCATTATTGATTTTCTCTTACCCCCAAGGTTATGTGTTCAAGTCAGGTATTGATAAATCTGGAGCTAATGCCGACACAGGATTAAGCAGGTACAGGTTTTGTTTATACAGACAACAGTAATGTCCATCGGGACAACAAGTCAGGGTTGTTGGTATTAGTAACAGGATTAGGTATCAAGTCAAGCAGTAGTGTATCAGGTCATGTCATGTGGTGCATATGTATCAAGTGGATACCCAACAGTAACAAGTATCGAATCACGGTAAAAGCACGGATGCACGAATGGAAATCAACGATAACATATAATGAGTTCATGAGTCATATGATGCATACTAGCAAGTATGGTATATGAATCTAGCAGTAACATGAAGCAATCAGGTTCCGGCATGCAACTAATTATGTAATATACAGTACGGATATGAACGGGTATCGTAAAACAGTAAAACGGTAACATGGGATGCATAACTAAACAACATGTAATATTATTATTCACATGAATGTAAAATATATACCATAGCATGTAGGAAGATAAACTTGCATGCGACTAGATATGTAATAAACTGTACAGATGCGAACAGTTATCCGAAAACAGTAAAACAGTAACATGGATATACAATACAGTAAACATGTGATATTTTTATTCATATAGATGCAAATATAATAACATAGCATGTAGCAAGATAAACTTGCCTGATCGGATCTCACGAGGGGGTGCGTATGCTGCGTACGATGTCAGTAAATGTCGCGACGCACACGTGCACGTACAGAACTGAACCAAGAAAGGCAAGAATGTGACCACACTGGCTGGGATGTCTACTGGGTGGCCCGGGTCGTCAGTGACGGGTACGTCTCTGGTGATTACCGGAAAATACAAGATCAAGAAAGAGAAAGAGAAGAAGAAGAGGAAAAGGTGGTTTGTTGTAATGAGGCTGGGGGTTCAAGGCTCTGGGGTCAGAGAAGGCTGCGATGGGGCGACGAAGACGATTCGTGGATTTTTCGGCGCGCTTTCACGGCCAAAGACAGTGGGTTTCGGGTTTTTGAAGTCGGGATCGGGGTTCTTGGTGTGGAGGTCACGACGGGGACGTGGGTTCTCGTCGGGTTTAGGTTGTAGGGAGATAGAGGAAGGAGAGGGTGAGGTCGGGGAGATGAGGCGAACTCGAGGGTGAGGCGGCGACGAAGGCGACGACTACGACAACGACGATGAGGTCGGGGCTGTGGGTTCAGGTGTGAGGGATGGCTTGTCGGGGAGTGGGTTTTGAGCGAGGGGAGAGAGGTGAGGTGTTCTCGGAATGGCCGACGACGGCGAGGAGAGGTCGGCGCAGAGGACAGAGACGACGATGGGTGCAGGGTGCAGGCGTACTGGGTTTCTTGGGTTGAGGTCGCGACGGGGTTTGCAGGGCAGAGGAGTGGAGAAAACGGGGAGGAGATGAGGCAAGGTCGAGGGTGAGGCGGCGACGAAGGCGATGAGATGAGGCAAGGTCGAGGGTGAGGCGGCGACGAAGGCGACGAGACGAGGGTTAAGGTTCGCGAGGAGGCGGAAAAACAGACGAGGAAGAGAGGTGGGGAAACTGTGGGTTTTCTTTAATAAATATTATATATATAATATATATATAGTATTAAAGAGAGAGAGAGAGAGGTGCAGTTAAAGAATATATATGGAAATATATATTTAATAATGAAAGAGAGAGAGAGAGTGTGTGAGGATGGGATTTGAAACTCTTAAGATAGGATTTAATAAAATATTTAAAATATATTCTTAGGATAGGATTTAATAAAATATTTAAAATATATTTTAAGTTATAAAATGTATATAAAACCAGTTTAATATAAAAAGAATTTTATATTATATATTTTGAGTTTACTGGCTAATACAAAAATACTCCAAAATATGCCCGGGTTGGGTCTATAATTACGGTTTGAAAATACGAATAATATACGTGTCAACTAAAACTAAAAAGCGATATCCAAGTAACGAAAATGCATACCCCCAAGAACGGATACACGTAGCGTGCACGTAGCTATCCAAACGAGTCCGTTTCACTGAACGGGACGAGAACACGATATACGGATGCTACAACAGGGTTAGGGGTATGAAGCAGGCCATGCAAGATAATTTTAACATATATTATTAGACTTTATATGTTATATTAAAAAAATGCAGATGCCAGATATAATACAGATGAACATGGTATACAACATGAAAATGCACGGATTTTCATAACTAGCCGGGATGGATCCAAAACAGGAATCAAGATGGGTTTCCAGCATGCGGGTCGGGTCGGAGGCAAATATGGATACCAATTACACTATTCGCACCCAAAACACAATAAATCAAGAAATAACCATAAATAAAGAAATACCCAAAATAGAACTGGTATAAATGAACTAGGGTATTAGATTATACCCAACTACAAAAAGAATTTTGTCCTCGAAATTGCCGGAACAAGAAAAGACAAGCAAACATGAATCTAGGAAAAGAGGTGTGGAAACTTCTGTCGAATCTCGTCTTCTCGTTCCCAAGTCGATTCTCCATGCGAGCGATTCCATCATGAAACAAGTACGAGAGGGATAACCTTGTTCTTGAGGACCTTTTCTCTTCGATCAACAATCGACATCGGTCGTTCTTCATAAATCAAGTCCTCCCTTACTGTCAGCTCTGAATGATCTAACACATGCGTCTCATCTCGAACATATTTACGGAGTTGAGATACATGAAACACGTCATGAACATTCGCCAAAGATGGTAGTAAAACCAATCGATAAACCACTACTCCAACCCGCTCAATAATATCAAAAGGCCCCACGAATCGAGAACTAAGCTTGCCTCGGCTCCCAAAATGAATCATTCCTCTAGTTGGTGATATCTTCAAGAATACAAGATCGCCAACAGCGAACTCTAAAGGTCTTCTCGATATATCGGCCAACTTTTCTGCCGATCCTGTGCTGCCTTCATGTGATTCCGGATAATATTAACTTTCTCCACGGTTTGCATGACAAGATACGGTCCTAACAATCTTCGCTCTCCAATATCGTCCCAACAGACGGGTCAGCGACACTTGCGACCATACAACGCTTCGAATGGAGCCATCTGAATAGTCGCATGAAAGCTGTTATTATACGAGAACTCCACCAAGTGCAAATGATCCTCCTAAGAACCCTTGAAGTCTACTATGCATGCTCTCAACATATCTTCAAGAGTTTGGATCGTTCTCTCCGACTGGCCATCTGTCTGGGGATGATAAGCAGTGCTAAACTTCAATCGCGTCCCCAAACTTTCCTGTAAGCTCCTCCAGAAGTGCGATAAGAATCGGGTATCACGATCGGAAACGATACTCACAGGTACTACATGCAATGTCACAATCTCCTGCATGTACCGTTCTGCTAACGCTTCTGTTGACTGACCAACTCGAAACGGAATCAAATGAGCTGCCTTGGTCAATCGATCAACAATTACCCAAACTGCATTGTTGCCCTTTGGACTCCACGGTAAAGCTGTCACGAAATCTATGGTTATATATTCCCACTTCCATTGAGGAACCGAAAGTGGTTGCAATAAACCAGCTACCCTTTGATGTTCAGCCTTAACTTGCTGACACACCAAGCACTTCGCTACAAAACGAGCAATCTCCCTTTTCATGTCTTCCTACCAGAAATGCCGTCGTAGATCACGGTACATCTTCATGCTTCTTGGATGTATGGAATATGCGGAACTATGCGTCTCCTTCATAATTTCTTCATGAATATCTCCCTTCGGCACACACAAACGGTTACCATATCGAAACGAACTATCTTCATGAATCAACAAGTCCGTTCGAAGTCTTGCGTCAACCTGTTCTCGAAACTTCTGCAATTTTGGATCCTGTGACTGCGCTGCTTTAATATTATCGATCAACAATGTCTGTACTTGTAGCTGAATCAACTGTCCTGAAGAATGCGGTAACACGATCTCCAACTTGAACCTCCGAAAATCATCGATAAGGTCTTTCTATGCCGTCAACATCCGAATTGCTGGCAACCTACTAAGCGCATCCGGCACTACATTAACTTTCCCCGGATGGTACTTGAGATCAAGATCATAGTCAACCATCAGCTCTAACCATCTACGCTTCCTCATGTTAAGCTCTTTCTACGTGAACACATATTTTAGGCTTTTGTGATCGGTGAATATTTCGAATCTTTCGCCCAATAAGTAGTGTCTCCAAATGTTCAAAGCGAAAATCACTGCTGCAAACTCCAAATCATGAGTTGGGTAATTCTTCTCATGAGTCTTCAACTGCCGCGATGCGTAGGCTATATAACCTTCCCATGCTGCATCAGAACATATCACAAACCTTTCCCAGATGCGTCGTTATGAATCTCCAATCCTCCGGAACCGTCTGGTACGGTCAAAATAGGAGCGGTTATCAACCCTTGCTTCAACACCTCAAAAGCTGACGCACAACTATCCGTCCAAACGAACGGTACTTCCTTCCACATAAGCTTGGTCAAAAGCTCAGCTAAACGAGCAAAATTCTCCACGAATCCTTTGTAATATCCTGCAAGTCCAAGAAAACTACTGATCTCTCCTACATTCTTCGGAATCGACCAATCTTGAACTGTTGCAATCTTCTCAGGATCAACGGCGATTTCATCTCCGGATACGACGTGCCCCAAAAACTTCACTTTTTCAAGCCAAAACTCGCACTTGCTCATCTTTGCATATAATCTTTCTTGCCTCAACGATGGTAGTGCGATTCTCAAGTGTTCTGCATGCTCTTCTAGGCTCATCGAGTAGACAAGAATACCATCGATGAACACCATTATAAACTGGTCCAAGAACGGTGAAAAGATTCGGTTCATCAAGTTCATAAATATCGCCGGTGCGTTCATGACTCCGAATGGCATCACTAAGCACTCGAAATGCCCATATCGAGTTCGAAACACTGCCTTGTAGATATCTTCTAATTTAACTCGAACTTGATGATATCCGATCGCAAATCCAACTTCGAGAATACCCTCGCGTCACTGAGTTGCTCGAATAACTCGCTAATGCGAGGGATCGGGTACTTGTTCTTAATTGTCACCCGATTTAATTCTCGACAATCGATGCACATTCTCCTTGTGCCATCTTTCTTCTTGACTAGAAGAACTGGAGCCCTCCAAGGTGAATTACTGCTTTGAATCCAACCCTTCTCTAGCAATTCGGTAATCTGCTTCTTTACTTCTTCCAACTCCACTGGTGCCATTGGATAATACACCTTTGAGATTGGCGCTGCACCAAGAATGAGATCGATCTGGAAATCCACATCTCGCTTTGGCGGTAAACCCGAGATGTCTTCGAACACACCCATGAACTCTCAAACTGCTGCCGGTACTTCCTCCTTATCAACTTCCATCGACGCAAGAACGGTGCCTGTCGGCCTAGCCCTGAACTCGACTGGACCGACAAAACTGCTACTTCCAGCAAATACAAACTCCGGATGTTCGGGAATCTGAAAAATCACTTTCTTTGTCCTACAATCAATGTGAGCGTGGAAAGTGCCGAGAAAATCCATTCCCAAGACAACATCATAACTGCCGGTATCGATCACCAAGAAATTTGCAAATAACTCTCATCCGCAGATAACAACTAAACAATCATTGCACTCACTACTAGATATGATCTTCCCGCTCCCAGTGTGTATGTCCCAACAACAAGACAGGGTCATGCAAGCAATCAAGTGTGCAGCAATAAACTTGGACGATATACAACAATGGGATGCACCAGAATCGAATAATTCTAATGCAGGAAAAACATGAACAAGTAGGATACCCGAAATGACTTCACCTGAAGCTAAACACCAAAGAAGATAAGCACGGTAAACAGAATTCAAACTTGCGATAAAATATGAACTGGAAAGCAATGAAACCGAAAGAAGCAAGATAATATAATGATCATAAAACAAGGAAATGAATTAAGACTAGGACTCCAAGTTACTTAAATAGAGTACCTCATTGTAACAATGTTGCAATTCATAGTTACAATCACATAACTCCGTTCAATCCGCCCAAATCTTAGTATCGGAATCAAAAGAATAGAACGGGAGAAACAATAGGGAACCAGAAGGATTTCAGGACGAGATGCAAGGTCATTTGCATATCGTCAAGACAAGGGTCAAGAGAAAGATATGATTCAAGAATCACGATAACAATATGGCTGAACATGATCCTAATTACAGGTTTTCTGATTCGTGTATTGGGTCCAATACCCAACTACAAAATAATCAAACCCGATTAACCTAAATCTTATGGCTCTGATACCAAACAAATCCTGTCATGCCCCGCGTCCCAGAGTGCGCTAAGATCGGCACGTGACAGAGCCAACCATGTTACCTGTGGCAAGGAAATATCCCTCCACAGTCACATTACGACTGTCTATAAGATATCAAGAATAATAAAATAAAATGAACTATCTAGTACATGTCCATATGCCAGTATAAACGAGTCAAGAAATAATATGCGGATGCAATAAATCCAATAAACAATAACGTCTGGAAAGTATGTCCCAAATACGGGCTCACAACAGGAAATGTTTTGGGTTATGGGAGCGCCCCAGGCATCTAACCGTGGCCAAATGCGGAACAAAAATTTCTAAAACCCGGCGCTACCATTACCCGATTTCCAAGATCGAAACCATTAACCCTAAAACTAGCAAACCAAACACACAGAGATAGAATGGTTATACCTAATGAACCAAGTCCTTTGGGTCTTCAACCATTTCCAAGCTCCTAGTGAAGCGGATCGACTTTGGTCACCAGTCTTCCTTCATCTCCGATGATCCACCCGAAGGAACGGCACAAGCTCCAAGTTCGCCAAACGGGCCAACCGACCCTCCAAGATCGCTGGCAGTGGAGAGTGGGGGGTGTAAGATAGTCTCACCATAATTTTCTCTCAAACTTTAATGCTCATAGAGCAACCATGGAAGATTTGGAGGTGATCAAGACAAGAATGGCATGAGCTAAATATGCTAAGTGTTTTTGGGTGTATGAATCAATGTGAGCAAGAGAGAGAGCTTCAAGTGTATTTCAAAATGAGCAAGCCTCTCCCACTACTAATGTGGCCGACCCCTCTCTCTTCCCCTCAAAAAAATGCACACCAAAAAACACTTATTTCATTTAACAGAAATCAACCCATACCAATCACTACATGCTTAAGCCCATACCATGCCTTGTCACCTTTCCACCTCATTATAAAACAAATGATTTTTCTAAAATGGAAAATCAATAATGAGGTGGCAAATCTTCTAGAAGCCATTCCGTATAAATACGGAATGCTTCCCGGTACATGTATCGAAATACACATACGCGTATTCGTACGAAAATACGAATAGCCAAAGAGAGAAAATGAATAGCGAGCAATAATATTAGACTACATATATATACAAATACATATATCAATTATTAAATCAAAACTTGATTTAACAATCCGGCTTAATTTTAAGCCGCTAGTATTATCAACCGTCCGATTAAAGTCTGTGCAACCGGTGCACATATTTAATCGGACGCCTGTATGTAACAACATACGACAACTACACCATATCTCCTGAACCGTGAAAACCCTCTGTGTGGGACTCTAAAGACTCGTCAATACGCTAGCAATGGGTTTAACCACAAGCACGTCAGCGACACTAGCTGTACGTAACGGCTACCCAGGTATTGAGCGAAAGGAAGGCAGACGAGCAAACTCATCCGAACCCCTACTGAGCCTGTCAGTGACAATATCCGTACAGTCCGGTCTGTTCGTCTAAGAGTATCGCATATCGGGTCTAGGGGGTGGATAAATTCAGACCCCTAATAACGCGATAATTCGTGTCGGTATGAAACCCATCACTACCTGAGAAACTATCGATCCTGAATCGGTAATTCTCACATACCCCGGCCGAGAATTTCTAGTGATGGCCACCTGTGCACCGCGCGACATTTACCCCCAATACCGGGAGAGACGAATCCCCGACGATCCGCTCACTGCCTCCATGTGGCTCTGGACTGTACCCAACTAAAACCTGTTTGCACAACTCCTTTGAGCCATGGTGGGGTAGTAATCAAAGCACAGTGGGAACTCACACGAGAAAAATGACGATCTCAGGTCGACAGACTAACCTGTACACATGTCACCAGGGAACTTCTATCTGACTATAGGTATAATACCAACTAGCATGTTCCTGGCGAGTCCGTCCAGTGTACTCATAACCCAATGAGCACCTGTATACTATCTTAGGTGAACAACTGATACCAATGGCTTGTGAGACCGGCCACCGCCCCTCGTCAGGGTCTAGATAAGTATACACCATTCTACACTGGAGTATCGATGCCCAGTCTCGATACTCCCATGACTAGGGACATTTAAGGATGTGCTTATAGACCCCCGGTTCCCACGTATGTGATCGCCATCACAATGCTGGCAGTCAAGCAAGAATCCTATGGGCTTTATCAACATATGATGATAAAGACAAACCGGATAGCATACTATCATCTCGAGTAAGACTGTTTTATCGGTATAGGTCCTCCCTCAATCATCATGATCACCTACCTGCGACTATGATAATTGCCTTGAGGGCACTATAGCCAACAATCTCCCACTTGCACTTATGGCTAATTATTGCGATGTCGCATACTCACAGCCCATGTGATACCGAACACCCAACTCCTCTACTAATCAGTTTCATAAACCTCGTTTGTAAACCTACTGCGTTCGAGAAATAGACTCAGTGAGTGGATCCGCTCCAGTGTTTCTTTCTACGTCTCTCTTTATCTCAGCTTCGCGGAGAAAACTATCTCCCGAAATGAGCAATACCCATCTTAGAATATGACTGGATATTTGATAGGACCCAGTTCATAAAAGAACTCCAAATCCAGCAAACTTCTTAG
This sequence comes from Agapanthus africanus, assembly GCA_030015575.1. Classification (NCBI taxonomy): domain Eukaryota; kingdom Viridiplantae; phylum Streptophyta; class Magnoliopsida; order Asparagales; family Amaryllidaceae; genus Agapanthus; species Agapanthus africanus. The sequence continues at coordinate 726,392,536 of CM057339.1, forward strand.
ACTGTATCGTCTACTGAACTCAATCAGTATACTGCGCCATACCTTCCTCAGTATCCGCTTGGACCATCTGTCCAAACTACTGCCCCTTATCAGAGGGAAAACAATAACTCTGACAGTCACTCTGTCATCCAGGTCACCTTGGAAGTCTGGAATGATAACTGTCTCCCAAAGGAGGTCGCCGTTATCAAATCCCTAGAACATCCACTTATGTTCATAAACTGCTTCCAATCGTTTTTCTCCAGGATTGGATTAATATATCAACTTATTGCATCTAGTGCAAAAACAACATCTGGTGTGGTACTTGACATGTCATGATTGACTCAATTGCCTAAGCAAGTGATATGCCAATCATGCACATCCCTCTCCCCTTTAGTCTGTAAGACACCTTTAGAGATGGTGACTCCATCACCTGCAGGTTCACCACCATGCTAGGAGCCGTCCATTCTAAAATACTTTTAGAATACTGTCTAAGTACCCAGATTGGGAAACTACCCAAATCTAGATCTAAAACCATAGATCTAGTAACCAGAATGTCTGATATAATATCCATAACCTATGTGGAGAAACTACCGTGTGACAACCAAAGTATAACCGATCGTAGTATATGAATTTCACTTCCTATAAAGTGCATGTCATCCGAAATACCAGGACACACACCCTACTACCTTCTTAATAGATCCATCCCCTATTCTGATGAAGTCAAAGCCCATGACTGTCACATCAGAAATAGATGTTCTATCTCCGCTATATCTGCTTTAGTCTATAAATAGACATAAGCTACTTGTCCACTATGCTTCCGCTGCTCACACTGATTACGACAACCCTCTGGCAGAGTCATATATACGTGCACTTCTAAAGATAGTTTAGAATGACGCTATACTCATCCTCCTGCCGAGTCTCATAGTCTGGAACAACAGTAGTGTCAAGTCTAGGTAAACAAGAACCTCCCTGTCACCGTCCTTGAGGCTACCGAAGTACCTCTCGGGAGCCTGAGGTAACCCACCATATCTGCAGAGTGTCTAATGGAATGTCAATCCTGATTGAATCTTTAGGTCCTATTAAATTTTCCGTAATCTTTTATGGTTCTGGAATCACTTCCAGTTCTACCATACTCCCACTACTGTTTTCTGAAAAAATCCATTTTACTAAAACTGTGGCGAGTCAAGAACAATATCACTATTGATCTTCCAGATGGTAGAAAGTTAATCCTCGTCAATGCCCGGGATAACCCATAAACAGCCATTACTGAACCGTGCCCCGAGTTTATCCGGATTCTGGTTTTAAGCTTCAGCCGGACGACTCCTTATACCTTAACATCGTTAAGATATAAATTGATTCTATATATATATCTAATATAGAAACAAAGGTACTAATTTAATTGGAACCAGATTCAAATCACGCAGCTGTCTCCAGTGCATGTCAACTAAATGGAGAAAGGCCGATCAGCATTACTCAACTTAGGAGTGCGTCCAATTATGAGTAACCTGAAAGAGAAACAAGTTTCTCAAAATCATTACTATCAACTGAATACCTCATACAAGTATCTACATCTTCGATCACCTTGAAGAATCCCGATACTTGCGACACCTGATTCTCTACTTTATTCTTGTACATATATCTCCTCAAACTTAGACCTTGTATTTCTACGAAACACTTGTCCAAAACTTGAGAAGTCACAAGTAAACAGAATATAGTACGAGGACCAACCCATTTGTCCTAATGGACACTGGACAACATACAATACATTGTATAAGTCCCCTGAGTTTAATAACTCAAACCCTGTGCGTTGTAAGTTGAAAACTGTACTATGGTTATGAAGACTTACACTGTTGTTAAATGCTCCTTACCTAACCATCAACTGATATAGGCAAATATCATGGATATAATTTCAAAAAGTTATATCTCACTTTATAAAAATAAACGTACAGATATATCAGTTTGAAATTGGTGCATAACAACGGATATTCAAAACCAAATACTTGCCGTCCGGCAAAAAACCCAGGAGATTTCCTCAAATATCACCAATTACAACGAATTCCGATATAATGAGGATGATCACCTAATTCCCAATAACTTACTCCCACTCATCATCTGTAAAACCATACAGATATGAGAATCAAACCTGGTAAATACATACCCTGGAGCAAGAGTCTAATTGGGAAATCAGTTTTCAATTAACAACGCATAGTGAAACTGAAACATTAAAATGCTTTGTAGGGGTATCCTGGTATTTCTAGTAATGCCTCTTCCATTATCAGATTCACGAATGAAAACATATATTTCCTTGCCATCTCTCCAAATCCCTTTATTTGTCTTTAGTCGTTACCTTCTGTACACCTTCGTTAGGCTTAAATGGTTTTCTTCCTTCCCTACCGTTCGGCACCAGCCTATGGTTTGGAAGAAAACTATCCAATAAGCGTAATAGGTGTACTCTCCTAATCCTAGGAGTACTCGCAACCTGAGAGAAGGTGATGATAAAAGACAACTGAATAATCATTATTCCTATTTCTCCTGAACCAGAATCCATCCTCAAAAAAGGTTCCTTCGAGTTCCTATATAACCATACGATGGATTTATCCAATGGAATTGGATGTTCGTAGTGATACGGAGTGTTCTGGAGAAATACAAAGGTGAAGTAGGAGTGGCGATGAAAGACTTGGTTTGGTCGTGAATAGCAGTCGCATCTTACTTTGCCCTCTTTCTAATCCTTTTATTTGTCTTTACTTACTACCTTCTGTACACCACACTTAGGCTAATTGGTTTTCTTCATTCCCTACCGTTCGGCACCTGTCTATGGTTTGGAAGAAGACTATCCAATAAGCGTAATAGGTGTACCGTCTCCCAATCATAAGAGCCCTCACAACCTGAGAGAATGTAAAAAGGAAAAGACAACTGAATAATCCTATTCATTTTCTCCAGAACCAGAAACCATCCTCGAAAAAGTTCCTTCGAGTTCGTATATAACCATACGATGGTTTTATCCAATGGAAGTGGATATTCATAGTGATACGGGTGTTCTGGAGAAAAGCAAAGGGTAAAAGGAGTGGCAATGATGTATGTAACTTGGACAATCCAAAAGCCAGTGTTTTAAAGAAAGTTCGGTTAACTTGGTCACTGAGTCATAGTCTAGGGTCGGGCCATGGTCGAAACCAAAGAGAGAGAGAAAAGAAACATTCAGCGTGCACTCTAACCTAGATCAGAATGGATAATCATTTTATCTAATCTGGATGGCTCCCATTGTTTTCTCGAATTCTCCTCCAAACCTAAAAGGAGAATTAGTCGGAATCACCCAAGGAGTAATCCTACTCATCAGTGGGAATCGGGATCCAACTATCATCGCATGATAACTTGATGGAAGCCACTCAAGTCACCACACTCCAGAAGGTATGCGTAAGCCTGGCAAGTTTCCTGTATGTTTGAAACTCCCGATATGATTTTTACCCCAAGCAGTTTATGACCATGACAAAGGCCAACAAATCATAAACCACAAGTCAAGTTCAACCCGTCATTATCCTGGATTACTCTAGACCCACCCGCACAAATCCTTGACAAAGGCCAACAAGGTCATACGGCTATCCTAGATAATCGCAACTCAATGCAACAGACAAGTAATACCCAGCTACCGCACACTACGCCTTGACAAAGGCCAACAAACGCAGCACGAATACTAGGTACTACCTAAAAGAAATGACGGAGGGCTACAGCTGGTTTTTGGCGAAAAACCTTTAACGTAATGAATTTGATCTCGTTGAAGGAATCCAAGTGGTTTTACAAAAGTATAGTGGCGAAAACGTTTGCTAAAGAGGTCACTCCAGGTGAAGGGATCTCGGCTCTTTCCTCGTCGAATGAGGTGCAGGATATTCCAAACTGAATACCATGATGCATAGAAAAATTAATCGACTATAGTGAAGTTATTACGTTGACGCAAACTCCTGCCCAAGGGGTCACTCCCGATGAAGGGATCTCGGCCCTTGCCTCGTCGAATGAGGTGCTGGATATTTATAACCGAATACCACTGTGCAAAGAAAGAGCGTACGTATGTAATGTCAGTTTTTAAAAACTTGGTTCCAACAACATCATATATAGGTTTGTTTTATCCTTGCATTGATAAGAATCAATGAAGTCCCATCAATTAATCACACCAGAAAAGAACGAAAATATAATGTACGTATATGCCATCCGCATTCGCCACTGGGTCCCGTCATCACACGTTAGGTTACTTAACTAACGACAGAGCGGGGACTGGGCTAGCGCGGGTGCAAAACATATACAACATCTACTAGTATATATATATAACAATCATCCCAGGCATGATAAATGCAACATCACAGAAAAGTAATAAGCATCACAGAACAATACAGATAATCTAGGAGCCCCGGGTTTCCTTTGAGCCACAACTAAAAACCCGACGTTCCCCTGGTCATGTGGATAGCCTGTGCAATGAACTCCTAGACCCCTACGAGCGCGGAAAGTTACCCGCCAAAATCTGAAGCGAGACAACCCCCTTCAACAAAGTGAATGGACCACCCAGCACTTCACGGAATCCGGTAACTTGAGCACCTCTCCTTGGGTCAACCTGTACCCCCTACGAGTGCGGCGAATAGCCCGCCAATTCTAGAGTGAACCCCTTCCGTCTCAACGCCATGAGATGCGGGCCCGTTGCCCTCTAGAACCGGGCTATCCGTGCACCCCACCATGGGGTAATCCTAGTACAAAAAAGAAAAAATATACAACGGGTACATCGACCTCAACTCGGTCGTGCCCCAAAAGAATAATATACAAACAGGCAGTGACGGCAGTCCACATGTCGGACGCTCGTCCCGCAATATCAAATGTACAAATAAATCCAAACTGCGCTACCATTGCACGCAAGCTATCCACCACGACAAATCCGCAACATCACAGCACAACACAGAACATCAACGTGAATATCACGTTCGCAAACCCGTCTAAAAGGACTATAGCGATTAGACAAGATTTACCGATCAAATGACATTCACGGTCGCAGATAGAAATGTAATGTACTGAAAACACACAATTAAAATTTCGATCGACTAAATTTTCCCAAAATGGCCCCATGTGCTAAACCAGTACTCAAATGAATCTGGGCAAAAACTATATATCACAAAAATCATTTTTCCACCAACTAGAGCTCCAGAAAAACTTTTGGTTACTGTAGCCCAAAAAGGGCCGCGGAAGCGCCGCCAAATGTGACATTTCGCGGCGGTTCCGCGGTGGAATTTTGGAGTTAGGTCACCAAATTTTTTTTGTAGTTTTAGTTTTTCCTTCACGGATTTTTAAGCTATACAGAAACATTTTTGGAGCACTTTCAGAAATCGACAGAAAATAGTCAAATTGGAAAATTGATTTGGAAATTTTGAGGGTTTAATGGGTGGCTCTGATACCATGTTGGGTTATGGGAGCGCCCCGGCCATCCAACCGTGGCCAAATGCGGAACAAAAATTTCTAAAACCCGGCACTACCATTACCCGATTTCCAAGATCGAAACCATTAACCCTAAAACTAGCAAACCAAACACATAGAGATAGAATGGTTATACCTAAAGAACCAAGTCCTTCGGGTCTTCAACCATATCCAAGTTCCTAGTGATGCGGATCGACTTTGGTCGCCGGTCTTCCTTCATCTCCGATGATCCACCCGAGGGAAACGGCACAAGCTCTAGGTTCGCCAAACGGATCAACCGACCCTCCAAGATCGCTAGCAGTGGAGAGTTGGGGTGTAGGATAGTCTCACCATAATTTTCTCTCAAACTTTAATACTCATAGAGCAACCATGGAAGATTTGGAGGTGATCAAGACAAGAATGGCATGAGCTAAATATGCTAAGTGTTTTTGGGTGTATGAATCAATGTGAGCAAGAGAGAGAGCTTCAAGTGTATTTCAAAACGAGCAAGCCTCTCCTACCACTAATGTGGCCGGCCCCTCTCTCTTCCCCTCAAAAAAAATGCACACCAAAAAACACTTATTTCATTTAACAATAAAGAAATCAACCCATACCAATCACTACATGCTTAAGCCCATACCATGCCTTGTCACCTTTCCACCTCATTATAAAACAAATGATTTTTCTAAAATGGAAAATCAATAATGAGGTGGCAAATCTTCTAGAAGCCATTCCGTATAAATACGGAATGCTTCCCGGTACATGTATCGAAATACACATACGCGTATTCGTACGAAAATACGAATTTCCAAAGAGAGAAAATGAATAGCGAGCAATAATACTAGAATACATATATATACAAATACATATATCAATTATTAAATCAAAAATTGATTTAACAATCCGGCTTAATTTTAAGCCGCTAGTATTATCAACCGTCCGATTAAAGTCTGTGCAACCGGTGCACATATTTAATCGGACACTTGTATGTAACAACATACGACAACTACACCATATCGCCTGAACCGTGAAAACCCTATGTGTGGGACTCTAAAAACTCGTCAATACACTGGCAGTGGGTTTAACCACAAGCACGTCAGCGGCACTAGCTGTACGTAACGGCTACCCTGGTATTGAGTGAAAGGAAGGCCGACGAGCAAACTCATCCGAACCCCTACTGTCCCTGTCAGTGACAATATCCGTACAGTCCGGTCTGTTCGTCTAAGAGTATCGCATATCGGGTCTAGGGGGTGGATAAAGTCAGACCCCTAATAACGCGATAATTCGTGTCGGTATGAAACCCATCACTACCTGAGAAACTATCGATCCTGGATCGGTAATTCTCACATACCCCGGCCGAGGATTTCTAGTGATGGCCACCCGTGCACTGTGCGACATCAACCCCCAATACCGAGAGAGACGAATCCCCGACGATCCGCTCATTGCCTCCATGTGGCTCGGGACTGTACCCTACTAAAACCTGTTTACATAACTCCTTTGAGCCGTGGTAGAGTAGTAATCAAAGCACAGTGGGAACTCACACGAGACAAATGACGATCTCAGGTCGACAGACTAACCTGTACATATGTCACCAGGGAACCACTATCTGACTATAGGTATAATACCAACTAGCATGTTTCCGGCGAGTCCGTCCAGTATACTCATAACCCAATGAGCACCTGTATACTATCTTAGGTGAACAACTGACACCAATGGCTTATGAGACCGGCCAGTGCCCCTCGTCAGAGTCTAGATAAGTATACACCGGTCTACACTGGAGTATCGATTCCCAGTCTCGATACTCTCACGACTAGGGACATTTAAGGATGTGTTTATAGACCCCCAGCTCCTACGTATGTGATCGCCATCACAATGCTGGCAGTCAAACAAGAATCCTATGGGATTTATCAACAAATGATGATAAAGACAAACCAGATAGCATACTATCATCTAGAGTAAGACTGTTTTATCGGTATAGGTCCTCCCTCAATTATCATGATCACCTACCTGCGACTATGATAATTGCTTTGAGGGCACTATAGCTAACAAAATAAAAGTGCTGAAAGAAAACTAAACTAAACTAAACTAAATACCAAATTGCTCCTCACTGTTCGTCCTGTCGACTGAAATACTCCTGGTCGGCCTACGAAAGAGATAAGGGATCTGGGCCATGCAAAACCTAGACATCAGTGCGTCATAATATCAAACAATAAAATATAATCAGGAGGTAACAAGATATGCAGGCATGAGTATGAACAGTAATGAATGTATAACAATAACACGAATATGGAACAGTAAAGTGTATGTGCATGCGGTGAGTAATCTATGCTACTGGGTTAATTACTCTCAAGTATTTGAAATCAATTTAATGAATTGTCGACGTAACTCAATAGTATCCCGTTCATGCCCGGGACCACGGTCCAAACTCTCGGGGCTGAATCTGAGACATGCCGCTAAGCACAAAACAGGAAATATGTACAGACGAATGATATCAGCAGCAGCATCCCGGGACTGGCCTAGCCCCCAAAACTGATCAATATAAGCGTCGAACTGTTGAGTTACAAGTCAGGTTTCATTATTGATTTCCCCTTACCCCCAAGGTTATGTGTTCAAGTCAGGTATTGATAAATCTGGAGCTAATGCCGACACAGGATCAAGCAGGTACATGTTTTGTTTATATAGACAACAGTAATGTCCATCGGGACAACAAGTGAGGGTTGTCGGCATTAGTAACAAGATCAGGTATCAAGTTAAGCAGTAGTGTATCAGGTCATGTCATGTGGTGCATATGTATCAAGTGGATGCCCAACAGTAACACGTAACAAGTATCGAAGCACGATAAAAGTACGGATGCACGAATGGAAATCAGCGATAACATATAAAGAGTTCATGAGTCGTATGATACATACTAGCAAGCATGGTATATGAATCTAGCAGTAACATGAAGAAATTAGGTTCCGGCATGCAACTAATTACGTAATATACAGTACGGATATGAACGGGTATCGTAAAGCAGTAAAACGGTAACATGAGATGCATAACTAAACAACATGTAATATTTTTGTTCACATGAATGTAAAATATATACCATAGCATGTAGCAAGATAAACTTGCATACGACTAGATATGTAATAAACTGTACGGATACGAACGGTTATCCGAAAACAGTAAAACAGTAATATGGATGTACAATGCAGTAAACATGTGATATTTTTATTCATATAGATGCAAATATAATAACATAGCATGTAGCAAGATAAACTTGCCTGATCGGATCTCACGACGGGGTGTGTATGCCGCGTATGATGTCGGTAAATATTGCGACGCAAACGCGCGTGTACAGAACTGAACCAAGCAAAGAAAGAATGTGACCACGCTAGCTGGGACGTCTACTGGGTGGCCCGGGTCGTCGGTGACGGGTACGTCTCTGGCAATCACCGGAAAATACAAGATCAAGAAAGAGAAAGAGAAGAGAAAAAGAAGAATAAGAGGAAGCTGTGGTCTGTTGTGATGAGGCTGGGGGTTCAAGGCTCTAGGGTCAGAGAAGGCTGCGATGGGGCGAAGACGACGAGTTATGGATTTTCCGGTGAGCTTTCACGGCCAAAGGCAGTGGGTTTCGGGTTCTTGATGTCGGGATCAGGGTTCTTAGTGTGGCGGTCGCAATGGGGACGTGGGTTCTCGTCGGGTTTAGGTTGCAGGGAGATGGAGGAAGGCGAGGGTGAGGTCGGGGAGATGAGGCGAAGTCGAGGGTGAGGCGGCGACGAAGGCGACGACTACGACAACGACGACAAGGTCGGGGCTGTGGGTTCGGGTGTGCAGGGATGGCTCGTCAGGGAGTCGGTTTTGAGCGAGGGGAGAGAGGTGAGGTGGTCTAGGAATGGCCGACGACGGCGAGGAGAGGTTGGCGAAAAGGACATAGGCGACGATGGATGCAGGGTGCAGGCTTGCTGGGTTTCTTGGGTTGAGGTCGCGACGGGGTTTGCAAGAAAGAGGAGTGGAGATGACGGGGAGGAGATGGTCGAGGAAGGGAGGAGATGAGGCAAGGTCGAGGGTGAGGCGGCGACGTGGCGAGGGTTAAGGTTCGCAAGGTGGCGGGAGAACAGACGAAGAAGAGAGGTGGGGAAACTGTGGGTTTTAAAAAAAATATTATATATATAATATATATAATATTAAAGAGAGAGAGGTGCAGTTAAAGAATATATATGGAAATGTATATTTAATAATGAAAAAGGGAGAGAGTGTGAGGATGGGATTTGAAACTCTTAGGATAGGATTTAATAAAATATTTAAAATATATTTTTAGTTATAAAACGTATATAAAACCAGTCTAAAATAAAAAGAATTTTATATTATATATTTTGAGTTTTCTGGTTAATACAAAAATACTCCAAAATATGTCCGGTTTGGATCTAAAATTACGGTTTGAAAATACGGATAATATACGTGCCAACCAAAACTAAAAAGCGATATCCAGTTAACGAAAATGCATACCCCCAAGAACGGATACACGTAGCATGCACGCAGCTATCCAAACGAGTCCGTTTCACTGAACGGGACGAGAACACGATGTACAGATGCTACAACAGGGTTAGGGGTATGGAGCAGGCCATGCAAGATATTATAACATATATTATTAGATTTTATATGTTATATTAAAAAAATGCAGATACCAGATATAATACAGATGAACAAGTTATACAATATGAAAATGCACGGATCCTCATATCTTGCCCGGATGGATTCAAAACAGGAATCAAGTTGGGATTCCAGCATGTGGGTTGGGTCGGATGCAAATACGGATACCAATTACACTATTCGCATGCAAAACACAATAAATCAAGAAATAAACATAAAGAAAGAAATACCCAAAATAGAACTGGTATAAATAAACTAGGTTATTACAATATATAAGGGTAGAAGTGGGGGAGGTTGAAGATGAAGAAGTAGAAGAAGAACAGGGGGGATGAGGCAGCCCCTTTCTCTCTCTCTCTCTCTCTCTTATGCTCACCCTCTCAATTATCGTAAGCCATGCTATACTCTCTCTCTTACCCATGTCCATAATTTTATTCTATTTCCTTTTTCTCTTTTTCATTTAAAGCCAAATAGCAACAAATACAAATGATACAACATGCAACAAGAATGCAACATGTCATGATAAACTAACCATGGAAAAATGTAGAAACACGGATTTAGCCTAATCGCGATTAGTAGTGCACTAATCAATTTTTATTTAAAACTGCATATAATTAATTATAAAAATCCCAAATCCAATAAATATATTTTTAAATGAATAAATCATTTTAATCTCCAATTATTTCACAAATATGGGTATATATTTATACCATTTTACGAAAATCCCAAATTCACAAATCGAATAGTTTTCGCAAAATATATTATTTTAATATTAAATTTCAAAAATAATATTTTATATTTCTGAAATGTTACAGCTTTCCACCATTTCCATAACGCATACACAATAATTAACTAACGGAATACTATCGTGAGTATTCGAATGTACGTGTAAAGAAAGTGTGAGTAGTTTATCTTTAGCCAGTATTAATGGAAGAGGAAAAAGGATGGGATTCTTTTGAAGAGAGAGACGCGGTGAGGATTGAGGATGATGTTGTTGTATACTATAGCACCAAACACTTTTATCTTATGATTCATGTAGTTATTGACTTCATAAATGATTTTAAGGTAATATATAGCAAGTGAAGAAATTAAATCTTATGAAACCGAGGTTGCCAACCCTGGTTTTACTACTTAACTATGACGTTTTAATTATTTAGATTTAAACCTTCACGTCGCCTTTTCTAATTAAAATTCAATAAAGTCTACTTTTAAAATAAAATATTAAAAGATGATTTTTATAAAAATATATTGTCCTTAATTAAATATAATTGATTAATTTGTTATTTAAAAAATAAAACTAGAATTATATATTTGCAAGAGTTCAATGAAAATGTTTATTATTGATTTATTTTTTCTGTTCTTTTTTTTTTGGTCAATTATTATTATGTTTAGTGACTGTTATGAGTTATTTTAACATGAAATACCATATCTTCTTTATTATTATAATTAGAAGTCCCCTAAAATCATTAATCAACAAAATAAACAGTAGAAAAATGACAAAATTCAAATAACCAAAATTGAGAATTGGAAATGATCATCTTACTCACCACAGAAGACAAAAATAAGAAGAAGAAAAGTTGACCACTCTCTTTCTCTCTCTCTCTCTCTCATTCATTACACTTTCTCTCTCATATTTCAAAACTTAATAGGATATGTGCCTTACAAATTTAAACATATTCGTTATATCTTTGTTATTTTGTATAACCCATAAATTTTTTAATTCTAATATTACCACTTACCACATTCATTTAATTTAGATTTAGAACGGATGGCGATATTGCCAAACCTTCATTTGATAAATCCAAACCAAAAATTACTTATGAACAAAATTAATCTTAACATAATCATCATTTAGTTGTGATGCTGATTCAATTTACTAAAACACCCTTTTATAACTTAAAAAGATATTCTCTCTAATTCTCTACCCACCCCCTCATAAACATTATCTCCTACCAACCCCTTTAATCTCTCACCCCTCGTTCGGGGTCTGATGTTTTGTCAAGTTTCATGCAAATAGAGTCGCCAAGTTTCATGTGAATAGAGATGCAACATGGTTTGTCTTTAATTTTGATGGATAATTTTTTTTCCTCCAATATCAGCAAGCTCTTTTTTTGTTAGATGAATTGTAACTGTAATCACGATCAAAATCCTATTTAGCTGTGAGTGTCGTATCTATCTATATTGCTATGACCAAGAGAATGCTTTCATAGGAAGTTTGAAATCTCATATCTTCTTATACACGACGCGAGTAAATTTTTTTTTAAAGTATCTCACAAAAAAATTGCCTTTTGATCATTTAAAGAATGAATTAATTATCTAAAAAATAATGAATTAATATGTCATCCGTGGATAGAAAAGAAAATATTTTTAAAGTTATAAAAGGGTATATTAGTAAATTGAACCGCATCATAATTAAAGGCTGATTACGCCAAGGTTAGTTTTGCTCATACATAATTTTGGTGTGGATTTATCAAATAGAGGTTTGACAACATCGTCACCCTAAAACTATAGATATCCTTCAGTATGTATGTTGTTGTCTAGAATAAATTCTAATATTACCACTTACCACATTCATAAATTTACACACGCCTTTAGTACGTATGTTATTCAAAATATACACACGTGTATCACACGTGCAAAATACTAATTTGATTTAACTAACCGTTCATTCATATATTTATCATCCAAAAATTTAGTCAATCTTTTGGAGAAAACTAATATACAGTGATTGTTACTCGAATTTAAGGTAATATTAATAATTATTTTTCTATAGTTTCAATTGTGTTAATAAATTACAATTTATTTTATTATGTTATTTAAAAACAAAAAATAATTTTCAATCAAATTAATATGGACAACAAGTTCATATATCATAAAAATTATATTATTGTAACATTTTGAAAAATTTTAAATATTATTTATAATTTAAATATGGATATTGTGAGTTTTACGGATAAGATAACTAGTGTGGCTTTGGGTTTTCATAAATAAATTGGTATGGTTATATAACTTCGTTTTTGGAAATTAATTGGAAAATAAAAGTGTATTAATAATTATGAGGACAATTATTTAAATTGGTTTTTGTAATACCCAGTTCTTTTGTACACCAATACCCGTATTTTATAAAGTGTTACTTGCGAAATTTATTTATTTATACTCATATTTATTTTATCTATTTAAAAGCCCCACACCAAACTCTATTGTATATTTTCCTTTCTATTTTCCTCCTCCCCTTTTTCCGTCCCAGCCCATTCTTTTCCCCTCTCTTTTAAATTCTTTCCAAGGCCCAACTCCGCTTTTTCCCTTTTCCTTTTTCCTAATTCATAACCCAAACCCCAAACCCTAACCCTATTTCTAATTTCTCTTTTATTCCCATCCCTTAACCCAGCCCCGGCCTAAGCCCCCTATTTCTTTTCTTTTCTAACCCGAGCCCGGCCCATCTCCACTACCCGACCCGCTCCATCCATCTCTCTCCCCACTTCTTTCCCGCTTCTTCTTCTTCTTTTCCCTATGTCCCCGCCTCTCGCGCACCCCCATGACCTCTCCCCACTTCGCCAACGGCTCCCCGCGAGACCTGCGCCTGCTCCCCGAGATCGTCGTGCCGCCTCCCTCGCCCCTTTCTCCACACGTCCCCCTCTCTTTCTCTCGTTTCTCACATCTCTCAATCTCACCCACTGCCTCCTCTCTCCCTCTCGTCACCATCACTTTCTCGCCCCTGCTCACCGCGAGATCCTCACCGCCGACCACCCCAGACGCCGAGCCCTCGTCCGTGCCCCTCCAAGCGGCAGACCCCGAGCGCACCCCCTCACCTGCACGCAGGAAACCCCGCCTGCAGGCCACATCGTCGGCGCCTCCGTCGACCCCACGTCGTCGCCACCTCGTCCTCCTCTTCCTCGACCTCCTCACTCATCCCGACCCTTCTCCCCTGCACACCCTGCTCCGGCGAAACTCGCCTTCTGCGAACCCAACACTGAGCCCACTCCCTCTCTCTCCCAACACCCTAACCACCAAGCCCCATCGCCTCCGACGAGCTCGAAACCACTCATCGCACCGGCCACCTCCAAGCTGCAGGCCCGAGCACCCCAACTCCCTTGTCCCTACACCGGCGTCCAACCTCACTGTTGCCACCGCGTGTCACTGTGACTCCTCCCTGAGTTCGTCACCTGCCTTCGACGTCGTCGCCGCCGCACTACTAAAATAGGGGGTTGCCCCTACAGATAACAACATCCGTAGGGGCAGATTTAGTTTGGCCCTACGGATTAATCCGTAGGGCCAAACGGTTGCCCCTACGGTCCTTACATATTTATTTAAAAATTATTAAATATTAAATTGTTGTTTGCCCCTACGGAGACGCAAACCAAGAACCTACGGGCTTATCCGTAGGGGCATCTAAATAGAGATTTAAGTGATCGATCCTTACGCTGATTATCTCGTATTCTCTCATCACTTGCGCGCGAACCCAAATCCCCAAACCCTCGTTCCCGTCGATCTCCATTCTCGTCGTCACCGTTCTCGTCGTCTCCAGCACCGGCCGATTCGTCGTCGCCACCGCCTGCTTCTTCCTCATCTCCGTTTGTCGTCGCCACCTCCTGCTTCTTCCTCATCTCCGTTCGTCGTCGCCACCGATTCGTCGTCGCCACCGCCTGCACAGGTTAGGAAATCTTCAATTAAACAAATTTTTGATTGTTTTAGGTCTATGGTTCATGGTTTGGGTAGGCATCGGTTGGGGTTAGCGTTAGGGTTAGGGGTAAGGCTGGGGGGCTGCTGTTGCGGTTGGGGTTCGGTAGGGGGTAGCGGTTGGGGTTGGGGTTAGGGTTGGGGTTGTGTGTCCCTGAGCACTTCTTGATTAGGGCTGGGGCTGGGGCTGCGGGCTGGGGCTCGGGCTAGGGTTGGGGCTGGGGCTCGGGCTGCACCTAGGGCTGTGGTTGGGGTTGGGGCTCGGGCTCGGGCTGCGGTTAGCGTTAGGGCTGGGGCTGCGGTTGGGGTTGGGGTTCAGCAGGGGTTGCTGTTGGGGTTGGGGTTAGGGTTGGGGGTTGGGGTTTTGGATTTCAGGGTCTAAGTTAATTTCCATTCTAATTAGCATTAAGCTCGTTAATTGAATTGTTGATGATGATCATAAGAGGAAAATGTGTCTAGTTTGAGAAGGTGTTGGAAACTGGACTAATAATGTGGGTAAAGCCCAGTTTAATTAATAATTTTATTTGTCATTCTCAATTTTTCTTGGAAACGGAGACTGTTTTGTGGAACTTTTAGCCGTTGGGCATGTTGGGTTGAATATGTTTGTTAATTGCATAATATGCTCGTAAGATTCTGGATTTTGAGGATGGGCCGTTGTAATTGGAAATGCTTAGAATTGTAGGACCTTCTTTGTTTTAGCTATATATAATTGCAAAAAAAAAAAAGACACATTTCTGATTTGAAGAAAAGGAAGGGCAAGATAGGGATTTAGTTATGGATTTTATTTGGGCGTCTCCTCTTTTAATACATGTCTATCTTTACAAGAATATCGCGTCACATATTCGGTTTTAGCATCTGTACGCAACTGCTTTGATTATCATCATGTTATTAACATCTTTAACTTCTATCCTTTTTCTAATATGTTTCATAGTTAATATAATAATCCTTTGTCTATATTTGTTGACAGTGGCCTTTCTTTTGGATGAACATGTTTTTTGATGCATGTTTCAGTCATGTGAATTCATATGTTGCGTATAACGCTTTATGATATCAGTATCCTACATTTGTAGTTTTAATTGTTGATTGTTATAGATGAATGCCATTGCAATAATAGCTTTTGGTAGATGAATGTCATTGCAATGTAGGATGATCAGTTCTATCAATCTTGATCTCAATGGTTTAAAATCATGTTACACATACAACACGAATGCACAACAAACGCATCATTAGAGAGTGGTTCGAGATGTTCAAATTAAAACCAATATATGATACTCGATGATAATATGAAACCTTCAAATTCTCATCGATACTCATATATGAAACTAAAAGCGCCACTTAGCCCCCTTCTATCGGTTAACATACGTGCGATGTTCGTCGTGACATAGAACTATGCGAAGGTTGTTAAATATCGGACGATATAGCTCGATACTAACAACCGCCGTATAGTCTATGCGACGAGAAAATTCAATCGTATGGTAACCGATAGATTTGTCCCGTGTGGACAAGTTAAGAATGTATAAAGCAAACACCTTCATTCACTTGTGTTTTCATCCGTTTCGAGATATTTCGTCGGTACCTTTCCGCTGGTTCTCTGTGTACAAAGATAGATTAGATGTTCATTTCAACGTTGTTTCACAGCTTTGAAATGATTATCTATTCTATTACAGTGTACTCGGAGAACAGCGAGGAGGTGCTGCCGAAATTTACTCGAAACGGTTGAAAGCACAAGTGATGGGTGTTCGCTCTATTCATTCTTAATGGGATAAAAGCCTTACCCCCGACAGCCGGAACACACACATACAACAAGAATACACAACAAACGCATCATTATAGAGTGATTCGAGATGTTCAAGTTAAAACCAATATATGATACTCGATGATAATATGAAACCTTCATATTCTCATCGATACTCATATATGAAACTAAAAGTGCCACTTAGTCCCCGTCTATCGGTTAACATACGTGCGATGTTCATCGTGATATAGAACTATACGAAGGTTGTTAAATATCGGACGATATAGCTCGATACTAACAACCGTCGTATAGTCTATGTGACGAGAAAATTCAATCGTATGGTAACCGATAGATTTGTCCCGTGTGGACAAGTTAAGAATGTATAAAGCAAACACCTTCATTCACTTGTGTTTTCATCCGTTTCGAGATATTTCGTCGGTACCTTTCCGCTGGTTCTCCGTGTACAAAGATAGATTAGATATTCATTTCAACGTTGTTTCACAGCTTTGAAATGATTATCTATTCTATTACAGTGTACTCGGAGAACAGCGGGGAGGTGCAGCCGAAATTTACTCGAAACGGTTGAAAGCACAAGTGATGGGTGTTCGCTCTATACATTCTTAATGGGATAGAAGCCTTACCCCCGACAGCCGGAACACACACATACAACAAGAATACACAACAAACACATCATTAGAGAGTGATTCGAGATGTTCAAGTTAGAACCAATATATGATACTCGATGATAATATGAAACCTTCATATTCTCATCGATACTCATATATGAAACTAAAAGCGCCACTTAGTCCCCGTCTATCGGTTAACATACGTGCGATGTTCGTCGTGACATAGAACTATACGAAAGTTGTTAAATATCGGACGATATAGCTCGATACTAACAACCGTCGTATAGTCTATGCGACGAGAAAATTCAATCGTATGGTAACCGATAGATTTGTCCCATGTGGACAAGTTAAGAATGTATAAAGCAAACACCTTCATTCACTTGTGTTTTCATCCGTTTCGAGATATTTCTTCGGTACCTTTCCGCTGGTTCTCCGTGTACAAAGATAGATTAGATGTTCATTTCAACGTTGTTTCACAGCTTTGAAATGATTATCTATTCTATTACAGTGTACTCGGAGAACAGCTGGGAGGTGCTGCCGAAATTTACTCGAAACGGTTGAAAGCACAAGTGATGGGTGTTCGCTCTATACATTCTTAATGGGATAGAAGCCTTACCCCCGACAGCCGGAACACACACATACAACAAGAATACACAACAAACGCATCATTAGAGAGTGATTCGAGATGTTCAAGTTAAAACCAATATATGATACTCGATGATAATATGAAACCTTCATATTCTCATCGATACTCATATATGAAACTAAAAGCCCCACTTAGTCCCCGTCTATCGGTTAACATACGTGCGATAATTTATTCTTTTCAACGACAAACGCACACACAAAGCATATACACGGATTTTCTCCTTTGTCAGTAACTATCCCGTTCTTATATTTCTCAATATAGTCACCATAACCTACAATTTATATGTTATACAGTCTAACATGGCCCATGAGTACGTCAGAGTTAAGGACTGGATGTATGTGGATTGGTAACAACGTATGCAACCTAAGTTTGTCGCAGGAGTTGCTGCTTTCATTGAATTTGCACGTGCACATAATAAGATCATAATAGAGAAGATTCTCTGTCCGTGCGATAGATGGGGCAATAAGTACTGGCAGAAGGTAGAATTGGCAGAGCTTCATATTGTAAAATATGGGTTTACTAGACTTTATACAACTTGGAAATATCACGGGGAAGGAGAAGAATGCAGTATTGCGGCAGAAGAAGAAGGAGAATACGATAATGCGGCAGGAGAAGAAGAAGAATTCGGTAATGCGGCAGAAGGAGAAGACGGTAATTTATTTCCATCAGAAGAAATGGAGGATTTGGTAGAGGCTTCCCTAGGTGAATCTATTCGTACCGAAGATGACATTCCTTCCGGTTAAGGACCGTGTGCGGATAAATATGAAAATTTCATGAATGATGCTAGGAAATCAATTTATGAGAATGCGAAGTATTCCACCCTCTCATGGTTCGTCCAACTTTTCCAGATTAAGTGCCTAAATGGATGGAGCAACAAGTCATTCACAATACTTCTTTCGTTCTTGAAAGATTCTATACCTTCGGGAAATAACGTGCCCGACAGCTGGTACGGAGCCCAGAAGATGATGTCTGATTTGGGTCTAAAGTGCGGGAAGATTCAAGCATGTCCTAAAAATTGCGTGTTGTACCGGAAAGAAAATTCAGATTTGAAAGAGTGTCCAACATGCGGAGAGGCCAGGTATAAGCCGAAAGATTCTGATAAGAAGCCTGATATACCTGTCAAGATAGCACGATACTTTCCCATAACAGATAGGCTACAGAGGCTATTCAGGTGCAAGAAAACAGCCGAGGCAATGATTTGGCATCACCGTGCTCCTCCAAGTGAAGATGGAAAAATGAGTCATCCAAGATATTCACCGGCATGGAAGGATTTCGATAGGAGGAACGCAATATTCAGTAGCGATCCTCGCAATGTCCGGCTCGGACTGGCTACTGATGGCTTTTGCCCGTTCAACTATATGGCTGGAAGTCACAGCGCATGGCCCGTTGTAATGATAATTTATAATCTGTCGCCTTGGTTGGCTATGGACCAATCATACTTTATGATGCCTCTTCTTATCGACGGACCAAACTCATCGGGGAACAATATTGACGTCTATCTCCGACCTCTGATCGAGGAGTTGAAATCTTTGTTCATTGATGGTGTAGAGACATATGATGCAAACACAAATACAACCTTCATACTGCGTGCGGCTTTAATGTGGACAATTAATGACTTTCCTGCGTATGGAATGCTATCAGGTTTGTCCGTACATGGTCACAAAGCATGTCCTCATTGCCATGAACACACAACATCGAAATTCTTGAATTTTAGCAGGAAGGTTTGTTATTGCGGCCATCGACGTTTCCTGCCTCCAGACCACCTCTATAGGTTAGACACGGTTCACTTTGATGGTCATCAGGAGCTTCTTGGACCTTCATCCCCATTGTCTGGAGAGGACGTGACTGCTAAATGGGATGGTTACAATAATGTGACCTTCGGGATGGATCCGACGAAACAGGTCAAACCACCATTTTGGAACAAGTTAAGCATTTTCTTAGAGCTTCTGTACTGGTCTACAAATTTAGTACGTCATTGTCTGGACGTCATGCATATAGAGAAGGGAGTATCAGAGCATATACTTAACTTGCTTCTTTGTAAAGACGGAAAATCGAAAGACAACCTGAATGCTCGGATAGATCCACAAGAGTGGGGAATAAGAAGTGAATTGCACCCTAAACCGGTAGCAGGTAAACCGGGCAAGTTTGTACTTCCCAATGCCGCTTATCATATGTCACAACCGGAGAAGAAAAGATTCCTGCAGGTGTTGCATGATTTGAAAGTTCCCACAGGTTTCTCAGGATCATTCAGCAAGAAAATAAAAATTGTGAAGGGCAAGATCGATGGGCTGAAAATTCATGGTCACCATGTTATCGTGGAGCACCTTCTTCCATTAGCCCTCAGGACTTCTCTCCCCGAATCGGTTGGTCTAGTAAACAACGACCTATGTTGTTTTTTCAGGGAGTTGTGTGCTAAAACACTGGAGGTTTTGACGCTGGATAAACTAGAAAATTCTATTGCGTTGATACTTTGCAAGTTCGAGCGTATTTTCCCACCGTCATTATTCGATATCATAATACACTTGACGGTTCATCTTGCAACTGATGCTAAGTTAGCCGGACCGGTACAATATCGATGGATGTATCCCGTTGAGAGGTACGTTTAATTTTTCGTTTCGCGCAATTTATAAATTTATTGTTGTCCTGTATGCCCGTATTTATTTATTCAACATATTTTCATTAGGTACCTCTACACTCTTAAGAAGTATATACGCAATAAAAATCGACCAGAGGGTTCTATCATGCAAGGTTATCTTCTTCATGAAGCAACCACATTTTGTTCCCGCTATCTGGTTGAGAACATTGAGACAAAACTTAACCGGCCACGAAGAATTCAAGACGGGCCATATGGTAAAGCCAAGTATAAGAGGGTAGACACTATGTTTATCAACACGATATACCGGTTTATCTTGCTTAATTGCGTATGTCTTGAACAAATTAGAGAGTAAGTTTTTTTGGATTAATTATTATATCTGTGTTTGTGTGTGTATGAAATGATATAATATTAAAGTCACCATTATTTGTCGAAAACAGAATTCATTTTAACGAGGTACGTGAGGGGCATCCTGATTGGAATGAAGAACGATTGGAAAAATATCATCAGGATAATTTTTGTGATTGGGTCACAGATCATGTAAGTTCTTCGAATAACATTTTATTGCTATCAGTTTTAATCTAAACTTGTATCGTTATGTATTTTTCGTAAAAATTTTTTTGTTAGATCCACGATCCGAACTTGTCTGCATCATTTGAGAGTGATTCAAGATGTTTAGCTCAATTTCCTAGTATGGAGGTTGCATATTATAAAGGATT
Organism: Agapanthus africanus; assembly: GCA_030015575.1. Taxonomy (NCBI): domain Eukaryota; kingdom Viridiplantae; phylum Streptophyta; class Magnoliopsida; order Asparagales; family Amaryllidaceae; genus Agapanthus; species Agapanthus africanus. The sequence continues at coordinate 726,413,567 of CM057339.1, forward strand.
TGGTGTCCTTGGATACAAATTCGAAGTTAAGGACATAGAAACATCTAGAACCACTCAGAATAGTGGGATTGCGGCGGTAGGATCGGACGGTGTGATTTATTATGGGTACTTAAATTGTATACTCGGCATCCACTATCCCGGACGATCAGAACCCTTTTATATATTCCAGTGTACTTGGTACGATACGCGAACCGATACAGATAAGTGGAGAAGAAATCTTGGGACTTAGAAAGATGAATATGGATTGACCAGTGTGAACACACTTTGATTTTACGGTCAGGAAGATCTGTTTATCTTTCCGAACCAAGCGTTCCAAGTATACTACTCACAGTGTTTGAACCATCCGGGATGGAGTGTTGTATGCCGATGGAAACCCAGAGATGTCTACGATGTCCCAGAATTCGAAGACAGCGATGAGGACGAAGAAGAAAGAAGGCTTAGAGTGCTCCGACCGTCTGTTTCGAAGGACGGGTTGTCTTCGACCGATCATGAAGTTACGTGGGTTAGAAATGACATCGACGATGAAATCCAAGTAGATATGTATAATGCACCTACGAAACGAAAAAAGTTATCAACAATGTTATATTATTACTTCACATTTTACGATCTATACATATATAGTCAATACTTTTAATGATTGTCTAATGCGTCCACGAACCGTTTATCTAGATTTGATGACGATGTCGAGAGCAGCGAGGGGCGGCAGGAGCTCCAGCCGCGGCAGAGGCAGAGCGGTTCTGCCGTCCGGAGAGCTCCGTAGGAAGCTTCAGAGGGCCGGTCTTGCACCCAGATCAGAGACCCCTTCGGATGCCTCCTTCCGTGTGGATTTTGCCACACCTCCAGGTATACTGCACGCATATCCATTTTGAATGTAATATTACAGATATTCATGCCTGTTTATGTCAAAATTACTTATATTGGCAATGTTTGATTGTCTAGTTGTTGGTGATGCGAGGTGTGGCAAGATCTGTTTATCTTTCCGAACCAAGCGTTCCAAGTATACTACTCACAGTGTTTGAACCATCCGGGATGGAGTGTTGTATGCCGATGGAAACCCAGAGATGTCTACGATGTCCCAGAATTCGAAGACAGCGATGAGGACGAAGAAGAAAGAAGGCTTAGAGTGCTCCGACCGTCTGTTTCGAAGGACGGGTTGTCTTCGACCGATCATGAAGTTACGTGGGTTAGAAATGACATCGACGATGAAATCCAAGTAGATATGTATAATGCACCCACGAAACGAAAAAAGTTATCAACAATGTTATATTATTACTTCACATTTTACGATCTATACATATATAGTCAATACTTTTAATGATTGTCTAATGCGTCCACGAACCGTTTATCTAGATTTGATGACGATGTCGAGAGCAGCGAGGGGCGGCAGGAGCTCCAGCCGCGGCAGAGGCAGAGCGGTTCTGCCGTCCGGAGAGCTCCGTAGGGAGCTTCAGAGGGCCGGTCTTGCACCCAGATCGGAGACCCCTTCGGATGCCTCCTTCCATGTGGATTTTGCCACACCTCCAGGTATACTGCACGCATATCCATTTTGAATGTAATATTACAGATATTCATGCCTGTTTATGTCAAAATTACTTATATTGGCAATGTTTGATTGTCTAGTTGTTGGTGATGCGTCCACATCTGGGACAGAGGCCACTCCCGCTCCTCTAGGTATGTTTATATATCATATAGTGCATGTATATTGATTTAGAATGCTATATCATAAATATGCACACATTCCTTTTGCTCTTACTTAGCAATTTTTATTATTGTCTAGCTGTAGGTGGTGACACCACCGCACCTGCGGGTATGTTTATATATCCTATAGTGCATGCATATTGATTTAGAACGTTATATTATTGATCTACACATTCTTTTTGCAATTACTTATATAATCTATTTTTAATTGTCTAATTATAGGTGGTGCGTCCACATCTTCCGCAGGGGACACTCCTGCCGCTTCCATACCCTCCGCATCGTCTGCAGGTTAGTATGAATAAATATAAAATATTTATTCATTTTACATATGCTCTATAGAATAAATGTGAACTTCATGGAAATTTAGCATCAATGTTTATTTTCTAGTTGGAGGGGATGCGTCCGCATCCGGGACCCCGGCTGTTCCTCACCGGAGGAACTATCGTCCCGCTCGTGCTGCTGCCCGGGCCCAGGCTCGTGCGTTAGTCACCGGAGGTATATATCACATTTCAATTTTCGTTTAAGATTGATTTCTTAATACAACTTTGTCTTAATATTGATTGTCTTGATATTTCGTGCAGACGCAGGGCCTCCCCATCCCCAGAGGGGGACTCGAGGCTCGAATCAGTCCCACAGGCTGAGGCCTGACAGAGCTAGGGGGGAGGCATTATTCCCCCTCTTTTTTACCCTTGACTATCTCTATACTGGTCCTCATGCTGAGAGGTTCGGCCGGTATATGGAGGACGAGAGCCGGCTCGTGAAGAACTATCCACTTCACGTTGAGTGGGGCGAGCAGCACCGGCGCTCATTCGCCCTCTTCTTTGATTAAGCTCGGGTACGTATTAATATATATTTTCATTTGATTTATCCAATATATTTATTATTAACACATGCAATCTAATAACAATGTTTTTTTTTTGTATTTTCAGTCGGATTACGATTTTTAGCCTGTACCCGACCCTGATCACCCTGGGAGGGTGCTCGACCTTCATGCTTTGTACAATGGCCTGATGAAGAACATGCAGACCAAGGTCCGATACAACATGAATGAGCTGAAGGCCAACTGCTACTCCCTGTGGATGGCGACCCCCGAGGTAGAGAGAGCGGCCCTCCTATCTACTCCGGCGTTTGCGAGAGTCGACGTAGAGACATGGCCTCTATTGTGCGAATATTTCGACTCCCAACGCAAACAGGTATGTATTTTAAATGTAATTCATTGTTTAGGATATAATTTATTTATTTTTGTTCCTTAATTAGAAAACTAAATGTTAATGCGTTGTGCAGAAATATGCCGCTCAGAATACAGAGAACAGGAAGTCGGTGAAGAGGGGTCGCCCCACTTACACAGGTGGCTCGAGCAATATTACTCGAGCCATGGAGTTATCGGTAAATTACAATAGACCGACCTTTGTGATATTCTGCAATATTAAGAGTTATTTTCTAATATTTCTAATATTAAGAGTTATTTTATAATATTGCAGACATCTCAGACCGTGGTGCAAGGTGGTACACCGAGCGTGCTGTCCGCATATCTTGCCATCCACGGCACCTCGACAGATCCCGCCACGGGCGAGCTTCGATGTCCCGACGTCGCTACCCAGGAGTATTGCGTAAGTGTTAATATTTATTCTACCTATATTTGAAATTTTAGTTTTGGAAGGTTCAAATTTAAATTTTATACTTATACTTTACTGTTTAATATGGATGTAGGAGCGGGTGGTTGAGCAGGCCGGGGCCTCGGGGATCGATTTTACCGGACAGAGCGATCCGAGGCTGCTGACCCCAGTCCTGGACGCCGCACACGGAGGGCACCACATAGGTTGGGAGAGAGGCCGGAGACTGGGCCCTAGCAGGGCCCATATGAGGTTGGACTCCACCCCGGCGGTTACTTCCTCCGTCTCCAGTGAGCGACGTGTCCAGCAGGAACTAGAGAGCTTGAGGGCCACCGTTCAGGAGTTGAAGGAGATGCTGGTATGTATACTACTTTATAGTAAAATATCATGTCATATTATAGATCAACATATCCATAATTAGTACGTAGCCTGAGCTTATTTGGTTGTAGACTTAGGTTTGATTAATCATACATACATATTTAATTAAAATAAACAATGGTTTTCCAAACTAGATATCCAAATGGGGTTTCGAAATAACTTGATAATGATATGAATTCGAATAATATACAGTTCTTACACGCTTATTACACACGTTAGGTCCAGACGCGACAGGGTACATCGGCCGAGCCTCCACATGCATCTCCGTCGGCTGTGGCTCCGCAAGCCACTACATCGGCTGCGGTTCCGCAGACAGCTCCTATAGCTCCACCGCCCGCTCAGACTCCCGCAGCCGCGGCTCCGCAAGCTACTACCTCGACGGCGGCTGCGCAGACTACATCGCCAGCTCCACAGGCCGCTCAGACTCCCGCACGCGTCGAATTGCATGGTTTATTGACCGAGGAGCAGGCACGCCAGATTCTAGCGTTTATCAGAGGTGGAGCTGGACCGAGCTAGGATAGCTTTTTTATTCTTATTTTTTGAAACATGTATTTATTTATATGATACATATTGTACTACATTTTGAAACGATATTGATATTGATATTGGTTTATATTTATATCATATTCAGTTTTTTGGTTTCTTTGTATATTATATGCGTGAGATATGATTATGAATACTGCGATATATGTTGTGTGATGATTAATTTTATATTTGATTGATGTATATATTATTGTACACAGGGCGAGAAAAAATCAGGCTGCCCTTTTTTTTTTAAAAAAAAAACAGATAATATGTACCTACGGATTAATCCGTAGGTACATATGTTGCCCCTACGAATTAAACCGTAGGGGCAAAATATCAGCATTAACTGATATTTTCCCCCCTGATGTCAGTATCAGGGGGTTGGGAGTGCCCCTACGGATATATCCGTAGGGGAAAACAAAAGCCCCTACGGGGTTATCCGTAGGGGCAAAATATCAGAAATCCTGATATTTTGCCCCTACGGATAGTACCTATGCATGTTTCCGTAGGGGCTATGACTTAGACCTACGGATTCATCCGTAGGTACAAGTAATATATTTTAAAAAACCGTAAATAAAATAATTTTTTTGCCCCTACGGCCTACTCCGTAGGGGATAAGGGACCTACAGTGAAATCCGTAGGGGCAACTGTTTGTCCGTAAGGGCAAGTTCAGGGCTTCAACTTGCACCTACGACGTTTGCACCTACAGGTTATTTTCTTGCCCCTACGGATATGTCCGTAGGGGCAGTGGTTTGCCCCTACGGGTTAATCCGTAGGGGCAACCCCTATTTGTAGTTACAAGTCAGGTTTCATTATTGATTTTCCCTTACCCCCAAGGTTATGTGTTCAAGTTAGGTATTGATAAATCTGGAGCTAATGCCGACACAGGATCAAGCAGGTATATGTTTTGTTTATACAGACAACAGTAATGTCCATCGGGACAACAAGTCAGGGTTGTTGGTATTAGTAACAGGATTAAGTATCAAGTCAAGCAGTAGTGTATCAGGTCATGTCATGTGGTGCATATGTATCAAGTGGATACCCAACAGTAACAAGTATCGAATCATGGTAAAAGTACGGATGCATGAATGGAAATCAGCGATAACATATAATAAGTTCATGAGTCGTATGATACATATTAGCAAGCATGGTATATGAATCTAGCAGTAACATGAAGAAATCAGGTCCGGCATGCAACTAATTACGTAATATACAGTACGGATATGAACGGGTATCGTAAAATAGTAAAACGGTAACATGAGATGCATAACTAAACAACATGTAATATTATTGTTCACATGAATGTAAAATATATACCATAGCATGTAGCAAGATAAACTTGCATACGACTAGATATGTAATAAACTGTACAGATGCGAACGGTTATCCGAAAACAGTAAAACAGTAACATGGATGTACAATGCAGTAAACATGTGATATTTTTATTCATATAGATGCAAATATAATAACATAGCATGTAGCAAGATAAACTTGCCTGATCGGATCTCACGACGGGGTGTGTATGCCGCGTACGATGCCGGTAAATGTTGCGACGCATACGCGCGCGTACAGAACTGAACCAAGCAAAGCAAGAATGTGACCACTCTGGCTGGGACGTCTACTGGGTGGCCCGGGTCGTCGGTGATGGGTACGTCTCTGGCGATCCTTGGAAAATACAAGATCAAGAAAGAGAAAGAGAAGAGAAAAAGAAGAAGAGGAGGAGGAAGAGGTGGTCTGTTGTGATGAGGCTGGGGGTTCAAGGCTCTAGGGTCAGAGAAGGCTGCGATGGGGCGACGACGACGATTCGTGGATTTTCCGGCGAACTTTCACGGCCAAAGGCAGTGGGTTTCGGGTTCTTGAAGTCGGGATCAGGGTTCTTGGTGTGGCGGTCGCGATGGGGACGTGGGTTCTCGTTGGGTTTAGGTTGCAAGGAGATGGAGGAAGGCGAGGGTGAGGTCGGGGAGATGAGGCGAAGTCGAGGGTGAGGCGGCGACGAAGGCGATGACTACGACGACGACGACGAGGTCGGGGCTGTGGGTTCAGGTGTGCAGGGATGGCTCATCGGGGAGTGGGTTTTGAGCGAGGGGAGAGAGGTGAGGTGGTCTCGGAATGGCCGACGACGGCGATGAGAGGTCGGCGAAGAAGACATAGGCGACGATGGGTGCAGGGTGCAGGCGTGCTGGGTTTCTTGGGTTGAGGTCACGACGGGGTTTGCAGGGAAGAAGAGTGGAGATGACAGGGAGGAGATGGTCGAGGAGGGGATGAGATGAGACAAGGTCGAGGGTGAGGCGGCGACAAGGCGAGGGTTAAGGTTCGCGAAGAGGCGGGAGAACAGACGAGGAAGAGTGGTGGGGAAACTGTGGGTTTTTTTAAAAAAATAATTATATATATAATATATATAGTATTAAAGAGAGAGAGAGGTGCAGTTAAAGAATATATATGGAAATATATATTTAATAATGAAAAAGGGAGAGAGTGTGATGATGGAATTTGAAACTCTTAGGATAGGATTTAATAAAATATTTAAAATATATTTTTAGTTATAAAACGTATATAAAACCAGTCTAATATAAAAATAATTTTATATTATATATTTTGAGTTTTCTGGCTAATACAAAAATACTCCAAAATATATCCGGGTTGGATCTAAAATTACGGTTTGAAAATACGGATAATATACGTGTCGACTAAAACTAAAAAGCGATATCCAGATAACGAAAATGTATACCCCCAAGAACGGATACACGTAGCGTGCACGTAGCTATACAAACGAGTCCGTTTCACTGAACGGGACGAGAACACGATGTACAGATGCTACAACAGGGTTAGGGGTATGAAGCAGGCCATGCAAGATATTTTTAACATATATTATTAGATTTTATATGTTATATTAAAAAAATGCAGATACCAGATATAATACAGATGAACAGGATATACAACATGAAAATGCACGGATCCTCATAACTAGCCGGGATGGATCCAAAACAGGAATCAAGATGGGATTGCAGCATGAGGGTCGGGTCGGATGCAAATACGGATACCAATTACATTATTCGCACGCAAAACACAATAATTCAAGAAATAAACATAAAGGAAGAAATACCAAAAATAGAACTGGTATAAATGAACTAGGGTATTACAATATATAAGGGTAGAAGTGGAGGAGGTTGAAGATGAAGAAGTAGAAGAAGAACGGGGGGATGAGGCAGCCTCTCTCTCTCTCTCTCTCTTATGCTCACCCTCTCAATTATCGTAAGCCATGCTACACTCTCTCTCTTAACCATGCCCATTATTTTATTCTATTTCCTTTTTCTCTTTTTCTTTTAAAGCCAAATATCAACAAATACAAATGATACAACATGCAACAAAAATCCAACATGTCATGATAAACTAACCATGGAAAAATATAGAAACACGAATTTGGCCTAATCGCGATTAGTAGTGTACTAATCAATTTTAATTTAAACTGCATATAATTAATTATAAAAATCCCAAATCCAATAAATATATTTTTAAATGAATAAATAATTTTAATATCCAATTATTTCACAAATATGGGTATATATTTATACCATTTTACGAAAATCCCAAATTCGCAAATCGAATAGTTTTCACGAAATATATTATTTTAATATTAAATTTCAAAAATAATATTTTATATTTCTGAAATGTTATAGCTTTCCACCATTTCCATAACGCATACATAATAACTAACTAACCGAATACTATCGTGAGTATTCGAATGTACGTGTGAAGAAAGTGTGAGTAGCTCATCTTTAGCCAGTATTAATGGAAGAGGAAAAAGGATGGGATTCTTTTGAAGAGAGAGAGAGGCGGTGAGGATTGAGGGTGATGTTGTATACTATAGCACCAAACACTTTTATCTTATGATTCATGTAGCTATTGACTTCATAAATGATTTTAAGGTGATATATAGCAAGTGAAGAAATTAAATCTTGTGAAACCGAGGTTGCCAACCCTGGTTTTACTACTTAACTATGACGTTTTAATTATTTAGATTTATACCTTCACGTCGGTTTTTCTAATTAAAATTCAATAATGTCTACTTTTAAAATAAAATATTAAAAGAGGATTTTTATAAAAAATATTTTCCTTAATTAAATATAATTGATTAATTTATTATTTAAAAAATAAAACTAGAATTATATATTTGCAAGAGTTCAATGAAAATGTTTATTATTGATTTATTTTTTCTGTTCTTTTTTTTGGTCAATTATTATTATGTTTAGTGATTGTTATGAGTTATTTTAACATGAAATACCATATCTTCTTTATTATTATAATTAGAAGTCCCCTGAAATCATTAATCAACAAAATAAACAGTAGAAAAATGACAAAATTCAAATAGCCAAAATTGAGAATTGGAAATGTTCATCTCATTCACCACAGAAGACAAAAATAAGAAGAAGAAAAGCTAACCACTCTCTTTCTCTCTCTCTCTCTCATTCATTACACTTTCTCTCTCATATTTCAAAACTTAATAGGAGATGTGCCTTACAAATTTAAACATATTCGTTATATCTTTGTTATTTTGTATAACCCATAAATTTTTTAATTCTAATATTACCACTTACCACATTCATTTAATTTAGATTTAGAACGGATGGCGATATTGCCAAACCTTCATTTGATAAATCCAAACCAAAAATTACTTATGAAGAAAATTAATCTTAACATAATCATCATTTAGTTGTGATGCTGATTCAATTTACTAAAACACCCTTTTATAACTTAAAAAGATATTCTCTCTAATTCTCTACCCACCCCCTCATAAACATTATCTCCTAACAACCCCTTTAATCTCTCACCCCTCGTTCGGGGTCTGATGTTTTGTCAAGTTTCATGCAAATAGAGTCGCCAAGTTTCATGTGAATAGAGATGCAACGTGGTTTGTCTTTAATTTTGATGGATAATTTTTTTCCTCCAATATGAGCAAGCTCTTATTTTGTTAGATGAATTGTAATTTCGAAAGGCTGTAATCACGATCAAAATCCTATTTAGCTGTGAGCGTCCTATCTATCTATATTGCTATGACCGAGAGAATGCTTTCATAGGAAGATTGAAATCTCATATCTTCTTATACACGAGCGAGCAAAAAAATTTCAGAGCATCAGACAGAAAAATTGCACTTTGATCAGTTAAAGAATGAATTAATTATCTAAAAAATAATGAATTAATATGTCATCGGTGGATTGGATAGAAGAGAAAATATTTTTTAAGTTATAAAAAGGTATGTTACTAAATTGAACCGCATCATAATAAAAGGCTGATTAAGCCAGGGTTAGTTTTGTTTATACATAATTTTGGTGTGGATTTATCAAATAGAGGTTTGACAACATCGCCACCTAAAACTATAGATATCCTTCGGTATGTATGTTGTTGTCTAGGATAAATTCTAATATTACCACTTACCACATTCATAAATTTACACACGCCTTTAGTACGTATGTTATTCAAAATACACACACGTGCATCACACGTGCAAAATACTAATTTGATTTAACTAACCGTTCATTCATATATTTATCATCCAAAAATTTACTCAATATTTTGGAGAAAACTAATATATAGTGATTGTTACTCTAATTTAAGGTAATATTAATAATTATTTTTCTACAGTTTCAATTGTGTTAATAAATTACAATTTATTTTATTATGTTATTTAAAAACAAAAAATAATTTTCAATCGAATTAATATGGACAAGCCTAAGTTCATATGTCATAAAAATTATATTATTGTAACATTTTGAAAAGTTTTAAATATTATTTATAATTTAAATATGGATATTGTGAGTTTTACGGATATGATAACCAGTGTGGATTTGGGTTTCCATAAATAAATTGGTATGGTTATATAACTTCGTTTTTGGAAATTAATTGGAAAATAAAAGTGTATTAATAATTGCGAGGTCAATTATTTAAATGGGTTTTATTAAATTGGCTTAAACTATTGATCTATACTAGTCACTATATTACACCAAGTTTTATTTTGTTAACCATACTTAAGGTGCCATGGCATGTTAATGAGAGATTAACATTTACAATTTTGTTTTGTTTTGATTTATTTGAAATGTTGGTGAGAGAGGGAACATGGAGGTACAGTGGAATATAGTATAGGAGAGAGAGAGAGAGATGGGCATGGACATGCCATCCTCCACCCTCTTCTTTCTCATTCCTCCTCATTTCTCTTTTTTTTAATCTCTTCATTCTTCTCTCTTCTTCTTCTTCTTCTTCCGCTCCTTCCCTATCTCCAAATGTCTCCCCTCATGCCAAACTCAAATACCTACACCAAAAACCTAACCTTCTTCCTCAAAACCGTCTCTTTGGCATAGTTCTTCAAACTAGAGCACTTCCAAGTCTTCAAGTGAAGCCACAATTCTCTCAAGCTCTTCAAGTGCCCAATCAAGAACCTTGATCTCCGATTTCTCCCACTTGATTCGGTAAAAACCCCTATTTACTTCAAGTTCTACATGTTTTAATGTATTTAGCTATGGAAAAATGAAGTTTTTATATTAAAATTGGGATTTTTGATAGGGTTATTTGTTGTGATGGATGTAGTAGTGAGTTACTTGGTGATTTCAAATTATAGGATATAATTGAAGGTATTTAGATGCAAGTATTGTTGATTTCAAAATGTTAAATTTTAAAAATATGGTTTTCATTGAGTTTTGAAGTTCAATTTAAATTTGGAGCATCTTGGGAGCTATGAAAAATAAAAGAGGGTTACTGTGAGGTGCTAGGACTAGTAGAAGACCACCGTAGAAGTCTGAGCCTCCAATCCTTCATCTTGGCCATAGATTTATTCCTATCTGCCGCAATTTGCAGCCAGAACTTTTAGTTAGGGTTTGGATTTTGGTCAGCAGCTCACACAATTAATAATTTAGCTATTATATTTTTCTTTTTGTCCCAGATTACCTGTGTCAAAATCTGGAAGCATTTTGATTGGGTTTTGACGATATTTTATGATCTTTGAAATTTGGTTTTCGGATTTTTATATCTTGATTTGATCGATCGACGTTCATACGTCGACGTCGAGGGCATTTAGCATGCGTTGACCATAGGTTCTAACCTATGTGCGCTTCATTCGTCGTTTCGATTTCGATATGAATTTTTATATGATTTCGTTATGGTTTCGATTGTAGGTACGATCGAGGGGACTTCCGAGACAGCGATGACTGGCGAGATAGTCGTGGGTTTCGACTGGCTCGAGACGTCTGTGAGTAGATGTATATCTATGGGGGAAGTTGGGTGGATGGAGTATAGCACCCCCACAACCGTGGTAATTAGAAAACTATATATTAGAACTGTATTCCTAGCCTATAGAGTCATGCTAGAACACCCATAGGTGTATATTAGTATACTTGGTAAATAGTGTCACGCCCTGCTTCCCGGTATACGGTGAAGGGAACGCGACTGGTCCGCTACGTATATACTCAGAAGTACATACGCTAAGCGTATCTAAGTAATATAAAAGTAAATACACAAGAGACAAGGTATAATAAAAACAACAACTTTTATTTATTAACATTCTTTTGTACAATGCATGAAAAGGAAATACAACTGAAATAAAACGATGCCTAAACAATGGCATAACAGGAAATGAAAAGTACTGAATGGAAAATGTACAATGTCTAGAGCTCGGGGTCTTCACAGAACTGGTCCAAGTCTTCAGCAGTGGGCTTGTTCTCTGACGGGTCCAAACCACCTGACGACATTCAAAGAAGAAAGAATAGAATGTCGTCAGCGAACAGGTCGCTCGGTAAGTCCCAAACATAAGAGGAAAGTAGAATAGACAGAGAGTAAGAGAGAGAGAGAGTAGCTTTTTATGTTATATTGTATTGTTGTAATGTTGTATTAACGCTGTTGTTTATAGCTTGGTACAGAAGAATGCCAGTGTATACGAGAGAGGTCTCTATATGCTAGAGACCAGGGCAAACGGAATATAGAGTACAAGGCTCCGTTAGAAGGCCCGGAACAACGACAATTGGATTCATGTTAGGTGTCTTAAATTTTACCGTCTCGTGTCACTTTTAACACCTTCCGTACCAGTCTACCCCTTAAACCCCATAGTGTTTTGATTGTATTGTTGTATTGTATTGTAAACTGTATAGATTGTATAATTGGGTGACTGACCGAAACCATAATATCAGTAAACGGATGTAACCGTAGAATCATGTAAATGGAATAACTAGAGAACCATGTAAATGGAATGTATATCCATAATTCGGTCCAGTCAAGTTGTATAAATTGATAATTGGATTCATGGATTCATGTTGAATTGTAATATTGAAAATTGTAGATTATAAATTGTAGATTCGTACTTCAATCATATTCAAGTCAGATATAATCAGACTCAAACCCGAGTTAGATAATTAGAAATGTAAATCGAAGTCTTGATTATTTCTTAATACGCCCCAAGTAAAACTTGAGGGGGTTTTATGTAAAAATACTTTTTATATGCTTTTCAAAATACGCCCCAAGTATTTATTATTCGTCTTTAGAGTTGTAATGAATGTGGATTTTATATTGTGATATTTCTAGTGAAAATATCCTAGTTTCATAAATAAAGGTATTTATTTATAATATTGATTTATGTGGAATTTATGGTATTTTAGTGTAAAATTTATTCTTGTGATTTTTAGAAAGAGGTGGAATATTTATATCATAACAAAATAGATAATTTTAATGATAAATATACATATATTTATACAAAAATAATTTTAATAAATATTATATATTCTAGAAAATCTCATTTTCTTAAGATGTCGTATTTTAAATCTTTCGAGACCGAATGTTCCTTGCAGAGGTCTGAATCTCGCACTACTAAGCCCGAGGATGTGCGATAATCCGCACCATCCCGAACGGGTTCCCCAAAGTGGGTTGTAGCGGCGCTTTGCAAAGATTGTAAAATACTAAATCCTTTAGAAGACGGTTTTATAAAGTAAATGGTATTTATTGGTAAAAATGTCAATTTTCCGTATTTTAGGTTCTAGGGTTTCCTAAGTCAACTAGACTATTTCTAAATGGTTTATACGACAAGTCGTGAGATGCCTCAAATCGCCTCTTCACCGCCAATTGTGGCCAGGTAAGTACAAGTGAAGAAAGGAGGGATCCGCTCACGAATCACCGTGAGACGGGCCTTTTAAAGTTACCTTTCTCACTTGCCTAGCCTAGACACCACAAAGTCAGGTTTAGATAAATGACCGATGTCCATAACTTTCGTATTTTCCTAATAAGAGATAAATATTCAAAAAGTGTAGAAATACTAAATCTTTTAGTAATGGTTTTATTAAGTCGAGGGTATTTAAGTGAAAATATTGTTTTCTCGTATTCTAAGTTTTCGATGGTTTCGGGTTAGGTTGTATATGAGTGTGTGAGGAGGTAGGTCGTTATCTCGTGCTCTACTTTAAATGTATAGCAAGCTTGATGGGGTTAAATGAAGAATTCAAACAATGTGGTATTTAAGTGAAAAATATGATAAATTGAAATAGCTATCATTTCATGTGATGAAACTTGTTTAAATTGTTTGATTAGTGTTTAATAGTCAACTAAAGGAAGTTTAAGTATGATTGTATTAGTGAGAAGTGGAATTTTATAGAAAACCGAATCGGAAATCGGATTTGTTCCGATTCCGTCGGGTTTTGTAATTTCGTAATTTGAGAATGGAAAAGAGATAGAAAAGGGACTTACGGGTTTTAGGACACACAAGAGGGTGAGAGGGAAGTAGTGGAATCACCGATGTGTTGCGTCGTCGCCGGTAGTTCCTAAAACGATCGCCGGAAGTTCCGCCGGGAAATTCGTCGGAGCTTCGCCTCGAGCTCGTTTTCAAGGTACACAAGATCTCTTGAGAATTTTAGAGAGTTGGCTCAGAAATGTGAGTGAGAGGATAAGGGGTAGGGGGTGTATTTATTGCGTTAGGCTAGGTTTAGGGTAGGTGAATGGTTTAAATAAAAAAATGTAAAATATATTAAAATTCATTAAAATATGGAGTAAATGGGGATTTCAAAGGTTTCTGGAACCGATCTAAATAAATAGAGTATACAGGGGGTAGGGGAGGCCAAGAGTCAACTTTTTTGTGTTGACGACTCGACCGTACCGGCCGAGTCCGGCCGGCGGCGCCGTGCCGAGTCGGCCGGTCCGCCGTCCGAGTCGGCCGAGTTGGGCCGAGTCGGAGGTCAGGGAGGTGGGGGGTCGTCTGGTGTAGCCTCTGGTATATTTAGTTTTTCAGGTTTAGTTCAAGTTTTGGGAGTTATGGTGTGTGGACTGTTTGGTCTTCCAAAGAATTTAAAACAAAATAATATTAAAAATAATATGGGGCATGGGATTTGAACTCTGGTGACTTGGTTCAGCAGTGCAAGGTATTACCAATGAGCTACAAGCTCCTTCTTGTAATTAAATTTCTAATTAATTACTTAAGTCTTGTGCTCAGGCAATAAATACCCCTTTAAGGATTTTGAAAAATAAACAATTTAAAAATTTGTATGGAAAAAGTGTATAAGAAAATTAGGGTTGTTACATTCTACCCTCCTTATAAAAATTTCGTCCTAGAAATTTGTAAAAGGAAAGTGTAACAGTTCAAGAAAGTTTGGTGAATGGAGTATAGATAGTGTATAAAAATAACAAAGTGATACAAGGGTGAAAAAGGCTTATCGGTGTTACCTTGACCTACAGTCTCGGCTTCTACGGCTTCTAATGTGAATGTCTGCCGCCGTGGTACATTCCTTCTAGCTGGAGGCACATTCTTCCTTTGGGGTCTGTTTTTCTGCCCTTTAGGCATGTCCCTCATTGCCTGTTGGAATTGGCGAGTAGGCTGTGCAGGAGTTCTATGTGAAGGTGGTGCTGGGAGTGCAGGACGAATTGCAGGAGCCTGGATAGCTGGCCGCTGCGGGTAATTGGTAGGTGTGTGAGCTGAGTTGCTATTAAAAGGACAGTTCCCAATTCCGTGGTTGGATCCGCCACAAATTAGACACAGGCCTTTTGCGCGCCTATAGTCCTTCCACAAGTGTCCCTTTCTTCTGCAGTAGTAGCAGAAATCTGGACTTGACTGGTTATTGGTTTCTTCTGATCTCCTGGATTCAAACGATGGCCTGGAAGAGGCTCCTCCTGCTATTTGAGTGGCAGGGCGTTTCAAACCGGCAGATTGGGGTCTGCCCCTCGCCTTTATCACTGCCTCATAACTGCGGGCATCTTCCAAAGCATCTTCATGAGTCGGAAATTTCCCTGTGGCTAGTGCAGCCTGGATTTCCGTGTCCAAACCTTGTTGAAATCGACGGGCTCTGATTTCATCCGTCGGTATCAGGTGTGCCGCAAATCTGTTTAAGAATTGTGTTAACTGTGTAGTATGTGATATTTTAAAAATTTGAAATACTATGACATATCTTACCGACTTAGCATAGTGAATTCAGCGTTATACTCATCTACTGACTTGTCCCACATCGAACCTTGTTGTAGATGAATAAACTGTTGTTCCATGGCAAACCTGGCAGTCACAGGGAAGTACTTCGCGTCGAACTTATCGCGGAAAGTCTTCCATTCAATAGGCTGATGAAGACGGCTCTCTTCCGCCTTCCACCAAACCCGTGCATTGTCCGTGAGTTGCAGCTTTGCAACTCGGACCCAAGCTATTTCTGGCACTTGTGCTACTGCCAGATCATCCTCTATGCTTTGTGCCCATTCCTCAGCTTCAAGTGGGCTTCCCTTTCCGGAGAACTGCTTGGGATGTAAAGCCCTGAATTGCTTTACCCCAGGTACGTCAGTCTCGGGACGGTTCAGGAGTTGCTATTGTCCCTCAAGAAGGCTGCGGATCGCCTCAAGTTGCACTGTTTTCTTGGTGGGTGGTGTAGGAACAGCAGAAACGATTAGTAGTGGAGGTGAAGGTGTGTTGTTGACATTGGTGCTGGTGTTGTTCGGAGAATCCATAACCTTGAAGAAAAATTTGGGTTGGGATAGATTCAAAGTATATGATTCAAAGAATAAGAAATGAGGGGATTCAAGGAACATGATTGTAAAGATTGTTTTAGTTGCTGGTTCTTGTGTTATATTGCTTAGGTTGTTCACGTAGAAAAGAACTGCATAGTATGGTTTTATACAGCTCTGACCTGCATGGGCCACCAACAAAACCTGTCATGCTCCGCTTCCCGGTATACGACGAAGGGAACGCGACTGGTCCGCTACGTATATACTCAGAAGTACATACGCTAAGCGTATCTAAGCAATATAAAAGTAAATACACAAGATACAAGGTATAATAAAAACAACAACTTTTATTTATTAACATTTTTTTGTACAATGCATAAAAAGGAAATACAACTGAAATAAAACGATGCCTAAACAATGGCATAATAGGAAATGAAAAGTACTGAATGGAGTACAATGTCTAGAGCTCGGGGTCTTCACAGAACTGGTCCAAGTCTTTAGCAGTGGGCTTGTTCTCTGACGGGTCCAAACCACCTGACGACATTCAAAGAAGAAAGAATAGAATGTCGTCAGCGAACAGGTCGCTCGGTAAGTCCTAAACATAAGAGGAAAGTAGAATAGACAGAGAGTAAGAGAGAGAGATAGTAGCCTTTTATGTTATATTATATTGTTGTAATGTTGTATTAACGTTGTTGTTTGTATCTGTTGCGCCACGGCAGCGCCCCGGCCGTCTATCCGAGGCCAAAATGCGGAATCAAAATTTTCTTAACTTTTAAACTGGCGCTACCGCGGACAATATACCCGGATCGTAACCATTAACCCATACTAGCTAACAAGAGAAAGGGTGAGAGATATACCGAGTGATCCGAGTCCTCCGGTCTTCTCGTCATCGTCCCGATCTCCCGCGGAAACTCCGGTCGTCGCCTTCTTGCCGGAAGGGCACCACATCGTCTGTTTCTTTTACGGGCTCCCACCTCAATGCCGAGGCAACTCGGGCACGAAGCTGGCAAGTCGACGTGCCCAAGACTTGCTGTAGAATGTGTAGTACTTTGTCTCTTTGGGGTTATGTTGCCTTGATGGAGGGATCGAAAGGAATGAACTTTGGAGTGATGTGAGAAATTTAGTAGCAAGAAGAATGAGATGAAAATGAATTCCTCACACCAAAATGAAACCTCTCATTTTTTTTCTCTTCACCAAATAGTGGCCGGCCATGTGCATATAAGAATGGTGGAGGAAAGAATGTGTAGCATGAAGGAAGGTGATGGTAGGAGAAGAGAAGAGGTGACCACACCATAAAGCAAAAACATCAACCATGCTTAACACTTCTATTCACATCAAATCTCAATTAATGCACCATCATGGAGGAAAGATGCTAAACATATCATAATGAATATATTTGCAAGAAACCCCCTCCACAAATGTTATTTGCACAATTGCAAATAACCCCCTCCATGGGAGAAGTCCGGCCGGGAAAGAACAAAGGAAAACCGGCCGGAACGGAAAGCAAACTGGCAACTCCAGAAAACTGGTCCCGTAATAAATTACAGGAAAACCCCAATACTGTGCATACACACCCGCATCTGTATTCCGACCGGATACAAATGCAATGAGACAAAATCTACACTGTACTAAACTAAGATCCGGCTTAAACCAAGATCCGGCTTAAACCAAAGCCGGCTAGTAATGTTCGTCCGATCCTGATCCGTGCAATACCGCACGTATCTGATCAAACCCTGCCATATAACCATACGGCCACTAGTACTAACCGTCCGATCCTGATCCGTGCAATACCGCACGTATCTGATCGGACCCTGCCATATCTCCATACGGCCTCTACAGCGTTTAGCCCGAAAGCTTGAGTAACTGAAAGTGTGGTGGACTCTAAAGACTCGTCAATACTATGGCTGTGGATTTAACCACTAGCACGTCAGAGGTATTAGCCAATACGTGACGGGCCACCAGCTATTGACCAAAAGGGACGTCGATGAGCGAACTCATCCTGACACCCTACTGAGCCTGTCAGTGACAATATCCGTACAGTCCGGTCCGTTCGTCTATGAGCATCGCATGTCGGGCCTAGGGGGTTGGTAAAAGTCAGACCCCCAAAAGCGGTACAAGTCGTGTCGGAGTGTAGCCCAGAACACCCTGAGATACTACTGGAATACCTACCAGTAAATCTCCTGCCTCGGCCGAGGGCTTTGTGTAATGGCTCTCCTAGACACAGCGCGACCTCACCCCCAATACCGGGAGAGACGAACCCCTGCAGATCCGCTCACTGCCTCCATGTGGCTCGGGACTGTACCCAACTAAAACCTGTTTGCACGACTCCTTTGAGCCATGGTAGGGTAGTAATCAAAGCACAGTGGGAACTCACACGAGACAAATGACGATCTCAGGTCGATGAACTAACCTGTACACATGTCACCTGGGAACTGCTATCTGACGTCTGGTATAAGACCAACTAGCAGGTTCCCGGCGAGTCCTGTCCGGTGTACTCATAACCCAATGAGCACCTGTATACATCTTAGGTGAACCAACTGACACCAGTGGCTTGTGAGACCGGCCACCGCTCCTCGACGGGGTCTCGACAGTATACACTAGTCTACTAATGGAGTATCGATGCCCTGTCTCGAAACTCCTACGACTAGGGACCTTTTAAGGATGTGCTTATAGACTACCAGCTCCCACGTATATGATCGCCATCATTCTGCTGGTAGTCAAGCAAGAATCCTAGGGGCTCTATCAACGTGTAATAGCGACATGTCAGGTCACCTAAAACAGTACACGATGATAAAGTTAAACCAGATAGCATACTATCATCTCGAGTAAGACTGTCCTACCGGGATAGGTCCTCCCTCAATCATTGCAATCACGTGCCTGTGATCCAATAATTGACTCTGAGGGCACTATCTCCAACAATCTCCCACTTGCACTCAGGGCTAATTATTGCGATGTCGCATACTCACAGCCCGTGTGATACCGAACACCCAACTCCTCTACTAGTCAGTCTCACAAAACTCGTTTGCGAAACTATTGCGTTCGAGGAATAGCCTCAGTGAGTGGATCCGCAGAGAAGTTTCTTTCTATGTCTCTCTATATCTCAAGTTCGCGGAGAAAGCCATCTCCCGAAATGAGCAATACCTGTCTTAGAGTATGTCTGGATATTTGATGGGACCTAGCTCATAAATGAACTCCAAATCCAAACTTCTTAGACTGTATCGATAACTGAACTTAATCAGTACCCAGCGCCATGCCTCCCTCAGTATTGCCTTGGACTACCTGCCCAAAATACTGCCCCTCGTCAGAAGGAAAAACTATAACTCTGACAGCCACTCTGCCATCCAGGTCACCTTAGAAGCCTGGAATGATAACCGTCTCCTAAAGGAGGCCGCCGTTATCATATCCCTAGAATATCAACTTATGTTCTAAAACTGCTTCCGACTGTTTCTCCAGGATTGGATCAATATCAACTTATTGCATCTACTGCAAGAACAACATCTGGTGTGGTACTTGACATCTCATGATTGACTCAATTGCCTAAGCAAGTGATCTGTCAATCATGCGTATCCCTCTCCCCTTTAGTCTGTAAGACACCTTTAGAGAGGGTGACACCATCAACTGCAGGTACACTACCGTGCCAGGAGTCGTCCATTCTAAATACTCATAGAATGCTGTCAAGGTACCCAGATTGGGAAACTACCCAAATCTAGATCTAAAACCATAGATCTAGTAACCAGAATGTCTGATATAATATCCAAGTCCTGTGTGGAGAAACTACTGTGTGAAAACCAAAGTATAACCGATCGTAGTATAGGAATATCACTTCCTACTCTGTGTATGTCATCCAAATACCATGACATCACACCCTACTACCTTCTCAACAGATCCATCCCCTATTCTGATGAAGTCAAACCTATGACTGTCACATCAGAAATAGATGATCTATCTCCGCTATATGTGCTTTAGTCTATAAATAGACATAAGCCTGATGTCCAACAATGCTTCCGCTGCTCCCACTGACTACGACAACCCTCTGGCAGAGTCATATAGACGTGCACTTCTAAAGCTAGTTTAGAACGACGCTATACTCATCCTCCTGCCGGGTCTCGCAGCCTGGAACAACAACAATGGCAAGTGTGGGTAAACAAGAACTTCCCTGTCACCGTCCTTGAGGCTACCGGAGTACCTCTCGGGTGCCTGAAGTTACCCACCTTATCTGCGGGGTGGCCAATGGAATGTCAAATCAGATTGAATCTTTAGGTTCCTTATCAAATCTTCAGTAATCGTTTGCGGTTCTGGAATCACTTCCAGTTCTACCATACTCCCACTACTGTTTTTGAAAAAAATCCATTTTTAATAAAACTGTGGCGAGTCTAGAACAATATTTCTATTGATCTGCCAGATGGTAGAAAGTCAACCCTCGTCATAGCCTGGGTCAACCCACAAACAGCCATTACAGAAACGTGCCTTGAGTTGTCCAGTGTCTGGTTTTAATCATAAGCCGGACAACTCCCCGTACCTTAACAACGTTAATATATGAACTGTTCTATATCCAATATAGAACCAGAGACACTGATTTAAATGAACCAGATTCAAATCATGCAGCTATCTCCAGTGCATGTCAACTAAATGGAAGGAGGCCGATCAGCGTTACTCAACTTAGGAATGCTTCCAATTATGAGTAACCTGAAAGAGAAGTAATTTCTCTTTATCATTACTATCAACTGAATACCATACACAAGTATCTACATCTTCGATCACTTTGAAGAATCCCGATACTTGCTACACCTGGTTCTCTACTCTGTTCAAGTACCTATAACTCCTCAAAACTTAGACCCTGTGTTCCTACGAAACACATGTCTAAGAACTAGAGAAGTTAAAAGTAAACAGAATATAGTATGAGGACCAACCCCTCTGTCCTAATGGACACTGGACAACATACAATACTCTGCATAAGTCCGCTGAGTCTTACAACTCTTTCACTGTGCGTCGTAGGTTGAAAAATGTACTTATGGTTAAGAAGAATTACACCGCTGTTTAATGCTCCTTACCTAACCATCCACTGATATAGGTAAATGTCATCGACATAATATCAAAAGGTATATCTCACTCTATGAAAATAGACGTACAGATATATCAATTTGAAATTGGTGCACAACAGCGGATATTCAAAACCAAATATTTGCCGACCGGCAAACAGCCCAGATGATCTCCTCAAATATCACCGATTACAACGAATCCCGATATAATGAGGATGATCACCCTATTACCAATAACTTACTCCCACTCATCATCTGTAAAACCATACAGATGTGAGAATCAAACCTGGTAATTACATACCCTGGAGTAAGTATCTAATCGGGAAATCAGTTTTCTTTTAACAGTATACAGCTGAACTGAAACATTGAAATGTTTCGATGGGGTATCCTGGTATTCCTAGTAATGCCTCTACCATTATTCAGATTCACAACTATAACCGTATAATCCTTTGCCACCTCTCCAAATCCCTTTATATGTCTTTAGTCATTACCTTCTGCACACCCCTTAGGCCAAATGGTTTTCTTCCTTCCCTACCGTTCGACACCAGCCTATGGTTTGGAAGAAGACTATCCAATAAGCATAATGGGTGTACTGTCCTAGTCCTAGGAGCACTCGCAATGCGAGAGAAGGTGAAGATAAAAGACAACCGAATAAACCTTATTCCTATTTCTCCTGGACCAGAGTCCATCCCGGAACTGGAACAAGTTCCTTTCGAGTTCGTATATAACCATACGATGGAGTATCCAATAAACTGTGGATCTTCGTAGTGATACGGAGTGTCCTGGAGAAATACAAAGGTGATTTAGGATTGGCGAAGAAATACTTGGTTCGGTCGTGAATAGCAGTCGCAATTTACTTTGCCCTCTTACTAATCCCTTGCTTTGTCTTAACTTAATACCTTCTGCACACCATCGTTATGCTAATTGGTTTTCTTCATTCCCTACCGGTCGGCACCAGCCTAAGGTTTGGAAGAAGACTATCCAATTTGCGTAATAGGTGTACTATCTCCTAAACCAAGGA
Source organism: Agapanthus africanus (assembly GCA_030015575.1). Classification (NCBI taxonomy): domain Eukaryota; kingdom Viridiplantae; phylum Streptophyta; class Magnoliopsida; order Asparagales; family Amaryllidaceae; genus Agapanthus; species Agapanthus africanus. Next base: position 726,435,778 of record CM057339.1, read on the forward strand.
GTACTCGCAACCTGAGAGAAGGTAAAAGGAAAAGACAACTGAATAATCCTATTCGTTTTCTCCAGAACAAGAAACCATCCTCGAAGTCCTTCGAGTTCGTATATAACCATACGATGGTTTTGTCCAATGGAAGTGGACGTTCGTAGTAATACGGGGTGTCCTGGAGAAAAAGGGTAAAAGTAGGAGTGGCAATGAGGTCTGCAACTCTGACAATCCAAAAGCCAGTATTAAGAAGGTTCGGTCAACTTGGTTACTGAGTCATAGTATTAGGGTCGGGTCAATGGTTGCTGCCAAAGAGAGAGAGAGAAAAGAAACACTCAGCGTGCACTCTAACCTAGATCAGAATGGTTATCACTTTGTCTAATCTGGAAACCTCCCACTGTCACCTCAAATTCTCCTCCAAACCTGAAAGAAGAATTAGTCGGGATCACCCGAGGAGTAAACCAACTCATCAGTGGGAATCGGGATCCAACTATCATCGCATGATAACGTGACGGAATCCACTCACGTCACCACACTCCAGAAGGTATGCGCATGCCTGGCAAGTTTCAGTTCTTTTGAAACTCCCGATGTTATTTTTACCCCAAGCGGTTTATGACCTTGACTAGGTCAACAAACCATAAACCGCCAGTCAAGTTCAACCCGTCATTATTCAGGATTGCATTAAACCCACCCGTACGTGCCCTTGACTAGGTCAACAAGGCCGCACGACTGTCTTAACCAATCCCACTTATGCAACAAACAAGTACCACTCAGCTACCGAACACTACGTCTTGACTAGGTCAACAAACGCAGCACGAATACTAAATAATACCTGTAGGAAATGACGGAGGGCTATGGCTGGTTTTTGGCGAAAAACCTTTAACGTAATGAACTTGATATCGTTGAAGGAACTGCATTACTTTTTATAAAAATATAGTGGCGAAAACCTTTGCTAAAGAGGTCACTCCTGGTGAAGGGATCTCGGCTCTTTTCCCGTAGAATGAGGTGCAGGATATTCCAACTGAATACCACGATGCAAAGCAAAAGTAATCGGCTATAGTGAAGTTAATGCCCTGACGCAAACTTCTGTCCAAGGGGTCACTCCCGGTGAAGGGATCTCGGCCCTTACCTCGTAGACTGAGGAGCAGGATATTCCAAATGAATACCACGATGCAAAACAAAAGTGAACGTCCTTGCAATAACAGCTTTTTGAAAAATGTTCCAACAACATCAGAATAGGTTTGTTTATCTTGCATTGATCCGAATCAACGCAGTCCCATCAATTGATCACACCACAAAGAACGAAAATATACTGATGTACGTATATGCCATCCGCATTCGCCACTGGGTCCCGTCATCACCTGTTAGGTTACTTAACTAACGACAGAGCGGGGACTGGACTAGCGCGGATGCAAAACATATACAACATCTACTAATATATATACCAATATATTATATTCGCTCAAGGCGTGATAAGAATGCAACATCACAGAAATGTACAGCATCACAGAACAATACAGATATCTGGAAGCCCCGGGTTTCACAGAGCCGCTGCTGAAACCCGACGTTCCCCTGGTCGTGTGGATAGCCTGTGCAATGAAATCCTAGACCCCTACGGGCGCGGCAAGTTACCCGCCAAAACCTGAAGCGAGGCAGCCCCCTTCAGCTCCGTGAATGGACCACCCAGCACTTCACGGAATCCGGTAACTTGGGCACCCCTCCTGGGTCAACCTGTACCCCCTACGAGTGCGGCGAACAGCCCGCCAATTCTAGAGTGAAGCCCCCTCTGTCCCAATGCCATGAGATGCGAGCTTGTTGCCTTCCAGAACCCGGCTATCCGTGCACTCCTCCACGGGGTAACCCTAGTACAGAAAGTAAAATATACATACAACGGGTACATCGACCGCAACCAGGTCGTGCCCCAAAAGAATAATACAAACAGGCGGTGACGGCAGTCCACATATCGGACGCTCGCCCCGCAATATCAAATGTACATATAAAACAAAACTGTACTAACATTGCATCCAGGCTATCCCCCACGACCGATCCGCAACAACACAGCATAAACACAGAACATCAACGTGAAAATCACGTTCGCAAATCCGTCTAACCGGGCTATAGCAGTTAGACAGGATTTACCGATCAAGTGATATTCACGGTCGCAGATATAATGTAAATACTGTGAAATAATGTGTTTAAAATATCCGATCGATCAAATAATTAACAAGTGGGCCCCCAAGAAATACTGTAGCACTCACAGAAATTCTGGGCCCAAATTTAATATCCAAAAACCCCCAAAATCAGCCCACAAGCCCACTGGAAAATTTGGACACAGTGAGGACACCAATGTGCGGCGGAACCGCGGCCCAAGGGGGGGTTTGGACGCGGTTCCGCGCCTCAGGTATCGACTGACTGCGTCGAATTTTTTCAGAAGTCTTATAATTTCCAGTACATTAGTTTTTTACAACCTGAAAAATTTTTAGAGCTCGGAAAAAATCGACAGAAAACTGATGCACACGAAATATGGTTTTTGGGATTTTGTTCGATCGGAAATGTAAAACACACTAGAACAAGCTAGGCAAGGTTAATGGCGTGGCTCTGATACCATGTTGCGCCACGGCAGCGCCCCGGCCGTCTATCCGAGGCCAAAATGCGGAATCAAAATTTTCTTAACTTTTAAACTGGCGCTACCGCTGACAATATACCCGGATCGTAACCATTAACCCATACTAGCTAACAAGAGAAAGGGTGAGAGATATACCGAGTGATCCGAGTCCTCCGGTCTTCTCCTCATCGTCCCGATCTCCCGCGGAAACTCCGGTCGTCGCCTCCTTGCCGGAAGGGCACCACATCGTCTGTATCTTTTACGGGCTCCCACCTCAATGCCGAGGCAACTTGGGCATGAAGCTGGCAAGTCGACATGCCCAAGACTTGCTGTAGAATGTGTAGTGCTTTGTCTCTTTGGGGTTATGTTGCCTTGATGGAGGGATCGAAAGGAATGAACTTTGGAGTGATGTGAGAAATTTAGTAGCAAGAAGAATGAGATGAAAATGAATTCCTCACACCAAAATGAAACCTCTCATTTTTTTTCTCTTCACCAAATAGTGGCCGGCCATGTGCATATAAGAATGGTGGAGGAAAGAATATGTAGCATGAAGGAAGGTGATGGTAGGAGAAGAGAAGAGGTGACCACACCATAAAGCAAAAACATCAACCATGCTTAACACTTCTATTCACATCAAATCTCAATTAATGCACCATCATGGATGAAAGATGCTAAACATATCATAATGAATATATTTGCAAGAAACCCCCTCCACAAATGTTATTTGCACAATTGCAAATAACCCCCTCCATGGGAAAAGTCTGGCCGTGAAAGAACAAAGGAAAACCGGCCGGAACGGAAAGCAAACTGGCAACTCCAGAAAACTGGTCCCGTAATAAATTACAGGAAAACCCCAATACTGTGCATACACACCCGCATCTGTATTCCGACCGGATACAAATGCAATGAGACAAAATCTACACTGTACTAAACTAGGATCCGGCTTAAACCAAAGCCGGCTAGTAATGTTCGTCCGATCCTGATCCGTGCAATACCGCACGTATCTGATCGAACCCTGCTATATAACCATACGGCCACTAGTACTAACCGTCCGATCCTGATCCGTGCAATACCGCACGTATCTGATCGGACCCTGCCATATCTCCATACGGCCTCTACAGCGTTTAGCCCGAAAGCTTGAGTAACTGAAAGTGTGGTGGACTCTAAAGACTCGTCAATACTATGGCTGTGGATTTAACCACTAGCACGTCAGAGGTATTAGCCAATACGTGACGGGCCACCAGCTATTGACCAAAAGGGACGTCGATGAGCGAACTCATCCTGACACCCTACTGAGCCTGTCAGTGACAATATCCGTACAGTCCGGTCCGTTCGTCTATGAGCATCGCATGTCGGGCCTAGGGGGTTGGTAAAAGTCAGACCCCCAAAAGCGGTACAAGTCGTGTCGGAGTGTAGCCCAGAACACCCTGAGATACTACTGGAATACCTACCAGTAAATCTCCTGCCTCGGCCGAGGGCTTTGTGTAATGGCTCTCCTAGACACAGCGCGACCTCACCCCCAATACCGGGAGAGACGAACTCCTGCAGATCCGCTCACTGCCTCCATGTGGCTCGGGACTGTACCCAACTAAAACCTGTTTGCACGACTCCTTTGAGCCGTGGTAGGGTAGTAATCAAAGCACAGTGGGAACTCACACGAGACAAATGACGATCTCAGGTCGATGAACTAACCTGTACACATGTCACCAGGGAACTGCTATCTGACGTCTGGTATAAGACCAATTAGCAGGTTCCCGGCGAGTCCTGTCCGGTGTACTCATAACCCAATGAGCACCTGTATACATCTTAGGTGAACCAACTGACACCAGTGGCTTGTGAGACCGGCCACTGCCCCTCGACGGGGTCTCGACTGTATACACTAGTCTACTAATGGAGTATCGATGCCCTGTCTCGAAACTCCTACGACTAGGGACCTTTTAAGGATGTGCTTATAGACTACCAGCTCCCACGTATATGATCGCCATCATTCTGCTGGTAGTCAAGCAAGAATCCTAGGGGCTCTATCAACGTGTAATAGCGACATGTCAGGTCACCTAAAACAGTACACGATGATAAAGTTAAACCAGATAGCATACTATCATCTCGAGTAAGACTGTCCTACCGGGATAGGTCCTCCCTCAATCATTGCAATCACGTGCCTGTGATCCAATAATTGACTCTGAGGGCACTATCTCCAACAGTATCTTGGTACAGAAGAATGCCAGTGTATACGAAAGGGGTCTCTATATACTAGAGACCAGGGCAAACGGAATATAGAGTATAAGGCTCCGTTAGAAGGCCCGGAACAACGGCAATTGGATTCATGTTAGGTGTCTTAAATCTTACCGTCTCGTGCCACTTTTAACACCTTTCATACCAGTCTACCCCTTAAACCCCGTAGTATTTTGATTGTATTGTATTGTAAACTGTATAGATTGTATAATTGGGTGACTGACCGAAACCATGATATCAGTAAACGGATATAACAGTAGAATCATGCAAATGGAATAACTGGAGAACCATGTAAATGGAATGTATATCCATAGTTCGGTTCAGTCAAGTTGTATAAATTGATAATTGGATTCATCGATTCATGTTGAATTGTAATATTGAAGATTGTAGATTATAGATTGTAGATTTGTACTTCAATCATATTCAAGTCAGATATAATCAGACTCAAATCCGAGTCAGACAATTAGAAATGTAAATCAAAGTCTTGATTATTTCTTAAACCTGTAATTGCTAGGGTCCTTAGGGTAATTTATAAAACTTGAGCGGGTTTTATGTAAAAATACTTTTTATATACTTTTCAAAATACGCCCAAAGTATTTATTATTCTTCTTTAGAGTTGTAATGAATGTGGATTTTATATTGTGATATTTCTAGTGAAAATATCTTAGTTTCATAAATAAAGGTATTTATTTGTAATATTGATTTATGTGGAATTTATGGTATTTTAGTGTAAAATTTATTCTTGTGATTTTTAGAAAGAGGCGGAATATTTATATCATAGCAAAATAGATATTTTTAATGATAAATATACATATATTTATACAAAAATAATTTTAATAAATATTTTATATTCTAGAAAATCTCATTTTCTTAAGATATCGTATTTTAAATCTTTCAAGACCGAAAGCTCCTTGCGGAGGTCTGAATCTCGCACTACTATGCCCGAGGATGTGCGATAATCCGTACCATCCCGAACGGGTTCCCAAAGTGGGTTGTAGCGGCGCTTTGCAAAGATTGTAAAATACTAAATCTTTTAGAAAACGGTTTTATAAAGTAAATGGTATTTATTGGTAAAATTGTCAATTTTCCGTATTTTAGGTTCTAGGGTTTCCTAACTCAACTAGATTATTTCTAAATGGTCTATACGATAAGTCGTGAGATGCCTCAAATCGCCCCTTCACCGCCAATTGTGGCCAGGTAAGTACAAGTGAAGAAAGGAGGGATCCGCTCACGAATCACCGTGAGACGGACCTTTTAAAGTTATCTTTCTCACTTGCCTAGCCTAGACACCACAAAGTCAGGTTTAGATAAACGACCGATGTCCACAACTTATCGTATTTTTCTAATAAGAGATAGATATTCAAAAAGTGTAGCAATACAAAATCTTTTAGTAATGGTTTTATTAAGTCGAGGGTATTTAAGTGAAAATATTGTTTTCTCGTATTCTAAGTTTTCGATGGTTTCGGGTTAGGTTGTATATGAGTGTGTGAGGAGGTAGGTCGTTACCTCGTGCTCTACTTTAAATGTATAGCAAGCTTGATGGGGTTAAATGAAGGATTGAAACAAGATGGTATTTAAGTGAAAAGTATGATAAATTGAAATAGCTATCATTTCATGTGATGAAACTTGTTCAAATTGTTTGATTAGTGTTTAATAGTCAACATAAGGAAGTTTAAGTATGATTGTATTAGTGAGAAGTGGAATTTTATAGAAAACCGAATCGGAAATCGGATTTGTTCCGATTCCGTCGGGTTTTGTAATTTCATAATTTGAGAATGGAAAAGAGAGATAGAAAAGGGACTTACGGGTTTTAGGACACACAAGAGGGTGAGAGGGAAGTAGTGGAATCACCGATGTGTTGCGTCGTCGCCGGTAGTTCCTAAAACGATCGCCGGAAGTTCCGCCGGGAAAATCGTCGGAGCTTCGCCTCGAGCTCGTTTTCAAGGTACACAAGATCTCTTGAGAATTTTAGAGAGTTGGCTCAGAAATGTGAGTGAGAGGGTAGGGGGTGTATTTATAGGGTTAGGCTAGGTTTAGGGTCGCTGAAGGGTTTAAATAAAAAAAATGTAAAATGTATTAAAATTCATTAAAATATGGAGTAAATGGGGATTTCAAAGGTTTCTGAAACCGATCTAAATAAACTGTGTATACAGGGGGTAGGGGAGTCCAAGAGCCAACTTTTTTGTGTTGACGACTCGTCCGTCCGGCCGAGTCCGGCCGGCGGCACCGTGCCAAGTCTGCCGGTCTGCCGTCCGAGTCGGCCGAGTCGGGCCGATTCAGAGGTCAGGGAGGTGGGGGGTCGTCTGGTGTAGCCTCTGGTATATTTAGTTTTTCTGGTTTAGTTCAAGTTTTGGGAGTTATGGTGTGTGGACTGTTGGGCTTCCAAAGAATTTAAAACAAAATAATATTAAAAATAATGTGGGGCATGAGATTTGAACTCTGGTGGCTTGGTTCAGCAGTGCAAGATATTACCAATGAGCTACAAGCTCTTTCTTGTAATTAAATTACTAATTAATTACTTAAATCTTGTGCTCAGGCAATAAATACCCCTTTAAGGATTTTGAAAAATAAACAAATTAAAAATTTGTATGGAAAAAGTGTATAAGAAAATTAGGGTTGTTACAAATAGTGATATACTTAGTCTCTATTTTATAGCCATTAGGCTATACACACACGATTATTATTATGTGTTGTACGTGACTAGTGATTGATAGAGATTTTCTGTGTTTAAATTTACCGCAATCAAGACGGTGTCGCTTGGTAGCTAGCTGGTTGAGTACGAGTCGATCCACAGGGAAATGGTGTTCTTTTCTTTAAGTTCTAACGAGTTAAGTCCTAACTTTGGTAGGTTTTGTTTTAAGATCTAAAGATGAGAATAAATTGATATAAAGGCTTGCTAGGGTTAGGATTAGGTTAGTTTGAAATAGGGATTCTTCTCACTACTTTCAATGCCCTAGTTAAGAATATATGTATTAGGGTAATAGTCAACAACAGGGATTAGCATGACTAGGAAGAAACTTAGTTTCTTCCTTTTGGTCCTTATCCGTCCGTTCTTGGCTCTTATCCCTAACCTCTGGTTAATTCAACAACAACCGGTCTAACTAGGGAATCACCACTATCATGTAGGATAAGATACCGCAGTGAGCGGACTATGGTTGATTTAAAGAGAGTTCTTAATTAAAATTATTTGGGCAAAGAAAGGAGTGAGAGAGATTCCCTTCTCTCAAACCTTCCCTCTCCTATCCTTAACAAAAGAGGAATTACTCACTCATTAGGAAGATAACAATAAAATTTATTTTTTTAATAGATGAACTAAATTGCAGATAATAAAAGAACAGAAAAAAATTGCAGGAATTAAAATTCAGATAAAAAGAATGCGAGATAAAAATAAAACTTACTTTATTGATGTCCTCTCAAAAACGCATTACAATTGGAATTTAAATTTAGATCTAGAAATTAAAAAAAAGGCCTAAAAACTAAAGAGAGACATGCCTTCATTTGGCTTTCAACTCTCCTATTTATAGATAGGAAAAACCCTAGGTTACATTCTGATCCACACATGAATTTACAAAATTACCCTAAGAAAACCGGGTCAAAGCATCGACACCTCCACCGACACGTGCACCATACGTCCGCGGTTCTGCGGCAAAAAGGCCCGTTTGGCCGCGGGTCCGCGGCCATTTGGTGGGATCTTGGGCTCAATTCTTCAGGGTTACTTCATGTTGCTTTTACCTTCTGTTTTCTTCACTTGGTTCCTCAGAATCTCTTCTATTTTCTTCCAGATTTCCAACAGTGCAGAATGATGTGGACTTTTGCCTTGAGCTTCGCGTTGAAGTCTTGAATCTTGTGTTGCCCGTGTGCTTTGTGCATTGAACTGGTAGGCGGCATCATACGGATTCATCTATTGTTGGTCGTAGTCTCACATTTGTAGCGACTTTTCATGAATTTCACTGTAACGATCTGAGAACCTGTAACTATTTAGCAGACATGGATCAAAAGCACCTATTTATATGTAATGTGATTAAGAATAGGCGATATAATAATGCAAAATTCTGATATGAACAAATACCCCCAAACTTATCTTTTGCTCGTCCCGAGCAAAACCAATTTTATTCTCAAAAATTCCTAACCTCACTTTCGTAGGGAATGCGATTGCACTGAACTCGTGCAATAAGCCGTTAAACCTCTAGGTGTCTCTAATAGGAGGAGTGTTGTCTCCTGAGGGTTTTTAGCGGATACTATCCACAAAATCCAATCAATTTGGCCATTGACTCCAATTTTTCAATTCAGTATTCTAGTAAGAAATTCTATCATCTTCAACTTAGAAATCATCAACCCTTATTTTTCACACTCCCTCTTTATTTAACTTAAGATCGTATATGTTTTGCAAATTTATTAAGCTTTCAGCATCTTTTGAATTTTCCTTCTAAGGTGCAATCTCAACTCAGGAATTTTTATCATCTTTACTGAAAATATAAGGCCTATCTTTCATTCCTATCTCTCATCAAAACCCCAATCATATACCCCTACATGTGTGTAATTTTTACCCTTGCACTTGGAAATTCAATTCAAGCTATCATACTCTTGTCCATCGTCCAAAGTACTTTTTAGTTGGTGATAAAAATTGCTCACACATTCTTCATGCGACTGTTAATACTTCTTGAGGTACTAAACGACCGATGTGCTTACGCATTTAGGCGTAATTCCTTGTCTTGCAATACCTAAGGCTTAGCAGTGACTCCCAAACCAGTTGGTCTAAGGCACTAGGTGATAAAGCACCCTCGCTATATTTTTTATTTATGCTGCCTTAAGTAATTACAAAATCAGTGTTCATTTTTTTATCTCTTTATTCACCACTTATACTTTTATTTTATTTTCCTTCATACTAAGGACTTTAGACAAGAGCATTTCAAGGTATCCTCTACTATCCCAAGTTTCAAGGTGCGTGTATGTGCAAGTTGTAGAGTATATATTTTCATAATTTAGACTTAGGGTTTAGAATTATTTTTCAGACTTACACTTCAAATAAAAATTTCAATATTCTTCCCTTATTTTGACTTAGCCCAAGAACCCAACTCAAAATTTGCCTATTTCTAAATAAACTGCAAGGACATATATTTTCTATAATTAAACTTTAAGAGAGGTTATTTTTTAGGGTTTTTAATTTACCAAATTTAGGATCTAGTTTTTTCTAACTAGTCAACCGTTATGTTGAACTTAAGTCAAATATGGCCAAAATTGAACTTTTCAATTTTTATAATTTTTTAAAAATTTTCAATTTTTATTGATCTTATTTTTATATATATTTTTTTATTTATCAATTTTTTTTAGTTTTTTTTATATTTTTTATAAAGATGCAATGCGGAATTAAATATGCTAAGAAAGAAAAAACAAATATGTACAAAAAGAAAAGTATGCAGATGCAATGCAAAAATAACTATTTACAATCCACCTCCACCCCCAAACTTATCGAAAGCAGTGTCCTCACTGCTCCCAACGGCGTCTACCAGACGCAGCCTCACTGGTCTCACCCCCCTGTCCCCTCGATCGTGAACAGGAACGTTCCTCTCTTGCCAACAGGGTGGTCATGTCCTGCTCCAAACTCGTCACTCACTGGCCAAGATTGGTCATCATCCCTATCAATTTTTCTATCCCCCTATTTGTTCGTCGCATCAGGCGCGCTTGCGCAGCGGGCATAAGTTCTTCATCGCTTGCGGTTGAACTCGAGCTGGGTGTCTTTGCGGGCATATCTTCGGCCGGCTCGGTGCGCGACCATAAATCATGTAATCGTGTATAGGACGTGGAGACACCCTCAAGAAGGGGTCTAATTGGAATTCCACCATGCATATAAAATTCGAATTCCTCAACAGGGAGGAAATGACGATACAGTTGTGTCACCAACATAGGGCATGGATAGTTGGCAGCCATCTTGCCCGCACCAATTGAGTGAAGTAAAACAGTGCATATATCATAACTAGGGTTTCGTGTCATCAAGGTGTGCACTATATGGAGGGGTGGTGTGAAAAATGTCGTGTTGTGTGAACTACCAAAAATATTATTTTGTGCCCAATGGCACACAGTTAAGACGTTCGCAAAAAGGGTTCTAGCCTGGATGCCTTTTCGTGGCTCCCTTGAACAATCGTTACCCATTAAGAATAGGTAGTCTTCGAAACGGAGGGGTTGATCATGAATAGGGAGTCTAGGTATTAATGTGACTTCATGGATGAAGTCCCTATCTATCATTATTTCCCTATCCCCCCAAATTAACCTAATGTAACCGTGTTGTGAGAAGCAACCATCCTCCATGCATTCATAAAAACGGGTGACAAGATCCGGAAGCGCGAAGGCATTCGGATGGTTAAATAGTAAAAAGTTCCATCCGCGCCTTCAGATCTCATCACCAAGTAACTACCGTAAACAGTGTATGCGAACATTTGGGAAAAGTCCCTTTCAAATTGCATAGTGGGTGCAAACCTCCTCTGAAGTTTTCAGAGGAAGACGACACCAAGGAGCGGCGGAAGCACGGCGGCAAGCTGCAATCGGCGGCGGTTGCGCGACGGATTGGTGGGATCTCCTTGCTCTGGCTGCTGCGGCGGCTAGGGCTTTTAGAGAGGAATAATTTAGGGTTTGGTAAAAGCAGTAGAGGGGTCGGGTTCTTTTTATAATGGGGGTGTTTTGGTAATTTGCAAAAAGGACTCCTTAAAAAGATGAATTTATTTTGTAATTTTTTTTATTTATTATTTATTAAAACTGAAAATTTACAAAAACACCCCCAAAAATTTGATTTTTTTTTTAGTTTTTATTTTTTTATTTTTATTTTTTATTTTTTTAATATAATTACAAGTGGTACATACCCCCATACTTATTTGAAAAAGTGTTTCCACTATTTATAACCGAAATTTGGGGGTAGATGGAGGAAGATCAGTCAATGTAAATCGGCTCCTGCAACAGCAGGAGCTCCTCCGAAGGGTCCGCGGTGAGGAACGGTTTAAGTCTGTGTCCGTTCACTTTAAATAGTGAACCGTCCTCCGGATTCTCTAAGTCGACCGCACCATTCAGATATACGGTACGTACAAAAAATGGCCCTTTCTATCGAGATCTAAGCTTGCCGGGATGGAAATGTAGCCGGGTGTCGTAAAGTAAAACCTGTTGACCAGGTTTGAATGTTTTGCGGATAAGGTGTTTATCGTGAAACACCTTCGTTCAGTTTTTTACGACAACCGCGTTCTCGTAAGCTTCATCCAAGCTCGTTCAATTCATTCAACTGCAGCTTTCTATGGCTGCCCGCATCTCCTAGAGATAGATTTAGCTCTTTTATCGCCCAAAATGCACGATGCTCTATTTCCACGGGAAGGTGGCAAGCCTTTCCGTAAACAAGCGGATAAGGAGACATGCCGAGATCGGTCTTATAGGCAGTTCGAAACGCCCAAAGGGCATCAGTAAGTTTTAAAGACCAATCCTTGCGGTTTTTGGAAACCGTCTTTTCTAATATCTGCTTGATTTACCGATTTGAAATCTCGGCTTGCCTACATGTTTGGGGATGATAGGGCGTTGATATCTTATGATTAAAGGAATATTTCCGCATTAAGGACTCGAAAGTCCTAAAACTGAAATGAGTTCCATTGTCGTTAATGATTGCTCAGGGGTGCCCAAACCGGGAGAAAATGTTTTCTTTGAGGAATCTAATGACAACCTTGTTGTTATTAGTCCAGCTGGGCACAGCCTCGACCCATTTAGATACATAATCAACAACAAGAAGAATATACAAGTTCCCAAAAGAATCAGGAAACGGGCCCATAAAATCAATCCCCCAAACATCAAAAATTTCCACAACCAATATTGGTTGGAGCGGCATTTCATTTCTCTTAGATATCCGGCCCAAGTGTTGGCACCGGAAGCATATCTTGCAGTAATCATGTGCGTCTTTAAATAGTTGTGGCCAGTAGAAGCCATGTTTCCTGATTTAAAATCAGGAAAGTTTACGAGGGAGGCATCACGTGCTAGCATGTGACCAGCAGTTACGTGTTGGCACGTGACATTTGAAAACAGCGGCAAAGGCAGATTCAATTCCCTGATTAAATCGAAGAAAATGCTTCAGAAGAGGTCACGTGCTCACACGTGGCCAGGGGTCACGTGTCGGCACGTGACATTTAAAAGCAGCGGACTCATTCTCTGATTAAATCAAGAAAAAGGCTCCAGACGAGGGTCACGTGCTCACACGTGACCAGGGGTCACGTGGTGGCACGTGACGGCTAAGCAGCGGCCAGAAGGCAGAGTGCAGAAAGAAGAAGAGGGCTCGTTCCAAGGGGGTCACGTGACCACACGTGACCAGGGGTCACGTGCCCACACGTGACCATGGGTCACGTGGCCACACGTGACCGGCTTTCAAAGCCTATTTATTCAACAGAATCAAATTCTGAAGAGATCACTCAAATCGTTCCAAAAGAAAATGATTATTTGGAACCGATTGAATTAAAAATTTAAAGGTGATTAAATATCACCTATCTATGGAAAAATCTTGAATTTGGAAAGATTTCCCCTTAAAATCTGATCGAACTAACAAAGGAGAATCTCTGGATTTAAAATCCAATGGTGAATAAAATTCACCTAATAATCCAAAGGTCCAAAACGAATGATGGATACAAATCAAATCTCTTAATGAAAGATTCATCAAAAACTAATTGACTCGGCTGCTTCTCCTATAAATAGGAGACAAGAGACACACAAAAAAGATATATGCAGAGGGAAGAAAAGAGAGAGAGCCTTGATACTTTGGAAGAATTTGGATCTTCTGCTAAAGAAAACCCTAGGTAAGAAAGGGAAGGCTTTTTGAAAGAAAAGAGAATTTAATTCTCAACAGAGTTTAACTCTGATATAAAACAGAAGGACATAGTTCTCTCTTTGGTGGAGGATCTGTAAAGTGCACATCTCCCCTTGAGTTGAGAATTCAATTCTCAATGGGTTGAGATCCTGCCATGCAGATCCAAAGCATAGAGAGGGAATGGAAGCACGAGAATTTAATTCTCGCAGAACTATAGGAATTTAATTCCTTTAAAATAAAATTAGGGTTTGACCCTGTGTTATGGGAATTTAATTCCTTCAGAATGAAAAGAATCAGGGTTTAACCCTAGTTAAGAACTTAGTTCTGTTAAAACAACAGGAATTTAATTCCCTTAATCTCATTCCCCAGAATAATTCTTTAACAGAGAGTGGGAGTTTAACTCCTTAAAAGCTTTTATTAGGGTTTAACCCTATTCAGTTCTTCACATATATGAGGAATTTAATTCCTACAGAAAATTCAGAGTCCAACTCTATTCCAGAATATAAATCTTCAAAAGGAAGTAGGAATTTAATTCCTCTAAAATTATTGTCAGGGTTCAACCCTACGAGGAATTTAATTCCTGAAAGGGATTAACAGATCTTCTAAAAAAAACATATAAAGAGGCAGGGTCACGTGCCACCACGTGACCCCAAAAAGATCTACAGAAAAGCCCCTTTGAGGCAGTGCCTCACGTGACCCACGTGACCCTTGGCAGAGGCTTTGACATACTTCATTTAAACACCCGTCACGTGATGGCACGTGATGCTCCAAAAGATGCGATATTCTCAGCAGAACAAACGAAGGGAGGGCGCCCTCACGTGCTACCACGTGACCCCTCTTGCCTCAGCGTCTAACGCTAAATTGGAACCCCTAAATCCAGTGTTAAAACACTGTTTGGCCTTAGTGTTCAACACTAATCAAAGAACTTTATTTGCAGTGTTCAACACTGATTACCTTAGTGTTCAACACTAATTTGAGATTTCTGTTGCCAGTGTTTAACACTGATCTGTTTTAGTGTTTAACACTAATTTGAAGGCCTTGTTGCTGGTGTTTAACACCAACTATCTTTTAGTGTTAAACACTGACTTATCAATCTCATTCCCAGTGTCCAACACTGATTGGTCTTTAGTGTTTAACACTAGGCATTGGCCCAATTGGCTAAATGGCCAGAGGCAAAGCCTCTCCTTCAAGGGACCAACAGGAGGGCCGATGTCCCAGACATGATTGGACTTAGCCCAAGCAGGCCATAAGTCCTCAATTCGTAATTAACTGGGCTAATGGGCTCATAACATAATTAATTGGTCTTGATCCCAAATTGGGCCAAAGACTATTTAATCCACTCCGGTTCCAGGGTACATCTCTTCACTCCTTTGATACTTGGCGTTGTAATCCCTCAACGTCTTCAAAGAGGTGACGGGTCCCGATGACCACACATTGATATGGACTGTGGGGTCCTTAAACCCATGGACTACGACGTCCTTAACCTTGACCGAGATGTCTTAAAACTAACAACGGACTGTGGAGTCCTTAAACCCATGGACTACGACGTCCTTAACCTTGACCGAGATGTCTTAAAACTAACAACGGACTGTGGGGTCCTTAAACCCATGGACTGCGACGTCCTTAACCTTGACCGAGATGTCTTAAAACTAACAACGGATTGTGGGGTCCTTAAACCCATGGACTACGACGTTCTTAACCTTGACCGAGATGTCTTAAAACTAACAACGGACTATGGGGTCCTTAAACCCATGGACTACGACGTCCTTAACCTTGACCGAGATGTCTTAAAACTAACATTGGACCGCAATGTCCTTAAACTACCCATGGACCGCAATGTCCTTAAACTACCCATGGACCACTATGTCCCTAAACTGGAGAGGGACCACTATGTCCCTAAACTGGAACAATGGAGCCCAAATGCTCTTTTGTCGGATCTAAACGATCCCGTTTAAGTCGATCTTAGCCTCAAATATGGCTAACGTATCCTTAAACCTTCAAACAGACTGGACTATGAATCCCTCCAATCAACTTTGGTTCAAGGGTACATCTCGGAACTCCTTTGACACCTGTCGTTGTAATCCTTCAACGCCGTCAGAGAGGTAACGGGTCCCGACGGCCATACATGCAATGGACCACTATGTCCCTAAAATGGAACAATGGAGCCCAAATGCTCTTTTGTCAGATCTAAACGATCCCGTTAAGTTGATCTTAGTCTCAAGTTAGACTAACGTATCCTTAACAAACGTCTGAGTGGATCTTAGCCTCAAATATGGCTAACGTATCCTCAAACCAAACCCCCAAACCCAAATCTAAGATAATACGGATTTGGACTATTCCACGCCCTACGGGCGACGACATAACTCGGTCTCCGTAAACAATCCACGGGCAACAAATAAACACACACGACACGAAGTGACCATCTGGAGAAGGAGAAAGTGGTTACCGCGATGCAGTAGCGTAATTAACTGCATGGGCTTGCGCCTGCAGGGAAGAGCGTCTCCACAATCAAAAACCCCTCAAGCGAGGGGGAATCTGACGAAGTATGCTACATCGGACGCATCCGTTCAAACCTTTGATGCACGGTGCCATAAATCAACTTGGCATCCTCGGAGAGGTGGACGGATAGCACCAATTAGCATCTGCCCCAAATCTCAGGCGAGACGCCCAGTCGACGCCGCCATTCGGAGGGGAACAGATTCTGGCACGCCCGGTTGGACATTTTCCTCTTTCCACTCCACACTTCGTGTGTCGTGATTCGCGAACCAATCGCGGTTCGCTAATGGTTGCCCTTGGGTTTCATGATACTAAGAATTGGCGTCTTGCTTATTGCAGAATGCAAAGAATCGATGGCTTCTACTTCTGCGAAATGCTCCAACTTCTCGGACTGCAATTGCGACCAACGCTCTGCCTCGCCAGGAGGTATAGCCTACGGACCCCAAGCTGCTTCGTTATTCACAATGCCGGCGGACCAGGTGACTCAGGCCACTTCCGGATTGTTCTTTGGGACTATGCTCCCACCGACAAGCTTCACCGCGCCGGTGCTGACAAAGGAAGCTCCCAAGAAGTCGGTCTTTGATCGTTTTACCCCTGCCGCGGCTCCTCTCAACGGGTCGCCCAACATCAGCGCCTCGGTCTTCTCTAGATTGGGCCAGAAATCCTGTGGACCCATCATGGGGCCTACAATCCCAGAGAAGGCTGCTTCTAAGAAAGTGACCGGTCCTGCTCCCGAAATCGCCAAGGCGGCTTCCCCGGCCAAAAAGTCGGTCTTTACAAGATTGACGGCCCCAGCTCCCGCTCCTGCTACCCAAAGGACATCGGTCTTTGACAGGCTAACACCAGCAGCGACCCCCCACCTACACAGGGGGCAAGACGAAGCCATTTTCACCGCTGAACCAACGCCGTCCGCTCGACACGCTCGACGTCGCCATTGGCGCCGAGTAAGGAAGGCTGGGGGAAACTCCCCCTCTGGGCTAACTCCATCAGCCCCGATGGCAGAAGTTAATGCTGCTGTTCCAACTGGGAACAGCTTCGAGATGCTAAATAAGGTGCGAAGGAATTCTCCTACTGCGGTGCTAAAGAGGTCTCCTCCTCCACTAAAAAGGGTTGCGGAAATAAAGTCAGAACAGCCCCGATCCCCGCAACGACTTTCTTCCAAAATCTATAAGGTTTGGCGGCAGGCCCGAGACTCGATGATCGATCCAAACTTCTCCCGCCAGCACAAGAAGCTGAAAATCCAACCGGAAGCCGGTCACCAGGCTAAACCACGAAAGGCTGTCTGGACGCCCACCTCAACGGCCCCCTCAACCTCCACTGCTCATAAAAGGAGGAAGCCAGAGAAGATCCCCCAGCCTGCAACGACAGCTAAAAGCACTAAGCCCAGACGCCCTAAGTCTGGGGGCATGATGGTCCACACCGTATACATGGCGTTAGGAAAAGAAGACAGCCGTGCGTCTACAGGTCATAGACCGCTTACACGGTCGGTGACCAAAGCTCAGGAGCAACAGCAAAAGCTCCAAGAAATGATGAATTCTATGGCCGCACATACCGGGCCAAAAGAAAACCCAGAAACGTCCTCAGACGAACGCCAGGAGGAAGAAACCGACGCCGAATTCCTTCGACGGATACTGGAGAAGAAGGACAAAGAGGCTGCTGAACAAGCAGCCAACATACAGCGTATGGGCCTTCTCTTCCAAGATATGATAGGAATGATGATCCAGCAGGACCCACCCGCCGAGGATCCCCCAATCGTTCTTGAAGACGACCGAGGAGAAATGTCAAACCCACCACCGGCCCTCTCAACGGCCAAGGAAGAGACAATCTCTAAGGCTGATTTGGTCGACTATATAGCCCAGCAAATCCGGGTTCATCATGCGACTGAGGCAGCTGGTCAAGTCGTAAAGACGGGCCGGACGTATCCAAGCTGGTACGACCAAATCAAATACCCGCCGGGTTATACAATACCAAAATTCCATGTGTATAAGGGGATCGGCAATCCCCATCAACATGTTGCCCAGTTCAGGGCCCTTTGCGGTAACACCGGCGGTGATGATAAACTGTTGCTTCGCCAGTTCGTGGGCAGCTTATCAGAAACAACATTCGAATGGTATTCGGAACTCCCGAACTATTCTATCAAGACGTTCGCTGAAATGGAGCTGCTATTCACTCAGCGATTCGCAAGCGCCAGCGAACGCACTCCAATAACGGCACTGATTAACGCCAGGGTAAAACCAGGCGAAACATGGGTCCAGTATGCTATACGCTGGCGGAATCTGTGGTCAAAATGCGAGCAACGCATTGAGGAAGCACCCGCAGTGGGCATGTTCGTGGGAACCCTAGACCCTCACGCAACTATCTCCCAGTTTATGATGTTCTTTAAGCCAACCACATTCCAGGCTTTAATCGACAAGTTGGCTCAGATGGACCAGATGGGTCATAGACCACCTCCTCCGAAGTCGGAACCTCGGAATGACAAGGGTAAAGGAAGGGCAACCTTCGTCGCGAATGCCCAGCAGCAACCCAACGCCCCGAAGCTGGCGGATCAATTGGATGAAAGACGCCGGTATTATAATGAGAAGATGAAGCGTCCCTACTCGTTCCCACGAGACAAGACGAAACGGTTATTCGAGCTGGCAGTACGCAACAGACTTATAAACCTACCAAATCCAAGGCGACCGCCACAACCCACTGAGGTGAATAACCCTAACTATTGCCCTTACCATCAAATGGTAAGTCATCCGATTGAGGATTGCTTCGTCTTCAAAGGATGGATTGAAGATCAATACCTCCAAGGAAAGTTTGCACTGTCCGAAAAGTGGAAGGTGAACCCACCACAGCCGCATACTCCTAAGAAAGCAGATACACCGGGGGCAACCTGTTCCTTTATTGAAGAAGCTCCATGGGAGGTCGTGCTATCAACTAAAACCAAAAGAATGCTGAGAGACCTTCATGCGTGCCCTGCGATCGAATGGAAGGACCCTCCTGAACCTCAAATTATCGAAGGGATGTTGAAGCCCCGCCCAACTACGAAGACTCGTGATAATGGCCCAAATACTCACGCCCAACCGTCAAAATCTTCGAAGAAAAAGAAGAAGAAATCCAAGAAGCCCGTGAAGCCTGGAGACGAGCACACGAACTTGCAGAAGCAAATCGACACGCTGGAAGAGTACAATCAAAAGGCGCGAACTCCTGTCACGCTGCAAGAGTTCCTCAACCACATCTTTCAAGAGGGAGATGATAGAGAGAGTTCGTCGGATGAATCCGAGGGATATGTGGCGAGTTGTAACGTAATCTCCCACTCGTTTACCGACGATGAAAAAACTCCTGGCACTAAGAAACTGGGGACAGGGCCTGAACCAGAGCGTGTGTGGCCAACAGATGAAATGATCAACGCCTTTCTAGACGAGATTCGTCTAAAGAGTAACGCGGATCAGGAGCGTGAGATGGCCGCATCGGAAGGAGCCAAATGCAGGCGACTGAACGAAAGAGTTGAAGTACCCCCGCCAGATCGAAAGGCATCCGAGGCAGACAAGAAGATATTCAAGACGAGGAAAAGGTTTGCCAAAGCCATGTCAATGGGAATGAAGCTACCACCCTCGGAAGAAAACACGCTCAATGGGGTGGAGAGGCACCCTGATTATTGCGCATATCATCGGAAAATTTCACACCCCACGGAGGAGTGCGACGCCTTTAAGATATGGTGGCAAGGATATGTTGCTCATCGGCAACATTTTAAGCGCATGAAACGCAAGACTCGTCGGGAACGAAGGAGTACTGCCGACGGGCACAACAGAATTATTTGCAGCTGTTACATGGTTAACGCCGGGGGGTCACAAGTTCTCACCTTTGGGAGCGACTCTGATGAAGAAATGGCTCTGGGCCCTCTCTTTAAAGAATCCGTTTTAGGGAAAGAGGAGAAATCGGAGGCCTGCGAGAACATTCAGCTGCGCAATCGCACACTCCCAGAAAAGAATCTCGGGCCCGCGAATAGAAAGATATGGGAAAGGAAAAGGTCACTGAGGATATCACTTTAGATGACCAAGTCATGAAAGAACTGACTACCAAAGACCCTCCCAGGAAGGGTAAAGTGGACTACAATATCCTAGCGCACCTAAGGAAGCTACCTTCTCAGCTTAGCATTCTCGATGCCCTCCTATTATCAAAAGAAGCGCGAGACTCACTAATTAAGGCGCTACAAGAACCTGAGCAATTCCAAGCCTTCCTCGCCACTGAAAGGATGAAGGATGAACTGGAGGAAGTGCATACGGCCGACATCACTTTCGGTGACGAAGACCTCCTTCTCGGGACGTGCGACCACAACCGTCCCCTATATGTCTCTGGATACTTCCATGATATCAAGATAGGCAAGATCCTAGTGGATAATGGATCCTCCGTTAATCTCCTTAACGTTCGGGTGTTAAAGGAAATCTGCATGAGTGTGCAACACCTCGATCGTGACAAAATTACTATCTCCGGTTTCGATTCACAATCGTCACGAACTCTCGGATCCGTGATACTAACATTACGCTTTGGACTACTCGTCACAGACATCAAATTCCATGTCATTGACGCCAAGACCTGCTACAACGCCTTGCTCGGTCATCCTTGGCTACACGAGTACAACATCATCCCTTCTACACAACATCAGTGTATGAAGTACTTTAAGGATGGTTTCGAGTATACCGTAACAGGTGAGCTAAACCCATTTTCCGTGAACGAAGTCCGCAAATACGAAGATGCGAAGTACTTTTTGCCAGATTTCGAGGATACAGAAAGGCGTCGCAAGTCGGAGAACAAAGCCGCCACCACCATCCCTGTTTTCGGGAGCGATACCAAAGAAGAAGAAGAGATAGTTTATGCCGGGCCATCTCAACGCAACAACCCGGGGACGTCCGCCCCCATGTTGGTCTTCGGAAGTGACTCGGAAGATGAGGTTAATGCCGTGTTCTCCAATCGGCTGTCAATAAAAGCACCCCTAGCGATGATCAGAGTTTGCAAATCACCATGGTGCCGCGAGAACACTACAAGGATCTCGACACACTTCAAGCTTACAACGTGCAGGACCTGCCAACATTTTATGTCCCTCCCAGACAAAGGGGTGAGAAGTTAATCCTATTCTACCGATCCTCGGAGTCGAAAGTAGAGAAAGAGATTTAGCATGGCGCGGATGCTACACTCGACAGGCTCCAACCCATCCGCCTGCCCAGATACTATACGAATGGATTAAAGAGGCTATTGAAGCGCCAAGGAGTACCCTTAAAACAGACTGTTCGACAAGCTCGGTTCTACAACAGGATTTGGGATGTCCCTGGGACTCAACGCAAATTGTCCAACGGGAAAATGGAAACACTTGGGCTTGGATACGTGAGAGCCGGAAAACGGGAACGGGCCCACAGTAGCTACGCTATATATACCTTTGATGAAGAAGAGGATGCCCTGTCAGGAAATGCCAACCCCTCATCAAAACTAGATCCCGCGATTGAAGTGCCGAGTCCGTCGTTTGAAGAACGAATGGACAAGCTTATCAAGAAAGTGGGTCAAAAAGCTCGGGAAGACCACAACCGCGAGATGGCCATCTACGAGAAGGCCAGGACGCAACGTCTGTTTCAACAGGCTGCAAAAGACAAAGATGCTCATCCTTGTCAACCCGTTGTACGAAAGGTCCGACGCAGAGACAGAAATAAATCAAGAAGCGGAAAGAGGAGCCGACAACAACGACGCAGGATCAGAGAGTTACGTGATCGGGTATTGCGCGGCTCGGATTTGTCCCTCATGAAGAAGATGAGTCGAGCGTACTCCTTCCCCCGAGACAAGACGGAGAGGTTGCTCAAGCTCGCTATAAAACATCAAATGATCGCGCTTCCAGAGTCTAAGAACCCTGAGCAAGCTAACAAGGCTTCTCATCTGAGCTATTGCTCTTATCACCAAGCCATAGGACATCCTACCGAAGGCTGCTTCACCTTCAAGAACTGGGTCGAGGACCAGTACCAACAGGGCAGATTCGCTTTATCCGACGGCTGGAGGGTAACGCCGCCACAAAAGCATGAACCCAAAGCCGCAAAAGCGGAACCAGATCCACCTCAGTCCTGGAAGCGGATTCGCACATGTTACACGATTACGATATTAAAAGAAGAGTCCGAGAACATGGATGACCTTCCCTGGTGCTTTGAGAACAACGATGATGAGGTGGTCTCAGAATTTCCGCCAGCTCCAAAAGAACTGGAAGATGGCATACATACTACTGCAGACAACCTCAAGAAGATTGAGTTGGGATCGGCAGATGGCCCGCGACCAACATTTGTCAGTGAGCTGCTGTCTGAAGAAAGGGTGGCTGCGTTAAAGAACGTGCTTCTACGGCATAAAGACTGCTTCGCGTGGAACTATTCCGAAATGCCAGGATTGGATCCGGAGATTGCTGTGCATAAATTAGCAATATCCCCAGATATCAAGCCAGTCAAGCAGGAGCCAAGAAGGATGCGACTCGAGCTTGAAATGAGCATCAACGCCGAAGTCAAGAAGCTGATCGATTCTGGATTTATCCAAGAAGTCCAGTATCCCGACTGGATCGCCAATATCGTCCCGGTAATGAAGAAAAATGGGACGGTATGCATATGCGTGGATTTCAGGGATCTCAATAAAGCCTGTCCAAAGGAAGATTTCCCAGTACCAGTAACCGAGCTAATGATAGATAACACGTCCACTCACGAGGTTTTCTCCTTTATGGACGGTTCATCAGGATACAATCAGATAAAAATGCATCCCGAAGACCAGAAGCACACCGCTTTCCGGACCCCTTTGGGTATATTCTGCTACAGGGTTATGCCCTTTGGTCTAAAGAACGCCGGCGCTACCTATCAAAGGGCCATGACAAAGATCTTCGACGACCTCATACATGACATCATCGAGTGCTATATCGATGACCTTGTAGTAAAGAGCATGTCATACGAAGAGCATTTAAAGCATCTGGAGACTGTATTTCAACGCCTTCGGCAATATAATTTGAAGATGAATCCCCTCAAATGCGCGTTTGGAGTCTCCTCGGGTAAATTCCTGGGATTCATCATCCGACACCGAGGTATCGAAATAGATCCATCTAAGACCAAGGCGATCATGGAAATGCCTCCGCCAAGAACCCTCAAACAGTTGCGGTCTCTCCAAGGGAAGCTCGCATACATCCGGCGGTTTATCGCCAATCTTTTAGGCAAATGCCGTCCTTACAGCCACCTGATGAAGAAGGGAACTCCATTCGTTTGGGATCACAAATGCCAAGGTGCACTAGAAGAGATCAAGCAGTACCTGCAGAACCCTCCGGTGTTGGCTGCGCCGGTCAAGGGAAAACCCCTCATTCTTTATACAACAGCCCTCGAAGGTTCCTTAGACGCATTATGGGCGCAAGAGAACGATCAAGAGAAAGAGAGAGCACTCTACTACTTAAGTCGAGTTCTGCTGGGGGCGGAAAACAACTACTCTCCCATTGAAAAACACTGCTTGGCGTTAATCTTCGCGATAACAAAACTCAGGCACTATGCGTTGGCGCACGAAGTCCGTCTCATCTCGAAGGTGGACCCTCTTAAATATTTGATGTCAAAGGCTATATTGACGGGTCGACTCGCTAAATGGGCTCTACTCCTGATGGAGTTCTCGATAACGTATCGACCTCTTAAGGCAGTGAAAGGCCAGGCCATTGCCTACTTCCTCGCTGAGCATCCAGTACCTGCCGGTTCTCCTCTGAACTGCGATTTGCCGGACGAACATGCATTTGATGCGATCGGCGGCGGTGATACCCGATGGGAACTCTATTTTGATGGGGCATCTTCCATGAAGAAGCGCAAACAATGTACCCCCATAATCAAATCGGGAGTAGGCCTTATCTTCGTAACCCCACAAGGAGGGATAATGCGCTTTGCTTTCTCCTTAACGGAATCGAGGACGAACAATGAAGCCGAATACGAAGCTTTGATAGCGGGCCTCGAGATCGCCATTGACATGGGAATTGAAGACCTCTCTATATACGGGGATTCTCAACTGGTCGTTAGTCAAGTAAATGGTGACTACCAAACGTGCAAACCGGAGTTGGTGAAATACGGCGAAAAGGTGCAACAACTATTGACCCAAATTCCCTCCTACACTTTGGAAAGTATACCACGTGCGGAAAATAGCAAAGCAGATGCGTTAGCTAAATTCGCTAAAGAACTGGCTGACGAGAACCTCGATGACGTCAGAATCGTGATACAAAGCCGTCGAGTGCTCGCCCCAGCAGAAATATCTTCGGAATTATACGAAGAAAAGGGGGCGACTGAGCAGACGACCCTACAAATAAAAGACCATGAGAAGGCCGAGGACTGGAGGGAAGTCTTCATAGACTACTTTAAGTCCCACCGAATGCCCGAAGAAGCGTCCTCAAGACATCAGCTCATGAAACGAGCTCTATTTTTCGCTTTTGTCAACGACACTCTATACAAGAGATCGTTTGATTCTCTGTGGCTGAGATGCTTAGGACCTGACGAAGCAGAAAGAGTCGTTCAGGAAGTTCACGACGGACTCTGAGGTTCTCACCAAGCAGGCCCGAAGATGAAATTGAAGATCAAACGAATGGGTTATTATTGGCCCACGATGGTCCAAGACTGCCTTGAGTATGCGAAGCAATGCCACTCGTGCCAGATTCATGGAGACTTTATCCACCAACATCCGAATCCACTACACCCAACGGTGGCTAGCTGGCCATTCGAAATGTGGGGGACTGACATAGTTGGCCCCATCGAGCCAGCATCGTCCCGGGGACATCGTTTCATCCTGGCGACAACTGATTACTTCTCCAAATGGGAAGAAGCAGTACCGCTGAGGGAAGTGAAGACGGAGAATATCCTCTACTTCTTCAAGACACACGTCATCTATCGGTTTAGAACCCCACGGCGGATTATCTCCGATAACGGGCCAGCCTACAGAAGCCATAAGATTAGCCGCTTCGCGCAGCAGCACAATATAGACTGGAGATATTCTTCGGTTTACAATCCACGAGCTAACGGTCTGGCTGAGGCCTTCAATAAGACCTTGATAAAGATCATAAAAAAGACGGTGTCCCGAAATAAGAAAGACTGGCACGAGAGGCTGCAAGAGGCCCTTTGGGCCTATCGAACTACATTCAAGAAGGCCACGAACACAACGCCGTACGCGTTGGTATTTGGGACGGAAGCAGTGCTCCCCCTCGAGATAGAGCTACCCTCTCTACGAGTGGCAGTCCACTACGAGCTGACGGACGAAGAAAATGCTCACCTTCGGCTTGAGGAGCTCGATGCCCTCGATGAAACCCGGCTCATAGCGCAACAAAATCTAGAGGCCTACAAAGCAAAGATGACGCGCTCATACGAAAGATTGACTAGGCCGAGGACATTCCGCCATGGCGAACTCGTACTAGTAGTCAAAAGACCTATGATCCCCAATCGTGCCAAGCAGGGAAAATTTGAGCCGAACTATGAAGGCCCGTACATTATAGACAAGGTCTACCAGGGTGGAGCCTATCTACTCATGGACATGCACGGTGGGAGGCCTTTCAGGCCAATAAACGGCCGCTTCTTAAAGAAATACTATGCTTAATGAGCCACAGCCTGGGTCAATGATAGATGACGACGACTATGTCCGCTCGCTATCTTCCTAAGCTCAGACCTTATAAGCAGTAGCCGACCTTCCCCTTAATAACGGACCGAAATGTCCTTAAACTAATAACGGACCGAAATGTCCTTAAACTAATAACGGACCGAAATGTCCTTTAAACTAACGACGGACCGAAACGTCCTTAAACTATCGATGGACCGAAACGTCCTTAAACTAACGACGGACCGAAATGTCCCTAAACTACTACCGCAGCATCCTTAGGCTGACGAGATGAATAAAAAAAGGGAGAAAAAGAAAAATATATATAAAGAGAAAAAGAATAAAAAAAAACGGTATGTCCATAAGCAAAATGGGCACGGATGAAAACCCGAAAGGGCTCCGTGAGTAAAAACAGCAGGACTACCGGCGAGTGTTTGTGAAAACCCGAAAGGGCGCAACCTCGTTAAAAGACACTTATAGGGTCCTCTCGACCTTGTAAGGAGAAACCACCCGCGTGGGATCCTTACGACTCACAAGGGAACGACACACTTAGGGATCCCCACGATTCCTAAGGAGAAAATACACTTGCGAGATCCCCACGACTTGTAAGGAGAATTCTTCTATGGGACCCTCACGGCTCATGAGATTTGAAAGTCTTAAGTTACAGAAACCTAAACCTGTTCTTAAGCAAATCCCCCACAACCTTCGATATTGCCCTACAAGAGGCTCAATACTGACCCTTGTATACAATCAACGGGCACGAATAAACATTTCCCCAGCAAAGTCCCACCCGTGACTAGGGATATGTCCATATGATGAGCAACCCTTGTAGGTCCTCTCGACCCATAAGCAGAAAGCCCTCCTGTAGGATCCTTACGACTTGCAGAGGAACATACACTTAGGAATCCTCACGATCCCTAGGGAGAAAATACACCTACAAGATCCTCACGACTTGTGGGGAGAAATACCTTTGTGAGACCCTTACAGCTCATGAAGTCAAAAGTCTTGGTCGACAGGACCCTTAACCCTGTTTGCTAAGCCACCTTTGTTCAACATCGATAGAGGCAAATGATGATTCGCTCCTGGCAATATTCCAATTGTAGCGGTGCTGATGCCGAAATCGGTGACTAAAATCCAAGCTTGCGGCGAAAAAGTTATCAAGCCACACATGCCTACAAAATAGCCGAAATGATGGGGCAACTTGCAATAAAAAAAGCAGCAAGTAAAAATGTATGCATGAAAAATAGCCGAAATGATGGGGCGACTCGCAATAAAAAGCAGCGAGCAGAAAATAAATAAATAGCCGAAATGATTGGGCACCGCGAAAAATAGCCGAAATGATGGGGCAATCGCGACCTCCGCGATATAAAAGCTGAAATGATAGAGCATCGCGGAAAATGAAATAAAATATAAATAAAAAAAGGGGTTTCAATTTATGCCCTACAGGTGATGTTCCATCACACCCTGTACACAATCCAAGGGCGTAAACAAAAAGGGATCATCCGTCTCCCCCAGGTTTCATCAGAAGAAGAAGCCAAGTCTCGACGGGCCAAAGGAGACCTGGAGATAGTTTCAACACTCGTCTCATAACAACGGACACAACTCTAAGCTAAGCGGAACAACGACAACTCCCAGTTCCATGGCTCGGTGGTATACATATTGCCAACAGTCAAACCTCCATCCCGTGAAATGCGGATACAATCAGCAAAATTCCTGGTTACGTGGAACGCGGATAACGTCACTCTTTGACCCCGTGGAAAACGTCCAGAGCGGATCCTGGTCCTCGCAGAGCACGGCAGTGAACCCGTGTGAAGCATCCAGAGCGGAGCCTAGTCCTCGCCGAGCACGGCAGTGAACCCGTGTGAAGCATCTAGGGCAAAATTCCTGGTTACATGGAACGCGGATAACGTCACTCTTTGACCCCGTGAAAAACGTCCAGAGCGGATCCTGGTCCTCGCAGAGCACGGCAGTGAACCCGTGTGAAGCATCCAGAGCGGAGCCTAGTCCTCGCCGAGCACGGCAGTGAACCCATGTGAAGCATCTAGTGCAAAATTCCTGGTTACGTGGAACGCGGATAACGTCACTCTTTGACCCCGTGGAAAACGTCCAGAGCGGATCCTGGTCCTCGCAGAGCACGGCAGTGAACCCGTGTGAAGCATCCAGAGCGGAGCCTAGTCCTCACCGAGCACGGCAGTGAACCCGTGTGAAGCATCTAGTGCAAAATTCCTGGTTACGTGGAACGCGGATAACGTCACTCTTTGACCCCGTGGAAAACGTCCAGAGCGGATCCTGGTCCTCGCAGAGCACGGCAGTGAACCCGTGTGAAGCATCCAGAGCGGAGCCTAGTCCTCGCCGAGCACGGCAGTGAACCCGTGTGAAGCATCTAGTGCAAAATTCCTGGTTACGTGGAACGCGGATAACGTCACTCTTTGACCCCGTAGAAAACGTCCAGAGCGGATCCTGGTCCTCGCAGAGCACGGCAGTGAACCCGTGTGAAGCATCCAGAGAGGAGCCTAGTCCTCGCCGAGCACGGCAGTGAACCCGTGTGAAGCATCTAGTGTAAAATTCCTGGTTACGTGGAACGCGGATAACGTCACTCTTTGACCCCGCGGAAAACGCCCAGAGCGGAGCCTGGTCCTCGCCAAGCACGGCAGTCAACCCGTGTGAAGCATCCAGAGCAAATACCGGACTGTGGAGTCCTTAAAATCCACGGACTATGATGTCCTTAACCTCGACCGTGATGTCTTAAAACTAACGATCAACCACCCCGATTCCCTACGGATTCTGCCTTGGTTTAAGGGTACATCTCTTCACTCCTTTGATACCTGGCGTTGTAATTCCTCAACGTCTTCAAAGAGGTGACGGGTCCCTGCAACCAAACATCGGACTGTGGAGTCCCTAAATCCACGGACTATGAGGTCCTTAACCTTGACTGTGATGTCTTAAAACTAACATCGGACTGTGGAGTCCCTAAATCCACGGACTATGAGGTCCTTAACCTTGACCGTGATGTCTTAAAACTAACATCGGACTGTGGAGTCCTTAAATCCACGGACTATAAGGTCCTTAATCTTGACCGCGACGTCTTTAAACTACGATACCTGGAGCAGCCCCCTGGCCCCGTGAAACACGGACAAGGGTGACCACATCCAGCACTTGCAGGTCCTCACGACCTGTAAGGAAGAAAAACTCTCTTGTGAGATCCTTACGACTCTCAAAGGAAAACCCGCTCAAGAATCCTCACGATTCTTAAGAAGAACTCACACCTATGGGATCCTCTCGACCTGTAGGGAGAAAAAACTCTTTATGAGACCCTCGTGGCTCATAAAGTGCAAAAGTCTTAGGAAGCAGATCTTAACCCTGAATCCTAAGCCATCGCTGCCCTGCAAGTAGGCCAAGATAAATTATCCGCAGAACACGTTCGATGAAAAGAAACACACCATTGAGAAGAAAGATATGTCTTCATTCATAAACCTCCTTTCGACAACAATACTCGATCTAAAGCCAGCACAAACCACCCAATACGGAAGATAACAAGGAAAGTTTCTGATCTGTATCCTATCAGGCGCGCATCTGTAACTGTACGAATGTTTAAAAGGAAAAGTTGCCCGAGGCACTGATGTGCATGCAACGTAACGATGGTGCTCGCAATTAAAGAAAATTCCCATGAGAAAAACAGACAGCTCATTTACGCAAGCAAGACACACGTACGACTATCTGACAAGCATGAAAATTCAACAGAAAGCATGCAAACCACCAATGATTAAAGTAGTACATTGAGTCAAACATACTACACTAGTGGGAAAAGATCACCAAACAAGGGATCAGAAATACAAGGGTTAACAAAGAAAAACACAAAATTTTCCAACTCCCTCTCCGCCTTCTCCAGCACGTCAAAACGGCGGTTTTCGCGAGGAGTCGCTCCCCACCGGTTGGAGCCGTGCTCATCAGCGAAAGCAGACATGACGGCCCGATGAGCTCTTATCTGACTCAGTAAATGAACTGAGTGATCCTTCAGAGCTTGAGTGATTAGACAAGCCTCATGAAAGCACTCAAGCTTGTCCTCCGCCGCGTCAAGGATCGCCGAAGTCATCTCCGCCGGATGAGGGGATATGTCGGCAAGCACAGACAGGAGGATCATCCGGAGCCAAATGGAGCCCATGGGAAGAGGAGAGCCCCGACGAGTCAATAGCTCGTACATCACCGTGTCACATTGAGCGTCGGTGAGAAGGGGATCTGCCAGCCGTGCAGCGAAGCGAGGGGTTATCTCCTCAATAGGCACCTCCCATGGTTGCCGACGAGCATGGGGACGATTGCAAGCCATGGCGATTGATCGGGTTCTTAAAGATGATCACCTTAAGGTATAAATGGGTTTCTCTGTGAGGAAAAGAAGTATGGAATGAGTTCAGGTTATAAGGGGAGCATTTAATGTTATGCACAAAAAATGTTGTGCATGGTGGGACTATTCTCAAAGCCCGGAAAGAAGGGGAGAGCATTGGAAATGAAATCCAACTACGCATTGGAATCAGATAAGGGAAATGAAACGTCCCCATCAAGCAGAGCCTAGCATGTGCAACACGTGAGCACTGGCTTTTGATTGGAAGATAAAGCGACACTGTACAGACACAACAGAAAACTAAGCTCTGAGAACGAAAATCGAATTCTTAAAAGAAAGGTTTGAAAAGAGGAGGATGAAAAAGTGAAGGCGCTTCTGAAAGGACAATTCATCTATCCTACTCCCAAAACAGATCCAACGGTCACAAAAGTGACAGCGTTGCACTCACGTGCAAACACGTGAGAACAACGCTGTGGGGGCATTTGTTTCCTGATTTAAAATCAGGAAAGTTTACGAGGGAGGCATCACGTGCTAGCACGTGACCAGCAGTTACGTGTTGGCACGTGACATTTGAAAACAACGGCAAAGGCAGATTCAATTCCCTGATTAAATCGAAGAAAAGGCTTCAGAAGAGGTCACGTGCTCACACGTGGCCAGGGGTCACGTGTTGGCACGTGACATTTAAAAGCAGTGGACTCATTCTCTGATTAAATCAAGAAAAAGGCTCCAGACGAGGGTCACGTGCTCACACGTGACCAGGGGTCACGTGGTGGCACGTAATGGCTAAGCAGCGGCCAGAAGGCAGAGTGCAGAAAGAAGAAGAGGGCTCGTTCCAAGGGGGTCACGTGTCTACACGTGACCAGGGGTCACGTGCCCACACGTGACCAGGGGTTACGTGGCCACACGTGACCGGCTTTCAAAGCCTATTTATTCAACAGAATCAAATTCTGAAGAGATCACTCAAATCTTTCCAAAGGAAAATGATTATTTGGAACCGATTGAATTGAAAATTTAAAGGTGATTAAATATCACCTATCTATGGAAAAATCTTGAATTTGGAAAGATTTCCCCTTAAAATCTGATCGAAATAACAAAGGAGAATCTCTGGATTTAAAATCCAATGGTGAATAAAATTCACCTAATAATCCAAAGGTCCAAAACGAATGATGGATACAAATCAAATCTCTTAATGAAAGATTCATCAAAAACTAATTGACTCGGCTGCTTCTCCTATAAATAGGAGCCAAGAGACACACAAAAAAGATATATGCATAGGGAAGAAAAGAGAGAGAGTGTTGATACTTTGGAAGAATTTGGATCTTCTGCAAAAGAAAATCCTAGGTAAGAAAGGGAAGTCTTTTTGAAAGAAAAGAGAATTTAATTCTCAACAGAGTTTAACTCTGATATAAAACAGAAGGACATAGTTCTCTCTTTGGTGGAGGATCTGTAAAGTGCACATCTCCCCTTGAGTTGAGAATTCAATTCTCAATGGGTTGAGATCCTGCCATGTAGATCCAAAGCATAGAGAGGGAATGGAAGCACGAGAATTTAATTCTCGCAGAACTATAGGAATTTAATTCCTTTAAAATAAAATTAAGATTTGACCCTGTGTTATGGGAATTTAATTCCTCCAGAATGAAAAGAATCAGGGTTTAACCCTAGTTAAGAACTTAGTTCTGTTAAAACAACAGGAATTTAATTCCCTTAATCTCATTCCCCAGAATAATTCTTTAACAGAGAGTGGGAGTTTAACTCCTTAAAAGCTTTTATTAGGGTTTAACCCTATTCAGTTCTTCACATATATGAGGAATTTAATTCCTACAGAAAATTCAGAGTCCAACTCTATTCCAGAATATAAATCTTCAAAAGGAAGTAGGAATTTAATTCCTCTGAAATTATTGTCAGGGTTCAACCCTATGAGGAATTTAATTCCTGAAAGGGATTAACAGATCTTCTAAAAAAAAACATACAAAGAGGCAGGGTCACGTGCCACCACGTGACCCCCAAAAAGATCTACAGAAAAGCCCCTTTGAGGCAGTGCCTCACGTGACCCACGTGACCCTTGGCAGAGGCTTTGACATACTCCATTTAAACACCCGTCACGTGATGGCACGTGATGCTCCAAAAGATGCGATATTCTCAGCAGAACAAACGAAGGGAGGGCGCCCTCACGTGCTACCACGTGACCCCTCTTGCCTCAGCGTCTAACGCTAAATTGGAACCCCTAAATCCAGTGTTAAAACACTGTTTGGCCTTAGTGTTCAACACTAATCAAAGAACTTTATTTGCAGTGTTCAACACTGATTACCTTAGTGTTCAACACTAATTTGAGATTTCTGTTGCCAGTGTTTAACACTGATTTGTTTTAGTGTTTAACACTAATTTGAAGGCCTTGTTGCTGGTGTTTAACACCAACTATCTTTTAGTGTTAAACACTGACTTATCAATCTCATTCCCAGTGTCCAACACTGATTGGTCTTTAGTGTTTAACACTAGGCATTGGCCCAATTGGCTAAATGGCCAGAGGCAAAGCCTCTCCTTCAAGGGACCAACAGGAGGGCCGATGTCCCAGACATGATTGGACTTAGCCCAAGCTGGCCATAAGTCCTCAATTCGTAATTAACTGGGCTAATGGGCTCATAACATAATTAATTGGTCTTGATCCCAAATTGGGCCAAAGACTATTTAATCCACTCCGGTTCCAGGGTCATCTCTTCACTCCTTTGATACTTGGCGTTGTAATCCCTCAACGTCTTCAAAGAGGTGACGGGTCCCGATGACCACACATTGATATGGACTGTGGGGTCCTTAAACCCATGGACTACGACGTCCTTAACCTTGACCGAGATGTCTTAAAACTAACAATGGACTGTGGGGTCCTTAAACCCATGGACTACGACGTCCTTAACTTTGACCGAGATGTCTTAAAACTAACAACGGACTGTGGGGTCCTTAAACCCATGGACTGCGACGTCCTTAACCTTGACCGAGATGTCTTAAAACTAACAACGGACTGTGGGGTCCTTAAACCCATGGACTACGACGTCCTTAACCTTGACCGAGATGTCTTAAAACTAACAACGGACTGTGGGGTCCTTAAACCCATGGACTACGACGTCCTTAACCTTGACCGAGATGTCTTAAAACTAACATTGGACCGCAATGTCCTTAAACTACCCATGGACCGCAATGTCCTTAAACTACCCATGGACCACTATGTCCCTAAACTGGAACAATGGAGCCCAAATGCTCTTTTGTCGGATCTAAACGATCCCGTTTAAGTCGATCTTAGCCTCAAATATGGCTAACGTATCCTTAAACCTTCAAACAGACTGGACTATGAATCCCTCCAATCAACTTTGGTTCAAGGGTACATCTCGGAACTCCTTTGACACCTGTCGTTGTAATCCTTCAACGCCGTCAGAGAGGTAACGGGTCTCGGTGGCCATACATGCAATGGACCACTATGTCCCTAAAATGGAACAATGGAGCCCAAATGCTCTTTTGTCAGATCTAAACGATCCCGTTAAGTTGATCTTAGTCTCAAGTTAGACTAACGTATCCTTAACAAACGTCTGGGTTGATCTTAGCCTCAAATATGGCTAACGTATCCTCAAACCAAACCCCCAAACCCAAATCTAAGATAATACGGATTTGGACTAGTCCACGCCCTACGGGCGACGACATAACTTGGTCTCCGTAAACAATCCACGGGCAACAAATAAACACACACGACACGAAGTGACCATCTGGAGAAGGAGAAAGTGGTTACCGTGATACGGTAGCGTAATTAACTGCAGGGGCTTGCGCCTGCAGGAAAGAGCGTCCCCACAATCAAAAACCCCTCAAGCGAGGGGGAATCTGACGAAGTCTGCTACATCGGACGAATCCGTTCAAACCTTCGATGCACGGTGCCATAAATCAACTTGGCATCCTCGGAGAGGTGGACGGATAACACCAATTAGCATCTGCCCCGAAACTCAGGCGAGACGCCCAGTCGACGCCGCCATTCTGAGGGGAACAAGCCACACTGCAAGATCTTTTCGGCTGTCTTTTTAGGGCCAAAATGCCCGCCACACGCTTGATCGTGGTAGAATGACAGCACGCTCTTAAATTCATTGTCGGGGACACACCGGCGAATAATTTTGTCGGGACAGTATTTGAATAGATAAGGTTCATCCTAGTAAAAATGTTTTACCTGGGATAGGAATCGGAGTCTGTCCTGATTCGACCACTCATTTGGTATAAGTCTGGTGGCCAAATAATTCACAATATCTGCGAACCAAGGTTCGCATGATACAGTCAAGAGCTGCTCATCTGGAAAAACGTCTTTTATAGGAAATTGAAGCGTCGGCGAAGAAAGGAGGCGTGAAAGATGGTCGGCAACTATGTTTTCGCATCCTCTTTTGTCTTTGATGACAAGGTCAAACTCTTGTAGTAAGAGGATCCAACGTATCAGCCGAGATTTAGCATTCTTCTTCGTAAAAAGATGGCAAAGAGCTGAGTGGTCAGTGTATACGATGACTGGAGAGCCGATTAAGTAGGGCCTGAACTTTTCTAATGCAAACATAACAGCTAAGAATTCCTTCTCGGTTGTTGTGTAATTTAATTGGGCATCGTTCAAGGTTCGGCTAGCGTAATAGATTACATGCGGCATATTATCGATATGCTATCCAAGGACAGCACCAATGGCAAAATCAGATGCATCGCACATAATTTCAAATGGATGCGTCCAGTCGGGAGACGAAAGAATGGGAGTAGAAGTATGTGAGTTTTTCAATGACGCGAACGCCTTCATACAACTTGAATCGAAATCAAATATGGTGTCCTTGGCTAACAAAAGAGTCAAGGGCCTAGCAATCTTGCTAAAATCCTTGATGAACCGTCTATAGAAACCGGCATGGCCAAGGAAGGCTCGAATGTCTCGGACGCACTTGGGAGGAGGGAGTTTGGAAATGACTTCAATTTTCGCTTTATCCACCTTAATGCCATTTTACGAGATGATATGTCCTAAGACAATACCTTCACGCACCATGAAGTGGCACTTCTCCCAATTTAAAGTAAGGTTCTTATCCTTACACCGGGTAAGGACTGCGTCGAGATGTAGCAAACACTCATCAAAGGAGTCGCCGAAAATGGAGAAATCATCCATGAAGATCTCTAAGAATTTTTCCATCATGTCTGAAAAAATACCCATCATACACCGCTGGAAGGTAGCGGGTGCATTACATAACTCAAAGGGCATGCGACGGTAAGCAAACGTACCGAAAGGATAAGTGAATGTGGTCTTGTCTTGGTCTTTTTCGGCGATGGGAATTTGATTATAGCCGGAGTAGCCATCCAAAAAGAAATAGTATTCATGCCCATCCAATCGTTCTAGCATTTGGTCAATGAAAGGTAATGGAAGTGGTCTTTCCGTGTCGCGGCGTTGAGTTTTCTATAATCGATGCATACTTGCCACCCAGTTTGGGTGCGAGTAGGTATTAACTCATTCACCTCATTAGTTATGACCGTTATGCCCGATTTTTTTGGGACAACGTGAATGGGGCTAACCCACTGGCTATCAGAGATAGGGTAAATGATACCACCATCAAGATATTTTACGATCTCCTTTTTAACAGTCTCTTTCATGACTGGGTTGAGTCGTCTCTGTGGATCCCTTGCTGGCTTGGCATCATCCATTATATGAATATGATCTTCAACTATTAGGGGACTAATCCTCTTGATGTCCACCATAGTCCAGCCAAAAGCTTACCGATTGCTTTGCAAGATCGTCAAAAGGGCTTTCTCTTGCTCTGGGGATAGAGAAGCCGAGATGATAATAGGAAGGGTCTCATTCTCACCTAAGTAAGCGTTTTTAAGGTGAGATGGCAATAGCTTGAGTTCGAGTGTTGGAGGTGAAACAATTGAAGATAAAATCGGTGAAATTGTCTCAAACTCAAAGGATTCCGATAGAGGTTCAAAACGAGTGTAAGCAACCGAGTCGGATGGTTCAGCTAACTCATCCGAAAATTCAAAGGATTCAAACTCGGGTGGTGATTGTTCAAGATCGTTCGAGAAAGTGAAACACTCATAGTCATTATCAGGCGTGAAAGCAGTATCAGATTCAAGAAGGAACGCACTAGTGGCGTCAAAATTGCTGTGATCGAACAGAAATTTCTCGAGCTCACAGTCCTCCTGGGTGATCTCTTGGATCGAGCAAACATCAAGTATATTAGCATTAGGTTCCGAGGGCTGATTCCCCAACTTAAAAATGTTGAGTTCAATTGTCATATTTCCAAAAGATAGGTTCATCGAACCATTTCCAAATCCAGTTCCACCCTATCCCCACATCTGGCATTTCGACAATTGATCACCGCATTAGAAGTTGCAAGGAATGGACGACCGAGTATCACCAGAATTTGATTCCGGGGGTTAGCTACAGGCTGTGTCCAAAACAATAAAATCAACGAGGAATATAAAGTCCCCAACCTTTATTAACACATCCTCTAGCTCACCCTTAAGATGGGTGATAGATCGGTCGGCCATTTGGAGAGTACAATGTGTAGGTTTCAGCTCTCCGGCACCTAATTGCTCATATACTGAATAAGGAAGTAGGTTAACACTGGCACCAAGATCTAAAAGTGCGCGGTTGATGTTCTTATCCCTTATAGTTATTGAAATCGTAGGACACCCAGGGTCCTTTCGTTTTTGAGGTAAAGGTTGGGTAAGATCATCACTCACGGCACTAGCTAAGAAAACTTTCTTAGGTACCTATGATTTCCTCTTCTTAGTGCAAAAGTCCTTCAAGATTTTTGCGTAAGAAGGGACTTGTTGGATTGCATCCAAGAGGGGAATGTTAATATTAACCTGTTTAAACAACTCCACAATCTTCTCCATTTATGGATTTTGTTTATTGGATCTCAACCGGTTTGAAAATGGAACATTTTGAAAATTGGTTGGGTCCAATGCTTGTGGAGGAGATTGTGGAGTTGGAACGGACTCTAGAACTGGTGATTTCGTGGA
Source organism: Agapanthus africanus (assembly GCA_030015575.1). Classification (NCBI taxonomy): domain Eukaryota; kingdom Viridiplantae; phylum Streptophyta; class Magnoliopsida; order Asparagales; family Amaryllidaceae; genus Agapanthus; species Agapanthus africanus. The sequence goes on from CM057339.1 coordinate 726,472,849, forward strand.
GTGAGAAGTGGGTACGTTCGGAATAGTAGAAGAAGAAAAGCCTTTTGAAAAATGGAGAACAGGCTCAGAAGACGAAGAAGAAGAAGAAGAAGAAGGAGAAGAAGAAGCGGCGGCCGGGGTGTCATTATCAGTGCCAACGTTGTTGTGCAACATCCTTCCAGATCTCAATGTAGTCACGGCACTCACATTATGGTTTTGTTGTTCAAGAGCAACATGTGCATTTTGTGGGTGACCAGGATTTGGCAGTGGTTGAGATGGAAGCTTCCCCTTCTCTCGCTCGCTTAAAGCTGCATTTAGTTGTGCAATCTGGGCTTCAATGGTTTTGATGCTTTTCCCATGTGATGCAGTGTGTTGCACCAAAGACTGAATAGAAGACTGGATGTTGGCTTAGGATTGAGTTAATTGTTTTAAAAACGCCTCCAGACTTCTTTCTAACGAGAAAACCTTATCGTTATTTGGCGGAACAAAATTGTTTTGAGGAAAAGAATTGTTGGGTATAAAATTGTTCATTTGATTTTGGTAAGGTTGGGGTTGGAAAGGTTGCCGATATTGAGTTTGTTGAGGAGCTTATTGTTGAGGAGGAGGCCTCTGGAAATTGTTGATGCCTTGGAATTGTTATTGTTTTTGATTCCAAGCAAAATTGGGGTGGTTCCTCCAACCAAGATTGTAAGTTGAAGAGTATGGATCATTTCTTTGTCTCTGCTGAAAGGCAGCATTGACTTGATCCTGTCCTTGAGCAGGTAGGTTGTAAGGACACACTTCGGTCAAATGGGATGGATCCGAACAACAAGTGCATATAGTGCGAGGGGGAAAAGCAGGGGCAGGATAAGGCGATGAGAATTTGCTCTCAATTGCTTCTAGTTTTCGTGTAATCGCTGCCATTTCGGCTTTCATTGCAATTGACATATCGAGTTGATGAACGCCTTCCCTAGACGGACCGGAGGAAGTAGATGAAGTGGACGAAGTGGTCGGTCTAGTGCTTTCCCACTGAAGAGTTTGTTCAGCAAGATTGTCGAGAAATTGACAAGCTTCCTCGTCAGATTTGGATAAGAAGTGGCCTTGACAAATGGTCTCCAGCAACTGCTTAGTTTCTGGGTTCAATTCTTCGTATAAGGTCTGGCAAAGTTGCCATCTCTCAATACCGTAATGAGGGCACTGAACAAGAAGGTCTTTGTATCGTTCGAAACACTTCCAAAAAGGTTCGGAAGGAAGCTGGGAAAATTGGTTAATTTCATTTCGTATTCTCGCGGTCTTGTGATGTGGGTAAAACTTTTTAAGAAACGCTTTAACAAACCCTTCCCAACTGTTTATGGAATGCGATGCAGTACTATATAGCCACTTTTCAGCTAGGTGACACAATGTGAAAGGAATGACTCGTAGCCTTATAGCATCATCGGACAGTTGGGTTGTCTTCATCATTGCACAGACGTTCTAGAATTTGTTGATGAAGATATAGGCATCTTCGGATTCCAGTCCGTGAAATTTAGGCAACATGTTGATGAAGTGGGGCTTAATTTCAAAATTGTCCCCATTTGCCGGCGGTAGTGAAAGATAGGTAGGCAGTGCAGAGCGGGTAGGATAGAAATGATCCTGGAGCGCGATTCGCTGTGGCGCTTCAACAGGAGGTTGTTGCGGGTTATTCACACCCAGTTGAGGTGGAATCAGTCCTGAGGTAGGTAAAGGGTTGTTAGGATTGAATCCTGACATCTCTTTAGAAGATGATGAATGTGAAGATGAAGGTGAATGGACAGAATTCCGGTCAACGTAGGAGTTAGCCGGCAAAGGTAAGGATGAAAAAGGAGTGGAGGGAGTTTCGACTTCGGAGTCGATCGCGTAGTCTGTAGCGACTAACGAAACACGGACTAAACGGGCACTAGTGTCCCGAGTCCAACCGGACATACACTAAACGAGTTTAGTGTAGTCAAAACGTAGAATGTGAAGGTAAGAAAACATCAATGGGGAAATGTGGATGATAGGTGGGGGAAATGGGATTCTAGCGACAAAGGGTAAGTTTTTATAAAAAAATTGTTTTTCAATTTTTACTTTTTTCAAAGAGTTTTGCAAAAATTTGTACGGAACTACAGCTCAATTTCAAACAACCACAGTTTAAACATGCATAATCAAACCTAGAGCTAGGGTCTTCTAAGTCAACTGACTGCTCCTAACTGTTCCAAAGCGACAAGTTGTGAGATATCCCTCAAATCGCTTCTTCACCGCCAATTGTGGCCAGGTAAGCACAAATGAAGAAACGAGGGTCCCGCTCACGAATCACCGTGAGACGGGCCTTTTAAAATTACCTTTCTCACTTGTCTAGCCTAGGCAACACAAAGTCAGGTTTAGATAAACGACTGAATGCCCACAACCTTCCTCTGTCCTAATGAGCGTGACAGTCCTTAATTGGCTGAGTCTAGATATTTTTTAATTAATTCAAGGGTGATACATATGCTTTTAGTGATTTCTGGGGTCTTAGCAAGGGTAATGAAATCCCCACCAAATCTTAATTGGTGTTAGAGCCCCTTAGATTCCGTTTTAAATATGCAAAGCAGTAACACACCAAAATCTAAAACACTTGCCAAAATTTTTTTCTTTTTATTTGCGGTGCAAAGAATCCTGCATAAAATGATTTATTGGATAGGAGAAAGATTCTGTGCAAAGAAACCTGCAGGAAATTTTTTTAGTGGAGCTTAGGGGGTGGAAGAGAAGAAAAAAGATACTTACAGAGATTTTCAGTTGTTGACGTCACCTTTTGACCGCGGTCCCGCGGTCAAATGCCCACTTTTGCAGTGGTTCCGCGGTGGATCAGTAGGTTTAGATCTTCAAAAATTTTCTCTGTGCTGATTTGGTTCTTCTCTGTCTCTTCAGATCCTCTGTTTCTGGATTTGTTCACTGAGCTTGCTCCAGATCTGAATCAGTCCGTTTTCCTGTCCTGCATAATTCGCATAAAAAATAACAAGATGATTTTTTTTGTTTTTTTTATTTTTATTTTTTATATTTTTTTATTTAATTAACCCGAAATTACAAAAAGAAATAAACTACCGTCTCCCCGGCAACGGCGCCATTTGATTGATAGAGATTTTCTGTGTTTAAATTTACCACAGTCAAGACGGTGTCGCTTGGTAGCTAGCCGGTTGAGTACGAGTCGATCCACAGGGAAATGGTGTCCTTTTCTTTAAATTCTAACGAGTTAAGTCCTAACTTTGGTAGGTTTTGTTTTAAGATCTAAAAATGAGAATAAATTGATATAAATGCTTGCTAGGGTTAGGATTAGGTTATTTCGAAATATGGATTCTTCTCACTACTTTCAATGCCCTAGTTAAGAATATAGGTGTTAGGCTAATAGTCAACAACGGGGATTAGCACGATTAGGAAGAAACTTAGTTTCTTCCTTTTGATCCTTATCCGTCCGTTCTTGGCTCTTAACCCTAACCTCTGGTTAATTCAATCACAACCGGTCTAACTAGGGAATCACCGCTATCATGTAGGATAGGGTGTCATAGTGAGCGGATTATGGTTGATTTAAAGAGAGTCCTTAATTAAAATTATTTGGGTAAAGAAAAGAGTGAGAGAGATTTCCTTCTCTCAAACCTTCCCTCTCCTATCCCTAACAAGAAAGGAATTACTCACTCATTAGGAAGATACCAATAAAATTCATTTTTTTAATAGATGAACTAAATTGCAAATAATAAAAGAACAGATAAAAATTGCAGGAATTAAAATTCAGATAAAAAGAATGCGAGATAAAAATAAAACTTACTTTATTGATGTCCTCTCAAAAACCCATTACAATTGGAATTTAAATTTAGATCTAGAAATTAAAAAGAGGCCTAAAAACTAAAGAGAGATATGCCTTCATTTGGCTTTCAACTCTCCTATTTATAGATAGGAAAAACCCTAGGTTATATTCTGATCCACACATGAATTTACAAAACCACCCTAAGAAAACCGGGTCAAAGCACCGACACCTCCACCGACACATGCACCGACACGTGCACCATACGGCCGCAGTTCTGCGGCAAAAAGGCCTGCTTGGCCGCGGTTCCACGGCCATTTGGTGGGATCTTGGGCTCAATTCTTCAGGATTGCTTCATGTTGCTTTTACCTTCTGTTTTCTTCACTTGGTTCCTCAGAATCTCTTCTATTTTCTTCCAGATTTCCAACAGTGCGGAATGATGTAGACTTTTGCCTTGAGCTTCGCGTTGAAGTTTTGAATCTTGTGCTGCCCTTGTGCTTTGTGCATTGAACTGTCTAATGATTTTCATTTGTTCGTTGAACTGGTAGGCTACATCATACAGATTCATCTATTGTTGGTCGTAGTCTCACATTTGTAGCGACTTTTCATGAATTTCACTGTAACGATCTGAGAACCTGTAACCTGCAACTATTTAGAAGACATGAATCAAAAGCACCTATTTATATGTAATGTGATTAAGAATGGGCGATATAATAATGAAAAATTCTGATATGAGCAACTAGATATCTGTATTTTATATGATATGATTTGGCATACGCGACTATAGATCCGTACTGTATTGATTGGATAATATCTTATGAGGGTGATTCCGTACATGATGTGATGATGATAGATTACCGAATACGACCGATATTCATTTGACTCAGGAAGTCATATTAAATCCCCATTGAGACTTTATGAGATATTTAGAGCTATACTTATTTTAAAAACTAACGATCTGTTTCCTACTTTAAAATGATAATATCAAGGATGCGCTACGAAATTTCAAATGATATCTATTTCAAAAATATCGTTGTCTCCTTATTTCCAAAATAACACTTCGTTCTATTTTAAACTATAACTGTATAGCTCGTAAGTAATTATTTATATTAACGCCTGTTCACGTTATGATTATTCTACTTTTTATATGCACGCATATCGATTACTTTATTGTATACGCTACGCTTATACCATTAGTTTGAATGAACTTTGTAGGAAAATTTACAATTGACATGTTATACGAACATACTTGTAGAACACTGCACAACTATCAATGATTGCTATGTTGCACATATCTGGAACATCGTAGTTCATTTATACCAATTCTATTTCGAGTATCTCTTTATTGATGGTATTTTCCTGATTTATTGTGTTTTGGGTGCGAATAGTGTATTTGACATTTGTATTTGCATCCGACCCGACCCGCTTGCTGGAAACCAGTCTTGATTCCTATTTATCTTTTATCCCGGCTTGTTATGTGGATCCGTGCACTTTCATATTTTATATACTGCATACTGGTATTTTATCTGGCATCTGCATTTTTATATATAACATTTAAAGTCAAGAAAAATATTTTTAAAATATCTAGCATGGCCTGTATGATACCCCTAACCCTGTCGTAGTATCCGCGCATCTTGTTCTCGTCCCGTTCAGTAAAACAGACCTGTTTGGATGGCTATGTGCACGTGCGTGCATCCGTTCTTGGGGGTATAATTTTCGTTATCCGGATATCCAATTTTGGTTTTGGTTGACACGTATATTTTCCGTATTTTAAAACTGGATTTTTAGATCCGACCCGGGCATGTTTTGGTCTATTTTTGTATTAGCCAGAAAACTTAAATTTCCTAATATTTTATTCTAATAGACTTTAACAGTTAAATGTATACATATGATTTTATTTACCAAAATAATTTTTGAAAAGATTTTTAAAACAGTAAACTCACAGATCTCTCTCTCCCCCCTTTATTATATTATTTTTTTTGTTTTAAACCCTATATCCCCACGTCTCTCTCTCTTTCTCTCTCTCTCTCTCTCTCTATCTCTCTCTCGCTTTCTTACTCTTCTCACGAACACTGTGCCTGCGAGGATCTCGTCACCCCCTCTACACTATCGTCACCTCCCTTCTTATTCATCTTCTTTATATTCTGCTGCCTCCCCTATCGCAAACCCTAACCCTAGCCGTTTCCACCTTCTCACCCTCGTTATCATCCCTTCGATCTCGCCTCTTTCTCCCTCCTCCTCTCCTCCTCGAACACCTACAACCCCGACTCTCTCCCCTGCACACCCGAAACCCACAACCCAAGAAACCTCTGTTTTCCCGACCTCACGCCGTTGACCTCGACCACCCCTCACCCTCGTCAAACACCCTCGTATCCATGCCCTCTTCCTCACCACCACCTACCCTCTTGAGCTCCCCCATTGCAAACCCTAGAACCCTAGCACCCCACTGCCCGATCCTAGAAACTCCATCACCTGCACCTCGCCGTCGACCGATCACTGTAGTCGACGACTCCCTCGCCTCTACCTCCTCTGTCCCATATCCAGTGAACCCAAAGAACCAATCCTCTCTCTTCTTCATCCTCCTCTTCTTCTTCTTTTCTCATCTCCTTCTCTTTCTTGATCTTGGTTTTTCCGTTCACCGCCGGAGCCGTGCTCGACGCCGACGATCCAGGCGATCCAGTGAACGTCTCTTACCTGCGTGATTACCCTCTTGCCTTGCCTAGACCCGTCCTGCGTGCCGTGTGTGTGTTGCGATGATTACCCGACATCGGACGTGCCGTACACACCCATCATGTTTTCCGTTCAGGAAAGTTTATCTTGCTACATGCTATAATACTTATCTTGCATCCATATGAATACAAATATTACATGTTGATTGCATCGTATATCCATACTAATGTTTTACTGTTTTTGGATACCCGTATGCATCCATATCATTTAACATGCATATAGCTGCATTTACAGATCATATTAATTCATGTTATTGTTATAATAACACCCCATGCTTAATAATGTGCATCACACTTAGTCTTGGAGTTGTAAATGTAACCCTGATCGATATTTGTGTATCCATACCATTAATTATATCTAGTTGCATGCCAGGTCACGTTATTTCATATTACCGCTATATTAACACCCCATACTTAATAATGTGCATCCCACTTAGTCATGGAACTGTAGTTGTAACCCCTAATAGTTATTTATGCATCCATATTTTATTGTGTATCCATACCATTAATTCTGCATATCTAGTTGCATGCCATATTATGTTGATTCATATTGTTGTTACATTAGTACCCCCTTACTTGATAATATGCATCTTACATAGTCATGATGTAACCCCTGATAGATAATTATGCATCCATGCTTTTATCGTACATTCGTACTTTTACCCTGATCCAATACTTGCTACATTTTACTGTTGGGCACCCATTTGATACATTATGCACTACTTGACATGACCTGATACACCTCTACCTGACATGTTACCTGATCCTATTTCTAATACCGACAATCCTGACATGTTGTCTCGATGGACATATCCTGTTGTCTGTATAGACAAACCTGTACCTACTTGATCCTGTGTTGGCATTAGCTCCAGATTTATCAATACCTGACTTAGACACATAACTTGGGGGTAAGGGGAAATCAATGATGAAACCTGACTTATAACTCAACAGTTCGACGTTTATACTGATCAGTTTTACGGGCTAGGCCAGCCCTGGGATGCTGCTGCTGACAGCATTCATCTGTACATGTTTCCTGTTTAATGCCTAGCGGCATGTCTCGGTTTCAGCCCGAGAATCTGTACCGTGGTCCCGGGCACGCACGGGATACTATTGAGTTACATCGACGATTCATTAAATTGATTTCAAAGACTTGAGAGTAGTTAACCCAGTAGTTTAGTTCAGATTACTCACCGCACGTCACATGTGCTTATACTCTTTACTGTTCCTTTCGTGTTACTGTTATACTTTTATTACTGTTCATACTCGTGCCTGCATATCTTGTTACCTCCTGTTTATATTACTGTTGATGTTGTGACACGCTGACGTCTAGGTTTTGCATGGACCAGATCTTCTACCCTTGTCGCAGGCCGAGCAGGAGTACTTCAGTCGACAGGCCGAGCAGTAAGGACCTGTTAGCATTCTAGTGTAGTTTCCTTTCAGCATTTTATTTCCAGATGTGAGCCCGTATTTGGGACGTACCTTCCAGATTGTTATTGTTATTGGATTTATTGCTTCCGCATATTATTCCTTAACTCGTTTATTCTGGCTCATGGACATGTACTAGATAGTTTATTTTATTTCTACTGTTCATGATATCTTTTAGACAGCCGTAATGTGACCGTGGAGGGATATTTCCAAGCCACAGGTATCATGGTTGGCTCTGTCACGTGTCGATCTTAGCGCACTCTGGGAAGTGGGGCGTGACAGAGTTTGTTTGGTATCAGAGCCATGTAAGTCTACGGTAGCGCCCCGACCGTCTTTCCGAGGCCAAAATGCGGAAACGAAAACTTTTTCAAACTTTAAACTGGCGCTATCGTATGCTTAAAACCCGGATCGAACCATTAACCTATAACTACCTATCTAGAGAAGGGATAGAAAGGCTATACCGATCGATCCGTGTCCTTCGGTCTTTGGCCACCATCCCAAGCTCCCCGCGACAACTCCGGTCTCGATCTCCTCGTCGGAAAGGGCACCACATCTACGAGTCTTTTTACGAGCTCCCTCTTCATCCGAAACAACTCGCGCACGAAGTGTGCTAGCCGACGTATCCAAGGTGATGTAGAGAATATTTGTGATCACTTTGTCTCTTGCATCCATTGATTAGATGGAGGTTGAAGGTGTTGCCATTACTGGAGGCTATGAGCTAGAGGAAGAAGAAGGAGGAGAAGCTTTCTCTTCTTTTCTTTTCTTGTGTTGGAATGATATGATAAAATGAGAGAGTATTAGATAAAGAATAATACAAGAGGAAAACTACAACCATATGGTTGCCTTTCTCTCTCTCCTTATCATTTCAACACAATTCCATCACATTATGTGACACATGCACAAAGAAAGAGACCATGAGTCACCACTTGTGCATGTGTCATAATAAATGCTCCTTATCATGACATATAGCTCACAATTTCCATTTACAAACATTAATCCAAATGTTTGCAACAATAAAAAGATACGGCAACATCTAAAGTAAACTCGTGACGGATCACAAGGATACCCCTCACCTGTATATACATACCTGCACCCGCATTCCGACTGAACGCGAATGCGATGAGACTAAAGTAATCCAACAAATCTAATACTAGGATCCGGCTTAAACCAAAGCCCACTAGTATGATCCGTCCGATTATGATCCGTGCAATACCGCACGTATATGATCGAACCCTGCCATATATCATACGACCTCTACAACGTTTCGCCCGAAACTTGAGAAACTGTCTGTGGGGGACTCTAAAGACTCGTCAATATTTTGATTGTGGATTTAACCACTAGCACGTCAGAGGTATTAGCCGTACGTAACGGGCTACCAGGTATTGACCAAAAGGGAGGTCGATGAGCGAACTCATCCTGACACCCTACTGAGCCTGTCAGTGACAATATCCGTATAGTCCGGTCCGTTCGTCTATGAGCATCGTATGGCGGGCCTAGGGGGTTGGTAAAAGTCAGACCCCCAAAAGCGGTACAAGTCGTGTCGGAGTGTAGCCCAGAACACCTTGAGATACTACTGGAATACCTACCAGTAAATCTCCTGCCTTGGCCAAGTACTTCGTGTAATGGCTCTCCTAGACACAGTGCGATCTCACCTCCAATACCGGGAGAGACGAACCCCTGCCGATCAGCTCACTGCCTCCATGTGGCTAGGGACTGTACCCAATTAAAACCTGTTTGCACGACTCCTTTGAGCCGTGGTAGGGTAATAATCAAAGTACAGTGGGAACTCACACGAGATAAATGACGATCTCAGGTCGATGAACTAACCTGTACACATGTCACCAGGGAACTGCTATCTGACGTCAGGTATAATACCAACTAGCATGTTCCCAGCGAGTCCTGTCCGGTGTACTCATAACCCAATGAGCACCTGTATACATCCTAGGTGAACCAACTGACACCAATGGCTTGTGAGACCGGCCACCGCCCCTCGTCGGGGTCTCGACTGTATACACTAGTCTACTAATGGAGTATCGATGCCCGGTCTCGAAACTCCCAAGACTAGGGACCACTTTAAGGATGTGCTTATAGACCCCAGCTCCCACGTATATGATCGCCATAATACTGCTGGCAGTCAAGCAAGAATCCTAAGGGCTCTATCAACGTGTAATAGCGATCTGTAAGGTCACCTAAAGCAGTACACGATGATAAAGATAAACCATGGTAGCATACTATTCTCTATCAACGTGTAATAGTGAACTACAATGTCACCTAAAGCATGTACACGATGATAAAGACAAACCAGATAGTATACAAACCTTTCGAGTAAGACTGTCCTACCGGTATAGGTCCTCCCTCAATCATTGCAATCACGTGCCTGCGATCCAATAACTGACTCTGAGGGCACTATATCCAACAATCTCCTACTTGCACTCAAGGTTAATTATTGCGATGTCGCATACTCACAGCCCGTGTGATACCGAACACCCAACTCCTCCACTAATCAGTCTCACAAAGCCCGTTTGCGAAACTATTGCGTTCGAGGAATAACCTCAGTGAGTGGATCCGCTCTGATGTTTCTTTCTATATCTCTCTTTATCTCAAGTTCGCGGAGAAAGCCATCTCCCGAAATGAGCAATACCTGTCTTAGAATATGTCTGGATATCTGATGGGACCTAGCTCATAAATGAACTCCAAATCCAAACTTCTTAGACTGTATCGTCAACTGAACTTAATCAGTATCCTGCGCCATGCCTCCCTCAGTATCCCCTTGGACCACCTGTCCAAACTACTGCCCTTCGTCAGAGGGAAAACTACAACTCTGACCGCCACTCTGTCATCCAGGTCACCTTGGAAGCCTGGAATGATAACCGTCTCCCGAATGAGGCTGTCGTTATCACTTCCCTAGAACATCCACTTATGTTTTAAAACTGCTTCCGAACGTTTCTCCAGGATAGGATTAATATCAACTTACTGCATCTCGTGCAAAAACAATATCTGGTGTGGTACTTGACATCGCATGATTGACTCAATTGCCTAAGCAAGTGATCTGCCAATCATGCACATCCCTCTCCCCTTTAGTCTGTAAGACACCTTTAGAGAGGGTGACTCCATCACCTGCAGGTACACTACCGTGCTAGGAGTCGTCCATTCTAAATACCTTTAGAATATTGTCTAAGTACCCAGATTGGGAAACCACCCAAATCTAGATCTAAAACCATAGATCTAGTGACCAGAATATCTGATATAATATCCATGTCCTCTGTGGAGAAACCACTGTGTGACAACCAAAGTATAACCGATCGTAGTATAGGAATTTCACTTCCTACTCTGTGTATGTCATCCATATACCAGGACATCACACCCTACTACCTTCTTAACAGATCCATCCCTATTCTGATGAAGTCAAACCTATGACTGTCACATCAGAAATAAATGATCTATCTCCGCTATATCTGCTTTAGTCTATAAATAGACATAAGCCACTTGTCCACTAATGTTTCCGCTGCTCCCACTGACTACGAAAACCCTCTGGCAAAGTCATATACACGTACATTTCTAAAGCTAGTTTAGAATGACGCTATACTCATCCTGCTGCCGGGTCTCACAGTCTGGAACAACAACAATGGCAAGTCCGTCCTTGAGGCTACCGGAGTACCTCTCGGATGCCTGAGGTTACCCACCATATCTGCGGAGTAGCCAATGGAATGTCAAACCAGATTGAATCTTTAGGTTCTTATCAAATTTTCAGTAATCATTTGCGGTTCTGGAATCACTTCCAGTTCTACCATACTCCCACTACTGTTTTCTGAAAAAATCCATTTTACTAAAATTGTGGCGAGTCAAGAACAATATCATTATTGATCTTCCAGACGGTAGAAAGTCAACCCTCGTCATAGCCCGGGTCAACCCACAAACAGCCATTACAGAAACATGTCTTGAGTTATCCAGAGTCTGGTTTTAAGCATAAGCCGGACAACTCGCCGTACCTTAACATCGTTAAGATATGAACCGTTCTATATCTAATATAGAAACAGAGGCACTGATTTAATTGGAACCAGATTCAAATCATGTAGCTGTCTCCAGTGCATGTCAACTAAATGGAAGGAGGCCTATCAGCATTACTCAACTTGGGAATACATCTAGATATGAGTAACCTAAAAGAGAAGCAAGTTCTAATAAAACCATTACTATCAACTGAATACCGGATACAAGTATCCACATCTTCGATCACCTTGAAGAATCCTGATACTTGCAACACCTGGTTCTCTACTTTATTCTTATACCTATAACTTCTCAAAACTTGGACCTTGTGTTTCTACGAAACTCTTGTCTAAGAACTAGAGACGTCATAAGTAAACAGAATATAGTACGAGTACCAACCCCTCTGTCCTCATGGACACTGGACAACATACAATACTCTGTATAAGTCCCCTGAGTCTAATAACTCAAACCCTGTGTGTCGTAGGTTGAAAACTGTACTTATGGTTAAGAAGAATTACACCGCTGTTTAATGCTCCTTACCTAACCATCCACTGATATAGGTAAATGTCATAGACATAATTTCAAAACGTTATATCTCACTCTATAAAAACAGACGTACAGATATATCAATTTGAAATTGGTGCATAACAACGGATATTCAAAACCAAATATTTGCCGTCCGGCAAACAACCCAGGCGATTTCCTCAAATATCACCAATTACAACGAATCCCGATATAATGAGGATGATCACCCAATTCCCAATAACTTACTCCTACTCATCATCTGTAAAACCATACAAATGTGAGAATCATACCTGGTAAATACATACCCTGGAGAAAGTACTAATTGGGAAATCAGTTTTCTATTAACAATACACAGTGAAACTGAAATATGAATATGTTTCGAAGGGGTATCCGGGTATTCTTAATAATGCCTCTTCCATTATCAGATTCACAACTGTAACTGTATATTTCTTTGTCATCTCTCCAAATCCCTTTATATGTCTTTAGTCATTACCTTTTGTACACCCCTTTAGGCCAAATGGTTTTCTTCCTTCCCTACCGTTCGGCACCAGCCTATGGTTTGGAAGGAGACTATCCAATAAACATAATGAGTGTACTCTCCTAATCCTAGGAGTACTCGTAACCTGAGAGAAGGTGAAGATAAAAGACAACTGAATAAACCTTATTCCTATTTCTCCTGAACCAGAATCCATCCCCGAAGTGGAACAAGTTCCTTCGAGTTCGTATATAACCATACGATGGAGTATCCAAAAAAACTGTGGATTTTCGTAGTGATACGGAGTGTTCTGGAGAAATACAAAGGTGATGTAGGATTGGCGAAGAAATACTTGGTTTGGTCGTGAATAGCAGTCGCGATTTACTTTGCCCTCCTTCTAATCCCTTTATTTGTCTTACTTATTGCCTTCTGTACACCATCGTTAGGCTAAATGGTATTCTTCATTCCCTACCGTTCGACACCTGCCTATGGTTTGGAGGAAGACTATCCAATTAGCGTAATAGGTGTACTGTCCTAATCCAAGGAGCACTCGCAACCTGAGAGAGGGTAAAAGGAAAAGACAACTGAATAGTCCTATTCATTTTCTCCAGAACCGGAAACCATCCTCGAATCTGGAACAAGTTCCTTCGAGTTTGTATATAACCATACGATGGTTTTATCCAATGGAAGTGGACGTTCGTAGTAATACAGGGTGTTCTGGAGAAAAGGGTAAAAGTAGGAGTGGCAATGAGGTATGCAACTCAGACAATCCAAAAGCCAGTGTTTTAAGAAGGTTCGGTTAATTTGGTCACTGAGTCATAGTCAAGGGTCGGGCCATGGTCGCTGCCAAAGAGAGAGAGAAAAGAAACACTCAGCGTGCACTCTAACCTAGATCAGAATGGTTATCACTTTATCTAATCAGGAAACCTCCCACTATAACCTCAAATTCTCCTCCAAACCTGAAAGAAGAATTAGTCGGGATCACCCGAGGAGTAAACCAACTCATCAGTGGGAATCGGCATCCAACTATCATCGCATGATAACGTGATGGAATCCACTCACGTTATCACACTCCAGAAGGTATGCGCATGCCTGGCAAGTTTAAGTTTCTTTAGAAACCCCCGATGTGATTTTTACCCCATGCTCTTATGACCTTGACGAAGGCTAACATATCATAAGTCACATGTCAAGTTCTACCCGTCATTGTCCAGGTTAATTTGAATCCACCCGTACATACCCTTGACGAAGGCCAAAATAGTAGTACGACTGTCCCAAACCAACGCATCTATCTATGCAGCAGAAAAGTAACAAATAGCTACCATACACTATGCCTTGACAAAGGCCAACATACATAGCATGAATACTAAGTGCTACCTTTCTGAAATGACGGAGGGCTACGAATGGTTTTTGGCGAAAAACCTTTAACATAATGAACTTGATATCGTTGAAGGAACCGGATAGCTTTTTATAAAAATATAGTGGCAAAAACCTTTGCTAAAGAGGCCACTCCCGGTGAAGGGATCTCGGCTCTTTCTCCGTAGAATGAGGTGCAGGATATTCCAACTGAATACCACGATGCAAAGAAAAAGGTAATCGACTATAGTGAAGTTATTACCCTGACGCAAATTTCTGTCCAAGGGGTCACTCCCGGTGAAGGGATCTCGGCCCTTGCCTCGTCGACTGAGGTGCTGGATATTCATAACCGAATACCACTGTGCAAAACAAAAGAGAACGTCCTTGCAATAACAGCTTTTTGAAAAAATGTTCCAACAACATCAAACATGTTTGTTTAGCTTGCATTGATCCGAATCAATGCAGTCCCATCAATTAATCACACCACAAAAAGAACGAAAATATGATGTACGTATATGCCATCCGCATTCGCCACTGGGTTCCGTCATCACCCGTTAGGTTACTTAACTAACGACAGAGCGGGGACTGGACTAGCGCGGGTGTAAAACATATACAACATCTACTAGTATATATATTAATATATAATAATCGCTCAAAGAATGATAAAATGCAATATCACAGAAATGTAATAAGCATCACAGAACAATACAGATAATCTGGGATCCCCGGGTTTCATAGAGCTGCTACTGAAATCCGACGTTCCCCTGGTCGTGTGGATAGCCTGTGCAATGAAATCCTAGACCCCTACGGGCGTGGCAAGTTACCCGCCAAAACCTGAAGCGAGGAAGCCCCTTTCAACAACGTGAATGGACCACCCAGCACTTCACGGAATCTGGTAACTTGAGCACCCCTCCTTGGGTCAACCTGTATCCCCTACGAGTGCGGCGAATAGCCCGCCAATTCTAGAGTGAAGCCCCCTCCGTCTCAAAGACATAAGATACGGGCCCGTTGCCCTCTAAAACCCGGCTACCCGTGCACCCCTCCGCGGGGTAATCCTAGTACAGAAAGTAAAATATACATACAACGGGTACATCGACCTCAGCCCGGTCGTGCCCCAAAAGAATAATATACAAACAGGCAGTGACAACAGTCCACATGTCGGACGCTCGCCCCGCAATATCAAATGTACAAATACAACCAAACAGTACTACCATTGCATCCTGGCTATCCACCATGACAAATCCGCAACATCACAGCACAACACAGAATATCAACGTGAATGTCACGTTCGCAAATCCGTCTAAAAGAACTATAGCAATTAGACAGGATTTACCGATCAAATGACATTCACGGTCGTAGATATAATGTAAATACTGTGAACTAACATGTTTAAAATTTTCGATCGACAAAATTTCCCGAAGTGGGCCCCAAGCACAATACCCAGTACTCAAAAAAATCTGGGCCCAAACAAAAATTACCAGAAACCCCAATTCCAACTCAGGGACCACTGTAGAAATTTTGGTGCCCTAAAGCTACAGTGTTGCGGCGGAACCGCGGCCAATACAAGGGTCATGCCGCGGTTCCGCGGCGCTACAGTGGGTTCAGGCACGCAATTTTCTACAGTGCTCCTAAAAAACCCAGCCTGATTTTCTGCAGCACACTAAATAATTTTTTGACCACAGGAAAAATTCGACAGAAACTGTGACTTGGAAATGCAGTTTCGGAATTTTCGTTCGATCGAAATTCTAAACACGTTAGAGCAAGCTAGTAAAGGTTAATGGCGTGGCTCTGATACCATGTAAGTCTACGGTAGCGCCCCAGCCGTCTTTCAGAGGCCAAAATGCGGAAACGAAAACTTTTCCAAACTTTAAACTGGCGCTATCGTATGCTTAAAATCTGGATCGAACCATTAACCTACAACTAGCTATCTAGAGAAGGGATAGAAAGGCTATATCGATCGATCCATGTCCTTCGGTCTTTGGCCAACATCCCAAGCTCCCCGCGGCAACTCCGGTCTGGATCTCCTCGTCGGAAAGGGCACCACATCTACGAGTCTTTTTACGGGCTCCCGCTTCATCCGAAGCAACTCGGGCACGAAGTGTGCTAGCAGACATGTCCAAGGTGATGTAGAGAATGTTTGTGATCACTTTGTCTCTTGCATCCATTGATTGGATGGAGGTTGAAGGTGTTGCTATTAATAGAGGCTATGAGCTAGAGGAAGAAGAAGGAGGAGAAGCTTTCTCTTCTTTTCTTTTCTTGTGTTGGAATGATATGATAAAAAGAGAGAGTATTAGATAAAGAATAATACAAGAGCAAAACTACAACCATATGGTTGCCTTTCTCTCTCTCTCTCTCCTTATCATTTCAACACAATTCCATCACATTATGTGACACATGCACAAAGAAAGAGACCATGAGTCACCACTTGTGCATGTGTCACAATAAATGCTCCTTATCATGACATATAGCTCACAATTTCCATTTACAAACATTAATCCAAATGTTTGCAACAATAAAAAGATACGGCAACATCTAAAGTAAACTCGTGACGAATCACAAGGATACCCCTCACCTGTATATACATACCTGCACCCACATTCCGACTGAACGCGAATGCGATGAGACTAAAGTAATCCAATAAATCTAATACTAGGATCCGGCTTAAACCAAAGCCCATTAGTATGATCCGTCCGATCATGATCCGTGCAATACCACACGTATATGATCGAACCCTGCCATATATCATACGGTCTCTACAACGTTTCGCCTGAAACTTGAGAAACTGTCTGTGGGGGACTCTAAAGACTCGTCATAACTTTGGCTGTGGATTTAACCACTAGCACGTCAGAGGTATTAGCCGTACGTAACGGGCTACCAGGTATTGACCAAAAGGGGGTCGATGAGCGAACTCATCCTGACACCCTACTGAGCCTGTCAGTGACAATATCCATACAGTCCGGTCCGTTCGTCTATGAGCATCGCATGGCGGGCCTAGGGGGTTGGTAAAAGTCAGACCCCCAAAAGCGGTACAAGTCGTGTCGGAGTGTAGCCCAGAACACTCTGAGATACTACTGGAATACCTACCAGTAAATCTCCTGCCTTGGCCAAGGACTTCGTGTAATGGCTCTCCTGGACACAACACGATCTCACCCCCAATACCGGGAGGGACGAACCCCTGCCGATCTGGTCACTGCCTCCATATGGCTCGGGACTGTACCCAACTAAAACCTGTTTGCACGACTCCTTTGAGCCGTGGTAGGGTAGTAATCAAAGCACAGTGGGAACTCACACAAGACAAATGACGATCTCAGGTCGATGAACTAACCTGTACACATATCACCAGTGAACTACAATCTGACGTCAGGTATAATACCGACTAGCATGTTCCCGACGAGTCCTGTCCAGTGTATTCATAACCCAATGAGCACCTGTATACATCTTAGGTGAACCAACTGACACCAATGGCTTGTGAGACCGGCCACCGCCCCTCGTCGGGGTCTCGACTGTATACACTAGTCCACTAATGGAGTATTGATGTCCAGTCTCGAAACTCCCACGACTAGGGACCACTTTAAGGATGTGCTTATAAACCCCAGCTCCCACGTATATGATCGCCATCATACTGCTGGCAGTCAAGCAAGAATCCTAAGGGCTCTATCAACGTGTAATAGCGACCTGTAAGGTCACCTAAAGCAGTACACGATAATAAAAATAAACCATGGTAGCATACTATTCTCTATCAACGTGTAATAGTGAACTACAATGTCACCTAAAGCATGTATACGATGATAAAGACAAACCAGATAGTATACAAACCTCTTAAGTAAGACTGTCCTACCGGTATAGGTCCTCCCTCAATCATTGCAATCACGTGCCTGCGATCCAATAATTGACTCTGAGGGCACTATATCCAACAAGCCATAGGATTTAGGTTAATCGGGTTTGATTCTTTTGTAGTTGGGTATTAGACCCAATACATGAATCATAAAACCTGTAATTTAGAACATGTCCTGCCACATTGTTATCGTAATTCTTGAATCATATCTTTCTCTTAACTCTTGTGTCTTGACGATATGCAAACAACTTTGCATCTCTGCTTGCAATCCTTTTTGGTTCCTTATTGTTTCTCCCTCCCTGTTCTTTTGATTCTGATACTAGGATTTAGACGACTTGAGTGGAGTTATGTGATTGTAACTATTTACCGCGGCGTGGTTACAATGCGGTACTCTATTTAAGTAACTTGGAGTTCTATTCTTGATTCATATCCTTGATTTATGGTCATTATTCATCGCAAGTTTTGAATCTTGTTTATCATACTAATCCTTTTCGATGTCTTGGTTTCAGGAACATGGCGGATAGAAATCTGCGATCGTTCCAGAGGCGTGTCGATGATGCCGCTTTGTTTGGAGTAATTCGTTGGATGCTGGAGAACCAGAAGCGGCAAACCGAGCAGAACCAGCGGTAAGCCGAAACTTTTCAGGAAGGTTTGCGGACCGTCCAGCATTCCGTAAACAGTGTTGCGGCCAAACCAGTTGAGCGTGTGGGTACCGTAGCGGATTTCAGGAGACTTGGTCCGTCCATTTTCACTGGTTTGGAGGAGCCGTTGCCAGCAGAGCAGTGGCTGGTTGATACGGAGAATCTGCTCGTTGCGGCATATATTCCGGAGGACAAGAGAGTGGATGTAGTACGCATCCAACTGGTGGACTATGTCCTCGAGTGGTGGCTCGTAGAAGAGACCTGTTTGCCCAAGCCGATCAGTTGGGCTACTTTCTTGAAGAGTTTCTTGGAGAAGTTCTTCCCGCAGACTGCACGGGAGGAAATGGAAGAAAGGTCTATCAGTTTAAAGCAGAATGACGGATCCGTGGATGCGCATGCGGCTGAGTGGACACGGCTCAGTCGATTCGCTGGAACTTTGTTTGCCAACGATGTTGATAGGGCACGAAGGTTTATGCGCAGTTTGGACGTGGAAATCTAGAGGCACATTATATCTCTGGAATTTACCACTTTCTTGCAAGTTCTAAAAGCAGCCAGAGAGCAGCAGAGCTTATCAATGAAGACTGGGGGTACGCAGCAGCAGGCAGTTATGGTACGGAAGCCGGCGTTTGTGCCGAACCGAGCTCCTATATGCAGAGGTATTCCAGTGAACCGACGTGGCATAGTACCGATGAAGAAGCCCGTCGTACCCGAGCAGAGAGGAAGGATGTTTTATGACTTTTGCCATCTACCCGGACATCAGCAGAAGGATTGTCGGAGGAAGCTTGGACTTTGTTTGGTTTGCGGATCAGCTGATCATACTATCAGTGTTTGCCCGTCGAAGCTTCGTTTGAAGGATAATGTTCAAAAGCCACCGCAGAGACAATTTCAGAGGCAGAAGCAGTTAACTCAGGGACCTAATCAAGCTCGAGCCTTTACCCTAATAGCTGATGAGGCCAAGGCTTCAGATGAAGTGGTTTCAGGTATCCTACATGTTCATGGTTTTCCCGCATTAGCATTATTCGATTCTGGTGCATCTCATTGTTTTATGTCCTCCAAGTTTATTGCTGCACACTCGATTTCTTGCACGATCCTGTCTAGTTGTTGGGACATACACACTGGGAACGAAAAGATCATATTTAGTAGCGGGTGCAAGGATTGTTCTGTTGTTATTTGTGGACGAGAGTTATTTGCAGATTTCTTGGTGATCGATACCAGTAGTTATGAGGTTGTCTTGGGAATGGACTTTCTCGGCACTTTCTATGCTCACATTGATTGTAGGGTAAAGAAAGTGCTTTTCCAGATTCCCGGACATCCGAAGTTTGTTTTTGCTGGAGGTAGCAGTTCCGTCGGGCCAGTCGAGTTTAGGGCTAGGCCGACAAACAGTGTTCTTTCATCGATAGATGTTGATAAGGAGAAAGCGCCAGCTGTAGTTCGAGAGTTCATAGACGTGTTCGAGGACATCTCAGGTTTACCACCAAAACAAGATGTGGAGTTCGCAATCGATCTTGTTCCGGGTGAAGCGCCATTCTCAAAGGCGTACTATCCAATGGCACCAGTGGAGTTGGAAGAAGTAAAGAAGCAGGTTACCGAATTGCTAGAAAAGGGTTGGATTCGCAGCAGCAATTCACCTTGGAGAGCTCCAGTTTTTCTAGTCAAGAAGAAAGATGGCACAAGGAGGATGTGCATCGATTATCGAGAATTAAACCGGGTGACTATTAAGAATAAGTACCCGATCCCTCGCATTGGCGAATTATTCGAGCAACTCAATGGCGCAAGGGTATTCTCGAAGCTGGATTTGCTGTCCGGATATCATCAGGTCTGAGTTAAATCAGAGGATATTTGTAAGACTGCGTTCCGAACTCGGTACGGACATTATGAGTATTTAGTGATGCCTTTCGGAGTCACGAATGCACCGGCGATATTTATGGACTTGATGAACTGAATCTTTTCACCGTTCTTAGACCAGTTTATAATGGTGTTCATCGATGATATTCTGGTCTATTCGAGGAGCCTAGAAGAGCATTCAGAACACTTGAAGATCGCACTGCAAATGTTGAGGCAAGAAAGATTATATGCAAAGATGAGCAAGTGCGAGTTTTGGCTTGAAGAAATGAAGTTTTTGGGGCATGTCGTATCCAGAGATGGAATCGCTGTTGATCTCGAGAAGATTGCAGTAGTTCAAGATTGGCCGATTCCGAAGAATGTAGCGGAGATCAGAAGCTTTCTGGGACTTGCAGGATACTACAGAAGATTCGTTGAGAATTTTGCTCGATTGGCTGAGCCTTTGACCAAGGTTACACGGAAGGAGGTACCGTTCGTATGGACGGATAGATGTGCGTCATCTTTTGAGGCATTGAAGCAAAAATTGATAACCGCTCCTATTTTGACCGTACAAGACGGTTCCGGGGGATTGGTGATTCACAGCGACGCATCTGGGAAAGGTTTGGGGTGTGTTCTGATGCAGCATGGGAAGGTTATAGCTTACGCATCGAGACAGTTGAAGACCCATAAGAAGAATTACCCAACTCATGATTTGGAGCTAGCAGCGGTGGTTTTCGCTTTGAAGATTTGTAGAGACTACTTATTGGGCGAAAGGGTCGAAGTGTTCACCGATCATAAAAGCCTAAAGTATGTGTTCACGCAGAAAGAGCTTAACATGAGGCAGCGTAGATGGTTAGAGCTGATGGCTGACTACGATCTTGATCTCAAGTATCATCCGAGGAAAGTTAATGTAGTGCTGGATGCGCTTAGTCGGTTGCCAACAATTCGGACGTTAACTGCACAGAGGGAGCTTATCGAAGATTTTCGGAGATTTGAGTTGGAGATTGTACTACCACATTCTTCAGGATAATTGATGCAGCTACAAGTACAGTCGTCGTTGATCGAGAATATTAAAGAGCGCAGTCACAGGACCCAAGATTGCAGAAGTTTCGAGAACAGGTTGAAGCGGGACTTCGAACGGACTTGTTGATTCATGAAGATGGTTCGTTGCGATTTGGTAGCCATTTGTGTGTGCCGAAAGGAGACATTCGCGAAGAAGTTATGAAGGAGGCGCACAGTTCCGCTTATTCC
The DNA here is from genome assembly GCA_030015575.1 of Agapanthus africanus. NCBI lineage: Eukaryota > Viridiplantae > Streptophyta > Magnoliopsida > Asparagales > Amaryllidaceae > Agapanthus > Agapanthus africanus. The sequence continues at coordinate 726,494,618 of CM057339.1, forward strand.
ATATATCCATGAGGCACGAAGATGTATCGTGATCTAAGACAATATTTCTGGTAGGAAGGCATGAAAAGGGATATTGCCCGCTTTGTAGCAAAGTGCTTTGTGTGTCAGCAAGTTAAGGCTGAATATCAAAGAGTAGCTGGTTTATTGCAACCACTTTCGGTTCCTCAGTGGAAGTGGGAACATATAACCATGGATTTCGTAACAGCTTTACCGCGGAGTCCAAAGGGCAATAATGCAGTTTGGGTGATTGTTGATCGATTGACCAAGACAGCTCATTTCATACCATTTCGAGTTGGTTAGTCAACGGAAGCGTTAGCAGAATGGTACATGCAGGAGATTGTGAGATTGCATGGAGCACCTGTGAGCATCGTCTCCGATCGTGATACCCGATTCTTATCGCACTTCTGGAGGAGTTTACAGGAAAGTTTAGGGACTCGATTGAAGTTTAGCACTGCTTATCATCCTCAGACAGATGGCCAGTCGGAGAGAACGATCCAAACTCTTGAAGACATGTTGAGAGCTTGCATGTTGGACTTCAAGGGTTCATGGGAGGATCATCTACACTTGGTGGAATTTTCTTACAATAACATCTTTCAGGCGACTATTCAGATGGCTCCATTCAAAGCGTTGTATGGTCGCAAATGTTGCTCACCTGTTTGTTGGGACGATGTTGGAGAACGAAGATTGTTGGGACCGGATTTGATCGTGCAAACAGTAGAGAAGGTTAATACTATCCGGAATCATATGAAGGCAGCACAGGATCGGTAGAAGAGTTGGGCTGATATATCGAGATGACCCCTAGAATTCGTTATTGGTGATCTGGTATTCTTGAAGATATCACCGACTAGAGGAGTGATTCGTTTTGGGAGTCGAGGCTAGCTTAGTCCTCGATTCGTGGGGCCTTTCGAGATTATGGAGCTTGTTGGAGAAGTGGCATATCGATTGGCTTTACCACCATCTTTGGCGAATGTTCATGACGTGTTTCATGTAACTCAACTCCGTAAGTATGTTCGAGATGAAACACACATGCTAGATCATTCGAAGCTAACTGTAAGGGAGGATTTGACCTTTGAGGAACAACCGATGTCTATTGTTGATCGAAGAGAAAAGGTCCTCAAGAACAAGGTTATCCCTCTCGTACTTGTTTCTTGGGGAAATCGCTCGCACGGAGAATCGACTTGGGGACGAGATTCGACAGAAATTTCCAGATCTCTTCTTGTAGATTCATGTTTGTTTATCTTTTCTTGTTCCTGGAATTTCGAGGACGAAATTATTTTTGTAGTTGGGTATAATGTAACACCCTAGTTCATTTATACCAATTCTATTTCGAGTATCTCTTTATTGATGATATTTTTCTGATTTATTGTGTTTTGGGTGTGAATAGTGTATTTGACATTTGTATTTCCATCCGACCCGACCCGCTTGCTGGAAACCAGTCTTGATTCCTGTTTATCTTTTATCCCGGCTTGTTATGTGGATCTGTGCACTTTCATATTTTATATACTTCATACTGGCATTTTATCTGGCATCTGCATTTTTTTATATAACATTTAAAGTCAAGAAAAATATTTTTAAAATATCAAGCATGGCCTGCATGATACCCCTAACCCTGTCGTAGCATACGCGCATCTTGTTCTCGTCCCGTTCAGTGAAACAGACATGTTTGGATAGCTACGTGCACGTGCGTGCATCCGTTCTTGGGGGTATACTTTTCCGTTACCCGGATATCCAATTTTGGTTTTGGTTGACACGTATATTTTCCGTATTTTAAAACTGGATTTTTAGATCCGACCCGGGTATGTTTTGGACTATTTTTGTATTAGCCAGAAAACTCAAATTTCCTAATATTTTATTTTAATATATTTTAACAGTTAAATGTATACATATGATTTTATTTAACAAAATAATCTTTTAAAATATTTGTAAAACATAAAACTCACAGATCTCTCTCTCTCCCCCTTTATTATATTATTTCTTTTGTTTTAAACCCTATATCCCCACATCTCTCTCTTTCTCTCTCTCTCTCGCTTTCTCACTCTTCTCGCGAACACTGTTCTTGCGAGGATCTCGTCACCCCCTCAACACTATCGTTACCTCCCTTCTTATTCCTCTTCTTTATATTCTGCTGCCTCCCCTCTCGCAAACCCTAACCCTAGCCGCTTCCACCTTCTCGCCCTCGTCATCATCCCTTCGATCTCACCTCCTTCTCTCTCCTCCTCTCTTCCTCGAACACCTGCAACCTCGACTCTCTCCCCTGCACACCCGAAACCCACAACCCAAGAAACCTCCGTTTTCCCGACCTCACGTCGTCGACCTCGACCACCCCTCACCCTCGTCAAACACCCTCGTATCCACGCCCTCTTCCTCACAACCACCTACCCTATCGAGCTCCCCCATTGCAAACCCTAGAACCCTAGCACCCTACTGCCCGATCCCAGAAACTCCATCACCTGCACCTCGCCATCGACCGATCACCGTCGTCGACGACTCCCTCGCCTCTACCTCCTCTGTCCCATATCCAGTGAACCTAAAGAACAAATCCCCTCTCTTCTTCTTCCTATTCTTCTTCTTCTTTTCTCTTCTCCTTCTCTTTCTTGATCTTGGTTTTTCCGTTCACCGCCGGAGCCGTGCTCGACGCCGACGATCCAGGCAATCCAGTGAACGTCCCTTGCCTGCATGATTACCCTCTTGCCTTGCCTGGACTCGTCCCGCGTGCCGTGTATGCGTTGCGACGATTACCCGACGTCGGACGTGCCGTACGCACCCGTCGTGTGTTCCGTTCAGGCAAGTTTATCTTGCTACTTTCTATAATACTTATCTTGCATCCATATGAATACAAATATTACATGTTGATTGCATCGTATATCCATAATAATGTTTTACTGTTTTTGGATACCCGTATGCATCCATATCATTTAACATGCATATAGCTGCATCTACAGATCATATTAATTTATGTTATTGTTGTAGTAACACCCCATGCTTAATAATGTGCATCCCATTTAGTCTTGGAGCTGTAAATGTAACCCCTGATCGATATTTGTGTATCCATACCATTAATTATATCTAGTTGCATGTCAGGTCATGTTATTTCATATTACCGCTATATTAACACCCCATACTTAATAATGTGCATCCTACTTAGTCATGGAACTGTAGTTGTAACCCCTGATAGTTATTTATACATCCATGTTTTATTGTGTATCCATACCATTAATTCTGCATATCTAGTTGTATGCCATATTATATTGATTCATATTGTTGTTACATTAGTACCCCTTACTTGATAATATGCATCCTACATAGTCATGATGTAACCCCTGATAGATAGTTGTGCATCCATGCTTTTATCGTACATCCGTACTTTTACTCTGATCCAATACTTGCTACATTTTACTGTTGCGCACCCATTTGATACATTGTGCACTACTTGACATGACCTGATACACCACTACCTGACATGTTACCTGATCCTGTTTCTAATGCCGACAATCCTGACATTTGTCCCGATGGACATATCATGTTGTCTGTATAGACAAACCTGTACCTGCTTAATCCTGTATTGGCATTAGCTCCAGATTTATCAATACCTAACTTGAACACATAATTTGGGGGTAAGGGGAAATCAATGATGAAACCTGACTTGTAACTCAACAGTTCGACGCTTATACTGATCAGTTTTACGGGCTAGGCCAACCCCGGGATGATGATGCTGACATCATTCATCTGTACATGTTTCCTGTTTAATGCCTAGCGGCATGTCTCGGTTTCAGCCCGAGAATCTGGACCGTGGTCCCGGGCACGCACGGGATACTATTGAGTTACATCGACGATTCATTAAATTGATTTCAAAGACTTGAGAGTAGTTAACCCAGTAGTTTAGTTCAGATTACTCACCGCACGTCACATGTGCTTATACTTTTCACTGTTCCTTTTGTGTTACTGTTATACTTTTATTACTGTTCATACTCGTGCTTACATGTTTTGTTACCTCCTGTTGATATTACTGTTGATTTTGTGACGCGCTGACGTCTGGGTTTTGCATGGCCCAGATCGGCTACCTTTGTCGCAGGCCGAGAAGGAGTACTTCAGTTGACAGGCCGAGCAGTGAGGACCTGTTAGTATTCTAGTGTAGTTTCCTTTCAGCATTTTATTTCCTGATGTGAGCCCGTATTTGGGACGTACCTTCCAGATTGTTATTGTTATTGGATTTATTGCTTCCGCATATTATTTCTTGACTCGTTTATTCTGGCTCATGGACATATACTAGATAGTTTATTTTATTTGTACTGCTCTTGATGTCTTCTAGACAGCCGTAATGTGACTGTGGAGGGATATTTCCTAGCCACAGGTAACATGGTTGGCTCTGTCACGTGCCGATCTTAGCGCACTCTGGAAAGTGGGGCGTGACAATATCACAGACATGCATGTTGCACAACACATCATTGGTACTTCCATGACACTATAAGACTGTTATACTACGATATATCCATGTAGATGTCGATACGATTTATCATGACTTTTCTATATACAGGGAATTGATTAGTATTTATATATATGATGTTGATAGGAATTGAGAGCTATTCTTATGTGAATACATTGATAGAACACTTGCACATCTACTAATGATTGCCATGCTGCATGAGCACAGACGCGTATGCTACACTACACATCATTAGTATTGCCATGACACAGTAGGAACTGTCGTGTCTGTTCGTGTGTTGACTATATATACACGACGCATTATGATACTTACTGATTTGAGATGCGAATACCATTGCCATGGGTATTCGTATATGATCGACATGAGTTTTATGATATTCTTATTCATGATGATATATCTCAGCGGTATGCGATACTGGTATATATATATATATATATATATATATATATATATAAAACAAATCATCAAAATGAATTATGCAAATGTTATTTTTCGGAACTTGATATTTTCCATGTATTGAGAAACCGCGATGTGATTTATAAAACTTGAGTATGTTTTTAAAAAAATATGCTTTTCTCTTGATATAATAATTTGACGTCCACCGTGAGCTTGATATTTTCTGATTTGATTTTATTCCGAACTTAGTGGGAGAGATATACGGTTGCAGATATACTATGTTATCCGGACTGAGTGGGGGAGTATACAATCGGATACAGGTGGACCTGTCGAGGCCGAGGGGCAGGAAGATCGCATGTGAGGCGGGGAGCCTAGCGAGAACACTCGATACCGGAGATAGATTAGAGCACGATGGATATCCGAGAGATACCGCCCGGGGCTATTGATATTGAGAGAGGACCGGTCTGACGAGACGGTACTTATGATATTTGGGTTTTACGTGTCGATACTGGACACGGGATTTATGATGATTTCGAGTGTCGATACCGGACACTCAGTTGATACGAGAATTTCGAGTGTCGACGATGGACACTCAATTGATGATATATATATATATAAGGAAAATATTCCATCCATAATATATACATATATATATATATATATATATATGTTAGTTGTATGTATGCCCTAGAGGCCAGTATTGTACAGATGATGTATATTATATTGGATGCTTGGACATATATAGAGAGGACTTTCTTGCTCGATATGATAGCATGCTATTTGGTTGCTCTTTAACTTAACATGTATACTTGTCTCTTTATACTGTCTTATAGTTACATGTTGGTAAAGCCCTTAGGATGTGTACTTGACTACCTGGACTATAATGCGGATCATACTAGTGGGGAATTGGTAGTCCATAAGTACATCCTTCAAGGTCCCTAGTCGTGGGTGTATCGAGACGGGGCATCGATATACCAGTGTAAACTGGCGTATACGCTTCTCGACCCATGAGATGGGCGATGGATGATCCCATATCCATTGGTGTTTGACATCGGAGATGGTATACGGGTGCTCAGTGGAGACTGGGTACACTGGACGGACTCACCGAGAACTCCCAGATGGTATTATACCTCACGTCAGATGGCAGTTCTCTGGTGACACTTGTGCAGGTTAGTCTGTAGACCCGAGGTCGTCATAGAGTCTTGTGTGATTCCCACTGTGCTTTGATTTACACCTTACCACGTCTATGAGGGCGTGCAAAATGGTGGTTTTTGGGTACAGTCCCGAGTCACATGGAGGCAATGAGCGATAGGAGGGGTTTCGTCTCTCCCGGTATTGGGGGTTGATGTTGCGCTGTGCTCGATTGGCCGTAACAGGGAAGTCCCTGGCCAAGGCTGATTTATAGATTTACTAGTAAGTGTTACCAGTAGTTTCTCGACCCGTTATGAGCCTCACATCGGCACGACTTATCGGTTATTGGGGTCTGACGTTTACCACCCCTAGACTTGATATGCGACATATCAGACGAGGAGACCGGACTGTACGGGAAGTGTTACCGGCAGGCTTTTACAGGAGTTGGAGCGGGCTTGCTTGCTGATCTTCTGATCGCTTAATACCCAGGTAGCCGTTACGTCTAGCTAGTACCGCTGACGGCTTGTGGGTGCTTGATGTGATCATCACCTACTGCCGGCGGATTAACGAGTCTTTAGAGTCCTACATAGAGGTTTTACTGGCTCAGGCAAAACGAAATAGGAGCACGTATGTGATACGTGCAGGACCGAGAATAATGCGTGTATGTGATACCGTATTCTATTCTCGCGACTTTGTGTATCGGTCGGTTATATATGATATAGCCGGGTTATCGAATCAAGTGTTGATTCGATAAGTCGATACATTGGATGTTAGTCGGTTATATGAGATATGACCGGATTATTAAGTCAAGTGTTGATTTAATAATTAAGTGTATAATTGTATATTAGATATACTAGTTTACATTTATTAACACAAGTTCACTTAGGGTTTTTTCTCACATGTACACATCTTTACTATATATATATGATATATATTAAAATGTGTTATATTATTGTATCATGGTTGATGATACACTAGACTTGGGTGTATGAGACATACACCATGCCATTTGTTATGTTGGGTTTTAACATTTAAAAGTAATTACAAAATTAGTGGTAAATTAGAAAATGCATGATGCTTGTGGAAGCTTGTGGATGCATTGACTAAAGTCCACTAAATTTGTTTTTACTTTGGGTTTTAACCTAACCTTAACACTTAGCCATGATAATGTCTCTACAAGAGTTAGTATATGATACTCACTCACCATGGTTAGCTCACTTGACTTGATCATTATCCTCATCTCTTTCTTTTCTTCTTCTTCTTCATTGAACAAGAGAAAAAGAAAACTAGGGTTTGATCCAAATTGAGAAAGATTGTGAGAAACAAAAATCTAAAGAGAACCCACTTTCTATTTCTCCATCCTCTACTAGACTAGCACTTTAGTTTAGGGTGTTTACTTCACTAATTCTCTGGTTAGTGAAGTAGGAGCTTGAGTCAGAATTCCCTCGACGTAGATCATCTTCGGCCTCGGAGACTTCAAGCAAGGTTGCATCCTTCGCGTCGTGAAGCCATGCAAGAGCCCGGGAGAACTTTGATCGCAACGAAGGGACTTCAACAAGGAGCAAATGAAGTGGAGGACCGATCTACAAAGGTTGTATTTCGTGTTCCCTTTAGAGTAAAGTTGTTTACTTGCCTTTTAGTTTCGCCTAAACTCTAGTATACGATCTTTCTTAGGGTTGTTCGGCACATAAATTTTTTATTTTGGCATGGTCGATGTCTTGTATAGCCTTGTTAGTGTGCCTAGTAACCCTACAGTGGTATCAGAGCCTAGCTAGAGGATTAGGCGATGTGTTAACGAAGTTAAAACTCCGAACGAACCCGATACGTCCAAGTTTACCCCATCTCTGTATTTTTTTTCAAAACTGTGTATTTTCAGAATTAAAAATACCTAAAAAATTCATCAGGGTTTTCTAAGCATCACTGTGAAATTTGATGACGTAAGCCGTACTTCTCATCGCGGAACCGCGGCCATACCCTGCTTGGGCCGCGGTTCCGCGGCCGTACAGAGTGATTGGGTCATGATTTTTGCACAGTAATGCTAAGAAATGATAGTGCTATTTTCTGGGTATTTTTAAACTGACTCAAGTGTTGAGTATTTTTGGGTTTATTTTGTAATCGTCGATTCGATCGGAGAATTTAATTTTGTTCTGTTATTCCGGATATTTAGAAACTATTAAAATGTTCGAACGGATATCATTAACTCATTATTTCCCAACACGATAAACATTCAAGTGTTGAATTTTTACCGAGTTTAAATCTTTCGGAAAAACGTGCAAGAAATGTGACGGGCCCTCTAGAAGACAACAAACCTTAACTCGATTATGTGACCGTCTTGAACTGCCCTTTGAACCTTTGGGTTTGGGGCAGTACGGCGTGCCACATGTGAGGCGTTGGCTTGACCCTTCTACGGCTGGACCGTTGCTACTGTGACGTATTCTGAAAGTTTTGAACTCCGCTCAAGTGTTGAGCTATTTAGGAAATCTTGGGTGTTTGATGATCTGTTCGGAAAGTTTAATACTGTCTATTTATCTGGAATGTGATACAATATGTGGAATTCATAAAGTTGGGCATGAAATGCGAAATATGTGATATTTCGGATTTACGATGTCTAAAGAGATTGTGGATTCCAAATGTTGTAGTTTTACACTTTCTTTTCTGTGACCGTAAGTGTAGTATGTAGTGGTATTGCCGGTTTTCATTGATATACATCAACGACGATCGATGTATGCATACTTACTTACGTTGATGACATGTGATGTTATGTGTTGCTGGATATGTTATATTGGATCGTCGCGTTTTGAATAGCCGGGGTTTTTTTATGTGAGATGAGAGTTTTCATTTTCATTCATGTAAATAAAATGTATGTAATATTCTTTTATTGGGGCACTTCCGGGTTGAGGTTGATGTCACCATTTGTATATTATTTACTTTTCCGCACTAGGATAGACCCAAGGAGTGGAGCACAAGTAACCGGGTTCTAGGGTCCAGTGGGAGACCAACTCGAGGAGTCGAGTCCGGGTCTCCTAACCCTAGAATTGGAAGGGTTGCTTGCCGCTCTCGTAGGGGTCTAGGGGTGTGGGTTTGGCTATTCATCGCGACCGTGGAATCCGTGTTTTATAGAGGCTCAAAATAAAACACGGACGTCCTAGTATATCCAATGTTTCATATGTTTCTTCTGCTACGATATCTGTGATGTGATCATTTGATGTTCTGTGATAAATACTGTATCTAGTATATATGATATATTATATAGACGTTACTTATCTTTTACACCCGCGCTAGCCATGCCCTGCTCTGCCGTTAGTTACCTAATCTAACGGTGCACGAGGGGACATCGAGGCGAATGCGGATGGCATAAGTGTACGTCGTATTTATCTGTGATGTTTAGGTGACTTAAATGATGGGACTTCATTAATGTGATTAATGAAAGAAAAGAAACCTAAAAGATGTTGTAGAATCAAATTTTTCAAAAGGGTAGCTACAGTTTTTCTTTGCATAGCGATATATATGATATATCCCGCACCTTATTCGATGAGGAAAAAGCCGAGATCCCTTCACCGGGAGTGACCTCTTTAGCAAAACTGGCAGATTCTACAACACTCGGTTTGCTTTTGATTGCTTTTGGAGTTTTGCTTTGCATAGCGATATATATGATATATCCCGCACCTTATTCGATGAGGAAAGAGTCGAGATCCCTTCACCGGGAGTAACCACTTTAGCAAAACTAATGAAAGCCTCAAAATCACTCCATTTCAAAATTCACTCGATTCTACAACGATATCAAGTTCATTACGCAATAGGTTTTCAGAAAAACCTGTCGTAGACCTCCGTCATTTCAGATAAGTTGTTTATAGTATTCGTGCTACATTTGTTGGCTTTCGTCAAGGTGTAGTGTGCGGTAGCTATATGCTGCTTATTTGCTGCATATGATGCGACTGGATTAGGGTAGTCGTACGGCTTTGTTGGCTTTCGTCAAGGGTCGTGCGGGTGGGTTTAATTCAGTCAAGAAATGTACGGGTTGAACTTGACTAGCGGGCTATGGTTTGCTGGCTTTCGTCAAGGTCATATCACGTTAGGGGCAAAATATTATCGGGAATTTCAAGTGTTGAAATTTGCAATGAGATTGTATACCTTCTATGAGATAGTTGGATCCCGATACCCACTGCGAGTAATTGTTACTCCCGGGAGAGTTTTACACAGGACAATTAGCCGATCAAGTAGGTGTCTAGAAAAGTGTCAACGGGGTTACGCCTCTGGGAAAATGAGGTTTACTTTAATTAGGTCCGTGCGAAAGCACGGGGAACCTCCCTCAAAGTACCGACACTGGCCTGGCTGAAAGATCGGCGAAGTTGTAGGGTGTAATTAATCCCGGCTAGTCTTTCCTTTTAGGGTTTGAAGGAAGATTTGATAAAAATAGTGGGAGCCATCCTGATTAGATAAGATAATAACCAATCAGATCTTGCAAGAGCAAACGCTAAAGTGTTTTCTTCTCTCTCTCTCCAAGTCGCGACCATATCATGCCTTAATAAAGATAATAATATGGATGTATTAACCGAACCCGCATGTTATACTGTGCTGGGGAACGTTGGTTCCGTTCTTTCTTATAAGAGTTATAAGACTGAACAGGACATAGGGGAATACTAGGATTCCCATGCCACCCGAATGAAGAAAGTACATGATGATGCATTTTCTTCGGGTGTGTTCGTTACAGAGAACTGTTTCTCCATTTCCTCTACGTCCTGGGTATTGGATACCGGGTCAGGATCCCATATATGTAATCAGTTACATGGGCTTAAGAAAGGTAGAGAACTTGGAGAAGGTGATAAAGACATAAGAGTTGGAAATGGTGCAATTGTTGCAGCTAAAACCGTCGGGGAATATCACCTTGTATTACCAACTGGTAATACATTGATTCTGAACGAATGCTATTACATGCCGAACCTGATATGCAACATTATATCGGTTTCTTTGTTGAGTAAAGAGGGATATAATTTTGTATTACAGGATAATGTTATGAACATTTTCCGTAACCAAAAGTTGGTTGGATCAGGCACGTTGTGCAATGGCATTTATGTTCTAAATCAATCAACAGTTCTGAGCATAACAAACACACACAAGAGGAAGAGTTCAGAAATGAACGAATCCTTCTTGTGGCATTGTAGACTGGGTCACATCAATGCGACACGACTAGCTAAGTTGCATAAGGATGGATATTTGAAACCGTTCGAATTTTCATCTTATGACACTTGCCAGTCATGTCTCAAAGGCAAGATGACCAAAACTCTGTTTACGGGACACGGAGAAAGAGTTACCGAACTCTTGGGACTGATACATAGTGATGTATGCGGTCCCATGTCTACACATGCCAGGGATGGTTCTTCGTACTTCATTACATTCACTGACGATCTCTCAAGATACGGACATGTGTTCTTGATAAGACACAAGTCTGAAGCTTTTGAGAAATTTAGAGAATATAAACAAGAAGTCGAGAACCAAACCGGAAAAAGTATTAAAATCCTACGATCTGATCGAGGAGGTGAATACTTGAGCAATGAATTCCTGGACTTCCTAAAAGAGAATGGGATTCTCTCTCAGCTGACTCCTCCATATACACCACAGCACAACGGTGTATCGGAACGGAGGAACCGCACCCTATTAGATATGGTGCGCTCTATGATGAGCACAGCTGAGTTACCTATTTCCTTCTTGGGGTATGCGCTAGAGACAGCCATACATCTATTGAATATGGCCCCCACCAAATCTGTGCCTACCACTCCATATGAGATATGGAAAGGGAAGAGACCATGTCTTAACTATGTTAAGATATGGGGTTGTCCAGCCTATGTCAAACGACAAAATCCGGACAAACTCGAGGCATGGTCTGTTTTATGCAAATTTATAAGATATCCCAAGAATTCATAAGGGTATATCTTCTACCACACTGAGAAACAAAGAGTGTTTGTTTCTCGGCATGACACCTTTTTAGAAAAGGAATTTCTTGCAAAAGAGATTAGTGGTCATGAGGTAGAACTGGAAGAGGTTCCAGCTACAAAAACCGCAACAGAAGATCTGGTGGAACCAGAGGATTCCGCAGTTCCCGATGAACCCCAGCCACTCCGCAGATCTAGTAGGGTTCCTCACCCACCTGGGAGATACTACGGTTTTTGTTGGAGATAGTACCCTCAGAGTCAATTATTGGATCACAGGCACGTGATTGCAATGATTGATGGAGGACCTATCCCAGGAGGACAGTCTTACTCGAGATGATAGTATGCTATCTGGTTTACCTTTATCATCGTGTACTGCTTTAGGTGACCTGACAGGTCACTATTGCACGTTGATAGAGACCCTAGGATTCTTGCTTGACTGCCAGCAGTATGAGGGCGATCATATGCGTGAGAGCTGGTAGTCTATAAGCACATCCTTAAAAGGTCCCTAGTCGTGGGAGTTTCGAGACAGGGCATCGATACTCCAGAGTAGACTAGTGTATACAGTCGAGACCCCGACGAGGGGCGGTGGCCGGTCTCACAAGCCACTGGTGTCAGTTGGATCACCTAAGATGTATACAGGTGCTCATTGGGTTATGAGTACACCGGACAGGACTCGCCGAGAATATGCTAGTTGGTCTTATACCAGACGTCAGACAGCAGTTCCGTGGTGACATGTGTACAGGTTAGTTCATCGACCTGGGGATCGTCATTTGTCTCGTGTGAGTTCCCACTGTACTTTGATTACTACCCTACCACGGCTCAAAGGAGTCGTGTAAACAGGTTTTAGTTGGGTACTGTCCCGAGCCACATGGAGGCAGTGAGCGGATCTTCAGGGGTTCGTCTCTCCCGGTATTGGGGGTGAGGTCGTGCTGTGTCTAGGAGAGCCATTACACGAAGTCCTTGGCCAAGGCAGGAGATTTACTGGTAGGTATTCCAGTAGTATCTCAGGGTGTTCTGGGCTACACTCCGACACGACTTGTACCGCTTTTGGGGGTCTGACTTTTACCAACCCCCTAGGCCCGCCATGCGATGCTCATAGACGAACGGACCGGACTGTACGGATATTGTCACTGACAGGCTCAGTAGGGTGTCAGGATGAGTTCACTCATCGACGTCCCTTTTGGTCAATACCTGGTAGCCCGTTACGTATTGGCTTATACCTCTGACGTGCTAGTGGTTAAATCCACAACCAAGGTGTTGACGAGTCTTTAGAGTCCCCCACATTCAGTTACTCAAGCTTTTGGGCGAAAAGCTGTAGAGGCCGTATGGAGATATGGCAGGGTCCGATCAGATACGTGCGGTATTGCACGGATCAGGATCGGACAGTTTGTACTACTGGCCGTATGGTTATATGGCAGGGTTCGATCAGATACGTGCGGTATTGCACGGATCAGGATCGAACGGATTTTACTAGCCGGCTTTGGTATAAGCCGGATCCTAGTATAGTACAGTGTAGATTTTGTCTCATTGCATTTGTATTTCGGTCGGAATACAGATGCGGGTGTGTATACACAGTATCGGGGTTTTCCTGTAATTTATTACAGGACCAGTTTTCTGGAGTTGCCAGTTTACTTTCCGTTTCGGCCATTTTCATTTGTATCTTTCAATGGCCGAAGATTGGTGGAGGAGGGCTTATTTGCATTTGTGCAAATAAGCAATTTGGAAGGGGGTCTTTGCATATTGGTTGGATCATGATGGCTCACCATCACTTGACTTTCTTTGTGTCATGATGGTTTGACCATTTGATGTCATCATGCTTGAGATGATGGTTGTGGTGGAGTGTTGGCCTTTGATTGTCATCATGCTTGTTGATGATGAAGTGTGATGATTGTTGTTTGAGTGTTGGACTTTACTAGTGATCATTACTTTGCATGATAGCCTTCTTTCTCTCTCCTTTTGGATTATGGTGTGGCCTCTCTCATTTTTGATACTCTCTCTCATTCTCACTCCCACCAAGAGCCATGGCCGGCCAAGCCTTGAGGGGGCTGTCCCAAATTCTTGAGGTGGGAATTTTGTTCTTCTAGCTTTGCAAAATTCCCACAAGTTCCATCTCCAAACTCCATAGTTCATCCCTCCACCAAAAGGAAATTCCATAACCCCAAATGAGACTTAAGCACTACACATTCTACAGCAAACCTTGGGCACGTCGACTAGCCAGCTTCGTGCCCGAGTTGCCTCGGTATTGAGGTGGGAGCCCGTAAAAGATGTAGGCGATGTGGTGCACTTCCGGCGATGAGGTGGAGACAGGACATTCCGCGAGAGATCGGGACGATGACGAGAAGACCGGAGGACTCGGATCAGTCGGTACATTTCTCTTCCCCATCTTGTAGTTAGCTAGGACTTGTTAATGGTTCGATCCGGGTTTTTAGTGCGCGGTGGTGCCGGTTTGCTAAGTTCGCAAAATTAAAGTTTATCACCGCTTCCGCATTCCGGCGTCGGATTGATGGCCGGGGCGCCGCCGTGCACTTACAGTTTTCTCATGGATGGTGGGAGCGAGGACTGCATCATGGAGGATGATGACCTAACTAGCTTCGAGCAGGCCATCATGAGTAGGGACTCAGTGAAATGGCTGGATGCAATGCGGTTCGAGATGGAATCTATGTACACCAACAAAGTATGGACTTTGGAAGTTGCTCCTGAAGGGGTAAAACCCATTGGGAGCAAGTGGATCTTCAAGAAAAAACTTGGTGTAGATGGGAAAGTGGAGACTTTCAAAGCTAGACTTGTTGCAAAGGGTTTTCGTCAAAGACCAGGTGTGGACTATGACGAAACCTTTTCTCCAGTGGCTATGCTTAAATCCATCCGGATCATGCTTGCTATCGCTGCATATCATAATTACGAAATCTGGCAAATGGATGTTAAGACCGCCTTTCTAAACGGTGATTTAGAAGAGTGCGTGTACATGACTCAGCCAGAGGGCTTCGTAGATAGTAGGAGCAGCAGGAAGGTGTGCAAGCTGCTTAAATCCATTTATGGATTAAAGCAAGCATCGCGGAGTTGGAACATCTGCTTTGACGTCGTTATCAAAGAGTTTGATTTCGTCAAAAACGTAGATGAACCTTGTATCTACAAGAAGGTGGCAGAGAGTAAGGTTGTCTTCCTCGTATTGTACGTGGATGACATACTCTTGATAGGAAATGACATTCCTATGCTGCAATCGGTCAAGCTCTTCTTATCACAAAGATTCTCAATGAAAGATCTAGGTGATGCCTCCTGCATATTGGGAATTAGGATCTATAGAGATAGATCTAAAAGGATATTGGGATTGTCCCAGTCCAGGTACATTGACACCATACTAAAAAGGTTTAGTATGGAAGAGTCCTAACATGGGTTTTTACCCACGATCTCAGGGCTCACTCTCTCCAAAGAGATGTCTCCCAAGACTGATTTGGAGAGAGCTCGCATGCAAGGGATACCCTATGCTTCGGCTGTAGGCTCTATCATGTACGCGATGCTATGTACCAGACCCGAGGTAGCATACTCACTAAGTGTAGTGAGCAGGTATCAAGCTGATCCTGGAGAGAGTCACTGGACAACTGTGAAGAGCATTCTCAAGTACTTACGAAGGACTAAAGAGATGCTCTTGGTGTATGGTAACGGAGAACTTCAAGTGGATTCCTTTACCGATTCGAGCTTCCAGAGTGATAAGGACGACTCTAAGTCGCAGTCGGGATTTGTCTTTACCCTTTACGGAGGGGCGGTTAGCTGGAAGAGTTCCAAGCAGGAAACCGTGGCAGACTCGACAATGGAGGCTGAATACATCGCTGCCAACGATGCTGCCAAAGAGGCTGTCTGGATCAAGAAGTTCATTACTGAACTTGAAGTGGTTCCATCCATTGAGCATCCAATACCTTTGTATTGCGATAACAATAGAGCGGTGGCTTTGGCCAAGGAACCCAGGTCCCATCAGCGATCCAGGCATATTCTGATGCGGTATCACCTGATCCGGGAGAAAGTTGATCGCCGGGAGATCGAGGTCAGGAGGGTTGACACGAAGAATAACACAGCGGATCCACTCACGAAGGCCATTCCCCAGATACAGTTTGAGAGACTCTTCGGAATGCTCGGTATGCGATACTACAGTAGCTGGCCCTAATGCAAGTGGGAGATTGTTAGTTGTATGTATACCCTAGAGACCGGTATTGTATAGATGATGTATATTATATTGGATGCTTGGACATATATAGAGAGGATTTTCTTGCTCGATATGATAGTATGCTATCTGGTTGCTCTTTATCTTAACATGTATACTTGTCTCTTTATACTGTCTTATAGTTACATGTTGGTAAAGCCCTTAGGATGTGTACTTGACTACCTGGACTATGATGCGGATCATACTAGTGGGGACATGGTAGTCCATAAGTGCATCCTTCAAGGTCCCTAGTCGTGGGTGTATCGAGACGGGGCATCGATATACCAGTGTAGACTGGCGTATACGCTTCTCGACCCATGAGATGGGCGATGGATGATCCCATATCCATTGGTGTTTGACATCGGAGATGGTATACGGGTGCTCAGTGGAGACTGGGTACACTGGACGGATTCGCCGAGAACTCTCAGATGGTATTATACCTCAAGGCAGTTCTCTGGTGACACTTGTGTATGTTAGTCTGTAGACCCGAGGTCGTCATAGAGTCTTTTGTGATTCCCACCGTGCTTTGATTTCCACCTTACCACGTCCATGAGGGCGTGCAAAACGGTGGTTTTTGGGTACAGTCCCGAGTCACATGGTGGCAATGAGCGATAGGAGGGGTTTTGTCTCTCCCGGTATTGGGGGTTGATGTTGCGCTGTGCTCGATTGGCCGTAACAGGGAAGTCCCTGGCCAGGGCTGATTTAGTGATTTACTGGTAAGTGTTACCAGTAGTTTCTCGACCCGTTATGAGCCTCACATAGGCACGACTTATCGGTTATTGGGGTCTAACGTTTACCACCCCTAGACTTGATATGAGACATATCAGACGAGGAGACCGGACTGTACGAGAAGTGTTACCGGCAGGCTTTTACAGGAGTTGGAGCGGGCTTGCTTGCTGATATTCTGATCGCTCAATACCCGGGTAGCCGTTACGTCCTGCTAGTACCGCTAACGGCTTGTGGGTGCTTGATGTGATCATCACCTACTGCCGGCGTATTGACGAGTCTTTAGAGTCCTACACAGAGATTTTACTGGCTCAAGAAAAACGAAATAGGAGCACGTATGTGATATGTGCAGGACCGAGAATAATGCATGTATGTGATACCGTATTCTATTCTCGTGACTTTGTGTATCAGTCGGTTATATATGATATAGCCGGGTTATCGAATCAAGTTGATTCGATAAGTCGATACATTGGATGTTAGTCGGTTATATGAGATATGACCGGATTATTAAGTCAAGTGTTGATTTAAAAATTAAGTGTATAATTGTATATTAGATATACTAGTTTACATTTACTAACACAAGTTCACTTAGGGGTTTTTCTCACATGTACACATTTTTACTATATATATATGATATATATTAAAATGTGTTATATTATTGTATCATGGTTGATGATACACTAGACTTGGGTGTATGAGACATACACCATGCCATTTATTATGTTGGGTTTTAACATTTAAAAGT
Source organism: Agapanthus africanus (assembly GCA_030015575.1). NCBI lineage: Eukaryota > Viridiplantae > Streptophyta > Magnoliopsida > Asparagales > Amaryllidaceae > Agapanthus > Agapanthus africanus. The sequence continues at coordinate 726,512,182 of CM057339.1, forward strand.
AATTACAAAATTATTGGTAAATTAGAAAATGCATGAAGCTTGTGGAAGCTTGTGGATGCATTGACTAAAGTCCACTAAATTTGTTTTTACTTTGGGTTTTAACCTAACCTTAACACTTAGCCATGGTAATGTCTCTACAAGAGTTAGTATATGATACTCACTCACCATGGTTAGCTCACTTGACTTGATCATTATCCACATCTCTTTCTTTTCTTCTTCTTCTTCATTGAACAAGAGAAAAAGAAGACTAGGGTTTGATCCAAAGTGAGAAAGATTGTGAGAAACAAAAATCTAAAGAGAACCCACTTCCTATTTCTCCATCCTCTACTAGACTAGAACTTTAGTTTAGGGTGTTTACTTCCCTAATTCTCTAGTTAGTGAAGTAGGAGCTTGAGTCAGAATTCCCTCGACGTAGATCATCTTCGGCCTCGGAGACTTCAAGCAAGGTTGCATCCTTCGCGTCGTGAAGCCATGCAAGAGCCCGGGAGAACCTTGTTTGCAGCGAAGGGACTTCAACAAAGAGCAAATGAAGTGGAGGACCGATCTACAAAGGTTGTATTTCGTATTCCCTTTAGAGTAAAGTTGTTTACTTGCCTTTAGTTTCGCCTAAACTCTAGTATACGATCTTGCTTAGGGTTGTTCGGCACATAAAATTTTTATTTTCCTTGTAGAGTCTTGTTAGTGTGCCTAGTAACCCTACAATATATATATATATATATATATATATATATATATATATTATGGATGGCATATTTTCCATATATTGATTGGTCATGGAGATCATGTGGGTTGCGCACGATCCGATATGACGCGCTTATAGATACTGATGTGATATCTATGCATACACACATTTATATCCATTTTCGCATAATATAATAGTTTTATACTGTATGACGTAGGTAGATCGTTATGAATTTCGATTTCTACATTGTGATATCTCTTACTCACGAGTTGGCAACTCACTCCTATTGTGCCTCGGTTTCTTGCAGGACCGACCGCTCGGATTTTTAACGGCTTGCTGGCACACTTCTTACTCCGGTGATTACTTTGATAGGTGGGTTACATGTTGGATCGTAACCATCTCTTTTATATGTACATTCTTTTATGATCTAGTTAAAAATTCCATTGACCAAAACTTGTAAATTTCTTTTTTTATTTAGAGACGAGACTTGTATATTATTCTTTTGGATGTCGAGTTTGGATATAGTTTACTTGATGATGCTTATAATATGTTTTTTACTTATTCTTATGATGATCTTCGCCTTGGGCGTCGTATATTACTGCGTGATTGTGATTCCGCCGTTTGGACGATTAGATAGTTCTTGATTGGGGATGTTGATATTATTTTTTTGTACGTACTGGTTTTTATCAAAATTTACAAAGAAGGTGTTGCCAAAATTTTAAATGACGAAAATGTTTTCAAATTTTAATCTAAAACCCACTAGTGTTCTCAAACAAATTTTACTTATAGTTTAAAGAGGAATTTAATTTCATTAATAACCATTTTTCAACATTTTACCTCCACTATTTACTTTAAAAGGTTTAGATTCCTGGTTTTCTGCTTAGTTGGGTTACGGTGGGATCCTATAGATTTCACGTAATTCAAGTGCCGGTTACATGCCATTTCCGGATCGTGACAATTAAAGTTCATGTGTTTAGTTCTAGTTCTAATAATATAGTTTCTTAATCTCATTAAAAAAGCTCCAGTTCCATAATGGTTCAGTTCGAGTTCCGATAAAATGGTTCCGGTTCCAAATATCATAATTTTATTTAAATATTCCAATTCCCAAACAGGCCCTAAGTACTTAACTTTGAGTTTGCGTATTTGAAACATATGAAAGGAATGAAACAACCGAATACCTTTAGATCCCATTATAGGAAAAGAAATTGTTCTTCATGCCATCATCTCCGACACTTCCATAAGGGTTACAAAATTCTATAACATCTCGGATCATGGTATTGGGCCAATTGCTCGTAATTGAAATGCCTTGTCTGCCTTCTTAAGAGTTTATTCTTGAGCTGTTGTTTTGTAATCAGCTTGATTTTATCGGTTTGTTTTTTATTTTCTTTCTATAACAATTAATTTTCTGCTAGCCACATGTGTCATACTGTCAATAAAGAAAGAGAAATAAATAAAATTATAAGTAGTATAATAATGTCTAAGATAAGTGTCCAAATTTTTTATTTTACTTTTCTCTCTCTATGCCTCTAGATATTTTGAAAGATAAGCATTTGGAGAACAAAGATAACTATTAGAGAGACACACATCTAGAAAACGCACACAAGAGTTAGACAAAGAACATTGTGTGCTTCAGAAAATTCAAATTAAAGATGACAGAAAAAACTCATTGGTTCAAGAAGTTTGGAATCGAATGACACAATTTATTGCATATTTTTATACCATACTTATCATATTATTTACATATTTTATGCTATCCCGATGATGTTTTATGATATAATACAATTTATTTGACTTAATTGCAAAATGGTACAAAAGATTAATTATTTGTGCTAAACAGAGATTTAATTGGAGTTGATAAATAATAAAGAATTAATGAGTTGAATTTATTGTATATCTTTCATATTATTAATTAATAAATTAATTGTATCATTTCTAATTTTAGAAACATGAAGTTAGGGTCTCTCTCTCTCTCTCTCCATATATATATGTGTGTGTGTGTGTTTTTTTCCTAAATCATAAGTAATTTGATTATAAGTCAAATTAGAGTCCTACAAGAAATATGTGCTACTAAATATTTATTGTGAATATTATTGCTGCTTTAAAATAGTCATATTAAATCAAATCAGTCCAATCATTTGAGGAAACTTAATCGAAACAAGAGATCGATTCCAAACTGCCAAGTTTAGAGCCAATGTCTTGACTCTCATAAATACAGCAAAATATAAAGATATTGAAGATTTATTGGGATTAAAAATAATCAAATTAAATAAGAAAAGAGTAAGAAAAGAATGGAGCTAAGAAGCCACAAAGGGGCGGTGGATCCGCCGCAATTATTAAGGGGAGGAGGCGGTTTAGCCGCTTGTTTGAAGCCATTTGATGGAATTATTTTGGGCTTGTTCGACTTTCTCAATTCAACATTTTGATCTATATAGAATTATTTTTTAAAGCTTCCAAGTATACCGGAGTTTACCAAACAGAGTCAATCAAAAGATTGGGGAAAATCTATGAGAATTAGAAATTGTAATTGTTTGAAAATTTTATTCTCTTCTATTTTTTCTTTTCCTTAATCTCCAAACCTCTTAGCCCTATATAAGGAGGGGTAATGTAAGGGTAGGAGATCATCTCTTCCATTGCTTTGGATTAGGGTTTTCTTTCGGAGATAGATAATAATTTGTAAGTACTCTTGATACGAATTTAGTTAATATAATGTTTTTCTTTTCTCATATCATGAGTAGCTAAATTTATCTCTAGAGTTAGAATTGTTTTGCTTCTATGGTTGGATGAATTTATTATTTTCTTCTTTTCTTATGTTTTTATATGCATCTTTTTGATTTAAACCTTGTTTTGGTTATTCATCGAATAAACTAAATCGTATGTTGATAGATGATACCTTAAATAGGTTTAGAAAAAGGTGATGACACCGATTAACTAGTTAGATTAACGAAAATGTGGCGAACTAGAAATCTAATTAGAGAAGGTAAGAGATGATTTTTAATCAAGAGAATTCAATATAGTTAATTAGGTTAATTTAGATTACGCCGATAATATGAGGATTTGTAGATTGACAACCTACAAGTTATTTAATAAAATGGTAAACTGGTTGCTTTTGAATTAATTAGAATTATTTGTTTTAATTATTTTCTAAATGATTTTATATAATTGATAGGTTATTTATAATTGTATGAGTTATACTTACTTATATGTTTGATAATTCATTGCCAAATTAGTTTTACCTATGCTTTTATATATTATGATAGTGTTTAATTAAAATTAAAGAAGAAGAAAAGAAGAAGAATCCTATAAACCAACCATATTAGTTAAAACAATTCGACTTCCTAGGGTTTGCTTTCTTATAAAAAAAACCCACTTTTATTTAACTTGTTTTTATTTTATGCACTTTAGTTTAATTAATCAACAAACATTTTATTTCTTTATTTGGTTTAGAATTAATTAAGATTCATCACCTCCCTATGGATCGATCTTCAACTATTACAATTGCATGACTGTATACTTGCGGCTAAAATTTAGAGACCAAGAAAATCTCCATCAAGTTTTTTGCGCCGTTGCCGGGGATGTGTTTGAAATCTTAGTTACTTTTAATTCAAGCTAATTTAGTTTAGTTTTATTAGATTTGATTCTGCAAATTATTATTTTTCCTTTCAGGAAACGAGACATGCATCTAGGGAGCTTCCTGGATTGTGGGTAAGTTTTCTTTATTCTTTAACCCGTCTTTCTCCAATAAACTGCCATCTTCTGCAGGTTTCTTTTGCAATTACGCTGCTTAAAAAAATATTTTTATTGCTAAAAATTGCTTGCTTGTTTGATTGGTATTGCATAATTAATATGGACTTTAAGAGGCAAGAAACCCAATACAGGACTAGGTGGGGATTTCATCTCCCTTCCTAAACCCTAAAAATCACAAACCTAGCATAAATATTCACCTTTCATTAATTAAAAAATATCTAGACTCAGCCCCTCTGAGGACATTCACACTCAAATAGGACAAGAGAAGATTGCATGTAATCTATCGTTTATCCGCAATAATCACGTGGTGTCTAAGGCAAATGTTAGAAAAGAAAGTTGCGTAAGGTGGAAAGGTTATTTAATTAAAGAACTTGGCTAAAGTCTCAGAAAACCTCCTTTCTCCACCTGCACTTACCAGACTATTCAGTTGTAGGGTTCCTAAGCACGACAACAAGGTTTCGGGTGGTATCGACCATGCCAAAATAAAATTTTGCCATGCTTAATAACCCTAAACAATATCTTTAACTAGAGATTCATACGGAAACATCAAGTAAACAACTTTACTTCTAAGTGATTAGGGATTACAACCTTTGTAGTCCGCTCCTTCACTTCACAAGCTCCAAGTAGTGGTCTCTTCACTGCGATCAACGAGCTCTCGAACTCTTGAGAGACTCCACAACATGTATGATGCATCCTTACTTGATGTCTTCAAAGTCTATGATGATCTACGTCGAGAAAACACGGACTCAAACTCTCTCTTTACTAATACGGAATTAGTGAAGCTAACACACTAATCTATATGGCTAGTATAGAAGAGAATGATGAAGTAGGAATTTTGCTCACTTTAGAATTATATTTCTTACTAGTTTTCTTCTTTATCTCAAAGTCAAGAAAGCAAAAATGAGATGAGGAAGAAGAAGATGAATGAATGAGATAAAATTAGAAATGCAACCATAGGTTAGTATATGTGAAAACCTAACCCATGCAGAAAGTTAACCATGGCTATGTGTAATGGTTGGGTTAGAAAATATCTTAGAAAAAAATATCTTAGAAAAAATATCTTAGGAAAAACAAAAAGGGTGGACTTTGTCAATGGTTATCAATAAGCTTCATGAAGCTTCCACCATGACTCATTTCCACAATTTTGAATTACATAAGAATTTAAACCCAAACATTATATTTAGCATGGTATAATTCTCATATATCCTTGTTGCATGTATAAGCTAGCATATCACAATATTATATATCACATATATAATATTTATGTAACAATAGAAAACAATACAATAAACATATATCACATATATGTTAAATGTATCATAAGTGAGAATAATAAATACTTAAGTGAGCACATAATAATATATATCATTTCATCGAATCAACACTTGATCCGATAACCCGGCTATATCACATATAACCGGCTGATATCACATATCGCGAGAATAGAATACGGTATCACATTCACGTATTAATCTCGATCCCGCACATGTCACATATGTGCTCCTACTCCGTTTTGCCTGAGCTAAGAAACCTCTATGTAGAACTCTAAAGACTCGTCAATACGCCGGCAGTAGGTGATGATCACATCAAACACCAACAAGCCGCAAACGGTCAGCTAAACGTAACGGCCACCCGGGTATTGAACGATCAAAAGATCAACAAGCAAGTCTACTCTAACTCCTTTAAATTCAATCAGTAACACTACCGTACAGTCCGGTCTCTTCTTCTGATATGTTTCATATCTAGTATAGGGGTGGTAAACGTCAGACCCCAGTAACCGATAAGTCGTGCCGATGTGAGATCCATAACGGTTCGAGAAACTACTGATAACTCTTACCAGTAAACCTCAGCAACCCTGGCCAGGGATTTCCAGTTATGGCCAATCGAGAACAGCGCAACATCAACCCCAAATACCGAAAGAGACGAAACCCCTCCTATCGCTCATTACCTCCATGTGATTCAGGACTGTACCCAAAAGCCACCGTTTTGCACGTTCTCTTGAACGTGGTAAGGTGGAAATCAAAGAACGGTAGGAATGACACAAGACTCTATGACGATCTCGGGTCTACAGACTAACATGTACCAGTGTTACCAGAGAACTGCTATCTGACGATAGGTATAATACAAACAAGGAGTTCTTGGCGAGTCCGTTCAGTGTACCCAGTCTCCACAGAGCACCAGTATACTATCCTTGATGTTAAACACCAATGGATGTGGGATCATCCATCGCCCATCATATGGGTCAAGGTACGTATACGCTAGTCTACTCTGGAGTATCGATGCCCTGTCTCGATACACCCTCGACTAGGAACAATTATAGGATGTACTTGTAGACTACCCAGGCCCCACTAGTATGATCTCCATCATAGTCCCAGTAATTAAGTAGTCATCCTAAGGGCTTTATCAACATGTGATCACAAAACTGTATTATGATATAAGTCAACATGTTAAGATAAAGAACAACCAGATAGCATACTATCATGACGAGCAAGAAAGTCCTCTTTATATATGTCCAAGCATTCATTATAATATACATCATATGTACAACAATGGCCTCTAGGGCATACATATAACTAACAATCTCCCACTTGCACTAAGGCCAGCTGTTGTAGTATCTCATACCCAATATCCCGAAGAGTCTCTCAAACTGTATCTGGGGAATGACCTTTGTGAATGGATCCGCAGTATTATCCTTCATGTCTACTCTCCTGACCTCGATCTCTTGGCAATCAACTATCTCCCGGATCAGGTGATACCGCCTCAGAATATACCTGGAACGCTGATGGGACCTGGGTTCCTTGGCCAAGGCCACTGCTCCATTGTTATCTCAATACAAAGGTATTGGATGGTCGATGGACGGAACCATACAAGGTTCAGTAATGAACTTCTTTATCCAGACAGCCTCTTTGGCAGCATCGTTGGCAGCGATGTATTCAGCCTCCATCGTCGAGTCTGCCACAGTTTCCTGTTTGGAACTCTTCTAACAAACCGCTCCACTATTGAGGGTGAAGACAAATCCCGAGACTGACTTAGAGTCGTCCTTATCACTTTGGTAGCTTGAATCGGTAAAAGGACTCCACTTGGAGTTCTCCGTTACCATACACCAAGAACATCTCTTTAGTCCTTCTCAAGTACTTGAGAATGTTCTTCACAGCTGTCCAGTGATTCTCTTCAGGATCTGCTTGATACCTGCTCACTACACTTAGTGAGTATACTACATCGGGTCTGATACATAACATCGCGTACATGATAGAGCCTACTGCCGAAGCATAAGGTATCTCTTGCATGCGAGCTCTCTCCAAATCAGTCTTGGGAGACATCTATTTGGAGAGAGTGAGTCCTGAGATCGTGGGTATATTACTATGCTTGGATTCTTCCATACTAAACCTCTTTAGTATGGTATCAATGTACCTGGATTGGGACAATCCTAGTATCTTTTTAGATCTATCTCTATAGATCTGAATCCCCAAGATGTAGGAGGTATCACCTAGAACTTTCATTGAGAATCGTTGTGATAAGAAGAGCTTGACCGAGTGCAGCATAGGAACATCATTTCCTATCAAGAGTATGTCATCCACGTACAATACGAGGAAGACAACCTTACTCTTTGCCACCTTCTTGTCTATACAAGGTTCATCTATGTTTTTGACGAAGTCAAACCCTTTGATTACGTCATCAAAACAGATGTTCCGGCTCCGCGATACTTGCTTTAACCCATAGATGGATTTAAGCAGCTTGCACACCTTTCCGCTGCTCCCACTGTCTATGAAGCCCTCTGGCTGAGTCATGTACACGCACTCCTCTAAATCACCATTTAGAAAGGCGGTCTTAATATCTATTTGCCAGATTTCGTAGTCATGGTATGCAGCAATGGCAAGTAAGATCCGGATGGACTTAAGCTTGAAAGTCTGTCGCACCGGTCCACAAAAATCTTGGAGAAAAGGTTTTGTCATAATCCACACCTGGTCGTTGACAAAAACCTTTTGCAACAAGTCTAGGTTTGAAAGTCTCCACTTTCCCATCTACACCATATTTTTTCTTGAAGATCCACTTGCTTCCGATGGATTTTACACTTTCAGGAGCATCTTCCAGAGTCCATACTTTGTTGGTGTACATGGATTCCATCTCAGATCTCATTGCATCCAGCCATTTCACAGAGTCACCACTCGTGATGGCCTGCTCGAAGCTAGTTGGGTCATCATCTTCCATGATGCAATCCTCGCTCTCACCATCAATGAGAAAATCGTAGTATCTCTCAGGTGGATGCAGAACCCTACTAGATCGGCGGAGAGGCTGGGGTTCGTTGGGAACTATAGAATCATTTGGTTCCATTAAATCTTTAGTTGTAGTTTGTTCTGCTGGAACTTCTTCCAGCTCTACCTCTTCGCCACTAATTTCTTTCGCAAGAAATTCCTTTTCTAAAAAGGTGGCATGTTGAGCAACAAACACCTTTTGCTGTTCACTGTGGTAGAATAGATATCTATTTGAATATTTAGGATATCCAACAAACTTACAAAGAACTGATCGTTCCGGATTTTGCCTTTTGACATAGGCCGGACAACCCCATATCTTAACTCTTTTAAGACATTGTCTCTTCCCACTCTATATCTAATATGGTGTGGTAGGTAAAGATTTTGATGGAACTTGATTCAATAGGTATGTTGCTGCTTCAAGCGCATAACCCCAAAAGGAAATAGGTAACTCAGCGGTGCTCATCATAGAGCGCACCGTATCTAATAGGGTGCAATTCCTCCGTTCCGATACACCGTTGTACTGTGGTGTATACGGAGGAGTAAGCTGAGAGAGAATCCCATTCTCTTTTAGATAGTCCAAGAATTCATTGCTCAAGTATCTCCTCCTCGATCAGATCGAAAGATCTTAATATTTTTACCCGTTTGGTTCTCGACTTCGTGCTTATATTCTTTGAATTTCTCAAAAGCTTCAAACTTGTGTTTCAACAGGAACACATTCCGTATCTTGAAAGATCGTCAGTGAATGTAATGAAATACGAGGAACCATTCCTGGCATGTGTAGACATTGGACCACATACATCACTATGTATCAGTCCCAAGGGTTCCATAACTCTTTCTCCGTGTCCATTAAACGGAGTTTTGGTCATTTTTCTTTTGAGACATGACTGGCAAGTGTCATAAGATGAAAATTTGGACGGATTCAAATATCCATCCTTATGAAACTTAGCTAGTAGTGTCGCATTGATATGACCTAGTCTACAATGCCATAAGAAGGATTCATTCATTTCTGAACTCTTCCTCTTGTGTGTGTTTTGTACATTAAGAACCGTGGTTTGATTTAGAATGTATATGCCATTATTTAACGAGCCCGATCCAATCAACTTTTGATTCAGGAAGATGTTCATAACATTATCATGTACTACAAAATTATATCCTTCTTTACTCAATAAAGAAACTGATATAAGATTTCATATCAGGGTTGGAATGTAATAGCATTCGTTCAGAATCAATGTATTACCATTTGGCAATACAAGGTGATATTAACTAACTGCTTTGGCTGCAACATTTGCACCATTCTTTACTTTTATGGATTGATCACCCTCTCCCAGTTCTCTACCTTTCTATAGCCCATGTAACATATTACATATGTAGGATCCCGATCCGGTATCTAATACCCAGGACATAGAGTGAACTGAGAAACAGTTCTCAGTAACTAACACACCTGACGAAGATGATCAACATGCATGTTCTTTGTTTGGGCGGCATGGGAATCCAGATATTCCCTTATTTCCTGCTCAGTCTTATAACAATTATATGAAAGAACGGAACCAACGTTCCCCTTTTCAGTATAACAAGCGGGTTCGGTCAATACATCAATGTTATTATGTTGATTAAGATGTGACATGGTCGCTACCTGGAGAGAGAGAGAAGAAAACACTTTAGCGTATGCTCTTGCAAGATTAAATTGGTTATTATCTTATTTAATCAGAATGGCTCCCACTGTTTTAATCAAATCTTCCTTCAAAAAACCCTAAAAAGGAAAGACTAGCTGAGATTAATTACAGTCTACAACTTTGCTAACCGCTCAGTTTGGCCAGTGCCGGTACTTTGAGTGAGGTTCCCCATGCTTTCGCATGGAACTAATTAAGATAAACCTCGTCTTTCCTTAAGGGTAGCCCCATTAACACCTTTCTAGACACCTAATGGATTAGCTAATTGTAAAGTGTAAAACTCTCCCAGAAGCAACTCTTGCTCGTACCGGGTATCGGGATCCAACTATCTCATAGAAGGTATGCAATCTCATTGCAAATTTCAACACTTGAAATTCCCGATAATAGTTTTGCCCCAAGCGTGCTATGACCTTGACAGAGGTCAATAAACCATAGTGCACTAGTCAAGTTCAATCCGTCATTTCATGATTGAATCAAACCCACCCGCACGACCCTTGACAGAGGTCAACAAGGTCGTACGACTACCCTAATCCAATCGCATCACATCCTTTACAGATAAGCGCTAATCAGCTACCGCACATTACGCATTGACAGAGGTCAACAAACGCAGCATGAATACTAAATAATTATTATCTGAAATGACGGAGGGCTACGACAGGTTTTTCAGAAAACCTTTTGCGTAATGAGCTTGATATCATTGTAGAAAACAAATGATTTTGAAAATGAGTGTTTTTCAGGTTTTTACTAGTTTTGCTAAAAAGGTCATTCCCGGTGAAGAGATCTCGGCTCTTTCCTTATCGAATAAGGTGCTGGATATTCTACAAGGAATACCGTTATGCAAAGCAAGAACTATTGAAGCAATAAGAAACAAAACCGAGTGAGTTGTAGCATCTACTAGTTTCGCTAAAGATTTCACTCCCGGTGAAGGGATCTCAGCTCTTTCCTTATCGAATAAGGTGCTGGATATTCTACAAGGAATACCGCTATGCAAAGCAAAAAACAAGAGCTACCATTTTGAAAATATGATTCTACAACATATTTTAGGTTTCTTTTCTTTCATTAATTTCATTAATGAAATCCCATCATTTAAGCTTCCTAAGCATCACAGAAGAAACAAAAATACAACGTACGCTTATGCCATCCACATTCGCCACAACATTCCGTTATGCACCGTTAGGTTACTTAACTAACGACATACCGAGACGGGACTAGCGCGGGTGCAAAACATAAGCAACGTCTATTATATATCTCATATATAATAATAAAACATTCGTCTCAAGCAGTAATATGATCTCATCACAGAACATTGCAGCAGAAGATAACATATGAAATATTGGATATACTAGGATTTACGTGTTTTATATCAAGCCAGTAAAAAACACAGATTCTACGGTCGTGATGAATAGCCAAACCCACATCCCTAGACACCTACGAGAGCGGCAAGTAACCCTGCCAATTCTAAGATTAGGAGACCCGGTCTCGACTCCTCAGATGGCCTTCCACTGGACCTAGAAACCGGTTACTTATGCCCCCACCTTAGGTCTATTCCATTATAAAAATTCAGAAAAAGAAGAGAATGGGAAAATTCCCCACTAATTGAAGTATCACGTGTAAGTACGTGATCATCAATCCCCTACAAAGAGGCTCAGAGAGGGAAAAGGGGAAAAGTTCCCGCTAGTAGAGCATCACGTGCAAGCACGTGATGCATCTGTATGCAGAGTAAGCAACTCCGTTAGTAGGTGGCAACAAAAGCCTCACGTGCAAGCACGTGATCGTATTTTACACAAAACGTGTGGGACTCAGTTATAAAACAAACAAAAAAACAAAGAAGCTCACGTGTTACCATGTGACGCCTTCTCTCTATTTGGACTCTTGCATACAAACAAACTGGATTAATTCTGGGAGGGCTCACGTGGTACACGTGATGGGCTCCTAAGCCTTCTGAACCGATAGAATTAAATTCTATTTAAAAGGAAGCAAAAGTTTTATTTGGAAAATATTTCCTTGTATCTTTCTAAATAAGAAAGATTGTGCTCTGTACAACAGAGCGCCGTTGGATTAAAGATCCAATGGTGATTAAAGATCACCAATCTACAGAAAAATTCTGTACAGGGAAATATCTTCTCAATCTTGTTAAGAACAACAAACAAGATATCTTCTGTAAAACAGAAGTCCTTGGATTAAAAATCCAACGGTGAATAAAATTCACTGATTGATCTAAAAGATCTTTTTGGCTGATTATAAAATCAATCAAAATCTCTCAATGAGAGATTTTCAGAGATTTTCTACACAAATGGATTCTTTTCTTTCTCCTATAAATAGGAGCCAAGAAGAAAAAAAGGAGATACGGAAGGAGAGAGAAAAAACCCCCTTTAAATCAAAAAAGAAAAGAGAATTTAATTCTCCAGAGAGAAGAAGATCTCTTTAAGGAAGAAAGAAACTCTAGGTAAGAGAAGGAAGGAGATCACCCCATAAGCTCCCACAAAACAAAAGAGAATTTAATTCTCAAACTAAGAATTTAACTCTTCTAAAAAGAACTTAGTTCTTCCTCTGGTTGAAGATCTGCAGAAGCCGATCTCCTCACAAGTTGAGAATTTAATTCTCATCGGGGAGATCTGTCATGCAGATTCAAAACTTAGGGGGAGAATTGAGTTTAAAGAATTTAATTCTTTCAACGTAACACATAGGAATTTAATTCCTCTAAATAAAATTGGGGTTTAACCCCATAAAAGAATTTAATTCTTAAACAAGAGATTTAACTCTCCATGCATGTAAAAGAGATCAGCATCAAACATGATCACGTGTGCCCACGTGAGCTCCCTCAATGACCAAAAGAGAACAATTGATATCAGGTCACGTGCTCCCACATGACCCCTGAGCTAGCCTTTTCAAAAGGATAAAAGGGGAGTAAACCTAAAACAGATCTTAATTTGAGACGTCTCACGTGACAACATATGACCCCTTTATAGTGCTTAGCATTTTCATAAGATGAAACAAGGCAGTCTTTATATTTAGGACGCCTCACGTGACCCCTTTATAGTGCTAAGCACTTTCAGAAGAGAAGAGAGAATAAATCAAATGCAAGAGTGCCTCACGTGATCCCACGTGGCCCCAATAGTGCTCGGCACTCAGAAAAGAAAAAAGGTAATTCCAAAGAAGCTTGGCCTATTTTCAAGCGCTTCACGTGATCCCACGTGAGCGCCTTAAGCTCTTAGTGTTTAACACTACTTTAAAGCATCACGTGACACCACGTGAGCGCCAAACATAGGCTAGTGTTTAACACTTCAAATAAAACAAAAGAATAAGGGGGTGTCAGAGCCCACATTATTTTTCAGCATCGCTGATGCAGAAATGGGATATAAAAATGATTAAATGGGCTGAGCCCAAGATTGGCCAACCCCCAAATTTACTGAGCCTATTGGGTTTAGTCCCAAACAAGATTATCAAATCCTTAATGAACATTCACTGGTTCTAGGGTACATCTCCTCACACCTCTGATATATATCGTTGTAATTCTTCAACGTCTTCAGAGAGTTGGTAGGTCCCGGCAACAAGACACTCAATGAACCGCAACGTCCCTAATGTAGGGTTACTAGGCATACACAAGAGGTTCCACAAGGCATCAACCATGTCAAACAAAAATTTTCCGGTGCCGAGAAACCCTGAACTAGATCGTTAACTAGAAGTTAAGGCGAAAAACAAGCAAGTAAACAACTTTATTGCTAAGTGAAAGGGATTACAACCTTTGTAGATCCGCTCCACCATTTCTTTAGCTCCGTGTTGACGTCCCTCCGCTGCGATTATCGGGTCCTGGACTCTTGCGATGGTTTCATCGGAGTAATGATAAGGCTAGGTCATTGACTTCGAGGCCGAAGATGATCTACGTCGGGAAGACTCAAACTCAAGCTATTCCTTCACTTGGTCGAAAACTTTGTGAAGAGAACACCCTATACTACTTGGCAAGTGGTAGAGGATGAAGAAATAGGAAGTGGGTTCACTTTAGAATTGGATTTCTCACTCTTTTTCCCATGGCACTATTGAAGCTCTCAAGATTTTGTGAGCTTGATGAAGATGAAGAAGAAGAAGAAGAAAAGAATCATCTCAATTAAAAGAATAATATGAGTACTTATCCTTTTAATCATGGCACCATGGTTGAGTTAAGTCCTCATGCTTAACTCTTGTAGAGAATTAACCATAGCATAAGGTTAAGGGTTGGGTTAGCTAATATCTTGAACAAATGACAAAAGAGTTGACTTTGTCAATGTTCATCAAGCTTCATGAAGCTTGATAATTTTGACCAAAGTCACACTCTTTTGTTATTTGTTTAGGAAAATAGTAAACCCTAATCTAACCTTGATATGGTTCAAGTCTCATACACACAACTTGTTTGTATCATCAAGCATGATACAAACATGTACACTTGCATATATCACATATAAACAATGTGCACATTCAAATGAGAAAATCAATCTTAAGTGAACTAATACTAGTTAATGTAAATTAATATATCAAATATATAATTATACATTAAATCATTAAATCAACACTTGATTTAACGATCCGGTCATATCGCATATAACCGACTAATATCATGTGTATCAATGTATCGAATCAACACTTGATTCGGTAACCCGGCTATATCGCATATAACCGACCGATGATACAAATCGCGAGAATAGAATACAGTATCACATACTGGTATTATTCTAGGTCCCGCACATATCTCATATGCGCTCCTATTTCGTTTCGCTTGAGCGAGGAAACCCCCTGTGTAGGACTCTAAAGACTCGTCAATACGCCGGCAGTAGGTGATGATCATATCAAACACCCACAAGCCGCAAGCGGTCTGCTAAACGTAACGGCCACCCGGGTATTGAGCGATCAGAAGATCAACGAGCAAGCCCGCTCACACTCCAGTGAATCCAACGAGTGACACTACCGTACAGTCCGGTCTGTTCGTCTGATATGTCGCATATCTCGTCTAGGGGTGGTAAACGTCAGACCCCAATAACTCGATAAGTCATGCCGATATGAGGCTCATAACGGGTCGAGAAACTACTGGTAACACTTACCAGTAAATCCCTAAAGCAGCCTTGGCCAAGGACTTCCTGTTATAGCCAATCGAGCACTGCGCAACATCAACTCCCTATACCGGGAGAGACGAAACCCCTCCTATCGCTCATTGCCTCCATGTGATTTGGGACTGTACCCAAAAGCCACCTTTTTGCACGCCTTCTTGGACGTGGTATGATGGAAATCAAAGCATAGTGGGAATCACACAAGACTCTATGACGATCTCGGGTCTACAGACTAACCTGTACCAGTGTCACCAGAGAACTGCCATCTGACGTTAGGTATAATACCATCTGGGAGTTCTCGGTGAGTCCGTCCAGTGTACCCAGTCTCCACTGAGCACCCGTATATCATCTCTGATGTCAAACACCAATGGATATGGGATCATCCATCGCCCATCTATATGGGTCGAGAAGCTATACGCTAGTCTACTCTGGTATATCGATGCCCCGTCTCGATACACCCACGACTAGGGACTTTGAAGGATGTACTTATGGACTACCATGTCCCCACTAGTATGATCCACATCATAGTCCAGGTAGTCAAGTAAACATCCTATGGGCTTTACCAACATGTAACAGAGAGACAATCAGTGTACACGTTAAGGTAAAGAGTAACCAGATAGCATACTATCATATCGAGCAAGAAAGTCCTACATATATATGTCCCAGCATCCACTACATATACATCCTATCTATAGTAATGGCCTCTGGGGCATACATATAACTAACAATCTCCCACTTGCACTAGGGCCATCTGATAGCAGTGGTAGTAGTATCTCATACTCAACCATCCCATAAAAGTCTCTCTCTGGGAAAAGACCTTTCGTGAGTGGATCCGCCGTGTTGTCCTCTGAGTCTACTCTCCTAATCTCGATCTCCTGGAGATCAACCATCTCCACGATCAGGTGATACTGCCTAAGAATATGTCTGGATCACTGATGGGACGGGCGTTCCTAGGCATAAGCCATAACTCCATTGTCACACAATGGGAGGAACGAAGTTCATCTCATGAACTAATATACACCCAGACTTCCTCTTTGGTAGCATCTTTGGTAGCGATGTGTCCAATCTTTATCGTCTAGTATGCCACGGTATCTAGCTTGGAACTCTTCCAACATACCGTCCCTTTACTGAGGGTATAGACAATGCCTGTGACTGACATTCAGTCATCTTTATCACCTTGGAACCTTTCCAGTGATTCTCCCCAGGATCGATTGATACCTTCTCACTACAACTAGTGAGTATCCTAACATCCAATTAGATCTATCTCATAGATCCAAAACCCAGGATTTAGTAGGTATCATTTTGATCCTATATGGAGAATCAAACTTCTTCCCTATCAAGAGTATGTCATCCACGTACTCTACGAGGATCACCACCATACTCCTTACTACCTTTTTGTTTATACAAGGTTCATCTACCATTTTGATGATGTCAAACTCTTTGACTAACTCATCAAAACAGATGTTCCAACTCCGCGATGCCTGCTTTATCACATAAAACATCTTGTACACGTTTTCGCTGCTCCCACTGTCTACGAAGCCCTCTGACTGTGTACTTATAGACTCTCTCTTCCAAATCATCATTTAGAAAAGCAGTCAAGACACCCAACCGCCAGATATTGTAGTCATGGTATGTAGCCATAGCAAGTAGGATCTGGATGGACTTAAGCATAGCTACTTAGAAAAGTTTTCATTATAATCCATACCTGGTCAATGATGCAAACCTTTAACAAGTCTAGCTTTGAAAGTCTCAACTTTTCCATGTACACCAAGTAATCTTCTCAAGATATACTTGCTCCTGATGGGGATTTAACCCTTCAGATAAAGCAACCAAAGTCCATACTTTGTTGGTGTATAAGGATTCCATCTCAGATCGCTAAGCATCCAGCCATTCTTACAGAGTCCTACTCTTGATGGCCAGCCCGAAACTAGTTGGGTCATCATCTCAGGATGCAATCCTTACTCCCACTGTCATAGAGAAACCGAAGTATCTCTCAGGTGGGTGAGGAACCCTACTAGATCGGCGGAGAGGCTGAGGTTCGTTGGTTTCTATTGAATCCTTTGGTTCTACCAAATCATCAGCTGCAGTTTGTATAGCTGGAACTGTTTCCTGTTCTCCTCATAACCAGTAATTTCTTCACAAGAAATTCCCTTTCACAAAGGTGGCATGCTGAGTAACAAAACATCTTTTGTTCCTCGGTTAGGTAGAAGATATTCCCTTGCGTATGCTTGGGATATCCAACAAACTTCCACAGAACTGATTTTGCCTCGAGCTTGTCCGGATTTTTCTTTTTAGACATAGGCCGGACCACCCCAAATCTTAACTAACTTAAGAGATGGGTCTTCCCTTTCTATATCTCATATGAAGTGGTAGGCGACTGATTTGATCGGAACCCTATTCAATAGGTATGCAACTTCATAAGTGCATAACTCCCTAAAAGGAAATAGGAAACTCAGTAGTACTCATCATAGAGCACACCATATCACATAGGGTGTTATTGCTCCGCCCCGATACACCGACGGGCTGTGGTGTATTCGGAGGAGTAATGCTGAGAGAGAATCTCATTCTCCTTTAGAATAATCCAGGAATTCCGTGCTCAAGTATTCTCCTCCTTGATCACATCAAAGGACATAATACTTTTACCCGTATTTTGGTTCTCTACTTCTAACTTATATTCTATGAATATCTCAAAAGGTTCGGACTTGTGTTTCAACAGGAACATATGTCTGAATCTTGAGAGATTATTAGAGAATGTAATAAAGTACAAAGAACCGGTCTTGGCATATGTAGACAGGGGACCTTCATACATCAGCATGTATCAATCCCAAGAGTTCACTAACTCTTTCTCTGTTTCCAATAAACAGAGCTATGGTCATCTTATCTCTGTGACATGACTAGCAAATTTCACAAGATGTAAATTCAAACTAATTTAAATATGCATCTATATGTAACTTAGCTAGTCGGGTCGTATTGATATGACCTAGTCTACAATACCTCAAGAAGGATTCGTTCATATCTGAACTCTTCCTCTTGTGTGTGTTCTATATACTAAGAACT
This sequence comes from Agapanthus africanus, assembly GCA_030015575.1. Classification (NCBI taxonomy): domain Eukaryota; kingdom Viridiplantae; phylum Streptophyta; class Magnoliopsida; order Asparagales; family Amaryllidaceae; genus Agapanthus; species Agapanthus africanus. The sequence goes on from CM057339.1 coordinate 726,530,666, forward strand.
ATGGTTTGATTTAGAACGTCAATGCTTTTAGATAACGTGTCTGAACCGATCAACTCTTGATATAGGAAATGTTCAAAACATTATCCAACATTACAAAATTATATCCTTCTTTACTTATAAAGAGACTGATATGATTTTTTATATCAGGTTCGGTATCTAATAACATTTGTTCAGAATCAATGTATTCTGGTAATACAGGGTGACAGTGACCAACAGACCTGGCTGCAACACTTGCACCGTTTTCTACCTCATGAAACCTATCACCCGTTCTCAGTTCTTTACCTTTCTGTAGCCCATGTAACAAATTACATATGCGGGATCCTGATCTGGTATCATATACCCAGGATGTAAAGAATACTGAGAAACAGTTCTCTGTAATGAACACACCCGAAGATGATGCATCAACATGCACTCTCTTCGTTATGGCGGCACGGGAATTCTGGTAATCCCTTAATTCCTGCTCTGTCTTATAACATTTATAAGTTGGAGCGGGACCAACGTTCCCCAGCTCAGTATAACAAGCGGGTTCGGTCAATATATCCGTATTATTATCTTGATTAAGGCGTGATATGGTCGCTACCTGGAGAGAGAGAGAAGAAAACACTCTGCGTGCGCTCTTGCAAGATCAGATTGGTTATTATTTTATCTAATCAGGATGGCTCCCACTGTTTTTATCAAATCTTCCTTCAAACCCTAAAAGGAAAGACTAGCCGGGATTAATTACACACTACAAGTTCGCCAATATTTCAGCCAGGCCAGTGTCGGTACTTTGAGGGAGGTTCCCCGTGCTTTCGCACAGACCTAATTAAAGTAAACCTCGTTTTCCCAGAGGCGTAACCCCGTTAACACCTTTCTAGACACCTACTTGATCGGCTAATTGTAATGTGTAAAACTCTCCCACGAGTAACTCTTACTCGCAGCGGGTATCGGGATCCAACTATCTCATAGAAGGTATGCAATCTCATTGCAAATTTCAACACCTGAAATTCCCGATAATTTTGCCCCAAGCGATCTATGACCTTATCTGAGTCAACAAACCATAGACCGCAAGTAAAGTTCAACCCGTCATTTCTTGATTGAATTAAACCCACCCGCACGACCCATGACTGAGTCAACAAGGTCGCACGACTACCCTAATCCAATCGCATCATATGCTTTGCAGATAAGCACTAATCAGCTACCGCACACTACGCCTTGACTGAGTCAACAAACGCAGCACGAATACTAACTATTACTTATCTGAAATGACGGAGGGCTACGATAGGTTTTGAAGAAAACCCTTTGCATAATGAACTTTATATCGTTGTAGAATCAAATAATTTTAAAATTGAGTGTTTTTGAGGCTTTTCTAGTTTTGCTAAAGGGGTCACTCCCGGTGAAGGGATCGTCGGCCCTGTAGGGTCTTTTTCGTCACCCCATTGAGATGGGAATACACGCGCGCTTGTCAGGCGTATACTACAGATTCCCCCTGCCTAGGGTAGGCCGGGGTTTAATGATTGTGAGGATCCAAATCTCCAGCAGCCACGGACTAAGCTGCCGTTAATTACCCCTCGTCTTTGAGGCGAGGGAACCTCCGATTAACGGGTTAAAATGGTCATGCGAACTCAATGTGCAGTGTACGTGTGTTGTGTTTTGAAAGGGGGGGTTTTGGATATATCGGGAGCCACGCAGAGTTTTTACGGGGGTCCCGCTACCCGGATAGCGGGCTGGGGGTCAAGGGGGCTATCAGCCCCCTTGCGGGGTGCGGGGCAGCGCCCAGGAGCGACTCATCATTCGCCGTTTTTTTTTTGTTTTTGCATTTTTTGTTTTACCGCGATTGCTCTATCATTTCAGCTTTTCTTATCGCGAAGGTCGCGATTGCCCCATCATTTCGGCTTTATTTTACTCGCTGATTTTTATTGCGAGTTGCCCCATCATTTCGGCTTTTCTTTATTTTCCTTTTATTTACACTTTTTTTTATTTACATTTTTTTTACATTCCCAGTTTAACGACTTAGAGGTCGACTGTTCCCAGTTTAATGACGTGGTGGTCGACTGTTCCCAGTTTAATGACGTGGTGGTCGACTGTCCCCAGTTTAATGACGTGGTGGTCGATTGTTTTCAGAGAAAGGCAGATGTCTGAGAGAATCGGTTTCACGAAGAACTTCGGTCTCCGTTTGTATGAAATTGGCGGTCGCAACTGGACTGTTTGTTAACACGCCTTTAGACAGTTCTATCTCTCCTGCATTGTATTGCTTTTCGACCCAATCTTTGAAGACGAAGCGGTCCTCAATGGCATGACCTATCACTCTGTGATAGGGGCAGTATTTGGGGTCGTCGGTCCTATTCGCTTCCTGCGGTCTTTTTGACTCTGGCAGTTGTAGACCGTTCTTCAGGGCGTCTTTGAATATTTTACGGATTTTGTCCCTTCTGAAGGAATAAACCTTATCCAGCTTCTCTTTCAGTGGAGATTCTCCTCCCTCTCCGAACATTGGCTTCCGAGGCTGGTTGGCGCTAGGTCCGCTCCTCCCTTGCTTATTTCGGTTAGCCGAAGTGTTGAAAGATTCAGAATCATCGGAGTTTCCGCCTTTGCGATTATCGTCCTTCCGGTTTCTCCATGACCTATTGTTATTTTGAGAATCCGAGGAGGACTCCTGTTTTGAGCGCTCCAGCATCTGGACTTTCCTGGCCAGCTCTTAGAATGTTTTGAGACCCGCGGTGCATAAAAACGGGGCCATCCAATTGTTGAGATTTCCGACGAGGAGACTGACAGATTGGTCCTTCTCTATCGGCGGTTCGCATTTGATGGAGAGATTGCACCATCGGGTTATAAAATCCATGCTGCTTTCGTCGCTCTTGGGCTTGGTCCTTACGAGCTCGGCAATGGTAATCTTATCGCTGACGCTCATGAACCTCTGCCGAAACAGAGACTCCATTTGGACAAAAGTTGTGACGGAGCCATCCGGTATGCTCGCGTACCAGTCGAAAGCAACATCGGTCAAGCTATTAACGAACTGGCGGAGGAGAAGCGCATCATTTCCCCCAGTATTCCCGCATGAGGCTTTGAAGTGGGCGATATGCTGATTCGCATTTCCCGTCCCATCGAATCTTCCGAATTTGGGGATGACATAGCCGCTAGGAAATTCTACCAGATCATACTGAGCAGGATATGGTCTCCCACTACTGCTGATATCTTTTTGCGCTTCGGCTTCAGCCACCAATGTTTTGACTTTGCTGGCAACCAAATCCATGATTTGATCTTGAGTTAGCGGGCTACTGTCATCGGAAGCCAAGACATTTTCCGAGATAGGATGCGACTGGTTTTCATGTAGTTCGCCCACTTTTGGATTTGAAGGAATAGACGTCGGCTGCTTTAGGACACCATTTCCCGGTTCACGAGCAGAGCCCTCCGCTTGATTGGGCGGCTGAGAGGCAAGTCGGGCCGTGAGCTGCATCACGACATTCGTCAAGTCATCGATTTTGGAGTAGATTTTGTCCATCTCCTTGTCTTTGTTTCTGAGCTGCTTTCGGAGCTCTTGAAGCAGCTCTTGCTCCGCGGTCCTGGGGCGGAAAGTCGGCTCTTCTTCGCTTTCTGAGCCCGACTCTTCATGGACCGAAGGGTCTTTCCGCCTATCATCCTCATCAAGAGGGTTTTCATCACCCAGCAGAGGCGGCTGTTCTTGGGAACCGGCCACCACATTCAAGCCAGATTGGGTTTGAGATGTGGTAGCCCCGTCCTTGGTCTTGCTGCGCGTACCCACCGTGTAGACAGTGTGGACCACATATCCAGTCGCCTCTTTCTCATTGACGGGGAGCTTAGAGAAGACACCCGATCGAGCAGTGGTCAAGGGCACCGCTGGAGCTTGCTCGGGACGCGTTGTAGCTTTGTTGGCGTTGATGGCCTTACCCCCAGCTGGGGCCAAGGAAAGTCGTTCAGACACCGACTTGCGTTTGGGTTGGGGCGTCCTTGAAATCACCACATTTGGTCTCCTGCCTTTCGAGACCGGTTTGTCTGCCACCGGGGCTTGAGGAGCTGGGATGGCGCCAACAGGCATGAACATAATAGAGCCGAATGGTAGCAGCGGCTCTTCCCATTGTCGCCCGAGACTGGCCGGGAGGACCGTCCTGGAGTCTATCCTCATCGTGTAGGAGACGGGAGCTGAGTTCATCATCGAAGGCATCGTCGGAAGGTGATTGTTTGAAAATCTGTATGAAAGAGCATTATTTTAGTATAAATACAGGTATGTATAATGATTGAGTTCGCATGAATGCTTAACCCGAAATATGGGAGGAGAGATTGGTCCTACCGGGCGTGCCAGAATCTGTAGGGTGTTTTTCATCACCCCATTGAGATGGGAATACGCGCGCGCTTGTCAGGCGTATACTACAGATTCCCCCTGCCTAGGGTAGGCCGGGGTTTAATGATTGTGAGGATCCAAATCTCCGGCAGCCGCGGACTAAGCTGCCGTTAATTACCCCTCGCCTTTGGGGCGAGGGAACCTCCGATTAACGGGTTAAAATGGTCATGCGAACTCAATGGGGTGCATGTGTGTGTAAATATTTATACATATGTATATATATATGTATGTACATAAAAAGAGGGGGGAAAGGCATCCAAGGGATGCATGGGGCCAGCGCCTTGAGCGCTGTGCGCTTATGTGCTGTGCGCTCAGGCGCAAACGCGCCACGTGTCGGCACGTGGGCGTTTTGCGCTTGAGCGCAAGCGCGCCACGTGGGCGCTGTGCGCTCGAGCGCAGTGCGCCTGAGCACAGCACGCCACGTGTCGGCATGTGGGCGCTTTGCGCTCGAGCGCAGTGCGCCACGTGTCGGTACGTGGGCGCTTTGCGCTCGAGCACAGTGCGCCTGAGCGCAAGCGCGCCACGTGTCGGCACATGGGCGTTTTGCGCTCGAGCGCTGGGCGCTGGCGAGACAAAGGGACTTTTAGTCCCAGAACCAGAAGCTGTGCTTCAGAAAGGAAAATATTTATTATATATATATATATATGTAAATATATGGAGTTAAACTCCTAAAATGTTTTTGTTGATGAAATGGGTTCTTCCTCTTCCTCCTCTGTTGGCTGGATCTTGATGATCAAGAGATGTGAGATCTAAAAATCTCTCATTTCTGAGATCTAATGGTAGATCCAAGTTCCCCTTTGTGGGTTTTGTGGTGAAAGACTTCTTAGCTTTTGAAAAGAAAGAGTAAAACTCTTGATTTAATTCAAAAGAAATGAGAAGGTTTAGAACCTTGGAGAAAGAGCAGGAGGCACAAAAGATCTCAGATCTAAAAAAAAATTTGTGGAGAGAATGAAAAGTGTTACTTTATTCATCATCATGTTGCCTTTTATAGGCTTACATGTTTACATATAGCCCCTTGGGCTTTACAAAAATGGCATTTTGCCCATCCCATGGCTCATGTGCCATTTCATTTTTGCACATAAGCCATGCGCTTACAAAATATTGGCTTTATGCCCATTTTGCATACATTCATGTATAAAAAATTAAATAAAAAATTATTTATTACATGATTTTGTTGTTGGCATGGGGAGGCTGGCCGCAGGCTCGACTTGGGCATGGGCCCGCTTGACCTGGGCTTGGGCCTACCTGGCTTGGGGTTGACCTTGACTTTGACTCGGTCAACCGGGGTGTAAATTTTTACCCCAACAGGCCCTTTCCTCATCGAATAAGGTGCTGGATATATCATATATACCGCTGTGCAAAGCAAAAACTATAGAAGCAATCAAAATACAAACCGAGGGTTGTAGCATCTGCCAGTTATTGCTAAAGGAGTCACTCCCGATGAAGGGATCTCGGTCCTTTCCTTATCGAATAAGGTGCAGGATGTTATACAAGGAACACCGCAATGCAAAGCAAGAACTGTAGCTACCTGTTTTTGAAAATTCGATTCCACAACATCTTAGGTTTATTTTCTTTCATTAATCATATTAATGAAGTCCCATCATTTAAATCACCTAAACATTACAGATAAATACGACGTACAATTATGCCATCCGCATTCGCCTCGATGTCCCCTCGTGCACCGTTAGGTTAGGTAACTAACGACAGAGCAGGGCAGGGCTAGCGCGAGTGCAAAACATAAGTATCGTCAATATATCATATACAGTATTTATCACAGAACATCAAATGATCACATCACAGATATCGCAGCAGAAGAATCATATGAAATATTGGATATACTAGGACGTCCGTGTTTTTAATACGAGCCTGTATAAAACACGGATTCCACGGTCGCGATGAATAACCAAACCCACACCCCTAGACCCCTACGAGAGTGGCAAGCAACCCTACCAATTCTAGAGTTAGGAGACCCGGACTCGACTCCTCGAGTTGGTCTCCCACTGGACTCCAGAACCCGGTTACTTGTGCTCTCCTCCTTGGGTCTATCCTAGTGCGGAAAAATAAATAATATACAATGTGTTACATCTTCCGCTACCTGGAAGTGCCCCAATAAAAGAATATTACATACAAGTTAATTTTACATGAATAAAAATAAAAACTCTCATCTCACATAAAACCCTCGGCTATTCAAAACGCGACGATCCAATATAACATATCCAGCAACACATAACATCACATGTCATCAACGTAAATAAATATGTGCATCCCAATTGTCGTTGACATATAGCAATGAAACCGGCGATATCACATATTACACTTACGGTCGCAGAAAAGAAAGTGTAAAACTATTACAGTTGGAATCCGCAACCTCTTTAGACATCGCATGCCTAACATTCTGAATTCCTTAGACATCACATGCCTAACAATTATAAACCCCACATTTTAGTCTCTATATCGAAAACACTTTTCAATATCTAGTCGGGCAATTCAACAAGATTCCCGATAAACTGATCGAATGCTCGTCGCAAACTTTAGTAGACGGCCGCACCCCCGATACCGTCGACGAAGTGCACCAAGGCGGAACACCGCTACCGAGAGCACCCGAAAGGATGCTTTCGGCGACGGGGTTCTCCTACAGTCACTTGGTCGGGGCTAAGGGGTGTAGCTGTCTATTAAGTTTATCGGCGAGTATCCGCGTACGCTACGTGATTGCGACGGACTTTTGATCACATCAAAATTCCGTGGCAACCGATCAAGTGAGACTAAAGTGCTATGTTTATAACATCCAAATCAGTTATCTCATAACTACTTGTGGATTCCAAATATTGTATCACATTCCAGATAAACAGAAAATGTAAAACTTTCCGATCGAACAATCAAACACCCAAGTTTTCCCAAAACAGCTCAACTCTTGAAATAAGCTCAAAAACATCCACTTCATGCCACAGTACCAACGGTCCAGCCGTAGAAGGATCAAGCCAACGCCTTACATGTGGCACGCCGTACTGCCCCAAACCCGAAGGTTCAAAGGGCAGTTCAAGACGGTCACATAATCGAGTTAAGGTTTGTTGTCTTCTAGAGGGTCCATCGCGTTACTTGCACTACATAGAAAGTTTTCAAACTACGGAAAAATCCAACACTTGGAAATTTCCCGGCAGAGTAAAAATTGGGTATTTATATCCGGTCGAACTTTTTAACATGTTCTAAAAATATCCGGAACACATAACAAAATTAAATTCTCCGATCGAATCGACGATTACAAAATAAACCCCCAGAAAACTCAACACTTGAGTCAGTTTAAAAATACCCATAAAATAGCACTTTAATATATAAGAATTACTGTGCAAACAAAATGACCCAATCCCTCTGTACGGCCGCGGATCCGCGGCCCAAGCATGGTATGGCCGCGGTTCCGCGGCGGTTTGGAAGTATTAGGAGCTCGTATTTCACCAGAATTCTTATATTTCCCTGCTTGATTTTTCAGGTATTTTTAATTCAGATAATACACAGTTTTGAAAAAATGTACAGAGAGGGGGTAAACTTGGACGTATCGGGTTCGTTCGGAGTTTTAACTTCGTTAACACATCGCCTAAAGCTCTAGTTAGGCTCTGATACCACTGTAGGGTTACTAGGCACACACAAGAGGTTCCACAAGGCATCAACCATGCCAAACAAAAATTTTCCGGTGCCGAGAAACCCTAAACTAGATCGTTAACTAGAAGTTAAGGCGAAAAGCAAGCAAGTAAACAACTTTATTGCTAAGTGAAAGGGATTACAACCTTTGTAGATCCGCTTCACCATTTCTTTAGCTCCGTGTTGACATCCCTCCACTGCGATCATCGGGTCCTGGACTCTTGCGATGGTTTCATCGGAGAAATGATCGGTCTAGGTCATTGACTTCGAGGCCGAAGATGATCTACGTCGGGGAGACTCAAACTCAAGCTATTCCTTCACTTGGTCAAAAACTTTGTGAAGAGAACACCCTATACTACTTGGCAAGTGATAGAGGATGAAGAAATAGTAAGTGGGTTCACTTTAGAATTGGATTTCTCACTCTTTTTCACATGGCGCCATTGAAGCTCTCAAGCTTTTGTGAGCTTGATGAAGATGAAAAGAAGAAAAGAATTACCTCAATTAAAAGAATAATATGAATACTTATCCTTTTAATCATGGCACCATGGTTGAGTTAAGCCCTCATGCTTAACTCATGTAGAGAATTAACCATAGCATAAGGTGGGTTGGGTTAGCTAATATCTTGAACAAATGACAAAAGAGTTGACTTTGTCAATGTTCATCAAGCTTCATGAAGCTTGATAACTTTGACCAAAGTCACACTCTTTTGTTATTTGTTTAGGAAAATAGTAAACCCTAATCTAACATTGATATGGTTCAAGTCTCATACACACAACTTGTTTGTATCATCATGCATGATACAAACATGTACACTTGCATATATCACATATAAACAATGTGCACATTCAAGTGAGAAAATCAATCTTAAGTGAACCAATACTAGTTAATGTAAAGTAATATATCAAATATATAATTATACATTAAATCATTAAATCAACACTTGATTTAACGATCCGGTCATATCGCATATAACCGACTAATATCATGTGTATAAATGTATCGAATCAACACTTGATTCGGTAACCCGGCTATATCGCATATAACCGACCGATGATACAAATCGCGAGAATAGAATACAGTATCACATACTGGTATTATTCTCGGTCCCGCACATATCTCATATGCGCTCCTATTTCGTTTCGCTTGAGCGAGAAAACCCCTGTGTAGGACTCTAAAGACTCGTCAATACGCCGGCAGTAGGTGATGATCATATTAAACACCCACAAGCCGCAAGCGTTCTGCTAAACGTAACGGCCACCCGGGTATTGAGCGATCAGAAAATCAACGAGCAAGCCCGCTCACACTCCAGTGAATCCAACGAGTAACACTACCGTACAGTCCGGTCTGTTCGTCTGATATGTCGCATATCTCGTCTAGGGGTGGTAAACGTCAGACCCCAATAACTCGATAAGTCGTGCCGATATGAGGCTCATAACGGGTCGAGAAACTACTGGTAACACTTACCAGTAAATCCCTAAAGCAGCCTTGGCCAAGGACTTCCTGTTATAGCCAATCGAGCACTGCGCAACATCAACTCCCTATACCGGGAGAGACGAAACCCCTCCTATCGCTCATTGCCTCCATGTGATTCGGGACTGTACCCAGAAGCCACCTTTTTGCACGCCCTCTTGGACGTAGTATGATGGAAATCAAAGCACAGTGGGAATCACACAAGACTCTATGACGATCTCGGGTCTACAGACTAACCTGTACCAGTGTCACCAGAGAACTGCCATCTGACGTAAGGTATAATACCATCTGGGAGTTCTCGGCGAGTCCGTCCAGTGTACCCAGTCTCCACTGAGCACCCGTATATCATCTCTGATGTCAAACACCAATGGATATGGGATCATCCATCGCCCATCTATATGGGTCGAGAAGCTATACGCTAGTCTACTCTAGTATATCGATGCCCCGTCTCGATACACCCACGACTAGGGACTTTGAATGATGTACTTATGGACTACCATTTCCCCACTAGTATGATCCATATCATAGTCCAGGTAGTCAAGTAGACATCCTATGGGCTTTACCAACATGTAACAGAGAGACAATCAGTGTACACGTTAAGGTAAAGAGTAACCAGATAGCATACTATCATATCGAGCAAGAAAGTCCTACCTATATATGTCCCAGCATCCACTACATATACATCCTATGTATAGTAATGGCCTCTAGGGCATACATATAACTAACACCTAAACTAAACCCTATAGACTACGATGTCTCTAAACTAGACTATGATGTCTTTAAACTCCATGGACTCTGACGTCCTTAAACTTATGGACCGCAACGTCCCTAAACTAAAACAATAGAGCCCAAATGTTCTTTTGTTGGATCTAAATGATCCTGTTGAGTAGATCTTAGTCTAAAATTGGACTAACGTATCCTCAACAACGTTTAAGTTGATCTTAGTCTCAAATAAGATTAATGATCCTTAAACCCAACCCAAATCCAAATCTAAGAAAATACGGATTTGGACTAATCCGCGCCCTACGGGAGACATCATAAATTAGTCTCTGTATACAATCCACGGGCAACCAAAAATAAAACAAACACACACGAAACGAGGTGACCATCTGGAGAAGGAGAAAGTGGTTACCGCGATGCGGTAGCGTAATTAACTGCAGGGGCTTGCGCTGGCAGGGAAGAGCGTCCCCACAATCAAAACCCCTCAAACGAGAGGGAATCTGACGAAGTTTGCTACAACGGCCGCATCCGTCTAAACCTTCTATACATGGTGCCATAAATCAACTTGGCATCTTTGGAGAGGTGGACGGATAAAACCAAATAGCATCTATCCCCAAATTCAGGAAAGACGACCTACGCGGTTTCGTCTCTGTATTTCGGCGGCGAACAGATTCTGACACACCCGGTAGGAACTTTTCCTCTTTTCACTCCACACTTCGTGTCTCATGTTCGCGAACGAATCGCGGTTTGATATGGTTTCCCCTGAATTTGAGGTACTAAGATTTGGTGTCTTGCTCCCCTGCAGATCAATGGCTTTCAACTGCACAAACTGCAACAAGTGCAACAACTCCCATTCTGTCCCTGCTGGAGGAGTGACTTATGGGCCTCAAGCGGCCTCCGTTTTCAAGATACCAGTAGAACAGGTGACGCATGCCATCACTGTGCTGTTCTTTGGGACCATGCTCCCACCCATGATCTTCAACGCCCCACTACCGTCGCAAGAAGCTCCGAAGAAGTCAGTCTTTGATCGGTTTACAACTACCGCGGCCCCTCTCAATGGGTCGCCCAAATCCAACTCTTCAGTTTTCAACAGACTGGGCCAAAACTCCAATAGGCATGTGAAGAAGCCCGCGATACCTGAGGGGGTTATCCCAAAACGAATAGCCATTCCTGCTCCTAAAGTCGCCAAAGTGGCTTCTCCTGCTAAGGGGTCGGTCTTCGCAAGACTGGCTATTCGAGCTCCCGCTCCAGAAGAAGTAACCAAGGCTGCTTCCCTTGCCAAAAAGTCGGTCTTTTCAAGATTGATCATTCCCTCTCAGCGGACGTCAGTCTTCGATAGGCTGGCGCCGACAGCAACCCCTCATCAGGGCAGGAGGCATAAAGAAATTCATCCAACAGCAGAGGTGGTCCCATCCGCAAAGCACGCTCGACGTCGCCACTGGCGCCGAGTGCGGAAAGCTGGGGGCAATTCCCCATCTAGACATACCCCGCCGGCTCCAACGATGGAAGTCGACACTGCTGTTCCAATTGGGAACAGCTTTGAACCACTCAGGAGGGTCCACAAGAACTTTTGGACTGCCGTCCTGAAAAGATTTCCTCTACCTGTGAAGAATGCTACAAAGACAAATCCAGAACAGCCCCCTCAGCGGCTGTCCTCCAAAATCCATAGGGTCTAACGAAGAGTCCAAGACTCTGTGATCGACCAAGACTACCCCCGCCAACCAAAGAAAATGAAGGTTCGGCAAGAGAAGGATCACCCTGTCGTACCATAGAAGGTGTCATCTACTTGGGTGCCCGTTGCAACGGCCCCCTCAACTTCGACCGCTTACAAAAGAAGAAGGACGGAGAAAATCTCCGTGTCTGCGACGAATCTAAAGGGCACTGAACCTTAACGCCCCAAGTCTGGGGGTATAGTGGTGCACACTGTTTATATGGCATCCGGGAATGAGTATAGCCGTATTTCCACGGGCCATCGACCTCTCGCCAGATTTATGACAAAGGCTCAGGAGAAACAACAGCAAAAACTCCAGGAGATGCTAACACAGATGGCTGCACTCACAGGGCCAAAAGAAAGCTCGGAGACATCGTCAGAGCAGCGTCAAGAACAGGAAACCGATGATGAGTTCCTCCGCAGAATCCTCGAGAAGAGAGACAGAGAGGCCGTGGAACAAGCGGCCAACATAAAACGAATGGCGCTTTTATTCCAAGATATGGTCGGGATGATGATACAGACGGATCCTCCAGCTGAAGACCCCCCGATTATCCTTGAAGATGACAGAGGGGAGACATCGAACCCTCTTCGGGCTTTATCAGTAGCCAAAGAGGAGACGATCTCCAAAGCCGCCCTGGATGACTATATCGCTCAACAGATACGAGTCCATCAGGAGAGCGAAGCGGCCGGCCAAATTGTTAAGACTGGACGACCCTATCTGGGTTAGTATGACCAAATAAAGTATCCGCCGGGATATACGATCCCTAAATTCCATGTATATAAGGGGACGAGGAATCCACACCAGCACGTTGCTCAATTTAGGGCCTTGTGCGGTAATACTGGGGGTGGCGACAAACTGCTACTTCACCAGTTTGTTGGCAGCTTGTCGGAGACGGCGTTTGAATGGTACTCTGAACTCCCGAACGACTCCGCTAAGACATTTGCAGAAATGGAGCTACTGTTTACACAGAGATTCGCAAGCGCTAGCGAGCGTACCCTGATCACCGCACTAATTAACGCCAGGGTGAAGCCAGGCGAAACATGGGTTCAGTACGTAATACGGTGGCGGAATCTATGGTCGAGGTGCGAACAACGCATAGAGGAAGCTCCTGCAGTGGGCATGTTTGTGGGAACTCTTGATCCGCAGGCGACCATATCCCAGTTCATGATGTTTTTAAGCCGACTACCTTCCAGGCCTTGATTGACAAGCTGGCCCAAATGGATCAAATGGGTCATAGACCGTCTTTTTCGAAGATGGAGCCTCGAAACGAAAAGGGAAAAGGGAAAGCGACCTTCGTCGTCAATGCTCAGCAGCAGCCGAGTGGTCCAAAACTAGCTGATCGACAAGACGATAAATATCGATTCTTTAACGAGAAGCTAAAGCGCCCTTATTCGTTTCCACGGGATAATACGAGGAGACTGTTCGAGCTGGCAGTGTGCAACAGGCTCATCACCTTGCCGGATCCAAAACGCCACTGCAGCCCGGTGATGTCAACAATCCTAATTACTGCCCCTATCACCGAGTAGTTGGCTATCCAATCGAAGATTGCTTCGTCTTCAAAGGATGGATTGAGGACCAATACCAAAAGGGCAAATTCGCACTGTCCGAGAATTAGAAAGTAAGCCCACCCCAGCCGCACGCTCTTAAAAGGTGGAAACACCAGGGCATCGTGCTCTTTTGTAGAAGAAGCTCCATGGGAGGTCGCTCTTTCAGCCAAAACGAAAAGAATGCTGAAGGATCTCTAAACATGCCCGGCGATCAGGTGGAAAAGCCTGCTGGAACCCAAGGTCATTGAAGGAATGCTGAAGCCGCGTCCGACGCCAAGAATTGGTAGCGATAGTCAAAACGTCCATGCCCAGCCGTCAAAGTCTTCAAGGAAGAAGAAGAATACCAAAAAGCCCGTGAAGCCTAATGACAAGCGCACAGACCTGCAAAAGTATATTGACGCACTGGAGGAATACAACCAAAAGGCGGGAACCCCGGTCATATTCCAAGAATTTCTCAACAATATCCTTGAGAACAGAGATAACGACAATAACGACGGAGATGACTCGTCAGAAGAATCTAAGGATTATGTGGCAAGTTGCCACATGATCTCTCATTCGGCGTTAACTAATGAAGAAGCTTACTCGGTATTAGAAGACAGCATAAAAGAGCTGGGGGCAGGATCGAAGCTAAAACCCTTGGAACCGTCTGATGAGATGATCGACCTGCTGCTGAACGAAGCCCGTCAGAAGAGCATGGATGATCAAGAGCGCGAAATGGCCATATTCGAAAAAGCCAAACGTCGGCAACTGAACGAAAGGGTTGAAGCACTCCAACCCGACAAAAGCAGGCTTAAGACGAGGAAACGGTTTTCCAAAGCCCTGTCAATGGGAATGAAGATGCCATCCTCCAAAGGTGTAACATTTCAGAAAATATAAAATATTATTTTTGGAATTTAATATTAAAAATAATATATTTCTCGAAAACTGCCGATTTGCGAAATTGGGGTTTTCGAAAAAGGGTATAAATATATATACCAATAATTGTGAAATAATTGGTGATTAAAATGATTTATTCATTTAAAAATATATTTAAAGGATTTGGCACTTTTAAAATTCATTATATGCAGTTTGGATAAAAACCCGATTAGTACACTACTTATCGCGATTAGGCCAAATCCGTGTTTTTACAGTTTTCCGTGGCTAGTTCATCATGTCATGTTGCATTTGGTTACATGTTGTCGCATTTGTGTTATTTTATGCGTATTATGTGATTTGGTTTTAAGGAAGAAAAGAAAAGGAAAAAAGGGCAAAAGGGTAATAATTGAGTGAGAGGGGTGAGAATAAGAAAGGTGAGAGAGAGGGGCTGCCTCATTTTAACCTCCCCCATCATTTTCTTCTTCTTCCTCTCTTCCCTCCACCTTCACCCCATGATATCGTCTCAAAATATTGATCCAAACCCTAATCCCCTTTCACTAAAATTGATCCCCTCTACATCCTCTACACATTGGACCAAGAAAAGTGGGATTTGGACAACATTGGCAAACTAGGGTTTTTCTTGAGTTGCCCAAATGAGGTAATTTCTCCAATTTTGGTCTTGTATTTCATTTAATTTAGTATCCTTGCATGTTTAGAAGCGATATTGTGATGTTTAGTGATGTTAGAAAACTTCTAGTGAAGGGTTTTAGTGTTGTGTGGATTGGGTGGTTCCTAGTGGCTGTCAACAAGGCTTGAGTGGTGTTTTACTGACCTAGAACAGAGGATGGAGCCCAAAACACGGATTTAGAAACCCCGACATCGGATAAATTTGTGAATTGTGAGGGTATTTTGGAATCTGCTATCACTCAGGGACCTGAAAAATTATTTAGCAAGGACAGTGATGCATGCATGCAACCTAGGACCCCCAACTGAAACCCTAGCCCCTACCTCCTAAACCTGGCCGCAGATTTAATCCAGAAGGCTGCAAATTGCGGCCTGGGTCCCACCATTTTGATTCGTGTTTCTTCTATGGCTCCATCTCCAGTAAACTAGACCCTTGGCATATGCAAAATGGGCTGATTTGACCTAGGGTAAAATCTGGGACCATTTTCATGAGTTGTTGTTTTGATTCGGGTATATATTGTCCGTATTTTGGATTCTGAATTTCAGTAATTGTGTTTTACCTCGATCACTTGACGTTTGTAAAACGATATCGTGGGTTGTTGGTGGTTTTGAAGGCGTGGTCCATAGGTTCTAACCTATAGGCCTTTAGCGTGTCGTTTTGGTTTTCCGATATGATTTTAATATGCATTTGCGATTGGATTATATGTGTAGGTACCCCATGTGATGTCGAGACGTTGAAGATGAAGATGGCGACATCGGAAGCGGCACAAAAGAAGCAAGGTGAGTAGATTTATATCTACGGGGAGAAGTCGGGTGGATGGCGTATAGCACCCCCGCAAAGTTGTGAGAAAAGAATGGGATATGATATATATTTTTACATGTTAGGGTGTGATATGAGCCTTAGCAAGAAAGCTTTAGGAGATTAGGGGTTAGTGTTAGCGAGTATTGATGAACGGACTCCGGTCGATTTCTTAGTCCCGAAACCCTAGGGTAAAGATTTGCATACCTGCACATACACATACTCGCATACTTTGACTTCCTTGTGCGTATCGGGGACATATTTTTGTTTGTATTCATATGCTTGGATGACGAGAATGTTATATGATTCTTGGGAATGAGTCAATCTGATCGGGCATGATGCCGTGAGATATTTAATGCGTGACCGAGATATGTCATGAGATTATAGCGGGTCGTTTGACGACGATACTATGTTGATGATATATTTATGATAATTGACGAGTTATATATCGAGATATAAGATAAGATATGTTAAGATATTTATAATGGATCGCTTGGGTGATATATACTCCTATATGATGATAAGTATTGATGACATCGGATTGTATGAGGCTGTAGATCAGTAGCCAGATCATGATTATGTTGATGATATTAGTATTGTACTAGACTTAGATCAATACCCCCTGTTCACGATATGTGATGATAAGGATATCAGATGAGTAATGAGATAAATGTTATATTTGACCCGTACCCAGATTTGGGATGCTATACAATAGATGTACCGTACGAGAGATAGTTATGAGGATAGATCCGCACTCTTGACTCGAGGATGTCATATTATTTATTGTATCGTACGTGATACTGTTGAGGCAAGATGACCGACTACTAGGTATATATATATAGATCGACTCAGACTTAGGCGGATTCCCTTACCCTTTGGACTAGGCTCGAGTCATACTCATTTTCAAAAGTGGGGAGTCGTGAGTATGTTATTATACTAAACTGTATGACTCGTATATTGGGTAGGTATATTTTCTGTGTTGCTGTTACTACATCACTTTCTGTACATTTCATGATGTTTCATCACATTGCATGCTTGTACATATGTTATCTGTAATTATCATGAAACCCTGCTGTCAGGACACCAGCACTATTACTGATGATGCGTATGTTCCACGTACACTTGCTTGCCGGCTCACACACATCATCATCGGTAATTGCCATGTCATGTACACTTTAGAGAATATTATTTCGTTGACATAGTGTGCTAGCTGATACTTGCAATATGTTATAGTTTACATATGCTAGTTTAACTATTGCATTCATTGCGTGATATCAGATGCATCCATATATTCATTGGTTATGCAGTATTATGGAGATTTATGCCGGTTTTCATTGTTATTGACATGGTGACTTGATGATTTCGGATTATTCTTGATATTTTCTGGATTTGGAAACCGCATGTGAAAGTTTTGTAAAACTGATGAATTATTGTAAAGAGAAAAATGTGGTTTTCCTTGATATGTAGAGTATTGTCCACCATGATGTTTTCTCGATTCTGAGATATTTTCGAGACCCGATTCGAGGATTTGGATGAACCGTCTCGGGTACATGGTGGACCCGGTAAGGTACCCCGGGGCAAGAAGCTCGAGGTGTAGACGATGAGCCTGGCAGGGGCTGCCTACCGGTGATTTTACCTGGCGCGGCGGATATCCGGAGGATACCGTTCGTGGTCGTGTGATTGATGATATGGGCCGATCCGGACAGACGGAGCCCGAGTTACTGAGATATTGAGACTTGAGACACTGAGATATTGATGTTTCCTGATTTAAAATCAGGAAAACTTAAGGAGGAGACATCACGTGCTAGCACGTGACCAGCAGTCACGTGTTGGCACGTGACATTTAAAAGCAGCGGCAAAAGCAGACTCACTCTCTGATTAAATCAAGAAAAAGGCTCCAGAGGAGGGTCACGTGGTGGCACATGACGGTTGAACAGCGGCCAGAAGACAGCGCGGAAAGAAGAAGAAAGCTCGTTCCAGGGGGTCACGTGCCTACACGTGATCAAGGGTCACGTGCCTACACGTGACCAAGGGTCACGTGGCCACACGTGACCGGCTTTCAAAGCCTATCTATTTAACAGAATTAAATTCTGAAGAGATCATTCAAATCTTTCCAAAGGAAAATGATTATTTGGAACCGATTGGACTAAAGATTTAAAGGTGATTAAATATCACTTATTTATGGAAAAATCTTGAACTTGGAACCCCTTAAAATCTAACCGAAATAACAAAGGAAAATCTCTGGATTTAAAATCCAATGGTGAATAAAATTCACCTAATAATCCAAAGGACCAGATGAATGATGAATGCAAATCAAATCTCTCAATGAAAGATTCACTAAAACTAATTGATTCTGCTTCTTCTCTTATAAATAGGAGCCAGGACACATATACAGAGAGACAGAGACAGATAGAAAGAGAAAATAGAGCCCTAAGACTTTGGAAGAATTGGATCTTCTGCAGAAGAAAACCTTAGGTAAGAAAGGGAAGGCCTCTTAAAGAGAATTTAATTCTCAAAGGAGTTTAACTCTTATATTAAAAAGAAGAACTTAGTTCTCTCTTTAGTAGAGGATCTGCAAAGTGCACATATCCCCATGAATGGAGAATTTAATTCTCATTGGGTTGAGATCCTGCCATGCAGATCCAAAGCATAGAGAGGGAATGAAAGTTTGAGGATTTAATCCTCGCAGAATTATAGGAATTTAATTCCTTTGAGATGAATTAGGGTTTAACCCTATGTTATAGGAATATAATTCCTTCAGAATGAACAGAATCAGGGTTTAACCCTAGTTAAGAATTTAGTTCTGTTAATGTCACGACCCGAAATTCGGTCCGTAACCGGCACTTAAATTACGTAACGTCTACAGGCGTACGTAACTTAAGTAAGCCGAAAACCCAGAAATCTAAACCACCCAAAACTGGATCAACGGAGAAAACATAATTTAAAAGTATTAGAAGTCGCCATTTAAAAATCTCTAACTCTAGTTTTCTTTCATGAAAATTTCGGCAGCACCTCCTTTGTAAAACTGGCCCCGAAAACGGGTACAACACAGATAATATATAAAACATCCCAAGTGGGAGAAAAATCACGCCGACCGGCGGAGACAATCACCACAACAAGTATACGACGCCAAAGCGAAGAAATATCAAGAGAACGACTATAAAGAAGTAAACATTTCCAAAATAACCTGCTTCTACGAGCACGGCTCCCAAAACCAATATAATACAACACTGATCTCTCACAAGTCGTCTCTAAGTCATATACAACAAGGGTAGATGGAGAATACTAGATCCAACCAAAAAGATATACAATGTACAACGGATAACCGCAAACCCACCTATAATGCAACGGCCTCACTGCCAAGATAGCGGTATCCACAAAAGTAGTGATGATAAGCTGCCCTGCCGCGACTACTCAGAGGGGTGTGTCCTGCAAAACACTGTGGCACAACGGGGGTGAGTTGCCAACTCATGAATAGTAATTAACATCATACAGTAATCGCAAGTATGCACTAACAGCAATGATCGATAATATGTGAACTGATAGCATGAGTATGACAATATGAATATGCAACTATCATGATATCTATATCAATTTTATACTGAGTGCGGGATAGTAAATAATCTCATGCACAAATCATAAGCATGGAAAAATACGGTGTAACTCAGCAACACCCAAATCCCAAAATACTCAGATCGGCCCTCAGATCGGCCCCTCAAATCCTGTACGTCTCATGAAACCTGAGTGTCAAACATCGACACTCAAAAACATCATGAAAACCAGTGCCTATCATCGACACATAAATACTGATATCCATACGTTCCTCGAAACCCAAGTATCCCACCTCGACACTTGTATTTCCACGTATCGGTCTTCCTGATATCCATACGTTCCTCGAAACCCAAGTATCCCACCTCGACACTTGTATTTCCACGTATCGGTCTGTCAAATCCCATATATCTCTCGGAAAGTAAGTGCCCAAGATCGACACTTTAATTTCCCATATCGCATCTCAATGCATAAATCCATATAAAGTAGCATATGCAACATAAAACATCAATATGAGCATATCACGGAACGATTCGCCAAATAATGCATCAAGTCATTAAATGTATCTCGCGGTTCCCAAGAATCCAAATCCAGAATACATATATATACAGCGTCCCATACCACTGATATATATGCAATACAAATCATGTAAATCCAAATCCAAAATACATATATATACAGCGTCCCATACCACCGATATATATGCAATACAAATTGATCATATAACAATAGCAAGGTATATGTGCGAACGAGTAATATAGCATGGCATACATATGAGCATGTAGGTATACAGGTATGTTCTATGTAATATGCATTGTCGCACAAGTATAACTGTTTAATGTCGCTAACTAATAGCAAGGTATACAATAAGCATTTGTATTGTGCGTGTCATGGCAATTACCGACAGGGTGTGTGTAGCATATCATTGGTGCTCGTGCAACATGGACTGTCGATAATAGTGCAGTGTACAACAGGTACAATATCAAGCACAAGTAACTATATGCAACATGAATCATGCAATATCTCTATATAAGCAAATCAGCATACGGCTAATATTATATCATATCTAGCCCCGACGCGTAGCGCCATACGGGCGATTCCCCGTAGATGTTAAATCTACTCACACTGTGGTCTCTAGCTATGAAGATCCGACCACCTGCTTCCCTTTGTTCGCAGCGTCTGAAGTCCCCGCTTGCGACGCTATATTATCACAAACACAAGAAATAAAGCGAACATCTCAGAAGCAATCACAATAACGCAAAACTACGTATTATAAAACGTATCAACGCACTAAACCAACTCACGAGTACACGTCTAGTGCAAACACGCGAAACGATACCTAAACCCAAACTGAGTAAGTCGCAGCACGACACACGACTCGTGTCGCAACACGTATCACGCGAACTCAAAACACAACGATTATAGGTAATCGATCCCAGATTTTGTATACTGCATCGACTAATAAAATCAACAGTACCAAACAACCCAAAACCACAGCAGACAACACCCACAGAAACCCCACCCCAAACCCTAACTAATCGGCCGGCGTCGCCGGCCCCCTCTTCAAAGCTCGCCGGCCCCGGCCGGTGGGATGGCCCCCGTCTCCTGGGTGGTGTCTCAGGTCAACCTGCACATCTCTCTAAAGTTGTTGAAACAGACACTAAATCTCCCAGATCACAGCAGATACTAATATCTCTAAAAAGTCACTAAAAACCGATATCGCCTCAATCGATATAAACTACGTTCTACGCAGAAATTAACGATCAAAACCACACAAAAACTATAAATTAACAGTAGAGGGGTTATACCTAACCACTTTGCTCTCAAGTTCCAAGCTTTCCCTATCTCCAAGTGATCAAGAAGCAAGAAATCCCAAGTTTAAGGTATTTTTGTGATAGGTTTCAGAATTTTGAGGATTTTGTGAGTTTAGAAAGATAAATTATGAGAAATAATAGAGCAAGGGCAGTAGAGGAAGAAGGAAATTCGGCCAAGGGGTTGAGGAGGTGGATTCAAGAGGCTTTCCTAGCAATTTCCCTCATTTATTGCTAATTAATGCATACACACATACACACTCACTCATGCATGCATCTACCCTTTATCTTCTCTTTTCTTTTCTTTTAAATCCTAACTTAAAACCTAGTCCACACATAATTCCCTAGGTGAAGTGAGAAGGATTTCTTTAACTTAAGGTTTTAAAGAAAAGATCGCATAAAGAAATTTTCCCAAAATTTGAATACCGCATTAAAATAATATTAAAAATTGGGAAAAAATCAAATTGAACCAAAACGTCCCATATACTCCCAAAGCTCGCGCACAAGCTTTATTTTAGCTAATCTAGGTGCTGGCAAGTCTATATGGGCGTTTGTTCACAGTCGGGTAAAAACGGAAAATACCGACAAACTTACCCTAAAACGGACAAAATCGCACAACGATTTCCAAAACGTTACAGTCACCCCCCTTATAGAAATTCGGTCCCCGAATTACAATTTCATACTAAACGTACCTTCAAAAAGATGGGGGAATTTCTTCCGCATCTCGCTCCCGATTTCCCAAGTGATCTCCTCACCAGTCGGACTACGCCACAGAATCTTCACAGAAGGCAAGTCTCTAGACCGAAGTTTCTTCACCTGCCAATCCAAAATAACTATCGGCTGCTCGGTGAACGAAAGATCACGCTCAAGCTGAACGGTCTCGTGCTGAATCATATGAGAAGGATCATGAAGGTATCTACGAAGCATCGACACATGAAAAACGGGGTGAACATCTGGAAAACTAGGCGGGAGCGCTAAACGATAAGCAATCGAACCCACTCGTTCGAGGATCTCGAAAGGACCTACAAATCTGGGACTGAGCTTCCCCCTCTTCCCAAAACGCATAACGCCCTTCATCGGAGAAATCTTCAGGAATACATGATCTCCCACTGCGAACTCAAGTCTGCGACGACGACGGTCGGCATAAGACTTTTGCCTGCACTGGGCTGCTCTCATCCTGTCCTGAATCAGCTGGATCTTCTCCGTAGTCTCTTGAACAAGCTGGGGTCCCAACACCAAACTCTCACTAAGCTCGGTCCAACAGACTGGCGATCGACACTTCCGAACATATAAAGCCTCAAAAGGTGCCATCTGAATAGTCTCCTGAAAGCTGTTATTATAGGAGAACTCAATCAACGACAAGTGACGATCCCAACTGCCCCCAAAATCAAGCACACATGCACGGAGCATATCCTCCAGAGTCTGAATAGTCCGCTCCGTCTGACCATCTGTCTGCGGATGAAAAGCGGTGCTAAAACTCAATCTGGTACCTAAAGCTTCCTGAAGCTTCTGCCATAGACGGCTAGTAAACTGGGTACCTCTGTCGGATACTATGCATGTGGGAACACCGTGCAAACGCACAATCTCATCTATATAAAGCTGAGCGTACTGAGCATAGCCGAAAGTGGTCTTCACTGGAAGGAAGTGAGCCGCTTTCGTCAACCGGTCTACAATAACCCAAATGGAGTCGTACCCTCTACTGGTCCTGGGTAGACCCACAATGAAGTCCATGGAAATCTGCTCCCATTTCCACTCCGGAATGGGTAAAGGCTGCAACTCTCCAGCCGGTCTCTGATGCTCAGCCTTGACTTGCTGACAAGTCAGGCACCTCGAAACGAAGTCCGAAATATCGCGTTTCATCCCTTCCCACCAGTAGTAGTCTCTCAAGTCTCGGTACATCTTGGTGGAACCTGGATGAACGCTAAAGGCCGACTGATGTGCCTGCTCTAGGATCTCGCATCTCAACCCATCAACATCCGGTACACACAAGCGAGTCCCGCATCGTAGCACACCCTGGTCATCAATCGTGAACTCCGAAACTGTACCCTGTCGAACAAGCTCAAGAATCTCAGACAAACGAGCATCACTGGGTTGCGCCTCACGAATACGATCAACAAGTAGTGGACGGGCGCGGACATGAGCAAACTGTTCCCCAGTGGAGGTGAACTCGAACTGCACTCTACTATCACACAAGAGCTGCCAATCTGCAGAAGACTGACATCGAACGGCGCCCAGCTGGGACAAGCTACCCACGGGCCTACGACTCAAAGCATCGGCTACCACATTTGCCCTGCCCGGGTGATAAAGGATCTCACAATCATAATCCTTCACTAGCTCCATCCATCGGCGCTGTCTCAGGTTCAGATCTCGCTGCTGGAAGATATACTTCAAACTCTTGTGATCCGTGAAGATCTGACACGACTCTCCATACAAGTAGTGTCTCCAGATCTTCAACGCAAAGACTACCGCTGCCATCTCAAGATCGTGAGTGGGGTAATTCTGCTCGTGCTTCTTCAGCTGCCTAGAAGCATATGCAATCACCCTATCATGCTGCATCAAAACACAGCCGAGCCCCACTCGAGAAGCATCACAATACACAACGTAGCCTCCCGATCCAGAAGGTAAAGAAAGAACTGGTGCTGTCGTCAACCGAGTCTTCAACTGCTGAAAACTCTGTTCGCACTCATCAGTCCAGAGAAAAGGAACCCCCTTCCGGGTCAGTCCAGTCAGCGGTGCAGCGATACTCGAAAAATCCTGCACAAAACGGCGATAATAACCAGCTAAGCCCAAAAAGCTGCGGACCTCAGTCACCGATACAGGTCTGGGCCAAAGCTGCACAGCCTCGATCTTCCTCGGGTCCACAAGAATCCCATCACCAGTCACCACATGACCCAGGAAGCCAACTCTATCAAGCCAAAATGCGCACTTTGAGAATTTAGCATACAGCTGGTGCTCTCTCAATATCTGCAAAGTAATCCCCAAGTGCTGCTCATGCTCCTCTCGACTCCTAGAGTAAACCAGTATGTCATCAATAAACACGATAATGAACTGGTCGAGGAACGGCCTGAAAATCCGGTTCATCAGATCCATGAACGCTGCTGGCGCATTGGTGAGTCCGAACGACGTCACCAAAAACTCATAATGCCCATAGCGTGTACGAAAAGCAGTCTTCAGAATGTCATCATCCCGAACCCGCAACTGATGATAACCCGAACGCAAATCAATCTTCGAAAAATGTTTCGCACCCTGGAGCTGATCGAATAAATCGTCAATACGGGGTAAAGGATACCTGTTCCGCACCGTAACACGGTTCAACTGACGATAATCCACACATAACCTCAAACTGCCGTCCTTCTTCTTGACGAACAGAACAGGAGCTCCCCACGGCGAAACACTCGGACGCACAAGTCCCAAATCAAGCAACTCTTGCAATTGATCTTTAAGCTCTCTAAGCTCTGCCGGAGCCATCCGATAAGGCGGTATAGAAATAGGCTCCGTGCCAGGAATCAGATCAATGCAAAACTCAATATCGCGCTCTGGCGGCAACCCAGGTAACTCATCGGGAAAAACATCGGGAAACTCTCGCACGGTAGAAACCTGGTCCAACAACTCCACTGTGGCTCCAGTATCATGAATGAACGCCAAGAATCCCCGACATCCCCTCCTCAAAAGCCGACTAGCGCACAAAACAGAAATCAAGCTGTGAGGGGCGGCACTACGGTCCCCCTGCACAACAAACACTGACTCGCCGGGAAAACAAAATCTAACTGTCTTCTCGCGGCAGTCCACGGACGCATAGCAAGTAGCTAGCCAATCCATGCCCAACAGAACGTCGAAGTCCAACATCTCCAGAAGGATCAAGTCGACGGGCAGATCTCTGTCACCAATATGGACGACACAAGATCGAAACACATAACGCGCAATAAACGACTCTCCCACCGGAGTAGTCACGACCAGCGGCTGATCCAGCAAACACGACTCTCGGCCTAACCTCGGCACGAAGTGCGTAGAAACATACGAATGCGTGGATCCCGGATCAAAAAGAACATGCGCATCATAAGAACATACAGAAAGAGTACCTGAAACCACGGCATTGGACGCCTGAGCGTCCTGGTGAGTCAAGGCAAAAACCCTAGCCTGACCTCTACCGGCTACTGGCTGTCCTCTGCCTCTGCCACCTCGACCACTCGGTACAAAACCTCCGCGACCACGACCTCGCTGAACAGGAGTCTGACGCGGCGCAACTACAGGAACAAGAGGCAACGCTCTCTGAGGTGGAGAAGGTGGTAAGGTAACCTGCGGTACAGCTGGCTCGTTCACACGCGGCTCCGTACAATCTCGAACCCGATGACCCAAACTACCGCACCGGTAACATCCAGAAACAAACTGTCGATCATCCTGAGGGTAAGAACCATAAAGCCTACCTCGTCCCGAACCG
The DNA here is from genome assembly GCA_030015575.1 of Agapanthus africanus. Classification (NCBI taxonomy): domain Eukaryota; kingdom Viridiplantae; phylum Streptophyta; class Magnoliopsida; order Asparagales; family Amaryllidaceae; genus Agapanthus; species Agapanthus africanus. The sequence goes on from CM057339.1 coordinate 726,556,220, forward strand.
CCACTATCAGAACGGAAACTGTCTCGACGTCTAAACGCCTGCCTCGCTGCCGAATCACCTATACGAACTCTCTTCGGTCCCGGAGCAACTGATGACTCCGCTAGACGCTCCTCTACCAAAAGAGCTGCATCCACCGCTGCCGCATACGTGTCACAATGCTGAATGCTGATGGCTAAGAATATCTGGGTAAGTAGGCCTCGAACAAACCTCTTCACCCTCATCTCCTCAGTCGCCACCAGGTATGGAGCATATATCGACAGCTCAGTAAACAATACATCATAATCCGACACCGTCATCCCCGGCGTCTGACGTAAAGACTCAAATCTGCGCGCTCGCGCATCCCTGACGCTCGGTGGAAGAAAACGAACAAGAAAAGACGCCACAAACTCAGCCCAGGTCATAGGAGCAAGACCAGCGGCTCTGCCCCTCTCCAACGACTCACACCACTTCTGGGCCATACCCTCCAGACGAAAACTGGCAAACTCTACCCATCTCTCGTCGGAACATCGGAGTGAGCGACAAATCCTGGCCATCCGGTCGATGAACGACTGCGGATCCTCGGTAACATCTGTGCCCGTAAACACCGGAGGTCTCAACCTCATGAAATCCGTCAACGACACAGCAATAACCTCCGGAGCTGCAACTGCGACTACCGGAACCGTAGGTACCATCGTGGCCTCCGCAGCGGGTGGAACAACTGCCTGCCCCGGCGCTCGGATGGTCTCTACCAAAGTCCCCACAATCTGGCGCAGATCCTGCATACCAGCTCCAATCATAGCAATATACTCCGGTATAACAGGCGTACCACCCTGGTCAGTTCTCGCCTCAGGCGAGTCAACCCTGACCTCAGCCCTCGCGGCCGCTCTCTGAGCCCTCGTAGTCTTCGGCGGCATATGGGCTGGAAATTGAAACAAGATTCGATAAGGAAACGGAAATCGAATCATAAGATGTATATCAATCAACAAGTCCTAAGGTCACTTAGGCGGAGTACCGTGTCGTAAGTATGCCGCGGAACATACACACGCTAAGTCACTCTGCTTAAGCTACCTACTCCATCATACCAAGGTCATCCTAGACTCCGAAAGGTAAAACCTAACGCTCTGATACCAACTTTGTCACGACCCGAAATTCGGTCCGTAACCGGCACTTAAATTACTTAACGTCTACAGGCGTACGTAACTTAAGTAAGCCGAAAACCCAGAAATCTAAACCACCCAAAACTGGATCAACGGAGAAAACATAATTTAAAAGTATTAGAAGTCGCCATTTAAAAATCTCTAACTCTAGTTTTCTTTCATGAAAATTTCGGCAGCACCTCCTTTGTAAAACTGGCCCCGAAAACGGGTACAACACAGATAATATATAAAACATCCCAAGTGGGAGAAAAATCACGCCCACCGGCGGAGACAATCACCACAACAAGTATACGACGCCAAAGCGAAGAAATATCAAGAGAACGACTATAAAGAAGTAAACATTTCCAAAATAACCTGCTTCTACGAGCACGGCTCCCAAAACCAATATAATACAACACTGATCTCTCACAAGTCGTCTCTAAGTCATATACAACAAGGGTAGATGGAGAATACTAGATCCAACCAAAAAGATATACAATGTACAACGGATAACCGCAAACCCACCTATAATGCAACGGCCTCACTGCCAAGGTAGCGGTATCCACAAAAGTAGTGATGATAAGCTGCCCTGCCGCGACTACTCAGAAGGGTGTGTCCTGCAAAACACTGTGGCACAACGGGGGTGAGTTGCCAACTCGTGAATAGTAATTAACATCATACAGTAATCGCAAGTATGCACTAACAGCAATGATCGATAATATGTGAACTGATAGCATGAGTATGACAATATGAATATGCAACTATCATGATATCTATATCAATTTTATACTGAGTGCGGGATAGTAAATAATCTCATGCACAAATCATAAGCATGGAAAAATACGGTGTAACTCAGCAACACCCAAATCCCAAAATACTCAGATCGGCCCTCAGATCGGCCCCTCAAATCCTGTACGTCTCATGAAACCTGAGTGTCAAACATCGACACTCAAAAACATCATGAAAACCAGTGCCTATCATCGACACATAAATACTGATATCCATACGTTCCTCGAAACCCAAGTATCCCACCTCGACACTTGTATTTCCACGTATCGGTCTTCCTGATATCCATACGTTCCTCGAAACCCAAGTATCCCACCTCGACACTTGTATTTCCACGTATCGGTCTGTCAAATCCCATATATCTCTCGGAAAGTAAGTGCCCAAGATCGACACTTTAATTTCCCATATCGCATCTCAATGCATAAATCCATATAAAGTAGCATATGCAACATAAAACATCAATATGAGCATATCACGGAACGATTCGCCAAATAATGCATCAAGTCATTAAATGTATCTCGCGGTTCCCAAGAATCCAAATCCAGAATACATATATATACAGCGTCCCATACCACTGATATATATGCAATACAAATCATGTAAATCCAAATCCAAAATACATATATATACAGCGTCCCATACCACCGATATATATGCAATACAAATTGATCATATAACAATAGCAAGGTATATGTGCGAACGAGTAATATAGCATGGCATACATATGAGCATGTAGGTATACAGGTATGTTCTATGTAATATGCATTGTCGCACAAGTATAACTGTTTAATGTCGCTAACTAATAGCAAGGTATACAATAAGCATTTGTATTGTGCGTGTCATGGCAATTACCGACAGGGTGTGTGTAGCATATCATTGGTGCTCGTGCAACATGGACTGTCGATAATAGTGCAGTGTACAACAGGTACAATATCAAGCACAAGTAACTATATGCAACATGAATCATGCAATATCTCTATATAAGCAAATCAGCATACGGCTAATATTATATCATATCTAGCCCCGACGCGTAGCGCCATACGGGCGATTCCCCGTAGATGTTAAATCTACTCACACTGTGGTTCCAGCTATGAAGATCCGACCACCTGCTTCCCTTTGTTCGCAGCGTCTGAAGTCCCCGCTTGCGACGCTATATTATCACAAACACAAGAAATAAAGCGAACATCTCAGAAGCAATCACAATAACGCAAAACTACGTATTATAAAACGTATCAACGCACTAAACCAACTCACGAGTACACGTCTAGTGCAAACACGCGAAACGATACCTAAACCCAAACTGAGTAAGTCGCAGCACGACACACGACTCGTGTCGCAACACGTATCACGCGAACTCAAAACACACGATTATAGGTAATCGATCCCAGATTTTGTATACTGCATCGACTAATAAAATCAACAGTACCAAACAACCCAAAACCACAGCAGACAACACCCACAGAAACCCCACCCCAAACCCTAACTAATCGGCCGGCGTCGCCGGCCCCCTCTTCAAAGCTCGCCGGCCCCGGCCGGTGGGATGGCCCCCGTCTCCTGGGTGGTGTCTCAGGTCAACCTGCACATCTCTCTAAAGTTGTTGAAACAGACACTAAATCTCCCAGGTCACAGCAGATACTAATATCTCTAAAAAGTCACTAAAAAACCGATATCGCCTCAATCGATATAAACTACGTTCTACGCAGAAATTAACGATCAAAACCACACAAAAACTATAAATTAACAGTAGAGGGGTTATACCTAACCACTTTGCTCTCAAGTTCCAAGCTTTCCCTATCTCCAAGTGATCAAGAAGCAAGAAATCCCAAGTTTAAGGTATTTTTGTGATAGGTTTCAGAATTTTGAGGATTTTGTGAGTTTAGAAAGATAAATTATGAGAAATAATAGAGCAAGGGCAGTAGAGGAAGAAGGAAATTCGGCCAAGGGGTTGAGGAGGTGGATTCAAGAGGCTTTCCTAGCAATTTCCCTCATTTATTGCTAATTAATGCATACACACATACACACTCACTCATGCATGCATCTACCCTTTATCTTTTCTTTTCTTTTCTTTTAAATCCTAACTTAAAACCTAGTCCACACATAATTCCCTAGGTGAAGTGAGAAGGATTGCTTTAACTTAAGGTTTTAAAGAAAAGATCGCATAAAGAAATTTTCCCAAAATTTGAATACCGCATTAAAATAATATTAAAAATTGGGAAAAAATCAAATTGAACCAAAACGTCCCATATACTCCCAAAGCTCGCGCACAAGCTTTATTTTAGCTAATCTAGGTGCTGGCAAGTCTATATGGGCGTTTGTTCACAGTCGGGTAAAAACGGAAAATACCGACAAACTTACCCTAAAACGGACAAAATCGCACAACGATTTCCAAAACGTTACAGTTAAAATAACAGGAATTTGATTCCCTTAAGAAAGAAGAAATTAGGGTTTCACCCTATGACAGAATCTAATTCCTCAGAATATAAATTAGGGTTTAACCCTATCTAAGAGTAATTCTCTAAAGAAAGAAGGAATTTAGTTCCTTTAAAGTTATTATTAGGGTTTAACCATATGACAGAACTCAATTCTTCACATATATGAGGAATTTAATTCCTACAAGAAAATCAGAGTTCAACTCTATCAGAGAATATAATTCTTCAGAAGACAATGGGGATTTAATGAAGAATTTAATCAGAAATTGCAAAGAGGCAGGGTCACCTGCTACCACGTAACCCCTGGAAAGATCCACAGAGAAGGGCTTTTGAGGCAATGCCTCACGTGACCCACGTGACCCTTGGCAGAAGCTTTAACACACAAACACTTAAATGCCCATCACGTGACAGCACGTGATGCTCCGAAGTATTCAAATACTCTCAGCAGAACAAAAAAGGGGAGGGCACCCTCACGTGCTACCACGTGACCCCTCTTACTTTAGTGTTTAACACTAAATTGGAACCTCTGAATCCACCGTTTAACACTGTTTTGCCTTAGTGTTCAACACTAATCGAAGAGCTTTCTTGCAGTGTTTAACACTGAATTTCTTAGTGTTTAACACTAAATTAAATCTCTGTTAACAGAGTTTATCATTAATTTTCTTAGTGTTCAACACTAAATTAAAATCTCTGTCTTCAGTATTTAACACTGATTTGAACTCCCTGCTGCTAGTGTTTAACACCAACTATCTTTTAGTGTCAAACACTAACTTGTTCCTAGTGTTCAACACTGCTGGTATTTAGTGTTTAACACTAACTTTAGCCCAATTGGCTAAGTGGCTAGAGGCAAAGCCTCTCCTTCAATGAACCAACAGAAAGCCAATGTTCCAAACATGATTGGACTTAGCCCAAGATGGCCATAAGTCCTCAATTCAAACTTAACTGGGTTGATGGGCTCATAACATAATTAATTGGTCCTGGTCCCAAACTGGGCCAGAGACTGTTTAATCCATCTTGGTTTAAGGGTACATCTCTTCACTCCTTTGATATTTGGCGTTGTAATTCCTCAACGTCTTCAAAGAGGTGACGGGTACCGATGACCATACATTGATACGGACTGTGGGGTCCTTAAACTCATGGACTATGAGGTCCTTAACCTTGACCGAGATGTCTTAAAACTAACTACGGACTGTGGGGTCCTTAAACTCATGGACTATGAGGTCCTTAACCTTGACCGAGATGTCTTAAAACTAACTCCGGACTGTGGGGTCCTTAAATCCATGGACTATGACGTCCTTAACCTTGACCGGAATGTCTTAAAACTAACAACGGACTATGACGTCCTTAACCTTGACCGAGATGTCTTAAAACTAACATCGGACTGTGGAGTCCTTAAATCCACGGACTATGACGTCCTTAACCTTGACCGCAACGTCTTAAAACTAACATTGGACCGCAATGTCCTTAAACTACCTATTGACCGCAATGTCACTAAACTAAAAAACAGGGCTCCCTTAATTGCTCTCTTGTTGGATCTAAACGATCCCGTTAAGTTGATCTTAGCCTAAAAGCTAGACTGACATATCCTTAACAAACGTTTGAGTTGATCTTAGTCTCAAATGAGGCTAACGTATCCTGAAACCCAAACCCCCTAGCCCAAATCTAAGATAAATACGGATTTGGACTAGTCCACGCCCTATGGGCGACGACATAACTCAGTCTCCGTATACAATCCACGGGCAACTAAACACAAAATAAACACACACGACACGAAGTGACCATCTGGAGAAGGAGAAAGTGGTTACCGTGATGCGGTTGCGTAATTAACTGCAGGGGCTTGCGCGTGCAGGGAAGAGCATCCCCACAATCAAAAACCCCTCAAGTGAGGGGGAATCTGACGAAGTCTGCTACATCGGACGCATTCGTTTAAACCTTCGATACACGGTGCCATAAATCAACTTGGCATCTTCGGAGAGGTAGACGGATAGCACCAATTAGCATCTGCCCCGAATCTCAGGCGAGACGAACCTACGCGGTCGCGTCTCTGTATTCGGAGGGGAACAGATTCTGGCACGCCCGGTAGGACCTTTTCCTCTTTCCACTCCACACTTCGTGTGTCGTGTTCGCGAACCAAACACGGTTCTCTAATGGTTGCCCTTGGGTTTCAAGGTACTAAGATTTGGCGACTTTCTTATTGCAGAAAGCAAAGAATCAATGGCTTCCACTTGTGTGAAATGCTCCAACTGCAACTGCAACCGGCGCTCTGCCTCGCCGGGAGGCGTAGCCTACGGACCCCAAGCTGCTTCGCTATTCACAATGCCCGTGGAACAAGTCACTCGAGCCACCACAGGGTTGTTTTTTGGGACCATGCTCCCGCCAACGAGCTTCACCGCTCCTACGCTGACAACGGAAGCTCCCAAGAAGTCGGTCTTTGATCGGCTTACACCCACCGCGACTCCTCTCAACGGGTCGCCCAACACCAGCGCCTCGATCTTCTCCAGATTGGGCCAGAGCTCCTGTGGATCCGCGATGGGGCCTACAATCCCAGAGAAGGCTGCTCCTAAGAAAATGACCAGTCCTTCTCCTGAAGTCGTCAAGGCGGATTCTCCTGCCAAAAAGTCGGTCTTTACAAGATTGACTTTTCCAGCTCCCACTCCTGCTATCCAAAGGACATCGGTCTTTAACAGGCTGACGACAGCAGCGGCCCTCCACCTACACAGTGGGCAAGACGAGGCTATCGCCCTCACCGAGCCGATTCCATCAGCACGTCACGCTCGACGTCGCTACTGGCGCCGAGTGAGGAAGGCCGGAGGCAACTCCCCTTCCGGGCTAACTCCTCCAGCCCCGACGAAAGAAGTTAATGCTGCTGTTCCAACTGAGAACAGCTTTGAGATGCTGAATAAGGTGCGTAGGAATTCTCCTACCGTGGCGCTAAAGAGGTCTCCCCCTCCGCTGAGAAAGGCTGCGGAAATAAAGCCAGAACAGCCCCGATCTCCTCAACGGCTGTCCTCCCGAATCTATAAAGTCTGGCGGCAGACCCGAGACTCGGTGATCGATCCAAATTTCTCCCGCCAGCACAAGAAGCTGAAAATCCAACAGGAAGTCAGTCACCAGGCTAAGCCACGAAAAGCTGTCTGGGTGCCCACCTCAACGGCCCCCTCAACGGCCCCCTCAACGACCACTGCTCATAAAAAGGGGAAGTCGGAGAAGATCCCCGAGCCTGCAATGAGAGCTAAAGGCGCTGAGACCAGACGCCCTAAGTCTAGGGGCATAATGGTCCATACAGTATACATGGTGTCAGGAAAGGAAGATAGCCGTGCGTCTACAGGTCATAGACCGCTTACACGGTCGGTGACCAAAGCTCAGGAGCAACAGCAAAAGCTCCAGGAAATGATGATCGCAATGGCTGCGCTTACTGGGCCGAAAGAAAGCCCCGAGGCATCCTCGGATCAGCAACAAGAACAAGAAATCGACGCCGAGTTCCTCCGGAGGGTGTTGGAAAAGAAAGATAAAGAGGCTGCGGAACAAGCGGCCAATATAAAGCAAATAGTCCACTTATTTCAAGACATGGTTGGGATGATGATTCAACAAGATCCTCCCGCTGAAGATCCCCCGACCATCCTCGAAGATGATAGAGGAGAAACATCGAATCCACCACCGGCTCTTTCAACGGCCAAGGAGGAGACAATCTCCAAGGCTGACTTGGACGACTATATAGCCCAGCAGATCCGGGTTCATCATGCGACTGAAGCAGCTGGTCAAGTCGTAAAAACAGGGCGACCGTATCCAAGCTGGTACGACCAAATCAAATATCCGCCGGGTTATACAATACCGAAATTCCATGTGAATAAGGGGACTGGCAATCCCCACCAACATGTTGCCCAGTTCAGGGCCCTTTGCGGTAACACCGGCGGTGACGACAAACTATTGCTTCGCCAATTCGTAGGCAGCTTATCAGAAACAACGTTCGAATGGTACTCGGAACTCCCGAACGATTCCATCAAGACGTTCGCCGAAATGGAATTGCTATTCACTCAGCGATTCGCAAGCGCCAGCGAACGCACTCCGATAACGGCATTGATTAATGCCAGGGTGAAACCAGGCGAAACGTGGGTCCAGTACGCTATACGCTGGCGAAATTTGTGGTCGAAATGCGAACAGCGCATTGAGGAAGCACCCGCGGTGGGCATGTTCGTGGGAACTCTAGACCCTCATGCAACTATCTCCCAGTTCATGATGTTCTTTAAGCCGACCACGTTTCAGGCTTTGATCGATAAGTTGGCCCAGATGGACCAGATGGGTCACAGACCGTCTCCCCCGAAGCCAGAACCCCGGAATGACAAGGGCAAAGGGAAGGCAACCTTCGTCGCGAATGCTCAGCAGCAAACCAGTGCCTCAAAGCTGGCAGATCAGTTGGAAGAAAGACGTCGGTATTATAATGAGAAGATGAAGCGTCCCTACTCGTTCCCACGGGACAAGACGAAACGGTTATTCGAGCTGGCAGTACGCAACAGGCTTATAAACTTGCCAAATCCGAGGCGACCGCCGCAACCCACTGAGATGAATAACCCCAACTATTGCCCTTACCATCAAACGGTAAGCCATCCGATTGTGGACTGCTTCGTCTTCAAAGGATGGATTGAAGATCAATACCTCCAGGGAAAGTTTGCACTGTCCGAAAAGTGGAAGGTGAACCCGCCACAGCCGCATACTCCTAAGAAAGCAGATACACCGGGGGCAACCTGTTCCTTTATTGAAGAAGCTCCATGGGAGGTCGTGCTATCAGCTAAAACCAAAAGGATGCTGAGTGATCTTCATGCGTGCCCGACGGTCGAATGGAAGAACCCGCTTGAACTTCAAATTATCGAAGGGATGCTGAGGCCGCGTCCAACTACAAGAATCGGTGGTGATGGCCCAAGTACTCACACCCAACCGTCAAAATCTTCGAAGACAAAGAAGAAGAAACCCAAGAAGCCCGTGAAGCCTGGAGACAAGCACACGGGTTTGCAGAAACAGATTGATGCGCTGGAGGAATACAATCAGAAGACGCGGACTCCCGTCACACTGCAAGAGTTCCTCAACCACGTCTTTCAGGGGGAAGATGATGGAGAGAGCTCATCAGATGAATCCGAGGGATATATGGCAAGTTGTCGTATGATTTCCCACTCGGAAGATGAGAAAACTCCTGGCACTGAGAAACTGGGGGCACAGCCCGAGCCAGAACTTGTATGGCCAACAGATGAAATGATCGACGCCTTTCTAGACGAGATTCGTTTGAAGAGTAAAGCCGATCAGGAGCGTGAGAGGGCCGCATTGGAAGGAGCCAAACGCAAGCGACCAAACGAAAGAGTCGAAGCACTCCCGCCAGATCAAAAGATATCCGATGCGAATAAAAACATATTCAAGACGAGGAAAAGGTTCGCCAAAGCTATGTTAATGGGAATGAAGCTACCTCCCTCGGAAGAAAACATGCTCAACGGGGCGGAGAGGCACCCTAATTATTGCTCGTATCATCGGAAAATTTCGCACCCTACGGAGGAGTGCGACGCTTTCAGGGTATGGTGGCAGGGATATGTTGCTCACCGGCAACATTTTAAGCGCATGAAATGCAAAACTCGTCGGGAACAAAAAGGTACGGCCGAAGGACACAAAGAACTGCCGGCAATTGTTACATGGTCGACGCCGGAGGATCACAAGTTCTCACCTTTGGGAGCGACTCTGATGAGGAAATGGCTTTAGGCCCTCTCTTTAAAGAGTCCGTCTTAGAGAAAGAGAAAGAACCGGAGGCCTGCGAGAACATTCAGCTGCGCAATCGCACACTCCCGGAAAAGAATCTCGGACCTGCGAATAGAAAAGATAAGGGAAAGGAGAAGGTCACTAAGGATATCGCCTTAAATAACCAAGTCACGAAAGAGTTGGCTGCCAAAGATCCTCCTAGGAAGGGTAAAGTGGACTACAACATCCTAGCGCACCTAAGAAAGCTACCTTCTTAGCTCAGCATTCTCGACGCCCTCCTATTATCAAAAGAAGCGCGAGATTCATTAATCAAGGCGTTACAAGAACCCGAGCAATTCCAAGCCTTCCTCGCCACGGAAAGGATGAAGAATGAACTGGAAGAAGTGCACACGGCCGACATCACTTTCGGTGACGAAGACCTTCTCCTCGGGACGTGCGACCACAACCGTCCCCTATACGTCTCCGGATATTGCCACGACATCAAGATAGGCAAAATCCTGGTTGATAATGGATCCTCCGTCAATCTTCTTAATGTTCGGGTGTTGAAAGAAATCTGCATGAGCGTGTAGCACCTCGCTCGTGACAAAATTACCATCTCCGGTTTCGACTCCCAATCGTCACGGACTCTCGGATCCGTGATATTAACATTACGCTTTGGACTACTCATCACGGACATCAAATTTCACGTCATTGACGCCAAGACCTGCTACAACGCCTTGCTCGGTCGTCCTTGGTTACATGAGTACAACATCATCCCTTCTACACAGCATCAGTGTATGAAGTACTTTAAGGATGGCTTCGAATATACCGTAACAGGTGAGCTGAACCCATTTTCCGTGAACGAAGTCTGCAAGTACGAAGATGCGAAGTACTTTTTGCCAGACTTCGAGAATACAGAAAAGTGTCGCAAGCCGGAGAACAAAGCCGCCGCCACCATCCCTGTTTTCGGGAGCGATACCGAAGAAGAAGAAGAGATAGTTTACGCTGGTCCGTCCCGACGCAACAACCCAGGACCGTCCGCCCCCATGTTGGTCTTCGGAAGTGACTCGGAAGATGAGGTTAGTGCCGTATTCTCCAGTCGGCCGTCAATACAAGCATCCCCTGGCGATGATCAGAGTTTGCAAATCACCATGGTGCCGCAGGAACACTACAAGGATCTCGACACACTTCAAGCTTACGATGTGCAGGACCTGCAGACGTTTTATGTCCCTCCCAGGAGAACGGGTGAGAAGGTGATCCTATTCTATCGGTCCTCGGAAACGAGAGTAGAGAAAGAGATCTGGCATGGCGCGGATTCTACACTTGACAGACTTCAGCCCATCCGTTTACCCAGATATTACACAAACGGACTAAAAAGACTATTAAAGCGCCAAGGGGTACCCTTAAAATAGACTATTCGGCAAGCTCGATTCTACAACAGGATTTGGGATGTCCCTGGAACTCAGCGCAAATTGCCCAACGGGAGAATGGAGACACTTGAGCTTGGATATGTGAGATCCGGGAAACGGGAGCGAGTCCACGGTAACTACGCCATATATAACTTCGATGAGGAGGAGGACGCCCTGTCAAGCAATGCCAACCCCTCATCAAAACTGGATCCCGCAAGCGAAATGCCGAGTCCGTCATTTGAGGAACGAACGGGCAGGCTTATCAGGAAAGCGGGTCAAACGGCTCGGGAAAATCACAACCGCGAGATGGCCATCTACGAGAAGGCCAGGACGCAACGTCTGTTTCAACAGGCTGCAAAAGACAAAGGTACTCCTCCCTGTCAACCCGTTGTACAAAAGGCCCGACGCAGAGGCAGAAGTAAGTCAAGAGGTGGAAAAAGGAGTCGACAACAGCGACGCGGGATTAGAGAGTCGTGTGATCGGGCATTGCGCGTTCCGGATTTGTCCCTTAAGAAGAAGATGAGTCGAGCATATTCCTTCCCTCGAGACAAGACGAAGAAGCTACTCGAGCTCGCTATAAAACATCAAATGATCGCACTTCCGGAGTCTAAGCACCCTGACCAAGTTAACAAGGTTTCTCATCCGGGTTGTTGCTCTTATCACCGAGCCATAGAACACCCTATCGAAGACTGCTTCACGTTCAAGAACTGGGTCGAAGACCAGTACCAGCAAGGCAGATTTGCTTTATCCAGCAGCTGGAGGGTAACGCCGCCACAAAAGCACGAACCCAAAGCCGCAAGAGCAGAGCCAGATCCACATCGGGCTTGGAAGCGGATTCGCACTTGTCACATGACTACAATATTAAAAGAAGAGCCCGAGAACATGGACGACCTTCCCTGGTGCTTTGAGAACAGCAATGATGAGGTCATCTCAGAATTTCCACCAGCTCCGAAAGAACTGGAAGATGGCATACATACGACTGCAGATAACCTCAATAAGATTGAGTTGGGATCGGAAGACGATCCACGACCAACATTCGTCAGCGAGCTGCTCTCTGAAGAAAGGGTGGCTGCGTTAAAAGACGTGCTTATGCAGTATAGAGACTGCTTCGCATGGAACTATTCCGAGATGCCAGGATTAGACCCAGAGATTGCTGTGCATAAATTAGCAATATCCCCGGATATCAAGCCAGTCAAACAGGCGCCGAGAAGGATGCGGCTCGAGCTGGAGATGAGCATTAACGCCGAAGTCAAGAAGCTGATAGATTCTGGGTTTATCCAGGAGGTACAGTATCCTGACTGGGTCGCCAACATCATCCCGGTAATGAAGAAGAATGGGACAGTGCGCATATGTGTGGACTTCCGAGATCTTAATAAAGCCTGCCCGAAAGACGATTTCCCAGTACCGATCACCGAGCTGATGATAGACAATACGTCCACTCATGAGGTTTTCTCCTTTATGGACGGTTCATCAGGGTACAATCAGATAAAGATGCATCCCGACGACCAGAAGCACACCGCTTTCCGGACTCCTTTGGGTATATTCTGCTACAAAGTTATGCCCTTCGGTTTAAAAAACGCCGGTGCTAACTATCAAAGGGCCATAACAAAGATCTTCGATGATCTCATACATGAAATCATCGAGTGCTATATCGATGACCTCGTAGTGAAGAGCATGTCATATGAAGAGCATTTAGAGCATCTAAAGACCGTATTTCAACGCCTTCGGCAATATAATTTGAAGATCAATCCCCTCAAGTGCGCGTTCGGAGTCTCCTCGGGTAAATTCCTGGGATTCATCATCCGACACCGAGGTATCGAAATAGATCCATCTAAGATCAAGGCGATCATGGAAATGCCACCCCCAAGGACTCTCAAACAGCTACGGTCTCTCCAGGGGAAGCTCGCGTACATCTGGCGGTTTATCGCCAACCTGTCAGGCAAGTGCCGTCCTTACAGTCACCTGATGAAGAAGGGAACTCCATTCGTTTGGGATCATAAATGCCAAGGCGCACTGGACGAGATCAAGCAGTACCTGCAGAACCCTCCAGTGTTGGCTGCTCCGGTTAAGGGAAAGCCTCTCATTCTTTATACAACCGCCCTAGAAGGTTCTTTAGGCGCATTATGGGCGCAAGAAAACGACCAGGGGAAGGAGAGAGCGCTCTACTATTTATGCCGAGTTCTTCTGGGGGCAGAAAGCAATTACTCCCCGATCGAAAAACATTGCCTGGCGTTAATCTTTGTGATAACAAAACTCAGGCACTATGCATTGGCGCATGAAGTCCGTCTTATATCAAGGGTGGACCCCCTCAAATATCTAATGTCAAAGGCCATATTGACAAGGAGACTCGCTAAATGGGCCTTGCTCCTGATGGAGTTTTCAATAACCTATCAGCCTCTTAAGGCAGTGAAAGGCCAAGCCATCGCCGACTTCCTTGCTGAGCATCCAGTACCTGCCGGTTCACCTCTAAACTGCGATTTGCCGGACGAACATGCGTTTGACGCGATCGACGGTGGTGATACCCGATGGGAACTTTATTTCGATGGAGCGTCCTCCGTAAAGAAGCGCAAACAAAGTACCCCAATGATCAAATCAGGGGTAGGCCTCATCTTCGTAACTCCACAAGGAGGGATAATGCGCTTTGCTTTCTCCTTAACAGAACCGAGGACGAACAATGAAGCCGAATACGAAGCTTTGATAACAGGCTTCGAGATCGCCATTGACATGGGAATTGAAAACCTCCTCATATACGGGGATTCTCAACCGGTCGTTAGTCAAGTAAATGGTGACTACCAAACGTGCAAACCGGAGTTGGTGAAGTACGGCGAAAAGGTGCAACAACTGTTGACCCAAATTCCCTCCTATACTTTAGAAAGCATACCACGCGCGGAAAATAGCAAAGCGGACGCGTTAGCTAAGCTCGCTAAAAAACTGGCTGACGAGAACCTCGATGACGTTAAAATCATGGTATAAAGCCGTCGAGTGCTCGCCCCAGCAGAAATATCTTCGGAATCATCCGAAGAAAAGGGAGCGATTGAGCAGACGACTCTACAAATAAAAGACCGTGAGAAGGCTGAGGACTGGAGGGAAGTCTTCATAGACTACTTTAAGTCCCACCGAATGCCCGAAGAAGCGTCCTCAAGACATCAGCTCATGAAACGAGCTCTATCTTTCGCTTTCGTCAATGATACTCTATACAAGAGGTCATTTGACTCTCTGTGGTTGAGATGCCTGTTCATATCAGATTATTGCATTTTTATACCGTCCAATTTTTATCATATTGCTTATCGGTAGGTACCTTGAGCCGTGTTTGCTAGTCAATTGCAGGATACATGTTCTCGGCTCTTAACGGTGAAATTCATGGAAAAACACGACAAAATCCGGGTTCCTGCTAACCACAGATAAAACACGGGTCTCCGCTCTTTATCTGTCTGTTGCCACACACCAGATTAAGAGACAAAATGGCAAATCAATGTCATTTTCATGCACAAGGCTCAATGGCAACACAAGATCCAAGAAATCTACGCGGAGCTCGAGGAAATCATAACAAAAAGATCCACATCAAATCACCTTTTGCTCAACAGAAATTCTGGAAAAATCGTGAAGAAAATATGAGAAACAACATATACCAGAATCATAGGCACAACAGACCAGGGAAGTACAGAAAACACCATGCCCCAACTCCATCATAGGGCCGCGGATACGCGGCCAATAGGGGGTCTAGGCCGCGGATCCGCGGCCGTACTGGTCCCTCATTGTGTCGTATTTCAGGGGTAGTTTGGACTTTTTGTATAGAGGCAGAATTTTGCCCTAGGTTTTCATTTTCCAGCCTATAAATAGCCCAGAACCTTGTGAAGCCAAGGGGTGCTTAATCTTGTATTTTCTAGGTTTTAGAATACTTGTTCTTCTTCCTCTTCTCATCTCTTCTCCATTGAAAAACTTGTAGTGAGCTTTTGTGAGTGAAGAATGATGAATAAAGAAGTTCATTTTATTATTATACTTGTCTTGCTCTTATGTTAATTGCTTGTAATTTTCATTTGTTAACTTAGTTGTTGTTATTTCTTGTTGTTTCTTTCTTTTCTCTTTTCCTTTATCCTTAAACAACCATGATGCTTACGCTTGATCCTTGCCAAGGTGAGGTCGCAAATAGCTAGTTGTTATCTTCTAATCTCTTTCTTTCTATCTTCCTCTTTTGTTTTCTTTTCTTTTCGTTATGATGTGTGAGTAGTTTCCATACTTGTTAGGGTAGGATAAGGGAAGTTTGAGAGAAGGAAATCTCTCTCACTCTTTTCTTGCCCAACATCTTAAATCGACTCCCGTTAATTGAACCACAATCCGCTCCCTTTGGCGCCCTATCCTACATGATAGCGGTGATTCCGTAGTGAGACCGGTTGTGGTTGAATTAACCGGAGGTTATGGCTAAGAGCCAAGAACGGATGGACAAGCACCAAAAGGAAGAACTTAAGCGTTGGAAAGCCTGGCTTATACTCGCAAGTTCCTTCCTAGTCGTGCTAATCCCCGTTGTTGCCGATTACCGTAACACCGATATTAAGAGTGGCAACGAAAGAAGTGAGCGACTCCTAACTCAAACTAACCAAATCCTAACCCTAACAAGCTCTCTTTACATATCATTTTAACACTTAGTTAATCACAAACAAACTTGGAAAATTGGACTTAACTCGTTAAAGCACATAGAAAAAGATTCCCATCTCCCTGCGGACGACCCGTACTCAACCGGCTAGCTACAAGCGAAACCGTCTTGATTGCGGTAATTAACTAAACTTGAACACGCAGAATCTCTACCAATCAAATGGCGCCGTTGCCGGGGAGACGGTAGTTTATTTCTTTGTGTAATTTCGGGTTAACTTGTGAATATAAATATAACCGAAAAACAAAACAAAAAATATACTTTGTAAAAAAATCATCTTGTTATTTTTGATTAGTTTTTGTGCAAGTGTGCAGGATAACACGAAGTTCGAGTTCAGTGCCAAAGACGTGGGAAGATAGACCCATATTTTGCGGCTACACCGCGACAGATTCAAGACAGACAAAACTGTCTACTGGAGAAGATTCTGGAGCAGTTTCAGTGAGCAAATCCAGATTCAGGGTCTTAAAAACAGCAGAGGACACCCAAAACAGCCCACACCAGAAAAATGATGTCCCAATCTCACCTTACTGCCGCGGAACCACGGCATAAGCAAGCTTAAGCCGCGGAACCGCGGCCGTTTGGTCCCTTCATTGTGCCAAAATTTCTGGGTAAGTTTCTCTCCTCCTCCCCACTCCTCTGGACTCCAATAAACTGTGTTTTCTGCAGCATTCTTTGCGTAAACTCTCTTCCCCCTTCCAATAAACTGTTCTTGTGCAGGATTCTTTGCGCCGCGCTAAAAATAAAAATTGTTTGCAGTTGATTTGTTGCTGCTTTGCATTTATTAATACAGACTTAAGGGGCCTGAAACCAATTCAGATTTTTATGGATTTTATGGATTTTATGGATTTTAATATGCAGATGCAAAATATACATATGAATGCGAAGGTAAGAAATGCGTACCGAGCGTATGGTTCTTGGGTTCAGGCCCTCGTATAAGGTTTGGCAAAGCTGCCATTTCTCTATACCGTGGTGAGGACATATGAACGAGTGTTTGCTGCATCTTGACGCTGTCCTTACCCGATGTAAGGACAAGAATCTCTCTTTGAATTGGGAGAAGTGCCACTTCATGGTGCGCGAAGGTATTGTCTTAGGACATATCATCTCGCAAAATGGCATAGAGGTTGACAAAGCGAAGATTGAGGTCATTTCCAATCTCCCTCCTCCCCGATGCGTCAGAGATATCCGAGCCTTCCTTGGCCATGCCGGTTTCTATAGACGGTTCATCAAGGACTTTAGCAAGATTGCTAGGCCCTTGACTCTTTTGCTGGACAAGGATACGCCATTCGACTTCAACTCGAGCTGTGTGACTGCATTCGAGTCATTGAAAACCTATCTCACTTCTGCTCCCGTTCTTTCTTCACCTGACTGGACGCACCCATTCGAGATTATGTGCGATGCATCCGACTTTGCCATTGGTGCTGTCCTTGGACAACACATCAACAAGATGCCGCACGTAATCTATTATGCGAGCCGAACCCTGAACGACGCCCAACTCAATTATACAACAACTGAGAAGGAATTCTTAGCTGTTGTATTTGCTTTAGAAAAGTTCAGGCCCTACCTCATCGGCTCTCCAGTCATTGTCTACACTGACCATTCTGCTCTGCGCCATCTTTTTACGAAGAAAGATGCAAAATCTCGGCTAATTCGTTGGATCCTCTTGCTTCAAGAGTTTGACCTTGTTATTAAGGACAAACGAGGATGTGAAAACGTAGTTGACGACCATCTCTCACGACTTCTTTCTTCGCCTTCGCTTCCAATTCCGATCAACGACGTTTTCCCGGATGAACAGCTCTTGACAGTATCTTGCGAACCCTGGTTCGCAGATATTGTGAACTATTTGGCCACAGGATTACTACCGACTGAATGGTCAAGTCAGGACAGACTTCGCTTCTTATCCCAAGTAAAACACTTTTACTGGGACGAACCCTATCTGTTCAAGTACTGTCCCGACCAGATCATTCGTCGGTGTGTCCCTGACGAGGAATTCAAGAGTGTGCTGTCATTTTGCCACGATCAAGCGTGTGGCGGGCATTTTGGCCCCAGAAAGACAGCTGAGAAGATCTTGCAATGTGGTTTCTACTGGCCACAACTCTTCAAAGACGCTCATGACTATTGCAAGACTTGCTCCCGGTGCCAACACTTGGGCCGGATATCCCGGAGGAACGAGATGCCGCTCCAACCGATCTTGGTTGTGGAGATTTTCGATGTTTGGGGGATAGATTTCATGGGGTCGTTTCCCAGCTCTTTCGGGAACTTGTACATCCTTCTCGCTGTTGATTACGTCTCTAAATGGGTCGAGGCTGTGCCCAGCCGGACTAACGATAACAAGGTTGTCGTTAGGTTTCTTAAAGAAAACATTTTCTCCCGGTTTGTGCACCCCCGAGCGATCATTAGCGACAATGGAAGTCATTTCTGCAATAAGACTTTCGAGGCCTTGATGCGGAAATACTCCATTAATCATAAGCTCTCTACGCCCTACCACCCCCAAACCTGCAGGCAGGCCGAAGTATCAAATCGGAAAATCAAGCAGATACTGGAGAAGACGGTTTCCAAGAACCGAAAAGATTGGTCGCTGAAACTCACTGATGCCTTTTGGGCATTTCGAACCGCTTATAAGACCGATCTTGGCATGTCTCCCTATCGGCTTGTGTACGGAAAAGCTTGCCACCTACCTGTCGAAATAGAGCATCGTGCATTTTGGGCGATCAAGGAGCTGAATCTGTCTCTCGAAGATGCGGGCAGCCATCGGAAGCTGCAGTTGAATGAATTGAGCGAGCTTAGGGATGAGGCTTACGATAACGCGGTTGTCGTTAAAAACCGAATGAAGGTGTTTCACGATAAACACCTTTTGCGCAAAACTTTCGTACCTGGTCAGCAGGTACTGCTTTACGACACCCGACTTCACTTCCATCCAGGAAAGCTCAGATCTCGCTGGAAAGGGCCGTATTTTGTGCGGAATGTGTATCCGCAGGGCGCTGTGGATTTGGAGAATCCAAAGGACGGTTCATTTTTCAAAGTGAACGGACACCGACTAAAACCGTACCTTAACGCCAAACCAACAGAGGAGCTCCTGGTCTTACAGGAGCCGGTTTACCCTGCATAATCTTCCTCTGCCTACCACCAAACTTCGGTTATCCAGCCAAGAACAGTGGACACTGTTCCAAATAAGTTTGAGGGTATGTATATACCATTTTGTATATATTTGTGGATATTCTTTTTCTTTTTCTTTTTCTTTTCTTTAAAAACAAAAACAAATTTTTTTTTTGTATCGCTAACCGACAATTTTGACCCTTCAAATGATCTC
The DNA here is from genome assembly GCA_030015575.1 of Agapanthus africanus. NCBI lineage: Eukaryota > Viridiplantae > Streptophyta > Magnoliopsida > Asparagales > Amaryllidaceae > Agapanthus > Agapanthus africanus. The sequence goes on from CM057339.1 coordinate 726,575,629, forward strand.
TTCATGCAATGACAGTGAGGACACTGTCCAGTTTAAATTTGGGGGTACGCTCGGTACGCATTTCTTACCTTCGCATTCATATGTATATTTTGCATCTGCATATTAAAATCCATAAAAATCTGAAAATTTTCTAAAAATATAAACACTTTTCTGTCAAGTTAGCTAGTGGGAGGACTCTGATTCAACATTTCAAAAGTTTTGTTTGATAAAATAAGAATAACTAAATCTTATGTTAGATTTTGAAAACCTTAAAGATAACTCTCCTTTGAAGTTAACTATAGCTGATATACGTCTTTACATCACACTACACGTATCGTGAGTTTTTGGGAATTAGATGACAAGTCTTTTATGTCGAAAAACTTTTAAATGGATCAATGATTTTCTGAGGATCAATAAGTTTGTTCTGAAATAAGTAATATCAAGAATAGTTTATGAAGTGAGTGAATATGAAGGAATGTTATTGATGCCTTAATTGGAACTAAGTCTGAAAAATAACCCATCTGAAACTTGATTGGAATAATTACACACCGAACCCACTAAACACGTCTTTTATCCAAAAAAATAATTGAACTGCCGGTTATATCTCCGTTCGTATTAAATCATCATGATTTTCACACCAAACTGTCTTTTGTTTTTGGACCTAGGTAACTTGAGTAATTAAGTCCGCTGGGGTGTTTCTACACCTAATGCCCTAAAACCAACTGGTTTGGGTGCATTGGCCCAAAACTCGCTAAGAAGCCTAGAAAGTCCAGATTAAAACAAAATCAAGCAAGTGTTCTCTCCGAGTTAAAATTCCTAACGGTTCTTTGTGTGAGAATAATCTTGATAAAAGACAGGCTTTTATAAAAAAAATTAGCGGAGATATGAAGGTTTTATTCTATGATAAAGACTATTGCACGTTCACAGAGGTGTGTATGAAATGAAAACAAGAAAAAGGTGGAGTGAAAAATAAGACTAGTTTCCTGTTAAGGAAGATAGAAATTCTAAAGTTGAAATTTTACTGGAAAACGAAACTTGAAAAATGCTTAACTCTTTATAAAACTTATGTGATCCTTTCAAAAATTTTATCTGAGCTTTATTGTGTGACATGATGACGTAAATCGATCCTTCTGGAAACTTAACGACACTATTTTGCACTGCACGTAAAGACATATAAAATCTGTAGTTAAATAAGAAGCGAGGTGTGAAAAATAAAGGTTCGATAGTCTAGACTTAGGATAATAGAATTGTTATTTTCTGAAACAAAACTTTAGGGTTTGAATCTTAGTTATTTTACAAAACCAACTTGACCAGATTTTGTGAGTAGTATCCGCTGAAAACCCTCAGAAGACAACACTCCTCCTACTAGGGACACCTAGAGGTTTAACGGCTTGTTGCACATGCTCAGTGCAATCGCGTTCCCTGCGAAAGTGAGGTTAGGATTTTTTGTGAATAAATTGGCTTTGCTCGGGACGAGCAAATGATAAGTTTGGGGGTATTTGTTCATATCAGATTATTGCATTTTTATACCGCCCAATTTTTATCATATTGCTTATCGGTAGGTACTCTTGAGCCGTGTTTGCTAGTCAATTGCAGGATACAGGTTCTCGGCTCTTAACGGTGAAATTCATGGAAAAACACGACAAAATCCGGGTTCCTGCCAACCACAGATAAAACACGGGTCTCCGCTCTTTATCCGTCTGTTGCCACACACCAGTTTAAGAGACAAAATGGCAAATCAATGTCATTTTCATGCACAAGGCTCAATGGCAACAAAAGATCCAAGAAATCTACGCGGAGCTCGAGGAAATCATGACAAAAAGATCCACATCAAATCACCTTTTGCTCAACAGAAATTCTGGAAAAATCGTGAAGAAAATATGAGAAACATATACCAGAATCATGGGCACAGCAGACCAGGGAAGTACAGAAAACACCATGCCCCAACTCCATCATAGGGCCGCGGATCCGCGGCCAATAGGGGGTCTAGGCCGCAGATCCGCGGCCGTACTGGTCCCTCATTGTGTCGTATTTCAGGGGTAGTTTGGACTTTTTGTATAGAGGCAGAATTTTGCCATAGGTTTTCATTTTCCAGCCTATAAATAGCCCAAAACCTTGTGAAGCCAAGGGGTGCTTAATCTTGTATTTTTCTAGGTTTTAGAATACTTGTTCTTCTTCCTCTTCTCATCTCTTCTCCATTGAAAAACTTGTAGTGAGCTTTTTTGAGTGAAGAATGATGAATAAAGAAGTTCATTTTATTATTATACTTGTCTTGCTCTTATGTTAATTGCTTGTAATTTTCATTTGTTAACTTAGTTGTTGTTATTTCTTGTTGTTTCTTTCTTTTCTCTTTTCCTTTATCCTTAAACAACCATGATGCTTACGCTTGATCCTTGCCAAGGTGAGGTCGCAAATAGCTAGTTGTTATCTTCTAATCTCTTTCTTTCTATCTTCCTCTTTTGTTTTCTTTTCTTTTCGTTATGATGTGTGAGTAGTTTCCATACTTGTTAGGGTAGGATAAGGGAAGTTTGAGAGAAGGAAATCTCTCTCACTCTTTCCTTGCCCAACATCTTAAATCGACTCCCGTTAATTGAACCACAATCCGCTCCCTTCGGCGCCCTATCCTACATGATAGCGGTGATTCCGTAGTGATACCGGTTGTGGTTGAATTAACCGGAGGTTATGGCTAAGAGCCAAGAACGGACGGACAAGCACCAAAAGGAAGAACTTAAGCATTGGAAAGCCTAGCTTATACTCGCAAGTTCCTTCCTAGTCGTGCTAATCCCCGTTATTGCCGATTACCGTAACACCGATATTAAGAGTGGCAACGAAAGAAGTGAGCGACTCCTAACTCAAACTAACCAAATCCTAACCCTAACAAACTCTCTTTACATATCATTTTAACACTTAGTTAATCACAAACAAACTTGGAAAATTGGACTTAACTCGTTAAAGCACATAGAAAAAGATTCCCATCTCCCTGCGGACGACCCGTACTCAACCGGCTAGCTACAAGCGAAACCGTCTTGATTGCGGTAATTAACTAAACTTGAACACGCAGAATCTCTACCAATAACGGGCCAGCCTACCGGTTTGGAACCCCAAGACGGATCATCTCCGATAACGGGCCAGCCTACCGAAGCCATAAGATTAGCCGCTTCGCGCAACAGCATAATATAGACTGGAGATACTCCTCAGTTTATAATCCACGAGCTAACGGTCTGGCTGAAGCCATCAATAAGACCTTGACAAAGATCATAAAAAAGACGGTGTCCCGAAATAAGAAAGACTGGCACGAGAGACTGCAAGAAGCTCTTTGGGCGTATCGAACCACGTTCAAGACAGCCACGAACATGACGCCATACACATTGGTATACGGTACGGAAGCAGTACTCCCCCTCGAGATAGAGCTACCTTCTCTACGAGTGGCAGTCCACCACGAGTTGACAAACGAGGAAAATGCTCACCTTCGGCTTGAGGAGCTTGACGCCCTCGATAAAACCCGGCTCATAGCGCAACAAAATCTGGAAGCTTATAAAGCAAAAATGACGCGCTCGTATGAAAGATTGACCAGGCCGAGGACATTCCACCAAGGCGAACTCGTGCTAGTGGTCAAAAAGCCTATGATCCCCAATCGCGCCAAGCGGGGAAAATTCGAGCCGAACTATGAAGGCCCGTACATCATAGACAAGGTCTATCAGGGTGGAGCCTATCTACTCATGGATATGCACGGTGGAAGGCCTTTCAGGCCAATAAACGGCTGCTTCCTAAAGAAATACTACGCTTAATGAGCCACAGCCTAGGTCAATGATAGATGACGACGACTATGTCCGCTCGCTATCTTCCTAAGCTCAAGCTCTATAAGCAGTAGCCGACCCTCTCCATGATAGACCGAAACGTCCTTAAACTAACAACGGACCGAAACGTCCTTAAACTAACGACAGACCGAAACGTCCTTAAACTAACGACGGACCGAAACGTCCTTAAAACTAACGACGGACCGAAACGTCCTTAAAACTAACGACGGACCGAAACGTCCTTAAACTAATACCGCAGCATCCTTAGGCTGACGAGATAAAAAAAAAAGAGAAAAAAAATATATAATAAATAAAAACGGTATGTCCATCAGCAAAAAGGGCACGGATGAAAACCCGAAAGGGCTCCGTGAGTAAAAACAGCAGGGCTACCGGCGAGTGTTCGTGAAAACCCGAAAGGGCATGACCTCGTAAAAAAAAATAATAATAAAATAAAAAGAATAAAAAAAACGGTATGTCCATAAGCAAGAAGGGCACGGATGAAAACCCGAAAGGGCTCCGTGAGTAAAAACAGCAGAGCTACCGGCGAGTGTTTGTGAAAACCCGAAAGGGCGCAACCTCGTTAAAGGACACTTGCGGGGTCCTCAAGACCCTGCAAGGAGAAACCACCCGCGTGAGATCCTTACGACTCACAAGGGAGCAACACACTTAGGAGTTCTCACAATTCCTAAGGAGAAAATACACTAACGAGATCCTCACGACTCGTAAGGAGAATTCTCTTATGGGACCCTCACGGCTCATAAGATTTGAAAGTCTTAAGTCATAGAGACCTAAACCTGTGCTTAAGCAAAATCCCCCATACCCTTCGACAATGCCCTACAAGCGGCTCATACTGACCCTTGTATACAATCCACGGGCGCGAATAAACATTTCCCCAGCAAAGTCCCACCCGTGACTAGGGATACGTCCATATGATGAACAACCCTTATAAGTCCTCTCGACTTATAAGGAGAAAGCCCTCTTGTAGGATCCTTACGACTTACAGAGGAACATACACTTAGGAATCCTCACGATTCCTAGGGAGAAAATACACCTACAAGATCCTCACGACTTGTAGGGAGAAATACCTTTGTGAGACCCTTACGGCTCATGAAGTCAAAAGCCTTAGTTGACGGGACCCTAACCCTGTTTGCTAAGCCACCTTTGTTCAATATCGACAGAGGCAAATGATGATTCGCTCCTGGCAATATCCCAGTTGTAGCGGTGCTGATGCCGAAATCGGTGTCTAATTTCAGATTTATGGCGAAAAGCCAGCAAGCCACACATGCATACGAAATAGCCGAAATGATGGGGCAACTTGCAATAAAAAGTAGCAAGTAAAAATGTATGCATGAAAAATAGCCGAAATGATGGGGCAACTCGCAATAAAAAGCAGCGAGTAAAAATGAAATAAATAGCCGAAATGATTGGGCACCGCGAAAAATAGCCGAAATGATAGGGCAATCGCGACCTTCGCGATATAAAAGCTGAAATGATAGAGCATCGCGGAAAAAGAAATAAAAAAAAGAGTTTTAATTTATGCCCTACAGATGATGTTCCATCACACCCTGTATACAATCCAAGGGCGTAAACAAAGAAGTGATCATATTTCCCCCAGGTTTCATCAAAGAAAGGAGTTAAATCTCGACGGGCCGCAAGCGACCTAGAGATCATCCCAACACTCGTCTCGTAACAATGGACACAACTTCAAGCAAAGCGGAACAGCGGCAACCCCCCCCCCCCAGTTTCATGGCTCGGCGATACACGTATCGCCAATAGTCAAACCCCCGTTCCGTGAATTGCGGATACAATCTAACGCAAAATTCCTGGTTACGTGGAACGCGGATAACGTCACTCTTTGACCCCGTGGAAAACGTCCAGAGCGAAGCCTAGTCCTCGCCGAACACGGCAATGAACCTGTATGAAGCATCTAGCGCAAAATTCCTGGTTACATGGAACGCGGATAACATCACTCTTTGACCCCATGGAAAACGTCTAGAGAGGATCCCGGTCCTCGCAGAGCACGGCAGTGAACCCGTGTGAAGCATCCAGAGCGGAACCTAGTCCTCGCCGAACACGGCAGTGAACCCGTGTGAAGCATCTAGCGCAAAATTCCTGGTTACGTGGAACGCGGATAACGTCACTCTTTGACCCCGTGGAAAATGTCCAGAGCGGAGCCTAGTCCTCGCCGAACACGGCAATGAACCCGTGTGAAGCATCTAGCGCAAAATTCCTGGTTACGTGGAACGCGGATAACGTCACTCTTTGACCCCGTGGAAAACGTCCAGAGCGGATCCTGGTCCTCGCAGAGCACGACAGCGAACCCGTGTGAAGCATCCAGAGCGGAGCCTAGTCCTCGCCGAACATGGCAGTGAACCTGTTTGAAGCATCTAGTGCAAAATTCCTGGTTACGTGGAATGCGGATAACGTCACTCTTTGACCCCGTGGAAAACGTCCAGAGCGGATCCTGGTCCTCACAGAGCACGGCAGTGAACCCGTGTGAAGCATCCAGAGCGGAGCCTAGTCCTCGCCGAACACGGCAGTGAACCCGTGAGAAGCATCTAGTGCAAAATTCCTGGTTACGTGGAACGTGGATAACGTCACTCTTTGACCCCGTGGAAAATGCTCAGAGCGGAGCCTGGTCCTCGCCAAACACGGCAGTGAACCCGTGTGAAGCATCCAGAGCAAACACCGGACTGTGGAGTCCTTAAAATCCACGGACTATGATGTCCTTAACCTTGACCGTGATGTCTTAAAACTAACAATCAACCAACCTGATTCTATATTGATTCCACCTCGGTTTAGGGGTACATCTCTTCACTCCTTTGATACCTGGCGTTGTAATTCCTCAATGTCTTCAAAGAGGTGACGAGTCCCCGCGACCAAACATCGGACTGTGGAGTCCTTAAATCCACGAACTATGATGTCCTTAACCTTGATCGTGATGTCTTAAAACTAACATCGGACTGTGGAGTCCTTAAATCCACGGACTATGACGTCCTTAACCTTGACCGTGATGTCTTAAAACTAACATCGGACAGTGGAGTCCTTAAATCCACGGACTATGAGGTCCTTAACCTTGACCGTGATGTCTTAAACCTAACATCGGACTGTGGAGTCCTTAAATCCACGGACTATGAGGTCCTTAACCTTGACCGTGATGTCTTAAAACTAACATCGGACTGTGGAGTCCTTAAATCCACGGACTATGACGTCCTTAACCTTGACCGTGATGTCTTAAAACTAACATCGGACTGTGGAGTCCTTAAATCTACGGACTATGGTGTCCTTAACCTTGACCGTGACGTCTTTAAACTATGATACCTTGAGCGACCCCTGATCCCGTGAAACATGGATAAGGGTGACCACATCCAGCACTTGCAGGTCCTCACGACTTGTAAGGAAGAAAAACTCTCTTGTGAGATCCTTGCGACTCTCAAGGGAAAACCCGCTTAAGAATCATCATGATTCCTAAGAAAAACTTACACCTATGGGATCCTCTCGACCCATGGGGAGAAAAACTCTTTATGAGACCCTCGTGGCTCATAAAGTGCAAAAGTCTTAGGAAGCAGATCTTAACCCTGAATCCTAAGCCATCGCTGCCCTGCAAAGAGATCAAGATAAATTGTCCGCAAAACACATTCAATGAAAAGAGACACACCATTGAGAAGAAAAATGTATCTTTTATTCATAAACCAAAATGGATACAAAGTACAATTCATGAAAGAAACAAAAAGAAGATACTCTCATCAATGAGTATGTACCAAAAAGAAAGGAAAAGATACAAGTCTTTAAGCCGGCGGGCGATGTAGCAGTTTGGTCAGCTCATCCTGCTTTTGTTGGGCCACGACCTCATTATTTAAGATCGCCAGAAGACGGGCCTCCGTCTGAGCCTGCTGGGCCTGATACGAAGCGAGCCGGCCTTCGAGCTCTTTCTCGGTGGCCTTATGAGCCTCGACCCTCTCACGAGTGAACATAGCAGCTTTATCAAGAGTCACCACCTCCCTGATAGACTCTTGAAGCACCCACCAGAGTTCATACGCTTTGTTGGCCTTGGCAGTAAGACTCGCCTGAAGCTCGCTCAGCGCTTTAGAAGCCAGCTCCGTCTCCGAGAATTTGCGGCCAAGCCTCTTCTCGCACGATGTCATGATTGTCGCGCATCGCGCTATCAGCCCCCGAAGGTCCGCCTTTGCAGCCATGACCTCCGAGGAAAGACGGGAACATTCAAGTGCGTGCAAACAAGCCTCTACCTGCCGACAGAACTCCACCCAGACTCGCACCACCTCTTCGCTATGGTAAGTGGCAAGAAAAGGAAGAGAACCGTTAGCCTCGGCAGCAAATGCTTCAGCTGTGGTTGCACTGCCAGCACGAAGCTCCTCGATCAAAGACGACAGAGAGACAAGGCTCAATTGGGCCAAGCGTTCTGAAGCTCGCAAAGCATAAGGGCCAGGCGGCATGACGACACGCGATTCCAACGCTATTGGAGCTGGCAAGACTGTTCAGAGTTGAAAAATATTAGTAAGACTCTTAAGCAAAGGAACAAGTGAGGCTATACCGGAATGTCACTTACCTACGGTCATGCAAGTAGGAGCTGAGGGTTCCCCTGGCCCATCGAGAACCTTGACCTCATCATCGGCCTCCAAAACTGTAGAGAACATCAATGTCAGTACGCAAAATAACAATGATGCTATGAGAAGTGATGAACAACACTCACCTTGTCCAGACGAGAGGACGATGCGTTGAGGAGATATCGCCTGCGGAGCGGCCATTTCCAAAAGACGCTGGAAGGACTGCCGAGGAGACAGATCGCCAATGGAGGTAGCCAGTCCACGTAATTCTGAAAAGACAAAAGAGTTCAGGTAACAGAAAGATTACTAGCTCAAAACGTGGAAGGTTACCTTCGGCACTCCTCCCATTCTGAGTCGAGGGGATAGCAGCTTCAGCGGCCTCTGTCGTGACCTCAGGCTCCAACAAAGGAAGGGTAGTCCCGACTACCTCCATCTCAGCCTTTAGGCCGCCTTCGGGAAGAGTCGTTGGAGCGATAGCCTCCAAAAGATCCTCCCCCAAAGGGGCAAGCATGCCCTGATCAAGAACCGCCGCTGGAGGCTCTACCATAAGAGGAGCAGCCTCATCAGCCCCCTCCACATCGAGCAATGCTTCATCGGGAATTTCGGCAGGCTTCAGCTTCAATGAACCCGTAGAGAGCTCCCCCAGCGTCGAAGATTCTGCGCAATTCAAATAAGAATAAGGATACACATATACAGGCGTAAATAATCTATAAAAAAAACTACAAAAAAGAACAACAACGTACCGATGCGCAAAGAAGCCCTCAATATCGCTTCTTCAAGCCGCTGCTCCTTCTCAAGGAGGCGTGCTTGCCGGGGTTCAAGGGTAGACTCACGGCCGCCGGTCCATAAAGAAAGTGCGTCCGCTGTGTCTTCTGAAGCGGCCTGCTTCAGGGCCCTTTCCCCCAATTCCTCCAAAGGACCGATAAATCGCCGTCGAATCCACGAAGGGTCTTCGTAAAAGATTACAGCGGGATAGGGCTTCTTCGAAACCCTGGAGTTATGAGACGCGTCTTTAGAACGCCGTATGGCCTCGGCTAACTGTGCGGCCTCCTCATCGGCCGAACTTGGGAAGAGAAGTCCAGCGTCTGACTCTTGCAGGGCCAATGGTTCGTCTTCAAGAATAGGCTCAGACTCCGCCAAAGAATCGAGCAAATTAGTGGCCGCTTTCCTCCGCCGCTTAGACCCAGAGCCGGTCGCCAAGGATGACCGTTTCCTCCCCCGTGAAGCCTTAAGGCGGCGCCGACCCACATCGCCCTCGACACCCTCATCCCTTTTACTCTCGCTCGGTGCCACAACCGAGGATGACACCGCCATTGTCGACGCCACGGGGGACGGTGCTGCCACTGGCGGTGGTGCTACTACTGGGGCCCGTCTACCCCGCGATCGGGAACCTAGAGGCATACCAGCTGTTGGAGTAAGGTCCACCCCTGACTCCCCCGGAATGAGCGCGGTACCAATCTCCCTCAGAGGGAAGCAGACCGGAGCCCTCGGTCGCAGCTTAGCCCCCGGAACCTGAGGAGGGGCGTCATGACCAAGAAGCACCCTCCTTTCCTCAAGAATAATTGGGCTGACCCGGTGGAGATACCAACCCGTGAACGAGCCCACGCACCGGGGCATGTACTCAGCTTCAGGGACCATGAAGTGGGAGCCGGTGTTTAGCCTCACGAAATGATGAGCGGCATCGTGAATGGCATCAAGCGAAGGGACCGGCGCAACTATAAAAGCCTCGAAAGGAACACCCTGGTCGTATCCAAGTTGTCGGACAAATCGATGCGGGTTGTACCGCATGAAAAGAGCTGCACTGTCCTGGCGAAACACTAAGTAGCCCGGTCTAATTGTATACAAGTGCGTGGCCTCCCGGGGCTTCAAAGTAGGTACGTTGTCTTTTGACTGGTCCCAGAGTTGTTGAACTGGACCTGAGGGAGTAGACAAGACCCGATCATTAAAAACCAGCCCGCCAGCTACAGCGTAAGGAGAAATCAGCACTCGAATAGCCCCAAATTTGGTCGGGTCGGCGGCAGAAGCATCCACTAATCGCATAAGTTGTGGGAAGGGGTAGGCATCATAAAATGAGGGCCTCTGATGCATAGCAAAAGCCCCCAACACGTGCATTTCGATCCAGGATGTGAAGTAATGAAGCGAAAAATTCACCACGTCTACGCCAGGGCTGGAAGTGTTGGCCGCAGCGCCCAACCCGTGGTAAAGATGCGCCAGCGCCGGGATGCCGATAGCCAATCGCGTCCCCTCAGTAATACGATGAGCCGGGTAGATAACCGAGGCTCTCATGAAGCGGCGATGCATGGGGATAACGAACCAACTGAGCCAGACACTGACAAACCCCACGAAGAACGTCTCCTCATCCATACCGGGTGCTGCAATGGACTCAAAAGACATCGGCGACATGATGGGGATATAGTATTGAGGTAGATCCGATTCAGTGGTCGGCAGCTTCTTCGGACCAAACCCAAAGGGGTCTTTGACGTTGGCAAACTTCGGAGCTGTTTTCGACACGACATCTTCGCGAAGGAAGCAGGCAATGAAGCTCTTAAAAGTAACGCCCTGCTCCTCAGATTCGGTGAACAATCGGTCAAAGATACCTAGCGCCTTGATCAAGCTGGGACGCTTGTGGCGAACGGCGTTCTCAACAGACAAGCTGTCAACCGCTGCAGGCTCGGGATCGAAGACGTACTCGTCAGGAGGCAACAACTCCTCATACAGTGCACCACTGATTGGCAATCCCGAGATTTCATAGAATTCTGCCAGAGAAATCGAAACCTCGCGATCTCCTAAAATAAAAGTGTTGGTGGGGAGATTCCATTGATTCAAGAACGCCCTAACCCACCAGACATGCGGGGACTTATAATGGAAGAGTGACGCGTATATTGCCTGATAAAGCCCGACCTTCTGCAGCCGCGCACGATGGGTGGCAAGGATATAGCGAGCCCAGAGAAGGTAGCCCGTGGGGTGTCGAGGAGTAAGCCCTATCTTATAAATCTGCCCCCATGGATGGGCCTCACCCTGACAAATGCGACGCCCCAGGATATCTATAGCGGGGATCGGATGGTTCGAGATACCGGTCGTCGAAGGCTCGAGCCTCCTCGTTGGAGTCCAGTTGGGCATCTCCACAGCAAAAACCGTTCTCGGAGGGTCCATCGGCAAGAATGGGAAAGTAGGCTCTGTTGGTATTGCGCAGAGGAAACTCCGGCGACCCCGGATAATATGACTGTACCAAGTTCCCCATAGAACCAAGTTGGTGCAGTTCGGGTCATGAGCCCGGATCATCGCCATCGCTTCCTCATCGGATGGTGATTGAGGAAAAGAGGCCTCCGAACGAGTAAAGGAAAAACACGGAGCAGAAGCCATCGCACCTGAAATCGAATGAAAGAAGACCGTTAAAAGCAAAGTCAACAATATATATCCATGCATGAACATGAAAACTAGTTGAAGAAAACAACAGTAGATTTTTTCTTGGGACCATTGGCTACAAAACACATGGGCCCCACAGAATCAAGATGACGGCTCATTAATAATGAGACCAAGCAGTTGTAATAAGACAAAGGGGATACCCTCATTAATAAAAAATAGGTTTCAAGTGGCCCTGCACATCCCCTAGAAGACAAATCTACCTTGGACTCTACAACAAATCAAACGGGATCAGGGGAATTAAATTCCCACAGAAGACATCATTGCAAGCTTCGTCTTCATTGATTGATTACAGAAGGACAACCTAGGGCAAGGGGACCCTGAGAAGCCTCCATGTGAAGAACTGAGTTCTTCATAGGAATTAAATTCCTTATTAGGAAAAGGGAATTAAATTCCCAGAAACATTTTTTCTGTGAACGGAGTTAAACTCCATGGATCATCATATGAACCCTAAAAAGATCTACTGTTGAGGGTTAAATGGTTTCATGCTTTGGTTGAAAAACATGAAGAAAAAATGGGTTCATATTAAAAAAGGGTAAAAACCCTTGCTTTGGATTTAAAATCCAGAGGAATGTGAGAATTCATCGTTCATTCGAGAGCATTACCTAAAGAGAAAAGACTTTTTCGAACAGAGTTAAACTCTGAGGATGGTTTCAAGGCAGAGAACTAAGCTCTGGAAGAAGAGAATTAAATTCTCAGAAAAGGGTCTCAAAGAAAGAAGATGAGCAAAGTGGAGGCTCTTCTGAAGGGACATGGGCATTTATAGGATGTGATGGAGACGCTTCACCTCTCCAAATCCCTAGAGGAATCCAACGGTCACAAAAAGAGACAGCGTTGCACTCACGTGCAGACACGTGAGAACAACGATGTGGGGGCATTTGTTTCCTGATTTAAAATCAGGAAAACTTAAGGAGGAGACATCACGTGCTAGCACGTGACCAGCAGTCACGTGTTGGCACGTGACATTTAAAAGCAGCGGCAAAAGAAGACTCACTCTCTGATTAAATCAAGAAAAAGGCTCCAGAGGAGGGTCACATGCTTTCAAGTGACAAGGGGTCACGTGGTGGCACGTGACGGTTGAACAGCGGCCAGAAGACAGCGCAGAAAGAAGAAGAAAGCTCGTTCCAGGGGGTCACATGCCTACACGTGATCAAGGGTCACGTGCCTACACGTGACCAAGGGTCACGTGGCCACACGTGACCGGCTTTCAAAGCCTATCTATTTAACAGAATTAAATTCTGAAGAGATCATTCAAATCTTTCCAAAGGAAAATGATTATTTGGAACCGATTGGACTAAAGATTTAAAGGTGATTAAATATCACCTATTTATGGAAAAATCTTGAACTTGGAAAGATTTCCCCTTAAAATCTAACCGAAATAACAAAGGAAAATCTCTGGATTTAAAATCCAATGGTGAATAAAATTCACCTAATAATCCAAAGGACCAGATGAATGATGAATGCAAATCAAATCTCTCAATGAAAGATTCACTAAAACTAATTGATTCTGCTTCTTCTCCTATAAATAGGAGCCAGGACACATATACAGAGAGACAGAGACAGATAGAAAGAGAAAATAGAGCCCTAAGACTTTGGAAGAATTGGATCTTCTGCAGAAGAAAACCTTAGGTAAGAAAGGGAAGGCCTCTACAAGAGAATTTAATTCTCAAAAGAGTTTAACTCTTATATTAAAAAGAAGAACTTAGTTCTCTCTTTAGTAGAGGATCTGCAAAGTGCACATCTCCCCATGAATGGAGAATTTAATTCTCATTGGGTTGAGATCCTGCCATGCAGATCCAAAGCATAGAGAGGGAATGAAAGTTTGAGGATTTAATCCTCGCAGAATTATAGGAATTTAATTCCTTTGAGATGAATTAGGGTTTAACCCTATGTTATAGGAATATAATTCATTCAGAATGAACAGAATCAGGGTCTAACCCTAGTTAAGAATTTAGTTCTGTTAAAATAACAGGAATTTGATTCCCTTAAGAAAGAAGAAATTAGGGTTTCACCCTATGACAGAATCTAATTCCTCAGAATATAAATTAGGGTTTAACCCTATCTAAGAGTAATTCTCTATAGAAAGAAGGAATTTAGTTCCTTTAAAGTTATTATTAGGGTTTAACCCTATGACAGAACTCAATTCTTCACATATATGAGGAATTTAATTCCTACAAGAAAATCAGAGTTCAACTCTATCAGAGAATATAATTCTTCAGAAGACAATGGGGATTTAATGAAGAATTTAATCAGAAATTGCAAAGAGGCAGGGTCACGTGCTACCACGTGAGCCCTGGAAAGATCCACAGAGAACGGCTTTTGAGGCAATGCCTCACGTGACCCACGTGACCCTTGGCAGAAGCTTTAACACACAAACACTTAAATGCCCATCACATGACAGCACGTGATGCTCCAAAGTATTCAAATACTCTCAGCAGAACAAAAAAGGGGAGGGCGCCCTCACGTGCTACCACGTGACCCCTCTTACTTTAGTGCTTAACACTAAATTGGAACCTCTGAATCCACCGTTTAACACTGTTTTGCCTTAGTGTTCAACACTAATCGAAGAGCTTTCTTGCAGTGTTTAACACTGAATTTCTTAGTGTTTAACACTAAATTAAATCTCTGTTAACAGAGTTTAACATTAATTTTCTTAGTGTTCAACACTAAATTAAAATCTCTGTCATCAGTGTTTAACACTGATTTGAACTCCCTGCTGCTAGTGTTTAACACCAACTATCTTTTAGTGTCAAACACTAACTTGTTCCTAGTGTTCAACATTGCTGGTCTTTAGTGTTTAACACTAACTTTAGCCCAATTGGCTAAGTGGCTAGAGGCAAAGCCTCTCCTTCAATGAACCAACAGAAAGCCAATGTTCCAAACATGATTGGACTTAGCCCAAGATGGCCATAATTCCTCAATTCAAACTTAACTGGGCTGATGGGCTCATAACATAATTAATTGGTCCTGGTCCCAAACTGGGCCAGAGACTGTTTAATCCATCTTGGTTTAAGGGTACATCTCTTCACTCCTTTGATATTTGGCGTTGTAATTCCTCAACGTCTTCAAAGAGGTGACGGGTCCCGATGACCATACATTGATACGGACTGTGGGGTCCTTAAACTCATAGACTATGAGGTCCTTAACCTTGACCGAGATGTCTTAAAACTAACTACGGACTGTGGGGTCCTTAAACTCATGGACTATGAGGTCCTTAACCTTGACCGAGATGTCTTAAAACTAACTCCGGACTGTGGGGTCCTTAAACCCATGGACTATGACGTCCTTAACCGTGACCGGAATGTCTTAAAACTAACAACGGACTATGATGTCCTTAGCCTTGACCGAGATGTCTTAAAACTAACATCGGACTGTGGAGTCCTTAAATCCACGGACTATGACGTCCTTAACCTTGACCGCAACGTCTTAAAACTAACATTAGACCGCAATGTCCTTAAACTACCTATTGACCGCAATGTTACTAAACTAAACAACAGGGCTCCCTTAATTGCTCTCTTGTTGGATCTAAACGATCCCGTTAATTTGATCTTAGCCTAAAAGCTAGACTGACGTATCCTTAACAAACATTTAAGTTGATCTTAGTCTTAAATGAGGCTAACGTATCCTTAAACCCAAACCCCTAAGCCCAAATCTAAGATAAATACGGATTTGGACCAGTCCACGCCCTACGGACGACGACATAACTCAGTCTCCGTATACAATCCACGGGCAACTAAACACAAAATAAACACACATGACACGAAGTGACCATCTGGAGAAGGAGAAAGTGGTTACCGCGATGCGGCAGCGTAATTAACTGCAGGGGCTTGCGCCTGCAGGGAAGAGCGTCCCCACAATCAAAAACCCCTCAAGTGAGGGGGAATCTGACGAAGTCTGCTACATCGGACGCATCCGTTTAAACCTTCGATACACGGTGACATAAATCAACTTGGCATCTTCGGAGAGGTAGACGGATAGCACCAATTAGCATCTGCCCCGAATCTCAGGCGAGACGAACCTACGCGGTCGCGTCTCTGTATTCCGAGGGGAACAATTGAGATTTGATGATACAGGCCAGTCCGGCTAGCCGGAGCCTGAGGTATTGAGATACTGAGATTTATGTTTTGTGTCGATACTGGACACTATTTTATCTGTCGATTTCATTGATGATACGCGATTTATATACATACAAAAATCTTATAAAATAAAGAAAACAGTTGTCTCATTCATGATATATTCTGTTTCATTTGTAATGCATTCATACATCATATATCCGATATGTTGCTATCTGAGGTACTGACTCGAGCATGTAGTATTACACTTATACATAGATGGACCAGGATTTTTATTTGAGGATATTGCTTGATATGACCTAGGATAGTGTTATGCATGCGATTTCTACTCGTAGATGTTTTCTACTCACGAGTTGGCAACTCACCCCCGTTGTACCACAGTTTCTTGCAGGTTTTGCCATACAGGTTTTGTTGCGGTTTTGCTGGCACACTGTCCCTTCCGGGTGATTGCTTTGGTAGGTGTGTTCTTTTGCATCAGGACTACCATTGTATATTTGTTATTCCAGTTGTATCTAGTAAAACTCCATCAACCGGACTTGTATTATTTGATAGACATAGAAAACCAGTGTATATTATTCTTTCGACCTAGAGTCGCGCGTTGTATTATTATGGTTTTCATGTTGTTTTGAGTTTCCTTTTGAGTTTTGATCCTCGCCCTTCGGCGTTGTATATTATTTTGCTTGCGTGGTTGTGGCCGTCGATTGACGAAGAGCTAGCTCCCGCTTGGGGATGCCTTTTATCATTATGTATATATTTATCATGTTGTACCCCATTCGGGACCAGTATTTACAAAGGAAACCCTGCCGAAATTTTTAAAAAAGACTTGTGATTTTAAAAATGCATATTTCGACTTTTGTTGCTAAACTACTTGATTTAAATTGGTTTTTCCTTCACTCTACTGCTTTACTTGGTATGGATTTCTGGGTTTTGGCTTACTTAGATTGCGTACGCCTCGAGACGTTTCGTAGTTTAAGTGCCGGTCATGTTCCGTACTTTTCGGGCCGTGACAAAAGGAAACACTCCTGGCGGGATGCACCTTGACGAAACGGATGGACATCCAAACTACTGCTTGTACCATCGGAGGACCACACCCCCTACTCAAGAATGCAATGCCTTTAAAAACTGGTGGCAAGGATATGTTGCCCACCGACAGCATTTCAAGCGGATGAAGTGCAAAACGCGTCGAGAGCAGAAGAGCACGACAAATGAGCGCAAAAGAACTGTCGGCAACTGTCACATGGTTGATAGCAAGGGATCACAAGTCCTCACCTTCGGGAGCAATTCGGATGAAGAAATAGCCCTCGGCCCTCTCTTCATAGAATCCATCTCTGAAACAGAAGAGACGAAGACCCGCGAGAACATTCAGCTACGCAATCGTACGCTACCCGAAAAGAATCTCGGATCCACAAACAAGGGATCGAATAGAAAAGATAAGGGGAAGGAAAAAGTCCCTGAGGATATCACCCTCGATGATCGAGTCGTCAAGGAGTTGGCAGCCAAGGACCCGCCAAAGAAAAACAATGTGGATTACAACGTTCTGACACACTTGAGGAAGATACCCTCACAGCTAAGCATTTTCGATGCCCTTATACTATCTAAAGAGGCGAGAGATTCGTTGATCAAGGCGTTACAGGACCCTGGGCAATTTCAAGCCTTCCTTACCGAAGAAAAGATGAAGGACGAGCTGGAAGAAGTGTACACAGCCGACATCACCTTCAGCGACGAGGACCTCCTCCTCGGGACGTGCGAGCATAACCGTCCCCTCTATGTCTCCAGGTATTGCTATGACATCAAGATAGGGAAGATCCTAATTGACAACGGGTCCTCTGTCAACCTCCTAAATGTAAGGGTGCTAAAAGAAATCTGCATGAGCATTCAACACCTCGCTCGGGATAAAATCACTATCTCCGAGTTTGACTCCCAGTTATTACGGATGCTCGGGTTTGTGATACTGACATTACGCTTCGGGTCGCTCGTCACTGACATCAAGTTCCACATCATTGACACCAAGAATTGCTACAACGCCTTGCTCGGTAGGCCTTGGTTGCACGAGTACAATATCATCCCTTCTACACAACATTAGTGTATGAAGTATTTCAAAGATGGTCTTGAGTACACTGTGACAGGGGAACTGAACCCATTTTCCGTAAATGAAGTCCGAAAATACGAGGATGCAAAGTATTTCTTGCCAAACTTTGAAGACACGGAAAGATGCCATAAACCGGAGAATAAGCAAAAAGCTATCACTATTGTTCCGGTCTTTGGAAGCGATACTGAGGAGGAGGAAGAGATAGTCTATTCAGGGCCACCCCAATGCAGCAAGCCGGGACCATCTATTCCTATTCTGGTCTTCGGCAGTGACTCTGAAGACGAAGTCAACGCAGTGTTCTCGGTCCGTCCATCGTTGCAAGCCCACACTGGAGATGATCAAAGTTTGTAGATCGCTATGGTTCCGCGGCAGCACTATAGAGAGCTCGACGCACTTGATACCCATAGTGTGCAAGAACTGCAGATGTTCTACATCCCTCCCAGACGAAGAGATAAAAAGGCGATCTTCTTTTATCGATCCATGGGAAACAAAGTGGAGAAAGAAATCTGGAAGGGTGCCGATTCTACACTTTATAGGCTCCAGCCTATCCGTCTGCCTAGATACTACACAGAAAGATTAAAAAGGCTATTAAGGCGCCAAAGCGTACCCTTCAAACAGACTGCTCGACAAGCTCAGTTCTACAAAAAGATCTGGAACGTCCTCGGAACTCAGCGAAAATTGCCCAACGGGAGAATGGAAACGATCCGGCTTGGATATGTTCCACCCAAGAAACGGGAGCGGTTCCATGGCTGCTACGTTATACATGACTTTGATGAAGAAGGAGATGCTCTGTTAGAAGATGCTAACCCTGAACCAAAACGAGGTCCCGCCATGAAGGTGCCAAGTCCGTCGTTCGAAGAACAGATGGAAAAGCTAATAAGGGAAGCAGAAAGGCCCGGGATGACCACAACCGTGAAATGGCCATCTACGAGAAAGCTAGGACGCGGCGCCTTCTTCAGCAGGCTACGGAGAATGATGATGCCCTTCGTCGCCCGCCTGTTATACAGAAGACCCGACGCAGAGGTAGAAACAAACTGAAGAACGAAAAAACGTTCGACAGCGGCAAAGAGGATCCAAGAAGCCACGCGATCGAGAATTGAGCAACCGGGATTCATCTCTTATAAAGAAGATGAGTCGAGCATATTCTTTTCCCTAAGACAAGATAAGGAAGATATTCGATCTTATCATGAAACATCAAATGATTACGCTCCCGGAGTCCAGACACTCCGAACAAGCAGACAAGGTCTCTCACCCGGATTATTGCTCCTATCACCGAGCGATAGGACATCCTCTCAAAAACTGCTTCACATTCAAAGACTGGGTAGAAGACCAGTATCAGCAAGGCAGGTTCGCTTTATCCAGCAGTTGGAGGGTAACCCCGCCACAGAATCATGAACCGAAAGCCATATATGCAGTGTGAGTAGAGCCGAATCAACATCGGTCTTGGAAGCGATCTCGTACCTGTCACGCGATAACGCTGTCAAGAGAAGGAGTATGCGTGGATATAGCTGACCTCCTATGGTGCTTCGAAAACGATGATGATGAGGTGATCTCAGAGTTTCCACCGGCGCCAAAAGAACTGAAAGATGGGATACATACTACTGAAGATAACCTCAGAAAAATCGACTTGGGAATGGCAAACGACCCATGGCCGACGTTCGTCAGTGAGCTGTTGTCTGAAGAAAAGGTGGCTACGCTCAAGGATATGCTTATACAGTTTAAAGATTGCTTCGCATGGAACTATTTCGAGATGCCAGGATTAGATCTAGAAATAGCCGTCCACAAATTGGCGATATCGCCGGACGTCAAGCCAGTCAAACAAGCACCAAGAAGAATGCGGCTCAAACTTGAAATGAGCATCAACGCCGAAGTTAAGAAGCTAATCGACGCCGGCTTCATCCAAGAAGTTCAGTACCCTGACTGGATCGCTAATATCGTCCCAGTGATGAAGAAGAATGGGACGGTGCGTATCTGCGTAGATTTTCGGGACCTCAACAAAACTTGCCCGAAAGATGACTTTCCCGTACCAGTTACCGAGCTGATGATAGACAACACGTCCACTCATGAAGTCTTTTCCTTCATGGACGGCTCATCGGGGTACAATCAAATAAAGATGCATCCTGAGGACCAGAAGCATACCGCTTTTCGGACTCCTTTGGGCATATTCTACTATAAAGTGATGCCTTTCGGTCTGAAGAACGCCGGCGCCACCTATCAGAGGGCCATGACAAAGATCTTTAATGACCTTATACACGAGATTGTCGAATGTTATATCGACGACCTCATGGTGAAAAGCAAATCGCATGAGGAACATTGGGAGCATCTGAAGATAGTGTTCCAACGTCTTCAGAAATACAACCTGAAGATGAACCCTCTCAAATGTGCGTTCGGAGTTTCCTCAAGCAAGTTCCTGGGATTCATTGTACGACACTGGGGCATCGAAATAGACCCATCAAAGATCAAGGCGATCTTGGAAATGCTTCCGCCTAGAACTCTCAAGCAACTGCGGTCCCTCCAAGGAAAGCTCGCATATATCCGTCGGTTCATAGCTAATCTATCCGGCAAATGCCGCCCCTATAGCCATTTAATGAAGAAAGGGACCCCTTTCGTCTGGGATCGCAAATGCCATAGTGCACTCGATGAAATCAAGCAATACTTGCAGAATCCGCCGGTACTAACCGCTCCGGTCAAAGGAAAGCCTCTCATCCTGTACACAACAGCCCTTGAAGGTTCCTTAGGCGCGCTATGGACACAGGAGAACAACCAAGGGAAGGAGAAAGCCCTTTACTATTTGAGTCGAGTTCTCCTGGGGGCAGAAAACAACTACTCCCGCATTGAAAAACACTGCCTGGCGTTAATCTTCGCGATAACGAAGCTCCGGCATTATGCTTTGGCTCATGAAGTCCACCTAATATCAAAAGTGGATCCTCTCAAATATTTGATGTCAAGAGCCATACTAATAGGATGGCTCGCTAAATGGGCCCTACTTTTAATGGAATTCTCGATAACATACCGACCTCTCAAGGCAGTGAAAGGCCAGGCCATCGCCGACTTCCTCACTGAGCATCCGATACCTGCCGATTCACCTCTAAATTGCGAACTGCCAGATAAGCATGCGTTTGACACGATCGACGGGGGGAGAAGAGAGAGTGACACCCGATGGGAAATTTATTTTGATGGGGCATCTTCCATAAAGAAGCGAAAGCACGGCTCCCCTATAATCAAATCTGGGGTAAGCCTTACCTTCGTGACTCCACAAGGAGGGATAATGCACTTTGCCTTCTCCTTAAAAGAGCCGAGGACAAACAATGAAGCCGAATATGAGGCTTTGATAGTAGGTCTTGAGATCGCTTTCGACATGGGAATCGAAAACCTCCTCATATACGGAGACTCCCAGCTGGTCGTTAGTCAAGTAAATGGTGACTATCAAATGTGCAAACCGGAGTTGGTAAAGTATGGTAAGAGAGTGCAGCAACTGCTGACCCAAATCCCTTCCTATGTTTTGGAAACCATACCGCGTACAGAAAATAGCAAAGCGGATGCATTAGCCAAACTCGCCAAAGAATTGGCTGACGAAAACCTCGATGATGTAAGAATCGTTGTGCACAGCCGTCGGGTTCTCGCACCGGCAGAAATATCTCCGGAGTCGTCCGAAGAAAAGGGAGCGACCGAGCAGACAGTCCTACGAATAGAGGACCAGGAAAAGGCCAAGGATTGGAGAGAAGTCTTTATAGACTACTTCAAATCCCGTCGAACACCTAAAGATGCATCAAGACATCAGCTCATGAAACGAGCTCTGTCTTTTGCCTTCGTCAATGACACGCTGTATAAGAGATCGTTCGACTCTTTATGGCTGAGATGCCTGGGGCCAGAAGAAGCAAGGAGAGTCGTCCAAGAGACTCACGACGGACTTTTCGATTCTCATCAAGCCAGACCAAAGATGAAGCTAAAGATCAAAAGAATGGGCTACTATTGGCCCACGATGATTTAGGACTGCCTCGAATATGCGAAGCAGTGCCACTCGTGCTAGATTCATGGGGACTTCATCCACCAACATCCAAATCCGCTACACCCAACGGTGGCTAGCTGGCCGTTCGAAATGTGGAGAACTGACATAATCGGGCCCATCGAACTAGCATCATCTAGAGGACATCGGTTCATATTGGCAACAACCGATTACTTCTCTAAGTGGGCAGAAGTAGTACCGCTGAGAGAAGTGAAGACGGAGAATATCTTCCATTTCTTCAAGACACACGTCATCTATCGGTTCGGCACTCCGCGATGGATTATCTCCGATAACGGGCCAGCCTACAGAAGTCACAGAATCAGCCGCTTCGCGCAGCAACATAATATAGACTGGAGATACTCTTCAGTCTATAATCCCCAAGCTAATGGCCTAGCTGAGGCTTTCAACAAGACCTTGACGAAGATCATAAAGAAGACGGTGTCTAGAAATAAAAAGTATTGGCACGAAAGACTGCATGAAGCTCTCTGGGCGTACCGGACCACGTTTAAAATGGCCACAAATACAACGCCATACGCATTTGTGTTCGGCACTGAGGCGGTACTCCCCTTGGAGATAGAGTTACCCTCTCTACGAATGGCGGTTCATTACGAGCTAATAGATGAAGAGAATGCCCATCTTCGGCTCGAGGAGCTCGATGCCCTCGATGAAACTCGGCTCATGGCGCAGCAAAACCTGGAGGCTAACAAAGCGCTCGTACGAAAGATTGACTAGGCCGAGAACATTCCGCCAAGGCGAACTCGTGTTAGTCGTAAAAAGACCTATGATCCCTAATCGTGCCAAACGGGGGAAATTCGAGCCAAACTATGAGGGCCTGTACATCATAGACAAGGTCCACCAAGGTAGGGCTTACTTGCTCATGAATATGCATGGCGAAAGACCCTTTAGGCCAGTAAATGGTCGGTTTTTGAAAAAATACTACGCCTGACCGAAATGTCTTTAAACTACTGCAAACCCACAACATCCTTGGGCTGACTCGTAAAAAAAAGGTACGTCCATAAGCAAGATGGACACAGTTGAAAATCCGAAAGGGCTCCGTGAGTAAAAACAGCGGGGCTACCGGCGAGTTTGTGAAAACCCCAAAAGGCGCAATCTCGTTAAAAGACACTTGCAAGGCCCTCTCGACCTTGTAAGGAGAAAACTACCTGCGTGAGATCCTTACGACTCACAAAGGAGCGATACACTTAGGAATCCTCACGATTCCTAAGGAGAAATTACACTTACGAGATCCTCACGACTCGTAAGAAGAACCCTCTTATGAGACCCTCACAGCTCATAAGATTCAAAAGCCTTAAGCTACAGGGATCTGAACCTGTTCTTAAGCCATCACCTTTCCCAGATTGCCCTATAAGCGGTTCAATACTGGCCCTTGTATACAATCCACGGGCACAAATAATCATTTCCTTGCTGAGTCCCACCAACGACAAGGAATGCCCTCATTTGATGAACAAACACTTATAAGTCCTCTCGACTTATAAGGAGAAAACACTCTTGTAAGATCCTTATGACTTATAAGAGAACACACACTTAGGAATCCTCACGATTCCTAAGGAGAAAATGCACCTACGAGATCCTCACGACTCATAGGGAGAAACACCTTTATGAGACCCTTACGACTCATGAAGTCAAAAGCCTTAGTCGACAGGATTCTAACCCTGTTTGCTAAGCCATCTTTGTTTAAATCGACAAAGGCAAATGATGATTCGCTCCTGGAAATGTCCCAGTTGTAGCGATGCTGATGCCTATATCGGTATCAAGTTCCAAGTCATTTCACGGCAAATGATGATTCGCTCCTGGCAATATTCCAGTCGCAGCGATGCTGATGCTAATATTGGTATCAGATCTTGAGTTCCGTACTAAAAAAATGCATGTAAAATAGCCGAAATGATGGTGCAACTTGCAATAAAAATCAGCAAGTAAAATATATGCATACAAAAATAGCCGAAATGATTGGGCAACTCGCAATAAAAGCAGCGAGTAAAAAGAAAAAAAATAGCCGAAATGATTGGGCACCGCGAAAAATAGCCGAAATGATTGGGCAATCGCGACTTTCGCGATACAAAAAGCTAAAATGATAGAGCATTGCGGAAAGAAAACAAAAAAAATATATGAAATGAAACTTTTGCCCTGCAGGTAAGACCATATTGACCCCTATATACAATCCATGGGCATAAACGAAAAGGGAACCACATGTCCCAATAGACTCTGTCAAAGAGAGAGTCGGGTCCCAACGGTAACATCTACAGCCTGGAGACCAACAACAGCGTTCCCCCTCATTCCAGCAGGATACGGATGCGACATCACCAATCGGAGCCACGACAAAGTCCCCAGTTCCAAGACTCTATGGTTCACAGACAACCTAGAGTCAAAACCCCCGACACCGTAGAAAACGGAGAAAGTCGATCCCCGACACCGTAGAAAACGGAGAAACTCGATCCCCCGACACCGTAGAAAATGGAGAAAGTCGACCCCCGACACCGTAGAAAACGGAGAAAGCCGACCCCCGACACTATAGAAAACGGAGAAAGTCGATCCCCGACATCATAGAAAATGGAGAAAGTCGATCCATGACACCGTAGTCGACCCCCGACACCGTAGAAAACGGAGAAAGTCGATCCGCGACACCGTAGAAAATGGAGAAAGTCAATCGTGACACCATAGAAAACGGAGAAAGTCAACCCTCGACTTCCCTGTCGTAAAGTAACGCTTCGACTTGGATCCATGTTGACCCCTGACCTCCATGTCGTCAAGCAATGCTTCGACTTGGATACATGTCAACCCCTGATCTTCCTGTCGTAAAGCAATGCTTCAACTCGGAAAATAACTCAACCCACGAATATCTCAACCCATAAAAAGGAAGTGCTCTTGTGAGGTCCTCACGATTCCCAAGGAGAAATTACACTTACGAGTCCTCTCGACTTGTAAGGGGGAAATTCTCTTGTGAGATCCTTACGACTCTCAGGAGAAAACACACTTAGGAATCCTTACGATTCCTAAGGAGAAAATACACCTACGAGATCCTCACGACTCGTAGGGAGAAAATTCTTTATGAGACCCTCGTGGCTTATAAAGTTGAAAAGTCTTAGGCAGCAGACCTGAACCTGTTTCCTAAGCCATCACTTCCTTATAAGGAGGATAAGATGGACTGTTATCTACTAACCACAAGCTACGTTCGCTAAAGCTAATACACCAATAACACAGCAAAGAACAGAAAACTACAACATGAAATGAAGTATTTCTTTTATTTATGAATCCAAAAGAATGCAAAGTACATCTCATAAAAGAATCAAAATGAATACAAACTATTTTTATTCATAAATAAAAAATATACAATAAAGGAAAATTCTTTAAGCCGGCGGATGATGTAATAAATTCGTCAGTTCATCCTTCTTCTGCTGGGTCTCGGCTTCAAGTTTTGTTATTGCTACGAGACGGGTCTCCGCCTGAGACTGTTGAGCCTGATACGAGGCGAGCCGAGTCTCGAGCTCCTTTTCAGCAACTTTGTGAGCTCGACCATCTCGCCGGTAAAGATGACGGCTTTATCAAGAGCTACCACCTCCCTGATAGCTTCTTGAAGCACCCGCCAAAGTTCGTACGCATGGGTGGTCTTAGCAATGAGCTCAGCTTGAAGTTCCCCCAAAGCAGTCGAGGCCAGTTCCCTCTCCGAGAATTTCCGGTTAAGCCTCTTCTCACATGATTGTAGATTCGCGGCACACCGTTTGATCAGCCCCTGCAAGCTTGTCTTTGCAGCCACAATCTCTGAGGGAAGGCGTGTGCACTTGAGATCATGTAAGCAAGCCTCCACTCGACGACAAAACTCAATCCAGACATGCACCAATGTTTCATCATGGTAAGTGGTGAGAAAGGGTAGAGAAATGTTAGCTTCGGCAGTAAATTTTGTTGGATGTATATGCCCTAGAGGCCAGTATTGTATATGTATACATATGGACACTAGGGATATGTATGTACAGAACAATCTTGCTCAGTTTTATAGTATATTATTTGACTTGTCTTTATCGGGATATGTGTATTTATTTGTATTGTTGTTATATCTAGCTTGCACATATTGATAAAGACTCGATACGATGGTATACTATAGTGGTTTGTCTTTATCTTAACATGGCATATGTCATACTCGTTATTACATATTGCGGTTACATGTTGATAAAGCCCCTAGGATCTTGCTTGACTACCCGCGTTATGATGGCGATCATACTTGTGGGAGCAGGGTAGTCTATAAGCACATCCTTAAATGGTCCCCAGTCGCGTGAGTATCGAGACTGAGCACTGATACTCCAGAGTAGACTGGTGTGTACATTTCTACCCCGTCGGGGGGATGGTTGGTCCCGCAGCCATTGGTCTGATGCACTTAAGATCGTATGCAGGTGCTCACTGGGTCTGAGTACACTGGACGGACTCGCCGAGAACTTCCATGTGGTACTATACCTATCGTCAGATGGAAGTTCTCAGGTGACATGTGTACAGGTAGTCTTTGGACCCGAGATCAGCATTTGTCTCGTGTGAGTTCCCACTGAACTTTGATCACTACCCTATCACGGCTCTACTGAGTCGTGCAAACAGGTTTTGGTTGGGTTCAGTTCCGAGCCACATGGAGGCAGTGAGTGATTGTCGGGGATTCGTCTCTCCCGGTATAGGGAGTCGATATCGCACTATGATTCAATTGGTCAGGACCATAAGACCTTGGCCAAGGCACTAGGGATTTACTGATAGGTTGATCAGTAGTTTTCCGGATTGGTCCCGAGCCACATCGGCACGACTTATCAGGTTGTTGGGGTCTGACGTTCACCATCCCCTAGACCCGGTATGCGATACTCTTTGACGAAGAGACCAGACTGTACAGATATTGTCACGGATAGGATCAGTAGGAGATCCGGATGAGTTTGCTTATCGGCCTTCCTTTTCGACAGGTACCTGGGCAGCCGTTACGTACAGCTAGTGCCGCTGACATGCTTGTGGTTAAACCCACTGCCAGAGTACTGTCGAGTCTTTAGAGTCCCACACAGAGGGTTTCCCTGATCCAGGCAAAATGATGTAGTAGCTATATTGGATACGTTTAGGGTTCGATCGATTGATGTACTTAGTACTCGGATTTTCGATCGGACGGTTTGTAATACTAGCCGGCTCGGGTTTAAGCCGGATTATTAAATCAGGTATTGATTTAATAATTTACATATATGTATTTCGATATATATATCCTAGTATTACGTTCTTCATGTTATTCTATCTCTTTTGGGCGTTCGGATTTTTATCTGATTGCCGGTATATTTGTACAGTAGACTGAAATCCGTATTTACTACAGATTTCCTTCTAGAAGGTGGCCACCTCATTTTAGATTTTCCCTTTATTTCATAAATGGAAATGAGGTGTAAAGTGAGAGGTAAGGGAGGAAAGGTAGTGACCATGCTTCAATAGTAGTCAAATGAATTTATAATTCATTTTGGAGTTACTATTGAAGCATGGTTGCTAATTGTTTAATGAAAGAAATCATACACAAAACCTATGTGTGTATTTTCTCTTTCATGCTATGCTTCATTATTTTTCTTGAGCTCTTTTTGCTCTTGCTCTCCTCTTTCCTCTCTAGCTTCCTCCACCTTCATCTTCTTCCTCTTCACTACCTTCTCATGTGTTGAGAATCAAGTGAAGAGGCAGGAAAGAGATAGCTAAGCACTAAGACACCCTTCACTACATCCTAGATTACTTGGTTTAGCAAACCAAGTTCTCTAGTTGCTCCTTTAGTTACATAGTTAGGAGCTAGAGCCATGGATCATGCTCCCCGGGTGGATCATCTACGACAAAAGGAGACCGGAGTACAAGCTCGATCCCGGAGGACCGATGGAGCCGGAGTTGGAGTTCAAGCATGTTCAAGGTGGATGCAAGGAGCTAAGGATGAAGAACGAAGACCGAAGGACTTGGTTCGTTTGGTAAGAATTCCTCATCATAGTAGATAGCTCTCCTAGTGTAGCTAGTTAGTTTTATGGAAAGATCCGGGTTTTAGAGTTAAACTGGTGCCAAGTTTTTGTTCGTTAGAAAATTTTTGTTCCGCATTTGGCCACGGAAGTTGGCCGGGGCACTAGGGTAACCCTTCATGGTATCAGAGCCACCCATAAAACTTACACTAGCTAGTTCTAACGTGTTTAAAATAACGATCGACCGGATTTTTCAAAAACTGCATTTCCATTCATGGGTTTTCTCTCGATTTTAAAAGTGCTCGAAAAATCAATTTTATGCTCTCGGAAAATCATACAGGCTTTTTTAAGACGACAAAAGAAAATTGGTCTCGTGCGCCCTCTAAACCACCACTAAACCGCCGCGAAAACCCCCTATTGGCGGCGCTTCCGTGGCCATTTTGGGGCCTACGTGAACAAAATTTCTTCTGGGCCTCTTATTTTTGGAATTGTGGTTTTTGTGATAATTTAGTTTTTGGGCCCAGTTTTGTTACAGTGTTGGTTTAATACTTGGGGCCCAGTTGGAAAGTTTAGTCGATCGTAATTTTAAAATACGTATTTTGTTATCAGTACTTAGTTTAGATTCTGTGACCGTGAATGTCATTTGATCGGTAAATCCGTCTATCTGCTATATGTTCTTTTAGACGGATTTGCGAACGTGACATTCGCGTTGATGTTTCTGTGATGTGCTGATGTTGTGGTTGGATTGTCGTGGTGGATAGCATGTGGTGCAATGTTAGAATACAGTTTATATTTTATTTGTACATTTGTTATTGCGGGGCGAGCGTCCGACATGTGGACTGTCGTCTTTGCCTGGTTGTATATTATTTTGGGGCACGACCGGGTTGAGGTCGATGTCACCGCTTGTATATATTTTTTTCATTTTCTGTATTAGGATTACCCCGCGGTGGGGTGCATGAATAGCCGGGTTTAAGAAGGCAACAAGCCCGCATCTCAAGGCGCTGAGACGGGGGGGGCTTCATTCTAGAACTGGCGGGCTATTCGCCGCATTCGTAGGGGGTACAGGTTTTCATTGCACAAGCTATCCACATGACCGGGAACGTCGGGTTTTATTTGCGGCTCAAATGAAACTCGGGGCTCCAAGATTATCCACTATTCTGTATTGTTATCTGTGATGTTTATTATCATGCCTGGGACGAATGTTATATATACTTATATATATACTAGTAGATGTTGTATATGTTTTGCACCCGCGCTAGTCCAGCCCCCGCTCTGTCGTTAGTTATGTAACCTAACGGGTGATGACGGGGCCCCGTGGCGAATGCGGATGGCATATACGTACATTTTATTTTCGTTCTTTTCTGGTGTGATAGGTTACAAATTGATGGGACCGCATTAATTTTGATTAATGCAAGATAATAAATCTAAAAGATGTTGTTGGAACCAAACTTTAAAAACTGACATTACAGACGTTCTCTTTTGCTTTGCACAGTGGTATTCAGTTTGGAATATCCAGCACCTCATTCGACGAGGCAAGGGCCGAGATCCCTTCACCGGGAGTGATCCCTTGAGTAAAAGTTTGCATCAGGGTAATAACTTCACTATAGTCGATTATTTTTGCTTTGCATCGTGGTATTCATTTTGGAATATCCCGCACCTCATTCGACGAGGAAAGAGCCGAGATCCCTTCACAGGGAGTGACCTCTTTAGCAAAAGTTTTCGCCACTATATATTTACAAAACTACTCAGGTTCCTTCAACGATATCAAGTTCATTACGTTAACGGGTTTTTCGCCAAAAACCCAGCTGTAGCCCTCCGTCATTTCAAATGAGTTGTACCTAGTATTCGTGCTGCGTTTGTTGGCCTTTGTCAAGGCGTAGTGTACGATAGCTAGATATTGCTTGTTTGTTGCATAGTAAGATGCGATTATCTAGGACAGTCGTACAACCTTGTTGGCCTTTGTCAAGGGTATATACGGGTGGGTCAAGATTAATCCAGGATAATGACGGGTTGAACTTGAGTAGTGGATTATGATTTGTTGGCCTTTGTCAAGGTCATAAACTGCTAGGGGCAAAAACCACATCGGGAGTTTCAAACATACAGGAAACTTGCAGATTTAGCATACCTTTTGGAGTGTGGTGACTAGAGTGGATTCCATCTAGTGCATCACACGATGATAGTTGGATCCCGATCCCACTGATGAGTAGGATTACTCTTGGGAGATTTTTTCACTTAACAATCAATGTTATAAACTAAGTAGGTGTCTAGAACGGTGTTAGCGGGGCTACGCCTCCAGGGAAAAGAGGTTATGTAATTAAGGAACTTCGCGAAAGCGTTGGAAAACCTCCCTCGAAGTACCAACACCAGCCTGGCTGAAAGGTTAAGCAAGTATTGTGACGTGCGATTAATCCTGACTAGTTCTTCTTTTAGGGTTTGAAGAAGAATTTAAGGAAACAGTGGGAGCCATCCTGATTAGATAAATTAATAAACCAATCTAATCTTGCAAGAGCACACGCTGAGTGTTTTCCCTCTCTATCTCCAGGTAGCAACCATTTCACGCCCTAATCAAGATAATAAAATGTATCGCTTGACCGATCCGAATTCTTATTCGGGCTTGGGGAACGTCGGTTCGGCTCTAACTTACGACAACTGTCATAAGTATGAGAAAGGGAAAGATGAAGGTTTTAATTCCTTGATAACCCCTATTTCCAGCTCAGTTTTATAATAATTATAAGAAAGAACGGAACCAACGTTCCCCTGTTCAGTATAACAAGCGGGTTCGGTCAATATTTCAATGTTATTATCTTGATTAAGACGTGACATGGTCGCTACCTGGAGAGAGAGAGAAGAAAACATTTTAGCGTATACTCTTGCAAGATTAGATTGGTTATTATCTTATCTAATCAGGATGGTTCCCACTGTTTTAATCAAATCTTCCTTCAAAAAACCCTAAAAAGGAAAGACTAGCTTGGATTAATTACAGTCTATAACTTTGCTAACCGTTCAGGCAGGCCAATGTCGGTACTTTGAGGGAGGTTCTCCGTGCTTTTGCACGGACCTAATTAAGATAAACCTCGTCTTCCCTTAGGGGTAGCCCCATTAACACCTTTCTAGACACCTAATGGGTTAGCTAATTGTAAAGTGTAAAACTCTCCCAGGAGCAACTCTTGCCGCAGCGGGTATCGGGATCCAACTATCTCATAGAAGGTATGCAATCTCGTTGCAAATTTCAACACTTGAAATTCCCGATAATAGTTTTTCCCCTAGTGTGCTATGACCTTGACAGAGATCAACAAATCATAGTGCACTAGTCAAGTTCAACCCGTCATTTCATGATTGAATCAAACCCACCTGCACGACCCTTGACAAAGGTCAACAAGGTCGTACGACTACCCTAATCACATGCTTTATAGATAAGCGCTAATCAGCTACCGCACACTACGCCTTGACAGAGGTCAACAAACGCAGCATGAATACTAAATAATTCTTATCTGAAATGACGGAGGGCTACGACAGGTTTTTCAGAAAAGCTTTTGCGTAATGAACTTGATATCGTTGTAGAAAATAAGTGATTTTGAAAATGGGTGTTTTTTAGGATTTTACTAGTTTTACTAAAGAGGTCACTCCCGGTGAAGGGAGGCTCTTTCCTTATCGAATAAGGTGCTGGAAATTCTACAAGGAATACCGCTATGCAAAGCAAGAACTATAGAAGCAATCAAAAACAAAACCGAGTGAGTTGTAGTATCTATTAGTTTCGCTAAATAGGTCACTCCCGGTGAAGGGATCTCGGCACTTTCCTTATCGAATAAGGTGTTGGATATTCTACAAGGAATACCGCTATGCAAAGCAAAAAAACTAGAGCTACCATTTTGAAAATATGATTCTACAACATCTTTTAGGTTTCTTTTCTTTCATTAATCTCATTAATGAAATCTCATTATTTATGCTTCCTGAGCATCACAGAAGAAACGAAAATACAACGTACGCTTATGCCATCCGCATTCGCCATAATGTTCCGTTATGCACCGTTAGGTTACTTAACTAACGGCATATCAGGACGGGACTAGCGCGGGTGCAAAACATAAGCAACGTCTATTATATATCTCATATATAATAATAAAACATTCGTCTCAGGCAGTAATATGATCTCTTCACAGAACATTGCAGCAGAAGATAACATATGAAATATTGGATATACTAGGATTTCCGTGTTTTATATCAAGCCAGTAAAAAACACGAATTCCGCAGTCGTGATGAATAGACAAACCTACATCTCTAGACCCCTACGAAAGCGGCAAGTAACCCTGCCAATTCTAGGGTTAGGAGACCCGGTGTCGATTCCTCCAGATGGCCTCCTACTGGACCCTAGAACCCGGTTACTTGTGCCCCCACCTTGGGTCTATCCTAATGCGGAAAAGTAAATAATATACAATGGTGACATCATCCTCAAACCGGAAGTGCCCCAATAAAAGAATATTACATACAATGAATTTTACATGAATAAAAATAAAAACTCTCATCTCACATAAAAACCCTCCGGCCATTCTATCACGACGATCCAATATATCATATCACAACAACACATAACAACACATGTCATCAACGTAAGTAAATATGCATATCCCAATTGTCGTTGATCTATAGCAACGAAACCGGCGATACATCACATATTACACTTACGGTCGCAGAAAAGAAAATGAAAAACTACAACAATTGGAATCGACACTGCCCTTAGACATCATAAACCCGGAATATCACAAATTCAAGATTTCATGCCTAACAATGCAAATTTTACATTTAGGTCTCATCCATGAAAACACTTTTCAAAAGAAGTCGGGTAATTCAACAAGATTCCCAATTTCACCCGAGAACGAAATGTTAAGCATGCACGCATCAAATCAATTCCACTTATTGTATCACCATTTCAGATAGCTAGACAATGTTAAACTTTCCGATCGAATAAACAAACACCCAAAATTTCCCAAACAGCTCAACACTTGAGCGGAGTTTAAAAGGTCCCCAGAATATGCAACAGCTCCTAAGAACCAACCGTAGAAGGGTCAACCAATGCCTCACCTGTAGCACTTCTGAACTACCATAAACCCAAGGGTTTAGTGACGGTTCTGACGGTCACAGAATCGAGTTAAGGTTTCGTTCTTCTAGAGGGTTCACAGAATCGCTTGCATGATTTTCTGAAAGTTTTAAACTAAGGAAAAATCCAACACTTGGAAAATTTCCGGCAAGGGAAAAAGTGAGTTATTGATATCCGTTCGAATTTTTTATCACCGTCTAAAATACTCGAAACAATATTAGAATTACGAATACGAAACACTCCGAATTGGTTTTGCATAAAGATAACATCACATGCAAATTTAGCAAAAACAAACAACACCTGAAACACCAAAATCCAGAGACTGGAACACCACCTAAAAGCCAACCCCTAACTCCCTTAAAAATCCGAGCTCACCGGATTTTTTGCCCATGTAGCCGGCCAAAATCCGAGGAGGGGGGGTGAATTTTGTACAGTGTTCATATTGTATCACATACAACATTCTGCAGTTGTTTAAAATTTTTTAACTCCCTTAAAAATCCTAGCTCGCCGGATTTTTTGCCCATGTGGCCAACCAAAATCCGAGGGGGGGTGAATTTTGTACACTATTCATATTGTATCACATACAACATTCTGCAGTTGTTTAAAAAAAAATTTGATACCTTAAAAATTCGACAGAAACTTGAGTTTTGATTGGGGTATTTTGGAGTTGTTTCGGTTTCGTAATTCTACACAATCCGTCTAATTCTCTAGTTTGGCTCTGATACCACTGTAGACTTCCTAAGCACGACAGCAAGGTTTCGGATGGCATCGACCATGTCAAATTAAAAAAATTTCATGCTTAATAACCCTAAACAAGATCTTTAACTAGAGATTCATACGGAAACATCAAGTAAACACCTTTACTTCTAAGTGACTAGGGATTACAACCTTTGCAGTCCCCTCCTTCACTTCACAAGCTCCAAGTAGTGGTCCCTTCGCTTCGATCAACGAGCTCCCGAACTCTTGAGAGGCTCCACAAGATGTATGATGCATCCTTGCTTGATGTCTTCAAAGTCTATGATGATCTACGTCGAGGAAATACGGACTCAAACTCTCTCTTCACTAATACGGAATTAGTGAAGCTAGCACACTAATCTATATGGCTAGTATAGAAGAGGATGATGAAGTAGGAATTTTGCTCACTTTAGAATTATATTTCTCACTAGTTTTCTTCTTTATCTCAAAGTCAAGAGAGCAAAAATGAGATGAGAAAGAAGAAGATGAATGAATGAGATAAGGTTAGAAATGCAACCATGGGTTAGTATATGTGAAAACCTAACCCATGCAGAGAGTTAACCATGGCTATGTGTAATGGTTGGGTTAGAAAATATCTTAGAAAAAAAAATCTTAGAAAAAATATCTTAGGAAAAACAAAAAAGGTGGACTTTGTCAATGGTTATCAATAAGCTTCATGAAGCTTCCACCATGACTCATTTCCACAATTTTGAATTACATAAGAATTTAAACCCAAACATTATATTTAGCATGGTATAATTCTCATATATCATTGTTGCATGTATAAGCTGGCATGTCACAATATTATATATCACATATATAATATTTATGTAACAATAGAAAACAATACAATAAACATATATCACATATATGTTAAATGTATCATAAGTGAGAATAATATATACTTAAGTGAGCATATAATAATATATCATTTCATCGAATCAACACTTGATCCGATAACCCGGCTATATCACATATAACCGGCTGATATCACATATCGCGAGAATAGAATACGGTATCACATACGTGTATTAATCTTGATCCCGCACATATCACGTATGTGCTCCTACTCCGTTTCGCCTGAGCCAGGAAACCTCTATGTAGGACTCTAAAGACTCGTCAATACGCCGGCAGTAGGTGATGATCACATCAAACACCAACAAGCCGTAAGCGGTCAGCTAAACGTAACGGCCACCCGGGTATTTAACTATCAGAAGATCAACAAGCAAGTCTGCTCTAACTCCTATAAATTCAATCAGTAACACTACCGTACAGTTCGGTCTCTTCGTTTGATATGTTGCATATCTAGTCTAGGGGTGGTAAACGTCAGACCCCAGTAACCGATAAGTTGTGCCGATGTGAGGACCATAACGATTCGAGAAACTACTGATAACTCTTACCAGTAAATCTCAGCAACCCTGACCAGGGATTTCCAGTTATGGCCAATCGACCACAGCGCAACTTCAACCCCAAATACCGAGAGAGACGAAACCCCTCCTATCGCTCATTGCCTCCATGTGATTCGGAACTGTACCTAAAAGCCACCGTTTTGCATGTTCTCTTGAACGTGGTAAGGTGGAAATCGAAGCACAGTGGGAATCACACAAGACTCTATGACGATCTCGGGTCTACAGACTAACCTGTACCAGTGTCACCAGAGAGTTGCTATCTGACGATAGGTATAATACCAACAAGGATTTCTCGCCGAGTTCGTTCAGTGTACCCAGTCTCCACTGAGCACCCCTATACTATCCTTGATGTCAAACACCAATGGATGTGGAATCATCCATCGCCCATCATATGGGTCAAGATACGTATACGCTAGTCTACTCTGGAGTATCGATGCCCTGTCTCGATACACTCTCGACTAGGAACAATTATAGGATGTACTTGTGGACTACCCAGGCCCCACTAGTATGATCTCCTTCATAGTCCCAGTAGTTAAGTAGTCATCCTACGGGCTTTATCAACATGTGATCACAAGACAATATTCTGATATAAGTCAACATGTTAAGATAAAGAGCAACCAGATAGTATAGTATCATGACGAGCAAGAAAGTCCTCTCTATATATGTCTAAGCATCTATTATAATATACATCATATATACAACAATGGCCTCTAGGGTATACATATAACTAACATCAGTTGGTAAAAAGACGGTAGAGAATTTATCCCGCAACTTGTTCCTTAGAAGTCTAGGAGCGGGTCTAGTGATCTGACTTAGGTGACCCTACTTTTAGGGATTGCTTGTGCAATTTTGAGGTTGTGATTTAGAGTCCGTAGTTAATTTCTTACATTTTAGTTTTTTTTAAAACGATGGGTGATATTGTCCCCGCTACACCTACACTACAGGATTGATACTATCCTTGTATACATCTTTACCATCTTGCATAGTTTTACCGTTTGCTGCCGGTGACTATGAAATTAAATATGCTTTTATAAACCCACTTTCCAAATTCCATGGTATTGAATCAGAAGACACTTATGTCTTTATATGAGAATTTGTACCAATTTTTCAAATTGAAACAATTAAATCAAGATCTGGTAAAACTTAGACTAATACCATTTGCCCATGCTGATAAAGTTAAACAATGGTTTTACAGTGCACCGCCCAACACTATTCGCACATTGGAGAAGTTTACTGAACCTTTCCTTAAAAAATTCTACCTGCATTTTGAAATCGCTAAATTCAGAAATGAAATTAGGACATTTTCACAAAAACTGGAAGAATCTTTTTGGAAATATTTTGAACATTTTAAAGACCTTCTCATTAAATGTGCATATTGCAATATAACTAAATGGGAATTATGCCAAATAGTGTATGGTGGTATGGATTCTAAACTTATGATAGAGTCGATGTGTTAAGACGACTTTATGATTCAAAAGAAAGTTGACGCATGAAACTTCCTAGAAAAATTATCTGAAAAAACCATGCAATGGAAGAGTATTAGTGAGAGAGGTTCGACCACATCTAGGGATGGGTTACATGCAGTTGAAGGTATTATAGGGATGCAAGCCGAGCTAGTAGCAATAAGAAAATCAAAAGGAAAACAATCAACTACAACCATTCCCGTCCAACAAGTTAGCAAACCCTCTCTTTACCTAAACCGCCAAGACTCTTTCCACCTTTCTGAAGAATGTTCTCTTCTAAGCGGTCCTCAAGGGTAAGAGACCGCCAATGCTGCATATCAAAATAATAGCAATAATCCGTATTCTCAAACCTACAATCAAGGATGGAGGAACCACCCTAATTTATAATGGAATCAAGGCAACACTACCCAACAATTCCAAAACCAAAGATAAGGTCTTCAACCCAACTCTACCCAACCTAACACATAATATAAATCAAATAGGTGTTCCCACCAAATTTTTTGGCTAAGAGCTATTTGTTCCCTTATAAAAAAAGGGAAAGCAAAAAGAGAAAAAGAATTCCCATAGTTTAGCATCACGTGTTAAACACGTGAGCGCTTATACCCATAGTTTAGGATCACGTGTTAAACATGTGAGCGCTTATATACAAAGCATATAAGCGCTGAAAGCAAATAACAAAAATGCCAAACAGTTCTCACGTGTTAAACACGTGAGTGCTTATATGCAAAGCATATGAGCGCTGAGCATAAATAACCAAATGCCAAACATGCATCACGTGTTAAATACGTGAGCGCTCACATGCAAAATATATGAGCGCTGAAAATAAACAGGTTAAAACCCACACTAGGGGTCACGCGTTAAACACGTGAGTTCCCTTGCCGCATTTTTTTGGCAGCACTCACATGCAAAGCATGTTAGCGCCGCAATTTAAAATGCTCTCTAAGGATAGAATTGAATTCTATATAAAATTAAATTATATTTTTGATAGAATATTTCCCCCGATCTTTCTAAAAGAGAAAGATACTATATTAAACAGAAAGCCGTTGGATTTATTAAAAATCCAACGGTGATTAAAAAAAATCATCAGCTGATAGAATTAAATTCTATTTGGGAAATATTTTTCTTGATCTTTCTAATATGGAAAGATCTTCTCTAACAGAGAATCTTGGATTTAAAATCCAATGATGATAAAATCATTTAAACCATATGATAGAATTAAATTCCATGTGATAGAATTAAATTCTATTTTAGGAAAATATTTTCCTAATCTTGTTAAGCTAACAAGATATTCATATGATAGAATAAAATTCTATATTAGGAAAATATCTTTCTAATCTTGTTAAACTAACAAGATATTCATATGATATAATAAAATTCCATATTAGGAAAATATCTTACTAAACTAACAAGATATTCACATGATAGAATAAAATTCTATGTTAGAAAAATATCTTTTTAATCTTGATTAAACTAACAATATATTCATCTGATAGAATAAAATTCTATCTTAGAAAAATATTTTTCCAATTTTGTTAAAACAAACAAGAAACATTCTCTATTAAACAGAGAGCATTTGGATTAAAAATCCAACGGTGAATAAAATTCACCAGTTGATCTAAAAAATAAATTTGATTGATTATGAAATCAATCATGATCTCTCAACGAGAGATTTTCTCAACAAATTGATTCTTTTTCTTCTCGTATAAATAGAAGCAAAGAGAGGAAAAGGAAAAAAGGAAAGACTCGATAAAAAAGAGAGAGAGAGGATTAGATAAAAAAGAAAGGAGGAGACCCCCATAAGGTTCTGTAAAAAAATATACATAAGGCTTTCCATAAACTTCCAAAAAACAACAGAGAATTTAATTCTCAATAAAGAAGATCGTCTCTATCCTCAAAACGCTAGGTAAATAAAATATCGAGATCAAAATATCTCCTTTACCTAACATATCTAAGGGTTTAACCCTTCTCAAAGAACTTAGTTCTTTCTCTAGATCTGAGATCCGCAAGACAAGTCTCTCACAAGTTGAGAATTTAATTCTCATCTGGAAGATCTTGTTCTTGTGAATTAAAGATTCAGGAGAGAACATGGATACAAGAATATGAAGAAGATGCAGTCCATAATATTTCAGGAACTTAGTTCCTTAAAATTAAGAACTTAATTCTTTAAGAACCCGATCTAAGATCCTCAAAATAGTGATCTTGGTGATCGTTAATGGTCAAAATACCATTAACAGAGGTTTAACCACTCTGAAAATATGAACATGAAAATATGGATAAAAGAACATGGAGAATATGGAGTCCATAATACTCCAAGAACTTAGTTCATTCAAATCAAAAACTTAGTTATTAAAAAACCCGATCTAAGATCCTCAAAATAATGATCTTGATGATCGTTAATGGTCAAAATACCATTAACTGGGATTTAAGTTCTCTAAAAATATCAATAGAGATTAAATCTCCAAAGAACTTAGCGCCTCACGTGAAACACATGTGAGTGCCAGAAGCTCAGTGCCTCACATGAAAAGCACGTGAGCACCTAAGACCAAGTTACATAGCGCCTCATGTAGAACACACGTGAGCACCGGAAAAAGTTAGTGCTTAGCACTATTGGAGCGTTTCACATGAAACACACGTGAGCGTAAAAAACAGAAAAGTTTAGTACTTAGCACTAGTGCAGCGCCTCATGTGAAACACACATGAGCGCCAAAACTTAATACCTCACGTGAAATACATGTGAGCGCTCAAAAGAAGCCAAAGCTGAGTGCCTCACATGAAACACATGTGAGCGCCACAAAATACTAGTGCTTAGCACTATTTTAATGCATCACATGAAACACACGTAAGCGCTATATGTCTGAAGTGCTTAGTAATGTTGGGTGTTACAGAAACCCAATCTTAGCCAAAATTAGCTAAGCTTATATTCATGATATCCAAACTGATATCCAAACCAATCTTAGTCCTATACATGACTGACGATTTTCATCCCATAACTTCTAAGTTAATCTTAGTCTTAAATAATACTAACATTCTTAGATGATCCCCCATGATCTTTTCCCTCAAATACGGGATTTGGTTTAAGGGCACATCTCTCCACACCTCTAATATATGTCGTTATAATTCCTCAACGTCTTCAGAGAGGTGGCGGGTCCTGACAACCAATAACTCTTTTCTCGTCCCAACTTGATGTAAAATTTCATCAAAACAGGGAATGATACATCCCACATTGATGCACTTTCAAATTGACATGCACACCTTAAATCGGATCGCACCCCAAATTGGATGCATTCCATGTCACTATCGTTCACTCCGCCACGTAACAAATACATGTGCGCGCAAGATGAATAATGGACCGAAATGTCCTTAAACTAACATTCGTCCCCAAAATGGGAATGTTGGACCGAGATGTCCCTAAACTAAACATTTGCCCCAAACACGACGATAATGGACCGAAACGTCCTTAAACTAACATTCATCTCAAAGAGGGAATGTTGGACCGTGATGTCCTTAAACTAATATAATTGGCCCATATGCTCATTTGTTTGCAAGTCGATCTTAGTCTTAAATATGACTAACGATCTTTAGATCAAACCCAAATATCCCATGAACCGATGGACCTCACAAATATGATAAATGCGTTCAAAGTTCATTCCTGTTGGCAAACCAAGATACCAACATATACCCCATCAAGCAAATCCTTAACCCAAACCCAAATCATGAAAATATATGTATGGATTTGTACTAATACGCATCCTATGGGCGACGATATAAATTAGTCTCCGTATACAATCCAAAGGCAACCCCATAAAAACAAACATAACTCGACACGAAGTGAACTATTGGAGCAGGAGAAATTGGTTATCGCAACACGATAATGTAATTAACTGCAGGGACTTGCGCCTGCAGGGAAGAGTATCCCCATGATAAAAAAAATCCTCACAAAAGAGGGGGAATCTGATAAAGTCTGCTACATCAGTCATATCTATCTAAACCTCTGATATATGGTGCCTTAAATCAACTTGGTATCTTCGGAGAGGTAGGTGGATATGTCCAAATAGCATCTGCCCCCAAATTTAAGCTAGACGTCCCAACATCTCAGTCCGGTCTTCGGTGGTAAACAGATTCTAGCACGTCCGGTGGGACATTTTCCTCTTTCCACTCCACACTTCGTGTGTCGTATTTTTCCGCGGTCAAATAATCGCAGTATATATGTTTGAAGTTGCCCTTGGGTGATGGGATACTGAAGCTGGCATTTCGTCTCTTTGTATGATGGCGTTTTCTTCCACTTACCGCAACTCAGACTCTATCACATCTGGTAGAGTCAAATATGGGCCACTTGCAGCCTCAAGTCTCTATAATCCGGCTCTTCAAGAAATGAAAGAGTTTTTCTTTGGGTCGATATGCTCACCTCCCACCCTCGGTACCTCAACACCGAAGGAGGAATTCCAGAAGAAGTTTGTCTTCCACGGGATGGCTCCTCAAGTTTCTGCTTTGCCGACAGAATCGTTCTCCAAACAACTGGTACCTTCCAAAGGCCATGGTCGATGTAGGGGACAGAATACTCAAGCTCTCAAAGAAAACAGGGGGCAAGCTCAGCAAAATCCTGAGGCTGATCAAATTCCGGCCGTAAGAAACAATCGATATCGACGTTATGCAAAATGAGTTGTGGGCAGTTCTCCGTCAGCGTTGACTCCACCTGCTTCAACTATGATAATGAATGCTGTTGTTCTAACCAGGAATAGTTTCGAACTGCTGTGAAGGGTCAGACAAAATTCTCCCACCGCAGTATTGAAGAAATCTCCGCAGCCCGTGGAGATCCGACAAGAGCAGAAACCAGTTCGCTTCCTAAAAGAACTTTCTTTATCCATATATAAGGTGTGGAAGCAGGTGAAGAACTCATTCATCGTCTGCGACTCTTTCCCTAAACGTTAGCCAAATTCTGACAAATCCCCTTTCAAATACAAGGGGACTTATTCCAAGACGGTTCCTGCAACAACGGTTCCTCCCAAAACCAAAGCGGCTTCTTACAAAAAAGAGAGGCCTAATAAAATCCAAACGCCCGAGGCAAACTCCAAGGGTTAAGATTCCAGATGCCCCAAGCGTGGAGGCATGGTAGTTCACACAATTTATGTGGTGGACTCCAAAGATGATGTTCGAGATTCTACTAGTCACTGCCTCAAACTCGGTCCCTGACAAAGGCTCAACTGCAACGTGAAAAGCTGCAGGAGATGCTTGCTCAGACGGCAGCACTCGCTAATCCATCGCTTAAGAAAAATCCCGGGACGCACCCGAAGAAAGAGTAGGGAAAGAGTCGGATATTGACTTTCTAAAGCGCGCCTAAAAAAGAGAGATGAAGAAGCTGGAGAAATGTCCACTAAAATGAACTAGATGGTCCTTCTGATCCAGAATATGGCTGGAATGATGGTCCATTCGGGACCACTGGCAGATGAACTCTCGGTGGTCGCTCTTAAAGACAAGGGTAATATTTCAAATCCTCTGCAAGCCTCACCAACGGCTTAGAAGGAAATGATTCCAAAAGGAAAGCTGGACGCATATGTCACTCAGCAAGTTAAAACTCACTATACCAGTGAAGCCGCAAATAGGTCAATCAAGACTGGTCAATCGTATCCGATGTGCTACGATCAAGTACAGTACTCGCCAGAATATATACTTCCAACGTTCCATATGTACAAAGGAACCGGAAATCCTCACCCGCACATCACGCGATTTAAATTTATGTGCGACAATACTGAAGGATGTACAAAAGAGTATATCCTGCTCCTCCGATAGTTCCTCAGCAGTCTGGAGGGTATCGTCTTCGAATGGTATGCGGAACTCCTAAATGATTCCGTGAAGACCTTCGACGAGATGGATATACTCTTTTGTCAGATATTCGCTAGTATGATAAATGCACTACCGTGGCGGCGTTGGTTAACGAAAACGTTAGACCAAATGAGACTTGGGTTTAATATGCTATCCGATAACGAAATCTATGGTCAAAATGCGAGCAACGCATTGTCGAAGCTGAAGCCGTGGGAATGTTCATAGCCACTCTTGACCCAAATTCAAAGGTGTTCCCATATTTGGCCATCTTCAAGCCGACGACCTTCCAAGAACTCATGGATAAAATGGCTTAATTGGATCAGATGGGTTAAGACCCTTCCTCATCCGATGAAGATGAATGAAAAGAAAATACAAGATGGCGTTTGTCGCCAACGCTCAACAAAAATGAGCGGCTCTGAACCAACCTATTGCCAAAATAGAGATGGCGTGGGTACTCGCTTCCGCCCGAAATATATACGGGGGGCATATTCCTCACTGGTGGAAGAATCTCTACGTGAGATGGTTCTTTCTTCTCAAAGACCAGAAAAAGATATCAAGGGACCTACAAGCGGGTCTTGAAATCAAGTGGAATATCCCACTTGAACTAAAAACCATGAGAGGGATATGAAATCCATGTCCCACTCCGAATTAGACGATGGGGGGAAAATCCCCCAAGTCAAGTTCATTCTTCTAAGGAAGAAGAAAACTCAGCAGAAGGAGAGACGTGATATTTCGTTCCTTCGTATGTGATGATTCTTCGTCAGTGTCAGAAAGCGACATTGATGAATAGGGGGCAGGTGCCGTGTAAAGTACCCTATATTTCCCACAAAAACAATCCGATTGGCACGATGATAAACGAAGCAGTCCAAGAGAGTGAAAATAGCTTAAGGTGAGAAGTTTCCATACATACAAAGGACAAGCATCAACGCCTAAGCAAACAAGCGTCGGAAGGAATGAGTTATGCAACTCCCCGACCAAATGATGATAATGGACCGAAACGTCCTTAAACTAGCGCGTCGCCTCAAACACGGCGATAATGGACCGGAACGTCTCTAAACTAGCGCATCACCCCAAATACGGCGATGATGGACCAAAATGTCCTTAAACTAGCGTGTCGCCCTAAATAAGACGATATGCTCTCTTGAGAACTATATTACAATCGAATTCCCAACGACGAAGGTTACAACTTAAGTCCTACCGGCTACATAGCTACTCCAGCGATGAAGCCACCCCTAAGTCCCACCGGTAAACAGATGGGTCACTTGCGGTGAAGCTACTTTCCAGAATTCCATCGTTCGGAAAAAAAACGTATGTCCACGAGCGAAATGGTCATGGATGAAAACCTAAAAAGGCGCCGTGAGTAAAAATAGCAGGATTGCCGGCGAGTTTGTGAAAACCCGAAAGGGCGCAATCTCGTTAAAAAAAAAAGAAAGAAGAAAGAAAGAAATGGTATGTCCACAAGGAAATGGGCATGGATGAAAACCCAAAACGGCGCCGTGAGTAAGAACAGTAGGACTGCCGGCGAGTTTGTGAAAACCCGAAAAAGGCCCAAACTCGTAAAATAAAAAAAAATTATATGCATTTGCAAGGTCTTCTCGACCATGTGAAGAGAAAATACCTGCGTGAGATCCCTACGACTCATAAAAGATCAACATACGTAGGAGTCCACATGATTCCTAGGGAGAAATTACACTTGCGAGATTCTCACGACTCATAAAGAGAATGCCCCCTATGAGACCATCGCGGCTCATGGGATTCAAAAGCCTTAAGTTATAGAGATCTAAACCTGTTCTTAAACCATCATATCCCCTAAGTTTCCTTACAAGTGGTCCAATATCGACTCTTGTATACAATCCAAGGGCATAAATAAATATATTCACCACCAAGTTCCTCCAATGGCGAGAAATATCCTCATATGGTGAACGACACTTAT
Organism: Agapanthus africanus; assembly: GCA_030015575.1. Taxonomy (NCBI): domain Eukaryota; kingdom Viridiplantae; phylum Streptophyta; class Magnoliopsida; order Asparagales; family Amaryllidaceae; genus Agapanthus; species Agapanthus africanus. The sequence continues at coordinate 726,619,958 of CM057339.1, forward strand.
AAGTCCTCTCGACTTACAAGGAGAAAATACTCTTGTAAGATCCTTATGACTTGCAAGAGAAAACACACTTAGGAATCCCCATGATTCCTAAGGAGAAAATACACCTACGAGATCCTCTCGACATGTAAGGAGAAATACCTTTATGAGACCCTTACGGCTCATGAAGTCAAAAGCCTTAGTCGACAGAATGCTAACCATGTTTGCTATGCCGTCTTTGTTCAAATCAACAAAGGCAAATGATGATCCACTCCTCGTAATATCCCAGTTGTAGTGATACTGATGCCTAAACAGGCGTCAAACTACAGGTTCTCTTACGACAAATGATGATTCCCTCCAGACAATATTCTAGTCGTAGCGATACTGATGCCAAAATTGGTGTCCGGACCCAAGTCCCCAACTCGTAACAAAATCAGCGAGTAAAAAAAAGCCGAAATGTTTGGGCAACTCCCAATAAGAAACGGTGAGTAAAAAAATGATATAGTCGAAATGATTGGGCACCGCAAAAAATAGCCAAAATGATTGCGCAATCACGATTTTCGCGATATAAAAAGCTGAAAAGATAGAGTATCGCGGAAATAATATATATATATATATAATAAAATAAAATTTTTCTGCCCTGCAGATAAGTCTACACCGATCCCTGTATACAATCCATGGGCACAAATGAAAGAAAGGGAACCATATTTTCCCACCGGGCTCCGTCAAAGGGAGAGCCAGATTTCGATGACAACATCTACAGCCTAGAGATCAGCTCGACGTTCTTCTCATTTCAACAGGACGCAGACGCAACGTCATCAAAGACCCAAGGGTTAATTAAAAGTGGAGTGATGGCAAAATCCTAGCTCAAGATCTCAATGACAACATCTACAGCCTACAGACCAGCTCGACATTCCTTCTCAGTGCTGATACGACGTCAACAAAGACTCAAAGGTCAAATAAAAGTGGAGTGATAACAAAATCCTAGCTGCAGATCTTGATGGCAACATCTACAGCCTAGAGATGATCCTTACGTCCTTCTCATTCCGGCAGGATGCAGATGCGACGTCAACAAGGACCTAAGGGTCAAGCAAAAGTGGAGCAACGACATATTCCTAGCTTCAAATCTCAATGGAAACATCAACAGCCTAGAGATCAACTCGACGTTCTTCTCATTCCAGCAGGATGCAGACGCAACGTCATCAAAGACCAAAAGGTCAAATCAAAATGGAGAAATGGCAAAATCCTTGCTCCAGCTCGATATTCCTTCTCGGTGCAGATACGACGTCAACAAAGACCAAAGGGTCAAATATATAAAAGTGGAGCAATGGAAAAATCCTATCTCCTGATCTCGATAGCAACATCTGCAGCCGAGAGATTACTTCGACGTTCTTCTCATTCCAGCAGGATGCAGACGCAGGGTCATCAAAAAGACGCAAGGGTCAAAACAAAGATAGAGTAATGACAAAATCCTAGCTATAAGTCTAGACGGTACATATACAACCTAGAGGCTATCTCGACATTCCCCCTCATTCCAGCATGGTGCGGACGCAACAATCAAACAAAGTGGAGTGATGGCATTGTTCCCGCAAAAAAATTTTGGCTCAGAGCTTGCTGATCCCTTATAAAAGTAAAGGAAAACCTCCATGTATTAAACACGTGCACCCACATGCAAAGTATGTAACTATCGCCTCATATAGGATTAAATCCTTGAGCGCCTCACGTGTTTCCCACGTGAGCGTCAGCCTCTGTTAGGATTAAATCCTACAGTGGCGCCTTATGTGGAACACACGTGAGCATCGGCGTGCAAAGCACGTGAGTGCCTATTTGTAAAAGAATTCGATTTTAGGCGGCGCCCACGTGCATAGCACGTGAGCGTCAGCGCCCAAATTAAAGAGGGTAGAATTGAATTCTACATGGGGAATATATACCTAAAAACTGGGATATTCTCTGTTAAACAGAGCCGTTGGATCAAAAGATCCAATAGTGATAATAAATCATCAAATGATAAATTCTATTTGGAAAATATTTTCCTTAATCTTTCTAATAAGGAAAGATCTTCTCTAACAGAGAATTTTTGATTTAAAATCCAATGGTGATAAAATCATTTAAACCATCTGATAGAATTAAATTCTATGTGATAGAATTAAATTCTATGGTAGGAAAATATCTTCCTAATCTTGTTAAACCAACAAGATATCAATATGATAGAATTAAATTCTATGTTAGGAAAATATCTTCCTAATTTTGTTAAAATAACAAGATATTTATATGATAAAATAAAATTCCAATCTTGATAAATTAACAAGATATTCATATGATAAAATAAAATTTTAATCTTGTTAAACTAATAAAATATTCATATAATAGAATAAAATTCTAATCTTTTTAAACTAACAAGATTTTCATATGATAAAATAAAATTCTATCTTAGAAAAATATTTTCTAATTTTCTCTGTTAAACATAGAGCCCTTGGATTAAAAATCCAATGGTGATTAAAAATCACCGTTTTACAGAATAAAATGCTGTACATGGGAAAATATTTTCCCAATCTTGTTAAAAATAAGAAAATATATTATGTAAAATAGAAATCCTTGAATCAAAGATCGTGGATAAAATTCCCTAAGTAATTTTTGAGACCAATAAAATCAATTGGAATCTCTTAATAAGAGATTTTCTCAAATTAATTAACAAACTTGCCTCTACTATATAAAGAACCCGAGACTTCATGTCTCATATAGAGAGAACCTCAATAAGCTTCTGCAAAAATAAAGAAGGTTTTAAAAAACAACAGAAAATTTAATTCTCAATAGAAAAGAAGAACTTTCTCCTCTCAAACTTTAGGTAAAAAATCCACAGAGATCAAAACATCTTTTTTACCTATCATATCATATCTAAGAGTTTAACCCTGCTCAAGAACTTAGTTCTTTCTCTAAATCTGAGATCCACAAGACACGTCTCTTATAAGTTGAGAATTTAATTCTCATCGGGAAGATCTTGTTCTTAAGAATCAAAAATTCAGAAAAGAACTAAGAAAAAGAAAAAGAACTTATCATATAGGAATTCAATTCCTCTGAAAATAGGGTTTAACCCTAAAAAGAAACTTAGTTCTTTAAAAGAAAAAACATAAGAACTTAGTTCTTAAAGAAAACTTGATCCTAGATCTTCGAAACAAAGATCTTGGTGATCATTAATGGTCAAAAGGCCTTTAACAGAGATTCAATCTCTAAAAGAGAGAAGAATTTAGTGCCTCACATGCTTCCCACGTGGGCGCCCCCAATAGCACCCGGCGCCTCACGTGAAAAACACGATGGTACCCAAAGCAGAAGGCCAGCGCCTCACGTGAAATACAAGTGAGCGCTGAACAAAAGTGCTTAGCACCTCATATACAGCCAAGACGGCTAAGTGCTTAGCAATGATTGGACAGCGCCCAGCGTCTCACGTGAAAAACACGTGGGCGCCCAACAAAATAAAATGAGACAGCGCCTCGCGTGAAAAATACGTGGGCACCCAAAAAAATAAAATGAGACAGCGCCGCACGTGCTCCATAACTGAAGGCTTCATATGATACCTATGTGAGCGCCAGAGTTTTAAACAAGTGCTTAGCACTTTTCCATAAAAAGGGGGGCTGAACAAACAGAGCCCAAATAAGTGCATAGCACTTTTGAACCAAAAAAAGACTGAATAGACTAAGCCCAAATTGGCTAAGTCTCTTGCAGCTGAGCCTAAATGCTCTGTTGTTGGATCTTAATAAAATTTAATAATCCTGAAAATATTACTAAGTTGAGCTTATTCTCAAATAAGACTAACGTCTCCTTAGTTAAAATAAATTGCGCCTAAATCCTCATATATTTAAGTTGATCTTAATCTCAAACTAGATTAACGGTCCATAAACCAAATAAAATATTTTCGAACTAAAGAAAAATAAAACTTATGTTCAAAATCTCAAATCTAAAATATACGGATTTGGACTGATCTGCCCCCTACGGGCGATGACATAAATTAGTCTCCGTATACAATCCACGGGCAACCCAAAGTAAAACAAATACGACACGACACGAAGTGAACTGCTGGAGAAGGAGAACGTGATTATCGCAACGCGATAACGTAATTAACTGCAGGGGCTTGCACATGCATGGAAGAGTGTCCCCACAATTAAAAACCCCTCACAAATAAGGAGGAACTGATGAAATCTGTTACAACGGTCGCATCTATCCAAACCTCCGATATATGGTGCCATAAATCAACTTGGTGTTTTCGGAGAGGTGGATGGATATGTCTAAATAATATCTGCTCCCAAATTCAGGCTAGACGTTCCAACATGTCGGTCCGGTCTTTCGGCGGTGAACGGATTCTGGCACATCCGGTGGGACTCCACTGGAGGTAATGCTCTATATGGTGTTTGGCACGGAAGCAGTGCTCCCACTGGAGGTAGAACTCAAATTTCTATGAGTAGCGGTTCGATACGAGCTGATAGATGAAGAAAATGCTCATCTTAGGCTTGAGGAGCTCGACGCCCTCGACGAAACTCGCCTTATAGCACAGTAAAATCTGAAGGTTTATAAGGTAAGCATGACACGGTCATACGAAAAACTGACCAGGCTAAGAACATTCCGCCAAGGTGAACTCGTACTAGTTATCAAAAGACCAATGATCCCCAATCATGAATAACGAGGGAAATTCGAGCCGACCTATGAAGGCTCGTACATTATAGACAAAGTCTACCAAGGTGGAGCCTACCTGCTCATGGATATGCATGGCGAAAGATCCTTTTAGCCAATAAATGACGGATTTCTCAAAAAATATTACCCTTGACGAGTTATGACTTAGGTCAATGATAGATGACGACGCTTGTGTCCGCTCGCTATCTTCCTGAGTCAGAATTTTGAGAGTAGTATCCAAAAAGCTCCGTCGCCCCAAAATGGGAATGCTGGACCGAGATGTCCTTAAACTAATAATGGACCGAAATATCCCTAAACTAATATTCGTCCCCAAAATGGAAATGCTGGACCGAAAAGTCCTTAAACTAGAACTTCGCATCAAACATGGCGATAATGGACCGAAACGTCTCTAAACTAGTGCATCGCCTCAAACAGGATGCACCGCCACAAAAACGGCGATGCCCTCCCTTGAGATCTATATTGCAATCGAAGTCTCAACGGTGAGGGTTGCAACTCAAGTCCTACTGGCTACACAGCTATTCCAGCAATGAAGCTACCCCTAAGTCCCACCGGCAAACAGATGGGCACTTGCGGCAAAACTACTTTCGGGAGTTCCATCGTTAAAAAAAACGGTATGTCTACAAGCGAAATGGGCACGGATGAAAACCTGAAAGGGCGTCGTGAGTAAAAACAGCAGGACTACTGGTGAGCTTTGCGAAAACCCGAAAAGGGCCTAATTTCGTAAAATAAAAAAAATTATTATGTGCACTAGCAAGGCCCTCTCGACTTTGCGAGGAGAAAATACCTGCGTGAGATCCTTACGACTCATAAAGGAGCAACACACTTAGGAATCCTCACGATTCCTAAGGAGAAATTACACTTGCGAGATCCTCATGACCCGCAAGGAGAATTCCCCCTATGAGACCCTCACGGATCGTAGGATTCAAAAGCCTTAAGCTACAGGGATCTAAACCTGTTTTTAAGCCGTCATATTCCTTTAATATTGCCTTACAGGAGGTCCCATATTGACCCTTGTATACAATCCACGGGCATAAATAATTATTTCCAACCGAGTTCCACTAATGGCGAGAAATATCCTCATATGGTGAACGACACATGTAAGTCCTCTCGACTTATAAGGAGAAAATACTCTTGTAAGATCCTTACGACTTGCAAAAGAAAATACACTTAGGAGTCCTCATGACTTCTAAGGAGAAAATACACCTACGAGATCCTTTCAACTCGTAGGGAGAAATATCTTTATGAGACCCTTATGAATCATGAAGTCAAAAGCCTTAGTCGATAGAATCCTAACTCTGTTTAATAAGCCTCCTTTGTTCAAATCAACAAAGGCAAATGATGATTCGCTCCTGGCAATATCTCAGTTGTAGCAATGCTGATGCCTAAACAGATATCAAACATTAAGTTCTCTCACGGCAAATGATGATTCGCTCCTGGCAATATTTCAGTTGCAGGGATACTGATGCCAAGATTGGTATCAGATCTCAAGTTTCCGACTCATAATAAAACTCAGCGAGTCGCAAAAAATATGCATATAAAACAGCCGAAATGTTTGGGCAACTCGCAATAAAAAATAGCGAGTAAAAATAAAAACAATGAAATAGACGAAATGATTGGACACCGCGATAAATAGCCGAAATGTTTGGACAATCGCGACTTTCGCGATATAAAAAGCTGAAAAGATAGAGTATCACAGAAATAAAAATAAGATAAAATAAAATAAAAAATTGCCCTGCAAATTGGTCCATACTGACTCTTGTATACCATCCATGGGCACAAATGAAAGAAAGGGAACCATATTTTCCCACTTTTCATCAAAAGAAGCGCCAGATCTCGATGGCAACATCTACAGCCTAGAGATCATTTCGACGTTCCTCCTCATTCCAGCAGGATGCCGACGTAACTGTCAAATGAAATTGGAGTGATAGCAAAATCCTAACTTCAGGTCTTAATGGCAACATCTACATCCTAGAGATCATCCCGACGTTTTTCTTATTCTAGCAGGATGCAGATGCAACGTCAACAAGGACCCAAGGGTCAAATCAAAGTGGAGTAAGGGAAAAATCCCAGCTCCAGCTTGACGTTCCTTCTCGGTGCAGACGCGATATCAACAAAGGCTCCAAGAAGCCGAATAAAAAAGGAGTGATGACAAAATTCTAACTCCAGCTCGACGTGCTTCTCATGCCAGTAGGATGAAGACGCAACGTCAACAAAAGACTCAAGGATCAAAGCAAAAATAGAGCCATGCAAAATCCTAGCTCTAAGTCTCGATAGTACATATACCACCTAGAGACTATCCCGGCGTTCCCCCTCATTTCAGCAGGATGCGGACGCGGCTATCAAATGAAATTAGAGAAATGGCATATTCCTAGCCCGGGACTTCAATGGCAATAAATACAGCATAGAGGTCCTACTGATGTCTACCCTACTTCATCAAAGAATCAGCACGACATCATCAAAGCACAAATGAAGTGACGACATATTCCTAGTTTCGGGTCTTTACGGCAGTATATATAAAGCCTAAACACCATTGGAGATTATCCCACCCCAGAAGGGTGCGGTTATGACTCATCGGGGCTCCAAATTGAGCCTAACATCAAGTAAAAAGCGTCATGGAAAATACCTAACACTTTTTTTTCCAACGGTAATATGACCTAAGAAGATTACTTGAAGACGTCTTGTCCAGTCTCAGAAGGGATCAGAGACATAATAGTCGTAGGGCTACTCGAACAACGGCTTAAAGACTGCATATCGAGAAATATATCAGCCAACGCGACGGTACGATGGACTTAAACCTAGTACTGCAAACCTAATAGACCTCTATCAAAAAAAGGGGTTATCTATATTTCACGTTATGATACACCTGCGAGATCCTCTCGACACCTCTCGACTCGCAGGGAAAAACATCTTTATGAAACCCTCACGGCCCATAAAGATGAAAAGGCTTAGGCGATGGGGATATCAACATGTTTCCTAAGCACTGTGGCCCTACAAGTAGGTCCAAACTGGCTTTTATATACTATCTATGGGCCACAATCTCCAAAGTTGCATACCGATAAGGAGGAGAAACCACTTATGAGTTCTCTCGACTCGTAAGGGGAAAATTCTCTTGTGAGATCCTTATGACTCTCAAGAGAAAACACATTTAGGAGTCCTCACGACTTCGAAGGAGAAAATACACCGACAAGATCTTCTCGACTCGTAGGGAGAAATATCTTTATGAGACCCTCACGACTCATAAAGTTGAAAAGCCTTAAGCGACAGATCCAAACCAGTTTCCTAAGTCATCGCTGCCCTACACGAAGGTCCAAACCGACTCTTGTATATTATCCACGGGCCACATTCGCCAATAAAATGAAGAAGCGAATTGCGGGTCCCCTTGACTCGTAAGTAGAAAATACCTGCATGAGATCCTTACGACTCGTGAAGGTGAAAGACATTTAGGAATCCTCAAGATTTCTAGGGAGAATACGCACCTATGAGATCCTCACGACTCATAGGGAGAAAAACCATCTTGAGACCCTTACGGCTCATAAAGATGAAAAGTATCAGGCGACAGGGATCCTAAACTTGTGTTCTAAGCCATCAATTATATGATAATGCATTATTTTGCACTACTTAACCCACGTACATACTTACATGGGTAAAGTAGTGGGGGGCATTTGTTCCCGCCAAAATTTTTTGGCTCAGAGCTTGCCGTTCCCTTATAAAAATAAAGGAAAACCTTCACGTGTTAAACACGTGCATCCATATGAAAAGCATGTAACTACCGCCTCAGATAGGATTAAATCATTGGGCGCCTCACGTGATTCCTACGTGAGCCCCGACGCCAGCCTCTGTTAGGATTAAATTGTATAGTGGCGCTTCACATGGAACACACGTGAGCGCCAGCGTACAAAGCACGTGAGTGACTATTTATAAAAGAATTAGATTCTTAGGCGACGCCCACGTGCATAGCACGTGCGCGTCAATGCCCAAATTAAAGAGGGTAGAATTGAATTCTACATGGGGAATATTTACCTAAAAACTGGGATATTCTTTGTTAAACAGACCCGTTGGATCAAAAATCCAATGGTGATAATAAATCATCAAATGATAAATTCTATTTGTGAAATATTTTTCTTGATCTTTCTAATATAGAAAGATCTTCTCTAACAGAGAATTTTGGATTTAAAATCCAATGGTGATAAAATCACTTAAATCATCTGATAAAATTAAATTCTATGTGATAGAATTAAATTCTATAGTAGGAAAATATCTTCCTAATCTTGGTAAACTAACAAGATATCCATTTGATAGAATTAAATTCTATGTTAGGAAAATATCTTTCTAATTTTGTTAAACTAAAATGATATTCGTATGATAGAATAAAATTCTAATCTTGTTAAATTAACAAGATATTCATATGATAGAATAAAATTCTAATATTTTTAAACTAACAAGATGTTCATATGATAGAATAAAATTTTATCTTAGGAAAATATTTCCTAATCTTCTCTGTTAAATAGAGAGCCCTTAGATTAAAAATCCAATGGTGATTACAGAATAAAATAATGTACATGGGAAAATATTTTCCCAATTTTATTAAAAACAAGAAAACATATTCTGTAAAACAAAAATTCTTGGATCAAAAATCCAACGGTGGATAAAATTCCCTATGTAATCTTTGAGACGAATAAAATCAATTAGAATCTCTCAATGAGAGATTTTCTCAAATTAATTAACAAGCTTGCCTCTACTATATAAAGGACCCGAGACTTCAACTCTCATATAGAGGGAACCCCTATAAGCTTCTGCAAAAATACAGAATGTTTTAAAAAACAACAGAGAATTTAATTCTCGATAGAGAAGAAGATCTTCCTCCTCTTATACCCTAGGTAAATAAACCACAGAGATCAAAACATCTCCTTTACCTATCAGATCATATCTAATGGTTTAACCCTTCTCAAGAACTCAGTTCTTTCTCTGGATCTGAGATCCACAAAACAAGCCTCCCACAAGTTGAGAATTTAATTCTCATCGGGAAGATATTGTTCATGAGAATTAAACATTCAGAAAAGAACTAAGAAAAAGAAAAAGAACATATCCTATAGGAATTCAATTCCTTTGAAAATAGGGTTTAACCCTAAAAAGAAACTTAGTTCTTATAAAAGAAAAAACATGAACTTAGTTCTTAAAAAAAAACTTGATCCTAGATCTTCAAAATAAAGATCTTGGTGATCATTAATAGTCAAAAGGCCTTTAACAGAGACTCAATCTTTGAAAAAGAAAAGAACTTAGCGCCTCACATGCTTCCTACGTGGGCGCCCCCAATAGCGCCCAGCGCCTCACGTGAAAAACACTCGGGCACCCAAAGCAGAAAACCTGCGCCTCACGTGAAATACATGTGAGCGCCGAATAAAAGTTCTTAGCACCTTATATACAACCAAAACGGTTAAGTGCTTAGCACTAATTGGACAGTGCCCAGCGTCTCATGCGAAAAACACGTGGGTGCCTAACAAAATAAAATGAGACAGTGCTTCACGTGAAAAACACGTAGGCGCCCAACAAAATAAAATGAGACAGCGCCGCACGTGCTCCTCACGTGGACGCTATATAAAAAGTGCTTAGCACTATATATATATTCAGTCAAATGGACTGAGTGCTTAGCACTAATTGGACAACGCCCATAACTGAAGCCTTCACATGATACCCATATGAGCGCCAGAGTTTCAAACAAGTACTTAGCACTTTTGCATAAAAAGGGTGGCTGAACAAACAGAGCCCAAATAAGTGCTTAGCACTTTTGAACCAAAAAAAAGAAGACCGAGCAGACTAAGCCCAAATTGGCTAAGTCTCTTGCAGCCGAGCCCAAATACTCTGTTGTTGGATCTTAATAAAATTTAATGATCCTAAAAATATTGCTAAGTTGACCTTAGTCTCAAATAAGACTAACGTCTCCTTAGTTAAAATAAATTGGGCTCAAATGCTCATATGTTTAAGTTGATTTTAATCTCAAACTAGATTAACGGTCCTTAAACCAAAAAAATATTTTCGAACTAAAGGAACCCAAATCTAAAATATACGGATTTGGACTGATCCGCGTCCTACGTGCGATGACATAAACTAGTCTCTGTATACAATCCACGGGCAACCAAAACAAATAAAATAACACACGATACGAAGTGAATTGCTGGAGCAGGAGAAAGTGGTTATCGCAACACGATAACGTAATTAACTGCAGGGGCTTGCACCTGCAGGGAAGAGCATCCCCATAATTAAAACCCTTCACAAATGAGGGGGAACCTGATGAAATCTGCTGCAACGGTCGTATCTATCCAAACCTCCGATATATGGTGTCATTTTTCAACTTGGTATTTTCGGAGAGGTGGATGGATATGTCTAAATAGCATCTGCCCCCAAATTCAGGATAGACGTCCCAACGTCTCGGTCCGGTCTTTAGGCAGTGAACATGCATATCCCTAGCTCCAGACCTCAATGGCAATTCATACAGGATAGAGGTCATATGGATATCTACCCTACTTCAGCAAAGAAACAGTGCGAGATCATCAAAGAAAAAATGAAGTGACGACATATTACTAATTTTGGGTCTTGACGGCAATACATACAAAGCCTAAAGGCCATTGGAGATCATCCCACCCCAGAAGAGTGCGGTTATGACTCATCGGGGCTCCAAATTGAGCCTAACCTCAAGTAAAAAACACCACGGAAAATACCTAACGCCTGTTCTCCCGATGGTAATATAGATACACTAACCTAAGAAGATTACTTGAATACGTCTTGTTCAGCCTCAGAAGGGATCAGAGACACGACAGTCACGGGGCTACTCGAGCAGCAACCTAAAGGACTGCATATCGTGAAATATATCAGCCAACACGACGGTACGATGGACTTAAACCTAGTATCACCAACCTAACGGACCACTATCAAAAAAGGGGTTATCTGTATTTTATGTTAGGATACACCTGCGAGATCCTCTCGACTCGTCTCGACTCATAGGGGAAAACATCTTTATGGGACCCTAGCGGCTCATGTGAAAAAGCCTTACGTAACAAGGATATCAACCTGTTTCCTGAGCACCGTGGCTCTATAAAGAGGTCCAAACCGACTCTTGTATACTATCCACGGGTCACATTCTCCAAAGTCGCATACTGATGAGGAGAAGAAGCCACTTACGGGTCCTCTCGACTCGTAAGAGGAAAATACTCTTGTGAGATCCTTACGACTCTCAAGAGAAAACACACTTAGGAGTCCTCACGACTTCTAAGGAAAAAATACACCTATGAGATCCTCTCGACTTATAGGGAGAAATATCTTTATGAGACCCTCATGGCTCATAAAGTTGAAAAGCCTTAGGCGACAGATCTAAACCTGTTTCCTATGCCATCGCTGTCCTACAAGGAGGTCAAGACCAATTCTTGTATATTATCCATGGGCCACATTCGCCAAAATTACATGCCAAAAAAATGAAGAATCCACTTACGGATCCTTTCGACTTGTAAGGAGAAAATATCTGCATGGGATCCTTACGACTCATGAAGGTGAAAAACACTTAGAAATTCTCACGATTTCTAAGGAGAATATGCACCTATGAGATCCTCAAGACAAATAGGGAGAAAAACCTTCTTGAGACGCTTATGGCTCATGAAGATGAAAAAACCCTTAAGCGACAGGGATCCTAAACTTGTTTCCTTAGTCATCAATTTTATGGCCATGCATAACTTTGCACTATTTCACTCACGTACATACTTACGTGAGCAAAATAGTGGGGAGCATTTGTTCCACCAATTTTTTTTGGCTAAGAGCTATTTGTTAGCTTATAAAAAAATGGAGAGAAGAAAGAGAAAAAGAATTCTCACAGTTTGGCATTACGTGTTAAACACGTGAGTGCTTATATGCAAAGTATATAAGCGCTGAAAGCAAATAACAAAAAGGACAAACAGGCCTCAGGTCTTAAATACGTGAGTGCTCATATGGAAAGCATATGAGCGCTGAGCATAAATAACCAAAGGCCAAACATGTCTCACGTATTAAACACGTGAGCGCTCATATGCAAAGCATATGAGCGCTGAAAATAAAAAGACTAAAACCCACACTATAGGTCACGTGTTAAACACGTGAGTTCCCTTGCCGCATTCTTTTGGCAGCATTCATATGCAAATCACGTGAACGCCGCAATTTAAAATGCTCTCTAAGGATAGAGTTGAATTCTATATAAAATTAAATTCTATTTTTGGGAGAATATTTCCCCTCATCTTTCTAAATGAGAAAGATACCATGTTAAACAGAGAGCCGTTGGATTAAAAATCCAATGCTGATTAAAAAAAATCATCAGCTGATAGAATTAAATTCTATTTTGGAAATATTTTTCTTGATCTTTCTAATATGGTAAGATCTTCTCTAACAGAGAATCTTGGATTTAAAATCTAATAGTGATAAAATCACTTAAACCATCCAATAGAATTAAATTCTATGTTAGGAAAAATATTTCCCTAATCTTATTAAACTAACAAGATATTCATATGATAGAATAAAATTTCTATGTTAAGAAAATATCTTCCTAATCTTGTTAAACTAATAAGATATTCATATAATAGAATAAAATTCTATGTTAGGAAAATGTCTTCCTAAACTAACAAGATATTCGCATGATAGAATAAAATTGTATGTTAGAAAAATATCTTTCTGATCTTGATTAAACTAACAATATATTCATCTGATAGAATATAATTCTATGTTAGGAAAATATTTTCTTAATTTTATTAAAACAAATAAGAAATCTTCTCTGTTAAATAGAGAGCTTTTGGATTAAAAATCCAACGGTGAATAAAATTCACCGGTTGATCTAAAAGATTAATTTGATTGATTATGAAATCAATCATGATCTCTCAAAGAGAGATTTTCTCAACAAATTGATTCTTTTCCTCCTTGTATAAATAGGAGCAAAGAAAGAAAAAGAAAAAAAGGAATGGCTCGATAAAAAAGAGAGAAAGAGGATTGGATAAAAAGAAAGGATGAGACCCCCTATAATCTTCTGTAAAAAATATACAAAAGGATCTCTATAAACTTCTAAAAAATAACATTGAATTTAATTCTCAATAAAGAAGATCGTCTCCATCCTCAAAACCCTAGGTAAAAAAAATATCGAGATCAAAACATCTCCTTTACCTAATATATCTAAGGGTTTAACCATCCTCAAAGAACTTAGTTTTTTCTCTGGATATGAGATCTACAAGACAGGTCTCCCACAAGTTCAGAATTTAATTCTCATCGGGAAGATCTTATTCTTGAGAATCAAAAATTCAGGAGAGAACATGGATACAAGAATATGAACAAGATGGAGTCCATAATACTCCAGGAACTTAGTTCCTTCAAATCAAGAACTTAGTTCTTTAAGAATCCGATCCAAGATCCTCAAAATAGTGATCTGGATGATCGTTAATGGTCAAAATACTATTAACATGGGTTTAACCTCTCTGAAAATATGAACAGGAAAACATTGATAAAAGAACATGGAGAATATGGAGTCCATAATACTCCAGGAACTTAGTTCCTTCAAATCAAGAACTTAGTTCTTAAAGAACCCGATCCAAGATCCTCAAAATAGTGATCTTGGTGATCGTTAATACTCAAAATACCATGAACAGAGATTTAAGTTCTCTAAAAATATCAACAGAGATTAAATCTCCAAAGGACTTAATGCCTCACGTGAAACCCACGTGAGTTCCAGATGCTCAGCGCCTCACATGAAAAGCACGTGAGCATCCAAGGCCAAGTTACATAGCACCTCACATGGAACACACGTGAGCGCCGGAAAAAGTTAGTGCTTAGCACTATTGGAGCGTCTCACGTGAAACACACATGAGCGCCAGAAAAAAGAAAAGTTTAGTGCTTAGCACGAGTGCAGAGCCTCACGTGAAACACACGTGAGCGCCAAAACTCAATGCCTCACATGAAATACACAAGAGCGCTCAAAAGAAGTCAAAGCCGAGCGCCTCACATGAAACACACGTGAGCGCCACAAAAGAATAGTGCTTAGCACTATTTCAACGACTCACATGAAACACACATAAGCGTTATATGTCTGAAGTGCTTAGCACTACTGGGTGTTATAAAAACCCAATCTTAGCCCAAATTGGCTAAGCTATTGTTCGTGATATCCAAACTGATCTTAGTCCCATACATGACTGAAGATTTTCATCCCATACCTTCTAACTTAATCTTAGTCTCAAATAAGACTAACGATTCTTAGATGATCCACCATGATCTTTTCCCTCAAATATAGGATTTATTTTATGAGTATATCTCTCCATACCTCTGATATATGTCGTTGTAATTCATCAACGTCTTCAGAGAGGTGGTGGATCCCGACATCCAATAACTCTTTTCTCGTCCCAACTTAATGTAAAATTTCGTCAAGACATGGAATGATACATCCCACATTGATGCACTTCCAAATTGATGTGTACACCTCAAATCGGATCGCACCCTAAATTGACTGCATTCCATTTCACCATCGTTCACTCTGCCACGTAACAAATACACGTGCGCGCATGATGAATAATGGACCAAAATGTCCGTATACTAACATTCGTCTCCAAAATGGGAATGTTGAACCGAGATGTCCCTAAACTAGAAATTCGCCCCAAACATGGCGATAATGGACCGAAACGTTCTTAAACTAACATTCGTCCCAAACAGGGAATGTTGGACCATGATGTCCTTAACCTAATATAATTGGGCCAATATGCTCATTTGTTTCTAAGTTGGTTTTAGTTTCAAATATGACTAACGATTCTTAGATTAAACCCAAATATCTCATGGACTGATGGACCTCACAAATATGAGAAATGCGTTCTAATTTCATTCCCGTTGCAAACCAAGCTACCAATATGGACCCCGTCAAGCAAATCCTTGACTCAAACCCAAATCATGAAAATATAAGTACGGATTTAGACTAATCCGCGCCTTACAGGCGACGATATAAATTAGTCTCCGTATACAATCCAAGGACAACCCCATAAAAAAATATAACTTGACACGAAGTGAACTACTGGAGCAGGAGAAACTGGTTATCACAACACGATAACATAATTAACTGCAGGGGCTTACGCCTGCAGGGAAGAGCGTCCCTACGATAAAAAAAAACCCACAAAAGAGGGGGAATCTGATAAAATATGTTACATCGGTCGTATCTATCCAAACCTCCGATATACGGTCCCATAAATCAACTTGGTATTTTCGGAAAGGTAGGTGGATATGTCCAAATAGCATCTGCCACCAATTTCAGGCTAGACGTCCCAACGTCTCAGTCCGATCTTCGGCAGTAAACAATAGGGTTAGGAATGAGAATACATACTTTAATAATGATAAGCAGCCAGCCACAATTTTGCAAAATGAAATTACACCACTTAAACAGTCCATAGCTAATATTGAAAAGCAGATTGGTCAGCTCGCTACAGTATTAGGAGGACGAGAGACGAGCACCTTACCTAACCAACCTGTAACAAATCCAAAGGATACATGTATAAATCTTGCTTAAATAAATTCTATAACCACCTTGAGGTCAGGAAAAAAGGTTGATAACCAGGTTATGATGCATG
This sequence comes from Agapanthus africanus, assembly GCA_030015575.1. NCBI lineage: Eukaryota > Viridiplantae > Streptophyta > Magnoliopsida > Asparagales > Amaryllidaceae > Agapanthus > Agapanthus africanus. The sequence goes on from CM057339.1 coordinate 726,636,220, forward strand.
ATAATTCTGAAGAGATCCCGGTTGATGAGGAGCAACAGACTGCCAATCCACTTGCACAGCCGGCATCTACTTCTACCCCTGCTTCTACATCCTATCCTTCTTCTATTAATAACACTCTTGAGCCTAAAGCACGTTTGAAGGCCAAGAAGTATGCTGCTAAAGTAGCGAAGATGATGGAGATGTTTAAACAAATTAATGTCAATATCCCTCTCCTAGATGCAATTGAGCAAATTCCATCATATGCTAAATTTCTTAAAGACATTTGCACTAAAAAGAGGCAAACACATGTGCCTAAGATGATTTTTCTAGCCGGCAATATTAGTGACGTCCTACGTAATGCATTACCCATAAAGTATAAGGACCCCGGTTATCCTACAATTTCATGAATTATCGGAGGTAAGGTTATTAATAGAGCTTTACTTGATCTACGCACTAGTGTGAACCTTCTTCCTTTTTTGGTCTATAACAACTAGGGATAGATGAATTTGAACCCACAAAAGTCATTTTACAGTTGGCAGATCATTCCATTAAAAATCCAAAGGGAGAGATTAAGGATGTGTTAATTAAAGTAGGAGAATTTATATTCCCTGTAGATTTAATCGTTTTAGAAACACAACCTGTCTCCAACCCTAAAAATAAAATTCCGGTAATCTTAGGACGACCATTCCTAGCCATCACTAACATTTTGATTGACTGTCGTAATGGTTCAATGAAACTTTAGTTTGTGAATCTGACAGTTGATCTAAATATTTTCAATTTAGGAAGTTAAACTAGTGCTCCTTATGACTTACCTTATGATATCAACACTTTATTTGAATTGTCTAATGAGGAAACAAGTGACGATGATGAGTGTTTATTTGATTTTAAAGAATATGATTCTTCATTTGATGTTACACATGATCAACTTATTGATGTCTCTTCAAATCTTCATGATGGACTTAATATGGTAATGTCTCAAAACAGTTTCCTTTAAAATCAAATTTTATTGTTAGAAAAGGAGAAAAAGGAATTGACTTCTATTAATGAATCTTTGAAAAGCGAAAAAAAGAATTTGATTTTATCTTGTAATTCTTTAAGAGAAGAAAATAATAGTTTGATATCAATTTTTACTAGTGAAATTGATATTTTAAAATCTTCTAGTAGTTCACAAGAAGTTTTGAGAAATGATATTTTGATTGATAAATTAGAAAAAGGAAAAATGATTATCTGGCACAAATTGATAAATTCGAGAAAGAAAATTGAGTTTCTTTCAAAAATTGATACTCAATAAAAAAACTATTGATACTTTAAAAACTGAAAATTTAATGCTCATGAAAATTTAATTTCATATTTTAAAAGCGGAATTGATTTTTTAAAATTATCCTATATTTCTCAAGGAACATTGATAAAACAAATTGCTTCCCTAAAGAAAAAAAATAATGATTTAACTGTTTTTTTGGTTAAGTTTTCAAAAATAAAGGAAAAAATTGATCCTTCACCAAGCAAAGGAAAGAACCTTTTAAGTAAAGGAGACGTTGATCTTTAAATTTCAAATTTTTAAAAATTCTTTTCATCTAAATTATTCAACCACTATTTTAAATATAAATCTACTCCCATGAGTATCTCTAATCACACTTGTCATTATTTTGGTGCACATGGTCACTTTGCATATTCTTGTGAGTTGAAAAAAAAACATCTTTATAGAACAATTTGAGATGGGTCCTCAAAACTAACCCACATAAATCCAAGTTAGTTTGGGTACCAAAATGCACACCCACATCTTCTTTTGTAAGTAATGAGAATTTGAAATCAGAAAGATTTTAACAAAGGTAAACACAACTATACAACGTGTAATAAGATATGTACTCTAACACAGTGAGGACATTGTTTAATTTAAGTGTGGCGGGTGGTTTGGTTTAGTATAAAGTTTTTCTTTTCTTTTAGATTTTTATTATCAGTCTTTTTTTATCATTCTTTCTTTTTCATTTTTTTTAGATTTTCGTAGTTTCTTTTCATTTTTCTTTTGAATTTTTTTTAGAAATTTTTGAAAATGAAAATAAGAGAGTGAAAAATGTATATAAAAGAGATGAAAAGATTTAAGAAGAACAAGAAAATTGGATGTTTTAGAATAAAATTAATAATATGTGGTTATGAACTGGATTCTCAAGGGTTGAGTGAGATGAAGGAGTTACTGAATCTGCGGATAAAAATAAGTCTGAAAATAGTTTATATTCTTGAATCCAAATTTAGAGAGTATATACCCTACAAATTGCACATACACACATTTTGAAATTTGGGATAGTAAAGAATACCTAGATATACTCTTGTCCGAAAGCCTATGTAGGAAAGAAAAACGGTACTTGAAGTTAACCACGGAAAAAGGAACAAAATTATATATAAGTTTGGTTTGTAAATTACTCAGGGCTATATAAAAGAAAGAGGATAAAAAATATACAGCAAATATGCTTCAACTGGTCTGGGAGTCACTGCTGAGCCCGAAGTAGTTACAAGGCTAAGAATATATATAAAATTGCTAATTACGTCTTAAGCTCACACATTTGATAATCGGTTGATTAGTGCCTAAGCAAGTGTTAGTGGTCGCATAAAAAGTATATGAGCAAATCCATCCATCTTTAATAAAAGAAGTATTACTAAGATATTAAGGAAAGGGTGCTATTGCTTGAATTGAATTCTTAAATATAGGGATGACTTTACACACAGGTAAGTGTATATGATAGATATTTGGAGGAGATATGGGGATGAAAAATAGGATGATGTTTTATTGAGAGAGAATATAATTTCCGGATTTGATCAAGACTATTAAGATGAAAGTTCATGAAAACTGAAAAGCTAGTGAAATTTAAAACTCTTCATTTTCATATTTTTCTTGATCCGATACTATCTTTGTATGTAGTTTTCATGCTTTTATTTTTGTTTATCTTATTTTCTTTTTATTTGTGGAATTTTGTTAGTAGTATTCGCTGAAAACTCTTAGGAGACACAACTTCTCTTACTAGAGAGATTTAGAGGTTTAAACGCTTGTTGCATACGCTCAATGCAATCGCACGCCCACGAAAGATGCTTAGGGACAAGAGTAGATTAAAATAAATAATTTAGTATATTTTTGAAACTTAGTTTTGCTCGAGAACTAGCAAAAGATAAGTGTGGAGGTATTTGATTGGTTCAATTTATTGCATATTTTTATACCATATTTATCATATTATTTACATATTTTATGCTATCCCGAGAGTGTATTATGATATAATATAATTTATTGGACTTAATTGCAAAATGATACACAAGATTAATTATTTATGCTAAATAGATATTTAATTGGAGTTAATAAATAATAGAGAATCAATGAATTGCATTTATTGTATATTTTCCATATAATTAATTAATTAATTAATTAATTATATCATTTCTAATTTTAGAGCATGGAGTTATGAGGTGTGTGTGTGTGTTTTTCCTAAATCATAAATAATTTGATTATGAGTCAAATTAGATTCCTACAAGAAATAGGTGCTACTAAAAATTTATTTTGAATATTATTGCAGGTTTAAAGAAGTCGTATCAAATCAAATCAGTCTAATCAATTGTGGAGACTTAATCTAAACAAGAGATTGATTCTAAGCCGCTAAGTTTAGAGCCAATCCGTAGACTCTCGGAAATACAACACGATGGAAAAATATTGAAGATTTATTGCGATTAAAAATCACCAAATTAAACAAGGAAAGAGCTATAGAAAATGGAGCTACGAAGCTACAAAGGGGGCGGCGGATCCGCCACAATTATTAAAGGGAGGCGGTCGTTTAGCCGCCGGCTTGGAGCCGTTTGACAAAATTTTCAGTGGGCTTTTCGGACTTTTCAAATTCAACATTTTGTGCTATATAGAATTATTTTTCGAAAATTTCAAATACATCGGATTTTACCAAACAGAGGCAAACAAAATATTGGGGAAATCTACAAGAATTAGGAATTGTAATTGTTTGGAAATTGTATTCTCTTGTATCTTTTCTTTTCGTTGATCTCCAAACCCTATATAAGGAGGGGTAATATAAGGGTTGGAGATCGTCTCTTTCATTGCTTTGGATTTGGGTTTTATTTTGGAGAGAGATCAATAATTTGTAAGTACTTTTGATATGGATTTAGTTAATATAATGTTTTCCTTTTCTCATATCATGAGTAGCTAAATTTATCTTTAGAGTTAGAATTGTTTTGCTTCTACAGTTGGATAAATTTATTATCTTTTTCTTTTCTTATGTTTTTATATGAATCTATTTTGATCTAAATCCTTTTCTTTTTGTTATTCATCCAATAAACTAAATCGTATGAGAATAGTTGATACCTTAAATAGGTTTAGAAAAAGATGATGACACTGATTAACTAGTTAGATTAGTGAAAGCGTGACGAGCTAGAAATTTAATTAGGGATGTTAAGAGATGGTTTTTAATCAAGAGAATTCAACTTAATTAATTAGGGTAATCTAGATTACGCCGATAATATGATAATTTGTAGATTGACAACCTACAAATTATTTAATAAAAGGGTAAACTAGTTGCTTTTGAATGAATTAGAATTATTTGTTTTAATTATTTTCTAAATGATTTTATATAATCGATATGTTATTTATAATCGTATGAGTTATGCTTACTATGTTTGATAATTCATTGTCAAATTGCTTTTCCTATGCTTTTATATATTTTGATAGTTTTTAATTAAAACTAAAGAAGAAGAAAAAAAAAATCCTATTAAACCAAATATATTAGTTAAAACAATTCGCCGCCCTAGGATTTGCTCTTATAAGAAAAAAAAACACTTTTATTTAACTTGCTTTTATTTTATGCACTTTAGTTTAATTAATCAAATCAACTTTTTATTTCTTTATTTGTTTTAGAATTAATTAAGATTCATCATCTCTTTCTGAATCGATTCTTAAGTATTATAATTGCGGTTAAAATTTAGAGAGTAAGAAAATCTCCATCAAGAATTAAATTTGAAAGTCTATTTTTTTTCTTACATCTAATTTGGTAATGTGATTACGATATTCTACTACGGGTCCGGTAAGTCATCAAACTTATCATTTTGTATGAATTTAATATGGGTGGGGGCGAGAGTAGCCGCATGGCTAAGCTCGCCTCATGGCGGGGGCCACCTCTAAACATAAGGGCCTGACCCTCAACTATTCCCTAATGGGCTGTCACTAATGGGGCATGGGCGAATGTTGCCCCAATTATGCTAATTTTGGATTCCCTAATTTTATCGCATGATGAAGTTTCAATAACTAAGTGTTTATAATTATTACTACCAAACACCTTTTAAAATCATATAAACCTTTTTCCTTACAGAGATTGAGATTTGCATACATACAAAACGAATTACAAGAAGCAAATGGTTTCAGAAACAATATTATCAAATTAGGGTTTATGATAACAAACTTTTTGTAAAATAGAAATTAGCGTAGAAGGCATTCCTCTTTCATTTGACTTTCTAGTATAGATATACCTACAATATTCTTGGAGTTCATATCAAGCTTAAGCAAACAAATCAAGAACCAAAATTACATGGGGGTCACTATAGCCTGGTGATAAAATCCCCTGCAGTCGAACCGTTGGGTGTTCAAACCTGGGTTTCATCAAGTTATAGCCTATTTTTCAAAAAATAAAATAAAAATAAAATAAAGTTTTTAAAAATAAATAGTTTCAAGGTCACTAGGACTGTACTTGAACTATATGTTTTAGAAACAGGTTATGATAAGAGTCGAGAGTTATGATTTTAGTACTGTTTACATTTTAACCATCTCTATTCCTAAACCCTAGAAAAGATGGTACTTGGGGGTTGTGTTTTTAATACTTTCTATATTTTAACCCTTGGCCTTTTTACCGGCTGAAAACCGCATTCGGTGTGTGTAATGTTTACTAAAATGAAATCCATTGCACTATGTTTGGAAATGTGTGCTCTGATGCTATTGTAAAGCGTCTTCCACAATACTAAAACTCAAAATATTATGCCAAAGTTTGGCAACTATATTTTATGTTCCCGCACACATAGACAAACATAATAGAAAGGTGCGCAAACAAGAGCCAATGCATTGAGCATTGAGGGGTCAAATCACACAATAAAACTTAAAAGATTGCACTCAAAATAAAGAACCTCTCTCTTTGCTCACTGCAGGAGGTTACCACCACCTCCATTCCAATGCAAAGGATAACCTAATAATTACTCTTCAGCGTTTCAACCCTTATAAAAATTTAGGAATAACTTCTCTAAGGATACAACCAATTCTAAGTTTCTATTTAAATTCCAAACCTTACAAGTCTCCAATTTACCAAAGCTCTCAGTCAACAATCTTAGCTGAAGAGCGTTCTTCTCATTCATGAATTCAACAATGACGAAGTCGACAACGATCGGCCAGCGCTCTTTCGAAGACTTCGTCCCCATATGGGAATGGGTTAGAGGAGAAGGATCGGATACGCTCGTTGTCGAGCTCCCTGGCAAGTTCCTTCTCTCTGTTCAACATCTTACTAATGTTGCCTATTATTTAATAGATGTGATACAAAGTAATTAAACGCATGGTTAATTTGCAGGATTTAAGAAGGAGCACCTAAAGGTTCAGCTAGACAACTACGGAAATCTCCGCGCCAGCGGCGAGCGCCCTCTCGATGGTAACCGGTGGAGCCGCTTCCGCAAGAATTTCCACCTGCCAGACGACTGCAACGCTAGCGAAATCCGTGCGAAGTTGGATAGAGGAGTTCTTACCGTAACCATTCCGAAACTCATTGCCGAACCTGTACCGGTTGCAGCAGTACCACCACCTCCAACTCAAGCTCCGGAGTTTCAGGCGATGCCGAAACCGAGAGATCCGGAGCCTGATTCTGCAAAAACAGAAAATGGGAAGGGTGTAACTGAAAAGATTGAAAACAGGAGAAAAGTTGAAGAGGAAATTTTGAAGGAAGAGAATGGTGGAGTTATGGTTGGAATGAAAATGAAGAGGAAGCAATTGCTAATAAATTTTGCAATTGCTGCTATAATAATGATTGGGGTTGGGTTTTTTGTGGCGTACAAATTCAAGAATATTGTAGAAAAGGTGAATGGAGAGGAATTACTAGACTTTGATGAGTTTTATTAGCTAGCTTGTGGCAAGCTAGAATGATAAAAAAATGTAATTTAATTATCTCATGACGAAGCAAAATATGTAATTTAAGATTGTTTGAATTAATATGTAAAAGAAAAGAGAGCGGGAAATTATTAATAATTGTTTTAATTGGGATATAGTGCTTTGGCTTATCGACTTTCACACGTCAATGTGCCAGTAATGGGCATTGACGCGTGAACAATGCATGGTCACGGTTATAAAAGATTTGGTCACGGTTGAAACCGTTACGAATAAAAAAAAATATGGCGGCCCCACATTCCACTGGTGATTAAAATGCAATCCCCCTTTCTTTTCACCTCGAGCCCTCATCCCTCTCCCCCCCTCCCAAAAAAAATAATTTTGGCCCTAAAAGTTCTCCTTCTCGCCTTCTCGCCACCGTCTCGCCGCGGCCTTTCCTGATTCATCTAGCTTGCCGCCGCCACCTCTCCTCCAGGGTCGTTGCAACCTCTCCTGCCGAAACACAAGTCGAAGCTTGGGCCGGCCATCGATCGAGCTCGACAAGCATGCCGCCGCCGTCAGCCGTAGTTTCGTAGTGGTCAAGAGATAAGTTTGTTAGGTTAATTTTGTTAGTGATATGTGCCGTATAGGTCATTATTGTATAGTTCTGGTTTATATATTATATTTTGGAAGCTTAAGATATATACAGATATAATAACAGTCTTGCTCAATATGATAGTATACTATCTGGTTTGAGTCTATCTTAATATGTGTATATATTTCTTTTAATATATCGCTAATACATGTTGATAGAGCCCTTACGATATTTGCTTGACTACCAGCGTTGTGATGACAGTCACACTAGTAGGGTCTGAGTAGTCTATAAGCACATCCTTAAACTTATCCCTAGTCATAGGATTATCGAGATAGGGTATCGATACTCCAGAGCAGACTCGTGTATACGCTTCTTATCCCCGTCAGGGAAGGTGGCATGTCCTGCAGCCATTGGTATACGGTACCAAAGATAGTATACATGTGCTCATTGGGTTATGAGTTATACTGGATGGATTCGCTGGGAACTGCTGGTTGGTATTATACCTATCGTCAGTTAGCAGTTCCCCGGTGACATGAGTACAGATTAGTCCGTTGACTTGACATCACTATTCGTCTTGAGTGTGTTCCCACTGTATTTAGATTACTACCCTATCACGGCTCAAATGAGTCGTGCAAACATGTAGTAGTTAGGTTCAGTCCCGAAACACTTGGAGGCAGTAGGGGATAGAAGGGATTCGTCTCTCCCGGTATTGGGAGTTGATATCGCCCTGTGTACGACTGGCTAATACGAAAAGTCTCTGGCCAGAGCAAGTGGGATTTACTAGTAGGCACACCAGTAGTTTCTCAGGGTGTATTAGGTTCCATACCGACATGACTTATTGCGCTATTAGGGGTCTGACGTTTACCACCCCTCGGCCCGATATGTGATACTCTTAGACGAACAGATCAGACTGTACAGAGAATTTCACCTATAGACTCAGTAGGGTTTTCGGACGAGTTATCGTGTCAATCTTCCCTTCGACAGATACCCGGGTAGCCGTTACGTACAGCTAGTGCCACTGACGTGCTTGTGGTTAAAACCACTGCTAGCGTATTGTCTAGTCTTTAGAGTCCCACACAGAGGGTTTCTTGGTTCAGGTGTAGTTTGCATATGGTTTTATGCAGGGGTGTTCGATTGAACATGTGTATTTATACACATGTTTTAATTGGACGGTTTAGTAGTACTGACAGGTTTGAAAGACAGCCATTTTTGATGCTAATATTATATTGCTCTATTTTGGGTATTTGTATTTTAACACGAATACGGTATTTATACGAATACGTGTATTTGTATAAATACGGGTATTTGTGCTTTGATACAAATACATGTATTTTTTTCTAAATATGAATACGCGTATTTTGTATTTTCGGTACAAATACGGTATTCGTATTTTGGTAGAAATACGGTATACGTATTTATATGGGTTTGAGTATACTTATTTAAATACATGCATTTATATTTATATATGTGTATGTGTATGTGTATGTATACTTGATGAGGTGGCTTCTCTCACACTCACCCATTCGCACCACTTCTAGAGTTGTGTGGGCTTGTGACTTACACTAATGAGTCACAACCCACATAACCACCCTTTTATTTTGCATGAAGAGATAAGAATGAGAGAGTGTGGGATTTTTTTGAGAGAATGGTTGATATTTTCAAGTGAGGAAAATTCTTAAGCTGCTACCTCTTCATCTTTTTCCTCAATTTCTTCTCTTGAGTTTTGAGGATTAAAAGAGAGCATTTAGTTTTACAAACTACACCACTCTAAGTATCTTGTTGTCACGACCCAAATGTGGAACGTGACCGTCACTTAAATCACACAACGTCTAAAGGCGTAAGTAATTCAAGTAAACCGAAACCCAGAATCTAAACCGTGAAATAAGGTAGAGTGGTAAAATATTGTTTTAAAGTATCAATTTTAAAAGCAGAAGAGTTATTTCAAAGCTTTTTAAATCTTGAATTGTTGTTCAAATTTTCGGCAGCATTTCCTTTGTAAAAACTGATCCAAACCGATACATAAGCATAATAAATATAAAAGCATTCCCACTTGGGAGCAATCTCAACGCCATTTGGTGGAACACAATCACATAGTAAGATATACAACTCCATAGGCGAAGGAATAAGCAAATGCGAAATGCAAACAATAACCACAACATAAAAGCAAAAGTCGACTCACACGAGCACGACACCCAGAGTTAATATAATACAATCTCTCAGTCTTGTCTCTAAATCAACACATATATGTGATAGATGGAGTATACTAGATACAATAAAAAAGAGTACAAAGTAGAAGGCAGAAGAATACTCGCAACCCACCTACAAAATATCACGTCCAAAAAGTAACGGTAGAAGTAGTAGCAAAAGGTGGTATGCCTGCCACGACTACACTGTAGGATCGACCCTGCAAGACTGTATGGCACAACGGGGGTGGGTTGCCAGCTCATGAGTAGTAAATAATATCATGCGTGGTAATCGTAAGTATGAACGTAGCAGCGACAAATCCTAAATATGGGATTATGATAATATATAACAGTATGGATGCAGCATAAATAATGAGCAAGTATAACATCAGGGTGTAACAGCTATATGAACTGAGTATGTCATAATAAGTTTTTAATGCGGTTTAAATAGAGGTACAATGGATAAATCATCAAAAAACCGATGTCAAGCATCGACACTAGAAATCCTAACATCTCAGGCACCGTCACTCTGATCGGCCCTCATATCCATCTGATCATATAACTCCGGTCGGTATCCTCCGGATATCCGCCGAGTTTACACACTATCACCGGTAGGTAGTGTTCCCCTGCCGGGCTCAACGCCTTTCTATACGATCTTCTTGTCCCGGGGTACCGTACTGGGTCCACCATCTATCCGCAGACGGTGCATTCTCACTTTTCGAATCGGGTATACTTATCACTAATAACTGAGAAAACTCATGGTGGACACCAAATATCATATCAAAGGAAAACCGTGTTTTATTTAAATAATCCAAGTTTTGAAAATGTACTTTGCAGTTTCCCAGATCCACGAAAACCGAAATCTCACGAAATATCATATGAGAATATGGTAATAATGGCAAGGTGCATGATATGGACATGATGCATACTAATGAAATTGAACGAAAAATTAACTACCAATAAAGATGTAGTGCAAATGTAGGATATCGCGGCAAGTTCTATAGTGTACATGGCATGGCAATTACCAATAGTATGTATGTACATATGAGTTAGTGGGCGTGCGATATGAACCATTGGTAATTATGCAAGTGTCCTAATCAGGATATGTCAATGCGTAACAAGTAATAGGATGCACGTTATAATGCTTATGCACAAATTATGAATGTATATGCATATAATATAAGGTTTATAACTAGAATCTAGCCATCGGCGCTTAACTCCATCCAGGCGATTCCCCCATAGATTTAAATCTACTCACCAAAACGGTCTTGAGCCACTCGAATCCGATCACCTCCTTCCCTTTCTTTTCCGCGTCCGAGGTCTCCGCAACCGATCTTAGTATCGAACAAAAACCTTAACACATGAGGCTAAATAGTTCCGATATGAGACGTACACATACACTACAAGAACGAACCAACTCCCACAAGTTATCACGTGTGAGCTTAGCATGTTAAACGTGGGCAACAACATCTAAAACTACCCCTAAGGGCTGTTAACCACATAAAACACTAAAACGATAATCGGAATATCCGTATCGCATGCTAACACATCTCTTGAAAAAGGGTAAAACGGTCTCAGATTTTTGTATATGTAAAATTAGAAAAAATTGAATACACCAGAGGTCTAATTAGAGTCTTAGGGAGCCCTCGATAAAAATCCACTCCCAAAACCCCTGGATGGGCCACAATTTGCGGCCAAAATCAATAAATTGGCGGCCAGATGTTTGAGATGGGGGCTCGGGTTTTGAAGGTGCGCTCAGGGTCCTATAATTAGCTGTCAGTAATCGCAATTTATCTCTGTGATTACTGGTTTAACAGCAGATTTGGTTTGAAAACCTAACCTTAACTAAATACAAGTTTTCACACTAATTAAGACATTAGGGTGGTTTAGTGTAAACCTAGTGTTCAAATAAGGATGTTTAGCTACAAAAACACTCTTATCTAACCTAGTTTAGGTTATAGCTAACTTAAGTACTTCATAACCCCAAAAATCACCTCCATTCACTTAAGAATCAAAACACCACAAGATAAGGACTTAGTTTAAAATTAGGAGTTGATTAAGCAAAAACTTGTTAACACACGAGTTTGATAAAGCTTACCAAGGGTTTTGATCATTACCTTTCTAAGCCTTGAATAAAATCCTAACCATGCTAAACTCCAAGACTCTTGAAGAGACTAAACTATGATCAAGTGAGGGTTTGTGGTGATTTGTGGTGATTAAGAGCTTAATTATGTGGGATGAATTTTTCAAGAGAGGGAGGGGGGGAGAAAATTTTTGTGAAGGGAGTTGGATAAAGAAAGAAGAGAAAATGAAGAGGAAGGAAGAGGGAAAGGAAGATAGAAGGTGAAGGATGGCTATCATTAGCCATGCAACATTTTCTCCCCTTCAATAAACGCACATCTATTCATGTCTCCTCCATCATTTCTTTTCCTTTTATTTAAAACCATATAATTAGTTTAAAGAGAAAAAAAAATATAAGAAGCAAGGATAAATATAGCTAATTTGTCATGACTACAAAACATGTTTTAACTTAATTTAATATGTTATTAAAACTATATTAGCATAACATAAGTGTGTGCATATATTTAACAAAATAAATAAATAAATAATAAATAATTGAATAAAAATATGTGAAAATAATTATTAATTAAGTTTTATCAAAAACGCATGTTATATCACTAATTAAATTATAATTAACTCTAAACAAATTTTAAGACGTTACAATCTTCCCCTCTTAAGAAAATTCGGTCCCCGAATTTAAAATCTAACTACGCGTACCTTCGAAGAGATGGAAATTTCTTTCGCATCTCGCTCTCGGCTTCCCATGTGATCTTTTCGTTGTTCGGGCCATTCCATAGAACCTTGACGGACGGTAAGGTTTTCGACCGTAATTTCTTCACTTGTCGGTCCAGAATGACTACCGGCTGCTCGGTGAAGGAAAGATCCCGCTCCAGCTGGATCATATGATACTGAATCGTGTGAGAAGGGTCATGAAGGTACTTGCGAAGTATCGATACATGAAATACTGGGTGTACATCCAGAAAAATGGGCGGAAATACTAAATGATAGGCAGCGATACCGACTCGCTCAATAATCTCGAAGGGACCCACATATCTGGGACTAAGCTTTCCTTTCCTTCTAAATCTCATCACACCCTTCATCGGAGAGACCCATAAGAAAACATGATCACCCACTACGAACTCAAGTCTGCGACGACGACGATTGGCATAAGACTTCTGCCTGCTCTGGACTGCTCTCATTCTATTCTAGATCAATTGGATCTTCTCTGTAGTCTCATAGACTAACTGCGGTCCCAAAATCCTGCTCTCGCTGAGCTCGGTCTAATAGACTGGCGATCGACACTTTCTCCCATACAAGGCCTCAAAAGGTGCCATCTGAATCGTCTCCTAAAAATTGTTATTCTAGGAGAACTCTATCAAGGGTAAGTGACGATCCCAACTGCCACCAAAATCTAGTACGCATGCTCGGAGCATATCCTCGAGAGTCTGTATAGTCCGCTCTGACTAACCATCGGCCTGCGGATGGAAAGCGGTGCTGAAACTCAAACGGGTACCCAAAACCTCCTGAAGTTTCTGCCAAAGACAGCTGGTAAACTGAGTGCCTCTGTCGGAAACAATGCATGTCAGAATGCCATGTAGCCGCACAATGTCATCAATGTATAATTGAGCATACTGAGCAAACCCGAAAGTGGTCTTCACCGGAAAGAAGTGAGCCGCTTTCTTCAACCGGTCTATAATCACCCAAATGGAGTCATAACCTTTACTGTACCTAGGTAGACCCACAATGAAATCCATGGAGATCTGCTCCCATTTCCACTCCGGAATGGGCAAAGGCTTTAACTCTCCCGCCTGTCTCTGGTGGTCAGTCTTGACTTGATGGCAAGTCAGGCATCTCGAAACAAAATCTGAAACATCTCTCTTCATCCCTTCCCACCAGTAGATATCTCTTAAATTACGATACATCTTGGTGGAATCCGGATGAACGCTGCATGCTGACTGATGTGCCTCCTCCAAGATCTTACATCTCAGCCCCTCAGAATCTGGTACACATAGATGAGTCCCAAATCGTAGCACTCCCTGGACATCAAATATAAACTCTGAATCTCTCCCCTGCCGAACCTGCTCAATAATCTCAGACAAACGAGTATCATTGGACTGTGCCTCCCGGATGCGATCAAGTAAAAGTGGACGGGCGCGGACATGAGCAAGTTGTCTTTCTGTGAAAGTGAACTCAAATTGTACTATGCTGTCACATAAAATCCGCCAATCTGTATAATACTGTTTCTGAACTATGCTCAAATAGGACAAACTACCTCCGGGCCTCCAACTCAAACCATCAGCTACAACATTCGCCTTGCCCGGGTGATAAAAGATTTCAAAATCATAGTCCTTTATGAGCTCCATCCAACGGCGTTGCCTCAAATTCAGACCCCGCTGCTGGAAGATGTACTTCAGGCTTTTGTAGTCCGTAAAGATCTGACACGACTCGTCGTATAAGTAATGTCTCTAAATCTTGAGCGCAAAGACCACCACGGCCATTTCTAGATCGTGAGTGGGATAGTTCTGCTCGTACTTCTTCAACTGCCGAGAAGCATAAGCGATGACTTTGCCGTGCTATATCAACACACATCCTAGACCCACTCGAGAAGCATCACAATAAATAACATAGCCACCTAAGCCTAAAGGCAAAGATAGAACTGGTGCATTCGTCAAACGAGTCTTCAACTGTTGAAGACTCTGCTCACATGCCTCGGTCCAAAGAAATGGAACTCCCTTCCGGGTCAGCCCGGTCAACGGTGCAGCGATACGGGAGAAATCCTGCACTAAACAGCGATAATAACTGGCTAAGCCCAAGAAGCTGCGAACCTCTGTCGTTGAAACGGGTTTGGGCCAATGCTGTACTGCCTTGATATTTTTCGGGTCCACTCGGATACCATCTCTCTTAACCACATGACCCAAGAAGTCAACACTGTCAAGCCAGAAAGCGCACTTCAAGAATTTAGTAAATAGCTGGTGCTCTCTCAATGTCTGCAATGTAATTCTCAAGTGCTGCTCATGCTCTTCTCGACTCCTGGAGTAGACCAGAATGTCGTCTATGAATATGATAATAAACTGGTCGAGGAACGGCCTGAAGATTCGGTTCATCAAATCTATGAACGCTGCTAGGGAATTGGTGAGCTCGAACGACATCACCAAGAACTCGTAATGCCCGTAGCGCGTCCGAAAAGTAGTCTTCGGAATGTCATCATTCCGGACCCGCGACTGATGATAACCTGACCGCAAAATCAATCTTTGAAAAGTATCCCGCTCCCAGGAGCTGATCGAACAAATCGTCAATACGAGCTAAAGGATACCTATTCTGCACCATGACTTGGTTCAGCTGATGATAGTCGATACACAATCTCATACTGCCGTCCTTCTTCTTGACGAATAGGACAGAGGTTCTACAAGGCGACACACTTGGTTGTATAAGTCCCTTGTGAAGCAAATCTTGCATTTGATCCTTAAGCTCTTTAAGCTTCACCGGGGCCATCCGATAAGACGGTATAGAAATAGGTTCCGTGCTGGGGATCAAGTCGATGCAGAACTCAACATCGCGCTCGGGCGGCAACCCATGTAACTCATCGGGAAATATATAAGAAAACTCTCTCACAATTGGAACCTGGTACAACAGGACCGTTGTGGCTCCAGTATCATGAATATAAGCTAAGAATACCGGACATCCTTTCTTCAAGAGCCGAATAGAGCAAAGTGCATAAATCAGACTGTAAGGGGCGGCACTGCGGCCCCCCTACACAACAAGAACTAGCTCTCCCGGAAAACAAAATCTGACCGCCTTCTCACGGCAGTCCACGAACACATAGCAAGTGGCTAACCATTCCATGTCGAATAGAACGTCGAAGTCAAATATATCAAGAAGGATCAAATCGACGAAAGAATCTCTATCCCCAATACGAATGGAACATGACCGAAACACATGTCGGGCGATGAAATACTCTCCCATGGGAGTAAGCACAACGAGTGGCTGATCAAATAAGGACGAATCTTAGCCCAATCTCGCTACGAAGTGTGTGGAAACATAAGAGTGTGTGGAACTAGGGTCGAACAATATGCGCGCGTTGAAAGAACACACAGAAAGAGTACTTGTCACAACAACATTCGATGCCTGAGCATCCTGAGGAGTCAAAGCGAAAACTCTGACCTGTCCTCTACCAGTATCCTGCTGTCCTCTTCCTCTGCCCCCTCGTCCCCTCTGAACAGGACCGCCACGACCACGACCCCTCTGAGCATCTGTCTGGTACAGAACAGCGACATGCGGGGGAGGTAATGCTCGTGAAGGAGAGGGTGAAGGGGGTAAGGTGACCTGTGGAACTGCTGCCCCACCCTAGTGTCTCATAGTACAATGCCTGATGCGGTGATGTGGACTCCTATACTGAAAACATCCTCGAAATAGCTGTTGACCCGGTAAGTAAGAGCTAAACAACTGGCCCCGTATCAAGCCTCTGCCACTACTACGGCCTAGAAAGAATCTGTCGCGGCCTCTGCTTGCCATTCCCCTATCAAGATTCCCGGTAGCGGATACACCGGTACAAATCCGCTTCGGTCCCGGAACAGTCATAGTCTCAGTAATACGATCCTCCACTAGCGTGGCTGCGTCCATCGCCGCTGCAGAAGTATCAAAGTACTGGGCGCCAATAGAGAGGAATGGCTGTGTATCAAGACCTTGCACGAATCTCTTGACATGCTTCTTTTCGGTGTCCATCAAATAAGGAGCATATATAGATAGCTGGGTGAACTAGATATCATACTTGGCCACTGTCATACTAGGAGTCTTGCGCAAAGACACAAAACTGCGAGCTCGAGCATCCCTGATGCTCTGCGGAAGGAAACGAGCAAGAAAAACTGTCGTGAACTCATCCCATGTCATAGAAGGAAGACCCGCGGCTCGGCCTCACTCAACGGACTCACACCAAGTCTGAGCAAGACCCTCCAGACAGAAACTAGCAAGCTTAACCGATCTCGCATCAGAATACCTCAGGGAACGACAAACCCTGGCCATCCTGTCGAGGAACGACTGTGGATCCTTGTTCAGACCATAATATTGCATTTATCATTCCCCTATTCTTACCCTTTTTATAAATAAACAGGTACTCTTGACGCACGTTTGTTGCATATTACAGGTTACAGGTTTCTGGAGCAAATACAATGAAAAAGACACAAAACAACAGAAAATGGACTTTTGACCAACAATTAGACGGATCCTAGTCTAGCCTAGATGAAGAACAATGCAAGGTCCAAAATGTTAAAGCAAACGGTCAAAAGATACTTACAAGTGTTCACTGAGACATCTGGAGGAAAACCAGAAGCCCAACAGAGAAAATACACATAGAAACAGAAAGTCAAGAAGCCCAGAAGAAAGCCCATAAAAGATCAGAACCCAACTCCCTTCTTTGGCCGCGGAACCGCGGCCAAACCTTACCTGGCGCCGCGGTTCCGCGGCCATAAAGCGCCCGTGTCGGTGAAGATTTTCTGGGGCGGCGCGACGGTTCAGATGTGAGGATTTTTCGTGGGCAAATCTGTAATTGCGCATGTGCGAGAGCCTGCAGCCCTAGGTTTCCTATTTTCCTATAAATTGTAGTTTGAGATCTAAAAATTGTATGCCTCTTTTCAATAAATAAAATTCAGAAATTCTGGAAGTGACATTCAGATCTGTTCTTTATCGCTTGGAGGGAGCCGTCAACCTAGTAAGTCTTTTAATTCTTTTAATTATAATGTCTTCTCCTTCCCTAATGAGCGAGTAGTCTCCTCGCTTGTTAGGGTTAGCCTTAGGGAAAGGGTTGAGAGATGAAATCTCTCACCCCTTTCAATGCCACCTTCACCTAATAAATTAGAACTTCACGCATACGAGCACAACCGCTCCCTGCGGCATCCTACCCTTCGAGGTAACGATGAACCGTAGTATAAAGGGCCGGTTCCGCGCGTTTTCCGTGAGGGTTAGGATAATTATCAACAAAGGTAGGGTACAAATCTAGAGGAAGAAACATCTTCCCAAAAGATTTGTATCCACTTTATTGATAATTAACTTAACATCTAATAGATCTAAACAAAGTAGGCATTGAAAGCGGTGATGAAAAACTTTAATCTCCAAAACTTCCCTTAAGCCTAACCCTAGCAAGATTCTTAAATTAGATCAATTAGATCAGTAATTTAGATTTCTAGAATCAACTCGTTAAGACACAATAAAGAAATTTACCCGTCTCTGTGGATCGACCCGTACTCACCGGCTAGCTACGAAGCGACGCCGTTTCTGATTGCGGTAATTACAGTTTTTGACATTAATCAAATGGCGCCGTTGCCGGGGACGGCGTAATCTTTCTTTTTGTGAATTTTCGGAAAAAAAAATTATAAAAAACTGAAAAATAAAAGAATATAAAAAAATAATCAAATTTGATCTGTTTGAAGGGTGTATCTTTTGGATCTTGCAGGAACAACGAAGAATCAAGGATCTGGAGTTTTACAGAGGGCAAATAAAAATTTGGTACATAGGAACAGAGAAGAATTACAAGCACAGAGCAGCACAAATTTTTTCACAGTCTGAAACCCTAATCTGGCCACGTTTCCGCCGCATCAGGGGGTCTCACACCACTGAAGCGCCGCGACTTGGCCACGTCAGCACACAAAATTTTCTGGTTTGATCTCTCTCTCTCCCCTCTGCAACCTCCCATATATCTCTCTGTAAAAATCTTTTTGCAGGATTTCTTTGCGTAAAGAGTCTTTCTCCCCCTTCTAAATAACAGATTTCTGCAGGTTTCTTTGCGCCGCGCTAAAAAATTCTGATTGCAAGTGAAATTTTATTTGTTTTGCATAATTTAACCGGATTCTAAGGGGCTAATTGACCAAATTCAGATTGGGTGGGGATTTCATCACCCTTCCCAGGACCCCAGAAAACACATAAGCATTTTGCATCGACCACCTTTAATTAAAAAAGATTAGACTCAGACCTAAGGACAGCGAGCTCAATAGGAAAAGGACTAGGGTAGGCATCGGCCGTTTATCTTAACCGACATTGCGGTGTCTAGGCTAGTGGTTATTAATTAGGCCCACTGTAGTGGTGGTTCCTTCCCACTTACCTGGCCGTATTTGTCCGTGAAGAGGCGGTTTGAGGTCTATTTCTAGCCCTAGTTAGGAGCTGTCTAGCAGACCTAGGCAAACCTAGATCTAGGCCTGATTGTGCATGTGTGGTTGATACTTTTGTGTCACGAGTCCGTTTTCTAAAACCGTCTTGCAAAACTTTCCAATAAAAAAAATAAAGAAAAATCTTTTCAAAACTTGCAACTTGCCGCTAAGAAAACTTGCACCTCACTTCCACCATCTCTCCTTCATTGACGTTATCTTACCCCCACATTCTGTTTTTCTATTTTTTCTGACTGCACTACCCTTTAGTGCATGTCATCTTGGACTAGGGATACTAACGCCCGATTAGTCCGTGTTTCGTTGGTACCGACCAACGAACCCTTCGACGAACCCTTCGTCGATCTTCCGTCCACTTCCTTACCTCCACACTCAAATTCTTTCACCGAAGGTATGTCGGGATTCAACCCCAACGATACCTTACCGACGGGAATGATTCTACCTCCGCCAGGTGCGAATAACCCGAATCTTCTGCCTGTTGTAGCGCCCGCACGAGTCGCGCTCCAGGATCTCTTCTACCCCGTCCGCACTTCCTTACCAACATGTCTTTCACCCCCACCGGCAAATGGGGACAACTTTGAAATAAAACCACACTTCATCAATATGCTGCCTAAGTTTCATGGTTTGGAATCCGAAGATGCATATATTTTTATTAATAAATTCCAAAACGTTTGCGGCATGATGAAGACAACCCAATTAAGTGATGACGCAATAAGGCTAAGGGTCATTCCTTTTACCTTATGTGACCTAGCCGAGAAGTGGCTATACAGCACCGCATCACATTCCATTAGAAATTGGGACGAGTTTGTGAGAGCTTTTCTGAAAAAGTTCTATCCTCATCATAAAACTGCTAAAATCCGAAATGAGATTATACAATTTTCACAGCTTCCGTCCGAACCATTCTGGAAGTGTTTCGAGAGATTTAAAGACCTACTTGTTCAATGCCCTCATCATGGGATAGAAAAGTGGCAACTTTGCCAAACTTTATACGAGGGATTGAACGCAGCAACGAAGCAGTTGCTAGAAACAATTTGTCAAGGTCATTTTCTCTCCAAGTCTAGCGACGAACCTTGGCAGTTTCTTGAGGACCTAAGTGAGCAAATAATTCAGTGGGAGAGTACCAAGACCACATCATCTTCTTCAGTTGGTCAATCTAGGGCAAGAATACATCAAATAGATATGTCGATTGCTATGAAGGCCGAGATGGCCTCACTTATGAAAAAGCTAGAAGCCATTGAGACCAAAATCTCATCGACTTCTCCTGCCCCTACTCTACCCACACGAACTGTTTGTGCTTGTTGTTCTAATCCATCACATCTCACCGAAGAGTGCCCTTATAATGCACCCATTCAAGGGCAGGATCAAGTCAATGCTGCATTCCAGCAAAGACAAAGAAACGATCCGTACTCTTCGACATACAATCAGGGGTGGAGGAGTCACCCAAATTTCGCTTGGAACCAAAATCAACAAGTCCAAGGGAATAACAATTTTCAAAGAGCTCCTCCACAACAACAACAAGCACCCTTACAAACTCAAATGCAGCAACCTTTCCAACAACAACCTTATACAAATCAAACGAACAATTTGGCTCAACCAAATGATGGTAAGGTTACCTCGCTCGAAAAAAGTCTAGATGCATTTCTTAAGCAAACTACAGAATCCGCAGCAAGATTTGAAAGTTATGTTCAATCTTTATTGAATAACAATGCCTCACACGATCAAAGTATCAAATCTATTGAGGCACAAATTGCACAATTAACTGCTGCGTTGAGCGAGAGAGAAAAGGGAAAGTTTCCATCTCAACCATTGCCCAATCCCGGTCACACACAAAACGCATATAACAATCACAATGTGAATGCGGTGACCACGTTGAGATCCGGAAGAGAGTTGCAAAATAATGTGGGAACTAATGATGACATCCCCGCCGGTGGTTCTTCTTCCCCTTCTTCATTTTCTTCACTTCCTTCTTCACCTTTTTCTTTAGAGCCTATTCTCCACCCTTCACACGGCTCTACTTCTTATGACTCGAACGGACCCATTTCTCACAACACGAACACATCCACACTGGGATCCGTTCCTCCTCCACATTCTACTCCACAGACTTTTGACTCAACAAATTTTCAGAATGCTCCATTCCCAAACAGGTTGAGTCCTAATAAACCAAATACACAAGTGGAGAAAATTGTGGAGATATTTAAGCAGGTTAGCATAAATATACCTCTCTTGGATGCTATCCAACAAGTCCCTTCATACGCGAAAATCTTGAAGGGATTATGCACTTCAAAGAGAAAATCATCTCAAGTACCCAAGAAAGTGCTAGTGGCTAGTGCAGTGAGCAATGCTATTAACCACCATCAAACCTTATCCCAAAAACGAAAGGACCCCGGCTGTCCTACTATTTCAATTACAATTGGGGATAAGAACATTAATCGAGCACTCTTAGATCTTGGGTCTAGTGTTAACCTGATTCCTTACTCCGTGTACGAACAATTAGGGGTTGGAGAGTTGAAACCCACTCGTTGCACTCTCCAAATGGCTGATCGATCAATCACCTATCCAAGGGGTCAACTAGAGGATGTGTTGATCAAAGTCGGGGAATTCATATTCCCCGTTGATTTTATCGTTATGGATACACAACCTGTTGCTAACCCAAGAAACCAAATTCCGGTGATTCTTGGTCGACCATTTTTGGCCACTTCCAATGCCGTAATAAATTGTCGCAATGGCTCCATGACTCTATCCTTCGGAAAGAGGTCTAGTGAGTTCAATATTTATAAGATGGGAAGTCTGCCCCCCGTGCCTAAAACTAGTACACGAGAAGTTTGCTCTATTCACGAAATCACGCAGGAGGACTGCGAGCTTGAAAGATTTCTATTTGATGAAAACAGTTTTGACGCCACTAGTGCGTCCCTCCTCGAGCCTACTACCGTTGACACAACCGATGTTGATTATGAATGTTTCACTTTTTTGGATGATGACGACTCACAGCCCGAATATGAGTCGTTTGAATTTTTGGATGAGTCAGTCGAACCATCCGAATCGGTTGTTTGCAGTAATTTCGAACCTGTGTTGGAGTCCTTTAAGTTCGAGGTAGATTCTGCAATGATTCTTTCGCCTCCGAAACTCGAACTAATGTCCTTACCGCCTCACCCTAAATATGCTTACATAGGTAAGAATGAGACTTTTCCCATTATCATATCAGCCTCTCTAGCCTTCGAGCAAGAGAACGCTATTTTAAAAGTCTTACAAGATAGGCGGCAAGTTTCCAGTTGGACTATGGCGGACATCGAGGAGATAAGTTTCCTCGTGAGTGAATATCATACACATGTGATGGATGATGCCATGTCAATAGAGGACCCACAAGAACATCTTGGGGGTATTGTGGTGAGTCAACTTCCTCCCTTAGAAGTTGAAATACCCCCCTTTCTTTTAATAAGGTACGAGAATGCCAACACTCCACTAATTGCTGATCATTCGCATTCTCGTTTCGATGCATCACCATCACCTGTATATTTCCCTCCACACCTCCCATACCACTACTTCTATCTTCCCAAATTCTTTGCGGACCACCACAACTTATTTTTCCACCAACCAATATCCTTTACTAATAAATTTTTCAAATGGTTGGTGTTGACTTTTGGCCGATGCAAAGTTTGGCAGTAATGTCTAACATAGTTTAAATGAAGTTTGGGGGAGGGTCTTTTTGTATATATTTTTGTTTTTCTTAAAAAAAAAAACAAAAAAAAAAACCTATAAATAAATAAACAGGGAAGTGCCGGTGTTTTGACCCTCTTGGTTTAGCATGACAGTGAGGACACTGTCAAGTTTAAGTTTGGGGGTATGCTCGGTACGTCTTCTTCCTTCGCATTCATTTGTACATATTTTTGCATTTGCATACTTATTTGAAAACCCATAAAAATTTGAAAAATTTCAAAATTATAAAAAATTAATGTATTCAATTTTGGCTAATTGACTAGAGTTTGACAAATAGGTCAACTAACTAGGAAAAACTAGATCTTAGACTTAGTGAATTAAAAACCCTAAAAATAACATTCCTTAAAGTTTAACAGTAGAAAGTATATGCCTTGTAGTTTATTTAGAAATAGGCAAATTTTAGGTTCACTTCTTGGGCTAAGTCAAAATGAGGGAAGA
This sequence comes from Agapanthus africanus, assembly GCA_030015575.1. Taxonomy (NCBI): domain Eukaryota; kingdom Viridiplantae; phylum Streptophyta; class Magnoliopsida; order Asparagales; family Amaryllidaceae; genus Agapanthus; species Agapanthus africanus. The sequence continues at coordinate 726,659,434 of CM057339.1, forward strand.
GTATTGATGTTCTTATTAGAGTATAAGTTTGAAAAATAGTTCCTAACTTAAGTCTAGATTTTGAAAACGTATACCCTACAATTTGCACAATCACGCACCTTGAAACTTGGAATAGTAGAAGAGACCTTGAAAGGCTCTTGTCTAAAGTCCTTAGTATGAAAAAGTGTGAATAAAGAAAAAAATGGACAATGGTTTTTGTGATTAATTAAGGCTGCAAAAATAGAAAAAATATTTAGCGAGGGTGCTTCATCACCTAGTGCCTTAGACCAACTGGTTTGGGGGTCACTGCTAAAACCTTGGGTGTTGCAAAGACTAGGAAGTATGCTTTAAAGTGCAAACGCATTTTGTAATCGGTCGTTGGTACCTCAGGAAGTATTAATGGTCGCATGAAGGATGTGTAAGCAAATTTTATTTAAATTCACCACTAATTAGTACTTTGGACAACGGACAAGGGGTTGATTGCTTAATTTGAATTTCCAAGTGTAGGGGTGACTTATACACACACGTAGGGGTATGTGATTGGAATTTAGATGAGAGAGAGGAATGAAGAATAGAACTTGTAACTTTAGTAGAGTTGATAGAAATTCCTAAGTGGAGATGAAACCCTAGAAGGAAAACTTAGGAAATGCCGAAAGCTAAGTCTATAAGATATATATAATCTTAAGTTAAATGATGAGGAAGTGTGAAGAATATGGGTGGATAATTTACAAGTAGAAGATAATAGAATTCCTTATTAGAAAACCTAATTGGAAAACAAAAGTCGAAAGGCCTAGTTGATAGGATTTTGTGGGTAGTATCCGCTGAAAACCCTCAGGAGACAACACTCCTCCTACTAGGGACACCTAGAGGTTTAACGGCTTGTTGCACGTGCTCAGTGCAATCGCGTTTCCCTGCGAAAGTGCGGTTAGGTTTTTTGTAGAGAATAAAACAATAAGTTTGCTCGAGGACGAGCAAAAGGTAAGTTTGGGGGTATTTGTTCAGACCATAATATTGCATTTATCATTCCCCTATTCTTACCCTTTTTATAAATAAACAGGTACTCTTGACGCACGTTTGTTGCATATTACAGGTTACAGGTTTCTGGAGCAAATACAGTGAAAAAGACACAAAACAACAGAAAATGGACTTTTGACCAACAATTAGACGGATCCTAGTCTAGCCTAGATGAAGAACAATGCAAGGTCCAAAATGTTAAAGCAAACGGTCAAAAGATACTTACAAGTGTTCACTGAGACATCTGGAGGAAAACCAGAAGCCCAACAGAGAAAATACACATGGAAACAGAAAGTCAAGAAGCCCAGAACAAAGCCCATAAAAGATCAGAACCCAACTCCCTTCTTTGGCCGCGGAACCGCGGCCAAACCCTACCTGGCGCCGCGGTTCCGCGGCCATAAAGCGCCCGTGTCGGTGAAGATTTTCTGGGGCGGCGCGACGGTTCAGATGTGAGGATTTTTCGTGGGCAAATCTGTAATTGCGCATGTGCGAGAGCCTGTAGCCCTAGGTTTCCTATTTTCCTATAAATTATAGTTTTAGATCTAAAAATTGTATGCCTCTTTTCAATAAATAAAATTCAGAACGAGTTGATTCTATTTGTAGTTTTGGTCGGTTTATAGAAATCTAAATTACTGATCTAATTAATCTAATTTAAGAATCTTGCTAGGGTTAGGCTTAAGGGAAGTTTTGGAGATTAAAGTTTTTCATCACCGCTTTCAATGCCTACTTTGTTTAGATCTATTAGATGTTAAGTTAATTATCAATAAAGTGGATACAAATCTTTTGGGAAGATGTTTCTTCCTCTAGATTTGTACCCTACCTTTGTTGATAATTATCCTAACCCTCACGGAAAACGCGCGGAACCGGCCCTTTATACTACGGTTCATCGTTACCTCGAAGGGTAGGATGCTGCAGGGAGCGGTTGTGCTCGTATGCGTGAAGTTCTAATTTATTAGGTGAAGGTGGCATTGAAAGGGGTGAGAGATTTCATCTCTCAACCCTTTCCCTAAGGCTAACCCTAACAAGCGAGGAGACTACTCGCTCATTAGGGAAGGAGAAGACATTATAATTAAAAGAATTAAAAGACTTACTAGGTTGACGGCTCCCTCCAAGCGATAAAGAACAGATCTGAATGTCACTTCCAGAATTTCTGAATTTTATTTATTGAAAAGAGGCATACAATTTTTAGATCTAAAACTACAATTTATAGGAAAATAGGAAACCTAGGGCTACAGGCTCTCGCACATGCGCAATTACAGATTTGCCCACGAAAAATCCTCACATCTGAACCGTCGCGCCGCCCCAGAAAATCTTCACCGACACGGGCGCTTTATGGCCGCGGAACCGCGGCGCCAGGTAGGGTTTGGCCGCGGTTCCGCGGCCAAAGAAGGGAGTTGGGTTCTGATCTTTTATGGGCTTTCTTCTGGGCTTCTTGACTTTCTGTTTCTATGTGTATTTTCTCTGTTGGGCTTCTGGTTTTCCTCCAGATGTCTCAGTGAACACTTGTAAGTATCTTTTGACCGTTTGCTTTAACATTTTGGACCTTGCATTGTTCTTCATCTAGGCTAGACTAGGATCCGTCTAATTGTTGGTCAAAAGTCCATTTTCTGTTGTTTTGTGTCTTTTTCACTGTATTTGCTCCAGAAACCTGTAACCTGTAATATGCAACAAACGTGCGTCAAGAGTACCTGTTTATTTATAAAAAGGGTAAGAATAGGGGAATGATAAATGCAATATTATGGTCTGAACAATCCTTTGCTGCGTCTGTGCCAGTGAAAACCGGAGGCTTCAGTCTCATAACTCCGATAGTGATACGACAATAGTCTTAGTAGCGACAGGTGCAATTGTCTGAGCAGAAGGTACTATCACGGTCCCCGTAATAGGCAGAACATCATCTGATCTCTGTACTCAGCTGTCATCGACCAAAGATCCAACCATCTGGCGCAAATCCTGAATACTCGTCTCTAGCCTAGCAATCCGGCCTGGAGAAGGTAGATCAATATGCTCTTGAGGGGTCGGCGTACCGCCCTGGTCGGTCCTTGTCTCGGACGAGCCCGTCCTGACCTCATCTCTAGCGGCAATCCTCTGGGCCCTCGTAGTCTTTGGCGGCATGGTGGCTAGAACAAGAAACAGGATTTGTTAGAACATAGCAACCAGAATAAAAGGATGCATGGAATCAAGGAAAGAATCACAAGACATATGTCCTAAGGTCACTTAGGCGGAGTATCGTATCGTGAGTATGCCACGGAACATACACACGCTACGCTACTCTGCTTAAATTGCCTACCCCATCTACTAAAGGACATCCTACACTCCGAAAGGTAAAACCTAATGCTCTGATACCAAATTTGTCACGACCCAAATGATGAACATGACCGGCGCTTAAATCATGCAACGTCTAAAGGCGTAACGTAATTCAAGTAAAACGAAACCCAGAATCTAAACCGTGAAATAAGGTAGAGTGGTAAAATATTTGTTTCAAAGTATCAATTTTAAAAGTAGAAGAGTTATTTCAAAGCTTTTTAAATCTCTAATTGTTGTTAAAATTTCCGGCAGCATTTCCTTTGTAAAAACTGATGCAAACCGATACATAAGCATAATATATATAAAAGCTTCCCTACCTGGGAGCAATCTCAATGCCATTCAGCGGAACACAATCACATAGCAAGATATATAACACTATAGGCGAAGGAATAAGCAAATGCGAAATGCAAACAATAACCACAACATATAAGCAAAAGTTGGCGAGCACGAGCACGACACCCAGAGTTAATATAATGCAATCTTTCAGCCTCGTCGCTAAATCAATACATACATGTGGTAGATGGAGTATACTAGATACAATGAAAAAGAGTACAAAGTAGAAGGCACAAGAATACTCGCAACCCACCTACAAAATATCACGTCCAAAATGTAACGGTAGAAGTAGTAGCAAAAGGTGGTATGCCTGCCGCGACTACGGTGAAGGATCGGCCCTGCAGGACACTGTGGCACAACGGGGATGAGTTGTCAGCTCGTGAGTAGTAAATAACATCATGTGTGGTAATCGCAAGTATGAACGTAGCAGCGACAAATTCTAAATATGGGATTATGATAGTATATAACAGTATGGATGCAACATAAATAATGAGCAAGTATAACATTAGGGTGTAACAGCTATATGAACTGAGCATGTCATAACAAGTTTTTAATGCGGTTTAAAACAGAGGTATAATGGATAAATCATCATAAAACCGGTGCCAAGCATCGACACTCAAAATCCCAACATCTTATGCGCCGTCACTCTGATCGTCCCCCATATCCATCTGATCATATAACTCCGTTCGGTATCCTCCGGATATCTGCCGAGTTTCCACACTATCACCGGTAGGCAGTGTTCCCCTACCGGACTCAACGCCTTTCTATACGATCTTCTTGTCCTGAGGTACCGTATCAGGTCCACCATGTACCCGCAGACGGTGCCTCCTCATTCCTCGAATCGGGTATACTCATCATTCAGAACTGAGAAAACTCATGGTGGACACCAAATATCATATCAAGGAAAAACTGCGTTTTTAAAAATAATCCAAGTTTTGAAAATGTATTTTGCGGTTTCCCAAATCCACGAAAACCGAAATCTCACGAAATATCATATAAGAATATGGTAATAATGGCAATGTGCATGATATGGACATGATGCATGCTAATGAAATTGAACGAAAAACTAACTACTAATAAAGATGTAGTGCAAATGTAGGATATCGCGGCAAGTTCTACAGTGTATGTGGCATGGCAAATACCAATGGTGTGTGTGTATATATGAGTTAGTGCACGTGCGACATGAACCATTGGTAATTGTGCAAGTGTCCTAACCAGGATATGTCAACGTGTAGCAAGTAATAGGATGTACATTATAATGCTTATGCACAAATTATGAATGTATATGCATATAATATAAGGTTTATAACTAGAATCTAGCCATCGGCGCTTAACGCCATCCAGGCGATTCCCCCGTAGATGTTAAATCTACTCACCGGAACGGCCTCGAGCTACTCGAATCCGATCACCTCCTCCCCTTTCCTTGCCGCGTCCGAGGTCTCCACAACCGATCCCAGCATCGAACAAAAACTTTAACACATGAGGCTAAATAATTCCGATATGACACGTATACATACACTACACGAACGAACCAACTCTCACAAGTTATCATGTATGAGTTTAGCGTGTTAAACGCGTGCAACAACATCTAAGAGTACCCCTAAGGGCTGTTAATCACATACGGCACTAAAACGAGAATCGGAATATCTGTATCGCACGCTAACACATCGCCTTAAAGAAGGTAAAACGGTTCTAGATTTTTGTATATGTAAAATTAGAAAAAGTTGCATACACCAAAGGTTTAATTAGAGTCCCAGGGAACCCTCGACAAAAACCCACACCCAAAACCCCTGGATGGGCCGCAATTTGCGGCCAAAATCAATAAATTAGCGGCCAGATGTTTGAGATGGGGGCTCGGGTTTTGAGGGTGCACTCAGGGTCCTATAACTAGCTGCCAGTAATCGCAACTTATCTCTGTAATTACTGGTTTAACGTAGATTTGGTTTGAAACTCTAACCTTAACTAAATACAGGTTTTGACACTAATTAAGACATTAGGGTGGTTTAGTATAAACTTAGTGTTTAAACAAGGATATTTAGCTACAAAAACACTCTTATCTAATCTAGTTCAGGTCATAACTAACCTAAGAATTTCATAACAACAAAAATCACCTTCATTCCATTAAGACTCAAAACACCCCAAGATAAGGACTTAGTTTAAAATTGGGAGTTGTTTAAGAAAAAACTTGTTAACACAAGAGTTTGATAATGCTTACCAAGGGTTTTGATCATTACCTCTCTAAGTCTTGAATGAAACTTTAACCATGCTATGCTCAAAGACTCTTGAAGAGACTAAACCATGATCAAGTGAGGGTTTGTGATGATTTGTGGTGATTAAGAGCTTAATTATGTGGGATGAATTTTTCAATAGAAGAGGTGGAGAAAAGTTTTTGTGAAAGGGGTTAGAGAAGAAAGAAGAGAAAATGAAGAGGAAGGAAGAGGGAAAGGAAGAGAGGAGGAGAAGGATGGCTATCATTAGCCATGCAACATTTTCTCCCCTTCAATAAATGCACATCTATTCATGTCTCCTCCATCATTTCTTTTCCTTATATTTAAAACCATATAATTAGTTTAAAGTGAGAAAAAATATATATGAAGCAAGGATAAATATAGCTAATTTGTCATGGCGAAAAAATATGTTTTAACTTAATTTAACATGTTGTTAAAACTAGATTAGCATAACATACGTGTGTGCATATATTTAACAAAATAAATAAATAATAAATAATTGAAATAAAAATATATGAAAATAATTATTAATTAAGTTTTATCGAAAACGCATGTTATATCACTAATTAAATTATAATTAACTCTAAACAAATTTTAAGATGTTACACTTGTCTTAGTAAGACTTGATCTTTAGTTGTTTCGGACGAAGCTATCTCTTGAATATGCATCCTCGGATGGATCATTTTTGACACGGAAGATCAGCTTCAAGAGCTCGTTCCATCAACCCAAGGTGCTTGCGGAGTCAACTTTTAAGACCCGAAGAACCGTCTACAAAGGTTGTAATCTCAACCGAGTAGTTAAACTCTAGTTAGTTTTTTTTTAGTTTAGTGTTTAGGCTTGTATCCTGGAATTTTAGTGTATTGTGCTCAAGTTTTAAAGTTTTTAATTCCGCATAGCCGTAGTTGACACGGTAAGGAGCACATATACACTTACACTGGTATCAGAGCCTACCCAAACACTTAACTAACTGAATAGACAAAGTTTAGAGTTTCGAAACCGAAATAGTTCTGCAACGATAAATCTGAATCCAAGTTACTGTCGATTTTTTAGATCCTCTAAATTTTTTTAAAACAATTGCAAAGTGCTATTTATGATGTAGCTAGAACACCAGAGAAAAACGAGGCACTAATTCCAAAATTGAACCACCAGATATCCAAAAAATCCCGTTTCTGACGGTTTTACTATAGTATTTTGTCTCGTGCTTATTATGGTGTTTTGTACTCTTAGATTTAGGATTTATGGTATTGTTTGATTTGACTCAATTTCATCTATTGTTATCTTTGTGCTTGGGCAATACTGAGTGTTTATAAGTCGAAATTTTAACATCGTTTATTCGCTTTAAGTTCGTATATGTTTTTGTAAACGTTGACTAATTGTCGTACGTTGATTAGTAGGGATTGCACATATCTAGTATCTTGTTTGCGGTTTGTGGATATGAAGTATTGGATCGTCGTGATTGAATATTCAGGGATGTGAGAAGTGTGTTATTTTCTTTCATTCATGTAATTTGTAATGTGATGTAAAATTCTTTCGCGGGACACATCCGGGTTGAGATTGTAGCCACCGTTGTATTATTTCATTTACTTTTTCTTGCACCTAGGATAGACCTAAGGAGGGGTGCACAAACTACCGGGTTCTTGAAGTGCCGAGTGGCCTACTCATCTCATTGAGGGAGGTTGCTTCACTTCAGAGATTTGGCGGGTAGTTTGCCACACCTGTAGGGGTCTAGGGTGAGGGTTTGGCTATTGATTAGCCTAAAATATTGCGCATTTGTATGAATATTTTCCCCTACTATTATTAACTGCTAAAATGTATTAATTATAAATATAGAACATATGTGGGTTTATTTGTAAAAGTTTATTACCATATATTTCTATATTTATAATTAATATAATTAAGGAAAATATATGTATATAATATTTAAATGAAATATTAGTAACTAAAGTATGCATATGCATATCAAATATTTCTAATCAATATTCTTAAAATATTATATTATATAAATGGTTGGAATAATATCTCAAAAATACCAAATGCTACTAATTCTTTGATTTGAGATATTGTGCAGGTGTGAGCTCAGGTTTGGAATCCAAATAAGAGATCCAAGTCAAATCGGGATATCGAAACCGAATCTGCCAAATTTTAGAAGCAAATCGAGAAATCTAGCAATGGCAGAGACTCGGAGCAATATTTTCAGAATCTATATATCAAGAGAATCTCCAAATATCAACTCAAATAGCCAGAAAAAATCTCGAGACCCAATTCCACTAGGATGCGGCGGAACCGCGGCCAAACGTGGCATTACGCGGCAATTTAGCGGCTCTTTGGCTGTGGGATTTTGGGAGCATGATTTTAACTGCATCTACTCACATATAGAATCTAGGGTTTCTGGTTTTTTGGACTATAAAAAGGACCGAGAGCTGTGCATTCAAAATTATCCAAGGATCGAAGGATCAGATAATCATCTATTCATCTACCTCCATAAAGAGAGAGATCTAGAGCAACTAGGGTTCTTGTAATCTAATTTCTAAGGAGAAAAATTATAAATGCAATAGTTGATTAATAAAGGTACTTTTTATTTTAGTTCTTTTTGCATTTACATTTCCGCATTACTTTTCTGTATCTTAATTATGGTTTCATTCTTCTTCAACCTTTCTTCTAAACCACTAACCATGAGCGAGTAATTCCTTACTTGCTAGGGTTTGTAGGATAGGGTAGGATAATGAATTAAAATTCTTTTAACTTCTTTTAACATTTTAATGTTTATAAAGTTTAGCAAAATAAATATTAACCTTCTTATCGGGCGCGCTATCAATTTATTGATAGTCACGACCACGATTTGAAATTGGTTAAACACTTGTTTTATTAAGGGCTTGACATGAATAGAAATCAATGAAATGACAAGGGTTGAAAGTGGAAAACCCTAATTCCCTCCAAGAACCCTAATCTACATTCATCACCATCGCTCAAGTTTTAAACTATTAAAAGATTAGAACAGTCATTTTTAAATATTCATCCATTAACTACTAAGTCCTATGAACCCTACAAGACTTTTTATTATAAATTTTATATCCGTTTTAAAATAGAACGACAACAAACCTTCCTATATGATAGCTTGAATTGAATTCTCTAAGTGTAGGGATGTCTTTTACACACACGTAGAGATATATATTTGATATTTGGAAGAAAGGTAGGGAGGAAAACTAAAGACGATGTTTTATTGAGGGATGATGAGATTTCTGACATTTTTTTCAAGACCATTAAGATAGGGCTCATGACAACTAAAACGCTAGTGTAGTTTGAAACTCTTTTTTTTCAAGTTCTTTCTTTTATATGTTCCTTATCTTTATATGCAACTTTCATCTTCTTTCTTTTATTATGGGATTTTGTGGGTGTAATCCGCTGAAAACTCTCAGGAGACAACATTCCTCCTATTAGGGACATCTAGAGATTTAACGGCTTGTTGCACGTGCTAAGTGCAATCGTATTGCCTACGAAAGTATGTTAGTTAGGTTTTTTTCTCTTTAATAAATAGTTTGCTCGGGACGATCAAAGATAAGTTTAGGGATATTTGATTATTCTAAAATATTGCACATTTGTATGAACATTTTCCCCTACTATTATTAATTGCTAAAAGATGTTAATTATAAATATAGAACATATATGGGTTTATTTGTAAAAGTTTATTATCATATGTTTCTACATTTATAATTAATATAATTAGGGAAAATATATGCATATAATATCTAAACGAAATATTAGTAACTAAAATGTGTATATCATATCAAATATTCCTAATCAATATTCTTAAAATATTATATTATATAAATGGTTGGAATAATATCTCAAAAATACCAAATGCTACTAATTTTTTGATTTGAGATATTGTGCAGGTGTTAGCTCAGGTCTGGAATCCAAATAAGAGATTTAAGTCAAATCGGGATATCGAAATTGAATCTGCCAAATTTTGGAAGCAAATCGAGGAATCTAGCAATAGCAGAGACTCAGAGCAATATTTTCAGAATCTATATATAAAGAGGATCTCCAAATATCAATGCAAAAAGCCTGAAAAAATCTCGAGACCCAATTTCACTAGGATGCGGCGGAACTGCGGCCAAACGTGGCATTACGCGGCGGTTCAGCGGCTCATTGGTGGCCGTTGGATGTGGGATTTTGGGAGCATGATCTTAACTGCATCTACTCATATATGGAATCTAGGGTATCTGGTTTTCTGGACTATAAAAAGGACCTAGAGCCGTGTATTCAAAATTATCCAAGGATCGAAGGATCAGATAATCATCTATTCATTTATTTCTATAAGAGAGAGATCTAGAGCAACTAGGGTTCTTGTAATCTACTTTTTAAGGAGAAAAATTGTAAATGCAATATTTGATTAATAAAGGTAGTTTTTATTTTAGTTCTTTTTGCATTTACATTTCCGCATTACTTTTCCGCATTATTATTCTGCATCTTAATTATGGTTTCATTCTTCTTCAACCTTTCTTATAAACCACTAACCATGAGAGAGTAATTTATTGCTTGTTAGGGTTTGTAGGATACGGTAGGATAATGGATGAAAAATCTTTTAACTTCTTTTAACATTTTAATGTTTATAAACTTTAGCAAAATAAATGTTAACCTTTTTATCGGGCGCGCTATCAATTTATTGATAGTCATGTTGGATATGTATGCCCCTATAGGCCTTCATTGTATAGGAAGCTATGGATATGTATGTACAGGACAATCTTGCTCGATATGATAGTATGCTATCTGGTGTGTTTTTATCTTAACATGTGATATGTTTTACTTTGTATTTCATATATTGTATACATGTTGATAAAGCCCGTAGGATCCTTTCTTGACTACCAACGTTGTGATGGCAATCATACTTTTGGGAGTTGGGCAGTCGATAAGCACATCCTTAAAGTGTCCCTAGACGTGGGAGTATCGAGACTGGGTATCGATAATCTAAAGTAGACTAGTGTATACATATCTAGACCCTGACGAGGGGTGATGGATTGGTCCCGTAGCCATTGGTGAGGTGCACCTAAGATTGTATACAGGTGCTTACTGGATGAGTACACCAGACAGACTCACTGAGGACTGGCTAGATGGTATTATACCTAACGTCAGATAGCAGTTCTCTGGTGACTTGAGTGCAGATAGTCTGTCGACCTGAGGTCGTCATTTGTCTCGTGTGAGTTCCTACCGTGGTTTGATTACTACCCTACCACGGTTCTACTAAGTCGTGCAAACATGTTTTAGTTGGGTACAGTCTCGAGCTACATGGAGGCAGTGAGCGACTGATGGGGATTCGTCTCTCCTGGTATAGGGAGTCGATGTCGTGCTGTGATCAGTTGGTCAACACCATAAGTCCCTGGCCAGGGCGGATTGAGAATTACTAGTAGTTGGACCAGTAGATTCTCGGATGGTCTTGAGCCACACCGACACGACTTGTCTGGTTATTAGGGGTCTGACGTTTTCCACCCCCTAGACCTTGCATGCGATACTCTCAGATGAACAGACTGGACTGCACGGAGATTGTCATGGACAGGCTCAGTACGGGTTCGTATGAGTTCGCTCGTCGGCCTTCTTTTTGACATGTAAGAGGGTAGCCGTTACGTACAGCTAGTGACACTGACGGACTTATTGTTAAACCCACTGCCAGCGTACTGTCGATTCTTTAGAGTCCCACACAGAGGGTTTTCCTGGTTCAGGCGAAACGATGTAGAGGCCGTATGGTTTTTCGGCAGGATTCCGATCATATACAGTACTGGCTACACGGATGATGTTCAGACGGATAATACTAGTGGGATTTGGTTTAATCTGGATTCTAGTTTTATATTATTGGATTATTATTATCTCATTGTATTCATATTTTTCGGAATACGAATACGGGTATGTATATACGGTGAGGGGATTCTTGTAATTTCACAAGACATGTTTCTAGAAGGAGACGCCTCATTATTTAGATTTATCTATTTGTGGATATGGATTAATGAGATGGAAATTGGAGATATTTGTGGTATGGATGAAAGCATGGCTAAGTCATTTGTTTATTCATTTGGCTTTACTATTCAAGCATGGTTGCTTATTTTCTATGGAAAATAATCCATGCTTGATTATTGTTTTGACTTAACCATTCTTTCTCGGCCTCCACACCTTAGCTCATTTTCACCTGCTCATTCTCTCTCCAATTTTTCTCTCCTCCTTCCTTAAACCCTAACCCTCACATAAGTTGTGAATCCTAGAGTTCTTGAGATAAAATACTCCATTCATCTCTCTCTACATTTTCTAAGCTGTCTAGACTAGCAAATTAGACATAGTTACCTCACACTTGAGGTTGAAGCTTGAACCATAGGCTTTCGTGTAGATCATCTTCGACTAAGAGAAGACAGACGATCGAGTTCCATTCAAACTATCTTGAAACCAAGAAGAGGAGAGGAAGGTTCATGCTACCAAGGAGCTAAGAAGAAAAGAAGAAGACTCGAAGAAGTTGATCAAGAAGGTATAACTCTTACATAGTAATTAGAAACCTTCTTGTAGTTAGTCATAGCTAGTTATGCTTTAATAAAGATTCTAGGTTGTCTTGGTTGATGTTACGAAGCCTCTTTGAAATAGAAAAAATCGTTTTTTATGTATTCCGCCTTCCTGCGGACTCGCGGGATGCGCGGCATTGACTTACACTGGTATCAGAGCCACTTAAACTTTAACTAGCTAGTTGGCAAGTAGTTAGAACTTTGATCGTCGGAAAAATTACCCGAAATCAAATTTTCAAGGCATGCTTGCTATCGATTTTCAAAACTGCTCAAAAAATTATTTCAGTGGCCTTAAAAATACATGCATCCTTTTATAAGACCACAGAAAAAATTCTAGCTAGTAATCGCCCAAGACCACCGCGGAACCGCGGCCAAACTCACTGTTTATCCGCGGATCTGCGGCTTAGTCAAGGACGATTCGCTCCAATTTTTCCCTGTGGGTCTTAGTCATAGAAATATGGTTTCTTGCATATTTGGTTTCTACCCAGAATTGTTTGTGTACTGATTTGTTCATGGGGTATACACGGAAAATATTTTCGATCGGAATTCTAAGTTACTTGGCTAATCTGGGTTTTCTATATTTGTGTATGTGTTGCTAAATGTCTGCTAATTGCTATATGTCAATTAGTGGGGGTTGCACATTTCTGATATTTGATGATGGTTTGTGTATATGGAGTATTGGATCATTGTGAATGAATAGCCGGGGGATGTGAGAAGAGTGTTTTCTTTTCTTTCATTCATGTAAATTTGTAAATTGAAGTAATATTATTTTTGCGGGACACATCCAGTTTGAGGTTGTAGCCACCGTTGTATTATTTCATTTACTGTTTTTTGCACCTAGGATAGACCCAAGGCGGGGTGCACAAACTACCGGGTTCTTGAAGTGCCGAGTGGCCTACTCATTTTATTAAGAGAGGTTGCTTCACTTCGGGAATTTGGCGGATAGTTTGTCGCACCCGTAGGGGTCTACGGTAGGGTTTTGGCTATTCATCATGACCGTGGAATCCGTGTTTCGTTATAGGCTAAAACGAAACACAGAAATCCTAGTATATCCCCGCGCTAGTCCAGCCCCCGCTCTGCCGTTAGTTAAGTAACATAACGGTGTATGACGAGGCCCCGTGGTGAATGTGGATGGTATAAGCGTACGTTCTATTTTCGTTTCTTTTTCTACAATGATAAGGTTAATTAATGGGACCGCATTAATATTGATTAGTGCAAGGAAATAAACCTAAAATCTGATGTCGTTGGAACAATTACAAAACCACTCGGTTTTCTTCAAAAAGCATTTTTAAAAGCGGAGCTTAAACCACTCCTTTTCAAAAGCTATTCGGTTCCTTCGACTATATCAAGTTCATTACGTTAACGGTTTTCGCCAAAACCAGCCGTATCCCTCCATCATTTCAGATAGGTATCTACTAGTATTCATTCTATGTGTATTGACCTTCGCCAAAGTATAGTGTTTGGTAGCTAGTGGGTGCTTATCTGTAGCATAGATAGATGCATTAATCTAGGACAGGTGTACAAATGTTTTGGCCTTCGTTAAGGGCTTGTATGAATGGGTATGAATGGGTCTAGATTAATCTGGACAATGACGGGTTGAACTTGATTTGCGACTTATGATGTTTTGACCTTCGTCAAGGTTATAAGCACTTAGGGAAAAAATCACATTGGGAGTTTCAAACATAAAGGAAACTTGCTAGTGTTGCATACCTTTTGGAGTGTGGTGTTTTTGGTAGGCTTCCTTCAAAATCATCACACATTGATAGTTGGGTCCTGATCCTGTTGTGAGTATCCGCTACTCTTCGGGAGAATTTTTCACTTAACAATCAATGCTATAAACTAAGTAGGTGCTAAGAACGGTGTTAGCGGGGCTACGCCTCATGAAAGCGTTAGAAAACCTCCTTCGAAGTACCAACACTAGCTTGGCCGAAAGGTTAAGCAAGAATTATGAGGTGCAATTAATCCTGGCTAATTCTTCTTTTAGGGTTTGAAGAAGAATTCGAGAAAACAGTGGGAGCCATCCTGTTTAGATAAACTAATAACTAATCTAAACTTGCAAGAGCATATGCTGAGTGTTTCTTTTCTCTCTCCTAACTGCAGCGACCATGACGAGACTTAAGCTAATACTAGATAAAAATAAACTCGCTTGGCCAAATTAGAAAGACCGGCTAAGGAATGTCCATATGGCCCTTACATATGATAAGGTCGTATACGTCCTTATGGCGAAAGCTCCACCCGTTCCCGGTCCAGAATCCTCGGTCATGGACATTGAGGTCCGTAAGACCTGGGATCTTGATTGCGCGAAAGTCAAGTGCCTCGTACTGGCCTCCATGGATAATGAATATCAGAGGCGGCACGAGAAGATGTACCTTCCTTCTATCTTCCTCTATACCAAAGAATTATTTGGAGAGCAATCTCGTATCGCAACATATGATACCTTGAAGAAATTGTTTCAAACGAGATTGGCTATCGGATCATCTGTTGGAAACCATGTCCTAAAGATGATTTCTCTCATAGAAGAGCTTGCGGACCTCGGAACTACGTTGGAGAACAAGTTATACATTGACTTGATTCTACAGTTCCTTCCCTCTACCTATGCCCAGTTCATATTGAATTTCAATATGCAAAATATGGAAGTTTCACTTCCTGAGCTCCTCAATATATTAAGGATGGCAGAGGGCATCTTGAATAAAACCAAGGAAACACCTGCTTTGTTTATTAGGGAATCTTCTTCTGCTAAATCCAAGGCTAAGGCTAAGGGAAAGAAGAAGAAGACCCCCATCAAACCGAAGGGAGGTGTGCAGAAGGTGCAGGAAAAAGGAAAGGAAAAGATAAAGGGGGCAGCCACAAAGGAAAAATGCTTCTATTGTCAAATAAAAGAACTGTAACATTTCAGAAAATATAAAATATTATTTTTGGAATTTAATATTAAAATAATATATTTCACGAAAATTACCCGATTTGCGAATTTGGGGTTTTCGTAAAATGGTATAAATATATACCAATATTTTTGAAATAATTGGAGATTAAAATGATTTGTTCATTTAAAAATATATTTATTGGATTTGGAATTTTTATAATTTATTATATGCAAGTTTAAAATTTAACCCGATTAGTGCACTACTAGTCGCGATTAAGCCAAATCCGTGTTTCTACATTTTCCATGGTTTGTGCAACACGACATGTTACTAGTTGTTTCATTTGCATTTGTGATATTGGGTTTTATTATTGTGAAAAGAAAAAAGAAAAAAATGAATTATTGAGTAGAGAGAGAGGGGACCACATCATGGCATGGGAGCATGCCATGAGAAAGAGTGAGAGTGAGAAAGATAGAGAGAGGGAGAGGGATGCTCCCATTCATTTCCCCCATTATTTTCTTCATCTCCTTCAACCTCAAGCTCCCTCCATATTCTACCTGATCTTTTGATTTTTCGTGGATGTGTTTATCGAATCAACTAGTAAAGAAATCACAACCAAAAATATTTGACCGCAATCAAACAACGGTGTCAGTTGAAGTTAATGAATGAGTGCGGATCGTCCTCAGGGATCTCGAGATTCGTTTTTACTTTTATTTGTTTGAAATGAAATGTTAAGCAACAATAAGAGAAAACACGATTCAATTGATTGATTTGTATTCGTGTGTCACTAATCTTTTCTAAAGAATCAAGAACTATAAACAACAAGAATCGGGTTTCAATGGTATTTTCCAAACGACAATCCAAACTGATAAAGAGGCTCGTAGGAATCGATAGGATCTTTATATGTGTTGTAGTCTACAATATTTCATATTCTTGTCCTTCGAAGAATTGATGCTAGATCAATGGTTATCGACGAGAATTAGGGTTTTCTTGATGAAATTAAAGTTTCATCTCTTAACCCTTACTCTTTCGAGGATACCATTTATATTCTAGCCTCTAGTAATTTCAAGAATCGATCGGATCACCCCAATCTCGAGCGATGTTGATCAAGAAAGCATCGAATCGAATTGGGTTGTCGATTCTTGAAATAGCTAGGGTTTACAATCTCGTGGGATTCAAGAATTGATTACAAATTTGCTACATCATCATACTAAAGATCTTCTCGACTCCTTAACGAGCGGAGTTTTACTCGCGCATCACCACATAGACAATATTCAAGAACAGTAAAGATAACATGATGCGGAATTTTAAAAGAAAGCAAGATTAACGAATTTCACCTTTTATTTATATCAACAATTCCGTTACAATCACTCAAGAACTACAAGAGGAGGAACTTGATTGTCGACTTGGCTTCGCTCGTCTCCGTGGATCGCGGATCGGCTTGGATCACTTGCCCGATTGAAGATCGGCTCGGCTCCCAAAAGGTTGAAGATTTCTCGCTTGATTTGGTACTCAAGATGTTGGATTTGGAGTGGAATTAGGGTTAGGGTTTCCTACAAGATTTCTCACTAATCTTGAGGAAGAAGAAGATGGAGAAAGAGAATGGCTAAACTAAAATGGGTTGAATCTATCACTCTCTAGGGTTTCATATATTGTGAGATATGAGAAATGAGAGAGCCTAGGGTCCTATTTATAGAACTAGGTCTAGGTTTGAATTAGACTTTCCCTCCCAAAGTTTGTTAACAAGTTTGTTGGGGTTTAGCTTAGGGTTTAAGCAAGGGTTTAGGAAAGTTCTAGAAGTTCTAGGCTAGTTTAGGAGCTTGATGATCTGGTGGAAGTGTCTGGACTCTTCTGGACTTTTGTATGCATTTTTGAGCTGCAGGTACTAACACAGGAGTTTTGGTGAAGTTTGAGGAGCTAAGTCTCTGGATCCGCCGCGCAACCGCCGCGTGAGGTGGCTTTGGGCCGCGCTTCCGCCGCGCAATGGTGGCCTCGGGAACTGTGCTTTCTGCAGTTGCTTTGTACTGCTGTATAGATTATTCTTTGATGTTAAGAATTGCAGTAGCCCTTCTATGTTGATACCAGATTTGCTTTCAATGAGTTTACGAGCAATTGTAATGGTCGAGCAATGTATTGATCGAGCAAGTATCTCTTTTCCTGCATAGACTTCAAAATAGGGGTTGCAAGATATAGAAAATATGCTATGTAATGCAATGCAGTTAATTTCCCTAGAATTTCCGGTTTTAAGGTCGAATACATGTAATTTGATATTTTGCGACCGATTAGCTAATATGTGAATTATGAATACCGTACTCTCCTATATGTATGCAGATGACAAGGAAATTGCCGGTTAAAATATGCAATATTTTCGACTGATCAAATACCCCCAAACTTAATTTCGATCGTCTCGAGAGAATGTTTTATTAAAAAGAGAAGGAGAAAACAAAGAAAGAGAAAAACTAACTAGCACACTTTCGTAGGCAACACGATTGCACTGAGCACGTGCAACAAGCCTTTAAACCTCTAGGTGTCCCTAGTAGGAGGAGTGTTGTCTCCTGAGGGTTTTCAGCGGATTGCACCCACAAAATCCAAAAATAAAAGCAAGATCATGAATATTACATTTAAAGACAAGAATTGTAAAAGAAAGACTTTGAAAATTAGGGTTTCCAACTAAGCTAGCTTTTCGGTTGTCATGAGCCCTATCTTAATGGTCATGAAAAAATGTCAGAAATCACGTCCTCCCTCAATAAAACATCGTCTTATTCTTCATTCCTATCTTTATTCCAAACATCGATCATATAACCCTGCGTGTGTGTAAAGACATCCCTACATCCGGAGAATTCAATTCAAGCTATCATACTCTTGCCCATCGACCTCAGTACTTCTTGGCAAACGAGATTGCTTACACACTTTCATGCGACCGTTAATACTTCTTGAGGTACTAACCGACCGATTACTGATGTGCTCGCTAACTTGGTGTATTTTCCTAATCTTGCACCACCTCAGGCATAGCAGTGACTCCCAGACCAGTTGACCTTGGGGCACTAGGTGAAGAAGCACCCTTTTGCTATATATTTTTCTTACCCTTGGTGATAACAAAACCAGTGTCCATTTTTCTCACCACTTTAAAACACTTTTTTTTTTTTTTTCATACTTTTGGCTTTAAGACAAGAGCATTTCAAGGTATCCTCTACTATCCCAGGCTTCAAGACGTGTGTAAGTGCGAATAGCAGGGTAGCAACGTTCAAAATGTTTGGCTTCCAGAATAGAAACTATTTTTCAGACTTATTTTTATCCTCAGATTAGTGACGTCTTTCATCTTACTAACCCTTGGGACAACGGCTCATAACTACTTATTACTAGTTCGTATAAGAAAACTTCTAATTTTCTTAGTTTTCTTAAATTTTTCTAATCTCATGGATGTAATTGTTCACTGTCTAAACTTTCATTATCTTATTTATATACAGAAAGTGTAAATATTAACATTATTTTTATATTTGAAAATTTTTAAATTTTTATAGATTTTTAAAAGAAATGTTTTGTGCTTATGCAGATGATATGCAAATGATGCGAAAATAAGCACAAACCTCCCCCAAACTTGTTTTCAACAGTGTCCTCACTGTTGCCGACAGTCATACCTACAAAAATCTGTAAATCTGGGAGGAATTATTAGTGGGGGCGAAATATATAAGTGAAGAACTTCCCCCAAACTTGTTTTATTTACTCACCTTCATTCAAAATATGATGCAGTGATATACTGGACATGAAAGTGAGACGGAGGAATTTTAATCAAGATAAACTGGCTCTTGTAAGAACAAGAGCTCCTCCGTGGGGTCAGTGGAAAAATACGGCTTTAATCTATGTCCATTTACTTTGAAAACAGTGCCGTTTTTAACATTTTCAATATCTACTGCCCCGTGCGGGTATACAGACCGCACAACAAAAGGTCCCTTCCAACGAGATCGGAGCTTACCCGCATGAAGGTGTAATCGTGAATCATAAAGAAGGACTTGTTGACCAGGTAAAAATGTTTTCCTTACAATGTTTTTATCGTGAAAAACCTTAGTCCTATTCTTTGTGATTACAGCATTATCATAAGCTTCATCGCGGAGTTCGCTTAGCTCGTTTAGTTGCAGCTTCCGAAAGTTGCAAGCAAGGTTTAAATCAAAATTAATTTCCTTTATAGCCCACAATGCTTTATGTTCTATCTCAACAGGTAGATGACATGCTTTACCAAAAACTATCCTATATGGAGACATTCCTAGGTCGGTCTTATATGCAGTCCTGAATGCCCAAAGAGCATCCGTCAATTTGGTCGACCAATCTTTTCTATTTTTGGCAACAGTTTTCTCCAGGATAAGTTTGATTTGTCTGTTTGAGATCTCAGCCTGCCCGCTTGTTTGGGGGTGATAGGGTGTAGAAAGACGGTGGTTGATTGAATATTTCCGCATCAGAGTCTCGAAAGATCTGTTGCAGAAGTGTGTCCCATTATCGCTAATAATAGCGCGTGGGTGTCCAAATCGCGAGAAAATATTCTCTTTCAAGAACTTAATGACAACTTTCCTGTCATTAGTGCGACTTGGAATGGCTTCTACCCACTTGGAGACATAATCAACCGCCAGCAATATGTACAGATTCCCAAAGGAGTTGGGAAAAGGACCCATAAAATCTATGCCCCAAACATCAAACATTTCAACAACCAGAATGGGTTGCTGAGGCATTTCATTCCTCTGGGATATTCTACCCGTATACTGACATTGTGTACAGGTTTTGCAATGTTCAAATGCGTCCTTGAATAAGGTCGGCCAATAAAATCCAGATTGCAAAACCTTTTCCGCTGTTTTTCTTGGACCAAAGTGACCCCCACAAGCCTGATCATGACAAAATGAAAGAATACTCTTGAACTCTTCATTTGGGACGCACCGGCGAATGATCTGATCAGGACAATATTTAAACAAATAAGGTTCGTCCCAGTAATAGTGTTTTACTTGGGAAAGAAAGCGGTATTTGTCCTGTTTAGACCAATCGCTCGGTATAAGTCCCGTGGCATGAAAGTTCACAATATCCCTGAACCATGGTTCAGAGGATACGCTCAAGAGTTGTTCGTCAGGGAACGAGTCATTGATTGGCAGGGTCACAGGGGAAGAAACGATGCGTGAAAGGTGGTCAGCTACTACGTTTTCACATCCTTTCTTATCTTTGATAACAAGATCGAATTCTTGTAAAAGAAGGATCCAACGTATTAGTCGACCTTTGGCATCTTTCTTCGCCAACAAATGTTTTAAAGCGGAATGGTCAGTATATACAACAATAGGTGAGCCGATTAAGTAAGGCCTGAATTTCTCTAATGCGAATACAACCGCTAATAGTTCTTTCTCTGTGGTTGTATAATTGATTTGCGCATCATTCAGGGTCTTACTAGCATAGTAAATCACATGTGGCATCTTTTCAATGTGTTGTCCAAGGACAGCACCTACTGCAAAATCAGATGCGTCACACATCAGCTCAAAGGGGTAGTCCCAGTTTGGTGATGATAAAACGGGGGCTGAAGTGAGTGAGTGTTTAAGTGAGTCAAAAGCTGTCTCGCAATCCGAGTCAAAGTGGAAGGTTGTATCCTTGGCCAGGAGTAGTGTTAAAGGTGTAGCAATTTTGCTAAAGTCCTTTATGAATCTCCTATAAAATCCAGCATGGCCAAGGAAAGAGCGAATATCTTTGACGCTTTTGGGATGAGGGAGGTTTTGAATGACATCTACTTTAGCTCTGTCAACCTCAATGCCCTTCTGTGAAATGACAT
This sequence comes from Agapanthus africanus, assembly GCA_030015575.1. Taxonomy (NCBI): domain Eukaryota; kingdom Viridiplantae; phylum Streptophyta; class Magnoliopsida; order Asparagales; family Amaryllidaceae; genus Agapanthus; species Agapanthus africanus. Next base: position 726,680,483 of record CM057339.1, read on the forward strand.
GTCCAAGGACTATTCCTTCTTGGACCATAAAGTGGCATTTTTCCCAGTTTAAAGTCAAGTTCTTCTCTTTGCATCGAGTAAGAACAGCGTCCAGATTCGCTAGGCATTCAGAAAAAGAGTCTCCAAAAATCGAAAAGTCGTCCATAAAGATCTCCAGGAAATTCTCTACCATATCAGAGAATATCCCCATCATACACCGCTGAAAGGTAGCGGGAGCATTGCATAGCCCGAAGGGCATGCGACTGTAAGCAAAGGTACCAAAAGGACAAGTAAAAGTGGTTTTATCTTGATCCTTTTTGGCGATGGGGACCTGATTGTAGCCTGAGTAACCGTCCATGAAACAATAGTATTGTCGTCCCGCTAAGCGTTCCAGCATTTGATCAATAAATGGTAGAGGAAAATGATCTTTCCTCGTAGCAGCGTTGAGTTTTCTATAATCGATGCATACACGCCACCCAGTTTGGGTGCGTGTCTGAATCAACTCATTCGCTTCATTTGTGATCACAGTGATGCCGGATTTCTTAGGAACGACGTGTATAGGACTTACCCACTGGCTATCGGAGATCGGGTATATAATACCACTATCTAAGCATTTGACGATCTCTTTCATGACAGCTTCCTTCATGACGGGATTTAACCGTCTCTGTGGTTCTCGGGTCGGTCTGGCATCATCCATCACATGTATATGATGTTCTACTATCAAGGGACTAATCCCTTTGATGTCCGCCATACTCCAACCAAACGCCTCTTTATTAGATCTTAATACCGATAAAAGTGCGTTCTCTTGTTCTGATGCAAGAGAAGTGGAAATTATAACCGGTAAAGTCTCGTTCTCACCAAGATATGCATATTTTAGGTGAGAAGGTAAGACCTTGAGATCTAATTCAGGCGGAGAAATGATCGAAGGAAGGATCATAGAATGATTTTTGGATTTACAAAGAAGCTCAGAGCCTGTGAAAGATACAGACTCGGGTGGAGAAAAGTCAGAAGTGCAGGACTCAAGTGTAAGTGTAGTGTCCTCACTAAGTGTAAGATCAAGCAGAGATGTGCTAATGTCATCGAGATCAGTAAAGCAAAGTTCCTCGGCTCCACAACTATCGGGAGCGATCTCATGGACAGAACACACATCTAAAATATGAGCACTAGGTTCTGATGGCTGACTACCAACTCTGTAGATATTTAGTTCAATGGTCATATTTCCAAATGATAAATTCATTGAACCATTTCTACAGTTTATAACAGCGTTGGAAGTGGCAAGGAAAGGACGACCTAAAATCACCGGAATTTGGCCCCGGGGGTTTGCTACAGGATGTGTGTCAAGCACAATGAAGTCTACAGGGAAAACAAATTCCCCGACCTTTATTAACACATCCTCTAATTCACCCCTTGGTTTGGTGATGGATCGGTCCGCCATCTGGAGAGTACAATGAGCAGGTTTCAGCTCTCCAATTCCTAGTTGCTCATAGACAGAATAAGGTAACAGGTTAACACTCGCGCCAAGGTCTAAAAGAGCACGATTTATGTTTTTACCCCCAATCGAAATCGATATTGTCGGACATCCTGGGTCCTTTCGTTTCTTTGGCAGCTGGGGAATAAAAGCAGTGCTGATATTATTAGCCATAAAGATCTTCTTCGGCACTTGAGTCTTCCTCTTCCTAGTGCACAAGTCCTTTAGAATTTTCGCATAAGCGGGGACTTGTTGAATCGCATTTAGGAGAGGGATATTGATGTTAACTTGTTTGAACATTTCTAAAATTTTCTCCATATGAGGACTCGTTCTGTTAGCCCTTAGCCGGTTCGGGTAAGGTGCTTTCGCAATAAGCGCGGGGTCCATCATAGGAGAAGGAAAAGGGGGTAGACGAGATCCCAAAAGAGGTGTGGGGACCGTCTGTGGAGAACTATAAGGGTTGGGTGAAGGTGTTGAGCCTAAAGGGAACTGGAGAATAGGCTCGTGCGAAGGTGGTTTGGTAGAAGAAGAAGGATCAGAAGGAGAAGTGTGTGTATGTGGAAAGGTCTCAGCCGGGGTTTTGACATGATTTTCAGTATTATCAATATCTTCCCCGACATTATTATTCAGCACTCTTCCCGATCTCAACGTGGTAATGGCATTTACATTGTAATGCCCAGGATTCTGCAGGGGTTGAGAGGGAAGTTTCCCTTTTTCTCTCGCACTCATTTCAGCTTTGAGGCGTGCGATTTCAGCTTCCATCGTTCTAATACTCTCAGCTTGTGACGCTGAGTTTTTCTTTATCTCATTGACGGAAGATCTAACCTCAGTTGAAACCTCCATGAAATTGGATAAAAGTGATTTCATGGTTTGAGTAAATTGAGAGAAATCGTCAGAACAGGACTGCATAGGATTAGACTGTGCATGAGTGTTGCCCTGGTTTTGGAAATTTTGTGACTGGTAGGGATGCTGAGTGAGTTGAAGGGGTTGCTGTTGTGGTGGAGGAAGAGCCCTTTGAAAGTTATTTGTGTTTGGAACCGTGTTTTGAGATTGATTTTGGTTCCAAGCAAAATTCGGGTGGTTCCTCCAACCCTGATTGTACGTGGAAGAATATGGATCGTTTCGAGGTCGTTGAAATGCGGCATTAGAATGCTCTTGACCTTGAAACGCCGAGTTTAAAGGACATTCTTCCGTTAAGTGTGACGGATCAGAACAGCACCCACAAATAGTTTTGGGGAGTGATACCGGGTTTAGGGAGGCTGTTGCAAATTTGTGTTCCATAGCGTCGAGCTTCTTTTGCATTGCTGCCATTTCTGCTCGAACACCTATGGACACATCTACTTGGTGTACGCCACCCCTATTCAATGGTTGGGTTCCACTCTCCCAAATTAGTGATTTTTCAGCGAACTCTTCTAAGTATCGCCAGGCTTCCCCATCGTCTTTAGTCATAAATGTACCCTGACACATATTCTCAAGGCTTTGTTTCGTGCTAGGGTTACTGCCCTCATAGATGATTCGGCACAGCTCCCATCTTGGGATGCCGTGATGAGGACATTGAACCATTAAATCCTTGAAACGTTCAAAGTACTTTGAAAATGGTTCGGTAGGGAGCTGGGCAAATTGGTTCAATTCGCTCCGAATTTGAGCCGTTCTTTGGACTGGGTAGAATTTCTTTAGGAATGCTGCGACGAATTCTTCCCAATTTGTGATGGAGTGTGCGGTGGTGTTATATAGCCACTTCTCGGCTATATCGCACAAGGTAAAAGGAAGAAGTCGTAGACGCATCGCATCCACAGAAAGTTGAGACGTACCCATCATAGCGCATACGTTTTCAAATTTGGTAATGAAAACGTAAGCGTCCTCGGTCTCGAGTCCGTGATACTTAGGTAGAAGGTTGATATACTGGGGCTTTATTTCAAAGTTATCCCCGTTTGCTGGTGGTGTGGATAAGCAGGTCGAAAGAGGACCTCTAAGTGGATAGCATCTTTCCTGAAGAGAAATGTGTGGAGGATTCTGCGCACCAACGGACGGTGGCAGATTGGGGTTAAAGAAGTTTGATGGATTCGGATCCATCGGTGTGGGTGTGGTAGTAGGTAAAGAAAAGGTAAATGGAGAATTATCGACTTCAGAGTCGATAAAAGGTACGCGGACTAAACGGGCACTAGAATCCCGTGTCCAGCCTATCTTGTACTAAAAGAGGGTTAGTACAAGTGGCAGCGTTGGCTTATAATTAGGGGTAAAATGAATGCGGTGTTTGCTTTTGAAAAGGGACGGATTTTGAAAAAATGATGCGACAACCAAATGCAGCACACAAACCCTAGAATCTAATGGTCACCTAGGTCCGGCTCTAGACCGCTCCTAACTGCCAAAAGACAAGTCGCAGGATCAATCCTCCACTGCCTCTTTGTCCCCTGTGGCCGGATGAGTGCCAGGTAAGTGGGAAGGAACCACCACTACAGTGGACCTAATTAATAACCACTAGCCTTAGACACACTCGCCTTAGGCACCACAAGAAAACGCGGATAAGCAATGAATTACCCACGGCCCTCTCTTGTCCTAAATGAGCGCGACAGTCCTTAGAGTCATCTCTAGATTTCTTTTAGTTAATGGGGGTAAATGTGGATGCAGGTTTGGTGGTTTTCGGGGCCTAGGAAGGGTAATGAAATCCCCACCTAATTTGGATTTGGCCGTGCCCCTTAAATTCCGTATTTAATATGCTAAACAACCAAGGAAAACAAAATCACGCACAATTTTAATTTGCTTTTGCGGCGCAGCTATTGTTTGCAAAGAATCCTGCAGAAAGGATTAGTTGGAGCTAAAAAGGGAGAGAGGAGAGAGAGAGAAATCACCTGCTGGAAAATTATCCAGAGAACCCTCAAGCCTGCGGCGCTTCCGCCGCACAAATCCTCTTTGTGCCGCCCTTCCGCGGTCAAGTATTGGGAACAGTGTACGAAATTTCTTCAGCTGCTTGATATTGCTATCTCCAGCTCTCTGGTATATCCCAAATAATTTTTCCACAGCTCAGATTGCTCCAGATCACCTTGCAATCAATTCACAACACACGTATAAGAGTTTGTACGAATTTTGATTTCAAGAAATGAAACGTAATAATTCTTTCACTTCAAACTATAAAATGTAAACGAATTAGCGCGCGATCCCCGGCAACGGCGCCATTTTGATCTTTTGATTTTTCGTGGATGTGTTTATCGAATCAACTAGTAAAGAAATCACAACCAAAAATATTTGACCGCAATCAAACAACGGTGTCAGTTGAAGTTAATGAATGAGTGCGGATCGTCCTCAGGGATCTCGAGATTCGTTTTTACTTTTATTTGTTTGAAATGAAATGTTAAGCAACAATAAGAGAAAACACGATTCAATTGATTGATTTGTATTCGTGTGTCACTAATCTTTTCTAAAGAATCAAGAACTATAAACAACAAGAATCGGGTTTCAATGGTATTTTCCAAACGACAATCCAAACTGATAAAGAGGCTCGTAGGAATCGATAGGATCTTTATATGTGTTGTAGTCTACAATATTTCATATTCTTGTCCTTCGAAGAATTGATGCTAGATCAATGGTTATCGACGAGAATTAGGGTTTTCTTGATGAAATTAAAGTTTCATCTCTTAACCCTTACTCTTTCGAGGATACCATTTATATTCTAGCCTCTAGTAATTTCAAGAATCGATCGGATCACCCCAATCTCGAGCGATGTTGATCAAGAAAGCATCGAATCGAATTGGGTTGTCGATTCTTGAAATAGCTAGGGTTTACAATCTCGTGGGATTCAAGAATTGATTACAAATTTGCTACATCATCATACTAAAGATCTTCTCGACTCCTTAACGAGCGGAGTTTTACTCGCGCATCACCACATAGACAATATTCAAGAACAGTAAAGATAACATGATGCGGAATTTTAAAAGAAAGCAAGATTAACGAATTTCACCTTTTATTTATATCAACAATTCCGTTACAATCACTCAAGAACTACAAGAGGAGGAACTTGATTGTCGACTTGGCTTCGCTCGTCTCCGTGGATCGCGGATCGGCTTGGATCACTTGCCCGATTGAAGATCGGCTCGGCTCCCAAAAGGTTGAAGATTTCTCGCTTGATTTGGTACTCAAGATGTTGGATTTGGAGTGGAATTAGGGTTAGGGTTTCCTACAAGATTTCTCACTAATCTTGAGGAAGAAGAAGATGGAGAAAGAGAATGGCTAAACTAAAATGGGTTGAATCTATCACTCTCTAGGGTTTCATATATTGTGAGATATGAGAAATGAGAGAGCCTAGGGTCCTATTTATAGAACTAGGTCTAGGTTTGAATTAGACTTTCCCTCCCAAAGTTTGTTAACAAGTTTGTTGGGGTTTAGCTTAGGGTTTAAGCAAGGGTTTAGGAAAGTTCTAGAAGTTCTAGGCTAGTTTAGGAGCTTGATGATCTGGTGGAAGTGTCTGGACTCTTCTGGACTTTTGTATGCATTTTTGAGCTGCAGGTACTAACACAGGAGTTTTGGTGAAGTTTGAGGAGCTAAGTCTCTGGATCCGCCGCGCAACCGCCGCGTGAGGTGGCTTTGGGCCGCGCTTCCGCCGCGCAATGGTGGCCTCGGGAACTGTGCTTTCTGCAGTTGCTTTGTACTGCTGTATAGATTATTCTTTGATGTTAAGAATTGCAGTAGCCCTTCTATGTTGATACCAGATTTGCTTTCAATGAGTTTACGAGCAATTGTAATGGTCGAGCAATGTATTGATCGAGCAAGTATCTCTTTTCCTGCATAGACTTCAAAATAGGGGTTGCAAGATATAGAAAATATGCTATGTAATGCAATGCAGTTAATTTCCCTAGAATTTCCGGTTTTAAGGTCGAATACATGTAATTTGATATTTTGCGACCGATTAGCTAATATGTGAATTATGAATACCGTACTCTCCTATATGTATGCAGATGACAAGGAAATTGCCGGTTAAAATATGCAATATTTTCGACTGATCACTACCCTCATGACCCATTTCAAAATTTTCATCAAAACCCTATACTCTCTTCATTAAAAATGACCCCCACCCCATCCTCAACACATTGGACCAAGCAAAGTTGGATTTTGAAGATGTTGAGCAACTCAAGAAAATTCTTGAGTTGCCAAATGAGGTAAAATTGTAAACCTAGTTAAGTTATGGTGTGTAGTATACCCTATTGTTAGTTTAGAGTTAAATCGGTGTTGATTAGTGATGTTTGAAAAATTCAAGAGAGGGTTGGGTGTTTGTGTGGGATCATGATATGTAGTGGGTATCTACAAGACCTTAGTGGTGTTTTTACTGGCCTAGACCCAGGATTAGAACCAAAACACGAACTTAGAACTTTCCGACATCGGTTAATTGACAGTTTGTGAGTGTATATGGGAATCTGGGATGACCCAAGACCATTATAAAATAAGTTGCCATTACAGAGATACGTGCAGGCACTGAGGAACCTACCCTAGAAATCTGAGACCTCCACCCCATTTTCTGGTCGCAGATTTATTGATTTGGGCCGCAATTTGCGGCCATGTTGTGAGGAAACGTGTTGAATTTTGGACCATAGCTTTGTTAGATGATATCAAGAGCAACCCTGTATGCAAAATCCCCTAGTTTGGCCTAGGGTGAAATCTCTAAGTTTCTATTTTCATGTTTTGCGATTCTGAAACTTGGGTTTTGGTATTTGATATTGTATTTAGTCGTTGGATGTTTGTACGTCAACGACGAGGGATAATTGGTTAATTTTGCATGCGTAGGATATGGGTTCTAACCTATGAGCGCACCGTGTGCTGTATTGGTTTTCCGGACTTGATTTTAATAGCATTGCGATTGTATATTGATTGTAGGTACTTTCGCGTGGATTTCGAGACGACGAAGCGCATCGACTACGCCTGAACAAGGAGTTCTGCAGGTGAGTAGATTTATATCTACGGGGGAAGTCGGGTGGATGGCGTATAGCACCCCCGCAAATTATGAATGGAGACCGATCTATAGAATACAGTCGTAGAAACCTATATTAGGAAACTATGGATTGGGTTAAAAAAGATAGTTAGAGATGAAATGAAGAGTTATATATATATATATCGAGATATGAGATGGAAGCTATATGGATATGGCTCTTAGACCTAATATGATAGAAATGATGTCTCGAATTGATAAATAAGGATATGAAAAGTGAATGTGAATCACGACATATAGATATGTAGTTATAGAAGAATAAGTATGAGATTTATAGTAGCATGATATGAGATTAATAAGCTAGAATGTATATGTAAGATGACTTAATGTGATGAAAAGGATATACGATGTGATATGATGACTTGATTGATATGTCGGTATACGGATGCGAGTCGATATGAGATGATTGATACCTTTGCCGGTCCCCTGATATGAGATTGTTATGGATGTGACCTGGGATATAAGTATATAGATATATATAATGTTGTGAATCATGAGTGATATGCCATACGAGACGTTAGGTCCGTACCCTCATTGTCTTATAGGTTGATAGAATCCCTAATCGTTTAATGCCGCCGTACGATGGATTACCGTACGTGATGAGTTTGACTTGATGATTGACCCATACTCTTGACTAGAGGATGCCGTACGATGTATTATACCGTACGTGATGTTGTAAGGCTGGATGCCGATTGATAGATTCTCCGACTCGATTATGTTATAGATACGTATACCTTATAGCATCACACTCACGATTTACTTTATGCCACGTTCAGGATATTCTCATTTGCATTACATATACCTGTTTTAGTATACCTACACCATTATCGATGATGCGTATATTACACTTACACAGATTTTCCGGCTCACACACTTTCATCATCGATAATTGCTATATCACTTACACAGTAGAATTACCCCATCGTATGCTATGTTTCATGATATACTGATATGTTCACATCATTGTTCCATGTTGCATGATATACGGATATACTTACATTTCTGTTATATGCTGCATACATCATGCTTTATGATTATACGCATTGAGATATGCCGTTTTCATGAGTTTTCTGGATTTGAGAACCGTGGTTATTTCAAAAGAAAGTATGTATTGTTTTAAAAACCCGGTTTCTCTTGATATGATATTTCAGTGCGTCCACCATACGTTTTCTCGGTTCTAAGACGTGTGATATATGAAACCCAATTCGAGGAGTTGGATCATCCATTTGCGGGTTCATGGTGGACCCGGTATGGTATCCAGGGACGAGAATGGAAGGTTGTGCAGTAGACGATGAGCTTGGCAGAGGGACTACTACCTACCGGTGATTGTATTTGGGCTCGGCGGTTATCCGGAGGATACCGACCGGAGTCGTGTGATGATATGGGCCTATCTGGACTGACGGAGCCCGTAGGCCGATCCGGACTGACGGAGCCCGAGATATTGATATGGGCCAATCCGGACTGACGGAGCCCGAGAGATATGAGGATTTACGTGTCGATGTTGGACACGGGTTTCATGATGTTTCGAGTATCGATGTTAGACACTCAAGTTCCATGATTTTGATGTGTCGTTGATGGACACGCGTTGATTGATATCCTCATATTCACATGCATATGCTTTCATGATATTTACATGCATGATATTGTTGTGTCATTGACGTAGATGAGATCCACAGACATACATGCATTGATTATATGGTTGGATGATATCCACATGCATATAGGCATTGAATATGGTATTGGCACATATGCAGATACAGTCACCCTAGATATCATAGTATTACCTTTATGATATAGTTGAACTAAGAAATCGTTGTTTTATTCGATTTCTACCTGATGATGTTTTGTACTCACGAGTTGGCAACTCACCCCCGTTGTGCCACAGTTCTTGCAGGTTGACCGCATGGATCAGTAGCGGCGTCGCTGGCACACAGTTGCATTCGGATGATTGCTTTGGTAGGTGGTACATGTTGGATCGTACCACTCTTGTATTTATTATTCCTGTTGTATCTAGTTAACTCCGTCAATTAGAAACTAGTATTTGTATAAGTAGCGAGACTTAGAAAGACTTGTAGTTGCGAGGCTTGAGCGATGGGTTATATGTTCGCTTGGTGGGTTTGATGCTTGCTTTACATTATTCTTTGTATGGATCTTCACCGTTGGGCGTCGTATACTTTATTATGACTTGCGTGGTTGTGATTCCGCCGATTGGCGAAGAGCTAGCTCCCGTTTGGGGATGCCTTTATTGTTGTTATGTATATGTGGTTTTTGATCAAAAAATACAAAGGAGGTGCTGCCCAAATTTTTTTTAAAAGATGAAATATGTTTTTCAACTAATAAAATCCACTTGCATTTTTCATGTTCCATTATCTATGCATTTAAGAAAACCTTTGATTTCATCATACCTTTATTTCAAAACTTCACCTCTTTTATTTTCTTTAAAAGGTTTAGATTTCTGGGCTTCGGCTTACTTAATTTACGTTACGCCTTTAGACGTGGCGTGATTTAAGTGCCAGTCACGAGCTAATATTTTCGGTTCGTGACAAAATTGGTATCAGAGCACTTAGTTTAACCTTGGTTTGAGTCTAGGTTTGACTATTTGGAGTCTGGGACGTAATTTATTTCGGAACCTAGGCTTGACCTTACGGAACTTAGACTTGAACGGTGGGGTATTAGACCCAAACTTTCATTACATAGGTTGACCCTGATTGATGAAATAGGTAGCTTGAATAGAGTGACGTACCGTACGTATGTTCCGCGACATATTTATGATACGATACTCCACTTAAGAAACCTTAGGATGTACATATTTTGAGATCTGTGATTCTCATCGCCCCCTTGATCATACATCCATTTAAGATCCTTGATTCTATTCGTTTCCATGATCATACTCTCACTGATTCTGTTTCTCCTTATGATCATGTATCCATTTTGGGATCTGTTGATTCTTTTCATCCCTTTGATCTATTTTCGTCGATACTTGATTGAGGTTCCTGTCACCATGGTTTGAGCGCAGATTGAGCTGCAACTAGTGATGCGGTCAGGGCGAGCTCGTCATGGACGAGGACTGACCATCGTGTTTTCTGGTGACATGGGAACGTATCAATCTAGTGTTTGTGTTGTGACCTCTCGTTTGAGGAGAGTGTTCGGTTTTGCACCGGATGATCGGGCCATTGTTAGAGACTGCCTGTTGTGAGAGGACTGTTGATGTACAACCTACCTCAGGGATTGTGATTTCGTCTACCGTGCAGACAGATGACCCAGCTGTTGCTGAGATTGATGGGATGTCACTTTCAGAGCTTATGAGCTGAGATCGCTGGAGCTTTCAGGCAAAGATGTGGCAGTATATAGCTAGTCTATCTTGAGTTGAGAGACGAAGGTGATTCGTCAGATTTGATGCGCCGACGCAGGCTCAGTTGAGTTGAAGATTTCCAGTATGGAGAATCTTACTCGGATCTAGAGTAAATCGATCCATAGATGACGTTGTTCGTCGGATGCTCCGATAGGAGATCGGTAAGTTGACCAGTTTCGGATAGAGGACCTCACCCAGATGCATTGTGAGTTGATCGAGAACGGACGAGTATTGAGTATTCCTCTGATGGTTGGGATGAGTTCCCAAGGACGTATTCGGCTAGATATCTTCTACAGAGTGATGAAGATACCGAGTTTATGATTTCGAGTCCGTGTGAGAGATTCCAGATTGACCGCAGCCGAGGGCGAATTGCAGTACGCAGATAGCAAGACGTGACGTCGAAGTGGATGATAATAAAGACGAGTGGAACAAAAGGTTCGTGCGAGATGTTAACGAGCTGTTGTTACTCTCCATTGACACTAGAGATCGGATATGTACAAAGGCGTTGGGATACGGCCAGTTCTCGAGGAAATGCTGTGATGAGAACGCAGATGTCCAGAAAATGAGAAAATATTATGCAAGAGTACCAGCCTCCGTATAGTTCGGCATAGGCGAGATCGGAAGAGACCTTAAGCAGATTCCTTTCAGGACACTGCTGCGATAACATTTGCACCGAGGATCAGTTGTGTCACGTGTATTCAGCGGGGCAGAGGCCGACGCCAGTGACGTGCTGCTTTATGAGTGGTCATGCTAATTGGACGAGAGATAACCAGAGGAGTGCCAGAGCGGAATCGTTTCCGTTAGCACACCTGACCAGGCCGACGAGCCGATGGATTTCGAGATTGGTAATCCACAGAGAAAATGAGGATCCAGAGACAGAGGATGCTAGACCGTGAGCAGAAGGCAAGCGGATGTTCTTGCTCCGCCAGTTTTGGGCGCACCGACATTTTTCAACATTGTAGGAGGTGTACCTCAATGTCATTTGTTACGATTTGTGTTTGTGATCCAAGTATCACGTATCGCTTGGATTTGAGTTTTTATGATTGAGTTTCATGATATTGTTTTCGTGCACCATGGCTGCACCAACTGGGTATTTACATTTTTGTGCATAGTTATTGCACTTGACATATATTTTACACACCGTTGTGTTGGTTTATGATTTATACATATCTATTGCACTTGATATCGGTTTTGTGCCTTGGTAGCACGTGTTTATGATTTTGTGGATTTCATACAGTAGATTTGATTTTTTCACTCGATATAGCTCACATTGCTTGCAGTGCATTGATACGTATTTTGTGCACATAGTTGCACACGTTTTTGATTTTATACACCTTGGTACACTCGGTATTGTTTTTATACGCATTTGAGTTATTGATGAGTCTCCGTGCATTTGTTGCACTCGATTTGTATTTCGTGCACTAGATGCACCGGATTTGTATTTCGTGCACTAGATGCACCCGATTTGTATTTCGTACACCAGATGCACCGGATTTGTATTCCGTGCACTAGATGCACCGGATTATATTCCGTGCATTTGTTGCACTAGATTTTTATTTCGTGTATTTGTTGCACTGTATTTATATTTTTGTGCATTGGTTGCACCAGATCGGTATTTCGTGCATTGGTTGCACTAGATTTATACTCCGTACATTGGTTGCACCCAATTTATGTATTTGAGCATTCGTTTTACCAGATTTGTGTTTTTGTGCGTGTTTGTACTTGATGTTTGTTTTCGTGCATGCTACAGCACTAGATGCTTTTTACGGACCTGACGCGCTTGGGTTGGATTTTTGCGCATATTAGGCGCTTGATATTGGATTTTGTGCGCATCGGATGCACTTGAGTGAGATTTTACTCATGCATGTTGGATGCCCCTGATTTAGATTTTTATCCGTGTATATTGGATGCGATTTCATTCGTGCATGACGAATGCACTTGATTGGATTTCCGCGCATGTTGGGCACATGATATGAGATGTGATTTTGTGCACACTGGATGCACTCGATTGGGATTTTCATTGTGCATGTTGGTTGCACTGGATTGAGATTTTCGTGCACTATAGATGTACTTGATATTGTTGTCGTGCACATCTGTTGCACTGGACAGATGCTTTCGTGCACACCCGTTGCACTTAGTTTTGCTTTCGTGCATATTGTGGCACTTGTATTTGGATTTGATTTCCATGCGCACCAGACGCACGTGATTGTTGGATACGCCTTTTGAGGCTGATTTTTCTCTTGAGCACTTTATTTTCATGATGATACTATATTATGTAGTAGCAGAACATGACTAATCTGAGGACAGTACCTGAGTACTTTGCATGCATAAAAAGTTTAATAAAAGGTTTTTAAAAAGGAGCTATAGTCTCGCTATTTTCTACGTGTTCGCGAGCGACACGAACATTTATAAAGGAAAACCTTTTGGGATATTTCAAAACGACGGGGCGTATATTTGAGCAAAACATATACGAAACTATATTTATTACTTTACAAATGAGCATCCGTCACTTGTGCCGTGAGTTACGCATCAAACGGCGATTCAGAGAAGATTTTGCATGTGTTTTATTCCGTTTTAAGAGATTTTTCCAAGGATGCGTACTATACACGTATTATAGTATTTGACTAGTGTATATTGGATTTCAGTAGTAGATTTCGAGATCTGTATCTCCATTGTAATTCCAAGGATATGCGTGCAAATCCAATGATTTGCGTGACGCTTGACGGAGTTCGATTTTTCAGTTTCGTACTCGTTTTCAGGCACACGCAATGCGATGCAGTCTTTCTATATCTTCCGTGATTTCGGAGCCCCGTGATTTGAACTGATTATTGAAATGTTTAGTATTTGGGGATTTAAATTTAAATTCGGGGACCGAATTTATTTAAGGGGGAAGATTGTAACATTTCAGAAAATATAAAATATTATTTTTGGAATTTAATATTAAAATAATATATTTCGCGAAAATTACCCGATCTGCGAATTTGGGGTTTTCGTAAAATGGTATAAATATATACAAATATTTATGAAATAATTGGAGATTAAAATGATTTGTTCATTTAAAAATATATTTATTGGATTTGGTATTTTTATAATTTATTATATGCAAGTTTAAAATTTAACTCGATTAGTGCCCTACTAGTCGCGATTAAACCAAATCCGTGTTTCTAGATTTTCTATGGTTAGTGCACCATGGCATGTTACTTGTTGTTTCATTTGCATTTGTGATATTGGATTTTATTATTGTGAGAAGAAAAAAGAAAAAATGAATTATTGAGGAGAGAGAAAGGGGGGACCACATCATGGCATGGGAGCATGCCATGAGAGAGAGTGAGAGTGAGAAAGAGAGAGAGGGAGAGGGCTGCCCCCATTCATTTCCCCCATTATTTTCTTCATCTCCTTCAACCTCAAGCTCCCTCCATCTTCTACCCTCATGACCCATCTCAAAATCTTCATCAAAACCCTATACTCCCTTCATTAAAAATGATCCCCACCTCATCCTCAACACATTGGGCCAAGCAAAGTTGGATTTTGAAGATGTTGAGCAACTTAAGAAAATTCTTGAGATGCCAAATAAGGTAAAATTGTAAATCCTAGTTAAGTTATGGTGTGTAGTATACCCTATTGTTAGTTTAGAGTTAAATCGGTGTTGATTAGTGATGTTTGGAAAATTCAAGAGAGGGTTGGGTGTTTGTGTGGGATCATAATCTGTAGTGGGTATCTACAAGACCCTAGTGGTGTTTTTACTGGCCTAGACCCGGGATTAGAACCAAAAAACGAACTTAGAACTTTCCGACATCGGTTAATTGACAGTTTGTGAGTGTATATGGGAATCTGGGATGACCCGAGACCATTATAAAATAAGTTGTCATTACAAAGATACGTGCAGGCACTGAGGAACCTACCCTAGAAACCTGAGACCTCCACCCTATTTTCTGGCCGCAGATTTATTGATTTGGGCCGCAATTTGCGGCCATATTAATTGTGAGGAAACGTGTTGAATTTTGGACCATGGCTTTGTTAGATGATATCTAGACCAACCCTGTATGCAAAATCCCCTAGTTTAGCCTAGGGTGAAATCTGGTAGTGGTTTTCCTAGGTTGCTGTTTTCATGTTTTGCGATTCTGAAACTTGGGTTTTGGTATTTGATATTTTATTTGGTCGTTGGATGTTTGTACGTCAACGACGAGAGATAATTGGTTGATTTTGGATGCGTAGGCTATAGGTTCTAACCTATGAGCGCACCGTGTGCCGTATTGGTTTTCCGGACTTGATTTTAATAGCATTGTGATTGTATATTGATTGTAGGTACCTTCGCGTGGATTTCGACATCGACTACGGCTGAACAAGGAGTTCCGTAGGTGAGTAGATTTATATCTACGGGGGAAGTCGGGTGGATTGCATATAGCACCCCCGCAGATTATGAATGGAGACCGATCTATAGAATACAGTCGTAGAAACCTATATTAGGAAATTATGGATAGGGTTAAAAAGGATAGTTAGAGATGAAATGAAGAGTTTTATATATATATCAAGATATGAGATGAAAGCTATAGGGATATGGCTCTTAGTCCTAATATGATAGAAATGATGTCTCGAATTGATAAATAAGGATATGAAAAGTGAATGTGAATCACGACATATAGATATGTAGTTATAAGAGAATAAGTATGAGATTTATAGTAGCATGATATGAGATTAATATGCTAGAATGTATATGTAAGATGACTTAATGTGATAAAAAGGATATACGATGTGATATGATGACTTGATTGATATGTCGGTATACGGATGCGAGTCGATATGAGATGATTGATACCTTTTCCGGTCCCCTGATATGAGATTGTTATGGATGTGATATGGGATATAGGTATATAGATATATATAATGTTGTGAATCATGAGTGATATGTCGTACGAGACGTTAGGTCCGTATCCTCATTGTCTTATAGGTTAATAGAATCCCTAATCATTTAATGCCGTCGTACGATAGATTACTGTACGTGATGAGTTTGACTTGATGATTGACCCATACCCTTGACTAGAGGATGCCGTACGATGTATTATACCGTACGTGATGTTGTGAGGCTGGATGCCGATTGATAGATTCTCCGACTTGGTTATGTTATAAATACGTATACCTTATATCATCACACTCACGATTTACTTTATGCCACGTTCAGGATATTCTCATTTGCATTACATATACCTGTGCTAGTACACCTACACCATTATCGATGATGCGTATGTTACACTTACACAGATTTGCCGGCTCACACACTTTCATCATCGATAATTGCTATGTCACTTACACAGTAGAATTGCCCCATCATATGTTTTGTTTCATGATATACTGATATGTTCACATCACTGTTCCATGTTGCATGATATACGGATATACTTACATTTCTGTTATATGTCGCATACATCATGCTTTATGATTATACGCATTGAGATATGCTGTTTTCATGAGATTTCTGGATTTGAGAACCGTGGTTATTTCAAAAGAAAGTATGTATTGTTTTAAAAACCCGGTTTCTCTTGATGTGATATTTCAATGCGTCCACCATGTGTTTTCTCTGTTCTGAGACATGTGATATGTGAAACCCGATTCGAGAAGTTGGATGATCCATTTGCGGGTTCATGGTGGACCTGGTATGGTACCCTCGGGACGAGAATGGAAGGTTGTGCAGTAGACGATGAGCCGGCAGAGGGACTACTACCTACCGGTGATTGTATTTGGGCTCGGCGGTTATCCGGAGGATACCGACCGGAGTCGTGTGATGATATGGGCCGATCCGGATTGACGGAGCCCGAGATATTGATATGGGCTGATCCGGACTGACGGAGCTCGAGGGCCGATCCGGACTGACGGAGCCCGAGAGATATGAGGATTTACGTGTCCATGTTGGACACGGGTTTAATGATGTTTCGAGTGTCGATGTTGTACACTCAGGTTCCTTGATTTTGATGTGTCGTTGATGGACACACGTTGATTGATATCCTCATATTCACATGCATATGGTTTCATGATATTTACATACATGATAATATTGTGTCATTGATGGACACGTGGATGAGATCCACAGGCATACAGGCATTGATTATATGGTTGGATGATATCCACATGCATATAGGCATTGAGTATAGTGTTGGCACATATGCAGATACGGTCACCCTAGATATCATAGTATTACCTTTATGATATAGTTGACCTAGGAAATCGTTGTTTTATTCGATTTTTACCTGATGTTGTTTTCTACTCACGAGTTGGCAACTCACCCCCGTTTTGCTACAGTTGTTGCAGGTTGACCGCAGGGATCAGTACCGGCGTCGCTGGCACACAGTTGTATTCGGGTGATTGCTTTCGTAGGTGGTACATGTTGGATCGTACCACTCTTGTATTTATTATTCCTGTTATATCTAGTTAACTCCGTCAATCAGAAACTAGTATTTATATAAGTAGTGAGACTTAGCAAGACTTGTAGTTGCTAGACTTGAGCGATGGGTTATATGTTCGCTTGGTGGGTTTGATGTCTTTCTTTACATTATTCTTTGTGTGGATCTTCGCCGTTGGGCGTCATATACTTTATTATGACTTGTGTGTTTGTGATTCCGCCGATTGGCGAAGAGCTAGCTCCCGTTTGGGGATGCCTTTATTGTTGTTATATATATGTGGTTTTTGATCAAAAAATACAAAGGTGGTGCTGCCCAAATTTTTTTTAAAAGACGAAACATATTTTTCAACTAATAAAATCCACTTGCATTTTTCATGTTCCATTATCTATGCATTTAAGAAAACCTTTGATTTCATCATATCTTTATTTCAAAACTTCACCTCTTTTATTTTCTTTAAAAGGTTTAGATTTCTGGGCTTCGGCTTACTTAATTTACGTTACGCGTTTAGACGTGGCGTGATTTAAGTGCCAGTCACGAGCTAATATTTTCGGGTCATGACAGGAACATTGGAAGAAGGACTGTCAGGCCCTAAAAGCCAAGAATCAGGGCACGAAGCAAGTTGTGGCTTCAACTTTAGGTGTGTTTGTGATTGAAAAATGTTTCTCTATAAACTCTACTTCCTGGGTATTGGATACCAGATCAGGATCTCATATTTATAATTCATTACAGGAGCTGAGAAGCCGTAGAGTTTTGAGGAAAGGTGATATGACCCTCAGGGTTGGCAACGATGCCAGTGTGGATGCTGTTGCAGTAGGATAATATCACTTAGGATTGGCGAGTGGACATATTTTGTTATTGCGTAACTGCTTTTGTGTACCCAGTATGATATGCAATATTATATCTGTATCTTTGTTATCTAATGAAGGATATAATTTTGCACTTGTAAGAAATATTATAAATATTCACCTAAATTAAGAAATGGTTGGGTCAGGTACACTTAGTAATAGAATATATATTCTCAATCAACATCAAGTTTTCAATATCCAAAACACACTAAAAAGAAAAGCTTCATAATCAAACCAAGCTTTCTTATGGTATTGTAGACTTGGTCATATCAATGAAACACGACTGACTAAGATACATAAAGAAGGATACTTAGATCCGTTTGAGTATCAATCATATGCAACTTGTCAATCATGTATCAGAGTAAAGATGACAAAAACTCCGTTCATTGGACACGGAAAAAAAGCTACTGAGCTCCTGGAACTCATACACAGCGACATGTGTGGGCCAATGTCTACGCATGCAAGAAGTGGCTATTCCCACTTCATTACTTTCACAGATGATTTCTTAAGGTATGGACATGTATTCTTAATGAAACATAAATCCAAGGCCTTTAAGAAATTCCAAGAGTATAAGAATGAAGTGGAAAAGCAAACCGGCAAAAGTATCAAGATACTCTGATCCAATCAGGGTTGTGAATACTTAAGTGCCGTGTTCCTGGAATATCTAAAAGAGAATGGAATTCTCTCTCAGCTTACTCCTCCATTCACACTGTTCCCCTCCGAAGGACGGCGCGACAGGGACGTCTTGCCTGAGATTCGGAGCAGATGCTATTTGGTGTCATCCGTCCACCTCTCCGAAGATGCCAAGTTGATTTATGGCACCGTATATCGAAGGTTTAGACGGATGCGGCCGATGTAGCAGACTTCGTCAGATTCCCCCTCGTTCGAGGGGTTTTTGATTGTGGAGACGCTCTTCCCTGCAGGCGTAAGCCCCCGCAGTTAATTACGCTACCGCATCGCGGTAACAACTTTCTCCTTCTCCAGCTGGTCACTTCGTGTCGTGGGTGTTTGTTTTGTTTGTGGTTTCCCGTGGATTGTATACGGAGACTAATTTATATGGTCGCCCGTAGGACGTGGATTAGTCCAAATCCGTATTTTCTTAGATTTGGGTTTGGGGTTTTGGTTTAAGGATACGTTAGCCATATTTGAGACTAAGATCAACTTAAACGTTTGTTAAGGATACGTTCGTCTAATTTGAGACTAAGATCAGCTTAACAGGATCATTTAGATCCGACAAAAGAGCATATGGGGGCTCTATTGTTCTAGTTTAGGGACATAGTGGTCCATTGCCAGTTTAGGGACATGGTGGTCCAACATTCCCATTTTGGGGACGAATATTGGTTTAAGGACATCATAGTCCATGAGTTTAAGGACCCCACAGTCCGTAGCAATGTGTGGTTGTCGGGACCCGTCACCTCTCTGACGACATTGAAGGATTACAACGACAAATATCAGAGGAGTTCAGAGATGTACCCTTGAACCAGGTGTAAATTGATTTGGGAGAACAGTTGTGCTCAGTTCAATTTAATTTGAGGACTTACGGCCAGAATTGGGTTAAATCCATTTGAAAATGTTTAACATGAATGCACAGCATTGGGCTTTTCAATTAAATGCACAACATTTAGATTAGGCCTGTTAGGCCTTTTAATTGGGCTCTGCCCCCTTTTAATAATGCATTGCATTTGTTTTGGTCTGTTAGACCTTTTAATTGGGCTCTGGCCCTTTTTAATAATGCAGAGCATTTAATGGTCTGACAGTGCGCGACGTGGCCTGTCAGGCGCTCTGCGCCAGTTAAAGAGCGCAGGGCGCCAGCACATGTGGAGGTGACACGTGTCACGCTCTGGTGAGCGCAAGTCTGTTAGCGCAGTGCGCTGCGCTAGTGCGCTTCTGACACGTGGCGGGCTCTGGTGCAGTGCGCCAACCCAAGAGCGCAGTGCTCTGTTTTTTAAGAGCGCAAGGCGCTGATTGACATGTGGCGCTCTCTGGTGACTTGCGCCAGTCCAAGGAGCGCAACAGCGCAAATCAAGAGTGCAAGGCACTGTACAGTAGCGCAGAGCGTATCTTGATCAAATTTAAATCAAAGAAAAGAATCTTTTTAGAGGTTCTATCTCAAGATTCAAGAACCGATGGTTCATCAAAAGGCAATGCCTTTATATAAATCAAAAGATCTAAAATTGAAGTAAGTTACTTCTTTTTTCTTTTACTGGATCTTTATGATCTTCTTTTTTTATTGGAGATCTTGATCTTGTTCTTAGATCATTGATCTTTTTAGAAGAAATTCTTCTTTTATCAAAGGTTTACCTTTTTTCTCTTTGAGTTTTTCTCAAAGTTTGCAGAGGAGCTCTGTATGTCCATGTCTCTCTTTTAGACTTGGAGTCTAGGGACCTATATATAGGGCCAATTAGTTTGTTAGGTTGATTACAGAGATCTTTCTCTGATTAATTTGGGGATGTTTCCCCACAGTCGGATCTTTGATCCTAAGGCTTCTGTTTTATAGAAGACAATCTTCTTGTTTTTTTAACAAGATTAAAAAGATCTTTCTATAATTTTAATTCTGATTAAATAATTTATTATTTAAGTTTTAGTGCTGGCACAGTTGGCGCAAGTGCACCTGCGCTTGACACGTGTCGCGCAGCGCAGAGCGCAGCGCAACTGCGCTGACACGTATCGTGCAGTGCAACTGCGCTAGCGCAACTGCGCTGACACGTGTCATGCAGCGCAGAGCGCAGCGCAACTGCGCTGACACGTGTCGCGCAGCGCAGAGCGCAAATCATCTGAAGCGTTGCTTCCTTTATTTTAAATTTTAAATTTTAAAACAGAGTCTTGCTCTAATTGAGGGAAACGGAAGCGTTGCTTCATTTCCCGTCTTGGAATTTGAACAGAGCTTTGTTCTGATTGGGGGAAACAAATGCCCCCCACCGTTGCGCTTACGTGGCCCCAGATGTGAGCGCAGCGGTGGCAGAATTCCAACCGTTGCGCCATCTTTTGGAAGTTGAAACGGCTTTCAATGCCTATAAATAGGACCTTTGATCTCTTAGATGATTTTCATCTCTTCATAAGATTTTTTATTCAGAGCCTCGCTCTATCATTCAAGCACTTTTAAAAGTTAAAACTCTAGAAAATTTCTAGGTAAAAATTAAATTAGATTAAATTAAATTAATTTTAAGAGCCTTGCTCTCAATAGATCCCTGATCTAAAGAAAACCCATTTAGGGTTTCATTAGCAGAGCTTTGCTCTATAGGTCTAAAGGGATCTAAAGAGAACTAAAGAGAACCCTATTAGGGTTCCATCAATAGAGCTTTGCTCTCTAAAAGGATTTTTCTTGTGTTTTCTTAATTCATTAATGAGGCTTTGCTCCTTCCAAATCATATAGTCTTGATGAATTATATCATCTTGCTTAATCAGTCTGTCTGCTAATTTTGTTAATTTTCTTTTACAGGAGTAATGGATGCCCACATGTACGACCTTGATGAAATCATCTCTTACGGAGACATCCGCCGTCTCGGCCGTTCTCAGAATCGAGAATTCACAAACGCCGAGTGTGCCGAAATCATGAGTCGCTTCGACGCATACAATGGTCAATTGCTTCCTCGATGCTCCCGTCTCCTGAAGCTTATTGTGGGAGCAATTTGGGAAGCGCTTCCCTTATTCTTTACCGGCGTGCCGCTCAGGATGTTAGATGCCGCCGAGGATAAGGTTCACTCGGTGTACCTGATGAACCTAATCTCGAAGAGACGGCGAGACAATCTTGTCGATCTCCTGCACCAGGCCTTTCAACAGTCCGCCATACTTGCTGCTTATCGGAGGGTGGAGGACATCAGTGGGGATCCCGACGCTCGTGCTCGCGAAAGAAAGCACACTAGGATGGTACGCCAGGCTTGGAAAGTCCTGGATAAGGTCACTTTCGAGTTCCTCAATCCATGTCCTGAATTTGAGGTTTTGCTATTGTAATCATTTGGATAATGTCTTTGTTTATTTCTTTATAATTGTAAGAACCTTTCCGAGTATGAATGACAGATCTTTTGCCTCCTTCCTTTCATTTTCTGCTTTGTTATTGGCATATTCCTTAAGTAAGCATAGCCTGTAGGTGATATAGAACATTCCGTCTTGAATACTTTTGGGAGTAGTGATGGCTTAGGAAGCAGGTTCAGATCTGCTACCTAAGACTTTTCAACTTTATGAGCCGTGAGGGTCTCATAAAGACTTTTCTCCCTACGAGTCGAGAGGATCTCGTAGGTGTATTTTCTCCTTAGGAATCGTGAGGATTCCTAAGTGGGTTTTCTTTTGAGAGTCGTAAAGATCCCACAAGAGAATTTTCTTCCTTACCAGTCGAGAGGACTCGTAAGTGATTGATGAGTTGATCTACTCCCGAGTTAATGCATTGCTTCAACAGGGAGTCAAGGGTTGACTTTGGGTTGTCTGTGCACCGCCGAGTTATGGAACTGGGAACTTTGCCACGGCTCCGCTTTGCTGACGTTGTATATTCCTGCAGAGACACTGATTTCTCTGTGGGTCGGCGCGAATCGAGATATTCTCGTCAAGGACGCTGATTTCCCTGAATTAAGGTATTTGCCAAGGACACTGATTTCCTCGGGGTTGAGACGAATTGAGGTATTCCTGCAAAGACACTGATTTCTCTGCGGATCGACGCGAATCAAGATGCTCTTGTCAAGAACGCTGATTTCCTTGAATCGAGGTATTTGCCAAGGACACTGATTTCTTTGGAGTTGAAACGAATCGAGGTATTCCTGCAAAGACACTGATTTCTCTGCGGGTCGACGCGAATCAAGATGCTCTTGTCAAGGACGCTGATTTCCCTGAATCGAGGTATTTGCCAAGGACACTGATTTTCTCGGAGTTGAAACGAATCGAGGTATTCCTGCAAAGACACTGATTTCTCTGCGGGTCGACGCGAATCAAGATGCTCTCGTCAAGGACACTGATTTCCCTGAATCGAGGTATTTGCCAAGGACACTGATTTCCTCGGAGTTGAAACGAATCGAGATATTCCTGCAAAGACACTGATTTCTCTGCGGGTCGAAATGAATCGAGCAGTTCTCGCAAGAATATCCTAACGTCACAGTCAACCTCTGCTCTTTACGACAGAGGTCCGTTAGGGTCTGTGGTACTTAGGGTTTTGTCCGTCGTACCGTCGCGTTGGCTGATGTATTCCTCGATAGGCAGTCTTGCTGTTCAAGCAGCCTTGCGATTGTCGTGTCTCCGATCCCTTCTAGGGCTGGACAAGACGTCTTCAAGCAATCCTCCTAGGCAGTTTGACCATCGGAAGAGTAAGCGTTAGGAATTTTGCCATACCGCTTTTTACTTGAGGTTAGGCTCATTTTGGAGAGCCCCGATGAGTCATAACCACTCCGCGCTGGTGTGGGATGATCTCCGATAGTCTTTCAGGCTTTATATGACTTGCCGTTAAGACCCTGAAGCTAGGAATTTGGCCTTTGCTTCGTTTGTTGGCATTGCGTCTGCTGTATCGAAACGAATGTTGTGGTTGTGTCTAGGTTGCTGGTGAACCGTCGAGGTTTGGAACTAGGGATTTTGCCGTGGCTCCTTTTGGTGATGTTGCGTCTGCTGTGTCGAGACGAACATCGAGGTGGTGACCACTCCGCACTGGTGCGAGATGATCTTCGATTGTCTTTCAGGATTTATATGACTTGCCGTTAAGACCCTGAAGCTAGGAATTTGGCCTTCGTTTCGTTTGCTGGCATTGCGTCTGCTGTGTCGAGACGAACGTCGAGGTGGTGACCACTCTGCACTGGCGCAAGATGATCTCCGATTGTCTTTCAGGATTTATATGACTTGCCGTTAAGACCCTGAAGCTAGGAATTTGTCCTTCGCTTCGTTTGTTTTGTCATGTCCGAATCCTGTTGGAGGAAGGACACTATTGTTGACATTGCATCTGCTGTATCGAGGCGAATGCTGAGGTGGAGCTGGGATTTTGCCGTCACTCCGCTTTACTGACCATGGGGTCTTTTGTTGACATTGCATCTGCATCCTGCTGGACTGCAAAGGAACGTCGTTGTTGATATTGTGTCTGCTGTAACGAGACGAATGCTGAGGTGGAGCTGGGATTTTGCCGTCACTCCGTATTGTTTCGACTATGAGGTCTTTCGTAGACGTTGCATCTGCATCCTGCTGGACTGCGAAAGAACGCCATTGCTGATTCTTAGGCTGTAGATATTGCCGTTAAGCTTTGGAACTAGGGACTATGCCGTGGCTCCGTTTCGTTGCGACTCTGAGGTCGGTTGTTGACGTCATGTCTGCATCTGGTTGGAGTGAGGAGAAATTTCGTTGGTGATCTCTAAGTTGTCAATATCGACG
Source organism: Agapanthus africanus (assembly GCA_030015575.1). Lineage (NCBI taxonomy): Eukaryota > Viridiplantae > Streptophyta > Magnoliopsida > Asparagales > Amaryllidaceae > Agapanthus > Agapanthus africanus. The sequence goes on from CM057339.1 coordinate 726,704,829, forward strand.
TCGAGACCCTGAAGCTAGGGATCTTCCTTCGCTTCGTTTGTTGACATTGTGTCTGCAATATTGCGACAAATGTCGAGATTGTCTCTAGGCTGTCTATGAACCGTCGAGCTTTGGCTTCGCTTTCTGGTGGAGCCTGTTGGGAAGGTATGGTTCCCTCTTTATTTGTGCCCCTGGATTGTATACAGGGATTGATGTGATCTCACCTGTAGGGCAAAAGTTTCATTCATTTTTTTATATTATCATTTTATTTCCGCGATGCTCTATTATTTCAGTTTTTATATCGCGAAGGTCGCGATTGCCCAATCATTTCGGCTATTTTTTGCGGTGCCCAATCATTTCGGCTATTTTTATTTTTACCCGCTGCTTTTTATTGCGAGCTGCCCAATCATTTCGGCTGTTTTTTTTACTCGCTGCTTTTTATTGCGAGTTGCCCAATCATTTCGGCTGTTTTTGTATGCATACATTTTTACTTGTTGATTTCGTTGCAAGTTGCCCCATCATTTCGGTTATTTCATATGCATTTTTGGCTCGCTGATTTTTTATCGCGAGTGTGGAACTTGGAATCTGATGCCAATCTTAGTATCAGCATCGCTACGACTGGAATATTGCCATGAGCGAATCATCATTTGCCATGAAAGGACTTGGAATTTGATACCGATTTAGACATCAGCATCGCTACAACTGGGATGTTGCCAGGAGCGAATCATCATTTGCCTCTGTCGATGTTGAACAAAGGTGGCTTAGTAAACAGGGTTAGGATCCTGTCGACTAAGGCTTATGACTTCATGAGCCGTATGGGTCTCACAAAGGTATTTCTCCCTACAAGTCGTGAGGATCTCGTAGGTGTGTTTTTCCTTAGGAATCGTGGGGATTCCTAAGTGTATGTTCTCTTATAAGTCGTAAGGATCCTACAAGAGTGCTTTCTCCTTATAAGTCGAGAGGACTTACAAGGGCTGTTCACCATGCGAACATATCCCCAGTCACGGATGGGACTTGGTTAGGGAAATGTTTATTCGCGCCCGTGGATTGTATACAAGGGTCAGTATTGAGCCACTTGTAGAGCAATATCGAAGGTCGTGAGGGTTTGCTTAAGAACTGGTTCAGGTCTCTGTAACTTAAGACTTTCAAATCTTATGAGCCGTGAGGGTCCCATAAGAGAGTTCTCCTTACGAGTCGTGAGGATCTCGCAAGTGTAATTTCTCCTTAGGAATCGTGAGGATCCCTAAGTGTGTTGCTCCCTTGTGAGTCGTAAGGATCTCACGTCGGTGGTTTCTCTTTACAAGGTCGAGAGGACCCTGTAAGTGTCTTTTAACGAGATTGTGCCCTTTCGGGTTTTCACAAACACTCGCCGGTAGCCCTGCTGTTTTTACTCACGGAGCCCTTTCGGATTTTCATCCATGCCCATTTTGCTTATGGACATACTGTCTTTTTTTCTTTTTTTTTTTCACGTCAGCCTGAAGATGCCGCGGTAGTAGTTTAAAGACGTTTCGGTCATTAGCTAGTTTTAGGACATAGTGGTCCATGGGGCTTTCTCTATGAATGAGCATGATGCCCCCGGCATGTCCATCTTTTTCGGAGCATGTGGTTGTGGCGGTCTCACCTTCCAGTTTTCGGACAGCGCGAACTTGCCCTGTTGGTATTGGTCTTCGACCCAGGTTTTGAAGATGTAGTAATTTTCGATCGGATGGCCCAATACTCGGTGGTAAGGGCGGTAATTAGGATCGTTGACGTCGTTCGGTCACGTTGGGTGTCTCGACTCCGGTAGAGTGATGAGCCCATTGCGCACTGCCAGTTTAAACAGTTTCCTTGTTTTATCCCGGGGAAACGAGTAAGGACGTCTCAACTTCTCATCGAGGGATTGCCGCTTGTTGCTTTGGCGAACAACCGGTCTCGGGTCACTCGGTTGTTGTTGAGCGTTGGCGACGAAGGTTGCTTTCCCTTTGCCCTTTTCATTCCAAGGCTCCGTCTTTGAAGAGGAAGGCCTATGGCCCATCTGGTCCATTTGGGCTAATTTGTCAATCAAGACCTGGAACGTGGTTGGTTTAAAGAACATCATGAACTGTGAAATAGTTGCATGAGAATCTAAGGTGCCCACGAACATGCCCACCGCTGGTGCTTCTTCGATGCGCTGTTTGCACTTCGACCACAAGTTCCGCCATCTGATTGCATATTGAACCCAAGATTCGCCCGGCTTTACTCTTGCATTGATCAAAACTGTTATTGGAGTACGCTCGCTGGCGCTTGCGAAACGCTGGGTAAACAACAACTCTATTTCAGCCTAAGTTTTGACGGAGTCGTTCGGGACCATTCAAACGCCATCTCCGATAAGCTGCCGACGAATTGGCGAAGCAGGAGTTTATCATCGCCGCCGGTGTTGCCACAAAGAACCCTGAACTGGGCAACATGTTGATGGGGATTTCCTGTCCCCTTGTAGACATGGAATTTTGGGATCGTGTAGCCCGGCGGGTATTTGGTCTGATCATACCAGCTCGGATATGGTCGCCCCGTTTTGACAACTTGACCGGCCGCCTCATTTGCCTGGTGGACTCGTATCTGATGAGCTATATAGTCATCCAAGGCAGCTTTGGAAATTGTCTCCTCCTTGGCCGTTGAAAGAGCCGGCGGTGGATTTGACGTTTCTCCTCTGTCATCTTCGAGGACAATCGGAGGATCTTCAGCAGGAGGATCCTGCTGGATCATCATACCCACCATGTCTTGGAACAGAAGGGTCATTCGTTTTATATTGGCTGCTTGTTCCGCAGCCTCTTTGTCCTTCTTTTCCAGTATTCTCCGAAGGAATTCGGCATCGGTTTCTTGCTCCTGGCGTTGATCCGAGGATGCTTCCGGGCTTTCTTTTGGCCCGGTGAGCGCGGCCATCGTAGTCATCATTTCTTGGAGCTTCTGCTGCTGCTCTTGAGCCTTAGTCACTGATCGCGTAAGCGGTCGATGACCTGTGGATATACGGCTATCCTCTTTCCCGGACGCCATGTAGACGGTATGTACTACCATGCCCCCGGACTTAGGGCGTTTGGGTTCAGTGCTTTTGACTTTTTTCGCCGGCACAGGGATCTTCTCCGACCTTCTTTTCTCAGGAGCGGTCGAAGTTGAGGGGGCCGTTGTTGTGGGCACTCAGGTGGCCGTCGTCTTCCGTTGCTTAACAGGGCGGTTTTCTTCCTGTCGTACTTTCGACTTCTTATGCTGATGGGAGAAATTCAGATCAATCACCGATTCCCAGACTCGTCACCAAGTCTTGTAGATTTTGGAAGACAGCCGTTGAGGAGATTGCTCCGTTTTTGTTTCTACGACGGTATCTACCGGTGGCGGAGATCTTTTGAGCACAACAGTTGGTGAATTCCTGCGTACCCTGTTTAGCAGCTCAAAGTTGTTCCCTGTTGGAACAGCAGCATTAATTTCCATCGTTGGAGCTGGTGGAGTTAGCCCCGAGGGGGAGTTGCCCCCAGCTTTCCTTACCCGGTGCCAGTGACGACGGCGAGCATGTCGCGCGATTGGAGTTGGTTTAGCCGTAGGGTGACCTCCTCATGCCCCCTGTGTTGGTCAGAATTCGCTGGTATCAGCCTTTTAAAGACCGACGTCCGTTGAATGGGGATGGTCAACCTATCAAAAGCAGACTTCCGAGTAGGGGAAGCAATCTTGGTGATTTCGCCTGGAACGGGAGCAAGGATGGCTATCCGCTTCGGGATAATGCCTTCTAGTATTGCAGGCTTCTTCATGGGCCCGTTGGAGCTCTGGCTTAGTCTGTTAAAAATTGAGGCATTGGAGTTGGGAGACCCGTTGAGAGGGGCCGCAGTAGTAGCAAGACGATCGAATACCGACTTCTTGGGAGCTTCTTGTGACGGTACAGGGGCGTTGAAGCTCATGGGTGGGAGTATGGTCCCGAAGAATAGTCCAGTGGTGGCTTGAGTTACCTGCTCCACTGGCATCTTGAAAAGGAAGGCCGCTTGGGGCCCGTAAGTCACTCCTCCAGCAAGGACAGAGTGAGAGTTGCAGTTGCAGGTAGTGCAGTTTGAAGCCATTGATCTTCTGTTTTCTGCACGGAGTAAGACACCAAATCTAAGTACCTCAAATCCATAGGCAACCACAGCAAACCGCGATTCGTTCGTGAACACGACACACGAAGTGTGGAGTGGAAAGAGGAAAAGGTCCCACCGGGCGTGCCAGAATCTGTTCCCCTCCGAAGGACGGCGCGACAGGAACGTCTTGCCTGAGATTCGGGGTAGATGCTATTTGGTGTCATCCGTCCACCTCTCCGAAGATGCCAAGTTTATTTATGGCACCGTGTATCGAAGGTTTAGACGGATGCGGCCGATATAGCAGACTTCGTCAGATTCCCCCTCGTTCGAGGGGTTTTTGATTGTGGGGACGCTCTTCCCTGCAGGCGCAAGCCCCTGCAGTTAATTACGCTACCGCATCGCGGTAACAACTTTCTCCTTCTCCAGCTGGTCACTTCGTGTCGTGGGTGTTTGTTTTGTTTGTGGTTGCCCGTGGATTGTATACGGAGACTAATTTATGTGGTCGCCCGTAGGACGTGGATTAGTCCAAATTCGTATTTTCTTAGATTTGGGTTTAGGATTTTGGTTTAAGGATACGTTAGCCATATTTGAGGCTAAGATCAACTTAAACGTTTGTTAAGGATACGTTAGTCTAATTTGAGACTAAGATCAGCTTAACAAGATCATTTAGATCCGACAAAAGAGCATTTGGGGGCTCTATTGTTCTAGTTTAGGGATATAGTGGTCCATTGCCAGTTTAGGGACATGGTAGTCCAACATTCCTATTTTGGGGACGAATATTGGTTTAAGGACATCATAGTCCATGAGTTTAAGGACCCCACAGTCCGTAGCAATGTGTGGTTGTTGGGACCCGTCACCTCTCTGACGACGTTGAAGGATTACAACGACAAATATCAGAGGAGTTCAGAGATGTACCCTTGAACCGGATGTAAATTGATTTGGGAGAGCAGTTGTGCTCAGTTCAATTTAATTTGAGGACTTACAACCAGAATTGGGTTAAGTCCATTTGAAAATGTTTAACATGAATGCACAGCATTGGGCTTTTCAATTAAATGCACAGCATTTAGATTAGGCCTGTTAGGCCTTTTAATTGGGCTCTGCCCCCTTTAATAATGCATAGCATTTGTTTTGGTCTGTTAGACCTTCTAATTGGGCCCTGCCCCTTTTTAATAATGCAGAGCATTTAATGGTCTGACAGTGCGCGACGTGGCCTGTCAGGCGCTCTGCGCCAGTTAAAGAGCACAGGGCGCCAACGCATGTGGAGGTGACACGTGTCACGCTCTGGTGAGCGCAAGTCTGTTAGCGCAGTGCGCTGCGCCAGTGCGCCGCGCCAGTGCGCTGCTGACACGTGGCGCGCTCTGATATAGTGCGCCAACTTAAAAGCGCAGTGCTCTGTATTTTTAGAGCGCAAGGCGCAGATTGACACGTGGCGCTTTCTGGTGACTTGCGCCAGTCCAAGGTGCGCAACAGCGCAAATCAAGAGTGCAAGGCACTGTACAGTAGCGCAGAGCGCATCTTGATCAAATTTAGATTAAAGAAAAGAATCTTTTTAGAGGTTCTACCTCAAGATTCAAGAACTGATGGTTCATCAAAAGGCAATGCCTTTATATAGATCAAAAGATCTAAAATTGAAGTAAGTTACTTCTTTTTTCTTTTACTGGATCTTTATGATCTTCTTTTTTTTATTGGAGATCTTGATCTTGTTTTTAGATCATTGATCTTTTTAGAAGAAATTCTTCTTTTATCAAAGTTTTACCTTTTTTCTCTTTGAGTTTTTCTTATAGTTTGCAGAGGAGCTCTGTATGTCCATGTCTCTCTCTTTTAGACTTGGAGTCTAGAGGCCTTTATATAGGGCCAATTAGTTTGTTAGGTTGGTTACAGAGATCTTTCTCTGATTGATTTGGGGATGTTTCCCCACCGTCGGATCTTTGATCCTAAGGCTTCTGTTTTACAGAAGACAATCTTCTTGTTTTTTTAACAAGATTAAAAAGATCTTTCTAGAATTTTAATTCTGATTAAATAATTTATTATTTAAGTTTTAGTACTGGGACAGTTGGCGCAAGTGCACCTGCGCTTGACACGTGTCGCGCAGCGCAGAGCGCGGCGCAACTGCGCTGACACGTGCCGCGCAGTGCAGAGCGCGGCGCAACTGCGCTGACACGTGCCGCGCAGCGCAGAGCGCGGCGCAACTGAAGCGTTGCTTCCTTTATTTTAAAATTTAAATTTTAAAACAGATCCTTGCTCTGATTGGGGGAAACGGAAGCGTTGCTTCATTTCCCGTCTTGGAATTTGAACAGAGCTTTGCTCTGATTGAGGGAAACACACACCACAACACAACGGTGTATCAGAAAGAATGAATCGCACCTTACTTGATATGGTGCGTTTCGTGATGAGTAATGCTGAGTTGCCACCCTTCTTCTGGGGCTATGTACTAGAAGCTGCTGCATACCTATTGAATAAGGTTCCAACTAAATCTGTGCCTACTACTTCATATGAAATATGGAGTGGGAAGAAACCCTGTCTTATGTATCTAAAGATATGGGGTTGTCCTGCCTTTGTCAAAAAGGTTCATCTGGACAACCTCGAGGCACGTTCAGTATTGTGTAAGTTTGTGGGATACCCCAGGAATTTTAGGAGGTATTATTTCTATTACGCTGAGAAATAAAAAGTCTTTGTTTCTCATCATGCCCGCTTCATGGAAACTCAATTTCTCAAAAAAGAGATAAGTGGGAGCACAGTAGAGCTGGAAGAAATTCCATAACCACAAACTATTACTGAAAATTTAGTGGAACCTGAGATTTCAATAGAACCGGACGTACCTACGCCCTTCCGCAGATCTAGTAGGCAGTCTCATCCACCCGAGAGATACTACGGTTTTCTCATATATGGGGATCGAGAGGATTGCATCATCGACGATGATGAGCTGACTAGTTTTCAGCAAGCCATCATGAGTAAAGACTCGGTGAGGTGGTTGGATGCTATGCGATCCGAGATGGAATCCATGTACACAAACCAAGTTTGGACTTTGGATTTTGCTCCTACTGGGGTAAAACCCATACGATGCAAATGGATCTTCAAAAAGAAGATTGGTGTAGATGGTCAGGTAGAAACCTACAAAGCTAGACTTGTTGCTAAAGGTTTTCGTCAAAGACCAGGATTGGACTATGATGAAACTTTTTCACCAGTGGCTATGTTTAAATCCATTCGGATCCTACTTGCCATTGTTGCCTTCCATGACTATGACATCTGGCAGATGGATGTTAAAACCGCTTTTCTAAATGGAAGTTTAGAAGAGTGTATTTATATGGATCAACCAGAGGGTTTCGTAGACAGCGGAAGCAGCGGAAAGGTGTGCAAGTTGCTCAAATCTATTTATGGATTAAAGCAGGCATCGTAGAGTTGGAACATCTGCTTTGATGAGACAGTTAAAGAATTTGACTTTATCAAAAATATAGATGAACCTTGTATTTATAAAAAGATTGTAGGGAGAAATGTGGCATTCTTCGTTTTATACGTCGATGACATTCTCTTGATAGGAAATGGCATTCCTATGCTATAATCGGCTAAGTTGTTCTTGTCACAGAAGTTCTCTATGAAAGGCCTGGGTGATGTCTCGTACGTTCTGGGGATTAAGATCTATCGTGACAGATCTAAAAAAATGTTGGGACTTTCACAGTAGAGGTACATTGAAACCGTACTAAAGAGATTTAGTATGGAATATTCTAAGCGTGGTAATTACCCACTTGTCATGGAATCACGCTCTCCAAAGAGATGTCTCCCAAGACCGATGAAGAGAGGGTCCGCATGAGCATAGTACCCTACGCTTCGGCGGTAGGGTCAATAATGTATGCGATGTTATGTACCAGACCAGATGTAGCTTACGCACTTTGCATGGTAAGCAGGTATCAGTCCAACCCAGCTGAGAAACATTGGATAGCAGTAAAGAACATTCTTAAGTACCTGAGAAGGACTGAGAAGATGTTCCTGATGTACGGTAATGGGGACCTCCAGATCGAGGCTTTTGCTGACTCTGGCTTCCAAAGTGACAAGGATGATTCTAAATCTATCTCGGGTTATGTGTTTACCCTCAACGGAGGGGCGGTGTGTTAGAAGAGTTCTAAACAGGACACTGTAGCAGACTCGACGATGGAGGCTGAGTACATTGCTGCTTGTGATGCCGCAAAAGAGGCACTCTGGATGAGGAAGTTCATTTCTAAACTTCAGGTGGTTCTATCCATTACTAATCCAATACCTTTATATTGCGATAACAATGGAGCCATGGTTTTGGCAAAGGAACCACGGTCCCATTAGAAATCCAGAAATATCTTGAGACGGTATCACCTGATCAAGGAGATCGTAGATCGCTAGGACATCGAAGTGCAGAGAGTAGATACAAAAGACAACACGGCAGATCCATTAACTAAGGTCATCTCTCAAGTCCAGTTCGAAAGACTGTTCGAGATGTTTGGTATGCGGTACGCCAGCAACTGGCTCTAGTGCAAACGTTGGGTACTTAATACACCAATTACAGGCCTTAGTGCAAGTGGGAGATTGTTGGATATGTATGCCCTAGAGGCTTTCATTGTATAGGATACTCGGGATATGCATGTACAGGACAATCTTGCTCGATATGATAGTATGCTATCTGGTTTGCCTTATGCTATCTGGTTTGCCTTTATCTTAACATGTGATGTGTTTTATTTTGTATTTCATATCTTGTATACATGTTGATAAAGCCCGTAGGATCCTTACTTGACTACCAGCGTTGTGATGGCAATCATACTTGTGGGAGCTGGGTAGTCGATAAGCACATTCTTAAAGTGTCCCTAGTCATGGGAGTATTGAGACCGGGCATCGATACTCCAGAGTAGACTAGTGTATACATATCTAGACCCTGACGAGGGGTGATGGATTGGTCCCGTAGCCATTGGTGAGGTGCACCTAAGATTGTATACAGGTGCTCACTAGGAGTGAGTACACCGTACGGACTCATCGAGGACTGGCTAGATGGTTGTTCCCGCCAAAAATTTCTGTGCAAAAGAGCCCAAGTTGTCAAATGGCAGCGACACGCTAAAGAAAATGCGAACCGGTATTTCCCAGGCTGCATTTTAACAAACTCCCGAATAAGAAACAGCTAAATTCTGATGGAATCAAAAGTGTATCGAAAAAGTCTTCGATTTGATATATTATGGGCCTCATAATTCATCCGGGATCAAAAGTTACACGTGACCGGGCATCACGTGCCCACACGTGACCGGGCATCACGTGCACAGACACGTGACCATTTACAGGCAAAGCCTGTAGGCACTGAATAAAATAAATAATTGGAAATAATTAATCGGTGGGGTCACGTGACAACACGTGATAGGCTATTAAACCCTCTGAAACAATAGAATTAAATTCTAATTAAATAATTAATCAGTGGGGTCACATGCCAACAAGTGATGGGTTCCTAAGCTCTCTAATTAATAGAATTAAATTCTAATCAAACAATCAATCAGTGGAGTCACGTGTCCACGCGTGATGGGTCTTAAACCCACTGAAAAGAATTAAAAGTATAATAAAACAATAAGAAAAAACCCCAATGGGGCATCACGTGCTCACACGTGACCAAGGGTCACGTGCTGACACGTGATAGTTCCTGAGTTCTTTAAAACAACAGAATTAAATTCTGGCTAAAAGCTTAAACAGTGGGGTCACGTGCTCACACGCGATATGCATCTAAACCTTCTGAACTAATAGAATTAAATTCTAAATTAAGGGAAATCAAAAACCCTAATATTTATTTAAATCTTTCCAAACAAAAAGATTGTACTCTGTAAAGTGAAGCACCGTTGGATTAAAAATCCAATGGTGATTAAAAATCACCAATTTATAGAAAGATTCTACACAAGGAAAGATTTCCCTGAAATTTGAATAACAGATAAGAGATCTTTTGGATTAAAAATCCAATGGTGAATAAAATTCACTGAGCTATCTACAAAATCATGTTGGTTACAAAATCAATTAAAATCTTTCAATGAAAAATTGAATAAACAAATTGATTCTTTTCTTTCTCCTATAAATAGGAACCAAGAAGAGAAGAGGGAGGATACTACTTTTTTTTGGGAGAAGACCAGAGAGAAAAAAAGAGAGGAGAATTTAATTCTCAAGAGAGAAAAAAAGAGAGAAGAATTTAATTCTCAAGAGAGAAAAGAAAATTTCTTCAGAAGAGAAAAAGAAACCCTAGGCGAGAAAGGGAAAGAGATCTAAGCTCCATAAAACAAAAAAAGAGAATTTAATTCTCAAATTAAGAGTTTAACTCTTCTGAATAAAGAACTTAGTTCTTCCTTTGGTAGAAAATCTGCAGAAGCAGATCTCCCCACAAGTTAAGAATTTAATTCTCATCGGGGAGATTCTGCCATGCAGATCAAAAACTCAGAGGGAGAATTGAGTTTAAGGAATTTAATTCTTCCAAATTCATGGGAATTTAATTCCTCCAAACAGAACTAGCGTTTAACCCTATATGAGAATTTAATTCTCCCAAATTCACTGGAATTTAATTCCTCTAAAAAGAATTAGGGTTTAACCCTATATAGGAATTTAATTCTTCCAAATTCATAGGAATTTAATTCATCCAAATGAAACTAGGGTTTAACCCTACATGAGAATTTAATTCTCCTAAATTCATAGGAATTTAATTCCTTCAAATGAAACTAGGGTTTAACCCTACATAAGAATTTAATTCTTCCAAATACATAGGAATTTAATTCCTCTAAACAGAACTAGGGTTTAACCCTATAAAAGAATTTAATTCTTAAAAAACAAGAGACTTAAAGCTCTCCATGCACAAAAAGATCAAGTATCTAACATGAGCACGTGGTAACACGTGACCCTTCATCCCAACGAACAAAAAGGAATGAATAAGGTATCACGTGTCCCCACGTGATCCTTTAATGGACTCCTCAAAATAAGAAGGAATTAGCTCAGAGGCAATGCTTCGCATGCTCCCACGTGACCCTCAAAATAAAAGAAAACAAAGCGAAGGGCAGAACAGACTTTGGGTGCCTCACGTGTCCCCACGTGACCCATGACAAAACTCCTCTTTAAAAAAAGAAAAGATGGAGAGAACTGAAGGATTAAAAATCCAATGCATGGGCGCCCTCACGTGTCCCCACGTGACCCCTAACAAATCTCGTTAATAATCAATGCATGGGTACCCATCACGTGCCCACACGTGATGGCCGTGAAGACTTAAGTGTTTAACACTTATTTGAATATTTTGAGAATAAAATAAAGGAAACTTAGCCCAATCCTAGGGCACCTCACGTGTCCTCACGTGAGCGCTTCATCTTTTCAGTGTTTAACACTATTTTGAGTGTTCTGACCCTAATGTTTAACACTATTTTCAGCACATCACGTGGGGGCACGTGATCGCCAAATATCCTCTAGTGTTTAACACTATTCTAAAGCCAGACTTAGCCCAAATTGGTTAAGTCTTTCTGAGTCAAGACTCCTCTTTGGTTAAACCCCAACTATATTCTTCCAAACTTGATCATTTCTTATGACATTCAAAGTAAACTCCAGAGCCATGATGAATGGTCAATGCCTAATAAAAGACAAAATGTTGTCAGATCCTCAAACCCTTGTTTAGCATTGCTAAATAATGGGAGGATGAACCCAGACAAATGTTCAATAGCCCAAACCAAGGTCTAACATTTTAAACCTTAATTGGACTTGGCCCAAGTTGGCCATAAGTCCTCAATTCAGATTGAACTGAGCCAATATGCTCATAATCTAATTAATTGATCTTAGTTCCAAATTGGACTACAGATTCAGATCTCCCAATCAACTTTGTTTCAAGGGTACATCTCTTCACTCCTTTGATATTTGTCGTTGTAATCCTTCAACGTTTTCAAAGAGGTGACGGGTCCCGATAACCAATCATTCCATGGACTGTGGGGTCCTTAAACTCATGGACTATGATATCCTTAAACTTTAATAGACTATGACGTCTTTAAACTGGACTGTGGGGTCCTTAAACTCATGGACTATGATGTCCTTAAACTTCATGGACTATGATGTCCTTAACCTCGGACTGTGGGGTCCTTAAGCCCATGGACTATGATGTCCTTAACCTTGGACTGTGGGGTCCTTAAGCCCATGGACTATGATGTCCTTAACCTTGGACCGTAATGTCATTAAACTAATCGACCGCAATGTCCCTAAACTAAGACAACAGAGCCCAAATGCTCTCTTGTTATATCTAAACGATCCCGTTAAGTTGATCTTAGTCTAAAATTAGACTAACGTATCCTTAACATACGTTTAAGTTGATCTTAGTCTCAAATTAGACTAATGTATCCTTAAACCCAACCCCCAAACCCAAATCTAAGAAGATACGGATTTGGACTAATCCACGCCCTACGGGCGACAACATAAATTAGTCTCCGTATACAATCCACGGGCAACCAAAAACAAAACAAACACACACGACACGAAGTGATCATCTAGAGAAGGAGAAAGTGGTTACCGCGATGCGGTAGCATAATTAACTGCAGGGGCTTGCGCCTGTAGGGAAGAGCATCCCCACAATTAAAAACCCCTCAAATGAGGGGGAATCTGACGAAGTCTGCTACATCGGCCGCATCCATTTAAACCTTCGATACATGGTGCCATAAATCAACTTGGCATCTTCGGAGAGGTGGACGGATAGCACCAAATAGCATCTGCACCCAAAATCAAGCAAGACGTCAGTCTTTCCCGTGTTTCGGTGGGGAACAGATTCTGGCACACCCGGTGGGACCTTTTCCTCTTTCCACTCCACACTTCGTGTGTCGTGTTCGCGAACGAATCGCGGTTTGCTATGGTTGCCTGTGGATTCGAGGTACTAAGATTTGGTGTCTTGATCCGTGCAGAAAATAGAAGGTTAATGGTTTCAACCTGCACTAACTGCAACTGCAACTCTCGCTTCGTCCCGTCCGGAGGAGTGACTTACGGGCCCAAACGGCCTCCATCTTCGCTATGCCGGCGGAACAGGTCACTCAGGCCACCACTGGATTATTCTTCGGGACCATGCTCCCGCCAACGAGCTTCAGCGCTCCTGTACCATCACAAGAAGCTCAGAAGAAGTCGGTCTTTGATCGGCTTACAACTACTGCGGCCCCTCTCAACGGGTCGTCCAGCTCCAGCACCCCAGTCTTTGACAGGTTGGGCCAAACTCATGTGGGCCCATGAAGAAGCCTGCAATACCAGAAAGGGTTATCCCGAGAAGGATAGCCATTCCTGCTCCCGAAGTCGTCAAAGCGGCTTCTCTTGCCAAAGGGTCAGTCTTCACAAGACTGACTGTTTCATCTCCCGTTCTAGGAGAAATCGCCAAGGCTGCTTCCCCTGCTCTGAAGTCTGCCCTCGATAGGTTGGTCATCCCCATTCAGGGAACATCAGTCTTCAATAGGCTGACAACGACAATTTCTGACCAAGACAGGGGGCATGATGAAGCCACCCCCATAGCTGAGCCAACACCATCCGTGCGACATGCTCGCCGACGTCACTGGCGCCGAGTAAGGAAGGCTGGGGCAGCTCTCCATCTGGGCTTACTCCACCAGCTCCAACGGTGGAAATCGATGTTGTTGTTCCAACCGGGAACAACTTTGAACTGCTTAACAAGGTGCACAGGAACTCTCCGACTGCCGTGCTGAAAAGATCTCCTCCACCTGTGGAGAATGCCCCAAAGGCGAAGCTGGAACAGCCCCCTCAACGGCTGTCCTCCAAAATTTATAAAGTATGGCGACAGGTCCAGGAATCGGTGATCGACCAGGACTACTCTTGCCGATCAAAGAAGTTTAAAGCTCGACAAGGAGAAAACCATCCTGTCAAGCCACAAAAGGCGACAGCCGTCTGGGTGCCCGCTGCAATGGCCCCCTTGACATCAACTGCTCACAAAAGAAGGAGGCCAGAGAAAGCCCCTGTGAACGCGGCAAACAGCAAGGACGTTGAATCTAAATGCCCCAAGTCCGGGGGCATGGCAATACATACCGTTTATATGGCTTTCGGAAAAGAAGAAAGCCGTGCTTCTACGGGTCATCGACCTCTTACCCGATCGATAACGAAGGCTCAGGAACAACAGCAACAGAAACTTCAGGAGATGCTGACTGCAATGGCCGCACTCACTGGGCCGAAAGAAAGCCCAGAGACCTCAGAGCAGCGTCAGGAATAAGAAACCAATGCTGAATTCCTCCGAAGAATGCTCGAGAGGAAAGACAAAGAGGCCGCGGAACAAGCGGCCAACATAAAACGCATGGCGCTGTTATTCCAAGACATGGTCGGGATGATGATACAGCCGGATCCTCCGGCTGAAGACCCTTCGATTGTCCTTAAAGATGATAGAGGAGAAACATCAAATCCTTTGCCGTCTCTGTCAACAGCTAAGGAAGAGACAATCTTCAAAGCCGCGTTGGATGATTACATCGCTCAGCAAATACGAGTTCACCAGGCGAATGAAGTGGCTAGGCAGATCGTTAAGACCGGATGACCCTATCCGAGCTGGTATGACCAAATAAGGTACCCGCCGGGATATACGATCCCTAAATTCCACGTATATAAGGGGACGGGGAAACCACACCAGCACGTTGCTCAATTCAGGGCTCTGTGTGGCAACACTGGAGGGGATGATAAGCTACTGCTTCGCCAATTCATCGGCAGCTTGGCGGAAACGGTGTTCAAATGGTACTCCGAGCTTCCCAATGACTCCGTCAAAACTTTTACGGAGATGGAATTGCTGTTCACCCAGTGTTTCGCAAGTGCTAGCGGACGCACCCTAATCACCGCACTGATTAACGCCAGGGTAAAGCCAGGCGAAACATGGGTTCAGTACGCGATACGGTGGCGGAATCTGTGGTCGAAGAGTGAGCAGCGCATTGAAGAAGCGCCTGCGGTAGGCATGTTCGTGGGTACTCTTGACCCTCAAGCGACCATATCCTATTTCATGATGTTCTTCAAGCCGACCACCTTCCAGGCCTTGATCGACAAGCTGGCCCAAATGGACCAGATGGACCATAGGCCTTCCTCTTCAAAGACGGAGCCTTGGAATGAAAAGGGCAAAGGGAAAGAAACCTTCGTCGCCAACGCTCAACAACGAACGAGTGGCCCGAGACCGGTTGTTCGCCAAAGAAACAAGCGGCAATCCCTCGATGAGAAGTTGAGACGTCCTTACTCGTTTCCCCGGGATAAAACAAGGAAACTGTTTGAACTGGCAGTGCGCAATGGGCTCATCACTCTACCGGAGTCGAGACACCCAACGCGACCGAATGACGTCAACGATCCTAATTACTGCCCCTACCACCGAGTATTGGGCCATCCGATCAAAGATTGTTACGTCTTCAAAAACTGAGTTGAAGACCAATACCAACAGGGCAAGTTCGCGCTATCCGAAAACTGGAAGGTGAATCCGCCACAACAGCACACTCCTAAAAGGGTGGACACACCGGGGCATCGTACTCTTTTATAGAAGAAGCTCCATGGGAGGTCACTCTTTCAACCAAGACGAAAAGGATACTGAAGGATCTTCACACATGCCCGACAATCAGGTGGAAAAGCCCGCTAGAGCCTGAGATCATTGAGGGAATGCTAAAACCGCTCCCGATGCCGAGAATTGGTAGCGATGGTCAAAACGCTCAGGCCCAGCCGTCAAAGTCTTCAAAGAAGAAGAAAAAGCTCGTGAAGCCTGATGAAAAGCGCACGGATCTGCAAAAGCATATTGATACGCTGGAGGAATATAACCAAAAGGCGCGGACCCCGGTTATACTCCAAGAATTTCTCAACAATATCCTTCAGAGCGGAGATAACGACAATAACGACAGGGATCGCTCGTCAGAAGAATCTGAGGACTATGTGGCAAGTTGTCACATGATCTCTCATTCGGCGTTAACTAACGAAGAAGCTCACTCGGCGATAGAAGACAGCATAAAAGAGCTCGGGGCAGGATCGAAGCCAAAACCCTTGGAACCGTCTGACGAGATGATCGACTTGCTACGGAACGAAGCCCATCAGAAAAGCAAAGCTAATCGAGAGCACGAACTGGCTATATTCGAAAAAGCCAAACGCCGACGATTGGATGAAAAGGTCGAGGCACCCCAACCGGATCGAAGTATCCCTATCGTCAGCAAAAGCAAGCTTAAAGTAAGGAAACGGTTCGCTAGAGCCCTGTCAATAGGAATGAAGTTGCCCTCTTTCAGAGGAAATTCTCTTAGCAGTATACATCTTGATGAAGCGGACATACATCCTAACTTCTTCTTATACCATCAGAGGATTGCACACCCTACCGAGGAGTGCATAGCCTTTAAAAACTGGTGGTAGGGATATGTTGTCCACCGACAACACGTTCAACGAGCGAAGCGCAAGGCTCGTCGGGAACAGAAAAGCACGACAGATGAGCGCAAAAGAGCTGCTGGCAACTATCACATAGTCGACACCAAGGAATCGCAAGTTATCACCTTTGGAAGCGACTCTGACGAAGAAATCGCCCTCAGCCCTCTCTTCAAGGAATCCACCCCCGACACAAAAGATGCGAAGATTTGCGAGAAAATCTAGCTGCGTAATCGTACGTTGCCCGAAAAATCTCGAACCTATGACCGAAACGTCTTTAAACTACTACGAACCCGCGGCATCCCCAGGCTGACATGAGAAAAAAAAGGTACGTCCATAAGCGAAATGGGCACGGATGAAAACCCGAAAGGGCTCCGTGAGTAAAAACAGCGGGACTATTGGCGAGTTTTGTGAAAACCCAAAAGGGAACAATCTCGTTAAAAGACACTTGCAAGGTCCTCTCGACCCTGTAAGGAGAAACCACCTGCGTGAGATCCTTACGACTCACAAAGGAGAAATACACTTAGGGATCCCCACGATTCCTGAGGAGAAATTACACTTGCGAGATCGTCACGACTCGTAAGGAGAACCCTCTTATAAGACCCTCACAGCTTATAAGATTCAAAAGCCTTAAGTTACAAGGATCTGAACCTGTTCTTAAGCCATCACAACCCACAGACTGCCCTACAAGCGATTCAATACTGACCCTTGTATACAATCCACGGGCACGAATGAACATTTCCCTAACAGAGTCCCACCAGCGACTAGGGATATGCTCACACGGTGAACAAACACTTGTAAGTCCTCTCGACTTGCAAGGAGAAAACACTCTTGTAAGATCTTTACGACTTATAGGAGAACACACACTTAGGAATTCTCATGATTCCTAAGGAGAAAATGCACCTACGAGGTCCTCACGACTCGTAGGGAGAAACGCCTTTATGAGACCCTTACGGCTCATGAAGTCAAAAGCCCTAGTCGACGGGATCCTAACCCTGTTTTCTAAGCCACCTTTGTTCGACATCGACAGAGGCAAATGATGATTCGCTCCTGGCAATATCCCAGTTGTAGCGATGCCGATGCCTAAATCGGTATCAAATTCCAAGTCCTTTCATGGAAAATAATTATTCTCTCCTGGCAATATTCCAGTCGCAGCGATACTGATGCTAAGATTGGCACCAGATTCCAAGTTCCATACTCGTGGCGAAAAGTCAGCGAGCCAAAAATGCATATGAAATAGCCGAAATGATGGGGCAACTTGTAACAAAATCAACAAGTAAAAATATATGCATACAAAAATAGCCGAAATGATTGGGCAACTTGCAATAAAAAGCAGTGAGTAGAAACAAAAAAATAGCCGAAATGATTGGGCAATCGTGAACTTCGCGATATAAAAGCTGAAATGATATAGTATCGCGGAAATAAAAAAAATTGAAGAATAAAACTTTTGCCCTGCAGGTGAGGTCACATTGACCCCTGTGTACAATCCATGGGCATAAACAAGAAGGGAACCATATCGTCCCACCAGGCTCCATCAGAAAGCGAATCCAAATCTCGACGGCTCATAGACAACCTAGAGACAACCTCGACATTTATCGCAATATTGCAGACACAATGTCAACAAACGAAGCAAAGGAAGATCCCTAGCTTCAGGGTCTCGACGTCAACATTGACAACTTAGAGATCAGCAACGGTGATCCTCCTCATTCCAACAGGATTCAGACGCAACATCACCAAACGGAGCCACGGCAAAGTCCCCTAGTTCCAAATCTCGACGGTTCACGGACAACATAGAGACTATCTCGGAGCCATGGCAGAGTCCCTAGTTCCAACTCTCGACGGCAATATCTACAGCTTAGAGATCACAACAACGCTCCTCCTCATTCCAGTAGGATTCGAATACGACAATCAACCCCGGAACCATGGCAAAGTCCCCTAGTTCCGAATCTCGACGGTTCACAGACAACCTAGAGATAACCAACGGCGTTTCTCCTTACTCCAGCAGGATGCAGATGCGACGTCAACAAACGACCCCAGGGTCAAAACAACGGAACCATGGCAAAGTCCCCTAGTTCCAAATCTCGACGGTTCACAGACAGCCTAGAGATCACCAACGGCGTTTCTCCTTACTCCAGCAGGATGCAGATGCGACGTCAACAAACGACCCCAGGGTCAAAACAACGGAACCATGGCAAAGTCCCCTAGTTCTAAATCTTGACGGTTCACAGACAGCCTAGAGATCACCAACGGCATTTCTCCTTACTCCAGCAAGATGCAGATGCGACGTCAAAAAACGACCCCAGGGTCAAAACAATGAAACCATGGCAAAGTCCCCTAGTTCCAAATCTCGACGGTTCACAGACAGCCTAGAGATCACCAACGGCGTTTCTCCTCACTCCAACCAGATGCAAACGTGACGTCAACAACCGACCTCAGAGTCGCAACGAAGCGGAGCCATGGCAAAGTCCCTAGTTCCAAATCTCAATGGCCACATCTATGGCCCGAAGACCAACAACGGTGTGCTTCCTTATTCCGGCAGGACACAGATGCTACACCATCAATCGGAGACATGGCAAAGTCCCTATTTCCAAGACTCTACGAATCACAGATAATCTGGAGTCAACCAATGACTTCCCTGCAGGATCAACACTACGTCTCGGAAACAAGTCAACCAAAAACCTCGATTCAGGGAAATCAGCATCCTTGACGAGAGCATCTCGATTCGCGTCGAACCGCAGAGAAATCAGTGTTTTTGCAGGAATACCTCGATTCGTCTCGACCTCCAGGGAAATCAGTGTCCTTGGAAATATCTCGATTCAGGGAAATCAGCGTCCTTGATGAGAGCATCTCGATTCTCGTCGACCCGCAGAGAAATCCGTGTCTTTGCAGGAATCTCTCGATTCGTTTCGACCTCCAGGGAAACCAGTGTCCTTGGCAATATCTCGATTCAGGGAAATCAGCGTCCTTGACGAGAACACCTCGATTCGCATCGACCCGCAGAGAAATCAGCGTCCTTGACGGGAACACCTCGATTCGCATCGACCCGCAGAGAAATCAGTGTCTTTGCAGGAATCTCTCGATTCGTTTCGACCTCCAGGGAAATCAGTGTCCTTGGCAAAAACCTCGATTCAGGGAAATCAGTGTCCTTGACGAGAGCACCTCAATTCGCATCGACCCGCAGTGAGATCAGCGTCTTTGCAGGAATATCTCGATTCGTTTCAACTCCGAGGAAATCAGTGTCCTTGGCTCAACACCTCGATTCAGGGAAATCAACGTCCTTGACGAGAGCATCTCGATTCGCGTCGACCCGTAAGGAAATCAGTGTCTTTGCAGGAATCTCTCGATTCGTCTCAACCCCAGGGAAATAAATGTCCTTGGCAAAACCTCGATTCGCGTCGACCCGCAGAGAAATCAGTGTCTTTACGGGAATACCTCGATTCGTCTCAACCCCAGGGAAATCAGTGTCCTTGGCAAAACCTCGATTCGCGTCGACCCGGAGAGAAATCAGTGTCTTTGCAGGAATACCTCGATTCATCTCAACCCCAAGGAAATCAGTGTCCTTGGCAAAACCTCGATTCGTCTCAACTCCGAGGAAATCAGTGTCCTTGGAAAATACCCTGATTCAGGGAAATCAGCGTCCTTGACGAGAACATCTCGATTCGCGCCGACCCGCAGAGAAATTAGCGTCTTTGCAGGAATACCTCGATTCGTCTCAACCACAGAGAAATCAGTGTCCTTGGAAATACCTCGATTCAGGGAAATCAGTGTCCTTGACGAGAGCATCTCGATTCGCGTCGACCCGTAGAGAAATCAACGTCTTTGCAGGAATATCTCGATTCGTCTCAACCCCCGAGGAAATCAGTGTCCTTGGCAATACCTCGATTCATAGAAACCAGCGTCCTTGACGAGAACATCTCGATTCGCGCCGACCCGCAGAGAAATCAGTGTCTCTGCAGGAATATACAACGTCAGCAAAGCGGAGCCGCATCAAAGTTCTCAGTTCCATGACTCGGCGGTGCACAGACAAACCAAAGTCAACCCTCGACCTCCCTGTTGAAGCAATGCTTTGACTCGGAAGTAGGTCAACTCATCAATCACTTACGAGTTCTCTCGACTTGTAAGGAAGAAAATTCTCTTGTGAGATCCTTATGACTCTTAAGAGAAAACACACTTAGGAATCCTCACGATTCCTAAGGAAAAAATACACCTACGAGATCCTCTCGACTCGTAGGGAGAAAAAATCTTTATGAGACCCTCACGGCTCATAAAGTTGAAAAGTCTTAGGCAGCAGATCTGAACCTGTTTCCTAAGCCATCGCTTCTTATCTCGATTCAGGGAAATCAGCGTCCTTGGCGAGAACCTCTCGATTCGTTACGACCCGTAAGAAAATCAGTGTCTTTGCGAGAATCTCTTGATTCGTCTCAACTTGCCGGGAAATTAGTGTCCCTACGCATAAAGAAAATTCTCTTGTGAGATCCTTACGATTCTAAGGAGAAAACACACTTAGGAGTCGACTCCTAAGGAGAAAAGACACCTACGAGATCCTTACGACTCGTAGGGAGAAAAGCCTTTGTGAGACCCTCACGGCTCATAAAGTTGGAAAGTCTTAGGCAACAGATCCTAACCCTGTTTCCTAAGCCTTCACTACCTTATAAAGAGTTCAAGATGAACTGTTATCTACCATCTATGGGCCACACTTGCCAAAACTACATGCCACTGAAATGGAGAAGTTACTCATGAGAATATAAACTACTTCACGCCAGATCAAAACATAAAGAAACAGAAGGATGCAGCTCATGGACCTCAGGGTTTGGAACTATATCCCTTAAGAGTTGAGATTTGAGTCAATGATAGATGACGACGCCTGTTTCCGCTCACTATCTTCTCAGACCAAGGTTATAAAAGTTATATACCAGCCCGAAACCGGTCATACGCAATGTATTACTCTGCACTACTTAACCCACGTACATACCTACGTGGGCAAAGTAGTGGGCGGCATTTGTTCCCGCCAAAAATTTCTGCGCAAAAGAGCCCAAGGTGTCAAATGGCAGCGATACGCTTAAGAAAATGCGAACCGGTATTTTCCGGGCTGCATTTTGACAAACTCCCGAATGAGAAAGAGCTAAATTCTGATGGAATTGAAAGTGTATCGAAAAAGCCTTCGATTTGATATATTATGGGCCTCATAATTCATCCGGGATCAAAAGTTATGAGGCGTCACGTGCCCACACGTGACCGGGCATCACGTGCCCACACGTGACCGGGCATCACGTGCAGACACGTGACCATTTACAGGCAAAGCCTGTAGGCACTGAATAAAATAAATAATTGGAAATAATTAATCAGTGGGGTCACGTGACAACACGTGATAGGCTATTAAACCCTCTGAAACAATAGAATTAAATTCTAATTAAATAATTAATCGGTGGGATCATGTGCCAACACGTGATGGGTTCCTAAGCTCTTTAATTAATAGAATTCAATTCTAATCAAACAATCAATCAGTGGAGTCACGTGTCCACACGTGATGGGCCTTAAACCCACTGAAAAGAATTAAAAGTATAATAAAACAGTAAGAAAAAACCCCGATGGGGCATCACGTGCTCACACGTGACCAAGGGTCACGTGCTCACACGTGATAGTTTCTAAGTTCTTTAAAACAACAGAATTAAATTCTGGCTAAAAACTTAAACAGTGGGGTCACGTGCTCACACGTGATAGGCATCTAAACCTTCTGAACTAATAGAATTAAATTCTAAATTAAGGGAAATCAAAAACCCTAATATTTATTTAAATCTTTCCAAACAAAAAGATTGTGCTCTGTAAAGTGGAGCACCGTTGGATTAAAAATCCAATGGTGATTAAAAATCACCAATTTATAGAAAGATTCTACACAAGAAAAGATTTCCCTGAAATTTGAATAACAGATAAGAGATCTTTTGGATTAAAAATCCAATGGTGAATAAAATCCAATGAGCTATCTAAAAAATCATGTTGGTTACAAAATCAATTAAAATCTTTCAATGAAAGATTGACTAAACAAATTGATTCTTTTCTTTCTCCTATAAATAAGAACCAAAAAGAGAAGAGGGAGGATACTACTTTTTTTTGGGAGAAGAACAGAGAGAAAAAAGAGAGAGGAGAATTTAATTCTCAAGAGAGAGAAAAGAGAGGAGAATTTAATTCTCAAGAGAGAAAAGAAAATTTCTTCAGAAGAGAAAAAGAAACCCTAGGTGAGAAAGGGAAAGAGATCTAAGCTCCATAAAACAAAAAGAGAGAATTTAATTCTCAAATTAAGAGTTTAACTCTTCTGAATAAAAAAAACTTAGTTCTTCCTTTAGTTGAAGATCTGCAGAAGCAGATCTCCCCACAAGTTGAGAATTTAATTCTCATCGGGGAGATTCTGCCATGCAGATCCAAAACTCAGAGGGAGAATTGAGTTTAAGGAATTTAATTCTTCCAAATTCATAGGAATTTAATTCCTCCAAACAGAACTAGGGTTTAACCCTATATGAGAATTTAATTCTCCCAAATTCACTAGAATTTAATTCCTCTAAAACAGAATTAGGGTTTAACCCTATATAGGAATTTAATTCTTCCAAATTCATAGGAATTTAATTCCTCCAAATGAAACTAGAGTTTAACCCAACATGAGAATTTAAATATCCCAAATTCATAGGAATTTAATTCTTCCAAATGAAATGAGGGTTTAACCCTACATAAGAATTTAATTCTTCCAAATACATAGGAATTTAATTCCTCTAAACAGAACTAGGGTTTAACCCTATAAAAGAATTTAATTCTTAAAAAACAAGAGACTTAAAGCTCTCCATGCACAAAAAGATCAAGTATCTAACATGAGCACGTGGTAACACGTGGCCCTTCATCCCAACGAACAAAAAGGAATGAATAAGGCATGCTCACGTGTCCCCACGTGACCTTTTAATGGACTCCTCAAAATAAGAAGGAATTAGCCCAGAGGCAATGCCTCACATGCTCCCACGTGACCCTCAAAGTAAAAGAAAACAAAGCGAAGGGCAGAACAGACTTTGGGTGCCTCACGTGTCCCCACGTGACCCATGACAAAACGCCTCTTTAAAAAAAGAAAAGATGGAGAGAACTGAAGGATTAAAAATCCAATGCATGGGCGCCCTCACGTGTCCCCACGTGACTCCTAACAAATCCAATTAATAATCAATGCATGGGTACCCATCACGTGCCCATACGTGATGGCCATGAAGACTTAAGTGTTTAACACTTATTTGAAAATTCTGAGAATAAAATAAAGGAAGCTTAGCCCAAACCTAGGGTGCCTCACGTGTCCTCACGTGAGCGCTTTATCTTTCCAGTGTTTAACACTATTTTGAGTGTTCTGTCCCTAGTGTTTAACACTATTTTCAGCACATCACGTGGGGGCACGTGATCGCCAAATATCCTCTAGTGTTTAACACTATTCTAAAGCCAGATTTAGCCCAAATTGGCTAAGTCTTTCTGAGTCAAGACTCCTCTTTGGTTAAACCCCAACTACATTCTTCCAAACTTGATCATTTCATATGACATTCAAAGTAAACTCCAGAGCCATGATGAATGGTCAATGCCTAATAAAAGACAAAATGTTGTCAGATCCTCAAACCCTTGTTTAGCATTGCTAAATAATGGGAGGCTGAACCCAGGCAAATGTTCAATAGCCCAAACCAAGGTCTAACATTTTAAACCTTAATTAGACTTTGCCGAAGTTGGCCATAAGTCCTCAATTCAGATTGAACTGAGCCAATATACTCATAATCTAATTAATTGATCTTAGTTCCAAATTGGACTACAGATCTTCCAATCAACTTTGGTTCAAGGGTACATCTCTTCACTCCTTTGATATTTGTCGTTGTAATCCTTCAACGTCTTCAAAGAGGTGACGGGTCCCGATAACCAATCATTCCATGGACTGTGGGGTCCTTAAACTCATGGACTATGATGTCCTTAAACTTTAATAGACTATGACGTCTTTAAACTGGACTGTGGGGTCCTTAAACTCATGGACTATGATGTCCTTAAACTTCATGGACTATGATGTCCTTAACCTCGGACTGTGGGGTCCTTAAGCCCATGGACTATGATGTCCTTAACCTCGGACTGTGGGGTCTTTAAGCCCATGGACTATGATATCCATAACCTTGGACCGTAATGTCCTTAAACTAATCGACCGCAATGTCCCTAAACTAAGACAACAAAGCCCAAATGCTCTCTTGTTGGATCTAAACGATCCCGTTAAGTTGATCTTAGTCTAAAATTAGAATAACGTATCCTTAACATACGTTTAAGTTGATCTTAGTCTCAAATTAGACTAACGCTTTCTTAAACCGAACCTCCAAACCTAAATCTAAGAAGATACGGATTTGGACTAATCCACGCCCTACGGGCGACAACATAAATTAGTCTCCGTATACAATCCACGGGCAACCAAAAACAAAACAAACACACACGACACGAAGTGATCATCTGGAGAAGGAGAAAGTGGTTACCGCGATGCGGTAGTGTAATTAACTGCAGGGCCTTGCGCCTGCAGGGAAGAGCGTCCCCACAATCAAAAACCCCTCAAATGAGGGGGAATCTGACAAAATCTGCTACTTCGGCCGCATCCGTTTAAACCTTCGATACATGGTGCCATAAATCAACTTAGCATCTTCGGGGAGGTGGACGGATAGCACCAAATAGCATCTGTCCCCAAAATCAGGCAAGACGTCAGTCTTTCCCGTGTTTCGACGGGGAACAATGGTATTATACCGAGCATCAGATCGCAATTCTCTGGTAACATGATTGCAGATAGTCTGTCGACCTGAGGTCGTCATTTGTCTCGTGTGAGTTCCCACCATGCTTTGATTACTACCCTACCACGGCTCTACTGAGTCGTGCAAACAGGTTTTAGTTAGGTACAGTCCCGAGCCACATGGAGGCAGTGACCGACTGTTGGGGATTCGTCTCTCCTGGAATAGAGAGTCGATGTCGCGCTATGATCGGTCGGTCAATACCATAAGTCCCTGGCCAGGGCAGATTGAGAATTACTAGTAATTGGACCAGTAGATTCTCAGATGGTCTTGAGCCACACCGCCACGACTTGTCTGGTTATTAGGTGTTGATGTTTTCTACCCCTCTAGACCTTGCATGCGATACTTTCAGACGAACAGACCGGACTGCACGGAGATTGTCATGGACATGCTCAGTAGGGGTTCGGATGAGTTTGCTCATCAACCTTCTTTTCGACATGTACCTGGGTAGCCGTTACGTACAGCTAGTGCCGCTAACGGACTTGTGGTTAAATCCACTGACAGCGTACTGTCGAGTCTTTAGAGTCCCACACAGAGAGTTTTCCTGATTCAGGCGAAACGATGTAGAGGCCGTATCGTTTTTCGGCAGGGTTCTGATCATATACGTGTAATGGCTACACGGATGATGTTCGAACGGATAATACTAGTGGGCATTGGTTTAAGTCGGATTATAGTATTATATTATTGGATTATTATTATCTAATTGTATTCGTATTTTTTGGAATACGAATACGGGTATGTATATACGATGAGGGCATTCTTGTAATTTTACAAGATATGCTTCTAGAAGGAGACACCTTATTATTTAGATTTATCTATTTGTGGAAATGGATTAATGAGGTGGAAATTGGAGATATTTGTGGCATGGATGAAAGCATGGCTAAGTCATTTGTTTATTCATTTGGCTTTACTATTCAAGCATGGTTGCTTATTTTCTATGGAAAATAATCCATGATTGATTATTATTTTGACTTAGCCATTCTTTTTTGGCCTCCACACCTTAGCTCATTTGCACTTGCTCATTCTCTCTCCAATTTTTCTCTCCTCCTTCTTCCTCAAACCCTAACCCTCATATGAGTTGTGAATCCTAGAGTTCATGAGATAAAATACTCCATTCATCTCTCTCTACATTTTCTATGTTGTCTAGACTAGCAAACTATATATCTTAGTTATCTCACACTTGAGATTGAAGCTTGAACCATAGGCTCTCGGGTGGATCATCTTCGACAAAGAGAAGACCGACGATTGAGTTCCATTCAAGCTATCTAGGAGCCAAGAAGTGGAGAAGAAGGTTCAAACCACCAAGGAGCTAAGAAAAAAAGAAGAAGATCCGAAGGACTTGATCAAGAAGTATAACTTTTACATAGTAGTTAGAAACCTTATAACTCTTACATAGTAGTTAGAAACCTTCTTGTAGTTATTCATAGCTAGTTATAGTTTAATAAAGATCTTGGGTTGTCTTGGTCGATATTGTGAAGCCTCTTTGAAATAGAAAAAAATGTTTTTGTGTATTCCGTCTCCCCGTGGACTCACGGGGTCCGCGACATCGACTTACAAGTCACGACCACGATTTGAAATTGGTTAAACACTTGTTTTGTTAAGGGCTTGACATGAATAGAGATCAATGAAAGGACAAGGGTTGAGAGTGGGAAACCCTAATTCCCTCCAAGAACCCTAATTTACATTCATCACTATCGCTCAAGTTTTAAACTATTAAAAGATTAAAAGAGCCATTTTTAAATATTCATCCATTAACTACTAAGTTCTATGAACCCTGCAAGCCTTTTTATTATAAATTTTATATCCGTTTTAAAATAGAACGACAACAAACCGTCCAATCTTTTATCAACTCATCTAAAGCAAGACAACAGTTCACGTTTCCTTACGGAAGATCCATACTCATCACAGCTAGCTATTAGTCACACCGTTTTGATTGCGGTTATTTACAAAACACTTTTTTTTCCGAATAATCAATCAAATGGCGCTGTTGCCGAGGAAATGGTCGTAATTTTTTTCTTGTTATTCGGGTTGATTTCTTATAAAAATCTAGCAAACATAAAAATAAATGAGAACCAAAACCATATCTTGCATTTTTAATGATTATTGTGCGAGTTTTGCAAGGGAATCTAGAGTAATTGGAGAAAGCAAACAGAGATTCGGAGATTTAAACTTTGCCCAGAGGAGCATCGGGGTGCTCTGAAGAAATTTCAGTAGAAGACCTTTCAAACAAGCGGCGGAACCGCGACTATTACTTGACTTTGGCGGCATAAGTGTGGCCAACTTGGGGTTTTAGGACCCTAATATCCTTTGGTTTTTTTCTATTATCTTTCTCTCTCCTCTAAAACTCCAATAATCTGATTTTACCTGCAGAATTCTTTGCAAACAGCGCCGCTAAAAAATCGTTTTGTGTTTTGATTTTGGTTTGTTTTGCATACTTAAATCGGACATTAAGGGGCAATCAACCCAAATTCAGATTAAAGCAGGTATAGCAGAGATGGATTATCTGTTTTGATGCGATGGCCAAAGTGTTTGATTTCATCAAAATGATAGATGAACCTAGTATTTGTAAGAATTAGGTAGGGAGTATTATCATATTCCTCATATGGTATGTGGATGATATACTCCTGATAGGAAGGATGTTCCTATGCTATAATCGGTTAAACTAAGATTGTCACAGATGTTTCTCCTTATAGAATTTGGATTATATATCATTGATCTGGGGACTATGTCTATAGAGATAGATCTAGTAAGTTTTGGGATTGTCCCAATTCAGGAACTCTGACACCATTCTAAAAGGGTTTAGAATAGATGAATCATTGTGTAGTAGTGTATCCGCATGTGGTGGAGTCACCCTCTCTAAAGAGATGTCTTAAGGACTGATGAGGAGAGAGACTCGCATGAATGACATTCCACTTGCTTCGGCAGTTAGGTCAATCATGCAACGTCAAGTACTAGACCAGATGTTGCTTTTTCACTCGTTGTAGTAAGCAGATATTAGTCCAATTCTGGAGAAACAAATGGAAACGGTGTAGAACATATGAGGATGTTCTTGGTGTATGGTAATGGCAGCCTCCAACAGGAAGCGGTTACCGATTCTGACTTCTAAGATGACATAGATGACAGAATATCTGTCGCGGGTTGTAAGTTTTCCCTCTTCTGAGGAGCAGTATGTTGAAAAGAGTTCTAAACGGAATACTGAGGTAGACATGGCGCTAGGTGCTGATTATGACTCAGCACAGGATACAGCCCAAGAACTTGTTGGATAAAATTGTTCATTTATGAACTCGGTCTCATCGTCTATCTAGACAAATTCTAAAGCAGGTATCGTTCATTTCGGGAGATAGTTAATCTCCGCGAAATTGAAATATAGAGAGATAAAATTAGAAACATCATAGCGGATCTACTCACTGAGGCTGTTTCTCGAATACAGTTTTAGAAACTGTTAGTAGAGAAGTAGGGTATGCATAGCACATGAGATGTGGGTATGCGATACCGTAATAATTGGCCTTAAGTGCAAGTGGGAGATTGTTGAATATAGGTACCCTCAAGGTAATTATTGTAATTGCAAGAAGGCAATTACTAATTGAAGGAGGACCTATACAGAGAACAGTCTTGCTCGAGATGATAATATACTATCTGGTTTGTCTTTATTTTAATGTGTTTATGTTTTACTTGTTATCATGTATCACTCATAAATGAGATAAATCCCATAGTATCTTTGCTTGACTACTATGATTATAATAAGAATCATACTAGTGGGACCTGGCAGTCCATAAGCACATCCTTAAATATCCCTAGTCGTAGGAGTATCGAGACTAGGCATCGGTACTCCAGTTTAGACCGGTGTATACGTTTTTTGATCCTGACCGGGGCGATGGTTGATCCCATAGCCATTAGTGTTTGACACCGAAAATTATATACAGGTGCTCATTGGGAATAAGTTTTACTGGACGAACTCACCGAGAACTCCTAGTTGGTATTATACTAATTGTCAGATAGAAGTTCTCTGGTAACATGAGTACAAGGTAGTCCCTAGACCTGAGATCGACATTTTCCTTGTGTGTGTTCCCACTATACTTTGATTACTACACTACCACGGCTTTACTGAATCGTGCAAACAGGTTTTTGTTAGGTATAGTCCCGAAGCACATGGGGCAGTGAGCGACCGAAAGGATTCGTCTCTCCCGGTATAGGGAGTCGATGTTGCACTGTGCAGGACTTGACTATAACCAGAAGTCCATGGCCATGACGGGTGAGATAAACTAATAAGTGTTATTAGTTATATCTCTAGTGGTTATGAGTCCTTTGTCAGCATAACTTATCGGGTTATTGGGGGTCTGATAGGTTCCACCCCCCTTCCCTCCGGACCCGGTTTGCAACACTCTCAAACGAAGAGACCGGACTGTATGGTGACTGTTATTGATAGGATCTGATTGCGTTCGGATGGGTTTGCTTGTTGGCCTTTCTTTTGATCAATGCCTAGGTAGTCGTTACATGCAGCTAGTACCGCTGACGTGCTTGTTGGTTGACGGATATAATCATAACCTGCTGCCAGCGTATTGAATGAGTTTTTAGAGTCCCACGCAGAGGTTTTTCCCACTCAGGGGAAACGATGCAGTGCACGTATGGGGATACGTGCGGGAATTCGATTATATGTGATAATCGGACGTTTGATAATACCAGCCGATTTAGCCTTAAACCGGATTATTAAATCATGTGATGATTTAATAATATTATATATATATATATATATATATATATATATATATTCTAGTATTATGTACACTTCAAATTTTTCTCTCTCATTTGTTATTCATATTTTTATACGAATACGGGTATATGTATATGATACATATACAAGGTGATGTTTATATATTGTATATATATTTAGATATATATACATTTTTTTTGAACATCTAGAAGGGGCACCTTATTAAGTTTTTATTTTAAAGAAATGAAATATGAAATGAGGTGCAAAGAGGAATGTAGAGAGGCATGGGCATTGATTATTTAATTTGGAGAATAGGATTTATATGATATAGTTGATATTTTCCAAATAAATTAATCAAGGATGCCTTCTCTTTAATCTTTTCTTCTCTTCTCGTTCTTCCTCCTTGCTCACTAGAGTTTGGACATGGTGATAGATGAGAGTGGAAATAATTAGAGTGCTAACTATATCCCTAATCTAGTAGCTTAGCAACCTATTAGATTAGGTTTCCTCACTTGATGACTTCATTAGTGGAGATGGAGCTTGCTTTGGGGTTTCCTCAACATGGATCATCTTCGGCTTGGAGAACGGCTTGCAAACTCGATCGGGATAGCGACGGAGTCTAGCATGAGTCTTCCACAATTGGATGGATACGCTACAAAGGTTGTAACTGCTCTTGCTCCCTTGTTGTCTCTTGTTTTTGCTTTTAGTTGTAAATGAAATGATCTTATGATGGCTAATTGATGCTAAGTATTATAAAATTTTGATTATTCATTCCACCGTGGTCCGCAAGTGTTGCAACCCTGGCATCATTAGCTAACAGATTTGGTAGAATCTTAAGATTCGATAGTTTCAGACGAACCCCAGCTACTCCGCAGATCTAGTAGGCATTCTCATCCACACGAGAGATACTACGATTTTCTCATAGACGGGGATCGAGAGAATTGCATCATGGAAGATGATGAGCCTACTGCTTTTCAGTAGGCCATTTCCAGTAGGGACTCTGTGAAATGGCTGGATGTTATACGATCCGAAATGGAGTCCATGTACACCAACAAAGTATGGACTTTGGACGTTGCTCCTCCAGGGGTAAAACCTGTTAGAGGCAAGTGGGTCTTCAAAAAGAAGATTGGTGTAGATGGACATGTGGAAACCTATAAGACAAGACTTGTTGCAAAATATTTTCGTCAAAGACCTGGTATGGAGTATGGTAAAACCTTTTCTTCAGTGGCTATGCTGAAATCCATACGAATCCTACTTTCCATTAGTGTCGTCCATGAATATGACATCTGCCAGATGGACGTAAAAACAGCTTTTTTAAATGGCGGTTTCTAAGAGTGTGTTTATATGGATCAACCAGAGGGCTTCGTAGACAATGGAACCAGCGGGAAGGTGTGCAAGTTCCTTAAATCTATTTATGGATTAAAACAGGCATCGTGGAGTTGGAACATCTTGTTTGATGAAACGGTCAAAGAGTTTGACTTCATCAAGAATGTAGATGAATCATGTATATATAAGAAGATTGTAGGGGGAACTGTTGTATTCCTCATATTGTACGTTGATGACATTCTCCTGATAGGAATGATATTCTTATACTACAATCAGTCAAACTTTTATTGTCACAAAGTTCTTCATGAAAGATCTGGATGATGCCTTCTATATTCTGGGGATTAAGATCTATAGGAATTGATCTAAGAGATTGTTGGGACTGTCAAAGTCCAGGTATATAAACATCATACTAAAAAGGTTTAGTATGGAAGATTCCGAGAGCGGTAATTACCCGCTTGACACGGAATCACCCTTTCTAAAGAGATGTCTTTCAAGACTGATAAGGAGAGGGCTCGCATAAGTATTATACCTTATGCTTTGGCAGTAAGGTCTATAATGTATGCAATATTATGTACCAGACCAGATGTACCTTATGCACTTAGCTTGGTAAGCAGGTATTAATAAAACGCAGGGAAGAAGTATTGGACAATGAAGAACATTCTTAAATACCTGAAAAGGACTAAAGAGATGTTCTTGGTGTACGGTAATGGAGACCTCCAAATGGAGTTCTTTACCGATTCAAGCTTCCAAAGTGACAAGGATGACGGTAAGTCTGTCTCAGGTTATGTGTTTACCCTCAATAGAGGGGCGGTCTGTTGGAAACAAGACACCGTAACAGACTCGACGATGGAGGATGAATATATTGCTGCCAACGATACCGCCAAAGAAGCGGTCTGGATGAGAAAATTCATTTCTGAACTTGATGTGGTTTCGTCCATTGTTGATCTAATACCTTTGTATTATGATAATAATGGGGCTATAGCGTTAGCAAAGGAACCACGGTCCCATCAGCAATCCAAACATATATTGAGATGGTATCACCTGATCAGGGAGACCGTAGATCACCAGAAAGTAGATACAAAAGGCAACACGACGGATCCATTCACCAAGGTCATTCCTCAAGCGCAGTTCAAGCGGCTATTTGAGATGTTGGGTATGCGATACGCCAATAACCGGCCTTAGTGCAAGTGGGAGATTGTTGGATATGTATGCCCTGGAAGCTATTATTGCATTAGATGCTGTGGATATATATATATATACAGGACAGTCTTGCTCGATATGATAATATACTACTTGGTTATTTTTATTTTAACATTGTTGGGGTCAAAATTTGCACCCCTGGTTGACCGAGTCAAAGTCAAGGTCAACCCTAAGCTAGGTGGGTCCATGCCCAGGTCAAGCGGGCCCATGCCCAAGTCGAGCTCGTGGCCAGCCTCCTCCATGCCAAAATATAGATCATGTAATAAATAATTTTTATGTAATTTTTTATGCATGAATGTATGCAAAATGGGCATAAAAGCCGAATTTTTGTAATGCTCATGGCTTATGTGCAAAAAGAAATGGCACATGAGCCATGAGATGGGCAAAATGCCATTTTGTAAAGCCCAATGGGCTATATGTAAATGTGTAAGCCTATATAAGGCAACATGATGATGAATAAAAAGATAGACTTTTTCATTCTCTCAAAAACCTAGGGTTTGTGCCTCTTTCCCCTTTCTGAAGGTTCCAAACCTTCTCCTTTTTTTTTGAATTAAATCAAGAGTTTTACTCTTTCTTTTCCAAAACTAAATAGTTTTTCACCACAAAACCCACAAAGGGGAACTTGGATCTGTCATTAGATCTCAAAAAGAAGAGATTTTTAAAATCTCACATCCCTTGATCTTCAAGATTCCACTAAACGACAGCAAGAAGGAGACCCATCTCCAGAAACCCTACTTTGGGGAAGAACAAGGGCTCAAGGGGAGAAGCCCCTTCATCAGCTTCAAACATCCTTGGAGTTTAACTCCATATATATATATATATATATAGAGAGAGAGAGAGAGACACACACACACACACACACAAAATAATAAGTGCTCCTTTCTGCGAGTACAACTCCCATTGCAGGGACCAAGTCCCTTTTGCTACTCGAGCGTCCACGTGCTGATACGTGGTGCGCTAGCGCTCTGGCGTCCAGAGCGCTAGCGCCCGAGCGCCCATGTGCTGACACGTGGCGCGCTAGCGTGCTTGCGCTCAGAGCGCTAGCGCCCAAAGCGTTAGCGCTCGAGCGCCCACGTGTTGACATGTGGCGCGCTTGCACTCAGAGCGCTAGCGCCCAAAGCGCTAGCACGTGGCGCGCTAGCGCCCACGTGCTGACACGTGGCATGCTAGCGCTCAGAGCGCTAGCGCTCTTGCACTCAGAGCGCTAGCGCCCAAAGCGCGAGCGCCAGCGCCCGAAGCGCCAGCTCCCGAGCGCCCACTTGCTGACACGTGGCGCGCTAGCGCTCAGTGCGCTAGCGCCCGAGCGACCACGTGCTGACACGTGGCGCGCTAGCGCTCTTGCGCTCAGAGCGCTAGCGCCCACGTGTTGACACGTGGTGCGCTAGCGCTCAAAGCACTAGCGCTCTTGTGCTCAGAGCGCTGGCGCTGGCCCTACGCATCTTTTGGATGCCTTTTCCCTTTTTTTTTATATATATTTACATATATATATATATATATACATATGTATACATATGTACACACACACATACTCCACGACACTGTCCCTGCTAGAAAAAAATTTCTAACGGGACGCTGCCCCGCACCCCGCAAGGGGGCTGCTAGCCCCCTTGATCCCCAACCCGCTA
Organism: Agapanthus africanus; assembly: GCA_030015575.1. Taxonomy (NCBI): domain Eukaryota; kingdom Viridiplantae; phylum Streptophyta; class Magnoliopsida; order Asparagales; family Amaryllidaceae; genus Agapanthus; species Agapanthus africanus. The sequence continues at coordinate 726,738,883 of CM057339.1, forward strand.
TCCGGGTAGCGGGACCCCCGTAAAAACTCTGCGGATCCCCCGATATATCCAAAACCCCTTCAAAACACAACACTGCACATTGAGTTTGCATGACCAGTTTAACCCGTCAATCGGAGGTTCTCTCGCTCCAAGTGCGAGGGGTAATTAACGGCAGCTTAGTCCGCGGCTGCCGGAGATTCGGATCCCCACAATCAATAAACCCCTGCCTACTCTAGGCAGGGGGAATCTGTAGTACGCCTGACAAGCGCGCATGTATTCCCATCTCAATAGGGTGAGGAAAAACACCCTACAGATTCTGGCTCGCTCGGTGGGACCCTATCTCTCCTCCCATATTTCGGGTTAAACGTTCATGCGAACTCAATCAATATACATATCTATATTTATACTAAAATAATGCTCTTTCATGCAGGTTTTCAAGCAATCACCTTTCAACAATATCTCCAAAGATGAACTCAGCTCTCAGCACGGCTCCCGTCTCCTACACGATGAAGATAGACTCCAGGACGGTCCTTCCGGCCAGCCTCGGGCGACAATGGGAAGAGCCGCCGCTACCATTCGGCTCTATCCTGTTCGTGTCAGCTGACGCCATCCCAGCTCCTCAAGCCCCGGTGACAGACAAACCGGTCTCGAAAGGCAAGAGGCCAAATGTAGTGGTCTCGAAGGCGCCCCAACTCAAACGCAAGTCGGTGTTTGAACGACTCTCCTTGGCCTCAGCTGGGGGCAAGGCCATCAACACCAACAAAGCAACAAGGCGTCTCGAGCAAGCTCCGGCGGTGCCCCTAACAACTGCTTGATCGGGTGTCTTCTCTAAGCTCCCCGCTAATCGACTCACGGTGGTTCCCCAGGAAACAAATTCCCGCCAAGCCCTTAAAATTGAGAAGCTAAGGCAGAAAAGGCTCAGATATAGAGCCAACAAAAGGGCTAGGGCTCCTGCTAGGCTGAACCTCATGAGGTTCGAGGAACAGGGTTACCCCGCCAAAGATGAGGGGATGGCTGAATATGTTATCCATACCATCTACATGGTGGGCACGCGCCCCAGCGACAACCTTCGCAGCAAAAGCAAGGATGGGGCCACCACATCTCAAATCCAACCTGGTGTGAATATAGTTGTCACTTCTCAAGACCAGTATCCTCTGGAGGGTGATGAAAATCCTCCCAATGAGGCTGATAGGCAGAGAGAGCCCTCAGTTCATGAGGAGTCGGGCTCGAAAGCGAAGATGAGCCAACTTTCCATTCTAAGACCGCAGAGCAGCAACTTCTTCAAGAGCTCCGAAAACAGCTCAGAAGCAAAGACAAGGAGATGGCCAAGCTCCACTCAAAGATCGACGACTTGACAAATGTCGTCCTACGGCTTACGGCCCAAATTGCCTCTCATCCGCCCAATCAAGCGCAGGGCTCTGCTCATGAACCGGGAAACGGTATCCCGAGACAGCCGACGCATATTCCCCCAAATCCAAAGGTGGGCGGACCGCACGAAATCCAGTCGCATCCTATCTCAAGAAATGTCTTGGCTACCGATGACAGTAGCCCGCTAACTCAAGATCAAATCATGGATTTGGTTGCCAACAAAGTCAAATCATTGGTAGCTGAAGCCGAAGTGCAAAAAGATATCAGCAGTAGTGGAAGACCATATCCTGCTCAGTATGATCTGATAGAATTTCCTAGCGGCTATGTCATCCCCAAATTCGGAAGATTCGATGGGACGGGAAATGCGAATCAGCACATCGCCCACTTTAAAACCTCATGCAGGAATACTAGGGGCAATGCTGCGCTTCTCCTCCGCCAGTTCGTTAATAGCTTGGCCGATGTTGCTTTCGACTGGTACGCGAGCATACCGGATGGATCCGTCATAACTTTCGTCCAAATGGAGTCTCTGTTTCGGCAGAGGTTCATGAGCGTTAGCGATAAGATCACCATCGCCGACCTCGTAAGGACCAAGCCAAAGAACAACGAAAGCAGCACAGATTTTATAACCCGATGGCGCAATCTCTCCGTCAAATGCGAACCGCCGATAGAGCAGGACCAATCTGTCAGTCTCCTCGTCGGAAATCTCAACAATTGGATGGCCCCGTTTCTATGCACCGCGGGTCTCAAAACATTCCAAGAGCTGACCAGGAAAGTTCAGATGCTGGAGCGCTTCAAGCAGGAGTCCTCCTCGGATTCCCAAAATAACAATAGGTCCTGGAGAAACCGAAAGGACGATAATCGCAAAGGCGGAAACTCCGATGATTCTGAATCTTTCAACATTTCGGCTAACCGAAATAAGCAAGGAATGAGCGGGCCTAGCGCCAACCAGCCTCGGAAGCCAGTGTTCGGAGAGGGAGGAGAATCTCCACTTAAAGAGAAGCTAGATAAGGTCTATTCCTTCAGAAGGGACAAAATTCGTAAAATATTCAAAGACGCCCTGAAGAACGGTCTACAACTGCCAGAGTCAAAAAGACCGCAGGAAGCGAATATGACCGATGACCCTAAATACTGCCCCTATCACAGAGTGATAGGTCATGCCATTGAGGGTTGCTTCGTCTTCAAAGATTGGGTCGAAAAGAAATACAAGGCAGGAGAGATATAATTGTCTAAAGGCGTGTTAACAAACAGTCCACCTGCGACCGCCAATTTCATACAAACGGAGACCGAAGTTCTTCGTGAAACTTATTCTCTCAGACATCTGCCTTTCTCTGAAAACAATCGACCACCACGTCATTAAACTGGGAACAATCGACCACCACGACATTAAACTGGGAACAATTAACCACCATGTCACTAAACTGGGAATAATCGACCTCTAAGTCGTTAAACTGGGAATGCAAAAAAAATATATGTGTGTAAATAAAAAAATGTGTAAATAAAAGAAAAATAAAGAAAAGCCGAAATGATGGGGCAACCGCGAATAAAAACCGAAATGATAGGGCAATCGCGATCTTCGCAACAAGAAAAGATGAAATGATAGAACAATCGCGGTAAAAAAACAAAAAAAAACGGCGAATAATGAGTTGCTCCTGGTACCATATTCCAGTGCAGCGATGCAGACGCCAACCAAAATCCAGTTTCCCAAAATTCTTTCGGCCCTACGGTTAGTCCCCAAATTGACTACCGTATACAATCCACGGGCTCAAATAATTCTCTCCATACCTATGCCCCACCGCAATCACCAGTTACGCGGCTGGTCTCCGCCTTTGGAATTATGCTCCATTGAGAAGACCCACTCATGTGTCCTCATGATACATGAGGAGAATAAACCTTTGTGGGATCCTTACGACTCATAAAGAAAAAACACACTTAGGAGTCCTCACGACTCCTAAGGAGAAATACCTGCGGGATCCTTACGACTCGTAGGGAGAAAATGCTTTTATGGGACCCTCACGGCCCATAAAATTGAAAAGCCTTAGGTGATAGGGACCTAAAACCTGTCTCCTTACCCATCGCTCCCCAATCCCCGAATGGCGAATGATGAGTCGCTCCAGGTACCATATTCCAGTGCAGCGATGCAGACGCCAACCAAATTCCAAATCCCATACCCCAATGGCGAATGATGAGTCACTCCCGGTACCATATTCCAGTGCAGCGATGCAGATGCCAACAAAATCTCGAAATTTTCTGGCCCTATGGTCTGGATCATACATCCTGTAAAACCGTATACAATCCACGGGCGTAAAATGATCCCAATCTCTCCCAAGTCCTACCGGTGGGACCACGTACAAAGTCCCACCAGCGATGAAGATTCAAAAAGAAGAAGGTATGTCCACAAGCAAAATGGGCACGGATGAAAACCCGAAAGGGCTCCGTGAGTAAAAACAGCAGGACTGCCGGCGAGTTTGTGAAAACCCGAAAGGGCTCAGACTCGAAAAAAAAAGAGATGAAATGCACTCGCAAAGACCCCTCGACTTTGTGACGAGAAAATTCCCGCGTGAGATCCTTACGACTCATAAAGGAGCAACACACTTTGGAGTCCCCACGACTCCTAAGGAGAAAATACACCTACGGGATCTTTATGACTTGTAGGGAGAAAATGCTTTGTGAGACCCTTACGGCTCACAAAATTGAAAAGTCTTAGGTGATAGGGACCTAAAACCCATCTCCTAAGCCATCGCTTCCTGATAAGCAAGCGCAAATGATGATTCGCTCCTGGTACCATATTCCAGTGTAGCGATACTGATGCCAAGCAAAAACCAATTTACAAGCCCTTCCGGGGCAAATGATGAGTTGCTCCTGGCATTATTCCAGTGCAGCAATGCAGATGCCAAACCAAAACCGAAATCCTTAAATCCACTCATGGCAAATGATGATTCGCTCCTGGTACCATATTCCAGAGTAGCGATGCTGATGTCAACCCAAATCAAATCAAACCAACAAGCTCTGCGTCGGAATCATGCTTCGTCTCAGAATGTGCACCCCGTATCGAAATCATGCTTCGCCCCGGTGTATTTGCCTTCCCTGTCGAAATTATGTTTCGTCTCGGAATCAAGACGGCCAACAAGCTCTGCGTTGGAATCATGCTTCGTCTCAGAATGTGCACCCCGCGTCGAATTCATGTTTCGCCTCGGTGTACCTGCCTTCCCTGTCGAAATTATGCTTCGTCTCGGAATTCAGTCAGCCAACAAGCTCTGTGCCGGAATCATGCTCCGTCTCAGAATGTACCCCGTGTCGAGATCATGCATCGCCTCGGAGTACCTGCCTTCCCTGTCGGAATTATGCTTCGCCTGGGAATCAACCTCTGCATCGAAAATATACTTCGGTCAGGATGTCTGCCGCTCATCGGAATGATGATCCGATCCTCTGGAATCATGCTCCGCTCATCGGAATGATGATCCGATCCCCTGGAATCATGCTCCGCTCTTCGGAATGATGCTCCGATCCATGGAATTATGCTTCACGGAATGATGCTCCGATCCATGGAATTATGCTCCACCCTTCGGAATGATGCTCCGGTCCTTGGAATTATGCTCCGCGCTTCGAAATGATGCTCCATTCCCTGGAATCATGCTCCGCCCTTCGGAATGATGCTCCGATCTCTGGAATCATGCTCCGCCCTTCGGAATGATACTCCAATCTCCCCGATCCCTGGAATCTTGCTCCGCATTTCGGAATGATGCTCCGATCCTTAGAATCATGCTCCGCAAATCGGAATGATGCTCCGATCCTCGGGAATCATGCTCCCCGAAGGATACTCCGACCCTGGAATTATGCTCCGCAAATCAGAATGATGCTCCGATCCCCGGGAATCATGCTCCCCGGGATGATGCTCCGCCCCCGGAATGATGTTCCACCTCGAAGTTCAGCTTCAAGATCCATCAATTTCATGCACACAACTCAAATGGGCGGTGTGCATTTATTGATGGGGGGCACTTTGTTGGGGTCAAAATTTGCACCCCTGGTTGACCGAGTCAAAATCAAGGTCAACCCCAAGCCAGGTGGGTCCAAGCCCAGGTCAAGTGGGCCCATGCCCAAGTCGAGCTCGTGGCCAGCCTCCTCCATGCCAAAATATAGATCATGTAATAAATAATTTTTATGTAATTTTTTATGCACGAATGTATGCAAAATGGGCATAAAAGCCGAATTTTTGTAATGCTCATGGCTTATGTGCAAAAAGAAATGGCATATGAGCCATGGGATGGGCAAAATGCCATTTTGTAAAGCCCAAGGGGCTGTATGTAAATGTGTAAGCCTATATAAGGCAACATGATAATGAATAGAAAGATAGACTTTTCAATTCTCTCAAAAACCTAGGGTTTATACCTCTTTCCCCTTTCTGAAGGTTCCAAACCTTCTCCTTTCTTTTGAATTAAATCAAGAGTTTTACTCTTCCTTTTCCAAAACTAAATAGTTTTTCACCACAAAATCCACAAAGGGGAACTTGGATCTGTCATTAGATCTCAAAAAGAAGAGATTTTTAAAATCTCACATCCCTTGATCTTCAAGATCCGACCAAACGACAGCAAGAAGGAGACCCATCTCCAGAAACCCCACTTTGGGGAAGAAGTAGGGCTCAAGGGGAGAAGCCCCTTCATCAGCTTCAAACATCCTTGGAGTTTAACTCCTCATATATATATATATATATATATATATATATATATATATATATATATATATATATAGACACACACACACAAAATAATAAGTGCTCCTTTCTGCGAGTACAACTCCCATTGCAGGGACCAAGTCCTTTTTGCTGCTCGAGCGCCCACGTGCTGATACGTGGTGCGCTAGCGCTCTGGCGCCCGAGCGCCCACGTGCTGACACGTGGCGCGCTCAAGCGTCCACATGTTGACATGTGGCGCGCTTGCGCTCAGAGCGCTAGCGCTCTTGCGCTCAGAGCGCTAGCGCTCAGAGCGCTAGCGCCCAAAGCGCTAGTGCCCACGTGCTAACACGTGGCGCGCTAGCGCTCTTGCGCTCAGAGCGTTAGCGTCCGAGCGCCCACATGCTGACACGTGGCGCGCTAGCGCTCAGTGCGCTAGCGCCCGAGCGACCACGTGCTGACACATGGCACGCTAGCGTTCTTGTGCTCAGAGCGCTAGCGCCCGAGCGCCCACGTGCTGACACTCAAAGCGCTGGCGCTGGCCCCACGCATCCTTTGGATGCTTTTTCCCCTTTTTTATATATATACATACATATATATATATATATATATATATATATATATATATATACACACACATATGTACACACACAAACTCCACGACACTGTCCCTGTTAGAAAAAAATTTCTAACAGGACGCTGTCCCGCACCCCGTAAGGGGGCTGCTAGCCCCCTTGACCCCCAGCCCACTATCCGGGTAGCGGGACCCCCGTAAAAACTCTGCGGGGCCCCCGATATATTCAAAACCCCTCCAAAACACAACACTGCACATTGAGTTCGCATGACCAGTTTAACCCGTCAATCGGAGGTTCTCTCGCTCCAAGTGCGAGGGGTAATTAACGGCAGCTTAGTCCGCGGCTGCCGGAGATTTGGATCCCCACAATCAATAAACCCCTATCTACCCTAGGCAGGGGGAATCTGTAGTACGCCTGACAAGCGCGCACGTATTCCCATCTCAATGAGGTGACGAAAAACACCCTACAAACATGTATATATATTTTACCTGTTATTACATATCGCTAATATATGTTGATAAAGCCCGTAGGATCCTTGCTTGACTACCAGCACTATGATGTTGATCATATTTATGGGGGCTGGGTAGTCAATAAGCACATCCTTAAAATGTCCTTAGTTTTAGGAGTATCGAGACTGCGTATTGATACTCCAGAGTAGACTGGTATATACGTTTCTTGACCCCGACGAGGGGAAATGGATGGTCCCACAGCCATTAGTGTATGACACCAAAGATTATATACAGGTGCTCATTAGGTTATAAGTAACACTGGACGGACTCGCCGAGAACTCCTAGATGGTATTATACCTATCGTCAGATAGTAGTTCTCTGGTGACATGAGTACATGGTAGTCTGTAGACCTGACATCGTCATTTGTCTCATGTGTGTTCCCACTGTACTTAGATTACTACCCTACTACGGTTTTAAAGAGTCATGTAAACATGTTTTAGTTGGGTACAGTCCCGAAGCACATGGAGGCTGTGAGCGATAGAAGGGATTCATTTTTTCCGGTATATAGAGTTAATGTCGCGCAGTGCACGGTTGTCCATCACTATAAGACCTTGACCAAGGAAGATGAGATTTACGGATAGGGTGATCAGTAGTTTCTCGGTTTGGTCATGAGCCTGAAACCGGCCTGACTTATCGGGTTATTAGGGATCTGACATCATCCACCCCTAGACCCGATATGTGACACTCTCAGACGAAAAGACCATACTGTACGGTGAATGTCACTTATACGCTCAAATAGGGATACAGACAGCTTTCTTTTCGACCTTCCTTTCGACAGATACCTGGGTGACCGTTATATACAGTTAGTGCCATTGTCCTGCTTATAGTTATGGATTTTATCCAGTAACTCACTGCCGGCGTATTGTCAAATTTTTAGAGTCCCATATAGAAGGTTTTCTGGCTCAGACGAAACGATATAGTGTGTGTATGGCGATACGCATGGCAGTTCGATTAAACACGTGTATTTGATACACGTACTTTAAACGGACGTTTTAATAATACTAGCCGGTTTGAAAGAGTCGGATTATTAAATCAAATATTGATTTAATATCACTAGTATTATAATCTCTTTTGGTATTCGTATTTTAATATGAATACGTGTATGTGTATTTGATGCATATACGGGTGGGGGGTGTATGTGTATTCTCATCCTTTTAAAGCTATGTAACGAGGATGCAGGCAAGTTTATCTCCTTTAGGTGAGCGCCAATTACCTCCTCATTTTAGAAGAAACTAGAATGAAAAAGAGAAGAGAATATATGTTCATTCTCTACTCTTTTTCTCCCTCTAGATTTTTCACTTGAGTTCTAAAAGGAAAAGAAAAGGCGAAGTAAAAGAGAGAAAGAGAAAGAGCAAGAGATCTTCACTACATCTTCTTCCTCATCACTTCTAGCAAAAGTAAGAGCAAGTTGCATCACTTTAGTGTTCACTTGAGTGAAGCTTTAGCTTGGACTAGGGTTCCTTCGCGTAGATCATCTTCGGCAAGGAGGATCGATTTCCAAGCTAGTTCCCGGTGGACTTGGAGCTAAGCTAAGGGTATCTACGTACTCGTAGACACGCTACAAAGGTAGCTATCCCCTTTTAAACTCTAGTTTAGCTCTTGTTGTTTGCTAGTTAAGTGTTTGGTTCGATTTCTGGGGTTTTTTAGTTGCTAGCGCTTGTTTAAAAATCGTTGTTTTCAATTCCATCTTGACCGCAAGTCAAGCGGCACGAGCACTAGGAACTTACAGATGATGATCGGCCCGAAGATGACGATGTCGAGAGAGAACGTTGCTGTTGATGGGGGTTCTCGTTATTTGAGTAGAGGAATGAGAAGAGTAGGCAGAGATGGGTTTTCTCGAGTTGGTTTCTCAGGTGCTCGGGGAATCTCGGTGGAGAACAAGATGATGGAGGTGGAGACGAGGAAGAGAAGAGAATAGGCAGCTAGGGTTTTTAGAAAAGGCAGCTAGGGTTTTTAGCATGAGGGCTTGGTGTTTATATAGGGATTTGTCAGTTATTTGAGAGAAAATATAACGCGAGATCTCCGGAACGCGATTAATTAAATTTGAGCCGGCTCAAATTTATGATGAGCTGTCTCAAAACAACAGAAGGGAAATAGGATTTTCCATGTGCATATTGAGTCGTCTCAAAGTAGACTTGAGCCGTCTCACGAGTAGTTAGAGCTAGCTCAATTTCATCATGAGCCTCCTCGAAGAAATAGAGAAGAAGTAGTTATTCTAAAGGACTTAGGAGCCGTCTCTGGCACGTTTGAGCCGGCTCAAGCAAACAGAAAAGAAATAGATATTAAAAATGACTCCTGAACCGTCTCAAACATTTATGAGCCGGCTCAGGCCGAGTTTTAAACTGATATTTGAGCTGATATGTCACTTGATTCATTACATGAACATGGAATCAATTAATATTCAAAAGATCATTTTTTTTGGATTTCAAGATACTAGGGTGTTACACAAGGCTACCTAGAATTTTTCATGCAGGGAACAAAGGAACACTATTCAAGCAAGAAACCAATTCCAAGACAAGAAACAAAGAGAGCACAATTCCTTTCTCAAGAAACTCAATATGAGATTCTAAGGTACACTTTCATACAAGTAGACGGTATATATGTAAAATATATGACTCTTCATGACTATATCCATCATCTAAACTTTTGGAATAAAATCAAGAAGTGGTTCCCTGATAAATGGAGGGTTTAATGCAGCCTGGATCTTCTTCTTCTTCGGCACAACGCTCGTACATGGATTTTGAACCAAGTTCGCAATGGATGCATGGAAATGAAAGCGATACTCTAATTCTTGATGCCACAGGCATGATTTTTATATTTTTGTATATAAATAGAAGGTTAATTCAATATCCTCAATATCATGGTATCAAGACAATTTTCCGTGATTCTTCATTTTCATTAGTATTCTCTGATCTCGGTTCTTCAGAAAATAAGGGAATGATAGTCAAATAGAACATTTCATTATTAAAAAATAATTGAAACAAAATAGTTACAGAATAGAAATATATGTGTTGAATAAGCTCATTATATCAATTACAGAAATACTTGTTCTCTTAAAAGAAATAATCCAAAGTTTTGATAGATATTAATTTTATTAAAGAACACTCGAAGAGTGTTTTGAGCATCAAATATTTTGATATTTTTCCACACATGAACAGAACGTCAAAACAAACATAACGTAATTATCTTTAATTATTTCATATAGATTTCAAACAAAAAGTCGTTGATTTCTTACTGCACAGCTTCATTGTTTTTGGCAACATCTGAGAAATGGATCGAATCTATATGAATTTTAAATTTTAAAAATTAATAATAGATGCTTAATCCCATTGCTGATAGGAATTAATATGAAGACATGCCAAAATACAGTCATATATATTTTCCTCAATCATTAGTATTCACTAACTATATAATGCAGGATTCAGCAAGGAACAAATGAAGGTCCTAATCAGCACATCAGGAAGCCTCAAAATTAGCGGTGAGCGCCCTTTAGACAGTAACCAATGGCTTCGCTTCGTGAAAAACTACGAGGTTTCGAAAAATTGCAATCCTCATGGAATTGAAGCAAAATTCGACAAAGAGGAGGGGCTCTTATACATCGTTCTACCAAAGAAACAAGTCCGTGCACAAACGCAAGAGCCGTTGTTGATTCCCAGCACTAAAGTTACTACAAGTAACGATAACTCAAATAACGCAGAGAAAATTACGACAAGGCTGGGGAGTGCTCTGCTGACTATTGCAATAGCAATTGTTCTTCTGGTCATTGGGAGCTATTTGGCATTTAGATTTAGATTTCTTGGTAGGCTATGAAACTTATTAATTGTTTCCACTGTAAATGTAATGAGATTGTTGGTTTGAAATAAGTGTGCATGCAGCATAAATTGCTACAAATATTGCCCTCATATAATAGTTGAGGTGTAATCTTGTGAAACTAATGTCATTCTTTCCCAATTGTATATGTTAGCTCAGTAAATATCATAAATGATTCATAATAGTATGAAAGGAAATGCTTTCTTGTCAAGCAAAGTTTCAAAAAGGTTATTCATCCTTTTTCAACTTTTAAATGGAAACAAACAACTCATATGATAACCTACGAATAAAAACATATGAAAAAATTCATCATATGTAAAATCATACATAAATATTATCTTAGAAATAATAAAAGAACATGAAATAATTCTTCGATCGGCCTCATCAGTACCTTAAGAACCTGTTAAAAGAAAAGGTATGGTGTACTACTCTGAGTCGCCCCGTCCGAAGGAGATAGAGCAGGAGCTTCCGTATCCTAAGAAGACTTGTCAGGACCATCCCAAGACATTGCAGGTGCTGGAGATTGAGAATACGATGTGTGTGTTTCTGAAGGGAATGGGGTGGGAGATTGCCATTCTGTGGGTAAGACCGTAATGACCAATTTTTGCCCTGCTCGGCAATGTGTTCCATTGCCAGTTCCGCAGAGGTACCACTTTCGTCCAGGAGTTGCAAGGGTGATCATGTGGTTTCCCCACAGGATACTTGAAAACTGAAAATATTGGTTGACATTCTTTTAGTGTTCAAAGAATTCACGACCTATCGAAATTCGGCATTCTGCTGTTAAAGAAACTAATTCTTACTGTCTAAAAATCAAATTTTGTTCAAAGTTTTCATTAAAAAATTTCTAAGTTGATGGAGGCGCAAGCGCAAGAAATGTCTTGATAGAACTCAAACTAAAAGTTTGAAAGGATGATAATGATAAGGCAGATGTTAATATTGCAAAATTAAAAAAAATTAAAAAAAAATTAAAAAAAAAAGGGCCTTTGATTGAACTAAAAATAAAAGATCTTTAGGAAGGACCTTGAAATTTTGCAATAAGTGGTTTGTTATATTTGTATGTTTTTCTTTTTTGTTAAAGAGAATTTCTAAAGGGGAAAACATGCATGGCATAAAAATGATATTGAAAAGACAAATCATGGTAGTAGGTTTGATAGGGTGCTAGAAATACCAGGACTGTCTCCGACTCTGAAGGTTCTAGCTTTGGCCCAAGCAGTATAGTTGAATTTAAGGTTCCAACCCTATTCATCTCCGATAATATGTTGCGTCGATCGGCCATTTGATCCTGAAGGTGATGGTGCTGGAGCTTCCCACATCGGGGGCATGAAAGGAGCCGAGGAAGCAAGACCTTCGAGGACATTGATAACTAGCTTCTGTCCCCTCTGACAGTGGTTACCTACACCACACATGTACCACTTCTTTCCCGGTGTTGCCAGTGTGATCACATTGTTTCCAGTGGTCAATGCCTCGTTAGCCAGTGGCATGTCACATTTCAGAAATTGAGGTCCGCTCACCTTGAACACATTGTGCTTCCCCATGGCATACTTGAAAACTAAACATAACATCAAGCTTAAACGGTTAGCGCACGAACAATTTAAGAAGTAGAAAGATTTATTCAAAGTTCAAATTTATCTTCGAAACTAAGGAAGCTCATAATACCTAAGGTGTCTCCAGCTCGGAATTCTCTGCCTTGAGCCCAACCAGTGTAATTGAAGCATAGGGTCCAACCATAATCATCCCCAACAACCATAATCACTCTGCTCGACATCGTTGCATTGGATAATGCCATTCTTAACTTTTTGGTTGCATGAATAGCAAGCAAAGTAGCCTATTTATAAAACTTAACCGTCCAAATAAATACAAATAGAAACCCAAACAATTGTGGGAGAGACATTGACAAGTCCGGTAATTTTCAATTCAATAAGATGATATGAAATCTTTTGATGGATTGTCATGACTGCGATCAAATTTGAGAGCCGTCTGGTACTATGTTGTCTCAAAATAAAAATAGAGAAACGTGTTAGCTTGTTTCCTTTATAATTGGTAACAAAACATGTCTTTTGACTTCTGGTGCAAATCCAACATGATGTGATAAAACCAACGCAGCATAGTCTAGAAGTAAAATTTGCAAGCTACAAGTGAATTTTTCTTATTTTTTTTCTTTTTACTGCATAGTTGGGTCCTAGGTCACATTAATGAGCTTCTTTGATATAGTTCCAGACAATTCAGATACAAGCAGCAGTCCTTAGAATATATGCAAAATTACAAGTACCCCATCAGTTGGATATAAGTATGGAACAGCATATATAAAATTGTCACTTGTGACTTTCGGTAATTTTCGTGTGCCGCAAAGCTCCTTGCAATTGTTAAGGCAATATAACTTCTTGCTACATATCTTCATGGCTTCAGAAATTGAAGCTAACGGCAATCCATTTGTCATCGCTGAAGGGAAGCTGAGAAGCACCTTGAGGCAAAACAAAGCCCGGTTTGTTCGGGAAAACCCTAACTCTGTTGCATTCCAATGAGCAAGCGTCCCCTCCCATTTGAGATTCAGAATCCATGTCCACAATTCCAGCATCAGCACTATCAGATTCAGAGTCCTCATCTTCAGACGAAGTGACCTCAATAACCTCAATGCCCGGCTTAGATGGCTCTATTTTGTCGACGTGGCCGGTACCATTTACCATGATTTCCTTTGAGACCAGATCCTCTTCACGCATATCTACATAAAATGATGAAAAGAAACGAAGGGTTAAGAAGCTGCGTATGTAAAGTTCATCTGCCACAACGATCATCTAATTACATAAAGCGTGGTCACGATATTGTGCACTTCACTAGTCAGAATACTAGCAGCATATCATAGCATCATTTTGTATGATTAAGAGCCTCCATGGACCATATTACATTACACCAAATTTACTCCCAAAACTATTTTTCAATCATACGTGGGAGTAATTAAACAACTCTTATTAAATAAGAAGCATTTTGAGTGAATATCTGATAATAAATCTTATAAGAGGCCAAAGTTTTTGGCAGCTTCCAGCCTTTCCCCAACACCCACTCCCTTAAATTCTCTTGTTTCCTCTTGCCAGTGAATCTCTGTCTTATTAAAATAATTATAGTTTATACAAGTAAAAAAAATAATATAAGGTATTTTAAGGATGATGGACAATTTTTTTTCTCACAGTATCAAGATGTATTGGGGTGATCGATATGAAGGAACAAACTTTATATCAATATAAAGGTTTCTTTTGCACCTGCTGAGACAATCACTGCATGAAAAGTATACATACACAGTATATCAAGTAAACAACTGATACAGAAGAACTTATTGATGGGTATCTAAAAAATGAATTTTAAAAAACTTATCAGGTACTACAGTGGGATGGTGAAATGTCAAGAATGGTTCACAAGAGTTTTCCTAATAAGTGAAGCTCATAGCCAGAGTAGACGACTCCTGCAATGAACAAGCAACAATGGGCTAGGATATCTCCCAATACACTGCTGTACCCCAAGCCACAAATGTGAAGAAGGGTAAAGAATAAATCAAAAAGAGTATGATTAAATCTAGCTATATGGAAATGTGCGCACAGAGGTTATAAGAATGCTAATAAAAATTTTGTGCAACAAACTAACTGAAAATATAGGAGAATCTGAATTAAGGGGAAGAAAAAAGAGGGGGGGGGGGGGGGAGAAAAAAGGGGGGCGGGGGGACATTACACATCGTAGAAGCTTGTAGTTGGAAAAGACGTGTTATGTTACTTATGTATCACCACAGCTTGTAAACCTAAAATAGAGTTACATGAAAGGAGTTTTGGAAACATATGGAGTACTGATTCAAAATACGAGAAGGATAACAGAAGAACTAGGATACTGAAGGGGTGCTTAAAAAGATTGGGAAGGGTATAAGAAATAGTAGATATATTGAAATAAATATAGCCAACAAAGGAATGCAGGAAAGGCAGACACTGAGCCAACTCCAAAGCCAGTTCTTACAGGAAACTAAATCAGCCAAGATCAGTTGATCTGAGCAGCCAACTGACTGTAGCAGCGATGCCTGTATCAATAAACAGCCACAGCTCTGTTTGTGTGTTGATTGACTCAAGTCAAAGGTTATTCAACCACATTGGAAAAACTTGAATTCTTATAGGCTGATGACAAGACAGGGACGATAAGCTATTCCTCAAAAACAATCATACTGTAGAATTCAAGGTAGAATCAACGGTAGAAAATTACAATCATAAGAAAGATACTCCTGGATCACCGTCGATGAGGCTAGCCAGTCTGTCGATAACACAGATTTGGCCCTTCCCTTTTTCCTTGGGTTGTTTTTTTTTTGGTTGGGGGCGGGGGGGGGGGGGGGGGGGGGGTTGGTTTGAGGTGAGGGTGGTTTCTTTTCCTTCAAAAACCAAGTTTATTGTCTGAGGGAGGTCTTCTATAGGAGCCAACCACCAATTAGGATGAAATTATGATATTTGACAGAGAGGCGTGAAGAAAAAAATGAATTCAACATGAATTTTAAATAAGGACTAAACTTGCCTCCCTAGGGTGATTTCACAATTTTTTGATGCAAAGATCAAACACAAATAACACCAACATTAGAGATTAAGTAAAATAAGTTCATAAACAAGCTCGAAACAACAAATGAACTCATCATCAAGGCTGTGAGGAAGATCATTAGTACTAACTTTCATTCTTTGGGAGATCCAAGCTGACAGCAACCCACATGTCATCACTGCATGGAAGTAAGGTGGCACCTTGAGGCAACCCAATGTTAGGTTTGCATGGATATACCATCACTCTACCCATGGGGGATTCAGAAATCAGATTGACAATGGAATGGTCAGAGCGATCAGATGCTGAATAAGGCGCCAAGGTCGCGTCCCCAGAGATGGTAGTTTCAACAGTGCCTTCTAGAGTACTTGGAACTGCAGCATCCAGCTTACTAAGAGATGCAGACATCGTTTTAATGTGTTCACAACCATCGCCCATAGTTTCCTTAGAGAAAGGAGCATGCGAATAATCATGGTAGTTTGTAGCTGTACTAGCAATGCTTGAACCATCCTTGACAATAATTTCATGGTCACGCTTTTCACCTACAGCAAAGTGGCAGAGACAAATATGAAAAACTATGCTTGTATAACTTGGTTGAGTAAAGATCAGCAGACATAAAACATCTTCGTCTCGCCTACACAAGAAGTCCAATCCAGTGGGAGTGCATATGAGTGGTAGCACATATAAGATGACGACAACGCCAAAGAACCAATACCTGTGTTCATGCCAAGGTTAAAAATCTTGGAATCAGTATCGGGTACTTTTGGATCAGAATCGGCCATCTTGGTTGTATCGGCCATCGTCGATCGGAAATATCATCAGAATCGGCCATCTCGGTTGTATCGGCCATCGTCGATCGGAAATATCAAATTCTATATCTTTATATTTTTTAAATTTTTTATATGTTATATTTACATGAAAATATTAATGGCTGTATAATCCTAATAAACCGAATAAACCGGATATTCTATATTCGCCGGCCAACCGAACAAACTCCGAATCGGTTCTTTACAACATTGATTCATATAAATAATGTTAAGATTCAGTAAAATTTATAAATATGTCGGCTGCAACAATGACAAAAGTCTTAGTAAAATAACGCAGGAAATTATATGAATAGATATAAACGAACATAGTTGAAGATGGTCAAAAAGATATATTGGTTGTGAATTACTAAAGAAAGCAACAATTTTATCAAACTAGAATGGACGAAAAGGATTCATTCGGGAAATATTGTAAGTTTATGCATAATACTTAAATATCATGCCAATTAAATATGAAAAAAGGGCTAATAGCACAAATAAACTTTTAGTTTTCTCCGAATAATAACAAATCCTCTCAGTTTTAAGGACATGCACTTTACTCCTTCGACCTTTAACATCAATATTAATACCGTTAAGCATTTCTAGAGCGTCTTTGAATTTTCGTCATCTTCTATCATTTGTTTCATTAACCGGTCAAAATTAATAGTTTAGGTGAGGATATTTTAGAAATAAAAATTAATAGAAACGAAGAAGTTAACTTTGCTTAAACAAGACGGCAAAGTGTAGGTTTTTAACTAAGGATGTTTCCTGCTAATTAGACAAAAGCGAAGAATGTCTCCTACAATTTAACCAAAGAAATTGCAAGAGGATAGACCGAAAAAGTAATACTACTCCCGATTGCAATTGTGCAATTAGATGCGAAAAGCTAAGAATACAAGTTTGCACAAGCAGTCCACCTTTTATGTCTCACAATTATATGGTATATGAATTACATAAATACGATGCAGAAACAGAGGAGCCAGTAGGAGATCATCTCAAATGCGTAATATGTCCACGAGAACCACAGTTCAAGCAAACAGTCAGGCACGTAAACATTAAGGGTGATGATCATAATTGCAGTTCCACTCTAGTGATTTATTATTTACACCACATTGAAGAAAGAAATATAAAGCAGTATTTTGTAAAGCACGACTGGGATTAAAACAACTAATTAGAGAATAGTCTATCGACAATGATGTAACTACATTTGAAATACATCATACTCTTCTCATATACAGATGCTTTCAAGAACATGTATAACAATAAGATTGTCTATCATCGATTTTCAAGCTTGCATGCTACTTGTAGGTCAAGACGCTCCATGGTAGGATTTAATAGAGAATTTTATAGCTAGCAATCAAAATATTAATGTTGTTTGTCAGTCCCAGTTATTCGTTCACGTATCATGGGGAAAAAGGCTTAACAAAATGCTTCATATTTAAGCCTATGCAATCAGGGAGAATACCTAGGCTAGAATAGAGATTAAATATACAAATTATGAAGTGTATAAAATTGTAATTGTGGACTAAGACAGACTATCTTAGATTTTTATCTAATTATTTTTTGTTAGGATTTGATTAGATTTGGCTTCGTCTGAAATTATTTTAGTTAGAGATTTTTTTTATTCATATAAGATTTGGCCGAAGATTAAGGAATACTCAAATTTTATATGATCTTCTAAGGCATTATTGTAACTGTAAAGAACCTTATTTGTAACTTTAAATAATCAAGACTGTTATGAGTAGAATTTCAAAGTTCAACTTAATTTCTTATTTAAAAGTCAATTTTAAGCATGTGGATTAATGTCATCGCGGCCTGACTTCATCTCTTCCTCCTCTGGCATTTGAACAATCTAAAAACTCTTATCAAGAAAGTTTTCTCGTATTGAAAGACCCAATTAGGCTTCTGATACAAGTAAAAGCATTACGTGCTTGCCACATCTGGGAATAGGAGCCCAAGATGCTCTCAAATTTTTAGATAAATGGTAAAAATAACTATGCAACTAGCATTAATGATCTTTAAAGTATTTTTTAAATGTGCAACAAAAATTACCATTAAATATTTTAAGTAACTAATGACTATAAAATGTGTAAGAAATTCATATAAACAAAAAAAAAACTAATAAGAATTATTGTCAATATTTTCTAATTTAAAAATTATCATGTAGAAAAATAGTTTACAAAGTAAATTTTTCATCATTTATCAATATGATTTTGCAGCATTTTTTTCTAAAAATATATGGTAAAGTAAATAAACTAATTATATTTTATTCATACTAAATTTTACTTGATATAATAATCATAGAGTTTGATCAATTTACAAATCCATCTCAAAACAATCTCGCTATCTCAGTATAGAATATCATACAATCATTTAAGGATCATAATCGGCCATATAAGATTGAGCTCGAACGAGATTTAAAATTCTTGTTCAAATGTTTCCACATCAAAATTTAAAATTTAATATGATCGATACGATTCAACTGAAGAAGGGAAGAAAGAATTTATTGCAATATATATATATATATATATATATATATATATATATATATCGATTTGATAACATGTAACTATTACTTAATGCTACATTGATAGTCATAGTAACCATTACTAAAGAAAAATCATACAATGAAACCTAAAGGATAGTGCTTTATGGATTATGCATCTTGAAAGCAATTTTCTACAAGGATTACATAAAAGGGAAAACACACCAGTATTTGTTACATACAACAATAATCATTCATATCACTGATTTAAGTTACGAAGCCTACTTAAATAAGGTTATAGGATGACAACTTTGATAATGAGTCTTGAAACTGACGGTCTGTCGCATGGTATCATAAGAGTCTAAATTCATGGCAATTCCTCATAACAAATTCATCATCATTTCTCTTTTTTAATAGAACTGTCTTTATGGTTAAAAATTGCACCCCACTACCAAAATCAAAAGGTCAAAATCAAAGTTAAAGTCAAGACCCAAAAAATGGGCCCGAGCCCAAGCACAATCCCAAATCGAGTGTGCCCAAGCCCGGACCAAGCCGAGACCGAGCTCAAGCATAAGGCCCGCCCCATGCCAAAAAATAGAAAGAAAAAATGTTATAAGTGTAATATGTAACAAGTAGGAAAAGGTGAAAGAAAAATGGACATAAATCCAATTTTGCAAAGTCAAAAAGGCATAAGTGCAAACATATAAGATATTTAAACCCCACCAAATGAATAAATGACAACTTTGATTAACTCAATCTCTAAGGTTTTGAGCCTCCATTAAGAAAGAGACAGGTCTCTTTCTTCTTCATTTTCTTCCTCAATGAGAGATCCCCAAGAGAAAAGAGAATTCATTTTGAGTCTCTTTCGTCTCCTTTATCTCTTTCTTCCTCAATACAATCCATCAAAAGAGAACCCATCTCTTTTGGAAAACTCTATCACAAGAACTCAAGATCCAAGACCAAAACCAATGAAAGGATCAACCTTTCTCTATCAAACTTGAAGAACAAGGACACGGGTTCATCCCAAGCAATCATATTTTAAACAAATGATCTCGATGAAAGCCCTCATATTGCCTCCTCTCATTGGTTGAGATCCCCAAAAAGAATTTTAGCCATAAAAACCCTAAAAGGGGAAAGTCCATCCCGGAATTCCCCGCAAAAGTGGATTTTCATGGCTTCGGGACCCCGCTCTGGGCACCCCTTTTCGGAACCCCAAAGGGCCTCCTCACTTTCGGGACCCCAAAAAAAGTGTGGGACCCACCAAAAGAGGTCTACCGCTCTCGGGATCCCCCTAAAGGGCTCAACCACCTTTGGGACCCTAAAAGTCCCTCGCTTCTTATTCTTTATCTCTTTCCTTCTCTTTTTTCCCTTCTCAGAATTCTCCGATATACTCAAACTCTCCCTTGGAAAAAAAATTCCTTTACGGAGCGCTGTCCCGAACCCTGTAGAGGGGCTGCCAGCCCCCTTAACCCTTAGCCCCCAGACCTGGCAGCGGGAACCCTGTGTGATGGCCCCCCATATGTTCAAAAAGGCATAAAAATCATTTTCAAACACAACTCCACACAAAAACGTATACTTCACAGTGAGTTCGCATGACCCGCACAACCCATTAATCGAAGGTTCTCTCGCATCAAGACGCGGGGTATATTTAACAGCAGTTTTGTCCGCGGCTACTAGAAATTAGAATTCGCACGATTAATAAACCCACAACCTACCACAGACAGGGGATCTGTACACGCCTGACACACAAGCGCATCCAACTCCACAGGATGAAGAAAAACACTCCAAGCTTTAATGTAGGAAAAAGAAGATACAAAGCCAAGTAGCCTGTTGGATTTTAAAAGAAGCCTCTCGCTTTAGTAAATAGCTTTTTTAGTGAAGGATATGGACGTGTTCAATATTATGGAAAGCGTAAAGCGAAGCGGGAGGACGTAGCTTAAGCTTTAGCAGGTTTTATATGGGTTTATGCTAGAAAAAAAGGCAGACGTTTTTAAATAGAAATAAAAAATATGATGAAAAAATAGAAAAACATTTGGATACGCTGTCTCGAACCCCGCAACAGGGCTGCTAGCCCCCTTGACCCCTAGCCGGGCAACGGGACCCTCGCCCGCTGACCAGACAACGAGATGATGGCTCCCGATATGTTCAAAAAGGCCTAAAAATCGTTTTCAAACACAATTCCACATAAAAACGCATATTTCATAGTGAGTTCGCATGATCCGCACGACCCGTCAATTAAAAGTTCTCTCGCGTTAAGACGATGGATAATTAACAGCAGCTTTGTCTGCTGCTGCTGGAAATTAGAATTCCCACGATCAATAAAACCCACCTAACCATAGGCAGGAATCTGTACATGCCTTACACGCAAGTGTATCCATCTTCATGGGGTGACGGAAAACAATCTACATGCTTTAATGTACGAAACGGAGGATATAAATCCAAGTGGCCTATTAGATTTTAAAACCCTCTCGCTTTAGTAAATAGCTTTTTCGGTGAAGAATATAGACGTGTTCAATATTATGGAAAGCGTAAAGCGAAGCAGAAGGACGTCGCTTAGGCTTTAGCATGTTTTATTTAGGCTTAAGCAAGAAAAAAAGGTAGGCGTTTTTAAATAGAAAATAATAAATATGATGAAAAAATTAAAGAGACATTTGGATACGCTGCCCCGAACCCCGGAAGGGGCTGCTAGCCCCTTTGACCCCAGCTGGGCAGCAGAACCCCCTTGTGATGTTCAGAGAGACCTAAAAATCGTTTTCAAACACAAACGCATATTTCATAGTGAGGCGCGATCCGCACGACCCGTTAATCAAAGGTTATATCGCGTCAGGACGAAAGGTAGTTAACAACTTTACCCACGGCTGCTGGAAATTAGAATTCTCAAGATCAATAAGCCCCAACCTATCACATGCAAAAGGAATCTGTACACGCCTGACACGCAAGCATATCCATCTCCATGGAGTGACAAAAACACTTTACAGTCTTTAATGTAAGAAACGGAGGATGTAAAGCCAAGTAGCTTTTAGATTTTAAAAGAAGCCCGTCGCTTTAGTAAATAGCTATTTCGGTGAAGAATATGGACATGTTCAATATTATGGAAAGCGTAAAGCGAAATGAGAGGACGTGGCTTAGGCTTTAGCAGGTTTTATTTGGGCTTAAGCAAGAAAAATGTGGCAGATTTTTTTAAATAGAGAATAAAAAATATGATGAAAAAATTTGAGACATTGGGATAAAAAATTAAAAATAGGATAGATGTTTTTTTCTTAGTGCTTTATGAAAATATTAAATAATACAGATATGCAAAATACTTTTAAGACAACATTAGTATATGTCATAATATAAGGTCTAAAAACATAATGTTGTAGATTAGTGAGACCAATGAGATTCAATTGTTCTATAATTTAATACGATAATTTGTGATTAAGGGATTTATCTTATTAGAACCGGCTAAAAGACGGGTTTAAGCACAAGTAAACAAAAGCGAGCCAAAACGAGGTTCCAAGACACTAAAGCAGCAAGCCTTTTTATACTACTGTTTTATGCAAAAACGAAGCACTTCGTGACTGTTTTCAGTTTTAGTAGGGATTTATGAGATTGTTTCCAGCAGTGGTCGTGTTGATGGTAAGAAAGACAACTTACCAAGATGAGACAGACTAGAATACAAAGTTACAACCTTTATGAATGAACTCTCACTAGGCTCTTTGGCATACTTTATTGCGATCCGCTATAGAAAATATGACTGCTGAGGTTAGATACCTGCTCTTCCAGCAAATGATAGCAATAGCACTCTTTTTTTATACTATAATTTTAATGTAAAACTTCATAGATCTACTTTTTTGCTTGCATGAGCATAAACTGTTTGGATATTATGGACAGGGGCAGACCCACATTATAGCATAAGTCATGTGCCCCATTTGGAAGGTTACAGTATAAACCATAAAGCCCTACTTTTATACACCCAGTCCGGTTCACATGTGCTCCACTAATCCAATTATATAATCACTCAAGGAAATGCCACGATAACCCAATTTGCAAACTCCTTTAAGACTTCAACTCTTTACCACTTCAACCATCCATAATATCTTAAGATTCGCTCCATAGGAAATTAATCAACGAAATCTTGCTCGGCTTTTATCGAACAATTATTAATCTTCTCAATATTTCGTATTATTACATAAATCGAAACGGTTTTAAAAATTGTGTTTGCATTGCAACTTGCAATCATATTTCTATCAAAATTCTATTGGAATTGTAGTGAATTATGGTTTTTGCCCAACTATTGAGACTTTTGAAGTTTTTAGTTAGAATTTCACATTATGGGTAATTTAGGGTAACATGTAAATTTTATGTGGTCGAAGCTTGGAGGAACAAATTTGTTGTTTTTATTAAAAGTACACAAGGGTTTAATGTTTTCATGAAATTAGTTTCAGATTTAATATGCAGTTCTCTAAAATTCATCTGAAATGAATTGAGTTTCGGTGTTGATGTCCGTGGAATTTTGAGTAAATTATACTAGAATACCACAAACTTCCATTGTTTTTGAGATAATACCATGAACTTTGTTAATTGCATTAAAACGTAATGAACTTATCTAGCTGCAAAATAATTAAGTTTGTGATTGTTTTTTTTTTAATTTAGGCTTAATTTAAAAAAAAACTACCAAATACTTTGGTCTAATTACGAGAAACTACCAAATTCTTGTTAAATATACAAGAAACTACAATAAAACTTTCAAAACCTAAGAAAAACTACCATAAATGGCGTGCCATGTTAGCAATAATTGCAAAAAACTACAAATGTATTCAAAGCATGGTAGTTTCTAATAATTTAGAATGAATTTGGTAGTTTCTCGTAACCGAGACAAAGAATTTGGTAGTTTTTTTTGGAACTAGGCCTTAAATTTATATTCTGATAAAAAATTAAATTTTATTATGTTGTTTCAAAATCTATATGATGATTTTTATAAATTATTTTGTTGGAGTTTTTAGAGGAACTTACAAGATTGTTATTACCCCTTTGACCAACATTCCTTGGTCCGCCCTCAACTCACAACAAGAAACTAAACAACTTAACTGGCGTATGTGTGATCGACAAACAGCCATAAATATTTGTTAAATTTTTCCACATGAAGGCAAAAACATACATGGCATATCGATGGGAATCGGTAGACTAGACTGTATGTGATGACTATGTCAATGAATATACACCATCTAAAACCAATCAGTAATGCAGAATCCATAGAACCATAAATGCACACGATTTACATTCGAGTGAAAATATAGTTAAAGATCGTGAAGTTAGTAGGTGGATGTAAAATAATGAAAGTTAGTAGGTGGATGTAAAATATTGAAACATGGATTGTCATATGGCCGGTGTTGCATCGATCAGCAGGCACAGCAACATCACTAATTGATTGTTCGATTGCAAGGAGATGTCCAAGATAACAAAGGGTAGTATAACTTGGTAAATGCTGTTATAAATAACTTTAAATAAAAGAACTGAGTTCCTACCTAAACTGTCCCCACCGTACTTAATTTTGGCATCTGATAGGGGAACCAAGAGAGATTTTGGCAGCTCCACATTCCTGCTAGTGCTTGATTGTGTCCCTGAAGAAGTAGATTTCTGATGTTCCATCACCGAAGTACTCAAGGAAAGGCTAGGGCTTCCAGAGTTAACATTGTATCCTACCAAAATAGTATGATTCACACTCCAAATCAAAGCATTCAAGCATGGCATGATCATTAGAAGAGTATCATGTAGAGAGAGAGAGATACGTTATTAAACCACCCAACATGTACTACTTCTAGCAAAATTACACAAATAATATACAAGATACATACATATACTGACTTTCACTAATATCTATGTAATCACTGATATCTCCGCTAACATTAGAAGATTGGCCAGCATGAAGCTCATTCGAATTCAAGGGGGAGGATGTCTTAGGTCCTAATTAGCCTTTCAGTTGCATTATTAAACGTACATAAAGAATTTTGACTTGAAAATAATAGCTAGAGATAGTTCACTTAAATGGAAGATTTGGTACCGTCATCAAAAATCACAATACTATGTTAACAACATATGCGAACATTCAAATATGTTCACTTTATATTATTGAAAGCATAGGAAAGATCTAAATCAAATTATTTTAGAATGGAGAGGTTCTCATATAAGTTTTGAAAGAGAAGGCCACGTAATTATTGCAAAAAAAATAATCACAAAAAAAGAGGGAATGGAGAGATGAAGAAAAAACATCTCCGGGTTGGTTGTAAAATAAAAAAAGTCAATAAACACCAGGCCAGACAAGCTAACATGCATCTTTGATAGGCCAACACTGGAAGATTTAGCCTATATTCAGAATGTAAGTGTTACGCTAGACCCAAAAGGGAACCAGTATGGAGATGGGCACAGAATGCTAAGAATACAATATAGCATAGGATTCCCTAATTACGCTACACAATAAACTGAAGAAAAAATTCCTATATGATAAATGATATACATAAAACAAATGCCAAGACAGAAACAACTGCATGGCTAATCGTCTGAAACCATTAACAAGAGAGCCAAAAGTCAAGAGAGACGCAAAAACATTGAAGGGTAATGACAGTGACTTACGTTCTTTAAGATTAAACCAGGCAACCTTCGCAGCATTCATCTCTGCTTGCTTTTTAGATTTTGCAACCTCTCCCATAAAACGCTCAACTCCAATTTCTACAGTAGAAGAGAAAGAAGGCATGTGTTCACCAGTATCGACTTCCTTGTAGATAGGCAAGGAAATGCCTTCTTTCTGAGCGAACTCTTGTAAGAGATCCTTGTAGAAATTTGATTCATCCTGCGGATTCAATGAATAAGCAAATATAATTTCTTGTTGAAACATTCACATTGTTCAAATAATATAGGAATGCATTTCAAACTTACTTTCCTCTTTTCATTGGGAGCAAAAGAAAGCAGGGCCACTTTAGCAGCATCATTCTCTGCTTCTTTCAATGTACCATAAAATTGTTGACTGTAAAAGGTTTTCCCATCAACCCTAACACTAGCCTTAAAGAGAGGGGCGTGACCATAACCTTCACGAACAACATCATATTTCGGTATATCAATACTGTTCTTTTGTGTATAAATCTGTAGCTGACCCTTGTATGAAATTTGATTTCCTACAAATAAAAAATACATGTTTCAGAGAAACAATGTGAACAAAATTATTCCCAATAGCTGTTAATGTCAGTTCTTTGCAATAGATAGTCATTCTCTGTAGTTTGTACTTGCATTTCCTACGATGGAACATTTTATATAAACTTCAGATATATAATAACTAGAATTTCATGCAAAAAATGCAAACAAGGAAACCCATAACAACAGATAATCTTTATCCAAATTTATACAAAAAAAGTACAGTTACCAATGGTTGAGTGGAATGTTCTAAAACAAGTTTTAAAGGGTAACTAATATCTAGTAACAGCATCTAATAGGATTAAATGGCAAATTGCCGCATAGTTGATCCTATGTGAAATATGCAATCGAGCAATTTAATTAGGCCATGGTTTTAAAAAGCAATCTGGCGGCTGCCTAGGCAGCCGCTTCAGCAAAAGAGGCCTTATATTGCTCCGCTTTGGAGCTGGGCACTAGAATTACGCAGCTAAAGTGCCTAGCCCAATTTTAGCGGACTGGCCCACCGAGGTTGGAATTAAAAAGTATTTGGGTATAATAAATCATCTCTCATATTGATAAATGTAAATTCACGATACTTTTATAACAAATTTCACATTATTAATATTATTATTAGAAGATTAACGAATTCATGTATTTCTTTGTTACTTTTTGCGTATAAATTTATTTACTAATAGGAAAGATAAACCGCCTAGTCGACGCTAGGCACCCAGGCACCAGGTGGTACCCTTACTGCCTAGAACCTCCAGTATCACAACGTTGGAGGCGGATATTGATTCTCATAACCTACACGATATGCGAACATTACACATAGTTCTGCCAAACTAAAATCAACTTAACAACGGTTCAAATCTTCCATTTTTCTTCCAGTCGACATATATGGCTCGCATTTTACACATCGACATATTTTCTGCCTTTACTTCTTTTAGTGATTTTCCTATACATATGCTAAAAAAACATCAACGCTGCATAATTCTGCATAATCCAACTACGAATTATCGAACAAAAAAAATGAAACAATATAGCATCAACAAGAAACAGCATCAATTGAATAAAACACCCTTATAACCTCCTCAATCCTGCTAATTAACCAGCCTACACCCATGGAACTAGTCCTGGGATAAAACCCCAATCATAATGGGTGCCACATGCAGCTACCCAATTTTATCCTAATTCAGCCTCAAGATTTTAAAATTTCACTTTTTTAAATCAAAGTCAGCACAAGAACTTCAATCAACAAGTAACATTCACGCGGGAAATAAAGAGAAGAAGAAAATTTTACCAGCAGGCTGAGGCAAGGGTTTTGGCGGGAGATTGACGGCTAAGTGGTCAACGGCGACCTGCGCGGCCTTGTTCTGAGCCTCTTTCGCCGACCTCGACAGATCGGCAGCGTGAAAGCTGAGGCCGTTAACGGCGACGGAGCCGCGAAAGCGGGGATCGTGGTCGGGGCCGTCACGGCTGACGGCGTAGTCCGGCGCCGGCCACGTTCTCTGCTGGCAGAGCTCCTGAAGCTGAGTCTTGTACATGGCGAAAAGAATTAGGGTTAGGGTTTCTGAGATTTTTTTTTATTTCTTTCTTTTTTTCCAGAGTAAAGTGATGGATCTGGTGGTTGAGAGAGCAGGGGCTTGATAAATGGCAACAGGGTCACTGCTTTAATTGTTCGTTACTTCGTTAAGTTAGCATTGGTGGGTATAATTGTAATTTCACTTTTAAGGAATCATGTTGTACGAAAATCATAGAAGTGTGTCGGTTCATTTTTTTCTTCTCATATTTGAAAATGATCCTTATTGGACAACATGAGCCTCATAATATCCATATTTGTATTCTGATGATAAGACTGATACAGATATAAATATAATTCGGTAATAAAAAAAATCATGTTTGTATTCGAAAAAATCAATCAACTATGAATAAAAAGCAGAAATTAAAGAGACAGGCGATGCTAATCAGATATGGGCATATAACACTGTAAAAGATTCAATATAAACCAAATATGGATGCGGAGCTATAATTTGTATGTAATTGATGCATTTCAAAAATGAATTCGAATATTTATTTAATATGAAAATATTTGCTGAAGAAATGTATGCATGCCCATGAATGTATTATATTGATAAATAAATGGGTTAACAAATATGCTTTGCATGTTGCTGGCCAATCTTGAATATTTTTTGAAGCAAAGAAGATGAAATAATACGTTAAAATATTCTTTTAAATGCATAACATTTGAAATATATAACCTGTCGGCTAGTGTCAAAGACAGTGCAATCGAAGCGATGACCCACTCCTCCTACCTTGTTTTTATACATGAAATAATGTGTATGAAAAAGTTGGTTGGTTTGAACTCTTTCATATGTTGATTATGTGTTAAAAAGTCTTTACAGTGTTTAAAACACATCCATATATTGAAAACACTAGACCATTTCTGTGTAAAACATGATAGTTGGAGCGAATCATCGGTTCAATGATCAACTTGGACCGACTCTAGACTCCAGGCAGCGGTTTAATATTAGCTACCTGTTACTATCTCGCTAATTCCTAAAATCAAACTTATCCAAACCCCAATCGTTAATCTGAGAAAAATGAAATCTAGAAATCTACACGATATGGACCACAAAGTTACATGCACTGATTTTTGGCACGTGCTAGGCAGTCATGCAAGTGGACTATTAAAGAATGATTATTAATCTAGCCTCTTTTTATGGCTAATTTTAAAGTGAAATTTTCATCAGGAATGCTTGAGATTTTACCCAGAAAATTCTTTGTCGTGTTTATTGTCTAAAACATAAGAGATTTTTCTTTCGGATTAAAATTGCAAGCGTCGGAATCCCACATTGTGTTCTGATTATAGTAATAGAGATTGACCGATTAGACAATCAGCATTTTCTCTCCAAAGTTAGATGTTTAAATTAAAATTGCAAGTGTTAGAAACCCACTTTGTGTTCTAGTCATAGTATAAGAGATAGACCAACTAGACATTAAGCATTTCCTCCCAAAAATGAGATGTGATTGTTCTGGTTCAATCAAAGAAAATTTTATAATTCAGATGTTGATTAAGTTCTTTTTGGAATGTACATAGTAAAGATATGGATTTCTTTTTGAAAGATAGACAGAACATATTTGGTTAGCAGCAAAAAAGAATTGTTACATTTGTTGCCAAAAATGGTTAGCAACAAAAAAATTTGTAACATTTGTTAGAAAAAAAGGGTCCAAATCCATTGTTTGGTTATGGTTATCTTCAATTTTTGTAATTAGATTCTCAGATACACGTCATTTTTTGTGTTAAGTAAAGGAAATGTAACATTTGGCTAGATGGCATCTACAAAGCTTATATGACATCTATAATTATTAATATTATCATCATTCCTAAAGTTACAACTCTTGATACAACAAGATGAGGGGCTGTTTGATTGGTGTATTTGGAGCTACAAGCAACATTTGCTACAAAAGATCCCTATTTTTAATGTTTGGTTAGTAACACTTTGACAAAGAATTAGAAATCGAGTTGCAAAAAGCATCCAGAATCTAGAAACAAATGCCGCAGCCAAATTGGCTACAGCAAAAGCTGCAACTAGTTAAAATAATCAAAAAAATCATCTTAGCATCAGAATCTTAATTAAAAAATAACACTTGCGGCTTCAATATCTGAGACTTGGAATTGAAGCTGCAACGTTTGGGTGCAATCACTGCTACTGGAGCCTTTTAACCTTCCCTTATACTACTCTTTTTCACTACCATTGGAAATTGCAAAATATGCATGTGGTAACCTCTCCACTACAAAAGGAGATGTTGGGACACCAGTTTTTGCTCCAAATCCATAAAGAACATATCAAACACTTGCACACATCTTGTAGCTTTTAAACCAATTGTTTTCAACCAACAATGAATTTGCTTTGGAAATGCAAATCCTTTTGTGAAACCAAAGAAAGAATTTGTCGCTTATTTTTTTAACTAATGTTGGATACAAAAAATACAAATGTTGTAAACCAAAAGTCCACCCACCCAGTGCAAAATATGCTGCAAGAATTTGATAATTTTTCAACTTCATTTCCATTTCTATTCTCATTTCCAACTCAAGTTTGTTACTACCCAAACAAGGTAAATGGAGATTTTTTACAACAAATGATACATACATCTTCATTCCCTACCAAATGACCTATTCACCCAAAAGTTGTTAAAGCTCAAGTTTTTTGACATTCTCTAATCTATACCAAACTTCTCAATTTTCTCAAGTATCATAACTACAAAAGTAGGGAACATATGGGTAACACTACAAGACCAAATTAAAATAAACTAGTATTTTGAACTTGCAGTGCATATTAATATTTCATTACCTTAACTAAAAAAAACTCTAAAAATATTATCTTAACTAAAATTCATTTAGGGTTTTTCCATATCTCTTCTTTGTGATGCTAAAATATGTACATGTTGTGACGACCCGAAAGCGGCACGTGACCGACACTTAGATCACGTGACGTCTAAACATGTCAACATAATCCAAGTAAGCCAAAACCCCGGAATCTAAACTTTTTAATGAAAATAATGGAGGTGAGTGTCACGCCCCGCTTCCCAGAGTGCGCAAACTACGACACGTGACAGAGCCAACTATGCAACCCGTGGTTAGGAATCATTTCTCCACAGTCACATTATGGCTGTTTATAGGATATCATAAACAGTAAAAAATATAAAATCTATCTAATACATGTCCATTTGCCACAATAAATAGAGTCAAGAAAGGTATAAGCGGAAACGAATAAATATCTAATAAACAACATCTGAAAATACGTCCCAATATGGGCTCATATCAAGAAAATAAAACCACGGAAAATAACCAAACTAAACATCTCTAAATAACACATGTTCAATTCCTCACTGCTCGTCTTGACGGCTAAAGTATTCCTGTTCAAACTGCGATAGAGATAAAGATAGAGAATCTGGGTCATGCAAAACCCAGACGTCAGTGCGTCATAATATCAAAACAATAATAATAAGCAGGATATAACGAGAGAGGTAAACATGAATATAAATAAATAATATAGATACAATAGTGAGGTATGTGTATATAAGTGATGTGTACTGTGTAACCTAAAACTGTGCTTCTAGATTATCTATTATAAAAGTCTTTGAAATCAATTAATGTAATCCTCATCGCAACCCAACAGTCTATGCCCCGTTCATTCCCCACGGGACCACGTTAACGGGATTTATTCTGTAACGTCCGGAAAAACGGCAAACAGGATTATTCCGTAATGCTTGGAAAAACGTGTAGGTTTCGGTTAGCATCTAGACTAGGTTTTGGCAAGTATCAAACATGCTATTTTAAAAATTTAAGGTGCTGATCTAAACCAACCTAGGAATCGAACTAGAGAATTAGGATTAAGCTAGCATGTAATCAACATTACACCTAAGTGAACAAGGAATACAACCTTTGTAGATCGGTCCTTCACTTCAATAACTCCGTGTAGTAGTCCCTTCGCTCCAAGTAGTGATCTTCCGGACTCTAGAATAGCTCTACAAGATGAAAGGAACAAGCTTGCATGAAGTCTTCGAGGCCGAAGATGATCTACGTCGAGAAGACACCAACTCAAGCTAGCTTTTCACTAATTAGGAATTAGTGAAGCAAACACCCTAAACTAAATGGCCAGTCTAGTAGAGAATGATGAAGTAGGAATTTTGCTCACTTTAGAATTTACGTTCTCACTAATTTTCTTCACCTCCTCAAAACCTAGAGAGCGTGAAGGAGATGAAGAAGAAGATGAAGTGAATAATGAAAAGTGAGGTTCGAAATGCAACCATGGGTGAATTCATATCATATACTAATCCATGTAGAGACTAAACCGTGGATAAGTATAATGGTTAGGTTAATAAATATCTAAGGTAAACAAAATTAGTGGACTAAGTCAACGGTTCTACAAGCTTCCACCAAGTTCAACCATGACTAATTTTCCAAATAATTTTGAATTCTTTTATAAATATAAACCCACATATTATATTTAGTATGGTGTGAGTCTCATACACCCATGTTGCAAGTATAACCATGCATGACGGTTCACCACAGAAAACTGCATTTTTATACCGTCCATTCATTATCTATTTTGTTATATATCGGTATTTTTAACAGTGTCTGCTCAGTAATTACAGTTTACAGGTATCCGTGACAAATACTGGAAAACATACTCAAAATCACGGATATAACGTTTGGGAGCCGACACTGCAAGCAGACTAGAAAACTGACCGATATCCCATGAGCTCTTTTGGAAATAATGCATGTGTACACATTTTTTGTCTAAAAATGGTCCAACACACAAGTGTGCACATAGCTTGGACCAAGTGGGGGCAACCATGGCATGATGGTTTGAGCAAGTGGGCACAATGGGTGTGATGTGCATTCATGAGCATTTATTGCTAAATGTGTTGATGTGAGTTAAAGTACCAAGTTTCCCTCCAAACCTCTGAAGACAAACCAGGTTACTTTAAACCAAGCAAACAACACCAGAGTGATATTGGAGAGCACACAAGACCACACTACAAATACGAGCCTCTCTCCTCGGATTTCACCCGGCCACACTTGATGAAAAACCGGTGAGTTCGGCCCCCCATGCTCCAATGGGCCCCATATTTTCTTTGCCCCTCCCTTGCTGCCACGTAGTCTTATTTTTATTGTTTTTTTATTCCTCTTTGAGGCCTATAAATAGAAGACCAGTCACAAGGGAGGGCTCCTCTCTGTCATACTCTCTCATATTCTACCATACATTGTACATTTTGTTATTTTCTTTCTTTTTGGTTTAGCTTGAGGGTGAGTGGGCTTCATGTTGGTTTCTTCTTCTTCTTCCCTCTTGAAGCTCTCTTTGGAGAGCTTCATTAAGGAGGTTGAATAAGTTATCATAAAACTTGTATCTCTTTCTCAAGTGTTTATATAATTGTTGTTTCTTTAATTACTTGCTTTCTTTTATTTACTTGCTTTTATTTTCATCATGTTTAACCAATCTTTTATTTGGTTATGGTGTGGGTGAGGAAGTGAGATGAAAGGCTTTGCCTTCTCTACCTCTTGTTTATGTTTATTGTGCTAAACTTATGATTCTAACTTAAATATTGTTTATGTATTGATATGATACGGTATTTTGACACATGGTTACTTGTGACCTCCTCATATACTATATTCATTCACTTTCCCCATTTTCAATGTTTAAGTTAAAATCCATTTGGTGTTAAGTTTGCTAAGTTTGGATATCGTATCTTGTGATCAATTGCTTGATAATCTTTTGTTTTCATATACGATATACTATCACAAATACTTAGCAAACTCAACACTAAAATCATTTGCTCTCACTAACCACTTTGTGTTTTTGTTGTTGCGGTATGCTTGCTAACCCTTGTGTTTAGTGTTGATACCCCAGGCGCGGACATACAAACGGTAAGTGATCAAAAGGACCTGTTTCGTGCTTTGCGGCGAATGTCGGAATTTAACGGTTTGTGCTCCGCAACCGCGTTGACAAGTTGTGCTTCATGCCGGGATCGAGATAAGGTCGGACAACTCATGAACAAAGGAGTGTAGAGGTAAACGTCGCGATTCGACCTTCCGAAGCAGAAGCCACAACCATTCTTCTCAACTTGTTTTCTTGCTTTCTTCTTTTTATTCTTTTATATTTTTTTGTGACAAGCAAACAATTCCATAATTTGTTGAACCTTAAATAACGACACCTAATACACAACTCCCTGCGGATCGACCCGTACTTGCTGGCTCGCTACAACGCGCCATGCACTTGCGATTATAAATTTTAAAACGAGAACGATCTCGCATGCGCATTCCGTTTCTTAAAACCATATCTCCATTTTCAAAACATACGCGTTTGCGCACGCGGGTGGTTTCCCAACAAGTTTTTGACGCCGTTGCCGGGGAGTTGTAGTCATTAGGTATTGTTATTTTTGGTTCTTACTAACAAAACTAACTTTTAACTCAATTTTTTCAAAAACTAACAATACGATTTTTTGCTAACTTGTTCTCTGTCTTTCAGACCTGCAATCACCCTGAGCTTAATTTAAAAAATCAAGTTATACCAGAAGAGTATTTAGCTAGCCTAGAGAATTCACACAAAATTTCATTCCATCTCCTTGGAATTTGGCCGACGACATCAAGGAGGAATCCGGCGAGCTCGGCCAAGTTTGGGGGTTTTTGATTTTTTTTCTTTTTATGTAATCTCCAGTGTCTTGTCAGTACTCTGTTGGTATTATTTGATTTTTATAATTTTGAGTGTGCAAGAATTGGGGCATGTATATCGCTTTTTGACACTAATATCGTATTTTCCGACATTTTAGGTTTTTCATGGAATTACGACCAGCGATCATGCGGAGCGAGGCTAAAACTCAATTTCAAGACATTAGCGAAGTATAGTGCCAAAGATCCGGGTAGTTTGACCCGCGCAAGCGAACTTTCAACGACTCGGATCACTTTCTGTTTCCCCCGATCAGAGCAAAGCTCTGTTTAAAATTCAAATTTTGAAGTAAAGCAAATGCTTCTTAACAGCGCCAAGTGCGCTGCGCCCAAAGTGGCGCACAACGTGCAAAGTACATAAGCCTTCTGTATTTTTGGTGAATTTATTCTGTATTAAAAATCACTAAAAATACAGAATAAATTCTGTATGGAAAGATTTCCCAATCTTGTTAAAAAAAAGAAGATTGCCTTTTGTAAATCAGAAGCCTTTGGATCAAAGATCCAACGATGGGAAACTCTCCAAATCATTTGGAGAAAAGATCTCCTTAACCGATTGAACAAATCAGCTCGCTCTATATAAAGGCCCCAA
Source organism: Agapanthus africanus (assembly GCA_030015575.1). NCBI lineage: Eukaryota > Viridiplantae > Streptophyta > Magnoliopsida > Asparagales > Amaryllidaceae > Agapanthus > Agapanthus africanus. The sequence goes on from CM057339.1 coordinate 726,773,594, forward strand.
GACTTCAACTCTTAGAGAGAGAGAGAAACAAATAGAGGACCCCCCCATAAGTTTTGAGAGATCTCAGAAAGAAGAGCCAAGCTCACAGAAAAAGAAAAGTTTCTTCAAGATAAAAAATGATGAACAGAGAGATGAAATCATCTCATAATTAAAAAGAAGAATTCACTTCTTTAAAGATCATAGATCTATAAGATTAAGGTCTTTTATATAAAGAGATAATAATATCTTATCATAAAAGGAGAGGGGAGAATTATTCAATTCTCTTAAGGATCACAGATTCATGAAGGCAAAGCCTTTCATCAACATAAGAGATTTAAACATCTCCTACAAAATAAGAACTTTTGTTCTTAGAATCTTGAGACAAAGTCTTTTATAAACGAGAATTTATTTCTTAGATCATAAAATTTATCGGATGCGGTTCTGCGCTCTTAGACTGGCGTTCAGCGCCAAGTGCACCACGTGTCCCTCATGTGTGCGCCACTTAACAGTTAACGCTTTGCGCTCATGGATTGGCGCTCAGTACCAGGCGCACCACGTGCTCTGCAGTGTGCGCCACTAAACTAATAGCGCTTTGCACTCACAAATTAGCGCAATGCGCTCATAGACTGGCGCAAAACGCCAAACGCACAACGTGCTCCTTACGTGTGCGCTACCCAGCAGAAGCGCAATGCGCTCGTAAACTAGCGCTTCGCGCTCTTCATCTGGCGCTTAGTGCCAAGCGCACCACGTGGGCGCTACTCAGCAGAAGCGCAATGCGCTCATAAACTAGCGCTCTGCGCTTTTTGACTGACGCAAAGCGCCACGTGCGCCACGTGCTCCCCACGTGCGCGCTAAAAGAACATAAATTGTTCTACAAATAAAGCCCAGAGCTATGATGAATACTCAAGATTCAATAAAAGACAAAAAAAGATTGTTAGAATTCAAATCAATGCTCAGTATTGTTAAATGTTTAACATTTCAACTGAGTGGGCCGAGCCCAAATTGGCTATAAACCCCTCATTCAGATTAAATGAGCCCATATGATCATACATCATTTAACAGATCTTAGTCCCAAATTAGGCTACATATCTCTCAACCAAAATTGGTTCAAGGGTACATCTCTTCACTCCTTTGATATTTGTCGTTGTAATCTTTCAACGTCTTCAGAGAGGCGACAGGTCCCGACAACCATACATTTCATAGACTATGACGTCTTTAAACTGGACTGTGGGGTCCTTAATCCCATGGACTATGATGTCCTTAACCTTGGACTGTGGGGTCTGTTCCCCTCCGAAAGACGGCCGACGACGCGAGGACGTCAAGCCTGAGATTCGGGGCAGATGCTATATGGTTTTATTCGTCTACCTCTCCGAAGATGCCAAGTTGATTTATGGCACCGTGTATCGGAGGTTTAGACGGATGCGGCCGATGTAGCAGACTTCGTCAGATTCCCCCTCGCTAGAGGGGTTTTTGATTGTGGGGACGCTTTTCCCTGCAAGCGCAAGCCCCTGCAGTTAATTACGCTACCGCATCGCGGTAGCCACTTTCTCCTTCTCCAGAATTTCACTTCGTGTCGTGTGTGTTTGTTTTGTTCGTGGTTGCCCGTGGATTGTATACGGAGACTGAGTAATGTCGTCGCCCGTAGGACGTGGATTAGTCCAAATCCGTATTTACTTAGATTTGGGTTTGGTGTTTTTAGTTTAAGGATACGTTAGCCGTATTGAGGCTAAGATCAACTTAAACGTTCGTTAAGGATGCGTTAGTCTGATCTGAGACTAAGATCAACTTAACGTGGTGATCCATTTAATATATGGCCGTCGGGACTCATCACCTCTCTGACGTCGTTGAAGGATTACAACGATAGGTGTTAGAGGAGTTCAGAGATGTACCCTTGAACCAAGGTTGATTTAGAATTTTATAGTCCATTTGAATGTTTAAGGATACGTTAGCCATGTTTGGGGCTAAGATCAACTTAAACGGGACCGTTTAGATCCGGCAAGAGAGCATTTGGAGGCTCTATTGTTCCAGTTTAGGGACGTAGTGGTCCGTGTTCCAGTTTAGGGACGTGGTGGTCCATGTTCCAGTTTAGGGACGTGGTGGTCCATCATTAGTTTAAGGACGTCTCGGTCCAATATTAGTTTAAGGGCGTTTCGGTCCAATATTAGTTTAAGGACGTTTCGGTTCACATGTTTAAGGACCCCGCAGTCCATATTCATGTGTGGTCGTTGGGACCCGTCGCCTCTCTGACGTCGTTGAAGGATTACAACGAGAAGTGTCAGAGGAGTTCGGAGATGTACCCTCAAACCGGATGTAAATTGATTTTGGGAGCAGCCGTGCTCAGTCAATTTAATTTGAGGACTTATGGCCACGACTGGGCTAAGTCCAGTTTCAATATTCTTTTGTCTTTGGCCTATTGGACCTGTGCTAGGGCCTTGCCCCCTCAGTGTATTATTTTTCTTTGTTTTGGTTGGGCTTTGCCCCTTTTTTAAAATGCATAGCATTTTTGATTAGGCCTGTTAGGCCTTTTAATTGGGCTCTGTCCCTTTTCTTAATAATGCAGAGTATTAAATACTCTGACAATGCTCCACATGGCTTGTCAGGCGCTTTGCGCAAATTAAAGAGCGCAAGCGCATGTGGAAGTGACACGTGTCACGCTCTGATGAGCGCAAGCGCAACAGCGCAGTGCGCTGCGCTGTTGCATTGCTGACACGTGGCGCTTCCTGGCGGCTTGCGCAATAGTGCAGTTTTGGCAAGTGTTGGGCACTGTTCTTATTTTTTTGGATCAATTTTAGATCAAAGAAAACAAGTTTTTTTTTCTTGTTTTCAAAGAACCAGTGCTTAATAAAAACTGCAAGGCACTGTTATTGTTTATTTTTCTTTTTTCTTGAAGATCATCGATCTTGTTCTTAGATCAATGATCTGTTTTTAAGAGAATTTTCTCTTTTTCTAAAGGTTTTTACCTTTTTCTCTTATTCTTGAGAAATTCTCTCTAATTCTTCAAAGTTCTTTCTGTTTGAAGTTCTTGATTTCTCTAAAAAATGTTCATGCCTTTGAATTGAGGCCTAGGGTCCTTTTTATAGTGCCCATAAATTAGTTAGATTTGTTAAAAAGATTTTTCTCTGAGTGATTTGGGGAATTTTCCCCACCGTTGGATCTTTGATCCAAAGGCCTCTGTTTTACAGAAGAAAATCTTCTTGTTTTAACAAGAACAGAAAAGATTTCTTTAAAATCTCAATTCTGTTTTGCGCAGACGCCCCAGCGTATGACACGTGTCGCGCAGTGCAGCGCTTGCGCAGCTGTGCTTGCGCAACTGCGCAGACACGTATCGCGCAGCGCTGCGCTTACGCAGCTGTGCTTACGCAGCTGTGCTTGCGCAGCTGTACTTGCGCAACTGCGCAGACACGTGTCGCGCAGCGCAGCGCTTGTGCAGCTCAAGCGTCGCTTCTTTTACTTTTTATTTAAAAGAGCCTTGCTCTGATTGGACGCACTGCCTCGGGCGTTGTGCTGACGCATCAACTTCTGACGCGTGGCGTGTTGCGTGCAGCGCACGGGATTTTAAAGCGTTGCTTCAGAAAATTTGAATTTTTGAAATTCAAACAGAGCCTTGCTCTGATTGGGGGAAACAAATGCCCCCCCACCGTTGCGCTCACGTGGCGCGCACGTGAGTGCAGCGGTGGCAAGATCCTGGCCGTTGGATCAGAAGGGGTAAGTTGAAGAGGCGCAGGCGCCTATAAATAGGACCCTTGGTCCTTAGAAAATTCTTTACAACTTTCAAGAATTTTAATTTTCAGAGCCTTGCTCTTGTTTAAGAACTCTCAGAGCCTTGCTCTTGTTTCTTCCCAAGAACTATAAAGTTCAGAACTTAGAATCATTTTAGGTAAAAATCTCAAATTAAATTAAATTAAATTCAATTAATAGAGCCATGCTCTCAAGAACTTACAGATCTACAGAGATCTTGTTCATGGGTTTTAACCCATGAATAGAGCTTTGCTCATGGATCAAATGTAGATCTTTTCTGATCTAAAAATGGAGAACTCCTAAAAGTTTTCATGATTTTTAATCTTTTAGGAGTTAAAGTTTTCTTTCTGATGGATTTTTCCATCATTATTATAGAGCTAGGTTCTTTAAAGAAATTTTATCCCTTTGAGACCAGAGTTTGACAAATGTCACTCTGTGACAGAGCTTTGCTCTAAAAGAGGAGATTTTCTCCTTGTCTCTAGGGATTTCCCATCAATGAGGATATTCTCTTGGGGATCTTTTCATTAATTGACAGTTTCATCTAATGATGGGATTGTCTTATTAAATGATGCACCGTTATCCAGATTTTGTGGGTCCCTCTTTTGTCCCCCACCCACTGCATTGCAGTGTAGTGTAAAATTACAACATTGATGGCTAATTAAAAAATTTTGTCCCTCCGCAGGAAACATGTCTGGTAATTTGTCTTTTCCGTTTGTTCGCTCGGAGGGAGGGTTTCCCCAAGCACCGGTGGACCGAGTGGTGTTCGCTCTCATTAAGGATCATGACCCCAAGTACAAAAACCTTCACTTGTGGGGTAGGTGGTACAATGAAATCATCCAAGGTCGTCGCAGTTTCAGTTCCGCCTCGCCGTCTGAGCCCATAGTTACGATCCCCTATGCGGACGAACCCCCGGTGAAGTATGCCGTGGAGGTTAAAAATTGGAATTCTGATGACCTCCTCCAGCCTGCAATCGGTGCCATCCCCGTGCAGCCGCCGCCGGCAATAGACATTCTGGGGAGGCAAATCTGTCAGGGTGAAGCACGCCCTTGGGGACAGCCTTACAATATTGGACTGATCCCACGACCGCCCACCGGATATTTGCAGTGGGCCCGGCACATCTTATCGGCGAAAAAGGACTCATCTAACGAAGATTGGTTTATATTCGGCCATCTACGTCTCGCTTTTCGAGTATCCCTCTCCTCCAACGTGGTGGATCAAGGCCTTTATTGAACAATGGAATATCCCCACCTACACCTTCCTGATGACGGACAGGGAGGTCTCCATCTCCTTGGAGGAGTTTGCTGAAGTCTCGGGTCTACCAATGAGGGGGGAGCACTACGAGGAGATGCTTCCTCCTGACGAATACGTCTTTGCCACCAAGCCGCTGGTGTTTGACCTGACTCCGGAGAACGCCATTCAGCATCAGTATCCGGGCTTGGTGAAGGTGTTGGAGATCTATGAAGGACTCCATCTGGAATTGGGCGACCGGGGCGTCAGTTTCACAGATTTTATTGCCCGCTTCATTCGCTCGGAGTTCCTGTCAGAGTGGAGTGAGAAGTTCGCCCAGCTCGATGACCCTTTTGGTTTCGGCTTGGACCGCCGACCCGTATCGGAGAATGATCAAAGGGATTTTTATCTCCCCAGCGCTGCCATCGTCCCTTTCTCAGAAATCGCCGTCCCGGGCATGGATGAGGAGACCTTTTTTTATTGGGTTCTTGGTCTTGTGGCTATGCAGCTTTCTCTCCCCATGCACCCGCGCCACATGCGGCCCTCCGTCTTTTACCCAGCGCATCGGATGGTGCCTGGTTTGCAGTTATCGGTAGGAATCGCCGGGCTGGCTTACCTTTATAAGGACTTAGCGTAGCGGCGGACGCTAATGAGCCTGGGGTGCAGCCTGCTAACTTCCTGATGCACTATTTCACCTCCTGGATGGAGATGCATGTGCAAGGGGTGTTTGGTGCCCATAAGATTCCTCCGTTCTTTGAGAAATGCAGACTCCCGAGAGTCATGCGGTTGGTCGGCGCTTCAATTGTGGTTGCATCCCCGCGGGAGTCTAGGGGGCTGCTCCTTCGTCCACATCTGGTCGGAGCGAAGGTTTCCTTTGTGGATAAGGTCATAACCATAGGCTCAGAGACCACTAAGTCAGTGGTGCCACTGCGCGATGATTTTAAGGACGGGGCTTCCATATTGAAGGCTCGGGAAATCCTCCACCTCTACTCCATTCGGCCGGGCTACCTAGTGTTTACGCAGAATGAGACAGCACTCTTTATGAAGTATAACCCGCACCGGTTTGCTCAGCAATCGAGCTACAACCAAGGGATCCCGATGGAAGCTTTCCTGGAAAAGCCCGTGGTCAGCCGAGAGGGGATAAAGAATGCAATGCACCATTTCACACGGCTTAACACGGGTTCCTATTTCTTTATCAGCGAACCCAGCTGTGTCCCCAAGATGCTCAATATGTACGTGGCTTGGTATGCGCATGCGATGGGCCCAGTTATCTTAATGGAGAAGCGCATGCTGGTTGACCGTAGGGGTGCGCCTCCTGGCAGTGATCGCAAGGCTCCCTTGAAGCCAAGGATTCCGGTCATTCCTCCGCTAAAAGATGCCGGAGTCGATCGACCACGCGTGTTGAGCCCCCCGCGTGGCTTGCCGTTGCCTGCTATGGTGAATGCACCACCGGTGCCCCATGCTCCCACGAAGACGGTTAATGTAATATTGCCAGAGTCCGGCGCAGGAGCGGATATCGGGACCCGCCGCCCCAAGGTGCCTGCCAAGCGCAAATCAATTCCAGGTGCATCTAGAGCTGGCGGGCAAAAGAAGAAGAAGTCTATCCTTTCCCTCGACGCGATCCTCGGCTTAGAGCCTGAGGCTCATCTCATCGAAGGAATAAGTGAATATGGAAGAAACAAGGGCTTCTTGGTAGACCCCGTAGACACCAATTTGGCGGCCGCCATTGCAGCTTCGGAGCGATCGGCAAGGCTCGAAGCGATGTTAAGTAAACTCGCTGAGTCAGGTAACCATTATCCGCTTTCTTCGTCACTTTATTGCACTTTTTATCATTATTTTTAACTAATACTTTCCCCATTTTCAACAGGTGTCTCTACCGAAGAAGCTATTGCTGCCTCTTTGAAAACCTTCCAAGAGGAGGAGGAGAAACGCGCTCTAGCGGGCGCCGGTATGTCCCACCCTCCTTTTTTTTAAAAAAAAAAATTCGTTATCTTTTTCGATGGTCAACCTAACTTTCTTCATTTGTTTCTTTGCAGGGGTTATACCAGTCAATGAGGAGATCCTCCCTGAACCTGTTACTGGAATTCCGGTCTCGTCGGGGTTGCCGCAAGAGCCTCGACTCGACAAGTCAACGAGGGATGCCTTGAAGAATTTGGAGGCATCCCTGTATACGGACGAGGACGCTTCAATGAAAGAGGCTCTGGTGAGGTCCGTCTCATCGTCCCAGGAGGAGAGGAAGCGGCTGAGGCGCGAGGCGAAGGAGCGCAGGGCTGCTTTGGCCACAGGAGCGGGCCCAAGCACCATCCCTCGCGCTGATACTCCCTCAGAAGAGACTCCCGTCGCCCTATCCACCGCTCGCAGACAGGTGGCGCGTGCTGTTCGGAGTGCTAATGACAAGTCTAGCTCTGGTAATGTATTTTGCAAGACTTTACTGTAAGAATTGTAAACTTGTCATTTCTTATTCATCTTGTTCTACAGGGCCAAGTCCAACCGAAGGGGAGGCGGAGACTGTCGAACCTGAGGGGCTAGAGGAAGAGGCATTGGTCGAGCCTGAGCCGACGATGGGCAGCGTCGCCGGGGTTGTTGAACCTGAAGCAGGGGCCGAGGGGGCTACGCCAGAGAAAGTCGTTGATGCCTAGCCTGAGGAAGCGGCAAATGAGACGACCCTTATAACTGAGCCCGAGGTAGCGGCGGGTGAGGCGCATGAGGCGGGCGATCTCACAGTGACGGCTAATGAGGCGATGGAGACCGCCGAGCTCGAAGTAGCGGGTGAGATGGGCACGACTCTTGGGGAAGAGTCAGCCGCTCTTTCTCAAGAGTCCGGCAATGCTCCGGTTATTGCTCTCCCTGTCTACGATCTTCCACCGTTTCCTGGCCGTGCAAGCACGGCGACGGTCCCCATCGAGTCGGGGGATGAGGCCACGGGCGGTGGCCTCATGTCGATGGAGGAGGGGGTCGCCTCCGTTTCAGCCGGGAGCTCATCAGGTAAACCTCAAGTTACTGTCATCCCTTTATTATATCTTGCGATCTTCCCTTAACAAGTTTGTCTTTGTTTTCAACGCAGGTGCGGCCAGCGCCGATGCTCCATTGCTCGAAGGAGTACCATCAACTACTGCCTTGGCGGTGGTTACCTCCCAGCCTTCCCTTAAGCCATCGCAGATGTTGGAAGGTACGGATCTGCGGTTGATTAGTTTATCTTTTAGCCGCATGATTTCTGTACTAACGTCGTACCACTGTGTCTTTTCAGGAGTGCTTTTTGATCATATCCATCAGGTGTTGCTTCCGCACTTCTCCTTCCCGTCTGAGCTCGCTTCTCCCTCTAGTGGTGCCGGTGAGTATATTTTCGCTTCGATGTCTTTCTTTCTCCTTTTTTTAGCAATGGGATTATTTCTGACTTTTCCTCTTCCTTATTGTAGTGCCACAAATCGAAGGAGGGGACGCAAGACCCGCCACGCCACCTGCCCTTCTGGCTTTGCCGTCCATTGCAGCTGGTATAGTAAATTTCCTTTTTGATAACTCTTCAACATCTCTTGAACCATCGTTTAACTATGTTTTGTTTTGCAGCTATCGTTCTGGCTCTGGTCCCTCTTGAGTCTCGTGTCCTTTCATCGGCAGGCCCCTTCTTGAAACGTCCATTTTCAAAGGGTGCCGTGATGAGTTTGGGCATGCTGAGCGGGTATATCGAAGAGCTTAACGCGGATGCTCTCCCCTCTGCCGCAGATTTCGCTGTGGAGGTTAACCCAATGTTGGCGGCGCTCCTAAACTTTCACAACGAAGGCGTCGTCGAATCTTGGGTTAACCACTGCAGGGAGATCGAGGCCTGCCTACATCGGTTGGAGTCGACCCGTCCTTCCCCTAAAGTTTTGGCCATAAGCACCCAACGGACAGCTTGGCTCGAGCAAAGCACTTCTTGTTTCCGCCATTTGGAGCAAGAAGCAGCTTTACGGTTGAAGGAACGTCAGGAATCTTCAAGCGCAACTGCTCGCTTGCGCGCTGAAGTTAGGACGAATGCGGCCGAGGTGAAAGCTGTCTTTGAAGGCCTCCTGGAGCGTATCTCTAATGGGCTAGCACTGTAGCGGAAGCTTGATGCCGCCGAGCATGATGCCCGAGGCCGTGAAGCAGCTCAGCAGGTCGTTGGGGAACAACTTGCATCCTTCATGCAGCAGCGGGCTCAAGTAGATGCCGAACTGGCGGTGGCGGCTGATCAAGAGAAAGCGTGGAAGGAAGTACGCGAGCAATTAATAGAGCTATTCAAGAGGCTTCCTTCTCCTTGAACATTTTGTATCATTTACACACTTGTAATTTTTGCATAGTATATATACATTCTTTGTTCTTTATATGATTCACCTTGTATTTGATTGAATTTATGAATAAAGATACACATTCCTTTTTGCAATGTCTTGTACTATTTCTTTGCTTTCTCCCTTCTCAGCATGATGTCTCGATAAACCTAATTGGCAGATAACTTAATTACTCCAAGAGATTGCGATGGCTTAAGCCGCAGGTTCAGATCTTCCGCCTAAGACTTTTCAACTCTATGAGCCGTGAGGGTCTCATAGAGACTTTTCTCCCTACGGATCGAGAGGATCTCGTAGGTGGGCTTTTTCTCCTTAGGAATCATGAGGATTCCTAAGTGTGATTTTCTCTTATAAGTCGTAAGGATCCTATAAGAGAATTTTTCCCTCTTACGAGTCGAGAGGATCCGTAAGCGGTTGTTTCCCTCCTTGTCGAAACTCGACTTTGGAGAGTGAGACCCGTGAATAGTATGCAAGAGACCGTTTTAGATCGACTTGCAGGGTCCCATTGTTCAGGAAGCAAGTTTTTTAATCCTTGCTGCCTGAGGCTTCATTTTGCAAGTTGAGACGAATCGGGAATTTTCTCGCGGAGATACTGGTTTCTCTGCGAGACGACACGAATCAGGAGGCTCTCGTAAAGGATTATTTGTTTCCTTGAGTTGAGGTATTTGCTAAGGATTATTTGTTTCCCTAGCGCCAAGGATTATTTGTTTCCTTGGGGTTGAAACGAGTCGAGAATTTCCCATGGAGGCACTGGTTGCTCTGCAAGTCGACGCGGATCAGGAGGCTCTCGTCAAGGATTGTTTGTTTCCCTGAGTTGAAGGATTTGCTAGGGATTATTTGTTTCCCTAGCGCCAAGGATTATTTGTTTCCTTGGGGTTGAAACGAGTCGAGAATTTCCCACGGAGGCACTGGTTGCTCTGCGAGTCGACGCGGATCAGGAGGCTCTCGTCAAGGATTGTTTGTTTCCCTGAGTTGAAGGATTTGCTAGGGATTATTTGTTTCCCTAGCGCCAAGGATTATTTGTTTCCTTGGGGTTGAAACAAGTCGAGAATTTCCCACGGAGGCACTGGTTGCTCTGCGAGTCGACGCGGATCAGGAGGCTCTCGTCAAGGATTGTTTGTTTCCCTGAGTTGAAGGATTTGCTAGGGATTATTTGTTTCTCTAGCGCCAAGGATTATTTGTTTCCTTGGTGTTAACGCGGATCGAGAATTTCCCACGGAGACACTGGTTGCTCTGCGAGTCGATGCGAATCAGGAGGCTCCCGTCAAGAATTGTTTGTTTCCTTGAGTTGAGGTATTTGCCGAAGACACTGGTTTCTTCGGAGTTGGGATGAACCGTCGAGATTTGGCTTCGTTTTCTGGCGAAGCCTGTTGGGAAAGTATGGTTCCCTCTTCGTTTGCGCCCTTGGATTGTATACAGGGATCGATGTGATCTTAACTGTAGGGCCAGAGTTTTATCATCATTTTTCTTGTTTTACTTCTGCGATGCTCTAGCATTTCAGCTTTTAAATTGCGAAAGTCGCGATTGCCCAATCATTTCGGCTATTTTTCGCGGTGCCCAATCATTTCGGCTGTTCATTTTATTTTTACTCGCTGTTTTTTTATTGCGAGTTGCCCAACCATTTCGGCTATTTTGCATGCATACATTTTACTTGCTGCTTTTTATTGCAAGTTGCCCCATCTTTTCGGCTATTTCGTATGCATGTGCGGCCTATCGGCTTTTCGCCGTAAACCTGAAATTAGACACCGATTTCGGCATCAGCACCGCTACAACTGGGATATTGCCAGGAGCGAATCATCATTTGCCTCTGTCGATGTCGAACAAAGATGGCTTAGTGACCAGGGTTAAGGTCCTGTCGACTAAGGCTTTTGACTTCATAAGCCGTAAGGGTCTCACAAAGGTATTTCTCCCTACGAGTCGTGAGGATCTTGTAGGTGTATCTTCTCCTTAGGAATCGTGAGGATTCCTAAGTGTATGTTCCTCTGTAAGTCGTAAGGATCCTACAGGAGAGTTTTCTCCTCATAAATCGAGGGGATTTACAAGGGTTGTTCACCATGCGAACATATCCCCAGTCACGGATGGGACTTGGTTGGGGAAATGTTTATTCGCGCCCGTGGATTGTATACAAGGGCCAGTATTGGACCACTTGTAGGACAATATCTAAAGTTGTGGGGGTTGCTTAAGCACAGGTTTAGGTCTCTGTGACTTAAGACCTTCAAATCTTATAAGCCGTGAGGGTCCCATAAGAGAGTTCTCCTTACGAGTCGTGAGGATCTCGTAAGTGTATTTTCTTCTTAGGAATCATGAGGATCCCTAAGTGTGTTACTCCCTTATGAGTCGTAAGGATCTCACGCGGGTGGTTTCTCCTTACAAGGTCGAGAGGACCCTATAAGTGTCTATTAACGAGGTTGTGCCCTTTCGGGTTTTCACAAACACTCACCGGTAGTCCTGCTGTTTTTACTCACGGAACCCTTTCGGGTTTTCATCCGTGCCCTTTTTGCTTATGGACATTGTCACGCCCCGCTTCCCAGAGTACGCTAAAATGGGCACGTGACATAGCCAACCATACTACCTGTGGGTAGGAAGCATCCATCCACAGTCACATTACGGCTGTAGAGATATCAAGAACACAATAAAACTATCTAAACATGTCCATAATCCAATATAACATGAGTCAAGAATAATAAAATGCGGAAGCAAAAGATCCAATACAAAATAACTGGAATGTATGTCCCATAATGCGGGCTCACATCAGGAAATAAATGTAGGAAATAAAACTAACTACTGCTGACACTCACAGCTCAGCCTGCTGGCTGAAGTACTCCTGCTCGGATTGCAACAGCGGTACGGAATCTGGGCCATGCAAAACCCAGACGTCAGCGCGTCATGTCATCAAGTAATATAATATGAACAGTGTAGCAGGCAATGCAATATAAACATGAATAAAACAAGAGTAACAATAATATAAATCAGAGCAGTGCAGGGTAGTGTGCAGTGGGTAAACTAAACTGTTCTATCAGGTTTTCTATTCTAAATTCTTTGAAATCAATTTGATGAATCGTCGATGTAACTCAATAGTATCCCGTACATACCCGGGATCACGGCCTCAATATTCTCGGCTGCAGCCGAGACATGCCGCTAGGCACAAAACAGGAATGTGTACACTCGATAGTATCCCGTGCATAACCGGGACCACGGCCATAATATTCTCGGCCGAAACCGAGACATGACGCTAGGCACAAAACAAGAATGTGTACACCCAGAACAGGTAGTGAACTGTCGAGTTACAAGTCACGTTTCACCTTTGATTTCCCCATACCCCCAAGTTATATATGTGTGTCAAGTCAGGTATTCCGAAATCAAAAAACCAATGCCAACACAGGATCAGGTACAGGTTTTTCTGGATAGACAACAGGAACGGTCCATGAGGATTACAAGTCAGGTTTGTTGGCACTAGACACCAGATCAGGTAACGGGTCAGGGCATGGTACATCAGGTCAAGTCAGCAGTGTACGGTACCATGCATGTAGCAAGTCAGGTCAAGATGTAAACGATACACAGGTGTGCTCACAATCAGTTATATAATCAAGCAGGATTATCAACAACATGGTATAAGCAATAAATTAAGCAATAGGCAGATTTACTCAATTTGCAGTACAGTAATCAGTCGTGTCACAGAGACGATAAAATGTTATGTGAATGCAGTATGACTATTATGGCCTTTTAATCATGTTAACGAGTTTAAGCATTGTAGAGGTGCAATGATTTAAATAAAGGTTTAATACAGCTATTTCAGGTTAAAATGCATACGAGTGTCCGAATGGAACAAACTATAGAGATAAATTCAATAAGCTATGTGAATATTAAAAATGTGTTTAAACAGGTAAATGTGGTTATTAGGTTCGATTGCAAGCTGTAAGTTCCAAATTTAAAGATAAAATGATATATAACAATATTGTACATGAAAATGAGAAATGATTGTACCAAAGCTAAATTTACCAGTTTAGGGTGTCATAATATATATGTAAATATTGTATAGCATGTAGCAAGGGGTACTTGCCTCGACGGGTCGCGGATCGGAAAAACGAAGCGATAAACGTCGGCGGGGAAACTCGTGACGGGCGCACGGTTCACGGAATGAACCCAAACAACGAACAATGGAACCACACGGGTCGGGGTACCTCGCTGGAACGTCGGGTCGCGTCGTCGGCATCGTCGGATTCCCGCCGATGAAAGAATAGTGAATGTCAATACAATGCAACAAGAAGATAAAGAAAAACCAGCGAAGAAGGGAAGTAGGAACTGAGAAAGGGTGCTCACGATGATCCGTGGGACGGGTGGTGACAGTCGACCTCGTCGACGGAGCTCCGGCGGTGGCCTACGGCGAGATCCTGCAGTTCAGAAACTTTACAGAAAAGGAAAAGAGAGGAAAGGAAAGAGGAAGGAGACGGATAGGTAAGGCTTACAGGGGTCGTACGAAGGCCGGGGCACGGAGGCGAGGCCGTCGGCGGCGACAGATCTGACGGTCGAACGCGTGCAGGGGGTGTGCAGGTGGTCGCGGTGAGGGTGCAGGGCGCGCGAGGGTGGATGAAAGAGGGTGTGGGTGAGACGAGACAGAGGAGGCGAGGGTGTTGGTGATGGCGTCGTCGGCGCTGGGGCTGCGGCGGCGAGGATAGAGGTGGCGGTGGCTAGGGTTGCTGGGGGGTGATGGGTTCGCGTTCTGTGTTTTTAAAAAAAAGAAAGGAGGGGGACAGAGATTTTAAATATATATATAGAGAGAGATACGGGGGATAGAGAGAGAGAGAGGGGAGAGAGAGGAGAGAGAGAGGGGGCCCACTGAAAAACTACGGTTTGATTGGCTGATGAAGAAAGATTTAGACGTTAGGAAAATTTTTAATTAAAGATTTAGAAGATTTTAAGGAACAGTAGAATCTATAAGTTAAACAATAATATACGTTGGTTTTTTAAAAAATATTAAAATTTGGGATTTTGGCTTAAAGTAAAACATTTCCAAATCGCGCCCGGGTCGGGTCCAAAAATTTGAAATTGAAATAATAAAATTTTAGACGGGATCCAAAATTTAAAATGAAGTGTTTTATGGTCAAAAAGCATACCCCCAAAACGGACACACGTACGCGCGCGTAGCCGTCCAAACTCGCCCGTTTCACTGAACGGGACGAGAACACGATGCATGGACGCTACCACAAGGTTAGGGGTGTCAAGTAAGCCATGATGGATGTTTTTAATTTTATTTTAGATGCCATAAATTGTTATATGCAGAAATGAATTTGCCGGGTAAAATTTTACAGTAAGTAACAAAAAAGCAAGATAAATGAAATAAGGGTCACACTCCATTTATAAAGTAACAGAAATTAGTAGCATGGGCTCGGGTGTTACATTATACCCAACTACAAAAAGAATTTCGTCCTCGAAATTCCAAGAATACAAAGATAGAAAACTACAGGAAAAGGTGAGGAAACTTCTGCCGGATTTCATCTTCTCGTTCCCAGGTGGACTCTCCTTGCGAGCGATTACCCCAAGAAACAAGCACAAGAGGGATAACCTTGTTCTTAAGAACCTTTTCCCTTCGATCCACAATTTCAATCGGTCGCTCCTCAGAAGTCAAGTCTTCCCATACCGTTAGCTCCGAATGATCCAATACATGTGTTTCATCTCTAACATACTTACGGAGTTGAGATACGTGAAACACATCGTGCACGTTTGCCAAGGACTGCGGTAACGCCAAACGATACGCTACCTCACCAACACGTTCCAAGATCTCAAAGGGTCCAACGAATCAAGGACTAAGCTTTCCTCGACTTCCAAAACGAATCATCCCTCTAGTCGGTGATATCTTCAAGAATACCAAATCACCCACGGCGAACTCTAGAGGTCTTCTTGACGTGTCTGCCCAACTCTTCTGTTGGTCTTGTGCTGCCTTCATATGATTTCTGATAGTGTTAACCTTCTCAACTGTCTGCACAACCAAATCTGGTCCCAACAATCTTCGTTCACCGACATCATCCCAACAAACAGGTGAACGGCATTTACGACCATACAAAGCTTCAAATGGAGCCATCTAGATAGTTTCCTGAAAACTGTTGTTGTAAGAAAACTCCACCAAATGTAGATGATCCTCCCACGAACCCTTGAAGTCCAACATGCATGCTCTCAACATATCTTCAAGAGTTTGGATCGTTCTCTCCGACTGACCATCAGTTTGAGGATGATAAGCTGTGCTAAACTTCAACCGAGTCCCCAAACTTTCCTATAAGCTCCGCCAAAAGTGTGATAAGAACCGAGTGTCCCGATCGGACACGATGCTCACCGGTACTCCATGCAATCTTACAATCTCCTGCATATACCGCTCCGCCAAGGTCTCTGTTGATTGACCAACCCGAAAAGGAATAAAGTGAGCTGCCTTGGTCAACCGATCAACAATCACCCATATAGCATTGTTGCCTTTTGGACTCCACGGTAAAGCCGTCACGAAATCCATGGTTATATGTTCCCACTTCCACTGAGGAATCGGAAGTGGTTGCAATAAACCAGCAACCCTTTGATGTTCAGCCTTAACTTGCTGACACACCAAGCACTTTGCCACAAAGCGAGCAATCTCCCGCTTCATGCCTTCCCACCAGAAATGATGTCGAAAATCTCGGTACATCTTTGTGCCTCCTGGATGTACAGAATAAGCTGAACTGTGTGCCTCCTTCATTAGCTCTTCACGAATGTCTCCCTTTGGCACACACAAACGGCTACCATACCTCAACGAACCATCTTCGTGGATCAATAAATCTGTTCGTAGTCCGGCTTCAACCTGTCCTCGAAACTTTTGCAGTCTAGGATCCTACGATTGTACTGCTTTAATATTCTCGATCAATGACGAATGTACTTGCAGCTGCAACCACTGTCCCGTATAATGCGGTAGCACAACCTCCAAGTCAAATCTTCGAAAGTCTGCAACGATCTCCTCCTGCGTAGTTAACACCTGAATTGCTGGTAACCGACTAAGCGCATCCGGCACGACATTAACCTTCCCCGGATGGTACTTAAGATCAAGATCGTAGTGAGCCATCAGCTCCAACCATCTATGTTGCCTCATATTAAGCTCCTTCTGTGTGAACACATACTTCAAGCTCTTATGATCAGTAAAAACTTCGACTCTTTCGCCCAAAAGGTAGTGTCTCCAAATCTTCAAAGCGAAAATCACCGCCGCAAGCTCCAAGTCATGAGTTGGGTAATTCTTCTCATGGGTTTTCAACTGTCTCGATGCGTACGCTACAACCTTCCCATGCTGCATCAAAACACATCCCAATCCTTTCCCAGATGTGTCGCTGTGAATCACCAATCCTCCGGAATTGTCTGGCACGGTCAGAATAGGGGCGGTTATCAACTTCTGCTTCAACGTCTCAAAAGCTAACGCACATTCATCCGTCCATACAAAAGGTACCTCCTTGCGCGTAAGCTTGGTCAATGGCTCCGCCAGACGAGCAAAGTTCTCCACAAATCTTCTGTAGTATCCGGCCAATCCAAGGAAACTTCTTATCTCAGCAACATTCTTTGGAATTGGCCAATCACGAACTGCTGCAATCTTTTCAAGATCGACGGCAATTCCATCGCCCGACACAACATGTCCCAAAAACTTCACTTCCTCCAACCAAAACTCGCACTTACTCATCTTTGCATAAAGCTTCTCCTGTCTCAACGTCTGCAGTGCGATCTTCAAATGCTCAGTATGCTCTTCAAAACTCTTCGAGTAAACCAGAATATCATCAATGAACACCACAATAAACTGGTCCAAGAAAGGTGAAAAGATTCGGTTCATCAAGTCCATGAATACTGCCGGCGCATTCGTTACTCCGAAGGGCATCACTAAGTACTCGTAATGTCCATACCGAGTTTGGAACGCCGTCTTGCAAATATCTTCTGCTTTCACTTGGACGTGATGATATCCGGATCGCAAATCCAGCTTCGAGAATACCCTCGCGCTACTAAGCTGCTCAAAAAGTTCTCCAATGCGAGGGATAGGGTACTTGTTCTTAATAGTCACCCGGTTTAATTCTTGATAGTCGATGCACATCCTTCTTATGCCATCCTTCTTCTTTACTAGGAGAACTGGAGCTCCCCCAGGCGAGTTACTGCTTCGAATCCAACCCTTTTCAAGCAATTCAGCAACCTGTTTCTTGACTTCTTCCAACTCTACTGGTGCCATTGGATAATACGCTTTGGATACTGGCGCTGCACCAGGAATAAGATCAATTGCGAACTCCACGTCTCGCTTCGGCGGTAATCCCGATATATCTTCAAATACGTCCATAAAACAACCGACTCTTCACTATTATTAACTTCCATTGCTGCAAGAGTATCATTTGTCGGCCTAGCCCTAAACTCGACTGGCCCGACAGAACTGCTTCCTCCAGTGAAGGTAAACTCGGGATGTCCGGGAATCTGGAAAATTACTTTCTTTGCCCTACAATCAATGTGAGCGTGGAAAGTGCCAAGAAAATCCATTCCCAAGACGACTTCGTAGCTGCCCGTATCAATCACCAAGAAATCTGCAAAAAGCTCCCGTCCGCAAACAACAACTGTACAATCTTTACATTCCCTACTAGCTATGATTTTCCCATTCCCAGTATGTATGTCCCAGAAACTAGACAGGGTCGTGTAGGTAATCGAGTGTGTAGTTATAAACTTAGATGACATAAAACAATGGGATGCACCAGAATCAAATAACGCTAATGCGGGAAAACCATGAATGAGTAGAGTACCTGAAACAACTTCTTCTGACGTCTTAGCTTCTTCAGCTGTCAAGGTAAAAGCTCGAGCCTGATTAGGTCCTTGAGTCAGCTGTTTCTTTCCCTGAAACGGTTTCTGCGGAGGCTTCTGAAAATCGTCTCTCGTACGAAGCTTCGACGGACAAGCACTAACGGCGTGATCTGCCGCTCCACAAACCAAACAGAGTCCCAGCCTCCTTCTACAATCCTTTTGCATGTGGCCAGGTAAATTGCAATAGTTACAGGTCACGCTCTTTCTTCGATCGACGATCACTGGCTTCTTCATGGGTGCTACACCTCGACGGTCCACTGGAATACCTCTGCGACCATGAGCTCGGTTAGGTACAAATGCTGGCTTCTTTACCGCAACTGCTGTCTGCTGCAAACTCCCTTTCATCCCAGATAAACTCTGCTGTTCCCGAGCTACCGTAAGAACCTGTGAGAAAGTGGTCAAACCCAGGGAGACAATCTGCCTCTGGATGTCCACATCCAAGCTGTGCATGAACCTCTGTGCCCTGTCTGCATCGTTGGCAACTAAAGGTCCAGCGAATCTGCTGAGTCTCGTCCATTCTGCTGCATGCACAACCATGGGTGCTCCATTCTGCTTTAGCCCGATGAACTTCTCTTCCATTTCCTCCCGTGCATTCCGCGGGAAGAACTTCTCCAGGAAACTCTTTGAAAAATCCGTCCACTTGATCGGCTTGGGCAAGCGGGTCTCCTCCACAAGCCACCATTCTCGGGCATAGTCCACTAACTAAATGCGTACCACATCAACTCTTTTGTCATCTGGAATCTGTGCCGCAATAAGCAAGTTTTCTGTGTCAACTAGCCACTGCTCTACTGGCAACGGCTCCTCCAAACCAGTAAATGTAGACGGACCCAAACGCCTGAAATCTGCTATGGTCCCTACTCGGTCGACTGGTTTAGCTTCAACCTTGTCTACGGACTGCTGAACGGTCCGCAAACCTTCCTGGAACGATTCTGCTTGTTGCTGGATCAGCTTAGTCTGTCTCTTTTGATTCTCCAGCATTCCTCTTATCACTCCAAGCATGGAGGCTTCGTCCACACGCCTCTGGTACGTCTTCAAATTCTTACCTGCCATATTCCTGAAATCAAAACACCCAACATTAGCATGATGATAGATTTAAAATATAGATCAAGACTAGAACTCCAAGTTACTTAAATAGAGTACCGCATTTGACTATGCCGCGGTATCATAGCCACAATTACATAACTCCACCCAAGTCGCCTAAGTCCTAGAGATAACAAGGAATCAGGTTTTCGAGTCGATATGCAAAGGAAGTTTGCACATCGTAAAAGATATAATCAGGAAGAATGTGATTCATGAATGGTAAACAGCAAAGTGGCAGGACATGTTTCCTAAACACGGGTATTCTGATTCGTGTATTGGGTACAATACCCAACTACAAAAGAATCAACCAGACTAACCTATCGCTCTGATACCAAAAGAACCATGTCACGCCCTGCTTCCCAGAGTACGCTAAAATGGGCACGTGGCATAGCCAACCATG
The DNA here is from genome assembly GCA_030015575.1 of Agapanthus africanus. Lineage (NCBI taxonomy): Eukaryota > Viridiplantae > Streptophyta > Magnoliopsida > Asparagales > Amaryllidaceae > Agapanthus > Agapanthus africanus. The sequence continues at coordinate 726,793,145 of CM057339.1, forward strand.
CTACCTGTGGGTAGGAAGCATCCATCCACAGTCACATTACGGCTGTAGAGATATCAAGAACACAATAAAACTATCTAAACATGTCCATAATCCAATATAACATGAGTCAAGAATAATAAAATGCGGAAGCAAAAGATCCAATACAAAATAACTGGAATGTATGTCCCATAATGCGGGCTCACATCAGGAAATAAATGTAGAAAATAAAACTAACTACTGCTGACACTCACAGCTCAGCCTGCTGGTTGAAGTACTCCTGCTCGGACTGCAACAGCGGTACGGAATCTGGGCCATGCAAAACCCAGACGTCAACGCGTCATGTCATCAAGTAATATAATATGAACAGTGTAGCAGGCAATGCAATATAAACATGAATAAAACAAGGGTAACAATAATATAAATCAGAGCAGTGCAGGGTAGTGTGCAGTGGGTAAACTAAACTGTTCTATCAGGTTTTCTATTCTAAATTCTTTGAAATCAATTTGATGAATCGTCGATGTAACTCAATAGTATCCCGCACATACCCAGGATCACGGCCTCAATATTCTCGGCTGCAGCCGAGACATGCCGCTAGGCACAAAACAGGAATGTGTACACTCGATAGTATCCCGTGCATACCCGGGACCACGGCCACAATATTCTCGGTCGAAACCGAGACATGCCGCTAGGCACAAAACAAGAATGTGTACACCCAGAACAGGTAGTGAACTGTCGAGTTACAAGTCACGTTTCACCTTTGATTTCCCCATACCCCCAAGTTATATGTGTGTGTCAAGTCAGGTATTCCGAAATCAAGAAACTAATACCAACACAGGATCAGGTAAACAGGTTTTTCTGGATAGACAATAGGAACGGTCCATGAGGACTACAAGTTAGGTTTGTTGGCATTAGACACAAGATCAGGTAACGGGTCAGGGCATGGTACATCAGGTCAAGTCAGCAGTGTACGGTACCATGCATGTAGCAAGTCAGGTCAAGATGTAAACGATACACAGGTGTGCTCACAATCAGTTATATAATCAAGCAGGATTATCAACAACATGGTATAAGCAATAAATTAAGCAATAGGCAGATTTACTCAATTTGCAGTACAGTAATCAGTCGTGTCACAGAGATAATTTCAATGTTATGCGAATGCAGTATGCCTATTATGGCCTTTTAATCATGTTAACGAGTTTAAGCATTGTAGAGGTGCAATGATTTAAATAAAGGTTCAATACAGCTATTTCAGGTTAAAATGCATACGATTGTCCGAATGGAACAAACTATAGAGATAAATTCCATAAGCTATGTGAATATTAAAAATGTGTTTAAACAGGTAAATGTGGTTATTAGGTTCGATTGTAAGCTGTAAGTTCCAAGTTTAAAGATAAAATGATATATAACAATATTGTACATGAAAATGAGAAATGATTGTACCAAAGCTAAATTTACCAGTTTAGGGTGTCATAATATATATGTAAATATTGTATAGCATGTAGCAAGGGGTACTTGTCTCGACGGGTCGCGGATCGGAAAAACGACGCGATAAACGTCGGCGGGGAAACTCGCGACGGGCGCACGGTTCACGGAATGAACCCAAACAACGAACAATGGAACCACACGGATCGGGGTACCTCGCTGGAACGTCGGGTCGCGTCGTCGGCATCGTCGGATTCCGGTCGATGAAAGAACAGTGAATGTCAATACAATGCAACAAGAAGATAAAGAAAAACCAGCGAAGAAGGGAAGTAGGAACTGAGAAACGGTGCTCACGATGATCCGTGGGACGGGTGGTGACGGTCGACCTCGTCGACGGAGCTCCGGCGGCGGCCTACGGTGAGATCCTGCAGTTCAGAAACTTTACAGAAAAGGAAAAGAGAGGAAAGGAAAGAGGAAGGAGACGGATAGGTAAGGCTTACAGGGGTCGTACGAAGGCCAGGGCACGGAGGTGAGGCCGTCGGCGGCGACAGATCTGGCGGTCGAACGCGTGCAGGGGGTGTGCAGGTGGTCGCGGTGAGGGTGCAGGGTGCGCGAGGGTGGATGAAAGAGGGTGTAGGTGAGAAGAGGCAGAGGAGGCGAGGGTGTTGGTGACGGCGTCGTCGGCGCTTGGGCTGCGGCGGCGAGGATGGAGGTGGCGGTGGATAGGGTTGCTGGAGGGTGATGGGTTCGCGTTCTGTGTTTTTAAAAAAAAGAAAGGAGGGGGAAAGGGATTTTAAATATATATATATATAGAGAGAGATACGGGGGATAGAGAGAGAGAGAGGAGAGAGAGAGAGGCGGGGAAGAGAGAGAGGAGAGAGAGAGGGGGGCCACTGAAAAACTACGGTTTGATTGGCTGATGAAGAAAGATTTAGACGTTAGGAAAATTTTTAATTAAAGATTTAGAAGATTTTAAGAAACAGTAGAATCTATAAGTTAAACAATAATATACGTTGGTTTTTTAAAAAATATTAAAATTTGGGATTTTGGCGCAAAGTAAAACATTTTCAAATCGCGCCCGGGTCGGGTCCAAAAATTTGAAATTGAAATAATAAAATTTTAGGCGGGATCCAAAATTTAAAATGAAGTCTTTTATGATAAAAAAAGCATACCCCCAAAACGGACACACGTACGCGCGCGTTGCCGTCCAAACTCGCCCGTTTTACTGAACGGGATGAGAACACGATGCACGGACGCTACCACAAGGCTAGGGGTGTCGAGTAGGCCATGATGGATGTTTTTAATTTTATTTTAGATGCCATAAATTGTTATATGCAGAAATGAATTTGCCGGGTAAAATTTTACAGTAAGTAACAAACAAGCAAGATAAATGAAATAAGGGTCACACTCCATTCATAAAGTAACAGAAATTAGTAGCATGGGCTCGGGTGTTACAGACATACCCCTTTTTTTATTCTTTTTATTTTTATTTACCTTCTTTTTTACGAGGTCGCGCCCTTTCGGGTTTTCACGAACACTCGCCGGTAGCCCTGCTGTTTTTACTCACGGAGCCCTTTCGGGTTTTCATCCGTGCCCTTTTTGCTTATGGACATACCGTTTTTTATTTTTATCATTCATTTTTTAAATTATTTTCTTTTTTTTTTTTTTTTTATCTCGTCAACCTAAGGATGCTGCGGTAGTAGTTTAAAGACGTTTCGGTCCGCTATTAGTTTAAGGACGTTTCGGTCCGTCATTAGTTTAAGGACGTTTTGGTCCGTTGGCCAGCTACGACTTATAGAGTTTTGGGCTTTGAAAGACAGAGAGTGGACATAGTCGTCGTCATCTATCATTGACCTAGGCCGTAACTCATTAGGCGTAGTATTTCTTCAGGAAGCGACCGTTTATCAGCCTGAAAAGCCTTTCACCGTGCATGTCCATGAGTAGATAGGCTCCACCTTGGTAGATTTTGTCTATGATGTACGGGCCTTCATAGTTTGGCTCGAACTTTCCCCGCTTGGCGCGATTGGGGATCATAGGCCTTTTGACCACTAGCACAAGTTCGCCTTGGCGGAATGTCCTTGGTCGGGTCAATTTTTCATATGAGCGCGTCATCTTTGCTTTATAAGCTTCCAGATTTTATTGCGCTATAAGCCGTGTTTCTTCAAGGGCATCAAGCTCCTCAAGCCGAAGGTGAGAATTTTCTTCGTCCGTCAGCTCGTAGTGGATTGCCACTCGTAGAGAGGGTAACTCTATATCGAGGGGAAGTACTGCTTCCGTCCCGAATACCAACGCATATGGCGTTGTGTTAGTGGCTGCCTTGAACGTGGTTCGATACGCCCAGAGAGCCTCTTGCAGTCTTTCATGCCAGTCTTTCTTATTTCGGGACACCGTTTTCTTCATGATCTTCGTCAGGGTCTTGTTGAAGGCTTCAGCTAGACCATTAGCTCGCGGATTATAAACTGAAGAATATCTCCAATCTATATTATGCTGCTGTGCGAAGCGACTGATCTTGTGGCTTCTGTAGGCTGGCCCGTTGTCGGAGATGATCCGTCTCGGCGTCGCAAACCGATATATGACGTGCGTCTTGAAGAAATGGAGGATATTCTCCGTCTTCACTTCTCTTAATGGTACTGCTTCTGCCCATTTGGAGAAGTAGTTAGTCGTTGCCAGGATGAAACGATGTCCCCTTGACGATGCTGGTTCGATAGGGCCGACTATGTCAGTTCCCCACATTTCGAACGGCCAGCTAGTCACCGTCGGGTGTAGCGGATTTGGATGCTGATGGATGAAATACCCGTGAATTTGACATGAGTGGAACTGCTTCGCATACTCAAAGCAGTCTTGAATCATCGTGGGCCAGTAGTAGCCCATTCGCTTAATCTTCAACTTCATCTTTGGGCCTGCTTAGTGAGAACCACAGATTCCGTCATGAACTTCCTGAACGACTCTTTCTGCTTCGTCAGGTCCTAAGCATCTTAACCACAGAGAATCAAATGACCTCTTATACAGAGTGTTGTTGACGAGGGCGAAAGACAGAGCTCGTTTCATGAGCTGATGTCTTGTGGACGCTTCTTCGGGCATTCGGTGGGACTTAAAGTAGTCTATGAAGACTTCCCTCCAGTCCTCAGCCTTTCCTCGTTCTTTTATTTGTAAGGTCGTCTGTTCAGTCGCTCCCTTTTCCTCGGATGATTACGAAGGTATTTCTACTGGGGCAAGCACCCAACGGCTTTGCACCACGATTCTAACGTCATCGAGGTTCTCGTCAGCTAGTTCTTTAGCCAGCTTGGCCAACGCGTCTGCTTTGCTGTTTTCCGCGCGCGGTATGCTTTCCAAAGTATAGGAGGGAATTTGGGTCAACAGCTGTTGCACCTTTTCACCATACTTCACCAATTCTGGCTTGCATGTCTGGTAGTCGCCGTTTACTTGACTGACGACCAGCTGGGAGTCTCCATATATGAGGAGGTTTTCAATTCCCATGTCGATGGCGATCTCGAGGCCTGCTATCAAAGCTTCATATTCGGCTTCATTGTTTGTCCTCGGCTCTGTTAAGGAGAAAGCAAAGCGCATTATCCCTCCTTGTGGAGTCACGAAGATGAGGCCTACCCCCGATTTGATTATAGGGGTACTTTGTTTACGCTTTTTCATGGAAGACGCTCCATCAAAATAGAGCTCCCATCGGGTATCGTTACCGTCGATCGCATCAAACACACGTTCGTCAGGAAGATCGCAATTCAAAGGAGAATCTGCGGGTATCGGATGCTCAGCGAGGAAGTCGGCAATGGCCTGGCCTTTCACTGCCTTGAGAGGTTGATAGGTTATTGAGAACTCCATCAAGAGCAGGGCCTATTTAGCGAGCCGTCCCGTCAGTATGGCCTTTGACATTAAATACTTAAGAGGGTCCACCTTCAAAATGAGACGGACTTCATGTGCTAATGCGTAATGTCTGAGCTTTGTTATTGCAAAGATCAACGCCAGGCAGTGCTTCTCAATGGGAGAGTAATTGCTTTCTGCCCCCAGCAGAACTCGACTTAAGTAGTAGAGTGCTCTTTCCTTCCCTTGGTCTTTCTCTTGGGCCCATAATGCGCCTAAAGAACCTTCGAGGGCGGTTGTAAAAAGAATGAGAGGTTTTCCCTTAACCGGAGCAGCCAACACTGGCGAGTTCTGCAGGTACTGCTTAATCTCGTCCAGCGCGCCCTGGCATTTTTGATCCCAGACGAATGGAGTTCCCTTCTTCATCAGGTGGCTGTAAGGACGGCACTTGCCTGAAAGGTTGGCTATAAATCGCCGTATATATACGAGCTTCCCTTGGAGAGACCGCAGCTGTTTGAGGGTCCTTGGCAGAGGCATTTCCATGATCGCCTTGATCTTTGATGGATCTATCTCAATACCTCGGTGTCGGATGATGAATCCTAGGAATTTGCCTGAGGAAACCCCAAATGCACACTTGAGAGGGTTCATCTTCAAGTTGTATTGTCGAAGGCGTTGAAATACGGTCTTCAGATGCTCGAGATGTTCCTCGTACGATTTGCTTTTAACCACGAGATCGTCGATATAGCATTCGACGATTTCGTGTATGAGGTCATCGAAGATCTTCGTCATGGCCCTCTGGTAGGTGGCACCGGCGTTCTTTAAACCAAAAGGCATAACTTTGTAGCAGAATATACCCAGAGGAGTCCTGAAGGCGGTGTGCTTCTGGTCTTCTGGATGCATTTTTATCTGATTATATCCTGACGAGCCGTCCATGAAGGAGAAAACCTCGTGAGTGGACGTATTGTCTATCATCAGTTCGGTGACTGGCACTGGAAATCGTCCTTCAGGCAAGCTTTATTAAGGTCCCGGAAGTCTACGCATATGCGCACTGTCCCATTTTTCTTCATCACTGGGATGATGTTGGCGATCCATTCAGGGTATTGAACTTCCTGGATGAAGCCAAAGTCGATCAGCTTCTTGACCTCGGCGTTAATACTCATTTCAAGCTCGAGCCGCATTCTTCTCGGTGCTTGTTTGACCGGCTTGACGTCCGGGGATATCGCCAATCTATGCACAGCAATTTCTGGATCCAGTCTCGGCATTTCAGAATAGTTCCATGTAAAGCAATCTTTATGCTGTACAAGAACGTCTTTTAACGCAGTCACCCTTTCTTAAGATAGTAGCTCACTGACAAACGTCGGCCGTGGGTCATCAGCCGTCCCCAACTCGATTTTCTTGAGGTTATCTGCGGTGGTATGTATTCCATCCTCCAGTTCTTTCGGAGCTGGCGGAAATTCTGAGATCACCTCATCATTGCTGTTTTCGAAGCACCAGGGAAGGCTGTCCATGTTCTCGGGCTTTTCTTTTAATATTGTTATCATGTGACAAGTGCGAATCCGCTTCCAATCCCAATGTGGAGTTGGTTCTGTTTTTGTAGCTTTGGGTTCGTGCTTCTGCGGCGGTGCTACCCTTCAGTTGTCAGACAGAGCGATCTTGCCAAGCTGATACTGATCTTCGACCTAATTCTTGAAGGTGAAGCAGTCTTAGAGAGGATGCCCTGTTACTCGATGGTAAGAGCAATAATTTGGGTCAGAGGCTTCGCCTTCTTGTTCGGGGTTCTTGGACTCCGGCAGTGTAAGCATTTGATGTTTTAGAGCAAGATCAAGTATCTTCTTCGTCTTGTCCCGAGGAAATGAGTACGCTCGACCCATTTTCTTCATGAGGGATAGATCAATAACGCCCGACTCTCGTTTGCGTGGCTTCTTAGCCCCGCTTTGTTGCTGTTTAGTGCCCTTTTGGCCTTTCGACTTGTTTCTGCCTCTACGTCGAGCCTTTTTTATAACAGGTTGACAGGGGGTGGCATTTTCGCCTTTCACGGCCTGTTGAAGGAGGCGTTGCGTTTTGGCTTTCTCGTAGATGGCCATTTCGCGGTTATGGTCGTCTCGGACTTTTTGACTAGCTTCCCTTATAAATTTGTCCATTTGTTCTTCGAACGACGGATTGAGCACTTTTGCTCTGGAACTTTCACTGGTTCAGGATTAGCGCCCTCCCATTGAGCATCCGCTTTTTCATCAAAGTCATACATGACGTAGCAGCCGTGCAGTAATTCCCGCTTCTTTGACCGGATGTATCCAAGCCCTTTTGTTTCCATTCTTCCATTAGGCAGTTTGCGTTGAGTCCTGGGAACGTTCCAGACTTTGTCATAGAACTTGGACTCTCGAACGGTCTGCTTGAAGGATATCCCCTGACGCTTCAGCAACCTCTTCTGGCCTTCTGTATAATATCTGGGGAGACGGATGGGCTGAAGCCTATCAAGCGTAGGATTCATGCCATGCCAGATTTCTTTCTCCACTTTGGTTTCTTCAGAGCGGTAGAATAGAATTGCTTTTTTGCTTTCTCGCCTGGGAGGGATATAGAACGTTTGCAGCTCTTCTACCTTGTAAATATCAAGTGCATCCAGTTCTTTACGGTGTTTAAGCGGCACCATGGCAACTTGTAGACTTTGCTCTTCATCAGCGGGAGTTCGTATTGAAGGTCGAGCGGGGAATACAGCATGGACCTCATCTTCCGAATCACTACCAAAGATCAACGTGGGAGTGGATAGCCCTGGCTTGGTGTATTGGGGCGGACCTGAATAAACTATCTCCTCTTCCTCCTTAGTATCACTGCCGAAGATAGGGATGGTAGCGTTAGTTTTGTTCTCCGGCTTGTGACACCTTTCCGTGTCTTCGAAACTCGGCAAGAAGTATTTGGCATCTTCGTATTTTCGGACCTCGTTCACGGAGAATGGGTTCAGTTCTCCCGCCACGGTATACTCGAGATCGTCCTTAGAATACTTCATACATTGATGCTGTGTAGAAGGGATGATGTTGTACTCGTGTAACCATGGTCGGCCGAGCAGAGCGTTGTAGCATGTCTTGGCATCTATGACGTGGAACTTAATGTCCATGACGAGTAGTCCGAAGCATAGCGTCAGTATCACAGACCCAAGAGTTCTTGATGACTGGGAGTCGAACCCGGAGATGGTGATCTTGTCACGAGCAAGGTGCTGGACGCTCATGCAGATTTCTTTCAACACCCGCACGTTAAGGAGATTAACAGACGATCCGTTATCGATCAGGATTTTGCCTATCTTTATATCATGGCAGTATCCTGAGACATAAAGGGGGCGATTGTGTTCGCACGTCCCAAGGAGAAGGTCTTCATCACCAAAAGTGACATCTGCCGTGTGCACTTCCTCCAATTCATCCTTCATCTTTTTTTCGGCCAGGAAAGCCTGGAACTGCTCCGGGTCCTGTAGTGCTTTAATCAACGAATCTCTTGCCTCCTTTGATAGTAAAAGGGCATCAAGAATGCTGAGTTGCGAGGGTAGCTTCCTTAGATGCGCTAATACGTTGTAATCCACCTTATTTTTCTTCGGCGGGTCTTTGGCAGCTAGCTCTTCCACCACTTGGTCATTTAAGACGATATCTTCAGAGACCTTTTCTTTCCCTTTATCTTTTCTGTTTGAGGGTCCGAGGTTCTTTTCGGGCAGCGTGTGATTACGTAGCCGGATATTTTCGCAGACCTTCGGCTCTTCTTCTTTTCCCGAAGTGGACTCTTTAAAGAGAGGGGCAAGTTCCAGTTCCTCATCAGAATCGCTCCCGAATGTAGGCACCTGTGATCCCCCGGCGTTAACCATGCGATAATCACTAGTAATTCTGTTAAAACCTTCGGTCGTATTTCTTCGTTCCCGACGAGTCTTGCGCTTTTCCCGCTTAAAATGTTGCCGATGAGCAACATATCCCTGCCACCATCTGTCGAAAGCTTTGCACCCTTGAGTGGGGTGCGACACCTTCTGATGATACAAGCAATAGGAGGGGTGCATTTCTATTTTACCAGTAATTTTTCCTTCGGAGGATGGTAGCTTCATGCCCATTGATATGGCCTTAGTAAACCTCTTCCTCATCTTGAGTCGGCTTTTGTCGGTAGTGGAGGTATTTTGCTCCAGCGGGATCATCTCAGCTCTTTCATCAAGTCGCTGACGTTTGGCCCTTTCAAATATGGCCGTCTCGCGTTCTTGATCAGCTTTACTTTTCAATCGAGCTTCATTAAGGAATGCGTCAATTACTTCATCTGATGGCCCCAGAATTTTTGATTCAGGATCTGCCCTCAGCGTTTCAGTACAAGAAGTCTCCTCATCATTTATGAGCGAATGGGAAATCACATGACAGCTCGCCACGTATTCTTCAGATTCATCAGATGAACTTTCTCCCTCATCTTCCTCTTGAAAGACATGATTGAGGAACTCTTGGAGTGTAATGGGAGTCCGTGCTTTCTGGTTGTATTCTTCCAGCGCGTCAATTTGTTTTTGCAAGTCCGTGTGCTTGTCGCCAGGCTTCACGGGCTTCTTAGATTTCTTCGTCTTCTTTTTCAAAGATTTTGACGGCTGGTTGCGAGTGCTTGAGCCACCACTGCCGGTCTTTGGAGTTAGACGTGGCTTCAGCATCCCTTCAATGACCTGCGGTTCCAACGAGCTCTTCCACCTAATCGCTGGACATGTCTGAAGATCGTTTAGCATCCTCTTTATCTTGGTTGATAATACAACCTCCCAAAGAGCTTCTTCAACGACAGAGCATGTTGCCTCCGGCGTATTCGTCCCCTTAGAGGTGTGGGGCTGCGGGGGATTCACCTTCCATTTGTCAGATAACGCGAATTTGCCCTGTCGGTACTGGTTTTCAAGCCAATTTTTGAAAACGTAGCAATCCTCGATCGGATGACCCAGTACTCGATGGTAAGGACAGTAGTTGGGCTCGTTGACATCACTTGGTTGCAACGGACGTTTTGGATCTGGCAGATTTATGAGTCGGTTGCGCAACGCCAGCTCGAATAACCTTCTCGTTTTATCGTGGGGAAAAGAGTAAGAACGTCCTAGCCTCTCCTCAAGGGATACGTACGGACGCATATTATTTTGACGAGCAACCGGTTTCGAGTCGCTCGGTTGTTGTTGAGCATTAGCGACAACGATCGCTTTTCCCTTCCCTTTGTCATTTCGGGAGTCCGGCTTTGGAAGAGGGGGTTTATGGCCCATCTGATCCATTTGCGCTAGCTTGTCAATCAAGGCCTGGAAGGTAGTCGGCTTGAAAAACATCATAAATTGCGAGATGGTTGCTTACGGATCAAGGGTTCCCACAAACATACCCACCGCGGGAGCTTCTTCAATGCGCTGCTTGCACTTCGACCATAAGTTCCGCCACCGTATAGCATATTGAACCCACGTCTCGCCTGGTTTTACCCTGGCGTTAATCAGTGCCGTCATTGGGGTACGTTCACTGGCGCTTGCAAAACGCTGAGTAAACAGTAGCTCCATCTCTGCGAAGGTCTTGATAGAGTCGTTCAGGAGTTCAGAGTACCACTCGAATGCCGTATCTGATAAACTTCCAACACATTGGCGAAGCAACAGCTTTTCGTCACCGCCGGTGTTGCCGCAGAGTGCCCTGAACTGGGCAACATGCTGGTGAGGATTGCCCGTCCCCTTGTAGACATGGAACTTGGGAATTGTGTAACCGGGCGGGTACTTGATTTGGTCGTACCAACTTGGATATGGTCGCCCCGTTCTTACGACCTGGCCGGCTGCTTCGGTCGCATGATGAACCCTTATTTGTTGGGCTATGTACTCGTCCAAATCAGCTTTGGAGATTGTATCCTCCTTAGCTGTTGATAGGGCTGGCGGAGGATTTGATGTCTCTCCCCTATCGTCACCAAGGACGATTGGGGGATCTTCAGCCGGAGGATCTTATTGTATCATCATCCCTATCATGTCTTGGAAGAGGAGGCCCATACGCTGTGTGTTGGCTGCTTGTTCAGCAGCCTCTTTGTCCTTCTTCTCCAATATCCGACGAAGGAATTCGGCGTCGGTTTCTTCCTCTTGGCGTTCATCCGAGGATGTTTCAGGGTTTTCTTTTGGCCCAGTAAGTGCGGCCATAGCGTTCATCATCTCTTGGAGCTTTTGTTGCTGCTCATGCGCTTTGGTCACTGACCGCGTGTGCGGTCTATGTCCCGTAGATATGTGACTGTCCTCTTTACCAGACGCCACATAGACGGTATGAACTACAATGCCCCCTAACTTAGGGCGTTTAAGTTCACCACCTCTGATAGTTGTTGCCGGCGCGAGGGTTTTCTCCGGCCTCCTTCTTTTGTGGGCCGTTGAAGTTGAAGGGGCCGTTGCAGTGGGTACCCTAGCGATCGTTGTCCCCTGCTGTTTAATAGGACGGTCTTTTTCTTTTTGCACCTTCGTCTTCTTTTGTTGACGAGAGTGATCTGGGTCGATCACGGAGTCTTGAATCCTTCGCCAAACCTTGTATATTTTTTAGGACAGCCGTTGAGGGGGCTGTTCTTGCTTTGTTTCCGGAACTCTCTCCGCTGGCGGAGGAGGTCTTTTCAGTGTAGCGGTTGGAGAGTTCTTACGTACCCTCCTCAGCAGTTCAAAGCTGTTCCCAGTTGGAACAGCAGCGTTGACTTCCACCACTGGAGCCGGTGGAGTTAGCCCTGAGGGGGAGTTGCCCCCTGCCCTCCTCACTCGTCGCCAATGGCGACGTCGAGCATGACGAGCCGTTGGGACTGGCTCGGAGATTGAAACCGCTTCTTTTTGCCCCCTGTCTGAATGAGGCGTTGCCGGTGTTAACCTCTTAAAGACTGAGGTTTTCTTTTGAGGGATGATATTCAACCTGTCGAAGACAGATCCTCGAGCAGGGGCAGGAGCAGGAATTGTCAGCCTTGAAAAGACTGACTCTTTGACGGGGGAAGCCATCTTGATGACTTCTGGAGCAGCAGTTATTGCCTTCCTTGGGACAGCCAATTTAGAGTTCTGATCCAGCCTGGCGAAAACAGAGGCTGTTGGTTTGGTAGTTGGCGACCCGTTGACAGGGGCCGTCGTAACAGTGAGCCGGTCGAAGGCCGACTTCTTGTTCACCTCCGGTGCAGGCATTGGCATAGAGAAACTTGTAGGAGGGATCATGGTCCCAAAAAACAGGCCCGTGGTAGCTTGAGTAATCTGCTCCACGGGCATGGTGAACAAAGAGGCCGCTTGGGGCCCGTAGGTTATGCCCCCAGTTGAGGCCGGACGCGAGCTGCAGCTGCAGTTGGAGCATTTCGAACAAGTTGAGGCCATCGATGCTTGATTTCTGCGCCAGGAAAAATACCAAATCTTAGTAAACTTGAAATCCAAAGGCAACCATTAATAAACCGCGATTCGTTCGCGAAGACGACACACGAAGTGTGGAGTGGAAAGAGGAAAAGGTCCCACCGGGAGTGCCAGAATCTGTTCCCCTCAGAAAGACGGCCACGACGCGAGGACGTCAAGCCTGAGATTCGGGGCAGATGCTATATGGTTTTATCCGTCTACCTCTCCGAAGATGCCAAGTTGATTTATGGCACCGTGTATCGGAGGTTTAGACGGATGCGGCCGATGTAGCAGACTTCGTCAGATTCCCCCTCGCTAGAGGGGTTTTTGATTGTGGGGACGCTTTTCCCTGCAAGCGCAAGCCCCTGCAGTTAATTACACTACCGCATCGCGGTAGCCACTTTCTCCTTCTCCAGAATTTCACTTCGTGTCGTGTGTGTTTGTTTTGTTCGTGGTTGCCCATGGATTGTATACGGAGACTGAATAATGCTGTCGCCCGTAGGACGTGGATTAGTCCAAATACGTATTTACCTAGATTTGGGTTTGGTGTTTTTAGTTTAAGGATACGTTAGCCGTATTGAGGCTAAGATCAACTTAAACGTTCGTTAGGGATGCGTTAGTCTGATTTGAGACTAAGATCAACTTAACGTGGTGATCCATTTAATATATGGCCGTCGAGACTCATCACCTCTCTGACGTCGTTGAAGGATTACAACGATAGGTGTCAGAGAAGTTCAGAGATGTACCCTTGAACCAAGGTTGATTTGGAATTTTATAGTCTATTTGAATGTTTAAGGATACGTTAGCCGTGTTTGGGGCTAAGATCAACTTAAACGGGACCGTTTAGATCCGGCAAGAGAGCATTTGGAGGCTCTATTGTTCCAGTTTAGGGACGTGGTGGTCCGTGTTCCAGTTTAGGGACGTGGTGGTCCATGTTCCAGTTTAGGGACGTAGTGGTCCATCATTAGTTTAAGGACGTCTCGGTCCAATATTAGTTTAAGGACGTTTCGGTCCAATATTAGTTTAAGGACGTTTCGGTCCACGAGTTTAAGGACCCCGCAGTCCATATTCATGTGTGGTCGTTGGGACCCGTCGCCTTTCTGACGTCGTTGAAGGATTACAACGAGAAGTGTCAGAGGAGTTCGGAGATGTACCCTCAAACCGGATGTAAATTGATTTTGGGAGCAGCCGTGCTCAGTCAATTTAATTTGAGGACTTATGGCCACGACTGGGCTAAGTCCAGTTTCAATATTCTTTTGTCTTTGGCCTATTGGACCTGTGCTAGGGCCTTGCCCCCTCAGTGTATTATTTTTCTTTGTTTTGGTTGGGCTTTGCCCCTTTTTTAAAATGCATAGCATTTTTGATTAGGCCTGTTAGGCCTTTTAATTGGGCTCTGTCCCTTTTCTTAATAATGCAGAGTATTAAATACTCTGACAATGCTCCACATGGCTTGTCAGGCGCTTTGCGCAAATTAAAGAGCGCAAGCGCATGTGGAAGTGACACGTGTCACGCTCTGATGAGCGCAAGCGCAACAGCGCAGTGCGCTGCGTCAGTGCGCTGCGCTGTTGCACTGCTGACACGTGGCGCTTCCTGGCGGCTTGCGCAATAGTGCAGTTTTGGCAAGTGCTGGGCACTGTTCTTATTCTTTTGGATCAATTTTAGATCAAAGAAAACAATTTTTTTTCTTGTTTTCAAAGAACCAGTGGTTCATAAAAAGTGCAAGGCACTGTTATTGTTTATTTTTCTTTTTCCTTGAAGATCATTGATCTTGTTCTTAGATCAATGATCTGTTTTTAAGAGAATTTTCTCTTTTTCTAAAGGTTTTTACCTTTTTCTCTTGTTCTTGAGAAATTCTCTCTAATTCTTTAAAGTTCTTTCTGTTTGAAGTTCTTGATTTCTCTCAAAAATGTTCATGCCTTTAAATCGAGGCCTAGGGACCTTTTTATAGTGCCCATAAATTAGTTAGATTTGTTAAAAAGATCATTCTCTGAGTGATTTTGGGAATTTTCCCCACCGTTGGATCTTTGATCCAAAGGCCTTTGTTTTACAGAAGAAAATCTTCTTGTTTTAACAAGAACAGAAAAGATTTCTTTAAAATCTCAATTCTGTTTTGCGCAGACGTCCCAGCGCATGACACGTGTCGCACAGCGCAGCGCTTGCGCAGCTGTGCTTGCGCAGCTGCGCAGACACGTGTCGCTCAGCGCAGCGCTTGCGCAGCTGCGTAGACACGTGTCGCGCAGCGCTGCTGCGCAGACACGTGTCACACAGCGCAGCTGAAGCGTCGCTTCTTTTACTTTTTATTTAAAAGAGCCTTGCTCTGATTGGATGCACTAACTCGGGCGTTGTGCTAACGCATCAACTTCTGACGCGTGGCGTGTTGCGCGCAGCGCACGGGATTTTGAAGCGTTGCTTCAGAAAATTTGAATTTTTGAAATTCAAACAGAGCCTTGCTCTGATTGGGGGAAACAGGGTCCTTAAACCCATGGACTATGATGTCCTTAACCTTGGACCGTAATGTCCTTAAACTAATTATGGACCGCAATATCCCTAAACTAAATAATAGAGTCCAAATGCTCTTTTGTTGGATCTAAACGATCCCGTTAAGTTGATCTTTGTCTAAAATTAGACTAACGTATCCTTAGCAAAATGTTTAAGTTGATCTTAGTCTCAAATGAGACTAACGTATCCTTAAACCCAACCCCAAACCCAAATTTAAGAAGATACGGATTTGGACTAATCCACGCCCTACGGGCGACAACATAAATTAGTCTCCGTATACAATCCACGGGCAACCAAGAACAAAACAAATACACACGACACGAAGTGACCATCTGGAGAAGGAGAAAGTGGTTACCGCGATGCGGTAGTGCAATTAACTGCAGAGGCTTGCGCCTGTAGGGAAGAGCATCCTCATAATCAAAAACCCCTCGAATGAGGGGGAATCTGATGAAGTTTGCTACATCGGCCGCGTCCGTTTAAACCTTCGATACATGGTGTCATAAATCAATTTGGCATCTTAGGAGAGGTGGATGGATAGAACCAAATAGCATTTGCCCCGAAATTCAGGCAAGACGGACCTACGCGGTCCCGTCTCAGTGTTTTCGGCGGGGAACAGATTCTGGCACGCCCGGTGGGACCTTTTCCTCTTTCTATTCCACACTTCGTGTGTCTTGTTCGCGAATGAATCGCGGTTTGATATAGTTGCCCTTGGGTTCGAGGTACTAAAATTTGGTTTTGCTCCCGTGCAGAAAACAGAACATCAATGGCCTCTAACTGCTCCAGCTGCAACTGCAACTCCCATTCCGCCTCATCTGGAGGAGTAACCTACAGGCCCCAAGCGGCCTCCCTGTTCAAGATGCCAGTGGAGCAGGTAACTCAGGCCACCACTGGGCTATTCTTCGGGACCATGCTCCCACCGATGAGCTTCAACGCCCCTGTACCATTGCAAGAAGCTCAGAAGAAGTCGGTCTTTGATTGGCTTACCACTACTGCGGCCCCTCTTAACGGGTCGCCCAAACCAACCGCCTCAGTTTTCAGCAGACTGAGCCGAAGCTCAGATGGGCTCGCGAAGAAGCCTGCAATACCAGAAGGCGTTATCACGAAGCGGATAGCCATCCCTACTCCTGAAGTTACCAAGGAGGCTTCTCCGGCTAAGGGGTCGGTCTTCACAAGACTGGCCATTTCAGCTTCCACTCCGGGTGAAGTAACCAAAGCCATTTCCCCTGCACAAAAATCGGCCTTTTCAAGATTGGCCATTCCCTCCCAGCGAGCATCTGTCTTTGACAGGCTGGCGCCAACAGCAGACTCTCATCAGAACAGGGGGCATGGAAAAGGTGATCCGACAGCGGAGGTGATCCCGACCGTACGACATGCTTGACATCGCCACTGGCATCGAGTGAGGAAAGCTGGGGGAAATTCCCCTTCTAGACTGACTCCGCCAGCTCCAATGGTGGAAATTGATGCTGCTGTTCCAACTGGGAATAATTTTGAATTACTTAACAGGGTACGCAGGAATTTGCCAACTGCTGTGCTGAAAAGATCTCCTCCGCCAATGGAGAACACTACAAAGACGAAGCTGGAGCGGCCCCCTCAGCGGCTGTCCTCTAAAATTTATAAAGTTTGGCGACAGGTCCAGGCCTCCGTGGTAGATCAAAACTATCCCTGCCGACAGAAAAAGATGAAGGTTCGGCAAGAAGAGGATCGCCCTGTCAAACCACAGAAAGCGACAGCTACTTGGGTGCCCACTGCAACGACCCCCTCAACCTCGACTGCACAAGAAGAGAAAGCTGGAGAAAACCCGGTGTCTGCGACGAATCGCAAGAACACTGAGTCTAAACGCCCCAAGTCTGGGGGCATGGTGGTGCACACCATGTATATGGCATCCGGAAAAGAGGATAGCCGTATCTCCACAAGTCATCGACCGCTTACGCGATCAGTGACTAAGGCTCAGGAGCAACAACAACAAAAGCTCCAAGATATGTTAGCAGCTATGGCCGCACTCACAGGACCGAAAGCAAGCCCGGAGACATCCTCGGAGCAGCGCCGTGAGCAGGAAACTGATGTCGAATTCCTTCGGAGAATGCTTGAGAAGAAGGACAAAGAGGCCGCGGAACAAGCGGCCAATATAAAACAAATGACCCTTCTATTCCAAGATATGGTGGGCATGATGATCCAGCCGGACCCTCCAGCCGAAGATCCTCTAGTAATAATTGAAGATGATAGAGGAGAGACATCAAATCCTCTGCCGGATCTGTCAGCAGCCGAGGAGGAGACCGTCTTTAAATCCACGCTCGATGATTATATAGCTCAACAAATACGAGCTCATCAAGCAAATGAAGCGGCTGGCCAAGTCGTCAGAACCGGACGGCCTTATCCGGATTGGTACGATCAAATAAAGTACCCGCCAGGATATACGATTCCTAAATTCCATGTATACAAGGGGACAAGCAATCCCCATCAACATGTCGCTCAGTTCAGGGCTCTCTGCGGCAACACTGGAGGGGATGATAAGCCACTGCTTCGCTAATTCATCGGCAGCTTGGCGGAGACGGCATTCGAATGGTATTCAGTGCTTCCCAACGATTCCGTCAAAACTTTTACGGAGATGGAGTTGCTATTCACCCAGCATTTCGCAAGCGCTAGCGAACGCACCCCAATCACGGCATTGATCAATGCCAGGGTGAAGCCTGGAGAGACATGGGTGCAGTATGCGATACGGTGGCGGAATTTGTGGTCGAAGTGCGAGATAAGCATCGAAGAGGCTCCCGCGGTAGGCATGTTCGTGGGTACTCTAGACCCTCAGGCGACCATATCTCAATTCATGATGTTCTTCAAGCTAACTACTTTTCAGGCCTTGATTGACAAGCTAGCTTGAATAGATCAGGTGGGTCATAGACCATCTCCTTCAAAGCTGGAATCTCGGAATGAAAAAGGGAAAGCGACCTTCGTCTCCAATGCTCAACAGCAGCCCAGTGGCCCAAAACTAACTGATCTCCTAGACGAGTGACAGCGATTCTTTAATGAGAAAATGAAGCGTCCTTATTCGTTTCCCCGGGATAAAATGAGGAGATTGTTTGAACTAGCGGTGCGCAACAGGCTCATCAATTTGCTGAATCCAAAACGCCCATTGCAACCCGGTGAGGCTAATAATCCCAATTATTGCCCCTATCACCAAGCGACATGCCATCCAATTGAAGATTGCTTCGTCTTTAAAGGCTGGATTGAAAATCAATACCAACAGGGCAAATTCGCCATGTCCGAGAATTGGAAAGTAAGCCCGCCTCAACCGCACGCTCTTAAAAGGGGCGACACACTGGGGGCATCGTGCTCTTTTATCGAAGAAGTTCCATGGGAGGTCGTTCTTTCAGCCAAAATGAAAAGAATGCTAAAAGATCTCTAAACATGCTCGGCGATCAAATGGAAAAGTCCGCTGGAACCCAAGGTCATCGAGGGAATGCTGAAGCCGCGCTCGACGCCAAAAATTGGTAGCGATAATCAAAACGCTCAGGCCCAGCCGTCAAAGTATTCGAAGAAAAAGAAGAAAACCAAAAAGCCCGTGAAGCCTGCTGACAAGCGCACAGACCTGCAAAAACACATCGACGCGCTGGAAGAATATAACCAGAAGGCGCGAACCCCGGTCACACTTCAAGAGTTTCTCAGCCACGTCCTTGAGGATGGAGATGATGACAATGGAGAAGACTCGTCAGATGAACTTGAGGATTATGTGGCAAGCTGTCATGTGATCTCTCACACGTCGATAGATGGTGAAGAAGCTCCTGACACAGAGAAATTGGGGGCAGATCCCAAATCAGAGATCCTAGGACTGTCAGCCGAGATGATTGATGCATTCCTGAACGAAACTGTTCTGAAAAGCTAGGCTGATCGAGAGCGCGAAATGGCCATAATTGGAAAAGCCAAACGTCGGCGACTGGATGAAAGGGTTGAAGCGCCCCAACCAGACCGAGGCATGCCCGCGGCAGACAAGAGCAGGCTTAAAACGAAGAAAAGGTTCGCCAAGGCCATCTCAATAGGAATGAAGCTGCCACCTTCCGAAGGAAACACTTCTGATGAAGTACACGTTAATGAAGAGGATGTGCATCCTAATTACTGTTTATATCATCGAAGGATTGCGCACCTTACTGAAGAATGCGATGCCTTTAAAAATTAATGGCAAGGGTATGTCGCTCACAGGCAACACTTCAAGAGGATGAAGCGTGAAGCTCGTCGACAGCGAAAAAATGTAACAGACGAACGTGGAAGAGCTACCGGCAACTGTCACATGGTTGATAGCAGGGGATCGCAAGTTCTCACCTTCGGGAGTGATTCTGAAGAAGAAATGGCTCTTGGCCCTCTCTTCAAAGAATCCACCTCAGGAAAAGAAGAAGAACCAAAGAGCTGCGAAAACATTCAGCTGCGCAATCGCACGCTACCGGAAAAGAATCTCGGACTTGCAAATAAGGGATCAAATAAAAAGGATAAGGGGAAAGAAAAAGGTCCTTGAGGATATTGCCCTCGATGATCGAGTCATCGAAGAGCTGACAGCCAAGGACCCGCCAAAGAAAAGTAAGGTGGACTATAACGTTCTGGAACACTTGGGGAAGCTACCTTCGCAGCTAAGCATTCTCGATGCCCTCTTATTATCAAAAGAAGCAAGTGATTCTCTGATCAAGGCGTTACAAGAGCCCGAACAGTTCCAAGCTTTCCTCGCCGAAGAAAAGATGAAGGACGAGCTGGAAGAAGTACACACAGGCGATATCACTTTCGGCGATGAAGATCTCCTCCTCGGGACGTGTGAGCATAACCGTTCCCTTTATATCTCCGGATACTGTCATGATATCAAGATAGGAAAAATCCTGGTTGACAATGGGTCCTCCGTTAACCTCCTCAATGTAAGAGTGTTGAAGGAAATCTGCATAAGCGTTCAACACCTCGCTCAGGATAAGATCACTATCTCCGGGTTTGACTCCCAGTCATCACGGACGCTCGGGTCTGTGATACTGACGCTGCACTTTGGGCTGCTAGTCACTGACATCAAGTTTCATGTCATTGATGCTAAGACCTGCTATAACGCTTTGCTCGGCCGGCCTTGGTTACACAAGTACAACATCATCCCCTCTACACAACATCAGTGTATGAAATATTTCAAGGATGGTCTGAGTACACAGTGACAGGGGAACTGAACCCGTTCTCCATAAACGAAGTTCGCAAATATGAGGATGCAAAGTACTTCCTGCCAGATTTCGAAGACACAGAAAGATGTCGCAAACCGGAGGACAAGAACAAAGCTATCACTACTATTCCGGTCTTCGGGAGTGATACCGAGGAGGAAGAAGAAATAGTTTATTCAGAGCCGCCCCAACGCAACAAGCCGGGACCGTCCACCCCTATTCTGGTCTTCGGCAGCGACTCGGAAGATGAGGTCAATGCCGTATTCTCTGCTCGGCCATCGATACAAGCCTTCGCTGATGAAGATCAAAGTTTGCAAGTTGCCATGGTTCCGCAAGAGCATTACAAAGAGCTCGATGCACTTGAAACTTATAGTGTGCAAGAACTGCAGACATTCTATGTCCCCCCCAGGCGAAAGGGTGAAAAGGCGATCCTATTCTACCGATCTGGGGAAACCAAAGTGCAGATAGAAATCTGGCATGGCGCGGATTCTACACTTGACAGGCTCCAGCCCATCCGTTTGCCCAGATACTACACAGACGGATTAAAAAGAATATTGAGGCGCTAAGACGTACCCTTCAAACAGACTGCTCGACAAGCCCAGTTCTATAACAGGATCTGGAACGTCCCCGGAACACAATGAAAGTTGCCCAACGGGAAAATGGAAACGATCAGGCTTGGATATGTTCAATCCAAGAAACGAGAGCGATTCTGCGGCTGCTACGTCATACATGACTTTGATGAAGAAGGAGATGCTTTGTGGGAAGATGTTAACCCTGAACCGAGCTCCCGTCGTGAAAATGCCAAGCCCGTCGTTCGAAGAACAAATGGACAAGCTTATAAGGGAAGCGGGTCAAAAGGTTCGAGACGACCATAATCGCGAAATGGACATCTACGAGAAAGCCAGAATGCAGCGCCTCCTTCAGAAGGCTGCAAAAAGTGACGATGCCCTCCGTTGCCAGCCCATCATACAAAAGACCCGACGCAGAGGCAGAAATAAACCCAAGAATGAAAAAAGCGTTCGACAGCGGTAATGCTGGCCCAAGAAGCCTCGCAATCGAGAATTGGGCAATCTGGATTCGTCTCTTATAAAGAAGATGGGTCGAGCGTATTCTTTTTCCCAAGACAAGACAAGGAAGATACTTGATCTTGTCATAAAACATCAAATGATTACCCACCCGGAGTCCACGCACCCTGAGCAAGTAGGCGAGGTCTCGCACCTGGATTATTGCTCCTATCACCGAGCGATAGGACATTCTCTCGAAAACTGCTTCACATTCAAAGACTGGGTAGAAGACCGGTATCAGTAAGGCAAGTTCGCTCTATCCAGCAGTTGGAGGGTAACCCCGCCGTAGAAGCATGAACATAAAGCCACGAGAGTAGAGCCGGATCAACGTCAGTCTTGGAAGCGATCTCGTACCTGTCATGTGATAACGCTGTCAGAAGAAGAATCCGAGAATATGGATGACCTCCCCTGGTGCTTCGAAAACGATGATGACGAGGTGATCTCAGAGTTTCCACCGGCGCCAAAAGAGCTAGAAGATTGGATACATACTACTGCAGATAACCTCAAGAAAATTGACTTAGGGACGGCAAGTGACCCGCGACCGATGTTCGTCAGTGAGCTTTTGTCTGAAGAAAGGGTGGCTACGCTAAAAGACGTGCTCATGCAATATAAAGACTGCTTTGCATGGAACTATTCCGAGATGCCCGGATTGGATCCAGAAATAGCCATCCAAAAATTGGCGATATCTCCGGACGCCAAGCCGATCAAATAAGCACCAAGAAGAATGCGGTTCGAGCTTGAAATGAGCATCAATGCCGAGGTTAAGAAGCTGATCGACTCCGGCTTCATCCAAGAGGTTCATTATCCTGACTGGATCGCCAACATCATCCCAGTGATGAAGAAAAATGGGATGGTGCGTATATGTATGGACTTTCGGGATCTTAATAAAGCTTACCCGAATGATGACTTTCCAGTACCGGTCACCGAGCTGATGATAGATATTACGTCCACTCATGAAGTTTTCTTCTTCATGGACGGCTCATTAGGATACAATCAGATAAAGATGCATCCCGAGGACCAGAAGCATACCGCTTTCCGGACCCCTTTGGGCATATTTTGCTACAAGGTGATGCCTTTCGGTTTAAAGAACGCCGGTGCCACCTATCA
The DNA here is from genome assembly GCA_030015575.1 of Agapanthus africanus. Taxonomy (NCBI): domain Eukaryota; kingdom Viridiplantae; phylum Streptophyta; class Magnoliopsida; order Asparagales; family Amaryllidaceae; genus Agapanthus; species Agapanthus africanus. Next base: position 726,815,515 of record CM057339.1, read on the forward strand.
GAGGACCATGATGAAGATCTTTGATGACCTCATACATGAAATCGTCGAATGCTATATTGACGACCTCGTAGTTAAAAGCAAATCATACGAGGAACATTTAGAGCATAGATCGTGTTTCAGCGCCTTCGAAAATACAACCTGAAGATGAATCCTCTAAAATGCGCATTCGGAGTGTCCTCAGGCAAGTTCCTGGGATTCATCGTCCGACACCGAGGCATCGAAATAGATCCGTCGAAGATCAAGGAGATTATGGAAATGCCTCTGCCAAGAACACTCAAGCAGCCGCGGTCTCTCCAAGGAAAGTTTGCATATATCCGGCGATTCATAGCCAATCTTTCCGGCAAGTGTCGTCCTTACAGTCACCTAATGAAGAAGGGAACCCCGTTTGTTTGGGATCACAAATGCCAAAGCGCACAGGACGAAATCAAGCAATACTTGCAGAATCCGCCGGTGCTAACCGCTCCGGTCAAGGGAAAGCCTCTCATTCTGTATACAACCGCTCTTGAGGGTTCTCTAGGCGCATTATGGGCATAAGAAAATGACCAATGGAAAGAAAGAGCTCTCTACTATCTGAGTCGAGTTCTCCTGGAGGCAGAAAGCAACTACTCCCCCATCGAAAAACACTGCATGGCGTTGATCTTCGCGATAACGAAGCTCAGACACTACGCGTTGGTACATGAGGTCCATCTCATATCAAAGATGGATCCTCTCAAATATTTGATGTCAAAGGCTATATTAACAGGACGGCTCGCTAAATGGGCCCTGCTCTTGATGGAATTCTCGATAACTTATCGTCCCCTTAAGGCGGTGAAAGGCCAGGCCATCGCCGATTTTCTCGCTGAGTACCCGATACCCGCTGATTCTCCTTTGAACTGCGAATTGCCAGACGAACACGCGTTTGACACGATCGACGGGGAGAGAAGAGAGAATGATACCCGGTGGAAACTCTACTTCGATGGAGCATCTTCCGTGAAGAAGCGAAAGCAAAGCACACCCATAATCAAATCAGGGGTAGGCCTCATTTTCGTGACTCCACAAGGAGGGATAATGCACTTTGCCTTTTCCTTAACAGAGCCGAGGACAAACAACGAAGCCGAATACGAAGCTTTGATAGCAGGTCTTGAGATCGCTGTCAACATGGGAATTAAAAACCTTCTTATATACGGAGACTCCCAGCTGATCGTTCGTCAAGTAAATGGCGACTATCAAACGTGCAAACCAGAGTTGGTTAAGTATAGCGAAAGAGTGCAGCAACTGTTGACTCAAATTTCTTCTTACACTTTGGAAAGCATACCACGCGGGGAAAATAGTAAGGCGGATGCAATAGCCAAACTTACTAAAGAACTGGCCGATGAGAATCTCGATAACGTAAGGATCTTTCTGCAAAGCCATCGGGTTCTTGCACCGGCAGAACTATCTCCGGAGTCGTTCGAAGAAAAAGGAGTGACCGAGTAAGCGACCCTACAAGTAAAAGACCAGGAAAAGGCTATGGATTGGAAAGAAGTCTTTACAGACTACTTCAAATCCTATCAGACTCCTGAAGATGCGTCCTCAAGACATCAGCTCATGAAACGAGCTCTTTCTTTTGCATTCGTCAATGAAACTATGTATAAGAGATCGTTCGATTCTCTGTGGCTAAGATTCCTGGGACCTGAAGAAGCAAAGAGAGCCATCCAAGAAACTCACGACGGACTCTACGGTTCTCACCAAGCCGGGACGAAGATGAAACTAAAGATGAAAAGGATGGGCTATTATTGGCCCACGATGATCCAGGACTGCCTCGAATACGCGAAGCAGTACCACTCGTACCAAATTCATGGAGACTTCATCCATCAGCATCCAAATCCGCTACACCCAACGGTGGCTAGCTGGCCGTTCGAAATGTGGGGAACTGACATAATCGGCCCCATCGAACCAGCATCGTCTAGAGGACACCGGTTCATATTGGCGACGACCGATTACTTTTCTAAGTGGGCAGAAGCTATACCGCTAAGAGAAGTTAAGACGGAGAATATCCTCCATTTCTTTAAGACACACGTCATTTACCGGTTCGGCACTCCACGACGGATTATCTCCGATAACGGGCCGGCCTACAGAAGCCACAAAATCAGCCGCTTCGCACAACAGCATAATATAGACTGGAGATACTCTTCGGTCTATAATCCCTGAGCTAACGGTCTAGCTGAGGCTTTTAACAAGACCTTGACGAAGATCGTGAAAAAGGTGTCTCGAAATAAGAGGGACTGGCACGAAAGACTACATGAAGCCCTCTGGGCGTATCGAACTACGTTCAAAACAGCCATGAACACACCGCCGTATGCATTGGTATTCGGCACAGAAGCGGTACTCCCTTTGGATATAGAGTTACCCTCTCTATGAGTGGTGGTTCACTACGGGCTAACGGACGAAGAGAATGCTCATCATCGCCTTGAGGAGCTCGACGCCCTTGACGAAACTCGGCTCATAGCGCAACAAAACTTGGAGGCTTATAAACCGAAGATGACACGCTCATATGAAAGACTGACTAGGCCGAGAACATTCCGCCAAGGCGAACTCATGTCAGTGGTCAAAAGACCTACGATCCCCAATCGTGCCAACCGGGGGAAATTCGAGCCGAACTATGAAGGCCCGTATACTATAGATAAAGTTTACCAGGGTGGAGCCTATCTACTCATGGACATGCATGGCGAAAGACCTTTCAGGCCAATAAACGGTCGATTCTTGAAAAGGTACTACGCCTGACGAGTCACGACCTAGGTCAACGATAGATGACGACGCCTATGTCCGCTCGCTATCTTGCTAAGCCCAAACTCTATAAGTAGTAGCCAGCCCGGACAGAAACATCGTTAAACTAACAATGGACCACTATGTCCTAAAACTGGATGTTGACCGAGACGTCGATAATCTACTACGGACCGCAGCATCCCAAGGCTGACGCAAAAAAAAGGTACGTCCATAAGCGAGATGGGCATAGATGAAAACTCGAAAGGGCACCGTGAGTAAAAACAGTAGGACTACCGGCGAGTTTTTTGAAAACCCGAAAGGGCGCAATCTTGTCAAAAGACACTTGTAAGGTCCTCTCGACCCTGTAAGAAGAAAATACCTGCATGAGATCCTTACGACTCACAAGGGAGCAACACACTTAGGAATCCCCACGATGAGTAAGGAGAAATTACACTTACGAGATCCTAACGACTCGTAAGGAGAACCCTCTTATGAGACCCTCACGGCTCATAAGATTCGAAAGCCTTAAGCTACAGGGATCTGAACCTGTTCTTAAGCAGTCATACCCCCCGATTTTGCCCTACAAGCGTCTCAATATCGGCCCTTGTATACAATCCACGGGCGTGAATAACCATTTCCCTAACAAAGTCCCACCCGTGACTAGGGATATGTTCACACAATGGACAGCCCTTGTAAGTCCTCTCGACTTATAAGGAGAAAACACTCTTGTAAGATCCTTACGACTTATAAGAGAACACACACTTAGGAATCCTCATGATTCCTAAGGAGAAAACGCACTTATGAGATCCTCACGACTCGTAGGGAGAAATACCTTTATGAGACCCTTACGGCTCATGAAGTCAAAAGCCTTACTCAACAGGATCTTAACCCTGTCTGCTAAGCCATCTTTGTTCGATATCGACAGAGGCAAATGATGATTCGGTCCTAGCAATATCCCAGTTGTAGCGATGCTGATTCCGAAATCGGTGTCCGATCCCAAACTCCCAGCGAAAAGCCAGCGAGCCACAAATGCATACGAAATAGCCGAAATGATGGGGCAACTTGCAACAAAATCAGCAAGTAAAAATGTATGCATACAAAATAGCCGAAATGGTTGGGCAACTCGCAATAAAAAGCAGCGAGTAAATAAATCAAATAGCCGAAGTGATTGGGCACCGCGAAAAATAGCCGAAATGATTGGGCAATTGCGACTTTCGCGATATAAAAGCTGAAATGATAGAGCATCGCGGAAAGAAAAAATATATAAAATGAAACTTTTTGCCCTACATGTGAGATCACATCGATCCATGTATACAATCCAGGGGTACAAACAAAGAGGGAGTCATACCTTCCCCCTAGGCTCCATCTGAAAGGGAGCCAAGTCTCGACGGTTCACAGACAGCCTAGAGATCATATCAGCATTCGTCTCATTACAACAGACGCAACATCAGCAAAGCGGAACCGCGATAATTCCTAGTTCTATGACTCGGCGGTGCACAGGCAACCGAGAGTCAACCCCCGACTCCGTGAAATGCGGATAAAGTCAACCCTTCCCGGTCCTGTAAAACACGACTAATGTCAATCTTGACCCCGTGGGAAGCGTCCAGAGCAAATCCTGGTTTAGTGGAACACGGCTAATGTCAATCCTGACCCCGTGGGAAGCGTCTAGAGCGGATCCTGGTCCTTGTGGAACACGGCTAATGTCAATCCTGACCCTATGGGAAGCATCCAGAGCAAATCCTGGTCTAGTGGAACACGGCTAATGTCAATCCTGACCCTATGGGAAGCATCCAGAGCAAATCCTGGTCTAGTGGAACACAGCTAATGTCAATCCTGACCCCGTGGGAAGTGTCCAAAGCGGATCCTGGTCCTTGCGGAACACGACTAATGTCAATCCTGACCCCGTGGGAAGCGCCCAGAGCAAATCCTGGTCCTGTGGAACACGGATAATGTCAATCCTGATCCCGTGGGAAGCATCCAGAGCGGATCCTAGTCCTTACGGAACACGGCTAATGTCAATCCTGACCCCGTGGAAAGCATCCAGAGCGGATCCTGGTCCTTGTAGAACACGGCTAATGTCAATCCTGACCTCGTGGGAAGCGCCCAGAGCAAATCCTGGTCTAGTGGAACACGGCTAATGTCAATCCTGACCCCGTGGGAAGCGTCCAGAGCGGATCCCGATCCTTGCGGAACACGGATAATGTCAATCCTGACCCCGTGGGAAGCGTCTAGAGCAAATCCTGGTCTAGTGGAACATAGCTAATGTCAATCTTGACCCCGTGGGAAGCGTCCAGAACGGATTCTGGTCCTTGTGGAACACGGTTAATGTCAATCCTGACCCCGTGGGAAGCATCCAGAGCAAATTCTGGTCTAGTGGAACACAGCTAATTTCAATCCTGACCCGTGGGAAGCGTCCAGAGCGGATCCTGGTCCTTGCGGAACACGGCTAATGTCAATCCTGACCCCGTGGGAAGCATCCAGAGCAAATCCTCGTCTCATGGAACACGGCTAATGTCAATCTTGACCCGTGGGAAGCGTCCAGAGCGGATCCTAGTCCTGTAGAACATGGATAATGTCAATCCTGACCCCGTGGGAAGCGTCTAGAGTGGATCCTGGTCCTTGTGGAACACGGCTAATGTCAATCCTGACCCCGTGGGAAGCATCCAGAGCAAATCCTGGTCTAGTGGAACACTGCTAATGTCAATCCTGACCCCGTGGGAAGCGTCCAGAGCAGATCCTGGTCCTTGTGTAACATGGCTAATGTCAATCTTGACCCCGTAGGAAGCATCCAGAGCAAATCCTGGTCTAGTGGAACACGGCTAATGTCAATCTTGACCCCGTGGGAAGCGTCCAGAGCGGATCCTGGTCCTGTAGAACACGGCTAATGTCAATCCTGACCCCGTGGGAAGCGTCCAGAGCGGATCCTGGTCCTATAGAACACGGCTAATGTCAATCTTGACCCTGTGGGAAGCGTCCAGAGTGGATCCTGGTCCTTATGGAATACGTCTAATGTCAATCCTGACCCCGTGGGAAACATCCAGAGAAAATCCGGCTCTAGTGGAACACGGCTAATGTCAATCCTGACCCCATGGGAAGCGTCCAGAGCGGATCCTAGTCCTTGTGGAACACGGCTAATGTCAATCCTGACCCCGTGGGAAGCATCCAGAGCAAATCCTGGTCTAGTGGAACATGGCTAATGTCAATCCTGACCCGTGGGAAGCGTTCAAAGTGGATCCTGGTCCTTGTGGAACATGGCTAATGTCAATCCTGACCCCGTAGGAAGCGTCCATAGAAAATCCTAGTCATGTTGAAGACGGCTAATGTCAATCCTGACCCCGTGGGAAGCGTTCAGAGCGGATCATGGTCCTTGCGGAACACCGCTAATGTCAATCCTGACCCCGTGGGAAGCGTCCAGAGCAAATCTTGGTCTAGTGAAACACGGCTAATGTCAATCCTAATCCCGTGGGAGGCGTCCAGAGCGGATGCTGGTCCTTGTGGAACACGGCTAATGTCAATCCTGACCCCGTGGGAAGCATCCAGAGCAAATCCTGGTCTAGTGGAACACGGCTAATGTCAATCCTGACCCCGTGGGAAGCGTCCAGAGCGGATCCTGGTCCTTGCGGAACACGACTAATGTCAATCCTGACCCCGTGGGAAGCGTCCAGAGCAAATCCTGGTCCCGCGGAACACGGCTAATGTCAATCTTGACCCCGTGGAAAATGTCCAGAGCAACTTCTGACTCTGTGAAATGCGGATAATGTCAATCTCATCAATCACTTACGGGTCCTCACGACCCGTAAGGAAGAAAACTCTCTTGTGAGATCCTTACGACTCCCAAGAGAAAACACACTTAGGAATCCTCACGATTCCTAAGGAGAAAATACACCTACGAGATCCTTTCAACTCGTAGGGAGAAAAGTCTTTATGAGACCCTCACGGCTCATAAAGTTGAAAAGCCTTAGGCAGCAGATCTGAACCTGCTTCCTAAGCCATCACTACCTCTCGAAGAGTTCAAGATGGAATGTTCTCTATCATTTATAGACCACATTTGCCAAAATCACACGCCAGAGAAATGGAGAAGCTATTCAAGAGTGCGTAAGCTGCTTTGCACCAAATCAAAACGAAAAGGGTGTAACCTATTGACGACAACCACATACCATGCAAAACAGTAAAAGAACGATGGATTCGCATTCGTTTTAAGCGTTCAAAGCATACCCACTCATGCATATGCAAAAGATTTAGTGCATAAAATAAATACACGGAGATGAGGAATTTGCTATCATACTTCAGAAAATTCTTACATTGATGAAAAGATAAACAAAAACATTATTAAAATGATTACAATGGCAAGACATCAAATCCAGGACATGGATTGAGAAATTCAAAAGTGAGGCCATCCAAAATTTTGCGGGCCTCTCGGACCATCTTCGTGTGCATCCTTTCACGATCACAAGTGTTAGGATCCTCACTGATGTCCTCCACCCTTCGATAGGCAGCGAGTATCGCCGCCTGCTGAAAAGCTTGATGCATGATATCAAAAAAGTTGTCTCGCCTTTTCTTTGAGATTAAGCTCATCAGATACACCGAGTGCACCTTATCTTCAGCGTCGTCCAATGCCTTAAGCGGCATGCCGGCATAAAATAGAGGAAGTGCTCCCCAGATCGCTCCCACAATGAGCTTTAAGAGAGAGGAACGACGAGGAAGCAGTCGACCATTGTATGCATCAAAGCGACCCATAATTTTAGCACACTGGGCGTTTGTGAATTCTCGGTTTTGGGAACGGCCGAGTGCGCGAATGTCTCCATAAGAAATAATCTCATCGAGATCATACATATGAGCGTCCATAACGTCTGAAAAGGAAAATCAGTGGGAGTTAGTGGACAGACTGATTAAGAAAAAGCTTACTGAAACAGACACGGGATTTAAACAACTCTTGATATCCCCAAGGAGGAAATAAGTGCTAATTAAATCACCCAATGAATTTAATTCTGTGCAATTAAGAAAGGAAACCTAAAAAGGATTTCGCATTTAATAAAAAGGTTTCTCTGGCCAAGGAGTTAAACTCCTCGAGAGCAATGCTTTGCAGACGGGAATGACACCTGTCAAAGTCAATTATGAGGGGAATTGAAAAATCTGGGAATTCTAAGAGCCTTACTCTGTAAAAATGATGGAATAACCATCAGAAAACTTAAAATAAATTTTTTAATGAATTAAAATTCTGAGATCTTCAAGATCTATGAACAAACTCTAAGAGTTCTTCATGAGCAAAGCTCTGTTAATGGGCTAAGGGACCCTAAAAAAGATCTCTTTAGATCTATGAGTTCAAGAGAGCAAAGCGCTGTCAACAAAACCCTAAAAAGGGTTTTCTTTAGATCGAAGATCTATGAAGAGGAAAGCTCTGTTAATGGGTGAAACTCTAGATTATTAAATGAACTACTCAAAAATTTAATCTTTACCTAAGATTTTGACAGAGTTCTGTCCTTAAGAAAGTTCTTAAGCCAAAGAGCTATGCTCTGCAAGAGAATAAAAATTCTCAGAAGGAAGAAGATGAACAGAAATCATCTCAAGGGCCAAGGGTCCTATTTATAGGCACTGAGATGCCATTTCAACTTCTGAGTTGATCCAAGGGCGCAGATGTTTCCACCGCTGCACTCACATATAGGCCACGTGAGCGCAACAGTGGGGGGGCATTTGTTTCCCCCGATCAGAGAAAAGCTCTGTTTAAAATTCAAAATTTGAAATAAAGCAAATGCTTCTTAACAGCGCTAAGTGCGCTGCGCCCTAAGCGGCGCACCACGTGTAAAGCACGTGTGCGCTAGCGCTAAGTGCGCCGCGCTCTAAGAAGCACACCACGTGCAAAGCACGGGCGCGCTAGCGCTGAAACTAAAAGCTCCCCACCGTCAGATCAAAGATCCAATAATAATGATAAATCATTAATCGACCAGAATAAAATTCTGTTAAGGAAAGATTCCTCAAAATCTTTCCAAACAAAAAGATTGTGCTCTGTAAATCAGAGTACCGTTGGATCAATGATCCAATGGTGATTAAAAATCACCAAAAATACAGAATAAATTCTGTATGGAAAGATTTCCCAATCTTGTTAAAAACAAGAAGATTGCTTTCTGTAAATCTGAAGCCCTTGGATCAAAGATCCAACGATGGGAAACTCCCCAAATCAATTGGAGAAAAGATCTCCTTAACCGATTGAACAAATCAGCTCGCCTTATATAAAGGCCCAAAGACTTCAAGTCTCAGAGAGAGAGAGAGAGAAACAAATAGAGAAACCCCCCACAAGCTTTGAGAGATCTCGGAAAGAAGAGCCAAGCTCACAGAAAAAGAAAAGTTTCTTCAAGATAAAAAAATGATGAACAGAGAGATGAAATCATCTCATAATTAAAAAGAAGAATTCACTTCTTTAAATATCATAGATCTATAAGACTAAGATCTTTTATACAAAGAGATCATAATATCTCATCATAAAAGGAGAGGGGAGAATCATTCAATTCTCTTAAGGATCACAGATCTATGAAGGCAAAACCTTTCATCAACATAAGAGATTAAAACATCTCCTACAAAATAAGAACTTTTGTTCTTAGAATCTTGAGACAAAGTCTCTTATAAATGAGAATTTATTTCTTAGATCATAAAATTGATCAGATGCGCTTCTGCGCTCTTGGACTGGTGCTCAGCGCCAAGCGCACCACGTGTCCCTCATGTGTGCGCCACTTAACAGTTAGCGCTTTGCGCTCATGGATTGGCGCTCAGCGCCAGGCGCACCACGTGCTCTGCACGTGTGCGCTACTGAACTAATAGCGCTTGGCACTCACAAATTAGCGCAATGCGCTCATGGACTGGCGCAAAGCGCCAAGCGCACCACATGCTCCTCACGTGTGCGCTACCCAGCAGAAGCGCAATGCGCTCGTAAACTAGCGCTCCGCGCTCTTCATCTGGCGCTTAGCGCCAAGCGCACCACATGCTCCTCACGTAGGCGCTATTCAGCAGAAGTGCAATACGCTCATAAACCAGCGCTCTGCATTTTTTGACTGACGCAAAGCGCCAAGTGCGCTATGTGCTCCCTACGTGCGCGCTAAAAGAACATAAATTGTTCTACAAATAAAGCCCAGAGCTATGATGAATGCTCAACATTCAATAAAAGAAAAAAACATTGTCAGAATTCAAATCAATGCTCAGTATTGTTAAATGTTTAACATTTCAACTGAGTGGGCCGAGCCCAAATTGGCTATAAACCCCTCATTCAGATTAAATGAGCCCATATGCTCATAAATTTTTTAATAGAACTTAGTCCCAAATTAGACTACAGATCTCTCAACCAAAATTAGTTCAAGGGTACATCTCTTCACTCCTTTGATATTTGTCGTTGTAATCCTTCAACGTCTTCAGAGAGGTGACGGGTCCTGACAACCACACATTTCATAGACTATGACGTCTTTAAACTGGACTATGGGGTCCTTAAACCCATGGACTATGATGTCCTTAACCTTGGACTGTGGGGTCCTTAAACCCAGGAACTATGATGTCTTTAACCTTGGACCGTAATGTCCTTTAACTAATTATGGACCGCAATATCCCTAAACTAAACAATAGAGTCCAAATGCTCTTTTGTTGGATCTAAACGATCCCGTTAAGTTGATCTTAGTCTAAAATTAGACTAACGTATCCTTAGCAAAACGTTTAAGTTGATCTTAGTCTCAAATGAGACTAACGTATCCTTGAACCCAACCCCAAACCCAAATCTAAGAAGATACGGATTTGGACTAATCCACGCTCTACGGGCGACAACATAAATTAGTCTCCGTATACAATCCATGGGTAACAAAAAACAAAACAAACACACACGACACGATGTGCCATCTAGAGAAGGAGAAAGTGGTTTCCGTGATGCGGTAGCGTAAATAAATGCAGGGGCTAGCGCCTGCAGGGAAGAGCGTCCCCATAATCAAAAACCCCTCGAATGAGGGGGAATCTGACTAAGTATGCTACATCGGTCGCATCCGTTTAAACGTTCGATACATGGTGTCATAAATCTACTTGGCATTTTCTAAGAGGTGGACGAATAGCACCAAATAGTATCTACCCCGAAATTCAGGCAAGACGGACCTACGCGGTCCCGTCTCAGTGTTTTCGGCGGGGAACACTTTCAAAGGGTTTTCTTAACCCAAATCACATCGGTACGTATTCCTAAGACATTCCTCTTGAAGCCGACGCACTCCAATATTTTTATCTTCTGCAGGATTCTTCGCACAATTTTGCCGCCAATTGAAAAGAGAACTAACCGTATTTTTTGCAGCGCTACACTTAAACGAAAAAGAATTGTTTATATTGCTTGATTTCTAAATTCTTTTATTGATTGCGCACTGCATCTTAATACGGATTTTAAGGGCATAAATGACCAAACAAGATACGGTAAAAGATTTCATCACCTTTTCTCTGTAGCCCACAAATCACAAAACTGCATTCTTACATACCCCCAGTAATTTAAAATCAATTAGAACTCTGTCTCTAAGGACTTCATGCTCATTAGGAGAAATTAACTGTGTTTTGAACTTTGCTTAACGGTATATCGTTCACGGGTGTTTAGGCAAGTGTTCACGGTGCAGCCGCCAATAGAGAAATGGTTATCGAATTAAGAAACTTCGCGAAAGCGTTGGAAAACCTCCTCTTATCTCTTGCACTTACCTGGCTTCGTGATCAGTATATCTTGAGACTATTTCTCGACACAGTTTTACTTCGTCAATCAGGTTCTTGAGCAGGTCTAGTTGACTTAGAATAACATAGACTGCTAGGGGTGTGATATTCTTTATTTTTGTGACATTGTGAATTCTTGTTAATATGGGTGATACACGATACAATTCGATTTCTTATGATTCTTATTCTTTTATTTATACTCAGTCCCAATTAATTTGTACAAATTGCTAGTAATCTTCACACATTCATGAAAACTGTCCTTTTCTAGAGGGTGACCAACCGTCCCAGAGTTTTGATAATGGTCACCCACCTAACACTCTTGAACCCAGTTCCACTTCAACCATAGACCAAATGATTGAAAATTTAGAGAAAGAGGTCGACAGATTGACTGATTTAGCATCACCATCATCACAACCCCTCCAACTCGAAACAATTGAACCATCATTAGGGAGTGATTGTGAGATAGATGGTAAGTTGACCACTTTAGAGACGGGTATTGAAATAATGACTGCGGTCGAGAATCAATCAGCTTCTGCGCTAGCCCTGTTCATACAGCAGTCTGAGCAACTATTTCTTGCTCAAGCTCAATCTTTGGCTAGCATAGAGGAACAAGTGAAATATTTAGCTGTGAAGATTCTAGGGAGTGAACACAGTCAATCGGAACCCAATAGTGTTAATATCTGTCATTTAGGAAGTCAACCAAGTGAGATAAAAGATCAAACAAATTTTGATGATTTCTTAGATGATGATACGATTGAATTGACTGAGTGTTACCAGGACACACAAGAAAACCCTCTGAGTCAGTCCACCACTAGCCTTCAGGTATCCACTGAACCTCTTGTCACTTGTGATTTAGAGATTGATTTAACTGAAATAATACTTGATGAGGAAATTCTTGAACTGACTGATTTTTGCTTTCCAAATTTAGATGAGAGACCTTGTGAATTTGTCGGGTATGGTTGGGATAGATTAGAAGAGATCAATGATCAGGAACCCACAATTTTTGTATCACCTGTTGATATTGTTTCGGAAGAAACGTTAGTGTGGGAACCTACTTTTTTAGATGATATGAACCTACCTATTTGTGAATGTGATGAGGAAGAAATCATTTTGGGAGAGTTTGTAAATAATAAGGGTGAGATTGTGGAAGATCATAGGGAGGAAGACAGTATTGAAAAATATTCTTTTATACGGAGTTTTATGGAAATTTTTGCGGATGAACTTGATATTCTTGGTGAGTTTGAGTCAGGACCAATTTGGGAACATCCAAAAAACCTTTCTTTTGCTGAACTTTTTGAGGATGAACTCCAGTTTTTACATGAACTTGACTTCGGAACTCAACATACGCTTGTTGAACATTCAATTCATTAAGAAAACAATTCTTTGACCTCCTCGAAATTTCATCTTCATTTTCAGCATCTTTTGATCCCCACTTTTCTTCGCCCATGCCCTTCACTAACATCTAACATATAAATATTCTTTTTCTTTTTCTTCTTTTTATACAGATTCTTTTACCAGCCATTGCACTATATAGACACATTTTTTATGTGCTTGGTATTAATTTCTGGACTAACCCGGTCTTTTAACATGTAAATGTTGTAATTAGTCTTAGGTTTTTTCTTTTTCTTGAATAAAATTCTCACCTTGACATCTAGGTCTAGCTACCAGAGACGGGGGCAACGATGAGGACATCGTAAAACTCAGGTTTGGGGGTGAGCACTGCATCATGTGTATATTTTGCATTGCATACATATTAAAAAACCCCTCAAAATTGAAAAATTTTCAAAAAAAAATATAAAAACTTTGTCGTTAAGTTATCTAATAGGGTAACATAGATTTTTATTCTAAAAGTTTAGTTGATACATTAGAAATAACTAAATCCTAGGCTTAGGAATTGAAAACCCTAAAAATAACCCTCATTTTGTTTAAACTTGGTAAGTATACGTCCTTACAGTTTTTTTTTGAGAAATAGGTAATCTTGAGTTCAGTTCTTTATTTAAGTCGAGATGAAGGGAAATTATTGAAGTTTTATTGAAAGATAAGTTTGAAAAATAGTTTATATTCTTAAGTCCAAATTTAGAAAGTATATACCCTACAAACTGCACTTACACGCACCTTAAAACTTGGGATAGTAGGGGTACCTAGAAATACTCTTGCCTGAAATTCTAGTATGAAAGAAAAAAAGCGGTATTTAAAACTAACCACAATAAGAGTATCATTGAAAAATATATCCGGTCTTGAAAAGAAAAAATAAATAAATAAATAATGTAAAGACCTGAAGACTGCTATTTACGCTTTATGCTTATACATTCAGTAATCGGCTGTTAGTGCCTCAAGAAGGATTAATAGTCGTATGAAAGGTGTGTGAGTAACACCGTCCATCCATTAATGAAAAGAAATAGTATTAGGTATTAAGGCAAGGGTACTATAGCTTGAATTGAATTCTTAAGTGTATGGGTGAAAATTTACACACACATGGGGGTATACAATCGATATTTGGAAGAAAGATAAAAATGAAGAATAAGACTTATGTTTTCCGTAAAGTCGATAAAAATTCTTAATTTGAGACCGCGTTTTTAGAAGGAAAACTCAGGAGATACCGAGATCTTTCTAAACTGTAAAACGTATAGGATCTGAGGTTAAATAAATAGGAGGCGTGAAACAAAAGGGTTGAATATTTCTAATTTAGGATGATAGAATTTCTAACTTAGATACTTAAACTGTAGGAGTAGAATCAACGTTAACTTATGAAACTATCTTGACAGGATTTTGTGGGTGTAATCCGCTGAAAACCCTCAGGAGACAACACTCCTCCTATTAGGGACACCTAGAGATTTAACGGCTTGTTGCACGTGCTTAGTGCAATCGCGTTCCCTGCGAAAGTGAGGCTAGGATTTTTTGTTTTGCTCGGGACGAGCAAAAGATAAGTTTGGGGGTATTTGTTCACCACAGAAAACTGCATTTATATACCACCCATTCATTATCTATTTTGTTATATATCGGTACTTTTAACAGTGTCTGCTCAGTAATTACAGTTTACAGGTATCCGTGACAAATACTGGAAAACATACTCAAAATCACGGATATAACGTTTGGGAGCCGACACTGCAAGCAGACCAGAAAACCGACCGATATCCCAGAGTTCTTTTGGAAATAATGCATGTGTACATATTTTTTGTCTAAAAATGGTCCAACACACAAGGTGCACATAGCTTGGACCATGTGGGGGCAGCCATGGCATGATGGTATGAGTAAGTGGGCACAATGGGTGTGATGTGCATTAATGAGCATTTATTGCTAAATGTGTTTATGTAAGTTAAAGCACCAAGTTTCTCTCCAAAACTCTGAAGACAAACCAGGTTACTTTAGACCAAGCAAACAGCACCAGAGTGATATTGGAGAGCACATAAGACCACACTACAAATACGAGCCCCTCTCCTCGGATTTCACCCGGCCACACTTGATGAAAAACCGGCGAGCTCGGCCCCCATGCTCCAATGGGCCCCATATTATCTCTTCCCCTCCCTTACTGCCACACAAGCTTATTTTTATTGTTTGTTTATTCCACTTTAAGGCCTATAAATAGCTGATCAGTGGCAAGGGGAAGGCTCCTCTCTCTCACACTCTCTCATATTCTACCATACATTGTACATTTTGTTAATTTTTTTTTGGTTTAGCTTGAGGGTGAGTGGGCTTCATGTTGGTTTCTTCTTCTTCTTCTTTCCTCTTGAAGCTCTCTTTGGATAGCTTCATTAAGGAGCTTGAATAAGTTACCATAAAACTTGTATCTCTTTCTCAAGTGTTTATATAATTGTTGTTTCTTTAATTACTTGCTTTCTTTTATTTACTTGCTTTTATTTTCATCATGCTTAACTAATTTTTTATTTGGTTGTGGTGTGGGTGAGGAAGTGAGATGAAAAACTTTGCCTCCTCCACCTCTTGTTTATGTTATTGTGCTAAACTTATGATTCTAACATAAATATTGTTTATGTATTGATATGATACGGTATTTTGACACATGGTTACTTGTAACCTCCTCATACACCGTATTCATTCTCTTTTACCATTTTCAATGTTTAAGTTAAAATCCATTTGGTGTTAAGTTTGCTAAGTTTGGATATCGTATCTTGTGATCAATTGCTTGACAATCTTTTGCTTTCATATACGATATACCATCATAAATACTTAGCAAACTCAACACCAAAATCATTGCTCTCACTAACCACTTTGTGTTTTTGTTGTTGCGGTATGCTTTCTAACCCTTGTGTTTAGTGTTGATACCCCAAGCACGGACATACAAACGGTAAGTGATCAAAAGGACTCGTTTCGTACATTGCGGTGTATATCGGAATTTGACGGTTTGTGCTCCGCAACCGCGTTGACAAGTCGTGCTTCATGCCGAGATTGAGGTAAGGCCGGACATCTCATGAACAAGGGAGTGTAGAGGTAAACGTCGCGATTCGACCTTCCGAAGATGAAGCCACAACCATTCTTATCAACTTGTTTTCTTGCTTTTCTTCTTTTCATTCTTTTATATTTTTTTGTGATAACCAAACAATTCCTTAATTTGTTGAACCTTAAATAACGACACCTAATACAAAACTCCCTGCGGATCGACCCATGCTTGCCGGTTCGCTACAACGCGCCGTGCACTTGCGGTTATAAATTTTAAAACGAGGACGATCTTGCGTGCGCATTCCGTTTCTTAAAACCATATCTCCATTTTCAAAATATACGCATTTGCACACGCGGGTGGTTTCCCAACAAGTTTTTGGCGCCGTTGCCTGGGAGTTGTGGTCATTAGGTATTGTTATTTTTGGTTCTTACTAACAAAACTAACTTTCAACTCAATTTTTTCAAAAACTAACAATACGATTTTTTGCTAACTTGTTCTCTGTCTTTCTGACCTGCAATCATCCTGAGCTTAATTTAAAAAATCAAGTTATACCAGAAGAGTACTTAGCTAGTCTAGATAATTCACACAAAATTTCATCCCATCTCCTCGGAATTTGGCCGGCGACATCAAGGAGGAATCCGGCGAGCTCGGCCATGTTTGGGGGTTTTTGATTTTTTCTTTTTGTGTAATCTCCAGTGTCTTGTCAGTACTCTGTTGGTATTGTTTGATTTTTATAATTTTGAGTGTGCAGGAATTGGGGCATGTATATCGTTTTTTGACACTAATATTGTATTTTCCGACATTTTAGGTTTTTCACGGAATTACGACCAGCGATCGTGCGGAGCTAGGCTAAAACTCAATTTCAAGACGTTAGCGAAGTATAGTGCCAAAGATCCGGATAGTTTGACCCGCGCAAGCGAACATTCAACGACTCGGATCACTTTCAAAGTGGTTTTCTTAAACCAAATCACATCTATACGTATTCCTAACACATTCCTCTTGAATCCAACGCACTCCAATATTTCTATCTTCTGCAGGATTCTTCGCACAATTTTGCCGCCAATTGAAAGGAGAACTAACCGTATTTTTTGCAGCGCTACACTTAAACGAAAAAGAATTGTTTATATTACTTGATTCCTTAAATTCTTTTATTGATTGCGCATTACATCTTAATACGGATTTTAAGGGCATAAATGACCAAACAAGATATGGTAAAGGATTTCATCACCTTTTCTCCGTAGCCTACAAATCACAAAACTGCATTCTTGCATACCCCCAGTAATTTAAAATCAATTAGAACTCTGACTGTAAGGACTTCGCGCTCATTAGGAGAAGTTAACTGTGTTTATAACTTTGCTTAACGGTATATCGTTCACGGGGTGTCTAGGCAAGTGTCTAAGGCTCAGCCGCCAAAAGAGAAAGGGTTATCTAATTAAGGAACTTCGCGAAAGCGTTGGAAAACCTCCCTTTATCTTTTGCACTTACATGGCTTTGTGATCAGTATATCTTGAGCCTATTTCTCGACACAGTTTTACTTCGTCAATCAGATTCTTGAGCAGGTCTAGTTGACTTAGAATAACATAGACTGTTAGGGGTGTGATATTCTTTATTTTTGTGACATTGTGAATTCTTGTTAATATGGGTGATACACGATACAATTCAATTTCTCATGATTCTTATTCTTTTATTTATACTCAGTCCCAATTAATTTGTACAAATTGCCAAAATTCTTCCCATATTCATGAAAACTGTCCTTTTCTAGAGGGTGACCAACTGTTCCAGAGTTTTGATAATGGTTACCCACCTAACACTCTAGAATCCAGTCCCACTTCAACCATAGACCAAATGATTGAAAATTTAGAGAAAGAGCTCGAAAGATTGACTGCTTTTGCATCACCACCATCACAACCTGTAACATTTCAGAAAAATAAAATATTATTTTTGGGAATTTTTATAATTAAATAATAAATATATTGAATATTTTAATATTGCGGTATAATTAAATACCGATAAATTAGGAAAATTTTTTGGAAAATTTTGGAAATTACTGAAAAGAGGGTGCTTTATGTGATTTATGAAAATTATGAATTTTTATGATTAATTATTTCATTTTATGGCATATCGCGATTAAATATCGCTAATTATACATTAAGCGAGTTTTGTGCACATGACATCCACCATGTCACATTTTGGCTCTTGTTACATTTTATAATGGCTTTCCCAACATTTTCATTTCATGGTTGTGGTTTTTAAAGTGAGAGAAAAAGAAAAGAAAATATTAAAGTAAGAGGTATGGGCATGAGAGAGAGAGGGTGAGGGGTCAACCTAGCATGACTCTCATTTTGTTTTCATTCATCCTTCATCCCCTTCATCTTTTCCTCTCCTCTCTCACTCCCATGGCAGCACTTCATCTCCCCCTCCTCTTCCACCCATAAAACACCATCAAATATACACCAAAACACTTCATTCATTTCACAAAAAATGTGCACAAGCCCACTAGCAACACTTTGGACAAAGAAAAATCCAATTTTGATGACTTGGGGCAACTCAAGAAAATTCTTGAGTTGCCAAATGAGGTAATTTCTGCACCATCATAATAGTATTTCGATTCCTTAAGTATCCATACAAGTTTAGAATCGATATTGTGTAATTTAGCTAACTTTGAAAATTCTAAGATAGGGATTAGGGTTGAATTGGTTCCAAAAGTGCAATTGAGGTGTAATTAGGGACTACGACCCCTGTAGGGATGGTATAATGGGCTAAACCATAGAGTAAACCACCAATTCCCAAACTTAGAAACTCTGATATCTTATTTTGATAACTGCTGTGATGAAGTTTTGTGATCTGCTATAATCCGGGTAATCTGAAAATTATTTAGCGAAGACTGAGAGATGTGCAGGCAACCTAGAACCTATACCCAAAACCTGAGACCCCCTGCACTTTTCCTGGCCGCAAATTTACTCTTTTTGGCCGCAATTTACGGCCTTGGTGCGAGCAAATTGGCTCGTGCTTGTTCTGTGGCTACTATGTCAGTAAACTAGACCCTTCCCTTATGCAAAATTGGCTAATTTCACCTAGGGTAAAATCTGGAGCATGTTTTCCAAGTTTCTGGTTTCGTTTTGCGGCTTTTAATGAATTGGGATTTGGTATTTGTTATTATGTTCCGTCGTGTGGCGTTTGAACGCCAACGACTAGGGTTTTGGTTGTGTTTTGCATGTGAGACTATAGGTTTTAACCTATCGGTGTTTCGTGCGGCCTTTTGGTTTTCGTGCGTGATTTCATTTACGATACTATATGTGATATGTAGGTACCTCATGAGGACTTCAAGACGACAAGCAAGCGCATGGCGACATCGGCATCGGCAAGCGAAGATAAGATGAGTAGATTTATATCTACGGGGGAAGTCGGGTGGATGGCATATAGCACCCCCACAATTTCATAAGATTTTGATGTGAAGTGGTATAGATAAACATATATGGGTTATTGTGAGATATGAACCTTAGCAAGAAAAGCATTAGGAGATCATGGGATAGTGTTAGCGAGATTTGAAGAAAGGGATTTAGTTGGGTTCTTAGTCGTGAACCCTAGAGTAAGGTTGACAAACGCACACATGCATACACGGGATATGGTTTTGGTGCATATGTTTATATGTATGTATATATATGGACGCGTTGGTGTATCTATATGTATATACATACACTTATATTCGGTTGATGAGGATAGTATATGGTATTTGGAGATGAGTCGATAAGGATTGGGCATGGTGCCATGAGATCGGTGGTGTAATTTGGTTCGTACTAGGAGATACAACATAATAGTATAGCGGATCTTTAGGCGATGTGTTTCAGACACACGCACATATATTGTTGATGGTATCAGCTTGTACTAGACTTAGATCTGTACCCCAGTTCATGACATATGATGATAAGGATACCAGATGAGTAATGAGATAAATAAGATATTTTACCCATACCCAGATTTTGGATGCCGTACGATAGATTTACCGTACGAGATATAGTTATGATGTTAGATTCACACTCTTAACTCGAGGATGCCATATTATTTATTGTATCGTACGTGATACTATTGAGGCGAGATCACCGACTACTAGATATATATATAGATCGACTCAGACTTAGGTGGATTCCCTCACCCTTTTGACTGGGCTCGAGTCATACTCATTTCCAAAAGTGGAGAATTGTGAGTAATTTAAATAACAAACTGTATGACTCATATATTGGGTAGGTATATTTTCAGTGTTGCTGTTACTACATCACTTTCTGTATATTCATGATATTTCATCGCATTGCATGCTTGTACATATGTTATCTGTAATTATTATGAAACCCTGCTGTCAGGACACCAGCACCATTACCGATGAAGCGTATGTTCCACGTACACCTGCTTGTCGGCTCACACACATCATCACCGGTAATTTCCATGTCACGTACACTTTAGAGAATACTATTTCATTGACATAGCTTGCTAGCTGATAGTTGCAATATGTTATAGCATTCATATGCTAGTTTAACTATTGCATTCATTGCATGATATCAGATGCATTTATATATTCATTGGTTATGCAGTATTATGGAGATTTATGCCGGTTTTCACTGTTTATTGACATGGTGATTTGATAATGAGCCCGGCAGGGGCAAACTGCCTACCGGTGATTGTTTGGCGCGGCGGATATCCGGAGGATACCATTCGTGGTCATGTGATTGATGATATGGGACGATCAGGACCTACGGAGCCCGAGGTATTGAGATATTGAGATATTGAGATTTGAGACCCTGAGATATTGAGATTTGATGATACAGGCCAGTCTGGATAGCCGGAGCCTGATATATTGAGATATTGAGATTTATGTTTTGTGTCGATGCTTGACACTGATTTCTCTGTTGATTTCATTGATGATACTCGATTTATATACATATAGAAATCTCATTAAATAAAGAAAACAGTTGTCTCATTCATGATGTATTCTGTTTCCATTAGTAATGCATTCATACATCATATATCTGGTATGTTGCTATCTGAGGCACTGACACGAGCACGTGGTATTGCACTTATGTGTAGATAGATCAGGATATTTATTTGGGGATATTACTTGATATGACCTAGGATAGCGTCATACATTCGATTTCTGCTTTGTGATATTTTCTACTCACGAGTTGGCAACTCACCCCCGTTGTGCTACAGCTTCTTGCAGGTTTTGCCGTACAGGTTTCTTGACGGCTTTGCTGGCTCACTGCTTTCATTATGGGTGATTGCTTTGGTAGGTGGGTTCCCATGCATTGTGACCTCTTTTGTACATTTATTATTTCAGCTGTATCTAGTAAACTCCATCAACCAGACTTGTATATTTGATAGACACAGAAGACTAGGGTTTATTCTTTCGCCTTAGAGTCGCGCCTGTATTATTATGGTTTTATGGTGGATATGGGCTTTATTTCGAGTTTTGATCCTCGCCTTTCGGCGTT
Organism: Agapanthus africanus; assembly: GCA_030015575.1. Taxonomy (NCBI): domain Eukaryota; kingdom Viridiplantae; phylum Streptophyta; class Magnoliopsida; order Asparagales; family Amaryllidaceae; genus Agapanthus; species Agapanthus africanus. The sequence continues at coordinate 726,836,824 of CM057339.1, forward strand.
GTATATTATATTGCTTGCGTGGTTGTGTCCGCCTTTTGGCGAAGAGCTAGCTCCCGCTTGGGGATGCCTTTGTTCATTATATATGTTTTATCAGGTTTTGTACCCGTTGGGGTCAGTATTTACAAAGGAAACTCTGCCGAAATTTTTAGAAAAGACTTGAGATTTTAAAAATGCAAACTTCGGCTTATGTTGTTAAACTTCTTGCTTTAAAATTGGTTTTTTTCCTTTACTCTACTGCTTTAATTGGTTTTGATTTCAGGGTTTTGGCTTACTTAGATTACATACGCCACGAGACGTTTCGTAATTTAAATGCCGGTCATGTTCCATATTTTTCGGGTCGTGATAAAGTTGGTATCAGAGCATTAGGTTTTACCTTCTGAGTGTAGGATGATCCTTGGTTGATGGAGTAGGTGACTCAAGTAGAGTGACGTACCGTGTGTATGTTCCGCGGCATACTTACGATACGCTACTCCGCTTAAGAAGCCTTAGGATGTACATTTCCTTACACAGTATTATATTCATTCCTATGATCTATCCTCATTGGTACCAGTTATGGTTTTGTTACCACGATTACACGGGAAGAGAGAGCTATGGCTAGAGTTGCGTCAGCACGAGCTCGTCACGGACGAGGACTGACCAGGGCGTGATTCCAGGGACATACTATTTGCATAGATGCGTCATTTAGTTGTGTTTTCGCGCCATGAGCGTTTGACGGATCTCTTCTACGAGATTTCTCGGACATGCAGATCAGCACCAGAGGATTTGGGCTACCGCTAGAGGCCAGCCAGGATGTGATGACTGTCAATGCACCGATTATCTTGATGATTGAGGCACTGTTCAGCGTGCGGACGAATGAGCCAGTTGTTGCTGCGAATGATGAGATATCGCCCCAGATGTTTGAAGCTAATGCCACACGAGTTATACTTCGAGATATGATAGAAGATTTCTAGTCACCAAAGATGGAAGACTATGACATGTGATTCATTGCTTACCCTGATGCGAGGACATCAGATTGATTGATTCCAGCTAGAGACGACTTCACGCAGGTACGTTGAGAGTCGATAGAGACGATCGAATGTCAGGAAACCATTTTCCAAGTTTAAAGTACTCGGAAAGCAATGCAAGTAATTTTATGGACCCTCTAGAAGAATGAAACCCTAACTCGATATAATGACCATGAGAATGCTTTAAAACCTTAGGGTTTACAGCAGTTCAGCGGTACCATTAATGAGGCTTGGGTTTGCCTTTTCCATAGGTGCTGTGACATATATTCGATACTACTAAACTGTACTCAAGATGTTGAGCTCTTGGGGGATTATGGAACCTTGACGAATCAATCGAAAAGTTCAACATCATTCGGATATCATGTGATGGGATACATTGCTTGGGAGACTCCAGATACGAGTATAGCCGTTGGAGCGTAGTTCATGCAGCCACGAAGAGACGAGTTCGAAGCAGTCGGCATTAGAGAAAAGTGGAGTAAGAGGTTCGTACGAGATCAGGACGAGACGACGTTCCACTCCACCGACATCAGAGATGTGATACGCATGCAGAGGCGTTGGATATGGATATATCTTCCAGAAGGAGTCGCGATGAGTATGCAGCCGTTCCGGAACAAGGAACAAATTTAGTAAAGGACGATGACTTCCGGGCAGTTCGGCAGAAGCAAGATTTGGGAGAAACCTCGACAGGATCTTTCTGGAATACTATACGAGAATACTTGGACTCAGGAGAGGTCATATTGTGCACACCCAGCAGGCCAGAGTTCGGCATCGTCGACGAGATAGTTGGCCAGAGATCTTTAGAGGATGTGCCAGAGCGGGACTGTTTCCGTCGTCATTCCATAATTGGCCGTTAAGCCGAGGAGCTATGCACTTAGCAATCTGCACTGAGAGACAAGAGTCTAAGGGCACCAGACGACACGCCACGAACAGTAGGCAAGTAGATATCTTGCTCTGCTAGCATTGGATGCACCGACACCTTCTCGATTTTGAAGGAGGAAATATCGACGACTGTATTTATGATTTGTGATTTGGGATTCGATTATCATGTATCCGTCACCTTGGATTTCAGTATTTTGGGCGATCTATTCGTATGATTTAGTCTTGATGACCGAGTTTCATGATATTTGTTTTCATGCACCATGATTGCACCTACTGGGTATTCATATTTTGTGCATAGTTATTACACTTGAGATATGCTTTATACACCGTTGTGTTGATTTATGATTTGTGCACAGTATCGCACTTGATATCGTTTTGTGCCTTGGCTGCACACGTTTATGATTTCATGGATTTCCCACAGTTGGGCCGATTTTGTGTATATGGTACGCATTCGATTTGGTTTTTGCACTCGGTATAGTTCACATATACTTGCAGTGCATTGATACGTATTTTGTACACCACAGTTACACCTGACTTCGTTTTGATGTCATTTGAGATATTGATTGTGATTTCATGCCTAAGGCATGCATATGATTTGACTTATGCTTTCGGCATAGTTTTCATGCACTTTTAGTATTTTAATTTGCTTTTGTGCATGGTTGGGAGATTATATACCACGGTATACCTAATTTGGATTTGGATTGAAATGTGTTGTATACCGTCGATTTCGATAGTGATACTCGATATTTGTTTTGTGCACCATGTGCACCTGATTGGATTCTTACGCATATTTGACGCGCTCGGATTTGATTTTGCGCATGTTCGACGCTTGATATTGGATTTCGTGATTTCGTGCATGTTGAATGCACATGATTTAGACTTTATTCGTGCATGATGGATGCACCTGATTGAATTTTTGCGCATATTGGGCGCATGTTATGAGATGCAATTTTGGTGCATACCAGATGCACTAAATCGGGATTCTTCGTGCATATCAGATGCACCTATATTGCTGTCAGGCACACCCGTTGCCCTTGACAGATGTTTCGTGCACACCCGATGCACTTAGATGTTGTTTCTTTGCACATGTATGGCATATTCATGGGTTTCAATTTCCGTGGGCACCAGACGCACGTAGCATTCATATGCACATTTTGGGGTTGATTTCTTATAGAGCAGTACGTTTTTATGATATTTGCTATTTGTTTTCGTACTGAGCAGGACTTGTCAGAGGACAGTACCTGCATATATTTTGCATGCATTGATAGTTATCGAAGGGATTTCCAAAAAGGGAGCTATAGTCTTAGTATTTACCTACGTGTCTGATATGACACGAAACGTTTAAAACAAGAAAACCCTTCTAAATTATTTTCAAAAACGGCGGGACGTACATATTAAATAAAGGATGAGTCTATATATAGTTATTTTCTTACAATAGACGTTCGCCACTGTGCTGCGATATGCGCATCGCACAGCAACATGAAGGGTTAGGCATGCATTTCCTTTAGATGGTTACATGTATAGTTTTGATGTATATCATATTGGTTTTCGTATTGGATTTGACATTTGTGTCTTCATCATGACTCCGATGATTGTGGGATGCTTGACGAAGTTTTGATTTGGAGTTATTTGCTCATTGTTCATGCGCATGCATTGCGCTGTGATGCGTCTTATGTATTGATGATTTCGGAGCCCCGACGACTTGGACTTTTTACTTAAATGTTTTAGTATTTGAGGGGCTTAAATTTAAATTCGGGGACCGAATTTCTTTAAGGGGGAAAGATTGTAACATTTCAGAAAAATAAAATATTATTTTTGGGAATTTTTATAATTAAATAATAAATATATTGAATATTTTAATATTGCGGTATAATTAAATACCGATAAATTGGGAAAAAATTGGAAGATTATGGAAATTACTGAAAAGAGGGTGCTTTATGTGATTTATGCAAATTATGAATTTTTATGATTAATTATTCCATTTTATGGCTTATCGCGATTAAATATCGCTAATTGTACATTAAGCGAGTTTTGTGCACATGACATCCACCATGTCACATTTTGGCTCTTGTTACATTTTATAATGGCTTTCTCTTCATTTTCATTTCATGGTTGTGGTTTTTAAAGTGAGAGAAAAAGAAAAGAAAATATTAAAGTAAGAGGTATGGGCATGAGAGAGAGAGAGAGGGTGAGGGCTCAACCTAGCATGGCTCTCATTTTGTTTTCATTCATCCCCTTCATCTTTTCCTCTCCTCCCTCACTCCCATGGCAGCACTTCATCTCCCCCTCCTCTTCAACCCACAAAACACCATCAAATATACACCAAAACACTTCATTCATTTCACAAAAAATGTGCACAAGCCCACTAGCAACACTTTGGACAAAGAAAAATCCAATTTCGAAGACTTGGGGCAACTCAAGAAAATTCTTGAGTTGCCAAATGAGGTAATTTCTGCACCATCATAATAGTATTTCGATTCCTTAAGTATCCATACAAGTTTAGAATCGATATTGTGTAGTTTAGCTAACTTTGAAAATTCCAAGATCGGGATTAGAGTTGAATTGGTTCCAAAAGTGCAATTGAGGTGTAATAAGGGACTTCGACCCCTGTAGGGATGGTATAGTGGGCTAAACCATAGAGTAAACCCCTAATTCCCAAACTAAGAAACTCCGATATCGTATTTTGATAATTGCTGTGATGAAGTTTTGTGATCTTCTATAACCCGGGTGACCTGAAAAATATTTAGCGAAGACTGAGAGATGTGCAGGCAACCTAGAACCTATACCCAAAACCTGATGTTAGTGTATATGCCCTAGGGGCCATTATTGTATCATACTAGTTTGTATATTACTTAATGGAAGCTTGGGATATTCATATGTATATAACAGTCTTACTAAATATGGTAGTATGCTACTTGGTTTTTCTATCTTAATATGTGAGTATACGTATTGATAGAGCTCTTAGGATCTTGCTTGACTACCAGCGTTGTGATGGCAGTCACACTACTGGGTGCTGGGTAGTCTACAAGCACATCCTTATTCAGGTCCCTAGTCGTAGGATTATCGAGACATGGCATCGATACTCCGGAGTAGACTAGTGTGTACGCTTCTCATCCCAGTTGGGGAGATGGTCTGTCCCACAGCCGTCAGTACGTCGTACTGGAGATAGTATGCAGGTGCTCGTTAGGTTACGGGTACACTGGATAGGACTCACAGGGAACTGTTGGTTGGTTTTATACCAGTCGTCAGTTAACAGTTCCCAGGTGACATGAGTACAGCATAGTCCGCAGACTTGACACTGCTACTTCGCCTCGAGTGTGTCCCACAGTTCTTAGATTGCTACCCTACCACGGCTCAAAGGAGTCGTGCAAACAGGTAGCAGTTGGGTGCAGTCCCGAGCACTTGGAGGCAGTGGCGGTTAGACAGGATTCGTCTCTCCCGGTATTGGGAGTTGATATCGCGCTGTGTCAGAGAGCCATTACACAAAGTCCCTGGCCAGGGCAAGCGAGATTTGCTGGTAGGTTCCAGTAGTTTCTCAGGGTGTAATGGGCTTCACTCCGACATGACTTATATCGCTATTAGGGGACTGACGCTTGCCGCCCCCTAGGCCCGATATGCGATAATCTTAGACGAACAGACCGGACTGTACGGAGATTGTCATATCAGACTCGGTAGGAGTTCGGATGGGTTTCCTCATCGGCCTTCTTATCGACATCTACCTGGGGACCGTTACGTACAGCTAGTGCCGCTTGCGGTCTGTGGTTAAACCCACTGCCAGCGTAGTAGTCGAGTCTCTAGAGTCCCACACAGAGAGTTTCCCTACTCCAGGCGAAACGATATAGAGGTCGTATGGTTTTACGACAAGGGTTCGGACGCATACGTGTGTTTATGCACGTACGACATCCGGACAGTTTTTACTAGCCGGCTTTGGTTTAAGCCAGTTTCTAGTATCCGGTTATTGGATTTATACAGTCTAAAGTTTTTCCGCGTTTTCACGGATAGGAGGGGCGTTCTCGTAATTACCCGAGAAGCTTCTAGAAGATGGTGACTTGGGGGTTAAGGTGACATATGCATTAAATAAGATTAGTGAGTCATTTGAGTGATTCTTCCATGTCATTAATTCATCATAAATGCTTAATGACTCTTGGAGATGAATCACCCTCTTGTATTTATGAAGCATGATTATTAATCCTTTATTTTCTTTTATTGGATAAATGATAATGCTTGATATATATTATGATAGATTATTATCTCATCTCATTCTCTTGCTCACTTTCTCTCTCCTCAAGCTCTCTCTCTTCAAACCCTAATCCTCCCCTCTCATGTGTTGAGACCAAGGATTAGATTAGACTACTTAATCCTTAACCATTCTCTATATCACCTAGGTTACTTAGATTAGCGATTTAAGAAACCTAGTTACCTCAAGTTAGAGGTGAAGCTTGTAGTAAAGCTCTCGGGTGGATCTTCTACTACATAGAGAAGGCCGGAGAGGACGTGCAGAACGGAAAGACGAAGGACACGGTTCATTAGGTATAATTACTTATCATAGTAGTTAACTCTTTTATGGTTTCTTGTTAGTTATAGTTTAGCAAAGATTCTCGGTTAGTCGATGTTTACGCCTAAAACAAGATTGTTTTTCATTATTCCGCCTCCCCGCAAGTCGTGGGGTATTGTACACCGACTTACACCTGAGACCCCCTAGACTTTTCCTGGCCACAAATTTAATCTTTTTGGCCGCAATTTGCGGCCTTGGTGCGAGAAAATTGGTCGTGCTTGTTCTATGGCTCCTATGTCAGTAAACAAGACCCATCCCTTATGCAAAATTGGCTAATTTGACCTAGGGTAAAATCTGGAGCATGTTTTCCAAGTTTCTGGTTTTTTTTGCGGCTTTTAATTAATTGGGATTTGGTATTTGTTATTGTGTTCCGTCGTGTGGCGTTTAAACGCCAACGACTAGGGCTATTGGTTGTGTTTTGCATGCGAGACTATAGGTTTTAACCTATCGGTGTTTCGTGCGACCATTTTGTTTTCATGTGTGATTTTGTTTACGATGCTATATATGATATGTAGGTACCTCATGAGGACTTTGAGACGAAAAGCAAGCGCGTGGCGACATCGGCATCGGCAAGCGAAGATAAGGTGAGTAGATTTATATCTATGGGGGAAGTCGGGTGGATGGCGTATAGCATCCCCGCAATTTCATAAGATTTTGATGTGAAGTGTTATAGATATACATATATGGGTTATTGTGAGATATGAAACTTCGCAAGAAAAGCATTAGGAGATCATGGGATAGTGTTAGGGAGATTTGAAGAAAGGGATTTAGTTGGGTTCTTAGTCGTGAACCCTAGAGTAAGGTTGACAAACGCACACGTGCATACACGGGATATGGTTTGGGTGTATATGTTTATATGTATGTATATATATGGATGCGTTGGTGTATATATATGTATATACATACACTTATATTCGGTTGATGAGGATAGTATATGGTATTTGGAGATGAGTCGATGAGGATTGGGCATGGTGCCATAAGATCAGTGGTGTGATTTGGTTCGTACTAGGAGATACAACATGATAGTATAGCGGATCTTTAGGTGACGTGTTTCAGACACACGCACATATATTGTTGATGGTATCAGCTTGTACTAGACTTAGATCTGTACCCCAGTTCATGACATATGATGATAAGGATACCGGATGAGTAATGAGATAAATATGATATTTGACCCGTACCCAGATTTGGGATGCCGTACGATAGATTTACCGTACGAGATATAGTTATGATGTTAGATCCGCACTCTTGACTCCAGGACGTCATATTATTTATTGTATCGTACGTGATACTATTGAGGCGAGATCACCGACTACTATATATATATATATATATATATATATATATATATATATATATATATATATATATATATATATATATAGACCGACTTAGACTTTGGTGGATTCTTTCACCCTTTTGACTGGGCTCGAGTCATACTCATTTTCAAAAGTGGAGAATTGTGAGTAATTTAAATACCAAACTGTATGACTCGTATATTGGGTAGGTATATTTTCAGTGTTGCTCTTACTACATCACTTTCTGTATATTCATGATGTTTCATCGCATTGCATGCTTGTACATATGTTATCTGTAATTATTATGAAACTCTGCTGTCAGGACACCAACACCATTACCGATGATGCGTATGTTCCACGTACACCTGCTTGTCGGCTCACACACATCATCATCGGTAATTGCCATGTCACGTACACTTTAGAGAATACTATTTCATTGACATAGCTTGCTAGCTGATAGTTGCAATATGTTATAGCTTTCATATGCTAGTTTAACTATTGCATTCATTGCATGATATCAGATGCATTCATATATTCATTGGTTATGCAGTATAATGGAGATTTATGCCCGTTTTCACTGTTTATTGACATGGCGATTTGATAATTTCGTATCCTTTTTTGAGATTTTCTGGATTCGGAAACCGCATGTGAAAGTTTATTAAACTGATGAATTGTTGTAAAGAGAAAGATGCGGTTTTCCTTGATATGATGAGTGTTGTCCACCATGATATTTTCTTGGTTCTGAGATGGTTTTTGAGACCCGTTTCGAGGAGTTGGATGAACCGTCTGCGGGTACATGGTGGACCCGGTATGGTACCCCAGGGCAAGAAGCTCGAGTTGTAGACGATGAGCCCGGCAGGGGCAGACTTCCTACTGGTGATTGTTTGGCGCGGCGGATATCCGGAGAATACCGTTCGTGGTTGTGTGATTGACGATATGGGCCGATCCGGACCGACGGAGCCCGAGGTATCGATATATTGAGATATTGAGATTTGAGACACTAAGATATTGAGATTTGATGATACAGGCCAGTCTAGATAGCCTGAGCCTGATAAATTGAGATATTGAGATTTATGTTTTGTGTCGATACTTGACACTGATTTCTCTGTTGATTTCATTGATGATACTCGATTTATATACATACAGAAATCTCATTAAATAAAGAAAACAGTTGTCTCATTCATGATGTATTCTGTTTCTATTAGTAATGCATTCATACATCATATATCTGAAATGTTGCTATCTGAGGCACTGACACGGGCACGTGGTATTGCACTTATGTGTAGATGGATCAGATATTTATTTAAGGATATTACTTAATATGACCTAGGATAGCGTCATACGTTCGATTTCTGCTCTGTGATACTTTCTACTCACGAGTTGGCAACTCAACCCCGTTGTGCCACAGCTTCTTGCAGGTTTTGCCTTACAGGTTTCTTGAAGGCTTTGCTGGCTCACTGCTTTCATTACGGGTGATTGCTTTGGTAGGTGGGTTCACTTGCATCATGACCGCCATTGTACATTTATTATTTAAGTTGTATCTAGTAAACTCCATCAACCAGACTTGTATATTTGATAGACATAGAAGACCAGTGTTCATTCTTTCGCCTTAGAGTCGCGCCTGTATTATTATGGTTTTCTGCTGGATATGGGGTTTCTTTCGAGTTTTGATTCTCGCCTTTTGGCGTTGTATATTATATTGCTTGCGTGGTTGTGTCCGCCTTTTGGCGAAGAGCTAGCTCCCGCTTGGGGATGCCTTTGTTCATTATATATGCTTTATCAGGTTTTGTACCCATTGGGGTCAGTATTTACAAAGGAAACTCTGCCAAAATTTTTAGAAAAGACTTGAGATTTTAAAAATGCATACTTCGGCTTATGTTGTTAAACTTCTTGTTTTAAAATTGGTTTTTTTCCTTCACTCTACTGCTTTAATTGGTTTTGATTTCTGGGTTTTGGCTAACTTAGATTACATATGCCTCGGGACGTTTCGTAATTTAAGTGCCGATCATATTCCGTATTCTTCGGGTCGTGACAAAGTTGGTATCAGAGCGTTAAGTTTTACTTTCTGAGTGTAGGATGACCCTTGGTTGATGGAGTAGGCGACTCAAGTAGAGTGACGTACCGTGTGTATATTCCGCGGCATACTTACGATACACTATTCCGCTTAAGAAGCCTTAGGATGTACATTTCCTTGCACAACATTATATTCATTCCTATGATCTATCCTCATCGGTACCAGTTATGGTTTTGTTACCACGATTACACGGGAAGAGAGAGCTACGGCTAGAGTTGCGTCAGCACGAGCTCGTCACGGACGAGGACTGACCAGGGCGTGATTCCAGGGACATACAATTTGCATAGATGCGTCGTTTAGTTGTGTTTTTGCGTCATGAGCGTTTGACGGATCGCTTCTACGAGATTTCTCGGACGTGCAGATCAGCACCAGAGGATTTGGGCTACCGCTAGAGGCCAGCCGGATGTGATGACTGTCAATGCACCGATTATCTTGATGATTGAGGCATTGTTCATCGTGCGGACGAATGAGCCAGTTGCTGCTGCGAATGATGAGATATCGCCCCAGATGTTTGAAGCTAATGCCACACGAGTTATATTTCGAGATATGATAGAAGATCTCTAGTCACCAAAGATGGAAGACTATGACATGTGATTCATTGCCTACTCCGATGCGAGGTCATCAGAATGATTGATTCCAGCTAGAGACGACTTCACGCAGATACGTTGAGAGTCGATAGAGACGATCGAATGTCAGGAAACTATTTTCCAAGTTTAAAGTATTCGGAAAGCAATGCAAGTAATTTTACGGACCTTCTAGAAGAATGAAACCCTAACTCGATATAATGACCATGAGAACGCTTCAAAACCTTAGGGTTTACAGCAGTTCAGCGGCACCATTAATGAGATTTGGGTTTGCCCTTCTACGGTTGGTCCATAGGTGCTGTGGAATATATTCGATACTACTAAACTGTACTCAAGATGTTGAGCTCTTGGGGGATTAGGAACCTTGACGAATCAATCGAAAAGTTCGACATCATTCGGATATCATGTGACGGGATACATTGCTTGGGAGACTCCAGATACGAGTATAGCCGTTGGAGCGTAGCCCATGCAGCCACGAAGAGACGAGTTCGAAGCAATCGACATTAGAGAAAAGTGGAGTAGGAGGTTCGTACGAGATCAGGACGAGACGATGTTCCACACCACTGACACCAGAGATGTGATACGCATGCAGAGGCGTTGGATATGGATATATCTTCCATAAGGAGTCGCGATGAGTATGCAGCCGTTCCGGAACATGGAACATATTTAGTAAAGGACGGTGACTTCCGGGCAGTTCGGCAGAAGCAAGATTTGGGAGAGACCTCGACAGGATCTTTCTGGAATACTATACAAGAAGACTTGGACCCAGGAAAGGTCATATTGTGCACACCCAGCAGGCCAGAGTTCGGCATCGTCGACGAGATAGTTGGCCAGAGATCTTTAGAGGATGTGCCAGAGCGGGACTGTTTCCGTCGTCATTCCATAATTGGCCGTTAAGCCGAGGAGCTATGCACTTAGCAATCTGCACTGAGAGACGAGAGCCTAAAGGCACCAGACGACACGCCACAAACAGTAGGCAAGTAGATATCTTGCTCTGCTAGCATTGGATGCACCGACAGCTTCTCGAGTTTGAAGGAGGACATATTGACGATGGTATTTATGATTTGTGATTTGGGATTCGATCATCACGTATTTGTCACTTTGGATTTCGGTATTTTGGGCGATCTATTCGCATGATTTAGTCTTGATGACTAAGTTTCATGATATTTGTTTTCATGCACCATGATTGCACCTACTGGGTATTCATATTTTGTGCATAGTTATTACACTTGAGATATGCTTTATACACCGTTGTGTTGATATATAATTTGTGCACAGTATCGCACTTGATATCGTTTTGTGCCTTGGCTGCACATGTTTATAATTTCATGGATTTCCCACAGTTGGGCTGATTTTGTGCATATGGTACGCATTCGATTTGGTTTTTGCACTCGGTATAGTTCACATATGCTTGCAGTGCATTGATACGTATTTTGTGCACCACAGTTGCACCTGACTTCGTTTTGATGTCATTTGAGATATTGATTGTGATTTCATGCTTAGGGCATGCATATGATTTGACTTATGCTTTCGGCATAGTTTTCATGCACTTTTAGTATTTTAATTTGCTTTTGTGCACGCTGATGCACATGGTTGGGAGATTATATACCACGGTATTCCTGATTTGGATTTGGATTGAAATGTGTTGTATACCGTCGATTTCGATAGTGATACTCGATATTTGTTTTGTGCACCATGTGCACCTGATTGGATTCTTGCGCATATTTGACTCGCTCGGATTTGATTTTGCGCATGTTCGGCGCTTGATATTGGATTTTGTGATTTAGTGTATGTTGAATGCACATGATTTAGACTTTATTTGTGCATGATGGATGCACCTGATTTGATTTTCGCGTATGTTGGGTGTATGTTATGAGATGCGATTTTGGTGCACACCAGATGCACTAAATCGGGATTCTTCGTGCATATCAGATGCACCTGATATTGCTGTCAGGCATACCCGTTACCCTTGACAGATGTTTCGTGCACACCCGATGCACTTAGATGTTGTTTCTGTGCACATGTATGGCACATTCATGGGTTTCAATTTCCGTGCGCACCAGACGCACGTAGCATTCATATGCACATTTTGGGGTTGATTTCTTATAGAGCAGTACGTTTTTATGATATTTAATATTTGTTTTCGTACTGAGCAGGACTAGTCAGAAGACAGTACCTGGATATATTTTGCATGTATTGATAGTTATCGAAGGGATTTCCAAAAAGGGAGCTATAGTCTCAGTATTTACCTACGTGTATGATAAGACACGAAACGTTTAAAACATGAAAACTCTTCTATATTATTTTCAAAAACGGTGGGATGTACATTTTAAACAAAGGATAAGTCTATACATAGTTATTTTCTTACAATAGACGTCCGCCACTGTGCCGCGATACGCGCATCGCACAACAACATGAAGGGTTTGGCTTGCATTTCCTTTAGATGGTTACATGTGTAGTTTTTATGTATATCATATTGGTTTTCGTATTGGATTTGACATTGTGTCTTCATCATGACTCCGATGATTGCGGGATGCTTGACGGAGTTTTGATTTAGAGTTATCTGCTCATTGTTCATGCGCATGCATTACGCTATGATGCGTCTTTTGTATCGATGATTTCGGAGCCCCGACGACTTGGACTTTTTACTGAAATGTTTTAGTATTTGAGGGGTTTAAATTTAAATTCGGGGACCGAATTTCTTTAAGGGGGGAAGATTGTAACATTTCAGAAAAATAAAATATTATTTTTGGGAATTTTTATAATTAAATAATAAATATATTGAATATTTTAATATTGCGGTATAATTAAATACCGATAAATTGGGGAAAAAATTGGAAAATTATGGAAATTATTGAAAAGAGGATGCTTTATGTGATTTATGCAAATTATGAATTTTTATGATTAATTATTCCATTTTATGGCTTATCGCGATTAAATATCGCTAATTGTACATTAAGCGAGTTTTGTGCACATGACATCCACCATGTCACATTTTGGCTCTTGTTACATTTTATAATGGCTTTCTCTTCATTTTCATTTCATGGTTGTGGTTTTTAAAGTGAGAGAAAAAGAAAAGAAAATATTAAAGTAAGAGGTATGGGCATGAGAGAGAGAGAGGGTGAGGGGTCAACCTAGCATGGCTCTCATTTTGTTTTCATTCATCCTTCATCCCCATCATCTTTTCCTCTCCTCCCTCACTCCCATGGCAGCACTTCATCTCCCCCTCCTCTTCAACCCACAAAACACCATCAAATATACACCAAAACACTTCATTCATTTCACAAAAAATGTGCACAAGCCCACTAGCAACACTTTGGACAAAGAAAAATCCAATTTTGAACACTTGGAGCAACTCAAGAAAATACTTGAGTTGCCAAATGAGGTAATTTCTGCACCATCACAATAGCATTTCGATTCCTTAAGTATTCATACAAGTTTAGAATCGATATTGTGTAGTTTAGCTAACTTTGAAAATTCCAAGATAGGGATTAGGTTTGAATTGATTCCAAAAGTGCAATTGAGGTGTAATTAGGGACTACGACCCATGTAGGGATGGTATAGTGGGCTAAACCATAGAGTAAACCCCAAATTCCTAAACTTAGAAACTCCGATATCGTATTTTGATAACTGCTGTGATGAAGTTTTGTGATCTTCTATAACCCGGGTGACCTTAAAAATATTTAGCGAAGACTGAGAGATGTGCAAGCAACCTAGAACCTATACCCAAAACCTGAGACCGCCTGGACTTTTCCTGGCCGCAAATTTACTCTTTTTGGCCACAATTTGCGGCCTTGGTATGAGCAAATTGGCTCGTGCTTGTTCTGTGGCTCCTGTGTGTAACGTTTTAAAAATAAATAAACAAACAAACAAATAAATAAATCCTTTAGGAGAATTTTTCGGGTAATCGGTAAAATAAACCGTATTTTCCATAAAACTTAGCTATAATTATTTTTCGATATAAATTTAAATACGCCTATTTTAACCATGCAATTTCTAGTAATTAATATTATTTGGTCACTTATAAATTTCTAGTCTACCTAAATATTTTTCCTTAATTAATTATTTTAAATATTATATTAAGCTTTTAAATATATATTAAATTAGTGTAAGTTACAAATTGGAATGGGTTAATTGTACAAATGTAAACCTTGACAGCACAAACAATTAGTAGTAGCAAGCTCTTTCTTTCTTATTTTGTCTCAACAATTCTAGAGAATTCTAGGGTAATTTGAAAATAAATTTTTTCTAAGATATTAATTAATATATGAAATAATGGAACTTTCTATACATAACCACACACACCCAAACCCTTTTCAAGTGGCCGAACCCTTTTGGCAGCAGGCCAAATTCCCAAAATTTCCTACTCATTTTTCCCCACACTTCAAAGTTCAGAGAAGAGAAAATTAAAAAAAGATATATTAATGAAATGAAGCACGGTCATGTGACTTATGAAAGGGGTGGGGACACAACTCCACACACACCTTTCTCTCTCTCTCTCCCCTTCCTCAAAAAAAATCTGGTCTGAAACCTCATGCTGCCAATTCCCTCATTTCCTCACTTGATTTCCTTCTCAAAATCCATCAAAAATCCAATTAATTTCCCACAAATTCATAGTTACTTCTCCATTCAACTTCCTTGGCCAAATATTTCTTGAATCTTGGAGCAAAGGAAGTATCTTTGGAGGTCAAGTTACAAGTGTGATCTCAAATTTTAGAGGTATAAATCCTAACCCCATGTTTAATGAGTTGCTAATTACTTCAATTTATTTAATTTTGATGTTTAATTTGGGTTCTAATTTCAAACTTGAAATTCAAGAAAATGGTTTGTGATCAAGTGAGAGTTTCATCATTAGATTATGGTCTTAAAGGGGTAATTTAACAAGTTATGTAATGCAAAACCCAAACTAGTAGCTAATTTGTTAATTCTTACATTTAATTTTTCCCAAATTGTGATTTTTGCAAACTAGGTATTTATAATTAATATAAATAAAAGAGATAAAATTTTAGAAATGGTTTGTGTGACTTAATTGAGTTATTTAGAGATTTTTGTGGCCACTAGATTTACTAAAACATCTAGAATTGAATTAAAAGGGAAAATGAATGCTTACTAGGTTTTTAGAAATTAACCGATTTGAATTAAATTGAAATTTTAGTGACCCACAACCTAATTCCTATAATATTTAATGGGTTATGAATGTGCAATTGATGCGATTTGGGTTTTAGGCTTGGCGTTTTTCACGTAGAGTGACCCTAGTTGTGGCGTTGGCATTGTCGCGAGCGCGTTAGTGCGTCGGGTGCGTGCGTGTTTAATTAGCGCGCATTGTTTGACTTGTGTCAATTATGTCCGAAAATATTCTTATTTTATCCTCATATTGACTGTGTGTGATCCTAGGGTCGGGTGCAGAGGTGTAGGGCGTGGCGCGGAAAGACAGACGGAGATCGGATCGGTTTAGCCGAGGTGTCCCGGTGAGTAGATGTATACATCTATGTGGGGATCGTCTGGATGGCGCGGGGCGCCCGAAGGTTTAGTATTATTTAAAATATTTACTTTATATGCGAAGTTCCTAGTTAGCCATATCACTGCATCACATCGTTATATGTATAATATATATACATGTGATACCCTCTTATAGGACACTTGCACCATTACCATTGGTTCCTGCCGCACGTGCACTTTTTTTGCGAACACTCACGCCATTGGTAATTGCTATGTCACGAACACTATAAAACCTGCTTAGACCAGTATCGAAAATATTCGCATCATACATGATATTTAAACTGGTAGTTGTATTTTCTATCTCATCAAAATTAACACTAAGGATTGCTAGTCGTATATATACCGCATTTCATCAGCATTCATACATATTTTTTTAGTTATAATTGCATTTCATGACATGGATATCATAGACATAATCATGTTCCTATATAATCATGTATTGTGATTCTTTCTGAGAATTTCAGTATTGATGAGATTTCTGGATTTTGGGGAAAACCGCGAAAATTTTCCAAACTCATTATGCTTTAAAATATCAGTTGCGGTTTTCTCGTGATGTATGTGTCGTCCACCAAGAGTTTTCATGTTTTTTGTTGGACTTCGAGACCCGATTCGAAGAGTGGAGGAACCGTCTCGGGTACATGGTAGGCCCGATATGGTATCCCAGGGCAAGAAGCTCGAGTTTTAGACGATGAGCCTGGCAGGGGAAGACTACCTACCGGTGATGTCTGGCGCGGCGGCTATCCGGAGGATACCGACCGTTGTCGTGAGATTTGATGATATGGGCCGATCCGGACTGACGGAGTCCGAGGTATTGAGATATTGACATAGTGAGACATTGAGACAGATATATTTCCATATTTGGTGTCGATACTTGACACGGTTTTCGGATGATTTTATTGATGGTACCTTAGCTATTGTACAGATATTTTTCTAAGTTAAGAATGCAGAGATCATCGTATTTAAACACTTAAAGATTTCGTATTGATTTTGCATTCATGTGCATACATACTAGTGGCATCACATCATATCTAGACATACAAGTTGTGACGCATTTGCGCGCATTCTTACGATAGCCTTATTAGATATTATTTTCTACTCACAAGCTGGCAACTCACCCCCGTTGTGCCACAGTGTTTTGCAGGTCGACCCGTCAGCTTTGCAGCGGCGGACGTATCTTTTTATTTGCTTCTTTTGTTCGGACTCGCGACATTGCTCGTAGGTGGGTTGAGAGGACACTTTGTCTCTTTTTGTACTATCACTGTATCTAATATTCTCCATCTACCACTTCTTATTTTGTATATGCGACCTAGTGATGAGACTGAGAGATTTGTGTATATGTGATTCCTATGGGGTTGAGCTAACTTGAGCCGATGTTGTGTTTTTTTTGGGTTTCTTTATGCTTATTTGCTTGATATTATATATATTGCGTATGGTTGTGATCCGCCTTGGACGAAGAGCTATCTCCCGCTTGGGGATGCCATTATATCTTTACAGGTTTATATATCTTGTTGTACTCGTTTTGGGGCCAGTATTTACAAAGGAGACTCTGCCAAAATTTTCGGAAAATTTTGATGATTTTAAAAAGGGATTAATACAACTAAATTGGTTTTAAAAATCGCTTTCATAAAAGGTTTTCCTTCACTCTTGTTGGTTTTGGTTTAGATTTTCTGGGCTTTGGCTGACTTAGGTTACGTTATGCTTTTAGACGTCTCGTAATCTAAGTGCCAGTCACGTTCCGTACCTTCGGGTCGTGACAAAGTTAGTATCAGAGCCAGGTTTTACCCTTCTGAGTGTACGACGACCCTTGGTAGATGGAGTAGGTGACTTAAGCAGAGTGGCGTAGCGTGTGTATGTTCCGTGGCATACTTACGATACGGTACTTCGCCTAAGTGACCTTAGGATATATATTTTTTTGTATTTCCCTCATTGATTCCGGAAATCCTTTGACTCGATCACAATGTTCCTATCAATCCTGTTCTTGCTCCAGCCACTATGCCGCCGGAGACTACGAGGGCTAGAGGGCTGCTGCCGGGGATGATGTTATAGTGGGCTCATTTGAGATGTGGACCGATCAGGGTGGTACGCCTACCCCTCAGGGATAGAGTGGTCCGCCTTTTCCAGGACGGATGGTTAGGCTGGAGTCGAGTATTCAGGACGTGCGACAGATGTCTGGATTGTTACTGATGGTTAGCCGAGCTCCGAGAGCCGATGATGTCCCTCATTTTTCAGGAACTGTGTTTGTACCTGCTGCTCACGCACCTGTTTCTATTGTTATCGAGATTTTCCGTATCCTCACGAGATTTTTGAGGCAGAAGAATCCTGTTTTTACCGGCATAGATGCAGAGGAAGATCCGTAGATAACCCTCGACAAGATGGCTAAGATTCGTCGTTCACAAAGATGTTCTGGCGAGATACGGGTTGAGGTTGCGAGTTTTCGTCTAGAGAGGTCTTGCTCAGACATGGTGCAAGTCAGTTGAGAGAAGCTGAGCTGCAGATCTACTTCCTATGATTTGGGATGAGTTCATAGCTATAATTCTTGCTCGTTTCCTCTCGGTGAGCGTTCGCTATGTCCGAGCTCGTAGTTTCGAGCCTTTGTATAAAATTTCAGGGATGACAGTGTCCAAGTATGACATTTAGTTTATTCAGCGGTCCGATTTGCTCCTTACCTGGTGGACACTGAAGAGGAACGGATAAAGAGGTTCGTGTGGAAATTGGACATACACTCATTGCTTGCTATAGGCACTCAGCATTTTGACACTTATGCTGCCGCGATGGATGCACCCTTACTGTTGGAGGAGCACTTTTCTGAGACTTCAGTCGTTTCTGGACCAAAGCGGATTTGTACCAGTATGCCAGCTCAGAGGCGGTTAGATAGACGCCGTTGTGATAGGCTAATCTTTTGGTCGCTCGATATGTTGTTCGTTCGTGATTCGTTCGCATCGGAGATAAGGATTCTTTTGTCGATTTGATTCTCCCCGATATGTTTGACTTCAAAGTTCTTCTGAGCATGGAGGGTTAGCCACGTGTTATTCATCCGTGGACTGCCGTGAGAAGGTAGTCGGATTTAGTTTCTTGGGAAAGCCAGCTCTTGTTTTCGGGGAGACCGTAGCGTCGCCTCCCAGTTTGAGTTCTTTTTGGCATTAGTCAGCTCTTGAGGAAAGGATGTCAGGAATTCTGGACGTATGTCTGTGATGTTGGAGCCGTAGGTCCCAATTGTGAGAAAGTTTCCAGATGTCTTTCCAGACAAGTTGCTTGGTTTGTTGCCAGAGTGCGATATTGAGTGCTGCTTTGACTTGATTCCTGGCGCAGCGTAAAAAACTGAAGGAACGTTTGCGAGATTATTGGATAAAGGGCTTGTTAGTCCGAGTGCGTCACCTTGGAGAGCTCCTGTCCTATTCGTCAGAAGGGAAGACGACAGTTGTGTCGATACATTGATTATGGTCAGCTGAATTGGGTTGCTGTGCGGGACATTTCTCGAAAATTGACTTGCGGTCAGGCTATTACTAGTTGTGGGTTCGAGAAGATGATATTCCGAAGATTACTTTCCACACAAGTTGCGGGCATTATGAGTTTTGGTGATGTCGTTGAGCTCACCAGTGCCTAGTAGCATTTATGGACTTGATGAACCGAATATCCAGGCCGTTCTTGATCAGTTTATCATCGTGTTCATTGAGGACGTCTTAGTGTAATTTTGGAGCCGAGTGGAGCCTGGGCAGTAATTGAGGATTTCGTTGTAGACTTTGAGGGAGCGCCAGCTATTCGCTAAATTATCCATGTGTTTTCTGAATGGATGGTGTTGACATCTTGGGTCACGTTGTTACGAGAAATAGTAAGTATGGAACCGAAGAAAATCGAAGCCGTTCAGCACTGACCCAGACCTGTATCAGTGACGGAGGTTCGCAGCATTTTTGGGGTTTTACCCGGTAGGGAGTTTCTTTCCTTTGAACTGAGGCTTGCAAGTAGAGCTTTCAACAGTTAAGATTCGTTTGACTACGGCGCTAGTATTGTCTTTGCCTTCAGGATCAGGCGGTGTTGTTGGGTATGGCGACGCTTCGCGACAGTTGAAGAAGCACGAATAGAAATATTCCACTCATGACAAAGAGATGGTTGCAGTGATTTTACATTTAAGATTTGGAGACGAGTCGTACCGGATATTTACGGATCACAAGAAGCTTACTGTACGTTTTTCAGCAACAAGATCAAATTTGAGATAACGCTAATGGATGGAGTTGGTGAAAGACTATGACTGCGAGATTTTATCATCCGGGCCAGGCGAATGTTGTGGCAGATATTTTGAGTCGGAATCCGGAGGTAGCTTTTGTTATTTGAGTACAGTACAGGGACAGTCGACAGCAGAATGACAGATTCTATGTCACAGCCGGGTACAGTTCAAGTCTACTTCGACCAGGGAACAACTTGTCCGTGTCCATGCACATCCACCGTTAATTGATCGTTTCAGTGAGGCACAGTCTGATGACGTTGGTTGGTCAGAAATCATGGAGCAAGTTCGACAGGGCAGAACTTCAGAGTTTGTGATTGATGATCAAGGAGTACTAAGAATTGGGATTCGATCGTGCGTGCTAGATTCCGAGGGACTGTGAGGCGAAAGTTTAGAGGAGGCATACCAATCGACATATAGTGTTTATCCAGTTTGCACCAAGATGTATCATGACTTAAAAGGTGTCTACTAATGTGAAAGGATGAATAGAGATGTCGTAGATTTGTTTTGGGATGCTGAGCAAGTCAGGGCTGAGCATCAGGAGTCAGCAGGAGAATTACAACCTTTGCCCATTCTGGAGTGGAAATGGGAGAAATTCTTATGGATTTTATCATGGGTCTATCTAGGATCAGTTGAGAGTATGATACTATTTGAGTAATCGTAGATCGATTAACGAAAGCAACTCACTTCGGCCAGTCAAGGCCATTTTCGGATTCGTTCAGTATGCTTAGATATATGTTGATAATATGGTAGGATTGCATGGAGTTCCGACTTGTATTGTGTCCGGTAGAGACACTCAGTTCACCAGCCGGCTATGGCAGGAACTTCAGGAGACTTTGGACACCAATTGAGTTTCAGCGCAGATTTCTATCCGCAGACCGACGGTCAATCAGAGCGGACCATTCAGATTATTGAGGACATGCTCCCAGCTTGCGTTCAAGATGTTGGTGGCAGTTGGGATCATTATTTACCCTAGGAAGAGTTCTTCTACAATAACAGTTTCAGGGAGAAGATTCAGATGGCACACTTTGAGGCGTTTTATGGGAAGAGATGCCGATAGCCTTAAGTTGGACAGAGCTCGGTGAGAGTAGCATTTTGGGGCCACAGTTTGTGCAGGAGGTGACCGAAGGGATTCGGTTGATTCAGAATAGTATGAGAGCGGTCCAGAGCAGGCAGAAATCTATTGCTGATATACGCCTTCGCAGACTTGAATTTGTTTAAGGTGATCATGTTTTCGTGAGGGCTTCTCCAATAGAGGGCGTGTTGAGATTTAGAAAGGAAGGAATGCTTAGTTCCAGATATGTGGGCCCTTTAGAGATTCTTAAGTGTGTCGGCGCAGTGCTTATCGTTTGGCTTTTCCATCCAGCTTTCTAGATGTTCACCCGTGTTTCAGGTAACGATGCTCCGTAAGTACCTTCATGACCCCTCTCACGCGATACAACATCAAACGATCCAGCTGGAGCGCAATCTTTCTTTCGCAAGAGTAGCTGTCATTCCAGATTGACAGGTGATGAAACTGAGGTCCGAGGGCATACCGACCATAAATGTTCCTTGGCAAGGTCCGAGCAGTGAAGGGATTACGTACGAAGCCGAGGTCGAGATGCGGGAGAAATATCCCCATCTCTTCGAGGGTACGTGTAGTTAGATTTTAAATTCGGGGACCAAATTTCTTTAAGAGGGGAAGATTGTAACGTTTTAAAAATAAATAAACAAACAAACAAATAAATCCTTTAGGAGAATTTTCCTTGTAATCGGTAAAATAAACCGTATTTTCCGTAAAACTTAGCTATAATTATTTTTCGCTATAAATTTAAATACGCCTATTTTAACTATGTAATTGCTAGTAATTAATATTATTTGGTCACTTATAAATTTCCAGTCTACCTAAATATTTTTCCTTAATTAATTATTTTAAATATTATATTAAGCTTTTAAATATATATTAAATTAGTGTAAGTTACAAATTGGAATGGGTTAATTGTACAAATGTAAACCTTGACAGCACAAACAATTAGTAGTAGCAAGCTCTTTCTTTATTTTGTCTCAACAATTCTAGAGAATTCTAGGGTAATTTGAAAATAAAATTTTTCTAAGATATTAATTAATATATCAAATAATGGAACTTTCTATACATAACCACACACACCCAAACCCTTTTTAAGTGTCCGAACCCCTTTGGCAGCAGCCCAAATTCCCAAAATTTCCTACTCATTTTTCCCCACACTTCAAAGTTCAGAGAAGAGAAAATTAAAAAAAGATATATTAATGAAATGAAGCATGGTCATGTGACTTATGAAATGGGGGGGGGGGACACAACTCCACACACACCTTTCTCTCTCTCTCTCTCTCCTTCCTAAAAAAAAATCTGGTCCGAAACCACATGCTGCCAATTCCCTCATTTCCCTACTTGATTTCCTTCTCAAAATCCAACAAAAAGTCCATCAAATTTCCTACAAATTCATAGTTACTTCTCCATTCAACTTCCTTGGCCAAATATTTCTTGAATCTTGGAGCAAAGGAAGTATCTTTGGAGGTCAAGTTGCAAGTGTGATCTTAAATTTTAGAGGTATGAATCCTAACCCCATGTTTAATGAGTTGCTAATTACTTCAATTTATTTAATTTTGATGTTTAATTTGGGTTCTAATTTCAAACTTGAAATTCAAGAAAATGGTTTGTGATCAAGTGAGAGTTTCATCATTATATTATGGTCTTAAAGGGGTAATTTAACAAGTTATGTAATGCAAAACCCAAACTAGTAGGTAATTTGTTAATTCTTACATTTAATTTTTCCCAAATTATGATTTTTGCAAACTAAGTATTTATAATTAATATAAATAAAAGAGATAAAATTTTAGAAATGGTTTGTGTGACTTAATTGAGTTATTTAGAGATTTTTGTGGCCACTAGATTTACTAAAACATCTAGAATTGAACTAAAAGGGAAAATGAATGCTTACTAGGGTTTTGGAAATTAACCGATTTGAATTAAATTGAAATTTTAGTGACCCACAACCTAATTCCTATAATATTTAATGGGTTATGAATGTGCAATTAATGCGATTTGGGTTTTAGGCTTGGTGTTTTTCATGTAGAGTGACCCTAGTTGTGGCGTTGGCGTTGTCGCGAGCGCGTTAGTGCGTCGGGTGCGTGCGTGTTTAATTAGCGCGCGTTGTTTGACTTGTGTCAATTGTGTCCGAAACTATTTTTATTTTATCCTCATATTGCCTGTGTGTGATCCTAGGGTCGGGTGCAGAGGTGTAGGACGTGGCGCGGAAAGACAGACGGAGATCGGATCGGTTTAGCCGAGACGTCCCGGTGAGTAGATGTATACATCTATGGGGGGATCGTCTGGATGGCGCGAGGCGCCCGACGGTTTAGTATTATTTAAAATATTTACTTTATATGCGAAGTTCCTAGTTAGCCATATCACTGCATTGCATCATTATATGTATAATAGATATACATGTGATACCCTCTTATAGGACACTTACACCACTACCATTGGTTCCTGCCGCACGTGCACTTTTTATGCGAACACTCATGCCATTGGTAATTGCTATGTCACGAATACTATAAAACCTGCTTAGACCAGTATTGAAAATATTCGCATCATACATGATATTTAAACTGGTAGTTGTATTTTCTATCTCATCAAGATTAACACTAAGGATTGCTAGTCGTATATATACCGCATTTCATCAGCATTCATACATATTTTTTTTAGTTATAACTGCATTTAATGACATGGATATCATAGACATTATCATGTTCCAACATAATCATGTATTGTGATTCTTTCTGAGAATTTCAGTATTGATGAGATTTCTGGATTTTGGGGAAAACCGTGAAAATTTTCCAAACTCATTATGCTTTAAAATATCAGTTGCGGTTTTCTCGTGATGTATGTGTCGTCCACCATGAGTTTTTATGTTTTCTGTTGGATTTCAAGACCCTGTTCGAGGAGTGGAGGAACCGTCTCGGGTACATGGTGGGCCCGGTATGGTACCCCGGGGCAAGAAGCTCGAGTTGTAGACAATGAGCCTGGCAGGGGAAGACTACCTACCGGTGATGTCTGGCGTGGCGGCTATTCGGAGGATACCGACCGTTGTCGTGAGATTTGATGATATGGGCCGATCCGGACTGACGGAGCCCGAGGTATTGAGATATTGACATAGTGAGACATTGAGACAGATATATTTCCATATTTGGTGTCGATGCTTGACACGGTTTTTGGATGATTTCATTGATGGTACCTTAGCTATTGTACAGATATTTTTTTAAGTTAAGAATGCAGAGATCATCGTATTTAAACACTTAAAGATTTCGTATTGATTTTGCATTCATGTGCATACATACTAGTGGCATCGCATCATATCTAGACATACAAGTTGTGACGCATTTGCGCGCATTCTTATGATAGCCTTATTAGATGTTATTTTCTACTCACGAGCTGGAAACTCACCCCCGTTATGCCACAGTGTCTTGCAGGTCGACCCGTCAGCCTTGCAGCGGCGGATGTATCTTTTCATTTATTTCTTTCGTTCGGACTCGCGACATTGCTCGTAGGTGGGTTGAGAGGACACTTTATCTCTTTTTGTACTATCATTGTATCTAGTATTCTCCATCTACCACTTCTTATTTTGAATATGCGACCTAGTGATGAGACTGAGAGATTTGTGTATATGTGGTTCCTATGGGGTTGAGCTCACTTGAGCCGACGTTGTGTTTTTTTTTGTATTTCTTTATGCTTATTTGCTTGATATTACATATATATATTGCGTGTGGTTATGATCCGCCTTGGGCGAAGAGCTAGCTCCCGCTTGGGGATGCCATTATATCATTACAAGTTTATATATCTTGTTGTACCCATTTTGGGGTCAGTATTTATAACGGATACTCTGCCGAAATTTTCGGAAAATTTAGATGTTTTTAAAAAGGGATTAATACAACTAAATTGGTTTTAAAAATCGCTTTCATAAAAGGTTCCTTCACTCTTGTTGATTTTGGTTTAGATTTTCTGGGCTTTGGCTGATTTAGGTTACGTTACGCCTTTAGACGTCTCGTAATCTAAGTGCCAGTAACGTTCCGTACCTTCGGGTCGTGACACTATGTCAGTAAACTAGACCCCCCCATATGCAAAATTGGCTAATTTCACTTAGGGTAAAATCTGGAGCATGTTTTCCAAGTTTCTGGTTTCGTTTTGCGGCTTTTAATGAATTGGGATTTGGTATTTTTTATTGTGTTTTGTCATGTGGCGTTTGAACGCCAACGACTAGGGTTATTGGTTGTGTTTTGCATGCGAGACTATAGGTTTTAACCTATCGATGTTTCGTTCGACCTTTTGGTTTTCATGCGTGATTTCGTTTACGATGCTATATGTGATATGTAGGTACCTCACGAGGACTTTGAGACGATAAGCAAGCGTGTGGTGACATCGGCGTCGGCAAGCGAAGATAAGGTGAGTAGATTTATATCTACAGGGGAAGTCGGGTGGATGGCGTATAGCACCCCCGCAATTTCATAAGATTTTGATGTGAAGTGGTATAGATATACATATATAGGTTATTGTGAGATATGAACCTTAGCAAGAAAAGCATTAGGAGATCATGGGATAGTGTTAGCGAGATTTGAAGAAAGTGATTTAGTTGGGTTCTTAGTCGTGAACCCCAGAGTAAGGTTGACAAACGCACACGTGCATACACGGGATATGGTTTGGGTCCATATATTTATATGTATGTATATATATGGATGCGTTGGTGTATATATATGTATATACATACACTTGTATTCAGTTGATGAGGATAGTATATGGTATTTGGAGATGAGTCGATGAGAATTGGGTATGGTGCCATAAGATCGGTGGTGTGATTTGGTTCGTACTAGGAGATACGACATGATTGTATAGCGGATCTTTAGGCGATGTGTTTCAGATACACGCACATATATTGTTGATGGTATCAGCTTGTACTAGACTTAGATCTGTACCCCAGTTCATGACATATGATGATAAGGATACCAGATGAGTAATGAGATAAATATGATATTTGACCCGTACCCAGATTTGGAATGCCGTACGATAGATTTACCTTACGAGATATAGTTATGATGTTAGATCCGCACTCTTGACTCAAGGATGTCATATTATTTATTGTATCGTACGTGATACTATTGAGGCGAGATCACCGACTACCAGATATATATAGATCGACTCAGACTTAGGTGGATTCTCTCACCCTTTTGACTGGGCTCGAGTCATACTCATTTTCAAAAGTGGAGAATTGTGAGTAATTTAAATACCAAACTGTATGACTCATATATTGGGTAGGTATATTTTCAGTGTTGCTGTTACTACATCACTTTCTGTATATTCATGATGTTTCATCGCATTGCATGCTTGTACATATGTTATCTGTAATTATTATGAAACCCTGCTGTCAGGACACCAGCACCATTATCGATGATGCGTATGTTCCACGTACACCTGCTTGTCGGCTCACACATCATCATCATCGGTAATTGCCATGTCACGTACACTTTAGAGAATACTATTTCATTGACATAACTTGCTAGCTGATAGTTGCAATATATTATAACTTTCATATGCTAGTTTAACTATTGCATTCATTGCATGATATCAGATGCATTCATATATTCGTTGGTTATGCAGTATTATGGAGATTTATGCCGGTTTTCACTGTTTATTGACATGGTGATTTGATGATTTCGGATCCTTCTTGAGATTTTCTGGATTTGAAAACTGTATGTGAAAGTTTATTAAACCGATGAATTGTTTTAAAGAGAAAGATGCGGTTTTTCTTGATATGATGAGTATTGTCCACCATGATGTTTTCTCGGTTCTGAGATGGTTTTCAGAACCCGATTCGAGGAGTTGGATGAACCGTCTGCGGGTACATGGTGGACCTGGTATGGTACCCGGGGCAAGAAGCTCGAGTTGTAGACGATGAGCCCGGCATGGGCAGACTGCCTACCGGTGATTGTTTGGCGCAGCGGATATCCGGAGGATACCGTTCGTGGTCGTGTGATTGATGATATGGGCCGATCTGGACCGACGGAGCCTGAGGTACTGAGATATTGAGATTTGAGACACTGAGATATTGAGATTTGATGATACCGGCCAGTCTGGATAGCCGGAGCCTTATTTATTGAGATATTGAGATTTATGTTTTGTGTCGATACTTGACACTGATTTCTCTGTTGATTTCATTGATGAAACTCGATTTATATACATACAGAAATCTTATTAAATAAAGAAAACAGTTGTCTCATTCATGATGTATTCTGTTTCCATTAGTAAGGTATTCATACGTCATATATCTGATATGTTGCTACTTGAGGCACTGACATGAGCACGTGGTATTGCACTTATGTGTAGATGGATCAGAATATTTATTTGAGGATATTACTTGATATGACCTAGGATAGCGTCATACGTTCGATTTCTACTCTGTGATATTTTCTACTCACGAATTGGCAACTCAACCCTGTTGTGCCACACCTTCTTGCAGGTTTTGCCGTACAGGTTTCTTGACGGCTTTGCTGGCTCACTGCTTTCATTACGGGTGATTGCTTTGGTAGGTGGGTTCACTTGCATCGTGACCGCCATTGTACATTTATTATTTCAGTTGTATCTAGTAAACTCCATCAACCAGACTTGTATATTTGATAGACATAGAAGACCAGTGTTTATTATTTCGACCTTAGAGTCGCGCTTGTATTATTATGGTTTTCTGGTGGATATGGGCTTTCTTTTGAGTTTTGATCCTCGCCTTTCGGCGTTGTATATTATATTACTTGCGTGGTTGTGTCCGCCTTTTGGCGAAGAGCTAGCCCTCGCTTGGGGATGCCTTTGTTCATTATATATGCTTTATCAGGTTTTGTACCCGTTGGGGTTAGTATTTACAAAGAAAACTCTGCTGAAATTTTCAGAAAAGACTTGAGATTTTAAAAATGCATACTTCGACTTATGTTGTTAAACTTCTTGCTTTAAAATTGGTTTTTTTCCTTCACTCTACTGCTTTAATTGGTTTTGATTTCTGGATTTTGGCTTACTTAGATTACGTACGCCTCGAGACGTTTCATAATTTAAGTGCCGGTCATGTTCCGTATTTTTCGGGTCGTAACACAACCCCTCCAACTCGAAACAATTGAACCATCATTAGGGAGTGATTGTGAGATTGGTGTTAAGTTGACCACTTTAGAGAGGGGTATTGAAGTAATGACTACGGTCGAGAATTAATCAACTTCTACACTAGCCATGTTCATACATCAGTCTGAGCAACTATTTCTTGCTCAAGCTCAATCTTTGGCTAGCATAGAGGAACAAGTGAAATATTTAGCTGTGAAGATTCTAGGGAGTGAACACAGTCAATCGGAACCCAATAGTGTTAATGTCTGTCATCTAGAAAGTCAACCAAGTGAGATAAAAGATCAAACAAATTTTGATGATTTCTTAGATGATGATACGATTGAATTGACTGAGTGTTACCAGGACACACAAGAAAACCCTCTAAGTCAGTCCACTACTAGCCTTCAGGTATCCACTGAACCTCCTGTCACATGTGATTTAGAGACTGATTTAACTAAAATAATACTTGATGAGGAAATTCTTGAACCGGCTGAATTTTGCTTTCTAATTTTAGATGAGGGACCTTGTGAATTTGTCGGGTATGGTTAGGATAGATTAGAAGAGATCAATGATCAGGAACCCACAATTTTTTTATCACCTATTGATATTGTTTCGGAAGAAACGTTAGTATGGGAACTTACTTTTTTAGATGATATGAACCTACCCATTTGTGAATGTGATGAGGAAGAAATCATTTTGGGAGAGTTTGTAAATAATAAGGGTGAGATTGTGGAAGATCATAGGGAGGAAGACAGTATTGAAAAATATTCTTTTATACGGTGTTTTGAGGAAATTTTTGCGGATGAACTTGATATTCTTGGTGAGTTTGAGTCAGGACCAATTTGAGAACATCCTAAAATCCTTTCTTTTGCTGAACTTTTTGAGGATGAACTCCAGTTTTTACACGAATTTGACTTCGGAACTCAACATACGCTTGTTGAACATTCAATTCATTAAGAAAACAATTCTTTGACCTCCTCAAAATTTCATTTTCATCTTCAGCGTCTTCTGATCCCACTTTTCCTCGCCCATGCCCTTCACTAACATCTAACATATACATATTCTTTTTCTTTTTCTTCTTTTTATACAGATTCTTTTTCCAGCCATTGCACTATATAAACAAAATTTTTATGTGGCTGGTATTAATTTCTGGACTAACCCAGTCTTTTAACATGTAAATGTTGTAATTAGTCTTAGGTTTTTCTTTTTCTTGAATAAAATTCTCACCCTGATATCTAAATCAAGCTACCGGAGACGGGGGCAACGATGAGGACATCGTAAAACTTAGGTTTGGGGGTGAGCACTGTATCATGTGTATATTCTGCATTGCATACATATTAAAAAATCCCTAAAAATTGAAAAAAATTCTTCAAAAAAATATAAAAATTTTGTCGTCAAGTTAGCTAATAGGGTAACTTAGATTTTTATTCTGAAAGTTTAGTTGATACGTTAGAAATAACTAAATCCTTGGCTTAGGAATTGAAAACCCTAAAAATAACCCTCATTCTGTTTAAACTTGGTAAGTATACGTCCTTACAGTTTTTTTGAGAAATAGGTAATCTTGAGTTCAGTCTTTTAGTTAAGTCAAGATGAAGGGAAAGTATTGAAGCTTTACTGAAAGATAAGTCTGAAAAATTGTTTCTATTCTTAAGTCCAAATTTAGAAAGTATATACCCTACAAACTGCACTTACACGCACCTTGAAACTTGGGATATTATAGGATACTTAGAAATACTCTTGCTTGAAAGCCCAGTATGAAAGAAAAAAACGGTATTTAAAGCTAACTACCATAAGAGCATCATTGAATAATATATCCGGTCTTGAAAAGAAAAAGAAAAAAAAATAAAATCAAGACCTGGAGACTGCTATTTTCGTTTTATGTAGGTATGCAGCTTCTCAATTGCATAACTCCAAAAGGAAACATGTAACTCAGCAGTACTCATCATCGAGCGCACCATATCTCATAGGGTGCGATTGCCCCGTCCCGACACACCTTTGTGCTGTGGTGTATACGGAGGAGTAATGCAGAGAGAGAATCTCATTCTCTTTTAGATAAACCAAGAATTCCATGCCCAAGTATTCTTCTCCTCGATCAAATTGCAGGACTTAATATTTTTACCTTTCCGGTTCTCAACTTCATGTTTATATTTTTTGAATTTCTTAAAAGCTTCAAACTTGTGTTTCAACAAGAACAGATGTTCTAATCTTGAGAGATAGTCACTAAATATAATAAAGTATGAGGAACCAATCCCTGGCCTGTGTAGACATGGTTCATATACATCAACATGTATCGATCCCAAGAGTTTAGCAACTCTTCCTCCGTTTCTAGTAAACAGAGTTTTGGTCATTTTACCTTTGAGACATGACTGGAAAGTATCATAAGATGAAAATTCGAACGGATTCAAATATTCATCCTTATGTTCCTTAGCTAGTCGTGTCGCATTGATATGACCTAGTCTACAATGCTACAAAAAGGATTCGTTCATTTCTGAACTTGTCCTCTTGTGTGTGTTCCGTATACTTAGAAGGAGACTCAAACTCAAGCTCCATCTTCACTAGGTCAAGATGGAGCTTGAGTTTGAGTCTCCTCGACGTAGATCATCTTCGGCCTCGAAGTCAACGACCTAGCCCGCTCATTTCTCCGAAGAAACCATCGCTAGAGTCCGGGATCCCGATGATCGCAGCGAAGGACGTCAACACGGAGCTTTAGAAGTGAAGGACCGGATCTACAAAGGTTGTAATCTCTTTCACTTGTAGTTAAAGAGTTTAACTTGCTAGTTTTCGCATAATCTCTAGTATACGATCTTGGTTAGGGTTGTTCGGCACGGCTGTTTTTTTTAATCGGGCATGGTTGATGCCTTGTAGAACTTTATTAGAGTGCCTAGGAACCCTACAATATGGTGTAAGTCATACACACACCCAAGTTTGCATGTATCATCAAACATGATACAATCTAGTGCACAAACATATATCACATATACAACATGTGCACAAAAAGTGAGAAAATCAATATTAAGTGAACCAATACTAGTTAATGTAAAGTAATATATCAAATATATAATTATACATTAAATCATTAAATCAACACTTGATTTAATGATCCGGTCATATCGCATATAACCGACTAATATCTAGTGTATCAATGCATCGAATCAACACTTGATTCGGTAACCCGGCTATATCTCATATAACCGTCCGATGATACAAATCGAGAGAATAGAATACAGTATCACATACTGGTATAATTCTCGGTCCCGCACATATCTCATATGCACTCCTATTTCGTTTCGCTTGATCCAGGAAACCGCTGTGTAGGACTCTAAAGACTCGTCAATACGCCGGCAGTAGGTGGTAATCATATCAATCACCCACAAGCCGCAAGCGGTCTGCTAAACGTAACGGCCACCCGGGTATTGAGCGATCAGAAGATCAACGAGCAAGCCTGCTCACACTCCTGCGAATCCAATCAGTAACACTTACCGCACAGTCCGGTCTGTTCGTCTGATATGTCGCATATCTCGCCTAGGGGTGGTAAACGTCAGACCCCAGCAGCTTGATAAGTCATGCCGATGTAAGGTCCATAACAAGCGTGAAACTACTGATAACTCTTACCAGTAAATCACTGCAACCCTGGCCAGGGATTTCCAGTTATGGCCAGTCGAGCATAGCGCAATATCAACCCTCAATACCGGGAGAGACGAATCCCCTCCTATCGCTCATTGCCTTCATGTGAATCGTGACTGTACCCAAAAACCACCTGTTTGCACGCCTCAGTAGAGCCGTGGTACGGTGTAAATCAAAGCACAGCGGGAGACACACAAGACTCTATGACGATCTCGGGTCAACAGACTAAGCTGTACCAGTGTCACCAGAGAACTGCCATCTGACGTGAGGTATAATACCATCTGGGAGTCTCGGCGAGTCCATCTAGTGTACCCAGTCTCCACTGAGCACCCGCATACCGTCTCTGATGTCAAACACCAATGGATATGGGATCATCCATCGCCTATCACATAGGTCGAGAAGATATACGCTAGTTTACTCTGGAATATCGATGCCCCGTCTCGATATTCCTACGACTAGGAATATTGAAGGATGTACTCATGGACTACCCAGGCCCCACTAGTATGATCTACATCATAGTCCTGGAAGTCGAGTACATATCCTAAGGGCTTTATCAACATGTAACAGAGAGACAATAAGTATACATGTTAAGATAAAGAGCAACCAGATAGCGTACTATCATATCGAGCAAGAAAGTCCTCCCTATATATGTCTCAGCATCCACTACATTATACATCTTATGTATAGTAATGGCCTCTAGGGTATACATATAACTAACAAGAACTGTGGTTTGATTTAGAACGTATATGCTATTTCTTAATGTGCCTGATCGAATCAACTCTTGATTCAGGACAATGTTCACAAATTATCCCGCAATACAAAATTATATCCTTCTTTATCTGATAAAGAGACTGATGTAATGTTGTATATTAGGTTCGATATGTAATAACATTCATTCAGAATCAATGTATATGATAATACAATGTGATATTTGCCAACTAACTTGGCTGCAACAATTGCACTATCACCCAATCCCAGTTCTCTACCTATCCAAGCCCATGTAACAGATTACATATGTGGGATCCTGATCCGGTATCACATACCCAGGACGCAGAGTATACTGAGAAACAGTTCTCGGTAACGAACACACCTGAAGAAGATGGATCAATATGCTTTTTCTTAGATCGGGTGGCATGGGAATTCTGGTATTCCCCTATTTCCTGTTCAGACTTATAACAATTATAAGAAAGAAAGGAACCAACGTTCCCCAGCTCAGTATAATAAGTAGGTTCGGTCAATATATGCATATTATTATCTTGATTAAGGCATGCTACGATCGCTACCAGGAGAGAGAGAGAAGAAAACACTCTGCGTGCGCTCTTGCAAGATTAGATTGGTTATTATTTTATCTAATCAGGATGGCTCCCACTGTTTTTATCAAGTCTTTCTTCAAACCCTAAAAGGAAAGACTAGCCGGGATTAATTACACCCTACAAGTTCGCTAACCGTTCAGCCAGGCCAATGTCGGTACTTTAAGGGAGGTTCCTTGTGCATTCGCACGGACCTAATTAAAGTAAACCTCGTTTTCCCATAGGCATAACCTCGTTGACACTTTTCTAAACACCTAATGGGTTAGCTAATTGTAAAGTGTAAAACTCTCCCAGGAGTAACGCTTATTCGCAGTGGGATCGGGATCCAACTATCTTATAGAAGGTATGCAATCTCATTGCAAATTTAAACACTTGAAACTCCAGATATATTTTGCCCCAAGCAATCTATGACCTTGACAAGGTCAACAAACCATAGATTGCAAGTCAAGTTCAACCCGTACATTTCATGATTGAATTAAATCTACCCGCACGACCCTTGACAAGGTCAATAAGGCCGCACGACTACTCTAATCCAATCGCATCTCATGCTTAAGCAGATAAGCACTAATCAGCTGCCGTACACTGCGCCTTGAATACTAAATATTCTTTATCTGAAATGACAGAGGGCTACGACAGGTTTTTAAGAAAACCTTTTGCGTAATGAACTTGATATCGTTGCGGAATCGAGTGATTTTGAAAAGGAATGTTTTTGAGGCTTTTACTAGTTTTGCTAAATAGGTCACTCCCGGTGAAGGGATCTCGGCTATTTTCTCATCGAATGAGGTGCTGGATATTCTACAAGGAATACCGCTATGCAAAGCAAAAACTAAAAAGGCAATCAAAAACAAAACCGAGTGGGTTTTAGCATCTGCTAGTTTCGCTAAAGAGGTCACTCCCGATGAAGGGATTTCGGCTCTTTCCTTATCGAATAAGGTGCTGGATATTCTACAAGGAATACCGCTATGCAAAGCAAGAACTAGAGCTACCCTTTTTCCTTTTTGAAAATTTGATTCCATAACATCTTTAGGTTTCTTTCTTTTCATTAATCTCATTAATGAAGTCCCATCATTTATGCTTCCTAAGCATCACAGAAAATGAAACGAAAATAGACCGTACGCTTATGCCATCCGCATTCACCATAGTGTCCTGTTATGTACCGTTAGGTTACTTAACTAACGACATAGCAGGGCGGGACTAGCGCGGATGCAAAACATAAGCAACGTTTATTATATATCATATATATAATAGTCAATTCGTCTCAGAATATGCAGTGATCACATCACAGATATCAGCAGCAGAAGATAACATATGAAATATTAGATATACTAGGATTTCCGTGTTTTATATCAAGCCAGTAAAAATACGGATTCCACGGTCGCGATGAATAGCCAAACCTACATCTCTAGACCCCTACGAGAGCGGCAAGCAACCCTACCAATTCTACGGTTAGGAGACCCGGTCTCGACTCCTCGAGATGGCCTCCCACTGGACCCTAGAACCCGGTTACTTATGCTCCCCTCCTTGGGTCTATCCTAATGCGGAAAAGTAAATAATATACATCAATGGTGACATCATCCTCAACCCGGAAGTGGCCCAATAAAAGAATATTACATACATTGAATTTTACATGAATGAAAATGAAAAACTCTCATCTCACATAAAACCCCCGGCTATTCGAGCATGACGATCCAATATAACATATCCCAGCAACACATAACATCACATGCCATCAACGTATGTAAATATGCGTATCCCAATTGTCGTTGATGTATAGCAATGAAACCGGCAATACCCCACATATTACACTTACGGTCACAGAAAAAAAGTGAAAAACTACAATAATTGGAATCCGGAAATCCTTAAACATCATAAACCCGAAATATCACATACTTCGGATTTATACCTAACCAAATGAATTCCTTAGACATCATAAATCCGGATTATCTCATATTCCGAATTTCATGCCTAACAATTATAAACACCGTATTTTAGTCTCGTTATTGAAAACAATTTCCAATAACTAGTTGGGCAATTCAACAAGATTCCTGACATCTTGATCGAATGCTTGTCGGAAACTTTAGTAGACGGCCGCACCCCCAATGCCATCGACAAAGTGTACTTAAGTGGAACACTGCAACCGCGAGCACCCGTACAGATGCTTTTGGCAGCGGGGTTCTCCTACAGTCACTTGTTCGGGGCTATGGGGCATGGCTATCTAGTATGGTTACCCGGTGAGTATCCGCGTACACTACATGATTGTGACGGACTTTTGAACCACATCAAAATCCCGTTGCAACCGATCAAATGAGACTAAATTGCTAAGTTTATAAAATTCAAATTAGTTATCACATAACTAATAATTGTGGATTCCAAATATTGCATCACATTCATAGATAGCTAGGCAAAGTTAGACAATTCAATCGATTCAACGAATTCCCAAAATTTTCCAGAGAGCTCAATACTTGAGCAGTGTTAAAAATACCCAGTATCATACCACAGTACCCACGGACCTGCAGCTGAAGGGCCGTCCCTTGCCTCCTCAGTGGCGTCGCGGAACCACCGCCAAAACCATGTTTTGGCAGCGGTTCCGCGGTCACTAAAGCGAGTTAGGGACTCGTTCTTCAGGTGGGTCCATGGAATTCCCTGCATCATTTTTTGAATATTTTTAACACGAAAAATTCCAACTTTTTGAAAAATTTCCAGAGAGGGGGTCGTATCGGGTTTTCGGGGTTCGATCGGATCTCTAACTTCGCCTAGACAACGCCTAATGCTCTAGCACGGCTCTAATACCACTGTAGGTTTCGGTTAGCACCTAGACTATGTTTTGGCAAACATCAAACATACTATTTTAAAAATTTAAGGTGCTAATCTAAACCAACCTAGGAATCGAACTAGAGAATTAGGGTTAAGCTAGCATGTAATCAATATTACATGTAAGTGAACAAGGAATACAACTTTTGTAGACCGGTCATTCACTTCAATAGCTCCGTGTAGTAGTCCTTTCGCTCCAAGTAGTGATCTTTCGGACTCTAGAATGGCTCCACAAGATGAAAGGAACAAGCTTACTTGAAGTCTTCGAGGCCGAAGATGATCTACGTCGAGGAGACACCAACTCAAGTTACCTCTTCACTAATTAGGAATTAGTGAAGCAAACACCCTAAGCTAAATGGCTAGTTTAGTGGAGGATGATGAAGTAGGAATTTTGCTCACTTTAGAATTTATTTTCTCACTAATTTTCTTCACCTCTTCAAAACCTAGAGAGCTTGAAGGAGATGAAGAAGAAGATGAAGTGAATAATGAAAAGTAAGGTTAGAAATGCAACCATGGGTGAGTTCATATCATATACTAACCCATGTAGAGACTAAACCATGGCTAAGTATAATGGTTAGGTTAATGAATATCTTAGGTAAAACAAAATTAGTGGACTAAGTCAATGGTTCTACAAGCTTCCACCAAGCTCAACCATGACTAATTTTCCAAATAACTTTGAATTACTTTTATAAATATAAACCCATATATTATATTTAGTATGGTGTGAGTCTCATAAACCCATGTTGCAAGTATAACCATGCATGACACAATAATATATATCACATATATATTATTTGTGCACAAAAAGAAAAATAATACAATTAACATATATCACATATATATTAAATGTATCATAAGTGAGAAAAAGAAATGCTTAAGTGAGCAAATATTAGTTAATGTAATTTAATATATTAAATATATAATTATACATTAAATTATTAAATCAACACTTGATTTAATAATCCGGCTATATCTCATATAACCGACTAATATTATATGTATCATTTTATCGAATCAACACTTGATTCGATAACCCGGCTATATCACATATACCCGGCTGATATCACAGATCGCGAGAATAGAATACGGTATCACATACACGTATTAATCTCGGTTCTGCACATATCACATATGTGCTCCTGCTTCATTTCGCCTGAGCCAGGAAACCTCTGTGTAGGACTCTAAAGACTCGTCAATATGCAGGCAGTAGGCGGTGATCATATCAGTCACCCACAAGCCGTCAGCGGTCTGCTAAACGTAACGGCCATCCGGGTATTGAGCGATCAGAAGATCATCAAGCATGCCTGCTCATACTCCTGTGAATCCAATAAGCAACACTACCGTACAGTCCGGTCTTTTCGTTTGATATATCGCATATCCAGCCTAGGGGTGGTCAACGTCAGACCCCAATAGCCCGATAAGTCATGCCGATATGAGGCTCATAACGGGTCGAGAAACTACTAATAACACTTACCAGTAAATCTCATAACAGCCCTGGCCAGGGACTTCCTGTTATAGCCAATCGAACAAAGCGCAACATCAACCCCCAATACCGGGAGAGACGAAATCCCCTCCTATCGCTCATTGCCTCCATGTGACTCGGGACTGTACCCAAAAACCACCGTTTTGCACGTTCTCTTGAACATGGTAAGGTGGAAATCAAAGCACAGTGCGAATCACACAAGACTCTATGACGATCTCGGGTCGGCAGACTAACCTGTACCAGTGTCACCAGAGAACTGCTATCTGACGCGAGGTATAATACAATCTAGGAGTTCTCGGCAAGTCCTGTTCAGTGCACCCAGTCTCCACTGAGAACCCGTATACTATCTTTGATTTCAAACACCAATGGATATGGGATCATCCATCGCCCATCATATGGGTCAAGATACGTATACGTTAGTCTACTCCGGAATATCGATGCCCCGTCTCGATACTCCCACGACTAGGAACAATTAAGGATGTACTTACGGACTATCCTGGCCCCACTAGTATGATCTGAATCATAATTCTGGTAGTCAAGTACACATCCTAAGGGCTTTACCAACATGTCACAGAGAGACAATATAAGTGTACACGTTAAGATAAACAGCAACCAGATAGCATACTATCATGTCGGGTAAGAAAGTCCTCCCTATATATGTCCTAGCATCCACTATAATAAACATTAAATGTACAATAATGGCCACTAGGGCATACATACAACTAACAAAATGACAAACATGTAATTATTCCATAACGTCCGGAAAAACGGTAAACAGGATTATTCCTTAACGCCCGGAAAAACGGAAAACATGATTATTCCGTAACGCCCGGAAAAACGACAAATATGTAATAATAGCCTTTTGAGTTACGTTTCGGTTACATTCTTGATTTTCCTTTTATCCCCAGGTTTGTGTTCAAATCAGGTATTGCCAATATAGATTTAATGCCAACACAAGATCAAGCAGGTACAGGTTTTCCTCTATGCAGAAACAAGTAACGTTCGTTGTGTGTCATGAACATGTCATGTGTTATGAACATATCATGTGATGCATATGTATCAAATATATACCCAAAGTGAAACAGTAATTAATATTGGAACACGGTAAACACGACGGATGCCAGGATGCATATGTGTCTATCTGTAATAACCATTGTGTCTATCTGTAATAACCATTATACATCCTGTAACAACTCCAATTTCTGTGTACATAAATTTTTTTAAAAGTTAGTATTTACAATTCCTGTGAAGGATATAAGTATTTGTTTCAATTTTGAATAGCAAGAAAGTGCTTGTAGCTCACTAGTAAAGCCTTGCACTGCTATTACAAAGCACCAGAGTTCAAATCCCATCAGCCACATTATTTTTTTATTTTAAATTCTTTTAATCTTTTTAGAAGTCCAATGGTTTTCACATGCACTACATGTAAACTGAAAAGATACTGAATAATCAAACATATAAACTGAAGTATACCAATCGACCCCGACACGTGGCCCAAACCCCAACGCCCCCCGTCGGGAATGACCCGGCAAGATGAAGGATTTGGCAAGGCGCTGTCGGTCCAATCCGTCGGGAATGCCCCCAACTCTTCAACACCTTTGGCCTACCCAACTCCCCTACACTGTTTGTATTCTCTGCACATTTACAGAGCACAATAAAATTCATATTTAATCCTATTTTTATTACAAATTTTAATACACCATTCACTTTAATAAACCCTAGCTTTTCCTATATATACCACCCCTAAAATCACCTCTCCTCACTCACAATTCCCTACCAAAAACTCTCAAGAATTCCCAAGTCTTTTGTATGCAACTGGAGTTAACGACGGGCGAAACTCCGACGAACTTCCGGCGACAATCCGAGAAGTTTCCGGCGACGAAACGATGCACCGGCGCTTCCCCACTCTTCCTCTCTCTCTCCTCTTGACCCTAAGCCAGTAAGTCCCTTCTCTCCCTTCTCTTTTCTATTCTAAAAACTTGAAATTCTAAAACCTGACGGAAGCGGAGTTAATCCGACTTCCGATTCGGTTTTTCCTTAAAAGTTATATTTTTCTTAAACAAAATAATACCAAACTCTTACATCATGACCATTAAATATTAATAAAACATATTGAATAAGTTTCATATAAAAAGAATTCATAATGCAATTTTTATCGTACTTTTACAGAAAAATACCATATACTTTAGTTTTGATATAATAGCTTATTTCTTTGCTATACCTTTATATAGTTCACGAGGTAATGACCTATCTCATCACAACACACATCCCCATCATAGCACGATGACTTTTGGGAACATAGAATACGGAAAATACGAGTTTGCAAATAAATACCTTTAATGTATAAAACCGTTTTCTTTAAAAAGTGCATTTAACTTTCCATGAAATTGTACCTCTACAACCCATTTTTGGGGAGCCCTGTTTCGGGATGGTGCGGATTATCACAAGTCCTTGGGTCTAGTAGAGCGGGATTCAGACCTCCGCAAGGAGCATTCGGATTCCGATAGAATTTTAATACCATTTTTAAGAAAATGAGATTTTCTAGAAAATAATAAATAAAAATTATATATATATATATATATATATATATATATATATATATATATATATATATATTATCAAAAGATCTATCTTAGACATATTATTCAAGATTCTAAATTTTCTAAATCAAAAGAAACACCTTTACATAAAAATACCATGCAATACAAGCAAGTTTAATATACATCAACAAAATACCATATACTTTGAAAACTAGGTTATTCTCACTAGAAATGTCACAATTATAAAATATACATCTATGAAAACTCTATAGACGATAACTAAATGCTTGAGGTGTATTTTGGAAATTATATAAAATTATTTTTACATAAAACCCCCTCAAGTTCTATAAATTACAATAAGGACCTTAATACATATAGGTTTAAGCGGGACCGGTCTCTTGAGCCTCAGGGTGCCAAAGATATAGGTGCTTGCCTATCTAAGGTAGACAACCTAACAAACGGTGTTATCAATACGGTAATTGTCTTTGAAAAAGACACAAATCCTGCTGTCCATATGCAGCAGTTACCGATAACATCAAAACCTAATTCAAGATTCAATTTCTTTTCTAATTGTCTGACTCAGACTGAGTCTCAATATAATAAATCTGACTTGAATGATATTCAAGTATAAAACTACAATATAATATGAATCCATCAATCCATATAATCAATATGTTCAATATATTCAATCTATATTGACCGAACCGAACCATGGATATACATCCGTCTAGATGATTCTCCAGTTACATCCATTTACTGATATCATGGTTTCGGCAAGTCATCCATCTATACAATCTATAATACAAGATAATACAATTTACAATACAATACAATCAATATAATCAAGATATTGCGGGGTTGTTAAGGGGTAGATTGGTACGGAATGCGTTAAAAGTGGCACGAAACTATAACCATAATACACCTAACTTGAATATCCATTGCCGTTGTACCGTGGCTGAACGGTTCTTTGTGCTCCGTATACCTTAGTCCACGGGGAAAGTTGGACTCCTCTCGTATACACTGGCATTTTCTGTACCAAGCTACAAGCAAAAGCGTTAACAATATAATCAACATCAATAACTATACACTCTCTCTGTGTCTATTCTACTTCTCCCCTATCTTTAGGACTTACCGAGCGATTGTTCGCTGACGACATTCCTTTTCTTCTTCTTTGGAATGTTGTTAGGTGGATTGGACCTTCAGGAAATCGAGCCCACCAGCGAGGACTTGGATCAACTAAGTTTCGACCCGGAGCTCTAGTTACTTGTACATTTCATTTCTGTATTTTCATTTCTGTTATGCCACCGTTTAGGCATCGCTTTCATTCCATGTATTTACTTTTCCATTGTACTGTAAAAAGAATGTTTAATAAATAAAGTTGTTGTTCATTTACATTTTTCTCTTGTGTATATTTCTCTTATATTGCTTAGATACGCTTAGCGTATTTACTTCGGAGTAAATACGTAGCGGGCCTCGTCACGCTTTCTGCCCATATACCGGGAAGCGGGGCGTGACAGGCTTTGTTGGTGGCCCATGCATGTCAGTTCTGCGTGGGACATACTAAGCAATATAACACAAGAAATAGCAACTAAAAACATTCTTTACATTACATATTCCTTGAATCTTACTATTTCAAAATTCTTTGAATCTATACTAACCCTAATTTTTCATTCAAGATTATGGATTCCCCAAACAACACCAGCACCAATGTCAACAACACTTCTCCACCGCTACCACTTACTCCTGACGTCACTGCTCCGATCAATGAGCAGACGGTACTGCTTGAGGCGATCCGCAGCCTCCTGGAAGGACAACAGCAGCAGACTGCTATTCTTATGAACCGACCAGAAGCGGAAGCCCCTAGGGTAAAGCAATTCAGATCTTTACACCCTAAGAAATTCTCAGGAAAAAAGAGCCCGCTGGAAGCTAAGAAATGGGCTCAAAGCGTTGAGGATGACCTGGCAGCAGCATAAGTGCCAGAGATAGCTTGGGTTCGTGTTGCAAAGCTGCAGCTCACTAACAATGCATGGGTCTGGTGGAAGGTGGAAGAAAGCCGTCTTGACCAATCTATCGAATGGAAGACTTTCCGCGACATGTTCGACGCAAAGTACTTCCTAGAGACTACTAGATTTGATATGGAACAGCAGTTCATCCACTTACAACAAGGTTCTATGTGGACCAAATCAGTGGATGAGTACGATGCTGAGTTCACCATGCTCAGTCGGTAAGA
This sequence comes from Agapanthus africanus, assembly GCA_030015575.1. Classification (NCBI taxonomy): domain Eukaryota; kingdom Viridiplantae; phylum Streptophyta; class Magnoliopsida; order Asparagales; family Amaryllidaceae; genus Agapanthus; species Agapanthus africanus. The sequence goes on from CM057339.1 coordinate 726,879,080, forward strand.
TATGTCTCAATAATTCGATTTTTAATAAATCACATACTACATAGCTAACACAATACCTTAACAGGTTCGCGGCATACCTGATACCGACTGACGAGATCAAAGCCCGACGATTCCAACAAGGGTTAAATCCGGAGATCCAGGCTGCGTTAGCCACAGGAGATTTCCCGACTCATTAATTGGCTCTGAAAGCTGCCCGTTGATATGAGAAGTGGTAAAGATGAGGGACAAACATCAATCTGCCGAAATTAAGCGCCCTGCCAACCAGATGGCAGGAGGAGCCTCGTCAAGGCCACCATTTGTGCCCCGGAGACCGGGAGTACCGAACAACCGGCCCAGCCCAGCCTTTTGCACGTATTACTGGAGGGATGAACATCTGGCGAAAGACTGCAGGCGTGCAAATCGCCTTTGCTTAGTCTGCGGCTCAGATACTTATAATATTAGGTCTTGTCCTTGTCGATATAACCCAAATGCTGCACCCATACTAGCAATCACTTATCCGCAGCGGCCAGCCATTCAGGCACCTGCTCCACGACTTGCACTACCTGCTCTACCTCCTCGTGGACCGACTGCACCTCCTCCTCGTCAGTTCCATCAATCTTAAAGGAACCCACCTCAAGGATCGAGGAACGGACAGAGGAATGCTCCTCCAGCAAGGAGGAATGTGCCAAGGCGACAAGCTTTGACGATAACTGTGAAAGAGGCTGAAACCACCGGCTAAGTCATTACTGGTAACCTTTCCCTTTCAAAACTCTTTTTCAGTCTACATACATACCTAGATACCTGAATATCTTTTCCTATACCTAAAACATATCCCACATACCTTAGGTACAATCTTAGTAGCCTCAATCCCTGCACTCGCACTATTCGATACTGGAGCATCTCATTGCTTTATGTCGCAACGGTTCGTCCGAACTCATGTGCTTCCAGTAACACCGCTTGTATCCAGCTGGAATGTCAGTTCCGGGAACGACATTTTAAAGGCAACAATGGGATACAGCCTGTATCCAGTGGTCGTATGTAGCAGAGAATTCTATGCTGACTTCAAAGTGCTGGACATACCGAACTTCGATGTAATTCTGGGTATAGATTGGCTAGGAACCTTCTACGCTACCATCGACTGTCGTCAAAGGAGGGTATTGTTCAAGATTTCAGACCATCCGGTCTTTTATTTCAAAAGTGGAGACCGTACTCTGGAGCCAGGCACTTATAAGACGAAACCGAAGAAAGCAGTAATTGCAGCAACTCAAACGGAGGAAGAATCAAAGTCAGAATTAGTTCGAGAGTTCGACGATGTATTTTCTGAAGATATATCAGGTTTGCCTCCCGATCGAGCTCTTGAATTTACCATTGATTTAGTACCTGGAGTACAACCGGTGATCAAAGTACCTTATCACCTAAGACCGAAATGTTTGAAGGAGATCCGAACTCGGTTGGACGAATTATTAAAGAAATGATGGATTCGTCCCAGCATTTCAAGTTGGGGATCTCCAGTTTTGCTAGTGAAGAAGAAGGAAGGTTCATATCGAATGTGCATTGATTATAGAGCCTTGAACGAAGTAACAATAAATAACAAGTATCCGCTACCGCGCATCGATAATTTATTCGATCAGCTAAGTGGATCTTGTGTTTTCTCTAAGTTAGGTCTTCATTCGGGTTATCATCAGGTGAAGGTCAAGGAGTCTGGTATCCATAAAACGGCATTCAGAACTCACTATGGTCATTACGAATTTCTTGTAATTCCATTTGGAGTGACCAACGCACTAGCAATATTCATGAACCTGATGAATCAAGTTTTCTGAGAGTACTTAGATAGGTTTGTTGTCATCTTCATCGACGACATTCTGGTGTATTCAAAGAGTCGGAAAGAACACGCCGAACACTTGAGAATTATCCTTGAAACTCTACGACAGCATCAACTCTACGCCAAATACAGTAAGTGTGAGTTTTGGCTAGATCAAGTCGGTTTTCTCGGACATATTGTATCAGGCGATGGAATCTCTGTGGATCCAGCAAAAGTATCAGCAGTAAGCGAATGGCCGACACCAAAGTCAGTGAAGGACATTCGAAGTTTCTTGGGTCTAGTTGGATATTACAGAAGGTTCATTGAAGAATTCTCGAAGATCGTGACACCCCTGACCAAGCTTACACGTAAAGATGAAGAATTCGTGTGGTCAGAAGCATGCGAACAAGCTTTCGTAGAACTCAAGTCAAAGTTGACGTCAACACCTATTCTTGTGATACCGGATCATAATGGAGGTTTCGAAGTATACTGCGATGCATCCGGTAAGGGATTAGGATGTGTTCTACATCAGCACGTGAAGAGTTGTGGCTTATGCTTCAAGACAACTGAAGATTCATGAGCGCAATTACCCTATGCATGATTGGAGTTGGCAGCCGTAATCTTTGCTCTCAAGATTTGGCGCCATTATCTACTTGGTGAACGAGTGGACATATATACAGACCACAAAAGTTTGAAATATGTGTTTACTCAGAAGGAGTTGAATATGCAGCAGTGACGATGGTTAGAACTCATGGAGGACTTTGACATCAACCTGCAATATCACCCAGGGAAGGTGAATGTAGTTCCAGATGCCCTTAGTCGCCAACCATTAGCAATGCATCTCACCGCTCAGTGGAAGCTTCAACAAGACTTGCATCAAAAGGAGATTGAAGTAGTCATGCCAGGTAATGCTTCAAATTTGATGAATTTACAAGTTCAATCTACCATTGTCAATCAGATCAAAGCAGCTCAAGCAGGTGATGCTAAGTTGCAAAAGATCAGAGAACAAGTAGAGAATGGACTTAGAAATGACTTCATCATCCATGAAGACGGATCTTTGAGGCACGGCAGTAGATTGTGTATACCAAAAGGTTCTGTATGGAACGCGTTGATGAAAGAAGCTCATAGCTTTCCCTACTTAGTACATCCTGGAGGTACAAAGATGTATAAAGATCTACGTCAAAATTACTGGTGGCGTGGAATGAAGCGTGAGGTAGCCAGAAGTATCGCTAAATGCTTGGTGTGTCAACAAGTAAAGGCTGAATATCACAGGACTGCTGGATTACTTCAACCATTACCAATCCCAGAATGGAAGTGGCAACACATCATAATGGATTTCGTGACTGCTCTTCCTCGCAGCACGAAAGGTAACGATGCAGTATGGGTTATTGTGGATCGACTCACAAAGTCGGCTCACTTCATCCCATTTCGAGTTGGCCAATCAACTGAGACATTAGCAAAGAAGTACATGTAGGTAAGAATCTACTTAAGATTTAAACTCTTCATAATGTACTATCTCTGATACCCATGAACTCATACAGGAAATTGTGAGACTTCATGGAGTACCGGTCTGCATTGTCTCCGATCGTGACACCAAGTTCCGATCGCAATTTTGGCAGAGTCTGCAGCAAGCTTGGGAACAAGTTTGAACTTCAGCACGGCTTATCATCCACAAACAGATGGTCAGTCTGAGCGAACTATTCAGATTTTGGAAGATATGCTTAGAGTGTGTATGCTATACTTCGGAGGATCGTGGGAAGATCACCTACATCTTGTGGACTTTTTATACAACAACGGCTACCAAGTAAGCAATGGAATATCACCTTTTGCAGCACTCTATGGAAGGAAGTATCGATCGCCATTAAGTTGGGACGACATCGGAGATAGAGAACTCCTTGGACCTAAAATGATACTAGCAACCGTAGATGTGGTACGCACTATCAAGGAAAGAATGCGCATAGCCCAAGATCAATAGAAGCACTGGGCTGATGCAAAGCGATGCCACTTGGAGTTCTGGCCGGGAGATCACGTATTCTTGAAGATATCTCCCAACCGCAAAGTGATCTGATTTGAAAGACGGGGTAAGCTTCGTCCAAAGTATAGTGGACTGTTCGACATACCCGAACGAGTCGGTGAAGTGGCTTATCACTTAGCACTTCCACCTTCATTGGAAGGAGTGCATAGCGTATTCCATATATCCCAACTCAGAAGGTATGTGAGTGACCCCAGCCACATTCTCGATCATTCCGAACTCACTGTACAGCCCGACTTGTCTTGTGAGCAACAACCTGTCGAGATCCTGGATAGAAAAGTGAAGTCACTTCGGAAAAGGAAGTCAACTTGGTTCGAGTGATGTGGAGAAAAGACACTCCAGGAGAATCGATATGGGAAAGAGAAGACGAGATGTGTGCAAGATATCCTCACTTATTTATAAACTAGTCCTTAAAATAAAATTGTAAATTTCGAGGACGAAATTTTTGTAAGGAGGGTAGACTGTAACAACTCCAATTTCTGTGTACATAAAATTGTTTAAAAGTTAATGTACACTTGGGGTATTTACAATTCATGTGAAGGCTATAAGTATTTGTTTCAATTTTGAACAGCAAGAAAGAGCTTGTAGCTCACTGGTAAAGCCTTGCATTGCCGTTACAAAGCACCAGAGTTCAAATCCCATCAGCCACATTATACTTTTATTTTAAATTCTTTTAATCTTTTTAGAAGCTTAAGGGTTTGCATGTGCACTACACGTAAACTGAAAAGACACTGAATAATCAAACATATAAACTGAAGTATACCAATCGACCCCGACACGTGGCCCAAACCCCAACACCCCCTGTCGGAAATGACCCAGCGAGATGAAGGATTTGGGCCGGCGATGTCGGTCTAATCCGTCGGGAATGCCCCCAACTCTTCAACTCTGCACCCCTTGTCCTACCCCACTCCTCCTACACTGTTTGTATTCTCTGCATATTTACAGAGCACAATAAAATTCACATTTAATCCTATTTTTATTACAAATTTTAATACACCATTCACTACAATAAACCCTATATTTTCCTATAAATACCACCCCTCAAATCACCCCTCCTCACTCACAATTCCCTACCAAAAACTCTGAAGAAATTCCCAAATCTTTTGTGTCCAAGTGGAGTTAACGAAGGGCGAAGCTCCGACGAACTTCCGGCGACGATCCGCGGAGTTTCCGGCGACGAAACGATGCACCGGTGCTTCCCTACTCTTCCTCTCTCTCTCTCTCCTCTTGACCCTAAGCTAGTAAGTCCTTTCTCCCCTTCTCTTTTCTATTCTAAAAACTTGAAATTCTAAAACCTGACGGAAGCGGAGTTAATCCGACTTCCGATTCGGTTTTTCCTTAAAAGTTATATTTTTCTTAAACACAATAATACCAAACTCTCACATCATGACCATTAAACATTAATAAAACATATTAAACAAGTTTAATATCAAAAGAATTCATATTGCAATTTTTATCGCACTTTTACAGAAAAATACCATATACTTTTGTTTTGATATAATAGCTTATTTCCTTACTATACCTTTAGATAGTTCATGAGGTAATGACCTACCTCATCATAACACACATCCCTATCATAGCACGAATGAATTTTGGGAACATAGAATATGGGAAATACGACTATGCAAATAAATACCTTTAATGCATAAAACCGTTTTCTTTAAAAAGTGTATTTAACTTTCCATGAAATTGTACCTCTACAACCTATTTTTGGGGAAACCTGTTTTGGGATGGTATGGATCATCGCAAGTCCTTAGGTCTAGTAGACCGGGATTCAGACCTCCGCAAGGAGCATTCAGATTCCGATGGAATTTTAATACCATTTTTAAGAAAATGAGATTTTCTAGAAAATAATAAATAAAAATTATTTTTATATAAATATAAATATATTATCAAAAGATCTATTTTATACATATTATTCAAGATTCTAAATTTTCTAAATCAAAAGAAACACCTTTACATAAAAATACCATGCAATATAAACAAGTTCAATATACATCAACAAAATACCATATACTTTGAAAACTAGGTTATTCTCACTAGAAATGTAACAATTATAAAATATACATCCATAAAAACTCTAAAGACGATAATTAAATACTTGAGGTGTATTTTGAAAATTATATAAAAATATTTTTACATAAAAACCACTCAAGTTCTATAAATTACAATAAGAACCCTAGTAAATATAGGTTTAAGCGGGACCGGTCTCTTGAGCCTCAGAGAGCCGAAAATATGGGTGCTTGCCTATCTAAGGTAGACAACCTAACAAATGATGTTATCCATACGGTAATTGTTTTTGAAAAAGTCACAAATGCTGCCGTCCATGTGTAGCAGTTACCGATAACACCAAAATCTAATTCAGGATTCAATTTCTTTTCTAATTGTCTGACTCAGACTGAGTCTCAATATAATCAATCTGACTTGAATGAGATTCAAGTATAAAACTACAATATAATATGAATCCATATAATCAATCTGTTCAATATATTCAATTTATATTGACCAAACCGAACCATGAATATACATCCGTCTACATGATTCTCCAGTTACATCCATTTAATGATATCATGGTTTCAGCAAGTCATCCATCTATACAATCTATAATACAAGACAATACAATATAATCAGTACAATCAAGACATCGCGGGGGTTTTTAAGGGGTAAATTGGTACTGAAGGTGTTAAAAGTGGCACGAGAATGTAACCATAATACACTTAACCTGAATATCCATTGCCGTTATACCGTGGCTGAACGGTTCCTTGTGCTCCGTATACCTTAGTCTATAGGAAAAGTTGGACTCCTCTCGTATACACTGGCATTTTCTGTACCAAGCTACAAACAAGAGCGTTAACAATATAATCAACATTAATTACTATACACTCTCTTTGTGTCTATTCTACTTCTTCCCTATCTTTGGGACTTACCAAGCGATTATTCACTGACGACATTCCTTTTCTTCTTCTTTGGAATGTTGTTAGGTGGATCGGACCTTCAGGAGATCGAGCCCACAAGCGAGGACTTGGATCGGCTAGCTTTCGACCCGGAACTCTAGTTACTTATACATTTCATTTCTGTAATTTCATTTGTGTTATGCCACTATTTAGACATCGCTTTCATTCCATGTATTTACTTTTTTATTGTACTGTAAAAAGAATGTTTAGTAAATAAAATTGCTGTTCATTTATATTTGTCTCTTGTGTATATTTCTCTTATATTTCTTAGATACGCTTAGCCTATTTACTTCGGAGTAAATACGTAGCGGGCCACGTCGCGCCTGTTCAGTTAATAAAACTGCACATTTAATATGACAATTTTCCTACTATTTCTATATAATAAAAGGTGTTTATTATAATATATAACACATATAAGGGTTTATCTGTAAAAATACTATTTTCATGTGTTTATATATTATAATTAAACATTTGGTAGGAAAAAGTAAGCATATAATATCCATGTAACATTTGGCCCACTTGAATATGCTTACCATATTATACCTTTGACCAATACTTAATGGTTAAGTTAATATCTCAATAAAACAAACGCTACTAAATATTATTTGTTGAGCTATTGTGCAGAATTTGCAGGGTTGAAATCAAGGAAATCAAAGTTGGTAAAACAAACCTGCATAATTAAGAAATTAAATTAAAGAAATCAAGGCCGACAGTGACGAAGAGAAGATTTTCAGTTTCCAAAGATGCTAAAAGATCGCCACGTGTCAGATAAACAAAGCCCCAGAGAAACAAAGCAATGATCCTCCTATAAGGCCGCGAATCCGCAGCCAAACCTACCTATTGGCCGCGGATCCGCCGTGATTTAGAAGATTGGGAAGTTGAGATTTCTTTGTTAGGATCGTAACCTCTGGTTTCCAAATTAGGAAGTTAGGGTTCTGGCTCTGGGACTATAAATAAGGACCGAGAGCCTCTAGGAAAAATCATCAAGCTGAAGAGATCACGAAGACCAAGACAGGCTCACGCATCCAGGATGATCATCAACTGTTCGTCTACCTCCTTAGAAGAGATCAAGAAGTAAACTAGCATTTGTAATCATTTTCTAAGGGAATAAAGTGTAAATGAATTTTGTTGATTAATAACGGTAGTTCTTTTTCTTATTCTATTTCTTGTAGTTTTCATTATGATTTCCCTCTCCATCTCTTCTTCTCCCATCATGCGCGAGTAATTCACCGATTATTAAGGTTCGTAGGATTATGGTAGATTAATGGATGATGAAGATCCTTAAACTCTTTTTACGTCTTATAAAGTTTATAAACTTTATCAAAAGAATCATTAACATCCTAATCGGGCGCTCTACCAATTTATTGCTAGTCTCGACTGCGATTAGAGATTAGATTAACGATTGTTTTGGTAAAGTCTAGACATGAACAGAGTTCCATGTCGAGATAGGGGTTAAGAGTGGGAACCCTTTTCCCTCCAGAAACCCTAATCTACATTCATCACTGTCGTTCTAGTTTTAAATCTATTAAAGGATAAAAAGAATAATCTTTAATTAATCATCCATAACTACTAAATCCTAATGAACCCTACAAGCCCCTTTTTATATTAAACTTACATCCATAATTAATCTAGATTTATATTTTGCATCCGTGTTTAACATAGATCTAGAACCTACAACCATTCTTTATTCTTCCTCCTTTCTTTCTCAATACGCTTAAAGTATGATTAAAAGATTCAACGTTTCCCTGAGGACGACTCGTACTCATCTCGGTCTAGCTACACGCGACACCGTTATTGATTGCATTTAACTACTACACATAAAAAAAGATCAATCAAATGGCACCGTTGCCGGGGATACATGCGTAATTTTTTTATTCTTACTATTTGTGTTGAATTCTTATTCGATCTATATCATAATTAAAATAAAACTGCAAATCGTATATTTAACGAAGTGTGTGAATTTTTGCAAGGAGATCTGGAGTCACAGACTTGAGGAAACAGAAAGACAGAGACATTCATCGAGATCCAGAGGAGTACAGGAGGCCACGTAGCAAACATCATCAATTGATCCTTCCTTCTCGCGGCGGATCCACGGCAAATAAGACATATTCGCGGCAGAAGCGTGGTTGGATTGAGGATCTAGGATTCCAAACTTCTCTGGTAAGATTCTCAACTCTTTCTCTCTTCTCTGAAATCCAATAAAATATCTTTTCTGCAGGATTCTTTGCAAAATATCGCCGCTCAAAAATCTGTTTGCAAAGTTTTTTGATTGGTTTGTTTTGCATATTTTAATACGGACTTTAAGGGGCAAAGACCAAATCCAGATTAGGTGGGGATTTTATCACCCTTCCTAAGCCCCACAAATCAAAAACCGAGCATCTGCATCAACCTTACATTAATTTAAAAAATATCTAGACAAGACTCTAAGGACTGTCGCCCTGAATAAGGACAGAGGAAGGTCGTGGGTAATCTATCGCTTATCCGTATTACTTTTGTGGTGTCTAGACAAGTGAGTCTAAGGCAAGTGGTTATTTAATTAGGCCCACTACTTACGTAGTGGATACCTCCCACTTACCTGGCACTTACCTGGCCACAAGAGTAGTAAAGAGGTGGTAGAGGATTGATCCTACTGCTTGTCCTTTGGAAGTCTAGGAGCGGTCTAGAGATTTGACCTAGGTGACTTTAGTTCTAGGGTTGTTTGTGCATTTTTGTGTGATTTGTCTAAGTCCGACACACTTTTCAAAATAGACCAATTTTAAATCACACACATGCTGCCACTTGCGCTAAACCCGCTTAGTGCATGCTTGGCTGGACACGGGATTATAGTGCCCGTCTTGTCCGCGTTCCTCCTATCGACTCCAAGGTCGGTACTTCTTCATCTTATATTTCCCCACCACCCACCACATCGACCGAGATGGACGGTACTCCATCAAATTATAACACCACGCTGCCACTGCCCGTAGGTGAGCAGAATCCACCGTGCATCTCTCTCCAAGAGAGATGCTATCCTATCCGTGGTCCACTTCCCACATGTCTATCTATTCCACCAGTTAACGAGGATAATTTTGAAATTAAACCCCACTACATCAATCTGTTGCCCAAATTTCACGGGCTTGAATCTGAAGACGCGTACGTTTTCATCACTAAATTCGAAAATGTATGCGCAATGATGGGTACTTCACAACTGACTGTGGATGCTATGCGCTTGCGTCTTCTCCCATTCACTCTGTGCGACTTGGCAGAAAAATGGCTTTATAATACTGCCGCACACTCTATCACCAATTGGGATGATTCGTAATAGTATTTTTTAAGAAGTTTTACCCAAACCATAAGACCGCCCATATTAGGAGAGAGATCAACCAGTTCACCCAACTTCCCAATGAACCATTTTGGATGTGCTTTGAACGTTTCAAGGATCTGCTTGTCCAATGTCCTCATCATGGAATACAAAGATGGGATTTGTGCCAAATTATATATGACGGCATTAATCCAGCGACAAAGAAGATGCTTGAAACAATGTGTCAATGCAATTTCATGTCCAAAGACGACAGTGAAACTTGGAAATATCTGGAAGACCTCGCTGAAAACACTTTGCAGTGGGAAAGCGTAAGACCACCTTCATCTAGGGGAGGTATTCATCAGCTCGATGTTTCCATCGCAGTAAAAGACGAAATGGCAGCGATGCAGAAGAAACTCGATGCTATTGAGAACAAATTCTCATCAGTCTCACTAAATCAGGTAACGCTTTCCAAGACCGTGTGTGGTTGTTGTTCAGATCCTTCACACTTGATGGAAGAATGTCCTATGAATGCATCGTTTCAAGGTCATGAGCAAACTAATGCTTCTTTTCAGCAGCGGCCTAGAAACGATCCTTATTCTTCCACGTATAATCAAGGATGGAGGAATCATCCTAACTTTGCTTGGAACCAAAACCAACCCCAAAATCAAAACCAGTTCCAAAGTAATTATCAAAGACCTCCTCCACAGCAACCACAACCACAAAGTCAGCACCCATTTCAGTCACAAAATTTTCAAAATCCGGCCAACACTTTCGCACCGCAACTGGCCGGTACTGATAACTCTTCACTCGCACAAACTTTGGATTTGTTTATGAAACATTCCATTCAAATGTCGGCTGATATGAAGTCTTCTATTGATACCATAAAGAAAGACTTCGCCTCCCACGGTGAGAGTATTAAATCAATAGAAAACCAAATTGCACGGTTGAACGCCGCAATGAGTGCAAGAGAGAAAGGGAAACTCCCATCTCAACCCCTACCGAATCCTGGCCACTCACAAATTCATAATGTGAGTGCCGTTACTACGTTGAGATCGGGAAAAGTGCTGAATAACCGAGTGGGTGAGCAATTTAATGATGTTAGTGATACCATTGATTTAATACTCTCCCACGGTGAGAGTATTAAATCAATAGAAAACCAAATTGCACGGTTGAACGCCGCAATGAGTGCGAGAGAGAAAGGGAAACTCCCATCTCAACCCCTACCGAATCCTGGCCACTCACAAAATCATAATGTGAGTGCCGTTACTACGTTAAGATCGGGAAAAGTGTTGAATAACCGAGTGGGTGAGCAATTTAATGATGTTAGTGATACCATTGATACCCCAGCTTCTACTTCTTCCCCTAATTCGTTTAGTCTCCCACCTTCATCCGAGCCTTTTCTCCGTTTTCCCCAAGGCTCGAACACATCGCCCAATCTATCTAAGACGATTCCCACTCCAATTTTGGGATTGAATCCGTCCCCACAATCTTCTCCACAAATATTGGACCAAAAACTTATTGATCGAGCTCCGTTTCCAAACAGATTAAGGGCCAACAAACCTAATCCACAAATGGAGAAGATTGTGGAAATGTTTAAGCAAGTGAACGTCAATATTCCTCTCCTAGATGCTATTCAACAAGTCCCATCTTATGCAAGAATCCTTAAAGACTTGTGCACTAGGAAGAGAAAAACTCAAGTGCCTAAAAAAGTTTTCATGATGAGTAATGTTAGCACAGCTTTTACCCAGCAAATACCAAAAAAACGTAAGGACCCTGGCTGTCCTACCATCTCTATTTCTATTGGGGGTAAAAATATCAATCGTGCTTTACTCGACCTTGGCGCTAGCGTTAACTTGCTTCCTTATTCAGTATACGAACAGTTAGGGATTCGAGAGTTGAAACCCGCCCATTGTACTCTCCAGATGGCATACCGATCAATCACCAAACCTCAGGGTGAACTAGAGGATGTGTTAATTAAAGTCGGGGAATTCATATTCCCTGTGGACTTTATTATTTTAGACACACAGCTTGTGGCAAACCCACGCAATCAAATCCCGGTAATACTTGGTCGACCCTTCCTAGCAACTTCTAATGCTGTAATTAATTGTCGTAACGGTTCTATGAATTTATCCTTCGGAAAAATGACAATTGAGCTTAATATTTACAAGCTAGGAAGTCAACCATCGGAACCTTTTGCTCATTTGCTTGATGTTTGCTCCATCCACGAGATAGCTCCCGAAAGCTGCATGGATGAGGAACTTTGCTTTGATGATCTCGACAACACTAATGAGACATTGTTTGATCTTGCACAACTTCATAGTGAGGATATGTTCAATGAGTCCGTCCCTGAGTTTGAATCAGTTGACTCGTCACAAAAGTCAGTAGCACTTTCCGAGTCAATATCCTATGCAAGTTTTGAACCTCTTAGGGAGTCCGAATATCATTCCCTTACCCCACCTTCTATTGTCTCTCCGCCAATACTTGATCTCAAACCGCTACCTTCTCATCTTAAATATGCATATTTAAGGGAGAATGAGACTTTTCTAGTGATTATATCCGCTTCTCGAGCCTTAGAGCAAGAGAACGCACTTTTGGCAGTGTTGAGATCGAATCGGCAAGCATTTGGTTGGACAATGGCTGACATCAAAGGGATTAGTCCCTTAATTGTTGAACATTATATATATCTTATGGATGAAGCCAAACCAACCCGAGACCCACAAAGACGGTTAAATCCCGTTATGAAGGAGGCGGTAAAGAAAGAAATCGTCAAGTGCCTTGATAGTGGTATAATTTACCCTATATCTGATAGCCAATGGGTACGTCCTATTCACGTAGTCCCTAAAAAGTCTGGCATCACGGTCATAACTAATGAAGCTAATGAGTTGATCCAAACACGCACCCAAACTGGGTGGCACGTATGTATTGATTACAGAAAACTCAATGCCGCGACGAGGAAAGATCACTTCCCTCTACTTTTCATTGTCCAGATGTTAGAACGATTAGCTGGACACGAATGCTATTGTTTCTTGGACGGATACTCTGGCTATAACCAGGTCCCCATCGCCGAAAAGAATCAAGATAAAACCACATTTACTTGTCCTTTCGGTACTTTTGCTTATAGACGCATGCCCTTTGGGTTATGCAACGCTCCCGCTACATTTCAGCGGTGTATGATGGGGATATTCTCAGATATGGTGGAGAATTTTCTGGAAATTTTTAAGGACGATTTCTCCATTTTTGGGGACTCCTTTGAGTACTGCCTTCGTAATCTTGACGCGGTTCTTACCCGCTGTAAGGATAAGAACTTAATTTTGAATTGGGAAAAATACCATTTTATGGTCCAAGAAGGTATTGTCCTTGGACATATAATTTCACGAAAAGGCATTGAGGTTGACAGAGCTAAAATTGATGTCATCCATAACCCCCCTCATCCCAAATGCGTCAAACATATACGATCCTTCCTTGGTCATGCAGGATTTTATAGGAGATTCATTAAGGACTTTAGCAAAATTGCTAGACCCTTAACCCTTCTATTGGCCAAGGATACTACATTTCACTTCGATTCGGATTGTGAGGCTGCTTTTGAATCGCTTAAAGGATCACTCACTACAGCCCCGTTCTATCATCTCCGGATTGGAACCACCCGTTCGAGCTTATGTGTGATACATCAGATTTTGCTATTGGTGCGGTTTTAGGACAGCACATTGACAAGATGCCACATGTAATTTACTATGCAAGTAGAACCTTGAATGATGCACAAATAAATTACACAACTACCGAGAAAGAACTCTTGGCAGTTGTATTTGCATTAGAGAAATTCAGGCCCTACTTGATTAGCTCGCCAATTGTGGTTTACACTGATCACTCCACCCTACGATATCTTTTATCGAAGAAGGATGCTAAGGCCAGGCTAATACGTTGGATCCTATTGTTACAAGAATTTGATCATGTCATCCGAGACAAGAGTGGATGTGAAAACGTTGTAGCCGACCATCTTTCACGCATCACTTCTTCACCAACTTTGACCGTGCCGATAAATGACTCATTTCCTGACGAACAACTCTTGACTGTATCCTACGAACCTTGGTTCGTGGATATTGTGAATTATCTAGTGACGGGCTAGCGATTGGTCGAAACAAGACAAATTTCGATTTCTATCTCAAGTAAAATACTTTTACTGGGATGAACCTTATCTGTTTAAGTATTGTCCTGATCAAATTATTCGCAGGTGTGTCCCTAACGATGAATTCAAGAGTGTGTTATCATTTTGTCATGATCAGGCATGCGGCGGTCATTTTGGTCCTCGAAAAACGGCGGAGAAAGTTTTGCGATGCGGCTTTTATTGGACAACATTATTTAAAGATGCATATGAACATTGCAAAACTTGTTCGCGATGTCAGCATTTGGGCCGGATTTCACGAAGAAACGAGATGCCGCTCCAACCTATATTGGTTGTGGAAATATTCGATATTTGGGGTATTGATTTTATGGGCCCTTTTCCCTACTCCTTTGGGAATTTATATATCTTGTTAGCGGTTGATTATGTCTCGAAATGGGTGGAAGCAATATCGTGGCGCACTAATGAAAACAAAGTTGTCATTAAGTTCCTTAAAGAAAATATCTTTTCGCGATTCAGACACCCTCGCGCTATAATTAGCGACAACGGAACACATTTCTGTAATCGGTCTTTCGAGGCCTTGATGCGGAAATATTCAATCACTCACAAAATTTCTACGCCCTATCATCCCCAAACAAGAGGGTAGGCTGAGATCTCAAATAGGCAGATCAAACAAATTTTAGAGAAGATGGTTTCTAAAAACCGTAAAGATTGGTCAACCAAATTAATGGATGCTCTTTGGGCATTTCGCACCGCTTATAAAACTGATCTTGGTATGTCTCCATACCGTCTTGTGTTTGGGAAGGCATGCCACCTTCCTGTCGAGATCGAACATAAAGCAATGTGGGCTATTAAATGGCTTAACTTCGATTTTGATCAAGTGTGCAGCTATCAGAAGCTGTAATTGAATGAGCTAAGCGAACTCCGCGATAAAGCTTACGATAATGCGGGGATAGTAAAGAACAGGACTAAAGTGTTCCACGATAAAAATCTTTTTAGAAAAACCTTCACATTGGGGCAACAAGTCATTCTTTACGATTCCCGTCTCCATCTTCATCCGGGTAAGCTTAAATCTCGTTGGAAAGGACCTTTTGTGCTGCGGTATGTACACTCGCACGGGGCAGTAGAAGTTGAAAATTTGAAAAACGGTTCAATTTTTAAAGTAAATGGGCATAGATTAAAACTATATTTTTCTGCTGACCCAGCGGAGGAGCTCCTGTTATTACAGGAGACGCTTTATCTGAACTGAATTTCCTCCGCCTCACCTCCATGTTTTGGTAACATTTGCTCATTTTAAAGAATGGAAGTGAGTGAAAATGGACTTAACTGAATATCTGTGCGTGCCAAAGAAAAAGTTTGGGGGTAGTTTTCATTTAACTAATATTTTACCCCTTTTTGTCTCTCCCTAAGTATACAGGTCCATGCTCTCAAAAGACAACATTAGTGAGGACACAGCTGAAAATAGGTTTGGGGGGGGGAGGTTTGTATTCACTGAATTATCTTTGACACTGGGCATTCAAAATTTTTTTTATAGAAAAAGAGTAGAAAGTGAAAAATTATATTTAAAAAGATATGAATAGTTTAAGAAAACCAAGAAAATTAGATGTTTTCTTAAACGAACTAGTAATAAGTAGTTATGAGCTGTTGTCCCAAGGGTTAGTAAGATGAATGATCACTAATCTGAGGATAAAAATAAGTCTGAAAAATAGTTCTTATTCTGGAAGCCAAACATTTGAATGTTGATACCCTACTATACGCACTTACACACGTCTTGAAACTCGGGATAGTAGAGGATACCTTGAAATGCTCTTGTCTAAAAGCCAAAGTATGAAAGAAATTATAAATGAATAAAATATAAAATGGTGAAGAAAAATGAACACTGGTTTTGTTATCACCGAGGAAGCAATAAAAAAATATAGCGAGGGTGCTTCATCACCTAGTGCCTTAGACCGACTGGTCTGGGAGTCACTGCTAAGCCTTAGGTGGTGCAAGACGAGGAAAATACGAATACACCTAATCAGGAAGCACATGAGTAATCGGTCGGTTAGTACCTCAAGAAGTATTAACGGTCGCATGAAAAATATGCGAGCAAATCCATCCAAATATTCATCAAATTAAAAAGTACTGAGGTAGATGGACAAGAGTATGATAGCTTGAATTGAATTCTCCGAGTGTAGGGATGTTCTATACACACACGTAGGGGTATATGATCAATGTTTGGATGAAAGGTAGGAATGAAGAATAAAAACGAAGTTTTATTGAGGGATGATATGATTTCTAACATTTTTCCATGACTATTAAGATAGGGCTCATGACAACTGAAAAGCTAGTGTAGTTGGAAACTCTAAATTTTCAAAGTATTTCTTTTATAGTTCTTATCTTTATATGTAACTTTCACCATCTCTCTTTTATTATAGGATTTTATAGGTGTAATCCGCTGAAAACCCTCAGGAGACAGCACTCCTCCTACTAGGGACACCTAGAGGTTTAACGGCTTGTTGCACGTGCTCAGTGCAATCGTGTTGCCTACGAAAGTGTGCTTAGTTTTCTCCTTTCTTTTTCTCCTTCTCTTGAATAAACTAGTTTGCTCAGGACGATCAAAGATAAGTTTGGGGATATTTGTTCAGTTAATAAAACTGCACATTTAATATGACATTTTTCCTACTATTTCTATATAATAAAAGGTGTTTATTATAATATATAACACATATAAGGGTTTATCTTTAAAAATACTATTTTCATGTGTTTATATATTATAATTAAACATTTGGTAGGAAAAAATAATCATATAATATCCATGTAACATTTGGCCCACTTGAATATGCTCACCATATTATACCTTTGACCAATACTTAACGGTTAAGTTAATATCTCAATAAAACAAACGCTACTAAATATTATTTGTTGAGCTATTGTGCAGAATTTGCAGGGCTGAAATCAAGGAAATCAAAGTTGGTAAAACAAACCTGCCTAATTAAGAAATTAAACTAAAGAAATCAAGGCCGGCAGCGATGAAGAGAAGATTTTCAGTTTCCAAAAATGCTAAAAGATCGCCACGTGTCAGATAAACAAAGCCCCAGAGAAACAAAGCAATGATCCTCCTATAAGGCCGCGGATCCGCGACCAAACCTACCTATTGGCTGCGGATCCGCCGCGGTTTAGAAGATTGGGAAGTTGAGATTTCTTTGTTAGGATCGTAACCTCTGGTTTCCAAATTAGGAAGCTAGAGTTCTGGCTCTGGTGCTATAAATAAGGACCGAGAGCCTTTTGGAAAAATCATCAAGCTGAAGAGATCACGAAGACCAAGACAGGCTCACGCATCTAGGCTGATCATCAACTGTTCGTCTACCTCCTTAGAAGAGATCGAGAAGCAAATTAGCATTTGTAATCATTTTCTAAGGGAATAAAGTGTAAATGAATTTTGTTGATTAATAAAGCTAGTTCTTTTTCTTATTCTATTTCTTGTAGTTTTCATTATGATTTCCCTCTCCATCTCTTCTTCTCCCATCATGCGCGAGTAATTCTCCGCTTGTTAGGGTTCATAGGATTAGGGTAGATTAATGGATGATAAAGATCCTTAAACTCTTTTTACGTCCTATAAAGTTTATAAACTTTATTAAAAGAATCATTAACATCCTAATCGGGCGCACTACCAATTTATTGCTAGTCTCGACCGCGATTAGAGATTAGATTAATGATTGTTTTGGTAAAGGCTAGACATGAACAGAGTTCCATGTCGAGATAGGGGTTAAGAGTGGGAACCCTTTTCCCTCCGGAAACCCTAATCTACATGCATCACTGTCGTTCTAGTTTTAAATCTATTAAAGAATAAAAAGAATAATCTTTAATTAATCATCCATAACTATTAAATCCTAATGAACCCTACAAGCCCTCTTTTATATTAAACTTACATCCATAATTATTCTAGATCTATATTTTGCATCCGTGTTTAACATAGATCTAGAACCTACAACCATTCTTTATTCTTCCTCCTTTCTTTCTCAACACGCCTAAAGTAAGATTAAAAGATTCAACGTTTCCCTGAGCACGACCCTTACTCATCTCAGTCTAGCTACACGCGATACCGTTATTGATTGCGGTTAACTACTACACATAAAAAAAAGATCAATCAGCGCCCTCTGCCCGTATACCGGGTAGCAGGGCGTGACACATCCATTATTAAGTATGATGCAAACTAAATAGCGTATTGTACTAATATGATATCATGATGTTCCGGTATGCAATTAGATATGCGATTATTAGTACGGATACGAACGGATATCATAAAACTATAAATCTGTAACATTTGCTGTATAATGAAACACATGTATTATTTTTATTAAATAGATATTGATATAATAATATTAACAGAGATAATATATGCAATCCTATTAAAAACTATAAAAGTGGTATTGATTAACCATGCACAAGAAAGTTCCGTTCAGAAATTCAGCGTCACCCTGATTTGTAAAATAGCTTAAAATAACAAACGTTCTCCAAAAGGGACATATCATATACCAAAACAAAGCTAATTCAATAAGGTTTTTATTTTTATAACTTAAAATATCTTAGGTTGTTTCTACAAAAAGTTATGAACGTTCGAAATTGAAAGTTTGTTGCTAGAATTTCCCTGGACAGCAGTTCAGAGGTATTTTCATTTACAGTTTACGTTATTTAAACAATTTATTTTGCAAGTAAATATTTCATGGGGTTATATTATTCTGAGTTAGCTTCATAAAAAACTAAAGAACGTATGCTAATAATTTTTTTTATGATTTATAATGAATTTTATAAGGTGAGGTGTATAGTAAATTTGTCGTATTCGCTTTGCGACGACGTTTCATGTGTAAACTATAATATTTTCAAACTATATTTTGTATAACGTTATAAAATTCAGAATATAAACTAATTAATGATAATAATAATAATAAATATTACAATGATATATATATTTATAGATATAATTATAGTATGTCGCAAGGTGTAAACTTGCATACATTGTATATTATAAAACTGATTAACGTTAAATAACTACGGTGTATAAATTATATAGATATGACTGTATCATGATGATGATGATGATGATGATGATGATGATAATAGTACGACAACATATAAGTAAATTACATAAAGTATGGCATGTAGCAAGTTGTAAACTTGCCTCGAAACAAACGCGATGAACGGAAGTTACATGACGCTATACAAATCAATACCATGTTTTGATGGCTCGGTTAAGGTTCTAGGATGCGGCTGGAGTTGCATCGGCGAGAATGGGTGTGGGTTTGAAGAACAAAAAAGGAGAATATATAAATTGATGAGTGAGAGATATGTTATGTGGAGAGAGAGAGGTTTTGTTTTTAATATAATTATATATAAAATTGTTTAAATTGGGTTATAAATATATATTAGTTTTAATGTATATAGATAATATCAAATTACAACCAATCTTCACCAAAATCTCATCAAAAATATATTTTGGAAAATAATTCATATATGTAAACTTCTCAACCATAATACAAGAATATATTTTAAATAACTCATACCCCTAATTTAAGATTTAAAAGGATTCAAAAATTAAAAATATAGATTTAGTAAATATTTGATATTAGATACGTAAAAGATAAAAGCAAAATATGATATGAGATGACAACCATATGATGACAGTTAACAAAATATAACTTATTCTTAACTTATGGCTGTTAAAAGATATATGATGATCTAGATAAATGATATATAAAAATCTAAAAATATAATATAGGTATTATACTAGATTTATATAGATACACTTTACTGGTAAATCTCAAATACAATTTTACACCATATTGGGTTCTAAACTTGCGGGTCGGGTCGGATAACGACTACTACTATTAGAATTATTCGCGACCCAATAGATAGAATAGAAGAAATATAAAACAAGTGTTAAAATACCAATTAATGTCGTATAACCGTACTAGGGTGTTACATTATACCCAACTACAAAAGAATTTCGTCCTCGAAATTCACGAAACAGGAAAAGATAAGAAGATACGGATCTAAGAAAAGAGACGAGGAAACTTTTGTTGAATCTCGTCTTCACGTTTCTAAGTAGATTCTCCATGCGAATGATTTCTCCATAAAACAAGCACTAGAGGGATCACCCTATTCTTGAGAACCTTTTCTCGTCGAACCACAATCGTCATCGATTGCTCTTTATAAGTCAAATATTCTCTCACTATCAATTCCCAGTGATTTAGGATGTGCGTCTCATCTTAAACATACTTACAGAGTTGAGATACATGAAACACGTCATGAACAACCGCTAAGAATGATGGTAAAACCAATCGATAAGCTACCTCTCTAACACGCTTGATAATATCGAAAGGCCCCACGAATCGAGGACTAAGCTTATCTCGACTACCAAATCGGATTACTCCTCCAGTCGGTGATATCTTCAAGAACACAAGATCACGAACATCGAACTTCAAAGGTCTTCTTTCAGTATCAGCATAACTTTTCTGTCGGTCCTGTGCCACCTTCATATGATTACTGATCAAGTTAATTTTCTCCACAGTTTGCACAATGAGTTCCAGTCCCAACAATCTTCTTTCTCTAACATAGTCCCAACAAACAGGCGAGCAACTCTTACGACCGTACAAGGCTTTGAATGGAGCCATCTGTATAGTTGCCCGAAAACTGTTATTATATGAAAATTCCATTAAATATAAATGATCTTCCAATAAACCCTTGAAGTCTAACATGCATGACCTCAACATATTTTCAAGAGTTTGAATCGTTCTTTCAGACTGGCCATCTGTCTGAGGATGACAGGCAGTGTTAAATTTCAAGCGAGTCCCCAAATTTTCCTGTAAACTCCTTCAAAAGTGCGATAGAAATCGAGTATCACGATCCGAAACGATGCTCATGGGCACTCTATGCAATCTCACAATCTCCTGCATGTACCGCTCTGCAAAAACCTCCGTCGACTGACCAACTTGAAACGGTATAAAATGAGCCGCCTTGGTCAATCGATCAACAATCACCCAAACTGCATTATTGCCCTTTGGACTCCATGGTAATGCTGTCAAGAAATCCATGGTTATATATTCCCACTTCTACTGAGGAATTGGAAGTGGTTGTAACAAACTAGCTACCCTTTGATGTTCAGCCTTGATTTGCTAGCACACCAAGCACTTTGATACATAACGAGCAATCTCCCTTTTCATGCCTTCCTGCCAGAAATGTTTTCCCAAATCTCTATAAATCTTTGTGCCTCCAGAGTGTACTGAATACGCGGAACCATAAGCCTCCTTCATGAACATCTCCTTTAGGCATACATAAACGATTTCCATATCGTAACGAACCCTCTTCATGAATCAACAAATCTGTTCGAAATCCCACTTCTACTTGTTCTCGAAACCTTTACAATCTTGGATCTGTTGGATATAATGCCCTTAGAGTCAATTATTGGATCACAGGCACGTGATTGCAATGATTGAGGGAGGACCTATACCGGTAGGACAGTCTTACTCAAGATGATAGTATGCTATCTGGTTTATCTTTATCATCGTGTACAGCTTTAGGTGACCTTACAGGTCACTATTGCGCGTTGATAGAGCCCTTAGGATTCTTGCTTGACGGCCAGCAGTATGATGGATATCATATGTATGGGATCTGGGGTCTATAAGCACATCCTTAAAAGGTCCCTAGTCGTGGGAGTTTTCGAGACAGGGCATCGATACTCCGGAGTAGACTAGTGTATACAGTCAAGACCCCGACAAGGGGCAGTGGCCGGTCTCACAAGCCATTGGTGTCAGTTGGTTCACCTAAGATGTATACATGTGCTCATTGGGTTATGAGTACACCGGACAGGACTCGCCGGGAACATGCTAGTTGGTATTATACCTGACGTCAGATAGCAGTTCCCTGGTGACATGTGTACAGGTTAGTCCATCGACCTGAGATCGTCATTTGTCTCGTGTGAGTTCCCACTGTGCTTTGATTACTACCCTACCACGCTCAAAGGAGTCGTGCAAATAGATTTTAGTTGGGTACAGTCCCGAGCCATATGGAGGCAGTGAGCGGATCGGCTGGGGTTTCTTCTCTCCCGGTATTGGGGGTGAGATCGTGCTGTGTCTAGGAGAACCATTACACGAAGTCCTTGGTCAAGGCAGGAGATTTACTGGTAGGTATTCCAGTAGTATCTCAGGGTGTTCTGGGCTACACTCCGACACGACTTGTACCGCTTTTGGGGGTCTGACTTTTACCAACCCCCTAGGCCCGACATGTGATGCTCATAGAGGAACGGACCGGACTGTACGGATATTGTCACTGACAGGCTCAGTAGGGTGTCGGGATGAGTTCGCTCATCGAGCTCCCTTTTGGTCAATACCTGGTAGCCCGTTACGTACATCTAGTACCTCTGATGTGCTAGTGGTTAAATCCACAGCCAAAGTATTGACGAGTCTTTAGAGTCCCCCACAGACAGTTTTCAAGTTTCAGGCGAAACGTTGTAGAGGCCGTATGATATATGGCAGGGTCCGATCATAGACGTGCAGTAGTGCACAGATCATGATCGGGCAGATCATACTAGTAGGCTTTGGTTTAAGCCGGATCCTAGTATTAGATTTGTTGGATTACTTTCGTCTCATCACATTTGCATTCGGTTGGAATGCGGATGCAGGTATGTATATACAGGTGAGTGGTATCCTTGTGATCTGTCACGAGTTTACTTTAGATGTTGCCGTATCTTTTTGTTGTTGTAAACATTTGGGTTATGTTTACAAATGGAAATTATGAGCTAGAAATCATCATGAGGTGCATTTATTGTGACACATGCAACCTAGTGACTCATGGTCTCTTTTATTGTGCATATGTCACATTTTGTGATGGATTTGTAAGTTGAAATGAGAGGAAGAGAGAGAAAGGGCAGCCATAAGCTCATGGTTAGCTCTTGTATTTCCTTCTAACTCTCTCACTCTCTCATTTTGATCATACAACACAAGAAAAGAAAATGCCTCCTCTACTTATTCTTCCTCTAGCTCACAATCTCCATTGATGGCTTCATCTTCAACCTCCATCCATGCAATGGATGCAAGAGACAAAGTTGTCACACACATTCTCTACTTTACCTTGGACACGTCGGCAAGCGAACTTCGTGCCCGAGTTGCTTCGGATGAAGCGGGAGCCCGTAAAAAGACTCGAAGACGTGGTGCCCTTTCCGACGAGGAGATCGAGACCGGAGATGCCGCGAGGAGCTTAGGATGGTGGCCAAAGACCGAACGACACGGATCGATCGGTATAGCTTTCCAACCCTTTCTCTAGTTGCTAGTTGTAGGTTAATGGTTCGATCCGGGATTTAAAGTATACGATAGTGCCGGTTTCTAATTTGAAAAAGTTTTCGTTTCCGCATTTTGGTCTCGGACAGACGGCCGGGGCTCTACCATACACTTACATGGTATCAGAGCCACGCCATTTACCTTTACTAGCTTGCTCTAACGTGTTTAGAACTTCGATCGGACGAAATTTCCAAAGACTGCATTTCCAATTCTGACTTTCTGTCGAATTTTTTTTGTCGTCGAAAAATTATTTTGAGTATTGCAGAAAATCAGGCAGGCTTTTCTATGAACACTGCAAAAATTTCTAAGCATGATTGCACTGTAGCGCTGCGGAACCACGGCCGTTCCCACGTTTTGGCCGCGGTTCCGCCGCCACACTGTAGCAACACTGCATAAAATTTTCTACAGTGGTCTCTGTATTGGAATTGGGGTTTCTGGTATTTTTTGTTTGGGCCCAGATTTGTCTGAGTACTGGGTATTGTGCTTGGGGCCCACTTCGGGAAATTTTGTCGATCGAAAATTTTAAACATGTTAGTTCGCATTATTTACATTATATCTGCGACCGTGAATGTCATTTGATCGGTAAATCTTGTCTAATTACTATAGTTCTTTTAGACGGATTTGCGAACGTGACATTCACGTTGATGTTCTGTGTCGTGCTGTGATGTTGCGGATTTGTCGTGGTGGATAGCCTGGATGCAATGTTAGTACAGTTTGGTTGTATTTGTACATTTGATATTGCGGGGCGAGCGTCCGACATGTGGACTTCCGTCACTGCCTGTTTGTATATTATTCTTTTGGGGCACGACCGGGCTGAAGTCGATGTACCCGTTGTATGTATATTTTACTTTCTATGCTAGGATTACCCCGTGGCGGGGTGCACGGATAGCCGGGTTCTAAAGGGCAACGGGCCCGCATCTCATGGCTTTGAGACGGAGGGGCTTCACTCTAGAATTGGCGGGCTATTCGCCGCACTCGTAGGGGGTACAGGTTGACCCAAGGAGGGGTGCTCAAGTTACCGGATTCCGTGAAGTGCTGGGTGGTCCATTCACTTTGTTGAAGGGGGCTGCCTCGCTTCAGGTTTTGGCGGGTAACTTGCCGTGCCCGTAGGGGTCTAGGATTTCATTGTACAGGCTATCCATACGACCAGAGGAACGTCGGGTTTCAGTAGCGGCTCTATGAAACCCGGGGATCCCAGATTATCTGTATTGTTCTGTGATGCTTATTATATTTCTGTGCTGTTGCATTTTATCACGCCGTGAGCGAATATTATATATTGATATATATACTAGTAGATGTTGTATATGTTTTACATCCGCGCTAGTCCAGTCCCCGCTCTGTCGTTAGTTAAGTAACCTAACGGGTGATGACGGGACCCAGTGGCGAATGCGGATGGCATATACGTACATCATATTTTCGTTCTTTTGTGGTGTGATTAATTGATGGGACTGTATTGATTCGGATCAATGAAAGCTACACAAACCTGTTTGATGTTGTTGGAACATTTTTCAAAAAGCTGTTATTGAAAGGACGTTCTCTTTTGGTTTGCACAGTGGTATTCGGTTATGAATATCCAGCACCTCAGTCGACGAGGCAAGGGCCGAGATCCCTTCACCGGGAGTGACCCCTTGGACAGAAGTTTGCGTCAGGGTAATAACTTCACTATAGCCGATTGCCTTTTTGCTTTGCAACGTGGTATTCAGCTGGAATATCCTGCACCTCATTCTACGGGGAAAGAGCCGAGATCCCTTCACCGGGAGTGACCTCTTTAGCAAAGGTTTTCGCCACTATATTTTTATAAAAAGCTATGCAGTTCCTTCAATGATATCAAGTTCATTACGCTAAAGGTTTTTCGCTAAAAACCAGCCGTAGCCCTCCGTCATTTCTTACAAGTATTACTTAGTATTCGTGCTGCGTTTGTTGACTGTGTCAAGGAATAGTGTGCGGTAGCTAAGTAGTGTTTGTTTGTGGCATATTAATGCAATTGGTTAGGACAGTCGTGCGGCCTTATTGACTGTGTCAAGGGCTCGTACGGGTGGGTTTAATGCAATCCAGGATAATGACGGGTTGAACTCGACTAGGACTCTTTGATTTGTTAACCGTGTCAAGGTCACTTGGGTCCTAGGGGTAAAAATCACATCGGGAGTTTCTAAAGAAACTGAAACTTACCAGGCATGCGCATACCTTTTGGAGTGTGATAATATGAGTGGATTCCATCCCATTATCATGCGATGGTAGTTGGATCCCGATTCCCACAGATGAGTTGGTTTACTCCTCGGGTGATCCCGACTAATTCTTCTTTCAGGTTTGGAGGAGAATTTGTGGATAAAGTGGGAGGTTTCCTGATTAGATAAATTGACAACCATTCTGATCTGGGTTAGAGTGCACGCAGAGTGTTTCTTTTCTCTCTCTCTTTGGCAGCGACCATGACCCGACCCTTGACTATGACTCAGTGACCAAGTTAACCGAACCTTCTTAAGACACCGGCTTTTGGATTGTCAGAGTTGCATACCTCACTGCCACTCCTACTTTTACCCTTTTCTCCAGAACACCCCGTATTACTACGAACATCCACTTCCATTGGATAAAACCATCGTATGGTTATATACGAACTCGAAGCAACTTGTTCCTGATTCGAGGATGGTTTCCGGTTCTGGAGGAAATGAATAGGACTATTCAGTTGTCTTTTCCTTTTACCTTCTCTCAGGTTGTGAGTGCTCCTTGGATTAGGACAGTACACCTATTACGCTTATTGGATAGTCTTCTTCCAAAGCATAGGCAGGTGCCGAACGGTGGGGAATGAAGAAAACCAATTAGCCTAACGATGGTGTACAGAAGGTAATAAGTTAAGACAAATAAAGGGATTAGTAAGAGGGAAAAGTGAATTGCGACTGCTATTCACGACCAAACCAAGTATTTCTTCGCCAATCCTACTTCACCTTTGTATTTCTCCAGGACACTCTGTATCACTACGAAGATCCACAGTTTATTGGATACTCCATCTTATGGTTATATACGAACTCGAAGGAACTTGTTCCAGTTCGGGGATGGATTCTGGTTCAGGAGAAATATGAATAAGGTTTTATTCAGTTGTCTTTTATCTTCACCTTCTCTCAGGTTACGAGTACTCCTAGGATTAGGAGAGTACACCCATTATGCTTATTGGATAGTCTTCTTCCAAACCATAGGCTGGTGTCGAACGGTAGGGAAGGAGGAAAACCATTTGGCCTAAAGGAGGTGTACATAAGGTAATGACTAAAGACATATAAAGGGATTTGTAGAGATGGCAAAGAAATATATGGTTACAGTTGTGAATCTTATAATGGAAGAGGCATTACTAGGAATACCCGGATACCCCTTCGAAACATTTACATGTTTCAGTTTCACTGTGTATTGTTAAAAGAAAACTGATTTCCCAATTAGTCCTTGCTCCAGGGTATGTATTTACCAGGTCTGATTCTCACATCTGTATGGTTTTACAGATGATGAGTGGGAGTAAGTTATTGGGAATTGGGTGATCATCCTCATTATATCGGGATTCGTTGTAATTAGTGATATTTGAGGAAATCGCCTGGGTTGTTTGCCGGACGGCAAATATTTGGTTTTGAATATCCGTTGTTATGCACCAATTTCAAATTGATATATCTGTACGTTTATTTTTATAAAGTGAGATATAACTTTTTGAAATTATGTCTATGACATTTACCTATATCAGTGGATGGTTAGGTAAGGAGTATTAAACAGCGGTGTAATTCTTCTTAACCATAAGTACAGTTTTCAACCTACGACATACAGGGAATGAGTCATTAGACTCAGAGGACTTATACAGAGTATTGTATATTGTCCAGTGTCCATGAGGACAGAGGGGTTGGTACTCGTACTATATTCTGTTTACTTGTGACTTCTCTAGTTCTTATACATGTGTTTCGTAGAAATGCTAGGTCTAAGTTTTGAGAAGTTATAGGTATAAGAATAAAGTAGAGAACCAGGCGTTGCAAGTATCAGGATTCTTCTAGGTGATCGAAGATGTAGATACTTGTGTATGGTATTAAGTTAATAGTAATGATTAAGAGAACTTGCTTCTCTTTCAGATTACTCATAATTGGAAGCATTCCTAAGTTGAGTAATGCTGATCGGCCTCTCTCCATTTAGTTGACATGCACTGGAGACAGCTACATGATTTGAATCTGGTTCCAATTAAATCAGTGCCTCTATTTCTATATTGGATATAGAATAGCTCATATCTTAACAATATTAAGGTACGGGGAGTTGTCCGGCTTATGCTTAAAACCAGACTCTGGATAACTCAAGGCACGTTTCTGTAATGGCTGTTTGTGGGTTGACCCGGGATATGACGAGGGTTGATTTTCTACTATCTGGAAGATCAATAGTGATATTTGTTAGTGTATATGCCCTAGGGGCTGTTATTGTATCATACTAGCTTATATATTACTTAATGGAAGCTTGGGATATTCACAGTTATATAACAGTCTTGCTAAACAAGGTATTATGCTACTTGGTTTTCTCTATCATAATATGTGTGTACGTATTGATAGAGCCCTTAGGATCTTGCTTGACTACCAGCGTTGTGATGGCAGTCACACTAGTGGGGGCTGGGTAGTCTACAAGCACATCCTTTTTCAGGTCCCTAGTCGTAGGATTATCGAGACAGGGCATCGATACTCCGGAGTAGACTAGTGTGTACGCTTCTCATCCCAGTTGGGGAGATGGTCTATCCCACAGCCGTCAGTACGTCGTACTAGAGATAGTATACAGGTGCTCGTTGGGTTACGGGTACACCAGACAGGACTCACAGGGAACTGTTGGTTGGTGTTATACCCGTCGTCCGTTAACAGTTCCCAGGTGATATGAGTACAGCATAGTCCGCAGACTTGACACTGCTGCTTCACCTCGAGTGTGTTCCCACTGTTCTTAGATAGCTACCCTACCATGGCTTAAAAGAGTCGTGCAAACAGGTAGCAGTTGGGTGCAGTCCCGAAGCACTTGGAGGCAGTAGCGGTTAGACAGGATTCGTCTCTCCCAGTATTGGGAGTTGATATCGCGCTGTGTCAGAGAGCCATTACGCAAAGTCCCTGGCCAGGACAAGCGAGATTTACTGGTAGGTTTTCCAGTAGTTTCTCAAGGTGTAATGGGAAATGCTCCGACACGACTTATACCGCTATTAGGGGACTGACGCTTGCCGCCCCCTAGGCCCGATATGCGATAGTCATAGACGAACAGATCCAACTGTACGGAGATTGTCGCATCAGGCTCAGTAGGAGTTCGGATGGGTTTCCTCATCGGCCTTCTTATCGACAACTACCTGGGGACCGTTACGTACAGCTAGTGCCGCTTGCGGTCTATGGTTAAACCCACTGCCAGCGTAGTAGTCGAGTCTTTAGAGTTCCACACAGAGAGTTTCCCTGCTCCAGGAGAAACGATATAGAGGTCGTATGGTTTTACGACAAAGGTTCGGACACATACATGTGTTTACGCACGTACGACGTTCGGATAATTTTTACTAGTCGACTTTGGTTTAAGCCGGATTCTAGTATCGGATTATTGGATTTATACAGTCTAAAGTTTTTCCGTGTTTTCACGGATAGGAGGGGCATTCTCGTAATTTGGCGGGAAGCTTCTAGAAGTATGGTGACTTGAGGGTTTAGGTGGCATTTACATTAAATGCATTTGTGACTCATTAGATGAATCATTCAAGTGAGTTAATGAAGCATTTATTGCTTAATGACTCACTTGATGATTCATTGCATATATTAAATGAAGCATGATGATAAATCATTTAGATTTATTTATTTGATTTTCTTTATGCTTCATGATATATTAGAAGTGAGAAACATTTTCATATCATGATCTTGCTCACCTTCTCTCTCCTCAAGCTCTCTCTCTTCAAACCCTAATCCTACCCTCTCATGTGTTGAGATCAAGGATTAGCTAGACTATTTAATCCATAACCATACTCTATATCATCTAGGTGACTTTGATTAGCAACTAAAGAAACCTAGTTACCTCAAGATTAGAGGCAAAGCTTGGAGTAGAAGCTCTCGGGTGGATCGTCTATTATATAGAGGAGGCCGACGAGGAGGTGGATAACGAGAAGACGAAGGACTAGGTTCTTTAGGTATAATCTCTTTTCATAGTAGTTAACAACTCCTATGTTAGTGTTAGTTATAGTTTAGCAAAGATCCTTTCGGTTGGTCGATGTTAGTTTAAAGAAAAAGATTGTTTTTCATATTTCCGCCTTCCCGTAACTCGTGGGGTGTCAAACATCGACTTACAGTGGTATCAAAGCCTCGCTAAACAATAACTAACTTATTATCAAAGTCGTTACAATTTCGAATGCAAAACGAACCGGAAAAAACATCGAAATCACCAAGTTTATGTCGAATTTAAAATGAGGTCTAAAAATTTTTCAGGGACCTCTAAAAATACATGTAGAGAAATATAAGAATACTGGAGAAAATTGGGTGACTGAATCGGCCAGACAGCCGCGGAACCGCGGCCGATCCAAGCGATCCACCGCGGATCCGCAGCCGAGTTGAAGCCGATTCACCCCAATCTTCCCCAGTAACTCTTCTGTGATGTTTTTGTTTTTTCTGGAATGTTTATTTTCTGCTCAAGTCTCAGGTGCACAGAGAAGTTTTGGAGTAGAATCTATTGTGTTTGTTCGATCGAAATTCTATGATATTTGGCTAATTAGATTATATCTATGAACTGTATAATGTGTTCGTAAACCTCCCCTAACTGCTAGTATGTCGGTTGGTAGGAGGTTGCACATTTCTGTAATGATTTAACTGTTTGTGATTATGAACTTGATTGGATTGTTGTGATGATTAGCCGGGGTTTGAGATGGGTTTCTATATTCATTCATTCAATGTAATTGTAATATGTTGTAATATTATTTTGCGGGGCACATTCAGGTTGCGGTTGTAGCCACCGTTGTATTATTTTATTTTTCTGTTTTTGCTCCTAGGATAGACCCAAGGTGGGGTGCACAAACTACCGGGTACTTTGAAGTGTTTAGTGGCCTACTCACGTTGTTGAGGGAGACCACTTCACTTCGGCTACTTGGTGGGTAGTTTTCCGTACCCGTAGGGGTCTAGGGTGGGGTAATGGCTATTCATCACAACTGCGTAATCCGTCTTTCGTTGCAGGCTCAAAAGAAACGCGGATTGCTTGCATATTCAATAATGTTCATCTGTGATCTGGAATGCCTATTATTGCGTCTGACGAATGTACAATATCTATATATGATAGCTATTTAGACGTCACTTATGTTTTACACCCGCGCTAGCCCAGTCCCCGCTCTGTCGTTAGTTAAGTAACCTAACGGATGATGACGGGACCCCGTGGCGAATGCGGATGGCATAAGAGGACGTTGTATTTTCGTTGTCTGTAATGATAGGTTAATGATGGGATACATTATTATTAATGCAAAGAAAATAAACCAAAGTTGAATCGTTGGAACAGTTTAAAATAAACCATTCGGTTATTTTTAAAACAGAAGATATTTTTAATTGCGGAGCTTTAACCACTCCTTTTAAAAGCTATCAGGTTCCTTCGTTTATATCAAGTTCACTACGTTCACGGTTTCGCCAAAACCATTCGTAGCCCTCCGTCATTTCATTTGGGTATTCAGTAGTATTCAAGCTATGTATTTTGGCCAAAGTCAAGGCATAATGGTTGGTAGCTGCTGGGTATTCATTTGTTGCATAGATAGATGAGTTAGTTTGGGACAGTCGTATTATCATTTGACCAAAGTCAGGGGTATGTACGGATGGGTTCAAATTAACAAGATAATGATTGGTAGAACTTGACATGTGACTTATGGCATTTTGACCAAAGCCAAGGTCATAAGAGCATGGGGCAGAAATTTATATCGGGAATTTCTAAAGAAACTGAAATTTGCAAAGAGATGCATACCATTTGGAGTTTAATAAATGTTGGTAGAATTCCTTCAACTTTATCACACGATGATATTTGGATCCCGATCCTACTGTGAGTATATGCTACGCATCAGGAGATTCGTCACTTAACGATCGATGCTATAAACCAAGTAGGTATCGAGAAAGGTGTCAGCAGGGCTACGCCCCCAGAGAAAAGAGGTTATTTAATTAAGGAACTTCGCGAAAGCGTTGGAAAACCTCCTTCGATGTACTGACACTGGGCTGGCTGAACGGTTAAGCAAGTATTATACAGTGAGAATAGTCCTGGCTAGTTCTTCCTTTTTGGTATGAGGAGGGATTCGAGTCGAGAAACAGTAGGAGCCATCCAGCTTAGATAAACTAAAAACCACTCTAAACTTGCAAGAGCATCATGCTAAAGTGTTCTTTATCTCTCTCCTAATTGCAGCGACCCTGAAAATGACTGGACTTAAGTTACTATTAGAAAAAAAATACACCGACATGGCCAAACTATAAAGATTGGCTGCGGAATGTCAAAATGGCTTTGACCTATGACAAATTGGGGTATGTCCTCACCGCTAAGGCACCTGCTGTCCCTGGTCCCAAATCCAATAATGCGGATAAGGAAATCCGCAAAACCTGGGAGTTAGATTGCGCGAAGGCCAAGTGCATCGTGCTTGCCTCGATGAATAATGAACATCAGAGGAGGCACGAGGATATGGATTTAGATGCCATATTTCTCCATACAAAAGAACTTTATGGAGAGCAATCTCGTATAACAAGATACAAGATCTCAAAGAACTTGTTTCGGGCAAGGTTGGCCATTGGATCATCGGTAGGAGAACATGTCCTAAAGATGATTGGCTATATTGAAGAGCTCGCAGACCTTGGGACGACTTTGGATAATGAGCTCTATACAGACTTGATTCTACAGTCCCTTCCTTCCACCTACGCCCAGTTTATTCTGAATTTCAACATTCAAAGAAAAGAAGTTGAACTTCCAGAACTCCTTAACATGTTGAGAAGTGCAGAGGGCACCTTGCAGAAAGTAAGGGAAACACCCGCTATGTTTGTTCGCGGTGCTTCTTCTTCCGGGTCCAAGGCTCCGGCCAAAGTAAGGAAGAATAAGGCCGCCACCAAACATAGAGGAGGTGTTAGTAAGGTGGGAGTTAAGGGAAAGAAAAAGATTGCGGTTCCAGTAGTGGCCAAGGATGAGTGCTTCTATTGTCATAGGAAAGGGCACTGGAAGAAAGATTGCAAGGCCTGGATTGTCAAAAACCAGGAACCGAAGCAAGCTGTGGCTTCGACTTCAGATGTGTTTGTAATTGAGAATTGTCTGTCAATCAACTCTACTTCCTGGGTATTGGATACCGGATCAGGATCTCATATATGCAATTCATTGCAGGCACTGAGAAACCGTAGAGTGCTGAAGGATGGTGATATGACCCTAAAGGTTGCTAACGGAGCTAGCATGGGAGCTGTGTCCCTCGGGGATTATCACCTGGGATTGACGAGTGGACACATTTTGGTTTTACATAACTGTTTTTGTGTACCTAGTTTAACGTGTAATATCATATCAGTTTCCTTGTTATCAAATAAAGGTTATGATTTCATGTTTGTAAGCGATGTTGTTAACATCCACCTTAATCATAGTTTGATTGGGTCCGGTACACAGGATAACGGTATATATGTCTTAAACCGATTACAAATTTTCAATGTCCAGAACACACTAAAAAGAAAGTCTCCAGATTTAAATAAGGCTTTCTTATGGCATTGTAGACTAGGTCACATCAATGAGACAAGGTTAACTAAGTTACATAAAGAAGGATATTTTGATTCGTTCGAATATCAATCTTATGCCACTTGTTAATCATGTCTCAAAGGAAAGATGATAAAGACTCCATTCACTGGACATGGAGTAAGAGCGAGCGAGCTCTTAGGACTCATACACAGCGATGTATGTGGTCCAATGTCTATACATGCAAGAGGTGGTTTTTCCTATTTCATTACTTTTACGGATGATTACTCTAGGTACGGATTCATTTTCTTGATGAAACATAAATCCGAGGCTTTTGAGAAATTCCAAGAGTATAAAAATGAAGTAGAAAACCAAACCGGCAAAAGTATCAAGACACTAAGATCTGATCGGGGTGGTGAATACTTAAGTGCCGAGTTCCTAGGTTACCTAAAAGAGAAAGGAATTCTCTCTCAGCTTACTCCTCCATACACTCCACAGCATAACGGTGTATCGGAGAGACGGAATCGAACCCTATTGGATATGGTACGTTCCATGATGAGTAATGATGAGTTACCGCGATCTTTCTAGGGTTATGCGCTAGAATCAGCGGCATATCTTCTGAACAGGGCTCCTACCAAGACTGTGCCTACCACGCCATATCGGATGTGGAGTGGGAAGAAACCCCATCTTCAGCATCTGAAGATATGGAGATGTCCAGCTTTTGTTAAAAAGCAGCATGCGGACAAGCTTGAGGCACGATCAGTACAGTGTAAGTTTGTGGGATATCCAAAGAACTCTAAGGGATATTATTTCTATTACGCATAGGAACAAAAGGTTTTTGTTTCTCGTAATGACCATTTTCTAGAACAACAGTTTTTAGAAAAGGAAACAAGTGGGAGCGAAATAGAACCGGAAGAAATTCCAGAACCACGAACTACTACTGAAAGTTTGGTAGAACAAGTAGTTCAAGAAAAACAGGACATTCCCTCACCCCTCCGCAGGAGTAGTAAGCCGTCTCATCCGCCTGAGAGATACTACGGTTTTCTCATAGATGGGGATAGAGAGGATTGCGTCATTGATGTTGATGAACCTACTAGCTTCCAGCAGGCCATCCAGAGCGGGGACTCGGTACGATGGCTAGATGCAATGCGGACCGAAATGGAGTCCATGTACACCAACAAAGTATGGACTTTGGACTTTGCTCCAGGTAGGGTAAAACCCATAGGTTGCAAATGGATTTTCAAGAAAATGATTGGTGTAGATGGACAGGTGGAAACCTATAAGGCTAGACTTGTTGCAAAGGGTTTTCGTCAAAGACCTGGTTTGGACTATGACGAGACTTTTTCTCCAGTGGCTATGTTCAAATCCATTCGGGTCCTTCTTGCTATTGCCGCCTTCCATGATTATGAGATCTGGCAGATGGACGTAAAGACGGCTTTTCTAAATGGTAATTTAGAAGAGTGCGTCTATATGGATCAGCCAGAAGGCTTCAATAAGAGTGGGAGCAGCGGGAAAGTATGCAAGTTGCTTAAGTCCATTTATGGACTAAAGCAGGCATCGTGGAGTTGGAACATTTGTTTTGATGAAACGGTCAAAGAATAGGACTTTATCAAAAATCCAGATGAACCATATATATATAGTAAAATTGTAGCACGAACTGTCGTATTCCTCGTCTTGTACGTGGATGGCATTCTATTAATAGGAAATGACATTCCTATGCTACAATCTATCAAAGAATTCTTGTCACACAGGTTCTCCATGAAAGACCTGGGTGATGCCTTTTACATTCTGGGGATCTGGATCTATCGTGATAGATCCAAGAGGATGTTGGGACTTTCACAGTCAATATATATCAACACTATACTAAAAAGATTCAGTATGGAAGATTCAAAGCGCGGTAATCTACCGGCTTGTCACGGAATCACCCTCTCCAAAGAGATGTCTCCCAAGACTGATTTGGAAAGGGAACGCATGTCTATTATACCCTACGCTTCTGCGGTAGGCTCTATAATGTATGCGATGTTGTGCACCAGACCAGATGTAGCTTACGCACTGAGCGTGGTAAGCCGATATCAGTCAGACCCAGGGGAGAAGCACTGGATAGCAGTAAAGAACATTCTCAAGTACCTAATAATGACTAAGGAGATGTTCTTGGTTTACGGCGGAAAAGACCTCAAGATCGAGGCCTTTGCTGATTCTGGCTTTTAGAGTGATAAGGATGACTCCAAGTCCATGTCAGGTTATGTCTTTACCCTTAATGGAGGGGCGGTGTGCTGGAAGAGCTCTAAGCAGGACACCGTTGCAGACTCGATGATGGAAGCGGAGTATATTGCTGCTTGCGATGCCGCAAAAGAAACGGTATGGATGAAGAAGTTCCTAACAGAACTTCAGGTGGTTCCTACCATTGTTGATCCAATACCTCTGTATTGCGACAACAATGGAGCTATAGCTTTAGTGAAGGAACCCAGGTCCCATCAGAAGTCCAGACACATCTTAAGGCGGTATCACCTGATCAGGGAGATCATAGATCGCCGGGAGATCGAGGTCCGAAGTGTTGCTACAGAGGAGAACATTGCTGATCCATTCACAAAGGCCCTACCTTAGATTCATTTCGAGAGGCTACTTGAGATCATCGGTCTACGATATGCCAGTACATGGCCCTAGTGCAAGTGGGAGATTGTTAGTGTATATGCCCTAGGGGCCATTATTGTATCATACTAGCTTGTATATTACTTAATGGAAGCTTGGGGTATTCACAGTTATATAACAGTCTTGCTAAACATGGTATTATGCTACTTGGTTTTCTCTATCTTAATATATATGTACGTATTGATAGAGCCCTTAAGATCTTGCTTGACTACCAGCGTTGTGATGGCAGTCACACTAGTGGGGGCTGGGTAGTCTACAAGCACATCCTTTTTCAGGTCCCTAGTCGTAGGATTATCGAGACAGGGCATCGATACTCCGGAGTAGACTAGTGTGTACGCTTCTCATCCCAGTTGGGGAGATGGTCTGTCCTACAGCCGTCAGTACGTCGTACTGGAGATAGTATACAGGTGCTCGTTGGGTTACGGGTACACCGAACATGACTCACAGGGAACTGTTGGTTGGTATTATACCCGTCGTCAGTTAACAGTTCCAGGTGACATGAGTACAGCATAGTCCGCAGTCTTGACACTGCTGCTTCGCCTCGAGTGTGTTCCCACTGTTCTTAGATTGCTACCCTACCACGGCTCAAAGGAGTCGTGCAAACAGGTAGCAGTTGGGTGTAGTCCCGAAGCACTTGGAGGCAGTGGCGGTTAGACAGGATTCGTCTCTCCTGGTATTGGGAGTTGATATCGTGCTGTGTCAGAGAGCCATTACGCAAAGTCCCTGGCCAGGGCAAGCGAGATTTACTGGTAGGTTTTCCAGTAGTTTCTCAAGGTGTAATGGGCTATGCTCCGACACGACTTATACCGCTATTAGGGGACTGACGCTTGCCGCCCT
This sequence comes from Agapanthus africanus, assembly GCA_030015575.1. NCBI lineage: Eukaryota > Viridiplantae > Streptophyta > Magnoliopsida > Asparagales > Amaryllidaceae > Agapanthus > Agapanthus africanus. The sequence goes on from CM057339.1 coordinate 726,915,700, forward strand.
CCTAGGCCCGATATGCGATAGTCCTAGACGAACAGACCCAACTGTACGGAGATTGTCACATCAGGCTCAATAGGAGTTCGGATGGGTTTCCTCATCGGCCTTCTTATCGACATCTACCTGGGGACCATTACGTACAGCTAGTGTCGCTTGCGGTCTGTGGTTAAACCCACTGCCAGCGTAGTGGTCAAGTCTTTAGAGTCCCACACAGAGAGTTTCCCTGCTCCAGGAGAAACGATATAGAGGTCGTATGGTTTTACGACAAGGGTTCGGACGCATACGCGTGTTTACGCACGTACGACGTTCGGACAGTTTTTACTAGCCGGCTTTGGTTTAAGCCAGATTCTAGTATCGTATTATTGGATTTATACAGTCTAAAGTTTTTCCGTGTTTTCACGGATAGGAGGGGCATTCTCGTAATTTGGCGGGAAGCTTCTAGAAGTATGGTGACTTGAGGGTTTAGGTGGCATTTACATTAAATGCATTTGTGACTCATTAGATGAATCATTCAAGTGAGTTAATGAAGCATTTATTGCTTAATGACTCACTTGATGATTCATTGCATATATTAAATGAAGCATGATGATAAATCATTTAGATTTATTTATTTGATTTTCTTTATGCTTCATGATATATTAGAAGTGAGAAACATTTTCATATCATGATCTTGCTCACCTTCTCTCTCCTCAAGCTCTCTCTCTTCAAACCTTAATCCTACCCTCTCATGTGTTGAGATCAAGGATTAGCTAGACTATTTAATCCATAACCATACTCTATATCATCTAGGTGACTTTGATTAGCAACTAAAGAAACCTAGTTACCTCAAGATTAGAGGCAAAGCTTGGAGTAGAAGCTCTCGGGTGGATCGTCTATTACATAGAGGAGGCCGATGAGGAGGTGGATAACGAGAAGACGAAGGACTAGGTTCTTTAGGTATAATCTCTTTTCATAGTAGTTAACAACTCCTATGTTAGTGTTAGTTATAGTTTAGCAAAGATCCTTTCGGTTGGTCGATGTTAGTTTAAAGAAAAAGATTGTTTTTCATATTTCCGCCTCCCCGCAACTCGTGGGGTGTCAAACATCGACTTACAATATTGTTCTTGACTCGCTACAGTTTTGATAAAAATGGATTTTTTCAGAAAACAGTAGTGGGAGTATGGTTGAACTGGAAGTGATTCCAGAACCGCAAACGATTACTGAAAATTTGATAAGAACCTAAAGATTCAATCTTGTTTGACATTCCATTGGCCACTCCGCAGATATGGTGGGTAACCTTAGGCACCCGAGAGGTACTCTGGTAGTCTCAAGGACGGTGACAGGGAGGTTCTTGTTTACCCAGACTTGCCATTGCTGTTGTTCCAGACTGTGAGACCCGGCAGGAGGATGAGTATAGCGTCGTTCTAAACTAGCTTTAGAAGTGTACGTGTATATGACTCTGCCTGAGGGTTGTCATAGTTAGTAGGAGCAGCGGAAGCATAGTGGACAAGTAGCTTATGTCTATTTATGGACTAAAGCAGATATAGCGGACATAGATCATCTATTTCTGATGTGACAGTCATAGGTCTGACTTCATCAGAATAGGGGATGGATCTGTTAAGAAGGTAGTAGGGTGTGATGTCCTGGTATTTGGATGACATACACAGAGTAGGAAGTGATATTCCTATACTACGATCGGTTATACTTTGGTTGTCATACAGTGGTTTCTCCACATGGGAAGTGGATATTATATCAGATATTCTGGTTACTACATCTATGGCTTTAGATCTTGATTTGGGTAATTTCCCAATATGGGTACTTAGACAACATTCTAAAGGTGTTTTAGAATGGATGACTCCTGGCACGGTAGTGTAGCTGCAGGTAATGGATTCACCCTCTCTAAAGGTGTCTTGCAGACTAAAGGGGAGAGGGATGTGCATGATTGGCAGATCACTTGCTTAGGTAATTGAGTCAATCATGAGATGTCAAGTACCACACCAGATGTTGTTTTTTGCACTAGATGCAATAAGTTGATATTAATCCTATCTTGGAGAAACGTTCGGAAGCAGTTTTAGAACACAAGTGGATGTTCTAGGGGAATGATAATGGCAGCCTCCTTTAGGAGACAATTATCATTCCAGGCTTCCAAGAAAACCTGGATGACAGAGTGGCAGTCAGAGTTATAGTTTTCCCTCTGACGAGGGGCAGTATTTTGGACAGGTGGTCCAAGTGGATACTGAGGTGAGGGGCAGTATTTTGGACAGGTGGTCCAAGTGGATACTGAGGGAAGTGTGGCGCAGAATACTGATTAAGTTCAGTTTACGATACAGTCTAAGAAGTTTGGATTTGGAGTTCATTTATGAACTAGGTCCCATTAGATATCCAGACATATTCTAAGACAGGAATTGCTCTTTTCGGGAGATGGCTTTCTCCGTGAGCTTGAGATAAAGAGAGACATAGAAAGAAACATCAGGGCGGATCTACTCACTGAGGCTATTCCTCGAACGCAATAGTTTCGCAAACGGACTTTGTGAGACTGATTAGTAGAGGAATTGGGTGTCCGGTATCACACGGGCTGTGAGTATGCGACATCGCAATAATTAGCCTTGAGTGCAAGTGGGAGATTGTTTGATATAGTGCCCTCAGAGTCAATTATTGGATCACAGGCACGTGATTGCAATGATTGAGGGAGGACCTATACCGGTAGGACAGTCTTACTCAAGATGATAGTATGCTATCTGGTTTATCATTATCATCGTGTACAACTTTAGGTAACCTTACAGGTCACTATTGCGCATTGATAGTGCCCTTAGGATTTTTGCTTGACGGCCAGCAGTATGATGGCGATCATATATGTGGGAGCTGGGGTCTATAAGCACATCCTTAAAAGGTCCCTAGTCATAGGAGTTTTCGAGACAGGGCATCGATACTCCGGAGTACACTAGTGTATACAGTCGAGACCCCGACGAGGGGCGGTGGCCGGTCTCACAATCCATTGGTGTCAGTTGGTTCACCTAAGATGTATACAGGTGCTCATTGGGTTATGAGTACACCGGACAGGACTCGCCGGGAACATGCTAGTTGGTATTATACCTGATGTCAGATAGCAGTTCCCTGGTGACATGTGTACAGGTTAGTTCATCGACCTGAGATCGTCATTTGTCTCGTGTGAGTTCCCACTGTGCTTTGATTACTACCCTACCACGGCTCAAAGGAGTCGTGCAAACAGGTTTTAGTTGGGTATAGTCCCGAGCCACATGGAGGCAGTAAGCGGATCGGCAGGGGTTTCGTCTCTCCCGGTATTGGGGGTGAGATCGCGCTGTGTCTAGGAGAGCCATTACACGCCAAGGCAGGAGATTTACTGGTAGGTATTCCAGTAGTATCTCAGGGTGTTCTGGGCTACACTCCGACACGACTTGTACCGCTTTTGGGGGTCTGACTTTTACTAACCCCTAGGCCCGCCATGCGATGCTCATAGACGAACGGACCGGACTGTTTGGATATTGTCACTGACAGGTTCAGTAGGGTGTCAGGATGAGTTCGCTCATCGACCTCCCTTTTGGTCAATACCTGGTGGCCCGTTACGTACGGCCAGTACCTCTGACGAGCTAGTGGTTAAATCCACAGCCAAAGTATTGACGAGTCTTTAGAGTCCCCCACAGACAGTTTCAAGTTTTGGGCGAAACGTTGTAGAGGTCGTATGGTATTATGGCAGGGTTCGATCATATACGTGCAGTGGTGCACGGATCATGATCGGACGGATCATACTAGTGGGCTTTGGTTTAAGCCGGATCCTAATATTAGATTTGTTGGATTACTTTAGTCTCATCGCATTCGCATTTGGTCGGAATGCGGATGCAGGTATGTATATACAGGTGAGGGGTATCCTTGTGATCCGCCACGAGTTTACTTTAGATGTTGCCGTATCTTTTTATTGTTGCAAACATTTGGATTAATGTTTGCATATGGAAATTGTGAGCTAGAAATCATCATGAGGTGCATTTAATGTGACACATGCAACCTAGTGACTCATGGTCTCTTTGATTGTGCATATGTCACATTGTGTGATGGATGTGTGGGTTGAAATGAGAGGAGGAGAGAGAAGGGCAGCCATGTATGAGGGTTAGCTCTTATATTTTTCATTCTAACACAACTCTCTCTCTCTCATTTTATCACACATACAACAAAAGAAAAAGAAAGCTTCTTCTTCTTCCTCTAGCTCACAACCTCCATTGATGGCTTCATCTTCAACCTCCATCCATGCAATGGATGCAAGAGACAAAGTTGTCACAACATTCTCTACTTCACCTTGGACACGTCAGCTAGCGAACTTCGTGCCCGAGTTGCTTCGGATAAAGAGAGAGCCCGTAAAAAGACTCGAAGATGTGGTGCTCTTTCCGACGAGGAGATCGAGACCGGAGATGCCGCGAGGAGCTTGGGATGGTGGCCAAAGACCGAAGGACACGGATCAATCGGTATAGCTTTCCAACCCTTTCTCTAGTTTCTAGTTGTAGGTTAATGGTTCGATCCAGGATTTAAAGTATGCGATAGCGCCGGTTTCTAGTTTGAAAAAGTTTTCGTTTCCGCATTTTGGCATCGGACAGACGGCCGGGGCGCTACCGTGCACTTACAGGATCATGCGGCTGCGCTGCTTTAATGTTATCGATCAAGGATGACTGTACATGCAATTGCATCAGTTGTCTCGAAGAATATGGTAGTACGATCTCCAACTCGAACCTCTGAAGATCAGCTATAATCTCCTTCTATGCTGTCAACATCCGTATTGCTGGCAACCGACTTAGAGCATCCGACACTATATTAACCTTCCCCCGATGGTATTTTAGATCAAGATCATAGTTAGCCATCAGCTCCAACCATCTACGCTGCCTCATGTTGAGATCTTTCTGTGTGAACACATATTTTAAGCTTTTGTGATCGGTAAATACTTCTACCCTTTCGCCCAATAAGTAGTGTCTCCAAATTTTCAAAGCAAAAATCACTGTTGCTAGCCCCAAATCATGAGTTGGGCAGTTCTTCTCATGAGTCTTCAATTGTCTCGATGCATAAGCTATAACCTTCCCATGCTGCATTAGAACACATCCTAAGCCTTTCCCAGATACATCGCTGTGAATAACCAACCCTCCGGAATTGTTTGACACGGTCAGAATAGGAGCGGTGGTAAATCTTTACTTCACCGCTTCAAAAGCTGACGCACACTTCTCGGTCCATGTGAATGGTACCTCCTTTCGTGTTAGCTTGGTCAATAGTTCTGCTATTCGAGCGAAGTTCTCCATGAACCTTCTATAGTATCCGGCAAGACCAAGAAAACTTCTGATCTCCCCTACCTTCTTTGGAATTGGCCAATCATGAACAACTGCAATCTTTTCAGGGTCAACGACAATTCCATCTTCAGATACAACATGACCCAAGAACTTCACTTCTTCGAGCCAAAACTCGCACTTGCTCATCTTAGCATATAACTTTTCTTGTCTTAACGTCTTCAATGCGATTCTCAAGTATTTTGCATACTCTTCCTTGCTCCTCAAATAGACCAGAATATCATCAATAAACACCACCATGAACTGGTCCAAGTATGGCTAAAAGATTCGGTTCATTAAGTCCATAAATATTGCTGGTGCGTTAGTAACTCCAAATGGCATCACCAAGTACTCGTAATACCCATATCGAGTTCGGAACAATGTCTTGCAAATATCTTCTGATTTCACTCGAACTTGATGATATCCGGATCTCAAATCAAATTTCGAGAATACCCTCACGCCATTGAGTTGATTGAATAATTCGCCGATGGGAAGGATGGGTACTTGTTCTTAATAGTCACCTGATTTAACTCGTGATAGTCGATGCACATCCTCCGCGTGCCTCTTTCTTTTTGACTAGAAGAACTGGAGCTTCCCACAGTGAACCATTGCTGTAAATCCAACCCTTCTTTAGTAATTCAGAAACTTTCCTTTTTACCTCTTCCAGTTCCACCGGTGCCATCGAATAATAAGCTTTCGAAATTAGCGCTGCTACAGGAAAAAGATCAATCGCAAACTCCATATCTCGTTTAGACGGTAAACTCGAGATGTCCTTAAACACATCCATGAAATCCCGAATTGCTATCAACGCTTCATCTGCAACTTGTTTACGAACTTCACCCTTCAGTAAACGGTTCCCTTCAACATGAATTTTCAAGTTTGTTCTAAGACTTATGGGTTATTAGCCCACCACTCTTCCGCTACACTACTCTGATAATTGGAGGCGGGTCTGTCAAAACTTCTTCAATCAAATATCTTATATCGGATCGTCCTTGAAGCGGTCTGTACCATCTCCCGTTGGGGTTAATCTCGAACTACTGCAATCTTCAAAAACTTCTCATGTATTTCTCCTTATTCTTCGAAACGCAAACGAATTGGTTCTTACTAGACAAGAGGAAAGATATGTCGTGGTTGCTGGATTCAAGCTCACAATAAAACATAAACTTATAAGTGTAACGACCCTGAATTTTCTGTACAAAATTTTTTATTTTTAAAGTACAGAAAGGAGTTTGCAAGCCTGACTACAACTTAAAAGTTATTTTTGTTTAACAACAGCAAGAAAGCACTTGTAGTTCATTGGTAAAGCCTTGCACTGCTGTGACGTAGCCCTGTGTTCAATACCCTCAGCCACATATTATTTTTTAATGATTTTTCTTTTAAACTTTTTGGAAGCCCAAAAGTTAACACGTGTAATACACGTAAAAATGAAAAGTCAGGGAAATCTAACATGTGCAAAATATTGTATGAACTAAGAGGGACACGTGAACACAATCCTATGGCCCAACTGCATAGAATGGTCGGCGGGATCGGGAATTCCACCGGCGCCGACGGGTTAACCATGGGTAAAAGCCCCTGTGCTTTGCCTACATGACCCTTTGGCCTACCCCCATTACCTCCATACTGTTTGTTTTCTCTGCAAATTAATAGAGACTTCAATTTCATCCTTAATTCCAATTTTAAATGCTTTTTAATTCTTTCTTCAATTCTGAAACCCTAATTTCACACTAAAAATAAACCCCATACCCTAGCCCTTCTTCATTCTGAAAATTCTAGGAAAAAATATCAAATTTTCTTAAGTACAAGTGGATTAGAAGTGAAGTTAGCCTAAGGTCAACTTTCGGCGAGGAAATGAAGCATTTCCGGCGGTCCCGCGACATCACGACAATCTCAACCTCTCTCTATTTTTAAACCACGTCACTTGATAGTCCCTGTTTCCCCAATATTTAACCTAATAAAGAGCAAAGCTCTGTCGGAACTTAATGAGGCAGCGTCTCACGTGCTCTCCATGAGGGTGCCAATGCCAGAGCCAATCTGATAGGATTAAATCCTATGGTAGCGCCTCATGTGTTCCCCACGCGGGCGCCAATGTGCAAAGCAAAAGAGTACCCCATTTAAGAACTAAATTCTTAAGTGGCATCCACGCGCGTAGCACGTGAGCGCCGGTGCACAGGTAGAATTAAATTCTACAATATTCTCTGTTAAACTGAGCCGTTGGATCAAAAATCCAACGGAGATGATAAAACATCAAAATACAGAATTAAATTCTGGTGGGAGAAAAAACATCCCCTAAATCTTTCTAAAATAAGAAAGCTATTTTCGGTTGGATAAAAGATCCATTTAAATTCTATTCTTGACTATATTCCCTCAATCTTTCTAAAAAAAATCGCACTCTGTAAAACAGAGAACCGATGGATTAAAAATCCAATGGTGGTTAAAAATCACCCTTTTACAGAATGAATTCTTTACCTAGAAAATATGTCTCTAATCTTGTTAAAAACAAGAACAATATCTTCTGTAAAACAGAGACGCTCGGATCAAAAATCCAACGGTGGGTAAAATTCCTCAAATCAATTTTGAGGCCAATTAAACCTATTGGGATCTCTCAATGAGAGATTTTCTCACAACTAATTAACGATTTGCCTTTACTATATAAAGGACCCGAGACTTCAAGTCTCAGAGAGACAGAACCCCCCACAAGCTTCTGCAAAAAAAAGGGACAGTGAGCTCTGGAGAGAAAAGAGAATTTAATTCTCAAAAAAGAAGACTTGCTTCATTGAAAAATTAGGTAAAAAGGAAACAAAGAGATGATATTGTCTCTCTTTTACCTATTTGAGGGTTTAACCCTTCGCATAAGAACCGAGTTCTTTCCCTGAATCTGAGATCCACAAGACGAATCTCGCATAAGTTGCGAATTTAATTCTCATCGGGAAGATCTTGTTCTTGAGAATCAAATATTCAGAGAAGAATAAAGAAGAACATAAAAAGAACGGAGTTCATAATACTCCAGGAATTCAGAGTTTAGCTCCTTAAAGAATCCGATTCAAAATCCTCAAAACAGTGATTTTTAGTGGTCAAAACACCATTAAAGGAGGTTTAACCTCCCCGCACAAGATAAAAAATAGCGCCTCACGTGCTCCCCACGTGGACGCCCTCTTTAAATAGCGCCTGCAGGGGCTTGCGCCTGCACAGAAGAGCATCCCCACAATAAAAAAACCCCTCATAAAAATGAGGGGAAATCTGATGAAGTCTGCTATAACGGCCGCATCTGTCCAAACCTTCGATATACGGTGCTGTAAATCAACTTGGTATCTTCGGAGAGGTGGACGGATAAAACAAAATAGCATCTGCCCCTAAAATTCAGGCCAGACGTCGCAACGTCCCGGTCCGTCTTTCGGTGGTAAACAGATTTTGGCACGCTCGGTGCGACATTTTCCTCTTTCCACTCCATACTCCGTGTGTAATGTCCGTGAACAAAATCGGTTGCCCTTGGATTCAAGGCACTAAGATTTGGTGTCTTTCTCCTGTTTAGAAGAGAATATCAATGGCTTTCAGCTGCACAACTTGCAACAGCAACTCCCGCTCCGCCCCAGCTGGAGTAATGACTTACGGGCCCAACGCGGCCTCCATCTTTTCAATGCCGGTGGGGTAAGTAACTCAAGCCACGACTGGATTGCTCTTCGGGACCATGCTCCTGCCAATGAGTTTCAGTGTCCCGGCGTCGCAAGAGGAAGCTCCCAAGAATTCGACCTTCGATCGACTTGCAACCACAATAGCCCCTCTCAATGGGCCGTCCAAATCTAATGTCTCAGTCTTCATCAGGCTGAGCCGAAGCTCAAACGGGCCCGTAAAGAGGCTCGTGATACGTGAAGGGGCTATACCAAAACAGATAGCCCTTTCAACTCCTCTTGTAGGTGAAGTCGTCAAAAGTTCTTCCCCTACCAGAAGATCGGTCTTTGAAAGATTGACCGTTCCTTCCCAAACTCTGCTAAGGACATCAGTCTTCAATAGGTTGACGCCAATAAAAGCCTCTCACCAAAGCCAGGGGCACGAAGAAGCTGCTTCCAAATATGAGGCGGTCCCATTTGCAAGACACGCTCGACGTCGCCACTGGCACGGAGTGAGAAAATCTGGGGGCAATTCCTCCTCTGGACTTACTCCACCAGCTCCAATGGTGGAAGTTGACGCTGCTGTTCCAACCGGGAACATCTTTGATCTGCTCAGGAGGGTGCGAAAGAACTCTCCAACCACAGTGCTGAAGAAATCTCCCTTGCCTGCAGAAGCCATAATCCAGGCAAAGCCGGAACGTCCCCATCAACGGCTCTCCTCCCAAATTCACAGAATCTGGCGAAAAGTCTAAGACTCTGTGATCGACAAAAACTACTCTCATCGACCGAAGAAATTGAATGTTTGACAGGAGAAAGACCATCCCTCCATTATACAACAAGGGACGTCTTCTACACAGGTGCCTGTTACAACAGCTCTTTCAACTTCAATCTCCCACAAAAGGATGAGGCTGGAGAAAATCCCACCGCCTGCGGCAAATTCCACAGGCAATGGACCTAAACTCCCCAAGTCTGGGGCATGATCGTGGATACGGTCTACATGGATTCCGGGGAAGAGGAAAGTTATGCTTTCGTAGGTCATCGACCGCAAACTCGGTCGTTGACAAAAGCTCAGGAGCAACAACAAAAGCTCCAGGAAATGCTGATCAAAATTTTAGCACTTACCGGGCAGAAAGAAAGTTCGGAATCAGTATCCAAACAGCGCTAAGAGCAGGTGACCGATACAGAGTCTCTGCGAAGGGTGCTTGAAAGAAAAGACAAGTAGGCCACGGAACAAGCTGCTAACATAAAACAGATGGCGTTTTTGTTCCAGGACATGGTTAGAATGATGATCCAACCAGAACCCCCAGCCGAAAATCCGCCGATAATCATCGATGATGACAGAGGGGAAACATCAAACCCCCTTCCGGCTTTATCAGCGGCCAAAGTGGAAACAATCTCTAAAGCTGCTATGGATGATTATATAGCTCAACAAATACGAGCTCATCAAGCCAATGAAGCGGCAGGCGAAATTGTCAGAATTGGGCGAACGTATCCAGGCTGGTATGACCAAATCAAATACCCACCGGGATATACGATCCCCAAGTTCCATGTGTACAAGGGGATAGGCAACCCACTGTAAGTCGATGTGCAACACCCCACGAGTTGCGGGGAGGCGGAAATATAAAAAACGATCTTGTTCTTGAAGCATATATCGACTAACCGAAGATATTTGCTAAACGATAATTAACAACTACCATAGAAGTTCTTAGCTACTATGTAAAGAGATTATACCTAGTGATACGTGTCCTTCATCTTTACGATCTCTTCATCCTCCTCAGCCTCCTCCAAGTGATAGATGATCCACCCGAGAACCCTAATCCAAGCTTCACCTCAAAACTTAAGGTAACTAAGTTTTTCTAGTTGCTAATCAAAGGAACTTAGATCATATAGAGTTAGGTTATGTGATGTTTAGTCTTTTCTAATCCTTGTTCTCAACTCATGAGTGGTAGGATTAGAGCTTGAAGAAAGAGTGAGCTTGAGGAGAGAGAAGGTGAACTAGAATTATGAAAATGAAATTGTTTCTCACTTGATATATGAAGCATAATGAATAAATCAATAAATGAATAATAAGAGATTATTCATCATGCTACATAAATGTATTATGAGTGATTCACTATATGAGTCATTAAGCATTTAATAATGCATTAATGACATAGTGAATCACACATTATGAGTCACAATATCATTAATGACAATGCCACCTAAACCCCTCAAGTCACCATGCTTCTAGAAGCTTCCCGGAAATTACGAGAATGCCCCTCCCATCCGTGAAAACACGGAAAACTTTAGACTGTATAAATCCAATAACCTGATACTAGAATCTGGCTTAAAACAAAGCTGTCTAGTAAAAACTGTCCGAATGTCGTACGTGCGTTTAAACACGTATTCGTCCGAACCCTTGTCGTAAAACCGTACGACCTCTATATGGTTTCGCCTGGAGTTGGGAAAACTCTGTGTGGGACTCTAAAGACTCGACTACTACGCTGGCAGTGGGTTTAACCACAGACCGCAAGCGGCACTAGCTGTAAACGGTCCCCAGGTAGATGTTGATAAGAAGGCCGATGATGAAACCCATCTAAACTCCTACTGAGCCTGTCCGTGACAATATCCGTGCAGTCCGGTCTGTTCGTCTAGGAGTATCGCATGTATGGTCTAGGGAGGTGGTAAACGTCAGACCCCTAATAACCGTACAAGTCGTGTCGGCATGGCTCAATCACTATCCGAGAATCTACTGATCAATCTATCGGTAATTCTCAATCAGCCCTGGCCAGGGACTTATGGTAATGACCAACCGATCACCCTGCGATATCAACTCCCTATACCGGGAGAGACGAATCCCTAACAGTCACTCACTGCCTCCATGTGGCTCGGGACTGTGCCCAACTAAATCCTGTTTGCACGAATCTTTTGAACCGTGGTAGGGTAGTAATCAAAGCACAGTGGGAACTCACACGAGACAAATGACGACTTTAAGTCAACGGACTATCTGCACACATGTCACCTGAGAACTGCTATCTGACGTTAGGTATAAATACCATCCAGTCAGTTCTCGGCGAGTCCTGTCCGGTGTACTCACAACCAGTGAGCATCTGTATACAATCTTAGGTCCACTCCACCAATGGCTGTGGGACCAATCCATCGCCCCTCCTCAGGGTCTAGATATGTATACACCAGTCTATTCCAGAGTATCGATGCCCAGTCTCTATACTCCTGCGACCAGGGACATCTAAGGATGTGCCTATTGACTATCCAGCTCCCACTAGTATGACTGCCATCACAACGCTGGTAGTCAGGCAAACACCCTATGGGCTTTATCAACATGTATATATATGAATACTACGCAAAATATATCATATGTTAAGATAAAGACAAACCAAATAGCGTACTATCATATTAAGCAAGACTTTCATGTACATACATATACCTAGCATCCTATACAATGAAGGCCTCTAGGGCATATATATCCAACAATCTCCCACTTGCACTAAGGCCTATAATTGGCGCAATGAGTACCCAATGTCTGCACTAGATCCAGTTGTTGGCGTACCGCATGCCCAACATCTTAAACAGCCTCTCGAACTGGACTTGAGGGATGGCCTTGGTGAATGGATCTGCCGTATTGTCTTTTGTGTCCACTCTCCTTACCTTGATTTCCCGACGATCAACGATCCCCTGATCAGGTGAAAACGCCTTAAGATATGCCTGGATTTCTGATGGGACCTCGGTTCCTTCGCTAATGCTACAGCCCCATTGTTATCACAATACAAAGGTATTGGATTGGCAATGGACGGAACCACCTGAAGTTCAGAGATGAACTTCCTCATCCAGACAGCCTCTTTTGCGGCTTCACTAGCAGCTATATACTCAGCCTCCATAGTTGAGTCTGCGACGGTATTCTGTTTGGAACTCTTCCAACATACCGTCCCTCTATTGAGGGTAAACACAAAACCCGAAATGGATTTAGAATCATCTTTGTCACTTTGGAAGCTGGAGTCGGTAAAAGCCTCTACCTGGAGGTCCCTATTACTGTAAATCAAGAACATCTCCTTAGTCCTTCTCAGGTACTTGAGAATGTTCTTTACCGCTATCCAATGCTTCTCACCTGGGTCAGACTGATACCTATTTACTACACCAAGTGCGTAAGCTACATCTGGTCTTGTACATAACATCACATACATTATAGATCCTACTGCCGAAGCATAGGGTATAATGCCCATGCGAGCCCTCTCTTCATCAGTCTTTGGAGACATCTCTTTTGAGAGGGTGATTCCGTGACAAGCGGGCATATTACCGCGCTTGGAATCTTCCATACTAAATCTCTTTAGTATAGTGTCAATATACCTGGATTGTGAAAGTCCCAACATTCTATTAGATCTATCACGATAGATCTTAATGCCCAAAATGTAGGTTGCATCACCCAAGTCTTTCATGGAGAATTTCTATGACAAGAAGAGCTTTACTGATTGTAGCATAGGGACATCATTCCCTATCAGTAGTATGTCGTCGACGTACAAAATGAGGAAGACTACTGTTCCTTCTACACTCTTTCTATAAATATATGGTTCATCTACATTTTTGATAAAGTCAAATTATTTGACTGTCTCATCAAAGCAGATGTTCCAACTTCGATGGATTTAAGCAACCTGCACACTCTTCCGCTGCTCCCACTATCTAAGAAACCTTCTGGTTGATCCATGTAAACACTCTCTTCTAAATGTCCATTTAGAAAAGCTGTTTTTACATCCATTTGCCAGATTTCACAGTCATGGAAGGCAGCAATGGCAAGCAGGATCCGAATGGATTTAAGCATAGCTACAGGTGAAAAGGTTTCATCATAGTCCAATCCTGGTCTTTGACGAAAAACCTTTTGCAACGAGTCTAGCTTTGTAGGTTTCCACTTGTCCAAGTGCACCAATCTTCTTTTTGAAGATCCATTTGCATCCAACTGGTTTCACCCCAGGAGGAGCAACTTCTAAAGTCCATACTTTATTGGTGTACATGGATTCCATTTCGGATCTCATAGCATCTAGCCACTTCACCGAGTCAATACTCGTGATAGCCTGCTGAAAACTAGTAGGCTCATCATTATCGATGATGCAATCCTCTCGATCCCCATCTAGAAGAAAACCATAGTATCTCTCAGGAGGATGAGAAAGCCTACTAGATCTGCGGAGTGGCATTGGTTCGTCATGTTCTATTGAAATATGAGGTTCTACTAAGTTCTCGGTAGCAGTTTGAGGTTCTAGAATTTCTTCCAGCTCTACCGCGCTCCCACTAATTTCTTTTGCAAGAAATTCGCTTTCTAAGAAGACAATGTGGCGAGCGACAAACACCTTTTGTTCTTCAGTGTGGTAGACCATGTACCCCCTTGAATGTTTGGGGTATCCTATAAACTTGCACAAAACCGATCGTGTCTCGAGCTTGTCCGGACTATGCTTTTTAACATATGCCGGACACCCTCATATCTTGATATACTTGAGATATGGTCTCTTCTCGCTCTATATTTCATATGGAGTGGTAGGCACAGACTTAGTTGGAACTCTATTCAATAAGTATGCTGCTGATTCTAGAGCAAATCCCCAGAAGGAAAGTAGCAACTCAGCACTACTCATCATTGAACGCACCATATCTAATAGCGTGCGATTCCTCCTTTCTAATACACCATTATGCTGAGGTGTATAAGGCGGAGTAAGCTGAGAGAGAATTCCATTCTCTTTTAAGCATTCAAGGAAACTGGTACTTAAGTATTCTCCACCTCATCAGATCGAAGTGTCTTGATGCTTTTACCAGTTTGTTTCTCTACTTCATTTTTATACTCCTTAAACTTCTCAAAGGTCTCGGATTTATGTTTCATTAAGAACACATGTCCATACCTAGAGAAGTCATCAGTAAAAGTGATGAAGTAGGAGTGACCGCTTCTCGCATGTGTAGACATTGGACCACATACATCACTGTGTCCAAATCCCAAGAGTTCTGTGGCTCTTGCTCCGTGTCCGGTGAACGGAGATTTGGTCATTTTTCCTTTGATACATGATTGAAAAATTGCATATGATGAATATTCAAACGGATCTAGATATCCATCTTTATGTAACTTAGTCAACCTTGTTTCGTTTATATGACCAAGTCTACAATGCCATAGGAAGGCTTGATTTGAATCTAGAGCCTTTCTTTTAAGTGTGTTTTGAATATTGAAAATTCGAGATTGATTAAGTATGTATATGCCGTTTTCTAGTGTGCCATACCAAATCAGTTCTTGATTTAGGAGAAATTTCATGACATTTCTTTCAAGCGCAAAATTATATCCTTCATTAGATAACAAAGATACTGATATAATATTACATAATATACTGGGAATACAAAAACAGCTGTACAACACAAAAATGTGCCCACTAGTCAACCCTAGGTGATATTCCCCTATTGCAATAGCATCTACATGCATTCCATTGCCCATCCGGAGAGTCATATCACCTGTCCCCAGTACTTTACTATTTCTCAGATCCCGCAATGAATTACAGATATGAGAACCAGAACCGGTATCAAGTACCCATGATGTAGAGTTTACTGAAAGACAATTTTCGATTACGAACACACCTGAAGCAGAAGCAACAACTTGCTTCTTGTCCTTGGCTGTGAAGACTATACAGTCCTTCTTCCAGTGCCTTTGCTTGTGACAATAAAAGCATTCGTTTATATCCGCTTTCACCCTTCCTGCCTTGTTCGTTCCCTGCACCTTCTTGACCCCACCCTTCGGTTTGGTAGCTTTCATCTTCTTCTTCCCTTTAGCTTTCGCTTTAGATTTAGAAGAGGATGATTGGCCAAAATACAGTACGGGGGTCTTCTCCTTTTTCAACGAGGTCTCTGCTACCCTCAACATGTTGAGGAGTTTTGGAAGATCAGCTTCCATTTCGTGCATGTTGAAGCTAAGCACGAACTGAGAGAAGGTGTGGGGAAGGGACTGCAAAATCAAGTCGATATACAAATCATTCTCTAGCACGCATCCCAGGTTTGCGAGTTCCTCAATGAGGCTGATCATTTTGAGGACGTACTCTCCTACAGGCGATCCTGGACCTAACCTCATATGGAAGAGTTTCCTTGAGGTCTCGTACCTCGCGATACGGGAGTGCTCTCCATATAATTCCTTAACATGGAGAAAGATGGATATAATATCCATACTCTCGTGCTGTTTCTGGAGTTCATTGTTCATGGACGCCAGCACGATACATTTAGCTCGCTCACAGTCTAGATCCCAGGTTTTGCGAACTTCCTTGTCCACAAATGAGGAATCTGGTCCAGGGATAAGGGGAGGAACAGTGGTGGTAACATATGCTACTTTGTCATAAGTCATTGCAATGTTGACGTTCCTTAGCCAATCTTTATAGTTCTGCCCGGTGAGTATATTTTTTTCAAGTAATTGTTTTAGTCCTGTTATGGTAGCTGCTAGAGAGAGAGAAAAGAAAAACACTCAGCATATGCTTCTTGCAAGTTTAGATTGGTTATCATTTTATCTAAACAGGATGGCTCCCACTGTTTCCTCAAATCCTTCTTTAAAACCAAAAAGAAGAACTAGTCAGGATTTAATCACACGTCACAATACTTGCTTAACCTTTCAGCCAGGCCAGTGTTGGTACTTCGAGGGAGGTTTTCCAACGCTTTCGCGAAGTTCCTTAATTAAATAACCTCTTTTCCCTGGAGGCATAGCCTCTCTAACACCTTTCTGGAGACCTACTTGGTTTATAGCATTGATTGTTAAGTGAGAATGTTTCCCGAGAGTAATCCTACTCATCCGTGGGATCGGGATCCAACTATCATTGCATGATGTACTAGATGGAAGCCACTCTAGTCACCACACTCCAGAAGGTATGCTAAATCTGCAAGTTTCCTTTATGTTTGAAACTCCCGATGTGAGTTTTTACCCCAAGCTCTTATGACCTTGACGTAGGCCAACAAATCATAAGACGCAAGTCAAGGTCTACCCGTCGTTGTTGTTAGTTATATGTATGCCCTAGAGGCCATTACTGTACATAGGATGTATATTGTAGTGGATGCTGGGACATATATAGGGAGGACTTTCTTGCTCGACATGATAGTATGCTATATGGTTACTCTTTACCTTAACGTGTATACTGATTGTCTCTCTGTTACATGTTGGTAAAGCCCTTAGGATGTGTACTTGACTACCTGGACTGTGATGCGGATCATACTAGTGGGGACATGGTAGTCCATAAGTACATCCTTCAAAGTCCCTAGTCGTGGGTATATCGAGACGGGGCATCGATATACCAGAGTAGACTAGCGTATACCTTCTCGACCCATACAGATGGGCGATGGATGATCCCATATCTATTGGTGTTTGACATCGGAGATGATATACGGGTGCTCAGTAGAGACTGGGTACACTGGACGGACTCGCCGAGAACTCCCAGATGGTATTATACCTCACGTCAGATGGCAGTTCTCTAGTGACACTGGTACAGAGTAGTCTGTTGACCCGAGATCGTCATAGAGTCTTGTGTGGTTCCCACTGTGCTTTGATTTCCATCTTACCACGTCCAAGAGGGCGTGCAAAACGGTGGTTTTTGGGTACAGTCCCGAGTCACATGGAGGCAATGAGCGATAGGAGGGGATTCGTCTCTCCCGGTATAGGGGGTTGATGTTGCGCTGTGTTCGATTGGCTAACAGGAAATCCCTGGCCAGGGTTGCTGAGATTTACTGGTAAGTGTTACCAGTAGTTTCTCGAATTGTTATAGACCTCATATCGACACGACTTATCGAGCTATTGGGGTCTGACGTTTACCACCCCTAGGCAAGATATGCGACATATCAGACGATCAGACCGGACTGTACGGTAGAGTTACTGGTTGGATTCACAGGAGTGTGAGCGGGCTTGCTCGTCGATCTTCTGATCGCTCAATACCCGGGTGGCCGTTACGTTTAGCAGACCGCTTGCGGCTTGTGGGTGTTTGATATGATCATCACCTGCTGCCGGCGTATTGACGAGTCTTTAGAGTCCTACACAGAGGTTTCCTGGCTCAAGCGAAATGAAATAGGAGCGCATATGAGATATGTGCGGGACTGAGAATAATACGAGTATGTGATACTGTATTCGATTCTCGCGATGTGACATTGATCGGTTATATGCGATATAGCCGGGCTATCGGATCAAGTGTTGATTCGATAAGATGTTACTAATGATACCAGTCGGTTATGTGCGTCATGACCGGATCGTTAAATCAAGTGTTGATTTAATGATTTGATGCATAATTATATATTTGATATATTACTTTGCATTAACTGGTATCGGTTCACTTTAAATGGATTTTCTCTCTCGGATGTGCGCATTACATATGCGATATGATTTTGTGCACTTGATTGTATCATGTTTGATGATACATATCTTTTTGGTTAAGTGTAAAGATTTAAACCATGGTTAAGTGGATAATTAGGGTTTTACTTATTCATTTATTTATCCTTTTATTTTTTGGAAAAAGGAAATGAAATGAGAGAAAAATGGTGGCTTATTTTGTTTGCAACATGAAGCTTCATGAAGCATTCATGAAGTGACCATTTTTTGTCTCATCTCCTTAACCCTAACCATTCTTTAACCTTGGTCAAATCTCTACACTTAACTTAGGTTAATATTATGATAAGAATAAATGTATTATTCTTTTTATAATAACATATCATAACATTTCTTCTTCTTCTTCCTTCAACTCAAGAAGAAAAAGCTTTCTTCATCAATGGTGAATTGAGCAAATGAGTGAGAAATCCAAAACTAAAGTCTACCCACTTCCTATTTCTTCATCCTCTACCTCTTGCCATGTAGTAGAGTGTGTTTCCTTCACAAGTTTTTAGGGCTTGGTGAAGGTGGAGCTTGATTTAGCGATGCCTCGACGTAGATCATCTTCGGCATGGACATCGACGACCTAGCTCGCTTTTTCTCCGACGAAGCCGACTCTAGAGCCCGGATTCCTTTTGGACAGCGGAGACGACTTCGTTACGGAGCTATGGAGGTGGAGCACCGGATCTACAAAGGTTGTATTTCCGATATCCCATTAGTTAAGTTGTTAACTAGTTCATTATTCGCCTAAAAATCTAGTTTAAGATCCGTAGTCGGGTCTCTCGGCACCCATAATTTTTAATTTGGCATGATCGATGCCTTGTGAGACCTCACTTGAGTGCCTAGAAACCCTACAGTGGTATCAGAGCCTAGCTAGAGCCTTAGGCGAAGTCTAGACGGATTTTGAAGTCCGATCGAACCCGAAAGTCCAAAATTTCCATGCTCTCTGTACATTTTTGAAAAAAGTGAGTTTTTCAACATTAAAAATATTCAGAAAATCAAGCAGGGTTTTATATGAATTACTGTAAAATACGGGGGCCTAATTCGAATAATCCACCGCGGAACCGCGGCACGAGCTTGGCATGTGCGGCGGTTCCGCGGCCGTTTGGTCTTCCCTTGCGTTGACTTTTGTACAGTAATTTATATTTAACAGTGATGTGTTCTCTGGATAGTTTTAATATTTATTCAAGTGTTGAATAATCTGGGATGTTTTGGAGCTTCGATGTTTCGATCGGGTTTATCAGATTTTGTCTATAGTGGCTTTCCAGATAAATTTTAGAATATGTTAAAAAGTTCGACCGGATATAATTACCCAATTTTTCCCTTATCGGGAAATTTCCAAGTGTTGGATTTTTCCGTAGTTTAATGACGTTCTAAGTAGTGCAAGTAATGCAATGGACCCTCTAGAAGACAACAAACCTTAACTCGATTATGTGACCGTCTTGAACTGCCCTTTGAACCTTCGGGTTTGGGGCAGTACGGCGTGCCACATGTGAGGCGTTGGCTTGACCCTTCTACGGCTGGACCGTTGGTACTGAGGCACGAACTGAATGTTGTTAGACTTGTTTCATGTGTTGATCTGTATCGGGAAAACTTGGGTGTTCGATTGTTCGATCGGAAAGTTTAACATTTTCTGTTTATCCGGAATATGATACAATAATTGGAATTCACAAATAGTTATGTGATAACTGAATGAATGTTATAAATCTAGCGGTTTAGTCTCACTTGATCGGTTGCCACGGAATTTTGATGTGATCAAAAGTCCGTCGCAATCACGTAGCGTACGCGGATACTCGCCGGGTAAACTTAATAGACAGCCTCACTCCATAGCCCCGACCAAGTGACTATAGGAGAACCCCGTCGCCGAAAGCATCCGTCCGGGTGCTCGCGGTAGCGGTGTTCCGTCTTGGTGCACTTCGTCGACGGTATCAGGGGTGCGGCCGCCTACTGAAGTTTGCGACGAGTACTCGATCAGGATGTCGGGAATCCTGTTGAATTGCCCGACTTGGTATTGAAAAGTGTTTTCGATAATGAGACTAAAATGCGGGGTTCATAATTGTTAGGCATGCGATGTCTGAGTAATTCATTTGGTCAGGCATGCGATGTCTGAGGAGATTGCGGATTCCAACTGTTGTAGTTTTACACTTTCTTTTCTGTGACCGTAAGTGTAATATGTGATATCGCCGGTTTCGTTGCTATATGTCAACGACAATTGGGATGCGCATATTTACTTACGTTGATGACATGTGATGTTATGTGTTGCTGGATATGTTATATTGGATCGTCGTGTACGAATAGCCGGGGGTTTTTATGTGAGATGAGTGTTTTTCATTTTCATTCATGTAAAAACTTGTATGTAATATTCTTTTATTGGGGCACTTCCAGGTAGCGGAAGTAGTCACCGTTTGTATATTATTTACTTTTCCGCACTAGGATAGACCCAAGGAGGGGAGCACAAGTAACCGGGTTCTGGAGTCCAGTGGGAGACCAACTCGAGAAGTCGAGTCCGGGTCTCCTAACTCTAGAATTGGTAGGGTTGCTTGCCGCTCTCGTAGGGGTCTAGGGGTGTGGGTTTGGCTATTCATCACGACCGTGGAATCCGTGTTTTATACTGGCTCGTATTGAAAACACGGACGTCCTAGTATATCCAATATTTCATATGATTCTTCTGCTGCGATATCTGTGATGTGATCATGTGATGTTCTTTGATAGATACAATATATAGTATATATGATATATTATATAGGCGTTACTTATGTTTTACACCCGCGCTAGCCCTGCCCTGCTCTGCCGTTAGTTACCTAACCTAACGGTGCACGAGAGGACATCGAGGCGAATGCGGATGGCATAAGTGTACGTCGTATTTATCTGTGATGTTTAGGTATTTAAGTGATGGGACTTCATTAATGTGATTAATGAAATAAAAGAAACCTAAGATGTTGTAGAATCGAATTTCAAAATAAAACAGGTGGCTACAGTTCTTGCTTTGCACAGCGGTATATATGATATATCCTGCACCTTATTCGATGAGGAAAGGACCGAGATCCCTTCACCGGGAGTGACTCCTTTAGCAATAACTGGCAGATGCTACACACTCGGTTTGACTTTTGATTGCTTTTAACTGTTTTTGCTTTGCACAGTGATATATATGATATATCCCGCACCTCATTCGACGAGGAAAGGACCGACGATCCCTTCACCGGGAGTGACTCCTTTAGCAAAACTAGAAAAGCCTAAAAAACACTCCATTTCAAAATTCATTCGATCCTACAACGATATCAAGTTCATTACGCAATAGGTTTTCAGAAAAACCTGTCGTAGCCCTCCGTCATTTCAGATAAGTAGTAGTTAGTATTCGTGCTGCGTTTGTTGGCCTTTGTCAAGGCGCAGTGTGCGGTAGCTAACTGGTGCTTATCTGCTTATGCATATGATGCAGATTGGGTTAGGGTAGTCGTGCGACCTTGTTGGCCTTTGTCAAGGGCCGTGCGGGTGGGTTTAATTCAATCAGGAAATGACGGGTTGAACTTGACTAGCATCCTATGGTTTGTTGGCCTTTGTCAAGGTCATAGGAGGTTAGGGGCAAAATATTATCGGGAATTTCAAGTGTTGAGATTTGCAATGAGATTGCATACCTTCTATGAGATAGTTGGATCCCGATACCCGCTGCGAGTAATTGTTACTCCTGAGAGAGTTTTATACATTACAATTAGCCGATCAAGTAGGTGTCTAGAAAGGTGTCAACGGGGTTACGCCTCTGGGAAAACGAGGTTTACATTAATTAGGTTCGTGCGAAAGCACGGGAGACCTCCCTCAAAGTACCGACACTGGCCTGGCTGAAAGATTGGCGAACTTGTAGTGTGTAATTAATCCCGGCTAGTCTTTCCTTTTACGGTTTGAAGGAAGATTTGATAAAAAGCAGTGGGAGCCATCCTGATTAGATAAAATCATAACCAATCTATTCTTGCAAGAGCGCACGCTGAGTGTTTTCTTCTCTCTCTCTCCTGGTAGCGACCATATCACGCCTTAATCAAGATAATAAAACGGATTATTGACCGAACCCGCTTGTTATACTGAGCTGGGGAACGTTGGTCCCGCTCCAACTTATAATTGTTATAAGACAGAGCAGGAATTTGGGGAATACCAGATTTCCCGTGCCGCCCAAACGAAGAGAGTGCATGATGATGCATCATCTTCGGGTATGTTCGTTACACAGAACTGTTTCTCAGTATCCTCTGAATCCTGGGTATATGATACCGGATCAGGATCCCAGATATGTAATCTGTTACATAGGGCTACAAAAGGGTAGAAAAACTGAGAACGGGTGATAAGTTTCATGAGGCAGAAAACGGGGCAAGTGTTGCAGCCAAGTCTGTCGGTCACTGTCACCCTGTATTGTAATACATTGATTCTGAACGAATGTTATTAGATACCGAACCTGATATACAAAATCATATCAGTCTCTTTATTAGTAAAGAAATGATAAAATTTTGTATTGTTGGATAATGTTTTGAACATTTCCTATATCAAAAGTTGATCGGTTCAGGCACGTTATCTAAAAGCATTGATGTTCTAAATCAAATTACAGTTCTTAGTATATGGAACACACACAAGAGGAAGAGTTCAGAATTGAACCATTCCTTCTTGAGGTATTGTAGACTAGGTCAGATCAATGTGACCCGACTAGCTAGAGTTACATAAAGATGCATATTTAAATTAGTTTGAATTTACATCTTGTGAAACTCGCCAGTCATGTCACAAAGATAAGATGACCATAGCTCCGTTTATTGGAAACAGAGAAAGAGTTAGTAAACTCTTGGGATGATACATGTTGATGTATGAAGGTCCCCTGTCTACACATGCCAGAACTGGTTCTTTATACTTCATTACATTCTCTGATAATCTTTCGAGATTCAGACCTATGTTCCTGTTGAAACACAAGTCCGAACCTTTTAAGATATTCACAGAATAAAAGTTAGAAGTAGAGAACCAAAATATGGGTATAAGTATTATGTCCTTTGATGAGATCAAGGAGGAGAATACTTGAGCACGGAAATCCTGGACTATTCTAAAAGAGAATGAGATTCTCTCTCGGCATTACTCCTCCGTATACACCATAGCACGATGGTATATCGGGGCGGAGCAGATACACCCTATTTGATATGGTGTGCTCTATGATGAATACTACTGAGTCACCTATTTCCTTAAGGGTGTTATGCACTTGATAAGCTGCATACCTATTGAATAAGGATCCAATCAAATCAGTTGCCTATCACTTCATATGTGATATGGAAAGGGAAGAGCCCATCTCTTAAGATAGTTAAGATTTGGGGTTGTCCGGCCTATGTCTAAAAAGCAAAATCCGGACAAGCTCGAGGCAAGGTCTGTAATGTACAACTGGAAAGGTTCCAGCTATACAATTTGCAGCCGATGATTTGATAAAACCAAAGGATTCAGTAGATTCCAACGAACCTCAGCCTCTCCGCCGATCTAGTAGGGTTCCTCACCCACCTGAGAGATACTTCTGTTTCTCTATGACAGTGGGAGCGAGGATTGCATCATGAGATGATGACCCAACTAGTTTCGAGCTGGCCATCAGGAGTGAGACTCTGTAAGAATGGCTGGATGTTTAGTGATCTGAGATGGAATCCTTGTACACCAACAAAGTATGGACTTTAGTTGCTATATCTGAAGGGTTAAATCCCCATCAGGAGCAAGTATATCTTGAGAAGATTACTTGGTGTAAATGGAAAAGTTGAGACTTTCAAAGCTAGACTTGTTAAAGGTTTTCGTCATTGACCAGGCACGGATAATGATGAAACCTTTTCAAGTAGCTATGCTTAAGTCCATCCAGATCCTACTTGCCACGGCTACATACCATAACTACGATATCTGGCGGTTGGGTGTCATGACTTCTTTTCTAAATACTGATTTAGAAGAGTGCGTCTATAAGTACACAGCCAGAGGGCCTCGTAGACAGTGGGAGCAGCGGAAACGTGTGTAATATGCTTTATATGATAAAGCAGGCATCGCGGAGTTGGAACATCTGTTTTGATGGATTAGTCAAAGAAGTTGACATCATCTTAATGGTAGATGAACCTTGTATGAACAAAAAGGTAGTAGGGAGTATGGTGGCGATCCTCGTAGAGTGCGTGGAGGACATACTCATGATAGGAAAGGAGTTTCCTATGCTACGCTCGATCAATCTCCGCTTATCACAATGATTCTCCATATAGGATCAAAGTGATACCTCATAAATCCTGAGTTTTAGATCTATGAGATAGATTTAATTGGATGTTAGGATTCTCACTAGTTGTAGTGAGATGGTATCAATCGATCCTGGGGAGAATCACTGGAAGTGTTCCAGGGTGATAAAGACGACTGAATGTCAGTCGCAGGCATTGTCTTTACCCTCAATAAAGGGACGGTATGTTGGAAGAGTTCCAAGCTAGATACCGTGGCATACTAGACGATAAAGGCAGGATACATCGCTACTAAAGATGCTACCAAAGAGGCTGTTTGGGTGTATAATGGTTCATGAGATGAACTATGTTCCTACCATTGTGAGACAATGGAGTTGTGGCTTATGCCAAGGAATGTCCGTCCCATCAGTGATCCAGACATACTCTAAGGCAGTATCACCTGATCATGGAGATGGTTGATCTCCAGGGTGATCGAGGCAAGGAGAGCAGACTCAGAGGATAACATGGCGGATCCACTCACGAAGGCCTATTCCCAGAGAGAGACTTTTATGGGATGGTTGAGTATGAGATACTTCGACCACTGCTACAGATGGCCCTAGTGCAAGTGGGAGATTGTTAGTTATATGTATGCCCTAGAGGCCATTACTGTACATAGGATGTATATTGTAGTGGATGCTGGGACATATATAGGGAGGACTTTCTTGCTCGACATGATAGTATGCTATCTGGTTACTCTTTACCTTAACGTGTATACTGATTGTCTCTCTGTTACATGTTGGTAAAGCCCTTAGGATGTGTACTTGACTACCTGGACTGTGATGCGGATCATACTAGTGGGGACATGGTAGTCCATAAGTACATCCTTCAAAGTCCCTAGTCGTGGGTGTAGACGGGGCATCGATATACCAGAGTAGACTAGCGTATACCTTCTCGACCCATACAGATGGGCGATGGATGATCCCATATCCATTGGTGTTTGACATCGGAGATGATATACGGGTGCTCAGTAGAGACTGGGTACACTGGACGGACTCGCCGAGAACTCCCAGATGGTATTATACCTCACGTCAGATGGCAGTTCTCTGGTGACACTGGTACAGAGTAGTCTGTTGACCCGAGATCGTCATAGAGTCTTGTGTGGTTCCTACTGTGCTTTGATTTCCATCTTACCACGTCCAAGAGGGCGTGCAAAACGGTGGTTTTTGGGTACAGTCCCGAGTCACATAGAGGCAATGAGCGATAGGAGGGGATTCGTCTCTCCCGGTATAGGGGGTTGATGTTGCGCTGTGTTCGATTGGCTATAACAGGAAATCCCTGGCCAGGGTTGCTGAGATTTACTGGTAAGTGTTACCAGTAGTTTCTCGAATTGCTATAGACCTCATATCGACACGACTTATCGAGCTGTTGGGGTCTGACGTTTACCACCCCTAGGCAAGATATACGACATATCAGACGATCAGACCGGACTGTACGGTAGTGTTACTGGTTGGATTCATAGGAGTGTGAGCGGGCTTGCTCGTCGATCTTCTGATCGCTCAATACCCGGGTGGCCGTTACGTTTAGCAGACCGCTTGCGGCTTGTGGGTGTTTGATATGATCATCACCTGCTGCCGGCATATTGACGAGTCTTTAGAGTCCTACACAGAGGTTTCCTGGCTCAAGCGAAATGAAATAGGAGCGCATATGAGATATGTGCGGGACCGAGAATAATACGAGTATGTGATACTGTATTCGATTCTCGCGATGTGACATTGATCGGTTATATGCGATATAGCCGGGCTATCGGATCAAGTGTTGATTCGATAAGATGTTACTAATGATACCAGTCGGTTATGTGCGTCATGACCGGATCGTTAAATCAAGTGTTGATTTAATGATTTGATGCATAATTATATATTTGACATATTACTTTGCATTAACTGGTATCGGTTCACTTTAAATGGATTTTCTCGCTCGGATGTGCGCATTACATATGCGATATGATTTTGTGCACTTGATTGTATCATGTTTGATGATACATATCTTTTTGGTTAAGTGTAAAGATTTAAACCATGGTTAAGTGGATAATTAGGGTTTTACTTATTCATTTATTTATCCTTTTATTTTTTGGAAAAAGGAAATGAAATAAGAGAAAAATGGTGGCTTATTTTGTTTGCAACATGAAGCTTCATGAAGCATTCATGAAGTGACCATTTTTTGTCTCATCTCCTTAACCCTAACCATTCTTTAACCTTGGTCAAATCTCTACACTTAACTTAGGTTAATATTATGATAAGAATAAATGTATTATTCTTTTTATAATAACATATCATAACATTTCTTCTTCTTCTTCCTTGAACTCAAGAAGAAAAAGCTTTCTTCATCAATGGTGAATTGAGCAAATGAGTGAGAAATCCAAAACTAAAGTCTACCCACTTCCTATTTCTTCATCCTCTATCTCTTGCCAAGTAGTAGAGTGTGTTTCCTTCACAAGTTTTTAGGGCTTGGTGAAGGTGGAGCTTGATTTAGCGATGCCTCGACGTAGATCATCTTCGGCATGGACATCGACGACCTAGCTCGCTTTTTCTCCGACGAAGCCGACTCTAGAGCCCGGATTCCTTTTGGACAGCGGAGACGACTTCGTTGCGGAGCTATGGAGGTGGAGCACCGGATCTACAAAGGTTGTATTTCCGATATCCCATTAGTTAAGTTGTTAACTAGTTCATTATTCGCCTAAAAATCTAGTTTAAGATCCGTAGTCGGGTCTCTCAGCACCCATAATTTTTAATTTGGCATGATCGATGCCTTGTGAGACCTCACTTGAGTGCCTAGGAACCCTACAGTTGTCCAGATTAATTTAGGTACATCGTACATGCCCTTGACGTAGGCCAACAAGGTTGTACGTCTGTCCTATACTAATGCATCTATTTTTGCAACAAATAAGCAAACACACTGCTACCATCCACTATGCCTTGACGTAGGCCAACAAGCATAGCATGAATACGATGTGTTGTCTATTTGAAACGACGGAGGGTTACAGCTGGTTTTTGACAAAAAACCATTAACGTAATGAACTT
This sequence comes from Agapanthus africanus, assembly GCA_030015575.1. NCBI lineage: Eukaryota > Viridiplantae > Streptophyta > Magnoliopsida > Asparagales > Amaryllidaceae > Agapanthus > Agapanthus africanus. Next base: position 726,943,189 of record CM057339.1, read on the forward strand.
GATTTAATTGAAGGAACCATGATAGCCTTTATTAAAAGAAGCGGTTTAAGCTCGGCATTTAAAATTTGCTTTTTGAAGAAAACCGAGTGGTTTTGAAATTGTTCCAACGATTCAGTTTAGATTTTATTTTTCTTTGCATTAAAAATAATGTGTCCCATCTTTAACCTATCATTACAGATAACAACGAAAATACAACGTCCTCTCATGCCATCCGCATTCGCCACGGGATCCCGTCATCACCCGTTAGGTTACTTAACTAACGGCAGAGCGGGGGCTGGGCTAGTGCGGGTGTAAAACATAAGTGACGTCTAAATAGCTATCATATATAGATATTGTATTTTCGTCAGATGCAATAATAGGCATTCCAGATCACAGATAAACTTTATTGGATATGCAAGCAATCCGCGTTTCTTTTGAGCCTGTAAGAAAAGACGGATTACACAGTTGTGATGAATAGCCATTACCCCACCCCAGACCCCTACGGGTATGGCAAACTATCCGCCAAGTACCCGAAGTGAAGCGGTCTCCCTCAACAACGTGAGTAGGCCACTAAGCACTTCGAAATACCCGGTAGTTTGTGTACCCCACCTTGGGTCTATCCTAGGAGCAAAAACAGTTAAAAGGAATAATATAACGGTGGCTACAACCGCAACCTGGATGTGCCCCGCAAAATAATATTACATCTTATTACAATTACATCGAATGAATTAATACAATAACCCATCACAAAACCCCGGCTAATCATCAAAACAATCCAATACAGTTCATAATCACAAACAGTTAAAACATTACAGATATGTGCAACCCCCTTCCAACCGACATACTAGCAGTTAGGGGAGGTTTACGAACACATAATACAGTTCACAGATATAATCAAATAAGCAAACATCGTATAATTTCGATCGATCAAACCCATTAGATTCTGCTCTAATACTTCTCTGTAAATCTGAGACCTGAGCAAAAAATAAACATTCCAGAAAAGACAAAACATTCACAGAAGAGTTACTGGGGAAATTTGGGGTGAATCGGGCTCAACTCGGCCGCGGATTCGCGGCGGATCGGTGGGTTCGGCCGCGGTTCCGCGGTGTGTTGGCTGATGCATGCACCCAAATTTCTCCAGTGTTCTTAGGTTTCCATGTAGGTTATACTGGAGGTCCCTGAAAAATTTTTTGGCCTCATTTTAAAATTGACAGAAACTTTGTGAATACGATATCTTTTCCGGTTCGTTTTGCGTTCGAAATTCATACGAATTTGCAAGTGAGTTAATTATTGTTTAGTGAGGCTCTGATACCACTGTAAGTCGATGTGCAACACCCCACGAGTTGCGGGAAGGCGGAAATATGAAAAACGATCTTGTTCTTGAAGCATATATCGACTAAACGAAGATCTTTGCTAAACGATAATTAACAACTACCATAGAAGTTCTTAGCTACTATGTAAAGAGATTATACCTAGTGATACGTGTCCTTCATCTTTACGATCTCTTCGTCCTCCTCGGCCTCCTCCAAGTGATAGATGATCCACCCGAGAACCCTAATCCAAGCTTTACCTCAAAACTTGAGGTAACTAAGTTTCTCTAGTTGCTAATCAAAGGAACTTAGATCATATAGAGTTAGGTTATAGGATGTTTAGTTTTTTTTAATCATTGTTCTCAACTCATGAGTTGTAGAATTAGAGCTTGAAGAAAGAGTGAGCTTGAGGAGAGAGAAGGTGAACTAGAATTATGAAAATAAAATTGTTTCCCACTTGATATATGAAGCATAATGAAGAAATCAATAAATGAATAATAAGAGATTATTCATCATGCTACATAAATGTATTATGAGTGATTCACTATATGAGTCATTAAGCATTTAATAATGCATTAATGACATAGTGAATCACACATTATGAGTCACAATATCATTAATGACAATGCCACCTAAACCCCTCAAGTCACCATGCTTCTAGAAGCTTCCCGGAAATTATGAGAACGCCCCTCCCATCCGTGAAAACACGGAAAAAATTTAGACTGTATAAATCAAATAACCTGATACTAGAATCTGGCTTAAAACAAAGCTGTCTAGTAAAAACTGTCCGAATGTCGTACGTGCGTTTAAACACGTATTCGTCCGAACCCTTGTCGTAAAACCGTACGACCTCTATATGGTTTCTCCTGGAGTTGGGAAAACTCTGTGTGGGACTCTAAAGACTCGACTACTACGCTGGCAGTGGGTTTAACCACAGACCGCAAGCGACACTAGCTGTACGTAACGGTCCCTAGGTAGATGTCGATAAGAAGGTCGATGAGGAAACCTATCTGAACTCCTACTGAGCCTGTCCGTGACAATATCCGTGCAGTCCGGTCTGTTCGTCTAAGAGTATCACATGTATGGTCTAGGGAGGTGGTAACGTTAGACCCCTAATAATCGTACAAGTCATGTCGGCATGGCTCAATCACCATCCGAGAATCTACTGATCAATCTATCAGTAATTCTCAATCAGCCCTGGCCAGGGACTTATGGTAATGACCAACCGATCACCGTGCGATATCAACTCCCTATACCGGGAGAGACGAATCCCTAACAGTCACTCATTGCCTCCACGTGGCTCGGGACTGTGCCCAACTAAAACCTGTTTGCACGACTCCTTTGAACTATGGTAGGGTAGTAATCAAAGCACAGTGGGAACTCACACGACACAAATAACGACTTTAAGTCAACGGACTATCTGCACACATGTCACCTGAGAACTGCTATCTGACGTTAGGTATAAATACCATCCAGTCAGTTCTCGGTGAGTCTTGTCCGGTGTACTCATACCCAGTGAGTATCTGTATACAATCTTAGGTGCACTCCACCAATGGCTGCGGGACCAATCCATCGCCCCTCCTCAGGGTCTAGATATGTATACACCAGTCTACTCCGGAGTATCGATGCCCAGTCTCGATACTCCTGCGACCAGGGACATCTAAGGATGTGCCTATTGACTATCCAGCTCCTACTAGTATGACTGCCATCACAACGCCGGTAGTCAGGCAAACACCCTATGGGCTTTATCAACATGTATATATATATGAATACTACGCAAAATATATCATATGTTAAGATAAAGACAAACCAAATAGCGTACTATCATATTAAGCAAGACTGCCATGTACATACATATCCCTAACATCCTATACAATGAAGGCCTCTAGGGCATATATATCCAACACCCACATCAGCAGGTCACACAGTTCAGGGCTTTATGCGGCAATACTGGAGGCGACGACAAAGTGTTTCTTTGCCAGTTCATTGGCAGCCTGTCAGAGACGACATTTTAATGGTACTCGGAGATCCTAAATGACTCTGTGAAAACATTTACAGAAATGGAACTACTGTTCACACCGCGGTTCGCAAGAGCAAGCGAGTGCATCCTGATCACGACATTAATCAATGCGAGGGTAAAGTTAGGAGAAACCTGGGTCCAATACGCGATCCGGTGGTGGAACCTATGGTCAAAATACGAACAACGCATTGAAGAATCCCCTGCCATGGGCATGTTCATCGGGACTCTTGATCCTTAAACGAATGTGTCCCAGTTCATGACGTTCTTCAAGCCGACCTCCTTCCAGGCTCTGATCGACAAACTGGCCCAAACGGACCAGATAGGCCACAGGCCTTCCTCCTCAAAAAAGGCCCTCGAAATGCTAAGGGTAAATGGAAAGTAGCCTTCGTTGCTAATACTCAACAACCCGGTGACCCAAAACCTGCCGCTCGCCAAAACAACGCGCAACTGCGTATGTCCCTGAAAGAAAGGCTGGGATGTGCTTACTCGTTTCCCCATGACAAGACGAGGAGACTGTTCGAGCTGACAGTGTGTAACAAACTCATCACATTGCCAGACCCATGACGTCCACCGCAACCTGGCGACGTCAACAACTCCAACTACTGCTCCTATCACAGAATGGTGAGCCACCCAATTGAGGATTGCTACATCTTCAAAAACTAGGTCGAGGACCAGTATCAACAGGGAAAGTTTGCGCTGTATGAGAATTGGAGGGTAACCCCACCACAAAAGCATGAGCCAAAGAGGACCTATACCGCGAGGAGAGGACCAACTCAATACTAAGAAGGGAAGAGAACTTGTACTTGCCATATGATAACACTCTCAAAGGAGGGAGGGCACGAGACTATGGATGATTTCTTCAGGTGCTTCGCAAATGAAAATGAGGACGAGGTGATCTCAGAGCTTCCACCAGCGCCAAAAGAGATGGAAGACAGGATACACACTATGGTGGACAACCTAAGGAAAATTGACTTAGGGACGGAAAATGATCCGAGGCCAACGTTCGTCAGTGAGCTACTATCTAAAAAGCAGGTAGCCACTTTAAAGGATGAACTCATGCAATATAAAGACTACTTCGCATGGAACTATTCCGAGATGCCAGGTCTAGATCCAAAAGTAGCGATACATAAACTGGTCATATCGTGGACATCAAGCCAGTCAAACAAGTACCGAGAAGGATGCGACTCAAACTCGAGATGAGCATCAATGCTGAAGTCAAGAAACTGATCAACTCTGGCCTCATCCAGGAAGTTTAATACCCAGACTGGATCGCTAACATCGTTCTGGTGATGAAGAAAAATGGGACAGTGTGCATCTGCGTGGACTTTTAGGACCTCAATAAAGCTTGTCTGAAGGATAACTTCCCAATACCTGTTACCGAGCTGATGATCGACAACACGTCTACTCATGAAGTCTTCTCTTTCATGAATGGATCTTCAGGATACGACCAAATAAAAATGAATCCTAAAGACCAAAAACATACCGCTTTCCGGACTCCGCTGGGCATATTCTGCTATAGAGTGATGCCCTTCGGTTTGAAAAATGCTGGTGCTACGTACCAGAGGGCCATGACAAAGATCTTTGACCTCTCCATGAGACTGTCAAATGCTATATCAACGATCTTATGGTGAAAACAAAATCGTATGGGAAACATTGGGAACATCTGAAAACAGTATTCCAACATCTTCGGAAGTATAATCTAAAGATGAATCCTCTAAAATACGCGTTTGGAGTCTCCTCAGGAAAATTCTTAGGATTCATCGTATGACACCGGGGTATCGAAATCGATCGCTCAAAGATTAAGGCGATTATGGAAATTCCCACACCAAGAACTCTCAAGAAATTGTGATCTCTTCAAGGAAAGCCCGCGTATATCCGGCGGTTCATAGCCAACCTCTCCGGAAAATGCCGTCCCTACAATTATCAAATGAAAAAAGGGACCCTGTTCATCTGTGATCAAAAGTGCCAAAAAGCACTGGACGAAATCAAGCAATACCTACAAAACCCGCCAGTATTGACTGCTCCGGTAATGGAAAAACGCCTTATCCTATACAAAACGTCCCTTGAAGGTTCTTTAGACGCGTTATGGGCACAGGAAAATGACCAGGGAAAGGAGAGAGCTCTATACTATTTGATTCGAGTTCTACTGGGGGCAGAAAATAACTACTCCCCCATCGAAAAGCATTGTTTGGCACTAATCTTTGCGATAACGAAGCTCAGACACTACGCCTTGGCACATGAGGTCTATCTCATATCAAAGGTGGACCTTCTCAAATACTTGATGTCAAGGGCAATACTAACGGGAAGGGTTGCCAAATGGGCCCTCCTCCTGATGGAGTTTTTGTAGGGTTACTAGGCACTCTTACAAGGGTCTATAAGGCATCAAGCATGCCCGATTTAAAATTTAGACGTGCCGAACAATCCTAACTAAGACCTTTAAACTAGAGATTAGGCGAAACAAAGTATGTTAAACACTTTAAAACTAAGAGTTTGGGATTACAACCTTTGTAGTCCGGTCCTTCATTTCTAAAGCTCCGTGTTGAGGTCCTTTCGCTGCGATCATCATGTTTCCGGACTCTAGATAGTCTCCACGAAGAGAATGATGCAAACTTGCTTCCGATCTTCGATAACTAAGATGATCTACCTTGAAGTTTCTTTAACACAAGCTCTCACTCACTAAATGAAGTGAACATCCTAATCTAAATGGCTAGGATAGATTAGGAAGATGAAGTAGGATTTATGCTCTCATTTATTTTCTATTTCTCACACTAAATCATCACATAAAGAAAACCTAGAAAGCTTTATCAATGCTCAAGCAAGAAGAAGAAGAAGGGAAATCCTTTTGTGATAAATAATGAAAATTCAAGTGATAATTACAAATGCAACCATGGTTGATAATGAGAAGCTAACCATTGTAGAGAGTTAACTAGGGTTAAGGGTTTGGGTTGGGTTAAATAATGAGTCACTAAAATATCAATCATAATATCTTAGCTCAAAACAAAAGAAAACCTTCTAGAAGGTTCAAGAAAGAACTAACCCAAATCAAACCCTAACCATGTTTAATCTCCACTAATCTTGTTTCATTAGTAATTATAACATGTTACAATATTATATATCACATATATAATATATTTTGTAAAAAAAGAAAATAATACAATTAACATATATCGCATATATATCAATGTATTACCCGAGTGAGAAAAAGAATCTTTTAGTGAGCTTATATTAGTTAATGTAATTTAATATATCAAATATATAAATATAAATTAAATTATCGAATCAACACTTGATCCGATAATCCGGCTATTTCACAAATAACCGACTAATATAATCTGTATCAATTCATCGAATCAACACTTGATCCGATGACCCGGCTATATCACATATACCCGGCCGATATCTCATATCGCGAGAATCTAATACGGTATCACATACATGTATTGTTCTCGGTCCCGCACATATCACATATGTGCCCCTACTCCGTTTTTCCTGAGTCAAGAAACCTCTGTGTAGGACTCTAAAGAATCGTCAATACGCCGGCAGTAGGTGATGATCATATCAAACACCCACAAGCTGCAAGCGGTCAGCTAAACTGTAATTCTACGGTAGCGCCCCGGCCATCAAACTGACGCCAAATGCGGAACAAAAACTTTTTAACTGGCGCTATCGTATACTATAACCCGGATCTGCCATTATTGCTAAACTAACAAACTGTAAAGAGTGTAGAAAGGTTATACCGAACGATCCGAGTCCTTCGTTCTTTAACCATCATCCTATGATCCGTTGCGGCTGCTCCGATCTCTTCGATCTCCGATCTGCTCGTCCAGGTGGCACCACGTCAACGATTCTTTAAATAGGCTCCCGCCTCTGACCCGAGACAACTCGGTCGTTAAGTTTTCTAAAAGAGACGACCAAGATTGATGTAGAGAATGAGTAGAATACTTTGTCTCGCTTCGTCCAAAACCATGGACGAACGGTTGATGAAGTTTCCAATTAATTCGGGTAATGGAATGAAATAAGCTATGAAATTTCCATACACCCCAAAACTATCATAATCTTTTCACCAAAATGAATCAATCAAGTGTATGAGAGAGAGGAGGGGGCCAGCCACATATAAGGAGGTGGGGGGTGAGGGTAGGAGAGGGGGAGGTGACAATAAGAGAAATATCTAGTGTGAACACAAAGTATGAACACAATAAATGCACCATTAAAGCACCATTAATGAACAAGTGAGTCACAAGCCTAATCACCTCTTCTAGAACCTTCTAGAAGCATCCACACTTATCCAAAGAAAAGATAAATCCGTCTTTAACCGAATGTTAAAAGACGGCTGATAAAAAACTGGAAACTGGCAACTTCCAAAAGTGATCCTGAAACAAATTTCTGGATAACCCCGTAACTGTATAAAAATACCCGCATTTGTATTACGACCGAATACAAATGCAACTGAGACAAAGATATTATATTTATTCAATATAATACTCGGATCCGGCTTAATCAAAGCCCACCAGTATTATCTGCCCGAAAAATGACACGTGCGTAAACACACGTGCATTTTCCGAACCCTGCCATAAAACCATACGGCCTCTACAACGTTTCACCCGAACTTGGGAAACTGTCTGTGGGGGACTCTAATGACTCGTCAGTACCCTGGCAGTGGGTTTAACCACAAGCCGTCAGCGGCACTAGCTGTGCGTAACGGCTCCCCATGGATTGGCCTCAAAGGAGGCCGATGAGCAAACTCATCCGGAAACCCTACTGAGCCTAACAGTGACAATGTATATACAGTCCGGTCCATTCGTCTATGAGTATCGCATATCTGCCTAGGGGGCTGGTAACGTCCGACCCCCAATAGCAGTATAAGTCGTGTCGGAGTGAAGCCCAATAACACCCTGAGATACTATTGGAGTACCTACAAGTAAATCTCCTGCCACGGCCGTGGGCTTTGTGTAATGGCTCTCCTAGACACAGCACGATCTCACCCTCAATATCGGGAGAGACGAATCCTCTGCCGATCCGCTCACGTGCCTCCATGTGGCTCGGGACTGTACCCAAAAACTACCTGTTTGCACGACTCCTTTGAGCCGTGGTAGGGTAGAAATCAAAGCACAGTAGGAACTCACACGAGACAAATGACGACCTCAGGTCGATGAACTAACCTGCACACATGTCACCAGGGAACTGCTATCTGACGATATGTATAATACCAACTAGCAGGTTCCCGGCGAGTCCTGTCCGGTGTACTCATAACCCAATGAGCACCTGAATACATCTTAGGTGATCCAACTGACACCAGTGGCTTGTGAGTCCGGCCACCGCCCCTCGTCAGGGTCTCGACTGTATACACTAGTCTACTCCGGAGTATCGATGCCCTGTCTCGAAACTCCCACGACTAGGGACCACAATTAAGGATATGCTTATAAACCACCCAACTCTCACGTATATGATCGCCATCATATTGTTGGTAGTAAAGCAAGATCCTAAGGGCTCTATCAAAGTGTGACAGTGATCAGTCACCTGAACCTGTACACGACTGATAAAGGCAAACCAGATAGCATACTATCATCTCGAGTAAGACTGTCCTACCGGTATAGGTCCTCCGCAATCATTGCAATCACGTACCTGCGATCTAATAATTGATTCTGAGGGCACTATCTCCAACAATCTCCCACTTGCATTTAAGGCTAATTATTGTGATGTCGACTACTCACAGCCCGTATGAAACCGAACATCCAACTCCTCTACTAATCAGTTTCACAAAGCCCGTTTGTAAAACTATTGTGTTCGAGAAATAGCCTCAGTGAGTGGATCCGCCTAGATGTTTCTTTCTATGTCTCTCTTAATTTCATGTTCGTGGAGAAAGTCATCTCCCGAATCGAGTAATACCTGTCTTAGAATATGTCTGGATATCTGATGGGACCTAGTACATAAATGAACTCCAAATCCAAACTTCTTAGACTGTATCGATCACTGAACCTAATCAGTATCTAGCACCATGCCACCCACAGTATCCTCTTGGACCACCTGTCCATAATACTGCCCCCTTCGTCAGAGGGAAAACTATAACTCTGACAATCACTCTGTTATCCATGTCATCTTTGAAGCCTGGAATGATAACCGTCTCCCGAAGGAGGCTGCCGTCATCAAATCCGTAGAACATGCACTTATGTTCTAAAACTGCTTCCTTATGTTTCTCCGGGATTGGATTAATACAAACTTATTGCATCTAGTGCAAAAACAACATCTGGTGTGGTTCTTGACATCTCATGATTGACTCAATTGCCTAACCAAGTGATCTGCCAATCATGCACATCCCTCTCCCCTTTGGTCCGTAAGACACTTTTAGAGAGGGTGACTCCATCACCTGCAGGTACACCACCATGCCAGGAGTCATCTATTCTAAAAACCATTAGAATACTGTCAAAGTACCGACATTGGGAAACTACCCAAATCCAGATCTAAAACCATAGATCTAGAAACCAGAATGTCTGATATTATATCCATATCCTGTCTGGAGAAACAACTGTGTGACGACCACAGTACAACCGATCGTAGTATAGGAATTTTACTTCCTACTCTGTGTATGTCATCCAAATACCATGACATCACACCCTACTCCCTTCTTAACAGATCCATCCCCTATTCTGATGAAGTCAAACCTATGACTGTCACATCAAAATTAGATGATCTTTGTCTGCTATAACTGCTCAAGTCTATAAATAGACATAAGCATCTTGCCCACTATGCTTCTGCTGCTCCCACTGATCACAACAACCCTCTTGCAGAATAATATATACGTGCACTTCTAAAGCGAGTTTAGAACGACGCTATACTTAACCTCCTGCCGGGTTTCATAGTCTGGAACAGTAGTAGTGTTAAGTCTGGGTAAGCATGAACCTCCCTGTCACCGTCCTTGAGGCTACCGGAGTACCTCTCGGGTGTCTGAGGTTATCCATCGTATCTGCGGAGTGGCTAATGGAATGTCTAACCTGATTGAATATATAGGTCCTATTAAATTTTCCGTAATCGTTTGCGGTTCTGGAATCACTTCCAGTTCTACCATACTCCCACTACTGTTTTCTGAAAAATTCCATTTTACTAAAACTGTGGCGAGTCAAGAACAATATCACTATTGATCTTCCAGATGGTAGAATATCAACCCTCGTTATAGCCAGGGTCAACCCACAAACAGCCATTACAGAAACGTGCCCTGAGTTATTCAGAGTCTGGTTTTAAGCATAAGCTGGACAACTCCCTGTACCTTAACATCGTTAAGGTATGAACCATTCTATATCCAATATAGAAACTTTGGCACGGATTTAATTGGAACCAGATTCTAATCATGCAGCTGTCTCCAGTGCATATCAACTTAATGGAAAGAGGCTAATCAGCATTACTCAACTTAGGAATCCATCCAATTATGAGTAACCTGAAAGAGATGTTGGAGATAGTGCCCTCAGAGTCAATTATTGGATCACAGGCACATGATTGCAATGATTGAGGGAGGACCTATCCCGGTAGGACAGTCTTACTCGAGATGATAGTATGCTATCTGGTTTACCTTTATCATCGTGTACTGCTTTAGGTGACATGACATGTCGCTATTGCACGTTGATAGAGCCCCTAGGATTCTTGCTTGACTGCCAGCAGTATGAGGACGATCATATAAGTGAGAGCTGGAGTCTATAAGCACATCCTTAAAAGGTCCCTAGTCGTAGGAGTCTCGAGACAGGGCATCGATTCTCCAGAGTAGACTAGTGTATACAGTCGAGACCCCGACGAGGGGCGGTGGCCGGTCTCACAAGCCACTGGTGTCAGTTGGTTCACCTAAGATGTATACAGGTGCTCATTGGGTTATGAGTACACCGGACAGGACTCGCCGGGAACATGCTAGTTGGTCTTATACCTGACGTCAGATAGCAGTTCCCTGGTGACATGTGTACAGGTTAGTTCATCGACCTGGGGATCGTCATTTGTCTCGTGTGAGTTCCCACTGTACTTTGATTACTACCCTACCACGGCTCAAAGGAGTCGTGCAAACAGGTTTTAGTTGGGTACAGTCCCGAGCCACATGGAGGCAGTGAGCGGATCTTCAGGGGTTCGTCTCTCCCGGTATTGGGGGTGAGGTCGCGCTGTGTCTAGGAGAGCCATTACACGAAGACCTTGGCCAAGGCAGGAGATTTACTGGTAGGTATTCCAGTAGTATCTCAGGGTGTTCTGGGCTACACTCCGACACGACTTGTACCGCTTTTGGGGGTCTGACTTTTACCAACCCCCTAGGCCCGACATGCGATGCTCATAGACGAACGGACCGGACTGTACGGATATTGTCACTGACAGGCTCAGTAGGGTGTCAGGATGAGTTCACTCATCGACGTCCCTTTTAGTCAATAGCTGGTGGCCCGTTACGTATTGGCTTATACCTCTGACGTGCTAGTGGTTAAATCCACAGCCATAGTATTGACGAGTCTTTAGAGTCCACCACACTTTCAGTTACTCAAGCTTTCGGGCGAAACGCTGTAGAGGCCGTATGGAGATATGACAGGGTCCGATCAGATACGTGCGGTATTGCACGGATCAGGATCGGACAGTTTGTACTAGTGGCCGTATGGTTATATGGCAGGGTTCGATCAGATACGTGCGGTATTGCACGGATCAGGATCGAACGGATATTACTAGCCGGCTTTGGTTTAAGCCGGTCCTAGTTTAGTACAGTGTAGATTTTGTCTCATTGCATTTGTATCCGGACGGAATACAGATGCGGGTGTGTATGCACAGTATGGGGTTTTCCTGTAATTTATTACGGGACCAGTTTTCTGGAGTTGCCAGTTTGCATTCTGTTCCGGCCGGTTTTCCTTTGTTCTTTCCCGGCCGGACTTTTCCGATGGAGGGGGTTATTTGCAATTGTGCAAATAACATTTGTGGAGGGTTTTATTGCATATGTTTTGATTATGATGGCTTCATTATCTTTGCACCATTACTTGCTTTAATGAGGGTATGGTTTTGTTGTAAGATAAAAGCATGGTTGATGTTTTCTTGTCTCTTGATGTGGTCACCTCTTTCATCTCCTACACTCACCTCCCTTCATGATATGTATTTGATCCCTCCACCATTCTCCAAGAGACTTGGCCGACCACAATTTCATGAGGAGGGAAAATGAGAGTTTTCATTTTGGTGTGGGAAATTAATCATCCATCTCATTTTCATTGCTACCATAAAACCCCAAGTTGATATCTTGTTGATTCCTCCATCAAGGCAACTCCAAACCCCAAATGAGACTAGCATGTCCTACACTACAACCTACAGCACATCTTGAGCATGTCGAGTTGCCGGCTTCATGCCCGAGTTGCCTCGGTATAGAGGCGGGAGCCCGTAAACGATGCAGGCGACGTGGTGCCCTTCCGGCGAGGAGGCGACGACCGGAGATCCCGCGAGGAGATCGGAGTGGAGATGAAGACCGGAGGACTCGGATCAGTCGGTATATCTCTAACTCCATCTTCTAGTTTGCTTAGACTTGTTAATGGTTACGATCCGGGTGTTTAGTGCGCGGTGGTGCCGGTTTGCTAAGTCCGCAAAATTTAAGTTTATCACCGTTTCCGCGTTTGGCCGTCGGATTGACGGCCGGGGCGCCGCCGTGCACTTACAGTGGTATCAGAGCCTCGCCATTAACTTCGTCTAACTTCGTTTGATGTGTTTTTCAGTTCCGATCGACCAAAATTCCAAAAACCGTATTTTTCCTTCACATCAGTTTCTGTTGAAATTTTTTGAAGTCTAAAAATTTTTCAGGTTGTAAAATATTGATGTACTGGAAAATCTAAGATGTCTGTAAAAATTCGACGAAGTAACTCCACAGTGGGAGCGCGGAAGCGCCGCGAAAACCCCCTTCCCGCCGCCCTTCCGCCGCACACTGTGGAGATCACTTCACCAAATTTTTCCAGAGGCCTTCTGGGCTTAAAATATGGGTTTTGGAATATTAAAATTGGGCCCAGGTTTTCTGTGAGTGCTACAGTTTTGATTGGGGGCCCACTTGTTAATTTTTGGTCAATCGGAAAATTTTAAACACATTTTTCACAGTATTTACATTATATCTGCGACCGTGAATGTCACTCGATCGGTAAATCCGGTCTGACTGCTATAGCCCGGTTAGACGGATTTGCGAACGTGATTTTCACGTTGATGTTCTATGTATTTGCTGTGATGTTGCGGATCGGTCGTGGGGGATAGCCTGGATGCAATCCTAGTACAGTTTTGTTGTATCATGTACATTTGTTGTTGCAGGGCGAGCGTCCGACATGTGGACTGCCGTCACTGCCTGTTTGTATTATTCTTTTGGGGCACGACCTGGTTGCGGTCGATGTACCCGGTGTATGTATATTTTACTTTCTGTACTAGGATTACCCCGCGGTGGGGTGCACGGATGGCCGGGTTCTAGAGGGCAACAAGCCCGCATCTCATGGCATTGAGACGGAGGGGGCTTCACTCTAGGATTGGCGGGCTATTCGCCACACTCGTAGGGGGTACAGGTCGACCCAGGAGGGGTGCCCAAGTTGCCGGATTCCGTGGAGTGCTGGGTGGTCCATTCACGGAGCTGAAGGGGGCTGCCTCGCTTCAGGTTTTGGCGGGTGACTTGCCGCGCCCGTAAGGGTCTAGGATTTCATTGCACAGGCTATCCACACGACCAGGGGAACGTCGGGTTTCAGTAGTGGCTCTGTGAAACCCGGGGATCCCAGATATCTGTATTGTTCTGTGATGCTGTACATTTCTGTGATGTTGCATTTCTTTTCACGCCTTGAGCGAAATATAATATATTGGTATATATATTAGTAGATGTTGTATATGTTTTACATCCACGCTAGTCCAGTCCCCGCTCTGCCGTTAGTTAGCTAACCTAACGGGTGATGACGGGACCCAGTGGCGAATGCGAATGGCATATACGTACGTCAGTATATTTTCGTTCTTTGTGGTGTGATTAATTGATGGGACTGCGTTGATTCGGATCAATGCAAGTTAAACAAACCTATTCTGATGTTGTTGGAACACTTTTCAAAAAGCTGTTATTGCAAGGACGTTCACTTTTGTTTTGCATCGTGGTATTCATTTGGAATATCCTGCTCCTCAGTCGACGAGGCAAGGGCCGAGATCCCTTCACCGGGAGTGACCCCTTGGACAGAAGTTTGCGTCAGGGCATTAACTTCACTATAGCCGATTACTTTTGCTTTGCACCGTGGTATTCAGTTGGAATATCCTGCACCCCATTCTACGGGGAAAGAGCCGAGATCCCTTCACCGGGAGTGACCTCTTTAGTAAAGGTTTTCGTCACTATATTTTCTAAAAAGCTATCAGTTCCTTCAACGAGATCAAGTTCATTACGTTAAAGGTTTTCGCCAGAAACCATTCGTAGCCCTCCGTCGTTTCATATGGGTAGTCAATAGTATTCAAGCTGTGTTTGTTGGCCAAAGTCAAGGCACAGTGTTTGGTAGCTGTTGGTTATTCATATGCAGCATAGATAGATGCGTTGGTTTGGAACAGTCGTATAGCCTTGTTGGCCAAAGTCAAGGGCTTGTGCGGGTGGATTCGAATCAACCTGGAGAATGACGGGTAGAACTTGACATGTGACTTATGATTTGTTGGCCAAAGTCAAGGTCATAAGAGCATGGGGAAGAAATCACATCGGGAGTTTCAAAAGTACTGAAACTTGCCAGATATGCGCATACCTTCTGGAGTGTGATACCGTGAGCGGATTCCGTCACGTTATCATGCGATGAGAGTTGGATCCCGATTCCCACTGATGAGTTGGTTTACTCCTCGGGTGATCCCGACTAATTCTTCTTTCAGGTTTGGAGGAGAATTTGAGGTACAGTGGGAGGTTTCCAGATTAGATAAATTGGTAACCATTCTGATCTAGTTTTGAGTGCACGCTGAGTGTTTCTTTTCTCTCTCTCTCTGGCAGCGACCATTGACCCGACCCTAAGACTATGACTCAGTGACCAAGTTGACCGAACCTTCTTAACACTGACTTTTGGATTGTCAGAGTTGCAGACCTCATTGCCACTCCTACTTTTACCCTTTTCTCCAGGACACCCCGTATTACTACGAACGTCCACTTCCATTGGACAAAACCATCGTATGGTTAGATACGAACTCGAAGGAATTCGAGGCTGGTTTCCGATTCTGGAGAAAACGGATAGGATTATTCAGTTGTCTTTTCTTTTCACCTTCTCTCAGGTTGCGAGTACTCCTTGGTTTAGGAGATAGTACACTTATTACGCAAATTGGATAGTCTTCTTCCAAACCTTAGGCTGGTGCCGAACGGTGGGGAATGAAGAAAACCAATTAGCATAACGATGGTGTGCAGAAGGTATTAAGTTAAGACAAAGCAAGGGATTAGTAAGAGGGCAAAGTAAATTGCAACAGATATTCACGACCAAACCAAGTATTCCTTCGCCAATCCTAAATCACCTTTGTATTTCTCCAGGACACTCCGTATCACTACGAAGATCCACAGTTTATTGGATACTCCATCGTATGGTTATATACGAACTCGAAAGGAACATGTTCCAGTTCGGGGATGGATCCTGGTTCAGGAGAAATAGGAATAAAGTACATTCAGGTGTCTTTTATCTTCACCTTCTCTCGCGATGCGAGTGCTCCTAGGATTAGGACAGTACACCCTTTATGCTTTTTGGATAGTCTTCTTCCAAACCATAGGCTGGTGCCGAACGGTAGGGAAGGAAGAAAACCATTTGGCTTAAAGGGGTGTACAGAAGGTAATGACTAAAGACATATAAAGGGATTTGGAGAGGTGGCAAAGAATTATACGGTTATAGTTGTGAATCTGGATAATGGTAGAGGCATTACTAGGAATACCTGGATACCCCATCGAAACATTTCAATGTTTCAGTTCAACTGTGTACTGTTAAAAGAAAACTGATTTCCCAGTTAGACACTTGCTCCAGGGCATGTATTTACCAAGTATGATTCTCACATCTGTATGGTTTTACAGATGATGAGTGGGAGTAAGTTATTGGGAATTGGGTGATTATCCTCATTATATCGGGATTCGTTGGAATCGGTGATATTTGAGGAAATCGCCTGGGTTGTTTGCCGGTTGGCAAATATTTGGTTTTGAATATCCGCTGTCATGCACCAATTTCAAATTGATATATCTGTACGTCTATTTTTATAGAGTGAGATATACCTTTTGATATTATGTCGACGACATTTACCTATATCAGTGGATGGTTAGGTAAGGAGCATTAAACAGCGGTGTAATTCTTCTTAACCACAAGTACAATTTTCAACCTACGACACACAGTGAATGAGTTATCAGACTCAAGGGACTTATACAGAGTATTGTATGTTGTCCAGGGTCCATCAGGACAAAGGGGTAGGTCCTCGTACTATATTCGGTTTACTTATGATTTCTCTAGTTTTTAGACAAGTGTTTCGTGGAAACACAGGGTCTAAGTTTTGAGAAGTTATAGGTATTTGAATAGAGTAGAGAACCAGGTGTAGCAAGTATCGGGATTCTTCAAAGTGATCGAAGATGTAGATACTTGTGTATGGTATTCAGTTGATAGTAATGATAAAGAGAAATTGCTTCTCTTTCAGGTTACTCATAATTGGAAGCATTCCTAAGTTGAGTAACGCTGATCGGCCTCTCTCCATTTAGTTGACATGCACTGGAGACAGTTGCATGATTTGAATCTGGTTAAATTAAATCAGTGCCTCTGGTTCTATATTGGATATAGAACAGTTCATATCTTAACGTAGTTAAGGTACGGGGAGTTGTCCGGTTTATGATTAAAACCAGACTCTGGATAACTCAAGGCACGTTTCTGTAATGGCTGTTTGTGGGTTGACCCAGGCTATAACGAGGGTTGATTTTCTACCATCTGGCAGATCAATAGTAATATTGTTCTAGACTCGCCACAGTTTTAATAAAAATGGATTTTTTCAAAAACAGTAATGGGAGTATGGTAGAACTGGAAGTGATTCCAGAACCGCAAACGATTACTGATGATTTGATAAGGAACCTAAAGATTCAATCTGTTTTGACATTCCATTGGCCACTCCGCAGATAAGGTGGGTAACTTCAGGCACCCGAGAGGTACTCCGATAGCCTCAAGGACGGTGACAGGGAAGTTCTTGTTTACCCACACTCGCCATTGTTGTTGTTCCAGGTTGCGAGACCCGGCAGGAGGATGAGTATAGCGTCGTTCTAAACTAGTTTTAGAAGTGCACGTCTATATGACTCTGGCAGAGGGTTGTCGTAGTCAGTGGGAGCAGCGGAAGCATTGGTGGACATCAGGCTTATGTCTATTTATAGACTAAAGCAGATGTAGCGGAGATAGATCATCTATTTCTGATGTGACAGTCATAGGTTTGACGTCATCAGAATAGGGGATGGATCTGTTGAGAAGGTAGTAGGAAGTGATATTCCTATACTACGATCGGTTATACTTTGGTCGTCACACAGTGGTTTCTCTACATAGGACTTGGACATTATATCTGACATACTGGTTACTGGATCTATGGTTTTAGATCTAGATTTGGGTGGTTTCCCAATCAGGGTACTTTGACAGCATTCTAAGAGTATTTAGAATGGACGACTCCTGGCACGGTAGTGTACCTGCAGGTAATGGAGTCACCCTCTCTAAAGGTGTCTTACAGACTAAAGGGGAGAGGGATACGCATGATTGGCAGATCACTAGCTTAGGCAATTGAGTCAATCATGAGATGTCAAGTACCACACCAAATGTTGTTCTTGCACTAGATGCAATAAGTTGATATTGATCCAATCCTGGAGGAACAGTCGGAAGCAGTTTTAGAACATAAGTGGCTGTTCTAGGGATATGATAACGAAAGCCCCATTTGGGAAACAGTTATCATTCCAGGCTTCCAAGGTGACATGGACGACAAGGAGGTTGTCAGAGTTATAGTTTTTCCTTCTGACGAGGGGCAGTATTTTGGACAGGTGGTCCAAGGCAATACTGAGGATGGCATGGCGCAGGATACTGATTAAGTTCAGTTGACGATACAGTCTAAGATGTTTGGATTTGGAGTTCATTTATGAGCTCGGTCCCATCAGACATCCAGACACTCTAAGACAGGTATTGCTCATTTCGGGAGATGGCTTTCTCCGCGAACTTGAGATATAGAGAGACATAGAAAGAAACATCTAGGCGGATCCACTCACTGAGGCTATTCCTCGAACGCAATAGTTTCGCAAACGGATTTTGTGAGACTGACTAGTAGAGGAGTTGGGTGTTCGATATCACACGGGCTGTGAGTATGCGACATCGCAATAATTAGCCTTGAGTGCAAGTGGGAGAATGTTGGAGATAGTGCCCTCAGAGTCAATTATTGGATCACAGGCACGTGATTGCAATGATTGAGGGAGGACCTATCCCGGTAGGACAGTCTTACTCGAGATGATAGTATGCTATCTGGTTTACCTTTATCATCGTGTACTGCTTTAGGTGACATGACATGTCGCTATTGCACGTTGATAGAGCCCCTAGGATTCTTGCTTGACTGCCAGCAGTATGAGGGCGATCATATAAGTGAGAGCTGGAGTCTATAAGCACATCCTTAAAAGGTCCCTAGTCGTAGGAGTCTCGAGACAGGGCATCGATTCTCCAGAGTAGACTAGTGTATACAGTCGAGACCCCGACGAGGGGCGGTGGCCGGTCTCACAAGCCACTGGTGTCAGTTGGTTCACCTAAGATGTATACAGGTGCTCATTGGGTTATGAGTACACCGGACAGGACTCGCCGGGAACATGCTAGTTGGTCTTATACCTGACGTCAGATAGCAGTTCCCTGGTGACATGTGTACAGGTTAGTTCATCGACCTGGGGATCGTCATTTGTCTCGTGTGAGTTCCCACTGTACTTTGATTACTACCCTACCACGGCTCAAAGGAGTCGTGCAAACAGGTTTTAGTTGGGTACAGTCCCGAGCCACATGGAGGCAGTGAGCGGATCTTCAGGGGTTCGTCTCTCCCGGTATTGGGGGTGAGGTCGCGCTGTGTCTAGGAGAGCCATTACACGAAGACCTTGGCCAAGGCAGGAGATTTACTGGTAGGTATTCCAGTAGTATCTCAGGGTGTTCTGGGCTACACTCCGACACGACTTGTACCGCTTTTGGGGGTCTGACTTTTACCAACCCCCTAGGCCCGACATGCGATGCTCATAGACGAACGGACCGGACTGTACGGATATTGTCACTGACAGGCTCAGTAGGGTGTCAGGATGAGTTCACTCATCGACGTCCCTTTTAGTCAATAGCTGGTGGCCCGTTACGTATTGGCTTATACCTCTGACGTGCTAGTGGTTAAATCCACAGCCATAGTATTGACGAGTCTTTAGAGTCCACCACACTTTCAGTTACTCAAGCTTTCGGGCGAAACGCTGTAGAGGCCGTATGGAGATATGACAGGGTCCGATCAGATACGTGCGGTATTGCACGGATCAGGATCGGACAGTTTGTACTAGTGGCCGTATGGTTATATGGCAGGGTTCGATCAGATACGTGCGGTATTGCACGGATCAGGATCGAACGGATATTACTAGCCGGCTTTGGTTTAAGCCGGTCCTAGTTTAGTACAGTGTAGATTTTGTCTCATTGCATTTGTATCCGGACGGAATACAGATGCGGGTGTGTATGCACAGTATGGGGTTTTCCTGTAATTTATTACGGGACCAGTTTTCTGGAGTTGCCAGTTTGCATTCTGTTCCGGCCGGTTTTCCTTTGTTCTTTCCCGGCCGGACTTTTCCGATGGAGGGGGTTATTTGCAATTGTGCAAATAACATTTGTGGAGGGTTTTATTGCATATGTTTTGATTATGATGGCTTCATTATCTTTGCACCATTACTTGCTTTAATGAGGGTATGGTTTTGTTGTAAGATAAAAGCATGGTTGATGTTTTCTTGTCTCTTGATGTGGTCACCTCTTTCATCTCCTACACTCACCTCCCTTCATGATATGTATTTGATCCCTCCACCATTCTCCAAGAGACTTGGCCGGCCACAATTTCATGAGGAGGGAAAATGAGAGTTTTCATTTTGGTGTGGGAAATTAATCATCCATCTCATTTTCATTGCTACCATAAAACCCCAAGTTGATATCTTGTTGATTCCTCCATCAAGGCAACTCCAAACCCCAAATGAGACTAGCATGTCCTACACTACAACCTACAGCACATCTTGAGCATGTCGAGTTGCCGGCTTCATGCCCGAGTTGCCTCGGTATAGAGGCGGGAGCCCGTAAACGATGCAGGCGACGTGGTGCCCTTCCGGCGAGGAGGCGACGACCGGAGATCCCGCGAGGAGATCGGAGTGGAGATGAAGACCGGAGGACTCGGATCAGTCGGTATATCTCTAACTCCATCTTCTAGTTTGCTTAGACTTGTTAATGGTTATGATCCGGGTGTTTAGTGCGCGGTGGTGCCGGTTTGCTAAGTCCGCAAAATTTAAGTTTATCACCGTTTCCGCGTTTGGCCGTCGGATTGACGGCCGGGGCGCCGCCGTGCACTTACAAGAGAAATACGTTTCTCAAAACTATTACTATCATCTGAATACCAATCACAAGAATCTACATCTTCGATCTCTTTGAAGAATCCCGATACTTGTGACTCCTGGTTCTCTACTTTATTCTTATACCCACAACTTCTCAAAACTTAGACGTTGTATTTCTATGAAACACTTGTCTAAAAACTAGAGAAGTCATAAGTAAATAGAACATAGTACGAGGACCTACCCCTTTGTCCTTATGGACACTTGGACAACATACAATACTCTGTATAAGTCCTCTGAGTTGAATAACTCAAAAACTTATGCGTCGTAGGTAGAAAACTGTACCCAGGTGATTTCCTCAAATATCACCAATTACAACGAATTCCGATATAATGAGGATAATTACCTAATTCCCAATAATCTACTCCCACTCATCATCTGTAAAACCATACAGATATGAGAATGAAACCTGGTAAATACATACCCTTGGAGTAAGTATCTAATCGGGAAAACAGTTTTCTTTTAACAATGCACTGAAACATGAAAATGTTTCGTAGGGGTATCCTGGTATTCCTAGTAATGCCTCTTCCATAAACCAATTCATGACTATAACCGTATATTTCTTTGTCATCTCTCCAAATCCCTTTATTTGTCTTTAGTCGTTACCTTCTGTACACCATCGTTATGCTAAATGGTTTTCTTCCTTCCCTACCGTTCGGCACCAGCCTATGGTTTGGAAGAAGACTATCCAGTAAGCATAGTAGGTGTACCCTCCTAAACCAAGGAGTACTCACATCTTGAGAGAAGGTGATGATAAAAGACAACTGAATAATACCTTATTCTTTTAAAGGTGAAATAGGAGTGGCGATGAAATACACGGTTTGGTCGTGAATGATATCGGTCGCAATTTACTTTGCCCTTTTTCTAATCCCTTTATTTTGTCCTTACGTATTACCTTCTGCACACCCTACTTAGGCTAATTGGTTTTCTTCATTCCCTACCTTTCGGCACCTGCCTATGGTTTGGAACAAGACTATCCAATAAGCGTAATAGGTGTACTCTCCTAAACTAAGGAGCCCACGCAACCTGAGAGAAGGTGATAATAAAAGACAACTGAATAAACCAATTCTATTTCTCCTGAACCTGGATCCACCCTCGAAGAAGTCCTTTCGAGTTCGTATATAACCATACGATGGATCTATCTAATGGAAGTGGATGTCCGTAGTAATACGGGGTGTTTTGAGAAAATGCAAAGGGTAAAAGAAGGAGTGGCAATGACTTATGCAACTCGGACAATCCAAAAACCAGTATTTTAAGAAGGTTCGATCAATTTAGTCACTGAGTCATAGTCTAAGGTCGGTCAAAGGTTGCTGCCAAAGAGAGAGAGAAAAGAAACACTCTGCGTGCACTCTAACCTAGATCAGAATGGTTAATACTTTATCTAATCCGGAAACCTCCCACTGTACTGTCAAATTCTCCTCCAAACCTGAAAGAAGAATCAATCGGGATCACCCGAAGAGTAAACCAACTCATCAGTGGGAATCAGGATCCAACTTTCATCGCATGATAACGTGACAGAATCCACTCACGTTATCACACTCTAGAAGGTATGCGCACACTTGGCAAGTTTCAGTTTCTTTAGAAACTCCCGATATGATTTTTGCCCCATGCTCTTATGACCTTGGCTTTGGTCAAAATGTCATAAGTCACATGTCAAGTTCTACCCATCACTATCTTGTCAATTTGAACCCACCCGCACATGCCCCTGACTTTGGCCAATCGGCAGAACGACTGTCCCAAACTAACTCATCTATCTATGCAACAAATGAATACCCAGCAGCTACCAAACACTATGCCTTAACTTTGGCTAAAATGCATAGCTTGAATACTACTGAATACCCAAAAGAAATGACGGAGGGCTACGGCTGGTTTTTGGCGAAAAACCTTTAACGTAGTGAACTTGATATCGCTGAAGGAACCTGATAGCTTTTTATAAAAATATAGTGGCGAAAACCTTTTGCTAAAGAGGTCACTCCCGGTGAAGGGATCTCGGCTCTTTCCTCATAGAATGAGGTGCAGGATATTCCACTGAATACCGCGATGCAAAGCAACTTGTAATCGACTATAGTGAAGTTATTACCCTGACGCAAACTTCTGCCCAAGGGGTTAGTCCCGGTGAAGGGATATCGGCCCTTGCCTCGTCGAATGAGGTGCAGGATATTCCAACCGAATACCGCTATGCATAACAAAATGAAACGTCTTTATAATAACACTTTTTAAATTTGTTCCAACAACTGCCAAATAGGTTTTCTTTCCTTTGCATTGATCAAAATCAACGCAGTCCCATCAATCACACCAGAAAAGAACGAAAATAAAATGTACGTAGATGCCATCCGCATTCGTCACTGGGTCCCGTCATCACCCGTTAGGTTACTTAACTAACGACAGAGCGGGGACTGGACTAGCACGGGTGTAAAACATATACAACATCTAATAGTATATATACCAATATACAATAATCGCTCCAGGCGTGATAATATGCAACATTACAGAAAAGTAATAAGCATCATAGAACAATACGGCTAATCTAGGATCCCCGAGTTTCACAGAGCCGCTGCCGAAACCCGACGTTCCCCTGGTCGTGTGGATAGCCTGTGCAATGAAACCTAGACCCCTACGGGTGCGGCAAGTTACCCGCCAAAACCTGAAGCGAGGCAGCCCCCTACAGCAAAGTGAATGGACCACCCTGCTCTTCACGGAATCCGGTAGCTTGAGCACCCCTCCTTGGGTCAACCTGTACCCCCTACGAGTGCGGCGAATAGTCTGCCAATTCCAGAGTGAGGCCCCTCTGCCTCTTAAAGCCATGAGATGCGGACCCATTGCCCTCCAGAACCCGGCTATCCGTGCACACCGTCGCGGGGTAAAACCTAGTACAGAAATGAAAAATATTATACAACAGGCAGTGACGGCAGTCCACATGTTGGACGCTCGCCCCGCAATATTAAATGTACAAATAAATCCAAGCTGTACTACCATTGCACACTGCTATCCACCACGACAAATCCGCAACATCACAGCACAACACAGAATATCAACGCGAATGTCATGTTCGCAAACCCGTCTAAAAGAACTATAGCAATCAGACGTGGTTTACCGATCAAATGACATTCACGGTCGGAGATATAATGTAAGCACTGTAAACTAACATGTTTAAATTTCGATCGACTAAATATCACGAAGTGGGCCCTACGTACATCTGCTGTACAGTAACAAAATCTGGGCCCAAAAGATATATACCAAAAATCACAATTTCCACTCAAGAAGTCACTGTGCAAATTTGGAGCACAGATCCCACAGACTGGCCGCGGATGCGCGGTCAAACCCTAGGTTTGACCGCGATTCCGCGGCGGTCTAGTAAGGTCACATGACCAAATTTGTACGGTGTGCTTAGAAAACCCTGCTGAATTTTCTGTGATCATCAAAATAATTTTTAGACCAAGTTTAAAATCGACATAAACATTTGTGCATAAAAATGTAGTTTTTGATATTCGGTCCGATCGATATTTTAAACGCGTTAGCACAAGTTAGTAAAGCAAAATGGTGAGGCTCTGATACCACTGTAAGTCTACGGTAGCGCCCCGGCCGTCAAACTGACGCCAAATGCGGAACAAAAACTTTTTAACTGGCGCTATCGTATACTATAACCCGGATCCGCCATTATTGCTAAACTAACAAACTGTAAAGAGAGTAGAAAGGTTATACCGAACGATCCGAGTCCTTCGTTCTTTAACCATCATCCCACGCTCCGTTGCGGCTGCTCCGATCTCTTCGATCTCCGATCTGCTCGTCCAGGTGGCACCACGTCAACGATTCTTTAAACGGGCTCCCATCTCTGACCTGAGGCAACTCGGTCGTCAAGTCTGCTAAAAGAGACGACCAAGATTGATGTAGAGAATGAGTAGAATACTTTGTCTCGCTTCGTCCAAAGCCATCGACGAACGGTTGATGAAGTTGCCAATTAATTCGGGTGAAGGAATGAAATAAGCTATGAAATTTCCATACACCCCAAATCTATCATAATATTTTCACCAAAATGAATCAATCAAGTGTATGAGAGAGAGGAGGGGGCCGGCCACATATAAGAAGGTGGGGGGGTGAGTGTAGGAGAGGGGGAGATGACAATAAGAGAAATATCTAGTGTGAACACAAAGTATGAACACAATAAATGCACCATTAAAGCACCATTAATGAACAAGTGAGTCACAAGCCTAATCACCTCTTCTAGAACCTTCTAGAAGCATCCACACTTATCCAAAGAAAAGATAAATCCGTCTTTAACCGAATGTTAAAAGACGGCTGATAGAAAACTGGAAACTGGCAACTTCCAAAAGTGATCCTGAAACAAATTTCAGGATAACCCCGTAACTGTATAAAAATACCCGCATTTGTATTACGAACGAATACAAATGCAACTGAGACAAAGATATTATATCTATTCAATATAATACTCGGATCCGGCTTAATCAAAGCCTACCAGTATTATCTGCCCGAAAAATGACACGTGCGGGTTATTCTTTTAAAGGAGTGGCGATGAAGTACGCGGTTATTCTTTTAAAGGAGTTCTTCCCCCAGTAGAACTCGAATCAAATAGTATAGAGCTCTCTCCTTTCCCTGGTCATTCTCCTGTTCCCATAACGCGGTGTATCGATGCCCTTTCTCGATACACACTCGACTAGGAACAGTTATAGGATGTACTCGTCGACCACCGTGGCCCCACTAGTATGATCTCATCATAGTCCCAGTAGTCGAGTACATATCCTAAGGGCTTTATCAACATGTAACATAGAGACAATCAGAGTACATGTTAAGATAACGTACAACCAGATAACATACCATCATGTCGAGCAAGAAAGTCCTCCCTATATATGTCCAAGCATCCACTACAATATACATCATATGTACAGTAATGGCCTTTCGGACATACATATAACTAACAATCTCCCACTTGCACTAGGGCCATCTGTTGTGGTATCGCATACCCAACAGTTAGCTGTGGTTGAAGTATCTCATACTCAACCATCCCATAATAGTCTCTACTGGGAAAAAGGCCTTTGTGAGTGGATCCGCGTTGTTGTCCTCTGTGTCTACTCTCCTAAACCTCGATCTCCCTGGAGATCAACCATCTCCATGATCAGGTGATACTGCCTAAGAATTATATCTGGATTTCAGATGGGACGGGGGTTCCTTGGCATAAGCCACAACTCCATTGCCACACAATGGCAGGAACGAAGTTCATCTCATGAAATAAAAAAATATATCTAGACTTCCTCTTTGGTAGCATCCTTGGTAACGATGTATCTTGCCTTTAATCGTCTAGTAAGTCACGGTATATTGCTTGGAACTCTTCCAACATACTGTCCCTCCACTGAGGGTAAAGGCAATGCCTGCGACTGACATTCAGTCGTCCTTATCACCCTGGAACCTTTCCAGCGATTCTCCCCAGGATCGATTGATAACATCTCACTACAACTAGTGAGTATCCTAACATCCAATTAGATCTATCTCATAAATCCAACACCCAGGATTTAGGAGGTATCGCTTTGATCCTATATGGAGAATCCTTGTGATAAGCGGAGATTGACCGAGCGTAGCATAGGAAACTCCTTCCCTATCAAGAGTATATCATCCACGTACTCTACGAGGATCACCACCATACTCTCTACTACCTTTTTGTATATACAAGGTTCATCTACCATTTTGATGAAGTTAAACTCTTTGACTACCACATCAAAACAAACGTTCCAACTCCGCGATGCCTGATTTATCACATAAAACATCATGGTCGCGTTTCCGCTGATCCCACTGTCTACGAAGCCCTCTGGCTGTGTACTTATAGACGCTCTCTTCTAAATCATCATTTAGAAAAGCAGTCATGACACCCAACCGTCAGATATCGTAGTCATGGTATGTAGCCGTGGCAAATAGGATCTGGATGGACTTAAGCATAGCTTTGAAATTCTCAACTTTTCCATGTACACCAAGTAATCTTCTCAAGATATACTTGCTCCTGATGGGGATTTAACCCTTCAGATAAAGCAACCAAAGTCCATACTTTGTTGGTGTATAAGGATTCCATCTCAGATCGCTAAGCATCCAGCCATTCTTACAGAGTCCCACTCCTGATGGCCTGCTCGAAACTAGTCGAGTCATCATCTCATGATGCAATCCTCGCTCCCACTGTCATAGAGAAACCGAAGTATCTCTCAGGTGGGTGAGGAACCTTACTGGATCGGCGGAGAGGCTGACGTTCGTTAGAAACTATTAAATCCTTCGGTTCTACCAAATCATCAGCTGCAGTTTGTATAGCTGGAACTGTTTCCAGTTCTACCTCATGACCACTAATTTCTTCACAAGAAATTCCCTTTCACAAAGGCGGCATGTTGAGAAACAAAACATCTTTTGTTCCTCGGTTAGGTAGAAGATATTCCCTTGTGTATGCTTGGGATATCCAACAAACTTTTACAGAACTGACTTTGCCTCGAGCTTGTCCGGATTATGCTTTTAGACATAGGCTGGACAACCCCAAATCTTAACTTACTTAAGGTATAGGCTCTTCCCATTCCATATCACATATGAAGTGGTAGGCAACTGATTTATTTGGAACCCTATTCAATAGGTATGCAGCTTCACAAGTGCATAACTCCCAAAAGGAAATAGGAAACTCAGTAGTACTCATTATAGAGCGCACCATATCTAATAGGGTATGATTGCTCCGCCCCGATACACTATCGTGCTATGGTGTATACGGAGGAGTAATGCTGAGAGAGAATCTCATTCTCCTTTAGAATAGTTCAGGAATTCCGTGCTCAAGTATTCTCCTCCTTGATCTCATCAAAGGACATAATACTTATACTCGTTTTTGGTTCTCTACTTCTAACTTATATTCTGTGATTATCTCAAAAGTTTCGGACTTGTGTTTCAACAGGAACACATGTCTGAATCTTGAGAGATCATCAGTGAATGTAATGAAGTACAAAGAACCGGTCCTGGCATGTGTAGACAGGGGACCTTCATACATTAGCATGTATCAATCCTAAGAGTTCACTGACTCTTTCTCTGTTTCCAATAAACGGAGTTGTGGTCATCTTATCTCTGTGACATAACCGGCAAGTTTCATAAGATATAAATTCAAACTAATTTAAATATGCATCTATATGTAACTTCAGCTAGTCGGGTCGCATTGATATGACCTAGTCTACAATGCCTCAAGAAGGATTCGTTCATTTCTGAATTCTTCCTCTTGTGTGTGTTCTGTACACTAAGAACTGTGGTTTGATTTAGAACGTCAATGCTTTTAGATAACGTCCCTGATCCGATCAACTCTTGATATAGGAAATGTTCAAAACATTATCCAACAATACAAAATTATATCCTTCTTTACTAATAAAGAGACTGATATGATGTTGTATATCAGGTTCGGTATCTAATAACATTTGTTCAGAATCAATGTATTCTGGTAATACAGGGTGATAACTACCAACAGACTTGGCTGCAACACTTGTACTGTTTCTACCTCATGAAATTTATCACCCGTTCTCAGTTCTCTACCTATCTGTAGCCCATGTAACAAATTGCATATGTGTGATCCTGATCCGGTATCAAATACCCAGGATGTAAAGGATTTTGAGAAACAATTCTGTGTAATGAACACACCCGAAGAAGATGCATCAACATGCACTTTCTTCGTTTGGGCGGCACGGGAATTCTGGTAATCTCCTATTTCCTGCTCTGTCTTATAACAATTATAAGTTGGAGCGGGACCAACGTTCCCCAGCTCAGTATAACAAGCGGGTTCGGTCAATACATCCGTAATATTATCTTGATTAAGGTGTGACATAGTCGCTACCAGGAGAGAGAGAGAGAGAGAAGAAAACACTCAGCGTTCGCTTTTACAAGATTAGATTGGTTATCAATTTATCTAATCAGGATGGCTCCCACTGTTTTAGTCAAATCTTCCTTCAAACCCTAAAAGGAAAGACAAGCTGGGATTAATTACACTCTACAAATTCGCCAATCTTTCAGGAAGGCCAGTGCCGGTACTTTGAGGGAGGTTCCCTGTGCTTTCGAACGGACCTAATTAAATTAAACCTCGTTTTCCCAGGGCATAACCCCGTTAACACCTTTCTACACACCTACTTGAACGGCTAATTGTAATGTGTAAAACTCTCCCAGGAGTAACTCTTACTCGCAGCGGGTATCGGGATCCAACTATCTCATAGAAGGTATGCAATCTCATTGCAAATTTCAACACTTGAAATTCCCAATAATGTTTTACCCCTAGCAGCTATATGACCTTAACATAGTCAACAAATCATAAGTGCTAGTCAAGTTCAACCCGTCATTTTCCTATTGAATTAAACCCACCCGGACGACCCTTAACACAGTCAACAAAGTCGCACGACTACCCTAATCCAATCGCATCATATGCTTATACAGATAAGCACTAATCAGCTACCGCACACTACGCCTTAACATAGTCAACAAACGTAGCACGAATACTAACTATCACTTATCTGAAATGATGGAGGGCTACGACAGGTTTTTAAGAAAACCCTTTGCGTAATGAACTTGATATTGTTGTAGAATCGAGTGATTTTTTATGGAATGTTTTTAGGCCTTTTCTAGTTTTGCTAAAGAGGTCACTCCCGGTGAAGGGATCGTCGGCTCTTTCCTCATCGAATAAGGTGCAGGATATTTCACAAATATCACTATGCAAAGCAAAAACTATAGAAACAATCAAAAGACAAACCGAGTTTTTAGCATCTGCTAGTTTCGCTAAAGAGGTCACTCCCGGTGAAGGGATCTCGGCTCTTTTCTTATCGAATAAGGTGCTGGATGTTCTACAAGGAACACCGCTATGCAAAGCAAGAACTAGAGCTACCAGTTTTTAAACAAGTTTCTACAACATCTTTAGGTTTCTTTTAGTTTCATTAATCTCATTAATGAAGTCCCAATTATGCTTCGCAAGCATCACATTTGAAACGAAATCTGCAATATAACATATATCTCATATATATAATATAAACATTCGTCTCAGGCAGTAATATGATCTCATCACAGAACATTGCAGCAGAAGAATATATATGAAATATTGGATATACTAGGCGGTCCGTGTTTTAATACGAGCCTGTATAAAACACGGATTTTACGGTCGCGATGAATAGCCAAACCCACATCCCTAGACTGCTACGAGGGCGGCAAGCAACTCTGCCAATTCTAGGGTTAGGAGACCCGGTCTCGACTCCTCGAGATGGTCTCCTACTGGACCCTAGAACCCGGTTACTTGTGCTCCCCGCCTTGGGTCTACCTAATGCGGAAAAGTAAATAATATACAATGGTGACATCATCCTTATCCCAGAAGTGCCCCAATAAAAGAATATTACATACAATGAATTTTACATGAATGAAAATAAAAACCCTCATCTCACATAAAACCCCCGGCTATTCAGAACATGACGATCCAATATAACATATCACAACAACACATAATATCTCATATCATCAACGTAAGCAAATATGTGTATCCCAATTGTCGTTGATGTATAGCAACGAAGCCGGCGATACACCACATACTACGCTTACGGTCACAAAAAAGAAAGTGTAAAACTACAACAGTTGGAATCCGCAACCTCCTTAGAAATCGCATGCCTAACCAAATGAATTCCTTAGACATCGCATGCCTAACAATTATAAACCCCGGATTTTAGTCTCATTATCGAAAACTCTTTTCAATATCAAGTCGGGCAATTCAACAAGATTCCCGACATATTGATCGAATGCTCATCGCAAACTTTAGTAGACGGCCGCACCCCCAGATGCCGTCGACGAAGTGCACTAAGGCGGAACACCGCTGCCGCGAGCACCCGAACGGATGCTTTTGGTGACGGGGTTCTCCTACAGTCACTTGGTCGAGGCTATGGGGCGTGGCTATCTATTAAGTTTACCCGGCGAGTATTCGCGTACTCTACGTGATTGCGACGGACTTTTGATCGCATCAAAATCCCGTGGCAACTGATTATCTGAGACTAAACTGCTAGATTTATAACATTCAAATTAGTTATCTCATAACTACATGTGGATTCCAAATATTGTATCGCATTCCAGATAAATAGACAATGTTAAACTTTCCGATCGAATAAACAAACACCCAAGTTTTCCCAAATAGCTCAACACTTGAGCGGAGTTCAAAAAGTATCCATCACATGCCGCAGTACCAATGGTCCAGCCGTAGAAGGGTAACCCAACGCCTCACATGTGGTAACGCCGTACTGCCCCAAACCCTAAGGTTTAGAGGCGGTTCAGACGGTCACAAAATCGAGTTAAGGTTTGTGTTCTTCTAGAGAGTCCACCGCGTTACTTGCATGATTTTCCGGAAATTTCAAACTCGAGAAAAAATCCAACTTTTGAAAAAAATTTCGACAGGGGAAAAAGTGAGTTATTGACATCCGTTCGAACTTTTTAACACGTTCTAAAATTACCCGGAAAAAATTAAACGAAGTTAAACTTTCAAATCGAATCAACGAGCTCCCAATACAACCCAGAAAACTCAACGCTTGAGTAAATTAAAAATTTCCCAGACGAATCAGGAATTACATATGGACATTACTGTGCAAAACGCAAGCCATGATTCTGCTGTTTGGCCGCGGAACCACCGCGCAAGCCATGGTACGGTCGCGGTTCCGCGGCGCTTTAATGGTATTGGTGGCACGTGTTTCACAGTAATGCTTGTATTTCCCTGCTGATTTTTCTGAGTATTTTTAATATGAAAAAATCAACATTTTTTTAAAAATTCCAGAGAAGGGGTTCGTGTCGGGGTTTCGGGGTTCGATCGGACTTTAAATTTCGTCTAGACTTCGCCCAAAGCTCTAACCTTGCTCTGATACCACTGTAGGGTTACTAGGCACTCTCACAAGGGTCTATAAGGTATTAACCATGCCCGATTTAAAATTTAGACGTGCCGAACAACCCTAACCAAGATCTTTAAACTAGAGATTAGGCGAAACAAAGCATGTTAAACACTTTAACACTAAGAGTTTGGGATTACAACCTTTGTAGTCCGGTACTTCACTTCTAAAGCTCCGTGTTGAGCTCCCTTCGCTGCGATCATCATGTTCCCGGACTCTAGAGAGGCTCCACGAAGAGAATGATGCAAACTTGCTTCCGATCTTCGATAACTAAGATGATCTACCTTGAAGTTTCTTTAACACAAGCTCTCACTCACTAAATGAAGTGAACACCCTAATCTAAATAGCTAGGATAGATTAGGATGATGAAGTAGGATTTATGCTCTCATTTATTTTCTATTTCTCACACTAAATCATCATATAAAGAAAACCTAGAAAGCTTTCTCAAAGCTCAAGCAAGAATAAGAAGAAGGAAAATCCTTTTGTGATGAATAATGAAAATTCAAGTGATAATTACAAATGCAACCATGGTTGATAATGAGAAGGCTAACCATTATAGAGAGTTAACTAGGGTTAAGGGTTTGGGTTGGGTTAAAGAATGAGTCACTAAAATATCAACCATAATATCTTAGCTCAAAACAAAAGAAAACCTTCTAGAAGTTTCATAAAAGAACTAACCCAAATCAAACCCTAACCATGTTTAATCTCCACCAATCTTGTTTCATTAGTAATTATAACATGTTACAATATTATATATCACATATATAATATATTTTGTAACAAAAGAAAATAATACAATTAACATATATCGCATATATATCAATGTATTACCCGAGTGAGAAAAAGAATCTTTTAGTGAGCTTATATTAGTTAATGTAATTTAATATATCAAATATATAATTATACATTAAATTATCGAATCAACACTTGATCTGATAATCCGGCTATTTCACAAATAACCGACTAATATAATCTGTATCGGTTCATCGAATCAACACTTGATCCGATGACCCGGCTATATCACATATACCCGGCCGATATCTCATATCGCAAGAATCTAATACGGTATCACATACACGTATTGTTCTCGGTCCCGCACATATCACATATGTGCCCCTACTCCATTTTTCCTGGGTCAAGAAACCTCTGCGTAGGACTCTAAATAATCGTCAATACGCCGGCAGTAGGTGATGGTCATATCAAACACCCACAAGCTGCAAGCGGTCAGCTAAACGTAACAGCCACCCAGGTATTGAGCAATCGAAAGATCAACAAGCAAGCCTATACATTCTCCCGTGAATCCAACCAGTAACACTCCCGTACAGTCTGGTCTCTTCGTCTGATATGTCGCATATCTCGCCTAAGGGTGGTAAACGTCAGACCCCAGTAGCTTGATAAGTCGTGTCGATATGAGGTCTATAACAGTTTGAGAAACTACTGATAACATTACCAGTAAATCTCAGCAACCCTGGCCACGGATTTCGAGTTATAGCCAATCGAACACAGCGCAACATCAACTCCCTATACCGGGAGAGACGAATCCCCTCCTATCGCTCATTGCCTCCATGTGATTCGGGACTGTACCCAAAAGCCACCTTTTTGCATGCCCTCTTGGACGTAGTATGATGGAAATCAAAGCACAGTGGGAATCACACAAGACTCTATGACGATCTTGGGTCTACAAACTAATCTGTACCAGTGTCACCGGAGAACTGCCATCTGACGTGAGGTATAATACCATCTGGGAGCTCTCGGCGAGTCCGTCCTGTATACCCAGTCTCTACTGAGCACCCGTACACCATCCTTGATGTCAAACACCGATGGATATGGGATCATCCATCGCCCATCATATGGGTCAAGATGCGTATACGCTAGTCTACTCTGGTGTATCGATGCCCTGTCTCGATACACCCTTGACTAGGAACAGTTATAGGATGTACTCGTCGACTACCGTGGACCTACTAGTATGATCTCATCATAGTCCCAGTAGTCGAGTACATATCCTAAGGGCTTTATCAACATGTAACATAGAGACAATCAGAGTACATGTTAAGATAACGTACAACCAGATGGCATACTATCATGTCGAGCAAGAAAGTCCTCCCTATATATGTCCAAGCATCCATTACAATATACATCATATGTACAGTAATGGCCTCTAGGGCATATATATAACTAACAGTTTTCGATAACGTATCAACCCCTCAAAGTAGTGAAAGGACAGGCCATCGCCGACTTTCTCGCCTAGCATCCGATACCAGCCGACTCCCTTTTAAATTGTGAGTTGCCGGATGAACTTATGTTCGACACAAAGAAAGAAGAAAGTGATTCCTAATGGTAACTCTACTTCGACAGAGCATCTTCTATGAAAAGGCGGAAGCAAAATACCCCCGTAATCAAAACTGGGGTGGGCCTTATTTTCATGACTCCGCTAGGAGGGATACTGCGTTACGCCTCCTTCCTAACGGAGTCAAGGACTAATAACGAACATGAATATAAAACTTTGATAGCAGATCTCGAGATCGCTGTCGACATGGGAATCAAAGACCTCCTCATATATGAAGATTCCCAACTGATTGTTAACCAAGTAAATAATGGCTATCAAACGTGCAAGCCAGAGCCAATAAAGTACGGCGAAAGAGTGCAGCAACTACTGACACAAATCCCATTTTATATCCTGAAGAGTATACCACGTGCAGAAAATAGCAAGGCGGATGTATTGTCCAAACTGGCTAAGGAATTGGCCGATGAAGACCTCGATGACGTAAGGATCATCATGCAAAGCTGTAGGGTTCTCTCGCCAATAGGAATATCTTCGGAGGACTTAACAAAGCCATCCGAAGGAAAAGAAACGTCCAAACAAGCAGCCCTCCGAATAGAGGACGAAGAAAATGTCAAGGATTGGAGGGAAGTCTTTGTAGACTACTTCAAATCCCAACGAACGTCTATAAATGCGTCGTTTAGACATCAGCTTATGAAACGAGCTCTGTATTTTGCCTTCGTCAATGATACTCTATACAAGAGATCATTCGACTGCCTGTGTCTAAGATGCCAGGGACCAGAGGAAGCAAAAAGATTCGTCCAAGAAACTCATGATGGACTTTGCGTTTCTCATCAAGCCGGGCCAAAGATGAAGCTGAAGATAAAAAGAATGGGTTATTATTGGCCCACAATGATTCAGGACTGCCCTGAATACATGAAGTAGTGTCACTTATGCCAAATTCACGGGGACTTCATCCAACAATATCCAAACCCGCTACACCCAACAGTAGCTAGCTGGCCATTCGAAATGTGAGGAACCGATATAATTGACCCCATTAAACTAGCATCATCCAAAGGACATCGGTTCATACGACCGACTACTTTTCTAAGTGAGTAGAAATACTACCACTAAGGGAGGCGAAAACGGAGAATATCCTCCATTTCTTTAAGACACGTGTCATCTACCTGTTCGACACTCCGCGACGGATAATCTCGGATAATGGGCCAACCTACAGGAGCAATAAAATCAGCCGCTTCGCAGAACAACATAAAATAGATTGGAGATACTCTTTAGTCTATAATCCCTGAGCCAACGATCTAGCTGAAGCTTTCAACAAAACCTTGACAATGATTATAAAAAAAAGTGTCCAGGAACAAAAAAGACTGGCACGAAAGGCAACACGAAGCTCTCTGGGCGTACCGAACGATGTTCAAAACGGCCATGAATATGACATCATACACGTTGGTATTCAGCACGGAAGCAGTGCTTCCCCTGAAAATAGAACTCCCTTCTCTTCGAATAGCGGTTCGATACGAGCTGATAGATGAAGAAAACGCCCATCTTTGGCGTAAGGAGTTTGATGCACTTGACGAAACTTGCCTTATAGCACTGCAAAACCTGAAAGTTTATAAGGCAAGGATGACATGGTCATATGAAAACTAACCAGGCCGACAATATTTCGCTAAGGCGAACTCGTGCTAGTCGTCAAAAGACTCATGATCCCCAATTGCGTAAAACAGGGAAAGTTCAAGCCGAACTATGAAGGTCCGTACATCATAGACAAAGTCTACCAAGGTGGAGCCTACTTGCTCATAGATATGCATGGCGAAAGACCCTTCCGGCCAATAAACGGCCGCTTCCTCAAAAAATACTATGCTTGATGAGTCACGACTTGGGTCAATGATAGATGACGCCGCCTGTGTCTGCTCGCTATCTTCCTGGGTCGGAACACTCTGAGAGTAGTATCCAAAAATCCTTTTCATCACAAACATAGCGACAACGGACCGAGATGTCCTTAAACTAAAACTTCGCCTCAATCGGTGACAACGGACCGAGATGTCTTTAAACTAAAACTTTACCTCAAACAGCGACAACGGACCGGGATATCCTTAAACTAAAATTCCGCCTCAAACATGGCGACAACGGATCGAGATGTCTCTAAACTAACAACGGACCGAGATGTCCTTAAACTAAAATTCCGCCTCAAACATGGCGATAACGGACCGAGATGTCTTTAAAGTAAAACTTCGCCACAAACGGCGACAACAAACCGAGAAGTCCTTAAACTAACTTCGCCTCACATGGCACATCGTCCCAAATACGACGATACCCACCCTTGAGATCGAAGCCTCAACAGTGAAGGTTGCAACTCAAGTCCTATCGCCTACACAGGTACTCCAGCGGTGAAGTCACCCACAAGTCCCACCGGCAAACAGATGGGTAAAAAAATGGTATGTCCACAAGCAAAATGGGCACGGATGAAAACCCGAAAGGGCGCCGTGAGTAAAAACAGTAGGACTGCCGGCGAGCTTGTGAAAATCCGGAAGGGCGCAATCTCGTTAAAATAAACATTCTTCCGAGATCCTCACGATTCGGAAGGAGAATTGCCTCCCATGAGACCCTTACGACTCACAGGATTCAAAGGTTTTAAGCTACATGGGCCTAAACCTGTTCTTAAGCCATCACCATCCCCTAAGTTGCCCTACAAGCGGTCGAATATTGATCCTTGTATACAATTCATGGGCACAAATAAATATAGCTCTCACCTAGTTCTACCAATGGCGAGAAATGTTCCTATATAGTGAACGACACTTGTATGTCCTCTCGACTTATAAGGAGAAAATACTCTTGTAAGATCCTTATAACTTACAAAAGAAAACACAGTTAGGAGTCCTCATGATTCTTAAGGAGAAAGTACACCTATGAGATCCTCTCGACTCATAGGGAGAAATACCTTCATGAGACCCTTACGGCTCATAAGGTCAAAAAGCCTTAGTTGGAAAGATCCTGACCCTGTTTGCTAAGCCACCTTTGTTCAAAGGCAAATGATGATTCGCTCCTGGCAATATTCCAGTCGCAGTGATGCTTATGCTAAAATTGGTATCCGGACCAAAGTCCCCGCTCGCAATAAAGATCGGCGAGCAAACAAAAAATGCATATGAAATAGCCGAAATGATGGGGTAACTCGCAATAAAAATCAACAAGCAACAAATATATGCATATGAAATAGTTGAAATGTTTGGGCAACTTGCAATAAAAAAATAACGAGTAAAAATAAAAATACATAGCCGAAATGATTGGGCACCACAAAAAAATAACCGAAATGATTGGGCAATCGCGACTCTCACGATATAAAAAACTGAAAAGAGTATCATGGAAAGAAATAAAAAATGAAAATGAAACTTTTTTTCCCTACAGGTGAGTCCACACCGACCCTTGTATACAATCCATGGGCACAAGTGAAAATGGAACCATATTTTCCCACCAGGCTCCGTCAAAGGGAGAGCCAATCTTGACGGTTCATATACAACCTAAAGACTACCCCGGTGTACCTTCTCATTCTATCAAGGTGCAGACATGACGTCAACAAAGCTCCAACAAGCTAATTCAAAAAGAAGTAATGGCAAATCCTAGCTCCAAGTCTTGACGGTTCATATACAACCTAAAGACTACCTCGGCGTACCTTCTCATTCTATCAGGGTGCAGACGTGACATCAACAAAGCTCCAACGAGCCAAGTCAAAAAGGAGTAATGGAAAAATCCTAACTCCATGTCTTAACGGTTCATATACAACCTAAAAACTATCCCGGCGTACCTTCTTATTCCATCAGGGTGCAGATGTGACATCATCAAAGCTCTAACGAGCTAAGTCAAAAAGGACTAATGGCAAAATCCTAGCTCCAAGTCTTGACGGTACATATACAACCTAAAGACTATCCCGGTGTACATTCTCATTCAATCAGGGTGCAGACGTGACGTCAACAAAGCTCCAATGAGCCAAGTCAAAAAGGAGTAATGGCAAAATCCTAGCTCCCAGTCTTGACGGTTCATATACAACTTAAAGACTATCCCGACGTTCCTTCTCAGTGCAGACGTGGCGTCAACAAAGGCTCCAAGAAGCCAAATAAAAAAAAGGAGTAATGGAAAAATCCCAGCTCCAGCTCGAAGTTCTTTTCATTCTGGAAGGATGCAGATGCAACGTCAACAAAAGATCCAAGGGTCGAAACAAAACGGAGCCATGAAAAAATCCTAGCTCCCAGTCTTGATGGTTCATATACAATCTAAAAACTACCCCGGCTTACCTTCTCATTCCATCAGGGTGCAGACATGATGTCAAAAAAACTCCAACGAGCCAAGTCACAAAAGAGTAATGGAAAAATCCTAGCTCCAAGTCTTGACGGTTCATATACAACTTAAAGACTACCCCGATGTTCTTTTTTAGTGCAGACGTGGCGTTAATAAAGGCTCCAAGAAGCCAAATAAAAAAAGGAGTAATGGTAAAATCCCAGCTCCAGCTCGACGTTCTTTTCATTTTGGCAGGATGCAGACGCAACGTCAACAAAAGATCCAAGGGTCGAAACAAAACGGAGCCATGGCAAAATCCTAGCTCTCAATCTTGACGGTTCATATACAACCTAAAAACTACCCCGGCGTACTTTCTCATTCTATCAAGGTCCAGAGGTGAGGTCAACAAAGCTCTAACGAGCCAAGTCAAAAAAGAGTAATAGCAAAATCCTATCTCCAAGTCTTGACGGTTCATATACAACTTAAAAACTACCCGGCATACCTTCTCATTCCTTCACGGTGCAGACGTGACGTCAACAAAGCTCCAACGAGCCAAATCAAATTGGAGTAAAGGTATATTCCTAATTCCGGACTTCAATTGCATTACATACAGTATAGAGGTCCTACAGATGTCTACCCTACATCATCAAAGAAACGGCATGGCATCGTCAAACAAAAATGAAGCAACGGCATATTCTCAACTTCAGGTCTCGACGGCAACTCATATAAAGCCTAAAACACTATCGGAGATCATCCCACGCCAGCGCGGAGTGATTATAACTCATTGGGGCTCCAAATTCAGCCTAACCTCAAGTAAATTGCGACATGGCAAATTTCTAACGCTTGCTCTTCCGATGGTAATATAGCCTGAGGAGATTACTTGATGAGTTCTTATCCAGCCCCTGAAGGGATCAGAGACACGACAGCCGTAGGTTGACTCAAACAACAGCTTAAAGACTGTATATCGAGGAATACATCAACCAACGCGATGGTACCACGAACTAAAATCCTAGTACCACAAAATCTAACGGACCTCTGTCGTAAAGAATGGATGTTATCTCTATATAACGTTAGGACAAGTTTGCCTGTAAACCCAAT
This sequence comes from Agapanthus africanus, assembly GCA_030015575.1. Lineage (NCBI taxonomy): Eukaryota > Viridiplantae > Streptophyta > Magnoliopsida > Asparagales > Amaryllidaceae > Agapanthus > Agapanthus africanus. The sequence continues at coordinate 726,982,625 of CM057339.1, forward strand.
AGAGGTAAACTAAATAAACTCCGAAATGAGAGCATAAACTAGAGACTCCGAAACGAGTGAATAAATTGCAAAATCTGAAATGAGTACATAAAGTGAATAAACTACAGACTCCGAAACGAGTGAATAAACTGCAGACTCCGAAATGAGTACATAAACTAGAAACTCCGAAACGAGTGAATAAACTACAAACTCCGAAATGAGTAAATAAATTAATTGGCGCTAAATTAAGACATTGGACACAGAGGAGCGCATGCAAAAAAAATGAATTGTTTATCCATAAATCGAAATGTTCAAAAGATACAATTTACATTTATGTAAAGAAAAATGGGAAGTACAATTCTAGCCGTTAAGAAGGCGAGGCTTTCAATAAACTGGTTGTAGGGTTCGGTTAGCACCTTAACTAGGTTTTGGCAAGCATGAAACAAGCTATATTAAAAAATTTAGGGTGCTAATCAAAACCAACATAGGAATCGAACTAGAGAATTAGGGTTAAGCAAGTATGTAATCAACATTACACTAAGTGAACAAGGAATACAACCTTTGTAGACCCGTTCTTCACTTCAAAAGATCCTTATAGTAGTCCCTTCGCTCCAAGTAGTGACCTTGCGGACTCTAGTAAGGCTCCACAAGGTGAAAGGAACAAGCTTGCTTAAAGTCTTCGAAGCCAAAGATGATCTACGTCGAGGAGACACCAACTCAAGCTATCTCTTCACTAATTGGGAATTAGTGAAGCAAACACCCTAAACTAAATGACTAGTCTAGTATAGGATGATGAAATAAGAATTTTGCTCACTTTAGAATTTATTTTCTCAATAATTTTCTTCACCACCTCAAATCCTAGAGAGCTTGAAGGAGATGAAGAAGAAGATGAAGTGATGAATAAATGAAACTCATGAGGTAAGAACAGCAACCATGGGTGAGCTAGTATCATATACTAACTCATGTAGAGACTAAAGCATGGCTAATGAGAATGGTTGGGTTAGTAAATATCTCAAGTAAAATAAAATTAGCGGACTAAGTGAATGGTTCCACAAGCTTCCACTAAGCATCAACCATGACTAATTTCCAACTAATTTTTTATTTACTTCAAATAAATAAAACCTCCCATTATCATATGCATGGTGTGAGTCTCATACACCCATGTTGCATATATAAAAAAGCATGACACATTAATATATATCACTTATATATTATGTATGCACAAGTGAGAAAAAAAGAATGCTTAAGTGAGATAATATTAGTTAATTTAATTTAATATATCAAATATATAATTATACATTAAATTATTAAATCAACACTTGATTTAATAATCTGGCTATATCACATATAACAGACTAATATCATATGTATCAACTTATCGAATCAACACTTGATCCGATAACCCGGCTATATCACATATAACCGACCGATATCACATATCGTGAGATTGGAATACGGTATCACATACACATATTAATCTCGGTCCCGCACATATCTCATATGTGCTCCTACTTCATTTCGCCTAAGCCAGGAAACCTCTGTGTAGGACTTTAAAGACTCGTCAACACGCCGGAAGTAGGTAATGATCATATCAGTCACCCACAAGTCATCAGCAGTACTAGCTGGGCGTAACGACTACCCGGGTATTGATCAATCAGAAGATCATCAAGCATGCCTGCTTATACTCCTGTGCATCTAATAAGTAACACTACCGTACAGTCCGGTCTCTTCGTCTGATATGTCGCATATCCGGCCTGGGGGTGGTAAACGTCAGACCCCAATAGCCCGATAAATCGTACCGATGTGAGGCTCATAACGGGTCGAGAAACTACTGATAACACAAACCAGTAAATCTCATAACAGCCCTGGCCAGGGACTTCCTGTTATAGCCAATCGAGCACAGCGCAACATCAACCACCAATACCGGGAGAGACGAAATCCCTTCCTATCGCTCATTGCCTCCACGTGACTCGGGAATGTACCCAAAAACCACCATTTTGCACGTTCTTTTGAACGTGGTAAGGTGGAAATCAAAGCACAGTGGGAATCACACAAGACTTTATGACGATCTCGGGTCGACAGATTAACCTGTACCAGTGTCACCAGAGAACTGCTATATGACGTGAGGTATAATACCATCTAGGAGTTCCCGGCGAGTCCTGTTCAGTGTACCCTGTCTCCACTGAGCACCTATGCACATTCTCTGATGTCAAACACCAATGGTTGTAGGATCAACCATCGCCCCATACATAGTCAAGAATCGTACATACTAGTCTACTCTGAAATATCGATTCCCCATCTCGATACTCCCACGACTAAGAATAATTAAGGATGTACTTACGGACTACCCTGGCCCCACTAGTATGATCTGCATCATAATTCTGGTAGTCAAGTACACATCCTAAGGGCTTTACCAACATGTCATAGAGAGACCATACAAGTGTACATGTTAAGATAAAGAGTAACCAGCTAGCATACTATCATGTCGAGCAAGAATGTCCTCCCTATATATGTCCCAGCATCCACTATAATATACATCAAATGTACAATAATGGCCTCCAGGGCATACATACAACTAATAATCTCCCACTTGCACTAAGGCCAGTTGTTGTAGTATCTCATACCCAACGTCCCATAAAGTCTCTCGTGGGAAAGGCCTCGGTGAGTGGATCCGCTGTGTTATCCTTCACGTCAACTCTCTTGATCTCGATCCCTTAGAGATCAACCATCTCCCTGATCAGGTGATACTGCCTCAGAATATGTCTGGATTGCTGATGGGACCTGGGTTCCTAAGCCAAAGCCACAACTCCATTGTCACCACAATGGTAGGAACCATGTTCATCTCATGAACAAGAAATACCCAGACAGCCTCTTTGGTAGCATCGTTGGTAGCGATGTATTCATCCTTTATTGTCTAGATTGCCACGGTATATTGCTTGGATCTCTTCCAACATACCGTCCCTCCACTGAGGGTAAAGACAAATCCTGATACTGACTATCAGTCGACCTTATCATTCTGGAAGCTCGAACTAAGAACATTCTTTTAGTACTTCTCAAGTACTTAAGAACATCCTTCATAGCTTTCCAGTGATTTTCCCAAGATCTGATTGATTCCTGATCACTATACCTAGTGAGTTAACTACATCTGGTCTGGTACATAACATTGTATACATGATAGAGCCTATTGCCAAAGCATAGGATATCCCTTGCATGCAAACTCTCTTCAAATCAGTCTTGGGAGATATCTTTTTGGAGAGAGTGATTCTTGAGTAGGTGGGCGAACCACCACGCTTAGAATCTTCCATAATAAACCCTTTTAGTATGGTGTTAATGTACCTGGATTTGAGATGCTCCCAACATCCGCTTAGATCTATCTCTATAGATCTCAATCCCCAAGATGTAGTAGGTATCACTCAAATCTTACGTGGAGAATCCTCGTGATAAGAGGAGCTTGACCGAGTGTAGCATAGGAAACCCATTTCCTATCAAGAGAAAGATAGTCTCACTCTCTACTACCTTCTTGTATATACAAGGTTCATCTATCTTTTTGATTAAGTCAAACTCTTTGACTGCCACATCAAAACAGATGTTCCAACTCCGCGATGCCTGCTTCAACTAAGCAGCTTGCACACCTTTCTGCTGCTCCCACCTGTCCATGAAGCCCTTTGGCTGTCATGCACATTCTCTCTTCTAAATCACATTTAGAAAAGCGGTCATGACGTGCAACTGCAAGATATCGTAGTCATGGTATGCAGCGATGGCAAGTAGGATCCGGATGGTCTTAAGCATAACCACTGGAGAAAAGGTTTCATCATAATCCACACCTGGTTGTATGACGAAAACCTTTTACTACAAGTCTATCTTTGAAAGTCTCAACTTTTCCATCTACACCAAGTATCTATCTCATAGATCCACTTGCTCCCGTTAGGTTTTACCCCTTCAGGAGCAATATGCAAAGTCCATACTTTGTTGGTGTACATGGATTCCATCTCAGATCGTATTGCATCCAGTCATTTCACAGAGTCCCCACTCGCGAAGGCCTGCTGAACCTATTTAGGTCATCATCAACCATGATGCAATTCTCGCTCCTACTGTCATTGAGAATAATCGCATTATTTCTCAGGTGGGTGAGGAACCCTACCAAATTCGCGGAGAGGCTGCAATCCTCGCTCCTACTGCCACTGAGAATAATCGCATTATTTCTCAGGTGGGTGAGGAACCCTACCAAATTCGCGGAGAGGCTGAGGTTTGTTGGAGACTATTGAATCCTCCGGTTCCACTAAATTATCAGTCGTAGTTTGTACAGCTGGAACTCCTTCCAGTTCTACCTTATGACCACTTAACTGTTTTTCAAGAAATTCCTTTTTCTAAATGTTGAGAAACAAAATACTTTATCGGTTTGGTAGAAGATATTTCCTCATAAATATTTGGGATATCCAACAAACTTCCAGAGCTGACCTTGCCTCGAGTTTGTCCGGATTTTGCTTTTCAACAAAGGCCGGACAACCCCATATCTTAACTTGCTTAAGACACGGTCTCTTCCCATACCATATCTCATATGGAGTGGTAGGCTCTGTTTTGGTGGAAACCCTATTCAATAGGTATGCATCTTCTCAAGTGCATAGCTCCAAAAGGAAATAGGCAACTCAACAATACTCATCATAGAGCGCACCATATCTCATAGGGTGCGATTGCCCCGCCCCGACACACCGTTGTGCTGTAGTGTATACGGAGGAGTAATGCTGACAGAGAATCTCATTATCTTTTGGATATTCCAGGAATTCCATGCCCAAGTATTCTTCTCCTCGATCACATCGAATGATTTAATACTTTTACCCGTCTGGTTCTGAACTTTATGCTTATATTCTAAGAATTTCTCAAAAATCATCAGACATGTGTTTCAAAAGGAACACAGGTCCGAATCTTGAGAGATAGTCAGTGAATATAATAAAGTACGAGGAACCAACCTTGGCATGTGTAAACATGGGACCTGCATACATCACCATGTATCAGTCCCGAGAGTTCAGCAACTCTTTCTCCATTTCCAGTAAACGGAGTTTTGGTCATTTTACCTTTGAGACATGACTCGCAGGTTTCATAAGATGAAAAGTTTGAACGGATTCAAATATTCATCCTTATGTGACTTAGCTAATCATGTCACATTGATATGACCTAGTCTACAATGCCACAATAAGTATTCGTTCATTTCTGAACTTGTCCTCTTGTGTGTGTTCCGTATACTTACAACTGTGGTTTGATTCAGAACGTATATGCTATTTCATAACGTGCCTGATCTAATCAACTCATGATTTAGGAAAATGTTCACAACATTATCCTCCAATACAAAATTATATCCTTCTTTATCTAATAAAGAGACTGATACAATGTTGTATATCAGGTTCGGTATGTAATAACATTCGTTCAGAATCAATGTATTCTGTAATACAGGATGATATCTGCCAACAGACTTGGCTGCTACAATTGCACTATCACCTAATCCTAGTTCTCTACCTTTCTATAGCCCATGTAACCAATTACATATGTGGGATCCTGATCCGGTATCACATACCCAGGACGTGGAGTATACTGAGAAACAGTTCTTAGTAACGAACACAGCTAAAGAAGATGCAGCAATATGCTCTTTCTTCAATCGGGTGCCATTGGAATTCTGGCATTCCCCTATTTCCTGCTCATTCTTATAAAAATTATAAGAAAGAACGGAACCAACGTTCCCCAGCTCAGTATAATAAGCAGGTTCGGTCAAAACATCCATATTATTATCTTGATTAAGGCATGTCACGGTCGTTACCAGGAGAGAGGAGAAGAAAATACTCTGCATGCGCTCTTGCAAGATTAAATTAGTTATTATTATCTAATCAGGATGGCTCCAACTGTTTTTATCAAGTCTTTCTTCAAACCCTAAAAGGTAAGGCTAGCCGGGATTAATTACACCCTACAAATTCGCTAACCGTTCAGCCGGGCCAGTGTCGGTACTTTGAGGGAGGTTCCCCATGCTTTAGCACGGACCTAATTAAAGTAAACCTCATTTTTCCAGAGGCATAACCCCGTTGACACCATTCTAGACACCTAATGGGTTAGCTAATTGTAAGGTGCAATAATGGGTTAGCTAATTGTAAGGTGCAAAACTCTCCAAGGAGTAATTCTTACTCGCAGCGGGTATCGGGATCCAACTATCTCATAGAAGGTATGCAATCTCATTGTAAATTTCAACACTTGAAATTCCCGATAATATTTTGCCCCTAGCATCCTATGACCTTGACGGAGGTCAACAAATCATAGGCCGCTAGTCAAGTTCAACCCGTCATTTCTTGATTGAATTAAACCCACCCGCACGACCCTTGACGAAGGTCATTAAGGCCGTACGACTACCTTAATCCAATCGCATCACATGCTATAGCAGATAAGCACTAATCAGCTACCGTACACTACGCCTTGACGTAGGTCAACAAACATAGCACGGATACTAAGTAGTCCTTATCTGAAATGACGGAGGGCTATGACAGGTTTTTAAGAAAACCTTTTGCGTAATGAACTTGATATCGTTGCGGAATCGAGTGATTTTGAAAAGGAGTGTTTTTGAGGCTTTTACTAGTTTTGCTAAAGAGGTCACTCCTGGTGAAAGGATCTCGGCTCTTTCCTCATCAAATGAGGTACTGGATATTCTACAAGGAATACCGCTATGCAAAGCAATAACTAAAAAGGCAATAAAAAACTAACCCGAGTTGGTTGTAATATCTGCTAGTTTCTCTAAAGAGGTCACTCCCGGTGAAGGGATTTCGGCTCTTTCCTTATCGAATAAGGTGCTGGATATTCTACAAGGAATACCACTATGCAAAGTAAGAACTAAAGCTACCCTTTTTGAAAATTTGATTCCATAACATCATTAGGTTTCTTTCTTTTCATTAATCTCATTAATGAATTCCTATCATTTATGCTTCCTAAGCATCACAGATAAAGAAACGAACATAGAACGTACATTTATGTCATCCGCATTCGCTACAGTGTCCTGTTATGCACTGTTAGCTTACTTAACTAACGGCATAGCAGGGCGGGACTAGCGTGGGTGCAAAACATAAGCAACGTTTATTATATATCATATATATAATAAGCCATTCGTCTTAGAATAAGCAGTAATCACATCACAGATATCAGCAGCAGAAGATAACATATGAAATATTGGATATACTAGGATTTCCGTGTTTTATATCAAACCAGTACAAAACACGGATTCCACGATCGCGATGAATAGCCAAACCCACATCCCTAGACCCCTACGAGAGCGGCAAGCAACCCTCCCAATTCTAGGGTTAGGAGACCCGGTCTCGACTCCTCGACATGGCCTCCCACTGGACCCTAGAACCCGGTTACTTGTGCTCCTCACCTTGGGTCTATCCTAATGCGGAAAAGTAAATAATATACATCAATGGTGACATCATCCTTAATCCGGAAGTGCCCCAATAAAAGAATATTACATACATAGAATTTTACATGAATGAAAAAGATAAACTCTTATCTCAAATAAAACCCCCGGCTATTCAAACATGACGATCCAATATAACATATCACAGCAACACATAATATCACATATCATCAACGTAAGCAAATATGCGTATCCTAATTGTCGTTGACATATAACAACGAAACCGGTGATACCCCACATATTACACTTACGGTCGCAGAAAAGAAAGTGAAAAAATACAACAATTAGAATCCGCAAATCCTTAGACATCATAAATATGAAATATCACATACTTCGGATTTCATGCCTAACCAAATGAATTCCTTAGACATCATAAACCCGGAATATCTCATATTCTGAATTTCATGCCTAACAATTATAAACCCCGCATTATAAACCCCGCATTTTAGTCTCGCTATTGAAAATACTTTCCAATAACAAGTCGGGCAATTCAACAAGATTCCCGACATCCTGATCGAATGCTCGTCGAAAACTTTAGTAGACGGCCGCATCCCCGATGTCGTCGACAAAGTGCCTTAGGCGGAACATCGCAGCCGCGAGCACCCGTACGGATGTTTTTGGCAGCGGGGTTCTCCTACAGTCACTTGGTCGGGATATGGGGTATGGCTATCTAGTAAGGTTATCCGGCGAGTATCCGCGTACACTACTTGATTACGACGGACTTTCGATCCACATCAAAATCCCGTGGCAACCGATCAAATGAGACTAAATTGCTAGATTTATAAAATTCATATTAGTTTTCACAAAACTAATAATTTTAGATTCTAAATATTGTATCACATTCACAGACAGCTAAGCGATGTTAAACAATTCGATCGAATCAACGAATTCCCAAAATTTCTCAGAAAGCTCAACACTTGAGTAGTGTTAAAAATACCGAGTATCATACAGCAGTATCCATGGACCTGCAGCTGAAGGGCTGTCCCTTGCCTCTTTAGTGGTGTCGCGGAACCGCTGCCAAAAGCATGTTTTGGCCGCGGTTCCGCGGGCACTAAAGCGAGTTAGGGACTCGTTCTTCAGGTGGGTCCATGGATTTCCCTGCATTTTTGAATATTTTTAACATGAAAAATTCCAACTTTTTGAAAAATTTTCAGAGAGGGATCCGATTTAGGGTTTTCAGTGTTCGATCGGATTTCTAACTTCATCTAGACAACGCCTAATGCTCAAGCTTGGCCCTGATACCACTGTAGGGTTCGGTTAGCACCTTAACTAGGTTTTGGCATGCATGTAACATGCTATATTAAAAAATTTAGGTTGCTAATCAAAACCAACCTAGAAATCGAACTAGTGAATTGGGGTTAATAAGTATGTAATCAACATTACACTTAGTGAACAAGAAGTACAATCTTTGTAGACCGGTCCTTCACTTCAAAAGCTCCTTGTAGTAGTCCCTTCGCTCCAAGTAGTGATCTTGCGGACTCTAGTAAGGTTCCACAAGGTGAAAGAAACAAGCTTGCTTAAAGTTTTCGAAGCCGAAGATGATCTACGTCAAGGAGACAACAACTCAAGCTATCTTTTCACTAATTGGGAATTAGTGAAGGAAACATCCTAGACTAAATGGCTAGTCTAGTAGAGGATGATGAAGTAGAAATTTTGCTTACTTTAGAATTTATTTTCTCACTAATTTTCTTCACCTCCTCAAAACCTAGAGAGCTTGAAGGAGATGAAGAAGAAGATGAAGTGATGAATGAATGAAACTCATGAGGTAAGAATAGCAACCATGGGAGAGATAATATCATATGCTAACTCGTGTAGAGACTAAACCATAGCTAATGAGAATGGTTGGGTTAATAAATATCTTAAGTAAAACAAAATTAGTGGACTAAGTGAATGGTTCCACAAGCTTACACTAAGTATCAACCATGACTAATTTCCAACTAATTTTTTATTTACTTCAAATAAATAAAACCACCCATTATCATATCCATGGTGTGAGTCTCATACACCCATGTTGCATATATAAACAAGCATGACACATTAATATATATCACATATATATTATGTGCGCACAAATGAGAAAAAAAGAATGCTTAAGTGAGCTAATATTAGTTAATGTAATTTAATATATCAAATATATAATTATACATTAAATTATTAAATCAACACTTGATTTAATAATCCGGCTATATCATATATAACCGACTAATATCATATGTATCAACTTATCGAATCAACACTTGATCCGATAACCCGGCTATATCACATATAACTGACCGATTTCACATACCACGAGATTTGATTACGGTATCACATACACGTATTAATCTCGGTCCCGCATATATCTCATATGTGCTCCTACTTCGTTTCGCGTGAGCCAGAAATCCTCTGTGTAGGACTCTAAAGACTCGTCAATACGCCGGCAGTAGGTGATGATCATATCAGTCACCCATAATCCGTCAAGGGTACTAGCTGGACGTAACGGCTACCCGGGTATTAAACGATCAGAAGATCATCAAGCATGCCTTCTCATACTCCTGTGAATCCAATAAGTAACACTACCGTACAGTCCGGTCTCTTCGTCTGATATGTCGAATATCCAGCCTAGGGTGGTAAACGTCAGACCCTAATAGCCCGATAAATCGTGCCGATGTGAGGCTCATAATGGGTGGAGAAACTACTGATAACACTTACCAGTAAATCTCATAACATCCCTGGCCAGGGACTTCCTGTTATAGCCAATCGAGCACAGCGCAACATCAACCCCCAATACAGGGAGAGACGAAATCCCCTTCTATCGCTCATTGCCTCCATGTGACTCGGGACTGTACTTAAAAACCACCATTTTACACATTCTCTTGAACGTGGTAAGGTGGAAATCAAAGCACAATGGGAATCACACAAGTCTTTATGACGATTTCGGGTCGACAGACTAACCTGTACCAGTGTCACCAGAGAACTGCTATCTGACGTGAGGTATAATACCAACTAGGAGTTCTCGGCGAGTCCTGTTCAGTGTACCCAGTCTCCACTGAGCACCTGTGCACATTCTCTGATGTCAAACACCAATGTTTGTGGGATCAACCATCGCCCCATATAGGGTCAAGAATCGTACACACTAGTCTACTCTGGAATATCGATGCCCCATCTAAATACTCCCACAACTAGGAACAATTAAGGATGTACTTACGGACTACCCTGGCCCCAATAGTATAATCTGCATCATAATTCTGGTAGTCAAGTACACATCCTAAAGGCTTTACCAACATGTCACAGAGAGACCATACAAGTGTACATGTTAAGATAAAAAGTAACCAGATAGCATACTATCATGTCAAGAAAGAATGTCCTCCCTATATATGTCCCAGTATCCACTATAATATGTTGAAGATAGTGCCCTCAGAGTCAATTATTGGATCACAGGCACGTGATTGCATTGATTGAGGGAGGACCTATACCGGTAGGACATTCTTATTCAAAATGATAGTATGCTATCTGGTTTATCTTTATCATCGTATACTGTTTTAGGTGACCTTACAAGTCACTATTACACGTTGATAGAGCCCCAAGGATTCTTGCTTGACTGCCAGCAGTATGAGGGCGATCATATACGTGGGAGCTGGGGTCTATAAGCACATCCTTAAAAGGTCCCTAGTCGTGGGAGTTTCGAGACAGGGCATTGATACTCCAAAGTAGACTAGTGTATACAGTCGAGACCCCGACGAGGGGCGGTGGCCGGTCTCACAAGCCATTGGTGTCAGTTGGTTCACCTAAGATGTATACAGGTGCTCATTGGTTTATGAGTACACCGGACAGGACTCGCCGGGAACATGCTAGTTGGTCTTATACCTGACGTCAGATAGCAGTTCCGTGGTGACATGTGTACAGGTTAGTTCATCGACCTGAGATCGTCATTTGTCTCGTGTGAGTTCTCACTGTACTTTGATTACTACCCTACCACGCTCAAAGGAGACGTTCAAACAGGTGTTAGTTGGGTACAGTCCCGAGCCACATGGAGGCAGTGAGCGGATCTGCAGGGGTTCGTCTCTCCCGGTATTGGGGTGAGGTCGCGCTGTGTCTAGGAGAGCTAGTACATGGAAGTCCTTGGCCAAGGCATGAGATTTACTGGTAGGTATTCCAATAGTATCTCAAGGTGTTCTGGGCTACACTCCGACACGACTTGTACCGCTTTTGGGGGTCTGACTTTTACCAACCCTCTAGGCCCGCCATGCGATGCTCATAGACGAACGGACCGGACTGTACGGATATTGTCACTGACAGGCTCAGTAGGGTGTCAGGATGAGTTCGCTCATCGATGTCTCTTTTGGTCAATACCTAGTAGCCCGTTATGTATAAGCTAATACCTCCGACGTGCTAGTGGTTAAATCCACAACCAAAGTATTGACGAGTCTTTAGAGTCCCCCACAGACCGTTTTCTCAAGTTTTGGGCGAAACGCTGTAGAGGCCGTATGGAGATATGGCAAGGTTCGATCAGATACGTGCGGTATTGCACGGATCATGATCGGACGGATAATACTAGCGGGCTTTGGTTTAAGCCGGATCTTAGTATTGTCCAGTGTAGATTTTGTCTCTTTTCATTTGTATTCAGTGGGAATACAAATGCGGGTATGTATATACAGTCGCAGGGTTTTCCTGTAATTTATTACGGGATCAATTTTCTGAAGTTGCCAGTTTGTATTCCGTTCCGGCCAGTTTTCTCTTGTTCCTTCACGGCCGGATTTTTTTGATGGAGGGGTTATTTGCAAGTTTGCAAATTAGCTTTTGTGGAGGGGTTATTTGTGAAATGGTGGCATCATGATGGTTCTTGCATGATGAGATTCTTTTTCCATCCACTCAGTTGCATTCATTGGACGGTTATTGATTTGGATTTGGTTGAGAAATGGTGTGACATGATTTCCTTTTTATCATACCATTTTTCTTCTTTTGCTTTAATTATTCATTTTTTCTCCACCATGGAAAAAGAGCCGGCCACACTTGTGAGGAGAGAGGGGTTCATTTTATGGTGAATGAATTTGCTTCATCTCATTTTCTTACACCAAAAATCCCATAGCTCATTTTTCCATTGCTCACTCCTCCACATACATACAAGGCAACTTCACAACCCCAATTGAGACATACGATTCTACACTTGCCTGCAGCATTTCTTGGGCACGTCGGCTCGCCAACTTCGTGTTCGAGTTGCCTCGGTCCAGAGGTGGGAGCCCGTAAAAGAACCCGGCGATGTGGTGCCCGTTTCGACGAGGAGGCGACGACCGGAGATTCCGCGAGGAGATCAGAGTGGAGGCGAAGACCGAAGGACACGGATCGCTTGGTATAGCTTATCTACTCTTATTCTAGTTTGCTAGTGTTAGGTTAATGGCCCGATCCGGGTATTAAGTGCGCGGTGGTGCCAGTTTAAAAGTAAAATAAAAGTTTCGTTTCCGCATTCCGGCCTCAGACAGACGGCCGGGGCGCCGCCGTGCACTTACACTGGTATCAGAGCCATGCCATTAACCTTGTCTAGCTTGCTCTAATGTGTTTACATGTTCGATCGAACGAATTTTCAAAAACCGCGTTTTCATTGCATTAGTTTCTGTCGAAATTTTTTTGGGCTCGAAAAATTTTTCAGGTTGTTGCAGAAATACATGCAGAGAATTCTAAGAGTTCTGAAAAATTTGGTCACCTGGTTTTACTGTGCCACCGCGGAACCGCGGCCAAACCCATGCTTAGGCCGCGGTTCCGCCGCCAGTTAGACTCCTTGCTGCACCAATTTTTTTCAGAGGCTCTTAGACTGTGAAATGGGGTTTTTGGAATATTCTTTTTGGGCCCAGATTTTCTTTGAGTGCGACAGTTGTGCTTGGGGCCCACTTGGGTAAATTTGATCGGTCAAAAAGTTTAAATATGTTAGTTCACAGTATTTACATTATATCTGCGACCGTGAATGTCATTTGATCGGTAAATCCTGTCTAACTGCTATAGCCCTTTTAGACGGATTTGCGAACGTGACATTCACGTTGATGTTCTGTGTTGTGCTGTGATGTTGCGGATTGTCGTGGGGATAGCCTGGGAGCAATGTTAGTACAGTTTGGTTGTTTATGTACATTTAATATTGCGGGGCGAGCGTCCGACATGTGGACTGCCGTCACTGCCTGTTTGTATATTATTCTTTGGGGCACAACCGGGCTGAGGTCGATGTACCCGTTGTATTTATATTTTACTTTCTGTACTAGGATTGCCCCACGGAGGGGTGCATGGATAGCCGGGTTCTAGAGGGCAACAAGCCCGCATCTCATGGCTTTGAGACAGAGGGGGCTTTACTCTAGAATTGGCAGGCTATTCGCCGCATTCGTAGGGGGTATAGGTTGACCCATGGAGGGGTGCCTAAGTTACCGGATTCCGTGAAGTGTTGGGTGGTCCATTCACGTCGCTGAAGGGGGCTGCCTCGTTTCAAGTTTTGGCGGGTAACTTGCCGCGCCCGTAGGGGTCTAGGATTTCATTGCACAGGCTATCCACATGACCAGGGGAACGTCGGGTTTCAGTAGCGGCTCTATGAAACCCGGGGATCCCAGATATCTGTATTGTTCTGTGATGCTTATTACATTTATGTGATGTTGCATTTTATCACGCCTTGAACGAATATTATATATTGATATATATACTAGTAGATGTTGTATATTTTTTGCATCCGCGCTAGTCCAGTCCCCGCTCTGTCGTTAGTTAAGTAACCTAACGGGTGATGACGGGACCCAGTGGCGAATGCAGATGGCATATACGCACATCATTATTTTCGTTCTTTATTGGTATGATCAATTGATGGGACTGCGTTGATTCGGATCAATGCAAGCTAAACAAACCTATTCTGATGTTGTTGGAACATTTTTCAAAAAGCTGTTATTACAAGGGCGTTCTCTTTTGTTTTGCACAGTGGTATTCGGTTATGAATATCCAGCTCCTCAGTCGACGAGGCAAGGGCCGAGATCCCTTCACCGGGAGTGACCCCTTGGACAGAAGTTTGCGTCAGGGCAATAACTTCACTATAGTCGTTTACTTTTGCTTTGCATCGTGGTATTCAGTTGGAATATCCTGCACCTCATTCTATGGGGAAAGAGCCGAGATCCCTTCACCGGGAGTGACCTCTTTAGCAAAGGTTTTCGCCACTATATTTTTATAAAGCTATCCAGTTCTTTCAACGATATCAAGTTCATTACGTTAAAGGTTTTCACCAGAAACCATTCGTAGCCCTCCATCATTTCAGTTAAATATTCGGTAGTATTCAAGCTATGTATTTTGACCACACGCCAAGGCATAGTGATTGGTAGCTGCCGGATATTTATCTGTTGCATAGATAGAATGCGTTGGTTTGGGACAGTCGTACTACTATTTTGGCCTACGTCAAGGGTATGTACGGGTGGGTTCAAATTAACCTGGACAATGATGGGTAGAACTTGACATGTGACTTATGACATTTTGACCTCACGCCAAGGTCATAAGAGCATGGGGTAAAAATCACATCGGGAGTTTCTGAAGAAACTGAAACTTGCCAGGTATGCGCATACCTTCTGGAGTATGATAGCATGAGTGGATTCCATCACGTTATCATGCGATGATAGTTGGATCCCAATTCCCACTGATGAGTTGGTTTACTCCTCGGGTGATCCCGACTAATTCTTCTTTCATGTTTGGAGGAGAATTTGACGGTACAGTGGGAGGTTTCCTGATTAGATAAAGTGATAACCATTCTGATCTAGGTTAGAGTGCACGCTGAGTGTTTCTTTTCTCTCTCTCTTTGGCAGCGACCATGACCCGACCCTAGACCATGACTCAGTGACCAAAATTAACCGAAACTTCTTAAACATTGGCTTTTGGATTGTCAGAGTTGCAAACCTCATTGCCACTCCTACTTTTACCCTTTTCTCCAGGACACCCCGTATTACTACGAACGTCCACTTCCATTGGACAAAACCATCGTATAGTTATATACGAACTCGAAGGGATTTATTCGAGGATGGTTTCCGGTTCTGGAGAAAACGAATAGGACTATTCAGTTGTCTTTTCCTTTTACCTTCTCTAAGGTTGCGAGTACTCTTTGGTTTAGGAGATAGTACACCTATTACGCAAATTGGATAGTCTTCTTCCAAACCTTAGGCTGGTGCCGAACGGTGGGGAATGAAGAAAACCAATTAGCATAACGATGGTGTATAGAAGGTATTAAGTAAAGACATATCAAGGGATTAGTAAGAGAGAAAAGTAAATTGCGACTGCTATTCACGACCAAACCAAGTATTTCTTCGCCAATCCTAAATCACCTTTGTATTTCTCCAGGACACTCCGTATCACTACGAAGATCCACAGTTTATTGGATACTCCATCGTATGGTTATATACGAACTTGAAAGGAACTTGTTTCAGTTCGGGGATGGATTCTGGTTCAGGAGAAATAGGAATAAGGTTTATTCAGTTGTCTTTTATCTTCACATTCTCTCGCATTGCGAGTGCTCCTGGGATTAGGACAGTACACCCATTATGCTTATTGGATAGTCTTCTTCCAAACCATAGGCTGGTGCCGAACGGTAGGGAAGGAAGAAAACCATTTAGCCTAAGAGGGTGTACAGAAGGTAATGACTTAAGACATATGAAGGGATGCGGAGAGATGGCATAGAAATATACGGTTACAGTTGTGAATCTGGATAATGGAAGAGGCGTTACTAGGAATACCGGGATACCCCCATCGAAATATTTCAATGTTTCAGTTTCACTGTGTACTGTTAAAAGAAAACTGATTTCCCAATTTGACACTTGCTATAGGGTATGTATTTACCAGGTTTAATTCTCACATCTGTATGGTTTTACAGATGATGAGTGGGAGTAAGTTATTGGGAATTAGGTGATCATCCTCATTATATCGAGATTCGTTGTAATTGGTGATATTTGAGGAAGTCACCTGGGTTGTTTGCCGGACGGCAAATATTTGGTTTTGAATATCCGCTGTTATGCACCAATTTCAAATTGATATATCTGTACGTCTATTTTTATAGAGTGAGATATACCTTTTTTTTTGAAATTATGTCCATGGCATTTACCTATATCAGTGGATGGTTAGGTAAGGAGCATTAAACAGCGGTGTAATTCTTCTTAACCATAAGTACAGTTTTCAACCTACGACACACAGGGAATGAGTTATTAGAGTCAGGGGACTTATACAGACTTTTGTATATTGTCCAGTGTCCATTAGGACAGAGGGGTTGGTCCTCGTACTATATTCTGTTTACCTGTGACTTCTCTGGTTCTTAGACATGTGTTTCGCAGAAACACAGGGTCCAAGTTTTGAGAAGTTATAGGTATGTGGATAAAGTAGAGAACTAGGTATTGCAAGTATCGTGATTCTTCAAGGTGATCGAAGATGTAGATACTTGTGAATGGTATTCAGTTGATAGTAATGTTTAAGAGAACATGCTTCTCTTTCAGGTTACTCATAATTGGCAGCACTCCTAAATTGAGTAACGCTGGTCGACCTCCTTCCATTTAGTTGACATGCACTGGAGACAACTGCATGATTTGAATCTGGTTCAATTAAATCAGTGCCTCTGTTTCTGTATTGGATATAGAACAGTTTATATCTTAACAATGTTAAGGTACGGGGAGTTGTCCGGCTTATTCTTAAAACCAGACTCTGGATAACTCATGGCACGTTTCTATAATGGTTGTTTGTGGGTTGACCCAGGCTATGACGAGGGTTGACTTTCTACCATCTGGAAGATCAATAGTGATATTGTTCTTGACTCGCCACAGTTTTAATAAAAATGGATTTTTTCAGAAAACAGTAGTGGGAGTATGGTAGAACTGGATGTGATTCCAGAACCGCAAACGATTACTGAAGATTTGATAAGAACCTCAAGATTCAATCTGGTTTGACATTCCATTGGCTACTCCGCAGATAAAGTGGGTAACCTCAGGCACCCGAGAGGTACTTCGGTATGCTCAAGGACGGTGGCAGGGAGGTTCTTGTTTACCCAGACTTGCCATTACTGTTGTTCCAGACTGTGAGACCCGGCAGGAGGATGAGTATAGCGTCGTTCTAAACCGGCTTTAGAAGCGTACGTGTATATGACTCTGCCAGAGGGTTGTCGTAGTCAGTGGGAGCAGCGGAAGCATGGTGGACAAGTGGCTTATGTCTATTTATAGACTAAAGCAGATATAGCGGAGATAGATCATCTATTTCTGATGTGACAGTCATAGGTTTGACTTCATCAGAATAGGGATGGATCTATTAAGAAGGTAGTAGGGTGTGATGTCCTGGTATTTGGATGACATACACAGAAGGAAGTGAAATTCCCATACTACGGTCGGTTAAACTTTGGTTGTCACACAGTGGTTTCCCTACATAGGAATTGGATATTATATCAGGCATTCTGGTTACTAGATCTATGGTTTTAGATCTAGATTTGGGAAGTGTCCCAATCTGGGTACTTAGACGGCATTCTAAAGGTGTTTTAGAATGGACGACTCCTGGCACGGTAGTATACCTGCAGGTAATGGAGTCACCCTCTCTAAAGGTGTCTTACAGACTAAAGGGGAGAGGGATGTGCATGATTGGCAGATCACTTGCTTAGGCAATTGAGTCAATCATGAGATGTCAAGTACCACACCAGATATTGTTTTTGCTGTAGATGCAGTAAGTTGATATTAATCCAATCCTGGAGAAACGATCGGAAGCAGTTTTAGAACATAAGTTGATGTTCTAGGGAAATGATAACGGCAGCCTCCTTTGGGAGACAGTTATCATTCCAGGCTTCCAAGGTGACCTGGATGATAGAGTGACTGTCAGAGTTATAGTTCTCCCTCTGAAGAGGGTCCGTATTTTGGACAGGTGGTCCAGGCGGATACTGAGGGAGGCATGGCGCAGGATACTGATTAAGTTCAGTTGACGATACAGTCTAAGAAGTTTGGATTTGGAGTTCACTTGTGAACTAGGTCCCATCAGATATCCAAACATATTCTAAGACAGGTATTACTCATTTCGGGAGATGGGTTTCTCCGCGAACTTGAGATAAAGAGAGACATAGAAAGAAACATTACAGCGGATCCACTCACAGAGGCTATTCCTCGAACACAATAGTTTCGCAAACAAGCTTTGTGAGACTGACTAGTAGAGGAGTTCGGTGTTCGGTATCACACGGGCTGTGAGTTTGCGACATCGCAATAATTAGCCTTGAGTGCAAGTAGGAGATTGTTGGAGATAGTGCCCTCAGAGTCAATTATTGGATCACAGGCACGTGATTGCAATGATTGAGGGAGGACCTATACCGGTAGGACATTCTTACTCAAGATGATAGTATGCTATCTGGTTTATCTTTATCATCGTGTACTGTTTTAGGTGACCTTACAAGTCGCTATTACACGTTGATAGAGCCCCAAGGATTCTTGCTTGACTGGCAGCAGTATGAGGGCGATCATATACGTGGGAGCTGGGATCTATAAGTACATCCTTAAAAGGTCCCTAGTCGTGGGAGTTTCGAGACAGGTCATCGATACTCCAAAGTAGACTAGTGTATACAGTCGAGACCCCGACGAGGGGCGGTGGCCGGTCTCACAAGCCACTGGTGTCAGTTGGTTCACTTAAGATGTATACAGGTGCTTATTGAGTTATGAGTACACCGGACATGACTCGCCGGGAACATGCTAGTTGGTCGTATACCTGACGTCAGATAGCAGTTCCCTGGTGACATGTGTACAGGTTAGTTCATCGACCTGAGATCGTCATTTGTCTCGTGTGAGTTCCCACTGTACTTTGATTACTATCCTACCACGCTCAAAGGAGACGTGCAAACAGGTTTTAGTTGGGTACAGTCCCGAGCCACATGGAGGCAGTGAGCGGATCTGCAGTGGTTCGTCTCTCCCAGTATTGGGGGTGAGGTCGCTCTGTGTCTAGGAGAGCCAGTACATGGAAGTCCTTGTCCAAGGCAGGAGATTTACTGGTAGGTATTCCAGTAGTATCTTAGTGTGTTCTGGGCTACACACCGACACGACTTCTACCGCTTTTGGGGGTCTGACTTTTACCAACCCCCTAGGCCCGCCATGCGATGCTCATAGACGAACGGACCGGACTGTACGGATATTGTCACTGACAGGCTCAGTAGGGTGTCAGGATGAGTTCGCTCATCGACATCCCTTTTGGTCAATACCTGGTAGCCCGTTATGTATAGGCTAATACCTCTGACGTGCTAGTGGTTAAATCCACAACCAAAATATTGACGAGTCTTTAGAGTCCCCCATAGACCGTTTTCTCAAGTTTCGGGCGAAACGCTGTAGAGGCCGTATGGAGATATGGCAAGGTTCGATCAGATACGTGCGGTATTGCACGGATCATGATCGGACGAATAATATTAGCGGGCTTTGGTTTAAGCCGGATCCTAGTATTGTAAAGTGTAGATTTTGTCTCTTTGCATTTGTATTCAGTGGGAATACAAATACGGGTATGTATATACAGTCGCGGGGTTTTCCTGTAATTTATTACGGGATCAGTTTTCTGAAGTTGCCAGTTTGTATTCCGTTCCGGCCAGTTTTCCCTTGTTCCTTCACGGCCAGATTTTTTTGATGGAGGGGTTATTTGCAAGTTTGCAAATTAGTTTTTGTGGAGGGGTTATTTGTGAAATGGTGGCATCATGATGGTTCTTGCATGATGAGATTCTTTTTCCATCCACTCACTTGCATTTATTGGATGGTTATTGATTTGGATTTGGTTGAGAAATGGTGTGACATGATTTCCTTTTTATCATACCATTTTTCTTCTCTTGCTTTAATTATTCATTTTTTCTCCACCATGGAAAAAGGGGCCGGCCACACTTGTGAGGAGAGATGGGTTCATTTTTGGTGAATGGATTTGCTTCATCTCATTTTCTTACACCAAAAATCCCATAGCTCATTTTTCCATTGCTCACTCCTCCACATACATACAAGGCAACTTCACAACCCTAATTGAGACATACGATTCTACACTTGCCTACAGCATTCCTTGGGCACGTCGGCTCGCCAACTTCGTGTTCGAGTTGCCTCGGTCCAGAGGTGGGAGCCCGTAAAAGAACCCGGCGATGTGGTGCCCGTTTCGACGAGGAGGCGACGACCGGAGATTCCGTGAGGAGATCGGAGTGGAGGCGAAGACCGAAGGACACGGATCGCTTGGTATAGCTTCTCTACTCTTATTCTAGTTTTCTAGTGTTAGGTTAATGGCCCGATCCGGGTATTAAGTGCGCGGTGGTGCCGGTTTAAAAGTAAAATAAAAGTTTCGTTTCCGCATTCCGGCCTTGGAAAGACGGCCGGGGCACCGCCGTGCACTTACATAATATACATCAAATGTACGATAATGGCCTCTAGGGCATACATACAACTAACATTGGAGACCCGCTCATTTTCTTTCCATAGCACCTCATCGCATGCCACTATTGCGACTAGCATTGCTTCAACTTGAGCCCATTGTCGCAAGCATGATGCAAGCTTCTCAGTGATCTCTTGCTTAGCCGCTTCATAATCTTGTATGCCCCGCTCGGTGAAATTAAGGTTCTGCCTCAGTGCCATCCCTTCAGACAAGTAGTGTTGAAGACTCTTAAGATAACTTGCAGCTGCGCGGCATTCACTTCAACTTGAACGCGCAATTGGCCGGATTCGCCAGATGCCGTCTCATACTCTTTTCGCTTAGGGCCAACTTTTGCTCAAAGTATTTAATGGAGGCGGCACACTGTTCGATCCATGCGATCAGCTGAGCCTTCAAAGTTGATGCTTCAGGTGCAATTTTCTTACGCTCAATCTCATGAAGACAAGCCTCAATCCGCTTACAATAGTCAACCCAAATGCCGACGAAGTCCTCATTGTGGAAATTCACCAGCGTCGCCAACATAAGGTTAATCTCATTAGCAAAGTCTGCAGCAGAGGTGAGGGTTTCAACGTTAAGATCTTCAATGAACTCACTTAGCATTCGCATGCTATTCACCGCGCCCCTGGAAGATTGGCGTTTACTAAAAGGCCCTGTGGGCTTGGAAATGTGAGACTTAAAGGGAGCCAAAGTCGGTGTAGCTGCTGCAGAATAAAGCACGCGCAGAGAAGGGTCATATTTTGACCTAATAATTAAAAAAAAGGGGAGATGATGATGAATAGGATCTAACATACTGATAGTCGAAAGTGGTAGAACAGGAAGCTTAGAAGGCTCTGTTATTCCTTCGTTCTCTCTTTCGAGCCGTAAGACTGTCACTAATGCGAGAAAGCTTAGCGGTATAAAGATTACTCGTGAAAAGAGGGAATAAGAGAAGAAGAGTAAACTAACCGACGCTTGAAGCAGGAACGAATTCTGGCTGGAGGGCTAAATGCGAGCTAAGCATTTGGCACAGGCGGTCAAAAAGCACTCGTGCAATATTGCGACAAGATAAGGTAAAGAAATTATTTTGAGAAAATAATATCTGCGCCAAAATAAAGAAATGCGAAACCTTTACCTTCCGTCATTAAACCCGAGAGAGCTCGGGGGGACACAAGAGAGGGGTGGAACTGTGATAGTCATGACAGCGGCTGGCAGTAATTCTTTGGTCAGCACAGCGACGGGGTTTACCAGGCCTATATTTCAAAATAAAAGGTGTATCAATATAGATGCCTGGCGGATATAAGTTCGAGGAATACCTGGTCGAAACCATGATAGTGTCCGGAGCATTACCAGCTATGACGGCTTCTTCGGTTTCCATCGGGAAGGTGGACTCAGCCTCCACACCTTCGTCCCTGAATCGACAAGGGCCTTCGTAATTCTTGCATCACCCGCCAGTATTGGGGATCCACAGAGAGAAGAAACGGCAATCGGGACAGTCTTAGATTCTAAAGGAAGGCTTTCCACTTCAGGCTTTTTAACCGTCGGTATTTCACCCGTCATGTCGCCACCTAAACTTGGCCCTGTTAAAAAAACGTGTCATGATTAAAAAAAAGTTGTTACTAAGTTTTAACAAGGGACTACAACGACTCTGTTTATAATATACAAAAAAATTGTTTAAAGTTAAAGTATTAAATGGAGTATTTGCAACCTTGTGTATGCTATAAGTATTTAATTTTCTTTTGAACAGCAAGAAAACACTTGTAGCTCATTGGTAAAACTTTGCACTGCTGTAACATAGCCCCTGTGTTCAAATTCGTTCAGCCACACATTATTTTTGCTAATTTTTCTTTAAACATTTTGGAAGCCCAAAATTTTACACGTGCAACACACGTAAAATTGAAAAGTCTTAGAAATCAAACATGTGGAAAATGCTATTTGAATAGACTATGAAACGTGACACCAATCCCACACCCCGACCCCTTTGATGGACCGGCGAGATTGCCTAAAGGGCCGGCGGCGCTGGCCCCCCCGTAGGTAATGCCTTCAAATTTTGCCCTAACACCTCTTGGCCTCCCCCCACTACTCCTATTCTGTTTGATTTTCCTGCACATTACAAAGAATTAAAATGAGCTTTAAAAACCAAATTTTAATGCATTTTAATTCTCATTTTAATATCCTAAATCCTAATTCTATCCTATAAATAGCACCCTACACCCTAGCCCTCTCTATTCTAAAATCTATCATCAAAATTCTCAAATTTTCCATGTTAAAGAAGTTGTACAAGTGGAGTTAGCCTAAGGTCAAGTTCCAGCGACGACTCGGGACAAATCCGGCGACACAGCGACTCCACGACACTTTCAAAACCTTCCCCCACCTCTTCTCTCTACTCTATTACCGTAAGTCCTTTCTTTTCTTCTCTCTTCTCTATTAAACAAGTCTCTTTTCAAATGACGTCGGTAAGTGGAGTTAACCGACTTTTAAATTCTATTCTCTTTAGAATAACAATTTTTTAGGAAACTCATATCCAAATTATTAAACCTAGCTTATTAAACATTAACTAAAATTTAGAAACCAATTGCACTATAAAACTCCATGTAAAACCATGTTTATTGCATTTTTACGGTTTAATACCACATATTTTACATTCGACATATTTTATCATGTTTACTTGTATTACCTTTAGAAAACCTCAAGGGGTAATGGCCTACCTTATCACAACACTCATCTTGACATAGCATGATTTGCTTTTGAACAATATTTGTGGGACAATTACAATTTTACAATAAAATACCATAAACTATCAAAACCGTATTTCTTTAAATTGTTTTAATCATTCCTTACGATTATATCCTTACAATCCACTTTTGGAGAACCCGATCGGGATTGTGCGGGTTATCACACATCCTCGGGACTAGTAGAATGAGATGCAGACCTCTTCACGGAGCATCCAATCTCGATGGAATTTTTATTACAATTTTTAAGAAAAACGTGATTTCTATTAATAAATAAATTATATTTTTAAAAAATACATATGTAAATATTATCAAAATATCTATTTTAAATATATAATATATTCCATGTTTTCTAAATCAAAAGAAAACACACACAAAAGTTCATGAAAATACCATCAAGAATCAATCCAAGTCAAATTTACATGAAAATACCATATACTATTCAATTTAGGTTTATATCCACTAGAATATCTCATCTTATAAAAATTACATCAATGAAAACCTTAAAGACGATAAATAAATATTTGAGGTTATTTTGAAAATATATCAAAACTATTTTTCATAAATCCCCTTAAGTTATACTAATTTACAATAAAGACCCTAGTAATTATAGGTTTAAGCGGGACCAATTCTATTGAGCTTCAGGAAGCCGGAGAAAGTGGGCGCTTGCCTATTTAAGGTCGACAACTAAACTTGTGTTATGAAATGGTAATTGTCTTGGAAAAAACACAAATTCTGCCGTCCATGTGTAGCAGTTACCGATAACTCCAAAACTAATTCAGGAATCAAATTCTATTAAGGTGTCTGACTCAATCCGAGTCTCTGTCAAATCTAAATACAATCTAAAAACAATCCATCCTTGAATACAATATAACTTCAATACAATATGAATCCATTTATACCAGAATACTATCTATATCCACATGAACTGATTTGACTGAACCATGGATATACATTGACTTGATTACATGACTATCTGTTACATCCTTATCCGTTTACATGAACAACTGATATCATGGTTTCGGCAAGTCTTACAACTACAAGTTACCACAAAAAATACAATAAATATTACGGGGTTTTAAAGGGGTAGACTGGTACGGAATGTGTGATAAGTGGCAAAAGACGGTCACTTTAATATAGCTAACCTGAATATCTGTTACTGTTGTTCTGTGGCTTAACAGTTCCTTATGCTCCGTATACCTTAGTCTACGAAATAGTTGGACTCTTCTCGTATACACCGGCATATTCTGTACCAAACTACAAACAACTACATTAGTATAATAAACATACAATTATATTCTCTCTTATTTGTCTATTTTATTTCTCTCTCTCTCTTTGGGACTTACCGAGCGATTGTTCGCTGACGACATTCTTTTTCTCTTCTTTCTTCGGAATGTTGTCAGGAGGATCTGATTCTCTGGAGATCGAGCCCAGCTCAGAAAAATTGGAGCAGTTCTTCGACGACCCAGAGCTCAAGACACTTGTATATACTTTTATTTTCAGTTCATGCCATTGATTAAGCATTACTTTCAAGTCTTGTATTTACTTTCCAGTATTGTATTGTAAACAATGTTTAATAAATAAAAAGTTGTTGTTCATTTACATCTCATATCCTTCTTGTGTATATTTACATTATATTGCTTACTTACGCTTAGTGTGTTTACTTCTGAATAAATACGTCGCAGACCCAGTCACGTTTCCTTACCAGTACTCTCGGAAGCGGGGCGTGACAGGGACCATGCGTTGTTCTACCTTAAAGTAACCGTTCGGCCTCATCCCGAGTCGCACGTGCAGCCTGCCTATGAGCGATGGATAGGGCAGAAGGAGCATCCGCCATAGGAACGCTAGAAGGTTGAGCATCGCTCGAACCCTCTCCCGCAACCAAAGATAGCCTGACGCTCTCTTGCAGCGTGCTTTTGGCGCTTCCTCTCAGCCTGAGCTGTATGAACAGTTCTCTTCAAAACCTCCGACAAGAGGACATCATCGTCTAAATTAGTCTCGGCCTCCGGATCAGCTACAACATCCATCATCGGCTACTTTAGAGACGCCTCTCGTGGTGCCCGTGACATGGCCTCAACTGTGACCGGTGGCCTTGAAGGCTCCTCCGCACCACCGCCTAAATATGGCATGGTACTTGGAACAACATGAATGGCGATGATTCCTATTATAAAAGAGGGAGAGAGTCAGGGTATGAATGAAATGAATTAGATATGTCGCGAATCATACCAAGGCTCATGGAAGCGCGAAGCCTCTCCTCCTCCTCAAACGTCTTGAGGGACGCCAAGAGAGCCTCTTCAGTGGAGATTTCTGTTAAAAGAAAAGCGTCAATAGGGCGTAATAAAAATGGATATACAAGAAAATGTAAATGAAATATACCGGACGCTGCGAGAGAAGCTGATGTTGCTTACGTATGAGCCAGTCTTTCCGAAGCTTTGATGGCAGCCTGAAGATTAGTAGCAGTGAAAACTTCGAACAAGCCCTCGTTGGTGCCATACTTGGACAAGCCTTCACTATAATGAGTGTTTCCCCAATATTTAACCTGATAAAGAGCAAAGCTTTGTTGGAACTTAATGAGGCAGCGCCTCACGTGCTCTCCACGAGGACGCTAGCGCCAAAACCAATCTTATAGGATTAAAATTTTATGGGGGAGCCTCACGTGCACCTCACGCGGGCGCCAATGTGCAAAGTACAGAAGCACTTTCTGAGTAAAGAGTCGAACTTTTAGAAGGCGCCGCACGTGTTACTCACCCGGGCGCCAATGTGCAAAGCACAGAAATGCTCATCTTAAGAATTAAATTCTTATGCGGCGCCCACGTGCACAACATGTGAACGCCAGCGCCCAAGTTAATATCTGTAGAATTAAATTCTACATTTCCTCAACAAAGATTGGGATATTCTCAGTTAAACAGAGTCGTTGGATCAATGATCCAATGGAGAAAACATCTCCCAAATCTTTTTAAATAAGAAGGATACTCTCGGTTGGATCAATGATCCAACAATAAAATAAAATTCTATTTTTCGGGAATATATGCCCATAATCTTTCCAAACGAAAATATTGTCCTCTGTAAAACAGAGGACCTTTGGATTGAAAATACAATGGTGATTAAAAAACCACCGTTTTACAGAATAAATTCTGTATAAGGGAAAAATATTTCCCCAATCTTGTTAAAAACAAGAGCGGCCTCTTCTGTGAAACAGAAGCTCGTAGATCAAAGATCCAATGGTGGGTAAAATTCCCCAAATCAATTCTGAGACCAATTAAATCAATTAGGATCTCTCAATGAGGGATTTTCTCAGAATTAAACAAATTTCCTTCTACTATATAAAGGACCCGAGACTTCAATTCTCATATACACAGAACCCTCCATAAGCTTTTACAAAAAAGAGCATAGGGGTTCTAAAAAGAAAAAGAGAGGAGAATTTAATTTTCAAAGAAGAAGCCGCTGCTTCATTGAAATTTGAGGTAAGAAGAAAACAAAGAGACCATATTGTCTCTCTTCTACCATATTCAAGAACTTAGTTCTTTCTCTGGATCTGAGATCCACAAGACAAGTCTTCCACAAGTTGAGAATAAAATTCTTATCGGGAAGATCTTGTTCTTGAGAATTAAAGATTTAGAGAAGGAGGAAAAACATAAAGAGAGTGGAGTTCATAATACTCCAAGAACTTAGTTCCTCCAAAATCGAGAGTTTAACTCCTTCAAAGAACCCGATAAAAATATATAGCGTCTCACGTGCTCCCTACGTGGGCGCTCTCTTTGGACAGCCCCTAGCGCCTCATGTGAAAAGCACACGGGCGCCCAAAATAGAAGGACATCGCCTCACGTGAACACACGCGGATGCTGAGGGAAAAGTGCTTAGCACTCCTTACACAGCCAAATGACTGAGTGCTCAGCACTAATTGGGCAGCACCACACGTGTACCTCACGTGGACGCCATAAAAAGTGCACAACACTTCATATTTAGTCAATATGACCTAAGTCTTCAATACCTCTGGGGAAGCACCCATGACTGAATGCTTCGCATGTCATATATGTGAGTATCAGAGCC
Organism: Agapanthus africanus; assembly: GCA_030015575.1. NCBI lineage: Eukaryota > Viridiplantae > Streptophyta > Magnoliopsida > Asparagales > Amaryllidaceae > Agapanthus > Agapanthus africanus. The sequence goes on from CM057339.1 coordinate 727,010,168, forward strand.
CAAATAAGTGCCTAGCACTTTTGAAAAGAAGAAAAGACTAAGCCCAAATTGGCTAAGTTTCCGAAGTCTACTTTCAACAGAGCCCAAATGCTCTTTTGTTGGATTTAAAATAAAAAACGATGATCCTAAAAATTGTTAAGTGGATCTTAGTCTCAAATCGGACTAACGTATTCTTAACAAAAAAACCAGCTGAGCCCCAAATGCTCACGTACATTTAAGTCGATCATAATCTCAAACCAGATTAACGATCCTTAAATAAAAAAACCAAGTCTAAAATATACGAAATTGGACTAATCCATGCCCTACGGGTGACGACATAAGTTAGTCTCCGTATACAATCCACGGGCAACCTAAATAATCAAAAATACACATGACACGAAGTGAACTTCCGGAGCAGGAAAAAGTGGTTATTGCGATGCAGTAACGTAATTAACTGCAGGGGCTTGCGCCTGCAGGGAAGAGCGTTCCCACAATAAAAAAAAACCCTCGTGAAAATTGGGGGGGGATCTGACGAAATCTGCTACAATGGCCGCAACCGTCCAAACCTCCGATATACGGTGCCATAAATTAACTTGGCATCTTCGGAGAGGTGGACGGATAAAACCAAATAGTATCTGCCCCCAAATTCAGGCAAGACAATCTACACCAGTTTGTCTTTGTTTTCGGCGGCGAACAGATTCTGGAACGCCCAGTGGAACCTTTTCCTCTTTCCACTCCACACTTCGTGTGTCGTGTTTCGCGAACAAAATCGCGGTTTGCTATGGTTGCCCTTGGATTTGAGGTACTAAGATTTGGTGTCTTGCTCATGTGCAGAAGAGAACATTAATGGCTTCCAACTGCTCTCGTAACAGCAACTCCCATTTCGCCCCAACTGGAGGAGTGACTTACGGGCCCTATACGGCCTCCATTTTTTCAGTGCCGGTGGGGCAGATAACTCAATCCACTACTTGATTGTTCTTCGGGACCATGCTCCCACCAACGAGTTTTAGTGCCCCAGTGCCGCAAGACGGAGCTCCAAAGAAGTCGGTTTTCGATCGACTTACAACCGCCAAGGTCCTTCTCAACGGGTCATCCAAATCTGATGCATCAGTCTTCAACAGGCTGGGTAGAAGCTCAGACATCTCAGTCTTCAACAGGCTGAGCCAAAGCTCAAACGGGCCCACAAAGAAGCTCGTGATATCTGAAGGGACTGTCCCAAAATGGATAGCCCTCTCAACTCCTCTGGCAGGTAAAGTCATCAAAGGTGCTTCTCCTACCAAAAGATCGGTCTTCGAAAGATTGATCATTCCACCTCAAGCTCTGCCACGGACGTCAGTCTTCAACAGGCTGACACCAGCAGAAGCCCCTTACCAAAGCCAGGGGCATGAAGAAGTCGCTTCCAAAACTGAGACGGTCTCATCTGCATGACACGCTCGACGTCGCCACTGGTGCCGAGTGAGAAAAGCTGGGGGCAACTCCAGCTCTGGACTTACTTCGCCAGCTCCAATAATGGAAGTTGATGCTACTATTCGAACTGGGAACAATTTTGATCTGCTTAGGAGGGTGTGAAAGAATTCTCTAACCGCAGTGCTAAAGAAATCTCCCCCGCCTGCAGAGGCTAATGTGCAGACAAAACCGGAGAAGCCCTATCAACGGCTCTCTTCCCAAATTCACAGGGTCTGGCGGAAAGTCCAAGACTCCATAATGGATCAGAACTACTCTCGCCGACCAAAGAAAATGAAGGCTCAGCAACAGAAAGACCTTCCCTCCGTCATACAGCGAGGGGTATCCTCTACACAGGTGCCTATTACAACGACTTCTTCAACTTCAACCTCCCACAAAAGGACAAGGCTGGAGAAAATTCCACCGCTTGCGGCAAATTCCAAAGGCAATGGACCCAATCGCCCTAAGTCTGGGGGAATGATCATGCATACGTTCCACATGGCTTCCAGGAAAGAGGAAAGTCGTTCTTCCGTAGGTCATTGACCGCAAACTCGGTTGTTGACAAAAGCTCAGGAGCAACAACAAAAGCTCCAGGAAATGCTGATCAGCACTTACCGGGCAGAAAGAAAGCCTGGAATCAGCATCTGAACAGCGTTAGGAGCAGGAGGCCGATACAGAGTTTCTGCGAAGGGTGCTTGAAAGAAAGGACAAGGAGGCCATGGAACAAGCTGCTAATATAAAGCAGATGACGCTTTTGTACTAAGACATGGTTGGAATGATGATCCATCCAGAACCTCCAGCCGAAGATCTACCGATAATTGTTGAGGACGACAGAGGGGAAACATCAAACCCCCTTCCGGCGCTATCAATAGCCAAGGAAGAAACAATTTCCAAGGCTGCTCTTGATGATTATATTGCTCAACAAATATGAGCACATCAAGCTAACGAAGTGTCTAGTCAGATCGTCAGAACCGGACGACCGTATTCAGGCTGGTATGATCAAATTGAGTAGTCGCCGGGATATACGATCCTTAAGTTCCATGTATACAAAGGGACAGGCAACCCACATCAGCACGTCGCTCAGTTCAGAGCTTTGTAAGGAAACACTGGAGGCGATGACAAACTGTTGCTTCGCCGGTTCATTGGCAACCTGTCAGAGACGGCATTCAAATGGTACTTGGAGCTCCCAAATGTCTCCGTCAAAACATTCACAGAGATGGAACTGTTGTTCACACAGCGGTTCGCAAGCGCAAGCGAGCGCATCCCGATCACAGCGTTAATCTATGCCAGGGTAAAGACAGGAGAAACCTGGGTCCAATACGCGATCTGATGGCGGAACCTATAGTCAAAATATGAACAGCGCATCGAAGAATCTCCTGCCGTGGGCATGTTCATCGAGACTCTTGATCCTCAAACGACTGTGTCCAAGTCATGACGTTCTTCAAGCCGACCTCCTTCCAGGCTCTGATCAACACACTGGCCCAAATGGACCAGATGGGCCACGGGCCTTCCTCCTAAAAAATGGACCCTTAAAATGTTAAGGGTAAAGGGAAAGCGGCCTTCGTTGCCAACACTCAACAACTACCGAGTGACCCAAAATCAGTTGCTCGCCAAAACAACATGCGTCCGCGTCTATCCCTGAAAGAAAGACTAGGATGCACCTACTCATTTCCTCATGACAAGACGAAGAGACTATTCGAGCTGGCAGTGCGTAACAAACACATCACATTGCCAGACCTATGACATCCACCGCAACCTGGTGACGTCAACAACCCCAACTACTGCTCCTATCACAGAATGGTAAGCTACCCAATTGAGAATTTCTATGTCTTCAAAAACTGGGTCGAGGACCAGTATCAACAGAGGAAGTTCGTGCTGTATGAAAACTGGAGAGTGAACCCACCACAGAAGTGTGCTCCTAAAAAGGTGGATACGCCGAGGTCATCATGCTCGCTTGTGGAAGAAGCTCCATGGGAAGTTGTCCTTTCAGCTAAAACTAAAAGAATGCTGAAGGATCTCCAGGCATGTCTGGCAATCAGGTGGAAGAGCCCACTTGAACCAGAAATCATCAAAAGGTTGCTGAAACCGCATCCTGTACCGAAATTTGTTGACAAGGGGAAAAACCCTAAGTCAAGCTTTCAAAGTCTTCAAAGAAAAAGAAGAAGACCAAGAAGCCTGTGCAGCCTGCCGAGTATGACGACAAGCGTACAGACCTACAGAGATACATCGATGCGCTGGATGAGTACAACTAGAAGGCGCGGACACCGGTCACTCTCAATGAGTTCCTCAAGCATATCCTTGAGAACAAAGATAGTGATAGCGATGAGGGAAATGACTCATCAGAAGAAACCGAAGACTATGTAGCAAGTTGCCATATGGTCTCCCATTCGTCGTTAAATGACGAAGAAGCTCTCTCGACATTAGAAAGCAACGCAGAGGAACTGGAGGCAGGATCGGCGCTAAAATCCCCGTAACTGCCAGAAGACCCAATCGATAGGCTGTTAAATGAAGCCTTTCAAAAAAGCAAAGCTGACTGAGAACGTGAAACAATCATATAAGAAAAGGCTAAGCGTCGGCGTCAGGATGAAAAAGCTGCGGCAAAGAGGAGTCGTAAAGCACGCCGACCAGACCAAAGCACACCTGCGGCAAACAAGAGTGGGATCAAAACAGAGAAGCGGTTCACTAAAGCCCTGTCAATGGGAAAGAAGCTGCCACCTTTCAAGGGAAACACTTCCGGGGTCATATACCTTGACGGAGAGGATTTACATCCAAACTACTACTTATATCATCGGAAGGTTACCTACCCTACCGAAGAATGCAGTGCCTTCAAGAAATGGTAGCAAGGATACGTTGCCTACCTACAACACTTCAAGAGGATGAAGTACAAATCTCGTCGGCGGCAAAAAAGTGTGACAGATGTGCGTGAAAGAATGACTGGCAACTGTTATATGGTTGATATCAGTTCGGAAAAGGGAAAACTCCAAGTTCTTACCTTCGGGAGCGATTCTGAGGAAGAAATAACCCTCGGCCCTCTCTTTAAGGACTCCACCTCCGAAAAAGAAGAGGAGGAGAAGAACTACAAGAACATTCTGTTGCGTAACCGCACGCTATGCGAAAAGAACCTCGGATCTATAAACAATTGTTCGAGCAAAAGAGATAAAGGGAAAGAGAAAATCCCTGAGGTGTCATAGGCCGGAGGATAAACAGAAGTCCCTAGCCACCATCCCGATCTTTGGGAGCGACACCGAGGAAGATGAAGAAATAGTTTACTCGGGGCAACCCCAAGACAACAGGCCGGGATCATCTACTCCTATTTTGGTCTTTGGCAGTGACTCTGAGGATGAAACCAATGCAGTGTTCTCCGTCTTCCCGTCAATGCAAACCTTCGCCGGAGCCAATCAGAGTTTACAAATCACGATGGTTTCGCCTTGGCATTATAAGGAACTTGATGCGCTCGATACTTATAGCATACAGGAACTACAAACTTTCTACGTGCCTCCCAGGCGAAGAGGGGGAAAGATGATCCTCGTCTATCAATCTATGGAGACCAGAGTGGAGAAAGAAGTCTGGCATGATACCGATTTTGCACTTGATAGGATTCAACCAATCCGTCTTCCAAGATACTACGTGGATGGAATGAAAATGCTATTAAGATGCCAAGGTGTACCATTCAAACAAACTGTTCGATAAGTCCAATTCTACAAAAGGATTTGGGATGTTCCCGGGACTCAGCGAAAGATGCCCAACGGTAATATGGAGAAAATCGGGCTCGGATACGTCCGGTCAAATAAACAGGAGCGATTCCAGAGCTGCCGCGTCATAAATAGTTCCGGTGAAGAAGGGAATGTTTTCCAGATAGTCATAACATTGAATCGGAGCAAGATCCCGCTATAAGGACGTCAAGTCCGTCGTTTGAAGAACAAGTCGACAAGCTAATATAAGAAGCTTGTCAAAAGATTCGGGAGGACCACAGCCGCGAAATTGTCATTTACGAAAAGGCTATGACGCAACATCTCAATCAGCAATCTGCGGAGAAAAAAGACTACAATGCCCTTCATCCTCAGCCCGCTGTACGTTCTTGCGACAAGAAGAAAGCCCGAAATAAAGGCAAAAACAAGATGAAGAACGAGAATAACGCTCGAAAACAGCGAAGTGAATCCAAGAAGCCGTATAGTCGAGGAAAAGTCAGCTCGAATCCATCTTTCATGAAGAAGATGGGTCGGGAATACTCTTTCCCTCAAGACAAGACAAGGAAAATATTCAACCTTGTCATGAAGTATCAAATGATGACGCTCCCAGAGTCTCAGCACCCCGAACAAATAAACGAGGTCCAGCACCCGGATTATTGCTCCTATCACCGAGCAATAGGACATCCTCTTGAAGACTGCCTCACTTTCAAAGACTGGGTGGAAGATCAGTATCAACAAGGCAGGTTCGATTTATCCAACAACTGAAGGGTAATCCCACTAAAAAGCATGAGCTAAAGAGGACCTATACTACGAGGACATAGCCAGCTCAACACCAAGAATGGAAGCGAACTCATACCTGCCATGCGATAACATTCTAAAAAGTGGGAGGACACGAGAATATGGATGACCTCTTCAGGTGCTTTGCAAATGAAGACAAGGATGAGGTGATCTCAGAGCTTCCACCAGCCCAGCTGGAAGACGGGATACACACCTCGGCGGACGACCTAAGGAAAATTGACTTAGGGACGGAAAACGATCTGAGGCCAACGTTCGTCAGTGAACTGCTATCCAAAACGCAGGTGGCCACGTTAAAAGGAGTGCTCATGCGATATAGAGACTGCTTCGCATAGAACTATTCTAAGATGCTGGGTCTAGATCCATAAGTAGCAGTATATAGACTGGCCATATCATCGGACATTAAACCAGTCAAACAAGCGCCAAGAAGAATGCGACTCAAACTCGAGATGAGCATCAACGCTGAAGTTAAGAAACTAATTGACTCCAGCTTCATCCAAGAAGTTCAATATCCTGACTGGATCGCTAACATCATTCTGGTGATGAAAAAAATGGAACGGTGTGTATCTGCGTGGACTTCCGGGACCTTAACAAAGCTTGTCCAAAGGATGACTTCCCAGTACCTGTCACCGAGCTGATGATCGACGATATGTCTACTCATGAAGTCTTCCCTTTCATGGATAGATCTTTAGATACAACCAAATAAAAATGCATCCTGAAGACCAAAAGCATACCGCCTTCCGGACTCCTTTGGGTATATTCTGCTACAAGGTGATGCCTTTCGGTTTAAAGAACGCTGGCGCTACCTACCAGAGGGCCATGACAAAGATCTTCGATGACCTCATTCATGAGATTGTCAAATTCTATATCGATGACCTTGTGGTGAAGAGCAAATCTCATAAGGAACATTGGGAACATCTAGACATAGTGTTCCAATGTCTCCAGAAGTATAATCTGAAGATGAATTCTCTAAAATGCGCGTTTGGAGTCTCCTCAAGAAAATTCCTAGGATTCATCATATGGCACCGGGGTATCGAGATCGACCCTTCAAAGATCAAGGCAATTAAGGGGATGCCCATGCCAAGGACTCTCAAGTAGTTGCGATCCTTTCAAGGAAAACTCGTATATATCCGGCGGTTCATAGCCAACCTCTCCGGAAAATGTCGTCCCTACAGTCATCTCATGAAGAAGGGGACCTCGTTCGTCTGGGATAAAAAGTTCCAAAATACATTAGACGAGATCAAGCAGTACCTACAAAATCTGCCAGTACTAACCGCTCCGGTTAAAGGAAGGCCCCTCATCCTGTACACAACGGCCCTTGAAGGTTCTCTAGGCGCGTTATAGGCACAGGAGAATGATCGGGGAAAGGAGAGAGCTCTGTACTATTTAAGCCGAGTTCTCCTGGGGACAGAGAACAACTACTACCCCATCGAAAAGCATTGTATGGCACTGATCTTCATGATAACAAAGCTCAGACACTACGCCTTGGCGCATGAGGTCCATCTCATATCGAAGGTGGATCCTCTCAAATATTTGATGTCAAGGGCCATACTAACAGGAAGGCTTTCCAAATGGGCCCTCCTCCTAATGGAGTTCTCGATAACGTATCGACCCCTCAGAGCAGTGAAGGGCCAGGCCATCGCCGACTTTCTTACCGAGCATCCGATACCCGCCGACTCTCCCTTAAATTGTGAGCTACCGGATGAACATGCGTTTGACGCAAAGGAAGAATAGAATGGTTCTCGATAGGAACTCTACTTCGATGGAGCATCTTCCATGAAAAAGCGGAAGCAATACACTCCCATAATCAATATTGGGATGGACTTTTTCTTTGTGACTCCGCAAAGAGGGATACTACGCTATGCTTTCTCCCTAACGGAGCCAAGGACTAATAACAAAGCTGAATATGAAATTGTGATAGCAGGTCTTGAGATCGCTGTTGACATGGGAATCAAAGACATCCTCATATATGGAGACTCACAACTCATTGTCTGGCGACCATCAGACATGCAAGCCAGAACTGATAAGGTATGGCGAAAGAGTGTTGCAACTGTTGACATAAATCCCCTTTTACATCTTAGAGAGTATACCGCGTTCGGAAAACAGCAAAGCGGATGCATTGGCCAGATTGGCTAAAGAATTGGCCGACGAAGACCTCGATGACGTAAAGATCGTCGTGCAAAGCCGCCGGGTTCTTGCGCTAGCAGAGATATCTTCGGAGGATTTAACAGAGTCATCTGAAGGAAAGAAAACAACCAAACAAGCAGTCCTCCAAATAGAGGATGAAGAAAAGGTCAAGGATTGGAGGGAAGTCTCCATAGACTACTTCAAATCCCATCGAACGCCTAAAAATGCGTCGTCTAGACATCAGCTCATGAAACGAGCTCTGTCTTTCGCCTTCATTAATGATACTCTATACAAGAGATCACTGTCTATGGCTGAGATGCCTGGGACCAAAAGAAGGGAAGAGAGTCGTCCAAGAAACTCACGACGGACTCTACGGTTCTTATTAAGCCGGGCCAAAGATGAAGCTGAAGATCAAAAGAATGGGTTACTATTGGCCCACAATGATTCAGGACTGCCTCGAATATGCGAAGCAGTGTCACTCGTGCCAGATTCACAGAGACTTCATCCACCAACATCCAAATCCGCTACATCCAACTGTAGCTAGCTGGCCGTTCGAAATGTGGGGAACCGACATAATTGGCCCCATCGATCCAGCGTCATCCAAAGGATATCGGTTCAAACTGGCAACGACCGACTACTTTTCTAAATGGGCAGAAGCAGTACCACTAAAGGAGGTGAAGACGGAGAATATCCTCCATTTCTTCAGGACACATGTCATCTACCGGTTCGGCACTCCGTGATGAATTATCTCAGATAATGGACCAGCCTATAAGTGCCATAAAATCAGCCGCTTCACAGAACATCATAAAATAGACTGGAGATACTTTTCTGTCTATAATCATCGAGCTAACGGTCTAGCTGAAGCTTTCAACAAGACCTTGATAAAGATTGTAAATAAAACGGTGTCTAGAAACAAAAAAGACTGACACGAAACTTTCTGGGCGTACCAAACAACGTTCAAAACAGCCACGAATACAACACCATATGCGTTAGTATTCGGCACGGAAGTAGTGCTCTCCCTAGAAATAGAACTCCTTTCTCTCTGAGTAGTGGTTCGATATGAGCTAACAGATGATGAAAACGCTCATTTCCAGCTTGAGGAGCTCGACGCCCTCGACGAAACCCACCTTATAGCGCAGCAAAACTTGAAAGCTTATAAGGCAAGGATGATGCGTTCATACGAATAACTGACCAAGCCGAAAACATTCTGCCAAGGTGAACTCATGCTAGTCGTCAAAAGACTCATGATCCCCAATCGCACAAAATGGGGGAAATTCGATCTGAACTATGAAGGCCTGTATATCATAGACAAGGTCTACCAAGGTGGAGCCTACCTGCTCATGGATATGCATGGCGAAAGACAAGTCCGGCCAATAAACAGCCTATTCCTCAAAAAATACTACGCCTAACAGGTTACGACTTAGGTCAATGATAGATGACGACGCCTGTGTCTGCTTGCTATCTTCCTGAGTTAGAACCCTGACAGTAGTATCCAGAAGATCCGTTGCCTCGAAAATGGTAACCATGGACTGATATGTCCCTAAACTAACAATGGACTGAGATGTCCTTAAACTAAAACTTCTCCTCGAACGGCGACAATGGACCTAGATGTCCCTAAACTAACAATGGACCGAGATGTCCCTAAACTAACAATGGACCGAGACGTCCCTAAACTAAAACTTCGTCTCGAACGGCGACAATGGACCGAGATGTCTCTAAACTAACAATGGACCGAAAGATCCTTAAACTAACAATAGATCGAGACGTCCTTAAACTAAAACTTTGCCTCAAATGGCGACAATAGACCAAGATATCCCTAAACCAACAATGAATCGAGATGTCCCTAAACTAATAATGGACCGAGACGTCCTTAAACTAAAACTTCACCTCAAACGTTGACAATGGACCGAGATGTCCCTAAACTAATAATGGACCGAGACATCCTTAAAATAAAACTTCGCCTCCAACGGCGACAATGGACCGAGATGTCCTTAAGCTAATAATGGACCGAAAGGTTCCTAAACTAACAATGGATCGAGACGTACCTAAACTAAAACTTCACCTCGAACGGCGATAATGGATCGAGATGTCCCTAAACTAACAATGGACCGAGACGTCCTTAAACTAAAACTTCACCTCAAACGGCGACACTAGACCGAGATGTCCCTAAACTAACAATGGACCGAGATGTCCCTAAACTAATATCCGTTCCCAAAATAGGAATGATGGACTGAAAAGTCTTTAAACTAGAAATTCGCCTCAAACACGACGACAACGGACCGAGATGTCCTTAAATTAAAACCTCGCCTCAAACATGGCGCATCTACCCAAATACGGTGATATCTACCTTTGAGATCTATATTGCAATCGAAGCCTCAACGGCAAAGGTTGCAATTCAAGTCCTACCGGTTACACAGATACTGCAGCGATGAAGCCACTTCCTAAGTCGCCACCGGCAAAGGTTGCAACTCAAGTCCTACCGGTTACACAGATACTACACCGATGAAGCCACTTCCTAAGTCCCCACCGGCAAACAGATGGGTCACCTGCAACGAAACTACTTTCAAGAGTTCATGTAACATTTCAAAATAATAAAATATTAATTTTGGGAATTTATAATTTCATATTATTTTAATGAATATTTTAATATTTCGGTATAATTAAATACAAATAAAAGGGGAAAATTTTGGAAAAATTATGGAAAATTCCAAAATAGGGTATTTTATGGGATTAAGCCATTTTAAAGTTTTTATGATTAATTATATGCTAATTTAGTGCTAATCGCGATTAAAAATCGCTAATCGGATTTTGGGGGTGTTTTGTGCAAAACATGCACATATCATTTTTCTACACTTGTGTTTTATTTTCTACCATGTTGTTTGGGTTTACTATTTGAGTGAGAAAGGATTTAGAGGAAAAAGAAAAGAAAAGAAAAAGAAAAGGGAATATGGTAGTAGGTATGGGTGAGAGAGAAAAGAGAAGGGTTAGTGTTGACTTAGCCATTTCCTTCACCATTTCCTCTCCCTCCTCCTCTTCTCCTTCAGCTACTGCCTCTCCCTCTTCTCCTTCCCCTCTTCAAGTCCCAAATCACCTCAAAAACAAACTCAAAACCCCACTCCCTTTTCACAAAAAATGTGCACATGCTCAAGATCAACACATCGGACCAAGAAAGCGAGGATTTTGGCCACTAGGGGCAACTCAAGAAAATTCTTGAGTTGCCAAATGAGGTATTTTTCTGGACCCTTAGCTTAGTTTTTGCATTAATTATACCCCCATGCTAGATTAGAATCGATATCATGTGATTTTGTGGATTTAAGAAAAACCTAGTTAGGGTTATGAGAATTGAGAGTTGTAATGTGAAATTGAGCTCATTAGAGGCTGAACAAACACCCTAGTGCTTAAATTAAGACCCAAACCTGAGACTTGAAACCCTAAAACACGGATTTAGAAACCCCGACATCGGATAAATGTGTGATTTGTGAGGGTATTTTGGAATCTGGAGCAACCCGGGGCCACTAGAATTGATTTTAGGATTACTGGGAGTCGTGCAAGCACCTAGGAACCTACCACAGAGACCCGAGCCCCTAACTCCAACCCCAGGCCACAGATATATTCATTCTGGCCGTAATTTACGGCCAGATCAGGGAAATTGGGTCCCAGATTTGGTTCATGGCTCCTTTTGCACTAAAATAGACCCCTCCTATATGCAACTTTTGCTAATTGTCACCTGGGAAAAATCTGGGAGCATTTTGGTGTGTTTTAAGCTATGTTTTCCGTATTTTAAAATGCACTTTCTTGATATTTGGATTTGTATTTGGTTTTCGGGTGTTCGTACATCGACAACAGGGATTGTTTGATTGATTTGCACATTTAGGCCATAGGTTCCAACCTATGAGCACACTGTGCACTGTATTGGTTTTCTGTCTCGATTCTAATACGTATTGCGACTGTTTATTATTATAGGTACCCTTGCAAGGATTCCGAGGCGAAGAAGTGCGGCGTCATCGATTTCGGCAAGCGAAGACCAAGTGAGTAGATTATATCTACGGGGGAAATCGGGTGGATGGCGTATAGCACCCCCGCATTTCGATGTCTAGTATACTATATATACTACATATGATAGCTTATTGAGTGACATGGAGATCATAGATGTGTTAGGTGTACTATGGATATTTAGGGTTAGAAGAGAACTAGTGTATTTTCCTTGTCGCGAACCTTAGCATAGGTTTACACCCACACGCACACACATGCTTATTGCTACACTTATATCATGATGATGAGGATAGTGTATGATACTAAAGATGAGTCGATGAGTTTTGGGCATGGTGCCGTGAGATCGGCGATATGATGCGATTCGTATTTGGGATACGATACGAGATTTTAGCGGGCCTTTAGACGTGTGTTTTACACACGCGCTTATATTTGTTTAGATGGTATCGATTGTACTAGACTTAGATCAGTACCCCAGATCACGTGATATGATGATAAGGATACCAGATATTGATGAGATGAATGTGATATTGACCCGTACCCAGCTATTGGGATGTTGTACGACGATTTACCGTACGAGCTTTATATTGATGATAAATCCGCACTCATGACTCGAGGATATTATACGATGTAGATTGTATCGTATGTGATACTATTGAGGCGGGATCACCGACTATTATATTTATATACATATATCGACTCAGATGTAGGTGGTTTCCATACCCCTCCCGATTGACTTGATAGTTGGATGTAGATTACTTAGTAGACATGAGACTAAACCCGAGTCATACCTATTTCAAAACTAACGAACCGGGGATATTTTAAAGATAGGCAAAAGGGATTCTACGGATATTTCCCGAACAACGCATCTTTTCTTAAAAACCGTAGCCCTTATTTTACCAAAAACCCCGATTTGTCTTATTTCAAATGGCAAAGCTGCATGATATATTTATTGAGGTAGATTTCTTCACTGTTGCGTTGATTATTCGATTCCGCATATTCATGCTATTTGCATTGCATTGCTTGTGTTTATTGATATATTACTATCATGCTGCTAAGACACCAGCACCATTATCGATGATGCATATGTTCCACGTACACTGCTCGCCGGCTCACACACTTCATCATCGATAATTGCCATGTCACTACACTGTAGTACTGTTGCATTCAGGATATGACTCTTACATGGCATACTTTTGTACCTATACACTGTGCACCCATACGTGCATACATACGTATTTGCACTTACATTGATGGTTCAGGCTTGATGAGACATTTGGGAACCGCAAAATACCTTTAAAAGCTGATTCATTTTAAAGAAGCGGTCTTCCCTACATATATGCATATTACTACTCCATGTTGCATGACATACTGATATGTTTACAGTTCTTTTACATGTCGCATACATCATGCTTTCTGATTATACGTATTGAGATATGTTGTTTCCATGATAATTCTGGATTTGGGAACCGTGGGTATTTCAGAAGAGAATATGTAATTGTTTTAAAAACTCGGTTGCCCTTGATATGTTATTTCAGTGCGTCCATCATGTGTTTTCTCGGTGCTAGAGTGATATATGAGAGAGGGGGGGCTGACCCAGACTGACGGATTCCCGATATATGAGTGGGGGGGGCTGACCCGGACTGACGGATGCCCGATATATGAGAGAGAGGGGGCTGATCCGGACTGACGGATGCCCGGTATATGAGGATTTACGTGCCGATGCTGGGCACAGCTTTCATGATGTTTTCGAGTGTCGATGCTGGACACTCCGGTTCCATGATTTTGACGTGTCGCGAGGGACACAAATGGGTTATATCCTCATATTTCCATGCATATGCTTCATGATATTTACATGCATGATGGTTATTATCATTGGGTGACGAGTGGACGGGATCCACATATTTACAGATTTGATTACATTGATCATACCTCATATTTATGATGTGTTATTACCTGAGGCACTGGCACGAGCACTTGGCACTACACTAATATATAGAGGTTATACTGCCACTTTAGCATGCTTCAGACTTATTCATATTGAGGTTATATATATCTGATCGTATTGACCTAGGATGAGTCATACATACGATTTTTGCTTTTAGATATTTTCTATTAACGAGTTGGCAACTCACCCCCGTTGTGCCACAGTTCTTGCAGGTTTTGCCGTACAGGTTTCATTGCGACTTTTCTGGCACATTGCTTCCATTACAGGTGACTTGCTTTGGTAGGTGGGTTCTTTTGCATCAGAACCACCACTGTACATGTATTATTCATTGTATCTAGAAATTCCATCAACCAAACCAGTATATTGTTTCAGACTTAGAAATCAGTTATGTATTATTTCGACCTTAGAGTTGGGCGTAGCAGTATTATAGTTTTCATGTTGGATTTGAGTTTCTTTCTGAGTTTTGATCCTCGCCTTTCGGCGTTGTATATTATATTGCTTGTGTGGTTGTGACCGTCAAATGACGAAGAGCTAGCTCCCGCTTGGGGATGCCTTTTATCATTGCTTATATATTATCCTTGTTGTACCCTGTTCGGGGCCAGTTTTTACAAAGGAAACTCTGCCGAAATTTTTAGAAAAGACTATACATTTTAAAAATGCATATTCGGCTTAGTTATTTAAAAACCATGATTTAAAACATGTTCTCTTCATTCCTTTAAACTAGTTTTCTTTATTTACTCCCTAAAATGGTTTTAGATTTCTGGGCTTTTGGCTTACTTGGATTAGATGGGGTCCTATAAACTTCATATGATTCAAGTGCCAGTCATGGGCTATTTTGGGTCATGACAAAGTTGGTATCATAGCGTTAGGTTAACCTTGGTTCGAGTCTAAGTTTGACTATGTGGAGCCTAGGGCGTTTATATATATACGGAACTTAGGCTTGACCTTACAGAACTTAGACTTAGTCGAGGGGGTATTATACCCGGATTTTCATTGTGTAGGATGACCCTTGGTTGATGGAGTAGATAGCTTGAGTAGAGGGACATACCGTATGTATGTTCCGCGGCATATTTATGACACGCCACTCCGCTTAAGAAACCCTAGGATTTACATTTCCTTGCACAGTATTATATTCATTCCTATGATCTATCATCATCGATTCTGGTTATGATTTTGCTGCCACGATTGCACGGGCAGAGTGAGCTACGGCTCGAGTTGCGTCAGCATGAGCTCGTCATGGACGAGGACTGACCAGGGCATGATTCCAGAGACATACGATTGCATATAGAGGCTTCGTTTTATTGTGTTTTCGCGCCTTGAGCGTTTAACAAATCGCCTTTACGAGATTTCTCGGACGTGCCAATCGGTACCAGAGGATTGAGCCACTGATAGAGGCCAGCCAGGATGTGATGACCATTGATATATCGCTTACTCATAATGATTGAGGCGTTGTTCAGCGTACGGACGAATGAGCCAGTTGCTGCTGCAAATGACGAGATATCACCCAGATGATTGGAGCTACCGCAGCTTGAGCATATACTTAGAGATATGATGGTGAGTCGCTAGTCACCCGAGGATGAATGACTAGGACATGTGGTTCATTCGTTTACCCGATGCGAGGTCATCAGATAGATTGATTCCAGCTAGAGACGACTTCACGCAGATTCGTTGAGAGTCGATAGCGACGATCGAATGTCAGAAACCCATATTCCAAGTTTAAAGTATTCGGAAAGACATGCAAGCGATTCTATGGACCCTATAGAAGAATGAAACCCTAACTCGACATAATGACCGTGTGAAAGCCTTCGAACCTTAGGGTTTGCGGCGGTTCCGCGGCGCCATTAGTGAGGCTTGGGTTTGCCCTTCTATGGTTGGACCACCGATGCTGTGGCATGTACTCGATACTATTAAACTGCACCCAAGATGTTGAGCTCTTAGGGGATTCTGAGGTTTTGACAAATCGATCGGATGGTTCGGCACCTTTCGGATATTATGTGATGGGACACATTTCTTGGGAGACTCCAGATACGAGTATAGCCATTGGAGCATAGTCCATGCAGTCACGAGTAGACTAGTCCGAATCAGGCGACATTGGAACAAAGTGGAGTAAAGCGTTCGCACGAAATTTCGACGAGATGACGTTCCACTCCGCTGACATCAGAGATACGATGTGTCTACAGAGGCATTGGGATGCGACCAGCTTCCGAGGAATGTTGTACTGAGAATGCAGATTGTCCAGAGAGCGAGAAGAGATTGTGTATAAGTACCAGCCTCCATACAGTTTGGCTTAGGCGAGATTGGAAGAGATCTTAAGCAGGATTCCTTACAAGACACTGCTGCAATAAGATTTGCACCAGGAGCAGATGTGAGACGTGTATTCGGAGGACCAGAGGACGGCGCCAGTGACGTGCTGCTTTACGAGTGGTCGTGAGGATTGATCGAGAGATGACTAGAAAAGTGCCAGGACGGAATCGTTTCCGTTAACACACCTGATAGGGCCGATGAACCGATGGATTGCTAGATTGGTAATCCACAGAGAAGATGAGGACGCCAGACTGTGAGCAAGAGGCAAGTAGATATCTTGCGCCGCTCGCATTGGATGTACCGGCACCTTCTTGACTTATACCGACGAAGGTATTTTTGGTTTGTGATTTTGTGATTTGACTATCACGTATCCATCACTTGGATTTCGGTATTTTGGGCGATCTATTCGCATGATTTAGTCTTGATGACTGAGTTTCATGGATTTCATACGGTTGATTTGATGTCATCCGATATGTCGATTTTGGATTTCGTGATTTCGTGCATGATGGATGCACCGATTTGGGTTTTCGCGCATGTTGGGCGCATGTTTTGAGATACGATTTTGGTGCATACCAGGTGCACTAAATCGGGATTCTTTGTGCATGTCAGATGCACCTGATTTTGCTGTCAGGCACACACGTTGCCTATGACAGATGCTTCGTGCACACCCGTTGCACCTAGATGTTTTTTCTGTGCACATGTATGGCACATATATGGATTTTGATTCCGTGCACACCAGACGCATAGGGTATTCTTATATATATTTTGGGATTGATTTTTATAAAGCAGTACGTTTTATTATATTTGCTATGTGTTTTCGTACTGAGCAGAACTAGTCAGAGGACAGTACCTGGATATACTTTGCATGCATTGATAATTATCGAAGGGATTTCCAAAAAGCGAGATATAGTCTCAGTATTTGCCTACGTGTCCGATATGACACGAAATGTTTAAATAAGGGAACCCTTCTAAATTGTTTTCAAAATGGCGGAACGTACATGTTAAACAAAAGATATATATTCGTATATAATTAATTTCTTATGAAAGACGTCCGCCACTGTGCAGTGTTATGCTCATCGCACAACGACTTAAAAAGATTTGGCATGCATTTATTTCAGCTATTTACATGTATAGATTTGATGTCTACATGTATGGTTTCGATATATATTGGTTTTGTATTGGACTTGGCATTTGTGACTTTACCGTAACTCCGATGATTGCAGATGCTTGACGGAGTTTTGCTTTTGAGTTATCTTCTCATTATCCATGCGCATGCATTGCGCTATGATGCGTTTTGTGTATTGA
Organism: Agapanthus africanus; assembly: GCA_030015575.1. NCBI lineage: Eukaryota > Viridiplantae > Streptophyta > Magnoliopsida > Asparagales > Amaryllidaceae > Agapanthus > Agapanthus africanus. The sequence continues at coordinate 727,027,748 of CM057339.1, forward strand.
TGATTCGGAGCCCCGACGACTTGGATTTTGTATCGAAATGTTTCAGTATTTGGGGGTTTAAATTTAAATTCGAGAACCGAATTTCTTTAACGGGGGAAGATTGTAACATTTCAAAATAATAAAATATTATTTTTGGGAATTTTTATAATTTAATATTATTTTAATGAATATTTTAATATTTCGGTATAATTAAATACAAATAAATGGGGGAAATTTTGAAAAATTCCAAAATAGGGTATTTTATGGGATTAAGCCATTTTTAAGTTTTTATGATTAATTACATGCTAATTTAGTGCTAATCGCGTTTAAAAATCGCTAATCGGATTTTGGGGGTTTTTGTGCAAAACATGCACATATCATTTTTCTACACTTGTGTTTTATTTCCTACCATGTTGTTTGGGTTTACTATTTGAGTAAGAAAGGATTTAGAGGGAAAAGAAAAGAAAAGAAAAAGAAAAGGGAATATGGTAGTAGGTATGGGTGAGAGAGAAAAGAGAAGGGTTAGTGTTGACTTAGCCATTTCCTTCACCATTTCCTCTCCCTCCTCCTCTTCTCCTTCAGCTGCTGCCTCTCCCTCTTCTCCCTTCCCTCTTCAAGTCCTAAATCACCTTAAAAACAAACTCAAAACCCTGCTCCCTTTTCACAAAAAATGTGCACAAGCTCAAGATCAACACATCGGACCAAGAAAGCGAGGATTTTGGCCACTAGGGGCAACTCAAGAAAATTATTGAATTGCCAAATAAGGTATTTTCTTGACCCTTAGCTTAGTTTTTGCATTAATTATACCCCCATGCTAGATTAGAATCGATATCGTGTGATTTTGTGCATTTAAGAAAAACCTAGTTAGGGTTATGAGAATTTGAGAGTTGTTTTGTGAAATTAAGCTCATTAGAGGCTGAACAAACACCCTAGTGCTTAAATTAAGACCCAAACCTGAGACTTGAAACCCCAAAACACGGATTTAGAAACCCCGACATCGGATAAATGTGTGATTTGTGAGGGTATTTTGGAATCTGGAGCAACCCGGGGCCACTAGAATTGATTTTAGGATTACTGGGAGTCGTGCAGGCACCTTGGAAGCTACCACAGAGACCCGAGCCCCTAACTCCAACCCCAGGCCGCAGATATATTCATTCTGGCCGTAATTTGCGGCCAGATCAGGGAAATTGGGTCCCAGATTTTGTTCATGGCTCCTTTTGCACTAAAATAGACCCCTCCTATATGCAGTTTTTGCTAATTGTCACCTGGGAAAAATCTGGGAGCATTTTGGTGTGTTTTAAGCTATGTTTTCTGTATTTTAAAATGCACATTCTTGATATTTGGATTTGTATTTGGTTGTCGGGTGTTCGTACATCGACAACAGAGATTGTTTGATTGATTTGCAGATTTAGGCCCTAGGTTCCAACCTATGAGCACACTGTGCGCTGTATTGGTTTTCTGCCTCGGTTCTAATAAGTATTGCGACTATTTATTATTATAGGTACCCTCGCAAGGATTCCGAGGCGAAGAAGCGCAGCGTCATCGATTTCGGCGAGCGAAGACCAAGTGAGTAGATTATATCTACGGGGCAAATCGGGTTGATGGCGTATAGCACCCCCGCATTTCGATGTCTAGTATACTATATATACTATATATGATAGCTTATTGAGTGACATGGAGATCATAGATGTGTTAGGTGTACTATAGATATTTAGGGTTAGAAGTGAACTAGTGTATTTTCCTAGTCGCGAACCCTAGAATAGGTTTACACCCACACGCACACACATGCTTATTGCTACACTTATATCATGATGATGAGGATAGTGTATGATACTAAAGATGGGTCGATGAGTTTTGGGCATGGTGCCGTGAGATCGGCGATATGATGTGATTCGTATTTGGGATACGATACGAGATTTTAGCGGGCCTTTGGACGTGTGTTTTACACACGCGCTTATATTTGTTTAGATGGTATCGATTGTACTAGACTTAGATCAGTACCCCAGATCACGTGATATGATGATAAGGATACCAGATATTGATGAGATGAATGTGAGATTGACCCGTACCCAGCTATTGGGATGTCGTACGACGATTTACCGTACGAGCTTTATATTGATGATAGATCCGCACTCATGACTCGAGGATATTATACGATGTAGATTGTATCGTATGTGATACTATTGAGGCGGGATCACCGACTATTATATTTATATACATATATCGACTCAGATGCAGGTGGTTTCCATACCCCCTCCCGATTGACTTGATAGTTGGATGTAGATTACTTAGTAGACATGAGACTAGAACCGAGTCATACCTATTTCAAAACTAACGAATCGGGGATATTTTAAAGAAAGGCAAAAGGGATTCTACGGATATTTCCCGAACGACGCATCTTTTCTTAAAACACCGTAGCCCTTATTTTACCAAAAACCCCGATTTGTCTTATTTCAAATGGCAAAGCTGCATGATATATTTATTGAGGTAGATTTCTTCACTGTTGCGTTGATTATTCGATTCCGCATATTCATGTTATTTGCATTGCATTGCTTGTGTTTATTGATATATTACTATCATGCTGCTAGGACACCAGCACCATTATCGATGATGCATATGTTCCACGTACACTGCTCGCCGGCTCACACACTTCATCATCGATAATTGCCATGTCACTACACTGTAGTACTGTTGCATTCAGGATATGACTCTTGCATGGCATACTTGTGTACCTATACACTGTGCACCCATACGTGCATACATACGTATTTGCACTTACATTGATGGTTCAGGCTTGATGAGACATTTGGGAACCGCAAAATACCTTTAAAAGCTGATTCATTTTAAAGAAGCGGTCTTCCCTACATATGTGCATATTACTACTCCATGTTGCATGACATACTGATATGTTTACAGTTCTTTTACATGTCGCATACATCATGCTTTCTGATTATACGTATTGAGATATGTTGTTTCCATGATAATTCTGGATTTGGGAACCGTGGGTATTTCAAAAGAGAATATGTAATTGTTTTAAAAACCCAGTTGTAGGGTTCCTAGGCACTCTTGTGAGGGTTCATAAGGCATCAAACTTGCCCGAATAAAATTTTAGACGTTCCGAACAACCCAAAGCCGGGATCTTTGCTAGATTATTAGGGTTTAACATGCAAGTAAATATCTTTACTACTAAGTGTGAGGGATTACAACCTTTGTAGTCCGATCCTTCGCTTCATAAGCTCCGAGTAGAAGTCCCTTCGCCGCGATCCACGATCTCCCGGACTCAAGAGAGGCTCCACGACTCGAACGATCCATGCTAGCTTGTAGTGTTCCGCTTCTCCGATGATCTACGTCGAAGTTGCTATGACTCAAGCTCTCTCACTCTAATGAGGTGAACACTCTAATCTAATGGGCTAGATTAGATGAGGATGATGGAGTAGTATTTATACTATCTTTTTATATCATTTTCTCACAAGAAATCATCACAAAAGAAATAACTAGTGAGCTCTTTCAAAAACTCAAGAGAGATGAAGATGAAGAATAATGAGATGAATCCTTTTGTGATGAATATTAGATAAGAATATATGATTGTTAGTGTTTATGCCCTAGAAGGCCATTACTGTATCATACTAGCTTGTATATTACTTAATGGAAGCTTGGGATATTCACATGTATATAACAGTCTTGCTAAACATGGTAGTATGCTACTTGGTTTTTCTATCTTAATATGTGAGTGTACGTATTGATAGAGCTCTTAGGATCTTGCTTGTCTACCAGCGTTGTGATGGCAGTCACACTAGTGGGGGCTGGGTAGTCTACAAGCACATCCTTATTCTAGTCCCTGGTCGTTGGATTATCGAGACAGAGCATCGATACTCCGGAGTAGACTGGTGTGTACGCTTCTCATCCCAGTTGGGGAGATGGTCTGTCCCACAGCCGTCAGTACGTCGTACTGGAGATAGTATACAGGTGCTCGTTAGGTTACGGGTACACCGGACAGGACTCACAGGGAACTGTTGGTTGGTTTGATACCAGTCGTCAGTGAACAGTTCCCAGGTGACATGAGTACAGCGTAGTCCGCAGACTTGACACTGCTACTTCGTCTCGAGTGTGTCCCACTGTTCTTAGATTGCTACCCTACCACGGCTCAAAGGAGTCGTGCAAACAGGTAGCAGTTGGGTGCAGTCCCGAGCACTTGGAGGCAGTGGCGGTTAGACAGGATTCGTCCCTCCCGGTATTGGGAGTAGATATCGTGCTGTGTCAGAGAGCCATTACGCAAAGTCCCTGGCCAGGGCAAGCGAGATTTGCTGGTAGGTTCCAGTAGTTTCTCAGGGTGTAATGGGTTTCCCTCCGACACGACTTATACCGCTATTAGGGGACTGACGCTTGCCGCCCCCCTAGGCCCGATATGCGATAGTCTTGGACGAACGGACCGGACTATATGGAGATTGTCACATCAGACTCAGTAGGAGTTCGGATGGGTTTTCTCATCGGCCTTCTTATCGACAACTACCTGGGGACCGTTACGTACAGCTAGTGCCGCTTGCGGTCTGTGGTTAAACCCACTGCCAGCGTAGTAGTCGAGTCTCTAGAGTCCCACACAGAGAGTTTCCTACTCCAGGCGAAACGATATAGAGGTTGCATGGTTTTGCGACAAAGGGTTCGGACGCATACGTACGTTTACGCACGTACGACTTTCGGACAGTTTTTACCAGTCGGCTTTGGTTTAAGCCAATTACTGGTATCCGGTTATTGGATTTTTACAGTCTAAAGTTTTTCCGTATTTTTGCGGATTGGAGGGGCGTTCTCGTAATTGTACGAGAAGCTTCTAGAAGATGTGACTAAGGAGGTTACTTTGGATGAGGTTGTGAGTCATGGTGGTGATTCATTCATTTCATTAATGCACATTTATTGCTTAATGACTCATGCTAATGAATCACCACTAGATATTTTATGAAGCATGATTTATCATCACTCTTTATTCTTTTCTCATTATTAGAAAATGCTTCATAATATATTATGATACACTCTCTCTCATCTCATTATCTTATCTCACATTCTCTCTCCTCAAGCTCTCATCTTCAAACCCTAATCCTTACACCTCATGAGTTGAGATCAAAGGATTAGTTAGACTAAACAATCCATAACCATCACTCTATCTCATCCTAACTTCTTTGATTAGCAATCCAAGAAGGTTAGTTGCCTCAAGTTTAGAGGTTTAGCTTGGAGTTTTTCTCTCGGGTGGATCGTCTACTACCTAGAGAAGGCCGAGGAGAACAAGGAGATCGTAAAGACGAAGGACTAGTTTCGATAGGTATAATGCCTAAGCATAGTAGTTTAGAATAACTATTTGTTTGGTTAGTTATCGTTTAGCTTCGATTCAAGCGGTTAGTCGATGTTCGTTCTTTAAACTTGATCGTTTTTGAAATTTCCGCCTCCCCACAAGTACTGGGGTGTACTACATCGACTTACAGTGGTATCAGAGCCTCGCTAAACACTAAATAACTTAATCGCAAATTTGTACGAATTTCGAACGGAAAAACGAAGCCGGAAAACCCTAAATCTGTTCAGTTTCTGTCGAACTTAAAATGAAGTCCAAAAATTTTTCAGGTGTGCTCAGAAAGCTAGAAAGGAGTCCAGGAGAACACCCAAGAAATTCGAGCCCATGAATCGGCAACTCGGCCGCGGAAACGCGGCGGATCGGTGGGATCCGCCGCCCTTCCGCGGCGCTTTAGCCGAGTCATGGACTCATCTTTCTTGTGTGGGTCCCCTGTGATATTTGGGGTTTTCTGGAATATTTAATATTTGCTCAGGTTACTGTTTAACAGAGCAGATTTTGGAGCAATATTGATGTTGTTTAGTCGATCGAAATTTTACAGTATTTGCATATTGGATTATATCTGTGATTGTTTAATGTGTTCGTAAACCTCCCCCAACTGCTAGTATGTCGGTTGGCAGGGGGTTGCACATTTCTGAAATGGTTATATCTGTTTGTGCATATAAACTGTATTGGACTGTTGTGGTGTATAGCCGGGGTTTGCAACGGGTTATTGTTTAATTCATTTGTTGTAAATGTAATTTGTTGTAATATTATTTTCGCGGGGCACTTCCAGGTTGCGGTTGTAGCCACCGTTGTATTATTTCATTTTACTGTTTTTGCTCCTAGGACTGACCCAAGGTGGGGTACACAAACTGCCGGGCGGGTAGTTTGCCGTACCCGTAGGGGTCGAGGGTGGGGTAACGGCTATTCATCACAACTGTGTAATCTGTCTTTTCTTGCAGGCTCAAAAGAAATACAGATTGCTTGCAAATCCAATATTGTTTATCTGTGTTCTGGAATGAATATCATTGCGTCAGACGAATGTAAAATATCTATATTTATGATAGCTATTTAGACGCCACTTATGTTTTACACCCGCGCTAGCCCAGCCCCCGCTCTGTCGTTAGTTAAGTAACCTAACGGGTGATGACGGGACCCCGTGGCGAATGCGGATGGCATAAGAGGACGTTGTATTTTCGTTGTTTTCTGCAATGATAGGTTAATGATGGGACGCATTAACTATAATGCAAAGTAAAACAAACCAAAGTTTAAATCGTTGGAACAATTTAAAAGAAACCACTCGGTTATTTTTAAAACAGATATTTTTAAATGCGGAGCCTTAACCACTCCTTTTAAAAGCTATCAGGTTCCTTCGGTTATATCAAGTTCACTACGTTCACGGTTTCGCCAAAACCAGTCGTAGCCCTCCGTCATTTCTTATGGATGGTCAGTAGTATTCAAGCTATGCTTGTTGGCATACGTCAAGGCATAGTGTTTGGTAGCTGCTGAGGTATTCATTTGTTGTATAGATAGATGTGTTGGTTTGGGACAGTCGCATTACCTTGTTGGCATACGTCAAGGGTATATACGGGTGGGTTCAAATTAACAAGATAATGATGGGCAGAACTTGACATGTGACTTATGATTTGTTGGCATACGTCAAGGTCATAAGAGCATGGGGCAAAAACTTATATCGGGAATTTCTAAAGAAACTGAAATTTGCAAAGAGATGCATACCATTTGGAGTTTGATGAATGTTGGTAGGATTCCTTCAACATTATCATACGATGATATTTGGATCCCGATCCTACTGTGAGTATATGATACTTATCAGGATATTCGTCACTTAACGATCAATGCTATAAACCTAGTAGGTGTCCAGAAAAGTGTCAGCGGGGTTACGCCCCCAGAGAAAAGAGGTTATTTAATTAAGGAACTTCGCGAAAGCGTTGGAAAACCTCCCTCGAAGTATCGACACCGGCCTGGCTGAACGGTTAAGCAAGTATTGTACGGTGAGAATAGTCTTGGCTAATTCTTCTTTTATGGTTTGAGGAAGGATTCGAGAAACAGTGGGAGCCATCCAGTTTAGATAAACTAAAAACCACTCTAAACTTGCAAGAGCATCATGCTAAAGAGTTTTCTTCTCTCTCTCCTAATTGCAGCGACCCTGAATATGACTGGACTTAAGTTACTTTTAGAGAAAAATATACTGACGGGGCCAAACTATAAAGATTGGCTGCGGAATGTCAAAATGGCTTTGACCTATGACAAACTGGGGTACGTCCTCACCGCTACGGCACCTGCTGTCCCTGGTCCCAAATCCAGCAATGCGGATAAGGAAATCCGCAAAACCTGGGAATTAGATTGCGCGAGAGCCAAGTGCATCGTGCTTGCCTCGATGAACAATGAACATCAGAGGAGGCACGAGGATATGGACCTTGATGGCATATTTCTCCATACAAAGGAACTTTATGGAGAGCAATCTCGTATAGCAAGATACGAGACCTCAAAGAACTTGTTTCGAGCGAGGTTGGCTGCCGGGTCATCAGTAGGTGAACATGTCCTACAAATGATCAGCTATATTGAAGAGCTCGCAGACCTTGGGACAACTTTGGATAATGAGCTTTATACAGACCTTATTCTCCAATCCCTTCCTCACACCTACGCCCAGTTTATCCTGAACTTCAACCTTCAAAGAAAAGAAGTTGAACTTCCGGAACTCCTGAACATGTTAAGGAGTGCAGAGGGCACCTTGAAGACATCAAGGGAAACACCCGCTATGTTTGTTGGCGGTGCATCTTCTTCCGGGTCCAAGGCTAGGGCCAAAGGAAGGAAGAAGAAGGCCGCACCCAGACCTAGAGGAGGTGTTAGTAAGGTGGGAGGGAAGGGAAAGAAAAAGAAAACAGTACTGATAGTTGGTCAGGATGAGTGCTTCCATTGTCACAGGAAAGGGCACTGGAAGAAGGATTGCAAGGCGTGGAACGCCAAGAACCAGGAACCGAAGCAAGCTGTGGCTTCGACTTCAGGTGTGTTTGTAATTGAGAATTGTCTGTCGATCAACTCTACTTCCTGGGTATTGGATACCGGATCAGGATCTCATATTTGCAATTCATTGCAGGCACTGAGAAACCGTAGAGTGCTGAAGGAAGGTGATATGATCCTCAGGGTTGCTAACGGAGCTAGCGTGGGAGCTGCGTCCGTCGGGGATTATCACCTAGGATTGACGAGTGGACACATTTTGGTTTTACATAACTGTTATTTTGTACCCAGCTTAACGTGTAATATCATATCAGTTTCCTTGTTATCAAATAAAGGTTATGATTTCACGTTTGTAAGAGATGTTGTCAACATCCACCTTAATCATGGTTTGATTGGGTCCGGTACATTAAATAACGGCATATATGTTTTAAACCAACTCCAAATTTTCAATGTCCAGAACACACTAAAAAGAAAGTCTCCAGATTTAAATAAAGCTTTCTTATGGCATTGTAGACTGGGTCACATCAATGAGAGAAGGTTGACTAAGTTGCATAGAGAAGGATATTTGGACTCGTTCGAATATCAATCTTATGACACTTGTCAATCTTGTCTCAAAGGAAAGATGACAAAGACTCCATTTACTGGACAAGGAGTAAGAGCGAGCGAGCTCTTAGGACTCATACACAGCGATGTATGTGGTCCAATGTCTACACATGCGAGAGGTGGTTATTCCTACTTCATTACTTTTACAGATGATTTCTCTAGGTATGGATATGTTTTCTTAATGAAGCATAAATCAGAGGCCTTTGAGAAATTCCTGGAATTCAAGAATGAAGCGGAAAACCAAACAGACAAAAGTATTAAGACACTAAGATCTGATCGAGGTGGAGAATACTTAAGTGCCGAGTTCCTAGATTACCTAAAAGAGAAAGGAATTCTCTCTCGGCTTACTCCTCCATACACTCCACAGCACAACGGTGTATCGGAGAGACGGAATCGAACCCTATTAGATATGGTACGATCCATGATGCGTAATGCTGAGTTACCGCGATCTTTCTGGGGGTATGCGCTAGAATCAGCGATACATCTTTTGAACAGAGTTCCAACCAAAACTGTGCCTACCACACCATATCAGATGTGGAGTGGGAAGAAACCCTATCTTCAGTACCTGAAGACGTGGGGATGTCCAGCTTTTGTAAAAAAGCAGCATCCGGACAAGCTCGAGGCACGCTCAGTAAAGTGTAAGTTTGTGGGATATCCAAAGAACTCTCATGGATATTGCTTATATTACGCAGAGGAACAAAAGGTTTTTGTTTCTCGTCATGCCCGCTTCTTAGAAACTGAATTTTTGGAAAATCAGAAGAGTGGGAGCGAAATAGAACTGGAAGAAATTCCAGAACCACAAATTGCTACTGAAAGTTTGGTAGAACCAGAGGTTCAAGAAGAACAGAACATTCCCGCACCCCTCCGCAGGAGTAGTAGGCCGTCTCATCCACCTGAGAGATACTACGGTTTTCTCATAGACGGGGATAGAGAGGATTGCATCATAGATGATGATGAACCTACTGACTTCCAGCAGGCCATCCAGAGCGACGACTCGGTACGATGGCTAGATGCAATGTGGACCGAAATGGAGTCCATGTACACCAACAAAGTATGGACTTTGGACTTTGCTCCAGATGGGGTAAAACCCATAGGATGCAAATGGATCTTCAAGAAAAAGATTGGTGTAGATGGACAGGTGGAAACCTATAAGGCTAGACTTGTTGCAAAGGGTTTTCGTCAAAGACCTGGTTTGGACTATGACGAAACTTTTTCTCCAGTGGCTATGCTCAAATCCATTCGGGTCCTTCTTGCTATTGCTGCCTTCCATGATTATGAGATCTGGCAGATGGACGTAAAGACGGCTTTTCTGAATGGAAATTTAGAAGAGAGCGTCTATATGGATCAGCCAGAGGGTTTCAATCAGAGTGGGAGCAGCGGGAAAGTATGCAAGCTGCTTAAGTCTATTTACGGACTAAAGCAGGCATCGCGGAGTTGGAACATCTGTTTTGATGAGACAGTCAAAGAATATGACTTTATCAAAAATCCAGATGAACCGTGCATATATAGTAAAGTTGTGGCCAGAAGTGTCGTATTCCTCGTCTTGTACGTGGATGACATTCTATTGATAGGAAATGACATTCCTATGCTACAATCTGTCAAAAGATTCTTGTCACACAGGTTCTCCATGAAAGACCTGGGTGATGCCTCTTACATTCTGGGGATCCGGATCTATCGTGATAGATCCAAGAGGATGTTGGGACTTTCGCAGTCCAGGTATATCAACACTGTACTGAAAAGATTCAGTATGGAAGATTCTAAGCGCGGTAATCTACCGGCTTGTCACGGAATCACCCTCTCCAAAGAGATGTCTCCCAAAACTGATTTGGAAAGGGAACGCATGTCTATTATACCCTACGCTTCTGCGGTAGGCTCTATAATGTATGCGATGTTGTGTACCAGACCAGATGTAGCTTACGCACTGAGCGTGGTAAGCCGGTATCAGTCAGACCCAGGGGAGAACCACTGGAGAGCAGTAAAGAACATTCTCAAGTACCTGAGGAGGACTAAGGAGATGTTCTTGGTTTACGGTGGAAAAGACCTCAGGTTGGAGTCCTTTGCTGATTCCGGCTTCCAGAGTGATAAGGACGATTCCAAGTCCATGTCGGGTTATGTCTTTACCCTCAATGGAGGGGCGGTGTGCTGGAAGAGCTCCAAGCAGGACACCGTTGCTGACTCGACAATGGAAGCGGAGTATATAGCTGCTTGCGATGCCGCAAAAGAAGCAGTCTGGATGAAGAAGTTCCTAACAGAACTTCAGGTGGTTCCTACCATAGTTGATCCAATACCTCTGTATTGCGACAACAACGGAGCTATAGCTTTAGCGAAGGAACCAAGGTCCCATCAGAAGTCCAGACACATCTTGAGGCGGTATCACCTGATCAGGGAGATCATTGATCGTCAGGAGATCGAGGTTCGGAGAGTTGCTTCAGAAGAGAACATTGCTGATCCATTCACAAAGGCCCTTCCTCAGATTCAGTTCGAGCGGCTACTCGAGATCATCGGTCTTCGATACGCCAGTACATGGCCCTAGTGCAAGTGGGAGATTGTTAGTGTTTATGCCCTAGAAGGCCATTACTGTATCATACTAGCTTGTATATTACTTAATGGAAGCTTGGGATATTCACATGTATATAACAGTCTTGCTAAACATGGTAGTATGCTACTTGGTTTTTCTATCTTAATATGTGAGTGTACGTATTGATAGAGCTCTTAGGATCTTGCTTGTCTACCAGCGTTGTGATGGCAGTCACACTAGTGGGGGCTGGGTAGTCTACAAGCACATCCTTATTCTGGTCCCTGGTCGTTGGATTATCGAGACAGAGCATCGATACTCCGGAGTAGACTGGTGTGTACGCTTCTCATCCCAGTTGGGGAGATGGTCTGTCCCACAGCCGTCAGTACGTCGTACTGGAGATAGTATACAGGTGCTCGTTAGGTTACGGGTACACCGGACAGGACTCACGGGGAACTGTTGGTTGGTTTGATACCAGTCGTCAGTGAACAGTTCCCAGGTGACATGAGTACAGCGTAGTCCGCAGACTTGACACTGCTACTTCGTCTCGAGTGTGTCCCACTGTTCTTAGATTGCTACCCTACTACGGCTCAAAGGAGTCGTGCAAACAGGTAGCAGTTGGGTGCAGTCCCGAGCACTTGGAGGCAGTGGCGGTTAGACAGGATTCGTCCCTCCCGGTATTGGGAGTAGATATCGTGCTGTGTCAGAGAGCCATTACGCAAAGTCCCTGGCCAGGGCAAGCGAGATTTGCTGGTAGGTTCCAGTAGTTTCTCAGGGTGTAATGGGTTTCCCTCCGACACGACTTATACCGCTATTAGGGGACAGACGCTTGTCGCCCCCCTAGGCCCGATATGCGATAGTCTTGGACGAACGGACCGGACTGTATGGAGATTGTCACATCAGACTCAGTAGGAGTTCGGATGGGTTTTCTCATCGGCCTTCTTATCGACAACTACCTGGGGACCGTTACGTACAGCTAGTGCCGCTTGCGGTCTGTGGTTAAACCCACTGCCAGCGTAGTAGTCGAGTCTCTAGAGTCCCACACAGAGAGTTTCCTACTCCAGGCGAAACGATATAGAGGTTGCATGGTTTTGCGACAAAGGGTTCGGACGCATACGTGCGTTTACGCACGTACGACTTTCGGACAGTTTTTACCAGTCGGCTTTGGTTTAAGCCAGTTACTGGTATCCGGTTATTGGATTTTTACAGTCTAAAGTTTTTCCGTATTTTTGCGGATTGGAGGGGCGTTCTCGTAATTGTACGAGAAGCTTCTAGAAGATGTGACTAAGGAGGTTACTTTGGATGAGGTTGTGAGTCATGGTGGTGATTCATTCATTTCATTAATGCACATTTATTGCTTAATGACTCATGCTAATGAATCACCACTAGATATTTTATGAAGCATGATTTATCATCACTCTTTATTCTTTTCTCATTATTAGAAAATGCTTCATAATATATTATGATACACTCTCTCTCATCTCATTATCTTATCTCACATTCTCTCTCCTCAAGCTCTCATCTTCAAACCCTAATCCTTACACCTCATGAGTTGAGATCAAAGGATTAGTTAGACTAAACAATCCATAACCATCACTCTATCTCATCCTAACTTCTTTGATTAGCAATCCAAGAAGGTTAGTTGCCTCAAGTTTAGAGGTTTAGCTTGGAGTTTTGCTCTCGGGTGGATCGTCTACTACCTAGAGAAGGCCGAGGAGAACAAGGAGATCGTAAAGACGAAGGACTAGTTTCGATAGGTATAATCCCTAAGCATAGTAGTTTAGAATAACTATTTGTTTGGTTAGTTATCGTTTAGCTTCGATTCAAGCGGTTAGTCGATGTTCGTTCTTTAAACTTGATCGTTTTTGAAATTTCCGCCTCCCCACAAGTACTGGGGTGTACTACATCGACTTACAATGATTGATTATGAAACCATGGTCAAGGATGAGAAGCTTAACCTTTGTAGAGAATAAACTAGAGCTAGGGTTTGGTTAGGTTAAGGAATGTGTCATGGATAAATATCAACCATAATATCTTAACCAAGACAAAAGAAAATCCTTCTAGAATGAGCAAGAAAGAGCTAACCCTAATCAAACCCTAATCTCTTTTTATCATCACTAAACATGTTTCATAATAAATAATATCATGTTACTATAATATATATCACATATATATATTATATTTGTAACAAAAGAAAATAATACAATTAATATATATCGCATATATATCAATGTATTATCCGGTGAGAAAATGAAATAATAAAGCGAGCCAATATTAGATAATGTAATACAATATATCATATATATTATAATACATTAAATCATCGAATCAACACTTGATTCGATAATCCGGCTATATCGAATATAACCGACTAATATATCATGTACCGATTCATCGAATCAACACTTGATCCGATGTCCCGGTTCATATCTAAATATCGCGAGAATATAATAAGGTATCTCATATCGAATTATCCTCAGTACTGCACATATCACATATGTGCCTCTACTCCGTTTTGCCTGAGCCAAGAAACCTCTGTGTAGGACTCTAAAGAATCGTCAATACACCGGTAGCAGGTGATGATCATATCAAACACTCATAAGCTGCAAGCGGTCAGCTAAACGTAACAGCCATCCAGGTATTGAGCGATCAGAAGATCAACAAGCTAGCCTGTCCGTTCTCCTGTGAATCCAATCAGTAACACTCCCGTACAGTCCGGTTTGTTCGTATGATATGTCGCATATCAAGTCTAGGGGTGGTATACGTCAGACCCTAGTAACCGATAAGTCGTGTCGATGTGAGGCTCATAACAGGTCAAGAAACTACTGGTAACACTTACCAGTATATCTCTATATCAGCCCTGGCCAGGGACTTCCAGTTATAGCCAATCGAACACAGCACAACAACAACTCCCTATACCGGGAGAGGCGAATCCCCTCCTATCGCTCATTGCCTCCATGTGATTCGGGACTGTACCCAAAAGCCACCGTTTTGCACGCCCTCTTGGATGTGGTAAGGTGGAAATCAAAGCACAGTGGGAATCACACAAGACCCTATGACGATCTCGGGTCTACAGACTACCTAGTACCAGTGTCAATGGAGAACTGCCATCTGACGTGTGGTATATCACCATCTGAGAGTTCTCGACGAGTCCGTCCAGTGTACCCAGTCTCCTCTGAGCACCCGTACACCATCCTTGATGTCAAACACCGATGGATATGGGATCATCCATCGCCCATCATATGGGTCAAGATGTGTATACGCTAGTCTACTCTGGTGTATCGATGCCCTGTCTCGATATACCCTCGACTAGGAACATTTATAGGATGTACACATCGACTACCGTGGCCCCACTAGTATGATCTCATCATAATCCTAGTAGTCGAGTACAGATCCTAAGGGCTTTATCAACATGTGAGAGAAAGACAGTAAACCAGTACAAGTCAACATGTTAAGATAAAGTGAAACCAAATAAAATACTATCATGACGAGCAAGAAAGTCCTTTCTGTATATATCCAAGCATCCATCATAATATACATCATATGTACAACAATGGCCTCTAGGGCATATACATAACTAATAATCTCCCACTTGCACTAAGGCCAGCTGCTGTAGTATCTCATACCTAGCATCCCGAATAATCTCTCAAACTGTATTTGGGGAATGGCCTTCGTGAGTGGATCCGCAGTGTTGTCCTTCGTATCTACTCTCCTGACCTCGATCTCCCGGCGATCAACTATCTCCCTGATCAGATGATACTGCTTCAGAATATGTCTGGACTTCTGATGGGACCTGGGTTCCTTAGCCAAAGCCACAACTCCATTGTTATCGCAATACAGAGGTATTGGATGCTCAATGGATGGAACCACACCAAGTTCACTAATGAACTTCTTAATCCAGACAGCCTCTTTGGCAGTATCGTTGGCAGCGATGTATTCAGCCTCCATCGTCGAGTCTGCAACGGTATCCTGTTTGGAACTCTTCCAACATACCGCCCCTCCATTGAGGGTAAAGACAAATCCCGAGTGCGACTTAGAGTCGTCCTTATCACTTTAGAAGCTGGAATCGGTAAAGGACTCAACCCGGAGTTCTCCGTTACCATACACCAAGAACATGTCTTTAGTCCTTCGCAAGTACTTGAGAATGTTCTTCACAGCTGTCCAGTGACTCTCTCCAGGATCTTCTTGATACAGACTCACTACACTTAGTGAGTATGCTACATCGGGTCTGGTACATAGCATCGCATACATGATAGAGCCTACTGCCAAGCATAGGGTATCCCTTGCATGCGAGCTCTCTCCAAATCAGTCTTGGGAAACATCTCTTTGGAGAGAGTGAGTCCAGAGATCGTGGGTTGGTTCCCACTCTTGGATTCTTCCATACTAAACCTCTTTAGTATGGTGTCAATGTACCTGGATTGGGACAATCCCAGTATCCTTTTAGATCTATCTCTATAGATCATGATTCCCAATATGCAGGAGGCATCACCTAGATCTTTCATTGAGAATCTTTATGATAAGAAGAGCTTGACTGATTGCAGTATAGGAATATCATTTCCTATCAAGAGTATGTCATCCACGTACAATACGAGGAAGACAACCTTACTCTCTGCTACCTTCTTATAGATACAAGGTTCATCTATATTTTTGATGAAGTCAAACTCTTTGACTACAACATCAAAACAGATGTTCTAACTCCGCGATACTTGCTTTAACACATAAATGGATTTAAGCAATTTGCACACCTTTCCGCTGCTCCCACTATCTACGAAGCCCTCTGGCTGAGTCATGTACACGCACTCTTCTAAATCACCGTTTAGAAAGGCGGTCTTAACATCCATTTACCAGATTTCGTAGTCATGGTATGCAGCAATGGCAAGTAAGATCCGGATGGACTTAAGCATAGCCACTAGAGAAAAGGTTTCGTCATAATCCACACCTGGTCGTTGACGAAAACCCTTTGCTACAAGTCTAGCTTTGAAAGTCTCAACTTTTCCATCTGCACCAAATTTCTTTTTAAAAATCCACTTGCTCCCAATGGGTTTTACCCCTTCAGGAGCATTTTCCAAAGTCCATACTTTATTGGTGTACATGGATTCCATCTTAGATCACATTGCATCCAGCCATTTCAAAGAGTCACCACTCGTGATGGCCTGCTCGAAACTAGTCGGGTCATCATCTTCCATAATGCAATCCTCGCTTCTACCATCAATGAGAAAACCGTAGTATCTCTCATGTGGATGAGAAACCCTGCTAAATCGGCGGAGAGGCTGGGGTTCGTCGGGTACTACTGAATCCTCTGGTTCTACCAAGTCTTCTGTTATAGTTTGTGTTGCTGGAACCTCTTCCAGTTCTACCTCAATATCACTATTCTGTTTCATAAGAAAACATTTTTCTAAGAAAGTGGCATGTCGAGAAACAAACACCCTTTGTTCCTCGGGGTGGTAGAAGATATACCCTTGTGAATTTTTAGGATATCCTACAAACTTACATAAGACAGATCTTGCCTCGAGTTTGTCCGGATTTTGCCTTTTGATATAGGCCGGACAACCCCATATCTTAATATAATTAAGATGTGGTCTCTTCCCTTTCCATATCTCATATGGAGTGGTAGGCACATATGTGGTGGGAACTCTATTCAATAAGTCTATGGCTGTCTCAAGCGTATACCCCCAAAAGGAAATAGGTAACTTAGCTGTACTCATCATCGAGCGCACCATATCTAATAAGATGTGATTCCTCCGTTCCGATACACCGTTGTGCTGTGGTGTGTAAGGAGGAGTAAGCTGAGAGCGAATCCCATTCTTTTTTAGATAATCTAGGAACTCATTGCTTAAGTATTCTCCTCCTCGATCAGATCGAAGAATCTTAATACTTTTTCCCGTTTGGTTCTCTACTTCGTGCTTATATTCTCTGAATTTCTCAAAAGCTTCAGACTTGTGTTTCAACAGGAACACATGCCCGTATCTAGAGAGATCGTCAGTGAATGTAATGAAGTAGGAAGAACCGTTCCTGGCGTGTGTAGACATGGGACCACATACATCACTATGTACCAGTCCTAAGAGTTCCGTAACTCTTTCTCCGTGTCCACTAAACGGAGCTTTGGTCATTTTTCCTTTGAGACATAAATGGCAAGTATCATAAGATGATAATTCGAACGGATTCAAATATCCATCTTTATGTAACTTAGCCGGTCGTGTCGCATTGATATGACCAAGTCTACAATGCCACAAGAAGGATTCGTTTATTTCTGAACTTTTCCTCTTGTGTGTATTTTATATATTGAGGACTGTATTTTGATTTAGAATTAATATGCCATTATGTAACGAGCCTGATCCAATCAACTTTTGATCTAGGAATATGTTCATAACATTATCCTGTACTACAAAATTATACCCTTCTTTACTTAATAAAGAAACTGATATAATGTTGCACATCATGTTCGGTATATAATAGCACTCATTTAGAATCAGTGTATTACAACTTGGCAATACTAGGTGATATTCGCAAACTGCTTTGGCTGCAATATTTGCCCCATTCCCTACTTGAACGGAATGATCACCTTTTCCCAGTTCTCTACCTTTTCGTAGCCCATGTAACAATTTACATATGTGGGATCCTGATCCGGTATCTAATACCCAGGACGTAGGGTGAACTGAAAAACAGTTCTCAATAACTAACACACCCGAAGAAGATGCATCAACATGCATGTTCTTTTAGGCGGCTTGAGAATCCAGATATTCTCCTATTCCCTGTTCAGTCTTATAACTCTTATAAGAAAAAATGGGTCCAACGTTCCCCTGCTTAGTATAATAAGCGGGTTCAGTCAATACATCCATATTATTATCTTGATTATGGCCTGAGAGAGAGATAAGAAAACACTTTAGCGTATGCTCTTGCAAGATTAGATTGGTTATTATCTTATCTAATCAGGATGTCTCCCACTGTTTTTTTCAAATCTTCCTTCAAACCCTAAAAGGTAAGATTAGCCGGGATTAATTACACCCTACAATTTCATCAATCTTTCAGCCAGATCAGTGTCGGTACTTGAGGGAGGTTCCCCGTGCTTTCGCACGGACCTAATTAAAGTAAACCTCTTTTTCCCAGAGGCGTAACCCCGTTAACACTTTTCTAGACACCTACTTGATCGGCTAATTGTCCTGTGTAAAACTCTCCCAGGAGTAACTCTTACTCGCAATGGGTATCAGGATCCAACTATCTCATAGGAGGTATGCAATCTCATTGCAAATTTCAACACTTGAAATTCCCGATAATATTTTTACCCCTAGCGTGCTATGACCTTGACGCATGCCAAACAACCCATAGTCTGCTAGTCAAGTTCAACCCGTACAATTCGTGATTGAATTAAACCCACCCGTACGACCCTTAACGCATGCCAAACAACGCCGTACGAATACCCTAATCCAATCGCATCTCATGCTACAGATAAGTAATAATCAGCTACCGTATACTACGCCTTGACGCATGCCAAACTACCGCAGCACGAATACTAAATATTGCTTATCTGAATTGACGGAGGGCTACGCAGGTTTTTTAGAAAACCATGAGCATAATAAACTTGATATCTTCGTATAATCATGTGAAATTTTGAAATGGAGTGTTTTTTAGGCTTTCATTAGTTTTGCTAAAGAGGTCACTCCCGGTGAAGGGATCTCGGCTCTTTCCTCATCGAATAAGGTGCAGGATATATCATATATACCGCTATGCAAAGCAAAACTCTAAAAAGCAATCAAAAGACAAACCGAGTTTTGTAGTATCTGCCAGTTTCGCTAAAGAGGTCACTACCGGTGAAGGGATCTCGGCTCTTTCCTCATCGAATAAGGTGCAGGGTATATCATATATACCGCTATGCAAAGCAAAATTGTAGCTACCCTTTTTATAAAGTTTTGATTCTACAACATCTTTTAGGTTTCTTTTCTTTTTATTAATCTCATTAATAAAATCCCATCATCTTATACTTCCTAAGCATCACAGAAGAAACGAAAGCAGTAATATTTATATATCAGCATATATATATAGTATATGCATTCGTCTCAGGCAGTAATCTGATCTCATCACAGAACATTGCAGCAGAAGAACATATATGAAATATTGGATATACTAGGACGTCCGTGTTTTCAATACGAGCCTGTATAAAACATGGATTCCACGGTCGCGATGAATAGCCAAACTCACATCCCAAGACCCCTACGAGAGCGGCAAGTAACACTGCCAATTCTAGGGTTAGGAGACCCAGTCTCGACTCCTCGAGATGGCCTCCCACTGGACCCTAGATACCGGTTACTTGTGCTCCCCTCCTTGGGTCTACCTAATGCGGAAAAGTAAATAATATACAATGGTGACATCAACCTCATCCTAGAAGTGCCCCAATAAAAGAATATTACATACAAATGAATTTTACATGAATGAAAATAAAAACCCTCATCTCACATAAAACCCCCGGCTATTCAGAACACGACGATCCAATATAACATATCACATCAACACATAATATCATATATCATCAACGTAAGTAAGTATGCATACACCGATCGTCGTTGTCTTATAGCAACGAAAATCGGCAATACAACTACATACTACACTTACGGTCACTGAAAAGAAATTGTAAAACTACAATATTTGGAATCCACCATCACTTTAGACATCGTAAATCCGAAATATCACATACTTCGCATTTCATGCCTAACTCTATGAATTCCATATATTGTATTACATTCCAGATAAATAGACAGTATTAAGCTTTCCGAACAGATAATCAAATACCCAAAATTTCCTAAATAGCTCAACACTTGAGCGGAGTTCAAATAATCCCACAATATGTTACAGTACCAGTGATCCAGCAGTAGAAAGGTCAAGCCAACGCCTCACATGTGGCACGCCGTACTGCCCCAAACCCTAAGGTTTAGAGGCAGTTCAAGACGGTCACATAATCGAGTTAAGGTTTGTTGTCTTCTAGAGGGTCCACCGTGTTACTTGCACATTATTCCGAAAGATTTATACCCGATAAAAATTCAACACTTGAAAGTTTTTTCGTGCCGGGAAAAAATGAGTTAATGATATCTGTTCGAACATTTTAACAGTTTCTAAATATCCGGAAATAATAACGAATTTAAATTTTTTCGATCGAATCAACGATTACAAAATAAACCCCAGAACACTCAACACTTGAGTCAAAATGAAAAATACCCAGAAAGTATATAAGCAGCATAGGGAATTACAGTGAAAACGAAGGGTCAAATCAAACATTACTGCCGCGGATCCACGGCCCAAGCAAGGTACGGCCGCGGTTCCGCGGCTGTATGTAAGGATGACGTCATCGTTTTTCACCGTTATTCTTAAAATTGCCAGCTGATTTTTTTAGGTATTTTTAATTCAGAAAAAATCGCATTTTTGAAAAATATCCAGAGAGGGGTTCATTTTCGTCGTATCCGGTTCGATCGGAGTTTTAACTTCGTATATACGTCGCCTAATGCTCTAGCTAGGCTCCGATAGCACTGTAGGGTTCCTAGGCACTCTTATGAGGGTTTATAAGGCATCAAACATGCCCGAATAAAATTTTAGACGTGCCGAACAACCCAAAGCCGGGATCTTTGCTAGATTATTAGGGTTTAACATGCAAGTAAACATCTTTACTACTAAGTGTGAGGGATTACAACCTTTGTAGTCCGCTCCTTCGCTTCACAAGCTCCGAGTATAAGTCTCTTCGCCGCGATCTACGATCTTCCGGACTCAAGAGAGGCTCCACGACTCGAACGATCCATGCCAGCTTGTAGTGTTCCGCTTCCCCGATGATCTACGTCGAAGTTGCTATGACTCAAGCTCTCTCACTCTAATGAGGTGAACACCCTAATCTAATGGGCTAGATTAGATGAGGATGATGGAGTAGTATTTATTCTATCTTTTTATATCATTTTCTCACAAGAAATCATCACAAAAGAAATAACTAGTGAGCTCTTTCAAAAACTCAAGAGAGAAGAAGATGAAGAATAATTAGATGAATCCTTTTGTGATGAATCGTAGATAAGAATATATGATTGATTATGGAACCATGGTCAAGGATGAGAAGCTTAACCTTTGTATAGAATAAACTAGAGCTAGGGTTTGGTTAGGTTAAGGAATGTGTCATGGATAAATATCAACCATAATATCTTAACCAAGACAAAAGGAAATCCTTCTAGAATGAGCAAGAAGGAGCTAACCCTAATCAAACCCTAATCTCTTTTTATCATCACTAAACATGTTTCAAAATAAATAATATCATGTTACTATAATATATATCACATATATATATTATATTTGTAACAAAAGAAAATAATACAATTAATATATATCACATATATATCAATGTATTATCCGGTGAGAAAATGAAATAATAAAGCGAGCCAATATTAGATAATGTAATACAATATATCATATATATTATTATATATTAAATCATCGAATCAACACTTGATTCGACAATCCGGCTATATCGAATATAACCGACTAATATATCTTGTACCGATTCATCGAATCAACACTTGATCCGATGTCCCGGTTCATATCTAAATATCGCGAGAATATAATACGGTATCTTATATCGCATTATCCTCGGTCCTGCACATATCACATATGTGCCTCTACTCCGTTTTGCCTGAGCCAAGAAACCTCTGTGTAGGACTCTAAGGAATCGTCAATACGCCTATAGCAGGTGATGATCATATCAAACACCCACAAGCTGCAAGCGGTCAGCTAAACGTAACAGCCACCCAGGTATTCAGCGATCAGAAGATCAACAAGCTAGCACGTCCGTTCTCCTGTGAATCCAATCAGTAACACTCCCGTACAGTCCGGTCTGTTCGTCTGATATGTCGCATATCAAATCTAGGGGTGGTATACGTCAGACCCTAGTAACCGATAAGTCGTGTCGATGTGAGGCTCATAACAGGTCGAGAAACTACTGGTAACACTTACCAGTATATCTCTATATCAGCCCTGGCCAGGGACTTCCAGTTATAGCCAATCGAACACAGCACAACATCAACTCCCTATACCGGGAGAGACGAATCCCCTTCTATCGCTCATTGCCTCAATGCGATTCGGGACTGTACCCAAAAGCCACCGTTTTGCACGCCCTCTTGGACGTGGTAAGGTGGAAATCAAAGCACAGTGGGAATCACACAAGACTCTATGACGATCTCGGGTCTACAGACTACCATGTACCAGTGTCACCGGAGAACTGCCATCTGACGTGTGGTATATCACCATCTGGGAGTTCTCGGCGAGTCCGTCTAGTGTACCCCGTCTCCATTGAGCACCCGTACACCATCCTTGATGTCAAACACCGATGGATATGGGATCATCCATCGCCCATCATATGGGTCAAGATGCGTATACGCTAGTCTACTCTGGTGTATCGATGCCCTGTCTCGATATACCCTCGACTAGGAACATTTATAGGATGTACTCATCGACTACCGTGGCCCCACTAGTATGATCTCATCATAATCCCTGTAGTCAAGTACAGATCCTAAGGACTTTATCAACATGTGAGAGAAAGACAGTAAACCAGTACAACTCAACATGTTATGATAAAGTGAAACCAAATAGCATACTATCATGACGAGCAAGAAAGTCCTCTCTGTATATATCCAAGCATCCATCATAATATACATCATATGTACAACAATGGCCTCTAGGCCATATATATAACTAACACCGGTTGTCCTTGATATGATATTTCAATGCGTCCACCATATGTTTTCTCGGTGCTAGAGTGATATATGAGAGAGGGGGGCTGACCCGGACTGACGGATGCCCGATATATGAGAGAGAGTGGGCTGACCCGGACTGACAGATGCCCGATATATGAGAGAGAGGGGGCTGACCCGGACTGACGGATGCCCGATATATGAGAGAGAGGGGGCTGACCCGGACTGACGGATGCCCGATATATGAGGATTTACGTGCCGATGCTGGGCACAACTTTCATGATGTTTTCGAGTGTCGATGCTGGACACTCCGGTTCCATGATTTTGACGTGTCGCGAGGGACACAGATGGGTCATATCCTCATATTTCCATGCATATGCTTCATGATATTTACATGCATGATGGTTATTGTCATTGGGTGACGAGTGGAAGGGATCCACATATTTACAGATTTGATTACATTGATCATACCTCATATTTATGATGTGTTATTACCTGAGGCACTGGCACGAGCACTTGGCACTACACTCATATATAGAGGTTATACTGCCACTTTAGCATGCTTCAGACTTATTCATATTGAGGTTATATATATCTGATCGTATTGACCTAGGATGAGTCATACATACGATTTCTGCTTGTAGATATTTTCTATTCACGAGTTGGCAACTCACCCCCGTTGTGCCACAGTTCTTGCAGGTTTTGCCGTACAGGTTTCATTGCGGCTTTTCTGGCACATTGTTTCCATTACGGGTGACTTGCTTTGGTAGGTGGGTTCTTTTGCATCAGAACCACCATTGTACATGTATTATTCATTATATCTAGAAATTCCATCAACCAAAACTTGTATATTGTTTCAGACTTAAAAATCAGTTATGTATTATTTCGACCTTAGAGTCGCGCGTAGCAGTATTATGGTTTTCATGTTGATTTTGAATTTCTTTCTGAGTTTTGATCCTCGCCTTTCGGCGTTGTATATTATATTGCTTGCGTGGTTGTGACCGTCAATTGACGAAGAGCTAGCTCCCGCTTGGGGATGCCTTTTATCATTGCTTATATATTATCCTTATTGTACCCTGTTCGAGGCCCGTTTTTACAAAGGAAACTCTGCCGAAATTTTCAGAAAAGACTATACATTTTAAAAATGCATATTCGGCTTAGTTATTTAAAAACCATGATTTAAAACATGTTTTCTTCATTCCTTTAAACTAGTTTTCTTTATTTACTCCCTAAAATGGTTTTAGATTTCTGGGCTTTTGGCTTACTTGGATTAGATGGGGTCCTATAGACTTCAGATGATTCAAGTGCCAGTCATGGGCTATTTCGGGTCATGACAGTTCAATCGTTTCTAAAAAAAGGGGTAAGTCCACAAGAAAAATGGGCACGGATGAAAACACGAAAGGGCGCCGTGAGTAAAAACCGCAGGACTGCCGGCGAGCTTATGGAAACTCAAAATGGCGCAATCTCGTTAAAAAAAATTTTGTCCACAAATAAATGGGCACGGATGAAAACCCGAAAGGGTGCCGTGAGTAAAAACAGCAGGACCGCCGTCAAGCTTATGAAAACATGAAATGGCACAATCTCGTTAAAAAAATGGTATGTCCACAAGCAAATGGGCATGGATGAAAACGAGAAAGGGCGCCGTGCGTAAAAACAGTAGGACTACCGGCGAGCTTGTGAAAATCCGAAAGGGTGTAATCTCGTTAAAATAAATACACTTATGAGTTCCTCATGACTCGTAAGGAGAATTTTCCCATTAGACCCTCACGGCTCACGGGATTCAAAAGCCTTAAGCTATAGAGACCTGAACTTGTTCTTAAGCCATTACATTTCCCAGTTGCCCTACAAGCGGTTGAATATTAACCCTTGTATATAATCCACGGGCATAAATAAACGTTCTTTTACCAAGTTCTACCAATGGCAGGAAATGTCCCCATATGGTGAATGACACTTGTAGGCCCTCTTGACTTATAAAGAGAAAATACTCTTGTAAAATCCTTACGACTTACAAGAAGAAACACACTTAAGAGTCCTCACGATTCTTAAGGAGAAAATACACCTATGAGATCCTCTTGACTCATTGGGAGAAACAACTTTATGAGACCCTTACGGCTTAAAAGGTCAAAAAGCCTTAGTCGACAGGATCCTGACTTTGTTTGCTAAGCCACCTTTATTCAAAGGAAGATGATGATTCGCTCTTGGCAATATTCCAGTTGCAGCGATGCTGATGCCAAGATTGGAATCATAGTTCAAGTTCCTGACTCGTAACAAAATCAGCAAGCTCAAACAAAAAATGCATATGGAACAGCCAAAATGATAGGGCAACTCACAATAAAAATCAACGAGCAAAAAAATATATGCATATGAAATAGCCAAAATGTTTGGGCAATTCGCAATAAAAAAAAAAGTGAGTAAAAATATAAAAACAGCCGAAATGATTGGGCACCGCAAAAAATAGCCGAAATGATTGGGCAATCGCGACTTTCGCGATATAAAAGCTGAAAAGATAGAGTACCGTGGAATGAAATAAAAAAATGAAAATGAAACTTTTTTTTGTCCTGCAGGTGAGTCCACACTGACCCCTGTATACAATCCATTGGCACAACTGAAAAGGGAACCATATTTTCCCACCAGGCTCCGTCAAAAGGAGAGCTAGATCTTGACGGTAACATTCACGACCTAGAGATTAGCTCGGCGTTCTTCTCAGTCCAACAGGGTGCTGATGCGACGTCAACAAAGGCTCTAAGAAACCAAATTAAAAAAAGGAGTGACGACAAAATCCCAGCTCCAGTTCGGCGTTCCTTCTCATTCCAGCAGGATGCAGACGCAACGTCAACAAAAGACCCAAGGTTCAAAACAAAATGGAGCCATGGCAAATTCCAAGCTTCAAGTCTTGAGGGTTCATATACTACCTAAAGACTATCTCGGCGTACCTTCTCATTCCAGTAGAATGCAGATGCAACGTCAACAAAAGACCCAAGGGTCAAAACAAAACGGAGCCATGGCAAATTCCTAGCTCCAAGTCTTGACGGTTCATATACAACCTAAGGACTACCCCGGCGTACCTTCTCATTCCGATAGGATGCGAACGTGCCGTCAACAAAGCTCCAACGAGCCAAATCAAATTGGAGCAAAGGCATATTCCTAGCTACGGACTTCAACTGCGTTATAGACAGCATAGAGGTCCTACAGTGTCTACCCTATTTCAGCAAAGAAACGACATGGCATTGTCAAAACAAAAATCAGGTCTCGACGACAACTCATATAAAGCCTAAAAGACTATCAGAGATCATCCCATACCAGCGCGGAGTGGTTATGACTCATCGGGGCTCCAAACTGAGACTAACCTCAAGTAAAGAGGGACATGGCAAACTCTTAACGCTTGCTTTTCCGACGGTTATATAGCCTAAGAAGATTACTTGAAGACGTCTTTTCCAACCCCCGAAGGGATTAGAGACACGACAGTCGTGGGGCTACTCGAACAACAGCTTAAAGACTGCATATCAAGGAATACATCAGCCAACGTGACGGTACCACGGACTAAAACCCTAGTACAACAAAACCTAATGGACCTCTGTCGCAAAGAAAAGGGGTTATCTATATATAACGTTAGGATAAGTTTTCCTGTAAACCCAAGAGAGGTAAACTAAATAAACTCCGAAATGAGTTCATAAACTAGACACTCCAAAATAAGTGAATAAACTACAAGCTCCAAAATGAGTTCATAAACTAGAAACTCCGAAATGAGTACGTAAAATAGAGACTCCGAAATGAGTGAATAAACTACAAACTCCGAAATGAGTCCATAAATTAGAGACTTCGAAACGAGTGAATAAACTGCAAACTCCGAAATGAGTTCATAAACTAGAGACTCCGAAATGAGTGAATAAACTACATCCGAAATGAGTACATAAACTAGAGACTCCGAGATGAGTACATAAACTACTTTACTCCATATCATGATATTAAGAAAATAGAAAGGTGCATCCCACGGGCACTAACCGTATGCTATGCCACCCCGAAACCAACCGTATGCTATGCAAGGCAGTTGGGAGAGTATTTGATCCACACCAGTTTAAGTGTTCATTTACAACCACATATGTACATGAATGGAAATAGTGTTCAAAGCATATTGACTTATGTATGCATGAGAAGGATTAGTGCATGACACGGGCACAACAGTGTTGTTCTCACTTAGCAAAAATTCCTGATGACAAAGTATAAAGCTCATGCGCATATGCAAGATGCACACATGAATATATGATGAAGATGAAACATTGAACAGTCAATGATAAGAGAAATACATTTAAATAAATATCCTATTCTACAGGGAAGAGATCACCAAATATGGGATCAGAGATACAGGGGTTAACAAAACAATAAACAAATTTCTTCAATTCCCTCTCTGCCCTCTCCACCATGTCGAAGCGGCGATCTTCATGAGGAGTTGCTCCCCATCGGTCAGTGTCGTGCTTAACAACAAAGGCAGACATGATGGCATGCTGAGCCCGTGTTTGGCTTAGCAACTGAACCGAACGGTCCCTCGGAGGCTGGGTAATCAAATGTGCCTCATTGAAGCACTTGATCTTGTCCTCCACTGCATCGAGAATCGTCGGAGTCATCTCTGTCGATGAGGGAGGATGTCAGCAAGCATGGATAGGAAAATCATCCGGAGCCAAATGGAGCCCATAGGAAGAGGAGAGCCCCTACGAGCCAGGAGCTCATACATCACCATGTCACATTGGTCATCAGTGAGAAGGGGACCCGCTAGCCGCGCAACAAAATGAGGAATAATCTCCTCAATAGGTACCTCCCATGGTTGCCGGAGAGAGTGAGGACGATTGCAAGCCATAACTCTTGGTTTGTTCCTTTAGAAAATGGTCACCTTAAGGTCTGAATGGTTCTTTCTTTGTGAAGAAGGAGGAAGACATAGCTTCAGGTTATAAAGAGAAGCATTCAAGTCTATGCACAGAAAATTATATGCTTCGTGGAACTATGTCCAAGGCCTGGAAAAAAGGACATAAGAAAAGAAAGAGTTGACTCATAGGAATCAGAGCAAGAAGGTGGAACGATTCCAACGCTTCACATGCGTAATACGAGAGCGCCGGCGCCAATCCTTTATAGGATTAAAATCAGTGATAGTGCCTCCCGTGTATACCATGCGGGCGCCGGTGCCAATCATTCGAACCCATGGCAGCGCCTCACGTGTATAACACGTAGGCGCTAGCACTATATATATATATATATATATATATATATATATATATATATATATATATATGAGTAACTACCACCTCACGCGAGGCACATATGAGCAGTGGCATAAGAAGGGGAAGTTTTGTCATTCACACTTGAGAAAATTTATACATTGGTGATAACTACAAAACAAAAAAACATCATCAAAATATTTACAACGGCAAAACGCTGAATTCCGGACATGTATTTAGGAATTTAGAAGCAAGTCCGAGTAAAATGTTTCAGGCTTCTCTGACCATTTTCTTATGCATTTTCTCACGAATGCAAGCGTCGGGATCCCCACAGATATCGTCCATCCTCTGGTAGGCGGATATTATCTCCGTCTGTTGGAAGACATGATGCAAAACATCAAAAAGGTCATCTTTCCGTTTCTTTGAGATCAGGCCTATCAGATATACTGAATTCACCTTGTCTTCAGCATCGTCAAGTGCCTCGAGCGGCATAACCTCGTCAAGTTCTAGCAGTGCTTCCCAAATCGACCTCACGATAATTTTCAAAAGAGCATACGGCAGGGGAGTAATCGACCGTCGTAATCGTCAAAGCGGCGCATTACCTCAGCATATTGGTCGTCAGTAAACTCCTGGTCTTGGCAGTAACTTTGGACGCGAATGTTCTCGTAAGAGATAATTTCGTCAAGAACATACAGATAAGAAGCCATAGTATTTGAAAAGAAAAAACAGTTAAAAATTAACCATCAAAATATCAAGATTCTCATAATCTAAAAGAAAAAAAACAATGGTTCTAATTCCCCATCAACGATGATGGAAGCACTCATTATAAGAATCTGTAAGGATTCTCATTTAATGAAAAATCTCATTAAACTATGGAGTTAAACTCTCTTGAGAAACGAACTCTACAACAGATTCAAATCTGCATAAAGAAAAAAGGGAATAAAATTCCCAAAAGAAGAAATCTTCTTAGAGTTAAGCTATGTAGAACAAGCCAGAATTAAATAATGGGATTAACTCTCCAAAAAAATCTCCATGAGAAATACACTGGAACTAAATTCCAAAGAACTCTTAAAAATCAGAGTAATAGGGTAAACCCTAGGATCTTTTGAGATTAATGGTCTATCAAAATTATCTCAAGAAAAGAGCAAAGCTCTGTTAATATGTTGAAAGAAATCCAAGACAAAAGAGTCATCTTTCAAGGGAAAAATGGTCAGAATCCTTACCAAGATTCTTGAAACAGAGTAAAACTCTAAGAGTTTCTTAAAAAATAGAGATCTAAGCTTTGAATAGAGAATTAAATTCTTAGGGAAGAAGAAAGAGAATGACAAAGCGACAGTCATCTTAAGGGCCAAATGCCCTATTTATAAAACTTGAGGGGACGGTTCCACTCCCCATAAGATCGAACAGTGGAAAAAGGTGACACCGTTGCACTCACGTGCGAGCCACATGAGCGCAACGGTGGGGGGCATTTGTTTCCCCAATATTTAACCTGATAAAGAGCAAAGCTCTGTTGGAACTCAACGAGGCAGCGCCTCACATGCTCTCCACGAAGGCTCTAGCACCAGAGCCAATCTTATAGGAATAAAATCCTATGGTGGCGCCTCATGTGCACTTCACGCGGTCGCCAATATGCAAAGCACAGAAGCACTTTCAGAGTAAAGAGTCAAACTCTTAGAAGGCGTCACACATGTTACTCTCGCGGGCGCCAATGTGCAAAGCATGGAAGTGCTCATCTTAAGAATTAAAATCTTAAGCGGTGTCCACGTGCACAACACATGAGCGCCAACGCCCAAGTTAGTATCTGTAGAATTAAATTCTACATTTCCCCAACAAAGATTGTGAAATTCTCTGTTAAACAGAGTCGTTGGATCAAAGATCCAATAGAGAAAATATCTCCCAAATCTTTCTAAATAAGAAGGATGCTCTCAGTTGGATCAATGATCCAACAATAAAATAAAATTCTATTTTTCGGGAATATATGCCCTCAATCTTTCTAAGCGAAAATATTGTCCTCTGTAAAATAGAGGACCTTTGGATTGAAAATCTAATGGTGATTAAAAAACCACCATTTTACATAATAAATTCTGTATAAGAGGAAAATATTTCTCTAATTTTATTAAAAACAAGAGCGACCTTTTCCGTAAAACAGAAACCCTTGGATCAAAAATCCAATGGTGGGTAAAATTCCCCAAATCAATTCTGAAACCAATTAAACCAATTAGGATCTCTCAATGAGAGTTTTTCTCAGAATTAAAAAAATTTCCCTCTATCATATAAAGGACCCGAAACTTCAAGTCTCATATACACAGAACCCCTCATAAGCTTTTACAAAAAAAAAAGCACAGGAGTTCTAAAAAGAAAAAGAGAGGAGAATTTAATTCTCAGAGAAGAAGCCTCTGCTTCATTGAAATTTGAGGTAAGAAGAAAAGACAGAGGCCATATTGTCTCTTTTCTACCATATTCAAGAACTTATTTCTTTCTCTGGATCTGAGATCCATAAGACAAGTCTCCAACAAGTTGAGAATATAATTCTTATCGGGAAGATCTTATTCTTGAGAATTAAAGATTCAGATAAGAATGAGGAAAAACATAAAGAGAGTGGAGTTCATAATACTCCACAAACTTAGTTCCTCCAAAATCGAGAGTTTAACTCTTTTAAAGAACCAGATAAAAATATATAGCGCCTCACGTGCTCCCCATGTGGGCGCCCTCTTTGGACAACCCCTAGTGCTTTACGTGAAAAGCACACGGGCGCCCAAAACAGAAGGACACCGCCTCACGTGAAACGCATGCAGGCGCTGAGGGAAAAGTGCTTAGCACTCCTTACATAGACAAATGACTGAGTGCTCAACACTAATTGGGCAGTGTCCAGCACCGCACGTGTACCTCACGTGGATGCCATAAAAAGTGCACAACACTTCATATTTAGTCAATATGACTAAAGTCTTCAACACCTCTAAGGCAGCAACTATGACCGAATGCTTCACATGTCATATATGTGAGTATCAGAGCCGAAACAAGTACCTAGCACTTTTGAAAAGAAGAAAAAACTGAGCAGACTGAGCCCAAATTGGCTAAGTTTCTAAAGACTTCTTTCAACAGAGCCCAAATGCTCTTTTGTTGGATCTGAAATAAAAAATGATAATCCTAAAAATTGTTAAGTGGATCTTAGTCTCAAATCAGACTATCGTATCCTTAACAAAAAAACCAACCGAGCTCCAAATGCTCACGTACATTTAAGTTGATCTTAATCTCAAACCAGATTAACGATCCTTAAATAAAAAAAAACCAAGTATAAAATATACGGATTTGGACTAATCCACGCCTTACGGGCAACGACATAAATTAGTCTCCGTATATAATCCAAGGGCAACCTAAACAAACAAAAATACACACACGACACGAAGTGAACTTCCGGAGTAGGAAAAAGTGGTTATCGCGATGTGGTAATTAACTGCAGTGGCTTGCGCCTGTAGGGAAGAGTGTCCCCACAATCAAAACCCCTCGTGAAAATGAGGAGGAATCTGACGAAATCTGCTACAACGGCCGCATCTGTCAAAACCTATGATATACGGTACCATAAATCAACTTGGCATCTTCGAAGGGATGGACGGATAAAACCAAATAGCATATGCCCCTAAATTCAGGCAAGACGATCTACACTAGTTCGTCTCTGTTTTTGGCGGCGAACAAGGAGCATGAGGCTCCTGATCGAATACGACATCAGCCGAGAATAAAGATTTCTTCTTCTTCTGCGAGCTGACACAAACACCTGATGATAAGAGCTTTCATTTAACGGGCTTCTTCGGACGATGGGTCCCAATCTCCGATCCAATGCCCGACTCCGGGGATACCACAGCTACCGCAGTCGCAAGAGCATTCGGTCGAACCTTATCTGGAAAAGCTCGCGGGATTACAGTCGTAGCGATCTCTCTTAAAGAAGGACGAACGATTGTCCATCGTTTCAGCGGGACCGCTGGATTATTGGCTGGGATAGCATCCTTTTGGTCAAGCAACAGCCGCCTCTCCTCCCTAATGACAGCACCCGTTTCATGTTGGTACCAAGCAACGTAAGCATTTGATGTCCTTGGGACATAACTCGGCTCACTGACAAGGAAGTGGGACCCCGTATTCAGACGCATGAAATAATGTGTCGTGTTACGAACACCTTCCTCAGTAGTAATGGGGTCCACGATGAACGCCTCGAAAGGAACGTCTTGGTTGTAACCCAATTGCTGGGCGAAACAGTGTGGGTTATATCTCATAAATAAAACCAAGGCGTTCTGTTTGAATACTAGGAAACCTAGCCAGATAGAATACAGATGGACGATCTCGCGGGCCCTCAATACAGAAGCTCCGTCCTTTAAAACATCATATAGCGGCTGGACCACTTTTGAAGATTCTTTGCCGATGGTTAGGACTTTATCGACAAAGGTCATGCTATCCCCAACCATGCGCAGGCGAAGAAGCAATCGCCGAGTCTCCCGTTCTATTGGGTCTAGAGAAAAAGCGTCGACCAAGTGCATGACCCAAGGAAAATTGTATCCTTCATAAAATCTGGGTCGTTTATGCATACCAAAGGCACCCAACACATGCATCTCGATCCAGGAGGTGAAGTAATGCAGTGGGAGATTAACGGGCTTCAGACCCGGTTGAGTAGTGTCATCCACTAGACTCAGGCCATGGTATAAGTAAGCCAGACCTGCAACCCCAATGGCCAAGCGTGTCCCCATCACAATACAGTGAGCTGGATAAAAGATAGACGGTCTCATATAACGAGGATGCATCGGAAGTGCGAACCAGCTCAACCACATGCTAATGAACCCTAGGAAGAATGTCTTCTCATCAATGTCAGGAGCAGCAACCTCTGCGAAAGAAACGATCGGAGTATCCCGAATAAAAAAACTGCTTTAAATCTGCATCTGTGATCGGTAATTTGTCCAAGCCAAATCCGAACGGATCATCAAGCTTGGCAAACTTTGCAGCTTCCTTTGGTAAAGCCTACAGATGAAGGAAGCAGGCGATGAAATCTGTAAAGCTAACTCCGTGCCGCCGGACTCCAGGAATAAACTCTCGTATATGTTCAACACCTTAATCAAGCTTGGAAACTTGTGTTGAATGGAATTCTCTGGGGTAAGACCCTTTACCACTGATTTGGTAGCAAAGATGTACTTGTCAGGGGGAAGTATTTTCTCATAATGTTCCCCTCTGACGGGCAATCCGGATATCTCCGCAAATTCTTCCAACAAGATTGAGACCTCCTGATCCGATAAGAGAAATGTGTTGGTCGGGGTATTCCATTGCTCTAGAAAAGATTTGACCCACCACACATGAGAAGTGTGGTAGTAAAAGAGAGACACATAGATCCCTGAATATAGCCCGATCTTCAGTAGCAGCGACTTCTTGGCCGACAGAATGTATCGGACCCACTACAGATAGCCAGCCGGATGGCAGGGAGTCATTCCTATCATGTGAACCTGCCCCCAAGGACGCAATTCTCCTTGGCATATGCGATGCCCTAAAATATCTAGGGGCATTGGGGGCTGCATTGGTATTGATGCCATGGAAGGTTGGAGACGGCCTTCCGAGTTCCAGTTGATCTCTTCTACTGCGTAAGCAACCTGTGAAGGGTCGGCGTAATGAATTGGCAGGATGGGTTTTAACGGCGCTGCACAAGTAAAGCTGTGTCGACCTCGGAAAATGTGACTGTACCATGACCCCCACAGATGAAGAAACTTTTCTTCTGGGTCATAATCCCGAATAAGTGCTAAGACTTCCCGATCTGTGAGCACGTCAGCGAAAATACTTTCTGAGCGAACATAAGGGAAGGAAGAATCGGGGGCCATAGTACCTGAAAAGGAAAACCCATGGAGGGTTAGTTATTGAATCAATAAAACCAACTACAATAAAAAGCCTTAGCATTTTCAGTACATCCAAATGTGTACTACATTCTGACAAAACTACCACAGTTAAAAAAGGGACAATGGGCCTCACAAAATCAAGGTAACGCCCCCATCAATGACGAGGAAAGCACTCATTGTAAGAATCTATAACGATTCTCATTTAATGAAAAATCTTATTAAACTATGGAGTTAAATGCCCTCGAGAAACGAGCTCTACAGCAGATTCAAATCTGCAGAGAAAAGAAAAGGGGAATAAAATTCTCATAAGAATTTCTTACAAAATAAATTTTCTCAGAGCTAAGCTCTGTAGAACAACCCAGAATTAAATAATGGGATTAAATCCTCAGAAATTCCTATAGAAAATACACTGGAATTAAATTCCAAAAAACTCTTGAAGATCAGAGTAATAGGGTAAAACCTTACGATCATTGAGATCAACGGTCTACCTAAATCATCTCAATGAAAAAGCCGGGTTAAAAGAAATCCAAGATAAGAGAATCTCTTTTAAGGAAAAAAATGGTCAGAATCCTTACCAAGATTCTTGAACAGAGTAAAACTCTAAGAGTTTCTTTAAAACAGAGATCTAAACTCTAAAAAGAGAATTAAATTCTCAAAGAAGAAGAAAGAAAATGACGAAATGGCAGTCATCTCAAGCGGCCAAAGGCCCTATTTATAAGACTTGAGGAGACGGTTCAACTCCCCATAAGATCGAATGGTGGAAAATGTGACACCATTGCACTCACGTGCGAGCCACGTAAGTGCAACGGTAGGGGGCATTTGTTTCCCCGATATTTAACCTAATAAAAAGCAAAGCTCTCTTTGAACTTAATGAGGCAGTGCCTCACGTGCTCTCCACGAGGGCGCCAGCACCAGAGCCAATATGATAGGATTAAATTCTATGGTGGCGTCTCACGTGTTCCTCACATGGACGCCAATGTACAAGTACCCCTCTTAAGAACTAAATTCTTAAGTGGCGTCCACGCACGCAACACCTGAGCGCCAGCGCTCAGGTAAAATTAAATTCTACAATACTCTCTGTTAAACAAAACAGTTGGATCAAAGATCCAACGGAGATGATAAAACATCAAAATACAGAATTAAATTCTGGTGGGAGAAAAAAAATCCCCTAAATCTTTCTAAAATAAGAAAAATATTTCGGTTGGATCAAAGATCCAATTAAATTCTATTATGGAATATATTCTCTCGATCTTTCTAAAAAGAAAGATTGCTTTCTGTAAAACAGAGAACCGATAGATTAAAAATCCATTAGTGATTAAAAATCACCCTTTTACAGAATGAATTCTGTACATGGAAAATATGTCTCTAATCTTGTTAGAAACAAGAATAATATCTTCTGTAAAATAGAGACGCTCAGATCAAAGATCCAACGATGGGTAAAATTTCTCAAATCAATTTTGAGACCAATTAAATCAATCGGGATATCTCAATGAGAGATTTTCTCATAACTAATTAACTATTTGCCTTTACTATATAAAGGACCCAAGACTTCAAGTCTCAGAGAGACGGAACCCCCTACAAGCTTCTGCAAAAAAAGGGGACAGTGACCTCTGGAGAGAAAAAAGAATTTAATTCTCGAAAAAGAAGACTTGCTTCATTGAAACTTTAGGTAAAAAGGAAACATAGAGATCATATTGTCTCTCTCTTGCCTATTTGATGGTTTAACTCTTCGTGTAAGAACTGAGTTCTTTCCCTGGATCTAAGATCCACAAGTCGAATCGTCAATAAGTTGAGAATTTAATTCTCATCAGGAAGATCTTATTCTTGAGAATCAAAGATTCATGGAAGAACATAAAAAGAACGGAGTTCATGATACTCTAGGAATTCAGAGCTTAGCTCCTTAAAGAATCCGATCCAAAATCCTCAAAACAGTGATTTTTGGTGGTCAAAACACCATTAAAGGAGTTTTAATCTCTCTGCACAAGATAAAAAAATAGCGCCTCACATGCTCCCTATATGGGCGCTCTCTTTAAACAGCGCCTAGCTCCTTACGTGGAAAGCACGCGATCGCCCGAAACAAAAAACCAGCGCCTCACGTGAAACGCACGTGGGCATTGAAGAAAAAGTGCTTAGCCCTCCATATAGATCCAAAATGACTGAGTGCCCAGCACTAATTGAGCAGTGTCCAGCGCCGCACGTGCATCTCACGCAAACGCCATAAAAAGTGCATAGCACTTCATATTTAGTCAAAATGACTAAAGTTTTCAACACCTGTTGGGCAGCACCCATAACTAAATACTTCATATGCCATATATGTGAGCATCAGAGCCCAAATAAATGCTTAGCATTTTTGAAAAAAATAAAAGACTGGGCAGACTAAGCCCAAATTGGAGAAGTTTCTAAGGTCTTCTTTCAACAGAGCCCAAATGCTCTTTTGTTAGATCTGAAATAAAAATGATCCTATAAAAAATTGTTGTTAAGTGGATTTTAGTCTCAAATTGGACTAACGTATTATTAACAAAAACCAATCGAGCCCAAAATGCTCACATACCTTTAAGTCGATCTTGATCTCAAACTAGATTAACGATCCTTAAATAAAAACCCAAATCTAAAATATACGGATTTGGACTAATCCACACCCTACGGATGGCAACATAAATTAGTCACCGTATATAATCCATGGGCAATCCAAAATAACAAAAACACACACGACACGAAGTGAACTTCCGGAATAGGAGAAAGTGGTTATTGCGATGCGGTAACGTAATTAACTACAGGGGGTTGCACCTGCAGTGAAGAGCGTCCCCACAATCAAAAAACCCCTTATAAAAATGAGGGGGGATATGATGAAGTCTGCTACAACGGCCGCATCCTCCAAACCTTCGATATACGGTGCCATAATTCAACTTGGTATTTTCGGAGAGGTGGACGGATAAAACCAAATAGCATCTGCCCCCAAAATTCAGGCCAGACGTCCCAACGTCCAGGTCCATCTTTCGGCAGTAAACAGTTCCACTCCTTTCTTCTCTTTCTAAATAAAAAATCTCTTTTCATAAAACATGTCGGAAATGTAGTTAACTCCGACATCTTCTTTAAAACATTTTAAAATCCATCTTTTTCTTATATGTTCTTCATGAATATTCCTACACCATACTTGTTAATCATGAAACTAATAATTAGAACAACTTTCACCTTAAATCATCATGTTAAATAACTTTAATTTGAGTTTTTCTTTTAAATACCTCAACTTTATATACGTCATCTTTTAATTGTTTTTGCTTAGCATACGTCTCGAATATCTTCACGGGGTAATGACCTACTCCTCACATACACACATATCTACATAGCACGATTCTTTTTGCAACATAATTTTGTGGCGATTACAAGTTTTTCTTTAAAATGACATGAACTATAAAACCCGATTTTCTTTTAAATAGTATTATTTAAACTCTTTGCAATTATACCACTACAACCCATTTCGGTGAACCCGCTATTAGATGGTGCGGATTATCGTACATCCTCGGGCTAGTAGAGCGAGATGCAGACCTCCTCATGGAGCACTCGGTCTCGAAAGATTTTAATACAATTTTTTAGAAAAACGAGATTTTCTATTTAATAATAAAATTTAATTCTTTAATAATTATATAAATATTATCAAACCACATACTTTTAATATATAATAAAATTCCATGTTTTCTAGAAATAAAAGAATGACAAGTTTCATCAAAATACTATCAAGTATCAATACAAGACAAGTCTTACACTAACATATCTTGAACTGTTCAAGCTATGTATATATTCACTAATATACCTCACTCTTTAAAATTCACATCCATAAAAAACTAAATAATATAAATAAATACTCGAGATTTATTTTGAAAGTATATGAAATATTTTTCATAAACCCCCCTTGAATTATATAAAGCTACAATAAGGATCTTAGTAAATATGGGTTTAAGCGGGATCAATTCTCTTGAGCCTTAGGAAGCCGGAGAAAGTGAGTGCTTGCCTATTTAAGGTAGAAAAACTTAACGAAGTTATCAATGTTAATTATATTGGGAAAAGACACAAATTCTGCCGTCCATGTACAGCAGTTTTCGATAACTCCAAAATCTAATTCAGGATAAAAATGTTGTTTTCTCATGATATAATGATTTGACTTCCATCATTAGTTTTGGTATTCATGGATGGTTATCCAATTTTGAGGTAGGGGAAGTATTACACCAATTTCGAATACATGGTGGACCCGGTGCGGTACCGAGGGGCAAGAAGCCTATATAGAAAAGCGAGGTGAGCCTAGCAAGGATAAATACTGACCGATGATAACATTGGGCACAACGGATATCCAGAGGATTCCAACCCGTGCAAGATCATGGAAACGGTGGATTTGGCCGGGGATTCCATTGATAGAGAGGACAGATCCAAAGGATAGTGCCTAAGGAAACACCTGAGATTTACTTGTCGATGACTGACACGGTTTTCTGATGATTTTATTGGTGATGTGTTTCCATTTGCACGTTCTGATTATGATGCGCTTTATTTGATATGTTATGAGATATGTGAGGGATTGATATGGATGCCATGCACAGATTGAGATAGTTTAAGCTATATTGTAGCCGAATAGGACTGATCCTAGAGATAGTACCTGAAATACTATTTTCATTTATTGATGTATATTAAGGAGGTTTTCAAAGGTGTTATAGCCTCTCTATTTTCCACGTGTCTATGATGACATAAGAAACCTTCAAAAGAAAACCTTATTTAAATCATTTTCAAAAGGTGTGATGTATACTTTAAACAAATTGTATTTACTGCTTATTAAATCAACGTCCGCTACTTATGCCTGATATACATATCATACGGCTATTTTGAAACAATTTATATACATACATCTTCAACTACTTTATAGGCTTACTTAGATGCATGCTGTATATGAAATGATTACATGGTCTATTGAGATGCGCTTATAGTATTTGACAAGTATAAATATATATGTGCAACATATGATGGTACTATATCTTATGGTTTAGGTAGATCGTTATATATTCGATTTCTACCTTATGATATCTTTTTACTCATGAGTGGGCAGCTCATCCCCGTTGGGTCTTAGTTTCTTGTAGGATGGACCTATCGGATCGTAGCGGCTTGCTGGCACATCTTCTTTCTTCGGTGATTGCTTTTGGTGGGTTGGTTGCACGGTTGTATCGTAACCACCTCTTGTACCTGTATTATTATTCTTGGATTTTGTTAAAAACTCTATCAACCACTTGTATATTTGTATTATCCACGACTTAGAGATGAGACTTGAATATGTAGTGTTTTTGGGGTCAGGCTCGTTTGGAGTCAACTTGAGTTGTTATTTACATATCTTTTGTTTTCTGCTGTGATTCTTCATCTTGGGCGTCATATATATATTTTCATGGATTGTGCCTCCACCATTATGCGTGAACTAGCTCCCGTTGAGGATGCTTTATATATATATATATATATATATATATATATATATATATATATATATATATATATATATTATTGTGCTTGTTTTACTCAAAATTTACAAAGGAGGTGTTTCCTGATTTTTAAACGGCGAAATTGTTTTAAATTAAATATTATTTATAAACAAACTTGATTTCGTGTTAGAAACCCTTTTTCAAAACTACACCTCCATTATTTTCTTATAAAATATTTTAGATCTTGGTTTTGTCTTACTTGGGTTGCGGTAATGTTTGAATGATGTCACGTGATTCAAGTGCCGGTCATTTGCCTTTTCCGAGTCATGACATCTGGGTAGCCGTTACTTACAGCTAGTGCCACTGGCGCTCTTGTGGTTATGAATTTTATCCAGTAACTCACTCCCGGCGTATTGTCGAGTCTTTAAAGTCTCATATAGAAGGTTTCCTAGCTCAGGCGAAACGATATGGTGTGTGTATGGCGATACGTACGGCAGTTCGATTAAACACGTGTATTTGATACACATACTTTAATCGGAACGTTTTAATAATATTGATTTGAAAGATAGCTGGATTATTAAATCAAGTGTTGATTTAATATCACTAGTATTATATCTCTCATTTGTCTTCTTTAGGTGAGTGCTTATCCACCTCCTCATTTTAGAAGAAACTATAATGAAAAAGAGAGGAGGATATATGTTCATTCTCTACTCTTTTTCTCTCTTTAGTTTTTTCACTTGAGTTCTAAAAAGAAACGAAAACGAGAAGTAAAAGAGAGAGAGAGAGAGAGCAAGAGATATTCACTACATCTTCTTCCTCATTGCTTCAAGCAAAAGTGAGAGCAAGTTACTTCACTTTAGTGTTTACTTGAGTGAAGCTTTAGCTTTGGTTAGGATTCTTTCATGTGGATCATCTTCGACAAGAAGGATAGATTTTCAAGCTTATTACCGATGGACTTGAAGCTAAGTGAAGGGCATCTACGAACTCGTAGACATGCTACAAAGATAGCTAACTCCTTTTAAACATTAGTTTAGCTCT
Organism: Agapanthus africanus; assembly: GCA_030015575.1. NCBI lineage: Eukaryota > Viridiplantae > Streptophyta > Magnoliopsida > Asparagales > Amaryllidaceae > Agapanthus > Agapanthus africanus. The sequence continues at coordinate 727,068,408 of CM057339.1, forward strand.
TGTTGTTTACTAGTTAAGTGTTTAGTTCCATTTCTAGGGGTTTTTAGTTCCTAGTGCTTGTTTAAAAATCATTTTTTTCAATTCCATCTTGGCCGCAAGTCTAGCGGCGCGAGCACTTGGAACTTACAGATGATGATCGGCCCGATGATGAAGATGGCAAGAGAGAACGTTGCTGTTGATATGTGTTCTCGGTATTGGAGTAGAGGAAGGAGAAGAGCAAGTGGAGATGGGTTTTCTCGAGTTGGATTCTCAAGTGCTCGGGGAATCTCGGTAAAGAAGAAGATGATGGAGGTGGACGTGAGGAAGAGAAGAGTAGGCGTATAGGGTTTTTAGAAGAGAGATATAGGGTTTTTAGCATGAGGGCTTGGTGTTTATATAGGGGATCTGTCGGTTACGTGAGAAAAAATATCGTGCGAGATCTCAGGAAGGTGATTAATTTAAGTTAAGCCGGCTCAAATTTATGATGAGGCGTCTCAAAGCAACAGAGGGAAAATATGATTTTCCAGGCGCATATTGAGCCATCTCAAGATAGACTTAAGCCATCTGACGAGTAGTTAGAGCCGGCTCAATTTCATCATGAGCTGTCAGAATAGAGAAGTAGTTATTCTAGAGGACTTATGAGTCGTCTCTGGCATGTTTGAGCCGGCTTAAGCAAACAGAGAAGAAATAGATATTGAGAATGACTTCTGAGCCATCTCAAATATTTATGAGCTGGCTCAGGCTAAGTTTTAAACCCTCTGGTAGAGTCATATACACGTGCACTTCTAAATTCAATTTAGAATGACGTTATAGTCATCCACCTACCAAATCTCATAGTATAAGACAATAGTAGTGATAAACTTGGGTCATTAAAATCTCTCTGTCACCGTCTTTGAGGAGACAAAATTACTTCCCGGGTAGTCGAGGTTACCTACTAATTCTGCATAGCGGCTAATGGATTTTCGAATCCAATTGAATCCTTAGGTTCTATTAAATATTCAGTAATCGTTTATGGTTCTGGAATAACTTCCAGTTCTATCATACTCCCACTAATATTTTCTGAAAAGAATTTATTTTACTAAAAAATGGCGAGTCAAGAACAATATAACTATTGATCCTGCAAATGATAGAATGTTAACCCTCTTCTAAGCTCGGGATAACCCACAAACTGCCATTACTGAAAACGTGTCTTGAATTTATCCAGATTCTAATTATAAGCATAAACCGAACAACTCCATATACCTTAACATCGTTAAGATATGAATCCATTCTATATCCAATATAGGAAAAAAAGCACTAAATTAATTGGAATCAGATTCAAAAATATGTAACTGTTTTCAGTGCATATCGACTAAATGGAAAGAAGTCATGCAGTATTACTCATCAAGGAGCGTACTTACGGATGAGTAATCTGAGAGAGAAGCAAGTTCTCAAATATATTACTTACGATAGAATACCTAGTATAAGTATCTATATCTTCGATCACTTCGAAGAATCCTGATACTTCCAATGTATGGTTCTCTACTTTATTCATATACCTATAACTTTTCAAATTTTGGGCTTTGTATTTCAACGAAATGCGTGTCTAAAACCAGAGAAGTCATAAGTAAATAGAATATAGTACAAGTACCAACCCCTTGTTTTAATGGACATCGGATAACATACAATAATTTGTATAAGTCCTCTGAGTTTAATAACTCAAACTCTGTGTGTCGTAGATTAAAAACTGTATTATGGTTAAGAAGAATTACACCGTTATTGAATGCATCTTACCTAATCATCAACTGTTAAAGGTAAATGTTATAAACATAATTTCAAAAAGTTATATCTCACTTTATAAAATAAATCTACAGATATATCGGTTTGAAATTGGTGCATAACAATGGGTATTTAAAACCAAATATTATAGGCAAACCCCAGGCGACTTCCTCAAAAATTATCAATTACAAAGAATTCTAATATTGAGTATCTAATCACCCAATTCCTAATATTCTACTCCTACTCAGCATCTGTAATACCCTACAGATGTGAGAGTCAAGTCCGGTAAATACATACCCTAGAGTCAGAATCTTATTGGGAAAGCAGTTTTCAATTAACACCGTATAGTAAAACTGAAACATGAAAATGTTTCAAGGGGCTGGTCGAGTATTTCTAGTAATGTCTCTTTCAATACCAGACTCATGACATTAGTTACAATTTCCATTGCACTTACCCTAATCCCTTTGTATGTCTTTACTTCTTACCTTCTGTACACCATACTTAGGCTAATTGGTTTCCTTCTTTCCCTATCTTTCAACACTTGCCTAAGCTTTGGAAAAAGACTATCCAATAAGCGTAATAGTTGTACTCTCCTAATACTACGATCCCTCGCAACCTGAGAGAAGATAAATAGAAAATATAACCGAATAATTATATTCTATTTCTTCAGAATCGAAATCCATCCTCGAACTGAAATAAATTTCTGCGAGTTCGTATGTAACTATACGATGGTTTTATCCATTCTATATGGATCTTTGTAATTATACAGAATGTTCTGGAGAAAACAAAGTTTAAAGCAAGAGTGGCATGGATATATGTGACTCTATCGTGAATCGTGACAATCCAAAACCAGGTTTGTAAAAAGGTTCTGTCAACTTGGTTTACGAGTTATAGTTTAAAGCGGGTCATGGTCGCTGCCAAAGATAGAAAGAAAAAAAACACTCAGGGTGCACTCTAACAAGTTTAGATTGGTTAATCACTTTATCTAATCAGGATGGCTCCCACTGTTTTCTCGAATTCTTCTTCAAATCCTAAAAGGAGAACTAGTTGGGATCATTTACACCTTACATGTTTGCTAATCGTTCAGCCAAGACAGTGTTGGTACTCTGAGGGAGGTCCCCCGTGCTTTTGCACGCACCTAATTAAATAACCATATTCCCGCATAGGCATAATCTCGTTAACACTTTCTAGACACCTAATGGGTTAGCTAATTGTGAAGTGAAAATCTCTCGATGAGTAATACCTACTAACAGTGAGAATCGGGACCCGACTATTATCGCATGATAACCTGACGGAAGCCACTCAAGTCACCACACTCCAGAAGATATGCGCATACCTGGCTAGTTTCCTTGATGTTTGAAACTCCTGATTAAGTTTTTACCCCAAGCATCTTATGGCCATGACAGAGGTAAATATACCAAAAGTCGCAAGTCAAGTTCTACCCGTTAATATCCAGGATTAATTAGACTCATCCGTATGAGCCCTTGACAGAGATCAAAATGACTGTATGCCTGTCCTAACCAATCGCATCACCATGCAACTGAAAAGCATTATAGAGCTACCGAACACTACGTCTTGACAGAGGTCAACATATGCAGCACGAATACTAAGCACTACTAATCTGAAATAACGGAGGGCTACGGCTGGTTTTTGGTGAAAAACCTTTAACATAATGAACTTGACATCGTTGAAGAAACTGAGTGGTTTTGCAAAGGAGTAATTTAGGCTCTACTTTTAAAATGAGTGGTTTTGTTGAAAACCGAATAGTTTAAAAAATTGTTCCGACAACATCGATTAAATTTGTTTTCCTTGCATTAAACCTATAATGCGATCCTATCAATTAAATTTCTATACATCATAGAAACAACCAAAATATAATGTGTAAGTCGATGTCGCACACCCCACGCACTTGTGGGGAGACGAAATTTACAAAAAATAATTTTATATGCTTCACAACATCGACCAAGCTCAGGGATCTTTACGGAAAACTTAACTAGCATATCTACTTGGAGGTTTAGCTGCTCGGTAAGAGTGTTATACCTCCGTATACAAGCCCTTCAGTTCTTATTCTCCTCCTCCTTGAGCTCCTCGAAGATTGGATCAAGCTTGCAACATCGGTATCTTCGCGTCAAAGACGATCCCCCCGAGAGTATGTATTTTGAGCTCCAACCTCTAAACTGAGGTAACTAAGGTACCTAGTTCGCTAATCTAAGTAGCCTAGATGATGTAGAGAGTGATTATGGATTGATTTGCCTCAAGAACCCTAAGTTTCTCAGCACATGAGTGCTTTTAGGGTTGAGGAAGAAGAAGAGAAGCCTGGAGGAGAGAGAGTGTCGATGATGATAATGATATGAAGATAGCTAATGTTGATGACTATGAAGCAAATAATAATTCAACAATAATATCAAAATGCCACCATGCCTCAATAGTCATCCCATAAGTCACCAAGTAGCCATGCTTCATTTATTGCCAAGTAACACCTCACACCTCCACCTCATTAACCATTTAACAAAATAGAGTAATCCACAAATGAGGTGTCTTCTTCTAGAAGCACTCTTGCACAATTACAAGAATACCCCTCACAGTATATACATACCCGTATTCGTATTCCGAAAAATATGAATACAAAGAGACGAAAATAATCCAATAATCTAATATTAGGATCCGGCTTAAAACAAAGCCCGCTAGTATTATCCATCCGAACATGATCCGTGTAGCCAGTATACGTATATGATCAAACCCTGCCGTAAAACCATACGGCCTCCACATCGTTTCGCCCGAAGCAGGGAAACCCTCTATGTGGGACTCTAACGACTCGACAGTATACTGGCAGTAGCTTTAACCATAAGCACATCAGCGGTACTAGCTGTACGTAACAGATACCCAGGTATCTGTCGATAAGAAGGCTGATGAGCAAACTCATCCGAACTCTTACTGAGCCTCTCTATGACAATTTCCATACAGGCCGGTCTGTTCATTTAAGAATATCGCATATCGGGCCTAGGGGAGGTAACCGTCACACCCCTAATAGCGCAATAAGTCATGTCAGAGTAGAGCCCAATACACCCTGAGAAACTACTGGAGTACCTACCAGTAATTCTTTCTTGCCCTAGCCAGGGACTTTGTGTAATGGCTTTCCGAACACAGCGCGATATCAACCCACAATACCGGGAGAGACGAATCCTATCTAACCACTACCGCCTCCAAGTGTTTCGGGACTGCACCCAACTACTACCAGTTTGCACGACTCCGTTGAGTCGTGGTAGGGTAGTAATCTAAGAACAATAGGAACACACTCGAGACGAAGTAGCAATGTCATGTCAACGGACTAACCAGTACTCATGTCACTGTCACGACCCAAATGTGGCATGTGACCGGCACTTAAATCATGTGACATCTAAAGACATCGACGCGGTTCAAGTAAGCCGAAACCCGGAATCTAAACCCTTTTTGAAAATATTGGAGGTGAAGTTTAAAATAGTCATCAAATGGAATCAGTTTAAAATAGCATTTAAGTTTAACTATGTATGTTTGAAAAACATATATGACGTTTTGAAATTAGACAGCACCTCCTTTGCATTTTTGTATAACACGATACAACTACAACAATAAAATAGCATCCCAACGGGAGCTAGCTTCCACGCCCAAATAGTGGAGCAACCAAGCAAACAATATACGACGCACAATGGCGAAGAAAAGAAAAGCGAAACCAAATTTACAATCTAAAATAGTCGACTCCAATGAGTACGACATCACAACAAACAAACTCTAAGTCTCGCTTCTAAGTCCATAATATACCCTTTCTAAGTTGATGGAGTTTTCACTAGATACAAGAATATATGAATAATCAAGTGTGAGTACGATACAATAATAACCCACTTACTAATCAATCACCGAAAGGAATGTGTGTCCAAGTCGCTGATAAACCAAGCGGTAAAACCTGCAAGAAACTGTGGAACAACGGGGATGAGTTGCCAACTCAATGAATAAAAATACATCTAAAGGTAGAAATCGAAATGCATGGCGATACCTAGGTCATAAATAAAGTACTATCATTATCTGTACTAATATAATATGATATACATATGTATCATAATGCAACACTAACTATCATGCAATCCCAAGTAGAAAATATCAATGCTATTGACTTGTATCTAGGTATAAGTCCAAAGTGGCCGAAAATATATGTATATAAACCTCTTCTTTAAAATAGCCGCGGAACAGATATGTCACGGCATAAAGCAGACGTGATAGTATGAAATGTAATAAGTATCTTTACTTAGAATATACGTCCTACTATTTTGATGGAAAATGTTAAGAGGTTTACGATTTAAAGATCTTAGTGTCATATCAGACATTTCAAAATAATGAGTTTATAGCTCGTGTTTGAATTCCTTTTTATGTATATGAATGCCCGTACAAATATATACAGGTACTGTCTCCCGGATCAGTCATGGTCGGCTACAATAACTGTAATCTAACTGTGTAACTCCTGATAGTAATCATATCAATACGTATGAGTGTCCAGCATCGACACCGAAATTAGAAATCTCTCGTGTCCAGCACCGACACGTAAATACAGATATCGTCGACACCATCTCAACAGATGATCGCCACCCGATATCCCTAGCCCCGATCGATATCCCCGGGATATCCGCCGTGCCCAATCGAACCCCGGTCGGTATCCCCTGGATATCTGCCGTGCTCATCTCTATCTCCGATATCGAGTATCCTCGCTAGGGACCCCGTCTCTATGCGGCTTTCCTGCCCCTCGGTCTCGACCGGGTCCACCATGTATCCGACTGTATAGCCCCTCCACTCAATCTGGATTAGTAGCAAGTCCGAAACCGTATAGCCCCCCCACCACTCGGTGCGGAATAAAACAATCAGAAAACATCAAGCTCATGGTGGACGTCAACTCATCATATCCAGAATATCAAGTAAAGAATAATAATATTTACATAAATCATTCTGATGATATATTATATATATACATATATAACAGTGTCCCATACCACTAATATATATCATCAGGAGTAAAATATCCAGAAAACCCATAAGAATCAATACAAAATCTATAGTACTGGTATTCGTAATGTGCAACATGAAATAAAGTAAGGCTGCGTAAATAAATCATACAAGCAAATAAACGTATCGATTCTACTGTATCATGACAATACTAACGATGTGTAGTGTGGCATACGCGTCTGTGCTCGTGCAGCATGGAAATCATTAGTATTTGTGCAAGTGTTATAAATGTGTAATAGCCTACTCATATCGACATCTACATATGCAATATATCATAACGGTTCTACAGTGACATAGCAGTACCAATGAGGTGTAGTGTAACATATGTATACGTGCTTGTGCAGCATAGTACTCATTGGTAGCTGTGCAGTGTTCTATCAGAGTGTTCGTATTACGGAAACGTATAATATCATTAACTATAACGCGAACTAATAAAGTAATTCTAAGCATAACTAATAAATGTAATTCGGCCGTTATTCGGTATGCGAAACTCTTCATCACCAATGCGGTATAATTCCTCATATAATGTCTCACATTATCACTATATCTCAAATCCTCTCTAATACGGCATGATCCTTCATACCAATTTACCAAACCATCCATAAACTATATATAAATAAGTATCATACTAGATGTAATTTAATTCAAATATCCATATCTTAATTAATTTCTAAACTACTATATATCATAATACTATTTATAAGGTTACGGGGGTGCTATACGCCATCCACCCGACTTCCCCCATAGATGTAAATCTATTCACCAACTTCATAAGCTTGCTGAAATCCACACTACTATATCCGCCGACTCTGTCTCGGAAATCTTCGCGATCACAGCTATAATCATATTCAAAATCACATCGATGTAAATATCATATTGAAAATCAAAACAACGAGCTAAGTACCCGTAGATTAGAACTTACAGCATACTTACCTCAAAGATGATCAAATGCCCATGAACTTAACGTACGAACGTCAACGTTTCAGTTGCAGTACAGAAATACGGAAATTCATGTCGAAGTGTCAGAAATATTAATAAAACCCAACTAAGTATTCCCAGATTTCTCTGTATGAATATTGGGACAAATCAAACAATACTATAAATCATAAATTTCCCATACAAAGCCACAGAAGAAAAACCAACACCAAAAACCCAAGGGGGGCCGGCGAGCTCGGAAAAAGTCTAGATGTCGCTGGGTCAAACAATGACTTAGGGGCTTGGACTTTAAGTTAAGTCTTCTAGTGGTCCTATGATACTTATGGTGTTGCTAGTTTTTCTATTGGTTACACCTATTGGTTCTAGATTCAATATCAGTATGATAAATATCACAATTATCCTAGTTTATGATACTGCACATACTAAACATGCTACGTGAGGATATCGTGAGTTAACTGAACTTAGGTTAATCTGAGCTAATCCTCTTCTGGTCGTAAATAGGAAAAAACAAAAATCGTGACACGATATATCCATATCGTATTTAGAATTTTTACTCCAAAATAGATATTTACTTCCAGATTTTATATACTGATAATATAACCTAAACTAGCAATACCAAACATCCTAATATAACCACAGAGAGCTACCCTACAAAAACCAACACACAACTCCCTAAGAAGACCGGCGAGCTCGGATTTTAGCTAAATGTCGCCGGCCAAAATCCAAGGAGATGGGTTCATTTTCCTAGTGGTTATTCTAGGTCCAAATTACAATATGAAAGCACTGTTTGGTTAGGTTAATTTTCATCTAAACTATAGCAGATTCCAGACAGAACCTAAACTTGTAAAAATATGATATTACCAATATCCGATTTCTAAAATAAAACAGTACTTTACTTAAGTTTCAGGGTTGAAATTATACCTACAGATGATCACTAAAAAGGTTTCCTTCAAGATGGAAAAGCTCAAAAATCCTAGCTAGATGGTGGTGGTGAAAATCTTTAGCACATAGCTCTTTTTTTCTCTTCTCTATTCTTATCTTTTTCTTTGTTGTTCTTGGATTTCTTTTTCTCTTTAAGCTAATAACTTGTTTCAAAAAGAGATATGAACTGAACAATTTTAAAAGATAAGGAGAATGAGTAAGGGGTTGTAGGAGGAGGTGTCATCTAGAAAGGATGTGGTAGTTCCATGGAAGTAAGAAGCGTAGCATGGAAGATGGTGCGGTTTTCATGCAAGGAGGAGGTGTATGCATGAAGTGTCACCTAGGTTATGTTATACCATGAGTGTGATTTAAGCTTAACCATGACCTTTACCCTTTTACACATAAACACTCACAAAATTCTAATTTCCACAACTAACTAAACTTTTCACAAACCCCCTCATGACACTTCTTATTGTAAAAACAAACTATTTCTTTACTGAACTATTCTACCACATATTAAAAGTCCTTTTTATTACAAACAAAATTAAAAGAATTTTTTTAATTAAATTAATATATTATTTAATTATCAAAAATATTTCAAAATGTTACAATATTCCCCCCTTAAGAAAATTCGGTCCCCGAATTTGAATTAAATCCCCTTCTTAAAACATTTTTCTTAATCCAATCACTCAAATCAAAACAATTTTCCGGGGTCCAAATTTAAAACATAAAATCCGTTCGATATAAAGGAACTCCAAACTCCCATATGAGCAAAAACGCATCATAATGCAACCGTGTGCGTGAAACATCAAAACATATAAAACTCACATAACTGTAACTCTAACAGGTGCTATGAGAATTACTCCAGTTACGATGCAATTTGTCAAATACGAAACCCGTTGTGTATCCTAAGTACACGATCAATGCCATAATCGTAGTGCAATATCGGTGCACACGACTAAGAGAAAATATATAAATCAAATCTATAACATATCCTATTAAGTGCAAAGCACGAAAATAAAATCAACACTAACGGGTTTGCATGTAAACCTCAAACCACACATCACGGTGTGCATGAAAACCAAAAACAACGTCAAGTGAACAAGTGTGCACAAAAACAATTTCCACTGTATCAAATGTCCAGGGAGCAATTTCCGAGTGCATCAAAATTGCACAAGATAAATCTCTGGTGCATCGGAGTGCACAAAACAAATCTCAAGTGCATCGGGGTGCACAAAACATCAAAATCAAGTGCATCAAAGTGCATAAAAATCAAAATATGCAACTGGTGTGCACTAAATCATATCAAGTATACCTAGGGTATATATATATAATCTCTTAACCATGTGCATCTGATGTGCACGGAAATATCAGTGTAGTGCATCCGGTGTACAGAACACTCCAATCGAGTGCAATCACCTCGCATGAAAATCTCAACAAGTGCACCGGGTGTGCACAAAACATAAGTCAAAATGAAATTATTGTACATAGAAATCTCATCAAGTGCACCTGGTGTGCAAAAAACATAATATGACCCTCAAATCCTCAAAAATACATATATCAAAATAACGGACGTTGAGTTTTCATTTCTCCAACGTTGAAAAATGAAATGTTTTAGATCATAAAAACGCAAATCGAACTCAAAGGACATCGAAGCCTATCTTCTTCAATGTCGGAAGGTGTTTATACCACCGAAATTGGCATAGAAAGGATTACTACTTACCGTCTGCCACGTTCTAATGTTCTCTGTCTCTAAATTCTGGTTCTTCTTGCGGATCTCTAATACCAAGGCTTCTTTATGCGATCGTCCGGTGAGGAGTAACGACACCATTCGTCTTATTGCTGATACTTCCCACTACATCTCCTTGACCAGTAGTCCAGTCTCTCACAACACAACATGCTGATGACGGAAATCTCTATCCTCTACTTGTGTACTAACAGCTGATACTGGATCCAATCTTACTTATTATCAAGTTCTAAAAAGAACCCCTTCAAGTCTCCTGCTGATCTCAGCTATCCCGCCTGCCCGGAACTAGCACTCATTTCTGAATCCATTTTCTCTTTAATAACGACTGTCATTTCCTTAAGATTTTCCCTGAAAGTGTGGTCGTACTCGCTTCTGCATTTGCTTTGAATCTTCAACATCGGCGGTGAAGAAAAACTGTCCACTGAAAATTTGCACCAATCTCTTGTCCCATTACTTTCCAATATCAATCAATTTAGGAGCGTATCGCGAAAATCATGCGAATTGCAAGTCATACCTGGTTATGACCATGCCCGGAGTCTTGCAAAACTCAGAAACACGAATCCGACATCTCTGGTATTCTGTAGATGAATCGGCTAAGCTTCACCTCCGAGAACTCGTCTAAATCCGTCGGAGGAAAACTTACTGCATGATCCCATTTCTCGAGCGACTTGCATCTAGTCTGAGCAAGATCCATCGGAAGAATCTAACTAACTTCCTCGACTTCATATCGGAGTGCCACAATGGATTAAAAGTCCTAATCATCCCACCTCTGAATGGCTAAGACTCCTTCTGATCCATCTACACTTGTAAACATCATCAACTTTTACCTTCATGAACTCTGGAAGCAACATCTCGAAATTCTCAGCAAAAATTTGGTACCGCCGTCTAAACAGTACGCAACACCATAAACTTCAGAGAGGGGAAAACACCATGCCTCAACTCCGGCTGATCTCTAGCAATGACACTACCATCTGATGCGGATCCCGATGAAAATCGCTTCAATATTAGAACTCGATCAATATCAATAAACGACGTGTCTCTATATCATCGGAATGTCATCCTGGTCAGTCCTTGTCCCAGACAAATCTACTCTGACCGTATTCTAGCTGCAGCTCTCTTGGCACCCATAAATATGGTGACCGAAACAATCATCACGCACTGACGAGGATAGATCAATGGAATAAATAGAAGGAAGATCTCAAGATATAAATCCTAAGGTAACTTAGGCGGAGTATCATATCGTAAATATGCCGCGGAACATATGTACGGTATGTCACTCTACTTAGTACATACTCCATCAACAAAGGTCATCCTATATAACGAAATTTTGGGTATAAAACCCCCAATGTCAAGTCTAAGTCCTATAAGGTAAAGTCTAGGTAACAAAAGTGTATGCCCAGACTCCATATAGTCAAACCTAGACTCGAACAAAGGTTAAACCAAACGCTCTGATACCAACTTTGTCACGACCCAAATGTGGCACGTGACCGGCACTTAAATCATGTGACATCTAAAGACATCGACGCGGTTCAAGTAAACCGAAACTCGAAATCTAAACCCTTTTTGAAAATATTGGAGGTGAAGTTTAAAATAGTCATCAGATGGAATCAGTTTAAAATAGCATTTAAGTTTAACTAAGTATGTTTGAAAAACATGTATGACGTTTTGAAATTAGACAGCACCTCCTTTGCATTTTTGTATAACCCGATACAACTACAACAATAAAATAGCATCCCAACGGGAGCTAGCTTCCACGCCCAAACAGTGGAGCAACCAAGCAAACAATATACGACGCACAATGGCGAAGAAAAGAAAAGTGAAACCAAATTTACAATCTAAAATAGTCGACTCCAATGAGTACGACATAACAACACACAAATTCTAAGTCTCGCTTCTAAGTCCACAATATACCCTTTCTAAGTTGATGGAGTTTTCACTAGATACAAGAATATATGAATAATCAAGTGTGAGTACGATACAATAGTAACCCACTTACCAATCAATCACCGAAAGGAATGTATGCCCAAGTCGCTGATAATCCAAGCGGTAAAACCTGCAAGAAACTGTGGCACAATGGGGATGAGTTGCCAACTCAGTGAATAAAAGTACATCTAAAGGTAGAAATCGAAATGCACGACGATACCTAGGTCATAAATAAAGTACTATCATTATCTGTACTAATATAATATGATATACATATGTATCATAATGCAACACTAACTATCATGCAATCCCAAGTAGAAAATATCAATGCCAATGACCTATATCTAGGTATAAGTCCAAAGTGGCCGAAAATTTACGTATATAAACCTCTTCTTTAAAATAGCCGTGGAATAGATATGTCACGGCATAAAGCAGATGTGATAGTATGAAATGTAATAAGTATCTTTACTTAGAATATATGTCCTGCTATTTTGATGGAAAATGTTAAGAGGTTTACGATTTAAAGATCTTAGTATCATATCAGACATTTAAAAATAATGAGTCTATAGCTCGTTTTTGAATTCCTTTTTATGTGAGTGGAGACAGAGGATTCATGTGCTCGACTCGGTGTGATTCTCATGTTGGTTCATGTAGCCTACCCCATATGCTTGGGATAAAAGGCTTAGTTATTGTTGTTGTTGTTGTTTTTATGTATATGAATGCCCGTACAAATATATACACATACTGTCCCCCGGATCAGTCCTGGTCGGCTACAATAACTGTGTAACTCATGATAGCAATCATATCAATACGTATGGATGTCCAGCATCGACACCCGAAATCAGAAATCTCTCATGTCCCGCACCGACACGTAAATGCAGATATCGTCGACATCATCTCAACAGATGATCGCCACCCGATATCCCTGGCCCCGATCGGTATCCCCGGGATATCTGCCGTGCCCAATCGAACCCCGGTCAGTATCCCCTGGATAACTGTCGTGCTCATCTCTATCTCCGGTATCGAGTATCCTCGCTAGGCTCCCCGTCTCTATGCGGTTTTCCTGCCCCTCGGTCTCGACCGGGTCCACCATGTATCCGACTGTATAGCCCCCCACTCAGTCTGGATAAGTAGCAAGTCCGAAACCGTATAGCCCCCCCACTCGGTTCAGAATAAAACAATTAAAAAACATCAAGCTCGTGGTGGACGTCAACTCATCATATCCAGAATATCAAGTAAAGAATGATATATTTACATAAATCATTCTGATGATATATTATATATTTACATATATAAAAATGTCCCATACCACTGATATATATCATCAGGAGTAAAATATCCAGAAAACCTATAAGAATCAATACAAAATCTATAGTACTGGTATTCGCAATGTGCAACAGGAAATAAAGTAAGACTGCGTAAATAAATCATACAAGCAAATAAACGTATCAATTCTACTGTGTCATTACAATACTAACGATGTGTAGTGTGGAATACGCGTCTGTGCTCGTGCAGGATGACAATCATTAGTATTTGTGCAAGTGTTCTAAAAGTGTAATAGCCTACTCATATCGACATCTACATATGTATCATATCATAACGGTCCTACAGTGACATGGCAGTACCAATGAGGTATAGTGTAACATATGTATACGTCCTTCTGCAGCATAATACTCATTGGTAGTTGTGCAGTGTTCTATCAGAGTGTTCGTGTTACGGAAACGTATAATATCATTAACTATAACGCGAACTAATAAAGTAATTCTAAGCATAACTAATAAATGTAATTCGGCCGTTATTCGGCGTACGAAACTCTTCATCACCAATGCGGTATAATTCCTCATATAATGTCTCACATTATCACTATATCTCAAATCCTCTTTAGTACGGCATGATCTTTCGTACCAATTTACCAAACCATCCATAAACTATATGCAAATGAGTATCATACTAGATGCAATTTAATTCAAATATCCATATCTTAATTAATTTCTAAACTACTATATATCATAATACTATTTATAAGGTTGCGGGGGTGCTATACGCCATCCACCCGACTTCCTCCGTAGATGTAAATCTACTCACCAACTTCATAAGCTTGCTGAAATCCACGCTGCTATATTCGCCAACTGTGTCTTGGAAATTTTTGCGATCGCACCTATAATCGTATTCAAAATCACATCGATATAAATATCATATTGAAAATCAAAATAACGAGCTAAGTACCCGTAGGTTAGAACCTACAACATACTTACCTCAAAGATGATCAAATGCCCCTGAACTTAACGTATGAACGTCAACGTTTCAGTTGCAGTACAGAAATACGGAAAATCATGTCGAAGTGTCGGAAACTTTAATAAAACCCAACTAAATATTCCCAGATTTCTCTGTATGAATATTGGGATAAATCAAACAATACTATATGTAACACCCGAGCCCAATACTACTATTTTCTGTTACTGGTTGAGCATTAGATAGTACTCATTTCATTTAGCTTGCCTGTTTGTCACTTACTGCAAAACTTTATCTGGAAAAGTCATTTCTGCATATAACAAATTTTAGCGTCTAAAATGAAATTAAAAATATCCATTTTGGCCTACTCGACACCCCTAGCCGCGTGGTAGCGTCCGTGCATCGAGTTCTCGTCCCGTTCGGTGAAACGGGCGAGTTTGGACGGCTACGCGCGCGTATGGGTGTCCGACTTGGGGGTATGCTTTTTAATCATAAAACACCTCATTTTAAAATTTGGAACCCGCTTAAAATCCTATTATTTAAATTTTGAATTTTTGGACCCAATCCGGGCGCGATTTGAAAATGTTGTATTTAGCGCCAAAATCCCAAATTTAATATAATATCCAAACCATATAATATTTCGTTTATATATATATATATATATTACTGTTAATTTAACTTTCAAAAATCTTTTAAATATTCCTTTTAATCTTTCCCCTGGCCAATCAGGGAAAGTTTAATCCCGTGGGCCCCTCCACTTACTCCCTCTCTCTATATATCTCACATCTCCTTCTCCCTCTCCCTCTATCTTTCTCTGGCTCTCTCTCTCTAACTCTCTCTCTCTCCCCCCCTATATATAACTTTCCCCTCACCTTTATTTTTTCACGAGAACAGTAAGCATCGCGAGAAACCCAGCGCACCTTAAACCCTAGCCGCCTTCACCGTCGCCACCGCAGCCCCGACGCCGGCGTCCACGTCACCGTCGCCCTCCCCTCCGCCTCCTCTTCCCAACCTCAACATCTTCTTCCTTCTCCCCCGTGCGCCCTGTGCAGCCACAACCCCTGCAGAGTTCGCTGCAGCCGCCTGCTCGCCGGCGGCCCTCGTCGTCGCCATCCGCGCCATCACCGGCGCCCTCCTCATCACCTGCGCACTCCAGCACCCCAACCACCTCCTCTCCCTCTCCGTTTTCCTTTCCTGCGCCGAAGTTCCATACCCGAGCCATAACTCTAACGGCTGCAACCTCCTCGCCGGCGCCTCACCGCCGTCGACCTCATCGCCGTCACACCCTCTGCAACCCCAGTAAGCCTTCTCTCCTCTTCCTCCTTCCTTTCCCCCCTCCGGTTTATCCTTGGCTGTGCATTGAATCTCTGGTTTTTGTAGTCGCTGTTCGCCGGAATCCGGCCGTGCCGGTGGCGTGTCCCGACGATCCAGTGAAGTACCCTGACCCGTGAGGTCCCTTGGTTCGTTGTTTGGGTTCAATCCGTGAACCGTGCGTCCGTCGCGTGTTTCCCCGCCGACGTTACGTTCCGTTTTTCCCGGTTCACGACCCGTCGAGGCAAGTATCACTTGCTATATGCTATACTATATATTTATATATGTTTGACACATTAAACCTGTAAAACTTAACTTGGTATAGTCGTTTCTCATTTGGTTGCAATATGACATATATCATTTTACAGTTAACATAAAATCTACAGTTTGCTAGTTTAAACCTAATAACCAAGTTTATTCGTAAATCATATTTTACAGTTTAATAGATAGTAGCACTTACCCATGTAGTTCTATTACATTCGTACATTCGTATTCGAAGGCTTGATATAACTGTATTGCATCATCATTTAAACTATTGCACCACTAAGGGTGCTCAAAACCTGTTAATATAATAAAACGGCTGCACTGTATTAATGCACTCTTGTGATTGAATGAAACTGCTTATTGTTGTTTAACTTATTGCTTATTTCCTGTTGTTAATCCCCTGTTCGATTATATATCTGTTTGTGAGCACACCCACGATATTGTTACATCTTGACTTGACTTTGTTACACATGGTATATATTGATACACCTGACATGGTACTGTTTACTGTTGACTTGACCTGATGTACCATGACCTGACCTGTTACCTGATCTCGTGCCTAATGCCAACAAACCTGACATGTAGTCCTCATGGACCGTTCCTGTTGTCTATCCAGACAAACCTGCTTTTACCTGATCCTGTGTTGGCATTAGTTCTTGATTACTGAATACCTGACCTGATATATATAACTTGGGGGTATGGGGAAATCAAAGGTGAAACCTGACTTGTAAC
The DNA here is from genome assembly GCA_030015575.1 of Agapanthus africanus. Classification (NCBI taxonomy): domain Eukaryota; kingdom Viridiplantae; phylum Streptophyta; class Magnoliopsida; order Asparagales; family Amaryllidaceae; genus Agapanthus; species Agapanthus africanus. Next base: position 727,085,239 of record CM057339.1, read on the forward strand.
TCGACAGTTCACTACCTGTTCTGGGTGTACACATTCTTGTTTTGTGCCTAGCGGCATGTCTCGGTTTCGGCCGAGAATATTTTGGCCGTGGTCCCGGGTATGTACGGGATACTATCGAGTGTACACATTCCTGTTTTGTGCCTAGAAGCATGTCTCGGCTGCAGCCGAGAATATTGTGGCCGTGGTCCCGGGTATGTACGGGATACTATTGAGTTACATCGACGATTCATCAATTGATTTCAAAGACTTTAGACTAGAAAACCTGATAGAACAGTTTAGTTACCCACTGCACACTATCCTGCACTGCTTGTTTCACATTATTGCTTTATCCATGTTTATTTTGCATTGTCTGTTACATTGTTCATATTATATTACTGGTTGACATGACGCGCTGACGTCTGGATTTTGCATGGCCCAGATTCTGTACCACTGTCACAGTCCGAGCAGGAGTACTTCAGCCAGCAGGCTGAGTTGTGAGTCCAATAGTGGTTAGTTTTATTTCCTGCATTTATTTCCAGATGTGAGCCCGCATTATGGGACATACTTTTCAGTATTGTATTGGATCATTTGCTTCCGCATTTATTTATCATTGACTCCTGTTATTCTGGATTATGGATATATTTTTAGATAGTTTTATCTTGTTCTTGATATCTCTACAGCCGTAATGTGACTGTGGATGGATACTTCATACCCACAGGTAGCATGGTTGGCTATGTCACGTGCCCAATCTAGCGTACTCTGGGAAGCGGGGCGTGACATGGTTCTTTTGGTATCAGAGCCATAGGTTAGTTGGGTTGATTCTTTGTAGTTGGTTATTGTACCCAATACACGAATCAGAATACCCGTGTTAGGAAACATGTCCTACCACTTTGCCGTTTACCATTCTTGAATCACATCCTTCCTGATTATATCTTTTACGACGTGCAAACTTACTTTGCAAGTCGACTCGAAAAACCTGATTTCTTGTTATCTCTAGGACTTAGGCGACTTGGGTGGAGTTAAGTAATTGTGGCTATGATACCGCAGCATAGTTACAATGCGGTACTCTATTTAAGTATCTTGGAGTTCTAGCCTTGATCTATATTAAATCTATCATCATGCTAATGTTGGGTGTTTTGATTTCAGGAAGATGGCAGATAAGAATTTCAAGACATACCAGAGGCGTGTGGACGAAGCCGCCATGCTGGGAGTAATAAGAGGAATGCTGGAGAATCAAAAGAGACAGACCGAGCTGATCCAGCAGCAAGCAGATTCATTTCAGGAAGGTTTGCAGATCGTTCAGCAGTCTGTAAACAACGTTGGAGCTAAACCAGTTGACCGAGTAGGGACCGTGGCAGATTTCAGACGTTTGGGTTCGTCTACATTCACTGGTTTAGAGGAGCCGTTGCCAGCCGAGCAGTGGATAGTTGACATGGAGAACTTGCTGATTGCGGCACAAATTCCAGATGACAAAAGAGTTGACGTGGTACGCATTCAGTTAGTGGACTACGCCCGAGAGTGGTGGCTTGTGGAAGAGACCCGCTTGCCCAAGCCGATCAAGTAGGCGGATTTTTCTAAGAGTTTCCTGGAGAAGTTCTTCCCGCGGACTGCACGGGAGGAAATGGAAGAGAAGTTTATTAGGCTAAGGCAGAATGGAGCACCCGTGGACGTGCATGCAGCAGAGTGGACGAGACTCAGCAGATTCGCTGGACCTTTAGTCGCCAACGAGGCAGACAGGGCACGAAGGTTCATGCGCAGTTTGGATGTGGACATCCAGAGGCGGATTGTCTCCCTGGGTTTGACCACTTTCTCACAGGTTCTTACGGCAGCTTGGGAACAACAGAGTTTATCTGGGATAAAAGGGAGCTTGCAGCAGACAGCAGCTGCGGCCAGGAAGCCCGCATTTGTACCTAACCGAGCTCATGGGCGCAAGGGTATTCCAGTGGACCGTCGAGGTGTAGCACCCATGAAGAAGCCTGTGGTCGTCGATCGAAGAAAGAGCATGAATTGTAACTACTGCAATTTACCTGGCCACATGCAAAAGGATTGTCGAAGGAGGCTGGGACTTTGTTTGGTTTGTGGAGCGGCTGATCACGCAGTTGGTGCCTGTCCGTCGAAGCTTCGCACGAGAGATGATATACAGAAGCCTCCGCAGAGACCGTTCCAAGGGCAGAAACAGCTGACTCAAGGACCTAATCAGGCTCGAGCTTTTACCTTGACAGCTGAGGAGGCTAAGGCATCGGGAGAAGTTGTTTCTGGTACTTTACTCGTTCATGGTTTTTCCGCATTGGCATTATTTGATTCTGGTGCATCCCACTGTTTTATGTCATCCAAATTTATAACTACACACTCGATTACCTGCACGACCCTGTCTAGTTTCTGGGACATACACACCGGGAATGGGAAAATCATATCTAGTAGGGAGTGTAGAAATTGTACAGTTGTTGTGTGCGGACGGGAACTCTTTGCAGATTTCTTGGTGATAGATACGGGCAGCTATGAAGTTGTCTTGGGAATAGATTTTCTTGGCACTTTCCACGCCCACATTGACTGTAGGGCAAGGAAAGTAATTTTCCAGATTCCCGGACATCCTGAGTTTACCTTCAATGGAGGAAGCAGTTCTGTCGGGTCAATCGAGTTTAGGGCTAGGCCGACAAACAATGTTCTTGCAGCAATGGAAATTGAAGGTAGTGAAGAGCCGGTGGTGGTCCGCGATTTTATGGACGTATTTGAAGATATATCGGGTTTGCCGCCGAAGCAAGACGTGGAGTTTGCGATTGACCTTATTCCTGGTGCAGCGCCAGTATCTAAAGCGTATTATCCAATGGCGCCAGTGGAATTGGAAGAAGTTAAGAAACAAGTTGCTGAATTGCTTGAGAAGGGTTGGATTCGAAGCAGTAACTCACCTTGGAGAGCTCCAGTTCTTCTAGTAAAGAAGAAGGATGGCACGAGAAGAATGTGCATCGACTATCGAGAATTAAACCGGGTGACTATTAAGAACAAGTACCCGATCCCTCGCATTGGAGAACTTTTTGAGCAGCTTAGTGGCACGAGGGTATTCTCGAAGCTGGATTTGCGATCCGGATATCACCAGGTCCGAGTGAAAGCAGAAGATATTTGCAAGACGGTGTTTCGAACTCGGTATGGACATTACGAGTACCTAGTGATGCCCTTCGGAGTAACGAATGCGCCGGTAATATTCATAGACTTGATGAACCGAATCTTTTCACCTTTCTTGGACCAGTTTATCATGGTGTTCATTGACGATATTCTGGTTTACTCGAAGAGCTTTGAGGAGCATACGGAGCACTTGAAGATCGCACTGCAGACGTTGAAGCAAGAGAAATTGTTTGCGAAGATGAGTAAGTGCAAATTTTGGCTGGAGGAAGTGAAGTTTCTGGGGCATATTGTGTCTGGCGATGGAATCGCCGTCGACCCCGAAAAGATTGCAGCAGTTCGAGATTGGCCGATTCCAAAGAATGTTGCTGAGATAAGAAGTTTCCTTGGATTATCCGGATACTACAGGAGATTTGTGGAGAACTTCGCTCGTTTGGCAAAGCCGTTGACCAAGCTTACGCGCAAGGAGGTACCTTTTGTATGGACGAATAAATGTGCGTTAGCTTTTGAGACGTTGAAGCAGAAGTTGATAACCGCCCCTATTTTGACCGTGCCAGACAACTCCGGAGGATTGGTGATTCACAGCGACGCATCTGGGAAAGGATTGGGATGTGTTTTGATGCAGCATGGGAAGGTGGTAGCATACGCATCAAGACAACTGAAGACCCATGAGAAGAATTATCCAACTCATAACCTGGAGCTTGCGGCTATGATCTTCGCTTTGAAGATTTGAAGACACTACCTTTTGGGTGAAAGAGTTTAAGTTTTTACAGATCACAAGAGTTTGAAGTATGTGTTCACTCAGAAGGAGTTGAATATGAGGCAGCGTAGATGGTTGGAGTTGATGGCCGACTACGATCTTGATCTTAAGTACCATCCGGGGAAGGTCAACGTCGTGCCGGATGCGCTTAGCCGGTTACCAGCAATTCAGGTGTTAACTACGCAGAGGGAGATCATTGCAGATTTTCGAAGATTTGACTTGGAGGTTGTGCTACCGCGTTCTACGGGACAGTTGATGCAGTTGCAAGTACAGTCGTCTTTAATTGTGAAAATTAAAGAAGCACAATTACAGGATCCTAGACTGCAAAAGTTTCGGGAGCAAGTTGAAGCCGGACTACGAACAGATTTATTGATCCACGAAGATGGTTCGTTGAGGTATGGTAGCCGTTTGTGTGTGCCAAAGGGAGATGTTCGTGAAGAGCTTATGAAGGAGGCACACAGTTCAGCTTACTCTGTACATCCAGGAGGCACAAAGATGTACTGAGATATTCGACAACATTTATGGTGGGAAGGCATGAAACGGGAGATTGCTCGCTTTGTGGCTAAGTGCTTGGTGTGTCAGCAAGTTAAGGCTGAACATCAAAGGGTTGCTGGCTTATTGCAACCACTTTCGATTCCTCAGTGGAAGTAGGAACATATAACCATGGATTTCGTGACGGCTTTACCGCGGAGTCCAAAAGGCAACAATGCAGTATGGGTGATTGTTGATCGGTTGACCAAGGCAGCTCACTTTATCCCTTTCCGGGTTGGTCAATCAACGGAGACTTTGGCAGAACGGTACATGCAGGAGATTGTAAGATTGCATGGAGTACCGGTGAGCATCGTGTCCGATTGGGACACTCGGTTCTTATCACACTTCTGGAGGAGTTTACAGGAAAGTTTGGGGACTCGATTGAAGTTTAGCACAGCTTATCATCCTCAAACTGATGGTCAGTCGGAGAGAACGATCCAAACTCTTGAAGACATGTTGAGAGCATGCATGTTGGACTTCAAGGGTTCGTGGGAGGATCATCTACACTTGGTAGAGTTTTCGTACAACAACAGTTTTCAGGCAACTATCCAGATAGCTCCGTTTGAAGCGTTGTATGGTCGTAAGTGCCGTTCACTTGTTTGTTGGGATGATGTCGGTGAACGAAGATTATTGGGACCAGATTTGGTTGTACAGACAGTTGAGAAGGTTAACACTATCAGAAATCATATGAAGGCAGCACAAGACCGACAGAAGAGTTGGGCTGATACGTCAAGAAGACCTCTAGAGTTCGCCGTGGATGATATGGTATTCTTGAAGATATCGCCGACTAGAGGGGTGATTCGTTTTGGGAGTCGAGAAAAGCTTAGTCCTCGATTCGTTGGACCCTTTGAGATCTTGGAGCGTGTTGGAGAGGTAGCGTATCGCTTGGCATTACCGCAGTCCTTGGCAGGTGTGCACGATGTGTTTCACGTATCTCAACTACGAAGGTATGTTCGAGATGAAACACACGTTTTGGATCATTCGGAGTTAACAGTACGGGAAGACCTGACTTTTGAAGAGCGACCGTTTGAAATCGTGGATCGAAGGGAAAAGGTTCTCAAGAACAGGGTTATCCCCCTTGTACTTGTTTCTTGGGGTAATCGATCGCATGGAGAGTCCACTTGGGAACGAGAAGATGAGATCCGGTAGAAGTTTCCTCACCTTTTTCTGTAGTTTTCTATCTTGTATTCTTGGAATTTCGAGGACGAAATTCTTTTGTAGTAGGGTATAATGTAACACCCGAGCCCAATACTACTATTTTCTGTTACTGGTTGAGCATTAGGTAGTACTCGTTTCATTTAGCTTGCATGTTTGTCACTTACTGCAAAATTTTATCTGGAAAAGTCATTTCTGCATATAACAAATTTTAGCGTCTAAAATGAAATTAAAAATATCTATCTTTGCCTAGTCGACACCCCTAGCCGCGTGGTAGCGTCCGTGCATCGAGTTCTTGTCCCGTTCGGTGAAACGGGCGAGTTTGGACGGCTACGCGCGCGTACGGGTGTCCGACTTGGAGGTATGCTTTTTAATCATAAAACACCTCATTTTAAAATTTAGAACCCGCTTAAAATCCTATTATTTAAATTTCGAATTATTTGACCCAATCCGGGCGCGATTTGAAAATGTTGTATTTAGCGCCAAAATCCCAAATTTAATATAATATCCAAACCATATAATATTTCGTTTATATATATATATATTACTGTTAATTTAACTTTCAAAAATCTTTTAAATATTCCTTTTAATCTTTCCCCTGGCTAATCAGGGAAAGTTTAAACCCGTGGGCCCCTCCACTTACTCCCTCTCTCTCTATATCTCACATCTCCTTCTCTCTCTCCCTCTATCTTTCTCTGGCTCTCTCTCTCTCTAACTCTCTCTCTCTCTCTATCTCTCTCTCCCCTATATATAAGTTTCCCCTCATCTTTATTTTTTCACGAGAACAGTAACCATCGCGAGAAACCCAGCGCACCTTAAACCCTAGCCGTCTTCACCGTCGCCGCCGCAGCCCCGACGCCGGCGTCCACGTCACAGTCGCCCTCGCCTCTGCCTCTTCTTCCCAACCTCAACATCTTCTTCCTTCTCCCCCGTGCGCCCTGTGCAGCCGCAACCCCTATAGAGTTCGCTGCAGCCGCTTGCTCGCCGGCGGCCCTCGTCGTCGCCATCCGCGCCATCACCGGCGCCCTCCTCATCACCTGCGCACTCTAGCACCCCAACCACCTCCTCTCCCTCTCCGTTTTCCTTTCTTGCGCCGAAGTTCCATACCCGAGCCATAACCCTAACGGCTGCAACCTCCTCGCCGGCGCCTCACCGCCGTCGACCTCATCGCCTTCACACCCTCTGCAACCCCAGTAAGCCTTCTCTCCTCTTCCTCCTTCCTTTTCCCCCTCCGATTTATCCTTGGTTGTGCATTGAATCTCTGTTTTTTGTAGTCGCTGTTCGCCGGAATCCGGCCGTGCCGGTGGCGTGTCCCGACGATCCAGCGAAGTACCCTGACCCGTGAGGTCCCTTGGTTCGTTGTTTGGGTTCAATCCGTGAACCGTGCGTCCGTCGCGTGTTTCCCCGCCGACGTTACGTTCCGTTTTTCCCGGTTCGCGACCCGTCAAGGCAAGTATCACTTGCTACATGCTATACTATATATTTATATATGTTTGACACATTAAACCTGTAAAACTTAACTTGGTATAGTCGTTTCTCATTTGGTTGCAATATGACATATATCATTTTACAGTTAACATAAAATCAACAGTTTGCTAGTTTAAACCTAATAACCAAGTTTATTCGTTAATCATATTTTACTGTTTAATAGATAGTAGCACTTACCCATGTAGGTCTATTACATTCGGACATTCGTATTCGAAGGCTTGATATAACTGTATTGCATCATCATTTAAACTATTGCACCGCTAAGGGTGCTCAAAACCTGTTAATATAATAAAACGGCTGCACTGTATTAATGCACTCTTGTGATTGAATGAAACTGCTTATTGTTGTTTAACTTATTGCTTATTTCTTGCTGTTAATCCCCTGTTCGATTATATATCAGTTTGTGAGCACACCCATGATATTGTTACATCTTGACTTGACTTTGTTACACATGGTATATATTGATACACCTGACATGGTACCGTTTACTGTTGACTTGACCTGATGTACCATGACCTGACCTGTTACCTGATCTCGTGCCTAATGCTAACAAACCTGACATATAGTCCTCATGGACCGTTCCTGTTGTCTATCCAGACAAACCTGCTTTTACCTAATCCAGTGTTGGCATTAGTTCTTGATTACTGAATACCTGACCTGATATATATAACTTGGGGGTATGGGGAAATCAAAGGTGAAACCTGACTTGTAACTCGACAGTTCACTACATGTTCTGGGTGTACACATTCTTGTTTTGTGCCTAGCGGCATGTCTCGGTTTCGGCCGAGAATATTTTGGCCGTGGTCCCGGGTATGTACGGGATACTATCGAGTGTACACATTCCTGTTTTGTGCCTAGCGGCATGTCTCGGCTGTAGCCGAGAATATTGTGGCCGTGGTCCCGGGTATGTACGGGATACTATTGAGTTACATCGACGATTCATCAATTGATTTCAAAGACTTTAGACTAGAAAACCTGATAGAACAGTTTAGTTACCCACTGCACACTACCCTGCACTGCTTGTTTCACATTATTGCTTTATCCATGTTTATTTTGCATTGCCTGTTATATTGTTCATATTATATTACTGGTTGACATGACGCGCTGACGTCTGGGTTTTGCATGGCCCAGATTCTGTACCACTGTCGCAGTCCGAGCAGGAGTACTTCAGCCAGCAGGCTGAGTTGTGAGTCCAATAGTGGTTAGTTTTATTTCCTGCATTTATTTCCAGATGTGAGCCCGCATTATGGGACATACTTTTCAGTATTGTATTGGATCATTTGCTTCCGCATTTATTTATCATTGACTCTTGTTATTCTGGATTATGGACATATTTTTAGATAGTTTTATCTTGTTCTTGATATCTCTACAGCCGTAATGTGACTGTGGATGGATACTTCCTACCCACAGGTAGCATGGTTGGCTATGTCACGTGCCCAATCTAGCGTACTCTGGGAAGCGGGGCGTGACACTATAAATCATAAATTTCCCATACAAAGCCACAAAAGAAAAACCAACACCGAAAACCCGAAGGAGCCGGCGAGCTTGGAAAAAGTCTAGATGTTGCCAGGTCAAACAATGACTTAGGGGCTTGGACTTTAAGTTAAGTCTTCTAGTGGTCCTATGATACTTATGGTGTTGCTAGTTTTTCTATTGGTTACACCTATTGGTTCCAGATTCAATATCAGTATGATAAATATCACAATTATCCTAGTTTATGATACTGCACATACTAAACATGCTATGTGAGGATATCGTGAGTTAACTGAACATAGGTTAATCTGAACTAATCCTCTTCTGGTCGTAAATAAGCAAAAACAGAAATCGTGACAGGATATATCCGTATCGTATTTAGAATTTTTACTCCAAAACAGATATTTACTTCCAGATTTTATATACTGATAATATAACCTAAACTAGCAATACCAAACATCCTAATATAACCACAGAGAGCTACCCTACAAAAACCAACACACAACTCCCAAAGAAGACCGACGAGCTCGGATTTTGGCTAAATGTCGCCGGCCAAAATCCGAGGAGATAGGTTCGTTTTCCTAGTGGTTATTCTAGGTCCAAATTACAATATGAAAGCACTGTTTGGTTAGGTTAATTTTCATCTAAACTATAGCAGATTCCTGACAGAACATAAACTTGTAAAAATATGATATTACCGATAACCGATTTCTAAAATAAAACAGTACTTACTTAAGTTTCAGGGTTGAAATTATACCTACAGATGATCACTGAAAAGGTTTCCTCCAAGATGCACATGCTCAAAGATCCTAGCAAGATGGTGGTGGTGAAAACCTTTAGCACATAGCTCTTTTTTTCTCTTCTCTTTTCTTATCTTTTTCTTTGTTGTTCTAGGATTTCTTTTTCTCTTTAAGCCAATAACTTGTTTCAAAAAGAGATATGAACTGAACAATTTTAAAAGATAAGGAGAATGAGTGAGGGGTTGTAGGAGGAGGTGCCATCTAGAAAGGATGTGGTTGTTCCATGCAAGTAGGAGGTGTAGCATGGAAGATGGTGGGGTTTTCATGCAAGGAGGAGGTGTATGCATGAAGTGTCATCTAGGTTTTGTTATACCATGAGTGTGATTTAAGCTTAACCATGACTTTTACCCTTTTACACATAAGCCCTTACAAAATTCCAATTTCCACAATTAACTAAACTTTTCATAAAACCCCCTCATGACACTTCTTATTGTAAAAACAAACTATTTCTTTACTAAACTATTCTACCACATATTAAAAGAACTTTTTATTACAAAAAAAATTAAAAGAATTTTTTTAATTAAATTAATTAATTAATTAATTATCTAAAATATTTCAAAATGTTACAGTCACCTGGGAATTGCTACCTGACGATATGTATATTACCAACCAGCAGTTCCCATCGAGTCCTATCCAGTGTAACTCATAACCTAATGAGCACCTGCATACTCTCTCCGGTACGACATACCAATGGCTGTGGGACAGACCATCTCCTCTGCTGGGATGAGAAGCGTATACACTAGTATACCCTGGAGTATTGGTGCCCCGTCTCGATCATCCTACGACTAGGGACCTGTATAAGGATGTGCTTATAAACCACCCAGCCCCTACTAATGTGACTACCATCAAAATGCTGGTAGTCAAGCAAAGATCCTAAGGGCTTTACCAATATGTATAAGCGATATGCTAAAAGAAACACATGCACATATTGAGGTAGAAAAAAACCAAGTAGCATACTTCCATATTGAGCAAGACTGTTATTATATCTGTGTATATCCCAAGCTTCCAAAATGTAATATACAAACCAGTACTATACAATAATGGCCTCTAGGGCATATATCACAAGCAATCTCCCACTTCCACTAAAGCCATGTATTAATATAATGCAGGCTTATCATCTCGAATAGCCTCGAACTGCATCTGAGGGACGACCTTCGTAAGTGGATCTGCAGTGTTGTTCTCCATGTCAACTCTCCGCATCTCGATCTCCCGGCGATCCACGATCTCCTTGATCAAGTGATACCGCCTCAAGATATGTATGGACTTCTGATGGGACCTGGGTTCCTTCGCTAAAACTATAGCTCCGTTGTTGTCACAATACAGAAGTATTAGATCAACAATGGACGGAACCACCTGAATTTTTGTTATGAACTTCCTCATCCAGACTGCTTCTTTTGTGGCGTCACATGCAGCGATATACTCCACTTCCATCATCGAATCAGCAACGGTATCCTTCTTGGAGCTCTTCCAACAGACCGCCCCTCCATTGAAGGTAAAGACATAACCCAACGTAGACTTGGAGTCATCCTTGTCACCCTGGAAGCTGGAGTCAGCAAAGGCCTCGATCTGGAGGTCTTTTCCACCGTACACCAAGAACATCTCCTTAGTCCTTCTTAGGTACTTGAGAATATTCTTAACTTCTATCCAGCGCTTCTCCCCCGGGGTTTGACTGATACCTGCTTACCATGCTCAGTGCATAAGCAACATCTTGTCTGGTACACAATATCGCATACATTATAGAGCCTGTCGCAGAAGCGTAGGGTATAATACTCATGTGATCTCTTTCCAAATCAGTCTTGGGAGACATCTCTTTGGAGAGGGTGATTCCATGACAAGTCGGTAGATTACCGCGCTTTGAATCTTCCATACTAAATCTTTTCAGTATGGTGTTGGTGTATCTGGACTGTGAAAGTACCAATATCCTCTTAGATCTATCATGATAGATCTGGAACCCCAGAATATAAGAGGCATCACCCAGGTCTTTCATGGAAAACCTTTGTGATAAGAATCCTTTGACTAATTGTTGCATAAGAATGTCATTTCCTATAAAGAAAATGTCATCCATGTACAAGACAAGGAATACCATAGTTCTCGCTACAATCTTACTATAAATACATGGTTCATCTGGATTTTTGATAAAGTCGAATTTCTTGACCGTCTCATCAAAAAAGATGTTCCAACTCCGATGCCTGCTTTAATCCATAAATGGATTTAAACAACTTGCACACTCTTCCGCTACTCCCACTCTGTATGAAACACTCCGGCTGATCCATATAAACACACTCTTCCAAATTTCCATTCAGAAAAGCGGTCTTTACGTCCATCTGCCAAATTTCATAAATCGTGGAAGGCAGCAATGGTGAGAAGGATCCGAATGGATTTGAGTATAGCCACTGAAGAAAAAGTTTCATCATAGTCCAAACCAGGTCTTTGACGAAAACCTTTTGCAACAAGTCTAGCCTTATAGATTTCAACATGTCCATCTACACCAATCTTCTTTCTAAAGATCCATTTGCAGCCTACGGGTTTTAGCCCTTCTGGAGCAATGTCCAAAATCCATACTTTGTTGGTGTATATGGACTCCATTTCGGTCCGCATTGCATCTAGCAATTTTACCGTGTCTCTGCTCTGAATGGCTTGCTGGAAACTAGTTTGCTCATCATCGTCGATGATGCAATTCTCTCTATCCCCGTTTATGAGAAAACCGTAGTGTCTCTCGAGCAGATGAGACTGCCTACTAGTCCTGCGGAATGGCGCGGGGATGCCCGGTTCTTTTGAAACTTCTGGTTCCACCATGCTTTCAGTAATAGCTTATGGTTCTGGAATTTCTTCCAGTTCTATTGCAATCCCACTTATCTCTTTTTCAAGAAATTGATTTTCTAAAAAGTAAGCATGCCGAGAAACAAAAACCTTTTGTTCCTCCGTGTAATAGAAAAGATACACCCTAGAGTTCTTTGGATATCTCACAAACTTACACAGTACTGAGCGTACCTCGAGATTATCCGCATGCTACTTTTTTACAAAAGCTGGACATCCCTATATCTTCAGATACTTAAGATAGGGTTTCTTCTCACGCCATATCTGATATGGTGTGGTAGGCACAGTCTTGGTAGGAACCTTGTTCAAAAGATATGCAGCTAATTCTAGTGCATAACCCTAGAAGGATCGTGGTAACTTAGTGTTACTCATCATGGAACTTACCATATCTAATAAGGTTCGGTTCCGCCTTTCCGATACACGGTTGTGTTAAGGTGTGTATGGAGGAGTAAGCTGAGAGAAAATTCCATTCTTATTTAAGTAATTCAGGAACTCGGCACTTAAGTATTCACCACCTCGATCGGATCTAAGTGTCTTGATACTTTTGCCAGTTTGTTTTTCCACTTCATTCTTGTATTCCTGGAATTTCTCAAAGGCCTCGGATTTATGTTTCATCAAGAATACATGTCTATACCTTGAGAAATCATCCGTAAAAGTAATGAAGTAGGAATAACCACTTCTTGCATGTGTAGTCATTGGACCACACACATCGCTGTGTATGAGACCCAAGAGCTCGCTCTCTCTTACCCCGTGTCTAGTGAACGGAGTCTTTGTCATCTTTCCTTTGAGACATGATTGACAAGTTGCATAAGACAGATATTCAAACGGGTCCAAATATCTCTCTCTATGTAACTTCGTCAACCCTGTTTCATTGATGTAACCCAGTCTACAATTCCATAAGAAAACCTGATTTAATTCTAGAGACTTTCTTTTAAGTGTGTTCTGGACGTTGAAAACCTGAGTTTGATTTAATACTTATATACCGTTATCTAGTGTACCTGACCTAATCAAAGCTTGATTTAGGTGGATGTTTACTATATCGCTTATAAATGTAAAATCATAACCCTCTTTAGAAAGTAAAGATACAGATATGATATTATAAGTCAAACTAGGTACACACAAAGATACAGATATGATATTATAAGTCAAACTAGGTACACACAAACAGTTACGCAAAATCAAAATCTTTCTGCTTGTCAATCCTAAGTGATATTCCCCCACGGATACAGCATCCATGCTCATTCCGTTAGCAACCCTGAGAGTCATATCACCTGCCTTGATAACTCTATGGTTTCTCAAAATCTGTAATGAATGACAGATATGAGATCATGATCCGGTATCTAGTACCCAGGAAGTAGAGTTAATTGACAGACAGTTTTCAATCATAAACACACCTGAAGCCAAAGCCATAACGTGCTTCAAATCCTGGATTTTGGCTTTTCAAGCCCTGCAATCCTTATTCTAATGCTGTTTCCCGTGACAATAGAAACATTCCTCCTTCCCTATTGTTAGCCCCGAAACTTTTGCCATGTCCTTTCCCTCTAATTTACTGACACTGCCTTTCGTCTTGGTGGAGGCCTTCTTCTTCTTTCCCTTGTCTTTCGCTTTGGATCTAAAATAGGAAGATTCCCCAATAAGTAGAGTGGGTGTCTCCCTGGCTTTCTGCAAGGTGCCCTCTGCACACATCAACATGTTAAGGAGTTCTGGAAGTGAAACTTCCTTGCCCTGAATATTAAAATTCAAGATAAACTGGACGTAAGTAGGTGGGAGTGATTGTAGAATCAAGTCGGTATTTAACTCGTTCTCCAATGTGGTCCCAAGATCCGCGAGCTTTTCAATATAGTTGATCATCTTAAGGACATGGTCCCTTCGAGATGACCCGAAAACCAACCTCGCCTGATACAATATTTTCAAGGTCTCATATCTTGCGATACTAGATTGCTCTCTGTATAAATCCTTGGTATGGAGGAATATGGAAGCTAAGTCCATCTTCTCGTGCTATGATTGAAAGAATTTTAGTTACCACAATCAAGACGGTGTCGCTTTGCAGCTAGCCGGTTGAGCACAGGTCGATCCACAGAGAAATGGTCGTATGTCCGTTCGAGTTTTAGACGAGTCAATAAAGAATGTGTATATGTATGTTCAAGTTATCCTAAGTATTCGTATTTATGTTCAAGTAAGCTTGTTAAAGTTAAGGTCGATTAGTAGAGTTAGGATTAGTCTTGTGCTTGTCTTTTGCCATTTTTAAGACGATGTTGGGATAATCGAAAATAGCGGGGATTAGGAGGACATAAGAATGGGATTTGCGAGTTTAAGCAAGCTTTCCAACGCTAAATCCATTCCTAGTGCCCCTTGTCCGTCCGCTAAATACGCTTATTTCCAACCCTCGGCCAAACACCCGCAACCATGTATCCAATTAAGTCACAACTACATGTCACGTTGTAGTGCGCTTAAAGGACTTCTCAACTTAGGTCGTGGCTACATGTCACGTATAGCGCGCCTAAGCGAGGGGGTTGCGGTTGTTTGGTCGGGGTTCGTTTCAAGATGTTTGGCGAAGAGAAGCACAAGGAATTTCTCCGTCCCTCATACCACCTTCCTTAGCCTTAACAAGATGGAAATTATTCACACATCATAAAAAAAACCAAAACAAAACAAGAAGGAAGAAAGGAAAGGAATATACGGTTTTACAAGTGAAGCAAGCTAACTCTTGGGTCCTCACCTTAGCAAGGAACTCCGTCGAGTATCATAGCTTGAAAATACGGATAAAAGAAGAAAAGAAAAGAGAACAAGAAAAGAAATAACAACAACTAGTTAACAACAAATACTAAAGTTACACTAGAAATGAAATTACAATGCAACGAAATAAAAATACAAGATAAGAAAAACAACCCTCATCTTCATTTCATTATCCACTCAATGCTCTCACTACATTTTAATGGAGGAAGACATGAAGAAGAAGAAGAAGAAGCTAAACTAAACTACACTAAAAGAGATGGGAGAAGAAGACATGAAGAAGACCCTTGGCTTGGCACAAAACTGGGCAATTTATAGGCTGCGTGCTGAAACCCTAAGGCAACATTCTGGCCCCAAATGAAATGACAAAGCTACCACCAAAATTTGGTCAGATGATGACACGAAACCGCAGCGGATCCGCCGCGAAAACCCATATTTGGCGGCGGTTCCGCCGCGGTTTTGTGGAATTGTGGTCTCTAATTTTCTGGATTTCCTTGTGTTTCCATCCTATGTTGTTCTACATGTTCCAAATTGCAAATTGCTTCCACAATTTCTTCAGATCTGCAACAGTCCAAAATGGCATCAAAAATAATACTTTTGACCTTTTCTCCCTCGAGCTCCGTGCACCCATTGATTCTTATGCTGCCCCTCTTGTACTTTGTGCTTGTCCCAGACATGAATGACCACGGTCACATGTCTTGTCTCTGGAACTGGTACGCGGCACTGGACGGATACGGATGATCAAAACCCGGCTTTTATCTGTTGTCAACAGATGTTCTGTATTGTGGCGTAACAGTGGAGATTTTGTATCATTCGTGCTATTTTGGACTAGAAACCTATAGCCTGTAAATATGTAGCAAACACGGATTAAAAGCACCTACCTATAAACAAACGAGCATAAGAGTGGACGGTAATAAATGCAATATTCTGGTATGAACAAATACCCCCAAACTTAACTTTTGCTCATCCCGAGCAAAACCAATTTATTCACAAAAAGTCCTAACCTCACTTTCACAGGGAACGCGATTGCACTGAGCTCGTGCAACAAGCCGTTAAACCTCTAGGTGTCCCTAGTAGGAGGAGTGTTGTCTCCTGAGGGTTTTCAGCGGATTTCACCCACAAAATCCCGTCAAGCTAGTGTCATAAGTTAACATCGATTCTACTCCTACAGTTCAGTATTTACGTTAGAAATTCTATCATCCTAAGTTAGAAACATCCAACCCTTATGTTTTACGCCTCCTATCTATTTAACCTCAGATCCTATACGTTCCAAAAATGTTTAGAAAGATGTTGGTATCTCCTGAGTTTTCCTTCTAAAGTGCAGTCTTAAATCAGGGATTTTTATCAACTTTACAGAAAACATAAGTCTTATCTTCATTTTTATCTTTTATCCAAACATCGATTGTATACCCCTACGTGTGTGTAAATTTGCACACCTACACTCAAGAATTTAATTCAAGTTATAGTACCCTTGCCCTAATACCTAATACTACTTCTTTTCGTTAAATGATGGACGGTGTTGCTCACACACCTTTCATCCGACTATTAATGCTTCTTGAGGCACTAACGGCCAATTACTTGATGTGTGAACTTAAAGCGTAAATAGCAGTTTCCAGGTCTTGACTTTATTCTATTTTCTTTTTCTTTTTTCTTTTTCTTTTTCAAGACCAGATATATTTTTCAATAATGCTCTTTTGGTGTTTAGCTTTAAATACCGTTTTTTCTTTCATACTAGGTTTTCAGGCAAGAGTATTTCTAGGTATCCTCTACTATCCCAAGTTTCAAGGTGCGTGTAAGTGCAGTTTGTAGGGTATATACTTTCTAAATTTCAACTCAAGAATAGAAACTATTTTTCAGACTTATCCTTCAGTAAAGCTTCAATACTTCCCTTCATCTTGACTTAACTGAAGAACTGAACTCAAGATTACCTATTTCTCAAAAAAACTGTAAGGACGTATACTTACCAAGGTTAAGCAGAATGAGGGTTATATTTAGGGTTTTCAATTCCTAAGTCTAGAATTTAGTTATTTCTAACGTATCAACTAAACTTTCAGAATAAAAATCTAAGTTACCCTATTAGCTAACTTGACGATAAAGTTTTTATATTTTTGTAAAAAAAATCGATTTTTGTGGGTTTTTAATAAGGTATGAATATTCAGAATATACAAATGAATGCGAAGGAAGAAAGCTTACCGAGCACACCCCCAAACTTAAACTTGATAGTGCCCTCACTGTCAGACTATACCAAGAGGGTCAAAATTGCCGGCGCTCCCCAAAAGAAAATTATATACAGAACAAAAAGAAAACCAAAAATATATACACAAAAAAGAGTCCCCCCCAAGCTTAATTAAAACAGTGTTTCCACTATTAAGCGTTGAAGTTCAGGATTAAGGGGGAAAGAGAATAGTATCAATCTATACAAGGCCTTACACAGGCCAGAAGTTAGCATCAACCATTCAAAATTTTTATCGGGATAAGGCCCGGGATGGTGAAGGAATACGGTGAGGAAAGAATTGGAGAATACGCGATACCGTATGGGGATAGAAGTGGTATACGGTCCCGGTATATGAGGAGAAGAATGGCGGAAGGGGAAAAGAAGTTGTGTACGAACTTGAGGGTGAAAACAGATAGAATAAATTAGTACAATCTGTGATGATCGATGTGAAAAAATGGATTGTACTAACCTATCAATATGGCGAGAAATTGGGTCAAATCCCTCAAGATTCGTGAGAAACCATGGGTAAGCCAAACATGGTATACCAGACATATGAAATGAAAGTGATGCGGTTTCTTGCAAGGTCGGAACGATGGAAAGGGTGGAGGCAAGTGATCGAGGAGGGGTATCAGTTAAGGGTTCGGGAAGGTGTCCACAGTCAATGAAAGGAACAGGATGAATTGGAAAATCCGACTCATCAAATAAGACCGGTTCATCCTCCAAAATATCCTCAAAAATTTTCTCAAAAATTAGCTCATCCATGCCTTTATCATCAAATTCAAGACTCATATGGGGTTCGGGAAAAACAGTTAATAACTTGGGATGATGAATTGGAGAGAAAAACTCTGCCAAATCTACAGGTTCATCATCCAAAATATTCCCGGCATCAATATCCTCAATCAAGTGAAAATCAATATTCTCAGACACCTCATCAAAAGCATGGATTTCAATCGATTCTGGTTCTAAGATGGAAGTGTAGAGGTCAAAAGGATTGAGTGTGGTTTCACTCAAAAGGGACCCTTCATATTCAGGTAAATCAAACACTACAAAGTCGCACAACTTATTAACCCTTCTATCTTCAATCGGTGAATCTTTTGGAATATTAGATAGACATTCAAAACCGGAGTTGTGGGATTCAATTTCTGGCGGGTAAGTTTGACTTGGAAGGGGGTATAGCTCACTCTCACCACTCAAATTCTCAACCTGTCTTACCGCCTCATCATACATTGGAAAATTAGGAGCTAGTTGGAAACTAGCTATCGGGTCACTAGGTTGTATGAGAGCGACCATGGACGCATTCAAATCCATCATCTGTTGGTACAACGCTACCCTAAAGTCTTCCAACGACTGTTCAAGACTAGACATGGATTGTGAAGGGGTTTCAGTAAAAGATTCAAACTTGTTTGGATACTGAAAACTCCCAAAAGGCTGTGTAGAAGCAATGTCTAGGGAAGGTGCAAAAGTTGTGTAGGATGGATAGGAATTGAATGGTTGGACAGGAGTAGGATCAACATTTGGATACGAAGGTGAATGGAATTGTTGATCAAAAGAATTCGCAGTGGTGAAAGGAGTGAAAGATCGGCTATGGGATTGTTCGATATATTCAGCAATAGACATGGCTCTTGGAGTTGCAACAGAACTCGAAAAAGGGGTATCAACGTAAGAAGGTGGTGAAGGTTGAAAAGGTTGATACAAAGTGGATTGCGGAGTCCAATTGGTAGTCCTAGATGCGTCTATCCGATCTTTCAAAGAAATTTTGGGCATGGAGGGGTCGTTCGAAGTTCGACCAAAACAAGAACCGTAAGAAGTAATATCCGGTTGTGGGTACCAAAGTTCGGCAAGAGTTTTTCTAGGTGGAGTACCCATGATATGAAGAGAAGAAGAAGAAAAGGAGGGGAAAAAGGATGTTGAGTTGTTTTTTTTTATATATTTTTATAATTTTTATTTTTAAAAAAAAATTGTTTTTGGAGTTTTGAAATTGTTTGTTTTAAAGAATACGGAATTATGGGGCTAAAATTTATAAGAACAATCACAATCACAATATGCACAAACACACCTAGAGCTAGGGTCTTTAAAGTCCAACTAGACCGCTCTTAGACTTCCAAGCGAAAAGTTGCAGGATAACCCTTGAATCGCCTCTTCACTGCCAATTATGGCCAGGTAAGCACAAGTGAGGTAAGGAGGGTTCCGCTCACGAATCACCGTGAGACGAGCCTTTTAAAATTACATTCTCACTTGTCTAGCCTAGGCACCACAAAGTCAAGTTTAGATAAACGACCGATTCCCCGCAACCTTCACGTGTCCTAATTGAGCGCGACAGTCCTTATAGGTTTGGTCTAGATATTTTTTATTAGCTCAAGGTAATACGTATGCAATTAGTGATTTGTGGGGTCTTAGGAAGGGTGATGAAATCCCCACGCAATCTGAATTGGTTTTATAGCCCCTTAAAGTCCGTATTAATATATGCAAAGCGCGTAAACAAACAAAAATCTAAAACAACAAAAATTTATTTTGCGGCGGAGCAATTCTGTGCAAAGATACCTGCAGAAAATACAGTATAGTGGAATTCAGAGAGGGAACTAGAGGAAAGAGAAAGGGCAGAAAAAATTTGGGGCTCAGAAGCCTCAATATGATCGCGGAACCGCCGCCGAATCCCCTCTTTGACCGCGGTTCGGCGGTCAAATTGATGAGCTGGCGCCTGAACCTTAGGTCAATGCACGTGCCCTTTTCTGTACACCCTAATAAAAACCTCTATTTCTTGATTTGATTATTGTACTTGCTCCAGATTAGCCTGCACACTTGCACACAAAAATTATCAAAAATAACAAAAAGAATTTATTATATATATATATATATACAAAAAGAATATTAACCCGAATAACAAGAAAGAAAATATGTTACCGTATTCCCGGCAATGGCGCCATTTGATTGAAAGAATTTTAGTTACCGCAATCAAGACGGTGTCGCATTGCAGCTAGCCGGTTGAGCACGGGTCGATCCACAGGGAGATGGTTGTATGTCCGTTCG
Source organism: Agapanthus africanus (assembly GCA_030015575.1). Lineage (NCBI taxonomy): Eukaryota > Viridiplantae > Streptophyta > Magnoliopsida > Asparagales > Amaryllidaceae > Agapanthus > Agapanthus africanus. The sequence continues at coordinate 727,105,334 of CM057339.1, forward strand.
AGTTTTAGACGAGTCAATAAAGAATGTGTATATGTATGTTCAAGTTTATCCTAAGTATTCGTATTTATGTTCAAGTAATTTTGTTAAGGTTAAGGTCGGTTAGTAGAGTTAGGATTAGTCTTGTGCTTGTCTTTTTCCATTCTTAAGACGATGTTGGGATAATCGAAAGTAGCGGAGATTAGGAGGACATAAGAATGGGATTTGCGAGTTTAAGCAAGCTTTCCAACGCTAAATCCATTCCTAGTGCCCCTTGTCCGTCCGCTAAATACGCTTATTTCCAACCCTCGGCCAAACACCCGCAACCATGTATCCAATTAAATCACAACTACATGTCACGTTGTAGTGCGCTTAAAGGACTTCTCAACTTAGGTCGTGGCTACATGTCACGTATAGCGCGCCTAACCGAGGGGGTTGCGGTTGTTTGGTCGGGGTTCGTTTCAAGATGTTTGGCGAAGAGAAGCACAAGGGATTTCTCCGTCCCTCATACCACCTTCCTTAGCCTTAACAAGAGGGAAATTATTCACACATCATAAAAAAAAAACAAGAAGGAAGAAAGGTAAGGAAAATACTGTTTTACAAGTGAAGCAAGCTAACTCTTGGATCCTCACCTTAGCAAGGAACTCCGTCGAGTATCATAGCTTGAAAATACGGATAAAAGAAGAAAAGAAAAGAGAACAAGAAAAGAAATAACAGCAACTAGTTAACAACAAATAATAAAGTTACACTAGAAATGAAATTACAATGTAATGAAATAAAAATACAAGATAAGAAAAACAACCCTCATCTTCATTTCATCATCCACTCAATGCTCTCACTACATTTTAATGGAGGAAGACATGAAGAAGAAGAAGAAGAAGAAGCTAAACTAAACTACACTAAAAGAGATGGGAGAAGAAGACATGAAGAAGACCCTTGGCTTGGCACAAAACTGGGCTATTTATAGGCTGCGTGCTGAAACCCTAGGGCAACATTCTGGCCCCAAATGAAATGACAAAGCTACCCCCAAAATTTGGTCAGATGATGACACGAAACCGCGGCGGATCCACCGCGAAAACCCACATTTGGTTTTGTGGAATTGTGGTCTCTAATTTTCTGGGTTTACTTTTGTTGCCATCCTATGTTGTTCTACATGTTCCAAATTGCAAATTGCTTCCATAATTTCTTCAGATCTGCAACAGTCCAAAATGGCATCAAAAATAATACTTTTGACCTTTTCTCCCTCGAGCTCCGTGCACCCATTGATTCTTGTGCTGCCCCTCTTGTGCTTTGTGCTTGTCCCAGACACGAATGACCACAGTCACATGTCTTGTCTCTGGAATTGGTACGCGGCACTGGACGGATACGGATGATCGAACCCGGCTTTTATCTGTTGTCAACAGATGTTCTGTATTTTTGTGTAACTGTGGAGATTTTGTATCATTTGTGCTATTTTGGACTAGGAACCTGTAGCCTGTAAATATGTAGCAAACACGGATTAAAAGCAGCTACCTATAAACAAACGAGCATAAGAGTGGGCGGTAATAAATGCAATATTCTGGTATGAACATGCTGCCTTTGGTGTTCATAATCCATTGAGGCTAACACGAGGCACTTGGATCTCGCAGTGTCTTTTTCCTATGTCTTATGGATTTCAACATCCGCGACGGCGAAATCTGGACCTGGGACGGCAGGGGCTTTGGTAGTAAGGAGGTGTTAGTTACATGTATGCCCTAGAGGCCATTATTGTACATGATTGTATACTATAATGGATGCTTGTACATATATAGGGAGGACTTTCTTGCTCGATATGATAGTATACTATCTGGTTGATCTTTCTGTTAACATGTATATGTGTGTTGTCTCTCTGTTAAATGTTGATAAATCCCTTAGGATGTGTACTTGACTTCTAGGATTATGATTGAGATCATACTAGTGGGGCCTGGGTAGTCCGTAAGTACATCATTTAATTGTTCCTGATCTAGGGAGTGTCGAGATGAGGCATCGATATTCCAGAGTAGACTAGCGTATACGTTTCTTGACCCATGTGATGGGCAATGGATGATCCCGCATCCATTGGTTTTTGACATCAAAGATTGTATACAGGTGCTCAGTGGAAACTGGGTACACTGAACAGGACTCGCCGAGAACTCCTAGATGGTATTATACCTAACGTCAGATAGCAGTTCTCTGGTGACACTGGTACAGGTTAGTCTGTCGACCCAAGATCGTCATAGAGTCTTATGTGTCTCCCACTGTGCTTTGATTTCTACCCTACCACGGCTCTATTGAGTCATGAAAATAGGTGGATTTTGGGTACAGTCCCGAGTCATATGGAGGCAATGAGCGATAGGAGGGGATTTCGTCTCTCCCGGTATTAGAGGTTGATGTTGCGCTATGCTCAATTGTCCATAACAGGAAATCCCTGGCTAGAGTTACTGAGATTTACTGGTAAGTGTTATTAGTAGTTTCTCAAACCGTTATGGGCCTCACATCGGCACGACTTATCAGGCTATTTGGGTCTAGCGTTTACCACCCCCAGGCTGGATATGCGACATATCAGACGAAGAAACCGGACTGTAGGGTAGTGTTACTTATTGGATTCACGGGAGTATGAGAAAGCTTTCTTGTTCATCTTCTGATCGCTCAATACCTGGGAGCCGTTACGTACAGCTAGTGCCGCTGACGGTTTATGGGTATGTGATATGATCACTGCCTACTGCTAGTGTATTGACGAGTCTTTAGAGTCCTACACAGAGGTTTCCTGGCTCAGGCGAAATGAAGTAGGAGCACATATTGATATGTGTGGGACCGAGATTAATACGTGTATATAATACAATATTCTAATCAAGTGTTGGTTCGATAAGTTGATACAAATGATATTAGTCGGTTATATCTGATATAGCCGAATTATTAAATCAATATCGAATCAAGTGTTGGTTCGATAAGTTGATACAAATGATATTAGTCGGTTATATCTGATATAACCGAATTATTAAATCAAGTGTTGATTTAATAATTTAATGTATAATTATATTTTTGATATATTAACATACATTAACTAATATTAGCTCACTTAATCATTTCTTTTTCTCACTACTATATTTAACATATATGTGATATATGTTAATTGCATTTGTTTTATTGTGTCATGCTTGATGATACATACTATATGGGTTGTCACGACCCGAAAGAGCACGTGACTGGCCCTTGAACCATATGAAGTCTATAGGACTCTATCTGATTCAAGTAAGCCAAAAGCCCAGAAATCTAAAACCATTTTAAGGATAAATAAACATACAAGCAATATACTATACAATGCCGAATGGCGAGGATCAAAATTCAAAAGAAACTCAAATAAGCATGAAAACCGTAACACTACTAAGCGCGACTCTAAGGTCGAAATAAAACATCACTAGTGTCTGAGTCTGAAACAATATACAAGTTTTGGTTGATGGAATTTCTAGATACAAAAGAATAATACATCAACAAGGGTGGTCCTGATATAAAAGAACCCACCTACCCAAGCAAGTCCCCCATATGGAAGCAGTGTGCCAGAAATGCCGCTACGGAACCTGTACGGCAAAACCTTGCAAGAACTGTGGCACAACGGGGGTGAGTTGCCAACTCGTGAATAGAAAATATCTACAAACAGAAATCGAATGTAAGACATAATCCTAGGTCAATACGATCAGTATATAATATAACCCTCAAGAGTAAGTCTGAAGCATGAAAATGTGGCAATGTAACATCTAATCATGTAGGTAGTGCCAAGTACTCGTGCCAGTGCCTCAGATAATAACATGTCATAAATGTAAGGTATGTCTGCATGAAGTAAACATGATGAAGTATCAAATGGATATCAATATACATATATTAGCGTCCCATTCCACAAATATTGGTGTAAGGGTATATATAACAGCGCCCTCATACCCTGTTATATATACGAATGAAGTATGATCAATGTAGTCAAAGTCTGTATGTAATCAATGTCTGTATATATGTGGATCCCGTCGACCTGTCACCCAATGTCAATAAGCATCATGCATGAAAATATGAGGATATAATCAAAATCATGGAGATCATCATGAAACCTGTGCCTAGCATCGACACGTAAATCCTCATCTATCGGGCTCCGTCAGTCCGGATCAGCCCACGGGCTCTGTCTGCGGAATCGGCCCCGGCAGTACGCCCATATCCATCTATCGACTCTGGTCAGTATCCTCCGGATAACCGCCAGGTCCAACCAATCACCGGTAGGTAGTGGTCCCACTGCCAGGCTCACCGTCTAGTACACAGCGAAACCGTTCTCTCCCCGGGGTACCATACCGGGTCTACCATGTACCCGTAATCGGCCTCGTCCCCTCCTCGACTCGGGTTCATATGTCACTCTCAGCAACAAGAAAACACATGGTGGACGCACTGAAATATCATAGAAAGAGAACCGGGTTTTTTAAACAATTACATATTCTCCTTGAAATATCCACGGTCCCCAAATCCAGAAATATCATGAAAACGAATATCTCAATGCGCATAATCATAAAGTATGATGTATGTGACATATAAATGAAATGCAAGTATAACAGTATATCACGCGACATGGAAATAATAGTATGCACATACAAGGTCATATCCTGATGTAATAATACTATTGTGTAGTGACATGGAAATTATCGATGATGAAGTGTGTGAGCCGGCAAGCAAGTGTACGTGGAACATACGCATCATCGAAAATGGTGCTGGTGCCCTAGCAACATGATAGTAATATAGCAATAAACATATGCAAAGCAATGTGAATAGCATGAATATGCGGAAATCGAATAATCAACGCAACAGTAAAGAATCTACACCCATATGTATATGTCATGCAGTTATGCCATTTGAAATAAGACGAATCAGGATTTTTACTAAAAGTAAGGGCTACGGTGTTTTTAAGAAAGATACATATTTTGGAAATACCCGTAGAATCCCTTTACTTGTCCTTAAGATATTCCTGATTCGTAGTTTTGAAATATGTATGACTCTGGTCTAGTCTAACATCTACTATGCAAACTACAGATCTTAGTATCAAGTCAATCGGGAGGGGTATGGAAACCACCTAAATCTGAGTCGATATATATAGATATAATAGTCGGTGATCCCGCCTCAATAGTATCGCGTGCGATACAGTATATCATATGACATCCTCAAGTCATGAGTGCGGATCTATCATCAATATAAAGCTCGTACGGTAAATCGTCGTACGGCATCCCAATAGCTGGGTACGGGTCAGTATCACATTCCTCTCATCAAATATCAGGTATCATTATCATCATATCACATAATCTGAGGTACAGATCTAAGTCTAGTACAAATCAATACCATCTATATAAGTATGGAAGCGGGGGTAAAACACAGGCCCAACGGCCCGCTAAGATCACATGTCGTATCGCAAGTACAAATCACATCACATCACCGATCTCACGGCACAATACCCAAAATCATCGACTCGTCTCCAATGTCATCCAATATCATCATCAACACAGTGTAAGTATAATGAATATGCAAGGGTGCGCGTGTGGGTGTAAACCTATTCTAGGGTTCGCGACTATGAACTATACTAGTTTACTTCTAACCCTAAGCTATCCATAATACACCTAACACCATATCCATGACACACTATAACTATCAAATATAATATATAGTATATCAACTACGGATTGCGGGGGTGCTATATGCCATCCACCCGACTTCCCCCCTAGAGATATAATCTACTCACATTGCGTCTTCATTTGTCGACGTCACCACGCACATTGCTTGTCGTCCTGAAGTTTTCATGGGGTACCTACACGTCAAAATATCGTAATGTGTATTAAAACCAAATCAAAGCTAAAATGGCACACGAAACCCAAAACGATACGATAAGGGGTCTATAGGTTAGAACCTATGGGCACGCCTTCAAAACCATCAATCAATCCTCGATATCGTCGTATAAACGCCAAATAGTCGAGGTAAAACACAATACACAATTTCAGAACTAAAAATACGGAATACGGAAACACGAATCCAAAACAGCAACTAAGGAAATAGGCTCCATATTTCACCTTAGGTCAAACTAGACAAATCTACACATGCCAGGGGCCTAATCTACAGATAAGGGGACACCAAAACCAAAACGAGCCAAAATGGGGCAGGTCTGGCCGCAAATTGTGGCCAAACGGGATAAATCTACGGCCGGAAAAATGAGTTAGGGGCTGGGGTCTTGGTGATAGCTTTCTGGGTGCCTGCACATGTCACTGTCCAACCAAATAAATTTTCAGAGTCTCGGGTTGATAGCAGATCCCATAAAACCTTTATAGATTTCACAAATTTTCCGATATCGGTTTCTAAATCCGTATTCCGGGTCTTAAGTCTCAGGTTTGGGTCTCCATACTAGCACTAAGGTGTTTGCATAACCTCTACTGAGCTCAATTTCACATCATAACTCAAATTTCCCTCAAACCCTAACTAGGTTTTCCTTAAGTCCACAAAGCACACAATATCGGTTCCATCACAACATGGGGGTATAAGTAACGCTAAAACTAAGCAAATGGTTCAGTAATTACCTCATTTGGAAACTCAAGAATTTTCTTGAGTTGCCCCTAGTGGCCTAAATCCTTGCTTCCTTGGTCCAATGTGTAGATCTTGAGCTTATGCACACTTTTAATGAAATGGGGGTAGGGTTTTGGTGATATTTGTGAGATGATTTGGGGCTTAAAAAGGGGAGGATGAAGAGGGGCAGTAGCTGCAGCAGGAGATGGAGGAAGAGGGAGAGAGAAAATGAGAGGAAGAATGAAGAGAATGGCTAAGTCTTTGGTCAAAGAAGCTCATACCTCTCTCTCTCTCACCATACCTCATATAATAATCCTTTTCCATTTCTCTTTCTTTTCCTTTTCTTTCCTCTCTAAACCCTTCTCACTAGAATAGTAACCCCAAAAGAAACATGGTGGAAAATGCACAAGTGTAAGAAAAATGATGTGTGCATGTTTTGCACAAAAATGCTAAAAAAACCGATTAGCGATTTTTAATCGCGATTAGCACTAAATTAGCATATAACTAACCATAAAAACTTAAAAATGGCATAATTCCATAAAATAACCTATTTTAGAATTTTCCATAATTTTCCAAAATTTTCCCCCATTTAATTGTATTTAATTATACCGAATTATTAAAATATTCAATAAAATAATATTAAATTATAAATTTCCCAAAAATAATATTTTATTATTTTGAAATGTTACATGGGTATATGAGACTCACACCATGACATGGATAATGAAGGGTTTATTTTATTTAAGGTAAATACAAAATTGGGTGGAAAATTGTCATGGCTATGAAGCTTGTAGAAGCTTGTAGTAACCATTGACTTAGTCCACTAATTTTATTTTACTTGAGATATTTATTAACCCAACCATTATATTTACCATGGTTAAGTCTCTACAAGAGTTATATGAGATATTTTCTCACCCATGGTTGCTATTCTCAATCATTTTTCATTCTACACTTCATCTTCTTCTTCATTTCAAGGAAAGCTCTCTAGGTTTTCTTGAGGTGAAGAAATCAAGTGAGAAAAATTAATCTAAAGTGAGCAAAATTCCTACTTCATCAATCTACACTAGACTAGCCATTTAGTATAGGTTTTTTGCTTCACTAATTCCTAATTAGTGAAGAGGTAGCTTGAGCTAGAGTCTCCTCGCGTAGATCATCTTCGGCCCCGAAGACTTCAAGTAAACTTGTTCATTTCGCCTTGTGGAGCCTAACTTGAGTCCGGGAGACCACTACTTGGAGCGAAGGGACTACCACACGGAGCTATTGAAGTGATGGACCAGTCTACAAAGGTTGCATTCCTCATCCACTTAGTGTAATGTTTGATTGCATGCTACTTTGCTCCTAATCCTCTAGTTAGATCCTAGGTTACGGTTATTTAGCACACTAGAAAATTTTAAAACGGCATAATTGATGTCTTCCGAAACCTAGTAGTAGTGCTAAAGAACCCTACAGGAGGTAGCCCAGCTTGTCATAGGTAATGGACATCTGGATATTTCTTAGCCAACCATTATAGTTTGGCCTAGTAAATTTATTATCTAGCAGTAACCTAAGCCCGGTCATCTTGGTCGCTGCAATTATGAGAGAGAGAAGAAATACTCGGCATGATACTCTTGCAAGTTTAGATTGGTTATTAGTTTATCTAAACAGGATGGCTTCCACTGTTTCTCAAATCCTCCTTCAAACTATAAAAAGAAGAATTACCAGGATTAATCTCACCCTACAGTTCTTGCTTAACCTTTCGGCCAGGCTAGTGTCTGTACTTCAAGAGAGGTTTTACAATGCTTTCGCCAAGTTCTTTAATTAAATAACCTCTTTTCCCTGGAGGCATAGCCCCGCTAACACCGTTCTAGACACCTACTTGGTTTATAATATTGATTGTTTAGTGAAAAATTCTCCAGAAGAGTAGCGGATACTCACAGTAGGATCAGGATCCAAATATCATCGTGTGACAACTTTGAAGGAATCCTACCAAAATCATCATACTCCAAATGGTATGCCACTAGCAAGTTTCAATTTCCTTAGAAACTCCCGATGTGGATTTTTGCCCCAAGCTCTTATGACCTTGACGAAGGCCAACATATCATAAGTTGCAAGTCAAGTTCTATCCGTCATTGTCCAGGTTAATTTGAATCCACCTATACATACCCTTGACGAAGGCCACAATAGTAGTACGATTGTCCCAAACCAACGCATCTATCTATGCTACAGATGAATATCCAACAGCTACCAATCACTATGCCTTGGCGAAGGCCAAAATACATAGCTTGAATACTACTGAATACCCATTTGAAATGACGGAGGGATACGAATGGTTTTGGCGAAACCGTGAACGCAATGAACTTGATATAGTCGAAAGAACCATGATAGCTTTTAAAAGCAGTGGTTTAGGCTCTACATTTAAAAGTTGTTTTTCAAGAAAACCGAGTGGTTTTGAAACCGTTCCAACGATTTAGGTTTGGTTTGTTTTTCTTTGAATTAATCATTTAATGTTGTCCCATCATTTAATCCTATCATTGCAGAAAGAAATAAAAATACAACGTACGCTTATGCCATCTACATTCGCCACGGGGCCCCGTCATGCACCGTTAGGTTACTTAACTAACGACAGAGCGGGGGCGATACTAGTGCGGGTGCAAAACATAAGCAATGTTTATTATATATCATATATATATATATATATATATATATATATATATATATATATCCATTCGTTTCACGTAATAATAGGCATTCCAGATCACAGATGAACATATTGGATATACTAGGAATTCCGTGTTTCGTTTAAGCCTATAACGAAAGATGGATTCCACGGTCGTGATGAATAGCCAAACCCCACCCTAGACCCCTACGGGTGAGGAAAACTACCCGCTAAATTCCCGAAGTGAAGCATCCCCCCTCAATGAGATAGGTAGGCCACTCGGTACTTCAAGAACCCGGTAGTTTGTGCACCCCATCTTGGGGCTACCCGAGGTGCAAGAAACAGTAAATAAAATAATACAACTGTGGCTACAAACTCAACCCAGATGTGCCCCACAAAATAATATTACATCACTTTACAAATTACATGAATGAAAGAAATGAAAACGCTCTTCTCACATCCTCCGGCTATTCATCCACGACGATCCAATAATCCATATCCACAAATCATCAACACAGTATCACAGATATGTGCAATCCCCACTAATCGACGTATAGCGATTAGCAGACGTTTAGCATCATATATACAATCACAGAATCTCACTTAGCCAAGAACTTTAGAATTTCGATCGATTAACAAATCTGTGTCTACCCCATGCATACTCCAGTACACAAACAAATCTGGGCAGAAACCACATATGCCAAAAATCACAATTCTATCATAAAGACCCACTGAACAAAATCGGAGCAACTCGGCCTCGACTCGGACGCGGAACCGCGGCAAAACACACTGTTCTGCCGTGCTTTCACGGTGGTCTTGGGGAGTTACTTCCTCGTTTTTCTTCTGTGTTCTTAAAAAACCTTGCTTGTATTTTTAAAGCCACTGAAATAATTTTTTTTGATCAGTTTTAAAAAATGACAGCAAGCAAGGTCTCGAATTGTGATTTCGTGCAAAGTTTTGTCGATCAAAGTTATAACTACTTGCTAACGAGCTAGTTAAGGTTTAGTAGACTCTGATACCACTGTAAGTCGATGTCGCGCACCCCACGCACTTATGGGGAGGCCGAATTTACAAAAAAACGATTTTATATGCTTTGGAACACCGACTAAACTCCAGGATCATTACGGAAACCTTAACTAGCATATCTACTTAGAGGTTTAGCAACTCGGTAAGAGTGTTATACCTCTATGTATAAGTCCTTCGGTTCTTATTCTCCTACTCCTTGAGCTCCTCGAAAATTGGATCAAGCTTGCAACGTCGGTCTCCTCGCGTCAAAGACGATCCACCCGAGAGTATGTACTTTGAGCTTCAACCTCTAAATTGAGATAACTAGGGTACCTAGTTCGCTAATCTAAGTAGCCTAGATGATGTAGAGAGTGATTATGGATTGATTTGTCTCAAGAACCATAGGTTTTTCAACACATGAGTGCTTTTAGGGTTGAGGAAGAAGAAGAGAAGCTTGGAGGAGAGAGAGTGTCGATGATGATAATGATATGAAGATAGCTAATGTTGATGACTTTGAAGCAAATAATAAATCAACAATTATATCAAAATGCCACCATGCCTCAATAGTCTTCTCATGAATCACCAAGTAGCCATGCTTCGTTTATTGCCAAGTAACACCTCACACCTCCACCTCATTAACCATTTAACGAAATGGATTAATCCACAAATGAGGTGTTTTATTCTAGAAGCACTCTTGCACAATTACAAGAATACCCCTCACCGTATATACATACCCGTATTCGTATTCCGAAAAATACGAATACAAAGAGACGAAAACACTTCAATAATCTAATATTAGGATCTGGCTTAAACCAAAACCCATTAGTATTATCCGTCCGAACATGATCCGTGTAGCCAGTACACGTATATGATCGAACCCTGCTGTAGAACTATATAGCCTCCACATAGTTTAGCCCGAAGCAGGGAAACCCTCTGTGTGGGACTCTAAAGACTCGACAGTACACTGGCAGTGGGTTTAACCACAAGCACGTCAGCAGTACTAGCTGCACGTAACGGCTACCCAGGTATCTGTCAATAAGAAGGCCGATGAGCAAACTCATCAGAACTCATACCGAGCCTCTCTGTGACAATCTCAGCACAGTCTAGTCTGTTCGTCTAAGAGTATTGCATATCGGTTTTAGGAGGGCGGTAACCGTTAGACCCCTAATAGCGCAATAAGTCATGTCAAAGTAGAGCCTAATACACCCTGAGAAACTACTGGAGTACCTACCAGTAATTCTCGCTTGCCCTGGCCAGGGACTTTGTGTAATGGCTTTCCAAACACAGCGCGATATCAACCCCAAATACCGGGAGAGACGATCCTATCTAACCATTACTGCCTCTAAGTGGTTCGGGACTGCACCCAACTACTACCTGTTTGCACGATTCTACTAAGCCGTGGTAGGATAGTAATCTAAGAACAGTGGGAACACACTCAAGACGAAGTAGTGATATCAAGTCAACGGACTAATCTGTACTCATGTCACCTAGGAACTACTACCTAACGATATGTATAATACCAACCAGCAATTCTCATCGATTCCTGTCCAGTGTAACTCATAACTTAATGAGCACCTACATACTATCTCCTCTACGGTGTACCAATGGCTGTAGGACATACCATCTCCCTTGCTGGGATGAGAAGCGTATACACTAGTCTACTCTGGAGTATTGATGCCCCGTCTCGATAATCCTATGACTAGAGACCTATGTAAGGATGTGCTTATAAACCACCCAGCCCCCACTAGTGTGACTGCCATCACAACGCTGGTAGTCAAGCAAAGATCCTAAGGGCTCTACCAATATGTATAAGAGATATGCTAAAAGAAACACATGCATGTATTAAGGTAGAAACAAACCAAATAGTATACTACCATATTGAGCAAGACTGTTATTATATTTGTCTATATCCCAAGCTTCCAAAATATAATATACAAACCAGAACTATAGAATAATAGCTTCTAGGGCATATATCACTAACGGAATGTACGTATATGCCAACAACATTGCCATGGGGTTCGCGGACTTCATTGTAAGGTTTCTTTACTTACGACAGTGCATAGGCAAGACTAGCACGAGTGCAAAACATATACAACATTTATATATATCATCACATGCAGGTAATAAGCATCACAGAGAAGCGATAAATAAGATGGAATAGCGGATAAATAAGGATCCCCGTGTTTCATTTGAGCCACAAATGAAAACTAATGTTTCTCGGTAGTGTGGATAGCTCGAACATCACCTAAAATAAAAAAAACCCTACAAGCACAGCAAGCTACCCGTCAATTCTAGAAGTGAGGCGACCATCACTCAATGACATGAGTGGGTCACCCGCCACTTCAAGGAATCTGGTAACTTGTGCACTCCACCATGGGTCTATCCTAAACCCTTACAAGTACGGCGAATAACCAGCCTATTCTAGAGCGAGGCGGCTCAAACTTGCCACTGCGAGACGACCACCTAGTCATACTCTAGAACCCGGCTATTCGAGCACTTCTCCATGGGTTATCCTAATACAAGAATGAATATACAATGATAATATCGACCTCAATCCAGTCGTGTTCTAATAAAAGAATATACATCAAACGGTAACGATGGCTACAATCCAGCCGCTTGTCCTGAATAAGCGAATATAAAAATATTCTATGAAGAAGGGCTATCCACAATGACTATCCGATAAGCCATTGCAAGATATACATCATCACGGCGGAAGCAAGTATTTGAAACCTCGTCTAATCGACCTATAGCAATTAGAGGACGTATACAAACACATATACAAAACACAAAAATATAAACGATGCAAAAGTTTCGATTTAAAACTTTCTGTGTTGCCCAAATACAAAGATAACATTAAATGAAATCTGGGCCAAATAAAATATTACCAAAAACCAAGTTTTCATGAAAGAAAGCAACTCGAAACAACTGGGGACCAGAAGCTATAGAAAAACCGACCAAGTCGGTATTTTGGACAATTCTGGCGATTTTGTCTTTGAATTAGGTCCTCGTGTTTCTCTTCAAGTTCTTATATCTCATGACAAGATCTCTGCACTTGTTTAAAAAAAAATCAGAGATCATAAAAAAATCCACAGAAACTTTGGTTTTGAGTTTATCAAAACATGAAAATTTTTAGTTTCAAAATGTAAATATCATCTAAACGAGTTCTGGTGTTTGGGTGGCTCTGATACCATATTGGTAGACGATCATGCTCATGCCGCAAACTTGAGGCCAAGGTGGAATACAAAATAAAATTTTTAAAGACAAGAGCACGAACTACTACGACCTAGAATCGAATCCAAACACTATTGTTGGGAAACCACCCGCGCGCGCAAACGCGTATGTTTGGAAATTGAGATTGTTTTTAAGAAAAAAGGATTGCGCACGGGAGATCGTTCTCGTTTTAAAATTTATAACCGCAAGTGCACGGCGAGTTGTAGCGAGCCGGCAAGTACGGGTCGATCCGTAGGGAATTGTGTATTAAGTATTGTTGTTTAAGGTTCAAAAAATTAACAAATAGTTTGGTTGTCACAAAATTATAAAAGAATACGAAAACAAAGAAAAGCAAGAAAACAAGTTAAGAGAAATGGTTGTGGCTTTGGTTTGGATGGTTGAATCGCGACGTTTCCTTCTACACTCTCTTGATCATGAATTGTCCATTCCTTACTTGTCGAAGCGGTTGCGAGGCACAAGTCGTCAAATTCCGATATTCACCGCAAAGAACGAAATAAGTCTGTTTTGATCACTTACCGTTTGTATGTCCGAGCTTGGGGGTATCAACACTAAACACAAGGGTTAGCAAGTATACCACAACAACAAAAACACAAAGTGGTTAGTGAGAGCAAATGATTTTAATATTAAGTGTGCTAAGTGTTTGTGATGGTATATGATATATGAAACTAAAAGATTTGTCAAGTCTCTTAATCACAAAATATCATATCCAAACTTAGCAAACTTAACACCAAATTGATTCTAAGCTTAGGCTTGCAAGATGGAGTTTGTGGGGAGAATATGGTATGTGATGAAGTTACAAGGTAACCATGGAATCAACATACCATATCAACCCATTCCAAGTTGCAATACTAAGTTTATAATCTCATAAAGCACATAAAACAATCACAAGAAGTGAAGGAGGCAAAGCCTTTCATCTCACTTCCTCACCAATACCACAACCAAAGAAATTAGTTAAGCATGGTAAAATAAAAGCAGGTAAAGAAAAGAAAGCAAGAATAAAACAATAACAAAAGCAATATATTAACACTTGAAGAAATAAGATACAAGATTTTGGTAGCTTGTTCAACCTCCTTAATGAAGCTCTCCAAAGAGAGTTTCAAGTGGGAAGAAGAAGAAGAAACCAAGTGAAGTTCACTCACCCTCAAGCCAAACCAAAAATACAAAACAAACTATGAAATATACATGAATGAGAGAATATACATCAGAGAGCTATTCCCTTTCCCACTGATCTGCTTTTATAGGCACAAAAGAGGAATAAAAAAACAATAAAAATAAGCTGACTTGGCAGCAAGGGATAGACAGAGAAAAGATAGGGTCCATTGGGGCTTGTACGGCCGGCGAGCTCGGATCTCGTGGGGGTCTCGCCGGGTCAAATCCGAGGAGTAGGGCTCGTGTTTGTTGTGAAGTCTTGTGTGCTCTCCACAATCACTCTGGTGTTGCTTGCTTTATCTGTTATGACCTGGTTTGCCTTTAGAGTTTTGGAGGGAAACTTGATGTTAATATCACATCACAACTTTAAGCATTCAATGCTCATGTCCCCCCCCCACTTGCTCAAGCCATCAATTGTGTGTGCTATGGGCAGCCCCACCATGGTCCATGTGTCAAATAGTTGTGTGCAACTTGCATTGTGTTGGACCAAAAATAGTGTGCACACATTTATTTACAAAAAGAACTCTTTGGACATCGATCGGTTGTCTGTTCTGTTTGCAGTATCTTCTCCCAAATGCTATATCCGTGATATTGAGTGTGTTTTTAGTGTTGTATCACGAATACCTGTAAACTGTAATTTCTGAGCAGACACTGATTAATAGCACCGATATATAACAAAATAGATAATGAATGAGCGGTATTAAAATGCAGTTTTCTGTGGTGAACAAATACCCCTAAACTTACCTTTTGCTCGTCCTGAGCAAAACAAAAAATCCTAACCTCACTTTCGCAGGGAACGCAATTGCACTGAGCACGTGCAACAAGCCGTTAAACCTCTAGGTGTCCCTAGTAGGAGGAGTGCTGTCTCCTGAGGATTTTCAGCGGATTACACCTACAAAATCCCGTCAAGCTAGTTTCATAAGTTAACGTCGATTTTACTCCTACAGTTTAGTATCTAAGTTAGAAATTCTATCATCCTAAATTAGAAATATTCAACCCTTATGTTTCACACCTCCTGTCTATTTACGCTCAGATCCTATACGTTTTTACAGTTTAGAAAGATATTGGTATTTCTTGAGTTTTCCTTCTAAAGTCCGGTCTCCAATCCGGAATTTTTATCAATCTTTACAGAAAATATAAGTCTTATTTTTCATCCTTATCTTTCCTCCAAATATCGATTGTATATCCCCACGTGTGTGTAAATTTTCACCCCTACACTTAAAAATTCAATTCAAGCAATAGTACCCTTATCTTAATACCTAATACTATTTCTTTTCATTAATGGATGGACGGTTTTTCTCACACATCTTTCATGCGATTATTAATGTTTCTTGAGGCACTAACAACAGATTACTGAATGGATGAGCATAAAGCGTAAATAGCAGTTTCCGGGTCTTGACTTTATTTTTTTCTTTTATTTTTATTTTTCTTTTCAAGACCGGATATATTTTTCAATGATACTCTTATGGTGGTTAGCTTTAAATACCGTTTTTTCTTTCATAGTAGGCTTTCAGGCAAGAGTATTTCTAGGTATCCTCTATTATCCCAAGTTTCAAGGTGCGTGTATGTGCAATTTGTAGGGTATATACTTTCTAAATTTGGACTCAAGAATAGAAACTATTTTTCAGACTTATCTTTCACTAAAGCTTCAATACTTTCCCTTCATCTCGACTTAACTCAAGAACTGAACTCAAGATTACCTATTTCTCAAAAAAAAACTGTAAGGATGTATACTTACCAAGGTTAAATAAAAAGAGGGTTATTTTTAGGGTTTTCAATTGCTAAGACTAGGATTTAGTTATTTTTATAGTATCAACTAAACTTTCGGAATAAAAATCTAAGTTATCTTATTAGCTAACTTGACGACAAAGTTTTTATATTTTTGTTGAAATTTTTCAATTTTTATGGGTTTTTTAATATTCATGCAATGCAGAATATACACATGATGTAGTGCTCATCCCCAAACCTGAGTTTTACGATGTCCTCATCGTTGCCCCCTTCTCCGGTAGCTAGACTTAAACATCAGGGTGAGAGTTTTATTAAAAGAAAAAAGAAAAAACCTAAGACTAATTACAACATATACAGGTTAAAAGACTGGGTCAGTCCAGAAATTAATACCAGCCACATAAAAAATTTGTCAATATAATGCAGTGGCTGGTAAAAGAATATGTATAAAAAGAAGAAAAAGAATGTGTTAGTTGTTAGTGAAGGGCATGGGCGTGTAAAGGTAGAGATCAGAAGACGTTGAAGATGAAGATGAAGATGAAATTTTGAGGAGGTCAAAGAATTACTTTCTGAATGAATTGAATGTTCAATAAGCACGTGTTGAGTTCCGAAGTCAGGTTCGTTTAAAAACTGGAGTTCATCCGCAAAAAGTTCGGCAAAAGAAAGGTTTCTAGGATGTTCCCAAATTGATTCTGGCTCAAACTCACCAAGAATATTAAGTTCATCCGCAAAAATTTCCTCAAAACTCGACATGAAAGAATATTTTTCAATACTGTCTTCCTCCCTAAGATTTTCCACAATCTTACTCTCATTATTCACAAACTTTCCCAAAATGATTTCTTTCTCATCACATTCACAAACGGGTAGGTAAATGTCATCTAAAAAAGTAGGTTCCCACACTAACGTTTCTTTCGAAACAATATCAACAGGTGATACAAAAATCGTAGGTTCCTGATCTTTGATTTCTTCTAACCTATCCCAACCATACCCGACAAATTCACAAGCTCTCTCATCTAAAATTGGAAAGCAAAAATCAGTCAGTTCAAGAATTTCCTCATCAAGTATTATTTCAGTTAAAACAATCTCTAAATCACAAGTGACAATAGGCTCAGTGGATACCTGAAGGCTAGTGGTGGACTGACTTAGAGAGTTTTCTTGTGTGTCCTGGTAACACTCAGTCAATTCAATCGTATCATCATCTATGAAATCATCAAAATTTAGTTGATCGTTTAACTCTCGCGGGTGACTTCCTAGATGACAGACATTAACATTATTCGGTTCCGATTGACTGTGTTCACTCCCTAGAATCCTTTCAGATAAATGTTTCACGTGTTCCTCAATGCTAGCCAATGATTGGGCTTGAGCAAGAAATAATTGCTCAGACTGTTGTATGAACAGGTTTAGCATTGCAGCTGATTGATTCTCGACCACAGTCATTACTTCAATACCCTTTTCTAGAGCGGTCAACCTAGCATCCATCTGAGTATCATTCCCTAATGATGGTTCAATTGTTTCGGGTTGGAGGGGTTGTGATGGTGGTGATGCTAAAGCAGTCAATCTGTTGACCTCTTTCTCTAAATCCTTAATCATTAGGTCTATGGTTGAAGTAGGACTGGGTTCAGTAGTGTTAGGTGGTAACCATTATCAAAACTCTGGGACGGTTGGCCACCCCCTAGAAAAGGATAATTTTCATGAATGTAGGAAGAATTTTGGTAATTTGTACAAATTAATTGGGATTGAGTATAAACAAAAGAATAAGAATCATGAAAAATTGAATTAAATTGTGTGTCACCCATATTAACAAGAATTCACAAATGTCATTAAAACAAAGATTATCACACCCCTAGCAGTCTATGTTATGCTAAGTCAACTAGACCTGCTCAAGAACCTGATTGACGAAGTACAACTGTGTCGAGAAACAGGCTCAAGATATACGGATCACGAAGCCAGATAAGTGCAACAGATAATGGGAGGTTTTCCAACGCTGTCGTGAAGTTCCTTAATTAGATTACCCTTTCTCTTTTTACGGTTGCGTCGTGAACACTTGCCTAGACACCCAGTAAACGATATACCGTTAAGCACAGTTCAAAACGCAGTTAACTTCTCCTAATGAGTGCGAAGTCCTTAAATTCAGATTTCTAATTGATTTTAAATTACTGGGGGTATGCAAGAATGTAGTTTTGCGATTTGTGGGTTACGGAGAAAGGTGATGAAATCCTTTACCGTATCTTGTTTGGTCTTTTTGCCCCTAATTCCGTATTAAGATGCAATGCACAAGAATTAAAAGAATATAAGAAAATCAATTCTTTTTCATTTTAAGTTTAAGCGCTGCAAAAAATACGGTTGGTTCTCTGTTGAATTGGCGGCAAGCTTGTGCGAAGAATCCTGCAAAAGATAGAATATTGGAATGCGTCGGATTTGAGCGAAGATGTTAGAAAATACGTACCGATGTGATTTGGTTTAAGAAAACCCCGTTGAAGTGATCCGAGTCCTTGATTGTTCGCTTGCGCGGGTCAAACTAACCGGATCTTTGGCACTATTCTCCACTAACATTTTGAAATTGAATTTGAATCTCGCTCCGCACGATCGCTGGTCGTAATTCCTAAAAACCTGAAATGTCGGAAAATATGATATTTGGTGTCAAAAAGCGATATATCTGCCCCAATTCCTGCACACTCAAAATTACAAAAATCAAACAATACCAATAGGTTACCAACACTGCACTGGAGATCACCAAAAAAGAAAAAACCCAAAATCACATAAACAAGCCGGCGAGCTCGGGAATTACACGGATGTTGCCGGATTTTTCTGAGAGTTAGGTGTAAGAATTTTTGGTGGGATCTCTAGGTTATATTAGTATTCTTATAGAATAACTTGATTTTTAAAATGAATTTCAGGGTGATTGCAGGTTTCAACAACAGAGAGCAAGTTAGAAAAAATGTGTTTTTTTAGTTTTGAAAAAATTAAGTTAGAAATTAGTGAGTTAGTAAGAACCAGAAATAACAATACCTAATGACTACCAACTCCCCAGCAACGACGCCAAAAACATGTTGGGAAACCACCCGCGCACGCAAACGCGTATGTTTGAAAATTGAGACTGTTTTTAAGAAAAACGGATTGCGCACGCGAGATCGTTCTCGTTTTAAAATTTATAACCGCAAGTGCACGGCACGTTGTAGCGAGCCGGCAAGTACGGGTCGATCCACAGGGAATTTTTTATTAAGTATTGTTGTTTAAAGTTCAACAAATTAACAAATGGTTTGGTTGTCACAAAATTATAAAAGAATACGAAAACAAAGAAAAGCAAGAAAACAAGTTAAGAGAAATGGTTGTGGTTTTGGCTTGGAAGGTTGAATCACGACGTTTTCCTCTACACTATCTTGATCATGAGTTGTCCATTCCTTACGTCGATCCCGGCATGAAGCACGACTTGTCGAAGCGGTTGCGAGGCACAAGTCGTCAAATTCCGATATTCGCCGTAAAGCACGAAACGAGTCTGTTTTGATCACTTACCATTTGTATGTCCAAGCTTGGGGTATCAACACTAAACACAAAGGTTAGCAAGTATACCACAACAACAAAAACACAAGTGGTTAGTGAGAGCAAATGATTTTAATTTTAAGTGTGCTAAGTGTTTGTGATGGTATATGATATATGAAACTAAGAGATTTATCAAGTCTCTTAATCATAAAATATCATATCCAAACTTAGCAAACTTAACACCAAATTGATTCTAACCTTAGGCTTGCAGGATGGGGTATGTGGGGAGAATATGGTATGTGATGAGGTTACAAGGTAACCATGGAATCAACATACCATATCAACGCATTCCAAATTACAATACTAAGTTTATAATCTCATTAAGCACATAAAACAATCATAAGAGATGGAGGAGGCAAAGCCTTTCATCTCACTTCCTCACCAATACCACAACCAAAGAAATTAGTTAAGCATGGTAAAAGAAAAGAAAGTAAAGAAAAGAAAGCAAGAATAAAACAATAACAAAAGCAATATATTAACACTTGAAGAAATGAGATACAAGATTTTGGTAGCTTGCTCAACATCCTTAATGAAGCTCTCCAAAGAGAGCTTCAAGAGGGAAGAAGAAGAAGAAACCAAGTGAAGTTCACTCACCCTCAAGCTAAACCAAAAATACAAAACAAACTATGAAATATACATGAATGAGAGAATATACATGAGAGAGCTATTCCCTTGCCCACGGATATACTTTTATAGGCATAAAATAGGAATAAACAAGCAATAAAAATAAGCTGACTTGGCAGCAAGGGATAGACAGAGAAAAGATGGGGTCTATTAGGGCTAGTACGGCCAGCGAGCTCGGATCTCGTGAGGGTCTCGCCGGGTCAAATCCGAGGAGTGGGGCTCATGTTTGTTGTGAGGTCTTGTGTGCTCTCCACAATCACTCTGGTGATGTTTGCTTTATCTATTATGACCTGGTTTTCCTTTAGAGTTTTGGAGGGAAACTTGATGTTAATATCACATCACAACTTTAAGCATTCAATGGTCATGTCCCCCCCCCCCCACTTGCTCAAGCCATCAATTATGTGTGCCATGGGCAGCCCCACCATGGTCCATATGCCAAAAAGTTGTGTGCAACTTGCATTGTGTTGGACCAAAAATAGTGTGCACACATTTATTTACAAAAGGAACTCTTTGGATATCGGTCGGTTGTCTGTTCTGTTTGCATTATCTGCTCCCAAATGCTATATTCGTTATATTGAGTGTGTTTTCAGTGTTGTATCACGGATACCTGTAAACTGTAATTACTGAACGGACACTGATTAATAGCACTGATATATAACAAAATAGATTATGAATGAGCGGTATTAAAATGCAGTTTTCTATGGTGAACAACTAAACAAGTAAACACTAGAAAGAGTTTTAACTACAGGTTAGTAAATACAACCTTTATAGTCGTTTCCTTCATCTTCTATGCCACTTCTTACGCTCCTAGGTCATCGTGAATGGGCTTGGGAGTTGGTCTTTCTCGTCGAAGATGATCCACCTAAAGGAACCCAAACCTAGGCTATGGCTTCACACTAGAAATCATAGTGAAGCAACTAGTGATCAAAACTTGCTAAGAATTGATCACTGGGATGTAGTGGTGGCTAATATCTAAATGTTCTTTCTTTTCCTTTTCCTTTCTCTACTTATAAAAATCAAAAAAGGAGTAAGAAGAAGATCGAGGGTGAAGAGAAAGTAATGAAGCATGGCTAGAATAATCTTTTGTCATTAAATAAAACCCTCACTATTTTCTTTTTCCATCTTTTCTTTAAATGTGAGAATGGGTGGATTTATGACTCACCATGGTGAGTCACAAGCCGACACCATTCTCACCATCACCAGAAGAGATGAGAAGAAAAGAGAAGCCACCTCATTATACACAGTCTTACACACACACACAACAACAACAACTACTGAGCCTTTTATCCCAAGCATGTGGGGTAGGCTATATGAACCAACATGAGAATCATGCTGGATCCAGCACATGAATCCTCTGCCTCCACTCACTCCTATCGAACAATATACTTTCATTGAGGCCTTTGGCAACCATATCTTTTCGTATCACCTCCATCCATGTTTTCTTCGGTCTCCTTTTCGCCCTTTTGGCATTGCCTATATCGAGAGTATCCATTCGTTGAATTGGTGCTTCCATAGGTTTGCGTCGCACATGACCAAACCATCTTAGTCGGTTTTCCCCCATCTTCTTCTCTACAGGTGCTACACCAACTTTTGCACGAATATCTTCATTTCACACCTTATCTTTTATGGTGTTACCACACATCCAACGAAGCATACACATCTCCGCTACGTGCATCTTCTGTGTGTGATGCTTCTTAGGAGCCCAACATTCTCTACCATATAATAAGGCAGGCCGAATAGCGCTCTGATAAAACTTTCCATTCAACTTTAACGGAAAGTTATGATAACACAAAATCTCTGTTGCACTCCTCCATTTCAACCAACTTCCTTGGATCCTTTGATTAACATCGCTATCGATCTCCCCTTCCTTTTGGATGATGGAACCTAGATATCTAAACTGATCACTCGGTGATATCTCTTGACCTTCCAATGTTATACCAATATGATTTTGACTTCTCTGTTTGCTAAATTTGCAATGCATATATGCTGTTTTGGACCTGCTCAATCTAAACCCCCGAGATTCCAACGTTGCCTCCATAACCCCAATTTGGCATTAACCCCGGCTTTCGTCTCATTTACTAGAACAATATCATCAGCGAATAGCATACACCAAGGTCCCCCATCTTGGATAGTTCTAGTAAGCTCATCCATCACGATGATAAATAAGAATGGACTTAATGTAGATCCTTGATGTAAACCAATTGTAATCGAAAAATCACTCGTTAGGTCGCCGCAAGTTCTGACATTTGCCACTACTCCATCGTACATGTCCTTGATTATGTCAATGTACTTGACGGGGACCCCCTTCTTCATCATTGTCCCCCATAATACCTCTCTAGGTACCTTGTTGTACGCCTTCTCTAAATCAATAAACATCATATGCAAATCTCTTCTCCTCTCTCGAAAACGCTCGACAACTTGACGAAGCAAATGAATAGCCTCTGTCGTCGATCGTCCAGGCATGAACCCAAACTGATCCTCTGTTATCTTAATATCCTTCCTTAGCCTGTGTTCAATTACTCTCTCCCAAAGTTTCATGGTGTGACACATAAGTTTTATTCCACGGTAGTTTGAAAAACTATGAATGTCACCCTTGTTCTTGTAGATAAGTACAAGGGTACTTTTCCTCCATTCATTTGGCATCATTTTGGTCTGCCAAATCTTATTAAATAGATCTATCAGCCATTTAACACCTATTTCTCCTAAGCATCTCCAAACCTCAATAGGAATCCTGTCAGGACCAACCGCTTTTCTTGATCTCATTCTCTTCAAAGCTTCTTTAATCTCATGTAGTCTTATCTTATGCATGAAATCATGATTTATATCTTGAGATTGAATGACAAGTCCATCTAAATTCTTAGTAAAGCTCTCATTAAACAATTTGTCAAAATAATCTCTCCACCTTTCCTTGATATCCTCATCTCGAACTAAAACCTTCTGATTTTCATCTTTGACACACTTCACCGCACATAAGTCTCTGGTCTTCCTTTCCCGCATCCGAGCAATCTAGTATATCATTTTCAGCCTCTTTAGCGTCTAATTTCTCGTACACCTCCTTATAGACCTTATCTACACACACATATATATAGACACACGCATATAAATTGTTGGATATGTATGCCCTAGAGGCCTTCATTGTATAGGATGCTAGGGATATGTATGTACATGACAATCTTGCTCGATATGATAGTATGCTATCTGGTTTGTCTTTATCTTAACATGTGATGCGTTTTACTTCGTATTTCATATCTTGTATACATGTTGATAAAGCCCGTAGGATCCTTGCTTGACTACCAGCATTGTAATGGCAATCATATTTGTGGGAGCTGGGCAGTCGATAAGCACATCCTTAAAGTGTCCCTAGTCATAGGAGTATCGAGACTTGGCATCGATACTCCAGAGAAGACTAGTGTATACATATCTAGACCCTGACGAGGGGCGATGGATTGGTCCCACAGCCATTGGTGAGGTACACCTAAGATTGTATACAAGTGCTCACTGGGTATGAGTACAGCGGACGGACTCGCCGAAGACTAGCTAGATGGTATTATACTTAGCGTCAGACAGCAATTATCTGGTGACATGAGTGAAGATATTATGTCGACCTGAGGTCGTCATGTGTCTCGTGTGAGTTCCCACTGTGCTTTGATTACTACCCTACCATGGCTCTACTGAGTCGTGCAAACAGGTTTTAGTTGGATACAGTCCCAAGCCATATGGAGGCAGTGAACGACTGTTGGGGATTCGTCTCTCCCAGTATAGGGAGTCGATGTCGCACAATGATCGTTTGGTTAACACCATAAGTCTCTGGGCAGGGCGGATTGAGAATTACTGGTGGTTGGACCAAAAGATTCTCGGATGGTCTTAAGCCACACCGACACGACTTGTCTGGTTATTAGGGGTCTAACGTTTTCCACCCCCTAGACCATGCATGCGATACTCTTAGACGAACAGACCGGACTGCATGGAGATTGTCATGGACAGGCTCAGTAGGGGTTTAGATGAGTTCGCTCGTCGGCCTTCTTTTTCGACAGATACATAGGTAGCCGTTACGTACAGCTGGTGGCGCTGACGGACTTCTGGTTAAACCCACTGCCAGCGTACTGTCGAGTCTTTAGAGTCCCACACAGAGGGTTTTCCTGGTTCAGACGAAACGATGTAGAGGCCATATGGTTTTACGGCAGGATTCCGATCACATACGTATACTGGCTACATGGATGTTATTCAGACAGATAATACTAGTGGGCATTGGTTTAAGCTGGATTCTAGTATTATATTATTGGATTATTATTATCTCATTGAATACGAATACGGGTATGTATATACGGTGAGGGCATTCTTGTAATTTCACAAGACATGCTTCTAAAAGGAGACACCTCATTATTAGATTTATCTATTTATGCAAATGGATTAATGAGGTGAAAAGTTGGAGATATTTGTGGCATGGTTGAAGCATGGTCAGGTTATTTGTTTATTGCATTTGACTTCACTATTCAAGCATATTTGATTATTTTCTATTGAAAATAATCCATACTCGAATTATTTGACTTAGCCATCCTTCATTTGCCTCCACACCCTAGCTCATTTGCACTTGTTCATTCTTTCTCCATTTTTCCTCTCCTCCTTCTTCCTCAAGCCCTAAACCTCACATGAGTTGTAAATCCTAGGGGTCTTGAGATAAAAAACTCCATTCATCTTTCTATACATCTTCTAAATTGTCTAGTCTAGTAAACTAGACATCTTAGTTACCTCATACTTGAGGTTGAAGTTTGAACCATAGGCTCTCGGGTGGATCATATTCGACAAAGAGAAGACCGGCGATCGAGTTCCATTCAAGCTTTTTAGGAGCCAAGAAGAGGAGAAGAAGAAGACCCGAAGGACTAGAACACAAAGGTATAAATCACTTCATAGTAGATTAGAACCTTTGTTTGTTTTTCTAGCTAGGGCTTGTGGTCGATCTTGGAAGTTTAGTCGATATTGCTTGTTTTAAAATAGTTTTTTGTAAATTCTTCATCTCTACAAACCCTGTGGAGTGTGTGACATCGACTTACATGGTATCAGAGCCACTCCATAAGCCTTAGACAGCTTGTAGCGACGTTTAAAATCCGCCATTTTTGTCGGACACGAACTGCTGACAAAAACAGTCCAGAAAATATTGTTTTAAGATGTTTGCACACCCCGCGGGCTCACGATTTGAATCGAGAAGCCGCGGGGTGGAGCATGGGCACCCCAGGGGATATCATGGGGGGACCCGAGTCCGGGCCTACCCCCCAAGACCACCACAAGGTGGCCTTGGGGGGTAGTGACCCGAGAGCACCCTAAAAGGGTACTCTCGGGTCTGCCTCCCCTTGGGGGCCACCTCGTAGTGGCCCCGGGGGTGGGGTACCCCCTGAGCCCCCGGATCAACAGTTAATTTTTGCCCCTCACCTCTGTTCCCCTAATATTTAATCTAATAAAAGAGCAAGGCTCTGTTGGAATTTAATAAAGAAGTGCCTCACATACTCTCTACAAGGGCGCCAGCGCCAGAGCCAATCTGACACCTCATGTGTTCCTCACACGGGCGTCAATGTGCAAAACACAAAAGAATTTATTACATAAGAGTTAAACTCTTAGATGGCACCGCACGTGCTCCTCACGCAGGTGCCAATATGCAAAGCACATAAGTACCTATCATAAGAATTAAATTTTTAAGTGGTGCCCACGAACATAACAAATAAGCGCTAGCGTCCAAATTCATATCAGTAGAATTAAATTCTATCCCTAATAAAAGTTGAGATATTCTCAGATAAACAGAGCCGTTGGATCAAAAATCCAACGGAGATGATAAATCATCAAAATATAGAATCAAATTCTATTAGGAGAAAACATCTCCCAAATCTTTCTAAATAAGAAAGATACTCTCAGTTGGATCAATGATCCAATAATAAAAAAAATCTATTTTTGGGAATATATTCCCTCAATCTTTCTAAACAAAAAGATTGCTCTCTGCAAAGAAGAGAACCCTTAGATTAAAAATCCAATGGTGATAAAATATCATCGTTTAATAGAATAAAATTCTATATATGGGAAAATATTCCCTCCAATCTTGTTAAAAATAAGAAAACATGTTTTGAAAAACAGAAGTCCTTGGATCAAAGATCCAACGGTAAGTAAAGTTCCCCATTTCAATTTTGAGACCAATTAAATCAATTGGAATCTCTCGATGAAAGATTTTCTCGAAACTGATTAACAATCTTCCTCCACTATATAAATGACCAGAGACTTCAAGTCTCAAGAGGACGGAAAAAAAAGAAGACATAGGGAGAACAGATAGAGGGGAGAAAAATAGACAAACGGAACCTTCTGAGAAAAATACAGTGAGCTCTGGAGAGAACAGAGAATTCAATTCTCAAAGAAGAAAACCTTCTTTCTCGAAACCCTAAGTAAAGAAAGAGATCAAAACATCCCCTTTGTCTATCATATCACATCTAAGGGTTTAACCCTTTTAAAAGAACTTAGTTCTTTTTCTGGATCTGAGATCCTCAAGACAAGTCTCCCATAAGTTGAGAATTTAATTCTCATCAGGAATATCTTGTTCTTAAGAATCAAATATTCAAGGAAGAATAAATTTGAAGAGAAAGAAGATAAAGTCCATAATACTCCAGGAACTCAGTTCCTTCAAATCAAGAGCTAAGTTTCTCTAAAAACACAACCCGAAATCCTCAAAATAGTGATGGTCAAAATACCATTGACAGAGGTTTAACCTCTCTGAAAACAGCAACAGAGATTAAATCTCCATATAAAAAAAACCGACGCCTCACGTGCTTCCCACATGGGTGCCCCCTTTTAACAGCGCCTAGCGCCTCACGTGAAAAACACGCGGGAGCCCAAAACAGAAAGCCAGCGACTCACGTAAAACACACGTGGGCGCTGAATAAAAGTGCTTAGCACTCCACATACCGCCAAAATGGCTGAGTGCTGAGCACTAATTGGGCAGCGCCTCAAGTGCACCTCATGTGGGTGCCATAAAAGTGCTTAGCACTTCATGATTAATCAAAACGACTAAGGTGCTCAACACTCATTAGGCAGCGTCCATGACTGAATGCTTTACATGATATACATGTGAACGTCAGAGCTCAATTAAGTGATTAGCACTTTCACATAAAAAGGGGCTGAACAAACAGAGCCCAAATAAGTGCTTAGCACTTTTGAATGAACCAAAAGAAAAGACTAAGTAGACTACGCCCAAATTGGCTAGGTTTCCGAACTTTTCTTGCAGCTGAGCCCAAATACTCTTTTCCTGGATCTTAAGTAAAATAATGATCCTAAAATGTCGCTAAGTGGATCTTAGTCTCAAATTAGACTAACGTATCCTTAACGAAAACAAATCGAGCCTAAAATGCTCATATATATATATATAAGTTGATCTAAATCTCAAACCAGATTAACGGTCCTTAAATAAACAAACCCAAATCTCAAATATATGTATTTGGACTAATCCGCGCCCTAGGACGACGACATAAATTAGTCTCCGTATACAATCCATGGGCAACCCAAAATAAAACAAACAACATCAGACATGAAGTGAACTGCTGGAGCAGGAGAAAGTGGTTATCACAATGCGGTAACGTAATTAACTGCAAGGGCTTGCGCCTGCAGAGAGAAGCGTCCCCACAATCAAAAACCCCTCATAAAATGAGGAGGAATCTGATAAAGTCTGCTACAACGGTCGCATCTTTCCAAACCTCCGATATATGATGCCATAAATCAACTTAGTATTTTCGGAGAGGTGGATGGATAAATCTAAATAGCATCTGCCCCCAAAATTCAGGCCAAACATCCCAACATCCCGGACCGGTCTTTCGGCGGTGAACAGATTTTGGCAAGTCCGGTGGGACCTTTTTTTCTTTCCACTCCACTCTTCATGTGTCGTGTTTCGCGAACAAAATCATGGTTCGCTATGGTTGCCCTTTGATTCAAGGTACTAAAATTTGCTCTCTTGCTCCTGTGCAAAAAAAATTTATGGCTTCCAACTGCAGAACATGTAACAGCAACACTCGCTCCACCCTAGCTGGAGGAGTGACCTACGGGCCCAACGCGGCCTCTATCTTTTCAATGCCAGTAGGGCAAGTAACAAAAGCCACTACTGGACTATTCTTCGAGACCATATTCCCACCAGTGAGTTTCAGTGCTTCGGTGCCGCAAGAAGAAGCTCCTAAGAGGTCAGTCTTCGATCGACTGGCGACGACAACGGCCCTCTTCAACGGGTCGTCCAAATCTGGTGTCTTGGTCTTCAACAGGTTGAGCCAAAACCGAAACGGGCCCGCAAAAAGGCTCGTAATACTTGAATGGGCTGCCCCAAAACCGATAACCGTCCCAACTCCTTCTACGGGAGAAGTTGTCAAAGGTGCTTCCCACATCAGAATATCGATCTTTGAAATATTGGTCGTTCCTCCTCAAACTCTGCCAAGGACGTCGGTCATTAACAGGTTGACACCAACAACTGTCCCTCAGCAAAGCTGGTGTAACAACCGTGTTTTCTAATACTCAATAAAAGATCTTGTTTTTAGTATCGAGTATTTAACAGTGTTTTTGTTGATGGAATATATATATATATATATATATATATATATTAAGTGATGCGAGTATTGGTTAAAGCATTTAGAAATTTATTTATATGTTTCCGGGCTTAAAATATTTTTATAATGCCCTAATGATTTACATATTTTATTATAAATTAAAATAGTTATTTTCATAATTAAAATATTTTTGAGAATAAAATAGATTTTTAATAGCTATGATAACTAGTAAATATCATAGATATGGAAATATTACATAATTTTAGCCCAAAATCATTTTTAAACTGTAGATAACAATAAAATATATTTTTTTGAATTTTCTCGTATTTTTCACGTATTTTTACAATTTTTTTAAAACAATTTGATTTTTAAATAACAATTAGAATTTTTTTATATAAAAAAATAAATAGAAAAACCGCCTTTGATCATGGACCATTGGATAGGAGATCTAACGGCCCAGAATCATCGGCAGCACCCACGTGGAGGGGACCACGCGAAACAGCGTGATCCCTCACGCGGCCACGTGGCGCGTGCAGACGGCGGCCTTTGAGTCGTTGGATCAAGATCCAAAGGCTGTAGCAGGCTGGCGGCGGCGGCTAAATCATCAGCAATCATTTAGGCATGAATTTTTAGAGAACTTTAACAATTTTTTTGGATTTTATGATTGGGGAAAAGACCCTATAAATTGATACCTTCAAACACCAATTTCTCACACCACGAAACTCCGAAAATTCTGAAAAAATTTACCCAAGCCTTCGTTTCGAAAACGCCGATGCTGTGGTTCCATCCAAGCATCGAGGAAAAATCTAAGTGCGGAGCTATTGAGGATTTAGTACGAGTCTGCATTTCGACCCATCGACATCCAACTCAAACCAAAGGTAGGATCTGCCTCTCTCCACTTGTCTGTCACTTTTCTTATAATGATCTTAGTTTCAAGTCCTAATCCCCAACCTTATATTAAAATGATGTTAAAAATATTTCTGCATGCCTATTGTAGTACCTCTAAATAATAAAAATTTGACCCATACTTAAAATAGTTTAATTAATTACCTCTATATGCGTGAATATTGCATCCTCATCCTATATGGAATATGATATGCTTGATGTTATATCAATCCACCCCTTATATACACACACTTACCCATACTGCCAATAAGATCTCGAAATAGGTTACTTCCATAAAATACCATCATTTTATTAAAATGTTGTATATATTTAAAATACCCATATGAGATAAGATGTTTTGAATAGATACTTTAGACACACTAAAACGAAATGTTTTTGCTTGCACTTTTATCCACCAACTACCTCAGCTTTGTTAAAATCCCTTTACCTTTTGAAAGGGGATAATACTAAATCTAAAAAAATAGTGCTATGTTTTTTCAACTTAACCCTTTCACTTAGAAAGAATATTTTTAGTATATTTTTCTTAGTTTAATAACTAAGGTTTAATAAGATACCCTAATAGGGAAATATTTTACATGAATCACCCCGTGGTTACTAGAAAATCGTCCCTGAAAAGGACGCAAATCCTACCGCCCATGTGCAGCGGTTGTCAACGCGGAGTTGTTCTTGTAGAATGTTACCCTTAATAAAATACCCTAATTAAATAGGATAATGTTTTACGTAAATACCTCGTGGTTGATAGACAATTGTCCCTGAAAAGGACAAAAATCATGCCGTCCATGTGCAGCAGTTGCCAACATGGACGTATTTCTAAAATGTTACCTCCAAATAAACACCATAATTTTATAAAATTATTAATTACAATAAAATACCTTAATCCATCCTAAAAGGATATAATTTCATTTAAATACCTTGATCTTTACTAAAAGGTTATTTTCAAATAAAACCATAACCTTTTTAAATGATATTTTCCCAAAAAGAATGCCTAAAACTTTATTAAAAGAAAATTTCAAATAAATACCATAATCTTTCATTAAAAAGAGATTTTCATTAAAATACCATGGTTTTTCCCAAAATGATAATTACTCTAAATATGATGGTTTTCTTATAAAAAAATAACTATCATTGAACGCTATAATCTTTTTAACCAAGCATTCTAAAAAAATGATATGATTCACCTTACAAACTTTAAAAGGTAACAAGATAAAATGAGTGGTTGTGGAAGACCATGTTAAATGAGATCAACTGTTTAAAATACAGGTTATAACATACATGACACATGATACGGTTAGAGTTAGAATGCGTAGACCTAAGTATAGAATACTTATATATGAGGATCCCTGCAGACGGGGTGAACAGTCCAATGTATGAACAACTACTAACCCGATTTTCGGGCGAATACTAACCCTAGTTTGGGGATGAATGGTCCAACATGTGTAAAAATACTAACCCGATATTCGGGCGAATACTAACCCTACTTGAGGGTGAATAATCCAATATGTGGATGACATACAATGTGGAAATTCCATATCTGGATGTATACACACTAACTCTAATTCGTCAAAAACTTTATATACTGAATAACGAGGATGGGTAATTTGTTTAGGCAAGGAGATGCAGAACTCGGATTCCCCTGCTACTCGATCATGATCCTAAAAAGTGAAACAGTACATTTCACTTCCCCAGTTGTTGTTCCGTGGCCACAACGGAATAATCTCAAGTATCTGGACCCTTGTTTAACAAACTAATACGACCTTTTACCTGATATACACTTCATACAACATACTCATATTCGCATATACCTCTATCAACATGTCTTGATTTTATACACCTCATACCTTTATACCCTTTTACTTCATTTCTGCACATATATACCCTACTTTTATATACACCTGTTCGTTTCTATACTTTTACTTCCTTATGAGGCAATCATACCAGAGGATAACTCGCTGACAGACTCTCCTTTTCCCTCTCATTGGAATGTCCGTTAGATGAGAATGAGTTTTATGATGAGGATCAAGGTGTGGAGCCAACTAATCAAGATTACGCAGACTTGACGACGGAAGATTAGCTAGTTTCTCTTTTTTGTGTTACCCACTTATTTAGGACTTTTGCTGTTCATCGCTGTATTTAAACTATTTAGTTTATTTTACTCCTTTTGGGATGTAATAAAGTTTGGTTGATGGAAATAAATGCCTTTCGATTTTATTATTTTGTTTCGGTACACATCATGCATGTTATGGATATTTATATGCTTAACATAACTGTATTGAATAGAGCACCTTCAATACAGTTAGGTTGCGGATCATGCCACGTCACCCGTGTTCCCGCCAAAATTTTCGACCAAGAGCTATTTGTTCTCTTATAACCCTTAGCATATAGGCATTGAAAACACATAACTAAGGGCCAAATAGGCCTCACGTGTAAAACACGTGAGCGCTCATATGCAAAGCATATGAACGCTGAACATAAATAAATCTAAATAGCCAAACAGGTCTCATGTGTTAAACACGTGAGCACTCAAATGAAAAGTATATAAGCGCTGAACATAAACAAGCTAAAAACCACACCAAGGGTCACGTGTTAAACACGTGAGTTCTCTTACCTCTCACATGCAAAGCATGTGAGCGCCCTAATTTAAAATCTTTCTAATATGGAAAGATCTTTCTCTAACAGAGAATTTTAGATTTAAAATCCGATGGTGATAAAATATCACCAATTAAATCATCTAATAGAATTAAATTCTATTTGGGAAATATTTTCCTGATCTTCCTCAAACTAGAAAGATCTTCTCTGTTAAACAGAGAACCTTTGGATCAAAAATCCAACGATGATTATCTGCTAGAATAAAATTCTATCATAGAAAAATATTTTCCTAATCTTGTTAAACCAACAAGATATTCACTTAACAGGATTAAATTCAATATTTATAATCTTGTTAAACTAACAAGATATTCATATGATAAGAATAAAATTCAATGTTAGAATAAAGTTCTAATCTTTTTAAACTAACGAGATATCCATATGATAGAATTAAATTCTATATTAAGAAAATATATTTCTGATCTTGTTAAATTAAAAATATATGATAGAATAAAATTCTAATCTTATTAAAACTAACAAGATATTCATAATCTTGTTAAACAAATAAGAATCTTCTCTGCTAAACAGAGCCTTTGGATTAAAAATCCAACGGTGAATAAAATTCACCGATTGATCTAAAAGATCATGGAATCAATCATGATCTCTCAATAAGTGATTCTCTTAACAAATTGATTCTTGTTCTTCTCGTATAAATAGGAGCGAGGAGAGGAGGAGAAAGACACACATAGAGAGGGAAAGAAAAATACAGAGAGAATTTAATTCTTTAAAAGGAGGAGACCACCTCAGAAGCATTCCAAAAAGCTCCCACAAAAACAAAAGAGAATTTAATTCTTAAACAAAGGGTTTAACCCTTCAAGAAAAAGAACTTAGTTCTTCCTCTAGTTGAGGACTGCAGAAGCAGATCTCCCCATAAGTTAAGAATTTAATTCTCATCGGGGAGATTCTGTTATGCAGATTCAAAACTTAGGGGAAAGAGCTAAGTTCAAAGAATTTAATTCTTACAAAAGTAGATAGGAATTGAATTCCTTTGATAAAACTAGGGTTTAACCCTGTAAAAAGAATTTAATTCTTATAAAATAAGAGACTTGATATTCTCTAAACTCAGATCCCAGCATCGCTAAATATGAAATCAAAATCACCATGGACATAGAAGGAAAGATTGGTGATGCATTAGTGTTCAACACTATAACGAAACCTCACGTGTTTCCCCACGTGAGCACCTCTGATGAACAAAAAAGAATGGCTGAGACCGAGTCACGTGTTTCACACGCGGGCATTTAAAATAAGAACAAGAAGTGTCTTCTAGGGCAGTCACGTGTTTTCCACGCGACCCCCAATCAAGTACTCAGCACTTATAGACCCAAAAACAGCGCTCACATTTTGAGGGCACCTCACGTGTTCACACGTGAGCAACACAGGAACCAAGTGCTTAGCACTTAAAAAAAAAGAGGGAAGTAAAACCCAAAGAGGTAGTGCCTAACTTTGGGTCACCTCACGTGCTCATACGTGAGAGCCACAGGAATTAAGTGTTTAACACTTATATATAAACGGGGACTTGAACCCAAATGTGCAGCGCCAACTTTGAGATGCCTCGCGTGCCACATGTGAGCGCCCCTAAAATTCAATGTTTAGCACTGGTTTAGAGCCACGCGTGGGAACACATGAGTGCTGAACGTATACTAGTGCTTAGCACTATAAGAAGTCAACTTCAGCCTCAAGTTGGCTAAGTCTTCCTGAGATTAAAACATCTTGGATCTCCCAATAGACCGAGCCTCTATGCTTATGACTTCTCAAACTAATGACTCCTCAATTGATAATGACCAGAACGATGTTCATCCCATATCTCCTAAGTTAATCTTAATCTCCTAAAAATGACTAATGATTCTTAGATGGTCCACCATGATCTTTTCCCTCAGGCACGGGAATCGGTTCAAGGGTACATCTCTCCACACCTCTGATATATGTCGTTGTAATTCCTCAACATCTTTAGAGAGGTGGCGGGTCCCGATGACCAACAACTACTTTCACTGATGCACTTCCAAACTGACGTACACGCCTCAAATCGGACCGTGCCCTAAATTGAGCACACCCCATATCACCACCGTTCACTCCGTCATATAACAAATACACATGCACATGAGATGAACAGTAGACCGTAACGTACTTAAACTAAACCCCCACCTCAAAAATGGTGATCTACGGACCGAAACGTCCTTAAACTAACAACAGACCGTAACGTCCTTAAACTAAACCCTCACCTCAAAAATGGTGATCTACGGACCGAAACGTCCTTAAACTAACTACGGACCGAAACGTCCTTAAACTAAACCCTCACCTCAAAAAATGGTGATCTGCGGACCGAAACGTCCTTAAACAAACTACGGACCGTAACGTCCTTAAACTAAATCCTCACCTAAAAAATGGTGATCTACGGACCGAAACGTTCTTAAACTAACAATGGACCGAAACGTCCCTAAACTAATACAATAGAGCCCAAATGCTCTCTTGTTGGATCTGAAACAAAAATGATCCTAAACCCTGTTAAGTAGATCTTAGTCTCAAATTGGACTAACATATCCTTAACAAACATTTAAGTTGATCTTAATCTCAAACGAGATTAACGATCCTTAAATCAAACCCAACCCAAATCTAAGAATATACGGATTTGGACTAATCCACGCCCTACGGACGACAACATAAATTAGTCTCCGTATACAATCCACGGACAACCAAAAATAAAACAAACACACACAACACGAAGTGAACATCTGGAGCAGGAGAAAGTGGTTATCGCTATGCGGTAACGTAATTAACTGTAGGGGCTTGTGCCTACAGAGAAGAGCATCCCCATAACCAAAAACCCCTCACAAAGGAAGGGGAATCTGACGAAGTCTACTAAAACGGCCGCATCCATCCAAACCTCCGATATACGGTGCCATAAATCAACTTGGCATCTTCGGAGAGGTGGACGGATAAAACCAAATAGCATCTGCCTCCAAATTCAACTTTAGATAATTCGGCGGTAAACAGATTTTGGCACGCATGGTGGGACCTTTTCCTCTTTCCACTCCACACTTCGTGTGTCGTGTTTTTCCGCGATCAAATAATCTTGGTATATATGTTTGTGGTTGCCTTTGGATGATGGGATACTGAAGCCGGTGTTTCGTCTCTATGAAGAATGGCGTTTGCTTCCACCCTAGCAACTCAGACTCTGTCATATCTGGTGGAGTCAAGTATGGGCCACTTGCAATCTCAAATCTTTGCAATCCGGCCCTTTAAGAAATCAACGGGCTTCTCTTTGGGCCGATACTCCCACCTCCCACTCTCGGTGCCTCAACACCGATGGAGGAAGCCCAGGGGAAGTCTGTCTTCCACAGGCCGGTTCCCCAAGCTGCAGCATTGCCGACGGAATCAGTCCTCAAACAAATGGCACCTGCCAAGAACCAAGGTCGACGTAGGGGCAGAATATTCAAGTTCTCAAAGGAAACAGGGGGCAGGCTCGGCCATATCCCAATGCTAATCAAATCTCGGCTGTAGGAAACGGTCGACATCGATATCGGCATCATACAAAATGAGCTGGGGGCAGTTCTCCGTATGGTCCTGTTTCAACCCCAGTGGTGAATGTTGTTGTTCCAACCGGGAACAACTTCAAACTGTTGCGAAGGGTCAGACAAAATTCTCCCACCGCAATATTTAAGAAATATCCGCAATCCATGGAGATCCCACGAGAGCAGAAATCAGTTCGCTCCCTAAAACAACTTTCCTCATCTATATATAAGGTGTGGAAGCAGGTGAAGGATTCTGTCGTCAACCGCGGCTCTTTCCCTAGACGTCAGCCAAATTCTAACAAATCCCCTTTCAAATAAAAGGGGACTCATCCCAAGATGGATCCTGATACAGCGGTTCTTCCGAAAACCTAAAGCGGGTTCTCACAAAAAAAAGAGGCCTAATAAAGCTTAAGTGTCCGGAGTAAACTCCAAAGGCTAAAACTCCAAACACCCCAAGCCTGGGGGCATGGCAGTTTATATAATCCATATGGTGAAATCCAAAGACAAAGTTCGAGCTTCTACGAGTCACCGACCTCAAACTCGGTCCCTGGAAAAGGTTCAACTGCAATGTGAAAAGCTGCAAGAGATGCTCGCTCAGACGGCGGCAAGGAAAATCCCGAGGACGCACCCGAAGAAAGAGTAGAGAAGGAGTCGGATATTGATTTCCTAAAGCGCGCTCTGAAAAAGAGAGATGAAGAAGCGGCAGACATGTCCACTAAAATGAACCGGATGGCCCTTCTGATTCAGAATATGGCTAGAATGATGGTTCAATCGGAACCACTGGCAAATGAACCGCCGATAAGGATGACATTTCAAATCCTCTGCAAACCTCATCAACGGCTGAGGAGGAAATGATTCCTAAAAGAAAAGCTGGTAACATATATCGTTCAGCAAGTCAAAACTCACTATGCCAGTGAAGCATCAAATATGCCAATCAAGACTGATCGACCGTATCCGGCGTGCTACGATCAAATACAGCACCCGGTATAGGGAGTTGATGTTGTGCTGTGTTCGATTGGCTATAACCGGAAATCCCTGGCCAAGGTTGCTGAGATTTATTGGTAAGTATTATCAGTAGTTTCTCGAACTATTATAGATCTCAAATCGACACAACTTATCAAGCTATTGGGGTCTGACGTTTACCACCCCTAGGCGAGATATGCAACATATCAGACGACGAGACCGGACTGTACGGGAGTGTTACTGATTGGATTCACAGGAGAATGTACAGGCTTGCTTGTTGATCTTTTGAGCGCTCAATACCTGGGTAGCTGTTACGTTTAGCTGACCGTTTGCAGCTTGTCGGTGTTTGATATGATCATCACCTACTGCCGGCGTATTGACGATTCTTTAGAGTCCTACACAGAGGTTTCTTGGCTCAGGCAAAACAAAGTAGGAGCACATATGTGATATGTGCGGGACCGAGGATAATGCGGTATGTGATACCGTATTGGATTCTCATGATATGAGATATCGGCCGGGTATATGTGATATAGCCAGGTCATCGTATTAGTCGGTTATATGCGATATAGCCGGATTGTCGGATCAAGTGTTGATTCGATAATTTAATGTATAATAATATATATGATATATTAAATTACATTAACTAATATTAGCTCACTAAAAGATTCTTTTTCTCACTCGGGTAATACATTGATATATATGTGATATATGTTAATTGTATTATTTTATTTTGTTACGATAAATATTATATATGTGATATATAATATTGTAACATGATATGGTTATTAATGCAACATGTTTTGTGGAGTTTAAACATCATTAGGGTTTGGATTAGGGTTAAGACTTCCAGTAGATTCTAGAAGCTTTTCTTTTGTCTTGGAAAAGATATTATGCTTGATATTTTCAAGTGACTCACTTTTAACCCAACCCAAACCTTAGCCCTAGTTAATTCTCTATATGGGTTTAGTTGACCATGGTTGCATTATTCATCATATTTATCTTTTCATTATTCATCACAAAAGACTTCTAATGATTATTCATCTTCTTCTTCCTTCTTTCTTTTCATGGAAAAAGCTTACTAGATTTTTTCCAAGTGATGATTATGTGTGAGAAAAAGATTATAAATAAGAGCTAAAATCCTACTTCATCATTCTCATCTACCCTTGCCCTTTAGATGAGAGTGTTCACTTCATTTAGTGAGTGTTAGCCTGTGTTAATGAAACTTCAAGGTAGATCATCTATGTTATCGAAGATCGGAAGCAAGACTGCACCTTTCTCTTCGTGGAGCCTCTCGAGAGTCCGGAACACGATGATCGCAGCGAAGGGACCACAACACGGAGCTTATGAAGTGAAGAACCGGATATACAAAGGTTGTAATCCCTCTCACTTAGTGTTAAAGTGTTTAACATGCTTGTTTTCGCATAAACCCTAGTTTAAAGATCCGGCTTTGGGTTGTTCGGCACGGATAAAAATTTAATCGGGCATGGTTGATGCCTCGTAGACCCTTGTGCGCATGCCCAGCAACCCTACAATGGTATCAGAGCCAAGCTAGAGCTTTAGGCGAAGTCTGAGAGAAGTTTAAAGTCCGATCGAACCCCGAAACCCTAATTTGAACCCTTCTCTGGATAATTTTAAAAATGTTGATTTTTTCTGTATTAAAAATTCTCAGAAAATTAAGCAGGAAAAACTAAGAATTACTGTGAAGTACGGACCTGTAATGTGCTGATTTGACCGCGGAACCGTGGCGGCGGTTCCGCGGCCAAAATTTTGAATTAGTCCCTGGAACTTCATATATTTATTCTTAGGTCCTTTTTTGTCTTTTCTGGTAATTTTTTAATTCCACTCAAATGTTGAGTTTTCTAGGGTTGTATTGGGGACTCGTTGATTCGATCGGATAATTTAACTTTGTTTAGTTTGTCCGGGTAATTTTTAGAACGTGTTAAAAAGTTTGGCCGGATATCAATAACTCACTTTTTCCCCTGCCAGAAAATTTCCATGTGTTGGATTTTTCCGTTGTTTAAGAACATTCTAAGTCGTGCAAGTAACGCGGTGGACCCTCTAGAAGACAACAAACCTTAACTCGATTATGTGACCATCTTGAACTGCCTCTAAACCTTAGGGTTTGGGCCAGTACGGCGTGCCACATGTGAGGCATTGGCTTGACCCTTCTTCGGCTGGACCATTGGTACTGTGGCATGTGATGGATGTTTTTAAACTAATTTCAAGTGTTGAGAACTATTTGGGAAAACTTGGGTGTTTGATTATTCGATCGGAAAGTTTAACATTGTCTATTTATCTGGAATGTGATACAATAATTGGAATCCACATGTAGTTATGAGATAACTAATTTGAATGTTATAAATCTACCACTTCAGTCTTAGGTGATCGGTTGCCACGGAATTTTGATGTGATCAAAAGTCCGTCGCAATCACGTAGCGTACGCGGATACTCGCCGGGTAAACTAAATAGACAGCTACGCCTCATAGCCCCGACCAAGTGACTATAGGAGAACCCCGTCGCCAAAAGCATCCGTTTGGGTGCTCGCGGCAGCAGTGTTCCGCCTTAGTGCACTTCGTCGACGGCATCCGGGGGTGCGGCCGTCTGCTAAAATTTGCGACGAGCATTCGATCAGCATGTCGGGAATCTTATTGAATTGCCCGACTTGATATTGAAAAGAGTTTTCGATAATGAGACTAAAATGCGTGGTTTATAATTGTTAGGCATGCGATATCTAAGGAATTCATTTGGTTAGGCATGCGATGTCTAAGGAGGTTGCGGATTCCAACTGTTGTAGTTTTACACTTTCTTTTCTGTGACCGTAAGCGTAGTATGTGGTGTATCGCCGGCTTCGTTGCTATACATCAACGACAATCGGAATACGCATACTTGCTTACGTTGATGATATGAGATATTATGTGTTGCCGTGATATGTTATATTAGATCATCACGTTCTGAATAGCCGGGGGTTTTATATGAGATGAGGTTTTTTTTTTAATTTTCATTCATGTAAAATTCATATGTATGTAATATTCTTTTATTGGGGCACTTCTGGGCTGAGGATGATGTCACCATTGTATATTATTTACTTTTCCGCATTAGGTAGACCCAAGGCGGGGAGCACAAGTAACCGGGTTCTAGGGTCCAATAGGAGACCATCTCGAGGAGTCGAGACCGGGTCTCCTAACCCTAGAATTGGCAGTGTTGCTTGCCGCTCTCGTAGGGGTCTAGGGATGTGGGTTTGGCTATTCATTGCGACCGTGGAATCCATGTTTTATACAGGCTCATATTGAAAACACGGACGTCCTAGTATATTCAATATTTCATATATGTTTCTTCTGCTGCAATGTTTTGTGATGAGATCATATTACTGCCTGAGACGAATGTTTATATTATATATATGAGATATATGTTATATTGCAGATTTCGTTTCAAATCTGATGCTTGTGAAGTATAATAAAATGGGACTTCATTAATGAGATTAATGAAATAAAAGAAACCTAAAGATGTTGTAGAAACTTGTTTAAAAACTGGTAGCTCTAGTTCTTGCTTTGCATAGCGGTGTTCCTTGTAGAACATCCAGCACCTTATTCGATAAGGAAAGAGCCGAGATCCCTTCACTGGGAGTGACCTCTTTAGTGAAACTAGCAGATGCTACAAACTCGGTTTGTCTTTTGATTGCTTCTATAGTTCTTGCTTTGCATAGTGGTATATGTGATATACCCTGCACCTTATTCGATGAGGAAAGAGCCGACGATCCCTTCACCGGGAGTGACCTCTTTAGCAAAACTAGAAAAGCCTCAAAAACACTCCATTTAAAATCACTCGATTCTACAATGATATCAAGTTCATTACGCAAAGGGTTTTCTTAAAAACCCGTCGTAGCCCTCCGTCATTTCAGATAAGTACTTGATAGTATTCGTGCTGCGTTTGTTGACCTTGTCAAGGCGTAGTGTGGGGTAGCTATTTATGCTTATCTGCATAAGCATATGATGCGATTGGATTAGGGTAGTCATGCGACTTTGTTGACCTTGTCAAGGGTCGTGCGGGTGGGTTTAATTCAATCAGGAAATGACAGGTTGAACTTGACTTGCGGTCTATGGTTTGTTGACCTTATCAAGGTCATAGATTGCTTGAGGCAAAATATTATTAGGAATTTCAAGTGTTGAAATTTGCAATGAGATTGCATACCTTTTATGAGATAGTTGGATCCCGATACCCGCTGCGAGTAAGAGTTACTCCTGGGAGAGTTTTACACATTACAATTAGCCGATCAAGTAGGTGTCTAGAAAGGTGTCAACAGGGTTACACCCCTGGGAAAACGAGGTTTACTTAATTAGGTTCGTGCGAAAGCACGGGGGACCTCCCTCAAAGTACCGGCACTGCCCTGGCTGAAAGATTGGCGAACTTGTAGCGTGTAATTAATCCCGGCTAGTCTTTCCTTTTAGGGTTTGAAGGAAGATTTGATTAAAACAGTGCGAGACATCCTGATTAGATATATTAGATAACCAATCTAATCTTGCAAGAGCATACGCTGAGTGTTTTCTTCTCTCTCTCCAGGTAGCGACCATATCACGCCTTAATCAAGATAATAAAACGGATATATTGACCGAACTCGCTTGTTATACTGAGCTGGGGAACGTTGGTCCCGCTCCAACTTATAATTATTATAAGACAAGCAGGAAATTGGGGAATACCAGATTTCCCGTGCCGCCCAAACGAAGAAAGTGCATATTTATGCATCATCTTCGGGTGTGTTCATTACATAGAACTGTTTCTCAGTATCCTTTACGTCCTGGGTATGAGATACCGGATCAGGATCCCGCATATGTAATCTGTTACATGGGCTACAAATAGGTAGAGAACTGAGAACAGGTGATAAGTTTCATGAGATAGAAACGGTGCAAGTGTTGCAGCCAAGTCTGTTGGTCACTATCACCCTGTATTACCAGAATACAATGATTCTGAACGAATGTTATTAGATACCGAACCTGATATACAACAGCATATCAATCTCTTTATTAGTAAAGAAGGATATAATTTTGTTTTGTTGGATAATTGTTTGAACATTTCCTATATCAAGAGTTGATCGGTTCAGGTACGTTATCTAAAAGCATAGACGTTCTAAATCAAACTACAGTTCTTAATGTACAAAACACACACAAGAGGAATAGTTCAGAAATGAACGAATCCTTCTTGAGGTATTGTAGACTAGGTCATATCAATGCTACCCGACTAGCCAAGTTACATTT
Source organism: Agapanthus africanus (assembly GCA_030015575.1). NCBI lineage: Eukaryota > Viridiplantae > Streptophyta > Magnoliopsida > Asparagales > Amaryllidaceae > Agapanthus > Agapanthus africanus. The sequence goes on from CM057339.1 coordinate 727,147,617, forward strand.
AGATGCATATTTAAATTAGTTTAAATTTACATTTTATGAAACTTGTCGGTCGTGTCATAGAGATAAGATGACCACAGCTCCGTTTATTGGAAACAAAGAAAGAGTTAGTGAACTCTTGGGATTGATACATGATGATGTATATAAGGTCCCCTGTCTACACATGCCAAGACAGGTTCTTTTTACTTCATTACATTCTCTGATGATCTCTCAAGATTCAGACATATGTTCCTGTTGAAACACAAGTCCGAAGCTTCTGAGATATTCACGAAATATAAGTTAGAAGTTGAGAACCAAAAATGGGTATAAGTATTATGTCGTTTGATGAGATCAAGGAGGAGAATACTTGAGCACGGAATTTCTGGACTATTCTAAAGGAGAATAAGATTCTCTCTCAACATACTCCTCCGTATACACCACAGCACGTCGGTGTATCGGGGCGGAGCAATCACACCCTATTTGATATGGTGCGCTCTATGATGAGTACTACTGAGTTTCCTATTTCCTTTTAGGAGTTATGCACTTGAGAAAGTGCATACCTATTGAATAGGGTTCCAATCAAATCAGTTGCCTACCACTTCATATGTGATATGGAAAGGAAGAGCTCATATCTTAAGTTTGTTAAGATTTGGGGTTGTCCGGCCTATGTCTAAAAGGCAAAATCCGGACAAACTCGAGACAAAGTCAGATCTGTGAAAGTTTGTTGGATATCCCAAGCATAAGCAAGGGAATATCTTCTACCTAATCGAGGAACAAAAATGTTTTGTTTCTCAACATGCCACCTTTGTGAAAGGGAATTTCTTGTGAAGAAATTAGTGGTCATGAGGTAGAACTGGAAGGAGTTCCAGCTATACAAACTACAACAGATGATTTGATAGAACCAAAGAATTCAATAGTAACCAACGAACCTCAGCCTCTCCGCCGATCTAGTAGGGTTCCTCACCCACCTGAGAGATACTTCGGTTTCTCTATGACAGTGAGAGTGAGGATTGCATCATGAGATGATGACCCAACTAGTTTCGAGCTGGCCATCAGGAGTGAGACTTTGTAAGAATGACTGGATGCTTATCGATCTGAGATGGAATCCTTATACACCAACAAAGTATGGACTTTGGTTGCTTTATCTGAAGGGTTAAATTCCCATCATGAGCAAGTATATCTTGAGAAGATTACTTGGTGTACATAGAAAAGTTGAGACTTTCAAAGCTATGCTTAAGTCCATCCAGATCCTACTTACCACGGCTACATACCATGACTACGATATCTGGCGGTTGGGTGTCATGACAGATTTTCTAAATGATGATTTGGAAGAGAGCGTCTATAAGTACACAGCCAGAGGGCTTCGTAGACAGTGGGAGCAGCAGAAACGTGTGCAAGATATTTTATATGATAAAGCAGGCATCGCGGAGTTGGAACGTCTGTTTTGATGTGGTAGTCAAAGAGTTTGACTTCATCAAAATGGTAGATGAACCTTGTATATACAAAAAGGTAGTAGAGAGTATGGTGGTGATCCTCGTAGAGTACGTGGATAATATACTCTTGATAAGGAAGGAGTTTCCTATGCTACGCTCGGTCAATCTCCGCTTATCACAAAGATTCTACATATAGGATCAAAGTGATACCTCTTAAATCCTGGGTTTTGGATCTATGAGATAGATCTAATTGGATGTTAGGATTCTCACTAATTTTAGTGAGATGGTATCAATCGATCCTGGGGAGAATCACTGGAAAGGTTCCAGGATGATAAGGACGACTGAATGTCAGTCGCAGGCATTGTCTTTACCCTCAGTAGAGGGACAGTATGTTGGAAGAGTTCCAAGCTAGATATCGTGACTTACTAGACGATTAAAGGCAAGATACATCGTTACCAAGGATGCTACCAAAGAGGCAGTCTGGATATATATATAAGTTCATGAGATGAACTTAGTTCTAACCATTGTGTGACAATGGAGTTATGGTTTTGGCCAAGGAACCCCCTGTCCCATCAGAAATCCAGATATAATTCTTAGACAGTATCACCTGATCATGGAGATGGTTAATCTCCAGGGAGATCGAGGTTAGGAGAGTAGACACAGAGGACAACAGTGTGGATCCACTCATAAAGGCATTTTTCCCAGTAGAGACTTTTATGGGATGGTTGAGTATGAGATACTTCAACCACAGCTAATTGTTGGGTATGTGATACCACAACAGATGGTCCTAGTGCAAGTGGGAGATTGTTAGTTATATGTATGCCCTAGAGGCCATTACTGTACATACGATGTATATTGTAATGGATGCTTGGACATATATAGGGAGGACTTTCTTGCTCGACATGATAGTATGCTATCTGGTTGTACTTTATCTTAACATGTACTCTGATTGTCTCTATGTTAATGTTGATAAAGCCCTTAGGATATGTACTCGACTACTGGGACTATGATGAGATCATACTAGTGGGGCCACAGTAGTCAACGAGTACATCCTATAACTGTTCCTAGTCAAGGGTGTATCGAGACAAGGCATCGATGCACCAGAGTAGACTAGCGTATACGCATCTTGACCCATATGATGGGCGATGGATGATCCCATATCCATTGGTGTTTGACATCAAGGATGGTGTACGGGTGCTCAGTGGAGACTGGGTACACTGGACGGACTCGCCGAGAACTCCCAGATGGTATTATACCTCACGTCAGATGGCAGTTCTCCGGTGACACTGGTACAGAGTAGTCTGTTGACCCGAGATCGTCATAGAGTCTTGTGTGATTCCTACTGTTCTTTGATTTCCATCATACCACGTCCAAGAGGGCGTGCAAAAAGGTAGCTTTTGGGTACAGTCCCGAATCGCATGGAGGCAATGAGCGATAAGAGGGGATTCGTCTCTCCCGGTATAAGGAGTTGATGTTGTGCTGTGTTCGATTGGCTATAACCGGAAATCCCTGGCCAGGGTTGCTGAGATTTACTGGTAAGTATTATCAGTAGTTTCTCGAACTGTTATAGACCTCAAATCGACACGACTTATCAAGCTATTGGGGTCTGACGTTTACCACCCGTAGGCGAGATATGCAACATATCAGACGACGAGACCGAACTGTACGGGAGTGTTACTGATTGGATTCACAGGTGAATGTACAGGCTTGCTTGTTGATCTTCTGAGCGCTCAATACCTGGGTAGCTGTTACGTTTAGCTGACCGCTGGCAGCTTGTGGGTGTTTGATATGATCATCACCTACTGCCGGCGTATTGACGATTCTTTAGAGTCCTACACAGAGGTTTCTTGGCTCAGGCAAAACAAAGTAGGAGAGTCTGTAACCCTAGTTTTCATGTTTTCCTATAAATTGTAATCACAGATCTGTAAAACTTATGCCTCTTTTCAATCAATAAAATTCAGAAGTGTTGGGAGTTCATTGAGATCTGTTCTGTATTGCTTGGAGGGAGCCATCAAGCTACTAAGTTAATTTTATTTCTTTGTTTTAATTCTTTTAATTAGTATGTCTTTTCATCCCCTAATGAGTGAGTAATCTCCTCGCTTGTTAGGGTTAGCCTTAGGGAAAGGTTTGAGAGATGAGATCTCTCACCCCTTTCATGCCATCCACACCTAAGAGTTAGAACTCCATGCATGCACGCACAGCCGCTCCCTACGGCACCCTACCCCTCGAGGTAACGGTGACACCGTAGTATAAAGGCCTAGTTGCGCGTGTTTTCCATGGGGGTTAGGGTAATTATCGATAATGGAAGGATAAGAATCTAGAGGAAGAAACATCTTCCCAAAAGATTCTAATCCACTTTATTGATAATTACACCAACATCTAATAGATCAAAAATAGGGCAATGAAAGCGGTGAGGAAACCTTTAATCTCCAAACTTCCCCTAAACCTAACCCTGGCAAGACTTTAATTTAGATTAATTTAGATTTAATCAATCCAAACTACATTTGGAATCAACTCGTAAAAACACAAATCAGAAAATTACCCATCTCTGTGGATCGACCCGTACTCACCGGCTAGCTGCAAAGCGACGCCGTTTCTGATTACAGTAAACAAGTATTTTTGGACTAATCAAATGGCGCCGTTGCCGGGGATGGCGTAAAAATTCTTTTGTGTAATTTCGGGTTGATATAAATCTTAAAAATCATAAAAATCTGAAAATATAAAAAGTACAAAAATTCTTTCATTATTTTTATCTGTTTGAAGGGTTCTTCATTTGAATCTTGCAGAAACAGCGAAGACTCTCGGATCTGAAATTTTACAGAGGGCAAAACAGAAAAGTGAATATCAGAACAGAGGAGAATTGGTGAACAGGAGCTACACAAATTTTTTCAGAGGCTGAACCCACTTCCCGACCACGCTTCCGCGGCAAAAGACCCCCCTAGACCGCGGTTCCGCAGCCATTTGGCCACGTCAGCACCTAAAATTTTGTAGGTTTGTTCCTCCTTCTCCCCTCTGTCAACCACCATATATCTCTCTGTGAAAACTTTCTGCAGGAATTCTTTGCGCTAAAAATTCTTTCTCCCCCTTCTAAATAACAGATTTTCTGCAGGTTTCTTTGCGCCGCGCTAAAAATTTGATTGCAAGTGAATTTTATTGTTTTGCATAATTAATCGGACTTTAAGGGGCTAATTGACCAAACTCAGATTGGATGGGGATTTCATCACCCTTCCCAGGATCCCAGAAAACACCTAAAGTATTTGCATTGACCACAATAAATTAAAAAATACTAGACTCAGCCCTAAGGATATCGAGCTCAATAGGAAAAGGACTAGTATAGGCATCGACCGTTTATCCTAACTGACTTTGCTGTGTCTAGGCTAGTGGTTTTTAATTAGGCCAACTACTGTGGGTCCTTCCCACTTACCTGGCCGTACTTGTCGGTGAAGAGGCGGTTTGAGGTCCTATTTCTAGCTCTAGTTAGGAGCTGTCTAGCATACCTAGGTGACCCTAGATCTAGGCCTGATTGTGCATGTGTGGTTGATACATTTGGGTCACGAGTCTCTTTTCAAAGCTTCTTTGCAAAACTCTCACATAAAAAAAGGAAAAAAATCTTTTCAAAACTTGCAACTTGTCGCTAAGAAAACTTGCAACTCACTTCCACCACTTCCCTCCATTGACGTTATCTTACCCCCACATTCTGTTTTTCTATTTTTCTGACTACACTACTCCTTTAGTGTATGTCACTTTGGACTAGGGATACTAACGCCCGATTAGTCCGTGTTTCGTTGGTACCGACCGATGAACCCTTCGACGAACCCTTCGTCGACATTCCGTCCATTTCCTTACCTCCACCTTCAAATTCTTCTTTCGAAGGTATGTCGGGACACGACCCCAACAATACCTTACCGACGGGAATGATTCCACCTCCGTTGGCTACGAATAACCCGAATCTTCCGTCTGTTGTAGCGCCCGCACGAGTTGCGCTCCAGGATCTCTTCTACCCCGTCCGTACTTCTTTACCTACATGTCTTTCACCTCCACCGGTAAATGGGGATAATTTTGAAATAAAACCACATTTCATCAATATGCTGCCAAAATTTCATGGTTTGGAATCTGAAGATGCATATATTTTTATTAATAAATTCCAAAATGTGTGCGCTATGATGAAAACAACCCAATTAAGTGATGACGCTATAAGGCTAAAGGTCAATCCTTTTACCTTCTGTGACCTAGCCGAGAAGTGGCTATACAGCACCGCATCACATTCCATTAGAAATTGGGACGAGTTTGTGAGAGCTTTTCTGAAAAAGTTCTATCCTCATCACAAAACTGCTAGAATCCGTAACGAGATTATACAATTTTCACAGCTTCCTTCCGAACCATTTTGGAAGTGCTTCGAGAGATTTAAAGACCTACTTGTTCAATGCCCTCATCATGGGATCGAAAGTTGGCAACTTTGCCAAACATTATACGGGGGATTGAACTCGGCAACGAAGCAGTTGCTAGAAACCATATGTCAAGGTCATTTTCTCTCCAAGTCTAGCGACGAAGCGTGGCAGTTTCTTGAGGATCTTAGTGAGCAAACAATTCAGTGGGAGAGTACCAAGACCACATCATCTTCTTCTGTTGGTCAATCTAGGGCAGGCATACATCAAGTAGATATGTCGATTGCTATGAAGGCCGAGATGGCCGCACTTATGAAAAAGCTAAAAGCCATTGAGACCAAAATCTCATCGTCTTCTCCTGCCCCTGTTATGCCCACACGAACTGTTTGTGCTTGTTGTTCGAATCCATCGCATCTAACCGAAGAGTGTCCTTATAATGCACCTATTCAAGGACAAGATCAAGTCAATGCTGCATGTTCCCCTCCGAACGGCGGCCGCACAGGACTGCTTGGTCCTGGCGCTGAGATTCGGGGCAGATGCTATTTGGTTTTATCCATCTACCTCTCCGAAGGTGCCAGGTTGATTTATGGCACCGTGTATCGGAGGTTTAGACGGATGCGGCCGATGTAGCAGACTTCATCAGATTCCCCCTCGCTTGAGGGGTTTTTGATTGTGGGGACGCTCTTCCCTGCAGGCGCAAGCCCCTGCAGTTAATTACGCTACCGCATCACGGTAACAACTTTCTCCTTCTCCAGAATTTCACTTCGTGTCGTGTGTGTTTGTTTTGTTTGTGGTTGCCCGTGGATTGTATACGGAGACTGAGTAATGCCGTCGTCCGTAGGACGTGGATTAGTCCAAATCCGTATTTACTTAGATTTGGGTTTGGTGTTTTTAGTTTAAGGATGCATTAGTCGCGTTGCGGCTAAGATCAACTTAAACGTTCGTCAAGGATACGTTAGTCCTGTTTTGGACTAAGATCGACTTGACGTAGTGATTGGTTTAGTATCTGGCCGTCGGGACTCGTCACCTCTCTGACGTCGTTGAGGGATTACAACGACAGGCGTCAGAGAAGTTCAGAGATGTACCCTTGAACCAAAGTTGGTTTAGAGTTTTATTTAAATATCTAAGGACACATTAACCGTATTTGGGGCTAAGATCAACTTAGACGGGACGTGGTGGTCCGATATTAGTTTAGGGACATCTCAGTCCATTATTAGTTTAGCGACGTTTCGGTCCGATATTAGTTTAGGGACGTTTCGGTCCGATATTAGTTTAGGGACGTTTCGGTCCACGAGTTTAAGGACCCCGCAGTCCATATCGATGTGTGGTCGTTGGGACCCGTCACCTCTTTGACGTCGTTGAGGAATTACAACGACGGATGTCAAAGGAGTTCGGAGATGTACCCTCGAACCGGATGTAGATTGATTTAGGAGAGCCATTTTGCTCAGTCGATTTAATTTAAGGACTTATGGCCACGATTGGGCTAAGTCCAGTTGAAAATGTCCAACATTTTATTTACTTTTGCATTGCATTTCTTTTTATTTTTATTTGGGCTTTTCCCAGAAAGGATGCAAAGCATCAATTTGTTTTGGGCTCTGCCCCCTTTTTATTGTATTGCAATTTAATTTGGCCTACTAGGCCCCTCTGATTTGGGCCTGGCCCTTCAGTAAAATGCATTGCATTTGTCAGGCGCTTTGCGCCAATCACTGAGCGCAAGCGCTTGTGGTGAGGACACGTGTCATGCTCTGGTGAGCGCAAGCGCAACAGCGCAGTGCGCTGCGCTAGTGCGCTGTGCTGTTGCGTTGCTGACACGTGGCGCGCTCTGGTGAGTTGCGCCCATTCCAGAGAGCGAAGCTCTATTTCAAGGCGCATAGCGCAAGTTGTTCTGCAGCTGACACGTGGCGCGCTCTGGTGAGTTGCGCCAGTTCCAGAGAGCAAAGCTCTATTTCAAGGCGCGTAGCGCAAGTTGTTCTGCAGCTGACACGTGGCGCGCTCTGGTAAGTTGCGCCAGTTCCAGAGAGCAAAGCTCTATTTCAAGGCGCGTAGCGCAAGTTGTTCTGCAGCTGACACGTGGCGCGCTCTGGTGAGTTGCGCCAGTTGCAGAGAGCAAAGCTCTATTTCAAGGCGCGTAGCGCAAGTTGTTCTGCAGCTAACACGTGGCGTTCTCTCAGGAGCGCAACAGCGCCGTTTGGAAGTGCAAAGCACTAAGAATCTTTTTAGATTCCAGAACAGAAGTGCAAAGCACTATTTGTTTTCTTTGATCTAATTAGGATCAAAGAAAAATGAGTTTTTCTCTTTATTTCAAGAACCAGAGGTTCATAAAAGTGCAAAGCACTATTTTTTTATTTTATTTATTTTTTTTTGTTTTAAAGAACCAGTGGTTCATACGAGTGCAAAGCACTATTTTTATTTATTTTTATTTTCTTTTTTGTTTTAAAGAACCAGTGGTTCATACGAGTGCAAAGCACTATTCATTATGTGAAGATCATTGATCAATGATTTATCAAAAGAGATTTCTTTTCTCTCGTGAAGGTTTTTACCTTCTTCTTTAAATTTTTCTCAGAGTTCTCTCTGTTTGAAGCTCTTGATTTTTTTTTTCAAGAAATGTTGATGCCATCTCTTCTCTTCTTGGCTCCTATTTATAGGAGAAGGAAAAGAATCAATTTGTTTAGCAAATCTCTCATTGAAAGATTTGATTTGATCGTTGAGAGATTTGATTTATATTTATCATTAATCTGGGCCTTTAGATCATTCAGTGAATTTTATTCACCGTGGATTTTAAATCCAAAAGATATTCTATTTGTTATTCTGGTGAGATTTTCAGGGAAATCTTTCCTTGTCCAAGATTTTTCCATAAATTGATGATTTTTAATCATCTTTGGATCTTTAATCCAACGGTTCCCATAATCTTTTTCCATTTGGAAAGATTTAGAAGCTTTTAGAATTTTAATTCTATTTCGAAAGATTTTTAGAGAAATTTAGAATTTTAATTCTACTAATCTGTAAGGTTTTCAAAGCCTGTCACGTGCTGGCACGTGACCCTTGGTCACGTGCGAGCACGTAACCCCGAAATTGGTTCCTTTAACAGTCGCTTGTTCATATTGTTGTTTTAACCATCACGTGTCAACACGTGACCATTGGTCACGTGTGAGCACGTGATATTTCATTGAGATAACTTCTGATTTTTAATCAGGGAACAGATTTTAGAATTTAATTCTATTCATTATTTTAGAGGCCTTAAGAGCCCATCACGTGTCTGCACGTGGCCCATGGTCACGTGTGAGCACGTGATGCCCCGTAGGGGTCTTTTCTAAGTTTTTATTATATTTTCTAACTCCTCCAGCGGATTCTTAAAAGCCCATCACGTGTGAACACATAATGCCTCATAACTTTTGATCCCGGATGAATTATGAAGCCCATAATATATCAAATCGAAGGGTTTTTCGAGACGCTTTCAATACAATCAGAATTTATCCGTTTCTCCTTTGGGAGTTTGTCAAAAAACAGCCCGGAAGATACTGGTTCGTATTTCCTTAAGCGTATCGCTGCCATTCGATACCTTGGACTCTTTTGCGCAGAAATTTTTGGTGGGAACAAATGCCCCCCACTATTTTGCCCACGTAAGTATGTACGTGGGTGAAGTAGTGCAGAGTTATGAAGAGTTATGCATGGCGTATGACCAGTTTTGGGTTGATGCATCACTTTCAGAATCTTGATCTGAGAAGATAACGAGCGGACACAAGCGTCGTCATTTATCATTGACTCAAATCTCAACTCTTAAGGGATATAGTTCCAACCCTTAACTCCATGAGCCGCATCCTTCTATTTCTTTTTTTGTCTCACTCTGGCGTGGAGTAGTTCATACGCTTATGAGTAAGTTCTCCATTTCAGTGGCATATAGCTTTGGCAAGTGTGGCCCATAGATGGTCGGCCCATCTTGACTTCTTTGCAGGGCAGTGATGGCTTAGGAGACAGGGGTAGGATCTGCCACCTAAGGTTTTTCAACTTTACGAGCCGTGAGGGTCTCATAAAGGCTTTTCTCCCTACGAGTCGTGAGGATCTCGTAGGTGTATTTTCTCCTTGGGAATCGTGAGGATTCCTAAGTGTGTTTTCTCTTATAAGTCGTAAGGATCCTATAAGAGAGTTTTCCCTCTTACGAGTCGAGAGGACCCGTAAGCGGTTGTTTCCCTCCTTATCGAGATTCGACTTTGGAGAGTGTGCCCCGTGGATAGTATGCAAGAGACCGTTTTGGGCCGACTTGCAGGGTCCCAGTGCTTAGGAAACAGGTTTTTTAATCCCTACTGCCTAAGGCTTTATCTCACGAGTCGAGACGCATCGAGAAAATCTCGCAAAGACATCAATTTCCTCACGAGTCGAAACGGATCGAGCAGATCTCGCAAGAACATCTTAACGTCGCATTTAACCTCTGCTCTTTACGACAGAAGCCCGTTAAGGTTGGTGGTACTTAGGGTTTTGGCCATCGTACCGTCGCATAAGCTGATATAGTCCTCGATAGGCAATCGTGCTGTTCGAGTAGCCCTGCGACTGCCGTGTCTCTGATCCCTTCGGGGGCTGGACAAGACGTCTTCAAGAAATCCTCCTTGGCAGTTTGACCGTCAGAAGAGCAAGCGCTAGGAATTTGCCATGCCGCTTTTTACTTGAGGTTAGGCTCATTTTGGAGAGCCCCGATGAGTCATAACCACTCCGCGCTGGTGTGGGGATGATCTCCGATAGTCTTTCGGGCTTTATATGAGTTGCCGTTAAGACCCTGAAGCTAGGAATTTGGCCTTTGCTTCGTTTGCTGGCATTGCGTCTGCTGTATCGAGACGAATGTTGCGGTGGGAACTAGGGATTTTGTCGTGGCTCCGTTTGTTTGATGACGTTACGTCTGCTGTGTCGAGACGAACGTTGGGGTGACATCTCGTCTGCTGTATCGAGACGGACGTCGAAGTGGTGACCACTCCACACTGGTGCGAGATGATCTCCGATTGTCTTTCCGGTTTTATATGACTTGCCGTTAAGACCCTGAAGCTAGGAATTTAGCCTTCGCTTCGTTTGCTGGCATTGCGTCCTCTGTATCGAGACGAATGTCGTGGTTGTCTCTAGGTTATTGGTGAACCGCCGAGGTTTGGAACTAGGGATTTTGCCGTGGCTCCGTTTGTTTGATGACGTTGCGTCTGCTGTGTCGAGACGAACGTTGGGGTGACATCTCGTCTGCTGTATCGAGACGGACGTCGAGGTTGTCTCTAGGTTGCTGGTGAACCGCCGAGGTTTGGAACTAGGGATTTTGCCGTGGCTCCATTCGTTTGATGACGTTGCGCCTGCTGTGTCGAGACGAACATCAAGGTGGTGACCACTCTGTGCTGATGCGAGATGATCTCCGATTGTCTTTCCGGTTTTATGTGAGTTACCGTAAAGACGTTCAAACTAGGAATGTGGCCTTCGCTTCATTTGCTTTGTCGTGTCTGAATCCCTGCTGGAGGAAGAACGCTGAGGTTGACATTTCGTCTACTGTATCGAGACGAACGTCATGGAGGTGACCACTTCATGTGAGATGGTCTCCGATTGTCTTTCCGGTTTTATGTGAGTTACCGTTAAGACGTCGAAGTTAGGAATGTGGCCTTCGCTTCGTTTGCTTTGGTGTGTCCAAATCCTGTTGGAGGAAGAACGCTGGGGTTGATATTTCGTCTACTGTATCGAGACGAACGTCAAGGAGGTGACCACTTTCTGTGAGATGGTCTCCGATTGTCTTTCCGATTTTATGTAAGTTACCGTAAAGACGTTGAAGCTAGGAATGTGGCCTTCGCTTCGTTTGCTTACACTGCGTCTGGTATATTGAGACGAATGCCGAGGTGGAGCTGGGATTTTGCCATCACTCCGCTTTGTTTCGACCATGGGGTCTTTTGTTAACTTTGCATGTACACCCCGCTGGGCTGCGAAGGAACGCCGTTGTTGACATTGCGTCTGTTGTAACGAGACGAATGCTAAGGTGGAGTTGGGATTTTGCCGTTACTCCGCTTTGTTTCGACCGTGAGGTCTTTTGTTGACGTTGCATCTGCCTCCAGCTGGACTGCGGAGGAACGCTGTTGTTGACATTGCGTCTACTGTATCGAGACGAATGCTGAGGTGAAGCTGGGATTCTGCCATCGCTCCGCTTGATGGTGTAACATCTGTGTCCTGTTGGAATGAGGAGGCACACCGTTGTTGGTCTCCAGGCTTTAGACGTGGCCATTGAGATTTGGAACTAGGGACTTTGTCATGGTTCCATTTCGTTGCGATTCTGAGGTCAGTTGTTGACGTCATGTCTGCATCTAGTTGGAGTGAGGAGAAACGCCGTTGGTGATCTTTAAGTTGTCGCTATTGACGTCGAGACCCTGAAGTTAGGGACCTTCCTTTGCTTCATTTGTTGACATCGTGTCTGTAATATTGCGACAAATGTCGAGATGGTCTCTAGGCTATCTATGAACCGTCGAGATTTGGCTTCGCTTTCTGGTGGAGCCTGTTGGGAAAGTATTGTTCCCTTTTTATCTGTGCCCCTGGATTGTATACAGGGATCGATGTGATTTCACCTGTAGGGCAAAAAGTTTCATTTTTTCAATTCTTTTTTTATTCTTTCCGTGATGCTCTATCATTTCAGCTTTTATATCGCGAAGGTCGCGATTGCCCAATCATTTCGGCTATTTTTCGCGGTGCCCAATCATTTCGGCTATTTACTTTATTTTTACTCGCTACTTTTTATTGCGAGTTGCCCAATCATTTCGGCTGTTTTGTATGCATACATTTTTACCTGCTGATTTTGTTTGCAAGTTGCCCCATCATTTCGGCTATTTCGTATGCATTTTTTTTTCTGCTCGCTGATTTTTTTTTTGCGAGTAGGGGATTTGGGATCTGATACCAATCTTGGCATCAGCATCGCTGCGACTGGAATATTGCCAGGAGCGAATCATCATTTGCCGTGAAAGGACTTGGAATTTGATACCGGTTTAGGCATCAGCATCGCTACCACTGGGATATTGCCAGGAGCGAATCATCATTTGCCTCTGTCGATGTCGAACAAAGGTGGCTTAGCGAACAGGGTTAGGATCCCGTCGACTAAGGCTTTTGACTTCATGAGCCGTAAGGGTCTCACAAAGGTATTTCTCCCTACAAGTCGTGAGGATCTCGTAGGTATGTTTTCTCCTTAGGAATCGTGAGGATTCTTAAGTGTATTTTCTCTTATAAGTCGTAAGGATCTTACAATAGTGTTTTCTCCTTACAAGTCGATAGGACCTACAAGTGTTTGTTCACGGTGTGAGCATATCCCTAGTCGTTGGTGGGACTTTGTTAGGGAAATGTTTATTCGTGCCCGTGGATTGTATACAAGGGTCAACATTGAAACACTTGTAGGGCAATATCGAAGGTTGTGGGGGTTGCTTAAGAACATGTTAAGGTTTCTGTAACTTAAGACTTTCAAATCTTATGAGCCGTGAGGGTCCCATAAGAGAGTTCTCCTTACGAGTCGTGAGGATCTCGCAAGCATATTTTCTCCTTAGGAATCGTGAGGATCCCTAAGTGTGTTTCTCCCTTGTGAGTCGTAAGGATCTCACGCGGGTGGTTTCTCCTTACAAGGTCGAGAGGATCTTGTAAGTGTCTTTTAACGAGATTGCGCCCTTTCGGGTTTTCACAAACACTCGCCGGTAGCCCTGTTGTTTTTACTCACGGAGCCCTTTCGGGTTTTCATCCGTGCCCATTTTTCTTATGGACATACCGTTTTTTTATTCTTTTTTTCTAACGAGGTTACGCCCTTTCGGGTTTTCACAAACACTCGCCGGTAGCCCTGCTGTTTTTACTCACGGAGCCCTTTCGGGCTTTCATCCGTGCCCATTTTGCTTATGCGCATACCGTTTTCTTTCTCTTTTTTTTGATTTTGTTTATTCTTTCTTTTTTTTATTATTCTAACGAGGTTGCGCCCTTTCGGGTTTTCACAAGACTCGCCGGTAGTCCTGCTGTTTTTACTCACGGAGCCCTTTTGGGTTTTCATCCGTGCCCATTTTGCTTGTGGACATACCGTTTTCTTTTTTTTTTCTTTTTACCACGCCGGCGTGAGGATGCCGCGGGTTGATAGTAGTTTAACGACGTTTCGGTCATTTGCAAGTTTTAGGACATTGCGGTCCGTCGTTAGTTTAGGGACGTTTCGGTCCGACGCCAGTTTTAGGACATAGTGGTCCATCGTTAGTTTAACGACATTTCGGTCTATGGGGCTTTCCCTATGAATGAGCATGATGCCCCCGGCATATCCATCTTTCTCGAGGCATGTGGTTGTGGCGGGCTCACCTTCCAGTTGTCAAACAACGCGAATTTGCCCTGTTGGTATTCATCCTCAATCCAACCTTTGAAGACATAGCAATTTTCGAGTGGGTGACCCATTACTCTGTGGTAGGGACAATAGTTAGGATTGTCAATGTCACCTGGCTGCAACGGACGTTTTGGATCCGGCAGAGTGATGAGCCCGCTGCGCACCGCTAGCTCGAACAGTCTCTTTGTTTTATCTCTGGGAAACGAGTAAGGACGTTTCAACTTCTCATTGAGGTATCGCGGCTTGTTGTTTTGACGACCAAACGGTTTCGGGTCACTCGGCTGTTGTTGAGCATTGGCGACGGAGGTCGCTTTTCCATTACCCTTATCCCTTTTGTTCGATCCCTTGTTTGCGGGTCCGAGATTCTTTTCGGGTAGCGTGCGATTGCGCAGCTGAACGTTCTCGCAGCTCTTCTTTTCTTCCTCTTTTCCTGAGGTGGACTCTTTGAAGGGAGGGCTGAAAGTCATTTCTTCTTCAGAATTGCTCCCGAAGGTGAGGGCTTGCGATCTTCTGCCGTCAACCATGTAACCGTTGCCGGCAGTTTTCATATGCTCATTTGTCGTGTTCTGTTTTCGACGAGCTTCGCGCTTCAATCGTTGAATGTGCTGCCGGTGAGCAACGTATCCCTGCCACCAGTTTTTAAAGGCATTGCATTCTTCAGTAGTGTGCAATCTTCTGATGATATAAGCAGAAGTTAAGATGCATGTCCGCTTCATCAAGATATGTATCGGTGGGAGAATTTCCTCTGAAAGAGGGGAGCTTCATTCCCATCGATATGGCTTTGGCGAACCTTTTCCTCATCTTGAACCTGCTTTTATATGCGGCGGATGTACTTTGATCCGGTGGGAGTGTTTCGACCCTTTCATCTAGTCGCCGACGTTTGGCTTTCTCGAATATGGCCATCTCGCGCTCTCGATCAGCTTTGCTTTTGAGACAGGCTTCGTTCAGGAATGCATCAATCATTTCGTCTGATGGTCCTAGAAGTTCTGGCTCAGGATCTGCCCCCAGCTTCTCTGTGTAAGGAGCTTCTTCGTCATTTATTGACGAGTGAGAGATCACATGGCAGCTTGCCACATAATCTTCAGATTCATCCGACGAGTCTTCTCTATTATCATCATCTCCGTCCTTAATGACGTGGCTGAGAAATTCTTGGCGTGTGATTGGAGTCCGCGCTTTTTGATTGTATTCTTCCAACGCGTCAATCTGCTGTTGCATGTCCGTGCACTTGTCACTAGGCTCCACGGGCTTTTTGGTCTTCTTCTTCGACGACTTTGACGGTTGAGTGTGAGCGCTTTGGCTATCATCACCGATCTTTGGAATTGGGCGCGGTTTCAGCATCCCGTCAATGATTTGAGGTTCGAGTGGGTTCTTCCATCTGACCGCCGGGCGCGTATGAAGATCACTCGGCATCCTTTTGGTTTTGGATGAAAGCACGACCTCCCATGGGGCTTCTTCAACAAAAGAACAAGTTGCCCCCGGTGTGTCTGTCTTCTTAGGAGTGTGCGGTTGTGGTGGGTTTACTTTCCACTTCTCAGACAGCGCAAACATGCCTTGTAGGTACTGATTCTCGATCCATCCCTTAAAAATGAAGCAATCCTCGATCGGGTGGCTTACCGTTTGGTGGTAAGGGCAATAATTGGGATTGTTGACATCGCCTGGCTGCAACGGACGTTTTGGATCCGGCAGATTGATGAGTCTGTTGCGCATTGCCAGTTCGAACAGTTTCCTCGTTTTATCCTGGGGAAACGAGTAAGGACGTCCCAGTCTCTCCTCGAGGGATGGGCGTGGACGCACGTTGTTTTGGCTAACAACCGGCTTTAAGTTGCTCGGCCGCTGCTGAGTATTGGCAACGAAAGTTGCTTTCTCTTTGCCCTTTTCATTCCAAGGCTCTGTCTTTGAAGAGGAAGGCCTATGGCAAATCTGGTCCATTTGGGCCAGCTTGTCAATCAAGGCCTGGAAGGTGGTCGACTTGAAAAACATCATGAACTGGGAGATGGCCGCTTGAGGGTCAAGAGTGCCCACGAACATGCCTACTGCAGGAGCCTCTTCTATGCGTTGTTCGCATTTCGACCATAGGTTCCGCCATCGTGTTGCGTATTGGACCCATGTTTTGCCTGGCCTTATCCTGGCATTAATCAGTGCTGTTATCGGGGTGCGTCCACTAGCACCCGCGAATCTCTGTGTAAACAGCAGCTCCATCTCCGTAAATGTCTTGATAGAGTCATTTGGGAGTTCAGAGTACCACTCAAATGCAGTTTTCGACAGGCTGCCAACAAACTGACGGAGCAGCAATTTATCATCACCTCCAGTGTTGCCGCACATGGCTCTAAATTGAGCGACGTGCTGATGCGGATTTCCCGTCCCCTTATATACGTGAAACTTAGGGATCGTATATCCCGACGGGTAACTAATTTGGTCGTACCAGCCCGGGTAGGGTCGTCCGGTTCTAGAAATTTGCCCAGCAGCTTCATTTTCCTGGTGAGCTCGTATATGCTGAGCTATATGGTCATCCAGTGCGGCCTTGTAAATGGTTTCTTCCTTGGCTGCTGAAAGAGCCGGAGGAGGATTCGATGTCTTTCCTTTGTCATCTTCAAGGACAATCGGAGGATCTTCAGTTGGAGGATCTTGCTGGATCATCATCCCTACCATATCTTGGAAGAGAAGCGCCATTTGTTTTATGTTAGCCGCTTGCTCTGCGGCTTCTTTGTCCTTCTTTTTGAGGACTCTGCGTAAGAAGTCAGCATCAGTTTCTTGTTCGTGATGCTGCTTCTGATGATGCCTCTGGACTTTCTTTTGGCTCGGTAAGTGCGGCCATTATAGTCAACATCTCTTGAAGCTTCTGCTGTTGCTGTTCTTGAGCTTTTGTCATGGATCGGGTGAGCGGTCGGTGACCCGTCGAAGCACGGCTTTCCTCCTTTCCGGAAGCCATATAAACGGTGTGCAGCACCATGCCCCCAGACTTGGGGCGTTTGTGCTCTGCGCTTTTATGGTTCGCCATGTTCACAGGGGCCTTTTGTAGCCTCCTTTTCTTTTGAGTGATTGACGTTGAGGGAGTCGTCGCAGTGGGTACCCGAGTAGCTGTTGCTTTTTCTGGTCTGACAGAGTAGTCTTTCTCCTGCCGAACTTTCATCTTTTTCTGTCGGCGGAGATAGTCTTGATCCATCGCGGAGCTTGGACTTGACGCCAGACCTTGTAAATTTCAGAGGATAGCCGTTGAGAGGACTGTTCTGGCTTGGCATCTGCAACATTTCCCACCGGAGGAGGGGATCTTTTTAGTACGGCGGTAAGAGAATTTCTGCGCACAGTGTTCAGCAATTCAAAGCTGTTCCCGATTGGAACAGTAGCATCGGTTTCCACCGTTAGAGCGGGTGGAGTAAGTCCAGACGGAAAGATGCCCCCAGCCTTTCTTACTCGGTGCCAGTGACGACGTCGAGCATGTCGTACGGATGAGATCACCTCCGTTGTTGGATAAGCTTCTTCATGCCCCTCTGAGCAGGGGAAGCAGCTTTGAGGACCTCGCCTGGAGCAGCAACCGGAATGGCCAGCCTTGTAAAAACTGACTTCTTGGAAGGAGGAGCCTTTCCAATGATTTTGTCTGCTTGAGCCGGGATAGCTATCCGCTTTGGGATGGCAGCTTCGGGTATCGCGGGTTTGCAGACGTTCTGGCCCAGTCTGTTGAAAACTGAGGTATTGAAGCTGGGCGACCCGTTGAGAGGGGTCGCGGCAGTGGTAAGCCGATCAAAGACCGACTTCTTTAGGGCTTCTTTCAACGTCATTGTGGCATTGAAGCTCAACGGTGGGAGCATGGTCCCGAAGAATAATCCAGTGGTGTCCTGAGTTACCTGCTCCACTGGCATCTTGAAAAGGGAGGCCGCTTGGGGCCCATAAGTCACTCCTCCAGCAAGGACCGAGCGAGAGTTGCAGTTGCAGGCAGTGCAGTTCGAAGCCATTGATCTTCTGTTTTCTGCACGGAGTAAGACACCAAATCTTAGTACCTCGAATCCACAGGCAACCACAGTAAACCGCGATTCGTTCGCGAACACGACACACGAAGTGTGGAGTGGAAAGTGGAAAAGGTCCCACCGGGCGTGCCAGAATCTGTTCCCCTCCGAACGGCGGCCGCACAGGACTGCTTGGTCCTGGCGCTGAGATTCGGGGCAGATGCTATTTGGTTTTATCCATCTACCTCTCCGAAGATGCCAGGTTGATTTATGGCACCGTGTATCGGAGGTTTAGACGGATGCGGCCGATGTAGCAGACTTCATCAGATTCCCCCTCGCTTGAGGGGTTTTTGATTGTGGGGACGCTCTTCCCTGCAGGCGCAAGCCCCTGCAGTTAATTACGCTACCGCATCGCGGTAACAACTTTCTCCTTCTCCAGAATTTCACTTCGTGTCGTGTGTGTTTGTTTTGTTTGTGGTTGCCCGTGGATTGTATACGGAGACTGAGTAATGCCGTCGTCCGTAGGACGTGGATTAGTCCAAATCCGTATTTACTTAGATTTGGGTTTGGTGTTTTTAGTTTAAGGATGCATTAGTCGCGTTGCGGCTAAGATCAACTTAAACGTTCGTCAAGAATACGTTAGTCCTGTTTTGGACTAAGATCGACTTGACGTAGTGATTGGTTTAGTATCTGGCCGTCGGGACTCGTCACCTCTCTGACGTCGTTGAGGGATTACAATGACAGGCGTTAGAGGAGTTCAGAGATGTACCCTTGAACCAAAGTTGGTTTAGAGTTTTATTTAAATATCTAAGGACACATTAACCGTATTTGGGGCTAAGATCAACTTAGACGGGACCGTTTAGATCCGACAAAAGAGCGTTTGGGCCCTATCGTGCCAGTTTAAGGACGTGGTGGTCCGATATTAGTTTAGGGACATCTCAGTCCATTATTAGTTTAGGGACGTTTCGGTCCGATATTAGTTTAGGGACGTTTCGGTCCGATATTAGTTTAGGGACGTTTCGGTCCACGAGTTTAAGGACCCCGCAGTCCATATCGATGTGTGGTCGTTGGGACCCGTCACCTCTTTGACGTCGTTGAGGAATTACAACGACGGATGTCAAAAGAGTTCGGAGATGTACCCTCGAACCGGATGTAGATTGATTTAGGAGAGCCATTTTGCTCAGTCGATTTAATTTAAGGACTTATGGCCACGATTGGGCTAAGTCCAGTTGAAAATGTCCAACATTTTATTTGCTTTTGCATTGCATTTCTTTTTATTTTTATTTGGGCTTTGCCCAGAAAGGATGCAAAGCATCAATTTGTTTTGGGCTCTGCCCCCTTTTTATTGTATTGCAATTTAATTTGGCCTACTAGGCCCGTCTGATTTGGGCCTGGCCCTTCAGTAAAATGCATTGCATTTGTCAGGCGCTTTGCGCCAATCACTGAGCGCAAGCGCTTGTGGTGAGGACACGTGTCATGCTCTGGTGAGCGCAAGCGCAACAGCGCAGTGCGCTGCGCTAGTGCGCTGTGCTGTTACGTTGCTGACACGTGGCGCGCTCTGGTGAGTTGCGCCCGTTCCAGAGAGCGAAGCTCTATTTCAAGGCGCGTAGCGCAAGTTGTTCTGCAGCTGACACGTGGCGCGCTCTGGTGAGTTGCGCCAGTTCCAGAGAGCAAAGCTCTATTTCAAGGCGCGTAGCGCAAGTTGTTCTGCAGCTGACACGTGGCGCGCTCTGGTAAGTTGCACCATTTCCAGAGAGCAAAGCTCTATTTCAAGGCGCGTAGCGCAAGTTGTTCTGCAGCTGACACGTGGCGCGCTCTGGTGAGTTGCGCCAGTTCCAGAGAGCAAAGCTCTATTTCAAGGCGCGTAGCGCAAGTTGTTCTGCAGCTAACACGTGGCGTTCTCTCAGGAGCGCAACAGCGCCGTTTGGAAGTGCAAAGCACTAAGAATCTTTTTAGATTCCAGAACAGAAGTGCAAAGCACTATTTGTTTTCTTTGATCTAATTAGGATCAAAGAAAAATGAGTTTTTCTCTTTATTTCAAGAACCAGAGGTTCATAAAAGTGCAAAGCACTATTTTTTTATTTTATTTTATTTTTTTGTTTTAAAGAACCAGTGGTTCATACGAGTGCAAAGCACTATTTTTATTTATTTTTATTTATTTTTATTTTCTTTTTTGTTTTAAAGAACCAGTGGTTCATACGAGTGCAAAGCACTATTCATTATTCATTGATCAATGATTTATCAAAAGAGATTTCTTTTCTCTCGTGAAGGTTTTTACCTTCTTCTTTAAATTTTTCTCAGAGTTCTCTCTGTTTGAAGCTCTTGATTTTTTTTTTCAAGAAATGTTGATGCCATCTCTTCTCTTCTTGGCTCCTATTTATAGGAGAAGGAAAAGAATCAATTTGTTTAGCAAATCTCTCATTGAAAGATTTGATTTGATCGTTGAGAGATTTGATTTATATTTATCATTAATCTGGGCCTTTAGATCATTCAGTGAATTTTATTCACCGTGGATTTTAAATCCAAAAGATATTCTATTTGTTATTCTGGTGAGATTTTCAGGGAAATCTTTCCTTGTCCAAGATTTTTCCATAAATTGATGATTTTTAATCATCTTTGGATCTTTAATCCAACGGTTCCCATAATCTTTTTCCATTTGGAAAGATTTAGAAGCTTTTAGAATTTTAATTCTATTTCGAAAGATTTTTAGAGAAATTTAGAATTTTAATTCTACTAATCTGTAAGGTTTTCAAAGCCTGTCACGTGCTGGCACGTGACCCTTGGTCACGTGTGAGCACGTAACCCCGAAATTGGTTCCTTTAACAGTCGCTTGTTCATATTGTTGTTTTAACCATCACGTGTCAACACGTGACCATTGGTCACGTGTGAGCACGTGATATTTCATTGAGATAACTTCTGATTTTTAATCAGGGAACAGATTTTAGAATTTAATTCTATTCCTTATTTTAGAGGCCTTAAGAGCCCATCACGTGTCTGCATGTGGCCCATGGTCACGTGTGAGCACGTGATGCCCCGTTGGGGTCTTTTCTAAGTTTTTATTATATCTTCTAACTCCTCCAGCGGATTCTTAAAAGCCCCTCACGTGTGAACACATAATGCCTCATAACTTTTGATCCCGGATGAATTATGAAGCCCATAATATATCAAATCGAAGAGTTTTTCGAGACGCTTTCAATACAATCAGAGTTTATCCGTTTCTCCTTCGGGAGTTTGTCAAAAAACAGCCCGGAAGATACTGGTTCGTATTTCCTTAAGCGTATCGCTGCCATTCGATACCTTGGACTCTTTTGCGCAGAAATTTTTGGTGGGAACACTGCATTTTAGCAACGACAAAGAAATGATCCATACTCTTCGACATACAATCCGGGGTGGAGGAGTCACCCAAATTTCGCTTGGAACCAAAATCAACAATTCCAAGTAAATAACAATTTTCAAAGACCTCCTCCTCCACAACAACAACAAGCACCTCCACAAACTCAAAACCAGCAACCTTTCCAACAACAGCCTTATACAAATCAAACGAACAATTTGGTTCAACCAAATGATGATAAGGTTATCTCGCTCGAAAAAAGTCTAGATGCATTTCTCAAGCAATCTACAGAATCCGCAGTAAGATTTGAAAATTATGTTCAGTCTTTGATGCATAACAATACCTCACATGATCAAAGTATCAAATCTATTGAGGCACAAATTGCTCAATTAACTGCTGCGTTGAGCGAGAGAGAAAAGGGAAAGCTTCCATCTCAACCATTACCAAATCTCGGTCACACACAAAACGCATATCCTAATCACAATGTAAATGCGGTGACCACGTTGAGATCCGGAAGAGTGTTGCAAAATAATGTGGGAACTAGTGATGACATCCCCGTCGGTGGTTCTTCTTCTTCTTCTTCTTTTTCTCCATCGTCATCTTCATTTTCTTCACTTTCTTCACTTTCTTCTTCACCTTTTTCTTTAGAGCCTATTCTCCACCCTTCACAGGGCTCTACTTCTTCTAGCTCGAACGGACCCATTTCTCACAACATGAACACATCTACACTGGGATCCGTTCCTACTCCACATTCTACTCCACAGACATTTGACTCAACGAATTTTCAAAATGCTCCATTCCCAAACAGGTTGAGTCCTAATAAACCAACTGCACAAGTGGAGAAGATTTGGGAGAAGTTTAAGCAGGTTAGCATAAATATACCTCTCTTGGATGCAATCCAACAAGTCCCTTCATACACGAAAATCTTAAAGGGCTTATGCACCTCGAAGAGAAAGGCATCTCAAGTACCCAAGAAAGTGCTAGTGGCTAGTGCAGTGAGCAATGCTATTAACCACAATCAAACCATACCCCAAAAACGAAAGGACCCCGGCTGTCCTACGTTTTCAATCACAATTGGGGATAAGAAAATTAATCGAGCACTTTTAGATCTTGGGTCTAGTGTTAACCTGATTCCCTACTCCGTGTACGAACAATTAGGGGTTGGAGAGTTGAAACCCACTCGTTGTACTCTCCAAATGGCTGATCGATCAATCACCCATCCAAGGGGTCAGCTAGAGGATGTGTTGATCAAAGTTGGGGAGTTCATATTCCCCGTTGATTTTATTGTTATGGATACACAACCTGTTGCTAACCCAAGAAACCAAATTCCGGTGATTCTCGGTCGACCATTTTTGGCCACTTCCAATGCCGTAATAAATTGTCGCAATGGCTCCATGACTCTATCCTTTGGGAAGATGTCTAGTGAGTTCAATATTTATAAGATGGGAAGTCTGCCCCCCGTGCCTAAAACTAGTACACGAGAAGTTTGCTCTATTCACGAAATCACGCAGGAGGACTGCGAGCTTGAAAGATTTCTATTTGATGAAAACAGTCTTGACGCCACTAGTGCGTCTCTCCTTGAGCCTACCACCGTTGACACAACCGATATGGATTATGAATGTTTCACTTTTTCGGATGATGACGACTCACAGCCCGAATATGAGTCTTTTGAATTTTTGGATGAGTTAGTTGAACCATCCGAATCGGTTGTTTGCAGTGATTTCGAACCTGTGTTGGAGTCCTTTGAGTTCGAGGTAGATTCCGCAATGATGCTTTCGCCTCCGAAACTCGAACTCATGTCCTTACCGCCTCATCTTAAATATGCTTACATAGGTGAGAATGAGACTTTTCCCATTATAATATTAGCCTCTCTAGCCTTCGAGCAAGAGGACGCTATTTTAAAAGTCTTACAAGATAGGCGGCAAGTTTTCGGTTGGACTATGGCGGACATCGAGGAGATCAGTTCCCTTATAATTGAATATCATATGCAATTGATGGATGATGCCAAGGCAATAGAGGACCCACAGGTACATCTTGGGGGTATTGTGGTGAGTCAACCTCCTCCTTTAGAAGTTGAACCACCCCCATTTCTTTTAAGCTACGAGAATGCCAATATTCCACTGATTGCTGATCATTCACATTCTCGTTTAGATGCATCACCACCTCCTGTATATTCACCTCCACACCTTCCATACCACCACTTCTATCTTCCCCAATTCTTTGTGAATCGCTACAACTTCTTCTTCCACCAACTGATACTCTTTACTGATAAATTTTTCAACTGGTTAGTGTTAACGTTTGGTCTATGCAAGGTTTGGCAGTAATGTCTAACATAGTTTAAATGAAGTTTGGGGGAGGGCCTTTCTGTAAATATTTTTGTTTTCCTTAACAATAAAAAAAGGTATAAATAAATAAACAGGGAAGTGCCGGTATTTTGATCCTCTTGGTTTAGCATGACAGTGAGGACACTGTCAAGTTCAAGTTTGGGGGTATGCTCGGTACGTTTTCTTCCTTCATATTCATTTGTACATATTTTTGCATTTGCATATTTATTTGAAAACCTATAAAAATTTAAAAAAATTCAAAAATTATAAAAATTATTGTATTCAATTTTGGCTTATTTGACTTGAGTTCGACAAATAGGTTAACTGGTTAGGAACAACTAGATCTTAGACTTAGAGAATTAAAAACCCTAAAAATAACATTCCTTAAAGTTAACGGTAGAAAGTATATGCCTTGTAGTTTATTTAGAAATAGGCAAATTTTGGGTTCACTTCTTGGGATAAGTCAAAATAAGGGAAGAGTATTGATGTTCTTATTAGAGTATAAGTTTGAAAAATAGTTCCTAGCTTAAGTCTAGATTCTGAAAATGTATACCCTACAATTTGCACAATCACGCACCTTGAAACTTGGAATAGTAGAAAAGACCTTGAAATACTCTTGTCTAAAGTCCTTAGTACGAAGAAAATAAAAGAAAAAAAAGAAAGAAAATGTGAATAAAGAATAAAAAAATGGACACTGGTTTTTGTGATTACTTAAGGCTGTAAAAATAGAAAAATATTTAGCGAGGGTGCCTTATCACCTAGTGCCTTAAACCAACTGGTTTGGGAGTCACTGCTAAAGCCTTGGGTGTTGCAAGACTAGGAAGTACGCTTTAAAGTGCTAACGCGTCTTGTAATCGGTTGTTGGTACCTCAAGAAATATTAACGGTCGCATGAAGGATGTGTAAGCAAGTTTCATTTAAAAATTCACTAATTAATAAGTGCTTTGGACAAAGGACGAGAGTACGATTGCTTGAATTGAATTTCCAAGTGTAGGGGTGATCTATACATACACATAGGGGTATGTGATTGGAATTTAGATAAGAGAGAGGAATGAAAGATAGAACTTGTATCTTTAAATGGAGTTGATAGAAATTCCTAAGTGGAGATGAAACCCTAGAAGGAAGACTTAAGAGATGCCGAAAGCTAAGTAATTCCACAAGATGTATATAATCTTAAGTTAAATGATAAGGATGCGTGAAGAATATGGGTGGATAATTTACTTGTAAAAGATAATAGAATTCCTTGTTAGAAAACATAATTGGAGAACAAAAGTCGAAAGGCCGAATTGATAAGATTTTGTGGGTGTAATCCGCTGAAAACCCTCAGGAGACAACACTCCTCCTACTAGGGACACCTAGAGGTTTAACGGCTTGTTGCACGTGCTCAGTGCAATCACGTTTCCCTGCGAAAGTGCGGTTAGGTTAGGATTTTAGTGAATAAAAAATAAGTTTGCTCGAGGACGAGCAAAAGATAAGTTTGGGGGTATTTGTTCATATCATAATATTGCAGTTTGTATTCCCCGATTCCTATTCATTTTATAAATAAACAGGTGTTTTTAACGCATGTCTGCTGCATATTACAGGATACAGGCTTTTGGAGCAAATACAGTGAAAAAAACGAAAGTTGATATAGAAAAGGGACTTTTGACCAACAAGTAGAAGGACCCTAGTCAAGCCTAGACAGAGAACAATTCACAAGAGTACAAGGCAACGCATGGTCCGAAATGTCAAAGGAAACAGTCAAAAGATCATTACAAGTTTTCACTGAAGATCTGGAGAAGACCCAGAAATCAAATGGACAAAAGAAATGGAAAAATAGAAAGCTCAAGAAGCCAAGAACAAAACCCTAAAAATTCAGCATGTGATCTGACCGAAGGGCCGCGGAACCGCGGCCCAAGGCCTACATTTGCCGCGGTTCCGCGGCCATTCAGAGCCCGTGTCGGTGGAATTTTTCTGTGTCGGTGCATCGGTGCGGGTGTTGGGATTTTCCGTGGGCAAATCTGTAATTGTACATGTGCGAGAGTCTGTAACCCTAGTTTTCATGTTTTCCTATAAATTGTAATCACAGATCTGTAAAACTTATGCCTCTTTTCAATCAATAAAATTCAGAAGTGTTGGGAGTTCATTGAGATCTTTTCTGTATTGCTTGGAGGGAGCCATCAAACTAGTAAGTTAATTTTATTTCTTTGTTTTAATTCTTTTAATTAGTATGTCTTTTCATCCCCTAATGAGCGAGTAATCTCCTCGCTTGTTAGGGTTAGCCTTAGGGAAAGGTTTGAGAGATGAGATCTCTCACCCCTTTCATGCCATCCACACCTAAGAGTTAGAACTCCATGCATGCACGCACAGCCGCTCCCTACGGCACCCTACCCCTCGAGGTAACGGTGACACCGTAGTATAAAGGCCCGGTTGCGCGTGTTTTCCATGGGGGTTAGGGTAATTATCGATAATGGAAGGATAAGAATCTAGAGGAAGAAACATCTTCCCAAAAGATTCTAATCCACTTTATTGATAATTACACCAACATCTAATAGATCAAAAATAGGGCAATGAAAGCGGTGAGGAAACCTTTAATCTCCAAACTTCCCCTAAACCTAACCCTGGCAAGACTTTAATTTAGATTAATTTAGTTTAGTGATAGATCTAGTTTTTAGATTTAATCAATCCAAACTACATTTGGAATCAACTCGTAGAAACACAAATCAGAAAATTACCCATCTCTGTGGATGGACCCGTACTCACCGGCTAGCTGCAAAGCGACGCCGTTTCTGATTACGGTAAACAAGTATTTTTGGACTAATCAGTTAATTGTATTATTTTATTTTGTTACGATAAATATTATATATGTGATATATAATATTGTAACATGATATGGTTATTAATGCAACATGTTTTGTGGAGTTTAAACATCATTAGGGTTTGGATTACGGTTAAGACTTCCAGTAGATTCTAGAAGCTTTTCTTTTGTCTTGGAAAAGATATTATGCTTGATATTTTCAAGTGACTCACTTTTAACCCAACCCAAACCCTAGCCCTAGTTAATTCTCTACATGGGTTTAGTTGACCATGGTTGCATTATTCATCATATTTATCTTTTCATTATTCATCACAAAAGACTTCTAATGATTATTCATCTTCTTCTTCCTTCTTTCTTTTCATGGAAAAAGCTTACTAGCTTTTTTCCAAGTGATGATTATGTGTGAGAAAAAGATTATAAATAAGAGCTAAAATCCTACTTCATCATTCTCATCTACCCTTACCCTTTAGATGAGAGTGTTCACTTCATTTAGTGAGTGTTAGCTTGTGTTAATGAAACTTCAAGGTAGATCATCTATATTATCGAAGATCAGAAGCAAGACTGCACCTTTCTCTTCGTGGAGCCTCTCGAGAGTCCGGAACATGATGATCGCAGCGAAGGGACCACAACACGGAGCTTATGAAGTGAAGAACCGGATATACAAAGGTTGTAATCCCTCTCACTTAGTGTTAAAGTGTTTAACAGGCTTGTTTTCGCATAAACCCTAGTTTAAAGATCCGGCTTTGGGTTGTTCGGCACGGATAAAAATTTAATCGGGCATGGTTGATGCCTCGTAGACCCTTGTGCGCGTGCCAAGCAACCCTACACGACGGTTCACAAACAACCCAATGACCACCTTGACACTCGTCTCAGTCCAGCAGACGCGGCATCGACAGACGACCCTAGAGTCAAAACAAACGGAGCCATGGCAAAGTCCCTAGTTCCAGGTCCCGACGGTTCACCAACAACCTAGAGACCACCTCGACGTTGGTCTCAATACAGCAGACACAATATCAACCCGGCGTTCCTTCTCACCCCAGCAGGATGCAGATGCAACGTCAACAACCGACCCTAGGATCAAAACAACGGAGCCATGGTAAAGCCCTTAGTTCTAGGCCTCAACGGTTCATAAACAACCTAGAGGCCACCTCGACATCCGTCTCATTACAGAAGACGCAATGTCAACAAAGGAAGCGAAGGACAAAGTCCTAGCTTCAAGATCTTGACGGCAACTCAAATAAAACCTGAAAGACTATCAGAGATCATCCCACACTAGCGCGAAGTGGTTATGACTCATCGGGGCTCCTAAACTGAGCCTAACCTCAAGTAAAAAGAGACATGGCAAAATTCCTAACGCTTGCTCTTTCGACAGCCAAACTTCCTAAGAAGATTACTTGAAGACGTCTTGTCCATCCTCCAAAGGGATCAGAGACACGACAGTCGTGGGGCTACTCGAACAGCAGCATAAAGTCTGCATATCGGGGAATGCATTAGCCAACATGACGGTACGACGTACAAAAACCCTAGTACCACAGACCTTAACGGACCTATGTCGTAAAGATCAGGGGTTAACTGTGACGTTAGGACCAGTTTGCTTACAAACCCAAGTGAGGTAAACTACAAGCTCCGAAATGAGTTTATAAACTAGAGACTCCGGAATGAGTGAATAAACTACAAGCTCCGAAATGAGTTCATAAACTAGAGACTCCGGGATGAGTGAATTAACTACAAACTCCGAAATGAGTATATAAACTATTTCGCACAAGATTAAGACATAAGGAAACAGAAGGGTACAAGCTCATGGGGCTCAGGGTTTGGAACTATATACCTTAGGAGTTGAGATTTGAGTCAATGATGGATGACGAAGCCTGTGTCCACTCGCTATCTTCTGAGATCGAGATTCTGAAAGTTATATACCAAGCCGAAACCGGTCATACGCTATGCACAACTCTGCACGACTTCACCCACATACATACTAACGTGGGCAAAGTAGTGGAGGGATTTGTCCCCACCAAAATTTTCGGCCAAGAGCTATTTATTCCGTTATAACCCTTAGCATATAGGCGTTGAAAACACATAACTAAGGGCCAAATGAGCCTCACGTGTAAAACATGTGAGCGCTCATATGCAAAGCATATGAACGCTGAATATAAATAAATCTAAATAGCCAAACAGGTCTCACGTGTTAAACACGTGAGCACTCATATGAAAAGCATATGAGCACTGAACATAAACAGGCTAAAATCCACACCATGGGTCACGGGTTAAACACGTGAGTTCTCTTGCCTCTCACATGCAAAGCATGTGAGCGGCCCAATTTAAAATGCTCCCATTAAATTCTATAAGATAAAATTAAATCCTATTTGGGAAATATTTTCCCTGATCTTTCTAATATGGAAAGATTTTTCTCTAACAGAGAATTTTGGATTTAAAATCCGATGGTGATAAAATATCACAAATTAAATCATCTGATAGAATTAAATTCTATTTGGGAAATATTTTCCTGATCTTCCTCAAACTAGAAAGATCTTCTCTGTTAAACAGAGAACCTTTGGATCAAAAATCCAACAGTGATTATCTGATAGAATAAAATTCTATCATAGGAAAATATTTTCCTAATCTTGTTAAACCAACAAGATATTCACTTAACAGGATTAAATTCAATATTCTTAATCTTGTTAAACTAACAAGATATTCATATGATAAGAATAAAATTCTATGTTAGAATAAAATCTAATCTTGTTAAACTAACGAGATATCCATATGATAGAATTAAATTCTATATTAAGAAAATATATTTCTGATCTTGTTAAACTAAAAGGATATGGTAGAATAAAATTCTAATCTTGTTAAAACTAACAAGTTATTCATAATCTTGTTAAACAAACAAGAAATCTTCTCTGTTAAACAGAGAGCCTTTGGATTAAAAATCCAACGGTGAATAAAATTTACCGATTGATCTAAAAGATCATGGAATTAATCATGATCTCCCAATGAGGGATTCTCTTAACAAATTAATTCTTATTCTTCTCGTATAAATAGGAGCGAGGAGAGGAGGAGAAATACACACACACAGAGAGGGGAGGAAAGATACAGAAAGAATTTAATTCTCTAAAACGAGGAGACCACCCCAGAAGCTTTCCAAAAAGCTCCCACAAAAACAAAAGAGAATTTAATTCTCAAACAAAGGGTTTAACCCTTAAAAAAAGGAACTTAGTTCTTTCTCTGGTTGAGGTCTGCAGAAGCAGATCTCCCAACAAGTTGAGAATTTAATTTTTATCGGGGAGATTCTGTTATGCAGATTCAAAACTTAGGGAAAAGAACTAAGTTCAAAGAATTTAATTCTTATAAAAGTAGATAGGAATTTAATTCCTCTGATAAAACTAGGGTTTAACCCTGTAAAATAAATTTAATTCTTATAAAACAAAAGACTTGAAATTCTCTAAACTCAAATCCCAGCATCGCTAATATGAAATCAAAATCTCCATGCACATAGAGGGAAAGATTGGTGATGCATTAGTGTTCAACGCTATAACGAAACCTCACGTGTTTCCCCACATAAGCACCTCTGATAAACAAAAAAGAATGGCTGAGACCGAGTCACGTGTTTCACACACGAACATTTAAAATAAGAATAAGAAGTGTCTTCTACGGCAGTCGCGTGTTTTCCACGCGACCCTCAATCAAGTACTCAACACTTATAGACCCAAAGACAGCGCTCACATTTTGAGGGCACTTCGCGTGTTCACACGTGAGCACCACAGGAACCAAGTGCTTAGACCTTATAAAAGAAAAAGGGAAGTCAAACCCAAAGAGGCAATGCCCAACTTTAGGACGCCTCACATGCTCACACGTGAGGGCCATAGGAATTAAGTGTTTAACGCTTAAGGGGACTTGAACCCAAATGTGCAGCGCCAACTTTGAGGTGCCTCGCGTGCCACACGTGAGCATCCCTAAAATTCAGTGTTTAACACTGCTTTAGAGCCTCACGTGGGAATACGTGAGTGCTGAACGTATACTAGTGCTTAGCACTATAAGAAGTCAACTTCAGCCTCAAGTTGGCTAAGCCTTCTTGAGATTAAAACATCTTGGATCTCCAAATAGACCGAGCCTCTATGCTCATGACTTCCTAAACTAATAACTCCTCAATTGATAATAACCAGAATGATGTTCATCCCACATCTCCTAAGTTAATCGTAGTCTCCCAAAAATGACTAATGATTCTTAGATGGCCCACCATGATATTTTCCCTCAGGCACGGGAATCGGTTCAAGGGTACATCTCTCCACACCTCTGATATATGTCGTTGTAATTCCTCAACGTCTTCAGAGAGGTGGCGGGTCCCGATGACCAACATCTTCTTTCACTGATGCACTTCCAAATTGACGTGCACGCTTCAAATCGGACCGTGCCCAAAATTGAGCACACCCCATATCACCACCATTCACTCCGTCACGTAACAAATACACGTGCACGTAAGATGAACAGTGGACCGAAACGTCCTTAAACTAACAACGGACTATAACGTCCTTAAACTAAACCCTCACCTTAAAAATGGTGATCTACGGACCGAAACATTCTTAAACTAACAACAGACCGTAACGTCCTTAACTGAACCCTCACCTCAAAAATGGTGCTCTACGAACTGAAACGTCCTTAAACTAAACCCCCATCTCAAAAAATGGTGATCTGCGGACCGAAACGTCATTAAACTAACTACGGACCATAACGTCCTTAAACTAAATCCTCACCTCAAAAATAGTGATCTACGGACCGAAACGTCCTTAAACTAACAATAGACCGAAATGTCCCTAAACTAATACAATAAATCCCAAATGCTCTCTTGTTCGATCTGAAACAAAAATGATCCAAAAACCCTGTTAAGTAGATCTTAGTCTCAAATTAGACTAATGTATCCTTAACAAACATTTAAGTTGATCTTAATCTCAAACGAGATTAACGATCCTTAAATCAAACCAAACCCAAATCTAAGAATATACGGATTTGGACTAATCCACGCCCTACGGGCGACAACATAAATTAGTCTCCGTATACAATCCACGGGCAACCAAAAATAAAACAAACGCACACGACACGAAGTGAACATCTGGAGCAGGAGAAAGTGGTTATCGCTACGCGGTAACGTAATTAACTGTAGGGGCTTGTGCCTGCAGGGAAGAGCGTCCCCATAATTAAAAAACCCTTACAAACGAGAGGGAATCTAACGAAGTCTGCTACAACGTCCGCATCCATCCAAACCTCCGATATACGGTGCCATAAATCAACTTGTTATCTTCGGAGAGGTGGACGGATAACACCAAATAGCATCTGCCCCCAAATTTGACTTTGGAGAATTTGACGGTAAACAACCATTTACCTTCTTTTGGAAAGCGGGGCGTGATAGCCGAGGGCATGAAGAAGCCTTTTCCAAAACTGAGGCGATCCCTGCTGCGAGGCACGCTCGACATCGCCACTGGCGTCGGGTGAGAAAAGATTAGGGCAACTCCCTCTGGATTTACCCCACCTGCTCCAATGGTGGAAGTTGACGTTGCTGTCCCAACCGGGAACAGCTTTGAGCAACTTAGGCGGGTGTGAAAGAACTCTCCAACGGCGGTGCTGAAGAAATCTCCCCCACCTGCAAGGTTACTGTGCAGGCAAAGACGGAGCAGCCCCATCAGCGGCTCTCCTCGTAAATTCACAGAGTCTGCCGGAAAGTCCAGGACTCTATGATCAACAAAGATTACTCTCCTCGGCAGAAGAAATCTAATGCTCAGCAAGAGGAAGACCATCCTTCCGTCATACAGCGAGGGACGTCTTCTACACAGGTGCTTGTCATAACGGCTCCTTAAAATTTGACCTCCTACAAAAGAATGAGGCCGGAGAAAATTCCACCACCGGCGGCCAATTCCAAAGGCGACGGACCCAAACAACCCCAGGTCAGAGGCATGATCGTTCATACGATCTACATGGCTTCCAGTAAAGAGGAAAGCCGTACTTCCGTAAGTCATCGACCGCAAACTCGGTCGCTGACAAAACTCAGGAGTAACAACAAAAGCTCCAGGATATGCTGACCAAAATAGCAGCACTTACCGGATAGAAAGAAAGATTGGATCCAGCAGCCGAACAGCGCCAAGAGTAGGAGACCAATACAGAGTTCCTACGAAGGGTACTTGAAAGGAAAGATATAGAAGCCGCGGATCAAGCTGCTAACATAAAGCAGATGATGCTCTTGTTTCAGGACATGATTGGAATGATGATCCAGCCAGAACCCCCAGCCGAAGATCCGCCGATAATCGTCAACGATGACAGAAGGGAAACATCAAACCCTCTTCCGGCCTTATCAGTAGCCAAGGAGGAAATGATCTCCAAGGCTGCTCTTGATGATTATATTACTCAATAGATACAAGCTCATCAAGCTAGTGAAGCTGCTGACCAAATCGTTAGAACCGAGCGGCCGTATCCAGGCTGGTATGACCAAATAAAAAATCCACCAAGATATACGATCCCCAAGTTCCCTGTATACAAAGGGATAGGCAACCCACATCAGCACATCACGCGGTTCAAGGCTCTGTGCGGCAACACTGGAGGCGACGACAAATTTTTGCTTTGCTAGTTCATGGGCAGCCTGTCAGAAATTGCATTCGAATGGTACTCGGAGCTCCTAAATGACTCCGTAAAAACATTCACAGAAATAGAACTGCTGTTCACACAGCGGTTCTCCAGCATGAGCGAACGTACTCCAATCACAGCATTAATCAATGCCAGAGTAAAGCCGGGAGAAACCTGGGTCCAATACGCAATCCGATGGTGGAACCTATGGTAAAAGTGCGAACAATGCATCGAAGAATCTTTCGCCGTGAACATGTTCATCGGGACCCTAGATTCTCAGACGACTGTGTCCCAGTTCATGACATTCTTCAAGCCCACAACCTTTCAGGCTTTGATCGATAAACTGGCCCAAATGGACCAGATAGGCCACAGGGATTCTTCTTCAAATAAAGACATTCGAAATAACAAGGGTAAAGGGAAAGAGGCCTTCGTTGCTAATACTCAACAACAGCTGAGTGACCCAAAACCGGTTGCTCGCCAAAACAACGCGCGCCCGCACCTATTCTTGGAGGAAAGGCTAGGACGCGGTTAATCGTTTCCCCATGATAAAATAAAGAGACTGTTCGAGTTGGCAGTGCGCAACAAACTCATCACATTGCCAGATCCACAGTGTCCACCGCAACACGGCGACATCAACAACCCCAGCTATTGCTCCTATCACAGAATGGTGAGCCACCCAATTGAAGATTGCTATGTCTTCAAGAACTAGGTCGAAGACCAGTATCAAAAGGGAAAATTCACGCTGTCTGATAACTGGAGGGTAAATCCGCCCCAAAAGTACACTCCCAAAAAGATGGATGTGCCGGGGGAATCATGCTCGCTCGAGGAAGAAACTCCATGGGAATTCGTTTTTTCAGCAAAGACCAAAAGAATGCTGAAAGATCTACAGGCATGTCCAGCAGTCAGGTGGAAAAGCCCACTTGAACCTGAAATTATTGAAGGGATGTTGAAACCACATTCCGTGCCAAAAGTGTTAGTTATATGTATACCCTAGAGGCCATTACTATACATAGGATGTATATTGTAGTGGATGCTTGGACATATATAGGGATGACTTTCTTGCTCGATATGATAGTATGCTATCTGGTTACTCTTTACCTTAATGTGTACACTGATTGTCTCTCTGTTACATGTTGGTAAAGCCCTTAGGATGTGTACTTAACTACCTGGACTATGATGCGGATCATACTAGTGGGGACATGGTAGTCCATAAGTATATCCTTCAAAGTCCCTAGTCGTGGGTGTATTGAGACGGGGCATCGAAATACCAGAGTAGACTAGCGTGTAGCTTCTCAACCCATATAGATGGGCGATGGATGATCCCATATCCATTGGTGTTTGACATCAGAGATGATATACGGGTGCTCAGTGGAGACTGGGTACACTGGACGGACTCGCCGAGAACTCCCAGATGGTATTATACCTTACGTCAGATGGCAGTTCTCTGGTGACACTGGTACAGGTTAGTCTGTATACCCGAGATCGTCATAGAGTCTTGTGTGATTCCCACTGTGCTTTGATTTCCACCTTACCACGTCCAAGAGGGCGTGCAAAACGGTGGTTTTTGGGTACAGTCCCGAGTCACATGGAGGCAATGAGCAATAGGAGGGGTTTCGTCTCTCCCGGTATAGGGAGTTGATGTTGCGCTGTGCTCGATTGGCTATAACAGGAAGTCCTTGGCCAAGGCTTCTTTAGGGATTTACTGGTAAGTGTTACCAGTAGTTTCTCGACCCGTTATGATCCTCATATCGGCATGACTTATCGTGTTATTGGGGTCGGATGTTTACCACCCCTAGACGAGATATGCGACATATCAGACGAACAGACTGGACTGTACGGTAAGTGTTACTGGTTGGATTCAAAGGAGTGTGAGCAGGCTTGCTCGTTGATCTTCTGATCACTCAATACCCGGGTGGCCGTTACGTTTAGCAGACCGCTTGCGGCTTGTGGGTGTTTGATATGATCATCACCTGCTGCCGGTGTATTGACGAGTCTTTAGAGTCCTACACAGGGGTTTCCTGGCTCAAGCGAAACGAAATAGGAGCGCATATGAGATATGTGCGGGACCGAGAATAATACCAGTATGTGATACTGTATTCTATTCTCGTGATTTGTATCATCGGTCGGTTATATATGATATAGCCGGGTTACCGAATCAAGTGTTGATTCGATACATTGATACACTTGATATTAGTTGGTTATATGCGATATGACCGGATCATTAAATCAAGTGTTGATTTAATGATTTAATGTATAATTATATATTTGATATATTACTTTACATTAACTAGTATTTGTTCACTTAAGATTAACTTTCTCACTTGAATGTGCACATTGTTTATATGTGATATATGCAAGTGTACAAGTTTGTATCATGCTTGATGATACATACAAGTTGTGTGTATGAGACCTATACCAAATCAAGTTTAAATTAGGGTTTATTAATTTCCTAACAAATAACAAAAGTAGTGAGACTTTGGTCGAAGTTATCAAGCTTCATGAAGCTTGATAAATATTGACAAAGTCAACCCTTTTGTCATTTGTATAGGATATTAGTTAACCCAACTCTTAACCTAATGTTTTAGTTAATTCTCTACATGAGTTAAGCATGAGAGCTTAACTCAACCATGGTGCCATAAGTAAAAGGATAAGTTTCATTTTGGATTCATTATATTTTTATTCTTTCTTCTTCTTCATCTTCATCAAGCTTCAAGAAAGCTTGCTACCTCTAATGGTGCCATGAGATTTAGAGTGAGAAATCCAAATCCAAAGTGAACCCACTTCCTATTTCTTCATCCTCTTCCGCTTGCCATGTTGTATAGGATGTTCTCTTCACAAAGTTTTTGACCAAGTGAAGGAATAGCTTGAGCTTGAGTCTCCCCGACGTAGATCATTTTCGGCCTCGAATTCAACGACCTAGCCCGCTCATTTCTCCGACGAAACCAACGCTAGAGTCCGGGATCTCGATAATCGCAGCGGAGGGACGTCAACACGGAGCTAAAGAAGTGGAGGACCGGATCTACAAAGGTTGTATTCACATTCACTTAGTAGCAAAGTTGTTTGCTAGCTTTTATTTTCGCCTATCCTCTAGTTAACGATCTTCATTAGGGTTTCTCGGCACATAAAATTTTGAATTTGGAATGGTTGATGCCTTGTGGAACCTCATGAGTATGTCTAGTAACCCTACAGTGGTATCAGAGCCTAGCTAGAGCTTTAGGCGAAGTGTAGGCGAAGTTAGAAATCCGATCGAACCCGAAACCCTAATCGTACACCCTTCTCTGTAAATTTTTTCAAAACTGTGATTTTTGTGGATTAAAAATACTCAGAAAAATCAGCAGGGTTTTCTAAGAGTTACTGTGCAACACGTGTCCCTAACACCTCTAAAGTGCAGCGGAACCGCGGCCTTACCATGCTATTGGCAGCGGTTCCGCGACCGTATGTTGAGAATAGGTACTCAGTTTTGCACAGTAACCTCCGTTTTTGATTTCTAATTCTTCTGGAAATTTTTAATTATACTCAAGAGTTGAGTTATCTGGGGTGTATTGGGGACTCGTTGATTTAATCGGATATTTTAACTTTGTTTATGTGTTTTTCGAATATTTTTAGAACATGTTAAAAAATTCGACCGGATATAAATACCCACTTTTCCCCTGCCGGGAAATTTCCAATTGTTAGATTTTTCCGTAGTTTAATAACGTTCTAAGTAGTGCAAGTAACGCGATGGTCCCTCTAGAAGACAACAAAC
Source organism: Agapanthus africanus (assembly GCA_030015575.1). Classification (NCBI taxonomy): domain Eukaryota; kingdom Viridiplantae; phylum Streptophyta; class Magnoliopsida; order Asparagales; family Amaryllidaceae; genus Agapanthus; species Agapanthus africanus. Next base: position 727,184,492 of record CM057339.1, read on the forward strand.
CTTAACTCGATTATGTGACCGTCTTGAACTGCCCTTTGAACCTTAGGGTTTGGGGCAGTACGGTGTGCCACATGTGAGGCGTTGGCTTGACCATTCTACGGCTGGACCGTTGGTACTGTGGCATGAAATGGATGTTTTTAAACTTATTTCATGTGTTGAGCTGTTTCGGGAAAACTTGGGTGTTTGATTGTTCGATCGGAAAGTTTAACATTTTCTATTTATCTGGAATGTGATACAATATTTGGAATCCACAAAAAGTTATGAGATAACTGATTTGAATGTTATAAACATAGCACTTTAGTCTCATTTAATCGGTTGCCACGGAATTTTGATGCGATCAAAAGTCTGTCGCAATCACGTAGCGTACGCGGATACTCGCCGGGTAAACTTAATAGACAGCCATGCCCCATAGCCCCGACCAAGTGACTGTAGAAGAACCCCGTCGCCAAAAGCATCCGTTCGGGTGCTCGCGGCAATGGTGTTCCGCCTTAGTGCACTTCGTCGACGGCATCCGGGGGTGCAGCCGTCTACTAAAGTTTGCGACGAGCATTCGATCAGAATATCGGGAATCTTGTTGAATTGCCCGACTTGATATTGAAAAGAGTTTTCGATATAGAGACTAAAATGCGGAGTTTATAATTGTTAGGCATGCGATGTCTAAGAAGGTTGCGGATTCCAACTGTTATGGTTTTACACTTTCTTTTCTGTGACCGTAAGTGTAATATATGATATCGCCGGTTTCGTTGCTATATGTCAACGACAATTGGGATGCGCACATTTACTTACGTTGATGACATGTGATGTTATGTGTTGCTGGATATGTTATATTGGATCGTCGCGGTTTGAATAGCTGGGGGGTTTTATGTGAGATGAGTGTTTTTCTTTTTCATTCATGTAAATAACTTGTATGTAATATTCTTTTATTGGGACACTTCCGGGTTGAGGTTGATGTCACCATTTGTATATTATTTACTTTTCCGCACTAGGATAGACCCAAGGAGGAGAGCACAAGTAACCGGATTCTAGAGTCCAGTAGGAGACCAACTCGAGGAGTCAAGTTCGGGTCTCCTAACTCTAGAATTGGTAGGGTTGCTTGCCGCTCTCGTAGGGGTCTAGGGGTGTGGGTTTGGCTATTCATCGCGACCGTGGAATCCGTGTTTTATACAGGCTCGTATTGAAAACACGGACTTCCTAGTATATCCAATGTTTCATATGTTTCTTCTGCTGCGATATCTGTGATGTGATCATTTGATATGTTGTGATAGATACTGTATATAGTATATATGATATATTATATAGACGTTACTTATGTTTTACACCCGCGCTAGCCCTGCCCCGCTCTGCCGTTAGTTACCTAACCTAACGGTGCACGAGGGGACATCGAGGCGAATGCGGATGGCATAAGTGTACGTCGTATTTATCTGTGATGTTTAGGTGATTTAAATGATGGGACTTCATTAATATGATTAATGAAATAAAAGAAACCTAAAAGATATTGTGGAATCGAATTTTCAAAAACAGGTAGCTACAGTTCTTGCTTTGCATCACGGTGTTCCTTGTAGAACATCATGCACCTTATTCGATAAGAAAAGGGCCGAGATCCCTTCACCGGGAGTGACCCCTTTAGCAATGACTGGCAGATGCTACAACCCTCGGTTTGTCTTTTGATTGCTCCTATAGTTCTTGCTTTGCACAGCGGTATATATGATATATCCTGCACCTTATTCGATGAGGAAAGGGCCGACAATCCCTTCACCAGGAGTGACCCCTTTAGCAAAACTAGAAAAGCCTCAAAAACACTCCATTTTAAAATCATTTGATTCTACAACGATATCAAGTTCATTACGCAATAGGTTTTCAGAAAAAACCTGTCGTAGCCCTCCGTCATTTCAGATAAGTCCTGTTTAGTATTCGTGCTGCGTTTGTTAACCTTGTCAAGGTGCAGTGTGTGGTAGCTGACCAGTATTTATCTGCTTATGCATATGATGCAGATTGTTTTTGGGTAGTCGTACGGCCTTGTTGACCTTGTCAAGGGTGTGCGAGTGGGTTTGATTCAATCAAGAAATGACGGGTTAAACTTGACTTGTGGTCTATGGTTTGTTGACCTTGTCAAGGTCATAGATCGTTCAGGGCAAAATTATCGGGAATTTTAAGTGTTGAAATTTGCAATGAGATTGCATACCTTCTATGAGATAGTTGGATCCCGATACCCACTGCGAGTAATTGTTACTCCTGGGAGAGTTTTACACATTACAATTAGCCGATCAAGTAGGTGTCTAGAAAGGTGTCAACGGGGTTACGCCTCTGGAAAAACGAGGTTTACTTTAATTAGGTCCGTGCGAAAGCACGGGGAACCTCCCTCAAAGTACCGACACTGGCCTGGCTGAAAGATTGGCGAACTTGTAGCGTGTAATTAATCCCGGCTAGTCCTTCCTTTTAGGGTTTGAAGGAAGATTTGATAAAAACAGTGGGAGCCATCCTGATTAGATAAAATAATAACCAATCTGATCTTGCAAGAGCGCACGCAGAGTGTTTTCTTCTCTCTCTCCAGGTAGCGACCATGTCACGCCTTAATCAAGATAATAAAACGGATATATTGACCGAACTCGCTTATTATACTGAGCTGGGGAACGTTGGTCCCGCTCCAACTTATAATTGTTATAAGACAGAGCAGGAAATTGAGGATTACCATAATTCCCGTGCCGCCCAAACGAAGAAAGTGCATACCGATGCATCATCTTCGGGTGTGTTCATTACAGAGAACTGTTTCTCAATGTCCTTTACGTCCTGGGTATATGATACCGGATCAGGATCCCATATATGTAATATATTACATGGGCTACAGAAAGGTAAAGAACTGAGAACGGGTGATAAGTTTCATGAGGCAGAAAACGGTGCAAGTGTTGCGGCCAAGTCTGTTGGTCACTGTCACCCTGTATTACCAGAATACATTGATTCTGAACAAATGTTATTAGATACCAAACCTGATATACAACATCATATCAGTCTCTTTATTAGTAAAGGAAAGATATAATTTTGCATTGTTGGATAATGTTTTGAACATTTCCTATATCAAGAGTTGATCAGTTCAGGCACGTTATCTAAAAGCATTAATGTTCTAAATCAAACAACAGTTCTTAGTATACAGAACACACACAAGAGGAAGAGTTCAGAAATGAACGAATCCTTCTTGAGGTATTGTAGACTAGGTCATATCAATGCGTCCCGACTAGCTGAAATTACATATAGATGCATATTTAAATTAGTTTGAATTTACATCTTGTAAAACTTGCCAGTCATGTCACAGATATAAGATGACCATAACTCTGTTTATTGGAAGCAGAGAAAGAGTAAATGAACTCTTGGGATGATACATATTGATGTATGAAGGTCCCCTGTCTACACATGCCAAGACCGGTTCTTTGTACTTCATTACCTTCTCTGATGATCTCTCAAGATTCGGACATATGTTCCTGTTGAAACACAAGTCCGAACCTTTTGAGATATTCACAGAATATAAGTTAGAAGTAGAGAACCAAAAACGGGTATAAGTATTATGTCCTTTGATGTGATCAAGGAGGAGAATACTTGAGCACGGGATTCCAGGAATATTCTAAGAATGAGATTCTCTCTCAGCATTACTCCTCCGTATATACCTCAGCACGTCGGTGTATCGGGGCGGAGCAATCACACCCTATTAGATATGGTGTGCTCTATGATGAGTACTACTGAGTTTCCTATTTCCTTTTAAGGAGTTATGCACTTATGAAGTTGCATACCTATTGAATAGGGTTCCGATCAAATCAGTTGTCTACCACTTCATATGTGATATGGAAAGGGAAGAGCCCATATCTTAAGTTTGTTAAGATTTGGGTTTGTCCGGCCTATGTATGAAAAGCAAAATCCGGACAAGCTCGAGGCAAAGTCAGATCTGTGGAAGTTTGTTGGATATCCCAAGCATACGCAAAGGAATATCTTCTAACTAACCGAGGAACAAAAATGTTTTGTTTCTCAGCATGCCACCTTTGTGAAAGGGAATTTCTTGTGAAGAAATTATTGGTCATGAGGTAGAACTGGAAACAGTTCCAGCTATACAAACTGCAGCTGATGATTTGGTAGAACCAAAGGATTCAATAGCAACCAATGAACCTCAGCCTCTCCGCCGATCTAGTAGGTTTCCTCACCCACCTAAGAGATACTCCGGTTTCTCTATGACAGTGGGAGCGAGGAATGCATCATGAGATGATGACCCAACTAGTTTCGAGTAGGCCATCGAGAGTAGGGACTCTGTAAGAATGGCTGGATGCTTATCGATCTGAGATGGAATCCTTTTACACCAACAAAGTATGGACTTTGGTTGCTTTATCTGAAGGGTTAAATCCCCATCAGGAGCAAGTATATCTTGAGAAGATTACTTGGTGTACATGGAAAAGTTGAGACTTTCAAAGCTAGACTTGTTAAAGGTTTGCATCATTGACCAGCTATGGATTATGATGAAACCTTTTCTAAGTACCTATGCTTAAGTCCATCCAGATCATACTTGGCACGGCTATATACCATGACTACGATATCTGGCGGTTGGGTGTCATGACTGCTTTTCTAAATAAAGATTTAGAAGAGAGAGTCTATAAGTACACAGTCAGAGGGCTTCGTAGACAGTGGGAGCAGCGGAAACGTGTGCAAGATGTTTTAAGTGATAAAGCAGGCATCGCGGAGTTGGAACATCTGTTTTGATGTGGTAGTCAAAGAGTTTGACATCATCAAAATGGTAAATGAACCTTGTATATACAAAAAGGTAGTAGGGAGTATGGTGGTGATCCTCGTAGAGTGCGTGGATGACATACTCTTGATAGGGAAGAAGTTTCCTATGCTACGCTCGGTCAATCTCCGCTTATCACAAGGATTCTCCATATAGGATCAAAGTGATACCTCCTAAATCCTTAGTTTGGATCTATGAGATAGATCTAAGTGGACCTTAGGATCCTCACTAGCTGTAGTGAGAAGGTATCAATTGATCCTGGGGAGAATCACAGGAAAGGTTCCAGAGTGATAAGGATGACTGAATGTCAGTCACAGGCATTGTCTTTACCCTCAGTAAAGGGACGGTATCTTGGAAGAGTTCCAAGATAGATACCGTAGCATACTAGACGATAAAGGCTGGATACATCGCTACCAAAGATGCTACCAAAGAGGAAGTCTGGGTATATATTAGTTCATGAGATGAACTTTGTTCCTTCCATTGTGTGACAAAGGAGTTGTGGCTTATGCCAAGGAACGCCCGTCCCATCAGTGATCCAGACATATTCTTAGGCAGTATCACCTGATCGTGGAGATGGTTGATCTCCAGGTGATCGAGGTTAGGAGAGTAGACTCAGAGGACAACACGGCGGATCCACTCACAAAGGCCTTTTCCCAGGGAGAGACTTTTATGGGATGGTTGAGTATGAGATACTACAACCACTGCTATCAGATGGCCTTGGTGCAAGTGGGAGATTGTTAGTTATATGTATGCCCTAGAGGCCATTACTATACATAGGATGTATATTGTAGTGAATGCTTGGACATATATAGGGATGACTTTCTTGCTCGATATGATAGTATGCTATCTGGTTACTCTTTACCTTAACGTGTACACTGATTGTCTCTCTGTTACATGTTGGTAAAGCCCTTAGGATGTGTACTTGACTACCTGTACTATGATGCGGATCATACTAGTGGGGACGTGGTAGTCCATAAGTACATCATTCAAAGTCCCTAGTCGTGGGTGTATCGAGACGGCACATCGATATACCAGAGTAGACTAGCGTGTAGCTTCTCGACCCATATAGATGGGCGATGGATGATCCCATATCCATTGGTGTTTGACATCAGAGATGATATACGGGTGCTCAGTGGAGACTGGGTACACTGGACGGACTCGCCGAGAACTCCCAGATGGTATTATACCTTACGTCAGATGGTAGTTCTCTGGTAACACTGGTACAGGTTAGTCTGTATACCCGAGATCGTCATAGAGTCTTGTGTGATTCCCACTGTGCTTTGATTTCCACCTTACCACGTCCAAGAGGGCGTGCAAAACGGTGGTTTTTGGGTACAGTCCCGAGTCACATGGTGGCAATGAGCGATAGGAGGGGTTTCGTCTCTCCCGGTATAGGGAGTTGATGTTGCGATGTGCTCGATTGGCTATAACAGGAAGTCCTTGGCCAAGGCTGCTTTAGGGATTTACTGGTAAGTGTTACCAGTAGTTTCTCGACCCGTTATGAGCCTCATATCGGCATGACTTATCGAGTTATTGGGGTCTGACGTTTACCACCCCTAGACGAGATATGCGACATATCAGACGAACAGACCGGACTGTACGGTAAGTGTTACTGGTTGGATTCACAGGAGTGTGAGCGGGCTTGCTCGTTGATCTTCTGATCGTTCAATACCCGGGTGGCCGTTACGTTTAGCAGACCGCTTGCGGCTTGTGGGTATTTGATATGATCATCACCTGCTGCCGGCGTATTGACGAGTCTTTAGAGTCCTACACAGGGGTTTCCTGGCTCAAGCGAAATGAAATAGGAGCGCATATGAGATATGTGCGGGACCGAAAATAATACCAGTATGTGATACTGTATTCTATTCTCGTGATTCGTATCATCGGTCGGTTATATGTGATATAGACGGGTTACCGAATCAAGTGTTGATTCGATACATTGATACACTTGATATTAGTCGGTTATATGCGATATGACCGGATCATTAAATCAAGTGTTGATTTAATGATTTAATGTATAATTATATATTTGATATATTACTTTACATTAACTAGTATTTGTTCACTTAAGATTAACTTTCTCACTTGAATGTGCACATTGTTTATATGTGATATATGCAAGTGTACAAGTTTGTATCATGCTTGATGATACATACAAGTTATGTGTATGAGCCCTATACCAAATCAAGGTTAAATTAGGGTTTACTAATTTCCTAACAAATAACAAAAGTAGTGAGACTTTGGTCAAAGCTATCAAGCTTCATGAAGCTTGATAAACATTAACAAAGTCAACTCTTTTTGATTTGTATAGGATATTAGTTAACCCAACCCTTAACCTAATGCTTTGGTTAATTCTCTACATGAATTAGGCATGAGAGCTTAACTCAACCATGGTGACATAAGCAAAAGGATAAGTTTCATTTTGGATTCATTATATTTTTATTCTTTCTTCTTCTTCATCTTCATCAAGCTTCAAGAAAGCTTGCTACCTCTAATGGTGCCATGAGATTTAGAGTGAGAAATCCAAATCCGAAGTGAACCCACTTCCTATTTCTTCATCCTCTACCGCTTGCCATGTTGTATAGGGTGTTCTCTTTACAAAGTTTTTGACCAAGTGAAGGAATAGCTTGAGCTTGAGTCTCCCCGACGTAGATCATCTTCGGCCTCGAAGTCAACGACCTAGCCCGCTCATTTCTCCGACGAAACCAACGCTAGAGTCTGGGATCCCGATGATCGCAACGGAGGGACGTCAACACGGAGCTAAAGAAGTGGAGGACCGGATCTACAAAGGTTGTATTCCCATTCACTTAGTAGCAAAGTTGTTTGCTAGCTTTTATTTTCGCCTATCCTCTAGTTAACGATCTTCATTAGGGTTACTCGGCACATAAAATTTTGAATTTGGTATGGTTGATGCCTTGTGGAACCTCATGAGTGTGCCTAGTAACCCTACAGAAAGTTGTTGACAAAGGGCAAAATCCCCAAGTCAAGCCTTCAAAGTCTTCGAAGAAAAAAAAGAAGACTAAGAAACCTGTGCAACCTGCCGAGTATGACGACAAGCGTACAGACCTACAAAGATAAATCAACGCGCTGGAGGAGTACAACCAGAAGGCGCAGACACCGGTCACTCTCAAAGAATTTCTCAAGCGTATTCTTGAGAATGAAGATAGTAACAACGATGAGGGAAATGACTCATCAGAAGAAACTGTAGACTATGTAGCAAGTTTCCACATGGTCTTCCATTCGTCATTAAATGATGAAGGAACTCCCTCGGCATCAGAAAGAAACGCAGAGGAACTGGGGGATGAATCGGAGCTAAAATTTTCGGAACTGCCAGAAGACCCGATTGATAGGATGTTAAACGAAACCTTTCAAAAAAGCAAAGTTGACCGAGAATGCGAAACAGCCATATACGAAAAGGCTAAGCGTCAGCATCAAGATTAAGAAGCTGCGGCAAAGAGGAGTCGTAAAGTACTCGAACAAAACCAAAGCATACCTGCGACGAATAAGAGCGGGATCAAGGAAGAGAAGCGGTTCGCCAAAGCCCTGTCAATAGGAATGAAGCTGCTACCTCTCATAAGGAACACTCCCGGGGTCATATGCCCCAATGGAGAAGAAGCACATCCAAACTACTGCCTGTATCATCGGAGGGTTACACACCCCACCGAAGAATGCAGTACCTTCAAAAAGTGGTGGCAAGGATACGTTGCCCACCAAAAACACTTCAAGAGGATGAAGCGTGAAGCTCGTCGATAGCAAAATGGTGCGACGAATGCGCATGAAGAAATAGCTGGCAACTTTCATATGGTTGATACCAGTTCTGAAGGGGAAAAAAAACCCCACGTTCTTACCTTCGGAAGCAATTCTGAGGACGAAATACTCCTCAGCCCTCTTTTCAAAGACTCCTCCTTCGAAAAAGAAAAGGAGGAGAAGAACTGCGAGAATATTCAGCTGCGTAACTGCACGTTACCGGAAAAGAACCTCAGACCCACAAATAAAGGTTCGAGCAAAAACGACATAGGGAAAGAGAAGATCTTTGAGGAAATTGTCCTCAATGATGGAGTTGTCAAATAGCTCACAGCGAAAGACCCGCCTAAGAAAAATAAGGTTGATTACAATATCCTGGCACATCTGAGGAAAATACCCTCACAACTGAGCATATTGGAGCTCTCCTCCTGTCCAAAGAGGTACAAGATTCTATGATCAAAGCATTACAAGAGCCCGATCAGTTCTAAGCTTTTCTCGTAGAAAAGAAGATGAAAGATGAACTGGCAGAGATCCACACGACTAACATTACATTCAGCGATGAAGATATCCTCCTCGATACGTACGAGCATAATCGCCTATTATACGTCACCGGGTACTGCCATGACATCAAGATAAGGAAAAGCCTTGTCGACAACAGATCTTCCGTCAACCTTCTTAATGTGAGAGTGTTGAAGGAGATTTGCATGAGCGTCCAGCACTTGGCCCGAGACAAAATTACCATCTCCAGGTTCAACACATAGTAGTCACGGACGCTTAGGTCTGTAATACTGACGTTACGCTTCGGACTGCTCGTCACTGACATCAAATTTCATGTCATTAATGCCAAGACTTGCTATAATGTTTTGCTCGGCAGGCCTTGGCTACACGAGTACAACGTCGTCTCTTCTACACAATATCAGTGTATGAAGTATTTCAAATACGGATCGGAGTACACCGTCACAGGGGAGCTAAATCCGTTCTCCGTAAACGAGGTCCGAAAATATGAAGACACAAGGTACTTCCTACCAGACTTCGAGGATACGGAAAGGTGTCATAAACTCGAAGATAAACAGAAGTCCATCGCCACCATCCCGATCTTTAAGAGCGATACTGAGGATGATGAAGAATAATCTACTCGGGACATACCTAGAAAGAAAATAACAAGCCCGGACCACCTACTCATGTTCCGGTCTTTGGCAGCGACTATGAGAACGAGGCCAACATAGTATTCTCCATCCGCCCGTCAATACAAACCTTCGCCAAAGCATATCAGAGTCTACAAATCACTATGGCTCTGCCTCGGCATTACAAGGAACTTGATACGCTCGATAGTGTACATGAACTACAAACTTTCTACGTACCTCCCAAGTGAAGAGGTGAAAGGCGATCCTCTTTTACCAATCTACGGAGACCAGAGTAGAAAAAGAAGTCTGGCATGGTGTCGACTTTGTACTCGATAGGCTTCAACCAATCTGTCTTCCAAGATATTACACGGTGGGATTGAAAAGGCTGTTAAGATGTCAAGGTGTACCCCTCAAACAAACTATTCGACAAGCCCAATTCTACAAAAAGATTTGGGATGTTCCCGGGACTCAGCGAAAGATGTCCAACGGGAAGATGGAGGCAACTGGGCTTGGATACGTTCGGTCTAAGAGATAGGAGCAGTTCCACAGTTTCCACGTCGTAAACGGCTCCAGTGAAGCAGAGAATGCTTTTCCAAATACCCGTGACGTCGAAACAGAGCGAGATCCCGCTCTAAGGACATTAAGTTCGTCACTCGAAAAACAAATCGACGAGCTAACAAAAGAAGCCTGTCAAAAGAGCCGAGATAATCACAGCCGCGAAATGGCCATTTATGAAAAGGCCAGGGCACAACGTCTCAGTCAGCAGTCTACGGAAAAAGAAGACTACAATGCCCTTCATCCCCAGCCCACTATACGTTCTCACGATAAAGGAAAGTCCCGAAATAGAGACAAAAACATGGAGAAGAACGCAAACAATGTTCTAAAACAACAAAGCGGATCTAAGACGCCATGCAATTAAGAAAAACTTGATAGAAATCCGTCCTTTATAAATAAAATGGGTCGGGAATACTCTTTTCCCCAAGACAGGACGAGGAAAATATTCAACCTTGTCATAAAACACTGAATGATGACACTCCCGGAGTCTCAGCACCCCGAACAAATAAATGAGGTCCATCACCCGGATTATTTCTCCTACCACCGAGCAATAGGTCATCCCCTTGAAGACTGCTTCACCATCAAAGACTGGGTAGAAGACCAGTATCAACAAGGCAGGTTCGCTTTATCCGACAGCTGGAGGGTAACCCCACCGCAAAAGCATGAGCCAAAGAGGACCTATACCCCGAAGATAGGACCAACTCAATATCAAGAATGGAAGCGAACTCGTACCTGCCATATGATAACACTCTCAAAAAATGGAGGGCGCAAGACTATGTATGACCCCTGCATGTGCATCGAAAATGAAGACGAAGACGAGCTAATCTTCGAGTTTCCACCAGCAACAAAGGAGCTGGAAGATGGGATACACACCACGGCGGACAACCTCAGAAAAATTGACTTAGGGACAGAAAATGATCCGAGGCCAACGTTCGTCAGTGAGCTGCTGTCTGAAAAACAGGTGACCACGTTAAAAGATGTGCTCATGCAATACAAGGACTACTTCGCATGGAACTATTCCGAGATGCCAGGTCTAGATCCAAAAGCAGCGGTACATAAACTGGCTATATCGCCGGACATCAAGCCAGTCAAACAGGCGCCGAGAAGGATGCGACTTGAACTTGAGATGAGTATCAATGCTGAAGTCAAGAAACTAATCGACTCCGGCTTCATCTAAGAAGTTCAATATCCTGACTGGATCGATAACATCATTCCGGTGATGAAGAAAAATAGGATAGTCCGCATCTGCATAGACTTTCAGAACCTCAACAAAACATGCCCGAAGGATGACTTTCCAGTACCCGTTACCGAGCTAATGATCGATAACACATTCTACCCATGAGATCTTCTCCTTCATGGATGGATCTTTAGGATACAATCAAATAAGAATGCATCCTGAAGACCAAAAGCATACCACCATCCAGACTCCACTAGGCATATTCTGCTACAAAGTGATGCCTTTCGGTTTAAAAAACGCTGGTGCTACCTACCAGAGGGCCATGACAAAGATCTTCGATGACCTTATCCATAAGATTGTCGAATGCTACATCGACGACCTTATGGTTAAAACAAATCTTACGAGGAACATTGGGAACATCTAAAAATAGTGTTCCGACGTCTTCGAAAGTATAATCTGAAGGTGAATCCTCTAAAATGTGTGTTTGGAGTCTCCTCAGACATATTCCTAGGATTCATCATACGGCACCGGGGTATCAAAATCGACCCATCAAAGATCAAGGCAATTATGGAAATACCCATGCCAAGAACTCTCAAACAACGGTGGTCTCTCTAAGAAAAGCTCGCGTTCAGCGGTTCATAACCAACCTCTCCGGAAAATGCCGTCCCTACAGTCATCTAATGAAAAAAGGGATCTCGTTCGTCTAGGATCATAAGTGCCAAAATGCACTAGATGAAATAAAGCAATACCTGCAAAATCCGCCGGTATTGACCGCTCCGGTTAAAGGGAAAACCCCTTATCCTATATACAACAGCCCTTGAGGGTTCTCCAGGCTTGCTATGAGCGCAAGAGAACGATCAGGGAAAGGAGAGAACTCTATACTATTTGAGTCGAGTTCGAGAGACAGAAAACAATTACTCCCCCCATCGAAAAGTATTGCCTGACACTATTCTTTGCAATAACAAAACTCAGACATTACGCCTTGGCACATGAGGTCCATCTCATATCAAAAGTGCATCCTCTCAAATATCTGATGTCAAGGGCCATACTAATAGGAAAGCTTGCCAAATGGGCCCTCCTCCTGATGGAGTTCTCGATAACGTATCGACCCCTCAAAGCAGTGAAAGGCCAGGCCATTGCCAACTTTCTCGCGGAGCATCCAATACTAGTCAACTCCCTCTTGAATTGCAAGTTGCCGGATGAACATGCGTTCGACACAATCGAAGAAGAAAATGATTCCCAATGGAAACTCTACTTCGATAGGGCATCTTCTATGAAATGGCATAAGCAGAACACCCCTATAATCAAAGCTTAGGTGGGCCTTATTTTTATGACCCCGCAAGGAGGGATATTGCGCTACACCCTCTTTTTAACAGAGCCAAAGACTAATAACGAAGCTGAATATGAATCTTTGATAACAGGTCTCGAGATCGCTGTCGATATAGGAATCAAAGACCTCCTCATATATGGAGACTCCCAGCTGATCGTTAGCCAAGTAAATGGTGACTATTAGACATGCAAACCAGAGCTGATAAAATATGGCGAAAGAGTGCAGCAACTGCTGACACAAATGCCCTCCTACATCCTAGAAAGTATACCACATGCAGAAAATAGTACTGCAGATGCATTGGCCAAATTAGCTATGGAATTGGCCAATGAAGACCTTGACGACGTAAAGATCTTTGTGCAAAGCCGCAAGGTTCTCGCACCAACAGAAATATCTTCAAGAGACTTAACAGTGCCATCCGAAGGAAAAGAGACGACCAAACAAGTAGCCCTTCAAATAAGGGACGGAGAAATGGTCATCGACTACAGGGAAGTCTTCATAGACTATTTCAAATCCCAACGAACACCTGAAAATGCGTCGTCTAGACATCAGCTCATGAAACGAGCATTACCTTTCGCCTTCGTCAACGATACTCTATATAAGAGATTGTTCGACTGTCTATGGCTAAGATGCCTGGGACCAGAAGAAGCGAAGAGAGTCGCCCAAGAAACTCATGATGGACTCTGTGGCTCTCATCAAGCCGGGCCAAAGATGAAGCTGAAGATAAAAAGAATGGGTTGCTACTGGCCCACGATGATTGAGGACTACCTCGAATATGTGAAGCAGTGTCACTCGTGCCAAATTCACGAGGACTCCATCCATCAACATCCAAATCTACTATACTCAACAATAGCTAGCAGGCCATTCGAAATGTAGGGAACCAATATAATTGGCCCCATTGAACCGGCATCGTCCAAAGGACATCGGTTCATACTAAAAATGACTGACTACTTTTCTAAGTGGCCAAAAGCAGTACCACTAAGAGAGGTGAAGACGGAAAACATCCTCCATTTCTTCAATACACATGTCATCTATCGGTTCGGCACTCCGCGACGAATTATCTCGGATAATGGGCCAGCTTATAGAAGCCATAAAATCAGCCGCTTTGCACAGCAGCATAAAATAGACTGGAGATACTCTTCCGTCTATAACCCTCATGCCAATGGTCTAGATGAAGCCTTCAACAAGACCTTGACAAAGATCATAAAGAAAACAGTGTCCAGAAACAAAAGAGACTGGCACGAAAGGTTGCACGAAGCCCTCTGGGCATACTGAACAACGTTCAAAACGGCCACGAATACAACACTATACGCATTGGTGTTCGGCACGGAATCAGTGCTTCCTCTGGAAATAGAACTCCCCTCTCTTAGAGTAGCGGTCTAATACGAGCTCACAGATGAAGAAAATACTCATCTTCGGCTTGAGGAGCTTGATACCCTAGACGAAACTCGCCTTATAGTACAGCAAAATCTGAAAGCTTATAAGGTAAGGATGACATGGTCATATGAAAAACTGACCAGGATGAGAACATTCCGCCAAGGCAAACTTGTGCTAGTCATCAAAAGACTAATGATTCTCAATTGTGAAAAACGGGGGAAGTTCGAGCCTAACTACGAAGGCCCGTACATCATAGACAAAGTATACTAAGGTGGAGCCTACCTGCTCATGGATATGCATGGCGAAAGACCTTTCCGATCAATAAACAACCGATTCCTCAAAAAATACTATGTTTGATGACTCACAACTTAGGTCAATGATGGATGAAGACGCTCGTGTCCGCTCGCTGTCTTCCTGAGTCAGAACTCTGAAAATAGTATGCAAAAAGCTCCGTCTCCTCAAAAACGGAGACGACGGACCGAGATGTCCTTAAACCAAGACTTCGCCTCAAACATGGTGATGAAAGAACGAAAAATCTTTAAACTAATTACTCACCTCAAACATGGCAGTGTCGAAACGAGATGTCCTTAAACTAAGACTTCGCCTCAAATGTGGCGATGAAAGACCGAAAAGTCTTTAAACTAATTACTCGCCTCAAACATAGCTGTATTGGACCGAAAAGTCCTTAAACTAAAAATTCACCTCAAATATGGCGATAATGGACCGGAACGTCCCCAAACTAGCGAATCGTCCCAAATACGGCGATATGCTCCCTTGAGATCTATATTGCAATCGAAATCCTAGCGGCAAAGGTTGCAACTCAAGGCCCACTGGCTGCACAGCTACTCCAGTAATGAAGCCAACCCTAAGTCCCACCGGCATACAGATGGGTCACCTGTGACGAAACTATTCTCAAAAGTTTCGCCATTAAAAAAACGGTACGTCCACAAGCAAAGTGGGCACGGATGAAAATTCTAAAGGGCGCCGTGAGTAAAAACAGCAGGACTGCCAGCGAGTTGTGAAAACCCGAAAAGGGCGGAAACTCGTAAAATAAAAAAACTCATGTGCACTTGCAAGGTTCTCT
Source organism: Agapanthus africanus (assembly GCA_030015575.1). Taxonomy (NCBI): domain Eukaryota; kingdom Viridiplantae; phylum Streptophyta; class Magnoliopsida; order Asparagales; family Amaryllidaceae; genus Agapanthus; species Agapanthus africanus. Next base: position 727,199,639 of record CM057339.1, read on the forward strand.
CGACCTTGTGAGGAGAAAACACCTGCGTGAGATCCTTACGATTCACAAAGGAGTAACACACTTAGGAATCCCTATGATTCCTAAGGAGAAATTACACTTGCGAGATCCTCATGACTCGTAAGGAGAATTTCCCCCCTATGAGACCCTCACGACTCATAGGATTCAAAAGCCTTAAACTACAGAGATCTAAACATGCTCTTAAGCCGTCATATTCCCCTAATATGGCCCTACAGGCATTCCAATATTGACCCTTGTATACAATCCAAGGGCATAAATAAACATTCCCTCACCAAGTTTCACTAATGGCAAGAAATGTCCCCATATGATGAAGACACTTGTAAATCGTCTCGACTTACAAAGAGAAAACACTCTTGTAAGATCCTTACAAATTACGAGGGAGAGCACACTTAGGAATCCTCATAACTCCTAAGGAGAAAATACACCTACGAGATCCTCTCGACTTGTAGGAAGAAAAACCTTTATGAGATCCTTACGGCTTTTAGTGTCAAAAAGCCTTAGTTGGCAGAATCCTAACCCTGTTTGCTAAGCCATCTTTGTTCAAATCGACAAAGGCAAATGATGATTCGTTCCTGGCAACATTCCAGTCGTAGCGGTGTTGATGCCTAAGTAAGTGTAAAACTCCATATCCTCTCAAAAGCAAATGATGATTCTCTCCTGACAATATTCCAGTCGCAACGATGCTGATGCTAAAATTGGTATCATGACCCAAATCCCCGACTCGCAACAAAATCAATGAGTAAAAAAATGCATATGAAATAGCTGAAATGATAGGGCAACTCGCAATAAAAATCAGCGGGCCGAAAATATATGCATATGAAACAGCCGAAAGAATTGGGCAACTCGCAGTAAAAAACAGCAAGTAAAAATAAAAAAAAATACATAGCCGAAATGATTGGGCACCGCAAAAATAGCCGAAATGATTGGGCAATCGTGACTTTCACGACATGAAAAGCTGAAAAGATAAAGCATCACGGAAATAAAAAATAAAATAAAATTTCCTCTGCCCTGCAGGTGAGTCCGCATCGACCCATGTATACAATCCATGGGCATAAATGAAAAGGGAACCATATTTTCCCACCAGGCTTCATCAAAGGCAGAGCCAGATCTCAACAGCAACATCTACAGCCTAGAGATCAGCTCAACGTTCTTCTCAGTCCAACAGGATGCATACGTGATGTCAACAAAGCTCCAAGGAGCCAAATCAAAAAGGAGTGACGGCAAAATCCCATCTCCAGCTCGACCATCCTTCTCAGTGCAGATACAGCATCAACAAAGACCCAAGGGTCGAACAAAAATAGAGTAATGGTAAATCCTAGCTCCAAGTCTTGACGGTTCATACACAACCTAGAGACTATCCCAGCGTTCCTTCTCATTTCGACAGGATGCAGATGCGACGTCAACAAAGGCTCCAAAGAGCCAAATCAAAAAGGAGTGACGGCAAAATCCCAGCTCCAGTTCGACGTTCCTTCTAAGTGTAGATGCAGCGTCAACAAAGACCCAAGGATCGAACAAAAATGGGGTAATGGCAAAATCCTAGCTCCAAGTCTTGACGGTTCATACACAACCTAGAGACTATCCCAGTGTTCCTTCTCATTCTGACAAGATGCAGATACGACGTCAACAAAAGACCCAAGAGTCAAACAAAAATGGAATAATGACAAAATCCTAGCTCCAAGTTTTAACGGTTCATATATAACCTAGAGACAATCCCGGCGTTCCCCCCATTTCAGCAGGAAACGGGCGGAACTATCAAATGAAATTGAAGCAACAGCATATTCCTAGCTCCGGACTTCAATTACAGTACATATAGCATAGAGGTCCTCCAGATGTCTACCCTATTTCAAAAAAAAATCGGCACGACATCGTCAAAGAAAAAGTGACGACATAAGCCAAACTTTGGGTCTCGATGGCAACTTATATAAAACATAAAAAACTATCGGAGATCATCCCACACCAGAGCGGAATGGTTATGACTCATCGGGGCTCCAAATTGAGCCTAACCTCAAGTAAAACGTGTCATGGAAAATTCCTAACGTTTTCTCTTCCGACTGTAATATGACCTAAGGAGATTACTTGAAGACGTCTTGTCCAGCCCCCGAAAGGATCAGAGACATGACGGTCGCGGAGCTACTCGAACAATATCTTAAAAACTGCATATCAGGAATACATCAGCCAACGCGACGGTACCACGGACTAAAATCCTAATACCGCAAACCTAACGGACCTCTGTCATAAAGAATGGGGGTTATCTATATACAACGTTAGGGTAAGTTTGCGTATAAACCCAAGGGAGGCAAACCAAATAAACTCCGAAATAAGTACATAAACTAGAAACTCCGAGATGAGTGAATAAACTACAAACTCCGAAATTAGTACATAAACTAGAAACTCCGAGATGAGTGAATAAACTATAAACTCCGAAATGAGTACATAAACTAGAAACTCTGAAATTAGTACATAAACTAGAGACTCTGAAACGAGTGAATAAACTACAAACTCCGAAATGAGTACATAAACTAGAAACTCCGAAATGAGTACATAAACTAGAAACTCCGAAACGAGTGAATAAACTACAGACGCCGAAATGAGTACATAAACTACTTCGCGCCAGGTCAAGACATCAAGAAACGGAAAGGCACAACTCATGGGCCTTAGGGTTTAGAACTACATTTCTTGAGGATCGAGATCTGAAATGATGCTTGTGTTCGCTTGCTATCTTCTCATATCAAAGTTCTAATAAAAATTGTGTATGCCATCTCGAAACCGGCCATATGCTATGCATTACTTCATTCACGACCGTGAGCAACGTGGTAGGGGGAAGCATTTGCTCACATCAGTCTAGTGTTCACCTATAGCTAGATGCATTCATCATAAACTTCTAAGATTAAAATGCAAAGTGTATATGCAAAGGCAAGATGCCCACAAGGATATGTACTGGGGAAAAACATTCAACATTCAACAATAAAGAAGCATATTTAAATAAGTACTTTATTCTGCAGAAAACATATCACCGAACACGGGATCAAAAGTACAAGGGTTTACAAAACTAAGAATAAAATTTTTTAAATCCCTCTCTGCCTTCTCCACCATGTCGAAGCGGCGATTTTCATGAGGAGTTGCTCCCAATCGGTCAGCGCCGTGCCCATCAGTGAAGGCAGACATGATGGCCCGCTGAGCCCGTATCTGGCTCAGCAACTGAACAGAACGATCTCTCGGGGGCTGAGTAATCAAATGTGCCTCATGAAAGCACTCGATCTTGTCCTCCACCGTGCATTGCCGGAGTCATCTCCGTTGGATGAAGAGGGATGTCAGCAAGTACAGACGAGAAAATCATCCGGAGCCAAATGGAGTCGATAGGAAGAGGAGAGCCCCTACAAGCAAAAAAGCTCATGCATCACTTTGTCACAATGATCATCTGTAAGAGCGGGATCCACTAATCACGCAGCAAAACGAGGAACAATTCCCTCGATGGGTACCTCCCATGGTTGCCGACGAGCATGCGAACGATTGTATACCATAACTCTTGGTCTGTTAGAAATAGTTCTCTTGTTGTGAAGGAGGAGAAAAATATTGCTTCAGATTATAAAGAGAAGCATTTAAATTTAGTCATAGAAAACGTTGTGCATGGTGGAACAATTTCTAAGGCCTGACAAAAAGGCATGGGAAAAAAAGAGTTGACTCATGAAAATCAGAGCCAGAAGGTGAAGTGATTCTTTCAGCAGCGCCTCACGTGCATGGCGCGTGAGCGCCAACGCTGACTCTTTTTAGGATTAAATCAATCAGCAGCGCCCCACGCGCATAACACGTGAGCGCCGGCGCTAATTCTTTTTAGGATTAAATCCATCGGCAGCACCTCACGTGCATGACATATGAGCACCGGCGTTAGTTTTATATATATATATATATATATATATATATATATGACAACACCTCACGGATGCACATATGAACATTGGCGTAAAGAAAAGGGAAATCTGTGTCATTCATACTTCGGAGAAATTTATACATTAAAAAAAGGAAGGAAACAAATATCATCAAAATATTTACAATAGCAAGACGTTGAATTCCGAACACGAATTCATGAACTTAGAGGCAAGTTTGAGTAAAGTGCTTCTACCTTCGTTGACCATCTTCTTATGCATTTTCTTACGAATGCAAGCGTCGAGATCCCCACTGATGTCGTCCACCCTCTGGTACGCGGATATTATTGTCTTCTGTTGGAAGATACGATGCAAAACAGCGACAAGATCATCTCTCCGCTTCTTTGAGATCTGGCCTATCAGATATACTGAATGCACCTTGTCTTCAGCATCATCAAGTGCCTCGAGCGGCATAGCCTCATTAAGCTCAGGAAGTGCTTCCATAATCGACCCAACGACGATCTTCAAAAGAGCAGAACGGCGGGGGAGCAATCGACCGTTGTAATCGTCAAAATGATGCATCACCTCATCGCATTGGGCATCAATAAACTCCTAGTCTTGGCAGCGGCCTTAGATGCAAATCTCCTCATAAGAAATAATCTCTTCAAGATCATACAGATGACCAGCCATGATACCTAAAAAAAGATTAAAATCCTAAAGATAAAAATAATAATAATAATAAAGCATGCAAGAACGAAAATGGGAATAAAATTCTCAAAGTTCTTAAGATCCAAATTAGAGCCAAGAAATGGAATTAAATTCCTCTAAAACAGTAGAATCAAATTCCAAAACAAGTGTCAAGATTGACCGTAGGGAAAAACCCTAGGTAAGAGAATTAAAAATTCTTAAGTCTTGGATGTGAACGTCAAGATCCAGGATCTGTAGGAAGAAAGATTTTCTTTTAGATCTCTAAGAGATCGAAAGAAAGAAAAGAGCCAAGCTCTATTAATGGGTTAAAAGACCCAAAATGAATTGGTCATAATCCTTACCAATTTTCTTAAATAGATTTAAATTCTAAAAGTTTTTTTAGGCAAAGATCTAAGCTCTGAGAGGAAAATTAAATTCTCAAGGAGGAAGAAAACTCAAGGGAGATGAAACAGCAGTCATCTCAAGGGCCAAAGGCCCTATTTATAAGATGTGAAGGGATGGTTCAACTCCTTAGGAGATCAAACGGTGGAAAAGGTGACACCGTTGCACTCACGTGTGAGCCACGTGAGTACAACGGTGGGGGGCACTTGTTTCCCCAATATTTAATCTAATAAAAGAGCAAAACTCTGTTGGAATTTAATGAGGCAGCACCTCACGTGCTCTCCACGAGGGTATCAACGTCAGAGCCAATTTTATAGGATTAAATTCTATGGTGGTACCTTACATGTTCCTCACGCGGGAGCCAATGTTCAAAGCACAAAAGAATTTATTATATAAGAGTTAAACTCTTAGATGGCGCCGCATGTGCTCTTCATGCAGGAGCCACATGTGCTCTTCACGCAGGCGCCAATGTGTAAAGCACATAAGTACCTATTATAAGAATTAAATTCTTAAGTGGCGCCCACGTACATAACACGTGAGTGCCGGCAGCCAAATTCATATCAGTAGAATAAAATTCTACATTTCTCTAACAAAAGTTAAGATATTCTCGGATAAATAAAGCTGTTGGATCAAAGATCCAATGAAGATGATAAATCATCAAAATATAGAATCAAATTCTATTAGGAGAAAACATCTCCCAAATCTTTCTAAATAAGAAAGATACTCTCAGTTGGATCAATAATCCAATAATAGAATAAAATTCTATTTTGGGGAATATATTCGCTCAATCTTTCTAAACAAAAAGATTGCTCTCTGCAAATTAGAGAACCCTTGGATCAAAAATCCAATGGTGATAAAATATCATCGTTTAATAGAATAAAATTCTATATATGGGAAAATATTCCCTCCAATCTTATTAAAAACAAGAAAACATGTTCTGAAAAACAGAAGTTCTTGGATCAAAGATCCAACGGTGGGTAATGTTCCCCAAATCAATTTTAAGACCAATTAAATCAATTGAAATATCTCAATGAAAGATTTTCTCAAAGATGATTAACAATATGCCTCCACTATATAAATGACCAGAGACTTCAAGTCTCAGGAGGACGAAAAAAAGAAGACATAAGGAGAACAGATGGAGGGGAGAAAAATAGACAAACAGAAGCTTTTGCAAGAAAAAATACAGTGAGCACTGGAGAGAACAGAGAATTCAATTCTCAAAGAAGAAAACCTTCCTTCACGAAACCCTAGGTAAAGAAAGAGATCAAAACATTATCTTTGCCTATCATATCACATCTAAGGGTTTGACCCTTTTAAAAGAACTTTGTTCTTTCTCTGGATCTGAGATCCACAAGACAAGTCTTCCATAAGTTGAGAATTTAATTCTCATCAGGAAGTTCTTGTTCTTGAGAATCAAAGATTCGGGGAAGAACAAATTTGAAGAGATAGAAGATGAAGTCCATAATACTCCAGGAATTCAGTTTCTTCAAATTAAGAGCTTAGTTTCTCTGAAAACTCAACCCAAAATCCGCAAAATAGTGATTGTCAAAATGCCATTGACAGAGGTTTAACCTCTCTGAAAACAGCAACAGAGATTAAATCTCCATATAAAAAAATACTGGTGCCGCACGTGCTTCCTACGTGGGCGCCCCCTTTTAACAGCGCCTAGCACCTCACGTGAAAAACACGCGGGCGCCCAAAACAGAAGGCCAGCGCCTTACGTGAAACACACGTGGGCGCTGAATAAAAGTGCTTAGCACTCCACATACCGCCAAAATGGCTGAGTGCTTAGCACTAATTCGGCAACGTCCAGCGCCTCACGTGCACCTCATATGGGCGCCATAAAAGTGCTTAGCACTTCATGATTAGTCAAAACGACCAAGGTGTTCAACACTTATTGGGCAGCGCCCATGACTGAATACTTCACATGATATACATGTGAACGTCAGGGCTCAATTAAGTGCTTAGCACTTTCACATTAAAAAAAAGGGCTGAACAAACAGAGCCCAAATAAGTGCTTAGCACTTTTGAATGAACCAAAAGAAAAGACTAAGTAGACTACACCCAAATTGGCTAGGTCTCTGAAGTTTTCTTGCAGCTGAGCTCAAATGTTTTTTTGCTGGATCTTAAGTAAAAATGATTCTAAAATGTCGTTAAGTGGATCTTAGTCTCAAATTAGACTAACGTATCCTTAACGAAAACAAATTGAGCCCAAAATGCTCAGATATATATTTAAGTTGATCTTAATCTCAAACCAAATTAACGGTCTTTAAATAAAGCAAACCTAAATCTCAAATATACGGATTTGGACTAATCCGCGCCCTACGGGAGACGACATAAATTAGTGTCCGTATACAAACCATGGGCAACCCAAAATAAAACAAACAACACCTGACATGAAGTGAACTGCTGGAGCAGGAGAAAGTGGTTATCGCAATGCGGTAACGTAATTAACTACAGGGGCTTACGCCTGCAGGGAGAAGCGTCCCCACAATCAAAAACCACTCATAAAATGAGGGGGAATCTGATAAAGACTGCTATAACGGTCGCATCTATCCAAACCTCCGATATATGGTGTCATAAATCAACTTGGTATCTTCGAAGAGGTGGATGGATAAATCCAAATAGCATCGCCCCCAAAATTCAGGCCAGACGTCCCAACGTCTCAGACCGTGTCTTTCGGCGGTGAACAGTCTCCGCGAAGGTTCGGACGGGTTTCGAGTTCGTTTCGACTCCCAGATTGGCTTAAAACGAAATTTTTGGTAACTTTAGTGGACAGTTTTTCAAGTCTTAGAAAATTAGTTTCATTCGCTAATTGTGCGTGGATTTTACAACATCGTGGATTTCTTTACTTCCTTTATGATGTGTATATGTGTTCTTAGACGTCTTCTAATCGCTATACGTCGATTAGAAGGGGTTGTACATATCTTGTAATGTTTGGATGCGGATGGTTTTATGGATCATCGTGTGAATGGCTCAGTGTGAATCTAGATGTGAGTGGATTTTTTGTAATTCATGTAATAATTCTTGTATATTCTTTTATTGGGGCACATCCGGGTTGAGAATTTAGTCACCGGCTGTATATTACTTTTCTTTTCCGCATCTAAGATTGGCCCACGGAGGAGTACACAAGCTATCGAGTTCTAGAATTCGGTGGGTGGCTATCTCGAGGAGTCGAGACCCGGGTCACCCAATTCTAGGATTAGCGGGTAGCTTACCACACTCGTAGGGGTCTAGGATGATTCACACTTATAGGGGTCTAGGATGATTCACACTCGACTATTCATACGACCGTGGAGGACTGTATTTCATAGGTGACTCGTTGAAATGCAAATGTTCCTAGTTGATCCATTTTTACATTCTCTGTGATGATTACATCTGCTTGTGTTGCTTATCATGCTTATGATATGTGTGTGTGTGTGTGTGTAAATAAATATATGTATGTATAAATAAATGTTGTATATGTTTTGTATCTGCGCTAGTCTAGCCCCCACTCCACAGTTAGTTAAGTAACCTAACGGTGCATGACGAGATCCTGTGGCGAATACGGGTGGCATATACGTACATTCTATTTTCGTTCTTTTTATGGTGTGATATGGTTAATTGATGGGGCCGCATTAACCTCACTTAATGCAAAGTAATAAACCTAAAATCTGACGTCATTAGAACAAGCGCAAAACCACTTTTCTTCAAAAACAACTTTTAAAAGCGGAGCTTAAACCACTCCTTTTCAAAAGCTATTCGGTTCCTTTGACTATATCAAGTTCATTACGTTAACGGTTTTCACCAAAACCAGCCGTAGCCCTCCGTCATTTCAGATAGGTATCTACTAGTATTCATGCTATGTGTTTTGACCTTCGCCAAGGCATAGTGTTTGGTAGCTAATAGGTGCTTATCTGTAGCATAAATAGATATATTAATTTAGGACAGGCATACAGCTGTTTTGGCCTTCGTCAAGGGCTTGTACGAATGGGTCTAGATTAATCTGGATAATGACGGGTTGAACTTGATCTGCGACTTATGATGATTTGACCTTCGTCAAGGTTATAAGCGCTCGGGGAAAAAATCGCATCGGGAGTTTCAAACATAAAGAAAACTTGCTAGTGTTGCATACCTTCTGGAGTGTGGTGTTTTTGGTAGGCTTCCTTCAAATTTATCACATAATGATAGTTGGGTCCTGATCCTATTGTGAGTATTCTCTACTCTTCGGAAGATTTTTCACTTAACAATCAATACTATAAACCAAGTAGGTGCCTAGAACAGTGTTAGTGTGGCTATGCCTCCACAGAAAAGAGGTTATGTAATTAATAAACTTCACAAACGCGTTGGAAAACCTCTCTCGAAGTACCAACACTAGCCTGACCGAAAGATTAAGCAAGTATTGTGACATGCAATTAATCCTGACTAATTCTTCTTTTAGGGTTTGAAGAAGAATTCGAGGAAACAGTGGGAGCCATCCTGTTTAAATAAACTAATAACCAATCTAAACTTGCAAGGGCATATGCTGAGTGTTTCTTTTCTCTCTTTCCTGATTGCTGCGACCATGATGGGACTTAAGTTAATACTAGATAAAAATAAACTCGCTGGACTAAACTATAAAGAATGGCAGAGGAACGTCCATATGGCCCTTACATATGATAAGGTCGCATACGTCCCCACGGCGAAAGCTCCCCTATTCCCGGTCCAGAATCCTCAGTCACAGACATTGAGGTCCGTAAGACCTGGGATCTTGATTGCACGAAAGCCAAGTGCCTCGTGCTGGCCTCCATGGATAATGAACATCAGAGGTGGCATGAGAAGATGGACCTTGCTTCCATCTTCTTCCATACCAAAGACTTATATGGAGAGCAATCTCGTATTGTAAGATATGAGACCTCGAAAAAACTGTTTCAAGAGTGGTTGGCTATCGGATCATCTGTTAGGGACCACATCCCAAAGATGATTTCTTTCATTGAAGAGCTTGCGGTCCTCTGAACTACATTGGAGAACAAGTTGTACATTGACTTGATTCTACAGTCCCTTCTCTCCACCTATGCCCAGTTCATATTGAATTTCAATATGCAGAATATGGAAGTTTCACTTCCTGAGCTCCTCAACATATTGAGGATGGCAGAGGGCACCTTGAAGAAATCCAAGGAAATACCCGCTCTATTTGTTAGGGAATCTTCTTCTACTAAATCCAAGGCTAAGGCCAAGGGAAAGAAGAAGAAGGTCCTTACTAAACCGAGGGGAGGTATGCAGTGCAGGGTTACCTAGGACGGCAGCAAGGTTTCAGGAGGCATCGTCCATGCCAAATTAAAATTTTGTCGTTCTAGCTAATCCTAAACTTTGAATCGTTTACTAGAAATCGACAGAATATTATGAAAACAACTTCGCATATGAAAAGTGAGCAAGGAATACAACCTTTGTAGACTGGTCCTTCACTTAAATAGCTCCGTGTAGTAGTCCCTTCGCTGTGATCGTGAACTCCGGACTCTAGAGAGGCTCCCATGAAGAAACGAACATGTTTTCTTCGAAGTCTTCGAGGCCGAAGATGATCTACGTCGAGAAGACACTAACCCAGGCTATCTCTTCACTAATTACGGAATTAGTGAAGCAAACACCCTATACTAAATGGCAAGTAGTAGAGGATGGTGAAGTAGGAAGTGGGCTCACTTTAGATTTGATTTTCTCACATTTTTCCTCATACCTCGATTGAAGCTAGAAAGCTTTTAGGAAGAAGAAGAAGAAGAATGAACTCATCATATGAATTAATCCAAATGAATTATTGCAACCATGGGTGAGTTAATGTAGCGTCTTGAAAAGTCGTTTTGGTGTTTTCCTGAAAATCGGTGAAAATTCGGTATTTTTCCGAAAACTGTCTTTCTCGTTATTTTGCAGTTTAGGGCTAATTATACCTAAAATGGATAGGTAATTGCTTGTTTTTAGTATCTAATGAGTTACTTATGAAATTCTGGTCGTTTAAAATTTTTTCCCTATTTTTCAAATTTTTATATTATTTTAAGCCGGTAAGAAAATACATTAAATAAGCGATAAATACAAATTTTTCCGGGCTAATTTTAATCTTTAAAATTATGTTAATTAAAATCTAGTTGTAACATAAATTTTTAGTATTTTACTTTGATTTTTAACAAATTTTTATGATAGGAAACGAATTTATTGAATTTTAAGCTAAAACTTGCAATTTTTGACTTGTAGGGGGTCTTTTTGCATAAAAAAAATTTTGTGCACTCTCTCTCACTCATTCCTCACCTCTAGGCCGGCCCTACCCGTGCAGCAAGCCCACAAAAACTTTTCCCCAACTCATTTGCACAAAATGATATGAAAAGGGTTTTATTATATTAAATTGGGTATGGGTTTTTGGTTGATTGGTGTGGCTTTGACCTTGACTTTTCTCACACTCCCCCACACCTCTCCCCCACTCCTCATCAGCTGAAATTTCAGCTGCAAACAGCAGCCCCCTCCCCCTCCTTGCATCATCTCTTTTCTTCTTCAAAGTTCATCCAAAAATCCTTAAAAATCAACAATTCCTTTTACAATTTCAAAGCAAAACCTTATTCCCTCTCTTCTCAAACCCAAATTGACTCAAATCTTGGAGAAAGATGGCATCTTGGGAGGCTTTAGCATCATAGGGTTTGAACTTTTGAGGTATAACTTCTAATCAAATGGTTACATTGTTGCTTAAGGGTGCTAATTAGAACCTTGAAATTGTTTAGTGTTAAATCTTTACTTAATTCCTAATCTAGTTTTGTTTAAAGAGGGTAGTTTGATATGAACTTGGGTTTTAGCATACCATTACTAGGCTAATTAATACCATTACTAGGCTAATTAAATCTATTTTTCTATCTAGTTATTTTGCTAACCTAATCTAAGAGGTTAATTTTCTTATGTGGGCTTTTAATTGTGTTAATTTAAATTTGTAGTATGGAATTTGATTTGTGATTGCTAATTACAAAAATCAAGAAAAGGGTTTGTGTATGGAAATAGGTTTGAAGCATGGTTATTGTGTTGAAATTATGTGATTGTGGCTAACTAGTTGTGTGGTTGGATGTTTGTGTTGAATTGTGATAACTTTATCGTTAATTTTCGATGTTGCACCAAATTAGCAAGTTTTGTGCTTACTAGATTTTTATTTAAATTATGTGATGAATTATTTGTGATAACTTGATTATATTTTTAGCATATCCTATGACATTTAGGATGCGTGAGTGCGGATTTTTGAGTAATCGGGTTTTAGTTTTGCCGGGCGACCAAATCGGCGATTTTTGGCAGTTTTTGCGCTTTTCGCGTATATTCCGCGCACCTTGTGCACTTTGTACCTAGCTTGTGAACGTTAGTATTTTCGTTTGGGTTTTGCGTCTTTCTTGATTTGTAACCTTATGTTTGTATTGATGTAAATTCCAGGTTCGGTCGCGGAGGCTTCAGATGCGGCACGAAAAGGGGAAGCGGTGATCGGACGTAGCTAGCTGAGGATTTCTGTGAGTAGATGTAACATCTACGGGGGACTATCGTTGGATGGCGCAAGTCGCCCGATAGTTTTAGTAACTTAAAAGATTCTTAGTGATGTTAGTAATTAGGGGTGTAATACTTATATGATTATTTGCTGCATTCATGCCTTATATTGACATACATATACGAACCCAATCTATAGGACACCTGCACCATTGCCAGGGTTTTTATATACAGCACGAGCACTATTCATGATTATACACACACCCTGGTAATTGCCATGCCACCACACTAGATAACCTTTAAATTGAAACCTTTTACTATAATTGACACTTACACATGTGCTATTGCTTTAATTCCTTAAAATGAAATCGTAGGATTGCTATTCATGTGCATGTGCTTCATCATATTATTTGTTCATGCTTAATCTATTAATCACACATCACAACTTGATTATTGATACCATATGCATTCATTATCATTGACATATGCACTTATGAGGATTTCTTGAGATTTTATGATATTTCTGGATTTCGGGGGAAAGCCGCAAAATTTCTAAACTTATTATATTTTTAAAATATGTAAATTGCGGTTTTCTAGTGATGTAAGTGTCGTCCACCATGAGTTTGCTGTGGTTTTGGAGATCCGTGTCGAGGAGTGGAGGAACCGTCATGGGTACATGGTAGGCCCGATAAGGTACTCCGGGGCAAGAGGAATGTGGTGTTGACGTTGAGCCTGGCAGGGGACGGATTACCTACCGGTGACTGTTTGGGACGGCGGATATCCAGAGGATACCGACCGTGGCCGCTAGATGATGAGATATTGATATTTGAGATGGGTCAGCCGGACGGCTGAGGCCAGAGATACATTGATATGAGATTTGAGACAGTTTTGAGGTGTCGATGCTGGACACAGGTTCTTGTTGATTCTATTGGTATTGTGCTGGTATTTCAAAAGACATTCTTAAAGGGAAAAACATGATTTCTTATACTTACACATTCAGATCACGAGTTGATTCGCATTGCATTCATACCTGCTAGTATATCCATATTGCATACATACTTGCCATTATGTCCTGCCTTACCTGTATTTAGATGCTAGGATGCTTGTGTGCATGCATTCGATAGCCTGTGTAGATGTTATTTATTACTCACGAGTTGGCAACTCACCCCCGTTGTGCCATAGCCTTTTGCAGGTCCGCTCCGTCAGTACAGTAGCGGCGGGTGCGCTTGCTTCTTTTGCCTCCTTTGCTTGGACTCGAGGTTTTTCTCCTAGGTGGGTTATATCATTATTTTTGTACCACCTTGTATATTCTTTGTATCTAGTACACTCCATCTACTGTATCTACCAGCATTATTGTATATTGACCTAGAGATGAGACTGTGAGATTTGTGGACCTTTATGCTGTATTTTGGGGTCGAGCTCACTTGAGTCGACATGTTGTTTTTCTTATGCTTCATTATGTTTATTTCGCATGTTGTTGCTTTATTTTGCGTGGGATTTGTGACCGCCTTGTGGCGAAGAGCTAGCTCCCTCTTGGGGATGCATTATTTGTTGGATTCATATATATTTTTGGTTGTACCCATTTTGGGGGCCAGTATTTACAAAGGAGACTCTGCCGAAATTTTCGGAAAAATTGATATTGTTTTCAAAAAGGGTTTTACATGACTTATTTGATAAACTCGCTTTCAACTGATTGGGTTTTCTTCACTCTTTTGCTTAATTGGTTTTGTTTTCTGGGCTTTGGCTTACTTATTTTACGGACGTCTTTAGACGTTTCGTAAACTTAAGTGCCAGTCACGTTCCGTACCCTGCGGGTCGTGACAGTTAAGCCCTCATGCCTAACTCATGTAGAAAATAAACCAAAGGCTAAGATTAAGAGTTGGGTTAACAAATATCCTAAGGAATGACAAAAGAGTGGACTTTGTCAATATTCTACAAGGTTCTTCCAAGCTTGAAAATATTGACTAAGTCTTTTCTCTTTTGTGATAACTTAAGCAATAAATAAAACCCAAACTTAACCCTAGCATGGTATAAGTCTCATACACCCATCTTGCTTGTATCATCAAGCATGACACAATACATGTACACAAATATGCATATCACATATATACAATGTGCACATCTAGTGAGAAAAGAAATCTTAAGTGAATTAATATTAGTTAATATAATTTAATATATAAAATATATAATTATACATTAAATTATCAAATCAACTCTTGATTTAATAGTCCGGCTATATTACATATAACCGACTAATATCATATGTAACAACTTATCGAATCAACACTTGATCCGATAACCCGGCTATATCGCATATAACCGACCAATGTCACAAATCGCGAGAATAGAATACGGTATCTCATATCATATCAATCTCCATCCCGCACATATCATATATGTGCTCCTACTCCGTTTCGCTTGAGCCAGGAAACCCCTGTGTAGGACTCTAAAGACTCGTCAATACGCCGGCAGTAGGTGATGATCATATCAAACACCCACAAGCCGCAAGCGGTCTGCTAAACGTAACGACCACCCGGGTATTGAGCGATCAGAAGATCAACAAGCAAAGTTGCTCACACTACTGCGAATCCAATCAGTAACACTACCGTACAGTCCGGTCTCTTCGTCTGATATGTCGCATATCTCGTCTAGGGGTGGTAAACGTCAGACCCCAGTAACTCGATAAGTCATGTCGATATGAGGCTCATAACGGGTCGAGAAACTACCTATAACACTTATCAGTATATCTCTGAAGTAGCCCTGACCAGGGACTTCCTGTTATAGCCAATCAAGCACAGCGCAACATCAGCCGCTAAAGTAGCTAAAGTAGTGATAAATCCTGTCAGTAAAATAGGTCCTATGGAATGTCCATCGATTCCAACCCCCAATACCGGGAAAGACGAAACCCCTCCTATCGCTTATTGCCACCATGTGACTCGGGATTGTACCCAAAAGCCACCGTTTTACACATTCTCTTGAACGTGGTAAGGTGGAAATCAAAGCACAGTGGGAATCACACAAGACTCTATGACGATCTCGGGTCTACAGACTAACCTGTACCGGTGTCACCAAAGAACTGCCATCTGACGTTAGGTATAATACCATCTGGGAGTTCTCGGCGAGTTCATTCAGTGTACCCAGTCTCCACTGAGCACCCGTATACTGTCTCTGATGTCAAACACCAATGGATATGGGATCATCCATCGCCAATCTACATGGGTCGAGAAGCTATATGCTAGTCTACTCTGGTATATCGATGCCCTGTCTCGATACACCCACGACTAGGAACATTTAAAAGATGTACTTAGAGACTACTCTGTCCCCACTAATATGATCTGCATCATAATCCTGATAGTCAAGTACTCATTCTAAGGGCTTTATCAACATGTAACATAGAGACAATCAACGTACATGTTAAGATAAAGAGCAACCAGATAGCATACTATCATGTCAAGCAAGAAAGTCCTCTATATATATGTCCAAGCATCCACTACTATATATATCGTATGTACAGTAATGGCCTGTAGGGCACACATATAACTAACAATCTCCCACTTGCACTAGGGCCATCTGTTATAGTATCCCATACCCAACAATCAGCAGTGGTTGAAGTATCTCATACTCAACCATCCCATAAAAGTCTCTCCTGGGAATAGGCCTTTGTGAGTGGATCAGCCATGTTCTCCTCTGTGTCTACTCTCCTAACCTCGATCTCCCTGGAGATCAACCATCTCCATGATCAGGAGATACTGCCTAAGAATATGTCTGGATCTCCGATGGGACGGGGGCTCCTAGTCTAAAGCCACAACTCCATTGTCACACAATGGTAGGAACGAAGTTCATCTCATGAACTTTTATACATCCAGACTACCTCTATGGTAGTATCCTTGGTAGCAATGTATCCTGCCTTTATCGTCTAGTATGTCACGGTATCTAGCTTGGAACTCTTCCAACATATCTACCCTCCACTGAGGGTAAAGACAATGCATGTGATTGACATTCAGTCGAGCTTACCACCCTGGAAGCTATCCAGTGATCCTTCCCAGGATTGATTGATACCATCTCACTACACCTAGTGAGAATCCTAACATCCATTTAGATCTATCTCATAGATCCAAAACCTAGGATTTAGGAGGTATCCTCTTGATCCTATATGGAGAATCAATGTGATAAGAGGAGATTGACCGAGTGTAGCATAGGAAACACCTTTCCTATCAAGAGTATGTTATCCATGTACAATACGAGGATCACCACCATACTCCCTACTACCTTTTTATATATACAAGGTTCATCCACCATTTTGATGAAGTCAAACGCTTTGACTACCACATCAAAAAAGATGTTCCAACTCCGCGATACCTGCTTTAACTCATAAAGCAACTTGCACACATTTCCGCTGCTCCCACTGTCTACGAAGCCCTCTGGCTGTGTACTTATAGACGCTTTCTTCTAAATCATCATTTAGAAAAGCAGTCATGACACCCAACCGCCAGATATCATAGTCATGGTATGTAGCAATGGCAAGTGGATCTGGATGGACTTAAGCATAGGAACTAGAAAAGGTTTCATCATTATCTGCACCTGGTCAATGACGAGAACCTTTTGCATCAAGTCTTAGCTTTAAAAGTCTCAACCTTTCCATGTACACCAAGTAATCTTCTCAAGATATACTTGCTTCTGATGGGGATTTAACCCTTCAGATAAAGCAACCAAAGTCCATACTTTGTTAGTGTATATGGATTCCATCTCAGATCGCTTAGCATCTAGCCATTCTCACAGAGACACCACTCTGATGGCCTGATCGAAACTAGTTGGGTCATCATCTCATGATGCAATCCTCGCTCCTACTGTCATAGAGAAAACCGAAGTATCTCTCAGGTGGGTGAGGAACCCTATCAGATCGGCGGAGAGGCTGAGTTTCGTCGGGAACTGTTGAATCCTTTGGTTCTACCAAATCATCAGCTGCAGTTTGTATAGCTGGAACTCCTTCCAGTTCTACCTCATGACCACTAATTTCTTCACAAGAAATTCCCTTTCCCAAAAGGTGGCATGCTGAGATACAAAACACCTTTTGCTCCTCAGTGTGGCAGAAGATATTCCCTTGCGAATGTTTGGGATATCCAACAAATTTCCATAGAACTGACCTTTCCTTGAGCTTGTCCGTATTTTGCTTTTAGACATAGGCTGGACAACCCCAAATCTTAACTTACTTAAGAGATGGGCTCTTCCCATACCATATCACATATGGAGTGGTAGGCATCTGATTTGGTTAAAACCCTATTCAATAAGTATGCAGCTTCTCAAGTGCATAACCCCCAAAAGGAAATAGAAAACTCAGTAGTACTCATCATAGAGCACACCTTATCACATAGGGTGCGATTGCTCCGTCCCGATACACCGACGTGCTGTGGTGTATACGAAGGAGTAATGCTAAGAGAGAATCTCATTCTCCTTTAGAATAGTCCAGGAATTCCGTGCTCAAGTATTTTCCTCCCTGATCACATCAAAGGACATAATACTTATACCCATTGTGATTCTCTACTTCTGAATTATATTCTTTGAATTTCTCAAAAGGTTCAGACTTGTGTTTCAACAGGAACACATGTGCGAATCTTGAGAGATCATCAGTGAATGTAATGAAGTACAAAGAACCGGTCCTGGCATATGTAGACAGGGGACTTACATACATCATCATGTATCAATCCCAAGAGTTCATCTAACTCTTTCTCCGTTTCCAATAAACGGAGCTATGGTCATCTTATCTTTGTGACATGACTGGTAAGTTTCACAAGATGTAAATTCAAAAAAATTTAAATATGCATCTTTATGTAACTTAGCTAGTCGGGTCACATTGATATGACCTAGTCTACAATGCCTCAAGAAGGATTCGTTCATTTCTGAACTCTTCCTCTTGTGTGTGTTCTGTACGTTAAGAACTGTAGTTTGATTTAGAACGTATATGTCATTAGATAACGTGCCTGAACCGATCAACACTTGATATAGGAAATGTTCAAAACATTATCCAACAATACAAAATTATATCCTTCTTTATTAAATAAAGAGTCTGATATGACGTTGTATATCAGGTTCGGTATCTAATAACATTCTTTCAGAATCAATGTATTTGGTAATACAGGGTGATAACTGCCAACAAACTTAGCTGCAACACTTGCATCGTTTCTAACTCTTAAAACTTATCACCTGTTCCCAGTTCTCTACCTTTCTGTAGCCCATGTAACATATTACATATGCGGGATCCTGATCTGGTATCTCATACCCAGGACGTAAAGGATAGTGAGAAACAGTTCTCGGTAATGAACACACCCGAAGAAGATACATCATCATGCACTTTCTTCGTTTGGGCAGCACGGGAATCCTGGTAATCTCTTATTTCCTGCTCGGTCTTATAACAGTTATAAGTTGGAGCAGGACCAACGTTCCCCAGCTCAGTATAACAAGCGGGTTTGGTCAATACATCTATATTATTATCTTGATTAAGGCATGACATAGTCACTACCTGGAGAGAGAGAGAGAGAAGAAAACACTCAGTGTATGCTCTTGCAAGATTAGATTGGTTATTAATTTATCTAATCAGGATGGCTCCCACTATTTTAGTCAAATCTTCCTTCAAACCCTAAAAGGAAAGACTAGCCGGGATTAATTACACCTTACAAGTTTGGCAATCTTTCGGCCAAGCCAGTGCCGGTACATTGAGGGAGGTTCTCCGTGCTTGCACACGGACCTAATTAAAATAAACCTCGTTTTCCCAGGGGCGTAACCCATTTGACACCTTTCTAGACACCTACTTGATCGGCTAATTGTGATGTGTAAAACTCTCCCAGGAGTAACTCTTACTCACAGTGTGTATCGGGATCCAACTAGCTCATAGGAAGTATGCAATCTCATTGCAAATTTCAACACTTGAAATTACCGATAATGTTTTGCCCCGAACGAACTATGACCTTGACAAGGTCAACAAACCATAGACCGCAAGTCAAGTTCAACCCGTCATTTCCCGATTGAATTAAACCCACCCGCATGACCCTTGATAAGGTAAACAAGGTCGCATGACTACCCTAATCCAATCGCATCATATGCTTATGCAGATAAGCATTAATCAGCTACTGCACACTACGTCTTGACAAGGTCAACAAACGCAGCATGAATACTAACTATTACTTATCTGAAATGACGGAGGGCTACGACAGGTTTTTAAGAAAACCCTTTGTGTAATGAACTTGATATCGTTGTAGAATCGAGTAATTTAAAATGGATTGTTTTTTAGGCTTTTACTAGTTTTGCTAAAGAGGTCACTCCCGGTGAAGGGATCTCGACTCTTTCCTTATCGAATAAGGTGCAGGATATTTCACAAATACCGCTATGCAAAGCAAAAACCATAAAAGCAATCAAAAGACAAACCGAGTTTGTAGCATCTGCTAGTTTCGCTAAAGAGGTCACTCCCGGTGAAGAGATCTCGGCTCTTTCCTTATCGAATAAGGTGCTGGATATTCTTCAAGGAATACCGCTATGCAAAGCAAGAACTAGAGCTATCTGTTTTTGAAAATTCGATTCCACAACATCTTTAGGTTTCTTTTATTTCATTAATCTCATTAATGAAGTCCCATCATTTTAAGTTACCTAAACATCACAGATAAATACAACGTACGCTTATTCCATCTGCATTCGCCTCGATGTCCCCTCGTGCACCGTTAGGTTAGGTAACTAACGGCAGAGCGGGGCAGGGCTAGTACGGGTATAAAACATAAGCAACGTCTATATAATATATCACATATACTATATCATGTATTCATCTCATCAATATATCAAATGATCACATCACAAATATCGCAGCAGAAAACAACATATGAAATATTGGATATACTAGGATTTCCGTGTTTTAAATTAAGCCTGTATAAAACACGGATTCCACGGTCGTGATGAATAGCCAAACCCACATCCCTAGACCTCTACGAGAGCGGCAAGGAACCCTACCAATTCTAGAGTTAGGAGACCCGGTCTCGACTCTTCGAGATGGTCCCCCACTGGACCCTAGAACCCGGTTACTTATGCTCCCCGCCTTGGGTCTATCCTAATGCGGAAAAGTAAATAATATACAATAGTGACATCATCCTTAACCCGGAAGTGGCCCAATAAAACAATATTACATACAATGAATTTTACTTCAATGAAAATGAAAAACTACCATCTCACATAAAAACCCCGGCTATTCAAAACACGACGATCCAATATAACATATCACAGCAACACATAACATCACATGTCATCAACGTAAGTAAATATGCGTATCCCAATTTTCGTTGACGTATAGCAATGAAACCGGCGATACACCACATATTACACTTACGGTCGCAGAAAAGAAAGTGAAAAACTACAACAGTTGGAATGCGCAATCACCTTAGACATCACATGCCTAACCAAATGAATTCCTTAGACGTCGCATGCCTAACAATTATAAACCCCGCATTTTAGTCTCGATCTCGAAAACACTTTTCAATATAAAGTTAGGCAATTCAACAACATTCCCAACATCCTGATCAAATGCTCGTCGGAAACTTTAATAGACAGCCGCACCCCCCGATACCGTCGACGAAGTGCACTAAGGCGGAACACTGCTGCCGCGAACACCCAAACGGATGCTTTTGGTGGCGGGGTTCTCCTACAGTCACTTGGTCGGGGCTATGGGGCGTGGCTATCTAATAATGTTACCCGGCGAGTATCCATGTACGCTACGTGATTGCGACGGACTTTTGATCACATCAAAATCCCATGGCAATCGATTAAATGAGACTAAATTGCTAGATTTATAACATTCAAATAAGTTATCTCATAACTACTTGTGGATTCCAAATATTGTATCCCATCACATAATATTCGAACGATGTTAAACTTTTCGATCGATTCATCAAAGTCCCATAATTTCCCGACAGCTCAACACTTGAGCACAATTTTAGTAATACCCAGAATATGCCACAGTGCCTATGCACCAGCCGTAGAAGGGCAGACCCAAGCCTCACTCATGTCGCCACGGAACTACGGCAAACCCTAGGGTATGACCGCGGTTCCGCGATCCAAAAAAGTCGAGTTAGGGTTACATTCTTCTAGAGAGTTCATAGGATTACTTGCATGTTTTTCCGAATATGTTAAACTTGGAAAAATGGGTTTTTGACATTCGATCGAACTTTTTAACTTCGTCTAGACTACATGCGAATAACCCGAAATAATGTTAAAACTACGAATATGAAACACTCCGAATTTCTTATAGTGTAAGTTCACATCATATGCAAAATTAGCAAAAACAAACAACACCTGAAACACCAAAACCCAGTCACTGGAACACACAAAAATTTCAGGCATAACCAACTGAATGTGGCCGGCCCCAAGCACCATGATCTCGGCCCAAAATCGAGCAAACACCCTGAAATTTTGACTGTGTTCATGATATATCCCATATAACACTCTGTACTTGTTTAAAAAAATTTGACAACTTTTTGAAATCGACAGAAACTATATTTTCGCGTTTCAAGTTTTGGAGTATTTCGGTTTCGTAATCTTAACAAAATCCATATAAATTTCTAGTATGGCTCTGATACCGCTGCAGGGTTACCTAGGACGGAAGCAAGGTTTCGGTAGGCATCATCCATACCAAATTAAAATTTTATCGTTCTAGCTAACCCTAAACATTGAATCGTTTACTAGAAATCGACGGAATATTATGCAAGCAACTTCGCATATGAAAAGTGAGCAAGGAATACAACCTTTGTAGACTGGTCCTTCACTTAAATAGCTCCGTGTAGTAGTCCCTTCGCTTTGATCGTGAACTCCGGACTCTAGAGAGGCTCCCATGAAGAAACGAACATGCTTTCTTCGAAGTCTTCGAGGCCGAAGATGATCTACGTCGAGAAGACACTAACCCAGGCTATCTCTTCACTAATTACGGAATTAATGAAGCAAACACCCTATACTAAATGGCAAGTAGTAGAGGATGGTGAAGTAGGAAGTGGGCTCATTTTAGATTTGATTTTCTCATATTTTTCCTCATACCTCCATTGAAGCTAGAAAGCTTTTAGGAAGAAGAAGAAGAAGAATGAACTCATAATATGAATTAATCCAAATGAATTATTGCAACCATGGGTGAGTTAAGCCCTCATGCCTAACTCATGTAGAGAATAAACCAAAGGCTAAAATTAAGGGTTGGGTTAACAAATATCCTAAGGAATGACAAAAAAGTCGACTTTGTCAATGTTCTACAAGCTTCTTCCAAGCTTGAAAATATAGACTAAGTCTTTTCTCTTTTGTGATAATTTAAGCAATAAATAAAACCCTAACCTAACCCTAGCATGGTATAAGTCTCATACACCCATCTTGCTTGTATTATCAAGCATGACACAATACATGTACACAAATATGCATATCACATATATACAATGTGCACATCTAGTGAGAAAAGAAATCTTAAGTGAATTAATATTGGTTAATGTAATTTAATATATCAAATATATAATTATACATTAAATTATCAAATCAACTCTTGATTTAATAATCCGGCTATATTACATATAACCGACTAATATCATATGTAACAACTTATCGAATCAACACTTGATCCGATAACCCGGCTATATCGCATATAACCGACCAATATCACAAATCGTGAGAATAGAATACGGTATCTCATATCGTATTAATCTCCATTCCGCACATATCACATATGTGCTCCTACTCCGTTTCGCTTGAGCCAGAAAACCCCTGTGTAGGACTTTAAAGACTTGTCAATACGCCGGCAGTCGGTGATGATCATATCAAACACCCACAAGCCGCAAGCGGTCTGCTAAACGTAACGGCCACCCGGGTATTGAGCGATCAGAAGATCAACAAGCAAAGTTGCTCACACTCCTGCGAATCCAATCAGTAACACTACCGTACTGTCCGGTCTCTTCGTCTGATATGTCGCATATCTCGTCTAGGGGTGGTAAACGTCAGACCCCAGTAACTCGATAAGTCATGTTAATATGAAGCTCATAACGGGTCGAGAAACCACTGATAACACTTACCAGTATATCTCTGAAGCAGCCCTAGCCAGGAACTTCCTGTTATAGCCAATCGAGCACAGCGCAACATCGACCCCCAATACCGAGAGAGACAAAACCCCTCCTATCGCTCATTGCCTCCATGTGACTCGGGACTGTACCCAAAAACCACCGTTTTGCACGCCCTCTTGGACGTGGTAAGATGGAAATCAAAGCACAGTGGGAATCACACAAGACTCGATGACGATCTCGGGTCTACAGACTAACATGTACCAGTGTCACCAGAGAACTGCCATCTGACGTTAGGTATAATACCATCTGGGAGTTCTCGGCGAGTCCGTTCAGTGTACCCAGTCTCCACTGAGCACCCGTATACTGTCTCTGATGTCAAATACCAATAGATATTGGATCATCCATCGCCCATCTACATGGGTCGAGAAGCTATACGCTAGTCTACTCTGGTATATCGATGCCATGTCTCGATACACCCACGACTAGGAACATTTGAAGGATGTACTTAGCGACTACTCTGTCCCTACTAATATGTTCTGCATCATAATCCTGGTAGTCAAGTACTCATCCTAAGGGCTTTATCAACATGTAACATAGAGACAATCAGCGTACATGTTAAGATAAAGAGCAACCAGATAGCATAATATCATGTCGAGCAAGAAAGTCCTCCATATATATGTCCAAGCATCCACTACAATATGCATCGTATGTACAGTAATGGCCTCTAGGGCACACATATAACTAACATGCAGAAGGTGCAGAGAAAGGGAAATAAAAAGATAGGGGGCAGCCACAAAAGAAGAATGCTTCTATTGTCGGAAAAGGGGACATTAGAAGAAGGACTGCAGGACCCTAAAAGCCAAGAATCAGGACACGAAGAAAGTTATGACTTCGGCTTCAGGTGTATTCGTGATTGAAAACTGCTTCTCTATAAACTCTACTTCCTGGGTATTGGATACCAGATCAGGATCTCACGTATGTAATTCTTTGCAGGCACTAAGAAGCCGTAGAGTTTTGAGGAAAGATGATATGACCCTCAGGGTTGACAACGGAGCCAGTGTGGATGCTGTTGCAGTAGGAAAATATCACCTAGGATTGGCGAGTGTACATATTTTGTTATTGCATAACTGCTTTTGTGTACCCAGTATGGTGTGTAATATTATATCAGTATCTTTATTATCAAATGTAGGATATAATTTTTCACTTGTAAGCGATATTATCAACATTCACCTAAACCATGAAATGGTTGGGTTGGGTACACTTAGTAACGAAATATATATTCTCAATCAACATCAAGTTTTCAACGTCCAAAACACACTTTAAAAAATGCTTCAGAATCAAACCAAACTTTCTTATGGCATTGTAGACTCAGTCATATCAATGAAACACGACTAACTAAGTTACATAAAGAAGGATATTTAGATCCATTTGAGTATCATTCATATGCAACTTTTCAATTATGTATCAGAGAAAAGATGGCAAAAACTCCGTTCATTGGATACGGAGAAAGAGCTACTGAGCTCCTGGGACTCATACACAGCGATGTGCGTGGGCCAATGTCTACACATGCAAGAAGTAGCTATTCCTACTTCATTACTTTCACAAATGATTTCTCAAGGTATGGACATATATTCTTAATGAAACATAAATCCGAGGCCTTTGAGAAATTCCAAGAGTATAAGAATGAAGCAGAAAAGCAAATCGGCAAAAATATCAAGATGCTCCGATCCGATCGGGGCGGTGAATACTTAAGTGCCGAGTTCCTAGAATATCTAAAAGAGAATGGAATTCTCTCTTAACTTACTCCTCCATACACACCACAACACAATGGTATATCAGAAAGATAGAATCTCACCTTACTAGATATGGTATGTTCCATGATGAGTAATGCTGAGTTGCCGCCCTCCTTCTGGGGTTATGCACTAGAAACTGCTACAAACCTATTGAATAAGATTCCAACTAAGTCTATGCCTACCACTCCATATGAAATATGGAGTGGGAAGAAACCATGTCTTAAGTATCTGAAAATATGGGGTTGTCCTGCCTTTGTCAAAAAGGTTCATCTGGACAAACTCGAGGCACGTTCAGTATTGTGTAAGTTTGTGGGATACCCCAGAAATTCTAGAGGGTATTATTTCTATCACGCTGAGGAAAAAGGTCTTTGTTTCTCATCATGCTCACTTCATGAAAACTCAATTTCTCGAAAAAGATATAACTAGAAGCGCAATAGAGCTGGAAGAAATTCCAGAACCACAAACTATTACTGAAAACTTAGTAGAACCTAAGATTTCAATAGAACATGACATACCCACGCCACCCCACAGATCTAGTAGGCAGTCTCATCTGTCCGAGAGATACTGCGGTTTTCTTATAGACGGGGATCGAGAGGATTGCATCATCAATGATGATAAGCCAACTAGTTTTCAGAAAGCCATCACGAGTAAAGACTCGGTGAAGTGGCTGGATGTTATTCAATCCGAGATGGAATCCATGTACTCAAACCAAGTTTGGACTTTGGATTTTTCTCCTACTGGGGTAAAACCCGTAGGATGCAAATTGATCTTCAAAAAGAAGATTGGTGTAGATGTTCAGGTAGAAACCTACAAAGCTAGACTTGTTGCTAAAGGTTTTCATCAAAGACATGGATTAGACTATGATGAAACTTTTTCACCAATGGCTATGCTTAAATCCATTCGGATCCTACTTTCTATTGTTGTCTTCCATGACTATGACATCTAGCAGATGGATGTTAAAACTGCTTTTCTAAGTGGAAGTTTAGAAGAGTATGTTTATATGGATCAACCAGAGGGTTTCATAGACAGTGGGAGCAGCGGAAAGGTGTGCAAGTTGCTTAAATCCATTTATGGATTAAATCAGGCATCGCGGAGTTAGAACATCTTCTTTGATGAGACGGTCAAGGAATTTGACTTTATCAAAAATATAGATGAACCTTGTATTTATAAAAAGATTGTAGGGAGACATTCCTCATTTTATACGTTGATGACATCTCCTGATAAGAAATGATATTCCTATGCTACAATCGGCCAAGCTGTTCTTGTCATAGAAGTTCTATATGAAAGACCTGGGTGATGCCTCATACATTCTGGGGATTAAGATATATCGTGACAGATCTAAAAGAATGTTGGAACTTTCACAGTCGAGATACATTGACACCGTACTAAAGAGATTTAGTATAGAAGATTCTAAGCGCGGTAATTTACCCGCTTGTCACGGAATCACCCTCTTCAAAGAGATGTTTCCCAAGACTGATGAGGAGAGAGCTGGCATAAGCATAGTACCCTATGCTTCGGTGGTAGGGTCGATAATGTATGCGATGTTATGTACAATACCAGATATAGCTTATGCACTTAGCGTTGTAAGTAGGTATCAGTCTAACCCAGATGAGAAACATTAGATAGCAGTAAAGAACATTCTTAAGTACCTAAGAAGGACTAAGGAGATGTTCCTAGTGTATGGTAATGGGGCCTCCAAATCGAGGTTTTTACCGACTCTGGCTTCCAAAGTAACAAAGATGACTCTAAATCTGTCTTGGGTTATGTGTTTACCCTTAACGGAGGGACGGTCTATTGGAAGAGTTCCAAATAGGATACCGTAGCAAACTCGATGATGGAGGCTGAGTACATCGTTGATTGTGATGCCGCAAAAGAGGCAGTCTGGATGAGGAAGTTCGTTTCTGAACTTCAGGTTGTTCCATCCATTTCTAATCCAATAACTTTGTATTACGATAACAATAGAGCCATGGCTTTGGCAAAGGAACCACGGTCCCATCAAAAATCCAGACATATCTTGGAGCGGTATCACCTGATCAGGAAGATCAAGGATCGCCAGGAGATTGAGGTGCAGAGAATAGATACAAAAGACAACATGGCAGATCCGTTCACCAAGGCCATCCCTCAAGTCCAGTTCGAAAGACTGTTCGAGATGTTAGGCATGCGGTACGCCAGCAACTGGCTCTAGTGCGGACAGTAGGTACTTATTGCACCAATTACAGGCCTTAGTGCAAGTGGAAGATTGTTGGATAAGTATGCCCTTCATTGTATAGGATACTAGGGATATGTATGTACAAGACAATCTTGCTCGATATGATAGTATGCTATCTGGTTTGTCTTTATCTTAACATGTGATTTGTTTTACTTTGTATTTCATATCTTGTATACATGTTGATAAAGCTCGTAGGATCCTTGCTTGACAACCAGCGTTGTGATGGCAATCATAATTGTAAGAGCTGGGTAGTCGATAAGCACATCCTTAAAGTGTCCCTAGTCATAGGAGTATCGAGACCGGGCATCGATACTCCAGAGTATACCAGTGTATACATATCTAGACCCTGACGAGGGACGATGGATTGGTCTCGCGGCCATTGGTGAGGTGCACCTAAGATTGTATACAGGTGCTCACTGGGTGTGAGTACTGTTGGGATTCCTTAGCACCTAGACTAGGTTTGCAAGCATCACACATGCTACAACAAAAATTCAAGGGGGTGCTAAGCAATCATCCAAGGATACATGCTAAAAAACTAGGGTAACATAAACATGTAATCTAACATTACAAAGAGAAGTGAACAAGAATACAACCTTTGTAGATCCTGTCCTTCACTTCTAAAGCTCCGTGTTGAAGTCCCTTCGCTGCGATCATCGAGCTCCCGGACTCAAGTGATGGTTTCCTCGGAGAAAAGAACAGATTTGCTCGTAGTCTTCGAGGCCGAATATGATCTACATCGAGGAGACTCAAACCCAAGCTACCTCTTCACTAGGTTAAGAACTTCATGAAGAGAACACCCTAAACTAAATGGCAAGTAGTAGAGGATGATGAAATAGGAAGTGGGTTTACTTTAGATTTTGGTTTCTCACTATATTTCTTCACTTAGAAAAATCTATCAAGGTTTTTCTTTTGGATGAAGAAGAAGAAATAGAAACTCAAGTGAAGTGAATCATGAACAATGCAACCATGGGTGACTTAGCATCATCAACTAATTATTGTAGAGACATAACCATGGCTAATTATAAAGGTTTGGTTAATAAATATCTTAATTGAGACAAAATAAGTGGACTTTGTCAAAGATGCTTCAAGCTTCATGAAGCTTCAAGTCATAACAAAAGATGCCACCATTTTGAATAATTAAGATAAATAAAAACCTAAATTATAATTAGCATGGTGTATGTCATACACACACCCATATTTGCATGTATCATCAATCATAATACAAACATGTACACAATTATATATCATATATACACTATGTGCACATCAAGTGAGAAAATAATCTTAAGTGAACCAATACTAGTTAATGTATATCAAATATATAATTATACATTAAATCATTTAATCAACACTTAATTTAATGATCCAGTCATATCACATATAACCGACTAATATCATATGTATCAATATATTGAATCAACACTTGATTCGATAACCCGGCTATATCGCATAAAACCGACCGATGATACAAATCGCAAGAATAGAATACGGTATCATATACTCGTATTATTCTCGGTCCCGCACATATCTCATATGTGCTCCTATTTCATTTCGCTTGAGCCAGGAAAACTCTATGTAGGACTCTAAAGACTCGTCAATACGCCGGCAGTAGGTGGTGATCATATCAGTCACCCACAAGCCGCAAGCGATCTGCTAAACGTAACGGACACCCGGGTATTGAGCGATCAGAAGATCAACGAGCAAGCCTGCTCACACTCCTGCGAATCCAATCAGTAACACTTACCGCACAGTCCGGTCTGTTCGTTTGATATGTCGCATATCTCGCTTAGGGGTGGTAAACGTCAGACCCTAGTAGCTTGATAAGTCATGCCGATGTAAGGTCCATAACGAACGTGAAACTACTGATAAAACTTACCAGTAAATCACATCAACCCTGACCAGGGATTTCTAGTTATAGCCAGTCGAGCATAGCGCAACATCAACCCCCAATACCGGGAGAGACGAATCCCCTCCTATCGCTCATTGCCTCTATGTGACTCGGGACTGTACCCAAAAACCACCTGTTTGCACGCCTCAGTAGAGCCGTGGTAGGGTGAAAATCAAAGCACAGTGGGAGACACACAAGACTCTGTGACGATCTTGGGTCGACAGACTAAGTTGTACCAATGTCACCAGAGAACTGCCATCTGACGTGAGGTATAATACCATCTGGGAGTTCTCGGCAAGTCCGTTCAGTATACCCAGTCTCTACTGAGCACCCGCATACCATCTCCGATGTCAAACACCAATGGATATGGGATCATCCATCGCCCATCACATGGGTCGAGAAGATATACGCTAGTCTACTCTGGAATATCGATGCCCTGTCTCAATATTCCCACGACTAGGAACATTGAAGAATGTACTCATGGACTACCCAGTATAATCTGCATCATAATCCTGGAAGTCGAGTACACATCCTAAGGACTTTATCAACATGTAACAGAGAGACAATAAGTGTACATGTTAAGATAAAGAGCATCCAGATAGCATACTATCATGCCGAGCAAGAAAGTCCTCCCTATATATGTCCCAGCATCCACTATGATATACATCTCATGTATAATAATGGCCTCTAGGGCATACATACAACTAACAATCTCCCACTTGCACTAGGGCTATCATATAGCAGTGGTTGTAGTATCTCATACTCAACTATCCCATAAAAGTCTCTCCCTGGGAAAAGGCCTTCGTGAGTGGATCCGCCGTGTTGTCCTCTGAGTCTACTCTCATAACCTCGATCTCTCTGGAGATCATCCATCTCCATGATCAGGTGATACTGCCTTAGAATATGTCTGGGTCACTGATGGGACCGGGGTTCCTAGGCCAAAGCCATACCTCCATTGTCACACAATGATGGGAACCTTGTTCATCTCATGAATAAATATACATCCAAACTGCCTCTTTGGTAGTATCGTTGATAGCGATGTATCCAGCCTTTGTCGTCTAGTCTGCCACGGTATCTAGCTTGGAACTCTTCCAACATACCGTCCCACCACTGAGGGTAAAGACATTTCCTGTGACTGACATTCAGTCGTCCTTACCACCCTGGAAGCTATCCAGTGATTCTCCCCAGGATCGATTGATACCATCTCACTGCACCTAGTGAGAATCCTAACATCCATTTAGATCTATCTCATAGATCCAAAACCCAGTATTTAGGAGGTATCACCTTGATCCTATATGGAGAATCCTTATGATAAGAGGAGATTGATCGTGCGTCGCATAGGAAACTCTTTTCCTATCAAGAGTATGTCGTCCACGTACAATACAAGGATGACCACCTTACTCTCTACTACCTTTTCATATATACAAGGTTCATCTACCATTTTGATGAAGTCAAACACTTTGACTACAACATCAAAACAAATGTTCCAACTCCGCGATACCTGCTTTAACCCGTAAAGCAACTTTCACATGTTTCCGCTGCTTCCACTGTCTACGAAGCCCTCTGGCTGTGTACTTATAGACGCTCTCTTCTAAATCATTATTTAGAAAAAGCAGTCATGACACTCAACTACCAGATATCGTAGTCATGGTATGTAACAATGGCAAGTATGATCCGGATGGACTTAAGCACAGCCAGTGGAAAAAGTTTCATCATTATCCACGCCTGGTCGATGACGAGAACCTTTAACAAGTCTAGGTTTGAAAGTCTCAACTTTTCCATCTACACCAAGTAATCTTCTCAAGATATACTTGCTCCTGATGGGGATTTAACCCTTCAGATATAGCAACCAAAGTCCATACTTTATTGGTGTATATAGATTCCATCTCAGATCGCTTAGCATCCAGCCATTCTTACAGAGTCTCCACTCTTGATGGCCTGCTCGATACTATTTGGGTCATCATCTCATGATGCAATCCTCGCTCCCACTGTCATCGAGAACCCTAAGTATCTCTCAGGCGGATGAGGAACCCAACCAGATCGGCGGAGAGGCTGAGGTTCGTCGGGAACTATTGAATCCACTGGTTCTAACAAATCATCAGCTATAGTTTGTATAGCTGGAACTCCTTCCAGTTCTACCGTACTGATTTTGCCTCAAGCTTGTCCGGATTTTGCTTTTAGACATAGGCCGGACAACCCAAATCTTATCTTGCTTAAGAGATGGGCTCTTCCCATACCATATCTCATATGGAGTGGTAAGCACTGATTTGATTGGAACCCAATTCAATAGGTATGCAGCTTCTCAAGTGCATAACTCCCAAAAAGAAACAGGTAACTCAGTAGTACTCATCATAAAGCGCACCATATTAAATAGGGTGTGATTGATCTGCCCCGATACACCTACATTCTGTGGTGTATACGGAGGAGTAATGCTGAGAAAGAATCTCATTCTCCTTTAGAATAGTCTAGGAATTCCATACACAAGTATTCTCCTCCCTGATCGCATCATAGGACATAATACTTATACCCGGTTTTGGTTCTCTACTTCTGACTTATATTCTATGAATTTCTCAAAAGCTTCAGACTTGTGTTTCAACAGGAACACATGCGCGAATCTTGAAAGATCATCAGTGAATGTAATGAAGTACAAAGAACCAGTCCCGGCATGTGTAGACAGGGGACCTACATACATCATCATGTATCAATCCTAAGAGTTCACTAACTCTTTCTCTGTTTCCAATAAACGGAGCTATGGTCATCTTATCTTTGTGACATGACTGGCAAGTTTCACAAGATGTAAATTCAAACTGATTTAAATATGCATCTAAATGTAACTTAGCTAGTCGGGTCGCATTGATATGACCTAGTCTACAATGCCTCAAGAAGGATTCGTTCATTTCTGAACTCTCCCTCTTCTGTGTGTTCTGTACGTAAAGAACTGTGGTTTGATTTAGAACGTATATGCTTTTAGATAACGTGCCTGAACCGATCAACTCTTGATATAGGAAATGTTCAAAACATTATCTAACAAGACAAAATTATATCCTTTCTTTAGTAAATAAAAAGACTGGTATAATGTTGCATATCAGGTTCGGTATCTAATAACATTCGTTCAGAATCAATATATTTGGTAATACAAGGTGAAAACTGCCAACACCTTGGCTGCAATAATTGCACCAATTTCAACTCTTGAAACTTAGCACCCGTTCTCAGTTCTTTACTTATCTGTAGCCCATGTAACAGATTACATATCCAGGATCCTGATCCAGTATCAAATACCCAAGACGTAGAGGATACTGAGAAACAGTTCTATGTAATGAACACACCCGAAGAAGATGCATCTATCATGCACTTTCTTCGTTTTGGCAGCATGGGAATTCTGGTTATTCCCCTAATTCCTGCTCGATCTTATAACAATTATAAGTTAGAGCGGGACCAACGTTCCCCAGCTCAGTATAACAAGCGGGTTCGGTCAATACATCCATATTATTATCTTGATTAAGGCGTGACATGGTCGCTATCTGGAGAGAGAGAGAAGAAAACACTCTGCGTGCGCTCTTGCAAGATTAGATTGGTTATATATTTTATCTGATCAGGATGGCTCCCACTGTTTTTTTTTATCAAATCTTCCTTCAAACCTTAAAAGGAAAAACTAGCCGGGATTAATTACACCTTACAAGTTCGCCAATCTTTCAGCCAGGCCAGTGCCGGTACTTTGAGGGAGGTTCCCTGTGCTTTCGCACGGACCTAATTAAAATAAACCTCGTTTTTCCAGGGGCGTAACCCCGTTGACACCTTTCTTGACACCTACTTGATCAGCTAATTGTAAAGTGCAAAACTCTCCTACGAGTAACAATTACTCGCAGTGGGTATCAGGATCCAACTATCATATAGAAGGTATGCAATTTCATTGCAAATTTCAACACTTGAAACTCCCGATAATGGTTTTTACCCCTAGCACTTATGACATTAACTATGGTCAACAAATCATAAGTACTAGTCAAGTTCTACCCGTCATTTCATGATTAATTAGACCTACCCACATGACGCTTAACTAAAGTCAACAAAGTCGCAAGACTTTCCTAACTAATCGCATCATATGCTGTGTAGGAAGACATCACTTAGCTACCGTACACTGTGCCTTAATTAAGGTCAACAAACACAGCACGAATACTAAGTACTCTACTTCCTAAAATAACAGAGGGTTGCGGATGGTTTTTAAGAAAACCTTTAACGCTTTGAACTTGATCTCGTTGTGGAATCAAATGATTTAAAATGGAGTGTTTTTTAGGCTTTTGCTAGTTTCGCTAAAGAGGTCACTCCCGGCGAGGGGATCTCGGCTCTTTCCTCGTGGAATGAGGTTCAGGATATTCACAATACCACTGTGCAAAGCAAAAACTAGAAAAACAGTCAAAAGACAAAACTGAGGGTTGTAGCATCTGCTAGTTATTGCTAAAGAGGTCACTCCCGATG
Source organism: Agapanthus africanus (assembly GCA_030015575.1). Lineage (NCBI taxonomy): Eukaryota > Viridiplantae > Streptophyta > Magnoliopsida > Asparagales > Amaryllidaceae > Agapanthus > Agapanthus africanus. The sequence goes on from CM057339.1 coordinate 727,233,484, forward strand.
AAGGGATCTCGGCTCTTTCCTCGTCGAATGAGGTGCTGGATATTCTACAAGGAATACCGCTATGCAAAGCAACAACTAGAGCTACCTAATTTTTGAAATTCGATTCCACAACATCTTTTAGGTTTATTTTCTTTCATTAATCTCATTAATGAATATCCCATCATTTTAAGTTACCTAAACATCACAGATAAATACAACGTATGTTTATGCCATCCGCATTCGCCTCGATGTCCCGTTATGAACCGTTAGGTTAGGTAACTAACGGCATAGCGGGGCAGGACTAGCGCGGGTGTAAAACATAAGCAACGTCTATGTAATATATCATATATACTATATACAGTATCTATCTGATCATATCACATGATCACATCACAGATAGCGCAGCAAAAAACAACATATGAAATATTGGATATACTAGGATGTCCGTGTTTTATTTTGAGCCTATATAAAACACGGATTCTACAGTCGTGATGAATAGCCAAACCCACATCCTTAGACCCCTACGAGAGTGGCAAGCAACCCTACCAATTCTAGAGTTAGGAGATCCGGTCTCGACGCCTCGAGATGGTCTCCCACTGGACTCCAGAACCCGGTTACTTGTGCTCCCCTCCTTGGGTCTAACCTAATGCGGAAAAGTAAATAATATACATTGTTAGTGTATATGCCCTAGGGGCCATTATTGTATCATACTAGTTTGTATATTACTTAATGGAAACTTGGGATATTCACATGTATATAACAGTCTTGCTAAACATGGTAGTATGTTACTTGGTTTTTCTATCTTAATATGTGAGTATACATATTGATAGAGCTCTTAGGATCTTGCTTGACTACCAGCGTTGTGATGGCAGTCACACTAGTGGGGACTGGGTAGTCTACAAGCACATCCTTATTCAGGTCCCTAGTCGTAGGATTATCGAGACAGGGCATCGATACTCCGGAGTAAACTAGTGTGTATGCTTCTCATCCCAGTTGGGGAGATTGACTGTCCCATAGCCGTCAGTACGTCGTACTGGAGATAGTATGCAGGTGCTCGTTAGGTTACGGGTACACTGGACAGGACTCACAGGGAACTGTTGGTTGGTTTTATACCATTCGTCAGTTAACAGTTCCCAGGTGACATGAGTACAGCATAGTCCGCAGACTTGACACTGCTACTTCGCCTCGAGTGTGTCCCACTGTTCTTAGATTGCTACCCTACCACGGCTCAAAAGAGTCGTGCAAACAGGTAGCAGTTGGGTGCAGTCCCAAGCACTTGGAGGCAGTGGCGGTTAGAAAGGATTCGTCTCTCCCGGTATTGGGAGTTGATATCGCGCTGTGTCAGAGAGCCATTACGCAAAGTCCCTGGCCAGGGCAAGCGAGATTTGCTGGTAGGTTCCAGTAGTTTCTCAGGGTGTAATGGGCTTCACTCCGACACGACTTATACCGCTATTAGGGGACTGACGCTTGCCTCCCCCTAGGCCCGATATGCGATAGTCTTAGACGAACAGACCGGACTGTACGGAGATTGTCACATCAGACTCAGTAGGAGTTCGGATGGGTTTCCTCATTGGCCTTCTTATCGACATCTACCTGGGGACCGTTACGTACAGCTAGTGCCGCTTGCGGTCTGTGGTTAAACCCACTGCCAGCGTAGAAGTCGAGTCTCTAGAGTCCCACACAGAGAGTTTCCCTACTCCAGGCGAAACGATATAGAGGTCGTATGGTTTTACGACAAGGGTTCGGACGCATACGTGTGTTTACGCACGTACGACATCCGGACAGTTTTTACTAGCCGGCTTTGGTTTAAGCCAGTTTCTAGTATCCGGTTATTGGATTTATACAGTCAAAAAATTTTACGTGTTTTCACGAATAGGAGGGGCATTCTCGTAATTACGCGAGAAGCTTCTAGAAGATGGTGACTTGGGGGTTAAGGCGGCATATGCATTAAATGAGATTAGTGATTCATCCATGTCATTAATGCATCATAAATGCTTAATGACTCATGGAGATGAATCACCCTCTTGTATTTATGAAGCATGATTATTAATCCTTTATTTTCTTTTATTAGATAAATGATAATGCTTGATATATATTATGATAGATCATTATCTCATCTCAAATTCTCTTGCTCACTTTCTCTCTCCTCAAGCTCTCTCTCTCTCTCTCTTCAAACCCTAATCCTCCCCTCTCATGTGTTGAGACCAAGGATTAGATTAGACTACTTAATCCTTAACCATTCTCTATATCACCTAGGTTACTTAGATTATCGATTTAAGAAACCTAGTTACCTCAAGTTAGAGGTGAAGCTTGAAGTAAAGCTCTCGGGTGGATCATCTACTACATAGAGAAGGCCGAAGAGGACGTGGAGAACGGAAAAATGAAGGACACGGTTCATTAGGTATAATCACTTATCATAGTAGTTAACTCTTCTATGGTTTCTTGTTAGTTATAGTTTAGCAAAGATTCTCGGTTAGTCGATGTTTACGCCTAAAACAAGATCGTTTTTCATTATTCCGCCTCCCCGCAAGTCGTGGGGTATTGTACATAGACTTACAATGGTATCAGAGCCTCGCTAAACAATAATTAACTCATTAGCAAAGTCGTAAGAATTTCGAACACAAAAAGAACCGGAAACATCATCGAATTATCACAGTTTCTGTCGAATTTAAAACTGGCTCTATAAATTTTTCAGGGAGCTTCAGAATAACAAGCAGAGAATAATAGGGTTACTGAAGAAATTTGGACTCCTAACTCGGCCAACTCACCGCGGAACCGCGGCGGATCCATGCGATCCTCCGCGGATCCGTGGCTGAGTTGGGGCCGAGTTAGCCCAAATTCCTTCAGTAACTCCCCTGTGTTAATAGTGATGTTTCTGGGATATTTTATTTTCTGCTCAAGTCTCAGGTGCACAGAGAAGTTTTGGAAGTAGAATCTAATATGTTTGCTCGATCGAAATTATACGATGTTTGCTAATTTGATTATATCTGTGATTGTATAATGTGTTCGTAAACCTCCCTTAACTGCTAGTATGTCTGTTGGCAGGGGGTTGCATATTTATGTAATGGTTTTTATTGTTTGTGGTTGTGAACTGTATTGGATTGTTGTGATGATTAGCCGGGGTTTGAGATGGGTTGTTATATTCATTCATTCGATGTAATTGTAATATTTTGTAATATTATTTTGCGGGGTGCATCCAGGTTGCAGTTGTAGCCACCGTTGTATTATTTCATTTTACTGTTTTTGCTCCTAGGATAGACCCAAGGTGGGGTGCACAAACTACCGGGTACTTTGAAGTGTTTAGTGGCCTACTCACTTTGTTGAGGGAGACCGCTTCACTTCGGGTACTTGGCGGGTAGTTTGCCGTACCCGTAGGGGTCTAGGGTGGGGTAATGGCTATTCATCACAACTGTGTAATCCGTCTTTTGTTGCAGGCTCTAAACAAACGCGGATTGCTTGCAAATCCAATAAAGTTCATATGAGATCTGGAATGCCTATTATTGTGTCAGACGAATGTACAATATCTATATATGATAGCTATTTAGACATCACTTATGTTTTACACCCGCGCTAGCCCAGCCCCCGCTCTGCCGTTAGTTAAGTAACCTAACGGGTGATGACGGGACCCAGTGGCGAATGTGGATGGCATAAGAGGACGTTGTATTTTCGTTGTTTTCTACAATGATAGGTTAATGATGGGACGCATTATTTATAATGCAAAGAAAATAAACCAAAAAGTTGAATCGTTGGAACAATTTAAAAGAAACCACTCGGTTATTTTAAAACAGATGATATTTTTAATTGCGGAGTTTTAACCACTCCTTTTAAAAGCTATCAGGTTCCTTCGGTCATATCAAGTTCACTACGTTCACGGTTTCGCCAAAACCATTCATAGCCCTCCATCATTTCATTTGGATATTCAGTAGTATTCAAGCTATGCATTTTTGCCAAAGTCAAGGCATAGTGTTTGGTAGCTGCTGGGTTTTCATATGTTGCATAAGATAGATGAGTTAGTTTGGGACAGTCGTATTATCATTTGACCAAAGTCAGGGGTATGTACGGATGGGTTCAAATTGACAAGATAATGACGGGTAGAATTTGACATGTGACTTATGACATTTTGACCAAAGCCAAGGTCATAAGAGCATGGGACAAAAATATATATCGGGAATTTCTAAAGAAACTGAAATTTGCAAAGAAATGCATACCATTTGGAGTTTGATGAATGTTGGTAGGATTCATTCAACATTATCATACGATGATATTTGGATCCCGATCCTACTGTGAGTATATGTTACTCATCAGGATATTTGTCACTTAACAATCAATGCTATAAACCAAGTAGGTGTCAAGAAAGGTGTCAGCGGGGTTACGCCCCCAGAGAAAAGAGCTTATTTAATTAAGGAAAGCGTTGGAAAACCTCCCTCGAAGTACCGACACCAGCCTGGCTGAACGGTTAAACAAGTATTGTACAGTGAGAATAGTCCTGGCTAATTCTTCTTTTATGGTTTGAGGAAGGATTCGAGAAACAGTGGGAGTCATCCAGTTTAGATAAATTAAAAACCACTCTAAACTTGCAAGAGCATCATGCTAAAGAGTTTTCTTCTCTCTCTCCTAATTGCAGCGACCCTGAAAATGACTGGACTTAAGTTACTTTTAGAGAAAAATATACTGATAGGGCCAAACTATAAAGATTGGCTGCGGAATGTCAAAATGGCTTTGACCTATGACAAATTGGGGTACGTCCTCACCGCTAAGGCACCTGTTGTCCCTGGTCCCAAATCCAGTAATGCGGATAAGGAAATCCGCAAAACCTGGGATTTCGATTGCGCGAAAGCCAAGTGCATCGTGCTTGCCTCGATGAACAATGAACATCAGAGGAGGCACGAGGATATGAAACTAGATGCCATATTTCTCCATACAAAGGAACTTTATGGAGAGCAATCTCGTATAGCAAGATACGAGACCTCTAAGAACTTGTTTCGAGCGAGGTTGGTTGTCGGATCATCGGTAGGAGAACATGCCCTAAAGATGATTGGCTGCATAGAAGAGCTCGCAGACCTTGGGACGACTTTGGATAATGGGCTCTATACAGACCTTATTCTCCAGTCCCTTCCTTCCACCTACGCCCAGTTTATTCTGAACTTCAACATTCAAAGAAAAGAAGTTGAACTTCCGGAACTCCTTAACATGTTGAGGAGTGAAGAGGGCACCTTGCAGAAGGCAAGGGAAACACCCGCTAAGTTTGTTAGCGGTGCTTCTTCTTCCGGGTCCAAGGCTAGGGCCAAAGGAAGGAAAAAGAAGGCCGCCACCAAACCTAGAGGAGGTGTAAGTAAGGTGGGAGGGAAGGGAAAGAAAAAGTTTGCGGTACCAGTAGTGGCCCAGGATGAATGCTTCCATTGTCACAGGAAAGTGCACTGGAAGAAAGATTGCAAGGCGTGGAACGCCAAGAACCAGGAACCGAAGCAAGCTGTGGCTTCGACTTCAGGTGTGTTTGTAATTGAGAATTTTCTGTCAATCAACTCTACTTCCTGAGTATTGGATACCGAATCAGGATCTCATATTTGCAATTCATTGCAGGCACTGAGAAACCGTAGAGTGCTGAAGGATGGTGATATGACCCTGATGGTTGCTAACGGAGCTAGCGTGGGAGCTGTGTCCGTAGGGGATTATCACCTGGGATTGACGAGTGGACACATTTTGGTTTTACATAACTATTTTTGTGTATCCAGCTTAACGTGTAATATCATATCTGTTTCCTTGTTATCAAATAAAGGTTATGATTTCACGTTTGTAAGTGATGTTGTTAACATCCACCTTAATCATAGTTTGATTGGGTCCGGTACACTGGATAACGGTATATATGTTTTAAACCAACTCCAAATTTTCAATGTCCAGAGCACACTAAAAAGAAAGTCTCCAGATTTAAATAAAGCTTTCTTATGGCATTGTAGACTGGGTCACATCAATGAGAGAAGGTTGACTAAGTTACATAGAGAAGGATATTTGGACTCATTCGAATATCAAACTTATGTCACTTGTCAATCTTGTCTCAAAGGAAAGATGACAAAGACTCCATTTACTGGACATGGAGTAAGAGCGAGCGAGCTCTTAGGACTCATATACAGCGATGTATGTGATCCAATGTCTACACATGCAAGAGGTGGTTTTTCCTATTTCATTACTTTCACGGATGATTACTCAAGGTACGGATTCATTTATCTGATAAAACATAAATCCGAGGCTTTTGAGAAATTCCAGGAGTATAAGAATGAAGTAGAAAACCAAACCGGCAAAGGTATCAAAACACTAAGATCTGATCGAGGTGGTGAATACTTGAGTGCCGAATTCCTCGGTTACCTAAAAGAGAAAGGAATTCTCTCTCAGCTTACTCCTCCATACACTCCACAGCATAACGGTGTATCGGAGAGACGGAATCGAACCCTATTGGATATGGTACGTTCCATGATGAGTAATGCTAAGTTACCGCGATCTTTCTGGGTTTATGCGCTAGATTCAGCGGCATATCTTCTAAACAGGGCTCCTACCAAGACTGTGCCTACCACCCCATATCAGATGTGGAGTGGGAAGAAACTCCATCTTCAGCATATGAAGATATGGGGATGTCCAGCTTTTGTTAAAAAGCAGCATGCGGACAAGCTCGAGGCACGATCAGTAAAGTGTATGTTTGTGGGATATCCAAAGAACTCCAGGGGATATTATTTCTATTACGCAGAGGAACAAAAGGTTTTTGTTTCTCGTAATGCCCATTTTCTAGAACAGCAGTTTTTAGAAAAGGAAATAAGTGGGAGCGAAATAGACTGGAAGAAATTCCAGAACCACAAACTAATACTGAAAGTTTGGTAGAACAAGTAGTTCAAGAAGAACAGGACATTCCCGCACCCCTCCGCAGGAGTAGTAGGCCGTCTCATCCGCCTGAGAGATACTACGGTTTTCTCATAGATGGGGATAGAGAGGATTGCATCATAGATGATGATGAACCTACTAGTTTTCAGCAGGCCATCCAGAGCGGCGACTCGGTAAGATGGCTAGATGCAATGCGGACCGAAATGGAGTCTATGTACACCAACAAAGTATGGACTTTAGACTTTGCTCCAGATGGGGTAAAACCCAGAGGATGCAAATGGATCTTCAAGAAAAAGATTGGTGTAGATGGGCAGGTGGAAACCTATAAGGCTAGACTTGTTGCAAACGGTTTTCGTCAAAGACCTGGTTTGGACTATGATGAAACTTTTTCTCTAGTGGCTATGCTCAAATCCATTCGGGTCCTTCTTGCTATTACTGCCTTCCATGATTATGAAATCTTGCAGATGGACGTAAAGACGGCTTTTCTGAATGGAAATTTAGAAGAGTGCGTCTATATGGATCAGCCAAAGGGTTTCAATCAGAGTGGGAGCAGCGGGAAAGTATGCAAGTTGCTTAAGTTCATTTATGGACTAAAGCAGGTATCGCGGAGTTGGAACATCTGTTTTGATGAAACAGTCAAAGAATATGACTTTATCAAAAAATCCAGATGAACCATGCATATATAGTAATGTTGTAGCACGAACTGTCGTATTCCTCGTCTTGTACATGGATGACATTCTACTGATAGGAAATGACATTCCTATGCTACAATCTGTGAAAACATTCTTGTCACACAGGTTCTCCATGAAAGACCTGGGTGATGCCTCTTACATTCTGGGGATCCGGATCTATCGTGATAGATCCAAGAGGATGTTGGGACTTTCACAGTCCAGGTATATCGACACTGTACTAAAAAGATTCAGTATGGAAGATTCTAAGCGCGGTAATCTACCGGCTTGTCACAGAATCACCCTATCCAAAGAGATGTCTCCCAAGACTAATTTGGAAAGGGAACGCATGTCTATTATACCCTACGCTTCTGCGGTAGGCTCTATAATGTATGCGATGTTGTGCACCAGACCAGATGTAGCTTACGCACTGAGCGTGGTAAGCCGGTATCAGTCAGACCCACGGGAGAAGCACTGGATAGCAGTAAAGAACATTCTCAAGTACCTGAGGAGGACTAAGGAGATGTTCTTGGTTTACGGCGTAAAAGACCTCAGGATGGATGCCTATGCTGATTCCGGCTTCCAGAGTGATAAGGACGATTCCAAGTCCATGTCAGGTTATGTCTTTACCCTCAATGGAGGGGCGGTGTGCTGGAAGAGTTCCAAGCAGGACACCGTTGCTGACTCGACGATGGAAGCGGAGTATATTGCTGCTTGCGATGCCGCAAAAGAAGTGGTCTGGATGAAGAAGTTCCTAACAGAACTTCAGGTGGTTCCTACCATTGTTGATCCAATTCCTCTGTATTACGACAACAACGGAGCTATAGCTTTAGCGAAGGAACCAAGGTCCCATGAGAAGTCCAGACACATCTTAAGGCGGTATCACCTGATCAGGGAGATCATTGATCGTCGGGAGATCGAGGTTCGGAGAGTTGCTACTGAAGAGAACATAGCTGATCCATTCATGAAGGCCCTACCTCAGATTCAGTTCGAGAGGCTACTCGAGATCATCGGTCTTCGATATGCCAGAACATGGCCCTAGTGCAATGTAACACTTCGAAAATCGTTTAGGCAGTTTTTCGGTAATCGGCTGAATTAGCAGCTTTTTCCGTAAAAGGTCAAAATAGGTATTTTTCATTATAGACCTAATTATACAAAATTTAGATAAGATATTACTATAAATTGGTCACTAAAATGCCACTTATAATTTTCTAGTTAAATAAAAAAAATTCGTAATTAATTATTTTTAATATTATTTTAAGCTTTTAAAAATACATTAAATGAGTGATAAATACAAATTTAATTAGGTAAATTTCTTAATTAGGAATCTTTATAAACTAAAATTTAGTGTTAATAAAATTGCATCATGACTTTTCAAGATTTTTTTCAAGGGTTTAAGAATCATATGAAAAATTATAAGAAAAAGGGGTTTTTTTGAAAAAGTTTTGGTGTGAAAGCCTAAATTGACCTTAGATGATATTTTCTTCATGGAATTTTCTACACTCTCTCTCATTTTCCTCCTCTAATTGCTCAGGCCGAGCCCCTCCCTCCTTCAGCCCTAAATTTTTTCACTTTTCTTGCTTCATTTTTCACATCAAAATCCATTAAAAATTCACAAATTCCATCTCAAATTCAAAGCAAATCCTTATTCTATCTCTCCTCAAACAAATTTAGTTTAAAAACTTGATGAAAGGAGGCATCTTTGGTGGCTTGAGCAAGCTAGGGTTTAACTTGTGAGGTGAAAATTCTAAACTATTTGTTAAATTGTAGCTTAATTGTGCTAAAATAGAACTTTGAAGTATTAATTTTGTAGTAATTGCTTGTTTAGGAAATTCAAGGAAGGGATTTGATTTTGAATTAGGGTTTGTAGCATGGTTGATGGATTAAAGTTAGGGTTTTGGTTATCTAATTGGTTAGAGTGGTTAATTGTGCGATGTTGCGCTCGCTAGATCGATAAATTTCAATATTTGCATCGAAAACGGTATGCAAATGCTTACTAGGTTTTTATGTAAATTAGGAGGTAATCTAATTGCGATATATGGACGATGTAATTGGCATCATATACGACTATTAGTGTGCGCGAATGCGGGGTTTTGTCTGGTCGGGTTTTGGTTTTGTCGATTGCCCCGAAATAACGGTTCTAGTTAAGATTTAGCGATTTTCGTGTGTTCCACGCACCGAGTGCACGTTATGTTTAATTCAAGAGCGTCGATCTTTTTATGTTGACTTGGTGTCGTTTTAGGGGTATGTAATCTTATATTGTGTATTATGCAATGCTAGGATCGGTCGGGGAAATATCGGACGCGGCGCGTAAAGGCAAGACGGTGGTCGGATCGGATTAGCGGGGATTTCAGGTGAGTTGATGTATTCATCTATGGGGGAATCGTCTGGATGGCGCGATGCGCCCCTAGTTAGGATTACCCTACTTTTTGCAAGATTTATATAGTTAGCTAGCTTATCCATTCATGTACACTGCATACCCTTATAGCGAACAGTATATTAGATTGCATGGACATTCATCTATACTTATGTGATATCACTTCGTAGGACACGAACACCATTACCATTGGCATCTGTTGCACGCGCACTATTCATGTGACACACACGCCTTTGGTAATTTCCATGCCACGTGCACTATAGAATCTGTTTAACTTATTAACGCTATTTGCATTCATACATGATATATGGAATTGCATAGCATGCATATACATCGCATTACCATCATATCTACATAGATTTCTAGCCAAAACTCACATCATATACATTGATATCATAGACATTTATCATATATAACATGTGGACATTATGATTTTCTTGAGGATTTCAGTATTGCTGCGATTTCTGGATTTTGGGGAAAACCGCAAGAATTTAACAAAACCTTATATTTATCATTTTCAAAACAAAGTTGCGGTTTTCTCGTGATGTATGTGTCGTCCACCATGAGTTTTCATGTTTTCTGTTGGATTTCGAGACCCGATTCGAGGAGTGGATGAACCGTCTCGGGTACATGGTGGGCCCGGTATGGTACCCCGGGGCAAGAAGATCGAGTTGTAGACGATGAGCCTGGCAGGGGAAAACTACCTACCGGTGATGTCTGGCGCGGCGGATATCCGGAGGATACCGACCGTTGTCGTGAGATTTTATGATATGGGCCGATCCGGACTGACGGAGCCCGATATTTTGAGACATTGATACAATGAGACATTGAGACAGATGTGATTTCATATTGGTGTCGATGCTTGACACGGGTTTCAGATGATTTCTTGATGGTATTTAGCTATTATACAGATATTCTTTTTCTAAAGACTAGAATGCAGAACTCTTAGCATTTGAAACACTTAAATATTTAGTAATGGCATTGCATACATGTGCATGCATACTAGAGGTATTATATCACATCTGAACATACATGCTGTGACGCATTTGCGTGCATTCTTACGATTGCCTTAATAGATGTTATATTCTACTCACGAGCTGGCAACTCACCCCCGTTGTGCCACAGTGTCTTGCAGGTCGGACTCATCATTCTTGTAGCGGCGGCTACCTTATCATCAGCCCCTTTTGCCCAGACTCGCGACATTGCTCGTAGGTGGGTTGCGAGCACACTTTATCGCTTTTTGCTCTATCATTGTATCTAATATTCTCCATCTACCACTTTCTATTTGTATATGCGACCTAGTGATGAGACTGAGAGATTTGTATATATGTGGTTTCTTTTGGGTCGAGCTCACTTGAGCCGACGTTGTGTTTTCTGATATTTTGCATTTCTTTTATGCTATTTTCTTGATATTACTTATATATTGCGTGTGGTTGTGATCCGCCTTGGGCGAAGAGCTAGCTCCCGCTTGGGGATGCCATTTTATGATTTCAGGTTATATATATCTTGATGTACCCATTTTGGGGGATAGAATTTACAAGGGAGATTCTGCCGAAATTTTCGGAAAATTTTTAATGTTTTTAAAAAGGGATTCTTTGCAACTTAATTGATTTGAAAATCGTCTTCATTAAAGGTTTTCCTTCACTCTCTTTTGATTTTGGTTTAGATTCTTCTGGGCTTTGGCTGACTTAGGTTACGGTACGCCTTTAGACGTCTCGTAATCTAAGTGCCAGTCGCGTTCCGTACTTTCGGGACGTGACAAAGTTGGTATCAGAGCGTAGGTTTTACCTTTCTGAGTTTAGGATGACCTTGGTAGATGGAGTAGGTGACTTAAGCAGAGTGGCGTAGCGTGGGTATGATCCGCGGCATACTTACGATACGGTACTCCGCCTAAGTGACCTTAGGACATAATTGCTTGTATTGCCTTTCTTGATTCCTTGCATTCCTTGATTCAATTGCAATGTTCTTATCAGTCTTGTTTCTTATTCCAGCTTCGATGCCGCCAAAGACTACGAGAGCTCAGCGGGTTGCCGCTAGGGATGAGATTTGGGCGGGCCCGTCTGAGGCGAGGATCGATCGGGATGATACGCCTACCCCTCAGGGTCATACTGATCCGCCTTATCCTGACCGTATTGTCAGATTAGAGGCCGGTATGCAAGAGTTGCGACAGATGATGGGATCTTTAGTTGAGTCCAGTCGGGCACAGAGATCCGAGGACGTTCCTTCCACCGCACAGACCACGATTTGTACCTGCTGCACAGATGGTCACTCCTGCTGCTACTATGGAGACTATCCCTGTTTCACTACAGGAGTTCATGAGATTGAGACCTCCAGCTTTTACAGGTACGGATGCGACAGAGGACCCACAGGCATTTCTCGATAGGATGGCTCGGATTTGCCGTTCGTTGAGGTGTTCTGATGATAAATTGGTGGAGTTTGCGAGTTTTCGTCTGGAGGGTCTTGCCCAGACATGGTACGATTCAGTAGAGAGAGGCCGAGCTGCAGATCTACCTTCTATGACCTGGGACGAGTTTACAGCTGCATTTCTTGCCCGTTTTCTTCCGGAGAGTGTCCGAGATGCTCGAGCCCGTAGTTTTGAGTCTTTGCGCAAGACTCCTGGGATGACGGTGTCGGAGTATGATATACAGTTTACCCAGTTGTCTCGATATGCTCCGTACCTAGTAGACACAGAAGAGAAGAGAATAAAGAGGTTTGTGCGAGGGCTTGATACACAGCTATTCCTTGCCATCGGCACCCAGCACTTTGACACATACGCAGCCGCGATGGATGCAGCCTTACTTTTGGAGGAGCGTATTTCTGAGACTCCGGTCATTTCTGGGCCGAAGAGGATCCGTACTGATACGCCAGCTCAGCGGCAGATGGGTAGACATCGTGATAGATTATTTCCGGGAGATGGTGGAGGCAGAGGATTGAGACGAGGTCAGTTATTTGGTTCATATCCACAGACCCAGCAGTCGTCTCCAGGATGTTTTCGGTGTGGGAGTCAGTACCACCGTGTCAGAGACTGTACCATGGGACGCCAGGGCGCGGCGACAGTCCCGCATGTGACCTTACCACCCTCACCACCTCCTCAGAGAGCTCTACTACCTACTCCTGATGATGCTCCACGCCAGCCAGATGTTTCTAGAGGCCGTGGGCGTGGCGGTCCGGTTCAGAGAGGACGAGGCGACAGAGGCAGACGCAGAGGCCGAGGTAGAGGCAGAGGACAGCCATCTATTAGTGGTGGACAGGCCCGAGTGTTCGCGTTGACTCCTCAGGATGCACATGCATCCAATGTCGTCGTGACAGGTACTCTGCCAGTATATTCTTTTGATGCACGGGTATTATTTGATCCAGGCTCCACACATTCCTATGTATTCACGTACTTTGCACCGAGGTTGGGCCGAGAGCCTTCTCCGTTAGATCAGCCGCTTGTCGTTATTACACCGGTAGGCGAGTCTTTTGTTGCCCGTTTTGTGTACCGATCGTGTTCCGTTCGTATCGGGGAGAGAGATTCTTCAGTTGATTTGATTCTCCTTGATATGCTAGACTTTGACGTTCTTCTTGGTATAGACTGGCTAGCCACTTGTTATGCATCTGTGGACTGCCATGAGAAAGCAGTCAGATTCAGTTTTCCTGGTGAGCCAGTACTTGTTATTCAGGAAGATCGTAGTGCTACCCTTCCCAGCTTGATTTCTTCTCTTCGCGCTGGTCAGCACTTAAGAAAAGGGTGTCAGGGATTCTTAGCCTATGTTTGTGATACTAGCTCCACAGAGGTTCCGTTGGACCAGGTCACTGTTGTGAGAGAGTTTCCTGATGTATTCCCTGACGAGCTGCCTGGTCTGCCACCAGAGCGCGAGATTGAGTTATGTATTGACTTGGTCCCCGGCACGGGGCCTATCTGTATACCGCCTTATCGGATGGCCTCGGCGGAGCTGAGAGAGCTAAAGGATCAGTTACAGGACTTGCTGGACAAAGGGCTATCCGACCGAGTGTGTCATCTTGAGGTGCTCCCGTCTTGTTTGTTAAGAAGAAGGACGGAATTATGCGTTTATGCATTGATTATCGTCAGCTGAACCGGATTACTGTGCGGAACAGATATCCCCTACCCCGCATTGATGACTTATTCGATCAGCTTCAGGGTGCAGGGTTTTTCTTGAAAGTTGATTTACGGTCAGGTTATCACCAGTTGCGGGTTCGGAAGGAGGATATTCCGAAGACCGCTTTCCGTACTCGATATGGTCATTATGAGTTCTTGGTAATGTCGTTCGGGATCACCAATGCCCCGGCAGCATTTATGGATTTGATGAACCGCGTATTCAGGCCGTATCTCGATCAGTTCATTATTGTGTTCATTGACGACATCTTGGTTTATTCTCGGAGCCGGGAGGAGCATGAGCAGCACTTACGTATCATATTACAGACTTTGAGGGAGCATCAGCTGTTCGCCAAATTTTCCAAGTGTGCATTCTGGTTAGACAGTGTCGACTTCTTGGGTCATGTGGTGACGAGAGATGGTATTTGTGTGGACCCGAAGAAGATCGAGGCAGTTCAGCGTTGGCCTAGACCAGTATCAGTTACAGAGGTTCGCAGCTTTCTAGGTCTGGCCGGCTATTATCGACGTTTCATCCAGGATTTCTCCCGCATTGCTGCACCATTGACCGGGTTGACCCGGAAGGGGGTTCCTTTTGATTGGACCCAGGCATGTGATGATAGTTTCCAGAAGTTGAAGACTCGTCTGACTACTGCACCAGTGTTAGCATTGCCTTCAGGATCAGGCGGGTTCGTGGTATATTGTGATGCTTCTCGAGTGGGGCTGGGCTGTGTATTGATGCAGCACGACAGAGCTATCGCGTATGCTTCTCGGCAGCTGAGGAAACACGAACAGAACTGCCCCACCCATGATTTAGAGATGGCTGCAGTGGTATTTGCACTTAAGATCTGGAGACATTACGTATACGGTGAGTCGTGCCAGATATTCACTGACCACAAGAGTTTGAAGTATATCTTCCAGCAGCGAGATCTGAACCTGAGACAGCGCCGATGGATGGAGTTGGTGAAGGATTATGACTGCGAGATTTTATACCATCCGGGCAAGGCGAATGTGGTGGCAGATGCTTTGAGTAGGAGGCCCGGAGGTAGCTTATCTTGTTTGAGTGCAGTATAGATGCAGTCGACGGCGGATTGGCAGGTTTTATGTGATAGCAGAGTGCAGTTCGAGTTTACTCCTACAGGAGGACAGCTGGCCCATTTTAGAGCACGCCCACAGTTACTTGACCGTATCCGCGAGGCACAGTCCGGCGATACCCGTATTTTAGAGATTATTGAGCAGATTCGGCAAGGCAGAGTTTCTGAGTTCGTGATCGATGATCAGGGGATACTTCGATTTGGGACTCGACTGTGCGTGCCAGATTCAGAGGGACTGAGGCGCGATATTCTCGAGGAGGCACATAGATCAGTATACAGTGTTCATTCAGGTTCCACCAAGATGTACCATGATTTGAGAGAGGTTTATTGGTGGGACGGGATGAAGAAGGATGTTACAGACTTTGTGTCGAGATGCCTGACTTGTCAGCAAGTCAAGGCCGAGCACCAGAGGCCAGCCGGCGAGTTACAGCCTTTGCCCATCCCTGAGCGGAAGTGGGAGCAGGTCTCCATGGACTTCATTGTGGGTCTATCCAGGATCAGTCGAAGGTATGACTCTATTTGGGTGATTATGGATCGACTGACGAAAGCGGCTCACTTCCTGCCAGTGAAGACCACTTTTGGATTTTCTCAGTACGCCCAGATTTATATTGATGAGATAGTGCGACTGCATGGTGTTCCGACTTGCATCGTGTCCGACCGGGGCAGCCAGTTTACCAGCCGATTGTGGCAGAAACTCCAGGAAGCATTGGGCACCCGATTGAGTTTTAGCATAGCCTTTCATCCTCAGACTGACGGTCAGTCGGAGCGTACTATTCAGACTCTTGAGGACATGCTCAGAGCTTGTGTTTTAGATTTCGGTGGTAGCTGGGATCGTTATTTGCCTTTGATCGAGTTCTCCTACAATAATAGCTTCCAGGAGACGATTCAGATGGCACCTTTTGAGGCTCTATATGGGAGGAGATGTCGATCGCCTGTATGCTAGACAGAGCTCAAGGAGAGTAGTGTTTTGGGGCCGCAGATCGTACAGGAGACGACCGAGAAGATACAGCTGATTCGGGACAGGATGAGAGCGGCACAGAGCAGGCAGAAATCATATGCTGACAGGCGCCGTCGCCGACTCGAGTTCGCTGTTGGCGATCATGTTTTCCTGAAGGTCTCTCCGATGAAAGGTGTGATGAGATTTGGGCGGAAAGGGAAGCTGAGTCCTAGATATGTTGGTCCTTTCGAGATCCTAGAGCGTGTTCGTCCAGTCGCTTATCGGTTAGCTCTTCCGCCCAGCTTCCCCGATGTTCACCCCGTGTTCCATGTCTCGATGCTCCGCAAGTACCTTCATGATCCTTCCCATGCGATTCAGCACCAGACGATCCAGCTAGAGCGTAATCTTTCATTCACCGAGCAGCCGGTGGTCATTCTGGATCGGCAGGTGAAGAAATTGAGGTCGAAAGTTATACCGTCTGTCAAGGTCCTTTGGCGTGGCCCGAACAGCGAGGAGGTCACCTGGGAGACCGAGGTCGAGATGAGGAAGAGATATCCCCATCTTTTTGAAGGTACGCGCAGTTAAATTCTAAATTCGGGGACCGAATTTCTTTAAGGGGGGAAGATTGTAACACTTCGAAAATCGTTTAGGCAGTTTTTCGGTAATCGGCTGAATTAGCAGCTTTTTCCGTAAAAGGTCAAAATAGGTATTTTTCATTATAGACCTAATTATACAAAATTTAGATAAGATATTACTATAAATTGGTCACTAAAATGCCACTTATAATTTTCTAGTTAAATAAAAAAATTCGTAATTAATTATTTTTAATATTATTTTAAGCTTTTAAAAATACATTAAATGAGTGATAAATACAAATTTAATTAGGTAAATTTCTTAATTAGGAATCTTTATAAACTAAAATTTAGTGTTAATAAAATTATATCATGACTTTTCAAGATTTTTATAAAGGGTTTAAGAATCATATGAAAAATGATAAGAAAAAGGGGTTTTTTTGAAAAAGTTTTGATGTGAAAGCCTAAATTGACCTTAGATGATATTTTCTTCATGGAATTTTCTACACTCTCTCTCATTTTCCTCCTCTAATTGCTCAGGCCGAGCCCCTCCCTCCTTCAGCCCTAAATTTTTTCACTTTTCTTGCTTCATTTTTCACATCAAAATCCATTAAAAATTCACAAATTCCATCTCAAATTCAAAGCAAATCCTTATTCTATCTCTCCTCAAACCAATTTAGTTTAAAAACTTGATGAAAGGAGGCATCTTTGGTGTCTTGAGCAAGCTAGGGTTCAACTTGTGAGGTGAAAATTCTAAACTAGTTGTTAAATTGTAGCTTAATTGTGCTAAAATAGAACTTTGAAGTATTAATTTTGTAGTAATTGCTTGTTTAGGAAATTCAAGAAAGGGATTTGATTTTGAATTAGGGTTTGTAGCATGGTTGATGGATTAAAGTTAGGGTTTTGGTTATCTAATTGGTTAGAGTGGTTAATTGTGCGATGTTGCGCTCGCTAGATCGATAAATTTCGATATTTGCATCGAAAACGGTATGCAAATGCTTACTAGGTTTTTATGTAAATTAGGAGGTAATCTAATTGCGATATATGGACGATGTAATTGGCTTCATATACGACTATTAGTGTGCGCGAATGCGGGGTTTTGTCTGGTCGGGTTTTGGTTTTGTCGATTGCCCCGAAATAACGGTTCTAGTTAAGATTTAGCGATTTTCGTGTGTTCCGCGCACCGAGTGCACGTTATGTTTAATTCAAGAGCGTCGATCTTTTTATGTTGACTTGGTGTCGTTTTAGGGGTATGTAATCTTATATTGTGTATTATGCAATGCTAGGATCGGTCGGGAAAATATCGGACGCGGCGCGTAAAGGCAAGACGGTGGTCGGATCGGATTGGCAGGGATTTCAGGTGAGTAGATGTATTCATCTATGGGGGAATCGTCTGGATGGCGCGATGCGCCCCCTAGTTAGGATTACCCTACTTTTTGCAAGATTTATATTGTTAGCTAGCTTATCCATTCATGTACATTGCATACCCTTATAGCGAACAGTATATTAGATTGCATGGACATTCATCTATACTTATGCGATATCACTTCGTAGGACACGAACACCATTACCATTGGCATCTGTTGCACGCGCACTATTCATGTGACACACACGCCTTTGGTAATTGCCATGCCACGTGCACTATAGAATCTGTTTAACTTATTAACGCCATTTGCATTCATACATGATATATGGAATTGCATAGCATGCATATACCTCGCATTACCATCATATCTACATAGATTTCTAGCCAAAACTCACATCATATACATTGATATCATAGACATTTATCATATATAACATGTGGACATTATGATTTTCTTGAGGATTTCGGTATTGCTGCGATTTCTGGATTTTGGGGAAAACCGCAAGAATTTAACAAAACCTTATATTTATCATTTTCAAAACAAAGTTGCGGTTTTCTCGTGATGTATGTGTCTTCCACCATGAGTTTTCATGTTTTCTGTTGGATTTCGAAACCCGATTCGAGGAGTGGATGAACCGTCTCGGGTACATGGTGGGCCCGGTATGGTACCCCGGGGCAAGAAGATCGAGTTGTAGACGATGAGCCTGGCAGGGGAAAACTACCTACCGGTGATGTCTGGCGCGGCGGATATCCGGAGGATACCGACCGTTGTCGTGAGATTTTATGATATGGGCCGATCCGGACTGACGGAGCCCGATATTTTGAGACATTGATACAGTGAGACATTGAGACAGATGTGATTTCATATTGGTGTCGATGCTTGACACGGGTTTCAGATGATTTCTTGATGGTATTTAGCTATTATACAGATATTCTTTTTCTAAAGACTAGAATGCAGAACTCTTAGCATTTGAAACACTTAAATATTTAGTAATGACATTGGATACATGTGCATGCATACTAGAGGTATTATATCACATCTGAACATACATGCTGTGACGCATTTGCGTGCATTCTTACGATTGCCTTACTAGATGTTATATTCTACTCACGAGCTGGCAACTCACCCCCGTTGTGCCACAGTGTCTTGCAGGTCGGACTCATCAGTCTTGTAGCGGCGGCTACCTTATCATCAGCCCCTTTTGCCCAGACTCGCGACATTGCTCGTAGGTGGGTTGCGAGCACACTTTATCGCTTTTTGCTCTATCATTGTATCTAGTATTCTCCATCTACCACTTTCTATTTGTATATGCGACCTAGTGATGAGACTGAGAGATTTGTATATATGTGGTTTCTTTTGGGTCGAGCTCACTTGAGCCGACGTTGTGTTTTCTGATATTTTGCATTTCTTTTATGCTCTTTTCTTGATATTACTTATATATTGCGTATGGTTGTGATTCGCCTTGGGCGAAGAGCTAGCTCCCGCTTGGGGATGCCATTTTATGATTTCAGGTTATATATATCTTGATGTACCCATTTTGGGGGATAGAATTTATAAGGGAGATTCTGCCGAAATTTTCGGAAAATTTTTGATGTTTTTAAAAAGGGATTCTTTGCAACTTAATTGATTTGAAAATCGTCTTCATTAAAGGTTTTCCTTCACTCTCTTTTGATTTTGGTTTAGATTCTTCTGGGCTTTGGCTGACTTAGGTTACGGTACGCCTTTAGACGTCTCGTAATCTAAGTGCCAGTCCCGTTCCGTACTTTCGGGACGTGACATGCAAGTGGGAGATTGTTAGTGTACATGCCCTAGGGGCCATTATTGTATCATACTAGTTTGTATATTACTTAATGGAAGCTTGGGATATTCACATGTATATAATAGTCTTGCTAAACATGGTAGTATGCTACTTGGTTTTTCTATCTTAATATGTGAGTATACGTATTGATAGAGCTCTTAGGATCTTGCTTGACTACCAGCGTTGTGATGGCAGCCACACTAGTGGGGGCTGGGTAGTCTATAAGCACATCCTTATTCAGGTCCCTAGTCGTAGGATTATCAAGATAGGGCATCGATACTCCGGAATAGACTAGTGTGTACGCTTCTCATCCCAGTTAGGGAGATGGTCTGTCCCACAGCCGTCAGTACGTCGTACTGGAGATAGTATGCAGGTGCTCGTTAGGTTACGGGTACACCGGACCGGACTCACAGGGAACTGTTGGTTGGTTTTATACCAGTCGTCAGTTAACAGTTCCCAGGTGACATGAGTACAGCATAGTCCGCAGACTTGACACTGATACTTCGCCTCGAGTGTGTCCCACTGTTCTTAGATTGCTATCCTACCACGGCTCAAAGGAGTCATGCAAACAGGTAGCAGTTGGGTTCAGTCCCGAGCACTTGGAGGCAGTGGCGGTAAGAAAGGATTCGTCTCTCCCGGTATTGGGAGTTGATATCGCGCTGTGTCAGAGAGCCATTACGCAAAGTCCCTGGCCAGGGCAACCGAGATTTGCTGGTAGGTTCCAGTAGTTTCTCAGGGTGTAATGGGCTTCACTCCGACACGACTTATACCGCTATTAGGGGACTGATGCTTGCCGTCCCCCTAGGCCCGATATGCGATAGTCTTAGACGAACAGACCGGACTGTACGGAGATTGTCACATCAGACTCAGTAGAAGTTCGGGTGGGTTTCCTCATCGGCCTTCTTATCGACATCTACCTGGGGATCGTTACGTACAGCTAGTGCCGCTTGCGGTCTGTGGTTAAACCCACTGCCAGCGTAGTAGTCGAGTCTCTAGAGTCCCAGACAGAGAGTTTCCCTACTCCAGGAGAAACGATATAGAGGTCGTATGGTTTTACGACAAGGATTCGGACGCATACGTGTGTTTACGCACGTACGACATCCGGACAGTTTTTACTAGCCGGCTTTGGTTTAAGCCAGTTTCTAGTATCCAGTTATTGGATTTATACAGTCTAAAGTTTTTCCGTGTTTTCACGGATAGGAGGGGCGTTCTCGTAATTACGCGAGAAGCTTCTAGAAGATGGTGACTTGGGGGTTGATTGGTAGAGTTTTTGCGTATTCAAGTTTAGTTAATTACCGCAATCAAAACGGTTTCGCTTGTAGCTAGCCGGTTGAGTACGGGTCGTCCGCAGGGAGATGGAAATCTTTTTCTATGTGCTTTAACGAGTTAAGTTCAAAATTCCAGATTTGTTTGTGATTAACTAAGTGTTAAAATGATATGTAAAGAGAGCTTGTTAGGGTTAGGATTAGGTTAGTTTGAGTTAGGAGTCGCTCACCTCTTTCGTTGCCACTCTTAATATCGGTGTTACGGTAATCGGCAACAACGGGGATTAGCACGACTAGGAAGGAACTTGCGAGTATAAGCTAGGCTTTCCAACGCATAAATTCTTCCTTTTGGTGCTTGTCCGTCCGTTCTTGGCTCTTATCCTTAACCTCCGGTTAATTCAACCACAACCGGTCTCACTACGGAATCATCGCTATCATGTAGGATAGGGTGCCGTAGGGAGCGGATTGTGGTTCAATTAATAGGAGTTCGATTTAAGATGTTGGGCAAGGAAAGAGTGAGAGAGATTTCCTTCTCTCAAACTTCCCTTATCCTACCCTAACAAGTATGGAAACTACTCACCCATTACAAGAAGAACGAAAAATAAAACAAAAGAGGAAGATAGAAAGAAGGAGATTAGAAGATAACAACTAGCTATTTGTGACCTCACCTTGGCAAGGATCAAACGTAAGCATCATGGTTGTTTAAGGATAAAGGAAAAGAGAATAAGAAAGAAACAACAATAAATAACAACAACTAAATTATCAATTGAAGATTACAAGCAATTAACATAACAAGAGCAAGACAAGTATAATAACAAAAAGAACTTCTCTATTCATCATTCTTCACTCACAAAAGCTCACTACAAGTTTTTAATGGAGAAGAGATGAGAAGAGGAAGAAGAACAACAAGTATTCTAAAACCTAAAATACAAGATTAAGCACCCTTGGCTTCACAAGGTTCTGGGCTATTTATAGGCTGGAAAATGAAAATCTAGGGCAACAATCAGAACTAAAATGGAATGACCAATCTGCCCCCAAAAACACTCCCTCTGAGGAGCCAATACGGCCGCGGAACCGCGGCCTAGACCCCCTATTGGCCGCGGTTCCGCGGCCCTATAGGGGAGTTATGCTGTCGTCTTTTGTGTGCTGCCCTGCTCTTCTATTCCCTTTAGTCTGGTACATGTTTTTTTCTGATAATCTTTTCACATTTCTTCCAGAACTTTAGTAGATCAAAAGGTGATTGGATGTGTATCTTTTATCATGATTTTCTTGAGCTCCGCGTAGATTTCTTGGATCTTGTGTTTCCATTGAGCCTTGTGCATGAAAATGATATTGATTTGGCATTTTGTCTCTTAAACTGGTGTGTGGCAACATACGGATAGAGAGCGGAGACCCGTGTTTTATCTGTGGTTGGCAGGAACCCGGATTTTGTCGTGCTTTTCCATGAATTTCATCGTTTAGAGCCGAGAACCGGTATCCTGCAATTGACTAGCAAACACGGCTCAAGAGTACCTACCGATAAGCAATATGATAAAAATTGGGCGGTATAAAAATGCAAAAATCTGATATGAACAAATACCCCCAAACTTATCATTTGCTCGTCCCAAGCAAAGCCAATTTATTCACAAAAAATTTCCAAACCTCACTTTCGCAGGGAACGCGATTGCACTGAGCATGTGCAACAAGTCGTTAAACCTCTAGGTGTCCCTAGTAGGAGTGTTGTCTCCTGAGGGTTTTCAGCGGATACTACCCACAAAATCCGGTCAAGCTAGTTTTGTAAAATTACTATGATTCAAACCCCTAAAGTTTTGTTTCAGAAAATAACAATTCTATGATCCTATGTCTAGACTATCGAACCTTTATTTTTCACATCTCGCTTCTTATTTAACTTAAGATTTTATATGTCTTTACGTGCAGTGTAAATAGTATCGTTAAGTTCCAGAAGGATCGATTAAAGTCATCATGTCACACAATAAAGCCCAGATAACAATTTTAAAAGGATCACATAAGTTTTATAAAGAGTTGAGTATTTTTCAAGTTTCGTTTTCCAATAAGGTTTCAACTTCAGAATTTCTGTCTTCCTTAACAGGAAACTAGGTCTCATTTTTCACTCCACATTTTTCTTGTTTTCATTTCATACACACCTCTGTGAACGTGCAATAGTCTTTATCATAAAATAAAACCTTCATATCTCCGCTAGAAATATTTTTTATAAAAGCATGTCTTTTGTCAAGATTATTCTCATACAAAGAACCGTTAGGAATTTTAACTCGGAGAGAACACTTGCTTGACTTTGTTTTAATCTGGACTTTCTAGGCTTCTTAGCGAGCTTTGGGCCAATGCAACCAAACCAGTTGGTTTTAGGGCATTAGGTGTAGAAACACCCCAGTGGACTTAATTACTCAAGTTACCTAGGTCCAAAAACAAAAGACAATTTGGCATGAAAATCATGATGATTTAATACGAACGGAGATATAACCGGCAGTTCAATTATTTTTTTGGATAAAAGACGTGTTTAGTGGGTTCGGTGTGTAATCATTCCAATCAAATTCCAGATGGGTTATTTTTCAGACTTAGTTCCAATTAAGGCATCAATAACATTCCTTCATATTCACTTCACTTCATAAACTATTCTTGGTATTACTTATTTCAGAACAAACCTCTTTGATCCTCAGAAAATCATTTATCTATTTTAAAAGTTTTCAGACATAAAAGACTTGTCATCTAATTTCCAAAACTCACGACACGTGTAGTGTGATGTAAAGACGTATATCAGCTATAGTTAATTTCAAAGGAGAGTTATCTTTCAGGCTTTCAAAATCTAAACATAAGATTTAGTTATTCTTATTTTATCAAACAAAACCGTCGAAATGTTGAATCAGAGTCCTCCCACTAGCTAACTTGACAGAAAAGATTTTATGTTTTTAGAAAATTTTCTGATTTTTATGGATTTTATGGATTTTAATATGCAGATGCAAAATATACATATGAATGTGAAGGTTAGAATTGCGTACCGAGCGTACCCCCAAACTTAAACTGGACAGTGTCCTCACTGCCATCGCATGAAGAGATCAATTGAAGGGTCAAAATTGTCGGTTAGATATACACAAATTTTATTTTTTTTTCTTTTTTCTTATGTTTTTAAAGAGTAAAGAAAAAGAATATCCAAAAATAAATACAAAAAGGTATATACATACCCCCAAACTTATTTGGAACAGTGTCCACTGTTCTTGGCTGGATAACCGAAGTTTGGTGGTAGGCAGAGGAAGATTATGCAGGGTAAACCGGCTCCTGTAAGACCAGGAGCTCCTCTGTTGGTTCAGCGCTAAGGTACGATTTTAGTCGGTGTCCGTTCACTTTGAAAAATGAACCGTCCTTTGGATTCTCCAAATCCACAGCGCCCTGCGGATATACATTCCACACAAAATATGGCCCTTTCCAGCGAGATCTGAGCTTTCCTGGATGGAAGTGTAGTCGGGTGTCGTAAAGCAGTACCTGTTGACCAGGTACGAAAGTTTTGCGTAAAAGGTGTTTATCGTGAAACACCTTCGTTCGGTTCTTAACGACAACCGCGTTATCGTAAGCCTCATCCCTAAGCTCGCTCAATTCGTTCAGTTGCAGCTTCCAATGGCTGCCCGCATCTTCGAGAGACAGATTCAGTTCTTTTATCGCCCAAAATGCGCGATGCTCTATTTTGACAGGTGGGTAGCAAGCATTTCCGTATACAAGTCGATAGAGAGACATGCCAAGATCGGTCTTATAAGCGGTTCGAAATTCCCAAAGGGCATCAGTGAGTTTCAGCGACCAATCCTTACGGTTCTTGGAAACCGTCTTCTCCAGTATCTGCTTGATTTGCCTATTTGAAACTTCGGCCTGCCCACAGGTTTGGGGGTGGTAGGGAGTAGATAGCTTATGATTAATGGAATATTTCCGCATCAAGGCCTCGAAAGTCTTATTGCAGAAATGAGTTCCATTGTCGCTAATGATAGCTCAGGGGTGCCCAAAATGGGAGAAAATGTTTTCTTTAAGAAACCTAACAACAACCTTGTTGTCGTTAGTCCGGCTGGGCACAGCCTCGACCCACTTAGAGACGTAATCAACAGCGAGAAGGATGTACAAGTTCCCGAAAGAGCTGGGAAACGGCCCCATGAAATCTATCCCCCAAACGTCGAAAATCTCCACAACCAAGATTGGTTGGAGCGGCATCTCGTTCCTCCGGGATATCCGGCCCAAGTGTTGACACCGGGAGCAAGTCTTGCAATAGTCATGAGCGTCTTTGAAGAGTTATGGCCAGTAGAAACCACATTGCAAGATCTTCTCAGCTGTCTTTCTGGGGCCAAAATGCCCGCCACATGCTTGATCATGGTAAAATGACAGCACACTCATGAATTCCTCGTCAGGGACACACCGACGAATAATCTGATCGGGACAGTACTTGAACAGATAGGGTTCGTCCCAGTAAAAGTGTTTTACTTGGGATAAGAATCGAAGTCTGTCCTGACTTGACCATTCAGTCGATAGTAGTCCTGTGGCCAAATAGTTCACAATATCTGCGAACCAGGGTTCGCGAGATACTGTCAAGAGCTGTTCATCCGGGAAAACGTCGTTGATCGGAATTTGAAGCGAAGGCGAAGAACGAAGTCGTGAGAGATGGTCGGCAACTACGTTTTCACATCCTCTTTTGTCCTTAATGACAAGGTCAAACTCTTGAAGCAAGAGGATCCAACGTATTAGCCGAGATTTTGCATCTTTCTTCGCAAAAAGATGGCGCAGAGCAGAATGGTCTGTGTAGACAATGACTGGAGAGCCAATGAGGTAGGGCCTGAACTTTTCTAAAGCAAATACAACAGCTAAGAATTCCTTCTCAGTTGTTGTATAATTAAGTTGGGCGTCGTTCAGGGTTCGGCTAGTATAATAGATTACGTGCGGCATCTTGTTGATGTGTTGTCCAAGGACAGCACCAATGGCAAAGTCGGATGCGTCGCACATAATCTCAAATGGGTGCGTCCAGTCAGGTGAAGAAAGAACGGGAGTAGAAGTGAGTGAGCTTTTCAATGACTCGAACGCAGTCACACAGCTCGAGTTGAAGTCGAATGGCCTTTCCTTGGCAAGCAAAAGAGTCAAGGGCCTAGCAATCTTGCTAAAGTCCTTGATGAACCGTCTATAGAAACCGGCATGGCCAAGGAAGGCTCGGATGTCTCTGACGCATCTGGGAGGAAGGAGATTGGAAATGACCTCAATCTTCGCTTTGTCAACCTCTATGCCATTTTGCGAGATGGTATGTCTTAAGGCAATACCTTCGCGTACCATGAAGTGGCATTTCTCCCAATTCAAAGTGAGGTTCTTGTCCTTACTTCGGGTAAGGACAGCGTCAAGATGCAGCAAACACTCGTTGAAGGAATCGCCGAAGATGGAGAAATCGTCCATGAAGATCTCCAGAAATTTTTCCGCCATGTCTGAAAAGATTCCCATCATACATCGCTGGAAGGTAGAGGGCACATTGCATAACCCAAAGGGCATGCGACGATATGCAAACGTGCCGAAAGGACAAGTGAATGTGGTCTTGTCCTGGTCTTTTTCGGCGATGGGAATCTGATTATAGCCGGAGTAGCCATCAAGAAAGCAGTAGTACTCATGTCCGGCCAATCGTTCAAGCATTTGGTCAATGAAAGGTAGCGGAAAGTGGTCCTTTCGCGTTGCGGCGTTGAGTTTTCTATAATCGATGCATACCCGCCACCCAGTTTGGGTGCGAGTAGGGATTAACTCGTTCGCCTCGTTAGTAATGACCGTTATGCCTGACTTCTTGGGGACAACGTGAATGGGGCTAACCCACTGGGTATCAGAGATAGGGTAAATGATACCACTATCCAGACATTTTACGATCTCCTTCTTCACAGCCTCCTTCATAACTGGGTTGAGTCGCCTTTGAGGATCTCTGGCTGGTTTGGCATCATCCATCAGATGAATATGATGTTCAACGATCAGGGGACTAATCCCCTTGATGTCCGCCATGGACCAGCCAAAAGCTTGCCTATTGCTGTGCAAGACCGCAAGAAGGGCTTTCTCTTGCTCTGAAGCTAGAGAAGCCGAGATGATGACAGGGAGGGTCTCGTTCTCACCCAAGTAAGCGTACTTAAGGTGAGACGGCAAAGGATTGAGTTCGAGCGTTGGAGGTGAAATGATTGAAGGCAAGACTGGTGAAAAGGTCTCGAACTCAAAAGATTCCAGCAAAGGTTCAAAACGAGTGTAAGCGACCGAGTTGGATGGTTTAGGTAACTCGTCCGGAAATTCAAAGGATTCAAACTCGGGTTGTGAGCGACTAAGATCGTTCGAGAACGTGAAACACTCGTAGTCGTTGTCGGGCGCAGAAACAGCAGCAGGTTCGAAGAGGAACGCACTAGTGGCGTTAAGGTTATCGTGATCGAACAAGAACTCCTCGAATTCACACTCTTCAGGAGTGATCTCCTGGATTGAGCAAACGTCCAGTATATGAGCATTAGGTTCGGAGGGCTGATTCCCCAACCTAAAAATGTTGAGTTCAGTTGTCATGTTTCCAAAAGAGAGGTTCATCGAACCATTGCGACAATTGATCACAGCATTTGAGGTTGCAAGGAATGGGCGACCGAGTATCACCGGAATTTGATTTCGAGGGTTAGCTACAGGCTGTGTGTCTAATACAATGAAGTCAACGGGGAATATAAAGTCCCTGACTTTGATTAACACATCCTCTAGCTCACCCCTAGGATGG
Source organism: Agapanthus africanus (assembly GCA_030015575.1). Lineage (NCBI taxonomy): Eukaryota > Viridiplantae > Streptophyta > Magnoliopsida > Asparagales > Amaryllidaceae > Agapanthus > Agapanthus africanus. Next base: position 727,261,249 of record CM057339.1, read on the forward strand.
GTGATCGATCGGTCGGCCATTTGGAGAGTACAGTGTGTGGGTTTCAGCTCTCGTACGCCTAATTGCTCGTATACTGAGTACGGAAGCAGGTTAACACTGGCACCAAGATCTAATAGTACGCGGTTGATGTTCTTATCCCCAATGGTAATAGAAATCGTAGGACAGCCAGGGTCCTTCTGTTTTTGTGGTAAAAATTGGGTAAGAGCATCACTCACAGCACTAGCCAAGAAAACTTTCTTGGGTACCTGAGACTTCCTCTTTTTCATGCAAAAGTCCTTTAAGATTTTCGCGTAGGACGGGACTTGTTGGACAGCATCTAAAAGAGGAATGTTAATGTTAACCTGCTTAAATAACTCCAGAATCTTCTCCATTTATGGATTTTGTTTATTGGACCTCAACCGGTTTGGAAATGGAACGTTTTTAAAAGTGGTTGAGTCCAATGCTTGTAGAGGAGATTGTGGAGTTGGAACGGATCCCAGAGCTGGTGTTTTCGCGGAGTGAGAAGTGGTTCCGTTCAAAGTAGAAGAAAAGGAAGTGCCTTTTGAAGAATGGAGAATAGGCTCAGAAGACGAAGAAGAAGAAGAAGAAGAAGAAGAAGAAGAAGAAGAAGAAGAAGTGGCCGGGGTGTCATCGTTGATCCGTGTGCCAATGTTGTTTTGCAGCATCCTTCCCGATCTCAATATGGTCACGGCACTCACATTATGGTTCTGTTGTTCAAGAGCAACACGTACATTATGTGGGTGACCGGGATTAGGGAGTGGCTGGTACAGGAGCTTCCCCTTCTCTCGCTCGCTTAAGGCCGCATTCAGTTGTGCTATCTGGGCTTCGATGGTTTTGATGATTTGCCCGTGAGCGGCAGTGTGTTGCACCAAGGACTGAATGGAAGACTGGATGTTGGCGGTGGATTGTGTCGATTGTTTAACGAACGCCTCCAGACTTCGTTCTAGCGAGAAAACCTTATCGTTGTTTGACGGAACAAAGTTGTTTGGTGGAAAAGAATTGTTGGGTGCAAAGTTGTTCGTCTGATTTTGAAAAGGTTGGGGTTGGAAGGGCTGCTGAAACTGTTGTTGAGTTTGTTGTTGCGGTTGTTGTTGCGGAGGAGGAGGCCTCTGGAAATTGTTGCCTTGGAATTGATTTTGATTCTGATTCCAGGCGAAATTGGGGTGGTTCCTCCAACCGGGATTGTAGGTGGAAGAGTATGGATCATTCCTCGGTCTTTGCTGAAATGCAGCATTAACCTGATCCTGTCCTTGAGATGGTGGATTGTAAGGACACTCTTCGGTTAAGTGAGAAGGATCGGAACAACAAGCGCAAATGGTACGAAGGGGAAGAACAGGGGAAGGAGCAGGAGAAGAAAATTTGCTCTCTATCGCTTCAAGTTTTCTCGTTATTGCAGCCATTTCAGCTTTCATCGCAATAGAGACATCAAGTTGGTGAATTCCTACCCTAGACTGACCGGTAGAAGTGGAGGTAGAAGAAGAAGAAGTCGGTCTGGTGCTCTCCCATTGTAGCGTTTGCTCCGCAAGGTCGTCGAAGAATTGCCACGCTTCCTCGTCAGATTTCGATAGGAAGTGGCCCTGACAAATGGTTTCCAACAACTGCTTGGTTGCTGGGTTTAGGCTCTCGTATAAGGTTTGGCAAAGTTGCCATCTCTCGATACCATGGTGAGGACACTGAACAAGAAGGTCTTTATACCGGTCAAAGCACTTCCAGAAGGGTTCAGAAGGAAGCTGAGAGAATTGGTTGATTTCGTTACGGATCCTTGCGGTTTTATGATTTGGATAAAATTTCTTGAGAAACGCTTTTACAAACATGTCCCAACTAGTTATGGAGTGGGAAGCGGTGCTATACAGCCATTTTTCAGCAAGATCGCATAAAGTGAACGGAATGACCCGTAGCCGTATAGCATCGTCCGACAGCTGGGTGGTTTTCATCATGGCACAAACATTTTGGAACTTATTGATGAAGATATAGGCATCTTCAGATTCAAGCCCATGAAATCGTGGAAGCATGTTGATGAAGTGGGGCTTAATTTCAAAGTTATCCCCATTGGCCGGTGGAAGAGAAAGACAGGTGGGAAGTGCAGAACGGGTGGGATAGAAACGATCCTGGAGCGCGATTCGCTGCGGTGCTACAACAGGCGGTGGTGGTGGGGTAGTTGTCTCCATAGGAGGTGGAGTCAATGAGATGTTTGCGTTAAATCCTGACATCGCGGAAGAAGAGGTTGGTGAAGGTGAAGGTGAAGATGTATGAACAGAATTCCGGTCAACGTCGGAGTTGGCCGGCAAAGGTAAGGGTGAAAGAGGCGTGGACGGAGTTTCGACGTCTGAGTCGATCGCGTAGTCGGTAGCGACTAACGTAACACGGACTAGGCGGGCGCTAGTGTCCCGAGTCCAAGCGGACATACACTAAACGAGTTTAGTATAGTCAAAGCGGAGAAGGTGGGGGTAAGAAAACGTCAATGGAGAAATATGATGGGTGATGGGTGAAAAATGGATTCTGGCGACAAAGGGCAAGTTTTTATAAAAGTTTTTGATTTTTTCCTTTTTTTTTTAGAAAGACCTTTACAGAAATATGTACGGACTTACGGCTTCAAGCAATCACAAACAAGATATGCACAATCACACCTAGATCTAGGGTCACCTAGGTCAGCTAGACAGCTCCTAACTGTTCCAAAGGGCTAGAAATAGGACCTCAAACCGCCTCTTCTCCAACAATCGCGGCCAGGTAAGTGCCAGGTAAGTGGGAGGCTCCCCACTACGTAAGTAGTGGTCCTAATTAAGTAACCACTTGCCTTGGACACACATGTCTAGACACCGCAAAAGTCAGGATAGGATAAACGGCCGATGCCTGTAACTAGTCCTCTGTCCTATTGAGCGCGAAGTCCTTAGGGCTGAGTCTAGTATTTTTTAATTAACAATGGTCAATGCATATGCTTTTGTGATTTCTGGGGTCCTGGGAAGGGTGATGAAATCCCCACCCAATCTGAATTGGTTTCAAGCCCCTTAAAGTCCGTATTAATAAATGCAAAGCAGTAACAAATCAACTGCAAACAATTTTTATTTTAGCGCGGCACAAAGAATCCTGCACAAAAACAGTTTATTGGAAGGGGGAAGAGAGTTTGCGCAAAGAATGCTGCAGAAAACACAGTTTAGTGGAGTCCAGAGGAGTGGGGGAAAGAAGAGAGACACTTACAGGGAGTTTGGCACGCAGAACGCACCAAGTGGCCGCGGTTCCGCGGCCTAAGCTTGCTTATGCCGCGGTTCCGCTGCAGTAAGGAGGAGTTGGTTCTTCATTTTTCTGGTGTGTGCTCTGTTGTCTGTCCTCTTCTTTTCTGGAGCTTTTGAATATTTATTTGCTTACTGGATCTGCTCCAGAATCTTCAATAGACCGTCTTTTCCGTCTTGTTCACCCGCGGTGTAGCCGCGAAATATGGGTCTAACTTCCCATGTCTTTGGCACTGAACTTGAACTTCGTTTTATCCTACACACATGCACAAAAACTAATCAAAAATAACAAGATGATTTTTTTTACAATGTATTTTTTTCGGTTTGCTTTATATTCACAAATTAACCCGAAATTACATAAAGAAATAAACTGCCGTCTCCCCGGCAACGGCGCCATTTGATTGGTAGAGTTTTTGCATGTTCAAGTTTAGTTAATTACCGCAATCAAAACGGTTTCGCTTGTAGCTAGCCGGTTGAGTACGGGTCGTCCGCAGAGAGATGGGAATATTTTTCTATGTGCTTTAACGAGTTAAGTCCAAAAGTCCAGATTTGTTTGTGATTAACTAAGTGTTAAAATGATATGTAAAGAGAGCTTGTTAGGGTTAGGATTAGGTTAGTTTGAGTTAGGAGTCGCTCACCTCTTTCGTTGCCACTCTTAATATCGGTGTTACGGTAAACGGCAACAACGGGGATTAGCACAACTAGGAAGGAACTTGCGAGTATAAGCTAGACTTTCCAACGCATAAGTTCTTCCTTTTGGTGCTTGTCCGTCCGTTCTTGGCTCTTAGCCTTAACCTCTGGTTAATTCAACCACAACCGGTCTCACTACGGAATCACCGCTATCATGTAGGATAGGGTGTCGTAGGGAGCGGATTGTGGTTCAATTAACGGGAGTTCGATTTAAGATGTTGGACAAGGAAAGAGTGAGAGAGATTTCCTTCTCTCAAACTTCCCTTATCCTACCCTAACAAGTATGGAAACTACTCACCCATTACAAGAAGAACGAAAAATAAAACAAAGGAGGAAGATAGAAAGAAGGAGATTAGAAGATAACAACTATCTATTTGTGACCTCACCTTGGCAAGGATCAAACGTAAGCATCATGGTTATTTAAGGATAAAGGAAAAGAGAATAAGAAAGAAACAACAATAAATAACAACAACTAAATTATCAATTGAAGATTACAAGCAATTAACATAACAAGAGCAAGACAAGTATAATAACAAAAAGAACTTCTTTATTCATCATTCTTCACTCACAAAAGCTCACTACAAGTTTTTAATGGAGAAGAGATGGGAAGAGGAAGAAGAACAACAAGTATTCTAAAACCTAAAATACATGATTAAGCACTCTTGGCTTCACAAGGTTCTGGGCTATTTATAGGCTGGAAAATGAAAACCTAGGGCAACAATCAGAACTAAAATGGAATGACCAATCTGCCCCCAAAAACACTCCCTCTGAGGAGCCAGTACGGCCGCGGAACCGCGGCCTAGACCCCCTATTGGTCGCGGTTCCGTGGCCCTATAGAGGAGTTATGTTGTCGTCTTTTGTGTGCTGCCCTGGTCTTCTGTTCCCTTTAGTCTGGTACATGTTTTTTTCCGATAATCTTTTCACATTGCTTCCAGAACTTTAGTAGATCAAAAGGTGATTGGATGTGTATCTTTTATCATGATTTTCTTGAGCTCCGCGTAGATTTCTTGGATCTTGTGTTGCCATTGAGCCTTGTGCATGAAAATGACATTGATTTGGCATTTTGTCTCTTAAACTGGTGTGTGGCAACCTACGGATAGAGAACGGAGACCCGTGTTTTATCTGTGGTTGGCAGGAACCCGGATTTTGTCGTGCTTTTCCATGAATTTCATCGTTTAGAGCCGAGAACCTGTATCCTGCAATTGACTAGCAAACACGGCTCAAGAGTACCTACCGATAAGCAATATGATAAAAATTGGGCGGTTTAAAAATGCAAAAATCTGATATGAATAGGGGTTAAGGTGGCATATGCATTAAATGAGATTAGTGAGTCATTTGAGTGATTCATCCATGTCATTAATGCATCATAAATGCTTAATGACTCATGGAGATGAATCACCATCTTGTATTTATGAAGCATGATTATTAATCCTTTATTTTCTTTTATTGGATAAATGATAATGCTTGATATATATTATGATAGATCATTATCTCATCTCAAATTCTCTTGCTCACTTTCTCTCTCTTCAAGCTCTCTCTCTTCAAACCCTAATCCTCCCCTCTCATGTGTTAAGACCAAGGATTAGATTAGACTACTTAATCCTTAACCATTCTCTATATCACCTAGGTTACTTAGATTAGCGATTTAAGAAACCTAGTTACCTCAAGTTAGAGGTGAAGCTTGAAGTAAAGCTCTCGGGTGGATCATCTACTACATAGAGAAGGCCGGAGAGGACGTGGAGAACGGAAAGACGAAGGACACGGTTCATTAGGTATAATCACTTATCATAGTAGTTAACTCTTCTATGGTTTCTTGTTAGTTATAGTTAGGAAAGATTCTCGGTTAGTCGATGTTTACGCCTAAAACAAGATCGTTTTTCATTATTCTGCCTCCCCGCAAGTCGTGGGGTGTTGTACATCGACTTACATACATCAACGGTGACATCTTCCTCAACCCGGAAGTGCCCCAATAAAAGAATATTACATACAAGTTTTTACATGAATGAAAAAGAAAAACTCTCATCTCACATAAAAACCTCCCAGCTATTCAAACACGACGATCCAATATAACATATCTCAGCAACACATAACTACTCATGCCATCAACGTAAGTAAATATGTGTATCCCAATTGTCATTGATGTATAGCAACGAAATCGGCGATACACCACATATTACACTTACGGTCGCAGAAAAGAAAATGAAAACTACAACAGTTGGAATCCGCAACCACCTTAGACATCGCATGCCTAACATTATGAATTCCTTAGACATCGCATGCCTAACAATTATAAACCCCGTATTTTAGTCTCGATATTGAAAACGCTTTCTAATAACTAGTCGGGCAATTCAACAAGATTCCCGACATCCTGATCGAATGCTCGTCAGAAACTTTAGTAGACGGCCGCACCCCCCCGATGCCGACGACGAAGTGCACTTAGGCGGAACACTGCGGCCGCAAGCACCCGGACGGATGCTTTTTGGCAACGGAGTTTGTTGGATATAGAGCCCTCAGAGTCAATTATTGGGTCACAGGCACGTGATTGCAATGATTGAGGGAGGACCTATACCGGTAGGACAGTCTTACTCAAGATGATAGTATGCTATCTGGATTATCTTTATCATCGTGTACTGCTTTAGGTGATCTTATAGGTCGCTATTACATATTGATAGAGCCATTTGGATTCTTGCTTGACTACCAGCAGTATGATGGCGATCATATACATGGGAGCTGGGGTCTATAAGCATATCCTTAAAAGGTCCCTAGTCGTGGGAGTTTCGAGACTTAGCATCGATACTCCATTAGTAGACTAGTGTATACAGTCGAGACCCCGACGAGGGGCAGTGGCCGGTCTCACAAGACATTAGTATCAGTTGGATCACCTAAGATGTATACAGGTGCTCATTGGGTTATGAGTACACCGGACAGGACTCGCCGAGAACATGCTAGTTGGTATTATACCTGACGTCAGATAGCAGTTCCCTGGTGACATGTGTACAGGTTAGTTCATCGACCTGAGATCGTCATTTGTCTCGTGTGAGTTCCCACTGTGCTTTGATTACTACCCTACCACGGATCAAAGGAGTCGTGCAAACAGGTTTTAGTTGGGTAAAGTCCCGAGCCACATAGAGGCAGTGAGTGGATCGGCAGGGGTTCGTCTCTCCCGGTATTGGGGGTGAGATCACGCTGTGTCTAGGAGAGCCATTACACGAAGTCCTTGGCCAAGGCAGGAGATTTACTGGTAGGTATTCCAGTAGTATCTCAGGGTGTTCTGGGCTACACTCCGACATGACTTGTACCGCTTTTGGGGGTCTGACTTTTACCAACCCCCTAGGCCCGCCATGTGATGCTCATAAACGAACGGACCGGACTGTACGGATATTGTCACTGACAGGCTCAGTAGGGTGTCAGGATGAGTTCGCTCATCGACCTCCCTTTTGGTCAATACCCGGTAGCCCGTTACGTACGGCTAATACCTCTGACGTGCTAGTGGTTAAATCCACAGCCAAAATATTGACGAGTCTTTAGAGTCCCCCACAGACAGTTTCTCAAGTTTCGGGCGAAACGTTGTAGAGGTCGTATGATATATGGCAGGGTCCGATCATATACGTGCAGTAGTGCACGAATCATGATCGGACGGATCATACTAGTGGGCTTTGGTTTAATCCGGATCCTAGTATTAGATTTGTTGGATTACTTTAGTCTCATCGCATTCGCATTCAGTCGGAATGCGGATGCAGGTATGTATATACAGGTGAGGGGTATCCTTGTGATCCGTCACGAGTTTACTTTAGATGTTGCTGTATCTTTTTATTGTTGCTAACATTTGGATTAATGTTTGCATATGGAAATTATGAGCTAGAAATCATCATTTTGTGCATTTAATGTGGCATGTGCAAGGTTAGTAACTCATGGTCTCTTTTGTTGTGCACATGTCACATTATATGATGAATTTGAGTGATGAAATGAGGAGGGGAGAGAGAGGGGCTGCCATATGATGGTGTTAGCTCTTGTAATTTTCATGCTAACTCTCTCACTCTCATTTTTATTATCACAAAGCAAAAAGAAAAGAAGAGAAAGCTTCTCCTCCTTCTTCTTCTCTAGCTCATAATCTCCATCAATGGCAACACCTTTAACCTCCATCCATCTCATGGATACAAGAGACATAGTGATCACAAACATTCTCTACATCACCTTAGACACGTCGGCTAGCACACTTCGTACCCGAGTTACTTCGGATGAAGCGGGAGCCCGTAAAAGGAATCGATGATGTGGTGCCCTTTCCGACGAGGAGATCGAGACCGGAGATGCCGCGAGGAGCTTGGGATGGTGGCCAAAGACCGAAGGACACGGATCGATCGGTATAGCCTTTCTATCCCTTCTCAAGATAGCTAGTTGTAGGTTAATGGTTCGATCCGGGAAAAAGTATACGATGGCGCCAGTTTCAAGTTAAGAAAAAGTTTTTGTTTTCGCATTTTTGCCTCGGACAGACGGCCGGGGCGCTACCATAGACTTACAGAGTTTTCCTACAGTCACTTTTTCGGGGCTATGGGGTGTTGCTATCTAGTAATGTTACCCTGCGAGTATCCGAATACACAAAGTGATTGCGACAGACTTTTGATCGCATCAAAATCTCGTGGCAACCGATCAAATGAAACTAAATTGCTAGACTTATAAAATTCAAATGTTATTGATTCCAAGTATTGTATCACAATATATACTAGACTATGTTAAATGTTTCGAATGAATTAAGCAACACCCATATCTCCCAATAAGCTCAACACTTGAGCGAAGTTAAAGTACCCAAAACGTGCCACAGTACCTATGATCCAGCCGTAGAAGGTTCAAACCAACGCCTCACTTATGACACCGCGGAACTACGGCGAACCCTAGGGTTCAAGTCGCGGTTCCGAGGGCATAGAATCGAGTTAAGGTTTTGGTTCTTCTAGAGGATCCATAGAGTTACTTGCACGACCATTGAACACACTTAACTTATGAAAATTCCAACTCTTGGAAAACTTCAGAGGGGGTCACGGGGTGATGTTTGAAGTTCGTTCAAACTGTTAAACATAGCCTAGGTTACCATTACAATGTTAAATTATACGACTATGAAACACTCCGTTTTAGTCCTGTTAGGTTAGTCTAGCACCCTATGATGAGTTTTGAAGCATCACATGTCCCAAAGTTTAAATTTTTATGGTGCTAAACGAACATATAATGGAATCGATCCTAGAAAATTAGGGTTTCGAATGAAAAAGCGAATCAAACTAGGGTTTCGAGACTACAACCTTTGTAGCTCCCTTTCGCTGGACTCCTTGGTGTCTTGGGTGTTGGAAGAAGGTCCTCTTGAAGTCCTCTTACGTCCACGACGATCCACCACGGAGTTCTCCGTCCAAGCTTGCAACTTCGTAAAACCGAAGAGAACACTCTAAGCAAGTTGGCTAAACTTGCATAGAATGATGTTGTGGTTTGGAATCTCACTTCAAAAACCTTTCTTTGAGTGTGTTTAACTCACTAGAAAAACCTAGAGAGCAAATGGTGAAGGAGGATGAAGATGGTGGCTTTTCTTTTTAGCAAGTGTAGAATGATAAAAAGATGACCATCAAAAAAGAAATAAAATATAACCTTTTATATTTTATAATTTCTTACCTCTAACCATGATTAAGTGATGGAGGGTTTATTTAACTTGAGTTTTAAATGATAAAGAGAAGGATAACCCAAGGTTAGAGGTAGGTGAGCAAGGTTAGGTTAGAAGAAGAATGTAGAAGCTAACAAAGATTATCCTTTTCTTTTCAATTTGTTTTAAATCCAAAATTAAATAAAAAACCATCACTTAATCTATGGTGTGAGTCTTATATTGCCACCATTTCCATGTGCTAACAACCATGATAGATGGGTGTATGTGTGTATGCATGTATGCACATCCACATGTGCATGAAACTAGATAGAAAGAAAGAAACATATACACACACGCATACATCCATCATGTCCATGAAAGGTTTTAAGTGAGAAAACTAATGGTTAAATGATAAATCGACACTTGATTTATCAATCCGGTCATATCTCATATGACCCCACCAAAAGAAGGCCGCCCGATCAATGTCCGATATCATATACGCACATTTTAATCGGGTGCATGCGCATATCGCATACGCGCACCACAACGTTTCGCCTGGACTGGGTAACTCCTTTGTGGGACTCTAAGACTCGTCAATACGCCGGCAGAGGGTAATGATCATATCAAGTCCCCCAAGCCGCAAGCGGTCAGCTAAACGTAACGGCTACCCGGGTATTGAGCGATCAGAAGAAAACAAGCGAACCTGCTACAACTCCCGTCGAGCCAACCGGCAACACTACCGTACAGTCCGGTCTCTTCGTCAGATATGCTGCATATCGAGCCTAGGGATGGTCACGTCGACCCTAATAATTCAATAAGTCGTGCCGGTGAATGGTCTATAACAGATCGAGAAACTACCGATAACACTTATCAGCAAATCTCAGCAGCCCTGGCCAGGGACTTACTGATATAACCAGTCGGGCACAGCACAGCATCAACTCCCAATACCGGGAGAGACGAAAACCCCTCCTATCGCTCATTGCCTTCGTGTATCTCGGGACTGTACCCAACGGCCACCTGTTTGCACGACTCAGTAGAGCCGTGGTAGGGTGACAATCAAAGTACAGTGGGAGAACACACAAGACTCTATGACGATCTCGGGTCTACAGACTAACCTGTACCAGTGTCACCTGAGAACTACTATTCGACGATAGATATAATTCCATATAGGAGTTCTCGGTGAGTCCGTCCAGTGTACCCAGTCAGCACTGAGCACCCGTATATGATCTTGATGTCAAACATTGATGAATGTGGGAACATCCATCGCCCATCGCATGGGTCTAGTATCATATACGCTAGTCTACTCTGGTATATCAATGCCCCGTCTCGATATACCTTCGACTAGGGACTTTCCAGGATATGCTTATAGACTACAGATGTCCCACTAGTATGATCTCCATCATAATCAGAGCAGTCAAGCCAATATCCTCAGGGCTTTGTCAGCATGTATGAGTGAATAATAAGCATGATCAAGTCAACATGTCAGATAAAGAAGAACCAGATAGCATACTATCATGTCGAGCAAGAATGCATACTGAATATATATACATTTATAGATACATCCACTATCATATAATGGCCTCTAGGGCATACATATATCCAACAAGTCCTATAGCAAAATTTACATCACACGAAAATTCGGACCAAGCAAACAATACCTGAAACCCCAAAATGAGCACACCAGAGCACAAAACAAAAACGACACCAATTGGAGCAATTAGGGACGGCCTCCCCGGTTTTTAGGTGAATGTGCTCGGTTGAAATCCGAGCTTCTGGTCTCGTCTTTGTTCTGTGCACTTTAGGTATCACATACATGACTTTGCACTTGTTTGCAAAATTTTTACAATCCTTTTCAAAATCAACAGAGAACATTATGTGCAGGGTTCCAGAAATTGTGTGTTTACGGATTTGTTTCGTTTCCATATTAATCTAACATCGTCTAAGTTTCTAGTGTAACGTTTCTGAAATCGTTTTGCGAATTTTCCCGTTTTAGGGCAAAATTGTCGGTTTTTCCCGTTTTAATCCGATTTCGATCAAACGTCCGTATAACCTTACCGGCACTTTTTTTAGCTAAAATAAAGCTTGTGCGCGAACTTTAGGGGTATTTGGGAGGTTTTGGTTCAGATAGATTTTTTCCCAAATAAAATATTATTTTAGCCGGTAAAATATGCACGTAAATCGGGAAATTTCATCTAAATGAAAATTCTTGGGAATTATCACCACGATTATTTTAGAACTTTCTTTTTAAATATCTAGATTTTTATGGTGAAAGGATTTATTTTTTTAAAAAAAATAAAGAAAAAGAAAAGTAGTGTGAACATAAGCTTTGTTTTATTATCCAATTATTCCATTTTTCTTCTAGAAAATTCTACCCTTCACCAAAAACACCCCCACACCTTGCTTTGGCTGGCCACATCATCTCCTTGCTGCCCTCACTTTTTCTAAACTCATTTCTTCACTTTTAAAGCTTCAAAAATCATGAAAAATCCAAATAAATTCATAGAAATTCAAATAAAATCCAAAACCTTCTTTATTCTTCACAAAAGTTGCTTGGATCTTCATTCTTGTGAGGATTTTGGAGGCTAAAGTTTGGTTTTATCCTTGATTCAAGTGGTGTTCTTGAAGGTATAAAACCCTAACCCTAATCTCTAATTGTTAAGTTTAAATCTTTATGCTAGCTTAATTAGATGTTAGTTTAAGGTTTAAATTTCATGTTTCAAAATTCTAGAAATGGTTTTAGAAATTCAAGTTAAGGTTAAAGCTTAATTTAAGTGTTTAATATTTAATTGAAGTGTTAATTTGTGAATTGGAAAAGCTTAACCTAGTAGAAAATGCTATTTTTTGCTAATTACTACTTTGTCTAATTAAGGGTTTTGCTTACTAGGTTTTTGCTAAAACTTAATTAAACAAGTTTAAAAATATAGAAATGGTTTAAATGGTTTAACCTTGCTATTTGAAGATGTTTGTAAATTATAGTTTTGGTAAAACTCGTAGTTTTGTGCTATAAAGTTAAATACTGCGTACTAGATTTTGGTAACTTTTAGGCGTGGGTTTCTTTTAACATTGCGACGTTATTTATATTGATACCACGTTTATTATTGTGTTTTGAATGCACGATCGGGACGATCAGAATCTAGACTGGGTGTTTCGTAATTTGGCGACCCTAGTTAGGATTTTTGGCCGATGTCGTGCGCGTTAGATACGCTAAGCGCGCAGTGTAATTTTCAGGGCATTATTCTTGCGTTTCGATGTCTTTTCGTCGATATAGAATATATGCTTATGTGATGTGTTTGTGAAATTTTAGGTTCGCAAGCGGGGACTTCGGACGCTACAACAAGGGGAAACAGGTGGTAGGATTCACCTAGCTTGGAGCGTTGGTGAGTAGATTTAACATCTACAGGGAAATCGCCCGCATGGCGTTATGCGTCAGGGCTAGAGATTTTATTACTTGTCGCATATTCTACGTTATTTTTAGAATTGTGCCTTTACCCTATTACTTAGATGTAGTTGTGCCTGGACTAGTAGTAATAGGACACTACACATATTATTGACGATTCATGTTGCACGAGCACTGATTGTATGCTACACACACCGTCAATAATTGCCATGTCACGCATAACCCACTTATAGATATAATATTTCTTGGTTAGGGACATTGAGACTTTGATTCATATTTCTTTACGCATTGACTTATAGCATACATGTATACCTACATGCTTACACATATGTTATGACATACTTACATGCTGGTTACCTGTATACCTATAGAGTATTGTACCATTAGTGATAGGTACATGCACACTTTACGTCATAGCTACAGGTACCTTGCACATACTATTCTTATACCCAGGGGGTATACTATATCATTACTTATAGGTAGATACATATATCTTGCTATACCTTTATGTTGCACATATATCTGGTTATAGCTACATGTTTACCTTTACTTGATATTATTTTAGAATTGGAGAGATTAGGAACCGCATGATATTATATTAACTTGTTACAGTTAATTGCTGCTTTTCCTCTATATGCTCGCATTTCAAATTTATGATGCGTATACTTTATTCATGGATTTTCGCATTGAGATATGGATTTTTCATGATGTTTTCTGGATTCGGGAACCGTGGTAGTTCATGAAATTATGCATTATTTGAAAAACCCGATTTCCCTTGATATGATATTTCAGCAGCCACCATGAGATTTGTCGTTTATGATGTGTATACCCCACGCGAGAAAAGGAGAGATCCGTGTGCGGGTACATGGTGGGACCCGGAGGTACCACGAAGCAAGAACGATGTCGTGGTGTCAGGCGATGAGGCTTAGGGGAACCATACTATCCGGTGACAGGACCAATGACTCAGCGGCTATCATATGGATACCGACGGGAGTCATGTACGTATGGATACGTCGAGAGGCGAGGGTCAGAGCTAGGCACTCGAGCTTTCGGGATAGCGTATGATACGTACCTATCAGGGGGCCAGTCATGGAGACAGCACCTGATAGATCAGCATTTCTGTGTCGATGCTTGGCACATTGGTTTCATGATATTTCTAATTACTCCTTTGTATATATAACAGGGGATTGAGCCGCTGTTATACATACCCTTACACCAATATTAGTGGAATGGGACGCTAATATATGTGTATTGACCTCATCATATTTATTTACGCCCTTATATTTAGGATGTTAGAATTTTGCTGGAGATTTGATTCGGGATATAAGAGATTCATTTGAGATTGGATACTGGATAGATATGTGAGATCTACTTACTGTTGTACATTCGAGTTATGTGAGATATACTTGATATGGTACATACGAGATATTTGAGATCTACTTTCTGTTGTACATTCAAGATATGTGAGATATACTTGATATTGTACATACGAGATATGTGAGATCCATTTGATTTTGTACATTCGATATATGTGAGATATACTTGAGGTTGTACATTCGGGATATATGAGATATACTTGATATTGTGCAATTGAGGAGATGTGATACTTAGATAATATGATAGCCAATTTGGGGGCTGATTTGAGGAATTGGGATTTAAATTGTCTTGCTGGATTGTGATCCTACCACGATGTCAGGATTCCGTGGAAATGACACACTTCACTCCATACCTCACCTTTATCTGTTTGTGCACTGCTTCATGTATTAGTAGTACCTGTTAGTGTACCTTTCATGATTGTTGCACATTTACTTTCTCACATCCCTATTGCATGATTATTGCATACTGTTGTGATATCATCATTGCTTTATATATTGGTTGTACCTGCTAGTGTATTTTCCATTATTCTGCATTCATATGACATGTTATTTCTGTTAATTGCATATCTTAGATTCACGCTTTATGTGCATACTTGCGATTACCTGCATATGTTATTTACTATTCACGAGTTGGCAACTCACCCCCATTGTGCCACAGTGTTTGCAGGTGTTCCTCAGGATAGTCAGAGGCAGGCTATTATCACACATCTTATCATCTTTTGCTACGGATACCGGATCAGCTCACAATGTGCAGTTTGCTTAGGTGGGTTTTGTGGTTATTCGTGGTATTGTATATTCGTTGTATCCATGTACTCTCCATCTACTATTTTTCATATTGACTTAGAGACTTGGTGAGGACGATGTTGTATATTATGTTGGATTTGTTGTCTTTTATACAGTTTCCTTTTTATCGTCTTCTATTTCTTCGCTACGGCATCGTATATTTGTTGTGGTGGTTGTTTTCCGCCTTTGGGCGTGGATTTGCTCCCGTTGGAGATGCTTTACTTTTATTTATGTTGTACCCACTTTTGGGGTTGGCTTTTACAAAGGAGGTGCTGCCAAATTTTTAAAGGAAATAAAGTTGGACTTTTAAAGAATTTGGGTTGTGATTTCAAAGACTTTTAAACAATATTTCTTATCTTTTCTGGTATTTTAATGGTTTAGATTTTTGGGTTTTGGCTTTCTTTTACTACGTTACGCCTGTAGACGTTGCGTAGTATTAGGGCCGTCACGTGCCAATTTCGGGTCGTGACAAAGTTGGTATCAGAGCGCTAGGTTTTTACCTTACGGAATGTAGGATGACCTTGATATGATGGAGTAAGTAGCTTAAGCAGAGTAACGTACTGTGTGTATGTCTGCAGCATACTCACGATGCAGTACTCCGCCTAAAGTGACCTAAGTACAATTACTTGAAATTCCTTCCTTGATGATTCATATCCTTGTGATTCGATTTCCGTGTTCATATCAAATCATATTCCTATTTATAGCCTTTGCCGACGACGACTATGGGGACTCAGTGAGGTGCAGCGAGGGCCGAGGTCAGAGTTGGCTCAGGTGAGACGAGCACTGACCAGGATGGCACGCTAGTTCCACAGGTGCAGACGGATCCGCCTTCGACAGATAGTGTCGCTAGGCATGTGGCAGAGATGCAGGACTTGCGCTAGACGATGAGTTCCTTGGTTGAGGCCATTCGAGCGCAGCAACAGGAGGTTGTCACCCTGCTACCCAGTTGTTCCTTGTGATCAGCACACAGTATTCTGTCACTTACATAGCACCAGTGGATGCAGCCCTAGTTGACGAGACACGTATTCCAGAGACTTCGGGAGTTCCGAAACCGTAGAGGACTCGTACCGGGGTATCATCTCAAAGACAGAGGCTTAATCGTCGAGACAGCTTTCGTGACCGTTGCGGGAGTAGCAGAGGTTGGGACGAGGGGATTCGTGTTGGCTAAATCAGCCGTTTGTTGTGTTAACTTCTGTCAGCGATTCTTTTGTTGCGCGACATGTATTTCAGTCGAATGCCAATCGGTTAGGAGATTCATCCGTCACTTGATCCTTCTAGAGATGTTGGATTTGACGTTCTCCTGGGCACGGACTGGTTAGTTACGTGCTAGGCGTCTGTGGACTACCGCGAGGAAAACAGACAGGGTTTGTTTTCCCGGCGAGTCAGTTCTTGTTGTGCATAGGAGGGCAGTGGTGCCGCCTCACACAGCTTGAATTCAGCCTTTTTCGCTAGTCGGCTTTTGAGGAGAGGATGTTGAGGATTCTTTGCGTTCATTCGTGATACCGGAGCCATAGTGGGTTTGTTGAACCGGGTTCTTATCGTGCGAGAGTTTTCCGACGTTGTTCCAGATGAGCCGGCGGAGCTTAGGGAGTTTAAGGATCAGCTGCAGAGTTGTTTGTTGTGGGGTTTGTGCGTCTGAGTGTTTCGCCTTGAGGAGCTCCTATTTCTATTCGTCAAGGAGAAGGACGGCAGTTGAGCTTGTGTATTGATAGATCGTCAATTGAACCGGCTTACGGTGCGGATAGGTATCATTTACCTCGCATTGACGATTTCTTCGATCGGCTCCTAAGTGCGAGACTTTTTCTAAGTTGTTGGGATCAGGTCATCATTGTTGTGGGTTCGGAGTGATGGCATTCCGTTGGCTGCCATGTGCATGCTACGGCTCTGTGTGTTTTGGTGGTGTCTTTGGACTCGTCAATGCCCTAGCAGCATTCGTAGACATGATACACCAGATTTCTTCAGGCCGTTCCTCGACCATTTATTGTTGTGTTATTGACGACATTCTGGTCTATTCTATGTATCTTGAGGAACAGGAGCAACACTTGAGGATTTGTTATGCAGATACTGGGAGAGCACCAGCAGTTGCTAGATTCTTGGAGTGTTTCTTCAGGCTTATTTGTGTTGACTCCTAGGTCTCGTAGTCACGGGAGACGGTTTTGTATGGTTCCGAGGGAGATCGTGGCCATACAGCTTAGGCCCAGACTTGTGTGCAGGAAGGAGGTCCGCAGATTTTGGGCTTAGCAAGTTTCTACCGCCGTTTCATGCAGGATTGTTAGTGTAGTGCTGCACCATCGACTGAATTGACCGGACTGGACGTTTCTTTCTTTGGACTGAGGCATGTGTGCGGAGTTTTCGGCAGTCGAAGATTCGGTTAACAATTGCATCAGTTCTTTCTTTGTTTTTAGTTCGGGCGACTTTGTGGTTTAACTGTAATGTTTCTTGAGTGGGCTCGATGGTTTACTGAGGTAGCACTATAGAGTTATCACTTTTGCTTCCCTACATTTGGAGGAAGTACTAGCAGGATATTCCACTCACGATCTGGAGATGGCCGCGGTGGTCTTGCGTTGGAGATTTGGAGACACTACTTCTTCGAGAGTCGTGTCAGATTTTCACGGACTACCAGAGCTTAATGTACATCTTCCTGCAGTGGATTTTGATTGTTGTGATAGTTTTCTGCAGATTTACAGTTCTTGTGTGATCGTTGAGTACAGCTTAGGTTCGTCTCTACGGAGGGGACAGCTTGCTCATGTCGGCGCCCGACCACTTATCCTTAATCGCTTTCGCGAGACACTGCCTGCCGATGCTCGTTCGTCAGAAATACTTGAGCATACTCGGCTGGGTAATGATTCGGAGTCCTTGATTGTGACAAGGGTGTGCTAAGTTAAGAATGCGTTTGTGAACCTGATATTATCGTGTAGAGACGTGAAATCCTAAAGCAAGCATATCAGTCAACTCTCTGTGTTCATTCAGGTTCCGCCAACATTGACGTGACTTGTGAGATAGTTACGGGTGGACAGGAATGTAAAGAGAAATTTCAGGTTTCGTTTCAAAGTGGTTGTCTTGTGTGCGTTTGTGTTAATTTGTTGTTGGCAGTTGGGATCGTCACTCGCCATTGTTGGGATACTTCTTTGATAGCTGTTATCAGGAGACATTCCAATTGGCAACCTTTAGGTTTAGACAGGTCGTGTCGATCACCAGTCTGTTTTTCTGACTCTGCGTAGTAGGATTTTTGGATCTCAGCTAGTCTAGAGACTTCGGAGATGATCCAATTGGTAAAGGTCAGGATGAGAGTAGCCCAGTGCAGACAGAGGTTTTATGCCGACCATGTTGGTCGCAGACTTGAGTTCGCAGTGGGAGATCATGTATTCCTACGGATTTTCCGATGAATGACATGTTGATTTTTGGGAAGCTTATTCCAGGATTTTAGGTTCTTTTGAGATCCTTTTAGCGAGTTAGTTCGTTGCCTTTAATTTGGCACTTCCGCCCAGATTATTGAGTTTTCACCCCGCATTCTTTGTGTTGATACTTTGCAATTACCTTCATGACCTTCTCACATGATTCAGAACAGACCATTAGTTAGGACGCGATCTTTCGTTCACCAGCAGCCAATTGTGTTAATGGCCCGGCAGGTGGAGAAATTTCGGTCAAGGGTCATGCTATCTGTGGAGAGTTGTCTTGGACGTAGCCGTATAGTGAGATGATCACTTGGTGGGCTGCGAGCGAGAATTGGGAGTTTTATACTCTTCTCTTTGAAGGTACGCTTAGTGAAAATTTTAAATTCGGGGACGAATTTTTATAAGGGGGGGAGATTGTAACGTTTCTGAAATCGTTTTGCGAATTTTCCCGTTTTAGGGCAAAATTGTCGGTTTTTCCCATTTTAACCCGATTTTGATCAAACGTCCGTATAAACTTACCGGCACTTTTTTTAGCTAAATAAAGCTTGTGCGCGAACTTTAGGGGTATTTGGGAGGTTTTGGTTCAGATAGATTTTTTTCCCAAATAAAATATTATTTTAGCCGGTAAAATATGCACGTAAATCAGGAAATTTCTTCTAAATGAAAATTCTTGGGAATTATCACCACAATTATTTTAGAACCTTCTTTTTAAATATCTAGATTTTTATGGTGAAAGGATTTATTTATTTTTTTAAAAATAAAGAAAAAGAAAAGTAGTGTGAACATAAGCTTTGTTTTATTATCCAATTATTCCATTTTTCTTCTAGAAAATTCTACCCTTCACCAAAAACACCCCCCACCTTGCTTTGGCCGGCCACATCATCTCCTTGCTGCCCTCTCTTTTTCTAAACTCATTTCTTCACTTTTAAAGCTTCAAAAATCATGAAAAATCCAAATAAATTCATAGAAATTCAAATAAAATCCCAAACTTTCTTTCTTCTTCACAAAAGTTGCTTGGATCTTCATTCTAGTGAGGATTTTGGAGGCTAAAGTTTGGTTTTATCCTTGATTCAAATGGTGTTCTTGAAGGTATAAAACCCTAACCCTAATCTCTAATTGTTAAGTTTAAATCTTTATGCTAGCTTAATTAGATATTAGTTTAACCTTTAAATTTCATGTTTCAAAATTCTAGAAATGGTTTTAGAAATTCAAGTTAAGATTAAAGCTTAATTTAAGTGTTTAATATTTAATTGAAGTGTTAATTTGTGAATTGGAAAAGCTTAACCTAGTAGAAAATGCTAATTTTTGCTAATTACTAATTTGTCTAATTAAGGGTTTTGCTTACTAGGTTTTTGCTAAAACTTAATTAAGCAAGTTTAAAAATATAGAAATGGTTTAAATGGTTTAACCTTGCTATTTGAAGATGTTTGTAAATTATAGTTTTGGTAAAACTCGTAGTTTTGTGCTATAAAGATAAATACTGCCAACTAGATTTTGGTAACTTTTAGGCGTGGGTTTCTTTTGACGTTGCGACGTTATTTATATTGAGACCACGTTTATTATTTTGTTTTGAATGCGCGATCGGGACGATCAGAATCTAGACTAGGTGTTTCGTAGTTTGGCGACCCTAGTTAGGATTTTTGGCCGATGTCATGCGCGTTAGATGCGCTAAGCGCGCAGTGTAATTTTCAGGGCATTATTCTTGCGTTTCGATATCTTTTCGTCGATGTAGAATATATGCTTATATGATGTGTTTGTGAAATTTTAGGTTCGCAAGCGGGGACTTCGGACGCTACGACAAGGGGAAACAGGTGGTAGGATTCACCTAGCTTGGAGCGTTGGTGAGTAGATTTAACATCTACAGGGGAATCGCCCGCATGGCGTTATGCGTCAGGGCTAGAGATTTTATTACTTGTCGTATATTCTACGTTATTGTTAGAATTGTGCCTTTACTCTATTACTTAGATGTAGTTGTGCCTGGACTAGTAGTAGTAGGACACTGCACATATTATTGACGATTCATGTTGCACGAGCACTGATTGTATGCTACACACACCGTCAATAATTGCCATGTCACGCATAACCCACTTATAGATATAATATTGCTTGGTTAGGGACATTGAGACTTTGATTCATATTTCTTACGCATTGACTTATAGCATACCTGTATACCTACATGCTTACACATATGTTATAACATACTTACATGCTAATTGCCTGTATACCTATAGAGTATTGTACCATTAGTGATAGGTGCATGCACACTTTACGTCATAGCTACAGGTATACCTTGCACATACTATTCTTATACCCAGGGGGTATACTACATCATTACTTATAGGTAGATACATATATCTTGCTATACCTTTATGTTGAACATATATCTGGTTATAGCTACATGTTTACCTTTACTTGATGTTATTTTAGAATTGGAGAGATTAGGAACCGCATGATATTATATTAACTTGTTAAAGTTAATTGCTGTTTTTCCTCTATATGCTCGCATTTCAAATTTATGATGCGTATATTTTATTCATGGATTTTCGCATTGAGATATGGATTTTTCATGATGTTTTCTGGATTCGGGAACCGTGGTAGTTCATGAAATTATGCATTATTTGAAAAACCCGGTTTCCCTTGATATGATATTTCAGCAGCCACCATGAGATTTGTCGTTTACGATGTGTATACCCCACGCGAGAAAAGGAGGGATCCGTGTGCGGATACATGGTGGGGCCCGGAGGTACCACGAAGCAAGAACGATGTCGTGGTGTCAGGCGATGAGGCTTAGGGGAACCATACTATCCGGTGACAGGACCAATGACTCAGCGGCTATCATGTGGATACCGACGGGAGTCATGTACGTATGGATACGTCGAGAAGCGAGGGTCAGAGCTAGGCAGTCGAGAAGCGAGGGTCAGCTTTCGGGATAGCGTATGATACGTACCTATCAGGGGCCAGTCATGGAGACAGCACCTGAGGGATCAGCATTTCTGTGTCGATGCTTGGCACATTGGTTCCATGATATTTCTAATTACTCCTTTGTATATATAACAGGGGATTGAGCCGTTGTTATACATACCCTTACACCAATATTAGTGGAATGGGACGCTAATATATGTGTATTGATCTCATCATATTTATTTACGCCATTATATTTAGGATGTTAGAATTTTGCTGGAGATTTGATTCGGGATATAAGAGATTCATTTGAGATTAGATACTGGATAGATATGTGAGATCTACTTACTGTTGTACATTCGAGTTATGTGAGATATACTTGATATGGTACATACGAGATATGTGAGATCTACTTGCTGTTGTACATTCGAGATATGTGAGATATACTTGATATTGTACATACGAGATATGTGAGATCCACTTGATTTTGTACATTCGATATATGTGAGATATTCTTGAGGTTGTATATTCGGGATATATGAGATATACTTGATATTGTGCAATTGAAGAGATGTGATACTTAGATAATATGATAGCCAATTTGGGGGCTGATTTGAGGAATTGGGATTTAAATTGTCTTGCTGGATTGTGATCCTACCACGATATCAGGATTCCGTGGAAATGACATACTTCATTCCATACCTCACCTTTATCTGTTTGTGCACTGCTTCATGTATTACTAGTACCTGTTAGTGTACCTTTCATGATTGTTGCACATTTACTTTCTCACATCCCTATTGCATGATTATTGCATACTGTTGTCATATCATCATTACTTTATATATTGGTTATACCTGCTAGTGTATTTTCCATTAATCTGCATTCGTATGACATGTTATTACTGTTAATTGCATATCTTAGATTCACGCTTTACGTGCATACTTGCGATTACCTGCATATGTTATTTACTATTCACGAGTTGGCAACTCATCCCCGTTGTGCCACAGTGTTTGCAGGTGTTCCTCAGGATAGTCAGAGGCAGGCTATTATCACACATCTTATCATCTTTTGCTACGGATACCGCATCAGCTCACGGTGTGCAGTTTGCTTAGGTGGGTTTTGTGGTTATTTGTGGTATTGTATATTCATTGTATCCATGTACTCTCCATCTACTATTTTTCATATTGACTTAGAGACTTGGTGAGGACGATGTTGTATATTATGTTGGATTTGTTGTCTTTTATATAGTTTTCTTTTTATCGTCTTCTATTTCTTCGCTACGGCGTCGTATATTTGTTGTGGTGGTTGTTTTCCGCCTTTGGGCGTGGATTTGCTCCCTTTGGAGATGCTTTACTTTTATTTATGTTGTACCCACTTTTGGGGTTGGCTTTTACAAAGGAGGTGCTGCCAAATTTTTAAAGGAAATAAAGTTGGACTTTTAAAGAATTTGGGTTGTGATTTCAAAGACTTTTAAACAATGTTTCTTATCTTTTCTGGTATTTTAATGGTTTAGATTTCTGGGTTTTGGCTTTCTTTTACTACGTTACGCCTGTAGACGTTGCGTAGTATTTGGGCCATCACGTGCCAATTTCGGGTCGTGACATCTAGTTAGGCTCTAATACTATGTTAGGATTCCTTAGCACCTAGCCTAGGGTTTGCAAGTATCACACAACAAAAATTCAAGGGGGTGCTAAGCAATCATCCAAGGATACATGCTAGAAAACTAGGGTAACATAAACATGTAATCTAACATTACGAAGAGAAGTGAACAAGAATACAACCTTTGTTGATCCGGTCCTTCACTTCTAAAGCTTCGTGTTGACGTTCCTTCGCTGCGATCATCGAGCTCCCGGACTCAAGTGATGGTTTCCTCGGAGAAATGAACGGGTTTGCTCGTAGTCTTCGAGGCCGAAGATGATCTACGTCGAGGAGACTCAAACCCAAACTACCTCTTCACTAGGTCAAGAACTTTGTGAAGAGAACACCCTAAACTAAATGGCAAGTAGTAGAGGATGATAAAATAGGAAGTGGGTTCACTTTAGATTTTGGTTTCTCACTATATTTCTTCACTTAGAAAAATCTAGCAAGGTTTTTCTTTTGGATCAAGAAGAAGAAATAGAAACTCAAGTGAAGTGAATCATGAACAATGCAACCATGGGTGAGTTAGTATCATCCACTAACTATTGTAGAGACATAACCATGGATAATTATAATGGTTTGGTTAATAAATATCTTAATTGAGACAAAATAAGTGGACTTTGTCAAAGATGCTTCAAGCTTCATGAAGCTTCAAGTCATGACAAAAGATGCCACCATTTTGAATAATTAAGATAAATAAAAACCTAAATTATAATTAGCATGGTGTATGTCACACACACACACCCATATTTGCATGTATCATCAATCATGATATAAACATGTACACAATTATATATCACATATACACTTTGTGCACATTAAGTGAGAAAATAATCTTAAGTGAACCAATACTAGTTAATGTATATCAAATATATAATTATACATTAAATCAACACTTGATTTAATGATCCGGTCATATCATATATAACCAACTAATATCATATGTATCAATATATCGAATCAACACTTGATTCGATAACCCGGCTATATCGCATATAACCAACCGATGATACAAATCGCGAGAATAGAATAAGGTATCACATACTCGTATTATTCTCGGTCCTGCACATATCTCATATGTGCTCCTATTTCGTTTCGCTTGAACCAGGAAACCTCTGTGTAGGACTCTAAAGACTCGTCAATACGCCGGCAGTAGGTGGTGATCATATCAGTCACCCACAAGCCGCAAGCGGTCTGCTAAACGTAACGGCCACCCGGCTATTGAGGGATTAGAAGATCAATAAGCAAGCCTGCTCACACTCCTGCGAATCCAATCAGTAACACTTACCATACAGTCCGGTCTGTTCGTCTGATATATTGCATATCTCGCCTAGGGGTGGTAACGTCATACCCCAGTAGCTTGATAAGTCATGCCGATGTATGGTCCATAACGAGCGTGAAACTACTGATAAAACTTACCAGTAAATCACATCAACCCTGGCCAGGGATTTCCAGTTATGGCCAGTCGAGCATAGCGCAACATCAACCCCCAATACCGGGAAAGACGAATCCCCTCCTATCGCTCATTGCCTCCATGTGACTCGGGACTGTACCCAAAAACCATCTGTTTGCACGACTCAGTAGAACCGTGGTAGGGTGGAAATCAAAGCACGGTGGGAGACACACAAGACTCTGTGACGATCTCGGGTCGACAGACTAAGCTGTACCAGTGTCACCAGAGAACTGCCATCTGACGTAAGGTATAATACCATCTAGGAGTTCTCGGCGAGTCCGTTCAGTGTACCCAGTCTCCACTGAGCACCTGCATACCATCTCTAATGTCAAACACTAATGGATATGGGATCATCCATCGCCCATCACATGGGTCGAGAAGATATACGCTAGTCTACTCTGGAATATCGATGCCCCGTCTCGATATTCCCACGACTAGAAACATTGAAGGATGTACTCATGGACTACCCAGGCCCCACTAGTATGATCTGCATCATAATCCTGGAAGTCGAGTACACATCCTAAGGGCTTTATCAACATGTAACAGAGAGACAATAAGTGTACATGTTAAGATAAAGAGCAACCAGATAGCGTACTATAATGTCGAGCAAGAAAGTCCTCCCTATATATGTCCCAGCATCCACTATGATATATATCTCATGTATAATAATAGCCTCTAGGGCATACATACAACTAACAAGTACACTGGACGGACTCGCCAAGGACTGGCTAGATGGAATTATACCTAGCGTCAGATAGCAGTTCTCTGGTGACATGAGTGCAGATAGTATTTCGACCTGAGGTCGTCATTTATCTCGTGTGAGTTCCCACTATACTTTGATTACTACCCTACCACGGTTCTACTGAGTCGTGCAAGCAGGTTTTAGTTGGGTACAGTCCCGAGCCACATGGAGACAGTGAGCAACTGTTGGGGATTCGTCTCTCCTGGTATAGGGAGTCGATTGCGTACAGTGATTGGTTGGTCAACACCATAAGTGTTAGTTATATGTATGCCCTAGAGGCCATTATTGTACACATGATGTATATTATAGTGTATGCTTGGATATATATAGAGATGACTTTCTTGCTCGACATAATAGTATGCTACCTGGTTACCTTTATCTTAACATGTAGACTTATATATTGTTATACTGTCTAGCTCTCACATGTTGATAAAGCCCTTAGGATATGTACTTGACTAACAGGACTATGATGGAGATCATACTAGTGGGCCCAGGGTAGTTCACAAGTACATCCTTTAATTGTTCCTAGTCGAGGGAATATTGAGACAGGGCATCGATATTCCAGAGTAGACTAGCGTATACGCTTCTTGACCCATATGATGGGCGATGGATAATCACACATCCATTGGTGTTTGACAGTATGGTATACGGGTGCTCAGTGGAGACTGGGTACACTGAACAGGACTTGCCGAGGACTCCTATGTGGTAATATACCTATCGTCAGATAGCAGTCCTCTGGTGACACCGGTACAGGTTAGTCTGTAGACCCGAGATCTTCATAGAGTCTTGTGCGGCTCCCACTGTGCTTTGATTTCCTCCCTACCACACTCAAGAGGAGTCGTGCAAACAGGTGGATTTTGGGTACAGTCCCGAGTCGTATGGAGGCAATGAGCAATAGAAGGGGTTTCGTCTCTCCCGGTATTGGGGGTTGATGTTGCGTTATGTTCGATTGGCTATAACTGGAAGTCCCTAGCCAGGGCTGCTGCCGAGATATACTGATAAGTGTTATCAGTAGTTTCTCGAACCGTTATAGGCCAGACATCGACATGACTTATCACGTTACTGGGGTCTGACGATTTCCACCCCTAGACATGATATGCGACATATCGAACGAAGAGACCGGACTGTACGGTAGTGTTACTGATAGGCTTCATGGAGACTGTGGACAGGCTTGCTTGTTGATCTTCATATCACTCAATACCCGGGTAGCCGTTACGTTCGGCTAGTACCGCTGACGGCATGTAGGTGACTGATATGATCATCACCTACTGCCGGCGTATTGACGAGTCTTTAGAGTCCCACACAGAAGTTCCCTGGTTCAAACGAAACGAAGTAGGACACATATATGATATGTGTGTGGGCCTGATTAAATACGAGTATGTGATACCGTATTATAATATGGCAGTCATCTGTTATCGGTGCGGTTATATGTGATATAACCAGATTGTCGAATCAAGTGTTGATTCGATAATGTGATATACAGACAAATGATATTAGTCGGTCGTATATGATATAACCGGATTATTAGATCAAATGTTGATTTAATAATATGATATAAATTATATGTGATATAAATACATATTAACTAATATCATTAGCTCACTAATTAATCTTCATTAAATATATATTAATATATATGATATATATATATATATATATTAAAATGAAGCATGGCATTTTCATTTCTATTTTGTGAAAATAGAAATGAGGTGTAAAGTTGAAGTATGGTTGCAAGCATGGTGTTTTATATTGTTTATTCATTCTTGACTCACTATTCAAGCATGGTTGCAATTTAATATTGCATAATTCCATGCTTGAATGAGTGAGGGGTCAAGAATTATCATTCATTCTTGTTCATTCCAAAAGACTTAGCCATTTTTCTCTCATGCTTGCTCTTGCTTCTTCTTCCTCCTCTTGCTTTTACTCAAGCTTCAACCCTCACATGTGATGTAAATCATGAAGCTTGAGCACAAATTAGTGAGCTCTTAACATCCCCTACTTCATCATCTCACACCATTTTAGCAAATTAGTGTGATGTTTTTCATACACTAAAGGGTTTAGTATAGTAGTAGCTTGAACTAGTAGGAGCTTCGAGGTGGATCATCTTTGGCGCGAAGGCTACGAAGGAAGCTTGTTCAAAGTCTCATGGGAAGCCTTGTGGAGTCGCGGGACTACTACACGGAGCTAATTGAAGAGAAGGACCATATACAAAGGTTGTATTCTTGATCCTTTTAGATGTAAAATGTTTGCATTATATTCCGTCTAAATCTCTAGTTAACGATTCTAGTGTAGGGTTCTTTGTAACGAAAAAAATTTTAAAACGGCATGCACAATGCCCTCCGAAACCTTGCTGTCGTTGCTAGGAACCCTTCAATAAGTCCCTGGCCAGGGCGGATTGAGAATTACTAGTAGTTGGACCAGTAGATTCTCGGATAGTCTTGAGCCATACCGACACAACTTGTCTGGTTATTAAGGGTCTGACGTTTTCCACCGTCCTAGACCTTGCATGCGATACTCTCAGACGAATAGAATGGACTGCATGGAGATTGTCACGGCCAGGCTCGATAGGGGTTCAGATGAGTTCGCTCATCGGCCTTCTTTTTCGACAGATACCTGGGTAGCCGTTAAGTACAGCTAGTGCCACTGACGGACTTGTGGTTAAACGCACTGCCATCGTACTGTCGAGTTTTTAGAGTCCCATACAGAGGGTTTCCCTGGTTCAGGCGAAACGATGTAGAGGCCGTATGGTTTTTCGGCAGGGTTCCGATCACA
This sequence comes from Agapanthus africanus, assembly GCA_030015575.1. Lineage (NCBI taxonomy): Eukaryota > Viridiplantae > Streptophyta > Magnoliopsida > Asparagales > Amaryllidaceae > Agapanthus > Agapanthus africanus. The sequence goes on from CM057339.1 coordinate 727,289,240, forward strand.
TACGTGTACTGGCTACACAAATGTTATTCAAACAGATAATACTAGTAGGCTTTGGTTTAAACTGGATTCTAGTATTATATTATTGAATTATTATCTCATTATATTCGTATTTTTCGGAATACGAATACGGGTATGTATATACGGTGAGGGCATTCTTATAATTTCATAAGACATGCTTCTAGAAGGAGATACCTCATTATTAGATTTATCTATTTATGCAAATGGATTAATGAGGTGGAAAATTGGAGATATTTGTGGCCTGGTTGAAGCATGGCTAGCTTATTTGTTTATTGCATTTGACTTCACTATTCAAGCATGGTTAATTATTTTCTGTTGAAAATAATCCATGCTTGAATTATTTGACTTGGCCATCCTTCATTTGCCTCCACACCTTAGCTCATTTGCACTTGTTCATTCTCTCTCCATTTTTCCTCTCCTCCTTCTTTCTCAAGCCCTAACCCTCACATGAGTTGTGAATCGTAGGGTGCTTGAGATAAAATATTCCATTCATCTTTCTCTACATCTTCTAAGTTGTCTAGTCTAGCAAACTAGACATCTTAGTTACCTCATACTTGAGATTGAAGCTTGAACCATAGGCTCTCGGGTGGATCATCTTCGACAAAGAGGAGACCGACGATTAAGTTCCATTCAAGCTTTCTAGGAACCAAGAAGAAAAGAAGAAGAAGACCCGAATGATTAGAACACAAAGGTATAAATCACTTCATAGTAGATTAGAACCTTTGTTTGTTTTTCTAGCTCGGGCTTATGGTCGATCTTCGAAATTTAGTCGATGTTGCTTGTTTTAAAATTGTTTTTTGTAAATTCCGCCTCTCTACAAACCCTGTGGAGTGTGCGATATCGACTTACAATATACATACACTAATACAAGTATATGCTACAGATACATACACCCGTATTCGTATCAAAATACGAATACCGTATTCATATAAGATTTGAATACCCGTATTCATATCAAGACACAAATACATGTATTTATATAAATACCCATATTCGTATAAATACCGTATTCTATCAAAATATGTATACCGAAAAAGAGAGATACTAAAAAAGATATATAATACATGTTTAATTTTATCCAAATGTGATAATCTAGCTATCTTTCAAACTGGCTAGTATTAACAAAATATCCGATTAAAAGTGTGTACAAAAACACATGTTTTAATCGAACATAAGCACGTATCAAAATACGTACACTACATCGTTTCGCCTGAGCTGGAAAACCATCTATGTGGGACTTTAAAGACTCGACAATACGTTGGCTATGGGTTTAACCACAAGCACATCAACGGCACTAGCTGTACGTAACAGCTACCCAGGTATTGAACGAAAGAAAAATCGACAAGCAAACTCATCTGTATCCCTACTGAGCCTGAAATTGACAGTTTCTGTACAGTCCAGTCTGTTCGTCTAAGAGTATCACATATCGGGTCTAGAGGGTGGATAAAGTCAGACCCCTAATAACACGATAAGTCGTGTCAGTGTGAAGCTCATCACTCGTTGAAAAAGTATTGATCCAAATCAGTAAATCTCGTCCACCTTGGTCAAGGATTTCTTGTGATGTCTACCCGTGCACTGCATAACATCTACCCCCAATACCAGGAGAGAAGAATCCCTGACGATCTGCTCACTACCTCCAAATGGCTCGGGACTGTACCCAACCAAAACCTGTTTGCACGACTCAGTAGAGTCGTAGTAGGGTAGTAATCAAAGCACGGTAGGAACTCACACGAGACAAATGATGATCTCAGGTAGACAGAATAACATGTACTCATATCACCGGAGAACTGCTATCTAACTATAGGTATAATACCATCTAGCATGTTCCCGGCTAGTCCATCCAGTATAAAATGAGCACCCGTATACAATCGTTGATGACTAATTGACACCAAGAGCTGTGAGACCATCCATCGCCCCTTGTCGTGGTCAAGAAACGTATACACTAGTCTACTCTGGAATATTAATGCACGGTCTCAATATTCCCACGACTATGGACATTTAAGAATTTGCTTATAGACTACCCAGTTCTCACAAGTGTGGTCGCCACAATGACCCTGCTAGTCAAGCATGAATCCTAATGAATCTATCAATATATAATAGTGATCCGTAATACCATATAATACATGTACATGATGATAGAGATGAACCAGATAGTATATTATCATATCGAGTAAAACCGTTCTATCTGTATAAGTCCTCCTTCAATCATCATAATCACCTGCCTGCGATTACAATAATTGCCTTGAGGGCACTATTTCATTCGACGTTCCGGGGCGCCCGATTCGATCGACGAATTCGGCGAGCGGATCTGCTCAACAATAGGAAGTGGTGAATTTTGACCGATGGCTGGATGCTAAATATCCAAATTGAATTACACGCACTTCAGCAAATTATAGAATTTGTTGGATACTCCTGAAGAGGTAAAACCTATCAGGAGAATGTAGAACTTTCGAGATCAGTGCAGATGGAAATGTAGTAACTTAATAAAGCAAGACTTGTAGTGAAAGGTTTTCATCAAATATCCGGTGTGGATTATGATGAAACTTTTATTTCAGTGTCTGTGTTGAAGTCCATATTACTTGCTACTACAGTTTTTCATAACTATGATATCTGGCAGGTGGATATCTATAACGTCTTTCTAAGTGGAGATTTAGAAGTGTAGGTGTATATGACTCTGTCAGAGGGTTATCATAGTCAGTGGGAGCAGCGGATAGTGTGCAAGATGCTTAAATCTTTTTATAGACTAAAGCAGGCATAGTGGAGATGGATCATCTGTTTTGATGAGATGGTCAAAATGTTTGACTTCATCAAAATGATAGATGAACCCAGTATTTATAAGGAGGTAAGGAGATATTCCTCATATGATATGTTGATGACATACTCCTCATAGAAAAGATGTTCCTATGCTATAATCGGTTAAACGAAGATTGTCACAGATGTTTCTCCTTATAGGATTTGGATTATATATCATTGATCTGCGGACTATGTCTATAGAGATAGATCTAGTAAGTTTTGGGATTGTCCCAATTCAGGAACTCTGACACCATTCTAAAGGGGTTTAGAATGGATGAATCATTGTGTAGTAGTGTATCCGCATGTGGTGAAGTCACCCTCTCTAAATAGATGTCTTCATGACTGATGAGGAGAGAGACTCGCATGAATGACATTTTACTTGTTTCGACAGTTAGGTCAATCATGCGATGTCAAGTACTAGACCAGATGTTGCTTTTTCAATCATTGTAGTAAGCAGATATTAGTCCAATTCTGGAGAAACAAATGGAAGCAGTGTAGAACATATGAGGATGTTCTTGGTGTATGGTAATAACAGCCTCCATCAGGACACGGTTACCTATTCCAACTTCTAAGATGACATAGATGACAGAATATATGCCGTGGGTTATAAGTTTACTCTCTTCTAAGGAGCAGTATGTTGAAAAGAGTTCTAAACAGAATACTGAGGTAGACATGGCGCTAGGTGCTGATTATAACTCAGTACAGGATACAGCCTAAGAACTTGTTGGATAAAATTGTTCATTTATGAACTCAGTCTCATTGTCTATCTAGACATCTAAAGCAGGTATCGCTCATTTTGGGAGATAGTTAATCTCCGCGAAATTGAGATATAAAGAGATAAAGTTAGAAATATTGTAGCGGATCCACTCACTAAGGCTGTTTCTTGAATACAGTTTGAGAAACTGTTAGTAGAGAAGTTGGGTATGCATAGCACATGAGATGTGGGTATGCGATACCGTAATAATTGGTCTTAAGTGCAAGTGGGAGATTATTGGATATAGATACCCTCAAGGTAATTATTGTAATTGCAAGAAGGCAATTACTAATTGAAGGGGGACCTATACAGATAACAGTCTTGCTCGAGATGATGGTATGTTATCTGGTTTGTCTTTATCTTAATATGTATATGTTTTTGTTAGTGTATATGCCCTAGAGGCCATTACTGTATCATACTAGTTTGTATATTACTTAATGGAAGCTTGGGATATTCACCTTGTATAGACAATCTTGCTCAAAATAGTAGTATGCTACTTGGTTTGTTTCTACTTTAATCTATACATGTGTTTCTTTTAAGTATATCACCTATACACATTAGTGGAGCCCTTAGGATCTTTGCTTGATTACCAGCGTTGTGATGGCAGTCACACTCGTGGGGGCTGGGTAATCCATAAGCACATCCTTATGCAGGTCCCTAGTCGTAGGACTATCGAGACAGGGCATCGATACTCCGGAGTAGACTAGCGTATGCGCTTCTCATCCCAGCAGGGTCTGTCCCACAGCCGTCAGTACGTCGTACTTGAGATAGTATGCGGGTGCTCGTTAGGTTACAAGTACACTGGACAGGACTCGTCGGGAACTGTTGGTTGGTACTATACCTATCTTCAGTTATCAGTTCCCAGGTGACATGAGTACAGCTTAGTCCGCTGACTTAACACTGTCACTTCGCCTCGAGTGTGTTCCCGCTGTACTTAGATTACTACCCTACCACGGCTCAAAGAAGTCGTGCAAACAGGTAGTAGTTAGGTGCAGTCCCGAAGCACTTAGAGGCAGTGACGGTTAGACAGGATTCGTCTCTCCCGGTATTGGGGGTTGATATCGCGTTGTGTCTAGGAGAGCCATTACACAAAGTCTCTGGCCAGGGCAAGCGAGATATACTGGTAGGTTTCTAGTGTTATCTCAGGGTGTTCTGGGCTACACTCCGACACGACTTGTACCGCTATTAGGGGACTGACGTTTACCGCCCCCCTAGGCCCGCCATGCGATATTCTCAGACGAACAGACCGGACTGTACGCAGATTGTCACATTCAGGCTCAGTAAGAGTTCAGATGGGTTTCATCTCGTCCGTCTTCTTATCGGCATCTACCTGGGGGCCGTTACGCACAGCTAGTGCCGCTTGCGGTCTGTAGTTAAACCCACTGCCAGCATAGTGTCGAGTCTTTAGAGTCCCACACAGAGAGTTATTCGCCTTTTGGCAAATGAGTAGAGGTCGCATGGTTTTGCGACAGGGTTCGGTCACATCCGTGCACTTGTGCACGTTTAGTGTCCGGGCAGTTATCACTAGCAGGCTTTGGTTTAAGCCAGATCCTAGTGTACGTTTTGGGATTGGTTTTATCTCGTTTGTATTCGTGTTCCTCGGAACGCGGATGCGGGTGTGTATGCACGGTTGACAGAGAGACAGAGGCAGAGGATTCTCATTATGGTTGTTGACTGTTGACTTTTGCTAAACCCTAATGAGAATAAGAAATATGATTAATGATAATATTAATTAAGTATTATTGTGCCATGGTTGGGTTGAAAGGTTGACTTTGTTGACTTGTTGACTTTGTTGACCGGTTGACTAGGTTGGACTTGTTGACCATCATCATTACAATGGCTATCATTTCATGGCAAAGACTTTTTCTTGCTTGTTATACTTTACAAAATGAGTGCATGAAATGATATTGCCATTTGATATGATATGAACCATCACATAATACTCAATTATTATTATTGGTTATGATTATTTTGGATTATGAGAGCAAGGGTGAGAAAAGTCTTGCTCATTCTATCATTCTCATTCTCTCTCATCCTCAAGCTCTCCCTCTTCCTCTTGCTCTCTCTCTAGTTCATGGTTCCATTATCTCATGTGTTGAGAAGAAAGAACCATAGAGATAAAACCCAAAACACTTCTCTACCCATCCTAGTATACAAGGTCTAGCAAACCAAGTGTTCTAGTTTCCTCAAGATTGAGGTTGAAGCCAAAGGTAGAAGCTTTCGGGTGGATCCATCTTCGGCATAAAGAGACGACGAGGAGAGAACCATCCGACCACCACAAGGAGTCCAAGAGAAGGAGTTCAAGTTAAGGTATAACCCCCTAACCGAGTAGGTAAAACTCCTAGTTAGGTTGTTAGATAGTTGTTTAACAAAGATCCGTTTTTGAGTCCATGTTACCACCCAAAAAAAAATCGTTTTTCATCATTTCTGCAACCCCAAAGAACCGGGGACGGGTAACGTGGACTTACAGTGGTATCAGAGCCTAGTTAAACACTATTTAACATGTTAGCAAAGTAACTAGAAGTTCGATCGAAGAAAAAGTCACGAAACATGCCCGGAATTCAATCTTTCTGTCGATTTTTAAACTGCTGTAAAAATTATTTAACATGTACCAAAAATCGGCTAAGGGTTTTTAGTGAACAGTGCATAAAAGGATCGACTGAACCGACCAACTCACTGTGGAAACGCGGCAAGAAGAGCTTCTTGCCGCGAATCCGCGGCCGAGTTGACTCGGCCGTGGATCGGTTTTGCTGCAGTGTATTTATGGGGGTGTTTTAGGATTTTTGGAATATGATTTTTCTGCCCAGATTTTCCAGAAAGCAAAATTTATTTTTGGGGTTTAAAAATCCGTATTTTGATCGAACTTCTAAACACTTAAGCTAACGGGTTATGCCTGTGATGTGATATATGTATTGAACGTCTGCTAATCGCTATACGTCAATTAGTAGGAGTTATACATATCGGTGATCTGTAATGTTGATGGTATGTGTATATGAATTCATTGGATTGTCGCGGATGAATAGCCGGGGGGTTGTGAGATGAGAGTTTTCTTTTTCTTTCAATTCATGTAATTTGTAATTGATGTAATATTATTTATATGGCCGCACAACCGGGATGGGGTTGTAACCGTCATTGTATAATTTCTTTTACTGTTTTTGCTCCTAGGATAGACCCAAGGTAGGATGCACAAACTACCGGGTATCTCGAAGTGCTGAGTGGCCTACTCACGGTGTTGAGGGAGGTTGCTTCACTTCGGGTACATGGCGGGTAGTTTGCCGCACCCGTAGGGGTCTAGGGTGGGGTCTTGGCTATTCATCGCGACCGTGTAATCCGCTCTTCGTTACAGGCTCGTACGGAATGCAGATTCCTAGTATATCCAATGTGTTCATCTGTGATCTGGAATGGCTATCATTGCATGTAACGAATGTGTATATCTATATATGATATCTATTTAGGCGTTGCTTATGTTTTGCATCCGCGCTAATCCAGCCCCCGCTCTGTCGTTAGTTAAGTAACCTAACGGGTAATGACGGGGCCCCGTGGCGAATGCCGATGGTATAAGCCTACGTCATATTTTCGTTGTTTTCTGCAATGGTAGGATTAAATGATAGGACGCATTAAATTAATGCAAGAAAATAAACCAAAGTTGAGTCGTTGGAACACTTTCAAAACCACTCGGTTTCTTTTCAAAAACAACTTTTAAACGCGGAGCTTAAGCCACTCCTTTTAAAAGCTATCTCGTTCCATCGATTATATCAAGTTCACTACGTTCACGGTTTCGCCAAAACCATTTGTAGCCCTCCGTCGTTTCACATGGATAGTCAATAGTATTCAAGCTATGTTTGTTGGCCAAAGTCAAGGCATAGTGATTGGTAGCTATTGGGTATTCATGTGCAGCATAGATAGATATGTTGGTTTGGGACAGTCATACTGCCTTGTTGGCCAAAGTCAAGGGTAGGTACGGGTGGGTTCAAATTAACCTGGAGAATGACGGGTAGAACTTGACATGTGACTTATGATTTGTTGGCCAAAGTCAAGGTCATAAGAGCATGGGGCAAAAATCCACATCGGGAGTTTCAAAAGAAACTGAAACTTGCTAGCGCTGCATACCATTTGGAGTGTGATGATTCTGGTAGGATTCCTTCAGTTTTGTCATGCGATGTATTTGGATCCCGATCCTACTGTGAGTATATGCTACTCCTCGGGAAATTTTTCACTTAACGATCAATGCTATAAACCAAGTAGGTGTCTAGAAAGGTGTTAGCGGGGCTACGCCCACAGGGAAAAGAGGTTATTTAATTAAGGAACTTCGCGAAAGCGTTGGAAAACCTCCCTCGAAGTACCAACACTGGACTGGCTGAACGGTTAAACAAGTATTGTACGGTGAGATTGATCCCGACTAATTCTTCCTTTTTTGATTTGAGGAGGGATTCGAGAGACAGTGGGAGCCATCCTGTTTAGACAAATTAAAAACCACTCTAAACTTGCAAGAGCATCATGCTAAAGTGTTTCTTCTCTCTCTCCTAATTGCAGCGACCAAACATCATGACTGGACTTAAGTTACTACTAGATAAAAACATACTGACATGGCCAAACTACAAAGATTGGCTCAAGAATGTCAAAATGGCAATCACTTATGACAAGTTGGGGTATTTCCTTACCACCAAAGCTCCCCCTGTCCCAGGTCCCAAAACCAGCATCGCGGATAAGGAAATCCGTAAGACCTGGGAAATCGACTGCGCGAAGGCCAAGTGCCTCGTGCTTGCCTCTATGGACAATGAACATCAGAGGAGGCACGAGAATATGGACCTTGAATCCATATTTCTCCATACAAAAGAACTGTATGGAGAGCAATCCTGTATCGCCAGATACGAAGTCTAGAAAAAGCTGTTTTCGGCGAGATTGGCCATCGGATCATCGGTAGCGGAAAACGTGCTTAAGATGATTGGCTTCATTGAGGAGCTCGCGGACCTTAGGACCACGTTAGAGAACGAGCTCTACAAGGAATTGATTCTCCATTCCCTTCCTTCCACTTACGTCCAGTTTATCCTGAACTTCAACTTGCAAGAAAAAAAAGTTGAACTTTCAGAACTCCTCAACATGCTGAGGAGTGCAGAGGGCACCCTACAAAAAGGTAGGGAAACATCCCCTTTGTTTGTAGGAGGATCTTCCTCTTCTAGATCCAAGGCGAAAGCCAAGGGAAAGAAGAAGAAAGCCCCCGCCAAACCAAGGGGCGGTGTTAGTAAAGTGGATACGAAGGGAAAGACAAAGGCAACAAAGGTAGCGGGAAAGCTTGTGGGAAAGGAAGAATGCTTTTACTGTCACAAGAGTGGGCACTGGAAAAAGGATTGCAGAGCTTGGAAGGCCAGAAACCAGGATCTGAAGCAAGTTGCGGCTTCAGCGTCAGGTGTGTATGTTATTGAAAACTGTCTATCAATAAACTCTACATCCTGGGTATTGAATACCGGATCAGGATCTCATATCTGTAATTCTTTACAGGCACTGAGAAGGCGTAGGGTTTTGAAGGCAGGTGATATGACCCTCAGAGTTGCAAACGGAGCTGGCATGGATGCTGAGTCCATGGGGGACTATCACCTGGGAATGTCAGATGGACATGTTTTGGTTTTGCGTGATTGTTATTTTGTACCCAATGCAACCTGTAATATCATATCTGTATCTTTATTATCTAAAGAAGGTTATGAATTTGCATTTGTAAACAATGTTGTAAACATTCACCTTAATCAAGTTTTGATTGGGTCAGGTACATTAAGCAATGGTATATGCGTATGAAACCAACCACAGATTTTCAATGTCCAGAATACACATAAAAGAAAGTCTCCGGAAACAAATCAGGCTTTCTTATAGCATTGTAGACTGGGTCACATCAATGAGAGAAGGTTGACGAAGTTACATACAAAGGATATTTGGATCCGTTCGAATATCAATCATATGCAACTTGTCAATCCTGTCTCAAAGGAAGGATGACAAAGACTCCGTTCACTGGACACGGAGTAAGAGCGAGCGAGCTCTTGGGACTCGTACAGAGCGACATGTGCGGTCCAATGTCTACACATGCGCAAAACGGTTATTCTTACTTCATTACTTTTACGGATGACTTTTCAAGGTACGGATATGTCTTCTTAATGAAACATAAATCCGAAGCCTTTGGAAAATTCCAAGAATATAAGAATGAAGTAGAAAAACAAACCGGCAAAAGTATCAAGACACTGAGATCTGATCGAGGTGGTGAATACTTGAGTGCCGAGTTCCTGGTTTACCTAAAAGAGAATGGAATTCTCTCTCAGCTTACTCCTCCGTACACTCCGCAACATAACGGCGTATCGGAGAGACGGAACCGGACCCTATTGGACATGGTACGTTCCATGATGAGTAACGCTGAGTTACCACGATCATTCTGGGGATATGCACTAGAATCAGCTGCTTACCTTTTGAACCGAGTTCCAACTAAGACTGTGCCTACCACACCATATCAGATGTGGTGTGGGAAGAAACCCTATCTTAAGCACATTAAGACATGGGGATGTCCAGCTTTTGTCAAAAAGCAGCATGCGGACAAACTCGAGGCACGCTAAGTACAGTGCAAGTTTGTGGGATATCCAAAGAACTCCAAGGGATATTTCTTCTATTGCGAAGAGGAACAAAAGGTTTTTGTTTCTCGTCATGCCCACTTCTTGGAAACTGAGTTTTTGGAAAATCAGATAAGTGGGAGCGCAATAGAACTGGAAGAAATTCCAGAACCGCGAGCTATTACTGAAAGCTTAGTAGAACCAGAGGGTTCGAAAGATCAGGACATTCCTGCGCCGCTCCGTAGGAGTAGTAGGCAGTCCCATCCGCCCGAGAGATACTACGGTTTTCTCATAGACGGGGATAGAGAGGATTGCATCATTGATAGTGATGAGCCGACTAGCTTCCAGCAGGCCATTCAGAGCGTTGACTCGGTAAAATGGCTGGATGCAATGCGGACCGAAATGGAGTCCATGTACACCAACAAAGTATGGACATTGGACGTTGCTCCAGATGGGGTAAAACCCGTAGGATGCAAGTGGATCTTCAAAAGGAAGATTGGTGTAGATGGACAGGTTGAGACCTATAAGGCTAGACTTGTTGCAAAGGGTTTTCGTCAAAGACCTGGTTTGGACTATGACGAAACCTTTTCTCCAGTGGCTATACTGAAATCCATTCGGATCCTTCTTGCTATTGCTGCCTTCCACGATTATGAGATTTGGCAGATGGACGTAAAGACCGCTTTTCTAAATGGAAATTTAGAGAAGTGTGTCTATATGGACCAGCCAGAGGGTTTCATTCAGAGTGGGAGCAGCGGAAAGGTGTGCAAGTTTCTTAAGTCCATCTATGGACTAAAGCAGGTATCGCGGAGTTGGAACATATGTTTTGATGAGACGGTCAAAGAATTTGGCTTTATCAAAAATCCAGATGAACCGTGCATCTATAGTAGATTTGTAGCAAGAACTGTCGTATTCCTCGTTTTATACGTGGATGACATTCTCTTAATAAGAAATGACATTCCTATGCTACAATCTGTCAAAGGGTTCTTGTCACACAGGTTCTCCAAGAAAGACCTGGGTGATGCCTCTTACATTCTGGGGATCCGGATCTTTCGTGACAGATCCAAAAGGATATTAGGACTTTCACAGTCCAGGTACATCGACACCATACTGAAAAGATTCAGTATGGAAGATTCCAAGCGCGGTAATCTACCGGCTTGTCACGGGATCACCCTCTCCAAAGAGATGTCTCCCAAGACTGATTTGGAAAGGGATCGCTTGTCTATTATACCCTACGCTTCTGCGGTAGGCTCTATAATGTATACTATGTTGTGTACCAGACCAGATGTAGCTTATGCACTGAGTGTGGTAAGCCGGTATCAGTCAAACCCTGGGAAGAAGCACTAGATAGCGGTAAAGAACATTCTCAAGCACCTGAGAAGGACTAAGGAGATGTTCTTGGTGTATGGCGGAAAAGACCTCCAGATCGAGGCCTTTGCTGACTCCAGCTTCCAAAGTGACAAGGATAATTCCAAGTCCATGTCGGGTTATGTCTTTACCCTCAATGGAGGGGCGGTGTGTTGGAAGAGTTCCAAACAGGAAACCGTTGCTGACTCGACGATGGAAGCGGGATATATCGCTGCTGCAGATGCCGCAAAAGAAGCTGTCTGGATAAGGAAGTTCTTGACAGAACTTCAGGTGGTTCCATCCATTGTTGATCCAATACCTCTGTATTGCGACAACAAAGGGGCTATAGCTTTAGCGAAGGAACCCAGGTCTCATCAGAAGTCCAGACACATCTTGAGGCGGTATCACCTGATCAGGGAGATCATGGGTCGCCAGGAGATCGAGGTTCGGAGAGTTGCTATGGAAGATAACACTGCTGATCCATTCACGAAGGCCTTATCCCAGACTCAGTTCGAGCGGCTGATCGAGATGATAGGTCTTCGATACGCCAGTACATGGCCTTAGTGCAAGTGGGAGATTGTTAGTGTATATGCCCTAGAGACCATTACTGTATCATACTAGTTTGTATATTACTTAATGGAAGCTTGGGATATTCACCTTGTATAGACAATCTTGCTCAAAATAGTAGTATGCTACTTGGTTTGTTTCTACTTTAATGTGTACATGTGTTTCTTTTCAGTATATCACCTATACACATTAGTGGAGCCCTTAGGATCTTTGCTTGATTACCAGCGTTGTGATAGCAGTCACACTCGTGGGGGCTGGGTAATCCACAAGCACATCCTTATGCAGGTCCCTAGTCATAGGACTATCGAGACAGGGCATCGATACTCCGGAGTAGACTAGCGTATGCGCTTCTCATCCCAGCAGGGGAGACGATCTGTCGCACAGCCGTCAGTACGTCGTACTTGAGATTGTATGCGGGTGCTCGTTAGGTTACAAGTACACTGGACAGGACTCGTCGGGAACTGTTGGTTGGTACTATACCTATCGTCGGTTATCAGTTCCCAGGTGACATGAGTACAGCTTAGTCCACTGACTTGACACTGTCACTTCGCCTCGAGTGTGTTCCCACTGTACTTAGATTACTACCCTACCACGGCTTAAAGGAGTCATGCAAACAGGTAGTAGTTGGGTGCAGTCCAGAAGCACTTGGAGGCAGTGATGGTTAGACAGTATTCGTCTCTCCCTGTATTGGGGGTTGATATCACGCTGTGTCTAGGAGAGCCATTACACAAAGTCCCTGGCCAGGGCAAGCGAGATATACTGGTAGGTTTCCAGTGTTATCTTAGGGTGTTCTGGGCTACACTCCGACACGACTTGTACCGCTATTAGGGGACTGACGTTTACCACCCCCTAGGCCCGCCATGCAATATTCTCAGACGAACAGACCGGACTATAACAGATTGTCACATTCAGGCTCAGTAGGAGTTCTGATGGGTTTCACCTCGTCCGTCTTCTTATCGGCATCTACCTGGAGGCCGTTACGCACAGCTAGTGCCGCTTGCGGTCTGTAGTTAAACCCACTGCCAGCGTAGTGTCGAGTCTTTAGAGTCCCACACAGAGAGTTATTCGCCTTTTGGCAAAAGAGTAGAGGTCGCATGGTTTTGCGACAGGGTTCGGTCACATCCGTGCACTTGTGCACGTTTAGTGTCCGGGCAGTTATCACTAGCGGGCTTTAGTTTAAGCCAGATCCTAGTGTACGTTTTGGGATTGGTTTTATCTCGTTTGTATTCGTGTTCCTCGGAACGCGGATGCGGGTGTGTATGCACGGTTGACAAAGAGACAGAGGCAGAGGATTCTCATTAGGGTTGTTGACTGTTGACTTTTGCTAAACCCTAATGAGAATAAGAAATATGATTAATGATAATATTAATTAAGTATTATTATGCCATGGTTGGGTTGAAAGGTTGACTTTGTTGACTTGTTGACTTTGTTGACCGGTTGACTAGGTTGGACTTGTTGACCATCATCATTACAATGGCTATCATTTCATGGCAAAGACTTTTTCTTGCTTGTTATACTTTACAAAATGAGTGCATGAAATGATATTGCCATTTGATATGATATGAACCATCACATAATACTCAATTATTATTATTGGTTATGATTATTTTGGATTATGAGAGCAAGAGTGAGAAAAGTCTTGCTCATTCTATCATTCTCATTCTCTCTCATCCTCAAGCTCTCCCTCTTCCTCTTGCTCTCTCTCTAGTTCATGGTTCCATTGTCTCATGTGTTGAGAAGAAAGAATCATAGAGATAAAACCCAAAACACTTCTCTACCCATCCTAGTATACAAGGTCTAGCAAACCAAGTGTTCTAGTTTCCTCAAGATTGAGGTTGAAGCCAAAGGTAGAAGCTTTCGGGTGGATCCATCTTCGGCACAAAGAGACAACGAGGAGAGAACCATCCGACCACCACAAGGAGTCCAAGAGAAGGAGTTCAAGTTAAGGTATAACCCCCTAACCGAGTAGGTAAAACTCCTAGTTAGGTTGTTAGATAGTTGTTTAACAAAGATCCGTTTTTGAGTCCATGTTACCACCCAAAGAAAAATCGTTTTTCATCATTTCCGAAACCCCAAAGAACCGGGGACGGGTAACGTGTACTTACAGTTTTACTTGTTATCATGTATCACTAATAAATGAGATAAATCCCATACGATCTTTGCATGACTACTAAAATTATGATAAGGATCATACTAGTGGGGTCTGGCATTCCATAAGCACATCCTTAAATATCCCTAGTCGTAGTCTTATCGAGACTAGGCATCGGTACTCCAGTTTAGATCGGCGTATATGTTTCTTGACCCCGACCGGGACGATGGTTGATCCCATGGCCATTGGTGTTTGACACCGAAGATTGTATACAGGTGCTCATTGGGAATGAGTTTCACTGGACGAACTCACCGAGAACTCCTAGTTGGTATTATACCGATTGTCAGATAGAAGTTCTCTGGTGACATGAGTACAGGGTAGTCCTTAGACCTGAGATCGTCATTTTCCTTGTGTGTGTGTAGGGTTCCTAGGCACACTAGTGAAGGTTCATATAGCATCAAACATGCCCGGATAAAAATTTAGACATGCCGAACAACCCAAAGACAGGATCTTTGCTAGATAATTAGGGTTAAGCATGCAAGATAACAAATTTTTATCTAAGTGTGAGGGATTACAACCTTTGTAGTCCGCTCCTTCGCTTCACTAGCTCCGAGTAGAAGTCCCTTTGCCGCGATCCACGATCTCCCGGACTCAAGAGAGGCTCCACGACTCGAACGATCCATGCTAGCTTGAAGTGTTCCAAATCTCCGATGATCTACGTTGAAGTTTCAATAACTCAAGCTTTCTCACTCTAAAGAGATGAACACACTAATCTCATGGGCTAGATGAGATGAGGATGAGAGAGTAGTATTTATGCTTTCTTTTTAAATTATTTTCTCATAATTTATCATCACAAAATGAATTTCTAGTGAGCTCAAAATCAAGAGAGAAGAAGATGATAATGGAAATGATAATTCCTTTTGTGATGAATAGAAAAGAAATCTATATGATTGATATATCAACCATGGTCAAGGATGAGTGGCTAATAGTTTGTAGAGAATAAACTAGAGTTAGGGTTTGGTTAGGTTTAGAAATGAGTCGCCAAGAAATATCAACCATAATATCTTAAACTTGACAAAAGGAAAAGTTTCTAGAATGTGCAAGAAGAAGCTAACCCTAATCAAACCCTAATCCCATTTAATCATCCTTAAACATGTTTAATAACAAATCATATCATGTCACAATAATATATATCACATATATATTATATATTTGCAACAAAAGAAAATAATACAATTAACATATATCGCATATATATCAATGTATTAATCCGGTGAGAAAATGAAATAATAAAGCGAGCCAATATTAGATAATGTAATAATATATCATATATATATTATTATACATTAAATCATCGAATCAACACTTGATCCGACGATCCGGCTATATCGAATATAACCGACTAATATACCATGTACCGATTCATCGAATCAACACTTGATTTGATGTCCCGGTTCATATCTAAATATCTCAAGAATATAATACGGTATCTCATATCGCATTATCCTCGGTCCTGCACATATCACATATGTGCCTCTACTCCGTTTCGCCTGAGCCAAGAAACCTCTGTGTAGGACTCTAAAGAATCGTCAATACGCCGGTAGCAGGTGATGATCATATCAAACACCCACAAGCTGCAAGCGGTCAGCTAAACGTAACAGCCACCCAGGTATTGAGCGATCAGAAGATCAACAAGCTAGCCTGTGCGTTCTCCTGTGAATCCAATCAGTAACACTCCCGTACAGTCCGGTCTGTTCGTCTGATATGTCGCATATCAAGTCTAGGGGTGGTAAACGTCAGACCCCAGTAACCGATAAGTCATGTCGATGTGTGGCTCATAACGGGTCGAGAAACTACTAGTAACACTTACCAGTAAATCTCTATATCAGCCCTGGCCAGAGATTTCCAGTTATAGCCAATCGAACACAGCACAACATCAACTCCCTATACCGGGAGAGACGAATCCCCTCCTATCGCTCATTGCCTCCATGTGATTCGGGACTGTACCCAAAAGCCACCGTTTTGCACGCCTTCTTGGACGTGGTAAGGTGGAAATCAAAGCACGGTGGGAATCACACAAGACTCTATGACGATCTCGGGTCTACAGACTACCCTGTACCAGTGTCACCGGAGAACTGCCATCTGACATGTGGTATATCACCATCTGGGAGTTCTCGGCGAGTCCGTCCAATGTACCTAGTCTCAACTGAGCACCCGTACACCATCTCTGATGTCAAACACCGATGGATATGGGATCATCCATCGCCCATCATATGGGTCAAGATGTGTATATGCTAGTCTACTCTGGTGTATCGATGCCCTGTCTCGATATACCCTCGACTAGGAACAGTTATAGGATGTACTCATCAACCACCATGGCCCCACTAGTATGATCTCATCATAGTCCCAGTAGTCGAGTACAGATCCTAAGGGCTTTATCAACATGTGAGAGAAAAACAGTAAACCAATACAAGTCAACATGTTAAGATAAAGTGAAACCAAATAGCATACTATCATGACGAGCAAGAAAGTCATCTCTATATATATCCAAGCATCCATTATAATATACATCATATGTACAACAATGGCCTCTAGGGCATATACATAACTAACAATCTCCCACTTGCACTAAGGCCAGCTGCTGTAGTATCTCATACCTAGCATCCCGAATAATCTCTCAAACTGCATCTGGGGAATAGCCTTCGTGAATGGATCCGCAGTGTTATCCTTCATATCTACTCTCCTGACCTCGATCTCCCGGCGATCAACTATCTCCCTGATCAGGTGATACCGCCTCAGAATATGTCTGGACTTCTGATGGGATCTGGGTTCCTTGGCCAAAGCCACAGCTCCATTATTATCGCAATACAAAGGTATTGGATGCTCAATAGATGGAACCACACCAAGTTCATTAATGAACTTCTTGATCCAGACAGCCTCTTTGGCAGCATCGTTGGCAGCGATGTATTCAGCCTCCATCGTCGAGTCTGCAACGGTATCCTGTTTGGAACTCTTCCAACATACCGCCCCTCCATTGAGGGTAAAGACAAATCCCGAGTGCGACTTAGAGTCGTCCTTATCACTTTGGAAGCTGGAATCGGTAAAGGACTCCACCTGGAGATCTTCGTTACCATACACCAAGAACATCTCCTTAGTCCTTCGCAAGTACTTGAGAATGTTCTTCACAGCTGTCCAGTGACTCTCTCCAGGATCTGCTTGATACCGACTCACTACACTTAGTGAGTATGCTACATCGGGTCTGGTACATAGCATCGCATACATGATAGAGCCTACTGCCGAAGCATAGGGTATCCCTTGCATGCGAGCTCCCTCCAAATCAGTCTTGGGAGACATCTCTTTGGAGAGAGTGAGTCCAGAGATCGTGGGTTGGTTTCCACGCTTGGATTCTTCCATACTAAACCTCTTTAGTATGGTGTCAATGTACCTGGATTGGGACAATCCCAGTATCCGTTTAGATCTATCTCTATAGATCATGATTCCCAATATGCAGGAGGCATCACCTAGATCTTTCATTGAGAATCTCTGTGATAAGAAGAGCTTGACTGATTGCAGCATAGGAATATCATTTCCTATCAAGAGTATGTCATCCACGTACAATACGAGGAAGACAACCTTACCCTCTGCTACCTTCTTATAGATACAAGGTTCATTTATATTTTTGATGAAGTCAAACTCTTTGACTACAACATCAAAACAGATGTTCCAACTCCGCGATACTTGCTTTAACCCATAAATGGATTTAAGCAGCTTGCACACCTTTCCGCTGCTCCCACTATCTACGAAGCCCTCTGGATGAGTCATGTACACGCTCTCTTCTAAATCACCGTTTAGAAAGGCGGTCTTAACATCCATTTGCCAGATTTCATAGTCATAGTATGCAGCAATGGCAAGTAAGATCCGGATGGACTTAAGCATAGCCACTGGAGAAAAGGTTTCGTCATAATCCACACCTGGTCGTTGACGAAAACCCTTTGCTACAAGTCTAGCTTTGAAAGTCTCAACTTTTCCATCTACACCAAATTTCCTTTTAAAAATCCACTTGCTCCCAATGGGTTTTACCCCTTCAGGAGCATTTTCCAAAATCCATACTTTATTGGTGTACATGGATTCCATCTCAGATCGCATTGCATCCAGCCATTTCACAGAGTCACCACTCGTGATGGCCTGCTCGAAACTAGTCGGGTCATCATCTTCCATGATGCAATCCTCGCTTCTACCATCAATGAGAAAACCGTAGTATCTCTCAGGTGGATGAGAAACCCTACTAGATCGGCGGAGAGGCTGAGGTTCGTCGGGTACTACTGAATCCTCTGGTTCAACCAAGTCTTCTGTTATAGTTTGTGTTGCTAGAACCTCTTCCAGTTCTACCTCAATGCCACTAATCTGTTTCATAAGAAAACCTTTTTCTAAGAAAGTGGCATGTCGAGAAACAAACACCTTTTGTTCCTCGGGGTGGTAGAAGATATACCCTTGTGAATTTTTGGGATATCCTACAAACTTACATAAGACTGATCTTGCCTCGAGTTTGTCCGGATTTTGTCTTTTGACATAGGCTGGACAACCCCATATCTTAACATACTTAAGAGATGGTCTCTTCCCTTTCCATATCTCATATGGAGTAGTAGGCACTGATTTGGTAGGAACCATATTCAATAGGTGTATGGCTGTCTCAAGCGCATACCCCCAGAAGGAAATAGGTAACTCAGCTGTACTCATCATTGAACGCACCATATCTAATAGGGTGCGATTCCTTCGCTCCGATACACCGTTGTGCTGTGGTGTATAAGGAGGAGTAAGCTGAGAGAGAATCCCATTCTCTTTTAGATAATCTAGGAACTCACTGCTTAAGTATTCACCTCCTCGATCAGATCGAAGAATCTTAATACTTTTGCCCGTTTGGTTCTCTACTTCGTGCTTATATTCTCTGAATTTCTCAAAAGCTTCAGACTTGTGTTTTATCAGAAACAAATGTCCGTATCTAGAGAGATCGTCAGTGAATGTAATGAAGTAGGAAGAACCGTTCCTGGCATGCGTAGACATGGGACCACATACATCACTATGTATCAGTCCTAAGAGTTCAGTAACTCTTTCTCCGTGTCCACTAAACGGAGCTTTGGTCATTTTTCCTTTGAGACATGAATGGCAAGTATCATAAGATGATAATTCGAACGAATTCAAATAACCATCCTTATGTAACTTAGCCAGTCGTGTCGTATTGATATGACCAAGTCTACAATGCCACAAGTAGGATTCGTTCATATCTGAACTTTTCCTCTTGTGTGTATTTTGTATATTCAGGACTGTATTCTGATTCAGAATGAATATGCCATTATGTAACGAGCCTGATGCGATCAACTTTTGATCTAGGAATATGTTTATAACATTATCCTTTACTACAAAATTATATCCTTCTTTACTTAATAAAGAAACTGATATAATATTGCACATCATGTTCGGTATATAATAGCACTCATTTAGAATCAGTGTATTACGATTTGGTAATACAAGGTGATATTCGCCAACTGCTTTGGCTATAATACTTGCACCGTTCCCTACTTGAACGGAATGATCACCTTTTCCCAGTTCTCTACCTTTTCGTAGCCCATGTAACAATTTACATATGTGGGATCCTGATCCGGTATCTAATACCCAGGACGTAGGGTGAACTGAGAAACGGTTCTCAATAACTAACACACCCGAAGAAGATGCATCAACATGCATGTTCTTTTGGGCGACGTGAGAATCCAGATATTCTCATGTTTCCTGTTCTGTCTTATAACTCTTATAAGAAAGAACGGGTCTAACGTTCCCTTGCTCAGTACAATAATCAGGTTCAGTCAATACATCCATATTATTATCTTGATTATGGCCTGACATGGTCGCTACCTGGAGAGAGAGAGAAGAAAACACTTTAGCGTATGCTCTTGCAAGATTAGATTGGTTATTATCTTATCTAATCAGGATGTCTCCCACTGTTTTTATCAAATCTTCCTTCAAACCCTAAAAGGTAAGATTAGCCGGGATTAATTACACCCTACAATTTCGTCAATCTTTCAGCCAGATCAGTGTCGGTACTTTGAGGGAGGTTCCCCGTGCTTTCGCACGGACCTAATTAAAGTAAACCTCGTTTTCCCAGAGGCATAACCCCGTTAACACTTTTCTAGACACCTACTTAATCGGCTAATTGTCCTGTGTAAAACTCTCGCAGGAGTAACTCTTACTCGCAGTGGGTATCGGGATCCAACTATCTCATAGGAGGTATGCAATCTCATTGCAAATTTCAACACTTGAAATTCCCGATAATATTTTTACCCCTAGTGTTCTATGACCTTGACGAATGCCAAACAACCCATAGTCCACTAGTCAAGTTCAACCCGTACATTTCTTGATTGAACTAAACCCACCCGCACGACCCTTGACGAATGCCAAACAACGCCGTACGAATACCCTAATCCAATCTGCATCATATGCATAAGCAGATAAATACTAGTTAGCTACCGTACACTACGCCTTGACGAATGCCAAACTACCATAGCACGAATACTAAGTAGTACTTATCTGAAATGACGGAGGGCTACGCAGGTTTTTCAGAAAACCCTGAGCGTAATGAACTTGATATCGTCGTAGAATCGAGTAGTTTTTGAAAAGGAGTGTTTTTTAGGCTTTTCTTAGTTTCGCTAAAGGGGTCACTCCCGGTGAAGGGATCGTCGGCCCTTTCCTCATCGAATAAGGTGCAGGATATATCATATATACCGCTGTATAAAGCAAAACTCTAAAAGCAATCAAAAGACAAACCGAGTTTTGTAGCATCTGCCAGTTTCGCTAAAGAGGTCACTCCCGGTGAAGGGATCTCGGCTCTTTCCTCATCGAAAAAGGTGCAGGATATATCATATATACCGCTGTGCAAAGCAAAACTGTAGCTACCCTTTTTATAAAGTTTTGATTCTACAACATCTTTAGGTTTCTTTTCTTTTTATTAATCTCATTAATAAAATCCCATCAGCTTATACTTCCTAAGGATTACAGAAGAAACGAAAGCAGTAATATTTATATATCAGCATATATATATAGTATAAGCATTCGTCTCAGGCAGTAATATGATCTCATCACAGAACATTGCAGCAGAAGAACATATATGAAATATTGGATATACTAGGACGTCCGTGTTTTCAATACGAGCCTGTATAAAACACGGATTCCACGGTCGCGACGAATAGCCAAACCCACATCCCAAGACCCCTATGAGAGCGGCAAGTAACACTGCCAATTCTAGGGTTAGGAG
This sequence comes from Agapanthus africanus, assembly GCA_030015575.1. Lineage (NCBI taxonomy): Eukaryota > Viridiplantae > Streptophyta > Magnoliopsida > Asparagales > Amaryllidaceae > Agapanthus > Agapanthus africanus. Next base: position 727,310,695 of record CM057339.1, read on the forward strand.
ACCCGGTCTCGACTCCTCGAGATGGCCTCCCACTGGACCCTAGAACCCGGTTACTTGTGCTCCCCTCCTTGGGTCTACCTAATGCGGAAAAGTAAATAATATACAACGGTGACATCATCCGCAACCTGGAAGTGCCCCAATAAAAGAATATTACATTACAAATGAATTTTACATGAATGAAAATAAAAACCCTCATCTCACATAAAACCCCGGCTATTCAGAACGCGACGATCCAATATAATATATCACAGCAACACATAATATCACATATCATCAACGTAAGTAAATATGCGCATCCCAATTGTCGTTGACATATAGCAACGAAACCGGCGATATCACATATTACACTTACGGTCACAGAAAAGAAAGTGTAAAACTACAACATTTGGAATCCACAATCACTTTAGACATCGTAAATCCGAAATATCACATACTTCGCATTTCATGCCTAACTCTATGAATTCCACATATTGTATCACATTCCAGATAAATAGACAGTATTAAACTTTTCGAACAGATAATCAAATACCCAAAATTTCCTAAAGTGCTCAACACTTGAGCGAAGTTCAAATAATCCCAGAATATGTCACAGTACCAGTGATCCAACCGTAGAAGGGTCAAGCCAACGCCTCACATGTGGCACGCCGTACTGCCCAAAACCCGAAGGTTCAAAAGGCAGTTCAAGACGGTCACATAATCGAGTTAAGGTTTGTTGTCTTCTAGAGGGTCCACCGCTTAACTTGTACAATTTTTCCGAAAGATTTAAACCCGATAAAAATTCAACACTTGAAAGTTTGCCGTGCCGGGAAAAAGTGAGTTAATGATATTCGTTCAAATAGTTTAACAGTTTCTAAATATCCGGAAATAAAAACGAATTTAAATTTTCCGATCGAATATACGATTACAAAATAAACCCCAGATTAAACAACACTTGAATCACTTTTAAAAATACCCAGAAGCATCAACAAGCACCTACGGATAATACCATGAAGCCACGTGTCACAATCCCATAAATCGGCCGCGGAACCGCCGCGGGAAGCAGGTTCCCGCCGCGGTTTAGTGGAGTTGTGGGCCCGTGTTTCATGGTAATTCTTATAATTCCCTACTGATTTTTTTAGGTATTTTTAATTCAGAAAAATCCCAGATTTTGAAAAATTTCCAGAGAGGGGGTTATTTTCGTCGGTTCGGGTTCGATCGGAGTTTTAACTTCGTAAACACATCGCCTAATGCTCTAGCTAGGCTCTGATACCACTGTAGGGTTCCTAGGCACACTAGTGAAGGTTCATATAGCATCAAACATGCCCGGATAAAAATTTAGACGTGCCGAACAACCCAAAGACAGGATCTTTGCTAGATAATTAGGGTTAAGCATGCAAGATAACAACTTTTTATCTAAGTGTGAGGGATTACAACCTTTGTAGTCCGCTCCTTCGCTTCACTAGCTCCGAGTAGAAGTCCCTTTGCCGCGATCCACGATCTCCCGGACTCAAAAGAGGCTCCACGACTCGAACGATCCATGCTAGCTTGAAGTGTTCCAAATCTCCGATGATCTACGTCGAAGTTTCAATAACTCAAGCTTTCTCACTCTAAAGAGATGAACACACTAATCTCATGGGCTAGATGAGATGAGATGAGGATGAGAGAGTAGTATTTATGCTTTCTTTTTAAATCATTTTCTCATAATTTATCATCACAAAATGAATTTCTAGTGAGCTCAAAATCAAGAGAGAAAAGATGATAATGGAAATGATAATTCCTTTTGTGATGAATAGATAGAAATCTATATGATTGATATATCAACCATGGTCAAGGATGAGTGGCTAATAGTTTGTAGAGAATAAACTAGAGTTAGGGTTTGGTTAGGTTTAGAAATGAGTCACCAAGAAATATCAACCATAATATCTTAAACTTGACAAAAGGAAAAGTTTCTAGAATGTGCAAGAAGAAGCTAACCCTAATCAAACCCTAATCCCATTTAATCATCCTTAAACATGTTTAATAACAAATCATATCATGTCACAATAATATATATCACATATATATTATATATTTGCAACAAAAGAAAATAATACAATTAACATATATCGCATATATATCAATGTATTAATCCGGTGAGAAAATGAAATAATAAAGCGAGCCAATATTAGATAATGTAATAATATATCATATATATATTATTATACATTAAATCATCGAATCAACACTTGATCCGACGATCCGGCTATATCGAATATAACCGACTAATATACCATGTACCGATTCATCGAATCAACACTTGATTTGATGTCCCGGTTCATATCTAAATATCGCAAAAATATAATACGGTATCTCATATCGCATTATCCTCGGTCCTGCACATATCATATATGTGCCTCTACTCCGTTTCGCCTGAGCCAAGAAACCTCTGTGTAGGACTCTAAAGAATCGTCAATACGCCGGTAGCAGGTGATGATCATATCAAACACCCACAAGCTGCAAGCGGTCAGCTAAACGTAACAGCCACCCAGGTATTGAGCGATCAGAAGATCAACAAGCTAGCCTGTGCGTTCTCCTGTGAATCCAATCAATAACACTCCCGTACAGTCCGGTCTGTTCGTCTGATATGTCGCATATCAAGTCTAGGGGGTGGTAAACGTCAGACCCCAGTAACCGATAAGTCGTGTCGATGTGTGGCTCATAACGGGTCGAGAAACTATTAGTAACACTTACCAGTAAATCTCTATATCAGCCCTGGCCAGAGATTTCCAGTTATAGCCAATCGAACACAGCACAACATCAACTCCCTATACCGGGAGAGACGAATCCCCTCATATCGCTCATTGCCTCCATGTGATTCGGGACTGTACCCAAAAGTCACCGTTTTGCACGCCCTCTTGGACGTGGTAAGGTGGAAATCAAAGCACGGTGGGAATCACACAAGACTCTATGACGATCTCGGGTCTACAGACTACCCTGTACCAGTGTCACCGGAGAACTGCCATCTGACGTGTGGTATATCACCATCTGGGAGTTCTCGGCGAGTCTGTCCAGTGTACCCAGTCTCCACTGAGCACCCGTACACCATCTCTGATGTCAAACACCGATGGATATGGGATCATCCATCGCCCATCATATGGGTCAAGATGCGTATACGCTAGTCTACTCTGGTGTATCGATGCCCTGTCTCGATATACCCTCGACTAGGAACAGTTATAGGATGTACTCATCGACTACCATGGCCCCACTAGTATGATCTCATCATAGTCCCAGTAGTCGAGTACAGATCCTAAGGGCTTTATCAACATGTGAGAGAAAAACAGTAAACCAATACAAGTCAACATGTTAAGATAAAGTGAAACCAAATAACATACTATCATGACGAGCAAGAAAGTCATCTCTATTTATATCCAAGCATCCATTATAATATACATCATATGTACAACAATGGCCTCTAGGGCATATACATAACTAACAGTGTGTTCCTACTATACTTTGATTACTACACTACCACGGCTTTACTGAGTCATGCAAACAGGTTTTTGTTGGGTATAGTCCCGAAACACATGGATGCAGTGAGCGGCCGAAGGGATTCGACTCTCCCGGTATAGAGAGTTGATGTTGCACTGTACAGGACATGACTATAACCAAAATTCCATGGCCATGGCGAGTGAGATAAGCTAATTGGTGTTATCAGTTATATCTCTGGTGGTTATGAGTCCTTTGTCAGTATGACTTATCGGGTTATTAGGGGTATGACAAGTTCCACCCCCCGGACCCGGTATGCAACACTCTCAGACAAAGAGGATAGGCTCTGATTGTGTTCGGACAGGTTTGCTTGTCGGCCTTTCTTTTGATCAATACCTAGGTAGTTGTTACGTGCAGCTAGTACCGCTGACGTACTTGTGAGTTGACAGATATGATTCTAACTTACTGCCAGCGTATTGATTGAGTCTTTAGAGTCACACGCAGAGGTTTTTCCCACTCAGGAGAAACGATGTAGTTTGCGTATGGGGATACATGCGGGAGTTCGATTATATGTGATAATCGAACGTTTTAAACCGAATTATTAAATCATGTGATGATTTAATAATATTATATATATTTGATATATATATATATATATGATATATATATATATATATATATATATATATTCTAGTATTATGTACACTTTAAATTTTTTTCTTTCATTTGCTATTCGTATTTTTATACAAATATGGGTATATGTATATGATACATATACAAGGTGATATATTGTATATATATATAGATATATATAAATATATTTTTTTGTGAACATATAGAAGGAAGCACCTTATTTAGTTTTTATTTTTTAAAAAATGAAAAATGAAATTAGGTGTAAAGAGCAATGTAGAGAGGCATGGCATTGATTATTTAATTTGAAGAATAGGATTTATATGATATTGTTGATATTTTCCAAATAAATTAATTCAAGCATGCCTTCTCTTTAATCTCTTCTTCTCTTCTTCTTCTTCCTCCTTGCTCACTAGAGTTTGGACATGGTGATAGAAGAGAGTGGAAATAATTAGAGTGCTAACTACATTCCTAATCTAATTTCTTAGCAACCTATTAGATTAGGTTTCCTCACTTGATGACTTCATTAGTGGAGATGGAGCTTACTTTAGGGTTTCCTCAACGTGGATCATCTTCAGCATGGAGACCAGCTTGCAAACTCGATTGGAATGGCGACGAAGTCTAGCATGAATCTTCCATAATTGGATGGATATACTACAAAGATTGTAGCTCCTCTTGCTCCCTTGTTGTTTCTTGGTTTTTCTTTTAGTTGTAAATGAAATGATCTTGTGATGGCTAATTGATGCTAAGTATTATAAAATTTTGATTATTCATTCTGCCACGGTCCATAAATGTTGCAATCCTGGCATCATTAGCTAACAGATTTGGTAGAATCTTAAGATTCGATAGTTCCGGACGAACCTCAGCCACTCCACAGATCTAGTAGGCATTCTTATCCACACGAGAGATACAACGATTTTCTCATAGACGAGAATCGAGAGAATTGCATCATGGAAGATAATGGGCCTACTAGTTTTCAGCAGGCCATTTCCAGTAGGGACTCTATGAAATGGCCGGATGTTATGCGATCCGAAATAAAGTCCATGTACACCAACAAAGTATGGACTTTGGACATTGCTCCTCAAGGGGTAAAACCTGTTAGATACAAGTGGATCTTCAAAAAGAAGATAGATGTAGATGGACAGGTGGAAACCTATAAGGCTAGACTTGTTGAAAAAGATTTTCGTCAAAGACCTGGTGTGGAGTATGACGAAATATTTTCTCCAGTAGCTATGCTAAAATCCATACAGATCCTACTTGCCATTACTGTCGTCCATGAATATGACATCTGGCAGATGGACGTAAAAACGACTTTTCTAAATGGCAGTTTAGAAGAGCGTGTTTATATGGATCAGCCAGAGGGCTTCGTAAACAGTGGGACTAGCGGGAAGGTATGCAAGTTACTTAAATCCATTTATGGATTAAAACAGGTATCGCGGAGTTGGAACATCTGCTTTGATGAGACGGTCAAAGAGTTTGACTACATCAAGAATGTAGATAAACTATGTATATATAAGAAGATTGTAGGAGGAGCTGTCATATTCCTCATATTGTATGTTGATGACATTCTCCTGATAGGAAATGATATTCCTATGCTACAATCAGTCAAACTTTTATTGTCACAAAGTTCTCCATGAAAGACCTGGGTGATACCTCCTATATTCTGGGGATTAAGATCTATAGGAATTGATCTAAGAGATTCTTGGGATTGTCACAGTCCAGATACATAGACATCATACTAAAAAGGTTTAGTATGGAAGATTCCAAGCATGGTAATTTATCTGTTTGTCATGGAATTACCCTCTCCAAAGAGATGTCTTTCAAGACTGATGAGGAGAGGGCTCGTATGAGCATTATACTCTATACTTCGGCAGTAAGTTCTATAATTTATGCAATGTTATGTACTAGACCAGATGTACCTTATGCACTTAGCTTGGTAAGAAGGTATCAATAAAACCCAGAGAAGAAGTATTAGACAATTATAAAGAACATTCTTAAATACCTGAGAAGGACTAAGGAGATGTTCTGGGTGTACGGTAATGGAGATCTCCAGATGAAGTCTTTTACCGATTCAAGCTTCCAAAGTGACAAGGATGACAGCAAGCATGTCTAGGGTTATGTGTTTACCTTCAATAGAGGGGCGGTCTGTTGGAAGAATTCAAACAAGATACCGTAGCAGACTCGACGATGGAGGATGAATACATTACTGCCAACGATACCGCTAAAGAAGCGGTCTCCATGAGAAAGTTCATTTCTGAACTTGAAGTGGTTCCGTCCATTGTTGATCTAATACCTTTGTATTATGATAATAATGGGGCTATAGCGTTGGTAAAGGAGCCACAGTCCCATCAGCAATCCAGACACATCTTGAGACGGTATCACCTGATTAGGGAGATCATAGATCATCAGGAGATCGAGATTTAGAAAGTAGATAGAAAAGACAACATGACGAATCCATTCACCAAGCTCATTCCTCAAGCGCGGTTTGAGTGGGTATTTGAGATGTTGGGTATGCGATACGCCAATAACCGGCCTTAGTGCAAGTGGGAGATTGTTGGATATGTATGCCCTGGAGGCCATTATTGTATTGGATGTTGTGGATATATATATATATATATATATATATATATATATATATGACAGTATTACTTGATATGATAGTATGCTACTTGGTTTGACTTTATTTTAACATGTATATATATTTTACTTGTTATTACATATCGCTAATATATGTTGATAAAGCCCGTAGGATCCTTGCTTAACTACCAGCACTATGATGGCGATCATACTTATAGGGGCTGCGTAGTCAATAAGTACATCCTTAAAATATCCCTAGTCATAGGAGTATCGAGACTGGGTATCGGTACTCGAGAGTAGCCTGTTGTATACATTTTTTGACACCGACGAGGGGCAATGGATAGTCCCACAGCCATTGATGTACGACACCAAAGATTGTATGCAGGTGCTCATTAGGTTATGAGTAACACTGGACGGACTCATCGAGAACACCTAGATGGTATTATACCTATCGTCGGATAGTAGTTCTCTGGTAACATGAGTACATGGTAGTCTGTAGACCTGACATCGTCATTTGTCTCATGTGTGTTTCCACTGTACTTAGATTACTACCCTACCATGGCTATAAAGAGCCATGTAAACATGTTTTAGTTAAGCACATGGAAGCTGTGAGCGATAGAAGAGATTCGTTTTTTCCGGTATAGGGAGTTGATGTCGCGTGGTGCACAGTTGTCTACACCATAAGACCTTGACCAAGGAAGATAAGATTTACTGATAAGGTGATCAATAGTTTCTCGGTTTAGTCATGAGCCTGAAACCGGCATGACTTATTCGGTTATTGGGGTCTGACATCATCCACCCCCTAGAACCAGTATGCGACATTCTCAGACGAAGAGACCGAACTATACGGTAAATGTTACTTATAGGCTCAGATAAGGATACAGACAAGCTTTCTTTTCGACCTTCCTTTCGACAGATAGCTGGGTGGCCGTTACATACAGCTAGTGCCACTGTCATGCTTGTGGTTATGGATTTTATACAGTAACTCGCTGTCAGCGTATTGTCGAATTTTTAGAGTCTCACATAGAAAGTTTTCTAGCTCAGGCGAAACGATATAGTGTGCATATGGCGATACACACGGCGGTTCGATTAAATACGTGTATTTGATACATATACTTTAATCAAACGTTTTAATAATACTAGCCGGTTTGAAAGAGTCAAATTATTAAATCAAGTATTGATTTAATATCACTAGTATTATAATCTCTTTTGGTATTCGTATTTTAATACGAATACGGGTATGTGTATTTGATGCATATACGGGTGGGAGTGTGTATGTGTATTCTTATCCTTTTAGAGCTATGTAACAAGGATGCAGGCAAGTTTGTCTCCTTTAGGTGAGTGCCTATTCACCTCCTCATTTTAGAAGAAACTAGAATGAAAAAGAGAAGAGGATATATGTTCATTCTCTACTCTTTTTCTCTCTCTAGTTTTTTCACTTGAGTTCTAAAAGGAAAAGGAGAAGCAAAAGAGAAAGAGATAGCAAGAGATCTTCACTGCATCTTCTTCCTCATCACTTCTAGCAAAAGTGAGAGTAGGTTGCTTCACTTTAGTGTTCACTAGAGTGAAGCTTTGGCTTGGGCTAGGATTCCTTCGCGTAGATCATCTTCGACAAGGAGGATCGATTTCCAAGCTAGTTCCTGATGGACTTAGAGTTAAGCTAGGGGTATCTACGTACTCGCAGACACGCTACAAAGGTAGCCAGCACCTTTTAAACTCTAGTTTAGCTCTTGTTGTTTGCTAGTTTAGTGTTTGGTTCGATTTCTAGGGTTTTTTAGTTGCTGGTGCTTGTTTAAAAATCATTGTTTTCAATTCCGTCTTGACCGCAAGCCTAGCGGCGCGAGCACTAGGAACTTACAGATGATGATCGGTCCGAAGATGACGATGTCGAGAGAGAACGTTGCTGTTGATGGGGGTTCTCGTTATTTGAGTAGAGGAAGGAGAAGAGTAGGAGGAGATGGGTTTTCTCGAGTTGGGTTCTCAGGTGCGCGGGAAATCTCGGTGGAGAACAAGATGATGGAAGTGGACATGAGGAAGAGAAGAGAATAGGCGGCTAGGGTTTTTAGCATGAGAGCTTGGTGTTTATATAGGGATCTGTCAGTTATTTGAGAGAAAATATCACGCGAGATCTCAGGAATGAGATTAATTTAAGTTAAACTGGCTCAAATTTATGATGAGCCGTCTCAAAATAACAGAGAGGAAATATGATTTTCCAGGTGCATATTGAGTCGTCTCAAGGTAGACTTGAACCGTCTCACGAGTAGTTAGAGCCGGCTCAATTTAATCATGAGCCGTCGCTAAGGAATAGAGAAGAAGTAGTTTTCTAGAGGACTTAGGAGCCGTCTCTGGCACGTTTGAGCCGGCTCAAGCAAACAGAGAAGAAATAGATATTGAGAATGACTCCTGGACCATCTCAAACATTTATGAGCCGGCTCAGGCCGAGTTTTAAACTGATATTTGAGCTGATATGTCACTTGATACATTACATGAACATGGAATCAAACAATACATTCAAAAGATCATTTTATATGGATTTCAAGATACTTGGTGTTACACAAGGCTACTTAGATATGTTGATAAAGCCCGTAGGATCTTGCTTGACTACCAGCATTATGATGGTGATCATACTTGTGGGAGCTGGGTAGTCCATAAGCACATCCTTAAAAGGTCCCTAGTCGTGTGAGTATCGAGATTGGGCATCGATATTCCGGAGTAGAATAGTGTATATGTTTCTATACCCCGATGAGGGGCGATGGTGGTCCCGCAGCCATTGGTCTGATGCACCTAAGATCGTATACAGGTGCTCACTGGGTGTGAGTACACTGGACGGACTCGCCAAGAACTTCTAGATGGTACTATACCTATCGTCATATGGAAGTTCTCAGGTGATATGAGTATAGATTAGTATTTGGACCTGAGATCATCATTTGTTTCGTGTGAGTTCCCACTGTACTTTGATCACTACCCTACCACGGCTCTACTGAGTCGTGCAAACAGCTTTTGGTTGGGTACAGTCCCGAGCCACATGGAGGCAGTGAGTGATTGTTGGGGATTCATCTCTCCCGGTATAGGGAGTCGATATCGCACTATATTCGATTGGTCAGGACCATAAGATCTTGGCCAAGGCAATTGAGATTTACTGATAGGTTGATCAGTAGTTTCCCGGATTGATCCTGAGCCGCATCGGTACGAATTATCGGGTTATTAGGGTCTGACACTTACCACCCCCTAGACCCGATATGTGATACTCTTAGACGAAGAGGCCGGACGGTACGGAGATTGTCACGGATAGGCTCAGTAGGCATTCGGACGAGTTTGCTCGTCAGCCTTCCTTTTCGACAAGTACCTGGGTAGCTGTTACGTGCAGCTAGTACCACTGACGTGCTTGTGGTTAAACCCACTACCAGCGTACTGTCGAGTATTTAGAGTCCCACACATAGGGTTTCCCTGCTTCGAGCGAAACGATGTAGAGGCCGTATAGTTTTACGGCAGGATTCGATCATATACGTGTACTTGTACACGGATCATGATTCAGACGGATAATACTAGTGGGCTTTGGTTTAAGCCAAATCCTAGTATTATATTATTGGATTATCTTCGTCTCTTTGTATTCATATTTTTCGGAATACGGATACGGGTATGTATATACGGTGAGGGGTATTCTTTTAATTTGTGCAAGGATGCTTCTAGAAGGAGACACCTCATTTGTGTTTTAACCATTTTTGTTAAATGGTTAATGAGGTGGAGGATGAGGTGTTGATTGGTATTAAATAAAGCATGGCCACTTGGTGACTCACTTAGTGACTCATGGATGGCTATTGTAGCATGGTGGGTTAAAGATATTTTGGTTGAATTATTGGATGCTTGATATTTTCATCACACTTAGCCATTTTTCATACAATACTACTCACTACACTCTCATCTCTTCAAGCTTCCTTCTTCTTCCTCAACCCTAAATGTCTCATGTGTTGGGAAACCTATAGTATTTTGAGACAAATCAATCCATCATCACTCTCTACATCATCGAAGCTACTTAAATTAGCATATTAAGTACCCTAGTTACCTCGGTTTAGAGGTAGGAGCTCAAAATACACACTCTCGGGTGGATCATCTTTAATGCCAGGAGGCCGACGATCAAGCGTGATCCGTACGCTCTTCGAGGAGCTAAAAGAGAGGAGTGAAGACCCAAAGGACTTGAGCCTTTAGGTATAAACTTCTATCATGGTAGATAGAACTCCTTTACTTGCTAGTTAGGTTTATGGTAGATCCGGTGTATGTGTTCTTCTAGCGCCAGTTTAAATCGTAGAAAAAAAAATTGTTCTGCAAACGGCCATGGATGATGGTCAGGGCGTTAGTGTAACCCAACAAAAAGAACCATAGTCCCATCAGCAATCCAGACACATCTTGAGGCGGTATGATCAGAAGATCGTAGATCACCAGGGAATCAAGATTCGGAAAGTAAATACAAAAGACAACGCAGCGGATCCATTCACCAAGGCCATTCCTCAAGCGCAGTTCAAGCGGCTATTTGAGATGTTGGGTATGCGATATGCCAATAACCGGCCTTAGTGCAAGTGGGAGATTGTTGGATATGTATGCCCTGGAGGCCATTATTGTATTGAATGTTGTAGATATGTATATACAGGACAGTCTTGCTCGATATGATAGTATGATACTTGGTTTGACTTTATTTTAACATGTATATATGTTTTATTTGTTATTACATATCGCTAATATATGTTGATAAAGCCCGTAGGATTCTTACTTGACTACCAGCACTATGATGACGATCATACTTGTGGGGGCTGGGTAGTCAATAAGCAAATCATTCAAATGTCTCTAGTCGTAGGAGTATCGATATTGGGCATCGGTACTCCAGAGTATACTAGTATATACGTTTTTTGACCCCGACGAGGGGCAATGGATGGTCCCATAGCCATTGGTGTACGGCACCAAAAATTGTATATAGGTTCTCATTAGGTTATGAGTAAAACTGGATGAACTCGCCGAGAACTGCTAGATGGCATTATATCTATCGTCAGATAGGAGTTCTCTGGTGACATGAGTACAGGGTAGTCTGTAAACCTGACATCGTCATTTGTCTCATGTGTGTTCTCACTGTACTTAGATTACTACCCTACCACGGCTTTAAAGAGTCATGCAAATATGTTTTAGTTGGGTACAGTCCCGAGCACATGAAGGCTGTGAGCGATAGAAAGGATTTGTTTTTCCCGGTATAGGGAGTTGATGTCGCGCGGTGCGTAGTTGTCTATCGCCATAAGACCTTGACCAAGAAAGATGAGATTTACTGATAGGGTGATCAGTAGTTTCTCGGTTTGGTCATGAGCCCGAAACCGACATGACTTATCAGATTATTAGGGACCTGACATCATCCATCCCAAGACCCGGTATGCAACACTCTTAGATGAAGAGACCGGACTGTACGGTGAATGTCACTTATAGGCTCAAATAGGGATATGGACAAGCTATCTTTTCGACCTTCCTTTCGACAAATACCTGGGTGGCCGTTACATACAGCTAGTGCCACTGACATACTTATGGTTATAGATTTTATCTAATAACTCACTGCCAGCGTATTGTCGAATTTTTAAAGTCCCACATAGAAGGTTTTCTGGCTCAGGCGAAACGATGTAGTGTGCGTATGGCGATACGCACGGCAGTTCGATTAAACATGTATATTTGATACATGTACTTTAATCGGACATTTTAATAATACTAGCCGGTTTGAAAGATAGCCGGATTATTAAATCAAGTGTTGATTTAATATCACTAGTATTATAACCTCTTTTGGTATTCGTATTTTAATACGAATACGGGTATGTGCATTTGATGCATATACTGGTGGGTGGGGGTGTGTGTATTCTTATCCTTTTAAAGCTATGTAATGAGGATGCAGGCAAGTTTGTCTCCTTTAGGTGAGTGCCTATTCACCTCCTCATTTTAGAAGAAGCTAGAATGAAAAAGAGAAGAGGATATATGTTCATTCTCTACTCTTTTTCTCTCTCTAGTTTTTTCACTTGAGTTCTAAAAAGAAAAGAAAAGAAGAAGAGAGGGAGAAAGAAAGCAATAGATCTTCACTACATCTTCTTCCTCATCACTTCTAGCAAAAGTGAGAGAAATTTGCTTCACTTTAGTGTTCACTTGAGTGAAGCTTTAGCTTAGGCTGGGGTTCCTTCGCATGGATCATTTTCGGCAAGGATGATTGATTTCTAAGCTAGCTTTCGGTGGACTTGGAGTCAAGCTAAGGGTATCAACATACTCGTAGACACGCTACAAAGGTAGATAGCTCCTTTTAAACTCTAGTTTAGCTCTTATTGTTTGCTGGTTAAGTGTTTAGATCGATTTGTAGGGTTTTTTAGTTGCTAGTACTTATTTAAAAATCGTTGTTTTCAATTCAGCCTTGACCGCAGGTCTAACGGCGCGAGCACTAGGAACTTACAGATGATGATCAGCCCGAAGATGACGATGTCGAGAGAGAACGTTATTGTTGTTGGGGGTTCTCATTATTTCAGTAGAGGAAGGAGAAGAGCAGGCGGAGATGGGTTTTCTCGAGTTGGGTTCTCAAGTGCTCGGGGAATCTCGGTGGAGAACAAGATGATGGAGGTAGACATGAGGAAGAGAAGAGAATAGGCGGCTAGGGTTTTTAGAAGAGGGATCTAGGGTTTTTAGCATGAAGGCTTGGTGTTTATATAGGGATCTGTCGCTTATTTGAGAGAAAATATCAGACGAGATTTCCGGAATGCGATTAATTTAAGTTGAGCCTGCTCAAATTTATGATGAGCCGTCTCAAAACAACAGAGGGGAAATATGATTTTCCAGGTGCATATTGAGTCATCTCAAGGTAGACTTGACTTGTGTCACAAGTAGTTTGAGCCGGCTCAATTTCATCATGAGCCTTCTCTAAGGAATAGAGAAGAAGTAGTTATTCTAGAGGATTTAGAAGCCGTCTCTGACATGTTTGAGCCGGCTCAAGCAAACAGAGAAGAAATAGATATTGAGAATGACTCCTGAACTGTTTCAAACATTTATGAGCCAGCTAAGGCTGAGTTTTAAACTGATATTTGAGCTGATATGTCACTTGATACATTACATGAACATGGAATCAAATAATACATTCAAAAGATCAATTTATTGGGATTTCAAGATACTTGGTGTTACACAAGGCTACCTAGAATTTTCATGCAGGGAACAAAGGAACACTATTCAAGCAAGAAACCCATTCCAGGACAAGAAACAAAGAAAGCATAATTCCTTCCTCAAGAAAACCCAATATTAGATTCTAAGGTACACTTTCATATAAGTAGACCATATATATGTAAAATATATGACTCTTCATGACCATATCCATTATCTAAACGTTTTGGAATAAAATCACGAAGTGCTTCTCTGATAAATGGAGGGTTTAATGCAGCCTGGATCTTCTTCTTCTTTTGCGCAACTCGTACATGGATTTTGAACCAAGTTCGCAATGGATGCATGGAAATGAAAGCGATACTCTAATTCTTGAGGCCACAGGCATGATTTTATATTTTTGTATATAAATAGAAGGTTAATTTAATATCCTCAATATCATCATTTGAAGATAATTTTCCGTGATTTTTCATTTTCATTTCAGAATACAAGCGAATGATGGTCAAATAGAACATTTCATTATTAAATAATAATTGAAACAAAATAGTTATATAATAGAAATATATGTGTTGAATAAGCTCGTTATATCGATTACAGAAATTCTTGTTCTCTTAAAAGAAATAATCCAAAGTTTTGATAGATATTAATTTTATTAAAGAACACTCAGAGTGTGTTTTGAGCATCAAATATTTTGATTTTTGTCCACACATGAACAGAACGTCAAAACAAACATAACGTAAATATCTTTAATTTTTTCATATAGATTTCAAACAAAAAGTCGTTGATTTCTTACTGCACAGCTTCATTGTTTTTGGCAACATCCGAGAAAAGGATCGAATCTATATGAATTTTAAATTTTAAAAATTAATAATAGAATGCTTGATCCCATTGCTGATAGGAATTAATATGAAGACATGCCAAAATACAATTGTCATATATATTTCGTCAATCATTAGTATTCACTAATTAAATAATGCAGGATTCAGCAAGGAACAAATGAAGGTCCTGATCAGCACATCAGGAAGCCTCAAAATCAGCGGTGAGCGCCCTTTAGACGGTAACCAATGGCTTCGCTTCGTGAAAAACTACGAGGTTTCGAAAAATTGCAATCCTGAAGGAATTGAAGCAAAATTCAACAAAGAGGAGGGGCTCTTATACGTCGTTCTACCAAAGAAACAAGCCCGTGCACAAACGCAAGAGCCGTCGTTGATTCCCAGCACTAAAGTTACTACAAGTAACAATAACTCAAATAACGCAGAGAAAATTAAGACGAAGCTGGGGAGTGCTCTGCTGACTATTGCAATAGCAATTGTTGTTCTTCTGGTCATTGGGAGCTATTTGGCATTTAGATTTAGATTTCTTGGTAGGCTATGAAACTTATTAATTGTTTCCACTGTAAATGTAATGAGATTGTTGATTTGAAATAAGTGTGCATGCAGCATAAATTGCTACAAATATTGTCCTCATATAATAGTTGAGGTGTAATCTTGTGAAATTAATGTCATTCTTTCCCAATTGTATATGTTAACCCAATAAATATCATAAATGATACGTAATAGTATGAAAGGAAATGCTTTCTTGTCGAGCAAAGTTTCAAAAAGGTTATTCATCCTTTTCAACTTTTAAATGGAGACAAACAACTCATGCGTATAACCGACTATAAAAACATATGAGAAAATTCATCATATGTAAAATCATACATAAATCTTATCTTAGAAATATTAAAAGAAGATGAAATAATTCTTTGATCGGCCTCATCAGTACCTTAAGAACCTGTTAAAGAAAAGGTATGGTGTGCTACTCTGAGTCGCCCCGTACGAAGGAGATGGAGCAGGAGCTTCCGTATCCGAAGGAGACTTGTCAGGACCATCCCATGACATTGCAGGCGCCGGAGATTGAGAATACGATGTGTATGTTTCTGAAGGGGATGGAGCGGGAGATTGCCATTCTGCGGGTAGGACCATAATGTCCAATTTTTGCCCTGCTCGGCAATGTGTTCCGTCGCCAGCTCCGCACAGGTACCACTTTCGTCCAGGAGTTGCAAGGGTGATCATGTGGTTTCCGGTTGTCATTGCCTCGTTTAGTGGCGGCACTTTACATGCTTGGAAATCAGGGCCGCTAACCTTGAAGACGTTGTGCATCCCCACAGGAAACTTGAAAACTGAAAATATTCGATGAAAGTCTTTTAGCGTTCAAAGAATTCAATCCATCGAAATTTGGCATTCTGCTGTTAAGGATACTAATTCTTACTGTCTAAAAATCTAATTTTGCTCAAAGTTTACATTTAAAAATTTCTAAGTTGAAGGAGAAACAAGCGCAAGAAATGTCTTGAACGAACTCGAACTAAAAGTTTGAAACGTGATAATGACAACGTAGTTGTTAATATTGCAAAATTAAAAATTAAAAAAAAAAGGCCATTGATTGAACTAAAAATGAAAGATCTTAGGAAGGACCTTGAAATTTTGAAATAAGTGGTTTGTTATATTTGTATGTTTTTCTTTTTTGTTAAAGAGAATTTCGAGCACGAGAAGGGAAAAAACATGCATGGCATAAAAATGATATTGAAAAGATAAATTATGGTAGTAGGTTTGATAGAAATGATATTGAAAAGACAAATTATGGTAAGTAGGTTTGATAGGGTGCTTGAAATACCAAGACAGTCTCCGACTTTGAAGGTTCTAGCTTTGGCCTAAGCAGTATAGTTGTAAGGGTCCAACCCTGTACATCTCCTATAATATGTTGCTGGTACTCTGTTGTCTCAGAAAAAAAATGGAAAAACGTGTTAGCTTGTTTCCTTTATAATCGGTAACAAAACATGGCTTTTAACTTTTGGTGCAAATCCAACAATGATATGATAAAACCAACGCAGCATAGCCTAGAAGTAAAATTTGCAAGCTACAAGTGAATTTTCCTAATTTTTTTCTTTTTACTGCATAGTTGGGTCCTAGGTCACATTAATGAGCTTCTTTGATATAATTCCAGACAACTCAGATACAAGCAGCAGTCCTTAGAATATTTGCAAAATTACAAGTACCCCATCAGTTGGATAGAAGTAAATGGAACAGCAAATATAAAATTGTCACTTGCGACTTTTGGTAATTTTCGTGTGCTGCAAAGCCCCTTGCAATTGTTAAGGCAATAAAACTTCTTGCTACATATCTTCATGGCTTCAGAAATTGAAGCTAACGGCGATCCATTTGTCATCGCTGAAGGGAAGCTGTGAAGCACCTTGAGGCAAAACAAAGCCCGGTATGTTCGGGATAACCCTAACTCTGTTGCATTCCAATGAGCAAGCGACCCCTCCCATTTGAGATTCAGAATCCATGTCCACAATTCCAGCATCAGCACTATCAGATTCAGAATCCTCATCTTCAGACGAAGTGACCTCAATAACCTCAATGCCCGGCTTAGATGGCTCTATTTTGTCGACATGGCTGTTACCATTTACCATGATTTCCTTTGAGACCAGATCCTCTTCACGCATATCTACATAAAATGATGAAAAGAAAAGAAGGGTTAAGAAGCTGCGTATGTAAAGTTCATCAGCCACAACGATCATCTAATTACATAATGCGTGGTCCATTTACGATATTGTGCACTTCACTAGTCAGAATACTAGCAGCATATCATAGCACCATTTTGTATGATTAAGAGCCTCCATGGACCATATTACACTACACCAAATTTACTCCCAATACTATTTTTCAATCATTCGTGGGAGTAATTGAACAACTCTTATTAAATAAGAAGCATTTTGAGTGAATATCTGATATTAAATCTTATAAGAGGCCAAAGTTTTTGGCAGCTTCCAGCCTTTCCCCAACACCCACTCCCTTAAATTCTCTCGTTTCCTCTTGCCAGTGAATCTATGTCTTATTAAAATAATTATAGTTTATACAAGTAAAAAATAATATAAGGTATTTTAAGGATGACGGACAACTTTTTTTCTCACAGTATCAAGACGCATTGGGGTCATCGATATGAAGGAACAAACTTTATATCAATATAAAGGTTTCTTTTGCACCTGCTGAGACGATCACTGCATGAAAAGTATACATACACAGTATATCAAGTAAACAACTGATACATAAGAACTTATTGACGGGTATCTAAAAAATGAATTTTAAAAAACTTATCAGGTACTACAGTGGGATGGTGAAATGTCAAGAATGGTTCACAAGAGTTTTACTAAAAAGTGAAGCTCATAGCCAGAGTAGACGACTCCTGCAATGAACAAGCAACAATGGGCTAATACACTGCTGTACCCCAAGCCACAAATGTGAAGAAGGGTAAAGAGTAAATCAAAAAGAGTATGATTAAAAATCTATGGAAATGTGCGCACAGAGGTTACAAGAATACTAATAAAAATTTTGTGCAACAAACTAAATGAAAATATAAGAGAATCTGTATTGAGGGGGGGAGGGGGGGAAGAAAAAAGAAGGGCAGGGGGACATTACACATCGTTGTGAAGCTTGTAGTTGGAAAAGACATGTAATGTTACTTATGTACCACCACAGCTTGTAAACCTAAAATAGAGTTACATGAAAGGAGTTTTGGAAACATATGGAGTACTGATTCAAAATACCAGAAGAATAACAGAAGAACTAGGATACTGAAGGGATGCTTAAAAAGATTGGGAAGGGTGTAAGAAATAGTAGATATATTGAAATAAATATAGCCAACAAAGGAATGCAAGAAAGGCAGACACCGAGCCAACTCCAAAGCTTACAGGAAACTAAATCAGCCAAGATCAGTCAATCTGAGCAGCCAACTGACTGTAGCAGCGTTGCCTGTATCAATAAACAGCCACAGCTCTCTGTTTGTGTGTTGATTGACTCAAGTCAAAGGTTATTCAACCACATTGGAAAAACTTGAATTCTTATAGGCTGATGACAAGACAGGGACGAAAAGCTATTCCTCAAAAACAATCATACTGCAGAATTCAAGGTAGAATCAACGGTAGAAAATTACAATCATAAGAAAGATACTCCTGGATCACCGTCGATGAGGCTAGCCAGTCTGTCGATAACACAGATTTGGCCCTTCCCTTTTTCCTTGGGTTTTTTTTTTGTTTTTTTTGTTTTTTTTTTGTTTTTTTTTTTTTTGGGGGGGGGGGGGGGGGTGGGGGAGGGGTTGTTGAGGTGAGGGTGGTTTCTTTTCCTTCAAAAACCAAGTTTATTGTCTGAGGGAGGTCTTCTTTAGGAACCAACCACCAATTAGGATGAAATTGTGATATTTGACAGAGAGGCGTAAAGTAAAAAATGAATTCAACATGAATTTTAAATAAGGACTAAACTTGCCTCCCTAGGGTGATTTCACAATTTTTCGCTGCACAGATCAAACACAAATAACACCTACATTAGAGATTAAGTAAAATAAGTTCATAAACAAGCTCGAAACAACAAATGAACTCATCGTCAAGGCTGTGAGGAAGTTCATTAGTACTAACCTTCATTCTTTGGGAGATCCAAGCCGACAGTAACCCACATGTCATCACTGCATAGAAGTAAGGTGGCACCTTGAGGCAACCCAATGTTAGGTTTGCATGGATATACCATCACTCTACCCATGGGGGATTCAGAAATCAGATTGACAATGGAATGGTCAGAGCAATCAGATGCTGAATAAGGCGCCAAGGTCGCGTCCCGAGAGATGGTAGTTTCAACAGTGCCTTCTAGTGTACTTGGAACCGCAGCATCCAGCTTACTAAGAGATGCAGACATCATTTTAATGTGTTCACGACCATCGCCCATAGTTTCCTTAGAGAAAGGTGCATGCGAATAATCATGGTAGTTTGTAGCTGTACTAGCAATGCTTGAACCACCCTTGACAATAATTTCATGGTCACGCTTTTCACCTACAGCAAAGTGGCAGAGACAAATATGAAAAACTATGCTTGCATAACTTGGTTGAGTAAAGATCAGCAGACATAAAACATCTTCGTCTCGCCTACACAAGTCCAATCCAGTGGGAGTGCATGTGACTGGCAGCACATATAAGATGACGACAACGCCAAAGAACCAATACCTGTGTTCATGCCAAGGTTAAAAATCTTGGAATCGGTATCGAGTACTTTTGGATCAGAATCGGCCATCTCGGTTGTATCGGCCATCGTCGATCGGAAATATCGAATTTTATATCATTTGACATAACAAAAATTTTAAATTAGGAAATTCTTTAAGTAAATAGTAAAAGCAACTATAAGCAATTTGGCAAATGCTTTACCAATTAATGATGTCTATAATGGTTGTTATAAAATTATGTAAAAATATAACTATAATGCCATAACCTACTATTTATCCCACTAACCCAAATAAACTTAATATTAGAACCCTATTTATTAAATAGTAATCCCAATATAACTCTGACAGTATCGGTATTGGAACTCGAATGCTCATTTTTGGGATCGGCATCGGCCATCTCAAATTAGAATCAGCCGAGATTTCAAATCATGGTTCATGCAGCTGTTCATAAATCATAAGATATCTGATACTAGCATGGATAAAGGGGGAAATCTATTTAAAGATACAGTATAACTTGTAAAAGCAAAGTCTTGCTCCACCAAACCATCCATTCTCATGATAGCGAAGTAACTTGCAGCTTGATCTGATGGCATATTGGCATGCACATTTCATGCTCTCAATTGACAATCCAGAGTTTAAATTGTTCAGGGGCATGGATGGGTGAATAAGTGAATTATGAAGCAAAATTGGTGCCGCATGTATGTTATTAGGTCCATGATAGCCCACAATACTAACAATTGAGTAAATAAGAAAGGAGCATCCCTTTATTTATGGAAGTACTCCAATAGCATTAATAATGACCAAATATGATCAACTCACCTGAATATACACTGATGGGTTTCATCTTCAAATGAGAAGGTAGAACTGAGATTGATTTTGGTAGTTCCAAGTTCCTGTTGGCCTTTGATTGTGATCCCAAAGAAGCAAGTTCAAGATGTTCCTTCGCTGAACTGGGTGAAAGGCTAGCACTCCCAGAATTGGCATTTAATTCTGACAAAAAGTGACATAATTTGACTTCATCCGGATAAAAGCAACCAGCATTATGTGGTCGCTTAATGAGAATTATATATAAAGGAATTAACAAACGGTCCTGGAAAAAAAAAATAGCAAAACTAAAAAAATTATCAAATACATGGTTTTAAGTCTTGGTTATACAACTCGCATCGTCTGTCTGGATTTAACACCTTATCCAGAACTAGTTTTGCTTTAGGATCTGACAACCTTCTACTATTCTCCACTTACATCAAAAGGGTTTAACAGCACAATTCCATTAATTCGACTAATATACAAGGGAAAGGATAGATATATCATGTCATACTTGTACCTAATAGCTGCATATTTAATCTAGGCTTAATTCCAAAAACTACCTAATTATTTGCCTCGGTTACAAGGAACTACCAAATTGTCTCAAAATTATGAGAAATGACCATGATTGAAAGGTGTGGTAGTTTCTTCCAATTATTGCTGACATGTGCCTTAATTATGGTAGTTTTCAAAAGTTTTGTGGTATTTTCTTATGTATTTAACAAGAATTTGATAGTTTCTGATAATTAGACCAAAGTATTTAGTAGTTTCTCGTAATTAGGCAAAAATATTTGGTAGTTCTTTGGAATTAAGCCTTTAATCTATGTAGAAAGTTTCAATTGAAAATTATATGTTAAATATAAAGTCCACTTAAGCTAAGAAGTGGGTACATTAAGAAGCGGTGTAAAACGTAGGAAGTGTTCATAATTATAAAAAGGTTCAAGAAAAGATTTTTCAAAAAACGAACCAATAAAAAGACAGCAGATTTAAATCTCCATTATAAAAAAGAAATATAAAACTTATAGACACGCACCTGCCCGCCCGCACACACAAAACAAAGAAATGCATGGAGTGCTGAAGAAAATTCACCAGGCTTTTATTTTTCTTTTCAGGTATGAAAAATTGCCCATCCACCAAAGCTGTTCATATCGGTGTTGAAAAAACGGAATATTCGGTCCGGCCGAAGATTCGGATTCGGTACCAAAACGAACAGAAACCACATATTCGGTCAAATATGCGGTCAAATCGACTATTCGCCACACAAATCATAACGCGAGATTCAGCCGAATTGATCCATTGGGGCCAAAACAAAATACCCACAACAAACAAAAAGTATGGGAACCATAACTTAATTACAAAACAAGTGGGACCCCACTTATAATTTCACAATCACTCTCCTTATTTCTCTATCCTCACTCTTCTTTTTCAACTGAGACTCTCTAGTGGGACTCGCTTATTAGTTCGGGTGCTTTACCATTCGACCACAGTAAATTAGTTTTCTATATCTTTATATTTTTAAAAAATTTATATGTTATATTTACATGAAAATATTGATGGCTGTATAATCCGAATAAACTAAATATTCACCGAATAAACCGGATATTCTATATTCGCCAGCCAACCGAACAAACTCCGAATCGGTTCTTTACAACATTGATTCATATAAATAATGTTAAGATTCAGTAAAATTTATAAATATGTCAGCTGCAACAATGACAAAAGTCGTAGTAAAATAACGTAGGAAATTATATGAGTAGATATAAACGAACATAGTTGAAGATGGTCAAAAAGATATATTAGTTGTGAATTACTAAAGAAAGCAACAACTTTATCAAACTAGAATGGACGAAAAGGATTCATTCGGGAAATATTGTAAGTTTATACATAATACTTAAATATCATGCCAACTAAATATGCAAAATGGGCTAATAGCACAAATAAACTTTTAGTTTTCTCCGAATAATAACAAATCCTCTCAGTTTTAAGGACATGCACTTTACTCCTTCGACCTTTAACATCAATATTAATACCGTTGGGCATTTCTAGAGCGTCTTTGAATTTTCGTCATCTTCTACCATTGTTTCATTAACCGGTCAAAATTAATAGTTTAGGTGAGAATATTTTAGAAATAAAAATTAATAGAAACGATGAAGTTAACTTTGCTTAAACAAGATGGTAAAGTGTAGGTTTTTAACTATGGATGTTTCCTGCTAATTAGACAAAAGCGAAGAATGTCTCCTACAATTTAACCAAAGAAATTGCAAGAGGATAGACCGAAAAAGTAATACTACTCCGGATTGCAATTGTGCAATTAGCTGCAAAAAGCTAAGAATACAAGTTTGCACAAGCAGTCCACCTTTTATGTCTCACAATTATATGGTATATGAATTACGTAAATACGATGCAGAATCAGAAGAGCCAGTGGGAGATCTCAAATGCGTAATATGTCCATGAGAACCACAGTTCAAGCAAACAGTCAAGCACATAAACATTAAGGGTGATGATCATAATTGCAGTTCCACTCTATTGATTTATTATTTACACCACATTGAAGAAAGAAGTTAATATAAAGCAATATTTTGTAAAGTACAACTGAAATTAAAGCAACTAATTAGAGCATAGTCTATCGACAATGATGTAACTACATTTGAAATACATCATACTCTTCCCATATACATATGCTTTCAAGAACATCTATAATAATAAGATTGTCTATCATCGATTTTCAAGCTTGCATGCTACTTGTAGGTTAAGACGCTCCACGGTAGGATTTAATAGAGAATTTTATAGCTAGCAATCAAAATATTAATGCTGTTAGTCAGTCCCAGTTATTCGTTCACGTATCATGGAGAAAAAGGCTTAACAAAATGCTTCATATTTAAGTCTATGCAATCAGGGAGAATACCTAGACTAGAATAGAGATTAAATATACAAATTATGAAGTGTATAAAACTGTAATTGTGGACTAAGACAGATTATCTTATATTTTTATCTAATTATTTTTTGTTAGGATCTGATTAGATTTGGCTTCGTCTTAAATTATTTTAGTTAGAGATTTTTTTTATTCATATAAGATTTGGTCGAAGATTAAGGAATAATCAAATTTTATATGATCTTCTAAGGCATTATTTTTAACCGTAAAGAACCTTATTTGTAACTTTATATAATCAAGACTACTACGAGTAGAATTTCAGGGTTCAACTTAATTTCTTATTTAAAAGTCAATTTTAAGCATGTGAATTAATGTCAAAGCGGTCTGACTTCATCTCTTCCTCCTCTGCCCTCTGAACAATCTAAGAACTCTTATCAAAAAAGTTTTCTCGTATTGAAAGACCGAATTAGGGTTCTGATACAAGTAGCAGCATTACGTGCTCGCCAGATCTTGGAATAGGAGCCCAAGATGCTCTCAAATTTTTAGATAAATGGTAAAAATAACTATGCAGCTAGCATTAATGATCTTTAAAGTATATTTTAAATGTGCAACAAAAATTACCATTAAATATTTGAAGTAACTAATGACTATAAAATGTGTAAGAAATTCATATAAACAATAAAAACTAATAAGAATTATTTTCAATATTTTCTAATTAAAAAATTATCATGTAGAAAAATAGTTTACAAAGTAAATTTTTCATCATTTATCAATATGATTTTGCAGCATTTTTTTCTAAAAATATATGGTAAAGTAAATAAACTAATTATATTTTACTCATACTATGAGATCAATTAAAAAATAGATAAATTTTACTTGATATAATAATCATAAATTAATCAATTTACAAATCTATCTCAAAACGATCTCGCTATCTCGGTAAAGAATATCATACAATCATTTAAGGATCATAATCGGCCATATAAGATTGAGATCAAACGAGATTTAAAATTCTTGTTCAAGTGTTTCCACATCAAAATTTAATATGATCGATACGAATCAACTGAAAAAGGGAAGAAAGAATTTATTGCAAAACATATAAATGTCAATTTGATAACAACTATTAATGCTACATTGATAGTCAAAGTAACCATTACTAAAGGAAAATCATCCAATGAAACCTAATGGATAGTGCTTTATGGATTATGCATCTTGAGAGCAATCTTCTACAAGGATTACATAAAAAGGAAAACACACCATTATTTGTTACATACAACAATAATCATTCATATCACTAATTTAAGTTACTAAGCCTACTTAAATAAGGTTATAGGATGACAACTTTGATAATGAGTCTTCGAACTGGCGATCTGTCGCATGGTATCATAAGAGTTTAAATTCATGGCAATTCCTCATAACAAATTCATAATCATTTCTCTTTTTTAATAGAACCGTCTTAGTGGTTAAAAATTACACCCCACTACCAAAATCAAAAGGTCAAAGTCAAAAAGTCAATGTCAAAGTCAAGACATAAAGAGTGGGCCCGAGCCCAAGCACAATCCCAAGTCGAGTGTGTGCCCAAACCCGGACCAAGCCGAGACCGAGCTCAAGCATAGGGCTGGCCCCATGCCAAAAAAAAATAGAAAGAAAAATGTAATAAGTAGGTGTAATATGTAATAAGTAGGAAAAGATGAAAGAAAAATGAACATAAAGCCAATTTTGTGAAGTCCAAGGGCATAAATGCAAACATATAAGATTTTTAAACCCCACCATATGAATAAATGACAACTTTGATTCTCTCAAACTCTAGGGTTTTGAGCCTCCATTAAGAAAGAGACAAGTCTTTTTCTTCTTCATTTTCTTCCTCAATGAGAGATCCCAAGAGGAAAGAGAATTCATTTTGGGTCTCTTTCGTCTCCTTTATCTCTTTCTTCCTCAATACAACCCATCAAAAGAGAACCCATCTCTTTGGAAAACTCCATCACAAGAACTCAAGATCAAAACCAAAGAAAGGATCAACCTTTCTCTATCAAACTTGAAGAACAAGAACAAGGACACAGGTTCATCCCGAGCAAGCATATTTCGGACAAATGATCTCGATGAAAGCCCTCATATTGCCTCCGCATGTTGGTTAAGATCCCCAAAAAGAATTTTAGCCATGAGAAAACCACGAAAGGGAAAAGTCCATCTCGGAATTACTTGCAAAGGGATTTTCCATTTCAAAAATCCCCGCAAAGGTGGATTTTCATGGCTTCGAGACCCCCTCTGGGCACCCCTCTTCGTAACCCCCAAAGGGCCTCCCCGCTTTTGGGACCCCCATAAAAGCGTGGGACCCACCAAAAGAGGTCTACCGCTCTCGGGATCGCCCTGAAGGGGTCAACCACCTTTGGGACCCCAAAGGTCCCTCCCTTCTTACTCTTCATCTCTTTCCTTCTCTTTTTTCCCTTCTCGTAACTCTCCGACATAATCAAAACTCTCCCTTGGAAAAAATTTACTTTACGAGACACTGTCCCGGACCCTGTAAAGGGGCTGCCAGGCGCCTTAACCCCTAGCCCCCAGACCTGGCAGCGGAAACCCCGTGTGATGGCCCTCGATATGTTCAAAAAGGCTTAAAAATCGTTTTCAAACACAACTCCACACAAAAACGCATACTTCACAGTGAGTTCGCATAACCCGCACAACCCATTAATCGGAGGTTCTCTCGCATCAAGACGAGGGATCTGTACACGCCTGACACACGAGTGCATCCAACTCCACAGGGTGAAGAAAAACACTATTCAGGCTTTAATATATGAAAAGGAGGATACAAAGCCAAGTAGCCTATTGGACTTTAAAAGAAGCCTCTCGCTTTAGTAAATAGCTTTTTCAGTGAAGGATATGGACGTGTTCAATATTATGGAAAGCGTAAAGCGAAGCGGAAGGACATGGCTTAGGCTTTAGCAAGTTTTATATGGGCTTATGCTAGAAAAAAACGGCAGACGTTTTTAAATAGAAAATAAAAAATATGATGAAAAAATAGAGAAACGTTTGGATACACTGCCCCGAACCCCGCAGCAGGGCTGCTAGCCCCCTTAACCCCTAGCCCCCTGACCGGGCAACGGGACCCTCACGCGCTAACCAGGAAACTGGATGATGGCCCCCGATATGTTCAAAGAGACTTAAAAATCGTTTTAAAACACAATTCTACATAAAAACGCATATTTCATAGTGAGTTTGCATGATCCGCATGACCCGTCGATCGAAAGTTCTCTCGCGTTAAAACGAGAGGTAATTAATAACAACTGTCTGCTACTGCTGAAAATTAGAATTCACACGATCAATAAAACCCACCTACCATAGACAGGGATCAATACATGCCTGACACGCAAGTGCATTCATCTCCATAGGATAACGGAAAACAATCCGCATGCTTTAATGTACGAAACAGAGGATATAAAGCCAACCTATTAGATTTTAAAACCCTCTCGCTTTAGTAAATAGCTTTTTCGGTGAAGAATATGGACGTGTTCAATATTATGGAAAGCGTCAAGCGAAACGGGAGGACGTCGCTTAAGCTTTACCGGGTTTTATTTGGGCTTGAGCAAGAAAAAAGCAGCAGGCGTTTTTTAAATAGAAAATAATAAATATGATGAAAAAATTAGAGACATTTGGATACACTTCCCCGAACCCCGCAAGGGCTGCTAGCCCTTTGACCCCAGCCGGGCAGCAAGACCCCATTGTGATGGCCCATGATATGTTCAAAAAGACCTAAAAATCGTTTTCAAACACAAACGCATATTTCATGGTGAGTCGCATGATCCGCACGACCCGTTAATCGGAGGTTATATCGCGTCAGGACGAGGGGTAATTAACAGCAACTTTACCCGCGGCTGCTGGAGATTAGAATTCCCATGATCAATAAGCCCCAGCCTATCACATGCAGAGGGAATCTGTACACGCCAGACAAATGAGCATATCGTAGGAAATGAAGGATACAAAGCCAAATAGCCTTTAGATTTTAAAATAAGCCCATCGGTTTAGTAAATAGCTTTTTCGGTGAAGAACATGGGCATGTTCAATATTATGGAAAGCGTAAAGCGAAACAAAAGGACGTGGCTTAGGATTTAGCAGGTTTTATTTGGGCTTAAGCAGGAAAAAAGTGGCAAACTTTTTTAAATAGAGAATAAAAAATATGATGAAAAAATTTGAGAGGCATTGGGATAAAAAAATTAAAAATAAGATATGTTTTTTTTCTTAGTGCTTTATGAAAATATTGAATAATACTTATATGCAAAATACTTTTAAGACAACATTAGTATATGTCATAATATAAGGTCTAAAAACATAATGTTGTAGATTAGTGAGAACAACTTTTTTATACTATAGTTTTAATGTAAAACTTCAGAGATCTACTTTTTTATACTATAGTTTTAATGTAAAACTTCATAGATCTACTTTTTTGCTTGCATGAGCATAAACTGTTTGGATATTATGGACAGAGGCAGACATAATAGCACAAGTCATGTGCCCCATTTCGAAACGGTTTTAAAAAATTTGTGTTTGCATTGCAACTTGCAATCATATTTCTATCAAAATTCTATTGGAATAGTAGTGAATTATGGTTTTTGCCAAACTATTGAGACTTTGAAGTTTTTAGTTAGAATTTCACATTATGGGTAATTTTGGGTAACATGTAAATTTTATGTGGTCAAAGCTTGGAGGAACAAATTTGTTGTTTTTATTAAAAGTACATGAGGGTTTAATGTTTCCATGAAATTGGTTTCAGATTTAATATGCAACTCCCTAAAATTCATATGAAATGAATTGAGTTTCGATTTTGATGTCCGTGGAATTTTGAGTAAATTATACTAGCATACAACAAACTTCCATTGTTTTTTAGATAATACCATGAACTTTGTTAATTGCATTAAAACGTCATGAACTTAACTAACCGCAAAATAATTAAGTTTGTGATTGGTTTTTTTTTAAATTTAGGCTTAATTTTAAAAAAAACTACCAAATACTTTGGTCTAATTACGAGAAACTACCAAATTCTTATTAAATATACAAGAAACTGCAACAAAACTTTCAAAACCTACGAAAAACTACCATAAATGGCGTGCCATGTTAGCAATAATTGTAAAAAAACTACCAAATGTTTTCAAAGCATGGTAGTTTCTCATAATTTAGAAAGAATTTGGTGGTTTCTCGTAACCGAGACGAAGAATTTGATGGTTTTTTGGAACCAAGCCTTAAATTTATATTCTGATAAAAAATTAAATTTTATTATGTTGTTTCAATATCTATATGATGATTTTTATAAATTATTTAGTTGGAGTTTTTAGTGGAACTTACAAGATTGTTATTACCCCCTTTAACCAACATTCCTGGGTCCGCCCTCAACTCAAAACAAGAAACTAAACAACTTAACTGGCGTATGTGTGATCAATAGACAGCCATAAATATTTGTTAAATTTTTCCACATGAAGGCAAAAAGAATACATGGCATATCAATGGGAAACGGTAGACTGTCTATGATGACTATGTCAATGAATATACACCATCTAAAACCAATCAGTAATGCAGAATCCATAGAACCATAAATGCACACGAATTTAGATTCAAGTGAAAATATAGTTAAAGAACGTGAAGTTAGTAGGTGGATGTAGAATAATGAAAAATGGATTGTCATATGGCTGGTGTTACATCCATCAGCAGGCACAGCAACATCACTATTTGACTGTTTGATTGCAAGGAGATGTCCAAGATAACACAGGGTAGTATAACTTGGTAAATGCTCCCACTGTTACAGTATAATAAATAACTTTAAATAAAAGAACTGAGTTCCTTACCTAAACTGCCCCCACTGTACTTAATTTTGGCATCTGATAGGGGAACCAAGAGAGATTTTGGCAGCTCCACATTCCTGCTAGTGCTTGATTGTGTCCCTGAAGAAGTAGATTTCTGATGTTCCATCACAAAAGTACTCAAGGAAAGGCTAGGGCTTCCAGAGTTAACATTGTATCCTACCAAAATAGTATGATTCACATTCTCCAAATCAAAGCAATCGAACATGGCATGGTCATTAGAAGAGCATCATGTATAGAGAGAGAGAGAGATACATTATTAAACCACCCAACATGTACTACTAGCAAAATTACGCAAATAATATACAAGATACATACATATACTGACTTT
This sequence comes from Agapanthus africanus, assembly GCA_030015575.1. Classification (NCBI taxonomy): domain Eukaryota; kingdom Viridiplantae; phylum Streptophyta; class Magnoliopsida; order Asparagales; family Amaryllidaceae; genus Agapanthus; species Agapanthus africanus. The sequence continues at coordinate 727,340,374 of CM057339.1, forward strand.
CACTAATATCTATGTAATCACTGATATCTCCGCTAACATTAGAAGATTGACCAGCATGAAGCTCGTTGGAATTCAAGGGGGAGGATGTCCTAGGCCCTAATTAGCTTTTCAGTTGCATTATTAAATGTACATAAAGAATTTTGACTTGAAAATAATAGCTAGAGATAGTTCACTTAAACAGAAGATTTGGTACCGTCGTCAAAAATCACAATACCATGTTAACAACATATGTGAACATTCGATTATGTTCGCTTTATATTATTGAAAGCATAGGAAAGATCTAAATCAAATTATTTTAGAATGGAGAGGTTCTCATATAAGTTTTGAAAGAGAAGGCCACATAATTATTGCAAAAAAAAATAATCACAAAAAAAGAGGGAATGGAGAGATGAAGAAAAAACATCTCCTGGTTGGTTGTAAAATTAAAAAAAAGTCAATAAACACCAGGCCAGACAAGCTAACATGCATGCATCTTTGATAGGCCAATACTGGAAGATTTAGCCTATATTCAGAATGCAAGTGTTATGCTAGACCCAAAAGGGAACCAGTATGGAGAGATGGGCACAGAATGCTAAGAATACAATATAGCATAGGATTTACTAATTACGCTACACAATAAACTGAAGAAAAAAATTCCTATATGATAAATGATATACATAAAACAAATGCCAAGACAGAAACAACTGCATGGCTAATCGTCCGAAACCATTAACAAGAGAGCCAAAAGTCACGAGAGACGCAAAAGCATTGAAGGGTGACAGTGACTTACGTTCTTTAAGTTTAAACCAGGCAACCTTTGCAGCATTCATCTCTGCTTGCTTTTTAGATTTTGCAACCTCTCCCATAAAACGTTCACCTCCAATTTCTACAGTAGAAGAGAAAAAAGGTATGTGTTCGCCAGTATCGACTGCCTTGTAGATAGGCAAGGAAATGCCTTCTTTCTGAGCGAACTCTTGTAAGAGATTCTTGTAGAAATTTGATTCATCCTGCGGATTCAATGAATAATCATATATAATTTCTTGTTGAAACATTCACATTGTTCAAATAATATAGGAATGCATTTCAAACTTACTTTCCTCTTTTCATTGGGAGGAAAAGAAAGCAGGGCTACTTTAGCAGCAGCATTCTCTGCTTCTTTCAATGTACTATAAAATTGTTGACTGTAAAAGGTTTTCCCATCAACCCTAACACTAGCCTTAAAGCGAGGGGCGTGAACATAACCTTCACGAACACCATCATATTTCGGCATATCAATACTGTTCTTCTGTGTATAAATCTGTAGCTGACCCTTGTATGAAATTTGATTTCCTACAAATAAAAAATACATGTTTCAGAGAAACAATGTGAACAAAATTATTCCCAATAACTGTTAATGTCAGTTCTTTGCAATAGATAGTCATTCTCTGTAGTTTGTACTAGCATTTCCTACGATGGAACATTTTATATAAACTTCAGATATATAATAACAAGAATTTCATGCAAAAAATGCAAACAAGGAAACCCATAACAACAGATAATCTTTATCCAAATTTATGCAAAAAAAAGTACAGTTACCAATGGTTGAGTGGAATGTTCTAAAACAAGTTTTAAAGGGCAATTAATATCTAGTAACAGCATCTAATAGGATTAAATGGCAAATCGCCGCATAGTTGATCCTATGTGAAATATGCAATCGAGCAATTTAATTAGGCCATGGTTTTAAAAAGCAATCTGGCGGCTTCCTAGGCAGCCGCTTCAGCAAAAGAGGCCTTATATTGCTCCTCTTTGGAGCTGGGCACTAGAATTACGCAGCTAAAGTGCCTAGCCCAATTTTAGCGGACTGGCCCACCGAGGTTGGAATTAAACAGTATTTGGGTATAATAAATCATCTCTCATATTGATAAATGTAAATTCATGATACTTTTATAACAAATTTCACATTATTAATATTATTATTAGAAGATTAGCGAATTCATGTATTTCTTTGTTACTTTTTGCGTATACATTTATTTACTAATAGGAAAGATAAACCGCCTAGTCGACGCTAGGCACCAGGTGGTACCCTTACTGCCTAGCACCGCCTAGTATCACAACGTTGGAGGCGCATATATGATTCTCATAACCTACACAATATGCGAACATTACACATAACAGCCAAACTAAAATCAACTTAACAATGGTTCAAATCTTCCATTTTTCTTCCAGTCGACATATATGGCTCGCATTTTACACATCGACGTATTTTCTGCCTTTACTTCTTTTAGTGATTTTCCTATACATATGCTAAAAAAACATCAACCCTGTATAATTCTGCATAATCCAACTACGAATTATCGAAAAAAAATGAAACGATATAGCATCAACAAGAAACAGCATCAATTGCATAAAACACCCTTATAACCTCCTCAATCCTGCTAATTAACCAGCCTACACCCATGGAACTAGTCCTGGGATAAAACCCCAATCATAATGGGTGCCGCATACGGCTCCCCAATTTTATCCTAATTCACCCTCAATGTTTTAAAATTTCACTTTTTTTAATCAAAATCAGCACAAGAACTTCAATCAACAAGTAACATTCACGCGGGAAATAAAGAAAAGAAGAAAAATTTACCAGCAGGCTGAGGCAAGGGTTTTGGCGGGAGATTGACGGCGAAGTGGTCGACAGCGACCTGCGCGGCCTTGTTCTGAGCCTCTTTCGCCGACCTCGACAGATCGACGGCGTGAAAGCTGACGCCGTTAACGGCGACGGAGCCGCGAAAGCGGGGATCGTGGTCGGGACCGTCACGGCTGACGGCGTAGTCCGGCGCCGGCCACGTTCTCTGCTGGCAGAGCTCCTGAAGCCGAGTCTTGTACATGGCGAAGTGAATTAGGGTTAGGGTTTCTGAGATTTTTTTTTTTTATTTCTTTTCTTTTTTCGCTAGTAAAGTGATGGATCTGGAGGTTGAGAGAACAGGGGCTTCATAAATGGCAACAGAGTCACTGCTTTAATTGTACATTACTTCGTTTAGTAGCATTGGTGGGTATAATTGTAATTTCACTTTTAGGGAATCATATTGTACGAAAATTAGAGAATTGTTTCGGTTCATTTGTTCTTTTCATATTTGAAAATGATACATACTTGGATAGAGATATAAATATAGTTCGGTAAGAAAAAAATCAGGTTTTTACGAAAAAAATCAATCAACTATGACTAAAAGACAGAAATTAAAGAGATAGGCGATGCTAATCGAATATGGGCATATAACGCTGCAAAAGATTCAATATAAAACAGATATGGATTCGAAGCTATAATTTGTGTGTAACTGATGCATTTCAAAAATGAATTCGAATATTTATTTAATATGAAAATATTTGCTAAAGACAAGCATGTATGCGAATGAATGTATTATATTGATAAATAAATGTGTTAACAAATATACTTTGCATATTACTGGCTAATCTTGAATATTTTTTGAAGCAAAGAAAATGAAATAATACGTCAAAATATTCTTTTAAATACATAACATTTGAAATATATAACCCGTCAGCTAGTGTCTAAGATAGTGCAGTCCAAGCAATGATCCACTCCAACTACCTTGTTTTTATACATGAAATAATACATGTGTATGAAAAAGTTAGTTGTTTGAACTCTTTCACTTGTTGATTATGTGTTCATGATTTAAAAGGTCTTTATGGTATTTAAAACACATCCATATATTGAAAACACTAGACCTTTTCTGTGCAAAACAGGATAGCTGAAACGAATTATCGGTTCAATGATCAACTTGGACCAACTCTAGGCTTCATGTAGCGGTTTTATGTTAGCTACCTGTTAATATCACACTAATTCCTAAAATCAAGCCTATCGAAACCCCAATTGTTAATCTGAGAAAAATGAAATTTAGAAATCTACACAACATGGACCACAAAGCTACATGCGCTGTTTTTTGGCACATGCTGGGCAATTGATTAGTCTAAAATATTACACATTGGAATGAACACTTTTCCTACTATTATTAAGCGCTAAAAGGTGTTAATTGTAAATATAGAACATATGTGGATTTATTTGTAAAAATATTATTATCATATGTTTCTATATTTTTAATTAATATAATTAGGGAAAATATATGCATATAATATTTAAATGAAATATTAGTAATTAAAATATGCATATCATATCAATTATTTCTAATCAATATTTTTAAGATATTAAATTATATAAATGGTAAGAATAATATCTAAAAAATATCAAATGCCACTAACAATTAGATTTGAGATATTGTGCAGGTATTAGCTCAGGTCTGAAATCCAAGTAAGAGATCCGAGTCAAATCGGAATATCAAACCGAATCTGCCAAATTTTAGAAACAAATCGAGAAATCTAGCCACGGCAGAGATTCAGAGCATTATTTTCAGAATCTAAATATCAAGAGGATCACCAAATATCAATACAAAATACTAGATAAAATCCCAAAACCTGATTTCACTATGTTGCGGCGGATCCGCGGCCAAACATGATTATATGCGGCGGAATCGCGGCGCAATCTGGGCTATAGGATATGAGATTTTAGAATCATGATCTTAACTGCATATATTCACATGTACTATGTAAAGGACCGAGAACTGTACATTCAAGATCATCATCGAAAAGATCAAAAGATCAAAGTATCCAAGTGATCACATAATCATCTATTCATCTATCTCCATAAAGAAAGATATCTAGAGCAAAACTAGGATTCTTGTAATCTACTTTCTAAGGAGAAAAGTTGTAAATGAAATAGTTGATTAATAAAGGTAGTTTGTATTTTAATTCTTTTTGCATTTATTTTCCGCATTTAATTTTTGCACTTACTTTTACGCATTACTTTTCTATATCTTAATTATAATATCATTCCTATTCAACATTTTTTCTAAATCACTAACCATGAGCGAGTAATTCCTAACTTGCTAGGATCTGTAGGATATGGTAGGATAATAGATGAAAAATCTTTTTAACTTCTTTTTGACATTTTAAAGTTTATAAATTTTAGCAAAATAAATATTAATCTTCTAATCGGGCGCTCTATCAATTTATTGATAATCACGACCGCGATTTGAGATTGGTTAAACACTTATTTTGTTAAAGGCTTAACATGAATAAAGATCAATAAAAGGACAAGGGTTAGTAGTGAGAAACGCTAATTCTTTCCAAGAACCCTAATTTACATTCATCACTATCACTCTAGTTTTAAACTATTAAAAGATAAAAGAGTCATTTTTAAATATCCATCCATTAACTACTAAGTCATGTGAACCCTACAAGCATTTTTATTATAAATTTTATATCTGTTTTAAAATAAAACGACAACAATCACCCATCTCTTTTATCAACTCGTCTAAAACAAAAAAAGAGTTCATGTTTCCCTGCGGACGACCCGTACTCATCGCGGCTAGCTACTAGCGACACAGTCTTGATTGCGGTTATTTACAAAACACTTTTTCGTACGAACAATCAAATGGCGCCGTTTCCACCACCCGTAGGTACGCAAAATCTTCCACGCATCACTCTACAAGACAGATGCTACCCCATATGCGGGCTCCTTCCTACGTGTTTGTCTCTTCCACCAGCCAATGGGGATAATTTCGAAATTAAACCCCACTTCATCAACTTGTTGCCCAAATATCACGGGCTTGAATCTGAAGATGCATACGTTTTTATAACCAAATTTGAAAACGTATATGTTATGATGAGTACTACTCAACTTTCAGGGGATGCTCTGAGATTACGTTTTCTCCCTTTTACCTTGTGCGATCTAGCAGAAAAATGGCTTTATAGCACAGCCGTACATTCTCTACTAAATGGGATGAATTCGTTATAGCATTTCTTAAGAAATTTTATCCTCGTCACAAAACCGCTTATATTCGGAGCGAGATTAACTAGTTTGCCCAACTTCCCAACGAACCGTTTTGGAAATGCTTCGAACGGTTTAAAAATCTTCTTGTCCAATACCCTCATCATGGATCGATAGATAGCGACTTTGCCCCATTGTATATGTGGGTGTTAATCCAGCGACAAAACAAATACTAGAAACTATTTGTCAATGTCATTTCATGTTAAAAGACGATGGCGAAGTATGGCAATTTCTGGAAGATCTCGCTGAACAAACATTAAAGTGGGAGAGCACTAGACCAACATCGTCTTCATCTAGGGCAGGTATCCATCAGCTTGACGTTTCCATCACAGTGAAAGCCAAAATGGCCGCGATGCAAAAGAAACTTGAAGCTATGAAAAGCAAATTCTCTTCAACTTCCCTAAACCAAGTTACACTCCTCAAAACCGTGTGTGGTTGCTATTTTGACCCATCATATTTAACGGAAGAATGTCCTTTGAATCCTCCGTCTCAAGGTCATGAACAAACCAATACTGTTTTCAGTAACAACCTAAAAATGACCCTTATTCATCCACTTATAATCAGGGATGGAGAAATCGTCCTAATTTGCTTGGAACCAAAACCAGTCTCAAAGTAAAACTCAGTTTCCAAGCCAAAATCACTATCAAAGGCTTTCCCCACAGCAACAACAGCCACCACAACACATTCAGCAGCCCTTTCAACCGCAATCTTTTCAAAATCCGGCCAACAACCTTGACCCTTATAATAATTCTTTCCAATCACAAACTAATATTCTAACGGCCGGTACCGATAAAATCTCTGCATTCGAACGAAACTTAGAAACGTTTGTTAAACAATTCACATAAACGACGGCTAATTTAACGTTTTCTGTCCAAACGTTAGTGCAACACACTGCTTCCTATGGTGAAAGCAAAAAATCAATCGAATCACAAATTGCACAGTTAAATGCCGCAATGAGTGAGAGAGGGAAAGGGAAACTTCTATCTCAACCTATACCAAATTATGGCCACTCACAAAGCGCAAATTTCATCCTTCACCAATAAAACCATAATGTGAGTGTCGTAACCACGTTGAGATTGAAAAGAGTGATGAATAACCAGGTTGGTAACAAGTTGATGATGATGATTCAGATGATACCCCGGCTACTACTTCAACTCCTACTTCGTCTGATCCAATATCTTCTTCCAATCCTATTCTCCGTTCTTCACTAGGCTCGAACCCTCAGCCTACATCCTTGAATGAATTACCATCTACGACCATCTTAAATCCAACTTTAGGATCCATTCCATTCCCACAAACTTCTCCACGAGAATTGGACCCAACCTTTGTTAATAAAGCTCCTTTTCCAAACCGGTTGAGGCCAAACATACCAAGTCCACACATGGAGAAGATTATGGAAATTTTTAAGTAAGTTAACATAAATATTCCTCTTTTATATACTATCCAACAAGTTCCGTCCTATGCGAAAATCCTTAAGGACTTGTGCACTATGTAAAGGAAAATTCAAGTGCCTAAAAAATTTTTCTTAACAAGTAATGTGAGCACTGCTTTTACCCAACAAATACCCAAGAAACGAAAAAAAAACTCCAGGAGTCCTACAATATCTGTTGCTGTTGGGGGTAAAAACATCAATCGTGCTCTACTAGATTTAGGTGCTGGTGTTAACTTGCTTCCGTATTCTGTCTATGAACAATTAGGAATAGGTGAGTTGAAACCTGCACGCTGCACTCTCCAGATGGTCGATCGATCTATCACCCACCCTAGGGGGCTAGAGGACGTATTGATCAAAATCGGGGAATTTATATTCCCTGTGGACTTTATAATTATAGATACACAGCCTGTGGCAAACCCACAGAACTAAATTCCGGTGATTTTAGGTCGACCTTTTCTAGCGACTTCCAACGCGATAATCAATTGTCGTAACGATTCCATGAACCTATCTTTTGGGAAGATGACAATTGAGCTTAACATTTACAGGTTAGGAAGTGAACCCTCCGAATCTTATTCTCATATAATTGACGTATGTTATGTCGACAAGATAGCTTCCGACAGTTATGAATTTGAGGAGCTTCACGATATTGACTTGTCGAATGAGTTAGTCAAGCTGGAGTCCAAGTATCATACTTTTCTTTCCATGAGATTATCATTCGGAATATCGATAAAAGTTTTGAAGGCATCTTCGCCGAAGAACTCGCATTCCTTAAAGAGATGGATGTTGTGATGAATCAACCTCCACCCAAAGAAATTGAACCGCCGCCCCTTCTTTTTATCAAGTACGAGAATGCAAATATTCCACCTATTCTTTATCTTTCACATTCTCGTTTTCATTCACCATCACTGTTTCGTCTCTACCAACCGAGACGTAAACCCGTTCAATTATGCCTCTTATCTCCTCCCCACTTCTTCACTTCTATGATTTTCTACCAACCATGCTGTTACATCGATAAAATATTCGAATGGTTGGTTTTGACTTATGATCTTTGTAAAGCTTTGCATAGACCAATAATTTCCCCCCCTTATAATTTTCAATGCTTAAAACTACTGTTTTACTCAAGTTTGGGGGGAGAAAAATATTTTAGCTCCAGAAAGAAAAGAAATTTTTTGCACAATTGTGAGCTAAAAATAAGTTTGGGAAAGGATTTTACTGTCATTGACTTTTGTCCCCTTTTACTAATCATTAAGAACTTTTCCTCTCAAGTCTATAGGTTTTGAGCTTCAAGGATGATATCAATGAGGACACTGCTGCAAATAGGTTTGAGGGGAGGTTTGTGCTTATTCACGCATCATATTGCATTATATTAAATAAAAGCACTAATTTTTTTTTAAAGTTAGAAAGTGAAAAATACATATGAAAGATTGGAAGAGATCTAAGAAAAGCAAGAAAATTAGATGTTTTAAAACGAAGCTAGTAATAGGTAGTCATGAGCTGTTGTCCCAAGGGTTAGTAAGATGAAGGAAATTACTAATCTGAGGATAAAAATAAGTCTGAAAAATAGTCCATATTCTTGAGTCCAAACATCTGAATATTGATACCCTACTATACGCACTTGCACACATCTTGAAACTTGGGATGGTAGAGAATACCTTGAAATGCTCTTGTCTAAAAGGCTAAGTATGAAGGAAAAAATATATAAACAAAAATATAAACGACATAAAAAAATAAATGGTGAAGAAAAATGAACACTGGTTTTGTAATTGCTTAAGGCAGCATAAAAAAATATAGCGAGGTTGCTTTATCACCTAGTGCTTTAAACCAACTAGTTTGGGAGTCATTGGTAAGCCTTAGGTGTTGCAAAACTAGGATATTGCTAATTACGCCTAAAAGAGTGAGCACATTTGGTAATCGGTTGGTTAGTACCTCAAGAAGTATTAACAGTCGCATGAAGAATGTGTGAGCAAATCTATCTAAAATATTCATCGACTAAAAGGTATTAAGGAAGACGGACAAGAGTATGATAGCTTGAATTGAATTCTCTAAGTGTAGAGATGTCTTTTACACACACGTAGGGGTATATGATCGATATTTGGAAGAAAAGTAGAGAGAAAAACTAAAGACGATGTTTTATTGAGGGATGATGTGATTTCTGATATCTTTTCAAGACCATTAAGATAGGACTCATGACAACTAAAAATCTAGTATAGTTTGAAACACTTATTTTCAAGATCTTTCTTTTATTTATTCCTTATCGTTGTATGTAACTTTCATCTTCTGTCTTTTATTATGAGATTTTGTGGGTGTAATCCGCTGAAAACCCTTAGTAGACAACACTCTTCCTACCGGGGACACCTAGAAATTTAAAGGCTTGTTACACGTGCTAAGTGCAATCGTGTTGCCTATGAAAGTGTGCTGGATTTTTAGTTTTTTTTTTCTTTTTTTCCTTTTAATAACTAGTTTGCTATGGATGATCAAACATAAGTTTTGGGGTATTTGATTAGTCAAATATATTGCACATTTGAATGATCATTTTCCCTACTATTGTTAAGTGCTAAAATATATTAATTGTAAATAAAGAATGTATGTGGGTTTATTTGTAAAAAGATTATTATCATATGTTTCTTCATTTTAATTAATATAATTAAGGAAAATATATGCATATAATATTTAAATGAAATATTAGTAATTAAACTATGTATATCAAATCAAATATTCTTAATCAATATTCTTAAGATATTATATTATATAAATGGTTGGAATGACATCTCAAAAAATACCAAATGCTACTAACACTTTGATTTGAAATATTGTGCAGATATTAGCTCAGGTCTGTAATCCAAGTAAGAGATCCAAGTCAAATCGGAATATCGGAACCTAATCTGATAAATTTTAGAAGCAAATCGAGAAATCTAGCAACGGCAGAGGCTTAGAGCAATATTTTCAGAATCTATACATTAAAAGGATCTCCAAATATCGACACAAAAAACCAGAAGAAATCTCAAAATCCAATTCCACCAAAGCGCGGCGAAACCGCGGCTAAACATGGAATTATGCAGCAGTTCCACGGTCCAATCAGAGCCGTTCGATGTGGAATTTTGTGGATATGATCTTAACCGTATCTCCTCACATATAGAATCTAGGGTTTCTGGTTTCAAATACTATATAAAAGACTGAGAGCTGTACATTCAAAATCATCATCGAAAAGATCAAGAGATCCAAAAGATCCAACTATCCAAGTGATCATCATCTATTCATCTACCTCCTAAAAGAGAGAGATCTAGAGCAAACTAGAGTTCTTGTAATTTACTTTTTCTAAGGAGCAAAATTGTAAATGCAATATTTTATTAATAAAGGTAGTTTTTATTTTAATTCTTTTTACATTTATTTTCCGCATGTAATTTATGCACTTATTTTTACGCATTACTTTTCTGCATCTTAATTATGGTTTCATTCTTATTCAACCTTTCTTCTAAATCTCTAACGATGAGCGAGTAATTCCTTACTTGCTAGGGTTTGTAGGATAGGGTAGGATAAAGGAGAAAAAAACCTTTTAACTTCTTTTTGACATTTTAAAATTTATAAAGCTTAGACAAATAAATGTTAACCATCCAATCTGGCGCGCTATCAATTTATTGATAGTCACGACCATGATTTGGAATTGGTTAAACACTTGTTTTGTTAAGGGCTTGACATGAATAGAGATCAATGAAAAGACAAGGATTAGAGTGGGAAACCCTAATTTCCTCCATGAACCCTAATCTACATTCATTACTATCGCTCAAGTTTTAAATTATTAAAAGTTAAAAGAGTCATTTTTAAATATTTATCCATCAACTACTAATTCCTATGAACCCTATGTAGGGTGTTTTTCGTTACCCCATTGAGATGGGAATACGCGTCGCTTGTCAGGCGTACTACAGATTCCCCTGCCTAGGGTAAACCTGGGTTTATTGATTGTGGAGATCTAAATCTCCGGCAGCTGCAGACTAAGCTGTCGTTAATTACCCCTCGCTTTTGGGGTAAAAGAACCTCCGATTGACGGGTCGAACTGGTCATGCGAACTCAAAATGTAGTGTTGTATTTTGAAGGGGTTTTAGATATATCGGGGGCCAAACAGAGTTTACGTGGGTCTCGCTACCCGGATAGCAGGCTGGGGGTTAAGGAGGCTAGCAGGCCCCTTGCGGGATGCGGGACAGCACCCCGTTAGAAAAATTTTTCCTAACGGGGATGTATTTTGAGTGTGGGATAGTGTGGGAAAAAGTAGGGTGAGGAGCTTCTTAAAGATGCTATGGAGCTGGGCGCTTTGCGCTTGAGCGCTAACGCCCCACGTGCCCGGCACGTGGGCGCTGGGGCCCCACGTGCCTGGCATGTTGGCGCTTGGGCGCCGGCAGAAAGAAAGAGGCTTTTAGCCCCTGAAATAGGAGTTAAACTCCGAAAAAGGGTTTGATTTATGGAGTTAAACTCCAACAGACCTTGAATGGAGTTAAACTCTTAGAAATCTTTAGAGATGATCGAAGGGGACCCATTTCTTCTCCCATTTAGCTCTGGATCTTCTTTTGAGCCTTGGATCTTCCCAAAGTGGGAATTTTTGGAGATGGGTCTCCTTACTTCTCTTCTGTTGATTGGATCTTGGAGGAAAGGGGGTAAGATTCAAAAATCTCCCCCTTTAAAGATCTGATGGTAGATATGAACTTTCCTTCAAGGGTTTTATGGTGAAAAACTGTTTATTTTTGGAAAAGAAAGAGTTAAACTCTTGATTTAATTCTAACAAAAGAAAAATGTTTAGAACCTTGAGGAAGGAGAAGGAGGTATAGAAACCCTAGATTTTTAAGGGAATCAATTCTTTTTTTTCCTTTCATCATCATGTTGGCTTTTATAGGTTTACAAATTTATACATAGCCCTTTGGGTTTTACAAAATGGCATCTTACCTATTCCATGTCTCACGTATTCATTTTTTTTGCACATGAGCCATGGGCTTTACAAAAATTTGGCTTTATGCCCATTTTTAATACATTATTCATGAAAATTACATCAAAATTATTTATTACATAATTTTCATCTTGGCATTGGGAGGCCAGCCATAGGGCACGACTTGGGCATGGGGCTCGACTTGGGCATGGGCCCAATTGATCTGGGCTTTGAGTCCACTTACTTGAGGTTGACTTTGATTTTGACTTGGTCAACCGGGGCGTAATTTTTGACCCCAACAAAATGCCCCCCATCAATAAATGCACACCGCATATATGAGTTGTGTGCATGAAATTGATAGATCTTCTTTCGTGTGGTGGTTGACTTAATTTGGTTTCTATTGTGACGATGTGGAGGTCAGTGCTGCCCTTTTAGCGACGTGAACAGTCGGTGCTGCCCTTTTTGCGACGTAGACGGTCGGTGCTAACATTTTTAAGACTTGGACGGTCGGTTCTGCCCTTTTAGCGACGTGGACGGCGGTGCTACCATTTTAACGATTTGGACGGTCGGTGCTGCCATTTTTGCGACGTGGACAGTCGGTGCTGCCATTTTAGCGACATGGACGGTCGGTGCTGCCCTTTTTGCGACTTGGATGGTCGGTGCTGCCCTTTTTGCGACGTGGACGGTCGGTGCTTCTATTTTAGAGATGTGGATGGTCGGTGCTGCCCTTTTTGCGACGTGGACGGTCGGTGCTTCTATTTTAGCGATGTGGACGGTCGGTGCTGCCCTTTTTGTGAAGTGGACGGTCGGTGCTGCCATTTTAGCGACGTGAACGGTCGGTGCTGCCATTTTAGCGACTTGGACGGTGCTGCCCTTTTAGCGACGTGGACGGTCGGTGCTGCCTTTTTAGCGACTTGGACGGCCGGTGCTGCCTCTTTTGTGATTTGGACGGTCGGTGCTGCCCTTTTAGCGACTTGGACGGTCCGTGCCGCCCTTTTTGCGACTTGGACGGTCGGTGCTGCCCTTTTTGCGACTTGGACGGTCGGTGCTACCCTTTTAGCGATTTGGACGGTCGGTGCTGCCCTTTTTGTGACTTGGACGGTCGGTGCTGCCCTTTTTGCGACTTGGACGGTCGGTGCTGCCCTTTTTACAACTTGGACGGTCGGATCTGTCTTATTTGCGACTTGGACGGTCGATGCTGCCCTTTTTGCGATTTAGACGGTTGGTTATACCCTTTTTGCGACTTGGACGATCGATGACTTGCTCCACTTCTTACGTGATTTGACTTGCTCCGCTTTCTGCGGTGTCGGGGTTGAACTTGACTTACTTTGTTTTAGAAGTTCCCTACTTATCCAGCAGGACTTTCGAGCTTAAAAGTGCTGCCGGGTGGGACTTTGATTTGATATGTTTGATTTCTGCCTTATTTTGCAGGACTTTTGAATATGAGAGGAACTTGGAATTTAGATTTTGTTTGGCATCAGTATTGCTGCACTGGAATAAAGCCAGGAGCAACTCATCATTTGCCCCGGAAGGACTTGGGATTTGGTTTTTGGGTCGGCATCTGTATTGCTGCACTGGAATAATGCTAGAAGCACCTCACCATTTGCCCCAGGAGGACTTGGGAATTGATTTTTGGGTCGGCATTAGCATTGCTGCACTGGAATAATGCTAGGAGCAAGTCATCATTTGCCTCGGGAGGACTTGGGAATTGGTTTTTGGGTCGGCATCAGCATTGCTGCATTGGAATAATGCTAGGAGCAACTCATCATTTGCCCTAGGAGGACTTAGCAATTGGTTTTTGGGTCGGCATCAGCACCGCTAACACTGAAGCATAGTGCAAGGAGTGACTCATCATTTGCCTTTGCCTGTTGAGGAACGACAGCTTAGGAGACAAGTTTAGATTTCTATCACCTAAGGCTTTTCAATTTTACGAGCCGTAAGGGTCTCATAAAATCATTTTCTCCCTACGAGTCGAGAGGATCTCGCAGGTGTATTTCTCCCTAAGAATCGTGGGGATTCCTAAACGTGTTGCTCTTTTGTGAGTCGTAAGGATCTCACGTAGGGATTTTCTTCTCACAGAGTCGAGAGGACTTTGCGAGTGTATTTTATCTCTTTTTCACGAGTTTGCACCCTTTCGGGTTTTCACAAACTCGCTGGCAGTCCTGCTGTTTTTACTCACGGAGCCCTTTCGGGTTTTCATCCATGCCCGTTTTGCTTATGGACATACCCTTTTTTTTACTTTGGCGGATCTTCATTGCTAGTGGGACTTTAAATGTAGTCTCGCCGGTTGGAATTGGGAGAGATTGGGATCGTTTTACGTCCGTGAATTGTATACGGTTTTGCAGGATGTATGGAGAATTTTGGGACTTTGTTGGCGTTTGCATCGCTGTTCTGGAATATGGCACCAGGAGCGACTCATCATTTGCCGTTGGGATATAGGATTTGGAATTTGGTTGGCGTCTGCATCGCTGCATTGGAATATGGTACCAGGAGCGACTCATCATTCGCCATTTGGAGATTTTTTTTACCGCGATTGCTCTATCATTTCAGCTTTTCTCATCACGAAGGTCGCGATTGCCCTATCATTTTGGCTATTTATTCACGGATGCCCCATCATTTCGGCTATTTATTCACGGTTGCCCCATCATTTCGGCTGTTTATTTTCATTTTTATTTTACTCGCTGATTTTTATTGCGAGTTGCCCGATCATTTTGGCTTTTTTTTACATCCCCAGTTTAATGACTTAAGGGTCGATAGTTCTCAGTTTAATGACGTAGTGGTCGACTGTTTCCAGTTTAATGACTTAGAAGTCAGCTGTTTCTAGTTTAAAGACTTAGGGGTCTACTGTTTCCAGTTTAAAGACTTAGAGGTCATCTGTTTCCAGTTTAACGACGTGGTGGTCATCTGTTTTGTATGAAATTGGCGGCCGCAGCTTGACTGTTTGTTAACACGCCCTTAGACAGTTCTATCTCTCTTGCTTTATATTGCTTTTCGACCCAATTTTTGAAGACGAAACAGTCCTCAATGGCATGACCTATCACTCTGTGATAGGGACAATATTTGGGATCGTCGGTCATATTCGCTTCTTGTAGTCTCCTTAATTCTGGCAGTTGTAGACCGTTTCTTAGGGCGTCCTTGAATATCTTGTGGACTTTGTCTCTTCTGAAAGAATAGACTTTATTTAGTTTCTCTTTCAGAGTCGATTCCCCTCCCCCTCCTAATACTGGTTTTCAAGGTTGGTCGGAATTAGGTTTGCCTGCTGTCCGCTTACGACGTTCGGTGTAACAACCCTGAAATTTCTATACATAATTTTTTCAAAATACAGAAAGGAATATCTAAGCCTAAGCATAAGTTATAAATTTAATTTCCTTTTCATCAGCAAGAAAGCACTTGTAGCTCATTGGTAAAGCCTTGCACTGCTGAGACATAGCCCATGTGTTCAAATCCCCCCAGCCACATATTATTTTTGTTGATTTTTCTTTTAAACTTTTAGAAGTCCAAAAGTTTGCATGTGTACTGCACGTAAAATGAAAAGTTACAAAATAAACAAACATGTGCAAAATAATATTTATACAGCCTAGGACACGTGTCAAAGATCCAGACCCAAACCACACTACTTGGACCAGCGAGATTCTCTTGGTGGTCGGCGGCTCGTAGCAAATGCTATAAAACTTTAACCCTAGCACCCCTTATCCTACCCCACTACCCCATACTGTTTGATTTCTCTGCATTTATCTAGAGAATGATAAATTCTCTCTTTATTCCATTTTAATGCATATTTTTAATTCATTCTTCATTATCCTAAACCCTAATTTCTCCTATAAATACCACACTATATTTTACCCCTCTCATTCAGAAATCTAGTGCCAAAACTCTCTAAAAATTCTAAGTCCAAAAAGTTGTACAAGTGGAGTTAGCTTAAAACCAAGTTCTGGCGAAGTTTCGGGACAAATCCGGCGACGAAACGACTCCCCGACGATTCCAATAGGTTCTTCTATCTCTCATATTTAATTCCAATCTGTAAGTCCCACTTTCTCTCTTCTCCTTCTATTAAAACAAATTCTATTTTCAAAACTAATCGGAAGCGGAGTTAATCCGACTTCCGTTTCTAATTTAACTAAAAACACCATTTATCCTAATAAAAAATTTACAATCTTTTCTTATATTTTTTAACAAACATAAAACAACATGTACAACAAGTTTCAATTCAAAATAATATGTATTGCGACTTCTATGTCATTTTTACGATAAAATACCATCATATTTACATATGATGTTACCTTATTCATTTTGCTCATATTACCTTTAGGAAACTCATGAGATAATGACCTACCTCATCACAACACTCATTTTTGACATAACATGATTTTCTTTTGGACAATATTTATGGGAAAATTACAAGTTTACATTTAATACCATAAACAATCAAAACCGTTTTCTTTAAAAGTGTATTATTTTAATCCATACGATTTTGTCCTTACAGCCCATTTTTTGGGGAACCCTATCGTGATGGTGCGGGTTATCGCACATTCTCGAGATTAGTAGGGCGGGATTC
This sequence comes from Agapanthus africanus, assembly GCA_030015575.1. Classification (NCBI taxonomy): domain Eukaryota; kingdom Viridiplantae; phylum Streptophyta; class Magnoliopsida; order Asparagales; family Amaryllidaceae; genus Agapanthus; species Agapanthus africanus. Next base: position 727,357,124 of record CM057339.1, read on the forward strand.
AGACCTCCTCACGGAGCATTTGAATCTCGATGGAATTTTTAACACAATTTAAAGAAAAATGAGATTTCTAGTAATAAATAAATTCTATTTTTAATAAATAATTATATATGTAAATATTATCAAAATATCTATTTTAATATATAATATATTCCATGTTTTCCAAATCAAAGAAAAGAATCACAAGAGATCATGAAAATACTATCACATTCAATACAAGTTAAAATTACATGAAAATACCATACAATGCAATCCAGGTTCTATTCACTAGAAAATGTTATATTCTAAAATATATATCTATGAAAACTCTAAAGATGATAAATAAATACTTGATATTTATTTTGAAAATATACCAAAACTATTTTACATAACCCCCCTCAAGTTATACTAATTTACAATAAGGACCCTAGTAAATATAGGTTTAAGCGGGACCAATTCTCTTGAGCCTCAGAGAGCCGGAGTGTAACAATCCTAAACTTTTTGTACAATTTTTTTTAAAAATACAGAAAGGGGTACTTGAGCCTGAGCACAAATTATAAATTTGATTTGCTTTTGAACAGCAAGAAAGGGCTTGTAGCTCACTGGTAAGACCTTGCACTGCTGTTACAAAGCATCAGAGTTCAAATCCCATTAGCCACATTATCTTTTTATTTTTATTTTTAAAAATATTTTTAGAAACCCAAGAGTCTACACATGCGCAACACGTAAAACCAAAAGTCACAGAGAAAATAAACATAAACACGAGGGAAATTGAACCGACCCCAACACTTTGCACCAAACCTAACCCACCCCCGTCGGAATTGACCCGGCGAGATTAAGGAATCTCCCGGCGCCGTCGGTCTCGACCATCCCAAATGCCTTCATCTTCTGCCCCCTGCAACGTTTGGCCTACCCCATTAATCCCTTATTGCTTGTTTACTCTGAATTAATCCAGAGAGCAATAAAACGCCAATTTAAACTCATTTTAATGCATATTTTAATGCATTATTCATTACCCTAAACCCTAATTTGTCCTATAAATACCCACTCCATCTTACGCCTCTCTCACTCAGAATTATCCTACAAAAACTATACCAAATTCCCAAGTCTTTTAGAGTACAAGTGGAGTTAGCAAAGGGCGAAGCTCCGACGAACTTCCGGCGACGATCCAAGGAGTTTCCGGCGATGAAACGAAGCACTGGTGCTTCCTCACTCTTTATTTTTCTCCCATCTATCTTATAAGCCAGTAAGTCCCATTTTCCCTTCTCATCTTCATCTTTAAAAAAATTCTATTTCTAAAACCCGACGGAAGCGGAGTTAGTCCGACTTCCGATTCGGTTTTCCTTAAAAACTATATTTTTCTTAATCAAGATAACTTCATATTCTCACATATTGCTTAACAAACATTAACAAAACCACTAAATCAAGTTTCACCTCAAAATAATTATTTTTGTGACATTTATCGTATTTTTACATAAAATACCATATAGTTTAATATCATCATATTTCCTTGCTATACTTGTAGATAGTTCACGAGGTAATGACCTACCTCATTACAACACATATCTCTATCATAGCACGATGAAATTTGGGACAATAGAATACGGGAAATACGACTTTATAAATAAATACCATCAAGTTATAAAAACCGTTTTCTTTAAAAAGTGTATTTAACTTTCCATGCAATTGCACCTCTACAACCCATTTTTAGGGAACCCTGTTTCGGGATGGTGCGGATTATCGCACGTCCTTGGGTCTAGTAGAGCGAAATTCAGACATCCGCAAGGAGCATTCAGATTCCGATGAAATTTTAATACCATTTTTTTTAGAAAATGAGAATTTCTAGAAAATAATAAATTAATTTTCTAAATTAAAAGAATCACCTTTACATAAAAATACCATGCAATACAAACAAGTTCAATATATATCAACAAAATACCATATACTTTGAAAACAAGGTTATTCTCACTAGAGATTTCACAATTATAAAATATACACCCATGAAAACTCTAAAGACGATAACTAAATGCTTGAGGTGTATTTTGAAAATTATACAAAATTATTTTTACATAAAACCCCTCAAGTTATATAAATTACCCTAAGAATCCTAGTAAATATAGGTTTAAGCGGAACTAGTCTCTTGATCCTCAGGGATCCGGAGATATGGGTGCTTGTTATCTAAGGTATACAACCTAATAAACGGTGTTATCAATACGGTAATTGTCTTTGAAAAAGACACAAATCCTGCCGTCCATGTGCAGTAGTTACCGATAACACTAAAACTAATTCAGGATTTCAATTTCTTTTCTAATTGTCTGACTCAGACTGAGTCTTAATAAACAATCCGACTTGAATGAGATTCAAGTATAAAACTAAAATACAACATGAATTCATGAATCTATATATTCAATCTGTTCAATTTATTCAATCTATACAACTTGACTGAACCGAACCATGGATATATATTCCATCTTCCTGTTCATCCATTATAATTGTTACATTACTGATATCATGGTTTCGGCAAGTCATCCATTTATACAATCTATCTATACATGACAATACAACTCAATCTGTGAAATCAATACAATCAAAACAATAAACACTACGGGGTTATAAAGGGGTAGACTAGTACGGAATATGTTAAAGGTAGCAAGAGGTGGTCACTTAAGACATAATTACATCCATGCCGTTGTTCCGTGGTATTATCGATAGAACCTTGTACTACAAGTTACCAAAGTCTCCAGTGTAAGTGGAACTCCTCTCGTATACACTGTCATTTTCTGTACCAAGCTACAAACAAGAACGTTAACAATATAATCAAACATTAATAAATATACTCTCTCTATGTCTATTCTACTTCTCCCTCATCTTTGGTACTTACCGAGTGATTGTTCGCTGACGACATTTCTATTTCTCTTCTTCTTTGGAATGTTGTCAGGAGGACCCGACACTGAAGAGTACGAGACCCGCTAAGAACATTTAGAGCAAGCCCCTGAGCAGTACACCGAAAACCCAGAGCTGTAGCCACTTGTATTATTCTATTTTCATTTCAGTTATGCCATTGTTTAGGCATTGCTTTTCATTCTTGTATTTACTTTCCAGTTGTATTGTAAAAAGAATGTTGAATAAATAAAGTTGTTGTTCTTTATATCTTGTCTCTTGTGTATTTTCTTTTATATTGCTTAGGTACGCTTAGCGTGTTTACTTCTGAGTAAATACGTAGCGGGCCAGTCGCGTCTCCTTCTGTATACTGGGAAGCGGAGCGTGACACGAAGAAAGAGGGTGCTTGCTTATTTAAGGTAGACAAACTAAAAACGGTGTTATCAACACGGTAATTGTCTTGGAAAAATACACAAATCCTGTCGTCCATGTGCAGCAGTTACCGATAACATCAGTAACTTATAAGGATTTCAATCTGTTTAAAGATATGACTCAGTTAGTTAGAGTCACGGTATAATCTGCAATCAATCTAACTTGAATACAATTCAATTTACAACATGAATCCATTTATACCAGAATTTCCGTCTATATCAATATAACATGACTCGACTGAACCGAACCATGGATATACTCTGATTACATGACTATCCATTTATATCCATTCCGTTTACAGATATCATGGTTTCGGCAAGACTTCTATTTACAAAATAAGGCAATACAAATCAATACAAACAATACAATAAACTTACGGGGTTATAAAGAGGTAGACTCGTACGGAATGCGTTAAAAGTGGCACGGGATGACCACTAAAAGACATAACTATACATCCATTGCCGTTGTTCCGTGGTTTTATCGACGGAGACTTGTACTACGGGTTACCATAGTCCGCGGTGTAAGCTGGACTAATCTCGTATACACTGGCATATTCTGTACCAAGCTACAAACAACTACGTTAGTATAACAAATATATCATTATCTAATTTTCTATTCTGTGTCTATTCTTCTCTTTCACTTTTTGGGACTTACCGAGCGATTGTTCGCTGACGACATTCCTATTTCTCTTCTTTCTTTGGAATGTTGTCAGGAGGACCCGACACTGAAGAGTTCGAGATCAGCCAGGAGCACTTGGAGCAATTCGCAGAAGACCCCGGGCTTTAGGCTATACTTGTACTCACTTTATTTTCAGTTCATGCCATTGTTTAGGCATTACTTTCCATCCTTATATTTACATTTTCAGTTGTATTGTAAAGAAATGTTGAATAAATAAAAGTTTTTGTTCTTTTACATCTCTTCTTGTGTACTTTATTATATTGTTTAGTTACGCATAACGTGTTTACTTCTGAGTAAATACATAGCGGGCCTCGCCGCGTCTCCCTCCCGTATATTGGGAAGCGGGGCGTGATATTCGGTGTACGTATCGGAGGGACTGGAGGCTGATCGTGGCCGTTGTTTACGAAGGCGCTCCGCTCTTGGGCTGAAGGGGGTATCAGTTGGCTGCCTCCGGGTATTAATCCCTGGCTCATGAACCAAAATTTGATTTTGATGTAATTGATGTTAGTGTGATATGCCTTAGAGGCCATTATTGTATAGTACTAGTTTGTATATTACATTTTGGAAGCTTGGGATATATACACGGATTTATGACAGTCTTGCTCGATATAGTAGTATGCTACTTGGTTTATATTTATCTTAATATGTGTATATGTTTCTTTTAACGTATCGCTAATACATATTGATAGAGCCCATAGGATCTTTGCTTGACTACTAGTGTTGCGATAGCAGTCACACTAGTGGGGCTGGGTAGTCTACAAGCACATCTTTACACAGGTCCCTAGTCGCACGATTATCGAGACAGGGCATCGATACTCCACAGTAGACTAATGTATACGCTTCTCTTCCCAGCAGGGGAGATGGTCTGTCCTACAGCCATCAGTACGTTGTACTGGAGATAGTATGCAGGTGCTCATTGTGTTATGAGTTACACTGGACGGACTCGTGGGGAACTGCTGGTTGGTAATATACCTATCGTCAACTAGCAGTTCCCAGGTGACATGAGTACAGCTTAATCCGTCGATTTGACACTGCTACTTCGCCTCAAGTGTGTTCCCACTGTTCTTAGATTACTACCCTACCACGGCTCTTCTGAGTCGTGCAAACATGTAGTAGTTGGGTGCAGTCCCGAAGCACTTGGAGGCAGTGGCGATTAGATAGGATTCGTCTCTCCCGGTATTGGGGGTTGATGTCGCGCTGTGTTCGGAAAGCCATTATACAGAGTCCCTGGTCAGGGCAAGCGAGATTTGCTGGTAGGGATTCCAGTAGTTTCTCAGGGTGTTTTGGTCGCACTCCGACACGACTTATTACACTATTAGGGGTCTGACGCTTGTCGCCCCCTAGGACCGATATGCGACACTCTTAGACGAACAGACCGGACTGTACAGAGATTGCCATAGACAGGCTCAGTAGGGGTATGGATGAGTTTGCTCGTCGGCCTTCTTATCGACACATACCTGGGTAGCCGTTACGTATAGCTAGTACCACTGACGTACTTGTGGTTAAACCTACTGCCATAGTACTGTCGAGTCTTTAGAGCCCCACACAGAGGGTTTCCCGGCTTCGGGCGAAATGTGTAGAAGTCGTATGGTTTTACGACAGGGTTCGATCACATACGTGTACTCGTGCGCATATGATGTTCGGGCGGACATTACTAGTGGACTTTGGTTTAAGCCGGATCCTAGTATATAATTATTGGATTAGTTTCATCTCATTGTATTCATGTTTCTCGGAATATGAATACGGGTATGTATATAGGGATGAGAGGGGTATTCTTGTAATTTGGACAAGATTACAATATGGAGAATGACACCTCAAATTAAGGTTTTTCTTTATTAGTAAAATATTTTTGAGGTGGAGAAAATGAGAGAGAAAACTTTGTTGCATTTTAGTGAAATAAGATTAGGGTTTTGCTTTGACTTTCTTGGACTCTTTTGTGAGTTGTTGACTTAGATATTTTGTGAGATATTTTCACTAGATTTAAAAGCCAAAACCTAGCCATTTTTCACTAATCATTTCACACAGAAAAAAACAACAGATACTTTCTCCTCCTCATTTTCTCAAGATTTCTCCTTCTCCTTTTCAAACCCTAACCATCTCATAAGTTGAGAATCCTAGGGTTTGTGAGACTACTAGACTCCTCATCACTCTCTACATATCTTAGGCTACTAAGTTTAGCACATCAAGTAACCTAGTTGCCTCAAGATAGAGGTTAAGCTCAAAGTCGGATCTCTCGGGTGGATCTTCTACGATTTGGAGAAGACGACGAGGAGGTGCAATCTATTCTCAGTTCAAGGAGCTCACGACTTGGAGAAGGACAGCGAGGTGGTGAAGGGCAGTGGGAACTTGAGGTATAACACTCACACATAGTAGTTAAACCTCTTTGCTTCATTGTTAGTTAAGGTTTAGTATCGATCCTGGAGTTTAGTCGATATTATGAAGCAAATAAAAATCGTTTTTTGCAAACTCCGCCTCCTCGCGAACACGTGGGGTGCGTGGCATCGACTTACAGTGGTATCAAAGCTGACTAAACCATAGCTAACAGATTAAATGACAACTAAAACTACGAAACCAAAATGACCCGTAAACATCAAAACGTAGATCCTAGTTTCTGTTAATTTTTCCCAAGGCTCTAAAAATTATTTTAGCAACTGCAGAGTACTCCTTCGACTGTAAAATGAACACTCACCAAAAACAAGAAAATCCCCTCGGATTTTGGCCGGCCATAATGAGGTAAAATCCAAGCTCACTGGTTAAACATAAGTGGATTGCTTCGTATTTTAGTCTGTAGCTTTGTGACTTGGATCTAGTGTTTCAGGAGTTGTTTATTTTTGCCAATTTTGAATATACTGTCAATTCTTCATTGTGGCTATACGGGTGTTTTGAAGTCGCAGTTTAACGTCGTTTAATGTTTCAAGTTATGATAAATGTGTTCGTAAACTTTCGCTAATTGCTATATGTCGGTTAGTTGGGGGTTGCACATTTTTGTGATGTTTGTTTGTGTATATGGACTTATTGGATCGTCGTGAATGAATAGACGGGGATGTGAGACGAGAGTTTCTTTCATTCAAATGTAAATTATAATTTGTTGTAATATTTTTTTTGCGGGGCACATCCGGGTTGAGCTTGTAGCCACCATTGTATTATTTCATTTACTGTTTATTGCTCCTAGGATAGACCCAAGGTGGGGTGCACAAACTATCAGGTACTTTGAAGTGCCGAGTGGCCTACTCACGTTGTTGAGGGAGGTTGCTTCACTTCGGGTATTTGGCGGGTAGTTTGCCGCACCCGTAGGGGTCTGGGGTGGGGTTTGGCTATTCATCACGACCGTGGAATCCATCTTTCGTTACAGGCTTAAACGAAACGCAGAATTCCTAGTATATCCAATATGTTCATCTGTGACCTGGAATGCCTATTATTGCGTCTAATGAATGGATATATGTATATATGATATTTAGTAGACGTTGCTTATGTTTTACATCCGCGCTAGTCTAGCCCCCGCTCTGTTGTTGGTTAAGTAATCTAACGGGTGATGACGGGGCCTCGTGACGAATGCGAATGGCATAAGCGTATGTTGTATTTTCGTTATTTTCTGCAATGGTACGTTAATGATGGAACTGCATTATATTAATGCAAAGCAAACAAACCGAAGCTGAATCGTTGGAACAATTTAAAAACCGCTCGGTTTTTTCAAAACAGAAAAACTTTTAAAATGCGGAGCTTAAACCACTCCTTTTAAAAGCTATCAGGTTCCTTCGATTATATCAAGTTCACTATGTTCACGGTTTCGCCAAAACTATCCGTAGCCCTCCGTCATTTCATATGAATATTCAATAGTATTCAAGCTACGTTTGTTGGCCTTAGTCAAGGCATTGTGATTGGTAGCTGCTGGGTATTCATATGTTGCATAAATAGATACGTTGGTTTGGGACAGTCATACTACTTTGTTGGCCTTAATCAAGGGTATGTATGGGTGGGTTCAAATTAACCTGGATAATGACGGGTAGAACTTGACATGTGACTTATGATTTGTTGGCCTTAGTCAAGGTCATATGAGCATGGGGCAAAAATCCACATCGGGAGTTTCTAAAGAAACTGAAACTTACTAGTTTTGCATACCATTTGGAGTGTGATAATTTTGGTCTGATTCCTTCAAATTTATCACACAATGATATTTGGATCCAGATCCTACTGTGAGTGTATGCTACTCCTCGGGAGATTTTTTCGCTTAACGATCAATGCTATAAACCAAGTAGGTGTCTAGAACAGTGTTAGCGGGGCTACGCCTCCAAGGGAAAAGAGGTTATTTAATTAAGGAACTTCGTGAAAGCGTCGTAAAACCTTTCTCGAAGTACCGACACTAGCTTGACTGAAAGGTTAAGCAAGTATTGTACGGTGAGATTAATCCTGACTAATTCTTCTTTTCTGGTTTAAGGAAGGATTCGAGAAATAGTGGGAGCTATCCTGTTTAGATAAACTAAAAATCAATCTAAACTTGCAAGAGCATCATGTTAAAGTGTTTCTTCTCTCTCTCCTAATTACAGCAACCAAAGATGACGGGCCTTAAATTACTATTAGATAAAAATATATTGACAGGACCAAACTACAAAGATTGGTTCAGGAATGTCAAGATGGCAATAACTTATGACAAGTTAGGCTATATCCTCACTACTAAAACCCTCGCCGTCCCAAGTCCAGAATCCAGTGTCACGGATAAGGAAATCCGTAAGACCTGGGAGATTGACTGCGCGAAGGCCAAGTGTCTCGTGCTGTCCTCTATGGACAACGAACATCAGAGGCGGCACGAGAATATGGATCTTGAATCCATATTCCTCCATACCAAAGAATTATATGGAGAACAATCTCGTATCGCAAGATACGAGACATCGAAGAAGCTTTTTCAGGAAAGGTTGTCCATCGAATCATCTGTAGGGGAACACGTCCTTAAGATGATCGGCTATATTGAAGAGCTTGCGGACCTTGGAACCACGTTAAAGAATGAGCTGTATACAAACTTAATTCTGCAGTCCCTCCCTCCCACCTACGCCCAGTTTATCTTGAATTTTAATATTCAAGGTAAAGAATTTGAACTTCCTGAACTCCTCAACATGTTGAGGAGTGTTGAGGGCACCCTGCAGAAAGCTAGGGAAACACCCACTCTACTTGTCGGTGGAGCTTCCTCTTCTAGATCCAAGGCGAAAGACAAAGGAAAGAAGAAGAAAGCCCCCACCAAGCCGAGAGGCGGTGTTAGTAAGGTGGAAGCGAAGGGCAAGGCAAGAGTAGCGGGGCCGACAGTAGGAAAGGAAGAATGCTTTTACTGTCATAAGAAGGGCCACTGGAAGAAAGATTGCAGGGCTTGGAAGGCCAAGAACCAGGACCCGAAGCAAGTTGTGGCTTCGACTTCAGGTGTATTTGTAATTGAAAACTGTCTGTCAATCAACTATGCTTCCTAGGTATTGGATACCAGATCAGGATCTCATATCTGTAATTCTTTGCAAGCACTGAGAAGCCGTAGGGTTCTGAAGACTGGTGATATGACCCTCAGGGTTTCTAATGGAGCGAGCGTGTATGCTGTGTCCGTAGGGGAATATCACCTTGGATTGACGAGTGGACATATTTTGGTTTTGCGCAACTGTTTTTGTGTACCTAGTTTGACTTGTAATATCATTTCTGTATCTTTGTTATCTAAAGAAGGTTATGATTTTACATTTGTAAGTGATGTTGTAAACATCCACCTTAATCATGGTCTGATTGGGTCAGGTACTCTAAACAACGGTATATACGTATTAAACCAACTACAAATTTTCAATGTCCAGCACACATATAAAAGAAAGACTCCAGAAATAAATCATGCTTTCTTATGATATTGTAGACCCGGTCACATCAATGAAACACAGTTGACTAAATTACATAGAGAGGGATATTTGGATCCGTTCGAATATCAGTCTTATGTAACCTGTTAATCTTGTCTCATGGGAAAGATGACAAAGACTCCGTTCACTGGACATGGAGTAAAAGCGAGCGAGCTCTTGGGACTCATACACAGCGATGTGTGTGGTCCAATGTCTACATATGTGCGAAGTGGTTATTCTTACTTCATTACTTTTACGGATAATTTCTCAAGGTATGGACATGTCTTCTTGATGAAGCATAAATCCGAAGCTTTTGAGAAATTCCGGAAATATAAGAATGAAGTGGAAAAACAAACAGGCAAAAGTATCAAGACACTAAGATCTGATCGAGGTGGTGAATGCTTGAGTGCCGAGTTCCTGGATTACCTAAAAGAAAATGAAATTCTCTTTCAGCTTATTCCTCCATACACGCCACAACACAATGGTGTATCGGAAAGGCGGAACAGAATCCTATTAGATATGGTTCATTCAATGATGAGTAAATCTGAGTTGTCGTGATCCTTCTGGGGATATGCACTAGAATCAGCTGCATATCTTTTGAACCAGGTTCCTACTAAGTCAATGCCTACCACACCATATCAGATATGGAGTGGGAAGAAACCCTGTCTTAAACACTTAAAGACATGGGGATGTCCGGCTTTTGTTAAAAAGCAGTACGCGGACAAGCTCGAGGCACGATCAGTACAGTGTAAGTTTGTGGGATACCCAAAGAACTCCAAGGGGTATTTTTTCTATTACGCAGAGGAGCAAAAGGTCTTTGTTTCTCGTCATGCTCACTTCTTGGAAACTGAATTTTTAGAAAATCAGATAAATGGGAGCGCAATAGAACTGGAAGAAATTCCAGAACCACAAGCTATTACTGAAAGCTTGGTGGAACCAGAAGTTTCAAAAGAACAGGACATTCCCGCGCCACTCCGTAGGAGTAGTAGGCTATCTCATCCGCCTGAGAGATACTACGGTTTTCTCGTAGACGGGGATAGAGAGGATTGCATCATTGATAACGATGAGCCGATTAACTTCCAGTAAGCCATTCAGAGCACTGACTCGGTAAAATGGCTGGATGCAATGCGGACCGAGATGGAGTCCATGTACACCAACGAAGTATGGACTTTGGACATTGCTCCAGAAGGGGTAAAACCCGAATGCTGCAAATGGATCTTCAGAAAGAAGATTGGTGTAGATAGACAGGTTGAAACCTATAAGGCTATTGTTATAAAAGGATTTCGTCAGAGACCTGGTTTGGACTATAATGAAACCTTTTCTCCAGTGGCTATGCTCAAATCCATTGGGATATTTCTTGCCATTGCTGCCTTCCACGATTATAAGATTTGGCAGATGGACGTAAAAACCGCTTTTCTAAATGGAAATTTGGAAGAGTGCGTCTATATGGACCAGTCAGAGGGTTTCATTCAAAGTGGGAGCAGTGGGAAAGTGTGCAAGTTGCTTAAGTCCATCTATGGACTAATGCAGACATCGCGGAGTTGGAACATCTGTTTTGATGGGACGGTTAAGGAATTTGACTTTATCAAAAATCCAGATGAACCATGCATTTATAGTAAGATTGTAGCACGAACTGTTGTATTCCTCGTCTTGTACGTGGATGACATTCTCTTGATAGGAAATAATATTCCTATGCTACAATCTGTCAAAGGGTTCTTGTCACAAAGGTTCTTCATGAAAGACCTGGGTGATGCCTCTTACATTCTGCGGATCCAGATCTATCGTGATAGATCTAAGAGGATGTTGGGACTTTCACAGTCCAGGTATATCGACACCATACTGAAAAGATTCAGTATGGAAGGTTCAAAGCGCAGTAATTTACCGGCTTGTCACGGAATCATCCTGTCCAAAGAGATGTCTCCCAAGACTGATTTGGAAAGAGATCGCATGTCTATTATACCCTATGCTTCTGCGGTAGGCTCTATAATGTATGCGATATTGTGTACCGGAACAGATGTAGCTTATGCACTAAGCATAGTAAGCCGGTATCAGTCGAACCCTGGGTAAAAGCACTGGATAGAAGTAAAGAACATTCTCAAGTACCTGAGAAGGACTAAGGAAATGTTCTTTATGTACGGCAGAAAAGACCTCCAAATCGAGGCCTTTGCTGACTCCAGCTTCCAGAGTGATAAGGATGACTCCAAGCCCATGTCGGGTTATGTCTTTACTCTCAATGGAGGGGCGGTCTATTGGAAGAGTTCCAAGCAGGACACCGATGCTGACTCGATAATGGAAGTGGAGTATATCGCAGCTTCTGATGCTGCAAAAGAAGCAGTCTGGATGAGGAAGTTCTTAACAGAACTTCAGGTGGTTCCGTCCATCGTTGATCCAATACCTCTGTATTGTGACAACAACGGGGCTATAGCTTTAGCAAAGGAACCCAGGTCCCATCAGAAGTCTAGACACATCTTGAGGCGGTATCACCTGATCAGAGAGATCGTGGATCGCCGAGAGATCGAGGTTCGGAGAGTTGCTACTGAGGACAACACTGCAGATCCATTCATAAAGGCCACCCCTCATACGCAGTTCGAGAGGCTATTCGAGATGATAGGTCTGCGATATGCCAGCACATGGCCTTAGTGCAAGTGGGAGATTGTTAGTGTGATATATCCTAGAGCCCATTATTGTATAGTACTAGTTTGTATATTACATTTTGGAAACTTAGGATATATACACGGATTTATGACAGTCTTGCTCGATATAGTAGTATGCTACTTGGTTTGTATCTATCTTAATATGTGTATACGTTTCTTTTAACGTATCACTAATACATATTGATAGAGCTCTTAGGATCTTTGCTTGACTAGCAGCGTTGTGATGACAGTCACACTAGTGGGGGATGGATAGTCTACAAGTACATCCTTACACAGGTCCCTAGTCGCACGATTATCGAGACAGGGCATCGATACTCCACAGTAGACTAGTGTATACGCTTCTCTTCCCAGCAGGGGAGATGGTCTGTCCCACAGCCATCAATATGTCATACTGGAGATAGTATGCAGGTGCTAATTGGGTTATGAATTACACTGGACGGACTCGTGGGGAACTGCTGGTTGGTAATATACTTATCGTCAGGTAGTAGTTCCCAGGTGACATGAGTACAACTTAATCCGTCGACTTGACACTGCTACTTCGCCTCAAGTGTGTTCCCACTGTTCTTAGATTACTACCCTACCACGGCTCTTCTAAGTCGTGCAAACAGGTAGTAGTTGTGTGCAGTCCCGAAGCACTTGGAGGCAGTGGCGGTTAGATAGGATTCATCTCTCCCGGTATTGGGGGTTGATATCGCGCTGTGTTCGGAAATCTATTACACAGAGTCCCTGGCCAGGGCAAGCGAGATTTGCTGGTAGGGATTCCAGTAGTTTATCAGGGTGTTTTTGGCCGCACTCCGACATGACATATTGCACTATTAGGGGTATGACGCTTGCCGCCCCCTAGGACCTATATGTGACACTCTTAGATGAACAGATCGGACTGTACAGAGATTGCCATAGGCAGGCTCAGTAGGGGTACGGATAAGTTTGCTCGTCGGCCTTCTTATCGACACATACCTGGGTAGCCGTTACGTACAGCTAGTGCCACTGACGTGCTTGTGGTTAAACCCACTGCCAGAGTACTGTCGAGTTTTTAGAGTCCCACACAGAGGGTTTCCCGGCTTCGGGCGAAACGTGTAGAAGTCGTATGGTTTTACGACAGGGTTCGATCACATACGTGTACTCGTGCGCATATGATGTTCGGGCGGACATTACTAGTAGACTTTGGTTTAAGCCGGATATTAGTATATGATTATTGGATTAGTTTCCTCTCATTGTATTCGTGTTTCTCGGAATACGGATACGGGTATTATATACGGATGAGAGGGGTATTCTTGTAATTTGGACAAGATTACAACATGGAGAATGACGCCTCAAATTAGGATTTTCTTTATTAGTAAAACCTTTTTGAGGTGGAGAAAATGAGAGAGAAAACTTTGTGGTATTTTAGTGAAATAAGATTAGGGTTTTGCTTTGACTTTCTTGGACTCTTTTGTGAGTTGTTGACTTAGATATTTTGTGAGATATTTTCACTAGATTTAAAAGCCAAAACCCTAGCCATTTTTCACTAATCTTTTCACAAAGAAAAAAACAACAGATACTTTCTCCTCCTCATTTTCTCAAGCTTTCTCCTTCTCTTTTTCAAACCCTAACCATCTCATGAATTGAGAATCCTAGGGTTTGTGAGACTACTAGACTGCTCATCACTCTCTACACATCCTAGGCTACTAAGTTTAGCACACCGAGTGACCTAGTTTCCTCAAGATAGAGGTTAAGCTCAAAGTCGGATCTCTCGAGTGGATCTTCTACGATTTGGAGAAGACGACGAGGAGGTGCAATCCGTTCTCAGTTCATGGAGCTCACGACTTGGAGAAGGACAACGAGGAGGTGAAGGACAGTGAGAACTTGAGGTATAACACTCACACATAGTAGTTAAACCTCTTTGCTTCATTGTTAGTTAAGGTTTAGTATCGATCCTGGAGTTTAGTCAATGTTACGAAGCTAATAAAAATCGTTTTTTGCAAACTCCGCCTCCCCGCGAACACGTGGGGTGTGTGGCATCGACTTACAATTGCAATCGGACGACTTGAGTCGTGAGGTCTGCCGTGACATTTGCCAGTTCGTCGACCTTAGACTGGACCCTGGCTAACTTCTCGTCCCTGTCCTGAAGCTGCCTTTGAAGCTATCGAAATAATGCTTGTTCTATAGTTCTGGATATGACAACCGGGTCATCCTTACTACCTAAGCTTAATTCCGCAGGAACTACAGGCTCCTTTGGCTTATCGGCCTGAGCGGGCTCTTCATCATTTAGACCGAGCCGATACTGGGTAGCGTCAACCATATCATCACCATGGCTGTGAAGCATAGGAGGGCTTGTTTCTTCATGTCCGACTATGTAGAAAGTGTGGACCACATATCCAGCCATCTCTTTATCTTTGGCGGCTGATTTTTCGGACCATCGTCACGGCCCTTCGTCTTCTGGAAAGGACAGGCGATTGAAGACAGTTGGCCCAGCTGGGTCCTTGGGCGGCGCTGTCCGGATCGCAACTTTCTTGACCCTCGCGGTCATGGCATTCTTCTGAAACAATTTTAGCGGTTGAAAGAGTTAGCAAGATTTACAGCCGTTTCAGCTGTCGTTGCTGGGTAACCTCGTTCTTGGAACCTTACGATGTTCAAATCAGCAGGAGCCCTAGCCTTTTTGTTGGCTCTGTATTTGAGCCTTTTTTGCCTTAGCTTCTCGATTTTGAGGGCTTGACGGGCGTCCGTCGTCCAGAAAGCCATCATGAGTCGATTAACCGGGAGCTTAGAGAAGATACCCGATTGAGCAGTTGTCAGGGGCACCGCTGGAGCTTGCCCGAGATGCCTTGTTGCTTTGTTGGTGTTGATGGTCTTGCCCCAAGCTGGGGCCAAGGAAAGTCGTTCAAACACTGACCTGCGTTTAGGGAGTGGTGCCTTCGAGATCACCACATTTGGCCTCCTGCATTTCGAGGTCGGTCTGTCTGTTACTAGAGCTTGAGAAGCTGGGATGGCGCTATCTGGCATGAACAGAATAGAGCCAAATGATAGCAGTGGCTCCTCCCACTGTCGCTCGAGACTGGCTGGGAGGACCGTTCTGGCGTTCATCTTCATCGTGTAGGAGATGGGAGCTATGTCGAGAGTTGAGCTTGTTCTTGGAGACATTTTTGCTGTGTCCGAAGATTGCAATTGGAAACTGTTAACCTGCACAAAGAAGCATGATTTTAGGCAATCGATATGTACATTGATTGAGTTCGCATGAACGTTTAACCCGAAATATGGGAGGAGAGAAAAGGTCCCACCGGGCGTGCCAGAATCTATCGGGTGTTTTCGTCTCCCATTGAGATGGGAATACGCATTGCTTGTCAGGTGTACTATAGATTCCCCCTGCCTAGGGTAGGACGGGGTTTATTTATTGTGGGGATCCGAATCTCTGGCAGCCGCGGACTAAATTGTCGTTAATTACCTCTCGCCTTTGGGGCGAGGGAACCTCCGATTGACGGGTCAAACTGGTCATGCGAACTCAAAGTGCAGTGTTGTGTTTTGAAAGAGTTTTGGATATATCGGGGGCTACGCAGAGTTTACGGGGATCCCGCTACCCGGATAGCGGGCTGGGGGTCAAGAGAGCTAGCAGCCCTCTTGCGGGGTGCGGGGCAGTGCTCCGTTAGAAAAATTTTCCTAACGGGGGTGTATTTTGAGTGTGGAATAGTGTGGGAAAAAGTTGGGTGGGGAACGTCTTAAAGACGTTAGGGAGCTGGGCACTGGACGCTTGGGCGTTAGCGCCTCATGTACCCGGCATGTGGGCGCTGGGCGCTAGCGCCCCACGTTCCCGGCACGTGGACATTGGGCGCTGGGGCGTTAGCGCCCTACGTGCCCTGCACATGGGCGCTAGGCGCCGGCGGAAAGAAGGAGGCTTTTAGCTCCTGAAATAGGAGTTAAACTCTGAAAAAGGGTTTGATTTATGGAGTTAAACTCCTACAGATCTTGAATGGAGTTAAACTCCTAAAAATCATTGGAGATGATTAAAGAGGATACCTTTCTTCTCCTCTTTAGCCATGGATCTTCTTCTGAGCCTTGGATCTTTCCAAAGTGGGAATTTTTGGAGATGGGGCTCCTTCTTCTTCCTCTTCTATTGGCCGAATATTGGAGGAAATGGGGTGAGATTCAAAAATCTCCTCTTTTAGAGATCTGGTGGTAGATATGAACTTCCTTTCAAGGGTTTTATGGTAAAGACTGTTTATTTTTAGGAAAGAAAGAGTTAAACTCTTGATTTAATTCAAACAAAAGAAAAAGGTTTAGAACCTTGAGGAAGGAAAATGAGGCACATAAACCCTAAATTTTTAAGGGAATAAATTCTTTTTTTTTCCTTTCATCATCATGTTGCCTTTTATAGGTTTACAAATTTATACATAGCCCTTTGGGCTTTACAAAATGGCATCTTTCCTATTCCATGTTTCATGTGTTCATTTCTTTTGCACATGAGCCATGGGCTTTACAAAAATTTGGCTTTATGCCCATTTTTAATGCATTATTCATGAAAATTATATCAAAATTATTTATTACATAATTTTCATCTTGGCATTGGGAGGCCAGCTGTGGGGCTCAACTTGGGCATGGGCCCAATTGATCTGGGCTTGGGCCCGCTTACTTGGGGTTCACTTTGATTTTGACTTGGTCAACCGGGGTGTATATTTTGACCCCAACACCCTACAAAACTTTTTATTATAAATTTTATATCTGCTTTAAAATATAACGACAAACAATCATCCATCTTTTCTCGCCTGAAATAAGAAAAGAGTTCACGTTTCCCTGCGGACGACCCATACTCATCGCGGCTAGCTACTAGCGACATCGTCTTGATTGCGGTTATTTATAAAACACTTACTTTTCACGATCAATGAACAATCATGCAAGTGGACATTATTAAACAATGATTATTAATCTAGCATCTTTTTATGGCTAATTTTAAAGTGAAATTTTCATCAGGAATGCCTGGAATTTTCACCAGAAAATTCTTTGTCGTGTTTATTGTCTAAAACATAAGAGATTTTTTCTTTCGGATTAAAACTGTAAGTGTCAAAAGCCCACATTGTGTTCTGGTTACAGTAATAGAGATTGACCAATTAGACATTCAGCATTTTCTCCCCAAAGTCAGATGTTTGAATTAAAATTGCAAGTGTCAGAAACCCACTTTGTGTTCTAGTCATAGTGATGATGTTCATGAGTAGGAACTCCTCAGATTGTGACACGTGGCAGATGACGTGTCCCAAGACTTGTGGAAGATACGCTAGCATCATGCATCGGAGGTTCTCTCCTAGGCCCATGAGCCAGGGTACATCCGACCTTCTATGGATGCATGGGCACTCCTATACCCGCCTTGCAACCAGCCGCCGGACTTCCTCCATTCCCTCCTACACGCTGAGCCTTCTCAGTCCTCCCTGCTCGTCTCCGAGCTATCGCATGAACCAGGCTGCCTCGGCCGCCCGCTCGTCTCCGAGCCTCCCGCCGAGCTAAGCCTCCCCGGGCTTCTCGAAGAACACTGAGCCCGGGCTTCTTCGACACGGCTCTGTGTATCTCTCCCGAAACGAGATACGTGCCGCCATCCCCTGTTCCATGCCAGCATATCCTTCCATTAACGAACGTATCTCGTCGTTAATAGGGGATCCCGTCATTCACGCTGGCGTAACGTCCGGGACACAACTGATGGCGAAGATCCTGCGCCAGCTCGCTCTAAGCGAATGCTATAAAACCCCTCTCCCAGATGACTCAGATAAGGCAATTCTAATCAAATAGGCCGTTACTCTGCCCAAATACCTCGACTAACTTGATCGTCGGTGGGTCCTCGGTGGTACAACCACCCCGTGGCTTCTTTGCAGGTAGCTCGGCTTCATCCAAACACAAGCCCATTGAGACCCACACGTTCGAGGAGGCAACCCTCGAAGCCAATCTCAACCGTTCACCACACTCGCTATAGATCGACGGAGGACAACATCTGAAAGAGATCCAGAGCTCCATCAGTTGGCGCCGTCTGTGGGAAACTCTAATTCCACTCATCTAAAGTTGATCTTCCGATCTAGAACTCATGGCGAGTGAACACCATAGCAATCGAAGCCCGAGCCGCCTCCTTCCCCACAACGGAGGCGCGGATGAGTCCAATCCTCCCCCTAACACCATCCATGCCCTCTCGTCACGGATCAATATGCTTATGTCCTTGGTGGAAGCCCTTGCTCGTGTCCAAGTAGCGGGACAGGCCCCTCCCATAGCCACTGTCCCCCACCTTCAGGATCCCGACCCCCACGGAGGGGGAAGGAACGATGCCCGTGCCGGCACCGCAGAACCGCATCCCGCTATCTCCGGCAACCACAGATCTCTCGCGGTGACCAACTCGATGACACGATGGGCGCCTCACAACTCTACACCGAGGTCCCGCGACAAAGCTCCTCGTCCTAAGGCTCATCGCGCACCCGTCCCTCCCGAGGAGGTATCGGTCAGCTCGCCTATTCCCAGGTATGATCGGCACCCTCTCCCTCGATGGGGCCGCATAGACGGCACTCATCGCGATGACTCGAGGACGACCTCGCCAGGGGACCTGAGGAACCTAATAGAGTGAAGCCGGAGTCACAGTCAGGTGAAGGCCGCGAGCGGAAATGACCATAATTCCTACTACACCGAGTCATCGGGATACCACGGCTATCTCGATGCCCTCGAAAAGAAGATCGAGGGCATACATCAGGAAAGTCGTCCCTCAAGCGAACCGGCCATGTATGCCATCGACTCGCTCACGAAACCCTTCACTGAAGACTTACTCGCCGTCCAAGTCTCGTCCAGAAACAAGCCTCCAAAAGTGGCACTGTTTGATGGAAAATTCGACCCAAAGGACCATCTGGACGTGTTCACGGCATGCATGAGCTTCTAGGACAACTTTGACGTTGCCCAATGCCGAGCGTTCCCCGCTACTCTCATCCGAGCCAGTCAAGACTGGTTCCGAGGACTCACACAACGCTCCATCTCCACCTTGATAAGCTGGCCACACAGTTCCTCGGGCATTTCATCGGAAACAGACGACAGAAGCGGACTGTCGACTATCTCTTTACTATAAAGAGCAGGGACAAGGAGTCTTTTAAAGGATACGTTACCCGCTTTTAAAACGCTCTCCTGGAAGTCCCCGAGCACCGGGACGAGACGGTTATCACGGCTCTTAGGTCGGGTCTTAGGCACAAGGAGTGGCTCCGCTCCTTTGCATTAATGCAACCTAAGACCATGGCCGAGGTAAAGGCCTGGATCGAACGGGAAATCTAGCTTGAATCTGAGGTAAATGCGAACTTACCTCGGATTGACCAGGCCGACAAAAAGAAGACGGGTAAAGAAGAAAATAAAGCCGACCGACCAAAGCCATACTCCCCAAAGTTCCAGGAGTATACTCCACTCAATATCTCCCAAACTGAGCTGTTAGGGGAGGCAAAAGGCGAGCGATCCTTCAAGCTCCCCCCGGTCACTAATAGAACGGCCAAGCAGACCTGAGGCCCATACTGCGCTTTCCACAGGTCGCAAGGGCACCCCACCGACAACTGCAAACAGCTCCGCAATTACATCGAGGAGTTAATACGCTCGGGGCACCTGGCGAAATACCTGCGGAAAAGCGACAAGCGGACTGGGATCAAGAGAATCATCCCTCTCCCGGCGAACTGACGATCGGCCAAATCATGGTCGTATCAGTGGGGGTGCATCAGGAGCCGGCGATATTCGTCGTCCCCTGCCGATCGAACAAGTCATCGACCACCCCCAGAAGAAGCATAAGGTATCTCAGCCCATCATCTTCACCGATGAAGACCTCCACGGGATATCCTTACCTCACAGCGACCCCCTCGTGATTACGGCGCGGGTCAACCGCTACGAGATTTAAAGGATACCGGTCGACTCAGGAAGCTCGGCGGACATTCTTTTCTATGACTACTTCCTGCGTATGGGGCTCGGCCTGTCTGACCTGAGGCCTACTGCTCACCTTCTGCCGGGATTCACTAACCACTCCATCCCGGTAGAAGGAGTCGTTACACTCCCCATCAATATCGGGGAAACAGGCCGTATGAGGACAATATCCGTAGAGTTCATCGTCGCTAGGGTTCCCTCGTCCTATAATATCCTACTGGGATGCCCGATGCTCAACTCCCTCTGGGCCTAAATTTCCACTTACCACCTTGCGATCAAGTTCCTATTAGATCAAGGAAAGGTAGGCCGGGCCTACGGAAACCAGTGGGTCATGAAGATTTACTTCACAACGACGTCCATTCTCGAGGATGGAAACGACGACCTTGTAAGCACCGACGACTTTCAGGGGTCCTTGGATACCCATGACGAGCAAAAAAAAATCCGAGGAGCCCCGGTAGAGGCGCTCTTAGAGATCCCCCTCACCG
The DNA here is from genome assembly GCA_030015575.1 of Agapanthus africanus. Taxonomy (NCBI): domain Eukaryota; kingdom Viridiplantae; phylum Streptophyta; class Magnoliopsida; order Asparagales; family Amaryllidaceae; genus Agapanthus; species Agapanthus africanus. Next base: position 727,377,962 of record CM057339.1, read on the forward strand.
AGGAGAATAATGAGCGCACCGTACAGATCGGGTCGCTTTTAACGGGGGCCAGGCGCGAAGGATTGGTCGGGTTTCTTCGAGGGAACGCGGACGTTTTCGCCTGAGCACCGGCCGACATGCCTGGGATCGACCCCCAGATAATCCCGCATAAGCTTGGGGTCGACCCGACGGCCCGACCCGTCAGACAAAAGAAGCGAAGCTTCGCCCCTCTCAACCAAAAGGCGATCGAGGATGAGGTCGACAGATTGCTAATAGCCAACTTCATTCTCCCTGTGGCCTACTCAGAATGGCTAGCTAATATGGTTATGGTAAAAAAGACAAGCGGAAATTGGCGCATGTGCGTCGACTTCACGGACCTCAACAAAGCCTGCCGAAAAGACAACTATCCCATCTCTCGGATAGATCAGCTCGTCGACAGCTCGGCAGGCCATGAATTGATCAGTTTCATGGACGCCTTCTCCGGCTACAACCAGATCCGTATGAACCCAGCTGATGAGGAGCATACCGCGTTCACAACGGACCGGGGAGTGTACTGCTACAAGGTGATGCCCTTCGACCTCAAAAACGCCGGGGCTACATACCAACGTCTGGTCAACAGGATGTTCAAAGAACAGATCGGGAGGAACATGGGGGTTTACGTCGACGACATGCTAGTCAAGTCGACCTCATCAAACGAGCATATCAAAGATCTCGGCGAGACATTCGACGTCCTCCACAAGTACAAGATGAGGCTGAATCCGGCCAAGTGCGCGTTTGGGGTCACTAGTGGAAAATTCCTCTGATTCATGGTTACCCACCGAGGGATTGAAGCCAATCCGGAAAAGATCAGCGCCATCCTCAACATGGCCGCGCCGAAGAGCAACGTCGAGATCATGCGACTCATGGGGAGAGTGGCTGCCCATCAGTCGCTTCATGTCGAGGTCCGGAGAAAAGTGCCTCCATTTCTTCAAAGCCTTGAGAAAAATCCCAAATAGTCGGAAGAGTGTCAGGTCACGTTCGAACAATTGAAAGTGCGCCTGGCAACTCCCCCACTACTCACCTGGCCAATCGAAGGGGACGAGCTATCACTGTACCTTGCGGTTTCCGATCAGGCTGCCAGCTCGGTGCTCATCCGTGAAATCGAAGGAGTCCAAAAGCAGGTCTACTATGTAAGCCACATATTCAAGGACGCAGAAACAAGATACCCGGCTATAGAAAAGATCGTCCTGGCGCTCATCATGACCTCACGGAAGCTGCGACACTACATCCAGGCGCACACTATCCTAGTCCTCACCGAGCGTCCCTTAGGGGCTATTCTCGCCTCCCCCGAGTCATCCGGTCGTTTGGAGAAATGGAGGTGGGAGCTGTCCTAATTCGACATCAAGTATCGCCCGAGACAAGCTATCAAAGCACAAGTCCTGGCAGACTTCGTCGTCGAATGTACTATTGATCAGTCGAAAATACTGCATTTTTAACACGGCAATTTCCCTATCATTTGCACTCATCTAGAAGTGTTCGGCATTCATATAGCACATATTAGCAAATCAGTCGTTAAATATCAGATTGCATGTGTTAGACTCTAAAACCGACATTTCTGAGGAAATTGACTGCATATCATGGCATCGCATCATCCCTGTATTGCGCAACACTTGTTTCGAGATTTGTGCAGGAAAATCCAGAAGAAAAGCCAAAATTGTCATTTTGCTGATCAAACATTACACCAACCCCAAGTTTTGAGATCTGGTAGCAATCCAAAAGGCAAAGTACAATTCAACATATCCTATAAAGACCCATATTTCAGCCCAAAACAGCACCAGAAGTTGCAAGCCACAAAGCCCACAATAAGCCGCGGTTCCGCGGCGGGAGCGCGCTTGCGCCGCGGATCCGCGGCTCCTCTGCCACGTCATCACCTGAATTTTGGTGCATAACCCTTCTCTCAGTGGCTACATCTCAGAAACATGATTCAAATTCCAGAAGGACCTCGAAGCTACTGCCAGATCAGCAAAGATCATTAAGCAAACTAATCTTGATTAAGCTAATCAAGCTCCTAACTAACCACATCTAGAAGCTTCTCCTCAACAAACTTTTGGAGGGAAATTCAAATCTCCTCAACAAACTTTTGGAGGGAAACTTAAAATTCAAATCCTAGATCTAGGGTTTGGTTGTCTATAAATAGGAACCTAGATCTAAGGGTTGAGGTTAATCTTCCATATTCCTAAATCTCTTACACCCTCTTCTTCCACAAGTTGAGTGACACGACTTGTGCGAAACCCTAGCCCTAATTCCAATCAAATTCAAGATCCCGAGTACTAATCAAGCAAGAAGCCCTTCAACCTTTTAGGAGCGGAGCCGATCTCCAATCGAGCAAGTGATCCAAGCCGATCCGCGACTCACGGAGCTGAGCGAAGCCAAATCGACGATCGAGTTCTTCCTCTTGTAGTTCTTGAGCGATTGTAATGAAATTGTTGATATAAATAAAAGGTGAAATTCTTTAATCTTGCTTTCTTTATATTCTTGCATCATGATTCGATCTCAATTTGTAATTGTAGTTCTTGTTGTGATGTTTGAGTAAAACTCCGCTCGTCGAGGAGTCGAGACGATCAATAGAATGATGATGTAACAAATCTTAAAACGATTCTTGAGTCCTACGAGTTTTGTAAACCCTAGCAAGTTCAAGAATCGATGACCTAGTTTCGTTGCGATGCTTTCTTGATTGTTATCGCTCGAAATTAGGGATCTACGATCGTTTCTTGAATTTACTAGAGGCTAGAATGTGAATGATATCAACGAAAGAATAAGGGATAAATGATGAAACCCTAGTTTCACTAGAAATCCCTAATTCTCTTCGATCATCATCGATCTAGTATCAATTCATCGAAGGATAAGAATACGACATCTTGAGATTACACCACATCTATAGATTCGATCGATTCCTACGAGTCTCATTTCGATTCTTGATATTTGGTTGGAAAAATCATCAAACTCTCAATTCTTGATTCTATCTTTTTCTTGTTATTAGATCTATATTTTCTAATTCTTGAACTTCAAATATAAATCATGAATTGTTTTCTTTTCTTTTCCTTAAAATTTCAATTCATCTAATTCAAAAGACGAACTATTACACTGTCCCTGTGGACGATCCGCACTCGCTAACTATCTACATCCGACACCGTAGTTGATTGCGGTCAAATATAATTCTTTGATTATGAATTTTATTCATTTTCTAAATACCGACACAAAGAAATTTATTCGTTTTATTCGATTTACACAGTCTTGAATTTTAAGATCAATCAAATGGCGCCGTTGCCGGGGATAGTGCGCTAATTGTTCGTATTTTGAAATTTGAATTGAAAAATTTATTCCATTATAATTTTTAGATCTAAACTCGCACAAACCCTACTACGTGTGTTGTGATTTGATTAAGAGGAAATCTGGGATCATTGGAGCTTGGATAAAAATTTTCTGAAATTTCCAGAGAGCTGAGGAGTTCAAGTGGAACATTGTCAAGAAATTTGGTGCAGAGATTCCACCATTAAACCGCAATTCCGCGGCAAAACCCCCCCTCATGCGGCGGTTCCGCGGCACATAGGACTGTTCACTGTACCAAATTCTCAGGTAATCTCAATCTTTCTTATCTCCTTCCCAAAATCTGCTCCAATTAACATTTTGTGCAGGTTTCTTTGCAAAAATCGCAGCGCCGAGCAAAAAGCAAAATTAAATTGTTCTTGTTTTGATCTTTGTGGTTGTTTGCATAATTAATACGGACATTAAGGGGCAAAGACCAAATCCAGATTAGGTGGGGAGTTCATTACCCTTCCTGAGCCCCGAAAATCGCAAAATTTGCATCCGCATTACCCTCATTAATTAAAAAATATCTAGAGATGACTCTAAGGACCGTCGCGCTCACTTAGGACAGAAGAAGGCCGTGGGTAATTCATTACTTATCCGCGTTTTCTTGTGGTGTCTAAGGCAAGTGTGTCGAAGGCTAGTGGTTATTAATTAGGCCCACTACTTACGTAGTGGAGTACCTTCCCACTTACCTGGCACTTACCTGGCCACAGGGGGACAAAGAGGCAGTGGAGGATTTATCCTGCGACTTGTCTTTTGGCAGTTAGGAGCGGTCTAGAGTTTGACCTAGGTGACCACTAGATTCTAGGGTTTTGCTTGTTGCATTTTGGGATTTGCATCATATTTTCAAAAATCCGTCCACTTTTCAAAACAAACACCGCATTCATATCATTTCCCCTAATTATAAATTCACGCTGCCACTTGTACTAACCCTTTTTAGTACAAGATAGGCTGGACACGGGATTCTAGTGCCCGTTAAGTCCGCGTTTCCTTGATCGACCCAAAAGTCGGTATTTCTACATTTACCCTTTCTTTTACCCACCACCACACCCACATCGATGGATCCACTTCCATCGAACATCTTTAACCCTAATCTGCCGCCGTCCGTTGGTGCGCAGAATCCACCTCGCATCTCTCTCCAAGAGAGGTGCTATCCAACACGAGGTCCCCTTTCCACATGTCTTTCCATTCCACCAGCCAACGGGAAAATTTTCAAATAAAACCCCAATATATCAACCTTCTACTAAAATTTCACGGTCTCGAGTCTGAAGTCTCATATGCATTTTCACCAAATTTGAAAATGTATGCGCAATGATGGGTACTTCACAGCTTTCTGTGGATGCTTTACGTCTTCGTCTTCTCCCATTCACTTTGTGCGATTTAGCCGAGAAGTGGCTATATAACACTACCGCACATTCCATTTCAAATTAGGACGAATTCGTCAAAGCATTCCTTAAGAAATTCTACCCACATCAAAAGACAGCTCGAGTCCGTAGCGAAATCTATCAATTCACCCAGCTTCCAAATGAAACATTTTCAAAATGTCTTGAACGTTTCAAGGATCTGTTAGTCCAATGTCCACATCACGGCATCCCGAGATGGGAACTGTGCCGAATCATTTATGAGGGCATTAATCCTAACACAAGACAGACCCTTGAATCCATGTGTCAAGGCAACTTCATGACTAAAGATGATGGGGAAGCCTGGAACTTTCTAGAAGATTTCGCTGAAAAATCTTTACAGTGGGAGGGTGTGAGTCAATCGTCTAGGGATGGCAATGATATTTCCATAGGAGTTAGAGCTGACATTTCAGCTATGCAAAAGAAACTCGAGACTATGGAAAACAAATTTTTAGCCGCCCTAAGTCAAATATCACTCTCCAAAACTGTATGTGGATGCTGTTCTGATCCTTCTCATTTGACGGAAGAGTGTCCACTAAATTCTCCGTTTCAAGGTCACGAGCATACCAACGCCGCATTTCAAAGACCTAGAAACGATCCTTTTTCTTCCACATATAATCAGGGTTGGAGGAATCACCCTAATTTTGCTTGGAACCAATCACAAACTCAAAACACGGTTCCAACCCAAAACAATTTCCAAGGGGTCCCTCCACCACAACAGCACCCACAACTTCAATTGAGTTAGCACCCCTTTCAAGCACAAAATTTCCAAAATCCGGTCAACACACCCGCACCATCTAGTCCTTTGCAGTTGACCGGGACTGATGAATCCTCTTCATTCATAAACTTGCTTCTAACAAATCTCATGCAAGTATCGGCTGAAATAAAGTCTTCTGTCGATAAAATTGAGAAAAACTCTGCATCCCAAAGCGAGAGTATTAAATCGATGGAAGAAGAAATTGCACGATTAAAAGCCGAAATGAGTGCAAGAGAGAAAGGGAAACTTCCAGCTCAACCTTTACCCAATCCTGACTATTCACATCATGTGGATGCAGTCATGTTGAGATCTGGAAGAGTGCTTGACACTCACGTTGGGGAAGAGTTTGATGATACTGATAAATCAATCAATGATACCCCGGCTGAGACCTTTCCTTCCACCTCTACTTCTAATTCTAACCCCAGTTCTTTTACCCCACCACCTTCTTCCGAGCCTATTCTTCGTTTCCCAAAAGGCTCGCCACTTCAGCCCACCTCTTTTACTCCTCCACAGACGATCCCCAACTCTATTCTGGGATCGAGTCCACACACACTTCCTTCTCCTATGATGGACCCAGCGCTTATTGCTAAAGCACCTTATCCTAATCGGTTAAGGGCTAACACACCGAGTCCACATATGGAGAAGATTATGGACATTTTTAAGCAAGTTAATATCAACATCCCTCTCCTAGATGCTATCCAACAAGTTCCGTCCTATACGAAAACTCTTAAGAACTTGTGCACTAGGAAGAGGAAGACTCAAGTGCCCAAGAAGATATTCATGGCAAAGACTGTAGACACGGCTTTCCCCCAGCAATTACCGAGGAAACGTAAGGATCCTGGATATCCTACCATTTCCATTTCTATTGGGGAAAAACACATCAACCGTGCTCTACTAGACCTTGGCGCTAGTGTTAACTTGCTTCCATACTCAGTCTACGAGCAACTAGGGATCGGAGAGTTGAAGCCAACACATTGCACTCTCCAGATGGCTGACCGTTCAATCACTAAACCAAGGGGTGAACTAGATGATGTGTTAATAAAAATCGGGGAATTTATATTCCCTGTGGACTTTATTGTAATTGATACACAACCTGTAGCGAACCCACGGAATCAAATTCCGGTGATTTTAGGTCGCCCCTTTTGGCCACTTCCAATGCTATTATCAACTGTCGTAACGGTTCTATAATCCTATCCTTCGGGAATAGGTCAATAGAGCTAAACATTTACAAGTTGGGAAGTGTACCCCCCGAACCTACCGCTCAGGTCTGTTCTGTCGACTTAATGGATGTCGACAACAGCGAATTTGATGATCCTCCTGATACTGATCTTGACTCTTTTCATACGTTGTTGTTTGACCCAATTATGTATCATACACATACGGACTCTTCCACCGAGATGTCCGGGTCAACAATTAACACTGATTATGAACTGTTCTTAGAGTCTGAAGATCACCCCGCACTTTGTATTGACATTATTCATCGGGGTATTGAAGGAACTTTTGAGGAGATCTTCGCTGATGAACTCGCATTTTTAAATGACACGGGTGTTGAGATGAATCATCTCCCAATCAATGAAATTGAACCTCTACCCCTTCTTCTGAACTGTAAAGAGAATGCGAGTAATCCATCACATTCACTGCATCGTCTCTCCAAAATGAGACGCACCCACATTCTATTCCACCACTTAACCTTTCCCCACTTCTTCTTCCACCAACCAGAGCACTGCATTGACAAAATTTTTGAATGGTTGGTGTTGACATTCGGTTTTTGCAAAGCTTGGCATCGACCACTGATTTTTGACCCCCTCATATGATTTTCAAAGCTTAACATTGCATAACTCAAGTTTGGGGAGGTATATTTTCTGGCTCCTGAAAAGAAAATTTTTACAAAATTTTGAGCCAAAAATAAGTTTGGGGGAGGATCTTCACTTAAATATTTTGCCCCCACTAATAAATTCCTCCCAAGCTTACAGGTTTTTCGAGATTTAGCAGATGGCAACAGTGAGGACACTGTTGAAAACAAGTTTGGGGGAGGTTTGTGCTTATTTTTGCATCATTTGCATATCATTTGCATAAGCACAAAACATTTCTTTAAAAACTTATAAAAATTTAAAAAATTTCAAAATACAAAAATATTTTAAAATTTTTTTTGTACATAAATAAGATAATGAAAGTTTAGATAGTGAAAAATTACATCCATGAGATTAGAAAAATTTAAGAAAACCAAGAAAATTAGAAGTTTTCTTATACGAACTAGTAATAAGTAGTTATGGGCCGTTGTCCCAAGGGTTAGTAAGATAAAGGAAGTCACTAATCTGAGGATAAAAATAAGTCTGAAAAATAGTTTCTATTCTTGAAGCCAAACATTTTGAACGTTGATACCATGCTATTCGCACTTATACACGTCTTAAAGTCTGGGATAGTAGAGGATACCTTGAAATGCTCTTGTCTTAAAGCCAAAAGTATGAAGGAAATTAAAAAAAATGAAATGAAGAAAATATAAAGTGGTGAGAAAAATGGACACTGGTTTTGTTATCACCGAGGGCAATAAAAAAATATATAGCGAGGGTGCCTCTTCACCTAGTGCCCTAAGGCCAACTGGTCTGGGAGTCACTGCTAAACCTTAGGTGGTGCAAGACGAGGAAAATACACCAAGTAAGTAAGCACAGGAGTAATCGGTCGGTTAGTACCTCAAGAAGTATTAACGGTCGCATGAAAGTGTGTGAGCAAATTCATTTAAATATTCTTTAATCAAAAAGTACTGAGGCTGATGGGCAAGAGTATGATAGCTTGAATTGAATTCTTTGGGTGTAGGGATGTCTTTACACACACGCAGGGTTATATGATCGATGTTTGGATAAAAGATAGGAATGAAGAATAAGACGATGTTTTATTGAGGGAGGACGTGATTTCTAACATCTTTTCATGACCATTAAGATAGGGCTCATGACAACCGAAAAGCTAGCTTAGTTGGAAACCCTAATTTTTGAAGCTTTTCTTTTACAATTCTTTTCTTTAAATGTATTCATGATCTTTCTTTTATTATTGGATTTTGTGGGTGCAATCCGCTGAAAACCCTCAGGAGACAACACTCCTCCTACTAGGGACACCTAGAGGTTTAAAGGCTTGTTGCACGTGCTCAGTGCAATCGTGTTGCCTACGAAAGTGTGCTAGTTAGTTTTTCTCTTTCTTTATTTTCTCCTTCTCTTTTTAATAAAACAGTTCGCTCGAGACGATCAAAAATAAGTTTGGGGGAATTTGATCAGTCGAAAATACTGCATTTTTAACACGGCAATTTCCCTATCATTTGCACTCATCTAGAAGTGTTCGGCATTCATATAGCACATATTAGCAAATCAGTCGTTAAATATCAGATTGCATGTGTTAGACTCTAAAACTGACATTTCTGAGGAAATTGACTGCATATCATGGCATCGCATCATCCCTGTATTGCGCAAACTTGTTTCGAGATTTGTGCAGGAAAATCCAGAAGAAAAGCCAAAATTGTCATTTTTCTGATCAAACATTACACCAACCCCAAGTTTTGAGATCTGGTAGCAATCCAAAAGGCAAAGTACAATTCAACATATCCTATAAAGGCCCATATTTCAGCCCAAAACAGCACCAGAAGTTGCAAGCCACAAAGCCCACAAAGAGCCGCGGTTCCGCGGCTCCTCTGCCACGTCATCACCTGAATTTTGGTGCATAACCCTTCTCTCAGTGGCTACATCTCAGAAACATGATTCAAATTCCAGAAGGATCTCGAAGCTACCGCCAGACCAGCAAAGATCATTAAGCAACCTAATCTTGATTAAGCTAATCAAGCTCCTAACTAACCACATCTAGAAGCTTCTCCTCAACAAACTTTTGGAGGGAAATTCAAATCTCCCCAACAAACTTTTGGAGGGAAACTTAAAATTCAAATCCTAGATCTAGGGTTTGGTTGTCTATAAATAGGAACCTAGATCTAAGGGTTGAGGTTAATCTTCCATATTCCTAAATCTCTTACACCCTCTTCTTCCACAAGTTGAGTGACACGACTTGTGCGAAACCCTAACCCTAATTCCAATCAAATTCAAGATCCCGAGTACTAATCAAGCAAGAAGCCCTTCAACCTTTTAGGAGCGGAACCGATCTCCAATCGAGCAAGTGATCCAAGCCGATCCGCGACTCACGGAGCCGAGCGAAGCCAAATCGACGATCGAGTTCTTCCTCTTGTAGTTCTTGAGCGATTGTAATGAAATTGTTGATATAAATAAAAGGTGAAATTCTTTAATCTTGCTTTCTTTATATTCTTGCATCATGATTCGATCTCAATTTGTAATTGTAGTTCTTGTTGTGATGTTTGAGTAAAACTCCGCTCGTCGAGGAGTCGAGACGATCAATAGAATGATGATGTAACAAATCTTAAAACGATTCTTGAGTCCTACGAGTTTTGTAAACACTAGCAAGTTCAAGAATCGATGACCTAGTTTCGTTGCGATGCTTTCTTGATTGTTATCGCTCGAAATTAGGGATCTACGATCGTTTCTTGAATTTACTAGAGGCTAGAATGTGAATGATATCAACGAAAGAATAAGGGATAAATGATGAAACCCTAGTTTCACTAGAAATCCCTAATCCTCGTCGATCATCATCGATCTAGTATCAATTCATCGAAGGATAAGAATACGACATCTTGAGATTACACCACATCTATAGATTCGATCGATTCCTACGAGCCTCATTTCGATTCTTGATATTTGGTTGGAAAAATCATCAAACTCTCAATTCTTGATTCTATCTTTTTCTTGTTATTAGATCTATATTTTCTAATTCTTGAACTTCAAATATAAATCATGAATTGTTTTCTTTTCTTTTCCTTAAAATTTCAATTCATCTAATTCAAAAGACGAACTATTACACTGTCCCTGTGGACGATCCGCACTCGCTAACTATCTACATCCGACACCGTAGTTGATTGCGGTCAAATATAATTCTTTGATTGTGAATTTTATTCATTTTCTAAATACCGACACAAAGAAATTTATTCGTTTTATTCGATTTACACAGTCTTAAATTTTAAGATCAATCAACTATCCCCAATAAGGAGGCGGCGTCACAGCCCCCGATCGTAGAGGGATCCGACCCCGTCCCCGACTGGGTCCTCTACGTCGATGGATCCTCTACTGAGGAGGGGAGCGGGGCTGGCCTGGTCATCCGAAGCCCGAGCGAGACGGAGATGGAGTACTCTTTGAAGCTCGGGTTCAAAGCCTCAAACAATGTTACGGAGTACGAAGCTTTGCTAGCTGGACTACGAATTGCCTCTGGAGTGGGGCTGAAGACAATCCGAATCCGCAGTGACTCCGGCCTTGTCGTGGGCCAGGTGACCGGCCGATTCGAAGCCCGGGAATCTCTAATGATAAAATATCTGGCCAAGGTAAAAAGATTACGAAAAGTCTTCGACGAAATTCAAGTGGAACAGATTCCTCGGCACCTAAATGCTCAGGCTAACGCCCTGAGCAAGCTAGCTTCCTCCCACACGGCTAACAATAGGAGGAATATCCTCTTCGAGGTCCTACAACGGCCCAGCGTGGAAGACAGGGAGACGACACTTCAAGTTTACGCCGCCCAGGAAGAAGCCTGGGACTGGAGGAAGCCCCTCGTAGATTTCCTGAAGGAGGGTGCGCTCCCGGAAGATTGAGGGGAAGCACGCCGCCTTCGAGCCAAAGCCCATCATTTCGTCTGGAGCAATGGGAATGTCACGACCCGAAAGAGCACGTGACTGGCCCTTGAACCATATGAAGTCTATAGGACCCCATCTGATCCAAGTAAGCCAAAAGCCCAGCAATCTAAAACCATTTAAAGAGTAAATAAGGAAAACTGTTTTTGAAAAGTAAGGAAATCATGTTTGGAAATCAAAGTTTTTAAATAACTAGGCCGAATATGCATTTTTTTAAAATGTGTAACCTTTCCTGAAAATTTCGGCAGAGTTTCCTTTGTAAAAACTGGCCCCGAACGAGGTACAACAAGAATAATATATATGAAATGATAAAAGGCATCCCCAAGCGGGAGCTAGCTCTTCGTCCATCGATGGTCACAACCACGCAAGCAATAATAATATACAACGCCAAAGGGCGAGGATCAAAACCCAAAAAAAAGAAACTCAAAACAGCCAGAAAACCGTAATACTACTAGCGCGACTCTAAGGTCGAAATAAAACAACACTGTTTTCTAAGTCTGAAACAATAAACAAGTTTTGGTTGATGGAAATTCTAGATACAATAAATGATACATGAACAATGGCGGTTCTGATACAAAAGAACCCACCTATCCAAGCAAGTCACCCATAAGGAAGCAGTGTGCCAGAAATGCCGCTATGGAATCTGTACGGCAAAAACCTGCAAGGACTGGGGCACAACGGGGGTGAGTTGCCAACTCGTGAATAGAAAATATCTACAAGCAGAGATCGAATGCATGACCCATCCTAGGTCAATACGATCAGATATAAATAAACCTCAATATGAATAAAGCTGAAGCATGCTAAACTGGCAATGTAATCTCTACATGAGTGTAATGCCAAGTGCTCGTGCTAGTGCCCCAGGTAATAGCATGTCATGAATATGAGGTATGATCAATGTAATCAAATCTGCACACACGTGGATCCCGTCCACTCGTCACCCAATGACAATAACCATCATGCAAGTAAATATCATGAAACCTGTGCATGGAAATATGAGGATATAACCCACCCGTGTTCCTCGCGACACGTCAAAATCATGGAACCGGAGTGCCCAGCATCGGCACTCGAAAACATCATGAAAACTGTGCCCAGCATCGGCACATAAATCCTCATATATCGGGCTCCGTCAGTCCGGATCGGCCCGCGGGCTCTGTCTGCGGTATCGGCCCTCGGCCCCGGCAGGACGCCCAAATCTATCCATCGACTCTGATCAGTATCCTCCGGATAACCGCCAGGTCCAACCAATCACCGGTAGGTACTCGCCCGCCTCCAGGCTCAATCGGCAAAGCTCATCGATCATCTTGCCGAGGGGAACCATACCGGGTCCACCATGTACCCGCAATCGGCTCATCCACTCCTCGATTCGGGTTTCACATGTCGCTCTCAGCACCGAGAAAACTCATGGTGGATGTTCATACCATAATATTGTATTTTCTATTCCCCATTCTTATGCATTTTACAATGAAAACAGGTGCTTTTGACCCATGTCTGCTACATGTTACAGGTTACAGGTTCTTGGACAGAAAACAGTGAAAACGAGGTAAAGACGATGAAAAAGTGAATTTTAACCAATGAACAGAAGATCTTGATCAAGCCTACATAAGAAACAGTTCACAAAGCAAGGTTCAAGACGTCAACACAAAGCAACGGTTAAAAATCCACTACAAGTATTCACTGGAAAATCTGGAGAATGCACAGAAGCCCAATGGAGAAAAGAAGTAAAGAAATAAAAAGCCCAAATGACCAAGAATCAGCCCAGGAAAACTCATGGCCCAAATCCATCTTTTGGCCGCGGAACCGCGGCCAAACCAGGCCTCGGGCCGCGGTTCCGCGGCGGTCCTGAATGATCAAAAGCATTAATTTTTTGGTAAACGTGGGTGCGTCTTTGACTGGTCAATCTAGGGCTATATTTGTAAATGTAGACATGCAAATCAATTGTAACCTAGGGTTTCCTATTCTCTATAAATAGGAACTCTACTCATTGTAATTTCTTATGCCGCCCTTTAATAAATAAAATTTAGAAATCTTTTGGAGAGCATCGATGTTTCTTCTCCATTCAGAAATTCAGATCTGACAAACCTGCATGGATGATTGGAGGGATGCATCTGTAAGTAATTTAATTTCTTGCCCTAGTGTAGATTTCAATTCCTTGCCCTAGGTAGATTTAATTTCATGCCCTAGGAACTTGTTTAAGGTTTAGCTTTGGGAAGGATTTTTGAGAGATGAGATCTCTCATCCCTTTCTTACCCACCAAATATTTACAATAGGACTCCATGCATACATGCACATACCGCTCCCTACGGCACTCTATCCCTCGAGGTAGCGGTGATACCGTAGTATAAAGGCCCGGGTGTGATGTTTTCCATGGAGGTTAGGGTAAGGATCTCTAAAGGAAGGACAAGAACATAGAGGAAGGAACACCTTCCCGAACGGATCTAATCCACTTTATTGATAATTACCATAACTCCTCACAGATCTTCATTCGGGTATTGAAAGCGGTGAGATTTAATTACATTTCCAAACCATCCCTAAACCTAGCCCTAGCAAGAGTAGATCTAAATAATTGCCCTAGGTTAATTAGATTTTTAGATTTAATAATCAACCGAACACCCTTCGGAATTAACTCGTTAGCGCGACTAGGAGATTCACAAAATCCCTGTGGACCGACCCGTATTCACCGGCTAGCTACATGCGACGCCGTTCTTGATTGCGGTTACAAATATTTTTGATCTATCTTTTAGAAAGCGCAAGCACGCTAAATCATTTCAATCAAATGGCGCCGTTGCCGGGGATGGCGTAGAATTTTCTTTTCGCAATTTCGGGTTAATCATAAAATTTAAAAAATCATAAAAATCAAAAAAATCAAAAAATTATAAAAATATATCAATTGTTATTTTTTTTTGGAAAGGGTACTTTGTTGTGTGAATCTTGCAGATACAATCGAGACGGATCTGAAGATTTGCAGAAAGCAAAACAGAAAACGGGATATCGAAACGGAAGATATTTTTAACAACAGAAGAGCCACAGAAATTTTTTGAACTGATCATCTACCCTAACCGCGAAACCGCGGCCGTACCTACTCTTAGGCCGCGGTTCCGCCGCGTCCTAGAAGAATCATCATCACAAATTTTTTTTGGGATCCGAGCCGACTTTATCGCCGCGGAAACGCGGTGGGAACGCCCATTTGGCCGCGGAAAAGCTGCGTTCTGGTGACGACATCTTATGCAAATTTTTCTGTAAGCCTATCTTTTCTTCCTCTGCAAAAATCTCCATATATTTTCTGAAATATACCTGCAGGATTTTGTGCGCCTTAAAAATATATTCCCTTCCAAATAACGATATTGTGCAGGATTTTTCGGCCCCGCTTGAACTAAATTGATTGCAAGAAATATTTTGTTGTTGCATATCTTGTCTATAATATCTTTTTGCAACAATTTTTCCAAATAAAGATTCTTGTGATATGCTTCAAATAATAACCAATTGCAAGTAATATTTTGCTGTTGCGTATCTTTTCTATAAAATATTTTGTTGTTGCATATCTTTTCTCTAAAATCTTTTTGCAACAAAATTTTCCCAAATAAAGTGAAAGAAAAAAAATCAATGAAAAAGGAAAATAAAAAGGAAAAATATTTTATAGAACTTGCAAAATTTTTTTAGCCCCAAATAAATCCTTGCACCACAAACATTCTTTCTTTCCCCTTTCTTACAACATGGGTACCCCACATAAAAAATCATTAGCCGAACTTTGGTATCCCGAACCTAATTTTGCGTCATATGTCAATGTGTTCGGTCAATTTAAAGACGATCCTTCCATGCCTAAAAAATCTTTGAAAGATCACATAGAGGAGTCTAGGAGAAATAGTTTGACTTTTCAACCCACTTTGTGTCAACCAAGTCAACCTTTACCATCTACATATGTTGACACCACTTCTTTAAGTCCTTCTGTCACTCCTAGGCCGATGTCCATTGCTGAGCATATTGCTCAATCTCGCAGTCGATCTTTCACCCCTCTCCACTCATCTAGTTCTAGGGATCCGCACGATTATTCACCTTTTTATCCATATGTTGACCCTACCCCTACCCAACCACCCACTTCCTACCAGTCATACCCAACCTTCCCACCTTCACTAGACACTGTTTCGACACAGCCATTAGGGAGTTTCACATATCCAACCAATTTTGAATCTTTTACTGAAACCCCCTCACCACCTAAGTCTAGTTTGGAAGAGTCGTTGGAAGCATATATTGCTGCAACAAATAAAATGATGAGGACAATGGAAGCATCCATGGCCGCCCTTACGCAACCTAGTGAACCGGTAGCTAGTGTCCCGCTAGCTCCAAATTTTCCAATGTATGAGGAGGCAGTTGGACAGAGGGAGAATGAGAGAGGATTTTCACATCAAACCTACCCTTACCCAATTGAAACCCACAACTCCTGTTTTCCATCGATTGCCCTAAATAGTTCACCTGTTGAAAATAAAAATGAGTTGTGTGATTTTGTAGTGTTTGATTTGCCAAATTGTGAGGAACCCCCTTCGAGTGAAACAGCACCTAATCCGTTTAACCTTTACACCTCTACTCTAGAACCTAAATCGATAGATATCCATGCTTTTGATGAGGTGTCTAAAGAAATTGATTTTCACTTGATTGAGGATATAGACGCCGGGAATATTTCGGATGATGAACCTGTCGATTTACTTGAGATTTTATGTTCAAATCATCATCCCGAGTTATTAAATGTTTCTCCCCAATCTCATATGCGTCTTGATTTTGATGATAATGGCATGGATGAGTTGAATATTGAGGAGAATTATGAGGATAATATTGAGGAGAGTGGTGAGGATCATATTGAGGTTGAACCATTTTTCTTTGATGTGTCGGATTTTCCAATTCATCCTCTTGAACCTTTACCTAAATCACCCTCCCTCTTTTCCATCGTTCCGACCACACTTCATGTCACACTTGACGACTGTGAGCTTGAAAACTTTTCCTTTGAATCTGACACAGTTCCCACAGCCGATGACACTTACGAGTGTTTCACTTTTTCGGACGATATTGAAGTCTTACCGCCCGAGTTTGAGTCCTTTGCATTTTCAGATGAGTTAGTTAATCCTTCAGACTCGGTTGCTTACAGTCGTTTCGAACCATTGATGGAATCTTTCCAGTTCGACACAGTTTACTACGGTAAGAATGATATTATCCCTAATTCACTTCCTTTCGTCCTTCCTATTGTTCCGACCGAACAAATGACCGTTACGCTTTCATCTCCTATACCAAGTTCGGTGTACCCATGTTTTCTTGCGAATCTTGAGGGATTTGATCCCATTTCTCGACGAGTTGATAGGTTAGCGCAATCGCTTTTAACATATCGGTCATCATATATTGCGCTAATTTATTCACTCAATTTACACCCTCAAGATCGTACTCCATTTCCTTCTTCTTTTCGCCATTCTTCTCCCCCACCGAGACCATATTCTACCATTCTTCTGTCCACACGGTCTCGCGTGTTTCTCATTTCTTTCCTCCACATCCCATTCTTGCACCAACTATACCATTACCACGATAAGATTTTTGAATGGTTGGTGTTAACCTTTGGCTTGTGTAAGGCCAAGCTTAAGTTTGGGGGAATCTTTGTATATATGTATATATTTTTTGTTTTCTTTTCTAAAAAAAATTAAAAAAAATTCAAAGCATTAAAAATATAAAAATTGTAAATAAATAAACAGGGGAGTGCCGACATTTTGACCCTCTTGGTTTAGCATGACAGTGAGGACACTGTCAAGTTCAAGTTTGGGGGTATGCTCGGTACGTCTTCTTCGTTCGCATTCATTTGTACATATTTTTGCATTTGCAAACTTATTTGAAAACCCATAAAAATTGAAAAATTTGAAAAATTATTGTATTCAATTTTGGCTTATTTGACTAGAGTTTGACAAATAGGTTAACTGGTTAGGGAGAACTAAATCTTAGACTTAGCAAATTAAAAACCCTAAAAATAACCTTCCTTAAAATTTAACGGTAGAAAGTATATGCCTTGTAGTTTATTTAGAAATAGGCAAATTTTGGGTTCACTTCTTGGGCTAAGTCAAAATGAGGGAAGAGTATTGATGTTCTTATTAGAGTATAAGTTTGAAAAATAGTTCCTAGCTTAAGTCTAGATTCTGAAAACGTATACCCTACAATTTGCACAATCACGCACCTTGAAACTTGGAATAGTAGAAGAGACCTTGAAATGCTTTTGTCTAAAGTCCTTAGTATGAAAAAGTGTGAATAAAGAAAAAAAAAATGGACACTGGTTTTTGTGATTATTTAAGGCTGCAAAAATAGAAAAATATTTAGCGAGGGTGCTTCATCACCCAGTGCCTTAGACCAACTGGTTTGGGAGTCACTGCTAAAAGCCTTGGGTGTTGCAAAACTAGGAAGTACGCCTTAAAAGTGCCAACGCATCTTGTAATCGGTTGTTGGTACCTCAAGAAGTATTAACAGTCGCATGAAGGATGTGAAAGCGAAATTTCACAAGTGCTTTGGACAATGGACGGGAGTACGATTGCTTGATTTGAATTTCCAAGTGTAGGGGTGATATTTACACACACGTGGGGATATGTGATTAGAGTTTAGATAAGAGAAAGGAATGAAGAATAGAACTTGTATCTTTAGTAGAGTTGATAAAAATTCCTAAGTGGAGATGGAACCCTAGAAGGAAAACTTAAGAGATGCCGAAAGCTAAGTAAGTCTATAGGATATATATAATCTTAAGTTAAATAATGAGGAAGTGTGAAGAATATGGGTGGATAATTTGCGGGTCGACGATGATAGAATTCTTAGTTAGAAAACCTAATTGGAGAACAAAAGTCGAAAAGCCAAATTGATAGGATTTTGTGGGTGTAATCCGCTGAAAACCCTCAGGAGACAACACTCCTCCTACTAGGGACACCTAGAGGTTTAACGGCTTGTTGCACGAGCTCAGTGCAATCGCGTTTCCCTGCGAAAGTGCGGTTAGGTTTTTTGTAGAGAATAAAACAATAAGTTTGCTCGAGGACGAGCAAAAGATAAGTTTGGGGGTATTTGTTCATACCATAATATTGTATTTTCTATTCCCCATTCTTATGCATTTTACAATGAAAACAGGTGCTTTTGACCCATGTCTGCTACATGTTACAGGTTACAGGTTCTTGGACAGAAAACAGTGAAAACGAGGTAAAGACGATGAAAAAGTGAATTTTAACCAATGAACAGAAGATCTTGATCAAGCCTACATAAGAAACAGTTCACAAAGCAAGGTTCAAGACGTCAACACAAAGCAACGGTTAAAAATCCACTACAAGTATTCACTGGAAAATCTGGAGAATGCACAGAAGCCCAATGGAGAAAAGAAGTAAAGAGATAAAAAGCCCAAATGACCAAGAATCAGCCCAGGAAAACTCATGGCCCAAATCCATCTTTTGGCCGCGGAACCGCGGCCAAACCAGGCCTCGGGCCGCGGTTCCGCGGCGGTCCTGAATGATCAAAAGCATTAATTTTTTGGTAAACGTGGGTGCGTCTTTGACTGGTCAATCTAGGGCTATATTTGTAAATGTAGACATGCAAATCAATTGTAACCTAGGGTTTCCTATTCTCTATAAATAGGAACTCTACTCATTGTAATTTCTTATGCCGCCCTTTAATGAATAAAATTTAGAAATCTTTTGGAGAGCATCGATGTTTCTTCTCCATTCAGAAATTCAGATCTGACAAACCTGCATGGATGATTGGAGGGATGCATCTGTAAGTAATTTAATTTCTTGCCCTAGTGTAGATTTCAATTCCTTGCCCTAGGTAGATTTAATTTCATGCCCTAGGAACTTGTTTAAGGTTTAGCTTTGGGAAGGATTTTTGAGAGATGAGATCTCTCATCCCTTTCTTACCCACCAAATATTTACAATAGGACTCCATGCATACATGCACATACCGCTCCCTACGGCACTCTATCCCTCGAGGTAGCGGTGATACCGTAGTATAAAGGCCCGGGTGTGATGTTTTCCATGGAGGTTAGGGTAAGGATCTCTAAAGGAAGGACAAGAACATAGAGGAAGGAACACCTTCCCGAATGGATCTAATCCACTTTATTGATAATTACCATAACTCCTCACAGATCTTCATTCGGGTATTGAAAGCGGTGAGATTTAATTACATTTCCAAACCATCCCTAAACCTAGCCCTAGCAAGAGTAGATCTAAATAATTGCCCTAGGTTAATTAGATTTTTAGATTTAATAATCAACCGAACACCCTTCGGAATTAACTCGTTAGCGCGACTAGGAGATTCACAAAATCCCTGTGGACCGACCCGTATTCACCGGCTAGCTACATGCGACGCCGTTCTTGATTGCGGTTACAAATATTTTTGATCTATCTTTTAGAAAGCGCAAGCACGCTAAATCAGTCAATCAGTGGACGCACTGAAATATCATATCAAGGGTAACCGGGTTTTTAAAGCAATGACATATTCTCTTTTGAAACACTCTCGGTTCCCAAATCCAGAAATATCATAGAAACAACATATCTCAATGCGTATAGTCAAAAGCATGAAGTATGCGACATGTAAAGGAAGGTATGCACATCATCATGTCATGCAAGGATCATATACTGAATGCAATAGTACTACAGTGTAGTGACATGGCAATTATCGATGATGAGTGTGTGAGCCGGCAACAAGTGTACGTGGAACATATGCATCATCGATAATGGTGCTGGTGTCCTAGCAGCATGACTGAAATATAACCACAGTACAAGCGATGCAATGCAAATAGCATGAATATGCGGAATCGAATAATCAACGCAAAAGTAAAGAATCTACACCAATCTGTACAAGTCATGCAGGGGTGCCATTTGAAATAAGACGAATCAGGGCTTTTGGAAAAACAAGGGCTACGGTGTTTTAAGAAAAGATACATCATTTGAAAATATCCGTATGACCCTTCTGCCTATCTTTAAAATATCCCCGATTCGTTAGTTTGAAATAGGTATGACTCGGTCCAGTCTAATGTCTACTAAGTAATCTAGACAGGAGGGGTAAGAAACCACCTAATCTGAGTCAATATATATAGATATGATAGTCGGTGATCCCGCCTCAATAACATATCGTAAGATATCCTCGAGTCATGAGTGCGGATCTATCATCAATATCGGCTCGTACGGTAGATCGTCGTACGGCATCCCAATAGCTGGGTAGGGGTCAATATCACAGTACATCATCACATATCAGGTATCACTATCATCAGATCGCATAATCTGGGGTACTACTCTAAGTCTAGTACAAATCGATACCATCTATAAAAATATGAATGCGGGTAAAGCACATGTCCAAAGGCCCGCTAAAACTATCATATCGCACCTCGAAGACAAGCTATGTCACATCGCCGATCTCACGGCCTCACATCAAGTATCATCTCAAACCACGTATCATCCTCAAATCCCGTATATAAACACATAGTCCCATACCCATGTGTAGATATACGCACCATCATATGCACTCTAATAAATGAAAGAATGAATGCAAGTATGTGTGTAAATGTATGTGTGAGTGCAACCACTACTCTAGGGTTCGCACTATACTAAACCAATATATTCTTATCATCAAAATATCATTATTACCATCAATAACCCTAAACAACACAATATAAATATTCGTGTGTATACGTATTCGTATACATCACCACGGACTGCGGGGATGCTATACGCCATCCACCCGACTTCTCCCCGTAGATATAAATCTACTCACCTTGCTTCTCGTGTGCCAAAGCCGATGTCGCTATCTTCACCTCCTTTGCCTCAACATCACGCGGGGTACCTACAAGTATATCATAATGCTAAAGCACATGAAAATCACATCGGAAACCAAAATAGCACACGCTACCCGCATAGGTAAAAACCTATCGACTCGCATGTAAACACAATCAAAATCCACTTGTCGTTGACGTCCAAACGCCACCCGACAGGAATGAATCACCAAGTACCAAAATCCATGCTAAAACAAGTCCCAAATTATACACCAACATAGGAAAAATCAACCCAGATTTCACCCTAGATGGAATCAGTCAAAACTAGACATACTCAGGGTCAAAACTAGAGGAAATGGGGGCATGCACAGAAAACGAGGCAATTCCTTAAAATACCTTATTTTAGAATTTTCCATAATTTTTCCCCATTTATCTGTATTTAATTATACCAGAATATTAAAATATTCATTAAAATAATATTAAATTATAAAATTTCCCAAAAATCATATTTTATTATTTTGAAGACGTTACAATCTACCCCCCTTAAAGAAATTCGGTCCCCGAATTTAAATTTAAACCCCCAAATACTAAAATATTTCAATACAAATTCCAAGTCATCGGGGCTCCGAAATCATCTATACATAAAACATCATAGCGCAATGCATGCGCATGAGTACTGAGCAGATAACTCAAAAGCAACACTCCATCAAGCATCCGCAATCATCGGAGTCATGGTAACGACACAATGTCAAATCCAATACAAAATCAATATGGTATGGACCAAGACTATACATGTAATTAGCTGATGCAACTGTATGCCAAATCTTTTTAAGTCGCTGTGCGATGCGCGTAACACTGCACAGTGGCGGACGTTTCTCATAAGAAAATAACTATATATGTGTATATATATCCTTTGTTTAATAAGCACGTTCCACCATTTTGAAAATAATCAGAAGGGTTTCCTTGTTTTTAAAATGTTTTGTGTCATATCGGACACGTAGGTATATACTGAGACTATAGCTCGCTTTTCGGAAATCCCTTCGATAACTATCGATGCATGCAAAATATATCCAGGCACTGTCCACTGACTAGTCCTGCTCAGTATGAAAGCAAATATCCCACATCATAAAAATGTACTGCTCCAAAAGGAATAAATTCCAAAAATGCACATAACACCACCCTGTGCGTCTGACGCGCACGGAAATCAAAATCCATATATGCGCTAAACATGTGCACAAAACAACATCTAGGTGCAACGGGTGTGCACGAAGCATCTGTCATAGGCAACATGTGTGCCTGACAGCCAAAACAGGTGCATCTGACATGCACGAAGAATCTCGATTTAGTGCATCTGGTGTGCCCCAAAATCGTATCTCAAAACATGCGCCCAACATGCGCGAAAATCCAAATCGGTGCATCCATCATGCACGAATGAAAATCTAGACCCTGCGCACTCAATATGCACGAAATCACAAAATCCAATAGCAACGTCGAATATGCGTAAGTCCAGTCAAAAGCACGGAGTGCAAGAATCCACATCAATATCACAATCAAAATCGACATACCGAAAGGCATCAAATCGAAGTCAGGTGCAATCGTAATGCACAAAATATAAATCCGGTGCAACAAAGGCACGAAATATAAATCTGATGCGATAAACGCAAGAAACATAAAACTGGTGCGACAATTGCACGAAGTATAGAACTGGTGCATCCCATGCACAAATACCAAGCAATAACTCAAATACGTAAGCAGCAACACCAAGTGTATCCAGATATGAAGAAAATCATAAACGTGTGCAGCTGCGGGCACAAAACACATATCGATGCACTACAAGTACATATAAGCTATACCGAGTGCAAAATCAAAACACTAAAATTACATGAAACTCTGCTGGAAGCGTAAATCAAATCACCAGCATAAAATAGGCATGAAATCGCAATCAACAGCTCAAGAGTAATAACTATGTACAAGGTATAAATACCCAGTAGGTGCAACCATGGTGCACAAAATCAAATATCATGAAACTCAGTCATCAAGACTAAATCATGCGAATAGATCGCCCAAAATACCGAAATCCAAAGCAACGGATACGTGATAATCAAATCACAAAATCACAAATCATAATTACCGTCGTCGGTATACCCTCCTTCAGCGTCGAGAAGGTACCAGTACATCCGATGCTAGCGGCGCAAGATATCTACTTGCCTCTTGCTCGCGGCTGGCGTCCTCTGCCTCTGGTTCCTGATCTTTCTTGTAGATTACCAATCTCACAATCCATCGGCTCATCGGCCCGGTCAGGTGTGCTGACAGGAACGATTCCGTTCTGGCACTTTCCTGGTCATCTCTCGGTCAATCCTCACGACCGCTCGTAAAGCAACACATCTCTGGCGCCGACCTCGGGTCCTCTGAATGCACATCACACATCCGATCCTGGGTGCAACTCTTATTGCAGCAGTGTACTGGAAGGAATCCTACTCAAGGTCTCTTCTGATCTTGCCTAAGCCAAACTGTAAGGAGGCCGGTACTCTGGCGTAATCTTTTCTCGCTCTCTGGACCTCTGCGTCCTTAGTACAACATCTTCTCGGAAGCTGGTCGCATCTCTGCGCCTCTGTATGCATGTCCGGCCTTTAATCTTAACGGGGTGTAGTAACAGCTCGTCTGCCTCTCGCACGAACTTCTTGTCCCGCTTGTCTGTATCATCGACCATTCGACGTCGCGTCTTTATCTTCACACTGCAATGTCCTCGGCTACGGTCCACCCGAAGTCTCTAACACGGACTCGAAATCACGAACTCAGTATCTTCATCACTCAGTAGAAGATATCTAGCCGAACACGTCCTCAGCGTGCATATCGCATCTCTGATGTCAGCGGAGTGGAACGTCATCTCGTCGAAATCTCGTGCAAACTCTTTACTCCACCTTGCTCCACTATCGACTGATTCGGACTCATCTCATCATGGCTACACAGACTGCGCTCCGACGGCTATGCTTGTATCTGGAGTCTCCCAAGCAGTGTCCCATCACATGATATCCGAATGATGTCGAATCATCCGATCGACTCGTCAGAACCTCACAATCCCCCAAGAGCTTAACATCTCAGGTACAGTTTAATAGTATCGAGTACATGCCACAGCGTCGGTGGTCCAGCCGTAGAAGGGCAAACCCAAGCCTCACTGATGGCGCCGAGGAACTACCGCAAACCCTAAGGTTCAAAGGCTTTCACACGGTCATTAAGTCGAGTTAGGGTTTCATTCTTCTAGAGGGTCCATAGAATCACCTGCATGTCTTTCCGTATACTTTAAACTTGGAAAATGGGTTCCTGACATTCGATCGTCTCAATCGACTCTCAACGAATCTGCGTGAAGTCGTCTCTAGCTGGAATCAATCTACCTGATGACCTCGCATCGGGGTAAGCGAACGAACCACATGTCCTAGTCATTAATCCTCGGTGACTAGCGACTCACTATCACATCTCTAAGAATATGCTCATGCTGCAGTAGCTCCAATCATCTGGGCGATATCTCATCACTCGCAGCAACAACTGGCTCATTCGTCGGTACGCTAAGCAGCGCCTCAACCATCATGAATAAGCGATATATCAGCAGTCATCACATCCTGGCTGGCCTCTATCAGTGGCTCAATCCTCTGGTACCGTCCGGTACATCCGAGAAATCTCGCAACAGCGATCTGTCAAACGCTCAAAGTGCGGAAACACAAGATACGAAGCCTCAATGCAACCGTATGTCTCTGGAATCACGCCCCGGTCAGTCCTCGTCTGCGACGAGCTCATGATGACAACTCGAGCCGTAGCTCACTCTGCCCGTGCAATCGCGGCAGCAAAACCATAACCAGTATCGATGAAGATAGATCATAGGAAGGAATATGACACAATGCAAGGAAATGTACAACCTAAGGTTTCTTAAGCGGAGTGGCGTGTCGTAAGTATGCCGCGGAACATACCCACGGTACGTCACTCTACTTTAGTCACCTATTCCATCAACCAAGGGTCATCCTACACGACGAAAGTTCGGGTCTAATACCCCCTCGACCAAGTCTAAGTTCCGTAAGGTCAAGCCTAAGTTCCTTATATAGATAACGCCCTAGGCTCTACATAGTCAAACTTAGACTCGAACCAAGGTCAACCTAGTGCTCTGATACCAACTTTGTCACGACCCGAAAGAGCACGTGACTGGCCCTTGAACCATATGAAGTCTATAGGACCCCATCTGATCCAAGTAAGCCAAAAGCCCAGCAATCTAAAACCATTTAAAGAGTAAATAAGGAAAACTGTTTTTGAAAAGTAAGGAAATCATGTTTGGAAATCAAAGTTTTTAAATAACAAAGCCGAATATGCATTTTTTTAAAATGTGTAACCTTTCCTGAAAATTTCGGCAGAGTTTCCTTTGTAAAAACTGGCCCCGAACGGGGTACAACAAGAATAATATATATGAAATGATAAAAGGCATCCCCAAGCGGGAGCTAGCTCTTCGTCCATCGACGGTCACAACCACGCAAGCAATAATAATATACAACGCCAAAGGGCGAGGATCAAAACCCAAAAAAAAGAAACTCAAAACAGCCAGAAAACCGTAATACTACTAGCGCGACTCTAAGGTCGAAATAAAACAACACTGTTTTCTAAGTCTGAAACAATAAACAAGTTTTGGTTGATGGAAATTCTAGATACAATAAATGATACATGAACAATGGCGGTTCTGATACAAAAGAACCCACCTATCCAAGCAAGTCACCCATAAGGAAGCAGTGTGCCAGAAATGCCGCTATGGAATCTGTACGGCAAAAACCTGCAAGGACTGGGGCACAACGGGGGTGAGTTGCCAACTCGTGAATAGAAAATATCTACAAGCAGAGATCGAATGCATGACCCATCCTAGGTCAATACGATCAAATATAAATAAACCTCAATATGAATAAAGCTGAAGCATGCTAAACTGGCAATGTAATCTCTACATGAGTGTAATGCCAAGTGCTCGTGCTAGTGCCCCAGGTAATAGCATGTCATGAATATGAGGTATGATCAATGTAATCAAATCTGCACACACGTGGATCCCGTCCACTCGTCACCCAATGACAATAACCATCATGCAAGTAAATATCATGAAACCTGTGCATGGAAATATGAGGATATAACCCACCCGTGTTCCTCGCGACACGTCAAAATCATGGAACCGGAGTGCCCAGCATCGGCACTCGAAAACATCATGAAAACTGTGCCCAGCATCGGCACATAAATCCTCATATATCGGGCTCCGTCAGTCCGGATCGGCCCGCGGGCTCTGTCTGCGGTATCGGCCCTCGGCCCCGGCAGGACGCCCAAATCTATCCATCGACTCTGGTCAGTATCCTCCGGATAACCGCCAGGTCCAACCAATCACCGGTAGGTACTCGCCCGCCTCCATGCTCAATCGGCAAAGCTCATCGATCATCTTGCCGAGGGGAACCATACCGGGTCCACCATGTACCCGCAATCGGCTCATCCACTCCTCGATTCGGGTTTCACATGTCGCTCTCAGCACCGAGAAAACACATGGTGGACGCACTGAAATATCATATCAAGGGTAACCGGGTTTTTAAAGCAATGACATATTCTCTTTTGAAACACTCTCGGTTCCCAAATCCAGAAATATCATAGAAACAACATATCTCAATGCGTATAGTCAAAAGCATGAAGTATGCGACATGTAAAGGAAGGTATGCACATCATCATGTCATGCAAGGATCATATACTGAATGCAATAGTACTACAGTGTAGTGACATGGCAATTATCGATGATGAGTGTGTGAGCCGGCAACAAGTGTACGTGGAACATATGCATCATCGATAATGGTGCTGGTGTCCTAGCAGCATGACTGAAATATAACCACAGTACAAGCGATGCAATGCAAATAGCATGAATATGCGGAATCGAATAATCAACGCAAAAGTAAAGAATCTACACCAATCTGTACAAGTCATGCAGGGGTGCCATTTGAAATAAGACGAATCAGGGCTTTTGGAAAAACAAGGGCTACGGTGTTTTAAGAAAAGATACATCATTTGAAAATATCCGTATGACCCTTCTGCCTATCTTTAAAATATCCCCGATTCGTTAGTTTGAAATAGGTATGACTCGGTCCAGTCTAATGTCTACTAAGTAATCTAGACAGGAGGGGTAAGAAACCACCTAATCTGAGTCAATATATATAGATATGATAGTCGGTGATCCCGCCTCAATAACATATCGTAAGATATCCTCGAGTCATGAGTGCGGATCTATCATCAATATCAGCTCGTACGGTAGATCGTCGTACGTCATCCCAATAGCTGGGTAGGGGTCAATATCACAGTACCTCATCACATATCAGGTATCACTATCATCAGATCGCATAATCTGGGGTACTACTCTAAGTCTAGTACAAATCGATACCATCTATAAAAATATGAATGCGGGTAAAGCACATGTCCAAAGGCCTGCTAAAACTATCATATCGCACCTCGAAGACAAGCTATGTCACATCGCCGATCTCACGGCCTCACATCAAGTATCATCTCAAACCACGTATCATCCTCAAATCCCGTATATAAACACATAGTCCCATACCCATGTGTAGATATACGCACCATCATATGCACTCTAATAAATGAAAGAATGAATGCAAGTATGTATGTAAATGTATGTGTGAGTGCAACCACTACTCTAGGGTTCGCACTATACTAAACCAATATATTCTTATCATCAAAATATCATTATTGCCATCAATAACCCTAAACAACACAATATAAATATTCGTGTGTATACGTATTCGTATACATCAACACGGACTGCGGGGATGCTATACGCCATCCACCCGACTTCTCCCCGTAGATATAAATCTACTCACCTTGCTTCTCGTGTGCCAAAGCCGATGTCGCTATCTTCACCTCCTTTGCCTCAACATCACGCGGGGTACCTACAAGTATATCACAATGCTAAAGCACATGAAAATCACATCGGAAACCAAAATAGCACACGCTACCCGCATAGGTAAAAACCTATCGACTCGCATGTAAACACAATCAAAATCCACTTGTCGTTGACGTCCAAACGCCACCCGACAGGAATGAATCACCAAGTACCAAAATCCATGCTAAAACAAGTCCCAAATTATACACCAACATAGGAAAAATCAACCCAGATTTCACCCTAGATGGAATCAGTCAAAACTAGACATACTCAGGGTCAAAACTAGAGGAAATGGGGGCATGCACAGAAAACGAGGCAATTCCTTAAAATACCTTATTTTAGAATTTTCCATAATTTTTCCCCATTTATCTGTATTTAATTATACCAGAATATTAAAATATTCATTAAAATAATATTAAATTATAAAATTTCCCAAAAATCATATTTTATTATTTTGAAGACGTTACAGGGAACCTCTACAATAAGTCTTTCATGCAACCTCTGCTTTGGTGCGTCGACCCCCGCGAAGCTGACTACGTCCTGCGTGAAATTCATGAGGGGGTTGGTGGAGCCCACCAAGGGGCCCACACCTTAGTCCAGAAGGCACTGCTCCAGGGGTATTACTGGCCAACCATTCATCAGGACGCTCAGAAGCTCGTCAGAAAATGCACGAGCTGCCAGCTCCACGGCAGCATATCCCGCCTTCCTGCTACCGAGCTCACAACCCTCACATCCCCCTGGTCGTTTGCCCAGTGGGGGATGGATATGGTGGGCCAACTTCCCACCGGCATGGGCGGGCACAAGTACATCCTCGTCACGGTGGACTATTTCATGAAGTGGATCGAGGCCGCCCTTATCAGGAAACCAGATGCCGCCACGACCATCAAGTTCTTACAAAACAACATCATATCCCGGTTCGGGATCCCGAGGTGTATCGTCACGGACCACGGGACGAATTTCGAAAACGACAAGGTCAGAGGATTCTGCGACGAGTACCACGTAACAATGAAGTTCGCCACGGTAGCCCACCCCCAGTGCAATGGACAGGCAGAGGTAGCTAACCAAGACGTCATTCGAGGTCTTCGAACTCGTCTCGAAAGAAGACAGGGCAGCTGGGTCGAAGAGCTTCTTCGGGTATTGTGGGCCCTGCGCACTTCGAGGAAAATCCCTATCGGGGAGACCCCTTTCAGCCTCTGCTACGGCACCGAGGCAATGGTGCCAACGGAGATCGGACTGTCCAGCTATAGAGTCGAGCACTTCGACGATGAGGCCAACACCTTAGCGCTCCGGACTAATTTGGACATTTTGCTAGAAAAGCATGACCGGGCAAGATCAAAGCCGCTGTTTACCAACAGCAGACCGCCCGCTACTACAACGCGCGAGTCAAGCATCGCGCCTTCAAGACCGGAGATTTGGTACTAAGGCGGAACGAGTTTGTGGACTAAGACAAACTACACAAGTTTTCGCCAAAGTGGAATGGCCCCTTCCTCGTCTTCAAGGCACTGCCAGGTAGTGCCTACAGCTTACAAGACGCGGCGGGTCGTAAGTTTCCCAGGCCTTACAACGCCGAGAAGCTTAAATTGTACAATTGACTTTAAAACTATACCTATGAATACATGTTTCATCTTTGCTAAAGCGATGTAGATTTTCCTAAAGTCTCCTGAATTAGAAGAAATATCTCTTATTTGTTCACCCCTTTCCCAGTTCTAAAACTTCTGAGTTCGTTTATGTGAAAGCGCGAAAAACACAAAGAGAAAAAAAAGACAATAGTACGTCGCAAAAAGATAACTTTATTCATCAGGGTATTGTGGGCTCCCCAGCCTTACAAAAAAAGGGGAAAAATTAGAACAGCGGGGGAAGGGGGTGCAGGAAGCATTGCTGGTGGTACTCCGAGGAGATCGCCGCCAACTGAGCCCTTGCAGCCTCGGACCTCTGCCTCTGATACTGACCTCGGACCCTCGACGCAACGGACGGGCCAGGGGAATCCCCGGCCGAGCATCCATCGGTGAGATGCCTCAGTTGGTAGCACTTGAGGACGAGTGCCACCGAGCGATCCCGCCGACTCTCCGAGATCAGGCCGAAATGGCAAAGCTAGCGCAGCTTGCCAACCGCCTCGTCCTTAAGCTGCTCGGACATGACGCCCCCCAAATCTAGTATATCAGCAGCTGGAGGAGGGGTGACCGCCGGGGAGGCAGGCGGCCGAAGTGGCCCTCCACCCGCCGGACCACCGCTTAACGCGTCTCCTCGGAGCACATCTGGTCATACAGATATACGTCTTCGAAGGAAATGATCTCTTGGATGGTGAAAATGAATCCTGTCATTTTTACGTTTCAGGGTGCAAAGTTAGGGATAATCAACGCACCCTCGCTATTTATAGCCCCCAACGGAATCCGAACGGACCGAAGTTTGTGCGTAAGGCGGAGCGATTCGCGGGGTCTTTTCAAATTTTCCAATGCAAGAGCACCACGTGGCAACCATGCCGTTCCCCACGGAACTATGCGAGGCGGTGAAAGTCTGAACGACACAGATCGTGGGACATTGCGCCTCGCCTATGCATTTCCGCCACGTGTCGCCCACGACCGTCCCTCTCCCGGATATTGCGAGTCCAACAAGCCCTCACCTAGAGGCCACCAAGCAGCTTCCCTACTCGGTCAATCCTTAGCGGGTAGATCCTACCCATCTACGCTAAGGATGGAAGCCCTCATCAAGAGTCCACCGAGCAGCTTCCTTGCACGGTCCGTCCATGGCTGGTAGTTTTCTACCCATCGACGCCAAGGATCGAAGCCCTCATCAAGAGGCCACCGAGCAGCTTCCCTGCTCGGTCAATCCTTAGAAGGTAGATCCTACCCATCTACGGATCGAAGCCCTCATCAAGAGGCCATCGAGCAGCTTCCCTGCTCGGTCAATCCTTAGCGGGTAGATCCTATCCATCTACGCTAAGGATGGAAGCCCTCATCAAGAGGCCACCGAGAAGCTTCCCTGCTCGGTCCATCTATGGCTGGTAGTTTTCTACCTACTAACGTCAAGGATCGAAGCCCTCATCAAGATGCCACCGAGCAGCTTCCCTGCTCGGTCAATCCTTAGCGAGTAGACCCTACCCATCTACGCTAAGGATCGAAGCTCTCACCAAGAGGCCACCGAGCAGCTACCCTGCTCGGTCTGTCCATGGCCGGTAGTTTTCTACCCACCGACGCCAAGGATCAAATCCTCATTAAAAGGCCACCGAGCAGCTTCCTTGCCCGGTCAATCCCTGGTGGGTAGCTCCTACCCATCTGAGCTAAGGATCAGAGCCTTCACTATGAGGCCACAGAGCAGCTTCCCTGCTCGGTCACCCTCAGCGGATAATACTTACCCATCCATGCTCAGGATCCAAAGCACTCATCAAAAGTCACCGAACGGCATTCCTTCCCGGCAAACCTTTATATCCCGACCACCCTCGACCTATTCAAGCGTGGCTGCTATCTAAACTCACTCTAAGAGAAGCAGTCGATCATCTCCTCGACTTCAGGGGCATAGGGACACCTGCCTTCGTTCACTTGGCAAAATACCTAGATTTCACTCGACGCGCGATCGCCAACTTAGGGACCGGTCATTGACCTACGGTCCGACTCGAGAAAGCGCCGACAGGCCTACATCATAGGATATTGCGCGAAACATTGCCACACAAAAGTTCACAAAATTTGGATATACAAAATTTGGCAAAATTTGGCTTTATTTACCAAAAGGAGAGTCTTTACAAAGGTATTATAGGCTCCTCAGCCTTACAAAAGTTGCCCGAGGGCCTACAAAAATTTTCAAAATTCGGAGGCGTGAAGGCTCAGGCTCCAGGACTGGGCAGGATCTCGATCAGCTCTTCGCCGGCGTCGGGAGCCGGGGCGACAGATTCCGGGGCGGCGCTCTGCTCAGGTGCTTCAGCGATCCCGCCGGCCTCTTCCCGTGGGGCACTTCCGGCGGCCTCCCCCTGCTGCTCGTCATCGAGGGGGTTTTGGAGCCGGAGTACTCCATCGTCGAACTCTGGCATCAGCGTCTTGACATCGTCTAGAGACTGATGCCACACGAAGGCCGAGGCATCTGCGAGGTCGGTGTAGAATTGATCCGACACCTTGTACCTTTCCACCGCCTTTACAGCTTGGAGGTTGGCGAGCTTTACATCGTCTTTCGCCGTCTCGACCTCCCTTCTAAGGGTGTCCCGGGTTTTCTTCATGGTGGCGTTGAGCACCTGAGCCTCCTCCAGTTTGGCCTCGGCTGACCTGGCGGCCTCCTTTAGGAGTCGGATGGACTCCCGGCTTCTGGAGTTCACCTGCTCCTCAGCGACCAACTGCGCCTCGAGGACGACTGACTTCTTCTTCTCCAGCCGCAGCTGCTGGAGCAGATCATCTTCCGGCGAGGATGACTCGCCCGCCTTCTGCATCGCCGGGGCTATTTGCTCGTGCTCTATGTTAGCGATGAGGGCGCAATGCTGGAGGATCTAAGGAAAGTGGAAAGGGGTTAAAAACGTTCGATCCAACGAAAAATGCTGAAGGAAAATGAATATCGACATGCATGGCCTCCTGGGCGATGGCGGCCACCTGGGCCTTAAGAGTCATCCCGGGAATCATCCCCCTGGCCGATCTCTCCATCTCCGAGAGCAGACTGTCGGCGACGGAAAGCCTCGAGGGCACCTCGAAGCATACGTCCCCCTCCTGCACCAAGATCGGGGAGCCCAACGACCGAGAAGTCGTCTTCTTACACCTTTTGAGCGGGGCTTCGGTGAGATCAACCTCTTCTTCTTCCTCCCTCACCCTGGGCTCCGGTTCCCGAGCACGAACATGACTCTCTCCCCGACTGGGCTCTGGGGCTCAGGGTGTAGGTGAAGGCCTAGTAGGTGCAGCTGGCCTCAGGGCTGAGCTCGAGCCGGGGTGTGACGAGCCGCCGCCCCCGGCCTTTTTTCCCTTCTTCGCGGCCATGGCAGCGAGAGATTTCGAGCGGTCCATCGGTTCTGCAAAAGGGAAAGTGCACACAGGGAATTAGCGACGCCAGAAATACCATAGAAATAATATGCAAATCTATATAGGTCGGCTAGGCTCCTAACTTACCCACAAATTGGGCTGGGCTGAGCCCAGCCGAGCTGAAGACCCGCTCGGACAGCAAGACATCGGCCTGTTGGATCGACTCCCATATCGACATCGCCCTCACCTCTTGGAAGGACGACCGCCTCACCCGCGGGCAGTCGGCCCTATGCCACTGTACAGGCATGGGCCAATCCTCGCCCTCGGGCGGCCCGACGAAAATAAACTTCTCCTCCCATTCGTGAATGGAGGAGGGCACAGCTACTACACCCGTCCCCGTCGCCCCACCCTTGTGTTTTCTAAAGGAGATATACACCCAGCTCGGTTCGTCCTTACGAGAGCCGAGGTGATTCTTATAGCAAGGGGAAGAAAGGAGAAGGGTCAAGTCGAAGGGGATCTTTTCAAGTTTAAGCCGGACCAGGAACCCGAGGAGAATTCTCCAGGAGTTCGGTGCTAGTTGGCCCGGGGCTAACTGGAAACAACG
The DNA here is from genome assembly GCA_030015575.1 of Agapanthus africanus. Classification (NCBI taxonomy): domain Eukaryota; kingdom Viridiplantae; phylum Streptophyta; class Magnoliopsida; order Asparagales; family Amaryllidaceae; genus Agapanthus; species Agapanthus africanus. Next base: position 727,411,403 of record CM057339.1, read on the forward strand.
CAATGCTCCGCATACCTCGGGGGAAAAAGGGAGACGCATCCCGGCCCAGAATGCGTCCAGGTAGAAGGCAATCTCATTGCCCCGCACCTAAACCGCCCTCTCGTCCGCCCTAGCCAGACGAAGCGAATAGCTAGGGAGAACATGGAAATGAGCCCGGATTGTAGCAAGGTCGTCCACATTCCTCAGGAGGGAGGGCGCATCACGGACGCTCCTAATACGCACCTTAGGGACCCTTGCCGTCGTCCGATCACCGTCGGCACGGGTAGCCCTAGCTCTATGATGGGAATCCGACTCAAAGGGAGCAGAAGCCGAAGCGGGGGAAGACTCTCTAGACTCTACCCTAACTACCTCGACAGACTCCCCAGAGGAAGGCATCTAACCTGATTCAAGGGAAAAAAGAGATCCTCCGATGAATGTGCGAGCAAGACCCGACTTAAAAGAAGGAGCGCCGAGCTATCTATCACGCCAACAGGGAAATACTATTAAAAGTGTGGACCCAAGCGGACCCCACCCCTATTTATAGTACCATGGCACTGCATCCAATGGCTCACGACGTTTCCCGCCAAGAATCGAAGCTTCGCAGAGACGACCGTCGTCGCTCCACGTGTCGCACGACCATTCAAGATGCCCCTTCGATCACAGGCGACGGCGACGGCTCGTCAGTTCCACCAATCGGCATCGGATGCATGGCCTGCACTTCAACAAACATACGAGCGAAACGGTGCTCCCTCTTTAATGCGCGATCTCGTCTTTGATCCGCTGACGTCCTCAAGACAAGCCTAACAACCTCGGAAGTTAGCAACAACAAGCTCCTAGCTATGAACCGAGACACAAAATCAATCAGGCCATTCTCAACCTGACTCATAAATAGGTCGGGACGAGAATGAGGGCTAATGATGATGCTCACGAGTGGGAACTCCCCAGATCATGACACGTGGCAGATGGCATATCCTAAGACTTGCGGAAGATACGCTAGCATCATGAATCGGAGGTGCTCCCCCGAGCTCATGAGCCGGGGTACATCCCGACCTTCTATGGATGCATGGGCACTCCTATGCACGCCTTGCAACCAACCGCCGGACTTCCACTGTTCCCTCCTACATGCCGAGCCTTCTCAGCCCTCCCTGCTCGTCTCCGAGTTATCGCATGAACCAGGCTGCCTCGTCCCCCCGCTCGTCTCCGAGCCTCCCACCGAGCTAAGCCTCCCCGGGCTTCTCGAAGAACACCGAGCCCGGGCTTCTTCGACACGGCTCCGTGTATCTCGCCCGAAACGAGATACGCGCCGCCCGCCATCCCCCGTTCCACGCCAGCGTATCCTTCCATTAACGAACGTATCTCGTCATTAATGGGGGATCCCGTCATTCACGCTGGCGCAACGTCCGGGACGCAACTGACAGCGAAAATCTCGCGCCAGCTCGCTCCAAGCGACCGCTATAAAACCCCTCTCCCAGAAGATAAGGCAATTCTAATCAAATAGACCGCTACTCTGCCCAAATATCTCGACTAACTTGATCGTCGGAGGGTTCTCGGTGGTACAACCATCCCGGGACTTCTTTGCAGGTAGCTTGGCTTCATCCAGACCCAAGCCCATTGAGACCCGCACGTTCGAGGAGGCAACCCTCGAAGCCAATCTCAACCGTTCACCAACACTCGCTACAGATCGACGGAGGACATCATCTGAAGGAGATCCAGAGCTCCATCACATAGTCTAAGAGAGAGAGAGATTAGACATTAAGCATTTCCTCCCAAAAGTGAGATGTGATTGTTCGGGTTCAATCAAAGAAAATTTTATGATTAAGATGTAGATTAAGTTCTTTGTGGAATGTACATAGTAAAGATATGGATTTCTTTTTGGAAGATAGACCGAACATGTTTGGTTCGCAACAAAAAAGAATTGTAACATTTGTTGCCAAAAATGGTTAGCAACAAAAAGAATTGTAACATTTGTTGCAAAAAAAGGGTCAAAATCCATTGTTTGGTTATCTTTAATTTTTGTAATTGGATTCTCAAATCCACGTCATTTTTTGTGTTAAGTAAAGGAAATGCAACATTTGTTGCAAATTTGCCTAGGTGGCATTTACAATGCTTATATGGCATCTATAATTATTAATATGTTCACCATTCGCAAAATTGCAAATCTTGATACAACAAGATGAGGAGTTGTTTGGTTGGTGGATTTGGAGCTACAAGCAACATTTGCTGCAAAATGTCTCTATTTTTAATGTTTGCTTAGCAACACTTCGACAAAGAATTAGAAATCGAGTTGCAAAAAGTATCCCGAATCTAGAAGGAAATGCCGGAGCCAAATTGGCTGCAGCAAAAGCTGCAACTTTTTAAAATAATCAAAAAATTCAACTTAGCATCAGAATCTTAATAAAAGAATAACACTTGCAGCTCCAATTTCCGAACTTGGAATTGAAGCTACATCGCTTGGGTGCTATCACTGCCACTAGAGCCATTTAACCTTCCCTTATACTACTCTTTTTCACTACCATTGGAAATTGCAAAATATGCATGTGGTAACCTCCCCACTACATAAGGAGATGTTGGGACACCATTTTATGCTCCGAATCCATAAAGACCATATCAAACACTTGCACAAATCTTGTAGCTTTTAAACCAATTGTTTTCAACCAACAATGAATTTGCTTTGGAAATGCAAATCCTTTTATGAAACCAAACAGAGAATTTGTCGCTTATTTTTTTAACTAATGTTGGATGCAACAAATACAAATGTTGCATCCCAAACACCCACGCACTGAATGCAACAAATGCTGTAAGAATTTGATGATTTTTGAAACTTTATTTCCATTTCCATTCTCATTTCCAACTCAAGTTTGTTGCTAACCAAACAAGGTAAATGAAGATTTTTTGCAACAAATGATCCATGCATCTCCATTCTCTAGCTACCAAATGGCCCATTCACCCAAAAGTAGTTAAAGCCCAAGTTTTTTGACACTCTCTAATCTATACCGAACTTCTCAATTTTCTCAACTATCATAACTACAAAAGTAGGGAACATATGGATAACAGGACAAGCCCAAATCAAAATAAACGAGCATTTTGAACTTGCAGTGCATATTAATATTTTCATTATATTAACTAAAAAAATCTCTAAAAATATTATCTTAACTGAAATTCATTAAGAGATTTTTTTATCTCTCTTCTTTGTGATGCTAAAATATATACATGTTGTGACGGCCCGAAAGCGGCTTGTGACCGGCATTTAGATCACGTGACGTCTAAAAATGTCAATGCATTCCAAATAAGCCAAAACCCCGGAATCTAAACTTTTTTATGAAAATAGTGGAGGTGAGTGTCACGCCTCGCCTCCCAGAGTGCACAAACTACGGCACGTGACAGGGCCAGCCATGCTACCTGTGGTTAGGAATTATCTCTCCACAGTCACATCACGGCTGTCTATAGGATATCAAGAACAGTAAAAAATATAAAATACATCTAATACATGTCCATTTGCCACAATAAATAGAGTCAAGAAATGTATAAGCGGAAACAAATCAATATCTAATAAACAACATCTGAAAATACGTCCCAATATGGGCTCATATCAAGAAAATAAAACTGCGGAAAATAACTAAACTAAACATCTCTAAATAACACATGTTCAATTGCTCACTGCTCAGCTTGACGGCTAAAGTACTCCTATTCAGCCTGTGATAGAGATTGAGGAACCGGGCCATGCAAAACTCGGACGTTAGTGCGTTGTGATATCAAAACAATAGTAATAGACAGGATGTAACGAGATAGGTAAATATGAATATAAATAAATAATATAGATACAACAGTGAGGTATGTGTATGTAAGTGATGTGTGATGTGTGCTGTGTAACCTAAAACTGTGCTTCTAGATTATCTATTCTAAAAGTCTTTACAATCAATTAATGTAATCATCATCGCAACTCAACAGTCTATGCCCCGTTCATTCCCCACGGGACCATGGTAACATGATTTATTTCGTAACGTCCGGAAAAACGGTAAACATGATTATTCCGTAACGTCCGAAAAAACAGCAAACATGTAATTATTCCGTAACGTCCGAAAAAACAGCAAACATGATTATTCTGTAACTCCCGGAAAAACAGCAAACATGTAATAATAGCCTTTTGAGTTACGTTTCGGTTACATTCTTGATTTCCCCTTTACCTCCAGGTTTGTGCAGGTATTGCCATTATAGATCTAATGCCGACACAGGATCAAGCAGGTACAAGTTTTCGTTAATGCAGACAACAAGTAACGTCCGTCAGGACAACAAGTCAGGATTGTTGGAATTAGTAATTAGATTCAAGTAATGAGTCAAGTAGTGTGTAATGAACATGTCATGTGATGCATATGTATCAAATATATACCCAAAGTGAAACAGTAATCAATATCGGAACACGGTAAACACGACGAATGCCAGGATGCAAACGTGTCTATCTGTAATAATCATTATACATCCATTACTAAGTATGATGCAAATTAGATAGCATGTTGTACTAATATGATATCATGATGTTCCGGCATGCAATTAGATATGCGATTATCAGTACAGATACGAACGGATATCGTAAAACTGTAAATCTGTAACATTTGCTGTATATTGAAACACATGTATTATTTTTATTAAATAGATATTGATATAATAACATTAACATGGATAATATATTCAATCCGATTAATAACCATAAAAGTGGTATTGATTAACCATGCACAAGAAAGTTCCGTTCAGAAATTCAGCGTCACCATGATTTGTAAAATAATTTAAAAATAACACACGTTCTCTAAAAGGAACGTGTCATATACCAAAACAAAGCTAATTCAATAAGGTTTTTATTTTTATAAGTTAAAATATCTCAGGTCGTCCCTACAAAAAGTTATGAACGTTCAAAATTGAAAGTTTGCTGGTGGAATTTCTCTGGACAGCAGTTTAGAGGTAGTTTCATTTACATTTTACGTTATTTAAACAATTTATTTTGCAAGTAAATATTTCACATTATAGCATTCTGAGTTAGCTTTGTAACGAACTAAAGAACGCATGATAATGATTTTTTAATGATTTATAATGAATTTTATAAGGTGAGGTGTACATTAAATTTCAGATTTGTCATATCCGCTTTGCGACGACGTTTCATATGTAAACTATAATATTTTAAAACTATATTTTGTATAACGTTATAAAATGAAGATTATAAACTAATTAATGATAATAATAAGAAATATTACGACAATATATATATTTATAGATATAATTATAATATGTCGCAAGTTGTAAACTTGCATACATTGTATATTATAAAACTGATTAACGTTAAATAACTACGGTGTATAAATTATATAGATATAGCTATATGATAATGATAATAATAATAGTACAACAATATATAAGTAAATTATATAAAGTATAGCATGTAGTAAGTTGTAAACTTGTCTCGAAACAAACGCAATGAACGGAAGTAACATGACGCTATACAAATCAACACCAAGTTTTGATGGCTCGGTTAAGATTCTAGGATGTGGCTGGAGTTGCGTCGGCGAGAATGGATGTGGGCTTGAAGAACGAAGAAGGAGAATATATAAATTGATGAGGGAGAGATATGTTATGTGAAGAGAGTGAGGTTTTGTTTTTAATATAAATATATATAGTATAGTTTAAATTGGGTTATAAATATATATTAGTTTTAATGTATATAGATAATATCAAACTACAACCAATCTCTACCAAAATCTCATCAAAAATATATTTTGGAAAATAATTCATATATGTAAACTTCTCAACCTTAATACAGGAATATATTTTAAATAACTCATACCCCTAATTTAAGATTTAAAAGAATTCTAATAATATATCTAGATTTAGTAAATATTTGATATTAGATACGTAAAAGATAAAAGCAAAATAAGATATGGGATGACAACTATATGATGACAGTTAACAAAATATAACTTATTCTTAACTTGTGGCTATTAAAGGATATATGATAATCTAGATATATGATATATAAAGATCTAAAAATATAATAGGTATTATACTAGATTCACATAAATACACTTTACTAGTAAATCTCATATACAATCTTGCACCATATTAGGTTCTAAACTTGGGGGTCGGGTCGGATAACGACTAGTACTATTCAAATTATTCACGACCTAATAGATAGAATAGAAGAAATATAAAGTAAGTGTTAAAATAACAATTAATATCGTATAACCGTATTAGGATGTTATAGTGAGCTTTAAAAAGAATCATTTGATGGAATCAAGTTTCCTTTTAAAGAAAAAAATAAGTTTGTTTGAAAAACATCTATGACGTTTGAAAATCGGGCAACACATCCTTTGTAAATTTTGAACAAAATCCAATACAAGCATAATATACATAAAGCATCCCCAACGGGAGCTAGCTTCTACACCCAAACGGCGGAGCAACCATGCAGATAATATACGACGCCCAAGATGAAGAAAAGAAAGCGAAACATAATCAACCACAATATAAAGTCGACTCCAAACGCGTGCGACACCCAAAGACACATAAACATTTAAGTCTCTCTTCTAAGTCCACAATTATACAAGTTTTGGTCGATAGAGTTTCACATCCAATGTGTAGTTACGATATGTAACCCACCTACCAAAACAATCACCGTAGAAAGAAGTGTGCCGGCAAGCCGCTACTGATCCGAGCGGTAAATCATGCAAGAAACCGGGGCACAACGGGGTGAATTGCCAACTCAGTGACTAAAAGTATATCGCAAGGTAAAAATCAAAATGCATAACGATCTACCTAAGTCATAAAGTATAGTACTATTATATCCTAAACTAATATTTGTATAGCGCACAAGTACTATAAACGCATCAATATCGATTGCGTACACATGGAAATATATCATCATCTCATATGTATATAACATGTAACCAAGTATAAGCCTTTAAAGTAACCGAAAGATACATATAAAACCCTTTCAAAATAGTCGTATGATACGTATGTCACTACACAAGTAGTAGACGTAGTTTTATGAGATATTATATGTGTTTTATTTAAAACATATGTATCGCTTTTAAGAAATGAGTTTTAAGAAGATTTCCGTTTAAAATATTCCTGTGTCGTCCCAGACACGTTAAAATAGTGAGACTATAGCTCATTTGGAAACCTCATTATGTGTATCAACATGTGAAAATAGTATTCAAATACTGTCCCTATGGATTAGTCCTGCTCGGCTACTATATAGTATAATTTATAACAACACATCTGTAACGACTCTGAAATCACTGTATAGAAATTTCTTATTATTGTACAAAAAAGGGTATTACAGCCTGTGTTAGAGTTAAAAGTTATTTTTGTTAAATAAAACTAAGAAATAACTTGTACCTCACTAGTAAAACTTCTGCACTGCTGTGACATAACCTGTGTGTTCGAATCCCATCAGACCCAATTATTTTTAGATTTTTCTTTTTAATTTTTCGGAAGCCCAAGAGTTGCATGTGCAATACACGGAGAAATGAAAAGTTTCAGAAAAATCAAACATGCGCAAAAAAGAGTAAACACAGATATGCACACGTGGAACGAATCTCGAGGCAGATCATCACATCTCGACCGTCCATTCCTTCAATCTGGCCGGCGCCAATGGTTCAAAGAGCTCCAAATCACCCCGTGTTTTGTACACTTGTCCTTTCAACTCCCCTTAACCCCCTGCACTGTTTGATTTCCTGCAATCAAACAGAGACTCTTCAATTCACCATTTAACCTCTTTTTAATGCATTTTAATCCAAAATTTTAATTTCCAAACCCTAATTCTTCACTATAAATACCACCTCATGCCATATCTCTCCCCCATTCTGAAATTTTAGCAAAAATTCTCTCAAAACTCTCTAAGTGCTAAGTGGAGTTAAGCCTCTCAAGTGGAGTAGCGAGCAAAACTCGACGACCGGAGCATCTCCGATGAAACCACGACCCCAAGAGCTTCTTCAATCTCTTCTTAATAATCTAAAAACCATAAGTCTCTCTTCTCTCCATTTCTTTCATCTCAATTCGTATTTTGAAACAAACCAACAAAAGAGGAGTTATCTCCGGTATAGTTTTCTTTCTACATTTGTAAGGCATGCGATAAGCAAATTAAAGCAAAATAACATGCTACATTAATCTTAACATAATTTCACATCATTTAGTTTTTAATTTAACAAAAATTTCATAGGAAATAAATATATAACAAACTTTTTCATTAAAATACCATGAACTTTAGTATAACACTTCTCGATAATTAATTTAAATATCTTTAGAAAAACTTTAAGGGGTAAAGACCTACCCCACACACACACTATGGTTTCATAGCACGGTATTCTAGAGCAATAGTTAATTTAAAGAAGAACTTTTTCATTAAAATACCACACCGTTTCAAAACGAGTTTCTTTAAATCAGTATTTCGAAATCCTTAGTAATTACGCCTCAACAACCCTCATTAGGGGACACGCTAATGGATGGTGTGGATTATCGCACATTCTTGGGACAGTAGAGCGAGATACAGAACTTCTCACAGAGTATTCGGTCTTGAAAGGAAATAAAAATACGGTTTTAAGAAACACGACATTTCTAATAAAAAAACTAATTTTTGGAAAAATTATATAAAAAATATGAATCTATATTTTCAATAAAAACAAATTAAGAAAACTATATTTTTAAAATGAAAGATTAGAATTTTAAAATAAAATACCACCAAGTTTCCAAAAATAGTAATTTTCACAAAAATATCATAAACTTTCAAAAAGGCTAGGTTTTACTACCAAAACAGCACAAAAATTAAAATACATGTTCATGAAAACTCTAAATATTACAAATCACTCTCGATGTTATTTTATTACAATATTATTATATATTTTTCATAAAACCCCCTCGAGATATGCAAACAATATTTTAAGGACTCTAGAATTAATATTGGCTTAATCGGTACCATTTCTCTTGAGTCTCAGGGAGCCGGAGAAAGTGAGTGCTTGTCTATTCAGATTAGACAAATTAATGGAGTTATCAAATGGCAATTGCCTTGAAAAAAGACACAAATTCTATCATCCATGTGCAACAGTTGCCGATTTCTCCCGGATATAAGACTTTTAACAATTTACACCAATTCGTATGAAAAGACATGAACTTGAATCCAAATTCGAATCTAAACTTGAACTCAACTCAAACTCTAGCCTAACTCAAATCTAAACTCAAATATGAACTCGAACCCAAGCTACTCGAACCAACTTAACTCGAACCAAGATTGCAACTGTCATGACTCGCATATTACTCAACTCACTGAATGCATTCTACACCATTTGCAATCTATGGTTTCGATCAAGACATGTTAATTAATTAATCAAATCAATTAAGTATATTAATCAGTTATAATATATTATACTCGGGGTGTTTGTGATAGTTTCTTGTGTGAATCCATTGGAGCTTCAGGAGTCCCGTATTATGCTCTTTATTATTTTACTCGAATATCAGTCGGGTTAACTCATCCACAGCCTAGAGCCCCGATACTAACACATGAAATGGGCCCGTGTTTCGTTGCTCCCGGGGCTCCACTCTTGAGCTCGTGAATACTTCTATGGTTGCGTTGACATTCACACTTGGAACTTAACGTTAACATAATGACCATATAGAGACCTATAGTATATTCTTACCCATGAACATATACTCTTACTCGTCATATATATTTTACACTTGTCATTTTCTTTACTCTTACTTATCTTTGGGACTTACCAAGCGCTAGTTTGTTGACAGGTATTCCATCTATTTTTCTTCTCTTGGAATGTTCGTAAGATACGGTCGAGACGGAGGAAGTGGAAGCCATAGAAGAGGACTACAACTAGATCGCTATTCAGGGCCAACCAGCTTCATTTTCATTCAGTTTATGCATGTCACTTATTTAGATATTTTATTTATTGTATTTACTTTCTTGCATAAGCTCATGTATGTATAAATATTGGAAGTTGAATGTAAATAAAGATGTTTGTTGAAAACTTTTACAGTCTTCATTTATTATTGTATTGTGTATTATTGTTTCAATACGCTTAGTATATTTATTTAGGGAATGGCATTCTCTGGATAAATATGCCACGGGTTTGCCAAGTCACCGTTTTCTTCTACTGGGAAGTGGGACATGACAGCATCTCGATAGATCGCGCAACATCACATATGAGTGTCCAGTATCGACACTTCAAATCTCATGAGTGTCCATCATCGGCACTCAAACTCAACATCTATCGAGTGTCCATTACCGACACTCAAAATCATAAATCTCGTGTCTATCACTGAAACGTAACTCCAGATATTACAGGCACCGTCTCGTCAGACCAGTCCTCTCTCGATATCAATAGCCCCGGTCGGTATCTCCCGAATATCCGCCGTGTTCTAAACTATCTCCGGTATCAAGTGTTCTCGTTAGGCTCCCCGCCTCAATGTAGCTTTCCTGCCCCTCAGCCTCGACCGGGTCCACCATGTATCCGAATATATACTCGCCTACTCAGTCCGGATAACGTAGTATGTCCGCAACCGTTTAGCTCCCTAACTCGGTTTGGAATAAAAATCAAATCAGAAAATATCTAGCTCGTGATAGACGCCAACTCATCGTATCAAAAGAAAACCGCATTTTTAACCATACTCAAGTTTTTATAAATCACATCTCAGTTTTCAAATACATGGAAAACATCAAGTTAAGAAAAATAATATTTGATATTATATATATATATATAGCAGTGTCCTATACCACCGAGATATATCATCGCAGATAAAAATATCATAAAACCGATAACAATCATATACGAATACCCATAGTATTGGTATTCGCAACTCAACCAACAAATGACATAATATGTCATACATAAATATAATCAACACGCAAACAGATGTGGCAGTTCAAATGTGTCATGGCAATACTCATGATGTGTAGTGTAGCATACGCGTCTGTGCTCGTATAGTATGGCAATCATTAGTATTTGTGCAAGTGTTCTATAAATGTGTTCATAAAAGAATGGATTTCAATCTCTATCCACTGCATATATGTGTGTGTGTGTGTGTGTGTATTTATATATAAAATTACGAATCAAAACCCCTAGATATAGGGAAGTTCTACTGAACCGTATCAACATCTACGTGAACATAACGTATTATAGCAATCTTACAGTGTTATGGCAGTACCAATGAGCTGTAGTGTAACATGTGCGTCTGTGATTTGTGTAACATAATACTCATTGGTAGGGGTGCAGTGTCCTATCAGTGTGTTCGTATGAGAATAATAACATAACAACATATATGGCGTAACTAACGTATATAACGCAACTAACGTATATAACAGGCAATCGAATCGTAACGTGTATACTAATTAAACGTAACTAATTATTATGAGCTATATCGTTACCATTAAAAATGAAACAAAACATAATTTTGCAAATAAAGAAGCTGCAGTATATTTAAATAGATATCCGTTTTAGAAATAGCAGTGCATCCTTATCATTTATTATTTAAAAGTAGAAACGAATCATTGGTTTTAATCGAGTATAGTTCAAGAAATCTTAATGTCCCATATCGGGATAAACGCATGACTCCGCGAGTCCAAATGAGTCTCTGCCGTATTCAACACACTATCCTCATCATCACAAGTACAGTATGACTCCTTGTATAATATCTATCCAATGTCACATTCATATCATATGGATTTATAGTCGCGTACATATATCACCATAATCATATATCAAGATGTATCCATATATGTAACCTACTAGATACAAAAAATACACCAATATAGTTAAATTAAGTTATCTCTATAATACTAAAATCTAAGTAGATAGCATAACTATCCTAATTAATTGGTTGCGGGGGTGCTATACGATATCCACCCAACTTTCCCCGTAGATATAAATCTACTCACCGACGTGTCGAATTAGTCGAAATCCACAATCGCTTTGCCTGTCCTTATCGTCTCCGAAATCTCCGCGATCGTACCTACAATTGTAATTATGACACAACGGCATAAATATCCAATCAAAAATGATATAACGAGTTAAGCGCACATGATTAGAGCCTATAGCTCACTTACCCTAAACACGACCAAATACCCCAGACGTCAACGTACGAACGTCGAACAATCAGGTCGAGGTATAGAAATATGAAAAACCAAGTTTTAAATATCGAAAATATTATCAAAACCATATTAAAACACTCCCAGATTTTTTATATATAATCTGGGACAAAATAAACAATACAGTAGCCTAATTACTACCAAATGAAACTACAGAACAAAAATCAACATCCAACTCAACAGGAAAACCACCGGTAGCGGGGTTTTAGGATTTTCTGGCGGTTGTATCATGGAGTTAAGGGATCGAGCTTCTAGGATAGCCTTTTACTGGTCCTATCATCTCACTGTAATGTTAGTTTATCTTATAGACAACCGTACTAATTACATATTAAATTTGATCATCACAATCTTAATAAGAATCCTATTTTCTAATATTTGAACTAAGAAAACTGATATTTGACACCAGAAAACTTGAAAAAGGATGATTTTTACCTATAAGGATTGGGCATAAGGAATTTCTAGCTCATGAAGTGGTTTCTTGAGGCTTTCTTAAGGTGGTAGTGACTTTAGCTTTAAAGATTTCAGTAATTTGCATGAAGAACTCATCACATACATTGTGCTATTGTGAGGGGGATCCAAAATTTGAGATGAAGGTGTAAAGGAGTTAATATTATCAGTTGAGAGTGATAAGTTCATGAGAATAATGATTTTGAGGGAAGAAGAAGGTGTAGAGAATGGGGTAGAGCAAGTAGGAGGTGGAGGGAGGTGAGGGTGCATGTGAGGTGTGATGAGTATGACGGTTTATTTCTAACTTAACATATAACACAACCTTCAAAACAAATAAAAAACCTTCTATAAATACTTATCATTACACTTAAATACCACAATCATCACCAAAATATCATATCATGTTAAAAACAAAATACTTATTATTTTTAGGATATCACATATTTTCCCAAAATAGTTACATTTTTCTGGATACCAATCCGAAACAAAAAATACAGACACAATATTACTTTCGTAAACTCATAATATCCCTATTTAAATTATAAATTAATATTTATAATTTTCAAAATGTTACGCAGGTGCATTCCACGTATAATAGGTTAATGATGTGGATCATCTTATAAATTAGAATCAAGGATTTTTCTCGTTTTCTTGATTATTTAATTTCAATTAAACATGAAAGCCTCACGTCCCTTCCTTTTTTCTGGTTATAATAGTAGAGATATGTATTAATACAAAAATTTATGTAAAATCTTTATATTAAGAATGTCCACCTCAATTCATAATTTTGGGTTAACGTCCCATTAGTTTTCCATCCAAAATTAACGTCTCGTTAGTGAGTTGGACGTTCTAGATATTTAGATAGGTATTTCTCCAACAACAAGAACCCATATTCTCGTTTAATTGAAGATTGGGAAAATATAGAATCGCTTTTCTTTTTAATGTGATTGCCCACTAACTCGAAGTTAGCACTTAAAAGAACGACGATACTCGATAAGCTCATTACTAGAGAAGGTTGAGAAAGACGAACGTTTACATGATTAATTCGAAAGATCTTTGATCGAAATCTTAACCCTAAACCTAATCTGAATTTTTTTTATAGGAATTTTAAGACAAGAAGAGGGGTTGGTAGGTTTTAAAATCCTAACTTGATGCTCACCATTAGTCCCCTAACAGAGTAATGGAGGATGCCAAAAAGATTTCTTTTTGGCCTGTAAAGGTTTTTTTAGTGCAATTTAAATGTATGAGGTTCTTTAAGTAAATACCAAGTATGAAGGTAATTTTTAGTAATTAGCAAAGTATGATGGGACTTTTTAGTAAAAGGCCCTTTCTTAAATAAATATTTATTATCTAAGCTAAAATTATTTACGAATCTTCTCTAATATTTGTTACTAATAATAAACCTAGACTTACCATACTAAATAACAGATTCTTAAAAAGGTAACTAAATAAAATCTATCTTAAATTTATTAAACAAAATAACTAAATACTTTTAAAAATGTAAAATAAATTTAAAAACTATAACTAAAATTTAAACCTAAATTAAATCCTTGATTTGGCAAATTCCCTCCTACATCATAGACACGGAAATTTTTTCTCTACATGGGCTTGTAGAGAAATTCCTTTACAAACTCTTTGCAAGCCCTTAAATGAGTTTTGAGATTCATGCAAGAAAAGAAAGAGTTGATTTTTCCAAAAATTATATGTTAACCGCAATCAGAAACGGCGTCGCTTTGCAGCTAGCCGGTGAGTACGGGTCGATCCACAGAGATGGGTAATTTTCTTAATGTGTTTTTACGAGTTGATTCCGAATGTTGTTTGGATTGATTAAATCTAAAACCTAGATCTATCACTAAAATAAATTAATCTAAATTAAAGTCTTGCTAGGGTTAGGCTTAGGGGAAGTTTGGAGATTAAAGGTTTCCTCACCGCTTTCAATGCCTTATTTTTGATCTATTAGATGTTACGGTAATTATCAATAAAGTGGATTAGAGTCTTTCGGGAAGATGTTTCTTCCTCTAGATTCTTATCTTTCCTTTATCGATAATTACCTTAACCTTCATGGAAAACACGCGCAACCGGGCCTTTATACTACGGTGTCACTGTTACCTCGAGGGGTAGGGTGCCGTAGGGAACGGTTGTGCGTGTATGCATGGAGTTCTAATTCTGAGGTATGAAATGGCATGAAAGGGGTGAGAAATCTCATCTCTCAAACATTTCCCTAAGGCTAACCCTAACAAGCGAGGAGATTACTCGCTCATTAGGGGATTAAAAGACATACTAATTAAAAGAGAATTAAAAGCGAAGAAATAAAATTAACTTACTAATTTGATGGCTCCCTCCATGCAATAATACAGAACAGATCTGAATTTGTTTATTGAAATGAGGCATGAGTTTTACAGATCTGTGATTACAATTTATAGGAAAACATGAAAACTAGGGTTACAGACTCTCGCAGATGTGCAATTACATATTTGCCCACGGAAAATCTCAACACCCGCACCGACGCACCAACTCAGAAAGTTTGCACCGACGTGCGCTCTTAATGGCCGCGGAACCGCGGCAAATGTGGGCCTTGGGCCGCGGTTCCACGGCCCTTTGGTGAGCTCAGCTCACCAAACTTCTGGGCTTTCTTTTATGCTTCTTGGGCTTGTTATTTCTCTACTTCTTTTCTCTATTTGACATCTTGGTCTTCTCCAGATCTTCAGTGAAAACTTGTGAGAATCTTTTGACCGTTCGCTTTGATATTTCGGACTGCATTGCCTTATACAATTGTAAATTGTTCTTCGTGACTAGGATCCGTCTACTTGTTGGTCAAAAGTCTCTCTTTTGTATCATCTTCTGTCTTTTCTCACTGTCTTCACTCCAAGAGCTTGTATCCTGTAATATGCAACAAACGTGCGTCAAGAGTACATGTTTATTTATAAAACGGATAAGAATATGGGAATGAAAAAATGCAATATTATGGTCTGAACAAATACCCCCAAACTTATCTTTTTGCTCGTCCTCGAGCAAACTTATTTTTTTATTCACTAAAATCCTAATCACACTTTCGCAGGGAAACGCGATTGCACTGAGCACGTGCAACAAGCCGTTAAACCTCTAGGTGTCCCTAGTAGAAGGAGTGTTGTCTCCTGAGGGTTTTCAGCGGATTACACCCACAAAATCCTATCAATTCGGCCCATTGAATTTTTTTTTCCAATTAGGTTTTCTAACTAAGAATTCTATTATCATCGACCCGCAAATTATCCACCCATATTCTTCACACTTCCTCATCATCTAACTTAAGATTATATATGTTATGTAGACCTACTTAGCTTTCGGCATCTCTTAAGTTTTCCTTCTAAAGTTCCATCTCCACTTAGGAATTTATATCAACCCTACTAAAGATACAAGTTTTATTCTCCATTCCTTTGTCTTATCTAAACTCTAATCACATATCCCTACGTGTGTGTGAATATCACCCATACACTTGGAAATTCAAATCAAGCAATCGTACTCTCGTCCATTGTCCAAAGCACTTATTAATTCGTGAATTTTGAATTTCGCTTACACATCCTTCATGCGACTGTTAATACTTCTTGAGGTACCAACAACCGATTACAAGATGCGTTAGCACTTTAAAGCGTACTTCCTAGTTTTGCAATACCCAAGGCTTTTAGCAGTGACTCCCAAACCAGTTGGTCTAAGGCACTAGGTGATGAAGCACCATCGCTAAAGATTTTTCTATTTTTACAGCCTTAAGTAATCACAAAAACCAGTGTCCATTTTTTTCCTTTATTCACTTTTCTCTCTCTTTATTTTCATTGTACTAAGGACTTTTAGACAAGAGCATTTCAAGGTCTCTTCTACTATTCCAAGTTTCAAGGTGCGTGATTGTGCAAGTTGTAGGGTATACATTTTCAGAATTTAGACTTATGCTAGGAACTATTTTTCAAACTTATACTCTAATAAGAACATCAATACTCTTCCCTTATTTCGACTTAGTCCAAGAAGTGAACCCAAAATTTGCCTATTTCTAAATAAACTACAAGGCATATACTTTCTACCGTTAAATTTTAAGGAATGTTATTTTTAGGGTTTTTAATTCACTAAGTTTAAGATCTAGTTGCTCCTAGCTAGTTAACCTATATGTCAAACTCTAGTCAAATAAGGCCAAAATTGAATACAATAATTTTTATAATTTTTCAATTTTTATGGGTTTTCAAATAAGTATGCAAATGCAAAAATATGTACAAATGAATGCGAAGGAAGAAGACGTACCGAGCATACCCCCAAACTTGAACTTGACAGTGTCGTCACTGTCATGCTAAACCAAGAGGGTCAAAATACCGGCACTTCCCTGTTTATTTATTTATACTTTTTTTATTGTTAAGAAAAACAAAAATATTTACAGAAAGGCCCTCCCCCAAACTTCATTTAAACTATGTTAGACATTACTGCCAAACCTTGCATAGACCAAACGTTAACACCAACCAGTTGAAAAATTTATCAGTAAAGAGTATCAGTTGGTGGAAGAATAAGTCGTAGTGATCCATAAAGAATTGGGGAAGATAGAAGTGGTGGTATGGAAGGTGTGGAGGTGAATATACAGGAGGTGGTGATGCATCAAAACGAGAATGTGAGTGATCAGCAATCAGTGGAATATTGGCATTCTCATAGCTTATTAAAAGAAATGGGGGTAGTTCAACTTCTAAAGGAGGAGGTTGACTAACCACAATACCCCCAAAATGTTTCTGTGGGTCCTCTATTGACTTGGCATCATCCATCAATTGCATATGATATTCAATTATAATGGAACTGATCTCCTCGATGTCCGCCATAGTCCAACCGAAAACTTGCCGCCTATCTTGTAAGACTTTTAAAATAGCGTTCTCTTGCTCGAAGGCTAGAGAGGCTGATATTATAATGGGAAAAGTCTCATTCTCACCTATGTAAGCATATTTAAGGTGAGGCGGTAAGGACATGAGTTCGAGTTTCGGAGGCGAAAGAATCATTGCGGAATCTAACTCGAACTCAAAGGACTCCAACACAGGTTCGAAATCACTGCAAACAACCGATTCGGATGGTTCAACTAACTCATCCACAAATTCAAAAGACTCATATTCGGGCTGTGAGTCGTCATCATCCAAAAAATTGAAACATTCATAATCCATATCGGTTGTGTCAACGGTGGTAGGCTCAAGGAGGGACGCACTAGTGGCGTCAAAACTGTTTTCATCAAACAAGAATCTTTCAAGCTCGCAGTCCTCCTGCGTGATTTCGTGAATAGAGCAAACTTCTCGTGTACTAGTTTTAGGCACGGGGGCAGACTTCCCATCTTATAAATATTGAACTCACTAGACATCTTCCCAAAGGATAGAGTCATGGAGCCATTGCGACAATTTATTACGGTATTGGAAGTGGCCAAAAATGGTCGACCGAGAATCACCGGAATTTGGTTCCTTGGGTTAGCAACAGGTTGTGTATCCATAACAATAAAATCAACGGGGAATATGAACTCCCTAACTTTGATCAACACATCCTCTAGCTCACCCCTTGGATGGGTGATTGATCGATCAGCCATTTGGAGAGTACAACGAGTGGGTTTCAACTCTCCAACCCCTAATTGTTCGTACACGGAGTAGGGAAGCAGGTTAACACTAGACCCAAGATCTAAAAGTGCTCGATTAATTTTCTTATCCCCAATTGTGATTGAAATCGTAGGACAGCCGGGGTCCTTTCGTTTTTGGGGTAAGGTTTGAGGGTGGTTAATAGCATTGCTCACTGCACTAGCCACTAGCACTTTCTTGGGTACTTGAGATGCCTTTCTCTTCGAGGTGCATAAGCCTTTTAAGATTTTCGCGTATGAAGGGACTTGTTGGATAGTATCCAAGAAAGGTATATTTATGCTAACCTGCTTAAATAATTCCACAATCTTCTCCACTTGTGCAGTTGGTTTATTGGGACTCAACCTGTTTAGAAATGGAGCATTTTGAAAATTTGTTGAGTCAAATGTCTGTGGAGTAGAATGTGGAGTAGGAACGGATCCTAGTGTGGATGTGTTCGTGTTGTGAGAAATGGGTCCGTTCGAGTTAGAAGAAGTAGAGCCGTGTGAAGGGTGGAGAATAGGCTCTAAAGAAAAAGGTAAAGAAGAAAGTGAAGAAAATGAAGAAGGGGAAGATGACGATGGAGAAGAAGAAGAACCACCGGCGGGGATGTCGTCACTAATACCCACATTATTCTGCAACACTCTTCCGGATCTCAACGTGGTCACCGCATTAACATTGTGATTTTGATATGCGTTTTGTGTATGACCGGGATTTGGTAATGGTTGAGATGGAAGCTTTCCCTTTTCTCTCTCGCTCAACGCAGCAGTTAATTGTGCAATTTGTGCCTCAATAGATTTGATACTTTGATCGTGTGAGGCATTGTTATGCATTAAAGACTGAACATAATTTTCAGATCTTGCTGCGGATTCTGTAGATTGCTTGAGAAATGCATCTAGACTTTTTTCGAGCGAGATAACCTTATCATCATTTGGTTGAACCAAATTGTTCGTTTGATTTGTATAAGGTTGTTGTTGGAAAGGTTGCTGGTTTTGAGTTTGTGAAGGTGCTTGTTGTTGTTGTGGAGGAGGAGGTCTTTGAAAATTGTTATTTCCTTGGAATTGTTGATTTGGGTGACTCCTTTACCCCGGATTGTATGTCGAAGAGTACGGATCGTTTCTTTGTCGTTGCTGAAATGCAGCATTAACTTGATCCTGTCCTTGAGTAGATGCATTATAAGGACACTCTTCGGTTAGATGCGATGGATTCGAATAACAAGCACAAACAGTTCGTGTGGGTAAAGCAGGGGCAGGAGAAGACGATGAGATTTTGGTCTCAATGGCTTCTAGCTTTTTCATAAGTGCGGCCATCTCGGCCTTCAAGCAATCGACATATCTACTTGATGTATGCCTGCCCTAGATTGACCAACAGAAGAAGATGATGTGGTCTTGGTACTCTCCTACTGAATTGTTTGCTCACTAAGATCCTCAAGAAACTGCCAAGCTTCGTCGCTAGACTTGGAGAGAAAACGACCTTGACATATGGTTTCTAGCAACTGCTTCGTTGCCGAGTTCAATCCCTCGTATAATGTTTGGAAAAGTTGCTAACTTTCGATCCCATGATGAGGGCATTGAACAAGTAGGTCTTTAAATCTCTCGAAGTACTTCCAAAATGGTTCGGAAGGAAGCTGTGAAAATTGTATTATCTCGTTACGGATTCTAGCAGTTTTGTGATGAGGATAGAACTTTTTCAGAAAAGCTCTCACAAACTCGTCCCAATTTCTAATGGAATATGATGTGGTGCTATATAGCCACTTCTCGGCTAGATCACATAAGGTAAAAGGAATGACCCTTAGCCTTATAGCGTCATCACTTAATTGGGTCGTTTTCATCATAGCGCACACATTTTGGAATTTATTAATAAAGATATATGCATCTTCAGATTCCAAACCATGAAATTTTGGCAGCATATTGATGAAATGTGGTTTTATTTCAAAATTGTTCCCATTTGCCGGTGGGGGTGAAAGACATGTAGGTAAAGAAGTGCGGATGGGGTAAAAGAGATCCTGGAGCACAACTCGTGCGGGCGCTACAACAGGCGGAAGATTCGGGTTATTCGCACCTAACGGAGGTGGAATCATTCCCGTCGGTAAGGTATCGTTGGGGTTGAATCCCGACATACCTTCGAATGAAGAATTTGAAGGTGGAGGTAAGGAAATGGACGGAATGTCGACTTCGGTGTCGAAAAGTTCATCGGTCGGTACCAATGAAACATGGACTGATCGGGCGTTAGTATCCCTAGTCCAAAGTGACATACACTAAAAGGGGTAGTGTAGTCAGAAAAATAAAAAAAACAGAATGTGGGGGTAAGAAAACGTCAATGAGAAGAAGTGGTGTAAGCGAGTTGCAAGTTTTCTTAGCGACAAGTTGCAAGTTTTGAAAAGATTTTTTTCCTTTTTTTTTATTTATGTGAGAGTTTTGCAAAGAAGTTTTTGAAAAGAGACTTATGACACAAATGTATCAACCACACATGCACAATCAGGCCTAGATCTAGGGTCACCTAGGTCTGCTAGACAGCTCCTAACTAGGGCTAGAAATAGGACCTCAAACCGCCTTTTCACCGACACTTGCGGCCAGGTAAGTGCCAGGTAAGTGGGAAGGAACCACAACAGTGGGCTTAATTAATAACCACTAGCCTAGACACACTTGCCTAGACACCGCAAGGTCAAGTTAGGATAAACGGCCGATGCCTATACTAGTCCTTTTCCTATTGAGCTCGAAGTCCTTAGGGCTGAGTCTAGTATTTTTTAATTAATTGTGGTTAATGCAAATGCTTTAGGTGTTTTCTGGGGTCCTGGGAAGGGTGATGAAATCCCCACCCAATCTGAGTTTGGTCAATTAGCCCCTTAAAATCCGATTAAATTATGCAAAACAATAAAATTTACTTGCAATCAATTTTTTAGCGCGGCGCAAAGAAACCTGCAGAAAATCTGTTATTTAGAAGGGGAGAGAAGATTTTTAGCGCAAAGAATTCCTGCAGAAAATTTTCACAAAAGATATATGGTGGTTGACAGAGGAGAGAGGAAGAAAACAAACCATGCAGTTTTTACGCAGAGAGGCCAACATAAAGCCGTGGAACCGCGGTTTTGATAGGGTATACGCGGCGGAACCGCGGTCTCTTGGGGGGTTCAGGTCTCCAGAAAATTTGTATGGCTCTGTTGTGTCAATCCACCTCTGTTCCAATGTGCACTTTTCTGATTTGTCTTCTGTAAAATTCCAGATCCGAAAATCTTCGCTATTCCTGCAAAATTCAAAAGATACACCCTTCAAACAGATAAAAATTGATAATTTTTTTTTTATTTTCAGTTTTTTATAATTTTTTTTTTATAAAATTTATATCAACCCGAAATTACACAGAAAGAAATTTTACGCCATCTCCGGCAACGACGCCATTTGATTTTTCCAAAAATTATATGTTAACCGCAATCAGAAACGGCGTCGCTTTGCAGCTAGCCGGTGAGTACGGGTCGATCCACAGAGATGGGTAATTTTCTTAATGTGTTTTTACGAGTTGATTCCAAATGTTGTTTGGATTGATTAAATCTAAAACCTAGATCTATCACTAAACTAAATTAATCTAAATTAAAGTCTTGCTAGGGTTAGGCTTAGGGGAAGTTTGGAGATTAAAGGTTTCCTCACCGCTTTCAATGTCTTATTTTTGATCTATTAGATGTTACGGTAATTATCAATAAAGTGGATTAGAGTCTTTCGGGAAGATGTTTCTTCCTCTAGATTGTTATCCTTCCTTTATCGATAATTACCCTAACCTCCATAGAAAACACGCGCAACCGGGCCTTTATACTACGGTGTCACCGTTACCTCGAGGGGTAGGGTGCCGTAGGGAACGGTTGCGCGTGTATGCATGGAGTTCTAATTCTTAGGTATGAAATGGCATGAAAGGGGTGAGAGATCTCATCTCTCAAACCTTTCCCTAAGGCTAACCCTAACAAGCGAGGAGATTACTCGCTCATCAGGGGATTAAAAGACATACTAATTAAAAGAGAATTAAAAGCGAAGAAATAAAATTAACTTACTAATTTGATGGCTCCCTCCAAGCAATAATACAGAACAGATCTGAATTTGTTTATTGAAAAGAGGCATGAGTTTTACAGATTTGTGATTACAATTTATAGGAAAACATGAAAACTAGGGTTACAGACTCTCGCAGATGTGCAATTACATATTTGCCCACGGAAAATCCCAACACCCGCACCGACGCACCAACTCAGAAAGTTTGCACCGACGTGCGCTCTTAATGGCCGCGGAACCGCGGCAAATATGGGCCTTGGGCCGCGGTTTCGCGGCCCTTTGGTGAGCTCAGCTCACCAAACTTCTGGGCTTTCTTTATGCTTCTTGGGCTTGTTATTTCTCTACTTCTTTTCTCTATTTGACATCTGGGTCTTCTCCAGATCTTTAGTGAAAACTTGTGAGGATCTTTTGACCGTTCGCTTTGACATTTCGGACTGCATTGCCTTATACAATTGTAAATTGTTCTTCGTGATTAGGATCCGTCTACTTGTTGGTCAAAAGTCTCTCTTTTGTATCATCTTCTGTCTTTTCTCACTGTCTTCACTCCAAGAGCCTGTATCCTGTAATATGCAACAAACGTGCGTCAAGAGTACCTGTTTATTTATAAAACGGATAAGAATAGGGGAATGAAAAAATGCAATATTATGGTCTGAACAAGAGTGCAAAAAAATTTGTACGAATCTCAAACTCATCCCAGGACTTGTAGAGAAATTTCTCTACGAGCGTTCGTCGAGAAGTTTTTTCTGACACAATAACCCCAAGCTTGTATTTAACTTCAAAAGAACCCAAGTACATATATTGCTTCATAAGTAAACGAAGTCTAATCAACTAATTAACACACATTCTTTATTCATCCAAAGAATTAAGAACCTCTATGCCACCAGCATGCTCGGATTGGGGAAGCTTAGCACCACAAGAATAGTGGTGAGTGTGTTAGTGATATGTATGCCCTAGAGGCCATTACTGTACATGCGATGTATATTTTAGTGGATACTTGGACATATATATGGAGGACTTTCTTGCTCGACATGATAGTATGCTATTTGGTTGCTCTTTATCTTAACATGTACTCTGATAGTCTTTATGTTACATGTTGATAAAGCCCTTAGGATGAGTACTTGACTATCAGGACTATGATGCGGATCATACTAGTAGGGACAGGGTAGTCGCTAAGTACATCCTTCAAATGTTCCTAGTCGCAGGTGTATCGAGACAGGGCATCGATATACCAGAGTATACTAGCGTATGCTTCTTGACCCATGTAGATGGGCTATGGATGATCCCATATCCATTGATGTTTGACATCAGAGATAGTATACGGGTGCTCAGTGGAGACTGGGTACACTGGACGGACTCGCCGAGAACTCCCAGATGGTATTATACCTCATGTCAGATGGCAGTTCTCTGGTGACACTGGTACAGGTTAGTCTGTAGACCCGAGATCGTCATAGAGACTTGTGTGATTCCCACTGTGATTTGATTTCCATTATACCACGTCCAAGAGGGCGTGCAAAATGGTGGCTTTTGGGTGCAGTCCCGAATCACATGGATGCAATGAGCGATAGGAGGGGTTTCGTCTCTCCCGATATAGGGAGTTGATGTTGCGCTGTGTTCGATTGGCTATAACTGGAAATCCCTGGTTAGGGTTGCCGAGATTTACTGGTAAGTGTTATCAGTAGTTTCTCGAACTGTTATGGACCTCATATCGACACGACGTATCGGTTACTGGGGTCTGACGTTTACCACCCCTAGACTAGATATGCGACATATCAGACGAAGAAACTGGACCGTACGGGAGTGTTACTGATTGGATTCGCAGGAGAAAGTATAGGCTTGCTTGTTGATCTTCTGATTGCTCAATACCTGGGTGGCTGTTACGTTTAGCTGACCGCTTGCAGCTTGTGGGTGTTTGATATGATTATCACCTACTGCCGGCGTATTGACGATTCTTTGGAGTCCTACACAGAGGTTTCCTGGCTCAGGCAAAACGGAGTAAGAGCACATATGTGATATGTGCGGGACCGAGAATAATACGATGTGAGATACCGTATTCTATTCTCACGATATATGATATTGGCCGGGTATATGTGATATAGCCGGGTCATCGGATCAAGTGTTGATTCGATGAATTGGTACATGTTATATTAGTCGGTTATATGCAATATAGCCGGATTGTCGGATCAAGTGTTGATTCAATAATTTAATGTATAATTATATATGTGATATATTATATTACGTTAACTAATATAAGCTCGCTTTATTGATTCATTTTCTCCCCGGATAATATATTGATATATATGCGATATATGTTAATTGTATTATTTTCTTTTGTTGCAAAATATATTATATATGTGATATATAATATTGTAACAAGTTATGATTACAAATACAACATGATTTGTGGAGATTAAACAAGTTAGGGTTTGATTTGGGTTAGCATTTGGGTTAGCTTTTTCTTGTAGCTTCTAGAAGCTTTATTTTGTTTTAAGCTTAAATATTTTGTATTGATATTTTGTGTAGATATTTCTTAACCCAACCCAAACCCTTTACCCTAGTTAATTCTCTACAAGGGTTAAGCCTTTATTTTTAACCCAAGGTTGGTTTTGTAACCACAACTATAATTCATTATTCATCACAAAAGCTTTCTTCTTCTTCTTCCTCCTTGAAAAAGCTTTCTAGCTTTTTGACTTGTGATGATTTAAAGTAAGAAAATGAATACAAAAGAGAGCAAAATTCCTACTTCATCATCCTCATCTATTCTAGCCACTTAGATTAGAGTGTTCACTTCACTAATACTTGATTAGGGAAGTAAAAGCTTGATCTTGAGATTCTTCAAGGTAAATCATCTTCGAAAAGGAAGACTTCAAGTAAGAATGGATCATTCGACTTGTGGAGCCTCTCTTGAGTCCGGGAGATCATGGATCACAGCAAAGGGACTACTACTCGGAGCTTATGAAGTGAAGGAATGGACTACAAAGGTTGTAATCCCTCTCTCTTAGATGTAAAGTTGTTTACATTAATGTTTACCCTAAGTCTCTAGTTAAGATCTTGGTTAGGGTTTGTTTAGCACCCCAAAAATTTCAATATGGCATGTGTGATGCCTTCCTAAATCTTGCTAAGGTGCTATACTAACCCTACAGTGGTATCAGAGCCAAGCTAGAGCATTAGGCGTTGTTTAGGCAAAGTTTAAAGTCCGATTGAACTTCGAAACCCCGTAAAATCCCACTTTCTGGAAAAATTTTCAAAAGTTGAAATTTTTCATATTAAAAATACTCAGAAAATCATGCAGAGAATTCTAAGAATTACTGTGAAGTACGAAGCCATAACTCACTCAAGTGACCGCGGAACCGCGGCCAAACCATGCGTTTGGCGGCGGTTCCGCGGCTAACTTTAGGAGTTAGGGGCTAATACTTCAGGGCTTTATTCTTGGGTACTTTTTCATGCTTCTGGGAATTTTTAATTCCACTCAAGTGTTGAGCTTTCTGGGAAATATTGGGAGCTCGTTGATTCGATCGGAAAGTTTAATTTCTTTTAAGTTTTTCCGGGTAATTTAGAACGTGTTAAAAAGATCGAACGGATATCAATAACTCACTTTTTCCCCTGTCGGAAAACTTTCAAGTGTTGGATTTTTCCTGAGTTTAAAACTTTCAGAAATCCATGCAAGCGAATTTGTGGACCCTCTAGAAGAACGTAACCTTAACTCGATTATGTGACCGTCAAAACCGCTAATGAACCATATGGTTTGTGGTAGTTTAGCGTTGCCACATGTGAGGCGTTGGTTTGACCCTTCTACGGCTGGTTCATAGCGTCTGTGACATGTTCTGGGACTTTTTGAACTCCGCTCAAGTGTTGAGATATTTGGGAAATCTTGGGTGTTTATTTATTCGATCGGAAAGTTTAACATTGTCTATTTATCTGGAATGTGATACAATATGTGGAATTCATATAGTTAGGCATGAAATGCGAAGTATGTGATATTTCGGATTTAAGATATCTAAAGTGATTGTGGATTCCAAATATTGTAGTTTTTCAATTTCTTTTCTGCGACCGTAAGTGTAATAAGTGGTGTATCGCCGGTTTCGGTGCTATATGTCAACGACAACTGGGATACGCATATTTACTTACGTTGATGATATGTGATGTTATGTGTTGCTGTGATATGTTATATTAGATCGTCGTGTTTTGAATAGCCGGGGTTTTTATGTGAGATGGGAGTTTTTCTTTTTCATTCATATAAAATTCAATTGTATGTAATATTCTTTTATTGGGGCATTTCCGGGTTGAGGATGATGTCACCATTGTATATTATTTACTTTTTCGCATTAGGATAGACCCAAGGCGGGGAGCATAAGTAACCGGGTTCTTGGGTCCAGTGGGAGACCATCTCGAGGAGTCGAGACCGGGTCTCCTAACTCTAGAACTGGCAGCGTTACTTGCCGCTCTCGTAGGGGTCTAGGGATGTGGGTTTGGCTATTCATCATGACCGTGTAATCCGTGTTTTATACAGGTTCACAATAAAACACGGACAACCTAGTATATCCAATATTTCATATGTGTTTATCCTGCTGCAATGTTCTGTGATGAGATCATATTACTGCCTGAGACGAATGCTTATATTATATATATGAGATATATGTTATATTGCTGATTTCGTTTCAAATATGATGCTTGTGAAGCATAATAAAATGGGACTTCATTAATGAGATTAATAAAATAAAAGAAACCTAAAGATATTGTAGAAACTTGTTTTAAAAACTGGTAGTTCTAGTTCTTGTTTTGCATAGCGGTATTCCTTGTAGAATATCCAGCACCTTATTCGATAAGGAAAGAGCCGAGATCCCTTCATCGGGAGTGACCTCTTTAGCGAAACTAGCAGATGCTACACACTCGGTTTGTCTTTTGATTGCTTTTTATAGTTTTTGCTTTGCATAACGGTATTTGTGAAATATCCTGCACTTTATTCGATAAGGAAAGAGCCGAGATCCCTTCACCGGGAGTGACCTCTTTACCAAAACTAGTAAAAGCCTAAAAAACACTCCATTTAAAAGCACTCGATTCTATGACGATATCAAGTTCATTATGCAAAGGGTTTTCTTAAAAACCTGTCGTAGCCCTCCGTCATTTCAGATAAGTACTAATTAGTATTCGTGCTACGTTTGTTGACTATGTTAAGGCGTAGTGTGCGGTAGCTGATTAGTGCTTATCTGTATAAGCATATGATGCGATTGGATTAGGGTAGTCATGCGGCATTGTTGACTATGTTAAGGGTCGTGCGGATGGGTTTAATTCAATCGGGAAATGACGGGTTGAACTTGACTAGCACTTGTGATTTGTTGACTATGTTAAGGTCATATAGCTGCTAGGGGTAAAATATTATTGGGAATTTCAAGTGTTGAAATTTGCAATAAGATTGCATACCTCCTATGAGATAGTTGGATCCCGATACCCGCTGCGAGTAAGAGTTACTCCTGGGAGAGTTTTACACATTACAATTAGCCAATCAAGTAGGTATCTAGAAAGGTGTCAACAGGGTTAAGCCTCTGGGAAAACGAGGTTTACTTTAATTAGGTCCGTGCGAAAGCACGGGGAACCTCCCTCAAAGTACCGGCACTAGCTTGGCTGAAAGATTGGTGAACTTGTAGCGTGTAATTAATCCCGGCTAGTCTTTCCTTTTAGGGTTTGAAGGAAGATTTGACTAAAACAGTGGTAGCCATCCTAATTAGATATATTAATAACCAATCTAATCTTGCAAGAGCATACGCTGAGTGTTTTCTTCTCTCTCTCTCCTGGTTGCGACTATGCCACGCCTTAATCAAGATAAAAAATACGGATGTATTGACCGAACCCGCTTGTTATACTGTGCTAGGGAACGTTGGTCCCGCTCCAACTTATAATTGTTATAAGACCGAGCAGGAAATAGGGGATTACTAGAATTCCCATGCCGCCCAAACGAAGAAAGTGTATGCTGATGCATCTTCTTCGGGTGTGTTCATTACCGAGAACTGTTTCTCAGTATCCTTTACGTCCTGGGTATGAGATACCGGATCAGGATCCCGCAAATGTAATCAGTTACATGGGCTATAGATAGGCAGAGAACTGAGAACGGGCGATAAGTTTCAAGAGTTAGAAACGGTGCAATTGTTGCAAGCCAAGTCTGTTGGCAGTTATCACCCTGTATTAACAAATACATTGATTCTAAACGAATGTTATTAGATACCGAACCTGATATACAATATCATATCAGTATCTTTATTTAATAAAGAAGGATATAATTTTGTATTGTTGGATAATATTTTAAACATTTCCTATATCAAGAGTTGATTAGTTCAGGCACGTTATCTAAAAGTATAGTCGTTCTAAATCAAACCACAGTTATTAATGTACAGAACACACACAAAAGGAAGAGTTCAAAAATGAACGAATCTTTCTTGAGGTATTGTAGACTAGGTCATATCAATGCAACCCGACTAGCTAAGTTATATAGAGATGCATATTTAAATTTGTTTGAATTTACATCTTGTGAAACTTGCCAGTCATGTCACAAAGATAAGATAACCACAGCTCCGTTTATTGGAAACAGAGAAAGAGTTAGTAAACTCTTGGGATTGATACATGATGATGCATGAGGTCCCCTGTCTACACATGCCAGGACTGGTTCTTTGTACTTCAGAAGTAGAGAACCAAAATGGGTATAAGTATTTTGTCCTTTGATATGATCAGGGAGGAGAATACTTGAGCACGGAAATCCTGGACTATTCTAAAGGAGAATGAGATTCTCTCTCAGCATTACTCCTCCGAATACACCACAATACGTTGGTATATCGGGGCGGAGCAATCGCAACCTATGTGATATGGTGTGCTCTATGATGAGTATTACTGAGTTGCCTATTTCCTTTTGGGAGTTATGCACTTGTGAAGCTGTATACCTATTGAATAGGGTTCAAATCAAATCAGGTGCCTACCACTTCATATATGATATGGTATGGGAAGAGCCCATCTCTTAATGATGTTAAGATTTAGGGTTGTCCGGCCTATGTCAAAAGCAAAATCCGGACAAACTCGAGGCAAGGTCAGTTCTGTGGAAGTTTGTTGGATATCCCAAGCATTCGCAAGGGAATATCTTCTACCGAACCGAGGAACAAAAGATGTTTTGTTTCTCAGCATGCCACCTTTTGGAAAGGGAATTTCTTATGAAGGAATTAGTGGTCATGAGGTAGAACTAGAAGGAGTTCCAGCTATACAAACTGCAGCTGATGATTTGGTAGAACTAGAGGATTCAATAGATCCCAACGAACTTCAGCCTCTCCGCCGATCTAGTAGGGTTCCTCATCCACCTGAGAGTTACTTCGGTTTCTCTATGACAGTGGGAGCGAGGATTGCATCATGAGATGATGACCCAACTTTTTTCGAGCAGGCCATCAAGAGTGGGGACTCTGTAAGAATGGCTGGATGCTTAGTGATCTGAGATGAAATCCATATACACCAACAAAGTATGGACTTTGGTTGCTTTATCTGAAGGGTTAAATCCCCATCAGGAGCAAGTATATCTTGAGAATATTATTTGGTGTACATGGAAAAGTTGAGACTTTCAAAGCTATACTTAAGTCCATCCAGATCCTACTAGCCACTGCTACATACCATGACTACGATATCTGGCGGTTGGGTGTCATGACTGCTTTTCTAAATGATGATTTAGAAGAGAGCGTCTATAAGTACACAGCCAGAGGGCTTCGTAGACAGTGGGAACATCGAAAACGTGTCCAAGTTGTTTTATGGGATAAATCAGGCATCGCGGAGATGGAACGTCTGTTTTGGTGTGGTAGTCAAAGAGTTTGACTTCATCAAAATGGTAGATGAACCTTGTATACACAAAACGGTAGTAGAGAGTATGGTGGTGATCCTCGTATTGTACGTGGATGACATACTCTTGATAGGAAAGGAGTTCCCTATGCTACATTCGGTCAATCTCCTCTTATCACAAGGATTCTCTATATAGGATCAAGATGATACCTCATAAATCCTGGTTTTGGATCTATGAGATAGATCTAATTGGATGTTAGGATTCTCACCAGATGTAGTGAGATGGTATCAATCGATCCTGGGGAGAATCACTGGAAAGGTTCCAGGGTGATAAGGGCGACTGAATGTCAGTTGCATGCATTGTCTTTACCCTCAGTGGAGGGACGGTATGTTGGAAGAGTTCCAAGCTAGATACCGTGACTTACTAGACGATTAAAGGCAAGATACATCATTACCAAGGATGCTACCAAAGAGGCAGTCTGGATATATATGAGTTCATAAGATGAGCTTCGTTCCTACCATTGTGTGACAATAGAGTTTTGGCTTTTGCCAAGGAAACCCAGTCCCATCTGTGATCCAGAAATATTCTAAGGCAGTATCACCTGATCATGGAGATGGTTGATCTGCAGGGAGATCGAGGATAGGAGAGTAGACACAGAGTACAACAGCGCGGATCTACCCACAAAGGCCTATTTCCTAGTAGAGACTTTTATGGGATGGTTGAGTATGAGATACTTCAACCACAGCTGATTGTTGGGTATGAGATACTACAACAGATGGCCCTAGTGCAAGTGGGAGATTGTTAGTGATTTGTATGCCCTAGAGGCCATTACTGTACATGCGATGTATATTGTAGTGTATGCTTGGACATATATATGGAGGACTTTCTTGCTCGACATGATAGTATGCTATCTGGTTGCTCTTTATCTTAACATGTACTCTGATGGTCTCTATGTTACATGCTGATAAAGCCCTTAGGATGAGTACTTGACTACCAGGACTATGATGCAGATCATACTAGTGGGGATAGGGTAGTCGCTAAGTACATCCTTCAAATGTTCCTAGTCGCAGGTGTATCGAGACAAGGCATCGATATACCAGAGTAGACTAGCGTATGCTTCTTGACCCATGTAGATGGGCGATGGATGATCCCATATCAATTGATGTTTGACATCAGAGATAGTATATGGGTGCTCAGTAGAGACTGGGTACACTGGACGGACTCGCCGAGAACTCCCAGATGGTATTATACCTCACGTCAGATGGCAGTTCTCTGGTGACACTGGTACAGGTTAGTCTGTAGACCCGAGATCGTCATAGAAACTTGTGTGATTCCCACCGTGCTTTGATTTCTATCATACCACGTCCAATAGGGCGTGCAAAATGGTGGCTTTTGGGTATAGTCCTGAATCACATGGAGGCAATGAGCGATAGGAGGGGTTTCGTCTCTCCCGGTATAGGGAGTTGATGTTGCGCTGTATTCGATTGGCTATAACTGGAAATCCCTGGCCAGGGTTGCTGAGATTTACTGGTAAGTGTTATCAGTAGTTTCTCGAACTGTTATGGACCTCATATCGACACGACTTATCGGTTACTGGGGTCTGACATTTACCACCCCTAGACTGGATATGCGACATATCAGACGAAGAAACCGGACTGTACGGGAGTGTTACTGATTGGATTCGCAGGAGAATGCACAGGCTTGCTTATTGATCTTCTGATTGCTCAATACCTGGGTGGCTGTTATGTTTAGCTGTCCGCTTGCAGCTTGTGGGTGTTTGATATGATCATCACCTACTGCCGGCGTATTGACGATTCTTTGGAGTCCTACACAGAGGTTTCCTGGCTCAGGCAAAACGGAGTAGGAGCACATATGTGATATGTGCGGGACTGAGAATAATACAATATGAGATACCGTATTCTATTCTCGCGATATATGATATTGGCCTGGTATATATGATATAGCCGGGTCATCGGATTAAGTGTTGATTCGATGAATTAGTATATGTTATATTAGTCGGTTATATGCAATATAGCCGGATTGTCGGATCAAGTGTTGATTCGATAATTTAATATATAATTATATATGTGATATATTACATTATGTTAACTAATATAAGCTCTCTTTATTGATTCATTTTCTCACCGGATAATACATTGATATATATGCGATATATGTTAATTGTATTATTTTCTTTTGTTGTAAAATATATTATATATGTGATATATAATATTGTAACAAGTTATGATTACAAATACAACATGATTTGTAGAGATTAAACAAGTTAGGGTTTGATTTGGGTTAGCTTTTTCTTGTAGTTTCTAGAAGCTTTATCTTGTTTTAAGCTTAGATATTTTGTATTGATATTTTGTGTAGATATTTCTTAACCCAACCCAAACCCTTTACTCTAGTTAATTCTCTACAAGGGTTAAGCTTTCATTCTTAACCCAAGGTTGGTTTTGTAACCACAACAATAATTCATTATTCATCACAAAAGCTTTCTTCTTCTTCTTCCACCTTGAAAAAGCTTTCTAGCTTTTTGACTTGTGATGATTTAAAGTGAGAAAATGAAAACAAAAGAGAGCAAAATTCCTACTTCATCATCCTCATCTATTCTAACCACTTAGATTAGGGTGTTCACTTCACTAATACTTGATTAGAGAAGTAAAAGCTTGATCTTGATATTCTTCAAGGTAGATCATCTTCGAAAAGGAAGACTTCAAGCAAGAATGGATCATTTGACTTGTGGAGCCTCTCTTGAGTCTGGGAGATCATGGATCGCGGCAAAGGGACTACTACTCGGAACTTATGAAGCGAAGGAATGGACTACAAAGGTTGTAATCCCTCTCACTTAGATGTAAAGTTGTTTACATGAATGTTTACTCTAAGTCTCTAGTTAAGATCTTGGTTAGGCTTTGTTTAGCACCCCAAAAATTTCAATATGGCATGTGTGATACCTTCCTAAATCTTGCTAAGGTGCTATACTAACCCTACAGAGTGCACCACCATATTCAAGTAGTCTGGAGCCCATAGTCAGTGTCAACCCAAGAATGCGTGTCTTGAGAACCACAAGCATTTGTCCCTGCTACAAATATTGGTTTCGGTAATGAGGAAATGTCAGCGGTTCTGTCCGTTACCAATTTATGGCAACGGTTTCGTGGTATTGATGGTAGTTTGAACCGTTACCAATTCCAATAAGTGGCAGGGCTTACAGCCCTGAAGCGATAAAACACCATTTCCTCCCCACCAAAAACTCCTCCCCCAAAAATAATTGGAGCTAAAATCTCCCGCTGATCGAGCTCGCACCGCTCTTCGCATCCAGTGCCCACGCCTTCGGTGCTACTGCCTCGCTTACGTGGCCACTGCCTTGCTTTCGTAGCTTCCGCTCGAGCTTCGTATGTGGCCGTCGACACTGATTTCGGCACTCGATCGAGCTCCAATCAGTCGCCCCAGCCGCTATAAGTCGTTTGTGGCCTTCGCTGCTCATCGGAGGTCGTTAAAAGGTTAGGGTTTTGTTAATTTTGTTAATTTTGTTAATTGTTGATTTTGATAAAATATGGAATAAATTTGTTGATTTTGTTGTTGTTGATGTTGTTGCTGCTGCTCGTTGTGGTTAGGGTTAGAGGTTAGGGCCGGTTAGGGTTTGGGTTAGGGTCGGGTTTGTGTAAATAGTTAGTGTTAGGGTTAGGGTTAGAGCAGGTTAGGGTTTGGGTTAGGGTCGGGTTAGTGTAAATGGTTAGTGTAAGGGTTAGGGATAGGTTTAAGTGTTACGGTATTTTAATGTAAAATTACAACAATAGTTAAAGGTATTTTAGTGAAACTGCAACAATAGTTAAGGGTATTTTAGTGTAAAAAAGTAAAATTGAGCAAAATGGGTTTTTTAAGCAAAAATTTTAATGATAGTTTAGTGAAAAACAACAATAGTTAAAGGTATATTAGTGAAATTTATAGTGATTGAGTAAATGCGTATGTGTGCGTATGTATACTTGTGCGTGTCTATGTACGTGTCTTTGTGTGCGCACATACAAGTATACACACGCGCATACACACGTACACACAAGCACGTGCGCACACAGACACACACACACACACACACACAAACAAGGCCAAATCTTAATTCATCATTCTCCTCTACATTAAACTCTTGTCAAATCCCACCCCAATCCCAACCTTAAATCCAAAATCTTAAACTTGATTAAGCAAAACCTTAACTTGAAAAACTTTACCTTAAACTAAAAACTCCAGAACCATGAAATTGAAACGTAAACGTAAAACAAATTCAAATTAAATCTTAAACTAAGTATATGATACTCGATGGTAATATGAAATTTTCATATTCTCGTCAATAATTATATATGAAAATCAAAACACGTCTTAGTCCCCATCTATCGGTTAACATACATTCGATATTTGTCGTAACATAAATGTAACAACCCTAAATTTCCTGTACAACTTTCTATACAAATTTTTCAAAAAATACAGAAAGGGGTATTTTTGCCTGAGCACAAGATATAAGTTTGTTTTGCTTTTTAATAGCAAGAAAGAGCTTATAGCTCATTGGTAAGATCTTGCACTGCTGAACCAAAGCACTAGAGTTCAAATCCCATACCCACATTATTTTTAATATTATTTTCTTTTAAAACTTTTAGAAGTCCAACGGTTTACACGTGCATAACTCATAAAAACTCCACTACACAAATAAAATAACCGGTCTCAGGAGATTACCCAACCGACGAAGAGCTCGGAAGACCCTGGACTCGGCCGGCGGCTCGGCCGACTCGGCCCACCGCCGCTTGCCGGACTCGGCCGGACCGCCAAGTCCCCAACATGAAAATTCTGCCTCTTGGTCTCCTTAGTACTCCTGTATACTTTAATTGTCCAGCGCAATAACAGAGCCCCTTTAAAAACCCTATTTACTCCATTTTAATACATTTTTAATACATTTTAACACAATTTTCAATTCACCCTTTCATCTACCCTAAACCCTATTTACCCTATAAATACAACCCCTAAACACACCCCCTCACTCCAAAATTCTGATCAAAACTCTCAAAAAATCCCTAGAAGTTTAGTGTGCATTTGGAGTTAGCGAAAGGCGAAGCTCCGGCGATTTTCTGATGACGATCCCAGGAGCTCCCGGCGATGAAACGACGCACCGGCGCCTCCCACCGTTCCCTCTTCCTCTCCTATAATCTGAAAACCCGTAAGTCCCATCTCCCTCTTCTCTTTTCTTTTCTAAAAATACGAAATTCCAAAACCCGACGGAATCGGAATTAACCCGATTTCCGATTCGGTTCTTTCGAAAAATTCAACTTTTCTTAAATACAATCATACCAAACCATTACATGTTGACTATTAAACATTAACAAATATGTTGAACAAGTTTCATGACAATCTATTTCATTTTGTAATTTTTACCGCTCTTTTTCAGTAAAATACCATATAGTTTCATTTCGACATTAAAACATCACAATCTTGCTATACTTTTA
Organism: Agapanthus africanus; assembly: GCA_030015575.1. NCBI lineage: Eukaryota > Viridiplantae > Streptophyta > Magnoliopsida > Asparagales > Amaryllidaceae > Agapanthus > Agapanthus africanus. The sequence goes on from CM057339.1 coordinate 727,446,865, forward strand.
AATAGATCATGAGGTAATGACCTACCTCCTCACAAACTCATATGCAACATAGCACAATACCTTTCAGGAACATAGAATACGGGAAAACGAAACTTTACATATAAATACCATTTACTATTAAAACCGTTTTCTACAATATTATGTATTTTATAAATCTTTGCAAAGCGCCGCTACAACCCATTTTGGGGAACCCAATCGGGATGGTGCGGATTATCGCACATCCTCGGGTTTAGTAGTATGAGATTCATACCTCCGCAAGGAGCATTCGGTCTCGAAGATTTAAAATACGAATATCTTAAGAAAATGAGATTTCTAGAAATATAATATATATTAAAAATTATATATATATATATATATGTATGTATCATTAAAATATCTATTTTATGATAATATAAATATTCCAACTTTTTCTAAAATCACAAGAATCACTTTACAATGAAATACCATGAATTCCATACAAGTTCAATATTACAACTAAATATCATGTATTATGAAAAATATGTTTATTCACTAGAAATGTCACAAATATAAAATCTACAACTATGAAAACTCTAAAAATGATAAATAAATACTTGGGGTGCGTTTTGAAAAGTATACAAATTATTTTTACATAAAACCCCCTCAAGTTCTATAAATTACCCTAAGGACCCTGGTAAATATAGGTTTAAGTGGGACCGGTCTCTTGAGCCTCAGGGAGCCGGAGATATAGGTGCTTGCCTATCTAAGGTAGACAACTTAATAACGGTGTTATCAACACGGTAATCGTCTTTGAAAAAGACACAAATCCTGCCGCCCATGTGCAGCAGTTACCGATAACACCAAAAACAATCAGGACTTCAATTTCTTTTCTAATTGTTCTGACTCAGACTGAGTCTTATTGTAATAATCTGACTTAAATATGATTCAAGTACAATCTACAATTCAACATGAATCCATGAATACATATATTCAATCTATTTAATCTGTATTGACTGAACCGTACTATGGATATACTTCCATTTATATGATTCTCCAGTTACATCCATTTACTGATATCATGGTTTCGGCAAGTCATCCATTTATACAATCTATATTACAAAACATTACAAGTTGCAATACAATACAAACAATACAATCAAGACATCGCGGGGTTTAAGGGGTAGATTAGTACGGAAGGTGTTAGAAGTGGCACGAGACTGCAAGATTATGACACCTAACCTATATTCCGTTGCTATTGTACCATGGCATAACGGTTTCTTGTACTTCCGTTTGCTCTAGTCTCTGGCATATAGAGACTCCTCTCGTATACACTGGTATTCTTCTGTACCAAGCTACAAACAACAACGTTAACCAAATAATACAACTTTAAAAGCTACATTTCTCTCGTTGTCTATTCTATTTCTCCCTTATCTTTGGGACTTACCGAGCGATTGTTCACTGACGACATTCCTTCTCTTTTTTCTTTGGAATGTTGTCAGGTGATCTGGACACTCAGGAGATCGAGCCTACTAGTGAGGACTTGGACCAGCTTTCCTACGACCCAGAGCTCTAGCTTCATTGTACACATTTTATTTCAGTACTTTTCATTTATGTTATGCCACTGTTTAGGCATCGCTTTCATTCAGTTGTATTTACTTTTCCATGTATTGTAAAAAGAATGTGAATAAATAAAGTTGCTATTTTATTATATCTTGTCTCTTGTGTATTTATATTTATATTGCTTAGATACACTTAGCGTATTTACTTCAGAGTAAATACGTAGCGGCCTCGTCGCATCCCCTTCACCGTACATCGGGAAGCGAGGCGTGGCAGGTTTTGTTGGTGGCCCATGTCACGACCCATGTTTCTTTACAATTCATGTTCCTTGAATCTTATCATTTCATATACTTTGAATCTGTCATAACCAAAAATTTTTCATTCAAGGTTATGGATTTTCTAAACAACACAAGCACCAACTTCAACAACACTCTGTTGGATATAGTGCCCTCAAATTCAATTATTGGATCGCAGGCACGTGATTACAATGATTGCGGAGGAACTATACCGGTAGGACAGTCTTACTCGAGATGATAGTATGCTATCTGGTTTGCCTTTATCAGTCGTGTACAGGTTCAGGTGACTGATCACTGTTACACTTTGATAGAGCCCTTAGGGTCTTGCTTTACTATCAACAGTATGATGGCGATCATATACGTGAGAGTTGGGTGGTTTATAAGCATATCCTTAATTGTGGTCCCTAGTCGTGGGAGTTTCAAGAAAGGGCATCGATACTCCGGAGTAGACTAGTGTATACAGTCGAGACCCCGACGAGGGGCGGTGGCCGGTCTCACAAGCCACTGGTGTCAGTTGGATCACCTAAGATGTATACAGGTGCTCATTGGGTTATGAGTACACCGGACAGGACTCGCCGGGAACCTGCTAGTTGGTATTATACCTATCGTCAGATAGGAGTTCCCTGGTGACATGTGTACAGGTTAGTTCATCGACCTGAGGTCATCATTTGTCTCGTGTGAGTTCCCACTGTGCTTTGATTTCTACCCTACCACGGCTCAAAGGAGTCGTGCAAACAGGTATTTTTTGGGTACAGTCCCGAGCCACATGGAGGCAAGTGAGCGGATCGGCAGGGGATTCGTCTCTCCCGGTATTGGGGGTGAGATCGTGCTGTGTCTAGGAGAGCCATTACACAAAGCCTACGGCCGTGGCAGGAGATTTACTGGTAGGTACTCCAGTAGTATCTCAGGGTGTTTTGGGCTACACTCCGACACGACTTATACTGCTTTTGGGGGTCTGACGTTACCAGCCCCCTAGGCAGATATGCGATACTCATAGGCGAACGGGCCGGACTGTATATACATTGTCACTGTTAGGCTCAGTAGGGTTTCCGGATGAGTTCGCTCATCGGCCTCCCTTGAGGTCAGTACATGGGCAGCCGTTACGCACAGCTAGTGCCGCTGACGGCTTGTGGTTAAACCCACTGCCAGGGTACTGACGAGTCATGAGAGTCCTCCACAGATAGTTTCCCAAGTTCGGGCGAAACGTTGTAGAGGCCGTATGGTTTTATGGCAGGGTTAGGAAAATGCACGTGCGTTTACGCACGTGTCATATTTCGGGCAGATAATACTGGTGGGCTTTGGTTTAAACCGGATCCGAGTATTATACTGTGTAGATATAATATCTTTGTCTCAGTTGCATTTGTATTCGGTCGTAATACAAATGCGGGTATGATTATACTGTTACGGGGTTATCCTGAAATTCGTTTCAGGATCACTTTTGGAAGTTGCCAGTTTCCAATTTCTAGTTTTCTATCAGCCGTATTTAACATTCGGTTAAATGCGGATTTATCTTTTCTTCTCTCGGGTGAGTCATGAGGGTGAGTCGTGGTTCTAGAAGCTTCTAGATTAGTGACTCATCTTGGCATTAATTGTTGCATTAATGAGTTGATGAGGTGTATTAGTGACTCATTCTTTTGCATTGATGTTTCTTGTTCTTGCTAAGATATTTCTTCTTGATCTTTTGTGAGAAGCTTTTCTTGTGGTCACCTTCCCCTCTCCTACACTCTCCCCCACCTCTATAAGTGGCCGTACCCTCCCCTCCTCCTCACTCACTCACTTGGTTAAAAAAGATGATAGATTTTGGTTCATGAAATTTGATAGATACTCATTTCACATTTCCACCCGATCCAAAAGGTAACTTCATTAACCGTTCGTCCATGGCTTTGGACGAAGCGAGACAAAGTGTTCTACTCATTCTCTACATCAGTCTTGGTCATCTCTTTTAGAAAACTTGATGACCGAGTTGCCTCGAGTCAGAGGCGGGAGCCCGTTTAAAGATCCGTTGACGTGGTGCCACCTGGACGAGGAGATAGGAGATCGACGAGATCGGAGCAGCCGCAACCAAGCGTGGGATGATGGTTAAAGAACGAAGGACTCGGATCGTTCGGTATAATCTTTCTACCCTCTTTGTAGTTTGTTAGTTTAGCAATAATGGTAGATCTGGGTTATTGTATACGATAGCGCCAGTTAAAAAGTTTTTGTTCCGCATTTGGCGTCTGTTGACGGCCGGGGTGCTACCGTAGACTTACAGTGGTATCAGAGCCTCGCCATTAAGCTTTACTAACTTGTGCTAACACGTTTAAAACATTGATCGAACGGATTTTCGTAAATCATAATTTTCAGTTTTAAAGTTTCTGTTGATTTTAAAAGGGGTCTAAAAATCATTTTGACCATACCAGAAAATCAAGCAGGCTTTTATAAGAATACAGAAGAAAAACGATTAAGTGATTCGACCGTACCGCCGCGGAAACGCGGTCAAAGCCAAGCTTTGACCGCGGAACCGCGACAGTCTTGGTGACTCACTTGGCCATTTTTCTTCTGGTGTTTCTTTGTTGGAAATTATGGTTTCTGGTATTGTTCTTTTGGGCCCAGATTTTGTTACTGTACAGCAGATGTACGTGGGGCCCACTTCGGGAAATTTTGTCTATCGAAATTTAAACGTGTTAGTATACAGTACTTACATTATATCTCCGACCGTGAATGTCATTCGAGCGGTAAATTGCGTCTAATTGCTATAGTCCTTTTAGACGGATTTGCGAACGTGACATTCGCGTTGATGTTCTGTGTTGTGCTGTGATGTTGCGGATTTGTCGTGATGGATAGCAGTGTGCAATGGTAGTGCAGTTTGGATTTATTTGTACATTTGATATTGCGGGGCGAGCGTCCAACATGTGGACTGCCGTCACTGTCTGTTTGTATAATATTCTTTTGGGGCACGACCGGGCTGAGGTCGATGTACCCGTTGTACATATTTTTCATTTCTGTACTAGTTTTACCCCGCGACGGAGTACACGGATAGCCGGGTTCTGGAGGGCAACGGGTCCGCATCTCATGGCTTTGAGAGGCAGAGGGGCCTCACTCTGGAATTGGCAGACTATTCGCCGCACTCGTAAGGGGTACAGGTTGACCCAAGGAGGGGTGCTCAACCTACCGGATTCCGTGAAGTGCAGGGTGGTCCATTCACTTTGTTGTAGGGGGCTGCCTCGCTTCAGGTTTTGGCGGGTAACTTGCCGCACCCGTAAGGGTCTAGGTTTCATTGCACAGGCTATCCACACGACCAGGGGAACGTCGGGTTTCAGTAGCGGCTTTGTGAAACCCGGGGATCCCAGATGATCTGTATTGTTCTGTGATGCTTATTACTTTTCTGTAATGTTGCATATTATCACGCCTGGAGCGATTATTGTATATTGGTATATATACTAGTAGATGTTGTATATGTTTTGCACCCGCGCTAGTTCAGTCCCCGCTCTGTCGTTAGTTAAGTAACCTAATGGGTGATGACAGGACCCAGTGACGAATGCGGATGGCATATACGTACATTTTATTTTCGTTCTTTTCTGGTGTGATTAATTAATGGGACTGCGTTGATTCTGATCAATGCAAAGGAAAACAAACCTATTTGGCAGTTGTTGGAACAATTTTAAAAAGTGTTATTACAAAGACATTTCCTTTTGTTTTGCATAGAGGTATTCGGTTGGAATATCCTGCACCTCATTCGACGAGGTAAGGGCCGATATCCCTTCACCGGGAATGACCCCTTGGGCAGAAGTTTGCGTCAGGTAATAACTTCACTATAGTCAATTACAAGTTGCTTTGCATCGCGGTATTCAGTTGGAATATCCTGCACCTCATTCCACGAGGAAAGAGCGGAGATCCCTTCACCGGGAATGATCTCTTTAGCAAAGGTTTTCTCCACTATATTTTTTATAAAAAAAGCTATCAGGTTCCTTCAGCGATATCAAGTTCATTACGTTAAAGGTTTTTCGCCAAAAACCAGCCGTAGCCCTCCGTCATTTCTTTTGGGTATTCAGTAGTATTCAAGCTATGTATTTTGACCAACGCCAAGGCATAGTGTTTGGTAGCTGCTGGGTATTCATTTGTTGCATAGATAGATGAGTTGGTTTGGGACAGTCGTTCTGCCATTTGGCCAACGTCAGGGGCATGTGCGGGTGGGTTCAAATTGACAAGATAATGATGGGTAGAACTTGGCATGTGACTTATGACGATTGGCCAACGTCAGGGTCATAAGAGCATGGGGCAAAAAATCATATCGGGAGTTTCTAAAGAAACTGAAACTTGCCAAGTATGCGCATACCTTCTGGAGTGTGAGTAATGTGAGTGGATTCCGTCACGTTATCATGCGATGAGAGTTGGATCCCGATTCCCACTGATGAGTTGGTTTACTCTTCGGGTGATCCCGATTGATTATTCTTTTAGGTTTGGAGGAGAATTTGACAGTACAGTGGGAGGTTTCCTGATTAGATAAAGTGATAACCATTCTGATCTAGGTTAGAGTGCACGCAGAGTGTTTCTTTTCTCTCTCTCTGGCAGCGACCTTTTGACCGACCCTAGACTATGACTCAGTGACCAGGTTGACCGGGCCTTCTTAAAATACTGGCTTTTGGATTGTCCGAGTTGCAAAAGTCATTGCCGCTCCTTCTTCTACCATTTGAATTTCTCAGAACACCCCGTATTACTACGGACATCCACTTCCATTGGATAAATCCATCGTATGGTTATATACGAACTCGGAGGGACTTCTTCGAGGATGGATCAAGGTTCAGGAGAAATAGAATTGGTTTATTCAGTTGTCTTTTATTATCACCTTCTCACAGGTTGCGAGGGCTCCTTGGTTTAGGAGAGTACACCTATTACGCTTATTGGATAGTCTTCTTCCAAACCATAGGCAGGTGCCGAAAGGTAGGGAATGGAGAAAACCAATTAGCCTAAGTAGGGTGTGCAGAAGGTAATAACTAAAGACAAAATAAAGGGATTCGAAAGAGGGCAAAGTAAATTGCGACTGTTATCATTCACGACCAAACCGCGTACTTCATCGCCACTCCTATTTCACCTTTAAAAGAATAAGGTATTATTCAGTTGTCTTTTATCATCACCTTCTCTCAAGTTGCGAGTACTCCTTGGTTTAGGAGGGTACACCTATTATGCTTATCGGATAGTCTTCTTCCAAACCATAGGCTGGTGCCGAACGACAGGGAAGGAAGAAAACCACTTAGCCTAAAAGGGGTGTACAAAGGGAAATGAATAAAGACAAATAAAGGGATTTGGAGAGATGACAAAGAAATATACAGTTACGGTCATGAATTGGAATATGGAAGAGGCATTACTAGGAATACCAGGATACCCCTACGAAATATTTTCATGTTTCAGTGCATTGTTAAAGCAAAACCGTTTTTCCGATTAGATACTTACTCCAGGGTATGTATTTACCAGGTATGATTCTCACATCTGTATGGTTTTACAGATGATGAGTGGGAGTGAGTTATTGGGAATTAGGTGATCATCCTCATTATATCGGAATTCGTTGTAATTGGTGATATTTGAGGAAATCGCCTGGGTACAGTTTTCAACCTACGACGCACAAGTTTTGAGTTATTCAACTCAGCGGACTTATGCAGAGTATTGTATGTTGTCCAAGTGTCCATCAGGACAAAGGGGTTGGTCCTCGTACTATGTTCTATTTACTTTTGACTTCTCTAGTTTTTAGACAAGTGTTTCGTAGAAATACAAGGTCTAAGTTTTGAGAAGTTGTGGGTATAAGAATAAAGTAGAGAACCAGGTGTCACAAGTATCGGGATTCTTCAAAGAGATCGAAGATGTAGATTCTTGTGATTGGTATTCAGATGATAGTAATGATTTTGAGAAACTTGTTTCTCTTTCAGGTTACTCATAATTGGATGGATTCCTAAGTTGAGTAATGCTGATTAGCCTCTTTCCATTAAGTTGATATGCACTGGAGACAGCTGTATGATTTGAATCTAGTTCCAATTAAATAAGTGCCAAAGTTTCTATATTGGATATAGAATGGTTCATATCTTAACGATGTTAAGGTACGGGGAGTTGTCCGGCTTATGCTTAAAACTAGACTCTGGATAACTCAGGGCACGTTTCTGTAATGGCTGTTTGTGGGTTGGCCCAGGCTATGACGAGGGTTGACTTTCTACCATTTGGAAGATCAATAGTGATATTGTTCTTAACTCGTGATCGCACGCTTTTGGCGTGTCGGATGTTCAAAATTCTAAAGTTATAACCGCGATCAGGACGGTGTCGCTTCACAGCTAGCCGGTTGAGCACGGGTCGATCCACAGGGAGATGGTTGTATTTCCGTTCTTGTCTTAGACGAGTCAATAAAGAATGTATGAATTTGTTCAATCTAACCTATGTGTAATATTTGCAAGTATAAAGTTGTTAAGAAAAAGATACGAGATTGTAAGCTAAAGAAATCCGTACTCAAAACCTTTGAGCCGAGTCTTGACCAATTGAAGCTAGAGCAATCGGCAACAACGTGGATTAGGGGATTTAAGCGCGGTATTCGTCGAATACGGCTTATTTATCCTTGTCCTTCCGTTCTTGTCTCTTGCTTTCGCCTCCGGCCAAACCGAACGCAACCGGTCGCGGTTAGGAATCACCGTTACCTTGTTAGTGTAGGGTGCCTAATGGAGCGCTTGCGTATGGTTTGGGCGGAGTTCAATGGAAAATAACGGGAAAAGGAAATGAGAAAGAAAATATTAACTTACAATACCGTTTTTATTCTTAACAATGATAATTACAACCATTCACAAAAACGAACCAAAAAGAGGGAACAAAAAGAAAAGAACAAGAAAAGAAAAGATTACAAGCATGGAATTAAAGTGCATGGTAATAAATTGCAAGTAATTAAAGACAAGAATGAAAAATGCAAGAAAGTAATTACAAGAACCATAGAACTCAAAACAAGCATGGGATCAATAGCCAACCCTTAAACTTGCAAGCTCAATCAAGAGGTTGCAAGATCAAGAGAAGGGTAAAGAACTCATGTGAAATGAAGCACTAAGGAGAGAGCAAAATGATACAACCCCTTGAGACCAATGTCCAAAACTTAAACTTGCAAGCTCACTTAAGAGGTTGTAAGATCAAGTTAAGGTAGAGAGCTCAAGAGGGAAGCTAAACAAAAAGAATAATACAAAAACCTTCATCTTTATTCACATCCACTCAATGCTCTCACTACATTTCCATGGAGGAAGAATGAAGAAGAAGAAGAACTACACTAAAACCTACAAAAAGAGGCAAAAGAATGGACTCAAAATTGGACCCTTGGCTTAGCTCAGTTCTGGAGTATTTATAGGCAGCTTACAGAAACCCTAGGGCAAGAATCTGGCATAAAATGAAGTACCCAAACTACCCCTGAAAATTGACCATCTGTAGACACTATACGGCCGCGGTTCCGTGGCCTAAGCATGCTTAGGCCGCGGTTCCGCGGCCATAAGAGGGAATTGGGCAGTGAAATTTGGTCGGGGTCCCTGGTTTGTAGTTGTCTGCTATGTGGTATATGACTTTTCTCAGAATCTCTTAACAATTATTCCAGAATTTTAGTAGAACAAAAAGGTGATGTGATGTGGATCTTTTGCCATGATTTTCTCGAGCTCCGCGTAGATTTCTTGGATCTTGTGTTGTCATTGAGCTTTGTGCATGACATGACAATCGATTTGCCATTTTGTCCCTTAAACTGGTATGTGGCAACACACGGATAATGAGCGGAGACCCGTGTTTTATCTGTTATTGGCAGAAATCCGGAATTTGTCGTACTTTTCCATGATATTCACTGTTCAGAGCCGAGAACCTGTATTATGCAATTATGTAGCAAACACTGATCAAAAGCACCTACCTATAAACACACGAGCGTAAGAATGGGTGGTATAAAATGCAATATTCTGGTATGAACAAATACCCCCAAACTTAACTTTTGCTCGTCCCGAGCAAAACCAATTATTCACAAAAATAAAATCCTAACCGCACTTTCGCAGGGAACGCGATTGCACTGAGCGCGTGCAACAAGCCGTTAAACCTCTAGGTGTCCCTAGTAGGAGGAGTGTTGTCTCCTGAGGGTTTTCAGCGGATACTACCCACAAAATCCCGTTAAGCTAGTGTCATAAGTTAACATCGATTCTACTCCTACAGTTTAGTATTTACGTTAGAAACTCTATTATCCTAAGTTAGAAATATCCAACCCTAATGCTTCACACCTCCTATCTATTTAACTTTAGATCATAAACGTTCCAAAAAAGTTTAGAAAGATGTTGGTATCTCCTGAGTTTTCCTTCTAAAGTGTGGTCTTAAATCAGGGATTTTTGTCAACTTTACAGAAAATACAAGTCTTATTCTTCATTTCTATCTTTTATTCAAACATCGATTGTATACCCCTACGTGTATGTATATCTGCACCCCTACACTTGAGAATTCAATTCAAGCTATAATACCCTTGTCTTAATACCTAATACTACTTCTTTTCATTAAGGATGGACGGATCTGCTCACACACCTTTCATGCGACTATTAATGCTTCTTGAGGCACTAACGGCCGATTACTGAATGTGTGAACTTTAAAGCGTAAATAGCAGTTTCCAGGTCTTGACTTTATTCTATTTTTCTTTTTCTTTTTATTTTTCAAGACCGGATATATTTTTCAATATGCTCTTTTTGGTGTTTAGCTTTAAATACCGTTTTTTCTTTCATACTAGGCTTTCAGGCAAGAGTATTTCTAGATATCCTATACTATCCCAAGTTTCAAGGTGCGTGTATATGCAGTTTGTAGGGTATATACTTTCTAAATTTGAACTCAAGAAAAGAAACTATTTTTCAGACTTATCCTTCAGTAAAGCATCAATACTTTCCCTTCATCTTGACTTAACTAAAGAACTGAACTCAAGATTACCTATTTCTCAAAAAAAAACTGTAAGGACGTATACTTACCAAAGTTAGACAGAATGAGGGTTATTTTTAGGGTTTTCAATTTCTAAGCCAAAAATTTAGTTATTTCTAATATATCAACTAAACTTTCAGAATAAAAATCTAAGTTACCCTATTAGCTAACTTGACGACAAAGTTTTTATATTTTTGGAAAATTTTCGATTTTTGTAGGTTTTTAATAAGGTATGCAAATGCAAAATATACAAATGAATGCGAAGGAAAAAAGCTTACCGAGCACACCCCCAAACTTAAACTTGACAGTGCCCTCACTGTCAGGCTATACAAAAAGGAAAACAAAAAATATATACAAAAAAGGTGTCCCCCCGAAACTTAAGTAAAACAGTGTTTCCACTGTTAAGCGTTGAAGTTCAGTATTAGGGGGGAAAGAACAGTATCAAGCTATACAAGGCCTTACACAGGCCAAAAGTGAGCACCAACCATTCAAAGATTTTATCGCTATAATATACAGGTTGGTGGAAGAAGGCGTAGAGAAAAGAGATGGAGAATACGCGAGACCATATGCGGAGAGAAGCGGGATACGGTCTCGGTATTTGAGAGGAAGAAGAATGGCGGAAGGGAAAAAGAAGTGGAATACGAACTTGAGGGTGGAAATGGATTGAATAAATTAGTACAATCTGTAATGATCGATGTGAAAAGATGGATTGTACTAATCTATCAATATGGCGAGAAATTGGGTCAAATCCCTCAAGATTCGTAAGAAACCATGGGTACGCCGAACTTGGTAAACCAGACATATGAAATGAAAGTGAGACGGGTTCTTGCAAGGTCGGAACGATGGAAAGGATGGAAGGAAGTGATCGAGGAAGGGTATCTGTTAAGGGTTCGGGAGGGTGTACACAGTCAATGAAAGGGACAGGATGAATTGGAAAATCCGACTCATCATCTAGAACTGTTTCATCCTCAAAAATATCCTCAAAATTCTCCTCAAAGTTAAGCACATCCATGCATATTTCATCAATATCTAGACGCATATGGGGCTCGGGAAAAACAGTTAATGACTCGGGATGATGAATTGGAGAGGAAAACTCAGCCAAATCTGCGGGTTCATCATCCAAAATATTCCCGGCGTCAATATCCTCAATCAAGTGAAAATCTATATTCTCAGACACCTCAACAAAAGCATGGATATCAATCAATTCAGGTTCTAGAGTGGAGGTGTAGAGGTCAAAAGGATTGGGTATGGTTTCACTTGGCAAGGTCCCTTCACAATCGGGTAAATCAAACACTACAAAGTCGCACAACTCATTAATCACACTCGATAGACTTTCAAAACAAGAGTTGTGGGATTCAACTTGGGACGGGTAGGTTTGATTTGGAAGGGGGTACAGCTCACTCTCTCCACTCAAATTCACAGCCTGTCCTGCCGCCTCATCATACATTGAAAAATTAGGAGCTAGTTGAAAACTAGCTACCGGGTCAGTATGTTGTACGAGAGCGGCCATGGACGCATTCAAATCCATCATCTGTTGGCTTGACGCTACCCTAAAGTCTTCCAACGACTGTTCCAGACTAGACATGGGTTGTGAAGGGGTTTCAGTAAAAGATTCAAAGTTGTTTGGATACTGAAAACTCCCAAATGGAGGTTCTGATGCAATGTCTAGGGAAGGTGCAAAAGTAGGGTAGGAATTGAATGGTTGGACAGGGGTAGGATTAACATTTGGATAAGAAGGTGAATGAAATTGTTGATCCCAAGAATTTGAAGTGGTGACAGGAGTGAAAGATCGGCTACGAGATTGTTCAATACGTTCTGCAATAGACATAGGTCTTGGAGTTGCAACATGACTTGAAGAAGGGGTATCAACGTAAGAAGGGGTGAATGTTTGAAATGGTTGATACGAAGTGGATTGCGGAGTCAAATTGTTTGTCCTAGACGCGTCTATCCGATCTCTCAATGAAATTTTTGGCATGGATGGATCGTTCGAAGTTCGGCCAAAGCAAGAACCGTAAGAAGTAATGTCTGGTTGTGGGTACCAAAGTTCGGCAAGAGTTTTGCGAGGTGGAGTACCCATGATATGAAGAGAGAAAGAAAGAAAGGCAGAGAAAAAGAGGGGAAAAAGAATGTGATATATATATATATATATATATATTTTTATTATATATTAACAGAAGAATGAAATATACACACAAAAAGAATATGGACAAAAACAATCACGACACAAAAATACCACACACCTAATCGTTCTAGGGTTCACCTAGGTCAACTAGACCTGCTCCAGAACTTGATTGTCGAAGTAAAACCGTGTCGAGAAACGGGCTCAAGATACACTGATCACGAGGCCAGGTAAGTGCAGAGATAAGGGGAGGTTTTCCAACGCTTTCGCGAAGTTCCTTAATTAAATAACCCTTTCTCTTTTGGCGGTTGCGCCGTTAACACTTTCCTAGACACCCCGTAAACAATATACCGTTAAGCGAGGTTCTAAACACAGTTAACTTCTCCTAGTGAGCGCGAAGTCCTTAAGGCTTAAAGTCTAGTTTCTTTTAAATTTTTGTGCGGGTAAACGTTATGCTCAAGTTCGTGATTTGTGGGCCACGGAAAAGGTGATGAAATCCTTTACCGTATATTGTGGGGTTCGCTTGCCCTTAAGTCCGTATTAATGTATGCAATGCGCAATTCAATAAAAATTCTATAAAGAATCAAACAATCGTTTTTTTAGTTTAAGCGCGGCACTGCAACAAATACGGGTTAGTCAATTTTTAGCGTTTGCTAGCGAACTTGCAAAGAATCCTGCAAAGAATAGTATATTGGATGCGTCGGATTTGAGAAGAAGGTGTTAGTAAAGTACGTACCGTTAAGTTTTGGGTTAGGAAACCCCCGTTGAATCAAATCCGGTAAGCTTGAAAAGTTCGCTTGCGCGGGTCAAACTACCCGGATCTTTGGCACTGTACTTTGCAATCACCTTAGCTTTGAACGTACACTTTGCTCCCATAATTGCAGTTTGCAAATTCGTAAAAATCTGCACTCTAGCCCACAAAAATGATCAAAAATAACAAAAAGAATAATTTTTTTTTATAAATATATACAAAAAGAATATTAACCCGAATAACAAGAAAGAAAATACGCTACCGTCTCCCCGGCAACGGCGCCATTTGATCGCACGCTTTTGGCGTGTCGGATGTTCAAAATTCTAAAGTTATAACCGCGATCAGGACGGTGTCGCTTCGCAGCTAGCCGGTTGAGCACGGGTCGATCCACATGGAGATGGTTGTATTTCCGTTCTTGTCTTAGACGAGTCAATAAAGAATGTATGAGTTTGTTCAATCTAACCTATGTGTAATATTTGCAAGTATAAAGTTGTTAAGAAAAAGATACGAGATTGTAAGCTAAAGAAATCCGTACTCAAAACCTTTGAGCCGAGTCTTGACCAATTGAAGCTAGAGCAATCGACAACAACGTGGATTAGGGGATTTAAGCGCGGTATTCGTCGAATACGGCTTATTTACCATTGTCCTTCCGTTCTTGTCTCTTGCTTTCGCCTCCGGCCAAACCGAACGCAACCGGTCGCGGTTAGGAATCACCGTTACCTTGTTAGGGTAGGGTGCCTAACGGAGCGCTTGCGTATGGTTTGGGCGGAGTTCAATGGAAAATAACGGGAAAAGGAAATGAGAAAGAAAATCTTAACTTACAATGCCGTTTTTATTCTTAAAAATGATAATTACAACCATTCACAAAAACGAACCAAAAAGAGGGAACAAAAAGAAAAGAACAAGAAAAGAAAAGATTACAAGCATGGAATTAAAGTGCATGGTAATAAATTGCAAGTAATTAAAGACAAGAATGAAAAATGCAAGAAAGTAATTACAAGAACCATAGAACTCAAAACAAGCATGGGATCAATAGCCAACCCTTAAACTTGCAAGCTCAATCAAGAGGTTGCAAGATCAAGAGAAGGGTAAAGAACTCATGTGAAATGAAGCACTAAGGAGAGAGCAAAATGATACAACCCCTTGAGACCAATGACCAAAACTTAAACTTGCAAGCTCACTTAAGAGGTTGCAAGATCAAGTTAAGGTAGAGAGCTCAAGAGGGAAGCTAAACAAAAAGAATAATACAAAAACCTTCATCTTTATTCACATCCACTCAATGCTCTCACTACATTTCCATGGAGGAAGAATGAAGAAGAAGAAGAAGAACTACACTAAAACCTACAAAAAGAGGCAAAAGAATGGACTCAAAATTAGACCCTTGGCTTAGCTCAGTTCTGGAGTATTTATAGGCAGCTTACAGAAACCCTAGGGCAAGAATCTGGCATAAAATGAAGTACCCAAACTACCCCTGAAAATTGACCATCTGTAGACACTATACGACCGCGGTTCCGCGGCCATAAGAGGGAATTGGGCAGTGAAATTTTGTCGGGGTCCCTGGTTTGTAGTTGTCTGCTATGTGGTATATGACTTTTCTCAGAATCTCTTAACAATTATTCCAGAATTTTAGTAGAACAAAAAGGTGATGTGATGTGGATCTTTTGCCATGATTTTCTTGAGCTCCGCGTAGATTTCTTGGATCTTGTGTTGTCATTGAGCTTTATGCATGACATGACAATCGATTTGCCATTTTGTCCCTTAAACTGGTATGTGGAAACACACGGATAAAGAGCGGAGACCCTGTTTTATCTGTTATTGGCAGTAATCCGGAATTTGTCATACTTTTCCATGATATTCACTGTTCAGAGCCGAGAACCTGTATTCTGCAATTATGTAGCAAACACTGATCAAAAGCACCTACCTATAAACACACGAGCGTAAGAATGTGTGGTATAAAATGCAATATTCTGGTATGAACAACTTGCCACAGTTTTAGTAAAATGGATTTTTTCAGAAAACAGTAGTGGGAGTATGGTAGAACTGGAAGTGATTCCAGAACCGCAAACGATTACGGAAAATTTAATAGGACCTAAAAATTCAATCAGGTTTGACATTCCATTAGCCACTCCGCAGATATGGTGGGTAACCTCAGACACCCGAGAGGTACTTCGGTAGCCTCAAGGACGGTGACAGGGAGGTTCTTATCTACCATGACTTGACACTACTGTTGTTCCAGGCTATAAGACCCGGCAGGAGGTTAAGTATAGCGTCGTTCTAAACTAGCTTTAGAAGTGCACGTATATATTATTCTACCAGAGCGTTGTTGTGGTCAGTGGGAGAAATGGAAGCATAGTGGGCAAGTAGCTTATGTCTATTTATAGACTTGAGTAGATATAGCGGAGATAGATCATCTATTTTTGATGTGACAGTCATGGGTTTGACTTCATCAGAATAAGAGATGGATCTGTTAAGAAGGTAGTAGGGTGTGATGTCATGGTATTTGGATGACATACATAGAGTAGGAAGTAAAATTCCTATACTATGATCGGTTGTACTGTGGTCGTCACACAGTTGTTTCTCCAGACAGGATATGGATATAATATCTGACATTCTGGTTTCTAGATCTATGATTTTAGATCTAGATTTAGGTAGTTTCCCAATGTGGGTACTTTGACAGTATTCTGATAGTATTTAGAATAGATGACTCCTGGCATGGTGGTGTACCTGCAGGTGATGGAGTCACCCTCTCTAAAGGTGTCTTACAGACTAAAGGGGAGAGGGATGTGCATGATTGGCAGATCACTTGCTTAGGCAATTGAGTCAATCGTGAGATGTCAAGTGCCACACCAGATGTTGTTTTTGCACCAGATGCGATAAGTTTGTATTAATCCAATCCTGGAGAAACATAAGGAAGCAGTTTTAGAACATAAGTGCATGTTCTACGGATTTGATGACGGCAGCCTCCTTCGGGAGACGGTTATCATTCCAGGCTTCAAAGGTGACATGGATGACAAAGTGATCATCAGAGTTATAGTTTTCCCTCTGACGAGGGACAGTATTATGGACAGGTGGTCTAAGAGGATACTGTTGGAGGCATGGTGCAGGATACTGATTAGGTTCAGTGATCGATACAGTCTAAGAAGTTTGGATTTGGAGTTCATTTATGAACTAGGTCACATCAGATATCCAGACATATTCTAAGACAGGTATTACTCGATTCGGGAGATGGCTTTCTCCGCGAACTTGAGATTAAGAGAGACATAGAAAGAAACATCAAGGCGGATCCACTCACTGAGGCTATTTCTCGAACACAATAGTTTTACAAACGGGCTTTGTGAAAATGATTAGTAGAGGAGTTGGATGTTCGTTTCACACGGGCTGTGAGTATGCGACATCGTAATAATTAGCCTTAAGTGCAAGTGGGAGATTGTTGGATATAGTGCCCTCAAAGCCAATTATTGGATCGCAAGCACGTGATTGCAATGATTGCGAAGGACCTATACCGGTAGGACAGTCTTACTCGAGATGATAGTATGCTATCTGGTTTGCCTTTATCAGTCGTGTACAGGTTCAGGTGACTGATCACTGTTACACTTTGATAGAGCCCTTAGGGTCTTGCTTTACTACCAACAGTATGATGGCGATCATATACGTGAGAGTTGGGTGGTTTATAAGCATATCCTTAATTGTGGTCCCTAGTCGTGGGAGTTTCGAGACAGGGCATCGATACTCCGGAGTAGACTAGTGTATACAGTCGAGACCCCGACGAGGGGCGGTGGCCGGTCTCACAAGCCACTGGTGTCAGTTGGATCACCTAAGATGTATACAGGTGCTCATTGGGTTATGAGTACACCGGACAGGACTCGCCGGGAACCTGCTAGTTGGTATTATACCTATCGTCAGATAGGAGTTCCCTGGTGACATGTGTACAGGTTAGTTCATCGACCTGAGGTCGTCATTTGTCTCGTGTGAGTTCCCACTGTGCTTTGATTTCTATCCTACCACGGCTCAAAGGAGTCGTGCAAACAGGTATTTTTTGGGTACAGTCCTGAGCCACATGGAGGCAAGTGAGCGGATCGGCAGGGGATTCGTCTCTCCCGGTATTGGGGGTGAGATCGTGCTGTGTCTAGGAGAGCCATTACACAAAGCCCACGGCCGTGGCAGGAGATTTACTGGTAGGTACTCCAGTAGTATCTCAGGGTGCTTTTGGGCTACACTCCGACACGACTTATACTGCTTTTGGGGGTCTGACGTTACCAGCCCCCTAGGCAGATATGCGATACTCATAGGCGAACGGGCCGGACTGCATATACATTGTCACTGTTAGGCTCAGTAGGGTTTCCGGATGAGTTCGCACATCGGCCTCCCTTGAGGTCAGTACATGGGCAGCCATTACGCACAGCTAGTGCTGCTGACGGCTTGTGGTTAAACCCACTGCCAGGGTACCGACGAGTCATTAGAGTCCCCCACAGATAGTTTCCCAAGTTCGGGCGAAACGTTGTAGAGGCCGTTGTAGGGTTCCTAGGCACTCTTGTGAAGGTTCATAAGGCATCAAACATACCCGAATAAAATTTTAGACGTGCCGAACAACCCAAAACCGGGATCTTTGCTAGATTATTAGGGTTTAACATGCAAGTAAACATCTTTACCACTAAGTGTGAGGGATTACAACCCTTGTAGTCCGCCCCTTCGCTTCATAAGCTCCGAGTAGAAGTCCCTTCGCCGCGATCCACGATCTCCCGGACTCAAGAGAGGCTCCACGACTCGAACGATCCATGCTAGCTTGTAGTGTTTCGTTTCTCCGATGATCTACGTCGAAGTTGCTATAACTCAAGCTCTCTCACTCTAATGAGATGAACACCCTAATCTAATGGGCTAGATTAGATGAGGATGATGGAGTATTATTTATGCTATCTTTTTATATCAATTTCTCACAAGAAATCATCACCAAAGGAAAATCTAGTAAGCTATTTCAAAAACTCAAGAGAGAAGAAGATGATGAATAATAAGATTATCCTTTTGTGATGAATAATGATAAGAGTATATCAATAATAATTCAACCATGGTTAATGATGACAAGGATAACCCTTGTAGAGAGTTAACTAAGGCTAGGGTTTGGTTGGGTTAAGAAATGAGTCATAAGAAAATATCTATCATAATATCTTCTTCATGACAAAAGGAAAGCTTCTAGATGGTGCAAGAAGGAGCTAACCCTAATCAAACCCTAACCTCATTTAATCATCACTAAACATGTTTCATTATTAATCATATCATGTTACTATAATATATATCACATATATATTATATATTTGTAACAAAAGAAAATAATACAATTAATATATATCGCATATATATCAATGTATTATCCGGTGAGAAAATGAAATAATAAAGCGAGCCAATATTAGATAATGTAATACAATATATCATATATATTATTATACATTAAATTATCGAATCAACACTTGATCCGACAATCCGGCTATATCGAATATAACCGACTAATATATCATATACCGATTCATCGAATCAACACTTGATCCGATGTCCCGGTTCATATCTAAATATCGCGAGAATATAATACGGTATCTCATATCGCATTATTCTCGGTCCTGCGCATATCACATATGTGTCTCTACTCCGTTTTGCCTGAGCCAAGAAACCTCTGTGTAGGACTCTAAAGAATCGTCAATACGCCGGTAGCAGGTGATGATCATATCAAACACCCACAAGCTGCAAGCGGTCAGCTAAACGTAACAGCCACCCAGGTATTGCGCGATCAGAAGATCAACAAGCTAGCCTGTACGTTCTCCTGTGAATCCAATCAGTAACACTCCTATACAGTCCGGTCTCTTCGTCTGATATGTCGCATATCAAGTCTAGGGGTGGTATACGCCAGACCCCAGTAACCGATAAGTCGTGTTGATGTGAGGCTCATAACAGGTCGAGAAACTACTAGTAACACTTACCAGTAAATCTCTATATCAGCCCTGGCCAGGGACTTCCAGTTATAGCCAATCGAACACAGCACAACATCAACTCCCTATACCGGGAGAGACGAATCCCCTCCTATCGCTCATTACCTCCATGTGATTCGGGACTGCACCCAAAAGCCACTGTTTTGCACGCCTTCTTGGACGTGGTAAGGTGGAAATCAAAGCACAGTGGGAATCACACAAGACTCTATGACGATCTCGGTTCTACAGACTACCCTGTACCAGTGTCACCGGAGAATTGCCATCTGACGTGTGGTATATCACCATCTGGGAGTTCTCGGCGAGTCCGTCCAGTGTACCCAGTCTCCACTGAGCACCCGTACACCATCTCTGATGTCAAACACCGATGGATATGGGATCATCCATCGCCCATCATATGGGTCAAGATGCGTATACGCTAGTCTACTTTGGTGTATCGATGCCCTGTCTCGACACACCATCGACTAGGAACAGTTATAGGATGTACTCATCGACTACCGTGGCCCCACTAGTATGATCTCATCATAGTCCCAGTAGTCGAGTATAGATCATAAGGGCTTTATCAACATGTGAGAGAAAGACAGTAAACCAATACAAGTCAACATGTTAAGATAAAGTGAAACCAAATAGCATACTATCATGACGAGCAAGAAAGTTCTCTCTATATATATCCAAGCATCCATCATAATATACATCATATGCACAACAATGGCCTTTAGGGCATATACATAACTAACAGCCGTATGGTTTTATGGCAGGGTTCGGAAAATGCACGTGCGTTTATGTACGTGTCATATTTCGGGCAGATAATACTGGTGAGCTTTGGTTTAAGCCGGATCCGAGTATTATACTGTGTAGATATAATATTTTTGTCTCAGTTGCATTTGTATTCGGTCGTAATACAAATGTGGGTATGATTATACTGTTACGGGGTTATCCTGAAATTCGTTTCAGGATCACTTTTGGAAGTTGCCAGTTTCCAGTTTTCTATCAGCCGTATTTAACATTCGGTTAAATGCGGATTTATCTTTTCTTCTCTCGGGTGAGTCATGAGGGTGAGTCGTGGTTCTAGAAACTTCTAGATTAGTGACTCATCTTGGCATTAATTGTTGCATTAATGAGTTGATGAGGTGTATTAGTGACTCATTCTTTTGCATTGATGTTTCTTGTTCTTGCTAAGATATTTCTTCTTGATCTTTTGTGAGAAGCTTTTCTTGTGGTCACCTTCCCCTCTCCTACACTCACCCCCCACCTCTATAAGTGGCCGGCCCCTCCCCTCCTCCTCACTCACTCACTTGGTTAAAAAAGATGATAGATTTTGGTTCGTCAAATTTGATAGATACTCATTTCACATTTCCACCCGATCCAAAAGGCAACTTCATTAACCGTTCGTCCATGGCTTTGGACGAAGCGAGACAAAGTGTTCTACTCATTCTCTACATCAATCTTGGTCATCTCTTTTAGCAAACTTGATGACCAAGTTGCCTCGAGTCAGAGGTGGGAGCCCGTTTAAAGATCCGTTGACGTGGTGCCACCTGGACGAGGAGATCGGAGATCGACGAGATCGGAGCAGCCGCAACCAAGCGTGGGATGATGGTTAAAGAACGAAGGACTCGGATCATTCGGTATAATCTTTCTACCCTCTTTGTAGTTTGTTAGTTTAGCAATAATGGCAGATCCGGGTTATTGTATACGATAGCGCCAGTTAAAAAGTTTTTGTTCCGCATTTGGCATCTGTTGACGGCCGGGGCACTACCGTAGACTTACACACTCTACCTCCACTACCACTCACACCTGCGGTCCCTGCTCTGCTCAACGAGAAGACGGTTCTGCTTGAGGAAATCCGAAGCCTCTTGGTTGGACTGCAGCCGCAGACTGCTATATTATTGAACCGAGCAGAAACAACCGGTAGGAAGTGCTATGCTACCCAGATGGCAAGAGGAGCTCATCCTATACAACCTCCTGAACCCAAGAGACAGAAAGAAGCAATTAACCAGTCGAGTCCAGACTTCTGATACTACTGCAGGAGAAAGGGACACTTGTGGAAGGACTATAGGCGCGCAAAAGGCCTGTGCCTAATTTGTGGCACATCCGATCATAGAATTAGAAACTGTCCCTATAGACGCAACTCAGCTCATACACCCACCAACTACACACAGCGGCCAGCTATCCAGTCTCTTGCAACTCGTCATGCACTCCCAGCACCACCTCCACGTAGAACTCCTGTACAGCCTACTCGCCAATACCATCAAGCTCTGAGGAACATGCTTCGAGGACAGAGGAATGTGCCTCCAGTAAGGAGGAACATGCCACGGCGACAGGCTTACACCTTAGCAGCCGTAGAAGCCGAGACAGTTGACCAAGGTAACAATAGTAAGTCTCTTTCACATTTCTAAAACCCTTGTATCACTTTGTTATTTTTTCATACACTATCAGTACTTCAGTCACCAAACTTTCCTTGAATCTGTTACACTTTCCTTTTACAAATTTCGAGAACGAAATTTTTATAAAGAGGGTAGAATGTAACAACCCTAAATTTCCTGTACAACTTTCAGTACAAATTTTTCAAAAAATACAGAAAGGGGTATTTTTGCCTGAGCACAAGATATAAGTTTGTTTTGCTTTTTAATAGTAAGAAGGAGCTTGTAGCTCATTGGTAATACCTTGCACTGCTGAACCAAAGCACCAAAGTTCAAATCCCATACCCACATTATTTTTAATATTATTTTCTTTTAAAACTTTTAGAAGTCCAAGGGTTTACACGTGCATAACTCGTAAAAACCCCACTACACAAATAAAACAAACGGTCCCAGGAGATTACCCAACCGACGAAGAGCACGGAGCACCCTGGACTTGGCCGGAATCGGCCGACTCGACTCGCCGCCGCCGGCCGGACTCGGCCGGACCGCCGAGTCCCCAACATGAAAATCTGCCTCTGGTCTCCTGAGTACTCCTGTATATTTTAATTGTCCTGCACAATAACAGAGCCCCTTTAAAACTCTATTTACTCCGTTTTAATACATTTTTAATACATTTAAATACAATTTTCAATTCACACTTTCATCTACCCTAAATCCTAGCCTTACCTTATAAATACAACCCCTAAACACGCCCCCTCACTCCAAAATTCTGATCAAAACTCTCAAGAAATCCCTAGAAGTTTAGTGTGCATTTAGAGTTAGCGAAGGGCGAAGCTCCGGTGATTTTCCGACGACGATCCTAGGAGCTCCTGGCGACGAAACGACGCACTGGCGCCTCCTACCGTTCCCTCTTCCTCTCCTCTAATCTGAAAACCCGTAAGTCCCACCTCCCTCTTCTCT
Organism: Agapanthus africanus; assembly: GCA_030015575.1. Lineage (NCBI taxonomy): Eukaryota > Viridiplantae > Streptophyta > Magnoliopsida > Asparagales > Amaryllidaceae > Agapanthus > Agapanthus africanus. The sequence goes on from CM057339.1 coordinate 727,469,754, forward strand.
TTTCTTTTCTAAAAATACGAAATTCCAAAACCCGACGGAATCGGAATTAACCCGATTTCCGATTCGGTTCTTTCTAAAAATTCAACCTTTTCTTAAATACAATCATACCAAACCATTACATGTTGACTATTAAATATTAACAAACATGTTGAAGAAGTTTCATGACAATCTATTTCATTTTGTAACTTTTACCGCTTTTTTCAGTAAAATATCATGTAGTTTAATTTCGACATTAAAATATCACAATCTTGCTATACCTTTAAGTAAATCACGAGGTAATGACCTACCTCCTCACAACACTCATATGCAATACAGCACAATACCTTTCAGGAACATAGAATACGGGAAAACGTAACTTTATGTATAAATACCAATAACTATTAAAAACCATTTTCTATAAGAATTCGTATTTTTTTTATAAATCTTTGAAAAGTGCCGCTACAACCCATTTTGGGGAACCCGACTGGGATGGTGCAGATTATCGCACATTTCTGGGCTTAGTAGTGCGAGATGCAGACCTTCGCAAGGAGCATTCGGTCTCGAGAGATTGAAAATACGAAAAATCTTAAGAAATTGAGATTTCTAGAAATATAATATATATTAAAATTATTTATATATATATATATATATGTATGTATGTATGTATGTATGTATCATTAAAATACCTATTTTGTGATAATATAAATATTCTAACTTTTCTAAAAATCACAAGAATCACTTTACATTAAAATACCATGAAATCCATACAAGTTCAATATTACAATTAAATACCAGGTATTATGAAAAATAGGGTTATTCATTAGAAATATCACAAATATAAAATCTACAACTATGAAAAATCTAAAGATGACAAATAAATACTTGGGGTGTATTTTGAAAATTATACAAAATTATTTTTACATAAAACCCCCTCAAGTTCTATAAATTACCCTGAGGACCCTAGTAAATATAGGTTTACGCGGGACCAGTCTCTTGAGCCTCAGGAAGCCGGAGATATGGGTGCTTGCCTATCTAAGTTAGACAACTTAACAACGGTGTTATCAACACGGTAATCGTCTTTGAAAAAGACACAAATCCTGCCGCCCATGTGCAGCGGTTACCGATAACATTAAAAAACAATCAGGACTTCAATTTCTTTTCTAATTGTTCTGACTCAGACTGAGTCTTATTGTAATAATCTGACTTGAATATGATTCAAGTACAATCTACAATTCAACATGAATCCATGAATACATATATTCAATCTATTCAATCTGTATTGACCGAACCTAACCATGGATATACTTCCATTTACATGATTCTCCAGTTACATCCATTTACTGATATCATGGTTTCGGCAAGTCATCCATTTATACAATCTATATTACAAGACATTACAAGTTGCAATACAATACAAACAATACAATCAAGACATCACAGGGTTTAAGGGGTAGATTGGTACGGAAGGTGTTAGAAGAGACACGAGACTGCAAGATTAAGACACCCAACCTATATTCCGTTGCTGTTGTACCATGGCATACTGGTTCCTTGTACTTCCATTTGCTCTAGTCTTTAGCATATAGAAACTCCTCTCGTATATACTGACATCCTTATGTACCAAGCTACAAACAACAGCGTTAACCAAATAATACAACTTTAAAAGCTACATTTCTCTCTCTGTCTATTCTATTTCTCCCTTATCTTTGGAACTTACTGAGCGATTGTTCGCTGACGACATTCCTTCTCTTTCTTCTTTGGAATGTTGTCAGGTGATCTGGACACTCAGGAGATCGAGCCTACTAGTGAGGACTTGGATCAGCTTGCCTACGATCCAGAGCTCTAGCTTCATTATACACATTTTATTTTCAGTACTTTTCATTTCTGTTATACCACTGTTTAGGCATTGCTTTCATTCAGTTGTATTTACTTTTCCATGTATTGTAAAAAGAATGTGAATAAATAAAGTTGCTGTTTTATTATATCTCGTCTCTTGTGCATTTACATTTATATTGCTTAGATACGCTTAGCGTATTTACTTCAGAGTAAATACGTAGCGGCCTAATAGCGTCCCCTTCACCGTACACTGGGAAGTGGGGCGTCACGCCCCGCTTCCCAAAAGAGCGGCAACGGCACGTGACAAGCCCGCGACGTATTTATTCCGAGAAGGTATTTTCTCGAAATAAATACGCTAAGCGTCTATAAGCAACAAAAACTAACAAGAATAAACAAAAGAATGAAATCCAACTTTAATTTATTACATTCAATATTCACAATTGATAAAACATCTGAATACAAGATACGATAACATGATAACCCTTAACAAGGAGGCATATATAAATAAGGGGAAATGAAATAAAAAGCTGAATGAAACTATACGTCTGTTTGTGATGCGAACTGGTTGTACTCCTTTTCGACCACTTCTATCTTTTCTGTCGCAATGTCATCTGATGAACATTTCAAGAATAGAAAGAAGTGGGTGGAATGCTCGTCAGCGTACTAACGCTCGGTAAATCCCAATAGAGATGTGTAATATATAAATTGAGTGCAAGATGACATGTAATATAGTATAAATGGAAATTGTAATATGTGAACAAGTATGGTAATGTATATGGAAACTATATCAGCACGGAAATGTAACATGAGTATAGCAAACAAGTATAGCATGGCCGTAAATCATGAACATATAAACAAGTATGGTAATGTGTATGTCAACTATATCATTATGGCAAACATGTATAATATGGTCGTGGAGTCTAGGTATAGTGTCCTAAAAGGTCTCTAAAAGGGTAAAAGTAACTAACGTGAGTTCAAGTGTGAATGTCAACCAATCTCAAGAGTGTTCTCGAACCCAACAGGCTGTAATCCAGGGGTAGGGAACCACGGGCCCGAATCAAATGTTAGTAACGAGACTTCAACCTAGTGTTGAAGTATTCCAAACTCAACAGGCTGTAATCCAGGAGCAAGGAAACACGGGCCCTCATGATAGCTTGCTTATGTTAGTAGACATGGATTCATGATCTAGGGGGACTCTTGAGATTCTGTTGGATTCATGCATGAACTACCCCAACACCCCGTGTATATTAGTCTGTAATTAAAGCTACAAGTCTTGCCCAAATCCTTGAAGACATAAATACAACTAAATGAAAGCAATGCCTAAACAGTGGCATAACAGAAATGAAAAGTACTGAAATAAAATGTGTACAATGAAGCTAGAGCTCTGGGTCATAGGAAAGCTGGTCCAAGTCCTCACTAGTAGGCTCGATCTCCTGAGTGTCCAGATCACCTGACAACATTGCAAAGAAGAAAGAGAAGGAATGTCGTTAGCGAACAATCGCTCGGTAAGTCCTAATGATAAAGGAGAAATAGAATAGACAGAGAGAGAAATGTAGCTTTTAAAGTTGTATTATTTGGTTAACGTTGTTGTTTGTAGCTTGGTACAGAAGAATGCCAGTGTATACGAGAGGAGTCTCTATATGCCAGAGGCTAGAGCAAACGGAAGTACAAGGAACCGTTATGCCACGGTACAACAACAACGGAATATAGGTTAGGTGTTTTAATCTTGCAGTTTCGTGCCACTTCTAACACCTTCCGTACCAATCTACCCCTTAAACCCTGCGATATCTTGATTGTATTGTTTGTAATGTATTGCAACTTGTAATGTCTTGTAATATAGATTGTATAAATGGATGACTTGCCGAAACCATGATATCAGTAAATGGATGTAACTGGAGAATCATGTAAATGGAAGTATATCCATAGTTCGGTTCAGTCAATACAGATTGAATAGATTGAATATATGTATTCATGGATTCATGTTGAATTGTAGATTGTACTTGAATCATATTCAGGTCAGATTATTACAATAAGACTCAGTCTGAGTCAGAACAATTAGAAAAGAAATTGAAGTCCTGATTGTTTTTGATGTTATCGGTAACCGCTGCACATGGGCTGCAGGATTTGTGTCTTTTTCAAAGACGATTACCGTGTTGATAACACCGTTGTTAAGTTGTCTACCTTAGATAGGCAAGCACTCATATCTCCGGCTCCCTGAGGCTCAAGAGACTGATCCCACTTAAACCTATATTTACTAGGGTCCTTAGGGTAATTTATAGAACTTGAGGGGGTTTTATGTAAAAATAATTTGTATACTTTTCAAAATACACCCCAAGTATTTATTTATCGTATTTAGAGTTTTCATAGTTGTAGATTTTATATTTGTGACATATCTAGTGAATAAACCTATTTTTCATAATACATGGTATTTAATTGTAATATTGAACTTGTATGGAATTCATGGTATTTTAATGTAAAGTGATTCTTGTGATTTTAGAAAAAGTTAGAATATTTATATTATCACAAAATAGATATTTTAATGATACATATATATATATATATTTATATAAAAATAATTTTTAATATATATTATATTTCTAGAAATCTCATTTTCTACAGATATTCGTATTTTAAATCTTCGAGACCGAATGCTCCTTGCGGAGGTATGAATCTCGCACTACTAAGCCCGAGAATGTGCGATAATCCGCACCATCCTGACCGGGTTCCCCAAAATGGGTTGTAGCGGCGCTTTGCAAAGATTTATAAAATACATAATCTTGTAGAAAACGGTTTTAATAGTAAATGGTATTTATATGTATAGTTTCGTTTTCCCGTATTCTATGTTCCCGAAAGGTATTGTGCTATATTGCATATGAGTGTTGTGAGGAGGTAGGTCATTACCTCATGATCTACTTAAATGTATAGCAAGATTGTGATGTTTTAATTTCGAAATGAAACTACATTGTATTTTACTGAAAAAGAGCGGTAAAAGTTACAAAATGAAATAGATTGTCATGAAACTTGTTCAACATGTTTGTTAATGTTTAATAGTCAACATGTAATGGTTTGGTATGATTGTATTTAAGAAAAGGTTGAATTTTTAGAACGAACCGAATCGGAAATCGGGTTAATTCCGATTCCGTCGGGTTTTAGAATTTCGTATTTTTAGAAAAGAAAAGAGAAGAGGGAGGTGGGAATTACCGGCTTTTGGTTTAGAAGAGAGGAAGAGGGAGTGGACGTAGGTTCCGGTGCGTCGTTTCGTTGCCGGGAGCTCCTAGGGTCGTCGTTGGAAAATCGCCGGAGCTTTGCCTTTCGCTAACTCCAAAAGTACACTAAACTTCTAGGGATTTCTTGAGAGTTTTGATCATAATTTTGGAGTGAGGGGTGTGTGTTTAAGGGTTGTATTTATAGGGTAAGGCCAGGGTTTAGGGTAGGTGAAAGGTTGAATTGAAAAAAATATATTAAAATGTATTAAAATAGAGTAATTAGGGTTTTAAAGAGTCTCTGGTACTGGTCTGTATATTTAAAGTTTACCAGAGTACAGGGGAGTCCAAGAGGCCCAAATTTTATGTTGGGGACTCGGCAGTCCGGCCGAGTCCGGCAGGCGGTGGCGGCCCGAGTCGGCCGAGTCACCGGCCGATTCGGCCGAGTCCGGCGGCCGTTGGCTTCCTCGACGCTCTATTTACCCCCTGAGACAGTTTGTTTATTTAGTGTAGTGGGATTTTTACGAGTTATGCACGTGTAAACCCTTGGACTTCTAAAAGTTTGAAAAGAAAATAATATTAAAAATAATGTGGGGTATGGGATTTGAACTCTGGTGGCTTGGTTCAGCAGCAAGGTATTTCCAATAAGCTACAAGCTCCTTCTTGCTATTAAAAAGCAAATTAATTACTTATAGCAATCACAGTAATTGCAAATACCTCAAGTATACATTAATTTTTAAACAAATTTTTGTACACCAAAATTGGAGTTGTTACAGTCTACCCTCCTTAAAAAAATTTCGTCCTCGAAATTTACAACTTTTATTTTAAGGACTAGTTTACAAAGAGGTGAGAATATCTTGTACGCATCTCATCTTCCATTTCCCAAGTTGATTCTCCTGGAGTGTCTTTTCTCCACATCACTCGAACCAAGTCGACTTCCTTGTTCCGAAGTGACTTCACTTTTCTATCCAGGATCTCCACAGGTTGTTGCTTACAGGATAAGTCGGGCTGTATAGTGAACTCGGAATGATCAAGAACATGGCTGGGGTGACTCACATACCTTCTGAGTTGGGATATGTATGCACTCCTTCCAATGAAGGTGGGAGTGCAAAGCGGTATGCCACTTCACCGACTCGTTTGAGTATGTCGAACGGTCCAATGTATCTCGGACTTAGCTTACCCCGTCTTCCAAATCGGATCACTCCGCGGTTCGGAGATATCTTTAAGAATACGTGATCTCCTGGCTGGAACTCCAAGTGATGTCGCTTTGCATCAGCCCAGTGCTTCTGTCGATCTTGGGCTATGCGCATTCTTTCTCTGATAGTATGAACCACATCAACAGTCGTGTTCCCACCAAAAAAATTTCTGCGCAAAAGAGCCCAAGGTATCAAATGGCAGCGATACGTTTAAAAAAAATGTGAACCAGTATTTTCCGGGCTGTATTTTGACAAACTCCCGAATGTGAAACAACTAAATTCTGATGGTATCGAAAGCGTCTCGAAAAACCCTTTGATTTGATATATTATGGACCACCATGTCCTTAAACTGGCAATCGACCGCAATGTCCCTAAACTAAACAATAAAGTCCAAATACTCTTTTGTTGGATCTAAACGATCCCGTTAAGTTGATCTTAGTCTAAAAAATTAGACTAACGTATCTTTAACAAACGTTTAAGTTAATTTTAGTCTCAAATGAGACTAACGTATCCTTAAACCCAACCCCCAAACCCAAATCTAAGAAAATACGGATTTGGACTAATCCACGCCCTACGGGCAACAACATAAATTAGTCTCCGTATACAATCCACGGGCAACCAAAAATAAAACAAACATACACAACACGAAGTGACCATCTGGAGAAGGAGAAAGTTGTTACCGCGATGCGGTAGAGTAATTAACTGCAGGGGCTTGTGCCTGCAGGGAAGAGCGTCCCCACAATCAAAAACCCCTCAAACGATAGGGAATCTGACGAAATCTGCTACAACGGCCGCATCCGTCTAAATCTCCGATATACGGTGCCATAAATCAACTTGGAATCTTCGGAGAGGTGGATGGATAAAACCAAAATAGCATCTTCCCCCAAATTCAGGCAAGACGAACCTACGCGGTCGCGTCTCTGTGTCCGTAGGAGAACAGATTCTGGCACGCCCGGTGGGACTGTGGGGTCACGAAAGAGGAACGGATTTTGGCACGCGTAGGTGTCTTTTCTCCTTAGGAGTCGTGAGGACTCCTAAGTGCGTTTTCTCCTGAGAATCGTAAGGATCATACAAGAGAATTTTCTTTATGCGTAGGGACACTAATTTCCCCGCAAATTGAGATGAATTGAGATTCTCGCAAAGACTCTGATTTCCTTGCCGGTCGAAACGAATCGAGAGGTTCTCGCCAAGGACGCTGATTTCCCTAAATCGAGATAAGAAGCGTTGGCTTAGGAAACAAGTTCAGATCTGCTGCCTAAGACTTTTCAACTTTATGAGCCGTGAGGGTCTCATAAAGATTTTTTCTCCCCACGAGTCGAGAGGACCTCGTAGGTGTATTTTCTCCTTAGGAATTGTGAGGATTCCTAAGTGTGTTTTCTCTTGAGAGTCGTAAGGATCTCACAAGAGAATTTTCTTCCTTACAAGTCGAGAGGACTCGTAAGTGATTGATGAGTTGACCTACTCCCGAGTCAAAGCATTGCTTCAACAGGGAGGTCGAGGGTTGACTTTGGGTTGTCTGTGCATCGCTGAGTCATGGAACTGGGAACTTTGCCGCGGCTCTGCTTTGCTAACATTGTATATTCCTGCAGAGACACTGATTTCTTTGCGGGTCGGCGCGAATCGAGATGTTCTCGTCAAGGACGCTGATTTCCCTGAATTGAGGTATTTTCCAAGGACACTGATTTCTTCGGAGTTGAGACGAATCGAGGTATTCCTGCAGAGATACTGATTTCACTACGGGTCGGTATGAATCGAGATGTTCTATACAAGGACGCTGATTTCCCTGAATCGAGGTTTTGCCAAGGACACTGATTTCCTTGGAGTCGAAATGAATCGAGGTATTCCTGCAAAGACACTGATTTCTCTGCGGGTCGACGCGAATCGAGGTGCTCTTGTCAAGGACGCTGATTTCTTTGAATCGAGGTTTTTGCCAAGGACACTGATTTCCTCGGAGTTGAAATGAATCGAGATATTCCGGCAAAAGACACCGATTTTTCTGTGGGTCGACGCGAATCGAGGTGCTCTCGTCAAGGACGCTGATTTCCCTGAATCGAGGTCTTTTGCCAGAGACACTGATTTCCTCGGTGTTGAGACAAATCGAGGTATTCCTGCAAAGACACTGATTTCCTTGTGGGTCGATGCGAATCAAGATGCTCTCGTCAAGGACGTTGATTTCCCTGAATCGAGGTATTTTTCCAAGGACACTGATTTCCTCGGAGTTGAGACGAATCGAGGTATTCTTGCAAAGACACTGATTTCTCTGCGGGTCGACGCGAATCGAGATGCTCTCGTCAAGGACGCTGATTTCCCTGAATCGAGGTATTTTGCCAAGGACATTGATTTCCTCGGAGTTGAGACAAATCGAGGTATTCCTGCAAAGACACTGATTTCTCTGAGGGTCGACATGAATCGAGATGCTCTCGTCAAGGACGCTGATTTCTCTGAATCGAGGTATTTGCCAAGGACACTGATTTTCTCGGAGTTGAGACGAATCGAGGTATTCCTGCAAAGACACTGATTTCCTTGCGGGTCGATGTGAATCGAGATGCTCTCGTCAAGGACGCTGATTTCCCTGAATCGAGGTATTTGCTAAGGACACTGATTTTCTCGGAGTTGAGACGAATCGAGGCATTCCTGCAAAGACACTGATTTCCTTGCGGGTCGACGTAAATCGAGATGCTCTCGTCAAGGACGCTGATTTCCCTGAATCGATGTATTTGCTAAGGACGCTGATTTCCCTGGGGTTCGTTTACTTATTTCCGAGACGGAATGTTGATCCGGCGGGGAGGTCATTGGTTGACTCTAGGTTGTCTGTGGACCGTAGAGTCTTGGAACTAGAGACTCTGCCGTGGCTCCGTTTGGTGATGTTGCGTCCGAATCCTGTTGGAATGAGGAGGATCATCGTTGCTGATTTTTAGGCTGTAGATGTTTCTGTTGAAATCTGGAACTAGGGTTGGTGGATGTCGCGTCCGTATCCTGCTGGAATGAGGAGGAACGCCGTTGATGATCTCTAAACTGTAGATGTTGCCGTTGAAATCTGGAACTAGGGACTTTGCCAGGCTCCGTTTGGTGGATGTCGTGTCCGTATCCTGCTGGAATGAGGAGGAACGCCGTTGATGATCTCTAGGCTGTAGATGCCGCCGTTGAAATATGGAACTAGGGACTTTGCCATGGCTCCGTTTGATGGATGTCGCGTCCGTATCCTGCTGGAATGAGGAGGAACGCCGTTGATGATCTCTAGGCTGTAGATGTCACCGTTGAAATCTGGAACTAGGGACTTTGCCATGGCTCCATTTGGTGGATGTCACGGCCGTATCCTACTGGAATGAGGAGGCACACCGTTGTTGGTCTCTAGGCTGTAGATGTGGCCATCGATATTTAGAGCCAGGGACTCTGCCATGGCTCCGCTTCGTTGCGACTCTGAGGTCGGTTGTTGACGTCACATATGCATCTGGTTGGAGTGAGAAGAAATGCCGTTGTTGATCTCTTGAGATGCAGATGTTGCCATCGAGACTTGGCTCTCTTTCTGATGGAGCCTGGTGGGATGATATGGTTCTCTCTTTGTTTGCGCCCATGGATTGTATACAGGGATCGATGTGATCTCACCTGTAGGGCAAAAGGTTTCATTTCATTTTTTTATTTCCTTCCGCGATGCTCTATCATTTTAGCTTTTTATATCGTGAAAGTCATGATTGCCCAATCATTTCGGCTATTTTTCGCAGTGTCCAATCATTTTGGCTATTTTGTCTTTTTTACTCGCTACTTTTTATTGCGAGTTGCCCAATCATTTCGGCTGGTTTTGTATGCATATATTTTCACTTGCTGATTTTGTTGCAAGTTGCCCCATCATTTCGGCTATTTCATATGCATTTCTTTTACTTGCTGACTTTGTTGCAAGTATGGAACTTGGAACCTGATGCCAATCTTAGCATTAGTATCGCTGCGACTGGAATATTGCCAGGAGCGAATCATCATTTGCCGTGAAAGGACTTGGGATTTGATACCGATTTAGGCATCAGCATCGCTACCACTGGGATATTGCCAGGAGCGAATCATCATTTGCCTCTGTCGATGTCGAACAAAGGTGGCTTAGCAAACAGGGTTAAGATCCTGTCGACTAAGGCTTTTAACTTCATGAGCCGTAAGGGTCTCATATAGGTGTTTCTCCCTACGAGTCGTGAGGATCTCGTAGGTATGTTTTCTCCTTAGGGGCCGTGAGGACTCCTAAGTGTGTGTTCTCTTATAAGTCGTAAGGATCTTACAAGAGTGTTTTCTCCTTATAAGTCGAGGGGACTTACAAGGGTTGTTCATCATATGAGCATATCCCTAGTCACTGGTGGGACTTTGTTAGGGAACTGTTTATCCGTGCCCGTGGATTGTATACAATGGTCAGCATTGAACCGCTTGTAGGGCAATCTGGAAAAGGTGATGGCTTAAGAACAGGTTCAGATCCTTGTAGCTTAAGGCATTTGAATTCTATGAGCCGTGAGGGTCTCAAAGGGGAATTCTCCTTACGAGTCGTGAGAATCCCGTAAGTGTGTTTTCTCCTTAGGAATCGTGGGGATTCCTAAGTGTTGCTCTTTTGTGAGTCGTAAGGATCTCACGCAGGTATTTTCTCCTTGCAAAGTTGTGAGGACCTTGTAAGTGTCTTTTAACGAGATTGCGCCCTTTCGGGTTTTCACAAACTCGCCGGCAGTCCTGCTGTTTTTACTCACAGAGCCCTTTCGGGTTTTCATCCGTGTCCATCTCGCTTATGGACGTACCGTTTTTTTACGCGTCAGCCCAAGAATGCTGCGGGTTTGTAGTAGTTTAAAGACGTTTCGGTCAGTAGTTAGTTTTAGGACATTTCGGTCCATCGTTAGTTTAGGGACGTTTCGGTCCATCATTAGCTTTGAGGCGAAGTTTCGCTGGATGCTCTATGAATAAGTAGATTTCCCCGTGATAAACCTTGTCACATAATCCAAGGAGTTTGGAACTGCTCTTGCCCCCAGCTCCTCTATATTATCTTCTAATGTCGAGTGAGCTTCTGTGTTACTTAGCGACGAATGAGAGATCATGTGGCAACTTGCCACATAATCTTCAGGTTCCTCTGACGAGTCGTCTCCCACATCATTGTCGTTATCTTCACTTTCGAGGATGTGATTAAGAAACTCTTGAAGCGTGACCGGGGTTCGCGCCTTCTGATTGTATTCCTCCAGCGTATCAATATGCTTTTGCAGATCCGTGCACTTGTCATCAGACTGCGCGGGCTTTTTGGTCTTCTTCTTCTTCTTTGAAGACTTTGACGGCTGGGCCTGGGTGTTTTGCCCATTGCTGCTAACTCCCGATGTTGGGCGTGGTTTCAACATCCCATCGATAATCTCCGGCTCTTGCGGGCTTTTCCACCTGATCGCCGGACATGTTTGAAGATCGTTCAACATTCTTTTATTTTTTGCCGAAAGAACAACTTCCCATGGAGCTTCTTCTATGAATGAGCATGATGCCCCCGGCATGTCCATCCTTTTCGGAGCATGTGGTTGTGGCGGTTCACCTTCTAGTTTTCAGACAACGCGAGTTTGCCTTGCTGGTACTGGTCTTCAAACCAGAAGACGTAGCAATTTTCGATTGGATGATCCATTACTCGATGGTAAAGACAATAGTTAAGATGGTTGGCGTCACCGGGTTGCGATGAGTGTCTTGGCTCCGGCAAGGTGATGAGCCCATTGCGTATTGCCAGTTCGAACAGTCTCCTTGTTTTATCTTGGAAAAATGAGTAAGGATGTCCCAGTTTTTCCTCGAGGGATTGGCGTGGGCGCATGTTGCTTTGGCTAACAACCGGTTTTATGTTACTCGGCTGTTGTTGAGTGTTGGCGACAAAGGTCGCTTTCCTTTTTCCCTTTTCATTTTGGAGCTCCGTTTTTGAAGAGGACGGCCTGTGGTCTATCTGGTCCATTTGAGCCAGCTTGTCTATCAGGGCCTGGAAGGTGGTCGGCTTGAAGAACATCATGAACTGGGATATGATCGCCTGCAGATCGAGGGTTCCCACAAACATGCCCACTACAGGAGCCTCTTCTATGCGCTGTTCGCACTTTGACCATAGGTTCCTCTACCAAATTGCATACTGAACCCATGTCTCTCCCGGCTTCACCCTGGTGTTAATTAGTGCCGTGATTGGGGTGCGTTCGCTGGCGCTTGCGAACCTTTGTGTAAACAGTAACTCCATTTCTGCAAATGTTTTAACGGAGTCGTTCGGGAGCTCGGAGTACCATTCAAACGCTGTCTCCGACAAGCTACCAACAAACTGGCGAAGCAGCAGTTTGTCGTCACCCCCAGTATTACCGCACAAGGCTCTGAATTGAGCAACGTGCTGGTGGGGATTCCCCGTCCCCTTATATAAATGGAATTTAGGGATCGTATATCCCGGTGGGTATTTTATTTGGTCATACCAACCCGGATAGGGTTGTCCAGTCTTAACAATTTGGTCGGCCGCTTCGTTCGCCTGATGAGCTCGTATTTGTTGATCGATATAGTCATCCAGGGCGGCTTTAGAAATGGTCTCCTCTTTGGCTGCTGAACAAGCCGGAAGAGGGTTCGATGTCTCTCCCCTATCGTCTTCAAGGATAATCGGAGGGTCTTCAGCTGGAGGATCCGGCTGTAACATCATCCCGACCATGTCTTGGAATAAAGCACCATTCGTTTTATGTTGGCAACTTGTTCCGCTGCCTCTTTGTCCTTTTTCTCGAGGATTCTGCGGAGGAACTCTGCATCAGTTTCTTGTTCATGACGCTGTTCCGACGATGTCTCTGGACTTTCTTTTGGCCCAGTAAGTGCAGCCATCTGTGTTAACATTTCCTAGAGCTTCTGTTGTTGCTCTTGGGCCTTTGTTACAGATCTGGTGAGTGGTCGGTGACCCGTAGAAGCACGGCTTTACTCTTTTCCGGAATCCATATAAACGATATGCACCACCATGCCCCCAGACTTAGGGCGTTTAGGCTCATAGCCCTTGACCTTTGTCGCAGACACGAGGATCTTCTCCGGCCTTCTCTTTTTGTGGACTGGTGAAGTTGAGGGAGCCGTTGCAGCAGGCACCCAAACAGATGACGCCTTCTGTGGCTTGACAGGGTGATCCCCTTCTTGCCGAACTTTCATCTTTTTCTTTCGGTGAGAGTAGTCTTGATCAATCACCGAGTCTTGGACTTGACGCCAGACCTTGTAAATTTTAGAGGACAGCCGCTGAGGGGGCTGCTCCGGTTTCGCCCTTGTGATTTTTTCAATAAATGGAGGAGACATTTTTAGCACGGAAGTTGGCGAATTCCCGCGCACCTTGTTAAGTAGTTCAAAGTTGTTCCCAGTTGGAACAGAAGCATCAACTTCCACTGTTGGAGCTGGCGAAGTAAGTCCAGAAGGAGAGCTGCCCCCAGCCTTCCTTACTTGGCACCAGTGACGACGGCGGGCATGGCGAGCGGCCGGGATCACCTCCGCTGTTGGATCAGCTTTTCCATGCCCCTTGTTTCGAGGGGAGGCTGTTATTGGTACTATCCTGTCAAGGACTGTAATACCAAGTTCTTTTGTACTCAATTATCCGTATTTTAATAATACGTCCCCCTAATTTTTCTATTTAATTTATTCCAAATATATTTCCTACCTGTCCTAATTATTTTTCGTTTAATCCGTTGGCTATTAAATTCTCTGACCCAAACCCAACTCAAATCCTTAGCCGACGCAATCTCCTTCTCCACTCTCTATTTCCAAGCCCTGGCTAGGTTCAACACTCAAGCCCAAAACCAATTTCCTTTTTATTTTAAACTAAAACAATTTTTGGGTTTTTATTTATGATGATAAAATTTTGTTATCAATGTATATTGATTGTTATTATTTAATTAGTATTATTCCTTTCTTTAAAATTTGGTTTATATTCTCTCCTCTCTCTCCCCCTCACGTTCTCTCTCTCTCCTTCTCTCCCCCGTTCTCTCTTCTTCTCCCTCAAGTTCTCTCTCTCTCCCCCCCTATCTCCCCCGTTCTCTCTTCTTCTCCCCATGTTCTCTCCCCTCGTTCTATCTCCTCTCTCCCCACGTCTTTCTATCTCTCACCTCTCGGACTCTCTCTATTTTCTATCTCTCTCCCTTCTCTCCCGCTCACTCACCCACCCCCCCAAACACCCGCGGTCCCACTGCACGCCGGACACCGCCTCCACCACCGGCGTTCACCGTCACCAACCTCCTCCAGCGGTGCCTCCTCGACCACCGTCTCGACGGACCTCTGTCTAGCTCCCCTCCTTAACTCCAGCGTCTGCCCGAACTTCCCTTGCCGGCCACCATTACGTCGCCCGTCACCGCAAGCCGCCGCCTTCACTGCCAGAAGCTTCATTGGCTGACCCGATCTGCCACCCTATCAACATCACCACACCCATCTCCCCGCCTCCAGCCGCAGCCCTCCGTGACCGCCGGCCGACTCCCGAGCACCCATCATCGCCAGCGATCCCTGACAGCCTGCAACCGAACCCTCCATCTTTCGCAGCAACCACCCACCACCGCGAGCACCACTACACCACCGAGCACCTTCCCTCTGTGCAACCCCAGAAACCCATCGAGACAAAGTTGAGCCCGATTCCCGACGAACAAAGGACGTTGTCGTCATAGTCGTCGCTGCCGTGCCGTCAATATCGTCGTGTCGTTGCCAACGTCGGAAACAGCCGCAACAATAGGCGGACAATAGCCTAGCACCCTGTTGCTTAAACCCAAGCCAAGCCTAAGCTTATCGCACCCTACGGCATTTCATCGAGCACGCATATCTGTTGCCTTAGCTGCTGCCATTGTCGTCTTTGTCACCGTACAAGCCGTGGCCTCGATCCCTGTAGTCGTTACGGTCGTCAACGCAGTTGCTGTCGCAACACCGCACAAGTCCGTCGCTGTGTGTCACGCCCCGTGCGCAGTCTCCATGCCACCGCAGACCCACTCACATGTCGCGCCCCATGCCCAGTTGCCGTGCCGCACCTATGTCGTGTCGTGCCCACCTCCGGACCAGGTCCCGTGCCGCACCATGCCTGCCTCCATGTCATCACCAGATCCAGCACCGCGTCGTGCCCGTGTCATCATCGGGCCCAGCATCGCGTCGCGCCCGCGTCGTCACCAGACCCAGTTCCGTGTCGCGCCGTGCCACGACCGAGCCAGGACCACGCCCACTGCCACTGCCGGATCATGCCCGCGTCGCCACCACGTCCAGTACCGGGTCACCGCGCACCGCGCGCCCGTATCCAGCATCGCGCCATCCCGTGTGTCGGGGCAAACCCTGCAGCGGCGTCGCTTCCATATCAAGCGACCGAGGTGTTCCTCTCCGAACGGTGGCGCACAGGACCGCGATGTCCTGATGCTGAGATTCGGGGCAGATGCTATTTGGTTTTATCCGTCCACCTCTCCGAAGATGCCAAATTGATTTATGGCACCGTGTATCGGTGGTTTAGACGAATGCGGCCGATGTAGCAGACTTCGTCAGATTCCCCCTCGCTTGAGGGGTTTTTGATTGTGGGGACGCTCTTCCCTGCAGGCGCAAGCCCCTACAGTTAATTACGCTACCGCATCGCGGTAATAACTTTCTCCTTCTCCAGAATTTCACTTCGTGTCGTGTGTGTTTGTTTTGTTTGTGGTTGCCCGTGGATTGTATACGGAGACTGAGTAATGCCGTCGCCCGTAGGACGTGGATTAGTCCAAATCCGTATTTATTTAGATTTGGGTTTGGTGTTTTTAGTTTAAGGATGTATTAGTCGCGTTGCGGCTAAGATCAACTTAAACGTTCGTCAAGGATACGTTAGTCCTGTTTAGGACTAAGATCAACTTGACGTGATGATCGATTTAAGATCTGGCCGTCGGGACTCGTCACCTCTCTGACGTCGTTGAAGGATTACAACGACAGGTGTCAGAGGAGTTCAGAGATGTACCCTTGAACCAAAGTTGATTTGGGGTTTTATCATTCATTTAAATGTCTAAGGATGCGTTAGCCGTATCTGGGGCTAAGATCAACTTACGGGGCCGTTTAGATCCGGCAAAAGAGCATTTGGAGGCTCTATTGTTCCAGTTTAGGGACGTAGTGGTCCATTTTCCATTTTAGGGACGTGATGGTCCATCGCCAGTTTAGGGACGTGGTAGTCCATATTCCAGTTTAGGGACGTGATAGTCCATATTCCAGTTTAGGGACGTGGTGGTCGGATATTAGTTTAAGGACGTCTCGGTCCGACATTAGTTTAAGGACGTCTCGGTCCGACATTAGTTTAAGGACGTTTCGGTCCGATATTAGTTTAGGGACATTTCGGTCCGACATTAGTTTAATGACGTTTCGGTCCGACATTAGTTTAAGGACGTTTCGGTCCAATATTAGTTTAGGGACGTTTCGGTCCGATATTAGTTTAGGAACGTTTCGGTCCGATATTAGTTTAGGGACGTTTCGGTCCAATATTCATGTATGTGGTCGTCAGGACCCGTCACCTCTCCGACGTCGTTGAAGGATTACAACGATAGGTGTCAGAGGAGTTCAGAGATGTACCCTTGAACCAGATATAGATTGATTTAAGAGAGCAATCTTTGCTCAACCGATTTAATTTAAGGACTTACGGCCAAAATTGGGCTAAGTCCAGTTGAAAATGTTCAACACCCTTATTTATTTTTGGTCTATTAGACCTGTGCTAGGGCTTTTCCCCCCACTTAAATAATGCATTGCATTACTTCAGGCCATTTATGCCTATTTCGACTGGGCTCTGCCCTTTTTATTGTGATGCAGATCATTTGTTTTGGTCCATTGGACCTTTCAATTGTGCTCTGCCCTTTCAAACAATGCACAACATTTTATTTATTAGGCCTGTTAAGCCTTTTAATTGGGCCTGGACTTTCAGGAAGTGAAATGCCTTGCATTTATCAGGCGCTTTGCGCCGATCATTGAGCGCAAGCGCTTGTGGTGAGGACACGTGGCACGTTCTGGTGAGCGCAAGCGGACTAGCGCAGTGCGCTGCGCGAGTGCGCTGCGCTGTTGCGTAGTTGACACGTGGCACGTTCTGGTGAGCGTAAGCGCACTAGCGCAGTGCGCTGCGCGAGTGCGCTGCGCTGTTGCGCTGCGCTGTTGCGCTGCTGACACGTGGCACGTTCCGGTGAGCGCAAGCGCACTAGCGCAGTGCGCTGCGCGAGTGCGGTGCGCTGTTGCGCTGCTGACACGTGGCACGTTCTGGTGAGTTGCACCAATTCCAGAGAGCAAAGCTCTATTTCAAGAGCGCTTAGCGCAAGTGGTTCTATAGCTGACACGTGGCGCTCTCTTAAGAGCACAACGACGCAGTTTGTAAGTGCAGAGCACTAAGAATCTTTTAGATTCAAAAAAAACAAAAGTGCAAAGCACTGTTTAATTTCTTGATCTAAATTTAGATCAAAGAAAAATAATAAATTTTTCTTCTTTTTTGTTTCAAGAACCAGAGGTTCATAAAAGTGCAAAGCACTATTTTTCTTTATTTTGTTTCTTCTTGTTTTAAAGAACCAGAGGTTCATAAAAGTGCAAAGCACTGTTTTTCTTTATGTAAAGATCATTGATCTTGTTTTTAGATCCATGATCTATTAGAAGAAATTTCTTCTATTTTATGAAGGCTCTTTACCTTTTCCTTGGAATTTTCTCAGGGTTCTCTCTGTTTGAAGCTCTTAACCTTTTTTTTTATAGAAAATCTTCCTCCCTTTGAATTGAGGTTTAGGGTCCTTTTTATAGTGCCCATAAATTAGTTAAATTTGTTAAAGAGATCTTTCTCTGAGTGATTTGGGGAATTTTCCCCACCGTTGGATCTTTGATCCAAGGGCTTCTGCTTTGCAGAAGAAAATCTTCTTGTTTTAACAAGAACAGAAAAGATTTCTTAGAAATTTAATTCTGTTTGGCGCAGATGCTCCAGCGTGTAACACGTGTCGCGCAGCGCAGAGCGCAGCGCAACTGCGCTAGCGCATCTGCGCTGACACGTGTCGCGCAGCGCAGAGCGCAGCGCAGCTGCGCTAGCGCATCTGCGCTGACACGTGTCGTGCAGCGCAGTGTTTGCGCAGCTGAAGCGTTGCTTCATTAAAATAGAGCTTTGCTCTGATTGGGCGCTCTTTCTTGGGCCCTGCGCTGACGTATCAGCGCCGGACACGTGGCGCGTTGCGCCCGGGATTTGAAGCGTTGCTTCAAAATTTGAATTTTGAATTTCCAGCAGAGCTTTGCTCTGATTGGGGGAAACAAATGCCTCCCCACCGTTGCGCTCACGTGGCGCGCACGTGAGTGCAGCGGTGGCAAGCCCCTGACCGTTGGATCAAGGGGTGAGCTGAAGGGGCGCAAACGCATTATAAATAGGACCTATGGCCCTTTAGAAAACTTCACCATTTTCTAGATTTTGATTTCAGAGCTTTGCTCTTGCTTAGAACTTCAGAGCTTTGCTCGTTTCCACAGTTAGAACACTTTTTAGGTAAAATTAATTTAAATCAATCTTAATCAAAAGAGCTTTGCTCTTATAGATCTTTTGATCTAAAGAAATTCCCTTTGGGGTTTCACCAACAGAGCTTTGCTCTCATGAATCCATAGATCTATAGAGATCTTGTTCATGGGTTTTAACCCATGAGCAGAGCTTTGCTCATGGATCCAAAAATAGATCTTTTTGATCTAAAAACGAAGAACTTCTAAAAGCCTTCAAAAGATTTTAATTTCTTTAAGAGTTTTAAATAAATTTTCTCATCATCATCGCAGAGCTAGGCTCTTTTAAGGAATCTTATTCCCCTGAGACCAGAGTTTGACAAGTGTCACTCTATGACAGAGCTTTGCTCTGAAAGAGAAGATTTTCTCCTTGTCTCTAGGGATTTTTTTTTATTAATGGGAATGTTTTCCTGGGGATCAACTGACAATCTCATCCAATGATGAGGTTGTCTTGTTAACTGACGTATTGTCATCCAGATTTTGTGGGTCCCCCTTTGGTCCCCTACTCACTGCACTGCTGCGTGGTGTCATTAATTAAGTTACATTTAATCTAATTTAATTAATGCATTTTTTTAGACGCCAAACGTTGGAATTGCAACACCAACGGCTGAATTTGTTCTTTTGCAGCGATCATGTCTGAAGACACTTCATTCCCGTTCGTCCGCTCGGAGGAGGGATTTCCCGAGGCGCCCTTGGACCGTGAAGCCCTAACCATGATTAGAGAGTACGACCCAGAGCACAAGAAACTCCACCTTTGGGGGTCTTGGTATAACCAGATTATTATGGGTCGACGCAGCTTCACATGCGCAGTGCTGTCTGAGCCCATCACGACAATTCACTACGCTACCCCGCCTTCAGTGCAGTATGCCGTGGAGATGATAGACTGGACCGCGAACAGCTTTCTTCATCCCGCTATGGATGCGGTTCCGGTTCAGCATCCTATGGTTTTGAATATCCTAGGACGCCGTATCTGTCAGGGGGAAGCACGACCCTGGGGGCAATCATATAACCTTGGTTTGATTCCCCGTCACCCGATTGGCTATCTGCCGTGGGCCCGGTACATCGTGTCGACGAAGAAGTCGCAGTTGATAAGACTAGGACTGTACACCGCGGTCTACGTCTC
Source organism: Agapanthus africanus (assembly GCA_030015575.1). Taxonomy (NCBI): domain Eukaryota; kingdom Viridiplantae; phylum Streptophyta; class Magnoliopsida; order Asparagales; family Amaryllidaceae; genus Agapanthus; species Agapanthus africanus. Next base: position 727,489,526 of record CM057339.1, read on the forward strand.
TCTCTTTCAATATCCTACGCTTCCCACCTGGTGGTTCAAGGCTTTCTTGGAGCAATGGAATATTCCCACCCACACTTTCCTTGCCATGGATCGGGAAGTGTCTATCTCTTTGGAGGAATTCGCGGAGGTATCCGGCCTACCGGTCATGGGAGAACATTATGAGGAGCTGCTCCCGACAGATGTGTATATCTTTGGCGCCAGGCCAGTGGTAAGGGGGGTCACGCCGGAGAATGCCGTTCAACACCAATTCCCGAGCTTGATTAAGGTGTTGAACATTTATGAATCTCTCTTTATTGAACGCGGGAGCCGCGGAGTTAATTTTGAGGATTTCATTGCTCAGTTCCTCCATCCAAACGTCCTCTCTGCAGAAACTGCCAAGTTTGCCACCCTTGAGGACCCTTTCGGTCTAGGTTTGGATAACCTGCCAGCGAGAGACATAGACCAAAAGGACTTTTTTCTTCCTAACTCCCCAACCATGTCCTTTGCAGAAATTGCGGCTTCCGGAATGGATGAGGAGGCTTTTATCTTAGGGTTTCTTGGACTGTGGCTGAGTTGGTTCGCGATCCCAATGCACTCTCATCGCATGCGGCCTTCTGTTTTTTATCCAGCCCACTGAATGGTCATAGGGGTAAATGTGGCTGTGGGGATCGCTGGCTTGGCGCACCTATATCATGGCCTTAGCCGAGCAGCAGATGCCAATGAGCCCGGGGTACTGCACATGGTCTTCCCGATGCACTACTTTGCATCGTGGCTCGAGCTACACACGGCGGGTGTCTTCGGCATGCATAAAAGGCCTTCATTCTTTGACAAGTGCGGTTTTCCTCGCATTATACAGTTGATTGGCTCATCAATCGTGACCCCTTCACCACGGGACGCCAGGGGTTTACTGCTTCGCCCTCACACCGTTGGAGTCGGAATGTCCTTTATTGATAAGGTATTAACCATTGGAAAAGCGTCCACCACTGCGGTGCGACCATTACAGGACTCCTTCAAGGATAGAGCTTCAGTGTTAATGGCCCGGGAGATCCTCCATTTGTATTCTATTAGACCGGGTTTCCTAGTCTTCAGGCAGGGCGGTGCTGCAGTCTTTATGAGATATAACCCGCATCGTTTTGCCCGACAACTAGGTTACGATCAAGGGGTACCCTTAGAAGCTTTCTTACTGGAACCCGCTGTCGATGAAGAAGGGATGGAGAACGCGTTACATCACTTCATACGCCTGAACACAGGTTCTCGTTTTTTCATCAGCACGCCGGCCTGTGCTCCACGACTCCTTAATGTATATAAAGAGTGGTACAATCATGCGACGGGGGCTGTTATAAAGGAAGAGAGGCAAGTATTGATCGACCGAAAAGAAGTACCCCCCGGCACTAATCGTAACGCTCCCTTAGCGCCAAGGATCCTGGTGACTCCTCCTCTAAAAGATGCCGGGGGCAGACCATCACGTGCGCAAAGTCCTCCACGTGAGCTGCCGCTCCCTGATATCGCAGATGCACCTCCCGTACCCTGTGCTCCAGTGGAGACAGTGGTTGTATCCTCGCCGGAGTCTGGCGTGGGTGCGGACATCGGGACCCGTCGTCCCAAAGTGGCTACTAAGCGGAAGTCAATCCCCCGCGAGCCTAGGGTCGGAGGGCAAAAGAAAAAGAAGTCGCTCTTTGCTGCGGACGTCGTGTTCGGCCAGGAACCCCATGCTCCCTATGCTGAAGGTCTGCTCGAATATGGGACTAACGCAGGATTAGTGATGCCGCCGCCGGACGATACAGACTTGGAGGCTGCTCTCAAAGCTTCGGCATGGTTGGCGAGGCGCGACGCGTGGTTAGCTAAGCTTGCGCAGTCAGGTAACTACTGGTCACATTTTCCTTATTACAACATATCTCCCTTATCGCCCTTGATTAACGCTTTTCTCCTTTCTTTCGACAGGCATCACTGACGAAGAAGCCATTGCCGCTTCTTTGAAGACTTTCCAAGAGGAGGAACGTCTTAGAGCGTCTATGGGCCTTAGTAAGTTTTAATTCATCAAGTCTCCATCTCCCTTGTGTTATGGTCGATCTAACCTCTCTCTTTTTATTGCAGAAACCTCAATGCCGTTCCCACCAAGCGACACAAATGTTCCGCCAGCCGCCGATATTCCTGCTTCCTCTGGGCCACCGCAGGAGGTTCATCTTGAAGAGCCGATGAGAGATGCCTTAAAGGCTCTGGAGGCATCCCTGAACGAGGATGACGACGCCTTGAAGGAGGCGTCGCAAAGGTCTATCGCGACAGCCCGGGAGGAAAGGAAGAGGCTGAGGCGTGAGGCGAAGGCACGCAGGGCTGCCTTGGCTATGGGAGCGGGTCCCAGCACTGCCCCTCGTGCTGATACTCCATCTAAAGAGGCCTCTGTAGCCCTATCCACTGCCCGCAGAGAGGTGGCGCGCGCAGTTCGGAGAGCAAACGGTAAATCCGCTTCAGGTAATATTTCTCTCAGAGTTTTTGTTATAAGGATTTTAATGTCATTGGTCCTTACATCTCTTATCTTACAGGGCCAAGCCCGATCGAGGGGGAGGCGGAAACCGTTGATCCCAAAGAAACAGAGGAGGCGGTACCTGCCGAACTCGAGCCGACGGTGGGCAACGTCGTTGTGGCTTTGGAGCCTGAGGTGGAGGTCGAGGGGCCTACCGCCGAGAAGGTCATTGATGCCGAACCTGAAGTGGTGGCAGATGATATGATCATTATAACTGAGTCCAGGGTGGTGGCGGATGAGGCGCTTGAGGCCGGCGATCCCCGGCGACGGTGGACGATACAACCGCAACTACTGAACCTGAGAGAGTAGTGAGTGAGGTGGCCATGATTCCCGAGGACGAGCCAACCGCTCCTTCTCTGGAATTTGGCAATACTCCAATCATAGCCCTTCCTGTCTATGGCCCTCCGCCGTCTCCAGGTCTTGCGAGCACGACGACGGTCCCCATCGAGTCGGGTGACGAGGCCACGGGCGGTGGTCTCATGTCGATAGAGGAGGGAGTCGCCTCCGTTTCAGCCGGGAGCTCCTCAGGTAAACCCCAAGTGGCTGCTTTTCTTTACTTTACAATCTTTTCTGACAAGTTCACCTTTTCGTAATGCAGGTGCAGCCAGTGCCGATGCCCCACTGCTCGAGGGAGCGCCTTCAACGACTGCCTTGGCGGTGGTCACCTCTCAACCCTCTCTCATACCCTCGAAGATGTTGGAACGTATGTGTTTACGATCTATTAATCTTGTTTTCCAGACATATAATTCGTGTACTAAAGTCACACCGTTGTGTTTTCAGGAGTGCTTTTTGATCATGTATATCAGATGTTGCTCCCACACTTTTCCTTCCCATCTGAGCTTGCTTCTTCCTCTGGTGGCGTTGGTGAGTATGATTTCCGTTGACATCCTTCCTCTCTTTTTTCTTATTGATGGAATTACCTCTAACCTCTTTTTCTCATCTCAACTGCAGTGCTACAGATTGAGAGAGGGGATAAAAGATCAGCTGTGCCACCAGCCCTTCCGACCTTACCACCTGTCTCAACTGGTACAATGACCGTCATATTGGTAACTTTCCTCTCTTTATTTTCCGTACTGTTATCTGATCGCGTCCTGTTTCTTTCAGCTGTCGTTCTGGCTTCGGCGTCCTTCGAACCTCGCATCATAATGCCGGCGGGTCCTTACCTGAGGAGTCTGTCTTCAAAAGGCGCCCCGAATAGTCTGCGCATGTTGAGTGATTACGTCAAGGAACTCGACGTTGAAACTCCTACATCTGCCGCAGACTTCGCTATGGTGGTTAACCCGATGCTAGCAATACTCGTGAACTTTCATGATGAGGGCATCATTGCATCCTGGGTTAACCATTGTAAGGAGATCGAGGGTCGCCTATATCAGTTGGAGTCGCTGCGTCCCGCTCCCGAGACCGTGGCTGCCAGTAATCAAAGGACAACGTGGATTGAGCAGAGCGCTCCTTACCTCCGCCATCTTGAACAAAAAGTCATTTCAAGGCATAAGGAGCGTGGTGAGACTTCGAGCAAGTCTGCTCAACTGCATGCTCGGGTGGAGGCCAACGCCGCACGGCTGAAGGTTATCTTTGAGGGCCTTCTGCAATGTCTCTCCGAAGGGTTATCATTGAGGCAAAAACTTGACGTTGTCGAGCGAGCCGCACCCAGCCAGGAAGCAGCCCAGAAGGCGGCGGAGGAGCAGCTTTCATCCTTCTTGCAGCAGCGGGCCCAGGTGGAGGCGGAGGTGGCCGCGGCTGTCACTCGAGAGGAAGCGCTGAAGGAAGTGCGAGAGCAGCTTGTGAACTTACTAAAGACACTTCCTCTTCAGTAGCTATCCATTTTTGTATCGTTTGTACTTATAGATAAAAGAATGTATATATATATTTTTTTATTCTTTGACATAATGTATCCTGTATCCAATCAAGTTTATGAATAAAAGATACACCTTTTTTGTAATGTGTCATTTTTTTTGTCTTTTCCTTCTTTTATTATCAGCATACCACCTTAGCGAACATGGTTGACGGATAGTAGGGCACGCATCTTGACTTTCCTAAGAATCAGCGATGGCTTAGGTCGCAGGTTCAGATCTGCTGCCTAAGACTTTTCAACTCCATAAGCCGTGAGGGTCTCATAGAGACTTTTCTCCCTATGGATCGAGAGGATCTCGTAGGTGGGTTTTCTCCTTAAGAATCGTCAGGATTCCTAAGTGTGGTTTTCTCTTATAAGTCGTAAGGATCCTATAAGAGAATTTTTCCTTCTTACGAGTCGAGAGGACCCACAAGCGGTTGTTTCCCTCCTCGTCGAAATTCGACTTTGGAGAGTGAGACCCGTGAATAGTATGCAAGAGACCATTTTGGATTGGCTTGCAGGGTCCCATTGTTCAGGAAGCAAGTTTTTTAGTCCCTGCTGCCTGAGGCTTCATTTGCATGTTGAGATGAATCGGGAGGCTCTCGTCAAGGAGTGTTTGTATCCGTGAGTCGAGGAATTTGCTAGGGATTATTTATTTCCCAAGCGCCAAGGATTATTTATTTCCTTGGGGTTTGAAACGAGTCGAGGATTCCCACGGAGGCACTGGTGGCTCTGCGGGTCGACGCGGATCAGGAGGCTCTCGTCAAGGAGTGTTTGTATCCGTGAGTCGAGGAGTTTGCTAGGGATTATTTGTTTCCCAAGCGCCAAGGATTATTTGTTTCCTTTGGGTTTGAAATGAGTCGAGGATTCCCACGGGGGCGCTGGTGGCTCTGCGGGTCGACGCGGATCAGGAGGCTCTCGTCAAGGAGTGTTTGTATCCGTGAGTCGAGGAGTTTGCTAGGGATTATTTGTTCCCAAGCGCCAAGGATTATTTGTTTCCTTGGGGTTTGAAATGAGTCGAGGATTTCCACGGAGGCGCTGGTGGCTCGGCGGGTCGACGCGGATCAGGGGGGCTCTCGTCAAGGAGTGTTTGTATCCGTGAGTCGAGGAATTTGCTAGGGATTATTTGTTTCCCAAGCGCCAAGGATTATTTGTTTCCTTGGGGTTTGAAACGAGTCGAGGATTTCCACAGAGGCACTGGTGGCTTGGCGGGTCGACGCGGATCAGGGGGGCTCTCGTCAAGGAGTGTTTGTATCCGTGAGTCGAGGAGTTTGATAAAGATACCGGTTTCTTCGGAGTTGGACTGAACCGCCGAGATTTAGCTTCGTCTTCTGGCGGAGCCTACTGGGAAAGTATGGTTCCCTCTTTGTTTACGCCCTTGGATTGTATACAGGGATCGATGTGATCTTAATTGTAGGGCTAAAGTTTTATCATCATTTTTTTGTTTTATCTCCGCGATGCTCTATCGTTTCAGCTTTTATATCGCGAAGGTTGCGATTGCCCAATCATTTCGGCTATTTTTCACGGTGCCCAATCATTTCGTCTATTTATTTTATTTTTACTCGCTGCTTTTTATTGCGAGTTGCCCAATCATTTCGGCTATTTTGCATGCATACATTTTTACTTGCTGCTTTTTATTGCAAGTTGTCCTATCATTTCGGCTATTTCGTATGCGTGTGCGGCCTATTGGCTTTTCGCCGTAAACCGATTTCGGCATCAGCACCGCTATAACTGGGATATTACCAGGAGCGAATCATCATCTGCCTCTGTCGATGTCGAACAAAGGTGGCTTAGCGACCAGGGTTAGGGTCCTGTCGGTTAAGGCTTTTGACTTCATGAGCCGTAAGGGTTTCACGAAGTTATTTCTCCCTACAAGTCGTGAGGATCTCGTAGGTGTATTTTCTCCTTAGGACTCGTGAGGATTCCTAAGTGTTCGTTTCCTCTGTAAGTCGTAAGGATCATACAGGAGGGTTTTCTCCTCATAAATCGAGAGGATTTACAAGGGTTGTTTACCATGCGAACATATCCCCAGTCACGGATGAGACTTGGTTAGGGAAATGTTTATTCGCGCCCGTGGATTGTATACAAGGGTCAGTATTGAGCCACTTGTAGGGCAATATCGGAAGTTGTGGGGATTGCTTAAGCACAGGTTTAGGTCTCTGTAACTTAAGACTTTCAAATCTTATAAGCCGTGAGGGTCCCATAAGAGAGTTCTCCTCACGAGTTTTGAGGATCTCGCGAGTGTATTTTCTTCCTAGGAATCGTGAGGATCCCTAAGTGTGTTGCTCCCTTGTGAGTCGTAAGGATCTCACGCGGGTGGTTTCTCCTTACAAGGTCGAGGGGACCCTGTAAGTGTCTTTTGACGAGGTTGCGCCCTTTCGAGTTTTCACAAAGACTCGCCGGTAGTCCTGCTGTTTTTACTCACGGAGCCCTTTCGGGTTTTCATCCGTGCCCATTTTGCTTATGGACATACCGTTTTTTTATTCTTTTTATTTTCTTTTTCTCTTTTTTTTTGTTTTTTTTTACGAGGTCGCGCCCTTTCGGGTTTTCACGAACACTCGCCGGTAGCCCTGCTGTTTTTACTCACGGAGCCCTTTCGGGTTTTCATCCATGCCCTTTTTACTTATGGACATACCGTTTTTTTTTATTCTTTTTATTTTCTTTTTTATATTTTTATTTTATTTTTTTTATATCTTGTCAGCCTAAAGATGCTGCGGTAGTAGTTTAAAGACGTTTCGGTCTGCTATTAGTTTAAGGACATTTCGGTCCGACGTTAGTTTAAGGACATTTCGGTCCGTCATGGAGAAGGCCGGCTACTTTTTATAAAGCTTGAGCTTAGGAAGATAGCGAGCAGACATAATCGTCGTCATCTATCATTGACCTAGGCTGTAGCTCATTAAGTGTAGTATTTCTTTAGGAAGCGATCGTTTATCGGCCTGAAAGGCCTTTTACCGTACATGTCCATGAGTAGATAGGTCCCACCCTGGTAAACTTTATCTATGATGTACGGGCCTTCATAGTTCGGCTCGAATTTTCCCCGCTTGGCACGATTGGGGATCATAAGCCTTTTGACTACTAGCACGAGTTCGCCTTGGCGAAATGTCCTCGTTCGGGTCAGTCTTTCATATGAGCGTGTCATCTTTGCTTTGTAGGCTTCTAGATTTTGCTGCGCTATGAGCCGGGTTTCATCAAGGGCGTCAAGCTCCTCAAGCCGAAGGTGAGCATTTTCTTCGTCCGTCAGCTCGTAGTGGACTGCCACTCGTAGAGAGGGTAACTCTATCTCGAGGGGGAGTACTGCTTCTGTACCGAACACCAACGCGTATGGCGTTGTGTTCGTGGCCGTCTTGAATGTAGTTCGATATGCCCAAAGAGCTTCTTGCAGTCTTTCGTGCCAGTCTTTCTTATTTCGGGACACCGTTTTCTTTATGATTTTTGTCAATGTCTTGTTGAAGGCTTCAGCTAGTCCATTGTCTCGCGGGTTATAAACCGAGGAATATCTCCAGTCTATATTATGCTGTTGCGCAAAGCGACTGATCTTGTGGCTTCTGTAAGCTGGCCCGTTATCGGAGATGATCCGTCGCGGAGTTCCAAATCGATATATGACATGCGTCTTGAAGAAGTGGAGGATATTTTCCGTCTTCACCTCTCTTAACGGTACTGCTTCTGCCCATTTAGAGAAGTAGTCAGTCGTCGCCAAGATGAAACGATGTCCCCTAGAAGATGCTGGTTCGATAGGGCCAACTATGTCAGTCCCCCATATTTCGAATGGCCAGCTAGCCACCGTTGGATGTAGTGGATTTGGGTGCTGGTGGATGAAGTCCCCATGAATTTGACATGAGTGGCATTGCTTCGCATATTCGATGCAATCCTGCATCATCGTGGGCCAGTAGTAGCCCATCCGTTTTATCTTCAACTTCATCTTAGGGCCTGCTTGATGAGAACCGCAGAGTCCGTCGTGAACTTCCTGGACGACTCTTTTCGCTTCGTCAGGTCCTAAGCATCTCAGCCACAAAGAATCAAATGACCTCTTGTACAGAGTATCGTTGACGAAGGTGAAAGACAGGGCTCGTTTCACGAGCTGATGTCTTGTGGACGCTTCTTCAGGCATTCGGTGGGACTTGAAGTAATCTATGAAGATTTCTCTCCAATCCTTGGTATTTTCCCAATCTTTTACTTGCAGGGTTGTCTGCTCGTTCGCTCCTTTTTCTTCGGATGATTCCAGAGATATTTCTGCTGGGGCAAGTACTCGACGGCTTTGTACCATGATTCTAACGTCATCGAGGTTCTTGTCAGCCAATTCTTTAGCAAGTTTGGCTAGTGCGTCCGCTTTGCTGTTTTCCGCGCGCGGTATGCTCTCCAAAGTATAGGAGGGAATTTGGGTTAGCAGTTGTTGCACTTTTTCACCGTATTTTACCAATTCCAGTTTGCATGTTTGGTAATCGCCGTTCACTTGACTGACGACTAGCTAGGAGTCCCCATATATGAGGAGGCTTTCAATTCCCATGTCAATGGCGATCTCGAGGCCTGCTATCAAAGCTTCATATTCAGCTTCATTATTCGTTCTCGGCTCTGTTAAGGAGAAGGCGAAGCGCATTATTCCTCCTTGTGGGGTCACGAAGATAAGGCCTACTCCCGATTTGATCATTGACGTACTTTGTTTGTGCTTTTTCATGGAAGATGCTCCATCGAAATAAAGCTCCCAACGGGTATCACCACCGTCGATTGCGTCAAACGCATGCTTGTCTGGAAAATCGCAATTCAGGGGAGAATCGGCAGGTATCGGGTGCTCAGCAAGGAAGTCGGCTATGGCCTGACCCTTCACTGCCTTGAGGGGTCGATACGTTGTCGAGAACTCCATTAAAAGCAGGGCCCATTTAGCGAGTCGTCCCGTCAATATGGCCTTTGACATTAGATATTTGAGAGGGTCCACCTTTGAAATGAGATGGACTTCATGCGCTAATGCGTAATGTCTAAGCTTTGTTATTGCGAAGATCAACGCCAGGCAGTGTTTTTCAATGGGGGAGTAATTGCTTTCTGCCCCCAGTAGAACTCGACTTAAGTAGTAGAGTGCTCTTTCTTTCCCTTGATCGTTCTCTTATGCCCATAATGCGCCTAAAGAACCTTCGAGGGCGGTCGTATAAAGAATCAGGGGTTTTCCCTTGACCGGAGCAGCCAATACCGGCGGGTTCTGCAAGTATTGCTTGATCTCGTCTAGTGCACTTTGGCACTTTTGATCCCAGACAAACGGGGTTCCCTTCTTCATCAGGTGGCTATAGGGACGGCACTTGCCTGAAAGGTTGGCTATAAATCGCCGTATGTATATGAGCTTCCCTTGGAGAGACCGCAGCTGTTTGAGAGTTCTCGGCGGAGGCATTTCCATGATCGCTTTAATCTTTGACGGATCTATTTCAATACCTCGGTGTCGAATAATGAATCCCAGGAATTTGCCTGAGGAAACTCCAAATGCGCACTTGAGCGGATTCATTTTCAAGTTGTATTGCCGAAGGCGTTGAAATACAGTCTTTAGATGCTCGAGATGTTCCTCGTATGATTTGCTCTTAACCACAAGGTCATCGATATAGCACTCGACGATTTCATGTATAAGGTCGTCGAAAATCTTCGTCATGGCCCTTTGGTAGGTGGCACCGGCGTTCTTTAAACCGAAGGGCATTACCTTGTAACAAAATATCCCCAAAGGAGTCCGGAAAGCTGTATGTTTCTGATCTTCAGGATGCATTTTTATTTGATTATACCCTGATGAGCCGTCCATGAAGGAGAAAATCTCATGCGCGGATGTATTATCTATCATCAGTTCGGTGACTGGTACTGGGAAATCATCTTTCGGGCAGGCTTTGTTGAGATCCCGAAAGTCCACGCATATGCGCACTGTCCCATTTTTCTTCATCACCGGGACGATATTAGAAATCCATTCAGGGTATTGAACTTCCTGGATAAATCCAGAGTCTATCAGCTTTTTGACTTCAGCGTTGATGCTCATTTCGAGCTCGAGCCGCATTCTTCTCAGCGCTTGTTTAACTGGCTTGACACCCGGGGATATCGCCAGTCTATGTACAGCAACTTCTGGATCTAGTCCTGGCATCTCGGAATAGTTCCATGCGAAGCAATCTTTATGCTGTACGAGGACGTCCTTTAACACAGCCACCCTCTCTTCAGACAGCAGCTCACTGACAAATGTCGGTCGCGGATCGTTTACCGTCCCCAACTCAATTTTCTTGAGGTTATCTGCAGTGGTATGTATTCCATCCTCCAGTTCTTTCGGGGCTGGGGGAAATTCTGAGATCACCTCATCATTGCTGTTTTCGAAGCACCAGGGAAGGCTGTCCATGTTCTCGGACTCTTCTTTTAATATTGTTATCATATGACAGGTGCGAATTTTCTTCCAATCCCAATGCGGAGTTGGTTCCGTTCTTGTGTTTTCGGGTTCGTGCTTTTGTGGCGGCGCTACCCTCCAGTTGTCAGACAACGCGAATTTGCTAAGCTGATACTGATCTTCAACCCAATTCTTGAAGGTGAAGCAATCTTCAAGCGGATGCCCTATTACTCGATGGTAAAAGCAATAATTTGGGTTGGAGACTTCGCCTGCTTGCTCAGGGTGTTTGGACTCTGGGAGTGTAAGCATTCGATGTTTTAGAGCAAGATCAAGTATCTTCTTCGTCTTGTTCCGAGGAAATGAATATGCTCGACCCATTTTCTTCATGAGGGCCGGGTCAATAACGCTCGACTCTCGTATGCGTGGTTTCTTAGCTCTGCTTTGTGGTTGTTGAGCGCTTTTTTTTCATTTCGACTTGTTTTTGCTTTCGCGTCGAACCTTTTTTGTAGCAGGTTGACAAGGAGCGGCATTTTCGTCCTTCACGGCCTGTTGGAGAAGGCGTTGCGTCTTGGCTTTCTCATAGATGGCCGTCTCGCGGTTGTGATCATCTCGGACTTTTTGACCAGCTTCCCTTATAAGCCTGTCCATTTGTTCTTCAAATGATGGACCGGGCAATTTTTCATCGGGAACTTTTATTGGCTTAGGATTAGCGTCCTCCCATTGAGTGTCCGCTTCTTCATCGAAGTCATACATGACGTAACAGCCGTTTATTAGCTCTCGTTTCTTTGACCGGATGTACCCAAGCCCTTTTGTTTCCATTCTTCCGTTAGGCAGTTTGCGTTGAGTCCCGGGAACATTCCAGATCTTGTCATAGAATTTGTCCTTTCTAACGGTCTGCGAGAAGGATATCCCCTGGCGTTTCAGCAGTTTCTTCAAACCTTCGGTATAATATCTGGGAAGACGGATAGGCTGAAGCCTGTCGAGCGTGGGATCCGTGCCATGCCAAACTTCTTTTTCCACCTTGTTTTCTCCAGAACGGTAGAATAGGATTGCCTTCTCGCCTTTTCGTCCGGGAGGGATATAAAATGTCTGCAATTCTTCCACACTGTTGGTGTCGAGTGCATCCAGTTCTTTGTAATGTTCAAGCGGCACCATGGTTATCTGCAGACTTCGCTCTTCATCGGCAGAAGCCCGTATTGAAAGCCGAGCAGGGAATACAGCATGAACTTCATCCTCCGAATCACTACCGAAGATCAATAAAGGAACGGATGGTCCCGTCTTGGCAGATTGGGATGGACCCGCATAAATTATATCCTCTTCGTCCTCGGTGTCACTGCCGAAGACAGGGATAGTGGCGTTAGTTTTGTTTTCCGGCTTGTGACACCTTTCCGTGTCTTCGAAACTCGGCAAGAAGTATTTGGCATCTTCATACTTGCGAACTTCATTCACGGAAAACGGATTCAGTTCTCCTGCCACAGTGTACTCGAGACCATCCTTACAATATTTCATACACTGATGTTGTGTAGAAGGGATGATATTGTACTCGTGCAACCACGGTCGACCGAGCAGAGCATTGTAGCACGTCTTGGCATCTATGACATGGAATTTAATATCTGTGACGAGTAGCCCGAAGCGTAACGTCAATATCACAGATCCAAGAGTTTTTGATGATTGGGAGTCGAACCCGGAGATGGTGATCTTATCCCGGGCGAGGTGTTGGACGCTCATGCAAATTTCCTTCAACACCCGCACATTGAGTAGATTAACAGATGATCCGTTATCGACCAAGATTTTACCTATCTTTATGTCATGGCAGTATCCTGAGACATAAAGGGGATGATTGTGTTCGCACGTCCCGAGGAGAAGGTCTTCATCGCCGAAAGCAACGTCGGCCGTGTGCACCTCTTCCAATTCATCCTTCATCTTTTGTTCGGCCAGGAAGGCTTGGAACTGGTCCGGATCTTGTAGGGCCTTAATCAAAGAATCCCTCGCCTCTTTTGATAGTAATAGGGCATCGAGAATGCTGAGTTGTGAGGGTAGCTTTCTCAGATGCGCCAAGACATTGTAATCCACTTTATTCCTCTTTGGCGGGTTCTTGGCGGTTAACTCTTCCGCAACTCGGTCATCCAAGGCGATGTCTCCAGAGACCTTCTCTTTCCCTTTGTCTTTCTTGTTTAAGGGTCCGAGATTCTTTTCAGGTAGCGTCCGATTGCGTAGCTGTATATTCTCGCAAACCTTCGGTCCTTCTTCTTTTCCCGATGTGGATTCTTTAAAGAGGGGGCCAAGCTCTAACTCCTCATCAGAATCGCTCCCAAATATAGGCACTTGTGATCCTCCGGCGTCAATCATGCAACAGCCACCGGTAGTTTTATCAAGCACTTTGATCGTTCTGCTCTGCTCTCGGCGAGCTTTGCGTTTTTCCCGCTTAAATTGTTGCCGGTGAGTAACATATCCTTGCCACCACTTATTGAAAGCTTTGCACTCTTTAGTGGGATGCGACACCTTCTGATGGTACAAGCAATAGGAGGGGTGCATTTCCGATTCACCGGTGATGTTTCCTTCAGAGGATGGTAGCTTCATGCCCATTGATATGGCCTTAGCAAACTTTTTCCTCATCTTGAATTGGCTTTTGTCGGTAGCGGCGGTGTTTCGCTCCAGCAGGATCGTCTCAGCTCTTTCATGAAGTCGCCGACGCTTGGCCCTTTCAAATATAGCCACTTCGCGTTCTCGATCAGCTTTACTTTTCAGTCGAGCTTCGTTAAGGAACGCGTCAATCATTTCGACTGATAGCTCCGGAATTCTTGATTCGGTATCTCCCCCCCAGCGTTTTAGTGCCAGAAGTCTCTTCATCGTTCGTGATCGAATGGGAGATCATATGACAGCTCGCTACATTTTCCTCGGATTCATCCGATGAACTTTCTCCCTCATCTTCCTCTTGAAAGACGTGATTGAGAAACTCTTGGACCGTGATGGGAGTCCGCGCCTTTTGGTTGTATTCATCTAGCGCGTCAATTTGCTTTTGTAAGTCCGTGCGCTTATCGCCAGGCTTCACGGGTTTCTTAGATTTCTTCTTTTTCTTTTTCGAAGATTTTGACGGCTGGTTGCGAGTGTTTGAGCCACCACCATCAGTCTTTGGAGTTGTACGCAGTTTCAACATCCCTCCAATGACCTGCGGTTCCAACGGGTTCTTCCACTTGATTGCTGGACACGCCTGAAGATCGTTTAGCATCCTCTTTGTCTTGGCTGGTAATACAACCTCCCAAGGAGCTTCTTTAATGACGGAGCATGTTGCCCCCGGCGTATTTGTCCCTTTAGCGGTGTGGGGCTGCGGAGGATTCACCTTCCATTTGTCAGATAACGCGAACTTGCCCTGTCGGTACTGGTTTTCAAGCCAATTCTTGAAAACGTAGCAATCTTTGATCGGATGGCCTAGCACTTGATGATAAGGACAGTAGTTGGGCTCGTTGATGTCACTTGGCTGCAGCGGACGTTTTGGATCCGGCAGATTTATGAGTCTGTTGCGCAACGCCAGCTCGAATAACCTCTTCATTTTATCTCGGGGGAAGGAATAAGGACGTCCCATCCTATCCTCAAGGGGTACGTACAGGCGCATATTGTTTGGACGAGCAACCGGCTTCGAGTCGCTCAGTTGTTGTTGAGCATTAGCGACAACGATCGCTTTTCCCTTTCCTTTGTCATTTCGGGAGTCCGGCTTTGGGAGAGGGGGTTTATGGCCCATCTGGTCCATCTGCGCTAGTTTGTCAATCAAAGCCTGGAAGGAAGTCGGCTTGAAGAACATCATAAACTGTGAGATGGTTGCTTGTGGATCAAGGGTTCCAACAAACATTCCCACCGCAGGGGCTTCTTCTATGCGCTGCTCACACTTCGACCATAGATTACGCCACCGTATAGCGTACTGAACCCATGTCTCGCCGGGTTTTACCCTAGCGTTAATCAGTGCCGTCATCGGGGTACGTTCACTGGCACTTGCAAAACGTTGGGTAAACAGCAGCTCCATTTCCGCGAAGGTTTTAATAGAATCATTAGGGAGTTCAGAGTACCACTCGAACGCCGTATCTGATAGACTTCCAACGAACTGGCGGAGCAAAAGCTTGTCATCACCGCCGGTGTTACCGCAAAGTGCCCTGAACTGGGCAACATGCTGATGGGGATTGCCGGTCCCCTTGTAGACATGGAACTTGGGAATTGTGTAACCCGGCGGGTACTTGATTTGGTCATACCAGCCCGGATATGGCCGCCCAGTTTTTACGACATGGCCGGCTGCCTCGGCCGCATGATGAACCCTTATTTGCTGGGCTATGTATTCGTCCAGATCAGTTTTAGAGATTGTATCCTCTTTAGCCGTTGATAGAACGGGCTGAGGATTTGATGTCTCTCCCCTATCATCTCCAAGGACGATCGGGGGTTCTTCAGTCAGGGGATCTTGTTGTATCATCATCCCTATCATGTCCTGGAAGAGGAGGCCCATACGCTGTATGTTGGCCGCTTGCTCAGCAGCCTCTTTGTCCTTCTTTTCCAATATTCGACGAAGGAACTCGGTGTCAGTCTCTTCCTCTTGGCGCTCATCTAAGGACGCTTCAGGGTTTTCTTTTGGCTCTGTAAGTGCGGCCATGGCATTCATCATCTCGTGGAGCTTTTGTTGCTGTTCCTGAGCCTTGGTCACTGACCGGGTGAGCGGTCGGTGACCCGTAGAAGTGCGGCTTTCCTCCTTTCCAGAAGCCATATAAACCGTATGAACTGTTATGCCCTCTGACTTGGGGCGTTTAGGTTCACCGCTTTTAAACTTTGCCACTGTCACGGGAGCTTTCTCTGGCCTTCTTCTTTTGTGGACCATTGAGGTTGAAGGAGCCGTTGAAGTGGGCATCCTAGAAATTGTTGCCCCCTGCTGTTTAATGGGGCGGGCTTTGTCCTTTTCCACCTTTGCCTTTTTCTGGTGATGAAAGTGGTCTGGGTCAATCACGGAGTCTTGAACCCTCCGCCAAACTTTATAAATTTTTGACGACAGCCGTTGAGGGGGCTGTTCCTGCTTTGTCTCCGGAGCTTTCTCCATAGGTGGAGATCTTTTCAATGTAGCAATTGGAGAGTTCTTTCTCACCTTCCTCAGCAATTCAAAGCTGTTCCCAGTTGGAACAGCAGCGTTGACCTCCACCATTGGAGCAGGTGGAGTTAGCCCTGAGGGGGAGTTGCCCCCTGCCTTCCTCACTCGTTGCCAATGGCGACGTCGAGCACGACGAGCCGTTGGGACTGGCTCAGAGATAGAGATGGCTTCTTTTTGCCCCCTGTCTGAATGAGGCACTGCCGGTGTTAACCTTTTAAAAACTGAGGTCGTTCCTTGTGGGGTAATATCCAATCTGTCAAAGACGGATCTTCGTGCAGGGGCAGGAGCAGGAATCATCAGTCTTGAAAAGACTGACTCTTTGGCGGAAGAAGCCGCCTTAACGACTTCCGGAACAGCGGCCGTTGCCCTCTTTGGGATAGCCATTTTAGAGTTCTGATTTAGCCTGGTTAAAACAGATGCTGTTGGTTCGGCAATGGGTGACCCGTTGACAGGGGCCGTCGTGGCAGTGAGCCGGTCGAAGACCGACTTCTTGTTCACCTCTGGCGCAAGTATTGGCATAGAGCAGCTTGTAGGTGGGATCATGGTCCCGAAGAATAAGCCAGTGGTGGCTTGGGTTACCTGGTCTACTGGCAGAGTGAGGAAGGAAACCGCTTGGGGTCCATATGTCACACCTCCCGGTGAGGTGGAGCGTCCGTTGCAGTGGCATTTCGAGCAGTTGGTGCAGTTGAAGGTCATTGAATCTTGAGTTCTGCGCCAGGAAAAAGACCAAATCTTAGTAACTTGAAATCCGAAGGCAACCATTTAACAAACCGCGATTGGTTCGCGAAGACGACACACGAAGTGTGGAGTGGAAAGAGGAAGAGGTCCCACCGGGCGTGCCAGAATCTGTTCCCCTCTGAACGGTGGCGCACAGGACCGCGATGTCCTGACGCTGAGATTCGGAGCAGATGCTATTTGGTTTTATCCGTCCACCTCTCCGAAGATGCCAAATTGATTTATGGCACCGTGTATCGGTGGTTTAGACGGATGCGGCCGATGTAGCAGACTTCGTCAGATTCCCCCTCGCTTGAGGGGTTTTTGATTGTGGGGACGCTCTTCCCTGCAGGCGCAAGCCCCTGCAGTTAATTACGCTACCACATCGCGGTAATAACTTTCTCCTTCTCCAGAATTTCACTTCGTGTCGTGTGTGTTTGTTTTGTTTGTGGTTGCCCGTGGATTGTATACGGAGACTGAGTAATGCCGTCGCCCGTAGGACGTGGATTAGTCCAAATCCGTATTTATTTAGATTTGGGTTTGGTGTTTTTAGTTTAAGGATGCATTAGTCGCGTTGCGGCTAAGATCAACTTAAACGTTCGTCAAGGATACGTTAGTCCTGTTTTGGACTAAGATCAACTTGACGTGATGATCGATTTAATATCTGGCCGTCGGGACTCGTCACCTCTCTGACGTCGTTGAAGGATTACAACGACAGGTGTCAGAGGAGTTCAGAGATGTACCCTTGAACCAAAGTTGATTTGGGGTTTTATCATTCATTTAAATGTCTAAGGATGCGTTAGCCGTATCTGGGGCTAAGATCAACTTAAACGGGACCATTTAGATCCGGCAAAAGAGCATTTGGAGGCTCTATTATTCCAGTTTAGGGACGTAGTGGTCCATTTTCCATTTTAGGGACGTGATAGTCCATCGCCAGTTTAGGGACGTGGTAGTCCATATTCCAGTTTAGGGACGTGATAGTCCATATTCCAGTTTAGGGACGTGGTGGTCCGATATTAGTTTAAGGACGTCTCGGTCCGACATTAGTTTAAGGACGTTTCGGTCCGATATTAGTTTAGGGACGTTTCGGTCCGACATTAGTTTAGGGACGTTTCGGTCCGATATTAGTTTAGGGACATTTCGGTCAGATATTAGTTTAGGGACGTTTCGGTCCAATATTCATGTATGTGGTCGTCGGGACCCGTCACATCTCCGACGTCGTTGAAGGATTACAACGATAGGTGTCAGAGGAGTTCAGAGATGTACCCTTGAACCAGATATAGATTGATTTAAGAGAGCAATCTTTGCTCAACCGATTTAATTTAAGGACTTACGGCCAAAATTGGGCTAAGTCCAGTTGAAAATGTTCAACACCCTTATTTATTTTTGGTCTATTAGACCTGTGCTAGGGCTTTTCCCCCCACTTAAATAATGCATTGCATTACTTCAGGCCATTTATGCCTATTTCGACTGGGCTCTGCCCTTTTTATTGTGATGCAGATCATTTGTTTTGGTCCATTGGACCTTTCAATTGTGCTCTGCCCTTTCAAACAATGCACAACATTTTATTTATTAGGCCTGTTAAGCCTTTTAATTGGGCCTGGCCCTTCAGGAAGTGAAATGCCTTGCATTTATCAGGCGCTTTGCGCCGATCATTGAGCGCAAGCGCTTGTGGTGAGGACACGTGGCACGTTCTGGTGAGCGCAAGCGCACTAGCGCAGTACGCTGCGCGAGTGCGCTGCGCTGTTGCGCTGTTGACACGTGGCACGTTCCGGTGAGCGCAAGCGCACTAGCGCAGTGCGCTGCGTGAGTGCGCTGCGCTGTTACGTTCTGGTGAGCGCAAGTGCGCTGCGCGAGTGCGCTGCGCGAGTGCGCTGCGCGAGTGCGCTGCGCTGTTACGTTCTGGTGAGCGCAAGCGCGCGCAGCGCACTGCGCTGCTGACACGTGGTACGTTCCGGTGAGCGCAAGCGCGCGCAGCGCAGTGCGCTGCGCTGTTGCGCTGCTGACACGTGGCACGTTCCGGTGAGCGCAAGCGCACTAGCGCAGTGCGCTGCGCTGTTGCGCTGCTGACACGTGGCACGTTCCGGTGAGTTGCGCCAATTCCATAGAGCAAAACTCTATTTCAAGAGCGCTTAGCGCAAGTGGTTCTATAGCTGACACGTGGCGCTCTCTTAAGAGCACAACGGCGCAGTTTGTAAGTGCAGAGCACTAAGAATCTTTTAGATTAAAAAAAAAACAGAAGTGCAAAGCACTGTTTAATTTCTTGATCTAAATTTAGATTAAAGAAAAATAATAAATTTTTCTTCTTTTTTGTTTCAAGAACCAGAGGTTCATAAAAGTGCAAAGCACTATTTTTCTTTATTTTGTTTCTTCTTGTTTTAAAGAACCAGAGGTTCATAAAAGTGCAAAGCACTGTTTTTCTTTATGTAAAGATCATTGATCTTGTTTTTAGATCCATGATCTATTAGAAGAAATTTCTTCTATTTTATGAAGGCTCTTTACCTTTTCCTTGGAATTTTCTCAGAGTTCTCTCTGTTTGAAGCTCTTAACCTTTTTTTTTTTAGAAAATCTTCCTCCCTTTGAATTGAGGTTTAGGGTCCTTTTTATAGTGCCCATAAATTAGTTAAATTTGTTAAAGAGATCTTTCTCTGAGTGATTTGGAGAATTTTCCCCACCGTTGGATCTTTGATCCAAGAGCTTCTGCTTTGCAGAAGAAAATCTTCTTGTTTTAACAAGAACAGAAAAGATTTCTTAGAAATTTAATTCTGTTTGGCGCAGATGCCCCAGCGCGTGACACGTGTCGCGCAGCGCAGAGCGCAGCGCAACTGCGCTAGCGCATCTGCGCTGACACGTGTCGCGCAGCGCAGAGCGCAGCGCAACTGCGCTAGCGCATCTGCGCTGACACGTGTCGCGCAGCGCAGTGCTTGCGCAGCTGAAGCGTTGCTTCATTAAAATAGAGCTTTGCTCTGATTGGGCGCGCCTTCTTGGGCGCTGCGCTGACGTATCAGCGCCGGACACGTGGCGCGTTGCGTCCGGGATTTGAAGCGTTGCTTCAAAATTTGAATTTTGAATTTCCAGCAGAGCTTTGCTCTGATTGGGGGAAACACGAGGCAAGTGATTTTCACTTTCTTTACATGCTATCAATGTTATACACATAATTATTTAAATCTTTGCATAACCAAAGTTTCGATCACCATACGTATAAATAAGTGTTTGATGCGAAACTATATGTGAGAACCTGTAGTTAAACAACGGAACTTGTGATCTTTAGACCCGTCTACTATTTACCCCTGTGCAGTAGAAATTTAGTGGAAAACCGCGGTCGTTTCAATTATGTAATGCTGCTACCGATAGTTGGTGCGAAACCTGAATTTCCTGAACATGCTAGACCGTCAAATTCATATTAAATCTTTTACAAGTTAGTTTTTGGCGTTCCAAGGCTCGTATCGAAGCCAACGGAATAATATACAGAACCTATAATTGATATTTAAAGTTGAACTAGTTATGATAGAGAAAACTGCAGGGGATTACGATTCTGGACTGCAGTCCAGAATGAAAATCCCGGTTAACCCCTGTTTCTAAACCCCTGTATATCTCTGTTCATATAAGAGAATGCGCAGAACCCTATATCATTACGTAGAGAATTAAATTATCTTTCTTCCTCCGCTGGTCTCACTAGATTACTCAACCGTTTGATATTTTTAACTCATTTTATAATGTCAATACGTCTTGCTGAATTCTGCAGAGGCAGATTTTACACATCGAACATAACCTGTCCATAACTCCCTGTCGACATAACATATTACTGATCCGCCAATTGAGGTGGAAACCTAACTGATGTCCCTAAATATTGTTCAACTATAGCATTGCCTAAATACGATCCCAATTGATATTAAAATGCGTTACGAAACGGAATTCCGATTCTGAAACCGGATTTCCAGCAGTGAACGCTTAAAATGAAATGGCCATATAGTGATTCTGAAACCCGATTAACGTGAAACCAATTTTTCTGGATAGATAATTAATCACACTGTTTACTCTCTTTTCATTGTTTCGCTAAATTTTGTATGTATGATTTAGGATAAATTATACAAGTGGTAGGACACATACTGATGATATCTTAATCATGCCTTAATTACCGCATTCTCATCACATTATATGTATGTCATTGCATTGGTAACCTAGTGATCATGTGCATTCTCATCACATTATCTTAATCATGCCTTAATTACTGCATTCCCAGTGTTAGGTATTAGTGTTTGATTGTGGCAAGTACGTAAGTGTTTAAGCATGAATGGATAAGTGAAAGTGACACGTACTTGTACACAATCAGTGGACCCTATTGATTCATTGCATTGTCGACGTCTGTGGGACGTGTATAAGTGTGACTATAATTGGCATGAGACAATTATGGAAGCACTTGTATGGGTGTCACAGGTAAGGCACCAAACACTGTCCATTTATCTTGGGTATCAGTCGAGACATGCTTGATGAAGACCCTGTCTTCAGTTCTCGCGTAGACTCGTCATGGACCGACTGGTATTTGAGTTTGTTGTTGGCATTTGATGTAGACCACGGGGTGTGGGGTAGTTTGAGTGTGAGTTCAACAGAATCTCGGGAGTCCCATGCCGGCACATATGGAGATATATGGAGATATATTGGGATATTACTTATTATTAGCGAGCGACTCGGGCCCGTGTTCCCTTGCCCTTGGGTGGGGGATACTCACGAGTGGTTGACTCTTACACTTGGACTGACAATAGGCTTAGTGACCTATGCAGCGAGACTTATAGACTGATAGGGTTAGTGACATTGACATGCATTGTTTACTGATTTAACAACCTGCTATACTGTCTACCGCGTCACTGCTTACCTGCTCTATTAGCTACCTGTATTGGCTGCTTCATGTTCACGTCATTATTCCTTGATTACTGTTTCATATTCATTATTATTGCACGAGTTCCTATTTATATCTATATTTATATATATTGCTATCGTTTCGCTCTGACGACCTGAGTATGCATGCTCAGAGTGAGAAGTGGATCTAGCTTGGACCAGGACCTGACGTACCTCAAGGACTTCGCGGACATCTTGATCAGCTACCCAGAGCTATACTCTCTTGATCTCCATTTAGTTAGTTCTTTTGTATTCGTTTTGATTTAGTTACTGCATTTCTTATTACCTGTGCACTGTTTACTGATTACCACGTAAAGCTAGAAGCCGAAGTGTGACTACGGAGAGATATTTTCTCGACCGTAGGAGCATGGCTGGCCTTGTCAACCCCTCGTATTCTATATTTTGCGAAGCGGAGCGTGACATGGTTTTGTTGGTATCAGAGCCAGGTTTTGCTTCGATTGGGATTGCAATTTCCGTGTAGTGCTTAACAATCTAAGACATCCTTCGGTCTAGATTGTAAACTTGCCATTCTTGATCTTGATTCACATAATGTATTCTGCTATACATATTGATCCATTCGCTAGAGTTTTGGGTGACTTAGTAGAGTTACGTGATTGTAATTATGAACTGCAGCATAGTTACAATACTATACTCTATTGAGTGACCTGGAATTCTACATTAGATTTCCGCTCGATTGAGTTTCACCTCACCCGATATCCTTGTTTCATTGTCTATTCTATATCTTGTTCTGATTTTTACTCCTTGTACCTTATGCCGTCCTAAAATTGTTGTTTCAAGACTATGTCTTCCAACGACTCTTTTTCTATCTCCACTCCCCATAATCAGACCGTCGAGATTATGAATGTACTGCAAGGTTTGAAGGAAGCCCAGAAGCGAACGAACGACCTGTTAGCTGAAGGATTAAGAAAGAAAATGGCTCAAGCGCCAGCGGAAGCCTCCAATCGTAAAGGAATCCCTGTTAAACGAGGAAAAGACGTGAAGATGAAGCGCCCATTTGTTCCTCAGCAACAGAAGCAACGGAGAACTCAACGTTGTGGATACTGTAAGAGATCAGGACACCTTCAGAAAGACTGTCGCAGCGCCAAGGGGCGGTGCTTAATTTGTGGATCCGACGAACATCAGGTCAGTGGTTGCCCTAGAAGGATGGAGCTGCAAGGTGGAGATTCGGTAACGCCCTCCAAATCTGATTGAACGACTTGGTTGTTTTTGTAGTTAAATTTCGAGGACGGCACTGACCCAGTACAAGATTCAGACTTGCCTTACGAGACTGCAGAGATTAAATATCAACACAGAGTTATCACGTTTTTCCGTTTTCACTAAAGACATTGTCACTCCATTTTAGTAGTTGTTTCCTTTCATTTAAATCTTGTATCAGTTGAACTTCTTAGTTTGAATGCAATAAAGTTATGAATTGTGACTGCCTAATTTTGTTTGACTTACTATATTTAGACCCTAAGCTTAGTCGATACCATGGTTCACCACCGCACCCTGTGACTCTCTTTTCGATTAAGTTGTATCTTGCCGCTACCCCCGTCTGAGATTGTCAAACTCACACTCTTTCTAAACTATATCTCTCCTTAATTTTGAATCTGATTCATCCTTCATCTTTATATCATTCTGGACAGCCCAATTCTTCCTCACTTTCTTCCCATTCGGGTGTTTGCTCACGGAGTCGATCTTCAATATATATATACCGAAATCCATTCTCCGACTGGTTTGTTGTACTTTACCGGTGTTATTTTTTTTTTCCGTTGATATAATTATAATCAGTACGTTTACTATTTTAAAATTTTAGAGTTTTGCCTATTTATAATAAGATAGATTTTCATTATGTGTTAATAAGAATTTTTTTAGTTACTTTCCCGAATTTTTATACTATTTCTAAGTGCTAGAATCGTTTTAATTTACATTATATATTTTATTGTCTAGTGAATTTTCCATACTAATACTTTTGTTGTTTTCGTTGCTATCTCTCTTGTTCTCCGTTTTTTTATGGACACTTTTACCTTATACGTATTCTGAAATTATTTTGTACTTGTTTAAATTGTAATCTCACCAAAGTAGTTTTGATCCTTAGGGCATACCAGCCAATTCTTCATTATTGTATATTATTATTATTATTCTATTCTCTTTGTATTTGTGTATATGGAGCTTATTAGTATTATGTGTTATTTCTTTGAACTTACATAGCATTATTCCTTTTAGCTGCTCTATTTGCTTACATGTAAGTAATTGATTTTACTAATTACTTTTCGCATTACTTTTATATCTTATTATTTATTTTAATTTTGAGGACGAAATTTTCATTTAGGGTGGTATGATGTAATACCCAGTTCTTTTGTACTCAATTATCTGTATTTTAATAATACGTCTCCCTAATTTTTCTATTTAATTTATTCCAAATATATTTTCTACTTGTCCTAATTATTTTTCCTTTAATCCGTTGGCTATTAAATTCTCTGACCCTAACCCAACTCAAATCCTTAGCCGACCCAATCTTCTTTTCCACTCTCTATTTCCAAGCCGTGGCTAGGTTCAACCCTCAAGCCCAAAACCCATTTCCTTTTTATTTTAAACCAAAACAATTTTTGGGTTTTTATTTATGATGATAAAATTTTGTTATCAAAGTATATTGATTGTTATTATTTAATTAGTATTATTCCTTTCTTTAAAATTTGGTTTATATTCTCTCCTCTCTACCCCTCACGTTCTCTCTCTCTCCCCCGTTCTCTCTTCTTCTCCCTCACTTTCTCTCTCTCTCTCTCCCCCTCTCTCCCCCGTTCTCTCTTCTTCTCCCCACGTTCTCTCCCCCCGTTCTATCTCCTCTCTCCCCACGTCTTTCTATCTCTCACCTCTCGGACTCTCTATGTTCTCTATCTCTCTCCCTTCTCTCCCGCTCACTCACCCATCCCCCCAAACACCCGCGGTCCCACTGCACGCCGGACGCCGCCTCTACCACCGGCTTTCACCATCACCAAACTCCTCCAGCGGCGCCTCCTCAACCACCGTCTCGACGGACCTCCGTCCAGCTCCTCTCCTTAACTCCAGCGTCTGCCCGAGCTTCCCTTGCCAGCCACCATTATGGCGCCCGTCGCCACAAGCCGCCGCCTCCACTACCAGGAGCTTCATTGGCAACCCAAGCTGCCACCCCATAAACATCACCACACCCATCTCTCCGCCTCCAGCCGCAGCCCTCCGTGACCGCCGGCCGACTCCCGAGCACCCATCATCGCCAGCGATCCCTGACAGCCCGCAACCGAACCCTCCATCTTTCGCAGCAACCACCCACCACCGCGAGCACCACGACTGTCATAACCTGAAAGAGCACGTGAGTGGCCCTTGA
This sequence comes from Agapanthus africanus, assembly GCA_030015575.1. NCBI lineage: Eukaryota > Viridiplantae > Streptophyta > Magnoliopsida > Asparagales > Amaryllidaceae > Agapanthus > Agapanthus africanus. Next base: position 727,514,281 of record CM057339.1, read on the forward strand.
ACCATATGAAGTCTATAGGACTCCATCTGACCCAAGTAAGCCAAAAGCCTAGAAATCTAAAACCATTTTAAGGAGTAAATAAAGGAAACTGGTTTTTAATAAGTAAAGAAACATGTTTTGAAATCAAGCTTTTAAATAACTAAGCCGAATATGCATTTTTAAAATGTGTAGTCTTTTCTGAAAATTTCGGCAGCGTTTTCTTTGTAAAAACTGGCCCCGAACGGGGTACAACAAGAATAATATATATGAAATGATAAAAAGCATCCCCAAGCGGGAGCTAGCTCTTCGTCAATCGACGGTCACAACCACGCAAGCAATAATAATATACAACGCCAAAGGGCGAGGATCAAAACCCAAAAAGAAACTCAAAACAGCCAGAAAACCGTAATACTACAAGCGCGACTCTAAGGTCAAAATAATACATCACTGTCTCTAAGTCTGAAACAATATACAAGTTTTGGTTGATGGAATTTCTAGATACAATGAATAATACCGAAACAATGGCGGTTCTGATACAAGAGAACCCACCTACCCAAGCAAGTCACCCATGTGTAAGCAGTGTGCTAGATATGCCGCTATGGAATCTGTACGGCAAAAACCTGCAAGAACTGTGGCACAACTGGGGTGAGTTGCCAACTCGTGAATAGAAAATATCTACAAGCAGAGATCGAATGTATGACCCATCCTAGCTCAATACAATCAGATAAACATAAACCTCAATATGAACAAGTCTAAAGCATGCTAAACTGGCAATGTAATCTCTATACATAAGTGTAGTGCCAAGTGCTCGTGCCAATGCCTCAGGTAATAGCATATAATAAATGTGAGGTAAAATCAATCTAATCAAATCTGCATGTACGTGGATCCTGTCCACTCGTCACCCAATGACAATAACCATCATGCACGTAAATATCATCAGCATATGCACGGAAATATGAGGATATAAACCACCCGTTTCCCTCGCGACACGTCAAAATCATGGAACCGGAGTGTCCAGCATCGACACTCGAAAACATCATGAAAACTGTGCCCAGCATCGGCACGAAAATCCTCATATAACGGGCTCCGTCAGTCCGGACCAGCCCACGGGCTCCATCTGCGGAATCGGCCCTCGGCCCCAGCAGTACGCCCATATCCATATATCGAATCTGGTCGGTATCCTCCGGATAACTGCCAGGTCCAACCAATCACCGGTAGGTACTCGCCCACCTCCAGGCTCAATCGGCAAAATCCTTCGATCATCTTGCCGAGGGGAACCATACCGGGTCCACCATGTACCCGCAATCGGCTCGTCCACTCCTTGAATCGGGTTTCACATGTCGCTCTCAGCACCAAGAAAACACATGGTGGACGCACTGAAATATCATAATCAAGGGTAACCGGGTTTTTAAAGCAATGTCATATTCTCTTTTGAAATACCCACGGTTCCTAAATCCAGAAATATCATGGAAATAGCAACTCTCAATGCGTATAATCAGAAAGCATGATGTATATGACATATAAAAGAAATGTAAGCATATCAGTCTGTTATGCAAGAATCATATACCGAATGCAACAGTACTACAGTGTAGTTACATGGCAATTATCGATGATGAAGTGTGTGAGCTGGCAACAAGTGTACGTGGAACATACGCATCATCGATAATGGTGCTGGTGTCCTAGCAGCATGACTGTAATATATAACAATAAACACAAGCAATGCAATGCAAATAGCATGAGTATGCGGAATCGAACAATCAACGCAACAGTAAAGAATCTACCTCAAAAACTATATCAAGCAGCCTTGCCTTTTGAAATAAGACGAATCGGGGTTTTTGGTAAAATAAGGGCTATGGTGTTTTAAAAAAAGATGCTACGTTTGAAAATATTCGTAGAATCCCTTTTTGCCTATCTTTAAAATATCCCCGATTCGTTAGTTTTGAAATAGGTATGACTCGGGTCTAGTCTAACGCCTACTATGCGAACTACGGACCCTACTATCAAGTCAATCGGGAGGGGTATGGAAACCACCTAAATCTGAGTCGATATACAAATATATATACAATAGTCGGTGATCTCGCCTCAATAGTATCACGTACGATACAATATATCATATAACATCCTCGAGTCATGAGTGCGGATCTAACATCAATATAAAGCTCGTACGGTAAATCGTCGTATGGCATCCCAATAGCTGGGTACAGGTCAATATCATATTCATCTCATCACATATCAGGTATCACTACCATCATATCACATAATCTAGGGTACAAGTCTAAGTCTAGTACCATCGATACCATCTATATAAATATGAATGCGGGGTAAAACACATGCCCAAAGGCCCGCTAAAGCCAACATGTCGCATCTCAAATACGAACTCGGTCATATCGCCGAATCTCATGGCCTCGATCAAACATCATCGACTCATCTCAATCCCATGTATCATCCTCAATCCCGTATATGAACACATAGTCCCATACCCATGTAGATATACACACCTCCATATGCGCACAGATAAATGAAAGAATGTATGCAAGTATATATGTACGTGTATGTGTGAGTGCAACCACTACTCTATGGTTTCGCACTATACTACACCAATGCATCATTATCATCAATAATTCCAAACAACGCATAATAAATATATGTGTGTATACGTATTCGTATACATCACCACGGACTGCGGGGGTGCTATACGCCATCCACCCGACTTCTCCCCGTAGATATAAATCTGCTCACCTTGCGTCTTTATCCATCGACGTCACCATGCTTTTGCTTTTCGTCCCGAAGTCTTCATGGGTACCTACACATTAACGTATCGTAAATGCGTATCAAAACCAATTCAAGAATAAAATGGCATACGAAACCCAAAACGATACGCTATGATCTATAGGTGAGAACCTATGGACAACGCTTCCAAAACCATCAACAACCCTCGATATCGTCGTATAAACGCCAAGTAGTCGAATACGCAAACTCAGAATTCACAATACGGAAACACGAATCCAAAACAGCAACATAGGAAATAGGCTCCAGATTTCACCCTAGGTCAAATTAGAAAAATCAATACATGCCGGGGGTCAAGTTTACTGGAGATAAGGCCCTGCACAAAAAACGAGGCAAAACCCTCCTGCTCTGGCCGTAAATTGAGGCCAGAAGGATTAAATCTGCGGCCTGGGGAAAGAGATATGGGCTAGGGTTTTGGGTGTTGGTTCCAGGGTGCCTGCACATCTCTCTTTTAAGTAAATTTTATTTTCTGGTGTCTCGGGTTAAAGCAGATCAATAAAAACAGTGAAAGATTTCCAGTTTTTCCCGATATCGATTCTATAAATCCGTATTCTGGTTCTAGTTTCAGGTTTTGGTCCAATATAACATCATACAAGGGGTTCTAGGGTCACCACAAGCCTCAATTTCACTTTGATTTCAGATCAAACCCTAAACCCTAACTTGATGTTTCACAAATCCACCAAACGACACCATATCGATATGAAACTAGCATAGATGCACAAGGAAATGAAATACTACTCTAAGGTTATAGAATTTACCTCATTTGGTAACTCAAGAACTTTCTTGAGTTGCTCAATGTCCTCTAGATCCACTCTTCCTTAGTCCAATGCGTTCCTCTCGAGCTTGTAAGCATGTTTTGTGAAGAGGGAATGGGGTTTTGAGATGATTTTTGTAGTGTTTTGGGGGATTGAAGATGATGGAGGGAAAGGGAAGAGCAGGAGCAGCAGCAGCTCTAGAGAGGAGGGAGAGAGAAATGTGATGAAGAAATGAGAGGGAATGACTAGGTCAACACCCTCACCTACACTCACTCTCACCATACCTATTTCTTTATTCAAAATCCTTTTCTTTTCCAAAACCTTCTCATTCAAATAGTAGACACAAAGTAAAAGCCATGGTAAGAATAATGTAACACAAGTCCAAAATGATATGTGCATGTTTTGCACAAAAATGCCAAAAATCCGATTAGCGATTTTTAATCGCGATCAGCACTAAATTAGTGTCAAACTAAACATAAAAACTTTAAAATGGCATAATTCCATAAAATACCCTATTTTAGAATTTTCCTTAATTTCCCCCCATTTATTTGTATTTAATTATACCGGAACATTAAAATATTTATTAAAATAATATTAAATTATAAAAATTCCCAAAAATAATATTTTATTATTTGGAAATGTTACAATCTACCCCCCTTAAAGAAATTCGGTCCCCGAATTTAAATTTAAACCCCCAAATACTAAAACATTTTGATACAAATTCCAAGTCGCCGGGGCTCCGAATCATCAATACATATAACATCATAGCGCAATGCATGCGCATGAGCAATGAGCAGATAACTCAAAAGCAAAACTCCGTCAAGCATCCCGCAATCATCGGAGTCATGGTAAGACACAAATGTCAAATCCAAAACAAAACCAATATGATATAAATCAGAACTATACATGTAGACATCCAATTTATACATGTGAATAGCTGATGTAAATGCATGCCAAATATATCCAGGTACTGTCCTCTGACTAGTCCTGCTCAGTACAAAACGAATATCAAATATCATAAAGATGTACTGCTCCAAAAGGAATAAATCCCAAAATGCACATAACACCATCTTGTGCGTCTGGTGCGCACGGAAATCAAAATCCATATATGTGCCATACAGGTGCACAGAACGACATCTAGGTGCAACGGGTGTGCACGAAGTATCTATCATAGGCAACGGGTGTGCCTGACAGCAAAACCAGGTGCATCTGACATGCACGAAGAATCTCGATTTAGTGCATCTGGTGTGCACCCAAAATCGTATCCCAAAACATGCGCCCAACATGCGCGAAAATCCAAATCGGTGCATCCATCGTGCACGAATGAAAATCTAAACCCTGCGCACTCAACATGCACAGAACCACGAAATCCAATAGCAACGCCGAACATGCATAAGTCCAATCAAAAGCACGGAGTGCAAGAATCAATCATCAATATCAGGGTCAAAATCGACGATATAATGCGGCTCATTAAAAAAATCAGGTGTAGCGCGATGGAAAATCTCATAACCGCGTGCATCAGCGTGCACAAATTAAATCAAAACACTAAAAGTGCATGAAAACTATGCTGGAAGCGTAGATCGAATCACCGGCATAAAGTAGGCATGAAATCACAATCAATACCTCAAGAATAATAACTATACGCAAGGTATAAATACCCAGTAAGTGCAACCATGGTGCACAAAATCAAATATCATGGAACTCAGTCATCAAGACTAAATCATGCAAATAGATCGCCCAAAATACCGATATCCAAAGTGACGGATACGTGATAATCAAACCACAAAATCACAAATCATAAATACCGCCGTCGGTATATCCTCCTTCGAAGTCGAGAAGGTGTCGGTACATCCAATGCTAGTGGCGCAAGATATCTACTTGCCTCTTGCTCGCGGCTGGCGTCCTATGTCTCTGGTTCCTTATCTTTCCCGTGGATTACCAATCTCGCAATCCATCGGCTCATCGGCCCGGTCAGGTGTGCTAACGGGAACAATTTCGTTCTGGCACTTCTCTGGTCATCTCTCGGTCAATCCTCACGATCGCTCGTAAAGTAGCACATCTCTGGCGCCGACCTCTGGTCTTCTGAATGCACATCACACATTTTCTCCTGGTGCGAATCTTATTGCAGCAGTGTACTGGAAGGAATCCTGCTCAAGGTCTCTTCTGATCTCGCCTAAGCCAAACTGTATGGAGGCTGGTATTCTGGCGTAATCTTTTCTCGCTCTCTGGACATCTGTGTCCTCAGTACAACATCTACTCGAAAGCTGGTCGCATCCCATCGCCTCTGTATGCATATCCGACCTTTAATCTTAACGGGGAGTAGTAACAGCTCGTCGGCATCTCGGACGAACTTCTTGTCCCGCTTGTTTGTATCATCGTCCATTCCGACGTCGCGTCTCTATCTGCGCACTGCAATGTCCTCGTCTACGGTCCATACGAAGTCCCTCACACGGACTCGAAATCACGAACTCGGTATCTTCATCACTCGGTAGAAGATATCTAGCCGAACACGTCCTCAGCGTGCATATCGCATCTCTGATGTCAGCGGAGTGGAACGTCATCTCGTTGAAATCTCATGCGAACTCTTTACTTCACTCTGCTTCAATGTCGACTGATTCGGACTCGTCTCATCGTGGCTGCATGGACTGTGCTCCAACGGCTATACTCGTATCTGGAGTCTCCCAAGCAAAGCATCCCATCACATGATATCCGAATGATGTCGAAACATTCGATCGACTCGTCAGAACTTCATAATCCCCCAAGAGATCAACATCTTGAGTACAGTTTAATAGTATCGAGTACATTCCACAGCGTCGGTGGTCCAGCCGTAGAAAGGCAAACCCAAGCCTCACCAATGGCACCGCAGAACTGCCGCAAACCCTAAGGTTCAAAGGCTTTCACACGGTCATTAAGTCGAGTTAGGGTTTCATTCTTCTAGAGGGTCCATAGAATCGCTTGCATGTTTTTTCGAATACTTTAAACTTGGAAAATGGGTTCCTGACATTCGATCGTCTCAATCGACTCTCAACGAATCTACGTGAAGTCGTCTCTAGCTGGAATCAATCTACCTGATGACCTCGCCTCGAGGTAAGCAAACGAACCACATGTCCTAGTCATTCATCCTCGGTGACTAGCGACTCACATCATATCTCTAAGTATATGCTCATGCTGCAGTAGCTCCAATCATCCGGGCGATATCTCATCATTCGCAGCAGCAACTGGCTCATTCGTCCGTACGCTGAACAGCGCCTCAATCATCATGAATAAGCGACATATCAATGGTCATCACATCCTGACTGGCCTTTATCATTGGCTCAATCCTCCGGTACCGATCGGTACGCCCGAGAAATCTCGCAAAAGCGATCAGTCCAACGCTCATGGCCGAAAGCACAATAAGACGACGCCTCAACATGCAATCTTATGTCTCTGGAAACACGTCCTGGTCAGTCCTCGTCCACGACGAGCTCATGCTGACGCAACTCGAGCCTTATCTCAATCTGCCCGTGCAATCGTGGCAGCAAAACCATAACCAGTATCGATAAGGATAGATCATAGGAAGGAATATAATACGGTGCAAAGAAATGTACATCCTAAGGTTTCTTAAGCGGAGTGGCGTGTCGTAAGTATGCCGCGGAACATATGTACGATACGTCCCTCTACTCAAACTACCTACTCCATCAACCAAGGGTCATACTATGCGACGAAAGTTCGGGTCTAATACCCCTTCGACTAAGTCTAAGTTCCGTAAGGTCAATCCTAAGTTCCGTATATATATAGACGCCCTAGGCTCCATATAGTCAAACTTAGACTCGAACCAAGGTCAACCTAGCGCTCTGATACCAACTTTGTCACGACGCGAAAGAGCACGTGACTGGCCCTTGAACCATATGAAGTCTATAGGACTCCATCTGACCCAAGTAAGCAAAAAGTCCAGAAATCTAAAACCATTTTAAGGAGTAAATAAAGGAAACTGGTTTTTAATAAGTAAAGAAACATGTTTTGAAATCAAGCTTTTAAATAACTAAGCCGAATATGCATTTTTAAAATGTGTAGTCTTTTCTGAAAATTTCGGCAGAGTTTTCTTTGTAAAAACTGGCCCCGAACGGGGTACAACAAGAATAATATATATGAAATGATAAGGCATCCCCAAGCGGGAGCTAGCTCTTCGTCAATCGACGGTCACAACCACGCAAGCAATAATAATATACAACGCCAAAGGGCGAGGATCAAAACCCAAAAAGAAACTCAAAACAGCCAGAAAACCGTAATACTACAAGCGCGACTCTAAGGTCAAAATAATACATCACTGTCTCTAAGTCTGAAACAATATACAAGTTTTGGTTGATGGAATTTCTAGATACAATGAATAATACCGAAACAATGGCGGTTCTGATACAAGAGAACCCACCTACCTAAGCAAGTCACCCATGTGTAAGCAGTGTGCTAGAAATGCCGCTATGGAATCTGTACGGCAAAAACCTGCAAGAACTGTGGCACAACGGGGGTGATTTGCCAACTCGTGAATAGAAAATATCTACAAGCAGAGATCGAATGTATGACCCATCCTAGGTCAATACAATCAGATAAACATAAACCTCAATATGAACAAGTCTGAAGCATGCTAAACTGGCAATGTAATCTCTATACATAAGTGTAGTGCCAAGTGCTCGTGCCAATGCCTCAGGTAATAGCATATCATAAATGTGAGGTAAAATCAATCTAATCAAATCTGCATGTACGTGGATCCTGTCCACTCGTCACCCAATGACAATAACCATCATGCACGTAAATATCATCAGCATATGCACGGAAATATAAGGATATAAACCACCTGTGTCCCTCGCGACACGTCAAAATCATGGAACCGGAGTGTCCAGCATCGACACTCGAAAACATCATGAAAACTGTGCCCAGCATCGGCACGAAAATCCTCATATAACGGGCTCCGTCAGTCCGGAACAGCCCACGGGCTCCATCTGCGGAATCGGCCCTCGGCCCCAGCAGTACGCCCATATCCATATATCGACTCTGGTCGGTATCCTCCGGATAACCGCCAGGTCCAACCAATCACCGGTAGGTACTCGCCCACCTCCAGGCTCAATCGGCAAAATCCTTCGATCATCTTGCCGAGGGGAACCATATCGGGTCCACCATGTACCCGCAATCGGCTCGTCCACTCCTTGAATCGGGTTTCACATGTCCCTCTCAGCACCGAGAAAACACATGGTGGACGCACTGAAATATCATAATCTAGGGTAACCGGGTTTTTAAAGCAATGTCATATTCTCTTTTGAAATACCCACGGTTCCCAAATCCAGAAATATCATGGAAATCGCAACTCTCAATGCGTATAATCAGAAAGCATGATGTATATGACATGTAAAAGAAATGTAAGCATATCAGTCTGTCATGCAAGAATCATATACCGAATGCAACAGTACTACAGTGTTGTGACATGGCAATTATCGATGATGAAGTGTGTGAGCCGGCAACAAGTGTACGCGGAACATACGCATCATCGATAATGGTGCTGGTGTCCTAGCTGCATGACTGTAATATATAACAATAAACACAAGCAATGTAATGCAAATAGCATGAGTATGCGGAATCGAACAATCAACGCAACAGTAAAGAATCTACCTTAAAAACTATATCAAGCAGCCTTGCCTTTTGAAATAAGACGAATCAGGGTTTTTGGTAAAATAAGGGCAACGGTGTTTTAAAAACAGATGCTACGTTTGAAAATATTCGCAGAATCCCTTTTTGCCTATCTTTAAAATATCCCCGATTCGTTAGTTTTGAAATAGGTATGACTCGGGTCTAGTCTAACGCCTACTATGCGAACTACGGACCCTACTATCAAGTCAATCGGGAGGGGTATGGAAACCACCTAAATCTGAGTCGATATACAAATATATATACAATAGTGGGTGATCTCGCCTCAATAGTATCACGTACGATACGATATATCATATAACATCCTCGAGTCATGAGTGCGGATCTAACATCAATATAAAGCTCGTACGGTAAATCGTCGTATGGCATCCCAATAGCTGGGTACAGGTCAATATCATATTCATCTCATCACATATCAGGTATCACTACCATCATATCACATAATCTAGGGTACAAGTCTAAGTCTAGTACCATCGATACCATCTATATAAATATGAATGCGGGGTAAAACACATGCCCAAAGGCCCGCTAAAGCCAACATGTCGCATCTCAAATACGAACTCGGTCATATCGCCGAATCTCATGGCCTCGATCAAACATCATCGACTCATCTCAATCCCACATATCATCCTCAATCCCGTATATGAACACATAGTCCCTTACCCATGTAGATATACACACCTCCATATGCGCATGGATAAATGAAAGAATGTATGCAAGTATATGTGTACGTGTATGTGTGAGTGCAACCACTACTCTATGGTTTCGCACTATACTACACCAATGCATCATTATCATCAATAATTCCAAACAACGCATAATAAATATATGTGTGTATACATATTCGTATACATCACCACGGACTGCGGGGGTGCTATACGCCATCCACCCGACTTCTCCCCGTAGATATAAATCTGCTCACCTTGTGTCTTTATCCATCGACGTCACCATGCTTTTGCTTTTCGTCCCGAAGTCTTCATGGGTACCTACACATTAACGTATCGCAAATGCGTATCAAAACCAATTCAAGACTAAAACGGCATACGAAACCCAAAACGATACGCTATGATCTATAGGTGAGAACCTATGGACAACGCTTCCAAAACCATCAACAACCCTCGATATCGTCGTATAAACGCCAAGTAGTCGAATACGCAAACTCAGAATTCACAATACGGAAATACGGAAACACGAATCCAAAACAGCAACATAGGAAATAGGCCCCAGATTTCACCCTAGGTCAAATTAGAAAAATCAATACATGCCGGGGGTCAAGTTTACTGGAGATAAGGCCCTGCACAAAAAACGAGGCAAAACCCTCCTACTCTGGCCGTAAATTGCGGCCAGAGCATTAAATCTGCGGCCTGGGGAAAGAGATAGGGGCTAGGGTTTTGGGTGTTGGTTCCAGGGTGCCTGCACATCTCTCTTTTAAGTAAATTTTATTTTCTGGTGTCTCGGGTTAAAGCAGATCAATAAAAACAGTGACAGATTTCCAGTTTTCCCCGATATCGATTCTATAAATCCGTATTCTGGTTCTAGTTTCAGGTTTTGGTCCAATATAACATCATACAAGGGGTTCTAGGGTCACCACAAGCCTCAATTTCACTTTGATTTCAGATCAAACCCTAAACCCTAACTTGATGTTTCACAAATCCACCAAACGACACCTTATCGATATGAAACTAGCATAGATGCACAAGGAAATGAAATACTACTCTAAGGTTATAGAATTTACCTCCTTTGGTAACTCAAGAACTTTCTTGAGTTGCTCAAAGTCCTCTAGATCCACTCTTCCTTAGTCCAATGCGTTCCTCTCGAGCTTGTAAGCATGTTTTGTGAAGAGGGAATGGGGTTTTGAGATGATTTTTGTAGTGTTTTGAGGGATTGAAGATGATGGAGGGAAAGGGAAGAGCAGGAGCAGCAGCAGCTCTAGAGATGAGGGAGAGAGAAATGTGATGAAGAAATGAGAGGGAATGACTAGGTCAACACCCTCACCTACCCTCACTCTCACCATACCTATTTCTTTATTCAAAATCCTTTTCTTTTCCAAAACCTTCTCATTCAAATAGTAGACACAAAGTAAAATCCATGGTAAGAATAATGTAACACAAGTCCAAAATGATATGTGCATGTTTTGCACAAAAATGCCAAAAATCCGATTAGCGATTTTTAATCGCGATCAGCACTAAATTAGTGTCAAACTAAACATAAAAACTTTAAAATGGCATAATTCCATAAAATACCCTATTTTAGAATTTTCCTTAATTTCCCCCCATTTATTTGTATTTAATTATACCGGAACATTAAAATATTCATTAAAATAATATTAAATTATAAAAATTCCCAAAAATAATATTTTATTATTTGGAAATGTTACAATCTACCCCCCTTAAAGAAATTCGGTCCCCGAATTTAAATTTAAACCCCCAAATACTAAAACATTCCGATACAAATTCCAAGTCGCCGGGGCTCCGAATCATCAATACATATAACATCATAGCGCAATGCATGCGCATGAGCAATGAGCAGATAACTCAAAAGCAAAACTCCGTCAAGCATCCCGCAATCATCGGAGTCATGGTAAGACACAAATGTCAAATCCAAAACAAAACCAATATGATATAGATCAGAACTATACATGTAGACATCCAATTTATACATGTGAATAGCTGATGTAAATGCATGCCAAATATATCCAGGTACTGTCCTCTGACTAGTCCTGCTCAGTACAAAACGAATATCAAATATCATAAAGATGTACTGCTCCAAAAGGAATAAATCCCAAAATGCACATAACACCATCTTGTGCGTCTGGTGCGCACGGAAATCAAAATCCATATATGTGCCATACAGGTGCACAGAACGACATCTAGGTGCAACGGGTGTGCACGAAGTATCTATCATAGGCAACGGGTGTGCCTGACAGCAAAACCAGGTGCATCTGACATGCACGAAGAATCTCGATTTAGTGCATCTGGTGTGCACCCAAAATCGTATCCCAAAACATGCGCCCAACATGCGCGAAAATCCAAATCGGTGCATCCATCGTGCACGAATGAAAATCTAAACCCTGCGCACTCAACATGCACAGAACCACGAAATCCAATAGCAACGCCGAACATGCGTAAGTCCAATCAAAAGCACGGAGTGCAAGAATCAATCATCAATATCAGGGTCAAAATCGACGATATAATGCGGCTCATTAAAAAAATCAGGTGTAGCGCGATGGAAAATCTCATAACCGCGTGCATCAGCGTGCACAAATTAAATCAAAACACTAAAAGTGCATGAAAACTATGCTGGAAGCGTAGATCGAATCACCGGCATAAAGTAGGCATGAAATCACAATCAATACCTCAAGAATAATAACTATACGCAAGGTATAAATACCCAGTAAGTGCAACCATGGTGCACAAAATCAAATATCATGGAACTCAGTCATCAAGACTAAATCATGCAAATAGATCGCCCAAAATACCGATATCCAAAGTGACGGATACGTGATAATCAAACCACAAAATCACAAATCATAAATACCGCCGTCGGTATATCCTCCTTCGAAGTCGAGAAGGTGTCGGTACATCCAATGCTAGTGGCGCAAGATATCTACTTGCCACTTGCTCGCGGCTGGCGTCCTATGTCTTTGGTTCCTTATCTTTCCCGTGGATTACCAATCTCGCAATCCATCGGCTCATCGGCCCGGTCAGGTGTGCTAACGGGAACAATTCCGTTCTGGCACTTCTCTGGTCATCTCTCGGTCAATCCTCACGATCGCTCGTAAAGTAGCACATCTCTGGCGCCGACCTCTGGTCTTCTGAATGCACATCACACATTTTCTCCTGGTGCGAATCTTATTGCAGTAGTGTACTGGAAGGAATCCTGCTCAAGGTCTCTTCTGATCTCGCCTAAGCCAAACTGTATGGAGGCTGGTATTCTGGCGTAATCTTTTCTCGCTCTCTGGACATCTGTGTCCTCAGTACAACATCTACTCGAAAGCTGGTCGCATCCCATCGCCTCTGTATGCATATCCGACCTTTAATCTTAACGGGGAGTAGTAACAGCTCGTCGGCATCTCGGACGAACTTCTTGTCCCGCTTGTTTGTATCATCGTCCATTCCGACGTCGCGTCTCTATCTGCGCACTGCAATGTCCTCGTCTACGGTCCATACGAAGTCCCTCACACGGACTCGAAATCACGAACTCGGTATCTTCATCACTCGGTAGAAGATATCTAGCCGAACACGTCCTCAGCGTGCATATCGCATCTCTGATGTCAGCGGAGTGGAACGTCATCTCGTTGAAATCTCATGCGAACTCTTTACTTCACTCTGCTTCAATGTCGACTGATTCGGACTCGTCTCATCGTGGCTGCATGGACTGTGCTCCAACGGCTATACTCGTATCTGGAGTCTCCCAAGCAAAGCATCCCATCACATGATATCAGAATGATGTCGAAACATTCGATCGACTCGTCAGAACTTCATAATCCCCCAAGAGATCAACATCTTGAGTACAGTTTAATAGTATCGAGTACATGCCACAGCGTCGGTGGTCCAGCCGTAGAAGGGCAAACCCAAGCCTCACCAATGGCACCGCGGAACTGCCGCAAACCCTAAGGTTCAAAGGCTTTCACACGGTCATTAAGTCGAGTTAGGGTTTCATTCTTCTAGAGGGTCCATAGAATCGCTTGCATGTTTTTTCGAATACTTTAAACTTGGAAAATGGGTTCCTGACATTCGATCGTCTCAATCGACTCTCAACGAATCTACGTGAAGTCGTCTCTAGCTGGAATCAATCTACCTGATGACCTCGCCTCGAGGTAAGCAAACGAACCACATGTCCTAGTCATTCATCCTCGGTGACTAGCGACTCACATCATATCTCTAAGTATATGCTCATGCTGCAGTAGCTCCAATCATCCGGGCGATATCTCATCATTCGCAGCAGCAACTGGCTCATTCGTCCGTACGCTGAACAGCGCCTCAATCATCATGAATAAGCGACATATCAATGGTCATCACATCCTGACTGACCTTTATCAGTGGCTCAATCCTCCGGTACCGATCGGTACGCCCGAGAAATCTCGCAAAAGCGATCAGTCCAACGCTCATGGCCGAAAGCACAATAAGACGGCGCCTCAACATGCAATCTTATGTCTCTGGAAACACGTCCTGGTCAGTCCTCGTCCACGACGAGCTCATGCTGACGCAACTCGAGCCTTATCTCAATCTGCCCGTGCAATCGTGGCAGCAAAACCATAACCAGTATCGATAAGGATAGATCATAGGAAGGAATATAATACGGTGCAAAGAAATGTACATCCTAAGGTTTCTTAAGCGGAGTGGCGTGTCGTAAGTATGCCGCGGAACATATGTACGGTACGTCCCTCTACTCAAACTACCTACTCTATCAACCAAGGGTCATACTATACGACGAAAGTTCGGGTCTAATACCCCCTCGACTAAGTCTAAGTTCCGTAAGGTCAAGCCTAAGTTCCGTATATATATAGACGCCCTAGGCTCCATATAGTCAAACTTAGACTCGAACCAAGGTCAACCTAGCGCTCTGATACCAACTTTGTCACGACACGAAAGAGCACGTGACTGGCCCTTGAACCATATGAAGTCTATAGGACTCCATCTGACCCAAGTAAGCCAAAAGCCCAGAAATCTAAATCCATTTTAAGGAGTAAATAAAGGAAACTGGTTTTTAATAAGTAAAGAAACATGTTTTGAAATCATGCTTTTAAATAACTAAGCCGAATATGCATTTTTAAAATGTGTAGACTTTTCTGAAAATTTCGGCAGAGTTTTCTTTGTAAAAACTGGCCCCGAACGGGGTACAACAAGAATAATATATATGAAATGATAAAAGGCATCCTCAAGCGGGAGCTAGCTCTTCGTCAATCGACGGTCACAACCACGCAAGCAATAATAATATACAACGCCAAAGGGCGAGGATCAAAACCCAAAAAGAAACTCAAAACAGCCAGAAAACCGTAATACTACAAGCGCGACTCTAAGGTCAAAATAATACATCACTGTCTCTAAGTCTGAAACAATATACAAGTTTTGGTTGATGGAATTTCTAGATACAATGAATAATACCGAAACAATGGCGGTTCTGATACAAGAGAACCCACCTACCCAAGCAAGTCACCCATGTGTAAGCAGTGTGCTAGAAATGCCGCTATGGAATCTGTACGGCAAAAACCTGCAAGAACTGTGGCACAACGGGGGTGAGTTGCCAACTCGTGAATAGAAAATATCTACAAGCAGAGATCGAATGTATGACCCATCCTAGGTCAATACAATCAGATAAACATAAACCTCAATATGAACAAGTCTGAAGCATGCTAAACTGGCAATGTAATCTCTATACATAAGTGTAGTGCCAAGTGCTCGTGCCAATGCCTCAGGTAATAGCATATCATAAATGTGAGGTAAAATCAATCTAATCAAATCTGCATGTACGTGGATCCTGTCCACTCGTCACCCAATGACAATAACCATCATGCACGTAAATATCATCAGCATATGCATGGAAATATGAGGATATAAACCACCTGTGTCCCTCGCGACACGTCAAAATCATGGAACCGGAGTGTCCAGCATCGACACTCGAAAACATCATGAAAACTGTGCCCAGCATCCGCACGAAAATCCTCATATAACGGGCTCCGTCAGTCCGGACCAGCCCACGGGCTCCATCTGCGGAATCGGCCCTCGGCCCCAGCAGTACGCCCATATCCATATATCGACTCTGGTCGGTATCCTACGGATAACCGCCAGGTCCAACCAATCACCGGTAGGTACTCGCCCACCTCCAGGCTCAATCGGCAAAATCCTTCGATCATCTTGCCGAGGGGAACCATACCGGGTCCACCATGTACCCGCAATCGGCTCGTCCACTCCTTGAATCGGGTTTCACATGTCGTTCTCAGCACCGAGAAAACACATGGTGGACGCACTGAAATATCATAATCAAGGGTAACTGGGTTTTTAAAGCAATGTCATATTCTCTTTTGAAATACCCACGGTTCCCAAATCCAGAAATATCATGGAAAGAGCAACTCTCAATGCGTATAATCAGAAAGCATGATGTATATGACATGTAAAAGAAATGTAAGCATATCAGTCTGTCATGCAAGAATCATATACCGAATGCAACAGTACTACAGTGTAGTGACATGGCAATTATCGATGATGAAGTGTGTGAGCCGGCAACAAGTGTACGTGGAACATACGCATCATCGATAATGGTGCTGGTATCCTAGCAGCATGACTGTAATATATAACAATAAACACAAGCAATGCAATGCAAATAGCATGAGTATGCGGAATCGAACAATCAACGCAACAGTAAAGAATCTACCTCAAAAACTATATCAAGCAGCCTTTCCTTTTGAAATAAGACGAATCGGGGTTTTTGGTAAAACAAGGGCTACGGTGTTTTAAGAACAGATGCTACGTTTGAAAATATTCGTAGAATCCCTTTTTGCCTATCTTTAAAATATCCCCGATTCGTTAGTTTTGAAATAGGTATGACTCGGGTCTAGTCTAACGCCTACTCTGCGAACTAAGGACCCTACTATCAAGTCAATCGGGAGGGGTATGGAAACCACCTAAATCTGAGTCGATATACAAATATATATACAATAGTCGGTGATCTCGCCTCAATAGTATCACGTACGATACGATATATCATATAACATCCTCGAGTCATGAGTGCGGATCTAACATCAATATAAAGCTCGTACGGTAAATCATCGTACGACATCCCAATAGCTGGGTACGGGTCAATATCACATTCATCTCATCACATATCAGGTATCACTACCATCATATCACATAATCTAGGGTACAAGTCTAAGTCTAGTACCATCGATACCATCTATATAAATATGAATGCGGGGTAAAACACATGCCCAAAGGCCCGCTAAAGCCAACATGTCGCATCTCAAATACGAACTCGGTCATATCGCCGAATCTCACGGCCTCAATCAAACATCATCGACTCATCTCAATCCTACGTATCATCCTCAATCCTGTATATGAACACATAGTCCCATACCTATGTAGATATACACACCTCCATATGCGCACAGATAAATGAAAGAATGTATGCAAGTATATGTGTACGTGTATGTGTGAGTGCAACCACTACTCTATGGTTTCGCACTATACTACACCAATGCATCATTATCATCAATAATTCCAAACAACGCATAATAAATATATGTGTGTATACGTATTCGTATACATCACCACGGACTGCGGGGGTGCTATACGCCATCCACCCGACTTCTCCCCGTAGATATAAATCTACCCACCTTGTGTCTTTATCCGTCGACGTCACCATGCTTTTGCTTGTCGTCCTGAAGTCTTCATGGGTACCTACACATTAACGTATCGCAAATGCGTATCAAAACCAATTCAAGACTAAAACGGCATACGAAACCCAAAACGATACGCTATGATCTATAGATGAGAACCTATGGACAACGCTTCCAAAACTATCAACAACCCTCGATATCGTCGTATAAACGCCAAGTAGTCGAGTACGCAAACTCAGAATTCACAATACGGAAATACGGAAACACGAATCTAAAACAGCAACATAGGAAATAGGCTCGAGATTTCACCCTAGGTCAAATTAGACAAATCTATACATTTCAGGGGTCAAGTTTACTGGAGATAAGGCCCTGCACAAAAAATGAAGCAAAACCCTCCTGCTCTGGCCGCAAATTGCGGCCAGAAGGATTAAATCTGCGGCCTGGGGAAAGAGATAGGAGCTAGGGTTTTGGGTGTTGGTTCCAGGGTGCCTGCACATCTCTCTGTCATGTCAATTTTATTTTCAGGTGTCTCGGGTTAAAGCAGATCAATAAAAACAGTGACAGATTTCCAGTTTTCCCCGATATCGATTCTATAAATCCGTATTCTGGTTCTAGTTCCAGGTTTTGGTCCAATATAACATCACACAAGGGGTTCTAAGGTCACCACAAGCCTCAATTTCACTTTGATTTAAGATCAAACCCTAAACCCTAACTTGATGTTTCACAAATCCACCAAACGACACCATATCGATATGAAACTAGCATAGATGCACAAGGAAATGAAATACTACTCTAAGGTTATAAAATTTACCTCCTTTGGCAACTCAAGAACTTTCTTGAGTTGCTCAAAGTCCTCTAGATCCACTCTTCCTTAGTCCAATGCGTTCCTCTCGAGCTTGTAAGCATGTTTTATGGAGAGGGAATGGGGTTTTGAGATGATTTTTGTAGTGTTTTGGGGGATTGAAGATGATGGAGGGAAAGGGAAGAGCAGGAGCAGCAGCAGCTCTATAGAGGAGGGAGAGAGAAATGTGATGAAGAAATGAGAGGGAATGGCTAGGTCAACACCCTCACCTACCCTCACTCTCACCATACCTATTTCTTTATTCAAAATCTTTTTCTTTTCCAAAACCTTCTCATTCAAATAGTAGACACAAAGTAAAAGCTATGGTAAGAATAATGTAACACAAGTCCAAAATGATATGTGCATGTTTTGCACAAAAATGCCAAAAATCCGATTAGCAATTTTTAATCGCGATTAGCAGTAAATTAGTGTCAAACTAAACATAAAAACTTTAAAATGGCATAATTCCATAAAATACCCTATTTTAGAATTTTCCTTAATTTTCCCCCTATTTATTTGTATTTAATTATACCGGAATATTAAAATATTCATTAAAATAATATTAAATTATAAAAATTCCCAAAAATAATATTTTATTATTTGGAAATGTTACAACTACACCACCGAGCACCTTCCCTCTGTGCAACCACAGAAACCCATCGAGTCAAAGTCGAGCCCGATTCCCGACGAACAAAGGACGTTGTCTTCCTAGTCGTCGCTGCCGTGCAGTCAACATCGCCGTGTCGTTGCCAACGTCGGAACTGTAGGGTTCCTAGGCACTCTAGTGAGGTCTCACAAGGCATCAACCATGCCAATTTCAAAAATTACCGGTGCCGAGAAACCCTAGAACGGATCGTCGGCTAGATTTCTAGGCGAAAAAGCTAACTAGTTAACACTTAACTATAAGAATACGGAAATACAACCTTTGTAGATCCGGTTCTCCACCTCCATAGCTCCGCAACGAAGTATCCTTGCTGTCCAAATCGAAATCCGGGCTCTTGCGTCGGCTTCATCGGAGAAGAAGCGGGCTAGGTCATCGACGACGTGCCGAAGATGATCTACGTCGAGGCATCGCAAGATCAAGCTCCCACTTCACCAAGTCATGAAACTAGTGAAGAGAACACACTCTACTACTTGGCAAGAGGTAGAGGATGAAGAAATAGGAAGTGGGCAGACTTTAGAATTGGATTTCTCACAAGTTTCATCAATCCACCATTGATGAAGAAAGGTTTCTTCATGAAAGAAGATGAAGAAGAAGAAGCATAATATTATGATAAGTTAATTAGAATAGAAAAGAAAAAGAATCCTTATCATAATATTAACTATAGTTAGGTGTAGAGAAAAGACTAAGGTTAAAAGAATGGTTAGGGTTAAGCTAGAAGACAAAATGGTCATTTGGTCAAAGCTTCATGAAGCTTCATCAAGCTTCATGAAAGAAAGAAAGAATGATAACCATTTTGTTTTCTTTTGTCATTTCATTTTAATCTAAATAAAAAGATAAATGAATGGACAAATAAAAAGAAACCTTAACCATTTACTTAACCTAGGTTTAATTCTTTACACTAACCAATTTTGCATGCATCATCAAACATGATACAATCAAGTGAACAAAAATATATCGCATATACAATGCGCACATCCAAGTGAGAAAATCCATTTAAAGTGAACCAATACTAGTTAATGCAAAGTAATATATCAAATATATAATTATACATTAAATCATTAAATCAACACTTGATTTAACGATCCGGTCATATCGCATATAACCGACTAGTATCCAATGTATCGGCTTATCGAATCAATCCTTGATTCGATAACTAGGTTATATCGCATACAACCATTCGATACATTCATCACGAGAATAGAATACGGTATCACATACACGTATTATTCTCGGTCCCGCATATATCTCATATGCGCTCCTATTTCTTTTCGCTTGAGCCAGAAAACCTCTGTGTAGGACTCTAAAGACTCGTCAATACGCCGGCAGCAGATGATGATCATATCAAACACCCACAAGCCGCAAGCGGTCTGCTAAACGTAACGGCCACCCGGGTATTGAGCGATCAGAAGACCTACGAGCAAGCCCGCTCACACTCCAGTGAATCCAACCAGTAACACTACCGTACAGTTCGGTCTGATCGTCTGATATGTCACATATCTCGCCTAGGGGTGGTAAACGTCAGACCCCAATAGCTCGATAAGTCGTGTCGATATGAGGTCTATAACAATTCGAGAAACTACTGGTAACACTTACCAGTAAATCTCAGCAACCCTGGCCAGGGATTTCGTGTTATAGCCAATCGAACACAGCGCAATATCAACTCCCTATACCGGGAGAGACGAATCCCCTCCTATCGCTCATTGCCTCGATGTGACTCGGGACTGTACCCAAAAACCACCGTTTTGCACGCCCTCTTGGACGTGGTAAGGTGGAAATCAAAGCACAGTGGGAACCACACAAGACTCTATAACGATCTCGGGTCAACAGACTACTCCGTACCAGTGTCACCAGAGAACTGCCATCTGACGTGAGGTATAATACCATCTGGGAGTTCTCGGCGAGTCCGTCCAGTGTACCCAGTCTCTACTGAGCACCCGTATATCATCTCTGATGTCAAACACCAATGGATATGGGATCATCCATCGCCCATCTGTATGGGTCGAGAAGGTACACGCTAGTCTGCTCTGGTATATCGATGCCCCGTCTCGATACACCCACGACTAGGGACTTTGAAGGATGTACTTATGGACTACCCTGTCCCCACTAGTATGATCCGCATCATAGTCCAGGTAGTCAAGTACACATCCTAAGGGCTTTACCAACATGTAATAGAGAGACAATCTGTATACACGTTGAGGTAAAGAGCAACCAGATAGCATACTATCATGTCGAGCAAGAAAGTCCTCCCTATATATGTCCCAGCATCCACTACAATATACATCCCATGTATAGCAATGGCCTCTAGGGCATACATATAACTAACAATCTCCCACTTGCACTAGGGCCATCTGTAGCAGTGGTTGCAGTATCTCATACTCAACCATCCCATAAAAGTCTCTCTCTGGGAATAGGCCTTCATGAGTGGATCCGCTGCGTTATCCTCTAAGTCTGCTCTCCTTTCCTCGATCACCCTGGAGATCAACCATCTCCATGATCAGGTGATACTGCCTTAGAATAAGTCTGGATCACTGATGGGACCGGCGTTCCTTGGCATAAGCCACAACTCCATTGTCTCACAATGGTAGGAACTTAGTTCATCTCATGAACCATTATACACCCAAACAGCCTCTTTGGTAGCATCTTTAGTAGCAATGTATCCTGCCTTTATCGTCTAGTATGTCACGGTATCTAGCTTGGAACTCTTCCAACATACCGTCCCTTTACTGAGGGTAAAAACAATGCCTGCGACTGACATTCAGTCGTCTTTATTACCCTGGAATCCTTCCAGCGATTCTCCCCAGGATCTATTGATATCATCTCACTACAACTAGTGAGAATCCTAACATCCAATTAAATCTATCTCATAGATCTAAAACTCAGGATTTAGGAGGTATCATTTTGATCCTACACGGAGAATCTTTGTGATAAACGGAGATTGATTGAGCGTAGCATAAGAAACTCCTTTCTTATCAAGAGTATGTCATCCACGTACTCTACGAGGATCACCACCATACTCCCCACTACCTTTTTGTTTATACAATGTTCATCTACCATTTTGATGATGTCAAACTCTTTGACTAATCCATCAAAACAGATGTTCCAACTCCGCGATGCCTGCTTTATCCTATAAAGTATCTTGCACACGTTTCCGCTGCTCCCACTGTCTACGAGGCCCTCTGGCTGTGTACTTATAGACGCTCTCTTCTAAATCATCATTTTAGAAGAGCTGTCATGACACCCAACCACCAGATATCGTAGTCATGGTATGTAGCCGTGGCAAGTAGTATCTGGATGGACTTAAGCATAGGTACTGGAAAAGGTTTGATCATTATCCACGCCTGGTCAATGACGAAAACCTTTAACAAGTCTAGCTTTGAAAGTCTCAAATTTTCCATATACACCAAGTAATCTTCTCAAGATATACTTGCTCCTGACGGGGATTTAACCCTTCAGATATAGCAGCCAAAGTCCATACTTTGCTGGTGTACATGGATTCCATCTCAGATCACTAAGCATCCAGCCATTCTTACAGAGTCACACTCCTGATGGCCAGCTCGAAACTGTTTGGGTCATCATCTCATGATGCAATCCTCGCTCCCAC
This sequence comes from Agapanthus africanus, assembly GCA_030015575.1. Classification (NCBI taxonomy): domain Eukaryota; kingdom Viridiplantae; phylum Streptophyta; class Magnoliopsida; order Asparagales; family Amaryllidaceae; genus Agapanthus; species Agapanthus africanus. The sequence continues at coordinate 727,536,919 of CM057339.1, forward strand.
TGTCATAAAGAAACCGAAGTAACTCTCAGGTGGGTGAGGAACCCTACTAGATCGGCGGAGAGGCCGAGGTTCGTTGGAATCTACTGAATCCTTTGGTTCTATCAAATCATCTGCTGCAGTTTGTATAGCTGGAACATTTCCAGTTCTACATAACAGTATTTGCCTCGATCTTGTCCGGATTTTGCTTTTAGACATAGGCCGGACAACCCCAAATCTTAACCAACTTAAGATATGGGCTCTTCCCGTTCCATATCACATATGAAGTGGTAGGCAACTGATTTGATTTAAACCCTATTCAATAGGTATGCAGCTTCATAAGTGCATAACTCCCAAAAGGAAATAGGTTACTCAGTAGTACTCATCATAGAGCACACCTTATCATATAGGGTGTGATTGCTCCGCCCCGATATACCATCGTGCTATGGTGTATACAGAGGAGTAATGCTGAGAGAGAATTTCATTCTCCTTTAGAATAATCCAGGATTTCCGTGCTCAAGTATTCTCCTCCTCGATCACATCAAAGGACGTAATACTTATACCCGTATTTTGGTTCTCTACTTCTAACTTATATTCCGCGAATATCTCAAAAGGTTCGGACTTGTGTTTCAACAGGAACATAGGTCTGAATCTCGAAAGATTATCAGAGAATGTAATGAAGTACAAAGAACCGGTCTTGGCATGTGTAGACAGGGGACCCACATACATCAACATGTATCATCCCAAGAGGTCACTAACTCTTTCTCTGTTTCTAATAAACAGGGCTGAGGTCATCTTATCTTTGTGACATGACTGGCGAGTTTCACAAGATGTAAATTCAAACTGATTTGAATATGCATCTACATGTAACTCCAGCTAGTCGGGTCGCATTGATATGACCTAGTCTACAATACCTCAAGAAGAATTCGTTCATTTCTGAACTCTTCTTCTTGTGTGTGTTCAGTATACTAAGAACTGTAGTTTGATTTAGAACATCAATGCTTTTAGATAACGTGCTTGAACCGATCAACTTTTGATATAGGAAATGTTCAAAACATTATCCAACAATACAAAATTTTATCATTTCTTTACTAATAAAGAGAGTGATATGATTTTGTATATCAGGTTCGGTATCTAATAACATACGTTCAGAATCAATGTATTCTGGTAATACAGGGTGACAGTGACCTACAGACTTGGCTGCAACTCTTGCCCCGTTTTCTGTCTCATGAAACTTATCACCCGTTCTCAGTTTTTCTACCTTTTTGTAGCCCTATGTAACAGATTACATATCTGGGATCCTGATCCGGTATCATATACCAAGGATGCGGAGGATACTGAGAAACAGTTCTGTATAATGAACATACCCGAAGATGATGCATCAGCATGCACTCTCTTCGTTTGGGCGGCACGGGAAATCTGGTATTCCCCAATTTCCTGCTCTGTCTTATAACATTTATAAGTGGGAGCGGGACCAACGTTCCCCAGCTCAGTATAACAAGCGGGTTCGGTCAATAATCCGTATTATTATCTTGATTAAGGCATGATATGGTCGCTACCAGGAGAGAGAGAGAGAAGAAAACACTCAGCGTGCGCTCTGTCAAGAATAGATTGGTTATTATTTTATCTAATCAGGATGGCTCCCACTGCTTATTATCAAATCTTCCTTCAAACCCTAAAAGGAAAGACTAGCCGGGATTAATTACACACTACAGGTTCGCCAATCTTTCAGCCAGACCAGTGTCGGTACTTTGAGGGAGGTCCCCCGTGCTTTCGCACGAACCTAATTAATGTAAACCTCGTTTTCCCAGAGGCGTAACCCCGTTGACACCTTTCTAGACACCTACTTGATCGGCTAATTGTAATGTGTAAAACTCTCCCAGGAGTAACTCTTACTCGCAGCGGGTATCGGGATCCAACTATCTCATAGAAGGTATGCAATCTCATTGCAAATTTCAACACTTGAAATTCCCGATAATATTTTGCCCCGAACGATCTATGACCTTGACAAGGTCAACAAACCATAGACCGCAAGTCAAGTTCAACCCGTCATTTCTTGATTGAATCAAACCCACCCGCACGACCCTTGACAAGGTCAACAAGGCCGCACGACTACCCTAACCCAATCTGCATCATATGCATAAGCAGATAAATACTGGTTAGCTACCGCACACTGCGCCTTGACAAGGTCAACAAACGCAGCACGAATACTAAACAGGACTTATCTGAAATGACGGAGGGCTACGACAGGTTTTTCTGAAAACCTATTGTGTAATGAACTTGATATCGTTGTAGAATCAAATGATTTTTAAATGGAGTGCTTTTGAGGCTTTTCTAGTTTTGCTAAAGGAGTCACTCCCGGTGAGGGGATCGTCGGTCCTTTCCTCGTCGAATGAGGTGCGGGATATATCATATATATTACTGTGCAAAGCAAAAACACTTAAAAGCAATCATAAGACAAACCGAATGTGTAGCATCTGCCAGTCATTGCTAAAGGAGTCACTCCCGGTGAAGGGATCTCGGTCCTTTCCTCATCGAATAAGGTGCAGGATATATCACATATACCGCTGTGCAAAGCAAGAACTGTAGCTACCTGTTTTATTTTGAAATTCGATTCTACAACATTTTAGGTTTCTTTTATTTCATTAATCACATTAATGAAGTCCCATCATTTAAGTACCTAAACATCACAGATAAATACGACGTACACTTATGCCATCCGCATTCGCCTCGATGTCCCCTCGTGCACCGTTAGGTTAGGTAACTAACGGCAGAGCGGGGCAGGGCTAGCACAGGTGTAAAACATAAGTAACGTCTATATAATATATCATATATACTATATACTGTATCTATCACAGAACATCACATGATCACATCACAGATATCGCAGCAGAAGAATCATATGAAATATTGGATATACTAGGACGTCCGTGTTTTGAATACGAGCCAGTATAAAACACGGATTCCACGGTCGTGATGAATAGCCAAACCCACACCCCTAGACCCCTACGAAAGCGGCAAGCAACCCTACCAATTCTAGAGTTAGGAGACCCGGACTCAACTCCTCGAGTTGGTCTCCCACTGGACTCCAGAACCCGGTTACTTGTGCTCCCCTCCTTGGGTCTATCATAGTGCGAAAAAGTAAATAATATACAACGGGTGACAACTTCCGCAACCTGGAAGTGCCCCAATAAAAGAATATTACATACAAGTTTTTACATGAATGAAAATGAAAAACACTCATCTCACATAAAAACCCCCGGCTATTCAAACACGACGATCCAATATAACATATCCAGCAACACATAACATCACATGTCATCAACGTAAGTAGATATGCGCATCCCAATTGTCGTTGACATATAGCAACGAAACCGGCGATATCACATATTACACTTACGGTCACAGAAAAGAAAGTGTAAAACTACAACAGTTGGAATCCGCAACCTGCATAGACATCGCATGCCTAATCAAATGAATTACTTAGACATCGCATGCCTAACAATTATAAACCCCGCATTTTAGTCTCATTATCGAAAACTCTTTTCAATATCAAGTCGGGCAATTCAACAAGATTCCCGACAACCTGATCGAATGCTCGTCGCAAACTTTAGTAGGCGGCCGCACCCCCGATGCCGTCGACGAAGTGCACCAAGGCGGAACACCGCTACCGCGAGCACCCGAACGGATGCTTTCGGCGACGGGGTTCTCCTACAGTCACTTGGTCGGGGCTATGGGGTGTAGCTGTCTATTAAGTTTACCGGCGAATATCCGCGTACGCTACGTGATCGCGACGGACTTTTGATCACATCAAAATTCCGTGGTAACCGATCAAGTGAGACTAAACTGCTACGTTTATAACATTCATTCAGTTATCTCATAACTTCTTGTGAATTCCAATTATTGTATCCCATTCCGGATAAATAGAAAATGTCAAACTTTCCGATCGAACAATCGAACACCCAAGTTTTCCCGATACAGATCAACACATGAAACAAGTCTAAAAACATTCAGTTCGTGCCTCAGTACCAACGGTCCAGCCGTAGAAGGGTCAAGCCAACGCCTCACATGTGGCACGCCGTACTGCCCCAAACCCGAAGGTTCAAAGGGTAGTTCAAGACAGTCACATAATCGAGTTAAGGTTTGTTGTCTTCTAGAGGGACCATCGTGTTACTTGCACTACTTAGAACGTGAATAAACTACAGAAATATCCAACACTTGGAAATTTCCCGACAGGGGAAAAATTAGGTATTTATATCCGGTCGAACTTTTTAACATATTCAAAAAAATTATCCGGAACGACACATAGACAAAGTTTGACAATCCGATCGAATGTATGAACTCCCAATACAACCCAAAATACTCAACTCTTTATTTCAGATTAAAAATTCCCAGGAAAACCAGCACTGAAAAATAGGAGTTACTGTGCAAAATTCAATGGCAGATAAGACAAACGGGCCGCGGAAGGGCCGCATTAGCACGCTAATACCTCGGTTCCGCCGCACTTTAGAAAGATCATTAGGTAATTTTTGCATCGTAATTCTTAGATTTACCTGCTGATTTTTCTGCATATTTTTAATTTGCAAAAATCCACATTTTACAAAAAAGTCCAGAGAGCATTTTAAAGTCGGGGTTTCAGGTCGATCGGACTTCTAACTCCGTCTACGCATCGCCTAAGGCTCTAGCTAGGCTCTGATACCACTGTAGGGTTCCTAGGCACTCTAGTGAGGTCTCACAAGGCATCAACCATGCCAATTTCAAAAATTACCGGTGCCGAGAAACCCTAGAACGGATCGTCGGCTAGATTTCTAGGCGAAAAAGCTAACTAGTTAACACTTAACTATAAGAATACGGAAATACAACCTTTGTAGATCCGGTTCTCCACCTCCATAGCTCCGCAATGAAGTATCCTCGCTGTCCAAATCGAAATCCGGGCTCTTGCGTCGGCTTCATCGGAGAAGAAGCGGGCTAGGTCATCGACGACGTGCCGAAGATGATCTACGTCGAGGCATCGCAAGATCAAGCTCCCACTTCACCAAGTCATGAAACTAGTGAAGAGAACACACTCTACTACTTGGAAAGAGGTAGAGGATGAAGAAATAGGAAGTGGGTAGACTTTAGAATTGGATTTCTCATAAGTTTCATCAATCCACCATTGATGAAGAAAGGTTTCTTCATGAAAGAAGATAAAGAAGAAGAAGCATAATATTATGATAAGTTAATTAGAATAGAAAAGAAAAAGAATCCTTATCATAATATTAACTATAGTTAGGTGTAGAGAAAAGACTAAGGTTAAAAGAATGGTTAGGGTTAAGCTAGAAGACAAAATGGTCATTTGGTCAAAGCTTCATGAAGCTTCATCAAGCTTCATGAAAGAAAGAAAGAATGATAACCATTTTGTTTTCTTTTGTCATTTCATTTTAATCCAAATAAAAAGATAAATGAATGGACAAATAAAAAGAAACCTTAACCATTTACTTAACCTAGGTTTAATTCTTTACACTAACCAATTTTGCATGCATCATCAAACATGATACAATCAAGTGCACAAAAATATATTGCATATACAATGCGCACATCCAAGTGAGAAAATCCATTTAAAGTGAACCAATACTAGTTAATGCAAAGTAATATATCAAATATATAATTATACATTAAATCATTAAATCAACACTTGATTTAACGATCCGGTCATATCGCATATAACCGACTAGTATCCAATGTATCGGCTTATCGAATCAATCCTTGATTCGATAACTAGGTTATATCGCATACAACCATTCGATACATTCATCGTGAGAATAGAATACGGTATCACATACACGCATTTTTCTCGGTCCCGCACATATCTCATATGCGCTCCTATTTCGTTTCGCTTGAGCCAGGAAACCTCTGTGTAGGACTCTAAAGACTCGTCAAAACGCCGGCAGCAGATGATGATCATATCAAACACCCACAAGCCGCAAGCGGTCTGCTAAACGTAACGGCCACCCGGGTATTGAGCGATCAGAAGATCGACGAGAAAGCCCGCTCACACTCCAGTGAATCCAACCAGTAACACTACCGTACAGTCCGGTCTGATCGTCTGATATGTCGCATATCTCGCCTAGGGGTGGTAAACGTCAGACCCCAATAGCTCGATAAGTCGTGTCGATATGAGGTCTATAACAATTCGAGAAACTACTGGTAACACTTACCAGTAAATCTCAGCAACCCTGGCCAGGTATTTCCTGTTATAGCCAATCGAACACAGCGCAACATCAACTCCCTATACCGGGAGAGACGAATCCCCTCCTATCGCTCATTGCCTCCATGTGACTCGGGACTGTACCCAAAAACCACCGTTTTGCACGCCCTCTTGGACGTGGTAAGGTGGAAATCAAAGCACAGTGGGAACCACACAAGACTCTATGACGATCTCGGGTCAACAGACTACTCTGTACCAGTGTCACCAGAGAACTGCCATCTGACGTGAGGTATAATACCATCTGGGAGTTCTCGGCGAGTCCGTCCAGTGTACCCAGTCTCTACTGAGCACCCGTATATCATCTCTGATGTCAAACACCAATGGATATGGGATCATCCATCGCCCATCTGTATGGGTCGAGAAGGTACATGCTAGTCTACTCTGGTATATCGATGCCCCGTCTCGATACACCCACGACTAGGGACTTTGAAGGATGTACTTATGGACTACCCTGTCCCCACTAGTATGATCCGCATCATAGTCCAGGTAGTCAAGTACACATCCTAAGGGCTTTACCAACATGTAATAGAGAGACAATCTGTATACACGTTGAGGTAAAGAGCAACCAGATAGCATACTATCATGTCGAGCAAGAAAGTCCTCCCTATATATGTCCCAGCATCCACTACAATATACATCCCATGTATAGCAATGGCCTCTAGGGCATACATATAACTAACAGGAAACAGCCGCAACAATAAGCGAACAATAGCCTAACACCCCGTTGCTTAAACCCAGGCCAAGCCCAAGCTTATCGCACCCTACGACATTTCATCGAGCACGCGTATCTGTCGCCTTAGCTGCTTCCATTGTCGTCTTTGTCACCGTACAAGTCGTGGCCTTGATCCCCGTAGTCGTCACGGTCGTCAACACTGTTGCCATCGCAACACCGCACAAGTCCGTCGCTGTGTGTCACGCCCCGTTCCCAGTCACCGTGCTACCGCAGACCCACTCACGTGTCGCGCCCCGTGCCCAGTTGCCATGTCGCGCCTGTGTCGTGTCGTGCCTACCTCCGGACCAGGTCCCGTGCCGCACCGTGCCTGCCTCCGTGTCATCACCAGGCCCAGCACCGCGTCACGCCCGTGTCATCATCGGGCCTAGCACCGCATCGCGCCCGCGTCGTCACCAGGCCCAGTTCCGTGTCGCGCCGTGCCACGCACCGAGCCAGGACCATGCCCACTGCCACTGCCGTATCACGCCCGCGTCGCCACCGCGTCCAGTACCGGGTCACCGCGCACCACGCGCCCGTATCCAGCATCACGCCGTCCCGTGTGTCGGGGCAAACTCTGCAGCGGCATCGCTTTCATATCAAGCGACCGAGATAAGTGATTTCCACTTGCTTTACATGCTATCAATGTTATACACATAATTATTTAAATCTTTGCATAACTAAAGCTTCGATCACCATACGTATAAACAAGTGTTTGATGCGAAACTATATGTGAGAACCTATCGTTAAACAACGGAACTTGTGGTCTTTAGACCCGTCTACTGTTTACCCCTGTGCTGTAGAAACCACGGCCGTTTCAACTATGTAATGCTGCTCCAGATAGTTTGTGCGAAACCTGAATTTCCTGAACTTGCTAGACCGTCAAATTCATATTAAATCATTTACAAGTCAGTTTTTGGCGTTCCATGGCTCGTATTGAATCCAACGGAATAATCTACATAACTTATAATTGATATTTAAAGTTGAACTAGTTACTATAGAGAAAACTGCGGGGGATTACGATTCTGGACTGCAGTCCAGAATGGAAATCCCGGTTAACCCATGTTTCTATACCCCTGTATATCACTGTTCATATAAGAGAATGCGCGGAACCATATATAGTTACGTAGATAATTGAATTATCTTTCTTTCTCCGCTAGTCTCACTGGATTCATCAACAGTTTGATATTTTTAACTCATTTTATAATATCGATACGTCTTGCTGAATTCTGCAGAGGCAGATTTTACACATCGAACATAACCTGTCCATAACTCCCTGTCGACATAACATATTACTGATCCGTCAATTGAGGTGGAAACCTAACTGATGGACCTAAATATTGTTCAACTATATCTTTGCGTAAATACGATTCCAACTGGGATTAAAATGCGTTACGAAACGGAATTCCGATTCTGAAACCGGATTTCCAGCAGTGAACGCTTAAAATGAAATGGCCATATCTAGTGATCCTGAAACCCGATTAACGTGAAACCAATTTTTCTGGATAGATAATTAAACACACCATTTACCCTCTTTTCATTGTTTTGCTAAATTTTGCATGTATGATTTATGATAAATTATACAAGTGGTAGGACACATACTGATGATATCTTAATCATGCCTTAATTACTGCATTCTCATCACATTATATGTATGTCATTGCATTGGTAACCTAGTGATCATGTGCATTACCCAGTGTTAGGTATTAGTGTTTGATTGTGGCAAGTACGTTAGTGTTTAAACATGAATGGATAAGTGAAAGTGACACGTACTTGTACACAATCAGTGGACTCTATTGATTCATTGCATTGTCGACGTCTGTGGGACGTGTATAAGTATGACTATAATTGGTATGGGAAGATTATGGAAGCACTTGTATGGGTGTCATTGGTAAGACACCAAACACTGTCCATTTATCTTGGGTATCAGTCGAGACATGCTTGATGAAGACCCTGTCTTCAGTTCTCGCGTAGACTCGTCATGGACCGACTGGTATTTGAGTTTATGGTTGGCGTTTGATGTAGACCACGGGGTGTGGGGTAGTTTGAGTGTGAGTTCAACAGAATCTCGGGAGTCCCATGCCGGCACATATGGATATATATGGAGATATATGGGGATATTACTGATATTAGCGAGCGACTCGGGCCCGTGTTCCCTTGCCCTTGGGTTCTACCCTTGGGTGGGGGATACTCACGAGTGGTTGACTCTCACACTTGGACTAATGATAGGCTTAGTGACCTATGCAGTGAGACTTAGAGACTGATAGGGTTAGTGACATTGACATGCATTGTTTACTGATTTAACATACCTGCTATACTGTCTACCGCGTCACTGCTTACCTGCTCTATTAGCTACCTGCATTGGCTGCTTCATGTTCACGTCATTATTCCTTGATTACTGTTTCATATTCATTATTATTGCACGAGTTCCCATTTGTATCTATATTTATATATATTGCTATCGTGTCGCTCTGACGACCTGAGTATGCATGCTTAGAGTGAGAAGTGGATCTAGCTTGGACCAGGACCTCACCTACCTCGAGGACTTCGCGGACATCTTGATCAGTTACCCAGAGCTATACTCTCTTGATCTCCATTTGGTTAGTTCTTTTGTATTCGTTTTGATTTAGTTACTGCATTTCTCATTACCTGTGCATTGTTTACTGATTACCATGTAAAGCTAGAAGCCGAAGTGTGACTACGGAGAGATATTTTCTCGACCGTAGGAGCATGGCTGGCCTTGTCAACCCGTCGTATTCCGTATTTTGGGAAGCGGGGCGTGACAAGGACAGACGTCGGCTGAGAGGGAATGGTCAACCTGTCGAAAGCCGACCTTCGGGTAGGGAGAGTAGCCTGGATGACCTCAACTGTACCAGGAGTTGGAGTGTCCTTCTCTGGTATTGCGAGCCTCTTTGTGAGCCTACTTGAGCTTTGACCCAACCTGTCGAAGACTGAGGCATTGGAGTTAGACGACCTGCTGAGAGGGGCCGTGGTGGTTGCAAGCCGATCAAAGACCGACTTTTTCGGAGCTTCTTGCGATGGTACAGGAGTGATAAAGCTTGTTGGCCGGATCATGGTCCCGAAGAATAGCCCAGTGGTGGCTTGGGTCACTTGTTCCACCGGCATTGTGAGAAGGGAGGCCACTTGGGGCCTGTAAGTCACTCCTTCGGACAAAACGGAGTGAGAGTTACAGTTGCATTTAGTGCAGTTTGAAGCCGTTGATCTTTTGTTTTTTCTGCACGGAGCAAGATACCAAATCTTAGTACTTCACATCCAAAGGCAACCATAGCAAACCGCGATTCGCTCGCAAAACACGACACACGAAGTGTGGAGTGGAAAAAGGAAAAGGTCCTACCGGGCGTGCCAGAATCTGTTCTCCGCCGAACACAGAGATGCGACCGCGTAGGTTCGTCTTGCCTGAATTTGGGGGCAGATGCTATTTTGGTTTTATCCGTCTACCTCTCCGAAGATGCCAAGTGGATTTATGGCACCGTATATCGGATGTTTAGACGGATGCGGCCGTTGTAGCAGACTTCGTCATATTCCCCCTCATTTGAGGGATTTTTGATTATGGGGACGCTCTTCTGTGCAGGCGTAAGCCCTTGCAGTTAATTACGCTACCGCATCGCGGTAACAACTTTCTCCTTCTCCAGATGGTCACTTCGTGTCGTGTATGTTTGTTTTCTTTTTGGTTGCCCGTGGATTGTATACTGAGACTAATTTATGTTGTTGCTCGTAGGGCGTGGATTAGTCCAAATCCGTATTTTCATAGATTTGGGTTTGGGGGTTGGGTTTAAGGATATGTTAGTCTCATTTGAGACTAAGATCAACTTAAACGTTTGTTAAGGATACATTAGTCTAATTTTTTAGACTAAGATCAACTTAACGGGATCGTTTAGATCCAACAAAAGAGCATTTGGACTCTATTGTTTAGTTTAGGGACATTGCGGTCGATTACCAGTTTAAGGACATGGTGGTCCATAATATATCAAATCGAAGGCTTTTTCGAGACGTTTTTGATACTATCAGAATTTAGCTGTTTCACATTCGGGGGTTTGTCAAAATACAGCCCGGAAAATACCGGTTCATATTTTTTTTTAAACGTATCACTTCCATTTGATACCTTAGGCTCTTTTGCGCAGAAATTTTTTTGGCGGGAACAAGTCGCTACTATCATCTCAGGTCCAAGAAGTTCTCTATCTCCGATGTCGTCCCAACTTAATGGTGTTCGACCCTTCCATCCATATAGTGCTGCAAAAGGTATCATTCCTATGCTTGCTTGGTAGCTGTTGTTGTATGAAAACTCCACAAGATGTAGGTGATCTTCCCACGATCCTCCGAAGTCTAACATACACGCTCTGAGCATATCCTCCAAGATCTGAATAGTTCGCTCAGACTGACCATTTGTTTGTGGATGATAAGCCGTGCTGAAGTTCAGACTTGTTCCCAAGCTTGCTTCCAGACTCCGCCAAAATTACGATCGGAACCTGGTGTCACGATCGGAGACAATGCAGACCGGTACTCCATGAAGTAAACACACTAAGCATATCTAAGCAATATAAAAGAAATATACACAAGAGACAAATGTAATGAAACAACAACTTTATTTATTAACATTCTTTTGTACAATGTATGGAAAATTAAATACAACTGAATGAAAGCAATGCCTAAACAGTGGCATAACAGAAATGAAAAGCACTGAAAATAAAAATGTGTACAATGAAGCTAGAGCTCTGGGTCGTAGACAAGATGATCTAAGTCCTCACTAGTAGGCTCGATCTCCTGAGTGTCTAGATCATCTGACAACATTCCAAAGAAGAAAGGGAAGGAATGTCGTCAGCGAACAAATCGCTCGGTAAGTCCTAAAGATAAGGGAGAAATAGAATAGACAGAGAGTAAGAGAGAGAGTGTATCTTTTACAGTTGTATTATATTGTTATATTGTTGTATTTAGTGTTAACGCTGTTGTTTGTAGCTTGGTACAGAAGAATGCTAGTGTATACGAGAGGAGTCTCACTTGCCCCGGAGACTAAGGTATCAGGAACTCAAGGAACCGTTCATGCCACGGTACAACAGCAATGGAATACAGGTTAGGTGTCTTATGGTTGCAGTCTCGTGCCACTTCTAAAACCTTCCATACCAATCTACCCCTTAAACCCCGCGGTGTCTTGATTGTATTGTTTGTATTGTATTGAAACTTGTATTGTCTTGTAATATAGATTGTATAATTGGATGACGTGCCAAAACCATGATATCAGTACATGGATGTAACTGGAGAATCATGTAAATAGAAGTATATCCATGGTTTGGTTCAGTCAATACAGATTGAATAGATGGAATATATGTATTTATGGATTCATGTTGGATTGTTGATTGTAAATTGTAGATTGTACTTGAATCATATTTAAGTTAGATTATTAATAATAAGACTCAGTCTGAGTCAGAACAATTAGAAAAGAAATTGAAGTCCTGATTGTTTTGATGTTATCGGTAACCGCTGTACATGGGCGGCAGGATTTGTGTCTTTTTCAAATACGATTACCGTATTGATAACACCGTTATTAAGTTGTCTACCTTAGATAGGCAAGCACCCATATCTCCGGCTCCCTGAGGCTCAAGAGACTGGTCCCGCTTAAACCTATATTTACTAGGGTCCTTAGGATAATTTATAGAACTTGAGGGGGTTTTATGTAAAAATACTTTTGTATAAATTTCAAAATACACCCAAAGTATTTAATTATCGTCTTTAGAGTTATCATAGATTTAGATTTAGATTTTATATTTGTGATATTTCTAGTGAAAATAACCTGATTTTCATAATACATGGTATTTAATTGTAATATTAGACTTGTATGGAATTTCATGGTATTTTAATGAAATGTGATTCTTTTGATTTGTAAAAGTTGGAATATTTATAATATATCAAAAATAGATATTTTAATGATACATATATATATATATATATTTATTTATAAAATAATTTTAATTTATTATTTTCTAAAAATCTCATTTCCTAAGATATTTGTATTTTAAATCTCTCGAGACCGAATGCCCTTGCGGAGGTCTGCATCTCGCACTACTAAGCTCGAGGATGTGCGATAATCCGCATCATCCCGAACGGATTCCCCAAATGGGTTGTAGCGGCGCTTTGCAAAGATTTGTGAAAATACTTAATCTTATAGAAAACGGTTTTAATAGTAAATGGTATTTATATATAAAGTTTCATTTTCCCGTATTCTATGTTCCCGAAAGTTATTGTGCTATGTTGTATATGGGTGTTGTGAGGAGGTAGGTCATTACTTCGTGATCTACTCAAAGGTATAACAAGATTGTGATGTTTTAAATGTCGAAATTAAACTACATGGTATTATAGTGAAAAAGTACGATAAAAATTAAAATAGAAATCCTTTTGATATGGAACTTGTTCAATATGACTTGTTAATGTTTAATAGTAAACATGTAAGGGTTTAGTATGTTTGTATTTAAGAAAAAAGTGAGTTTTTAGAAAGAACCGAATTGGAAATCGGTATAACTCCGATTCCGTCGGGTTTTATTAATACGAGTTTTTAGAAAAGAATAGCGAAGAGGGAGGTGGACTTACAGGTTTATAGATTAGAAAAGAGGGAAAAAAAGTGGTAGGAGGCGCCGGTGCGTCGTTTCGTCGCCGGGAGTTCCTAGGGTCGTCGTCGGAATTTTGCCGGAGCTTCGCCTTTCGCTAACTCCAAATGTACACTAAAATTCTAGGGATTTCTTGAGAGTTTTGATCAGAATTTTGGAGTAAGGGGTGTGTGTTTAGGGGTTGTATTTATAGGGTAAGGCTAGGGTTTAGGGTAGGTGAAAGGGTGAATTGAAAAATGTATTAAAAATATAATAAAATAGAGTAAATATGGTTTTAAAGGGGCTCTGTTACTGGGTAGTTTATTTAATGTATACAGGGGTATAGGGGAGGTGAAGAGGCCCAACTTTCATGTTAGGGACTCGGCGGTCAGGCCGAGTCCGGCCGGCGGCGGCGGCGGCCCAAGTCGACCAAGTCGCCGGCCGATTCGGCCGAGTCCGGCGCTCGTTGGGTTCCTCGTCTCTTCATTTACCCCCTGGGCCAATTTGTTTTATTAGTGTAGTGGGGTTTTTACGAGTTATGCACGTGCAAACGCTTGGACTTCTAAAAGTTCAAAATAAAACAATATTAAAAATAATGTGGGGTATGGAATTTGAACTCTGGTGCCTTGGTTCAGCAGTGCAAGATTTTACCAATGAACTACAAGCTCTTGCTTGCTATTAAAAAGCAAAACAAACTTATAACCTGTGCTCAGGCAAAAATACCCCTTTCTGTATTTTTTTGAAAAATTTGTACAGAAAGTTGTACAGGAAATTTAGGGTTGTTACATTCTACCCTCCTTATAATAATTTCGTCCTCGAAATTTGTAAAAAGAAAGTGTAATAGATTCAAGAAAAGTTTAGTGATTGAAGTACTGACAGTGTATGAAAAATAACAAGGTGGTGCAAGGGTTTTAAAAATGTGAAAGAGACTTACTAGTGTTACCTTGGTCAACTATCTCGGCTTCTACCTGTCATGGCCCGCTTCCCAGTATACGGGCAGAGGGCGCGACGAGGCCGCTACGTATTTACTCTGAAGTAAATACGCTAAGCGTATCTAAGCAATATAATTAAAATGCACAAGAGACAAAAGATATAATTGAACAACAACTTTATTTATTAGCATTCTTTTGTACAATGCATGGAAAAGGAAATACATCTGAATGAAGGCAATGCCTAAACAGTGGCATAACAGAAATGAAAAGTACTGAAATAAAAATGTATACAATGAAGCTAGAGCTCTGGGTTATAGGAAAAATGGTCCAAGTCCTCACTAGTAGGCTCGATCTCCTGAGTGTCCAGATCACCCGACAACATTCCAAAGAAGAAAGAGAAGGAATGTCGTCAGCGAACAATCGCTCGGTAAGTCCCAAAGGTAAGGGGAAATAGAATAGACAGAGAAAGGAAGTAGCTTTTAAAGTTGTATTATATTGTTATAGTGTTAATGCTGTTTTTATCGTAAGTTCAATGGTGAATGTCAACCAATCTCAAGAGTGTTCTCGAACCTAACAGGCTGTAATCCACGGGTAGGGAATCACGGGCCCGAATCAAGTGTTAGTAGCGGGACTTCGACCATCGTCGAAGTATTCCAAACTCAACAGGCTGTAATCCAGGAGCATGGAAACACGGGCCCTCATGATAGCTTGCTTGTGTTAGTGGATATGGATTCATGATCTAGGGAGACTCTTGAGATTCTGTTGGATTCACGAATGAACTACCCCAATACCCCACGTATTTATTGTATTGATAGTATTGTAATGTCTTGAAAATTGAATTGTATATATGACTTGCTGAAACCATGATATCAGTATATGGATGTAACTGGAGAATCATGGATGTAACTGAGAATCATGTAAATGGAAGTATATCCATGGTTCGGTTCAGTCAATATAGCTTGAATAGATTGAATATATTGAATATAGGGATTCATGAATTCATGTTGAATTGTAGTATTGTAAATTGTACTTGAATCATATTCAAGTTAGATTATTATAATGAGACTCAGTCTGAGTCAGAACAATTAGAAAAGAAATTGAAGTCCTGATTGTTTTGATGTCATCGGTAACCGCTGCACATGGCGGCAGGATTTGTGTCTTTTTCAAAGACGATTACATTGTTGATAACACCTTTTGTTAATTTGTCTACCTTAAATAGGCAAGCACCCATATCTCCGGCTCCCCGAGGCTCAAGAGACCGGTCCCGCTTAAACCTATATTTACTAGGGTCCTTAGTATAATTTATAGAACTTGAGCGGGTTTTATGTAAAAATACTTTTGTGTAATTTTCAAAATACACCCCAAGTATTTAATTATCGTTTTTAGAGTTGTCATAGATGTAGATTTTATATTTGTGATATTTCTAGTGAAAATAACCTATTTTTATAATACATGATATTTAATTGTAACATTGAACTTGTATGGAATTCATGGTATTTTAATGTAAAGTGATTTTTGTGATTTTAAGAAAAAGTTGGAATATTTATATTATCACAAAAATAGATATTTTAATGATACATATATATATATATATTTATATAAAATTAATTTTAATATATATTATATTTCTAGAAATCTCATTTTCTTAAGATATTTGTATTTTAAATCTTTCGAGACCGAATGCTCCATGCGGAGGTCTGCATCTCGCACTACTAAGCCCGAGGATGTGTGATAATTCTCACCATTCCAAACGGGTTCCCCAAATGGGTTATAGCGGCGCTTTGCAAAGATTTGTAAAAAATACTTAATTTTATAGAAAATGATTTTAATAGTAAATGATATTTATTTGAAAGGTTTTGTTTTCCCGTATTCTATGTTTCCAAAAAGTATTGTGCTATGTTGCATATGAGTGTGTGAGGAGGTAGGTCATTACCTCGTGTTCTACTTAAAAGTATAGCAAGTTTGTGATGTTTTAATGTCGAAATGAAACTACATGGTATTTTAGTGAAAAAGAGCGGTAAAAGTTACAAAATGAAATAGATTGTCATGAAACTTGTTCAACATGTTTGTTAATAATTAATAGTCAACATGTAATGGTTTGGTATAATTGTATTTAAGAAAAGGTTGAATTTTTAGGAAGAACCGAATCGGAAATCGGATTAACTCCGATTCCGTCGGGTTTTGGAATTTCGTATTTTTAGAAAATAAAAGAGAAGAGGGAGGTGAGACTTACGGGTTTAGATATTAGAAGAGAGGAAGAGGGAACGGACGTAGCTTCCGGTGCGTCGTTTCGTCGCCGGGAGCTCCTAGGGTTGTCGTCGGAATTTCGCCGAAACTTTTGCCTTTCGCTACTCCAAAAGTACACTAAAATTCTAGGGATTGTAGGGTTACTAGGCACACTAACAAGGCTCTACAAGGCATCGACCATGCCAAAATTAAATTTTTAGGTGCCGAACAACCCTAAGCTAGATCGTTGACTAGAGATTAGGCGATAACTTAAGGCAAGTAAACAACTTTACTCTAAGAGATCACGAAATACAACCTTTGTAGATCGGTCCTCCACTTCTTTAGCTCCTTGATGAAGTCCCTTCGCTGCGATCGTGGTTCTCCCGGACCCTTGCATGGCTTCACGAGGAAAAAAGGTGCGACCTTTGCTTGAAGTCTCCGAGGCCTAAGATGATCTACGTCGAGGGAATTCCGACTCAAGCTTCTACTTCACTAACTTGAGAATTAGTGAAGTAAACACCCTATACTAAAGTGCTAATCTAGTAGAGGATGGAGAAATAGGAAGTGGGTTCTCTTTAGAATTTTATTTCTCACTTTGTTTCTCACTTTGGATCAAACCCTAGTTTCCTTTTTTCTTTTTCACAATGAAGAAGAAGAAGAAAAGAAAGAGATGAGGATAATGATCAAGCGAGAAGAGTAACCATGGTGAGTGAGTATCATATACTAACCCTTGTAGAGACTTAACCCTAGGCTAATCTTTATGGTTGGGTTAAGAAATATCCATAGTAAAAACAAAACCAAGTTGAATTATTCAATCCATCCACAAGCTTCCACAAGCTTCATGCATTTTCTAATCCTCCTCTTGATTTTGTAATTAGTTTAGATATTAAAATCCCAAAGTAAAAATTAACATAGTGTAAGTCTCATACACCCATGTATAGTGTATCATTAACCATGATACAAAAATACAACACATTTTCATATATATCATATATATAGTAAAAATGTGTACAAGTGAGAAAAAACCCTAAGTGAACATGTGTTAGTAAATGTAAACTAGTATATCTAATATACAATTATACACTTAATTATTAAATCAACACTTGACTTAATAATCCGGTCATATCTCATATAACCGGCTAATATCCATCGTATCGACTTATCGAATCAACACTTGATTCGATAACCCGGTCATATCATATATAACCGACCGATACAAAAAGTCGTGAGAATAGAATACGGTATCACATACTCGCATTTATTCTCGGTCTCGCACATATCATATACGTGCTCCTATTTCGTTTTGCCTGAGCCAGTAAAACCTCTATGTAGGACTCTAAAGACTCGTCAATACGCCGGCAGTAGGTGATGATCACATCACGCACCCACAAGCCGTCAGCGATTCTAGCTGGACGTAACGGCTACCCGGGTATTGAGCGATCAGAAGATCAGCAAGCAAGCCCGCTCCAACTCCTGTGAAAGCCTGCCGGCAACACTTCCCGTACAGTCTGGTCTCCTCGTCTGATATGTCGCATATCAAGTCTAGGGGTGGTAAACGTCAGACCCCAATAACCGATAAGTCATGCCGATGTGAGGCTCATAATGGGTCGAGAAACTACTGGTAACACTTACCAGTAAATCTCTAATCAGCCCTGGCCAGGGACTTCCCTGTTACGGCCAATCGAGCACAGCGCAACATCAACCCCCAATACCGGGAGATACGAAACCCCTCCTATCGCTCATTGCCTCCATGTGACTCGGGACTGTACCCAAAAACTACCGTTTTGCACGCCCTCATGGATGTGGTAAGGTGGAAATCAAAGCACATTGGGAATCACACAAGACTCTATGACGATCTCGGGTCTACAGACAAACCTGCACAAGTGTCACCAGAGAACTGCCATCTGACGTAAGGTATAATACCAGCTGGGAGTTCTCGGCGAGTCCGTCCAGTGTACCCAGTCTCCACTGAGCACCCGTATACCATCTCTGATGTCAAACACCAATGGATATGGGATCATCCATCGCCCATCTCATGGGTCGAGAAGCGTATACGCTAGTCTACACTGGTATATCGATGCCCCGTCTCGATACACCCACGACTAGGGACCTTGAAGGATGTACTTATGGACTACCATGTCCCCACTAGTATGATCCGCATCATAGTCCAGGTAGTCAAGTACACATCCTAAGGGCTTTACCAACATATAACTATAAGACAGTATAAAGAGACAAGTATACATGTTAAGATAAAGAGCAACCAGATAGCATACTATCATATCGAGCAAGAAAGTCCTCTCTATATATGTCCAAGTATCCAATATAATATACATCATCTGTACAATACTGGCCTCTAGGGCATACATACAACTAACAGGGATTTCTTGAGAGTTTTGATCAAAATTTTGGAGTGAGGGGTGTGTGTTTAGGGGTTGTATTTATAGGTTAAGGCTAGGGTTTAAGGTAGGTGAAAGATTTAATTGAAAAAATGTAATAAAATGTATTAAAATAGAGTAATTAGGGTTTTAAAGGAGTTCTGGTACTGGTCTGCACATTAAATGTGTACAGGGGTGCGGGGGAGTCCAAGAGGCCCAATTTTTATGTTGGTGACTCGGCGGTTCGGCCGAGTCCGGCCGGCGGAGGCGGCCCGAGTCGGCCGAGTCGCCGGCTGATTTGGCCGAGTCCGGCCGAGTCAGGTGGCCGGAGTGATCCTCGTCGCTTCAATAACCTCCTAGGACAGTTTGTTTATTTAGTGTGGTGGGGTTTTTACGAGTTATGCACGTGTAAACCCTTGGACTTCTAAAAATTTAAAACGAAAATAATATTAAAAATAATGTGGGATATAGGATTTGAACTCTGGTGGCTTTGGTTCAGCAGTGCAAGGTCTTACCAATGAGCTACAAGCTCCTTCTTGCTATTAAAAGGCAAAACAAACTTATATCTTGTGCTCAGGCAAAAATACCCCTTTCTGTATTTTTTTGAAAAATTTGTACAGAAAGTTGTACAGGAAATTTAGGGTTGTTACCCTACGGCTGCTAAGGTGTAAGCCTGTCACCGTGGCACGTTCCTCCTAGCTGGAGGCACATTCCTCTGTCCTCGAGGCATGTTCCTCAGTGTCTGATAGAATTGGCGATTTGGCTGTGCAGAGAATCCACGTGGAGGTGGTGCTGGGAGTGCAGGACGAGTTGCAGGAGCCTGGATAGCTGGCCGCTGCGGATAGTTGGTGGGTGTGTGAGCTGAGTTGTATCTATATGGACAGGTCTCAATTCTATGATTGGACGCGCCACAAACTAGGCACAAGCCTTTTGCGCGCCTACAGTCCTTTATCAAATGTCCATCTCTCTTGCAATGAAAACAAAAATCTGGTCTTGGCTGGTCATTGGCTTCCTCCAGTCTTCTGAGTTCAACAGCTGGCCTTGAAGAGGCTCCTTCTGCCATCTGATTGGCATGGCGCTTCACTCCGGCAGATTGAGGTTTGCCCTTCTTCTTCACCACTGCCTC
Organism: Agapanthus africanus; assembly: GCA_030015575.1. Classification (NCBI taxonomy): domain Eukaryota; kingdom Viridiplantae; phylum Streptophyta; class Magnoliopsida; order Asparagales; family Amaryllidaceae; genus Agapanthus; species Agapanthus africanus. The sequence continues at coordinate 727,557,106 of CM057339.1, forward strand.
ATATCTTCGGGCAACTTTCAGAGCCAAATCATGGGTTGAAATCCCCTGTAGCTAAGGCAGCTTGGATTTCCGGGTCTAACCCTTGCTGAAATCTTCTTGCCCTGATCTCAGCAGTCGGTATGAGATGGGCCGCAAACCTGTTACGGTCTTGTGTTAGCTAAGTAGTATGTGTTTTTTGGAAAACGAATACTGAGACGTATCTTATCTGCTGAGCATGGTAAACTCAGCATTATACTCATCTACAGATTTGGTCCACATTGAACCTTGTTGCAGATGAATGAACTGTTGCTCCATATCAAAGCGGGTAATCTCAGGGAAGTACTTAGCATCGAATATATCGTGGAAAGTCTTCCATTCGACAGGCTGAGTGAGACGGCTTTCTTCCTCCTTCCACCAAACCCGTGTATTGTCCGTGAGCTGCAGCTTCGCAACACGGACCCAAGCTCCCTCTGGCACTTATGCTGCTGCCAGATCATCTTCGATACTTTGAGCCCATTCCTCAGATTCCAGTGGGCTCTCCTTTCCTGAGAACTGTTTGGGGTGCAAAGCCCTGAATTGCTTCACCCCTGATGCTTCTGCCTCTGTTCGGTTCATCAGGATAGCAGTCTGCTGCTGCTGTCCTTCCAGGAGGCTTCGGATTTCCTCAAGCAGAACTGTCTGCTCGTTGATTGGATAAGGGACGGTAGGTGTGATTAGTAGTGGTGGGGGAGTGTTGTTGAAGTTGGTGCTGGTATTATTTGGGCAATCCATAACCTTGAAGAAAAATTTAGGTTATGACAGATTAAAAGTATATGAAATGATAAGATTCAAGGAACATGAATTGTAAAGAATGTTTTAGTTGCTGGTGCTTGTGTTATATTGCTTAGGTTGTTCACGCAGAGCAGAACTGCATGGTAGGGTTTCATACAGCTCTGACCTGCATGGTCCACCAACAAAACTGTCACGCCCCGCTTCCCGGCATACGGGCAGAGGGCGCGACGGGCCCGCTACGTATTTACTCTAAGTAAACACGCTAAGCGTATCTAAGCAATATAAAAGAAATATACACAAGAGACAAATGTAATGAAACAACAACTTTATTTATTAACATTCTTTTGTACAATGCATGGAAAAGTAAATACAACTGAATGAAAGCAATGCCTAAACAGTGGCATAACAGAAATGAAAAGCACTGAAAATAAAAATGTGTACAATGAAGCTAGAGCTCTGGGTCGTAGGCAAGATGATCCAAGTCCTCACTAGTAGGCTCGATCTCCTGAGTGTCCAGATCATCTGACAACATTCCAAAGAAGAAAGAGAAGGAATGTCGTCAGCGAACAAATCGCTCAGTAAGTCCTAAAGATAAGGGAGAAATAGAATAGACAGAGAGTAAGAGAGAGAGTGTATCTTTTACAGTTGTATTATATTGTTATATTGTTGTATTTAGTGTTAACGCTGTTGTTTGTAGCTTGGTACAGAAGAATGCTAGTGTATACGAGAGGAGTCTCACTTGCCCCGGAGACTAAGGTATCAGGAACTCAAGGAACCGTTCATGCCACGGTATAACAGCAATGGAATACAGGTTAGGTGTCTTATGGTTGCAGTCTCGTGCCACTTCTAAAACCTTCCGTACCAATCTACCCCTTAAACCCCGCGGTGTCTTGATTGTATTGTTTGTATTGTATTGCAACTTGTATTGTCTTGTAATATAGATTGTATAATTGGATGACTTGCCGAAACCATGATATCAGTACATGGATGTAACTGGAGAATCATGGATGTAACTGGAGAATCATGTAAATGGAAGTATATCAATGGTTCGGTTCAGTCAATACAGATTGAATAGATGGAATATATGTATTCATGGATTCATGTTGGATTGTAGATTGTAGATTGTACTTGAATCATATTTAAGTCAGATTATTAATAATAAGACTCAGTCTGAGTCAGAACAATTAGAAAAGAAATTGAAGTTCTGATTGTTTTGATGTTATCGGTAACCGCTGCACATGGGCGGCAGGATTTGTGTCTTTTTCAAAGGCAATTACCGTATTGATAACACCGTTATTAAGTTATCTACCTTAGATAGGCAAGCACCCATATCTCCGGCTCCCTGAGGCTCAAGAGACTGGTCCCGCTTAAACCTATATTTACTAGGGTTCTTAGGGTAATTTATAGAACTTGAGGGGTTTTTATGTAAAAATACTTTTGTATAAATTTCAAAATACACCCCAAGTATTTAATTATCATTTTTAGAGTTGTCATAGATTTAGATTTTATATTTGTGATATTTCTAGTGAAAATAACCTGATTTTCATAATACATGGTATTTAATTGTAATATTGGACTTGTATGGAATTTTATGGTATTTCATGAAATGTGATTCGTTTGATTTGTAAAAGTTGGAATATTTATAATATATCAAAAATAGATATTTTAATGACACACAGACACACACACATATATATTTATAAAATAATTTTAATTTATTATTTTCTAAAAATCTCATTTTCCTAAGATATTTGTATTTTAAATCTCTCGAGACCGAATGCTCCTTGCGGAGGTCTATATCTCGCACTACTAAGCCCGAGGATATGCGATAATCCGCACCATCCCGAACGGGTTCCCCAAATGGGTTGTAGCGGCGCTTTGCAAAGATTTGTAAAAAATACCTAATCTTATAGAAAACGGTTTTAATAGTAAATGGTGTTTATATGTAAAGTTTCGTTTTTCCGTATTCTATATTCCCGAAAGGTATTGTGTTATTTTTCATATGAGTGTTGTGAGGAGGTAGGTCATTATCTCGTGATCTACTTAAAGGTATAGCAAGATTGTGATGTTATAAATGTCGAAATTAAACTACATGGTATTATAGTGAAAACCTACGATAAAAATTGAAATAGAAATCCTTTTGATTTGGAACTTGTTCATTATGACTTGTTAATGTTTAATAGTCAACATGTAAGGGTTTAATATATTTGTATTTAAGAAAAAATGAGGTTTTTAGAAAGAACCGAATCGGAAATCGGTTTAACTCCGATTTCGTCGGGTTTTATTAATACGAGTTTTTAGAAAAGAATAGCGAAGAGGGAGGTGGTACTTACGGGTTTAAAGATTAGAAAAGTGGGAGAGGAAGCGGTAGAAGGTGCCAGTACGTCGTTTCGTCACCGGGAGCTCCTAGGGTTGTCGTCGGAATTTCGCTGGAGCTTCGCCTTTCGCTAACTCCAAATGTACACTAAACTTCTAGGGATTTCTTGAGAGTTTTGATCAGAATTTTTGAGTGAGGGGGTGTGTTTAGGGGTTGTATTTATAGGGTAAGGCTAGGGTTTAGGGTAGGTGAAAGGGTGAATTGAAAAATGTATTAAAAATGTAATAAAATGGAGTATATAGGGTTTTAAAGGGGCTTTGTTATTGGGTAGTATATTTAAAGTATACAGTGGTACAGGGGAGGTGAAGAGGCCCAACTTTCATGTTGGGGACTCGGCGGTCCGGCCGGCGGCGGCAGCCTGAGTCGGCCTAGTCGTCGGCCGAGTTCGGCGCTCGTTGGGTTCCTCATCTCTTCATTTACCCCCTGGGCTAGTTTGTTTTATTAGTGTAGTGCAGTTTTAATGAGTTATGCATGTGTAAATCCATGGACTTCTAAAAGTTCAAAATAAAACAATATTAAAAATAATGTGGGGTATGAGATTTGAACTTTGGTGGCTTGGTTCAGCAGTGCAAGGTATTAATAATGAGCTACAAGCTCTTGCTTGCTATTAAAAAGTAAAACAAACTTTTAACCTGTGCTCAGGCAAAAATACCCCTTTCTGTATTTTTTTTGAAAAATTTGTACAGAAAGTTGGATTTTAAAAATATGATCATTACCAGTGATAACTTGGCCAGTGGCCTTACCTTCTTCTATGGTCATCATGAAAGCCTGGCGCCGTGGTACATTCCTCCTGGCCTGAGGAGCATTCCTCGGAACGTTCCTTTAAGCTTGATAGAACTGACGAGGAGAAGGTGCAGATTGTGGTCCTCTAGGTGGTGGAGCAGGTAGTGCAAGTCTTGGAGCTGGTGCTTGAAGGGCTGGTCTCTGCGGATAGGTGATTAATTTCCTGGGTGCAGCAACTGGGTTTTGTCTGTAGGGATAAGACCCAATATCATGAGCTACTGAGCCGCAGACTAAGTAAAGACGGTTGGCTCGCCGGTAGTCTTTCATCATATGTCCAACCCTCTTACAGTAGGTACAAAAGGCTGGGCTGGGATGGTTTTTCGGTACTCCCGGCCGCCTTGGCACAAAAGTGGCCTTGACGAGGCTCCTCCTGTCATCTGGTTGACAGGGCGTTTAACTCCTGCAGTGAGGTCTTCCCCCCACCTTTACCACTGCCTCATAATGGCGGGCAGCTTTCAGAGCCGATTCATGAGTCGGAATATCTCCTGTGGCCAGTGCAGCCTGGATATCCGAATCCAAACCTTGTTGAAATCGACGAGCTCTGATCTCATCCGTCGGTATCAGGTGTGCCGCAAATCTGTTAAGGATTGTATTAGCTGTGTAGTATGTGATATTTTAAAAATTCAAATTATCGAGACATATCTTACCGACTAAGCATGGTGAACTCAGCATCATATTCATATACAGACTTGGTCCACATTGAACCTTGTTGCAGATGGATGAACTGTTGTTCCATGTCGAACCTGGCAGTCTCAGGGAAGTACTTAGCATCGAACATGTCACGGAAAGTCTTCCATTCGATGGGTTGTTCAAGACGGCTTTCTTCCGCCTTTCACCAGTTTCGTGCATTGTCCGTGAGCTGTAATTTTGCAACACGAACCCAAGGTATTTCTGGCACTTGTGCCGTTGCCAGATCATCTTTGATACTCTGAGCCCATTCCTCAGCTTCCAGTGGGCTCTCCTTTCCTGCAAACTGTTTGGGGGTGCAAAGTCCTGAATTGCTTCACCCCAGATGCATCTGCCTCGGGACGGTTCATTAAAAGAGCAGTCTGCTGCTGTTGTCTCTTGAGGAGGCTGCGGATTGCCTCAAACAGAACCGTTTGCTCATTGAGCGGAGCATGGACGGCAGGTGTGAGTGGTAGTGGTGGAGGTGTGTTGTTGACATTGGTGCTGGTGTTGTTCGGAGAATCCATAACCTTGAAAGAAAAATTTAGGTTAGGACAGATTCAAAGTATATGGAAAGATAAGATTCGAGAAACATGAATTGTAAAGAATGTTTTAGTTGCTGGTTCTTGTGTTATATTGCTTAGGTTGTTCACACAGAACAGAACTGCATGGTAGTGTTCCATACAGCTCTGACCTGCATGGGCCACCAATAAAACCTGTCACGCTCCGCTTCCCGGTGTGCGGTGAAGGGGACGCGACGAGGCCGCTACATATTTACTATGAAGTAAATACGCTAAGCGTATCTAAGCAATATAAATATAAATGCACAAGAGACAAGATATAATAAAACAACAACTTTATTTAATCACATTCTTTTACAATACATGGAAAAGTAAATACAACTGAATGAAAGCAATGCCTAAACAGTGGCATAAAAGAAATGAAAAGTACTGAAATAAAATGTGTACAATGAAGCTAGAGCTCTGGGTCGTAGGAAAGCTGATCCAAGTCCTCACTAGTAGGCTCGATCTCCGGAAGGTCCGAATCACCTGACAACATTCCAAAGAAGAAAGAGAAGGAATGTCGTCAGCGAACAATCGCTCGGTAAGTCCCAAAGATAAGGAAGAAATAGAATAGACAGAAAGAGAATATAGCTTTTAAAGTTGTATTATTTGGTTAACACTGTTGTTTGTAGTTTGGTATAGAAGGATGCCAGTGTATACGAGAGGAGTCTCTATATTCCAGAGACTAGAGAAAACGGAAGTACAAGGAACCGTTATGCCACGGTACAACAGCAACGGAATATAGGTTAGGTGTCTTAATCTTGCAGTCTCGTACCACTTCTAACACCTTCCGTACCAATCTACCGCTTAAACCCCGCGAAGTATTGATTGTATTATTTGTGTTATATTGTAAATTGTATTGTCTTGTATATATGGATTGTATAATTGGGTGACTTTCCGAAACCATGATATCAGTAAATGGATGTAACTGGAGAATCATGGATGTAACTGGAGAATCATGTAAATGGAAGTATATCCATGGTTCGGTTCAGTCAATACAGATTGAATAGATTGAATATATGTATTCCAGGATTCATGTTGAATTGTAGATTGTAGATTGTACTTGAATCATATTCAAGTCAGATTATTAATGATGAGACTCAGTCTGAGTCAGAATAATTAGAAAAGAAATTGAAGTCCTGATTATTTTGATGTTATCGGTAACCGCTGCACATGGGCGGCATGATTTGTGTTTTTTTCAAAGACGATTACCGTATTGATAACACCGTTGTTAAGTTATCTACCTTAGCTAGGAAATCACCCATATCTCCAGCTCCCTGAGGCTCAAGAGACTGATTCCGCTTAAACCTATATTTACTAGGGTCCTTATGGTAATTTATAGAACTTGAGAGGGTTTTATGTAAAAATAAATTTGTATAATTTTCAAAATACACCCTAAGTATTTATTTATCGTTTTTAGAGTTTTCATAGTTGTAAATTTTATATTTGTGACATTTCTAGTGAATAAACTTATTTTCCATAATACATGGTATTTAATTGTAATATTGAACTTGTATGGAATTCATGGTATTTTAATGTAAAGTGATTCTTGTGATTTTAGAAAAAGTTGGAATATTTATATTATCACAAAATAGATATTTTAATGACACACACACACACACACATATATATATTTATATAAAAACAATTTTTAATATATATTATATTTCTAGAAATCTCATTTTCTTAAGATATTCGTATTTTAAATTCTCGGGACCAAATGCTCCTTGCGGAGGTCTGAATCTCGCACTACTAAGCCCGAGGATGTGTGATAATTCTCACCATCCTGAACGGGTTCCCCAAAATGGGTTGTAGCGACGCTTTGCAAAGATTTGTAAAATACTTAATCTTTTAGAAACGGTTTTAATAGTAATTGGTATTTATTTGAAAGGTTTCGTTTTCCCGTATTCTATATTCCTGAAAGGTATTGTGCTATGTTGCATATGAGTGTTGTGAAGATGTATGCCATTACCTCGTGATCTACTTAAAGGTATATCAAGATTGTGATATTTTAATGTCGAAATGATACTACATGGTATTTTACTGAAAAAGAGCAGTAAAAGTTACAAAATGAAATAGTTGTCATGAAACTTATTCAACATGTTTGTTAATGTTTAATAGTCAACATGTAATGGTTTGGTATGACTGTATTTAAGAAAAGGTTGAATTTTAGAAAGAACCGAATCGGAAATCGGGTTAATTTCGATTCCGTCGGGTTTTAGAATTTCGTATTTTTAGAAAAGAAAAGATAAGAGGTAGGTGGGACTTACTGGCTTTCGGTTTATAGGAGAGGAAGAAGGAGTGGGCATGGGTTCTGGTGCGTCGTTTCGTTGCCGGGAGCTCCTAGGGTCGTCGTCGGAAAATCGCCGGAGCTTCGCCCTTCGCTAACTCCAAAAGTACACTAAAATTCTATGGATTTCTTGAGAGTTTTGATCAGAATTTTAAAGTGAGGGTGTGTGTTTAGGGGTTGTATTTATAGGGTAAGGCTAGGGTTTAGGGTAGGTGAAATGGTGTAAAGAAAAAATGTATTAAATTGTAATAAAATGTATTAAAATAAAGTAATTATGGTTTTAAAGAGTCTCTGGTACTGGTCTAAGGAAATAAAGTATGTAAGAGTACAGGGGAGGTGAAGAGGCCCAACTTTCATGTTGGGGACTCGGCGGTCCGGCCGAGTTCGGCCGGCGGAGGCGGCCCGAGTCGGCCGAGTCCGGCGGCCGTTGGCTTCCTTGACGCTCCATTTACCCCCTAGGACAGTTTGCTTATTTAGTGTAGTGGGGGTTTTACGAGTTATGCATGTGTAAACCCTTCTAAAACTTTAAAAAGTAAATAATATTAAAAAATAAAGTGGGGTATGGGATTTGAACTCTGGTGGCTTGGTTCAGCAGTGTAAGGTATTTCCAATGAGCTACAAGCTCCTTCTTGCTATTAAAAAGCAAATTAATTACTTATAGCAATCACAGTAAATGCAAATACCCCAAGTATACATTAACTTTTAAACAAATTTTTGTACACTAGAATTGGAGTTGTTATAGTCTACCCTCCTTACAAAAATTTCGTCCTCGAAATTTACAACTTTTATTTTAAGGACTAGTTTACAAAGAGGTGAGGATATCTTGCACGCATCTCATCTTTCCTTTCCCAAGTTGATTCTCCTGGAGTGTCTTTTCTCCACATCACTCGAACCAAGTTAACTTCCTTGTTCCGAAGTGACTTCACTTTCTTATCCAGGATCTCAACTGGTTGTTGCTCACAAGATAAGTCGGGCTATACAGTGAGCTCAGAATGATCGAGAATATGGCTAGGGTCACTCACATATTTTCTGAGTTGGGATATGTGGAACACATTATGTACTCCTTCCAATGAAGGGGGAAGTGTCAAGCGGTATGCCACTTCACCGACTCGTTTGAGTATGTCGAACTGTCCAATGTATCTCGGACTTAGTTTTCCCTATCTTCCAAATCGGATCACTCCGCGGTTCGGAGATATCTTTAAGAATACGTGATCTCCTGGCTAGAACTCCAAGTGACGTCGCTTTGCATCAGCCCAGTGCTTCTGTCGATCTTGGGCTATACACATTCTTTCTCTGATAGTACGAACCACATCAACAGTCGCTATTATCATTTCTGGTCCAAGAAGTTCCCTATCTTCGATGTCGTCGCAACTTAATGGCGATCGACACTTCCTTCCATATAGTGCTGCAAAAGGTGCCATTCCTATGCTTGCTTGGTAGCTATTGCTGTATGAAAACTCCACAAGATGTAGGTGATCTTCCCACGATCCTCCGAAGTGTAACATACACGCTCTGAGCATATCCTCCAAGATCTATATAGTTCGCTCAGACTGACCATCTGTTTGTGGATGATAAGCCGTACAGAAGTTCAGACCTGTTCCCAAGCTTGCTTGCAGGCTCTGCGATCGGAACCTGGTGTCACGATCGGAGACAATGCAGACCAGTACTCCATGAAGTCTCACAATTTCCTGTATGAGTTCATGGGTATTAGAGATAGTACATATTTAAAGAGTTTAAATCTTAAGTAGATTCTTACCTCCATGTACTTCTTTGCTAATGCCTCAGTTGATTGGCCATGCCACGCCCCACTTCCCGGTATACGGCGAAGGGGACGCGACTAGGCCGCTACGTATTTACTCTGAAGTAAATACGCTAAGCGTATCTAAGCAATATAAATGTAAATGCACAAGAGACAAGATATAATAAAACAACAATTTTATTTATTCACATTCTTTTGTACAATGCATGGGAAAGTAAATACATCTGATGAAAGCAATGCCTAAACAGTGGCATAACAGAAAAGAAAGTACTGAAAGAAAAAGTGTACAATGTAGCTAGAGCTCTGGATCGTAGGCAAGCTAGTCCAATTCCTCGCATAAATACGACTACCGATTTGATAGATATACATGTTTTCATATCGTTGTGCAAAACAGATCAGAATCTGTGCAGCACCGTCATATAGTTTTAAAACGCAGTTTGAGTTAATTTATATTGGGTTTCAGGTTACAAAAATTATTAGAAAATTGTAGGTATTTTGATGTACTTATCCAAAACACTAAGATTTGCGCGATTTGGATTTCTGAAGCTTTAGTGATAATTGTTTTAATATCAGCGTTTAAAACAGAAATTCAGATTTCTGGACAGCAACTATATATTCTATTGTAAAGACTATATCGGATTGTTTCATGAATTTCTAAGTAATATAGTATAAAACAAATTATAGTTCTATCAATTTTGCATCTACACATCTAAAGTTTGTTACAAACGGACATCGGGTGTTCGAGTTATGTCCAATTTAAAAACAGTGTGCGAATCATGATAGATTCTATCCAGATTCGTCGCTTAATATTTTAACGCAGTTTTATATATTTTTCGTCGGTTTTCAGTAAAAACTTTAAACTAATAAAATCTATATTATTCGATGTAGATATCCAAAACACCTTATTTTTCTCAATTTGGATATTGGTATACCAAGTTATGTGTCCTAGAAGTTGACTGATAACTGCAGTTTTCTGTTTTACGAACAGTGAATAAAAACGATGTAATTCCTAAACCGTTAAGTGATTCGATCTAAAATTTTTACAGCGTGTACACAAAAATATATTCTATCCAAGATAAATTTCTTGAAATTTTCAGAAGTAAAAATTAATTTTCAAAATTAATTTAAAAGTAAAGGTATTGATATGTCATATGTGAGAATGAGGAAACCATGGTATTTATTCGTAACTTCATTTTTTTATACAAAATTTAAATAAAGTAATTTAAAATACAAAAACAAACGATCCAATTCTAATTGGTCACTATGAAATCTTAACATATGGATTGAGAGTAATGAAAAAGACTTTACAAACTATATATGTGTGTATGTTTGTGTGTGTTCATTATTTATATATGTATTAATTATTTAGGGACTATGATATGATAAGGGAAAATTTTCATAGCAATATGAAAAGAGAAAGATAGAGAGAAGGAGATGGAGGGAGGGAAAGAGAGAAGGGACTTACATACACAAGCCGGTATTGTCACCGGACTTGTCTATCCGCCGATAGCCTCGCGTTTCTAGCGAGACTTTCTTGAAACTTCTTGGTGTTCTTCTTCTAGGACTTTAGGTGAAGAGAGAGAAAGGAGAGATAGAAAAATGTGAGGAAGAAAAAGAAAGAGGAGGACAATTAAAGATGGTGTAATGGTGAATTATCTATAATAATATATGCATTCAATATGGAAATTAAAAGAGAAATGAAAGGTCACCATTCATTTTGGAAATGAAAGGTCTTATTTGTAGGTTACGAGAAGAATAAAAAATTGATAAAAAAAATAATTACAAGAATAGGGATTTGAACATGTGATCTATGGAATAACAATGCAAGGACTTAACCAATGTGCTACAAGGTTGTTCATACACATATTTAATAAGAATTAAATATATGATGTTGCTTAAAAAGAAAGTGGGTTTTTGGGCTCATAGTTTTATAAAAGAAAATGAGATTGGATTTGGGTTATGGGCTGGGTCAGGTCTTGCGTTTAATTTGAAATAGGTTAAGATTTAGTTTAAAGAAATGAGTTTGAGAAAATTAGATGGAATAATAAAATAATATATTTAATAGAAAACAAAATATAAGGAAAAATACTAAGAATAAATAAATACAATATTTTACTAAAGAAAGAAAACACGAAGGTATAGTAATATTAGGGTCGTTACATTCTACCCTCCTTAAAATAATTTCGTCCTCGAAATTACTCAAGAAGGATGTTGCAACAAAGGAAACAGGATTAGGATGATATCGTCTTCGAACTCCGTCGATCGATACTTTAACCAATTAAGCTAATAGGCCAACGAGATACAAATAGAAAGGATGAACAAGAGTTAAGAATTCAAAAGTCGAGAGATGGACTTCAAGGAAGCTGAAGGTGGAGTTCAAGATGGATTCAAGAAATGAGGTAGGATTCAAAAGAAAAGTCGAATGTAATAATTGGACATCATAATTCTTGTATTATATTGCTTACGATGTTTATGCAGTGATTGCAGCAACTCAAGCGGTGGAAGAATCAAGGCCAGAAGTGGTTCGAGAATTCGACGATATGTTTCCTGACGATATATCAGGTTTGCCTCCCGATCGAGCTCTTGAATCAGCATTGATTTAGTACCAGGAGCACAACTGGTGATCAAAGCACCTTATCGATTAAGTCCGGAAGGTTTGAAGGATGTTCGAACTCAGTTGGACAAATTATTGGAGAAAGGATGGATTCGTCCCAGCACTTCAAGTTGGGGATCACCAGTACTACTTATGAAGAAGAAGGAAGTTTCATACAGAATGTGCATCGATTATAGAGCCTTGAACGAAGTCACTATAAAGAACAAGTATCCACTCCCACGCATCGAAGATTTATTCGATCAGCTAAGTGGATCTTGTGTTTTCTCTAAATTAGATCTTCGTTCAGGTTATCATCAGGTGAAGGTCAAGAAAGCTGATATTCATAAAACGGCTTTCAGAACTCGCTATGGTCATTACGAATTTCTAGTGATGCCATTTGGAGTGACCAACTCACCAACAATATTCATGAACCTGATGAATCGAGTTTTCCGGGAGTACTTAGACAGTTTTGTTGTCATCTTCATCGACGATATCCTGGTGTATTCTAAGAGTCGGAAAGATCATGCCGAGCACCAACGAATTGTCCTGGAAACTCTACGACAACATCAATTATATGCCAAGTACAGCAAATACGAGTTTTGGCTAACTCAAGTTAGTTTTCTTAGACATATCGTATCAGGAGAAGAAATCTCTGTGGATCCAGCAAAAGTTTCAGCAGTAAGCGAATGACCGACACCAAAGTCAGTGAAGAACATTCGAAGTTTCTTGGGTTTAGCTGGATATTACAGAAGGTTCATTGAAGGCTTTTTTAAGATAGCAACACCCCTGACCAAGCTCACACGTAAGATGAAGAATTTGTGTGGTCAGAAGCATGCGAACAAGCTTTCGTAGAACTCAAGTTAAGGTTGACATCAACGCCTATTCTCGTTATACCGGACCAGTCTGGAGGTTTCAAAGTGCACTGTGATGCATCCGGTAAGGGATTAGGATGTGTTCAACATCAGCACAGTAAGGTTGTGGCTTATGCTTCAAGACAGCTGAAGACTCATGAGCGCAATTATCCGACGCATGATTTGGAGTTGGCAGTCGTAATCTTTGCTTTCAATATTTGGCGCCATTATCTACTTGGCGAACGAGTGAACATATACACAGATCATAAGAGCCTGAAATATGTGTTTACTCAGAAGGAACTTAATATGCGGCAGAGACGATGGTTAGAACTCATGGCGGACTTTGACATCAACCTGCAATATCACCCAAGGAAGGTGAATGTGGTTCCAGATGCTCTTAGTCGCCAACCATTAGCAATGCATCTCACCGCTCTGTGGAAGCTTCAACAAGACTTGCATCAGATGGAGATTGAAGCAGTCATGCTAGGTAACACTTCAAGTTTGATGAATTTACAAGTTTAATCTACCATTGTCAATTAGATCAAAGCAGCTCAAGAAAGTGATGCTAAGTTGCAAAAGATCAGAGAACAAGTGGAGAATGGACTTAGAACAGACTTCATCATCCATGAAGACGGATCTTTGAGATACGGCAGCAGGTTATGTGTACCAAAAGGTTCCGTTCAGGAAGAGTTAATGATAGAAGCTTACAACTCTCCCTACTCAGTACACCCTGGAGGTACAAAGATGTACAAAGATCTACGTCAGAATTAGTGGTGGCATGGAATGAAACGTGAAGTATCCAGAAGCGTCGCAAAATGCTTGGTGTGTAAGCAAGTAAAGGCTGAACATTACAGGACAGCTGGATTACTTCAACCGTTACCAATCCCAGACTGGAAGTGGCAACACGTCACGATGGATTTTGTGACTGCTCTTCCTCGCAGCACAAAGGGTAATGATGCGGTATGGGTCATTGTGGATCGACTCACAAAGACGGCTCACTTCATCCCATTTCGAGTTGGTCAATCAACTGAGACATTAGCAAAGAAGTACATGGAGGTAATAATCTACTTAAGATTTAAACTCTTCAAATATGTACTATCTTTGATACCCATGAATTCATACAGGAAATTGTGCGACTTCATGGAGTACCGGTCTGCATTATCTCCGATCGTGACACCAGGTTCCAATTGCAATTTTGGCAGAGTCTGCAAGCAAGCTTGGGAACAAGTCTGAACTTCAGCACGGCTTATCATCCACAAACAGATGGTCATTCTTAGCGAACTATTCAGATCTTGGAGGATATGCTCAAAGCGTGTATGTTAGACTTCGGAGGATCGTGGGAAGATCACCTATATCTTATGGAGTTTTCATACAACAACAGCTACCAAGCAAGCATAGGAAAGCCACCTTTTGCAGCACTATATGGAAAGAAGTGTCGAACACCATTAAGTTGGGATGATATAGGAGATATGGAACTTCTTGGACCTGAGATGATAGTAGCGACTGTTGATGTGGTTCGTACTATCAGAGAAAGAATGCGCAAAGCCCAAGATCGACAGAAGCACTGGGCTGATGCAAAGCGACGCCACTTGGAGTTCCAGCCAGGAGATCACGTATTCTTAAAGATATCTCCGAACCATGGAGTGATCCTATTTGGAAGACGGGCTAAGCTAACTCCGAGATAAATTGGACTGTTCGACATACTCGAATGAGTCGGTGAAGTGGCATACCGCTTAGCACTCCTACCTTCATTGGAAGGAGTGCATAATGTGTTCCACATATCCCAACTCAGAAGGTATGTGAGTGACCCCAGCCATGTTCTTGATCATTCCGAGCTCACTATACAGCCCGACTTATCCTGTGAGCAACAACCTGAGGAGATCCTAGATAGAAAAGTGAAGTCACTTCAGAACAAGGAAGTCAACTTGGTTCGAGTGATGTGCAGAAAAGACACTCCAGGAGAATCAACTTGAGAAAGGGAAGAGGAGATGCGTGCAAGATATTCTCACCTCTTTGTAAACTAGTCCTTAAAATAAAAGTTGTAAATTTCGAGGACGAAATTTTTGTAAGGAGGGTAGACTATAACAACTCCAATTTTGGTGTACAAAAATTTGTTTAAAAATTAATGTATACTTGGGGTATTTGCATTTACTGTGATTGCTATAAGTAATTAATTTGCTTTTTAATAGTAAGAAGGAGCTTGCAGCTCATTGGAAATACATTGCGCTGCTGAACCAAGCCATCAGAGTTCAAATCCCATACACCACATTATTTTTAATATTATTTTCTTTTTAAACTTTTAGAAGTCCAAGGGTTTACACGTGCATAACTCGTAAAAACCCCACTACACTAAATAAACAAACTGTCCCAGAGGGTAAATGGAGCGTCGAGAAAGCCAACGGCCGCCGGACTCGGCCGAATCGGCCGGTGACTCGACCTACTCGGGCCGCCGCCGCCGTCCGGACTAGGCCGGACTGCCGAGTCCCCAACATAAAAGTTGGGCCTCTTGGACTCCCCTGTACTGCTGTATACTTTAAATGTACAGGCCAGTACCAGAGACTTTTTAAAACCCTAATTACTCTATTTTAATACATTTTATTACATTTTTTTCAATTCAACCTTTCACCTACCCTAAACCCTAGCCTTATTCTATAAATACAACCCCTAAACACACCCCCCTCACTCCAAAATTCTGATCAAAACTCTCAAGAAATCCCTAGAAGTTTATTGTACTTTTGGAGTTAGCGAAGGGTGAAGCTCCGGCGATTTTCCGACGATGACCCTAGGAGCTCCCGGCGACGAAACGACGCACCGAAACCTACGTCCACTCCCTCCTCTTCTCCTCTAAAACAAAATCCAGTAAGTCCCACCTCCCTCTTCTCTTTTCTTTTCTAAAAATACGAAATTCCAAAACTCGACGGAATCGGAATTAACCCGATTTCCGATTCGGTTCTTTCTAAAAATTCAACATTTTCTTACATACAATCATACCAAACCATTACTTGTTGACTATTAAATATTAACAAATATGTTGAACAAGTTTCATGACAATCTATTTCATTCTGTAACTTTTACCGCTCTTTTTTAGTAAAATACCATGTAGTTTCATTTCGACATTAAAACATCACAATCTTGCTATACCTTTAAGTAGATCACGAGGTAATGACCTACCTCCTCACAACACTAATATTCAATATAGCACAATACCTTTCGGGAATATAGAATACGGGAACACGAAACTTTGCATATAAATACCATTTACTATTAAAACCGTTTTCTACAAGATTATATATTTTATAAATCTTTGCAAAGCGCCGCTACAACCCATATTGGGGGACCTGATCGGGATGGTGCGGATTATTGCATATCCTCAGGCTTAGTAGTGCGAGATTCATACCTCCGCAAGGAGCATTCAGTCTCGAAAATTTAAAATACGAATATCTTAAGAAAATGAGATTTCTAGAAATATAATATATATTAAAAATTATATATATATATATATATATATATATGTATCATTAAAATATCTATTTTGTGATAATATAAATATTCCAATTTTTTCTAAAATTATAAGAATCACTTTACAATAAAATACCATGAATTCCATATAAGTTCAATATTACAATTAAATACCATGTATTATGAAAAATAGGTTTATTCACTAGAAATGTCACAAATATAAAATCTACACCTATGAAAACTCTAAAGACGATAAATAAATACTTGGGGTGTATTTTGAAAAGTATACAAATTGTTTTTACATAAAACCCCCTCAAGTTCTATAAATTACCCTAAGGACCCTAGTAAATATAGGTTTAAGTGGGACCAGTCTCTTGAGCCTCAGGGAGCCGGAGATATGAGTGCTTGCCTATCTAAGGTAGACAACTTAACAACGGTGTTATCAACACGGTAATCGTCTTTGAAAAAGACACAAATCCTGCAGCCCATGTGCAGCGGTTACCGATAACATCAAAAACAATCAGGACTTCAATTTCTTTTCTAATTGTTCTGACTCAGACTGAGTCTTATTGTAATAATCTGACTTGAATATGATTCAAGTACAATCTACAATTCAACATGAATCCATGAATACATATATTCAATCTATTCAATCTGTATTGACTGAACCGAACCATGGATATACTTCCATTTACATGATTCTCCAGTTACATCCATTTACTGATATCATGGTTTCGGCAAGTCATCCATTTATACAATCTATATTACAAGACATTACAAGTTGCAATACAATACAAACAATACAATCAAGACATCGCGGGGTTTAAGGGGTAGATTGGTACGGAAGGTGTTAGAAGTGGTACGAGACTGCAAGATTAAGACACCTAACCTATATTCCGTTGCTGTTATACCGTGGCATAACGGTTCCTTTTACTTCCATTTGCCCTTGTCTCTCGCATATAGAGACTCCTCTCGTATACACTGGTATCCTTCTGTACCAAGCTACAAACAACAGCGTTAACCAAATAATATAACTTTAAAAGCTACATTTCTCTCTCTGTCTATTCTATTTCTCCCTTATCTTTGGGACTTACCGAGCGATTGTTCGCTGATGACATTCCTTTTCTTTCTTCTTTGGAATATTGTCAGGTGATCTGGACACTCAGGAGATCGAGCCTACTAGTGAGGATTTGGATCAGCTTGCCTACGACCCAGAGCTCTAGCTTCATTGTACATATTTTATTTTCAGTACTTTTCATTTCTGTTATGCCACTGTTTAGGCATTGCTTTCATTCAGTTGTATTTACTTTTCCATGTATTGTAAAAAGAATGTGAATAAATAAATTTGCTGTTTTAATATATCTTGTCTCTTGTGCATTTACATTTATATTGCTTAGATACGCTTAGCGTATTTACTTCAGAGTAAATACGTAGCGGCCTATTCGCGTCCCCTTCACTGTACACTGGGACGTGAGGCGTGACAATAAAACTACACTGTAACATTTCAGAAAATATAAAATATTATTTTTGGAATTTAATATTAAAATAATATTTTTCCCGAAAACTGCCCGATTTGCGAAATTTGGGTTTTCAAAAAAAAGGTATAAATATATACCGATAATTGTGAAATAAATAGAAATTAAAATGATTTATTCATTAAAAAATATATTTTAAGGAATTGGCATTTTAAAATTTATTATATGCAGTTTCGATAAAAACCCGATTAGTGCACTGCTAATCGCGATTAAGCCAAATCCGTGTTTCTATAGTTTTCATGGTTAGTGCACCATGACATATTACATATTATTTCATTTGTGTTGTTTTTATTTGGGTGTATGTGTTTTGGTGAGAAAAGAGAAAAAAAGGTGTCATGATGAGTGGGGAGAGAGAAAGGAGACATAATGATGACTTGGAGAGAGAGAGAGTGTGAGAATAAATGAGAGAGAGAGGAGGGGCTGCCACATTCTCTTCCCACATCTCTTCTTTTTTTTCTTTATCTCCTTCTTCATCTTCCTCACCCTCATCTCCCTCCACCTTCAAACCCTAAATCCATCTCCAAATCTCCACCAAAATCCTATACCCCTTTCATAAAAAAGGATCACCCTTTCAACCTCTACCCAATGGACCAAGAAAAGAGGGATTTTGACAACATTGAAGAACTAGGGTTTTGCTTGGGTGTAACCATGAGGTATAATCACTTCCACTTAGTTGGTTTTTAGTTTCTTGTGTTTTAGATCAATTAGAAGTTGAATTGGTTGGGTGGTTGTGGAGATAGAAATCCTTAGAAAAGGTTTGGGTTTAAAGATGGTTTTAGTGAACTCTTGTGGCTGTGCAAGACCTGAGACTTTGTATGGGAAAACAAAATATGGATTTGGGATTTGAGTTCATGTCGATTTATGAGAATAGTGATGGTATTTTAGGATCTGGAGTGACCCGGGTGACCTGAAAATTTTTCTGAGATCACATAGGGATGTGCAGGTGATATGAAGCATATCCTAGAGACCCGAGACCAAACCCTAACACCTGGGCCGCAAATTTAATCCCCTGGGCCGCAATTTGCGGCCTGGACACTTCATTTTGGGTTCTTGCTTCGTTTGTAGCTCCTATGTCAATAAAATTGACCCTCTATATGCAGCTTTGACCAATTTGGCCTAGGGTAAAATCTGGAAACGTTTTGGTGTGTTTTTGGATATGTTTTCCGCATTTTGAATGTTGAGTTTTGATATTTGGATTTGTTTTTGGTTGTTGGATGTTTGAACATCAACAACAAGGGTCGTTTGATTATCTTTGCACGCGTAGGCTATAGGTTTTAACCTATGAGCGAAACGTGTGCCGTTTTGGGTTTTCCGCCTTGATTTTAATACGCATTGCGATTGTTTATTATTGTAGGTACCTTCATATGGATTCCGAAGTGACGGAGAGTGGCGTCAACGACTTCGGTAAGAAAGAAGCAAGGTGATTGGATCTATATCCACGGGGGATCGGGTGGATGGCGTATAGCACCCCCGCAAAGTTTTGGTGGAAACTGATTTGTAGCTTATGGTTAAGAAAACCAAGATTTAGAAAATAGGGTTAGAGTTAAACGATAGTTAGTGAAACCATATTAGAAACTAAGGATAGTTAGAAGTGTTATAATACGGCTAATATGTGATGACGGTATTTGAGGATGATGTCTGACGATATTACCGTTTAGGATACTATAGGACTAAATAGTCGACGTAGATGTGTCATCCGAACCATACATATTTCTAAACTGAAGAATCATATGCATCTTTTAAACAGATATCATGAGGGACGTTATGGAATTTCAAATGATATCTTTTCCTTAAAAACACCGTAATCCCTATTTTCAAAATTACGATTCGCTTCTTTAAAAATCGGATTATATGGTTCGGGTGTGTATGTTAGATTAGATACTTATACTTTTAGTAGAGATAGAATGTTATGTAAACTTTACTTGATGTGAGATACAAATGCGATGAAGGAATATAAGACGGATATGATGACACGACGATGTTTTGGTATACGGATGCGAGTCAACTGAGATGGTTGATACCTTGTCAGTTCCCCTGATACGAGGTCGTTATGGAGGTGACCAGGGACATAGGTATATAGATGCATATATATACAGAATGTTGTTAATCATGGATGATAGACCGTACGTGATATTAGGCCATACCCACATTTGTCTTATAGGATGATAGGATCCCTATTGGTTTAATGCCGCCGTACGATAATTTTCCGTGCGTGATGAGTTGACTTGATGATTGATCCTTACTCTTGACTAGAGGTTGCCGTACAATGGATCTTACCGTACGCGATGTTGTTAAGCTGGATGCTGATTGATAGATTTCCCGACTCGGCCATGCTAGATACGTTTACCTGTCAGCATTTGCATATGATTTACCTTATGCTGCATTCATATTATTCTCATTGCATCGCTTATACATGTGCTAGTACACCTGCACCGTTATTGATGATGCATATGTTACACGTACACAGATTTGTAGGCTCACACACTTCATCATCGATAATTGCCATTTCACTACACAGTAGGATTGCTGCATCATGCTATTACTATTCGCATAACATACTTGCGCATATACACATTGTATATCCATATTGGTGCACATATACATTGATACATCCATACTTGCGGATATACACATTGTATATCCATATTGGTGCACATATATATTGATACATCCATACTTGCGGATGTACACATTATATATCCATATTGGTGCATATATACCTTGATACACCCATACTTGTGCACATACGCATTGTATATCCATATTTGTGTACACATACATTGGTACATCTATACTTGCGCATATACATATTGTACCAACATAGATAACTGGTTTTACTGGGAAATTGGGAACCGCATGTTGTATTTTAAAATCTGGAATCATTTAAAAGAGCAGTTTTCCCTTAATATGTCATATCACTGTTCCATGTGCATGATACACGGATATGCTCGCATTTTTCTTATATGTCGCATACATTATGCTCTATTATTTTACGCATTGAGATCTGCTGTTTTCATAAGATTTCTGGATTTGAGAACCGTGGACATTTCAAAAGAAATTATGTGTTATTTTAAAAACCCGGTTTCTCTTGATATGATATTTCAGTGCGTCCACCATGTATTTTCTCGGTTCTGAAAGTGATATGTGAAACCCGATTCGAGGAGGCGGATGAGGCCGATTGCGGGTACATGGTGGACCCGGTATGGTACCTCGGGGCGAGAGAGATTTCGTGTGGATGACGATGAGCCTGGCAGAAGGACTACTACCTACCGGTGATAGTAATTGGGCTCGGCGGATATCCGGAGGATACCGATCGGAGTCGAGAGATGATATGGGCCGATCCGGACTGACGGAGCCCGATATATGAGGATTTATGTGCCAATGCTGGGCACGGTTTTCATGATGTTTTCGAGTGTCGATGTTAGGCACTCAGGTTCCATAATTTTGATGTGTCGTGAGGGACACCGTTGATATATATCCTCATACTTTCATGCACACTCTTTTAGGATATTTACGTGCATACAGACATTGATTATATGGGTGGACGAGATCCACATGCATACATACATTGATTATATGGGTGGACGAGATCCACATGCATACATGCATTGATTATTACTGTTGGATATTATCCGCATGCATATAGGTATTGACTACCTTGTTGGCACATATACAAACCCGGTTATCCTAGATATCATAGTATTACCTTTATGATATAGTTGACCTAGGAGTCATTGTTTATTCGATTTCTATCCGTTGATATTTTTCTACTCACGAGTTGGCAACTCACCCCCGTTGTGCTACAGTTCTTGCAGGTTCACCGCTCGGATCAGTAGCGGCTTCGCTGGCACACAGTTGCATTCGGGTGTTTTGCATTGGTAGGTGGGACATTTGTATCGTACCCACTCTTGTATTTTTATTTCACATTGTATCTAGTAGACTCCATCAATCAAAACTAGTAAATTGTATAAGTAATGAGACTTAGTGAGATTGTGGTTGCGAGATTTGAGCGATGGTGTTATATTCGCTTTTAGGGTTATGTCTTGCTTATTTCTTTGTCTTTTTGTGGTGAACTTCGCCTTTAGGCATCGTATACTTATTTATACTGTATTGCGTGGTTGTGATCCGCCGTTTGGCGAAGAGCTAGCTCCCGCTTGGGGATGCCTTTATCATTATTATGTATTTATGATTTTGGATCAAAATATATAAAGGAGGTGCTGCCAAAATTTTTAAAAGACAAAACATGTTTCAGACTAGAAAATTTCACTTGCATCATTCATGTTTCTTTTCTATGCATTTAAGCACACTTGATTTCATTATACCTTTATTTCAAAAACCGCACCTCCTTTATTTTCTTCAAAAGGTTTAAATTTCTGGGTTTCAGCTTACTTGGATTCCGTTACGCCTTTAGACGTTGCGTGAATCAAGTGCTGGTCACGAGCTAATATTTCAGGTCATAGCAAAGTTGGTATTTGAGCGTTAGGTTTAACCTTAGTTCGAATCTATGTTTGACTATGCGGAGTCTAGGGCGGGTATGTATTTCGGAACCTAGGCTTAAGCTTACGGAACTCAGACTTGAACGGGGGGGGGGGGGTATTAGACCCGAACTTTCGTTTCATAGGCTGACCTGATTGATGGAGTAAGTAGCATGAGTAGAGTGACGTACCATACGTATGTTCCGCGGCATATTTACGATATGATACTCCACTTAAGAAACCTTAGGATGTAAATATTTTGAGACCAGTGATTCTCTTCGTATCCATGATTATACATCCATTTGAGATCCTTGATTCTATTTTTTTCCATGATCATACTCTCATTGACGCTGTTCCTTCTTATGATCATGTATCCATTCTGGATCTGTCGTTTCCTCTCATGCCGTTGACCTGCTTTCTTCGATACTCGATTGAGGTTCCTATCACCATAGTCTTTGAGCTGCTCCTAGTGTTGCGGTCAGGGCGAGCTCGTCTGATATGAGGACTGACCATTGTGTTTTCTGGTGACATGGGAACGTCTCGATGTAGTATTATGTTATGGCCTCTTGTGGAGGCGAGTGCTTGGTTTTACACCGGATGATCGGGCCATTGTTAGAGCTGCCAGTTGCGAGAGGACTGTTGATGTATAGCATACCTCAGAGATTTTGATTTCGCCTACCGTGCAGACAGATGACCCAGCTGTTGCTGAGATTGATGGGATGTCGCTTTCAGAGCTTATGAGCTAAGATCGCCGGAGCTTCCAGACAGATATGCGACAGATGATAGCTAGCCTACCCCGAGTTGGGAGACGAAGGTGATTCGTCAGATTGATATGCCGACGCAAGCCCAGTTGAGTTGAAGATTTCCAGTATGGAGAGTCGTACTCAGATCTAGAGCAGACCGATCCAGAGATGACAGCCGATGTATCGCCTTTTCTGGAGGATCGAGGCATTATTTAGCGTGCGGACGGAGGGTATTCGCATGTCGGCTAGGCGAAGTTAAAAAGCTCGAGCGAGTGTCAGAAACCCATTTTTCCCAAGTTTAAAGTTTTCGGAGGAATACGCAGGTAATTCTGTGGACCTTCTAGAAGAATGAAACCCTAACTCGACTTGATGACCATGGAATCGCTTTGAACCTTAGGGTTTGTGGCAGTTTAGCGGTGCCATCAGTGAGGCTTGGGTTTGCCCTTCTACGGCTGGTCCAGAGGTGCTGTGGTATGTACCGGATATTTTTAAACTGTGCTCAGGTGTTGAGCCTTCGGGAAATTTTAGGACCTCGATGACTCGATCGAAAAATTTGACGTCGTCCAGATATCATGTGATAAGAGATCAGCAAGCTGACCAGCTTTGGATAAAGGACCTCACCCAGATGCGTTGTGAGCTGATCGAGGACGGACGAGTATTGAGTATTCCTCCGATGGTTAGGACGAGTCCCTGAGGACGTGTTCGGCTAGATATCTTCTACAGAGTGATGAAGATACCGAGTTTGTGACTTCGAGTCCATGTGAGAGACTCCGAATTTACTGAAGCCGAGGACCATTGCAGTACGCAGACAGCGAGACGTGATGTCGAAGCGGACGATGATAAAGAAGAGCGGGACCAGAGGTTCATGCGAGATGTTAACGAGCTGTTTTACTCCCCGTCGAGATTAGAGATCTTATGTGCATACAAAGGCGTTGGGATACGGCCAGTTTCTGAGGAAATGTGTGCTGAGAACGCAGATGTACAGAAAACGAGAAAGGATTATGTAAGAGTACCAGCCTCCGTACAGTTTGGCATAGGCGAGATCGGAAGAGACCTTGAGCAGGATTCTTTCCGGGACACTGCTGCAATAAGATTTACACCCAGGATCAGATGTGTCATGTGTATTCAGAGAGCCAGAGGCCGACGCCAGTGACATGCTGCCTTACGAGAGGTCATGATGAATGACCGGGAGATGACCAGAGAAGTGCCAGAACGGAATCGTCCCCGTTAGCACACCTGACTCGGCCGATGAGCCGATAAATTGCGAGATCGGTAAATCCACAGAGAAATGAAGACCCAGAGACAGAAGACGCCAGACCGTGAGTAGGAGGCGAGCGGATATTCTTGTTCTGCCGGTTTTAGGCGCTCCGATTCATTTTTCGACATTGTAGGAGGTGTACCTCAATGTCCTTTATTGCGATTTGCGTTTGTGATCTGGGTATCACGCCTATATCGCTTGGATTTGAGTTTTGATGACGAGTTTCCTGATATTGATTTCGTGCACCATGGCTGCACCTACTGAGTATTTACATTTTGCGCATAATTATCGCACCTGATATATATTTTATACACCGTTGTGTTGATTTGCGATTTGTGCATGCCTATTGCGTTTGATATTGATTTTGTACCTTCATAGCATGTGTTTATGATTTCATGGATTTCATGCGGATGATGTGATTGTTGCACTCGGTATAGCACACATGTGCTTGTAGTGCATTGATACAGATATTGTGCATATAGTTATACACATTTTTGATTTTTACACCTTGGTACACTCGGTGTCGTTCTTATACGCATTTGAGTTATTAATGTGATTTTCATGCATTGGTTGCACCGTACTTGTATTTCGCGCATTTGACGCACCAGATTTGAGATTTCGTGTACAATAGATGCACCATATATTGTTGTCGTGCACACCCGTTGCAGTGGACAGATGCTTTTGTGCACACCTGTTGCACTTAGTTTTGCCTGTGCGTGTTGTGGCACCTGTATTTGGATTTGATTTCCATGCGCACCAGACGCATGTGATTATTGGATATGCCTTTTTAGGCTGATTTTACTTTTGAGCACTTTGTTTTCATGTTGAGCACTATAGTGTGTAGTAGCCAAACAGGATTGATCTGAGGACAGTACCTGAGTACTTGCATGCATTAAAAGCTTACCAAGAGGTTTTCAAAGGAGCTATAGTCTCGCTATTTCCTACGTGTCCGTGAGCGACGCGAACGTTTATAAAGGAAAACCCTTTTGGGATATTTTGAAAACGACGGAACGTATATTTAGCAAAACATATATGGATATATATCATTATTTTAAAATGAGCGTCCGTCAGCTATGCCATGAGTTAGGCATTCACGCGGCGATTTAGAAAAGATTTTGCATGTATTTTATTCAGATTTTGGAGTTTTCAAAGATGCGTACTATACATGTATTATAGTATTTGACTAGTGTATATTGGATTTCAGTAGTGGATTTCAAGATCTGTATCTCTATTGTAACTTCGAGGATATGCGTGCGAATCCGATGATTTGCGTGACGCTTGACGGAGTTCGATTTTGAGTTTTGTACTCTTTTTCCTGTGCACTTGACACGCTGCGTTATTTCGGTATTTTCCGTGATTTCGGAGCCCCGTGATTTGGGTTGATTATTGAAATGTTTTAGATTTTGGGGGTTTAAATTTAAATTCGGGGACCGAATTTATTTAATGGGGAAGACTGTAACATTTCAGAAAATATAAAATATTATTTTTGGAATTTAATATTAAAATAATATTTTTCCCGATAACTGCCCGATTTGCGAAATTGGGGTTTTCAAAAAAAAGGTATAAATATATACCGATAATTGTGAAATAAATAGAAATTAAATTGATTTATTCATTTAAAAATATATTTTAAGGATTTGGCATTTTTAAAATTTATTATATGCAGTTTCGATAAAAACCCGATTAGTGCACTGCTAATCGCGATTAAGCCAAATCCGTGTTTCTACAGTTTTCATGGTTAGCGCACCATGACATGTTACATGTTATTTCTTTTGTGTTGTTTTTATTTGGGTGTATGTGTTTTGGTGAGAAAAGAGAAAGAAAAGGTGTCATGATGAGTGAGGAGAGAGAAAGGAGACATAATGCTAACTTGGAGAGAAAGAGTGAGAATAATTGAGAGAGAGAGGGAGGGTTGCCTCATTCTCTTCCCCCATCTCTTCTTTTTTTTTTCTTTATCTCCTTCTTCATCTTCCTCATCCTCATCTCCCTCCACCTTCAAACCCTAAATCCATCTCCAAATCTCCACCAAAATCCTATACCCCTTTCACAAAAAAGGATCACCCCTTCAACCTCTACCTAATGGACCAAGAAAAGTGGGATTTTGACAACATTGAAGAACTAGGGTTTTGCTTGGGTGTAACCATGAGGTATAATCACTTCCACTTAGTTGGTTTTTAGTTTCTTGTGTTTTAGATCAATTAGAAGTTGAATTGGTTGGGTGGTTGTGGAGATAGAAATCCTTAGAGAAGGTTTGGGTTTAAAGATGGTTTTAGTGAACTCTTATGGCTGTGCAAGACCTGAGACTTTGTATGGGAAACCAAAATACGGATTTGGGATTTGAGTTCATGTCGATTTGTGAGAACAGTGATGGTATTTTAGGATCTGGAGTGACCCGGGTGACCTGAAAATTTTTCTGAGATCATATAGGGATGTGCAGGTGATATGGAGCATACCCTAGAGACCCGAGACCAAACCCTAACACCTGGGCCACAAATTTAATCCCCTGGGCAGCAATTTGCGGCCTGGACACTTCATTTTGGGTTCTTGCTTCGTTTGTAGCTCATATGTCAGTAAAATAGACCCTCTACATATGCAACTTTGACCAATTTGGCCTAGGGTAAAATCTGAGAGCGTTTTAGTGTGTTTTTGGATATGTTTTCCGCATTTTGAATGATTAGTTTTGATATTTGGATTTTTTTTTGGTTGTTGGATGTTTGAACATCAACAACAAGGGTCGTTTGATTTTCTTTGCACGCGTAGGCTATAGGTTTTAACCTATGAGCGAAACGTGTGCCGTTTTGGGTTTTCTGCCTTGATTTTAATACGCATTGCGATTGTTTATTATTGTAGGTACCTTCACATGAATTCCGAAGCGACGGAGCGTGGCGTCAACGACTTCGGCAAGCAAGAAGCAAGATGAGTGGATCTATATCCACGGGGGAAGTTGGGTGGATGGCGTAAAGCACCCCCGCAAAGTTTTGGTGGAAACCGATTTGTAGCTTATGGTTAAGAAAACCTAGATTTAGAAACTAGGGTTTGAGTTAAACGATAGTTAGTGAAACCATATTAGAAACTAAGGATAGTTAGATGTGTTATAATACGGAAAAGATGTGATGGCGGTATTTGAGGATGATATCTGACGATATTTCCGTTTAGGATACTATAGGACTAGATAGTCGACGTAGATGTGTCATCCGAACCATACATATTTCTAAACTGAAGAATCGTATGCATCTTTTAAACAGATACCTTGAGGGACGTTACAGAATTTCAAATGATATCTTTTCCTTAAAAACACCGTAACCCCTATTTTCAAAACTATGATTCGCTTCTTTAAAAATCGGATTGTATGGTTCAGGTGTGTATGTTAGATTAGATACTTATACTTTTAGTAGAGATAGAATGTTATGTAAACTTGTCTTGATGTGAGATACAAATGCGATGAAGGAATATAAGACGGATATGATGACACGACGATGTTTTTGTATACGGATGCGAGTCGACTGAGATGGTTGATACCTTGTCAGTTCCCCTGATACGAGGTCGTTATGGAAGTGACCCGGGACATAGGTATATAGATGCATATATATACAGAATGTTGTTAATCATGGATGATAGGCCGTACGTGATATTAGGCCGTACCCTCTTTTGTCTTATAGGATGATAGGATCCCTATTGGTTTAATGCCGCCGTACGATGATTTTCCGTGCGTGATGAGTTGACTTGATGATTGATCCTTACCCTTGACTAGAGGTTTCCGTACGATAGAGCTTACCGTACGCGATGTTGGTAGGCTGGATGCCGATTGATAGATTCCCCGACTCGGCCATGCTAGATACGTTTATCCGTCAGCATTTGCATATGATTTACCTTATGCTGCATTCATATTATTCTCATTGCATCGCTTATACCTGTGCTAGTACACCTGCACCATTATCGATGATGCGTATGTTACACGCACACAGATTTGTAGGCTCACACACTTCATCATCGATAATTGCCATGTCACTACACAGTAGAATTGCTGCATCATGCTATTACTCTTCGCATAACATACTTGCGCATATACACATTGTATATCCATATTGGTGCACATATATATTGATACATCCATACTTGCGGATATACATATTGTATATCCATATTGGTGCACATATACATTGATACATCCATACTTGCGGATGTACACATTGTATATCCATATTGGTGTACATATACTTTGATACACCCATACTTGTGCACATACGCATTGTATATCCATATTTGTGTACACATACATTGGTACATCTATACTTGCGCATATACATATTGTACCTATATAGATAACTGGTTTTACTGGGAAATTGGGAACCGCATGTTGTATTTTAAAAACTGGAATCATTTAAAAGAGTGGTTTTCCCTTAATATGTCATATCACTGTTCCATGTGCATGATACACGGATATGCTCGCATTTCTCTTATATGTCGCATATATCATGCTCTATTATTTTACGTATTGAGATATGCTGTTTTCATGAGATTTCTGGATTTAAGAACCGTGGACATTTTAAAAGAGCTTATGTGTTATTTTAAAAACCCGATTTCTCTTGATATGATATTTCAGTGCGTCCACCATGTGTTTTCTCGGTTGTAAGAGCGGCATGTGAAACCCGATTCGAAGAGGCGGATGAGGCCGATTGCGGGTACATGGTGGACCCGGTATGGTACCTCGGGACGAGAGAGAGATTTCGTGTGGATGACGATGAGCCTGGCAGAGGGACTATTATCTACCGGTGATAGTATTTGGGCTCGGCGGATATCCGGAGGATACCGACCGGAGTCGAGAGATGATATGGGCCGATCCGGACTGACGGAGCCCGTGGGCCGATCCGGACTGACGGAGCCCGATAAATGAGGATTTACATGCCGATGCTGGGCACGGTTTTCATGATGTTTTCGAGTGTCGATGCTAGGCACTCAGGTTCCATGATTTTGATGTGTCGCGAGGGACACCGTTGATATATATCCTCATACTTTCATGCACACTCTTTTAGGATATTTACGTGCATACAGAAATTGATTATATGGGTGGACGAGATCCACATGCATACATACATTGATTATATAGGTGGACGAGATCCACATGCTTACATGCATTGATTATTACTGTTGGTTGTTATCCGCATGCATATAGGTATTGACTACCTTGTTGGCATATATACAGACCCGGTCACCCTAGATATCATAGTATTACCTTTATAATATAGTTGACCTAGGAGTCATTGTTTATTCGATTTCTATCCGTTGATATTTTTCTACTCACGAGTTGGCAACTCACCCCCGTTGTGCCACAGTTCTTGCAGGTTCACCGCTCAGATCAGTAGCGGCTTCGCTGGCACACAATTGCATTCGGGTGTTTTGCATTGGTAGGTGGGACATTTGTATCGTACCCACTCTTATGTTTTTATTTCACATTGTATCTAGTAGGCTCCATTAATCAAAACAAGTAAATTGTATAAGTAATGAGACTTAGTGAGATTGTGGTTGCGAGATTTGAGCGATGGTGTTATATTCGCTTTTGGGGTTATGTCTTGCTTATTTCTTTGTCTTTTTGTGGTGAACTTCGCCGTTGGGCGTCGTATACTTATTTATACTGTATTGCGTGGTTGTGATCTGCTGTTTGGCGAAGAGCTAGCTCCCGCTTGGGGATACCTTTATCATTATTATGTATTTGTGGTTTTTGATCAAAATATACAAAGGAGGTGCTGCCAAAATTTTTAAAAGACGAAACATGTTTTCATAATAGAAAATTTCACTTGCATCATTCATGTTTCTTTTCTATGCATTTAAGCACACTTGATTTCATTATACCTTTATTTCAAAAACTGCACCTCCTTTATTTTCTTAAAAAGTTTTAGATTTCTGGGTTTCAGCTTACTTGGATTCCGTTACGCTTTTAGACGTTGCGTGAATCAAGTGCTGGTCATGAGCTAATATTTCGGGTCGTGACATACACGAAGGTTGTTAAATATCGGATGGTATCATTCGGTTCTAACAACTGTCGTATAGTCTATATAAAGAGAAGATTCAATCGTATGATAACCGATAGATGTAAAATTTCAGAAAAATAAAATATTATTTTTGGAATTTAAAGAATTAAAATAATAAATTTTATGAATATTATAAAAAAAGTATGGAAATTAGTTTTAATGAAATGGTATGATTATATATATAGTTTGGAAAATATTTGGAAATTAATATGAATTATTGATTATGAAAGCATTTATTTGATTTGGACATTTTATAAATTATTATACAATTATTTGTATACAAGTTTAATACTAAACTTGATTAATATTATACTAATTATGTATTAACCATGTTTATGTATTATGACATGCAACATATCATGTTGCAACACCTGTTCATATTTGTAGCCATGGATTTATTTTCATTTGCTTTTATTGGTTTTGTTTTGTTTTTAGAAAAGAAAAAGAATAAAGATAAATAAAATGGTGGGGACATGAGTGCATGGGTGAGAGAGAGAGAGAGAGTGAGAAGGTTCTAGCACCTTGAGCCACCATGTTATTATTTTCTTCACCTCCTCATCCTCTTCTTCATTTCTTCTTCTCCTCCTCCTTCATCCTCCATCACCTCCTCTACCACTACAAACCATCCCCAAAACCAATAACCATCTTCACAAAAATCCTTCCTTACTTCACTAAAAACACCATGGTGAAGTCATGTTAGGACTTTGAGCACTTTGGATCATCTAAGGTTTTCCTTTAGTTGCTCCATTAGATAAAACCTTCACATTTCTTCAATGTTTTTAAGTATCGTAAGCTCAAGTGTAGTTTATAGTTAAAAAGGTTTAGGTTTATGATCTTGGAAAATTCTAGAATGAGATTTAGGGGATGTTTTGAGTTGTGGAGGTGTATTTGAGATTCAGTTAGTGACCACAACCCTTCTAGTGTTAGAATTCTGGACCAAACCGAGTTTAGAAATCCCAAACATGAACTTGGAATTTTTCGATATCGGGTTTTTGTGGGAATGTGATGATAAATTAGGATCTGCTATGACCCGGAGATCTTGAAAAATATTTAGCAAATACAGAGAGATGTGCAGGCAAATAGGAGCATACCCTAAAGACCCGAGCCCCAAAATCCCTTCTTTTGCCGCCAAAAATCGCCTTCTGGCCGCAAATTGCTGCCTGGCCATGTAAATTAAGTTCCAGGTTTGCTCCATAGCTCTTTTATCTGGTATTTAGATCTACTACATATGCAAAATATCCTAATTCAATCTAGGGTAAAATCTAGAAGTGTTCTTCCAGGTTGCTGTTTTCGTTTTGCGACTTTTATTAACTTGAGTTTTGGTATTTGCATTTTTTCTCGGTCGTTTGACGTTTATACGTCAACGTCGAGAGTTGTTTGGTTATTCTTGCATGTGTGGACCATAGGTTCTAACCTATGTGCATTTCGCTCGCCATATCGGTTTTCAGACTTGATTTTGACGTTAATACGATGTGCGTTGAACTGTAGGTACCTTTGCGTGGACTTTGGGACGACAAGGGAGAGCAAGGCGTTCATCGACTTTGGCTAAAGCAAACATAGTAGGTGAGTAGATATATATCTATGGGGGAAGTCGGGTGTATGGCGTATAGCACCCCCGCAACCGTAATGATAGGATAGTTATATATATAGTTATATATATGTTTCATGTTGTATAGGTATACTTAGCTAATAGAGTTCTAGGAGGCTATAGGTTAGAATAAGCGTACTCGTAGAATGGTATACCATTAGTCCTATTTCTTTTAGTCTCGAACCTTTAGGATTTATGATGTTACACACACACACACTTGGTATGATATGTGTGTATACATACACACACACATATACGTGTAAGATGAGGATATGGTATGATAGAAAGATATGAGTCGATATGATCGGGCATTATGTCGTGAGGTTATGATTGATGATCTGAGAATGAAATACCATGTTATAATATGAGATTTTACATGATCTTTAGGCGATATACACATAACATGTGATGATATGTGACTAGATGAGATGATAGAATGTATGTGACCATAGATCCGCACCCTTGGATTATGATACTGTACGAGATATGAAGTATATGATAATTGACCCGTATTCTCGATTCGATGATACCGTATGAGATATGATATATATGATGATTGACCCGTACTCTTGTTTCGAGGATATCGTAGGACGGATTATACCATACGAGATATGATATATATGATGATTGATCCGCGCTCTTGACTCGAGGATGCCGTATGAGGGACTATATCGTACGTGATATTATGAGACTGAATCGCCGACTGATAGATGTATCGACTCGGAAATATTATAGATTTCTAATCACTTTCAACTCAGGATTAGTGTAGTCTTTTAATCACTTAAGTTGATATTAGAATATAATTAGAGCCATATCTACTTTCAAAACTAGCGGATCATTATGCATTTTCAAAAGACAACCCCAGAAAGATGTTACGGATTTTCAAAAGGAATCTTTTTCTCAAAAAATCACTATAACCCCTATTTTTCTAAAAACATAAAAACAATGATTCGTGCTGTTTTAAATACTATAACTGTATGTCTCGTATGTAGTTATATATTTTATACTGTTGCGTTACTGTTTACTTTTCTGTTATGCTCATATTATTCTCTTTTGCATTCGAATTACATGTTCTTTTCATTATGACCTCATCTGCTAGGACATATGCACCATTACCAATGATGTGCATGTTGCACATATACTTACTTACCGGCTTACATATGTTATTATCGGTAATTGCCATACCACGCACACATTAGAATTCGATACTTCATTCGTACAACTGGATAACTTATAGCTAAATAGTATTGCTTAGGACTCATTATATGACCTGCTAGTTTAGATATTGCATTTCTTATTTAGTTAGATGCCACTTTCATATATACATTCTAGTTATGCACTATAGATTGGCTCTGTGCCGGTATTCGTTTTTTCATTAGTGGCTCATATTTATGAGATTTTGGTTTTCATAAGATTTCTGGATTTAGGAAACCGCATGCGAAATCGAAAACTTGTGATCATTTTAAAAAGAAAGATGCGGTTTTTCTTGATATAATGTATGGCGTTCACCATGAGTTTTCTCAATTCTCGAGCTATATGTATACCCGATTCGAGGAGAGAGGAGGCACCGTCTGCGGGTACATGGTAGGCCCAGTACGGTATCCCGGGACAAGAAGATCGTATAGAAAGACGTTGAGTCCGGCAGGGGAGCACTACCGACTGGTGATAGTTTGGCTCGGTGGATATCTAGAGGATACCGACCGGAGTCGTGAGATCAGATGGATATGAGGGCTAATCCAATAAGACGGTGCCCGAGATATGAGGATTACGTGTCGCTGTCGGACATGGTTTTCATGATGTTTTTGAGTGTCGATACTGGGCACTCAGGTTTTATTACGATTTGGTGTGTCGTTGCTGGACACACGTTGGATGATGCATTTATACATGATACACATGACATGTTACCACTTTATGACACGGACACGAGTACATTGGTATTATACTTATGCTTATATTGTTACCCTTGTACCACTCGACATCATTATATTATTATTATATTACTGTATGACCTAGGAGATCGTTATACATTTGATTTCTATCCGGTGATATTTTCTACTCACGAGTTGGTAACTCACCCCCGCTGGCCAAAGTTTTCTTGCAGGTTTGACCACACAGGTCCCGTAGTGGTTTTGCTGGCATATCGCTTTCTTCTGGGTGATTGCTTTGGTAGGTAGGGTACACTTGCATTGTGACCACCAGTTGTACTTGTATACTTATTTAGTTGTATCTAGTTAAAAACTCCATCAACTAGACTATATATATTTGGTAGACTTAGAAACCATAGTTTGTATATTCTTTTGGACTTAGAGTCACGCTCATGTATTTATTCTTTATTTTTGGTTTCTTTACTTTCTTTTCTGTGTTTTGATCTTCTCCTTTGGCGTCGTATATCTTTATTGCGTGGTTGTGTTTCCGCTTAATGGCGAAGAGCTAACTCCCGCTTGGGGATGCCTTTTATTATTGCTTGTATTACTTTCGGGTTAAAGTTTACAAAAGAGGTGCTGCTCAAATTTCAAATGACGAAAATGTTTTAACTACGGTATATAATTCACTTATGTTTCATATTATATTACTTATGAATTTAAAGAAAGAACCTAATTTCATTAAACCTTTATTTCAAAACTTCACCTCCATTATTTTCCCTAAAAGGTTTAGATTTCTGGGCTTTTGGCTTACTTGGATTAGGTGGAGTCCTATAGACTTCACGTGATTCAAGTGCCAGTCATGTGTCTTTTCTAGGTCGTGATAAAGTTGGTATCAGAGTGTCAGGTTTAACCTTGATTCGAGTCTAGGTTTGACTATGCGGAGTCTGGGGCGTATATATATTTCGAAACCTAGGTTTGACCTTTTGCGGAACTTAGACTGGGCTAAGGGGGTATTAGACCCAAACTTTCGTCGTGTAGGTTGACCTTGGTTGATGGAGTAGGTAACTTAAGTAGAGTGATGCACCATGTGTATGTTCCGCATACTTACGATACGCTGCTCCGCTTAAGTAGCCTTATGATGTATATTTCTTAGGCACTGTATTTCTATTCTTTCCTATGATCTATCCTCATCGATATCGGATTGTGGTTTATGTTACATTGGCTACATGAGCAGAGAGAGCTGCGGCTAGAGATACGGTCAGAGCAAGTTCGTCAGGGATGAGGACTGACCATGATGTATTCCGGTGACGTATGAACACATTGATTTATTGTTTCACTAGAATTTCTCGTTGACACGAACGTTCGGGATCTGCACCATATGATCAGGCCATTGCTATAGGCCAGTCAGATTGTGAAGACTATTGACATACAATCTACTTCATAAGATTAATGTGTTGTCTACTGTGCGGACAGATGAACCAGCAGTTGCTGAGTTTGATAAGATATCGCCTCCAGATTTTTGAAGCTAATGCAGCATGAGTTACACGTAGGGATGTGATAGAAGATTACTGGTCACCCTAGGGTAAGTGACTAGGACATTTTATTGGTTTAGAAGCACCGATGCGAGATCATTAATTGACTAGCTTCAGTTAGAAAGGGACCTCACTCAGACGTGTCGTGAGTCGATCGAGAAGGACAAGTAAAGGCATATTCCTCTGATGACTTGGATGAGTTCCCGAGGATATAATTGGTCCATATTGAAGGGAAGCGGAATAAGAGGTTCGTGCAAAATCTTAACGAGTTGTGGTTCTACTCCGTTGATGTCAGAGGTTAGCTACGTATACAGATGCGTTAATGCAGCTATTCCGGATGAGAAACGGATTAGGTAAAGAGTGCCAACTTCCGGGCAGTCTGGCAGAGATGAGATTGGGAGAGACCTTGGAAGGATCTTTCTGGAATGTTACACGATAAAGACATGGACCCAGGATTGGTCGAATCACATATACTCGGTAGGGCAGAGACTGCCATCATTGTGTGCTACTTTACAAGTGGCCATGTAAATTGGCCAGGAGATGTTCAGAGAAGTGTCTGAATGGGACTATTCCGTCGCTACTCCTAATCGGGCTGATGATCCGATGAGTCGTGAAAATAGTGATCCATAGAGATAAACGAGGACCTAAGATCAGAGGATGCTAGACCGTGGGCAGGAGGCAAGTAGATGTTCTTGTTCTGGCAGCCTTTGGTGCACCGGCACTTTTCGACATTAAAGGAGGTGTACATATACGTCAGTTAGTTATGAACCACGTCTTGGTGATTCGGATATCATGTTTCCATCGTTTTGATTCTGGCATTTTAAGCATTTAGTTTCATGATTAATATTTCCTATGTGCACTGCGTTTGCGCTTGGTTCGTATCTTTATATATCAGTAGTACTGATTTTCGTTTTCGTGCATACTCATTTGCACTCAATTATGATTTTTATGCACTCTGAGATAATGGAATTTGATTTTGTGCATATAGTATGCACATGTTTACGAGTTTATATACCGCGGTATACTTGATTTTGATTTAGTGTATGTTGTGTACCGTTGATTTCGATTTTGATACTCGATGTTCGTTTTGTGCACTATGTACACTCGATATTCGTTTTCGTGCACCCTAGTGCACTAGATTTATGTTTTCATGCACCCTGTGCACTCGATTTAGATTCTTGCGCACATTTGGCACACTTGATATGATTTTGTGCACAGCAGATGCATTTAATCAAGATTCTTCATGCATATTATATGCACTTGATATTGTTGTCGTGCACACCCGTTGCACCTGATAGATACTTTCATGCATACCCGTTGCACTTAGTTTTGTTTCTGTGCATATTCGTGACACCTGTATTTGATTTCGATTTCCGTGCATAACAGATGCATGCGGCATTTTTATATATATACTATCTGAGGTCGATTTCTTTCGAGCATTGTGTTTTTATGACATATATTATATTATATAGTAACTGAGCAGGACTAGTCTGAGGACAGTACCTAAGTATTTTTGCATGCATCGATATTTGTGAGGGGATTTCAAAAGAGCTATAGTCTCAATATTTTCCTACGTGTTCATGAGTGATATGAAAATTTACAAGAAAACCCTTCCTAAAGTCATTTTCAAAAGGCGGAACGTCTACGTTAAATTAAGGATATACAGATATATATAGTTATTTCTTTACAAATGAACGTGCGCTACTTGTGCCATGATATGCACATCACACGATGATTTGAAAAGGATTTTGCATGCACTTTTATTCAGTTGTTTTGACGATTTCATAACGATTCGTACTATATATATGTTATAGTCCTAATTATATTATAATTGATTTTAATAGTATATTTTGAAACTGGTATTTTCGCATTAACTCCCATGATGGCGTGACGCTTGACGGAGTTCCGATTTTGAGTTTTGTACTCGTTTTCATGCGCATGCGTTGCGCTACGATATATCTTATATATTCATGATTTCGGAACCCCGTTGATTTGATTGTTTTACTGAAATATTTTAGTATTTAGGGGGGTTTAAATTTAAATTCGGGAACGAAATTTATTTAAGGGGGGAAAATTGTAACATTTCAGAAAAATAAAATATTATTTTTGGAATTTAAATAATTTAAATAATAAATTTTATGAATATTATAAAAAAAAGTATGGAAATTAGTTTTAATGAAATGGCATGATTATATATATAGTTTGGAAAATATTTGGAAATTAATATGAATTATTGATTATGAAAGCATTTATTTGATTTGGACATTTTATAAATCATTATACAATTATTTGTATACAAGTTTAATACTAAACTTGATTAATATTTTACTAATTATGTATTAACCATATTTATGTATTATGACATGCAACATATCATGTTGTAACACTTGTACATATTTGGAGCCATGGATTTATTTTCATTTGCTTTTAATGGTTTTGTTTTGTTTTTAGAAAAGAAAATGTCACGACCCAAATTTGGAGCGTGACCGGCACTTAGATTGTATGACATCTCAAAATGTCGACACAATCCGAGTAAGTTAGAAAACCAAGATCAAAAACCTTATATGCGGAATAATAAATTTAGTATTTTAAAGTGAGAATAATGAGGTAGCATGTCGAATGATTTTTAAGAGATGAAATTTAAACAACTCATTTTTTTTAGCATTTAAAATTTTGACAACACCTCCATTTTTAATTATAATTAAAAGCAGTTATATAAATGTTAAATATGTGGCCTCCCTAATTGGGAGCAAAACAACGCTAAAAGGCGGAAACCATCTCACAATAACAATACGATGCTCAAAGAAAAGAACATATGCATAAGTAAAGAAAGCATCAACTAACACAACTAGCTGATTTCACTCAATCGAATCAAACATATACAAGTATACTTCGTTCTAAGTCAATATACAGAGTCTGATAGAGTAATACTAGATCCAAAATACATATACCAAAATAGGAAGTTACTACATAGGCAACCCACCTAGCAAGACAAGCGAGAAAATCTGATACGTGTGTCCGCAACACTGCTATGCGTCCACGCGTCTCCTGCAAGGAACTAAGGCACAACGGGGGTGAGTTGCCAACTCAGTGAATAAAACTAACATCTAACAGTTGATACTATGACGAAATAGAGTTAACAGCAAATAGAGGTAAGCATGATGTATGATAGCATATAGAAGCATGAATATGTATTAACTGAATGTATAAAACAACACTAAATCTCATTAAATATTTCCAAATATTATTAATTGCCAAATAAGATTCATTTTTTCGTGTCCAATATCGACACAAATCTTCTATTTTTAGCAGGCATCGTTCCTCGAACGATTCTGTCAATCAGCAATATCGGTCGGTATCCTCCAGATATCCGCCGTGTTTTACAACTATCTCAGGTATCGAGTATCCTCGCTAGGCTCCCCGCCTCACATACGGCTTTCCTGCCTCTCGGTCTCGACCGAGTCCATCATGTATCCGACTGTATATCCCCTCACTCAGCCTGGATTACGTATAAACCCGCAAACTATAGCCCCCCACTCGATTCGGAGTAAATCCAAATCATAAAAACAACATCTCATGGTGGACTTATCACATCAATCATGAAAACCCGCCTATTGTAACTTAATAATACATAAAACTCAAAACCAGAAATCCTCATAATCCAACACATCTTATGCTACAATTAATAACAATTGAAAGTATGACATGATAGGTGTCAAATAATAACAATGATGCAAAACAACCACTATTAATGATGCTAATGGTATGAAGTGAATTATATATGACATAGCAAGTTCTAAGTGGGTACGTGACATATCAATTACCGATGAGATGTAGTGTAACATGTAGGTATGTGCGCGTGCAACATAACTCATCGATAAATAGTGCAGTGTCCTAGAAAATGTAAGACAATGGCGATTTATAGATATGAATGCATACGATGAAGTTTTTTGTTTTAATTATATACGTGAATGGAAAACAATTATAACCAAACTTCTAATTATGGGCATTTTACACCATCCATACAAAATCCCCCGGTAGATATTTAGTCTACTCACCGGAAAAAGTCGAATCTACTTGGATGTCATTAATCCCTTCCCTTTTCTTGCAGCCTCCGAAGTCCCCGCAGTCGAACCTAATATCGAAATTAACTTTCGTATAAAAGCGGCTAAAATCTGATATGGTGAAAACGTGGAAACTAAAATACTTACCTACTAAATGTGTTACGTGATAATATCATGAACTTTCTAAAACCTATACTTAACCTGAGCTAACCCTATTCTGTTCGTAACTGGAAAAGCAGAAATCGTGATATGAAATATCCGTATCGTATTTAGAACTATAACCAAAATAAGTGATTTACTTCCAGATCTTACATACAGATTATATAACAAAACTCAAACTGTATCAAATACCCTAAAATATATACAGAGAGCTACCATAAAAATATCAACACACAAATCAACTAAAAATCCGGCGACGCCGGGGATTTTCCGAATCTCGCCGGTTGAGTTGCAAAAGAATGGGTCCGGGTTTCTATTGTATACTCTAGGTCCAATCTAAAAGTCTACTGTATTATTTGATTTTGTTAAAGATTAACTAAATTATAGCAGATTCAAAACAGAGCTAAAGTCTAACAACTATGACATTACCGATATCAAACATTCTAAACTAAACAGTACTGAAATTTAAAATCTACAGGGTTGGAATTATACCTATTTGAATGAATAATTGAGTGGCTTTTCAATAGATGAACAAGAACACAAGATCCTAGCTTGAGGGTTTGAGTTAAAGAACACAAGTACTTAGCTTTTCTTTTCTTCTCTCATTCTAATTGAGGTGGAGGATATTTACTAAGTATTATTTCTAAACCTATTATCCAACAGAACAATTATGGAAAATATTAAGACAAGAAGTGATGAGATTAGGAGGAGGTGTCACCATGAAGGATGATGTGTATTCATGCAAGGAGGAGGTGGGATCATTAGGTTTAACTTGAGTTGTGGTGAGTATGATGTTCATTGTAATCTTAACCATGATTTAGCACATTAACATATTAATCCTCATACAATTCTAATTCTCACAAGAACTAACACTTTTCACAAAACCCCTCACACTATATCATATAACACAATGAAGCTAACAATTTTACTAAAACCCTTCTTAATAACTAATGTTACAAACTAAATATTCAAATTACTTAATTTCATACACTACATATAAAAGGTCCTCTTTTTTTGTTTCAATAAATTTTTTTAACTTAACATTTTTAATTAAATAAATAAAATAATTAATTATCTAAAATATTTCAAAATATTACAGAAAAAGAATAAAGATAAATAAAAATGGTGGGGACATGAGTGCATGGGTGAGAGAGAGAGAGAGGGAGAAAGACAATGAGAAGGTTCTAGCATCTTGAGCCACCATCTTATTATTTTCTTCACCTGCTCATTCTTTTCTTCATTTCTTCTTCTTTTCCTCCTTCATCCTCCATCACCTTCTCTACCACCACAAACCACCCCCAAATCTCCACTAAACCAATAACCACCTTCACAAAAATACTTCCTTACTTCACTATAAACACCATGGTGAATTCAAGTTGGGACTTTGAATATTTTGGATCATTTAGGGTTTTTCTTTAGTTACTCCATGAGATAAAACCTTCACCTTTCTTCTATGTTTTTAAGTTTCCTAAGCTTAAGTGTAGTTTAGAGTTAAAAAGGTTTAGTTTATGATCTTGGAAAATTCAAGAATGAGATTTAGGGGATGTTTGAGTTGTGGAGGTGTATTTGAGGTTTAGTTAGTGACCACAACTCTTATAGTGTTAGAATTTTGGACCAAACTGAGTTTAGAAATCCCAAATATGAACTTGGAATTTTCCGATATCGGGTTTTTGTGAAAATGTGATGATAAATTAGGTCTGCTATGATCCGGAGACCCTAAAAAATATTTAGCAAATACAGAGAGATGTCCAGGCAAATAGGAGCATACCCTAAAACCCCGAGCCCCCAAATCCCTTCTTTGGCCGCCAAAAATCACCTTTTGGCCACAAATTGCGGCCTGGCCATGTAAATTGGGTTCCAGGTTTGGTCCATAGCTATTTTATTTGGTATTTAGACCTACCACATATGCAAAATATCCTAATTCAATCTAGGGTAAAATCTGGAAGTGTTTTTCTAAGTTGTTGTTTTCGTTTTGCGACTTTTATTAACTTGAGTTTTGGTATTTGCATTTTGTCTCGGTCGTTTGACGTTTGTATGTCAACGTTGAGAGTTGTTTGGTTATTCTTGCATATGTGGACTATAGGTTCTAATTTATGTGCGTTTTGCTCGCCATATCGGTTTCCAGAGTTGATTTTGACATCGATATGATGTGCGTTGAACTGTAGGTACCTTCGCATGGACTTCGGGACGACAAGGGAGAGCAAGGCGTTCATCGACTTTGGCTAAAGCGAGCATAGTAGGTGAGTAGATGTATATCTATGGGGGAAGTCGGGTGGATGGTGTATAGCACCCCCGCAACCGTAGTGGTAGGATACTTATATATATAATTATATATATGTTTCACGTTGGATAGGTATACTTAGTTAATAGAGTTCTAGGAGGCTATAGGTTAGAATAAGCATACTCGTAGGAAAGTATACCCTTAGCCCTATTTCTCTTAGTCTCGAACCTTTAGGATTTATGATGTCACACACACACACACACTTGGTATGATGTGTGTGTATGTGTGTGTGTACACACACACACATATACATGTAAGATGAGGATATGGTATGATAGAAAGATATGAGTCGATATGATCGGGCATTATATCGCGAGGTTATGATTGATGATTTGAGAATGAAATATCATGTTATGATATGAGATTTTACATGATCATTGGGTGATATACACATAACATGCGATAACATGTGACTATATGAGATGATAGAATGTACGTGACCATAGATCCGCACCCTTGAATTATGATACCGTACGAGATATAAAGTATATGATAATTGACACGTATTCTTAATTCGATGATACCGTACGAGATATGATATATATGATGATTGACCCGTACTCTTGATTCGAGAATATCGTACGACGGATTATACCGTACGAGATATGATATATATGATGATTGATCTGCTCTCTTGACTCGAGTATGCCGTACGAGGGACTATACCGTACGTGATACTATGAGGCTGGATCGTCAACTGATAGATGTATCGACTCGGAAATGTTATAGATTTCTAATCACTTTCGACTCGAGATTAATGTAGTCTTTTAATCACTTAAGTAGATATTAGAATATAATTAGAGCCATATCTACTTTCAAAACTAACGGATCGTTATGCATTTTCAAAAGACAACCCCAGAAGGACGTTACAAATTTTCAAAAGGTATCTTTTTCTCAAAAAAACACCGTAGCCCCTATTTTTCTAAAAACATAAAAACAACGATTCGTGCTGTTTTAAATACTATAACTGTATGACACGTATGTAGTTATATATTTTATACTGTTGCGTTACTGTTTACTTTTCTTCTATGCTCATTTTATTCTCTTTTGCATTCGAATTACATGTTCTTTTCATTATGACCTCGTCTGCTAGGACACATGTACCATTACCAATGATGCGCATGTTGCACGTACACTTACTTGCCGGCTCACACACATCATCATCGGTAATTGCCATACCACGCACACATTAGAATTCGATACTTCATTTGTACAACCGGATAACTTGTCGCTAAATAGTATTTCTTAGCACTCATTATATCACCTACTATTTTAGATATTGCACTTCTTACTTAGTTAGATGCCACTTTCATATATACATTCTGGTTATGCACTGAAGATTAGTTCTGTGCCGGTATTCGTTGTTTCATTATTGGCTCATGTTTATGAGATTTCGGTTTTCATGAGATTTCTGGATTTGGGAAACCGCATGCGAAATTGAAAACTTATGATCATTTTAAAAAGAAAGATGTGGTTTTCCTTGATATGATGTGTGGCGTCCACCATGAGTTTTCTCGATTCTTGAGCTATATGTATACCCAATTTGAGAAGAGAGGAGGCACCGTCTGCCGGTACATTGTGGGCTCGGTATGGTACCCCGGGACAAGAAGATCGTATAGAGAGACGTAGAGCCCGGTAGGAGAGCACTACCGACCGGTGATAGTTTGGCTCGGCAGATGTCCTGAGGATACCGACCGGAGTCGTGAGATCAGATGGATATAAGAGCCGATCTGATGAGACGGCGCCCGAGATATGAGGATTATGTGTCGCTGCTGGACACGGTTTTCATAATGTTTTCGAGTGTCGATACTGGGCACTCAGGTTTTATTACGATATGGTGTGTCCTTGCTGGACACACGTTGGATGATGCATTTATACAGGATACACATAACATGTTACCACTTTATGACACATACACGAGTACATTGGTATTATACTTATGCTTATATTGTTACCCTTGTACCACTCGATGTCATTATATTATTATTATATTACTTTGTAAGTCGATGTCGCGCACCCTGCGGGTTCGCGGGGAGGCGGAATACATAAAAATGATTTTTACGGGTGTCGCAACACCGACTTGAACTCCAGGATCGATACTAAACCCTAACTAGCTAAACCGTATGAGGTTAACTACTTGGATAGGAAGTTATACCTCACGTTACCATGTCCTTCGGGTCTTCTTTGCTATCCTCCTCCTTATCATAAGCTCCAAGGATCGTAACGGATCGATGCCTCCTCGTCGGCCTCCTCGAGTCAAAGACGATCCACCCGAGAGTCTATAGTCTGGGCTCCAACCTCAAATCTGAGGTAACTAGGGCATCTAGTTCGCTAAACTAGATAGCCTAGATGATGTAGAGAGTGTAGATGGATTGGTATGTCTCTAATTGCCTTAGATTTCTCAACACATGAGACATGAAGGGCTAGAGATAGAAAAAGTAGAGCTTGAGAAAGTGAGAGTGAAGAGAAAACATTAGAATGAGATGGCTCAAAGTTGTGACCATTTGTGATGAATAATGCATACCAATAATGCAACCACAAAATATTTAACATGCCTCAAAATATCTCATTGTGTGTCACCCTCATGAGTCACCCCATGAGTCACCTAAGAGCCATGCCTCATTTAATGAAATCCTCCATCTCATTTCCTCCACCTCATTAATCTTTTAACCAAAAGATAAAACCCTAATGAGGTGTCTTCTTCTAGAAACAATCTTGAGTAAATTATAAGAATGCCCCTCATCCGTATATACATACCCGTATCCGTATTCCAAAAAATACGAATACAATGAGACGAAAATAATCCATCAATATAATATTAGGATCTGGCTTAAACCAAAGTCCACTAGTATTATCTGTCCGAATCATCATACATGCACAAGTACACGTACGCGATCGAACCCTGTCATAAAACCATACGACCTCTACATGTTTTGCCCGATGCAGGGAAACCCTCTGTGTGGAACTCTAAAGACTTGATACTA
Organism: Agapanthus africanus; assembly: GCA_030015575.1. NCBI lineage: Eukaryota > Viridiplantae > Streptophyta > Magnoliopsida > Asparagales > Amaryllidaceae > Agapanthus > Agapanthus africanus. The sequence continues at coordinate 727,601,710 of CM057339.1, forward strand.
CGCTGGCAGTGGGTTTAACCACAAGCCGTCAGTGGTACTAGCTGCATGTAACGGCTACCCAGGTATCTGTCGATAAGAAGACCGATAAGCAAACTCATCCGAACTCCTACTGAGCCTATCTGTGACAATCTCCATACAGTCCGATCTGTTCGTCTAAGAGTATCGCATATTGTGCCGGGGGCGGTAATCGTCAGACCCCTAATAGCGCAATAAGTCTTGTCGGAGTGTAGTCCAAAACACCCTGAGAAACTACTGGAGTACCTACCAGTAAATCACGCTTGCATTGGCTAAGGCCTTTATGTAATGGCCTTCCGAACACAGCGTGATATCAACCCCCAATACCGGGAAAGACGAATCCTATTTAACCGCCACCACTTCCAAGTGCTTCGGGACTGCACCCAACTACTACCTGTTTGCACGACTCCTTTGAGCCATGGTAGGGTAGTAATCTAAGAACAGTGGGAACACACTCGAGGCGAAGTAGCAGTGTTAAGTCAACAGACTATGCTGTACTCATGTCACCTGGGAGCTGCTACCCGACGATAGGTATAATACCTACCAGCAGTCCCTTATGAGTCCTGTCCAGTGTACTCATAACCCAATGAGCACCTGCATACTATCTCCAGTACGATGTACTAATGGCTGTAGGACAGACCATCTCCTCTGCTGGGATGAGAAGCATATACACTAGTCTACTCTGGAGTACTGATACCCCGTCTTGATAATCTTACGACTAGGGACCTGTATAGGATGTGTTTTTAGACTACCCAACCCCTACTAGTATGACTGCTATCACAACGCTGGTAATCAAGAAATGATCCTAAGGGCTCTACCAATATGTATAAGCGATATGCTAAGAAACACATGCACATATTGAGGTAGAAACAAACCAGGTAGCATACTACCATTTTGAGAAAGACTGTTAGTATATCCGTGTATATCCTAAGCTTCCAATATGTAATATACAAACCAGTATGATACAATAATGGTCTCTACGGCATATAACAATAACAATCTCCCACTTGCACTAAGGCTATGTATTGGCATATCGCAGACCTATGATCTCGAATAGCCACTCGAACTGTTTCTGAGGGATGGCCTTTGTGAGTGGATCTGCAGCGTTGTTCTTTATATCTATTCTTCTCATCTCGATCTCCCGGTGATCAATGATCTCCCTGATCAGGTGGTACCGCCTCAAGATATGTCTGGACTTTTGATAAGACCTGGGTTTCTTCGCTAAAGCTATAGCACCATTATTGTCGCAATGCAGTGGTATTGGAACAACAATGGTTGGAGTCACTTGAAGTTCAGTTAAGAACTTCCTTATCCAGACTACTTCTTTTGCGGCGTCACAAGCAGCGATATACTCCGCTTCCATCGTCGAGTCGGCAACGGTGTCCTTCTTGGAGCTCTTCCAACAGACAGTCCCTCCATTGAGGGTAAAGACATAACCCAACATGGACTTGGAGTCATCCTTGTCACTCTGAAAGTTAGAGTCAGCAAAGGCTACGATCTGGAGGTCTTTTCCGCCATACACCAAGAATATCTCTTTAGTCCTTCTCAGGTACTTGAGAATGTTCTTTACTGCCATTCAGTGCTTCTCCCCTGGGTTTGACGATACCGGCTTATCACTCTTAATGCGTAAGCAACATCTAGTCTGGTACACAACATCGCATACATTATAGAGCCTACCACAGAAGCACAGGATATAGATGTTATGCGAGCCCTTTCCAAATCAGTCTTTGGGGACATCTCTTTGGAGAGGGTGATTTCGTGACAAGCCGGTAGACTACCGCGCTTTGAATCTTCCTTACTAAATCTCTTCAATATGGTGTTGATGTACCTGGAATGCAAAAGTCACAACATCTTCTTAGATCTATCACGATAGATCTGGATCCCCAGAATGTAGTTGGCATCACCCAGGTTTATCATGGAGAACTTCTGTGACAAGAATCCCTTGACTGATTGTAGCATAGAAATGTCATTTTCTATCAAGAGAATGTCAGACGAGGAATTCCACAGTTCTTGTTACAAACTTACTATAAATGCATGGTTCATCTGGATTTTTAATAAAGTCGAATTCTTTGAACGTCTCATCAAAACAGATGTTCCAACTCCGCGATGCCTGCTTTAATCCATAAATAGACTTAAGCAACTTGTACACTTTCCTGCCGCTCCCACTCTGAATGAAACCCTCTGGCTGATCCATATAGACGCACTCTTCTAAATTTCCATTCAGAAAAGTGCTCTTTACGTCCATCTGCCAGATTTCATAATCGTGGAAGGCAGCAATGGAAAGAAGGATCCGAATGGATTTGTGCATAGCCACTGGAAAAAAGGTTCCATCATAGTCCAAACCAGGTCTTTGATAAAAACCTTTTGCAACAAGTCTAGCCTTATAGGTTTCAACCTGTCCATCTGCACCAATCTTCTTTCTGAAGATCCATTTGCAGCCTATAGGTTTTACCCCTTCTGGAGCAAAGTCCATACTTTGTTGGTGTACATAGACTCCATCTCGGTCTGCACTGCATCCAGCTATTTTACCGAGTTGCCGCTCTGAATGTCTTGCTGGAAGCTAATTAGCTCATCATTGTCAATGATGTAATCCTCTCTATCCCAATCTATGAGAAAACCGTAGTATCTCTCGGGCGGATGAGGCTGCCTACTAGTTCTGCGGAGTGGCGCAGGGATGTCCGGTTCCTTTGAAACATCTGGTTCCACCATGCTTTCAGTAATAGTTTATGGTTCTGGAATTTCTTCCAGTTCTATTGCGCTCCCACTAGTTTCTTTTTCTAAAAATTGATTTTCCAAAAAGTGGGCATGACGAGAACAAAAACCTTTTGTTCTTCCGCGTAATAGAAAAGATACCCCTGAAGTTTTTTAGATATCCCACAAAGTTACACAGTACTGAGCGTGCCTCAAACTTGTCCACATGCTGCTTTTTGAAAAATGCTGGATATCCCCATATCTTCAGATACTGAAGATAGGGTTTCTTCCCACTCCACATCTGATATGGTGTGGTAGGCACAGTCTTGGTAGGAACCTTATTCAAAAGATATGTAGCTGATTCTAGTGCATAACCCTAGAAGGATCGCGACAACTCAGCGTTACTCATCATGGAACGTACCATATCTAATAGGGTTCTGTTCTGCCTTTCCGATACACCATTGTGTTGTGGTGTATATGAAGGAGTAAGCTGAGAGAGAATTCCATTCTCTTTTAGGTAATCCAGGAACTCAGCACTTAAGTATTCACCAGCTCGATCAGATCTAAGTGTCTTGATACTTTTGCCGGTTTGTTTTTCCACTTCATTCTTATATTCTCGGAATTTCGTAAAGGCCTCGGATTTATGTTTCACCAAGAAAACATGTCCATACCTAGAGAAATCATCCGTAAAAGTAATGAAATAGGAATAACCACTTCTTGCATGTGTAGACATTGCACCATACACGTCGCTGTGTATGAGTCCCAAGAGCTCGCTCGCTCTTACTCCGTGCCCAGTGAACGGAGTCTTTGTCATCTTTCCTATGAGACATGATTGACAAGTTGTATAAGACTGATATTCGAATGGATCCAAATATCCCTCTTTATGTAACTTCATCAACCATGTTTCATTGATGTGACCCAGTCTACAATGCCATAAGAAAGCCTTATTTAAATCTGGAGACTTTCTTTTAAGTGTGTTCTGGATGTTGAAAACCCGAGCTTGATTTAACACGTATATACCATCCTCTAGTGTACCTGACCCAATCAAACTTTGATTTAGGTGGATGTGGACCACATCGCTTACAAATGTAAAATCATATCCTTCTTTAGAAAATAAAGATACAGATATGATATTACAAGCTAGACTAGGTACACATAAAAAGTTACATAAAATCAATATCTGCCCACTCGTCAATCTTAGGTGATATTCCCTTACGGATACAGTGTCCACGTTCATTCCGTTAGCAACCCTAAGAGTCATATCACCTGCCTTGATAACTCTACGGTTTCTCAAAGCCTGTAATGAATTACAGATATGAGATCCTGATCCAGTATCTTGTACCCATGAAGTAGAGTTAATTGACAAACAATTTTCAATCACAAACACACCCGAAGTCGAAACCACAACGTGCTTCGGATTCTGGATTCTGGCTTTCCAAGCCCTGCATCCCTTCTGCCAATGCCCTTTTCCATGACAATAGGAACAATCCTTCTTCCCTATTGTTAGCCCCGAAACTTTTGCTCTGCCCTTTCCTTCTACCTTACTGACACCGACTATCGGTTTTGTGGAGGTCTTCTTCTTCTCACTCTTGGCTTTCGTCTTGGATCTAGAAAAGAAAGATTCCCCGATAAGCAGAACGGGTGTCTCCCAGGTTTCTTTCAGGGTGTAAGTAGAAGGGAGGGACTGTAGAATCAAGTCAGTACATGACTCATTCTCCAACATAGTCTCCAGGTCCGTGAGCTTATCAATATAGCTAATCATTATAGGGACGTGGTCCCCTACAGATGATCCGACAGCTAACCTCACTTGAAGAAATTCTTTCGAGATCTCATTTCTTGCAATACGAGATTGCTCTCCATATAAAATTTTGTTATGGAGGAAGATGGAAGCTAAGTCCATCTTCTCATGCTGCCTCTGGTTTTCACCATCTACTGAGGCCAACACGAGGTACTTGGCATTCTCACTGTCTTTTTCCTTGTTGTCTTATGGATATCCATATCTGCGACGGTGGAAATTGGACCTGGGACGGCGGGGGCATTAGTAGTAAGGAGGTTGCCCAGCTTGTCATAGGTAATGGACATTTGGAAAAACCTTTGCCAGTCAATATAGTCTGGCTTAGTCAATTTATTATCTAGCTGTAACCTATGCTTGGTCACCTGGTCGCTCCAATTAGGAGAGAGAGGAGAAACACACAACATGATACTCTTACAAGTTTAAATTGGTTTTTAGTTTATCTAAACAGGATGGCTTCCGCTGTATCTCGAATCCTTCCTCAAACCATAAAAGAAGAATTAGTCAGGATTAATCTCACCCTACAATACTTGCTTAACCTTTCAGCCAGGCTGGTGTTAGTATTTCGAGGGAGGTTTTCCAATACTTTCGCGAAGTTTCCTAATTACATAACCTCTTTTCCCTGGAGGCGTAGCCCCGCTAACACCATTTTAGACACCTACTTGGTTTATAGTATCGATGTGTTAGTGAAAAATCTCCTGAGGAGTAGCGGATACTCATAGTTGGATCGGGATCCAAATATCATTGTATGATAAGCTTGAAGAAATCCTACCAAAATTATCACACTCTAAATGGTATGCAACACTAGCAAGTTTCAGTTTCTTTAGAAACTCCCGATGTGTATTTTTGCCCCATGCTCTTATGACCTTGACGAAGGCCAACATATCATAAGTCACATGTCAAGTTCTGCCCGTCATTGTCCAGATTAATTTGAACCAACCCGTACATATCCTTGACGAAGGCCAAAATAGTAGTACAACTGTTCCAAACCAACGCATCTATCTATACTACAGATGAATATCCAGCAACTACCAATCACTATGTCTTGGTGAAGGTCAAAATACATAGTTTGAATATTACTGAATATTCAATTGAAATGACGGAGGGCTATGACTGGTTTTGGCGAAACCGTGAACGTAATGAACTTGATTAAATCGAAGGAACCTGATAGCTTTTAAAGGAGTGGTTTGAGCTCCGCATTTTAAAAGTTTCTGTTTTGAAAAAACCGAGTGGTTTTAAAAGTGTTCCAACGATTCGTCTTTGGTTTGTTTGCTATGCATTTATAATGCAGTCCCATCATTTACACCTATCATTACAGAGAGAAATAAAAATACCACGTCCGCTTATGCCATCCGCATTCTCCACTGGGCCCCGTCTAATACCGTTAGGTTACTTAACTAATGCCAGAGTAGGGGCTGGACTAGCGCGGGTGTAAAACATAAGCAACGTCTACTATATAGCATATATATAATAACCATTCATCTCACGCAATAATAGGCATTCCAGATCACAGATGAAAATATTGGATATATTAGGAATTCCGCGTTTAGTTTAAATCTGTAACGAAAGACGGATTCCACGGTCGTGATGAATAGCCAAACCCTACCCAAGACCCTTACGGGTGCGGAAAACTACCCGCCAAATTCCCGAAGTGAAGCAACCTTCCTTGGTAAAATGAGTAGGCCACTCGACACTTCAAAGAACCCCGTAGTTTGTACATCCCACCTTGGGTCAATCTTAAGAGCAGAAAACAGTAAAAGAAATAATACAACGGTGGCTACAACCTCAACCCGGATGTGCCCCGCAAAATAATATTTCATCACTTTACAATTTACATCGAATGAAAGAAACTCTCATCTCACATCCCCGGCTATTCATCCACGATGATCTAATGAAGTTCATATACACAAACCAATAAGAACAGCAACACAGATATGTGCAACCCCCACTAAATAACGTATAGCGATTAGCGGACGTTTTGAAACACATATAACAACTGAAACATGTTAAACTACGTTAAAACCGCGACTTTGAAATACTCCGTATTACCATAACAGAGAATTAACAGTATAATCAAAATTAGCAAAAACAAACACTACCTGAAACCCTAGATCCAAGAGACTAGAACACATAACAAAACTCGATACAATCCTACATACAAAAACCGGTGGGGTCGGTATTTTAACCAATATGGTTGGCTAAAAACCCATGGAATTGCCTCATTTTTTGTGTGTGTTCGTCTCACAAGTAAAGGAGAACTTTGCAATTGTTTAAAAAAATTTCAGAGCCTCCGAAAAATTTGACAGAAACTTGGATCTACGCTTTGATATTTCCGAGTTATTTTGGTTTCGTAGTTTTACACGTTGTCTAAACTATTAGCTAAGGTTTAGTAGTCTCTGATACCACTGTAAATTGATGTCGCGCACCCCACGGGTTCGTGGGGAGGCGGAATACGTAAAAACGATTTTTACAGGTGTTGCAACACCGACTTGAACTCCAAGATCGATACTAAACCCTAACTAGCTAAACTGTATGAGGTTAACTACTCAGATAGAAAGTTATACCTCAGGTTACCATGTCCTTCGGGTCTTCTTTGCTGTCTTCATCCTCGTCATAAGCTCCAAGGATTGTAATGGATCGATACCTCCTCGAGTCAAAGACGATCCATCCGAGAGTCTATAGTCCGGGCTCCAACCTCAAATCCGAGGTAAGTAGAACACCTAGTTCGCTAAACTAGATGGCCTAGATGATGTAGAGAGTGTAGATGGATTAGTATGTCTCTAATTGCTATATGTTTCTCAACACATGAGACATGAAGGGCTAGAGGTAGAAGAAGTGGATCTTGAGGAAGTGAGAGTGAAGAGAAAACATTAGAATGAGATGGCTCAAAGTTGTGACCATTTGTGATGAATAATGCATACCAATAATGCAACCACAAAATATCTAGCATGCCTCAAAATATCTCATAGTGTGTCACCCTCATGAGTCACCCCATGAGTCACCTAAGAGCCATGCCTCATTTAATGAAATCTTCCATCTCATTTCCTCCACCTCATTAATCTTTTAATCAAAAGATAAAACCCTAATGAGGTGTCTTCTTCTAGAAACAATCTTGAGTAAATTACAAGAATGCCTCTCATCCATATATACATACCCGTATCCGTATTCCGAAAAATACGAATACAATGAGACGAAAATAATCCATCAATATAATACTAGGATCCGGCTTAAACCAAAGCCCACTAGTATTATCTATCCGAATCATCATACGTGCACAAGTACACGTACGCGATCGAACACTATCGTAAAACCATACGACCACTACATCTTTTGCCCGATCTAGGGAAACCCTCTATATGGGACTCTAAAGACCTGACACTACGCTGGCAGTGGGTTTAACCATAAGCCGTCAGCCGTACTAGCTGCACGTAACGGCTACCCAGGTATCTGTTGATAAGAAGGCCGATGGGCAAACTCATCCGAACTCCTACTAAGCCTATTTATTACAATCTCCATACAGTCCGGTCTATTCGTCTAAGAGTATCGCATATCGGGCCTAGGGGGCGGTAATAGTCAGACCCCTAATAGCGCAATAAGTCATGTCGGAGTGTAGCCCAAAACACCCTGAGAAACTACTGGAGTACCTACCAGTAAATCTCTCTTGGCCTGGCCAAGGACTTTGTGTAATGGCCTTCCGAACACTGCGCGATATCAACCCCCAATATCAGGAGAGACGAATCCTATCTAACTACCACTGCCTCCAAGTGCTTCGAGACTGCACCCAACTACTACCTGTTTGCACGACTCCTTTGAGCCGTGGTAGGGTAGTAATCTAAGAGTGGTGGGAACACACTTAAGGCGAAGTAGCAGTGTCAAGTCAACAGACTATGCTGTACTCATGTCACCTGGGAACTGCAATCCGACGATAGGTATAATATCCACCAGCAGTCCCCTACGAGTCCTGTCCAGTATACTCATAAACCAATGAGCACCTGCATACTATCTCCAGTACGACGTACTAATGGCTGTGGGATAGACCATCTCTCTTGTTGGAATGAGAAGCGTATACACTAGCCTACTCTGGAGTATCGATTCCACGTCTCGATAATCCTACGACTAGGGACTTGTATAGGATGTGCTTATAAACTACCCATCCCCCACTAGTGTAACTGCCATCACAACGCTGGTAATCAAACAAAGATCCTAAGGGCTCTACCAATATGTATAAGCGATATGCTTAGAAACACATGCACATATTGAGGTAGAAACAAACCAGGTAGTATACCGCCATTTTTAACAAGACTGTTACCATATTCTTGTATATCCCAAGCTTCCAATATGTAATATACAAACCAGTATGATACAATAATGGCCTCTAGGGCATATAACACTAACATGTATGACCTAGGCGATCGTCATACATTTGATTTCTACCCGGTGATGTTTTTTACTCACGAGTTGGCAACTCACCCCATTGTGCCACAGTTTTTTTGCAGGTTTTACCGCACAGGTCCCGTAGTGGCTTTGCTGGCACACCGCTTTCTTCTGGATGATTGCTTTGGTAGGTGGGGTACACTTGCATCATGACCACCAGTTGTACTTGTATACTTATTCAGTTGTATCTAGTTAAAAGCTTCATCAACCAGATTATGTATATTTGGTAGACTTAGAAACCACAGTTTGTATATTCTTTCGGACTTAGAGTCACGCTTATGTATTTATTCTTTATTTTTGGTTGCTTTACTTTCTTTTCTGTGTTTTGATCTTCACCTTTGGCGTGGTATATCTTTATTGCGTGGTTATGTTTCCGCCTAATGGTGAAGAGCTACCTCCCGTTTGGGGATGCCTTTTATTTTTGCTTGTATTGCTTTCGGGTTAAAGTTTACAAAGAAGGTGCTGCCCAATTTCAAATGACGAAAATGTTTTAATTACGGTATATAATTCACTTGTGTTTCATATTATTACTTATGTATTTAAAGAAAGAACCTGATTTCATTAAAGCTTTATTTCAAAACTTCATCTCCACTATTTTCCCTAAAATGTTTAGATTTCTGGGCTTTTGGCTTACTTGGATTAGGTGGAGTCCTATATACTTCACGTGATTCAAGTGCCAGTCTCGTATCTTTTCCGGGTCGTGACAATAGATTTGTCCAGTATGGACAAGTTAGGAATGCATAAAGCAAACACCTGCATTCATTTGTGTTTTCATTCGTTTCGAGATATTTCGTCGGTATCTTTCCGCTGTTTCTTCGTATACAACGATAGATTATATGTTCGTTTCAATATTATTTAACAACATTGAATTGGTCATCTTTTCTTGTAGCACCCTAGAATGATCGTATGTTATTTAATGATATTAAATAACATACGACCGGTTTTCTTTTAAGTATTATTGTTTGGGTTATGATTGGTGTTTGGATAGTATGCGTGACTTGTAGGGTTCCTAGGCATCCTAATGAGGTCTCACAAGGCATCAACTATGCCCGTTTCAAAAAATACGGTGCCGAGAAACCCTAGTGTACGGATCGTCGGCTAGATTTCTAGGCGAAACTATAACTAGTTAACACTTAACTATGAGAATACGGATATACAACCTTTGTAGATCCGGTGCTCCACCTCCACGGCTCCGCAATGAAGTCTCCTCGCTGTCCAAGATGGATCCCGGGCTCTAGCGTCGGCTTCGTCGGAGAAATGGCGAGCTAGGTCGTCGATGTCTATGCCGAAGATGATCTACGTCGAGGCATCGCTAAATCAAGCTCCACCTTCACCAAGTCATGAAAACTTGTGAAGGAAACACACTCTACTACTTGGCAAGAGGTAGAGGATGAAGAAATAGGAAGTGGGTAGACTTTAGAATTGGATTTCTCACTCATTTCCATCAATCACCATTGATGGAGCTTGCTTTCTTCAAGTGAAGAAAGGAAGAAGAAGAAGAATTATCTTATGATAAGAATAATAAAAATAGAAAAGAAAATCAATTCTTATCATAACTTTTACCATGGTAAAGTGTAGAGAACTAACTAAGGTTCAAGTGAATGGTTAGGGTTAAGCATGAGACAAAATGGTGACTTAGTCAAACCTTCATGAATCTTCATGAAAGAAACAAATGATAGCCACCATTTTCTCTTTATGCAAATTTATTTTCCAAAAAGAAATAGATAAATAAATAAGGTAATAAAACAAAACCCTAACCATTATCATGTAACCATGGTTTGATCTTTACACTAAAACCCTAGCAAAACATGTATCATCAAACATGATACAATCAAGTGCACAAAACTATATCGAATATAAAATGTGCACATCCAAGTGAGAAAATCCATTTAAAGTGAACCAATACTAGTTAATGCAAAGTAATATATCAAATATATAATTATGCATTAAATCATTAAATCAACACTTGATTCAATGATCCGGTCATGTCGCACACAACCGACTAGTATACAATGTATCGGCTTATCGAATCAACGCTTAAATCGATAACTAGGTTATATCGCATACAACCATTCGACACATTGATCGCGAGAATGAAATACGGTATCACATACACGCATTATTCTCGGTCCCGCACATATCTCATATGCGCTCCTATTTCGTTTTGCTTGAGCCAGGAAACCTCTGTGTAGGACTCTAAAGACTCGTCAATACGCCGGCAGCAGGTGATGATCATATCAAACACCCACAAGCCGCAAGCGGTCTGCTAAACGTAACGGCCACCCGGGTATTGAGCGATCAGAAGATCGACGAGCAAGCCCGCTCACACTCCAGTGAATCCAACCAGTAATACAGTCCGGTCTGATCGTCTGGTATGTCGCATATCTCGCCTAGGGGTGGTAAACGTCAGACCCCAATAGCTCGATAAGTCGTGTCGATATGAGGTCTATAACAATTCGAGAAACTACTGGTAACACTTACCAGTAAATCTCAGCAACCCTGGCCAGGGATTTCCTGTTATAGTCAATCGAACACAGCGCAACATCAACTCCCTATACCGGGAGAGACGAATCCCCTCCTATCGCTCATTGCCTCCATGTGACTCGGGACTGTACCCAAAAACCACCGTTTTGCACGCCCTCTTGGACGTGGTAAGATGGAAATCAAAGCACAGTGGGAACCACACAAGACTCTATAACGATCTCGGGTCAACAGACTACTCTGTACCAGTGTCACCAGAGAACTGCCATCTGACGTGAGGTATAATACCATCTGGGAGTTCTCGGTGAGTCCGTCCAGTGTACCCAGTCTCTACTGAGCACCCGTATAACATCTCCGATGTCAAACACCAATGGATATGGGATCATCCATCGCCCATCTGTATGGGTCGAGAAGGTATACGCTAGTCTATTCTGGTATATCGATGCCCCATCTCGATACACCCACGACTAGGGACTTTCAAGGATGTACTTATGGACTTCCATGTCCCCACTAATATGATCCGCATCATAGTCCAGGTAGTCAAGTACACATCCTAAGGGCTTTACCAACATGTAATAGAGAGGCAATCAGTATACACGTTAAGGTAAAGAGCAACCAGATAGCATACTATCATGTCGAGCAAGAAAGTCCTCCCTATATATGTCCCAGCATCCACTACAATATACATCCTATGTACAGTAACGGCCTACAGGGCATACATATAACTAACATGACTATCATATTGTATCCAACCCGCTTGCATAGAAAACTACTATTAATTCGCAGTCTAATGTTTTAGATAGAATATTTTATGGTTATCCAATTTGTTAAGTAAATGATAATTACGTTTTGTTGCTTATTTGTATGCATACGATATTTTATCTAACCTTAGATATAACTATATCTATATTTTATAATTATGGTTCAACAAGGGAAATATTTTGTTTGATGGTTTAAACAAGATATATGATAGTTTAAACTTTGATAAGATAATTGTGAAATCCCTTATAATTCATTTAAACATATTTTGGTGCAAGTTAACTCGCGTGCTTGTGTGTATAACGCTCATATATTTCTCTCTCCTCTAATGAAGTCTTGGCCAATCCTTTCTCTCTCTCCCCAATCAAATCTCTCTCCAACTACAAATATATATTTATCTATCTCCTTTAACAACTTAACTCCTTATACTATTTAAACAAAGCATACAAATCATTACCTCTATCTCTCTCTTCTAAACATATTACCCTAATCCATTGCCATCATCTTTCTCCATCACCGAGCATTACCCTCTCAACCATCGACCCTCATCTCCTCTTTAACTAACACCAGAACCCTAGCCATCACCGAACCAACCTCCATCTTCTTCCTTCAACTCCAGCAATCCAAACCATCAACCATCGACCCAAGAACCCAACTTCATCTCTTCAGAACACCCACACCGAGACCCATCTTCCCCGAGACCTCACCGTCGCAGCCAAACACTAGCTTTCAACTCTCGCTAACACCTTCTTCTTCTCCAATCTCATCTCCTCTGCAACCCACAACCCTCGTCCTCCGAACACCATGCAACATCATCATCTTCACCTCCTCCTCACCATCGCCAAAACCCAAGAAATCATTGACTTGCCTCACTTGCATCCTACTGCCGAAAGCCCAAAGCAGCCATCATCTTCGTCCCTGAGCAAACCCTGCAACAGCTGAGCTTCGACCCATCACAGCAGCACCGGAGATAACTCCATCCTAAGCCGAGCCAGGTTCAAAGCCGAGCACGACACTTTAAGCCGAGACAAGTTTTTACTTGCTACATGCTATGGTTATGGTAAATATTTATAATTCGCTATAACACTATTATATTTTATCATTTCATGCCGTTAATGAATTTAATAAATATAAGTTTAATTTATAATATTTATGCAAGCATCTACTACTTGTTCATACATGCTAGCTACAAGGATGGTCGTCATAATATTATCTATAATGATTAATTTAACATTCAATTAACCATTACTGTTTATAGCACTTGATATGCAACAATTATAATGTTACTGCAATTATTGATAATTATTGTTTCTGTTACATATACTAATATATAATTTTACTCGCATTTACTGTAAGTTTATATAAATATACACATATATACATATCTCTGTATGATAAAATAGTGCTAATGTGATAGTAAAATGGCTATGCTTGATTGTTATTTATGCACATATTATACTTATTTCTATGGGTTACTAAATATATTTATACTTTATACTTCATATTTATGATGTTGCTACGTATACTGTGAACTATTCTTTTAATTACTATAATATCATCAAATCATAATGACTCACTGTATATAATTAGTATGCAAATCACATTGTATTTATGGTTAAAATCTTTTGTTTCTACTTCAACTAACACATAAATGATGTTTTCATTATATTGTGAAACAATAAAATTTATTGAGTAAATAAGTTTGCATGTATACTGTTTTCTTGTATCCATATTGTCGTTATCGTTTTTGTTATCATTACCATTATCAGTTTACTGTTATCATTACTATTATCGTTACCGTTATCATGATCATTATTGTTATCGTTATCGTGCCAGTACCTACTCGCCATGTAATATTTACCCATGCCGACCACTACTGATATTGACTTGATTAACCAGATTATTCTGATTGACCTGGTTTGTTGTCTTGCTAGACAAGACCTATACATTATTGTTTCTGTATTAGCGTTAGGCAAATATTACTTTTATATTTGACATGAACATTAAACCTGGGAAAAGGAGAAATAAAAAATGTAACTGAAACGTAACTCAAGAGGATATTATTGTTGCCGTGATTCCGGGGGTGAACGCAATAACCATTGTTGATTATACCGTGGTCTCGTGGAAAAAGAATGAGATATATTGTACCATGGTCCCATGGGGAATGAACTAGATATATACTGTTGAGTTACGATGAGGATTGTATTAATTGTTTTCAAATACCTTTAGGATAGAGAATCTGGACACATAAACCCATAGGATACATGTGATATAATTGACTCCCTATATCTTTCTTGTTGCATTACATATTATTGCTATTGCTTATTATTTATACTCATGACATCTCGTTTTTGCACATGGCATACTATGTCACCTATTGTTTATATTATTATTATAATATCTATGACGTACTGATATCTGGGTTTTGCATGGCCCAGATTCTTTGACATTAGCACAAAAGGATTGTGAGTACTTCGAGAAGCTTGCCGATTAGTGAGGAGCATTCTACTGATCTAGTTGTTAGTTATGGTTTAATTTTCTTTCTAGTTTTAAACTTGTTGGAATTATCGTTGTAAGCCCATAAGGGACAACTATCAGTTATTGTTATTTTGTTTCCTTGCATCTTTATTGCTTCCGCTACTACTACTGTTATTGTTTTTCGTGGCTATTGGACATATTTAGAGATAGATGTTTATTTTTTTGTTCTTGATTACTGATTGACAGCCGTAATGTGACTATGGAAGGATATTATTGTTTATCGTGACATTTCTATTACAGTGTACTCGAAGAACAACGAAGAGGTGCTGCTGAAATTTTCTCGAAACGGATGAATTAAGAATGTTTCCTTATAAATATGATATAAGGATTGTTAGTCGTATATAAAACTAAGACCGACTTAGAAGATTTTGCTAAGAATCATTAGTCGTATATGGGACTAAGATCGACTTAGATGATAGTGAGCATATTCAACTGATCATTTGATCACATATGAAGTATAATCTTCCACACTTAGCATATATTGGCTAAGTACCTAGCTTTGGCTTGTCATCAAATGCGTTTTACTATGGGTAGCCCGTGGATAGTATACGGAAGTCAATATGGAAACAGTCCACAGAGCAGGATACTAGTTTAGGGACATATCAGTCCATCTTTCAACTTGCACGCACATGTATATTACGTGGCGATGCGAATGATGGTGACATGGGAATACGCCCAATATTGGAGTACGATCTAATTTGAAGGTATTTATATTTTCTTCAAAGATATACATATATGTATGCTTGGGATGGTGATTGTTGGGATGGTGCACATCTATATGGGGTGCGCATCAATATGAAATGGCCATCTATATAGGGTGTGCATCAATATGAAGTGCGCATCTATATGGGATGCAAATAAATATGAAATACACATCTATATAGGATGCACCAATATGGGGTTAAGACATTCCATGTGTTGATGAAATTTCATATTTTTCATCAAGTTGGGACGAAAAAGGAGTCATTGGTTGTTGGGACCCGCCCGCTCTCTGAAGACGCTAAGGAATTATAACGCCGTATATCAAAGGTGTGGAAGGATGTACTCTTGAACCAAATCTCGTATATGGAAGAAGAGAACATGTTGGAACTTCCTGGAAGGACTTCTATGCGAATTTGTTTCTATCTAAACTTCGTTAGTCTTATATGAGACTAAAATCAACTTAGATAATATGGTCGTATATGAGACTAAGGACAACTTAGAGTTTTGGCTAAGGACCGTTGCTCTTATATTAAACCAACATCAACTTAAGAATTGATGAGCATATATGCTCGAAGAAGCTTAAGCTTCACAGACTTAGACAATATGGAGCTAAGATTGGTGTGCATAGCATAGACTGACACATATATATTGCCGCATATCATCATGGGCACATATGTCCAACGGCGCATGCCTATTGAAGCATGGGTCTGGCATATATAATTATATTAGCGCATGGCCTTTATTGGCGCATGAATTATTTAATGCATGGGTCTCTGGCGCTTGCCATTGGTGCATGCCATGTGGCACTTTCTTATTGGTGCACAAATATCGGCATATGAAGGAACGGCGATGGGATATCGACGCATGTTTAGACTGTCTCATTCCACATGGCTCATAGCCTCTGGCACATGGCCATTGGCGCTGGTGGGTTACATCTCTATATGGTGCACGCCCATTGGCGCATATGCCTCTAGCGCATGCCTAACATCAAGAGATTAATCTCTGTATTATATTCTGAAACTTAAGTTTCAAATAAAGCTTAAGCTTTTGTTAATGGTCTTTTTACCATTAACAAATATCAAGAATCAAACTTTATGATCTTAAGTTGTATTCTTGTCTATGGTTCATGTCATGTGGTCCTTGAAGTATAAACTTCATCTTTTCTTCATGATGGTCTTGAGATCTTGATGTTCTTTCATCGTTTTGATTAAGGATTCTTAAGTTTTTCCCAAACCCTAGATCTTAAGATCAAAAATCCCTCTGTGAGAGGCGATTCGACCTAAGGATCTTAAGATCCGAGAAAAAACTTAAGTTCTTATGAAGGTTAAAGAAGCTTAATCTTCTTTAATAGAGATCAATCTCGTATACCTCGGTTTTATGGAGGAGGAAGATGGCAGAGAGCAGGCAAGCTTAAGCCTTTTATCTCAAGTTTATAGGGGTGTAGGGTGTTTTTCTTCACCCTATTGAGATGGGAGTACGCGTCGCTTGTCAGGCGTACTACAGATTCCCCCTGCCTAGGGTAGGCCAGGGTTTAATGATTGTGGGGATCCGAATCTCTGGCAGCCGCGGACTAAGCTGTCGTTAATTACCCCTCGCCTCTGGAGAGAGGGAATCTCCGATTGGTGAGTTAAAATGGTCATGCGAACTCAATGTGCAGTATATGTGTGTTGTGTTTTGGAGGGGGGATTGGATAATATGGGGAGCCTCGCAGAGTTTACGGGGGTCCCGCTATCTAGATAGCGGGATGGGGGTCAAGGGGGTTAGCAGCCCCCTTACGGGATGCGGGGCAGCGTCCCGTTAGAAAATTTTTTCTAAGGGGGGCAATGTTGTGGAGTGTGTGTGTGTGTGTACATGTATATAAAAAAAAGGGAAAGGCGTCCAAAGGACGCATGGGAGAAGGCGCCAGCGCCTCACGTGCCTGGCACACGGGCGCTGAGGACAAGGCGCCAGCGGAAAAAAGGGGGGCTTAACCCCCCATACTGGGAGTTGTACTCCAATTGGCTTTTGGAGTTAAACTCCTAAGAAAAGAAATGTATTATTATTGTTTATTTATTTTTATGGAGTTAAACTCTCAGAAACTTTGATTTGTAGAGTAAAACTCCAAGAAATCTTTGTAAATGCTCAAGAGGATCCTTTTCTTCTCTCCTGAGCCTTGGATCTTTCCCAAAGTGGGATCTTTGGAGATTGGTCTCCTTTCTCCTCTTCTGTTGGCCGGATCTTGGAGAACAAGAGGGGTGAGATTTTAAAAATATCTTCTTTTTAAGATCTGATAGAAGATCTGAATTCCCCTTTGTGGGTTTTGTGGTGAAAACTATTTATTTTTGGAAAAGGAAGAGTAAAACTCTTGATTTAATTTAAGAAAAAGAAGAAGATTTAGAACCTTGAGGAAGGAGAAGGAGACACAGACCCTAATTTTTTTGGGGGAGAGAAAAATCCTCATTGATTTTTTCATCATGTTGCCTTTATAGGCTACACACTTTACATATAGCCTCTTGGGCTTTACCAAATGGCACTTGTGCCACCCCATGCCTTATGTGCTTATTTCTCTTTTTGCACATAAGCCATGGGGTTTACAAAATTTTGGCTTTCTGCCCACTTTACATATATTTATTTCTAAAAATTACATTTAGACTAATTTATTGCCTCTTTTTTGGCATGGAGCCGGCCCCTTCCATGCTTGGTCTTGACTTGGGCTTGGGCTCGGGCCTACTTGACTTGGAGTTGACCTTGATTTTGACTTGGACAACCGGGGTGTAAATTTTGACCCCAACAAATTTCCCCCATCAATAAATGCACACCGCATATGTGGGTTATGTGAATGAAATTGATAGATCTTCTTTCGTGTGGAGGTTGATTTAATTTAGTTCCCGTTTTGACGACGTGGAGGTCGATGCTGTCCTTTTAGCGACTTGGACGGTCGGTGCTGCCCTTTTTGCGACTTGGACGGTCGGCTCTGCCCTTTTTACGACTTGGACGGTCGGTGCTGCCCTTTTTGCCACATGGACGGTCGGTTCTGCCTTTTTTGCGACTTGGACGGTCGGTGCCGCCCTTTTTGCGACATGGACAATCGGTGCCGCCCTTTTTGCGACATGGACGGTCGGTGCTTCCCTTTTAGCGACTTGGACGGTCGGTGCTGCCCTTTTAGCGACTTGGAAGGTCGGTGCTGCCCTTTTTGCGACATGGACGGTCGTTATTGCCATTTTTGCGAGTTGGACGGTCGGTGCTGCCATTTTAGCGACATGGACGGTCATTGCTGCCCTTTTTATGACTTGGACGGTCGGTGCTGCCCTTTTAGCGACTTGGACGGTCAGTGCTGCCGGTCGGTGCTGCCTTTTTAGCGACTTGGACGGTCGGTGCTGCCCTTTTTAAGACTTAGATGGTCGTTGCTGCTCTTTTTGTAAGTCGATGTAGTACACCCCAGTACTTGTGGGGAGGCGGAATTTTCAAAAACGATCAAGTTTAAACAACGAACATCGACTAACCGCTTGAATCGAAGCTAAACAAATAATAACTAAACACATAGCTAAACTAAACTATAGTGTTAAGGGATTATACCGATCGAAACTAGTCCTTCGTCTTTGTGTCCTCCTTTGTTCTCCTCGGCCTTCTCTAGGTAGTAGACGATCCACCCGAGAGCGAAACTCCAAGCTAAACCTCTAACTTGAGGTAACTAATCAACTTTGATTGCTAATCAAAGATGAAAGGATGATGTAGAGTGAAGGTTATGGATTGTTTAGTCTAACTAATCCTTTGATCTCAACACATGAGGATTAAGGATTAGGGTTTGAAGATGAGAGCTTGAGGAGAGAGAATGTGAGATGAGATAATGAGAGAAGAGAGAGAGTGTATCATAATATTATGAAGCATTCTTATTTTTCAATAATGAATAAAAAGAAATGAATAAGCATGCTTCATGAAATATCTAGTGGTGATTCATTAGCATGAGTCATTAAGCAATAAATGTGCATTAATGAAATGAATGAATCACCACCATGACTCACTCTCTTATCCAAAAGAAACCTCCTTAGTCACATCTTCTAGAAGCTTCTCGAGTAATTACGAGAACGCCCCTCCGATCCGTAAAAATACGGAAAAACTTTAGACTGTAAAAATCCAATAACTGGATACCAGTAACTGGCTTAAACCAAAGCCGACTGGTAAAAACTGTCCGAAAGTCGTACGCGCGTAAACGCACGTATGCGTCCGAACCCTTTGTCGCAAAACCATGCAACCTCTATATCGTTTCGCCTGGAGTAGGAAACTCTCTGTGTGGGACTCTAGAGACTCGACTACTACGCTGGCAGTGGGTTTAACCACAGACCGCAAGCGGCACTAGCTGTACGTAACGGTCCCCAGGTAGTTGTCGATAAGAAGGCCGATGAGTAAACCCATCCGAACTCCTACTGAGTCTGATGTAACAATCTCCATACAGTCCGGTCCGTTCGTCCAAGACTATCGCATATCGGGCCTAGGGGGGCGGCAAGTGTCAGTCCCCTAATAGCGGTATAAGTCGTGTCGGAGTAAAGCCCATTACACCCTGAGAAACTACTGGAACCTACCAGCAAATCTCGCTTGCCCTGGCCAGGGACTTTGCGTAATGGCTCTCTGACACAGCACGATATCTACTCCCAATACCGGGAGGGACGAATCCTGTCTAACCGCCACTGCCTCCAAGTGCTCGGGACTGCACCCAACTGCTACCTGTTTGCACGACTCCTTTGAGCCGTGGTAGGGTAGCAATCTAAGAACAGTGGGACACACTCGAGGCGAAGTAGCAGTGTCAAGTCTGCGGACTACGCTGTACTCATGTCACCTGGGAACTGTTCACTGACGACTGGTATCAAACCAACCAACAGTTCCCTGTGAGTCCTGTCCGGTGTACCCGTAACCTAACGAGCACCTGTATACTATCTCCAGTACGACGTACTGACGGCTGTGGGACAGACCATCTCCCCAACTGGGATGAGAAGCGTACACACCAGTCTACTCCGGAGTATCGATGCTCTGTCTCGATAATCCAACGACCGGGGACCTGAATAAGGATGTGCTTGTAGACTACCCAGCCCCCACTAGTGTGACTGCCATCACAACGCTGGTAGACAAGCAAGATCCTAAGAGCTCTATCAATACGTACACTCACATATTAAGATAGAAAAACCAAGTAGCATACTACCATGTTTAGCAAGACTGTTATATACATGTGAATATCCCAAGCTTCCATTAAGTAATATACAAGCTAGTATGATACAGTAATGGCCTTCTAGGGCATAAACACTAACAATCTCCCACTTGCACTAGGGCCATGTACTGGCATATCGCAGACCAATGATCTCGAGCAGCCTCTCGAACTGAATCTGAGGAAGGGCCTTCGTGAATGGATCAGCAATGTTTTCTTCTGAAGCAACTCTCCGAACCTCGATCTCCTGACGATCAATGATCTCCCTGATCAGGTGATACCGCCTCAAGATGTGTCTGGACTTCTGATGGGACCTTGGTTCCTTCGCTAAAGCTATAGCTCCGTTGTTGTCGCAATACAGAGGTATTGGATCAACTATGGTAGGAACCACCTGAAGTTCTGTTAGGAACTTCTTCATCCAGACTGCTTCTTTTGCGGCATCGCAAGCAGCTATATACTCCGCTTCCATAGTCGAGTCAGCAACGGTGTCCTGCTTGGAGCTCTTCCAGCACACCGCCCCTCCATTGAGGGTAAAGACATAACCCGACATGGACTTGGAATCGTCCTTATCACTCTGGAAGCCGGAATCAGCAAAGGCCTCCAACCTGAGGTCTTTTCCGCCGTAAACCAAGAACATCTCCTTAGTCCTCCTCAGGTACTTGAGAATGTTCTTTACTGCTATCCAGTGTTTCTCCCCTGGGTCTGACTGATACCGGCTTACCACGCTTAGTGCGTAAGCTACATCTGGTCTGGTACACAACATCGCATACATTATAGAGCCTACCGCAGAAGCGTAGGGTATAATAGATATGCGTTCCCTTTCCAAATCAGTCTTGGGAGACATCTCTTTGGAGAGGGTGATTCCGTGACAAGCCGGTAGATTACCGCGCTTAGAATCTTCCATACTGAATTTTTTCAGTACAGTGTCGATATACCTGGACTGCGAAAGTCCCAACATCCTCTTGGATCTATCACGATAGATCCGGATCCCCAGAATGTAAGAGGCATCACCCAGGTCTTTCATGGAGAACCTGTGTGACAAGAATCCTTTGACAGATTGTAGCATAGGAATGTCATTTCCTATCAATAGAATGTCATCCACGTACAAGACGAGGAATACGACACTTCTGGCCACAACTTTACTATATATGCACGGTTCATCTGGATTTTTGATAAAGTCATATTCTTTGACTGTCTCATCAAAACAGATGTTCCAACTCCGCGATGCCTGCTTTAGTCCGTAAATGGACTTAAGCAGCTTGCATACTTTCCCGCTGCTCCCACTCTGATTGAAACCCTCTGGCTGATCCATATAGACGCTCTCTTCTAAATTTCCATTTAGAAAAGCTGTCTTTACGTCCATCTGCCAGATTTCATAATCATGGAAGGCAGCAATAGCAAGAAGGACTCGAATGGATTTGAGCATAGCCACTGGAGAAAAAGTTTCGTCATAGTCCAAACCAGGTCTTTGACGAAAACCCTTTGCAACAAGTCTAGCCTTATAGGTTTCCACCTGTCCATCTACACCAATCTTTTTCTTGAAGATCCATTTGCACCCTATGGGTTTTACCCCATCTGGAGCAAAGTCCAAAGTCCATACTTTGTTGGTGTACATGGACTCCATCTCGGTCCGCATTGCATCTAGCCATCGTACCGAGTCGCCGCTCTGGATGGCCTGCTGGAAGTCAGTAGGTTCATCATCATCTATGATGCAATCCTCTCTATCCCCGTCTATGAGAAAACCGTAGTATCTCTCAGGCGGATGAGACGGCCTACTACTCCTGCGGAGGGGTGCGGGAATGTTCTGTTCTTCTTGAACCTCTGGTTCTACCAAAATTTCAGTAGCAGTTTGTGGTTCTGGAATTTCTTCCAGTTCTATTTCGCTCCCACTCTTCTGATTTTCCAAAAATTCAGTTTCTAAGAAGCGGGCATGACGAGAAACAAAAACCTTTTGTTCCTCTGCGTAATAGAAGCAATATCCATGAGAGTTCTTTGGATATCCCACAAACTTACACTCTACTGAGCGTGCCTCGAGCTTGTCCGGATGCTGCTTTTTTACAAAAGCTGGACATCCCCACGTCTTCAGGTACTGAAGATAGGGTTTCTTCCCACTCCACATCTGATATGGTGTGGTAGGCACAGTTTTGGTTGGAACTCTGTTCAAAATATGTATCGCTGATTCTAGCGCATACCCCCAGAAAGATCGCGGTAACTCAGCATTACTCATCATGGATCGTACCATATCTAATAGGGTTCGATTCCGTCTCTCCGATACACCGTTGTGCTGTGGAGTGTACGGAGGAGTAAGCTGAGAGAGAATTCCTTTCTCTTTTAGGTAACCTAGGAACTCGGCACTTAAGTATTCTCCACCTCGATCAGATCTTAGTGTCTTAATACTTTTGCCTGTTTGGTTTTCCGCTTCATTCTTGAATTCCAGGAATTTCTCAAAGGCCTCTGATTTATGCTTCATTAAGAAAACATATCCATACCTAGAGAAATCATCTGTAAAAGTAATGAAGTAGGAATAACCACCTCTCGCATGTGTAGACATTGGACCGCATACATCAGTATGTATGAGTCCTAAGAGCTCGCTCGCTCTTACTCCTTGTCCAGTGAATGGAGTCTTTGTCATCTTTCCTTTGAGACAAGATTGACAAGTGTCATAAGTTTGATATTCGAACGTGTCCAAATATCCTTCTCTATGCAACTTAGTCAACCTTCTCTCATTGATGTGACCCAGTCTACAATGCCATAAGAAAGCTTTATTTAAATCTGGAGACTTTCTTTTTAGTGTGTTCTGGACATTGAAAATTTGGAGTTGGTTTAACACATATATGCCGTTATTTAGAGTACCGGACCCAATCAAACCATGATTAAGGTGGATGTTGACAACATCTCTTACAAACGTGAAATCATAACCTTTATTTGATAACAAGGAAACTGATATGATATTACACGTTAAGCTGGGTACAAAATAACAGTTATGTAAAACCAAAATGTGTCCACTCGTCAATCCTAGGTGATAATCCCCGACGGACGCAGCTCCCACGCTAGCTCCGTTAGCAACCCTGAGGATCATATCACCTTCCTTCAGCACTCTACGGTTTCTCAGTGCCTGCAATGAATTGCAAATATGAGATCCTGACCCGGTATCCAATACCCAGGAAGTAGAGTTGATCGACAGACAATTCTCAATTACAAACACACCTGAAGTCGAAGCCACAGCCTGCTTCGGTTCCTGGTTCTTGGCGTTCCACGCCTTGCAATCCTTCTTCCAGTGCCCTTTCCTGTGACAATGGAAGCACTCATCCAGGCCAACTACCGGTGCTGCTTTCTTTTTCTTTCCCTTCCCTCCCACCTTACTAACACCTCCTCTAGGTCTGGGTGCGGCCTTCTTCTTCCTTCCTTTGGCCCTAGCCTTGGACCCGGAAGAAGATGAACCGCCAACAAACATAGCGGGTGTTTCCCTTGCCTTCTGCAAGGTGCCCTCTGCACTCCTTAACATGTTTAGGAGTTCCGCAAGTTCAACTTCTTTTCCTTGAAGATTGAAGTTGAGGATAAACTGGGCGTAGGTGGGAGGAAGGGACTGGAGAACAAGGTCTGTATAGAGCTCATTATCCAAAGTCGTCCCAAGGTCTGCGAGCTCTTCTATATAGCCAATCATCTGTAGGACATGTTCACCTACCGATGATCCGACAGCCAACCTCGCTCGAAATAATTTCTTAGAGGTCTCGTATCTTGCTATACGAGATTGCTCTCCATAAAGTTCCTTTGTATGGAGAAATATGCCATCAAGGGACATATCCTCGTGCCTCCTCTGATGTTCATTATTCATCGAGGCAAGCACGATGCACTTGGCTCTCGCGCAATCTAAATCCCAGGTTTTGCGGATTTCCTTATCCGCATTACTGGATTTGGGACCAGGGACAGCAGGTGCCGTAGCGGTGAGGACGTACCCCAGTTTGTCATAGGTCAAAGCCATCTTGACATTCCGCAGCCAATCTTTATAGTTTGGCCCCGTCAGTATATTTTTCTCTAAAAGTAACTTAAGTCCAGTCATTTTCAGGGTCGCTGCAATTAGGAGAGAGAGAAGAAAACTCTTTAGCATGATGCTCTTGCAAGTTTAGAGTGGTTTTTAGTTTATCTAAACTGGATGGCTCCCACTGTTTCTCGAATCCTTCCTCAAACCATAAAAGAAGAATTAGCCAAGACTATTCTCACCGTACAATACTTGCTTAACCGTTCAGCCAGGCCGGTGTCGATACTTCGAGGGAGGTTTTCCAACGCTTTCGCGAAGTTCCTTAATTAAGTAACCTCTTTTCTCTGGGGGCGTAACCCCGCTGACACTTTTCTGGACACCTACTAGGTTTATAGCATTGATCGTTAAGCGACGAATATCCTGATAAGTAGCATATACTCACAGTAGGATCGGGATCCAAATATCATCGTATGATAATGTTGAAGGAATCCTACCAACATTCATCAAACTCCAAATGGTATGCATCTCTTTGCAAATTTCAGTTTCTTTAGAAATTCCCGATATAAGTTTTTGCCCCATGCTCTTATGACCTTGACGTATGCCAACAAATCATAAGTCACATGTCAAGTTCTGCCCATCATTATCTTGTTAATTTGAACCCACCCGTATATACCCTTGACGTATGCCAACAAGGTAATGCGACTGTCCCAAACCAACACATCTATCTATGCAACAAATGAATACCCCAGCAGCTACCAAACACTATGCCTTGACGTATGCCAACAAGCATAGCTTGAATACTACTGACCATCCATAAGAAATGACGGAGGGCTACGACTGGTTTTGGCGAAACCGTGAACGTAGTGAACTTGATATAACCGAAGGAACCTGATAGCTTTTTAAAAGGAGTGGTTAAATCTCCGCATTTAAAAATATCTGTTTTAAAAATAACCGAGTGGTTTCTTTTAAATTGTTCCAACGATTTAAACTTTGGTTTGTTTTACTTTGCATTATAGATAATGCGTCCCATCATTAACTTATCATTGCAGAAAACAATGAAAATACAACGTCCTCTTATGCCATCCGCATTCGCCACGGGGTCCCGTCATCACCCGTTAGGTTACTTAACTAACGACAGAGCGGGGGCTGGGCTAGCGCGGGTGTAAAACATAAGTGGCGTCTAAATAGCTATCATAAATATAGATATTTTACATTCGTCTGACGCAATGATATTCATTCCAGAACACAGATAAACAATATTGGATTTGCAAGCAATCTGTATTTCTTTTGAGCCTGCAAGAAAAGACAGATTACACAGTTGTGATGAATAGCCATTACCCCACCCTCGACCCCTACGGGTACGGCAAACTACCCACCCGGTAGTCTGTGTACCCCACCTTGGGTCAGTCCTAGGAGCAAAAACAGTAAAATGAAATAATACAACGGTGGCTACGACCGCAACCTGGAAGTGCCCCGCGAAAATAATATTACAACAAATTACATTTACAACAAATGAATTAATCAATAACCCATTGCAAACCCCGGCTATACACCACAACAGTCCAATACAGTTTATATGCACAAACAGATATAACCATTTCAGAAATGTGCAACCCCCTGCCAACCGACATACTAGCAGTTAGGGGAGGTTTACGAACACATTAAACAATCACAGATATAATCCAATACGCAAATACTGTACAATTCGATCGAATAAACAACTTCAATATTGCTCCAAAATCTGCTCTGTTAAACAGTAACCTGAGCAATAATTAAATATTCCAGAAAACCCAAAACACCACAGGGGACCCACCCAAAAAAAACGAGTTGCCGACTCGTCAACTCGGCCGCAGTTGCGCGGCGGATCGGTGGGATCCGCCGCCCTTCCGCGGCACTTTAGACGAATCAGAAGCCCAAATTTTTTGGGTGTTCTCCTGTGGTCATGTCAAGCTCTCTGAACACACCTGAAAAATTTTCTGACTTGATTTTAACTTCGACAGAAACTTGACAGAATTAGGGTTTTGCGGCTTTGTTTTTCCGTTCGAAATTCGTACAAATTTGCAATTAAGTTATATATTGTTTAGCGAGGCTCTGATACCACTGTAAGTCGATGTAGTACACCCCAGTACTTGTGGGGAGGCGGAATTTTCAAAAACGATCAAGTTTAAACAACGAACATCGACTAACCGCTTGAATCGAAGCTAAACAAATAATAACTAAACACATAGCTAAACTAAACTATAGTGTTAAGGGATTATACCGATCGAAACTAGTCCTTCGTCTTTGTGTCCTCCTTTGTTCTCCTCGGCCTTCTCTAGGTAGTAGACGATCCACCCGAGAGCGAAACTCCAAGCTAAACCTCTAACTTGAGGTAACTAATCAACTTTGATTGCTAATCAAAGATGAAAGGATGATGTAGAGTGAAGGTTATGGATTGTTTAGTCTAACTAATCCTTTGATCTCAACACATGAGGATTAAGGATTAGGGTTTGAAGATGAGAGCTTGAGGAGAGAGAATGTGAGATGAGATAATGAGAGAAGAGAGAGAGTGTATCATAATATTATGAAGCATTCTTATTTTTCAATAATGAATAAAAAGAAATGAATAAGCATGCTTCATGAAATATCTAGTGGTGATTCATTAGCATGAGTCATTAAGCAATAAATGTGCATTAATGAAATGAATGAATCACCACCATGACTCACTCTCTTATCCAAAAGAAACCTCCTTAGTCACATCTTCTAGAAGCTTCTCGAGTAATTACGAGAACGCCCCTCCGATCCGTAAAAATACGGAAAAACTTTAGACTGTAAAAATCCAATAACCGGATACCAGTAACTGGCTTAAACCAAAGCCGACTGGTAAAAACTGTCCGAAAGTCGTACGCGCGTAAACGCACGTATGCGTCCGAACCTTTTGTCGCAAAACCATGCAACCTCTATATCGTTTCGCCTGGAGTAGGAAACTCTCTGTATGGGACTCTAGAGACTCGACTACTACGCTGGCAGTGGGTTTAACCACAGACCACAAGCGGCACTAGCTGTACGTAACGGTCCCCAGGTAGTTGTCGATAAGAAGGCCGATGAGTAAACCCATCCGAACTCCTACTGAGTCTGATGTGACAATCTCCATACAGTCCGGTCCGTTCGTCCAAGACTATCGCATATCGGGCCTAGGGGGGCGGCAAGCGTCAGTCCCCTAATAGCGGTATAAGTCGTGTCGGAGTAAAGCCCATTACACCCTGAGAAACTACTGGAACCTACCAGCAAATCTCGCTTGCCCTGGCCAGGGACTTTGCGTAATGGCTCTCTGACACAGCACGATATCTACTCCCAATACCGGGAGGGACGAATCCTGTCTAACCGCCACTGCCTCCAAGTGCTCGGGACTGCACCCAACTGCTACCTGTTTGCACGACTCCTTTGAGCCGTGGTAGGGTAGCAATCTAAGAACAGTGGGACACACTCGAGGCGAAGTAGCAGTGTCAAGTCTGCGGACTACGCTGTACTCATGTCACCTGGGAACTGTTCACTGACGACTGGTATCAAACCAACCAACAGTTCCCTGTGAGTCCTGTCCGGTGTACCCGTAACCTAACGAGCACCTGTATACTATCTCCAGTACGACGTACTGACGGCTGTGGGACAGACCATCTCCCCAACTGGGATGAGAAGCGTACACACCAGTCTACTCCGGAGTATCGATGCTCTGTCTCGATAATCCAACGACCGGGGACCTGAATAAGGATGTGCTTGTAGACTACCCAGCCCCCACTAGTGTGACTGCCATCACAACGCTGGTAGACAAGCAAGATCCTAAGAGCTCTATCAATACGTACACTCACATATTAAGATAGAAAAACCAAGTAGCATACTACCATGTTTAGCAAGACTGTTATATACATGTGAATATCCCAAGCTTCCATTAAGTAATATACAAGCTAGTATGATACAGTAATGGCCTTCTAGGGCATAAACACTAACACTTTTTGCGACTTGGACGGTCGGTGCTGCCATTTTAGTGACATGGACGGTCGGTGCTGCCATTTTAGCAACATGGACGGTCGTTGCTGCTCTTTTTGCGATTTGGACGGTCGGTGCTGCCCTTTTTGCGATTTGGACGGCCGGTGCTGCCCTTTTTGCGACGTGGACGGTCGATGCTGCCTTTTTGCGACTTGGACGGTCGGTGCCCCTCTTTTTGCAACATGGACGGTCGGTGCCACCCTTTTTGCGACATGGACGGTCGGTTCTGCCCTTTTTGCGACTTGTACGGTTGGTTCTGCCATTTTAGCGACTTGGACGGTTGGTGCTTGATTTGACTTGCTCCGCTTCTTACGGTGTCAGGGTTGAAGTTGACTTACGATTCGACTTGTTTTCGAGGTGGAGCTTGATTCCGCCTGAGAGATCATTGGTTGTCTTGCTGATTTGATATGATTTGGGTTGACATCAGTATTGCTACACTGGAATATGGTACCAGGAGCGAATCATCATTTGCCGTGAGGGGGTTTCCCTCGCTCCCAGTTTAACGACTTAGGGGTCATTTGTTCCCAGTTTAACGACTTAGAGGTCATCTGTTCCTAGTTTAAGGACTTAGGGGTCTATTAGATTAGAGTTTGGAATTTTGGGGTTAAGGTAGGCATCAGCGTTGCTAACACTGAAGCACATGTGTCAGGAGCAATTCATCATTTGCCTTTACCTGTTGGGGAGCGATGGCTTAGGAGAAAGGTTTAGGTCCCTATCACCTAAGGCTTTTCAATTTTATGAGCCATAAAGGTCCCATAAAAGCATTTTCTCCCTATGAGTCGAAAGGATCTCGTAGGTGTACTTTCTCTTTAGGAGTCGTGGGGACTCCCAAGTGTGTTTTTCCTTTGTGAGTCGTAAGGATCCCACGAAGGTGTTTTCTTACGAGTTGTGAGGATCCCATAAGTTTGTTCTCCTCATGTATCGTGAGGACACATGAGTGGGTCTTCCCAAATGGAGCATAATTCTAAGGGTAGAGACTGGCCGCGTAACTGGTGATTGCGGTGGGGCATGGGTATAGTGAGAATTATTTGAGCCCATGGATTGTATACGGTAGTAAACTTGGGGACCAACCGTAGGGCTGGGAGAATTTTGGGAAATTGGATTTTGGTTGTGTCTGCATCGCTGCATTGGAATATGGTATCAGGAGAGATTCATCATTCGCCATTTAGGGACTTAGAATTTGGATCTTGGTTTGCATCAGCATTGCTACACTGAAATAATGCCAGGAGCAACTCATCATTTACCCAAGGAGGACTTGGGGTTTGACTTTTGGGTCGGCATCAACACAAGAGTAGTGCCAGGAGCGACTCATTATTTGCCGTTGCCCGTCGGGGAACGATGGCTCGAGAGACAGGTTTAGATCCCTATCACCTAAGGCTTTTCAATTTTATAAGCCGTAAGGGTCTCATAAAAGTATTTTCTCCCTACGAGTCGAGAAGATCTCGCAGGTGTATTTCTCCCTAGGAATCGTGGGGATCCCTAAGTGTGTTTCTCCTTTATGAGTCGTAAGGATCTCATGCAGGGATTTTCTCCTCACAAGGTCAAGAGAACTTTGTGAGTGTATTTTGTCTCTTTTCACGAGTTTGCGCCCTTTCGGGTTTTCACAAACTCGCCGGCAGTCCTGCTATTTTTACTCACAGAGCCCTTTCGGGTTTTCATCTGTGCCCGTTTTGCTTGTGGATGTACTAGTTTTTTTTTGCCGGTGAGACATTAAATGTAGTCTCACCGGTAGGACTTTAGGAGAGATAAGGGTCGTTTACGCCCGTGGATTGTATACGGTTTTACAGGATGTATGATCCTGACTGTAGGGCCGTGTCCTCAATTCTCCTGCGACTTAGAGTATTCACGTGCAATATTTCTTGAGATATCGGCCATTGATGGGTGGCATGGGCCTTTCTCCCTCTGTATTTATCAGCTAGTAGGATCCTCCATCGAACACTTTCTCGATGACGATGGTCCTTCCCAGTTTGGCTCAAATTTTCCCTTGGCATGTCGATTGGAGATGATCGATCTTTTGAGGATCAACACCAATTCGCCTTTCTTTAAAGCGCAGAGACGTGTCATTTTTTCATAGGCCCGTGACATTTGGCCTCGGTACAACTCCAGATTTTGCTGCACTGCGAGCCTCCTTTCTTCTTGTCCGTCGAGCTCTTCGAGCCGAAGGAGCACGTTTTCCTCCTCCGTCAACTCGTGCTGAATGGCCATCCTTAAGCTTGGAACTTCGACTTCGAGGGGGAGGACCGCCTCCACTCCAAAGAGCAATGAGTATGGAGTAGACTGAGTTAGAGTTTGGTGTATGGTACGATATGCCCACAACGCTTCGTGAAGTTTGAGATTCCAGTCTCTCTTGTTGGCTGAAGCATTTTTCCTCAGGAGCTTGTATAGGGTTTTATTAAAGGTTTCGGCTAGCCCGTTGGCCCTTGGATTATAGATGGAGGAATATCTCCAGTCTATCTTATGTTGAGTAGCGAACCTTGAGACTTTGAAGCTCTTGAAAGAAGGCCCGTTGTCAGATATGATTCTTCTCGGTATACCGAAGCGGTATAGAATGTTATGCTGGAAGAACGTCAAAATATCATCTGTCTTGACTTCTTTTAGCGGGACAGCTTCAACCCATCTGGAGAAGTAGTCAGTTGCGGCCAATATGAACCGGTGGCCTTTGGATGATGGAGGATCAATTGGACTAACTATATCGGTGCCCCAAACTTCGAAGGGCCATGACGCCACCGTAGGATGCAGCGGATTGGGATGCTTGTGAATGAAATCATCGTGAATTTGGCAGATATGACACTTTTTTGCATGCTCTTCACAGTCCCTTATCATGGTTGGCCAGTAATATCAAAGCCGTTTGATTTGAAACCGCATTATGGGGCCGGATTGGTGAGCTCCGCAGACGCCTGAGTGAACTTCTTTCATAACTTTCTGGGCTTCGGCCGATGACAGACATCTGAGCCAGAGTTGGTCATATGATCTGCGGTATAGCATATTATTTACAAACACGTATCAAAGAGCTCTCTTCTTCAGTTGAATCCTCGCAGATTTTCCTTCGGGCAGCTTGTCGTATCGGAGGTACCCTATGAAGGATCTCTCCAATCGGGCTCATCTTAAACGATCGAAGCTTCTTCGGCAGGACTGCTCTTCTGTTCCGTGCTTTCCTCTTCTCGTAGAGAGACTGGGGGTAGAATTTGCCATCTTCTGACTGTGATCAGAATTTTGTCCATTTCAGGATCAGCCAGCTCCTTGGCTAAGCGAGCGAGTAGTCAACTTTTCCATTCAACGTCCTAGGAACTCTCATCAGCTCAATATGGGTGAACTGTTTCATAAGATCCATCACCCGGCTTCTGTACCGAGCTAACTCAGGTTTGTATATCTTATAGTCGCCACTTACTTGGTTGACAACAAGCTGGGAATCACCGTAGACTCGTAGCCGAAGGATTTCCATTTCTATAGCGAGCTCCAGACCAGCTATCAGAGCTTCATACCCAGCTTCATTGTTTGTGCGAGGCTCGGTGAGAGCGAAGAAACATCGTAGGGTTCCTCCCGATGGCGTGATGAACACCAGCCCTATCCCTGCTTTTATCTCCGGGATGCTTGATTTGCTGGAGATCCTTATTGATGAGGCTCCGTCGAAGTAGAGCTCCCAACATGACTTGTTATCTTCGAGGTGCAGCACTTGTTCTTCAGGCAACTCGCAATTGAGCGGTGGCCCTTCTGGTATGGGATGAGCAGCGAGAAAGTCGGCGAGGGCTTGCTCCTTTACTGCTTTCTAAGGAGTATAAATTATGAAAAATTCAATCAGCATGATAGCCCATCTCGCCATTCTGCTAGCTAGGCTTGCTTTGGTCATTAAGTGTTTGAGTGAGTCGACCTTGGAGATCAGCAGAACCTGATGAGCGAGCAGATAGTGCCTCAGCTTCTTCACAGCGAATATTAGACACATGCATTACTTTTCAATCGGGGAATAGTTTTGTTCTGCCCCGACTAACGTTCGGCTGAGGTAGTAGAGGGCATTCTCTTTTCCCTTCTCGTTGTTCCGGCCAAGGAGTGCACCGAGTGACTCATCTAACGCGGTAGTATAAAGAATCAATGGTTTATTTAGAATAGGGGCATCAAGCACTGGAGGGTGCAACAGTTATTTTTTGATGCTTTCGAACGTTTCTTGACATTCGGCATCCCAGACAAAAGGAGCTCCTTTCTTCATGAGCTTTGAGAAGTGCCTACATGTCCTCGATAAATTTGAGATAAACCTTCGTATATAAGCAATCTTTTCTTGAAAAGATCTCAGCTGCATCAGATTCTTCGGAGGGAGCATCTCCATGATGGCCTTTATCTTTGATGGGTCAACTTCGATCTCTCGATGTCGGACTATGAACCCCAGGAATTTTCCCGATGACATGCTAAAAGCGCACTTTAGAGAATTCATCTTTAGATCGTATTCCTTCAATCTGGTGAAAATGGTCCTAAGATCTTGGATGTGATCGGCCTTGGCTTTAATCTTGACGACCAGATCATCAACATAACATTCGACGACTTTATAGATTAGGTCATTAAAGATATTGGTCATCGCCATTTGATATGTAGCACCTGCGTTCTTCAGTCTGAACGTCTTACTTTGTAACAGTATATGCCTATCGGGGTTCGAAATGCTGTATGCTTCTCATCCTTAGACGACATTTTTATCTGATTGTATCTAGACGAACCATCCATGAAGGTGAACAACTCGTAATTTGAGGTGTCGTCGACCATCATTTCCATGACCGGAAGCGGGAAATCATCTTTAGGGCATGCCTTGTTAAGGTCCCTGAAATCGACACAAACTCGGATCTGCCTATTTTTCTTCTTTACTGGGACAATGCATGCGATCCAGTCTGTGTATTTCTCTTTCCTGATGAAGCCAGCATCGATAAATTTCTTCGTTTCCTCGATGGCCCTTTCTTCCAGCTCCCTTCTCATTCTTCGAGGAGCTTGTTTGATAGGCTTGGCATCAGGAGATATAGCCAGCTTATGCACGGCTACTTCAGAGGAGAGACTAGGCATTTCTTTGTACGTCCACACGAAGCAGTCGATGAACTCATGCAGCAGAGCGGTTATCTGCTCTTTTATTTCCTCTGACAAGAGTGAGCTGATGTAGGTCGGCCTTGGGTTGTAGGGAGTTCCTAAGTCAATCTCGGTTAGCTCGTCAAAGGTCTCTTGTCTGCCGTCCTCAAGCTCTCGAGAGGCTTCTTCTGGCTCAGCTAGCCCGTCTTCATCATTTGACTCTTCGCTGGCTTCACCAATATGGATCATGTAGCATGCTTTAAAATCAGGTTGAATGAAACCTATGCCCCGTTTATCTTGGATTCTTCCATCGATGAGTGCTCGGACCTGAGGCGGATGCTATAGCCCTTCGTAAAACTTCGTCTCGGACTCCGTTTGATATAACAGGCATCCACACCTTTTGAAATATTCCCGCATCTCGGACGCATAGTATCTGGGATTGAGGATGGCACTTATGCCTCTTTCATAGGGAAGGCACGTGACAGACAAATCGTCTAGGTGCACAACAGGATTTGACCCATAAAACAGGATGCCCTTCTGTCCATTTTTCCTTCCGGGAACATAGAAAGTTTTCAGCTGGTCCACGGTAGAGACTGACAATGCATCGAGCTCTTTGCACATCTGCTCTTGCACCCTTGTGACGGTTAGGGACCCTTCTGTAACTTCGAAGGTCTCTCGTAGCTTTGCTTGTTGCGTTGGGGCCCAATCTGCATAGCTGTTGCAAGACGGGTCCTCTTCCTCCGACTCTTCTGTGTTGCTGCCGAAATGAGGGCGAATTTTGCTGTCGGATGGGTCTTCAGTATCAGATTCGTCCGTATCGCTACCGAAATGAGGGCAAGTTTTATGGAAGGACGGACTTCCAGCGTCGGACTAATCAGTATCACTGCCAAAATGCGGACGCACTTAGGGTTTTTTGCTTTTGAAAGTGACAGCCGGCTCAGATTTGCCTTTGAGTTTCGGGACCGTTCTGTCTTTGGTAAGCTGTGGCTCAGCACTTTGGAGATTCATAAAGTACCGAGATTCTTCATATCGGACTTCATGCACACCGAACGACTGGATGTCCCCATCAATGCGTTTTTCTTCTCCATTTTTGGTGTATTGCATGCACTGATGGAAAGTTGACGGAACGATGCCGTAATCGTAGAGCCACGGTCGTCCCAGAAGAAACTTATAAAATGTGTCAGCGTCGATCACGTATATCTTAGCTTCGGTTTGCAGATCCGCAAATTTGATTGGCAGGGCTATAGACCCCAGAACTTGCTAGCAGTTTTGATTGAAGCCTTGAATGACAATCCTTTCCCTTGACAGGTGTCGGGCGTCCATTGACAAACTGTTCAGAGTCCGCAAGTCCATGATGTTCACCGAGGATCCCGGATCAATCATTATGCGATTAATCCGATCTTTGTCGCTGTACCCGGTCACGTAAAGCAGACGATTATGCTCAGTCATTCGCAGTAGCAAGTCTTCATCCTTAAATGTGACGGCGGCGGCATGCAGAGCGTACTGGGATTCTTTCATATTAATTTCTGCAAAGCGAGCCTGATACCGCTCGGGGTTTTGTAGAACGTGAATGAGAACATCTCTAAGCTCCTTAAAAATAACCAAGACATCGTAGATACTCAGGAGAGACGAAAGCATCCGGAGATGAGCCAAGATATTATAGTCCACCGAGGAAGGACTCGAATTTTCATGAGCCGGCTCTCCGCCAACTTCTTCATTAACGACTTGTTTGTAAGTGCACGGCGGAGCCCCGGCCGTCAATCCGACGGCCAAACGCGGAAACGGTGATAAACTTTAATTTTGCGGACTTAGCAAACCGGCACCACCGCGCACTAAACCCCGGATCGTGCCATTAAACTAGTCTAAGCAAACTAACAAGATAGGTTAGAGATGTACCGACTGATCCGAGTCCTCTGGTCTTCATCTCCTCTCCGATCTCCTCGCGGGATCTCCGGTCGTCGCCTCCTCGCCGGAAGGGCACCACATCGCCTGTATCTTTTACGGGCTCCCACCTCAAAACCGAGGCAACTCGGGCGCGAAGCTGGCGAATCGACGCGTCCAAGATTTGCTGTAGGAAGTAATGTAGAACATGCTAGTCTCATTTGGAGTTTGGAGTTGCCTTGATGGAGGAATCAACAAGATATCAACTTGGGGTTTTTGGTAGAAATGAAAATGAGATGGGTGATTAATTTCCCACACCAAAATGAAACCTCTCATTTTCTCTCCTCATGAAATTGTGGCCGGCCTAATCATCTAGAGAATGGTGGTGGAGTTTTGCAAATATATATCACAAGAGGGAGGTGGGTGTAGGAAGTGTAAAGAGGTGACCACATCCTAGACCAAGAAACATCAACCATACTACACTCCATACCCTCTCAAATCACAAATAAATGCAAGTGATGGTGCAAAAGAAAAAGATGCCACCATAATGAATACATATGCAATAAAACCCCTCCACAAAAGTCATTTGCACAATTGCAAATAACCCCCTCCAACGGAAAAGTCCGGCCGGGAAAGAACAAAGGAAAACCGGCCGGAACGGAATGCAAACTGGCAACTCCAGAAAACTGGTCCCGTAATAAATTACAGGAAAACCCCATACTGTGCATACACACCCGCATCTGTATTCCGTCCGGATACAAATGCAATGAGACAAAATCTACACTGTACTAAAATAGGACCGGCTTAAGCCAAAGCCGGCTAGTAATATCCGTTCGATCCTGATCCGTGCAATACCGCACGTATCTGATCGAACCCTGCCATATAACCATACGGCCATTAGTACAAACCGTCCGATCCTGATCCGTGCAATACCGCACGTATCTGATCGGACCCTGCCATATCTCCATACGGCCTCTACAGCGTTTCGCCCGAAAGCTTGAGTAACTGAAAGTGTGGTGGACTCTAAAGACTCGTCAATACTATGGCTGTGGATTTAACCACTAGCACGTCAGAGGTATAAGCCAATACGTGACGGGCCACCAGCTATTGACCAAAAGGGACGTCGATGAGCGAACTCATCCTGACACCCTACTGAGTCTGTCAGTGACAATATCCGTACAGTCCGGTCCGTTCGTCTATGAGCATCGCATGTCGGGCCTAGGGGGTTGGTAAAAGTCAGACCCCCAAAAGCGGTACAAGTCGTGTCGGAGTGTAGCCCAGAACACCCTGAGATACTACTGGAATACCTACCAGTAAATCTCCTGTCTTGGCCAAGGTCTTCGTGTAATGGCTCTCCTAGACACAGCGCGACCTCACCCCCAATACCGGGAGAGACGAAACCCCCGAAGATCCGTTCACTGCCTCCATGTGGCTCGGGACTGTACCCAACTAAAACCTGTTTGCACGACTCCTTTGAGCCGTGGTAGGGTAGTAATCAAAGCACAGTGGGAACTCACACGAGACAAATGACGATCCCCAGGTCGATGAACTAACCTGTACACATGTCACCTGGGAACTGCTATCTGACGTCAGGTATAAGACCAACTAGCATGTTCCCGGCGAGTCCTGTCCGGTGTACTCATAACCCAATGAGCACCTGTATACATCTTAGGTGAACCAACTGACACCAGTGGCTTGTGAGACCGGCCACCGCCCCTCGTCGGGGTCTCGACTGTATACACTAGTCTACTCTGGAGAATCGATGCCCTGTCTCGAAACTCCTACGACTAGGGACCTTTTAAGGATGTGCTTATAGACTCTAGCTCTCACTTATATGATCGCCCTCATACTGCTGGCAGTCAAGCAAGAATCCTAGGGGCTCTATCAACGTGCAATAGCGACATGTCATGTCACCTAAAGCAGTACACGATGATAAAGGTAAACCAGATAGCATACTATCATCTCGAGTAAGACTGTCCTACCGGGATAGGTCCTCCCTCAATCATTGCAATCACGTGCCTGTGATCCAATAATTGACTCTGAGGGCACTATCTCCAACAATCTCCCACTTGCACTCAAGGCTAATTATTGCGATGTCGCATACTCACAGCCCGTGTGATACCGAACACCCAACTCCTATACTTGTCAGTCTCACAAAGCTCGTTTGCGAAACTATTGCGTTCGAGGAATAGCTTCAGTGAGTGGATCCGCTCTGATGTTTCTTTCTATGTCTCTCTTTATCTCAAGTTCGCGGAGAAAGCCGTCTCCCGAAATGAGCAATACCTGTCTTAGAATGTCTGGATGTCTGATGGGACCTAGCTCATAAGTGAACTCCAAATCCAAACTTCTTAGACTGTATCGTCAACTGAATCTAATCAGTATCCTGCGCCATGCCTCCCTCAGTATTGCCTTGGACCACCTGTCCAAAATACTGCCCCTCGTCAGAAGGAAAACTATAACTCTGACGATCACCCTGTCGTCCATGTCACCTTGGAAGCCTGGAATGATAACCGTCTCCTAAAGGAGGCAGCCGTTATCATATCCCTAGAACATCCACTTATGTTCTAAAACTGCTTCCGACTGTTTCTCCAGGATTGGATCATTGTCAACTTATTGCATC
Organism: Agapanthus africanus; assembly: GCA_030015575.1. Classification (NCBI taxonomy): domain Eukaryota; kingdom Viridiplantae; phylum Streptophyta; class Magnoliopsida; order Asparagales; family Amaryllidaceae; genus Agapanthus; species Agapanthus africanus. The sequence continues at coordinate 727,639,838 of CM057339.1, forward strand.
TAGTGCAAGAACAACATCTGGTGTGGTACTTGACATCTCATGATTGACTCAATTGCCTAAGCAAGTGATCTTGTCAATCATGCACATCCCTCTCTACTTTAGTCTATAAGACACCTTTAGAGAGGGTGACTCCATCACCTGCAGGTACACTACCGTGCCAGGAGTCGTCCATTCTAAATACTCTTAGAATGCTGTCAAAGTACCCTGATTGGGAAACCACCCAAATCTAGATCTAAAACCATAGATCTAGTAACCAGTATGTCTGATATAATGTCCAAATCCTTTGTGGAGAAACCACTGTGTGACGACCAAAGTATAACCGATCGTAGTATAGGAATATCACTTCCTACTACTACCTTCTCAACAGATCCATCCCCTATTCTGATGACGTCAAACCTATGATTGTCACATCAGAAATAGATGATCTATCTCCGCTACATCTGCTTTAGTCTATAAATAGACATAAGCCCGATGTCCACCAATGCTTCCGCTGCTCCCACTGACTACGACAACCCTCTGGCAGAGTCATATAGACGTACACTTCTAAAGCAAGTTTAGAACGACGCTATACTCATCCTCCTGCCGGGTCTCGCAGCCTGGAACAACAACAATGGCAAGTGTGGGTAAACAAGAACTTCCCTGTCACCGTCCTTGAGGCTACCGGAGTACCTCTCGGGTGCCTGAAGTTACCCACCTTATCTGCGGAGTGGCCAAAGGAATGTCAAACCAGATTGAATCTTTAGGTTCCTTATCAAATCTTCAGTAATCGTTTGCGGTTCTGGAATCACTTCCAGTTCTACCATACTCCCACTACTGTTTTCTGAAAAAATCCATTTCTTTTAAAATTGTGGCGAGTGAAGAACAATATCACTATTGATCTTCCAGATGGTAGAAAATCAACCCTCGTCATAGCCTGGGTCAACCCACAAACAGCCATTACAGAAACGTGCCTTGAGTTGTCCAGTGTCTGGTTTTAATCATAAGCCGGACAACTCCCCGTACCTTAACAACGTTAAGATATGAACTGTTCTATATCCAATATAGAACCAGAGGCACTGATTTAATTGAACCAGATTCAAATCATGCAGCTATCTCCAGTGCATGTCAACTAAATGGAAGGAGGCCGATCAGCGTTACTCAACTTAGGAGTGCTTCCAATTATGAGTAACCTGAAAGAGAAGCAATTTCTCTTTATTACTATCAACTGAATACCATACACAAGTATCTACATCTTCGATCACTTTGAAGAATCCCGATACTTGCTACACCTGGTTCTCTACTCTATTCAAATACCTATAACTCCTCAAAACTTAGACTCTGTGTTTCTACGAAACACATGTCTAAGAACTAGAGAAGTTAAAAGTAAACAGAATATAGTATGAGGACCAACCCCTCTGTCCTAATGGACACTGGACAACATACAATACTCTGTATAAGTCCGTTGAGTCTAACAACTCTTTCACTGTGTGCCGTAGGTTGAAAACTGTATTTATGGTTAAGAAGAATTACACCGCTGTTTAATGCTCCTTACCTAACCATCAACTGATATAGGTAAATGTCATCGACATAATATCAAAAGGTATATCTCACTCTATGAAAATAGACGTACAGATATATCAATTTGAAGTTGGTGCACAACAGCGGATATTCAAAACCAAATATTTGCCGACCGGCAAACAGCCCAGATGATCTCCTCAAATATCACTGATTACAACGAATCCCGATATAATGAGGATGATCACCCAATTCCCAATAACTTACTCCCACTCATCATCTGTAAAACCATACAGATGTGAGAATCAAACCTGGTAAATACATACCCTAGAGCAAGTGTCCAATCAGGAAATCAGTTTTCTTTTAACATTACACAGTGAAACTGAAACATTGAAATGTTTCGGTGGGGTATCCTGGTATTCTTAGTAATGCCTCTTCCATTATCCAGATTCACAACTATAACCGTGTGTTTCTTTGCCACCTCTCCAAATCCCTTCATATGTCTTTAGTCATTACCTTCTGTACACCCCCTTAGGCCAAATGGTTTTCTTCCTTCCCTACCGTTCGGCACCAGCCTATGGTTTGGAAGAAGACTATCCAAAAAGCATAAAGGGTGTACTGTCCTAATCCTAGGAGCACTCGCAACGCGAGAGAAGGTGAAGATAAAAGACACCTGAATGTACTTTATTCCTATTTCTCCTGAACCAGGATCCATCCCCGAACTGGAACGAGTTCCTTTCGAGTTCGTATATAACCATACGATGGATTATCCAATAAACTGGGATCTTCGTAGTAATACGGAGTGTCCTGGAGAAATACAAAGGTGATTTAGGATTGGCGAAGAAATACTTGGTTTGGTCGTGAATAGCAGTCGCAATTTACTTTGCCCTCTTACTAATCCCTTGCTTTGTCTGAACTCAATACCTTCTGTACACCGTTTAGGCTAACTGGTTTTCTTCATTCCCTACCGGTCGGCACCAGCCTATGGTTTGGAAGAAGACTATCCAATTTGCATAATAGGTGTACTACTCCTAAACCAAGGAGTACTCGCAACCTGAGAGAGGGTGAAAAGAAAAGACAACTGAATAATCCTATCCGTTTTCTCCAGAACCAGAAACCATCCTCGAATTCCTTCGAGTTCGTATCTAACCATACGATGGTTTTGTCCAATGGAAGTGGACGTTCGTAGCAATACGGGGTGTCCTGGAGAAAAGGGTAAAAGTAGGAGTGGCAATGAGGTCTGCAACTCTGACAATCCAAAAGCCAGTGTTAAGTAGGTTCGGTCAACTTGGTCACTGAGTCATAGTCTTAGGGTCGGGTCAATGGTCGCTGCCAAAGAGAGAGAGAAAAGAAACACTCAGCGTGCACTCTAACCTAGATCAGAATGGTTACCAATTTATCTAATCTGGAAACCTCCCACTGTACCTCAAATTCTTCTCCAAACCTGAAAGAAGAATTAGTCGGGGTCACCCGAGGAGTAAACCAACTCATCAGTGGGAATCGGGATCCAACTCTCATCGCATGATAACGTGACGGAATCCGCTCACGGTATCACACTCCAGAAGGTATGCGGATATCTGGCAAGTTTCAGTACTTTTGAAACTCCCGATGTGATTTCTGCCCCATGCTCTTATGACCTTGGCGTGAGGTCAAAATATCATAAGTCACATGTCAAGTTCTTCCCATCATTATCCAGGTTAATTTGAACCCACCCGTACATACCCTTGACGTAGGCCAAAATAGTAGTACGACTGTCCCAAACCAACGCATCTATCTATGCTGCAGATAAATACCCGGTAGCTACCAAACACTATGCCTTGGCGTGAGGTCAAAATACATAGCATGAATACTACCGAATATTTAACTGAAATGATGGAGGGCTACGAATGGTTTCTGGCGAAAACCTTTAACGTAATGAACTTGATATCGTTGAAGGAACGGATAGCATTTTAGAAAATATAGTGACGAAAACCTTTACTAAAGAGGTCACTCCCGGTGAAGGGATCTCGGCTCTTTCCCCGTAGAATGGGGTGCAGGATATTCCAACTGAATACCACGGTGCAAAGCAAAAGTAATCGGCTATAGTGAAGTTAATGCCCGGACGCAAACTTCTGTCCAAGGGGTCACTCCCGGTGAAGGGATCTCGGCCCTTGCCTCGTCGACTGAGGAGCAGGATATTCCAAATGAATACCACGATGCAAAACAAAAGTGAACGTCCTTGCAATAACAGCTTTTTGAAAAATGTTCCAACAACATCAGAATAGGTTTGTTTAACTTGCATTGATCCGAATCAACGCAGTCCCATCAATTGATCACACCACAAAGAACGAAAATATACTGACGTACGTATATGCCATCCGCATTCGCCACTGGGTCCCGTCATCACTCGTTAGGTTAGCTTACTAACGACAGAGCGGGGACTGGACTAGCGCGGATGAAAAACATATACAACATCTACTAATATATATACCAATATATTATATTTCGCTCAAGGCGTGAAAAGAAATGCAACATCACAGAAATGTACAGCATCACAGAACAATACAGATATCTGGGATCCCCGGGTTTCACAGAGCCACTACTGAAACCCGACGTTCCCCTGGTCGTGTGGATAGCCTTTGCAATGAAATCCTAGACCCCTACGGGCGCGGAAAGTCACCCGCCAAAACCTGAAGCGAGGCAGCCCCCTTCAGCTCCGTGAATGGACCATCCAGCGCTCCACGGAATCCGGCAACTTGGGCACCCCTCCTGGGTCAACCTGTACCCCCTACGAGTGCGGCGAATAGCCCGCCAATCCTAGAGTGAAGCCCCCTCCGTCCCAATGCCATGAGATGCGGGCTTGTTGCCCTCCAGAACCCGGCTATCCGTGCACCCCTCCGCGGGGTAATCCTAGTACAGAAAGTAAAATATACATACACCGGGTACATCGACCGCAACCAGGTCGTGCCCCAAAAGAATAATACAAACAGGCAGTGACGACAGTCCACATGTCGGACGCTCGTCCCGCAATATCAAATGTATATAAAACAACAGCACAGTACTAGCATTGCATCCAGGCTATCCCCCACGACCGATCCGCAACATCACAGCAAATACATAGAACATCAACGTGAAAGTCACGTTCGCAAATCCGTCTAACCGGGCTATAGCAGTTAGACCGGATTTACCGATCGAGTGACATTCACGGTCGCAGATATAATGTAAATACTGTGAAAAATGTGTTTAAAATTTTCCGATTGATCAAACTTAACAAGTGGGCCCCCAAACAAAACTGTAGCACTCACAGAAAACCTGGGCCCAATTTTAATATTCCAGAAACCACATTTTCAACTCAGGAACATTCTACAAAATTTTGGGGAAATGAACAGATGTTACTGCGGCGGAAGCGCGGCCAAAGCAGGGGTTTGGCCGCCCTTCCGCGGTGGAACAGTGAGTTCATGGTACCAAATTTTTACAGTGTGTTTCTTATTCCCTGCACATCACTCTGAGACAACCTGAAAAATTTTTGGACTCAAAAAAAATTCGACAGAAACTGATGTGCTTGAAATACGCGTTTTCGGGATTTTGTTCGATCGGAAACGTAAAACACATTAAACAAAGCTAGACGAAGTTAATGGCGAGGCTCTGATACCACTGTAAGTGCACGGCGGCGCCCCGGCCGTCAATCCGACGGCCAAACGCGGAAACGGTGATAAACTTTAATTTTGCGGACTTAGCAAACCGGCACCACCGCGCACTAAACCCCGGATCGTGCCATTAAACTAGTCTAAGCAAACTAACAAGATAGGTTAGAGATGTACCGACTGATCCGAGTCCTCCGGTCTTCATCTCCTCTCCGATCTCCTCGCGGGATCTCCGGTCGTCGCCTCCTCGCCGGAAGGGCACCACATCGCCTGTATCTTTTACGGGCTCCCACCTCAATACCGAGGCAACTCGGGCGCGAAGCTGGCGAATCGACGCGTCCAAGATTTGCTGTAGGAAGTAATGTAGAACATGCTAGTCTCATTTGGAGTTTGGAGTTGCCTTGATGGAGGAATCAACAAGATATCAACTTGGGGTTTTTGGTAGAAATGAAAATGAGATGGGTGATTAATTTCCCACACCAAAATGAAACCTCTCATTTTCTCTCCTCATGAAATTGTGGCCGGCCTAATCATCTAGAGAATGGTGGTGGAGTTTTGCAAATATATATCATAAGAGGGAGGTGAGTGTAGGAAGTGTAAAGAGGTGACCACATCCTAGACCAAGAAACATCAACCATACTACACTCCATACCCTCTCAAATCACAAATAAATGCAAGTGATGGTGCAAAAGAAAAAGATGCCACCATAATGAATACATATGCAATAAAACCCCTCCACAAAAGTCATTTGCACAATTGCAAATAACCCCCTCCAACGGAAAAGTCCGGCCGGGAAAGAACAAAGGAAAATCGGCCGGAACGGAATGCAAACTGGCAACTCCAGAAAACTGGTCCCGTAATAAATTACAGGAAAACCCCATACTGTGCATACACACCCGCATCTGTATTCCGTCCGGATACAAATGCAATGAGACAAAATCTACACTGTACTAAACTAGGACCGGCTTAAGCCAAAGCCGGCTAGTAATATCCGTTCGATCCTGATCCGTGCAATACCGCACGGATCTGATCGAACCCTGCCATATAACCATACGGCCATTAGTACAAACCGTCCGATCCTGATCCGTGCAATACCGCACGTATCTGATCGGACCCTGCCATATCTCCATACGGCCTCTACAGCGTTTCGCCCGAAAGCTTGAGTAACTGAAAGTGTGGTGGACTCTAAAGACTCGTCAATACTATGGCTGTGGATTTAACCACTAGCACGTCAGAGGTATAAGCCAATACGTGACGGGCCACCAGCTATTGACCAAAAGGGACGTCGATGAGCGAACTCATCCGACACCCTACTGAGCCTGTCAGTGACAATATCCGTACAGTCCGGTCCGTTCGTCTATGAGCATCGCATGTCGGGCCTAGGAGGTTGGTAAAAGTCAGACCCCCAAAAGCGGTACAAGTCGTGTCGGAGTGTAGCCCAGAACATCCTGAGATACTACTGGAATACCTACCAGTAAATCTCCTGCCTTGGCCAAGGTCTTCGTGTAATGGCTCTCCTAGACACAGCGCGACCTCACCCCCAATACCGGGAGAGACGAAACCCCCGAAGATCCGCTCACTGCCTCCATGTGGCTCGGGACTGTACCCAACTAAAACCTGTTTGCACGACTCCTTTGAGCCGTGGTAGGGTAGTAATCAAAGCACAGTGGGAACTCACACGAGACAAATGACGATCCCCAGGTCGATGAACTAACCTGTACACATGTCACCTGGGAACTGCTATCTGACGTCAGGTATAAGACCAACTAGCATGTTCCCGGCGAGTCCTGTCCGGTGTACTCATAACCCAATGAGCACCTGTATACATCTTAGGTGAACCAACTGACACCAGTGGCTTGTGAGACCGGCCACCGCCCCTCGTCGGGGTCTCGACTGTATACACTAGTCTACTCTGGAGAATCGATGCCCTGTCTCGAAACTCCTACGACTAGGGACCTTTTAAGGATGTGCTTATAGACTCCAGCTCTCACTTATATGATCGCCCTCATACTGCTGGCAGTCAAGCAAGAATCCTAGGGGCTCTATCAACGTGCAATAGCGACATGTCATGTCACCTAAAGCAGTACACGATGATAAAGGTAAACCAGATAGCATATTATCATCTCGAGTAAGACTGTCCTACCGGGATAGGTCCTCCCTCAATCATTGCAATCACGTGCCTGTGATCCAATAATTGACTCTGAGGGCACTATCTCCAACATTGTTTTTCCTTCCCTTTTGGGGCGTTGCCCTGATTTGGCGGTAGAGCCCTGCCGCTTCTGAGCTGGACTTGGTTGGCCTTTATGGCGAGTTCCTCGTCCTCTTTAGGAAAACAGAGCTCCTCCTTAGAATCGCTGCCAAGATGGATAGCATTGCAGGTCACTATAGGGATCTCTTCATTGTGGTTTTCTTCTAGCTCCTCCAGAATCTCAGCTGCTTCTACAGGAAAGAACTCCTTCAATCGAATTAGAGTCCTTTCCTTTTGTTCATAGTCTTTGAGGGAATCAATATATTTTTGAATGGTCGATCTCCCTGCAGACTCGTTTTCACGTCGAGCTGCACTTTTCTTCTTCTTGAGCTTTTTGGATATTGAGCCTGATGGAGCCGAATTGGAAGCTGGAACGGTGGGCTCCTTTTGCCCTTCCCATTCTGTTCTGGGCTCTTTCTGAAATAGTTTTAGCATCTTCTTCATCTTTTTAGACATGTGCATGCTCCATGGGGGCTGCGGCGAGTCGGTTTCATTCATCAGGGTAGCCGGTTCAGCTGTATGCTCCCAGAAGGATTTAGCTTGTGTCTGTATGAAATTGATAGTTGTAGCTTGATTGTTAACCAACACACTCTTGGACAGCTCGATTTCTCCAGTCTTGTACTGCTTCTTGACCCAGTTTTTGAAGATATAGCAATTCTCAATCGCATGGCTCACTACTATGTGGTACGGGCAATACAGGGGATTGTTGGTCATTTTTGCTTCATGGGGTCTTTTTGCCTCTGGCAATTGTATAGCCCGTTATTCAAGGCATCTTTGAATATCTTGCGGACCTTGTCCCTTCTGAAAGAGTAAACCTTGTTATTTTTCTCCTCTAGAGAAGTCCTTTCTCCTCCTAGCATTGGCTTTCGAGACCGGTTGGTTTTGGATTCTCTTTCCTTTCGCTTGTCTTCATTGTCGGACATATTGAAGACATTGGTATTGCTGGAATTCCTGCTTCTATGGTTGTCGTCCCGCTTGCTTTTCCAAGTCTTGTCTCTCTGAGAGTCCGGGGTAGACTCTTTCTTCGAGCATTCCAACATTTGGACTTTCTTGGTTAACTCTTGAAACGTCTTGAGGCCTGCTGTACACAAGAATGGGACCATCCAATTGCTGAGATTTCCAATGAGGAGGCTGAGGGACTGGTCCTGCTCTAGCGGCGGTTCGCACTTGACAGTGAGGTTGCGCCATCGGGCAATAAAGTCCGTGTTTCTTTCATTTTTCTCCGGCTTGGTTCTCACGAGGTCAGCAATGGAGATTTTGTCACTAACACTCATGAATCTTTGCCGAAACAGAGACTCCATTTAGGCAAAAGTAGTGATGGACCCGTCTGGTATACTTGCGTACTAGTCGAAAGCGACACCAATCAGGCTGTTGAAAAACTGACAAACAAGGAGCACATCATTGTCCTCTGTATTTCTGTACGACGCTTTAAATTGGGCGACGTGCTGATTTGCATTTCCCGTCCCGTCAAATCTTTCAAACTTGGGAATAACATAGCCGCTCGGGAACTCTATCAGATCGTACTGTGCGGGATATGGCTGCCCACTACTGCCAATTTTTTTCTGAGCTTCGGTTTCGGCCACCAATGTTTTAACTTTGCTGGTGACCAAATCCATTATCCGATCTTGTGTTAGCGGGATGGTGCTATCTGAGGCCAAGGCGTCCCTGGAAGCAGAATGTAGTCGGCTTTCATTTGGCTCGCCAAATCTTGGACCCAAGGGGACAGACATCGGTTGCTTCGGGTTTTCATCACCCGGCTCATGAATAGAGACTTATGCTTGATTGGGAGGTGTCCGGGCAATTTGAGCTGTGAGCTACATCACGACATTCATCAGGTCATCGATTTTGGAGTAAAGCTTGGCCATCTCTTTATCTTTGCTCCTGAACTGTTTTCGGAGTTCTTGAAGCAGCTCTTGCTCTGCGGTCCTGGGACGGAAAGTCGGCTCTTCCTCACTGTCCGAGCTTGACTCTACATGGATTGAGGGGTCTTTTTGCCTATCGGACTCATCGAGAGGGTTTTCCTCATCCAGTAGGGGCGGCTGATCTTGGGAAGCGGCAATCACATTCAATCCAGATTGGGCTTGGGATGTGGTAGCGTCATCCTTGCTTTTGCTGCACAGGTTGTCGCTGGGACGCGCGCCCGCCATATAGACCGTATGGATAATATATCCAACCATCTTTTTATTATCGATAGCTGATTTTGTGGACCGCTGTCATGGCCTTCCTGTTTCGATAACGGGCAATCGACTGAAGATGATTGGCCTGACCAGGTTCTTGAATAGTGTTGGCACTTCCCTTTTGTCTTTGCTCCACTGTTTTCGTGCGGCACAGAGTGCCTGATAGACTCTTAAAGAGATGGTGTCATGCTTTCTCTGTTGGGGCTGGGACACGTCTATTTGTAGCATTGTTCGGACCGTTGTCTTCTTAATTCTAGCAGTCATGGCATTTTTCTGAACCCACTTCAGAGGTTCGAAGGAATTGCCGATTTTCACGGCCGACTCAACCATCATCATGGAGTAAACCTGCTCTTGGAACCTCGTAAGATTCCACCTGGCCAAAGTCCTGGCCCTCTTGTTGGCTCGATACCTGAGCCGCTTCTGCCTTAACCTTTCTGTTTTGAGCACTTGGTAGGCTTCGGCTCTTCGGGGAGATGTCGTAGACCGAGCGATGGAGAGCTTTGGATATGCGCCTGATCGTGCAATTGTCAGAGGTGTCGCCTGTGCTTGTCCGTGACGTTCGATGATGCCCCTTGTTCTGGTAGTCTTGCCCCCGGCTGGAGCATCAGAGAGTCATTCGGACACCGTTTTACGTTTGGGTTGTGGTGCCTTGGCGATCACAACGTTCGGCCTCCTGCCCCTTGATACCGGTTTGGCCACCTGGTTTGCCGTGACTTCCGCCAGATGAGCGCTTCCAGCAGGGTAGATGATAACGGATCCAAATTGACGGGATGGCTCCTCCCATTTCCGGCTGAGACTTGCAGGGAGAACCACGAGGGCATTGACCTTGACCATGTACGAGATCGGGGTTGCATCGGAAGCTGAATTCGTCTTAGGAGACATCGTCATTGAAAGTTGATTGCTGCACGAAAAGAAAACTATTTAAGTACAAACATCGGTATATATATTAAATGAGTTCACATGAACACTTGACCAGAGATATGGGAGGAGAGAAAGGTCCCACTAGGTGTGCCAGAATCTGTAGGGTGTTTTTTGTCACCCCATTGAGATGGGAGTACGCGTCGCTTGTCAGCGTACTACAGATTCCCCCTGCCTAGGGTAGGCCGGGGTTTAATGATTTTAAGGATCCGAATCTTCGGCTGCCGCGGACTAAACCGCCGTTAATTACCCCTCGCCTCTGGAGTGAGGGAACCTCCGATTGACGGGTTAAAATGGTCATGCGAACTCAATGTGCAGTGTACGTGTGTTGTGTTTTGGAGGGGGCTTGGATATATCGGGAGTCTCGCAGAGTTTACGGGGGTCCCGCTATCCGGATAGCGGGCTGGGGGTCAAGGGTCTTAACAGCCCTCTTGCGGGGCAGTGCCCCGTTAGAATTTTTTTTCTAAGGGGAACAATGTTGTGGAGTGTGTGCGTGCATGTATATATATACATATATATATAAAAAGGGAAAGGCGTCCAAAGGACGCGTGGGAGAAGGCCCCAGCGCCTCACGTGCCTGGCATGCGGGCGCTGGGGACAAGGCGCCTACAGAAAAAAGGGGGCTTAGCCCCCCATACTTGGAGTTGTACTCTAATTGACTTTTGGCGTTAAACTCCTAAAAAAAGAGATGTATTATTATTGTTTATTTATTTTTATGGAGTTAAACTCCTAGAAACTTTGATTTGTGGAGTAAAACTCCAAGAAATCTTTGTAAATGCTCAAGGGGATCCCTTTCTTCTCGCCTGAGCCTTGGATCTTTCCTAAAATGGGATCTTTGGAGATGGGTCTCCTTCCTCCACTTCTATTGGCCGGATCTTGGAGAACAGGAGGGGTGAGATTTTAAAAATCTCTCCTTTTTAAGATCTGATGGAAGATCTGAATTCCCCTTTGTGGGTTTTGTGGTGAAAAACTATTTATTTTTGGAAAAGAAAGAGTAAAACTATTGATTTAATTTAAGAAAAAGAAGAAGGTTTAGAACCTTGAGGAGGGAGAAGGAGACACACACCCTAACTTTTTTGGGATAGAGAAAAATCCTCATTGATTTTTTCATCATGTTGTCTTAATAGGCTACACATTTTACATATAGCCCAAAGGGCTTTGCCAAATGGCACTTGTGCCACCCCATGTCTTATATGCTTATTTCTTTTTTTTTTTGCACATAAGCCATGAGGTTTACAAAATTTTGGTTTTCTACCCACTTTACATATATTTATTTCTAAAAATTACATTTAGACTAATTTATTGCCTCCTTTTTGGTATGGAACTGGCCCCTTCCATACTTGGTCTTGACTTGGGCTTGGGCTAGGGCCCACTTGACTTGGGGTTGACCATGATTTTGACTTGGTCAACCGGGGTGTAAATTTTGACCCAATAAGGGGATCGGTTGTCTTCTAATTTGATCTCTTGGGGTCCCTTATATAAGGTATGGGGGATCATTGGTCATCAGGACCCACCACCTCTTCGAAAACGCTGAGGGGTTATATCGATGTAGATCGAAGGTGTGGAAAGATGTACCCTAGATCATGCCTCTTTCATAAGAGGATGGAATATTTTTGGAGCTTAAGCTCGGAGTTTCCAATAAGGCTTATTTGCGCCCACGCACGTGCGTCGCATGTGTAGCCCATGGCGCCGGTATACGTGCATCGCATATGGGTGCGTTGTGTTGGCGCATGTGTGCTACACGTGGCGCGCTTGGCACCATTGGCACACTTGTACCTTAGGGGGAATGGTTAATCATTCAATGATACTTAAGTATCGTATGAAGTTTACCCTGTATATCTCTTTTGAGAGAAGTATCCTCTCTTTTTTATAGGGGAATGGTTGAGAGTGCTCTCTCTCACTCTCTCTCTCTCTCTCTTTCTGATTTACCGATATGGGACTAAAGTTGCATCCTTCTTGTAGTAGATCCTTGATGAAACCATACGTGCATAGCACATTTGCTCATAACTTTTGATTCCGGGAGAGTTATGAGCCTCATTATATATCAAATCGAAGCTCTTTTCGAGACGCTTTAGATGCAGCAAAAGTTTATCTAATTATCAATTCGGAGTCTGCCGAAATATAACCCAAAAAACTTCTCTGCATTTTCTTGAGTATATTGAGGCCACTTGATGCTTTGAGCTTCTTTGTGCTCTTGCGCCCAAATTTTTTGGGCGAGAATAGAGACCCAGCATCTCGGAATAGTTCTAGTCGAAGCAATCCTTGTACTCCATGAGAACGATCTTCAGAGTATCCACCTGTTCTTCAGATAGAAGCTCGCTGACAAACGTGGGTTGATGATCATCTTCCGTTCCCAAGTTTATTTCTTTAATTCATTTATCGTGGTATGAATCCCATCTTCCAGCTCATTAGGTTCTGGCAGCATTTCAGAAATCTCTGTCTTCATTGGTGAAGCAATTAAAGAGATCGGATATATCTTCATCTCCTCTATCATTTGAAAGTCATTTGAGAGCATTATCATATTGCAGGTATAAGATGGATTCTTCTTCTTGTTAGTTGTATGTATGCCCTAGAGGCCAGTATTGTACAGATGATGTATATTATATTGGATGCTTGGACATATATAGAGATGACTTTCTTGCTCGATATGATAGTATGCTATCTGGTTACTCTTTATCTTAACATATACACTAGTCTCTTTAAACTGTCTTATGGTTACATGTTGGTAAAGCCCTTAGGATGTGTACTTGACTGCCTGGACTATGATGCAGATCATACTAGTGGGGACATGGAAGTCCATAAGTACATCCTTCAAAGTCCCTAGTCGTGGGTGTATCGAGACGGGGCATCGATATACCAGAGTAGACTAGCGTATACGCTTCTCGACCCATGAGATGGGCGATGGATGATCCCATATCCATCGGTGTTTGACATCAGAGATGGTATACGGGTGCTCAGTGGAGACTGGGTACACTGGACGGACTCGCCAAGAACTCCCAGATGGTATTATACCTCACGTCAGATGGCAGTTCTCAGGTGACACTTGTGCAGGTTAGTCTGTAGACCCGAGATCGTCATAGAGTCTTGTGTGATTCCCACTGTGCTTTGATCTCCACCTTACCACGTCCATGAGGGCGTGCAAAACGGTGGTCTTTGGGTACAGTCTCGAGTCACATGGAGGCAATGAGCGATAGGAGGAGTTTCGTCTCTCCCGGTATTGGGGGTTGATGTTGCGCTGTGCTCGATTGGCCGTAACAGGGAAGTCCCTGGCCAGGGCTGATCAGAGATTTGCTGGTAAGTGTTACCAGTAGTTTCTCGACCCGTTATGAGCCTCACATCGGCACAACTTATCGAGTATTGGGGTCTGACGTTTACCACCCCTAGACTTGATATACGACGTATCAGACGAACAGACCGGACTGTACGGTAAGTGTTACTGGTTGGATTCACAGGAGTGTGAGCGGGCTAGCTCGTCGATCTTCTGATCGCTTGTAACGTTTTGAAAATCGTTTCGGTGAAATTTCGAAAAAAATCGGTAAAATAAGGGGGTTTTCTGTAAAAAGTCAAAATACAAATATCTTATTATAAAAAATTAAATATACACATTCTAGCTATGTAATTATTATTATTTGGTGTTTATTGAGCCGCTGGTGAAATTTCAAATTTTCTGAAAAAAATATTATTTTATTATTATTTTAAGCCGTCAGTAATACATTTAATTAGGGAAAATTACAAATTGGAATGAGTTGAAACAAATTTTGTGCATCATAAAACATTAAATAAAATTTTATCATGTGGTTTTTGGAACGAAATCATTTGCCAAAACGGTTTAGAAATTATTGAAGAAAAAAGGCTTTTTTTTAGCGTAAATGGATGTTTGGGGTATTGTATTTATCATTTTTCATCACCCCACACCCGTACCCACACCCACACACCCCCATTCACTTATCCCCTTGAAGAATTCAGCAGCCCCCTCTTTTGTCCCCACTTGGATTTTAAAGAAAAGAAATGAAAGAAAAGAAAAGAAAAAAAGAGTAGAAAATGGTATAATTTGAGTTGACTTTGACTTGAACTAACTTTCCCCACCTCACTCTCTCTCCTCCCTCACCCAATCCCCCAAGATTTCTAGCCAAAACCTGAACCAAAACAGCCCCAAATACTTCATCTCATTTTTCCATCAAAATCCCCAAATATTTCTATCAAAAATCCACCCTTTTTCTCAAAAATTCAAAGCTAATTCTAAATCCAAGCTTTACCCATTATTCTTTAGCTATTCAAGCATGGATCTTGGAGCATGAAATCATTGTTGGAGGCTAAGATTTTTGCAAGTTTGATCTCAAGCTTGTGAGGTATAATCATAACCTTATGCTTAATTTGTTGTTAAATTACTTGAATCTAGCTATTAGGTGTTAAATTAGGGTTTTAAATTTCAAGTTTTGAAATTTAAAGAAAGGGTTTTGATTACTAAGTTAGGGTTTGTTGTGGAAATGAGTTGTGTTTGATTGTGTATGGTTTAGTGAGGTGGATTAATATATTTAGTTTTGTAGAAAACTAATCTAGTTGTTAATTACAAGTTGTTACTTGAAAAATGTCCAAATTAAGCTTTTTGTTGCAAACTAGTTTTTTTGATTTAATTCGAAATATGAGATTAAAAATATGGTTAGGGTTTTTATCATATTATTAACTTTATTAAGTGTAGTTTAACACTTTAGTTCATGGAAATCCAACCTAAATTGTAGTTTGTGCATTTTTGCTATGAAATTGTTAAAAAGGGTATTTTGTAAACTAGAATATTAGGATTTTTGGAATTTAGAGAGATTAAATTCCGGAAATTTGTTTATACGACTTATTTAAGATATTTAATAAATATATTGGCCGCTTCATTCATTTAAACATCCTGTTTTGTACAAAATAGGCGAATTTTGCTTGCTAGATTTTCGGAAAAATGACTTTTTAAGCAAAATTGAGGTTTTTGTGAGTTTTAACCTAGTTTATATTAAAATTAGTGTTCGTGAATGTGCAAATGAGTGTGATTTGATTTTTCTCGATGGTTTGACGTTCGTACATCGACATCGAGGGTTGGTTTGACTATTCTTGCATGCGTAGGCGATAGGTTTGGACCTATGCGTGATACGTGTGCCGATTTGATTTTCGTATGCCGTTTCGATTTCGAATTTAGTTTTAATGCGATATGGTGCGTTATGATATGTAGGTACCCCCATGTGGACTTCGAGACGACAAGCAAGCGCGTGGCGACGTCGGCACCGGCTAGCGAGGACCAGGTGAGTAGATTTATATCTACGGGGAGAAGTCGGGTGGATGGCGTATAGCACCCCCGCAGTCCGTGGTGGTGTATACAGATGCGTATACACACCAACAATTATTATATGTTATTTGGGATTAATAACGATGCTTTGGATGGATATTGGTGTGTTGGATTACTTTAGTGTTGCGAACCCTAGGGTAGTGTTACACATACATACACACATACATACTTGCATACATTCCTATTGATATGTGCTCATGGGATTCTTTATAGTTATGTGTTCACATGGGTATGGGACTAAGTGTTCACATACGGATTGAGGATGATACTTGGGGTTGAGCTGAGTCGATGAGATTGGATCGAGGCCGTGAGATCGGTGATATAGCAGGGTTCGTATCTTAGATACGACATGACGTTGTAGCGGGTCCTTGACGTAGTGTTTCACACACGTCCATGCTGACGTAGGCGGTATCAGTATGGTACTAGACGTAGATCAGTACCCCGATCATGATATTTGATAAAGAGGATACCAGGTGAATAGTATGATGAATGTGATATTGACCCGTACCCAGATTGGGATGCCGTACGACGGATTTACGTACGAGCTATATTGATGATTGATCCGCACTCTTGACTTGGGATGCCTGATTATAGATATGGTATCGGATATGATATTATTGAGGCGGGATCACCGACTATACATATACAGGTATGTATATGTATCGACTGAGATGATAGGCAGTTTCCTTACCTGTAGTTCAGCTTGTTAGTTCAGCCGTATAGTTTAGTGTAGTTGTTAGATCAGATTAGACTTCTTACCTATTTCAAAAACTAACGAATCGTGGGCATTTTTAAAGACAGCTCAAGGGAATCTACGGATATTTCAAAAACGACGTATCTTTTCATAAAAACACCGTAGCCCCTATTTTCAAAACCCCATGATTCGTGTTATTTCAAAAGGCACCATTCGTAGGACTTATATTAGATTATTGCAGATTAGTTATCGTTGTGTCTAGTATTCAGCTCCCGCACATTATTGCTGATCGCTCTGCCTCGCATATTTATTTTGCTGCATATTCCATTATTGATATCATGCTGTTAGGACACCAGCACTATTACCGATGATGCGTATATACCACGTACACCTACTTGCCGGCTCACACACATCTTCATCGGTAATTGCCATGTCACGTACACTTTAGAGAATATAATTGCTTGACTTAGATTGTTAGCTGGTAGTTTTGACATGATATTAGTGTACTTCCCTTATATGCCATATTAGACATTGTAGTTATTATCTACCACTTCATGCATACTGTTATTCAGTTGTTCATACCTAGTTCATTATCATTGACATATGCACTTGTGATGATTTCTTGAGATTTATGATATTTCTGGATTTCGGGGAAAGCCGCAAAATTTACAACTTATGATCTTTTAAAATATAAAATGTTGCGGTTTTCTAGTGATGTAAAGTGTCGTCCACCATGAGTTTGCTGTGGTTTTGGAGATCCGTGTCGAGGAGTGGAGGAACCGTCACGGGTACATGGTGGGCCCGGTATGGTACCCCGGGGCAAGAGGAATGTGGTGTTGACGTTGAGCCTGGCAGGGGAGCACTACCTACCGGTGATATTACCCGACGCGTCGGATATCCGGAGGATACCGTCGTGGTCTTGAGATGGATGGTAGGGGCCGGTCTGGACTGGCGGCGCCCTAGATATTGTGATTTAGATATTGATATTTCGAGACAGTGAGATTTATGTTTTGTGTCGATGCTAGACACTGTTGATACTGATTTCATTATGATACCTCAGTTTAAAAATACGAAGGAAATCTCACTAATTTATGAAAACAGTTTCTTCATTTACATGTATTCTGTTACATGCATTCATACCTCATTCATATGATATATTGCTACCTGAGGCACTGACACGGGCATATGAAATTATACTCGGGTTAGATATTACCCTAGACATTGTCATAGGCTGCCTGTTATACATATATTTGAGGATATATTATGATCATTGACCTAGGATTGCGTTATTTATGCGATTTCTGTGCGTAGATATTTTTCTATTCACGAGTTGGCAACTCACCCCCGTTGTGCCCCAGTTTCTTGCAGATTTTCCGTACAGGTTTCTTTACGGCTTGCGGGCTCAGTTTCATTCGGGTGATTTGCTAGTAGGTGGGTTTACTTGTATCATACCCCCATTATATATCTTGTATATCATTATTCTGTTGTATCTAGAAGTTCCATCAACCAAACATGTATCTATTGAGATAGAGACCAGTGATGTTATTCTTTCGACCATAGAGTAGCATGTTTTATTTCTTGAGTTTCTTGCTGGTTGAGTTCCATTTCTGTTGTGATCCTCGCCTTTAGGCGTTGTATATTATGTTGCATACAGGTTGATTTGATATGGTTCTTCCTATTCTCTACTACTTCTCTTGGTTTGGATTTCTGGGTTTCGGCTTACTTAGCATACGTACTTCTTGAGACGTTCGTAGTCTAAGTGCCGGTCATGTTCCGTACTTTCGTGTCGTGACAAAGTTGGTATCAGAGCGTTAGGTTTTACCTTCGGAGCGTAGGATGACCCTTGGTTGATGGAATAAGTGACTAAAGTAGAGTGACGTACCATTGGTATGTTCCGCGGCATATTTACGACACGCCACTCCACTTAAGAAGCCTTAGGATGTACATTTCCTTGTTCAGTATTATATTCCTTCCTGATCTAGCCTCATCGGTACCAGTTTTGTTTTGCTGCCACGATTACGGGCAGGGAGAGCTACGGCTAGAGTTGCGGTCAGCACGAGCTCGGCACGAACGAGGACTGACCAGGGCATGATTCCGGCGACACCCGATTATAGAGAGGTGTCTTTTGACTGTGTTTCCGCGCCACGAGCGTTTGGCGGATCGCCTTTATGAGGTTACTCGGATGTGCTGATCGACATTAGAGGATTGAGCTAATGATAGAGGCCAGCCAGATCTTGATGACCGTTGGTGTGTTGCTTATTCATGATGATCGAGGCACTGTTCGGCGTGCAGACGAGCGAGCCAGTTATTGCTGCGAACGACGAGGTATTGCCCCAGATGCTGGAGTTAGTGCAGAACGAGTTGTACTAAGAGATGATAGAAGGTCGCTAGTCATCGTGGATGAATGACTAGGACATGTGGATCGTTCGCCTAACCCGATGCGAGGTCATCAGATAGATGGATTCCAGCTAGAGACGACTTCACTTGGAGACGTTGGGAGTCGACAGAGACGATCGAATGCCAGAAACCAATTATTCCAAGTTTAAGATAGTCGGAAAGACATGCAGGCAATTATATGGTCCCTCTAGAAGAATGAAACCCTAACTCGACTTAATGACCGTGTGAAAGCCTTTGAACCTTAGGATTTGCGGCAGTTCTGCGGCGCCATTAGTGAGGCTTGGGTTTGCCCTTCTACGGCTAGACCACCGATGCTGTGGTATGTACTCGATACTATTAAACTGTACCCAAGATGTTGAGCTCTTGGGGGATTATGAGGTTTTGACGAATCGATTGGATGGCTCGACTTAATTCGGATGCTAGGTGGTGAGATGCATTCTTGGGAGACTCCAGATACGAGGATAGCCGTTGGAGCTCAGTCCATGCAGCCGCGACGAGACGAGTCCAAAGCAGACGACATTAGAGAAAAGTGGAATAAGAGGTTTGCACCAGATCTAGATGAGATGACGTTCCACTCCACCGACATCAGAGAGGCGATGCGCATGCCGAGGCATGGTACTTGGACTTACCTTCCAGAAGGAGTCGCGATGAATATGCAGTCGTTCCAGAGCAAGATGCAGATATAGGAAAGGACAATGACTTCCGGACAGTTGGCAGAGACGAGACATGGAAGAGACCGTGAGCAGGATTCCTTCCAGGATACTGCTGCGATGATACCTGCACCCAGGATCAGAGGTGTCATGTACATTCAAAGAGCCAGAGGCCGACGCCAGTGATATGCTGTCTTACGAGTGGTCGTGATGATTGACCGGGAGATGACAAGAGACGTGCCAGAACTGGATCATCCCCGTTAGCACACCCGACAGGGCCGATGAGCCGATGGACCGATGGACCGAAAGATTGGTAATTCACAGTGAAGACCTTGACCCAGTAGTGGTCATGGTTACGCACACCAGCAGGACAGAGTTCATGATCATCGACGAGACGTCCCACTAGTGACCGCGACAGTTGGCCGAGATTCTTAGAGGATGCGCTGGAGCAGTACTATTCCGCCATTATTGATTCCGATGTTTTGGGTGATTTATTCGTATGATTTAATTTTGATGATTGAGGATTTACGATCTTTGCACAGTGTTGCACTTGATATCGTTTTCGTACTTTAGTTTCACATATTTGTGATTTTACGGTTTTAGACATTTGAGTTGATTTTGTGCATATGCACGCACACGATTTGGTTCCTGCACTCTGTATAGTTTATATATGCTTGCAGTGCAGTGATACGCCTTTTGTGCACTTAGATGCACTGGACTTCGATTTCGATTGTGATACTCGATATTTGTTTTGTGCACCTTGTGCACCTGAGTGATTTTGCGCACGTTCGGCGCTTGATATTGGATTTCATGATTTCGTGCACGATGGATGCACCTGATTTAGATTTTCGCGCATGTTGAGCGCATGTCTTGAGATGCGATTTTGGTGCACACCAGATGCACTAAATCGAGATTTTTCGTGCATGTCAGATGCACCTGATTTTGCTGTCAGGCACACATGTTGCCTACGACAGATATTTCGTGCACACCCGATGCACTTAGATGTTGTTTCTGTGCGCATGTATGGCACATTCATGGATTTTGATTTCCGTGCGCACCAGACGCACGTAGTATTCATGTGCATATTTTGGGATTGATTTCTTATAGAGCAGTACGTTTTTATGATATTGCTATGTGTTTTCGTACTGAGCAGGACTAGTCAGAGGACAGTACCTGAATATATTTTGCATGCATTGATAGTTATTGAAGGGATTCCAAAAAGCGAGCTATAGCCTCAGTATTTACCTACGTGTCTGATATGACACGAAATATTTAAAACAAGGAGACCCTTTTAAATTGTTTCCAAAACGGCGGAACGTACGTTTCAAACAAAGGTATATATGTATATAGTTATTTTCTTATGATAGACGTCCGCCACTGTGCAGTGTTATACGCGTTGCACAGCGACTTAAAGAGATTTGGCATGCATTTTCTTCAGATACTTACAGATATAGATTCGATGTTTACATGTATAGTTTCGAGTTATATCATATTGGTTTGATTTGGATTTGGCATTGATGTCTTCTCCATGACTCCAATGATTGCGGGATGCTTGACAGAGTTTTGATTTGAGTTATATGCTCATTTTTCAAGCGCATGCGCTGCGCTACGATTTGTTTTATGTAGTTACAATTTCGGAGCCCCGACGACTTGATGTTTTTCTTAGATGTTTTAGTATTTGGGGGAGTTTGAATTTAAATTCGGGGACCGAATTTCTTTAAGGGGGGAAGATTGTAACGTTTTGAAAATCGTTTCGGTGAAATTTCGAAAAAAATCGGTAAAATAAGGGGGTTTTCTGTAAAAAGTCAAAATACAAATATCTTATTATAAAAAATTAAATATACACATTCTAGCTATTTAATTGCTATTATTTGGTGTTTATTGAGCCGCTGGTGAAATTTCAAATTTTCTGAAAAAAATATTATTTTATTATTATTTTAAGCCGTCACTAATACATTTAATTAGGGAAAATTACAAATTGGAATGAGTTGAAACAAATTTTGTGCATCATAAAACATTAAATAAAATTTTATCATGTGGTTTTTGGAACGAAATCATTTGCCAAAACGGTTTAGAAATTATTGAAGAAAAAAGGCTTTTTTTTAGCGTAAATGGATGTTTGGGGTATTGTATTTATCATTTTTCATCACCCCACATCCGTACCCACACCCACACACCCCCATTCACTTATCCCCTTGAAGAATTCAGCAGCCCCCTCTTTTTTCCCCACTTGGATTTTAAAGAAAAGAAATGAAAGAAAAGAAAAGAAAAAAAAGAGTAGAAAATGGTATAATTTGAGTTGACTTTGACTTGAACTAACTTTCCCCACCTCACTCTCTCTCCTCCCTCACCCAATCCCCCAAGATTTCTGGCCAAAACCTGAACCAAAACAGCCCCAAATACTTCATCTCATTTTTCCATCAAAATCCCCAAATATTTCTATCAAAAATCCACCCTTTTTCTCAAAAATTCAAAGCTAATTCTAAATCCAAGCTTTACCCATTATTCTTTAGCTATTCAAGCATGGATCTTGGAGCATGAAATCATTGTTGGAGGCTAAGATTTTTGCAAGTTTGATCTCAAGCTTGTGAGGTATAATCATAACCTTATGCTTAATTTGTTGTTAAATTACTTGAATCTAGCTATTAGGTGTTAAATTAGGGTTTTAAATTTCAAGTTTTGAAATTTAAAGAAAGGGTTTTGATTACTAAGTTAGGGTTTGTTGTGGAAATGAGTTGTGTTTGATTGTGTATGGTTTAGTGAGGTGGATTAATATATTTAGTTTTGTAGAAAACTAATCTAGTTGTTAATTACAAGTTGTTACTTGAAAAATGTCCAAATTAAGCTTTTTGTTGCAAACTAGTTTTTTTGATTTAATTCGAAATATGAGATTAAAAATATGGTTAGGGTTTTTATCATATTATTAACTTTATTAAGTGTAGTTTAACACTTTAGTTCATGGAAATCCAACCTAAATTGTAGTTTGTGCATTTTTGCTATGAAATTGTTAAAAAGGGTATTTTGTAAACTAGAATATTAGGATTTTTGGAATTTAATAATGAGATTAAATTCCGGAAATTTGTTTATACGACTTATTTAAGATATTTAATAAATATATTGGCCGCTTCATTCATTTAAACATCCTGTTTTGTACAAAAACGGCGAATTGTGCTTGCTAGATTTTCGGAAAAATGACTTTTTAAGCAAAATTGAGGTTTTTGTGAGTTTTAACCTAGTTTATATTAAAATTAGTGTTCGTGAATGTGCAAATGAGTGTGATTTGATTTTTCTCGATGGTTTGACGTTTGTACATCGACATCGAGGGTTGGTTTGACTATTCTTGCATGCGTAGGCGATAGGTTTGGACCTATGCGTGATACGTGTGCCGATTTGATTTTCGTCTGCCGTTTCGATTTCGAATTTAGTTTTAATGCGATATGGTGCGTTATGATATGTAGGTACCCCCATGTGGACTTCGAGACGACAAGCAAGCGCGTGGCGACGTCGGCACCGGCTAGCGAGGACCAGGTGAGTAGATTTATATCTACGGGGAGAAGTCGGGTGGATGGCGTATAGCACCCCCGCAGTCCGTGGTGGTGTATACAGATGCGTATACACACCAACAATTATTATATGTTATTTGGGATTAATAACGATGCTTAGGATGGATATTGGTGTGTTGGATTACTTTAGTGTTGCGAACCCTAGGGTAGTGTTACACACACATACACACATACATACTTGCATACATTCCTATTGATATGTGCTCATGGGATTCTTTATAGTTATGTGTTCACATGGGTATGGGACTAAGTGTTCACATACGGATTGAGGATGATACTTGGGGTTGAGCTGAGTCGATGAGATTGGATCGAGGCCGTGAGATCGGTGATATAGCAGGGTTCGTATCTTAGATACGACATGACGTTGTAGCGGGTCCTTGACGTAGTGTTTCACACACGTCCATGCTGACGTAGGCGGTATCAGTATGGTACTAGACGTAGATCAGTACCCCGATCATGATATTTGATAAAGAGGATACCAGGTGAATAGTATGATGAATGTGATATTGACTCGTACCCAGATTGGGATGCCGTACGACGGATTTACGTACGAGCTATATTGATGATTGATCCGCACTCTTGACTTGGGATGCCTGATTATAGATATAGTATCGGATATGATATTATTGAGGCGGGATCACCGACTATACATATACAGGTATGTATATGTATCGACTCAGATGATAGGCGGTTTCCTTACCTGTAGTTCAGCTTGTTAGTTCAGCCGTATAGTTTAGTGTAGTTGTTAGATCAGATTAGACTTCTTACCTATTTCAAAAACTAACGAATCGTGGGCATTTTTAAAGACAGCTCAAGGGAATCTACGGATATTTCAAAAACGACGTATCTTTTCATAAAAACACCGTAGCCCCTATTTTCAAAACCCCATGATTCGTGTTATTTCAAAAGGCACCATTCGTAGGACTTATATTAGATTATTGCAGATTAGTTATCGTTGTGTCTAGTATTCAGCTCCCGCACATTATTGCTGTTCGCTCTGCCTCGCATATTTATTTTGCTGCATATTCCATTATTGATATCATGCTGTTAGGACACCAGCACTATTACCGGTGATGCGTATGTACCACGTACACCTACTTGCCGGCTCACACACATCTTCATCGGTAATTGCCATGTCGCGTACACTTTAGAGAATATAATTGCTTGACTTAGATTGTTAGCTGGTAGTTTTGACATGATATTAGTGTACTTCTCTTATATGCCATATTAGACATTGTAGTTATTACCTATCACTTCATGCATACTGTTATTCAGTTGTTCATACCTAGTTCATTATCATTGACATATGCACTTGTGATGATTTCTTGAGATTTATGATATTTCTGGATTTCGGGGAAAGCCGCAAAATTTACAACTTATGATCTTTTAAAATATAAAATGTTGCGGTTTTCTAGTGATGTAAAGTGTCGTCCACCATGAGTTTGCTGTGGTTTTGGAGATCCGTGTCGTGGAGTGGAGGAACCGTCATGGGTACATGGTGGGCCCGGTATGGTACTCCGGGGCAAGAGGAATGTGGTGTTGACGTTGAGCCTGGCTGGGGAGAACTACCTACCGGTGATATTACCCGACGCGTCGGATATCCGGAGGATACCGTCGTGGTCTTGAGATGGATGGTAGGGGCCGGTCTGGACTGGCGGCGCCCTAGATATTGTGATTTAGATATTGATATTTCGAGACAGTGAGATTTATGTTTTGTGTCGATGCTAGACACTGTTGATACTGATTTCATTATGATACCTCAGTTTAAAAATACGAAGGAAATCTCACTAATTTATGAAAACAGTTTCTTCATTTACATGTATTCTGTTTCATGCATTCATACCTCATTCATATGATATATTGCTACCTGAGGCACTGACACGGGCACATGAAATTATACTCGGGTTAGATATTACCCTAGACATTGTCATAGGCTGCCTGTTATACATATATTTGAGGATATATTATGATCATTGACCTAGGATTGCGTTATTTATGCGATTTCTGTGCGTAGATATTTTTCTATTCACGAGTTGGCAACTCACCCCCGTTGTGCCCCAGTTTCTTGCAGATTTGCCGTACAGGTTTCTTTACGGCTTGCGGGCTCAGTTTCATTCGGGTGATTTGCTAGTAGGTGGGTTTACTTGTATCATACCCCCATTATATATCTTGTATATCATTAATCTGTTGTATCTAGAAGTTCCATCAACCAAACATGTATCTATTGAGATAGAGACCAGTGATGTTATTTTTTCGACCATAGAGTAGCATGTTTTATTTCTTGAGTTTCTTGCTGGTTGAGTTCCATTTCTGTTGTGATCCTCGCCTTTAGGCGTTGTATATTATGTTGCATACAGGTTGATTTGATATGGTTCTTCCTATTCTCTACTACTTCTCTTGGTTTGGATTTCTGGGTTTCGGCTTACTTAGCATACGTACTCCTTGAGACGTTCATAGTCTAAGTGCCGGTCATGTTCCGTACTTTCGGGTCGTGACATCGCTCAATACCCGGGTGGCCGTTACGTTTAGCAGACCGCTTGCGGCTTGTGGATGCTTGATATGATCATCATCTGCTACCGGCGTATTGACGAGTCTTTAGAGTCCTACACAGAGGTTTCCTGGCTCAAGCGAAACGAAATAGGAGCGCATATGAGATATGTGCAGGACCGAGAATAATGCGTGTATGTGATACCGCATTTCATTCTCGCGATAAATGTTTCGATTGGTTATATTCGATATGACCTAGTTATCGAATCATTGATTCGATAAATCGATACATTGAATACTAGTCGGTGATGTGCGACATGACCGGATCATTGAATCAAATGTTGATTTAATGATTTAATGTATAATTATATATTTGATATATTACTTTGCATTAACTAGTATTGGTTCACTTTATATGGATTTTCTCACTTGATGTGCAAGTTGTATATGTGATATATTTTCGTGCACATACTTGTATCATGTTTGATGATACTTGATTATTTAGTTAAGTGTAAAGAATTAAAACCATGGTTAAGTGTTGATTAGGGTTTTGCATATTCATTTATTTATTTGTTCATTTATTTATTTGGAAATGATTTAAAAAAGAATGGTGGCTTTCTTTGTCTTTTAGTTGAAGCTTCATGAAGCTTTGACTTCTTAACCTTTCTTGTCATCATGCTTAACCCTAACCCATCCATTAACCATGGTCTATTCTCTACACTTAACCCTAGTAAGAATTATGATAAGTATTGCTTTTTCTTTTTATTTTAAAAAGACTTATCATATTTCTAGCTCATCTTCTTCTTCATCTTCAAGTTTGAAACCTTGAGGCCATCAATGGCAACTTGAGCTTGAGAGTGAGAAATCCAATTTTAAAGAGAACCCACCTCCTATTTCTTCATCCTCTACCTCTTGCCAAGTAGTAGAGTGTGTTTCCTTCACAAGTTTCATCACTTTGTGAAGTGGGAGCTTGATCTAGCGATGCCTCGACGTAGATCATCTTCGGCATCGTCGTCGACGACCAAGCACGTTTATTCTCCGATGAAGCCGACGCTAGAGCCCGGGGTTCGACATGGACAGCGAGGAGACTTCGTTGCGGAGCTGTGGAGGTGGATATCCGGATCTACAAAAGTTGTAATTTCCATATCCAAGTAGTTAAGTGTTAACTAGCTTACTTTTCGCCTAGATTTCTAGCAACGATCCGTAGTCTAGGGTTTCCCGGCACCATTTTTTTTTGAAATTGGCATGTTCGATACTTTGTGAGACCTCTATAGGGTGCCTAGGAACCTTTCACTGGTATCAGAGCCTAGCTAGAGCCTTAGGCGAAGTCTAGACAGAGTTTGAAACCCGGACGAACCGAAAACCCAACCCCAAAATAGCTCTCTGGAAATTTTTCAAATTTGTGGTTTTTTGTCAATTAAAAATGCTTTAAAAAATCAGCAATAAAATCTAAGAATTACTGTGCAAAACTTTTCCTGTGAACAGTACAAACTGCGGCGGAACCGCGGCAGAAGCATGGCTTCTGCGGCGGTTCCGCGGCTCCTTGATGACGTCAGCCCCACTTCTTTGCACAGTAATACCTGATTTATTATTCTGAGTTTTCTGGGAATTTTAATTTGACTCCAGGGTTGAGTATTCTGGGGTTGTATTGGGAATCGTCGATTCGATCGGATTATCGAACTTTGTCTAAGTGCTTTCCGGATAATTTTATGAATATGTTAAAAACTTCGACCGGATATAAATGCCCAACTTTTCCCCTGTCGTAAAATATCCATGTGTTGGATTATTGTGTGGTTTAAGGACGTTCTGAGTAGTGCAAGTAACACGATGGTCCCTCTAGAAGACAACAAACCTTAACTCGATTATGTGACCGTCTTGAACTGCCCTTTGAACCTTCGGGTTTGGGGCAGTACGGCGTGCCACATGTGAGGCGTTGGCTTGACCCTTCTACGGCTGGACCGTTGGTACTGAGGCATGAAACGAATGTCTTTGAACCCATTTCATGTGTTGGACGGTTTCGGGAAAACTTGGGTGTTCGAATGTTCGATCGGAAAGTTTAATATATTCTATTTATCCGGAATGGGATACAATAATTGGAATTCACAAACAGTTATGTGATAACTAAATGAATAATATAAATCTAGCGGTTTAGTTTCATTTGATATTGAAAAGAGTTTTTGATAATGAGACTAAAATGCGGGATTTATAATAATTAGGCATGTGATGTCTAAGATATTCATTGGATTAGGCATGTGATGTCTAATGAAGTTGCGGATTCCAACTGTTGTAGTTTTACACTTTCTTTTCTGTGACCGTAAGTGTAGTATGTTCATATCGCCGGTTTCGTTGCTATATGTCAACGACAATTGGGGTATGCATACTTACTTACGTTGATGGCATGTGATGTTATGTGTTGCTGGATATGTTATATTGGATCGTCGTATTCGAATAGCCGGGGGGTTTTTATGTAAGATGAGTGTTTTTCATTTTCATTCATGTAAAAACTTGTATGTAATATTCTTTTATTTGGGGCACTTCCAGGTAGCGGAAGATGTCACCTCTTGTATATTATTTACTTTTCCGCATTAGGATAGACCAAAGGAGGGGGGCACAAGTAACCGGGTTCTAGGGTCCAGTGGGAGACCAACTCGAGGAGTCGAGTCCGGGTCTCCTAACCCTAGAATTGGCAGGGTTGCTTGCCGCTCTCATAGGGGTCTAGGGGTGTGGGATTGGCTATTCGTCACGACCGTGGAATCCGTGTTTTATACTGGCTCGTATTGAAAACACGGACGTCCTAGTATATCCAATATTTCATATGTTTTTCTGCTGCGATATCTGTGTTGTGACTCGGTGATGGATATAGTATATAGTATATATGATATATTATATAGACATTACTTATGTTTTACACCCGCGCTAGCCCTGCCCTGCTATGTCGTTAGTTACCTAACCTAACGGTGCACGAGGGGACATCGAGGCGAATGCGGATGGCATAAGTGTACGTCATATCTATCTGTGATGTTTAGGTATTTAAATGATGGGACTTCATTAATGTGATTAATGAAAGATAAGAAACCTAAGATGTTATGGAATCGAATTTTAAAATAAAACAGGTAGCTACAGTTCTTGCTTTCCACAGCGGTATATTTGATATACCCTGCACCTTATTCGATGAGGAAAGGACCGAGATCCCTTCACCGGGAGTGACTCCTTTAGCAATAACTGGCAGATGCTACACACTCGGTTTGCTTTTGACTGCTTTTGGGTTTTTGCTTTGCACAGCGATATATATGATATATCCCGCACCTAATTCGACGAGGAAAAGACCGAGATCCCTTCGCCGGGAGTGACTCCTTTAGCAAAACTAGAAAAGCCTCAAAATCACTCCATTTCAAAACTTCATTTGATTCTACAACGATATCAAGTTCATTACACAATAGGTTTTCAGAAAAACCTAGCGTAGCCCTCCGTCATTTCAGATAAGTCCTGTTTAGTATTCGTGCTGCGTTTGTTGACCTTGTCAAGGCGCAGTGTGCGGTAGCTAACCAGTATTTGTCTGTTTATGCATATGGTGCAGATTGGGTTAGGGTAGTCGTACGGCCTTGTTGACCTTGTCAAGGGTCGTGCGGGTGGGTATGATTCAATCAAGAAATGACGGGTTGAACTTGACTTGCGGTCTATGGTTTGTTGACCTTGTCAAGGTCATAGATCGTTCGGGGCAAAATATTATCGGGAATTTCAAGTGTTGAAATTTGCAATGAGATTGCATACCTTCTATGAGATAGTTGGATCCCGATACCCACTGCGAGTAAGAGTTACTCCTGGGAGAGTTTTACACATTTCAATTAGCCGATCAAGTAGGTGTCTAGAAAGGTGTTAACGAGGTTACGCCTCTGGGAAAACGAGGTTTACATTAATTAGGTTCGTGCGAAAGCACGGGGGACCTCCCTCAAAGTACCGACACTGGCTTGGCTGAAAGATTGGCGAACTTGTAGTGTGTAATTAATCCCGGCTAGTCTTTCCTTTTAAGGTTTGGAGGAAGATTTGATAAAAAGCAGTGGGAGCCATCCTGATTAGATAAGATAATAACCAATCCGATCTTGCACAAGCATACGCTAAAGTGTTTTCTTCTCTCTCTCTCCAGGTAGCGACCATTTCATGCCCTAATGAAGATAATAATATGGATGTATTGACCGAACCCGCATGTTATACTGTGCTGGGGAACGTTGGTTCTGTTCTTTCCTATAAGAGTTACAGGAATGAACAGGATATAGAGGAATGCCAGGATTCCCATGCCACCCGAATGAAGAAAGTACATGTTGATGCATTTTCTTCGGGTGTGTTCGTTACTGAGAACTGTTTCTCTATTTGCTCTACGTCCTGGGTATTGGATACCGGGTCGGGATCCCATATATGTAATCAGTTACATGGGCTAAGGAAAGGTAGAGAACTTGGAAAAGGTGATAAAGACATTAGAGTTGGAAATGGTGCAATTGTTGCAGCTAAGACTGTCGGGGAATATCACCTTGTATTACCAACTGGTAATACATTGGTTCTGAACGAATGCTATTACATGCCGAACCTGATATGCAACATTATATCGGTTTCTTTATTAAGTAAAGAGGGATATAATTTTGTATTACAGGATAATGTTATGAACATTTTCCGTAACCAAAAGTTGGTTGGATCAGGCACGTTATGCAATGGCATTTATGTTCTAAATCAATCAACAGTTCTGAGCATAACAAACACACACAAGAGGAAGAGTTCTGAACTCAACGAATCCTTCTTGTGGCATTGTAGACTGGGTCACATCAATGTGACACGACTGGCTAAGTTGCATAAGGATGAATATTTGAAACCTTTCGAATTTTCATCTTATGACACTTGCCAGTCATGTCTCAAAGGAAAGATGACCAAAACTCCGTTTACGGGACACGGAGAAAGAGTTACCGAACTCTTGGGACTTATACATAGTGATGTATGTGGTCCCATGTCTACACATGCCAGGGATGGTTCTTCATACTTCATTACATTCACTGACGATCTCTCTAGGTTCGGGTATGTGTTCCTGATGAAACACAAATCAGAAGCTTTTGAGAAATTTAGGGAATATAAACAAGAAGTTGAGAACCAAACCGGAAAAAGTATTAAAATCCTTCGATCTGATCGAGGAGGGGAATACTTGAGCAATGAATTCCTGGACTTCCTAAAAGAGAATGGGATTCTCTCTCAGCTGACTCCTCCATATACACCACAGCACAACGGTGTATCAGAACGGAGGAACCGCACCCTATTAGATATGGTGCGCTCTATGATGAGCACAGCTGAGTTACCTATTTCCTTCTGGGGTTATGCGCTGGAAACAGCAACATACCTTTTGAATCAAGTTCCATCTAAATCTGTACCTACCACACCATATGAGATATGGAGTGGGAAGAGACCATATTTTAAATGAGTTAAGATATGGGGTTGTCCGGCCTATGTCAAAAGGCAAAATCCGGACAAGCTCGAGGCACGGTCAGTTCTCTGCAAGTTTGTGGGATATCCAAAGAATTCATATGGGTATTTTTTCTACCACAGTGAGGAACAAAAAGTGTTTGTTGCTCAGCATGCCACCTTTTTAGAAAAGGAATTCCTTGAAAAAGAAATTAGTGGCAAAGTGGTAGAGCTGGAAGAGGTTCCGGATACACAAACCGTAACTAAAGATTTAGTGGAACCAGAAGATTCAGTAGCTCCCAATGAACCTCAGCCTCTCCGCCGATCTAGTAGGGTTCCTCGCCGACCTGAGAGATACTACGGTTTTCTCATGGATGGTGGAAGCGAGGATTGCATCATGGAGGATGATGACCCAACTAGCTTCGAGCAGGCCATCACGAGTGGGGACTCAGTGAAATGGCTGGATGCTATGCGGTCCGAGATGGAATCCATGTACACCAACAAAGTATGGACTTTGGACGTTGCTCCTGAAGGGGCAAAACCCATTGGGAGCAAGTGGATCTTCAAGAAGAAACTTGGTGTAGATGGGAAAGTGGAGACTTTCAAAGCTAGACTTGTAGCAAAGGGTTTTCGTCAAAGACCAGGTGTGGACTATGACGAGACCTTTTCTCCAGTAGCTATGCTTAAATCCATCCGGATCATGCTTGCCATCGCTGCATATCATGATTACGAAATCTGGCAAATGGATGTTAAGACCGCCTTTCTAAACGGTGATTTAGAAGAGTGCGTGTACATGACTCAGCCAGAGGGCTTCGTAGACAGTGGGAGCAGCGGGAAGGTGTGCAAGCTGCTTAAATCCATTTATGGATTAAAGCAAGCATCGCGGAGTTGGAACATCTGCTTTGACGTCGTAATCAAAGAGTTTGATTTCGTCAAAAAACCCAGATGAACCTTGTATCTACAAGAAGGTGGCAGAGAGTAAGGTTATCTTCCTCGTATTGTACGTAGACGACATACTCTTGATAGGAAATGATATTCCTATGCTGCAATCGGTCAAGCTCTTCTTATCACAAAGATTCTCAATTAAAGATCTTGGTGATGCCTCCTGCATATTGGGGATTAGGATCTATAGAGATAGATCCAAACGGATTTTGGGATTGTCCCAATCCAGGTACATTGACACCATACTAAAGAGGTTTAGTATGGAAGAGTCCAAGCGTGGGAACTTACCCACGATCTCTGGAGTCACTCTCTCCAAAGAGATGTCTCCCAAGACTGATTTGGAGAGAGCTCGCATGCAAGGGATACCCTATGCTTCGGCAGTAGGCTCTATCATGTATGCGATGCTATGTACCAGACCCGATGTAGCATACTCACTAAGTATAGTGAGCAGGTATCAAGCTGATCCTGGAGAGAGTCACTGGACAGTTGTGAAGAGCATTCTCAAGTACTTACGAAGGACTAGAGATATGTTCTTGGTGTATGGTAACGGAGAGCTCCAAGTGGAGTCCTTTACCGATTCGAGCTTCCAGAGTGATAAGGACGACTCTAAGTCGCAATCGGGATTTGTCTTTACCCTTTACGGAGGGGCGGTTAGCTGGAAGAGTTCCAAGCAGGAAACCGTGGCAGACTCGACGATGGAGGCTGAATACATCGCTGCCAACGATGCTGCCAAAGAGGCTGTCTGGATCAAGAAGTTCATTACTGAACTTGGAGTGGTTCCATCCATTGAGCGTCCAATACCTTTGTATTGCGATAACAATGGAGCGGTGGCTTTGGCCAAGGAACCCAGGTCCCATCAGCGGTCCAGGCATATTCTGAGGCGGTATCACCTGATCCGGGAGATAGTTGATCGCCGGGAGATCGAGGTCAGGAGAGTTGACACGAAGAACAACACGGCGGATCCACTCACGAAGGCCATTCCCCAGATACAGTTTGAGAGACTCTTCGGGATGCTCGGTATGCGATACTACAGCAGCTGGCCCTAGTGCAAGTGGGAGATTGTTAGTTGTATGTATGCCCTAGAGGCCAGTATTGTACAGATGATGTATATTATATTGGATGCTTGGACATATATAGAGATGACTTTCTTGCTCGATATGATAGTATGCTATCTGGTTACTTTTTATCTTAACATGTACACTAGTCTCTTTAAACTGTCTTATGGTTACATGTTGGTAAAGCCCTTAGGATGTGTACTTGACTGCCTGGACTATGATGCAGATCATACTAGTGGGGACATGGTAGTCCATAAGTACATCCTTCAAAGTCCCTAGTCGTGGGTGTATCGAGACGGGGCATCGATATACCAGAGTAGACTAGCGTATACGCTTCTCGACCCATGAGATGGGCGATGGATGATCCCATATCCATCGGTGTTTGACATCAGAGATGGTATACGGGTGCTCAGTGGAGACTGGGTACACTGGACGGACTCGCCGAGAACTCCCAGATGGTATTATACCTCACGTCAGATGGCAGTTCTCAGGTGACACTTGTGCAGGTTAGTCTGTAGACCCGAGATCGTCATAGAGTCTTGTGTGATTCCCACTGTGCTTTGATCTCCACCTTACCACGTCCATGAGGGCGTGCAAAACGGTGGTCTTTGGGTACAGTCTCGAGTCACATGGAGGCAATGAGCGATAGGAGGGGTTTCGTCTCTCCCGGTATTGGGGGTTGATGTTGCGCTGTGCTCGATTGGCCGTAACAGGGAAGTCCCTGGCCAGGGCTGATCAGAGATTTGCTGGTAAGTGTTACCAGTAGTTTCTCGACCCGTTATGAGCCTCACATCGGCACAACTTATCGAGTATTGGGGTCTGACGTTTACCACCCCTAGACTTGATATGCGACGTATCAGACGAACAGACCGGACTGTACGGTAAGTGTTACTGGTTGGATTCACAGGAGTGTGAGCGGGCTAGCTCGTCGATCTTCTGATCGCTCAATACCCGGGTGGCCGTTACGTTTAGCAGACCGCTTGCGGCTTGTGGATGCTTGATATGATCATCATCTGCTACCGGCGTATTGACGAGTCTTTAGAGTCCTACACAGAGGTTTCCTGGCTCAAGCGAAACGAAATAGGAGCGCATATGAGATATGTGCAGGACCGAGAATAATGCGTGTATGTGATACCGCATTTCATTCTCGCGATAAATGTTTCGATTGGTTATATTCGATATGACCTAGTTATCGAATCATTGATTCGATAAATCGATACATTGAATACTAGTCGGTGATGTGCGACATGACCGGATCATTGAATCAAATGTTGATTTAATGATTTAATGTATAATTATATATTTGATATATTACTTTGCATTAACTAGTATTGGTTCACTTTATATGGATTTTCTCACTTGATGTGCAAGTTGTATATGTGATATATTTTCGTGCACATACTTGTATCATGTTTGATGATACTTGATTATTTAGTTAAGTGTAAAGAATTAAAACCATGGTTAAGTGTTGATTAGGGTTTTGCATATTCATTTATTTATTTGTCCATTTATTTATTTGGAAATGATTTAAAAAAGAATGGTGGCTTTCTTTGTCTTTTAGTTGAAGCTTCATGAAGCTTTGACTTCTTAACCTTTCTTGTCATCATGCTTAACCCTAACCCATCCATTAACCATGGTCTATTCTCTACACTTAACCCTAGTAAGAATTATGATAAGTATTGCTTTTTCTTTTTATTTTAAAAAGACTTATCATATTTCTAGCTCATCTTCTTCTTCATCTTCAAGTTTGAAACCTTGAGGCCATCAATGGCAACTTGAGCTTGAGAGTGAGAAATCCAATTCTAAAGAGAACCCACCTCCTATTTCTTCATCCTCTACCTCTTTCCAAGTAGTAGAGTGTGTTTCCTTCACAAGTTTCATCACTTTGTGAAGTGGGAGCTTGATCTAGCGATGCCTCGACGTAGATCATCTTCGGCATCGTCGTCGACGACCAAGCCCGTTTATTCTCCGATGAAGCCGACGCTAGAGCCCGGGGTTCGACATGGACAGCGAGGAGACTTCGTTGCGGAGCTGTGGAGGTGGATATCAGGATCTACAAAGGTTGTAATTTCCATATCCAAGTAGTTAAGTGTTAACTAGCTTACTTTTCGCCTAGATTTCTAGCAACGATCCGTAGTCTAGGGTTTCCCGGCACCATTTTTTTTTGAAATTGGCATGTTCGATGCTTTGTGAGACCTCTATAAGGTGCCTAGGAACCTTTCACTTCTTAGACCAGATGTATCCTGATCTAGTGAAATCGGCTTTCATCGGTACATGCTTCTGTGGGTGATCCACCCTCCAGCCATCACTTAACATGAACCTTCCTTGTTTATACTGTTTTTCAACCCAATTCTTAGAGACGAAACAGTCTTCAATCAGGTGGTTTATGACCTGATGGTATAGGAAATAATTGGGGTCATCGACCGCATTTTCTTACGCTGGTCGTCGGGATTTAGGGAGAGATAACATTTGGTGATTCATGACGAGACCAAATAACTTCCTTGTCTTGTCATGAGGAAATGAGTATTCCCGTCCCATCTTCTTTACAAGGGCTAGACTCAGATGGAACTTATTTCGACGGTTAGGCATTTTGAGGCTACCTTGTTTTTGTTGGGTATTATCCACGAATGACGTCTTGTTCTTGACACTGTTTCTTTGGAAATCCCCTCCTATAAAGGAAGAAGGATGCAACTGTTGCTGAGGAGATATGTGACTTGTCTCCTCCGCAAACTGCTTGCTTAGGCTCAATCATCTGCCTGTTTCATATATAGCTATCTCATTTTTTTGAATAGCTTCTCTCATTAGCTTGTCAATCGGGTCCTTTTGTGGCGGAGTTGAAGCACTCTGTGTGACTCCTTCCCCCTGTTCAGCCGCGTCAGTTATAGGCAGAGCGTCTCCTTCGTCTAGAGATCTTATGGTATAGCATCCGTGAGCTCGTTCCCGCTTTTTGGATCGGAGGTATCCGAATCCGGTGGTATCGGCTTTACCATTAGGGCCGACTCTACGAGCCCTTGGCACTTCCCAGACCTTCTTGTATAACCGAGTCTTTCGAACGGTTTGTTCGAAAGGAACTCCTTGACGCGTGAGAAACTCTTTTAAACTCCTTGAAAAGTATTTCGGCATGCAAATTGGCTGCAACCTGTCGAGATTTAGATTGACTCCGTGCTAGATATCTTTTTCGACTTTGGTCTCTTCAGATTTATAGAAGTGAATTGCTTTCGCGCCTTTATACTTAGGAGGGACGAAGATAGTCACCAGCTCCTCTACATTGTCGGTGTTGACGTTATCAAGTTCTTTATAATGACGAGATGGGGCGATGGCGAAATGCAAGGCCCGATCGACTTCGTCAAGGGTTTTGTACATAGGGTGCGTGGAGAACATTGCCTTGGCTTCATCTTCTGAATCGCTCCCGAAGACTGGGATGATGGTTGGCTAGTTTTCCCATTGCCTCCCACCTAAGATTGGCT
This sequence comes from Agapanthus africanus, assembly GCA_030015575.1. Taxonomy (NCBI): domain Eukaryota; kingdom Viridiplantae; phylum Streptophyta; class Magnoliopsida; order Asparagales; family Amaryllidaceae; genus Agapanthus; species Agapanthus africanus. The sequence goes on from CM057339.1 coordinate 727,676,318, forward strand.
TGGGAGTATAGTCTTCTCTTCATTCTCGGAGTCACTCCCGAATTCCGGAATGGCAGCCACCTGCTTTTCGGATGTGGGTTTTCCGCATCTTTCAGTATCTTCAATGTCGGTAAGGAAATACTTAGCATCTTTGTATTTTTGCACTTCATTCACCAAGAAGGGATTGAGCTCTCCTCTGATGATATGCTCTTTCCCATCTTTGAAATATTTCATACATTGGTGCGGCGTAGATGGGATGATATTGTACTCGTATAGCCAATGTCTACCGAGCAGAACTTTGTAGTAGGTTTTAGCATCGATGAAGTGGAACTTGACGTTAGTTGCGAGTTTTCTGAACCGAAGCATCAGTACTACGGACCCACAGATTTGCGAAGACTGGGAGTCAAATCCGGATATAGTGATCTTCTCTCGGGCGAGAAATCGGGCGTCCATGGCCAACTCCTTGAGCACCCTCACATTTAATAGGTTGACCGAGGATCGATTGTCAATGAGGATCTTATTTATCCCCACGTCTTTGTAGTAGTCGATGATATACAATGGTCGGTTATGCTCAAACGTTTCCAGCAGGAGATCTTCTTCGTTGAAACCGATGCCTGTAGTGTGAACTTCTGCCAACTCATCTTTCATTTCTTCCTCGGCAAAGAAGGCTTGAAACTGGTCGGTATCACTTAACACCTTGATTAGAGATTCCCGTAATTCTTTCGACAGGAGGAGAGCATCATATATGCTCAAATGTGACGGCAGCTTCTTCAGTTGTGTAAGAACGTTGTGATCCACTTTGATCTTCTTAGGCAGGTTCTTGGCGGTGAGATCTCTGGCAACTTCTTCGTCAACCTCAATCTCTTAAGCCACCTTTTCTTTTCCTTTATCATGCTTCTTTGATTCCTTTTTTGCAGGCCCAAGATTTTTCTCACGGAGGATGCGATTCTGCAGCTGGATGTTGTCCCAAGCTTTCATCCCTTTTCCTAAGGAGGAGCTTGCAAAGAAAGGACTGAAAAGGATTTCATCTTCAGAATCACTTCCGAAGAAAAGAACTTTAGAATTTCCTTCTTCTGGGGCTTGGGCCTTATTTGAACGACCGTTGATCATGTGGCAACTTTCCACTATTGGTCATGTTTTATTGCCGGCTTCAAAGTTATCATCCTCAAGCAGGCGAGCTTTGGCTTTTCTTTTCTCCTTTTTCAATCTTCTTTGATGAGAAACATAGTCTCGCCACCACTTCTTGAACGCGTTACATTTGTTGATGGGGTGAGAGATCCTTCGGTAATAGGGGCAATATTTCGAGTGTTCTTCTCTACTGTCGAAATACGGCACCCCCGGGGTGTACATCATGAGAGGTGGAAGCTTCATCCCTGCTGATAAGGCTTTAGCAAAGCACTTCTCAACCTTGGTCCTACTTTTCTTCTTCGTAGCCAGGATTCGCTTTGGTCGGGGGGGGTTTCCGTAACCCGGCCCTTCCGCAACTTGTTTACATAGGCGCAGTTGTCTGGCCTCGTCATAGAGAGTTATTTCATGCTTCCTCATATCTTCTAATCTTTGGATACCTTCTTTTATAAACGTATAAATTTCATCATCTGTTGGCAGAATCAGGGCACTTTGCATGCGTCCTGCCCCTTGCTCAGTTATGTCGCTTTCTGACGCTGACGAGACATCTTCATCATAGACAAAAGAATGGGAGACCATGTGGTAGCTTTCCACACACTCTTCTCCCTCTTCTTCTGTTGGGTTTTCTTCTTCAACATTGCTATTCTCGAAAAGATGCTGGAGAAATTGCTTAAGGGTGATTGGGATGCGTGCCTTCTGATTATACTCTTCAAGCGCGTCAATATATTTTTGTAGATCCATACATTTGTTGACATATTCTTTAGGCTGAACTAGCATTTTATCTTTCTTCTTCTTTTTAGAAGTGTGGACAGGGAGGCTTTTCCCCTTGTCGTTGGTTTTTGGAGTAGGACGCGGTATCAACATCCCTTCTATGATTTTTGGTTTAAGTGGGCTTTTCCTCCTGATTGCCGGGCAGGCCTGTAGTTCCTTCAACATCCTCTTTGTTTTCGATGAGAGGACCATCTCCTATGGAGCTTCTGCTACCCTTGAATAAGATTCTCCTACCGCATTAGCCTTCTTGAGGATGTGCCGTTGTGGCGGATCCACCTACCAGCTATCTGACAACATGAATTTACTCTGCTTGTATTGATCTTCGACCCAGTTCTTGAATACGAAGCATTCCTCGGTCAGGTGACTTACAAGTCGATGGTAGGGACAGTAATTAGGGTTGTTGATCGAATCAGCTTATGCTGGTCGTTGTGTTTCGAGCAACGCCATCATGCGGTTCTTCATGGAAAGCTCGAATAATTCTTCGTCTTTGTTTAACGTAAAAAGTTCATCAAATAATAATAAGCATGCATTTAAATATTTATTTCAATCTATAGGGAAAAGATCACCAAACATGGGATCGGGACTGTATGGGTTAATAAAATAGTATACAAAGTTCTCTAACTCCCTCTCTACCATGTCGTAACGACGGTTCTCATGAAGAGTCCTTCCCTACCTTTCGGCGCCGCGATCATCGACAAAAGAAGATATGACAGCCCGATGAGCCCATATTTGACTCAACATATGAATCGAGTGGTCCCTCAGAGGCTTCGTAATCAAGCATGCCTTGTGAACACAGTCGATCTTGTCCTCCGCCACGTTAAGCATAGCTAGAGTCATCTCCGCCGGATGAGAAAGAATATCTTCGAGGATGGCCAAGAAGATCATTCAAATCCAAATAGGGCCAGTGGGAAGAGGAGATCCCCTATGGAACATGAGCTCGTGTATCATGTCGCATTGAGCATCCATAAGAATGGGATTCACTGGACGTGCAGCAAAACGTGGAATAATCTCCCCAATGGGCACCTTCCATGGCTGTCGAGAAGCATATGAGCAATTGCAAGCCATGATTCTTTCTCTATGAAAATGGTTCTTTCTATATGAAAGTGAAGGAGAAGATGAACACTTCTTCAAATTATAAAGAGGAGCATTTAAGTCTCGGCATAAAAAAAGTTGCACATGGTGTAAATTGGAACGATTCCCAAGTTCGGACTAAAAGAAAGTGTTGGAAAAGAAGAAGATGACTCAGAAAATCATGAGAAGATGAAACAAAACCCTCCCGCATGTTTAACACGTGAGAGCTTACATGCAAAGTATGTGACCTTCGGTTTAAGGGAGGATTAAATCCTATGATATAGCTTCCACATGTTGAACAGTGAGCGCTCACATGCTTTGCATGTGAGCGCTAAATCCAGATAAAACTAAAACCTATACAGGCCTCACGTGTTAAACACGTGAGTGCTCATATGCAAAACACATAAGCATTGCTGCCATATATATGTGACGGCCCTCACGTGAAAGACACGTGAGCGCATCAGTTCGAAGCGCTGGCTTCAGATAGAATTAATTCTATTTAGAACCAAATTCTATTTGAGGAAATATTTCCCCCTGATTTTTCTAATATTAGGAAGATTTTCTCTATTAAAAAAAGGAACCTTTGGATTTAAAATCCTACGGTGATTATGATGTCATCGATCAAATCAGAAGATCTTATGTTAGGAAAATATTCTCCTAATCATATTAAAACCAACAGAAAATATTTTCTTTTAAACAGAAAACCACCGGATCAAACATCCAACGGTGGATAAAATTCTTCGGGAGATCTTTAAGATCAATTTAATCAATTGATATCTCTCAATGAGAGATTTTCTCAAACTAATTGATAGTTTTTCCTCTCCTATATAAAGGACCCGAGACTTCAAGTCTCATATACAGAATCAACCACATATGGTGATAAAAGCCACAACAGAGAATTTAATTCTCTTTTCAAAGAAAGATCGTCTTTCTCTTTCAAAAAAAAATCTAGGTAAAGAAACAGGGAGATCAAAATGTCTTTTTTACCTATCATATATATATAAGGGTTTAACCCTCTAAAAAGAACTTAGTTTTTTTTTGGATCTGAGATCCGCAAGACAAATCTTCTATAAGTTGAGAATTTAATTCTCATCGGGAAGATCTTTTTCTTTAGACTCAAAGATCTAAAGGAAAACTATCTTATTTTATCAACCCCTATATAAACACAATGGAAAGAAGGATATGAAAAGGGTGGAGTCCATACTCCAAGAACTTAGTATCTACATAATCAAGAACTTGGTTCTTAAAGAAGTCTGATACAAGATTTTCAAAACAGTGATCATTAATGGTCAAAATACCATTAGAGAAGTTTAACTTCTCTAAAAACATGAACAAAGAGTAAAACTCAAAAGACACAGTGTCTCACGTAATATCCACGTGATACCTCACGTGATACCTACGTGAGCACACAGAAGGCCTATGTGAGGACATCGCCTCACGTGCCATACACGTGAGCACCGATAAACAAAGATTCAGTGCCTCACATGCTATACACGTGAGCGTTTGAAAAATGCTCAAGCCTGAGCGTCTCACGTTATACTCATGTGAGTGCCAAAACCTGAGTGTCCCATGTGATATCGACGTAAGCGCCAGTACATGATCTGGATATTATAACCATAGTCTAAATTACTAAGTGCTTAGCATTGATAATGAAAGTATGTGTTAGCACCTCTACTAGAGTTCTATGAGTATCAAGTATGCAATTTAAAAAATCTAGAAGGCTAAGTATACTAAACAAGAATCGAACTAGAGAATTAGAGTTTCAAAGTTAAGCAAAACAAGTTCTAAACTAAGTGAAGAGAAACTACAACCTTTATAGTCTAGCCCTTAACTTCAAATACTCCGAGTAGTAGTCCTAGAACTCTTTTTTGGCTCTACTTGAAAGATAAAACGAGCTTGCTCGAAGTCTTCGTCGTCGAAGATGATCCACCTTGAGACAACTCACACTCAAGCTCACGCTTCACTAATCAAGGTATTAGTGAAGAGAACAACCAATACTAATTTGCTTGAGTAGTGTAGGTTCATGAAGTAGAGATTTTGCTCACTAAATCTTTCTTTTCTTTTTCTCTTTCTTTTTCTCAAACTAGAAAAAGAGAGGAGATGAAGAAGATGAATATAGACTTGAGAGAATGAACCTTGAGATAAGATGAGTTAAAAAAATGATAAAACTTGGATGAATAAAACAAAAGAAATAATGAGTAAGGTTCTTAGAATCATGGAGAATATTTTAGAAACCATGACTCATTTCTTTCTTTTGTTATTTATTCATATAAGTAAATCATTTTTTTTATCTTTATCTCCAATGTGATTCTCATATAGCCATGTTTCATGTATCATCAACCATAATACAAGTATGTTTGTATATATATATATATGAGAATAATGGAGGAAAGAGGCCATAGGAGGGAATTTCCTCCTATGGCGTCGAAAAAATACAACCTCCGCCATTTTTCCGACAATCGGCACCATCTTCATCATCGTTATCATCTAGATGTACATACATCAAATTTCATGTGATTCCACCACTTTTTCACCGTTGAATTAGCAATGTGAAAAGTTCTATTGTCGACATATCATTAATTTTGCACCAACTAAATCAACGGTGAAAAAATGGTATAATCACATGAAATTTGGTGTATCCGCATCTTAGCTGATAAAGATGGAAGTGATGTATGCCGATCGGTGAAAAAAATCATGGAGCATGTATTTTTCCGACGCCATAGAAGGAAATTCCCTTCTATGGCACCTTTCCTCCATTAACCTCTCTCTCTCTCTCTCTCTATATATATATATATATATATATATATATATATATATATATATAGAGAGAGAGAGAGAGAGAGAGAGAGAAGAAAATCTTAAGTGAGCTTAATATTAGTTTATATATATATATAAAATTATTAAATCAACATTTGATTTAATGATCCGGTTATATCATATATAACTAGCTAATATCAAATATATAAATATGTGTGTGTGTGTGTGTCATATCATTGAATCAACACTTGATTCAATAATCTGGTTATATCGTATATAACCCGGTTAATATCAAATATATATATAAATCAACATTTGATTCAATAATCCGGTTATATCATAAATAACCCGGCTAATATAAAAAACGTTAGATTAGAATACGGTATCATATACTCGTATTTAATCAAGCTCCTGCACAAATCTCCATACGTGCCCTACTTCGTTTCTCTTGAGCTAGGAAACTTTTATGTAGGATTTTAAAGACTCGTCAATACGCTAGCAGTAGATAATGATTATATCAAAGACCTACAAGCCGTCAGCGGTATTAGCTGGACATAATGGCTATCCAGATATTGAACGAATAGAAGATCAACAAGTAAACTTGTCCAAACTCCTATAGAGCCTATAAGCAACACTTATCATACAGTCCGGTCTCTTCATCTGATATGTCCCATATCGAGTCTGGGGGTAGAATCGTCTGTCCCCAATAACTCGATAAGTCATGTCGATGTTTGGCCTATAACCTTTCGAGAAACTACTGAATACACTTTTCAGTAAATCTCATCAGTCCTGACCAGGGACTTGTTATTATAGCCAATCGAGTATAGCACAACATCAATTCCCAATATCAGGAGAAACGAAACCCCTTATATCGCTCACCGCCTCCATGTGACTCGGGATTGTATCAAAAAACCACCTGTTTGCACGACTCATTTAAGCCGTGGTAGGGAGGAAATCAAAGCATTGTGGGAACCACACAAGACATTATGACGATCTCGGGTCTATAGACTAATCTGTACAAGTGTCACCAGAGAACTGCTATCTGACGATAGGTATGGTACCATCTAAGAATTCTTGGCGGGTCCTATTCGGTGTGCTCATTCTCCAATGAGCACCAGTGTACAATCTTTGATGTCAAACACCAATGGCTATGGGGTCAACTATCGCCCTATACAGGGTCAAGAAATGTACACACTAGTCTACTCTGGAATATTGATGCCCTGTCTCGATACTCCCTCGACTAGGAACTGTTAAGGATGTGCTTGTAGACTACTCAACCCCTACTAGAATGATCTACATCATAGTCCTGGTAATCAAGCCAACATCCTAAGGGCTTTATCAATATGTATCAAAAAGACAGTAAACTAAAACAGGTGCACATGTTAAGATAAAGAACAACCAGATAGAATACTATCACGTTGAGCAAGAAAGTCCTATATATATATCTATCTATCTATATATATATATATATAGTCCAAGCATCCACTATAATATACAATAATGGCCTCTAGGGCATACATATTCCTAACAATCTCCCACTTGCACTAAGGCCAGTTATTTTAGTATCGCATACCCAACATCCCAAAAAGTCTTTCGAACGGGGTTTGAGGGAGGGCCTTCGTGAGTGGATCCATCGTGTTGTCCTTCGTGTCTACTCTCCTGACCACGATCTCGCGGTGATCAACTATCTTCAGGATTAGGTGATACCGCCTCAGAATATGTCTGGATCGCTGATGGGACTGGGGTTCCTTGGCCAAAACCACAGCTCCATTGTTATCATAATACAAAGGTATTAGATTTTCAATGGATGGAACCACACCAAGTTCAATAATGAACTTCTTCATCCAGCCAGCCTCTTTGGCAGCATCGTAGGCAGCGATGTATTCAACTCTATCGTCGAGTCTGCAACGGTATCTTGCTTGGAATTCTTCCAACATACCGCACCTCCATTGAGGGTGAAGACAAAACCCAAGACAGACTTACTGTCATCCATATCACTCTAGATGCTCGAATCGATAAAGAACTCCACTTGGAGTTCTCCGTTACCATGAACCAAGAACATCTCTTTTGTCCTTCTCAAGTACTTAAGAATGTTCTTCACAGCTATCCAGTGCTTCTCCCCTGGGTTTGGTTGATACCTACTTACCACACTAAGTGCATAAGCTACATGCAGTCTAGTGTATAATATCGCGTACATGATAGACTCAACTGCACAAGTATAAGGTATCACGTTCATGCGAGCCCTTTCCAAATCAGTCTTGGGAGACATCTCTTTGGAGAGAGTGATTCCTGAACAAGCGGGTAAATAAACACGCTTAGAATCTTCCATACTAAACCTTTTTAGTATGGTGTTTATGTACCTGGATTGGGACAATCCCAACATCTTTTTAGATCTATCCCTATAGATCTTTATCCCTAGGATGTATGAGGTATCACCCAGACTTTCATGGAGAACTTTTGTAATAAGAAGAGTTTGACCTAGTGTAGTATAAGAATATCATTTCCTATCAAGAGTATGTCATCCACGTACAATACGAGAAATATGACCTTACTCTCTACTACCTTTTTATATATGCATGGTTCATCTATGTTTTTTATGAAGTCAAACTCTTTCACTGCTACATCAAAACAAATGGTCCAACTTTGCGATGCCTATTTTAATCCGTAAATTGATTTAAGCAGCTTGTACACCTTTCCGCTGCTTCCACTGTCTACGAAGCCTTCTGGCTGTGTCATATATACGCTCTCTTCTAAATCACTATTTAGAAAAGCGGTCTTAACGTCTATCTGCCAGATTTCAGAGTCATAGTATGCAGTAATGGCAAGTAGGATCCTGATGGACTTAAGCATAGCCAGTGGAGAAAAGGTCTCATCATAGTCGACACCTGGTCGTTAATGAAAATCTTTTGCTACAAGTCTAGCTTTGAAGGTCTTAATTTTTCCATCTACACCAATCTTCATCTTGAAGATCCACTTACTCCCAATGGGTTTGACCCTTTCAGGATCAACCTCCAAAATCCATACTTTGTTGGTGTACATTGATTCCATCTCAGATCGCATAGCATTTAGCCATTTCACAGAGTCCCCACTTGTGATGGCCTACTCGAAACTATTTGGGTCATCATCTTCCATGATGCAATCCTCGCTCACAGCGTCTATAAGGAAACCATAGTATCTCTAAGGTGGGTGAGAAATCCTACTAGATCTGCGGAGTGGCTATGGTTCGTCGGGGACTATTGAATCCTCCGGTTCTACCAAATTATCAGTTGTAGTTTGTGTATGTGGAACTTCTTCCAGCTCTACCGTGCTCCCAAGAAATTCTTTTTCCAAAAAAGTAGCGTGCTGAGCAATAAACACCAGCTGTTCCTCAGTATGGTAGAAGATATACCCTCGCAAATGTTTGGAATATCCAACAAACTTATATAAAACAGACCTTACCTCGAGTTTGTCCGGATTTTTCTTTTTAACATAAGCCGAGCAACCCCATATCTTAATGAAATTAAGACATGGTCTCTTCCCCCCATATCTCATATGGAGTGATAGGCGTAGACTTGATAGGAATCCTATTCAATATATAAGCAGCTGTTTCAAGCATAAATCCCTAAAAGGAAATAGGTAACTCAGCAATACTTATCATAGAGCGCACCATATTTAATAGGGTGCGATTCCTCCGCTCCGATACACCGTTGTGCTGTGGTGTATATGGATGAGTAAGCTGAGAGAGAATCCCATTCTCTTTTAGATAATCTTGGAATTTTGTGCTCAAGTATTCCCCTCCTCGATCTAATCAAAGGATTTTGATACTTTTACCCGTTTGGTTCTCTACTTCGCACCTATATTCCTTGAATTTCTCAAAAGTTTCATATTTTTGTTTCAACAGGAACACATGTCCGAATCTTGAGAAATCATCGATGAATGTAATGAAATACGAGGAACCATTTCTGGCATGTATAGACATAGGACCGCATACATCACTATGTATTAGTCCTAAGAGTTCAGTAGCTCTTACTCCGTGTCCCGTAAATGGAGTTTTGGTTATCTTTCTTTTGAGACATCACCGACAAGTTTCATAGGTTGTAAATTCGAACAGTTCCAAATATACATGTTTATGTAACTTAGCTAGTCTGGTCCCATTGATATGACCAAGTCTACGGTGCCACAACAAGGCTTTGTTCATTTCTGAACTTTTCTTTTGTGAATGTTTTGTATGTTTAGAACTGTATTTTGATTTAGAACGTATAAACCATTACATAACATTGTTTACCCCAATCGGAGCAAAGCTCCGATCAAATTCCGAGGTGGAAGATGAAACAACTCCCCAATCAGAAACAAAGCTTTGCTTTGAAAATTTAAACTTCAATAAAGGAAGCAACGCTTCAGTTGCTCAGGCACTGCGCTGCGCGACACGTGTCAGCGCAGATGCGCTAGCGCAGCCGCGCTGCGCTGTGCGCTGCGCGACACGTGTCAGCGCAGATGCGCTAGCGCAGAAGAAGGGGTTTAACACCAAAAGCAATTTATTCATGCAAAGTTACGTACACTTGATAATAACGAATTAAAATCATATGATGCACGAACACAACAAAGAACTAAAATAAAAGAACCCTTAACAGGCAATGAAATACTTGATTAAAAAGAAAAATGCTTAATCATTATTATTGATATTACATTTAAAAAAGATCACCGAATACGGGATCAGAAAGACAAGGATTCGCAAAAAGAAGAAGAAGATTCCCCAGCTCCCTCTCTGTCTTCTCCACCACATCGAAGCGGCGATCCTCCCGAGGGGTGGCCATCCAACGGTCGACGCCACACTCCTGGGAAAAAGTGGCGATGACAACCCGACGAGCCCATATCTGGTTCAGCAAATGGAAGGAGCAGTCCTTCAGGGCTTTGGTGATCAAGTGCGCTTCGAGAAGGCCCTCGATCTTGTCCTCGGCGGCATCCAGCATTGCCGGGGACATCTCTGCTGGAGGAGGGGGAATGTCGGAGAGCACCGAGGCAAGGGCCATCCGAAGCCAAATGGAATTCGGAGGAAGAGGAGACCCCACACGAGTCAAAAGCTCATGCATTGCAGCGTCGCATTGCTCGTCCGAGAGAGAAGGGTGGTCCACCAGGCGCGCAGCAAAACGGGGAACGATGTCCCGAATCGGAACCTCCCATGGTTGTCGGCGGGCATGAGGGCGGTTGCAAGCCATGATCGAAAAAGTTCTCTGAAGATGAGAGAATAAAAAGCTTGGCCCTGAACTATATATAGACCCAAACACAAAAGATTTTGTGCACAATGGAATTATTTCCAAGACCCGGGAAATCAAAATCTTGGAAATACAAGTTCGACTTGGAAAAGGGGAGATGAAAAGATATCTCAGGTGAAGCAACGCTTCAGATCCTCTGCGCTGGGCGCAACTTGCCACGTGTCTGGCGCAACGCGCCGAGCGCAGCACCCAGAAAGCGCACCCAATCAGAGCAAAGCTCTGTTTAAACGAAGCAACGCTTCAACTGCACTGCACACTGCTAGCGCACTTGCGCTGCGCTCTGCGCTGCGCGACACGTGTCAGCGCAGATGCGCTAGCGCACTTGCGCTGCGCTCTGTGCTGCGCGACACGTGTCATGCGCTGGGGCATCTGCGCCAAACTAAATTAAGATTTTTATGAAATCTTTTCTATTCTTTCCAGAACTAGAAGATTTTCTTCTGTCTTTGGATCAAAGATCCAGCGGTGGGAAAATTCCCAAAATCACTCAGGAAAGATCTTGTTAACAAATTCAACAGATTTGTGGTCACTATAAATAGGACCCTAAGCCTCAATCCAGAAAAAAGGGAACAATTTTCTCAAAAAATCAAGAACTCTAAGCAGAGAAAACTCTGAGAAGATCTCAAGAAAAAGGTAAATAACCTTCATGAAGTAGAAGAAAGGCCTTCTAATAGATCATTCATCTAAAAATAAAATGGATGATCTTTATATAAAAAGAAAACAGTGCTTTGCACTTCTGGTGAACCTTCGGTTCTCTAAAAAACAATAAAAAATAATAAAATAATAAAAGAATAGTGCTTTGCACTTTTAAGAACCTCTGGTTCTTCGAATAAAGAAAAATTTATTTTTCTTTGATCTAATTTAGACGAAGAAATTAAACAGTGCTTTGCACTTCCCTTCTTGAATCTAAAAGATTCTTAGTGCTTTGCACTTCCAAGTTGCGCCGTTGCGCTCTTAAGAGAGCGCCACGTGTCGGCTATAAAACCACTTGCGCTAAGCGCCCTTAAGATAGAGCTTTGCTCTCTGGAATTGGCGCAACTCGCTGAGAGCGCGCCACGTGTCAGCAGCGCAACAGCGCAGCGCAACAGCGCAGCGCACTGCGCTAGTGCGCTTGCGCTCATCAGAGCACGACACGTGTCATCACCATATGGACTTGCGCTCATTACTTAGCGCAAAGCGCAGATGCATTAAAAAGGGCCAAGCCCAATTAAGAGAAGGCCTAACAGGCTCAATAAAGAGCAAATGCATTGTTTTAAGGAACAGAGCCCAAACAAGAACAGATGCTTCGCATCATTTATAAATGGGCAGAGCCCAAACAAAATATTCAGAATGCTATGCATTTTAAAAGGGGCAAAGCCCAAACAAGGTAGATACTTTGTGCCATCTACAAAGGGGCAGAGCCCAAAATAAATTGATACTCTGTATCTTTTGTGGGTAGAGCCTAAATAAAAAAATGCAATGCAAAAGCAAATAAAATGTTGAACTGGACTTAGCCCAATCGTGGCCATAAGTCCTTAAATTAAATAGACTGAGCAAAATGGCTCTCCTAAGTCAATCTACGTCCGGTTCGAGGGTACATCTCCGAACTCCTTTGACATCCATCGTTGTAATTCCTCAACGACGTCAAAGAGGTGACGGGTCCCAACGACCACACATCTATATGGACTGCGGGGTCCTTAAACTCGTGGACCGAGACGTCCTTAAAACTAATATCGGACCGGAACGTCCTTAAACTAATATCGGACCGAAACGTCCCTAAACTAATAATGGACCACCACGTCCCTAAAACTGGCGATGGACCACTACGTCCTTAAACTGGCGACGGACCGAAACGTCCTTAAACTAATAATGGACCACTACGTCCTTAAACTGGCGACGGACCGAAACGTCCTTAAACTAATAATGGACCACTACGTCCTTAAACTGGCGACGGACCGAAACGTCCCTAAACTGGCGACGGACCGAAACGTCCCTAAACTAATAATGGACCACCACGTCCCTAAAACTGGCGATGGACCGCCACGTCCTTAAATTAGCGCAATCGAGCCCGAACGCTCTTTTGCCGGATCTAAACGGTCCCGTCTAAGTTGACCTTATCCCCAAATACGGTTAATGTGTCCTTAGATCTTTAAATAAACAATAAAACTCCGAATCGACTTTGGTGCAAGGGTACATCTCTGAACTCCTCTGACGCCTGTCGTTGTAATCCCTCAACGACGTCAGAGAGGTGACGTGTCCCGACGGCCAGATAATTAAATCAATCACTACGTCAGGTCGATCTTAGTCTAAAACAGGACTATCATATCCTTGACGAACGTTTAAGTTGATCTTAGCCGCAACGCGACTAATGTATCCTTAAACCAAAAAACACCAAACCCAAATCTAAGTAAATACGGATTTGGACTAATCCACGTCCTACGGGTGACGACATCACTCAGTCTCCGTATACAATCCACTGACAACCACGAACAAAACAAACACACACGACACGAAGTGAAATTCTGGAGAAGGAGAAAGTTGTTACCGCGACGCGGTAGCGTAATTAACTGCAGGGGCTTGCGCCTGCAGGGAAGAGCGTCCCCACAATAAAAAACCCCTCAACCTGAGGGGGAATCTGACGAAGTCTGCTACATCGGCCGCATCCGTCTAAACCTCCGATACAAGGTGCCATAAATCAACTTGGTATCTTCGGAGAGATAGACGGATAAAACCAAATAGCATCTGCCCCGAACCTCAGGCACGGACGCGAAGTCCGGGCCGCCGTTCGGAGGGGAACAGATTCTGGCACGCCCGGTGGGACCTCTTCCTCTTTCCACTCCACACTTCGTGTGTCGTCTTCGCGAACCAATCGCGGTTTGTTAAATGGTTGCCTTCGGATTTCAAGTTGCTAAGATTTGGTCTTTTACCTGGCGCAGAGTTCAAGATTCAATGGCCACCAACTGCACCAACTGCTCGAAATGCCGCTGCAACGAACGCTCCACCTCACCGAGAGGTGTAACATATGGGCCCCAAGCGGCTTCCTTCCTGACTCTGCCGGTAGACCAGGTGACTCAAGCCACCACCGGCTTGTTCTTCGGGACCATGGTCCCACCTGTAAGCTTCTCTATGCCGACACCTGTACCGGAAGTGAACAAGAAGTCAGTGTTCGACCGGCTCACTGCTGCCACGATCCCTATCAACGGGTCGCCTGCTACTGAACCAACAGCCTCCGTTTTCACCAGGCTAGGTCAGAATTACAAAATGGCTATCCCAAAGAGGGCAACGGCCGCTGCTTTGGAAGTCGTTAAAGCGGCTTCTCCCATCAGAGAGTCGGTCTTCACAAGATTGACGGTTCCCACTCCTCCCCCAGCTGGTCAAAAGGCATCAGTCTTTGATAGGCTGATATCAGCAGTTACCCCACACTCAAACAGGGGGCAGCAAGAAACCATCTCGATTTCCGAGCCCGTCCCAACGGCTCGTCGTGCGCGACGTCGCCATTGGCAGCGAGTAAGGAAAGCATGGGGCAACTCCCCCTCAGGGCTAACCCCACCTGCTCCAGTGGTGGAGGTCAACGCTGCTGTTCCAACCGGGAACAGCTTTGAATTTCTGAGGAAGGTGAGAAAGAACTCTCCGATTGCTACATTGAAAAGATCTCCTCCGCCTATAGAAAAAACTCCGGAGACAAAGCAAGAACAGCCCCCTCAGCGGCTGTCGTCAAAGATTTATAAAGTTTGGCGGAAGGTTTAAAACTCCGTGGTTGACCCAGACCACTTTCGGCACCAGAAAAAGGCAAAGGTGGAAAAGGACAAGAACCGCCCCATTAAACAGCAGGGGGCAACAAATGCTAGAATGCCCGCTTCAACGGCTCCTTCAACCTCAAAGGTCCATAAAAGGAAGAAGCCAGAAAAAGCTCCCGTGACACTGGCAAAGTTTAAAAGCAGTGAACCTAAACGCCCCAAGTCAGGGGGCATAACAGTTCACACGGTCTATATGGCTTCTGGAAAGGAAGAAAGTCGTACTTCTACGGGTCACCGACCGCTTACCCGGTCAGTGACCAAGTCTCAGGAGCAGCAACAAAAGCTCCAGGAAATGATGACTACAATGGCTGCACTCACGGGGCCAAAAGAGAATCCTGAGACGTCCCTAGACGAACGCCAAGAGGAAGAGACTGACGCTGAGTTCCTCCGCCGAGTATTGGAAAAGAGAGACAAAGAGGCTGCTGAACAAGCAGCCAATATACAGCGTATGGGCCTCCTCTTCCAGGACATGATAGGGATGATGATACAACCAGAGCCCCCGACTGAAGAACCCCCGATCGTCCTTGGGGATGATAGGGGAGAAACATCAAACCCTCAGCCCGTTCTATCGACGGCTAAAGAAGACACAATCTCTAAAACTGATCTGGACGAATATATAGCCCAGCAAATAAAGGTTCATCACGCGGCCGAAGCAGCCGGCCACGTGGTAAAAACGGGGCGACCGTATCCGGGCTGGTATGACCAAATCAAGTACCCGCCGGGGTATACAATTCCCAAATTTCATGTCTACAAAGGGACCGGCAATCCCCATCAACATGTCGCCCAGTTCAGGGCGCTTTACGGTAACACCGGCGGCGACGACAAGTTTCTGCTTCGCCAGTTCGTTGGAAGCCTATCAGATACGGCGTTCGAGTGGTATTCCGAGCTCCCCAACGACTCTATTAAAACCTTTGCGGAGATGGAGCTGCTCTTCACCCAACGCTTTGCAAGTGCCAGTGAGCGTACTCCGATGACGGCGCTGATTAACGCCAGGGTAAAGCCCGGCGAGACGTGGGTCCAGTACGCTATACGGTGGCGTAATCTATGGTCCAAGTGTGAACAGCGCATAGAAGAAGCCCCTGCGGTGGGAATGTTTGTTGGAACCCTTGATCCACAAGCAACCATTTCACAGTTTATGATGTTCTTCAAGCCGACTTCCTTTCAGGCTTTGATCGACAAATTGGCGCAGATGGACCAGATGGGCCATAAACCCCCTCTCTCGAAGCCGGACTCCCGAAACGATAAAGGAAAGGGAAAAGTGATCATAGTCGCTAATGCCCAACAACAACCGAACGACTCGAAGCCGGTCGCTCGTCCAAACAATACACGCCCATACGTACCCCTGGAGGACAGGATAGGACGTGCTTACTCCTTTCCCCGTGATAAAACGAGGAGACTATTTGAGCTGGCATTGCGCAACAGGCTCATAAATCTGCCAGACCCAAAACGTCCGTCGCAACCGAGTGACGTCAACGAGCCTAATTACTGCCCTTATCATCGAGTGCTGGGACATCCGATCAAAGACTGTTACGTTTTCAAAAATTGGCTTGAAAACCAGTACCGCCAGGGCAAATTTGCGCTATCCGACAAATGGAAGGTAAATCCCCCGCAGCCCCACACCTCTAAGGGGACGAATACGCCGGGGGCAACATGCTCCGTCGTTGAAGAAACTCCCTGGGAAGTCGTATTATCGGCCAAAAAGAGGAGAATGCTAAATGATCTTCAGACCTGTCCAGCGGTCAAGTGGAAGAACCCCTTGAAGCCGCAGGTTATTGAGGGGATGTTGAAGCCGCGTCCGACTTCGAAGGCCGATGGTGATAGTTCAAGCGTTCATGACCAGCCGTCAAAGTCTTCGAAAAAGAAGAAGAAGAAATCTAAGAAGCCCGTGAAGCCTGGCGACAAGCGCACGGACTTACAAAAGCAAATCGACGCGCTGGATGAATACAACCAAAAGGCGCGGACTCCCATTACGCTCCAAGATTTCCTTGAGCACGTCTTTCAAAAAGAAGATGAGGGAGAAACTTCATCGGATGAATCCGACGAATATGTGGCATGCTGTCATATGATCTCCCATGTGACCACGAACGATGAAGGGACTTCTGGCACTGAAACGCCGGGGGCAAATACTGAGTCAAGGGTTCCAGAGTTATCAGTTGAAATGATTAGCGCGTTTCTTAATGAAGCTCGATTGAAAAGCAAAGCTGATCAAGAACGCGAGACGGCTATATTCGAAAGGGCCAAGCGCCAGCGACTTGAGGAAAGAGCTGAGATGATCCCTCTGAAGCAAAATGCCTCCACCGCTGACAAAAGCCAATTCAAGATAAAAAAAGAAGTTTGCTAAGGCCATATCGATGGGCATGAAGCTACCACCCTTTGAAGAAAAAGTTACTGGCGTGGTAGAAATGCACCCCTCTTATTGCTTATATCATCAGAAGGTCTCGCATTCCACCCAGGATTGCAAAGCTTTCGATGGATGGTGGCGAGGATACGTCGCTAATCAACAACGCTTTAAACGGGAAAAGCGTAAGATTCGTCGGGAGCAAAGAAACACGACCAAAGAGCTTGAAAGAACTGCCGGCCATTATTGCATGGTTAACACTGGCGGGTCGCAAGTGCCTACATTTGGGAGCGACTTTGATGAGGAACTAGAACTTGGCCCCCTCTTCAAAGAATCCACTTCGGGAAAAGAAGAAGAACCGAAGTCTTGCGAAAATATACAGCTGCGGAATCGAACACTGCCTGAAAAGAACCTCGGACCTTCGAATACAAAAGATAAAGGGAAAGAAAAGGTCTCTGAAGACATCGTTTTAGATGACCAAGTTCTGGAAGAGCTAAACGCCAAAAATCCGCCGAAGAGAAGTAAGGTGGATTACAATGTCTTGGCGCATCTGAGGAAGCTGCCCTCACAACTCAGCATTCTTGATGCCTTGCTACTGTCAGAGGAGGCCAGAGACTCTTTGATTAAGGCGCTACAAGATCCGGACCAGTTCCAAGCCTTCTTAGCCGAAGAAAAGATGAAAGACGAATTAGAAGAAGTGCACACAGCCGACGTTGCTTTTGGTGATGAAGACCTTCTCCTCGGGACGTGTGAACACAATCGCCCCCTTTATGTCTCAGGATACTGCCATGACATAAAGATAGGTAAAATCCTGGTCGATAACGGATCGTCTGTTAATTTACTCAATGTGCGGGTTTTAAAAGAAATTTGCATGAGCATACAACACCTCGCCCGAGACAAGATCACTATCTCCGGTTTCGATTCCCAATCCTCGAAGACTCTGGGATCTGTGATATTGACGCTGCGCTTCGGGTTGCTCGTCACGGATATCAAATTCCATGTTATAGACACCAAGACATGCTACAATGCTCTACTCGGCCGACCATGGCTACACGAGTACAACATCATCCCTTCCACACAGCATCAGTGCATGAAGTATTGTAGGGATGGCCTCGAGTACACAGTGGCAGGAGAATTGAATCCGTTTTCAGTGAATGAAGTTCGCAAGTATGAAGATGCCAAATACTTCTTACCGGATTTCGAAGACACGGAGAAGTGTCATGAGCCGGAGAACAAGACTAGCGCCACCATCCCTATCTTCGGCAGTGACACCGAGGACGAAGAGGATATAATTTATGCGGGTCCATCCCAGTCCACCAGGCCAGGACCATCCATTCCTTCATTGATCTTTGGCAGTGATTCCGAAGATGAAGTTCACGCTGTATTCCCTACTCGGCCTTCAATACGGGTTTCCACTGATGAAGAGCGAAGTCTGCAGGTAACCATGGTGCCGCTTGAACATTACAAAGAACTGGATGCACTCGACACCAACAGCTAGAAGAACTGCAGACATTCTATATCCCTCCCGGACGAAAAGGCGAGAAGGAAATCCTATTCTACCGTTCTGAAGAAAACAAGGTGGAAAAAGAAACTTGGCATGGCGCGGATCCCACGCTCGACAGGCTTCAGCCTATCCGTCTTCCCAGATATTATACCGAAGGTTTGAAGAAACTGTTGAAACGCCAAGGGATGTCCTTCACACAGACCGCTAGAAAAGCCAGATTCTATGACAAAGTCTGGAATATTCCAGGGACTCAATGCAAACTGCCTAACGGGAGAGTAGAAACAAAAGGGCTTGGGTACATCCGGTCAAAGAAACGGGAGCTAGTAAATAGCTGTTATGTTATGTATGACTTCGACGAAGAGGCGGACGCTCAATGGGAGGACGCTAATCCTGAGCCAGCAAAAGTTCCTGATACAAAACCGCCCAGTCCATCATTTGAAGACCAGATGAGAAAACTTATAAGGGATGCGAGTCAAAAAGCCCGAGACGATCACAATCATGAAATGGCAATTTATGAGAAAGCCAAGACACAGCGCCTCCTTCAACAGGCGGTGAAGGAAGAAAATGCCGCTCCTTGTCAACCTGCTACAAAAAAGGTTCGACGCGAAAACAAAAACAAGTCGAAAGGTAAGAGAAGCGCTCGACAGCCACAAAGCAGAGCTAAGAAGCCACGTATCCGAGAGTCGAGCGTTATTGACCTAGCCCTCAGGAAGAAAATGGGTCGAGCATACTCATTTCCTCGGAACAAAACGAGGAAGATATTCGATCTCGCCCTAAAACATCAAATGCTTACGTTGCCAGAGTCTAATCATCCTGAGCACGCAGGCGAGGTGTTCGAGCCAAATTATTGCTTTTACCATCGAGTAATGGGACACCCTCTTGAAGATTGCTTCACCTTTAAGAATTGGGTTGAGGACCAATATCAGCTCGGCAAATTCGAGTTGTCCGATAACTGGAAGGTAGCGCCGCCACAGAAGCACGAGCCCGAAGCCGCGAAAGGAAAACCAGTTCCACATTGGGATTGGCAGAAAATTTACACCTGTCGTATGATAACGACATTGAAAGAAGAGTCCGAGAACCTGGACAGCCTTCCTTGGTGCTTCGAAAACAGCAGCGACGAAATAATCTCAGAATTTCCACCAGCACCAAAAGAGCTGGAAGATGGAATCCATACCACTGCAGATAACCTCAAGAAAATTGAGTTGGGGACGGCAAACGATCCACGACCGACATTCATCAGCGAGTTACTATCTGAAGAAAGGGTAGCTGCGTTAAAAGACGTGCTTCTACAGCACAAAGACTGCTTCGCGTGGAACTATTCCGAAATGCCGGGACTAGATCCAGAAATTGCTGTACACAAATTGGCAATATCCCCGGACATCAAGCCAGTCAAACAAGCGCCGAGAATAATGCGACTCGAGCTTAAGATGAGCATCAACGCCGAAGTCAAAAAGCTGATAGACTCTGGCTTCATCCAGGAAGTCCAATACCCTGAATGGATCGCCAACATCGTCCCGGTGATGAAGAAAAATGGGACGGTGCGTATATGCGTGGATTTTCGGGATCTCAATAAAGCCTGCCCAAAAGATGACTTCCCAGTGTCAGTCACTGAACTGATGATAGACAATACATCCACTCACGAGGTTTTCTCCTTCATGGACGGCTCGTCAGGGTATAATCAAATAAAAATGCATCCGGAAGACCAGAAGCATACAGCCTTCAGGACTCTTCTTGGTATATTTTGTTATAAAGTAATGCCCTTCGGTCTGAAGAACGCCGGTGCTACTTATCAGAGGGCCATGACAAAGATCTTCGACGACCTTATACACGAAATCGTTGAATGCTATATCGACGATCTCGTGGTTAAAAGCAAATCATACGAGGAACATCTCGAGCATCTGAAGACTGTATTTCAACGCCTTCGGCAATACAACTTGAATGAATCCTCTTAAATGTGCGTTTGGGGTCTCCTCTGGCAAATTCCTGGGATTCGTTGTTCGACACCGAGGTATTGAAATTGATCCTTCAAAGATTAAAGCGATCATGGAAATGCCTCCGCCGAGGACTCTCAAACAGCTGCGGTCTCTCCAAGGGAAACTCGCATACATACGGCGATTTATAGCCAACCTTTCAGGAAAGTGCCGTCCCTATAGTCACTTGATGAAGAAGGGAACCCCATTCCTGTGGGATCAAAAATGCCAAGGCGCACTAGATGAGATCAAGCAATACCTGCAGAACCCGCCGGTGTTGGCTGCTCCGGTTAAAGGGAAGCCTCTTATTCTTTATACAACCGCCCTCGAAGGTTCCTTAGGCGCATTATGGGCACAAGAGAACGATCAAGGGAAAGAAAGAGCGCTCTACTACTTAAGTCGAGTTCTGCTGGGGGCAGAAAGCAACTACTCTCCCATTGAAAAACACTGCCTGGCGTTGATCTTCGCAATAACAAAGCTTAGACACTATGCGTTGGCGCACGAGGTCCGTCTTATTTCAAAAGTGGACCCCCTTAAATATCTAATGTCAAAAGCCATATTGACAGGGCGACTCGCTAAATGGGCCCTGCTCCTGATGGAATTTTCGATAACATATCAACCTCTCAGGGCAGTAAAAGACCAGGCCATCGCCGACTTCCTTGCTGAGCATCCCATACCTACCGATTCTCCTTTAAATTGCGATTTGCCAGACAGACATGCGTTTGACGCAATCGACAATGGTGATGCCCGTTGGGAGCTTTATTTCGATGGAGCGTCTTCTATGAAAAAGCACAAACAAAGTATGCCAACGATCAAATCGGGGGTGGGACTCATCTTTGTAACTCCACAAGGAGGGATAATGCGCTACGCGTTCTCCCTGACGGAGCCGAGAACAAACAATGAAGCCGAATACGAAGCTCTGATAGCAGGCCTCGAGATCGCCATTGACATGGGAATTGAAGATCTCCTCATATACGGGGACTCCCAACTGGTCGTCAGTCAAGTGAACGGCGATTACCAAACATGCAAACCGGAATTGGTAAAATACGGTGAAAAAGTGCAGCAACTGCTAGCCCAAATTCCCTCCTACACATTGGAAAGCATACCGCGCGCGGAAAACAGCAAAGCAGACGCACTAGCCAAACTTGCTAAAGAATTGGCTGACGAGAACCTCGATGATGTTAGAATCGTGATACAAAGCCGTCGAGTGCTCGCCCCAGCAGAAATACATCCCAAATCATCCGAAGAAAAAGGAGCGAACGAGGAGGCGACCCTGCAAATAAAAGACTGGGAGAGCGCCGAAGACTGGAGAGAAGTCTTCATAGATTACTTCAAGTTCCACCGAAGGCCTGAAGAAGCATCCATAAGACATCAGCTCGTGAAACGAGTGATCTTATGATTTTCGTGGATGTGTTTATCGAATCAACTAGTAAAGAAATCACAACCAAAAATATTTGACCGCAATCAAACAACGGTGTCAGTTGAAGTTAATGAATGAGTGCGGATCGTCCTCAGGGATCTCGAGATTCGTTTTTTTACTTTTATTTGTTTGAAATGAAATGTTAAGCAACAATAAGAGAAAACACGATTCAATTGATTGATTTGTATTCGTGTGTCACTAATCTTTTCTAAAGAATCAAGAACTATAAACAACAAGAATCGGTTTCAATGGAATTTTCCAAACGACAATCCAAACTGATAAAGAGGCTCGTAGGAATCGATAGGATCTTTATATGTGATGTAGTCTACAATATTTCATATTCTTGTCCTTCGAAGAATTGATGCTAGATCAATGGTTATCGACGAGAATTAGGGTTTTCTTGATGAAATTAAAGTTTCATCTCTTAACCCTTACTCTTTCGAGGATACCATTTATATTCTAGCCTCTAGTAATTTCAAGAATCGATCGGATCACCCCAATCTCGAGCGATGTTGATCAAGAAAGCATCGAATCGAATTGGGTTGTCGATTCTTGAAATAGCTAGGGTTTACAATCTCGTAGGATTCAAGAATTGATTACAAATTTGCTACATCATCATACTAAAGATCTTCTCGACTCCTTAACGAGCGGAGTTTTACTCGCGCATCACCACATAGACAATATTCAAGAACAGTAAAGATAACATGATGCGGAATTTTAAAAGAAAGCAAGATTAACGAATTTCACCTTTTATTTATATCAACAATTCCGTTACAATCACTCAAGAACTACAAGAGGAGGAACTTGATCGTCGACTTGGCTTCGCTCGTCTCCGTGGATCGCGGATCGGCTTGGATCACTTGCCCGATTGAAGATCGGCTCGGCTCCCAAAAGGTTGAAGATTTCTCGCTTGATTTGGTACTCAAGATGTTGGATTTGGAGTGGAATTAGGGTTAGGGTTTCCTACAAGATTTCTCACTAATCTTGAGGAAGAAGAAGATGGAGAAAGAGAATGGCTAAACTAAAATGGGTTGAATCTATCACTCTCTAGGGTTTCATATCTTGTCTCTTCTCAAATGAGAGAGCCTAGGGTCCTATTTATAGAACTAGGTCTAGGTTTGAATTAGACTTTCCCTCCCAAAGTTTGTTGGGGTTTAGCTTAGGGTTTAAGCAAGGGTTTAGGAAAGTTCTAGAAAGATTAGGGTAGTTTGGGAATTTGCTGATCTGGTGAAAGTATGTGGAATCTTCTGGAAGTTTGTGTACATTTATGATCTGAGGGTACTGAAACAAGAGTTTTGGTGAAGTTTGAGGAGCTAAGTCCCTGGGTCAGCCGCGGATCCGCCGCATGAGGTGGGGTTTTGCCGCTCTTCCGCCGTGTCTTGGTGGCCTCGGGATTGGTGCTTTCTGCAGTTGCTTTGTACTCCTATTTGGGTTATTCTTTGATGTTCAGAATTGCAGTTTCCCTTCTATGTTGATACCAGATTTGCTTTCAATGAGTTTACGAGCAATTGTAATGGTCGAGCAATGAATTTATCGAGCAAGTATCTCTTTTCCTGCATAGACTTCAAAATAGGGGTTGCAAGATATAGAAAATATGCTATGTAATGCAATGCAGTTAATTTCCCTAGAATTTCCGGTTTAAAGGTCGAATACATGTAATTTGATATTTTGCGACCAATTAGCTAATATGTGAATTATGAATACCGTACTCTTCTATATGTATGCAGATGTTAAGGAAATTGCCTGCTAAAATATACAGTATTTTCGACTGATCAAATACCCCCAAACTTAATTTCGATCGTCTCGAGAGAATGTTTTATTAAAAAGAGAAGGAGAAAACAAAGAAAGAGAAAAACTAACTAGCACACTTTCGTAGGCAACACGATTGCACTGAGCATGTGCAACAAGCCTTTAAACCTCTAAGTGTCCCTAGTAGGAGGAGTGTTGTCTCCTGAGGGTTTTCAGCGGATTGCACCCACAAAATCCAAAAATAAAAGCAAGATCATGAATATTACATTTAAAGACAAGAATTGTAAAAGAAAGACTTTGAAAATTAGGGTTTCCAACTAAGCTAGCTTTTCGGTTGTCATGAGCCCTATCTTAATGGTCATGAAAAGATGTCAGAAATCACGTCCTCCCTCAATAAAACATCGTCTTATTCTTCATTCCTATCTTTATTCCAAACATCGATCATATAACCCTGCGTGTGTGTAAAGACATCCCTACACCCGGAGAATTCAATTCAAGCTATCATACTCTTGCCCATCGACCTCAGTACTTCTTGGCAAACGAGATTGCTTACACACTTTCATGCGACCGTTAATACTTCTTGAGGTACTAACCGACCGATTACTGATGTGCTCGCTAACTTGGTGTATTTTCCTAATCTTGCACCACCTCAGGCATAGCAGTGACTCCCAGACCAGTTGACCTTGGGGCACTAGGTGAAGAAGCACCCTTTTGCTATATATTTTTCTTGCCCTTGGTGATAACAAAACCAGTGTCCATTTTTCTCACCACTTTAAAACACTTTTTTCTTTTTTTCATACTTTTGGCTTTAAGACAAGAGCATTTCAAGGTATCCTCTACTATCCCAGGCTTCAAGACGTGTGTAAGTGCGAATAGCAGGGTAGCAACGTTCAAAATGTTTGGCTTCCAGAATAGAAACTATTTTTCAGACTTATTTTTATCCTCAGATTAGTGACGTCCTTCATCTTACTAACCCTTGGGACAACGGCTCATAACTACTTATTACTAGTTCGTATAAGAAAACTTCTAATTTTCTTAGTTTTCTTAAATTTTTCTAATCTCATGGATGTAATTGTTCACTGTCTAAACTTTCATTATCTTATTTATATACAGAAAGTGTAAATATTAACATTATTTTTATATTTGAAAATTTTTAAATTTTTATGGGTTTTTAAAAGAAATGTTTTGTGCTTATGCAGATGATATGCAAATGATGCGAAAATAAGCACAAACCTCCCCCAAACTTGTTTTCAACAGTGTCCTCACTGTTGCCGACAGTTATACCTACAAAAATCTGTAAATCTGGGAGGAATTATTAGTGGGGGCGAAATATATAAGTGAAGAACTTCCCCCAAACTTGTTTTATTTACTCACCTTCACTCAAAATATGATACAATGATATACTGGACATGAAAGTGAGACGGAGGAACTTTAATCAAGATAAACTGGCTCTTGTAAGAACAAGAGCTCCTCCGTGGGGTCAGTGGAAAAATACGGCTTTAATCTATGTCCATTTACTTTGAAAACAGTGCCGTTTTTAACATTTTCAATATCTACTGCCCCGTGCGGGTATACAGACCGCACAACAAAAGGTCCCTTCCAACGAGATCGGAGCTTACCCGCATGAAGGTGTAATCGTGAATCATAAAGAAGGACTTGTTGACCAGGTAAAAATGTTTTCCTTACAATGTTTTTATCGTGAAACACCTTAGTCCTATTCTTTGTGATTACAGCATTATCATAAGCTTCATCGCGGAGTTCGCTTAGCTCGTTTAGTTGCAGCTTCCGAAAGTTGCAAGCAAGGTTTAAATCAAAATTAATTTCCTTTATAGCCCACAATGCTTTATGTTCTATCTCAACAGGTAGATGACATGCTTTACCAAAAACTATCCTATATGGAGACATTCCTAGGTCGGTCTTATATGCAGTCCTGAATGCCCAAAGAGCATCCGTCAATTTGGTTGACCAATCTTTTCTATTTTTGGCAACAGTTTTCTCCAGGATAAGTTTGATTTGTCTGTTTGAGATCTCAGCCTGCCCGCTTGTTTGGGGGTGATAGGGTGTAGAAAGACGGTGGTTGATTGAATATTTCCGCATCAGAGTCTCGAAAGATCTGTTGCAGAAGTGTGTCCCATTATCGCTAATAATAGCGCGTGGGTGTCCAAATCGCGAGAAAATATTCTCTTTCAAGAACTTAATGACAACTTTCTTATCATTAGTGCGACTTGGAATGGCTTCTACCCACTTGGAAACATAATCAACCGCCAGCAATATGTACAGATTCCCAAAGGAGTTGGGAAAAGGACCCATAAAATCTATGCCCCAAACATCAAACATTTCAACAACCAGAATGGGTTGCTGAGGCATTTCATTCCTTTGGGATATTCTACCCGTATACTGA
This sequence comes from Agapanthus africanus, assembly GCA_030015575.1. Lineage (NCBI taxonomy): Eukaryota > Viridiplantae > Streptophyta > Magnoliopsida > Asparagales > Amaryllidaceae > Agapanthus > Agapanthus africanus. The sequence continues at coordinate 727,702,428 of CM057339.1, forward strand.
CATTGTGTGCAGGTTTTGCAATGTTCAAATGCGTCCTTGAATAAGGTCGGCCAATAAAATCCAGATTGCAAAACCTTTTCCGCTGTTTTTCTTGGACCAAAGTGACCCCCACAAGCCTGATCATGACAAAATGAAAGAATACTCTTGAACTCTTCATTCGGGACGCACCGGCGAATGATCTGATCAGGACAATATTTAAACAAATAAGGCTCGTCCCAGTAATAGTGTTTTACTTGGGAAAGAAAGCGGTATTTGTCCTGTTTAGACCAATCGCTCGGTATCAATCCCGTGGCATGATAGTTCACAATATCCCTGAACCATGGTTCAGAGGATACGCTCAAGAGTTGTTCGTCAGGGAACGAGTCATTGATCGGCAGGGTCACAGGGGAAGAAACGATGCGTGAAAGGTGGTCAGCTACTACGTTTTCACATCCTTTCTTATCTTTGATAACAAGATCGAATTCTTGTAAAAGAAGGATCCAACGTATTAGTCGACCTTTGGCATCTTTCTTCGCCAACAAATGTTTTAAAGCGGAATGATCAGTATATACAACAATAGGTGAGCCGATTAAGTAAGGCCTGAATTTCTCTAATGCGAATACAACCGCTAATAGTTCTTTCTCTGTGGTTGTATAATTGATTTGCGCATCATTCAGGGTCTTACTAGCATAGTAAATCACATGTGGCATCTTTTCAATGTGTTGTCCAAGGACAGCACCTACTGCAAAATCAGATGCGTCACACATCAGCTCAAAAGGGTAGTCCCAGTTTGGTGATGATAAAACGGGGGCTGAAGTGAGTGAGTGTTTAAGTGAGTCGAAAGCTGTCTCGCAATCCGAGTCAAAGTGGAAGGTTGTATCCTTGGCCAGGAGTAGTGTTAAAGGTCTAGCAATTTTGCTAAAGTCCTTTATGAATCTCCTATAAAATCCAGCATGGCCAAGGAAAGAGCGAATATCTTTGACGCTTTTGGGATGAGGGAGGTTTTGAATGACATCTACTTTAGCTCTGTCAACCTCAATGCCCTTCTGTGAAATGACATGTCCAAGGACTATTCCTTCTTGGACCATAAAGTGGCATTTTTCCCAGTTCAAAGTCAAGTTCTTCTCTTTGCATCGAGTAAGAACAGCGTCCAGATTCGCTAGGCATTCAGAAAAAGAGTCTCCAAAAATCGAAAAGTCGTCCATAAAGATCTCCAGGAAATTCTCTACCATATCAGAGAATATCCCCATCATACACCGCTGAAAGGTAGCGGGAGCATTGCATAGCCCGAAGGGCATGCGACTGTAAGCAAAGGTACCAAAAGGACAAGTAAAAGTGGTTTTATCTTGATCCTTTTTGGCAATGGGGACCTGATTATAGCCTGAGTAACCGTCCATGAAACAATAGAATTGTCGTCCCGCTAAGCGTTCCAGCATTTGATCAATAAATGGTAGAGGAAAATGATCTTTCCTCGTAGCAGCGTTGAGTTTTCTATAATCGATGCATACACGCCACCCAGTTTGGGTGCGTGTCTGAATCAACTCATTCGCTTCATTTGTGATCACAGTGATGCCGGATTTCTTAGGAACGACGTGTATAGGACTTACCCACTGGCTATCGGAGATCGGGTATATAATACCACTATCTAAGCATTTGACGATCTCTTTCATGACAGCTTCCTTCATGACGGGATTTAACCGTCTCTGTGGTTCTCGGGTCGGTCTGGCATCATCCATCACATGTATATGATGTTCAACAATCAAGGGACTGATCCCTTTGATGTCCGCCATACTCCAACCAAACGCCTCTTTATTAGATCTTAATACCGATAAAAGTGCGTTCTCTTGCTCTGATGCAAGAGAAATGGAAATTATAACCGGTAAAGTCTCGTTCTCACCAAGATATGCATATTTTAGGTGAGAAGGTAAGACCTTGAGATCTAATTCAGGCGGAGAAATGATCGAAGGAAGGATCATAGAATGATTTTTGGATTTACAAAGAAGCTCAGAGCCTGTGAAAGATACAGACTCGGGTGGAGAAAAGTCAGAAGTGCAGGACTCAAGTGTAAGTGAAGTGTCCTCACTAAGATCAAGTGTAAGATCAAGCAGAGATGTGCTAATGTCATCGAGATCAGTAAAGCAAAGTTCCTCGGCTCCACAACTATCGGGAGCGATCTCATGGACAGAACACACATCTAAAATATGAGCACTAGGTTCTGATGGCTGACTCCCAACTCTGTAGATATTTAGTTCAATGGTCATATTTCCAAATGATAAATTCATTGAACCATTTCTACAATTTATAACAGCGTTGGAAGTGGCAAGGAAAGGACGACCTAAAATCACCGGAATTTGGCCCCGTGGGTTTGCTACAGGATGTGTGTCGAGCACAATGAAGTCTACAGGGAAAACAAATTCCCCGACCTTTATCAACACATCCTCTAATTCACCCCTTGGTTTGGTGATGGATCGGTCTGCCATCTGGAGAGTACAATGAGCAGGTTTCAGCTCTCCAATTCCTAGTTGCTCATAGACAGAATAAGGTAACAGGTTAACACTCGCGCCAAGGTATAAAAGAGCACGATTTATGTTTTTACCCCCAATCGAAATCGATATTGTAGGACATCCTGGGTCCTTTCGTTTCTTTGGCAGCTGGGGAATAAAAGCAGTGCTGATATTATTAGCCATAAAGACCTTCTTTGGCACCTGAGTCTTCCTCTTCCTAGTGCACAAGTCCTTTAGAATCTTCGCATAAGCGGGGACTTGTTGAATTGCATTTAGGAGAGGGATATTGATGTTAACTTGTTTGAACATTTCTAAAATTTTCTCCATATGAGGACTCGTTCTGTTAGCCCTTAGCCGGTTCGGGTAAGGTGCTTTCGCAATAAGTGCGGGGTCCATCATAGGAGAAGGAAAGGGGGGTAGACGAGATCCCAAAAGAGGTGTGGGGACCGTCTGTGGAGAACTATAAGGGTTGGGTGAAGGTGTTGAGCCTAAAGGGAACTGGAGAATAGGCTCGTGCGAAGGTGGTTTGGTAGAAGAAGAAGGATCAGAAGGAGAAGTGTGTGTATGTGGAAAGGTCTCAGCCGGGGTTTTGACATGATTTTCAGTATTATCAATATCTTCCCCGACATTATTATTCAGCACTCTTCCCGATCTCAACGTGGTAATGGCATTTACATTGTAATGCCCAGGATTCTGCAGGGGTTGAGAGGGAAGTTTCCCTTTTTCTCTCGCACTCATTTCAGCTTTGAGGCGTGCGATTTCAGCTTCCATCGTTCTAATACTCTCAGCTTGTGACGCTGAGTTTTTCTTTATCTCATTGACGGAAGATCTAACCTCAGTTGAAACCTCCATGAAATTGGATAAAAGCGATTTCATGGTTTGAGTAAATTGAGAGAAATCGTCAGAACAGGACTGCATAGGATTAGACTGTGCATGAGTGTTGCCCTGGTTTTGGAAATTTTGTGACTGGTAGGGGTGCTGAGTGAGTTGAAGGGGTTGCTGTTGTGGTGGAGGAAGAGCCCTTTGAAAGTTATTTGTGTTTGGAACCGTGTTTTGAGATTGATTTTGGTTCCAAGCAAAATTCGGGTGGTTCCTCCAACCCTGATTGTACGTGGAAGAATATGGATCGTTTCGAGGTCGTTGAAATGCGGCATTAGAATGCTCTTGACCTTGAAACGCCGAGTTTAAAGGACATTCTTCCGTTAAGTGTGACGGATCAGAACAGCACCCACAAATAGTTTTGGGGAGTGATACCGGGTTTAGGGAGGCTGTTGCAAATTTGTGTTCCATAGCGTCGAGCTTCTTTTGCATTGCTGCCATTTCTGCTCGAACACCTATGGACACATCTACTTGGTGTACGCCACCCCTATTCAAAGGTTGGGTTCCACTCTCCCAAATCAGTGATTTTTCAGCGAACTCTTCTAAGTATCGCCAGGCTTCCCCATCGTCTTTAGTCATAAATGTACCCTGACACATATTCTCAAGGCTTTGTTTCGTGCTAGGGTTACTGCCCTCATAGATGATTCGGCACAACTCCCATCTCGGGATGCCGTGATGAGGACATTGAACCATTAAATCCTTGAAACGTTCAAAGTACTTTGAAAATGGTTCGGTAGGGAGCTGGGCAAATTGGTTCAATTCACTACGAATTCGAGCCGTTCGTTGGACTGGGTAAAATTTCTTTAGGAATGCAGCGACGAATTCTTCCCAATTTGTGATGGAGTGTGCGGTGGTGTTATATAGCCACTTCTCGGCTATATCGCACAAGGTAAAAGGAAGAAGTCGTAGACGCATCGCATCCACAGAAAGTTGAGACGTACCCATCATAGCGCATACGTTTTCAAATTTGGTAATGAAAACGTAAGCGTCCTCGGTCTCGAGTCCGTGATACTTAGGTAGAAGGTTGATATACTGGGGCTTGATTTCAAAATTATCCCCGTTCGCTGGTGGTGTGGATAAGCAGGTCGAAAGAGGACCTCTAAGTGGATAGCATCTTTCCTGAAGAGAAATGTGTGGAGGATTCTGCGCACCAACGGACGGTGGCAGATTGGGGTTAAAGAAGTTTGATGGATTCGGATCCATCGGTGTGGGTGTGGTAGTAGGCAAAGAAAAGGTAAATGGAGAATTATCGACTTCGGAGTCGATAAAAGGTACGCGGACTAAACGGGCACTAGAATCCCGTGTCCAGCCTATCTTGTACTAAAAAAGAAAGGGTTAGTACAAGTGGCAGCGTTGGCTTATAATTAGGGGTAAAATGAATGCGGTGTTTGCTTTGAAAAGGGACGGATTTTGAAAAAAAAATGATGCGACAACCAAATGCAGCAACACAAACCCTAGAATCTAATGGTCACCTAGGTCCGGCTCTAGACCGCTCCTAACTGCCAAAAGACAAGTCGCGGGATCAATCCTTCACTGCCTCTTTGTCCCCCTGTGGCCGGATAAGTGCCAGGTAAGTGGGAAGGAACCACCACTACAGTGGACCTAATTAATAACCACTAGCCTTAGACACACTCGCCTTAGGCACCACAGAAAAACGCGGATAAGCAATGAATTACCCACGGCCCTCTCTTGTCCTAAATGAGCGCGACAGTCCTTAGAGTCATCTCTAGATTTCTTTTAGTTAATGGGGGTAAATGTGGATGCAAGTTTGGTGGTTTTCGGGGCCTAGGAAGGGTAATGAAATCCCCACCTAATTTGGATTTGGCCGTGCCCCTTAAATTCCGTATTTAATATGCTAAACAACCAAGGAAAACAAAATCACGCACAATTTTAATTTGCTTTTGCGGCGCAGCTATTGTTTGCAAAGAATCCTGCAGAAAAGATTAGTTGGAGCTAAAAAGGGAGAGAGGAGAGAGAGAGAAATCACCTACTGGAAAATTTTCCAGAGAACCCTCAAGATTGCGGCGCTTCCGCCGCACAAAGCCTGATTCTGCCGTCCTTCCGCGGTCCAACAGTGGGTTCACTGTACCAGATTTCAACAACTGCTTCCTTTTGCTATCTCCAGCTCTCTGGTATATCCCAAATAATTTTTCCACAACTCAGAATGCTCCAGATCACCTTGCAATCAATTCACAACACACGTATAAGAGTTTGTACGAATTTTGATTTCAAGAAATGAAACGTAATAATTCTTTCACTTCAAACTATAAAATGTAAACGAATTAGCGCGCGATCCCCGGCAACGGCGCCATTTTATTGTTATAATTTCTGTGATTGTAATAAATCGAATCAAATAGTCCCCGGCAACGGCGCCATTTTGATCTTATGATTTTCGTGGATGTGTTTATCGAATCAACTAGTAAAGAAATCACAACCAAAAATATTTGACCGCAATCAAACAACGGTGTCAGTTGAAGTTAATGAATGAGTGCGGATCGTCCTCAGGGATCTCGAGATTCGTTTTTTTACTTTTATTTGTTTGAAATGAAATGTTAAGCAACAATAAGAGAAAACACGATTCAATTGATTGATTTGTATTCGTGTGTCACTAATCTTTTCTAAAGAATCAAGAACTATAAACAACAAGAATCGGTTTCAATGGAATTTTCCAAACGACAATCCAAACTGATAAAGAGGCTCGTAGGAATCGATAGGATCTTTATATGTGATGTAGTCTACAATATTTCATATTCTTGTCCTTCGAAGAATTGATGCTAGATCAATGGTTATCGACGAGAATTAGGGTTTTCTTGATGAAATTAAAGTTTCATCTCTTAACCCTTACTCTTTCGAGGATACCATTTATATTCTAGCCTCTAGTAATTTCAAGAATCGATCGGATCACCCCAATCTCGAGCGATGTTGATCAAGAAAGCATCGAATCGAATTGGGTTGTCGATTCTTGAAATAGCTAGGGTTTACAATCTCGTAGGATTCAAGAATTGATTACAAATTTGCTACATCATCATACTAAAGATCTTCTCGACTCCTTAACGAGCGGAGTTTTACTCGCGCATCACCACATAGACAATATTCAAGAACAGTAAAGATAACATGATGCGGAATTTTAAAAGAAAGCAAGATTAACGAATTTCACCTTTTATTTATATCAACAATTCCGTTACAATCACTCAAGAACTACAAGAGGAGGAACTTGATCGTCGACTTGGCTTCGCTCGTCTCCGTGGATCGCGGATCGGCTTGGATCACTTGCCCGATTGAAGATCGGCTCGGCTCCCAAAAGGTTGAAGATTTCTCGCTTGATTTGGTACTCAAGATGTTGGATTTGGAGTGGAATTAGGGTTAGGGTTTCCTACAAGATTTCTCACTAATCTTGAGGAAGAAGAAGATGGAGAAAGAGAATGGCTAAACTAAAATGGGTTGAATCTATCACTCTCTAGGGTTTCATATCTTGTCTCTTCTCAAATGAGAGAGCCTAGGGTCCTATTTATAGAACTAGGTCTAGGTTTGAATTAGACTTTCCCTCCCAAAGTTTGTTGGGGTTTAGCTTAGGGTTTAAGCAAGGGTTTAGGAAAGTTCTAGAAAGATTAGGGTAGTTTGGGAATTTGCTGATCTGGTGAAAGTATGTGGAATCTTCTGGAAGTTTGTGTACATTTATGATCTGAGGGTACTGAAACAAGAGTTTTGGTGAAGTTTGAGGAGCTAAGTCCCTGGGTCAGCCGCGGATCCGCCGCATGAGGTGGGGTTTTGCCGCTCTTCCGCCGTGTCTTGGTGGCCTCGGGATTGGTGCTTTCTGCAGTTGCTTTGTACTCCTATTTGGGTTATTCTTTGATGTTCAGAATTGCAGTTTCCCTTCTATGTTGATACCAGATTTGCTTTCAATGAGTTTACGAGCAATTGTAATGGTCGAGCAATGAATTTATCGAGCAAGTATCTCTTTTCCTGCATAGACTTCAAAATAGGGGTTGCAAGATATAGAAAATATGCTATGTAATGCAATGCAGTTAATTTCCCTAGAATTTCCGGTTTAAAGGTCGAATACATGTAATTTGATATTTTGCGACCAATTAGCTAATATGTGAATTATGAATACCGTACTCTTCTATATGTATGCAGATGTTAAGGAAATTGCCTGCTAAAATATACAGTATTTTCGACTGATCAACGAGCTCTATCTTTCGCATTCGTCAATGATACCCTGTACAAGAGGTCATTTGATTCTTTGTGGCTGAGATGCTTAGGACCTGACGAAGTGAAGAGGGTCGTCCAAGAGGTTCACGACGGACTCTGCGGTTCCCACCAAGCAGGCCCTAAGATGAAGTTAAAGATAAAACGGATGGGCTACTATTGGCCCACAATGATGCAGGATTGTCTGGAATACGCAAGGCAATGTCATTCATGTCAAATTCATGGAGACTTCATCCATCAGCATCCCAATCCACTGCATCCAACAGTGGCTAGTTGGCCATTCGAAATGTGGGGAACTGACATAGTCGGCCCCATCGAACCAGCATCATCAAAGGGACATCGTTTCATCTTGGCGACGACTGATTATTTCTCCAAATGGGCAGAGGCGGTGCCGTTGAGGGAAGTAAAGACGGAGAACATTCTCCATTTCTTCAAAACGCATGTCATATACCGGTTCGGAAATCCGCGACGGATCATCTCCGATAATGGGCCAGCCTACCGAAGTCATAAAATTAGCCGCTTCGCACAGCAGCACAATATAGACTGGAGATATTCCTCAGTTTATAATCCGCGAGCCAACGGTCTAGCTGAAGCCTTCAATAAAACATTGACGAAAATCATAAAGAAAACAGTGTCCCGAAATAAGAAAGACTGGCATGAGAAACTGCAAGAAGCTCTTTGGGCGTATCGGACTACATTTAAAACTGCCACAAACACAACGCCGTACGCGTTGGTATTTGGGACAGAAGCAGTACTCCCTCTTGAAATAGAATTACCCTCTTTGCGAGTAGCAATTCACTACGAGCTGACGGATGAAGAAAATGCTCACCTCCGGCTTGAGGAGCTTGATGCCCTTGAAGAAACACGGCTCATAGCGCAACAAAATCTGGAAGCTTATAAAGCAAAGATGACACGCTCATACGAAAGATTGACCAGACCGAGGACATTCCGCCAAGGCGAACTCGTGTTAGTGGTCAAAAGGCCTATGATCCCCAATCGCGCCAAGCGAGGAAAATTCGAGCCAAACTATGAAGGCCCGTACATCATAGATAAAGTTTACCAGGGTGGGGCCTATCTACTCATCGACATGCACGGTGAAAGGCCTTTCAGGCCAATAAACGGTCGCTTCCTAAAAAGATACTACGCTTAATAAGCCACGGCCTAGGTCAATGATAGATGACGACGACTATGTCCGCTCGCTATCTGCCTACGCTCAAGCTTTATAAGCAGTAGCCAGTCTCCCAACAACGGACCGAAATGTCCTTAAACTAACAACGGACCGAAATGTCCTTAAACTAACAACGGACCGAAATGTCCTTAAACTAACGATGGACCGAAATGTCCTTAAACTAATAGCAGACCGAAACGTCTTTAAACTACTACCACAACATCCTTAGGCTGACGAGATTAAAAAAAAAACGGTAAGTCCATAAGCAAAATGGGCACGGATGAAAACCCGAAAGGGCTTCGTGAGTAAAAACAGCAGGACTACCGGCGAATGTTTGTGAAAACCCGAAAGGGCGCAACTTCGTTAAAGAACCCTTATGGAGTCCTCTCGACCCTGTAAGGAGAAACCACCCGCGTGAGATCCTTACGACTTACAAGGGAACAACACACTTAGGAATCCCCACGATTCCTAAGGAGAAAATACGCTTGCGAGATCCTCACGACTCGTAAGGAGAACTCTCTTATGGGACCCTCACAGCTCATAGGATTTGAAAGTCTTAAGTCACAGAGACCTAAACCTGTGCTTAAGCAAATCCCCACAAACTTCCAATATTGCCCTACAAGTGGCTCAATACTGACCCTTGTATACAATCCACGGGCGCGAATAAGCATTTCCCTAGCCGAATTTCATCCATGACTGGGAATACGTTCGCATGGTAAGCAACCCTTATAAATCCCCTCGATTTATGAGGAGAAAACCTTCTTGTAGGATCCTTACGACTTACATAAGAACAAGATGCTTAGGAACCCTCACGGTTCCTAAAGAGAAAATACACCTACAAGATCCTCACGACTTGTAGGGAGAAATACCTTCACGAGACCCTTACGGCTCATGAAGCCAAAAGTCTTAGGCGACAGGACCCTAACCCTGATCGCTAAGCTTCCTTTGTTCGACAATGACAGAGGCAAATGATGATTCGCTCCTGGCAATATCCCAGTTGCAGCGGTGCTGATGCCAAGATCGATGTCCAATTTCAGGTTTACGGCGAAAGCCAGTAGGCCGTACATGCATACGAAATAGCCGAAATGATAGGGCAACTTGCAATAAAAAGCAGCAAGTAAAATGTATGCATGCAAAATAGCCGAAATGATTGGGCAACTCGCAATAAAAAGCAGTGAGTGAAAATAAAATAAATAGCCGAAATGATGGGGCACCGCGAAAAATAGCCGAAATGATTGGGCAGTCGCGACCTTCGCGATATAAAAGCTGAAATGATAGAGCATCGCGGAGATAAAATAAAAAAAAATGATGATAAAAATTTGGCCCTACAGTTAAGATCACATCGATCCCCGTATACAATCCAAGGGCGTAAACAAAGAGGGAACCATACTTTCCCAACAGGCTCCGCCGGAAGATGAAGCCAAATCTCGACGGTTCAGTCCAACTCCGAAGAAACCAGTATCTTCAGCAGATTCCTCGACTCACGGATACAAACACTCCTTGACGAGAGCCTTCTGATCCGCGTCGACGCGCAGGGCCACCATCGCCTCCGTGGGAACCATCGACTCGTTTCAAACCCCAAGGACACAAATAATCCTTGGCGCTTGGGAAACAAATAATCCCTAGCAAAACTTCTCAACTCACGGATACAAACACTCCTTGACGAGAGCCTTCTGATTCGCGTCGACTCGCAGGGCCACCATCGCCTCCGTGGGAACCATCGACTCGTTTCAAACCCCAAGGGCACAAATAATCCTTGGCGCTCGGGAAACAAATAATCCCGGCAAATTTCTCAACTCACGGATACAAACACTCCTTGACGAGAGCCTTCTGATTCGCGTCGACTCGCAGGGCCACCATCGCCTCCGTGGGAACCATCGACTCGTTTCAAACCCCAAGGACACAAATAATCCTTGGCGCTCGGGAAACAAATAATCCCGGCAAATTCCTCGACTCACGGATACAAACACTCCTTGACGAGAGCCTTCTGATTCGCGTCGACTCGCAGGGCCACCATCGCCTCCGTGGGAACCATCGACTCGTTTCAAACCCCAAGGACACAAATAATCCTTGGCGCTCGGGAAACAAATAATCCCGGCAAATTCCTCGACTCACGGATACAAACACTCCTTGACGAGAGCCTTCTGATTCGCGTCGACTCGCAGGGCCACCATCGCCTCCGTGGGAACCATCGACTCGTTTCAAACCCCAAGGACACAAATAATCCTTCGCGCTCGGGAAACAAATAATCCCGGCAAATTCCTCGACTCATGGATACAAACACTCCTTGACGAGAGCCTCCTGATCCGCGTCGACCCGCAGAGCCACCAGTGCCTCCGTAGGAACCCTCGACTCACTTCGAACCCCAAGGAAACAAATAATCCTTGGCGCTTGGGAAACAAATAATCCCTCGCAAAACTTCTCAACTCACGGATACAAACACTCCGTGACGAGAGCTTCTTTGACTCACATCTCGGGCAGTAAGGATTCAAAAACTTGCTTCCTGAACAATGGGACCCTGCAAGTCAATCTTAAATGGTCTCTTGCATACTATTCACGGGTCTCACTCTCTGAAGTCGATTCTCGACAAAGAGGGAAACAACCGCTTACGAGCCTTCTCGACTCGTAAGAGGGCAATGGGACCCTGTAAGTCAATCCTAAATGGTCTTTTGCATACTATTCACGGGTCTCACTCTCTGAAATCGATTCTCGACAAAGAGGGAAACAACCACTTACGAATCCTCTCGGCTCGTAAGAGGGAAAATTCTCTTATAGGATCCTTACGACTTAGAAGAGAAAACTACACTTAGGAATCCTCACGATTCTTAAGGAGAAAATCCACCTGCGAGATCCTTTCGATCCGTAGGGAGAAAAGCCTCTATGAGACCCTCAAGGCTCATGGAGTTGAAAAGTCCTAGGCGGCAGACCTGAAACTGCGGCCTAAGCCATCGCTATATCTCGAAGAAATCAAGAAGCTTACTCTACTACCTGCTAATTGTGACGACATGCTGAAAAAGAGGAAAAGCAACAAAAAAAGCATATGATTTACACTTGATCGAGCATATGAGACGCATTCAGTCAGGTGAAAGATTCAGAGCAGAAGATAAGACAGGATAAGAAAGACAAAATTTTCATTAATATCGCCCAAAGTTCTTACAATCATAAAAGCGATAAATTAAAAAATGTTATTACAACGGAATAACCTCGAACCCAGGGCATGGATTGAGGAACTCGAAAGCTACCCTATCTATGACTTTCCAGGCCGCGCGGACCATCCTGGTATGCTTCCTTTCACGAGCACAAGCGTCAGGGTCCCCCCTGATGTCTTCCACCCTTCGATAAGCGGCGAGTATGGCGGACTGTTGAAAGACCTCATGCAGGAGATCGATAAGGCTGTCTCGTCGCCTCTTTGAGATAAAATTCAACAGGTACACCGAGTGCACCTTGTCCTCAGCAGCATCCAACGCCCTAAGCGGTACGCCGGAACAGAAGAGGGGAAGCGCCTCCCAGATGGCTCCCACTATAAGCTTGAGAAGAGAGGAACGCCGGGGAAGCAGTGGACCATTGTATGCGTCAAAGCGGCTCATGATTTCAGCACACTCCGCGTTTGTGAACTCTCGATTTTGAGAGCGGCCAAGTCGGCGGATGTCCCCGTAAGTGATGATCTCGTTAAGAGCATACATATGGGTGTCCATTGTTCCTGTAGAAGAAGATTGACAACAATCAGTAACCCTTGAAAGCTATGTTATATAATCTAAAAGGAACAAAGCTCCATTAATGAATCAAGAAATTACAAATCTTTTAGAGGGCAAAGCTCTATTCAAGGATTAAAACCCGCGAACAAAAGCTTAATGAAACCCCAATGGGGATCTCTTTAGATCAAAAGATCTGTGAGAGCAAAGCTCTTTGACTGAGATTAATTTGGATTAATTTGATTTACATTAAAATTTACCTAAAGTTTCCAATTTTGGAGTTGAGCAAAGCTCTGCTAGTGAAACCCCAATGGGGATCTCTTTAGATCAAAAGATCAGTGAGAGCAGGGCTCTCTGATTAAGACTAATTTAAGTTAATTTGATTTATATTAATTTTACTTAAAGTTTCTAACTTTGAAATTGAGCAAAACTCTGCTGTTTAAGATTAATTAAAGTTAATTTAATCTAAGATTCAATTTTACCTAAAGTTTTCTCCAAAAAACTTTGGAAAGAAGAGCAAAGCTCTAGAGTTCTTGAAGGCAAGAGCAAAGCTCTGAAGCTTTTGAAAATAAAAAACGGAAAGATGATAAGCATCTGTGGGGGACCAGAGGTCCTATTTATAGGCACCAAGTGCCTCTCCGACTTCCAAAAGTCGTCACGGCGGTTGGAATTTCGCCACCATTGCGCTCACGTTTGGGGACACGTAAGCGCAATGGTGCGGGGGGCATTTGTTTACCCCAATCGGAGCAAAGCTCCGATCAAATTCCGAGGTGGAAGATGAAACAACTCCCCAATCAGAAACAAAGCTTTGCTTTGAAAATTTAAACTTCAATAAAGGAAGCAACGCTTCAGTTGCTCAGGCACTGCGCTGCGCGACATGTGTCAGCGCATGCAGATGCGCTAGCGCAGCCGCGCTGCGCTGTGCGCTGTGCGACACGTGTCAGCGCAGATGCGCTAGCGCAGCCGCGCTGCGCTGTGCGCTGAGCGACACGTGTCAGCGCAGATGCGCTAGCGCAGAAGAAGGGGTTTAACACCAAAAGCAATTTATTCATGCAAAGTTACGTACACTTGATAATAACGAATTAAAATCATATGATGCACGAACACAACAAAGAACTAAAATAAAAGAACCCTTAACAGGCAATGAAATACTTGATTAAAAAGAAAAATGCTTATTCATTATTATTGATATTACATTTAAAAAAGATCACCGAATAAAGAATCAGAAAGACAAGGATTCGCAAAAAGAAGAAGAAGATTCCCCAGCTCCCTCTCTGTCTTCTCCACCACATCGAAGCGGCGATCCTCCCGAGGGGTGGCCATCCAACGGTCGACGCCACACTCCTGGGAAAAAGTGGCGATGACAACCCGACGAGCCCATATCTGGTTCAGCAAATGGAAGGAGCAGTCCTTCAGGGCTTTGGTGATCAAGTGCGCTTCGAGAAGGCCCTCGATCTTGTCCTCGGCGGCATCCAGCATTGCCGGGGACATCTCTGCTGGAGGAGGGGGAATGTCGGAGAGCACCGAGGCAAGGGCCATCCGAAGCCAAATGGAATTTGGAGGAAGAGGAGACCCCACACGAGTCAAAAGCTCATGCATTGCAGCGTCGCATTGCTCGTCCGAGAGAGAAGGGTCCACCAGGCGCGCAGCAAAACGGGGAACGATGTCCCGAATCGGAACCTCCCATGGTTGTCGGCGGGCATGAGGGCGGTTGCAAGCCATGATCGAAAAAGTTCTCTGAAGATGAGAGAATAAAAAGCTCGGCCCTGAACTATATATAGACCCAAACACAAAAGATTTTGTGCACAATGGAATTATTTCCAAGACCCGGGAAATCAAAATCTTGGAAATACAAGTTCGACTTGGAAAAGGGGTGATGAAAAGATATCTCAGGTGAAGCAACGCTTCAGATCCTCTGCGCTGGGCGCAACTTGCCACGTGTCTGGCGCAACGCGCCGAGCGCAGCGCCCAGAAAGCGCACCCAATCAGAGCAAAGCTCTGTTTAAACGAAGCAACGCTTCAACTGCACTGCACACTGCGCTGCGTGACACGTGTCAACGCAGTCAGCGCAGATGCGCTAGCGCACTTGCGCTGCGCTCTGCGCTGCGCGACACGTGTCAGCGCAGATGCGCTAGCGCACTTGCGCTGCGCTCTGCGCTGCGCGACACGTGTCATGCGCTGGGGCATCTGCGCCAAACTAAATTAAGATTTTTATGAAATCTTTTCTATTCTTTCCAGAACTAGAAGATTTTCTTCTGTCTTTGGATCAAAGATCCAGCGGTGGGAAAATTCCCAAAATCACTCAGGAAAGATCTTGTTAACAAATTCAACAGATTTGTGGTCACTATAAATAGGACCCTAAGCCTCAATCCAGAAAAAAGGGAACAATTTTCTCAAAAAATCAAGAACTCTTAGCAGAGAAAACTCTGAGAAGATCTCAAGAAAAAGGTAAAGAACCTTCATGAAGTAGAAGAAAGGCCTTCTAATAGATCATTCATCTAAAAATAAAATGGATGTTCTTTATATAAAAAGAAAACAGTGCTTTGCACTTCTGGTGAACCTTCGGTTCTCTAAAAAACAATAAAAAATAATAAAATAATAAAAGAATAGTGCTTTGCACTTTTAAGAACCTCTGGTTCTTTGAATAAAGAAAAATTTATTTTTCTTTGATCTAATTTAGACGAAGAAATTAAACAGTGCTTTGCACTTCCCTTCTTGAATCTAAAAGATTCTTAGTGCTTTGCACTTCAAAGTTGCGCCGTTGCGCTCTTAAGAGAGCGCCACGTGTCGGCTATAAAACCACTTGCGCTAAGCGCCCTTAAGATAGAGCTTTGCTCTCTGGAATTGGCGCAACTCGCTGAGAGCGCGCCACGTGTCAGCAGCGCAACAGCGCAGCGCAACAGCGCAGCGCACTGCGCTAGTGCGCTTGCGCTCATCAGAGCACGACACGTGTCATCACCATATGGACTTGCGCTCATTACTTAGCGCAAAGCGCAGATGCATTAAAAAGGGCCAAGCCCAATTAAGAGAAGGCCTAACAGGCTCAATAAAGCGCAAATGCATTGTTTTAAGGAATAGAGCCCAAACAAGAACAGATGCTTCGCATCATTTATAAATGGGCA
Source organism: Agapanthus africanus (assembly GCA_030015575.1). NCBI lineage: Eukaryota > Viridiplantae > Streptophyta > Magnoliopsida > Asparagales > Amaryllidaceae > Agapanthus > Agapanthus africanus. Next base: position 727,717,981 of record CM057339.1, read on the forward strand.
GAGCCCAAACAAAATATTCAGAATGCTATGCATTTTAAAAGGGGCAAAGCCCAAACAAGGTAGATACTTTGTGCCATCTACAAAGGGGCAGAGCCCAAAATAAATTGATACTCTGTATCTTTTGTGGGTAGAGCCTAAATAAAAAAATGCAATGCAAAAGCAAATAAAATGTTGAACTGGACTTAGCCCAATCGTAGCCATAAGTCCTTAAATTAAATAGACTGAGCAAAATGGCTCTCCTAAGTCAATCTACGTCCGGTTCGAGGGTACATCTCCGAACTCCTTTGACATCCATCGTTGTAATTCCTCAACGACGTCAAAGAGGTGACGGGTCCCAACGACCACACATCTATATGGACTGCGGGGTCCTTAAACTCGTGGACCGAGACGTCCTTAAAACTAATATCGGACCGGAACGTCCTTAAACTAATATCGGACCGAAACGTCCCTAAACTAATAATGGACCACCACGTCCCTAAAACTGGCGATGGACCACTACGTCCTTAAACTGGCGACGGACCGAAACGTCCTTAAACTAATAATGGACCACTACGTCCTTAAACTGGCGACGGACCGAAACATCCTTAAACTAATAATGGACCACTATGTCCTTAAACTGGCGACGGACCGAAACGTCCCTAAACTAATAATGGACCACCACGTCCCTAAAACTGGCGATGGACCGCCACGTCCTTAAATTAGCGCAATCGAGCCCGAACGCTCTTTTGCCGGATCTAAACGGTCCCGTCTAAGTTGACCTTAGCCCCAAATACGGTTAATGTGTCCTTAGATCTTTAAATAAACAATAAAACTCCGAATCGACTTTGGTGCAAGGGTACATCTCTGAACTCCTCTGACGCCTGTCGTTGTAATCCCTCAACGACGTCAGAGAGGTGACGAGTCCCGACGGCCAGATAATTAAATCAATCACTACGTCAGGTCGATCTTAGTCTAAAACAGGACTAACATATCCTCGACGAACGTTTAAGTTGATCTTAGCCGCAACGCGACTAATGTATCCTTAAACCAAAAAACACCAAACCCAAATCTAAGTAAATACGGATTTGGACTAATCCACGTCCTACGGGTGACGACATCACTCAGTCTCCGTATACAATCCACGGGCAACCACGAACAAAACAAACACACACGACACGAAGTGAAATTCTGGAGAAGGAGAAAGTTGTTACCGCGACGCGGTAGCGTAATTAACTGCAGGGGCTTGCGCCTGCAGGGAAGAGCGTCCCCACAATTAAAAACCCCTCACCCTGAGGGGGAATCTGACGAAGTCTGCTACATCGGCCGCATCCGTCTAAACCTTCGATACAAGGTGCCATAAATCAACTTGGTATCTTCGGAGAGATAGACGGATAAAACCAAATAGCATCTGCCTCGAACCTCAGGCACGGACGCGAAGTCCGGGCCGCCGTTCGGAGGGGAACAAACATACCAAACCCAATCAACACTTAATTTAGGAAAATGTTCATAACATTTTTCTATAATGTAAAGTTATATCCTTCTTTATCTAATAAAGAAACAGATATTATATTGCACATCATCGACGGTACGAAATAACAGTCGTTCAAAATCAATGTATTACCAGTTGACAATACTAGGTGATATTCGCCAACAGCTTCGGTAGCAACAATTGCTCCATTCGCTACTATGAGAGACATATCACCCTTTCCCAGTTTCCTACATTTCTTTAACCCTTGTAACAAATTACAAATGTAGGATCCTGATCCGGTATCTAATACCCAGGACGTAGAATAGACTGAGAAACAGTTCTCAATAACTAACACACCCGAAGAAGATGCATCAAAATGCTCTTTCTTCATTAGGGTTGTGTGGAAATCCTTGCATTCCCCTATCTCTTGTCCAGACTTATGACAGTTATTATAAGATAGAGCGGAACCAACGTTCACCAGCCATATATAATAAGCGGTTTCGGTCAATACATCCATGTTATTATCTTGATTAAGGAATGACATGGTCGCTACCTGGAGAGAGAGAGAGAAGAAAACACTTTAGTGTGCGCTCTTGCAAGATTAGATTGGTTATTATGTTATCTAATCAAAATGGCTACCACTATTTTTATCAAATCTTCCTTCAAATCCTAAAAGGTAAAATTAGCTACGATTAATTATATCCTACAAGTTCGCTAATCGGTCAGCCAGGCTGGTGTTGGTACTCCGAGAGAGTTTTCCCGTACTTTCGCATGGAACTAATTAAATAACCTCATTTCCACAGAGGCTATCACACCCCGCTTCCCGGTGTACGGCGAAGGGGACGCAACGAGGCCCTCTACGTATATACTCAGAAGTACATACGCTAAGCGTATCTAAGCATTATAAAAATAAATACACAAGAGACAAGATATAAAAAAGAACATAAACTTTTATTTATTAACATTCTTTTGTACAATGCATGAAAAGGAAATACAACTGAAATAAAAAGATGCATAAACAGTGGCATAACAGGAAATGAAAATACAGAAAAGAAAAGTGTACAATGAAACTAAAGTGTAGGGTCTTCGGCAAACTGCTCCAAGTCTTCTTGGGATGGCTCGATCTCCGCCGGGTCCAAACCACCTGACGACATTCAAAGAAGAAAGAAATAGAATGTCGTCAGCGAACAGATCGCTCGGTAAGTCCCAAAGATAGGGGAGAAATAGACAAAGAGTAGGAGAGAGAGTAGCTTTTAATATTGTATTGTATTATTGTAATGTTGTATTAACGCTGTTGTTTGTAGCTTAGTATAGAAGAATACCAGTGTATACGAGAGGGGTCTCTATATGCTAGAGACCAGGGCAAACGGAATATAGAGTACAAGGCTCCGTTAGAAGGCCCGGAACAACGGCAATTGGATTCATGTTAGTTGTCTTAAATCTGACCGTCTCGTGCCACTTTTAATATCTTCCGTACCAATCTACCCCTTAAACCCCGCGATATCTTATTTGTATTGTTATCTCGTAAATTGTACTGGTTGTATGATTGATTGACTGACTGACCGAAACCATGATATCAGGAAACGGTTATAACCATAGAGTCATGTAAATGGAATACTGAGAATCATGTAAAAGGAATATATCCATGGTTCGGTTCAGTCAAATTGTATAAATTGATAATTGTATTCATGGATTCATGTGTTCATTTTGAATTGGAAACTTGTAGATTATAGATTGACTTGAATCATATTCAAGTCAGATTAATCAGACTCAAATCCGAGTCAGACAATCAGGGATGTGAATCGAAGTCTTATAATTGCTAAGGTCCTTAGGGTAATTTATAAAACTTGAGGGGGTTTTATATAAAAATACTTTTATATACTTTTCAAAATACACCTAAAGTATTTATTGTTCGTCTTTAGGGTTGTAATGAGGGTGGATTTTATGTTGTGACATTTTTAGTGAAAATGTCATAGTTTTATAGATAAAGGTATTTAACTGTAATATTGATTTATTAGAAGTTCATGGTATTTTAGTGTAAAATATATTCTTGTGATTTTTAGAAAAAGGTGGAAAATTTATATTATAATAAAATAGGTATTTAAATAATAAATATACATATGTTTATACAAAAATAATTTTAATAAATATTTTATATTCCAAAAATCTCATTTTCTTAAGATGTCGTATTTTAAACCTTTCGAGACCGAATGCTTCTTGCGGAGGTCTGAATCTCGCACTACTAAGCCCGAGGGTGCACGATAAAACCGTACTATCCCTAACGGGTTCCCTAAAGATGGGTTATAGCGGCGCTTTGCAAAGATTGTAAAATACTAATCCTTTAGAAAACAGTTTTATAAAGTAAAAGGTATTTATATGCAAAGGTGTAAATTTTCCGTATTTTAGATTCTAGGGTTTCCTAAGCCAACTAGCCTATTTCTAAATGGTCTAAACTACAAGTCGTTAGAAGCCTCAAATCGCCTCTTCACCGTCAATTGTGGCCAGGTAGGTACAAGTGAGGAAGGAGAGATCCGCTCACAAATCATGAGACGGGCCTTTTAAAGTTACCTAAGCTCACTTGCGTAGCCTAGACAACACAAAGTCAGGTTTGGATAAACGATAGATGTCCACAACTTATCGTATTTCCTAATGAGAGGTATTTTTTTAAAACTGTATCAAATCTAAAACTTTTAAGAATGGTTTTATTAAGAATATGGTATTTAAATGAAAGTTTTGTTTTATCGTATTCTAAGTTCTTTGATGATTTCGTTTAGGTTTGTATTTGCGTGTGTCTGGAGGTAGGTCATTACCTCGTGCTCTACTTTAAATGTATAGCAAAGTTTAGGGGTTAAAGGTGTTGGAGATAGTGCCCTCAGAGTCAATTATTGGATCACAGGCACGTGATTGCAATGATTGAGGGAGGACCTATCCCGGTAGGACAGTCTTACTCGAGATGATAGTATGCTATCTGGTTTACCTTTATCATCGTGTACTGCTTTAGGTGACATGACAACTCACTATTGCACGTTGATAGAGCCCCTAGGATTCTTACTTGACTACCGGCAGAATGAGGGCGTTCATATACGTGGGAGCTGGTAGTCTATAAGCACATCCTTAAAAGGTCCCTAGTCATGGGAGTTTCGAGACAGGGCATCGATACTCCAGAGTAGACTAGTGTATACAGTCGAGACCCCGACGAGGGGCGGTGGACGGTCTCACAAGCCACTGGTGTCAGTTGGTTCACCTAAGATGTATACAGGTGCTCATTGGGTTATGAGTACACCGGACAGGACTCGCCGGGAACATGCTAGTTGGTCTTATACCTGACGTCAGATAGCAGTTCCCAGGTGACATGTGTACAGGTTAGTTCATCGACCTGGGGATTGTCATTTGTCTCGTGTGAGTTCCCACTGTGCTTTGATTACTACCCTACCAAGGCTCAAAGCAGTCGTGCAAACAGGTATTAGTTGGGTACAGTCCCGAGCCACATGGAGGCAGTGAGCGAATCTTCAGGGGTTCGTCTCTCCCGGTATTGAGGGTGAGGTCGCGCTGTGTTTAGGAGAGCCATTACACGAAGTCCTTGGCTAAGGCAGGAGATTTACTGGTAGGTATTCCAGTAGTATCTCAGGGTGTTCTGGGCTACACTCCGACACGAATTGTACCGCTTTTGGGGGTCTGACTTTTACCAACCCCCTAGGCCCGACATGCGATGCTCATAGACGAACGGACCGGACTGTACGGATATTGTCACTGACAGGCTCAGTAGGGTGTCAGGATGAGTTCGCTCATCGACGTCTCTATTGGTCAATAGCTGGTGGCCCGTCACGTATTGGCTTATACCTCTGACGTGCTAGTGGTTAAATCCACAGCCATAGTATTGACGAGTCTTTAGAGTCCACCACACTTTCAGTTACTCAAGCTTTCGGGCGAAACGCTGTAGAGACCATATGGAGATATGGCAGGGTTCGATCAGATACGTGCGGTATTACACGGATCGTGATCGGACGGATTTTACTAGCCGGCTTTGGCTTAAGCCGGATCCTAGTATTAGATAGTGTAGTTTTGTCTCTTTGCATTTGTATCCGGACGGAATACAGATGCGGGTGTGTATGCACAGTATGGGGGTTTTCCTGTAATTTATTACGGGACCAGTTTTCTGGAGTTTCCAGTTTGCATTCCGTTCCGGCCGGTTTTTCTTTGTTCTTTCCCGGCCGGACTTTTTCGATGGAGGGGGTTATTTGCAAGTTTGCAAATAACACTTTGTGGAGGGGTTTCTTGCAAATGTATTGATTATGATGGCATCTTTTCTTTTCCACCATCATTTGATTCTCTTTACATCACTTGATTTGTATTAATGAGATTAGAAAGGATTTGAGGTTGATTTGAGTTTGTTATGATGATGTTTGGTTATGGTCACCATTCTTCTTCTCCTACACTCACCTCCCTTCTTGTTATGTTTTCATATTCATTCCTCCACCATATTCTTCTCACTTGATGGAAGAGGTTGGCCATGGTTGAGAAAAAGAAAATGAGAGAGTTTCATTCTTGAGAGTGTGGCATTCTTGATCTCATTTTCATGCTAGAAAAATGCAAGCACCATTTTTCTTATCTTGATTCCTCCATCATCTTCAAATGGCAACAAAACCCCAAATGAGATATAGTCTCTACACTACACATTCTACAGCAAATCTTGGACGCGTCGGCCAGCCAACTTCGCGCCCGAGTTGCCTCGGCATTGAGGTGGGAGCCCGTAAAAGATGCAGGCGATGTGGTGCCCTTCCGGCGAAGAGGCAACGACATGGAGACAGGACCTTCCGCGAGAGATCGGGACGATGGCGAGAAGACCGGAGGACTCGGATCATTCGGTATATCTCTTCCCCTTCTTGTAGTTAGCTTAGACTTGTTAATGGTTCGATCCGGGTGTTTAGTGCGTGGTGGTGCCGGTTTGCTAAGTTCGCAAAATTAAAGTTTATCACCGCTTCCGCATTCCGGCGTCGGATTGACGGCCGGGGCGCCGCCGTGCACTTACAGTGGTATCAGAGACTCGCCATTAACTTCGTCTAGCTTTGTTTGATGTGTTTGCATTTCCGATCGACCAAAATTCCAAAAAACCACTTTTTTCTTCACATCAGTTTTCTGTCGATTTTTTCCTGGCTCCAAAATTTTTTCAGGTTGTAAAAAATTGATGTACTGGAAATTCGAAGACTTCTGTAAAAATTCGACGCAGTGAGTCGATCACTGAAGCGCGGAACCACGGCCAAACCCCCCCTTGGGCCGCGGTTCCGCCGCACATTGGTGTCCTCACTGTGTCTAATTTCTCCAGTGGGCTTATGGGCTGAAAATAGGGGTTTTGGAATATTAAAATTGGGCCCAGAATTTCTGTGAGTGCTACAGTATTGCTTGGGGGCCCACTTGTTAATTTTTGATCGATCGGATATTTTAAACACATTTTTCACAGTATTTACATTATATCTGCGACCGTGAATGTCACTTGATCGGTAAATCCAGTCTAACTGCTATAGCCCGGTTAGACGGATTTGCGAACGTGACTTTCACGTTGATGTTCTGTGTATTGCTGTGATGTTGCGGATCGGTCGTAGGGGATAGCCTGGATGCAATGTTAGTACAGTTCTGTTTTATATGTACATTTGATATTGCGGGGCGAGCGTCCGACATGTGGACTGCCGTCACTGCCTGATTGTATTATTATTTTGGGGCATGACCAGGTTGCGGTCGATGTACCCGGTGTATGTATATTTTACTTTTTGTACTTGGATTACCCCGCGGAGGGGTGCACGGATAGCCGGGTTCTGGAGGGCAACAAGCCCGCATCTCATGGCATTGGGACAGAGGGGGCTTCACTCTAGGATTGGCGGGCTATTCGCCGCACTCGTAGGGGGCACAGGTTGACCCAGGAGGGGTGCCCAAGTTGCTGGATTCCGTGAAGTGCTGGGTGGTCCATTCACGGAGCTGAAGGGGGCTTCCTCGCTTCAGGTTTTGGCGGGTAACTTGTCGCGCCCGTAGGGGTCTAGGATTTCATTGCACAGGCTATCCACACGACCAGGGGAACGTCGGGTTTCAGTAGTGGCTCTGTGAAACCCGGGGATCCCAGATATCTGTATTGTTCTGTGATGCTGTACATTTCTGTGATGTTGCATTTTATCACGCCTTGAGCGAAATATAATATATTGGTATATATATTAGTAGATGTTGTATATGTTTTACATCCGCGCTAGTCCAGTCCCCGCTCTGCCGTTAGTTAGCTAACCTAACGGGTGATGACGGGACCCAGTGGCGAATGCGGATGGCATATACGTACGTCAGTATATTTTCGTTCTTTATGGTGTGATCAATTGATGGGACTGCACTGATTCGGATCAATGCAAGTTAAAACAAACCTATTCTGATGTTGTTGGAACACTTTTCAAAAAGCTGTTATTGCAAGGACGTTCTCTTTTGTTTTGCATCGTGGTATTCATTTGGAATATCCTGCTCCTCAGTCGACGAGGCAAGGGCCGAGATCCCTTCACCGGGAGTGACCCCTTGGACAGAAATTTGCGTCAGGGCATTAACTTCACTATAGCCGATTACTTTTGCTTTGCACCGTGGTATTCAGATGGAATATCCTGCACGTCATTCTACGGGGAAAGAGCCGAGATCCCTTCACCGGGAGTGACCTCTTTAGCAAAGGTTTTCGTCACTATATTTTTAAAAGCTATCAGTTCCTTCAACGATATCAAGTTCATTACGTTAAAGGTTTTCGCTAGAAACCATTCGTAGCCCTCCATCATTTCGGTTAAATATTCGGCAGTATTCAAGCTATGTATTTTGACCTCACGCCAAGGCATAGTGATTGGTAGCTGCCGGATATTTATCTGTAGCATAGATAGATGTGTTGGTTTGGGACAGTCGTACTACTATTTTGGCCTACGTCAAGGGTATGTACGGGTGGGTTCAAATTAACCTGGATAATGATGGGTAGAACTTGACATGTGACTTATGATATTTTGACCTCACGCCAAGGTCATAAGAGCATGGGGTAAAAATCACATCGGGAGTTTCAAAAGTACTGAAACTTGCCAGATATGCGCATACCTTCTGGAGTGTGACACCGTGAGCGGATTCCGTCACGTTATCATGCAATGATAGTTGGATCCCGATTCCCACTGATGAGTTGGTTTACTCCTCGGGTGACCCCGACTAATTCTTCTTTCAGGTTTGGAGGAGAATTTGAGGTACAGTGGGAGGTTTCCTGATTAGAAAAAGTGATAACCATTCTGATCTAGGTTAGAGTGCACGCTGAGTGTTTCTTTTCTCTCTCTCTTTGGCAGCGACCATTGACCCGACCCTAGACTATGACTCAGTGACCAAGTTGACCGAACCTACTTAACACTGGCTTTTGGATTGTCAGAGTTGCAAACCTCATTGCCACTCCTACTTTTACCCTTTTCTCCAGGACACCCCGTATTACTACGAACGTCCACTTCCATTGGACAAAACCATCGTATGGTTATATACGAACTCAAAGGAATTCGAGGATGGTTTCCGGTTCTGGAGAAAACGGATAGGATTATTCAGTTGTCTTTTCTTTTCACCTTCTCTCAGGTTGAGAGTACTCCTTGGTTTAGGAGTAGTACACCTATTACGCAAATTGGATAGTCTTCTTCCAAACCATAGGCTGGTGCCGACCGGTAGGGAATGAAGAAAACCAGTTAGCCTAAACGGTGTACAGAAGGTATTGAGTTCAGACAAAGCAAGGGATTAGTAAGAGGGCAAAGTAAATTGCGACTGCTATTCACGACCAAACCAAGTATTTCTTCGCCAATCCTAAATCACCTTTGTATTTCTCTAGGACACTCCGTATCACTACGAAGATCCCAAGTTTATTGGATAATCCATCGTATGGTTATATACGAACTCGAAAGGAACTTGTTCCAGTTCGGGGATGGATCCTGGTTCAGGAGAAATAGGAATAAAGTACATTCTGATGTCTTATATCTTCACCTTCTCTCGCGTTGCGAGTGCTCCTAGGATTAGGACAGTACACCCATTATTCTTATTGGATAGTCTTCTTACAAACCATAGGCTGGTGCCGAACGGTAGGGAAGGAAGAAAACCATTTGGCCTAAAGGGGTGTACAGAAGGTAATGACTAAAGACATATAAAGAGATTTGGAGAGGTGGCAAAGAATTATACGGTTATAGTTGTGAATCTGGATAATGGAAGAGGCATTACTAGGAATACCAGGATACCCCATCGAAACATTTCAATGTTTCAGTTTCACTGTGTACTGTTAAAAGAAAACTGATTTCCCGATTAGATACTTACTCCAGGGTATGTATTTACCAGGTATGATTCTCACATCTGTATGGTTTTACAGATGATGAGTGGGAGTAAGTTATTGGGAATAGGGTGATCATCCTCATTATATCGGGATTCGATGTAATCGGTGATATTTGAGGAAATCACCTGGGCTGTTTGCCGGTCGGCAAATATTTGGTTTTGAATATCCGCTGTTGTGCACCAATTTCAAATTGATATATCTGTACGTCTATTTTCATAGAGTGAGATATACCTTTTGATATTATGTCGATGACATTTACCTATATCAGTGGATGGTTAGGTATGGAGCATTAAACAGCGGTGTAATTCTTCTTAACCATAAGTACAGTTTTCAACCTACGACACACAGTGAATGAGTTATCAGACTCAAGGGACTTATACAGAGTATTGTATGTTGTCCAGGGTCCATCAGGACAGAGGGGTTGGTCCTCGTACTATATTCAGTTTACTTATGACTTCTCTAGTTTTTAGACAGGTGTTTCGTGGAAACACAGGGTCCGAATTTTGAGAAGTTATAGGTATTTGAATAAAGTAGAGAACCAGATATTGCAAGTATCGGGATTCTTCAAGGTGATCGAAGATGTAGATACTTGTGTATGGTATTCAGTTGATAGTAATGGTTAAGAGAACTTGCTTCTCTTTCAGGTTACTCATAATTGGAAGTACTCCTAAGTTGAGTAACGCTGATCGTCCTCCTTCCATTTACTTGACATGCACTGGAGACAGCTGCATGATTTGAATCTGGTTCAATTAAATCAGTGCCTCTGGTTCTATATTGGATATAGAACAGTTCATATCTTAACGTTGTTAAGGTACGGGGAGTTGTCCGGCTTATGATTAAAACCAGACACTGGACAACTCAAGGCACGTTTCTGTAATGACTGTTTGTGGGTTGACCCAGGCTATGACGAGGGTTGACTTTCTACCATCTGGTAGATCAATAGAAATATTGTTCTAGACTCGCCACAGTTTTATTAAAAATGGATTTTTTCAAAAACAGCAGTGGGAGTATGGTAGAACTGGAAGTGATTCCAGAACCGCAAACGATTACTGAAGATTTGATAAGGAACCTAAAGATTCAATCTGTTTTGACATTCCATTGGCCACTCTGCAGATACGGTGGGTAACTTCAGGCACCCGAGAGGTACTCCGGTATGCTCAAAGACGGTGGCAGGGAGGTTCTTGTTTACCCCACTTGCCATTGCTGTTGTTCCAGACTGCGAGACCCGGCAGGAGGATGAGTATAGCGTCGTTCTAAACTTGCTTTAGAAGTGTACGTGTATATGACTCTGCCAGAGGGTTGTCGTAGTCAGTGGGAGCGGCGGAAGCATTGGTGGACAGGTAGCTTATGTCTATTTATAGACTAAAGCAGATATAGCGGAGATAGATCATCTATTTCTGATGTGACGGTCATAGGTTTGACGTCATCAGAATAGGGGATGGATCTGTTGAGAAGGTAGTAGGGTGTGATGTCATGGTATTTGGATGACATACACAGAGTAGGAAGTGATATTCCTATACTACGGTCGGTTATACTTTGGTCGTCACACAGTAGTTTCTCCGCGCAGGACTTGGACATTATATCAGACATTCTGGTTACTAGATCTATGGTTTTAGATCTAGATTTGGGTGGTTTCCCAATCTGGGTACTTTGACCGCATTCTATGAGTATTTAGAATGGACGACTCCTGGCACGGTAGTGTACCTGCAGGTAATGGAGTCACCCTCTCTAAAGGTGTCTTACAGACTAATGGGGAGAAGGATATGCATGATTGGCAGATCACTTGCTTAGGCAATTGAGTCAATCATGAGATGTCAAGTACCACACCAGATGTTGTTCTTGCACTAGATGCAATAAGTTGACATTGATCCAATCCTGGAGAAACAGTCGGAAGCAGTTTTAGAACATAAGTGGCTGTTCTAGGGATATGATAACGACAGCCTCATTAAGGGAGACAGTTATCATTCCAGGCTTCCAAGGTGACCTGGACGACAGGGAGGTTGTCAGAGTTATAGTTTTTCCCTCCGACGAGGGGCAGTATCTTGGACAGATGGTCCAAGGCAATACTGAGGGAGGCATGGCGCAGGATACTGATTAAGTTCAGTTGACGATACAGTCTAAGAAGTTTGGATTTGGAGTTCATTTATGAGCTAGGTCCCATCAGACATCCAGACATTCTAAGACAGGTATTGCTCATTTTGGGAGATAGCTTTCTCCGCGAACTTGAGATAGAGAGAGACATAGAAAGAAACACCAGAGCGGATCCACTCACTGAGGCTATTCCTCGAACGCAATAGTTTCGCAAACGAGTTTTGTGAGACTGACAAGTAGAGGAAGTGGGTGTTCGGTATCACACGAGCTGTGAGTATGCGACATCGCAATAATTAGCCTTGAGTGCAAGTGGGAGATTGTTGGAGATAGTGCCCTCAGAGTCAATTATTGGATCATAGGCACGTGATTGCAATGATTGAGGGAGGACCTATCCCGGTAGGACAGTCTTATTCAAGATGATAGTATGCTATCTGGTTTATCTTTATCATCGTGTACTGCTTTAGGTGACCTTACGAGTCGCTATTGCACGTTGATAGAGCCCCTAGGATTCTTGCTTGACTACCAGCAGTATGAGGGCGATCATATACGTGGGAGATGGGGTCTATAAGCACATCCTTAAAAGGTCCCTAGTCGTGGGAGTTTCGAGACAGGGCATCGATACTCCAGAGTAGACTAGTGTATACAGTCGAGACCCCGACGAGGGGCGGTGGCCGGTCTCACAAGCCAATGGTGTCAGTTGGTTCACCTAAGATGTATACAGGTGCTCATTGGGTTATGAGTAAACCGGACAGGACTTGCCGGGAACATGCTAGTTGGTCTTATACCTGACGTCAGATAGCAGTTCCCAGGTGACATGTGTACAGGTTAGTTCATCGACCTGGGGATCGTCATTTGTCTCGTGTGAGTTCCCACTGTGCTTTGATTACTACCCTACCACGGCTCAAAGGAGTCGTGCAAACAGGTTTTAGTTGGGTACAGTCCCGAGCCACATGGAGGCAGTGAGCGGATCTTCAGGGGTTCGTCTCTCCCGGTATTGGGGGTGAGGTCGCGCTGTGTCTAGGAGAGCCATTACACGAAGTCCTTGGCCAAGGCAGGAGATTTACTGGTAGGTATTCCAGTAGTATCTCAGGGTGTTCTGGGCTACACTCCGACACGACTTGTACCGCTTTTGGGGGTCTGACTTTTACCAACCCCCTAGGCCCAACATGCGATGCTCATAGACGAACGGACCGGACTGTACGGATATTGTCACTGACAGGCTCAGTAGGGTGTCAGGATGAGTTCGCTCATCGACGTCCCTTTTGGTCAATAGCTGGTGGCCCGTCACGTATTGGCTTATACCTCTGACGTGCTAGTGGTTAAATCCACAGCCATAGTATTGACGAGTCTTTAGAGTCCACCACACTTTCAGTTACTCAAGCTTTCGGGCGAAACGCTGTAGAGACCATATGGAGATATGGCAGGGTTCGATCAGATACGTGCGGTATTACACGGATCGTGATCGGACGGATTTTACTAGCCGGCTTTGGCTTAAGCCGGATCCTAGTATTAGATAGTGTAGTTTTGTCTCTTTGCATTTGTATCCGGACGGAATACAGATGTGGGTGTGTATGCACAGTATGGGGGTTTTCCTGTAATTTATTACGGGACCAGTTTTCTGGAGTTGCCAGTTTGCATTCCGTTCCGGCCGGTTTTCCTTTGTTCTTTCCCGGCCGGACTTTTCCGATGGAGGGGGTTATTTGCAAGTTTGCAAATAACACTTTGTGGAGGGGTTTCTTGCAAATGTATTGATTATGATGGCATCTTTTCTTTTCCACCATCATTTGATTCTCTTTACATCACTTGATTTGTATTAATGAGATTAGAAAGGATTTGAGGTTGATTTGAGTTTGTTATGATGATGTTTGGTTATGGTCACCATTCTTCTTCTCCTACACTCACCTCCCTTCTTGTTATGTTTTCATATTCATTCCTCCACCATATTCTTCTCACTTGATGGAAGAGGTCGGCCATGGTTAAGAGAAAGAAAATGAGAAAGTTTCATTCTTGAGAGTGTGGCATTCTTGATCTCATTTTCATGCTAGAAAAATGCAAGCACCATTTTTTTTATCTTGATTCCTCCATCATCTTCAAATGGAAACAAAACCCCAAATGAGATATAGCCTCTACACTACACATTCTACAGCAAATCTTGGACGCGTCGGCCAGCCAACTTCGTGCCCGAGTTGCCTCGGCATTGAGGTGGAAGCCCGTAAAAGATGCAGGCGATGTGGTGCCCTTCCGGCGAAGAGGCGACGACATGGAGACAGGACCTTTCGCGAGAGATCGGGACGATGGCGAGAAGACCGGAGGACTCGGATCATTCGGTATATCTCTTCCCCTTCTTGTAGTTAGCTTAGACTTGTTAATGGTTCGATCCGGGTGTTTAGTGCGCGGTGGTGCCGGTTTGCTAAGTTCGCAAAATTAAAGTTTATCACCGCTTCCGCATTCCGGCGTCGGATTGACGGCCGGGGCGCCGCCGTGCACTTACAAAAGGTGAAATTGAAACATGATGGTATTAAGATGAAAAATACGATAGATTGGAAAGGTTATCATTTCATGTGAGAAAACGTGTTCAATCTATTCGTTGAATGTTTAATAGTCAACATAGGGATGTTTAAGCATGATTGAATTGATTAGAAGTGAAATTTTATAGAAGGCCGAGTCGGAAATCGGATTTGTTCCGATTCCGTCGGGTTTCGTAATTTCGTATTTTAGAGAAATAGAAAGAAGGAAAGAATGGGACTTACGGGTTTCGATCTATACTAAGAGGTGTAGGGGAACTAAAGGAGTTGTTGAGGCGTTGCTCTTCGCCGGTTGTTTCTAAAAACGTCGTCGGAATTCCCGCAGGAATTTCATCGGAGCTTCACCGCGAACTTGTTTTCAACTTACACACTTCTTGTAAAATTTTGAGAGAGTGAGCCTAGGATTTTGGGATGAGAGGATGGAGGGTAGGGGTGTAGTTATAGGGTAGACTAAGGTAGGGTAGGTGAAAGGTTTTAAAATAAAAATGTGATAAAAAGTAATAAAAATGTATTAAAAGTGGAGTAATTGGGGTTTTAAATAGCTCTGGAAGTGGTCTGAGGCTGAAATTTTTCAGGTGCATAGGGAATATGAAAAGACACAACTTTCATGTTGGGGCCGTCGCCGGAATCGGCCGACTCGGGGGTGACTCGGTCGTGACTCGGTCGAAGCACTGAGTCGGCCGAGTCGAGGCCGAGTTGGCCGATTCCCGGCCGAGTCCGGCGGCCAGGATCCCCACCGACGGTTCATCTAACTCCTGGAAGTGTTATATCTTTGGGTGTAGTGGGATTTTTGTGAGATATGCACGTGTAAACTCTTGGTATTCTAAAGGTTTTAAAAAAATTCAATATTAAAAATAATGTGGGGTATGGGATTTGAACTCTGGTGGCTTGGTTCAGCAGTGCAAGGAGTTACCAAAGAGCTACAAGCTCCTTCTTGTAATTATGGTATAAAAATAATTACTTAAAGTGGTAACAACAACATTAAATACCCCAAGTATACTTTAATTTTAAAGCAATTTTATGTACACTAAAAATGGAGTTGTTACATTCTTTTAACTTGTAATTAAAAAGCAAAATAATTACTTATAACTTGTGCTCATGCTAAAATACTCCTTTATGGATTTTTGAAAAAAAATATTTGAAAAAATTTGTATAGGAAAATTAGGGTTGTTACATTCTACCCTCCATATAAAAATTTCGTTCTCGAAATTTATAAAACGAAAGTGTAACAAATTCAAGAAAAGTTTGATGACTGAAGTGCTGATAATGTATGAAAAAAAATAACAAGGTGGTGCAAGGGTTTTAAAAATGTGAAAAATGTGTGAAGAAATGAAAGAATGCGAAGGTTTTGGTAAGATTGTAAAAGAGGTGAGGGAATTTTGGGTTAGGACGGATTCAAAGTATATGATTCAAAGAATATGAAATGATAAGATTCAAGGAACAAGATTGTAAACAATATTTTAGTTGCTGGTTCTTGTGTTTTATTGCTTAGGTTGTTCACGCAGGACAGAACTGCATGATAGAGTTTCATACAGCTCTGACCTGTATGGGCTACCAACAAAACCTGTCACGTCCCGCTTCCTGGTGTACGGCGCAGAGGACGCGACAAGGCCCGCTACGTATATACTCAGAAGTACATACGCTAAGCCTATCTAAGCAATATAAAAATAAATACACAAGAGACAAGATATAAAAAAGAACACCAACTTTTATTTATTAACATTCTTTTGTACAATGCATGAAAAGGAAATACAACTGAAATAAAAAGATGCATAAACTGTGGCATAACAAGAAATGAAAATACAGAAAAGAAAAGTGTACAATGAAACTAAAGTGCAGAGTCTTCGGCAAACTGCTCCAAGTCTTCTTGGGATGGCTCGATCTCCGCCGGGTCCAAACCACCTGACGACATTCAAAAAAGAAAGAAATAGAATGTCGTCAGCGAACAGGTCACTCGTTAAGTCCCAAAGATAGGGGAGAAATAGACAAAGAGTAAGTGAGAGAGAGTAGCTTTTAATGTTGTGTTGTATTGTTGTAATGTTGTATTAACGTTGTTGTTTGTAGCTTGGTATAGAAGAATGCCAGTGTATACGAGAGGGGTCTCTATATGCTAGAGACCAGGGCAAACGGAATATAGAGTACAAGGCTCCGTTAGAAGGCCCGGAACAACGGCAATTGGATTCATGTTAGGTGTATTAAATCTGACCGTTTCGTGCCACTTTTAATATCTTCCGTACCAATCTACCCCTTAAACCCCGCGATGTCTTATTTGTATTGTTATCTCGTAAATTGTACTAGTTGTATGATTGATTGACTGACTGACCGAAACCATGATATCAGGAAACGGTTATAACCGTAGAGTCATGTAAATGGAATACTGAGAATCATGTAAAAGGAATATATATCCATGGTTCGGTTCAGTCAAATTGTATAAATTAATAATTGTATTCATGGATTCATGTGTTCATTTTGAATTGGAAACTTGTAGATTATAGATTGACTTGAATCATATTCATGTCAGATTAATCAGACTCAAACCCGAGTCAGACAATCAGGGATGTGAATCGAAGTCTTATAATTGCTAGGGTCCTTAGGATAATTTATAAAACTTGAGGAGGTTTTATGTAAAAATACTTTTATATACTTTTCAAAATACTCCTCAAGTATTTAGTGTTCGTCTTTAGAGTTGTAATGAGGGTGGATTTTATGTTGTGACATTTCTAGTGAAAATGTCCTAGTTTTATAGATAAAGGTATTTATCTGTAATATTGATTTATCGGAAGTTCATGGTATTTTAGTGTAAAATATATTCTTGTGATTTTTAGAAAAAGGTGTAAAATTTATATAATAATAAAATAGTATTTAAATGATAAATATACATATGTTTATACAAAAATAATTTTAATAAATATTTTATATTTCAAAAATCTCATTTTCTTAATATGTCGTATTTTAAACCTTTCGAGACCGAATGCTCCTTGCGGAAGTCTAAATCTCGCACTACTAAGCCCGAGGGTGCACGATAAACCGTACTATCCTTAATGGGTTCCCCAAAGATTGGTTGTAGCGACGCTTTGCAAAGATTGTAAAATACCAATCCTTTAGAAAACGGTTTTATAAAGTAAAAGGTATTTATTTGCAAAGGTGTAAATTTTCCGTATTTTAGATTCTAGGGTTTTCTAAGCCAACTAGCCTATTTATAAATGGTCTAAACGACAAGTCGTTAGAAGCCTCAAATCGCATCTTCACTGCCAATTGTGGCCAGGTAAGTACAAGTGAGGAAGGAGGGATCCGCTCACGAATTGTGAGACGGGCCTTTTAAAGTTACCTAAGCTCACTTGCCTAGCCTAGACACCACAAAGTCAGGTTTAGATAAACGATCGATGTCCACAATTTATCGTATTTCCTAATGAGAGGTATTTGTTTAAAAGCGTATTAAATCTAAAACTTTTAAGAATGATTTTATTAAGAATATGGAATTTAAATGAAAGTTTTGTTTTATCGTATTCTAAATTCTTTGATGATTTCGTTTAGGTTTGTATTTGAATGTATGTGGAGGTAGGTCCTTACCTCGTGCTCTACTTTAAATGTACCGCAAAGTTTAGGGGTTAAATGTGAAATCGAAACATGATGGTATTAAGGTGAAAAATACGATAGATTGGAAAGGTTATCATTTCATGTGAGAAAACTTGTTCAAATTATTCGTTGAATGTTTAATAGTCAACATAGAGATGTTTAAGCATGATTGAATTGATTAGAAGTGAAATTTTATAGAAGGCAGAGTCGGAAATCGGATTTGTTCCGATTCCGTCGGGTTTCGTAATTTCGTATTTTAGAGAAATAGAAAGAAGGAAAGAATGGGACTTACGGGTTTCGATCTATACTAAGGTGTGTAGTGGAACTAAAGGAGTTGTCGAGGCGTTGCTTCTTCGCCGGTTGTTTCTAAAAACGTCGCCGGAATTCCCACTGGAATTTCATCGGAGCTTCGCCGCGAACTTGTTTTCAACGTACACACTTCTTGGAAAATTTTGAGAGAGTGAGCCTAGGATTTTGGGATAAGAGGGTAGGGGGTGTATTTATAGGGTAGACTAGGGTAGGGTAGGTGAAAAGTTTTAAAATAAAAATGTGATAAAATGTAATAAAAATGTATTAAAAGTGGAGTAATTGGGGTTTTAAATAGCTCTGGAAGTGGTCCGAGGCTGAAATTTTTCAGGTGCATAGGGAATATGAAAAGACACAATTTTCATGTTGGGGCCGTCGCCGGAATCGGCCGACTCGGGGGTGACTCGGCCGTGACTCGGTCGAAGCACTCAGTCGGCCGAGTCAAGGCCGAGTTGGCCGATTCCCGGCCGAGTCCGGCGGCCAGGATCCCCCCGACGGTTCATCTAACTCCTGGAAGTGTTATATCTTTGGGTGTAGTGGGGGGTTTTGTGAGATATGCACGTGTAAACTCTTGGTATTCTAAAGGTTTTAAAAAAATTCAATATTAAAAATAATGTGGGGTATGGGATTTGAACTCTGGTGGCTTGGTTCAGCAGTGCAAGGAGTTACCAAAGAGCTACAAGCTCCTTCTTGTAATTATGGTGTGAAATAATTACTTAAAGTGGTAACAGCAACATTAAATACCTCAAGTATAGTTTAATTTTAAAGCAATTTTATGTACACTAAAAATGGAGTTGTTACATTCTCTTAACTTGTAATTAAAAAGAAAAATAATTACTTATAACTTGTGCTCATGCTAAAATACCCCTTTATGGATTTTTGAAAAAAAATATTTGAAAAAATTTGTATAGGAAAATTCGGGTTGTTACATTCTACCCTCCTTATAAAAATTTCGTCCTCGAAATTTATAAAAGGAACGTGTAACAAATTCAAGAAATGTTTGGTGACTGAAGTGCTGATAGTGTATGAAAAAAAATAACAAGGCGGTGCAAGGGTTTTAAAAATGTGAAAAATGTGTGAAGGAATGAAAGAATGCGAAGGTTTTGGTAAGATTGTAAAAGAGGTGAGAAAATTTTGGGTTAGGACAGATTCAAAATATATGATTCAAAGAATATGAAATGATAAGATTCAAGGAACTTGATTGTAAAGAATATTTTAGTTGCTGGTTCTTGTGTTATATTGCTTAGGTTGTTCACGCCGGACAGAACTGCATGATAGAGTTTCATACAGCTCTGACATGTATGGGCTATCAACAAAACCTGTCACGCCCCGCTTCCCGGTGTACGGCGAAGGGGACGCGACGAGGCCCGCTATGTATATACTCAGAAGTACATACGCTAAACGTATCTAAGCAATATAAAAATAAATACATAAGAGAAAAGATATAAAAAAGAACACCAACTTTTATTTATTAACATTCTTTTGTACAATGCATGAAAAGGAAATACAACTGAAATAAAAAGATACATAAACAGTGGCATAACGGGAAATGAAAATACAGAAAAGAAAAGTGTACAATGAAACTAAAGTGCAGAGTCTTCGGCAAACTGCTCCAAGTCTTCTTGGGATGGCTCGATCTCCGCCGGGTCCAAACCACCTGACGACATTCAAAGAAGAAAGAAATAGAATGTCGTCAGCGAACAGGTCGCTCGCTAAGTCCCAAAGATAGGGGAGAAATAGACAAAGAGTAGGAGAGAGAGAGTAGCTTTTAATGTTGTATTGTATTGTTGTAATGTTGTATTAACGCTGTTGTTTGTAGCTTGGTACAGAAGAATGCCAGTGTATACGAGAGGGGTCTCTATATGCTAGAGACCAGGGCAAACGGAATATTGAGTACAAGGCTCCATTAGAAGTCCCGGAACAACGGCAATTGGATTCATGTTAGGTGTATTAAATCTGACCGTCTCATGCCACTTTTAATATCTTCCGTACCAATCTACCCCTTAAACCCTGCGATGTCTTATTTGTATTGTTATCTCGTAAATTGTACTAGTTGTATGATTGATTGACTGGCTGATCGAAACCATGATATCAGGAAACGGTTATAACCGTAGAGTCATGTAAATGGAATACTGAGAATCATGTAAAAGAAATATATATCCATGGTTCAGTTCAGTCAAATTGTATAAATTGATAATTGTATTCATAGATTTATGTGTTCATTTTGAATTGGAAACTTGTAGATTATAGATTGACTTGAATCATATTCATGTCAGATTAATCAGACTCAAACCCGAGTCAGACAATCAGGGATGTGAATCGAAGTCTTATAATTGCTAGGGTCCTTAGGGTAATTTATAAAACTTGAGGGGGTTTTATGTAAAAATACTTTTATATACTTTTCAAAATACACCTCAAGTATTTATTGTTCGTCTTTAGGGTTGTAATGAGGGTGGATTTTATGTTGTGACATTTCTAGTGAAAATGTCCTAGTTTTATAGATAAAGGTATTTATCTGTAATATTGGTTTATTGGAAGTTCATGGTATTTTAGTGTAAAATATATTCTTGTGATTTTTAGAAAAATGTGTAAAATTTATATTATAATAAAATAGGTATTTAAATGATAAATATACATATGTTTATACAAAAATAATTTTAATAAATATTTTATATTCCAAAAATCTCATTTTCTTAAGATATCGTATTTTAAACCTTTCGAGACCGAATGCTCCTTGCCGAAGTCTAAATCTCGCACTACTAAGCCGAGGGTGCACGATAAAACCGTACTATCCTTAATGGGTTCCCCAAAGATGGGTTGTAGCGGCGCTTTGCAAAGATTGTAAAATACTAATCCTTTAGAAAACGGTTTTATAAAGTAAAAGATATTTATTTGCAAAGGTGTAAATTTTCCGTATTTTAGATTCTAGAGTTTCCTAAGCCAACTAGCCTATTTCTAAATGGTCTAAACGACAAGTCGTTAGAAGCCTCAAATCGCCTCTTCACCGCCAATTGTGGCCAGGTAAGTACAAGTGAGGAAGGAGGGATCCGCTTACGAATCGTGAGACGGGCCTTTTAAAGATACTTAAGCTCACTTGCCTAGCCTAGACACCACAAAATCAGGTTTAGATAAACGATCGATGTCCACAACTTATCGTATTTCCTAATGAGAGGTATTTGTTTAAAAGCGTATCAAATCTAAAACTTTTAAGAATGATTTTATTAAGAATATGGTATTTAAATGAAAGTTTTGTTTTATCGTATTCCAAGTTCTTTGATGATTTCGTTTAGGTTTGTATTTGCGTGTATGTGGAGGTAGGTCCTTACCTCGTGCTCTACTTTAAATGTACAGCAAAGTTTAAGGGTTAAATGTGAAATCGAAACATGATGGTATTAAGGTGAAAAATACGATAGATTGGAAAGGTTATCATTTCATGTGAGAAAACTTGTTCAAATTATTCGTTGAATGTTTAATAGTCAACATAGGGATGTTTAAGCATGATTGAATTGATTAGAAGTGAAATTTTATAGAAGTCCGAGTCGGAAATCGGATTTGTTCCGATTCTGTCGGGTTTCGTAATTTCGTATTTTAGAGAAATAGAAAGAAGGAAAGAATGGGACTTACGGGTTTCGATCTATACTAAGGAGTGTAGGGGAACTAAAGGAGTTGCCGAGGCGTTGCTTCTTCGCCGGTTGTTTCTAAAAACGCCGCCGGAATTCCCACCGGAATTTCATCGGAGCTTCGCCGCGAACTTGTTTTCAACGTACACACTTCTTGGAAAATTTTGAGAGAGTGAGCCTAGGATTTTGGGATGAGAGGATAGAGGGTAGGGGTGTATTTATAGGATAGACTAGGGTAGGGTAGGTGAAAGGTTTTAAAATAAAAATGTGATAAAATGTAATAAAAATGTATTAAAAGTGGAGTAATTGGGGTTTTAAAGAGCTCTGAAAGTGGTCTGAGGCTGAAATTTTTCAGGTGCATAGGGAATATGAAAAGACACAACTTTCATGTTGGGGCCGTCACCGGAATCAGCCGACTCGGGGGTGACTCGGCCGTGACTCGGTCGGAGCACTGAGTCGGCCGAGTCGAGGCCAAGTTGGTCGATTCCCGGCCGAGTCCGGCGGCCAGGATCCCCCCCGACGGTTCATCTAACTCCTGGAAGTGTTATATTTTTGGGTGTAGTGGGGGGTTTTGTGAGATATGCACGTGTAAACTCTTGGTATTCTAAAGGTTTTAAAAAAAATCAATATTAAAAATAATGTGGGGTATGGGATTTGAACTCTGGTGGCTTAGTTCAGCAGTGCAGGGAGTTACCAATGAACTACAAGCTCCTTCTTGTAATTATGGTGTGAAATAATTACTTAAAGTGGTGACAACAACATTAAATACCCCAAGTATACTTTAATTTTAAAGCAATTTTATGTACACTAAAAATGGAGTTGTTACATTCTTTTAACTTGTAATTAAAAAGCAAAATAATTACTTATAACTTGTGCTCATGCTAAAATACTCCTTTATGGATTTTTGAAAAAAAAATATTTGAAAAAATTTGTATAGGAAAATTAGGGTTGTTACAGAGGCATAACCCCGTCAGCACCTTTCTTAGACACCTACTGGATTAGCTAATTGTAAAGTGGAAAACTCTCTCAGGAGTAACGCTTACTCGCAGTGGGTATCAGGATCCAACTATCATAAAGAAGGTATACAATCTCATCGCAAATTTCAACACTTGAAATTCCCGATAATGATTTTCACCCCTAATGACCTATGACTTTGACGGAGGTCAACAAACCATAGGCCGTTGTTCCCCTCCGAATGGCGGCCAAGACATGGGCGTCTCGCCTGAGATTCGGGGCATATGCTAATTGGTGCTATCCGTCCACCTCTCCGAAGATGCCAAGTTGATTTATGGCACCGTGTATCGGAGGTTTAGACGGATGCGTTCGATGTAGCAGACTTCGTCAGATTCCCCCTCGCTTGAGGGGGTTTTTGATTGTGGGGACGCTCTTCCCTGTAGGCGCAAGCCCCTGCAGTTAATTACGCTGCCGCGCCGCGGTAACAACTTTCTCCTTCTCCAGATGGTCACTTCGTGTCGTGTGTGTTTATTTTGTGTTTTGTTGCCCGTGGATTGTTTACGGAGACCGAGTTATGTCGTCGCCCGTAGGGCGTGGACTAGTCCAAATCCGTATTATCTTAGATTTGGGTTTGGGGGTTTGGTTTGAGGATACGTTAGCCATATTTGAGGCTAAGATCAACTCAAATGTTTGTTAAGGATACGTTAGTCTAACTTGAGACTAAGATCAACTTAACGGGATCGTTTAGATCCGACAGAAGAGCATTTGGGCTCCATTGTTCCGGTTTAGGGACACAGTGGTCCATTGCATGTATGGCCGTCGGGACCCATTACCTCTCTGACGGCGTTGAAGGATTAAAACGACAGATGTCAAAGGAGTTCCGAGATGTACCCTTGAACCAAAGTTTATTGGAGGGATTCATAGTCCAGTCTGTTTGAAGGTTTAAGGATACGTTAGCCATATTTGAGGCTAAGATCAACTTAAACGGGATCATTTAGATCCGGCAAAAGAGCTTGCGTGGCTCTATTGTTCCAGTTTAGGGACATGGTAATCCATTGCTAGTTTAAGGACATTGCGGTCCATGGGTAGTTTAAGGACATTGCGGTCCAATGTTAGTTTTAAGACATCTCGATCAAGGTTAAGGACGTCGTAGTCCATGGGTTTAAGGACCCCACAGTCCGTTGTTAGTTTTAAGACATCTCGGTCGAGGTTAAGGACGTCGTAGTCCATGGGTTTAAGGACCCCACAGTCCATTGTTAGTTTTAAGACATCTCGGTCAAGGTTAAGGACATCGTAGTCCATGGGTTTAAGGACCCCACAGTCCGTTGTTAGTTTTAAGACATCTCGGTCAAGGTTAAGGACGTCGTAGTCCATGGGTTTAAGGACCCTACAGTCCGTATCAATGTGTGGTCATCGGGACCTGTCACCTCTTTGAAGACGTTGAGGGATTACAACGCCAAGTATCAAAGGAGTGAAGAGATGTACCCTGGAACCGGAGTGGATTAATAGTCTTTGGCCCAATTTGGGATCAAGACCAATTAATTATGTTATGAGCCCATTAGCCCAGTTAATTACGAATTGAGGACTTATGGCCAGCTTGGGCTAAGTCCAATCATGTCTGGGACATCGGCCCTCCTGTTGGTCCCTTGAAGGAGAGGCTTTGCCTCTGGCCATTTAGCCAATTGGGCCAATGCCTAGTGTTAAACACTAAAGACCAATCAGTGTTGAACACTGGGAATGAGATTGATAAGTCAGTGTTTAACACTAAAAGATAGTTGGTGTTAAACACCAGCAACAAGGCTTTCAAATTAGTGTTAAACACTAAAACAGATCAGTGTTAAACACTGGCAACAGAAATATCAAATTAGTGTTAAACACTAAGGTAATCAGTGTCGAACACTGCAAATAAAGTTCTTTGATTAGTGTTGAACACTAAGGCCAAACAGCGTTTTAACACTAGATTCAGGGGTTCCAATTTAGCGTTAGACGCCAAGGCAAGAGGGGTCACGTGGTAGCACGTGAGGGCGCCCTCCCTTCGTTTGTTCTGCTGAGAATATCGCATCTTTTGGAGCATCACGTGCCATCACGTGACGGTTGTTTAAATAGAGTATGTTAAAGCCTCTGCCAAGGGTCACGTGGGTCACGTGAGGCACTGCCTCAAAGGGGCTTTTCTGTAGATCTTTTCTGGGGGTCACGTGGTGACACGTGACCCTGCCTCTATGTATGTTTTTAGAAGATCTGTTAATCCCTTTCAGGAATTAAATTCCTCGTAGGGTTGAACCCTGACAATAATTTCAGAGGAATTAAATTCCTACTTCCTTTTGAAGATTTATATTCTGGAATAGAGTTGGACTCTGAATTTTCTGTAGGAATTAAATTCCTCATATATGTGAAGAACTGAATAGGGTTAAACCTCAATAAAAGCTTTAAGGAGGTAAACTCTCGCTCTCTGTTAAAGAATTATTCTGGGGAATGAGATTAAGGGAATTAAATTCCTGTTGTTTTAACAGAACTAAGTTCTTAACTAGGGTTAAACCCTGATTCTTTTCATTCTGAAGAAATTAAATTCCCATAACACAGGGTCAAACCCTAATTTTATTTTAAAGGAATTAAATTCCTATAGTTCTGTGAGAATTAAATTCTCGTGCTTGCATTCCCTCTCTATGCTTTGGATCTGCATGGCAGTATCTCAACCCATTGAGAATTAAATTCTCAACTCAAGAGGGGATGTGCACTTTACAGATCCTCCATCAAAGAGAGAACCATGTTCTTCTGTTTTATATCAGAGTTAAACTCTGTTGAGAATTAAATTTTCTTTTCTTTCAAAAAGCCTTCCCTTTCTTACCTAGGGTTTTCTTTTGCAGAAGATCCAAATTCCTCAAAGTATCATGGCTCCCTCTCTTTTCTTCCCTCTGCGTATATATCTCTTTTTTTGTGTCTATTGGCTCCTATTTATAGGAGAAGCAGCCGAGTCAATTATCTTTTGATGAATCTTTCATTTAGAGATTTGATTTGCATCCATCATTCGTTTTGGACCTTTGGATTTTTAGGTGAATTTTATTCACCATTGGATTTTAAATCCAGAGATTCTCCTTTGTTATTTCGGTTAGATTTTACGGGGAAATCTTTCCAAATTTCAGATTTTCTCATAGATAGATGATATTTAATCACCTTTAAATCTTTAATTTAATCGGTTGCTTTAGAAAGATTTAAGAGGTCTTTTCCCAGAATTTAATTCTGTTAACAGATAGGCTTTGAAAGCTGGTCACGTGTGGCCACGTGACCCTTGGTCACGTGTGGGCACGAGACCCCTTTGGAACGAGCCATCTTCTTTCTTTCTGCACTCTGCTTTCTGGTCGCTGCTTAGCTGTCACGTGCCACCACGTGACCCCTGGTCACGTGTGAGCACGTGACCCTCGCCTGAAGCCTTTTTCTTGATTTAACCGGAGAATGAGTCTGATGTTTTGAGTGTCACGTGCCAACACGTGGCCCTGGTCACGTGGGAGCACGTGACCTCTTCTGAAGCCTTTTTCTTGATTTGATCAGGGAACCAATGTGCCTTTGCCGCTGCTTTTAAATGTCACGTGCCGACACGTGACCCTGGTCACGTGGGAGCACGTGACCCTTTCTGAAGACCTTTTCTTTAACTGGATCTGCCTTACCGATACTTTTTGTTGGAGATAGTGCCCTCAGAGTCAATTATTGGATCATAGGCACGTGATTGCACTGATTGAGGGAGGACCTATCCCGGTAGGACAGTCTTATTCAAGATGATAGTATGCTATCTGGTTTATCTTTATCATCGTGTACTGCTTTAGGTGACCTTACGAGTCGCTATTGCACGTTGATAGAGCCCCTAGGATTCTTGCTTGACTACCAGCAGTATGAGGGCGATCATATACATGGGAGATGGGGTCTGTAAGCACATCCTTAAAAGGTCCCTAGTCGTGGGAGTTTCGAGACAGGGCATCGATACTCCAGAGTAGACTAGTGTATACAGTCGAGACCCCGACGAGGGGCGGTGGCCGGTCTCACAAGCCAATGGTGTCAGTTGGTTCACCTAAGATGTATACAGGTGCTCATTGGGTTATGAGTACACCGGACAGGACTCGCCGGGAACCTGCTAGTTGGGATTATACCAGACGTCAGATAGCAGTTCCCAGGTGACATGTGTACAGGTTAGTTCATCGACCTGAGATCGTCATTTGTCTCGTGTGAGTTCCCACTGTGCTTTGATTACTACCCTACCGCGGCTCAAAGGAGTCGTGCAAACAGGTTTTGGTTGGGTACAGTCCCGAGCCATATGGAGGCTGTGAGCGGATCTGCAGGGGTTCGTCTCTCCCGGTATTGGGGGTGAGGTCGCGCTGTGTCTAGGAGAGCCAGTACATGAAAAGTCCTTGTCCAAGGCAGGAGATTTTCTGGTAGGTATTCCAGTAGTATCTCAGGGTGTCCTGGGCTACACTCCGACACGACTTGTACCGCTTTTGGGGGTCTGACTTTTACCAACCACCTAGGCCCGCCATGCGATGCTCATAGACGAACGGACCGGACTGTACGGATATTGTCACTGACAGGCTCAGTAGGATGTCAGGATGTGTTCGCTCATCGACGTCCCTTTTGGTCAATACCTGGTAGCCCGTTACGTATTGGCTTGTACCTCTGACTTGCTAGTGGTTAAATCCACAACTAAGGTGTTGACGAGTCTTTAGAGTCCACCACACACAGTTACTCAAGTTTCGGGCGAAACGCTGTAGTGGCCGTATGGAGATATGGCAGGGTTCGATCAGATATGTGCGGTATTGCACGGATCGTGATCTGACGGATTTTACTAGCCGGCTTTGGCTTAAGCCGGATCCTAGTATTAAATAGTGTAGTTTTGTCTCTTTGCATTTGTGTTCAGTGGGAGTATAAATGCGGGCATGTATTTGCAGTCGTGGGGTTTTCCTGTAATTTATTACGGGATCGGTTTTCTGAAGTTGCCATTTTGCATTCCGTTCCGGCCGGTTTTCCTTTGTTCTTTCGCGGCCGGACATTCCGATGGAGGGGTATTTTGCAATTGTGCAAATTACCTTTTGCGGAGGGGTTTATTGCATTTGTTCCTTCATAATCATCATGAGATTCCATTATAATCTCATGTCTTGCATCAAATGAGAATGGGATTGAGTTGGATTGGTTTTGACCTTGGTGTGACTATTTTTCTTTTACTTTCTCCTCTTGATTTATTCTAGTGTGATAATTCCCTCCACCATATAGAATGGCCGGCCACTTGATTGAGAGGAGAGAGAGAGGTTCATTTGTGATATGGTTTATTCTTCATCTCATCTTCCTTGAAAAATTGAGAACACCTTTTTCCTTCATAGCCTTTTCTCTCTTTACCTCCATCAAAGGCAACTTCACATACCCCAAAAGAGACAACGATTCTAGACTGGTCTACAGCAACCCTTGGACGCGTCGGCTTGCCAACTTCGCGCTCGAGTTGCCTCGATCAAGAGGTGGGAGCCCGTAAAAGACTTTGGCGATGTGGTGCCCGTTTCGATGAGGTGGTGACGGACGAAGTATCCGCGGGAGATCGGAGTGGAGACGAAGACCGAAGGACACAGATCGCTTGGTATAGCTTCTCTACTCTTTTCTATTTTGCTAGTAGCTAGGTTAATGGCCCGATCCGGGTGAAAAGTGCGCGGTGGTGCCGGTTCAATAGTTTTGAAAGTTTTTGTTTCCGCGTTTCCGGCGTCGGATCGACGGCCGGGGCGCCGCCGCGGACTTACATTGGTATCAGAGACACGCCATTAACCTTGCCTAGCTTGTTCTAGTGTATTTACATGTTCGATCGAACGGATTTTCCGAAAACCCATTTTCATTTGCACAGTTTTCTGTCGAAATTTTTTTGGCTCCAAAATTTTTTCAGTACATTGCAGTGACATGTGCAGGGAATTCTAAGCATTCTGTGAAAATTTGGTAGCGTGATCTCACTATTCCACCGCGGAACCGCGTCCAAACCCACATATTTGCGGCGGTTCCGCGGCCATTTTTACTATTCATTGGACCAAATTTTTGCAGTGAGCTCCTGGGTTGAAAATGGGGTTTTTGGAATATTCTTTTTGGGCCTAGACTCTCTTTAAGTGCTACAGTAATGCTTGGGGCCCACTTCGATAAATTTGATCGATTGAAAAGTTTAAACACATTAGTTCACAGTATTTACATTATATCTGCGACCGTGAATGTCACTTGATCGGTAAATCCTGTCTAACTGCTATAGCCCGGTTAGACGGATTTGCGAACGTGACATTCACGTTGATGTTCTGTATTGTGCTGTGATGTTGCGGATCGGTCGTGGGGGATAGCCTGGATGCAATGTTAGTACAGTTTTGTTTTATATGTACATTTGATATTGCGGGGCGAGCGTCCGACATGTGGACTGCCGTCACTGCCTGTTTGTATTATTCTTTTGGAGCACGACCGGGTCGAGGTCGATATACCCGTTGTATGTATGTTTTTACTTTCTGTACTAGGATTACCCCGTGGAGGGGTGCACGGGTAGCCGGGTTCTAGAGGGCAACAAGCACGCATCTCATGGCATTGAGACGGAGGGGGCTTTACTCTAGAATTGGCGGGCTATTCACCGCACTCGTAGGGGGTACAGGTTGACCCAAGGAGGGGTGCCCAAGTTACCGGATTCCGTGAAGTGCTGGGTGGTCCATTCACGTTGCTGAAGGGGGATGCCTCGCTTCAGGTTTTGGCGGGTAACTTGCCGCGCCCGTAGGGGTCTAGGATTTCATTGCACAGGCTATCCACGCGACCAGGGGAACGTCGGGTTTCAGTAGCTGTTCTGTGAAACCCGGGGATCCCAGATATCTGTATTGTTCTGTGATGCTGTACATTTTTGTAATGTTGCATTTTATCACGCCATGAGCGAAAATTATGTATTATATATATACTAGTAGATGTTGTATATGTTTTGCATCCGCGCTAGTCCAGTCACCGCTCTGTCGTTAGTTAGCTAACCTAACGGGTGATGACGGGACCCAGTGGCGAATGCGGATGGCATATACGTACGTCATTATTTTCGTTCTTTTGTGGTGTGATCAATTGATGGGACTGCGTTGATTCGGATCAATGCAAGCTAAACAAACTTATTCTGATGTTGTTGGAACACTTTTTCAAAAAGCTGTTATTGCAAGGACGTTCATTTTTGTTTTGCACAGTGGTATTCAGTTGGCATATCCTGCTCCTCAGTCGACGAGGCAAGGGCCGAGATCCCTTCACCGGGAGTGACCCCTTGGACAAAAGTTTGCGTCAGGGCAATAACTTCACTATAGCCGTTTACTTTTGCTTTGCATCGTGGTATTCAGTTGGAATATCCTGCACCTCATTCTACGGGGAAAGAGCCGAGATCCCTTCACCGGGAGTGACCTCTTTAGCAATGGTTTTCGTCACTATATTTTTAAAAGCTATCCGGTTCCTTCAACGATATCAAGTTCATTACGTTAAAGGTTTTCGCCAGAAACCATTCGTAGCCCTCCGTCGTTTCATATGGATAGTCAATAGTATTCAAGCTGTGTATGTTGGCCAAAGTCAAGGCACAGTGTTTGGTAGCTGTTGGGTATTCATATGCAGCATAGATAGATGCGTTGGTTTGGGACAGTCGTACTGCCATTTTGGCCAAAGTCAAGGGTAGGTACGGGTGGGTTCAAATTAACCAGGAGAATGACGGGTAGAACTTGACATGTGACTTATGATATGTTGGCCAAAGTCAAGGTCATAAGAGCATGGGGCAAAAATCCACATCGGGAGTTTCAAAAGAACTGAAACTTGCCAGATATGCGCATACCTTCTGGAGTGTGATAACGTGAGAGGATTCCGTCACATTATCATGCGATGATAGTTGGATCCCGATTCCCACTGATGAGTTGGTTTACTCCTCGGGTGATCCCGGCTAATTCTTCTTTCAGGTTTGGGGAAGAATTTGACGTTACGGTGGGAGGTTTCCAGATTAGATAAAGTGATAACCATTCTGATCTAGGTTAGAGTGCACGCTGAGTGTTTCTTTTCTCTCTCTCTTTGGCAGCGACCATTGACCCGACCCTAGACTATGAATCAGTGACCAAGTTGACCGAACCTTCTTAACACTGGCTTTTGGATTGTCAGAGTTGCAAACCTCATTGCCACTCCTACTTTTACCCTTTTCTCCAGGACACCCCGTATTACTACGAAAGTCCACTTCCATTGGACAAAACCATCGTATGGTTATATACGAACTCGAAGGAATTCGAGGATGGTTTCTGGCTCTGGAGAAAACGAATAGGATTATTCAGTTGTCTTTTCCTTTTACCTTCTCTCAGGTTGCGAGTACTCCTTGGTTTAGGAGTAGTACACCTATTACGCAAATTGGATAGTCTTCTTCCAAACCATAGGCAGGTGCCGATCGGTAGGGAATGAAGAAAACCAATTATCCTAATCGGTGTACAGAAGGTATTAAGTTCAGACAAGGCAAGGGATTAGTAAGAGGGCAAAGTAAATTGTGACTGCTATTCACGACCAAACCAAGTATTTCTTCGCCAATCCTAAATCACCTTTTTATTTCTCCAGGACACTCTATATCACTACGAAGATCCCAGTTTATTGGATAATCCATCGTATGGTTATATACGAACTCGAAAGGAACTTGTTCCAGTTCGGGGATGGATCCTGGTTCAGGAGAAATAGGAATAAAGTTCATTCAGGTGTCTTTTATCTTCACCTTCTCTCGCGTTGCGAGTGCTCCTAGGACTAGGACAGTACACCCATTATGCTTATTGGATAGTCTTCTTCCAAACCATAGGCTGGTGCCGAACGGTAGGGAAGGAAGAAAACCATTTGGTCTAAAGGGGTGTACAGAAGGTAATGACTAAAGACATATAAAGGGATTTGGAGAGATGGCAAAGAGATATACGGTTATAGTTGTGAATCTGGATAATGGAAGAGACATTACTAGGAATACCAGGATACCCCATCGAAACATTTCAATGTTTCAATTTCACTGTGTACTGTTAAAAGAAAACTGATTTCCCAATTAGACACTTGCTCCAGGGTATGTATTTACCAGATTTGATTCTCACATCTGTATGGTTTTACAGATGATGAGTGGGAGTAAGTTATTGGGAATTAGGTGACCATCCTCATTATATCGGGATTCGTTGTAATTGGTGATATTTGAGGAAGTCACCTGGGTTGTTTGCCGGTCGGCAAATATTTGGTTTTGAATATCCGTTGTTATGAACCAATTTCAAATTGATATATCTGTACGTCTATTTTTATAGAGTGAGATATACTTTTTGAAATTATGTCTATGACATTTACCTATACCAGTGGATGGTTAGGTAAAGAGCATTGAACAGCGGTGTAATTCTTCTTAACCAAAAGTACAGTTTTCAACCTACGACACACAGTGAATGAGTTATTAGACTCAAGGGACTTATACAGAGTATTGTATGTTGTCCAGCGTCCATGAGGACAGAGGGGTTGGTCCTCGTACTAAATTCGGTTTACTTATGACTTCTCTGGTTCTTAGACAGGTGTTTCGTAGAAACACAGGGTCCAAGTTTTGAGAAGTTATAGGTATAAGAATAAAGTAGAGAACCAGGTATTGCAAGTATCGGGATTCTTTAAGGTGATCGAAGATATAGATACCTGTGTATGGTATTCAGTTGATAGTAATGGTTAAGAGAACTTTCTTCTCTTTCAGGTTACTCATAATTGGAAGCACTCCTAAGTTAAGTAACGCTGATTGGCCTCCTTCCATTTAGTTGACATGCACTGGTGACAGTTGCATGATTTGAATCTGGTTCAATTAAATCAGTGCCTCTGTTTCTATATTGGATATAGAACAGTTCATATCTTAACGATTTTAAGGTACGGGGAGTTGTCCAGCTTATGCTTAAAACCAGACTCTGGATAACTCAAGGCACGTTTCTGTAATGGCTGTTTGTGGGTTGACCCGGGCTATGACGAGGGTTGATATTCTACCATCTGGAAGATCAATAGTGATATTGTTCTTGACTCGCCACAGTTTTAATAAAAATTGATTTTTTCAGAAAACAGTAGTGGGAGTATGGTAGAACTGGAAGTGATTCCAGAACCGCAAACGATTACTGAAGATTTGATAAGAACCTAAAGATTCAATCTGGTTTGACATTCCATTGGCCACTCCGCAAATATGGTGGGTAACCTCAGGCACCCGAGAGGTACTTCGGTATGCTCAAGGACAGTGGCAGGGAGGTTCTTGTTTACCCAGACTTGCCATTGCTGTTGTTCCAGACTGTGAGACCCGGCAGGAGGATGAGTATAGCGTCGTTCTAAACTAGATTTAGAAGTGTACATCTATATGACTCTGCCAGAGGGTTGTCATAGTCAGTGGGAGCAGCGGAAGCATTGGTGGACATCAGGCTTATGTCTATTTGTAGACTAAAGCAGATATAGCGGAGATAGATCATCTATCTCTGATGTGACAGTCATAGGTTTGATTTCATCAGAATAGAGGATGGATCTGTTAAGAAGGTAGTAGGGTGTGATGTCCTGGTAATTGGATGACATACAAAGAGTAGGAAGTGATATTCCTATACTATGATCGGTTATACTTTGGTCGTCACACAGTGGTTTCTCCACATAGGACTTGGATATTATATCAGACATTGTGGTTACTAGATCTATGGTTTTAGATCTAGATTTGGGTGGTTTCCCAATCTGGGTACTTTGACCGCATTCTAAGAGTATTTAGAATGGACGACTCCTGGCATGGTGGTGTACCTGCGGTTGATGGAGTCACCCTCTCTAAAGGTGTCTTACAGACTAAAGGGGAGAGGGATTCGCATGATTGGCAGATCACTTGCTTAGGCAATTGAGTCAATCATGAGATGTCAAGTACCATACCAGATGTTTTTGCAGTGGATGCAATAAGTTGATATTGATCCAATCCTGGAGAAACAGTCGGAAGCAGTTTTAGAACATAAGTTGATGTTCTACGGATATGATAACGGTATTCTCCTTCGGGAGACAGTTATCATTCCAGGCTTCCAAGGTGACCTGGATGACAGAGAGGTTGTCAGAGTTATAGTTTTCCCTCTGACGAGGGGCAGTATTTTGGACAGTTGGTCCAGGTGGATACTGAGGGAAGGCAAGGCGCAGGATACTGATTAAGTTCAGTTGACGATACAGTCTAAGAAGTTTGGATTTGGAGTTCATTTATGAGCTAGGTCCCATCAGACATCCAGACATTCTAAGACAGGTATTGCTCATTTTAGGAGATGGCTTTCTCCGCGATCTTGAGATAAAGAGAGACATAGAAAGAAACACCAGAGCGGATCCACTCACTGAGGCTATTCCTCGAACGCAATAGTTTCGCAAACGATCTTTGTGAGACTGACTAGTAGAGGAGTTGGGTGTTCGGTATCACACGGGATGTGAGTATGCGACATCGCAATAATTAGCCTTGAGTGCAAGTGGGAGATTGTTGGAGATAGTGCCCTTAGAGTCAATTATTGGATCACAGGCACGAGATTGCAATGATTGAGGGAGGACCTATCCCGGTAGGACAGTCTTACTCAAGATGATAGTATGCTATCTGGTTTATCTTTATCATCGTGTACTGCTTTAGGTGACCTTACGAGTCGCTATTGCACGTTGATAGAGCCCCTAAGATTCTTGCTTGACTACCAGCAGAGGGCGATCATATACGTGGGAGCTGGGGTCTATAAGCACATCCTTAAAAGGTCCCTAGTCGTGCGAGTTTCGAGACAGGGCATCGATACTCCAGAGTAGACTAGTGTATACAGTCGAGACCTCGACGAGGGGCGATGGCCGGTCTCACAAGCCACTGGTGTCAGTTGGTTCACCTAAGATGTATACAGGTGCTCATTGGGTTATGAGTACACCGGACAGGACTCGCCGGGAACCTGCTAGTTGGGATTATACCAGACGTCAGATAGCAGTTCCCAGGTGACATGTGTACTGGTTAGTTCATCGACCTGAGATCGTCATTTGTATCGTGTGAGTTCCCACTGTGCTTTGATTACTACCCTACCACGGCTTAAAGGAGTCATGCAAACAGGTTTTAGTTGGGTACAGTCCCGAGCCACATGGAGGCTGTGAGCGGATCTGCAGGGGTTCGTCTCTCCCGGTATTGGGGGTGAGGTCGCGCTGTGTCTAGGAGAGCCAGTACATGAAAAGTCCTTAGCCAAGGCAGGAGATTTTCTGGTAGGTATTCCAGTAGTATCTCAGGGTGTTCTGGGCTACACTCCGACACGACTTGTACCGCTTTTGGGGGTCTGACTTTTACCAACCCCCTAGGCCCGCCATGCGATGCTCATAGACGAACGGACCGGACTGTACGGATATTGTCACTGACAGGCTCAGTAGGATGTCAGGATGTGTTCGCTCATCGACGTCCCTTTTGGTCAATACCTGGTAGCCCGTTACGTATTGGCTTGTACCTCTGACTTGCTAGTGGTTAAATCCACAACCAAGGTGTTGACGAGTCTTTAGAGTCCACCACACACAGTTACTTAAGTTTCGGGTGAAACGCTGTAGTGGCCGTATGGAGATATGGCAGGGTTCGATCAGTTACGTGCGGTATTGCACGGATCGTGATCGGACGGATTTTACTAGCCGGTTTTGGCTTAAGCTGGATCCTAGTATTAAATAGTGTAGTTTTGTCTCTTTGCATTTGTGTTCAGTGGGAGTACAAATGCGGGCATGTATTTGCAGTCGTGGGGTTTTCCTGTAATTTATTACGGGATCGGTTTTCTGAAGTTGCCAGTTTGCATTCCGTTCCGGCCGGTTTTCCTTTGTTCTTTCGCGGCCGGACATTCCGATGGAGGGGTATTTTGCAATTGTGCAAATTACCTTTTGCGGAGGGGTTTATTGCATTTGTTCCTTCATAATCATCATGAGATTCCATTATAATCTCATGTCTTGCATCAAATGAGAATGGGATTGAGTTGGATTGTTTTTGACCTTGGTGTGACTATTTTTCTTTTACTTTCTCCTCTTGATTTATTCTAGTGTGATAATTCCCTCCACCATATAGAATGGCTGGCCACTTGATTGAGAGGAGAGAGAGAGGTTCATTTGTGATATGGTTTATTCTTCATCTCATCTTCCTTGAAAAATTGAGAACACCTTTTTCCTTCATAGCCTTTTCTCTCTTTACCTCCATCAAAGGCAACTTCACATACCCCAAAAGAGACAACGATTCTACACTGGTCTACAGCAACCCTTGGACACGTCGGCTTGCCAACTTCGCGCTCGATTTGCCTCGGTCAAGAGGTGGGAGCCCGTAAAAGACTTTGGCGATGTGGTGCCCGTTTCGATGAGGAGGTGACGGACGAAGTATCCGCGGGAGATCGGAGTGGAGACGAAGACCGAAGGACACGGATCGCTTGGTATAGCTTCTCTACTCTTTTCTATTTTGCTAGTAGCTAGGTTAATGGCCCGATCCGGGTGAAAAGTGCACGGTGGTGCCGGTTCAATAGTTTTGAAAGTTTTTTGTTTCCGCGTTTCCGGCGTCGGATCGACGGCCGGGGCGCCTCCGCGGACTTACACTTTTAGGTGTCACGTGCCAACACGTGATTGCTGGTCACGTGTAAGCGCGTGCTCCTTTTCTGAAGCCTCTTTCGTAGGCTTTCCTGATTTTAAATCAGGAAACAAATGCCCCCACAGCGTTGTTCTCACGTGTCAGCACGTGAGTGCAATGCTGTCACCTTTTACGACCGTTGGATTCCTCTAAGAATTTGGGGAGATGAAACGTTTCCATCACCTCCTATAAATACCCATGTTTCTTTAGAAGAGCCTTCACTTTGCTCATCTCCTTCCTTTGAGAACTTTTTCCTTGAAGAATTTAATTCTCGTTTCCAGAGTTTAACTCTGTTGAAGGATCCCTTTTCCTCAGGTAATAATGTTGAACGGTCGAAGCACCTTTGTTTTAAAAAAAACTCTCTGGATTTTAAATCCACATTAAGGGTTTCACAAAGAACCAATTTTTCTTCAATTTCTTTTACCAAATATGAGACCACTTAACCTCCAACAGTAGATCTCTTAGGGTCGGATGATCCTTGGGGAGATGATGATGGCGGTTCAACTCCATGAAATTTAATTCCACCCAAAAATGTTTCTGGGAATTTAATTCCCTTCTCTTAATAAGGAATTTAATTCCAATGAAGAACTCAGTTTCTTCACACGGAGACTTCTTGGCGTCTCCTTGTCATTGTATGATTAGTGAAGAAGAAGAGGGTTTGTAATAAATCGTCCTGATTTTTATTTCAAGTATCATGGACGCTCATTTGTATAATCTCAACGAAATCATTTCCTACGGGAATATTCGTGCCCTGGGCCGTAGTCAGAATCAGGAGTTCACCAACGCTCAGTGTGCTGAGATTATGAGCCGCTTTGACGAGTACAACCATCGGCTACTCCCCCGTCGTTCTTCTTTTCTGAGGCTCATCGTGCTGGCGATTTGGGAGGCACTTCCTCTCTTCTGCGTCGGTGTACCACTCAGGGCATTGGACGTTGCCGAGGATAAGATACATTCGGTGTATCTGATGAGTCTGATCTTGAAGAGAAGGCGTGACAACCTCATTGATCTTTTGCACCAGGCGTTTCAGCAGTCGGCCATACTTGCTGCCTACCGGAGGGTGGAGGACATCCGTGAGGACCTCGACGCTTGTGATCGCGAGAGAAAACGTACTCGGGCGGTTCGAAATGCTTGGAGGATCTTGGACAAGGTCAAGCTTGAGTTTCTCAATTCGTGCCCCGCGCCTGAGGTCTTGCCGTTGTAATCGTTTTCTTTTCATTTTGTATGAACCTTTTTAAAGCATGAATGATAAACTTATCGTGTCCTTTTGTGTTTGCGTGCCCCCCCCCCTTTTTTAGAATTTTGTCGTTCATTTTTTTTTTGCTGTTGATGTGTTTAGCATGCAAGGCATTGTTTCACTTCTTAGTACGCACCAAGCATAGTGCTCACGTGCCCCACACGTGAGGGGCCTTTTATGGGGCTATTCAATTTTTCATGCCACATTTCTGTGCATGGCATTGGATGCAGAGAAGGCGCCTTGGAAATCGTTCCTTTTCCTGATTTCCAATGTCTTCCCTTTTTTGGGCCTTGGAAGGGTTCCATCATGCAATTTTCTTTCGCGCGCAGCATTTAATGCTCCCCTTTATAGTCTTGAGGCCATAGCTTATTTCCTCTTCATAGAGAAATTTATTCCCATATTGACGTGATTTAATTTGAGGAGTAGCTGAGTGCCATGGCCTGCAACCGTCCACACGCTCGTCGACAGCCATGGGAAGTGCCTATCGAGGAGATGATCCCCCACTTTGCTGCTCGGTTGGTGGATCCACTTCTTACCGACGACGAATGCAACTCAGCAATGTACGAACTCTCGATTCGTAGGGGGTCCCCCCTCCCGATGGGTTCCCTCTGGCTCCGGATGATCCTCACGGCCGTGCTTGCCGACATCCCTCCTCACCTGGCAGAGATGACCTTGGCAATGCTTGACGCGGCTGAAGAAAAGCTCGAGGGCTTTCATGAAGCACACCTGATTACTCAGGCTTTGAAGGATTTCTCAATTCATCTGCTGAGCCAGATAAAGACCCGGCGAGCTATTATGTCTGCTTTCGCGGACGAACATGGCGCCAATCGATGGGGAGCGACTCCTCGTGAGAACCTTCGCTTTGATGTGCTGGAGAAAGCGGGGAGAGAGATGGAGAATTTTGTCCTCTGCTTCATTAACCCCTATGCCGTTGATCCCGTGTTTGGTGACCTTTTCTCGTTAGCGTAGAACATTTTTAAATTAGTCCCTCCTTTTTTATGCTTTATACCGAATTTCCATGTAGGCTTGGTATTAGTATGTATGTTTCCGCTTGCATAAATAAACTTTGTATTCCTCTCATGAGAACTTTCTTTAATTGCAAATGCTATCATCACTTTCCTGCGCATCAGACATTTTTGGGCGTTATGAATGTTCATGCGATTGCAAAT
Organism: Agapanthus africanus; assembly: GCA_030015575.1. Taxonomy (NCBI): domain Eukaryota; kingdom Viridiplantae; phylum Streptophyta; class Magnoliopsida; order Asparagales; family Amaryllidaceae; genus Agapanthus; species Agapanthus africanus. Next base: position 727,756,853 of record CM057339.1, read on the forward strand.
GCTATCATTACTTTTTGAATACTCATATGATTGCGAATGCATGCTTGAGATATGTCGGAAATCTTTCTTGTTGCCATTCACGTCAGGTGATGTGAGCGCGTTTTAGATCGATTATTCCCGTCGACTGGAAGCCCATTTATACGGTCTTGTAAATGTCTTGTTTCCAAGGCTGTGGTCACGAAAGCGAGCTTACGTGGCCTGATAGAGCGACACGTAGCAAACATATTGTTGTGCGAGAAAAGGGCTCGGCCGTAAATTTTCGGAGAGGGAGCTAGCTTCCAAGGCGCTGAGCGAGCTTCGCGCCACTCTTATCGCCAAGGCCAACAAAGCGTATGAACTCTGGCGGGTGCTTCAAGAGTCCATCAAAGAGGTGGTGGCTCTCGACAAAGCTGCCGCGTTTACTCGTGAAAGGGTCGAGGCTCATAAAGCCACCGAGAAAGAGCTCGAAGCTCGGCTTGCTTGAAGATCTTGCATCATGAAGCCGTGGCTCAGCAACAAAACGATGAGCTGGTAAAATTACTACACCGTCCGCCGGCTTGAGGATTTGTATCTTTTCCCCTTTTTTGTACATACTCATGGATGAGAGTATCTTTCTTATTTTGTTTCTTTCATGAACTGTACTTTGTATCCGTTTTGGTTTATGAATAAAAGATACATTTTTCCTCTCAATGGTGTGTCCCCTTTTTATTGAATGTATTCTGCGGATATTCTATCTTGATCTCCTTGCAGCACAGTGATGGCTTAGGATTCAGGGTTAAGATCTGCTTCCTAAGACTTTTGCATTTTATGAGCCATGAGGATCTCATAAAGAGTTTTTCTCCCTATAAGCCGAGAGGATCCCATAGGTGTAAGTTCGTCTTAAGAATCGTGAGGATTCTTAAGCGGGTTTTCTCTTGAGAGTCGTAGGGATCTCACAAGAGAGTTTTCTTCCTTACAGGTCGTGAGGCCTGCAAGTGCTGGATGTGGTCGCCCTTGTCCGTGTTTCACGGGGCCAGGGGGCTGCTGCAGGTATCGTAGTTTAAAGACGTCGCGGTCAAGGTTAAGGACCTCGTAGTCCATGGATTTAAGGACTCCACAGTCCGATGTTAGTTTTAAGACATCACGGTCAAGGTTAAGGACCTCATAGTCCGTGGATTTAGGGACTCCACAGTCCGATGTTAGTTTTAAGACATCACGGTCAAGGTTAAGGACCTCATAGTCCATGGATTTAGGGACTCCACGGTCCGATGTTTGGTTGCAGGGACCCGTCACCTCTTTGAAGACGTTGAGGAATTACAACGCCAGGTATCAAAGGAGTGAAGAGATGTACCCTTAAACCAAGGCAGAATCCGTAGGGAATCGGGGTGGTTGATCGTTAGTTTTAAGACATCATGGTCAAGGTTAAGGACATCATAGTCCGTGGATTTTAAGGACTCCACAGTCCGGCTTTTGCTCTGGATGCTTCACAGGGGTTCACTGCCGTGCTTGGCGAGGACCAGGCTCCGCTCTGGGCGTTTTCCGCGGGGTCAAAGAGTGACGTTATCCGCGTTCCACGTAACCAGGAATTTTGCGCTAGATACTTCACACGGGTTCACTGCCGTGCTCGGCGAGGACTAGGCTCCGCTCTGGATTCTTCACACGGGTTCACTGCCGTGCTCTGCGAGGACCAGGATCCGCTCTGGACGTTTTCCACGGGGTCAAAGAGTGACGTTATCCGCGTTCCACGTAACCAGGAATTTTGTGCTAGATGCTTCACACGGATTCACTTCCGTGCTTGGCGAGGACTAGGCTTCGCTCTGGATGCTTCACACGGGTTCACTGCCGTGCTCTGCGAGGACCAGGATCCGCTCTGGACGTTTTCCATGGGGTCAAAGAGTGACGTTATCCGCGTTCCACGTAACCAGGAATTTTGCACTAGATGCTTCACACGGGTTCACTGCCGTGCTCGGCGAGGATGTCACGACCCGAGAATTCGACTCGTGACCGGCACTTAACCACGCAACGTCTACAGGCGCAACGCGGCTAAGTAAGCCGAACCCAGAAATCAAAACCAATAAATATAGAGTGATTTAAAACACTTTGTAAAAGCAATAGTAAATGTCTGAAAAACTCCCATTTATTTAGTAGAAATCCCTTTCAAGTTCAAAAGTTATGAGTTTTATAATTTTGGTAACATTTCCTCTTTAAAACATTAGCCCCGAAAGTCGGGTAAAAGTAAGGTGTGGCGGAAATAACAAGTGACATGAATAAGGCATCACAATATGATATACGACGCCGTAGCGAAGAATACACAGTAAAACAAGGACAATATCATAAAAGATAAAACTGCATAAGGTAACGTCGGCTCACATGCGAGCTCGACACCAGAATATAAAATCATACATATCGTCCTCACAACTGTCTCTAAGTCAATACATAAGGTAGATGGAGAGTACTAGATACATCAATGTACAACTGAAAGATAACAGATACCGTACAAAACCCACCTAAACAGCAAAAGGGCTATCTCTGCTCAAAAGGGGTATCTGTGCCAAAAGATGAGGAAACAGCCAGCCGTGACTACTCCCAAGGGCAACCTGCAAACACTGTGGCACAACGGGGGTGAGTTGCCAACTCGTGAATAGAGATAACATATAAAGGTGATCGCAGGCATGCACATATAGCGTGGCTCTACTAATGCCAGCAGATGATATCAATGCATGTCAACAGTGGATACAGTAGTAATGCATGTACTCTAACAGGTAAATGCCACAGGATGAGATGTATAGTAATCAATACTGAGTATGGGATAAATAATATCTACATGGACTATGTCAACATGGAAAGCAATGATCGGTGCCTCAACTGCACCCAAATCCCACATATACTCAGGCGCCGGCACACCCATCGGCCCTCAAATCCTGTATATCTCGGAGGAATCACGAGTGCCCAACATCGGCACCCAAAACATCATAAAATACCCGTGTCCAGCATCGACACGTAAATCCTCAAATATCGGGCGCCGTCAATCTGGACCAGCCCCACGGGGTCCGTCTGCGGTATCGGCCCTCGGCCCCGGCAGCACGGTCATCCCGCATCCATCACTCGACTCTGGTCAGTATCCTCCGGACAACTGCCAGGTCCAACCAATCACCGGTAGGTACTCGCCCGCCTCCAGACTCAATCGGCAAATCCCATCGATCATCTCGCCGAGGGGAACCATACCGGGCCCACCACGAACCCGCAAACGGAACATCCACTCCTCGAATCGGGTTTCAAGCACACGTCTCAGCACCGAGAAAACGCGTGGTGGACACACCAAAATATCATATCATGAGGTACCGGGTTTTCAAAATAGCATATCTTACCTTAAATAATTCCACGGTCCTCAAAACAGAAATCACATGAAAAATCCATCATCAATAAGTCAATCCAATGCGAGGTACAATATAATCAATCCATGGCAGGTATATAAGGGAAAGCCGCTTTTTAAAATAGTTTCCGTTTTTAAAGATGTCATGCGGCTCCCAATGTCCAGGAAATCATAGTCAATCACATGTATGGTGAACTATAGCAATAACACAACAGTATAATCATGGCAGTTCTACAGTGAGTGTGGCATGGCAATTACTAACGGTGTGTGTGTAGCATGTAAATAGTGCTCGTGCAACATAAACCGTTAGTAATAGTGTGGTGTTCTATCAGTTCTAGCATATATCAATAACACATAGCAGGGAAATGCAATATGAGATGGCAGTCCATAGGTAAATACAATATGTAATGCTGAGATCCTATCAGCCCTGACGCATAACGCCATGCGGGCGATATCCCCGTAGATGTGAAATCTACTCACCGTGTCTCGCGCTAAGTGTATCCAACCACTTGCTTGCCCTTCTTCGCAGCGTCCGTCTCACTGGCCTGCGAACCTAGAATCACATACACATATCACATATAAGCTTAAGTCACAAAATGCGACATTATAATCCAACAAGAAACCTGTGTCGCAAACCAATCGCGCGTGTGCGCGATACGCTAAAACGTGTACTCACGCGCCACAAAACTACCCCGACGCGCCGCGATACGCAGAACCCAAACCTACTCACGTATCACGCGTGTCGCGAAGGTTTAGAAAAACGGCAAACAGGTATTTGGTCCCAGATTTTCCTACAGAATTGATCTTACAAAAATATATATACCAAAAGACCCTACACACTGGAATACACCTACAGAACCCAAAAACACCCAAAACACCCCATGTCTGGCCGCAATTTGCGGCCAGAATGGCGATTTTGGCGGCCTCAGTGGGGAGTTAGGGGGTCGGGTTTCACCTATGGTATCAGCTCCTCTCCACCATGCTACAGTATCCACAAATTCACTCTGCACTCACAGGGTCAATAGCAGTTCCAGAAAACTCACATTTTGCCCAAATACGATATTTTGCATCAAATATGAAATCTGGTGGTATTTTAGTGTAATAGGGGTTCGACTAAGTTACAATGGCCTCAACAGACCACAATCATCCTACTGAAACCAAATCTCGCCTCAATAGCACAAGGTTCTCACTAATCACCCCATATCGCACTAAAACACACTAAATTCTAATAACCGATGCAAAACTACTCTAACTAGGCAAACTAGTGAACCAAGATAGGAAATATACCTCACTCTCGACCCTAGGGAGCTGCAGGAAGGTGAAGAAGAGAAGAGAAGAGGCTGCTGTCGAAGTTGATGCTTGCTGCTGTTGCTGTGAAGTCCCCTGTTGCTGCTGCTGCTACTTCTCATGCTGCTGCTGTTGCCTCCATGTTGCTGCTGCTGTTGCTGTGCCTGCTGCTGCTTCTGGAGCTGGGGAGAGGTAAGTGTGTTGTGTGAGTGTGTTGTGTATGTGAGAGTGTGAGTACTTGAGAGAAAACCAAAAGAAATGGGAGGCTACAATCATCACACCAAAAGTCACCCCTCTCTCTCTCTCACTTCATTTAATGCAAGCATGGCTTGAGCCATGATGCATCCCTCTCTCTCTTCCTCTCACAAGTCAACCCCTAAGCAATTTGAATTAGAGAAATCTTTTAATTAACCAATTTAAAACCCACTTAAGAATCCAAAAGAATTAATCCTACAATTAACCCACCATGGTTAATAATTATGGTATTTCCTTGATTTAAAAACCCTAGTTTACATGCACATGTGTGTGCAAGCCTAGGAAAATTTTGGAAAAAAGTTTATTAAATTAGGAAAAATATTTAAAACACAGTTTGGTAAACTTTTTATTAAAAATAATTATTTAATTATAATTATACACTAACCCTTATCCTAAGGTGTTACAATCTCTCCCCCTTAAAGAAATTCGTCCCCGAATTTCAAAAATCTATCTAAGGTTACCTTCAAAAAGATGGGGGTACGTCTTCATCATCTCGCTTTCGGTCTCCCAAGTGATCTCTTCACGGTTCTGACCACGCCAAAGTACTTTAACTGATGGAATCTCCTTCGATCTCAATTTCTTCACTTGTCGATCCAAGATCATCACTGGCTGCTCTGCATAGGAAAGATCACGCTCAAGCTGGATCGTCGGATGCTGAATCGCGTGCGAAGGATCATGTAGATATCTGCGGAGCATCGAAACATGGAATACGGGGTGCACGTCTGGAAAGCTGGGCGGAAGGGCTAACCGGTAAGCTATTGCACCGACACGCTCGAGGATCTCGAAGGGGCCCACATACCTGGGGCTAAGCTTCCCCTTCTTCCCAAACCTCATCACACCTTTCATTGGGGAGACCCTCAAGAAAACATGATCACCAACAGAAAACTCAAGTCTGCGTCGTCGACGGTCTGCATAAGCCCTCTGCCTACTCTGCGCTGCTCTCATCCTATCGCGAATCAACTGGATCTTCGCGGTCGTCTCCTCAACGATCTGTGGCCCTAAGATACTGCTCTCACTGAGCTCTGTCCAACAAGTAGGTGACCTGCATCTCCTCCCATAAAGTGCCTCAAACGGTGCCATCTGAATAGTCTCCTGGTAGCTGTTATTGTAGGAAAACTCTACCAAGGGCAAATGATGATCCCAGCTACCTCCGAAATCTAGTACACAAGCTCGGAGCATGTCCTCGAGAGTCTGGATGGTCCGCTCTGACTGTCCGTCGGTCTGCGGATGAAAAGCCGTGCTGAAACTCAAACGAGTGCCCAAAGCCTCCTGAAGCCTCTGCCATAGTCTACTAGTAAACTGGGTGCCTCTGTCGGACACAATGCACGTCGGGACTCCGTGTAGTCGCACTATCTCGTCAATATAGATCTGGGCATACTGAGTAAGTCCGAAAGTCGTCTTCACCGGTAGGAAGTGAGCCGCTTTCGTTAAACGATCCACGATCACCCAGATGGAGTCATACCCTCTACTAGTCCTGGGTAGACCCACCACAAAGTCCATCGAAATCTGTTCCCATTTCCACTCCGGAATGGGTAACGGCTGTAGCTCTCCCGCGGGCCTCTGGTGCTCAGCCTTGACTTGCTGACAAGTCAGGCATCTCGATACAAAATCTGCAATGTCCCTCTTCATTCCGTCCCACCAGTAAACATCTCTCATATCATGATACATCTTGGTGGAACCGGGATGTACGCTATACACCGATCGATGTGTCTCCTCAAGAATCTCACGCCTCAGTCCCTCAGTATCAGGTACGCACAGTCTGACTCCAAACCGTAGTATCCCCTGATCATCGATCACGAACTCGGAAAATCTGTCCTGTCCCATCTGTGCCATGATCTCTGAACATCGGTCGTCACTGAGCTGTGCCTCACGTATACGATCAATCAACTGTGGGCGTGCACGGACGTGCGCTATCTGTCCTCCAATCGGCGTGAACTCGAACTGTACTCGACTGTCGCATAATATCTGCCAATCCGCCGATGACTGCTCCTGCACTGCGCTCAAACATGATAAACTACTCCCGGGCCTCCTGCTCAAAGCATCCGCCACCACATTTGCCTTGCCCGGGTGATATAAGATCTCGCAGTCGTAATCCTTCACTAACTCCATCCATCGACGCTGTCGAAGGTTCAGGTCCCGCTGCTGGAATATGTATTTCAGACTCTTGTGATCCGTAAATATCTGGCACGACTCACCGTATAAGTAATGTCGCCAGATCTTAAGTGCGAAGACCACTGCTGCCATCTCCAAATCATGAGTGGGGTAGTTCTGCTCGTGCTTCTTCAATTGTCGCGAGGCATACGCGATCACCCTATCATGCTGCATCAGAACGCATCCCAATCCCACTCGAGAAGCATCACAAAAGACCACAAATCCACCCGATCCGGAAGGTAAAGATAACACCGGTGCCGTCGTCAGCCGAGTCCGTAACTGCTGAAAACTGTGCTCGCACTCCTCCGTCCAATCGAAGAGAACTCCCTTCCGGGTCAACCCGGTCAACGGTGTAGCAATACGTGAGAAGTCTTGCACAAAACGCCTGTAGTAACCGGCCAATCCCAAAAAGCTGCGAATCTCCGTCACCGATGTGGGTCTGGGCCAACGCTGAACGGCCTCGATCTTCCTCGGGTCAACACATATACCGTCTCGTGAAATCACGTGACCCAAGAAGTCCACGCTGTCTAGCCAAAAAGCACACTTGGAGAATTTCGCATAAAGCTGGTGCTCCCTCAATGTCTGCAATGTAACCCGCAGGTGCTGCTCGTGCTCCTCACTACTCCGGGAATACACCAAGATATCGTCGATGAAGACTATGATGAACAGATCCAAATAAGGCCGGAAAATACGGTTCATCAAATCCATGAAGGCTGCTGGCGCATTGGTGAGTCCGAACGACATCACCAAAAACTCGTAATGGCCATAGCGCGTACGGAAAGCTGTCCGGAGAATGTCCTCCTGTCGAACCCGCAGCTGATGATAGCCCGATCGTAAATCGATCCTCGAAAAGTACCCTGCCCCCTGAAGCTGGTCGAACAAATCGTCGATACGCGGCAAAGGATACTTGTTTCGCACTGTCACCCTGTTCAGCTGGCGGTAGTCGATACAAAGACGCAAGCTGCCGTCCTTCTTCCTGACGAACAGGACTGGAGCACCCCAAGGAGAAACACTGGGTCGAATAAGTCCCTTGTCCAGCAAATCCTGTAACTGACCCTTCAGCTCACGAAGTTCCGCCGGGGCCATCCGATAGGGCGGTATAGAAATAGGCCCCGAACCAGGAACCAAATCAATACAGAAAGAAATGTCGCGCTCGGGCGGCAACCCAGGAAGCTCGTCAGGGAACACATCAGGAAACTCGCTAACAACCGGAAACTGATCCAATGGAACCTCCGTAGCGCGAGCATCGCGAACATAAGCGAGAAATCCCTGACATCCCTTCCTCAAAAGCTGTCCAGCGCGAAAAGAAGAAATCACACTGTGAGGGGCGGCACTACGGTCCCCCAACACAACAAAAATCGACTCACCGGGGAAACAGAATCTAACTGTCTTCTCACGGCAGTCCAAAGAAGCATAGCACGTGGCTAACCAATCCATGCCCAAAAGAACGTCGAAGTCCAACATCTCCAGAAGGATCAAGTCGACAGGCAACTCTCTCTTGCCAATACAGACGATACAGGATCGGAACACGTGCCTAGCCACAAACGACTCTCCCACAGGAGTAGTCACCACAAGCGGCTGATCAAGTAAGCCGGACTCTCTACCCAACCTCGGCACGAAGTGTGTGGATACGTACGAGTGTGTGGATCCGGGATCGAACAATACATGTGCATCAACTGAACATACAGGGAGGATACCTGAAACCACTGCATTGGACGCCTGCGCGTCCTGATGTGTCAAAGCAAAGACCCTCGCCTGTCCACCACCTGTAACTGACTGACCTCTGCCTCGGTCATCTCGTCCTCTCTGAGCAACTCCTCCACGCCCACGACCTCTCTGAGCATAAGTCTGGCGCGGAGCAACGGTAGGCACAACGGGCAACGCCCTCTGGGGTGGTGAAGGTGGTAAGGTAACATGCGGTGCTGCCGCCTCCCTCCGGTGTGTCTCTGGACAATCTCGAACGAGGTGAAGTAGGCTGCCACATCTGTAGCAACCCCGCGGCGACTGCTGACCGTCCTGGGGATACGAACTAAACATCCGACCCCGTCCCGAATCTCTGCTACCCCTCGTACCGGAACGATACCTTTCGCGGCGTCTGAATGACTGCCTCCGTGCGGAAATACTGGTACGAACTCTCTTCGGCTCTGGAAATACCGAAGTCTCAACAAGGTGCTCCTCGACCACTAGGGCTGCGTCTACAGCTGCTGCATAGGTCTCGTAGTGCTGCGCGCTGATCGCGAGGAACACTGGTGAAATCAAGCCTCGAACAAATCTCCGGACTCGCAACTCCTCGGTGGCCACTAGATGTGGGGCGTAGACTGCTAGCTCTGTAAACAGTACGTCATACTCTGCCACTGTCATCCCTGGCGTCTGGCGCAAAGACTCAAACCTGCGTGCTCGGGCATCTCTAACACTCCGGGGAAGGAAACGGGCTAGAAATATAGTCACGAACTCCGTCCAGGTCATAGGAGGAAGACCTGCTGCTCTGCCCTTCTCCACTGAATCACACCATTTCTGCGCAAGACCTTCCAGGCGAAAGCTCGCGAACTCAACCCATCTCGCATCTGCACATCTGAGGGAACGACATATCCTGGCCATCCTGTCTATGAAAGACTGTGGGTCCTCGGCTGTATCGGTGCCTGTGAAAACCGGAGGCTTCAGCCTCATGAACTCTGATAGCGATACTGTAATCACCTCCGTGGCTGCAGGGGCAACTGGCTGTGCGGTAGGTACCATAGCGGTCTCTGGAACTGGTGGAGCTACCTCTGGTCGCTGCGCTCGAAGCGTCTCAACTAACGATCCTATCATCTGGCGCATCTCCTGCATACCAGCCCCTAACGAGGCGATCTGCTCTGTCACGGCAGGAACAGCCTGCTCGGGTACAACCGGCGTACTGCCCGGATCAGTCCTCGTCTCGGACGAGTCAACACGAATCTCGGCCCTCGCGGCCGCTCTCTGTGCCCTCGTAGTCTTAGGCGGCATATTGGCTGAAAGAAAATTTGGATTCGATAAGAACACGGAAATCGAATCACAAGAATATAAGGAGGAATCAAATCAACAAGTCCTAAGGTCGCGTAAGCGGAGTACCGTGTCGTGAGTATGCCGCGGAACATACGCACGCTACGCTACCCTGCTGCAGCTACCTACTCCATCATACCAGGGTCATCCTACACTCCGAAGGTAAAACCTACGCTTTGATACCAACTTTGTCACGACCCGAGAATTCGACTCGTGACCGGCACTTAACCACGCAACGTCTACAGGCGCAACGCGGCTAAGTAAGCCGAACCCAGAAATCAAAACCAATAAATATAGAGTGATTTAAAACACTTTGTAAAAGCAATAGTAAATGTCTGAAAAACTCCCATTTATTTAGTAGAAATCCCTTTCAAGTTCAAAAGTTATGAGTTTTATAATTTTGGTAATATTTCCTCTTTAAAACATTAGCCCCGAAAGTCGGGTAAAAGTAAGGTGTGGCGGAAATAACAAGTGACATGAATAAGGCATCACAATATGATATACGACGCCGTAGCGAAGAATACACAGTAAAACAAGGACAATATCATAAAAGATAAAACTGCATAAGGTAACGTCGGCTCACATGCGAGCTCGACACCAGAATATAAAATCATACATATCGTCCTCACAACTGTCTCTAAGTCAATACATAAGGTAGATGGAGAGTACTAGATACATCAATGTACAACTGAAAGATAACAGATACCGTACAAAACCCACCTAAACAGCAAAAGGGCTATCTCTGCTCAAAAGGGGTATCTGTGCCAAAAGATGAGGAAACAGCCAGCCGTGACTACTCCCAAGGGCAACCTGCAAACACTGTGGCACAACGGGGGTGAGTTGCCAACTCGTGAATAGAGATAACATATAAAGGTGATCGCAGGCATGCACATATAGCGTGGCTCTACTAATGCCAGCAGATGATATCAATGCATGTCAACAGTGGATACAGTAGTAATGCATGTACTCTAACAGGTAAATGCCACAGGATGAGATGTATAGTAATCAATACTGAGTATGGGATAAATAATATCTACATGGACTATGTCAACATGGAAAGCAATGATCGGTGCCTCAACTGCACCCAAATCCCACATATACTCAGGCGCCGGCACACCCATCGGCCCTCAAATCCTGTATATCTCGGAGGAATCACGAGTGCCCAACATCGGCACCCAAAACATCATAAAATACCCGTGTCCAGCATCGACACGTAAATCCTCAAATATCGGGCGCCGTCAATCTGGACCGGCCCCACGGGGTCCGTCTGCGGTATCGGCCCTCGGCCCCGGCAGCACGGTCATCCCGCATCCATCACTCGACTCTGGTCAGTATCCTCCGGACAACTGCCAGGTCCAACCAATCACCGGTAGGTACTCGCCCGCCTCCAGACTCAATCGGCAAATCCCATCGATCATCTCGCCGAGGGGAACCATACCGGGCCCACCACGAACCCGCAAACGGAACATCCACTCCTCGAATCGGGTTTCAAGCACACGTCTCAGCACCGAGAAAACGCGTGGTGGACACACCAAAATATCATATCACGAGGTACCGAGTTTTCAAAATAGCATATCTTACCTTAAATAATTCCACGGTCCTCAAAACAGAAATCACATGAAAAATCCATCATCAATAAGTCAATCCAATGCGAGGTACAATATAATCAATCCATGGCAGGTATATAAGGGAAAGCCGCTTTTTAAAATAGTTTCCGTTTTTAAAGATGTCATGCGGCTCCCAATGTCCAGGAAATCATAGTCAATCACATGTATGGTGAACTATAGCAATAACACAACAGTATAATCATGGCAGTTCTACAGTGAGTGTGGCATGGCAATTACTAACGGTGTATGTGTAGCATGTAAATAGTGCTCGTGCAACATAAACCGTTAGTAATAGTGTGGTGTTCTATCAGTTCTAGCATATATCAATAACACATAGCAGGGAAATGCAATATGAGATGGCAGTCCATAGGTAAATACAATATGTAATGCTGAGATCCTATCAGCCCTGACGCATAACGCCATGCGGGCGATATCCCCGTAGATGTGAAATCTACTCACCGTGTCTCGCGCTAAGTGTATCCAACCACTTGCTTGCCCTTCTTCGCAGCGTCCGTCTCACTGGCCTGCGAACCTAGAATCACATACACATATCACATATAAGCTTAAGTCACAAAATGCGACATTATAATCCAACAAGAAACCTGTGTCGCAAACCAATCGCGCGTGTGCGCGATACGCTAAAACGTGTACTCACGCGCCACAAAACTACCCCGACGCGCCGCGATACGCAGAACCCAAACCTACTCACGTATCACGCGTGTCGCGAAGGTTTAGAAAAACGGCAAAACAGGTATTTGGTCCCAGATTTTCCTACAGAATTGATCTTACAAAAATATATATACCAAAAGACCCTACACACTGGAATACACCTACAGAACCCAAAAACACCCAAAACACCCCATGTCTGGCCGCAATTTGCGGCCAGAATGGCGATTTTGGCGGCCTCAGTGGGGAGTTAGGGGGTCGGGTTTCACCTATGGTATCAGCTCCTCTCCACCATGCTACAGTATCCACAAATTCACTCTGCACTCACAGGGTCAATAGCAGTTCCAGAAAACTCACATTTTGCCCAAATACGATATTTTGCATCAAATATGAAATCTGGTGGTATTTTAGTGTAATAGGGGTTCGACTAAGTTACAATGGCCTCAACAGACCACAATCATCCTACTGAAACCAAATCTCGCCTCAATAGCACAAGGTTCTCACTAATCACCCCATATCGCACTAAAACACACTAAATTCTAATAACCGATGCAAAACTACTCTAACTAGGCAAACTAGTGAACCAAGATAGGAAATATACCTCACTCTCGACCCTAGGGAGCTGCAGGAAGGTGAAGAAGAGAAGAGAAGAGGCTGCTGTCGAAGTTGATGCTTGCTGCTGTTGCTGTGAAGTCCCCTGTTGCTGCTGCTGCTACTTCTCATGCTGCTGCTGTTGCCTCCATGTTGCTGCTGCTGTTGCTGTGCCTGCTGCTGCTTCTGGAGCTGGGGAGAGGTAAGTGTGTTGTGTGAGTGTGTTGTGTATGTGAGAGTGTGAGTACTTGAGAGAAAACCAAAAGAAATGGGAGGCTACAATCATCACACCAAAAGTCACCCCTCTCTCTCTCTCACTTCATTTAATGCAAGCATGGCTTGAGCCATGATGCATCCCTCTCTCTCTTCCTCTCACAAGTCAACCCCTAAGCAATTTGAATTAGAGAAATCTTTTAATTAACCAATTTAAAACCCACTTAAGAATCCAAAAGAATTAATCCTACAATTAACCCACCATGGTTAATAATTATGGTATTTCCTTGATTTAAAAACCCTAGTTTACATGCACATGTGTGTGCAAGCCTAGGAAAATTTTGGAAAAAAGTTTATTAAATTAGGAAAAATATTTAAAACACAGTTTGGTAAACTTTTTATTAAAAATCATTATTTAATTATAATTATACACTAACCCTTATCCTAAGGTGTTACAGAGGACTAGGCTCCGCTCTGGATGCTTCACACGGGTTCACTGCCGTGCTCTGCGAGGACCAGGATCCGCTCTGGATGTTTTCCACGGGGTCAAAGAGTGACGTTATCCGCGTTCTACGTAACCAGGAATTTTGCACTAGATACTTCACACGGGTTCACTGCCGCTCTCGGCGAGGACTAGGCTCCGCTCTGGATGCTTCACATGGGTTCACTGCAGTGCTCTGCAAGGACCAGGATCCGCTCTGGACGTTTTCCACGGGGTCAAAGAGTGACGTTATCCGCGTTCCACGTAACCAGGAATTTTGCACTTTGTATCCGCATTTCACGGGATGGAGGTTTGACTGTTGGCGATATGTATACCACCGAGCCATGGAACTGGGAGTTGCCGCTGTTCCGCTTAGCTTGAATTTGTGTCCGTCGTTATGAGACGAATGTCGGGCTGATCTCTAGGTCGCTTGTGGCCCGTCGAGATCTAGCTTCTTTCTTTGGTGAAACCTGGGGGGGAGGTATGTTTCCTTTTTGTTTACGCCCTTGGATTGTGTACAGGGTGTGATGGAACATCACCTGTAGGGCATAAATTGAAACCCTTTTTTTTATATTTTATTTCTTTTTCCGCGATGCTCTATCATTTCAGCTTTTATATCGCGGAGGTCGCGATTGCCCTATCATTTCGGCTATTTTTCGCGGTGCCCAATCATTTCGGCTATTTTTTTATTCTCTACTCGCTGCTTTTTATTGCGAGTTGTCCCATCATTTCGGCTATTTTTTTATTCTCTACTCGCTGCTTTTTATTGCGAGTTGTCCCATCATTTCGGCTATTTTTCATGCATACATTTTTACTTGCTGCTTTTTTTATTGCAAGTTGCCCCATCATTTCGGCTATTTTGTAGGCATGTGTCGCTTGCTAGCTTTTTCGCCGCAAGCTTGGATTTTAGACACTGATTTCGGCATCAGCACCGCTACAACTGGAATATTGCCAGGAGCGAATCATCATTTACCTCTGTCGATGTTGAACAAAGGTGGCTTAGAAAACAGGGTTAAGGGTCCTGTCGACCAAGGCTTTTGACTTCATGAGCCGTAAGGGTCTCACAAAGGTATTTCTCCCCACAAGTCGTGAGGATCTTGTAGGTGTATTTTCTCCCTAGGGATCATGAGGATTCCTAAGTGTATGTTCCTCTGCAAGTCGTAAGGATCCTACAAGAGGGCTTTCTCCTTATGGGTCGAGAAGACCTACAAAGGTTGCTCATCATATGGACATATCCCTAGTCACGGGTGGGACTTTGCTGGGGAAATGTTTATTCGTGCCCGTGGATTGTATACAAGGGTCAGTATTGAGCCTCTTGTAGGGCAATATCGAAGGTTGTGGGGGATTTGCTTAAGAACAGGTTTAGGTTTCTGTAGCTTAAGACTTTCAAATCTCATGAGCCGTGAGGGTCCCATAAGAGAATTCTCCTTACGAGTCGTGAGGATCTCGCAAGTGTATTTTCTCCTTAGGAATCGTGGGGATCCCTAAGTGTGTTGCTCCTTTGTGAGTCGTAAGGATCTCACCCGGGTGGTTTCTCCTTACAAGGTAGAGAGGACCCTATAAGTGTCTTTTAACGAGGTTGCGCCCTTTCAGGTTTTCACAAACACTCGCCGGTAGTCCTGCTGTTTTTACTCACGGAGCCCTTTCGGGTTTTCATCCGTGCCCATTTTGTTTGTGGACATAACGTTTTTTTTATCATTTTTTTTTATTTTTCTTTTTCTCCTTTTTTTTATCTCGTCAGCCTAAGGATGCTGCGGTAGTAGTTTAGGGACGTTTCGGTCCGTCGTTAGTTTGAGGACATTTTGGTCCGTCGATAGTTTAAGGACGTTTCGGTCCGTCGATAGTTTAAGGACGTTTCGGTCCGTCGTTAGTTTAAAGGACATTTCGGTCCGTCGTTAGTTTAAGGACATTTCGATCCGTCGTTAGTTTAAAGGACATTTCGGTCCGTTATTAGTTTAAGGACATTTCGGTCCGTCGTTAATTTAAAGGACATTTCGGTCCGTTATTAGTTTAAGGACATTTCGGTCCGTCGTTAGTTTAAAGGACATTTCGGTCCGTTCTTAATTTAAGGACATTTCGGCCCGTCGATAGTTTAAAGGACATTTTGGTCCGTTATTAGTTTAAGGACATTTCAGTCCGTCGTTAGGGAGAAGGTCGGCTACTGCTTATAAGGTCTGAGCTTGGGAAGATAGCGAGCGGACATAGTCGTCATCATCTATCATTGACCCAGGCTGTGGCTCATTAAGCATAGTATTTCTTTAAGAAGCGGCCGTTTATTGGCCTAAAAGGCCTCCCACCGTGCATGTCCATGAGTAGATAGGCTCCACCCTGGTAGACCTTGTCTATAATGTACGGGCCTTCATAGTTCGGCTCAAATTTTCCCCGCTTGGCACGATTGGGGATCATAGGTCTTTTGACTACTAGTACGAGTTCGCCATGGCGGAATGTCCTCGGCCTGGTCAATCTTTCGTATGAGCGCGTCATCTTTGCTTTGTAGGCCTCTAGATTTTGTTGCGCTATGAGCCGGGTTTCATCGAGGGCATCGAGCTCCTCAAGCCGAAGGTGAGCATTTTCTTCGTCCGTCAGCTCGTAGTAGACTGCCACTCGTAGAGAGGGTAACTCTATCTCGAGGGGGAGCACTGCTTCCGTCCCAAATACCAACGCGTACGGCGTTGTATTCGTGGCCGTCTTGAATGTAGTTCGATAGGCCCAAAGGGCCTCTTGCAGCCTCTCGTGCCAGTCTTTCTTATTTCGGGACACCGTCTTTTTTATGATCTTTGTCAAGGTCTTATTGAAGGCCTCGGCCAGACCGTTAGCTCGTGGATTGTAAACTGAAGAATATCTTCAGTCTATATTGTGCTGCTGCGTGAAGCGGCTAATCTTATGGCTTCTGTAGGCTGGCCCGTTATCGGAGATAATCCGCCGTGGGGTTCCAAACCGATAGATGACGTGCGTCTTGAAGAAGTGGAGGATATTCTCCGTCTTCACTTCCCTCAGCGGTACTGCTTCTGCCCATTTGGAGAAGTAATCAGTTGTCGCCAGGATGAAACGATGTCCCCGGGACGATGCTGGCTCGATGGGGCCGACTATGTCAGTCCCCCACATTTCGAATGGCCAGCTAGCCACCGTTGGGTGTAGTGGATTCGGATGTTGGTGGATGAAGTCTCCATGAATCTGGCACGATTGGCATTGCTTCGCATACTCGAGGCAGTCTTGGACCATCGTGGGCCAATAATAACCCATTCGTTTGATCTTCAATTTCATCTTTGGGCCTGCTTGGTGAGATCCACAGAGTCCGTCGTGAACTTCCTGAACGACTCTTTCTGCTTCGTCAGGTCCTAAGCATCTCAGCCACAGAGAATCAAACGATCTCTTGTATAGAGTGTCGTTGACAAAAGCAAAAAATAGAGCTCGTTTCATGAGCTGATATCTTGAGGACGCTTCTTCGGGCATTCGGTGGGACTTAAAGTAGTCTATGAAGACTTCCCTCTAGTCCTCGGCCTTCTCATGGTCTTTTATTTGTAGGGTCGTCAGCTCAGTCGCCCCCTTTTCTTCGTATAATTCCGGAGATATTTCTGCTGGGGCGAGCACTCGACGGCTTTGTACCACGATTCTGACGTCATCGAGGTTCTCGTCAGCCAGTTCTTTAGCGAGTTTAGCTAACGCGTCTGCTTTGCTATTTTCCGCACGTGGTATACTTTCCAAAGTGTAGGAAGGAATTTGGGTCAGTAGTTGTTGCACCTTTTCGCCGTATTTCACCAACTCCGGTTTGCACGTTTGGTAGTCACCATTTACTTGACTAACGACCTGTTGAGAATCCCCGTATATAGAGAGGTCTTCAATTCCCATGTCAATGGCGATCTCGAGGCCTGCTATCAAAGCTTCGTATTCGGCTTCATTTTTCGTCCTCGATTCCGTTAAGGAGAAAGCAAAGCGCATTATCCCTCCTTGTGGGGGTAAGAAGATAAGGCCTACTCCCGATTTGATTATGGGGGTACATTGTTTGCGCTTCTTCATGGAAGATGCCCCGTCAAAATAGAGTTCCCATCGGGTATCACCGCCGCCGATCGCATCGAATGCATGTTCGTCCGGCAAATCGCAGTTCAGAGGAGAACCGGCAGGTACTGGATGCTCAGCGAGGAAGTCGGCAATGGCCTGGCCTTTCACTGCCTTAAGAAGTCGATACGTTATCGAGAACTCCATCAGGAGTAGAGCCCATTTAGCGAGTCGACCCGTCAATATAGCCTTTGATATCAAATATTTAAAAGGGTCCACCTTCGAGATGAGACGGACTTCGTGCGCCAACGCATAGTGCCTGAGTTTTGTTATCGCGAAGATTAACGCCAAGCAGTGTTTTTCAATGGGAGAGTAGTTGTTTTCCGCCCCCAGCAGAACTCGACTTAAGTAGTAGAGTGCTCTCTCTTTCCCTTGATCGTTCTCTTGTGCCCATAATGCGCCTAAGGAACCTTCGAGGGCGGTTGTATAAAGAATGAGGGGTTTTCCCTTGACCGGCGCAGCCAACACCGGAGGGTTCTGCAGGTACTGCTTGATCTCGTCTAGTGCACCTTGGAATTTGTGATCCCAAACGAATGGAGTTCCCTTCTTCATCAGGTGGCTGTAAGGACGGCATTTGCCTGAAAGATTGGCGATAAACCGCCGGATGTATGCGAGCTTCCTTTGGAGAGACCGCAACTGTTTGAGGGTTCTTGGCGGAGGCATTTCCATGATCGCCTTGATCTTAGATGGATCTATTTCGATACCTCGGTGTCGGAGGATGAATCCCAGGAATTTACCCGAGGAGACTCCAAACGCGCATTTGAGGGGATTCATCTTCAAATTATATTGCCGAAGGCGTTGAAATACAGTCTCCAGATGCTTTAAATGCTCTTCGTATGACATGCTCTTTACTATAAGGTCATCGATATAGCACTCGACGATGTCATGTATGAGGTCGTCGAAGATCTTTGTCATGGCCCTTTGATAGGTAGCGCCGGCGTTCTTTAGACCAAAGGGCATAACCCTGTAGCAGAATATACCCAAAGGGGTCCGGAAAGCAGTGTGCTTCTGGTCTTCGGGATGCATTTTTATCTGATTGTATCCTGACGAACCTTCCATAAAGGAGAAAACCTCGTGAGTGGACGTGTTATCTATCATTAGCTCGGTTACTGGTACTCGGAAATCGTCCTTTGGACAGGCTTTATTGAGATCCCTGAAATCCACGCATATGCGTACCGTCCCATTTTTCTTCATTACCGGGACGATATTGGCGATCCTGTCGGGATACTGGACTTCTTGGATAAATCCAGAATCGATCAGCTTCTTGACTTCGACGTTGATGCTCATCTTAAGCTCGAGCCGCATCCTTCTCGGCGCCTGCTTGATTGTCTTGATATCTGGGGATATTGCCAATTTATGCACAGCAATCTCCGGATCCAATCCTGGCATCTCGGAGTAGTTACACGCGAAGCAGTCTTTATGCTGTAGAAGCACGTTCTTTAACGCAGCCACCCTTTCTTCAGACAGCAGCTCGCTGACAAATGTTGGTCGCGGGTCATCTGCCGATCCCAACTCAATCTTCTTGAGGTTTTCTGCAGTAGTATGTATGCCATCTTCCAGTTCTTTTGGAGCTGGCGGAAATTCTGAGACCACCTCATCATCGCTGTTCTCAAAGCACCAGGGAAGGTCATCCATGTTCTCGGGCTCTTCTGTTAATATCGTAATCGTGTAACATGTGCGAATCCGCTTCCAGGACTGAGGTGGATCTGGTTCTGCTTTTGCGGCTTTGGGTTCATGCTTTTGTGGAGGCGTTACCCTCCAGCCGTCGGATAAAGCGAATCTGCCCTGTTGGTACTGATCCTCGACCCAGTTCTTGAAAGTGAAGCAGTCTTCGGTAGGATGTCCTATGGCTTGGTGATAAGAGCAATAGCTCAGATGAGAAGCCTTGTTAGCTTGCTCAAGGTGCTTAGACTCTGGAAGCGCGATCATTTGATGTTTTATAACGAGCTCGAGTAACCTCTCCGTCTTGTCTCGGGGGAAGGAGTACGCTCGACTCATCTTATTCATGAGGGACAAATCCGAGCCGTGCAATACCCGATCACGTAACTCTCTAATCCTGCGTCGTTTTTGTCGGCTCCTCTTTCCGCTTCTTGATTTATTTCTGTCTCTGCGTCGGGCCTTTCGTACAACAGGTTGACAAGGATGAGCATCTTTGTCTTTTGCAGCCTGTTGAAACAGACGTTGCGTCCTGGCCATCTCGTAGATGTCCATCTCGCGGTTGTGGTCTTCCCGAGCTTTTTGACCCACTTTCCTGATAAGCTTGTCCATTCGTTCTTCAAACGACGGACTCGGCACTTTAATCGCGGGATCTAGTTTTGATGAGGGGTTGGCATTTCCTGACAGGGCGTCCTCTTCTTCATCAAAGGTATATATAGCGTAGCTACTGTGGGCCCGTTCCCGTTTTCCGGCTCTCGCGTATCCAAGCCCGAGTGTTTCCATTTTCCCGTTGGGCAATTTGCGTTGAGTCCCAGGGACATCCCAAATCCTGTTGTAGAACCGAGCTTGTCGAACAGTCTGTTTTAAGGGTACTCCTTGGCGCTTCAATAGCCTCTTTAATCCATTTGTATAGTATCTGGGCAGACGGATGGGTTGGAGCCTGTCGAGTGTAGCATCCGCGCCATGCCAAATCTCTTTCTCTACTTTCGTCTCCGAGGATCGGTAGAATAGGATCACCTTCTCACCCTTATGCTTGGGAAGGACGTAAAATGTTTGTAGGTCCTGCACATTGTAAGCTTGAAGTGTGTCGAGATCCTTGTAGTGTTCTCGCGGCACCATGGTGATTTGCAAACTCTGATCATCGCTAGGGGGTATTTGTATTAACGGCCGATTGGAGAACACGGCATTGACCTCATCTTCCGAGTCACTTCCGAAGACCAACATGGGGGCGGACATCCCCGGGTTGTTGCGTTGAGATGGCCCAGTATAAACTATCTCTTCTTCTTCTTCGGTATCGCTCCCGAAAACAGGGATGGTGGCGGCGGTTTTGTTCTCCGGCTTGCGACACCTTTCTGTATCCTCGAAATCTGGCAAAAAGTACTTCGCATCTTCGTATTTGCGGACTTCGTTCACGGAAAATGGGTTCAGCTCACCTGTTACAGTATACTCGAAACCATCATTAAAGTACTTCATACACTGATGCTGTGTAGAAGGGATGATGTTGTACTCGTGTAGCCAAGGACGACCAAGCAAGGCGTTGTAGCAGGTCTTGGCGTCAATGACATGGAATTTGATGTCTGTGACGAGTTGTCCAAAGCGTAATGTTAGTATCACGGATCCGAGAGTCCGTGACGATTGTGAATCGAAACCGGAGATAGTAATTTTGTCACGAGCGAGGTGTTGCACACTCATGCAGATTTCCTTTAACACCCGAACGTTAAGGAGATTAACGGAGGATCCATTATCCACTAGGATCTTGCCTATCTTGATATCATGGCAGTATCGAGAGACATATAGGGGACGGTTGTGGTCGCACGTATAAGTCGATGTCCAACACCCCACGACTTGCGGGAGGCGGAAATATGAAAAACGATCTTGTTCTTTGCTTAAACATCGACTAACCGCACGAATCGAAGCTAAACGATAACTAACAACAAACATAGAAGTTAACAACTACTATGTTAAGGGATTATACCTCAAGAACCGTGTCCTTCGTCTTTACGAACTCCACCTCCTCCTCGGCCTTCTCCAAGTAGTAGACGATCCACCACGAGAGCTAAACTCCAAGCTTTGCCTCTAAACTTGAGACAACTAGGTATCTTTAAGTGCTAATCAAAGTACCTAGATGAAATAGAGTATGGTTATGGATTAAGTAGTCTAACTAATCCTTGTACTCAACACATGAGAGGGGAGGATTAGGGTTTGAAGAGAGAGAGCTTGAGGAGAGAGAAGATGAACATAATAATGAAATGAGATAAAGAGTTATCATAATATATATCAAGCATTTTATTTTATCAAGAAAAGAAAAGATAATGATTTACAACCATGCTTAATAAATATCTAATGGCGATTCACATCCATGAGTCATTAAGCAATTATGAAGCATTAATGACATGGATGAATCATCCATATGACTCACTAATCTCATTTAATGTATATGCCACCTTAACCTCCTTAGTCACCATCTTCTAGAAGCTTCTCGCGCAATTACGAGAACGCCCCTCCTATCCGTGAAAACACGGAAAAACCTTAGACTGTATAAATCCAATAACCGGATACTAGTAACTGGCTTAAACCAAAGCCGACTAGTAAAAACTGTCCGAAAGTCGTACGTGCGTAAACACATGTATGCGTCCGAACCCTTGTCTTAAAACCATACGACCTCTATATCGTTTCACCTGGAGTAGGGAAACTCTCTGCGTGGGACTCTAGAGACTCGACTACTACGCTGGCAGTGGGTTTAACCACAGACCGCAAGCGGCACTAGCTGTACGTAACGGTCCCCAGGTAGATGTCGATAAGAAGGCCGATGAGAATACTTAAGTGCCGAGTTCCTGGACTATTTAAAAGAGAACGGAATTCTCTCTCAGCTTACTCCTCCATACACCCCGCAACATAATGGTGTATCGGAGAGACGGAACCGCACCCTATTGGATATGGTGCGGTCCATGATGGGTAACGCTGAGTTACCGCGATCATTCTGGGGGTATGCGCTAGAATCAGCTGCGTACCTTTTGAACCGAGTTCCGACTAAGACTGTGCCTTCCACACCATATGAAATGTGGAGTGGGAAGAAACCCTATCTTCAATATCTGAAGATCTGGGGATGTCCGGCTTTTGTCAAAAAGCAGCATGCGGACAAACTCGAGGCACGCTCAGTACTGTGCAAGTTTGTGGGATACCCAAAGAACACCAGGGGGTATCTTTTCTACTACGCAGAGGAACAAAAAGTCCTTGTTTCTCGTAATGCCCACTTTCTAGAACACCAGTTCTTGGAAAAGGAAATTAGTGGGAGCGCAGTAGAACTGGAAGAAATTCCAGAACCACAGACTATTACTGAAAGGTTAGTGGAACCAGAGGGTTCAACAGAACAGGACATTCCTACGCCGCTCCGCAGGAGTAGTAGGCAGTCTCATCCGCCCGAGAGATACTGCGGTTTTCTCATAGACGGGGATAGAGAGGATTGCATCATAGATTATGATGAGCCTACTAGCTTCCAGCAGGCCGTTCAGAGCGTTGACTCAGTGAAATGGCTGGATGCAATGCGGACCGAAATGGAGTCCATGTACACCAACAAGGTATGGACGTTGGACATTGCTCCAGACGGGGTAAAACCCGTAGGATGCAAGTGGATCTTCAAAAGGAAGATTGGTGTAGATGGACAGGTTGAGACCTATAAAGCTAGGCTGGTAGCAAAGGGTTTTCGTCAAAGACCTGGCTTGGACTATGATGAAACCTTTTCTCCAGTAGCCATGCTGAAATCCATTCGGATCCTTCTTGCCATTGCTGCCTTCCACGATTATGAGATTTGGCAGATGGACGTAAAGACAACTTTTCTAAATGGAAATTTAGAGGAGTGTGTCTATATGGACCAGCCAGAGGGTTTCATTCAGAGTGGGAGCAGCGGAAAGGTGTGCAAGTTGCTTAAGTCCATCTATGGACTAAAGCAGGCATCGCGGAGTTGGAACATCTTCTTTGATGAGACGGTCAAAGAATTTGGCTTTATCAAAAATCCAGATGAACCATGCATCTATAGTAGATTTGTAGCGAGAACTGTAGTATTCCTCGTTTTATACGTGGATGACATTCTCTCAATAGGAAATGACATTCTTATGCTACAATCTGTCAAGGGGTTCTTGTCACACAGGTTCTCCATGAAAGACCTGGGTGATGCCTCGTACATTCTGGGTATCCGGATCTACCGTGACAGATCCAAGAGGATATTAGGACTTTCACAGTCCAGGTACATCGACACCATACTGAAGAGATTCAGTATGAAAGATTCCAAGCGCGGTAACCTACCGGCTTGTCACGGGATCACCCTCTCTAAAAAGATGTCTCCCAAGACTGATTTGGAGAGGGATCGCATGTCTATTATACCCTACGCTTCTGCGGTAGGCTCTATAATGTATGCGATGTTGTGTACCAGACCGGATGTAGCTTATGCACTGAGTGTGGTAAGCCGGTATCAGTCAAACCCTGGGGAGAAACACTGGATAGCGGTAAAGAATATTCTCAAGTACCTGAGAAGGACTAAGGAGATGTTCTTGGTGTATGGCGGAAAAGACCTCCAGATCGAGTCCTTTGCTGACTCCAGCTTCCAGAATGACAAGGATGATTCCAAGTCCATGTCGGGTTTTGTCTTTACCCTCAATGGAGGGGCGGTGTGTTGGAAGAGTTCCAAACAGGAAACCGTTGCAGACTCGACGATGGAAGCGGAATACATCGCTGCATCTGATGCCGCAAAAGAAGCTGTCTGGATGAGGAAGTTCTTGAAAGAACTTCAGGTGGTTCCGTCCATTGTTGATCCAATACCTCTGTATTGCGACAACAACGGGGCTATAGCTTTAGCGAAGGAACCCAGGTCCCATCAGAGATCCAGGCACATCTTGAGGCGGTATCACCTGATCAGGGAGATCGTGGATCGCCAGGAGATCTAGGTTCGGAGAGTCGCTTCAGAAGATAACACTGCAGATCCATTCACCAAGGCCCTGCCCCAGACTCAGTTCGAGCGGCTGATCGAGATGATAGGTCTTCGATACGCCAGTACATGGCCTTAGTGCAAGTGGGAGATTGTTAGTGTATATGCCCTAGAGGCCATTACTGTATCATACTAGTTTGTATATTACTTAATGGATGCTTGGGATATTCACCTTGTATATACAATCTTGCTCAAAATAGTAGTATGCTACTTGGTTTGTTTCTACTTCAATGTGTACATGTGTTTATATTTTGTATATCGCCTATACACATTAGTGGAGCCCTTAGGATCTTTGCTTGATTACCAGCGATGTGATGGCCGTCACACTAGTGGGGCTGGGTAATCTATAAGCACATCCTTATGCAGGTCCCTGGTCGCAGGACTATCGAGACAGGGCATCGATACTCCGGAGTAGACCAGCGCATACGCTTCTCATCCCAGTGTGGGAGACGGTCTGTCCCACAGCCGTCAGTACGTCGTACTTGAGATAGTATGCGGGTGCTCGTTAGGTTACGGGTACACTGGACAGGACTCGTCGGGAACTGACTAGTTGGTATTATGCCTATCGTCGGTTATCAATTCCCAGGTGACATGAGTACAGCTTAGTCCGCTGACTTGACACTGTCACTTCGCCTCGAGTGTGTTCCCACTGTACTTTGATCACTACCCTACCTTGTTGGATATATGTATGCCCTAGAGGCCATTATGTGATAGTGGATGTATTTATACATGTATATATATTCAGTTTGCATTCTTGCTCGACATGATAGTATGCTATCTGGTTTTTCTTTATCTGACATGTTTATTTGATCATGCTTCTATTCATTCAGACATGCTGATAAAGACCTAAGGATATTGGCTTGACTACTCTGATTATGATGGAGATCATACTAGTGGGACATCTGTAGTCTATAAGCATATCCTGAAATGTCCCTAGTCGGAGGTGTATCGAGACGGGGCATCGATATACCAGAGTAGACTAGCGTATATGATACTAGACCCATGTGATGGGCGATGGATGTTCCCACATTCATCGATGTTTGACATCAAGATCATATACGGGTGCTCAGTGGTGACTGGGTACACTGGACGGACTCGCCGAGAACTCCTATATGGAATTATATCTATCGTCGGATAGCAGTTCTCAGGTAACACTAGTACAGGTTAGTCTGTAGACCCGAGATCGTCATAGAGCCTTGTGTGTTCTCCCACTGTACTTTGATTACCACCCTACCACGGCTCTAATGAGTCGTGCAAACAGGTGGCCGTTGGGTACAGTCCCGAGACACACGAAGGCAATGAGCGATAGGAGGGGTTTCGTCTCTCCCGATATTGGGAGTTGATGCTGTACTGTGCCCGACTGGTTATAGCAGCAAGTCCCTGGCCAGGGCTGCTGAGATTTGCTGATAAGTGTTATCAGTAGTTTCTCGAACTGTTATAGACCATTCACCGGCACGACTTATTGAGTTATTGGGGTCGACGTGACCATCCCTAGGCTCGATATGCAGCATATCTGACGAAGAGACCGGACTGTACGGTAGTGTTGCCGGATGGCTCGACGGGAGTTGTAGCAGGTTCGCTTGTTGTCTTCTGATCGTTCAATATCCGGGTGGCCGTTACGTTTAGCTGACCGCTTGCGGCTTGAGGGTACTTGATATGATCATTACCCTCTGCCGGCGTATTGATGAGTCTTAGAGTCCCACAGAGGAGTTACCCAGTCCATGCGAAACGTTGTGGTGTGCATATGCGATATGCACATGCACCCGATTGAAATGTGCGTATATGATACCAAACATTGATCGGGTGAACAGCTTTTGGTGGGGTCATATGAGATATGACCGGATTGATAACTCAAGTGTTGATTTATCATTTAACCATTAGTTTTCTCACTTAAAACCTTTCTAGGGTTTGATGGATGTATGCATGCATGCATATGCTTCTTTCTTCTTTTCTAGTTTCATGCACATGTAGATGTGCATACATGTATACATACATACATCAAACCATCATGGTTGATTATATATGGAAATGGTGGCAATATAAGACTCACACCATTGATTATTTAATGGATTATAATTTGATTATGGATTTAAAAGAAAATGAAAAGGAAAGGATAATTATGATAGTTTCTACATGCTTCTTCTAACCTAACCATGTTCACCTACCACTAAACCATGGTTATCCTTTCCTTTATCATTCTAAACCCAAGTTAAATTAATCATCTATCATTTAATCATGGTTGGAGTCAAGAAGGAATAAATATATATAGTGATATTTATTTCTTTTAAAAAGTTTAACCTTATGGTTATCATTTTACTTCTTGCAAAGAAAAGCCACCATCTTCATTCTCCTTTATCTCTTGCTCTCTTGATTTTCCTAGTGAGCATATACCACTCAAAGATAGGTTTTTGAAGTGAGATTCCACACCACAACATCATTCTACACTAGCTTAGCCGCTTCGTTTAGAGTGTTTCCTTCGGATTGTCGAAGTTGTGAGCTTGGACGGATATCTCCGTGGTGGATCGTCGTGGATACAAGAGGACATCAAGAGGACCTCGACTCAACACCAAAGAGCCTAAGGAGCGAATCAAAAACGGGAGCTACAAAGGTTGTAGCCTTTAAACCCTAATTTTTGTTAGCTAAAAGTTAATAAACCTAATTTTCTAGGATCGATCCATACGAGTGTTCGTTTAGCACAATAAAAATCATATCTTTTGGACATGTGATGCTTCAAAACACCTCATAG
The DNA here is from genome assembly GCA_030015575.1 of Agapanthus africanus. Lineage (NCBI taxonomy): Eukaryota > Viridiplantae > Streptophyta > Magnoliopsida > Asparagales > Amaryllidaceae > Agapanthus > Agapanthus africanus. The sequence goes on from CM057339.1 coordinate 727,783,892, forward strand.
GGTGCTAAACAAACCCTTCATTGGTATCAGAGCCGACCTAGAACATTAGGCGCCCTTTTTGCGAAGTAAAAAGTCTGATCGAAACAAAATACGACTTTTAAGGATGCTCTCTGGAAAATTTTTAAAAACTGACCTTTTTCAGAATTAAAAATTCTTAAAAAATAGAGCAGGTAAAAATTAGACGATCTGGAAAATTCGAGCCAGTGAACAGTAAGTTCGGCCGCAGAAGCGCGGCATAAGCAAGCTTAGGCCGCCCTTCCGCGGCCATACTAGGGGCTCTTTGATAATTTTTTGCACAGTTATTTTATTTACCTGCTATATTATATTCTGAGCATATTTAATCTGAATCTTCTGTTGAAAAATTCTGGAGATGTTTTTGGCCTCGTGGTTTCGATCTGATTTTTCATTTCGCTTTCTTTTCCGGGTAAACTAGAAAGTATTGAAGTTCTTGAACGAATATCATTTACTCAATATTCACGGGGTTTAAATAGTTTCGAGATACGTGCAAGTCTTTTTGCGGTGGTCCCTCTAGAAGACAACAAACCTTAACTCGATTATGTGACCGTCTCGAACTGCCCTTTGAACCCTAGGGTTTGGGGCAGTACGGCGTGCCACATGTGAGGCGTTAGCTTGACCCTTCTACGGCTGGACCGCCACTACTGTGTCACACTCCGGATCTTTTTGAACCCTGCTCAAGTGTTGAGCTTTAGTGAATCTTGGATGCTTGATTGTTCGTTCGAAAAACTTTAATACTGTCTGTTTGTCTGGAATGTGATACAATATGTGGAATTCATATGGTTTAGGCATGAAATACGAGATATGTGATATTTCGCATTTATGATGTCTAAAGAGAATCTGGATTCCAAATATTGTAGTTTTACACTTTCTTTTCTGTGACCGTAAGTGTAGTATGTTAGATATCGCCGGTTTCGTTGCTATACATCAACGACAATCGGGGTACGCATACTTACTTACGCTGATGATATGTGATATTATGTGTTGCTGAGATATGATGTGCAGGATTGTCGCGATTGAATAGCCGGGGGGTTTTGTGAGATGAGAGCTTTATATTTTCATTCATGTAAATTCAAATGTAATGTAATATTCTTTTATTTGGGGCACTTCCAGGTTGCGGTTGTGTCACCAGTGTTGTATATTATTTGCTTTTTCCGCATTAGGATGGACCCAAGGAGGGGAGCACAGGTAACCGGGTTCTGGGGTTCAGTGGGAGGCCATCTCGAGGAGTCGAGACCGGGTCTCCTAAACTCCAGGATTGGTAGGGTCACTTGCCGCTCTCGTAGGGTTCCAGGGTGTGGGCTTGGCTATTCATCGCGACTGTGGAATCCGTATTTTCTATTCTGGCTAAATACTAAATACGGACGTCCTAGTATATCCCACGTTATATCTATATTTCTGCTGCCTGTGTTCTGTGAAATCTGAGACGAATGACTTATTATATATATGATATATAGTAGACGTTGCTTATGTTTTACACCCGCGCTAGTCCCGTCCCGGTATGCCGTTAGTTAAGTAACCTAACGGTGCATAACGGAACATTGCGGCGAATGCGGATGGCATAAGCGTACGTGTTATTTTCGTTTCTTTTCTGTGATTGGCTTAAGGACTTAAATGATGGGATTACATTAATGTGATTAATGTAAAGAAAATAAACCTAAAAGATGTTGTAGAATCGGATTTAAAAACTACTCGGCTATTTGTGAAAAAGCTACATTTCAAAACTGCGGAGATTAAGCCACTCCTTTTGAAAACTGTTTGATTCTACAACGATATCAAGTTCAAAGCGTTAAAGATTTTCTTAAAAATCATTCGCAACCCTCCGTCATTTTAGGAAGTAGAGTACTTAGTATTCGTGCTACGTTTGTTGACTTTAGTTAAGGCGTAGTGTACGGTAGCTAAGTGATGTCTTCCTACAATGCATATGATGCAGATTAATTAGGACATTCATGCGACTTTGTTGACCATAGTTAAGGGTCATATGGGTGGGTCTAATTGATCAAGAAATGACGGGTAGAACTTGACTGGTACTTATGATTTGTTGACCATAGTTAAGGTCATAAGTACTAGGGGTAAAAATTACATCGGGAATTTCAAGTGTTGAAATTTGCAATGAGATTGCATACCTTCCATGTGATGGTTGGATCCCGATCCCACTGTGGGCAATAGTTGCTCCTAGGAGAGTTTTACAGTTTGCAATTAGCTAACTCATTAGGTGTCTAGAAAGGTGTTAACGGGGCTCCGCCTCTGGGAAAACGAGGTTTACTCTAATTAGGTCCGTGCGAAAGCACGGGGAACCTCCCTCAAAGTACCGACACTGGCCTGGCTGAACGGTTAGCGAAGTTGTAGACTGTAATTAATCCTGGCTAGTTTTTCTTTTTAAGGTTTGAAAGAAAACTTGATAAAAAGCAGTGGGAAACATCGATTAGACAAGATAATAAACCAATCTAATCTGTGCAAGAGCTTTCGCTGAGTGTATTCTTTTCTCTCTCTTAATGGCAGATACCAATGACTGGACTTAAGCTTCTATTAGATAAGAACAAATTGAATGGGACCAACTATAAAGACTGGCTAAGGAATCTGAAGATCGCCTTGACATATGATAAAGTATCATATGTCCTCACGGCTTCAGCCCCGCCCGTCCCAGGCCCAAAATCCTCAGTTGCGGACATTGAAGTCCGCAAGACATGGGACGCTGACTGTGCCACGGCAAAATGCCTCGCGCTTGCATCGATGGATAACACACATCAAAAGCAGCACGAGAACATGGACATTCACGGGATATTACTCCATACAAAGGAGTTGTACGGGGAACAGTCCCGCGTATTACGATACGAAGCATCAAGGAAACTGTTTCACATGCAGATGGCCCCTGGCACACCTGTAGCGGACCATGTTTTGAAGATGATAGCTCTTATAGAAGAGCTTGAGGACCTTGGATGGACAATGGACAATGAGCAATATATAGATATTATTCTGCAGTCCCTCCCCTCCACCTTTGCTCAGTTCATAGTGAACTTTAACATGCATAGCATGGAGAAGGAACTCCCTGAACTCCTTAATATGTTAAGGAGTGCAGAGAGCACTATGAAGTCAACAAAGACTCCCGTTATGACCATTGGACAGTCTTCTTCTTCTCGCCCAAAAGCTAAGGCCAAGGGAAAGAAAAAGAAGAAACCAACTAATCCTAACGGTGGAGTCAAAAAGGCGAAGGGGAAGGGAAAGTCCACGGCTGGAGACCCAGGGAAAGGCGAGTGTTTTCATTGCCACAAGACAGGACATTGGAAGCGCAACTGCACAGAGTACCTAAGTCTCAAGAAGAAGCATGGTGATGCTTCTGCTTCAGGTGCGTTTGTGACTGAAAACTGTTTTTCTATAAACTCTGCTTCCTGGGTATTGGATACCGGTTCAGGTTCTCACATTTGCAATTCTATGCAGGGGCTGAGAAATAGCAAGGTTTTGAAGACAGGTGACCATACTCTCCGCGTTGGAAATGGTTCCAATGTACATACAGTCGCAGTGGGAGAGTATCACTTGGGGTTGCCGTCTGGATGTATTTTGATTTTGAATCCATGTTATTTTGTACCTGATATGCTATGTAATATAATATCCGTTTCTTTGTTGGACAATGAAGGATATAATTTTGTGTTGCAGAACAATGTTATGAACATTCACCTAAATCAAATGTTGGTTGGGTATGGTACACTTAATAACGGAATATACGTCCTAAATCAACACACAGTTTTCAGTATAAAACACACTAATAAAAGAAAACTTTCAGAATTAAATGAAGCTTTTCTTTGGCACTGTAGACTTGGTCATATTAACGAAACAAGACTAAACAAGTTACACAAAGATGGATATTTAAATCCTTTTGAATATAAATCTTATGCGACTTGCCAGTCCTGTATCAAGGGTAAAATGACCAAAACTCCGTTTACCGGACACGGAGAAAGAGCTACTCAGCTCCTGGGCCTCATACATAGTGATGTATGTGGGCCAATGTCTACACAGGCTAGAGGCGGTTTTTCATACTTCATTACATTCACCGACGATTTCTCAAGATTCGGTCATGTATTTTTATTAAAGCACAAGTCCGAAGCTTTCGAGAAATTCATTGAATATAAACAAGAAGTAGAAAAACAAACCGGCTTGAGTATTAAGATGCTTCGATCAGATCGAGGTGGGGAGTATCTCAGTACAGAATTTGCAAACTTCCTAAAAGAGAATGGGATTCTCTCTCAGCTCACTCCTCCTTACACACCACAGCACAACGGTGTGTCAGAACGACGGAATAGGACCCTATTAGATATGGTCCGGTCCATGATGAGTGACGCTGAGTTACCAGTCTCGTTTTGGGGGCATGCATTGGAGACTGCAGCGTTTCTGCTAAACAGGGTTCCAACCAAAGCCGTGTCTACCACGCCATATGAGATATGGAATGGGAAGAGACCATCTCTTAAAAGAATTAAGATTTGGGGTTGCCCGGCCTATGTTAAAAAGCAGAATCCGGACAAACTCGAGACACGGTCAGTCATGTGTAACTTTGTGGGATATCCAAAGAATTCTTATGGATATCTATTCTACCACAAAGAGGAACAAAAAGTGTTTGTTTCTCAGTATGCCACATTCTTGGAAAAAGAGTTTTTCACAGATAGAGATGATGGCAAGGTGGTAGATCTAGAAGAGGTTCTGGAGACACAAACTACAAATGACGATTTGATTGAACCGGCTGTTGCAACAGAAACTAAAGAACCTCGGCCACTCCGTAGGTCTGGTAGGACTTCTCGCCCACCGGAGAGGTACTACGGTTTCCTCATTGATGGTGACAGAGAAGATTGAATCATGGATGATGATGATCCTACCAGTTTTCAGCAAGCTATCACGAGTGGTGACTCTGTGAAGTGGCTGGATGCCATGAGATCCGAAATGGAGTCTATGTACACCAACAAAGTATGGACTTTGGACGTTGTACCCCCTGGGGTAAAACCTGTAGGGTGCAAATGGATCTTTAAAAGAAAGATTGGTGTGGATGGGCAGGTAGAGACCTATAAGGCAAGACTTGTGGCGAAAGGTTTTCGTCAAAGACCAGGTTTGGACTATGACGAAACTTTTTCGCCAGTAGCCATGCTTAAATCCATTCGGATACTACTTGCTATTGCTGCTCACTACGACTATGAAATCTGGCAGATGGACGTTAAAACAGCATTTCTAAATGGAGATTTAGATGAATGTGTTTATATGGATCAGCCAGAGGGCTTCATTGACAGTGGGAGCAGCGAGAAAGCATGTAGATTGCTTAAATCCATATATGGGCTAAAGCAGGCATCTCGGAGTTGGAACATCTGTTTTGATGATGTTATCAAAGAGTTTGATTTCATCAAAAATCCGGATGAACCTTGTGTTTATAGAAAGGCTGTAGGAAGAGCTGTCACATTCCTCGTATTGTACGTGGATGACATTCTTCTGATAGGAAATGATATTCCTATGCTACAATCAGTCAAATCATTCTTATCACTAAGGTTCTCCATGAAGGACCTGGGTGATGCCACATACATCCTGGGTATAAGGATCTATAGGGATAGATCCAAAAAGTTATTGGGACTGTCCCAAACCAGGTACATCAACACCATCCTAAAGAGGTTTAGTATGGAAGACTCCAAGCGGGGTGCCTTACCCGCTTGCCATGGAGTCACTCTCTCCAAGGATTCTTGTCCAAAGACCGATGAAGAGAGAGCTCGCATGAGCATTATACCTTATGCTTCGGCAGTAGGATCTATAATGTATGCGATGTTATGTACACGCCCATATGTAGCTTATGCACTTAGTGTTGTAAGCAGGTATCAATCCAACCCAGGGGAGAACCACTGGACGGCTGTGAAGAACATTCTTAAGTACTTGCGAAGGACTAAAGAATTGTTCTTGGTGTATGGTAATAAGGATCTCCAAATGGAGGCCTTTACCGATTCGAGCTTCCAGAGCGATAAGGATGACAGCAAATCTATCTCAGGGTTTGTATTTACCCTCAATGGAGGAGCGGTAAGTTGGAAGAGTTCCAAACAAGATACCGTTGCAGACTCTAATATGGAAGCTGAGTACATTGCTGCAAATGATGCCGCCAAGGAAGCCGTCTGGATGAAGAAGTTCGTCTCGGAGCTAGGAGTAGTTCCAACCATTATTGATCCAATACCTTTGTATTGTGACAATAATGGGGCAATGGCGTTAGCCAAGGAGCCCAGATCCCATCAGCGGTCCAGACACATCCTGAGGCGATTTCATTTGATCCGGAAGATTGTAGATCGCCGCGAGATCGAGATTAAGAGAGTAGACACAAAGAATAACGCCGCGGATCCATTCACCAAGGCCCTCCCTCAGCCGCAGCATGAGCGACTTTTTGAGCAGTTGGGTATGAGATACGCCAATAACTGGCCTTAGTGCAAGTGGGAGATTGTTGGATATATGTATGCCCTAGAGGACATTATGTGATAGTGGATGTATTTATACATGTATATATATTCAGTTTGCATTCTTGCTCGACATGATAGTATGCTATCTGGTTTTTCTTTATCTGACATGTTTATTTGATCATGCTTCTATTCATTCAGACATGCTGATAAAGCCCTAAGGATATTGGCTTGACTACTCTGATTATGATGGAGATCATACCAGTGGGACATCTGTAGTCTATAAGCATATCCTGAAATGTCCCTAGTCGGAGGTGTATCGAGACGGGGCATCGATATACCAGAGTAGACTAGCGTATATGATACTAGACCCATGTGATGGGCGATGGATGTTCCCACATTCATCGATGTTTGACATCAAGATCATATACGGGTGCTCAGTGGTGACTGGGTACACTGGACGGACTCGCCGAGAACTCCTATATGGAATTATATCTATCGTCGGATAGCAGTTCTCAGGTAACACTAGTACAGGTTAGTCTGTAGACCCGAGATCGTCATAGAGCCTTGTGTGTTCTCCCACTGTACTTTGATTACCACCCTACCACGGCTCTAATGAGTCGTCCAAACAGGTGGCCGTTGGGTACAGTCCCGAGACACACGAAGGCAATGAGCGATAGGAGGGGTTTCGTCTCTCCCGATATTGGGAGTTGATGCTGTACTGTGCCCGACTGGTTATAGCAGCAAGTCCCTGGCCAGGGCTGCTGAGATTTGCTGATAAGTGTTATCAGTAGTTTCTCGAACTGTTATAGACCATTCACCGGCACGACTTATTGAGTTATTGGGGTCGACGTGACCATCCCTAGGCTCGATATGCAGCATATCTGACGAAGAGACCGGACTGTACGGTAGTGTTGCCGGATGGCTCGACGGGAGTTGTAGCAGGTTCGCTTGTTGTCTTCTGATCGTTCAATACCCGGGTGGCCGTTACGTTTAGCTGACCGCTTGCGGCTTGAGGGTACTTGATATGATCATTACCCTCTGCCGGCGTATTGACGAGTCTTAGAGTCCCACAGAGGAGTTACCCAGTCCATGCGAAACGTTGTGGTGTGCATATGCGATATGCGCATGCACCCGATTGAAATGTGCGTATATGATACCAAACATTGATCGGGTGAACAGCTTTTGGTGGGGTCATATGAGATATGACCGGATTGATAACTCAAGTGTTGATTTATCATTTAACCATTAGTTTTCTCACTTAAAACCTTTCTAGGGTTTGATGGATGTATGCATGCATGCATATGCTTCTTTCTTCTTTTCTAGTTTCATGCACATGTAGATGTGCATACATGTATACATACATACATCAAACCATCATGGTTGATTATATATGGAAATGGTGGCAATATAAGACTCACACCATTGATTATTTAATGGATTATAATTTGATTATGGATTTAAAAGAAAATGAAAAGGAAAGGATAATTATGATAGTTTCTACATGCTTCTTCTAACCTAACCATGTTCACCTACCACTAAACCATGGTTATCCTTTCCTTTATCATTCTAAACCCAAGTTAAATTAATCATCTATCATTTAATCATGGTTGGAGTCAAGAAGGAATAAATATATATAGTGATATTTATTTCTTTTAAAAAGTTTAACCTTATGGTTATCATTTTACTTCTTGCAAAGAAAAGCCACCATCTTCATTCTCCTTTATCTCTTGCTCTCTTGATTTTCCTAGTGAGCATATACCACTCAAAGATAGGTTTTTGAAGTGAGATTCCACACCACAACATCATTCTACACTAGCTTAGCCGCTTCGTTTAGAGTGTTTCCTTCGGATTGTCGAAGTTGTGAGCTTGGACGGATATCTCCGTGGTGGATCGTCGTGGATACAAGAGGACATCAAGAGGACCTCGACTCAACACCAAAGAGCCTAAGGAGCGAATCAAAAACGGGAGCTACAAAGGTTGTAGCCTTTAAACCCTAATTTTTGTTATCTAAAAGTTAATAAACCTAATTTTCTAGGATCGATCCATACGAGTGTTCGTTTAGCACAATAAAAATCATATCTTTTGGACATGTGATGCTTCAAAACACCTCATAGGGTGCTAAACAAACCCTTCACCACGGCTCAAAGGAGTCGTGCAAACAGGTAGTGGTTGGGTGCAGTCCCGAAGCACTTGGAGGCAGTGACGGTTAGACAGGATTCGTCTCTCCCGGTATTGGGGGTTGACATCGCGTTGTGTCTAGGAGAGCCATTACACGAGTAGTCCCTGGCCAAGGCAAACGAGATATACTGGTAGGCTTCCAGTGTTATCTCAGGGTGTTTTGGGCTTCGCTCCGGCACGACTTGTACCGCTATTGGGGGACTGACGTTACCGCCCCCTAGGCCCGCCATGCGATGTATCAGACGAACAGACCGGACTGTACGGAGAATGTCACACTCAGGCTCAGTAGGAGTTCAGATGGGTTTCGCCTCGTCGGTCTTCTTGTCGGCATTACCTGGGGACCGTTACGCACAGCTAGTGCCGCTTGCGGTCTGTGGTTAAACCCACTGCCAGCGTAGTGTCGAGTCTTTAGAGTCCCACACAGAAAGCTTTTCGCCTTTAGGAAAAAGAGTAGAGGTCGCATGGTATTGCGACAGGTCGCATGATTTTGCGACAGGGTTCGGTCACATCCGTGCACTTGTGCACGTACAGTGTCCGGACAGTTTACACTAGCGGGCTTTGGTTTAAGCCAGATCCTAGTGTACCTTATGGGATTGGATTTATCCAGTTTGCATTCGTGTTCCTCGGAACGCGGATGCGGGTGTGTATGCACAGTTGACAGGGAGACAGAGGCAGTGGATTCTCATTAGGGTTGTTGACAGTTGACCGTTGACTATTGACCTTTTGATCAACCCTAATGAGAATATAATATGTGATTAACTATTATATTAATTAAGTATTATGGTGACATGGTTGTTGACTTTTGTTGACTTTGTTGACTTGTTGACTTTTGTTGACTTGTTGACTTTGTTGACCGGTTGACTAGGCTTGACTAGTTGACCATCATGATAACCATAGCCATCATTTCATGGCAAAGACTTTTACTTGCTTGCTCATTTGTGTAAAATGAGTGCATGATATGATATGGTTATGGTTGCTTCAACCATCACATAAGACTTTTGTTGATATGATGAGTTATGATTACTTTGGATTATGAGAGGGTGAAAGACAAAAGAGTTGCTCATTCTTTCTTGCTCACTCTCTCTCTTGTTCTTGAGCTCTCTTGCTTTGCTCTCACCCTCATCCTCTTGCTCCCTCTCTTGACTCTATGGTTCATATCTCTCATGAGTTGAGAATCAAGAACCATAGATAAAATCCCATTCTATTTCTTCTCTACTCATTCTAGTTCACTAGGTTTAGCAAACCAAGTGAACTAGTTTCTTCAAAGAACGAAGAAGGAGCTAAAGGTTGGAGCTTTCAGGTGGATCTATCTTCGGCGTACGGAGACGATGAGAAGAAGCCATCGGACCACCATCGGAGCTTGAAGACGAAGGAGTTCAAGACAAGCAAGGTATAACCCCCTAACCGAGTGGCTAGAAACTCGTAGTTAGGATGTTAGATAGATGTTTAACCAAGATCCGGGTTTTAGGTCCATGTTACCACCTCCGTAAAAATCGTTTTTTACCAAATTCCGCATTCCCGAAAGTACCGGGAGAGGTAGCATGGACTTACACACACTAGTCTACTCCGGAGTATCGATGCCCTGTCTCGATAATCCAACGACTAGGGACCTGAATAAGGATGTGCTTGTAGACTACCCAGCCCCCACTAGTGTGACTGCCATCACAACGCTGGTAGTCAAGCAAGATTCTAAGAGCTCTATCAATACGTATACTCACATATTAAGATAGAAAAACCAAGTAGCATACTACCATGTTTAGCAAGACTGTTATATACATGTGAATATCCTAAGCTTCCATTAAGTAATATACAAACTAGTATGATACAATAATGGTCCCTAGAGCATATACACTAACAATCTCCCACTTGCACTAGGGCCATGTACTGGCATATCGAAGACCAATGATCTCGAGTAGCCTCTCGAACTGAATCTGAGGTAGGGCCTTCGTGAATGGATCAGCAATGTTTTCTTCAGAAGCAACTCTCCGAACCTCGATCTCCTGACGATCAATGATCTCCCTGATCAGGTAATACCGCCTTAAGATGTGTCTGGATTTCTGATGGGACCTTGGTTCCTTCGCTAAAGCTATAGCTCCGTTGTTGTCGCAATACAGACGTATTGGATCAACTATGGTAGGAACCACCTGAAGTTCTGTTAGGAACTTCTTCATCCAGACTGCTTCTTTTGCGGCATCGCAAGCAGCTATATACTCCGCTTCCATCGTCGAGTCAGCAACGATGTCCTGCTTGGAGCTCTTCCAGCACACCGCCCCTCCATTGAGGGTAAAGACATAACCCGACATGGACTTGGAATCGTCCTTATCACTCTGGAAGCCGGAATCAGCAAAGGCCTCCAACCTGAGGTCTTTTCCGCCGTAAACCAAGAACATCTCCTTAGTCCTTCTCAGGTACTTGAGAATGTTCTTTACTGCTATCCAGTGCTTCTCCCCTGAGTCTGACTGATACCGGCTTACCACGCTCAGTGCGTAAGCTACATCTGGTCTGGTGCACAACATCGCATACATTATAGAGCCTACCGCAGAAGCGTAGGGTATAATAGACATGCGTTCCCTTTCCAAATCAGTCTTGGGAGACATCTCTTTGGAGAGGGCGATTCCGTGACAAGCCGGTAGATTACCGTGCTTAGAATCTTCCATACTGAATCTTTTCAGTACAGTGTCGATATACCTGGACTGCGAAAGTCCCAACATCCTCTTGGATCTATCACGATAGATCCGGATCCCCAGAATATAAGAGGCATCACCCAGGTCTTTCATGGAGAACCTGTGTGACAAGAATCCTTTGACAGATTGTAGCATAGGAATGTCATTTCCTATTAATAGAATGTCATCCACGTACAAGACGAGGAATACGACACTTCTGGCTACAACTTTACTATATATGCACGGTTCATCTAGATTTTTGATAAAGTCATATTCTTTGACTGTATCATCAAAATAGATGTTCCAACTCCCCGATGCCTGCTTTAGTCCATAAATGGACTTAAGCAGCTTGCATACTTTCCCGCTGCTCCCACTCTGATTGAAACCCTCTGGCTGATCCATATAGACGCACTCTTCTAAATTTCCATTCAGAAAAGCCGTCTTTATGTCCATCTGCCAGATTTCATAATCATGGAAGGAAGCAATAGCAAGAAGGACCCGAATGGATTTGAGCATAGCCACTGGAGAAAAAGTTTCGTCATAGTCTAAACCAGGTCTTTGACGAAAACCCTTTGCAACAAGTCTAGCCTTATAGGTTTCCACCTGTCCATCTACGCCAATCTTTTTCTTGAAGATCCATTTGCATCCTATGGGTTTTACCCTATCTGGAGCAAAGTCCAAAGTCCATACTTTGTTGGTGTACATGGACTCCATTTCGGTCCGCATTGCATCTAGCCATCATACCGAGTCGCCGCTCTGGATGGCCTGTTGGAAATCAGTAGGTTCATCATCATCTATGATGCAATTGTTGGAGATAGTGCCCTCATAGTCAATTATTGGATCGCAGGTACGTGATTGCAATGATTGCGGAGGACCTATCCCGGTAGGACAGTCTTACTCGAGATGATAGTATGCTATCTGGTTTGCCTTTATCAGTCGTGTGCATGTTACACTTTGATAGAGCCCTTAGGATCTTGCTTTACTACCAACAGTATGATGGCGATCATATACGTGAGAGTTGGGTAGTTTATATGCATATCCTTTATTGTGGTCCCTGGTCGTGGGAGTTTCGAGACAGGGCATCGATACTCCGGAGTAGACTAGTGTGTACAGTCGAGACCCCGACGAGGGGCGGTGGCCGGTCTCACAAGCCACTGGTGTCAGTTGGATCACCTAAGATGTATACAGGTGCTCATTGGGTTATGAGTACACCGGACAGGACTCGCCGGGAATCTACTAGTTAGTATTATATCTACCGTCAGATAGCAGTTCCCTGGTGACATGTGTACAGGTTAGTTCATCGACCTGAGGTCGTCATTTGTCTCGTGTGAGTTCCCACTGTGCTTTGATTTCTACCCTACCACTGCTCAAAGGAGTCGTGCAAACAGGTAGCTTTTGGGTACAGTCCCGAGCCATATGGAGGCACGTGAGCGGATCGGCAGGGGATTCGTCTCTCCCGGTATTGGGGGCGAGATCGTGCTGTGTCTAGGAGAGCCATTACACAAAGCCCACGGCCGTGGCAGGAGATTTACTGGTAGGTACTCCAGTAGTATTTCAGGGTGTTATTGGGCTTCACTCCGACACGACTTATACTGCCTCTGGGGGTCTGACGTTACTAGCCCCCTAGGCGGATATGCGATACTCATTGACGAACGGACCGGACTGTATATACATTGTCACTGTTAGGCTCAGTAGGGTTTTCGGAGGAGTTCGCTCATCGGTCTCCCTTGAGTTCGCTCCTCGGCCACCCTTGAGGTCAGTCCGTGGGCAGCCGTTACGCATTGCTAGTGCCGCTGACGGTTTGTGGTTAAACCCACTGCCAGGGTGCTGACGAGTCATTAGAGTCCCCCACAGGCAGTTTCCCAAGTTCGGGCGAAACGCTGTAGAGGCCGTATGGTTTTATGGCAGGGTTCGGAAAATGCACGTGCGTTTACGCACGTGTCGATTTTCGGACAGTTGATACTGGTCGGCTTTGGTTTAAGCCGGATCCGAGTATTATGTTGAGTAGGTATAATATCTTTGTCTCAGTTGCATTTGTATTCGGTCGTAATACAAATGCGGGTATATTTATACAGTTTCGGGGTTTTCCTGAAAGTCGTTTCAGGATCACTTTTGGAAGTTGCCAGTTTCCAGTTTTCTATCAGCCGTCTTTTAACATTCGGTTAAAGACGGATTTATCTTTTCTTCTGATATGAGTGAGTCATCATTCTAGAAGCTTCTAGAAGTGATGATGAGGCTAATTGGTGTTGTATTCTAATTGGTTGCATTTATTAAAGGATGACTAGGTTTAGTGAGTCATGCTTTGTATTAATGCATTCTTGGATTGCTTAAGATTTTTTTAAAAGTGAGAAGGTTTCTCTTGTGGTCACCCCCCTCTCCTACGGTCACCTCCCTCTTGCTATATATGGCTTGCCCTCTCTCTCTCCTCACTCTAACTCTCACTTGATTCAAGAGAGAAAAGATTATGATAGATATTTGGGGTGTTTGGAATTCACAGATCATTTCATTCCATCACCCGATTTCCACGGCAACTTCATTAACCGATCGTCCATGGATTTGGACGAAGTGAGACAAAGTCATCTACTCATTCTCTACATCAATCTTGGTCGTCTCTTTTAGCAAACTTGACGATCGAGTTGCCTCGAGTCAGAGGCGGGAGCCCGTTTAAAGAACCGATCATGTGGTGCTACCTCGACGAGGAGATCGGAGATCGACGAGATCGGAGTAGCCGCAACGGAGCGTGGGATGATGGTTGAAGAACGAAGGACTCGGATCGTTCGGTACAATCTTCCTACACTCTTTACAGTATGTTAGTTTAGCAATAATGGCAGATCCGGGTTAAAGTATACGATAGCGCCAGTTAAAAAGTTTTTGTTCCGCATTTGGCGTCTGTAGACTGCCGGGGCGCTAGCGTAGACTTACAGTGGTATCAGAGCCTAACCATTTTGCTATACTAACTAGTGCTAACGTGTTCAAAACATCGATCGAACCGAAACTCAAAAACGACAAAATCCTATATTGACAGTTTCTGTTGTTTTTAAACGGTCTCAAAAATTATTTCTGGATGTCTTAAAAATCCGTGCAGAGAATTCTAAGACCCACGACAAAATTTGGGGTCGTGATCCCTCCACGTCGCCGCGTAAGGGCGGCCAAACCCATGGTTTGGCCGCGCAACCGCGGCCACGTGGGGAGCACGTGCTCCCAAATTTTGTCAGTAGGTTCTGTTTGGGATTTTGGGGTTTTTGGTATATAAAGTTTTGGCCCAGGTTTTGTTACTGTTCACCAGTAAGCAGTGGGGCCCACTTTTTAATATTTGGTCTTTGGTCGATCGAAATTTAAACACGTTAGTTTACAGTGCTTACATTATGTCTCCGACCGGGAATGTCATTTGATTGGTAAACCGCGTTTAACTGCTATAGTTCTTTTAGACGGGTTTGCGAACGTGACATTCGCGTTGATGTTCTGTGTTGTGCTGTGATGTTGCGGATTTGTCGTGGTGGATAGCAGTGTGCAATGGTAGTACAGTTTGTGTTTATTTGTACATTTGATATTGCGGGGCGAGCGTCCAACTTGTGGACTGCCGTCACTGCCTGTTGTATAATATTCTTTTGGGGCACGACCAGGTTGCGGTCGATGTACCTATTGTACTATTTTTCATTACTGTACTAGGTTTTGCCCCGAGACGGAGTGCACGGATAGCCGGGTTCGGGAGGGCAACGGGTCCGCATCTCATGGCTTTGAGAGGCAGAGGGGTCCCACTTCAGAATTGGCAGACTATTCGCCGCACTCGTAGGGGGTACAGGTTGACCCAAGGAGGGGTGCCCAAGTTTACCGGATTCCGTGAAGTGCCGGGTGTTCCATTCACTATGCTGTGGGGACTACCTCGCTTCAGGTTTTGGCGGGTAACTTGCCGCACCCGTAGGGGTCTAGGTTTCATTGCACAGGCTATCCACACGACAGGGGAACGTCGAGTTTCAGCAGCGGCTCTGTGAAACTCGGGGATCCCAGATATCTGTATTGTTCTGTGATGCTTATTACTTTTCTGTAATGTTGCATATTATCACGCCTGGAGCGATTATGTATATTGGTTTATATACTATTAGATGTTGTATATGTTTTACACCCGCGCTAGTCCAGTCCCCGCTCTGTCGTTAGTTAAGTAACCTAACGGGTGATGACGGGACCCAGTGACGAATGCGGATGGCATATACGTACATTTTATTTTCGTTCTTTTCTGGTGTGATTGATTGATGGGACTGCGTTGATTCTGATCAACGCAAAGTAAAAACAAACCTGTATACAGTTGTTGGAACAATTTTAAAAAGTGTTATTGCAAAGACGTTTTCTTTTGTTATGCATAGCGGTATTCAGTGGAATATCCTGCACCTCATTCGACGGGGCAAGGGCCGATATCCCTTCACCGGGACTGACCCCTTGGACAGAAGTTTGCGTCAGAGTAATAACTTTACTATAGTTGATTACAAGTTGCTTTGCATAGCGGTATTCAGTGGAATATCCTGCACCTCATTCCACGAGGAAAGAGCCGAGATCCCTTTACCGGGAGTGACCTCTTTAGCAAAAGGTTTTCACCACTATATTTTAAAAAGCTATCAGGTTCCTTCAGCGATATCAAGTTCACTACGTTAAAGGTTTTTCGCCAAAAACCAGCCGTAGCCCTCCGTCGTTTCTTATGGATGGTCAGTAGTATTCAAGCTATGTTTGTTGGCATACGTCAAGGCATAGTGTTTGGTAGCTGCTGGGTATTCATTTGTTGCATAGATAGATGAGTTGGTTTGGGACAGTCGTATTACCTTGTTGGCATACGTCAAGGGTATGTACGGGTGGGTTCAAATTAACAAGATAATGACGGGCAGAACTTGACATGTGACTTATGATTTGTTGGCATACGTCAAGGTCATAAGAGCATGGGGCAAGAAAATGATATCGGGAGTTTCTAAAGAAACTGGAACTTGCCAAGTATGCGCATACCTTCTGGAGTATGAATAACATGGATGCATTCCATCACGTTAACATGCGATGAGAGTTGGATCCCGATTCCCACTGATGAGTTGGTTTACTCTTCGGGTGATCCCGATTGATTCTTCTTTAGGTTTGGAGGAGAATTTGACAGGACAGTGGGAGGTTTCCGGATTAGATAAAATGATGACCATTCTGATCTAGGTTAGAGTGCACGCAGAGTGTTTCTTTTCTCTCTCTCTCTTTGGCAGCGACCTTTGACCGACCTTAGACTATGACTCAGTGACCAGGTTGACCGAACCTTCTTAAAATACTGGCTTTTGGATTGTCTATGTTGCATAAGTCATTGCCACTCCTTCTTTTACCCTTTGCATTTCTCAGAACACCCGTATTACTACGGATATCCACTTCCATTGGATAGATCCATCGTATGGTTATATACGAACTCGAAGGGACTTCTTCGAGGATGGATCAAGGTTCAAGAGAAATAGAATTGGTTTATTCAGTTGTCTTTTATTATCACCTTCTCTCAGGTTGCGAGAGCTCCTTGGTTTAGGAGAGTACACCTATTACGCCTATTGGATAGTCTTATTCCAAACCATAGGCTGGTGCCGAAAGGTAGGGAATGAAGAAAACCAATTAGCCTAAGTAGGGTGTGCAGAAGGTAATATGTAAAGACAAAATAAAGGGATTAGAAAGAGGACAAAGTAAATTGCGACTGATATCCTTCACGACCAAAACCGCGTACTTCATCGCCGCTCCTATTTCACCTTTAAAAGAATAAGGTATTATTCAGTTGTCTTTTATCGTCACCTTCTCTCGAGATGCGAGTACTCCTTGGTTTAGGAGGGTACACCTATTATGCTTACTGGATAGTCTTCTTCCAAACCATAGGCTGGTGCCGAACGGTAGGGAAGGAAGAAAACCAGTTAGCCTAACGATGGTGTACAGAAGGTAACGACTAAAGACAAATAAAGGGATTTGGAGAGATGGCAATAAAATATACGGTTGAAGTCATGAGTTGGATTATGGAAGAGGCATTGCTATGAATACCAGGATACCCCTACGAAACATTTTCATGTTTCAGTGCATTGTTAAAGGAAAAACTGTTTTCCCGATTAGACACTAACTCCAAGGGCATGTATTTACCAGGTTTCATTCTCATATCTGTATGATTTTACAGATGATGATTGGGAGTAAGATATTGGGAATTAGGTGATCATCCTCATTATATCGGAATTCGTTGTAATTGGTGATATTTGAGGAAATCGCCTGGATACAGTTTTCCACCTACAACGCACAGGTTTTGAGTTGTTCAACTCAGTGGACTTATACAGAGTATTGTATGTTGTCCAAGTGTCCATCAGGACAAAGGGGTAGGTCCTAGTACTATGTTCTATTTACTTATAACTTCTCTAGTATTTAGATGAGTGTTTCGTAGAAATACAAGGTCTAAGTTTTGAGAAGTTGTGGGTATAAGAATAAAGTAGAGAACCAGGTATCACAAGTATCGGGATTCTTCAAAGAGATCGAAGATGTAGATTCTTGTGATTGGTATTCAGATGATAGTGATGGTTTTGAGAAACGTGTTTCTCTTTCAGGTTACTCATAATTGGATGGATTCCTAAGTTGAGTAATGCTGATTAGCCTCTTTCCATTAAGTTGATTTGCACTGGAGACAGATGCATGGATTGAATATGGTTCCAATTAAATAAGTGCCAAAGTTTCTGTATTGGATATAGAATGGATCGTACCTTAAAAGAAATTAAGGTACGGGGAGTTGTCCAGCTTATGCTTAAAACCAGACTCTGGATAACTCAAGGCACGGTTCTGTAATGGCTGTTTGTGGGTTGACCCTGGCTATGACGAGGGTTGATATTCTACCATTTGCAAGATCAATGGTGATATTGTTCTTGACTCGCCACAGTTTTAGTAAAATGGATCTTTTTCAGAAAACAGTAGTGGGAGTATGGTAGAACTGGAAGTGATTCCAGAACCGCGAACGATTACGGAAAATTTAATAGGACCTATACATTCAATCAGGTTTGACATTCCAATAGCCACTCCGCAGGTATGGTAGGTAACCTCAGACACCCGAGAGGTACTTCGGTAGGCTCAAGGACGGTGACAGGGAGGTTCTTATCTACCTAGACTTGACACTACTGTTGTTCCAGGTTATGAGACCCGGTAGGAGGGTTGTCGTAGTCAGTGGGAGCAACGGAAGCATAGTGGGCAAGATGCTTATATCTATTTATAGACTTGAGCAGTTATAGCGGAGATAGATCATCTAATTTTGATGTGACAGTCATGGGTTTGACTTCAATCAGAATAGGGGATGGATCAGTTAAGAAGGTAGTAGGGTGTGATGTCAAGGTATCTGGATGACATACACAGAGTGGGAAGTAAAATTCCTATACTACGATCGGTTGTACTGTGGTCGTCACACAGTTGTTTCTCCAGACAGGATATGGATATAATATTTGACATTCTGGTTTCTGGATCTATGGTTTTAGATCTGGATTTGGGTAGTTTCCCAATGTGGGTACTTTGACAGATATTCTAATGGTTTTTGGAATAGTTGACTCCTAGCATGGTGGTGTACCTGCAGGTGATGGAGTCACCCTCTCTAAAGATGTCGTATAGACTAAAGAGGAGAGGGATGTGCATGATTGGCAGATCACTTGCTTAGGCAATTGAGTCAATCATGAGATATCAAGTACCACACCAAATGTTGGTTTTGCACTAGATGCAATAAGTTTGTATTAATCCAATCCTGGAGAAACATAAGGAAGCAGTTTTAGAACATTGGTACATGTTCTACGGATTTGATAACGGCAGCCTCTTTCGGGAGACGGTTATCATTCCAGGCTTCAAAGGTGACATGGATGACAGAGTGATTGTCAGAGTTTTTAGTTTTCCCTCTGACGAGGGACAGTATTATGGACAGGTGGTCCAAAAGGATACTGTAGGTGGCATGGTGCCGGATACTGATTAGGTTCAGTGATCCGTACAGTCTAAGAGGTTTTGGATATGGAGTTCATTTATGAACTAAGGTCCCATCAGATATCCAGACATATTCTGAGACAGGTACTACTCAATTCGGGAGATGGCTTTCTCCACGAACTTGAGATTAAGAGAGATACAGAAAGAAACTTCTAGGCGGATCCACTCACCGAGGCTATTTCTCGAACACAATAGTTTTACAAACGGGCTTTGTGAAACTGATTAGTAGAGGAGTTGGATGTTCGGTTTCACACGGGCTGTGAGTAGTCGACATCGCAATATTAGCCTTGAGTGCAAGTGGGAGATTGTTGGAGATAGTGCCCTCATAGTCAATTATTGGATCGCAGGTACGTGATTGCAATGATTGCGGAGGACCTATCCCGGTAGGACAGTCTTACTCGAGATGATAGTATGCTATCTGGTTTGCCTTTATCAGTCGTGTGCATGTTACACTTTGATAGAGCCCTTAGGATCTTGCTTTACTACCAACAGTATGATGGCGATCATATACGTGAGAGTTGGGTAGTTTATATGCATATCCTTTATTGTGGTCCCTGGTCGTGGGAGTTTCGAGACAGGGCATCGATACTCCGGAGTAGACTAGTGTGTACAGTCGAGACCCCGACGAGGGGCGGTGGCCGGTCTCACAAGCCACTGGTGTCAGTTGGATCACCTAAGATGTATACAGGTGCTCATTGGGTTATGAGTACACCGGACAGGACTCGCCGGGAATCTGCTAGTTAGTATTATATCTACCGTCAGATAGCAGTTCCCTGGTGACATGTGTACAGGTTAGTTCATCGACCTGAGGTCGTCATTTGTCTCGTGTGAGTTCCCACTGTGCTTTGATTTCTACCCTACCACGGCTCAAAGGAGTCGTGCAAACAGGTAACTTTTGGGTACAGTCCCGAGCCATATGGAGGCACGTGAGCGGATCGGCAGGGGATTCGTCTCTCCCGGTATTGGGGGCGAGATCGTGCTGTGTCTAGGAGAGCCATTACACAAAGCCCACGGCCGTGGCAGGAGATTTACTGGTAGGTACTCCAGTAGTATTTCAGGGTGTTATTGGGCTTCACTCCGACACGACTTATACTGCCTCTGGGGGTCTGACGTTACTAGCCCCCTAGGCGGATATGCGATACTCATTGACGAACGGACCGGACTGTATATACATTGTCACTGTTAGGCTCAGTAGGGTTTTCGGAGGAGTTCGCTCATCGGTCTCCCTTGAGTTCGCTCCTCGGCCACCCTTGAGGTCAGTCCGTGGGCAGCCGTTACGCATTGCTAGTGCCGCTGACGGTTTGTGGTTAAACCCACTGCCAGGGTGCTGACGAGTCATTAGAGTCCCCCACAGGCAGTTTCCCAAGTTCGGGCGAAACGCTGTAGAGGCCGTATGGTTTTATGGCAGGGTTCGGAAAATGCACGTGCGTTTACGCACGTGTCGATTTTCGGACAGTTGATACTGGTCGGCTTTGGTTTAAGCCGGATCCGAGTATTATGTTGAGTAGGTATAATATCTTTGTCTCAGTTGCATTTGTATTCGGTCGTAATACAAATGCGGGTATATTTATACAGTTTCGGGGTTTTCCTGAAAGTCGTTTCAGGATCACTTTTGGAAGTTGCCAGTTTCCAGTTTTCTATCAGCCGTCTTTTAACATTCGGTTAAAGACGGATTTATCTTTTCTTCTGATATGAGTGAGTCATCATTCTAGAAGCTTCTAGAAGTGATGATGAGGCTAATTGGTGTTGTATTCTAATTGGTTGCATTTATTAAAGGATGACTAGGTTTAGTGAGTCATGCTTTGTATTAATGCATTCTTGGATTGCTTAAGATTTTTTTAAAAGTGAGAAGGTTTCTCTTGTGGTCACCCCCCTCTCCTACGGTCACCTCCCTCTTGCTATATATGGCTTGCCCTCTCTCTCTCCTCACTCTAACTCTCACTTGATTCAAGAGAGAAAAGATTATGATAGATATTTGGGGTGTTTGGAATTCACAGATCATTTCATTCCATCACCCGATTTCCACGGCAACTTCATTAACCGATCGTCCATGGATTTGGACGAAGTGAGACAAAGTCATCTACTCATTCTCTACATCAATCTTGGTCGTCTCTTTTAGCAAACTTGACGATCGAGTTGCCTCGAGTCAGAGGCGGGAGCCCGTTTAAAGAACCGATCATGTGGTGCCACCTCGACGAGGAGATCGGAGATCGACGAGATCGGAGTAGCCGCAACGGAGCGTGGGATGATGGTTGAAGAACGAAGGACTCGGATCGTTCGGTACAATCTTCCTACACTCTTTACAGTATGTTAGTTTAGCAATAATGGCAGATCCGGGTTAAAGTATACGATAGCGCCAGTTAAAAAGTTTTTGTTCCGCATTTGGCGTCTGTAGACTGCCGGGGCGCTAGCGTAGACTTACAGCAATCCTCTCTATCCCCATCTATGAGAAAACCGTAGTATCTCTCAGGCGGATGAGACGGCCTACTACTCCTGCGGAGGGGTGCGGGAATGTCCTGTTCTTCTTGAACTTCCGATTCTTCCAAACTTTCAGTAGCAGCTTGTGGTTTTGGAATTTCTTCCAGTTCTATTTCGCTCCCACTTATTTCCTTTTCTAAAAACTGATGTTCTAGAAAATGGGCATTACGAGAAACGAAAACCTTTTGTTCCTCTGCGTAATAGAAATAATATCCCTTGGAGTTCTTTGGATGTCCCACAAACATACATTTTACTGATCGTGCCTCGAGCTTGTCCGTATGCTGCTTTTTAACAAAAGCTGGACATCCCCAAATCTTCATATGCTGAAGATGGGGTTTCTTCCCAGTCCACATCTGATATGGAGTGGTAGGCACAATCTTGGTAGGAGCCCTGTTCAGAAGATATGCTGCTGATTCTAGCGCATAACCCCAAAAAGATCGCGGTAACTCAGCATTACTCATCATGGATCGTACCATATCCAATAGGGTTCGATTCCGTCTCTCCGATACACCGTTATGCTGTGGAGTGTATGGAGGAGTAAGCTGAGAGAGAATTCCTTTCTCTTTTAGGTAACCTAGGAACTCGGCACTCAAGTATTCACCACCTCGATCAGATCTAAGTGTCTTGATACTTTTGCCGGTTTGGTTTTCTACTTCATTCTTATACTCTTGGAATTTCTCAAAAGCCTCGGATTTATGTTTCATCAGATAAATGAATCCGTATCTTGAGTAATCATCCGTGAAAGTAATGAAATAGGAAAAACCACCTCTTGCATGCGTAGACATTGGACCACATACATCGCTGTGTATGAGTCCTAAGAGCTCGCTCGCTCTTACTCCTTGTCCAGTAAATGGAGTCTTTATCATCTTTCTTTTGAGACAAGATTGACAAGTGTCATAAGTTTTATATTCGAACGAGTCCAAATATCCTTCTCTATGCAACTTAGTCAACCTTCTCTCATTGATGTGACCCAGTCTACAATGCCATAAGAAAGCTTTATTTAAATCTGGAGACTTTCTTTTTAGTGTGTTCTGGACATTGAAAATTTGGAGTTGGTTTAAAACATATATATCGTTATTTAGTGTACCGGACCCAATCAAACCATGATTAAGGTGGATGTTAACAACATCTCTTACAAACGTGAAATCATGACCTTTATTTGATAACAAGGAAACTGATATGATATTACACGTTAAGCTTGGTACAAAAAAACAGTTATGTAAAACCAAAATGTGTCCACTCGTCAATCCTAGGTGATAATCCCCGACGGACGCAGCTCCCACGCTAGCTCCGTTAGCAACCTTTAGGGTCATATCACATTCCTTCAGCACTCTACGGTTTCTCAGTGCCTGCAATGAATTGCAAATATGAGATCCTGATCCGGTATCCAATACCCAGGAAGTAGAGTTGATCGACAGACAATTCTCAATTACAAACACACCTGAAGTCAAAGCCACAGCTTGCTTCGGTTCCTGGTTCTTGGCGTTCCACGCCTTGCAATCCTTCTTCCAGTGCCCTTTCCTGTGACAATGGAAGCACTCATCCTGGCCAACTACCGGTACCGCAAACTTTTTCTTTCCCTTCCCTCCCACCTTACTTACACCTCCTCTAGGTCTGGGGACGGCCTTCTTCTTCCTTCCTTTGGCTCTAGCCTTGGACCCGGAAGAAGATGCACCGCCAACAAACATAGAGGGTGTTTCCCTTGCCTTCTGCAAGGTGCCCTCTGCACTCCTTAACATGTTTAGGAGTTCCGGAAGTTCAACTTCTTTTCTTTGAATGTTGAAGTTCAGGATAAACTGGGCATAGGTGGAAGGAAGGGACTGGAGAATAAGGTCTGTATAGAGCTCATTATCCAAAGTCGTCCCAAGGTCTTCGAGCTCTTCTATATAGCCGATCATCTTTAGGACATGTTCTCCTACCGATGACCCGACAGCCAACCTCGCTCGAAACAAGTTCTTTGAGGTCTCGTATCTTGCTGTACGAGATTGCTCTCCATAAAGTTCCTTTGTATGGAGAAATATGGCATCTAGTTCCATATCCTCGTGCCTCCTCTGATGTTCATTGTTCATCGAGGCAAGCACGATACACTTGGCTTTCGCGCAATCAAAATCCCAGGTTTTGCGGATTTCCTTATCCGCATTACTGGATTTGGGACCAGGGACAGCAGGTGTCGTAGCGGTGAGGACGTACCCCAATTTGTCATAGGTCAAAGCCATTTTGACATTCCGCAGCCAATCTTTATAGTTTGGCCCTGTCAGTATATTTTTCTCTAAAAGTAACTTAAGTCCAGTCATTTTCAGGGTCGCTACAATTAGGAGAGAGAGAAGAAAACTCTTTAGCATGATGCTCTTGCAAGTTTAGAGTAGTTTTTAGTTTATCTAAACCGGATGGCTCCCACTGTTTCTCGAATCCTTCCTCAAACCATAAAAGAAGAATTAGCCAGGACTATTCTCACTGTACAATTCTTGCTTAACCGTTCAGCCAGGCTAGTGTCGATACTTCGAGGGAGGTTTTCCAACGCTTTCGCGAAGTTCCTTAATTAAAGAACCTCTTTTCTCTGGGGGCGTAACCCCGCTGACACTTTTCTTGACACCCACTTGGTTTATAGCATTGATCGTTAAGTGACGAATATCCTGATAAGTAGCATATACTCACAGTAGGATCGGGATCCAAATATCATCGTATGATAATGTTGAAGGAATGCTACCAACATTCATCAAACTCCAAATGGTATGCATCTCTTTACAAATTTCAGTTTCTTTAGAAATTCCCGATATAAGTTTTTGCCCCATGCTCTTATGACCTTGGCTTTGGTCAAAATGTCATAAGTCACATGTCAAGTTCTACCCGTCATTATCTTGTTAATTTGAACCCATCCGTATATACCCCTGACTTTGGTCAAATGATAATACGATTGTCCCAAACCAACTCATCTATCTTATGCAACAAATGAAAACCCAGCAGCTACCAAACACTATGCCTTGACTTTGGCCAAAATGCATAGCTTGAATACTACTGAATACTCAAATGAAATGACGGAGGGCTACGAATGGTTTTGGCGAAACCGTGAACGTAGTGAACTTGAAATAACCGAAGGAACCTGATAGCTTTTAAAAGGAGTGGTTAAAGCTCCGCATTTAAAAATATCTGTTTTAAAATTAACCGAGTGGTTTCTTTTAAATTGATCCAACGATTAAACTTTTGGTTTATTTTCTTTGCATTATAAATAATGCGTCCCATCATTAACCTATCATTGCAGAAAACAACGAAAATACAACGTTCTCTTATGCCATCCGCATTCGCCACGGGGTCCCGTCATTACCCGTTAGGTTACTTAACTAACGACAGAGCGGGGGCTGGGCTAGCGCGGGTGTAAAACATAAGTGACGTCTAAATAGCTATCATATATAGATATTGTACATTCGTCAGACGCAATAATAGGCATTCCAGATCACAGATGAACTTTATTGGATTTACAAGCAATCCGTGTTTGTTTTGAGCCTGCAACAAAAGACGGATTACACAGTTGTGATGAATAGCCATTACCCCACCCAAAACCCCAACGGGTACGGCAAACTACCCACCCGGCAGTTTGTGCACCCTACCTTGGGTCTGTCCTAGGAGCAAAAACAGTAAAATGAAATAATACAACGGTGGCTACAACCGCAACCTGGATGTGCCCCGCAAAATAATATTACAACAAATTACATTTACATCAAATGAATTAAATAATAACCCATTTTATAACCCCGGCTATACATCACAACAGTCCAACACAGTTCATATCCACAAACAGTAAAAACCATTACAGAAATGTGCAACCCCCTGCCAACCGACATACTAGCAGTCAGGGGAGGTTTACGAACACATTATACAAACACAGATATAATCCAACAAGCAAATACCGTATAATTTCGATCGATTAAACACATTTAATTTTGCTCCAATACTTCTCTGTAAATCTGAAACCTGAGCAAAAATTAAAAAATTCCAGAAAATACCAAATATCACAGAGAACCAACACAGGAAATTTGGGCTGATGAATCGGTAACTCGGCGGCGGAATCGCGGCGGATCGGGGGGATTCGCCGCGGTTCCGCGGCGCTTTAGCCGATTCATGAGACTAATTTTCTTGGGTGTTCTTCTACTATCATTTAAGGCTTTCTGAAGGCCCCTGAAAAAATTTTGGACCTCATTTAAAAATCGACAGAAACCATGATATCGGGGTTTTCCGGTTTTGGTTTTTTCCGTTCGAAATTCATACAATTTTGCAAGTGAGTTAATTATTGTTTAGCGAGGCTCTGATACCACTGTAAGTCGATGTACAACACCCCACGACTTGCGGGGAGGCGGAAATATGAAAAACGATCTTGTTTTTTGCTTAAACATCGACTAACCGCACGAATCGAAGCTAAACGATAACTAACAACAAACATAGAAGTTAACAACTACTATGTTAAGGGATTATACCTCAAGAACCGTGTCCTTCGTCTTTACGAACTCCACCTCCTCCTCGGCCTTCTCCAAGTAGTAGACGATCCACCACGAGAGCTAAACTCCAAGATTTGCCTCTAAACTTGAGGCAACTAGGTATCTTTAAGTGCTAATCAAAGTACCTAGATGAAATAGAGTATGGTTATGGATTAAGTAGTCTAACTAATCCTTGTACTCAACACATGAGAGGGGAGGATTAGGGTTTGAAGATAGAGAACTTGAGGAGAGAGAAGATGAACATAATAATGAAATGAGATAAAGAGTTATCATAATATATATCAAGCATTTTATTTTATCAAGAAAAGAAAAGATAATGATTTACAACCATGCTTAATAAATATCTAATGGCGATTCACATCCATGAGTCATTAAGCAATTATGAAGTATTAATGACATGGATGAATCATCCATATGACTCACTAATCTCATTTAATGTATATGCCACCTTAACCTTCTTAGTCACCATCTTCTAGAAGCTTCTCGCGCAATTACGAGAACGCCCCTCCTATCCGTGAAAACACGGAAAAACCTTAGACTGTATAAATCCAATAACTGGATACTAGTAACTGGCTTAAACCAAAGCCGACTAGTAAAAACTGTCCGAAAGTCGTACGTGCGTAAACACATGTATGCGTCCGAACCCTTGTCTTAAAACCATACGACCTCTATACCGTTTCACCTGGAGTAGGGAAACTCTCTGCGTGGGACTCTAGAGACTCGACTACTACGCTGGCAATGGGTTTAACCACAGACCGCAAGCGGCACTAGCTGTACGTAACGGTCCCCAGGTAGATGTCGATAAGAAGGCCGATGAGGAAACCCATCCGAACTCCTACTGAGTCTGATGTGACAATCTCCATACAGTCCGGTCCGTTCGTCTAAGACTATCGCATATTGGGCCTAGGGGGGCGGCAAGCGTCAGTCCCCTAATAGCGGTATAAGTCGTGTCGGAGTGAAGCCCATTACACCCTGAGAAACTACTGGAACCTACCAGCAAATCTCGCTTGCCCTGGCCAGGGACTTTGCGTAATGGCTCTCTGACATAGCGCGATATCAACCCCCAATACCGGGAGAGACGAATCCTGTCTAACCGCCACTGCCTCCAAGTGCTCGGGACTGCACCCAACTGCTACCTGTTTGCACGACTCCTTTGAGCCGTGGTAGGATAGCAATCTAAGAACAGTGGGACACACTCGAGGCGAAGTAGCAGTGTCAAGTCTGCGGACTATGTTGTACTCATGTCACCTGGGAACTGTTCACTGACGACTGGTATAAAACCAACCAACAGTTCCCTGTGAGTCCTGTCCGGTGTACCCGTAACCTAACGAGCACCTGCATACTATCTCCAGTACGACGTACTGACGGCTGTGGGACAGACCATCTCCCCAACTGGGATGAGAAGCGTACACACTAGTCTACTCCGGAGTATTGATGCCCTGTCTCGATAATCCAACGACTAGGGACCTGAATAAGGATGTGCTTATAGACTACCCAGCCCCCACTAGTGTGACTGCCATCACAACGCTGGTATTCAAGCAAGATCCTAAGAGCTCTATCAATACGTATACTCACATATTAAGATAGAAAAACCAAGTAGCATACTACCATGTTTAGCAAGACTGTTATATACATGTGAATATTCCAAGCTTCCATTAAGTAATATACAAAATAGTATGATACAATAATGGCCCCTAGGGCATATACACTAACAGCACGTCCCGAGAAGGAGGTCTTCGTCACCGAAAGTGATGTCGGCCGTATGCACTTCCTCCAGTTCATCCTTCATCCTTTCAGTGGCGAGGAAGGCTTGGAATTGCTCAGGTTCTTGTAGCGCCTTAATTAGTGAGTCTCGCGCTTCTTTTGATAATAGGAGGGCATCGAGAATGCTAAGCTGAGAATGTAGCTTCCTTAGGTGCGCCAGGATATTGTAGTCCACCTTACCCTTCCTGGGAGGGTCTTTGGTAGTCAGCTCTTTCATGACTTGGTCATCTAAAGTGATATCCTCAGTGACCTTTTCCTTTCCCTTATCTTTTCTATTTGCGGGCCCGAGATTCTTTTCTGGGAGTGTGCGATTGCGCAGCTGAATGTTTTCGCAGGCCTCCGATTCTTCCTCTTTCCCTAAAACGGATTCTTTAAAGAGAGGGCCCAGAGCCATTTCTTCATCAGAGTCGCTCCCAAAGATGAGAACTTGTGACCCCCCAGCGTTAACCATGTAACAGCTGCCAATATTTATGTTGTGCCCGTCGGCAGTACTCCTTCGTTCCTGACGAGTCTTGCGTTTCATGCGCTTAAAATGTTGCCGATGAGCAACATATCCTTGCCACCATATCTTAAAGGCGTCGCACCCCTCCGTGGGGTGTGAAATTTTCCGATGATATGCGCAATAATCAGGGTGCCTCTCCACCCCTTTGAGCGTGTTTTCTTCCGAGGGTGGTAGCTTCATTCCCATTGACATGGCTTTGGCGAACCTTTTCCTCGTCTTGAATATCTTCTTGTCTGCCTCGGATGCCTTTCGATCTGGCGGGGGCACTTCAACTCTTTCGTTCAGTCGCCTGCATTTGGCTCCTTCCGATGCGGCCATCTCACGCTCCTGATCCGCTTTACTCTTTAGACGAATCTCATCTAGAAAGGCGCTGATCATTTCATCGGTTGGCCACACACGCTCTGGTTCAGGCTCTGTCCCCAGTTTCTTAGTGCCAGGAGTTTTTTCATCGTCGGTAAACGAGTGGGAGATTACGTTACAACTCGCCACATATCCCTCGGATTCATCCGACGAACTCTCTCTATCATCTCCCTCTTGAAAGATGTGGTTGAGGAACTCTTGCAGCGTGACAGGAGTTCACGCCTTTTGATTGTACTCTTCCAGCGCGTCGATTTGCTTCTGCAAGTTCATGTGCTTGTCTCCAGGCTTCACGGGCTTCTTGGATTTCTTCTTCTTTTTCTTCGAAGATTTTGACGGTTGGGCGTGAGTATTTAGGCCATTATCACGAGTCTTCGTAGTTGGGCGGGGCTTCAACATCCCTTCGATAATTTGAGGTTCAAGAGGGTCCTTCCATTCGATCGCAGGGTATGCATGAAGGTCTCTCAGCATTCTTTTGGTTTTAGTTGATAGCACGACCTCCCATGGAGCTTCTTCAATAAAGGAACAGGTTGCCCCCGGTGTATCTGCTTTCTTAGGAGTATGCGGTTGTGGTGGGTTCACCTTCCACTTTTCGGACAGTGCAAACTTCCCCTGGAGGTATTGATCTTCAATCCATCCTTTGAAGACGAAGCAATCCTCAATCGGATGACTTACCGTTTGATGGTAAGGGCAATAGTTAGGGTTATTCACCTCAGTGGGTTATGGCGGTCGCCTTGGATTTGGTAGGTTTATAAGTCTGTTGTGTACTGCCAGCTCGAATAACCGTTTCGTCTTGTCTCGTGGGAACGAGTAGGGACGCTTCATCTTCTCATTATAATACCGGCGTCTTTCTTCCAATTGATCCGCCAGCTTCGGGGCGTTGGGTTGCTGCTGGGCATTCGCGATGAAGGTTGCCCTTCCTTTACCCTTGTCATTCCGAGGTTCCGACTTCGGGGGAGGTGGTCTATGACCCATCTGGTCCATCTGAGCCAACTTGTCGATTAAAGCCTGGAATATGGTTGGCTTAAAGAACATCATAAACTGGGAGATAGTTGCATGAGGGTCTAGGGTTCCCACGAACATGCCTACTGTGGGTGCTTCCTCAATGCGTTGCTCGCATTTCGACCACAAATTCCGCCAGCGTATAGCATACTGGACCCAGGTTTCGCCTGGTTTTACCCTGGCGTTAATCAGTGCCGTTATTGGAGTGCGTTCGCTGGCGCTTGCGAATCGCTGAGTGAATAGCAGCTCCATTTCAGCGAACGTCTTGATAGAATCGTTCGGGAGTTCCGAATACCATTCGAACGCTGTTTCTGATAAGCTGCCCACGAACTGGCGAAGCAATAGTTTATCATCACCGCCGGTGTTACCGCAAAGGGCCCTGAACTGGGCAACATATTGATGGGGATTGCCGGTCCCCTTATACACGTGGAATTTTGGTATTGTATAACCCGGCGGGTATTTGATTTGGTCGTAACAGCTTGGATACGGCCGGTCCGTCTTTATGACTTGACCAGCTGCCTCAGTCGCATGATGAACCCGGATTTGCTGGGATATATAGTCGACCAAATCAGCCTTAGAGATTGTCTCCTCTTTGGCCGTTGAGAGGACCGGTGGTGGATTTGACGTTTCTCCTCGGTCGTCTTCAAGAACGATTGGGGGATCCTCGGCGGGTGGGTCCTGCTGGATTATCATTCCTATCATATCGTGGAAGAGAAGGCCCATACGCTGTATGTTGGCTGCTTGTTCAGCAGCCTCTTTGTCCTTCTTCTCCAGTATCCGGCGAAGGAATTCGGCGTCGGTTTCTTCCTCCTGGCGTTCGTATGAGGACGTTTCTGGGTTTTCTTTTGGCCCGGTAAGTGCGGCCATAGCATTCATCATTTCCTGGAGCTTTTGCTGTTGCTCCTGAGCTT
Organism: Agapanthus africanus; assembly: GCA_030015575.1. Classification (NCBI taxonomy): domain Eukaryota; kingdom Viridiplantae; phylum Streptophyta; class Magnoliopsida; order Asparagales; family Amaryllidaceae; genus Agapanthus; species Agapanthus africanus. Next base: position 727,814,639 of record CM057339.1, read on the forward strand.
TGGTCACCGACCGTGTAAGCGGTCTATGACCTGTAGATGCACGGCTGTCTTCTTTTCCTGACGCCATGTATATGGTGTGGACCATCAAGCCCCCAGACTTAGGGCGTCTGGGCTTAGTGCTTTTAGCTGTCGTTGCAGGCTGGGGGATCTTCTCTGGCTTCCTCCGTTTATGAGCAGTGGAGGTTGAGGGGGCCGTTGAAGTGGGAGTCCAGACAGCCTTTCGTGGTTTAACCTGGTGACCGGCTTCCGATTGGATTTTCAGCTTCTTGTGCCGGCGGGAGAAGTTTGGATCGATCATCGAGTCTCAGGCCTGCCGCCAAACCTTATAGATTTTGGAAGACAGCTGTTGAGGGGATCGGGGCTGTTCTGACTTTATTTTCGCAACCTTTTTTAGTGGGTGAGGAGACCACTTTAGCACTGCAGTAGGAGAATTCCTTCGCACCTTATTTAGCATCTCGAAGCTGTTCCTAGTTGGAACAGCAGCATTAACTTCTGCCATCGGGGCTGATGGAGTTAGCCCAGAAGGGGGGTTTCCCCCAGCCTTCCTTACTCGGCGCCAATGGCGACGTCGAGCGTGTCGTGCGGACGGCGTTGGTTCAGCGGTGAGAATGGCTTCGTCTTGCCCCCTGTGTGGGTGGGGGGTCGCTGCTGGTGTTAGCCTGTCAAAGACCGATGTCCTTTGGGTAGCAGGAGCAGGAGCTGGGGCCGTCAATCTTGTAAAGACCGACTTTTTGGCCGGGGAAGCCGCCTTGACGATTTCGGGAGCAGGACCGGTCACTTTCTTAGAAGCAGCCTTCTCTGGGATTGTAGGCCCCATGATGGGTCCACAGGATTTCTGGCCCAGTCTAGAGAAGACCGAGGCGCTGATGTTGGGCGACCCGTTGAGAAGAGCCGCGGCAGGGGTAAGACGATCAAAGACCGACTTCTTGGGAGCTTCCTTTGTCAGCACCGGCGCGGTGAAGCTTGTCGGTGGGAGCATAGTCCCAAAGAATAATCCGGTAGTGGCCTGAGTCACCTGGTCCACCGGCATTGTGAATAACGAAGCAGCTTGGGTCCGTAGACTATACCTCCTGGCGAGGCAGAGCGTTGGTCGCAATTGTAGTCCGAGCATTTCGCAGAAGTAGAAGCCATCGATTCTTTGCTTTCTGCAATAAGCAAGATGCCAATTCTTAGTATCTTGAAATCCAAGGGCAACCATTAGCGAACCGCGATTGGTTCGCGAATCACGACACACAAAGTGTGGAGTGGAAAGAGGAAAAGGTCCCACCGGGCGTGCCAGAATCTGTTCCCCTCCGAATGGCGGCCAAGACATGGGCGTCTCGCCTGAGATTCGGGGCAGATGCTAATTGGTACTCTCCGTCCACCTCTCCGAAGATGCCAAGTTGATTTATGGCACCGTGTATCGGAGGTTTAGACGGATGCGTCCGATGTAGCAGACTTCGTCAGATTCCCCCTCGCTTGAAGGGTTTTTTGATTGTGGGGACGCTCTTCCCTGCAGGCGCAAGCCCCTGCAGTTAATTACGCTACCGCGCCGCGGTAACAACTTTCTCCTTCTCCAGATGGTCACTTCGTATCGTGTGTGTTTATTTTGTGTTTTGTTGCCCGTGGATTGTTTACAGAGACCGAGTTATGTCGTCGCCCGTAGGGCGTGGACTAGTCCAAATCCGTATTATCTTAGATTTGGGTTTGGGGGTTTGGTTTGAGGATACGTTAGCCATATTTGAGGCTAAGATCAACTCAAATGTTTGTTAAGGATATCTTAGTCTAACTTGAGACTAAGATCAACTTAACGGGATCGTTTAGATCCGACAAAAGAGCATTTGGGCTCCATTGTTCCGGTTTAGGGACACAGTGGTCCATTGCATGTATGGCCGTCAGGACCCGTTACCTCTCTGACAGCGTTGAAGGATTACAACGACAGATGTCAAAGGAGTTCCGAGATGTACCCTTGAACCAAAGTTTATTGGGGGGATTCATAGTCCAATCTGTTTGAAGGTTTAAGGATACGTTAGCCATATTTGAGGCTAAGATCAACTTAAACGGGATCGTTTAGATCCGGCAAAAGAGCGTGCGTGGCTCTATTGTTCCAGTTTAGGGACATGGTGGTCCATTGCTACTTTAAGGATATTGCGGTCCATGGGTAGTTTAAGGACATTGCGGTCCATGGGTAGTTTAAGGACATTGTGGTCCAATGTTAGTTTTAAGACATCTCGGTCAAGGTTAAGGACGTCGTAGTCCATGGATTTAAGGACCCCACAGTCCGTTGTTAGTTTTAAGACATCTCGGTCGAGGTTAAGGACGTCGTAGTCCATGGGTTTAAGGACCCCACAGTCCATTGTTAGTTTTAAGACATCTCGGTCAAGGTGAAGGACGTCGTAGTCCATGGGTTTAAGGACCCCACAGTCCGTTGTTAGTTTTAAGACATCTCGGTCAAGGTTAAGGACGTCGTAGTCTACGGGTTTAAGGACCCCACAGTCCGTATCAATGTGTGGTCATCGGGACCCGTCACCTCTTTGAAGACGTTGAGGGATTACAACGCCAAGTATCAAAGGAGTGAAGAGATGTACCCTGGAACTGGAGTGGATTAATAGTCTTTGGCCCAATTTGGGATCAAGAACAATTAATTATGTTATGAGCCCATTAGCCCAGTTAATTACGAATTGAGGACTTATGGCCAGCTTGGGCTAAGTCCAATCATGTCTGGGACATCGGCCCTCCTGTTGGTCCCTTGAAGGAGAGGCTTTGCCTCTGGCCATTTAGCCAATTGGGCCAATGCCTAGTGTTAAACACTAAAGACCAATCAGTGTTGAACACTGGGAATGAGATTGATAAGTCAGTGTTTAACACTAAAAGATAGTTGGTGTTAAACACCAGCAACAAGGCTTTCAAATTAGTGTTAAACACTAAAACAGATCAGTGTTAAACACTGGCAACAGAAATCTCAAATTAGTGTTAAACACTAAGGTAATCAGTGTCGAACACTGCAAATAAAGTTCTTTTATTAGTGTTGAACACTAAGGCCAAACAGCGTTTTAACACTGGATTCAGGGGTTCCAATTTAGCGTTAGACGCCAAGGCAAGAGGGGTCACGTGGTAGCACGTGAGGGCGCCCTCCCTTCGTTTGTTCTGCTGAGAATATCGCATCTTTTGGAGCATCACGTGCCATCACGTGACGGTTGTTTAAATAGAGTATGTTAAAGCCTCTGCCAAGGGTCACGTGAGGCACTGCCTCAAAGGGGCTTTTCTGTAGATCTTTTCTGGGGGTTGACACGTGACCCTGCCTCTATGTATGTTTTTAGAAGATCTATTAATCCCTTTCAGGAATTAAATTGCTCGTAGGGTTGAACCCTGACAATAATTTCAGAGGAATTAAATTCCTACTTCCTTTTGAAGATTTATATTCTGGAATAGTGTTGGACTCTGAATTTTCTGTAGGAATTAAATTCCTCATATATGTGAAGAACTGAATAGGGTTAAACCCTAATAAAAGCTTTAAGGAGTTAAACTCCCGCTCTCTGTTAAAGAATTATTCTGGGGAATGAGATTAAAGGAATTAAATTCATGTTGTTTTAACAGAACTAAGTTCTTAACTAGGGTTAAACCCTGATTCTTTTCATTCTGAAGGAATTAAATTCCCATAACACAGGGTCAAACCCTAATTTTATTTTAAAGGAATTAAATTCCTATAGTTCTGTGAGAATTAAATTCTCGTGCTTGCATTCCCTCTCCATGCTTTGGATCTGCATGGCAGGATCTCAACCCATTGAGAATTAAATTCTCAACTCAAGGGAAGATGTGCACTTTACAGATCCTCCATCAAAGAGAGAACCATGTTCTTCTGTTTTATATCAGAGTTAAACTCTGTTGAGAATTAAATTCTCTTTTCTTTCAAAAAGCCTTCCCTTTCTTACCTAGGGTTTTCTTTTGCAGAAGATCCAAATTCCTCAAACTATCAAGGCTCCCTCTCTTTTCTTCCCTCTGCGTATATATCTCTTATTTTGTGTCTCTTGGCTCCTATTTATAGGAGAAGCAGCCGAGTCAATTAGCTTTTGATGAATCTTTCATTTAGAGATTTGATTTGCATCCATCATTCGTTTTGGATCTTTGGATTATTAGGTGAATTTTATTCACCATTGGATTTTAAATCCAGAGATTCTCCTTTGTTATTTCGGTTAGATTTTACGGGGAAATCTTTCCAAATTCCAGATTTTCCCATAGATAGATGATATTTAATCACCTTTAAATCTTTAATTTAATCGGTTGCTTTAGAAAGATTTAAGAGGTCTTTTCCCAGAATTTAATTCTGTTAACAGATAGGCTTTGAAAGCTGGTCACGTGTGGCCACGTGACCCTTGGTCACGTGTGGGCACGTGACCCCCTTGAAATGAGCCCTCTTCTTTCTTTCTGCGCTCTGCTTTCTGGTCGCCGCTTAGCTGTCACGTGCCACCACGTGACCCCTGATCACGTGTGAGCACGTGACCCTCGCCTGAAGCCTTTTTCTTGATTTAACCGGAGAATGAGTCTGATGTTTTGAGTGTCACGTGCCAACACGTGGCCCTGGTCACGTGGGAGCACGTGACCTCTTCTGAAGCCTTTTTCTTGATTTGATCAGGGAACCAATGTGCCTTTGCCGCTGCTTTTAAATGTCACGTGCCGACACGTGACCCTGGTCACGTGGGAGCACGTGACCCTTTCTGAAGCCCTTTTCTTTAACTGGATCTGGCTTGCCGATACTTTTAGGTGTCACGTGCCAACACGTGATTGCTAGTCACGTGTAAGCACGTGCCCCTTTTCTGAAGCCTCTTTCGTAGGCTTTCCTGATTTTAAATCAGGAAACAGCCGCCAGTCAAGTTCAACCCGTCATTTCTTGATCGATTCGAACCCACCCACACAAACCCTTGACGGAGGTCAACAAGGCCGTGCGACTATCCCTACCGATCGCATCATCATGCTGCAGACAAATATTACCCAACTACCGTACACTGTGCCTTGATGGAGGTCAACAAACACACCACGAATACTAAACACTACATAACTGAAATGATGGAGGGTTACGACTGGTTTTGAAGAAAACCTTTAACGTAATGAACTTGATATCGTTGTAGAAACTAGTGATTTGAAAAGGAGTGGTTTAAACTCCGCTTTAAAAATCGAGTAGTTTTCAAAAACAAACTAAGTAGATTGTAGCATTGCTAGTTTTTGCTAAAGAGGTCATTTCCGATGAAGGGATCTAGGCTCTTTCCACATCGAATGAGGTGCTGGATATTCATAACGGAATACCACTATGCAAAGAAAGAACTAGAGCTATCTTTTTGAAAAAGTGATTCTACAATATATTTTAGGTTTCTTTTCTTTTCATTAATCTTATTAATGGAGTCCTATCAAATATGTTTCCTAAATATTACAGAAGAAACGAAAATAGAACACACATATTTGCCATTCGCATTCGCCATAGGGATCCGGATCTTCACCGTAAGCTTACTTAACTTATGGCAAGGCGGGGTCAGGACTAATGCGGATGCAAAAGATATATAGTATCTACTAGTATATCATATATATAAGTAGCATTCATCTCACACACAGTTATATGATCACATCACATCACAGAACAACTGAAGAAGATATATGAAATATAGGATATACTAGGAGATCTGTGTTTTAGATTAAGTCGGTAACGAAAGACACGGATTCCACGGTCGTGATGAATAGCCAAGCCCACACCCCTACGGGAGCGGCAAGCAACCTTGCCAATTCTAGAGTTAGACGACCGGTCTCGACTCCTCGAGATGGCCTCCTACTGGACTTTAGAACCCGGTTACTTATGCTCTTCACCTTGGGTCAATCCTATTGCGGTAAAGTAAATAATATATATCGAATGGAGACAACAATCTCAACCCGGAAGTGTCCCAATAAAAGAATATTACATACAATTATTTACATAAATGAAAATTGAAAAACTCTCATCTCACATAAAACCCCCGGCTATTCAATCATGACTGTTGGGGTCAAATATTACACCCCAGTTGACCAAGTCAAAACCAAGGTCAACCCCAAGTCAAGTGGGCCCGAGCCCGGGCCCAAGTCAGGACCGAGCATGGAAGGGACCGGCCCCATGACAAAAGGAATGAAGCAATAAATTGGTTTAATGTAATTCTTTTTTTAATAAAATGTATGTAAAATGGGCAGAAAGCTAAAATTTTGTAAACCCCATGGCTTATGTGTAAAAAGAAACAAGCACATAAAGTATGGGGTGGCACAAGCGCTATTTGGCAAAGCCCAAGGGGCTACATATAAAGTGTGTAGCCTATAAAGGCAAACATGATGAAAATTTCTAGGACAACATTTTCCATTCTCTAAAATTCTAGGGTTTATACCTCCTCCTCCTTCAAGGTTCCTTCTTCCTTTTTCTTTGAATTAAACCAAGAGTTCAATCCCTTTTTTCCAAAAAAGAAACCGTTTTTCACCATAAAACCCTTAAAGGGGAACTCGAATCTTTCATCAAATCCACGAAAGGGGAGATTTTTTTTTTTAGTTTAACCCTTCCTTTTCTTCAAGATCCAGCCAACGGCGAGGAGGAAGAAAGAGACCATTTTCCAAAAATCCTATTTTGGGAAGATCCAGGGATAAAAAGGAGAAGAAATGGGTCCCCTATGATCATCTTCGAAGATTTCTAGGAGTTTAACTTTATTCAAGATCTGTTGGAGTTTAACTCCATAAACAAAACCCTTTTTAGGAGTTTAACTCCAAATATATAAATAATCTCTGTTAGGAGTTCAACTCCAAAGCCCCTTAGGAGTTCAAATCCTAACCTAAGGGCTAAGCCCCTTTTTCGCTGGTGTTTCCAGCGGCCACGTGCCGCGCATGTGACCCGCTGGCGCCCAGCGGTCGCGTGCCGCGCACGTGATCCGCTGGCACCCAGCGGTCACGTGTAGGGCACATGACCCGTGGGCGTCCAGTGACCACGTGCCATGCACGTGCCCATGTGACCCACTGGCGCCCAGCGGTCACGTGTAGAGCACGTGACCCGTGGGCGCCAAGCGCCCACGCGCCGGGCACGTGACTCGTGGGTGTCCAGCGCACACGTGCCATGCACGCGTCTTTAAGACACTCCTCATCCCTCATTTTCCATACACTCCACACCCAAAACACGTCGCCGTTAGGAAATGTTTTTTAACGGGGTGCTTCCCCGCACCCCGCAAGGGGGCTGCTAGCCCTCTTGATCCCCAGCCCGCTATTCGGGTAGAAGGACCTCTGTAAAACTTTGCAGGGCCCCCGATACATCCAAAACCCTTTCAAAACACAACACACGCACACTGCACATTGATTTCGTATGACCAGTTTGACCCGTCAATCGGAGGTTCTCTCACTTCAAAGGCGAGGGGTAATTAACGGCAGCTTAGTCCGCGGCTGCCGGAGATTCGGATCCCCACAATCAATAAACCCCCGCCTACTCTAGGCAAGGGGAATCTATAGTAAGCCTGACAAGCGACGCGTATTTCCCATCTCAATGGGGTGACGAAAAACACCCTATAATGACGATCCAATATAACATATCGATATAGCAACAGAATAAGATCGCATGTCATCAACGTAAGTAAATATGTGTATCCCTAATGTCATTGTCGTATAGCAACAAGATTGGAGATACTTCCATATATTACAGTTATAATCGCAGAAAAGAAATGAAACTACAATAATTAGAATCCGCATTAATAGATATCATAAATCCGGATTATCACATATTCCGAATTGCATGCCTAACCCTATAAACCTCACATTTAAGTCTCGAATTGAAAACCCTTTTCAAAGTGTAAGACGGGAAATTCAGTAAGATTCCCGTTTAAAAGATCGAAGTCTCATCGAGAACTTTAGTGGATGGCCACACCCTTGAGGCCGTCAATGAAGTGGATTTGGGCGGAACACTGTGGCCGTGAGCACCCGAGTGGATGCTCTTGGCTATGCAGTTATCCTATAGTCACTTGGTCGGAGCAAAGAGGCGTGACTCTCTACTAGTGTCTCCCGGCGAGTATTCGCGTACGATACGAGATTACGACGGAATTTCTATCCAAATCCAAACTCCGTGGTAATCCATCATATGAGACTAAAATGCGAGATTTACAAATCGACAACTAGTTTTCGCAAAACTAATCATTATGGATTCCAAAAATTGTATCACATAACCAAAGCAATATAGACGATATTAACATTTCGATCGATGTTCCAAACAACAACAATTTACAAAGACCTCAACTACTTGAGACTCATTAAAAATATCTAGAAAATCCAGAAAGTGAAAATGAAGCAGCAAGAGAAAATTGGAGTTCTAACTCCATAAGTGGGCAACGGAACCGCGACCAAGATATGGTCTAGGCGGCGGTTCCATGGCCACTTGGAGGAATTAGGGGCTCGTATTTCTTGTGCCTCCTTATAATTGTCTGCACAATTTTCTGAGCATTTTTAATATGAAAAATGTTGGAAGTTTGGAAAAATGTACAGAAACTAGCAAAGTTCGGAAAATTAAACGTCGATCGAACACTTTAACGTCTTCTAAATATCACCTAAGTCTGTAGTTTGACTCTGATACCATGAAAGTATTTGTTAGCACCTTTACCAGGGTTCTATGAACATCAAGTATACAATTTTAAAAATCTAAAGGGCTAAGTATACTAAACAAAATTGAACTGGAGAATTAGGGTTTCAAAGCTAAGCAAAACAAGTTCTAAATTAAGTGAAGAGAAACTACAATCTTTGTAGTCCATTCCTTCACTTCAAATGCTACTAGCAGTAGTCCTAGAACTCTTTTTTTTACTCCACTTGAAAGATGGAACGAGCTTGCTCGAAGTCTTCGTCGTCGAAAATGATCCACCTTGAGGCAACTTCCACTCAAGCTCACACTTCACTAATCAAGATATTAGTGAAAAGAACAACCTATACTAATTTGCTAAAGTAGTGTAGGTTGATGAAGTAGAGATTTTCCTCACTAAAAATCTTTCTTTTCTTTTTCTCTTTCTTTTTCTCAAACTAGAAAAAGAGAGGAGATGAAGAAGATGAACATAGATTTGAGAGAATGAATCTTGAGATAAGATGAGCTAAAGAAATGATAAAACTTGGATGAATAAAACAAAAGAAACAATGAGTCATGGTTCTTAGAATCATGGAGAACATTTTAGAAACCATGACTCATTTCTTTCTCTTGTTATTTATTCATATAAGTAAATCATTTTCTTTTTATCTTTATCTCCAATGTGATTCTCATATAACCATGTTTCATATATCATCAGCCATGATACAAATATGTTTATATATATGGTATTAAATATGTGTGTGTGTGTGTATTAAATCAACACTTGATTCAATAATCCGGTTATATCATATATAACCGGTTAATATCAAATATATAAATATATATGTATATCATATCATTGAATCAACACTTGATTCAATAATCCGGTTATATCGTATATAACCCAGTTAATATCAAATATATATATAATCATTAAATCAACACTTGATTCAATAATCCGGTTATATCATATTTAACCCGGCTAATATCAAAAAACGCTATATTAGAATACGGTATCATATACTTGTATTTAATCAAGCTTCCGCACATATCTCCATACGTGCCCTACTTTGTTTCGCTTGATCTAGGAAAGCTCTATGTGGGACTCTAAAGACTCGCCAATACGCTAGCAATAGGTAATGATCACTTCAAAGACCTACAAGACGTCAGTGGTACTAGTTGGACGTAACGGCTACCCAGGTATTGAACGAATAGAAAATCAACAAGCAAACTTGTCCAAACCCCCGTAAAGCATATAAGCAACACTTACCGTACAGTCCGGTCTCTTCGTCTGATATGTCGCATATCGAGTCTGGGAGGTTGAATCGTCAGACCCCAATAACTCGTAAGTCATGCCGATGTTTGACCTATAACCTTTTGAGAAACTACTGATAACATTTGTCAGTAAATCTCATCAGCCCTGACCAGGGACTTGTTGTTATAGCTAATCGAGTATAGCATAACATCAACTCCTAATATTGGGATAGACGAAACCCCTCCTATCACTCACTGCCTCCATGTGACTCAGACTGTACCCAAAAACCACCTGTTTGCATGACTCATTTGAGCCGTGGTAGAGAGGAAATCAAAGCATAGCAGGAACTACACAAGACATTATGACGATCTCGGGTCTACAGACTAACCTGTACAAATATCACTAGAGAACTTCTATTTGATGATAGGTATGGTATTATCTAGGAGTTCTCGGTGAGTCATGTTCGGTGTACTCATTCTCCAATGAGCACTTGGGTACAATCTTTGATGTCAAACACCAATGGCTGTGAGATTAACCATCGTCCCATACAGGGTCAAGAAACGTACATACTAGTCTACTCTGGAACATCGATGCTCTATTTCGATACTCTCTCGACTAGGAACTGTTAAGGATGTGCTTGTGGACTACTCAAGCCCCACTAGTATAATCTACATCATAGTCCTGCTAGTCAAGCCAACATTCTAAAGGCTTTATCAATATGTATCAAAACGACAGTAAACTAAAACAAGAGCACATGTTAAGATAAAGAGCAACCAGATAGCATACTATCATGGTGAGCAAGAAAGTCCTCTCTCTCTCTCTATATATATATATATATATATGTATATATACATATATATATATATATGTCCAAGTATCCATTATAATATACAATAATGGCCTCTAGGGCATACATATTCCTAACAGATTAGGAAACGCCCAAGCCTGAGCGTCTCATGTGATATACACGTGAGTCTCATAAAATGAGTGCTTTGCACTCGGTGGGCAATAGAAAGCCCAATACCTAGTCCAAAAGGGACTAGGCTTTTCTGAAGTTAAATTGTTGTGATTATGAATCAAATGAGCTCATATACTCATTATAGCCGAGCCCATATGCTCCTTAAATGGATCTTAATAAGATTATTGATCCATAATTGTACGTCTAAGTTGATCTTAGTCTTATATAAGACTAGCGTATCCTTATCCCATACGCTCATATATTTAAGTCGATCTTAATCTAAAACAAGATTACCGATCCTTAAACCACTAAAACAATGGAACATATGATTATTCCTTTATAAAATAAGAGGGAGAAAAGAAAAAACAAAAGAATTCCTACAGTTTGGGCCTCACGTGTTAAACACGTGAGCGATTATATGCAAAATATATAAGTGCTGGAAACAAATAACTAAAGACCAAACTGGCCTCACGTGTTAAATACGTGAGGGCTCATATGCAAAACATATAAGCGCTGAGAATAAATAACTTAAAGGCCAAACTGACCTAATGTGTTAAACACATGAGCGCTCATATGCAAAGCACATGAGCACAAAATATAAACAAGTTAAAACCCACACTGGGGTCACGTGTTAAGCATGTGAGAACATACTTTCTAGCTTCGCATAGAATTAAATTCTACATAAAATTAAATTCTATATAGTATTAAATTCTATTTTTGGGGAAAATACTTTCCATGATCTTTCTAAAAAAAAGAAAGATAATCTCTAAATAGAGAACCATCAGATCAAAGATACAATGGTGATTAAAAATCATCAAATGTAGAATTAAATTCTATTGGGGGGAAATATCTCCATAGTCTTTTTAAATGAGAAAAATATTTTTTGTTAAACAGAAATCTGTTGATCAAAAATCCAATGAGATGGGAAAATATTTCTCTATATCTTTCTAAACAAAGAAAGATGTGCTCTGTTAAATAAAGAACCTTTGGATTAAAAATCCAATGGTCATTAAAAATCACCGTATATCAAAATTAAATTCTGTATATGGGAGAATATTTCCCTAATCTTGATAAAAAAAACAAGAAAATATATTTCGTTAAACAGAAATGCCCTGGATCAAAGATCCAACGGTGGATAAATTGCCCAAATAATTTTTGAGGCCAATTGGTATCTCTAAAATGAGATATTTTCTCAAACTAATTAACAACTTGCCTCCTCTATATAAAGAACCTGAGACTTCAATGTTAGTGTATATGCCCTAGAGGCCATTACTGTATCATACTAGCTTGTATATTACTTAATGGAAGCTTGGGATATTCAAAGTTGTGTAGACAATCTTGCTCAAAATGATAGTATGCTACTTGGTTTGTCTCTACTTCAATATGTGCATGTGTTTCTTTTAGCATATCGCTTATATACATATTAGTAGAGCCCTTAGGATCTTTGCTTGATTACCAGCGTTGTGATGGCAGTCACACTTGTAGGAGTTGGGTAATCTATAAGCACATCCTTATACAGGCCCCTAGTCGTAGGACTATCAAGACATGGCATCGATACTCCGGAGTAGACTAGCGTATACGCTTCTCATCCCAGCATGGGAGATGGTCTGTCCCACAGCCATCAGTACGTCGTACTTGAGATAGTATGCGGATGCTCGTTAGGTTACGAGTACACTGGACAGGACTCGTCGGGAACTGTTGGTTGGTATTATACCTATCGTCAGTTATCAGTTCCCAGGTGACATGAGTACAGCTTAGTCCGCTGACTTGACACTGTCACTTCGCCTCGAGTGTGTTCCTACTGTACTTAGATTACTACCCTACCACGGCTCAAAGGAGTCATGCAAACAGGTAGTAGTTGGGTGCAGTCCCGAAGCACTTGGAGGCAGTGACGGTTAGACATGATTCGTCTCTCCCGGTATTGGGGGTTGATATCGCGTTGTGTCTAGGAGAGCCATTACACATGTAGTCCCTGGACAGGGAAAGCGAGATATACTGGTAGGTCTCTAGTGTTATCTCAGGGTGTTCTGGGCTACACTCCGACATGACTTGTACCGCTATTAGGGGACTGCCGTTTACCACCCCCTAGGCCCGCCATGCAATATTCTCAGACGAACGGACCGGACTGTACGGAGATTGTCACATACAGGCTCAGTAGGATTTTGGATGGGTTTACCTCATCGGCCTTCTTATCGACATCTACCTGGGGACCGTTACGTACAGCTAGTGCCGCTTGCGGTCTGTGGTTAAACCCACTGCCAGCGTAGTATCGAGTCTTTAGAGTCCTACACAGAGAGTTTCCCTGCACTGAGCGAAACGTGTAGAGGCCGTATGGTTTTACGGCAGGGCTGCGATCACTTACGTGCACTTGTGTGCGTATGCTGTTCGGGCAGGCAATACTAATGGGCTTTGGTTTAAGCCGGATCCTAGTATTTCACGGATGGATTTATTTTGTCTTCTGTGCATTCGCATTCTACGGAATGCGGATGCGGGTGTGTATGCACAGTTTTGAGGAGAGAAGAAGGAGGAGGTGACTCATTAGGGTTTTGACAGTTGATTCGGTCAAAACCATAATGAGGCGGACTCATTAGGGTTTTGGCAATTCGTTCGGTCAAAACCATTATGAGCCGGGGACATTGTTTACTAATCTTTTTAGTGATAATTATGTTATGGCTAATTGCTTTGACCATTTGACCACACTTGACTTTGTTGACTGTTTGACCAAAGTTGACTAGCATCTTCATGTGAGGTCTAGATTCTTCTTTAGTTTTCTTTTTCTTTAAATGATATGAAAATGGTCAAGTCAATGTAGCCATCAATTTTATCATGAAAGGATTAGTAATGATGATGTTTATGTATTATTGAACCATGGTTCATTTTCTTTAGCTCATTCTTGATTTCTCATTCTCTCTCTTAAAAAAGAAGTGAGAAGAAAAAGAAAAGAATTCCATGGTTGCAAGTTCTTCTTCCTCCTCTTGAAAAATCCTTTGATCTCATGTGTTGAGAGAAAAAGGATCCAAATAGACAAACACTTACATCTACCTCTTCTACACATCCTAGGACATCAAGACTAGCGATCTTGTTGCCCTAGTTGCTTCGGCTCGAGGTGGAGCTCGGAGTACAACTCTCGGGTGGATCGTCTTCGACTCAAGAAGGCCGCGGAGGTGACCAAGATCCGGATCGATCCTCGGAGCATGGATAGACGAGCAGGACAGCGGAGTGAAGACCCGAAGGACCGGTATCGTGAGGTATAATCTCTATGGCATAGTAGATAGCACCTCATGTAGTTTGCTAGTTTGTAGTTTAGCAAAGATCCTTCTTTTAGTCCATGTTGCCTTTGCGCCAAAAATTGTTTTTCGCCGTTTTCGCCTCCCCGTAAGAACCGGGGTGAGCAACGTGGACTTACAGTGGTATCAGAGCCTAGCTAAACATAAACTAGCATGTTAGCAAAGTATTTAGAATTTCGATCGGAAAAAATTCGCAAAACAAGTTTGGAAAAATCAACTTTCTGCCGATTTTTTATACTGCTTTAAAAGTGATTTAACATACATGAAAAATCGGCTCAGGGTTTTCTAAAAACACCCACCAAAAACGATCCATTGACTCGGTCAAAGCGCCGCGGTTCCGCGGCAAGAACATGCTTCTTGCCGCGGATCCGCGGCCGAGTTGACTCGGTCGTGGACCATTTTTGGTGCAGTGTACTTAGTTGGATGTTTTGGGATTTTTAGTATAGTTTGTTTCTGCCCAGATTTTCCAGAGAACAAATTTGTTTTTGGGGTGGTTACAAATCCGTATTTTGATCGAAATTCCGTAGACTTTGGCTAATGGATATTATCTGTGATGTGATATATGTATTGAACGTCTGCTAATCGCTATACGTCGATTAGTGGGGGTTATACATATCTGTGATCTGTAATGTTGATGGTATGTGTATATGAACTCGTTGGATTATCGCGGATGGATAGCCGGGTGGATGTGAGATGAGAGTTTATTTTTCTTTCATTCATGTAAAATTTGTAATTGATGTAATATTATTTGTTTGGCCGCACATCCGGGATGAGGTTGTAGCCGCCATTTTATAATTTCTTTTTACAGTTTTTGCTCCTAGGATAGACCCAAGGTGGGTGCACAAACTACAGGGTATCTCTAAGTGCTGAGTGGCCTACTCACGTTGTTGAGGGAGGTTGCTTCGCTTCGGGTACTTGGCGGGTAGTTTGCCACACCCGTAGGGGTCTAGGGTGGAGTATTGGCTATTCATCACGACCATGTAATCCGTCTTTCATTGCAGGCTCGAACGAAACGCGGATTCCTAGTATATCCAAAGTGTTCATCTGTGATCTGGAATGGCTATCATTGCATCTAACGAATGTATATATCTATATATGATATCTATTTAGGCGTTGCTTATGTTTTGCATCCGCGGTAGTCCAGCCCCCGCTCTGTCGTTAGTTAAGTAACCTAACGGGTGATGACGGGGCCCCGTGGCGAATGCGGATGGCATAAGCATACGTCATATTTTTGTTGTTTTCTGCAATGGTAGGATTAAATGATGGGACGCATTAAAATTAATGCAAGAAAATAAACCAAGTAAAAGTCGTTGGAACACTTTTAAAACCACTCGGTTCTTTTCAAAAACCAACTTTTAAACGCGGAGCTTGAACCACTCCTTTTATAAGCTATCTCGTTCCATCGATTATATCAAGTTCACTACGTTCACAGTTTCGCCAAAACCATTCGTAACCCTCCGTCATTTCATATGAATAGTCAATAGTATTCAAGCTGTGTTTGTTGGCCAAAGTCAAGGCACAGTGTTTGGTAGCTATTGGGTATTCATATGCAGCATAGATAGATGCGTTGGCTTGGGACAGTCGTACTGACTTGTTGGCCAAAGTCAAGGGTATGTACGGGTGGGTTCAAATTAACCTGGAGAATGACGGGTAGAACTTGACATGTGACTTATGATTTGTTGGCCAAAGTCAAGGTCATAAGAGCATGCGGCAAAAATCCACATCGGGAGTTTCTAAAGAAACTGAAACTTGCTAGCGCTGCATACCATTTGGAGTGTGATAATTCTGGTAGGATTCCTTCAGTTTTGTCACGCGATGATATTTGGATCCCGATCCTACTGTGAGTATATGCTACTCCTCGGGAACTTTCTCACTTAACGATCAATGCTATAAACCAAGTAGGTGTCTAGAAAGGTGTTAGCGGGGCTACGCCCACAGGGAAAAGAGGTTACTTAATTAAGGAACTTCACGAAAGCGTTGGAAAACCTCCCTCGAAGTACCGACACTGGCCTGGCTGAACGATTAAGCAAGTATTGTACGGTGAGATTGATCCTGATTAATTCTTCCTTTATGGTTTGAGGAGGGATTCGAGAGACAGTGGGAGCCATCCTGTTCAGATAAATTAAAAACCAATCTAAACTTGTAAGAGCATCATGCTGAGTGTTTTCTTCTCTCTCTCTTAATTGCAGCGACCCAGTGACCACACCTAGGTTACATCTAGATAATAAAATGACTGAATCTGACTGTTATGACTGGCAAAGGTCTATCCAGATGTCCATTGCCCATGACAAGCTGGGACACCTCTTAACTAATCCAACCCCTGCCGTCTCAGGACCAGTTTCCCCTGTCACGGATATTGATATCCGTAAGACATCGGAAAAAGACTGTGCGAAAGCCAAGTGCCTCGTGTTGGCTTCAGTTGATGGTGGATACCAGAGGTAGCACGAGAAGATGGACTTAGTTTCTATCTTCCTCCATAACAAAGATTTATATGGAGAGCAATCTCGTATCGCAAGATATGAGACCTCGAACAAATTGCTTCCAGCGAGGTTGGCTATCGGGTCATCTGTAAGGGGCAACGTCCTTACATAGACCAGCTATTTTGAGCTCACGGACCTGAAGACCACGTTGAAGAACAGGTCAGATGCTGACTTGATTCTACAGTCACTACCTTCTACCCTGAAAGAAACCAGGAAAGTAGAAGGAAAGGGAAGGGCAGAAGTTTTGGGATTGGATATAGTAAAAGAGGGATGTTCCTATTGTTACAGGAATGAACATTGGTAGAAGGATTGCAGGGCTAGCAAAGCCAGTAGCCAGAATTCGAAACATGTTGTGGCATCGGCTTCGGGTGTGTTTGTAATAGAGAACTGTATGTCAGTTAACCCTACTTCCTTGGATACCGGATCAGGATCTCACATCTGTAATTCGTTACAGGCTCTGAGAAACCGTAGGGTTATCAAGATAGGTGATATGACTCTCAGGGTTGCTAACGGAATGAGCATGTACGCTGAATCCGTAGGGGAATATCATCTTGGACTGACAACTGGGCAGATATTGATTCTACGTGACTGTTTTTATGTACCAGGTGCGACTTGTAATATCATATCTGTATCCTTACTTTCTAAGGAAGGATATGATTTTACTTTTGTAAGCGATGTAGTCAACATCCACCTAAATCAAGTTCTGATTGGGTTAGGTACATTGAAAAACGGGATATACGTATTGAATCAAGCTCAGGTTTTCAGTGTCTAGAACACACTTAAAAGAAAGTCTCCGGAATTAAATCGGGCTTTCTTATGGCATTGTCGACTGGGTCACATTAATGAGACACGGTTGAAAAAATTACATAAAGAAGGATACTTGGATCCGTTCAAGTACCAGTCTTATGCCACTTGTGAATCTTGTCTCATGGGAAAGATGACAAAGACTCCGTTCACTGGACACGGAGAAAGAGCAAGCGAGCTCTTGGGACTCATACACAGTGACGTGGGTGGTCCAATGTCTACACATGCGCGAAGTGGTTATTCATACTTCATTACTTTCACAGATGATTTCTCTAGGTATGGACATGTCTTCTTGATGAAGCATAAATCCGAGGCCTTTGAGAAATTTAAGGAATACAAGAATGAAGTTGAAAAACAAACAGGCAAAAGTATTAAGACACTGAGATCTAATCGAGGTGGTGAATACTTGAGTGCCGAGTTTCTGGGCTACTTAAAAGAGAATGGAATTCTCTCTCAGCTTACTCCTCCATACACACAACAACACAGCGGTGTATCGGAAAGGCGGAATCGAACCCTATTGGATATGGTTCGTTCCATGATGAGTAAGGCTGAGTTACCGCGATCTTTCTGGAGTTATGCATTAGAATCAGCTGCATACCTTTTGAACCGAGTTCCAACTAAGACTGTGCCTACTGCACCATATCAGATGTGGTGTGGGAAGAAACCCTATCTTAAGCACATTAAGACATGGGGATGTCCAGCTTTTGTTAAAAAGCAGCATGCGGACAAGCTCGAGACACGTTCAGTACAGTGTAAGTTTGTGGGATACCCAAAGAACTCCAAGGGGTATCTTTTCTATTACGCAGAGGAACAAAAGGTTTTTGTTTCTCGTCATGCCCGCTTCTTGGAAACTGAGTTTTTGGAAAATCGGATAAGTGGGAGCACAATAGAACTGGAAGAAATTCCAGAACCACGAGCTATTACTGAAAGCTTAGTTGAACCAGAGGGTTCGAAAGAACCGGACATCCCAGCGCCATTCCGCAGGAGTAGTAGGCAGTCTCATCCGCCCGAGAGATACTACGGTTTTCTCATAGACGGGGATAGAGAGGATTGCACCATTGACTATGGTGAGCCTACTAGCTTCCAGCAAGCCATTCAGAGCGGTGACTCGGTAAAATGGCCGGATGCAATGCGGACCGAAATGGAGTCCATGTACACCAACAAAGTTTGGACTTTGGACTTTGCTCCAGAAGGGGTAAAACCCGTAGGCTGCAAATGGATCTTCAGAAAGAAGATTGGTGTAGATGGGCAGGTTGAAACCTATAAAGCTAGACTTGTTGCAAAGGGCTTTCGTCAAAGACCTGGTTTGGACTATGACGAGACCTTTTCTCCAGTGGCTATGCTCAAATCCATTCGGATCCTTCTTGCCATTGCTGCTTTCCACGATTATGAAATCTGGCAGAGGGACGTTAAGGCGACTTTTCTAAATGGAAATTTAGATGAATGCGTCTATATGGATCAGCCGGAGGGATTCATTCAGAGTGGAGCAGCGGTAAAGTGTGCAAGTTGCTCAAGTCCATCTATGGACTGAAGCAGGCATCGCGGAGTTGGAACATCTGCTTTGATGATACTATCAAAGAATTCGACTTTATCAAAAACCCAGATGAACCATGCATTTATAGTAAGATTGTAGAAAGAACTGTGGTATTCCTCGTCTTGTACGTGGATGACATTCTCCTAATAGGAAATGATATTCCTATGCTACAGCCAGTCAAAGGATTCTTGTCACAGAGGTTCTCCATGAAGGACCTGGGCGATGCCAACTACATTCTGGGGATCCAGATCTATCGTGATAGATCTAAGAGGATGTTGGGACTTTCACAGTCCAGGTACATCGACACCATACTGAAAAGATTCAGTATGGAAGATTCCAAGCGCGGTAATTTACCGGCTTGTCACGGGATCACCCTCTCCAAATAGATGTCTCCCAAGACTGATTTGGAAAGGGATCGCATGTCTATTATACCCTACGCTTCTGCGGTAGGCTCTATAATGTATGCGATGTTGTGTACCAGACTAGATGTATTTTATGCACCGAGTGTTGTAAGTCGGTATCAGTCAAATCCTGGGGAGAAGCACTGGAGAATAAATAACCTAAAGGCCAAACTGACCTAATGTGTTAAACACATGAGCGCTCATATGCAAAGCATATGAGCACAAAATATAAACAGGTTAAAACCCACACTGGGGTCACGTGTTAAACATGTGAGAACATACTTTCTAGCTTCGCATAGAATTAAATTTTATATAAAATTAAATTCTATATAGTATTAAATTCTATTTTTGGGGAAAATACTTTCCATGATCTTTCTAAAAAAAAGAAAGATAATCTCTAAATAGAGAACCATCAGATCAAAGATACAATGGTGATTAAAAATCATCAAATGTAGAATTAAATTCTATTGGGGGAAAATATCTCCATGGTCTTTCTAAATAAGAAAATATTTTTTGTTAAACAGAAATCTGTTGATCAAAAATCCAATAAGATGGGAAAATATTTCTCTATATCTTTCTAAATAAAGAAAGATGTGCTCTGTTAAATAGAGAACATTTGGATTAAAAATCCAATGGTCATTAAAAATCACTGTATAGCAGAATTAAATTCGGTATATGGGAGAATATTTCCCTAATCTTGATAAAAAAAAACAAGAAAATATATTTCGTTAAACAGAAATGCCCTGGATCAAAGATCCAACGGTGGATAAATTGCCCAAATAATCTTTGAGGCTAATTGGTATGTCTAAAATGAGATATTTTCTCAAACTAATTAACAACTTGCTTCCTCTATATAAAGAACCTGAGACTTCAATGTTAGTGTATATTCCCTAGAGGCCATTACTGTATCATACTAGCTTGTATATTACTTAATGGAAGCTTGGGATATTCACGGTTGTATAGACAATCTTGCTCAAAATGATAGTATGCTACTTGGTTTGTCTCTACTTCAATATGTGCATGTGTTTCTTTTAGCATATCGCTTATATACATATTAGTAGAGCCCTTAGGATCTTTGCTTGATTACCAGCGTTGTGATGGCAGTGACACTTGTGGGGGCTGGGTAATCTATAAGCACATCCTTATACAGGTCCCTAGTCATAGGACTATCGAGACAGGGCATCGATACTCCGGAGTAGACTAGCGTATACGCTTCTCATCCCAGCACGGGAGATAGTCTGTCCCACAGCCATCAGTATGTCGTACTTGAGATAGTATGTGGGTGCTCGTTAGGTTACGAGTACACTGGACAGGACTCGTCGGGAACTGTTGGTTGGTATTATACCTATCGTCAGTTATCAGTTCCCAGGTGACATGAGTATAGCTTAGTCCGCTGACTTGACACTGTCACTTCGCCTCGAGTGTGTTCCCACTGTACTTAGATTACTACCCTACCACGGCTCAAAAGAGTCGTGCAAACAGGTAGTAGTTGGGTGCAGTCCCGAAGCACTTGGAGGCGGTGACGGTTAGACAGGATTCGTTTCTCCCGGTATTGGGGGTTGATATCGCGCTGTGTCTAGGAGAGCCATTACACATGTAGTCCTTGGCCAGGGCAAGCGAGATATACTAGTAGGTTTCCAGTGTTATCTCAGGGTGTTCTGGGCTACACTCCGACACGACTTGTACCGCTATTTGGGGACTGACGTTTACCACCCCCTAGGCCCGCCATGATATATTCTCAGACGAACGGACCGGACTGTACGGAGATTGTCACATACAGGCTCAGTAGGAGTTCGGATGGGTTTACCTCATCGGCCTTCTTATCGACATCTACCTGGGGACCGTTACGTACAGCTAGTGCCGCTTGCAGTCTGTGGTTAAACCCACTGCCAGCGTAGTGTCGAGTCTTTAGAGTCCCACACAGAGAGTTTCCCTGCACTGAGCGAAACGTGTAGAGGCCGTATGGTTTTACGGCAAGGCTGCGAAGTTGTACTTGTAATCTAAATTCGTAGGATTTGTACTTGTGAAGTTGATTAATAAAGGTAGATCATTTTGTTTAATTATTTATTTTATGTATTTTTACTTTCTGCATTATGATTTCTTTAACTATCCTTTCTTCTTCTTCTCAAAATATACATGAGTAATTCCTAGATTGCTAGGGTTCGTAGGATTAGGGTAGAAAAATGGATGAGAAAATATTTTAACTTCTTTTACATCTTATGAAGTTTATAAATTTTAGCAAAAGAATTGTTAACATCCTAATCGGGCGCGCTATCAATTTATTGATAGTCTTGATCGTGATTTGAGATTAGATTAACAATTGTTTTGTTAAGGGCTAGACATGAATAGAGATCAATGAAGGGACAAGGGTCAGTAGTGGGGAAACCCTAGTTTCTTTTAAGAACCCTAATTCTCATTCATCACTATCGATCCAGTTTTAAATCTATCAAAAGATAAAAAGAGTCATCTTTATTAGTCATCCATCAACTACTAAATCTTATGAACCCTACGAGCATTTTCCTTATAAAATCTATATCTGTATTTAAAATAGATCTTAAAAACTATTCTTCTCCTTTTCAATCAACTCGTCTAAAGCAAGATTAAAAGTTCCACGCAGCCCTGCGGACTACCCGTACTCATCTCGGCTAGCTATAAGCGACACCGTTATTGATTGTGGTTATTCGACAAACACTTTTTAAAACCAATCAAATGACGCCGTTGCCGGGGATACGTGCGTAATTTTTTTTCTTGCTATTCGGGTTGAATTCTAATCCGACAACCATAAAAAAATAATAAAACAAAACCGCATCTTGTATATTTAACGATTAGTGTGCGAATTTTTGCGAGGATATCTGGAGTCACTGTAGAGAGGAAATCAAGATTCAGATAATTTCCGCAAATCCCAGAGGAGCAAAAGAAGCTACAGGAGAAAACACTAACCCTAACTCCACTATTGAGCAGCGGAACCACGGCCGAGTCAAGCTATTTGCCGCGGAATCGCGGCCGAGTTGCTGAGTTGGAGCACCCAAATTCTTCAGGTATGTTCTATGTTCTTTCTCTCTTCTCTAGAAATCCAATAATTTGATTTTCTGCAGGATTCTTTGCAAATTTCGCCGCTTAAAAAATATTTTTGCGTGTTTTGTTATTAGTTCGTTTTTGCATATTCTTACGACGGACTTTAAGGGGCAAAACCCAAATTCAGATTAGGTGTGGAGTTCATCACCCTTCCTAGGCCCCACAAATCACAAAACAAGCATCTGCATCATCCTACATTAATTAAAAAATATTTAGACCAAGACTCTAAGGACCGTCGCGCTCAATTTAGGACAGGGGAGGGTTGTGGATAATCTATCGCTTATCCGTATTTCTTTTGTGGTGTCTAGAAAAGTGTGACTAAGGCAAGTGTTTACTTAATTAGGCTTGCTATTTTCGGTGATTCGTATAGCAGATACTTCCCATTTACCTGGCCTCAAGAGTGATACAGATGTGGTAGAGGATTGATCCTGCGGCTTGTCTTTTGGAAGTCTAGGAGCGGTCTAGTGACTTGACCTAGATGACCTTAGTTCTAGGGTTGATTGTGTATTTTTTGTGTGATTTTTCTCAAGTCCAACTTTTTCAAAGCAGACCTTTTTAATAGTTCACACGCTGCCACGTGTGTTAAACCCT
This sequence comes from Agapanthus africanus, assembly GCA_030015575.1. Classification (NCBI taxonomy): domain Eukaryota; kingdom Viridiplantae; phylum Streptophyta; class Magnoliopsida; order Asparagales; family Amaryllidaceae; genus Agapanthus; species Agapanthus africanus. The sequence continues at coordinate 727,837,587 of CM057339.1, forward strand.
CTTAGTGTATGCTCAGCTGGACACGGGATTCTAGTATCCGTCTTGTCTGCGTTTCTACTATCGACTCCGAAGTTGGTACTTTTTCATCTTCTTTTTCACCCCTACCCACCACATCGGCCGAGATGGACGGTTCTCTATCGGATTATAACACCACCGTGCCACTACCCGTAGGTGTGCAGAATCCACCTCGTATCTCTCTCCAGGATAGATGCTACCCCGTGCGCGGTCCCCTTCCTACTTATCTATCTATTCCACCAGCCAATGGGGATAATTTTGAAATTAAACCCCACTTCATCAAACTGTTGCCCAAATTTTACGGGCTTGAATCTGAAGACTCTTATATTTTTATAAAAAAATTCGAAAACGTATGCGCAATGATGGGCACGACACAACTTTCTGTAGATGCTATGAGATTACGTCTTCTCCTTTTTACCTTGTACGATCTAGCAGAAAAATGACTTTATAACACTGCCACACATTCTATTGCCAAATGGGATGAATTCGTTGTAGCATTCCTTAAGAAATTTTATCCCAATCACAAGACCGCCCACGTTCGAAGCGAGATTAACCAGTTTACCCAACTTTCCAATGAACCATTTTGGAAATGCTTTGAACGGTTTAAGGATCTTCTTCTACAATTCCCTCATCATGGAATCAATAGATAGGATCTGTGTCGCATTATATATGAGGGTATTGATTTAGCAATAAAACAGATGCTTGAAAACATGTGTCAATGTCATTTCTTGTCTAAAGACGATGGTGAAGCTTAGCAATATCTGGAAGATCTCGCCGAACATACATTACAATGGGAAAGCGTTAGACCTACATCTTCTAGGGAAGGTATCCATCAACTCGAAGTTTCCATCGCAGTGAAAGCCGAAATGGCCGCGATACAAAGCAAACTCGATGATATAGAAAACAAAGTCTCTTCATCCTCCCTAAACCAATTCATGCTCCCCAAAGCCATGTGTGGTTGCTATTCTGATCCATCACACTTGACGGAAGAATGTCCTTTGAATCCTCCGTTTCAAGGTCGAGAACAAACTAATGCTACTTTTCAACAAAGACCTAGAAACGATTCTTATTCTTCCACATACAATTCGGGATGGAGGAATCATCCTAATTTTGCTTGGAATCAAAACCAAACTGAAAATCAAAACCATTTCCCAAGCAACTATCAAATACCTCCTCCACAGCAACAGCAACCACTACAAAATCAGCACCCCTTTCAACTACAATTCTTTCAAAATCTGGCTAACAATTCTGCACCCTATAATAATTCTTTCCAAACGGCTTGTACCGAAACTCCTCTGCACTCGATCTGTTTATTAAACATTCTATGCAAATATCAGCTGATTTAAAGTTTTCTATCCAAACATTAACGTAGAACACTGCCTCCTATGGTAAGAGTATAAAATCGATAGAAGCACAAATTGCACAGTTAAATTCCGCGATGAGTGCGAGAGAAAAAATGAAACTTCAATCTCAACCCCTACCGAATCCTGATCACTCGCAAAATTATAATGTAAGTGTCGTTACTACGTTGAGATCAGGAAGAGTGCTGAATAATCAAGTCGGTGAACAGGTTGATGATGAAGAATCAATTGATAATACCCCGGCTTCTGCTTCTGCTCCTAATTCTTCTAGTCCACCATCTTCTTCCGAGTCTATTCTCCGTTTTTCCCTAGGCTCGAACCCTACGCCCACCTCCTTGAGTCAATCTAAAACGATCCCAACTCCAATTCTGGGATCCGTTCTACCCCCACAATCTTCTCCAATGTTGGACCCAACCCTTATTGATAAAGCTCCTTATCCAAATAGATTAAGGGGGAACAGACCAAGTCCACAAATAGAGAAGATCGTGGATATTTTAAAGCAAGTTAACATTAACATTCCTCTCCCAGATGCCATACAACAAGTTCCGTCCTATGCGAAAATTCTAGAGGACTTGTGCACTAGGAAGAGGAAAACCCAAGTGCCTAAAAAAGTTTTCTTAGCGAGCAATATGAGCAATTCTCTTACCCAATTGGTGCCCACGAAACGTAAGGACCCCAGTTGTCCTAGAATATCTATCACTATTGGGGGTAAAAAAATAAATTGTGCTCTACTTGATCTAGGCGCTAGTGTTAACATACTTTCGTATTCTGTATATAAGAAATTAGGGATCGGAGAGTTAAAGCCGGCGCACTACACTCTTCAGATGGCCGATCGATCTATCACCCAACCTAGGGGTGAGATAGAAGACGTGTTAATCAAAGTCGGGGAATTTATATTCCCTGTGGACTTCATAGTTATTGATACACAGCCTGTAGTAAACCCACGAAACCAAATTCCGGTGATTTTAGGTCGACCTTTTCTAGCGACTTCCAACGCTGTAATCAATTGTCGTAACGGCTCTATGAACCTATCCTTCGAGAAGATAACAATTGAGCTTAACATCTACAAGTTGGGAAGTGAACCCTCCGAACCCTATACTCGTTTATGTTCTGTCGAAACGTTAGATTCCGACAGTTGCGAATTTGAAGAGCTTCACGATACCGATCCTACTATTTTTTATACATGTCAAGACCCTTCTATCGACAAGTCCATACCCAACTCCGAATACTTTGACTTGTCAAGCGAGTTAGTCAAAATGGCGTCCGAGTATCATAACTTTCTTTACAATGAGATTATCATTCGGAGCATCGATGAAAGTTTTGAAGACATTTTTGCCGACGAACTCGCATTCCTAAAAGAGATGGATGTTGTGATGACTCAACCTCCATACAAAGAAGCTGAACCGCCACTTATTCTTTTTATCCCGTACGAGAATACGGATATTCCTTCTATTCCTAATCAAGCACATTCTCGTTTTCACCCATCTTCACGGTTTTGTCTCTACAAACCGAGCCGCAACCCCGTTCGATTCCGCCTCCTGTCTCCCCATTTCTTCACATCTATAATCTTCCACCAACCAGTGCTTTATATTGATAAAATTTTTGAATGGTTGGTGTTGACTTTTGATCTTTGTAAAACCTTATATTGACCAATAACTTTACCCACCCCCTTTTTTATAATTTTAAAATGCTTAATATTATTTAAATCAAGTTTGGAGAGGGGGAGTATTTTGGCTCGTGAAAATAAAATTTTTATACAAAATTATGAGCCAAAAATAAGTTTGGGAGAGGTTTTTTATTATTGTCCCCGTTAATAATCTTTTCCTCTCAAGTCTACAGGTATTTTTTAAGCTTAACAAGATGACATCAGTGAGGACACTGCTGCAAACAGATTTGGGGGAGGTTTGTGTTTATCCACGCATTATTTTGCATTATACTATATAAGCACCAAAAAATTTTGATGATGAAATATTAGAAAGTGAAAAATTATATATGAAAGATAATAATAGTTTGAGAAAAGCAAGAAAATTAGATGTTTAAAACGAAACTGGTAATAAGTAGTTATGAGCCGTTGTCCCAAGGGTTAGTAAGATGAAGGAAATTGCTAATCTAAGGATAAAAATAAGCCTGAAAAATAGTCCTTATTTTGAGGCCAAATATCTGAACGTTGATACCCTACTATATGCACTTACACATATCTTAAAACTTGGGATAGTAGAGAATACTTTGAAATGCTCTTGTCTAAAAGCTTTAGTATGAATATATATGTGTGTGTGTGTGTGTGTGTGTGTGTATGGTGAAGAAAAAAAATGAACAATGGTTTTGTAATTACCAAGGCAACATAAAAAAAATATAGTGAGGGTGCTTTATCACCTAGTGCCATAGACCAACTGATTTGGGAGTCACTGCTAAGCCTTAGATGTTGCAAGACAAGAACATTGGTAATGAGCGAGCACATTTGGTAATTGGTTGGTTAGTACCTTAAGAAGTATTAACGGTCGCATGAAGAATGTGTAAGCAAGAAGCATCTAAAATATTCACCAACTAAAAAATACTGAGATAGATGGATAAGAGTATGATAGCTTGAATTGAATTCTCTGAGTGTAGGGATGTCTTTTACACACACGTAGGGGTATATGATCGATATTTGGAAGAAAGGTAGGGAGGAAGATTAAAGGCAATGTTTTATTGAGGGATGATGTGATTTCTAACATTTTTTCATGACCATTAAGATAGGGCTCATGGCAACTGAAAAACTAGCGTAGTTGGAAACTCTTATTTTCGAGTTCTTTTTTTTTATAATTCTTATCTTTGTATGTAACTTTCATCTTCTTTCTTTTACTATGGGATTTTGTGGGTATAATCCGCTGAAAACCCTCATGAGACAACACTCCTCCTACTAGGGACACCTACAGGTTTAACAGCTTGTTGCACATGCTCAGTCCAATCGTGTTGCCTACGAAAGTGTACTACTTAGGTTTTTCTTTTCTCCCTCTCTTGAATAACAAGTTTGCTTGGGACGATCAAAGTTAAGTTTGGAGGTATTTGTTCAGTCGAAAATATTGCACTTTTGATATAACATTTTCCTTACTTTTCTTAAATAATTAAAGATGTTTATTATAAATATGAAACATATGTGGGTTTATCTGTAAAATAATTATTATCATATATTTATATATTATAATTAATATTATAAAGGAAAATATATGCATATTATATTTATATAATATGTTGGTAATTAAAATATGCATATCATATTAAATATTCTAATCAAGATTCTTAAAAGATATAATATCATATAAATGGTTAGAATAATATTTCAAAATATGTTCATAATATTTTAGTAATTAAAAGATGCATAGCATATTAAATATTCTTAATCAAGTTTCTTAAAGATTTATTACCATATATAGTGATTAAGATGGTCTCTCTAATTTAATAAATAGTACTAACATTATTCATGGAGATATTATGCAAGATTTAGCTCAGGTCAAGAGATCAAGGTATTCAAGGTGTCAGGATCAAAAATCTGCCAAAATCATAAAATCAATACCGGCAAAAGACTAAGTAAATATTTAAAGAATCCAGACATGGACAATCACCATATTAGGCAATCACCATATTAGGTAACTTGGTTTTCTGATTTGAGGGCTATATAAAAGACCGATGGCTAAAATTAGAGGGCATCATATTTACCATGAAGCAAATCATCGTCAAAAAAAAAAGAGATCCACCACATGTCTACGATTCGACGTGATAGGGCGACGTGAAAGTTGACGGGGCATCTACTTCCTACGAAGCAGAGATCGAGAGCAACTTCTTTCTCTTGTAATATAAATTCATAAGATTTGTACTTATGAAATTGATTAATAAAGGTAGATCATTTTGTTTAATTATTTATTTTCTGTATTTTTACTTTCTACATTATGATTTCTTTAACTATCCTTTCTTCTTCTTCTCAAAATATGTATGAGTAATTCCTAGCCTGCTAGGGTTCGTAAGATTAGGGTAGAAAAATGATGAGAAAATATCTTAACTTCTTTTACATCTTGTGAAATTTATAAACTTTAGAAAAAGAATTGTTAACATCCTAATCGGGCGCGTTATCATTTTATTGATAGTCTTGACCGCTATTTGAGATTAGATTAACAATTGTTTTGTTAAGAGCTAGACATGAATAGAAATCAATGAAGGGACAAGGGTCAATAGTGTGGAAACCCTAGTTTCTTCCAAGAACCCTAATCCTCATTCATCACTATCGATCTAGTTTTAAATCTATCAAAAGAAAAACGGAGTCATCTTTATTAGTGATCCATCAACTACTAAATCCTATGAACCCTATAAGCATTTTCCTTATAAAATATATATCTGTATTTAAAATAGATTTTAAAAACTATTCTCCCCCTTTTCAATCAACTCGTCTAAAGCAAGATTAAAAATTCCATGCATCCCTACGGACGATCGGTACTCATCTCGGCTAGCTACAAGCGACACCGTTATTGATTGTGGTTATTCTACAAACACTTTTTCAAACCAATCAACGGTGTCATAAATCAACTTGGTATTTTCGGAGAGGTGGATGGATATGTCCAAATAGTATCTACCCCCAAATTCAGTGTAACATTTCAAAAAAATAAAATATTATTTTTGGGAATTTTTATAATTTAATATTATTTTATTGAATATTTTAATATTTCGATATAATTAAATGCCGATAAATGGGGAAAATTCTAAAATGGAGTTTTGGTAAAAAGTTTACCAAAATGGCTTTTAAATATTTTATCTGGTTTTATAGATATTTTATCGGAATTTTATCTGGGCTGCACACACATGTGCATGTTAGCTAGGGTTGAGTCTAGGGTTGAACCATACTTAGATGACCATGGTGGTCTAACCATTTGATTAGGTTAATTGAGCTTAATTAATGGTGATTAGGGATGGGGGTTGATTTGTGTAGGAGAGAGAGGGGGCATGAAGGATGTGCCATGACAAGCATCTAGTGAGAGAGAGGATGATGGGGGTTAACTCATCTCATTTCAAACTTTTTGTTTGCCTCTCAAACACTCACATCTCTCTCACACTCACACACACATACCAACCTCTGCTGCATCAGCAGCAACCCCATCATAACACACACACACCAGCCCCTAACATCTTAGCCCAACACCTACACACTCACATCAGCTGCAATACCATCAGCCACATACCCAACATCATCAGCACATTTTCAGCCACCAGAACAGCAGCTACATCAGCCAACATCAGCACAACTTCAGCCCAATTTCTATCAACATCAGATACTACAACACTCCACCCTATATCAGCCACAACACCCCACAACAACAGCCACAATATTATAAGCCACAGCCCAACACTTCTGCTGCTGCAACACACATTGAAACACAAAACAAAAGGGAAATTGCAAGCAGCAGATGCAGCATCAGCAACTGCAACAAGAAAAGAGAACAGCCACAAGCAGGAGCTCAGCAGCAGCAACCCACCCTTCCACCTCATCCTCCTTCCCTTCTCCTTCATCCTAGGACCCCTTGAGGTATAATCTTGCAACCCAACTCCTTTCTTGCTTGATCATGGTTATTTAGCTGAAATTTAGTGTTTATATTGTGATTAGTGCTAGTTTAGGAAAATTGGAGTGAGACTTGACCAAGTGTTGGTTTTGAATGTTAGTATAGCCTTATTAGGTGTGTTTGAGACCAGCTCACCCAAGATTGTTCCAGATTTCACCCAAATACCAGATTTATTCGACTTGGCGTAAATTAGCAATTTTGTCGATTTTATGACCTTTCTGGAAACTGCTACAACCCGAGGTACCCTAAAATAAAATTGACTTGGCAGTGAGATGTGCGGGATGGTAGAAGCCAACACCCAAAACCCTAGACCCCACCTCCTTTCCCTGGCCGCCATTTAATTCCCCCTGGCTGCAATTTGCAGCCAGAGCAGGGGAAACCCCCCTCGTTTTTGGTACACGACTCTTTTACCTGTAAACTTGACCCTGGGTATGTCTAGTTTTGTCTGGTTCCAATCAGGGTAGAATCTTGGTTGATTTCCTTAAGTTGGCACATGATTTACGACTTGTTTAGCATGGATTTTTGGTATTCGATGATTCTTTTCTGTCGGGTGGCGTTTGAACGCCAACGGAAGAGGGTTATTGGCTGTGATTGCACGCGAGGCCACATGTTTTTACCTATGGGCGTAGCGTGCACCATTTTGGTTTCCGACACGGTTTTCATGTGTTTTAGCATGTGATATCCTTGTAGGTACCCCACGTGGCGTCGAAGCGTTGGAGATGCAAATGGCGACATCGGCACCGGCACACATAAGAAAGGTGAGTAGATTTATATCTACGGGAAGAAGTCAGGTGGATAGCGTATAGCACCCCCGCAGTCTGTGGTGATGTATACGGATGCGTATACACACTTACAAATATTATATGTTAATTGTGATTCATGATGATGTTTAAGATGGATATTGGTGTGTTGGATTGGTGAAAGGTTACGAAACCCTAGAGTAGTGGGTGCACTACACATACACACACACATACATACTTGCATACATCCTTATTTTATATGTGGTTATGGGATCCTATATAGTTATGTGTTCACATGGGTATGGGACCACGTGTTCGCATACGGACTTGAGGATGATACTTGGGACTGAGATGAGTCGATGATTTTGGATCTGAGATTATGATATCGGTGATTGGCAGGATTCGTACTTGATATACGTCCTGATATGATAGCAGGTCTTGGATGACGATGCCATGTGCATAGTGATATAAATATAAAATGATCGACATTTGATTATGTTACGAGATATGATATGATATGATATGATATGACAAGATAATTATGATAGGCCGCATTCGGCGATATTTACTCTTTGTGATGATATGTGATGATGATATCGATTTATACGAGACTGTTGATCAGCAGTCAGATCATAATTATAGTGATGATATTAGCTTTTTACTAGACGTAGGTCAGTACCCGGATTATGATCTTTGATAAAGAGAATACCCGATGAGTGATATGACGAATGTGATATTGACCCGTACCCAGATTTGGGGATGCCGTACGACGGATTTACGTACGAGCTATATTTTGATGTTTGATCCGCCCTCTTGACTTGGGAATAACCGATTATAGAGATATGGTATCGGATGTGATATTATCGAGGCGGGATCATCGACTATATATATATATATATATATGTATCGACTCAGAGGTTAGGCGGTTTCCCTTACCTACTGTTAGCTTTAGCTCAGCCTTATAGTGGTGTAGCTATATGACTCTTATGACATTAGATGCAGTTTAGCGATCATGGTGTTTAGTATTCAGCTCCCGCATATTATTATTGTTGCTCCGCATCGCATACTGTTGTGATTCATATTCCATTATTGATATCCTGCTGTTAGGACACCAGCACCACTACCGAAGATGCATATGTACCACGTACACTTATTTGCCGGCGCACACACATCTTCATCGGTAATTGCCATGTCACGTACACTTAGAGAATATTATTGCTTGATTTAGCTTGTTAGCTAGCAGTTTGATATGATATTAGTGTACTTGTCTTATATGCTTGACATCGTAGTTATTACCTGTCACTTCATGCATACTGTTACTCATTTTGTGCCGCATTCATGGATTCTCATGCTTATATTCATGGCTTTACACGCTATTGATGATTTAGATTCGGATTTCCATGATGTTTTCTGGATTTGGGGGAAAACCGCAAAACTTATATATACTGCTTTCTCTCTTTTTAAATAAAAAATGCGGTTTTCCCATGATGTATGAGTCGTCCACCATGAGATTTGCTGATGGATTTCGAGACCCGATTCGAGGAGGCGGATGAACCGTTTAGGGTACATGGTGGGCCCGATGCGGTACCCCGGGGCAAGAAGATCGCAGGAGATGGCGTTGAGCCTGGCGGAGGGAGCACTACCGACCGGTGATTTTATCCGACGCGTCGGATATCCGGAGGATACCGTCGTGGTCATGAGATGGATGGTAGGGGCCGGTCTGGACTGATGGCGCCCTGGATATTGTGATTGACACATTGAGATTTTGAGATATTGAGGTACAGAGATATCGAGATATTGGGATTTATGTTTTATGCCGATACTAGGCACTGTTTATGCTGATTTCATTTATGTACCTTATTTTAAAAATACAGAAATCTCACAAATTTATGAAAGAAGTTTTCTTCAGTACATGCATTATGTTTCATGCATTCATACATCATTCATATGATTCATTGCTACCTGAGGCACTGACACGGGCACATGGGATTACACTTAGGTTAGATATTTACCCTAGCCATGGTTATAGATTGCTGGTTATATATTTGAGGATTATATATTATAATCGTATGACCTAGGATTGCGTCATACATGCGATTTTCTGTTCGTAGATCTTTTTCTACTCACGAGTTGGCAACTCACCCCCGTTGTGCCCCAGTTTCTTGCAGGTTTGCCGTACAGGATTCATTTCGGCTTTGCGGGCACTGCTTCTTTCGGGTGACTTGCTAGTAGGTGGGTTATTTGTATCGTACCCATCATTATACATTGTATATTATATTTCAGTTGTATCTAGAAGTTCCATCAACCAAACATGTACTTATTTGAGATAGAGACCAGTGTTGTTTATTCTTTCGACCTTAGAGTCGCACGTTATATTTCTATGGATTTCATACTGTTGAGTTTCCTTTTCTGTTGTGATCCTTGCATTTAGACGTTGTATATTATGTTGTAAACTGGTTGATTTGAAATGGTTTTTCCTACACTCTACTACTTTTCTTTGTTTGGGTTTCTGGGTTTTCGGCTTACTTAGATTACGTACGCCTCGAGACGTTTCGTAGTCTAAGTGTCGGTCATATTCCGTATTTTCGGGACGTGACATTCAGGCTAGACGTCTTCAGGTTCTCAGTCCGGTTTTCGGCGGTAAACAGATTCTATTTGTTCCTGCCAAAATTTTTGGCACAGTGCTTGTAGTTCCCATATAAAAAAGGGGAGAAAAGAAAGAGAAAAAGAACTCCCACAGTTTGGAATCACGTGTTAAACACATGAACGCTTAAATTCAAAGCATATAAGCGCTGAAGATAAATAACCAACAGGCCAAACTAGCCTCATGTGTTAAACACGTGAGCGCTCATATGCAAAGCATATGAGCGCTAAATAAAAACAGGTTAAAACCAACACTGGGGTCACGTGTTAAACATATGAGAACATACTTTTGAAACACTAGCTTTAGATAGAATTAAATTATATATAGAATTAAATTCTATTTTAGGAAAATACTTCCCTTGATCTTTCGAAAAGCGAAAGATTCTCTGTTAAATAGAGAGCTGTTGGATTAAAGATCCAATAACAGAATTAAATTCTAATATGGGAAAATAATCTTTCTCAAACTAGAAAGATTCTCTCTGTTAAACAGAGGACCTGATTATAAAATAACCCATCGAGTATCTGATAGAATTAAATTTTATCTTAGGAAAATATTTTCCTAATCTTGTTAAATAAACAAGAAATTTTCTTTGTTAAACAGGGAGCCTTTGGATTAAAAATCCAACAGTGAATAAATTCACCGGTTGATCTAAATATCAATTTGATTGATTATGAAATCAATCATGATCTCTCAGTGAGAGATTTCCTCCAACAGATTGATTTTTCTCTTCTCCTATAAATAGGAGTTAAGAGATCAAATCTAAAAAGAGAGGAGACCACCCTATAAGCTTCTGTAAAAAAAAATACAGAAGGCTCTCAAAACAACAGAGAATTTAATTCTCTCAAAAAAGAAAATCTCCCTTCTCTCAAACCCTAGGTGAAAAAAAGTAGAGATCAAAATATCTCATTTACCTATCATACCAAATCTAAGGGTTTAACCTTTCTCAAGAACTTAGTTCTTTAAGAATTCGATCCAAGATCCTTAAAATAGTGATCTTGGTGGTCCTTAATGGTCAAAACACCATTAACAAAGGTTTAATCTCTATGAAAACATGAACAGGAGAACATGGATAAAAGAACATGGAGAAAATATAGTTCAGGAATTTAGTTCCTTCAAATCAAGATCTTAGTTTTTAAAAGAACCCGATACAAGATCTTCAAAATAGTGATCTTGGTGATCGTTAATGGTCAAAATGCAATCAACAGAGGTTTAAGTTATCTAAAAACATCAACAAAGATTAAATCTCCAAAAAAACTAGCGCCTCACATGAAATACACGTGAGCGCCAAAGGCTAAAAACTCAGCGCCTCACGTGAAAAGCACGTGAGCGTCCAAGGCTAAAAGCTCAGCGCCTCACATGAAAAGTACATGAGCGCCCAAGGATAAAAGCTCAGTGTCTAATATGAAAAGTATGTGAGCGCCCAAGAACTTAGCGCCTCACATGAAACATATATGAGCGCCAGAAAAAGTTAGTGCTTAGCACTACTGAAGCGCCTCACATGATAACATGTGAGCACCGAGTTACATAACGCCTCACGTGATACTCACGTGAGCGCTACGTAATTGAGTGATTAGCATTGCTGGGTGGTATAGAAACCCAATCTTAGCCCAAATTGGCTAAGTCTGTGAAGCTTAAGTTTCTTCTTTGATTTTAAATCAAATGAGTTTAAATGCTCATGATATCTAAGTTGATCTTAGTCCAATATATGATTGATGATCTTTATCTTAGTTTCATACAAGACTAATGAGTCTCAGATCCAACATGATCTTTTCTCTTAAATACGGGATTTAGTTCAAGGGTACATCTTTCCATACCTCTGATATATGTCGTTATAATTCCTCAACGTCTACAGAGAGGTGGCGGGTCCCAACAACCAACACCTATTCGTCCTCAAAATAGGAATGTTGGACCGAAATATTCTTATACTAATATTCGTCTCAAACATGGCGATAATGGACTGAAATGTCCTTAAAACTAATATTCACCCCAAACACGGCGACACGCCCTAAACACGATGATATTAGACCAAAAAGTCCTTAAACTAACATTCATCCCCAAAATGGGAATGTTGGACCAAAATATCCTTAAACTAACATTCGTCCCCAAAATGGGAATGTTGGACCGAATGTCCTTAAACCAATATTCGCCCCAAACACGGTAATAATGGACCGTGGTGTTCTTAAACTAATATGTTTTGCCCTGTGGACTGTTTTCATACTGACTACCGTATACTATCCATGGGCTATTCATATATGATCTAATGATCAGTTGAGCCTCTCATATATGACTAACGATCCTTAGATCAAACCCAAGTTTCATATGACGAATGGACCTCACAAATATGAGAAATGCGTCCTAAGTTCATCCCCGTTGATAAATCAAGCTACTAACGTGGACCCCATCAAGCAAATTCTTGACCCAAACTCCAAATCTAAAATATACGAATTTGGACTAATCCACGGCCTACGAGCACGATATAAATTAGTCTCCGTACACAATCCAAGGGCAACCAAAATAAACAAATATAATACGACACGAAGTGAACTACTGGAGCAGGAAAAAATTGTTATCGTAAAGTAATTAACTAGAGAGGCTTGCGCCTACAGAGAAGAGCATCCCCACAATCAAAAACCCCTCGCAAATAAGGGAGAATCTGATGAAATTTGCTACATCGGTCGCATCTATCCAAACCTTCGATATATGGTGCCATAAATAAACTTGGTATTTTCTGAGAGGTGGTGGATATGTCCAAATAGCATCTGCCCCCAAATTCTGGCTAGACGTTCTCAGCGTCTTAGTCAGTTTTCGGCGGTAAACAATGACCTAGGTTCAAACCCAAGTCTAATATATGGATTTAGACTAATCCGCACCCTATGGGCGACGACATAGACTAGTCTCCGTATACAATCCACAGGCAACACCAAAATAAACAATATAACATGACATGAAGTGACCTAATGGAGCAGGTGAAAGTTGTTATCGATAGAGTAATTAACTGCAGGGGTTTGTGCTTGCAGGGAAGAGCATCCTCACAATCAAAAACTCCTCAAATAGGGGAAATCTGATAAATCAGTCGTATCTGTCCAAACCTCCAATATACGGTGCTATAAATCATCTTGGAATATTTCAAGAGGTGGATGGGTATGGTCCAAATAGCATCTGCCTCTAAATTCAGGCAAGACGTCCTATCCCAATTCATCTTTATTTTCGGCAGTAAACAGTCTGTCACGAGGGAATGAGTATTCGCGTCCCAACTCCTCTTCGAGGATGGGACCCAAGCGGTTATCAATTCGATGACCTGTTGCTTTGAAGCCGCCTGGTAGCATTTGAGTGTTGGCGACAAAAGACGATTTGTTCTTTTTCATATTAGGTGATTCCCCGCTTGAGGAGGAAAGGGCTTGACCAATCTGCTCCAGCTAGACTAATTTGTTATGAGCTCTTGATAAGAAACAGGTTTGGCAAAAGCTAAAAATGGGTACACTTGTGATCGTGGATCAAGGGTACCTATAAACATCCCCACGTCTGCACCTTCGACGATGCGTTACTCACATTTAGATCAGAGATTTCTCCATCAGATGGCGTATTGTACCAACGTTTCATTGGATCTTACCCTTTCATTGATTAACACAGAAATCATTGTGCGTTCAATTGCACTGACGAACCTCTGCATAAAAAGTAATTCTATGTCGCAAAGGTTTCAACGAAGTTGTTTAGGATCTCCAAGTAGCATTCAAGAGCGGTGTCCTCCAGACTGCTGACGAACTGTTGTAGGAGCAACCTGTCATCACCCCGGTGTTACCGCACATAGCTCTAAATTGTGTGATATGCTGTTGTGGGTTCCCTGTCCCCTTGAACTCTAAATTGTGTGATATGATGTTGTGGGTTCCTTGTCCCCATGAAGACGTTAAACTTCGGGATTATATATCCCGAAGGGTACTGCAGTTGGTCGTAGAATAAGATGTGAGGCAACCCCAATCAACAAAGTGAATGGGCCACCCAACACTCCACGGGATCCGGTAACTTGAGCGCCCCTCTGTAGGTCATCCTATACCCCCTACGAGTGTGGCGAATAGCCCACCAATTCTAGAATGAAGCCCCTCCTTCTCAACGCCATAAGATGCGGGCTTGTTGCCTTCTAGAACCCGGCTATTCATGCTCTCCACTGCAGGGTAATCTTAGTACAAAAAATGAAAATAATATGTACAATGATGACAACGACCTCAACCCGGTCGTGCCCTAAACAAATAATATACAAATAGCAGTGAGGGCAGTCCATATGTCGAACGTTCGCCCCGCAATAACAAATGTATAAAAGAATCTCAACTATACCACTAACATTGCACCACAAGCTATCCACCATGACTTTCCAACCACAACCACAGCACAAACACAAAACATCAACGTGAATGTCATGTTTCCAAACCCGTCCAAAAGAGCATATAGCAATTAGACGAGTTATACCGATCGAATGACATTCACGGTCGCAGATAAAAGTGAATGCACTGAAAACAATTAAACAGTGTTAAAAATAACGACTTCGAAATACTCCATATTGCCCCAAACTCAAAGACAACAAAATATCCAACCTGGGCAAAAACAAACAATATCTAAAACACTAAATCCAAGAGACAAAAACACAGACCAAAACCCAACTCGATTTCCCCTTTACAAAACCGGTGGGGCCGGCTAATTGGGCAATTTCGCCGGCCAAAGTGAGGTGAAATCGTCCCGTTTTTGGTTTGTGTTCATATCATAACTAAAGGAGCACTGTACAAATATTTAAAAAAAAATTAGAGCCTCTGAAAATTTCGACAGAAACTTGGATTTTCGTTTCTTGTTTCGGAGTTATTTTGGTTTCGCTACTTTAACATTGCTTAAACCTGCTAGTGTAGGGTTTATGGGCTGGCTCCGATACCATGAAAGGTTACGCTAACGCCCTGGCCATCAACCGAGGCTGATTGCGAAACAAATTTTTTTCAAACGATCAAAACTTGGCGCTAGAATAACCTAAACCAGATCTACCATAAACCTAACTAGCTACAAGAGATGCTATCTACTATGAAAGGAGTTATACCAAGAGGCTCAAGTCCTTCGGGTCTTCACTCCTCTCCTTTAGTGTGCTCCTAGTGGCCTCCATGATCGAGCTTGATCGATGGCTTCCTCACGTCGAAGATAATCCACCCGAGAGTATCTACTATGAGCTCCTACCTCTAAACCGAGATAACTAGATCACTTGGTTTGCAAATCTAAGTAGCCTAGGTGATGTAGAGAGAGATGATGGATTAATTGATCTGAAGAACCCCAGATTTCTCAACACATGAGACTATTAGGGTTTGAGGAAGAAGAAGAGAAGCTTGGAGGAGATGGGAGTGTTGTAGAGAGCAACATAAGAAAAAAAATAGAATGAAGAATGGCTAAGACATGTGGCTAATAACGCAAGCATCCCAAAAATAATAATAAAATATTATCTTCACCACAAAATATCTAGATATTTTCCACAAAATATCTAGATGCCACCTTGCCTCAATAGTAACCCATGACTCACTAAGTGAGTCACCAAGTAGCCATGCTTCATTCACCGAATGATAACACATCACCCTCTACCTTATTAACCATTTAAATAAATGGTTAAAATAAATAATGAGGTATCTTCTTTTAGAAGCACTCTTATAACAAATTACAAGAATACCGCTTACCGTATAAACATAACCGTATCCGTATTCTGAAAAATATGAATACAAAAGAGACAAAAATAATCCAACAATATAATACTAGGATCCGGCTTAAACCAAAGCCCGCTAGTATTATCCGCCCAAACATCATACGTGCACAAGTACACGTATGTGATCGAACCCTGCCGTAAAACCATACGGCCTCTACATCGTTTCGCCTAAAGCAGGGAAACCCTCTGTGTGGGACTCTAAGTGCTCGAGAGTATGCCGAAAGTGCGTTACTGGATAAATCCATAACCACAAGCACGTCGGCGGCACTAGCCGTACGTAACGGCTACCCAGGTACCTGTCGAAAAGGAAAGCTGACGAGCAAACTCATATGGATCCTAACTGAGCTTATCCGTGACAATATCCGTACAATCCGGTCTCTTTTTCTGAGAGTATCGCATACCGGGTCTAGGGGTGGTAAAACGTCAGACCCTAATAACCCAATAATTCGTGCTAATGCAGTCTAGGACCAATCCGGAAAACTACTGATCAACCTATCAGTAAATCCCAACTGTCTTGGCCAAGGTCTTATGGTCCTGGCCAATCGAACACAGTGCGATATCGACTCATAATACCTGAAAAGTCGAATCCCTGACAATCACTCACTGCCTCCATGTGGATCAGGACTGTATCCAACCAAAACCTGTTTGCATAACTCAGTAGAGCCATAGTAGGGGAGTGATCAAAGTACAGTGGGAACTCACATGAGACAAATGACGATCTCAGGTCCAAAGACTAACCTGTACACATGTCACAAGAGAACCGCTATCTGATGATAGGTATAATAACATCTAGAGGTTCTCGGCGAGTCCGTCCAGTGTACCCACCCCCAGTAAGCACCCGTATACAATCTTAGGTGATCACACCAATGGTTGTGGGACCAACCACCGCCCCTCGTCAGGTCTCGAAACGTATGCACAAGTCTACTATAGAGTATTGATGCCCGATCTCAATACTCCTGTGACTTAGGACTTATAAGGATGTGCTTATAGACTACCCAGCTCCAACAAGTATGATCGTCATCATAATGCTGGTAGTCAAGCAAGACCCACGGGCATTATCAACATGTGGTCGACATATATAACATATGCACATGTTAAGATAAAGCCAAACCATAATAGTATAATACTGTATCGAGTCTTTATCAATATGTGCAAGCAACATAAAGAATCATAAGAAAGAAATACACATATCCTGATAAAGACAACTCAAATAATATACTATATACCTGAGTAAGATTGTCCTGTACATATATATCCCTAACATCCACATGTATACATATACAATAATGGCCTCTAAGGCATACATATCCAACAATCTTCCATTTACACTAAAGGCCAGTTATTGGCGTACCGAATACCCAACGTCTGCTCTAAGGCCAGTTGCTGGCATACCGTATACCCAACATCTCAAAAAATCGCTCGAACTGCACTTGAGGGAGTGCCTTTGTAAATGGATCCGCCGTGTTCTCTTTTGTATCCACTCTCCTAACCTCGATCTCCTAGCGATCTACGATTTCCCTGATCAGGTGATACCACCTTAAGATGTGTCTGGATTTCTGATGGGACCGTGGTTCCTTTTCTAAAGCTATAGCCCCATTGTTATCGCAATACAGAGGTATTGGATAAACAATGGACGGAACTACCTGAAGTTCAGTAATGAACTTCTTCATCCAGACCGCTTCTTTTGTGACATCGCTCGCAGCAATGTATTCAACCTCCATCGTTGAGTCTGCGACGGTATCCTATTTGGAACTCCTCCAACACACCGCCCCTCCGTTAAGGGTAAACAAAAAACCCGAGGCAGACTTGCTGTCATCCTTGTCACTCTAGAAGCTAGAATCGGTAAAGGACTCGACCTTTAGGTCTCCATTACCGAAAACCAAGAACATCTCCTTAGTCCTTCTCAGGTACTTTAGAATATTCTTCACCGCAGTCCAGTGGTTCTCACCTGGGTTCAACTGATACCGGTTCACCACGCTTAGCGTGTAAGCTACATCTGGTCCTGTACATAGCATCGCATACATTATAGATCCTACCACCGAAGCGTAGGGTATAGTGCTCTTGCAAACCCTCTCCTCATCAGTCTTGGGAGACGTCTCCTTGGAGAGGGTGATTCCGTGCAATGCGGGTATGTTACTGCGCTTGGAATCTTCCATACTAAATCTCTTTAGTACGGTCTCTATGTACCTTGACTATGAAAGTCCTAATAATCTTTTGGATCTGTAGATCTTGATTCCCAGAATATACGAGGAATCACCTAGGTCTCTCATGGATAACATTTGTGACAAGAACAGCTTGACCGATTGTAGCATAGGAATATCAT
Source organism: Agapanthus africanus (assembly GCA_030015575.1). Taxonomy (NCBI): domain Eukaryota; kingdom Viridiplantae; phylum Streptophyta; class Magnoliopsida; order Asparagales; family Amaryllidaceae; genus Agapanthus; species Agapanthus africanus. The sequence continues at coordinate 727,855,977 of CM057339.1, forward strand.
TTCCTATCAAAAGAATATCGTCCACGTACAAGACTAGGAATATGACAATTCGTCCTACAACCTTCTTATAAATACATGGCTCATCCTCGTTCTTGATGAAGTCAAATTCCTTGACTGTTTCATCAAAACAGATGTTCCAACTCCGCGATGTCTGCTTCAATCCATAAATGGATTTGAGCAACTTGCACACCTTCCTGCTACTCCCATTGTCTACAAAAACCTTCTGGTTGATCCATATAAACACACTCTTCCAAACTTCCGTTTAGAAAAGCCGTTTTTATGTCCATCTGCCAGATTTCATAGTCATGGAAGGCAGCAATGGCAAGTAGGTTCTGAATGGATTTGAGCATAGCCACTGGAGAAAAGGCTTCGTCATAGTCCACACCTAGTCTTTGACGAAAACCTTTTGCAACAAATTTAGCCTTATAGGTTTCCACCTGCCCATCCATACCAAATTTTCTTTTGTAGATCCATTTACAACTAACGGGTTTTACCCCAGGTGGAGCAATATCCAAGGTCCACAATTTATTGGTGTACATGGACTCCATTTTGGATCGCATAGTATCCAGCTACTTATCAGAGTCGCTACTGATAATGTCCTGCCTGAAACTAGTAGGATCATCTTCTTCCAAGATGCAACCCTCTCGATCCCCTTCTATGAGAAAACCGTAGTATCTCTCGGGCGGACGAGAAATTCTACTAGATTTGCTAAGTGGCTGAGATTCGTCTAGGACTATTGAATCCAGAGGTTCCACCAAATCTTCAGTTATAGTTTATGTTTCTGGAACTTCATCCAGTTCTACCATGCTACCACTAATATTTTTTGCAAGAAATTCTTTTTCCAAAAAGGTGGCATTCCTAAAAACAATAATTCTTTGTTCCTCTGCGTGGTAGAATAGATACCCATTAGAATCCTTTAGGTATCCTACAAACACAAAACTGACCTACCTCAAGTTTTTCTGGGTTCTGCCTTTTAACATAAGCAGGACAACCCCAAATCTTAACACGTTTAAGCTACAAACTCTCACCACTCTATATTTCATACAGAGTCTTAGGCACGGATTTGGATGGAACTTGATTCAAAATATATGCTGCTGTTTGAAGCGCATGTCCCCAGAATGAAAGAGGCAACTCAGCACTACTCATCATGGAGCAAACCATATCCAATAAGGTACGGTTTCTCCGCTCCGATACACCATTATGCTGTGGTGTATACGGAGGAGTAAGCTGAGAAAGAATACCATTCTCTTTTAGAAAGTCCCAGAATTTCGTACTTAAGTACTCCCCTCCTCTATCAGATTAGACGATCTTAATACTTTTGTTAGTCCGGTTTTCTACTTCGTTTCTGAATTCTTTGAATTTCTCAAAAGCTTCAAATTTGTGTTTCATAAGATACGCATACCCGAATCTAGAGAGATCGTCAGTGAATGTGATGAAGTACGAGAACCCACTCTTGCATGTATAGACATCGGACCGCATATATCACTGTGTATGAGTCCCAAGAGCTCTGCTCCTCTTTCTCCATGTCCGGTGAATGGAGATTTGGTCATCTTTCCCTTGAGTCAAGACTGACAAATTTCATAAGATGAAAATTCGAACGTATTCAAAAGTCCATTTTTATACAACTTACTTAGTCTTTTCTCTCCGATATGACCAAATCTACAATGCCACAAGTAGGATTCATTCATATCTGAACTCTTCCTATTGCGTGTTTTGTATATTGAAAACCGTGTTTTGATTTAGAATATAGATACCATTACACAGTGTACCTTCTGCAACCAATACCTGATTAAGGTAAATATTCATGATATTTCTATCAAGAACAAACTTATATCCATCTTTATCAAGTAAAGAAACTGATATGATATTGCAAACCATGGAAGGTACATAGTAGCAATTGTTTAAAATCATAGTATTGCCTTTTGGCAACACTAGGTGATATTCACCGACGGCAGTAGCATCTACTTGCGCTCCATTCCCTACTCTCAGGGACATATCAACAGGTCCAACCATCCTACTTTTTCTCAGTCCCTGCAATAAATTACAGATATGAGATCCTGATCCGGTATCTACTACTCAGGAGGTAGGACTGACCGAAAAACAGTTATCAATAACAAAAATACCTGAAGAAAACGCAATAATATACTTCTTCTTCGTTGGGGCCATCAAGGAATTCATGCAATCCTCTTTCCCTTGCTCATACTCTTGACCGCCATCATAAGTTAGAGCCAAACCGACGTTCCCCAGCCCGAATAAGAATTCAGATCATTCAAGCGATACATTTTATTATCTTGATTAGGGCGTGAAATGGTTGCTACCTGGAGAGAGAGAAAAGAAACACATAGCGTGCGCTCTTGCAAGATTAGATTGGTATTAGTTTATCTAATCAGGATGGCTCCCACTGTTTCCTTGAATTCTTCTTCAAACCTTAAAAGAAGAATTAGTCAGGATTAATCGCACGTCACAATACTTGCTTAACCTTTCGGCCAGGCTAGTGTTGGTACTTCGAGGGAGGTTTTCCAACGCTTTCGCTAAGTTCCTTAATTATGTAATCTCTTTTCCTTGGAGGCGTAGCCCCACTAACACCGCTCTAGACACCTACTTGGTTTATAGCATTGATTGTTAAGTGAAATAATCTCCCAAGAGTAATCCTACTCATCAGTGGGATCGGGATCCAACTATCATTGTGTGATGACCTAAATGGAATCCACTCTAGTCGCCACACTTCAAAAGGTATGCTAAATCTACAAGTTTCTTGTACATTCGAAACTCCCGATATGGTTTTTGCCCCTAGGACCCAAGTGACCTTGACACAGTCAACAAATCAAAGAGTCATAGTCAAGTTCAACCCGTCATTATCTTGATTGCATTAAACCCACCCGCATAACTTTTGAAATGGTCAACAAGGTTATACGACTGTCCTAACTAATTGCTATGGATGCTACAAATAAGCAGTACTCAGCTACCGTTCACTACGCCTTGACACAATCAACAAACGCAGTACGAATACGAAGTACTACTTATAAGAAATGATGAAGGGCTACGGATGAGTTTTTGGCGAAAAAACCCTTTAACGTAATGAACTTGATATCGTTGAAAGAACCTGAGTAGTTTTGAAAAGGAGTGGTTTCGGTCCGCTTTTGAAAACTGGTAGTTTTGAAAAATGAGTAATCTGCAGTATAAACTTTTTCTCAAGAGGTCACTCCCCGTGAAGGGATATCGACTATTGCTTCCTGGAATAAGGTGCTGGATATTCATAACCGAATATCACTATGCAAAACAAAAGAATATAACAGTAGTTTTTCGAAATCTGTTCCAACAACATCTTTTTAGGTTTCTTTTCTTGCACTAATCAAAATTAATGTGGTCCAATCAATTAATCCTATCACACCAGAAAAAACGAAAATACAATATACGTATATACCATCCGCATTCGCCACTGAGCCCCGTCATCACCCGTTAAGTTACTTAACTAACGACAAATCGGGGGCTGGACTAGCGCGGGTACAAAACATATACAACATCTACTAGTGTGTGTGTGTGTGTGTGTAACATTCGTCCCAGGCATGATATAATCAACATCACGGAATCTCAGCAAGTAACACAGAATGGTCGATAATCTTGGAACCTCGGGTTTCAATGGAGCCGCAAATAAAACCCGACGTTTCCGATCGTGTGGATAGCCTGTGCAATGAAACCCTGGACCCCTACGAGCGCGGCAAGTTACCCGCCAATCCCAGAAGTGAGGCAACCCCAATTAACAAAGTGAATGGGCCACCTAACACTCCACAGGATCCGGTAACTTGAGTGCCCCTCCGTGGGTCATCCTATACCCCCCTACTAGTGCGGCGAATAGCCCACCAATTCTAGAATGAAGCCCCCTCTGTCTCAATGCCATGAGATGCAGGCTTGTTGCCTTTTAGAAACTGGCTATTCATGCTCTCCACCGCAAGGTAATCTTAGTACAAAAAATGAAAATAATAAGTACAATGGTGACAACGACCTCAACCCAGTCGTGCCCCAAACAAATAATATACAAATGGCAGTGATGGAAGTCCATATGTCGGACGCTCGCCCCGTAATAACAAATGTATAAAAGAATCTCTACTGTACTACTAACATTGCACCACAAGCTATCCACCATGACTTTCCAACCACAACCAAAGCACAAACACAGAACATCAACGTAAATGTCATGTTCGCAAACCCGTCCAAAAGAACATATAGCAATTAGACGAGTTATACTGATTGAATGGCATTCACGGTTGCGGATAAAAGTAAATGCACTGAAAACAATTAAACGGTGTTAAAAATAAAGATTTCGAAATACTCTGTATTGCACCAAACTTAAAGAAAACAGAATATCCAACCTGGGCAAAAACAAACAATACATGAAACCCAAAATCCAAGATACAAGAACACAGACCAAAACCCAACTCGATTTCCCCTTTACAAAACTAGTAGGGCCAGCCAATTGGGCAATTTCGCCGGCCAAAGTGAGGTGAAATCGTCTCGTTTTTTGTTTGTGTTCATATCATAGCTAAGGAGCACTCTGCAAATGTTTAAAAAAATTAAGAGCCTATGAAAATTTTGACAAAAACTTGGATTTTCGCTTCTTGTTTTGGAGTTATTTCGGTTTCGTTACTTTAACATTGCTTAAACCTGCTAGTGTAGGGTTTATGGGCTGGCTCTGATACCATGAAAGGTTACGCTAATTCCTTGGCCATCAACCGAGGCCGATTGCGGAACAAAAAATTTTAAAACGATCATAACTTGGCGCTAGAATAACCCTAAACCGGATCTACCATAAACCTAACTAGCTATAAGAGATGCTATTTACTATGAAAGGAGTTATACCAAGAGGCTCAAATCCTTTGGGTCTTCACTCCTCTCCTTTAGTGTGCTCGTGGCCTCCATGATCGAGCTTGATCGATGGCTTCCTTACGTCGAAGATGTTCCACCCGAGAGTATCTACTATGAGCTCCTACCTCTAAACAGAGGTAACTAGATCACTTAGTTTGCTAATCCAAGTAGCCTAGGTGATGTAAAGAGAGATGATGGATTAATTGGTCTCAAGAACCCTAGGTTTCTCAACACATGAGACTATTAGGGTTTGAGGAAGAAGAAGAGAAGCTTGGAGGAGATGAGAGTGTTATAGAGAGCAACATAAGAAAAAAATGGAATGAAGAATGGCTAAGACTTGTGGCTAATAAAGCAAGCATCCCAAAAATAATAATAAAATATTATTTTCACCACAAAATATTTAGATGTCACCTTGCCTCAATAGTAACCCATGACTCACTAAGTGAGTCACCAAGTAGTGATGCTTCATTCAATGAATGATAACACCTCACCCTCCACCTCATTAACCATTTAACTAAATGGTTAAAAAAATAATGAGGTGTCTTCTTCTAGAAGCACTCTTGTAACAAATTACAAGAATACCCCTCACCGTATATACATACCCGTATCTGTATTCCGAAAAATACGAATACAAAAGAGACAAAAATAATCCAACAATATAATACAAGAATCCGGCTTAAACCAAAGCCCGCTAGTATTATCCGCCCGAACATCATACGTGCACAAGTACACGTATGTGATCGAACCCTGCCGTAAAACTATACGGCCTCTACATCGTTTCGCCTAAAGCAGGGAAACCCTCTGTGTGGGACTCTAAATACTCGACAGTATGCCGAAAGTGCGTTACTGGATAAATCCATAACCACAAGCACGTCAGCGGAACTAGCTATACGTAACGGCTACCCGGGTACCTGTCGAAATGGAAAGCTGACGAGCAAACTCATATGGATCCTAACTGAGCTTATCCGTGACAATATCCGTACAGTCTGGTCTCTTTGTCTAAGAGTATCGCATACCGGGTCTAGGGGTGGTAAAACGTCAGACCCTAATAACCTAATAATTCGTGCTGATGCAGCCTAGGACCAATCCGGGAAACTACTGATCAACCTATCAGTAAATCCTAACTGCCTTGGCCAAGGTCTTATGGTCCTGGCCAATCGAACACAGTGCGATATCGACTCATAATACCTGAAAAGTCGAATCCCTGACAATCACTCACTGCCTCCATGTGGCTCGGGACTGTATCCAACCAAAACCTGTTTGCATAACTCAGTAGAGCCATGGTAGGGGAGTGATCAAAGTACAGTGGGAACTCACACGAGACAAATGACGATCTCTGGTCCAAAGACTAACCTGTACACATGTCACAAGAGAACCGCTATCTGATGATAGGTATAATAACATCTAGAGGTTCTCGGCGAGTCCGTCCAGTGTACCCACCCCAGTAAGCACCCGTATACAATCTTAGGTGATCACACCAATGGTTGTGGGACCAACCACCGCCCCTCGTCAGGGTCTCGAAATGTATACGCAAGTCTACTCTGGAATATTGATGCCCGATCTCGATACTCCTATGACTTGGAACTTTTAAGGATGTGCTTATAGACTACCCAACTTCCACAAGTATGATCACCATCATAACGTTGGTAGTCAAGCAAGATCTTACGGGCTTTATCAATATGTGGTCGACATGTATAACATATACACATGTTAAGATAAAGACAAACCATAATAGTATACTATTGTATCGAGTCTTTATCCATATATGCAAGCAACATAAAGAATCATAAGAAAGAAATACACATATCCTGATAAATACAACTCAAATAATATACTATATAACTGTGCAAGAATTTCCTGTACATGCATATTCCTAGTATCCATATGTATACATAAACAATAATTTCCTCTAGGGCATACATATCCAACACCTTACTCGGAGTCAGTAGCGGTGTCGAGCGCCTCTTGTGACCGGAGCTTCTTTAGTTTTGAGAGCCTGATGGACTTGCCCCCTGTGTGGTTTTGGAGCTTCAATGAGTGTCAATCTTTTGAAGACCGATACCTTTGACGAAGCAACAGCTTGAGGTGCCAGTCTGTAGAAGACAAACTGTTTTGAAAGCGAAACACCCTTTGGTGTCTCAGGAGTATTAGGAGCTACAAGTGTCAACCTCTTAATGACCGAATTTTTTTTAAAGCGGCCGGAATGGTTGAAATGACCGGAGTAGCGAAGGTCAGCCTTTTGAAGACTGAGTTTTTTAGTATCGCGGGCTTCTATGATAGGCCCATGGAGCTTGTATTCAGCTTCTTAAAGACCGAGCCTTCTGGGTTTGCAGGCTTCTCGGAAGGGCTTGCGGAGCTTGTTGCCAGCCTATCAAAGGATGACTTCTTCGGAGCTTCCTCCCTTGGCGTTGAGACACCAATGGTCGGGAGGAAGGCATCTGCCCAAATTGAAGCCCGTTCAGTTCTTGCATAAGCTGGGCCATAAGGATGCAGAGCATTGGGGCCATGATTTTCCTGGACCTGATCAACCGGGATGGGGTGATGTTAGAACCAGAGTTGCAGTTGTAGTGGCAGTTGCAGAGTGCCATTGAGATGATCTGCATGGAAAGGAGAACACCAGCTTCAGTATCCCAAAATCTAAGGACAACCATAAACATAAGAAACTGCGATTTTGTTTGCGAAAACACGACACATAAAATATGGAGTGGAAAGGGAAATAGAAAGAGGTCTCACCGGGCGTGCCAGAATCTGTTTACCACCGAAAACTGGTTAGACGAACTGATGTCGAACGTCTTGCCTAAATTTAGGTGCAGATGCATAAATTTGATCCATCCACCTCTCAGAAAATGCTAAGTTGATTTATAAAGCCGTATATCAGAGGTTTGGATGAAATGCGGCCGATGTAGTCGACTTTCAGATTCCCTCTCACGGATGAAAGGTTTATTGATTGTGGGGAAGGATCTTTCCCACAGACGCAAGCCCCTGTAATTAATTACGTTATCGCAAAACGATAACAACTTTCTTCTTCTCCAAGGAATATTTCATGTGTGTGTTTTAGGTTTTGTTTATTTTGGGTTGCTCTTGGATTGTATACGGAGACTGATTTATATCGTTGCCCGTAGGGCGTAGATTAGTCCAAATCCGTTCATATATTTTTATGATTTAGGTCAAGCATTTTCTTGATGGGGTTCACGTTGGTAGCTTGGTTTGCCAACGGGATTGAACTTAAGTTGCATTTCTAACATTTGTGAGGTCCATCTATTTAAAAGAGAGCCTATGCTCTGTCTAACGATCATTAGTCTCTATTATGAACTAAGATCAACTTAGATTATTTGGTCAAATCTTGAGAATATTTTTCTCTATACGAAGTATAAGGTTTCCATACTTAACCGTTTTGCTAAGTTCATCAAGCATTTGCTTTGTATCAGGGGCGCGTGCGCACTTGGGATGCGCATGGTATCTGCGCACGTGTATTTCACGTGATACGCATGGATCTTGCTTACATTTCTTCCACATGCTGCTCATGCATTAGCATGGCGCTTGGTAGTTTCACAGAGTGACTTAGGATTGTCATTTTTTCCTGGCGCTTGCGCACGTGTGCACAGCACAGTTCTTGGGAGCAAACTTTCTGGTATCCGCGCACGTGTTTTACACGTAGCGCTGCGCATGATGTGCACTTATTTTGTGAAAGACGTTGCTTTTAAGGAAAGCCTCTGCTTTCAAATACTTCTGTTAGTAAATTTTCAGAGTGTGCTTGCGCACTTGGAATGCGCGCACCTATATGGATGTGTCCCAGAATTAGGGCAAACCGTAGTTTTGTGAAAAACAATATTTTTCAAAAACCCTTGTTTTCAATGAAGTCTATACTTCGAGTTTTTTACGAGCGCTTGCTCTGTTCTGGACGTTCATCCATATTTTTGAAGCCTATGCTTCGATTTTTGGGACACATGTTCCTGTTTAGACCTCCGTCCACGTTTGTAAAGCCTATGCTTCGGTTTCTACGTTCTTTTAACATATTTTATTGGAGCTTTCTCCCCAAGATCTTGGATCTTAGAATCAATTCCCTCATGAAATCCTATGCTTTGTGGAGAAAGGGATAAACCCTAAGATCTTTTGATCTTGCTTATAGTGATGGGTCAAAATTATCAAGAAGCCTATGCTTCAAATAAAAGAGACTTTTCTCTTTTGTATCTTTTTACCCAGGGTTTCTTGGAGAAGAATTAAAGGCGCACGCCTTGAGAAATCCTTCTCGGTTGATGAAGATGAGCTCTCTCTCTCTCTCTCTCTCTCTCTCTCTACGTGTATGAGGATTGAGATGATATGTGTGTGGGAGATTTTCTCCTCTGGGGCTCTTATTTATAGAAGGGGAGCAGTTAGGGTTTAACTATCAGATTTGAATTGATCCATATCAACTCAGAGTGCGCGCGCACCGTTAGATCTTTGATCTTAGGATCTTTTTGTTAATCAAATTAACAAGGAAGATTTTCTTCCAAAAGAGCAGAGACTCTGACAGCAGCGCATGTTTTCAAAAGTGCGCTTGCGCAACGTGCATTGCACGTAGCGCAGCGCTTGTTCATGCGCACGTGCTTTGCACGTAGCGCACTAAAATGTGCGCCTTAGAAGCTTGTGCTTCGATGTAGCTTGTGCTATAAGGTAGAGGTGCGTTCTATTTGGGCGGGAATATGAACCTTGCTTCGTCCGAACTATTCCAATATAGAACTTTCATACCTCCACAACAAAAGTTGAATGTACGTCGATACTCTCTCGAGAGTCAAAGACTTTTTCTTTAACGATGTTTACTTTTTCACCGATTTTGCCTACACACGTCTTGGATTACCGAATGAGTTCGAAATCTATTGTTTTTCTTCTAAGTGTATGAATAAGCGATTGCTCAAGAAGCCGGAAGTTTAGTCACATATCGTGAGAGACGGTTTAGTTAGATATTACACTATGTGGGAACTTCACGGAGAAAAAGAAGTCGTTGTAATGTAAGATGAGGCATGAGTGCAAGAGACGAAAAATAAATTCATTGAAACGGAAACCGAAGAGTGGTAAGGGATAATAGAAGAGGAGGAGGAAGACGAATGACAGTTTGAATAAGACGAAGCCATCAAAGACGATAATGATGTATTGGCACCTATCGATGACATGGATGAGCTTATAAATGCTGCTGGGCTTTCTTATGATACGGAAAGCACTGGACCCTCGTTATTGGAGAAGTATAAGGCTGACTCGAGAATCCCGCTATATCCAAATTGCAAATGATTTTCAAAACTATCTTTTTTCGTACGTCTCTTCCAAATCAAGTGCAAGAACAGATGGAATAACTAGTCTTCACCGATCTCTTAGTATTGCTGAAGGAAGTTTTTCCCAACAAAAATGAAGTGTCGCCGAATTAGTATGAAGCGCAAAAGATAATCAAAAATATCGGTCTAAAGTGTGATAAGATCCATTCATGCGAGGATGACTACGTTTTGTTCTAGAATGAACATGCCCGTGTGCGGTTTCAGTCAATTCAAACCTAAGAAAGACTCACATTTGAGTGATGTGCCCATGAAGATTCTTCGTTATTTTCCATTAATATTGAGACTGCAATGGTTATTTATGTGTGAGGACACGACGTCCGAAATGCAGTAGCACCATAAAGCGCCTCATGAAGAGAGAAAAATGAGTCATCCTAGAGATTCGATATCGTGGAAAGTTTTAGATGAAAAACATCCATCATTTAGTGCAGACCCTCGTAACGTGAGGCTGGGAATTGCGAGCGATGGTTTCGGTCTATTTAGGATGGTTCACGATGGGCGTACTTGTAAGTCGATGTCGCATACTCCACAGGGTTTGTAGAAATGTGGAATTAACAAAAAACAATTTTATAGCAAGCAACATCGACTAAACATCCAAGATCTACCATAAGCTTTAACTAGCAAAACTAACAAAGGTTCTAATCTACTATGAAGTGATTTATACCTTTGTGTTCAAGCCCTTCGGGTCTTCTTATCCTCTTCTTAAGCTCCCCCTTCATCGGGATCGAGCTTGGTCGTCGGTCTCCTTATATCGAAGATGATCCACCCGAGAGTATATGATTCAAGCTCTAACATCAAAAGTGATGTAACTAAAATACCTAGTTTGCTAATTTAGACAGCTTAGATGATGTAGAGAATGTTTAATGGATTAGTTTATCTCAATAACCCTATATTTCTCAACTCATGAGAGTGTTAGGGTTTGAGAAAGAAAAGGAGAGCAATGGAGGAAAGAGAATGTGAAATAAAGAATGAGATGAAGAATGGACAAGTCTTGATAATATCTAGTATATCATTTACATTAAAAGTAATGTGACATTCTTCAATAGTTATCCAAATGAATAAGTCATTCAAAGTAGCCATGCTTCAACCATGCTTCAATAACACTTCATTCCTCCACCTCATTATCCATTTAAACAAATGGATTTAAACTAAATGAGGTGTCTTCTTCTAGAAGCACTCAAGTAAAATTACAAGAATACCCCCATCGTATATATATACTCGTATTCGTACTACGAATACCAAGAGATAAAAAATAATCCAATAATATAATACTAGAATGCGGCTTAATCCTAAGCCCGCTAGTATTAGCCGTCTGAACAAAAAATACGTGTAGCTAGCAGACGTATATGATCGAAACCCTGCATGTAAAACCATACGGCCTTTATATCGTTTCACCTGAACCAGGAAAACCCTCTGTGTGAGACTCTAAAAACTCGATAGTATGCTTGTCACGACCCATCCCCAAACACATATGGTATTGTCCGCTTTGGCCGAAACCGCACGGTTTTGTTCCTTTGAATGAACCGGACTTAAGAAAGGGGCTACTTCCCGGTAGGCCACCCATCCCAGAATTTCCCTGGCTCAGCACGCTTAACTACGGAGTTTTTCAAAATCCGGAGTTCTGATTCATCCAAAAGGCGCATCTGTGTTATAGGAGTGGTATCATTCTATTTATAGTTCTGATCGTGCCCTCTTTCGGAATGGAATTCGATACTCTCCATTGTTCTACAGTGGGTCTCCGTGTGTATCCGAATCAGTTACATCCCCACCTCGATACCGGATAATATCTCACTTCTCACATAGTAGGTGGTATTCATCCCCAACTCCACCTGGGGTATTACATTCCCCCCCACTTTGAACAACGGTTCGTCCTCGAACCACAAACATACTTTTGAGGGATCGACTCTGATACAATATTTGTTACGACCCACCCCAAACACAGATGGTATTGTCCGCTTAGGCCGAAACCGCACAGTTTTGTCCCTTGGCCGAAGCTTTGGGATGCCTTTATTCATTATTTATATGTATTTTCTTGTGTTGTACCTGTTTGAGGGCCAGTATTTACAAAGGAGACTCTGACGAAATTTTCGGGAAATTTGAGGCATTAATATGTTTTAAGGTGACTTTATTTTACAAAAATCATCTTTTTAAGTTGAGTTTTCCTTCACTCTATTTCTTTAAACGGTTTAGATTTCTAGGCTTTGGCTTACTTATATTACGTTACGCTTTTAGACGTTTCGTAATTTAAGTGCCAGTCGCGTTCCGTACCTTCGGGTCATGACAACGCTGGCAGTGGGTTTAACCATGAGCACGTCAGAGGCACTAACTGTACGTAACGGCTACCCAGGTATCTGTCAAAAAGAAGGTCAATGAGCAAACTCGTCCGAACTCCTATTGAGCCTGTCTGTGACAATCTCCATACAATCCGGTCTGTTCATCTAAGAGTATCGCATACCGGGTCTAGGGTGTGGAAAACGTCAAACCACTAATAATTTGACAAATCGTGTCGATATGGCTCAAGAAAATCCGAGAATCTACTGACAATCAGTAATTCTCAATCTGCCCTGACCAGAGACTTATGGTGTTGGCTAACCGAACACAGCGCGACATTGACTCTCTATACCGGGGGAGACGAATCCCCAACAATCGCTCACTGCCTCCATATGGCTCGGAACTGTACCCAACTAAAACTTGTTTGCATGACTCAGTGGAGCCATGGCAGGGTAATAATCAAAGCACAGTAGGAATTCACATGAGATAAATGACGACCTCAGGTCAAAAGTCTATCTGTACTCATATCACCAAAGAACTGCTATTTGACGATAGGTATAATACCATCTAGCTAGTTCTCGACGAGTCCTTCCAGTGTACTCACCCTTAATGAGCACTTGTATATAATCTTAGGTGCATCACACCAATGACTGCAGGGCCAACCATCACTTCTCATCAGGGTCTAGAAATGTATACACTAATCTACTCTGGAGTATCGATACCCGGTCTCAATACTCCCACGACTAGAGACATTTAAGAATGTGCTTATTGACTACCCATCTCCCACAAGTATGATTGCCATCACAACGCTGGTAGTCAAGAAAGGATCCTAAGGGCTTTATCAACATGTATAAGCGATATGAAATAACAAGTAAAACATATCATATGTTAAGACAAAGACAAACCAAATAGCATACTATCATATTGAACATGATTGTCTTGTACATACATACCTCTAGCATCATATACAATGAAAGCCTCTAAGGCAAACATATCCAACAACGTACTTATAGTACTTGATCCGTTATAGTGACTATATGCTGGGTTCCTTAGCATGGCAGCGAGGTTTCGGGTGGCATCTTCTATGCCGAATCAAAAATTTTACGTGCTAACGAACCCAAACATAAGGATGTTTAACTAGAGAATCATACGAAAACACAAATGTAAACACTTTATATCTAAGTGAATGTGGAATACAACCTTTGTAGACCGGTCCTTCACTTCTAAAGCTCCGTGTAGTAGTCCTTTCGCTGCAAGTTGTGAAGACCTAGACTCTAGAGAGGGTTCACATGAAGAAATGAACAAGCTTGCTCAATGTCTTCGAGACCGAAGATGATCTACGTCGAGAAGACTCGAGCTCATGCTACCTCTTCACTAAATGTAGATTTAGTGAAGCAAACACCCTAAACTAAATGGCTAATAGTAGAGGATGATGAAGCAGGAATTTTGCTCACTTTGGATTTTATTTTCTCACAATATATCATTACTTCATCAAAAGCTAGAGAGCAGACTCATGAGGAAGAAGAAGATGAAGTGAAGTGATGAATGAATAATTCATTGAGTTAGAAATGCAACCATAGTGAGCATATCACATACATTATCCATTGTAGAGAATAAACCATGGTGTAAGGTTAATATTGGGTTAATAAATATCTTAAGCAAGACAAAAGAGTGGACTAAGTCAATGAAACCGACAAGCTTCTACAAGCTTTGAGCCATGACAAAATCTCCACTAATTTTGAATTTGCTTAAATATAATTATGAACACTAACATTAACCTAGCATGGTGTGAGTCTCATACATCCATGTTGCATGTGTAACCTAGCATGACACACTTATATATATCACACACACACACGCGCATATATATGTGTGTATGTGCGCGCGCTGCGCGCAAAAAGAAAACAATACATTTAACATATATCGCATATATATTAATGTATCATTAATGTGAGAAAAAGAAATACTTAAGTGAGCTAATATTAGTTAATGCAATGTAATATATCAAATATATAATTATACATTAAATTATTAAATCAACACTTGATTTAATAATCCGGCTATATCACATATAACTGACTAATATCAAATATAACAACTTATCGAATCAACACTTGATCCGATAACCCGGCTATATCCAATATAACCGACCGATATCACAAATCGCGAGAATAGAATGCGGTATCTCATATGCGCATTAATCTCGGTCCCGCATATATCACATATGTGCTCCTACTCCATTTCGCATGAACCATGAATCCTCTGTGTAGGACTCTAAAGACTCGTCAATACGCCGACAGTAGGTGATGATCATATCAAACACCCACAACCCGTATACTATCCTTGATTTCAAACACCAATGGATTTGGGATCATCCATCGCCCATCATATGGGTCAAGATACGTATACGCTAGTCTACTCTGGAATATCGATGCCCCGTCTCGATACTCCCACGACTAGGAACAATTAAAGGATGTACTTGCCGACTACCCTAGCCCCACTAGTATGATCTGTAAGTCGATGTAGTACACCCCAGTACTTATGGGGAGGCGGAATTTACAAAAACTTATCAAGTTTAAACAACGAACATCGACTAACCGCTTGAATCGAAGCTAAACTCTAAATAACCGTATTCTATGAGTTTCTTTTCACAAAAGTGATTAGGGATTATACCTAATGAACCGGTCCTTCTTCTTTATGTCCTCCTTGGTTCTCCTCGGCCTTCTCTAGGTAGTAGACGATCCACCCGAGAGCAAAACTCCAAGCTAAACCTCTAACTTGAGGTAACTAATCAACTTTGATTGCTAATCAAAGATGAGAGAATGATAAAGAGTGTAGGTTATGGATTGTTTAGTCTAACTAAACCTTTGTTCTCAACACATGAGGATTAAGGTTAGTATCTTGAAGATGAGAGCTTGAGGAGAGAGAATGTGTGATATGATAATGAGAGAAGAGAGAGAGTGTATCATAATATTATGAAGCATTCTTATTATCAAATAATCAATAAAGGAAATGAATAAGCATGCTTCACAAAATATCTTGTGATGATTCATTAACATGAGTCATTAAGCAATAAATGTGCATTAATGAAGTGAATGAATCACCACTATGACTCACTCTCTTTCCAAAACAAACCTCCTTAGTCACATCTTCTAGAAGCTTCTCGAGTAATTACGAGAACGCCCCTCCGATCCGTAAAAATACGGAAAAACTTTAGACTGTAAAAATCCAATAACCGGATACCAGTAACTGGCTTAAACCAAAGCCGACTGGTAAAATCTGTCCGAAAGTCGTACGCGCGTAAACGCACGTATGCGTCCGAACCCTTTGTCGCAAAACCATGCAACCTCTATATCGTTTCGCCTGGAGTAGGAAACTCTCTGTGTGGGACTCTAGAGACTCGACTACTACGCTGGCAGTGGGTTTAACCACAGACCGCAAGCGGCACTAGCTGTACGTAACGGTCCCCAGGTAGTTGTCGATAAGAAGGCCGATGAGTAAACCCATCCGAACTCCTACTGAGTCTGATGTGACAATCTCCATACAGTCCGGTCCGTTCGTCCAAGACTATCGCATATCGGGCCTAGGGGGGCGGCAAGCGTCAGTCCCCTAATAGCGGTATAAGTCGTGTCGGAGTGAAGCCCATTACACCCTGAGAAACTACTGGAACCTACCAGCAAATCTCGCTTGCCCTGGCCAGGGACTTTGCGTAATGGCTCTCTGACACAGCACGATATCTACTCCCAATACCGGGAGGGACGAATCCTGTCTAACCGCCACTGCCTCCAAGTGCTCGGGACTGCACCCAACTGCTACCTGTTTGCACGACTCCTTTGAGCCGTGGTAGGGTAGCAATCTAAGAACAGTGGGACACACTCGAGGCGAAGTAGCAGTGTCAAGTCTGCGGACTACGCTGTACTCATGTCACCTGGGAACTGTTCACTGACGACTGGTATCAAACCAACCAACAGTTCCCTGTGAGTCCTGTCCGGTGTACCCGTAACCTAACGAGCACCTGTATACTATCTCCAGTACGACGTACTGACGGCTGTGGGACAGACCATCTCCCCAACTGGGATGAGAAGCGTACACACCAGTCTACTCCGGAGTATCGATGCTCTATCTCGATAATCCAACGACCGGGGACCTGAATAAGGATGTGCTTGTAGACTACCCAGCCCCCACTAGTGTGACTGCCATCACAACGCTGGTAGCCAAGCAAGATCCTAAGAGCTCTATCAATACGTATACTCACATATTAAGATAGAAAAACCAAGTAGCATACTACCATGTTTAGCAAGACTGTTATATACATGTGAATATCCCAAGCTTCCATTAAGTAATATACAAGCTAGTATGATACAGTAATGGCCTTCTAGGGCATAAACACTAACAATCTCCCACTTGCACTAGGGCCATGTACTGGCATATCGTAGACCAATGATCTCGAGCAGCCTCTCGAACTGAATCTGAGGAAGGGCCTTCGTGAATGGATCAGCAATGTTCTCTTCTGAAGCAACTCTCCGAACCTCGATCTCCTGACGATCAATGATCTCCCTGATCAGGTGATACCGCCTCAAGATGTGTCTGGACTTCTGATGGGACCTTGGTTCCTTCGCTAAAGCTATAGCTCCGTTGTTGTCGCAATACAGAGGTATTGGATCAACTATGGTAGGAACCACCTGAAGTTCTGTTAGGAACTTCTTCATCCAGACTGCTTCTTTTGCGGCATCGCAAGCAGCTATATACTCCGCTTCCATCGTCGAGTCAGCAACGGTTTCCTGCTTGGAGCTCTTCCAGCACACCGCCCCTCCATTGAGGGTAAAGACATAACCCGACATGGACTTGGAATCGTCCTTATCACTCTGGAAGCCGGAATCAGCAAAGGCCTCCAACCTGAGGTCTTTTCCGCCGTAAACCAAGAACATCTCCTTAGTCCTCCTCAGGTACTTGAGAATGTTCTTTACTGCTATCCAGTGTTTCTCCCCTGGGTCTGACTGATACCGGCTTACCACGCTTAGTGCGTAAGCTACATCTGGTCTGGTACACAACATTGCATACATTATAGAGCCTACCGCAGAAGCGTAGGGTATAATAGACATGCGTTCCCTTTCCAAATCAGTCTTGGGAGACATCTCTTTGGAGAGGGTGATTCCGTGACAAGCCGGTAGATTACCGCGCTTAGAATCTTCCATACTGAATCTTTTCAGTACAGTGTCGATATACCTGGACTGTGAAAGTCCCAACATCCTCTTGGATCTATCACGATAGATCCGGATCCCCAGAATGTAAGAGGCATCACCCAGGTCTTTCATGGAGAACCTGTGTGACAAGAATCCTTTGACAGATTGTAGCATAGGAATGTCATTTCCTATCAATAGAATGTCATCCACGTACAAGACGAGGAATACGACACTTCTGGCCACGACTTTACTATATATGCACGGTTCATCTGGATTTTTGATAAAGTCATATTCTTTGACTGTCTCATCAAAACAGATGTTCCAACTCCGCGATGCCTGCTTTAGTCCGTAAATGGATTTAAGCAGCTTGCATACTTTCCCGCTGCTCCCACTCTGATTGAAACCCTCTGGCTGATCCATATAGACGCTTTCTTCTAAATTTCCATTCAGAAAAGCCGTCTTTACGTCCATCTGCCAGATTTCATAATCATGGAAGGCAGCAATAGCAAGAAGGACCCGAATGGATTTGAGCATAGCCACTGGAGAAAAAGTTTCGTCATAGTCCAAACCAGGTCTTTGACGAAAACCCTTTGCAACAAGTCTAGCCTTATAGGTTTCCACCTGTCCATCTACACCAATCTTTTTCTTGAAGATCCATTTGCATCCTATGGGTTTTACCCCATCTGGAGCAAAGTCCAAAGTCCATACTTTGTTGGTGTACATGGACTCCATTTCGGTCCGCATTGCATCTAGCCATCGTACCGAGTCGCCGCTCTGGATGGCCTGCTGGAAGTCAGTAGGTTCATCATCATCTATGATGCAATCCTCTCTATCCCCGTCTATGAGAAAACCGTAGTATCTCTCAGGCGGACGAGACGGCCTACTACTCCTGCGGAGGGGTGCGGGAATGTTCTGTTCTTCTTGAACCTCTGGTTCTACCAAACTTTCAGTAGCAGTTTGTGGTTCTGGAATTTCTTCCAGTTCTACTTCGCTCCCACTCTTCTGATTTTCTAAAAATTCAGTTTCTAAGAAGTGGGCATGACGAGAAACAAAAACCTTTTGTTCCTCTGCGTAATAGAAATAATATCCCTTGGAGTTCTTTGGATATCCCACAAGCTTACACAGTACTGAGCGTGCCTCGAGCTTGTCCACATGCTGCTTTTTTACAAAAGCTGGACACCCCCATGTCCTAAAATGTTTTAGACAGGGTTTCTTCCCACTCCACATCTGATATGGTGTGGTAGGCACAGTCTTGGTTGGAACCTGGTTCAAAAGATATGCTGCTGATTCTAGCGCATAACCCCAGAAAGATCGCGGTAACTCAGCATTACTCATCATGGATCGTACCATATCCAATAGGGTTCGATTCCGTCTCTCCGATACACCGTTATGCTGTGGAGTGTATGGAGGAGTAAGCTGAGAGAGAATTCCTTTCTCTTTTAGGTAACCTAGGAACTCGGCACTTAAGTATTCTCCACCTCGATCAGATCTTAGTGTTTTAATACTTTTGCCTGTTTGGTTTTCCGCTTCACTCTTAAATTCCAGGAATTTCTCAAAGGCCTCTGATTTATGCTTCATTAAGAAAACATATCCATACCTAGAGAAATCATCTGTAAAAGTAATGAAGTAGGAATAACCACCTCTCGCATGTGTAGACATTGGACCACATACATCACTGTGTATGAGTCCTAAGAGCTCGCTCGCTCTTACTCCTTGTCCAGTAAATGGAGTCTTTGTCATCTTTCCTTTGAGACAAGATTGACAAGTGTCATAAGTTTGATATTCGAACGTGTCCAAATATCCTTCTCTATGCAACTTAGTCAACCTTCTCTCATTGATGTGACCCAGTCTACAATGCCATAAGAAAGCTTTATTTAAATCTGGAGACTTTCTTTTTAGTGTGTTCTGGACATTGAAAATTTGGAGTTGGTTTAACACATATATGCCGTTATTTAGAGTACCGGACCCAATCAAACCATGATTAAGGTGGATGTTGACAACATCTCTTACAAACGTGAAATCATAACCTTTATTTGATAACAAGGAAACTGATATGATATTACACGTTAAGCTGGGTACAAAATAACAGTTATGTAAAACCAAAATGTGTCCACTCGTCAATCCTAGGTGATAATCCCCGACGGACGCAGCTCCCACGCTAGCTCCGTTAGCAACCCTGAGGATCATATCACCTTCCTCCAGCACTCTACGGTTTCTCAGTGCCTGCAATGAATTGCAAATATGAGATCCTGATCCGGTATCCAATACCCAGGAAGTAGAGTTGATTGACAGACAATTCTCAATTACAAACACACCTGAAGTCGAAGCCACAGCTTGCTTCGGTTCCTGGTTCTTGGCGTTCCACGCCTTGCAATCCTTCTTCCAGTGCCCTTTCCTGTGACAATGGAAGCACTCATCCAGGCCAACTACCGGTGCTGCAATCTTTTTCTTTCCCTTCTTTCCCACCTTACTAACACCTCCTCTAGGTCTGGGTGCGGCCTTCTTCTTCCTTCCTTTGGCCCTAGCCTTGGACCCGGAAGAAGATGATCCGCCAACAAACATAGCGGGTGTTTCCCTTGCCTTCTGCAAGGTGCCCTCTGCACTCCTTAACATGTTCAGGAGTTCCGCAAGTTCAACTTCTTTTCCTTGAAGATTGAAGTTGAGGATAAACTGGGCGTAGGTGGGAGGAAGGGACTGGAGAACGAGGTCTGTATAGAGCTCATTATCCAAAGTCGTCCCAAGGTCCGCGAGCTCTTCTATATAGCCAATCATCTGTAGGACATGTTCACCTACCGATGACCCGACAGCCAACCTCGCTCGAAACAGTTTCTTAGAGGTCTCGTATCTTGCTATACGAGATTGCTCTCCATAAAGTTCCTTTGTATGGAGAAATATGCCATCTAGGGACATATCCTCGTGCCTCCTCTGATGTTCATTGTTCATCGAGGCAAGCACGATGCACTTGGCTCTCGCGCAATCTAAATCCCAGGTTTTGCGGATTTCCTTATCCGCATTGCTGGATTTGGGACCAGGGACAGCAGGTGCCGTAGCGGTGAGGACGTACCCCAGTTTGTCATAGGTCAAAGCCATCTTGACATTCCGCAGCCAATCTTTATAGTTTGGCCCCGTCAGTATATTTTTCTCTAAAAGTAACTTAAGTCCAGTCATTTTCAGGGTCGCTGCAATTAGGAGAGAGAGAAGAAAACTCTTTAGCATGATGCTCTTGCAAGTTTAGAGTGGTTTTTAGTTTATCTAAACTGGATGGCTCCCACTGTTTCTCAAATCCTTCCTCAAACCATAAAAGAAGAATTAGCCAAGACTATTCTCACCGTACAATACTTGCTTAACCGTTCAGCCAGGCCGGTGTCGATACTTCGAGGGAGGTTTTCCAACGCTTTCGCGAAGTTCCTTAATTAAAGAACCTCTTTTCTCTGGGGGCGTAACCCCGCTGACACTTTTCTGGACACCTACTAGGTTTATAGCATTGATCGTTAAGCGACGAATATCCTGATAAGTAGCATATACTCACAGTAGGATCGGGATCCAAATATCATCGTATGATAATGTTGAAGGAATCCTACCAACATTCATCAAACTCCAAATGGTATGCATCTCTTTGCAAATTTCAGTTTCTTTAGAAATTCCCGATATAAGTTTTTGCCCCATGCTCTTATGACCTTGACTAAGGGCCAACAAATCATAAGTCACATGTCAAGTTCTGCCCATCATTATCCTGTTGATTTGAACCCATCCGTATACTCTTGACTAAGGGCCAACAAAGTAATACGACTGTCCCAAACCAACTCATCTATCTATGCAACAAATGAATACCCCAGCAGCTACCAATCACTATGTCTTGACTAAGGGCCAAACAAACATAGCTTGAATACTACTGACCATTCATAAGAAATGACGGAGGGCTACGACTGGTTTTGGCGAAACCGTGAACGTAGTGAACTTGATATAACCGAAGGAACCTGATAGCTTTTAAAAGGAGTGGTTAAATCTCCGCATTTAAAAATATCTGTTTTTAAAATTAACCGAGTGGTTTCTTTTAAATTGTTCCAACGATTTAAACTTTGGTTTATTTTACTTTGCATTACAGATAATGCGTCCCATCATTAACCTATCATTGCAGAAAACAACGAAAATACAACGTCCTCTTATGCCATCCGCATTCGCCACGGGGTCCCGTCATCACCCGTTAGGTTACTTAACTAACGACAGAGCGGGGGCTGGGCTAGCGCGGGTGTAAAACATAAGTGACGTCTAAATAGCTATCATAATATAGATATTTTACATTCGTCTGACGCAATGATATTCATTCCAGAACACAGATAAACAATATTGGATTTGCAAGCAATCTGTATTTCTTTTGAGCCTGCAAGAAAAGACAGATTACACAGTTGTGATGAATAGCCGTTTACCCCACCCTCGACCCCTACGGGTACGGCAAACTACCCACCCGGCAGTTTGTGTACCCCACCTTGGGTCAGTCCTAGGAGCAAAAACAGTAAAATGAAATAATACAACGGTGGCTACAACCGCAACCTGGAAGTGCCCCGCGAAAATAATATTACAACAAATTACATTTACAACAAATGAATTATCCAATAACCCATTGCTAAACCCCGGCTATACACCACAACAGTCCAATACAGTTTATATGCACAAACAGATATAACCATTTCAGAAATGTGCAACCCCCTGCCAACCGACATACTAGCAGTTGGGGAAGGTTTACGAACACATCAAACAATCACAGATATAATCCAATACGCAAATACTGTATTTTTCGATCGAATAAACAACTTCAAAATTGCTCCAAAATCTGCTCTGTTAAACAGTAACCTGAGCAATAATTAAATATTCCAGAAAACCCCAAATGTCACAGGGGACCCACACAAGAAAGACGAGTCCATGACTCGGCCAAAGCGCCGCGGAAGCGCGGCAGATCCCACCGATCCGCCGCGGTTCCGCGGCCGAGTTGCCGATTCATGGGCTCGAATTTCTTGGGTGTTCTCCTGGACCCCTTTCTAGCTCTCTGAACACTCCAGAAAAATTTTAGGACTTCATTTTCAGTTCGACAGAAACTATACAGAATTAGGGTTTTCCGGGTTGGTTTTTTCGTTCGAAATTCGTACAAATTTGCGATTAAGTTATTTAGTGTTTAGCGAGGCTCTGATACCAATGTAAGTCGATGTAGTACACCCCAGTACTTATGGGGAGGCGGAATTTACAAAAACTTATCAAGTTTAAACAACGAACATCGACTAACCGCTTGAATCGAAGCTAAACTCTAAATAACCGTATTCTATGAGTTTCTTTTCACAAAAGTGATTAGGGATTATACCTAATGAACCGGTCCTTCTTCTTTATGTCCTCCTTGGTTCTCCTCGGCCTTCTCTAGGTAGTAGACGATCCACCCGAGAGCAAAACTCCAAGCTAAACCTCTAACTTGAGGTAACTAATCAACTTTGATTGCTAATCAAAGATGAGAGAATGATAAAGAGTGTAGGTTATGGATTGTTTAGTCTAACTAAACCTTTGTTCTCAACACATGAGGATTAAGGTTAGTATCTTGAAGATGAGAGCTTGAGGAGAGAGAATGTGTGATATGATAATGAGAGAAGAGAGAGAGTGTATCATAATATTATGAAGCATTCTTATTATCAAATAATCAATAAAGGAAATGAATAAGCATGCTTCACAAAATATCTTGTGATGATTCATTAACATGAGTCATTAAGCAATAAATGTGCATTAATGAAGTGAATGAATCACCACTATGACTCACTCTCTTTCCAAAACAAACCTCCTTAGTCACATCTTCTAGAAGCTTCTCGAGTAATTACGAGAACGCCCCTCCGATCCGTAAAAATACGGAAAAACTTTAGACTGTAAAAATCCAATAACCGGATACCAGTAACTGGCTTAAACCAAAGCCGACTGGTAAAATCTGTCCGAAAGTCGTACGCGCGTAAACGCACGTATGCGTCCGAACCCTTTGTCGCAAAACCATGCAACCTCTATATCGTTTCGCCTGGAGTAGGAAACTCTCTGTGTGGGACTCTAGAGACTCGACTACTACGCTGGCAGTGGGTTTAACCACAGACCGCAAGCGGCACTAGCTGTACGTAACGGTCCCCAGGTAGTTGTCGATAAGAAGGCCGATGAGTAAACCCATCCGAACTCCTACTGAGTCTGATGTGACAATCTCCATACAGTCCGGTCCGTTCGTCCAAGACTATCGCATATCGGGCCTAGGGGGGCGGCAAGCGTCAGTCCCCTAATAGCGGTATAAGTCGTGTCGGAGTGAAGCCCATTACACCCTGAGAAACTACTGGAACCTACCAGCAAATCTCGCTTGCCCTGGCCAGGGACTTTGCGTAATGGCTCTCTGACACAGCACGATATCTACTCCCAATACCGGGAGGGACGAATCCTGTCTAACCGCCACTGCCTCCAAGTGCTCGGGACTGCACCCAACTGCTACCTGTTTGCACGACTCCTTTGAGCCGTGGTAGGGTAGCAATCTAAGAACAGTGGGACACACTCGAGGCGAAGTAGCAGTGTCAAGTCTGCGGACTACGCTGTACTCATGTCACCTGGGAACTGTTCACTGACGACTGGTATCAAACCAACCAACAGTTCCCTGTGAGTCCTGTCCGGTGTACCCGTAACCTAACGAGCACCTGTATACTATCTCCAGTACGACGTACTGACGGCTGTGGGACAGACCATCTCCCCAACTGGGATGAGAAGCGTACACACCAGTCTACTCCGGAGTATCGATGCTCTATCTCGATAATCCAACGACCGGGGACCTGAATAAGGATGTGCTTGTAGACTACCCAGCCCCCACTAGTGTGACTGCCATCACAACGCTGGTAGCCAAGCAAGATCCTAAGAGCTCTATCAATACGTATACTCACATATTAAGATAGAAAAACCAAGTAGCATACTACCATGTTTAGCAAGACTGTTATATACATGTGAATATCCCAAGCTTCCATTAAGTAATATACAAGCTAGTATGATACAGTAATGGCCTTCTAGGGCATAAACACTAACATGATCTGCATCATAGTCCTGGTAGTCAAGTACACATCGTAAGGACTTTACTAACATGTCACAGAGAGACAATATAAGTGTGCATGTTAAGATAAAGAGCAACAGGATAGCATACTATCATGTCGAGCAAGAATGTCCTTCCTATATATGTCCCAGCATCCACTATAATATCATCATATGTATAATAATGGCCTCTAGGGCATACATACAACTAACACTATATACAACCTGCCGCCATGGAGGGTTATGACGCGGTCTTATTTTACGGTGGCGCTTTTAATCGACGGTCTCTCGTCTCCTAGGAAAAATATCGGCATGTACCTTCAACTCTTGATCGATAAGTTAAAGTCGTTGTCGGAACCTGGTGTGAGAACCTATGATGCACATGGTAAACAATTTTTTCAGATGTGGGTTGTTTTGTTGTGGACAATTAATGATTTTCCTGCCTACGGCATGCTGTCGAGGTGAACAACTCAAGATAAGCTTGTATGCCCTTATGGTCATATTCATACGAGCTACGTACATTCGAAGTTTAGCGGGAAAGAGTCATATATGGGTCACCGACGTTTCTTCCTTATACCTCACAGATTCAGAAGGAATAAAAAAATGTTCAATAACAAGATGGAGACCGATATGCCTCCTAAACCATTATATGGTAACGACATACTACAACAATGGAGAGATTATTATAATATCACATTCGGAAAGGAAAAAAAAGATGCAATGTCATGCCCAACCGGTTGGAAGAAGCGAAGTGGTTTATTTAAGCTTTTTTACGAGTCCGATCTACCGATGCGCCATAATTTAGATGTCATACATATCGAGAAGGGTGTCTTTGAGCACATCCCCAATGTTCTGTTGTTTAAGGATGGAAAAAACGAATGACAGTCTCAACGCGCATCATGATTTGACGGATTTGGTTGGTTTGTCCATTAGAGAAAAATTGTAATCTTAGCCTATGGCCGGTAAATCGGGTTATTATAAGATTCCACTAGCAATCTACAATCTGGACAAAAAGAAGAAGCGGCGGTTCTTGCTGATGTTAAAAGATTTGAAAGTCCACGATGGTTTCTCATCAAACATTTCCAAATAGATACAGATAGAAGACAAAAAAATCGTAGGATTTAAGAGGTACGATTACTACATACTAATGCAACATCTTCTTCCTTTACGTCTCGGAGTATCAGTAAATTCAGAAGTTGATCTAATACTTAACGAATTTTGCTTGTATTTTCGCCAATTGTGTTCCAAAAATTTGGACATCAGTGAGATAGTACAGCTCAAATAAGATATTCTTTTAATTCTCTACAAACTCGAAACTATCTTTCTACCTTCTTTTTTTGATATTATTGTTCACATGTCCGTCGACCTGGCAACTGAGGTCAAGATTGGCGCTCTGGTGCATTACCGTTGGATGTATCCTAATAAGAGGTATGAAAATGTTTATTATTCATCATTTAAATTGCAAAATATCGTCATGTTAAATTAATATCTATAATCCAATGTTGAAAATAACGATAGCCTAAAGCGTAACGTTCCGTTTCTAAAAGTCAATTGCTCAAATAGCGTTATGCAAAGCGTAAGTTACATGGATTATTATCAATTAATTTTAATAATTATATTTATTCATTTTAAATCATAAATTTAAGAAAATTAGTATTAAAATTAACAAAAATAGATTACATTCTTTACAGAGTTAAGAAAATAACGCAAAACTTACTAGAGTTAACATTACAGATTCCTAATTTTCAATTTAACAAAGTTTACATTCATACTTAGGTATTTAAAGTAGTTATGTGAAATTAGTTTTAATGCATAATTACTACATTTTCTTGATCTATTGAATTTCAAATCTAGTTTAATAACAAAATTTAGTATGTAAGATCTTATTTACAAATATAGACTAAGCTATTGCTATCAATTCATAGCGTAACGTAAGCTTTTTGTATAAATAACATAAAATAGCATAAGTTACTTTGTATTTAAGTTATTTGATTGAGTTATGTAGCATATAGATTGGGTTATGTTACATAACACAAAATAACGACTTACATAACGGGTTTTTTCAACATTGCTATAATCTTTTAACAGATATCTATTGACTTTAAAAAATTATATCCACAACATGCATCGTCCTGAATGTTCGATTGCAGAAGGTTATCTCTTAAAAGAAGTCACGTCTTTCTGTGCTCGTTTCCTGAAATACGATGTTCGGAAGAAACTGAATAAACCACCGCGTGTGCCTAACGGTCCAATTGGAGCAGGAAAACTAAAAAATATGTCTTATGAACTCATGAGCAGTGTACATGTGTACATCTGGCTAAACAGCGAATATTTTGCTAACTATGTAGAGAAAGTAATAATTTCATCCATTTAAACGTCTGAAATTAAATTTAATATAACTGATATAACTTATGTAAATTAACGAACAGCTCGCAGAAAACTAAACTCCGGTGATCGAATTCTAGGTGGTTAGGCAATAGAATTGACGAAGAGCAGAGACGCACTTTTGCCGCTTAGTGTAGACAAGAAGTCGACGGACAAATGAATCGTGGAGAGCGGATTGATAGTGAGGTTCATGAACTTTTAAGCGGTCCAACGATTGTAGTTACGTTTTACAACGGATACGGGGTTTTCGGCTACAAATTTGATATAGAAAGGACGGAACGTATTAGAGCTATACAAAATAGCGGCGTCGCAACCGCTGACGACAGAGAAAATTCCTACTACAGTGTTCTCGAGGAAGTTATAGCGGTCTCATGCATGCATAAGGTTGTCCCATTTTATATATTCCAATGCAGATGGTGCGATACCAAGTCTGAACAGGGTATGAAGATCGATGAATACGATCTCACTTTGGTAAACACCAAACGGGTATCCTACGAATACGATAACTTTATCTTTCCCTTAATGGCGACATAAATATATTATTCTCAGAACTTAAAGAAGATTGACTGCAGTGTTATTTTTTGTTGGAAACCAAGAGATTATTATAATGTGCCGACATTGAATGACTCTGAAGATGACAGCGACGAGAAAGATCTCGCAATATCACGTCTCTTTCCTTCTATTGAACATACCAACGATCTAAACTATTCTGCGCCGTCCATTAATACGTTGGTAAGAAATGACATCGACCAATTGATTATCACGGATCAAGCTTTTGAGAATCCACCGAATGAATTTTCAGCTAATGTACCGAAAAACGTACTAGATAATGAAATTGAAATAAATGTTTTAAATTGTATAATGATTATAAGTAATGAAATAATATTTGGATATATATGTAGGGTCTGTTGGAAGGCGCTCTAAACGTCATAATAGAAAAAAAATGTCCAGATGAGATTGCCCAGAGCTCAACAGCTGCAGCAGCACCTATCCTTATCAGTGCCCCCATACCAGCAGCTGCAGCAGCGCCATCTATTCTTACTAGCCCCCCAATACTAGCGCTACAGGACCCCCAGCAACCGCAACAGCCCCGCCTACCCCTATTAGCGTGGTAGCATATCCTCTTAGCTTAGTCACTCATGCATACGATTTATAGTTATCTATTGAATCTTTAGTTATCTATTAAATTCTATTCAATCATCTAATAGTTTATTGTCTGCATATCCCCATCGTACTGTTGGGATGGCGTCTGGCGCTGGTTCTAGCGCCATACCAAAGACAACAAGTATAATCATTATTCCTTAAAACTTTTAAATAACGATTATAATTTAAATTTGTCAAATTCTATATACATACTCTGAATATTATAATATTGTATCTGTATATATATCTTTTTGCAGTCTCTAGCACGGGTAGGCCGATGGGTCCTACTAAGCCCTCTTGCTCCAGGCTAGTCGCAGGTGCCGAATTATGGGCGCTGATATGGAACTAGGCTAGTGTACCTATTGGTGCTCTCTCGATCAAGTGGGAGGATTATATTGGAGCAGAGATCCGTATTTACTATAAGTACCCGTCCCATCTTAGGTGGGACACACGCCAGACCGCCAGTGTTCAGCAATTTTTTGAGTTGGCCATGGTATCACATATTGTTTTATATATTTAAATTTCAATCGTCGTTATATATATATATATATATATATATATATATATATATATATATATATTTAAAAAAATTTAATTTCAAAGCTCGGGACATTACAGATTCATTGGCGAGCCCGACGAGGATGTCGTGCATATGTCGTTCGATACTCATCGTGCCCTTGTCTGGGTCATAAGGGCGTGTTAGAATGTCAAGAGAAGACGCCAAAATGAACCAAAGGAGGATCGCTAGTATCTTTGGGTCGCGGCGACTGAGGAGGAGCGGAAGGCGATGATGGATATCATAGCGTCGGATGTCCCAAGAACCCGATTGGTTGCTGCTGGTCGAGTATTATGAGCTTGAGGATGTTTGGGTATAAATTTAATTTTTAAGATTATAACAATATAACATGAAATCGTATTATGAAATATATATATATAATCTTCTTTATATTTGTAAGTCAACGTCGATTCGCAACAAGTAGAACCGGAACAACGGCATCACAGACTGCGCTGTCCTAGTCCAAGGGAAGAGCACGCATGCTAGCTTACAGTACCTCCTTATGAGTGTTCGACGTTTAAGAATATATGTTTTCTTTGTCGCAAATTACTTATTAAAATAAATCCTAATTTTATCGCAGAAAAAAGATCGCGCCAGCTACACTATTACCAAGGAATGATCCGCATTACATAAGGGCACCAGAGAGTACATGGTATGTTTCATATAATCAAGTCGATTATGTAATTTAAATTAATATATATCTATATATATTCTTTACAGAGCCAGTTTTGCAAGAGGACGGACGCTTTAGGACTTGGCCCCGATGACCTGATTACCGCCATTATCCCTGTCCTCGACGAGCTATCCGGCGGGAATCACGGCGGATATGAGCGCGGGGTTAGTCTTAAGGCCCACCGAATCTTTGCTAGGCGTACGGCCGTCTATGAGTCCACGATGACCCAGACGCGGGCTGATATAGAAGCTGCGTCAGCAGAGGAGATTCGTCGGCTCCACGAGCAGATAGTGCAGTAGCAGGAGCAGATCGTGCAGCAGCAGCAGGTTCATCAGAAGATGCGTGCGGCGCAGGTCCAGGAGCTAACGTAGATGACCGCTTTGTCCATTCGACAGGCCATACGAGACCATAGTCACAAATTCGTCATTCGGGTATAATTCGGCGAGGTCGAAAATTCGGATTCGGAGAACTATTCGGAAAAAATCGGCAGGTATTCGGAAAAGATTTGGTAAGTGTTCGGGAAATGTTCGAGAAGGATTTCGAGCAAGAAATTAATATATGAGACGCTAGGTTTTTATTTTGTGAATTATTTACTGTTTTTTGAATTATTCGCTGTTTTTTCACATAATTCGGGAATAATTCGCGAATTATTCGGCCCGCCGATTAATTCGGCAATTAAGTCGGATGATTAAAAATTCGCGAATTATTCACGAATTCGGCGAATAATTCGTGAATTATGTGACTATGCACGAGACAAGTTTAGGAGTATGTTCAGGTCACGAGACGATAGAGATGGATCGTCCAAACGACCATGGATTTATTGATTTGTTGATTTAGTAATACAAACATTTTGTTTTGTTTATTTATTGATTATATTGGTTGTATATATATATTTATATATATTTTTTTATAATAGCTTGCGATTTCGAATCATATTACTTCTTGATTATTATAATTACGTGAGATTTGATCATAATATCATCATCATCATCATCATCATCATCATCTACTGCTGCTTGTAAATGAAAGCAGCACGCTCATGCGTGGAGATTATTTTTTATTTCAAAAAATATAAATAATAAATTTTGTAATGGTAGAACCGTTACCAATTACCAAAATTTCTTTGGTAACAGTTATAACCGTAATATAGGCTTTGGTAACGGTTACCTGATATCTGAAAGATATCATATATCAGTTAGGCTTTCGTGACGGGAGCTGATATGGTAACGGTGGAAATCGTTACCATAGGATATTTGTCGTAACTGTTTAAACCGTTACAATATATATGATAACGGTTTAAACCGTTACAGTATAAGTGGGCCCCACACTGATATATTTCAGTTATCTCCACCCATTTTGGTAACACCACCTATATGGTAATGGTTGGAACCGTTACAAAAACACACTATGGTAACGGTTCAAACCAAACCGTTACCAGACTTCTGGTAACGAGGTTTTTGGTAACAGTTGTAACCGTTATCTTATTGGGTTTTGGTAACGGTTCCAACCGTTAGCAAATCTATACTCTGTAGTGGTGTGTTAATTCCGACAACCGATTCTTCAGTGGACGAGATTCTGGGGAAGTGGAAACCATAGAGTACTAGATTGATTCCTGCACGCTACATCGACCAGAGTTTCTAGTTCGAACCACATTCTCAATGGTGACTCCATCATTGTCCATGACAATGATGGAGTGGATGATGTTGTTGAAGGAGCGTGGAAATTTGGAAACCATAAACATATTACACTACTAATAATACTCTCCCTGGATTCCTCAAGGAGTGTGGAAAACATCTCTATTCTTATAATGTGAACGCCGCAAGAAATTTTGCAATACGAAATACACCGAACATTCTTTTCGAACATAAAGGGCTTGAAGTTGCCTATTGGTGGAGCTTAGAGTAGCCCATTGCTCGATCCCAGATCTCTCATTTATGAAGGGATGGCTAATTTATTCCACATGACATAAGTTTTTACAATTCGAGTAAAATGTTTCTTGGCAGAAAGAAAGCCCATCTTAATACCAACAGCTTCCAAATCCTCTACTTCCTTATTGATGGCCACTTTTCAGTATCAAAACAATAAAACACCCTGCAACTTATCTTCATGGCTTCAGAAATTGATCAAGATAAACTTTATCCATTTATAATCGCTTGAGGGAAGCCATAGAGAATCTTGAGAAAAACAAAGTCCGGTTTGTTTCGGAATACCCTAACCCCATTTCACTGCAATGAGCAAGCGACCCCTCCCATTTGAGATTTCCATGTCCACGATGCAAACATCTGCGCAATCAGATTGAGAATTCTCATCTTGAGAGATAGTGATGATACTCGTAAGTGGGAATTTCCCAGATTATGACACGTGGCAGATGACGTAGCCCAGGGCTAACGGAACAAGAGCAAACGCGATACTTTGAAGACATTCCCCGGTCCTTCACCCCGAGGAATGACCCGAGCTTCAATGGCCTCCCAGAACACTCCTATGTTCGCCTTACAAATAACCATCGGCTCGCCTGCTGAGCTTCCTCAGTCTCCCAGCTCACCTCCGAGCTATTACAGAACTGAGCTTCCTCGGCCTCCCGCTCGTCTCCGAGCCACCTGCCGAGCTAAGCCTCCCCGGTTCTCCCAAGCAACCAAGAATGCAGAGCCCAAGAGCCTCCGCCATGGCTCCGCGTATCTCACTAGAAGCGAGATCCGCCACCCAACATCCCGCATTCTACGCTGGCGTATCCCCCCATTAACAAGCGTATCTCGTCATTAATGGAGGGATCCCGTCATTCACGCATGCGTAACGTCAGGGGCGTAACTGACGGTGAAGATCTCGTGCCGGCTCGCTCCATGCGTCCACTATAAAAAAAACCCTTTCCCAAACGACTCAGGTGACGCAAATTTAATCCACTAAGCCGCTACTCTGCTCAAATTTCTCGACTAACTTGATCGTCGGAGTGTCCTATGGTGGTCACCCACCTCGAGACTTCTTTTGCAGATAGCTCGGCTTCCACCTCAAAACCAACCCATTAAGATCCATACACACAAGGAGACAACCTTTAACCAAATCTCAACCGTTCAACAACACTCGCGACAGATCGACGGAGGATAACATCTGAAGGAGATCACAGTCTCCATCAGTTGGCATCGTCTTTGGGAACTCGCTAATCTTACAATTTCTCCCACTCATCAAAAGTTGATCTTCCGCTCTCGACTTCATGCCGAGCGAGAACCGTGACGATCCAAGTACGAGCCGCCGCCTCCCCCACAACCAAGGTGCGGATGGTTCTACTCCCCCTCCAAACATCAATGCCTTATCGGTGCGGATCAACAGACTTACGTCAATGGTGGACGCGCTCGTTCACGTTCAAGCAGTGGACCCAGCGCCCTAGATCGTCATCCCCCTTCCCAGGAATTACGACGTCAACAGAAGAGCGGATGACATTGCCCCCCTCGACACCACTGAATATCGGCATGCCGACTCCGTCTACCGTGGCTCTCACGCGTGACTGATTCCATGACCCGCTGGGCACCACACGGCTTCATGCCGCGGTCTTGCGAAAGAGGCCATCGCCCCAAGGCCCGCCGCGTCCTTGTCCCTCCCAAGGAGGTGTCGGTTAGCTCGTCTGCTCCTATGCACGACCGACATCCTCTCCCTCGACGAGCTCGCGAAAACGGCACTCGCTGGGAAAGACTCACGAAGGACCTCACCCGGGGACCTAAGAAATTTGATAGAAAGGAATCAGAGTCGCACCATCGCGCAGACCAAGAGCAGAAAGGGCAACAACTCCGACTGTGCCGAATTCTCGGAGTATCACGACTGCCTCAAAGCCTTTGAAAAGAAAATCGAGGGTATACATCGGGAGGGTCATCCATCCGGTAAGGGAGCCCGGTACTTTGCTGACTCACTCGGAAAGCCCTTCACCGAGGAGCTTCTGGCCGTACGCGTCTCGTCTAGGAACAAACCGTCCAAGATGGCCCTCTTCGACGGGAATTCCGACCCGAAGGGTCCTGGATGCATTCACAGCGAGCATGAGCTTCCAGGATAACTCGGACACAACTCGGTGCCGAGCTTTCCCAACCACCCTCATTTGTGCAGGTCGGGACTGTATCGAGGGTTGACGCCATGCTCTATCTCGACCTTTGACGAGTTGGCCACCCAGTTCCTCGGCCACTTTGTCGGGAAGAGACGACAGAAGAGAACAGTAGACTACATGTTCACCATCAAGAGCGGGGACAAGGAATCCTTTAAGGGATATGTCACCCGTTTCTACAACGCTCTTCTAGAGGTCCCTGATAACCAGGATGAAACTGTCATCATCGCTCTACGGTCGGGTCTTAGGCATAAAGAGTGGCTCCGCTCTTTTGCATTAGCGCAATCTAAGACCATGGACGAGGTAAAAGCTTGGACCGAGCGAGAGATCCAACTCGAGTCTAAGGTAAACGCCAACTTGCCCTGGGGAGACCAAGCAGATCAAAAGAAAAGGGGCAAAGAAAAAAGAAGGTCGACCGACCAAAGTCGTACTCCCCGAAGTTTCAGGAGTACACTTCTCTCAACATCTCCCAGGCCAAGCTGTTGGAGGAAGTGAAGGTCGAGAGGTTCTTCAAGCACCCGCTGGTCACTCATAAAGCGGCTAAACATACCCGGGCCCGTACTGTGCCTTCCATAGGTCGCAGTGCCACCCGACCAAAAACTGTAAGCAACTCCGTGACTACATCGAGGAGTTGATCCGCTCTGGACACCTGGCGAGGCACCTGAGGGACAAGCGGCAAGCCGATAGGAAGCAGGAGAACTAGCCCCCTCCCGGGGAATTGACGATCGGGGAAATCATGGTCGTTTCCTCAGGGTCTATCCGTGGTGCCGGCGAAACTCACCGCCTCCTACCCGTCGAGGGAACTAGCGATCCACCACAGAAGAAGTGCAGGATCTCCGAGCCCATCATCTTCACCGATGAGGACCTTCACGGCATATCCTTGCCTCACAACGACCCTCTCTTGATAACGGCATGGGTCCACTGATACGAGGTACAAAGGATATTAGTCGATTCCAGGAGCTTGGCAGGCATCCTCTTCTATGACTGCTTCCAGCGTATGGGGCTAGGACCGTCCGACTTACGGCCCACC
Organism: Agapanthus africanus; assembly: GCA_030015575.1. Lineage (NCBI taxonomy): Eukaryota > Viridiplantae > Streptophyta > Magnoliopsida > Asparagales > Amaryllidaceae > Agapanthus > Agapanthus africanus. The sequence goes on from CM057339.1 coordinate 727,890,542, forward strand.
TCCCGCATCCTCTCGGTGTTTACAAACTACTCCATTCCGGTAGAGGGAGTGGTCACCCTCCTCCTCAATATCAGAGAAGCGGGCCGTACGAGGACCGTACCGGTGAAGTTCATCGTCGCTAAGATCCCTTCGTCACACAACATTCTCTTGGGCCGCCTGACATTGAACGCCCTCCGTGCTCAAATCTCGACCTACCACCTTGCGATCAAGTTTCCGTTAGATCAAGGGGATAGGACGGGGATATGGAAACCAGAAGATCGCCAAGATTTGCTTTACCTCGACGTCCCCCGCAGGAGAGCAGGGTGACGACTTCGAAGATACAAACGATTTCCAGGGGTCCTTGGACAAGCGCGATCACCAGAAAGAAATCCGAGGAGCTCCGGTAGAAGCGCTGAGAGAAATCCCCCTCGTCGAAGGGGTTGAGAGACGAACCGTTCGGATCGGATCCTTTTTGACAAGGGGTCCATCGCGAGGACTTGATCCGCTTTCTCCAAGGAAACTCGGACGTGATCGTCTGGGCACCAGCAGACATGCCCGAGATCGACCCTAAAGTATCGCATAAGCTCGGGGTCGACCCGAAGGCCCGACCTGTCAGACAAAAGAAGCGAAACTTCACGCCAATCAAGCAAATGGCGATTGAGGACGAGGTCGATAGATTGCTCGCAGCCAACTTCATTCGAAATATTGACTGCTCGGATTGGCTAGCAAATATGGTCATGGTCAAAAAGGCGAAGAGGAAATAGCGCATGTGCGTCGATTTTACAGATCTGAATAAGGCCTGCTCGAAAGACAACTATCCCCTCTCTTGGATAGACTAGCTAGTAGACAGCTCGGCAGGACAAGAATTGCTTAGCTTCATGGACGCTTTCTCTGGTTACAATCTGATCCGGATGAATCTAGCAGATGAAGAGCTTACCGCGTTCACCAGGGACCGGGGGGTATACTGCTATAAAGTGATGCCCTTCAGACTCAAGAATGTTGGCACTATGTATCAGCGCCTAATTAACAAAATGTTCAAACCGCAGATAGGGAGGAACATGGATGTCTACGTCGACGACATGCTCGTAAAATCAACCTCATCGCATGAGCACACCAAAGATCTTGGTGAGACATTTGACGTCCTCCGCAAATACAAAATGAAGTGCGCGTTCGGAGTCACTAGCGGTAAATTCCTTGGGTTCATGGTTACCCACCGAGGAATCGAAGCTAACCCAGAAAGATCAGCGCCATTCTCGACATGGCCACACCAAAGAGTGACGTTAAGATCATGCGACTCACAGCGAGAGCGGCCGCTCTGAGTCGCTTCATGTCGAGATTCGGAGAAAAGTGCCTCCCATTCTTCAAAGCCCTGAGAAAGATCCCCAAGTTCGAATGATCGGAAAAATGTCAAAACGCTTTCGAGTAGCTCAAAGCGCACCTGGCAACTCCCCCACTGATCACCTGACCAATCGAAGGAGACGAGCTATTATTGTACCTTACGGTCTCCGACCAAGCTGCGGGCTCGGTGCTCATCAGAGAAGTCGAAGGTGTACAAAAGCCGGTCTACTACATGAGCCATGTCTTCAAAGACGCGGAAACCAGGTACCCGGCCATAAAAAAGATAGTCTTGGTGCTTATCGTCGCCTCAAGGATCAAAGCCCTCATCAAGAGACCACCGAGCAGTTTCCCTGCTCGGTCAATCCCTGGCGGGTAGCTTCTTACCTATCTTTGCTAAGGATCAAAGACCTCATCAAGAGGCTACCAAGAAGCTTCACTGCTCGGTCAATCCCTAGCGGGTAGCTTCCTACCCATCTACGCCAAGGATCAAAGCCTTCATCAAGAGGTCACCGAGCAGTCATCGAGCAGCTTCCCTGCTCGGTCAATCCCTGGCGGGTGGCTTCCTATCCATCTACGCCAAGGATCAAAGCCCTCATCAATAGGCCGCCGAGCGGCTTCCCTGCTCGGTCAATCCCTAGCAGGTAGCTTCCTACCCATCTACGCTAAGGATCAAAGCCCTCATCAAGAAGCCACCGAGCAGCTTTCCTGCTCGGTCTATCCCTAGCAGGTAGCTTCCTACCCATCTATGCCAAGGATCAAAGCCCTCCTCACGAGACCACCGAACAGCTTCCCTACTCGGTCAAGTGCGCATTCGGAGCCACTAGCGGTAAATTCCTCGGGTTCATGGTTACCCACCGAGGAATCGAAGCTAACCCGGAAAAGATCAGCGCCATTCTCAACATAGCCACACCAAAGAGCGACGTTGAGATCATGCGACTCACAGGGAGAGTGGCCGCTCTGAGTCGCTTCATGTCGAGATCCGGAGAAAAGTGCCTCCCATTCTTCAAAGCCTTGAGAAAGATCCTCAAGTTCGAATGATCGGAAGAATGTCAAAACGCTTTCGAGCAGCTCAAAGAGCATCTGGAAACTCCCCCACTGCTCACCCGACCAATCGAAGGAGACGAGCTATTATTGTACCTTACGGTCTCCGACCAAGCTGTGGGCTCGGTGCTCGTCAGAGAAGTCGAAGGTGTATAAAAGCCGGTTTACTACGTGAGTCATGTCTTCAAAGACGCAGAAACCAGGTACCCGGCCATAGAAACGATAGTCTTGGAGTTTATCGTCGCCTCAAGGATCAAAGCCCTCATCAAGAGGCCACCGAGCAGCTTCCCTGCTCGGTAAATCTCTGGCGGGTAGCTTCCTACCCATCTACGCCAAGGATCAAAGCCCTCATCAAGAGGCCACCGAGCAGTTTCCCTGCTCGGTCAATCCCTGGCGGGTAGCTTTCTACCCATCTACGCCAAGGATCAAAGCCCTCATCAAGAAGTCACCGAGCAGTCATTGAGCAGCTTCCCTACTCGGTCAATCCCTGGCGGATAGCTTCCTACCCATCTATGCCAAGGATCTAAAGCTCTCCTCACGAGGCCACCGAGCAGCTTCCCTGCTCGGTCAATCCCTGGCGGGTAGCTTCCTACCCATCTACGCCGAGGATCAAAGCCCTCATCAAGAGGCCACTGAGCAGCTTCCCTACTCGGTCTATCCCTGGAAGGTAGCTTCCTACCCATCTACGCCAAGGATCAAAGCCCTCCTCACGAGGCCACCGAACAACTTCCCTACTCGGTCAATCCCTGGCGGATAACTTCCTACCCACCAACGCCAAGGATCCAAAGCCCTCCTCACGAGGCCACCGAGCAGCTTCCCTGCTCGGTCAATCCCTTGCGGGTAGCTTCCTACCCATCTGCGCCAAGGATCAAAGCCCTCATCAAGAGACCACCAAGCAGCTTCCTTGCTCGGTCAATCCCTGGAAGGTAGCTTCGTACCCATCTATGCCAAGGATCAAAGCCCTCCTCACGAGGCCACCGAGCAGCTTTCCTGCTCGGTCAATCCCTGGAGGGTAACTTCCTACCCACCAACGCCAAGGATCCAAATCCCTCCTCACGAGACCACCACGCAGCTTTCCTGCCCGGTCAATCCTTAGTGGGTAACTTCCTACCCACCAACGCTAAGCAGCCAAAGCCCTCCTCACGAGGCCACCGCGCAGCTTCCCTGCTCGATCCATCCTTAGCGGATAACTTCCTACCTATCTACGCTAAGGATCAAATCCCTCTTAAACAAGGACACCGAGCAGCTTCCCCGTCCGGTCAATCCCTAGCGGGTAGTTCCTACCTATCAACGCTAAGGGTCTAAAGCCCTCCTAAAGAAGACACCATGCAAATTTGTCACGCCCCACTTCCCGGTGTACGGTGTAAAGGACACGACAAGGCCCGCTACGTATTTACTCTGAAGTAAATATGCTAAGCGTATCTAAACAATATAAAAGAAATATACACAAGAGACAAATGTAAATGAACAGCAACTTTATTTATTAAACATTCTTTTTACAGTACAATGGAAAAGTAAATACATAGAATGAAAGCGATGCCTAAACAGTGGCATAACAGAAATGTGGATACATAATTGTACAAGTAAACTAGATCTCCGGGTCGAAGGCTAGCTGATCTAAGTCCTCGCTAGTGGGCTCAATCTCCTGAAGGTCCGATCCACCTGACAACATTCCAAAGAAAAAAGAAAAGGAATATCGTCAGTGAACAATCGCTCGATAAGTCCCAAAAGTAGGGGAGAAATAGAATAGGCAGAGAGAGTGTATAGTTATTAATGTTGATTATATTGTTAACGCTCTTGTTTGTAGCTTAGTACAGAAAATGCCAGTGTATACGAGAGGAGTCCCACTATTCCGGATACTAAGGTATACGGAGCGCAAGGAACCGTTCAGCCACGGTACAACGGCAATGGATATTCAGGTTAGGTGTATTATGGTTACAGTCTCGTGCCACTTTTAACACCTTCCGTACCAATCTACCCCTTAAAACCCCGCGATGTCTTGATTGTATTGATTGTATGGTATTGTAAATTGTATTGTCTTGTATTATAAATTGTATAGATGGATGACTTGCCAAAACCATGATATCAGTAAATGAATGTAACTGGAGAATCATGTAGATGGATGTATATCTATGGTTCAGTTCAGTCAATTATAGATTAAATAGATTGAACAGATTGAACAGATTAATTCATATTGAATTGTGTTTTATACTTGAATCTCATTCAAGTCAGATTGGTTATATTGAGACTCGGTCTGAGTCAGACAATTCGAAAAGAAATTGAATACCGAATTAAGTTTTGGTGGCATCGGTAACTGCTGCATATGAACAGTAGGATTTGTGTATTTTTCAAAGAAAATTACCGTATTGATAACACCGTTTGTTAGGTTGTCTACCTTAGATAGGCAAGCACCCATATCTCCGGCTCCCTGAAGCTCAAGAGACTGGTTCCGCTTAAACCTACATTTACTAGGGTCCTTATTGTAATTTATAGAACTTGAGAGGGTTTTATGTAAAAATAATTTTTGTATAATTTTCAAAATACACCTAAAACATATAATTATCGTCTTTAGAGTTTTCATAGGTGTATATTTTATAATTATGAAATTTCTATTGAGAATAACCTAGTTTTCAAAGTATATGGTATTTTTTTGATATATATTGAACTTGTTTGTATTGCATGTATTTTTATGTAAAGGTGATTCTTTTGATTTAGAAAATTTGGAATCTTGTATAATATATCTAAAGTAGATCTTTTGATGATACATATATATATTTATATAAAAATAATTTTTAATTTATTATTTTCTAGAAAATCTTATTTTCTTAAAAATGGTATTAAAATTTCATCGGAATCCGAATGCTCCTTGCGGAGATCTGAATTCCGCTCTACTAGACCCAAGGACGTGCGATAATCCGCACCGTCCCAAAACAGGGTTCCCCAAAAATGGGTTGTAGAGGTGCAATTATAAGGAATTTGTTAAACACCGTTTTTAAAGAAAAGGTTTTATAACTTGATGGTATTTATTTGTAAAGTCGTATTTCCCGTATTCTATTATCCCAAATTTTATCGTGCTATGATAGAGATGTGTGTTGTGATGAGATAGGTCATTACCTAATGAACTATCTAAAGATATAGCAAGGAATAAAGGTTATAATGTCGAAATGAATAGTTTATAGTATTTTTATGTAAAAATGCGATAAATGTCACAAAAATTATTATTTTAATGTGAAACTTGTTTTATTGAGTTTGTTAATGTTTATTAATCAATATATAAGAATATGATTTTATCTTGTTAAAAAAAGTGTAGTTTTTAGAGAAAACCGAATCGGAAGTCGGATTAACTTCGCTTCCGTCGGGTTTTACAAATAGAACTTTTTAAAGATGAAGATGAGAGGGGAAAATGGGACTTACTGGTTGTTGGGCTAGAGGAGAGAGAGGGGGTCCTAAAGAAAGCTTCGAGGCGTCTTTTCGTCATCGGAATCTCCTCGGATGTTCGTCAGAGCTTCGCCCTTCACTAACTCCACTTGTACACTAAAAGGCTTAGGAATTTTGTATAGAATTTTAGTGTGAAGGGAAGTAAAAATAAAGTGGGTATTTATAGGGAAAATTAGGGTTTAGGGTGTGATAAATTTGAGAATTAAAATACAATAAAACATGGAGTAATGCAAAGTTTTAATTCTCTGGAAAATGCTGGAAAACAAACAGACTGGGGTTAACAGGGATAGTCCAAGGGTTTCTAGGGTTAAAAAAAATTTGGGTTTAGGCTTGGTTGAACCGGCGGCGCCGGGCCCAGGGTAATTTTCGACGGTCGGATTCTTGGGGTAGGGGCTCGGATTCTCGCCACATATCTTTGTCGGTCTAAATACTAATTTGCACATGTTTGTTTAGGATGAATCTCTTCAGTTTACGTGTAGTCTCTTGGGCTTCTAAAAGATTAAAACAATTTAAAATAAAATGAATATGTGGCTTATGGGATTTGAACTATGGTGCTTTGGTTCAGTAGTGCAAGGTTTTACCAGTGAGCTACAAGCTCTTGCTTGCTGTTCAAAATTGAAACAAATACTTATAGCCTTCACAGGAATTGTAAATACCCCAAGTGTACATTAAATTTTAAATAATTTTATGTACATTGAAATTGGAGTTGTTACAAAATTCCTGCTCGGTTAATCTCCGAAGGGTAGATTCCTACCCCACGAAGAGACGTGGTCATCGACCCAAATTGGAGGAATGGACTAATACCGACCTTCCAACACTCAGACATCTGTTGATTCATCCTAAATGAACGACTGCCACCTTAACTCCGGGAAGCGGGAGGGCACCGACCTTCCTGCACTTGGCGATTAATCGACTTACACTCGACGCACAATCGTCATCTAAAAGGCCGGTCATCGACCTACGGCCTAACACTTGATTCGAGGAAAAGACTGACAAGCCGAAGTACTCACGCAGAAAACACATTGTCATGCAGAGGAAAATAAACCCGACTTTATTCATGTTCTAAAATTTTTTACAAGGTATTCTGGGCTCTTCAGACTTACAAAAAGCGCCCGGAGGCTTACAAAACTTGAAAAACAAAAAGGGCACAAGGCAAAGAAGCTCAAGCTGCAGGCTCCATCCGTGTCTCGCCCAGCCCGGCATCACCCTCGGAGGCCGGGGCTTTACCTCCATAACCTCCTCTCCCCGATGGCCACCCCAGCGCCAGCAACTTGCGGCGTGTCCGCTGAGATTGGGACCCTGGCGCGGAACTCACCGTCAGCAAACTCCGGCATTAACGCCTTGACGGCGTCAAAAGCTTTATGCCAAATAATGACCGAGCCTTCGGCGATGTCGGCGTAGAACTGATCTGACGCCTTATACATCTCCACCGACTTGCGAGCTCAGAGCTCGGCAATCTTTGCCGCCTCAAGAGCAGCCTCGGTCTCCCTTTTGCTGACGTCCCTTGCCTTCTTCATTATTGCGTAGCGTTTGCCTAACTCCTTCAACTTGGCCTCGACGGTTTAGTGGGACTCGCTCAGAAGTCGGTGGGACTCCCGGCACTTGGAGACCGTCAACTCCCCGGCGGATAACTGGGTTTCGAGGGCGGACGTCTTCTCCTTCTCCTACCACAGCTGAAGGCACAGATCCTCCACCAGCGAAGAAGATTCCCCCGCCTTCAACATGGCCGGGGCAATTTCCTTGGATTCCATGTTGAATATGAGCGGTGTTGGAGGACCTGAGGGAAGGAAGCAGCAGAAGGAGTTAGAAATATTCAAACTGAGAAAGAGTACTTAAGGAAATCCTTAACGAAAAAGAATACCGACCTGAACCACCTCCTGAGCAATGGTGGCCACTTGGGCCTTTAGGGTCCCCCGGGGAATTTTGCCCCCGGCCGATCGCTCCATGTCGGAGAGCAAGCTATCGGCGACGGGAAAGCCCCAAGGGGACCTCGAAGCAGACATCCCCTTCCTGCACGGGAATCCACGTAGGGATCTTAGTGGGCGACAGGTGGGAGATCGTCCTTTTCCTCTTGAGGGGAATCTCGGTTCCCTCCTCCTCCTCTGTCGCCCAGGGTTCTGTGTTTCGTGCATGCTTCTGGCTGCCCCCACGGCGGTTATTGGGAGCTCGGGGCGATGCGGAAGGCCTCACCGATGGTGATGGTCTCGGGGCCGAACTCGGTCCAACTCAGGATATGGTCACACCCCCAGCTTTCTTCTGGGACGTAGCGGCCAGGCCAGCTAAAATCTTGAGTCGATCCATTTGTCCTGCCAAAGGAAGATACACAGAAGAATTAGTGATGCTAGCAATGCAAAGGAAATTACTCAAGTCTAAACAGATCGTCCAAAGACCTAACTTACTCGTGAAGCGCGCAGGGCTGAGCCCGCCCCAGGTAAGGACCTGCTCGGAGAGCAAGACATCGGCCCGCTGGATCGGATCCCATATGGACACCGCCCTCGCCTTAGGAGAGGACGACTGCTTCGCCCTCGGGCAGCCGGCCCTGTGCCACAGTACAGGCACAGGCCAATCCTCGCCCTCGGGTGGCCCGACAAATACAAATTTCTTCTTCCATTCGTGAATAGAAGAAGGAACGACTACTACTCCCGACCCGGCGGTCCGTCCCTTGCGTTTTTTGAAAGAAATATACACCCAGCTCGACTCATCCTTGCGGGTGCCAGGATGATTCTTATAGCAGAGAAAGGAAGTAAGAAGGGTCAGGCTGAAAGGGATGTCAAGTTTCAACCGGACCAGGAACCCGAGGAGAATTCTCTACGAGTTCGGCACTAGCTGGTCCGGGGCAAGTTGGAAGCAACGAAATACCCCACATACTTCGGTTGGAAAGGGTAGACGCATTCCAGCCAGAATGCATCCAAATACAGGGCAATCTTCTTATCCTGCACCTGATCCGCCCGTTCATCCTCCCTAGCTAAACAAAGAGAATAGATAGGGGGATGTGGAATCGAGCCCGAATCTCGGTAAGCTCGTCCACGTTTCTCAAGATGGAGGGCGTATAACGAGCATTCCCGATGCGCACTTTAGAGGCCCTTTCCGTCGCCTGACGGCGAGCGGCACAGGTAGCCCTAAATCTATGGGGGAACCCGAGGCAAATGGAGCAGCCGAAAAGGCGGGAGAAGACACTCTGGACTTGACTCCAACAACTAGAGCCTCATCGCCCGACTCGACCCTAACTATCTCTACAGACTCATCAGATGAAGACATCTCACCTGATTCAAGAAGAATGGACTCACCGGGAAAAAAACAAGGACGTTCCGATCTAAAAGAGGAGGAGCGTCGGGCTATCCTTGGCAACGATAGTAAATTAGGGCAAGAGTGTTAACCCTAGGAGGGGTCCCCTCCTATTTATACACTCTAGAGAAGGGCATACAGCGGCCCAGATCAATTCCCACCAAAACGAAGCGACGCGCCTTCCAGCCGTCAAATCCCCACGTGTCGATCGACCATTAGCGACGTTTGTTCGATTGCAGATGACAGCGACAGCCTGTTGCGTCCGCTAACCCGCTTCAGACACGTGGCCTGGCCCAACAGACGAACGGATGAATCGGCACCCCCCTCTTTAATGTGCGATCATTTCTCTAATCCGCTGACATCATCGGAGATGCACGCGAAGGTCGAAGGGCTCGGGGATATGCCACGTGGGCTTGGAGATCTGAACGACGTAACTACTCTACACCTTGTCACCCCGGAGAATCCGCACCATGGATTCTCGGCTGCTGACCGCGCCAAGAAAACCAAGCATACCACTCTCGACCCGACCCATAAATAGGTCGGAACGAGAGTGGGGGGCTAATGATGATACTCGTAAGTGGGAATTTCCCAGATCATGACACATGGCAGATGGCGTGTCTCGGGGCTTACAGGACAGGAGCAAACGTGATACTTTAAAGACATTTCCCGGGCCTTCACCTCGAGGAATGACCCGACCTTCGATGGCCTCCCAGAACACTCCTATATTCTCCTTACAAATAACCATCGGCACACCTCCGAGCCCTCCTATGCGCTGAGCTTTCTCAGCCTCCCAGCTCGCCTCCGAGTTATTACAGAACCGAGCTTCTTCGGCCTCCCGCTCGTCTCCGAGCTAAGCCTTCCCGGTTTTCCCGAGCAACCGAGAACGCAGAGCCCAAGCGCCTCTGCCACGGCTCCGCGTATCTCGCCAGAAGCGAGATATCCGCCACCCAATATCCCGCGTTCCACGCTGGCGTATCCCCCCCATTAACGAGCGTATCTCGTCATTAATGGAAGAATCCCGTCATTCACGAAGGCGTAACGTTGTGGACGTAACTGACAGCGAATATCTCGCGTCGGCTCGCTCCATGCGACCACTATAAAAACTTCTTTCCCAAACGACTCAAGTAATGCAATTTTAATCCACTAAACCGCTACTCTACTCAAATTGCTCGGCTAACTTGATCGTCAGAGAATCCTACGATGGTCACCCACCCCGGGATTTCTTTTGCAAATAGCTCGGCTTCCACCTCAAAACCAACCCATTAAGATCCACACGCACAAGGAGACAACCTTCAACCAAATCTCAACCGTTCAACAACGCTCGCGACAGATCGACGGAGGACAACATCTGAAGGATCACAGCCTCCATCAGATAGTGGCGCCAATAATCTCACTGCCGAGCTTAGATAGCTCTAACCTGTCAAATCAGCTGTTACCACTTACCATGATTTCCTTTGAGACCACATCCTCTTCATGCATGTCTGCATAAAATGAGAAAAAAGGGTTATGGAGCTGCATTTGTAAAGTTCATCTGCCACAATGACCATCGAAAGAGTAGTCCACTTGTACAGCTAAACTCGAACAATTAATTACATCCACACTATGCTGGAGTACCAGCAGCAAATCGTATCACCATTTTTGTATGGTTAAGAGATCCATGGACCATATTACAAAACATCAGATTTAATCCCATCAAAATTTTCAATCTAATTGGAGAAATAATTAAAACAATTTTTCATAAATAAGCTTCGCTTCGAGTAAATATTTGATAATAAATATTTTAGGAGGCCGAAGTTTTTTGGCAGCTTCCAGCCTCTTCCCAAAACCTACTCCCTTTACTTCTCTGGTTTCATCTTACCAGTGAATTATGGGTTATTTAAATAATTAAAGTTTATACAAGTCAAAAACATGAATATAGGTCCTCAAGGATGATGGGCAATTTTTCCTCACAGTATCAGGATCTACAGGGGTCATCAATATGAACAAACTTCACTTCAATATATAGGTCTCTTTTATACCTATTGAGACAATGATATACGTTTCAAATGACAAATCTGCTAGTTATATGCTTAATATCTTGATATCTTATTCTTTCATTACATAGCATAGCAATCAAGTACACAACTGATGCATTAAAATTTATGGATAGATCTCTAGGAAATGAATCTTATAAAATTTATCGTGTGCTCCCTAGCATGCGTGTTACAACAATGGGATAGTGAAATGTTAAGGATGGTTCACTATGATTTACTACAAAGTGATGATCATAGCCCTAGAAGACTCCTACAATGAACAAGAAACAATGGGCTAGGATATCTCCCAAAGCACTGCTGTACCCCAATGTAAAGTAAGTAAAAAGTAAATACAAGAGAGTATAATCAACTCTAGCTATATGAAAATGTGCGTTCAAGGATAAAAGTGCTATGCATAAGTGCAAAGTTAATATGTCTGTGTTCCACAAGAATAAAAACTGGATCAGAGCCACCCAAAAGTTCTAGAGCAAAGAGATAATTCTTTCAAGTTAATATGTTTGTGGATTCAACACCTCAGCTTGATGGACACAGAATTTACCTGTAATCAAGTGCTTAGGTCATATCACTGCCTACCCTGCAACAGCCCCGCGCTAATTTGACTGAGGGATAAACCATACAACACAGCGGAGTTGAAGCATCCAGATGCTTTGCTTGCAGAGTGCAGGCTACTGACCAAGAATGGGCGATAAGAGAGAAGTACAAGGCTAAAGAAACTCAAAGAAGCAAGAGACGAAATCACAACACTAGAAAGCTACCGAAACAGGGTTTTGTTGCATATAACCCCTATTTTCACATTCTTCAATACTTGCAAAAAGTTAGAAAACTATTCTGAACCGCAAAGAGATCAATATTAATTATATCAAGTTAATCAAGGACAATTTACTGAGCCATAAAAAATCTACCAAAAGTCAGTTGAAAGTAAATTTTCAATTCATTACAAATGTCAATCCTTTAAAAATGCCAAGCATTGTTGGCAACCTAAAGCTTTCCACCACCTCTTTCTGACCTATCATCATTGAGTATACGGTTTATTGCCACAGGTTAAAATTTAAAGATGCTGGAAGCATCTAAATTTAAATTCCTAGACTCCGACTCCGTTCTTAATGTTTTAAGTTGTATGCTATACTTATCAAGTAATAAGAAATATGTTTATCTTCAATATTTGAGTTTATCTACATCAATCCCTAACCCGTCCCTGCAATAAGTGAATGAAATGTAAATATAAACCCCAATTCCAATTTAATATTTTCAAGTTCGATGGTTAATGTCATATCTGTTACACATATTTCAAAGATAAATTATGCAAGTGCAATGCTTAATACCGCATCACATAGAAAGCATGCAACATAGAAAATTTTGTTTATCGGTATTGATGATGCTCGGTAGTGTGAACTCCCCAGATCATAACATGTGGCAGATGACGTGTCCCAAAACTTACGAGAAAGGAACAAGAACGGTACATTGGAAGCATATCCCGGGCCTTCGACCCGAGGATGTTCTCGACCTTTGATGACCTTCCAGACCACTCCTATGCTCGTCTTACAAACAACCATTGGCTCGCCTCCGAGCCTTCCCGCACGCTGAGCTTCCTCAGCCCTCCTAGCTCGCCTCCGAGCTATCACAGAACCAAGCTTGCTCGGCCTCCCGCTCGCCTCCGGGCCTCCCGTCGAGCTCAACTTCCTCGGTATCACCGACCGACCCACAGCACAGATCACAGGCGTCTCCGCCATGACTCCGCGAATCTCGCCAGACACGGGATATCCGCCACCTATGATCCCGCATTCCACGCCATCGCGTTCCCCCCGTTAACGAGCGTATCTCGTTATTAATGGGGATCCCGCCTTTCACGCAGGCGTAACGCCAAGGGCATAACGGCCGGCGTGAATCGCATGCCCGCCAGCCTATGACAGCCACTATATAAATCCCTCTCTCAGACGACTCAAGTAAGGCAATTTTATCCAACAGGCCGCTACTCTGCCAAAACACCTCGATTAAGTTGATCGTCGGAGGGTCCACCGTAGTACAACCATCCCGGAACTTTCTTGCAGGTAGCTCTGCTTCATTCCAAATCAAGCCCACTGAGATCCACACGCTTCAAGAGAAAACCTTCAAACCCAATCTCAGACATCCATCAACGCTCGCTACAGAACAACGGAAGATAATATCTGAAGGAGATCCAGACCTCCATCAGTTGGTGCTGTCTGTGGAAAAGAAAAATTCCGCTCAACGAAACTTGATCTTCCGATCTCGAACTCATGGTGAGTGATCATCACGACGATCCAAGCTCCAGCCGCCGTCCTCCCACAACGGAGACTCGGGTGGATCCCCTCCTCCCCCGAACGCCATTCACGTCCTATCTGCGTGGATAGATCGGCTCGCGTCCGTCGTGAATGCGCTTGTCCGTGTCCAAACGGCAGGACAAGCTCCCTAAGTCGCCGCTCCCTCACCTCGGGAGCGACACATAAGGAGAGAAGACACTGTCCGCACCGACGCATCCGAGCACCGCCACGCTATTTCCGGCGGCAACAGATCCCCGTGGAGACCAATTCGCTGACCCGGTGGGCACCTCACAGCTCGACGCCGCGGTCTTATGAAAGAGCGCCCCGTCCTGAGGCCCATCGCGCTCCTGTCCCTTCCGAGAAGGTGTCGGTCAGCTCGCCTACTCCCAGGCATGGCCGGCGCCCTCTCCCTCGACAGGTTCGCACGGACGGGACTCACCACGGCAACTCGAGGATGACTTCGCCAGGGTCCCTGAAGAATCTCATAGAACGGACCCGGAACCGCGGCCAGGCGTAGGTCGCCAGCAGCAGGGGCCATAAGTCCGAATATGATGAATCCTCAGGATACCATGACCGTCTCGATGCCCTCGAAAAGAAGATCGATGGTATACATCGGGAGAGTCGCCCATCAAGCGACGGAGCTAAATATGCCGCCGACTCTCTTACGAAGCCCTTCACCTAAGAGCTGCTCGCTGTCCACGTCTCCTCTAAGAACAAGCCCCCAAAGGTCTTCCTCTTCGACGGGAAGTCCCGCCCGAAAGACCATTTGGACACGTTCACAGCAGGGATGAGTTTCCAGGACAATTCCGACGCCGCGCAATGCCGTGCTTTCCCCTCCACTCTAATCCGCTCTGGACGAGACTGGTTCCGAGAACTCACGCCATGCTCAATCTGTACCTTCGATGAGCTGGCCATCCAGTTCCTCAGCTATTTCATCAGGAACAGACGGCAAAAGCGGACCGTCGATCATCTTTTCACTATAAAGAGCGGGGACAAGGAATCCTTCAAAGGATACGTCTCCTGCTTCTACAACGCCCTCCTTGAGGTCCCAGAGCACCAGGACGAGACGGTCATCACTGCCCTTAGGTCGGGTCTTAGGCATAAGGAGTGGCTCCGCTCCTTTGCATTAGCGCAACCTAAGACTATGGAAGAGGTAAAAGCCTGGACCGAGCGAGAGATCCAGCCCGAGTCCGAGGTGAACGCGAATCTGCCTCGGACGGACCAGACCGATCAGAAGAAGATGGCAAGAGAGGATAAAAAGAAGGTTGAACGGCCAAAGTCCTACTCCCCCAAACTTCCAGGAATATACCCCGCTCAACATCTCCCAGACAGAGCTGTTGGAGGAGGCAAAGGACGAGAGATTCTTCAAATTCCCCCCGGTCAACCATAAGGCGGCCAAACGGACACGAGACCCCTATTGCACTTTCCACAGGTCGCAGAGACACCCCACCGAGAACTACAAACAGCTTCGAGACTACATCAAGGAGTTGATCCGTTCAGGACACCTGGCAAGATACTTGCGGGATAAGCGACAAGACGACCGAGAGTAAGAGCACCATCCCCTCCCGGCGAGTTGACGATCGGCCAAATCATGGTCGTATCAGCGGAGGTGTGCCTAGGGCCAGCCAGACACGGCGCCCTGGGCTAGTCGAAGGGGCTAGCAGCCAACCCAGGAAGAGGTTCAAAGCAGCTGAGCCTATCATCTTTACCGACGAGGACCTCCACGGGATATCCCTACCTCACAACGACCCCCTGGTGATTACAGCACAGGTCCACCGTTACGAAGTGCAAAGAATATTGGTCGACTAGGGAAGCTCGGCAGATATTCTCTTCTACGATTGCTTCCTATGTATGGGGCTTACCCCGTCGGACCTGAGGCCGACGTCCATATCCTGTCGGGGTTCACCAACCACTCCATCCCGGCAGAGGGGATGGTCACCCTCCTCCTTAACATCGGAGAGGCACGTCGCACATGTACCGTGTCTGTGGAGTTCATCGTCGTCAGAATTCCATCGGCCTACAATATCCTTCCGGGACGCCCAACGCTGAATTCCCTCCGGGCCCAGATATCGACCTACCACCTAGCAATTAAGTTTCCCCTCGACCAAGACGGGATAGGTCGGGCCTACGGGAACCAGCAAACCGCGAAAATTTGCTTCACAGCGACATCTATGCCCGAGGAGAGAGACGATGATCTTGAGAGCACGGATGATTTCAGGGGATCTTTGGATACTCGAGACGAGCATAAAGAGATCCGAGGAGTCCCGGTGGAGCCGCTGACAGAGGTCCCACTCGTCGATAGGAACAATGAACGAACCGTCCAAATCGGGTCAATATTAACGGGGGCTCGGCGCGACGACCTGGTCCGCTTCCTCCAAGGAAACTCAGACGTGTTCGCCTGAGCGCCCGCCGACATGCCCAGGATCGACCCCAAAATAATATCACATAAACTCGGGGTCGACCCGGCGGTCCGACCCGTCAGGCAGAAGAAACGAAAATTCATCCCGATCAAGCAAAGAGCGATCGAGGACGAGGTTGACAGGCTGCTCGCAGCCAACTTCATTCGGAACGTGGCTTACTCGGAGTGGTTGGCGAATGTCGTCAAAGTTAAAAAGGCAAGTGGGAAGTGGCGCATGTGCATCGACTTCACCGATCTCAACAAGGCATGCCCGAAAAACAAGCCTGCCCGAAAAACAACTATCCCCTCACTCGGATAGATCAGCTCGTCGACAGTTCGGCAGGCCATGAGCTACTCATCTTTATGGACGCCTTCTCCGGCTACAACCAGATCTGTATGAATCCGGCAGACGAAGAGCTCGCCGCATTCATAACGGACCGTGGGGTATACTGCTATAAAGTGATGCCCTTCAGCCTCAAAAACGTCGGGCTACGTACCAACGCTAGGTCAATAGGATGTTTAAGCCTCTGAACGGTAAGAACATGGAGGTTTACGTTGTAACAACCTTAATTTTTCTATACACTTTTCTATACATTTTTTTTTCAAAATCCATAAAGGAGTATTTTAACCTGAGCACAATATATAAGTAATTATTTTGTTTTTTTAAATAACTCTATTTTAGTGTACATAAAATTATTTTATAAATTAAAGTATACTTGGGGTATTTAATTTTGTTGTTACCACTTTAACTAATTATTCCACACCATAATTACAAGAAGGGGCTTGTAGCTCATTGGTAACACCTTGCACTACTGAACCAAGCCACCAGAGTTCAAATCCCCTGCCCCATATTATTTTTATATTGTTTTTGTTTTAAATTCCATGGAAGCCCAACTGTCCAACAGCCTAACTCCAGAAAACCCCACTATCCATAAAAAGTAAGATGTTCTAGTGGCTACCCCCGGCGACTCCCCAGCTTTCGGCACCCCGACTCGGCCCGACTCGGGCCGGCGCCGCCGGCCGAACATGGCCGGTCGGCCTAGTCACCAACAGAGAAAAGTTGGCTTTTCATCTTCTGACCTCCCCTGCATACTCTAAATTCTGTAATAATTTTCATAGAGCACATTAATTCTCATTCAATCCATTTTTAATACATTTTTCCTATTTTTTTTACAATTTTTTTTACAATTTTTTTATTAAAAACCTTTCACCTACCCTATCCTAGCCTACCCTATAAATACACCCCCTACCCTCTACCCTCTCATCCCAAAACCTTAGGCTCACTCTCTCAAAACTTTCCAAGAAGTGTGTATGTTGAAAACAAGTTCGCGGCGAAGCTCCGACGAAATTCCGGCGGGAATTCCGGCGACGTTTTTAGAAACAACCGGCGACGAAGCAACGCTTCGGCAACTCCTTTAGTTTCCCTACACTCCTTAGTATAGATCGAAACCCGTAAGTCCCATTCTATCCCCCTTTCCATTTCTCTAAAATACGAAATTACGAAACCCGGCGGAATCGGAACAAATCCGATTTCCGACTCGGCCTTCTATAAAATTTCACTTCTAATCAATTCAATCATGCTTAAACATCTTATTGTTGACTATTAAACATTCAACGAATAATTTGAATAAGTTTTCTCACATGAAATGATAACCTTTCCAATCTATCGTATTTTTCACTTTAATACCATCATGTTTCGATTTCACATTTAACCCTTAAACTTTGCTATACATTTAAAGTAGAGCACGAGGTAATGATCTACCTCCACACACACGCAAATACAACCCTAAACGATATCATCAAAACTTAGAATACGATAAAAACAATACTTTCATTTAAATACCATTTTCTTAATAAAATCAATTCTAAAAGTTTAGCTTTGATACACTTTTAAATAAATACCTCTTATTAGAAAAACACGATAAGTTGTGGATATCGATCGTTTATCTAAACCTGACTTTGGGGTGTCTAGGCTAGGCAAGTGAGCAAAGGTAAGTTTAAAAGGCCCGTCTCACGATTCGTGAGTGGATCCCTCCTTCCTCACTTGTACTTACCTGGCCACAATTGGCGGTGAAGAGGCGATTTGAGGCTTCTAATGACTTGTCGTTTAGACCATTTAGAAATAGGCTAGTTGGCTTAGGAAACCCTAGAATCTAAAATACGGAAAAATTACACTTTGTGAATAAACACCTTTTTTCTTTATAAAACTGTTTTCTAAAGGATTAGTATTTTACAATCTTTGCAAAGCGCCGCTACAACCCATTTTTGGGGAACCCGTTCGGGATTGTGCGGTTTATCGCGCACCCTCGGGCTAGTAGTGCGAGATTCAGACCTCCGCAAGGAGCATTCGGTCTCGAAAGATTTAAAATACGACATCTTAGGAAAATGAGATTTTTGGAATATAAAATATTTATTAAAATTATTTTTGTATAAACATATGTATATTTATCATTTAAATATCTATTTTATTATAATATAAATTTTCCACATTTTCCTAAAAAATCACAATAATAAATTTTACACTAAAATACCATGAACTTCAAATAATCAATATTACAGATAAATACCCTTATTTATAAAACTAGGATATTTTCACTAGAAATGTCACAACATAAAATCCACCCTAATTACAACTCTAAAGACGAACAATAAATACTTGAGGTGTATTTTGAAAAGTATATAAAAGTATTTTTACATAAAACCCTCTCAAGTTTTATAAATTACCCTAAGGACCCTAGCAATTATAAGACTTCGATTCACATTCCTAATTGTCTGACTCAGGTTTGAGTCTGATTAACCTGACTTGAATATGATTCAAGTCAATCTATAATCTACAAGTTTCCAATTCAAAATGAACACATGAATCCATGAATACAATTATCAATTTATATAACTTGACTGAACCGAACCATGGATATATTCCTTTTACATGATTCACAGTATTTCATTTACATGACTCTACGGTTATAACCGTTTCCTGATATCATGGTTTCGGTCAGTCAGCCAATCAATCATCAATCAATACAATTTTACAAGATAACAATATAAACAAGACATCGCGGGGTTTAAGGGGTAGATTGGTACGGAAGGTGTTAAAGGTGGAACGAGGTGGTCAGATTTAATACACCTAACATGAATCCAGTTGTTGTTGTACCGTGGCATAAACGGTTCCTTGTACTATACGTGCCCCTAGTCTCTGGCATATAGAGACTCCCCTCGTATACACTGGTATCCTTCTGTACCAAGCTACAAACAACAGCGTTAATACGACATTACTACAGGATAATATAACTTTAAAATATATCTTCTTATTCTGTCTCCTCTTACCTTTGGGACTTACCGAGCGACCTGTTCGCTGACGACATTCTGTTTCTTTCTTCTTTGAATGTCGTCAGGTGATTTGGACCCGGCGGAGATCGAGCCATCTCAAGAAGACTTGGAGCAGTTTGCCGAATACCCTGCACTTTAGTTTCATTGTACACTTTTCCTTTCTGTACTTTTCATTTCATGTTATGCCACTGTTTAGGCATCTTTTTATTTCAGTTGTATTTTCTTTCATGTATTGTACAAAGAATGTTAATAAATAAAAGTTGATGTTCTTTTTATTTATTGTCTCTTGTGTATTTATTTATATTGCTTAGATACGCTTAGCGTATGTACTTCTGAGTATATACGTAGCGGACCTCGTCGCGTCCCTTTCGCCGTACACTGGGAAGCGGGGCGTAACATACGTCGACGACATGCTCATCAAATCGACCTCGTCAGATCAGCACGCCAAAGATCTGAACGAGGCTTTTGACGTCCTCCGTAAATATAAGATGAAACTGAACCCCGCCAAGTGCGCGTTCGGGATCACTAGTGGAAAATTCCTCGGGTTCATGGTCACCCACCGAGGGATCGAGACTAACCTGTAGAAGATCAGCGTCATCCTCAACATGGCAGCGCCCAAGACCAACGTCGAAATCATGCGACTCACAGGGAGGGTAGCAGCTCTGAGTCGTTTCATGTCAAGATCCGGGGAAAAGTGTCTCCCATTCTTCAAAGCTCTAAGAAAGATCCCAAGGTTCGAATGGTCGGAAGAGTGTCAGATCGTCTTCGAGCAATTGAAAGTGCACTTGGCGACTCCCCCACTACTCACCCAGCTAGTTGAAGGAGATGAGCTATCGCTGTATCTGGCGGTGTCCGATCAATCTGCAGGTTCGGTGCTCGTCCGATAAGTCGAGGGAATCCAAAAGCCGGTCTACTATGTAAGCCACATCTTCAAGGACGTGGAAACAAGGTACCCGGACATAGAGAAGATTGTCTTGGCACTCATCGTGGCCTCGAGAAAACTACGGCACTATTTCCAGGCGCACACAATTCTCGTCCTCACCGAACGCCCTTTAAGGGCTATTCTCGCCTCCCCCAAGTCTTCTGGTCGTTTGGAGAAATGGAGGAGGGAGTTGTTCCAATTCGATATCAAATGCCGCCCGAGGCAAGCTATCAAGGGACAAGTCCTGACCGATTTTATCGTCGAATGCACTATCCCAAACAAGGAGCCAGTGCCTGTGCAGGTCCCCGGATCTCAACCCTCGATCGATGAGAGGCTCGACTCCGTCCCCGATTGGATCCTTTACGTCGACGGGTCATCAACTGAGGAAGGTTGTGGTGTCAGCCTCATCATTCGGGGTCCGAATGAGGCAAAGATGGAGTATTCTTTGAAGCTCGGGTTCAAAGCCTCAAACAACGCAGTGAAGTATGAGGCCCTGCTCGCTGGACTGCGGATCGCCTCTAGAGTGGGGCTGAAGACGATCCGAATCCGTAGCGACTTCTCTCTTATCTTCGACCAAGTGACCGGCCGTTTCGAAGCACGGGAGCCCCTGATAATGAAGTACTTAGCCGAGGTAAGAAAGCTGCCAAAGGACTTCGACGATGTTCAAGTGGAGCAGATCCCCCGACACCTAAATGCCCAGGCCGACGCCCTAAGCAAGCTAGCTTCCTCCTACACGGCCAACAACAAGAGTAATATTCTCTTCGAGGTCTTGCCACGGCCCAGTGATTGTTAGGGATTCTGCGTGTTCAAGTTTAAGTTAATTACCGCAATCAAGACGGTTTCGCTTGTAGCTAGCCGGTTGAGTACGGGTCGTCCGCAGGGAGATGGGAGTCTTTTTCTATGTGTTTTAACGAGTTAAGTCCGGAAGTCCAGATTTTGTTTGTGATTATCTAAGTGTTAAAGTGATATGTAAAGAGAGCTTGTTATGGTTAGGATTAGGTTAGTTTGAGTTAGGAGTCTCCCACATCTTTCGTTGCCCCTCTTAATATCGGTGTTACGGTAATCGGCAACAACGGGGATTAGCACGACTAGGAAGGAACTTGCGAGTATAAGCTAGGCTTTCCAACGCATAAGTTCTTCCTTTTGGTGCTTGTCCGTCCGTTCTTGGCTCTTAGCCATAACCTCCGGTTAATTCAACCACAACCGGTCTCACTACGGAATCACCGCTATCATGTAGGATAGGGTGTCGTAAGGAGCGGATTGTGGTTCAATTAACGGGAGTCGAATTAAGTTGTTGGGCAAGGAAAGAGTGAGAGAGATTTCCTTCTCTCAAACTTCCCTTATCCTACCCTAACAAGTATGAAACTACTCACACATCATCATGAAAAGAAAACAAAACAAAAGAGGAAGATAGAAAGAAAGAGATAGAAGATAACAACTAGCTATTTGCGACCTCACCTTGGCGAGGATCAAGCGTAAACATCATGGTTGTTTTTAATGATAAAGAAAAAGGGAGAAGAAAGAAACAACAAGAAAAATAACAACTAGTTAACAAATTAAAATTACAACAATTAACAAGATAATAAGACAAGCAAAATAATAAACGGTTCTTCTTTATTCATCATTCTTCACTCACAAGCTCACTACAAGTTTTAATGGAGAAGAGATGAGAAGAGGAAGAAGAAACACACTAAACCTAGAAAATAAAATACAAGATTATCGACCCTTTCCTTCTCAAAGTTCTGGGCTATTTATAGGCTGGAGAATGGAAATCTAGGGCAACCACCAGAACACATATGAAAAGACCCAAATACCCCCCAAAGCCCATGCTCTGACTCCACAGAGTGGCCGCGGATCCGCGGCCTAAGCCTCCCTATGCCGCGGATCCGCCGCACTCTGGTGGAGTTAGGGCATAGGATTTTTGGTGCTTCCCTGGTTTGCTGTGTACTTTATTCTGGCATATGTATTTTCTCAAATTGTCTTCACGATTTTTCCAGAATTTCTGTTGAGGGAAAGGTGGACTTTTTGTGGATGTTTTTGTCATGATTGCCTCG
Source organism: Agapanthus africanus (assembly GCA_030015575.1). Taxonomy (NCBI): domain Eukaryota; kingdom Viridiplantae; phylum Streptophyta; class Magnoliopsida; order Asparagales; family Amaryllidaceae; genus Agapanthus; species Agapanthus africanus. The sequence goes on from CM057339.1 coordinate 727,912,639, forward strand.
AGCTCCGCGTAGATTTCTTGGATCTTGTGCTGCCATTGATTCTTGTGCATGAAAACGACATTGATTTGACATTTTGTCTCTTAAACTGGTATCTGGCAACATACGGATGAAGAGCGGAGACCGTGTTTTCTCAGTGGTTGGCAGGAACCCGGGTTTTGTCGTGTTTTTCCATGAATGCCACCGTTTAGAGCTGAGAACTTGTATCCTGTAATTGACTAGCAAACACGGCTCAAGAGTATCTACCGATATGCAATGTGACAAAAATTGGGCGGTATGAAAATGCAAAAATCTGATATGAACAAATACCCCCAAACTTATCATTTGCTCGTCCCGAGCAAAGCCAATTTATTCACAAAAAATTTCCTAACCTCACTTTCGCGGGGAACGCGATTGCACTGAGCATGTGCAACAAGCCGTTAAACCTCTAGGTGTCCCTAGTAGGAGGAGTGTTGTCTCCTGAGGGTTTTCAGCGGATACTACCCACAAAATCCGGTCAAGTTGGTTTTGTAAAATAACTAAGATTCAAACCCTAAAGTTTTGTTTCAGAAAATAACAATTCTATAATCCTAAGTCTAGACTATCGAACCTTTATTTTTCACACCTCGCTTCTTATTTAACTACAGATTTTATATGTCTTTACGTGCAGTGCAAATAGTGTCGTTAAGTTCCCGAAAGGTCGAATAAAGTCATCATGTCGCACAATAAAGCCCAGATAACAATTTTAAAAGGATCACATAAGTTTTATAAAGAGTTAAGAATTTTTCAAGTTTCGTTTTCCAGTAAGGTTTCAACTTCAGAATTTCAATCTTCCCTAACAGGAAACTAGGTCTTATTTTTCACTCCACCTTTTTTCTTGTTTTCATTTCATACACACCTCTGTGAACGTGCAATAGTCTTTATCATAGAATAAAACCTTCATATCTCCGCTAAAATTTTTTATAAAAGCCTGTCTTTTATCAAGATTATTCTCACACAAAGAACCGTTAGGAATTTTAACTCGGAGAGAACACTTGCTTGACTTTGTTTTAATCTGGACTTTCTAGGCTTCTTAGCGAGCTTTGGGCCAATGCACCCAAACCAGTTGATTTTAGGGCATTAGGTGTAGAAACACCCCAGCGGACTTAATTACTCAAGTTACCTAGGTCCAAAAACAAAAGACAGTTTGGCGTGAAAATCAGATGATTTAATACGAACGGAGATATAACTGGTAGTTCAATTATTTTTTTGGATAAAAGACGTGTTTAGTAGGTACGGTGTGTAATCATTCCAATCAAGTTTCAGATGGGTTATTTTTCAGAGTTAGTTCCAATTACGGCATCAATAACATTCCTTCATATTCGCTTTACTTCATAAACTATTCTTGACATTACTTATTTCAGAACAAACCTATTTGATCCTCAGAAAATAATTTATCTGTTTAAAAGTTTTTCAACATAAAAGACTTGTCATCTAATTCCCAAAAACTCACGACACATCTAGTGTGATGTAAAGACGTATATCAGCTATAGTTAACTTCAAAGGAGAGTTATCTTTCAGGTTTTCAAAATCTAAACATAAGATTTAGTTATTCTTATTTTATCAAACAAACCCGTCGAAATGTTGAATCAGAGTCCTCCCACTAGCTAACTTGACAGAAAAGTTTTTATGTTTTTAGAAAATTTTCAGATTTTTATGGATTTTATGGATTTTTAATATGCAGATGCAAAATATACATATGAATGCGAAGATAAGAAATGCGTACCGAGCGTACCCCCAAACTTAAACTGGACATTGTCCTCACTGTCATTGCATGAAGAGATCATTTAAAGGTTCAAAAATGTCGGTTAGCGATACACAATTTTTTTTTTGGTTTTTTGTTTTTAAAGAAAAGAAAAAGAAAAAGAATATACACAAATATCTACAAAATGGTTTATACATACCCCCAAACTTATTTGGAACAGTGTCCACTGTTCTTGGTTGGATAACCGAAGTTTGGAGGTAGGCAGAGGAAGATCATACAAGGTAAACCGGCTCCTGTAAGAACAGGAGCTCCTCTGTTGGTTCGGCGCTAAGGTACGGTTTGCATCGGTGTCCGTTTACTTTGAAAAGTGAACCGTCCTTTGGATTTTCCAAATCCACAACGCCCTGCGGATACACATTCCGCACAAAATACGGCCCTTTCCAGCGAGATCTGAGCTTTCCAGGATGGAAGTGAAGTCGGGTGTCGTAAAGCAATACCTGCTGACCAGGTACGAAGATTTTGCGCAAAAGGTGTTTATCGTGAAACACCTTCGTTCGGTTCTTAACAACAACCGCGTTATCGTAAGCCTCATCCCTAAGCTCGTTTAGTTCGTTCAACTGCAGCTTCCGATGGCTGCCCGCATCCTCGAGAGACAGATTCAGCTCCTTTATCGCCCAAAATGCGCGATGCTTTATTTCGACAGGAAGGTGGCAGGCTTTTCCGTACACAAGCCGATAGGGAGACATGCCAAGGTCGGTCTTATAAGCGGTTCGAAATGCCCAAAGGGCATCAGTGAGTTTCAGCGACCAATCCTTACGGTTCTTGAAAACCGTCTTCTCCAGTATCTGCTTGATTTGCCGATTTGAAACTTCGGCCTGCCCACAGGTTTGGGGATGGTAGGGCGTAGAAAGCTTATGATTAATGGAATATTTCCGCATCAAGGCCTCGAAAGTCTTGTTGCAGAAATGACTTCCATTGTCGCTAATGATCGCTCGGGGGTGCCCAAAACGAGAGAAAATGTTTTCTTTAAGGAACCTAAGGACAATCTTGTTGTCGTTAGTTCAGCTGGGCACAGCCTTGAACCATTTAGAGACGTAATCAACAGCGAGAAGGATGTACAAGTTCCCGAAAGAGCTGGGAAATGGCCCCATGAAATCTATCCCCCAAACATCGAAAATCTCCACAACCAAGATCGGTTGGAGCGGCATCTCGTTCCTCCGGGATATCCGGCCCATGTGTTGGCACCGGGAGCAAGTCTTGCAATAGTCATGAGCGTCTTTGAAGAGTTGTGGCCAGTAGAAACCACATTGCAAGATCTTCTCAGCTGTCTTTCTGGGCCCAAAGTGCCCGCCACACGCTTGATCGTGGCAAAATGACAGCACACTCTTGAATTCCTCGTCAGGGACACACCGACGAATAATCTGGTCGGGACAGTACTTGAACAAATAGGGTTCGTCCCAGTAAAAGTGTTTTACTTGGGATAAGAAGCGAAGTCTGTCCTGACTTGACCATTCGGTTGGTAGTAATCCAGTGGCCAAATAGTACACAATATCTGCGAACCAGGGTTCGCAAGATACTGTCAAGAGTTGTTCATCCGGGAAAACGTCGTTGATCTTGGAAGCGAAGGCGAAGAAGGAAGTCGTGAGAGATGGTCGGCAACTACGTTTTCACATCCTCGTTTGTCCTTAATGACAAGGTCAAACTCTTGAAGCAAGAGGATCCAACGTATTAACCGAGATTTTGCATCTTTCTTCGCAAAAAGATGGCGCAGAGCAGAATGGTCAGTGTAGACAATGACTGGAGAGCCGATGAGGTAGGGCCTGAACTTTTCTAAAGCAAATTCAACAGCTAAGAATTCCTTCTCAGTTGTTGTATAGTTGAGTTGGGCGTCGTTCAGGGTTCGGCTCGCATAATAGATTACGTGCGGCATCTTGTTGATGTGTTGTCCAAGGACAGCACCAATGGCAAAGTCGGATGCATCACACATAATCTCGAATGGGTGCGTCCAGTCAGGTGAAGAAAGAACGGGAGCAGAAGTGAGTGAGCGTTTCAATGACTCAAATGCAGTCATACAGCTCGAGTTGAAGTCGAATGGCGTGTCCTTGGCCAGCAAAAGAGTCAAGGGCCTAGCAATCTTGCTAAAGTCCTTGATGAACCGTCTATACAAACCGGCATGGCCAAGGAAGGCTCGGATATCTCTGAGGCATCGGGGAGGAGGCAGATTGGAAATGACATCAATCTTTGCTTTGTCAACCTCTATGCCATTTTGCGAGATGATATGTCCTAAGACAATACCTTCACGCACCATGAAGTGGCATTTCTCCCAATTCAAAGTGAGATTCTTGTCCTTACATCGGGTAAGGACAGCGTCAAGATGCAGCAAACACTCGTTGAAGGAATCGCCGAAGATAGAGAAGTCATCCATGAAAATCTCCAGAAATTTTTCCACCATGTCTGAGAAGATACACATCATATACCGCTGGAAGGTAGCGGGCGCATTGCATAACCCAAAGGGCATGCGACGATATGCAAACGTGCCGAAAGGACAAGTGAATGTGGTCTTGTCCTGGTCTTTTTCGACGATGGGAATTTGATTATAGCCGGAGTAGCCATCAAGAAAGCAGTAGTACTCGTGTCCGGCCAATCGTTCAAGCATCTGGTCAATGAAAGGTAGCGGAAAGTGGTCTTTCCGCGTTGCGGCGTTGAGTTTTCTGTAATCAATGCAAACTCGCCACCCAGTTTGGGTGCGAGTAGGGATTAACTCGTTCGCCTCGTTGGTTATGACCGTGATGCCCGACTTCTTGGGGACAACATGAATGGGGCTAACCCACTGGCTATCAGAGATAGGGTAAATGATACCACTATCTAGACATTTTACGATCTCCTTCTTCACAGCCTCCTTCATGACTGGATTGAGACGTCTTTGTGGATCCCGGGCTGGTTTGGCCTCATCCATCAGATGAATGTGATGCTCAACAATTAGGGGACTAATCCCCTTGATGTCCGCCATGGACCAGCCAAAAGCTTGCCTGTTGCTGTGCAAGACCGAGAGAAGGGCTTTCTCTTGCTCGGGAGCTAGAGAAGCCGAAATGATGACAGGGAGGGTCTCGTTCTCACCTAAGTAAGCATACTTAAGGTGAGACGGCAAAGGCTTGAGTTCGAGCGTTGGAGGTGAAACGATGGAAGGCAAGATTGGTGCAAAGGTCTCGAACTCAAAGGACTCCAGCAAAGGTTCAAAACGAGTGTAGGCAACCGAGTTGGATGGTTCAGGTAACTCATCCGGAAAGTCGAAGGATTCAAACTCGGGTTGTGTGCGGCTAAGATCATTCGAGAACGTGAAACACTTGTAGTCGTTGTCCTGCGCAGAAACAGCAGCAGGTTCGAAGAGAAACGCACTAGTGGCATCAAGATTATCGTGATCAAACAGAAACTCCTCGAATTCACACTCTTCTGGGGTGATCTCCTGGATCGAGCAGACGTCCAGTATATGAGCATTAGGTTCGGCGGGCTGATTCCCCGGCCTAAAAATGTTGAGTTCAATCGTCATGTTTCCAAAAGAGAGGTTCATCGAACCATTGCGACAATTGATCACAGCATTTGAGGTTGCGAGAAATGGGCGACCGAGTATCACCGGAATTTAATTCCGGGGGTTAGCTACAGGCTGTGTATCCAATACAATGAAGTCAACGGGGAATATGAAGTCCCCGACTCTTATTAACACATCCTCTAGCTCACCCCTAGGATGGGTGATCGATCGGTCGGCCATTTGGAGAGTGCAGTGCGTGGGTTTCAGCTCTCCGACGCCTAATTGCTCGTATACTGAATACGGAAGCAGGTTAACACTGGCACCAAGATCTAATAGTGCGTGGTTGATGTTCTTATCCCCAATGGTAATTGAAATCGTAGGACAGCCAGGGTCCTTCCGTTTTTGTGGTAAAGATTGGGTAAGGGCATCACTCACAGCACTAGCCAAGAAAACTTTCTTGGGTACCTGAGACTTTCTCTTTTTCGTGCACAAGTCCTTTAAGATTTTCGCGTAGGACGGGACTTGTTGGACAGCATCTAAAAGAGGAATATTAATGTTAACCTGCTTAAATAACTCCAGAATCTTCTCCATTTGAGGATTTTGTTTATTAGATCTCAACCGGTTTGGAAATGGAACATTTTTAAAATTGGTTGAGTCTAATGCTGGAGGAGGAGATTGTGGAGTTGGAACGGATCCCAGAACAGGTGTTTTCGTGGAGTGAGAAGTGGATCCATTCAGAGCAGAAGAAGAGGAAGGAGAGCCTTGTGAAGAACGGAGAATAGCCTCAGAAAACGAAGAAGAAGAAGAAGAAGAAGCGGCCGGGGTGTCTTCGTTGATCCGTGTGCCGATGTTGTTTTGCAGCATCCTTCCCGATCTCAATGTGGTCACGGCACTCACATTATGGTTCTGTTGTTCAAGAGCAACATGTGCATTATGTGGGTGACCGGGATTTGGGAGTGGCTGGGACGGGAGCTTCCCCTTTTCTCGCTCGCTTAAGGCCGCGTTCAGCTGTGCAATCTGGGCCTCGATGGTCTTGATGCTTTGCCCGTGTGCGGCAGTGTGTTGCACTAAGGATTGAATGGAAGACTGGATGTTGGCGGTGGATTGAGTCGATTGTTTAACGAACGCCTCCAGACTTCGCTCGAGCGAGGAAACCTTATCATTGTTTGACAGAACAAAGTTGTTTGGTGGAAAAGAATTGTTGGGTGCAAAGTTGTTCGTCTGATTTTGGAAAGGTTGGGGTTGGAAGGGCTGCTGATACTGAGTTTGTTGTTGTGCTTGTTGTTGCGGCGGAGGGGCCCTTTGGAAATTGTTGCCTTGGAATTGATTCTGATTCTGATTCCAGGCGAAATTGGGGTGGTTCCTCCAACTGGGATTGTAGGTGGAAGAGTATGGATCATTCCTCGGTCTTTGCTGAAATGCAGCATTGACCTGATCCTGTCCTTGCGAGGGTGGATTGTAAGGACACTCTTCGGTCAAGTGAGAAGGATCGGAACAACAAGCGCAGATGGTGTAAAGGGGGAGAACAGGGGCAGGAGCAGGAGCAGAAAATTTGCTCTCTATCGCTTCAAGCTTTCTTGTTATTGCAGCCATTTCAGCTTTCATCGCAATAGAGACATCAAGTTGGTGGATTCCTACACTAGACTGACCGGTAGAAGTGGAGGTAGAAGAAGAAGAAGTCGGTCTGGTGCTCTCCCATTATAGCGTTTGCTCCGCAAGGTCGTCAAAGAATTGCCACGCTTCCTCGTCAGATTTGGATAGGAAGTGGTCCTGACAGATGGTTTCCAACAACTGCTTCGTTGCTGGGTTCAGTCCCTCGTATAAGGTTTGGCAAAGTTGCCATTTCTCTATACCGTGGTGAGGACACTGAACAAGAAGGTCTTTGTATCGGTCAAAGCACTTCCAGAAGGGTTCAGAAGGAAGCTGGGAGAATTGGTTGATTTCATTTCGAATCCTTGCGGTCTTATGATTCGGATAGAATTTTTTTAGGAACGCTTTAACAAACTCGTCCCAGCTGGTGATTGAGTGGGAAGCGGTGCTATACAGCCATTTTTCAGCAAGATCGCATAGAGTGAACGGAATGACCCGTAGACGTATAGCATCGTCCGACAGCTGGGTGGTTTTCATCATGGCACAGACGTTTTGAAATTTGTTGATGAAGATATAGGCATCTTCAGATTCAAGCCCATGAAAACGTGGAAGCATGTTGATGAAGTGGGGCTTAATTTCAAAGTTGTCCCCATTGGCCGAAGGAAGAGAAAGGCAGGTGGGAAGTGCAGAACGGGTGGGATAGAAACGATCCTGGAGCGCGATTCGCTGCGGCGCTACAACAGGCGGTGGTGGTGGGATATTAGTCTCCGTAGGAGGTGGAGCCAATCCAGGGGTGGTCAAAGAGATGTTCGGATTAAATCCTGACATCGCGGAAGAAGAGGTTGGTGAAGGTGAAGGTGAAGATGTATGAACAGAATTCCGGTCAACGTCGGAGTTGGCCGGCAAAGGAAGGGGTGAAAGAGGAGTGGACGGAGTATCGACTTCGGAGTCGATCGCGTAGTCGGTAGCGACTAACGTAACGCGGACTAGACGGGCGCTAGTGTCCCGAGTCCAAACGGACATACACTAAACGAGTTTAGTATAGTCTAAGCGGAGAAGGTGAGGGTAAGAAAACGTCAATGGAGAAAGGCGATAGGTGGTGGGTGAAAAATGGATTTGGCGACAAAAGGCAAGTTTTTATAAAAGTTTTTGGTTTTTTTCTTTTTTTTTTGTTTTTAGAAAGAGATTTACAGAAATATGTACGGATATACGGCTTAAGTAATCACAAACAAGATATGCACAATCACACCTAGATCTAGGGTAACCTAGGTCTACTAGACCTGCTCCTGAACTTGATTGTCGAAGTTAAACAGTGTCGAGAAACGGGCTTAAAAATACACTGATCACGAGGCCAGGTAAGTGCAGAGATAAGGAGAGGTTGTCCAACGCTTTCGCGAAGTTCCTTAATTAAATAACCCTTTCTCTTTCGGCGGTTGCGTCTTTAACACTTTCCTAGACACCCCGTAAACAATATACCGTTAAGCGAGGTTCTAAACACGGTTTATCTTCTCCTAATGAGCGCGAAGTCCTTAGGGCTGAAGTCTAGTATTTTTTAATTTACAATGGACAATGCATATGCTTTTGTGATTTTTGGGGTCCTGGGAAGGGTGATGAAATCCCCACCCAATCTGGATTGGTTTCAAGCCCCTTAAGTCCGTATTAAAGAATGCAAAGCGGTAACAAATCAACTGCAAACAATTTTTTATTTGCGGCGCAAAGAATCCTGCACAAGAACAGTTTATTGGAAGGGGGAGAAGAGTTTGCGCAAAGAAGGCTGCAGAAAACACAGTTCAGTGGAGTTCAGAGGAGTGGAAGAGAGAAGAGAGAGTTACCCAGAAAAAATGGTACCCTGAAGCCACTAAATGGCCGCAGTTCCGCGGCCAAACACCACCTTAGGCCGCGGTTCCGCGGCTATGTAGAGGAATTGGGGCTCTGAAAAATTTGGGTGTCCTCTGTTGGGTGTCCTCTGCTTGTCTGGATTTGCTGAATCTTTATTTGCTCACTATAACTGCTCCAGATTTTTCAGTAGACCGTTTGCTTCGTTTTGATCCGTCGCGGTGTAGCCGCGAACTGTGGGTCTATCTTCCCACGTCTTTGGCACTGTACTTGAACTCCGTATTTCTACGTCTTGGCCACTGAACTCGAACTTCGTATTTTCCTGCACACTTGCACAAAAACTAATCAAAAATAACAAGATGATTTTTTTTACAAAGAATATTTTTTTGTTGTTTTTCGGTTATATTCACAAGTTAACCCGAAATTACACAAGGAAATAAACTACCGTCTCCCCGGCAACGGCGCCATTTGATTGTTAGGGATTCTGCGTGTTCAAGTTTAAGTTAATTACCGCAATCAAGACGGTTTCGCTTGTAGCTAGCCGGTTGAGTACGGGTCGTCCGCAGGGAGATGGGAGTCTTTTTCTATGTGTTTTAACGAGTTAAGTCCGGAAGTCCAGATTTTGTTTGTGATTATCTAAGTGTTAAAGTGATATGTAAAGAGAGCTTGTTAGGGTTAGGATTAGGTTAGTTTGAGTTAGGAGTCTCCCACATCTTTCGTTGCCCCTCTTAATATCGGTGTTACGGTAATCGGCAACAATGGGGATTAGCACGACTAGGAAGGAACTTGCGAGTATAAGCTAGGCTTTCCAACGCATAAGTTCTTCCTTTTGGTGCTTGTCCGTCCGTTCTTGGCTCTTAGCCATAACCTCCGGTTAATTCAACCACAACCGGTCTCACTACGGAATCACCGCTATCATGTAGGATAGGGTGCCGTAAGGAGCGGATTGTGGTTCAATTAACTGGAGTCGAATTAAGTTGTTGGGCAAGGAAAGAGTGAGAGAGATTTCCTTCTCTCAAACTTCCCTTATCCTACCCTAACAAGTATGAAACTACTCACACATCATCATGAAAAGAAAACAAAACAAAAGAGGAAGATAGAAAGAAAGAGATAGAAGATAACAACTAGCTATTTGCGACCTCACCTTGGCGAGGATCAAGCGTAAACATCATGGTTGTTTTTAATGATCAAGAAAAAGAGAGAAGAAAGAAACAACAAGAAAAATAACAACAACTAGTTAACAAATTAAAATTACAACAATTAACAAGATAATAAGACAAGCAAAATAATAAACGGTTCTTCTTTATTCATCATTCTTCACTCACAAGCTCACTACAAGTTTTAATGGAGAAGAGATGAGAAGAGGAAGAAGAAACACACTAAACCTAGAAAATAAAATACAAGATTATCGACCCTTTCCTTCTCAAAGTTCTGGGCTATTTATAGGCTGGAGAATGGAAATCTAAGGCAACCACTAGAACACATATGAAAAGACCCAAATACCCCCCCCAAAGCCCATGCTCTGACTCCACAGAGTGGCCGCGGATCCGCGGCCTAAGCCTCCCTATGCCACGGATCCGCCGCACTCTGGTGGAGTTAGGGCATGGGATTTTTGGTGCTTCCCTGGTTTGCTGTGTACTTTATTCTGGCATATGTATTTTCTCAAATTGTCTTCACGATTTTTCCAGAATTTCTGTTGAGGGAAAGGTGGACTTTTTGTGGATGTTTTTGTCATGATTGCCTCGAGCTCCGCGTAGATTTCTTGGATCTTGTGCTGCCATTGAGCCTTGTGCATGAAAACGACATTGATTTGATATTTTGTCTCTTAAACTGGTATCTGGCAACATACGAATGAAGAGCGGAGACCGTGTTTTCTCAGTGGTTGGCAGGAACCCGGGTTTTGTCGTGTTTTTCCATGAATGCCACCGTTTAGAGCCGAGAACCTGTATCCTGTAATTGACTAGCAAACACGGCTCAAGAGTATCTACCGATATGCAATGTGACAAAAATTGGGCGGTATGAAAATGCAAAAATCTGATATGAACACCCAGCGTGGAAGACAGAGCGACATCGCTCCAAATTTACACAGCCCGGGAAGAGGATCAAGATTGGAGGAAGCCTATCGTAGAGTTCCTAAAGGAGGATACGCTCCCCGGAGATCGTGGAGAGGCTCGCCGCCTCCGAGCTAAATCCTGCCATTTCGTCTAGAGCAATGTAAACCTCTACAAAAAATCCTTCACTCAACCCCTGCTTCAGTGCGTCGACCCTCACGAAGCCAACTATGTCCTTCGTGAGGTCCACGAAGGGGTCGACGGAGCACATCAAGGAGCCCGCACCTTAGTCCAAAAGACGTTGCTCCAAGGGTACTACTGGCCGACCATTCATCAGGACGCTCAGAATCTCGTTAGAAAGTGCAAGAGCTACCAACTCCATGGAAGCATACCCCACCTTCCGGCTACCGAGCTGACTACCCTGACCTTTCCATGGCCGTTTTCCCAGTAGGGAATGGACATGATATGGTCCCTACAGGTACGGGCGGGCACAAATACATCCTCGTCGCAGTGGACTACTTTACAAAGTAGGTCGAGGCCATCCACATCAGAAAACCGGACGCTACCATGACCATCAAGTTCCTGCAGAACAACGTAATTGTAGGGTGTTTTTAGTCACCCCATTGAGATGGGAATACGCGCGCGCTCGTCAGGCGTACTATAGATTCCCCCTGCCTAGGGTGGGCCGGGGTTTATTGATTGTGGGGATCCGAATCTCCGGCAGCCGCGGACTAAGCTGTCGTTAATTACCCCTCGCCTTTGGAGCGAGAGAACCTCCGATTGACTGGTTAAACTGGTCATGTGGACTCAATGTGCAGTGTACGTGTGTTTTGTTTTGGAGGAGACTTGGATATATCAGAAGCCACGCAGAGTTTTTACGGGGTCCCGCTACCCGGATAGCGGGCTGGGGGTCAAAGGGGCTAGCAGCCCCCTTGCGGGGTGCGGGGCAGCGCCCCGGCCCAAATTTTTTTGAGAGGGACAGTGTTGGAGAGTATGTGTGTGTCTATATATATATATATATACATGTATACATATATATATAAAGAGGAAGAGCTCCCAAAGGACGCGTGGGGTCAACGCCTCACGTGCCTAGCACGCGAGCGTTGTGCGCTTGAGTGCTAGCGCACCACGTGTCCGACATGTGGGCGTTGTGCGCTTGAGCGCTGTGCGCTTGAGCACCAGCGCACCACGTGTCCGATACGTGGGCGTTGTGCACTTAAGCGCTGTGCGCTTGAGCGTGAGCGCACCACGTGTCCGACACGTGGGCGCTGTGCGCTTGAGCGCTGTGCGCTTGAGCGCTAGCACACCACGTGTCCGACACGTGGGCGCTATGCGCTTGAGCGCTAGCGCACCACGTGTCCGACACGTAGGCGCTGGGCGCTCGGACGCTTGGGCGCCGGCGAGAAAAATGGTCTTTTAGCCCCAGAAATGGGATTTAAACTCCCGAAAGAGAAATTAGAGGGGAGTTAAACTCCTAAGATGTTTTTGGAGAAGCTGAAACGGGCTTCTCCCTTGAGCTCTGGATCTTCCCAAAGTGGGATTTTTAGGAGATGGGTCTCCTTCTTCCTCCTCTTTTGGCTGGATCTTGAAGAACAAGAAGTATGAGATTTTAAAAATCTCTTATTTTTAAGATCTGATGGAGATCTGAGTTCCCTTTGTGGGTTTCATGGTAAAAAACTATTTAGTTTTGGACAAGGAAGAGTAAAACTCTTGATTTAATTCAAAAGGAGAAGAAGCTTTTTAGAACCTTCAGAAAGGGGAAAGAGGCACAAACCCTAGATTTTGGGGGAATGAAAAAGTATCTCCTAGATAATTTCATCATGTTGCCTTATATAGGCTTACATATTTACATATAGCCCCTTAGGCTTTACAAAATGGTATTTTTCCCATCCCATGGCTCATGTGCCATTTCTTTTTGCACATAAACCATGGGCTTTACAAAAATTTGGCTTTATGCCCATTTTGCATACATTCATGCATAAAAAATTACATAAAAATTATTTATTACATGATCTATATTTTGTCATGGAAGAGGCTGGCCGCGGGCTCGACTTGGGCATGGGCCCGCTTGACCTGGGCTTGGGCCCACCTAGCTTGGGGTTGACCTTGACTTTGACTCGGTCAACCGGGGTGCAAATTTTGACCCAAACAAAGTTCCCCCATCAATGAACCCACACCGCACATTTGAGTTGTGTGCACGAAATTGATGGATCTTGAAGTTGGACTTCGAGGTGGAACATCATTCCAGGGGCGGAGCATCCCTCGGGGAGCATGATTCCCGAGGATCGGAGCATCATTCCGAAGATCGGATCATCATTCCGGAGAGCGGAGCATGATTCCAAGGATCAGAACATTATTCCAGGGATCGGAGCATCATTCCGAAGAGCGGAGCATGATTTCAGGGTTCGGAGTATCATTCCGAAGGGCGGAGCATGATTCCAGGGATCGGAGTATTATTCCGGGGATCGGAGCATTATTCCGAAGAGCAGAGCATGATTCCAGGGTTCGGAGTATCCCTCGGGGAGCATGATTCCCGGGGATCGGAGCATCATTCCGATTTGCGGAGCATAATTCCAAGGATCAGAGCATCATTTCGAAGAGAGGAGCATGATTCCAAGGATCTAAGCATCATTCCGAAGGGCGGAGCATGATTCCGGGGATCGGAGCATTATTCCGAAGAGCGGCAGACATTCTGACCGAAGCATAATTTCGATGCAGAGGTTGATTCCCAGGTGAAGCATAATTCCGACAGAGAAAGCAGTTACTCCGAGGCGAAGCATGATTTCGACACGGGGTACATTCTGAGAAGGAGCATGATTCCGGCGCAGAGCTTGTTTGCTGACTTGATTCCGAGACGAAGCATAATTTCGACAGGGAAGGCAGGTACACCGAAGCGAAACATCATTTCGACACGGGGTGCATTCTGAGAAGAAGCATGATTCTGACGCAGAGCTTGCTGGTTGACTTGATTCCGAGGCGGAGTATAATTCCGACGGGGAGGTCGTTGGTTGATTCCGAGCCGAAGCATAATTTCGACAGGGAAGGCAGATACACCGAGGCGAAGCATCATTTCGACATGGGGTGCACATTCTGAGACGAAGCATGATTCCGACACAGAGCTTGCTGGTTGACTTGATTTCGAGGCGGAGCATAATTCCGACGAGGAGGTCGTTGGTTGATTCCGAGCCGAAGCATAATTCCGACAGGGAAGGCAGATATCCCGAGGTGAAGCATGATTTCGACACGGGGTACATTCTGGGACGAAACATGATTCCGCCGCAGAGGTTGTTGGTTTGATTTGATTTGGGTTGACATCAGCATCGTTACACTGGAATATGGTACCAGGAGCGAATCATCATCTGTCATGAGAGGATTTGGGTATTTTGGTTTTTGTTTGGCATCTGCATTGCTGCACTAGAATAATGCCAGGAGCAACCCATCATTTGCCCCGGTAGGATTTGGGAATTGGCTTTTTGGGCGGCATCTGCATTGCTGCACTGGAATTATACCAAGAGAAACTCATCATTTACCCCGAGGGGATTTGGGAATTGGTGGCTTAGGAGACAGGTTTAGATCCCTATCACCTAAGGCTTTTCAATTTTATTTGCCGTAAGGGTCCCATAAAAGCATTTTCTCCCTACGAGTCGAAAGGATCTCGTAGGTGTATTTTCTCCTTAGGAGTCGTGGAGACTCCTAAGTGTGTTGCTCCTTTGTGAGTCGTAAGGATCTCACGCGGGAATTTTCTCCTCACAAAGTCGAGAGGACTTTGCGAGTGCATTTCATCTCTTTTTTACGAGTTTGCGCCTTTCGGGTTTTCACAAACACGCCGGCAGTCCTGCTGTTTTTACTCACGGAGCCCTTTCGAGTTTTCATCCGTGCCTATTTTGCTTTTGGACATACCATTTTTTTTATTATTTATATTTTTTTTCACTGGCGGGACTTTGAATGTGGTCTCGCCGGTAAGACTTAGAAGAGATTGAGATCGTTTTACGCCCGTGGATTGTATACGGTTTTGCAGGATGTAAGATCCAGACCGTAGGGCCGAAAAAATTTTGGGACTTTGTGGGCGTCTGCATCGCTGCATTGGAATATGGTACCAGGAGCGACTCATCATTCGCCGTTGGGGATTTGGATTTTAGCCGGCGTCCGCTGCACTGGAATATGGTACCAGGAGCGACTCATCATTCGCCGCTTGGGGACTGGAGAGCGATGGCTTAGGAGACAGGTTTAGATCCCTATCACCTAAGGCTTTTCAATTTTATGGTCGGTGAGGGTCCCATAAAAGCATTTTCTCCCTATGAGTCGTAAGAATCCCGTAGGTGCATTTTCTCCTTAAGAGTCGTGAGGAATCCCAAGTGTGTTTTTCCTTTGTGAGTCGTAAGGATCCACGAAGGTTAGTTCTCCTCATGTATCGTGAGGACACATGAGTGGGTCTTCCCAATGGAGCATAATTCCGAGGGCGGAGACCAGCCGCGTAACTGGTGATTGCGGTGGGGCATAGGTATGCTGAGAATTATTTGAGCCCGTGGATTGTATACGGTAGTCAATTTGGGGACTGGCCGTAGGGTCGGGGAAATTTTGAAAAATCGGATTTTGGTTGGCGTCTGCATCGCTGCACTGGAATATGGTACCAGGAGCGACTCATCATTCACCATTTTTTTGTTTTGTTTTACCGCGATTGCTCTATCATTTCAGCTTTTCTTATCACGAAGATCGCGATTGCCCTATCATTTTGGCTTTTATTCGCGGTTGCCCCATCATTTCGGCTTTATTTTTCATCTTTATTTTACTCGCTGATTTTTATTGCGAGTTGGCCCATCATTTCGGCTTTTCTTTATTTTTCTTTTATTTACACATTTTTTTTTACATATATATATACTTTTTTTTGCATTCCCAGTTTAACGACTTAGAGGTCGATTATTCCCGGTTTAATGACATGGTGGTCATGCTGGTGTTCCCAGTTTAACGACGTAGTGGTCCTCTTTGCTTACCCCAGCTCCTTGAATTTTGATCTTGGCGGAGCTGTGTTGATGACCGTAGCTCTGTGGCTTTCCGATACATCCGAGGACTGTGAGGTTTTTCCAAGCTTGTATTGGTCCTCTGCCCAATCTTTGAAAACACAGCAGTCTTCAATGGCATGACTCATGATTGAGTGATTCTTCGTGTGTCGTGTTTTGAAATTGTATATAAAGATCACAATCAAAGAATTTTTGTTAACCGCAATCAATAGCGGTGTTGATTGTAGCGCGTTAGTGAATACGGATCGTCCTCAGGGAAAATGCGATCTGTTCGAATTTGATTTAGATGAATTGAAAATTAAAGAGAAAAGAAAAGACAATTCAATTCATGATTTTAAAAGTGAATTTCAAGAATTATCAAAACTAGATCTAAAATCAAGAAAACATTAAAAATCAAGAATCAAGAATTGATGATATCCAATCGAATTAGGTTTCAAGAATTGAAGTGAGGCTCGTAGGAATCGATTGAATCTATAGAAGTGATGAAAACAAGTGATTACGTTTTCTTATCCATTAATGATTTGATACTAGATCGATGACGATCAATCGAGATTTAAGGATCTTTTGAAGGAACTAGGGTTTCTTCATTTCATCCTTTGTCCTTTCGATGAATCTCATTCAAAAGCTAGCCTCTAGCAGATTGAATTACCGATCATTGATCTCTAGTTACGAGCGAAAATATTCAAGAAAGCATCTCGCTCGAAACTAGATTGTCGATGATTCAATTTACAAGAGTTTACAAAACTTATAGGAATTAAGAACCGTTTCAAGATCTAATCATCATCATCTATTGATTCTCTCGACTCCTCCACGAGCGGAGTTTTTACTCAAGTATCATATCAAAGAACACAATCAAGAATTGAGATCTAATCATACTGCTCAAATATATAAGTAAGCAAGATAAAGAAATTTCACCTTTTATTTATCAACAATTTTGTTACAATTCTCTCAAGATCTACAAGATTCGAGGAAAGAAATCGATCGTTGATTTAGCTTCGCATCGTCTCCGTGAGTCGCGGATCGTCTTGGATCACTTGCTCGGTTGAAGATCGGCGTCGCTTCTAAAAGGTTGAAGGCTTCTTTCTTGATTTATACTCAAAGATCTTGAATTTGGCTTTGGTGATTGGATTAGGGTTAGGGTTTGAATGCACAAGTTGTGTCACTCAACTTGTAGGATGTTTGTGACTCAATTTTCAACAACTATTCAACAACTTGAGAGTGAAGCCTTAGGGTCCTTTTTATAGCATCTCCTTTAGCTTCCCTTAGAAGCTTGATTAGGATTAGCTTCCTTTAGAAGCTAGGTTAGGGTTAGTTTCACTTGCAAGCTTGGTAGTTAGGAAGAAGTTTCTAGAATTAGTTAGTTAGAGCTAGCTTATTTGATAAGCTTGGAGGTTAGGGAGAAGCTTCTAGGCTTAGATAGTTAAGTGGCTTGCTTAAGAAGCTTGGAAGTGTTTAGCTTGAACAAAGAGCTTTGCTGTTTGGACAGAAGCTTCTGGAGTTCTCTGGAGTTTGCAGTGGCTGAAATGAGTGTGGACCTTTAATAGAGAAACCTGAGACAAAGAACTGCTGACATCACTTCCTTATGGCCGCGGATCCGCCGCGGGAAGGGGCCTTTGGCCGCGGATCCGCGGCCCATTGTTGTCCTCTGTGCTTGATTTTTCCAGTGATAATTTGTGCTGACTGTAGCTGTATGTTCTGATGTGTGGAATCTTATAATTCTTTCTACTTCACTGCCAGATCTCAAGTCTTGGACTTGGCGTATTTTTATCAGCATTTTTAACAGTTTCGGCTCCTTTCCTGGAATTTCCTGCACAGATTCTCGAGACAAGTGTTGCGCTATACAAAAATGAGGCATGCAATGATAAACGCTCAATTTCCCTCAAAATGTCGGTTTTAAATTATAACACAAGTAATTTGGTATTTTATGGATGTTTTGCTAATATGTGCTATACTTATATCGAACACATATAGATGAGTGCAAATGGTAGGGAAATTGATGTGTTAAAAATGCAATATTTTCGACTGATCAACTCACCACCCTATGGTATGGGCAGTATACGGGATTGCCGGTCATATTCATTTCATGTGGCCTCTTCGGAATAGGCAATTGCAGACCGTTGTTCAAGGCTTCCTCGAATATATTGCGGACATCATCCCTCCTGAAGGAGTACACCTTCTTCTTTCTCTCCATTAGAGTATGTGCCCTTACTGATGCTGGTCCTTGAGGCCGATCAGTCTTTGGTTCGCCCTTTTCAGATAATGGCACATGTCTGGGAGGATTAGGTTCCCGAAAGGTTTCGGTCTCCATTTGTATGAAATCGGCGGTGGTAGCTTGACTGTTTGTTAACACGCCTTTAGACAGTTCTATCTCTCCCGTCTTGTATTGCCTTTCGACCCAATCTTTGAAGACGAAGCAGTCCTCAATAGCATGACCTATCACTCTATGATAGGGGTAGTATTTGGGGTCGTCAGTTATATTCGCTTTCTGCGGTCTTTTTTATTCTGGCAGTTGTAGACCGTTCCTCAGGGCGTCTTTGAATATTTTACGGATTTTGTCCCTTCTGAAGGAATAGACCTTATCCAGCTTTTCTTTCAGTGGAGATTCTCCTCCGGTGTATGTATCGGAGGGACTGGAGGCTGCTCGCGGCCGTTTTTCGCGAAGGCGCTCCGCTCTTAGGTTGAAGGGGGTATTAGTTGGCTGCCCCCGGGTATCAATCCCTGGCTCATGAACCAAAATTTGATTCTGCTGTAATTGCAATCGGGCGACTTGGGTCGCGAGATCTGCCGCAACGTTTGCCAATTGCCGACCTTAGATTGTACCTTGGCTAACTTCTCATCCCTGTCCTGAAGCTGCCTCTGAAGCCATCGGAATAATGCTTGTTCTGTAGTTCCGGTTATGACAACCGGGTCATCCTTATTGTCTGAGCTCAATTCCGCAGGAACCACGGGCTCCTCTGGCTTATCGGCCTGAGCGGGCTCTTCATCATTCAGATCGAGTTGACGTTGGGTAGCGTCCACTGCATCATCACCATGGCTGTGAAGCATGGGAGGGTTCGTTTCTTCATGTCCGACCATGTAGACAGTGTGGACCATGTATCCAGCCGTCTCTTTATCTTCGGCGGGGTAACCTCGTTCTTGGAGCCTCATGAAGCTAAGCCTAGTATGAGCTCTAGCCCTTTTGTTGGCTCTGTATCTGATCCTTTTCTGCCTTAGTTTCTCGATTTTGAGGACTTGGCGGACATCCGTTTTCTGGGAAGCCAACGTGAGTCGATTGATAGGGAGCTTAAAGAAGATACTCGATCGAGCAGTTGTCGAGGGTACCACTGGAGCTTTCCTGAGATGCCCCGCTGCCTTGTTGACGTTGATGGCCTTGCCCCCAGCTGGAGCGATGGAGAGTCGTTCGGAAACAAATTTGCGTTTGGGTTGGGGCGCCCTCAAGACCACCACATTTGGCCTCTTGCCTTTCGGGGCCGGTTTGACTGTTACCGGAGCTTGAGAAGCTGGGATGGCGTTAGCTAACACGAACAGAATAGAGCCGAATAGTAGTAGCAGCTCTTCCCATTGTCGCCCGAGACTGGCCGGGAGGACCGTCCGAGAGTCCTTCTTCATCGTATAGGAGATGGGAGCGGAGTTCATCTTTGGAGACATTGTTGAGAAGTGATTGCTTGAAAACCTGCATGAAAGAGCATTATTTTAGTATAAATATAGATATGTATATCGATTGAGTTCGCATGAACGTTTAACCCGAAATATGGGAGGAGAGATAGGTTCCACCGGGCGTGCCAGAGGCTGTAGGGTGTTTTTCGTCACCCTATTGAGATGGGAATACGCGCGCGCTCGTCAGGCGTGCTACAGATTCCCCCTGCCTAGGGTAGGCGGGGGTTTATTGATTGTCGGGATCCGAATCTCCGGCAGCCGTGGACTAAGCTGCCGTTAATTACTCTTCGCCTTTGGAGCGAGGGAATCTCCGATTGACGAGTTAAACTGGTGATGCAAACTCAATGTGCAGTGTACGTGTGTTTTGTTTTGGAGGGGACTTAGATATATCGGGAGCCACGCAGTGTTTTTACAGGGGTCCCGTTACTCGGATAGCGGGCTGGGGGTCAAGGGGGCGAGCAGCCCTCTTGCGGGGTGCGGGGCAATGCCCCGGCCCAAATTTTTTTGAGAGGGACAGTGTTGTAGAGTATGTGTGTGCGTCTATATATATATACATATATACATATATATATATATATATAAAGGGGAAGAGCGCACAAAGGACGTGTGGGGCCAGCGCCTCACATGCCTAGCATGCGAGCGATGTGCGCTTGAGCGCTGGACGTTGTGCGCTTGAGCGCTGTGCGCTTGAGCGCTAGCGCACCACGTGTCCGACACGTGGGCGTTGGGTGCTTGAGCACTAGGCGCTCGGGCGCCGGCGAGGAAAAGGGGCTTTTAGCCCCAGAAATAGTATTTAAACTCCCGAAAGAGAAATTAGAGGGGAGTTAAACTCCTAAGATGTTTTTGGAGATGCTGAAACGGGCTTCTCCCTTGAGCTCTGGATCTTCCCAAAGTGGGATTTTTAGGAGATGGGTTTCCTTCTTCCTCCTCTTTTGGCTGGATCTTAAAGAACAAGAAGTATGAGATTTTAAAAATCTCTTATTTTTAAGATCTGATGGAGATCTGAGTTCCCCTTTGTGGGTTTCGTGGTAAAAAACTATTTAGTTTTGGAAAAGGAAGAGTAAAACTCTTGATTTAATTCAAAAGGAGAAGAAGGTTTTTAGAACCTTCAGAAAGGGGAAAGAGGCACAAACCCTAGATTTTGGGGGAATGAAAAAGTATCTCCTAGATATTTTCATCATGTTGCCTTATATAGGCTTACATATTTACATATAGCCCCTTGGGCTTTACAAAATGGCATTTTGTCCATCCCATGGCTCATGTGCCATTTCTTTTTGCACATAAACCATGGGCTTTACAAAAATTTGGCTTTGTGCCCATTTTGCACACATTCATGCATAAAAAATTACATAAAAATTATTTATTACATGATCTATATTTTGGTATGGAGGAGGTTGGTCGCGGGCTCGACTTGGGCATAGGCCCGCTTGACCTGGGCTTGGGCCCACCTGGCTTGGGGTTGACCTTGACTTTGACTCGGTCAACCGGGGTGCAAATTTTGACCCCAACAGTAATATTTCGGTTCGGGATCCTGAGGTGTATCATCACCGACCACGGGACGAATTTCGAAAACGAAAGAGTTAAAAGAATCTGCAGCGAATACCATGTACTGATGAAGTTCGCCGCAGTCGCGCACCCCCAGTGCAACGGGCAAGCCGATGTCGCTAACAGGGGCGTCATTCGAGGACTTCGAGCTCGCCTGGAAGGACGACAGGGCAGTTGGGTCGATAAATTACCTAGGGTCTTCTGGGCCTTGCGCACATCAAAGAAGACCCCCACTGGAGAGACCCTCTTCAGTCTCTGTTATGGCACCGAGGCGATGGTCCTAACAGGGTCGAGCACTTCGACGACGAAGCAAACATCTCGGCCTTCCGGACTAATTTGGACGTCTTGCTGCAGAAACGGGACCGGGCACTGATCAAAGCTGCCGCTTATCAACGACAGACTGCCCGCTACTATAACGCTCGGGTCAAGCATCGCGCCTTCAAGACCGGAGATTTGGTCCTGTGGCAGAACGAGTTCGTTGATCAGGGCAAATTGCATAAGTTTTCTCCAAAGTGGGACGGCCCCTTCCTCATCTCCGGAATCTTGCCCGGCAGGGCCTATCGCTTACAAGACGCGGCAGGTCGCAAGTTTCCATGGCCCTACAACGCCAAGAAGCTCAAGTTGTACTTTTGAAAAGTACACCTGCAAGTACATATTTATTCTTTGACAAAGCGATGTAAACTATTTCAAGTCTTTTTCTAAATAAAAAGAAAACTTCTCCTATGTGTTTCCGTCTTCCTCGTTTCAAAGGCCACAGATTTCAATTCGTGAAAAATACTCAAACGCGCTCAGAAGGAAAAACAGGAAACATCAAAACGTCGCAAAAAGGGAGCTTTATTTACTTATAAAAAGGTATTATGGACTTCTCAGCCTTACATAAAAAAAATTATTACAACAGAGGGGGAGCGGGGTCAAGGAAGTACTCCTGGTGATACTCCGAGGAGATCTCCGCCAGCCGAGCCCTGGCCTCTGCAGCCCGCTCCCGCTGATGCTGCACGCGAATCCGGGACGCCACGGAAGGGCCGGGCGCTCCTACAGCCGAGCCGTGTCTCACGGTCTGTCTCTTCTGGAAGCACTCCAAAATGAGAGCCAAGGATCGGTCATGCCTGATCTTCGAGATGAGACCGAGAACGAAGATCGTATGCACCTTGTCGAGTGTCCCGTCCAACAACTCCTCGACAAGGGGGTTGTACAACCCCGGAGACCTCTTCCAAATTTCATATACCAGCAATTGGAGGAGGGTCGACCGGCGAGGAAGGAGACGGCCGATGTGGTCCTCAATGCGCTGGACCACTCCCCGGTACCTCTCCTCAGAGACAGACTGGTCGTATATATAGATGTCATCGGGAGTAACGATCTCTTCAATCGCATAGATACGTCCGACCATCTCGAAAAGCAATGTTGAAAAGTTGGTATCTCCTTCTCTATTTATAGCCTCCACAGAATCCCCAAGAGTCCAAATTTGCGCGCGCATGGGCGCGAATCCAAGGATCCACTCGATTCTTCCAATATTGTACCGCCACGCGGCGGATATCCTGTATTTCTCGGCGAATTGAAATCGAAACGTCGCGGATCTTGGAACGCCTCGCCTCACCTATGCGTTCCTGCCACGTGCCGCCCGCGACTGTCGCTCTTCCCGATATTCACACATCTCGGAAGGTCGGACAGAGCCTCGCAACACCGAGCGGCTACCCTGCTCGGTCCATCCATGGCGGATAGTTCACTACCCACCGACGCCAAGGATCAAAGCCCTCGCGAAGAGGCAACCGAGCAGCTGCCCTGCTCGGTCCATCCTTAGCGGGTAACTTCTTATCCATCTACGCTAAGGATCAAAGCCCTCGCCAAGAGGCAACCGAGCAGCTACCCTGCTCGGTCCATCCATGGCTGGTAGTTCACTACCCACCGACGCCAAGCATCAAAGCCCTTGTCAAGAGGCAACCGAGCAGCTACCCTGCTCGGTCCATCCATGGCTGGCAGTTCACTAACCATGGCTGGTAGTTCACTACCCACCGACGCCAAGGATCAAAGCCCTCGCCAAGAGGCAACCGAGCAGCTGCCCTGCTCGGTCCATCCTTAGCGGGTAACTTCTTATCCATCTACGCTAAGGATTAAAGCCCTCGCCAAGAGGCAACCGAGCAGCTACCCTGCTCGGTCCATCCATGGCTGGTAGTTCACCATCCACCGACGCCAAGGATTAAAGCCCTCGCTAAGAGGCAACCGAGCAGCTGCCCTGCTCGGTCCATCCTTAGCGGGTAACTTCTTACCCATCTACGCTAAGGATCAAAGCCCTGGCCAAGAAGCAACCGAGCATCTTTTCTGCTCGGTCCATCCTTAGCGGGTAACTTCTTACCCATCTACACTAAGGATCAAAGCCCTCGCCAAGAGGTAACCGAGCAGCTGCCATGCTCGGTCCATCCATGACTGGTAGTTACTACCCACCGACGCCAAGGATCGAAGCCCTCGTCTAGAGGCCACCGAGCAGCTTCCCTGCTCGGTCTATCCTCGGTGGGTAACTCCCTACCCATCTGTGCTAAGGGTCAGAAGTCCTCAACCTCGGCAACGCCGACCAATCTTAAGAGCGGTGGTCGCCGGTCCAACTCGACGTATCTTCAACGAGCGATCGCCACCTCGACTTGAGGGCCACAAGGACGCCGATCTTACACCGGCCTTTATACACTTCAAATAATTGGATTTAACTCGACGCGCGATCGCCAGCTAAAGGGCCTGCCGCCGACCTAGCGTTCCTCAGGTAAGCAAAATTAAGACATTACCACGAAATGAAAACATTGCGACACCGATTTCTGCAAAAGGGCTTTATTTACAGCTCGGGAGTCTTTACAAGGCCTTACAAAATCGCCCGAAGGCTTACAAAATTCCAAGACGAAAACAAAAAATATACAAAAAAGAAGGTATGAAGACTCGGGCCTCAGGGCCGGCAAGGACCTCGACGTGCTCCGCAGCCACCTCGGGAGCCGAGGTGCCTGCTTGAGGGTCAGCGCCCACCGCAGGAGCTTCGGCACTGGGAGCAGGGTGACCGCCTTCTCCCTGACGCCCCTACCAGGGGCCTTCCTCCCGGCGACGCTTCCGGTGGCATCCCCTGCACCTCACCCTCGAGGGGGTACTCGATCCGGAGCTTAGCGTCGGGAAACTCCAGCATCAACGCTTTGACGGCGTCGAGGGCGTCATGCCAGACGAGGGCCGAGGCTTCGGCGAGGTCGGCGTAGAATTGATCCGACGTCCTGTAGCTCTCCACAGCCTTCATAGCACGGAGGTCGGCGCACCTCATTGCCTCGTTCATCGCCTCGTTTTCCCTCTTGAGGGTGTCCCGCGTCTTCTTCAGAGTGGCAGCGAGCACCCTGGCCTCCTCCAACTTGGCCTCAATGGCCTTGTTGGACTCCATCAAAACTCCGATGGTCTCCCGGCAGCCGGCGTTCACCCGACCCTCGGCTGCCACCCGGTCTTTAAGGGCTGCGATCCTCTCCTTCGCCCCACACAGCTCCCGGCTCAAGCCTTTCTCCCGCGAGGAAAACTCACCAGCGATCTGCATCGCCGGGGCAATTTCCTCATGCTCCATGTTGACAATGAGGGCGTAGTGCTGGAGGACTTGAGGAAAACAAAAGGAGGGTTTAAAAAGTCACCCGATCCTGCGAACAAAAAGTACTTAATAAAAACCCGAGCGGGAGGCGGACACTGACCTGCACGGCCTCCTAGGCTATGGTTGCCATTTGGGCCTTGAGGGTCCCCCAGGGGATTTTGCCCCCAGCCGACCTTTCTATTTCCGAGTGCAAGCTGTCGGCAACAGCAAGCCTCGAGGGCACTTCGAAGCGAAGATCCCCTTCATCCACGAAAATCGGGAAAGACGGGGAACGATGCACCGTCCTACGGTGCCTCTTGAAGAGGGGTGGTCAGTCGAAAATATTGCATTTTTAACACATCAATTTCCCTACTATTTGCAATCATTTAAAAGTATTCGGTATGCCTATAGCACATATTAGCAATTTGTTGGTAAAATACCAAATAACATGTGTTATACATTATAACTGGCATTTTTAGGGAAATTGAGTGTTTATTATTGTACGCATGATCTTTGTATATCGCAACACTTGTCTCGAGAATGTGTGCAGGAAATTCCAGGTAAAAGAGCCGAAACTGTTAAAAGTACTGATAAAAATGCGCCAAGTCCAAGTCTTGTGACCTGGCAGTAAACAAGAAAGTATAAAAATATTCCAGACATCAGAAAAATACCATGAGACCAACACAAAGCAGCACAGGAATTTCCATACATCAATACCACTATACGGCCGCGGATCCGCAGCCGAATGGGCGGATCCGCCGCGGATCCACGGCCACACCGACACGTCATCAGCAGCATCTTTTCCCGAGGTTCTCTTATCAATTGCAAAACTTCTTCAAGACGCTTCAAATCTCCAGAAGCTTCCATCTAACAACCCAGCTTCTCATGCAAGCCTTGTACCTACCAAGCTTCTCTTGTAAGCTACATAACTAACTCATTCTAGAAGGTTCTACTCAACTACCCAGCTTGCAAGAGAAGCTAAACCTAGCTTAGCTTCTAAAGGAAGCTAAACCTAATCAAGCTTCTAGGGGAAGCTAAAGAAGAAGGCTATATAAAGGGACCCAAGGCTTCAATGAAAAGGTTGTTGAAAATTGAGCCAAAATCCCACAAGTTGAGTGACACAACTTGTACATCCAAACCCTAGCCCAAATCCAATTCCAAAATCAAGATCAAGATCACCGAGTACAAAATCAAGCAAGAAGCCATCAAGCCTTTTTGGAGCAACGCCGATCTTCATCCGAGCAAGTGATCCAAGACGATCTACGACTCACGAAGACGATGCGAAGCCAGTTCGACGATCGAGTTCTCTCCTCAATTCTTGTAGTCTTTGAGTGAATTGTAACGAGATGTTGAATAATGAAAGGTGAAAATTCTTGATCTTGCTTTTCTTTACATTTGAGCATTATGATGAGTTCTCAATTCTTGATTGTTTTCTTTGTCATGATATTTGAGTGAAAACTCCGCTCGTGGAGGAATCGAGAAAATAGATAGATGATGATGATTAAATTCTTGAACGATTCTTAAGTCTTATGAGTTTTGTAAACTCTAGGAAATTGAATCATCGATAATCTAGTTTCGAGCGAGATGCTTTCTTGAATGTCTTCGCTCTAAATTAGAGATCAACGATTGATGATTGAATTACCTAGAGGCTAGAATTTGAATGCTAATCAACGAAAGGACAAGGGATGAGGATGAAAAAACCCTAGTTTCTTCAATAGATCCCTAAAGCTCGTTGGTCGTCATCGATCTAGCAACAAATCTTCAATAGATAAGAATTTGTAATCATAATTCTTCATCATCACTATCGATTGGATCGATTCCTACGAGCCTCTTTACAAATCATGATAATTCAAACAATTTGGGAACAATTCTTGATTCTTGATTTTAGATCTTTACTTTCTTTAAGTTTCTTGAAAATAAAAACTCATAAATCTTGAATCAATTTTATTGCAATTTTCTTTTACCTTTTAATTTTCAACTTAACTAAAACAATTACGATCAAATCTCATTTTCCATGTGGACGATCTGCACTCGATAACGAACCTACAATTGACACCATTATTGATTGCGGTTTACAAATTTCTTTGGTTGTGATCTTTACATTTTTCTACCTTCACACGAAGAAAAGATCAATCAAATGGCGCCGTTGCCGGGGATTGTGTGCTAATTTGTTCGTTTTTGAAATTTGAGTTGAAAAATTTATTAATCCATCAGAATTTTTAGATCAAAATTCGCACAAACACTAAACGATTAGTTGTGATTTGTTGCAAGGAGATCTGGAATCTGTGGAGCAGAAGGAAAAAATTTCTGAATATTTCAGGGAGTTCAGTGAGTGAACAGGAGTCTCTGGAAAAAAATTTATGCAGCGATCTAATCACGAGACCGTGGAAGCGCGGCCAATTGTAGCATATTGCGGCGGATGCGCGGCAAGATTAGGGTTTCGCTGTACCAAATTTACTCGGTGACTTTCTGACTTTCTTATCTCCTCCTTGATCTGCTCCATTAACCAATTTCTGCAGGATTCTTTGCAAAAATTCGCAGCGCCGCAAAAAGAAAAAAAATTGTGCGTGTTTGATCTTGGTTGTTTGCATTTTAATACAGAAATTAAGGAGCAAAGACCAAATTCAGATTAGGTGAGGAGTTCATTACCCTTCCTAAGCCCCAAAAATCACAAAACTGCATCCGCATTACCCTCATTAACTAAAAAATATCTAGACATGACTCTAAGGACCGTCGCGCTCACTTAGGACAGAAGGAGGTCGTGGGTAATTTATTGCTTATCCGCGTTTCTTTTGTGGTGTCTAAGGCAAGTGTGTCTAAGGCAAGTGGTTACTTAATTAGGCCCACTACTTACGTAGTGGAGAACCTCCCACTTACCTGACACTTATCTGGCCATAGGAGAGACAAAGAGGCAGTAAAGGATTTATCTTGCGACTTGTCTTCTGAAAATCTAGGAGCGGTCTAGAGACTTGACCTAGGTGACCACTAGATTTAGGGTGCTTGTGCATTGTTTGTGATTTGCATTTTTCAAAAATCCGTATCTTTTTTCAAAACAAACACCAACTTATCCTTTCCTTAATTATATCAACGCTGCCACTTGTGCTAAACCATTTAATGCATGCTCGGCTGGACACGGGATTCTAGTGCCCGTCTTGTCTGCGTTCCTTCTATCGACTCCGAAGTCGGTATTTCTACGTCTACTTTTTCTTTACCCACCACCACACCCACTTCGATGAACAATTCTCCATCGAACTTCTTTAACACTACTCTGCCGCTGTCCGCAGGTGCGCAGAATCCACCCCGC
Organism: Agapanthus africanus; assembly: GCA_030015575.1. Lineage (NCBI taxonomy): Eukaryota > Viridiplantae > Streptophyta > Magnoliopsida > Asparagales > Amaryllidaceae > Agapanthus > Agapanthus africanus. Next base: position 727,940,460 of record CM057339.1, read on the forward strand.
ATCTCTCTCCAAGAGAGATGCTACTCTATGCGAGGTCCTCTTTCGACCTGTCTCACCATTCCACCAGCCAATGGGGACAATTTTGAAATAAAACCCCAATACATCAATTTTCTACCTAAATATCACGGTCTCGAGTCTGAAGACGCATATGTCTTTATTACCAAATTTGAAAATGTATGCGCTGTGATGGGTACTTCACAGTTTTCTGTGGATGCTATGCGTTTACGTCTTCTCCTATTCACCTTGTGCGATATAGCCGAGAAGTGGCTTTATAACACAGCCGCGCATTCTATTTCAAACTGGGGAGAATTCGTAACAGCTTTCCTAAAGAAATTCTACCCTAATCATAAAACAGCTCGAGTCCGTAGCAAAATAAATCAATTTACTCAGCTTCCAAATGAACCATTCTCGAAGTGTTTTGAACGCTTCAAGGATATGTTAGTTCAATGTCCACATCACGGAATCCCTAGATGGGATCTGTGCAGAATCATATATGAGGGCATTAATCCTACCATAAAACGGACCCTTGAATCCATGTGTCAAGGCACCTTCATGACTAAAGATGATGGTGAAGCCTGGAGATTTTTAGATGATTTCGCTGAAAAATCTTTACAGTGGGAGAGTGTAAGTCAGTCATCGTCTAGGGGTGGCAATAACCAATCTGATGTTTCCATAGGAGTTAGAGCTGAAATGTCAGCAATGCAAAAGAAATTCGAAACTATGGAAAATAAATTTTTAGCAGTCGCCCTAAATCAGATGTCACTCTCCAAAACTGTTTGTGGATGCTATTCTGATCCATCACATCTTACGGAAGAATGTCCTTTAAATTCTCCGTTTCAAGGTCATGAGCATATCAATGCTGCTTTCCAACAAAGACCTAGAAACGATCCGTATTCTTCCACGTACAATCAGGGTTGGAGGAACCACCCTAAATTTTTTTGGAACCAATCACAAAATCAAAACACGGTTCCAAACCAAAACAACTTTCAAAGGGGTCCTCCACCACAACAGCAACCACTTCAATTGAGTCGGCACCCTTACCAATCACAAAACTTTCAAAATTCGGCCAACACTTCTGCACCATATGAAAATTCTTTGCAAATGGCCGGTACTGATAATTCCTCTGCACTCGAACGAACCTTAGATATTTTTATGAAACAATCCATCCAAGTGACGGCAAATTTTCAATCTTCCTTCGATAATACGATGAAGAGCATTGTCTCTCAAAATGAAAATATTAAATCGATGGAAGCACAAATTGCCCGTATAAATGCCGAATTGAGCGCGAGAGAAAAAGGGAAACTTCCAGCTCAACCTTTACCCAATCGTGGCTATTCACATCATGTGAACGCTATCACCACGTTGAGATCTGGAAGAGTGCTTGACAACCATGTCGGTGAGGAGATTGATAATAATGAAGAATCAATCGATGAAACCCTGGCTGAGACTTTTCCTTCGACTTCTACTTCTACTTCTGACCCCAGTTCGTCTACCCCGCCATTTTCATCCGAGCCTATTCTCCGTTTTCCCCAAGGCTCGACCCCTCAGCACACTTCTTCTAGTCCACCAAAGACGATCCCACTCCTATTCTTAGATCATTCCTACCCACGCGATCTTCTCCAATGTTGGACCCCGATCTTATTGCTAAAGCTCCTTATCCGAATCGGTTAAGGGGAAACAGACCAAGTCCGCAAATGGAGAAGATCACTGAAATATTTAAACAGGTTAACATCAACATCCCTCTTCTAGATGCAATACAAAAATTCCCCGCTTATGCGAAAATTCTCAAGGACTTGTGCACTAGAAAGAGGAAGACTCAAGTGCCAAAGAAGGTATTCATGTCAAAAACTGTAGACACAGCTTTTCCCCAACAATTACCTAGGAAACGTAAGGATCCTGGCTATCCTACTATTTCTATTTCTATTGGGGATAAACACATTAACCGTGCTCTATTTGACCTTGGCGCAAGTGTTAACCTGCTTCCTTTCTCAGTTTATGAGCAGTTAGGGATCAGAGAGTTGAAACCAGCTCACTGCACTCTCCAGATGGCCGACCGATCAATCACCAAACCTAGGGGTGAACTAGAGGATGCGTTGATAAAAATCGGGGAATTCGTATTCCCTGTGGACTTTATTGTACTTGATACACAGCCTGTAGCAAACCCACGGAATCAAATTCTGGTGATCCTTGGTCGCCCCTTTTTGGCCACTTCCAATGTTATAATCAACTGTCATAACGGCTCTATGACCCTATCCTTCGGGAAGATGTCAATTGAGCTGAACATTTACAAGTTGGGAAGTGTACCCTCAGAACCTTCTGCTCAGGTATGTTCTGTCGAATTAATGGATGTCGACAGCAGCGAATTTGATCAACCTCAAGATACTGATCTAGACTCTTTTCATATGTTGTTGTTTCACCCAACTATGTATCATACACATACGGACTCTTCCACCGAGTTATCCGGGTCAACAACTAACACTGATTATGAACCGTTTTTTGAGTCTGAAGATCACCCCGCGCTTTTTGATGACATTATTCTTCGGGGTATCGATGAGAGTTTTGAGGACATTTTCGCTGATGAACTCGTATTTTTAGCAAACACGGGTGTTGAGATGAATCATCTCCGAAACAAAGAAATTGAACCTCCACCTCTTCTTCTGGACTATAAAGAAAATGCGAGTAATCCATCACAATCACTATGTCGTCTCTCCACAACGAGACGCAAACACATTCTTTCACACCACTTATCTTTTCCCCACTTCTTCTTGGCTCTTTTCAACTTGTTCTTCCACCAACCGGTGCACTACACGGATAAAATCTTCGAATGGTTGGTGTTGACTTTCGGTCTTTGCAAAGCTTGGCATTGACCAGTAATTTTGACCCCCTCTTATGATTTTCAAAGCTTAATATTGTTTAACTCAAGTTTGGGGGTATATTGTTGGCTCTTGAAAATAAAAGTTGTCCTCAAAAATTGTGAGCCAAAAATAAGTTTGGGGGAAGATTTTCACGTCCATGTTTCTTGTCCCAGCTAATAAATTGTCCTCCCAAGCTTACAGGTTTTTGAGCTCTAGCAGAAGACAACAGTGAGGACACTGTTGAAAACAAGTTTGGGAGAGGTTTGTGCTTATTTACGCATCACTTCGCATACTTTGCATAAGCACAAAACATATAATAAAAAAAAATTTAAAAAAAATTGTACATAAATAAGATAATAAAAGATTAGATAGTGAAAAATTACATCCAAAGATTAGAAAAATTTAAGAAAACCAAGAATATTAGAAGTTTTCTTAAATGAAACTACTAATAAGTAGTTATGAGCCGTTGTCCCAGAGGTTAGTAAGATGAAAGAAGTCACTAATCTGAGAATAAAAATAAGTCTGAAAAATAGTTCATATTCTGGAAGCCAAACATTTGAATGTTGATACCTTACTATACGCACTTACACACGTCTTGAAACTCGGGATAGTAGAGGATGCCTTGAAATGCTCTTGTCTAAAAGCCAAAGTATGAAGGAAATAAAAAAATGAATAAAATATAAAAATGGTGTGAATAAAAATGAACACTGGTTTTGTTATCGTCAAGGCAGCAATAAAAAATATAGCGAGGGTGCTTCATCACCTAGTGCCTTAGACCAACTGGTCTGAGAGTCACTGCTAAGCCTTAGGTGGTGCAAGACGAGGAAAATACTAATACGCCTAATAAGCAAGCACATGAGTAATTGGTCGGTTAGTACCTCAAGAAGTATTCTCGGTCACATGAAAAATGTGTGAGCAAATCCATCTAAATATTCATCAAATTAAAAAGTACTGAGGTAGAAGGACAAGAGTATGATAGCTTGAATTGAATTCTCCGAGTGTAGGGATGTCTTTTACACACACGTAGAGGTATATGACCGATGTTTGGAAGAAATATAGGAATGAAGAATAAAGACGATATTTTATTGAGGGATGATGTGATTTCTAACATTTTTTCATGACTATTAAGATAGGGCTCATGACAACCGAAAAGCTAGTGTAGTTGGAAACTCTAATTTTCAAAGTCTTTCTTTTATAATTCTTATCTTTACATGTAACTTTCACGGTCTTTCTTTTATTATGGGATTTAGTGGGTGCAATCCGCTGAAAACCCTCAGGAGACAACACTCCTCCTACTAGGGACACCTAGAGGTTTAAAGGATTGTTGCACGTGCTCAGTGCAATCGTGTTGCCTACGAAAGTGTGCTAGTTAGTTTTTGTAATACCCAGCCCTTTTTATACCAAAATTTGTATTTTGTTACTCGAGAATTCTATTTATTTTTATTTATAATTTTATGTGTTTTATTTATAATTTTATTTATTTTATTTGTAAATTTATTTCTTCTAAACCCCATTTTCTTTTACCAATAAAATCCAAACCATATTTTATTCCTCAGCCCACGAAATTAAATTGATTTCCTTTTTTAAAGCAGCCCGGCCCTTTCCATTCCTCTATAATTCTTTTATTCCATTTTCCCGGCCCAATGCTCAAATCTCGCTTTCCCTTTTAAATTCCCATAGTCTTAGCCGCCTTTTTCCCATCTCTACATTTTTAATAAATTTTTACTCAATAACATACCCTAAGCCCCAGCCCATTTTATTTTATTAAAATTAAAACCCAAAAACCTTAGATTTCTTTCTGCGGCCCAAGCTTCTCAGCCCATTTTTTTAAATAAAGAATTTATTAAATTTTTAACCTCCGGGCCGGCCCTCTTTTCCTACTCCTCCCAATTCTTTTTAAATTTTAGTTCTTTCTGGCCCATCTCCCTTCGGCCCACTCCCGCGTCCCCTCTCCAAGCCCGCGCCCGCTTCGCAACCCGACCCGCTCCTACAGTGTCTTCCCCTCCAACGGCTACCTCCTTATTTCCCGCTCGCGACCCTTTCCTCCGCCGCAGCCCACGCCGCTTCCTCCGCCCACGATCGCGAGCCGTTACCCCCAACGACGCGCGCGTTTTCTTCCCTATGACCCGCTCGCCTCCAACGACGCGCGACCCCTCGCACTTCCCGTCTCCAACTCCTTCTCAGATCTCTCTCTCGCAAACCCAACCTCCACCCACCGCCTCCAAGCTGCAGCCACTCCCCTCGACGACGACGTCGAACCTCCTCCTCCTTCATCGCCTCACCCTAACCTCCTCCTCAAACCCTCACCTTAACCTCCTCCAACCACCACAGAACCCTCCCCTGCACAACGAACCCCCTGCCCAACGAGCTCAGCCACCGAGCTTCCCCGCCGCCGGCACCCACGACGTCGGCAAGCGCTCCACTACATCTCGTCGTCATCCCTCTCTCTCTCAATTCTCTCTGCAACTCTCTCTCTCTCTTTCTCACTCTGCCTCTCATCTCTCTCTCTCAGTACACTCTCTCTCCTCCTCACTGTCTCTCTCTCCTCCTCATTGTCTCTCTCTCTCCCCCTGCATCTCATCTCTCTCTAACTCTCAGCCCTCTCTCCCCCTCTCTCTTAACTCTCAGCTCTCTCTCTCCTTCAGTCTACTCTCTCCCTCTCATTTCTCTCTCTCCCTCTCACTTCTCTCTCTCTCTCTCTCTAACACTCTCACCATCGTCATCATCACCCATCGCCGAACCCCTTGACGCACAAGGGCCAAGCTTCACAGCCGAGCCCCGACCACCAAACTGCGAGCCGCCGTTGCCGAGACTCGTGTTCGAGCCAAGTCAAGTGCCGAGCGGCGCGTGTGTAGCGATAGTGCCGCTGCCACTGCCGTACCTTCTTCGACACGTGCCCAGGCAAGTCTCCACTTGCTACATGCTATTTATTATTAGTCTACAAATTATAATCGTATATATATTCCATGTTTTGCCTTATGTTAAATATTGCAACAAAACTGTTCGATGCTTGTTCTCTTAGGAAATCATTATCAAATTTGACGGAACTGGATAAATTACATTGGCCCTTGTAGGGATGGATAACGTGTGCAAATTTCGCTGGAAAATTTGATCGTTAATAGCCAAAACGACTACCCCCAAGTTTAATCGTAAAACTGTAATTTTACTGTACCTGAAAATCGTTAAATTCACCATAAATCATGTACATAGTAGAATGGTGCGTTCGATGGCTCAAATCGAAGCCGACTCGACGAAATTTAACCCTATACCAGTTTCCAGACATTTCTGTATTCAAATTGTAATGATATTCGGAATGGAGTGCGACTCCGGACTGCAGTCCAGAGCGACACCAGTCGTTGCTTGCTGTTCCGTATTGGGTACCACAGGATCTCCTTAACTCGTAGGTTGCTGAACTCTACTGTTTATTATAGGTAAATCTGTTAGCTAGACAACACAATTGGTTTCATGCTGTTTCGTTACCGTTTGATATTTAATCTGTAATTTAGAAGATCGGGACGCATAACAGTCCCAACAGAATCAGGATTGACATATTAATAGTAAACAGTGTATATCTCCTGACGTACAGACGCGATCGAAGATCCGTCTATTGCGTTGAAAACCTTACTGAAAACCCTATATTTCATCCAACTGTAACGTTGCTAAAATCTGACCTCAACTGGGATTAAAATGCGTTCCGAAACGGACATCTGATTCTGAAACAGGATTTCCGGCCGCGAACGCTTAAAATGAAATGGTTATAATTAATGATCCTGGAACCCGATTGGCTTGAAAATAAATTCGATGGATGGACAACTGAACATACTAATTACTACCTGTTTATCGTTTTGCTAAATTATATACGTACGTTTCATGATAAATCGTACAAATGATAGAATACTATTTTTGTGACACCTTAATCGTGCTTATATACTGTTCACGCATCAAATCATACCCATATCATCGTAGTGATAACCTAGTGATATCGTGCATTTACCCAGTGTTAGATTTTAGTGATGATTGTGGCAAGTACGTCAGTGTTCGTGTATCCGTGATTAAGTGAAAGTGATACGTACTTGTACACAATCAGTGACCCTATTATTCTATTGCATTGTCGACGTCTGTGGGATGCGTGTACGTATGACTATAAGTGGTATGGGACACTTATGGAAGCGCTTGCACGGGTGTCACAGATAAGGCACCAGACTCTGCCATTTATCTTAGGTATTAGTCGGGACGTGCTTGATGGAGGTCCTGCCTCCAGTTCTCGTGCAGACTTGTCACGGATCGATTAGTATTTAGGATTATGGCTAGCGTTTGATGTAGACCACGGGGTGTGGGGTAGTTTAAGTGTGAGTTCAACAGAATCTCGGGAGTCCCATGCCGGCTTATATATTTAGGGAGATATATGGAGATTTACAGGGTATGTGATATACACCGTGATATACATGTTACATGTTGGGCCCGTGGTCCCTTGCCCTTGGGTTCTACCCTTGGGTGGAGGACACTCGCGAGTGGTTGACTCTCACACTTGGACTGACGATAGGCTTAGTGACCTGTACAGTGAGACTTAGAGACTAGTAGGGATACTAGCATTTGTATACCTTATATACTGTGTTGACATACGTGACACATCGTTCTACTGCTTTACTGCTCCGCTGCATCGTTTACTGCACATTCATATTCATGCTGTCATTGATTTACTGTTATTCATATCTATTACCACTATTAGAACTGTCACTTGATTTTATATATATTATATTGCTATTGTGTCGCTCTGACGACCTGAGTATGCATGCTCAGTGTGAGGAGAAGATTTAGCCCGGACCAGTGCATCATAGATTCTTTGACTTGCCATTCCGAGTTACATTCGTTTGTCCCACATCAGGTCAGTCTTTATATTGTTCCTTTCAGTTACTGCATTTCTCATTACCTGCGCATCATTTACTGTTTACCATGATAAACTAGAAGCCGAAGTGTGACTACGGCAGGACTTTTCCTTGACCGTAGGAGCATGGCTGGCCTTGTCTACCCCTCGGATTCCGTATTTTGGGAAGCGGGGCGTGACATGGTTTAGTTGGTATCAGAGCCAGGTTTTGCATCGATTGGGATTGCAGTTTTCCGTGTATAGTTTGGCAATCTAAGACATCCCTCGGTTTAGGTTGTAAACTTGTCATTCTTGATCCATATTCACATCGTGTGTTCAACTATCCATTCGCTATGGTTTCAGGTGACTTGGCAAAGTTTCGTGGTTGTAATGGTGAACTACATCACGATTACACTACCATACTTTGTTTAAGTGACTTAAAGTCATACAGTTGATTCCCCACTTGTAATAAATTCATCACCTCTGATATTTTTGAATCTTTTTCCTATCCATATTATATTCGTATATCTTGTGACTTATATCATCCTTAAAATCATTGTTTCAGGATCATGTCTTCCAACGACTCTTCCTCTATCTCCACTCCTCAGAATCAGACTGTTGAGATTCTTAATGTACTGCAAGGTTTAAAGGAAGCCCAGGAGCGAACAAACGACTTATTAGCTGAAGGGCTGAGAAGACAGGTGAGTCAGACCCCAGCGGGAGTCTCCTATCATAAAGGGATCCCTATTAGACGAGGAAAAGAGAAGAAGATGAAGCGTCAACAGAAGAATCAGAAGAACCCTTGCTGTGGGTACTGTAAGAGGCCAGGACATCTTCAGAAGGATTGTCGCCGCGCCCAAGGGAAATGTCTGATATGCGGATCCAACAAACATCTCATCAACGGTTTCCCAGAAAGGAAAGAACTACAAGGAGGAAACTCGTCCACACTCCCCACTTCGGCCAAGTGAGGATTACTGCGTAGTTCGAATTTCGAGGATAGAGCGGACCCAACACAGGATTCAACTCACGTAACGATGATGCCGCGGTCTAGCAATCAAAGAAGAATTTTTATGTTTTCCAATTTCAGTATTATGTTGTCATCCTCTTATAAACATTTCTTTCGTTTGAACCTTTATATCCGTCGAACTTTTAGTTGAATGAAATAAAACTTGAATCGTAATATATGTATCATTCTTTTGCTTTCTCCTTATTTATACTATTCGTTATCACAGTATCTTAATCCTGATTTTCAATTCCTGCCACCGCATATCTTTCTATACTTCGTACACTTAACTATTTTCTTGATGTGTTCCGTTGTTTAATCATGACACTTTCTTTTCATACCATGGCCCACCCCGGAGCAGCACCGCATCTAGACGAGGATGCACAGTCATGTGTTTCCCTAGACCGCACGCTGATGAGTTCTGACGATGAGATCAACGGTCCCCAGGTCAACTTCGGAAACAACGATTCAGAGGACGAAGGAGTAGCCGCCCCAGAGTTTGACATGATAGCTGATCCTGACGAAGAAGAAGGAGATCCCGAAGAGAATCCTATAGAGGAAGACCCGATAGAGGAAGATCCCGATGAGGACCCGATAGAAGAAAATCCAGTTGAGGAAATTCCCGTGGAAGAAAATCCAGAAGAAGAGAATCACATGGAATCGGACCTCGATGAAGAAGCTCCATCCGAGGAAGAAGGACCAGGAGATCAAGACCCTACTGTGGAAGAACTTCCAGTGGCTTTGCCTGCGAGGCGATATGGAAATGGACGCCCCTACCTGAGTGCGCGAGCCTACCACAACCTACTGAATCTCTACAACCGCGACTGACGGAATTTCTTTTGTTGTTGTCTTTCTGGCCAAATAAAATGTGTATAGTTTAGGGCCACTTTTCGCCTTTAGGAATTCCTTGTTTCAAATTCTCTCGAATGAAATAAATCTTCTGAATTCGTAAACCTTTTGATTATTGGTTCGCTTGATACTTGTTTATTGCCCATATCCATTTATTTTTCTGCTGAGTTCCCTGACTGTTCACCCCTACTCATTGTATATTTTTCACCCTCGTTTCGATTAGAAAGTACCGCACCCTGATCCTTGGAATGAGCCACCATTCATCCTCTGTTTGTGCCTCGTTTGAGATCCTTCTGGGGGGAGAAAATTTTAGGGAAATTTCCAAGTTCGCTAACCCTTCAAATCTTGATTAGTGTGATGCACCGACTGTTGTTTTTCCTTCACACTCTTCCTTCTGTATTCCTTTGTTGCTTATCCTTACGTCCTGTACTGACCCAATTCCAGTCTCCATGATCTTCAGCCTAAAGCAGCCATACTCCGACCTTCTAGATGAGTCACACTTCATTGTAACCAATACCCTAGCTGGCCCTATACCTCTTTATGTGTTTTCCTATTACCCTATATATATATTTAGGGGCATTGTTATTCGAAAATTTGGTTTCATTAATTTATATGTATCGAAGAATGTATTTTATCAACTATTCCCGTTTTACGCATTTCAAGTACTCCACCACTAGCTTTCCTATTATTTTTAGTAGCGCAACCTTACACCGCGCATACTTTTGGTCTATGCTTCTTAATTTCGCTATACCAGTTTTCTAAAATATTTTAAACCTATTTTATCGATACCTTATCCTAAAATGTTTTAACCTACCGACAAATCTTTCACTACTTTAGTGTCGTTACTTTATCTTTCGGGTATTGTGCCTACATTTACTATTATAAATGATTATGCCTTATACTTATGTTTCTGCCGTGTTACCTTTGATATACTTATACGTGCACCTAATTGAGTTTCGATTGTATCGAGTACGCCTCGAATAATATCGTTCAGTGTTGTTGTGATTTATATCCTTATATATATGTAGTTTGCTCTCATAGTTATTCCTGCCTTATACCCACCTAGACTTATCTTTTGTATGTTGTTCTTACATGTTTATACCTTCAAATTTCTTCGTCCACGTATTTCTAGAAAATCTTTATGTGTTAGTTTGCAATATAATAGCTTTCGCCTATGTTTGTATAACTTATCTTTTATTTTAAATTTCGAGGACGAAATTTTTTAAGGGTGGTATGATATAATACCCAGCCCTTTTTATACCAAAATTTGTATTTTGTTACTCTAGAATTCTATTTATTTTTATTTATAATTTTATGTGTTTTATTTATAATTTTATTTATTTTATTTGTAAATTTATTTCTTCTAAACCCCATTTTCTTTTACCAATAAAATCCAAACCATATTTTATTCCTCAGCCCACGAAATTAAATTGATTTCCTTTTTTAAATCAGCCCGGCCCTTTCCATTCCTCTATAATTCTTTTATTCCATTTTCCCGGCCCAATGCTCAAATCTCGCTTTCCCTTTTAAATTCCCAAAGTCTTAGCCGCCTTTTTCCCATCTCTACATTTTTAATAAATTTTTACTCAATAACATACCCTAAGCCCCAGCCCATTTTATTTCATTAAAATTAAAACCCAAAAACCTTAGAATTCTTTCTGCGGCCCAAGCTTCTCAGCCCATTTTTTTAAATAAAGAATTTATTAAATTTTTAACCTCCGGGCCGGCCCTCTTTTCCTACTCCTCCCAATTCTTTTTAAATTTTAGTTCTTTCTGGCCCATCTCTCTTCGGCCCGCTCCCGCGTCCCCTCTCCAAGCCCGCGCCCGCTTCGCAACCCGACCCGCTCCTACAGTGTCTTCCCCTCCAACGGCTACCTCCTTATTTCCCGCTCGCGACCCTTTCCTCCGCCGCAGCCCACGCCGCTTCCTCCGCCCACGATCGCGAGCCGTTACCCCCAACGACGCGCTCGTTTTCTTCCCTACGACCCGCTCGCCTCCAACGACGCGCGACCCCTCGCACTTCCCGTCTCCAACTCCTTCTCAGATCTCTCTCTCGCAAACCCAACCTCCACCCACCGCCTCCAAGCTGCAGCCACTCCCCTCGACGACGACGTCGAACCTCCTCCTCCTTCATCGCCTCACCCTAACCTCCTCCTCAAACCATCACCTTCACCTCCTCCAACCACCACAGAACCCTCCCCTGCACAACGAACCCCCTGCCCAACGAGATCAGCCACCGAGCTTCCCTGCCGCCGGCACCCACGACGTCGGCAAGCGCTCCACTACATCTCGTCGTCATCCCTCTCTCTCTCAATTCTCTCTGCAACTCTCTCTCTCTCTTTCTCACTCTGCCTCTCTCTCTCTCTTTCTCACTCTGCCTCTCATCTCTCTCTCTCAGTACACTCTCTCTCCTCCTCACTGTCTCTATCTCGTCCTCACTGTCTCTCTCTCTCCCCCTGCATCTCATCTCTCTCTAACTCTCAGCCCTCTCTCCCCCTCTGTCCCCCTCTCTCTTAACTCTCAGCTCTCTCTCTCCCTCAGTCTACTCTCTCTCTCTCATTTCTCTCTCTCTCCCTCTCACTTCTCTCTCTCTCTCTAACACTCTCACCATCGTCATCATCACCCATCGTCGAACCCCTTGACGCACAAGGGCCAAGCTTCACAACCGAGCCCCGACCACCAAACTGTGAGCCGCCGTTGCCGAGACTCGTGTTCGAGCCAAGTCAAGTGCCGAGCCGCGCGTGTGTAGCGGTAGTGCCGCTGCCACTGCCGTACCTTCGTCGACACGTGTCCAGGCAAGTCTCTACTTGCTACATGCTATTTATTATTAGTCTACAAATTATAATCGTATATATATTCCATGTTTTGCCTTATGTTAAATATTGCAACAAAACTGTTCGATGCTTGTTCTCTTAGGAAATCATTATCAAATTTGACGGAACTGGATAAATTACATTGGCCCTTGTAGGGATGGATAACTTGTGCAAATTTCGCTGGAAAATTTGATTGTTAATAGCCAAAACGACTACCCCCAAGTTTAATCGTAAAACTGTAATTTTACTGTATTTGAAAATCGTTAAATTCACCATAAATCATGTACATAGTAGAATGGTGCGTTCGATGGCTCAAATCGAAGCCGACTCGACGAACTTTAACTCTATACCAGTTTCCAGACATTTCTGTATTTAAATTGTAATGATATTCGGATCGGAGTGCAACTCCGGACTGCAGTCCAGAGCGACTCCAGTCGTTGCTTGCTGTTCCGTATTGGGTACCACAGGATTTCCTTAACTCGTAGGTTGTGGAACTCCGCTGTTTATTATAGGTAAATATGTTAGCTAGACAACAAAATTGGTTTCATGCTGTTTCGTTACCGTTTGATATTTAATCTGTAATTTAGAAGATCGGGACGCATAACAGTCCCAACAGAATCAGGATTGACATATTAATAGTAAACAGTGTATATCTCCTGACGTACAGACGCGATCGAAGATCCTTCTGTTGCGTTGAAAACCTTACTGAAAACCCTAGATTTCATCCAACTGTAACGTCGCTAAAATCTGATCCCAACTGGGATTAAAATGCGTTGCGAAACGGACATCTGATTCTGAAACCGGATTTCCGGCCGCGAACGCTTAAAATGAAATGGTTATAATTAATGATCCTGGAACCCGATTGGCTTGAAACTAAATTCGATGGATGGACAACTGAACATACTAATTACTACCTGTTTATCGTTTCGCTAAATTATATACGTACGTTTCATGATAAATCGTGCAAGTGATAGAATACTATTTTTGTGACACCTTAATCGTGCTTATATACTATTCACGCATCAAATCATACCCATATCATTGTAGTGATAACCTAGTGATATCGTGCATTTACCCAGTGTTAGATTTTAGTGATGATTGTGGCAAGTACGTCAGTGTTCGTGTATCCGTGATTAAGTAAAAGTGATACGTACTTGTACACAATCAGTGACCCTATTATTCTATTGCATTGTCGACGTCTGTGGGATGCGTGTACGTGTGACTATAAGTGGTATGGGACACTTATGGAAGCGCTTACACGGGTGTCACAGATAAGGCACCAGACTCTGCCATTTATCTTAGGTATTAGTCGGGACGTGCTTGATGGAGGTCCTGCCTCCAGTTCTCGTGCAGACTTGTCACGGATCGATTAGTATTTAGGGTTATGGCTAGCGTTTGATGTAGACCACGGGGTGTGGGGTAGTTTAAGTGTGAGTTCAACAGAATCTCGGGAGTCCCATGCCGGCTTATATATTTAGGGAGATATATGGAGATTTACAGGGTATGTGATATACACCGTGATATACATGTTACATATTGGGCCCGTGGTCCCTTGCCCTTGGGTTCTACCCTTGGGTGGAGGACACTCGCGAGTGGTTGACTCTCACACTTGGACTGACGATAGGCTTAGTGACCTGTACAGTGAGACTTAGAGACTAGTAGGGATACGGGCATTTGTATACCTTATATACTGTGTTGACATACGTGACACATTGTTCCACTGATTTACTGCTCCGCTGCATCGTTTACTGCACATTCATATTCATGCTGTCATTGATTTACTGTTATTCATATCTATTACCACTATTAGAACTGTCACTTGATTTTATATATATTATATTGCTATTGTGTCGCTCTGACGACCTGAGTATGCATGCTCAGTGTGAGGAGAAGATTTAGCCCGGACCAGTGCATCATAGATTCTTTGACTTGCCATTCCGAGTTACATTCGTTTGTCCCACATCAGGTCAGTCTTTACATTGTTCCTTTCAGTTACTGCATTTCTCATTACCTGCGCATCATTTACTGTTTACCATGATAAACTAGAAGCCGAAGTGTGACTACGGCAGGACTTTTCCTTGACCGTAGGAGCATGGCTGGCCTTGTCTACCCCTCGGATTCCGTATTTTGGTAAGCGGGGCGTGAAAGTTTTTCTTTTTCTTATATTTTCTCCTTCTCTTTTTAATAAAACCAATTTGCTCGAGACGACCAAAATTAAGTTTGGGGGGATTTGATCAGTCGAAAATATTGCATTTTTAACACATCAATTTCCCTACTATTTGCAATCATTTAAAGGTGTTCGGTATGACTATAGCACATATTAGCAATTTGTCGGTAAAATACCAAATAACATGTGTTATACATTATAACCGGCAATTTTAGGGAAATTGAGTGTTTATTATTGCACGCGTGATCTTTGTATATCGCAACACTTGTCTCGAGAATGTGTGCAGGAAATTCCAGGTAAAAGAGCCGAAACTGTTAAAAGTGCTGATAAAAATGCGCCAAGTCCAAGACTTGTGATCTGGCAGTAAACAAGAAAGTATAAAAATATTCCAGACTTCAGAAAAATACCATGAGGCCAACACAAAGCAGCACAGGAATTTCCATACATCAATGCCACTATACGGCCGCGGATCCGCGGCCACACTGACACGTCATCGGCAACATCTTTTCCCGAGGTTCTCTTATCAATTGCAAAACTTCTTCAAGAAGCTTCAAATCTCCTGAAGCTTCCATCTAACAGCCCAGCTTCTCATGCAAGCCTTGTACCTACCAAGCTTCTCTTGTAAGCTATATAACTAACTCATTCTAGAAGGTTCTACTCAACTACCAAGCTTGCAAGAGAAGCTAAACCTAGCTCAGCTTCTAAAGGAAGCTAAACCTAATCAAGCTTCTAGGGGAAGATAAAGAAGAAGGCTATATAAAGGGACCCAAGGCTTCAATGATAAGGTTGTTGAAAATTGAGCCAAAATCCCACAAGTTGAGTGACACAACTTGTGCATCCAAACCCTAGCCCAAATCCAATTCCAAAATCCAAATCAAGATCACCGAGTACAAAATTAAGAAAGAAGCCATCAAGCCTTTTTGGAGCAACGCCGATCTTCATCCGAGCAAGTGATCCAAGACGATCCGCGACTCACGAAGACGATGCGAAGCCAGTTCGACGATCGAGTTCTCTCCTTAATTCTTGTAGTCTTTGAGTGAATTGTAACGAGATGTTGAATAATGAAAGGTGAAAATTCTTGATCATACTTTTCTTTACATTTGAGCATTATGATGAGTTCTCAATTCTTGATTGTTTTCTTTGTCATGATGTTTGAGTGAAAACTCCGCTCGTAGAGGAATCGAGAAAATCGATAAATGATGATGAGTTCTCACTCCGATATCGCCACCGCATCGGGATATTTCGACCGCCTCACCCGTGGGCAGTTGGCCCTGTGCCACTGGACAGGCACATGCCAATCCTCACCCTCAGATGGCCCGACGAACAAGAACTTCTCCTTCCATTCATGAATCGAAGAAGGTACTATTACGACCCCCGACCCGATTGCCCCTCCTCTGTATTTTCTAAAAGAAACGTATACCCAGCTAGGCTCGTCTCTACGAGTGCCGGGGTGATTTTTGTAGCAGAGGGAGGAAAGGAGAAGGTTCAGGCTGAAAGGGATCTTCTGCAGTCTCAACCGGACCAGGAACCCGAGGAGAATCCTCCACTAGTTCGGCACTGACTGGCCCGGGACTAATTGAAAGCAATGCAGCGCCGCACTCACCTCGGGGGAGAAGGACAGACGCATTCTGGCCCAAAAGGCTTCCAAGTCCAAGGCAGTCTCATTGCCCCGTACCTGGTCTGCCCTTTTTCCTTCCCCGGCCAAGCGAAGCGAGTAGCCGGGGGAATGTTGAAGTGAGCCCGGATTGTGGTGAGCTCGTCCACATGCCTCAGGAGGGAAGGCGCGTCACGGACACTCTTGACACGCGCTTTGGAGACCGTCCCCGGCCCCAGGGAGCATAACTAACCCTAACTTTCCGGGAGGATTCCGACTCGGGCGAGGAAGAGGAAGAAGAGAAAGCTGCAGAAGACTCCCTAGACTCTACCGGAACTATTTCTATAGACTCCCCAGAGGAAAACATCTAACCTGAGCAAAGGAAGGAGTCCTCCGAGAAAAGAACGCAAGAAATCCGACCTAAAGGGAACAGTGCCAAGCTAACACACGAAGGGCTGAGGAAATTATAGCGAAGTGGGGACCTTTGGGGGATCCCACCTCTATTTATAGCAGTCGACGAACACATCCTACGGCGCCAATCATCTCCCGCCAAAACAACACTTCGCATTCAATGGCCGTCAACGTTCCACCTGTCGTACACGCATTGGGTGTGTCCCGTCGAGCGTGAAGAACACCGGCGGCCCGTCACGTCAGCCAACCAGCGCCGGACACGTGGCCTGGCGCTTCGACAGATGTACGCCCGAATCAACGCTTCCTCTTTAATGCAAGATCTCTCCTTGATCCGCTGACGTCGTCAAAAAACACAACTAATTGCCCGGGAATCCATACCTACGATATCTTCAAATAAGAACTTGGCCCGGGTGACCG
This sequence comes from Agapanthus africanus, assembly GCA_030015575.1. NCBI lineage: Eukaryota > Viridiplantae > Streptophyta > Magnoliopsida > Asparagales > Amaryllidaceae > Agapanthus > Agapanthus africanus. The sequence goes on from CM057339.1 coordinate 727,957,433, forward strand.
ATCAGACCACTCTCGACCCGACCCTTGAATCGGTCGGTCCGAGAGTGGGGGGCTAGTGATGATGCTCGGTACTGGGAACTCCCTAGATCATGATACGTGGCAAATGATGTATCCCAAAACTTACGAGAAAGGAACAAGAACGGTACATTGGAAGCATACCCCGGGCCTTCGACCCGAGGATATTCTCGACCTTTGATGACCTTCCAGACCACTCCTATGCTCGTCTTACAAACAACCATTAGCTCGCCTCCGAGCCTTCCCGCACGCTGAGCTTCCTCAGCCCTCCTAGCTCGCCTCCGAGCTATCACAGAACCAAGCTTGCTCGGCCTCCCGCTCGCCTCCGGGCCTCCCGCCGAGCTCAGCTTCCTCGGTATCACCGATCGACCCACAGCACAGATCACAGGGTCTCCGCCACGGCTCCGCGAATCTCGCCAGACGCGAGATATCCGCCGCCCACGATCCCGCGTTCCACGCCATCGCGTTCCCCCATTAACAAGCGTATCTTGTCATTAATGGGGGATCCCTCCTTTCACGCAGGCGTAACACCAGGAGCGTAACGGCTGGCGTGAATCTCGCGCCCGCCAGCCCATGGCTGTCACTATATAAACCCCTCTCTCAGACGACTCAGGTAAGTCAATTTTACCCAACAGGCCGCTACTCTGCCAAAATACCTCGACTAAGTTGATCTTCGGAGGGTCCACGGTGGTACAACCATCCCGGGACTTCCTTGCAGGTAGCTCGGCTTCATTCCAAATCAAGCACACTGAGATCCACACGTTTCAAGAGGCAACTTTCAAACCCAATCTCAGCCATCCATCAACGCTCGCTACAGAACAACGGAAGATAATATCAGAAGGAGATCCAGACCTCCAACAGGTATGAAGTGGATCCTAATAAAATTTTAGGGTCATTCCAACCTGCTAGGTTCATGGATCGCAATACACCATTGGGATAGTGCAAGATTATGTAAGAAAGATGGATCGCTAAGATACAGAAAAGTGATTTTCCTTAAAATATCCCCCTAAGGCAAGGATAGGCTAGAAAGAAATCCGATAGTGGCAGGTTAGATAGTCTCGAAGTCTAAGGTGGAGTAAAAAAAGCAAGCTGCCACATAGTAGGCGAGGCACAAAATTCAACAATAACATGATTAAGTTTAATTGTTAAATTTCGAGGCGTTGCAGCGTGGTGACGTTGCACGTGGATCGTATAGTTCGTATAGAGGTCAATAGTTCGTATAGAGGTCAGACTCTGCGAGGGCGTACGGGCTCGAGCGCAGATCGCGCGAGGCAAAGGTGCGGTTTGACCTAGCTTTTATACCATGTTAAATTTCGAAGGGACGACTATATATATTTTATCCGTGAGTGTACACAGGCTTTGATATAAGTGGGTTCCAACAATAAAACTCAAGTCTTGTTGAGATTTGACCCATTTTATATTTTATACCTATATATCTCTTAGACTTTTTCCGATGTGGGACTATTTCAATTCGCATATCTTAACATTAATTATTTGAAATATAAATCTCTTGCAATAGTTCAGTTGGTATGACACTTCCCCTTCTAGGGAGAGTGGATTTCGATCCCCGCGTGGGGAAAATGGCCACAATTTAACGCTTTCGGAGCAAATTCATGGCCCCCTTAGATGTGCGTGTTGTATGCTTGTGTGTGTTGTGTGCGTAGGTGTGCTGTATGTATGGGTTAGGTTTACGAGCCAGTTCCCCGCAAAAAAAATCGGGTTGTTCACTGTACGACTATCAAAAATTCCCCAACCTAAAACATGATCCGAAATTAGCGATCGGAACCTGCTAAATTACTAATGGGGGTTAAACCCAACCAACCCTTTTGAATAATGGATTGGACTCGAGTTATGTATCATGACCCACCTCGGCACAAACCCATTATCCCAAATAAACTTAAATTTGGCAAGTACCAATCTCATCAACCTATGGCCCAATTATTATCAATATATTAACTATCAATCATATAACCCCACTAAGATCAAAATCCCAAGAATTTGCTATTTTATCTCTTTAGGATTTTAGAATTTCATCTCTTTTTGACTACGTACCAGCAAATTTATTAATGCGAATCCAAGTTTTAGTAGTTATTTTTTTATTGTACGCACATAAAACAAAAAAAAATACCAGATAAACTAAAACAAAAGAAAATAATAGGATTTAAAGCACAATCATTGTTTGAGAAGGTTCATTCACGATATCAACTAAAATTCATGACATCTCGCCTATCCAATATCAATTCAAAATAGATGGCAAACATTCAATCTCAGAACTATATGAAGAGATGGACTTGTAAAGTTATAATAACTCTAAGATCCCAATTTGTGGGCAAGGTTCAGAAGGGTTAGGTATGCACCCTAATGGATAACCCACAAAAATCTTGTCTACTAGTCTAACTCTAATCGGAACATCTCATCTCCGGTGCTACATAAACGAAAGAACAATAGAAACATATAATTCACAATATAAACATTAAGTTTCCATGCCAAGCTATAGCAATTTACAAGCAATAATTGAGGTGGCATACAATATAAAATAGAATTACTTTATCGAGAACTCCAAAATATTAAAATGGTAATAGTTATGCGGTTCAAACACAACATTACAACCATGATAAATCAAACGATTAACGTTCTGCTTGTGCACAGAACTTTGTGTCTCTTAAGCAGCTCTATTGTATCCTTCATACCATGACTAAAACAAAATGAAAACCAAAAGCTTATAATATTGCAAAACGATAACAAATTTTCCAAACTATTTGAAGCAGATCAGATCAAATACAACCTGCATCACGAAATAACAAAGTAAAAATGCAAGAACAAGCTTAACACCAAAAAAAGTAGAAATAAAAAATAATATAAAGGACTAATAAAGTTCATTACTACGAACCTTCACAGGTTGGAGAAATCTAAGCTAACTGCAACCCACTTGTCATCACTAAATGGTAGCAAGGTGGCACCTTCAGGTAAAACCATGTCAGGCTTGCATGGATACACCCTGATCCTATTACACGACAACGAAGACTTGGCCATTCCTATTGGATATTCAGACATCGGATTGGCTGCGGAATGATCAAAGCATTCAAAGGGAAAAAGAGGTTTAATGGAACTATATAGAGAGATATCATCCAGCTTATGGTGAGCGTCATTCTTAACAACAGTTTCATCCACTTGGCTTCTATCTGAAGTTAAGTTGCAGAAACACATGTGAGAAATGTTTGAATAATATGTATCAGTAACGAGCATAAAATTTGAAATATTTGCAGGACTCAAAGACTTACAATATATGAAAGCAATGTTTAAAATCTTAATAAAGACACCAGAATCAAATGGTCACTTTTTAGGATCAATATCGATCATCTCGACTCGATCGGCTGTCTTGATTAAAATTCATTATTTTTTATCATTTGATAACGATTATAAAACCGATAAAAAACGTTAACTAAATAGTAATAATAAATGTAAGCTGGCATATTTTTATCGATTAATGATTTCTGAAGTGTTCTTTAAAATGCATTGCAGAAATAAGTCAATAACCATAAACATATTACCATATTTTAGTAATTAATGGCTCTAAAGGCTGTTTTAAATCAAAAGTCACTAAGAATTTCATATAAAAAGTAAAACTAACTATAATTATTTTCCCTATTAAATAAAAAAAATATCATGTAAAAAATCTGATAATAGATGGAATAAATTAGTCACCCCCTCATAAATGGGAGACCCCGGGCTCAATCCCGGGTCTTCCCCAATGGGCTACTCCAAGCCCTTCCAAAAAAAAATTTTGTTTGTTAAACAAATCATTTATACGATTATAAAAGGATGTGAGGAGGAGGGGGAATCAATATGGTTTTTAATGAATTACACTTTTTGGAACGTTAGGGGTATGGGATTACCCCACAAAATAGAATGATCTTTTTGTTTACACTACTACAAATAAGGGATGCCCCTACGGATTTATCCGTAGGGGCAACCCACTGCCCCTACGGATATATCCGTAGGGGCAAAAAAATACCCCGTAGGTGCAAAGGCCGCAGGTGCAAGTTGAAGCCCTGAACTTGCCCCTACGGGCAAATTTTTGCCCCTACGAAGTTCTCTGTAAATTGGATTCCTTCCGGTCAAGAACCATGAGAGGGTGGAATACTTCGCATTCTCATAAATTGGTTTCCTAGTATCATTCATGAAATTTTCATATTTATCCGCACGCGGTCCTTGACCGGAAGGAATGTCATCTTCGGTACGAATAGATTCACCTAGGGCAGCATCTACCATATCCTCCATTTCTTCTGATGGAAATAAATTTCCGTCTCCTGCCGCATTACCGAATTCTTCTTCTTCTCCTGCCGCATTATCGTGTTCTCCTTCTTCTTCTGCTGCAGTACTCCATTCTTCTCCTTCCCCGTGATATTTCCAAGTTGTATAAAGTCTAGTAAACCCATGTTTTACAATATGAAGCTCTGCCAATTCTACCTTCTGCCAGTACTTATTGCCACATCTATTGCACGGACAGAGAATCTTCTCTATTATGATCTTATTATATGCGCGTGCAAATTCAAGGAAAGTAGCAACTCCTGCGACAAATTTAGGTTGCATACGTTGTTTCCAATCCACATACATCCAGTCCTTAACTCTGACGTACTCATGGGCCATATTAGACTGTATAACATATAAATTGTAGGTTATGCTGACTATATTGAGAAATATAAGAACGGGATAGTTACTGACAAAGGAGAAAATCCATGTATATACTTTGTGTGTGCGTTTGTCGTTGAAAAGAATAAATTATCGCACGTATGTTAACCGATAGACGGGGACTAAATGACGCTTTTAGTTTCATATATGAGTATCGATGGGAATATGAAGGTTTCATATTATCATATATTGGTTTTAACCCGAACATCTCGAATCGCTCTCTAATTATGCGTTTGTTGTGTATTCTTGTTGTATGTGTGTTCCGGCTGTCGGGGATAGGCTTCTATCCCATTAAGAGTGTATAGAGCGAACGCCCATCACTTGTGCTTTCAACCGTTTCGAGTAAATTTCGGCAGCACCTTCCCGCTGTTCTCCGAGTACACTGTAATAGAATAGATAATCATTTCAAAGCCGTGAAACAACGTTAAAATGAACACCTAATCTATCTTTGTACACGGAGAACCAGCGGAAAGGTACCGACGAAATATCTCGAAACGGATGAAAACACAAGTGAATGAAGGCGTTTGCTTTATACATTCTTAACTTGTCCACACGGGACAAATCTATGGGTTACCATACGATTGAATTTTCTCGTTGCGTAGACTATACGACGGTTGTTAGTATCGAGCTATACTGTCCGATATTTAACAACCTTCGTATAGTTCTAGATCACAACGAGCATCGCACGTATGTTAACCGATAGACGGAGACTAAGTGGCGCTTTTAGTTTCATATATGAGTATCGATGAGAATATGAAGGTTTCAAATTATCATCGAATATCATATATTGGTTTTAACATGAACATCTCGAATCGCTCTCTAATTATGCGTTTGTTATGTATTCTTGTTGTATGTGTGTGTTCCGGCTGTCGGGGGTAGGCTTCTATCCCATTAAGAATGTATAGAGCGAACGCCCATCACTTGTGCTTTCAACCGTTTCGAGTAAATTTCGGCAGCACCTCCCCGATGTTCTCCGAGTACACTGTAATAGAATAGATAATCATTTCAAAGCCGTGAAACAACGTTGAAATGAATATCTAATCTATCTTTGTACACGGAGAACCAGCGGAAAGGTACCGACGAAATATCTCGAAACGGATGAAAACACAAGTGAATGAAGGCGTTTGCTTTATACATTCTTAACTTGTCCACACGGGACAAATCTATGGGTTATCATACGATTGAATTTTCTCGTCGCGTAGACTATACAACGGTTGTTAGTATCGAGCTATACCGTCCGATATTTAACAACCTTCGTATAGTTCTAGGTCACGACGAGCATCGCACGTATATTAACCGATAGACGGGAACTAAGTGGCGCTTTTAGTTTCATATATAAGTATCGATGAGAATATGAAGGTTTCATATTATCATCGAATATCATATATTGGTTATAACTTGAAAAACGTGCCGTTGAAACAAATTATTGTTCTCCACCTTACACTCTCCTAACAATGGTACATGCATTAAACATGTAAGAGCTATCTATAACAACTTTAAAGTTTCACCTGTTGGGTTCAACAAAAAGGTTTTTGATATAACAAACACAATCTTCCTCAATTTTTCCCTTGAATCGATGTGAAATTAATAGTGTCCATATGACACAATGGATATATTTTCTACACAAAAGGAAAAAGACAAACAATAGTAAAGTAATTGTAATTCTATCAAGTATCCATACTGAAAAAGAATAATTAGCAAACTAAAAATTAATCACTAATGAAAAACAAACAAAAATGCTTATTATTATACTTCAGAGGTTATAAGTGCTTAACCCCCATAGTACATAGGCTGTATCCGCAATTAACCCTTTTCTATATACTTGGGTGTATGGAATTTCTAAAAGTTACACACGGTTTTTCTAAATCCAATTCTTTCCTTTCACTACAAAACCCTTTATATTTTCTAATAGGTACCAAGAACTTTCTAAGTTTTTGGATATGCACAAAAAGAAAGCGTCGCCAATAAGATTGATATAACCCAAATGACTTTGACCCATTACATATAAATGTCATGGTCTTTCAATATTTTTCAAACAAATACCATAGACTTTGTTTGTTACAAATAAATACCATGAAGTTTTAACGTTTTCACATAATTTCCATAGACTTTGTTGTTTACAAATACATACCATTGACTTCCAACGTTTTCCAGATAAATACCATGAAATTTGTTGTTTACAAATAAATACATGAACTTTCATCGTTTTTTAGATAAATCCCATAGACTTTCATGGACCTTTTTCTCATATAAAAACCATGGACTGTGTTATTCACAAATAAACAGTATCGAATTTCACTATTTTCCAGATCAATCCCCTAAAATTTCACCTTTTTAACCCTAACCCAGCCCCAGCCGAACCCCAACCCAACACTAAACCCTAACCCGGCCTAACCCTAACCCCAACCCAGCCCCCAGCCGAACCCCAACCCAACACCAAACCCTAACCCGGTCTAACCCTAACCCCAACCCAGCCCCAGCCGAACCCCAACCCCAACACCAAACCCCAACCGAACCCTAACCCTAACCCCAACCGATCGAACCCGTACCCTAACCCTAATCCTAACCCCAACCAATACCTAATCCTAACCCTCATCGCTACCCTAACATCATTAAAATAATGTTTAATTAACTAACCTGTAGGCTAGGCGGTAGAGGAGACAACGGAGACGCAGTCGGCGACGACGAGGGCGGTGGCGACAACGAGAATGGATGGCTGAGGCGACGACGAGATCACTGCAGGCGGTGGCGACGACGATTCGGCTTGGATTCGGCGACGACGAGATCACTGCAGGACGGTGGCGACGACGATCCCTTGAATCGGTTTGGGGATTTGGATTCGCGTGAACGATAAAGAGAATAAGAAATAATCAGCATAGGGATCGATTACTTAAATCCCTATTTATATGCCCCTACGGATTAATCCGTAGGTGCTTGGTTTGCGTCTCCGTAGGGGCAAACACTTTAAGATTTAATAATTTTTAAATAAATATTGAAGGACCGTAGGGGCAACCGTTTGACCCTACGGATTAATCCGTAAGGCCAAACTTTATCTGTCCCTACGTATCCGTAGGGGCAACCCTTTTATTTTACTAGTGTTAACAAACAAAGTTACCTGGACAGGGTCTTTGGGTGATAAAAAATATTATGTAAAGAAAATAGTAATGTACAAAGAAAAACTTCATGATTCATCTATATGACTTTGCAACAATTTTTTTCCTAAAAATATATAATAAAGTAAATAAGCTAATTTATAATTTACTCATATAATGAGACTAATTAGAAAGTATTGTTTTCCATATTTTCCGAAAAATAATCATGTAAAGATAATAGTAACGTACATAAAAAAAAATCTTCATAATACATCTATAAGATTATGCAACAAATCTTTTACAATAAATATTTAGTTAACTAATTAAGCTAATTTATATTTTACTTGTAATGTTAGATCAATTAGATATTGTATAGAAATAAATTTAACTTGATATGTTGGTTATAGAGCTTGATCAAACCAACTTAGAACCATCTCGATATCGGATCTCAAACGGCCGCTTCTGGGATCATTATCGGCTATGTTCGATAGGATAGAACGAGATTTAAAATCGCCATTCAAGTGTTTCGACATCAAAATTAAGAATGATGATGGATACCAATTCATCTCAAGAAAGAAAGATATGTAGATGTAAATTTACTGACAGGCTTCTATCAATTGGTGCCGCATTGATACACCATGGGTGAGGAAAATCATGCAATGAAACCTAATGGCTGATTATAACTGCTTTATGAATTATGCATCATTAAAGCATTTCTATACAAGGAAAGAAGCTAGACAAGAGGTGCAATATATTGGTTTTTGTTACTTATAACAATAATCACCCCTAAAGCTAATTTAAGTTATAAGCCAACTCAAATGAAGTCATCGAATAAAACTTTAGGTATGAGTTCTCAATTAGTTCACTGGCATATAGTATAAATCTAAGATCATGACAATTTCCTGTAGCATATTCGTATGTTCCCTTTCTTACAGAATTATCTTTAATCTAAGAAACTGTGGATAAAAGGCCAAGTGGCCTTCTAGGTTTTACATAAAACCTCTCGCTTCAGTGTACAGCTTCTTTAGGGACAAGAATTAAACATCAACTTAACATGATGAGCCATACTCGAATAAAGTCTCAGGCAGGTTTATATCAGAGCTCTGTAACATTCATGAATCATGAACAGATAATTGAGTTTTGAGTTTAATGTACTTCAAGTTTTGATGTTGCTCTAAGTTGAGTAAATTTAAACAGGATACCACAACCTTCCATTGTTTTTAGAAAAATACCACGAGCTTTGCTATTTGCATTAAAATACCACGAACTTTGCTGGTTGCATTAAAATACCACGAACTAAACTAGTTACAAATAATTGAATCTGTGAATGTTCCTTTTTTCTTAAATTATGGACACTCTGTTCTGATAAAATTAATAATTCATGTTTAAAACCAGTATGATGATTAGGTGTTTTCAGTGGAACTTGGAATATTTTATATCCCCCTCCCCGGATCAAATTCCTAGGTCTGCCACTGCCCCACGGCAAGAATTAGACAACTACTTCACATATTGATTACAGATCAATAGACAGCCATAAAAATTTGTTAAATTTTTCCACATATGGCACATGGCTAAAGAGGTGATCTATGATGACCAGATCAATGAATATAATGTTGAAATTATGGAGAAACTTCAGGTGCACACAAGCTATATCGGATTTTACCAAAACTACAATTTCTTAATTAAGGAGTTTCATAAGTATGGTAGTTACTTAATTATGGAGTTTCTTAATTAAGGTTTTTAATTATGGCAGTTTCATAATTAAAGAGTGTCTTATGGTAGTTTCTTAATTATATTAGTTTCCTAATTAAGGAATTGGTTTGTGTATAAATAGGGACCTCTCATATATATTTTGTATAGAAACAACCAAATAGAAGATAGATCATTGTATGAGAGGATGAAAGCTTTAGATCTAGAGAGTTTTGAGAGAAAACTTCTAAGATTGTTCGTGGTATACTTGATTCAAGATTCCGTTCTACCGGGGACTAGCCATACGGTGGATGAATCTCGTTAACATATCCCTCGTCTCTATTGTGATTCTTATTTAGTTATTCTTGTATCGTTATTAATTTTTCTTTTCGTTGTTAATTGTGTGGTTTGGTTATTGCGTGATTTGGTTTGTCATTTGCATTGTTCCGTGGTTTGACAACTTCCTCCGAACAACTGGTATCAGAGCGTTGTTAATGAACACATGGTTCTTCAATTCTATGATTTAGGTTAACGGTGGATAACGACAACTAAGTTCTCTTTCCCACTTTCTTAGATCGTCGTTTTGAAGGCGTTGGTTCAGATCAAAAGAAAATTTATGTTTGTTGCGACGTTAGACAAAAAGACGGTGGGGGATAAAATAAGAATCGAAAAGTTCAATGATCATAATTATGGTTGGTAGTGCATACAATTATGGTTGGTAGTACATGCAGATGGTGGACTACCTATACCAAAAGGATCTGTATCTTCCGATGACAAGTGAAAGGCCCAAGAAGATGTCCGACAAGACGTTGAATCTTTTGAATAGAAAAACCCTGACGACAATCAGACTGTCGTTGACTCTGCAGATCGTCTTTAACATCTCAAAGGCGAAGACAATTATGGCGCTAACAACGACGTTAGCGAATTTGTATGAAAAGTCTTCAACATCAAATAAGATATGCTTGATAAAGAAGTTTTTCAACATGAAGATAGTTGAAAACGGTTCGGTGATGGAGTACCTGAACGAGTTCAACAGTGTGACGAGTTAGTTAGAATCTATCTCGATCGTGTTTGAAAACGAGATTCGGGCCATATTATTCCTCTGTTCGTTGCCGGAGAATTAGAAGAACCTAGTTATGGCGGTTAGCATTCTCTCACATTTAATAATGCAGTGAGTTGCATATTAAACGATGAGATGCGAAGAAAGGCCGTGTGTGGGAGGTCGTGAACTTCTGCACTTTCGGTGGAGAATCACGGTAGAACGATGCAAAGGGAAAAGGCAAAGTCTAAAAGCCGAGGAAAATATCAAGGAAAAATTCAAGATGCCGTTTGGAATTGGGGAAAAAAGGGTCATAGGAAAAGTGACTGTAAACTTCCAAAGAAATGCCCAAATGAGAAGACGGATGGAAAGAAAGCGAATGTGGTGTCTACACAAGAACAAGAGGAACAAGGCCTTTGTTTATAGACGAGTGAGAACACAAAGATGGATACTTGGTTCCTAGACTCGGGGGCTTCTTTTCACTGCACTTCATGCTGGCATCACTTTAGCGAGTATGTTCAAGACGATCTTGGACATATGACGGCGGGAAACGGTCAGCCATGCAAGATTGTTAATAAAGGGATGATCATATTGCAACCGTCAGAAGGAGATCAAATAAAGCCGAATAACGCAAAATACATTCCAAATTTAAAGAAAAGCCTAATTTCTATAAATTAGCTAGACAACTAAAGGTATATTACAACATTTGGGAATTCTCAATGAAAGATTTCCAAAGAGTCGTTGGTGATCGCAAGGGACAAGTTGAGCGGTTCGTTATATTCCTTCAGTGAGAGCAGTGGAGCTTCGGCTGCATTAGCGACGGATTTGGAGATTGATTTGGAAACTTCGTTGTGGCACATACGATTGGGGCACCTATGTGAGAAGAACATGAAAATTCTTCAGGATAGTGGGTTTCTTTCAAGGCTGAAAAAGGTGAAGTTAGGGTTTTGTGAGAATTGCGTTTGTGGAAAGAAAAGCGCGTTCAAATTTCAGATTGGAGCTGTAGCGAAGAAGACCAAGGAACTGGAATGGTGCATACGGACGTATGAGGTCCGGTCTGGTTAGAGTTTTATGAAGGTAACCGGTATTTCGTGACGTTCATCAATGATGCAAGCCGGAAGATATGGATGTATGCGATGAAAAAGAAATTCGATGTGTTTGGTCTCTTTAAATACTGGATTGTGTAGGTTGAGAATCAAACGGGAGTTAAGGTAAAATGCCTTAAGTCCGATAATGGATGGGAATATTGCACACAAGAATTCGAGAAGTTTTGCTCGCAAAAAGGGTATTCGCTGGTTAAGATGGTACCGGAGACGCCACAATAGAATGGTATCGCTGAAAAGATGAACATAACGATCCTAGAAAGAGTGTGGAACATGACCTTGGATGCGGATGTGCCGAAATTCCTATAGGCAGCAGTTGTCGATACTGCTGTGTATCTAATCAACAGAAGCCCGGCGAGTTCGCTCGATGGAGGCATTCCGAAAGAAATTTGGTCAGGTAAACCGGTTAATTATACGCAACTCAAAGTTTTTTGTTGCATTGCGTATTCTTTTATTGACAAAGCAGAAAGGAGTAAGTTTGACTCAAACTCTAAGAAGTGTGCTTTCATCGGGTATGGTGAAGACGAGCTCGGATATCGGCTGTGGGATTATGCAAGTAAGAAGGTAATACAAAACCGCAATGTTATCTTTGATAAGTAAAACTTGTACAAAAAAGAGAAGCAAGCCAAAGAAGGTGCAGTATCAGAGATCATCGAATTAGACGGAACTCAAGAGAGCAATCAGATGTCTACAAGTGGAGATCAGAATTTGGAAAAGGCCGCAGTGCAGAATCAGGTTCAAGAACAAAATGGTGATCATGTTCAGCAATCAGATGTACCAGTTCTGAAGAGATCTACGTGAGATAGGAGGCTGCCTGATAGAATTATTACCGACTTCATTTTATAGACAGATTCGAGAAAGCCCGAATCCCTTGCAGAACAATAAGCAACAGTGCTAGCAAACAGTTGTAGTAAGCTATGAACGAGGAGATGGATTCTTTGAAGAAAAACCGTACGTGGGATCTAGTGAAACTATCCAAAGGTCAAAAGACGTTGCTAAATAGATAGGTATGCAGGATTAAAAATGAGGCCAATGGTGTGAAATGTACAAAACTCGCTTCATAGTCATGGGCTATGCGCAGAAGCAAGGAATCAACAATCAAGAGATATTTTCCCCGGTTGTACAGATGACATCTATTCGGGTTATTCTTAGTATCATGGCAGTGAAGGATTTGCGCTTAGAGCAGTTTGATGTGAAGACCGCCTTCCTTCATGAAGATTTGGAGGAGAAGATCAATATGATGAGGCCACTGGGCTACGAGGTGAAGCGGAAAGAGAATATGGTATGTAAACTGCGAAACAGCTTGTATGGCCTCAAGTAAGCCTCCGGACGGTGGTTTCTCAAATTCGATCAGTTTATGTTGGAGACAGGATTTGTGCACTGTGAATTAGATCACCGCTTGTACGTTCAGATTTTTAAGGATGGAGACTATATTATACTATCGTTGTACGTTGATGACATATTGGTAGCAGGTCCGAATTTCGAGAAAATTCAAAATTTGAAAAAGATGATGGTTAAGAAATTCTCTATGAAGGATTTGGGAACGACCAAGTAAATCCTGGACATGAAGATCGTAAGAGATAAGAAGTATCGAAAGTTGTGGTTATCACAAAGGTACTATGTCGAGAAGGTTTTGAAGCGGTTCAATATGGACAAGTCAAAACCGGTGAGTACGCCTTTAGCGAAACAGTTCAAACTCAGTAAGGAGTTGTGCCCGATAACTAAAAAGTAGAAAGATGAGATGGCAAGCGTGCCTTATGTATCTGCGGTAAAGAATTTGATATATGCGATGGTGAGTACGAGATCTGATATTGCACATGTAGTTAGAGTTGTTAGCAGGTATATGGAAAACTCAGGAAAGAGCATTGGAATGCGATGAAGTGGGTGTTGAGCTATCTAAGGAGTACGTCAAGTCATTGTTTATGCTTCAGGGATGACTCTATAAAGGTGTAAGGTAACGTTGATGCGGACTAATCGGATGATCAAGATAGTGCGAAGAGCATAATGAGTATGTATTTACGGTTGGGAGAACGGCGGTGAGTTAGGTCTCTTAACTGCAAAAGATCGTGGTACTGTCAACGACGGAGGCTGAATATATGGCAATCACGGAATCCAGCAACGAGAAGATATGGTTGCAATGGCTACTTGAAAAATTGGGCAAGAAATAAGATTTTAATACCTAATGGAGCGACAGCCAAAATGCGATACATTTGGCGAAAAACGCGATTTATCATTCGAGAACGAAGCACATCAAGACGCGTTATCATTTCATTCGCATTGCGGTAGAAGAAAGCGAGTTGACATGAGAAAAGAATCTGGCGGATATATTCACCAAGGTCGTAGATAAAGATAAGCTGGATCTCAGTTGCAGACCGGTGAACTTCTCCATGAAATCTGATAAGGAAAGAGTAGAGCGGAGTCGTGTGAAGCCTACTAGCGTTGGGAATCAATGTTGAAATATCTCCAAGTGGGAGATTATTGAAGTTATGAAGAAACTTCAGGTGCACACAAGCCATATAGATTTTACCAAAACCACAGTTTCTTAATTAAGGAGTTTCAATAGTATGGTAGTTTCTTAATTAATGAGTATCTTAGTTAAGTTTTTTTAATTATGGCAGTTTCCTAATTAAGGAGTGTCTTATGGCAAATTCTTAGTTATGTTGGTTTTCTATTTAAGGAATTAGTTTGTGTATAAATAGAGATCTCTCGTATGTATTTTGTATAACAACAGCCAAATAGAAGAGAGATCATTGTATGAGAGGGTGAATACTTAGATCTAGAGAGTTTTGAGAGAAAACTCTTAGGGTTGCTTGTGGTGTACTTGATTCAAAATTATAGTAGACGTTTGCAGATTCCGCTCTGCCGGAGACTAGTCATACAGTGGGTAAAGCTCGTTAACAAATCTCTCGTTTCTTTTGTGATTCTTATTTGCCTATTCTCGTATCGTTATTAATTTGTCTTTTCGTTGTTAATTGCGTGATTTGGTTTGTCGTGAGCATTATTCTGTGGATTGACAACTTCCTCCCAACATATACACCATGTAATACCAATCGGTGATATAGAAACAATAGAATTGAAAACAAAACGTTAGCTAGAAGACATGTCTTCCGAATTGACTAATGATTATGCAGCTGTTTATATCCAGCAATGACGCACACGAATATAAATACAGGTGACAATATATTTAAAGAAAATAAAGTTAGTTGGTGAATGTAGAATAATGAAACATGGAATGTCACATGGCCGGTGTTATGCCCATCAGCAGGCACAACAAGATCAATATTTGATTACAAGAGAACGTCCAGCATGTAGTAAAAGTTTGCATTGTTTCAAATGGCATTAGTTACAAAAGAAACTTAAGTTTCTTACCTGAACTGTCCCCACCGTAGTTAATCTTCGCATCTGATCGGAGAGCCAAGAGGGATTTTGGCAGATGCACATTTCTGCTAGTCTTTGATTGTGACCCTGAAGAAGCAGGTTCCTGATGTTCCATCACCGAAGAACCCAAGGAAAGTATAGTGCTTCCAGAATTGAAATTGTATCCTGTCAAAATAGTACAATTCACATTCTCCAAATCGAAACAATCGATTGTGACATGGTCATTAGAGGAGCATCATGTACATAGGGACATCATTAAATCAGTCCCAACATAGAACCCTTAACATTTAGCAAAACTACAAAAATATGAATACAAGACACAGACAAATATACTGGCTTTGACTAGATATTTACTAATATCTCCAAAAACTAGATTGATGACCTTTTCCATGAGATTATATTTGGAATCTATGCAGCCACTAATATTCCACTCACATTAGAAGATTGACCAGCATGAAGTTCATCGGAATTCAAAGGGGAAAAATGTGTAAGGTCCTAATTTGGCCTTTCAATTTGCATTGGTTAATGTATATACACTGTTTCAACTTGAAAATTATAGCTAACGATAATCAATATAAGCAAAAGATGCAGTACAATCAACAAGTATCATTATACCATGTAAACAGCTTAAGCAAACATACAATGTCGTTCAGTATATGGTATTCAAAGTATAAGAATGATCTAAATCAAATTACTATGAAGAGAAGAGGTTCTGATTCCAGTTTGGTGAAAAAGGTACATATTCATTGCAAAAAGTAAATAAAAAAGGGGGATGGAATGATGAAGAAATAATGGTTGCATGGCAAATAAAATAAGCCAATAAACACCTGGCCTACAAGTATCACATGCATGGATCATTGATTCATTGGTAGGACTGAACAATTTAGCCTATATTCCGTATGTAAGCGTGATGCTAGACCCAAAAGAGAACCAATATGGAAATAGGCACAAAATGCTGGGTATACAATATAGAATAAGACTTCCTGATTCCTCTACACAAATAAACTGCAAAGCAATCCTATATGGTAAATGACATACAAAAAACAGATGTGCAGACAGGAAGAAAAAAGCGTGTGGCAAATTATCTTAAAATATAACCATTTTCAAGAGAGCCAGAAGTCGAGTGAGATGGAAAAACATCAAAAGGTAATGACAGTGACTTACGTTCTTTAAATTTAAACCAGGCAACCTTAGCAGCATTCATCTCTGCTTGCTTTTTAGATTTTGCAACATCTCCCACAAAACTTTCACATCCAACTTCTACAGTAGAGGAGAAAACAGGCATGTGACATTCACCATTACTGACTGTCTTGTACGTAGGCAGTGAAATGCTTTGTTTCATAGCAAACTCTAGTAAGAGATTCTTGTAGAGATTTGATTCATTCTGCAAGATCAATGAACAAGTATATATAATTTCTTGTGTAATATCCACACTGTTAAAATAATATAGGGCTGTTATAATATACGAATGCGTTTTAAAGTTACCTTTGTATTCTCTTCGCGAGGAAAAGACAGCAAAGCAACTTTAGCAGCATCATTCTCTGCTTCTTTCAATGTGCTAAAAAATTGTTGACTGTAAAAGGTTTGCCCATCAACTGTAACATTAGCCTTAAAGCGAGGGGCATGAACATAACCCTCATGAACAGCATCATATTTTGGCATATTGTTATTGTTCTTTTGCGTATAAATCTGTAGCTGACTTTTGTATGAAACTTGATTTCCTACAAATACCAAAATCGATGTTTTAAAGGAACATTCTGAGATAATAATTCTATTCTTTGAAATAAATAGTTAATCTCTTATGTTGTAGTTGCATTTTCCACAATAAAACATTTCATATAAACATCAAATATATACTATCAAGAACTTTGTGCAAAGAATGCAAACAATAAAAACGACAACAACATATAATCTTTATCTGAAATTATGTAACCCACAAAGAACAGTTAATAATGGTCAGAAATGTTGTTAAACAAGTTTTAGAAGCCCAATTATATCTAGTAACAGCATCTAATATGATTCAAAGGGCAAATGGCCGCATAATTGTTCCTATGCGAAATATGCAAGGTTCGAGATTTCGGCCGAAACAGCCAATATGTGGTTGTTTTGTATCGGTTTCGATGGAAGCAGATACGAAACCGATTTCTCGAATATTTCTCCCAAAACTGAATCTGAAACTGAGTTCTCGAATAGTTCATATATGTGGTCAAGCCATATAATTAGATGGTGCAAATACAGTACATGATATCCAAAACATTAAAGTATTAAACATTACAGAGGAACTAAAATCCACTCAAAGCTTTCATTTAATTGGTTCAAATCGCTTTCCTGTCGACATATATGCTTATCTTCTTTATTTTTAGTAATTTTTCTACACAAATGCTAATAAACACGGTATCTGCATGTTTGCATAATTCTGTGTAACCCAATTTTCATGGGTATAATCCGGTAATGCGCTATGTGCTGGCCATCCAAATAGAAAAGCAATATGAATTGGTTGAGTGAAAATTTTTATACCAATTTTCGAGAAATTTATAAACAAAAGCAAATTTTTAATACAAGACAAAACACAGACAATCAACAAGAGACCGCCACTGCTAAATGGCTCGATCGCATAAAACATCCTTATAACCCCCCAACCATGCTTATTACCAGTCTACACCCATGAAACTAGCCCAATGAAGTATAGATGAAGGGTGTCACATGCAATTACCCAATTTTATCCCTAATTTAACCCCAAAAAAAAAATTCAGATTTTCAGTGCCATATAAAAATCAACACAGCAACTTCACAATGCAAAATTCCATTAAAAAGTAGCATCTACAAAGAAAAATTAAAAAGAAGAAAGAAAATTGACCAGCTGCCTGAGGCGAGGGTTTTGGCGGGAGATTGGCGTCGAAGTGGTCGACGGCGACCTGAGCGGCCTTGTTCTGCGCCTCTTTCGCCGACTTCGAGAGATCTACGGCGTGAAAGCTGACGCCGTTAACGGCGACGGAGGCGCGAAAGCGGGGGTTATGGTCGGGGCCGTCACGGCCAACGGCGTAGCCCGGCGCCGGCCACATCCTCTGGTGGCAGAGCTCCTGAAGCCGAGTCTTGTACATTGCAAAGAGAATTAGGTTAGGGTTAGGTTTTCTGAGATTTTTCGAATTTCTAGCACTGAGAGAGACAGAGAGAGTGGCGGTTGAGAGAGGGAGGGGAAGGTGTTGATTTAAAGGGACATGGGGTTTGTGAAAAGACAGATATAACCTTGCTTTAATTATTTAGTTGGAAGGTAATTGGTGAGTCTAACGGTAATTTCATACACGGGATTAAAGTTGTGTTAAAATGTGAAATGTATTGCCAGTTGGTGTGTGATCAGCAAATTGGGGTGTTTGAAAATTAACCATGCCTGTTATTATTTGATAAAAAGGATGATTTATTTTTCTTCATATCTTAAATCAAATATTAAGAAAAAAAAGAATTTGTTGCGTCGATTATCAGTTACGATTTGAGTATTTATGCATCAGAAAATTTGTTAACGAAATAGGTTTGAAATTGTATTTCACGTGCATGATGATCACTTTTTTCGAAATTACATATCTATTCTCTAGCCTTATGTTTGAATGTGCATCATATATGATGATAATTGTTTAATTTTTATGCTACTTGTAAATCTATTCTCCAACAATACCGTGCACAGATGTTTTCCTTTATAGAAGTTGCAAATCGAATTTTCAGTCATAAGTTTTGATGTGCATCCCATGTGATGAATACTTGTGTGGAATTTTAAATCTATTATTATTCAATCATACATTTGAATGTGCATTGCACGGGTTGATTGTTTCATAGAAATACCACATTTAGTTTAGCCTTGCTTTACTTTTGGTGCATCGAAACGGTTTTTTTGACCTTTATGGAAATTGCATATCTAATCTTTAACCATAAATTTGAATGTGCAGCTCACGTGATACTGGATTTATCTTTTATAATAATTTTTTAATCTATTCCTCAAGCCGTGTGTTTGAATATGCATCGCACCTGAATGATTTACCTTTTATAGAAATTTCAAATCTGTTCTTCTAATCTTAGGTTTGAATATTGACGATTCATTTACCTTCTATAGAAATCTCAAATATATTCTTCAAATGATAAGTTTGAATGCATGTGATGATTGCTTTACTTTGATGGAAATTTCAAATATATTCTTCAACCGTAGGTTTGAATGTGCATCCCACGTGATGATTGTTTTACCTTTATAAAAATTTCAAATCTACCTTCAACCATATTGAATGTGCATTACACGTGATAAATGTTTTACCTCTATAAAAAATTTAAATCTATTCTTCAAATATGAATGTGAATTGCACGTGACAATTTTTTTATTTTCATAGAATTTTTTAATCAATTTCTTCACTGGTAAGTTTGAATTTGCATCCCCACATGATAATTGTTTCACTTTTATAAAATTTTCAAATTTTTTTCTGCACCAATGTATTTGAACGTGCATTACAGTGTATTTGAACGTGCAATGCAAGTGATGTTTATTTTACTTTTATGGAAATTTTAAATCTACTCTTCAACCGTATTTAAATTCGACAGTTCCTTTGAATGTGTATATCATATAATGTTTGTTTTATTTTTTTTAGAAATTTCAAATATATTCTTCAACCATGTGATTGAATTTGCATGGCATATAATGATTGTTTTACTTGTAAGGAAATTGCAGTTCTATTGTTTAACCTTAAGTTTGGTGCACCAAACGTGAATGTTTTATTTTTATAGGAATTACAAATCTATTTTTAAGCCTTACTTTGAATGCGAATTGTACAATGATTGTTTTTCTTTTATAAAAATTGCAAATTTATTCTTTAAGTGTGGGTCAGACATCTGCCAAAAAGATGGAAATTTACAAAGAAGAATACAAACGTCTGCCCAAGTGTGGGTCAGACGTCTGCCCATGGGACACGAAGATTTATAGATAAGGAGACAGACGTCTGCCCAACTGTGGGTCAGGCGTCGAGAAAAACTGATGCGATCTAATTTTACCATGTCATGATCTGTCTCTATTTTGGGTAGGATTAGGGTTTGCTTATATAAAGTGTCCTCTCATATATATTATTTTCAGCCTAATAGAGAGTATTTGTAATATTTTGAAAATTTTAAAGAATTATTTTAGAATTTAATTGATAATAAAATTTATTTTATAATTATGATAACATTTATTTAATTGGGTTTCCATAAACTAGTATATAATTATACTTATACAAGTTAGAATGTTAAAAACTAATAATTTGTTATTCCTAATTACCACTTAAGTGGCATGGCAAGTCAAATGAGTGATTAACATATATCATTTGGATTTTTATTTTAAATTAGAATATGGAGAGGGGGGAGGGAGACATAGGGTATGGGCATGTGAGGGGGGGGGGGTGAGAGGCATGGGCAAGTGTGTGTGTGAGAGAGAGGCATAATTCAAAATTTAGGATTTAGCACTACTTCGAAACTTATTAGGGATTTAGGCCACTTTTAAAATTATTTAGGGATTTAGCATATTTGGGTCATATCGTTGATATGTAGACGCCACGTAGGATACCTAGTTTCGAAAATACCAAGTCAAATTTCGCACTTGCAAAGTGTGGGATTGAACTTGGCTGGCGGAGTCTTATTCCGCACTTTGCAAGTGCGGAATTCGACCTGCCACATCCAGAGAGCTTCTGAGTGTGGCCAAGACTTATTCCACACTTGTAAAGTACGGGATTTGACTTGGCCTCTTCCAGAGTGCACCGTCTCTATTAGCCAAGTATATTCCGCACTTGCAAGATGCGGAATATACGGGTACACCCTGGCCCCACCCCCTTTCCCCTTTAATACATCATATTTCTCTCTCAGTCTCCCTCTCTCATATATCTCTCACTCTCACTCTCTCTCTCTCTCTCACTCTCTCTCTCCTCTTGATCTCAATCTCGATCTCTCTCTTTGTCCTCTCGATCTCTCTCTCCCCCTCCTCCGACGAACCCGAGCCCCATCTTTGAAGCCAAGTCTTCTTTTCAACGTCGATCTCGAGCCTCCGTCCTCCTCTTTCGAAGCCCTCAACTGTAGCTGATCCCTTCCTCGTCGAGGTCAAACCCTCATTCTTCCAAGTGAGCTTTAATTTTAAATAAATTTGTTTGAAATTATTGTTAATTTTTGGCTTTTAATTAGTTGGTTTTACGTTAGGGTATTGTATTGTTAGTGTTAGGGTAATTTATGATATGTTAGGGTTAGGATAATTTATGGTATGTTTTGCTTACGGTTAGGGTAATGTAGTGTATTTAGGGGGTTAGGGTTAGGGTAATTTAGGTTTTTTTAGTGTTAACGTTAGGTTATTTTGAGAGATAGGGTTAGGGTAATTTAGTGTTTTTGTAAGGATTAGGGTTGGTATATTTTGGGGGTTAGGTAAAATTCATAAGCACTAAATTTAAATTAAAAAAGGGTATTGAATGTTGTTGTTGTGAATATTGTAGAGTGTATAAGCTTTTTCTTGAGTTTTCGATAATTTCACAATTATTATTAATATTAGGTGCAATGACAAATGAAGATGCTGTGTTGATTTGTCATTATAACGGCACCTTAAATATTGAAGCGAGTGGAAGACCGAACTACGTTGGTAGAAGAAATAAAATGATGAGAGTTAATAAATCGTGCACATACAATGAGTTGAAACGAAAGATTTATACAACACGTATATAAATCCGAGAGATTATAAGATTAAATTGGTATGCAAGGTTCCGATCACAAGTCAGGACTACACAAGCGTTGAAGTAGCCGATGAGGAGGATACAAGCATGATACTTAGCTTATAGCCTGAAAATCCACCAATACAGGTATTGGTGGTGAAAGAAGCTGTACAACCGCATCAAGAAAATGTACAACCGCCTTAAGAAGCAGCACAATCACATCAAGCTTATGAACCAAAGGAGGAATTTACATAATTGCTCAATACGGCTATGTGTAGTCCCAGAAAGCCAAACGTGGATGATGGCACATTCAATTCCATGCAAGTTCCATTCCATGGCACGCAAGTTGACATGGATATGTGTAACCGTGATTAGAATTTGTATGGTCAATCAACATCAAATCCGTACAATACGGATTTCACAATAGGGATGGCCGGAGCGAATAAGTAACATACTATATTAAATATAAAACCGATGATACTCATCGTATATCGAATCATGGTTAATTGATAAATGATATTTGTATCCTTATATGTCGCATAGGTCTTCATTATTTTGCACCGGAGCATATGCGAACACAAAGTTCAATGCAAGAGGAGTTTGGTGCCGGTGCATCTTTAAGATTTGGAACACCTTACACGGGACCATCTTCCTCACATCATGTTAAAGAAATAGATGACCCCGAGAATGAGAAAGATGGTGATGATGTAGATACCGATTGTAAAGGAGATGGTGGCATGCAAGAAGACAATATGTAGTACGCAGACCAAGATGAAATGGACGATCAGTGGGTGCATCAAACATATGCTAACAATGAATATATTGAGTACGAAGAGTCACATCCTGATGAGGCGATTGATGATGCCATGGTAGAAGCTTATGCTACTGAGAATATGATCATCGATGACATATGTTGGGTGACGCGAACGAACGATAATGTCGGATTTCAAGCTGGACAGATGTTTGCGACGAAGAAAAAATTGATTGAAGAAGTCAGTGCATGGTCCATTAAAAGGTGTGTGTCATTCAAAACGGCCAGGAGTACTAAAACAAATTACACTGTGGTGTGTGATAACAATCCAGGTACAGGCCCTGGACAATGCCCTTGGACACTTCATGTAATAATATCAAAACGGTGGGCGCATTCGACACACTTCACTATAAAGAAATATAATCTGGAGTATCGGTGCCGAAACACTGTAGGGTTTGTGGGGCATAAACAGGCCACGTCAACATTTATATGCCGGTGCATCTTGCCTTTGCTGAAGAGGCGGCTTGATATGACACCGGCTGCCATCCAAGATCAAATGGAAGGGGCGTATCAAATTAATATTTCTTATTTCAAAGCATGGGAGGCGAGAAGGAAAGCTTTATGCATGATATTTGGGGATTGGGAGAAATCATATCAAACTCTGCCGTGGTACCTCGAGGCAATCACGAAGAGCAATCCTGGCACAGTCTACAAGATCACCTACGAAAACCTGACTCCAACAGCAGTCTAATTTACCGGCGTGTTCTAGGCATTTAGACCATCAATTAAGAGATTTGAATACTATCGACCGGTTCCGAGTATTGATGGCACACACTTATATGGTAAATATAAGGGGACTTTGTTTGTTGCTACCGGGGTGGATGCAGAAGGAGGGTTGTATCCTTTGGTGTTTGTAGTTGTCGGTGGTGCAAAATGGGAATGGTTGTTTGCATGTATTCGTATGTATATCCCCGGTGTAAGTCGTCACCAAATTACATGGTTGTCTGATCGGATAAAGGGTCTTCCAAGGACACAAGCTTAAGGCCGACGGGCGCCCCATTATCATCGCTACTGTTTAAGGCATATCAGAGCTAATTTCTTAAAAATTCAAAAACGAATCATTACATCTTTTGTTGTATGAAGCCAACCGTGCTTCGGATTCTCTAGTTTATGTGCAAAAAAGAGCTCGTATTAGAGAATTAAATCCGAAAGCAGATGTTTGGATTAACAAAAGTATATGGGGGTACGAAAATCGTTGGGCGTTATGTATGGACGATTATAACATTTTGTAAAAATTTAAAGTATTTATTTTGTATTTAAATAATAATAAAATGAATTTTTATTAAAATATGAGACAACTATTATTTTTTTTATAATCTATGATTGTTATGTGTCATGGAAAAATTATGTTTTCCTCATTTAAATTGTTTAAGCCTTTTTATTTTGGAAAATGGTGAGAAGGGTTTATGTTAGGTTATGTTGTACCTCACTCCCACCACATCTTAAACATACAAATATCTAGCATTATTAGTATTTATCTCTTTGTCGTGGTTATCCTCTCTCATTCTTGACTTCCTCCTTCAGAAAGGCTTAGGAAATTTTAAGTTATTCTTCGCCCTCTCTCTTACCTAGCCTCCTCTATCCAAAATCATCATGGTTCTTGAGTATTTCTTCTTGTAATTTGGTCATGACACCAAGTTAGGTTCTTGGCATCTCAAAGATCTTCATTTCTATAACACTAAACCTTGCATCACTCTCAATATTCTTAAAGGAGATAAAAATCCTATTTTTATTTCTTTGATGTTCTTATCTTGTTTAGTTGTTGTGGTTTGAGGTATAATTGCTTCTAGTTTGGGAAAGAAAGAAGTGTTTTAGTATTGGTAAACTAAGTTTTTAAGTTTTGAACTAAGTTTTTAGTGTTTGTGGTTTTCTTTTGAGATCTGCTATAGCTAGTGAACTCTGAAAATATTTCAGAGAGTTTTCTGAGATGGTGAGCACGACTAAAGACTACACCCAAAACCTGTACCCAATTGGACCCCTCGTGGCTGCAAATTTAATCCCAATTGCCGCAATTTGCGGTTGGAATGTGGAATTAGGGTCTGGTTTTTTTTACTGTAGCTCTTATACATCTTAAATTAGACTAGTGTATATGCAACTTTGTCCCAGGTTGTTAGTATCAAAATCTAGGACACATATCTTATTAAGGTTTAAGGTTTTACGTTTTAAAAACTTGAGTTTTGATTTTGTTGTTTCCAGGGGTAGTTCGATATGGATAGCACGCGTTATAATACGTTGATTTGACATTCTAGTCTATGTGCGTTATAAGTGTAGTAACGTTTGAGTTTCGATTCTTATTTTTGGCGCCAGGCTATATATATAGGTTCGGTAGCGGAGACGTCTGACGTGACGAGAAAGGGTAAGGCATGATGTAATACCTAGTTTCGTTGTACTCATTATCCGTATTTGAATGGATATGATTTTATTCCCATTTTCCAATTTCTTTTTTCTCTATTTTTCCTCTCTATTTAAATTTTCCCCCAACAAATATTTTTCTATTTTTCTATTCTTTTTATTTTTCTTTCTTCTTCTATTTCTACCAAAACCCTACCCCAAACCCAAACCCGGCCCAGCCCACTTCCTCACCCGACCCTTTGTTCCCCTCTCTTTCCCCTTCCTTTCTTTTTCTCTCTCTTCTCCACTTCTTTTAAACCTAACGGCTCCTTCTCTCGCACTTACCCCCGATCTCGTCCTCGCCACGCCAATGACCCCCCACCGCCATCTTCGCGGCCACTTCCTCCATCCCCTCGACGTCTTCTCTCTCTCTCCTCCCTCGTTCTTCCCCCCAACATCGTTCTCCTCTCTCGCAACGGCGCCCACAAGACCCTCTCCCCCATGATCTCGTCTACCCCCAACAACCTATGGGCTCCTCGTCATTCCTCCCTTAACTCTCTCCTCACTCTAAATCTCTATCCCTCTTTCTCCCCCTCTTCATCTCTCATTCACTCTCTCTCTCTCGTCAACCTCCATCCTTGAGCAACACAATCTCCACCAGCCGCCATCGAGACCTCCCTCTCATCCATGTCTCATCTCAACCGCCACTTTGCACTACCAGAGCCTCCATCGCCGCCGCCATCGCACCCTCAACCTCCACCTCGTCTCCCTCTCCTCTTTCCCCACCATCACACCGAGCCGCACTTTCTTCTCTCGACTCTAACCCCGAGCACTCCATTGCCGACGAACCCAGAGCAACCCCGAGCCCACATCGACAACACCACCTCTCTCTCCTTCTTCCTCTTCGCTTTCCCTCTAAAACCGAACCCATCACTGCAAACCCATCGCAAGCCAGCTCCGATCACCGCTGGCGACTCCAGCCTACCTCCGACCTCCGCCATGAGCTCTCTAACCTCGTCGCAAGTGAACCCACCACAACACCATCCCAGCTTCCTCTCCTTCACCGAGCTCTGTTGTACCAAACCAGTACTCCGCACCCACGCCGCCTGAGCTGCCACCGACGACCTTCAGCTCCTCCGTGCATCATCATCGCCAACAAACTCCATTGACGTGGACCCAAACCCGAGCTCGCTCACCTCAGCAACCACCTCACCATCTACCTCCAGCCGATGGAAGCGCCCAGAATATCGTAGCTGAGCCCAACTAAGCTCCGCGACTACCGGCGACGCTGCAGCTACCGTCTCCCGCCAGCCCCGTGCCACCGCATCACTTGCACCGTGCCATGATCGTGCCCGCTTCATGCCCAGCACCGCACCACCCTCGTTCCCACTCCCGTGTCATGTCGTGCCACATCCGTACCACCCACCGAGCCAAGACCGTGCCTAGTACCGTGTCACGCCACGTCGCCACTGCGTCCAGTACCGGGTCACCACACATCGCGCACGCGCCACGCATCGTGTCCAGCATCGCACCGTCTCGTATGTCGAGACGAAACCTGCACATTGTGTCGCTTCTATATCAGCAACCGAAGGCAAGTGAAACCTCATTTGTTTTAACATACTATGTACATTGATCTATACATTCATGTTAACATTATACTAGTTCGATTATTGCGAATCCGTATGTAGTATGCTATCACATATATTTTTGTATGCCGTCATCGTATTAATTCTAAAGTGTTAGTTTTGAGCACAATCGGATCTAAAATGTCATATTAATATTGCGTGAAAGTTGTAAATATTATATACCGTTTTTACGAGTTAGGCAAAACCAAATTTAATTCGATAATTCTCAATATTGTGTGTTGTTAGTTCGATGTGGAGAACTGAACTAAAGCCCTGTCGATCATGCTCAAACCTTTTACCCATTTTAATTTTGCTGCTTATGAATGTCGTGTAGAAAACTGAACTCAAAATAACGAAGTATCGCATGTGTAACGACGCCCCAAAAAGATGACGTCAATTCTGGTTTTACTGTACATGTCGAGATGTTAAATTAATATAAAATTAGATACATGTTGGAATGCAATGTTCTATGGATCATATCGAAGCCGACTCAATAATATAGAACCCTATATAGATTATCCTTCAATACTGATAGATAATAGCAACGAGAACTGACTTGGAATGCGGCTCTGGACTGCAGTCCAGAGCAGCATTCCATGTTGATACCTGAATTTTTATGAATGTGTAGCGCTTTATGAACATGGAATTATGTGTAACCCCATACCTCTGTAAAGATAATCATGTTATATAACTATTTGTTTTGGTTTCGTTTGATTTTACTGCCGTTTGATATTTTAATTGCAATTTAAACTGTTGAAATGCACTGCAGTCCCAAGCAGGGACAGAACGTATCTCCTAGTACACAGTGGATATTGTTGATCTGTATAGTGTGTTGAAAACCTAATTGATAGATCTAAATATTACTCAACTGTAGAATTGCCTAATTATGATCCCAACAGGGTGAAAAATGTGTTACGAATTGGACTTTCAGTTCAGGAACTAAATTTCCAGCGATGAAAACTTAAAATGAAACGACCGCATCTCGCAAACCTAAAACCCGATTGTTATGAAACCAATTTTTCTGGACCTCTGTTTAAATTTATTTACTATCTCTTTTGTAGCATTTTGTCTAATTACGATTGTACGAATTAATATGTTTTTCTGAACTCGTAATGCACATTGTATTTCATACCATACATGACTTGCTATATTGCATCATTTCCGTATTTTTATCCGACCGTGATAGCGAACGTTCATAGTGATTTATTGCGAAGTTTGCATTGTCGAACGTGAGTGGTATTGGATTAGTTGTGTCAAGTACGCCAGTGATAAGTGATTGATCCGTGAAAGTAAATAGTGCAAAGAAAGTGAATAAGACCGTGATTTGGCATGTGCTTGTACACAAATAGTCCTATATGTATAGTTATTGTGACCTGGGGAAAAGGGGAAATTAAGATAGAATTGAACTCGTATTTAGCGAGGTACAGTGACTTAGAGGATGATTATTCGATATTAGTGAGATACACACACACATGAGGTTGTGGGCCTAGCGGCACGGCTGCAGGATTATGTCCCGGGAAACAGTAGACCGTAGTCTCGGGCACGCACGAGACTCTTGTTAAACACGAGCATTCTTTTCCACTGATTGATTTCAATTGACTTAGTAACTGATAAGTAGTGACATAGACATTGCCTTGTTTGCAGACATGATATATATACCGCATAGTTCATTTCACTTGATATTTCTTATTCTCATGTTACCGTATTCTGCCGTGCATTTCACGTTTAATAACATAGTACACACACTATATATTTATTGGTATATGTGTCTCCCTGATGACTTGAGTGTACATACTCAGAGGACGAAGGGGACCCAGCTTAGGAGCAGAACACGCCATTCAAAATTGTGGAGGTTTAGACCGCGACATCAGCGCTATCGCCTTTAGCGTGCTATAAGAACACTGTTATTTCTTTGGTTAGTTATTTCTTTCATGCAAATTAATGTATCCTGAACTCTATTATTTTTAATATAAAGTTGTGAACTATGATTTCCTTTATTCTAGTGCTGTGTTTACTGATTTCCATGTAATGCTAGAATCTGAAGTGTGACTACGGTGGGATTATTCCTTGACCGTAAGAGTATGAATGGCCCAGTCACCTCTTACATTCTGTATTTTGGAACGCGGAGCATGACACATTCACGAGCTTCGTCTAGCCCATATTGAAATTAGGTGAGTAGGGGGACATTTACAAGTGGGAATTCGGACGGATGGCGTACAGTACCCCCGACTACCAGAAACTTTATAAAATTCCATACCGGTTTTCAAATACTATTAGCGATACGTAGCTACTTTTCTATGTTATATGCATTACATTGGCTACCATGCCATCCTTGGTGTATGATCATACTTGCTAGAATAGATAGAACACAAGAACAATACTAATGATTTCATGTTGCACAGTTCACATACTCGCATACTACACTACACATCATTAGTACTGTCATGACACGTAGAATTGCTATGTTTAACTATATTTACCATGTTCCATTACTCGAATGCCATAGTCCGTTTAATTACCTGTTATAGTTGCTAAATGTTGCATGAACGAATCATTCTCTGTTGATACTATAGATTTGATATTTTCATGGATTTGAGAAATTGCGGGTATCTTTTATAAAACGGATTATGTTTTCAAAAAGTGCGGTTTTCTCGTGATATAATGATTTGGTGTCCACCATGTGTTTTGGTTTTCATACTGAGATATTCGAATCGAGAGAAGGGTTAACCGATTACGGATACATGGTGGACCCGATACGACTACGAGGGGCAGGAAGATCGTAGGGAGGTATGGGGAACCTAGCGAGAATGATCGATACCGGAGGTGATATTGGAGCACGGCGGATATCCGGAGGATTCCGACCGTGGCTGAGTTGATATCAAGAGAGGACCGATCTGTTATGCAGTGCCTATGATATCTAGATTTTAGTATCGATGATGGACACGAGTTTGATGAAGATTTTGAGAATGATTGACATTCTGCTTATGTGACTTCATTTATATCGCACTTGCATTCATTTTTACGCATATCATATTATATTTTTTGATGTATATTTCTATTCACTGAGTTGGCAACTCATCCCCCGTTGTGCCTTAGCTTCTTGCAGGACAGACCACACGGACACTTAGCGGCGTCGCGGACACATATCTTGAGGTTCATCGCATCTTTTGCCTAGGTGGGTTACACGCTTAGTAACCGCCTATTTGGTATTATTGTACCTTGTATTTAGTATTACTCCATCAGACCACCTGTATATTCTTTTGACTTAGATCAAGTTTGTGACTTTATGTATATTCTTTTAGGTTGATCTCGGATAGAGTCGAATAGTTAGCTTTACTTATACAGTTTATTATATTTGCTTATGATCCTTCGCCTTCGAGCGTCGTATATAATTGCGTGGTTGTGATTCCGCCGATTGGCATCGAGATAGCTCCCAAGTGGAGATGCTATTATATTATATGTTATGTACTTGTTTTTATCAAAAATTACAAAGGGGGTGCTACCGAAATTTCAAATACGAAAACATTTTCGACCCTATTTATAAACACTTGACTTATGCTTTTAAATAACCAATTCTTGTTATGAAAATTGTGTTTCACGTTAAATACCTTTGAAAACTTCACCTCCTTTATTCTTTAAAAAGGTTTAGATCTTGGTTTTTGGCTTACTTGGATCGCGTCGACATCTTGAGACATCACGTGATCTAAGTGCCGGTTATGTGCCAAAATTGGTCGTGACAACGACGGTATAATGTATTGTATTATGACTACGAATTGCTCCGAGAGCTTTAATGGTGTTCTTAAAGGAGCCCGTGCACTACTGATATAGGCATTGATTGCTTGAACCTTCTACCGTCTTAACACGTACTTCATCACTCGTAGTGAAGTGGCGACTAAATGGGACACACTGTTTACTCCAAAAAATGAGAGTATATTGACTAAAAGAAACGTGGATGCGAGGCATTGAATACTTCGTCGATTCTCTAAGTATCGTTGGGAAATGGTAGATAAAGATGGAATTACGTATGATATCGGTATAGACGATAATGGATGTTGCTGTAGTTGTAATATACCTTTAATACAAATGCTTCCATGCAAACATGTGACTGTAGCTTGTTCACGAGCTTCAGGGGATCAAACATATCATACGAGATCTTATGTCGTGAAGAGTATTGCGCACAATACTATTGAGTCATATGACCCTTTGTTTAGCTCAGTTCCAGATCAACGACACTGGAAGGAATATCGTGGGCCATGTATATTCCCATCCGGCAATACGAGAAAGAAAGACAGGCCTCCAAGCTGTCGTATCAAGGATGCTATGGATGAAGGACGAAAAGGGATGAAAGGACAGAACGATGCAAATCCTATGGTCATAAAAAATCGCGATGTCCTAACCTTCCACATGAACTTCAAAATCAACCGTAATGATCTAGGAGCATCGTTATGTATTGTATCGCTTAATGTTTCGTATCCTGTTGACAATATTGTATTGCGGTGCTTGATGTATTGTATCATTTATCACCAGTTACGTATTGTATTCGTTCAATGTATTGTATTTTATCTACAGTTACATATTGCATTCATTAATGTATAATTGGCACTCATCTTTGAATTATTGTTTTTGGCAGATATTGTATCGATGGACCCAGGACCTATAGATCCGTCTGTTTATACCTATCGGACCGACATCAGGCGACAACATATGTGACATTCGATCCCCCAGGAGGTGATATCAGACTTACATGGTTACGCGAGGTATTCGATCCCCTAGGAGATGATGTAGATCAGGCGGCGGTTGAGCAGTGCGTACGTGTTTATATTCTTCATCAGATCGGGACCTCCTTGTTTCCCAACACAGCGAAGAATATGGTACATCTCATGTGGCTACCATTATCAGCCGATCTCGACGTATGTGGCACATTGTCATAAGGGAGTGTCGTGGTTGCTTACCTTTACGAGGAGTGGACCTTTGTCGCTCTATAGGAGCACAATATTATAGGTGGTTGTCTCTATCTTCTTCAGGTAAAAAATT
This sequence comes from Agapanthus africanus, assembly GCA_030015575.1. Taxonomy (NCBI): domain Eukaryota; kingdom Viridiplantae; phylum Streptophyta; class Magnoliopsida; order Asparagales; family Amaryllidaceae; genus Agapanthus; species Agapanthus africanus. The sequence continues at coordinate 727,988,937 of CM057339.1, forward strand.
TAAAATACATAATAGATTTTGTTATCATATTAAATATATCAGTATCTAATAAAGTATGATATCTACAGATGTGGTGCTGGACTCGACTCTTCACCGGTTGTCCTACATTTATCCAGGAGGTCCAGCTAAATGGAGATCGGCCATTAGGGTGCAGGTAAAACTATAAGTGATATAATTAAAATCAAACTTTAGGAAATTTGAGGTTGTGAATCGTAGGTGTGATTCTTGAATTATAATTCTTTATTGTTGCATTACAGGTTTAACGTTTATTGGTCATGGGATAGGACACCCGCCAGGTCGCTCGAGTTTTACCGAAATGGGTTAGATATGCTCCCGGACCAAGCTGTCATCTGGATTCCATTTACTCTGGATATCTACTAGGCTCTGCCGGATTTGTGTTTATAGTTTCCAGATATCTGACATGCCCGGACACTTATTATCTATTTCAGTATCGTCGCATATCATGTCCCCGACCGTGTATTACGACAGTTCAGGCTTATACAGTACATCCCGGATCTGGTAGGACTTATTGATTCGGTAGAGCCTATTATCTATTTCGGCATCGTCGCATATTATGTTCCCGACCGTGTATTACGACAGTTCAGGCTTGTACAACACATCCCAGATCAGGTAGAGCTTATTGATCGGGTCATACGGAGAGGTAGAGCTGTTGATTGGAGAGTTTTTCGACATATCTACATCGTTCGATGGGAAGCACGAGCTCTGCATGTCGTACACCAGAAAGATACACCTTTACCGCTAGAAGGTTACCAGGGCTGGTATTCGAGAATTACTCAGCGGTACAATCAGACGGCGTTTCCTCCATGGGTGACGAATGGGCCGTAGGGACCCGTAGAGCGTGAGATGGTAAACACTTTGTTGTTGCTTTATATTTTTTATTATGTAATTCCTTAATATTATATATTTGAGATATTTACTTATCTATGTTATAGACGTACTTCTTGTTTTAGGTCCATGATGCCGCGGGCAGCGTCATAGGCGGACATACGATATCAGCTAGTGGGATCGAGGCCAATTTGGAGATCAGTCGGTCGTTTTTTTCAGCGCCGTCCGATACGACATTTGGATCCTCCTCCTCCTCCACCCCCTAGAGCACCAATGACCGTGACTTATCAACGTCAACGTCGTCGACACAAAAGGGAAGCTGGTCCTTCTAGAGTTACGGATCAAGCTGGACCCTCACAGCCAGCCACACAACCGGAGGATATACCTGGTCAATCTCAGCGCCGCCCCAGTCGATCTAGGATTCCACGGGCTTTGTCTTGCTTGATGTGATGCCCTCTTTTGTATTTGTTTTTTTATCGAATTTCATGAGATATATGTATTTATTTATATATACTGTTTATTGTGTTCCGCTTGTTGTTCTTCGCTTTTAGGCGTCGTATATTTTGCATGGATTGTGTCTCCGCCGTGTTTGGCGTCGAGTTAGCACCCGTATTGGGTAGAGTTTATTTTATTGATGTTGTATATGAATTTATTCAAAATGCACAATGGGGGTGCTACCCGTTTTTTTTTGAACTTTTAGACGGTGTGTTTTTGGTTTAATGTGCAAAAATTGAAGTCTGATTCAGCTTGTTTGGTTGCAAAAATTAACAAATTGATCATTGAAACCAACGAGAAGGCGAAGAGTTTCAGGATTGGGTGCTGGAGGTGGTTCCAATCTATTCCACACTTTGCAAGTACGGAATAAGACTTGGCCCCCAAACCAGAGAGCCAAATTTGATGTCTTGGCTCTCTGGATGCTGTGGTCAGTCTATTCCGCACTTTCAAAGTGTGGAATATGACCTGGGTCCCAACCAGAGACCCAAGACTTGGCTCTCTGGTTGGAAGCTAATTCTTTGGTAAGGGGTTTTATTCCGCATTTTTAAAGTGCGGAATAATCTTGAGACGCTTAGAGAGGCTCATGTATAAGCCACACTTGTAAAGTGTGGCTTAAAACTCGCCTCATCTACCAACCGTCAATTCTACGTGGCGCCTAAGTATCATTGATTTGACCCAAATGTACTAAATTCCTAAATAGTTTTAAAATTACCATAAATCCCTAATTAGTTTATAATTAGTGCTAAATCCCAAATTTTCTCCTAATTTTTTCTCCTCATTTTCTCCTTCTTCCTCTTCTTCAAAAATCATAACTCCCAAACCACTCGTAAACTCCAACCATGGTAACACCGACCTCCAAAATTAGATTTTCTTCATGCAAACAAGCTCCCCTCTCCACTTTTCTTCAGTAGAAGCCATCACCAACACCTTATTGGTCTCCTTCCAAGCTTGGGATCCCTATGTCCATCCAAAGAGGGGTAGAGATCCCATCTTTCCTATAAGGTTTTAAACACTTGCCATGAAAAGTGTGTTTTCTAGCTAAAATCATGTTTTTATAGTGTTGATCCTTCAAAAAGGAGTTTTTGTTATGGGTATGAGTAGTAATAGGGTGTTAGAGTACCGTTTTAGTGATTTGGGAAGTTTGAGGGTATTTTGATGCAAGAATTTTTGATTTCAAAGTGTTACAATTTCAAAAATTGAATTAGAATTTCCAAAACTAAGTTTTCACATGATTCAGTCTCTGTTGGAATTTCTTTGATCCCTGAAAAATATTTGATCGGTCGTTTTGAGCTAGTTAAACTATTCTAAGATCACACCTGAAGCCCGAGACCCTAACTCCCTACCCCCAGCCGACCAAACCTCCTTCAAAACCACCCAGGTTGGCCCTACTGTAGAATTGGGGTCTGGGGTTTTGACGGGGTCTTGTTCTGGGGAAAACTAAGCTACTTTCATATACCATAAATCCCTAGATTTCCTATAGCATAATCTAGAAGTACTTTACGTGATTTTCCCGATGTTTACAAGCTTTTTAAACTTGAAATTTAATTCTAAATGCGTGATTCAAATCTTTTCATGTTTAAATGTCGATTTTGGGGGTAGTTCTAAGTAGTTAACACACGCCGCCACATAGGTTCTAACCTATATACATTTAGCTCATTAATATCAATTGCGATTTAGAATCTTATACGGTTTCGTTATGATTTGAGTTATAGGATTGATAGCAAAGACGTCCGACATGACAAGGAAAGGAAAGATAGTCGTGGGCTTCGACTAGCGCAAGCCGCATCGTGGTGAGTAGATTTATATCTACAGGGAAAATCGGATAGATGGCATATAGCACCCCCGTAACCGATTCTATAGAATACGTAGCATTTATTATAATTTGTAGCTCATACCCTTAGTTTATAATGTCATGATAGAATACTTATATTTGTAACTTATATAACTAGCTTATAACTATAAATTAGTCTATAGTTCATAACTCGTATACTTAGTAGATAATAATGTACTTAGTCTATAATTCATATCTAGTAGGCTATATATATGTATATATATGATTTTTGTTATATGTTGCACGTGACTAGACATCCGTACTATATGAGCTATGTGTTTGCGTACATGACTAGACGTCCGTACTGATTAAGATTGGATATTTGATTGATATCGTACGAGGGAGATTCCGTACTGGATGTGATGAGGATGGATTTTCTAATGCGGCCTTTTTATTTTGACTCGTGGAAGTCTTGCTATTTACCCTGATTGGGGTATTACGATAATGCCTAGATTATACTCATTTTAAAACTAACGATTTGTTCCCTATATCAAAATCATAAAGTCAAGGATACGCTACTAATTTCATATGAATATCTATTTTTAAAATATCGTAGTCTTCTTATTTTCAAAATAACATTTCATTCTATTTTAAACTATTACGTATTATTCGTAAGTATTTACCTATTTTCATCGCTTGTTCACGTTATGTTTCCTTTACTCGTTATATGTTCGCGCTTCGATTATTTTATTACTTACGCTACAATTTTACTATTCATTCTCATTAGCTTAGCATGTTTGGTTTATGATACCATGTTTATGAAGATACACAGAAGCTTACACAAATAGTCCTAGAGGGGGTGGGTGAATAGGACTCTACAACTAATATGCCCAAATTAAAAATTTATACTACTCTTGCCAAGATAACACAATTGAATAGCTTAGCAAACTATAAACCAATATGATAAGTGGCTAAGCAAACCTACAATTTGAGCAACTAAACATATAGCAAGCATAATATAGCATAAACAATCAATAAGCATATAGGCAAGGGAACACAAGCAAGCAATTCTATCTATGAAAGTAAATAAGCAAGCTATACTAAAAGATAGAAATTGCAAACGCAAACACACAAGATTTTTATAGTGGTTCGGCGCCCCAATAACGTCTCGGTCCCTAGTCCACTTTCTTTAGGCCCTCGAGCCCGTTCCCTTTAACGTTATGTCTTCTCCAAAGACTATACATCTCCTCTGAGACTACAACACGTCACTCGACACAAAAGTGACTCTTCTTTCTACAAGTCTTCCACTCCTTTCTTATCAAGGCCCTTTTGCACTTATCCTCACACAAAGAAAGAAATACAACTTTTACGCTTCTCTCTTGTAAAGACACTCTATCACTCTAGAGTTCTTATACAGAAAAAAAGAAGATGATACAATGAAGCACAATTACTCACAAAGGAGTTTCTCTCAAAGCTCTCTCTCTAATACTTAATAAGTATGGATAATCAAATGAAAGCTCTTGATTTTGTGTGTGAGAGTGAATTTAGATAGCAAATTGAAAACTTTTTAAAACTTTCACAATTGCAAGCTATACTAAGAGATAGAAATTGCAAACGCAAACACGCAAGATTTTTATAGTGGTTCGGCACCCTGATAACGTCTCGATCCCTAGTCCACTTTCTTTAGGCCCTCGAGCCCGTTCCCTTTAACATTATGTCTTCTCCAAAGACTATACATCTCCTCTGAGACTACAACACGTCACTCGACACAAAAATGACTCTTCTCTCTACAAGTCTTGCACTCCTTTCTTAGCAAGGCCCTTTTGCACTTAAGAATCCTCACACAAAAAAAGAAATACAACTTTCATGCTTCTCTCTTGTAAAGACACTCTAGCACTCTAGGGTTCTTACAAAGAAAAGAAGAAGATGATACAATGAAGCACAATTACTCCCAATGGAGTTTCTCTCAAAACTCTCTCTCTCTAATACTCTAGTAAGTATGGATAATCAAATGAAAGCTCTTGATTTTGTGTGTGAGAGTGAATTTAGATAGCAAATTGAAAACTTTTTAAAACTCTCACAATTAATAAGATTTTTAGCTCAAGATCACTTAGATATTGGCAATTGAAAAGCTCAAGTGATTGCAATTGGTTAACCCTCATTAAACCATCTCAGAACCTATTAATAACCTCAAGGAAAAAACAACTCAAAACAAAAGAAATTCACATTTGTCAGTAAGGTCAGCCGTCTGAAGCTCGGATAGGTCAGACGTATGCCTTAGTACAAAATCGAACCGTTATGGTATTAAATGCATTGCAACGGTAATATTTTTTGAAAGATTTTTAAAATCAGACGTTTGAAGAGTAAAAAGGGCAGACGTCTAAACAAGAAATATTTTAGCCATAAAACAAGCTTCAGACGTCTAACCAATGAGCTTCAGACGTCTGGCAGAATGAGGCAAAAGGACGTCTGAAGAGTAAAAAGGGTAGACGTCTGAACAAGAAATATTTGAGCCATAAAACAAGCTTCAGACGTCTGACCAATGAGCTTCAGATCTCTGGCAGAATGAGGCAAAAGGCCAGAGCAGAGCCAGACGTCTGAAGATCAAGAAGCAGACGTCTAAAGGCTAAAAAAATTGTTTTTAAACTTTTCATCATACGTCTGCCTAGATTGAACTGCAGGCGTCTGACTATGATAAAAAACATGTAAGGACCCTGAAACATGTACGCTACAGTAGGATGACGTCTGAAGGTCTAAAAGTTAGACGTTTGACCAGGAAAAATTCAGGATACTTAGCTTTTCAAATAAAATCGTTTTGGACCAAAATATTTTGCAAGATAAAAACCAAATGTTTTATGCATGTACAAAGTTTGTGCATGCATGTGTGGGTGTTCAAGAGCTCTAAATGATATAACCATAATCTATAAAGTATTTACAATGATTCCTATATCGGTTTCGCAAATCTTCGATTTCTTGAATCCTTGCCGTTTCTAGCTCTTGAACTTTGGCGATCCGCTTCACTTGAACTTCGGAACTTGCCAATCCACTAACCAGCGTCTTGAAGTTGATGTCTTGAACTTAAAATCTTGGTCTTGACTTTGACGCTTCAACTTGGACTTCGGCTTCTAGCTTTTCGAAGCTATCGTAGCTTAAATTCTTGAACTATTGTTTCTTGACTACGTAGTTTGAACTCACAAAATTTGATATGCAATTTGGGAAGCTTTCATCCATATTCTCCAGCCTTTATTAGATATATTCATTTAAGCTCGATTTCCTCCATCCTTATTTATAGAGTTTCGTCTCGAGATATCCGATATCCTGAAATGCAATCTCAAAGACCAAGCTCATCATATACAGTATTAAGAAATAAACATGATAATAAACACTATATATGAATGTTCCCCTCCGAACGGCGGCCCGGACTTCGCGTCCGTTGCCTGAGGTTCGGGGCAGATGCTATTTGGTTTTATCCGTCTATCTCTCCGAAGATGCCAAGTTGATTTATGACACCTTGTATCGGAGGTTTAGACGGATGCGGCCGATGTAGCAGACTTCGTCAGATTCCCCCTCAGGGTGAGGGGTTTTTTGATTGTGGGGACGCTCTTCCCTGCAGGCGCAAGCCCCTGCAGTTAATTACGCTACCGCGTCGCGGTAACAACTTTCTCCTTCTCCAGAATTTCACTTCGTGTCGTGTGTGTTTGTTTTGTTCCTGGTTGCCCGTGGATTGTATACGGAGACTGAGTGATGTCGTCACCCGTAGGACGTAGATTAGTCCAAATCCGTATTTGCTTAGATTTGGGTCTGGTGTTTTTTGGTTTAAGGATACATTAGTCGCGTTGCGGCTAAGATCAACTTAAACGTACGTCAAGGATACGTTAGTCATGTTTTAGACTAAGCTCGACCTGACGTAGTGATTGATTTAATTATCTGGCCGTCGGGACTCGTCACCTCTCTGACGTCGTTGAGGGATTACAACGACAGGCGTCAGAGGAGTTCAGAGATGTACCCTTGCACCAAAGTTGATTCGGAGTTTTATTGTTTATTTAAAGATCTAAGGACACATTAACCGTATTTGGGGCTAAGGTCAACTTAGACGGGACCGTTTAGATCCAGGAAGAGAGCATTTGGAGGCTCTATCGCTCTAGTTTAGAGACATGGTGGTCCATTGCCAGTTTAGGGACATGGTGGTCCAATACCAGTTTAAGGACATGATGGTCCATCGCTAGTTTAGGGACGTGGTGGTCCATTATTAGTTTAGGGACGTTTCGGTCCGTCGCCAGTTTAAGGACGTAGTGGTCCATATTCCAGTTTAGGGACGTGGTGGTCCGTCGCCAGTTTAGGGACGTGGTGGTCCAATATTAGTTTAGGGACGTTCCGGTCCGATATTAGTTTAAGGACGTTTCGGTCCGATATTAGTTTAGGGACGTTTCGGTCCATTATTAGTTTAGGGACGTTCCGGTCCGATATTAGTTTAAGGACGTTCCGGTCCGATATTAGTTTAAGGACGTTCCGGTCCGATATTAGTTTAAGGACGTTCCGGTCCGATATTAGTTCGTGGTTGTTGGGACCCGTCACCTCTTTGACGTCGTTGAGGGATTACAACGATGGATGTCAAAGGAGTTCGGAGATGTACCCTCAAACCGGACGTGGATTGATTTAGGAGAGCCATTTTGCTCAGTCAATTTAATTTAAGGACTTATGGCCACGATTGGGTTAAGTCCAGTTCAACATTTTATGGCATTTTTCATTTAGGCTCTACCCACAAAAGATACAGAGTATCAATTTATTTTGGGCTCTGCCCATTTGCAGATGATGCAAAGTATCTACCTCGTTTGGGCTCTGCCCCTTTTAAAATGCATAGCATTCTGAAGATTTTGTTTGGGCTCTGCCCCTTTATAAATGATGCAGAGCATCTGTTTTGGTTTGGGCTCTGCCCCTTAAAATAATGCATTTGCGCTTTATTAAGCCTGTTAGGCCTTCCTTTAATTGGGCTTGGCCCTTTTTAATGCATCTGCGCTTTGCGCTAAGTGATGAGCGCAGACTCATATGGTGATGACACGTGTCGTGCTCTGGCGAGCGCAAGCGCAACAGCGCAGTGCGCTGTGTTGTTGCGCTGCGCTATTGCGCTGCTGACACGTGGCGCGCTCTCAGTGAGTTGCGCCAATTCCAGAGAGCAAAGCTCTATCTTAAGGGCGCTTAGCGCAAATGGTTCTACAGCCGACACGTGGCGCTCTCTTAAGAGCGCAACGGCGCAGTTTGGAAGTGCAAAGCACTAAGAATCTTTTAGATTCAAGAAGGGAAGTGCAAAGCACTGTTTAAGTTCTTGATCTAAATTAGATCAAAGAAAAATAAATTTCTTCTTTATTCGAAGAACCAGAGGTTCTTAAAAGTGCAAAGCACTATTCTTTTATTATTTTATTATTTTTATTGTTTTTTAAAGAACCGAAGGTTCACAAGAAGTGCAAAGCACTGTTTTCTTTTTATATAAAGATCATTTATTTTATTTTTAGATCCATGATCTATTAGAAGGCCTTTCTTCTACTTCATGAAGGTTTTTTTTTTACCTTCTTCTTGAGATCTTCTCAGAGTTTTCTCTGCTTAGAGTTCTTGATTTTTCGAGAAAATTGTTCTTTTTCTCCTAATGAGGTCTGGGGTCCTATTTATAGTGCCCCATAAATTTGTTGAATTTGTTAACAAGATCTTTTCTGAATGATTTTGGGAATTTTCCCACGCTGGATCTTTGATCCAAAGGCAGAAGAAAATCTTCTGGTTTTGGAAAGAACAGAAAAGATTTCATGAAATCTTAATTTAGTTTGGCGCAGATGTCCCAGCGCATGACACGTGTCGCGCAGCGCAGCGCAGAGCGCAGCGCAACTGCGCTAGCGCATCTGTGCTGACACGTGTCGCGCAGCGCAACTGCGCTAGCGCATCTGCGCTAGCGCATCTGCGCTGACACGTGTCACGCAGCGCAGAGCGCCGCGCAGCTGAAGCGTTGGTTCCTTTAAACAGAGCTTTGCTCTGATTGGGTGCGCTTTCTGGGGCGCTGCGCTGACGTATTAGCGCAAGACACGCGGCGCGTTGCGCCCGCGACTTGAAGCTTTGCTTCAAAATTTGAATTTTGAATTCAAACAGAGCTTTTCTCTGATTGGGCGAAACAATGAACATTCATTGTTTGAAATCGAAACTATGAATATGAATATCAATATCGATATGTAAATCATAAGCAAAGTAAGAGATATTGATAAACGATATGAATATATTGTTTATATGAAAATCAAGATAAGAAACACATGTATATACATAAGTATTCATGTTTTGAATATAAAAGCAATGAACGAGAATTATATATCAATACCAACAAATATATCAAATGTAAAGCATGAGATATCGATATATTATTCGACACACACAAGATATAAGATATGCAAACTAATAATCAAGTATATGCAAGTTTTCTGTCGATAATGAAAACAAGATAAAGCATGTGACATTAAACACCTATTTATGTTTTGAATCACATCATCAAAACCATAAAACCATAAGTCATCAGTTTAACATTCTTAGTCGATATAACTCATATCTCCTGTAGTTCGATTATAATGCTATAATTGTCTATAGTTGTTAGAAATGACATGTTTTATATTCCAATTGTCATGCTTATATGAACACACTTGATAGAATACTACACAAATACTAATTATTGCCATGTTGCACAATTACATACATGTATGCTACACTACACATCATTAGTACTGCCATGACTCTGTAGAACTTCAATGCTCATTCATACTTTAGTTATCTCCATGATAGTATTAAATGCGGCCTATTATGATTTCTTTATGTAAATGCCACTGTTTAATATTTTTGTATGTTATTGCCAACTGTGGCCAAGATGAATTTATACAATGTTGTTCTTATGAACTTGATATTTTCCATAGATTTGAGAAGCCGCGGGTTACGATTTATAAAACTTGTTATGTTTACAAAATTATGGTTTTATCTTGATATGATGATTTGACATCTACCATGAGTTTTCTATATTTATGGTTGAGATTATCCGATTTCGAGGAAGGGGAAACCGAATTCGTATACATGGTGGACCCAGTACGACTCCGAGGAGTAGGAAGTCTGTATAGGAAGACGGGGAGCCTAGCGAGGATGATCGATACCGGTGATAGTATTAGAGCACGGCGGATCTGGAGGATACTGACCGGGGTTATATTGAGATTGAAAAGAGGGCCGGTCTATGAGACGGTGCCTCAAATATTTCGATTTATGTGCAAATGATTGACACGGGATTTATGATGATTTTATTGATGATGTTGTTGACATGTGTGCGTGATCCGTTATGATGTGCCGATTTTTACTTATGATGTATATATATGTTATCGCATATCATATTAGTAGTATACCTTATGACCGTAGGTATCATTATGCATTCAATTTCTACCTTGTGATATCTTTCTATTCACGAGTCCAAAAACTTGTTGGGACTTCACCCGCACGCGCTTTTATGGTTTTGAAAGAAAAATGTTTTTAGAAATGCGATGCACGTGAGCTCAGTCTTATTTTAAAATTTATAAGCCATAAGTGCACGGCACATTGTAGCGAGCCGGTAAGTACGGGTCAATCTATAAGGAATTTGTGATTTGGAGTTGTCGTTAAAGGTTCAAGGAGAAAAAATTGAGTTTTGGCACAAAAATGAGAAAATACAAAGTTATAGAACACAGTTAAGAAAACGGACGTGGCTCTAGTTCGGATGGTTGAATCGTGGCGAATTCTTCGACACTCTCTTGATCATGAGTTGTTCCGTCCTTATGTTAATTCCGACGTGAAGGATGGATTGTCAAGGCGTTCGCGAAGTATAAGCCATCAAGATATTGAAGTTCAATGTTAAGAACGAAACAAATCTGTATTGTTCTCACTTACTGTTTATATGTCCAAGCATGAAGTATCGAAACTAAGCACAAGGGTTAGCAAGCATACATCATCAACAAATACATAAATTAGCACATCAGAGCAAGTGGTTTAGCATTAAACTTGGTAAGTGAGTGGTGATAGTATTGGGTATATGAATGAATAAGGGTGTCAAGCAACTTGTTAACAAAATACCCCATCTAAACACTTGGAAACCTTAACACCAGTGTGATTCTAAGCTTAACATTGCTTAAGGGAAACTTGGAGAGAATATAGTATGTGATGAGGCTACCAAGTAACCATGAAATCAAAATACCATATCAAACCAAAACCAATAGGTAATCTTAAACTTAAATCCCATTTTAAACACATTAAACATTCATAAAAGAAGGAGGAAGGCAAAACCATTCATCTCACATCCTCACCATTACCACAACCAAAGAGTTTACTCAAACATCACAAAAAGAGAAAATAAAACACAAGAGAAGAATATGTAGAAAACAAGTAAGTATAAGAAAACAAGTGCAGTTCTTTATTCACATTTGGAAGGACTTGAGTACAAGATAACTTACAACTTCAACCTCCATTTTCCAAGCTCTCAAATGAGAGCTTGCAAGGGGAAGAAGAAGAAGTAGGCAAGCATTACAATCTGTTTTTCAGTTCGAGAATCTAACCAAGAACTTAATCTGAGATCTGCTATATATAGAAAACTCAAAATCAAAAGTTGCATATACAAGTGGACTAAATAGACAACAAGGGACCCACCAAACTTGGACGAGCCAATTTGGAGTCTGGGGCCCACCAAATTTGCGGCCCAGTGGAATTAATTTGTGGCCGGCATTTGGAGTCTAGGGCCTACCTTTTCACTGTAGTAATCTACTCTCAAGAGCATCTCTTTGTAGTCTCAATTTCTTGTAATTTACATATGGGTGAAATTTAGAGTAATGATCAGAGAAGGCAAGTGATCAAGTGGCGATGGTTCACACTTCAAATCAACTCTTTTTAAAACATTCCACTTGCACATCCACTTGCATGACACTATGATGGTGTTTGCCTACTTGGTGATGGTTCATGTCCACTTGGTCCATATGTATCATGATGGTGCACCCACTTGATCCGCACTTAATATTGATGTTGTATCATGTTGGACCAAAACTATAAAATATTTGTACACAACTTCTTTCGTTGCAAACTCATTTGATTTGATCTGTATTCTGTCCTGTTTACAGTTCCAGCTAAAAAACTATCATTTCTGTGTATGTTGTGTATAGTCTCTAGTGTTTTTGTCTGTGTACCTGTAATCTGTACTAATGAGCAAACACAAATTAAATAGCACTGTTTATTGACAAAATGATAAGAAATGAGCGGTATTAAAATGTAATAAAACGTGTTGAACACTAACTCACCCCCGTTGAGCCATAGTTTCTTGCATGACCGACCACTTGGATCAGTAACGGCTTGCTAACACATTACTTTCTCCGGTGATTGCTTTTGTTAGATGGGTTACACAGTTGTATCGTAACCGTCTTTTGTATACATATTTACTGTTGTATCTAGTTATAAACTCTATCAACCACTTGTATTTTCTGGACTCAGAGACGAGACTTAGATGTTTATTATTTTGGGCGCCGTACTCATGTGGAATCGACGTGATGTTTATATATCGAGATTATTGTTTTCTTCTTATAATTCTTCTCCTTGGACGTCGTATATTATTGTGTGGATTGTGTTTCCGCCGTTGGGCGTTGAGCTTGCTCCCCCGTGGGGAAGCTTATTATATTTTGATGTTGTACATGTTTTCTTTAAAATTTACAACGGAGGTGCTGGCCGATTTTTAAATGACGTGTTTTAGATCAAACTTTACTTATATTTCAAAACAAACTTGATTTCATTTTAATAAACTTTTTTCAAAACTTCACCTCCACCGTTTCTTTTTAAAATGGTTTAGTTTCCTGGTTTTTGGCATACTTGGATTACGGTGGGGTCTACTAAACTTCAAGTGGTTCAAGTGCCGATCATGTGCCATTTTCGGGTCGTAACAAAGTTGGTATCAGAGCCATAGGTTTTACCTTTGTCGAGTCTAGGTTTGACCATGTGGAGTCTAAGTTATAAGTTTGAAACTTAGGCTTAACCTTGCAGAATTTAGACATGAATTTAGGAGTCTTAAACTGGAACTTAGGTTTTTCCTTTGTTAAGTGTAGGTTTAACTATGTGGAGTCTAGGGTATGAATATTTTCGAATCTAGGCTTAACCTTACGGAACTTCGATTTAATTTTGGGGGTATTTGACCCGAACTTTCGTTACATAGGTTGACCTTGGTATGATGGAGTAGGTAACTCAAGAAGAGTGACGTAGTGTACGTATGTTCCGCGACATATTTACGATACGATACTCCGTTTAAGTGACCTTAGGATATATCTTGAGATTCTTCTTCGATTCTATACATTCCTTCATTTCTGTTGTTATTTCCTCATCAACTCTTGTTTTCTTATTCCAGTCACCATGTCTACATGAGTCGAGAGGGCTGCGGCTAGAGATAAGGTCATGGCAGGCTTGTCTGAGACGAGGATTGACCAGGACAGTATTTCGGTGACATGAGAATAGGTTGATCCTCCTTCGCTCGATAGGATTTCTCGTTTGAAGGAGAGCGTTCAGAATTTATACCAGATGGTCGGGTTATTAGTTGAGGTCTGCCGGACTCAGAGGCCTAATGTTGTACAACCTACTCCGGAGGTCGTTGTGCTGCCTACCATTTAGACAGTCGTACCAGCCATTACTGGGATTATTAAGGTACCGCTTCCAGAGTTCATGAAGCTGAAACCACCGGTGTTTGCTGGCATGGATGTGGCAGAGGATTCTCAATCATTTCTTGAAAGTATGGCTCGGATATTTGTTGACCTATGAGTTTCACTCTATTTAGTTTTGATTATTTTACAAAAACAATATTTCAAAGATATCATATATTACTAACCATGTCAAATATGTTAAAGTGCTAAAATCAATAGATTTAGTCAAGTAAGAGAACAATCGAGACTGTAACCGGCACCACAACAGTAACATCAAATGATGAACGACTCTGAAGATCAAAATTCAAGTTCAAATGAAATATCAAAGAAGTTAAACAAAGGATCCATTCAAGACTTTTATTTTTTTTTAGTCTAGAGTCGATCTCATTGGTTAGAATCTCTTTTTCAATCTTAATTTTCTACACATTTTGCTTAGAGTTTTCAAAAACCAAACCAAATCCTTTATAAATTTTAAAACATCATTGAGGACATCTGTGTTTTCAATATAAGACATCAGACGTCCCCTTGGGCATCCCCATGGATGTCTCCCTGATGTCCATCACAGTTGAAGCCCCTTTTCAAAAATCTGTTTTTAGTTTGAATTTCAAACTACCAATGGCTATAAACTGCCAATAACGCTCATAACTCTTAGGAGCAGTTATTCTAACTGCCCTAACTTTCCATTTTCAAAATTCTATATAAAGGACCCATTTTCAAAAGAGTTTTCACCGAATCGTTGATTATCCTTTCAAGTTTTTCTCATTGAAAACTCTGTCATTCTCTCATTCTAAAAGTTTTTACTAATCTTTTAAGAGAAGAGATCTTTCAGGGTTTTAGATTTTTCTAGTTATTAGAATCAAAAGATCTCTGAAATTGTTGAAAAAGTTTCTGTTTTTAAACTTTTCTTAAAAATCTTTTAAGAACTTTAAATCGTTTTAAACGTTCTTAATCTCCAAAACACAATCCATTATCTTCTTTGAATTAAAACTTGATTTATCCTTTGAGATTAATAGAATTGTATTGTTGGTTTGGAAAGATTTGTTGAAAATCTTATTTGTACGACTTAGTGAAGAAAGGTCTAAAATCTTCACATTGTAAGGGTTTCGGACTTGAGCCTTTGGAAAAAGTATAGGTGTTCACCGCTAGCAAGTGTAAAGGTTTTAAGATCTATGCCTAGAAAATGATCTGGATTTCTCCACCCGTAAGGAATCACTGGATGGTGAGTTGAATTTTGAGTAGGAACTCTTAGGTGAGGATTAGCCACAGAGTTGGTGAACCCTAATTAACAATTCTCTGTGTCATTTATTTTCTATGCATTCTGTGTTTGTGAAATTATTTTATTTTTTTACTCTGATTTATATTCCGCTGCAAATTTCTTGAATCCACACAATTGCACTGAGTTTACCATAAAACCTTATTCACCCCCTCTAAGGCTGCTTTTAATTGGTATCAGAGCCAGGTTACTCTGTTTTGTATGATTAACCTCTTAAGTATCCGATCCTGTGGCAAACCATATGGAAGGACAATTCTCTAACCATCCTCCTTTGTTCAATGGTACCAACTATCAACTCTGGAAAACTAAGATTAGAGTTTTCCTTCAGTGTATAGATCTAGAAATTTAGACATTATAGAACAGCCCTTTGTCATCCCTACCACAAATCCATTATCTGATGCCAACAAGAGATCAATGACATTAGATGTCAAGACAATGAATGTACTTCATTACTCTTTGAATTCAGAAGAATTCAATAGAATCTCTATGTGTCAAATGACAAATGAGATTTGGACAACTTTCCAGACTGCCCATGAAGGAACTAGTCAAATTAAAGAGAATAAGATTAACCGTCTCATGCATGAGTATGTGATATTACAAATAAGTGACGATGAAATCATCGACTCTATGTATTCTAGATTCAACAATGTCATTACAAAACTTTTTAACCTAGGAAAGAAATTCGATGAGAAAAAAAAAGTGTTATAGGTTGCTAAGATCTTTAACGATCTCATGGCAACCTAAGATCACTGCCATCAAAGAAGCCAATGACATGACAACGTTGAAAGTCGACTCCCTGATAGGAAAATTAAAGACGTACGAAATGCAGCTAGGTGATCTAAAACAAAAGTAAGAGAAGGAGACTCAGAGGAAAAATATCACACTTAAGGTATCTACCAGTAAGCCTAAGTCTAAGAAAATATCTAGTGATGAAGAAAGCGACGATGAAGAAATGACCAATATTACTAGACACTTCAGAAATTATCTGCTGTCCAGGAAATTCTCTAAGAAGAAAGGTACGTATAAATCTAATAAAATTTTTAATTCTATAAAACTCTTCGTTGTTTTGAATGCAATAAGAAAGGCCATTTGAAGTCAGAAATCCTACGCTTAACAAGGATATGTGGAAGTCTAAGAAGAATCAGAAAAGGGTTTGTTTCAGGCTATTTTAGACGATACGGATTCCAGAGACTCAGAAGTCGAAGAAGTTGCAAACTGTGCTTCATGGTACAAGAAGATGAGGTAATTAATGATGACCTTGATTTAGAATCTTTTAGTAAACAAGATTTGATAGATTTTTGTCATTTTCTTAAGGATAATTATGATAAGGTTAATACTAAATATAAAATATTAAAGCCAAACATATCCACTAAAAATAATTTAGAAATATCCACAAAAAATAAAATAAAATAAATTAAATTAGAAAATGAAAAATTAAAATCCATAACTTTAACAAATGATAAATTAATTGAAACTAATAATACTTTAAATTTTGAAATTTTTAACTTAAAAAGAAAACTAGATTTAAAAGATAAAATGCTTTTAAATTCATTAAAAGTAAAGATAACTTAGATGTAATATTAGAACAATCAATCAAATATTGTAAGAAAGAAGGTATTGGATATGATAAATATTCTAAATTAGTTCTAAAAACTAAACCATTTAGGAGAAAATATTATTACATATATAGAAAGAAGTATAATAATTCTACGTGTAACAATTGTTATATTATAGGACATATATCTCAATACTGTAAAATTAAAAATAATTCATCTTACAAATATAATTTTTTATCCAAAGACATAATTAAATGAAACAAAGATGATATGGGTTCCGAAGGTCACACTTTCTTCTTCTTGTTGTGCAGGACTTCCAAAGACGTAGCTGTCGTTGGATCTTTGATAGTGGATACTCGAGACATATGATTGGAAACATTCAAAATTTCGAAACGCTATCAAGAGAAGAAAATGGCAATGTCACTTTTAGAGATAATAATAAGGGCAAAATCATCGATAAAGGTGATATTTCTTTTAATAATGCATCTAACACAACAGTAATTAAAGACGTACTATATATAGAAAACTTAAAACATAATTTATTTAGTGCTAGCCAATTTTATGATAAAGGTTATAACGTAATTTTTGAAAAAGATTTTTGCAAAATCTTATACGATAATAAAGTAGGTTTAACTTGTAAAAGATATCATAATATATATATATATATATATATATATATATATATATATATATTATTTACACACAAGATTTCAAAAATTCAGATATTAAATGTCTAATAGTAAACAATGATATAGATATGCTACTTTGGCATAGAAAATTGGGTCATCCCTCAATAAATATTTTA
Organism: Agapanthus africanus; assembly: GCA_030015575.1. Lineage (NCBI taxonomy): Eukaryota > Viridiplantae > Streptophyta > Magnoliopsida > Asparagales > Amaryllidaceae > Agapanthus > Agapanthus africanus. The sequence continues at coordinate 728,006,386 of CM057339.1, forward strand.
TCCAAAATCTCAAAGAATAATCTGGTCAAAGATATCCCCAAGATAAAATTTATAAAAGGTAGGTTGTGTGATGCCTGTCAAAGTGGAAAACAAACCAAGATATCTCTTAAACTTGAAACTAATATATCAACTAATACTTCCTTACAATTGCTTCATATGGATCTTTTTGATCATAGTCGCAATACAAGTTTAGGAGACAAATATTATGCTTATGTTATTATAGACGATTTTTCAAGATTTACTTGGGTATTTTTCTTTAAAACCAAAGATGAAACTTTTGGCATCTTTAAAATATTTTCTAAACAGATTCAAAACGAAATGAAGTTAAATATATCTAAAATAAGAAGTGATCGTGATGGAGAGTTTGGAAACCAAATATTCGAAAAATATTGTAAAAAGAAAGGTTTCAAACATGAATTCTCCTATGTCAGAACTCCACAACAAAATGGAGTTGTTGAAAGAAAAATCGTTCCTTACAAAAAATAACATATACCTTGCTCAATGAAAATAATTTACCTAAATATTTTTGGGCTGAAGCTATTAACACTTCATGCTACATTATAAATAGGGTTATAATTAGAAAATACTTAAATAAAAACCCATATGAATTATTTTACGGTAAAATACCTAATATAAAATATTTTAAAGTCTTTGGTTGTAAATATTATATACTAAATACTCAAGATAACTTAGGAAAGTTCGATTCAAAATGTGATGAGGGAATATTTGTTGGTTATTCAATGACCAGTAAAGCCTATCGCGTTTATAATAAACGACGGCAAGATTTCGGATGGTATCATCCATGCCAAATTAAAATTTTGCCATGCTTAAACAACCCTAAACAAGATCTTTATTTAAAGAATGATACGGAAACATCAAGTAAACAACTTTACTTCTAAATGATTAGGGATTACAACTTTTGTAGTCTACTCATTCACTTCATAAGCTCCAAGTTGTGGTTCCTTCGCTGCGATCATCAAGCTCCCGGACTCTTGAGAGGCTCCATGAGGTGAATGATGCATGCTTGCTTGAAGTCTTCACAATCCAAGATGATCTACGTCGAGGCAACACGAACTCAAGGTTCCACTTCACTAATATGGAATTAGTGAAGCTAACACCCTAATCTAAATGGCTAGTATAGAAGAGAATGATGAAGTAGGAATTTTGCTCACTTTAGAATTTTTTTTCTAGCTCTCTTGTCTTGAAGATAGTGATGAAAATTTTAACCATTCAAGAAAGTATGCACGTTCAATTTGATGGAACTAACTCCTTAAATCCTGAAAATATCACAGATGATGATGATTCTAACTTGTCAAAAAGTCTAGATGACTCATCATTAGACAAAGACTCATCATTAGACAAAGATGCTGAAACCAATCAATTAGAATAACAAGAGTAAGTAATTGATACTACTCTTCCAAAAGACTTTAAATTCAACAAAAATCACCTTAAGAACTTAATAATAGGAGATATAGATAAATGAGTAGTCACTAGATCATCAACATTTAATTTATGCATCAATTCAGCTTTTATTTCAGTTATTGAACCGAAGAATTTTAAAGAAGCTGAAAATGATGAGTATTGGATAATAGCAATGCACGATGAGTTAAACCAATTTAAAAAAAATAAAGTTTGGAAATTAGTTCCAAAATCCGAAGATAGATCAATAATTGGTACCAAGTGGGTTTTTAGAAAAAAAATTAGATGAGTCAGGGAATATAGCAAGAAATAAAGCACGTTTAGTTGCTTAAGGTTATAAGTAAATCGAAGAAATTGATTATGATGAAACTTACGCTCTTATCGCCAGACTCAAGGCTATTAAAATATATTAAGCTTTGCTTATTTTAAGAACTTTAAGGTCTTTCAAATGGACGACAAAAGAGCATTCTTGAACGGTAAAATAGAAGTAGTGTATGTAGCACAACCACCAGATTTCAAAAACCATAAACATCAGGAATATGTATATAAATTAGAAAAAGGGTTTGTACGGTCTCAAACAAGCCTCTAGAGCTTGGTATGAGAGATTAAGTATATTTTTAATAAAGATAGGATATATAAAAGGCATTGTTCACAAAACCCTGTTTACCAAAGTATATGGAAACGATATTATAGTTGTTCAGATTTATGTTGATGACATAATATTTGGTTCTACTAACGAGCAGTTTTTCCGAGAGTTCTCAAAATCTATGCAGAATGAGTTTGAAATAGTATGATGGGAAAACAAACCTCTTCTTCGGACTTCAAATTAAATAAAATCAAGAATGACTATTCATTACTCAGGCCAAGTACACTAGAGAACTTATCAAGAAGTTCGGTTCAGAGGATGCAAAGACATGTGAGACCCCAATGGTAACAACAACTAAACTTACCAAGAATGAAACTAGAAAGGCGGTAGATATAAGACTCTACCGAGGTGTCACGCCCTACTTCCCGAAAGACAATAGTAGTCACGTGATGAGGCCCATGATGTATTTATTCCGAAAATGTCCTTTCTCGAAACAAATATGCTAAGCGTATATAAGAAATATAAAAATGACAAGAATCAACATGAAAATGAAAATCCAACATTATATATTTATATTCCCAACTTTACAGAATTTAAATTGATACAAGCAATTTGAGCATGAAACATAAAATGGAAGTGCCTAAATAAGAGTGTCATACTGAAAAGGAAAAGCTAAAATGAAATATGAAGATGAACAGAACTGGTCGTCCTCTTGAGATGTGAGTTGAGAGTACTCCTCTTTAACCGCTTCTAACTCCTCTGTCCCAAAATCACCTGACGAATATTCTAAAAAACAAAGATATGAGTGGAATGCCCGTCAGTGAACTTGCACCCGGTAAGTCCCAAAAAGGATAAGTGTAGAAATGATGATGACAAGTGTATAAATTGAGAATTAATATCATTAAGCAGTGAACAAGTAACACTAACTATTAAGCATGACAATTCTATGTAACATAACAGTTCTATTTAACATGGCAGTGTAACATGAACATGGCAAACAAATATAGCATGGTAGTGAAATGTAGGTATAGTGTCGGTCAACCTGAGCATGTATTAAGTAAAAGTACCGAACATGAAATGATTGGCAATGTGTCCTAAGAGATCTCTACAAGGGTGAGTTAACTAACGTAACTTTAAGGGTGAAAGTCAACCAATCTCAGAGTATTCTCGAACTCAAGGGTAGAGCCCCAGGAGTAAGGAATCACGGGCCCAAACCAAAAGTGTTAGTAACGGGAATTCAACCTGTTGGTGGATGTTGCACACCATCACAACACTTATGATGAGGCGGAAGTGGCAAACGAAAATTTTCTTGCATGCAATACCCACTTTAACTACCGGATCTTATACTAAACCGTAACTAGCAACTTATCTAGAGGTGTTAACTGCTGAGATATGGATTATACATAAGGAACCGGTCCTTCGGGTCTTCTTTCCGCTGCGAATCTGTGCTCCTTGGAAGTTTGGAACGATCTCGATATCCGATCACCTTTAGGACATAGATGATCCACTCGAGAGCTATGGATCAAGCTTCAACCGCTTCTAAAGAGGTAACTAAGAAGTCAAGTGTGCTAGAAGCGACTACTTAGATGATGTAGAGATAATCAAGAGGATTAATTGATCTTAAAACTCAATGAGTCACAATTCATGTGAAGGGTTTGGGTTTGAGGTTGAAGAAGGAGATAACTTTGGAGGGAGAAGATGTATGTGAGAAATGAGAGCATCGAGCATGGAAAAATGATATGGCTATTGTTTTAATTATTGAAGCATACATTATTTTTCTCCAAAAATAATGCACCATACTTCAATAGTAAATCCAAAAGAATATAAAATGCAATGAGCCATGCCTTCATTCATGCTTGGAAAAGTCTCCAAAATTCCACCTCATTTTTATTTTTCACAAAAACAAAATCCAATATGAGGTGTCTCCTTCTAGAATGTATTCTTGTACAATTACAAGAATACCCTTTACCGTATACCGTATAAAAATACCCATATTCGTATTCCGAAAAATACGAATACAATGAGATAACAATAATCCAATAATATAATACCGGTATCCGGCTTAAACCAAAGCCTACTGGTATTATCCTTCCAATCATCATTCGTGTAGCCAGTACACGAATATGATCGACACCCTGCCGTAACAACTTACGACCTCTACATATTTTGCCTGAGCCAGAAAACCCTCTGTGTGGGACTCTAAAGACTCGACAGTACGCTGGCAGTGGGTTTAACCACAAGCCTGTCAGCGGCACTAGCTGTGCATAACGGCTACCCAGGTATATGATGAAAAAGGTGGCCGATGAGCAAACTCATCCCAACCCCAACGAGCCTGTAAGCAACACTTACCGTACAATCCGGTCTCTTCGTCTGATACGTCGCATATGAAGTCTAGGGGTGGTAAACGTTAGACCCCAGTAACTTTATAAGTCATGCTGATATATGGCTCATAACACTTCGAGAAACTACTGATAACTCTTATCAGTAAATCTCAACAACCCTGGCTAGGGATTTGCTATTATAGTCAATCGAGCATAACGCTACATCAACTCCCTATACCGAGAGAGACGAAACCCCTCCTATCGCTCACTGCCTCCATATGACTCGGGACTGTACCCAAAATCCACCTGTTTGCACGACTCAATAGAGCCATGGTAGGGAGGAAATCAAAGCACAGTGGGAACCACACAAGACACTATGACGATCTCGGGTCTATAGACTAACCTGTACAAGTGTCACCGGAGAACTGCTATCTGACGATAGGTATATATCACAACTAAGAGTTCTCGGCGAGTCCTGTTCGGTGTACCCATTCTCCAATTAGAACCTGTGTATAATTTTTGATGTCAAACACCAATGGTTTTGGGATCAACCATCACCTCCAGGGTCAAGAAACGTACACACTAGTCTACTCTGGAATATCGATGCCCTGTCTCGATACTCTCTCGAATAGGAACTGTTAAAGGATGTGCTTGAAGACTACACAAGCCCCACTAGTATGATCTACATCATAATCCTGGTAATCAAGTTAACATCCTAAGGGCTTCATCAACATGTATATAAACCAGATAGCATACTATCATTTTGAGCAAAGAATGTTTCTGTACATATACATGCCTAGCATCCTATATAATACAGGCCTTTAGGGCATACATATCCAACAATCTCCCACTTGTACTAAGGCCTATAGTGTAGGGGTTTGCTTAGCACTCTCACTGGGTTTTAACAAGCATCAAACATGCAATTTTAAAGATCTAGGGTGCTAACCAACCCGAACCTAGAATCGAACTAGAGGATTAGGGTAAAAAGCTAACAAGTATCACATACAAGTAAGTGTCTAACACTAAGAGAAAAGAAATACAACCTTTGTAGACCTTTCTTCCTTATCTTTAGCTCCGTGTAGATGTCCTTGACTCCTTGGTTCCACTCGAAGTATGCACACGTTCTCTTGAAGCCTTCGAAGTCCACGATGATCCACCACGGAGTTCCTTTACTCAAGCTCCTTGCTTCACTTGACCTAAGTGGAAGTGATGCAAACAACCTATACAAGTGGGTTAGACTAGTATGGATTGATGAAGTGGATAATAATCTCACTAAAAAAACATTTCTTTTTCTTTCTCTTCACTCACTAGAAAATGGTAGAAAGCTTAGAGGAAGAATGAGATGGAAATGGCTTAGCTTGAGCTCTTGAAAAATAAGCATAAGAATAATAATTGATATGAGAGAGAGAGAGAGAGTCACACTCACTCTTAACTTAACTCATGGAAAATATCTAGATATTTTTATGATTGAGTTAGTGGAGGATTAGAAATCAAACCATGGTTATTTAGATATTTTGGAAAGAAGTGTGTAGAAGAATAAATAAACCATGGATTAATATCTAATTTCTATTAACTCAATAATCATTAAAATATCATAATAGTTTCCATGTGAGTCTAGCATAGCCATCTCCAATGTATCATCAACCATGACACATGCACACATGTATGTGTGCATGCATATCCATATAAGCATTCATACATACATGCATACAATTAAAGAAAGGAATCAATAATGAGCTAATGGTTAATTCATATTAAATCAACACTTGATTTAATAATTCGGTCATATCACATACGATCCGACCAATAGAAAACGCCAGATTAAAATACGGTATCATATACGCGCATTTAATCAAGCTCCCGCGCATATCCTCATATGCGCCCCACATCGTTTCGCCTAAGCTCAGAAACCCCTTTGTGGGACTCTAAGACTCGTCAATAAACTATCAGTAGGCAATGATCATATCACATACCTACAAACCGTCAGCGGTACTAGCTGCACGTAACGGCTCCCAGGTATTGAGCGAACAGAAGATCAACAAGCAAACTTGTCCAAACTCCCGTAGAGCCAACTGTTCCCCTCCGAACGGCGGCCCGGACTTCGCGTCCGTTGCCTGAGGTTCGGGGCAGATGCTATTTGGTTTTATCCGTCTATCTCTCCGAAGATGCCAAGTTGATTTATGACACCTTGTATCGGAGGTTTAGACGGATGCGGCCGATGTAGCAGACTTCGTCAGATTCCCCCTCAGGGTGAGGGGTTTTTTGATTGTGGGGACGCTCTTCCCTGCAGGCGCAAGCCCCTGCAGTTAATTACGCTACCGCGTCGCGGTAACAACTTTCTCCTTCTCCAGAATTTCACTTCGTGTCGTGTGTGTTTGTTTTGTTCCTGGTTGCCCGTGGATTGTATACGGAGACTGAGTGATGTCGTCACCCGTAGGACGTAGATTAGTCCAAATCCGTATTTGCTTAGATTTGGGTCTGGTGTTTTTTGGTTTAAGGATACATTAGTCGCGTTGCGGCTAAGATCAACTTAAACGTACGTCAAGGATACGTTAATCATGTTTTAGACTAAGCTCGACCTGACGTAGTGATTGATTTAATTATCTGGCCGTCGGGACTCGTCACCTCTCTGACGTCGTTGAGGGATTACAACGACAGGCGTCAGAGGAGTTCAGAGATGTACCCTTGCACCAAAGTTGATTCGGAGTTTTATTGTTTATTTAAAGATCTAAGGACACATTAACCGTATTTGGGGCTAAGGTCAACTTAGACGGGACCGTTTAGATCCAGGAAGAGAGCATTTGGAGGCTCTATCGCTCTAGTTTAGAGACATGGTGGTCCATTGCCAGTTTAGGGACATGGTGGTCCAATACCAGTTTAAGGACATGATGGTCCATCGCCAGTTTAGGGACGTGGTGGTCCATTATTAGTTTAGGGACGTTTCGGTCCGTCGCCAGTTTAAGGACGTAGTGGTCCATATTCCAGTTTAGGGACGTGGTGGTCCGTCGCCAGTTTAAGGACGTTCCGGTCCGATATTAGTTTAAGGACGTTCCGGTCCGATATTAGTTTAGGGACGTTTCGGTCCGATATTAGTTTAGGGACGTTTCGGTCCATTATTAGTTTAGGGACGTTCCGGTCCGATATTAGTTTAAGGACGTTCCGGTCCGATATTAGTTTAAGGACGTTCCGGTCCGATATTAGTTCGTGGTTGTTGGGACCCGTCACCTCTTTGACGTCGTTGAGGGATTACAACGATGGATGTCAAAGGAGTTCGGAGATGTACCCTCAAACCGGACGTGGATTGATTTAGGAGAGCCATTTTGCTCAGTCAATTTAATTTAAGGACTTATGGCCACGATTGGGTTAAGTCCAGTTCAACATTTTATGGCATTTTTCATTTAGGCTCTACCCACAAAAGATACAGAGTATCAATTTATTTTGGGCTCTGCCCATTTGCAGATGATGCAAAGTATCTACCTCGTTTGGGCTCTGCCCCTTTTAAAATGCATAGCATTCTGAAGATTTTGTTTGGGCTCTGCCCCTTTATAAATGATGCAGAGCATCTGTTTTGGTTTGGGCTCTGCCCCTTAAAATAATGCATTTGCGCTTTATTAAGCCTGTTAGGCCTTCCTTTAATTGGGCTTGGCCCTTTTTAATGCATCTGCGCTTTGCGCTAAGTGATGAGCGCAGACTCATATGGTGATGACACGTGTCGTGCTCTGGCGAGCGCAAGCGCAACAGCGCAGTGCGCTGTGTTGTTGCGCTGCGCTATTGCGCTGCTGACACGTGGCGCGCTCTCAGTGAGTTGCGCCAATTCCAGAGAGCAAAGCTCTATCTTAAGGGCGCTTAGCGCAAATGGTTCTACAGCCGACACGTGGCGCTCTCTTAAGAGCGCAACGGCGCAGTTTGGAAGTGCAAAGCACTAAGAATCTTTTAGATTCAAGAAGGGAAGTGCAAAGCACTGTTTAAGTTCTTGATCTAAATTAGATCAAAGAAAAATAAATTTCTTCTTTATTCGAAGAACCAGAGGTTCTTAAAAGTGCAAAGCACTATTCTTTTATTATTTTATTATTTTTATTGTTTTTTAAAGAACCGAAGGTTCACAAGAAGTGCAAAGCACTGTTTTCTTTTTATATAAAGATCATTTATTTTATTTTTAGATCCATGATCTATTAGAAGGCCTTTCTTCTACTTCATGAAGGTTTTTTTTTTACCTTCTTCTTGAGATCTTCTCAGAGTTTTCTCTGCTTAGAGTTCTTGATTTTTCGAGAAAATTGTTCTTTTTCTCCTAATGAGGTCTGGGGTCCTATTTATAGTGCCCCATAAATTTGTTGAATTTGTTAACAAGATCTTTTCTGAATGATTTTGGGAATTTTCCCACGCTGGATCTTTGATCCAAAGGCAGAAGAAAATCTTCTGGTTTTGGAAAGAACAGAAAAGATTTCATGAAATCTTAATTTAGTTTGGCGCAGATGTCCCAGCGCATGACACGTGTCGCGCAGCGCAGCGCAGAGCGCAGCGCAACTGCGCTAGCGCATCTGTGCTGACACGTGTCGCGCAGCGCAACTGCGCTAGCGCATCTGCGCTAGCGCATCTGCGCTGACACGTGTCACGCAGCGCAGAGCGCAACGCAGCTGAAGCGTTGGTTCCTTTAAACAGAGCTTTGCTCTGATTGGGTGCGCTTTCTGGGGCGCTGCGCTGACGTATTAGCGCAAGACACGCGGCGCGTTGCGCCCGCGACTTGAAGCTTTGCTTCAAAATTTGAATTTTGAATTCAAACAGAGCTTTTCTCTGATTGGGCGAAACAATGAACATTCATTGTTTGAAATCGAAACTATGAATATGAATATCAATATCGATATGTAAATCATAAGCAAAGTAAGAGATATTGATAAACGATATGAATATATTGTTTATATGAAAATCAAGATAAGAAACACATGTATATACATAAGTATTCATGTTTTGAATATAAAAGCAATGAACGAGAATAATATATCAATACCAACAAATATATCAAATGTAAAGCATGAGATATCGATATATTATTCGACACACACAAGATATAAGATATGCAAACTAATAATCAAGTATATGCAAGTTTTATGTCGATAATGAAAACAAGATAAAGCATGTGACATTAAACACCTATTTATGTTTTGAATCACATCATCAAAACCATAAAACCATAAGTCATCAGTTTAACATTCTTAGTCGATATAACTCATATCTCCTGTAGTTCGATTATAATGCTATAATTGTCTATAGTTGTTAGAAATGACATGTTTTATATTCCAATTGTCATGCTTATATGAACACACTTGATAGAATACTACACAAATACTAATTATTGCCATGTTGCACAATTACATACATGTATGCTACACTACACATCATTAGTACTGCCATGACTCTGTAGAACTTCAATGCTCATTCATACTTTAGTTATCTCCATGATAGTATTAAATGCGGCCTATTATGATTTCTTTATGTAAATGCCACTGTTTAATATTTTTGTATGTTATTGCCAACTGTGGCCAAGATGAATTTATACAATGTTGTTCTTATGAACTTGATATTTTCCATAGATTTGAGAAGCCGCGGGTTACGATTTATAAAACTTGTTATGTTTACAAAATTATGGTTTTATCTTGATATGATGATTTGACATCTACCATGAGTTTTCTATATTTATGGTTGAGATTATCCGATTTCGAGGAAGGGGAAACCGAATTCGTATACATGGTGGACCCAGTACGACTCCGAGGAGTAGGAAGTCTGTATAGGAAGACGGGGAGTCTAGCGAGGATGATCGATACCGGTGATAGTATTAGAGCACGGCGGATCTGGAGGATACTGACCGGGGTTATATTGAGATTGAAAAGAGGGCCGGTCTATGAGACGGTGCCTCAAATATTTCGATTTATGTGCAAATGATTGACACGGGATTTATGATGATTTTATTGATGATGTTGTTGACATGTGTGCGTGATCCGTTATGATGTGCCGATTTTTACTTATGATGTATATATATGTTATCGCATATCATATTAGTAGTATACCTTATGACCGTAGGTATCATTATGCATTCAATTTCTACCTTGTGATATCTTTCTATTCACGAGTCCAAAAACTTGTTGGGACTTCACCCGCACGCGCTTTTATGGTTTTGAAAGAAAAATGTTTTTAGAAATGCGATGCACGTGAGCTCAGTCTCATTTTAAAATTTATAAGCCATAAGTGCACGGCACATTGTAGCGAGCCGGTAAGTACGGGTCAATCTATAAGGAATTTGTGATTTGGAGTTGTCGTTAAAGGTTCAAGGAGAAAAAATTGAGTTTTGGCACAAAAATGAGAAAATACAAAGTTATAGAACACAGTTAAGAAAACGGACGTGGCTCTAGTTCGGATGGTTGAATCGTGGCGAATTCTTCGACACTCTCTTGATCATGAGTTGTTCCGTCCTTATGTTAATTCCGACGTGAAGGATGGATTGTCAAGGCGTTCGCGAAGTATAAGCCATCAAGATATTGAAGTTCAATGTTAAGAACGAAACAAATCTGTATTGTTCTCACTTACTGTTTATATGTCCAAGCATGAAGTATCGAAACTAAGCACAAGGGTTAGCAAGCATACATCATCAACAAATACATAAATTAGCACATCAGAGCAAGTGGTTTAGCATTAAACTTGGTAAGTGAGTGGTGATAGTATTGGGTATATGAATGAATAAGGGTGTCAAGCAACTTGTTAACAAAATACCCCATCTAAACACTTGGAAACCTTAACACCAGTGTGATTCTAAGCTTAACATTGCTTAAGGGAAACTTGGAGAGAATATAGTATGTGATGAGGCTACCAAGTAACCATGAAATCAAAATACCATATCAAACCAAAACCAATAGGTAATCTTAAACTTAAATCCCATTTTAAACACATTAAACATTCATAAAAGAAGGAGGAAGGCAAAACCATTCATCTCACATCCTCACCATTACCACAACCAAAGAGTTTACTCAAACATCACAAAAAGAGAAAATAAAACACAAGAGAAGAATATGTAGAAAACAAGTAAGTATAAGAAAACAAGTGCAGTTCTTTATTCACATTTGGAAGGACTTGAGTACAAGATAACTTACAACTTCAACCTCCATTTTCCAAGCTCTCAAATGAGAGCTTGCAAGGGGAAGAAGAAGAAGTAGGCAAGCATTACAATCTGTTTTTCAGTTCGAGAATCTAACCAAGAACTTAATCTGAGATCTGCTATATATAGAAAACTCAAAATCAAAAGTTGCATATACAAGTGGACTAAATAGACAACAAGGGACCCACCAAACTTGGACGAGCCAATTTGGAGTCTGGGGCCCACCAAATTTGCGGCCCAGTGGAATTAATTTGTGGCCGGCATTTGGAGTCTAGGGCCTACCTTTTCACTGTAGTAATCTACTCTCAAGAGCATCTCTCTGTAGTCTCAATTTCTTGTAATTTACATATGGGTGAAATTTAGAGTAATGATCAGAGAAGGCAAGTGATCAAGTGGCGATGGTTCACACTTCAAATCAACTCTTTTTAAAACATTCCACTTGCACATCCACTTGCATGACACTATGATGGTGTTTGCCTACTTGGTGATGGTTCATGCCCACTTGGTCCATATGTATCATGATGGTGCACCCACTTGATCCGCACTTAATATTGATGTTGTATCATGTTGGACCAAAACTATAAAATATTTGTACACAACTTCTTTCGTTGCAAACTCATTTGATTTGATCTGTATTCTGTCCTGTTTACAGTTCCAGCTAAAAAACTATCATTTCTGTGTATGTTGTGTATAGTCTCTAGTGTTTTTGTCTGTGTACCTGTAATCTGTACTAATGAGCAAACACAAATTAAATAGCACTGTTTATTGACAAAATGATAAGAAATGAGCGGTATTAAAATGTAATAAAACGTGTTGAACACTAACTCACCCCCGTTGAGCCATAGTTTCTTGCATGACCGACCACTTGGATCAGTAACGGCTTGCTAACACATTACTTTCTCCGGTGATTGCTTTTGTTAGATGGGTTACACAGTTGTATCGTAACCGTCTTTTGTATACATATTTACTGTTGTATCTAGTTATAAACTCTATCAACCACTTGTATTTTCTGGACTCAGAGACGAGACTTAGATGTTTATTATTTTGGGCGCCGTACTCATGTGGAATCGACGTGATGTTTATATATCGAGATTATTGTTTTCTTCTTATAATTCTTCTCCTTGGACGTCGTATATTATTGTGTGGATTGTGTTTCCGCCGTTGGGCGTTGAGCTTGCTCCCCCGTGGGGAAGCTTATTATATTTTGATGTTGTACATGTTTTCTTTAAAATTTACAACGGAGGTGCTGGCCGATTTTTAAATGACGTGTTTTAGATCAAACTTTACTTATATTTCAAAACAAACTTGATTTCATTTTAATAAACTTTTTTCAAAACTTCACCTCCACCGTTTCTTTTTAAAATGGTTTAGTTTCCTGGTTTTTGGCATACTTGGATTACGGTGGGGTCTACTAAACTTCAAGTGGTTCAAGTGCCGATCATGTGCCATTTTCGGGTCGTAACAAAGTTGGTATCAGAGCCATAGGTTTTACCTTTGTCGAGTCTAGGTTTGACCATGTGGAGTCTAAGTTATAAGTTTGAAACTTAGGCTTAACCTTGCAGAATTTAGACATGAATTTAGGAGTCTTAAACTGGAACTTAGGTTTTTCCTTTGTTAAGTGTAGGTTTAACTATGTGGAGTCTAGGGTATGAATATTTTCGAATCTAGGCTTAACCTTACGGAACTTCGATTTAATTTTGGGGGTATTTGACCCGAACTTTCGTTACATAGGTTGACCTTGGTATGATGGAGTAGGTAACTCAAGAAGAGTGACGTAGTGTACGTATGTTCCGCGACATATTTACGATACGATACTCCGTTTAAGTGACCTTAGGATATATCTTGAGATTCTTCTTCGATTCTATACATTCCTTCATTTCTGTTGTTATTTCCTCATCAACTCTTGTTTTCTTATTCCAGTCACCATGTCTACATGAGTCGAGAGGGCTGCGGCTAGAGATAAGGTCATGGCAGGCTTGTCTGAGACGAGGATTGACCAGGACAGTATTTCGGTGACATGAGAATAGGTTGATCCTCCTTCGCTCGATAGGATTTCTCGTTTGAAGGAGAGCGTTCAGAATTTATACCAGATGGTCGGGTTATTAGTTGAGGTCTGCCGGACTCAGAGGCCTAATGTTGTACAACCTACTCCGGAGGTCGTTGTGCTGCCTACCATTTAGACAGTCGTACCAGCCATTACTGGGATTATTAAGGTACCGCTTCCAGAGTTCATGAAGCTGAAACCACCGGTGTTTGCTGGCATGGATGTGGCAGAGGATTCTCAATCATTTCTTGAAAGTATGGCTCGGATATTTGTTGACCTATGAGTTTCACTCTATTTAGTTTTGATTATTTTACAAAAACAATATTTCAAAGATATCATATATTACTAACCATGTCAAATATGTTAAAGTGCTAAAATTAATAGATTTAGTCAAGTAAGAGAACAATCGAGACTGTAACCGGCACCACAACAGTAACATCAAATGATGAACGACTCTGAAGATCAAAATTCAAGTTCAAATGAAATATCAAAGAAGTTCAACAAAGGATCCATTCAAGACTTTTATTTTTTTTTAGTCTAGAGTCGATCTCATTGGTTAGAATCTCTTTTTCAATCTTAATTTTCTACACATTTTGATTAGAGTTTTCAAAAACCAAACCAAATCCTTTATAAATTTTAAAACATCATTGAGGACATCTGTGTTTTCAATATAAGACATCAGACGTCCCCTTGGGCATCCCCATGGATGTCTCCCTGATGTCCATCACAGTTGAAGCCCCTTTTCAAAAATCTGTTTTTAGTTTGAATTTCAAACTACCAATGGCTATAAACTGCCAATAACGCTCATAACTCTTAGGAGCAGTTATTCTAACTGCCCTAACTTTCCATTTTCAAAATTCTATATAAAGGACCCATTTTCAAAAGAGTTTTCACCGAATCGTTGATTATCCTTTCAAGTTTTTCTCATTGAAAACTCTGTCATTCTCTCATTCTAAAAGTTTTTACTAATCTTTTAAGAGAAGAGATCTTTCAGGGTTTTAGATTTTTCTAGTTATTAGAATCAAAAGATCTCTGAAATTGTTGAAAAAGTTTCTGTTTTTAAACTTTTCTTAAAAATCTTTTAAGAACTTTAAATCGTTTTAAACGTTCTTAATCTCCAAAACACAATCCATTATCTTCTTTGAATTAAAACTTGATTTATCCTTTGAGATTAATAGAATTGTATTGTTGGTTTGGAAAGATTTGTTGAAAATCTTATTTGTACGACTTAGTGAAGAAAGGTCTAAAATCTTCACATTGTAAGGGTTTCGGACTTGAGCCTTTGGAAAAAGTATAGGTGTTCACCGCTAGCAAGTGTAAAGGTTTTAAGATCTATGCCTAGAAAATGATCTGGATTTCTCCACCCGTAAGGAATCACTGGATGGTGAGTTGAATTTTGAGTAGGAACTCTTAGGTGAGGATTAGCCACAGAGTTGGTGAACCCTAATTAACAATTCTCTGTGTCATTTATTTTCTATGCATTCTGTGTTTGTGAAATTATTTTATTTTCTTACTCTGATTTATATTCCGCTGCAAATTTCTTGAATCCACACAATTGCACTGAGTTTACCATAAAACCTTATTCACCCCCTCTAAGGCTGCTTTTAATTGGTATCAGAGCCAGGTTACTCTGTTTTGTATGATTAACCTCTTAAGTATCCGATCCTGTGGCAAACCATATGGAAGGACAATTCTCTAACCATCCTCCTTTGTTCAATGGTACCAACTATCAACTCTGGAAAACTAAGATTAGAGTTTTCCTTCAGTGTATAGATCTAGAAATTTAGACATTATAGAACAGCCCTTTGTCATCCCTACCACAAATCCATTATCTGATGCCAACAAGAGATCAATGACATTAGATGTCAAGACAATGAATGTACTTCATTACTCTTTGAATTCAGAAGAATTCAATAGAATCTCTATGTGTCAAATGACAAATGAGATTTGGACAACTTTCCAGACTGCCCATGAAGGAACTAGTCAAATTAAAGAGAATAAGATTAACCGTCTCATGCATGAGTATGTGATATTACAAATAAGTGACGATGAAATCATCGACTCTATGTATTCTAGATTCAACAATGTCATTACAAAACTTTTTAACCTAGGAAAGAAATTCGATGAGAAAAAAAAAGTGTTATAGGTTGCTAAGATCTTTAACGATCTCATGGCAACCTAAGATCACTGCCATCAAAGAAGCCAATGACATGACAACGTTGAAAGTCGACTCCCTGATAGGAAAATTAAAGACGTACGAAATGCAGCTAGGTGATCTAAAACAAAAGTAAGAGAAGGAGACTCAGAGGAAAAATATCACACTTAAGGTATCTACCAGTAAGCCTAAGTCTAAGAAAATATCTAGTGATGAAGAAAGCGACGATGAAGAAATGACCAATATTACTAGACACTTCAGAAATTATCTGCTGTCCAGGAAATTCTCTAAGAAGAAAGGTACGTATAAATCTAATAAAATTTTTAATTCTATAAAACTCTTCGTTGTTTTGAATGCAATAAGAAAGGCCATTTGAAGTCAGAAATCCTACGCTTAACAAGGATATGTGGAAGTCTAAGAAGAATCAGAAAAGGGTTTGTTTCAGGCTATTTTAGACGATACGGATTCCAGAGACTCAGAAGTCGAAGAAGTTGCAAACTGTGCTTCATGGTACAAGAAGATGAGGTAATTAATGATGACCTTGATTTAGAATCTTTTAGTAAACAAGATTTGATAGATTTTTGTCATTTTCTTAAGGATAATTATGATAAGGTTAATACTAAATATAAAATATTAAAGCCAAACATATCCACTAAAAATAATTTAGAAATATCCACAAAAAATAAAATAAAATAAATTAAATTAGAAAATGAAAAATTAAAATCCATAACTTTAACAAATGATAAATTAATTGAAACTAATAATACTTTAAATTTTGAAATTTTTAACTTAAAAAGAAAACTAGATTTAAAAGATAAAATGCTTTTAAATTCATTAAAAGTAAAGATAACTTAGATGTAATATTAGAACAATCAATCAAATATTGTAAGAAAGAAGGTATTGGATATGATAAATATTCTAAATTAGTTCTAAAAACTAAACCATTTAGGAGAAAATATTATTACATATATAGAAAGAAGTATAATAATTCTACGTGTAACAATTGTTATATTATAGGACATATATCTCAATACTGTAAAATTAAAAATAATTCATCTTACAAATATAATTTTTTATCCAAAGACATAATTAAATGAAACAAAGATGATATGGGTTCCGAAGGTCACACTTTCTTCTTCTTGTTGTGCAGGACTTCCAAAGACGTAGCTGTCGTTGGATCTTTGATAGTGGATACTCGAGACATATGATTGGAAACATTCAAAATTTCGAAACGCTATCAAGAGAAGAAAATGGCAATGTCACTTTTAGAGATAATAATAAGGGCAAAATCATCGATAAAGGTGATATTTCTTTTAATAATGCATCTAACACAACAGTAATTAAAGACGTACTATATATAGAAAACTTAAAACATAATTTATTTAGTGCTAGCCAATTTTATGATAAAGGTTATAACGTAATTTTTGAAAAAGATTTTTGCAAAATCCTATACGATAATAAAGTAGGTTTAACTTGTAAAAGATATCATAATATATATATATATATATATATATATATATATATATTATTTACACACAAGATTTCAAAAATTCAGATATTAAATGTCTAATAGTAAACAATGATATAGATATGCTACTTTGGCATTGAAAATTGGGTCATCCCTCAATAAATATTTTATCCAAAATCTCAAAGAATAATCTGGTCAAAGATATCCCCAAGATAAAATTTATAAAAGGTAGGTTGTGTGATGCCTGTCAAAGTGGAAAACAAACCAAGATATCTCTTAAACTTGAAACTAATATATCAACTAATACTTCCTTACAATTGCTTCATATGGATCTTTTTGATCATAGTCGCAATACAAGTTTAGGAGACAAATATTATGCTTATGTTATTATAGACGATTTTTCAAGATTTACTTGGGTATTTTTCTTTAAAACCAAAGATGAAACTTTTGGCATCTTTAAAATATTTTCTAAACAGATTCAAAACGAAATGAAGTTAAATATATCTAAAATAAGAAGTGATCGTGATGGAGAGTTTGGAAACCAAATATTCGAAAAATATTGTAAAAAGAAAGGTTTCAAACATGAATTCTCCTATGTCAGAACTCCACAACAAAATGGAGTTGTTGAAAGAAAAATCGTTCCTTACAAAAAATAACATATACCTTGCTCAATGAAAATAATTTACCTAAATATTTTTGGGCTGAAGCTATTAACACTTCATGCTACATTATAAATAGGGTTATAATTAGAAAATACTTAAATAAAAACCCATATGAATTATTTTACGGTAAAATACCTAATATAAAATATTTTAAAGTCTTTGGTTGTAAATATTATATACTAAATACTCAAGATAACTTAGGAAAGTTCGATTCAAAATGTGATGAGGGAATATTTGTTGGTTATTCAATGACCAGTAAAGCCTATCGCGTTTATAATAAACGACGGCAAGATTTCGGATGGTATCATCCATGCCAAATTAAAATTTTGCCATGCTTAAACAACCCTAAACAAGATCTTTATTTAAAGAATGATACGGAAACATCAAGTAAACAACTTTACTTCTAAATGATTAGGGATTACAACTTTTGTAGTCTACTCATTCACTTCATAAGCTCCAAATTGTGGTTCCTTCGCTGCGATCATCAAGCTCCCGGACTCTTGAGAGGCTCCATGAGGTGAATGATGCATGCTTGCTTGAAGTCTTCACAATCCAAGATGATCTACGTCGAGGCAACACGAACTCAAGGTTCCACTTCACTAATATGGAATTAGTGAAGCTAACACCCTAATCTAAATGGCTAGTATAGAAGAGAATGATGAAGTAGGAATTTTGCTCACTTTAGAATTTTTTTTCTAGCTCTCTTGTCTTGAAGATAGTGATGAAAATTTTAACCATTCAAGAAAGTATGCACGTTCAATTTGATGGAACTAACTCCTTAAATCCTGAAAATATCACAGATGATGATGATTCTAACTTGTCAAAAAGTCTAGATGACTCATCATTAGACAAAGACTCATCATTAGACAAAGATGCTGAAACCAATCAATTAGAATAACAAGAGTAAGTAATTGATACTACTCTTCCAAAAGACTTTAAATTCAACAAAAATCACCCTAAGAACTTAATAATATGAGATATAGATAAATGAGTAGTCACTAGATCATCAACATTTAATTTATGCATCAATTCAGCTTTTATTTCAGTTATTGAACCGAAGAATTTTAAAGAAGCTGAAAATGATGAGTATTGGATAATAGCAATGCACGATGAGTTAAACCAATTTAAAAAAAATAAAGTTTGGAAATTAGTTCCAAAATCCGAAGATAGATCAATAATTGGTACCAAGTGGGTTTTTAGAAAAAAAATTAGATGAGTCAGGGAATATAGCAAGAAATAAAGCACGTTTAGTTGCTTAAGGTTATAAGTAAATCGAAGAAATTGATTATGATGAAACTTACGCTCTTATCGCCAGACTCAAGGCTATTAAAATATATTAAGCTTTGCTTATTTTAAGAACTTTAAGGTCTTTCAAATGGACGACAAAAGAGCATTCTTGAACGGTAAAATAGAAGTAGTGTATGTAGCACAACCACCAGATTTCAAAAACCATAAACATCAGGAATATGTATATAAATTAGAAAAAGGGTTTGTACGGTCTCAAACAAGCCTCTAGAGCTTGGTATGAGAGATTAAGTATATTTTTAATAAAGATAGGATATATAAAAGGCATTGTTCACAAAACCCTGTTTACCAAAGTATATGGAAACGATATTATAGTTGTTCAGATTTATGTTGATGACATAATATTTGGTTCTACTAACGAGCAGTTTTTCCGAGAGTTCTCAAAATCTATGCAGAATGAGTTTGAAATAGTATGATGGGAAAACAAACCTCTTCTTCGGACTTCAAATTAAATAAAATCAAGAATGACTATTCATTACTCAGGCCAAGTACACTAGAGAACTTATCAAGAAGTTCGGTTCAGAGGATGCAAAGACATGTGAGACCCCAATGGTAACAACAACTAAACTTACCAAGAATGAAACTAGAAAGGCGGTAGATATAAGACTCTACCGAGGTGTCACGCCCTACTTCCCGAAAGACAATAGTAGTCACGTGATGAGGCCCATGATGTATTTATTCCGAAAATGTCCTTTCTCGAAACAAATATGCTAAGCGTATATAAGAAATATAAAAATGACAAGAATCAACATGAAAATGAAAATCCAACATTATATATTTACATTCCCAACTTTACAGAATTTAAATTGATACAAGCAATTTGAGCATGAAACATAAAATGGAAGTGCCTAAATAAGAGTGTCATACTGAAAAGGAAAAGCTAAAATGAAATATGAAGATGAACAGAACTGGTCGTCCTCTTGAGATGTGAGTTGAGAGTACTCCTCTTTAACCGCTTCTAACTCCTCTGTCCCAAAATCACCTGACGAATATTCTAAAAAACAAAGATATGAGTGGAATGCCCGTCAGTGAACTTGCACCCGGTAAGTCCCAAAAAGGATAAGTGTAGAAATGATGATGACAAGTGTATAAATTGAGAATTAATATCATTAAGCAGTGAACAAGTAACACTAACTATTAAGCATGACAATTCTATGTAACATAACAGTTCTATTTAACATGGCAGTGTAACATGAACATGGCAAACAAATATAGCATGGTAGTGAAATGTAGGTATAGTGTCGGTCAACCTGAGCATGTATTAAGTAAAAGTACCGAACATGAAATGATTGGCAATGTGTCCTAAGAGATCTCTACAAGGGTGAGTTAACTAACGTAACTTTAAGGGTGAAAGTCAACCAATCTCAGAGTATTCTCGAACTCAAGGGTAGAGCCCCAGGAGTAAGGAATCACGGGCCCAAACCAAAAGTGTTAGTAACGGGAATTCAACCTGTTGGTGGATGTTGCACACCATCACAACACTTATGATGAGGCGGAAGTGGCAAACGAAAATTTTCTTGCATGCAATACCCACTTTAACTACTGGATCTTATACTAAACCGTAACTAGCAACTTATCTAGAGGTGTTAACTGCTAAGATATGGATTATACATAAGGAACCGGTCCTTCGAGTCTTCTTTCCGCTGCGAATCTGAGCTCCTTGGAAGTTTGGAACGATCTCGATATCCGATCACCTTTAGGACATAGATGATCCACTCGAGAGCTATGGATCAAGCTTCAACCGCTTCTAAAGAGGTAACTAAGAAGTCAAAGTGTGCTAGAAGCGACTACTTAGATGATGTAGAGATAATCAAGAGGATTAATTGATCTTAAAACTCAATGAGTCACAATTCATGTGAAGGGTTTGGGTTTGAAGAAGGAGATAACTTTGGAGGGAGAAGATGTATGTGAGAAATGAGAGCATCGAGCATGGAAAAATGATATGGCTATTGTTTTAATTATTGAAGCATACATTATTTTTCTCCAAAAATAATGCACCATACTTCAATAGTAAATCCAAATGAATATAAAATGCAATGAGCCATGCCTTCATTCATGCTTGGAAAAGTCTCCAAAATTCCACCTCATTTTTATTTTTCACAAAAACAAAATCCAATATGAGGTGTCTCCTTCTAGAATGTATTCTTGTACAATTACAAGAATACCCTTTACCGTATACCGTATAAAAATACCCATATTCGTATTCCGAAAAATACGAATACAATGAGATAACAATAATCCAATAATATAATACCGGTATCCGGCTTAAACCAAAGCCTACTGGTATTATCCTTCCAATCATCATTCGTGTAGCCAGTACACGAATATGATCGACACCCTGCCGTAACAACTTACGACCTCTACATATTTTGCCTGAGCCAGGAAACCCTCTGTGTGGGACTCTAAAGACTCGACAGTACGCTGGCAGTGGGTTTAACCACAAGCCTGTCAGCGGCACTAGCTGTGCATAACGGCTACCCAGGTATATGATGAAAAAGGTGGCCGATGAGCAAACTCATCCCAACCCCAACGAGCCTGTAAGCAACACTTACCGTACAATCCGGTCTCTTCGTCTGATACGTCGCATATGAAGTCTAGGGGTGGTAAACGTTAGACCCCAGTAACTTTATAAGTCATGCTGATATATGGCTCATAACACTTCGAGAAACTACTGATAACTCTTATCAGTAAATCTCAACAACCCTGGCTAGGGATTTGCTATTATAGTCAATCGAGCATAGCGCTACATCAACTCCCTATACCGAGAGAGACGAAACCCCTCCTATCGCTCACTGCCTCCATATGACTCGGGACTGTACCCAAAATCCACCTGTTTGCACGACTCAATAGAGCCATGGTAGGGAGGAAATCAAAGCACAGTGGGAACCACACAAGACACTATGACGATCTCGGGTCTATAGACTAACCTGTACAAGTGTCACCGGAGAACTGCTATCTGACGATAGGTATATATCACAACTAAGAGTTCTCGGCGAGTCCTGTTCGGTGTACCCATTCTCCAATTAGAACCTGTGTATAATTTTTGATGTCAAACACCAATGGTTTTGGGATCAACCATCACCTCCAGGGTCAAGAAACGTACACACTAGTCTACTCTGGAATATCGATGCCCTGTCTCGATACTCTCTCGAATAGGAACTGTTAAAGGATGTGCTTGAAGACTACACAAGCCCCACTAGTATGATCTACATCATAATCCTGGTAATCAAGTTAACATCCTAAGGGCTTCATCAACATGTATATAAACCAGATAGCATACTATCATTTTGAGCAAAGAATGTTTCTGTACATATACATGCCTAGCATCCTATATAATACAGGCCTTTAGGGCATACATATCCAACAATCTCCCACTTGTACTAAGGCCTATAGTGTAGGGGTTTGCTTAGCACTCTCACTGGGTTTTAACAAGCATCAAACATGCAATTTTAAAGATCTAGGGTGCTAACCAACCCGAACCTAGAATCGAACTAGAGGATTAGGGTAAAAAGCTAACAAGTATCACATACAAGTAAGTGTCTAACACTAAGAGAAAAGAAATACAACCTTTGTAGACCTTTCTTCCTTATCTTTAGCTCCGTGTAGATGTCCTTGACTCCTTGGTTCCACTCGAAGTATGCACACGTTCTCTTGAAGCCTTCGAAGTCCACGATGATCCACCACGGAGTTCCTTTACTCAACCTCCTTGCTTCACTTGACCTAAGTGGAAGTGATGCAAACAACCTATACAAGTGGGTTAGACTAGTATGGATTGATGAAGTGGATAATAATCTCACTAAAAAAACATTTCTTTTTCTTTCTCTTCACTCACTAGAAAATGGTAGAAAGCTTAGAGGAAGAATGAGATGGAAATGGCTTAGCTTGAGCTCTTGAAAAATAAGCATAAGAATAATAATTGATATGAGAGAGAGAGAGAGAGTCACACTCACTCTTAACTTAACTCATGGAAAATATCTAGATATTTTTATGATTGAGTTAGTGGAGGATTAGAAATCAAACCATGGTTATTTAGATATTTTGGAAAGAAGTGTGTAGAAGAATAAATAAACCATGGATTAATATCTAATTTCTATTAACTCAATAATCATTAAAATATCATAATAGTTTCCATGTGAGTCTAGCATAGCCATCTCCAATGTATCATCAACCATGACACATGCACACATGTATGTGTGCATGCATATCCATATAAGCATTCATACATACATGCATACAATTAAAGAAAGGAATCAATAATGAGCTAATGGTTAATTCATATTAAATCAACACTTGATTTAATAATTCGGTCATATCACATACGATCCGACCAATAGAAAACGCCAGATTAAAATACGGTATCATATACGCGCATTTAATCAAGCTCCCGCGCATATCCTCATATGCGCCCCACATCGTTTCGCCTAAGCTCAGAAACCCCTTTGTGGGACTCTAAGACTCGTCAATAAACTATCAGTAGGCAATGATCATATCACATACCTACAAACCGTCAGCGGTACTAGCTGCACGTAACGGCTCCCAGGTATTGAGCGAACAGAAGATCAACAAGCAAACTTGTCCAAACTCCCGTAGAGCCAACTGTTCCCCTCCGAACGGCGGCCCGGACTTCGCGTTCGTTGCCTGAGGTTCGGGGCAGATGCTATTTGGTTTTATCCGTCTATCTCTCCGAAGATGCCAAGTTGATTTATGACACCTTGTATCGGAGGTTTAGACGGATGCGGCCGATGTAGCAGACTTCGTCAGATTCCCCCTCAGGGTGAGGGTTTTTTTGATTGTGGGGACGCTCTTCCCTGCAGGCGCAAGCCCCTGCAGTTAATTACGCTACCGCGTCGCGGTAACAACTTTCTCCTTCTCCAGAATTTTACTTCGTGTCGTGTGTGTTTGTTTTGTTCCTGGTTGCCCGTGGATTGTATACGGAGACTGAGTGATGTCGTCACCCGCAGGACGTAGATTAGTCCAAATCCGTATTTGCTTAGATTTGGGTCTGGTGTTTTTTTGTTTAAGGATACATTAGTCACGTTGCGGCTAAGATCAACTTAAACGTACGTCAAGGATACGTTAGTCCTGTTTTAGACTAAGCTCGACCTGACGTAGTGATTGATTTAATTATCTGGCCGTCGGGACTCGTCACCTCTCTGACGTCGTTGAGGGATTACAACGACAGGCGTCAGAGGAGTTCAGAGATGTACCCTTGCACCAAAGTTGATTCGGAGTTTTATTGTTTATTTAAAGATCTAATGACACATTAACCGTATTTGGGGCTAAGGTCAACTTAGACGGGACCGTTTAGATCCAGGAAGAGAGCATTTGGAGGCTCTATCGCTCTAGTTTAGAGACATGGTGGTCCATTGCCAGTTTAGGGACATGGTGGTCCAATACCAGTTTAAGGACATGATGGTCCATCGCCAGTTTAGGGACGTGGTGGTCCATTATTAGTTTAGGGACGTTTCGGTCCGTCGCCAGTTTAAGGACGTAGTGGTCCATATTCCAGTTTAGGGACGTGGTGGTCCGTCGCCAGTTTAAGGACGTTCCGGTCCGATATTAGTTTAAGGACGTTTCGGTCCGATATTAGTTTAGGGACGTTTCGGTCCAATATTAGTTTAGGGACGTTTCGGTCCATTATTAGTTTAGGGACGTTCCGGTCCGATATTAGTTTAAGGACGTTCCGGTCCGATATTAGTTTAAGGACGTTCCGGTCCGATATTAGTTCGTGGTTGTTGGGACCCGTCACCTCTTTGACGTCGTTGAGGGATTACAACGATGGATGTCAAAGGAGTTCGGAGATGTACCCTCAAACCGGACGTGGATTGATTTAGGAGAGCCATTTTGCTCAGTCAATTTAATTTAAGGACTTATGGCCACGATTGGGTTAAGTCCAGTTCAACATTTTATGGCATTTTTCATTTAGGCTCTACCCACAAAAGATACAGAGTATCAATTTATTTTGGGCTCTGCCCATTTGCAGATGATGCAAAGTATCTACCTCGTTTGGGCTCTGCCCCTTTTAAAATGCATAGCATTCTGAAGATTTTGTTTGGGCTCTGCCCCTTTATAAATGATGCAGAGCATCTGTTTTGGTTTGGGCTCTGCCCCTTAAAATAATGCATTTGCGCTTTATTAAGCCTGTTAGGCCTTCCTTTAATTGGGCTTGGCCCTTTTTAATGCATCTGCGCTTTGCGCTAAGTGATGAGCGCAGACTCATATGGTGATGACACGTGTCGAGCTCTGGCGAGCGCAAGCGCAACAGCGCAGTGCGCTGTGTTGTTGCGCTGCGCTATTGCGCTGCTGACACGTGGCGCGCTCTCAGTGAGTTGCGCCAATTCCAGAGAGCAAAGCTCTATCTTAAGGGCGCTTAGCGCAAATGGTTCTACAGCCGACACGTGGCGCTCTCTTAAGACCGCAACGGCGCAGTTTGGAAGTGCAAAGCACTAAGAATCTTTTAGATTCAAGAAGGGAAGTGCAAAGCACTGTTTAAGTTCTTGATCTAAATTAGATCAAAGAAAAATAAATTTCTTCTTTATTCGAAGAACCAGAGGTTCTTAAAAGTGCAAAGCACTATTCTTTTATTCTTTTATTATTTTTATTGTTTTTTAAAGAACCGAAGGTTCACAAGAAGTGCAAAGCACTGTTTTCTTTTTATATAAAGATCATTCATTTTATTTTTAGATCCATGATCTATTAGAAGGCCTTTCTTCTACTTCATGAAGGTTTTTTTTTTACCTTCTTCTTGAGATCTTCTCAGAGTTTTCTCTGCTTAGAGTTCTTGATTTTTCGAGAAAATTGTTCTTTTTTTTTCCCTAATGAGGTCTGGGGTCCTATTTATAGTGCCCCATAAATTTGTTGAATTTGTTAACAAGATCTTTTCTGAATGATTTTGGGAATTTTCCCACACTGGATCTTTGATCCAAAGGCAGAAGAAAATCTTCTGGTTTTGGAAAGAACAGAAAAGATTTCATGAAATCTTAATTTAGTTTGGCGCAGATGTCCCAGCACATGACACGTGTCGCGCAGCGCAGAGCGCAGCGCAACTGCGCTAGCGCATCTGCGCTGACACGTGTCGCGCAGTGCAGAGCGCAGCGCAACTGAAGCGTTGCTTCCTTTAAACAGAGCTTTGCTCTGATTGGGTGCGCTTTCTGGGGCGCTGCGCTGACGTATTAGCGCAAGACACGCGGCGCGTTGCGCCCGCGACTTGAAGCTTTGCTTCAAAATTTGAATTTTGAATTCAAACAGAGCTTTGCTCTGATTGGGCGAAACAAATGCCCCCCACCGTTGCTCTCACGTGGCGCACACGTGAGTGCAACGGTGGCAACCCCCCCTGACCGTTAGATTAAGGGGGAATCTCAAGAGGCGCAAGCGCCTTATAAATAGGGCCTGTGGCTCTTAAAAATTCTCCACCATTTTCTAGTTTTTAGATTTTCAGAGCTCTGCTCTTGCTTAAGAACTTCAGAGCTTTGCTCTTGCTTTCAGAACTTTAGAGCTTTGCTCTCATTTCCCAAAGTTTTTAGAAAACTTTAGGTAATGTTTAATTTAAAACCAAGTTAAATTAATTTAAGTCAATTTTAACCCACAGAGCTTTGCTCTCATAGATCTTTTGATCTAAAGAAATTCCTTTTGGGGTTTCATCCACAGAGCTTTGCTCTCACAAATTCATAGATCTACAGAGATCTTGTTCTTGGGTTCTAACCCATGAACAGAGCTTTGCTTCTGAATTAAATGTAGATCTTTTAGACTTAAAAAAAAATGAAGAATTTTTTTTTTTGTAAGCTTTTATGGATCCTTTGTCAGGATTCCAGAAATTTTAATTTTAAATGTCTTTTTTCAAAACTTTCTCTTTGGTGGGGTATTATAGAGCTAAGCTCTTTTTTAAGGAATTTTATTCTTTTGAGACCAGAACTTGACAAGTGTCATTCTGTGATAGTGCTTTGCTCTAAAAGAGGAGATTTTCTCCTTGTCTCTAGTGATTCTTTTCCCTTTTTTATTATGGGAATGTTCCCCCCAGGGACCAACTGACAATCTCATCCAATGATGAGTTTGTCCCCTTAATTGACGTATTGTCATTTAGATTTCATGGGTCCCTCTTTGGTCTCCTATTCACTGCACTGTGGTGCGGTGTAATTAATTAATTTTGATTTTAATTTAATTAATGAATTTTCTTTTTTCAATGTCAAGCGTTAGGATTACAACACTGACAGCTACATTGCTCTTTTTGCAGCGATTATGTCTGAAGACACTTCATTTCCGTTTGTCCGCTCAGAGGAGGGATTTCCAGAAGCGCCTTTGGATCGCGAGGTCCTGGCCATGATCAAGGCATACGACCCGGAGTATAAGAGTCTCCACCTTTGGGGGTCGTGGTACAATCAGATTATTATGGGTCGACGCAGCTTCACATGTGCGGTGCCGTCGGAGCCCATAACGGCGATTCATTACGCCAGCCCATCCCCGGTGCAGTATGCCGCGGAGATGACGGATTGGACATCGAAGGGTTTTCTTCATCCGGCCATAGATGCCATCCCGGTCCAGCGTCCTATGGTTTTAGATATCCTAGGACGCCATATCTGTCAGGGCGAAGCGAGACCTTGGGGGCAATCATATAACATTGGTCTGATCCCCCGCCACCCGGTTGGCTATCTGCCGTGGGTCCGGTATATCCTGTCGACGAGGAAGTCGCAGTTGATAAGACTAGGACTGTACACCGCAGTCTACGTCTCTCTCTTCCAGTATCCTACGCTTCCTACTTGGTGGTTCAAGGCCTTCCTGGAGCAGTAGAACATACCTACTCATACTTTCCTTGCCATGGATCGGGAGGTGTCCATCTCGTTGGAAGAGTTTACGGAGGTGTCTGGCCTACCGGCTATGGGGGAGCATTATGAAGAGTTGCTCCCGCCGGATGAGTACATCTTTGGTGCCAAGCCGATGATAAGGGAGCTCACGCTGGAGAACGCTGTTCAACATCAGTTTCCAAGTCTGATCAAGGTGTTGAACATC
This sequence comes from Agapanthus africanus, assembly GCA_030015575.1. Lineage (NCBI taxonomy): Eukaryota > Viridiplantae > Streptophyta > Magnoliopsida > Asparagales > Amaryllidaceae > Agapanthus > Agapanthus africanus. Next base: position 728,034,493 of record CM057339.1, read on the forward strand.
TATGAGGCCCTTTTCGTTGAGCATGGGAGCCGTGGAGTTAATTTTGAGGATTTTATTGCTCGGTTCCTTCATCCAAACATCCTCTCGGCGAAGACTGCCAAGTTTGCCAACCTTGAGGATCCTTTCGGCTTAGGTTTGGATAACCTGCCAGCGAAAGACATAGATCAAAAGAACTTTTTTCTTCCCAACTCCTCAACCATGTCTTTTGCGGAAGTCGCAACCCCCGAGATGGACGAGGAGGCCTTCTTTTTGGGATTTCTTGGGCTTTGGCTAAGTTGGTTTGCACTTCCAATGCACTCTCACCGCATGCGGCCCTCTGTTTTTTATCCGGCCTACCGAATGACTATCGGGGTAAAGGTGGCCGTTGGGATCGCCGGCTTGGCGCATTTATATCACGGCCTCAGCCGATCGGCAGATGCTAATGAGCCTGGGGCGTTGCACGTGGTTTTCCCAATGCACTACTTCATGTCGTGGCTCGAACTACATACAGCGGGTGTTTTCGGCATGCATAAAAGGCCCTCATTCTACGAAAGGTGCATTTTTCCTCGCCTTCTACAGTTGATCGGCGCATCAATTGTAAATCCATCGCCGCGAGATGCCAGGAGTTTACTCCTTCGTTCCCACACCGTTGGAACCGGTGTGTCTTTTATTGACAAGGTGTTGACCATTGGAAAAACGTCCACCACTGCAGTGCGGCCATTGCAAGACACTTTTAGGGATGGCGCTTCGATTTTAACGGCTCGGGAGATCCTTCACTTATATTCTATCAGACCGGGCTTTTTGGTGTTTAGGCAGGACGGGGGAGCGATCTTCATGAGATATAACCCGCATCATTTCGCCCAACAGCTGAGCTATAACCAAGGGGTACCGCTGGAGGCCTTTTTATCGGAACCCGCCGCGACCGAAGAAGGGACGGAGAGAGCGCTGCATCACTTCATGCGTCTAAACATGGGCTCTCACTTTTTTATCAGTGAGCCGGCTTGCGCCCCCCGACTTCTTAGGGTATACACAGAATGGTATAGTCATTCGACGGGAGCGGTCATAAAGGAGGAAAGGCGGTTGTTGATCAACCGTAAGGGTGCACCTCCAGGTAGCGATCGCAACGCTCCTCTGGTGCCAAGGACTCCAATAGTCGCTCCCTTAAAAGATGCTGGGAGCAGACCATCTCGTGCGCAAAGTCCTCCATGTGAGTTGCCGCTCCCCGATATTGCGGATGCACCTCCTGCACCCCGCGCTCAGGCGGAAACAGTGGTTGTATCCTCGCCGGAGTCTGGCGTGGGTGCGGACATCGGGACCCGTCGTCCCAAAGCGGCTGCCAAGCGTAAGTCGCTTCCCCGTGAGCCTAGGGCTGGAGGGCAAAAGAAAAAGAAGTCGCTCTTCGCCGCTGACGTTGCGTTCGGCCAGGAACCCCACGCTCCTTATTCCGAGGGTCTGCTCGAATATGGGACTAACGCGGGATTAGTGATGCCGCCGCCGGACGATACAGACTTGGAAGCTGCTCTCAGAGATTCAGCATGGCTGGTGAAGCGTGATGCGTGGCTGGCTAAGCTTGCGCAATCAGGTAACTACTAGTCATTTTTTCTTTACTGTAACATATTTTCTTCCTTATTTCATTATTTTTGACTAACGCTCTTCTTTCTTTTCTTTCAACAGGGATCACCGATGAAGAAGCCATTGCCGCTTCTCTGAAGACCTTTCAGGAGGAGGAACGTGCCAGGGCATCTGTGGGCCTTAGTAAGTTTCGACTCATCAAGTTTTTTCTGTTTTCCTTGTGTTATGGTCGATCTAACCTTTCCCTTTTAATTGCAGGGACCTCAATGCCGCTCCCTCCTAGCGACGCAGACGTCCTACCAGCTACCGACGTTCCCGCTTCTTTTGGGCCACCACAGGAGATTCGTCTTGAAGAGCCGATGAGAGATGCCTTAAAGGCTCTGGAGGCATCCCTGAATGAAGATGATGACGCCTTGAAGGAGGCGTCACAGAGGTCCCTCATAACCGCTCGGGAGGAGAGGAAGCGGTTGAGGCGTGAGGCGAAGGCGCGCAGGGCTGCCTTGGCCATGGGAGCGGGACCTAGCGCCGCCCCTCGAGCTGGTACTCCTTCAGAAGAGGCCCCTGTCGCCCTATCCACTGCCCGCAGGGAGGTGGCTCGAGCAGTTCGGAGCGCAAATGGTAAATCCGCTTCGGGTAATATTTCTCTTAGGGTTTTTTTTTGTTATAAGGATTTTAATATCGTTGGTCCTTATATCTCTTATCTTTGCAGGGCCAAGTCCGATCGAGGGAGAGGCGGGGGCCGTCGATCTTAGGGGAGAGGGGGAGGCGGTGCCTGCCGAACTCGAGCCGACAGTGGGCAGTATCGTTGAGGCCATGGAGCCTGAAGTGGAGTCCGAGGGGCCTGCCGCCGAGAAGGTCATTGACGCCGGACCTGAAGCGGTGGCAGATGATATGATCATTATAGATGAGTCCAGGGTGGTGGCGAATGAAGCGCTCGAGGCCGGCGATCCCCTGGCGATGGTGGACGATACGACCGCCACTACTGAACCTGAGAGAGTAGTGGGTGAGGTGGCCATGATTCCCGAAGACGAACCAACCGCGCCTTCTCTGGAATCTGGCAATACTCCAGTCATTGCCCTCCCCATCTATGGTCCTCCGCCGTCTCCAGGTCTCGTGAGCACGACAACGGTCCCCATCGAGTCGGGCGATGAGGCTACAGGCGGCGATCTTATGTCAATAGAGGAGGGAGTCGCCTCCGTTTCAGCCGGGAGCTCCCCAGGTAAACCCTAAGTGGCTGCTTTTCTTTACTTTACAACCATTTCTGACAAGTCCACCTTTTCGTAATGCAGGTGCAGCTAGTGCCGATGCCCCACCGCTCGAGGGAGCGCCTTCGATGACCGCTTTGGCGGTGGTCACCTCTCAACTTTCCCTCATACCCTCGAAGATGTTGGAAGGTATATGTTTGCGATTTATTAATCTTGTTTTCCAGATATCTAATTCGCGTACTAAAGTTACACTGTCGTGTTCTCAGGAGCGCTTTTTGATCATGTACATCAGATGTTGCTCCCGTACTTCTCCTTCCCATCTAAGCTTGCTTCTTCCCCTAGTGGCGTTGGTGAGTATGATTTCCGTTGACATCCCTCCTTTCTTATTTCTTATTGACGGAATTGTCCCTAAACTCTTTTTCTCATCTCAACTGCAGTGCTACAGATTGAAGGAGGGGATGAAAGATCAGCTGCGCCACCAGCCCTTCCGACCTTGCCACCTGTCTCAACTGGTACAATGACCGTCATATTGGTAGCTTTCCTCCCTCTATTTTCTGTACTGTTATCTGATCGCATCCTGTCTCTTTCAGCTGTCGTTCTGGCTTCGACGTCTTTCAAACCTCGCGTCACAATGCCAGCGGGTCCTTATCTGAGGAGTCTGTCTTTAAAAGGCGCCGCGAATAGTCTGCGCATGTTGAGTGACTATGTTGAGGAACTCGACGTTGAAACTCCTACCTCTGCCGCAGACTTCGCTATGGTGGTTAACCCGATGTTAGCGATACTCGTGAACTTTCATAATGAGAGCATCATTGCATCCTGGGTTAACCATTGTAAGGAGATCGAGGGTTGCCTATTTCAATTGGAGTCGCTGCGTCCCACTCCCGAGATTGTGGCTGCCAATAATCAGAGGACTGCGTGGATTGAGCAGAGCGCTTCTTACTTCCGCCATCTCGAACAAGAAGTTATTTCAAGGCGCAAGGAGCGTGATGATGCTTCGAGCAGGTCCGCTCAACTGCATGCTCGGGTGGAGGCCAATGCTGCACGGCTGAAGGTTATCTTTGAGGGCCTCCTGCAATGCCTCTCCGAAGGATTATCATTGAGGCATAAATTTAACATTGTCGAGCGAGCTTCAGCCAGCCAGGAAGCAGCCCAGAAGGCGGTAGAGGAGCAACTTTCATCTTTCTTGCACCAGCGGGCTCAGGTGGAGGCGGAGGTGGCCGCGGCTGTCACTCGAGAGGAAGTGCTGAAGGAAGTGCGAGAGCAGCTTGTGAAATTACTAAAGACACTTCCTCCTCAGTAGCTATCCATTTTTGTATCGTTCGTGCTTATAGATAAAAGAATGTATATGTATATATTTTTTTTATCCTTTGACATAATGTATCCTGTATTTGATCAAGTTTATGAATAAAAGATACACCTTTTTGTAATGGCTGGTGTCACTTCTTCGCTTTTTCTTTCTTTTTAGCATGACATCTTTAATGCGCCTTATTGGCGAGTAAATTCATTTCTCCTAGAAATAACGATGGCCTAGACTGCAGGTTCAGATCTGCCGCCTAGGACTTTTCAACTCCATGAGCCGTGAGGGTCTCACGGAGACTTTTCTCCCTACGGATCGAGAGGATCTCGTAGGTGGGTTTTCTCCTTAGGAATCGTGAGGATTTCTAAGTGTGGTTTTCTCTTATAAGTCGTAAGGATCCTATAAGAGAATTTTCCCTCTTACGAGTCGAGAGGATTCGTAAGTGGTTGTTTCCCTCTTTGTCGAGAATCGACTCCAGAGAGTGAGACCCGTGAATAGTATGCAAGAGACCATTTAGGATTGACTTGCAGGGTCCCATTGCCCTCCTACGAGTCGAGAAGGCTCGTAAGCGGTTGTTTCCCTCTTTGTCGAGAATCGACTTCAGAGAGTGAGACCCGTGAATAGTATGCAAGAGACCATTCAGGATTGACTTGCAGGATCCCATTGTTCAGGAAGCAAGTTTTAGAATCCTTACTGCCCGGGATGTGAGTCGAAGAGGCTCTCGTCACGGAGTGTTTGTATCCGCGAGTTGAGGAGTTTTGCGAGGGATTATTTGTTTCCCAAGCGCCAAGGATTATTTGTTTCCTTGGGGTTCGAAAACGAGTCGAGGGTTCCTACGGAGGCACTGGTGGCTCTGCGGGTCGACGCGGATCAGGAGGCTCTCGTCAAGGAGTGTTTGTATCCGTGAGTCGAGGAGTTTGCTGGGATTATTTGTTTCCCAAGCGCCAAGGATTATTTGTGTCCTTGGGGTTTGAAACGAGTCGAGGGTTCCTACGGAGGCACTGGTGGCTCAGCGGGTCGACGCGGATCAGGAGGCTCTCGTCTAGGAGTGTTTGTATCCGTGAGTCGAGGAATTTGCCGGGATTATTTGTTTCCCGAGCGCCAAGGATTATTTGTGTCCTTGGGGTTTGAAACGAGTCGAGGGTTCCTACGGAGGCGCTGGTGGCTCTGCGGGTCGATGCGGATCAGGAGGCTCTCGTCAAGGAGTGTTTGTATCCGTGAGTCGAGGAGTTTGCTGGGATTATTTATTTCCCAAGCGCCAAGGATTATTTGTGTCCTTGGGGTTTGAAACGAGTCGAGGGTTCCTACGGAGGCGCTGGTGGCTCTGCGGGTCGACGCGTATCAGGAAGCTCTCGTCAAGGAGTGTTTTTATCCGTGAGTCGAGGAATTTGCCGGGATTATTTGTTTCCCGAGCGCCAAGGATTATTTGTGTCCTTGGGGTTTGAAACGAGTCGAGGGTTCCTACGGAGGCGCTGGTGGCTCTGCGGGTCGACGCGTATCAGGAAGCTCTCGTCAAGGAGTGTTTGTATCCGTGAGTCGAGGAATTTGCCGGGATTATTTGTTTCCCGAGCGCCAAGGATTATTTGTGTCCTTGGGGTTTGAAACGAGTCGAGGGTTCCTACGGAGGCGCTGGTGGCTCTGCGGGTCGACGCGTATCAGGAAGCTCTCGTCAAGGAGTGTTTGTATCCGTGAGTCGAGGAATTTGCCGAGATTATTTGTTTCCCGAGCGCCAAGGATTATTTGTGTCCTTGGGGTTTGAAACGAGTCGAGGGTTCCTACGGAGGCGCTGGTGGCTCTGCGGGTCGACGCGTATCAGGAAGCTCTCGTCAAGGAGTGTTTGTATCCGTGAGTCGAGGAATTTGCCGGGATTATTTGTTTCCCGAGCGCCAAGGATTATTTGTGTCCTTGGGGTTTGAAACGAGTCGGGGGTTCCTACGGAGGCACTGGTGGCTCTGCGGGTCGACGCGTATCAGGAAGCTCTCGTCAAGGAGTGTTTGTATCCGTGAGTCGAGGATTTTTGTTGAAGTCACTGGCTTCTTCGGTTGAAATGAACCGTTGAGGTTTGGCTTTTTCGTTTGACGGAATCCGCTGGGGAAGTATGGTCCCTTTCTTTGTTTACGCCCTTGGATTGTATACAGGGATCGATGTGATCTTAACTGTAGGGCCAAAGTATTATCATTTCTTCTTTTTATCTTATTTTATTTCCGCGATGCTCTATCATTTCAGCTTTTATATCGCGAAGGTCGCGATTGCCCAATCATTTCGGCTATTTTTCGCGGTGCCCAATCATTTCGGCTATTTGTTTTATCTTTACCCGTTGCTTTTTATTACGAGTTGCCCAATCATTTCGGCTATTTTGCATGCATACATTTTACTTGCTGCTTTTTATTGCAAGTTGCCCTATCATTTCGGCTATTTCGTATGCATGAGCGGCCTACTGGCTTTCGCTGTAAATCTGAAATTGGACACCGATTTTGGCATCAGCACCGCTGCAACTGGGATATTGCCAGGAGCGAATCATCATTTGCCTCTGTTACTGTCGAACAAAGGAGGCTTAATGATCAGGGTTAGGGACCTGTCGACTAAGGCTTTCGATTTCATGAGCCGTAAGGGTCTCACAAAGGTATTTCTCCCTACAAGTCGTGAGGATCTTGTAGGTGTATTTTCTCCTTAGGAACCGTGAGGGTTCCTAAGTATTTTGTTCTTCTGTAAGTCGTAAGGATCCTACAGGAAGGTTTTCTCCTCATAAATCGAGGGGATTTATAAGGGTTGCTTACCATGCGAACGTATTCCCAGTCATGGATGAAATTTGGCTAGGGAAATGTTTATTCGCGCCCGTGGATTGTATACAAGGGTCAATATTGGACCACTTGTAGGGCAATATTGGAAGTTTGTGGGGGTTTGCTTAAGCACAGGTTTAGCTCTCTGTGACTTAAGACTTTCAAATCCTATGAGCCGTGAGGGTCCCACAAGAGAGTTCTCCTTACGAGTCGTGAGGATCTCGCAAGTGTATTTTCTCCTTAGGAATCGTGGGGATCCCTAAGTGTGTCGCTCCTTTGTGAGTCGTAAGGATCTCACGCAGGTGGTTTCTCCTTACAGGGTCGAGAGGACCCTATAAGTGTTTCTTAACGAGGTTGCGCCCTTTCAGGTTTTCACATACACTCGCCGGTAGCCCTGCTGTTTTTACTCACGGAGCCCTTTCGGGTTTTCATCCGTGCCCATTTTGCTTATGGACTTACCGTTTTTTTTTTATCTCGTCAGCCTAAGGATGCTGCGGTATTAGTTTAAAGACGTTTCGGTCTGCTATTAGTTTAAGGACATTTCGGTCCGGCGTTAGTTTAAGGACGTTTCGGTCCGTCATGGAGAAGACCGGCTACTTTTTATAAAGCCTGAGCTTAAGAAGATAGCGAGCGGACATAGTCGTCGTCATCTATCATTGACCTAGGCTGTGGCTCATTAAGCGTAGTATTTCTTTAGGAAGCGGCCGTTTATTGGCCTGAAAGGTCTTTCACCGTGCATGTCCATGAGTAGATAGGCTCCACCTTGGTAGACCTTATCTATGATGTACGGTCCTTCATAGTTTGGCTCAAACTTTCCCCGCTTGGCGCGATTGGGGATCATAGGCCTTTTGACCACTAGCACGAGCTCGCCTTGGCGAAATGTCCTCGGTCGGGTCAGTCTTTCATATGAGCGCGTCATCTTTGCTTTATAGGCCTCCAGATTTTGTTGCGCTATGAGTCGGGTTTCATCAAGGGCGTCAAGCTCCTCAAGCCGAAGGTGAGCATTTTCTTCGTCCGTCAGCCCGTAGTGGACTGCCACTCGTAGAGAGGGTAACTCTATCTCGAGGGGGAGTACTGCTTCCGTCCCAAATACCAACGCGTACGGCGTTGTGCTTGTGGCCGTCTTGAACGTAGTTCGATATGCCCAGAGAGCTTCTTGCAGCCTTTCGTGCCAGTCTCTCTTATTTCGTGACACCGTTTTCTTCATGATCTTCGTCAAGGTCTTATTGAAGGCCTCAGCTAGACCGTTAGCTCGCGGATTATAAACTGAGGAATATCTCCAGTCTATATTGTGCTGCTGTGCGAAGCGGCTAATTTTATGACTTCGGTATGCTGGCCCATTATCAGAGATGATCCTTCTTGGGGTTCCAAACCGGTATATGACATGCGTTTTGAAGAAATGGAGGATGTTCTCCGTCTTCACTTCCCTCAACGGTACCGCCTCTGCCCATTTGGAGAAGTAATCAGTCGTCGCCAAGATGAAACGATGTCCCTTGGACGATGCTGGTTCGATGGGGCCGACTATGTCGGTTCCCCACATCTCGAACGGCCAGCTAGCCACTGTTGGATGTAGTGGATTGGGATGCTGATGGATGAAGTCCCCATGAATTTGGCATGAATGACACTGCCTCGCGTACTCCAGGCAATCATGCATCATCGTGGGCCAGTAGTAGCCCATCCATTTTATCTTCAACTTCATCTTAGGGCCTGCTTGGTGGGAACCGCAGAGTCCGTCGTGAACCTCTTGGACGACCCTCCTCGCTTCGTCAGGTCCTAGGCATCTCAACCACAGAAAATCGAATGACCTCCTGTATAGAGTATTGTTGACGAATGCGAAAGACAGAGCTCGTTTCACGAGCTGATGTCTTATGGACGCTTCTTCAGGCATTCGGTGGAATTTGAAGTAATCTATGAAGACTTCTCTCCAGTCCTCGGCCTTCTCATGATCTTTTATTTGTAGGGTCGCCTGCTCAGCTGCTCCCTTTTCTTTATATGATTTTGGATGTATTTCTGCCGGGGCGAGCACTCGACGGCTTTGTATCACGATTCTAACGTCATCGAGGTTCTCGTCGGCCAATTCTTTAGCAAGCTTGGCCAGTGCGTCCGCTTTGCTGTTTTCCGCGCGCGGTATACTTTCCAAAGTGTAAGAGGGAATTTGGGTTAGCAGTCGCTGCACTTTTTCACCGTATTTTACCAATTCCGGTTTGCATGTTTGGTAATCGCCGTTCACTTGACTGACGACCAGTTGGGAGTCCCCATATATGAGGAGGCTTTCAATCCCCATATCAATGGCGATCTCGAGGCCTGCTATCAAAGCTTCATATTCAGCTTCATTATTCGTTCTCGGCTCTGTTAAAGAGAAGGCGAAGCGCATTATTCCTCCTTGTGGAGTCACAAAGATGAGTCCTACCCCCGATTTAATTATAGGGGTACTTTGTTTGTGCTTTTTCATGGAAGATGCTCCATCGAAATAAAGCTCCCAACGGGTATCACCACTGTCGATCGCGTCAAACGCATGTCTGTCTGGCAAATCGCAATTTAAAGGAGAATCGGCAGGTATGGGATGCTCAGCAAGGAAGTCGGCGATGGCCTGGCCTTTTACTGCCCTGAGAGGTTGATATGTTATCGAAAATTCCATCAAGAGCAGGGCCCATTTAGCGAGTCGCCCTGTCAATATGGCTTTTGACATTAGATATTTAAGGGGGTCCACTTTTGAAATAAGACGGACCTCGTGCGCCAACGCATAGTGCCTAAGCTTTGTTATTGCAAAGATCAACGCCAGGCAGTGTTTTTCAATGGGAGAGTAGTTGCTTTATGCCCCCAGCAGAACTCGACTTAAGTAGTAGAGTGCTCTCTCTTTCCCTTGATCGTTCTCTTGTGCCCATAATGCGCCCAAGGAACCTTCGAGGGCGGTTGTATAAAGAATGAGAGGCTTTCCCTTAACCGGAGCAGCCAACACTGGCGGGTTCTGCAGGTATTGCTTGATCTCATCCAGTGCGCCTTGGCATTTTTGATCCCAAACGAATGGGGTTCCCTTCTTTATCAGGTGACTATAGGGATGGCACTTTCCTGAAAGGTTGGCTATAAATCGCCGTATGTATGCGAGTTTCCCTTGGAGAGACCGCAGCTGTTTGAGAGTCCTCGGAGGAGGCATTTCCATGATCGCTTTAATCTTTGACGGATCTATTTCAATACCTCGGTGTCGAACGACGAATCCCAGGAATTTGCCTGAGGAAACTCCGAATGCACACTTAAGAGGGTTCATCTTCAAATTGTATTGCCGAAGGCGTTGAAATACAGTCTTCAGATGCTCGAGATGTTCCTCGTATGATTTTTCTTTTAACCACGAGATCGTCGATATAGCATTCAACGATTTCGTGTATAAGGTCGTCGAAGATCTTTGTCATGGCCCTCTGATAAGTAGCGCCGGCATTCTTTAAACCGAAGGGCATCACTTTGTAACAAAATATACCAAGAGGGGTCCTGAAGGCTGTGTGCTTCTGATCTTCAGGATGCATTTTTATTTGATTATACCCCGATGAGCCGTCCATGAAGGAGAAAACCTCATGAGTGGATGTATTGTCTATCATTAGTTCAGTGACCGGCACTGGGAAGTCATCCTTCGGGCAGGCTTTATTGAGATCCCGAAAATCCACGCATATACGCACCGTCCCATTTTTCTTCATCACCGGGACGATGTTGGCGATCCATTCAGGGTATTGGACTTCCTGGATGAAGCCAGAGTCTATCAGCTTTTTGACTTCGGCGTTGATGCTCATCTCAAGCTCGAGTCGCATTCTTCTCGGCGCTTGTTTGACTGGCTTGATGTCCGGGGATATCGCCAATTTGTGTACAGCAATTTCTGGATCTAGTCCCGGCATTTCGGAATAGTTCCACGCGAAGCAATCTTTGTGCTGTAGAAGCACGTCTTTTAACGCAGCTATTTTTTCTTCAGATAGTAACTCGCTGATGAATGTCGGTCGTGGATCGTTTGCCGTCCCCAACTCAATTTTCTTGAGGTTATCTGCAGTGGTATGGATTCCATCATCCAGCTCTTTCGGTGCTGGGGGAAATTCTGAGATTACCTCATCACTGCTGTTTTCGAGGCACCAAGGGAGGCTGTCCAGGTTCTCGGACTCTTCTTTCAATGTCGTTATCATACGACAGGTGTGAATTTTCTGCCAATCCCAATGTGGAACTGGTTTTTCTTTCGCGGCTTCGGGTTCGTGCTTCTGTGGCGGCGCTACCCTCCAGTTATCAGAAAACGCGAATTTGCCTAGCTGATACTGATCTTCAACCCAATTCTTGAAGGTGAAGCAATCTTCAAAAGGGTGTCCCATTACTCGATGGTAAAAGCAATAATTTGGCTCGAACACCTCGCCTGCGTGCTCAGGATGATTAGACTCTGGCAACGTAAGCATTTGATGTTTTAGAGCGAGATCGAATATCTTCCTCGTTTTGTTCCGAGGAAATGAGTATGCTCGACCCATTTTCTTCCCGAGGGCTAAGTCAATAACGCTCGACTCTCGGATACGTGGCTTCTTAGCTCTGTTTTGTGGCTGTCGAGCGCCTCTCTTGCCTTTCGACTTGTTTTTGTTTTCGCGTCGAACCTTTTTTGTAGCAGGTTGACAAGGAGCGGCATTTTCTTCCTTCACCGCCTGTTGAAGGAGGCGCTGTGTCTTGGCTTTCTCATAGATTGCCATTTCACGATCGTGATCATATCGGGCTTTTTGACTGGCATCCCTTGTAAGTTTGTTCATTTGGTCTTCAGACGATGGGTTGGGAGGTCTTGCATCAGGAACTTTTGCTGATTCAGGATTAGCGTCTTCCCATTGAGCGTCCGCCTCTTCATCGAAGTCATACATGGCATAACAGCTGTTTCTTAGCTCCCGTTTCTTTGAGCGAACATACCCGAGCCCTTTTGTTTCCGTTCTCCCGTTAGGCAGTTTGCATTGAGTCCCGGGAACGTTCCAGACCTTGTCATAGAATTTGGCTTTTCTAGCGGTCTGCGTGAAGGACATCCCTTGGCGTTTCAACAGTTTCTTCAAACCTTCGGTGTAATACCTGGGAAGACGAATAGGTTGAAGCCTGTCGAGCGTGGGATCCGCGCCATGCCAAACTTCTTTTTCCACCTTGTTTTCTTCAGAACGGTAGAATAGGATTGCCTTCTCGCTTTTTCGTTCGGGAGGGATATAGAATGTCTGCAATTCTTCTACGCTGTTGGTGTCGAGTGCATCCAGTTCTTTGTAATGCTCTAGCGGCACCATGGTTATCTGCAAACTCCGCTCTTCATCAGCGGAAGCCCGTATTGAAAGCCGAGCAGGGAATACAGCATGAACTTCATCCTCCGAATCACTACCAAATATCAATGAAGGAATGGATGGTCCCGGCTTGGCGGATTGGGATGGACCCGCATAAATTATATCCTCTTCGTCCTCGGTGTCACAGCCGAAGATAGGGATGGTGGCGCTAGTCTTGTTCTCCGGCTTATTACACTTCTCCGTATCTTCGAAATCCGGTAAGAAGTATTTGGCGTCTTCGTATTTGCGGACCTCGTTTACGGAAAACGGATTCAGTTCTCCCGCCACTGTGTACTCGAGGCCATCCCTACAATACTTCATGCACTGATGCTGTGTAGAAGGGATGATATTGTACTCGTGTAGCCATGGTCGGCCGAGCAGAGCATTATAGCACGTCTTGGCATCTATGATATGGAATTTAATATCTGTGACAAGTAGTCCGAAGCGTAACGTCAATATCACAGATCCAAGAGTTTTTGAGGATTGGGAGTCGAAATCGGAGATAGTGATTCTGTCTCGGGCGAGGTGTTGGACGCTCATGCAAATCTCTTTTAACACTCGCACATTAAGTAGATTGACAGATGATCCGTTATCGACCAGGATTTTGCCTATCTTTATGTCATGGCAGTATCCTGAGACATAAAGGGGGCGATTGTGTTCACACGTCCCGAGGAGGAGGTCTTCATCACCAAAAGCAACGTCGGCTGTGTGCACTTCTTCTAATTCGTCTTTCATCTTTTCTTCGGCTAAGAAGGCTTGGAACTGGTCCGGATCTTGTAGCGCATTAATCAAAGAGTCTCTCGCCTCCTTTGATAGTAACAAGGCATCAAGGACGCTGAGCTGCGAGGGCAGTTTCCTCAGATGTGCCAGAACGTTGTAATCCACCTTACTTCTCTTCGGCGGATTTTTGGCGGTTAACTCTTCCGCGACTTGGTCATCCAAAGCGATGTCTTCAGAGACCTTCTCTTTCCCTTTGTCTTTTCTACTCGAGGGTCCGAGGTTCTTTTCAGGCAGTGTTCGATTCGGCAGCCGGATATTCTCGCAAACCACTGGCTCCTCTTCTTTTCCCGAAGTTGACTCTTTAAAGAGAGGGGCAAGCTCTAGCTCTTCGTCAGAGTCGCTCCCAAATGTAGGCACTTGTGACCCGACAGTGTTAACCATGTGACAATTGCTGGCAGTTCTTTCAAGCTCTTTGGTCGTGTTTCTTTGCTCCCGACGAATCTTACGCTTTTCCCGTTTAAAGCGTTGTTGATTAGCGACGTATCCTTGCCACCATTTATCGAAATCCTTGCACTCTTGAGTGGGATGCGAGACCTTCTGATGATATAAGCAATAAGAGGGGTGTATTTCTACCGCGCCAGTAACTTTTTCTTCGGAGGGCGGTAGCTTCATGCCCATCGATATGGCCTTAGCAAACTTCTTTTTTATCTTGGATTGGCTTTTGTCAGCGGTGGAGGCATTTTGCTCCAGCAGGATCATCTCGGCTCTTTCCTTAAGTCGCTGGCGCTTGCCCCTTTCGAATATAGCCGTCTCGTGTTCTCGATCAGCTTTACTTTTTAATCGAGCTTTATCAAGAAACGCGCCAATCATTTCGATTGATAATTCTGGGACCCTTGACTCAGTATTTGCCCCCGGTGTTTTAGTGCCAGAAGTCCCTTCATCGTTCGTGGTCGAATGGGAGATCATATGACAGCTCGCCACATATTCCTCGGACTCATCCGATGAACTTTCCCCCTCATCTTCTTTTTGAAAGACGTGATCAAGGAAATCTTGGAGCGTAATGGGAATCCGCGCCTTTTGGTTGTACTCATCCAGCGCGTCGATTTGCTTTTGTAAGTCCGTGCGCTTGTCGCCAGGCTTCACGGGCTTCTTAGATTTCTTCTTCTTCTTTTTCGAAGATTTTGACGGCTGGTTATGAACGCTTGAACTACCACCATCGGTCTTCGGAGTCGGACGTGGCTTCAACATCCCCTCTATAACCTGCGGTTCCAAGGGGTTCTTCCACTTGACCGCTGGACAGGTCTGAAGATCATTTAGCATTCTCCTCGTTTTGGCCGATAATACGACTTCCCAGGGAGTTTCTTCAACGACGGAGCATATTGACCCCGGCGTATTCGTCCCCTTAGAGGTGTGGGGCTGCGGGGGATTCACCTTCCATTTGTCGGATAGTGCAAATTTGCCCTGGCGGTACTGGTTTTCAAGCCAATTTTTGAAAACGTAACAGTCTTCGATCGGATGTCCTAGCACTCGATGATAAGGGCAGTAATTAGGCTCGTTGACGTCACTTGGTTGTGACGGACGTTTTGGATCTGGTAGATTTATGAGTCTATTGCGCAATGCCAGCTCAAATAACCTCCTCGTTTTATCACGGGGGAAGGAGTAAGCACGTCCCATCCTGTCCTCAAGGGGTACGTATGGGCGCATAGTATTTGGACGAGCAACCGGCTTCGAGTCGTTCGGTTGTTGTTGGGCATTAGCGACGATGATCGCTTTTCCCTTTCCTTTATCGTTTCGGGAGTCCGGCTTCGGGAGAGGGGGTTTATGGCCCATCTGGTCCATCTGCGCCAATTTGTCGATCAAAGCCTGGAAGGAAGTCGGCTTGAAAAACATCATAAACTGCGAAATGATTGCTTGTGGATCAAGGGTTCCAACAAACATTCCCACCGCAGGGGCTTCTTCTATACGCTGTTCACACTTAGACCATAGATTACGCCACCGTATAGCGTACTGGACCCACGTCTCGCCGGGCTTTACCCTGGCGTTAATCAGCGCCGTCATCGGAGTACGCTCACTGGCACTTGCAAAGCGTTGGGTGAAGAGCAGCTCCATCTCTGCAAAGGTTTTAATAGAGTCGTTGGGGAGCTCGGAATACCATTCGAACGCCGTATCTGATAGGCTTCCAACGAACTGGCGAAGCAGAAGCTTGTCGTCGCCGCCGGTGTTACCGCAAAGCGCCCTGAATTGGGCAACATGTTGATGGGGATTGCTGGTCCCTTTGTAGACATGAAACTTAGGAATTGTATAACCTGGCGGGTACTTGATTTGGTCATACCAGCCCGGATATGGTCGCCCCGTCTTTACGACGTGGCCGGCTGCTTCGGCCGCGTGATGAACCTTTATTTGCTGGGCTATGTATTCGTCCAGATCAGTCTTAGAGATTGTATCCTCTTTAGCTGTTGATAGAACGGGTTGAGGGTTTGATGTTTCTCCCCTATCATCTCCAAGGACGATCGGGGGTTCTTCAGTCGGGGGATCTGGTTGTATCATCATCCCTATCATGTCCTGGAAGAGGAGGCCCATACGCTGGATATTGGCTGCTTGTTCAGCTGCCTCTTTGTCTCTCTTTTCTAATACTCGGAGGAGGAACTCAGCGTCGGTCTCTTCCTCTTGGCGTTCATCTAGGGACGTCTCAGGATTCTCTTTTGGCCCCATGAGTGCAGCCATTGTAGTCATCATCTCCTGGAGCTTTTGTTGCTGCTCCTGAGACTTGGTCACTGACCGGGTAAGCGGTCGGTGACCCGTAGAAGTACGACTTTCTTCCTTTCCAGAAGCCATATAGACCGTATGAACTGTTATGCCCCCTGACTTGGGGCGTTTAGGTTCACCGCTTTTAAACTTTGCCAGTGTCACGGGAGCTTTTTCTGGCCTCTTCCTTTTATGGACCTTTGAGGTTGAAGGAGCCGTTGAAGCGGGCATTCTAGCATTTGTTGCCCCCTGCTGTTTAATGGGGCGGTTCTTGTCCTTTTCCACCTTTGCCTTTTTCTGGTGACGAAAGTGGTCTGGGTCAACCACGGAGTTTTGAACCTTCCGCCAAACTTTATAAATCTTTGACGACAACCGTTGAGGGGGCTGTTCTTGCTTTGTCTCCGGAGCTTTTTCTATAGGCGGAGGAGATCTTTTCAATGTAGCAATCGGAGAGTTCTTTCTCACCTTCCTCAGAAATTCAAAGTTGTTCCCAGTTGGAACAGCAGCGTTGACCTCCACCACTGGAGCAGGTGGGGTTAGCCCTGAGGGGGAGTTGCCCCCTGCTTTCCTTACTCGCTGCCAATGGTGACGTCGCGCACGACGAGCCGTTGGGACGGGCTCGGAAATCGAGATGGTTTCTTGCTGCCCCCTGTTTGAGTGTGGGGTAACTGCTGACGTCAGCCTATCGAAGACTGATGCCTTCTGACCAGCTGGGGGAGGAGTAGGAACCGTCAATCTTGTGAAGACCGACCCTCTGATAGGAGAAGCGGCTTTAACGACTTCCAAAGCAGCGGCCGTTGCCTTCTTTGGGACGGCCACCTTATAGTTCTAACCTAGCCTGGTGAAAACGGAGGCTGTTGGTTCAGTAGCAGGCGACTCGTTGATAGGGGTTGTGGCAGCAGTGAGCCGGTCGAACACCGACTTCTTGTTCACTTCCGGTATAGGTGTCGGCATAGAGAAGCTTTTCGGTGGGACCATGGTCCCAAAGAACAAGCCGGTGGTGGCTTGAGTCACCTGGTCTACCGGCAGAGTCAGGAAGGAAGCCGCTTGGGGCCCATATGTTACACCTCTCAGTGAGGTGGAGCGTCCACTGCAGTAGCACTTCGAGCAGTTGGTGCAATTAGAGGCCATTGAATCTTGAGTTCTGTACCAGACAAAAGACCAAATCTTAGCAACTTGAAATCCGAAGGCAACCATTTAACAAACCGCGATTGGTTCGTGAAGACGACACACGAAGTGTGGAGTGGAAAGAGGAAGAGGTCCCACCGGGCGTGCCAGAATCTGTTCCCCTCCGAACGGCGGCCCGGACTTCGCGTCCGTTGCCTGAGGTTCGGGGCCGATGCTATTTGGTTTTATCTGTCTATCTCTCCGAAGATGCCAAGTTGATTTATGACACCTTGTATCGGAGGTTTAGACGGATGCGGCCGATGTAGCAGACTTCGTCAGATTCCCCCTCAGGGTGAGGGGTTTTTTGATTGTGGGGACGCTCTTCCCTGCAGGCGCAAGCCCCTGCAGTTAATTACGCTACCGCGTCGCGGTAACAACTTTCTCCTTCTCCAGAATTTCACTTCGTGTCGTGTGTGTTTGTTTTGTTCCTGGTTGCCCGTGGATTGTATACGGAGACTGAGTGATGTCGTCACCCGTAGGACGTAGATTAGTCCAAATCCGTATTTGCTTAGATTTGGGTCTGGTGTTTTTTGGTTTAAGGATACATTAGTCGCGTTGCGGCTAAGATCAACTTAAACGTACGTCAAGGATACGTTAGTCCTGTTTTAGACTAAGCTCGACCTGACGTAGTGATTGATTTAATTATCTGGCCGTCGGGACTCGTCACCTCTCTGACGTCGTTGAGGGATTACAACGACAGGCGTCAGAGGAGTTCAGAGATGTACCCTTGCACCAAAGTTGATTCGGAGTTTTATTGTTTATTTAAAGATCTAAGGACACATTAACCGTATTTGGGGCTAAGGTCAACTTAGACGGGACCGTTTAGATCCAGGAAGAGAGCATTTGGAGGCTCTATCGCTCTAGTTTAGAGACATGGTGGTCCATTGCCAGTTTAGGGACATGGTGGTCCAATACCAGTTTAAGGACATGATGGTCCATCGCCGGTTTAGGGACGTGGTGGTCCATTATTAGTTTAGGGACGTTTCGGTCTGTCGCCAGTTTAAGGACGTAGTGGTCCATATTCCAGTTTAGGGACGTGGTGGTCCGTCGCCAGTTTAAGGATTTTCCGGTCCGATATTAGTTTAAGGACGTTCCGGTCCGATATTAGTTTAAGGACGTTCCGGTCCGATATTAGTTTAGGGACGTTTCGGTCCAATATTAGTTTAGGGACGTTTCGGTCCATTATTAGTTTAGGGACGTTCCGGTCCGATATTAGTTTAAGGACGTTCCGGTCCGATATTAGTTTAAGGACGTTCCGGTCCGATATTAGTTTAAGGACGTTCCGGTCCGATATTAGTTCGTGGTTGTTGGGACCCGTCACCTCTTTGACGTCGTTGAGGGATTACAATGATGGATGTCAAAGGAGTTCGGAGATGTACCCTCAAACCGGACGTGGATTGATTTAGGAGAGCCATTTTGCTCAGTCAATTTAATTTAAGGACTTATGGCCACGATTGGGTTAAGTCCAGTTCAACATTTTATGGCATTTTTCATTTAGGCTCTACCCACAAAAGATACAGAGTATCAATTTATTTTGGGCTCTGCCCATTTGCAGATGATGCAAAGTATCTACCTCGTTTGGGCTCTGCCCCTTTTAAAATGCATAGCATTCTGAAGATTTTGTTTGGGCTCTGCCCCTTTATAAATGATGCAGAGCATCTGTTTTGGTTTGGGCTCTGCCCCTTAAAATAATGCATTTGCGCTTTATTAAGCCTGTTAGGCCTTCCTTTAATTGGGCTTGGCCCTTTTTAATGCATCTGCGCTTTGCGCTAAGTGATGAGCGCAGACTCATATGGTGATGACACGTGTCGTGCTCTGGCGAGCGCAAGCGCAACAGCGCAGTGCGCTGTGTTGTTGCGCTGCGCTATTGCGCTGCTGACACGTGGCGCGCTCTCAGTGAGTTGCGCCAATTCCAGAGAGCAAAGCTCTATCTTAAGGGCGCTTAGCGCAAATGGTTCTACAGCCGACACGTGGCGCTCTCTTAAGAGCGCAACGGCGCAGTTTGGAAGTGCAAAGCACTAAGAATCTTTTAGATTCAAGAAGGGAAGTGAAAAGCACTGTTTAAGTTCTTGATCTAAATTAGATCAAAGAAAAATAAATTTCTTCTTTATTCGAAGAACCAGAGGTTCTTAAAAGTGCAAAGCACTATTCTTTTATTATTTTATTATTTTTATTGTTTTTTAAAGAACCGAAGGTTCACAAGAAGTGCAAAGCACTGTTTTCTTTTTATATAAAGATCATTCATTTTATTTTTAGATCCATGATCTATTAGAAGGCCTTTCTTCTACTTCATGAAGGTTTTTTTTTTACCTTCTTCTTGAGATCTTCTCAGAGTTTTCTCTGCTTAGAGTTCTTGATTTTTCGAGAAAATTGTTCTTTTTTTTTTCCTAATGAGGTCTGGGGTCCTATTTATAGTGCCCCATAAATTTGTTGAATTTGTTAACAAGATCTTTTCTGAATGATTTTGGGAATTTTCCCACGCTGGATCTTTGATCCAAAGGCAGAAGAAAATCTTCTGGTTTTGGAAAGAACAGAAAAGATTTCATGAAATCTTAATTTAGTTTGGCGCAGATGTCCCAGCGCATGACACGTGTCGCGCAGCGCAGAGCGCAGCGCAACTGCGCTAGCGCATCTGCGCTGACACGTGTCGCGCAGCGCAGAGCGCAGCGCAACTGCGCTAGCGCATCTGCGCTGACACGTGTCACGCAGCGCAGAGCGCAGCGCAGCTGAAGCGTTGCTTCCTTTAAACAGAGCTTTGCTCTGATTGGGTGCGCTTTCTGGGGCGCTGCGCTGACGTATTAGCGCAAGACACGCGGCGCATTGCGCCCGCGACTTGAAGCTTTGCTTCAAAATTTGAATTTTGAATTCAAACAGAGCTTTGCTCTGATTGGGCGAAACACCAACCAGCAACACTTACCGTATAGTCCAGTCTCTTCGTCTGATATATTGCATATTGAGTCTAGGGATGGTATCATCGACCCCAATAACTCAATAAGTCATGCCGATGTATGGCCTATAACAGATCGAGAAACTACTGATAACACTTATCAGTAAATCTCATCATCCCTGGCCATGGACTTCCTGTTATAGCCAATTGAGCACAGCGCAACATCAACCCCCAATACCGGGAGAGACAAAACCCCTCCTATCGCTCATTGCCTCCATGTGTCTCGAGACTGTACCCAAAATCCACCTGTTTTCACGGCTCAGTAGAGCCATGGTAGGATGGAAATCAAAGTACAGTGGGAGAACCCACAAGACTCTATGGCGATCTCGGGTCTACAGACTAACCTGTACAACTGTCACCTGAAAACTGCTATCCGACGATAGATATAATACCATATAGGAGTCCGTTCAGTGTACCCAGTCTCCACTGAGCACCCGTATACAATCTTTGATGTCAAACACCAATAGATATGGGATCATCCATCGCCCATAAAATGGGTCAAGAAACATATACACTAGTCTACTCCGGAATATCGATGCCCCGTCTCGATTCACCTATGACTAGGAACATTTAAGGATATGCTTATAAATCATACTCGATACACCCACTAGTATGATCTGCATCATAATAATGGCAGTCAAGCAAATATCCTAAGGGCTTTATCAACATGTATCAAATGAACAGTATACACAATCAAGTGAACATGTTAAGATAAAGAGTAACCAGATAGCATACTATCATGTCGAGCAAGAAAGTCCTTTGAATATATATACATGTCCAAGAATCCAATATCAAATAATGGCCTCTAGGGCATACATATATCCAACATGTAGTTGGTGCAATAAGTTCCCACTATCTACATTAGAACCAGTTGCCGGTGTACCGCATGCCCAACATCTCGAACAGTCTCTCGAACTGGACTTGAGGGATGGCCTTTGTGAATGGATCTGCCATGTTGTCTTTCATGTCTACTCTCCGTACCTCGATCTCCTGGCGATCCACTATCTCCCTGATGAGGTGATACCGCCTCAAGATATGTCTGGATTTCTGATGGGACCGCGGTTCCTTTGCCAAAGGTATGGCTCCATTGTTATCGCAATACAAAGGTATTGGGTTAGAAATGGATGGAACCACCTGAAGTTCAGAAATGAACTTCCTTGTCCAGACTGCCTCTTTTGCGGCATCATTAGCAGCAATATACTCAGCTTCCATCGTGGAGTCAGCGACGGTATCTTTCTTGGAACTCTTCCAACATACCGTCCCTCCATTTAGGGTAAATACAAACCCCGAGATGGATTTACTGTCATCCTTATCGCTTTGGAAACTGGAATCGGTAAGGCCTCCATTTGGAGATCTCCGTTACTATACACCAAGAACATTTCTTTAGTTCTTCGTAAGTACTTAAGAATGTTCTTCACAGCAGTCCAGTGTTTCTCCCCAGGATTGGATTGATACCTGCTTACTACACTCAGTGCATAAGCTACATCTAAACAAATACATAATATCGCATACATTATAGATCCTACCGCCGAAGCGTAGGGTATAATGCTCATGCGAGCCCTCTCCTCATCAGTCTTTGGAGACATCTCTTTGCAGAGGGTGATACCGTGACAAGCGGGTAAATTACCTCGCTTGGAATCTTCCATACTAAATCTCTTTAGTATGGTGTCTATATACCTCGATTGGGACAATCCCAACAATCTTTTAGATCTATCTCTATAGATCCTAATTCTCAGAATACATGAGGCATCACCTAGGTCCTTCATGGAGAACCTCTGTGATAAGAACAGTTTGACCGATTGTAGCAAAGGAACGCCGTTTCCTATCAGGAGAATGTCATCCATGTACAATACGAGAAATGTGACTGTGCTCCCTAAAATCTTCTTATAAATATAAGGTTCATCTACATTTTTGATAAAACCAAACTTTTTGATTGTATCATCAAAACAGATGTTCCAACTCCGTGATGCTTGCTTCAATCCATAAATTGATTTAAGCAACCTGCATGCCTTTCCGCTGCTCCCACTTTCAATGAAGCCCTCAGGCTGATCAATAAAATCGCATTCATCTAAATCACCATTTAGAAATGCGGTTTTAACATCCATCTGCTAGATTTCGTAGTCGCAGTAAGCAGCAACAGCAAGTAGGATTCGAATGGATTTGAGCATTGCAACTGGAGAAAAGGTCTCGTCATAGTCCAATCCTGGTCTTTGACGAAATCCTTTTGCTACCAGCCTAGCTTTATAGGTCTCCACCTGTCCATCCACACCAATCTTTTTCTTAAAAATCCACTTGCACCCTATGGATTTTACTCCAGAAGGTGCAACCTCCAAAGTCCATACTTTGTTGGTGTGCTGATTTCATTTCGGATCGCATGGCATCCAGCCACTTCACTGAGTCACTACTCATGATAACTTGCTGAAAACTAGTAGGGTCATCATCATCTATGATGCAATCTTCTCTATCACCATCAATTAAAAAACCGTAGTATCATTCAGGTGGGTGAGAAGTCCTACTAGATCTACGGAGTGGCTGAGGCTCGCTGGGTTCTATTGAAACTTCAGGTTCAACCAAATCGTCAATAGTTATTTGTGTTTCTGAAACTTCTTCTAGTTCTACCGCATTGCCAACAGTGTCATTTGCGAAAAACTCATTTTCCAAAGATGTAGCATACTGAGAAACAAACACTCTTTGTTCCTCCTTGTGGTAGAAAAGATACCCATACGAATGTTTGGGATATCTCACAAATTTACACAAAACCGATTGTGTCTCGAGTTTGTCTAGATTCTGCTTTTTAACAAAAGCAGGACAACCCCATATCCTAACTCGTTTAAGATATGTCCTCTTCCCATACCATATCTCATATGGAGTGGTAGGCACGATTTTGGTTGGAACCCTGTTCAATAGATATATCGCAGTCTCCAATGCATGCCCCCAGAACGAAAGTGGTAACTCAGCATTACTCATCATAGAACGTACCATATCTAATAGGGTACGATTTCTTCGTTCTGACACACCGTTGTGCTGTGGTGTGCACGGAGGAGTAAGCTGAGAGAGAATCCCATTCTCTTTTAGGAAACCTAGAAACTATGTGCTTAGGTACCCACCTCCTCGATCCGATGGAAATTTCTTGATACTCAAGCCTGTTTGTTTTTCTACTTTAGATTTATACTCCTTGAATTTCTCAAAAGTTTCAAACTTGTGTTTCAACAAGAACACGTGTCCAAACCTCGAGAAATCATCTGTAAATGTTATGAAGTAGGAATAACCGCTTCTAGCATGTGTAGATATTGGTCCACATACATCACTATGTATGAGGCCTAAAAGTTCAGTAGCTCTTTCTTCGTGTCCAGTAAACGGAGTTTTGGTCATTTTACCTTTGATACAAAACTAGAAAGTCGCATAAGATTTATATTCAAACGGATTTAAATATCCATCTTTATGTAGCTTGGTTAGTCTTGTTTCGTTAATATGACCAAGTCTACAATACCAAATGAA
This sequence comes from Agapanthus africanus, assembly GCA_030015575.1. Classification (NCBI taxonomy): domain Eukaryota; kingdom Viridiplantae; phylum Streptophyta; class Magnoliopsida; order Asparagales; family Amaryllidaceae; genus Agapanthus; species Agapanthus africanus. The sequence goes on from CM057339.1 coordinate 728,057,703, forward strand.
AGCTTCATTTATCTCTGAAATCTTTCTTTTGTTTGTGTGCTGTATATTGAAAACTGTATGTTAATTTAGAACGTAGATCCCGTTATTTAATGTACCAGACCCAATCAACTGTTGATTCAGGTTAATATTCATAATATTACTTTGTAACACAAAATTATATCTTTCATTGTCCAACAACGATACTAATATAATATTACATAACATGGAAGGTACAAAATAACACGGGTTCAAAACCAATATACATCCAGATGGTAAACCAAGGTGATACTCTCCCACTGATATAGCATGTACAGAGGAACCATTGCCAACTCGGAGAGTGTGATCACCTTTCTTCAACACTTTGCTATTTCTCAGCCCTTGCACATAATTGCAGATGTGAGATCCTGACCCGGTATCTAATACCCAGGAAGCAGAGTTAATTGAAAAATAGTTTTCTGTTACAAACACACCTGAAGCGGAAGCATCAACATGTTTCTTCTTCATGAGCTCGACGAGGTACCCAATGCAGTTTCTCTTCCAGTGCTCAGTCTTGTGGCAGAAGCATTCCCCTTTGCCCAATGCAGCAGCCCCTGTCTTGTCTTTCCCCGGTGCCTTTTTCACTGCACCTCTCGGTTTGATGGGATTCTTCTTTTTCGTTCCCTTGGCCTTAGCTTTCGGGATGGAAGAGGAAGATGGCCCAGCAACTAGAGCGGGAGTTTTCGCTGTTTTCAGCGTGCTTTCTGCACTCCTCAACATATTGAAAAGTTCAGGAAGTGACTTCTCTAGATTGTGCATGTTGAAGTTCACTATAAACTGAGCAAAGGCAGGGGGGACTGTAGAACAATATCAACATATTGCTCATTATCCATCGTCCATCCCATGTCCTCTAGTTCTTCAATAAGACCAATTATCTTCAGCACATGGTCTCCCACAGGTGTACCAGCAGCCATCCTCATCTGAAACAGCTTTCTAGAGGCCTCGTAACGCAGGGTACGAGACTGCTCCCCATACAACCCCTTTGTATGAAGAAAGATGGATTGCACATCCATCTTCTCATGCTGCTTTGTCCATCGAAGGAAGCACGAGGCATTTAGACGTGGCACAGTCTATGTCCCATGTCTTGCGAATTTCCTTATCCGCAACAGAAGAATCAGGGCCTGGGACGGGAGGGGGTTTAGCAGTAAGGACGTATGCAACCTTATCATAGATAAGGGCAATATTTACGTTCCTCAACCAGTCTTTGTAATTCGGTCTCGTGAGTTTATTTTTGTTTAATAGAAGCTTAAGTCCCATCATAGGTATCTTCCATTAGGAGAGAGAAAAGAAGACACTCAATGATTGCTCTTGCATGATTAGATTGGTTATTAATCTTGTCTAATCGATGTCTCCTACTGCTTTCTATCAATTTTTCCTTCAAACCTTAAAAAGAAAATTAGCCATGATTAATTACAATTTACAAGTTCGCTAACCGGTCAGCCAGGCCAGTGTCGGTACTCCGAAAGAGGTTTCCCGTGCTTTCGCATGGACCTAATTAAAATAAATCTCGTTTTCCCAGAGTCATGACCCCGTTAACACCTTTCTAGTTACCTACTGGATTAGCTAATTGTAAAGTGTAAGACTCTCTCGGGAGTATCTTTAACTCACAGTGGGATCGGGATCCAACTATCAAATAGCAAGAATGCAATCTCATTGCAAATTTTAACTCTTGAAATTCCCGATATGGTTTTTACCCCTAGTGTCTTATGAGCTTAACTATGGTCAACAAATCAAAAGCACTAGTCAAGTTCTACCCGTAATTTCGTGATTGATTTAGACCCACCCACATGACCCTTAACTATGGTCAACAAAGTAATGCGAATGTCCTAATCGATCACATCACATGCTTTGTAGGAAGACATCACTTAGCTACCGTACACCACGCTTTAACTATGGTCAACAAACGTGGCACGAATACTAAATACTCTGCTTTCTAAAATGGTGGAGGGTTATGAATGGTTTTTATGAAAACCTTTAACGTTTTGAACTTGATATCGTTGTAGAATCGAGTGAAAGGAGTGGTTTAAGCTCTATTTAAAAATCGAAATTTTTTGTAGTATCTTTCTAGTTTTGCTAAAGATGTCACTCTCGGTGAAGGGATCTTGGCTCTTTCCTCATCGAATGAGGTGCTGGATATTCATCAAGGAATACCACTATGCAAAGTAAAAATTAGATCAACTATCAAAACAATATCGAGTGTTTTGTAGCATTTGCTAGTTTCGCTAAAGGGGCCACTCCCGGTGAATGGATCTCGGCCCTTTCCTCATCAAATGAGGTGCTGGATATTCATCAAGGAATACCACTATGCAAAACAGAAACTAGAGCTACCCTTTTTGAAAAAGTTTGATTCTACAACATCTTTAGGTTTCTTAGATTAACATTAATCTCATCAATGTTATCCCATCATTTACATTTTCTAAACATCACAGAAAAGAAACGAAAATAGAACGTACGCTTATGCCATCCGCATTGGCTACGGGGCCTCGTCTTACACCGTTAGGTTACTTAACTAACGCCAGAACGGGGGCTAGACTAGCGCGGGTGAAAAACATAAGCAACGTTTATTATATATCTCATATATAAATATCCATGCGTCACACGCAATTATAAACATTCCAGATCATAGATGAATGCATTGGATATACTAGGAATTCCGTGTTTCGTTTAAGCCCTGAACGAAAGACAGATTCCACGGTCGTGATAAATAGCCAAACCCCACCCTAGACCCCTACGAGTGCGGCAAACTACCCGCCAAATTCCTGAAGTGAAGCAACCCCCCTCAATGAAATGAGTAGACCACTCGGCACTTCGAAAACCCGGTAGTTTGTGCACCCCACCTTAGGTCTATCCTAGGAGCAAAAACAATAAAAAGAAATAATACAATGGTGGCTACAACCTCAACCCGGATGTGCCCCGCAAAAAAATATTACATTGCTTTTTACAAATTACAAGAATGAAAGAAAAGAAAAACACTCTTCTCACATCCCCCGGCTATTCATCCACGTTCATATACACATACCATCACATGATATGCATATGTGCAACCCCCACTAATCGTCGTATAGCAATTAGTGGATATTTCAAACACATATCAAACAAACACAGAAAACCCGATTAGCCAAATACTTAGAATTTCGATTAATGTTTTAAAACCGTGTCAACACTTGCCACAATCCAGTACACAAAAAACTTTGTGTAAAACCCAGATATGCCAGAAACCATATTTCCTCATTCAAAACACACTGTAGAAAAACGAGTCGACTCGGCCATGACTTGGCCGTGGAACGGCAGCCAAACACCGAGTTTGGCCGCGGTTCCGCTGCGTTCCTGACGAGTTAGAACCTCGTTTTTCTTCAGTATTCTTAGAAAACCTTGCATGTATTTTTAAGGCCTATGAAATGATTTTTTGAACACTTTAAAAAATTGACAACAAGCAGGGCAGAAATCGTGTTTTCTGGAGAAAAATCCATGATCGAAGTTCTAACTTTTGGCTAACTAGCTAGTTATGGTTTGGTTAGGCTCCGATATTATGTTGGTGGATGTTGCACACCATCACAACATTTCTGATGAGACGAAAGTGGCAAACGAAAATTTTCTTGCATGCAACACCCACTTTAACTCCCGGATCTTATACTAAACCGTAACTAGCAATCTATCTAGAAGTGTTAACTATTGGGATAGGGATTATACCTAAGGAACCGGTCCTTCGGGTCTTCTTTCCGCTGCTACTTTGAGCTCCTTGGAAACTTGGAGTGATCTCGATCTCCAGTCACCTTTAGGACATAGATGATCCACCCGAGAGCTATGGATCAAGTTTCAACCTCTTCTAAAGAGGTAACTAAGAAATCAAGTGTGCTAGAAGTGACTACTTAGAAGATGTAGAGGTAATCAAGAGGATTAATTGATCACAAAACCTAATGAGTCACAACTCATGTGAAGGGTTTGGGTTTGAGGTTGAAGAAGGAGATAACTTTAGAGAGAGAAGGTGTATGTGAGAAATGAGAGCATCAAGCAAGGAAAAATGATATGGCTATTGTTTTAATTATTGAAGCATGCATTATTTTTGGAGAAAAATAATGCACCATACTTCAATAGTATACCCAAATGAATATAAAATGTAATGAGCCATGCCTTCATCCATGCTTAGAAAAGTCTCCAAAATTCCACCACATTTTTGTTTTTCACAAAAATAAAATCCAATATGAGGTATCTCCTTCTAGAATGTATTCTTGTACAATTACAAGAACACCCCTCACCGTATACCATATAAATATACCCGTATTCGTATTTCGAAAAATACGAATACAATGAGATACCAATAATCCAATAATATAATACCGATATCTGGCTTAAACCAAAGCCTACCAGTATTATCCTTCCGATCATCATTCATGTAGCTAGTACACGAACATGATCGAAACCCTGCCGTAACAACTTACGGCTTCTACATCTTTTGCCTGAGCCAGGGAACTGATTAGAGAGGTTTTATCGATCAAAAATAATTTTACCGCAATCAAGAACGGCGTCGCTTTGCAGCTAGCCGGTGAGTACGGGTCGGTCCACAGGGATGTTGTGAATTTCCTAATCGCTCAAACGAGTTAATTCCGATGGGAGCCGGATTGATTATTAAATCTAAAAATTAAATTAATCTATATCTAAGTCTTGCTAGGGTTAGGTCTAGGTTAAGTTTGGAAAGTCTATAAATCTCACCGCTTTCTATACCCATATGAAGATCTAATTAGGTGTTATGGTAATTATTAATAAAAGGGATTAGAACCGTTTGGAAAGATATTTCTTCCTCTAGGGTCTTGTCCTTCTTTTAGAAATGCTTATCCTAACCTCCATGGAAAACCATCACAACCGGGCCTTTATACTACGGTATCACCGCTACCTCGATGGATAGGGTGTCGTAGGGAGCGGTATGTGCATGTATGCATAGAGTCCTATGAAAATATATGATGGGCAAGAAAGGGGATGAAAAATCTTCGTCTCTCAAACCTTCCCCAGATCTAACCCTAACAAGCGAGGAGACTACTCACTCATTAGGGAATTAAAATACATTTATCTAAGGCAGAGAATAAAAGATTAACTAGGGCAAGGAATTAAATTATCTAGGGCAAGAATAGAAAATTAACCTAGGGCAGAAAATAAAGAACTTACAAAAAATGATGCTCTCCAAAAGAATGCTGAAATTTATTAATGAAGGGAGGCATAAGAAATTACAATGATTTGGGTTCTATTTATAGGAGATAGAAACCCTAGGTTACATTTGATTCGCATGTCTATATTTACCAAAATAGCCCTTAGGAAGACCGGTCAAAGATTTTACACAATATAGTAAAATTTCCAACTCACGATTGCTCTCTACAGCCGCGGAACCGCGGTCCCAGCCTGGGTTTGGCCGCGGTTCCGCGGTCAAACTGAAGAGTTGGCTACTAAGAATTCTTGTGTTGGCTCCTGATGACTTGTACTTCCTGTTTATACAGGTCCTTTCTCAAATTGTTTTCTCGTTTTCTTCCAGATCTTTCTAGTGAACATTGTAGTGGACTTTTACTGTTTCTTCATGTCGCTGCCTTTATACTCGATGAACTGTTGTTCATTGTTTCTCAAAATGTAGGCGCGATCAAGATTTCACCATTTATCATTCGCAGTCTCACTTTTGCATTGTCTTTTCATTGTTTTCACTGTTTTCTGTTCAAGAACCTGTAACCTTTAACATGTAGCAGACATGCGTCAAAAGCACCTGTTTATTTATAAAACGAATAAGAATGGGGAATATAATAATGCAATATTATGGTCTGAACAGGAACCCTCTGTGTGGGACTCTAAAGACTCGACAGTATACTGGCAGTGGGTTTAACCACAAGCCCGTCAGCGGCACTAGCTGTGCGTAACGGCTACCCAGGTACATAACGAAAAAGGTGGCCGACGAGTGAACTCATCCCAACCCCAACGAGCCTGTAAGCAACACTTACCGTACAGTCTGGTCTTTTCATATGATACGTCGCATATGAAGTCTAGGGGCGGTAAACGTCAGACCCCAGTAACTTTATAAGTCATGCCGATGTATGGCTCATAACACTTCGAGAAACTACCGATAACTCTTATCAGTAAATCTCAACAACCCTGGCCAGAGATTTGCTGTTATAGCCAATTGAGTATAGCGCGACATCAACTCCCTATACCGGAGAGACGAAACCCCCCTATCGCTCACAGCCTCCATGTGACTCAGGGCTGTACCCAAAATCCTTTAACGTAATAAACTTGATCTCATTGAAGGAATCCAAGTGGTTTTACAAATATATAGTGGCGTAATCTTTCGCTAAAGAGGTCACTCCCTATGAAGGGATCTCGGCTCTTTCCTCATCGAATGAGGTGCATGACATTCCAAACGAATAACACGATACAAAGCAAAAGGAAACGACTATAGTAAAGTAATTACGACGACGCAAACTTTCGCTCAAGGGTTCACTCCCTATGAAGGGATCTCGACCCTTGCCTCGTCGAATGAGGTGCAGGATATTCCCAATCGAATACCACTGTGCAAAGCAAAAGAATCGTCTGTAATGTCTGTTTTTAAAAACTTGGGTCCAACAACATCATATAGGTTTATTTTCCTTTGCATTGATCATAATCAACGCAGCCCCATCAATTAATCCATATCACACCACAGAAAAGGAATGAAAATAAAATGTACGTAGATACCATCTGCATTCGCCACTGGGTCCCGTCATCACCCGTTAAGTTACTTAACTAACGGCAGGGTGAGGACTGGATTAGCGCGGGTGCAAAACATATACAACATCTACTAGTATATATATAAATATATATAACATTCGTTCCAGGCATGATTTAAGCAACATTACAGAATCTCAGCCAAGCAAAACAGAGTGGTGGATGATCTTGGAGCGACGGGTTTCCTTTGAGCCGCAAATGAAAACCCTACGTTCCCCGATCGTGTGGATAGCCTGTGCAATTAAAACCTGGACCCCTACGAGCGTGGAAAATTACCCGCCAATCCCAGAAGTGAGGCAACACCAATCAACAAAAATGAATGGGTCACCCAGCACTTCACGGAATCCGATAACTTGAGCACCCCACCTTGGGTCATCCTATACCCCTACGAGCGGCGAATAGCCCGCCAATTCTAGAGTAAGGCCCCTCCTTCTCAACGCCATAAGATGCAGGCCCGTTGCCCTCTAGAACCCAGCTATTCATGCACTCTACCGCGGGGTAATCCTAGTACAGAAAAGAAAAATATATATACAATGGCGATATCGACCTCAATCCGGTCGTACCCTAATAAAGGAATATACAAACGGACAGAAACGACAGTCCACATATCGGACGCTCGCCCCGCAATACTGAATATACAAATGAATCTGAACTGTACTACTACCATTGCACTGTAGGCTATTCACCACGACAATCCAACCACAATATCAGCACAATCACAGAACATCAATATGAATGTCATGTTCGCAAACTCGTCTAAAAGAACATATAGCAGTTAGACGGGTTATATCGATCAAATGACATTCACGGTCGAAGATGCTAATTTAAGTACTGATAAACACACAGTTAAAATTTCGATCGACTAAAACTTTCCGAACTGGCTCCAAATGCAAAACAACACTTTAAACAAATCTAGGCCAAAACTAAATATCACAAAAATCATATTTCCAAGTCAGAGAGTGCCAGAAAAAGTTTGGAGCAATGTGTCCACAAGATGGCCGCGGAACCGCCGCAAAAAAGCACCTATTGCGGCGCTTCCGCGACCATTTAGATGGTTCACTTGCCCAAATTTCTTGTGGGCCCCTGCAAATGCCTGCACGTATTTTTAAGATATACAGAAAGATTTTTTGAACATTTTTCAAAATCGACAGCAAGCATGTGAAAATGGAAAAATGATTTGGAAAATTTGGTCGATCGATATTCTAACTTTGTGCAAACTATCTAGTATTAGTTTATGGGTGGCTCTGATACTATGTTGGGTTTTGCCGGCGCCCTGGCCATCTACCGTGGCCGATGCGGAATAAAAACTAGCGTTTAAAATTTTTGGTGCAAACGAAACCACGCCCAAGATCAAAACTATAAACCTATACTGGCAATACTAAAAGATCTAACTACTAGGTTAGAATGTTATACCGAATGAACCAAGTCCTTCGGTCTTCAGCCATGTTGCCAAGCTCCTCGAGGTGTCCTGAACTGGCCGTTGGTCTTCCTCCGTCGAAGACAATCCACCCGAGGGATGTAGTAATGGTTTTAGCTCCACATCAAGGAAGCAAGTGAAGCAACTAAGGTTTCTAGATTGATAATCTAGAAAGCTTAGGATGTAGTGTGTGTTCAAAGTGTTTATCTATCTTATCTCACCTTCTCTCGTGATTCTCAACACATGAGAGGGTTGAGAGGAGGTGAAAGATGAAGGTGGAGGCATTTCAAGAAAGCTCATGGAGAATGAAGCTAATGGTGAGGGAGATGAAGAAAAACTCATGCTAAAAAATAATGAGCCATCTATGGAGAGAGAAAATCAAAAGACTAGGTTTTGTAAAACAATATCTTTCATTTTAAAATTGTGCCCATACTTAAATAGTATGCACAAATGAATTAATAATTCATTTGTGCACACTATGCAAGCATGGTCCTCACCATACTCCCATCAAGTCTTTGTCACCTCATTTATCCATTTAAAATAAATGGTCAAACCCTAAAATGAGGTGTCCACCTTCTAGAATGTTTTCTGGAAAAAATACGGATTACATTCTACTGTATATACATACCCGTATTCGTACCGAAATACGAATACCCAAAGAGATAGAATAACATAAAGAATATAATACTAGAATATACATATCGAAATATATATATGTAAATTATTAAATCAATACCTGATTTAATAATCCGGCTCAAACCCGAGCCGTCTAGTATTATCAACTGTCCGATCGAAAGTCCGGGTACATAGTACAATCAATCAATCGGAACCCTGCATGTATCCAATACGGCTACTACATCTTTTCGCCAGAACTAGGAAAACTCCCTGTGTGGGACTCTAAAGACTCGTCAATACGCTGGCAGTGGGTTTAACCAAAGCACGCCAGCGGCATTAGCTGTACGTAACGGCTATCCAGGTATTGAGCGAAAGGAAGGCCGACGAGTAAGCTCATCCAAACCCCTACTGAGCCTGTCCATGACAATCTCCATACAGTTCGGTCTGTTCGTCTAAGAGTATCGCATATCGAGTTTAGGGGGTGGATAAAGTCAGACCCCTAATAACGCGATATTTTGTGTTGGTATGAAGCTCATCACCCTTGAGAAACTACTGATCCAAATCAATAATTCTCGTCCACCTCGTCCGAGGATTTCTGGTGATGGCCACTCGTGCACAACACGACATCAACCCCTAATACCGGGAGAGACGAATCCCTGACGATCCGCTCACTGCCTCCATATGGCTCGGGACTGTACCCAACTAAAACTTGTTTACACGGCTCCTTTGAGCCATGGTAGGGTAGTAATCAAAGTACAGTAGGAACTCACATGAGAAAAATGACGATCTCAGGTCGACAGACTAACCTGTACTCATGTCACCTGGGAATTGCTATCTGACAATAGGTATAATACCAACTAGCATGTTCCCGGCGAGTCCGTCCAGTATACTCATAACCCAATAAGCTCCTGTATACTATCTTAGGTGACTAACTGATACCAATAGCTTGTGAGACCGGCCACCGTCCCTCGTCGGGGTCTCGATAAGTATACACTAGTCTACTCCGGAGTATCGATGCCCAGTCTCGATACTCCCACGACTAGGGACATTTAAGGATGTGCTTATAGACCACCCAGCTCCTACGTATATGATCGCCATCATAATGCTGGTAGTCAAGCAAGAATCTTATGGGCTCTATCAACATCTAATAGTGATCTGTAATGCCACCTAACGCATGTACATGATAATAAAGACAAACCAAATAGCATACTATCATCTCGAGTAAAACTGTTCTACCCGTATAAGTCCTCCCTCAATCATCACAATCACGTACCTGCGATTCAATAATTGACTTGAGGGCACTATAGCCAACAATCTCCCACTTGCAGTTAAGGCTAATTATTGCGGTGTCGCATACTCACAGCTCGTATGATACCGAACACCCAACTTCTCTACTAATCAGTCTCACAAATCCCGTTTGTGAAACTATTGCGTTCGAGAAATAGCCTCAGTGAGTGGATCCTCTCCAATTTTTCTTTCTTTATCTCTCTATATCTCAACTTCGCGGAGAATGACTATCTCCTAAAATGAGCGATACATGTCTTAGAATTTGTCTGGATGTCTGATGGGACCCAGTTCACTAATGAACTTCAAATCCAACAAACTTCTTAGACTGTATCTTCCACCGAATTTAATCAATATCCCGCGCCATGCCTTCCTCAGTATCCGCTTGGACCACCTGTCCAACATACTGCCCCTTAAAAAGAGGGAAAACTACAACTCTGACAGCCACTCTGTCATCCAGGTAATCTTGGAAGCCTAAAATGATAACCGCCTCCTGAAGAGGCTGTCGTTACCATATACCAAGAACATCTACTTATGTTCATGACTGCTTCCCAACGTTTCTATAGAATTGGATTAATATATATGCTTATTGCAGCTAGTGCAAAAGCAATATCTGGTGTGGTACTTGACATTTCATGATTGACTCAATTACCTAAGCAAGTGATATGCCAATCATACAAATCCTTCTCCTCATCAGTCTAGAAGACATCTCTTTAGAGAAGGTGACTCCATCACATGCGGGTACACCACCACGCCAGGAGTCGTCCATTCTAAAATACTTTAGAATAGTGTCAAAGTACCCATATTGGGACACTTCCCAAATCTAGATCTAACACCATAGATCTAGTGACCAGAATCCCTGATATTTTATCCATATCTTATGTGGAGAAGCACCATGTGACAACCACAGTATAACCGAACGTAGTATAGAAAGATCTCTTCCTACTAAGTGCATGTCATCCAAATACCAAGACATCACTCCCTATTACCTTCTTACCAGATCCATCCGTTATTCTGACGAAGTCAAACTCTATGACTGTCACATCAAAAATAGATGATCTATCTCAGCTATACCTGCTTTAGTTTATAAATAGACACAAGCTTCTTGCCCTATATGCTTCTGCTGCTCCCACTGACTACAACAACCATCTGGTAGAGTCATATACACGTGCGTTTCTAAAGCTAATTTAGAACGACGTTATACTCATCCTCCTGCCAGATCTCATAGTCTAGAACAGCAGCAGTGGCAAGTTTGGGTAAACAAAACCTCCCTGTCACCGTCTTTGAGGAGACCGAAGTATCTCTCGAGTGCCTGAGGTTATCCACCAAATCTGCAGAGTGGCTAATGGATTGTCGAATCCAATTGAGTCTTTAGGTCCTACTAAATTTTCAGTAATCGTTTGTGGTTCTGAAATAACTTCCAGTTCTACCATACTCCCACTAATGTTTTCTGAAAAGGAATCCATTTTAGTAAAACTGGTGGCGAGTCAAGAACAATATAACTATTGATCTTCCAGTATGGTATAATGTTAACCCTCGTCAAAGCACGGGATAACCTACAAACTGCCATTACTGAAACATGCCTTGAGTTTATCCAGAGTCTGGTTTTAAGCATTAACCGGACAACTCCATATACCTTAACATCGTTAAGATATGAATCCATTCTATATTCACTATAGAAACAAATGCACTAATTTAATTGGAACAAGATTCAAAGATCATGCAGCTGTTTCCAGTGCATATCAACTAAATGGAAGGAGGCCAAGCAGCATTACTCATATAGGAGTGCATCCACATATAAGTAACCTGAAAGAGAAGCAAGTTCTCAAAAACCATTACTTACGATGGAATACCTCGCACAAGTATCTACATCTTCGATTATCTTGAAGAATCCTGATACTTTGCAACATATGGTTCTCTACTTTATTCTTATAACTATAACTTCTCAAAACTTGGAACTTATATTTCAACGAAATATTTGTCTAAAACTAGCGAAGTTAAATGTAAATAGAATATAGTATGAGTACCAACCTCTTTGTTCTAATGGACACTGGAAAACATACAATACTCTGTATAAGTCCGCTGAATTCAATAACTCAAACTCTGTGCGTCGTAGGTTGAAAATTATGTTATGGTTAAGAAAAATTACACCATTGTTGAATGCTCCTTACCTAATGTTTCCCCCAATTAGAGCAAAGTGTAACATTTCAAAAAAATAAAATATCATTTTTGGGAATTTTTATAATTAAATAATATTATATTGAATATTTTAATAAGGCGGTATAATTAAATACCGATAAATTGGGAAAAAATTTGGAAAATTATGGAAATTACTAAAAAGAGGGTGTTTTAAGTGAATTATGCAAATTATAAGTTTTTATGATTAATTATACGCTATTTAGTGCAAATCGCGATTAAAAATCGCTAATTGGGCTTTAAACGTGTTTTGTGCACATGACTTGCACATGTCATTTTAACACTTGTTACACTTTTTTCCTACATGATTTTTGGGTGTATGGTTATTTATTTTGGGTTTACTATTGAGGAGAGAAGAAAACAAAAGAAAAGAAAAAGGAAAATGGAAATGAATATAGTATTAGGCATGGACATGAGAGAGAGTGGGAAAGGGTGAGGGTTTAGTTGACTTGGCCATTCTCTCCTCCATCTTTTTACTTCATTTTTCCCTCCTTCTTCAGCCCAAGGCAACACCCTCTCCTCCACCATCTTCAATCCTCTCAAACACCATCAAAACAACCTCAAAACTTAATCCCCACTTCATTAAAAATGTGCATGAGCTCACTAGCAACACATTGGACCAAGAAAGCTTGCATTTTGGACACTTGGGGCAACTCAAGAAAATTCTTGAGTTGCCAAATGAGGTATTCTCTTAACCATTAGCCTAGTTTTTCCATTGCTTTTACATCCATGTTAAGTTAGAACCGATATTGTGTGGTTTTGGGAAGTTTGAAAACTTGAGTTGAGGATTTGGGTTTTAGTTGAACCCAAAGGTGAAATTAAGGTTACTAGAAGCTATACAACCCTTGTGGTGATTGATTGGAGACCTAAACCAGAGACTAGAACCCGAATTAGCGAACTTAAAAATCCCCGACATCGTATTTTATGGATTCTGTGAGTGTAAAAGGAAATCTGCTAACACCCGGGTGACCTGAAAATTATTTTGCAAGGACAGTGATACATGCAGGCAACCTAGGACCCCACAATGAAACCCTAGCCCCTGACTCCACTCTATGGCCGCAAATTTAATCCTTCTGGCCGCAAATTGCGGCCAGACCTGGTCCAAATGGGTTCGTGTTTGGTCTGTAGCTCCATCTCCTGTAAACTAGACCCTTGGCATATGCAAAATTGGCTAATTTGACCAAGGGTAAAATCTGGGACCATTTTCAAGAGTTGCTGTTTTGATTCGGGGTTTTGTTTTGCGTATTTTGAATATTGGATTTTTGTGATTTGTGTTGTATTCGATCGCTTAACGTTTGTACGTCGAAATCGAGTGTTATTTGGTGGTTTTGAAAGCGTAGTCCATAGGTTCTAACCTATAGGCTTTTAGCGTGTCGTTTTGATTTTCCGATAAGATTTTAATACGCATTTGCGATGCGTTATGATGTGTAGGTACCCCACGAAGACTTCAAGACGACAAGCAAGCACGTGGCGACGTCGGCAACGGAAAGCGAAGAGCAAGGTGAGTAGATTATATCTACGGAGGAAGTCGGGTAGATGGCGTATAGTACCCCCGCAGTTCGATGTTTAGTATGCTATATATACTATATATATATACTATATATATATATATATATATATATGATAGCTTTATGTGTGACATGGATATTCAAGATATGATTAGGTGTTAAATGGTTAGATTAGGGTTTTTAGAAGTAAACTAGTATAGATTCTTAGTTGCGAACCCTAGAATAGGTTTACACCCACCCACACGCACACACATGCTTACTTTTTATACTTGTGCGTATATGGAGATACGTATATATATACACACATAGGTATGGGACGATGTGTATATATACACATATACCTAAACTTGGATGATGAGGATAGTGGATGATATTTGGAGATGAGTCGATGAGATTGGGCATGGCGCCATGAGATCGGTGATATGATGTAGTTCGTATTATGAGATACGACATGAGTTATAGCGGGCCTTTAGGCGTGTGTTTTCATACACGCGCGCACGCGCACACACACACACACATATATATATATATATGGTATCAGTTCATACTAGACTTAGATCAGTACCCCCTGTTCATGAGTTATGATGATAAGGATACCAGATAATTGATGAAATAAATGTGAGATTCGACCCGTACCCAGATTTGGGAACCGCAAGATATATTTTAAAACTGGATTCATTTAAAAGAGCGGTTTTCCCCTCGATGTGTGCATATTACTGTTTTATGTTGCATGATATGCAGATATGCTTACATTTCTGTTATATGTCGCATACATCATGCTTTAGATTATACGCATTGAGATATTTGTTTTCATGAGATTTCTGGATTTGGGAACCGTGGTTATTTCAAAAGAGAATATGTATTGTTTTAAAAACCCGGTTTCCCTTGATATAATATTTCAGTGTGTCCACCATGTGTTTTCTCGGTTCTGAGACGTATGACATGAGAAACCCGATTCGAGGAGTTGGATGAGGTCGATTGCGGGTACATGGTGGACCCGATATGGTACCCCGGGGCGAGAACGGATTGATGTGCTGCAGACGGTGAGCCTGGCAGTGGGACTACTACCTACCGGTGATAGTATTTGGGCTCGGCGGATATCCGGAGGATACCGACCGGAGTCGAGAGATGATATGGGCCGATCCGGACTGACGGAGCCCGATATATAAGGATTTACGTGCCGATGCTGGGCACGGGTTTCATGATGTTTTCGAGTGTCGATACTGGACACTCAGGTTCCATGATTTTAATGTGTCCCGAGGGACACACATTGATTTATATCCTCATACTTCCATGCATATGCTTTATGATATTTACATGCATGATGTTTTGTGTCATTAGGTGACACGTGGATGAGATCCACATGCATACAGACATTGATTACATAGTTGGATGATATCCACATACTCATAGACTTCATGATATAGTTGACACTGATTACATTGATCATACCTCATATTTATGATATGTTGCTACCTGAGGCACTGACTCGAGCACTTGGTATTACACTGATGTATAGATGTTTACCCTTGCCACCTTATCATGCTTCAGACTTTACCATATTGAGAATATATATTACTGATCGTATTGACCTAGGATGAGTCATACATACAATTTCTGCTCTGTGATGTTTTCTACTCACGAGTTGGCAACTCACCCATGTTGTGCCACAGTTCTTGCAGGTTTTGCCGTACAGGTTTCATTGCGGCTTTTCTGGCACACTGCTTCATTTCTGGGTGATTGCTTTGGTAGGTGGGTTCACTTGCATCGTGACCACCATTGTACTTATTTATTTTCAATTGTATCTAGTAAAATTCTATCAACCAGACTTGTATATTTATTTCAGACTTAGAGACCAGTTGTTTATTATTTCGACCTTAGAGTCGCGCATTGTATTATTATGGATTTCATGCTGTTTGAGTTTCCTTTTCAATTTTGATCCTCGCCCTTCGGCGTTGTATATTATTATTGCTTCCGTGGTTGTGACCGTCGATTGACGAAGAGCTAGCTCCCGCTTGGGGATGCCTTTTTCGTTGTGCATATATTATTCATGTTGTACCCCTTTTGGGGCCAGTTTTTACAAAGGAAATTCTGCCGAAATTTTCAGAAAAGACTTGGGATTTCAAAAATGCATAATTCGGCTTATGCTATTAAAACCACTTCTTTAAAACCAGTTTTCCTTCATTTACTATTTAAAATGGTTTTAGATTTCTGAGCTTTTGCCTTACTTGAATTAGAGGGGTCCTATAGATTCATATGATTTAAGTGTCAGTCACGTGCCATTTCGGGTCGTGACAAAGTTGGTATCAGAGCGCTAGGTTAACCTTGGTTCGAGTTTAAGTTTGACTATGCGGAGCCTAGAGCGTTTGTATATATTCGGAACATAGGCTTGACCTTACGGAACTTAGACTTAATCGAGGGGTATTAGACCCGAACTTTCGTCGCATAGGTTGACCTTGGTTGATGGAGTAGGTGACTTCAGTAGAGTGACGTCCCGTGTGTATGTTCCGCGGCATACTTACGATACGCTACTCCACTTAAGGAGCCTTAGGATGTACAATTCCTTGCACAGTATTATATTCATTCCTATGATCTATCCTCATCGATTTTGGTTATGATTTTGCTGCTACGATTGCACGGGCAGAGAAAGCTACGGCTAGAGTTGCGTCAGCACGAGCTCGTCATGGACAAAGACTGACCAGGGCGTGATTCCAGGGACATACGACTTGCTTAGAGGCGTCGTTTTATTGTGTTTTCGCGCCAGGAGCGTTTGATGGATCGCTTTTATGAGATTTCTCAGACGTGCAGATCAGCACCAGAGGATCAGGATACTGCTAGAGGCCAGTAGGAATGTGATGACCGTTGATGCACCGATTAATTGATGATTGAGGCACTGTTCAGCGTGCAGACGAATGAGCCAGTTGTTGCTGCAAATGACGAGATATTGCCCAGATGTTGGAGCCACTGCAGCATGAGTATATACTTAGAGATATGATGGAAGATCGCTAGTCACCCGAGGATGAATGACTAGGACATGTGGTTCGTTAGCTTACCCCGATGCGAGGTCATCAGATAGATTGATTCCATCTAGAGACGACTTCACGCAGGTACGTTGAGAGTTGATGGAGACGATCGAATGTCAGGAACCCATTTCCAAGTTTAAAGTATTCAGAAGACAATGCAAGTAATGCTATGGACCCTCTAGAAGAATGAAACCCTAACTCGACGTAATGGTCATGGAACGCCTTTGAACCTTAGGGTTTGCGGCAGTTTAGCGGTGCCATTTGTGAGGCTTGGGTCTGCCCTTCTACGGTTGGTCCACAGGTGCTATGGCATGTACTGGAGTATTATTAAACTGTACCCAAGATGTTTAGCTCTTGGGGGAAATTATGGAGCTTTGACAAATCAATCGAAAGGTTCGACATCTTTCGGATATCATGTGATGGGATGCATTGCTTGGGAGACTCCAAATATGAGCATAGCCGTTGGAGCACAGTCCATGCAGCCACGAAGAGACGAGTCCGAAGCGGTCGACATTATAGAAAGTGGAGTAAAGAGTTCACACGAGATTTCGACGAGATGACGTTCCACTCCGCTGACATCAGAGATGCGATACGCATGCAGAGGCGTTGATTATTGATTTATCTTCCAGAAGGAGTCGCGATGAGAATGCAGCCGTTCCGGAATAAGAAACATATATAGCAAAGGGTAGTAACTTCCGGGCAGTTCGGCAGAAACGAGATTTAAGAGAGACCTCGACAGGATCTTTCTGGAATACTACGAGAAGACTTGGACCCAGGAGCGGTCATATTGCGCACACCGAGTAGGCCAGAGTTCGGCATCGTCGACGAGATAGTTGGCCAGAGATCTGCAGAGGATGTGCCAGAGCGGGACTGTTTCCGTCGTCATTGCATATTGAACCGTTGAGCCTAGGAGCTATGCACTTAGCAATGCACAGTGAGAGATAAGAGCCTAAAAGCACCAGACGCCAGACCATGAATAGGAGGCAAGTAGATATCTTGCTCTGCTAGCATTGGATGCACCGACACTTTCTCGACTTTGAAGGAGGAAATATCGACGGCGGTATTTATGATTTGTGATTTGGTGATTCGATTATCACGTATCCGTCACCTTGGATTTCGGTATTTTGGGCGATCTATTCGCATGATTTAGTCTTGACGACTGAGTTTCATGATATTTGTTTTCATGCACCATGGTTGCACCTACTGGGTATTTACATTTTGTGCATAGTCATTACACTTGAGATATGCTTTATACACCGTTGTGTTGATTTATGATTTGTGCACAGTTATTGCACTTGATATCGTTTTGTGCCTTGGTCGCACATGTTTATGATTTCATGGATTTCATACAGTTGGGTTAATTTTGTGCACATGGTATGCACACGATTTGGTTTTTGCACTTGGTATAGCTTATATGTGCTTGTAGTGCATTGATATGTGTTTTGTGCACGCAGTTGCACACGTTTATGATTTTTATACCTTGGTACACTCGGTGTTGCTATTTACGCATTCGAGTTATTGTTTGGTATTTTGTGCACAGGATGCACTGTATTGGTATTTGTGCACTAGATGCACTGGATTTGTATTTTGTGCACAGGATGCACTATATTTGTATTTCTTGCACAGGATGCACCGGATTTGTGTTCCGTGCAGTTGTTGCATTAGATTTTCATTTCGTGCGTTTGTCGCACCATATTTATATTTCGTGCATTTGTTGCACCGGATTTATATTTCGTGTGTTTGTTGCATTGGGTCTACATTTTGTGCATCACGGTTTCACCTGACTTCGGTTTGATGTCATTCGATATGTTGATTTTGATTTTATGCCTATGTTATGTATGTGATTTGCCTTATGCTTTCGGCATAGTTTTCATGCACTTTTAGTGTTTTGATTTGATTTGTGCATATCTGATGCACATGGTTGTGAGATTATATACCGCGGTATACCTGATTTAGATTGAGCTTTATTGTATACCATCGATTTCGATTCTGATATTGATGTTGATTTCGTGCACTCCGTGCATTTAATTTGGATTCTTGCGCATATTTGGCGCGCTTGGATTGGATTTTGCGCATGTTCGGCGCTTGATATTGGATTTCGTGATTTCGTGCATGTTGGATGCACATGATTTAGATTTTATTCGTGCATGATAGATGCACCTGATTTGGATTTTCGCGCATGTTATGAGATATGATTTTGGTGCACACCAGATGCACTAAATCGAGATTCTTCGTGCATATCAGATGCACCTGATTTTGCTGTCAGGCACACACGTTGTCTCTGAAAGGTATTTCGTGCACACCCGTTGCACTTAGATATTGTTTCTGTGCACATGTATGGCACATATATGGATTTTGTTTTCCGTGCGCACCAGACGCACGTAGCATTCATATGCACATTTTGGGATTTATTTCTTATGGAGCAGTACGTTTTTATGATATTTGCTACTTGTTTTCGTACTGAGCAGGACTAGTCAGAGGATAGTACCTGGATATATTTTGCATGCATTGATAGTTATCGAAGGGATTTCCAAAAAGGGAGCTATAGTCTCAGTAATTACCTACGTGTCTGCTATGACATGAAACGTTTAAAATAAGGAAACCTTTCTAAATTATTTTCAAAACGGCGGAACGTATATATTAAACAAAAGATATATACATATATGGTTACTTTCTTACAATAGATGTCCGCCACTGTTCAGTGATACGCGCATCGCACAACAACATGAAAAGTTTGGCATGCATTTCTTTCAGATGTTTACATGTACAGATTTGATGGCTACATGTATAGTTTGATGTATATTATATTGGTTTCGTTTGGATTTGACATTTGTGTCTTCACCATGACTCCGATGATTGTGGGATGCTTGACAGAGTTTTGATTTTGAGTTATCTGCTCATTGTTCATGCACATGCATTGCGTTATGATGCGTTTTATGTATTGATGATTTCGGAACCCTGACAACTTGGACTTTTTACTGAAATGTTTTAGTGGGTTTAAATTTAAATTCGGGGACCAAATTTCTTTAAGGGGGGAAGATTGTAACATTTCAAAAAAATAAAATATTATTTTTGGGAATTTTTATAATTAAATAATATTATATTGAATATTTTAATAAGGCGGTATAATTAAATACCGATAAATTCGGAGAAAATTATGGAAATTACTAAAAAGATGGTGTTTTAAGTGAATTATGCAAATTATAAGTTTTTATGATTAATTATACGCTATTTAGTGCTAATTGCGATTAAAAATCGCTAATTGGGCTTTAAACGTGTTTTGTGCACATGACTTGCACATGTCATTTTAACACTTGTTACACTTTTTTCCTACATGATTTTTGGGTGTATGGTTATTTATTTTGGGTTTACTATTGAGGAGAGAAGAAAACAAAAGAAAAGAAAAAGGAAAATGGAAATGAATATAGTATTAGGCATGGGCATGAGAGAGAGTAGGAGATGGTGAGGGTTTAGTTGACTTGGCCATTCTCTCCTCCATCTTTTTACTTCATTTTCCCCTCCTTCTTCAGCCCAAGGCAGCACTCTCTCCTCCACCATCTTCAATCCTCTCAAACACCATCAAAATAACCTCAAAACTCAATCCCCACTTCATTAAAAATGTGCAAGAGCTCACTAGCAACACATTGGACCAAGAAAGCTTGCATTTTGGACATTTGGGGCAACTCAAGAAAATTCTTGAGTTGCCAAATGAGGTATTCTCTTAACCATTAGCCTAGTTTTTCCATTTCTTTTACATCCATGTTAAGTTAGAACCGATATTGTGTGGTTTTGGGAAGTTTGAAAACTTGAGTTGAGAATTAGGGTTTTAGTTGAACCCAAAGGTGAAATTAAGGTTACTAGAGGCTATACAACCCCTGTGGTGATTGATTGGAGACCTAAACTAGAGACTAGAACCCCGATTAGCGAACTTAGAAATCTCCGACATCGTATTTTGTGGATTCTGTGGGTGTAAAAGGAAATCTGCTAACACCCGGGTGACCTGAAAATTATTTTACAAGGACAGTGATACATGCAGGCAATCTAGGACCCCCCCACTGAAACCATAGCCCCTGACTCCACTCTATGGCCACAAATTTAATCCTTCTTGCCGCAAATTGCGGCCAGGCCTGGTTCAAATGGGTTCGTGTTTGGTCTGTAGCTCCATCTCTTGTAAACTAGACCCTTGGCATATGCAAAATTGGCTAATTTGACCTAGGGTAAAATCTGGGACCATTTTCAAGAGTTGCTATTTTGATTCGGGGTTTCGTTTTACGTATTTTGAATTTTGGATTTTTGTGATTTGTGTCGTATTCGATCGCTTGACGTTTGTACGTCGAAATCGAGTGTTATTTGGTGGTTTTGAAAGCGTAGTCCATAGGTTCTAACCTATAGGCTTTTAGCGTGTCGTTTTGATTTTCCGATAAGATTTTAATACGCATTTGTGATGCGTTATAATGTGTAGGTACTCCACGAAGACTTCGAGATGACAAGCAAGCACGTGGCGACGTCGGCAACGGAAAGCGAAGAGCAAGGTGAGTAGATTATATCTACGGGGGAAGTCGGGTGGATGGCGTATAGCACCCCCGCAGTTCGATATTTAGTATGCTATATATATATATATATATGATAGCTTTATGTATGACATGGATATTCAAGATACGTATATATATACACACATAGAATAAGTTTACACCCACACGCACACACATGCTTACTTTTTATACTTGTGTGTATATGGAGATACGTATATATATACACACATAGGTATGGGACGATATGTATATATACACATATACCTACACTTGGATGATGAGGATAGTGGATGATATTTGGAGATGAGTCGATGAGATTGGGCATGGTGCCATGAGATCGGTGATATGATGTAGTTCTTTTTATGAGATACGACATGAGTTATAGCGGGCATTTAGGCGTGTGTTTTCATACACGCACATATATATATATGGTATCAGTTCGTACTAGACTTAGATCAGTACCCCCAGTTCATGAGATATGATGATAAGGATACCGGATAATTGATGAGATAAATGTGAGATTCGACCCGTACCCAGATTTGGGATGCCGTACGACGGATTTACGTACGAGCTATATATTGATGATAGATCCGCACTCTTGACTCGAGAATGTCATATTATATATTGTATCGTATGTGATATTATTGAGGCGGGATCACCGACTATTATATGTATATATATATCGACTCAGATTTAGGTGGTTTCTGTACCCTTTCGATTAGCTTGTTAGTTAGATCTATAGTTTACTTAGTAGATGTTAGACTAGACCTGAGTCATACCTATTTCAAAACTAATGAATCGTGAGTATTTTTAAGACAGGTCAAGAGATTCTACGGATATTTTCAGAAAACGCATGTTTTCTTAAAAACACCGTAGCCCTTATTTTTCTAAACCCCACGATTCGTGTTATTTCAAATGGCAAAACTGTATGATATATATATGTATTGATGTAGATTCTTCACTGTTGTGTTTATCATTCATTTTCCGCATATTATGCTGTTCGCATCGCATCGCATGTTTAAATGTGTTTATTGTTATATTAAAACCATGCTGTTAGGACACCAGCACCATTATCGATGATGCGTATGTTCCACGTACACCTGCTTGCCGGCCCACACACTTCATCATCGATAATTGCCATGTCACTACACAGTAGGATTGTTGCATCAGGATATGATTCCTTGCATGATATATTGGCACACATACACATTGTACACTCATACTTGCGTATATACCTACTTGTACATCTATATTGGTGCACAGGCATATTGTACACTGATACTTGCGTACACACATATTGTACACCCACACTTGCATACATACATATTTGCACATATATAGATGATTCTGGCTTTATTTTGGAGATTTGGGAACCGCAAGATATATTTTAAAACTGGATTCATTTAAAAGAGCGGTTTTCCCCTCAATGTGTGCATATTACTGTTTTATGTTGCATGATATGCAGATATGCTTACATTTCTGTTATATGTCGCATACATCATGCTTTAGATTATACGCATTGAGATATTTGTTTTCATGAGATTTCTGGATTTGGGAACCGTGGTTATTTCAAAAGAGAATATGTATTGTTTTAAAAACCCGGTTTCCCTTGATATAATATTTTAGTGTGTCCACCATGTGTTTTCTCGGTTCTAAGACGTATGACATGTAAAACCCGATTCGAGGAGTTGGATGAGGCCGATTGCGGGTACATGGTGGACCCGGTATGGTACCCCGGGGCGAGAACGGATTGCTGTGCTACAGACGGTGAGCCTGGCAGTGGGACTACTACCTACCGGCGATAGTATTTGGGCTCGGCGGATATCCGGAGGATACCGACTGGAGTCGAGAGATGCTATGGGCCGATCCGAACTGACGGAGCCCGTGGGCCGATCCAGACTGACGGAGCCCGATATATGAGGATTTACGTGCCGATGCTGGGCACGAGTTTCATGATGTTTTCGAGTGTCGATGCTGGACACTCAGGTTCCATGATTTTGATGTGTCGCAAGGGACACACGTTGATTTATATCCTCATACTTCTATGCATATGCTTTATGATATTTACATGCATGATGTTTTGTGTCATTGGGTGACACGTGGACGAGATCCACATGCATACAGGCTTTGATTACATAGTTGGATGATATCCACATACTCATAGACTTCATGATATAGTTGACACTGATTACATTGATCATACCTCATATTCATGATATGTTGCTACCTGAGGCACTGACACGAGCACTTGGTATTACACTGATGTATAGATGTTTACCCTTGCCACCTTATTATGCTTCAGACTTTACCATATTGAGGATATATATTACTGATCGTATTGACCTAGGATGAGTCATACATACGATTTCTGCTCTGTGATGTTTTCTACTCACGAGTTGGCAACTCACCCCTGTTGTGCCACAGTTCTTGCAGGTTTTGCCGTACAGGTTTCATTGCGGCTTTTCTGGCACACTGCTTCCTTTCTGGGTGATTGCTTTGGTAGGTGGGTTCACTTGCATCGTGACCACCATTGGACTTATTTATTTTCAGTTGTATCTAGTAAAATTCTATCAACCAGACTTGTATATTTATTTCAGACTTAGAGACCAGTTGTTTATTATTTCGACCTTAGAGTCGCGCGTTGTATTATTATGGATTTCATGCTGTTTGAGTTTCCTTTTCAGTTTTGATCCTCGCCCTTCTACGTTATATATTATTATTGCTTGCGTGGTTGTGATCGTCGATTGACGAAGAGCTAGCTCCCGCTTGGGGATGCCTTTTTCATTGTGCATATATTATTTATGTTGTACCCCGTTTGGGGCCAGTTTTTACAAAGGAAACTCTGCTGAAATTTTCAGAAAAGGCTTAGGATTTCAAAAACGCATAATTCGGTTTATGCTATTAAAACCACTTCTTTAAAACCAGTTTTCCTTCATTTATTATTTAAAATGGTTTTAGATTTCTGGGTTTTTAGCTTACTTGAATTAGATGGGGTCCTATAGACTTCATATGATTCAAGTGCTAGTCACGTGCCATTTCGGGTCGTGACACAAAGCTCTGTTCAAAATTTAAAAATTGAAATGAAGCAGCGCTTCATAAAAGCGCTCGCGCCAAGAGCGCCAGCGCTAAGAGTCAAAGACTCTGAGGCAGCGCTCACGTGAAAAGCACGAGAGAGCTAGCGCCAAGTGCGCCAGCGCTAAGAGTCAAAGACTCTGAGGCAGCGCTCACGTGCAAAGCACGAGAGCGCTGGCTCTAAGAGTGCCAGCGCTAAGAGTCAAAGACTCTGAAGCAGCGCTCATGTGCAAGGCACGAGAGCGCCAAGCGCTAGAACTAAATGTTCTCCACCGTTGGATCAAAGATCCAACGAAGATGATAAATCATCAAATTACCAGAATAAAATTCTGTTAAGGAAATACTCCTCAGAATCTTTCTAAACAAGAAAGATTGTGCTCTGTAAATCAAAGCACCGTTGGATCAAAAATCCATTGGTGATTAAAAAAATCACCAAGATACAAAACAATCTCTTTATAGGAAAATATTTTCCCAATCTTGTTAAGTAATAAGAAAGATGTCTTCTGTAAAACAGAAGCCCTAGGATCAAAGATCCAACGGTGGGAAACATCCCCAAATCAATCAGAGAAAAGATCTCCTTAACTGATTCAACAAATCAGCCTCCTCTATATAAAGGATCGAAGACTTCAAGTCTGATACGGAGAAACCCCCCCCCCCCCAAAAAAAAAAAACTTTGAGAAATTTCAAAGGGAAGGGCAAGCTCTCGGAAGAAGAATTTCTTCAAAGTAAATAAAACAGAGAGATCAAAGCATCTCGTCAAAGAAGAAGAACTTAAGTCTTCTTCTAGATCATAGATCTACAAAGACAGAAGTCTTTCATCAAAGGAGAAGAGATCAAAGCATCTCGTAAAAATAAGAAGAACCCAGTTCTCTTCAGATCACAGATCCATAAAGACAAAGTCTTTTACAAAACCAAAAAAATAAGAGATTGTAACATCTCCTATTAAAATAAGAACTTTGTTCTTAGAGCCACGAGACAAAGTCTCTTGAAAACGAGAACTTAATTCTCAGAACACAAAACTGATCAAGAGCGCTCTGCACTCATTGACTGACGCTTAGCGCCAACCGCGCCACGTGCTCCTCACGTGTGTGCTACTTCATAAAAAGAGCTTTAGCGCTCCAGGACTGGCGCTCAGCGCCAAGCGCACTACGTGCTCCTCACGTGGGCGCTGAAGGAACACAAAGTGTTCTTTAAATATTAAAGCCCCAGCGTTCTGAAAAAGTGTTCAATACTCAGCAAAAGACAAAAAGAAAAAGGGTGTCAGAAACCAAACCAATGCTCGGCATTGTTGAAAAGAGACTGAGCCCAAATAAATGTTTAACATTTTATTCAAAACTGAATGGGCTGAGCCCAAGTTGGCCATAAATCCCTAATTCAGATCGATTGAGCCCATGTGCTCACAATCTTTTAACCGACCTGGGTCTCAAACCTGACTACAGATCTCCTAACCAATATTGGTTTAAGGGTACATCTCTTCATACTTCTGATACATGTCGTTGTAATTCTTCAACGTCTTCAGAGAGGTGGAGGGTCTCAATAACCAATCCCTTTTGATGCGTCCCTAAATGGTTAAACCAAAATCCATAGACTATGATGTCTTTAAACTTTACAGACTATGATGTCTCTAAACTTCCATGGACCATGATGTCCTTAAACTAACAATGGACCGCAACGTTCCTAAACTAAAACG
Source organism: Agapanthus africanus (assembly GCA_030015575.1). Classification (NCBI taxonomy): domain Eukaryota; kingdom Viridiplantae; phylum Streptophyta; class Magnoliopsida; order Asparagales; family Amaryllidaceae; genus Agapanthus; species Agapanthus africanus. The sequence continues at coordinate 728,083,790 of CM057339.1, forward strand.
ATAGAGCCCAAAATGCTCTGTCATCGGATCTAAATGATCCCAAATCCCGTTGAGTAGATCTTAGTCTAAAATTAGATTAACGTATCCTCAACAAACGTTTAAGTTGATCTTAATCTGAAACAAGATTAACGATCCTTAAACCAACCCAAACCCAAATCTAAGAAAATACAAATTTGGACTAATCCATGCTCTACGGGCGACAACATAAATTAGTCTCCGTATACAATCCACGGGCAACCAAAAATAAAACAAACACACACGACACAAAGTGACCTTCTAGAGCAGGAGAAAGTTGTTATCGCTGCGCGGTAACATAATTAACTGCAGGGGCTTGCGTCTGCGGGGAAGAGCGTCCCCACAATCAAAAACCCCTCGCAATCGAGGGGGAATCTGACAAAGTCTGCTACAACGGCCTCATCCGTCCAAACCTCCGATATACGGTACCATAAATCAACTTGGCATTTTCGGAGAGGTGGACGGATAAACCCAAATAGCATCTTCCCCCAAATTCAGGCTAGACGTTTGTCTTCCCGATTTTCGGCGGTAAACACATAACCATCAACTGATATAGGTAAATATCATAAACATAATTTCAAAAAGTTATATCTCACTTTATAAAATAAACGTACAGATATATCAGTTTGAAATTGGTGCATAACAACGGATATTCAAAACCAAATATTTGCCATCAGGCAAAACCCAAGTGATTTCCTCAAATATCACCAATTACAAGAATTCCGATATGTTGAGGATCTTATTACCCAATTCCTAATATTTTACTCCCACTCAGCATCTGTAACGCCATACAGATGTGAGAATCAAAACTGGTAAATACATACCCTGGAGTCCTAATCTAATTGGGAAAATAGTTTTCAATTAACACTGCACATCAAAATTGAAACATGAAAATGTTTCGAAAGGGTATCCGGGTATTCCTAACAATGCCTCTTCCATTATCCAGATTCACGACTGTAACCATATATTTCGTTGCCCTCACTCCAATCGCTTTATTTGTCTTTACTTATTACCTTCTATACACCGCACTTAGTCTAATTGGTTTTCTTCCTTCCATACCTTTCGGCACTAGCCTATGGTTTGGAAGAAGACTATCCTATAAGAGTAATAGGTGAACCCTCCTAACACAAGGAGCTTTCGCAACCTGAGAGAAGGTAAAGATAAAAGACAACTGAATAATTATATTCTATTCTCCAAAACCGGAAACCATCCTCAAACTGGAACAAGTTCTTTCGAGTTCGTATGTAACTATACGATGGCATATCCAATCAATATGGATCTTTGTAGTGATACGGAATGTTCCGGAGAAAAGCAAAGGGTAAAGTAGGAGTGGCGATGATATATGCGGTATCGTCATGAATGATAGCAGTCGCAATTTTCTTTGCCCTCATTCTAATCGCTTTATATGTCTTTACTTATTACCTTCTGTACACCATACTTAGGCTAAATGGTTTTCTATCTTCCCTACCTTTCGGCACCTGCCTATGGTTTGGAAGAAGGTTATTCAATAAGCGCAATAGGTGTACTCTCCTAATACCAGGAGCTCTCGCAACCTAAGAGAAGGTAAAGAGAAAAGACAACTGAAGAGTCCTATTCGATTTTTCCAGAACCGGAAACCATCCTCGAATATGAAACAAGTTTCTTCAAGTTCGTATATAACTATACGATGGTCATATCCAATAAATATGGATCTTTGTAATGATACGGAATGTTCCAGAGAAATGCAAAGGGTAATTGTAGGAGCGGCAATGATATATGCGACTATGACAATCCAAAAGCCAAAGTGTTTTAAGAAGGTTCGGTTAATTTGGTTCATGAGTTGTAGTCTAGGGTCGGGACATGGTCGTAGCCAAAGAAAGAGAGAAAAGAAACACTCAGCGTGCACTCTAACCTATATTAGATTGGTTAATCACTTTATCTAATCAGGATTTCTTCCTCGAATTCTCCTTCAAATCCTAAAAGGAGAATTAGTCGGGATCATCTGAAATCACCCGAGGAGTAACACCTAGTCATTAGTGGGAATCGGGATCCAACTATCATCGCATGATAACTTGATGGACGTCACTCAAGTCACCACACTCCAGAAGGTGTGCACATGCCTGACAAGTTTCCTGTATGTTTGAAACTCCCGATGTGGTTTTTACCTCTAGGACCCAAGTGACCTGTAATACCTCCTGGGAAGTATCTCCTGGTCGGGTCTGGTTCGCTCTAAAGGGAAAAACCGTGCGGTTTTGGCCAAAGCGGACAATACCATCTGTACTGGGGCATGGGACGTTACATTTATGGTGGCCCATGCAGGTCCCTCAATCCCAGGTCTGTGGTTCGAGGACGAACCATTGTTCTTAGATGGGGGGAATGTAATACCCCAGAGCAGTGCGGTCTTAAGACATCATGGTGATCTGCTCTGTACACACTCAGTGCAGTCTGTTGCGGACATCTTGGTGATCTGAGTGAGGGAGCCATTTCAGAATAATGGAATCGGGTCCCTAAAGTACATTCTGAAAGAGGACCGAACTGCATTATAAATATATTGATACCACCCTCAATTACAAAGGCGCCTTTTAAGTGAACCGGAACTACAGGAGCTTGAGAACTCCGTAGTTAAGCGTGCTCGGGCCAGGGAAGTCTTGGGATGGGTGACCTCCTGGGAAGTAGCCCCTGGTCGGGTCCGGTTTCGGCCAAAGCGAACAATACCATCTGTACTGGGGCGTGGGGCGTTACATGATCTTGATACAGTCAACAAATCAAAGAGTCCTAGTCAAGTTCAACCCGTCATTATCCAAGATTGCATTAAACCCACCTATACGAGCCCTTGACACAGTCAACAAGGCCACACGACTGTCTTAACCAATCGCATATATTGTAGGGTTCCTAGGCACACTCATGAGGTTCTACAACTGATCAACCATGTCAAATTCAAATTTTATGTGCCGAGAAACCCTAATATAGATTGTTAACTAGAGGATAGGCGAAACTAAATGCAAGCAAACTACTTTGCTACTAAGTGAATGGAAATACAACCTTTGTAGATCCGGTCCTCCACTTCTTTAGTTCCATGATGACGTCCCTTCGCTGCGATCGCCGGGATCCCGGACTCTAGCGATGGTTTCGTCGGAGAAATGAGCGGGCTAGGTCGTTGACTTCGATGCCTAAGATGATCTACATCGAGGCAACTCTAACTCAAGCTCCATCTTCACTAGGTCATGAAACTTGTGAAGAAAATACCCTATACAACATGGCAAGTGGTAGAGGATGAAGAAATAGGAAGTGGGTTCACTTTGGATTTGGATTTCTCACTTGGATTCATCACTTGATAATTTTCAAGCAAGTTTTCTTCTTCTTCATCAAGAAGAAGAAGAAGAAGAAGAAAAGAATAGAAAAAGAATTATTGAAAAAATAATAAATCAAGTGAAGACTTATCATAATGCAACCATGGGTAAGTTTAACTCATGTAGAGAGCAAACCATAGTTTAGGTAATGGTTAGGTTTAAGAATAAAGACAAAATGGTTTAGACTTTGAAAAATGCTATGAAGCTTCATGAAGCTTAAAGCAAAGAAAGAAAAAAGCCACCATTTTGTTTTTACAAAATAAATAAAGAAAATAAAACCCTAACCATTAACTAAACATGGTTTAAAGCATACACACCCAAGTTTGCATGTATCATCAAACATGATACAAACTAGTGCACAAAAATATATCACATATACAACTTGTGCACATCAAGTGAGAAAATCAATCTTAAGTGAACCAATACTAGTTAATGTAAAGTGATATATCAAATATATAATTATACATTAAATAATTAAATCAATACTTGATTTAATGATCCGGTCATATCGCATATAACCGACTAATATCAAGTGTATCAATGTATCGAATCAACACTTGATTTGGTAACCCGGCTATATCTCATATAACCGTCCAATGATACAGATCGCGAGAATAGAATACAGTATCACATACTGGTATTATTCTCGGTCCCGCACATATCTCATATGCGCTCCTATTTCGTTTTGCTTGAGCCAGGAAACCTCTGTGTAGGACTCTAAAGACTCGTCAATACGCCGGCAGTAGGTGATGATCATATCAAACACCCACAAGCCGCAAGCAGTCTGCTAAACGTAACGGCCACCCGGGTATTGAGCGATCAGAAGATCAACGAGCAAGCCCGCTCACACTCCTGTGAATCCAACCAGTAACACTTACCGTACAGTCCGGTCTGTTCGTCTGATATGTCGCATATCTTGCCTAGGGGTGGTAAACGTTAGACCCCAGTAGCTCGATAAGTCGTATTGATATGAGGTCTATAACAGTTCGAGAAACTACTGGTAACACTTACCAGTAAATCTCAGCAACCCTGGCCAGGGATTTCCTGTTATAGCCAATCGAACACAGCGCAACATCAACTCCCTATACCGGGAGAGACGAATCTCCTCCTATCGCTCATTGCCTCCATGTGATTCGGGACTGTACCCAAAAACCACCGTTTTGCACGCCCTCTTGGACGTGGTAAGGTGGAAATCAAAGCACAATGGGAATCACACAAGACTCTATGACAATCTCGGGTCTACAGACTAACCTATACCAGTGTCATGAGAGAACTGCCATCTGACGTAAGGTATAATACCATCTGGGAGTTCTCGGCGAGTCTGTCCAGTGTACCCAGTCTCCAGTGAGCACCCGTATATCATCTCTGATGTCAAACACCAATGGATATGGGATCATCCATCGCCCATCTATATGGGTCGAGAAGGTATATGCTAGTTTACTCTGGTATATCGATGCCCCGTCTCGATACACCCACGACTAGGGACCTTGAAGGATGTACTTATGGACTACCATGTCCCCACTAGTATGATCCGCATCATAGTCCAGATAGTCAAGTACACATCCTAAGGGCTTTACCAACATGTAACAGAGAGACAATCAGTGTACACGTTAAGATAAAGAGCAACCAGATAGCATACTATCATGTCGAGCAAGAAAGTCCTCCCTATATATGTCCCAGCATCCACTACAATATACATCCTATGTACAGTAATGGCCTCTAGGGCATACATATAACTAACAATCTCCCACTTGCACTAGGGCCATCTGTAGCAGTGGTTGCTGTATCTCATACTCAACCATCCTATAAAAGTCTCTTTCTGGGAAAAGGCCTTTGTGAGTGGATCCGCCGTGTTGTCCTCTGAGTCTACTCTCCTGACCTCGATCACCCTGGAGATCAACCATCTCCATGATCAGGTGATGCTGCCTCAGAATACGTTTGGGTCACTGATGGGACCGGGGTTCCTGGGCCAAAGCCACACTTCCATTGTCACACAATGGTAGGAACTTAGTTCATCTCATGAACTAATATACACCCAGACTGCCTTTTTGGTAGCATCTTAAGTAGCGATGTATCCAGCCTTTATCGTCTAGTATGCCACGGTATCTAGCTTGGAACTCTTCTAACATACCGTCCCTTTACTGAGGGTAAAGACAATGCCTGTGACTGACATTCAGTCGTCCTTATCACCCTGGAACCTTTCCAGTGGTTCTCCCTAGGATCAATTGATACCATCTCACTACAACTAGTGAGTATCCTAATATCCAATTAGATCTATCTCATAGATCCAAAACCCAGGATTTAGTAGGTATCACTTTGATCCTATATGGAGAATCATTGTGATAAGCGGAGATTGACCGAGCGTAGTATAGGAAACTGCTTCCCTATCAAGAGTATGTCATCCACGTACTCTACGAGGATCACCACCATACTCCCTGCTACCTTTTTGTATATACAAGGTTCATCTACCATTTTGATGATGTCAAACTCTTTGACTAACACATCAAAACAGACGTTCCAACTCCGCGATGCCTGCTTTATCACATAAAACATCTTGCACACGTTTCCGCTGCTCCCACTGTCTACGAAACCCTCTGGCTGTGTACTTATAAACGCTCTCTTCTAAAACATCATTTAGAAAAGCAGTCATGACACCCAACCACCAGATATCGTAGTCGTGGAATGTAGCCGTAGCAAGTAGGATCTGGATAGACTTAAGCATAGCCACTGGAAAAAGGTTTCATCATTATCCACGCCTGGTCGATGAAAACCATTAACAAGTCTAGCTTTGAAAGTCTCAACCTTTCCATCTACACCAAGTAATCTTCTCAAGATATACTTTCTCCTGATATGGATGTAACCCTTCAGATATAGCAGCCAAAGTCCATACTTTGTTGGTGTACATGGATTCCATCTCAGATCACTAAGCATCCAGCCATTCTTACAGAGTCCCTACTCTCGATGGCCTGCTCGAAACTAGTTGGGTCATCATCTCATGATGCATTCCTCGCTCCCACTGTCATCGAGAAACCGAAGTATCTCTCAGGCAGATGAGGAACCCTACCAGATCGGCGGAGAGGCTGAGGTTCGTCGGGGACTATTGAATCCTTTGGTTCTGTCAAATCATCAGCTGCAGTTTGTATAGCTGGAACTTTTCCAGTTCTACAGAACTGACCTTGCCTCGATCTTGTCCGGATTTTGCTTTTGACATAGGCCGGACAATCCCAAATCTTAACTTACTTAAGAGATGGGTTCTACCCATACCATATCTCATATGGAGTGGTAGGCACTGATTTGATTCGAACCCAATTCAATAGGTATGCAGCTTCTCAGGTGCATAACCCCCAAAAGGAAATAGGTAACTCAGTAATACTCATTATAGAGTACACCATATACAATATGGTGCGATTGCTCCGTCCCGATACACCGTTGTGCTGTGGTGTATATGGAGGAGGAACACTGAGAGAGAATCTCATTCTCCTTTAGAATAGTCCAAGAATTCCATGCACAAGTATTCTCCTCCCTGAACTTATCATAGGACATGATACTTTTACCCGTATTTTGGTTCTCTACTTCTAACTTATATTCTGTGAATATCTCAAAAGGTTCGGACTTATGTTTCAACAGGAACATATGACTGAATCTTGAGAGATCATCAGAGAATGTAATGAAGTATAAATAACCGGTCTTGGCATGTGTAGACAAGGGACCTTCATACATCAACATGTATTATCCCAAGGGTTCATTAACTCTTTCTCTGTTTCCAGTAAACGGAGCTATGGTCATCTTATCTTTGTGACATGACTGACAAGTTTCACAAGATGTAAATTCAAACAGATTTAAATATGCATCTATGTGCAACTTAGCTAGTCGGGTCGCATTGATATGACCTAGTCTACAATACCTCAAGAAGGATCCGTTCATTTCTGAACTCTTCCTCTTGCGTGTGTTCCGTATACTAAGAACTGTAGTTTGATTTAGAACATCAATGCTTTTAGATAACGTGCCTGAACCGATCAACTTTTGATATAGGAAATGTTCAAAACAATACAAAATTTTATCATTTCTTTACTAATAAAGAGACTGATATGATTTTGTATATCAGGTTCGGTATCTAATAACATTCGTTCAGAATCAATGTACTGGTCATACAGGGTGGCAGTGACCAACAGACTTGGCTGCAACACTTGCACCGTTTTCTGTCTCATGAAACTTATCACCCGTTCTCAGTTCTTTACCTATCTGTAGCCCATGTAACAGATTACATATGCGGGATCCTGATCCGGTATCACATACTCAGGACGTAAAGGATACTGAGAAACAGTTCTATGTAACGAACACACCCGAAGATGATGCATCAACATGCACTTTCTTCGTTTGGGCGGCACGGGAAATCTGGTATTCCCCAATTTCCTGCTCTGTCTTATAACAATTATAAGTTGGAGCGGGACCAACGTTCCCCAGCTCAGTATAACAAGCGGGTTCAGTCAATACATCCGTATTATTATCTTGATTAAGGCGTGACATGGTCGCTACCTGGAGAGAGAGAGAGAAGAAAACACTCTGCGTATGCTCTTGCAAGATCAGATTGGTTATAATTTTATCTAATCAGGATGGCTTCCACTGTTTTTATCAAATCTTCCTTTAAACCCTAAAAGGAAAGACTAGCCGGGATTAATTACACGCTATAAGTTCGCCAATCTTTCAGCCAGGCCAGTGTCGGTACTTTGAGGGAGGTTCTCCATGCTTTCGCACGGACCTAATTAAAGTAAACCTTGTTTTCCCAGAGGCGTAACCCCGTTGACACCTTTCTAGACACCTACTTGATCGGCTAATTGTAATGTGTAAAACTCTCCCAGGAGTAACAATTACTCGCAGTGGGTATCGGGATCCAACTATCTCATAGAAAGTATGCAATCTCATTGCAAATTTCAACATTTGAAATTCCCAATAATATTTTACCCCTAGCATTCTATGACCTTGACGAATGCCAAACAACCCATAGTCCACTAGTCAAGTTCAACCCGTACATTTCTTGATTGAATTAAACCCACCCACACAACCCTTGACGAATGCCAAACAACGCCGTACGAATACCCTAATCCAATCTGCATCATATGCATAAGCAGATAAATACTAGTTAGCTACCGTACAGTACGCCTTGACGAATGCCAAACTACTGCATCACGAATATTAAGTAGTACTTATCTGAAATGACGGAGGGCTACGACAGGTTTTTAAGAAAACCTATTGCGTAATGAACTTGATATCGTTGTAGAATCGAATGAATTTTGAAATGGAGTGTTTTTGAGGCTTTTCTAGTTTTGCTAAAGGGGTCACTCCCGGTGAAGGGATCGTCAGCCCTTTCCTCATCAAATAAGGTGCAGGATATATCATATATACCGCTGTGCAAAGAAAAAACTATAGAAGCAATCAAAAGACAAACCGAGGGTTGTAGCATCTGCCAGTTATTGCTAAAGGGGTCACTCCCGGTGAAGGGATCTCGGCCCTTTCCTCATCGAATAAGGTGCAGGATGTTCTACAAGGAACACCACGATGCAAAGCAAGAACTGTAGCTACCTGTTTTTAAAATTCGATTCCACAACATCTTAGGTTTCTTTTCTTTGATTAATCACATTAATGAAGTCCCATCATTTAAGTCACCTAAACATCACAGATAAATACGACGTACACTTATGCCATCCGCATTCGCCTCGATGTCCCCTCGTGCACCGTTAGGTTAGGTAACTAACGACAGAGCGGGGCAGGGCTAGCGCGGGTGTAAAACATAAGTAACGTCTATATAATATATCATATATACTATATACAGTATCTATCACAACATATCAAATGATCACATCACAGATATCGCAACAGAAGAATCATATGAAACATTGGATATACTAGGACGTCCGTGTTTTCAGTACGAGCTAGTATAAAACACGGATTCCACGGTCGCGATGAATAGCCAAACCCACACCCCAAGACCCCTACGAGAGTGGAAAGCAACCCTACCAATTCTAGAGTTAGGAGACCCGGACTCGACTCCTCGAGTTGGTCTCCCACTGGACTCTAGAACCCGGTTACTTGTGCTCCCCTCCTTGGGTCTATCCTAGTGCGGAAAAGTAAATAATATACATCAACGGTGACAGCTTCCGCAACCTGGAAGTGCCCCAATAAAAGAATATTACATACAAGTTTTTACATGAATGTAAATGAAAAACACTCATCTCACATAAAAAAAACCCGGCTATTCAAACACGACGATCCAATATAACATATCCAGCAATACATAACATCACATGTCATCAACGTAAGTAAATATGCCCATCCCAATTGTCGTTGACATATAGAAACGAAACCGGCGATATCACATATTACACTTACGGTCGCAGAAAAGAAAGTGTAAAACTACAACAGTTGGAATCCGCAACCTCTTTAGACATCTCATGCTTAACCAAATGAATTCCTTAGACATCGCATGCCTAACAATTATAAACCCTGCATTTTAGTCTCATTTATCGAAAACTATTTTCAATATCAAGTCGGGCAATTCAACAGGATTCCCGACATTCTGATCGAATGCTCGTCGCAAACTTTAGTAGACGGCCGCACCCCTGGATGCCGTCGACGAAGTGCACTAAGGCGGAACACCGCTGCCGCGAGCACCCCTACGGATGCTATTGGCGACGGGGTTCTCCTACAGTCACTTGGTCGGGGCTATGGGGCGTGGCTATCTATTAAGTTTACCGGCGAGTATCCGCGTACGCTACGAGATTGCGACGGACTTTTGATCACATCAAAATTCCATGGCAACCGATCAAGTGAGACTAAAGTGCTAGATTTATAACATTCATTCAGTTATCTCATAACTACTTGTGGATTCCAAATATTGTATCACATTCCAGATAAAATAGAAAATGTTAAACTTTCTGATCGAACAATCAAACACCCAAGTTTTCCCGAAACAGTTCAACACATGAAATAAGTTTTAAAACATTCACTTCATGCCACAATATCAACGGTCCAGCCGTAGGAGGGTCAAGCCAACGCCTCACATGTGGCACGCCGTACTGCCCCAAACCCTAAGGTTCAAAGGGCAGTTCAAGACGGTCACATAATCGAGTTAAGGTTTGTTGTCTTCTAGAGGGTCCATCGCGTTACTTGCACTACTTAGAACGTTCTTAAACCACGGAAAAATCCAACACTTGGAAATTTTCCGGCAGGGGAAAAATTGGGTATTTATATCCGGTCGAACTTTTTAACATATTCTAAATTATCCGGAAAAACACATAGACAAAATTATACAATCCGATCGAATCTACGAACTCCCAATTCAACCCAGAAAACTCAACTGTTGAGTATATTTTAAAAATTCCCAGAAAACACAGGAAATTCATATGGGCATTACTGTGCAAAGCACGTGCCAAGAATCACCTTTATGGCCGCGGAACCGCCGCACAAGCTAGGGTGGGGCCGCGGTTCCGCGGCGCATTGGTTGACTTGGGCTCACGTGCTTCACAGTAACTCCTATAATACCCTGCTGTATTTTTTGGATATTTTTAATTTGAAAAAATCCACATTTTCAGAAAATGTACAGAGAAGGGTTTGAGTTAGGGTTTCGGGTTCGATCGGACTTCTAACATTGTCTACACTTCGCCTAAAGCTCTAGCTAGGCTCTGATACTACTGTAGGGTTCCTAGGCACACTCATGAGGTTCTACAACTGATCAACCATGCCAAATTCAAATTTTATGTGCCGAGAAACCCTAATATAGATCGTTAACTAGAGGATAGGCGAAACTAAATGCAAGCAAACTACTTTGCTACTAAGTGAATGGAAATACAACCTTTGTAGATCCGGTCCTCCACTTCTTTAGCTCCGTGATGACGTCCCTTCGCTGCGATCACCGGGATCCCGGACTCTAGCGATGGTTTCGTCGGAGAAATGAGCGGGCTAGGTCGTTGACTTCGATGCCGAAGATGATCTACGTCGAGGCAACTCTAACTCAAGCTCCATCTTCACTAGGTCATGAAACTTGTGAAGAAAACACCCTATACAACATGGCAAGTGGTAGAGAATGAATAAATAGGAAGTGGGTTCACTTTGGATTTGGATTTCTCACTTGGATTCATCACTTGATAATTTTCAAGCAAGCTTTCTTCTTCTTCATCAAGAAGAAGAAGAAGAAGAAAAGAATAGAAAAAGAATTATTGAAAAAATAATAAATCAAGTGAAGACTTATCATAATGCAACCATGGGTAAGTTTAACTCATGTAGAGAGCAAACCATAGTTTAGGTAATGGTTAGGTTTAAGAATAAAGACAAAATGGTTAAGACTTTGAAAAATGCTATGAAGCTTCATGAAGCTTAAAGAAAAGAAAGAAAAAAGCCACCATTCTGTTTTTACAAAATAAATAAAGAAAATAAAACCCTAACCATTAACTAAACATGGTTTAAAGCATACACACCCAAGTTTGCATGTATCATCAAACATGATACAAACTAGTGCACAAAAATATATCACATATACAACTTGTGCACATCAAGTGAGAAAATCAATCTTAAGTGAACCAATACTAGTTAATGTAAAGTGATATATCAAATATATAATTATACATTAAATCATTAAATCAATACTTGATTTAATGATCCGGTCATATCGCATATAACCGACTAATATCAAGTGTATCAATGTATCGAATCAACACTTGATTCGGTAACCCGGCTATATCTCATATAACCGTCCAATGATACAGATCGCGAGAATAGAATACAGTATCACATACTGGTATTATTCTCGGTCCCGCACATATCTCATATGCGCTCCTATTTCATTTCGCTTGAGCCAGGAAACCTCTATGTAGGACTCTAAAGACTCGTCAATACGCCGGCAGTAGGTGATGATCATATCAAACACCTACAAGCCGCAAGCGGTCTGCTAAACGTAACGGCCACCCGGGTATTGAGCGATCAGAAGATCAACGAGCAAGCCCGCTCACACTCCTGTGAATCCAACCAGTAACACTTACCGTACAGTCCGGTCTGTTCGTCTGATATGTCGCATATCTTGCCTAGGGGTGGTAAACGTCAGACCCCAGTAGCTCGATAAGTCGTGTCGATATGAGGTCTATAACAGTTCGAGAAACTACTGGTAACACTTACCAGTAAATCTCAGCAACCCTGGCCAGGGATTTCCGGTTATAGCCAATCGAACACAGCGCAACATCAACTCCCTATACCGGGAGAGACGAATCCCCTCCTATCGCTCATTGCCTCCATGTGATTCGGGACTGTACCCAAAAACCACCGTTTTGCACGCCCTCTTGGACGTGGTAAGGTGGAAATAAAAGCACAGTGGGAATCACACAAGACTCTATGACGATCTCGGGTCTACAGACTAACCTGTACAAGTGTCACCAGAGAACTGCCATCTGACTAAGGTATAATACCATCTGGGAGTTCTCGGCGAGTCCGTCCAGTGTACCCAGTCTCCACTGAGCACCCGTATATCATCTCTGATGTCAAACACCAATGGATATGGGATCATCCATCGCCCATCTATATGGGTCGAGAAGGTATACTCTAGTCTACTCTGGTATATCGATGCCCCGTCTCGATACACCCACGACTAGGGACCTTGAAGGATGTACTTATGGACTACCATGTCCCTACTAGTATGATCCGCAGCATAGTCCAGGTAGTCAAGTACACATCCTAAGGGCTTTACCAACATGTAACAGAGAGACAATCAGTGTACACGTTAAGATAAAGAGCAACCAGATAGCATACTATCATGTCGAGCAAGAAAGTCCTCCCTATATATGTCCCAGGATCCACTACAATATACATCCTATGTAAAGTAATTGCCTCTAGGGCATACATATAACTAACATATATAAATTCCACAAACAAGCACTACTTAGCTACCGCACACTATGCCTTGACACGGTCAACAAACGCAGCACGAATACTAAGCAATACTTGTAGGAAATGACGGAGGGCTACAGCTGATTTTTTGGCAAAAAACATTTAACGTAATGAACTTGATCTCGTTGAGGAATCCAAGTGTTTTTACAAATATATAGTGGCGTAATCTTTCGCTAAAGAGGTCACTCCCTGTGAAGGTATCTCGGCTCTTTCCTCGTCGAATGAGGTGCAGGACATTCCAAACGAATACCACGATGCAAAGCAAAAGGAAACGACTATAGTAAAGTTATTACGATGACGCAAAATTTCGCCCAAGGGGTCACTCCCTATGAAAGGATCTCGGCCCTTGCCTCGTCGAATGAGGTGCAGGATATTCCCAATCGAATACCACTGTGCAAAGCAAAAGAATCGTCTGTAATGTCTGTTTTTAAAAATTTGGTTCCAACAACATCATATAGGTTTATTTTCCTTTGCATTGATTAGAATCAACGCAGTCCCATCAATTAATCCATATCACACCACAGAAAAGGAACGAAAATAAAATGTACGTATATGCCATCCGCATTTGCCACTGGGTCCCGTCATCACCCGCTAGATTACTTAACTAACGGCAGAACGAGGACTGGACTAGCGCGGGTGCAAAACATATATAATATCTACTAGTATATATATAAATATATATAACATTCATCCCAGGCATGATATAAGAAACATCACAGAATCTCAGCCAAGCAATACAGAGTGGTGGATGATCTTGGAGCCCCAGGTTTCCTTTGAGCCACAAATGAAAACCCGACGTTCCTCGGTCGTATGGATAGCCTGTGCAATGAAAACCTGGACCCCTACGAGCACGGCATATTACCCGCCAATCCCAGAAGTGAGGCAACACCAATCAACAAAGTGAATGGACCACCCAGCACTTCACGGAATCCGGTAACTTGAGCACCCCACCTTGGGTCATCCTGTACCCCCTACGAGTGCGGAAAATAGCCCGCCAATTCTAGAGTAAGGCCCCTCCGTCTCAATGCCATGAGATGCGGGCCCGTTGCCCTCTAGAACCCGGCTATTCGTGCACTCCACCGCGGGGTAATTCTAGTACAGAAAAAAAGTATATATACAATGGCGACATCGACCTCAACCTAGTCGTGCCCCAATAAAGGAATATACAAACGGGCAGAGATGGTAGTCCATATGTTGGACGCTCGCCCCGTAATACTGAATATACAAATGGATCTGAACTGTACTACTACCATTGCACTGTAGGCTATCCACCGCAACAATCCAACCACAATATCAGCACAATCACAGAATATCAACGTGAATGTCATGTTCGCAAACTCGTCTAAAAGAACATATAGCAGTTAGACGGGTTATACCGATCAAATGACATTGACGATCGAAGATACTAATCTAAGTACTGATAAACACACAGTTAAAATTTCGATCGACTAAAACTTCCCAAACTGGCCCCAAATGCAAGCCGGCACTTTAAACAAATCTGGGCCAAAACTAAATATCACAAAAATCATATTTCCAAGTCAGAGAGTGCCAGAAGAAGTTTGGAGCAACGTGGCCACAAGACGGCCGTGGAACCACCGCAAATAGGCACATATTGCGGCGCTTCCGTGGCCATTTTGATGGTTCACTTGCCCAAATTTCTTATGGTCCCCTACAAATGCTTGCACATATTTTTAAGATACACAGAAAGATTTTTTGAACACTTTTCAAAATCGACAGTAAGCATGTGAAAATGGAAAAATGATTCAGAAAATTTTGTCGATTGATATTCTAATTTGGTGCAAACTAACTACTATTGATTTATGGGTGGCTCTGATACTATGTTAGGTTTCGCCGGCGCCCTGGCCATCTACCGTGGCCAATGCGAAATAAAAACCGGCGTTTAAAATTTTTGGCGCAAACGAAACCATGCCAAAGATTGAAATCATAAACCTATACTAGCAATACTAAAAGAGCTAAACTACTAGGTTAGAATATTATACCGAATGAACCAAGTCCTTCAGTCTTCAACCATGTTGCCAAGCTCCTTGAGGTGTCCTGAACTGAATTTGGCCGCCGGTCTTGCTCCGTCGAAGACGATCCACCCGAGGGATGTAGTAATGGCTCTAGCTCCACATTAAGGATGCAAGTGAAGCAACTAGGGTTTCTAGGTTGCTAATCTAGAAACCCTAGGATGTAGTGTGTGTTCAAAGTGTTTCTCTATCTCATCTTACTTCCTCTCATGATTCTCAACATATGAGAGAGTTGAGAGGAGGTGAAAGATGAAGGTGGAGGCATTTCAAGAAAGCTCATGGAGAGTGAAGCTAATGGTGAGGGTGATGAAGAAAAACTCATGCTAAAAAATAATGAGCCATCCATGGAGAGAGAAAATCAAAAGACTAGGTTTTATAAAACAATATCTTTCATTTTAAAATTGTGCCCATACTTGAATAGTATGCACAAATGAATCAATAATTCATTTGTGCACACTATGCAAACATAGTCCTCATAATACTCCCATCAAGTCTTTGTCATCTCATTTATCCATTTAAAATAAATAGTCAAACACTAAAATAAGGTGTCCACCTTCTAGAATATTTTCTATAAAAATATGGATTACATTCTACTGTATATATATACCCGTATTCGTACCAAAATACGAATACCCAAAGAGATAGAATAACACAAAGAACATAATACTAAAATATACATATCGAAATATATATACGTAAATTATTAAATCTATACCTGATTTAATAATCTGGCTCAAACCCGAACCGGCTAGTATTATCAACTGTCCGATTGAAAGTCCGGGTACATAGTACAATCAATCGATCGGAACCCTGCACGTATCCAATATGGCTACTACATCATTTCGTCAGAACCAGGGAAACCCTCTGTGTGGAACTTTAAAGACTCGTCAATACGCTGGCAGTGGGTTTAATCACAAGCACGTCAGCGACACTAGCTGTACGTAACGGCTACCCAGGTATTGAGCGAAAGGAAGGCCGACGAGCAAGCTCATCCAAATCCCTACTGAGCCTATCCGTAACAATCTCCATACAGTCCGGTCTGTTCGTCTAAGAGTATCGCATATCGAGTTTAGGGGGTGGATAAATTCAGACCCCTAATAACGCGACATTTCGTATTAGTATGAAGCCCATCACCCACTGAGAAACTACTGATCCAAATTAATAATTCTCGTCCACCTCGGCCGAGGATTTCTAGTGATGGCCACCCGTACACAACGCGACATCAACCCCCAATACCGGGAGAGACGAATCCCCGACGATCTGCTCACTGCCTCCATGTGGCTCGGGACTGTACCCAACTAAAACATGTTTGCATGACTCTTTTGAGCCGTGGTAGGGTAGTAATCAAAGCATAGTGGGAACTCACACGAGACAAATGACGATCTCTGGTCAATAGACTAATATGTACTCATGTCACTTGGGAACTGCTATCTGACAATAGGTATAATACCAACTAGCATATTCCCGGTAATTCTGTCCAGTGTACTTATAACACAGTGAGCACATGCATACTATCTTAGGTGACTAACTGACGCCAATGGCATATGAGACTGGCCACCGCCCCTCGTCGAGGTCTCGATAAGTATACACTAGTCTATTCCGGAGTATCAATGCCCAGTCTTGATACATCCACAACTAGGGACATTTAAGGATGTGCTTATAGACCACCCAGCTCCCATGTATATGATCGCCATCATAATACTGGTAGTCAAGCAAGAATCCTATGGGCTCTATCAATAGGTAATAGGATCTGTAATGCCACCCAATGCATGTACATGATGATAAAGTCAAACCAGATAGCATACTATCATCTCGAGTAAGACTGTTCGACCCGTATAGGTCCTCCCTTAATCATCACAATCGCGTGCCTGCGATTCAATAATTGACTTGAGGGCACTATAGCCAACAGACTTCGTTTTGTACACAGATTCGGAAGAGCCCGAATCTCTTGCAAAAGCAACAAGTGACGGTGCTAGCAAGTAATGGGAGCAAGCTATGAACGAGGAGATGGATTTTTTTGAAGAAGAACCGTATGTGGGATGTAGTAAAGCTATCCAAGGGTCGAAAAGCGTTGCTAAATAGGTGGGTGTACATGATAAAAGATGAGGCTGATGATGTGAAACGCTATGTCACGCCCCGCTTCCCAAAATACGGAATACGAGAGGTTGACAAGGCCAGCCATGCTCCTACGGTCGAAGAAATATCATGCCGTAGTCACACTTCGGCTTCTATCTTTACGTAGTAATCAGTAATTAATGCACAGGTAATGAGAAATGCAGTCACTAAATAAAATCAAATACAAAGAACTAACCAGATAGAGATCAAGGAAGTATAGCTCTGGGTTGCTGATCAAGATGTCCACAGTGTCCTCGAGGTACGTCAGGTCCTGGTCCAAGCTAGATCCACTTCTCACTCTGAGCATGCATACTCAGGTCGTCAGAGCGACACAATAGCAATATATGTATATATAGATACACATGTGAACACGTTATGAAACAGTAAGCATGGAATAATGATGTGAACATGAAGTAGCCAATACAGGTAGCTAATAGAGCGGGTAAACAGTAAAGCAGTAAACAGTATGGCAGGTATATTGAATCAGTAAGCAATGCATGTCAATATCACTAACCCTATCAGTCTCTAAGTCTCTCTATACAGGTCGCTAAACCTATCGTCAGTCCAAGTGTGAGAGTCAACCACTCGTGAGTATCACCCACCCAAGGGTTGGACCCAAGGACAAGGGAACACGGGCCCGAGTCGCTCGCTAATAATCAGTAATATCACCATATATCTCAAGAATCGCTGTTTGTTCCAGCAGTGGGACTCCCGAGATTCTGTTGAACTCACACTCAAATTACCCCACACCCCGTGGTCTACATCAAACAGCAACCATAAACTCAAATACCAGTCGGTCCATGACAAGTCTACGCGAGAACTGGAGACAGGATCTCCACCAAGCATGTCTCGACTGATACCCAAGATAAATGGACAGTGTTTGGTGCCTTACCTATGACACCTATATAAGTGCTTCCATAATCGTCTCATACCAATTATAGTTATACTTATACATGTCCCAAAGACGTCGACAATGCAATAAATCAATAGGGTCCGCTGATTGTGTACAAGTACGTGTCACTTTCACTTATCCATTCATGATTAACACTAACGTACTTGCCACAATCAAACACTAATACCTAACACTGGGTAATGCACATGATCACTAGGTTACCAATGCAATGACATCTATATGATGTGATGAGAATACAATAGTTGTGATATGAACAAAATATCATCAGTCAGTATCCTACCACTTGCATAATTTATTATAAATCATACATGCAGAATTAAGCGAAACAATGTAAAGGGGGTAGGTAGTATGTCTAATTATATATCCATCAAAATTGGTTTCGCGCCAATCGGATCTCAGGTTTTCTAGATGCGGCCATTTCAATTTAAGTGTTCGCTGCTGGAAATCCGGTTTCAGAATTGGAAGTCCGTTTCGTAACACATTTTAATCCCAGTTGGAATCGTAATTAGGCTACGCTATAGTTGAAAAATATTTATGTTTATCATATTTGTTTCCAATGCAATTGGTGGATCAGTAATATCCTATATCAACAGGGAGTTATGGTCAGGTTAAGGTTGATGGGTAAAATCTGTTACAGCAAAATTCAGCAGAACATACCGACATTACAAAATGTGTTAAAAATATCATACAGTTGAGGAATCTAGTGAGACCAGTGGGATAAGGAAGCTAAATCAATTATCTTCGTAACTATATAGGGTTCTGCACATTTCCGCATTGGTTCAAGGATATTCAGTGGATTAAAAACAGGGGTTACCTGGAATCACTGCTCTGGACTGCAGTCAATAATTGTGATTCACCGTAGTTTTATCTATCTTAACTAGTTCAACTTTAAATATCAATTATAGGGTTCTGTAGATTATTCCGTTCGCTTCGATACGAGCCATGGAACGACAAAATCTGACTTGTAAAAGATTTAATATGAATTTAACGGTCTAGCATGTTCAGGAAGTTCAGGTTTCGTACTGACCATCATGAGCAGCATTACATAGTTGAAACGACCGTGGTTTTCCACTAAATTTCTACAGTACCTCCATGAGTAGTAAAAGGGTTTAACGATCACTAGTTCTGCCATTTAAATATGGGTTTTCACTTAAAGTATTGCATCAAAATCTAGATTTAAGCATTCGATTTGCAGTCGAAACGTCTCTTTCTTTTAACTAAACTAGCACTATTAGATTCTACTATTTCCATACGATGTTATCACTAGATTTTAGACTGGATTGTGACCCAAATCAATATCACTAGAATTAATACGGTTTACTATTTAAAATACTACGGTAATTTTTGGTATGAACACAGACATATATATTGATCTGGTCGTTACTGTAGCATGTAAGCAAGTGGCGAGCACTTGCCTCGATCGAAGTGGAAATGTGGCGACGACTCCGGCGCAGTGATGGACAGTAGAAGCAATGATACGATGATGTCCTTGGTTCTTCGATGATCTGGTTCGGCTCGAACAGTGATCGGCTGCGGCTAAGGCTCGAGTGCAGCGGAGAGGGGCTTAAGCTTGACGTCTTGACTGCGGTGGGTACGGAGGCAGGCAGTGGTGCTGCGGGTGGTGGTCGGCTGTGCGGGGGCTTGTTGATGGAAGCGAAAGAGAGATGAGGATGCAGTGGGGCGTTGGTGAGGATGGCGGCCGTCGGCTGTGGGTGCAGGGCTCGGCTGCTCGAAGGAGGCGGCCAGAAAAAGATGCTAGTGGTGGTTGGCTCCGGTGTGGTGAGGGCTCCGACGACGTAGGAAGCTCGGCGATGAAGAGTGCGGCGATGGGCTCACGTGGTCATAGGGGAGAGGGTCGGGATGAGTGAGGAGGTCGAGGAAGAGGAGAACGAGGAAGAAGAGGACGAGGTGACGATGACGTGAGGTCGACGGAGGCGCCGGCGAGGTAGACTGCAGGCGTGGGCTGTCGGCGGGGTTTCCTGTGTTTGTAGAAGATGATGGTTCCTCGTCAGAGATGAAGGGGGAGAGGGGGTGTCGACGAGGTAGGTGAGGTGAGCGGAGTCGAGGGTGGAGGCGGAGCTCGGGGTGTTGGAGGCGTCGGCGGGGATGGGAGGTTGGTGAGCTTGGCTCTGTGTGTGTGAGAGAGAAAGGGAGCGGGAAGGACAGTATGGAAGAAGGAGAGAGAGAGGTGGTTACGAGGGGGAGAGAGATGGAGACGCGGTCGAAGGAGGGGTCGCGGCGGTTGCGACGACGTGGGGGCGTGGGGAACGAGCGTGACGTGGGGGAGTAAAGAAAAAGGTGCGGGAAGGAGAGGGGAGTGGGGAGGAAGAGAGTGAAGCGGGTCGGGTATTTTGGGAAGGTGGGTCGGGCTTGGGCCAGAAGGGAAATAAAAGGGAAATAGGGAGAGTGGGTTGGGCTGGGAAATAGGAAATGGGAAAATAAAAGGAAATAAGTAATAGGATTTGGGTTTAGGGTTTCAAGACAAATAAAATAATTATAAATATAATTAAATAAATTTTGCAAGTAACACTTTATAAAAATACGGATACGGGTGTAAAAAAGAACCGGGTATTACATCATATCCCCCTTAAAAAAAATTCGTCCTTGAAATTAAAATAACGATAAGCTATAAAGTATAATGCAAAAAGCCATAGAATCAAATACTACTATATAGCGATCTACGTAGAAGCAGCTAGATAAAATCAAAATCCTAAATATATATATTCATACGTATATCTAAGAAATAGCGCAGCTAAAATAATAAGCATAAGGCATAACCATTTATAAGGATAAACTATATGTACAATACCAGAGAATAAAATAGCAATAACAACCAATAGTGAAGGGTTTGCCGATAGGCCAAAGTATTTTAGAATAATTATATCGATCAAACGATTTTAAAATAACTTGAGAAAACCCATATAGCGAAACAATAGATGATAAAACAAAACGGTATGTGCGACATATAATTGCGCTATTGGAAATATGAAGAACAGTAAAGTATTCAGAAATAGTAAAACGGAAGTAGTCAATAACACTCAAATATATATATATATATATATATATATATATATATATATATATATATATATATATATATATATATATTGTGTTAAACATACAATAACGAAAATTAGATTTCAAATAGCAATGTCACTGAATGTAATTATGGTAATAGGAGATAGCACTAAAAAATGTATAGGGGCTAGCCAGGGTAGGGATTACAATGGAGTATGGCCCATTCAAGAGGTCGGACTGTGGTACTTCAAACTGAATGTCGAAGAGGCTGGGGTCGGGTCAGCACAGGGTGCAGGGGTGAACAGTCATGAATCCTAGAAGGGAAAGGAATTTTTTGGGGAGGGAAAACGGTAAATGCATCATGTGAATCAATACTCAAAAGATTAGCGAACTCATAAACTTCATTATCATTTATTCTCCAGAAGAATTTCAAACAAGGCATACTCGAAGGATAAAAGGTGGCCCTAAACTATACATAGATTTATTTGGCCAGAGCAAACAAAAGATAAATCACGTCAGGCACGGTTATGGAAGTTCAGCAGGTTACGGTAAGCTCGTGCGCTAAGATAGGGGCGTCCATTTTCATATTGCCTCGCGGGGATCGCCACTGGAGGTTCTTCTGCTGCGGGGTGGTCTTCTTCTGGTCCTTCGACCTCGGCTGGAGCTTCTTCATCGTGGTATGCTTCCCCGTGATTCGCCTCTTCTGGATCTTCTTCCACGGGATTTCCTTCCACTGGATTCTCCTCAAGGTCTTCCTCTCCTGCATTTTCTTCTATCGGGTCCTCCTCGGGATCTTCCTCCATCGGGTCCTCTTCTTCGTTGTCAGAGTCCCTGATCATGTCGACTTCTAGGGCTGTGACTCCCTCGTCCTCGGAATCACTGTTTCCGAAAATAACCTGTGGGCCGTTGATCTCGTCATCTGAACTTATCAGCATGCAGTCTAAGGAAACGCATGACTGTGTGTCCTCATCTAGAGGCGGTGCTGCTCCAGGGTGGGCCATGGCCTGAAAAGACAGAGTCATGATTAGACAGTGGAACACACCAAGAAAATAGCCGAGGATACGGAGTACAAGGAAAATATGCGGTAGGTAAGGACTGAAAAATCAAAATTTAGAATACTGATGCAATAAGTAGTATAAGGAAAATGAGTGGCAAGGGAATGATACATACATCACAACTCGGAATTTTATTGCATTCAACTAAAAGTTCAACGGATACAAGATTTTAAACGAAAGGAAATATTTACAAAAGAGTGACAATATTTTTATTGAAAGCAGAAAAGTGATAATTCGTCTTTGATATCTAGACTGCCGCATTCTCGTCAAGCGAGTGGAATCCTACGCTGGGCTCGCACTATTCTCGAAGCTCGAACTACGAAATAACCAAGTCACTTAGCAGTAGTGGAGAGTGTAGACGAATCTCCTCCTTGCAGCTCCTTCCTTCTAGGGCAACCATTGACAAGATGTACGTCGGATCCACAGATCAAGCACTGCCCTTTGGCGCTGCAACAGTCTCTCTGAAGATGTCATGGCTTCTTACAGTATCCACAACATTGAGTCCTCCGCTGCTTCTGTTGCTGGGGAACAAGTGGGCGCTTGATCTTCACCTCTTTTCCTTGTTTAACAGGGATCCCCTTACGATTGGAGGCTTTCGCTGGTGCCTGAGTCATCTGCCTTCTTAATCCTTCAGCTAACAGGTCGTTCGTTCGCTCCCGGGCTTCCTTCAGACCTTACAGTACATTCAAAATCTCGACGGTCTGATTCTGGGAAGTGGAGATAGAAGAAAAGTCGTTGGAAGATATGGTCCTTAAACAACAATTTTGAGGACGATATAAGGTACAAGCTATAAGAATCAAAATACAATATAGATTAGGCAAGGAAACAAGAATATCGGGTAAGGTGACATTCAAACGAATGGAAATCAAATGTAGAACTCCAAGTTACTCAAACAGAGTACAGTATTGTAACTATGCTGCAGTTCATAATTACATCACGTAACTCTACCATGTCACCCAAAACTCTAGCGGACAGATCAGAACATATAGCAGAACCCACTATGTGAATCAAGATAAAAAATAACGAGTATAAAATCTTGACCGAAAGATGTCTTAGAATGTCAAGCCCTATACGGAAACTGCAATCCCAAACGAAGCAAAACCTGTCTCTGATATCAACAAAACCATGTCATGCCCCGCTTCCCAAAATACGGAATACAAGGGGTTGACAAGGCCAGCCATGCTCCTACGGTCGAGAAAATATCCTGCCGTAGTCACACTTCGGCTTCTAGTTTTACGTGGTAATCAGTAATCAATGCACAGGTAATGAGAAATGCAGACACTAAATCAAATCAAATACAAAGAACTAACCAGATAGAGATCAAGGAAGTATAGCTCTGGGTCGCCGATCAAGATGTCCACAGTGTCCTCAAGGTACGTCAGGTTCTGGTCCAAGCTAGATCCACTTCTCACTCTGAGCATGCATACTCAGGTCGTCAGAGCGACACAATAGCAATATATGTATATATAGATACAAATGTGAACACGTTATGAAACAGTAAGCATGGAATAATGACGTGAGCATGAAGTAGCCAATACAGGTAGCTAATAGAGCAGGTAAACAGTAAAGCAGTAAACAATATGGCAGGTATATTGAATCAGTAAGCAATGCATGTCAATATCACTAACCCTATCATTCTCTAAGTCTCACTGTACAGGTCGCTAAACCTATCATCAGTCCAAGTGTGAGAGTCAACCACTCGTGAGTATCCCCCACCTAAGGGTAGGACCCAAGGACAAGGGAACACGGGCCCGAGTCGCTCGCTAATAATCAGTAATATCCCCATATATCTCCAGAATCGCTGTTTGTGCCGGCAATGGGATTCCTGAGATTCTGTTGAACTCACACTCAAATTACCCCACACCCCGTGGTCTACATCAAACACCAACCATAAACTCAAATACCAGTCGGTCCATGACAAATCTATGCGAGAACTGGAGACACGATCTCCACCAAGCATGTCTCGACTGATACCCAAGATAAATTGACAGTGTTTGGTGCCTTACCTATGACACCCATATAAGTGCTTCCATAATCGTCCCATACCAATTATAGTTACACTTATACATGTCCCATAGACGTCGACAATGCAATAAATCAATAGGGTCCGCTAATTGTGTACAAGTACATGTCACTTTCACTTATCCATTCATGATTAACACTAACGTACTTGCCACAATCAAACACTAATACCTAACACTGGGTAATGCACATGATCACTAGGTTACCAATGCAATGACATCTATATGATGTGATGAGAATACAATAGTTGTGATATGAACAAAATATCATTAGTCAGTATCCTACCACTTGCATAATTTATTATAAATCATACATGCAGAATTAAGCGAAACAATGTAAAGGGGGTAGGCAGTATGTCTAATTATATATCCATCAAAATTGGTTTCGCGCCAATCGGGTCTCAGGTTTTCTAGATACGGCCATTTCAATTAAGTGTTCGCTGCTAGAAATCCGGTTTCAGAATTGGAAGTCCGTTTCGTAACACATTTTAATCCCAGTTGGGATCGTAATTAGGCGACGCTATAGTTGAACAATATTTAAGTTTATCAGATTTGTTTCCAATGCAATTGACGGATCAGTAATATCCTATATCAACAGGGAGTTATGGTCAGGTTAAGGTTGATGGGTAAAATCTGTTACAGCAAAATTCAGCAGAACATACCGACATTACAAAATGTGTTAAAAATATCATACAGTTGAGGAATCTAGTGAGACTAGTGGGATAAGGAATCTAACTCAATTACCTTCGTAACTATATAGGGTTCCGCACATTTCCGCATTGGTGCAAGGATATTCAGTGGATTAAAAACAGGGGTTACCTGGAATCACTGCTCTGGACTGCAGTCCAGAATTGTGATTCACCACAGTTTTCTCTATCGTAACTAGTTCAAATTTAAATATCAATTATAGGGTTCTGTATATTATTCCGTTCGCTTCGATACGAGCCATGGAACGCCAAAATCTGACTTGTAAAAGATTTAATATGAATTTAACGGTCTAGCATGTTCAGGAAGTTCAGGTTTCGTACTGACTATCAGGAGCAGCATTACATAGTTGAAACGACCGTGGTTTTCCACTAAATATCTACAGTACCTCCATGAGTAGTAAAAGGGTTTAACGATCACTAGTTTCGCCATTTAAAGATGGGTTTTCACTTAACGTATTGCATCAAAATCTAGATTTAAGCATTCGATTCGCAATCGAAACATCTCTTTCTTTTAACTAAATTAGCACTATTGGATTCTACTATTTCCATACGATGTTATCGCTAGATTTTAGACTGGATTGTGACCCAAATCAATATCACTAGAATTAATACGGTTTACTATTTAAAATACTGCGGTAATTTTTGGTATGAACACAAACATATATATTGATATGTTCGTTACTGTAGCATGTAAGCAAGTGGCGAGCACTTGCCTCGATCGACGTGGAAAGGTGGCGACGACTCCGGCGCAGTGATGGACAGCAGAAGCAATGATATGACGACGTCCTTGGTTCTTCGATGATCTGGTTCGGCTCGAACAGTGATCGGCTGCGACTAAGGCTCGAGTGCAGCGGAGAGGGGCTTAAGCTAGACGTCTTGACTGTGGTAGGTACGGAGGCAGGCAGTGGTGCTGTAGGTGGTGGTCGGCTGTGCGGGGGCTTGTTGATGGAAGCAAAAGAGAGACGAGGATGCAGTGGGGCGTTGGTGAGGGTGGCGGCCGTCGGCTGTGGGTGCAGGGCTCAGCTGCTCGAAGGAGGCGGCCAGAAGAGGATGCTAGTGGTGGTCGGCTCCGGTATGGTGAGGGCTCCGACGACGTGGAAAGCTCGGCGATGACGAGTGCGGCGATGGGCTCACGCGGTCACAGGAGAGAGGGTCGGGATGAGTGACGAGGTCGAGGAAGAGGAGAACGAGGAAGAGGAGGACGAGGTGACGACGATGTGAGGTCGACGAAGGCGCCGACGAGGTGGACTGCAGGCGTGGGCTGCCGGCAGAGTTTCCTGTGTTTGTAGGAGATGACGGTTCCTCGTCGGAGATGAATGGGGAGAGGGGGTGTCGACGAGGTAGGTGAGGTGAGCGGAGTCGAGGGTGGAAGCAGAGCTCGGGGTGTTGGAGGCGTCAGCGGGGATGGGAGGTTGGTGAGCTTGGCTCTGTGTGTGTGAGAGAAAGGGAGCAGGAAGGACAGTATGGAAGAAGGAGAGAGGGAGAGAGGTGGTTACGAGGGGGAGAGAGATGGAGACGCGGTCGAAGGAGGGGTCGCGGCGGTTGCGACGACGTGGGGGCGTGGGGAACGGGCACGACGTGGGGGAGTAAAGAAAAAGGAGCGGGGAGGAGAGGGGAGTGGGGAGGAAGAGCGTGAAGCGGGTCGGGTATTTGGGGAAGGTGGGCCGGTCTTGGGCCGGATGGGAAATAAAAGGGAAATAGGGAGAGTGGGCTGGGCTAGGAAATAGGAAATGGGAAAATAAAAGGAAATAAGTAATAGGATTTGGGTTTAGGGTTTCAAGAAAAATAAAATAATTATAAATATGATTAAATAAATTTTGCATGTAACACTTTATAAAAATACGGATACGGGTGTACAAAAGAACCAGGTATTACACGCTACAAGGCTCGGTTGGTTGTCAAGGGATATGATCAACAACATGGGATTGACTATCAAGAGATTTTTTCATAAGTAGTGAAGACGACATCTATTTGGATAGTTCTTAGTATCGTGGAGGTAGAGGATTTGCACTTAGAGCAGCTGGATGTGAAAACGACATTACTTCATGAAGATTTGGAGGAGAAGATCTATATGATGCAGCCACCGGAATACGAGATGAAGGGAGAAGAGAGTATGGTATGTAAACTGCGAAAGAGCTTGTATAGCCTTAAGCAAGCTCCTAGGCAGTGGTATCTCCCGTTCGATCAGTTTATGTTCGGGACAGGATTTGTACGGTGTGAGTCGGATCATTGTGTCTAAGTTCAGACTTTTGAGGATGGATACTATATCATTCTATTAATTTATATGGATAACATGTTGCTAGAGGGTCCGAATTTCGAGAAAATTCAAAATTTGAAGAAGATGATGGCTGAAAAATTCTCCATAAAAGATTTGGGAGCAGCTAAGTAAATCTTGGGTATGAAGATCGTGAGAGATAGGAAGCAGAGAAAGCTGTGGTTATCGCAAAGGGACTATGTCGAAAAGGTTTTGAAGCGATTCAATATAGACAGATCAAAGCCAGTGAGTACGCCCTTAGAGAAACACTTCAAATTCATGAAGGAGTTGTGCCCGACAACTCAAGAGCGGTAAAATAAGATGGCAAGAGTGCCTTATGCATCTGTGGTGGGGAGTTTGATGTATGTGATGGTGGTTACGAGACCAGATATTGTACATGCAGTGGGAGTTGTTAGCAAGTATATGCAAAACCTAGGAAAGGAACATTGGAATGCGATGAAGTGAATTTGAGGTATCTAAGGGGTACGTCAAGTCATTGCTTATGTTTTGGGTGACTCTCTAAAGGTACAAGGTTACGTTGATGCGGACTACTCGGATGATCGAGATAGTGGAAAGAGCACAACGGGATATGTATTCACAGTTGGGGGACATCGGTGAATTGGGTCTCTTAATTGCAAAAAGTAGTGGTATTGTCAACTACAAAGGCTGAGTACATAGCAATCATGGAATCAAGAAAGGAGATGATGTGGTTGTAAGGACTACTTGAAGAATTGGATAAGAAACAAAACTTCAATAATTTGTAGAGCAACAGCCAAAGTGCGATACGTTTGGCGATAATGCGGCATATCATTCTCGTACGAAGCACATTAAGGTGTGATACTATTTTATTCGCATAGCGATAGAAGATGGCGAGTTGACACTGCAGAAAATCGCTGGAGAAAAGAATCCGGCAGATATGTTCACCAAGATCGTAGACAGAAATAAGCTGAATCTCTATTGCAGATTGGTGAACCTCTTCATGAAAATATGGTGAGGAAAGAGTAGAGCGAAGTCATGTGAAGTCTACTAGCTTTGGGAATCAAGGCTGAAATATCTCCAAGTATGAGATTGTTAAAATTTTGGAGATTACTTCGGGTTAAACGTCTACAGAAGAGAAAGGCAGACGTCTGGATATGCACGGGAGCATGTCAAAATCATCGGAGTAGCGGCAGACGTCTGAAAGTCATCTCGACATATGTCTGTAGAAGAACGAAGCCTAATTCATAGAAGAATACAGACGTCTGCTCAAGTGTGAGTCAGACGTCTGCCAAAGAGATGAAGATTTATAGAGAAGAATACAGACGTCTGCCCAAATATGGGTCATACGTTTGTCCTTATAAAACAAAGATTTACAAAGAAGGAGACAGACGTCTGCCCAAGTGTGGGTCAGACGTTTGCCGACAAGAAAAATTGCCGCGAGTCTAATTTTACCATATTGTGATCCATCTCTATTTTGAATAGGATTATGGTTTGCTTATATAAAGGGACATCTCATATGTATTATTTACGGCTTAATAGAGAGACTATTGTATTGAGAGAGTGACGATTTAGATCTAGAGATATTTGAGAGAAATCTCTTAGGATTTGCTCATGGTATACTTGATTCAAGATTCTAGTAGATATTGTAGATTCCGCTCTGCCAGAGTGGGTGAAGCTCGTCAACAAATCCCTCGTCTCTTTTGTGTTTGATTCTTATTTATTCTCGCACTTAATTATTTTGTCTTTCGTTGCTAATTGCGTGATGTGATTGTGTAATGTTTTTGTCATGAGTATTGTTTCGTGGATCAACTTTCCTCCCAATGGTTGAGAATAAAAAGACAGATTGTTTAGATGTTATGATTAGGAAAAACAATGAGACTATTAAACAGCAAAAAATGATAAAAGGAGTAAATTTCAAGTAAAAGCAAGGAAGAAAATTGTTTCGAGAATATTTTCCTTCGGAGTAAAAATAGAAAATCTAGGTTTAAATTGTGTATCCAACACACCATAGATGGATTAAATTTAAGCTATTGTGGTTCATTATACATTAATACAAGTATTTTTTGCTGTTGTAAAATAAAAATAAAAATAACTTCCCTATCTATTTTTAGTCATACCATTCAAGGCGGAGCCAAAAATATTTCTTAGGAGGAGAGCAGGTAAATCATATTTCGTACCATACAAATATGCTCATCTATTGAAAAACGGTACTAAATGTTTTTTACAGCCATAATACATTTATGTGTCTATCTTTTTAAGTTTTATAATATGAATGTAGTTGCAAGGGTTTAAATTCAGAAAATGCTGTATTTATAGATATAAATGATGCTTTAATAATAAGGATATAATCCGATCAAGATTATACGCTAACATGAACTAATAGTTTATATTTAATAGCTTGCCATATGTAATAAGCATGACTGGGTCCATGAAGGAATCTTTTGTAAAAAGGAAATTTTTTTCCGAAACACTATTTTTCCCGTTCACTTTTTGTCTATTTCTTTTCATTTTATTCTTTTTCCTGCTCGTTTCCAAATGGCCTAAATAAGGCCCAAAATAATTAATATTGTGATGGTTTTTTCCTAGTTATTTGGTTTTCGATTTTTGTTTTTTGTTTTTTGTTCTTTGCTTAATTTATCCTTGGATCAATAATTTGGTATTGATTTAGAAAGAAAATTATGGTATTTTTTTTAAAGAGAACCAATAGTATTTTTCTATCTTCATACAACTTTTTTTTAAAGAAATCAAGCGCAATAAAATAAAATATGTTTACTGGATAATCCATTCTTTACATTTACTTATCTCTACTATTATAACCACAAAACTTGAGGGTCCCCAAATTGATTTCATTTTGATGGTCCGACGTAGCCTTAAATAGCCCCACATCAACAGTAAAAGATCTAAATGTAGAATTTTCCTCAACAAATAAATACTACTAGAATAATCTCTACCGATTTTAAATAACTACTAAAATCATTATGTATCATTTTAAAAACAAATTAATCATTCCCACATGCAAATTTTAATGTTCTCTAAATTTCTTGAATTCAAATTAAAAAATAAACCTAATTATTATTTGAACACAAGCATTGCAACGTGCAAGATACTACTAGAAATTGTTAAAAAAATAATCATCATATGGACTTTTTAAAATGAAACTAATATTAATAGTCTATATTAATGAAAATAGATATCAACTCTTTCTAGACAAAATAATTGTAATTGATTTTCTATTTGCTTTTTCAATTTTTATAAGAATATTTAGAATCATCATGATAGCTATATAAATAAAAGCTTCTGTATGAAATGTTAAAGTAAGAGCTAAGTTATATAATATTTCTTATAAAAAAGATGGTTAAATATTTCTTTTTATCCTGCATTGCTTATATATTAAGTTATAACAACTTTATATAATGTAAGAATTCATCTATAAAAAATAATATTTGTATCAAACTAACAGAAAATAACTAATAACATCATATATCCTTTTCTAAATATAATAAAAACACATCTATTTATTTTTGTTTCAAGCATAGCTAAAAATATTATTCATCCATAAATATATTCTACCATCTTTGAATTCACAAGTAAAGGCATGATGTTAAAATCTAGTATTACATAAAGAGAAGCTGTTAAGTCTAAATAATTTGCCAATTTGAAAGAGGATGCCACCAGATGTACCAAGAAAACCTACATTAACAAGAAACTTGCATTGCTTGGAAATTGAACGTTCATAGCATATGCAATTTCACTTGTAGAGATGTAAACACAGTAACAATCACCTTTTTTTTACTTTCAAAGAACCCAAATACATAATGGCAACAGCATACATGCCTCAACAATCTTAATCGATAACATAAAAATTGCTTCAAAAATAAAGAAATCTATTCCACTTGACCTACGAACACTCCCATAATTATTAGTAAACACACTCTTTCTCATCCAAGGAATCAAGAACCTCACTTGGCACTTGCAAGCTGGGTTCGGAGAAGCTTGGCAGCGGCAACCATGTTGGTGAGTGCAGGCTTGACCTCACCATACTTGCGGGTCTTGAGCCCGCAGTCAGGGTTAACCCAGAGAATGTTGGTCTCGAGCACAGCGAGCATTTTGTTAATGCGGTCGGCAATTTCTTCGGTGGATGGGATCCTAGGGGAGTGAATGTCATAGACTCCTGGTCCGATACCTGCGCCATACTTAACTCCTTCACGGAACACGGACAGGAGCTTCTCATCGGAACGTGAGTTCTCAATCGTGATCACATCGGCATCCATGTCGATGATAGAGTGGATGATGTCGTTGAAGTTGGAGTAGCACATGTGCGTGTGAATCTGTAAAAATATTAGTGTTAGCAGGCAATAAACATAATACACAATTAATGCTACTCTCTACCGATATTTTCATAAATGAGTGTCCGCAAGAAGTTTGCAATATTTAATTTGTCAAATATTCTTTTTGAACATGACACCCTGCTAATTCAAAGGAGGAAAAGAAAATTGGTTGCTAATTCAAAGGTTGGGGAAGAAGAACCTGAGTAGTGTCCTGGACACCGCAGTTGGTAATTCTGAAGGAGTGGACAGCCCAGTCCTGGTAGAAAGCCTGCTCGGACTTGCGAAGAGGCAAGCCTTCCCTGAGAGCGGCTTCATCAATTTGGATGACCTGCATGGAACCATAACAACAACAATGCTTAATTAGATAAAGAGGGTTCTAAACATGGTACTAGATAATCAACCAAGACTAAGCTTTGGGTAAGTGGTTTCTTAGAAGAAAGCCCACCTGGATGCCAGCAGCTTCCAAATCCTCGACTTCCTTTTTGATGGCAAGCGCAATCTGATAGCATGTCTCGAACCTGGAAGCAAGAAACACAGTTAGAATGAATAACTTTAACACTTTATAATGCTTGCACTGATGATTGAAAAAAGGATGTTACTGGGGCATTACCTTGGTTGGTCATTTCTGACAAAAGACCAGTTGAGGATCGTGACAGGACCGGTCAACATTCCCTTCATTGGGCGAGCAGTCATGCTCTGGGCCATCGAGGACCAGAAAACGGTCATGGCTTTGGGGCGGCTGACATCACCATAGATGATGGGTGGCTTGACACATCGTGAACCGTAAGATTGCACCCAGCCATTGGCGGAGAATGCAAAGCCAGACAACTGCTCTCCAAAGTACTCAACCATATCGTTCCTCTGTGAAAACAATTACTTGGGGAGGTCAATTGGTAAAGCCTTACAGAACCATATATCAGCTCTTCTAGTAATTATGATACAGGCAAAATGAGGCTACAACTTGCTAAATTTCCATGAATAATTAGGTTTTTAACATAAATACATAAACTTCATAAATTGCAAACAAATACCATGAGCTTATTTTCATATAAATTCCACAAGCTTTTTGTGTTTTTCAATTTAAAACCCGACACCCTAATCAATTTACCTTACTTAATACCATACAAACAATTGTAATTGAAAACTGGACCTATATTACCAAACTGAAAATGCTGATATATCATGATTTTTTTTTCTCAGCTGACTAAGTTCAAGGTATTCTTAATCAATTTATAAAGTTTATGGCATTTATCGGAAAATTGCTAATAGTTCATAGTATTGAGTGAAATTTAGCCCTTGAAACAAGAAGCTCACCTCAGGCTCTCCATGGACAAGTACATCAATGTCAAGTTCTTCTTGAAGCTTGACAACCTTGTTGATTTCATCCTTGATGGCATTAACATACTCCTCTTCAGAAATTCTGCAGCAAGGCAAAGCAATCAATGTGAATTCCTCCACAGGGTGAAACAAGAGCAAATCGAAAGCAAATACTAAAAAGCACCTACTTCTTAGCCTTATATTCACGGCGCACTCTTCGGAGCTCCACAGTCTGAGGGAATGACCCAATAGTTGTTGTAGGAAGAATTGGAAGATTCAACTTCTTCTGCTGAGCATCTAATCTGGAGCTAACATTTGTAGCCCGGCGGTGGTCAGAGCCCCTGAGAGCAGCGGCCTAAAAATCAAATGAAGCAGTTCATTTGGTTAGCAAAGCCCTTTGGGTGAAATTCAAAAGGAATTTAGAGATACTAAATTAAAACTTACGGCCTTTTGAACATCTTCATTGTTCACCCTAGGAGATGATTTTCTTGAGGCCTGGGCAGCAGCATTTGCAGAGAAGAAAGCCTGCAACATGGCAAACACAGGCTATTAAGGGAAATTCAACTACTTGAAACTAAACACCTAGTTGGCATGCGATCTCCGTGTGCATAAGTTTTCAACTGTATTAAGTTTGGAATTGTATTTTCTTTTCTCGGATTTGGACCTCACTAAAGGAAGAGATCTCTTTTGTTCTATCTTTTCTACATATTCCTTGAAGTTGCCGTGGTAGCAGGAATCATTTCACAGAAGTCTTAAGGTTGTTCTTATGACACGCCTCTTGTGAAGAATGCCGTGGTATTTGAATAGATGGGTGCATGACACAAATTTAAATTTCTGTTATTGCAGTTCCCCACAAAAGTTAGCTATAATATAGTAGATTGATGCTGGTAATTGATACTGTATGAGATAAAGCGAACATTTATTAATACCTCATCCTTTGAACCAGCCA
The DNA here is from genome assembly GCA_030015575.1 of Agapanthus africanus. NCBI lineage: Eukaryota > Viridiplantae > Streptophyta > Magnoliopsida > Asparagales > Amaryllidaceae > Agapanthus > Agapanthus africanus. The sequence continues at coordinate 728,117,750 of CM057339.1, forward strand.
ATGCCTTGGCCAAGGCATTAACCTCAACAACCTTCTGAGCAGCAAAAGCCAACCATGATTTGATCTCATCATCCAACTTTGTCTCATTTACAAGATCGACAGCAGTGTGTTGGAGTGAGCAAGAAGTAGACACTACAAGCTTGTCTGCAGTTGGAAATGAAAAAAATCCAGTAATTCTGGAAATTTTCATGAAAATATAGAAGAAAATGCATGGAACTGTGGGTACCTTTCCCTACAATAGTTTCAAGACCCTCAAGAGTAGCGATGGATGACGCAAGGTCATTGGCCCAAATGTTCCTTCCATCCACAACTCCAGCAAATAGATATTTACCAGAGGGGAAGCTGCTTTTAACCAAGTCAAGAGTCTTGGTTCCGCGCACAAGATCAAAACCATAACCGGAGATGCCCTTCAAGGCAGTGATAGTCCTGATATACCAAAGAGAGCGTAAGTTTAGTTTTTACTACAAAATTAACATAGAGGTTCATAAAACTACACAGAGAAGTAACTGACTTGTATGCTTCAGCAGGAACATCGGCGAAGTAGGTCTCGATAAGCACATTCAAACCAGAGAATGACGATTCTAGCTCTGAGTAGGCCTTAGTAAATGACTCTAATTGGTGAGAGTCGAGATCCAACACAAGAGTTGGCTCATCAAGTTGAATCCAGGAAGCACCAGCGGCCTTCAACTCACCAATAACCTCCCTGCACATGATTATATTGTTAGTTTTGATAAAAAGATGTGATAAAAAGTATTTAAAGGGAATGTGACACCCTGTCGGCATTTTGGTATTCCTTACTTGTAGAGAGGAAGAATGTTTCCAAGAAGTGACAGAGGTGAGAAGGATTTCTCCACTCCCTTGGCAGGCTTTGAGAGCAACAGATAAGTCACAGGTCCAACAAGCACTGGAACTGTGTCAACTCCTAGCTGTAATAAAGTAATAAAGATAAATCAATATGTGAAGGGAGCTCAGAATTTAAAGGATGGGTATCTATTAATACAGATGTGATATTTTCACAACCAAGACTGATAAGAACGATCATAGGTATATTCCATCAGATAATTTAAGTTGTTTGGGGCTATTTCTATCATTTTGCATATTTCAGTTATACATTTGAGACAGCCTAATAAAATTGAAAGATAACAGAGGGAAAATGGTGAAAAAGATAATTTTCTTCAATAGAGAGTTCAGAACAGATAACTGAAATCAAAATTTAAGTATTGAATTCATAGATAGACATGTGAATAGTGACTGCCACTTCATCATTTGTAATTATTGACGGCATATCAGAAGCAGTGTTTTTTGTAATAATTTTTATGTTATTTTCGGAAAACAACAACAACAACAACTGAGACTTTTATCCCAAGCATATGGGGTAGGCTACTGAGCCTTTTATGTTATTTTCGGAAACATATAAATAATATACTAAAAGTGGAACAAAATATCTGAAGTCTTAAATTGCTTCTGATCAATGCAACACGGGGTGCACAGAAATACCATTGGCAGCATCTAGCTCACCTTGCATTCATTTCTAGGTTTGATATCAAAATTAAAATAGTACAATTTGCATGCGGACATACGACCTAGTATGATTACAAGCAGTGGAGCAGATATGCATATCATAATTTAATACCCGGAAAGGGAATGGTTCTTAATCCAAACTTTAGTGTTAATAATTTATAAACAAATATAGAAACGAAAATGGTCAAAATTCATACCGCCTTGGCTTCCTTGTATTCAGTCACTGCCTTGTGAGAAGCATAGGTGAACTTTGTGTTGGGGCCCAACTCAGGGACAATGAAGTGGCTGTATCACCATTAAGGCACAAAAGAAATTAGCACTATACATCACACAAAGCGAAAAATCATGAGGGTTTAGGATGGCTTACTAGTTGGTGTCAAACCACTTGGTCATTTCCATAGCAGGGACCGAGGCATTTCCTCTAGCCATGGAAAAGTAAGTGTCAAAACCAATCTCTCCACCATTCCAGCCATATCTCTCAGGAACAGCACCGAGCATCGCCGTCGTATCGAGCATCTGATCATAATAGGAAAAGGTATTGCTAGGAATGTACTTGATCCCAGCACTAGCCATTTGCTTCCAGATGGAAGACCTGAGATCTGCGGAAACCTTCTGCAAATCCTCGGCACTGCTCTTACCGTCCCAGAAAGACTCAAGAGCGAACTTGAGCTCTCTCTTGGGGCCCATGCGAGGATATCCAACAATGTGTGAGGCCATCTTTCTATTTTACGAATAGAAATAAAACATTAGATACTGACTATGGTATAATCATCAGAACTCAATTAAAATAGACTAATTTAACACATTACTAATAATCAAAAATAAGATCTAAAAATTATCTTCAGTTTTACAGAGGTTAGCAATTAGAATTTTAAACATCCTATATCACCGGTTATATTTAGTAGAATCTAGTAAACGTCTCTATTAACATGTACTTATTCATCGCATGCACATAATATCATTTCATATTCACCACAATCCTAATCTTCTTATTGATCGATTTCTAAAGAGAACGTGATGGTATGATAGTGTATTAAATAACGAACGAATCAAAGTAGCTAGCCATGAATATTTTTCCTGAAATTGGTTTGCATGTATATAAAAAGAGGAAATCAAATTCTATTCTTACCGTTTTGTTCTCTCCTACAGAAAGAGGAAAATTATAAAATTTATTCTTTTTTGGCACTGATAAAATTTATTCTTTTGTTTATTCTAAACAATTGGATGGATTAATTCTAAGCTGTTGTGGTCCATAACAAATTAGATCACCCAGATTTAGGTTGAAGCAGATCGATTTCAGAAATTGCTCAAGTACTTGCTATAGAATTAAAAGTTACACAGATCTGATAATTTCACAAACATAATTAGCAAATTTTATAGTAAAATGATGTAATAACTAATAAGAGAACCTCAGATCTGATAAAAAAAAAATTACAACAGAACCAGATCCAGAACTAGATCTAAACTCATAAAATTCCTTTTTGCCAAGATCTAAAAGCGAAAGGTCTAGATCTAGGGGAAAATGACACTCACCAATATGATACAAGAGAAGAAACACGCAAAAAGAAAACCCTAGATCAGATGAAAGCTACTCAAAAGCAAAAGAGATGGAGATCTAGGGTTAAAAAGAAGTAGGAAACGAGAGATGTAAAGCACAAGCAAGCATAAATAGGAGATCGAGTGGAGACTAGAGGAGAGAGAAAGAGCTCTTACCTTAACGGAGAGAGAGAGAGAGAGACTCGGTCCCAACGATGAGAGAGAGCGAGTGCGGGCGAAGATGAAGGGGGCTTGAGACTCGAAAGAGGCGCGAATTGAGAGAGAGGAGGGAGATGCGTATTTATAGAGGAACTACAGATCTGACTGTGAGGGAAAAAATAAAAATGCCAACTTTTTTTCTTTTCTTTTTTTAATGATTATTAATCGAGTAATTTGGTGAGTAATTTGACTGTGTGTATTAATAATATCAGGCGTGGATAGTATAAAGAAAGGGATAGGGAGTTGGTGGGGTTGGTGGGTTAGTGGTGGTGGGCTACTTTCTTTGCATTTTATTTTATTTTATTTTTATTTTTACCCTTTTTCCTTGATTAAGCTAAAATATAACACGTGCTTAAAAGTCTTGAAGATTTGAAAAATATTTTTTCTACCCGACTAGTAAGCCACACGGCGGCTGTCAGATTTCTCAATAGGTAGAGAATGGAGTATGATATTCACAACCTATATAGAGAATTACAACCTATATATCCTCGTTGTATCCAACAAGAAGACTTGCCGCTTGTGTGGACCACTGGTTAGGTAAAGTGGTTAGGTAAAGTATTTCTCTGAAGTCTTTGAGATAAATCTATGAAAAAAATGTTCTTTCTACATATGCGATAGAATCCATATAGGTTACCGGGGTTTTCATTGGATATAATGTGAGATATTTTATTCATTACTTGGGTAATTGCATAATCTATCACATCTTGTATTCAGTGAGAGACCCAGTAGAATCCATATAGGTTACTAGGCTTTTAAATTAATCATTTTTTCTCTGGCTAGTTAATTGCACATGCCATGCATGTGGATAAATTCAGTCAAGAAGCTAAAATGCATGTTGTCCTTTTGACGTTTTAAAAAGCAAAGTTATTTTACTTGCATTTAAGGAAAAAATAATTGCCCTTCCAAGTAGATCCATATAAAAAAGTTACTATTAAAATAATAATAAGGATAAATAAAAAGAAAATGTGAAAAAAAATAGTTCCGCATAATCATTACTTAGCAGTTCACAAATCTTAAATACCCAAAAAAATTAATCGAGGAGGAAAAATTAGTACCAAACAATCACAAACTCTTATGATTCATAACTCATAAATACCATGCTACATGCTACAATAAGTGAAACAAAAATTGTTGACAAAAAGAATTTACTCGTTCATCTTGAGAATAGAGAACTGGAAAGAGAAGAACTCAACTAAATTATTCCCATGATGCACCTGCACATAAACAAATAGTGTGAATAAAAAATATGCATGTTATTATTCTCCCATTTTACTTTTAAGTGTTTTGAATAACGAGAAAATCATTAATAATAAAGATATAAATAAATGATAAAATATCAAAAATTTTAGAAAATTAATTACTCATATTAAAAAAAAGTGAATGCTTTTCTTAATAGTTGAGAGCAGAAATGTTATGATTTTTTTAGTAGTGATGTGACGGCAGATTAATTGCTGATATTAAGAAATTGATAATTCTTTTCTTAATTGATATGCATTTATCTAAAACGATAAGTAAAAAAGTACGCAAGAAGTATTTAATATTTTTTATGCACAAATCAAATATCAAATGTACAAAACAAATGGATGTGAAAAAAAGATATGCATTCTATTATTGCTATTATTACACGTGTGCGCGCAACACAATTAGGAAAATGAGAGAACTGAAAAGATATAATAAGACATAATATGAATTTCATCTTTGGCATAAATAAAATATGATAGCTAATAATATGTTACAAGAGTGCGATAGCTAATAGCTTTGCCATTTAACTGTTCTTCTGGCTACAAATTCTAATTTTCCATTCTTTAATAAACAATGCAAATCATTTATTAAAGAAATCAAGTGAGCCTAAAAAGAAACAATGAAAAAACCAATTGTTCCATTAGTTCTTGATGGAGATGGAAATCTTCCTCAGATGTTGTCCTCCGTCGATCTGCCTGCGAGTGATTTTGAATGGTAGAGATTGGGTATGGGAATTGTTGTGTGGATCTCAATGGATTGTTGGATATTGTTGACGCCGAGCTACCTGCAAAGGCAATCCCGGGGTGGGAAACCACTGTAAGACCCTCCGACGATCAAGTTAATATGGTGAAATAAGAGCAGGATAACGGTGTATTAGAATAAGTTCGAGTTACCTGAGTCGTCTGAAAGAGATGTTTATATAGCGGTCGCATGGAGCGAGCCGGTACGAGATCCTCGCCATCAGTTACGCACCCTCGTTATATCCGCGTTGATGGCAGGAGCTGCTCATTAATGAGGAAACGCGCCCGCGTGGGACGCGGAATGTGGGGCGACGGATATCTCACTTTGGCGAGATACACGGAACCGTTGTGGGGACGCTTGGGCTCTACGCTCTCGGTTGATCGGGGAAGCCGAGGAAGCTCAGCCTGTCGGATGGTTCGGAGACGAGCCGGAAGGCCGAGAAAGCTCAGCCCTTGCAACAGCTCGGAGACGGGCAAAGGGGGCGTAAGTTCAGCTGCTGGATGGCTCAGGGGCGAGAAGTGGGGGCGTAAGCCCGGAGACGAGGCCCCGAGGAAAGTCCCCGAGGCGCTACACTGATTCTACTTCCACAGCCCCCAGGAGCTTAGTGGGCTTACGTGGACGACAGGTCATCTGCTACGTGTCGTAATCTGGGGAATTCCCTTTCATGAGCCTTATCACTGGCCCCCCACTTTCGCCATGGCCTATTTGTGGGTCAGGGTCGAGAGTGTTAAGCCCGGTTTTTAACGGTTCAGCCTAGGATTCCCGGGCTGCCTGACGACGGCGGGACATTTAGCGGCTACTCCCCTCGGATAACTAGGCACACGTGGCAGGTCATGGAATGCCTTGATTACCGCGTGTATCTTTAGTGACGTCAGCGGATCGGTGAAATGATTGTGCTTTTAAAGAGGGTGCGTCGTTTCGCTCGACCGTCGGTTAGTCTACGCGCCACGTGCCCAACATTGGTTGGCGGAGCGCAAGAAGCTGTCTTCGACTTCTGCTGCGAGGGGGTGATTCCAATGGTTGATCGCCACGTAAATCCTAGACGGCAGCTAGGGGCGACGCTTTGTTTTGGTGGGAGTCGATTTGGGCCGTAGGATGTCCCCTTTGGAGTGTATAAATATGAAGGGGTCATCCCAGGGCCGACACTTTGTCTTAGATATCTCTCGTCGTTTGAAGATTGCTCAGCGCACCTCCGCTTAGGTCGGATCTTCCGCTGAATTTTCCTTGGCAAACCCTTTTGTAGCGTCTTGAAAAGTCGTTTTGGTATTTTCCTGAAAATCGGTGAAAATTCGGTATTTTTCCGAAAACCGTCTTTCGTGCTATTTTGCAGTTTAGGACTAATTATACCAAAATGGATAGGTAATTGCTTGTTTTTAGTATCTAATGAGTTATTTATGAAATTTTGGTCATTTAAAAATTTTCCCTTTTTTTTTCAATTTTTTAATATTATTTTAAGCCTGTAAGAAAATACATTAAATTAGCGATAAATACAAATTTAAATGGGCCAAAATTAAGCTTTAAAATCATATTAATTAAAATCTAGTTGTAACATAAATTTTTAGTAATTTATTTTAAGTTTTAACTAATTTTTATTATGGAAAACGAAATTTATTGAATTTAAGCTTAAACTTGCAATTTTGGACTTGTAGGGGGTCTTTTTGCAAAAAAAAATTTGTGCACTCTCACACACACATCCTCACATCTCCTTGGCTGTCCCAAACTGCAGAAAATTCCCCCTCTCTCTTTTGTTTTAAAATTCTTTTGTTAGGGATGATTTGAGTTGAATGTGTATGTTTAAAATATTGTATGTTGAAGGTATGGTGCATTGACTTTGAGGGAAGTTGACCAAGACTTTTTTCCACACCCACACCATCCCCTCTCCCTCATTTCTGGTCGAATTTCCAGCAGCCCCCCCTTCATCTCCTTGTACTTTTCATTTTCTTCAAAAATTCATTAAGTTGCTTCAAAAATTCCAAATTTAAACCTCACAAAATAACCCCATTCTTCATCCCCTTTCTCTTTAACCTCTCTTTCTTGGAATCATGGTGCTAGGAGGCCATCATTGAGGCAAATTTCTTCTTACTAGATCCATAGGTTTGAGGTATAATTTCTACTCTTTTAATTTCTTATGGTTAAAATCCTTTAATTAAATTGTTTTAGTGTTAATTTAGTGCTATTTTCATTCTAGTTTTGTTTAAAGTTAATGGTTGAGTTAACTAGGGTTTCTTGAAACCATGTCTTAGTTAATTAAATCTAGTTAATTAATCTAGTGATTTACTTAACCAACCTATATGGTTACTTTGCTTAAGTGACTTGATGTATTGCTAATCTAAGTTAACTTGTGTGAAATTTTCTTTGCTTTGCTAATTACCAAAATCAAGAAAAGGTTTGTGTATGGAATGTGGGTTTTGATGCATGGAAAAGGGGTTAATTTAATTGTAGTGGCTTTCTAATGGTTTAAGTTGGATATTTGTGTGATAATATGTACACTTTGTCGCAAATTGTCGATATTTGCACCAAATTTGCAAACTTCTAACTTACTAGGTTTTTATTATATTATTATGGCGAATTAATTGCGGTATCTAGATTATATTTTTGGCATATCCTATGACATTTAGGATGTGTGAGTGCGGATTTTTGGGTGTTCGGGTTTTAGTTTTGCCGGGCGACTAAATCTGCGATTTTTGCAGTTTTTGCGATTTTCGTGTGTGTTCCGCACACCTTGTGCACGTTGTACCTAGCTTGTGAACGTTAGTATTTTCGTTAGGGAATTGCGTCGTTCTTGATTTGTAACCTTATGTCTTGTATTGATATAAATTCCAGGTTCGGTCGCGGAGGCTTCGGATGCGGCACGAAAAGGGGAAGCGGTGATCGGACGTAGCTAGCTGAGGATTTCTGTGAGTAGATGTAACATCTACGGGGGACTATCGTTGGATGGCGCAAGTCGCCCGATAGTTTTAGTAACTTAAAAGATTCTTAGTGATGTTAGTAATTAGGGGTGTAATACTTATATGATTATTTGCTGCATTCATGCCTTATATTGACATACATATACGAACCCATTCTATAGGACACCTGCACCATTGCCAGGGTTTTTATATGCAGCACGAGCACTATTCATGCTTACACACACACCCTGGTAATTGCCATGCCACCACACTAGATAACCTTTAAATTGAAACCTTTTACTATAATTGACACTTAAACATGTGCTATTGCCTTTAATTCCTTAAAATGAAATCGTAGGATTGCTATTCATGTGCATGTACCTCATCATATTATTTGTTCATGCCTAGTCTATTAATCACACATCGCAACTTGATTATTGATACCATATGCATTCATTATCATTGACATATGCACTTATGAGAATTTCTTGAGATTTTATGATATTTCTGGATTTCGGGGGAAAGCCGCAAAATTTCTAAACTTATTATATTTTTAAAATATGTAAATTGCGGTTTTCTAGTGATGTATGTGTCGTCCACCATGAGTTTACTGTGGTTTTCGAGACCCGTTTCGAGGAGTTGGATGAACCGTCTCGGGTACATGGTGGGCCCGGTATGGTACCTCAGGGCAAGATGAATGTGGTGTTGACGTTGAGCCTGGCAGGGGACGGATTACCTACCGGTGACTGTTTGGCACGGCGGATATCCAGAGGATACCGACCGTGGCCGCGAGATGATGAGATTTTGATATTGAGCTGGGTCAGCCGGATGGCTGAGGCCAGAGATACTATGACATGGATATATGAGATTTGTGATAGTTTTGAGGTGTCGTTGCTGGACACAGGTTCTGGTTGATTCTATTGGTATTGTGCTGGTATTTCAAAAGAGATTCTTAAAGGGAAAAAACATGATTTCTTATACTTACACATTCAGATCACGAGTTGATTCGCATTGCATTCATACCTGCTAGCATATTCATATTGCATACCTACCTGCTTTTATGTCCTGCCTTACCTGTATTTTAGATGCTAGGATACTTGTGTGCATGCTTTCGATGGCCTGTGTAGATGTTATTTATTACTCACGAGTTTGCAACTCACCCCTGTTGTGCCACAGTCTTTTTCAGGTCCGCTCCGTCAGTACAGTAGCTGCGGGCGCACTTGCTTCTTTTGCCTGGACCCGAGGTTTTGCTCTTAGGTGGGTTATATTATTATTTTTGCACCACCTTGTGTATTCTTTGTATCTAGAGTACTCCATCTACTGTACCTACCAGTATTATTGTATATTGACCTAGAGATGAGACTGTGAGGTTTGTGGACTTTTATGCTGTATTTTGGGGTCGAGCTCACTTGAGTCGATATGCTGTTTTTCTTATGCTTCATTATGATTATTTCACATGTTGTTGCTTTATATTGCATGGGATTTGTGACCGCCTTGTGGCGAAGAGCTAGCTCCCGCTTGGGGATGCCTTATTTGTTGGATTCATGTATATTCTTGTTGTACCCATTTTGGGGGCCAGTATTTACAAAGGAGACTCTGCCGAAATTTTCGGTAAAATTGGTATTGTTTTTAAAAAGGGTTTTATATGACTTATTTGATAAACTCGCTTTCAATTGATTGGGTTTTCTTCACTCTTTTGTTTTTTTTGGTTTTGATTTCTGGGCTTTGGCTTACTTATTTTACGGATGTCTTGAGACGTTTCGTAATTTAAGTGCCAGTCACGTTCCGTACCCTGCGGGTCGTGACAAAGTTGGTATCAAAGCGATAGGTTTTACCTTTTTGAGTGTAGGATGACCCTTGGTAGATGGAGTAAGTGACTTAAGTAGGGTAACGTAGCGTGCGTATGTCCGCGGCATACTTGCGATACGGTACTCCGCCTAAGTGACTTTAGGATATACTTGCTTGAAATTCCTTCTTCAATTCCGTGTATCCTATGATTCTACTGCACCATTCTTATTATCCTGTTCCTGTACCAGTCACTATGCCGCCGAAGGCTACGAGGGCACAGAAGGCTGCCGCCCGAGACGAGATTCGAGCTGGCTCGTCCGAGACTAGGACTGAGCAGGGTGGTATGCCTACGCCGCAGGGACAGACCGATCCACCTTCCCCAGGCCGTATGGATAGGCTCGAGACTGGTATGGAGGAGTTGCGACAGATGATGGGGGGTATGCAGGAGCTACGTCAGATGGTAGGATCCCTAGTTGCAGCCAGTCGTACACCGAGACCGGACGACGTACCTACTACATCACAGACGACCATGATACCTGCTCCTACTACTGCCACCGTGACCATCCCGGTTTCACTACAGGATTTCATGGGGCTGAGACCTCCAGTATTCACCGGCACCGAGGCAGCGGAGGACCCACAGACGTTCCTTGACAGTTTAGCCAGGATCTGCCGTTCGCTGAGATGTTCGGATGATCGATGGGTAGAGCTTGCGAGTTTCCGACTAGAGGGTCTTGCGCAGACATGGTGGGAGTCAGTCTTGAGAGGTCGAGCTGCAGGTCTACCGCCTATGACTTGGGCCGAGTTTACAGCGGTCTGTCTAGCTCGTTTCCTCCCAGAGAGCGTTCGTGACGCCAGAGCTCGTAGTTCGAGGCCTTAGTCAAGACACCTGGGATGACGGTGTCTGAGTATGACATCCCGTTTACACAGTTATCCCGATATGCTTAGTATTTGGTGGATACCGAAGAGAAGATGGTGAAGAGGTTCGTACAAGGACTTGATGCCCAGCTATATCTTGCCATTGGCGCCCAGCACTACGACACTTATTCAGCTGCTATGGATACGGCATTATGGATGGAGGCACGCATATCACAGACTTCGGCCGTTTCTGGGCCGAAGAGGATTCGCACCGATGTACCGTCTCAGAGGCAGCGCGCCAGATTCTTCCCGAGAGATAGGCCGGGCAGAGGATTTGGACGGGGACAGTTATATGGTTCTTATCCCCAGGGGCAGCAGCTGTCGCCAGGGTATTTTGGGTGCGGAAGTCCGCACCATCTTGTCAGAGACTGTCCGGTGAGACGATAGGGAGCAGCGACAGTTCCGCATGTGACCCTACCACCATCACCACCCCCTCCTCAGAGAGCCCTACTTCCTACCACAGGCGATGCTCCACGCCAGTTAGGTGCACCCAGAGGCCGTGGACGCGGCGGTCCTGTTCAGAGAGGACGAGGAGGCAGAGGCCGAGGTCGAGGTCAGCCCGCTATCGGTGGAGGACAGGCCCGAGTATTTGCTTTGACACCGCAGGATGCGCAGGCATCCAATGCCGTTGTGACAGGTACCTTGCCAGTTTGTTCTTTCGACGCCCGAGTATTATTTGACCCAGGTTCCACACATTCGTACGTCTCTACACACTTTGCACCGATGTTGGGCTGTGAGTCATCGTCGTTAGGTCATCCGCTTGTTGTTGTTACTCCGGTAGGCGAGTCGTTTGTCGCTCGTTTTGTATTTCGATTGTGTTCCGTTCGTATCGGGGAGAGGGATTCATCAGTTGATTTGATTCTCCTCGATATGTTGGACTTTGATGTGCTTCTGGGCATGGATTGGCTAGCCGCCTGTTATGCTTCGGTGGACTGCCGTGAGAAGGCAGTCAGATTTAACTTTCCGGGGGAGCCAGTCCTTGTTATTCAGGGAGACCGCAGCGTCACCCTTCCCAGCTTGATTTCGTCTCTTCGCGCTGGTCAGCTCTTGCGGAAGGGATGTCAGGGATTCTTAGCGTATATTTGTGATACTCGAGCTGCAGAGGTTCCGTTGGACCGGGTCCCGGTTGTTTGTGAGTTCCCTGATATTTTCCCTGATGAGCTACCTGGGCTACCACCTGAGCGCGATGTTGAGTTCTGCATCGATTTGATTCCCGGCTCGGGGCCTATTTCTATACCGCCTTATCGGATGGCCCCGGCTGAGCTTCGAGAGCTGAAGGATCAGTTGCAGGATTTGTTAGATAAGGGGCTTATTCGACCTAGTGTTTCTCCGTGGGGTGCTCCGGTCCTGTTTGTCAAGAAGAAGGATGGAGGTTTGCGCTTATGTATCGACTACCGCCAGCTGAACAAAGTTACCGTTCGGAACAGATATCCGTTGCCACGCATTGATGATTTGTTCGACCAGCTCTAGGGCGCGGGTTATTTTTCGAGGATCGACTTGCGATCAGGATACCATCAGCTGCGTGTTCGACAGGAGGATATACCGAGGACAGCTTTCCGCACGCGCTACGGCCACTACGAGTTTTTGGTGATGTCGTTCGGACTCACCAACGCCCCAGAAGCATTCATGGATTTGATGAACCGTACATTCAGGCCGTATCTTGACTTGTTCATCATCGTGTTTATCGACGATATCTTGGTGTACTCCCGGAGCAGAGAGGAGCACGAGCAGCACTTGCAGATTACGTTACAGACTCTGAGGGAGCACCAACTGTTCGCAAAGTTCTCCAAGTGTGCATTCTGGCTGGACAGCGTCGGATTCTTGGGTCACGTGGTTACAAAAGACGGCATATGTGTGGACCCGAAGAAGATTGAGGCTGTTCAGCAGTGGCCCCGACCTACATCGGTTACTGAGATCCATAGTTTTCTAGGCCTGGCGGGCTACTACAGGCGTTTTGTTCAGGACTTCTCCCGTATAGCTGCACCGTTGACCGGTTTGACCCGGAAGGGAGTTCCTTTCGTCTGGACGGAGGAGTGCGAGCGCAGTTTTCAGCAGCTGCGGACATGTTTGACTACAGCGCCGGTATTATCTTTGCCTTCGGGATCAGGCGGATTTGTGGTCTACTGTGATGCTTCGCGAGTGGGATTAGGATGCGTATTGATGCAGCATGGCCGGGTGATCGCATATGCTTCTCGGCAGTTGAAGAAGCATGAACAGAACTACCCCACTCACGATTTGGAGATGGCTGCAGTGGTCTTTGCATTGAAGATTTGGCGACATTACCTATATGGCGAGTCGTGCCAAATATTCACAGACTACAAGAGCTTAAAATACATATTTCAGCAGCGAGACCTGAACCTCAGACAGCGTCGTTGCATGGAGTTGGTGAAAGACTACGACTGCGAGATCTTATATCACCCAAGCAAGGCGAATGTGGTGGCAGATGCTTTGAGCAGGAGGCCCGGGGGTAGTCTATCCTTTTTGCGCGCAGTGCAGAGGCAGTCGTCAGCAGATTGGCAGATGTTATGCGACAGCCGAGTTGAGTTCGGGTTCACTCAGACAGAGGGACAGCTCGCGCATATTCGTGCACGCCCACAGTTGCTTGATCATATATATGAGGCACAGCGCAGTGACGACCGTTGCTCAGAGATCATGGCATAGATGGGACATGGCAGATTTTCCGAATTCGTGATTGACGATCAGGGGATTTTACGTTATGGATCTAGACTGTGCGTACCAGATGCTGATGGATTGCGGCGCGACATTCTTGAGGAGGCACACCGATCAGTGTATAGTGTCCACCCCGGTTCCACCAAGATGTACCACGATATGAGGGAGACCTACTGGTGGGACAGGATGAAGAGGGACATTGCGGAGTTTGTATCGAGATGCCCGACTTGTCAGCAAGTCAAGGCCGAGCACCAGAGGCCCGCAGGAGAGCTACAGCCATTACCCATTCCAGAGTGGAAATGGGAGCAGATTTCGATGGACTTCATTGTGGGTCTACCCAGGACCAGTCGATGGTACGACTCCATCTGGGTGATCGTAGATCGATTGACGAAGACGGCTCACTTCCTGCCAGTGAAGACCACTTTCAGCTTCGCTCAGTATGCTCAGCTCTACATTGACGAGATCGTGCGACTACATGGCGTACCGACTTGTATCGTGTCGGATCGAGGCACTCAGTTTACCAGCCGACTATGGCAGAGACTTCAGGAGGCTTTGGGCACTCGTTTGAGCTTCAGCACAGCGTTTCATCCGCAGACCGACGGACAGTCAGAGCGGACCATTCAGACTCTCGAGGACATGCTCAGAGCGTGCGTTTTAGACTTCGGCGGTAGCTGGGATCGTCATTTACCTCTAGTGGAGTTCTCCTACAACAACAGCTTCCAGGATACTATTCAGATGGCACCTTTCGAGGCATTGTATGGGAGGAGATGCAGATCGCCCGTCTGTTGGACAGAGCTCAGCGAGAGCAGTATTTTGGGGCCGCAGCTTGTGGAGGAGACGACAGCGAAAATACAGTTGATCCGAGACCGGATGAGGGTAGCTCAGAGCAGACAGAAATCGTATGCAGACAGGCGCCGTCGCAGGTTAGAGTTCGCAGTTGGCGATCATGTTTTTCTGAGGGTCTCTCCGATGAAGGGCGTGATGCGTTTTGGGTGAAAGGGGAAGCTTAGCCCTAGATTCGTAGGTCCCTTCGAGATCCTCGAGCGTGTCGGCGCTGTTGCATATCGTTTGGCTCTTCCTCCCAGCTTTCCCGATGTTCACCCCGTCTTCCATGTTTCGATGCTCCGCAAGTACCTTCACGACCCTTCCCATGCGATTCAGCACCCGACAGTCCAGCTAGAGCGCGACCTTTCTTTTGCAGAGCAGCCGGTGGCCATCCTGGATCGGCAGGTGAAGAAGTTGAGATCGAAGATTATACCAACCGTCAAGGTCCTTTGCTGTAGCCCGAGCAGCGAGGAGGTTACCTGGGAGACCGAGGGCGAGATGAGGAAGAAATATCCCCATCTCTTTGAAAGTACGCGTAGTTATATTTTTAAATTCGGGGACCGAATTTATTTAAGGGGGGGAGATTGTAGCGTCTTGAAAAGTCGTTCGTCTTGAAAAGTCGTTTTGGTGTTTTCCTGAAAATCGGTGAAAATTCGGTATTTTTCCGAAAACCGTCTTTCGTGCTATTTTGCAGTTTAGGACTAATTATACCAAAATGGATAGGTAATTGCTTGTTTTTAGTATCTAATGAGTTACTTATGAAATTTTGGTCATTTAAAAAATTTTCCCTTTTTTTTTCAATTTTTTAATATTATTTTAAGCCTGTAAGAAAATACATTAAATTAGCGATAAATACAAATTTAAATGGGCTAAAATTAAGCTTTAAAATCATGTTAATTAAAATCTATTTGTAACATAAATTTTTAGTAATTTATTTTAAGTTTTAACTAATTTTTATTATGGAAAACGAAATTTATTGAATTTAAGCTTAAACTTGCAATTTTGGACTTGTAGGGGGTCTTTTTGCAAAAATAATTTTGTGCACTCTCACACACACATCCTCACATCTCCTTGGCTGTCCCAAACTGCAGAAAATTCCCCCTCTCTCTTTTGTTTTAAAATTCTTTTGTTAGGGATGATTTGAGTTGAATGTGTATGTTTAAAATATTGTATGTTGAAGGTATGGTGCATTGACTTTGAGGGGAGTTGACCAAGACTTTTTCCCACACCCACACCATCCCCTCTCCCTCATTTCTGGTCGAATTTCCAGCAGCCCCCCCTTCATCTCCTTGTTCTTTTCATTTTCTTCAAAAATTCATTAAGTTGCTTCAAAAATTCCAAATTTAAACCTCACAAAATAACCCCATTCTTCATCCCCTTTCTCTTTAACCTCTCTTGTTTGGAATCATGGTGCTAGGAGGCCATCATTGAGGCAAATTTCTTCTTACTAGATCCATAGGTTTGAGGTATAATTTCTACTCTTTTAATTTCTTATGGTTAAAATCCTTTAATTAAATTGTTTTAGTGTTAATTTAGTGCTATTTTCATTCTAGTTTTGTTTAAAGTTAATGGTTGAGTTAACTAGGGTTTCTTGAAACCATGTCTTAGTTAATTAAATCTAGTTAATTAATCTAGTGGTTTACTTAACCAACCTATATGGTTACTTTGCTTAAGTGACTTGATGTATTGCTAATCTAAGTTAACTTGTGTGAAATTTTCTTTGCTTTGCTAATTACCAAAATCAAGAAAAGGTTTGTGTATGGAATGTGGGTTTTGATGCATGGAAAAGGGGTTAATTTAATTGTAGTGGCTTTCTAATGGTTTAAGTTGGATATTTGTGTGATAATATGTGCACTTTGTCGCAAATTGTCGATATTTGCACCAAATTTGCAAACTTCTAGCTTACTAGGTTTTTATTATATTATTGTGGCGAATTAATTGCGGTATCTAGATTATATTTTTGGCATATCCTATGACATTTAGGATGTGTGAGTGCGGATTTTTGGGTGTTCGGGTTTTAGTTTTGCCGGGCGACTAAATCGGCGATTTTTGCAGTTTTTGCGATTTTCGCGTGTGTTCCGCGCACCTTGTGCACGTTGTACCTAGCTTGTGAACGTTAGTATTTTCGTTAGGGAATTGCGTCGTTCTTGATTTGTAACCTTATGTCTTGTATTGATATAAATTCCAGGTTCGGTCGCGGAGGCTTCGGATGCGGCACGAAAAGGGGAAGCGGTGATCGGACGTAGCTAGCTGAGGATTTCTGTGAGTAGATGTAACATCTACGGGGGACTATCGTTGGATGGCGCAAGTCGCCCGATAGTTTTAGTAACTTAAAAGATTCTTAGTGATGTTAGTAATTAGGGGTGTAATACTTATATGATTATTTGCTGCATTCATGCCTTATATTGACATACATATACGAACCCATTCTATAGGACACCTGCACCATTGCCAGGGTTTTTATATGCAGCACGAGCACTATTCATGCTTACACACACACCCTGGTAATTGCCATGCCACCACACTAGATAACCTTTAAATTGAAACCTTTTACTATAATTGACACTTAAACATGTGCTATTGCCTTTAATTCCTTAAAATGAAATCGTAGGATTGCTATTCATGTGCATGTACCTCATCATATTATTTGTTCATGCCTAGTCTATTAATCACACATCGCAACTTGATTATTGATACCATATGCATTCATTATCATTGACATATGCACTTATGAGAATTTCTTGAGATTTTATGATATTTCTGGATTTCGGGGGAAAGCCGCAAAATTTCTAAACTTATTATATTTTTAAAATATGTAAATTGCGGTTTTCTAGTGATGTATGTGTCGTCCACCATGAGTTTGCTGTGGTTTTCGAGACCCATTTCGAGGAGTTGGATGAACCGTCTCGGGTACATGGTGGGCCCGGTATGGTACCTCGGGGCAAGATGAATGTGGTGTTGACGTTGAGCCTGGCAGGGGACGGATTACCTACCGGTGACTGTTTGGCACGGCGGATATCCAGAGGATACCGACCGTGGCCGCGAGATGATGAGATTTTGATATTGAGCTGGGTCAGCCGGATGGCTGAGGCCAGAGATACTATGACATGGATATATGAGATTTGTGATAGTTTTGAGGTGTCGTTGCTGGACACAGGTTCTGGTTAATTCTATTGGTATTGTGCTGGTATTTCAAAAGAGATTCTTAAAGGGAAAAAACATGATTTCTTATACTTACACATTCAGATCATGAGTTGATTCGCATTGCATTCATACCTGCTAGCATATTCATATTGCATACCTACCTGCTTTTATGTCCTGCCTTACCTGTATTTTAGATGCTAGGATACTTGTGTGCATGCTTTCGATAGCCTTTGTAGATGTTATTTATTACTCACGAGTTGGCAACTCACCCCTGTTGTGCCACAGCCTTTTTCAGGTCCGCTCCGTCAGTACAGTAGCTGCGGGCGCACTTGCTTCTTTTGCCTGGACCCGAGGTTTTGCTCTTAGGTGGGTTATATTATTATTTTTGCACCACCTTGTGTATTCTTTTTATCTAGAGTACTCCATCTACTGTACCTACCAGTATTATTGTATATTGACTTAGAGATGAGACTGTGAGGTTTGTGGACTTTTATGCTGTATTTTGGGGTCGAGCTCACTTGAGTCGACATGCTGTTTTTCTTATGCTTCATTATGATTATTTCGCATGTTGTTGCTTTATATTGCATGGGATTTGTGACCGCCTTGTGGCGAAGAGCTAGCTCCCGCTTGGGGATGCCTTATTTGTTGGATTCATGTATATTCTTGTTGTACCCATTTTGGGGGCCAGTATTTACAAAGGAGACTCTGCCGAAATTTTCGGTAAAATTGGTATTGTTTTTAAAAAGGGTTTTATATGACTTATTTGATAAACTCGCTTTCAATTGATTGGGTTTTCTTCACTCTTTTGTTTTTTTTTGGTTTTGGTTTCTGGGCTTTGGCTTACTTATTTTACGGATGTCTTGAGACGTTTCGTAACTTAAGTGCCAGTCACGTTCCGTACCCTGCGGGTCGTGACACCTTTCCTTGAATCAGGTTAGATGTCTTCCTCCGAGGTATCTGTAGATGCAGTAGGGGTTGAGTCGGGCGACGGGGCCTCAGTTTCTGGGGCCGAACCCAGCGGGTCTTCCTCCTCCTCGGCTTCAGATAGCCGAGAGAGTTATTCTTCTTCATCATCTACGTCCTCTGTGTCGGGCTCGCCCCCAGGTCTAGTGTCGCCCTTGTCTCTCGCCGTCGGGCGGCGACAAGGGCTCCTAAGGTGCGCATCGGGAATACCCGTGATACGCTCTTAGTCTTGAATTGTCTGGACGAGCTTTCCGACATCTGGGCTCGATTCCATATCCCCTCTGGCTATTCACTTCGTCTGGCCAGAGAGGGTGAGCGGGCAGACCAGGTGCGGGGCAAGGAGATCGCTCTGTATTTGGAAGCATTCCGGGTAGGGATGCGTTTGCCCTTTTTGTCTGAGGTTTGTGCTGTGCTCCATTGTTTTCGTCTTGCACCGGGCCAGCTAGCGCCAAACTAGTGGAGGATCCTTTTCGGGATTCTGGTCCGGTTAAAAATTGACCAGACCCCTTTCGATTTGAGCCTCCTCTTGTTTTTTTTTGCTATTTAAATCATCCCGGTACCAGTAAGGAAGAGCCGAGCTGGGTGTATCTCTCATTTAAAAAACGTAAGGGTACGACGGCCAGGTTGGGAGTGGTGGCCGTCTCTTCTTCCATCCACTAATGGAAGGAGAAGTTCGTCTTCGTCGAGCCACTGGAGGGTGAGAATTGGCCTGTGCCCACCCAGTGACATAGGGCCAATTGCTCGAGGGTGAGGCAGTCGAACGCCCTCGAGGCGAGGGTGGTGTCCCAGTAGGAACCGATCCACCGGGCTAATGTCCTGCTCTCCGAGCAGGTACTGAGCCGGGATGGACTCAGTCCCGAACATTTTTTTGGTAAGTCAGGGCCTTTGCTGGTCTTTTTAGACTTCGCCAAAATTCTATTACCGTTTCTGCGTCGCTGACCTTTTTCTTTTGTTTTTCTCGCAGAGCCCATGGATCGATAAAAAATTATAGCCGCCATGGCTGCCAAGGCTCAGGGAATAAATACCAGTGGCGCAAGCTCGTCCCGACCAGGTCCAAGCGCGGCTCCTAAGCAAACTCCTCCGGCCAGGGCTTCCGCAACCCCCCCCATCCCGGAAGAACGCCGTGGAGGAGGACAAAAGCATGTGCGTGACCCGGCGCCTCGTGCTAGGCCAGAGGTGACTCCCCCCGCTGAATCCCCCCTTAAGAGACAGAAGCGGGTGGTTTCTCAGCCACCCCCGGTCGGGATCTAAGTGCAGGAGGGTGACTTATGCATCGAGGTGACCTCGGGGCTATCTATGGTCGACTGCTTGCTGGTGCACTGTTAGTTGTATGTATGCCTAGAGGCCATTATTGTACACATGATGTTTATTGTAGTGGATGCTTGGACATATATAGAGAGGACTTTCTTGCTCGACATGATAGTATGCTATCTGGTTGCTCTTTATCTTAACATGTATACTTGTCTCTTGATACTGTCTTATGGTTACATGTTGGTAAAGCCCTTAGGATGTGTACTTGACTACCAGGATTGTGATGCAGATCATACTGGTGGGGCCATGGTAGTCCATAAGTTCATCCTTTAATGTTCCTAGTCGTGGGTGTATCGAGACAGGGCATCGATATACCAGAGTAGACTAGCATATACGCTTTTCGACCCATGAGATGGGCGATGGATGATCCCATATCCATTGGTGTTTGACATCAGAGATGGTATACAGGTGCTCAGTAGAGACTGGGTGCACTGGACGTACTCGCCGAGAACTCCTAGATGGTATTATACCTCACGTCAGATAGCAGTTCTCTGGTGACACTGGTACAGGTTAATCTGTTGACTCGAGATCGTCATAGAGTCTTGTGTGATTCCCTCTGTGCTTTGATTTCCACCTTACCACATTCAAGAGGACGTGCAAAACGGTGGTTTTTGGGTACAGTCCCGAGTCATATGGAGGCAATGAGCGATATGAGGGGTTTCGTCTCTCCCGGTATTGGGGGTTGATGTTGCGCTGTGCTCGATTGGCCATAACAGGGAAGTCCCTGGCCAGGGTTGATTTAGAGATTTACTGGTAAGTGTTATCAGTAGTTAATCGACCGGTTATGAGCCTCATATCGGCATGACTTATCGGTTATTGGGGTCTGACGTTTACCACCCCTAGACTGGATATGCGACATATCAGACGAGGTGACCGGACTGTACGGTAGTGTTACTGACAGGCTTTACAGGAGCTAGAGCGGGCTTGCTTGTTGATCTTCTGATCGCTCAATACCCGGGTAGCCGTTACGTCCAGCTAGTACCGCTGACGGCTTGTTGGTGCTTGATGTGATCATCACCTACTGCCGGCGTATTGACGAGTCTTTAGAGTCCTACATAGAGGTTTTACTGGCTCAGGCAAAATGAAGTAGGAGCACATATGTGATATGTGAGGGATCAAGAATAATGCAAGTATGTGATACCGTATTCTATTCACGCGATATTTGTATCGGATGGTTATATGTGATATAGCCGGGTTATCGAATCAAGTATTGATTCGATAAGTTGGTACATTTTATTTTAGTCGGTTATATGTGATATAGCCAGATTATTAAATCAAGTGTTGATTTGATAATTTAGTGTATAATTGTATATTTGATATACTAATTTACATTAACTAATATTAGCTCACTTAAGCATTTATTATTCTCACATGTGCACACTTAATATATATGTGATATATATTAATTGTGTTTTATTTTGTATCATGGTTGTTGATACACACTACACGGGTGTATGAGACTTACACCATACTAATTATAATGTAAGGTTTTAATATTTAAAGTAATTCCAAATTAGTGGATAATTAGCCACATGCATGAAGCTTTGAGAAGCTTGTGGATGTTTTGACTAAGTCCACTAGTTTTGTTTTACTTAAGATATTTATTAACCTAACCATTATAATTAACCCATAGTTATGTCTCTACATGAGTTAGTATATGATACAAACTCACCCATGGTTATTTCTCTCACCTCATTTAGTTCATTCTCATCTCTTGAGCCCATCGTCTTCTTCCTTGAGCAAAACCTTGCTAGGGTTTTCAAAAGAAAGAAAATATTGTGAGAAAAATAAAACTAAAGTGAGCCCACTTTCTACTTCATCATCCTCCACTAGATTAGCACTTTAGTATAGGGTGTTAGCTTCACTAATCTCTCAATTAGTGAAGTAGTAGTTTGAGTTAGTGTTTTCTCGACGTAGATCATCTTCGACCTCGAAGACTTCAAGCAAGATCGTTCTTTTCACCTTGGGAAGCTATGCAAGAGTCCGGAACTTGGATCGCAGCGAAGGGACTTCAACTCGGAGCTTTAGAAGCGAAGGACCGGTCTACAAAGGTTGTATTCCGTAAACACTTAGATGTAAAGTAGTTTACTTTGTGTTTCGTATGATTCTCTAGTTAACGATTCTAGTTTAGGGTTCTTTAAAACGACAAAATTTTGAAAATGGCATGGACGATGCCTCCCGAAACCTTGCTGTCGTTCATAGGAACCCTATAGTGGTATCAGAGCCTAGCTAGAGAATTAGACGGATTGTGTAGGATTACGAAAACGAAACTACTCCGAAACTTGCAACACCAAACCACAGTTTCTGTCGATTTTTATATGAACTCTAAAATTTTTTCAAACAAATGCAGAATGTTGTATGGGACAATATAAGAACACATAAGAAATTTGGACACCACTGGCCGGTTTTTGGCCGAGCCCCATGCCCTAAATTTCGATCAGGCCGGCCCCTTTGGGGTGTTCTGGGTCCAATTTTTTTTTGTGTTCTGGTCTCTGGGTTTTGGTGTTTCAGGTGTTGTTTGTTTTTGCTAATTTTTCATATGATGTTAACTTATTGCAAAGGAAACTCGGAGTGTTTCGTAGTCATAATTCTAACTGTTTTCGGGTTACTTTAGACGGTGTTAAAAAGTTCGATCGGATATCAAATACCCGCTTTAACCCTTGCTGGAAAATTTTCCAAGTGTTGGATTTTTTCTATAGTAAAAAAGCATTCAAATATCATGCAAGTTATGCGATGGACCCTCAAGAAGAACAAAACCTTAACTCGATTATGTGACCGTCAGAACCGCCACTAAACCCTCGGGTTTGTGGTGGTTCAGCGGTGCTACATGTGAGGCCTTGGTTGACCCTTCTACGGCTGGTTCATTGGTACTATGGCATGTGCTGAATAATTTTAAACTACGCTCAAGTGTTGAGCTGTAACACCCTAGCTCAATGCTACTAATTTCAGTTACCGTTTGAACGTAGTGTGACCCTTATCTCATTTATCTTGCTTGATTGTTACTTACTGTAAAATTTTACCCGGCAAATTCATTTCTGCATGTAACATTTTTTTAGCAACTAAAATAAAATTAAAAATATCCATCTTGGCCTACTTGACACGCCTAACCCCGTTGTAGCGTCCGTGCATCGTGTTCTCGTCCCGTCCAGTGAAACGGGCGAGTTTGGATGGCTACGTGCACGTACGTGTGTCCGTTTTGGGGGTATGCTTTTTGATCATAAAACACTTTATTTTAAAATCTGGATCCCGCTTAAAATCCTATGATTTCAATTTCAAATTTTTGGACCCGACCCGGGCGCGATTTGGAAATGTTTTACTTTGCGCCAAAATCCCAAATTTTATTAATTTAAAACGTCGAATATTTTCCTTAACCTATATTATATTTACTATTCCCTCAGAATCTTTTAAATCTTTAATTTATTTTTCCTAACCTCTAAATATTTCCCCTCAACCAATCGGATCTTTTTTAAACTCCCGCGGGCCCCATCTCTTTCTCTCGCTGTCTCTATCTCTCTCTCCCTTTCTCCTTCTCTCTCTCTCTCTCTTCCCTCCACTAGAGACAAATTTCTCTCTCCCCGTTTCTTCCTCTCTCCTCTCGATCTCTCTCCCCTCTCTATCTCTCTCCTCTCTCTCTCCTCTCGCAACTTCTCTCTCTCTCTCTCTATCTCTCTCTTTCTCTATCTCTCTCCTCTCGCAACTTCTCTCTCTCTCTCTCCCTCTCCTATATATATATATTCTTCTTCTTCGCTTTTTATTCTTTCACGAGCGCAACCAGAACCCCATCCTCATCGAACCCTAGCCACCGCCGTCTCCCTCCTCGCCGCTGCAACCCCAACGCCGACGACACCAGCACCCTCGCCTCCTCTGCCTCGTCTCACCCACAACCTCTTTCTTCCACCCCCGCGCACCCTGCACCAGCCGCGGCCACCTGCATACACCCTTGTGCGCGCTGCACGCCGGATTTGTTGCCACCGACGGTCTCGCCTCCGTGCCCCGGCCTCGCAAGCACCCCCTCTGTAAGCATTGTTTCCTTCCTCTTTTCCTTTATTCTCCTTTCCCTTCTCTGATTGAGGCTTCTTGGACTGCAGCTGCCGTCGCGGTCACTGTTGGCTGGCCGCCAGAGCTCCGTCGACGTCGTCAACCTTCGCAACCTCTCTGTTGATAAGGGTAAGCCTCCTCTCCACCACCCTTCTTCTCTTTTCTTTCCTTACATTACAATCCTTGAAAGAATTGTTCGCTGTTTTTGATCTCGCCGGAATCCGGCCGTGCCGACGACGTGACCCGACGTTCCAGCGTGGTACCCCGACCCGTGTGGTTCCATTGTTCTTTGTTTGGGTTCATTCCGTGAACCGTGCACCCGTCGCGAGTTTCCCCGCCGACATTTTACGTTCCGTTTTTCCCGGTTCGCGACCCGTCGAGGCAAGTACCCCTTTCTACATGCTATACAATATTTACAGATATATTATGACACCCTAAACCTGTAAATTTAACTTGGTACGATCATTTCTCGTTTTCGTGTACAATATTGCATTATATCATTTTACCGTTAAACTTGGAACCTACAGTTGCAAATTGAACCTAATAACCATATTTACCTGTTTAATCACATTTTTAATGTTAACATAGCTTATGGCGTTTGTCTTTATAGTTTTGTTCCATTCGGAAACTCGTGTGCATTTTAACCTGTAATAGCTGTACTGAACCGTTATACAAATCATTGCACCTCTAAGGGTTCTTAAACTTGTTAACATGACTAAACGGCTATACTTGTCTTACTGCACTCTTGTAATCATCTCTGTGACAAATTTGATAACTGTATTGCTAATTGAATGAAACTGCCTATTACTTAATCCATTGCTTATCTCATGATTGTTGATACCCATGTTTGATTATATAACTGATTGTGAGCACACCCACGATATTGTTTACATCTTGACCTGACTTGCTACACATATATATTGATATACCTGACATGGTACCGTATACTGTTGACTTGACCTGATGTACCATGACCTGACCCGTTACCTGATCTTGTGTCCAATGCCAACAAACCTGACATGTAGTCCTCATGGACCGTTCCTGTTGTCTATCCAGACAAACCTGCTTTTACCTGATCCTGTGTTGGTATTAGTTCTTGATTACTGAATACCTGACTTGACATATATAACTTGGGGGTATGGGGAAATCAAAGGTGAAACCTGACTTGTAACTCAACAGTTCACTACCTGTTCTGATCAGTCTTACGGGCTAGGCCAGCCCCGGAGTGATGATGCTGACATCACTCGCCTATACCTGCTACCTGTTACTGCCTAGCGGCACGTCTTGGTTTCAGCCCGAGAGTCTTAGACCGTGGTCCCGGGCATGCACGGGATACTATTGAGTTACATCGACGATTCATCAATTGATTTCAAAGACTCTAAAATAGAAAACCTGATAGAACAGTTTAATTTACCCACTGCACACTACCCTGCACTGCTTGATTCATATTATTGTTACTCTCGTTGTATTCATGTTTATATTGCATTGCCTGCCACACTGTTCATATTATCTTACTTGATGACATGACGCGCTGATGTCTGGGTTTTGCATGGCCCAGATTCCGTACCGCTGTTGCAGTCCGAGCAGGAGTACTTCAGCCAGCAGGCTGAGCTGTGAGGTGTCAGTAGTAGTTAGTTTTATTTCCTGCATTTATTTCCTGATGTGAGCCCGCATTATGGGACATACATTCCAGTTATTTTGTATTGGATCTTTTTCTTCCGCATTTATTTATTATTGACTCATGTTATTTTGGATTATGGACATGTTTTAGATAGTTTTATTTTGTTCTTGATATCTCTACAGTCGTAATGTGACCGTGGATGGATGCTTCCTACCAACAGGTAGCATGGTTGGCTATGTCACGTGCCCATTTTAGCGTACTCTGGGAAGCGGGGCGTGACATGGTTCTTTTGGTATCAGAGCCATAGGTTAGTCGGGTTGATTCTTTTGTAGTTGGGTATTGTACCCAATACACGAATCAGAATACCCGTGTCTAGGAAACATGTCCTGCCACTTTGCCGTTTACCATTCTTGAATCACATTCTTCCTGATTATATCTTTTACGATGTGCAAACTTCCTTTGCATATCGACTCGAGAACCTGATTCCTTGTTATCTCTAAGGCTTAGGCGACTTGGGTGGAGTTAAGTAATTGTGGCTATGATACCGCGGCATAGTTACAATGCGGTACTCTATTTAAGTATCTTGGAGTTCTAGTCTTGATCTATATTTTGAATCTATCATCATGCTAATGTTGGGTGTTTTGATTTCAGGAATATGGCAGATGAGAATTTGAAGACGTACCAGAGGCGTGTGGACGAAGCCGCCATGCTTGGAGTGATAAGGGGAATGCTGGAGAATCAAAGGAGACAGACCGAGCTGATCCAGCAGCAAGCAGAATCATTCCAGGAAGGTTTGCAGATCGTTCAGCAGTATGTGAACAATGTTGGAGCTAAACCGGTTGATCGAGTGGGGACCGTAGCAGATTTCAGACGTTTGGGTCCGTCTACATTTACTGGTTTAGAGGAGCCGTTGCCAGTAGAGCAGTGGCTAGTTGAAACAGAGATTTTGCTTATTGCGGCACAGATTCCAGATGACAAGAGAGTTGATGTGGTACGCATTCAGTTAGTGGACTACGCCCGAGAATGGTGGCTTGTGGAGGAGACCCGCTTGCCCAAGCCGATCAAGTGGGCGGATTTTTCTAAGAGTTTCCTGGAGAAGTTCTTCCCGCGGACTGCACGGGAGGAAATGGAAGAGAAGTTTATTGGGCTAAGGCAGAATGGAGCACCCGTGGATGTGCATGCAGCAGAATGGACGAGACTCAGCAGATTCGCTGGACCTTTAGTTGCCAACGATGCAGACAGGGCACGGAGGTTCATGCGCAGCTTGGATATGGACATCCAGAGGCAGATTGTCTCCCTGGGTTTGACCACTTTCTCACAGGTTCTTACGGCAGCTCGGGAACAACAGAGTTTATCTGGGATGAAAGGGAGTTTGCAGCAGACAGCGGTTGCGGCAAGGAAGCCCGCATTTGTACCTAACCGAGCTCATGGTCGCAAGGGTATTCCAGTGGACCGTCGTGGTGTAGCACAAATGAAGAAGCCTGTGATAGTTGATCGAAGAAGGAGCGTGATTTGTGACTACTGCCATTTACCTGGGCACGTGCAGAAGGAGTGTCGAAGGAGGCTGGGACTTTGTTTGGTTTGTGGAGCGGCTGATCACGCCGTTGGTGCTTGTCCGTCGAAGCTTCGTACGAGGGATGATATTCAGAAGCCTCCGCAGAAACTGTTCCAAGGATAGAAACAGCTGACTCAAGGACCTAATCAGGCTCGAGCTTTTACCTTGACAGCTGAGGAAGCTAAGGCGTTAGGAGAAGTTGTTTCAGGTACTTTACTCGTTCATGGTTTTCCCGCATTGGCATTATTTGATTCTGGTGCATCCCACTGTTTTATGTCATCCAAGTTTGTGGCTACACACTCGATTACCTGCACGACCCTGTCTAGTTTCTGGGACATACACACTGGGAATGGGAAAATCATATCTAGTAGGGAATGTAAAGATTGTACAGTTGTTGTGTGTGGACGGGAGCTTTTTGCAGATTTCTTGGTGATTGATACGGGCAGCTATGAAGTCGTCTTGGGAATGGATTTTCTTGGCACTTTCCACGCTCACATTGACTGTAGGGCAAAGAAAGTAATTTTCCAGATTCCCGGACATCCTGAGTTTACCTTCACTGGAGGAAACAGTTCTGTTGGGCCAGTCGAGTTTAGGGCTAGGCCGACAAACATTACTCTTGCAGCAATGGAAGTTGATATTAGTGAAGAGCTGGCTGTTGTTCGTGATTTTATGAACGTATTTGAAGATATATCGGGTTTACCGCCAAAGCGAGACGTGGAGTTCGCAATTGATCTTATTCCTGGTGCAGCGCCAGTATCCAAAGCGTATTATCCAATGGCACCAGTAGAGTTAGAAGAAGTCAAGAAGCATGTTGCTGAATTGCTTGAAAAGGGTTGGATTCAAAGCAGTAACTCGCCTTGGGGAGCTCCAGTTCTTCTAGTGAAGAAGAAGGATGGCACAAGAAGAATGTGCATCGACTATCGAGAATTAAATCGGGTGACTATTAAGAACAAGTACCCTATCTCTAGCATTGGAGAACTTTTCGAGCAGCTTAGTGGCGCGAGGGTATTCTCGAAGCTGGATTTGCGATATCAGGTTCGAGTGAAAGCAGAAGATATTTGCAAGACGGCGTTCCGGACTGGGTACGGACATTACGAATACTTAGTGATGCCCTTCGGAGTAACGAATGCGCCGGCAGTATTCATGGACTTGATGAACCGAATCTTTTCACCATTCTTGGATCAGTTCATTGTGGTATTCATTGACAATATTCTGGTTTACTCGAAGAGTTTTGAGGAGCATGCTGAGCATTTGAAGATCGCACTGCAGACGTTGAGACAAGAGAAGTTATACGCGAAGATGAGTAAGTGCGAGTTTTGGCTGGAGGAAGTGAAGTTTTTGGGGCATGTTGTGTCTGGCAATGGAATTGCCGTCGATCCAGAAAAGATTGCAGCAGTTCGTGATTGGCCGATTCCAAAGAATATTGCGGAGATAAGAAGTTTTCTTAGACTTGCCGGATATTACAGGAGATTTGTGGAGAACTTTGCTCGTCTGGCGGAGCAGCTAACCAAGCTCACGCGCAAGGAGGTACCTTTTGTATGGACGGATAAATGTGCGTTAGCTTTTGAGACGTTGAAGCAGAAGTTGATAACCGCCCCTATTCTGACCGTACCAGACAATTCCGGAGGATTGGTGATTCACAGCGACGCATCTGGGAAAGGATTGGGATGTGTTTTGATGCAGCATGGGAAGGTTGTAGTGTACGCATCGAGACAGTTGAAGACCCATGAGAAGAATTATCCAACTCATGACTTAGAAATTGCGGCTGTGATTTTCGCTTTGAAGATTTGGAGACACTACCTTTTAGGCGAAAGGGTCGAAGTTTTTACAGATCATAAGAGCTTGAAGTATGTGTTCACACAGAAGGAGCTTAACATGAGACAGCGTAGATGGTTGGAGCTGATGGCTGACTACGATCTTGATATGAAGTACCATCCGGGGAAGGTCAACGTCGTGCCGGATGCGCTTAGTCGGTTACCAGCAATTCAGGTGTTAACTACGCAGAAGGAGATCGTTGCAGATTTTTGAAGATTTGACTTGGAGGTTGTGCTACCGCGTTCTACGGGACAGTTGATGCAGCTGCAAGTACATTCGTCATTGATCAAGAATATTAAAGCAGCACAATCGCAGGATCCTAGACTGCAGAAGTTTCGAGGACAGGTTGGAGCCGGACTACGAACGTATTTATTGATCCACGAAGATGGTTCGTTGAGGTATGGTAGCCGTTTGTGTGTGCCAAAGGGAGATGTTCGTGAAGAGCTTATGAAGGAGGCACACAGTTCAGCTTATTCTGTACATCCAGGAGGCACAAAGATGTACCGAGATATTCGACAACATTTCTGGTGGGAAGGCATGAAACGGGAGATTGCTCGCTTTGTGGCAAAGTGCTTGGTGTGTCAGCAAGTTAAGGCTGAACATCAAAGGGTTGCTGGTTTATTGCAACCACTTCCGATTCCTTAGTGGAAGTGGGAACATATAACCATGGATTTCGTGACGGCTTTACCGCGGAGTCCAAAAGGCAACAATGCAGTATGGGTGATTGTTGATCGGTTGACCAAGGCAGCTCACTTTATTCCTTTTCGGGTTGGTCAATCAACAGAGACTTTGGCTGAGCGGTACATGCAAGAGATTGTAAGATTGCATGGAGTACCGGTGAGCATCGTGTCCGATCGTGACACTCGGTTCTTATCACACTTCTGGAGGAGCTTCCAGGAAAGTTTGGGGACTCGATTGAAGTTTAGCACAGCTTATCATCCTCAAACTGATGGTCAGTCGGAGAGAACGATCCAAACTCTTGAAGATATGTTGAGAGCATGCATGTTGGACTTCAAGGGTTCGTGGGAGGATCATCTACATTTGGTGGAGTTTTCTTACAACAACAGTTTTCAGGCAACTATCCAGATGGCTCCGTTTGAAGCTTTGTATGGTCGTAAATGCCGTTCACCTGTTTGTTGGGACGATGTCGGTGAACGAAGGTTGTTGGGACCATATTTGGTTGTGCAGACAGTTGAGAATGTTAACACTATCAGAAATCATATGAAGGCAGCTCAAGACCGACAGAAGAGTTGGGCAGATTCGTCAAGAAGACCTCTAGAGTTCGCCGTGGGTGATTTGGTATTCTTGAAGATATCACCGACTAGAGGGGTGATTCGTTTTGGGAGTCGAGGAAAGCTTAGTCCTCGATTCGTTGGACCCTTTGAGATCTTGGAGCGTGTTGGGGAGGTAGCGTATCGTTTGGCGTTACCGCAGTCCTTGGCGAGTGTGCACGATGTGTTTCATGTATCTCAACTCCGTAAGTATGTTCGAGATGAAACGCACGTATTGGATCATTCGGAGTTAACAGTACGAGAAGACTTGACTTTTGAGGAGCGACCGATTGAAATCGTGGATCGAAGGGAAAAGGTTCTTAAGAACAAGGTTATCCCCCTTGTGCTTGTTTCTTGGGGTAATCGCCCGCATGGAGAGTCCACTTGGGAACGAGAAGATGAAATCCGGCAGAAGTTTCCTCACCTTTTCTTGTAGTTATCTATCTTTGTATTCTTGGAATTTCGAGGACGAAATTCTTTTTGTAGTTGGGTATAATGTAACACCCTAGCCCAATGCTACTAATTTCAGTTACCGTTTGAACGTAGTGTGACCCTTATCTCATTTATCTTGCTTGATTGTTACTTACTATAAAATTTTACCCGGCAAATTCATTTCTGCATATAACATTTTTTTAGCATCTAAAATAAAATTAAAAATATCCATCTTGGCCTACTTGACACCCCTAACCCCGTTGTAGCGTCCGTGCATCGTGTTCTCGTCCTGTCCAGTGAAACGGGCGAGTTTGGATGGCTACGTGCACGTACGTGTGTCCGTTTTGGGGGTATGCTTTTTGATCATAAAACACTTCATTTTAAAATCTGGATCCTGCTTAAAATCCTATGATTTCAATTTCAAATTTTTGGACCCGACCCGGGCGCGATTTGGAAATGTTTTACTTTGCGCCAAAATCCCAAATTTTATTAATTTAAAACGTCGAATATTTTCCTTAACCTATATTATATTTACTGTTCCCTCAGAATCTTTTAAATCTTTAATTTATTTTTCCTAACCTCTAAATATTTCCCGTCAACCAATCGGATCTCTTTTAAACTCCCGCGGGCCCCATCTCTTTCTCTCGCTGTCTCTATCTCTTTCTCCCTTTCTCCTTCTCTCTCTCTTCCCTCCACTAGAGACAAATTTCTCTCTCCCCGTTTCTTCCTCTCTCCTCTCGATCTCTCTCCCCTCTCTATCTCTCTCCTCTCTCTCTCCTCTTGCAACTTCTCTCTCTCTTTCTCTCTCTCTCTCCTCTCGCAACTTCTCCCCCCTCTCTCTCTATATATATATATATATCTCCCCCTCTCCTATATATATATATTCTTCTTCTTCGCTTTTTATTCTTTCACGAGCGCAACCAGAACCCCATCCTCATCGAACCCTAGCCACCGCCGTCTCCCTCCTCGCCGGCGCAACCCCAATGCCGACGACACCAGCACCCTCGCCTCCTCTGCCTCGTCTCACCCACACCCTCTTTCTTCCACCCCCGCGCACCCTGCACCAGCCGCGGCCACCTGCATACGCTCTTATGCGCGCTGCACGCCGGATCTGTTGCCACCGACGGTCTCGCCTCCGTGCCCCGGCCTCGCAAGCACCCCCTCTGTAAGCATTGTTTCCTTCCTCTTTTCCTTTATTCTCCTTTCCCTTCTCTGATTGAGGCTTCTTGGACTGCAGCTGCCGTCGCGGTCACTGTTGGCTGGCCGCCAGAGCTCCGTCGACGTCGTCAACCTTCGCAACCTCTCTGTTGATCAGGGTAAGCCTCCTCTCCACCACCCTTCTTCTCTTTTCTTTTCTTTTCTTACATTACAATCCTTGAAAGAATTGTTCGCTGTTTTTGATCTCGCCGGAATCCGGCCGTGCCGACGACGTGACCCGACGTTCCAACATGGTACCCCGACCCGTGTGGTTCCATTGTTCGTTGTTTGGGTTCATTCCGTGAACCGTGCGCCCTTCGCGTGTTTCCCCGCCGACATTTTACGTTCCGTTTTTCCCGGTTCGCGACCCGTCGAGGCAAGTACCCCTTGCTACATGCTATACAATATTTACAGATATATTATGACACCCTAAACCTGTAAATTTAACTTGGTACGATCATTTCTCGTTTTCGTGTACAATATTGCATTATATCATTTTACCGTTAAACTTGGAACCTACAGTTGCAAATTGAACCTAATAACCATATTTACCTTTTTAATCACATTTTTAATGTTAACATAGCTTATGGCGTTTGTCTTTATAGTTTTGTTCCATTCGGAAACTCGTGTGCATTTTAACCTGTAATAGCTGTACTGAACCGTTATACAAATCATTGCACCTCTAAGGGTTCTTAAACTTGTTAACATGACTAAACGGCTATACTTGTCTTACTGCACTCTTGTAATCATCTCTGTGACAAATTTGATAACTGTATTGCTAATTGAATGAAACTGCCTATTACTTAATTCATTGCTTATCTCATGATTGTTGATACCGATGTTTGATTATATAACTGATTGTGAGCACACCCACGATATTTTTTACATCTTGACCTGACTTGCTACACATATATATTGATATACCTGACATGGTACCGTATACCGTTGACTTGACCTGATGTACCATGACCTGACCCGTTACCTGATCTTGTGTCTAATGCCAACAAACCTGACATGTAGTCCTCATGGACCATTCCTGTTGTCTATCCAGACAAACCTGCTTTTACCTGATCCTGTGTTGGCATTAGTTCTTGATTACTGAATACCTGACTTGACATATATAACTTGGGGGTATGGGGAAATCAAAGGTGAAACCTGACTTGTAACTCAACAGTTCACTACCTGTTCTGATCAGTCTTACGGGCTAGGCCAGCCCCGGATTGATGATGCTGACATCACCCGCCTATACCTGCTACCTGTTACTGCCTAGCGGCACGTCTCGGTTTCAGCCCGAGAGTCTTAGACCGTGGTCCCGGGCATGCACGGGATACTATTGAGTTACATCGACGATTCATCAATTGATTTCAAAGACTCTAGAATAGAAAACCCGATAGAACGGTTTAGTTTACCCACTGCACACTACCCTGCACTGCTTGATTCATATTATTGTTACTCTCGTTGTATTCATGTTTATATTGCATCGCCTGCCACACTGTTCATATTATATTACTTGATGACATGACGCGCCGACGTCTGGGTCTTGCATGGCCCAGATTCCGCACCGCTGTTGCAGTCCGAGCAGGAGTACTTCAGCTAGCAGGCTGAGCTGTGAGGTGTCAGTAGTAGTTAGTTTTATTTCCTGCATTTATTTCCTGATGTGAGGCCGCATTATGGGACATACATTCCAGTTATTTTGTATTGGATCTTTTGCTTCCGCATTTATTTATTATTGACTCATGTTATTTTGGATTATGGACATGTTTTAGATAGTTTTATTTTGTTCTTGATATCTCTACAGCCGTAATGTGACTGTGGATGGATGCTTCCTACCTACAGGTAGCATGGTTGGCTATGTCACGTGCCCATTTCAGCGTACTCTGGGAAGCGGGGCGTGACATGAGTTTTTTGGGTAATTTTGGGTGTTTGTTGGTTCGATCGGAATGTTTAACATCGTCTAGTTTTTCTGCAACCGTAAGTGTAATATGTGGTGTATTGCCGGTTTCGTTGCTATATGTCGACGACAATTGGGATACGCATATTTACTTACGTTGATGACATGTGATGTTATGTGTTGCTGTATATGTTATATTGGATCGTCGTGTTTTGAATAGCCGGGTTTTTTATGTGAGATGAGAGTTTTTATTTTCATTCTGTAAAATTCAATGTATGTAATATTCTTTTATTGGGGCACTTCCGGGTTGAGGAAGATGTCACCGTTGATATATATTATTTATTTTTCTGCATTAGGATAGACCCAAGGAGGGGAGCACAAGTAACCGGGTTCTAGAGTCCAGTGGGAGACCAGCTCGAGGAATCGAGTCTGGGTCTCCTAACTCTACAATTGGTAAGGTTGCTTGCCGCTCTCGTAGGGGTCTGCTATTCATGGCGACCGTGGAATCCGTGTTTTATATAGGCTCAAAATAAAACATGGACCTCCTAGTATATCCAATATATGTTTCTTCTGCTGCTCTGTGATGTGATCACTGTGGATTCTGAGACGAATGGATATATATTATATATGAGATATATAGTAGACGTTGCTTATGTTTTGCACCCGCGCTAGTCCCGTCCCGGTATGCCATTAGTTAAGTAACCTAACGGTGCATAATGGGAAACTGTGGCGAATGCGGATGGTATAAGCGTACGTTGTATTTTCGTTTCTTCTGTGATGCTTAGGAAGCTTAAATGATGGGACTTCATTAATATGATTAATGAAAGAAAAAGAAAGCTAAAAGATGTTGTAGAATCAAATTTTCAAAAAGGGTAGCTACAGTTTCTTGCTTTGCATAGTGATATATGTGATATATCCCGCACCTTATTCGATAAGGAAAGAACCGAGATCCCTTCACCGGGAGTGACCTCATTAGCAATAACTGGCAGATGCTACAACACTCGGTTTGTCTTTTGATTGCTTTTAGAGTTTCTTGCTTTGCATAGTGATATATGTGATATATCTCGCACCTTATTCGATAAGGAAAGAGCCGAGATCCCTTCACCGGGAATGACCTCTTTAGAAAAACTAGTGAAAGCCTCAAAAACACCCCTTTTCAAAATTCACTCGATTCTACAATGATATCAAGTTCATTACACAAAAGGTTTTCAGAAAAACCTGTCGTAGCCCTCCGTCATTTCAGATAAGTAATACTTAGTATTCTTGCTACGTTTGTTGACTATGTTAAGGCGTAGTGTGCGGTAGCTAATTAGTGCTTATCTGCTAAAGCATGAGATGCGATTGGATTAGAGTAGTCGTACGACTTTGTTGACTATGTTAAGGGTCGTGCGGGTGGGTTTAATTCAATCAGGAAATGACGGGTTGAACTTGGCTAGCGCTTATGATTTTTTGACTATGTTAAGGTCATAAGTTGCTAGGGGCAAAATATTATCGGGAATTTCAAGTGTTGAAATTTGTAATGAGATTGCATACCTTCTATGTGATAGTTGGATCCCGATACCTACTGCGAGTAAGAGTTATTCCTGGGAGAGTTTTACACAGGACAATTAGCCGATCAAGTAGGTGTCTAGAAAGGTGTCAACGGGGTTATACCTCTGGGAAAACGAGGTTTATTTTAATTAGGTCCGTGCGAAAGCACGGGGAACCTCTCTCAAAGTACCGGCACTGGCCTGGCTGAAAGATTGGCAAAATTGTAGGGTGTAATTAATCCCGGCTAGTCTTTCCTTTTAGGGTTTGAAGGTTGATTTGATAAAAACAGTGGGAGCCATCCTGATTAGATAAAATAATAACCAATCTGATCTTGAAAGAGCATACACTAAAGTGTTTTCTTCTCTCTCTCTCCAGGTAGCGACCATGTCACGTCTTAATCAAGATAATAATATGGATGTATTGACTGAACCCGCATGTTATACTGTGCTGGGGAACGTTGGTTCCGTTCTTTCTTATAAGAGTTATAAGACTGAACAGGATATAGGGGAATGCCAGGATTCTCTTGCCACCCGATTGAAGAAAGTACATGATGATGAATTTTCTTCGGGTGTGTTCGTTACAGAGAACTGTTTCTCCCTTTGCTCTACGTCTTGGGTATTGGATACCGGGTCAGGATCTCATATATGTAATCTGTTACATGGGCTAAGGAAAGGTAGAGAACTGGGAGAAGGTGATAAAGACATAAGGGTTGGAAATGATGCAATTGTTGCAGCTAAATCCGTCGGGGAATATCACCTTGTATTACCAAGTGGTAATACATTGATTCTGAATGAATGTTGTTACATGCCGAACCTGATATGCAACATTATATCAGTTTCTTTATTAAGTAAAGAGGGATATAATTTTGTATTACAGGATAATGTTATGAACATTTTCCTGAACCAAAAGTTGGTTGGATCAGGCACGTTGTGCAATGGCATTTATGTTCTAAATCAATCAACAGTTCTGAGCATAACAAACACACACAAGAGGAAGAGTTCAGAGATAAACGAATCCTTCTTGTGGTATTGTAGACCAGGTCATATAAATGCGACACGACTCGCTAAGTTACATAAAGATGGTTATTGGAATTCGTTCGAATTCTCATCTTATGACACGTGCCAGTCCCGTCTCAAAGGAAAAATGACCAAGACTCCATTTAGTGGACACGGAGAAAGAGTTACTGAACTCTTGGGACCGATACATAGTGATGTGCGGTCCCATGTCTATACATGCCAGGGATGGTTTCTCGTACTTCATTACATTCACTGACGATCTCTCTAAATTCGGACATGTGTTCCTGATGAAACACAAGTCTGAAGCTTTTGAGAAATTTAGAGAATATAAGTCCGAAGTCGAGAACCAAACGGGTAAAAGTATTAAAATCCTTCGATCTGATCGAGGAGGTGAATACTTGAGCAATGAATTCCTGGAATACCTAAAAGAAAATGGGATTCTCTCTCAGCTGACTCCTCCGTATACACCACAACACAATGGTGTATCGGAACGGAGGAACCGCACCCTATTAGATATGGTGCGCTCTATGATGAGCAATGCTGAGTTACCTATTTCCTTATGGGGCTATGCGCTTATGACAGCTGCATACCTATTGAATCAAGTTCCATCTAAATCAGTGCCTACCACACCATATGAGATATGGAGTGGGAAGAGACCATATTTTAAACGAGTTAAGATATGGGGTTGTCCGGCCTATGTCAAAAGGCAAAATCCGGACAAACTCGAGGCACGATCAGTTCTTTGCAAGTTTGTGGGATATCCAAAGAATTCACAAGGATATATTTTCTACCACGCTGAGGAACAAAAGGTATTTGTTTCTCAATAAGCCACCTTTTTGTAAAAGGAATTTCTTGTAAAAGAAATTAGTGGCAAAGAGGTAGAGCTGGAAGAAGTTCCAGCAACACAAACCGCAACTGAAGATTTAGGGGAACCAGAGGATTCGATGGCTCCCAACGAACCTCAGCCTCTCCACCGATCTAGTAGGGTTCCTCACCCACCTGAGAGATACTACAGTTTTCTCATTGATTGTGGGAGCGAGGATTGCATCATGGAGGATGATGACCTAACTAGCTTCGAGTAGGCCATCACGAGTGGAGACTCTGTGAAATGGCTGGATGCAATGAGGTCCATGTACACCAACAAAGTATGGACTTTGGAAGATGCTCCTGAAGGGGTAAAACCCATTGGGAGCAAGTGGATCTTCAAGAAAAAACTTGGTGTAGATGGGAAAGTGGAGACTTTCAAAGCTAGACTTGTTGCAAAGGGTTTTTGTTAACGACCAGGTATGGATTATGACGAAACCTTTTCTCCAGTGGCTATGCTTAAATCCATCTGGATCATGCTTGCCATCGCTGCATACCATGACTACGAAATCTGGCAAATGGATGTTAAGACCGCCTTTCTAAATGGTGATTTGGAAGAGTGCGTGTACATGACTCAGCCAGAGGGCTTCATAGACAGTGGGAGCAGCGGAAAGGTGTGCAAGCTGCTTAAATCCATCTATGGGTTAAAGCAAGTATCGCGGAGTTGGAACATCTGTTTTGATGTCGTTATCAAAGAGTTTGATTTCGTCAAAAACGTAGATGAACCTTGTATATACAAGAAGGTTGCAGAGAGTAAGGTTGTCTTCCTCGTATTGTACGTGGATGCCATACTCTTGATAGGAAATGACATTCCTATGCTGCAATCGGTCAAGCTTTTCTTATCATAAAGATTCTCAATGAAAGATCTAGGGGACGCCTCTTAGATCTTGGGGATTAAGATCTATAGAGATAGATCTAAGCGGATACTGGGATTGTCCCAATCCAGGTACATTGACACCATACTAAAGAGGTTTAGTATGGAAGAATCCAAGCGTGGGTTTTTACCCACGATCTCAGGACTCACTCTCTCCAAAGAGATGTCTCCCAAGACTGATTTGGAGAGAACTCGCATGCAAGAGATACCCTATGCTTCGGCAGTATGCTCTATCATGTACGCGATACTATGTACCAGACCCGATGTAGCATACTCACTAAGTGTAGTGAGCAGATATCAAGTAGATCCTGGAGAGAGTCACTGGACAGCTGTGAAGAGCATTCTCAAGTACTTAAGAAGGACTAAAGAGATGCTCTTAGTGTATGGTAACGGAGAACTCCAAGTGGAGTCCTTTACCGATTCAAGCTTCCAGAGTGATAAGGATGACTCTAAGTCGCACTCGGGATTTATCTTTACCCTCAATGAAGGGGCGGTATGCTGGAGGAGTTCCAAGCAGGAAACCGTGGCAGACTCGATGATGGAGGCTGAATACATCGCTGCCAATGCTGCTGCCAAAGAGGCTGTCTGGATGAAGAAGTTCATAACTGAACTTGGAGTGGTTCCATCCATTGAGTATCCAATACCTTTGTATTGTGATAACAATGGAGCGGTGGCTTTGGACAAGGAACCCAGGTCCCATCAGCGATCTAGGCATATTCAGAGGCGGTATCACCTGATCCGGGAGATAGTTGATCGTCGGGAGATCGAGGTCAGGAGAGTTGACACGAAGAACAACACTGCAGATCCACTCACGAAGGCTATTCCCCAGATACAGTTTGAGAGACTCTTCGGGATGCTGGGTATGCGATACTACAGCAGCTGGCCCTAGTGCAAGTGGGAGATTGTTAGTTGTATGTATGCCCTAGAGGCCATTATTGTACATATGACGTATATTATAGTGGATGCTTGGACATATATAGAGATGACTTTCTTGCTCGACATAATAGTATGCTATCTGGTTGATCTTTATCTTAACATGTGTATACTTGTCTCTTGATACTGTCTTATGGTTACATGTTGGTAAAGCCCTTAGGATGTGTACTTGACTACCAGGATTGTGATGCAGATCATATTGGTGGGGCCATGGTAGTCCATAAGTTCATCCTTTAATGTTCCTAATCGTGGGTGTATCGATACAGGGCATCGATATACCAGAGTAGACTAGCATATACGCTTCTCGACCCATGAGATGGGCGATGGATGATCCCATATCCATTGGTGTTTGACATCAGAGATGGTATACGGGTGCTCAGTGGAGACTGGGTACACTGGACAGACTCGCCGAGAACTCCTAGATGGTATTATAACTCACGTCAGATAGCAGTTCTCTGGTGACACTGGTACAGGTTAGTCTGTTGACCCGAGATCGTCATAGAGTCTTGTATGATTCCCACTGTGCTTTGATTTCCACCTTACCACGTTTAAGAGGACGTGAAAAACGGTGGTTTTTGGGTACAGTCCCGAGTCATATGGAGGCAATGAGCGATAGGAGGGGTTTCGTCTCTCCCGGTATTGG
Organism: Agapanthus africanus; assembly: GCA_030015575.1. Taxonomy (NCBI): domain Eukaryota; kingdom Viridiplantae; phylum Streptophyta; class Magnoliopsida; order Asparagales; family Amaryllidaceae; genus Agapanthus; species Agapanthus africanus. The sequence goes on from CM057339.1 coordinate 728,157,193, forward strand.
GGGTTGATGTTGCGCTGTGCTCGATTGGCCATAACAGGGAAGTCCCTGGCCAGGGCTGATTTAGAGATTTACTGGTAAGTGTTATCAGTAGTTTCTCGACCCGTTATGAGCCTCATATCGGCATGACTTATCGGTTATTGGGGTCTGACGTTTACCACCCCTACACTGGATATGCGACATATCAGATGAGGAGACCGGACTGTATGGTAGTGTTACTGACAGGCTTTACAGGAGCTAAAGCGGGCTTGCTTGTTGATCTTCTGATCGCTCAATACCCGGGTAGCCGTTATGTCCAGCTAGTACCGCTGACGACTTGTGGGTGCTTGATGTGATCATCACCTACTGCCGGCGTATTGACGAGTCTTTAGAGTCCTACATAGAGGTTTTACTGGCTCAGGCAAAACGAAGTAGGAGCACATATGTGATATGTGCGGGACCGAGAATAATGCGAGTATGTGATACCGTATTCTATTCTCGTAATATTTGTATCGGACGGTTATATGTGATATAGCCGGGTCATCGAATCAAGTATTGATTCGATAAGTTGGTACATTTTATATTAGTCGGTTATATGTGATATAGCCGGATTATTAAATAAAGTGTTGATTTGATAATTTAGTGTATACTTGTTTATTTGATATACTAATTTACATTAACTAATATTAGCTCACTTAAGCATTTATTATTCTCAAATGTGCACACTTAATATATATGTGATATATATTAATTGTGTTTTATTTTGTATCTTTTGGCTCAAGTGTTTCTGTCTCGCAAGTACATTTAGCTCGCAAGCCTTTTTATCTTGCAAGTATTTTTAGCTCGCAGGGCTTTTTAACTCGCAAGTGTTAGGCGGGCGTGACGTAAAAGCTAGCAAAAGGTTAGGCACAGGTAGACCGGTGTCGAGGGTATGAATCGAGCGATGGCCAAGTGTAGGAAGACCGGAGTCCTCCCTTTCCCCAGAGTCGAGGTGACGATCGTGCGTCGAGTATGAATCGAGCGATAGCGAAGTGTAGGAAGACCGGAATCCTCCCTTTCCCTGGAGTCGAGGTGACGATCGTGCATCGAGTACGAATCGAGCGATAAGTCAGGGCCCCTCGATTCCTTTTTGGATGAACCGAGCAGGACATAGCCCAGCCGCCTTTTGGAGTGTGTTTTGGACCCGTGCTTTCATAGGGTAGGAAGCTACCCGTCATGGATGGACCGAACAGGAACCTACTCGGAGGCCTTGCGATGAAGGCTTTGGATCCATTTCTTCATAGGACAGGAATCTACCCGTTGTGGATAGACCGAGCAGGAATCTGCTCGGTGGCCTCGTGATGAGGGCTTTGGATCTACTTCTTCGTAGGGCAGGAAGCTACCCTCAACGGATGGACCGAGCAGGAATCTGCTTGGTGGCCTCATGATGAGGGCTTTGGATCCACTTCTTTGTAGGGCAGGAAGCTACCCTCAGCGGATGAACCGAGCATGAATCTGCTCGGTGGCCTCATGATGAGGGCTTTGGATCCACTTCTTCATAGGACAGGAAGCTACCTATTATGGATGGACCGAGCAGGAATCTGCTCGACGGCCTCATTATGAGGGCGTTGGATCCACTTCATAGGGAAGGAAGCTACCCGTTGTGGATGGACCGATCAGGAATCTGCTAAGTGGCCTCGTGATGAAGGTTTTGGATCCACTTCTTCGTAGGGCAGGAAGCTACCCTCGGCGGATGGACCAAGCATGAATTTTCTTGGTGGCCTCATGATGAGGGATTTGGATCCACTAATTCATAGGGCAGGAAGCTACCCTCAGCGGATGAACCGAGCAGGAATCTGCTCGGTGGACTTGCGATGAGAGCTTTGGATCCACTTCTTCGTAGGGCAGGAAGCTACCCTCAGTGGATGGACCAAGCAGGAATCTGCTCGGTGGCCTCATAATTAGGGCTATGGATTCCATAGTTTCTCCTTGGGACGTCGTTCAACCTTTTGTGATCCGTAAAGGCGGGAAGGGTGATCATCACGGATGACACATGGCAGTACTATATCGGGAAATCCGTGATTTTCATTGTTGCGCGAGTAGATCTTGGTCGTTGGAAGATATTTGTTGAGTTTATAAGTATCGAAGGTATGGTCTCACCTTCGAATTCTCATGTTAGTTTATTCCTAGTCTCGTGTTTCTCGAAGATGGCTGGCCACACATATACCATCAGAGGGATCGTTTCTCGGGACGATGTGTATTTTTATGATCTCGATCGTTCCGAAGAGACGTACGAGGCGGTGATAGGCCGCTTGGAGGGCCACTGTGGGCGCTTACTTCCCTGACGATCTCCTCTCCATCAAGTGCTAATCTACGCGATATGGAGGACTTCCCCGGGTATGTACAACCCTGTATCCGCAATTGATCGACGAGGCATTTGATAAAATGCATACGATCCACGAGTTTAGTCTGATCTCGAAAAGCAGGGGAACCGCTCGGTGGACCTTCTTCTTGAGAGTTTCCAGCAAAGGTTGGTCGTTGCATCTTGCTCGACAGGTGGGTATCCCGGAGAGTCCATGGCTTCTAGGGCCCACAGGTACCGTCAGAGGGAGCGGGTGGAGGCTGCTTGGGCTCGGCTGGAGGAACTTTCTTCTGAGCATCACTGACAATGTTTTCTTAATCCCCGCCCTCCTCTGTTGTAATCGTTATAAGACCGGGGAGCCCGCAATACCTCCAAATAAATAAATTTGTCTTTAGCTATAGTGTATTGTCTCTTTCTTACTTTCCGTACTTTTTTCTCTCTCTTTTTTTCTTTTTTCTTTTAACCCCGGAGTCTCGGGGCTGAGGAAAGTAACATAGGGCTGGGGCCCCGGGGTGGTGCAGAAGTCTCCTCTGTGAGAGGACTTAGTCTTAGTTAATGCTGAAAGGAACTACATTATTTAAAAGAGGGTAAATGTTTATTTATACAACTTAAGCTTTTCGGCGTTAAATGGACGAGGAAAATTACGCCCCCTGGAGTCCTGTAGGCGGTAGGCTCCACCGGGCAATACTTCCGTTACGAGAAATGGTCTGTCCCACTTCAGGGAGAACTTATGTAGTCTCCCTTGGTCTATAAACTCGTTTCTTCGTAAGACCAGATCTCCCGTCTTGAAGGCCCGATATTTAACTCAAGTATTGTAGTAGCAATCGGTTTGCTGCTGATAGGCGGCTGCTCTGATTTGCGCGCAATATTATTTTTCTAACAAGATGTCCAAGTTGTTTCGGAGTGCCAAGGTGTTAGATTCATCGTCAAAGTGTTCGACCCGATAACTGGGCAGTCCAATTTCTACGGGGACCATTGCCTCGGTACCGTAGCAGAGGCTGAATGGGGTTTCTCCCGTGGGTGTCTTTTTCAATGTCCGCAACGCCTATACCACCCGCAGCAGTTCCTCGACCCAGCTGCCTTGCCTATCATCCAAACAGGCTCTGAAACTGCGGATGATGCCTCGGTTCGCTACTTCGTCATGCCCGTTGCATTGTGGGTGTGCGACCGCGGAAAATTTCATCACTATGTGGTGGTCGTTGCAAAACTCTTTGACTTTATCATTTTCGAAGTTGGTCCCATGGTCGGTAATTATGCACCTCGAGATTCTAAATCGGGAGATTATATTGTTCTGCAGAAATTTTATCGTAAAGGCGGCATCCGATTTCCTGATGGGTACGGCCTCTATCCACTTCGTGAAGTAGTCTACAGCGACAAGAATGTATCTGTGTCCGCCCGTGCCGGTGGGGAGTTGGCCCACCATATCTATCCCCCATTGTGCAAACGGCCAAGGGGAACTAAGTGGCGTTAGTTCGGTGGCGGGGAGACGAGGTATGTTACCTAAGAGTTGGCAGTTCTTGCATCTTCTGACCAGCTTCTCGGTATCCTGGTGTATTCTCAGCCAATAGTATCCTTGGAGCAGTGTTTTCTGGACTAGGGTACGGGCCCCTTGATGCGCTCCCCGACCCCTTCATGTATCTCTCGTAAAACGTAGTCTGCCTCGTGGGGGTCGACAAACCGGAGTAGAGGCTGAGTGTATGACTTCTTGTACAAGTTTCGTTACTCCAGAAGAAATGACGTGCTTTTGCCCGAAGCCGGCGAACTTCTCCTCGGTCTTTGGGAAGTACACCACCCTTCAGGAATTCCTCGAGGGGCTTTCTCCAATCTTGGCCTTCCTGAGTTGTGTAGATTTGGAGTGTTACCTCTCCATCTTCCACGCCAGGTCATGGTAAGACTTCGAAGAGTATATTTCTTTTATGATTAGCCGATTAGGAAGAAGCGAGCTTGCTCAAGGTGTCGGCCTGGGTGTTCAAGTTTCTGGGAATCTGCTCCACTTGGACTTCGTCGAAACTTTTCCGAAGCCTTTTTACCTCGGCCAGGTATTTTATCATAAGTGGTTCTCGGGCCTTGAAACGCCCGGTTACTTGGCCGGCGACTATTGCGGAGTTGCTGCGTACCCTGATGGTCTTCAGCCCCACCCCGGAGGCGATTCGTAGCCCTGCAAATAAGGCCTCGTATTCCGCGGCGTTACACCCTAAAACCGAGCTTTAGAGAGTATTCCATTTTTGCCTCCTCCGGGTTGCGGATGATCAGGTCATCCCCTGCTCCCTTCCTCTGTGGAGGATCCGTCCACGTAGAGTACCCAATCCGGGATAGGGCCGGGCACCTCCTCGACCGAGGGTCATGGTTCGGGGCCCCGCGCTACCATTCCTTCTTTAGTGGGGATGGTGCATTCGACAAAAAAATCAGCTAAGACCTGTGCTTTGATGGCTTGTGTAGGGGCGGTATTTGATGTCGAATCGAAACAACCCCCACCTCCATTTCTCCAGACGACCTGATGATTTGGGGGAGGTGAGGATAGACCCTATAGGCCGCTCAGTAAGGACGAGGATCGTGTGCGCCTGAAAACAGTGTCTAAGTTTCCTGGAGGCGACGACAAGCGCCAGGACTATTTTCTCTATGTCCGGGTATCTTGTTTCCACGTCCTTGAAAACATGGCTCATGTAGTAGACCGGTCTCTGTATGCCTGCGAATTCTCTGATGAGCATTGAGCCTGCAGCTTGGTCGGAGACAACTATATATAGTAATAGCTCGTCACCTTCGACCGGTCGGGTGAGTAGCGGTGGGGTCTTTAGGTGCCCCTTGAGTTGTTCGAAAGCGTCCTGGTACTCCTCAGACCATTCGAACATAGGAATTTCCTTAGGGCCCTGAAAAAAGGGAGGTGCTTTTCTCCGGATCTGGACATAAAGCGACTCAGGACAGCCACCCTCCCCACGAGTCACATGATATCGACATTTCTCTTGGGCGTTGCCATATTGAGGATGACGCTGATTTTTTCTGGGTTCGCTTCGATTCCTCGGTGGGTAGCCATGAACCCGAGGAACTTCCCACTGGTGATTCCGAACACACATTTAGCTAGATTCAGCTTCATCTTGTTCTTGCGCAAGACGTTGAATGTCCTGCCGAGGTCTTTATTGGCCCGGCTGTCGAGGCGGATTTTAAGAGTATGCCGTCGACGTAGACTTCCATGTTTCTCCCAATCTACGGTTTGAACATCTTGTTGACCAGCCGCTGATACGTGGCCCCGGTGTTCTTGAGTCCGAAGGGCATCACTTTGTAGCAGTATACTTCTCGGTCGGTGGTGAAGGCGGTGAGTTCTTCGTCGGCCGGGTCCATCCGGATTTGACTGTAACCGGAGAAAGCATCCATGAAGCTCAGTAATTCGTGGTCAGCCGAGCTGTCCACTAGCTTGTCTATCTATGGAAGTGGATAGTTGTCTTTTGGACAAGCTTTGTTCAAGTCCGTGAAATCGACGCACATGCGCCATTTCCCGTTTGCCTTCTTGACCATGACCAAGTTCGCCAGCCAATCCGAGTAGTCCAGGTTTCTAATGAAGTTGGCGGCGAGCAATCGATCCACCTCGTCTTTTATCGCCTTTTGTTTAACTGGTGTAAAGCTTCTCTTCTTTTTTCGGATAAGCCGGACCTTCGGGTCGACCCCGAGATTATGGGAGATCACTTCAGGGTCGATCCCAGGCATGTCCGCTGGCGTCCAAGTGAATACGTCTGAGTTATCTCGGAGAAACCGGATCAGGCCTTCGCGGGTGTCCCCTGTCAAGAGAGAGCCGATCTAGACTGTCCGACTGTCGACACCTTCTATAAGGGGGACTTCTGTCAATGCTTCCACCGGGGAACCTCGAACTTTCTTTTAGTCGTCGCGTGTATCTAAAGACCCATGGAAATCATGCGTGTCTTCAAAATCGTCACCTTGCTCTCCGGCGGGGAATGCCGAAGTGAGGAAAATCCTAGCGGTTTGCTGGTCCCCATAGGCCCGGCCTATCCCCCCATTATCCAAAGAGAATTTGATCGCAAGGTGATAAGTCAAGATCTGAGCCCGGAGGGCGTTCAAGGTAGGGCGTCCCAGGAGAATGTTATAGGATGACGGGACCTTAGCAACGAGGAAATTTACCGGTACGGTTCACGTCTTGCCTACTTCCCCATTGTTGAGGAGGAGGGTGACTTATCCTTCGGCCGAGACGGAATGGTTGGTGAACCCAGAGAGGACGTAGGAGGTCGGTTGAAGATCAGATGAACATAACCCCATACGCTGAAAACAGTCATAGAACAAGATATCTGCCAAGCTCTCTGAGTCGACAAATATTCTCTGGACCCCATAATGGTGAACTCGGGCCGTTATTACAAGAGGGTCATTGTGAGGAAGTGCTATACCATGAAGGTCATCATTGGTGAAGATGATCGGGTCATCCTTCCTGTGCTTCTTGTGGGGTGGATTGCTTATGCCCTCGACTGGCAGGAGGTGGTGGTTCCCCCTACTTCCCAGCTGGATCCGTCGAAATGACCATGATTTGCCCGATTGTTAATTCCCCAGGAGTGGTTTGGTCTTTTTGCTCTCGTTTCGTCTGTCTCTTGTCTCGTAGGTATTTCGCCAAGTGACCGGAGCAGATCAGTTTCTCGATATAGTCGCGGAGCTGATTGCAGCTTTCTGTCGGGTGACCCTGCGACCTATGATAGGTGCAGTACGGGCCGCGGAGGCACTTGCCTGCCTTTAGGTAGCTGGCGGGAGCTTAAAGAACCCCTCGCCCTTAGCTTCCTCCAACAGCTTGGTATGGGAAATATTCAGAGGGGTGTACTCCTGGAACCTCGGGGAATAAAGTTTCGGACGATCGACTTTCCTTCTCTCTTCCCTGTCCCTCTTCTTCCGGTCTGCATGGTCACCTCCGGGCATGTTGGAGTTCACCTCGGACTCGAGTTGGATTTCTCGCTCAGTCCATGCTTTCACTTCGGCCATGGTCTTAGGTTGCGCCAATGCAAAAGAGCGAAGCCACTCTTTATGCCTAAGACCCGACCTCAGCGCGGTGATAACTGTTTCGTCGCGGTGCTCAGGTACCTCTAGGAGGGCATTGTATAAGCGGGTGACATACCCTTTGAAAGATTCCTTATCTCCGCTCTTGACCGTGAATAAGTAGTCGACCGTATTCTTCTGTCATTGGTTACCGATGAAATGAATGAGGAATTGGGTAGCTAGCTTGTCAAGGGTCGAGATGGAGCGCCGCGCAAGCCCTCAGAACCAGTCCCGGCCATCTCGGATCAAGGTAGCGGGAAAAGCTCGGCATTGAGCCGCGTACGAGTTGTTTTGGAAGCTCATGCCCGCTGTAAACACGTCCAATTGTTCCTCCGGGTCGGACTTCCCGTTGAAGAGGGACACTTTAGGCGGCTTGTTCCTGGATGAGACGCGCTCGACCAATAACTGTTTTGTAAAGGGCTTTGTGAGCGAATCGGCGGAGTACGTTGCCCCTTCGCCGGACATATAGCCATCTCGCTGTATGCCTTCAATTTCTTTTCGAAGGCTTTGATCCATTGGTGGTACCCCGAGGATTCACCACAGTCGGAGCGGCGGCTATCCTCTCTCCGGGCTTGCACGATAGTGCGGCTTCAATTCCGCTCTATCACATTTCTTAAATCCTCGGGCGAGACCCTTCTTGAATAGTCCCGACGTTCTCCGTTTGCACAGCCTCGGAGGGAGTTGGGGCGCCGGTCGTGACTGGAAGTAGGTGAATTGACCGACACCTCCTCAGGGGGTGAGAGCGCGCGGCGGGCGTCGAAGCGTCGGCCTGGTCTCCCATGAGATCGGGATGTAGAGCTGTCCGGCGCCCAGCGGGTCATGGAATCATTCGCGGAATGCGGGTCATGGTTTCCAGAGTCGGCACGCCGGCGTTCAGTGACACTGAGATGAGCGTGAGTGAGATTGAGGGCCAGAGCATGCCCATTTGTCCTCCTGCAGGTGTCGTCATCCCGGGGAAGGGGAACTGCGGTCTTGCGGGTAGGGCTGTTCCCCCAATCAGAGCAAGGCTCTGTTTGAATTTTGAAAATTCAAATTTTGAAGCAACGCTTCGGTTTCCGTGCGCTGCGCGCAATGCGCCACGTGTCAGAAGTTGACACGGCAGCACAACGCCCAAGGCGATACGTCCGATCAGAGCAAGGCTCTTTAAAAACATAAGTAACACTTAACTGCGCAAGCGCACGACAGCGCGACACGTGTCTGCGCAGTTGCGCAAGCACAACTGCGCAAGCGTACGGCAGCGCGACACGTGTCTGCACAGTTGAGCAATCGCAACTGCGCAAGCGCACGGCTGCGCGACACGTGTCTGCGCTGTTGCGCAAGCGCTGTTGCGCAACCGCTTCACTGCGCGACACGTGTCTGCGCAGTTGCGCAATCGCTGTTGCGCAAGCGCCTCACTGCGCGACACGTGTCACGCGCTGGTGAGTTGCGCAACAACAGAATGAAGATTTAAGGAAATCTTTTCTGTTCTTATTAAAACAAGAAGATTTCTTCTGTAAAACAGGGGCCTTTGGATCAAAGATCCAACGGTGGGGAAAATTTCCCGAATCACTCAGAAAAGATCTTTTTAACAAATTTAACTGATCTTTGAGCACTATAAATCAACCCCAGACCCCATTTCAAAGGGATACAGACAATTGGATATAGAGAATTGGATAAAAAAAGGGAGAACTCTGGAGAATTTCTGAGAACACAAAAAAGAAGGTAAAAACCTTTGAGATAAGAGAAAATTCTCTTAAAGAATAGATCATTGATCTAGAAAACAAGATCAGTGATTTTCAATAGATAAACAAATAAATAAAATAATAAAAATAGTGCCTTGCACTTGCTATGAACCTCTGGTTCTCTGAAACAGAAAGAAAGAAAAGATTTCTTTCTTTTCTTTTCTTTGATCTAAATTTAGATCAAGAAATTAAAAAGTGCTCTGCACTTATTTTCCTGAATCTAAAAGATTCTTGATGCTTTGCACAAATGCAATGCATTATTTGAAGGGCTAGGCCCAAATCAAAAAGACCTAGCAGGTCAAAAAAGATTGCAAAGCAATAAAAGGGCTGGGCCCCAAATAAAATTGATGCTCTGCATCCCTATTGGGCAAAGCCCAAATAAAAGCAAAAGAAATGCAAAAGCAGTGGACTTAGCCCAATCGTGGCCATAAGTCCTTAAATTAAATTGACTGAGCAAAATGGCTCTCCTAAATCGATTTACGTCCGGTTCGAGGGTACATCTCCGAACTCCTTTGACATCCATCGTTGTAATTCCTCAACGACGTCAAAGAGGTGACGGGTCCCAACGACCACACACCCATATGGACTGCGGGGTCCTTAAACTCGTGGACCGAAACGTCCTTAAACTAATATCGGACCGAAACGTCCTTAAACTAATATCGGACCGAAACGTCCCCAAACTAATATCGGACCGAAACGTCCCCAAACTAATATCGGACCGAAACGTCCCCAAACTAATATCGGACCGAAACGTCCTCAAACTAATATCGGACCGAAACGTCCTTAAACTAATATCGGACCGAAACGTCCCTAAACTAATATTGGACCGAAATGTCCTTAAACTAATGATGGACCGAAACGTCCCCAAACTAATATCGGACCACCACGTCCCTAAACTGGCGATGGACTACCACGTCCCTAAACTGGAATACGGACCGCCACGTCCCCAAAACTGGAATGTGGACCGAAACGTCCCTAAACTAATATCGGACCACTACGTCCCTAAACTGAAACAATGGAGCATCCAAATGCTCTTTTGCTGGATCTAAACGGTCCCGTTTAAGTTGATCTTAGCCCCAAACACGGCTAACGTATCCTTAAACATTCAAATGGATTATAAAACTTCCAATCAACTCTGGTTCGAGGGTACATCTCCGAGCTCCTCTGATACATGTCGTTGTAATCCTTCAACGACGTCAGAGAGGTGACGAGTCCCGATGGCCATACATTAAATTAATCACTATGTTAAGTTGATCTTAGTCTCAAACAGGACTAACGTATCCTTAATGAACGTTTAAGTTGATCTTAGCCGCAACGCGACTAATGCATCCTTAAACTAAAAACACCAAACCCAAATCTAAGTAAATACGGATTTGGACTAATCCACGTCCTACGGACGACGACATTACTCAGTCTCCGTATACAATCCACGGGCAACCACAAACAAAACAAACACACACGACACGAAGTGAAATTCTGGAGAAGGAGAAAGTTGTTACCGCGACGCGGTACGTAATTAACTGCAGGGGCTTGCGCCTGCAGGGAAGAGCGTCCCCACAATCAAAAACCCCTCACCCTGAGGGGGAATCTGACGAAGTCTGCTACATCGGCCGCATCCGTCTAAACCTCCGATACACGGTGCCATAAATCAACCTGGCATCCTCGGAGAGATAGACGGATAAAACCAAATAGCATCTGCCCCGAACCTCAGGCGCGGACGCGAAGTCCGGGCCGCCGTTCGGAGGGGAACAGATTCTGGCACGCCCGGTGGGACCTCTTCCTCTTTCCACTCCACACTTCGTGTGTCATCTTCGCGAACCAATCGCGGTTTGTTAAATGGTTGTCTTCGGATTTCAAGTTGCTAAGATTTGGTATTTTACCTGGCGCAGAATTCAAGATTCAATGGCCACCAACTGCACCAACTGCTCGAAATGCCACTGCAACGGACGCTCCACCTCACCGAGAGGTGTAACATATGGGCCCCAAGCGGCCTCTTTCCTCACTCTGCCGGTTGAACAGGTGACCCAGGCCGCCACCGGCCTGTTTTTCGGGACCATGGTCCCACCTACAAGCTTCTCTATGCCGATATCCGCACCGGAAGCGAATAAGAAGTCGGTGTTCGACCGGCTCACTGCTACCACGGCCCCTGTCAACGGGTCGTCCGCTACCAAACCGACAGCCTCCGTTTTCACCAGGCTAGGTCAGAACTATAAAGTGGCCGTCCCAAAGAGGGCAACGACTGCTGCTTTGGAAGTCGTTAAAGCGGCTTCTCCCATCAGAGAGTCGGTCTTCACAAGATTGACGGTTCCCACTCCTCCCCCAGCTGGTCAAAAGGCATCAGTCTTCGATAGGCTGACATCGGCAGTTACCCCACGCTCAAACAGGGGGCAACAAGAAACCATCTCGATTTCCGAGCCAGCCCCAACGGCTCGTCATGCGCGACGTCGCCATTGGCGACGAGTAAGGAAAGCAGGGGGCAACTCCCCCTCAGGGCTAACCCCACCTGCTCCAGTGGTGGAGGTCAACGCTGCTGTTCCAACTGGGAACAGCTTTGAATTGCTGAGGAAGGTGAGAAAGAACTCTCCGATTGCTACATTGAAAAGATCTCCTCCGCCTATGGAAAAAGCTCCGGAGACAAAGCAGGAACAGCCCCCTCAACGGCTGTCGTCAAAAATTTATAAAGTTTGGCGGAAGGTTCAAGACTCCGTGATTGACCCAGACCGCTTTCGTCGCCAGAAAAAGGCAAAGGTGGAAAAGGACAAAAACCGCCCCATTAAACAGCAGGGGGCAACAAATGCTAGGATGCCCACTTCAACGGCTCCTTCAACCTCAAAGGTCCACAAAAGGAAAAGGCCAGAGAAAGCTCCCGTGACAATGACAAAGTTTAAAAGCGGTGAACCTAAACGCCCCAGGTCAGGGGGCATAACAGTTCATACGGTCTATATGGCTTTTGGAAAGGAAGAAAGTCGTACTTCTACGGGTCACCGACCGCTTACCCGGTCAGTGACCAAGGCTAAGGAGCAGCAACAAAAGCTCCAGGAGATGATGACTACAATGGCTGCACTCACGGAGCCAAAAGAGAACCCTGGGACGTCCTTAGATGAACGCCAAGAGGAAGAGACCGACGCCGAGTTCCTCCGCCGAGTACTGGAAAGGAGAGACAAAGAGGCTGCTGAACAAGCAGCCAATATACAGCGTATGGGCCTCCTCTTCCAGGACATGATAGGGATGATGATACAACCAGATCCCCCAACTGAAGAACCCCCGATTGTCCTTGGGGATGATAGGGGAGAGACATCAAACCCTCAGCCCGTTCTATCAACGACTAAAGAGGATACAATCTCTAAAACTGATCTGGACGAATATATAGCCCATCAAATAAAGGTTCATCACGCGGCCGAAGCAGCCGGCCACGTCGTAAAAACGGGGCGACCGTATCCCGGCTGGTATGACCAAATCAAATACCCGTCGGGTTACACAATTCCCAAGTTTCATGTCTACAAAGGGACCGGCAATCCCCATCAACATGTTGCCCAGTTCAGGGCGCTTTGCGGTAACACCGGCGGTGACGACAAGCTTCTGCTTCGCCAGTTTGTTGGAAGCCTATCAGATACGGCGTTCGAATGGTATTCTGAGCTCCCCAACGACTCTATTAAAACCTTTGCGGAGATGGAGCTGCTCTTCACCCAACGTTTTGCAAGTGCCAGTGAGCGTACCCCGATGACGGCGCTGATTAACGCCAGGGTAAAACCCGGCGAGACGTGGGTTCAGTACGCTATACGGTGGCGTAATCTATGGTCGAAGTGTGAATAGAGCATAGAAGAAGCCCCTGCGGTGGGAATGTTTGTTGGAACCCTTGATCCACAAGCAACCATTTCACAGTTTATGATGTTCTTCAAGCCGACTACCTTCCAGGCTTTGATCGACAAATTAGCGCAGATGGACCAGATGGGCCATAAACCCCCTCTCCCGAAGCCGGACTCCCGAAACGATAAAGGAAAGGGAAAAGCGATCATTGTCGCTAATGCCCAACAACAACCAAGCGACTCGAAGCCGGTTGCTCGTCCAAACAATACGCGCCCATACGTACCCCTTGAGGACAGGATGGGACGTGCTTACTCCTTCCCCCGTGATAAAACGAGGAGGCTATTCGAGCTGGCATTGCGCAACAGACTCATAAATCTGCCAGATCCAAAACGCCCGTCGCAACCGAGTGACGTCAACGAGCCTAATTACTGCCCTTATCATCGAGTGCTAGGACACCCGATCGAAGACTGTTACGTTTTCAAAAATTGGCTTGAAAACCAGTACCGCCAGGGCAAATTTGCGCTATCCGACAAATGGAAGGTGAATCCCCCGCAGCCCCACACCTCTAAAGGGACGAATACGCCGGGGGCAACATGCTCCGTCATTGAGGAAGCTTCTTGGGAGGTTGTATTATCAGCCAAAACAAGGAGAATGCTAAATGATCTTCAGACCTGTCCAGCGGTCAAGTGGAAGAACCCCTTGGAACCGCAGGTTATTGAGGGGATGTTGAAGCCACGACCGACTCCGAGGACCGATGGTGGTAGTTCAAGCGTTCATAGTCAGCCGTCAAAATATTCGAAAAAGAAGAAGAAGAAATCTAAGAAGCCCGTGAAGCCTGGCGACAAGCGCACGGACTTACAAAAGCAAATCGACGCACTGGATGAATACAACCTAAAGGCGCGGACTCCCATTACGCTCCAAGATTTCCTTGATCACGTCTTTCAAAAAGAAGATGAGGGAGAAAGTTCATCGGATGAATCCGAGGAATATGTGGCGAGCTGTCATATGATCTCCCATTTGACCACGAACGATGAAGGGGCTTCTGGCACTAAAACGCCGGGGGCAAATACTGAGTCAAGGGTTCCGGAGTTATCAATCGAAATGATTGACGCGTTTCTTAGTGAAGCTCGATTGAAAAGTAAAGCTGATCGAGAACGCGAGACGGCTATATTCGAAAGGGCCAAGCGCCAGAGACTTGAGGAAAGAGCTGAGATGATCCCGCTGGAGCAAAATGCCTTCACCGCTGACAAAAGCCAATTCAAGATAAAAAGGAGGTTTGCTAAGGCCATATCAATGGGTATGAAGCTACCATCCTCTGAAGGAAAAATGACTGGTGTGGCAGAAATGCACCCCTCTTATTGCTTATATCATCAGAAGGTCTCGCATCCTACTCAAGAGTGCAAGGCTTTCGATAGATGGTGGCAAGGATACGTCGCTAATCAACAACGCTTTAAACGGGAAAAGCGTAAAATTCGTCGGGAGCAAAGAAATACGACCAAAGAGCTTGAAAGAACTGCCGGCAATTGTCACATGGTTAACACTGCCGGGTCACAAGTGCCTACATTTGGGAGCGACTCTGATGAGGAGCTAGAACTTGCCCCTCTCTTTAAAGAGTCAACTTCGGGAAAAGAAGAGGAGCCAATGGTTTGCGAAAATATCCGGCTGCGGAATCGGACACTGCCTGAAAAGAACCTCGGACCCTCGAATAGAAAAGATAAAGGGAAAGAAAAGGTCTCTGAAGACATCGTCTTAGATGACCAAGTTCTGGAAGAGCTAAACGCCTAAAACCCGCCGAAGAGAAGTAAGGTGGATTACAACGTTCTGGCACATCTGAGGAAATTGCCCTCTCAGCTCAGCGTCCTTGATACCTTGTTACTATCAAAGGAGGCGAGAGACTCTTTGATTAAGGCGCTACAAGATCCGGACCAGTTCCAAGCCTTCTTAGCCGAAGAAAAGATAAAAGACGAATTAGAAGAAGTGCACACAGCCGACGTTGCTTTTGGTGATGAGGACCTTCTCCTCGGGACGTGTGAACACAATCGCCCCCTTTATGTCTCAGGATACTGCCATGACATAAAGATAGGTAAAATCTTGGTCGATAACGGATCGTCTGTCAATTTACTCAATGCACGAGTGTTAAAGGAGATTTGCATGAGTGTCCAACACCTCGCCCGAGACAAAATCAACATCTCCGGATTCGACTCCCAATCATCAAAAACTCTTGGATCTGTGATATTGACGCTACGCTTCGGGTTGCTCGTCACAGACATCAAATTCCATGTTATAGACGCCAAGACGTGCTACAATGCTCTACTCGGCCGACCATGGCTACACGAGTACAATATCATCCCTTCTACACAGCATCAGTGCATGAAGTATTCTAGGGATGGCCTCGAGTACACTGTGGCGGGAGAGTTGAATCCATTTTCCATGAATGAAGTTCGCAAGTATGAAGATGCCAAATACTTCTTACCGAGTTTCGAAGACACGGAAAGGTGTCACAAACCGGAGAACAAAACTAACGCCACCATCCCTGTCTTCGGCAGTGACACCGAGGAGGAGGAGGATATAATTTATTCAGGTCCATCCCGATCCACCAGGCCAGGACCATCCGTTCCTTCGTTGATCTTCGGCAGTGATTCAGAGGATGAAGTTCATGCTGTATTCCCTACTCGGCCTTCAATACGGGTTTCCGCTGATGAAGAGCGAAGTCTGCAGATAACCATGGTGCCGTTTGAACATTACAAAGAACTGGATGCACTCGACGCCAACAGCGTAGAAGAATTGCAGACATTCTATATCCCTCCAGGACGAAAAGGCGAGAAGGCAATCCTATTCTACCGTTCCGAAGAAAACAAGGTGGAAAAAGAAATTTGGCATGGCGCGGATCCAACGCTGGACAGACTCCATCCCATCCGTCTACCCCGATATTATACGGAAGGCTTGAGGAGACTGTTGAAGCGCCAGGGAATACCTTTCGAACAAACCGTTAGAAAGGCCAAATTCTATGACAAGGTCTGGAACGTTCCCGGGACTCAATGCAAACTGCCTAACGGGAGAATAGAAACAAAAGGGCTTGGGTACATCCGGTCAAAGAAACGGGAGCTAGTAAACAGCTGTTATGTTATGTATGACTTCGATGAAGAGGCGGACGCTCAATAGGAGGACGCTAATCCTGAGCCAGCAAAAGTCCCTGATGCAAAACCGCCCAGTCCATCATTTGAAGACCAGATGGGCAAACTTATAAGGAATGCGGGTCAAAAAGCCCGAGATGATCACAATCGTGAAATGGCAATCTATGAGAAAGCCAAGACACAGCGCCTCCTTCAACAGGCGGTGAAGGATGAAAATGCCGCTCCTTGTCAACCTGCTACAAAAAAGGTTCGACGCGAAAGCAAAAACAAGTCGAAAGGCAAGAAAGGCGCTTAACAACCACAAAGCAGAGCTAGGAAGCCACGCATCCGAGAGTCGAGCGTTATTGACCTAGCCCTCATGAAGAAAATGGGTCGAGCATACTCATTTCCTCGGAACAAAACAAGGAAAATACTTAATCTTGCTCTAAAACATCAAATGCTTACACTGCCAGAGTCTAAACACCCTGAGCAAGCAGGCGAAGTCTCCAACCCAAATTATTGCTCTTACCATCGAGTAGTAGGGCATCCGCTTGAAGATTGCTTCACCTTCAAGAATTGGGTCGAAGATCAGTATCAGCTTGGCAAATTCGCGTTTTCTGACAACTGGAGGGTAGCGCCACCACAGAAATACGAGCCCGAGGCCACGAAAGAAAAACCAGCTCCACATTGGGATTGGCAGAAAATTCGTGCCTGTCGTATGATAACAATATTAAAAGAAGAGTCTGAGAACGTGGACAGCCTTCCCTGGTGCTTCGAAAACAGCAATAATGAGGTGATCTCAGAATTTCCCCCAGCCCCGAAAGAACTGGAGGACGGAATACATACCACTGCAGATAACCTCAAGAAAATTGAGTTGGGGACGGTAAACGATCCGCGACCGACATTTGTCAGCGAGCTGCTGTCTGAAGAGAGGGTGGCTGCGTTAAAAGACATCCTTGTGCAGCATAAAGATTGCTTTGCATGGAACTATTTCGAGATGCCGGGACTAGATCCAGAAATTGCTGTACATAGACTAGCAATATCCCCGAACATCAAGCCAGTCAAACAGGCTCCGAGAAGAATGCGACTCGAGCTTGAGATGAGCATAAATACCGAAGTCAAAAAGTTAATCGACTCCGGCTTCATCCAGGAAGTTCAGTACCCTGAATGGATCGCCAACATCGTCCCAGTGATGAAGAAAAATGGGACAGTGCGCGTATGCGTAGACTTCCGGGATCTTAATAAACCTTGCCCGAAGGATGATTTCCCAGTGCCAGTCACTGAACTGATGATAGACAATACATCCACTCATGAGGTTTTCTCCTTCATGGACGGCTCGTCGGGGTATAACCAGATAAAGATGCATCCCGAAGACCAGAAGCACACAGCCTTCAGGACTCCTTTAGGGATATTTTGTTATAAAGTAATGCCCTTCGGTTTGAAGAACGCCGGTGCTACTTATCAGAGGGCCATGACAAAGATCTTTGACGACCTTATACACGAAATCGTCGAATGCTATATCGACGATCTCGTGGTTAAAAGCAAGTCATACGAAGAGCATCTCGAGCATTTGAAGACCGTATTTCAACGCCTTCGGCAATACAATTTGAAGATGAATCCTTTAAAATGTGCGTTCGGGGTTTCCTCGGGCAAATTCCTAGGATTTATCGTTCGACACCGAGGTATTGAAATAGATCCATCAAAGATTAAAGCGATCATGGAAATGCCTCCGCCGAGGACTCTCAAACAGCTGTGGTCTCTCCAAGGGAAACTCGCATACATAATAGCCAACCTTTCAGGAAAGTGCCGTCCTTATAGTCACCTGATGAAGAAGGGAACCCCATTCGTTTGGGATCAAAAATGCCAAGGCGCACTGGACGAGATCAAGCAATACCTGCAGAACCCGCCGGTGTTGGCTGCTCCGGTTAAGGGGAAGCCTCTCATTCTTTATACAACCGCCCTTGAAGGTTCCTTAGGCGCATTATGGGCATAAGAGAACGATCAAGGGAAAGAAAGAGCACTCTCCTACTTAAGTCGAGTTCTGCTGGGGGCAGAAAGCAACTACTCTCCCATTGAAAAACACTGCCTGGCGTTGATCTTCGCAATAACAAAGCTTAGGCACTATGCGTTGGCGCACGAAGTCCGTCTTATTTCAAAAGTGGACCCTCTCAAACATCTAATGTCAAAATCCATATTGACAGGGCGACTCGCTAAATGGGCCCTGCTCTTGATGGAATTTTCGATAACATATCAACCTCTCAGGGCAGTAAAAGGCCAGGCCATCGCCGACTTCCTTGCTGAGCATCCCATACCTGCCGATGCTCCTTTAAATTGCGATTTGCCAGACAGACATGCGTTTGACGCAATCGACAGTGGTGATACCCGTTGGGAGCTTTATTTCGATGGAGCATCTTCCATGAAAAAGCACAAACAAAGTACGCCAATGATCAAATCGGGGGTAGGACTCATCTTTGTGACTCCACAAGGAGGAATAATGCGCTTCGCCTTCTCCTTAACAGAGCCGAGAACGAATAATGAAGCTGAATATGAAGCTTTGATAGCAGGCCTCGAGATCGCCATTGATATGGGAATTGAAAGCCTCCTCATATATGGGGACTCCCAACTGGTCGTCAGTCAAGTGAACGGCGATTACCAAACATGCAAACCGGAATTAGTAAAATATGGTGAAAAAGTGCAGCAACTGCTAACCCAAATTCCCTCCTACACGTTGGAAAGCATACCGCGCGCGGAAAACAGCAAAGCGGACGCACTGGCCAAACTTGCTAAAGAATTGGCTGACGAGAACCTCGATGACGTTAGAATCGTGATACAAAGCCGTCGAGTGCTCGCCCCAGCAGAAATACCTCCAGAGTCATATAAAGAAAAGGGAGCAACTGAGCAGGCGACCCTACAAATAAAAGACCATGAGAAGACCGAAGACTGGAGAGAAGTCTTCATAGATTACTTCAAGTTCCACCGAATGCCTGAAGAAGCGTCCATAAGACATCAGCTCGTGAAACGAGCTCTGTCTTTCGCCTTCGTCAACGATACTCTATACAAGAGGTCATTCGATTCTCTGTGGCTGAGATGCCTAGTACCTGACGAAGTGAGAAGGGTCGTCCAAGAAGTTCACGACGGACTCTGCGGTTCCCATCAAGCAGGCCCTAAGATGAAGTTGAAGATAAAACGGATGGGCTGCTACTGGCCCACGATGATGCGGGATTGCCTGGAATACGCGAGGCAATGTCATTCATGCCAAATTCATGGGGACTTCATCCATCAGCATCCCAATCCATTGCATCCAACAGTGGCTAGTTGGCCATTCGAAATGTGGGGAACTGACATAGTCGGCCCCATCGAACCAGCATCGTCCAAGGGACATCGTTTCATCTTGGCGACGACTGATTACTTCTCCAAATGGGCAGAGGCGGTACCGTTGAGGGAAGTGAAAACGGAGAACATCCTCCATTTCTTCAAAACGCATGTCATATACCGGTTTGGAACCCCGAGAAGGATCATCTCTGATAATGGGCCAGCCTACCGAAGTCATAAAATTAGCCGCTTCGCACAGCAGCACAATATAGACTGGAGATATTCCTCAGTTTATAATCCACGAGCTAACGGTCTAGCTGAGGCCTTCAACAAGACCTTGACGAAGATCATGAAGAAAACAGTGTCACGAAATAAGAGAGATTGGCATGAAAGATTGCAAGAGGCTCTCTGGGCGTATCGAACTACATTTAAAACGGCCACAAACACAACGCCATACGCGTTGGTATTTGGGACGGAAGCAGTACTCCCTCTCGAGATAGAATTACCCTCTCTACGAGTGGCAGTCCACTATGAGCTGACGGATGACGAAAATGCTCACCTCCGGTTTGAGGAGCTTGACGCCCTTGATGAAACTCGGCTCATAGCACAGCAAAATCTGGAAGCCTATAAAGCAAAGATGACGCGCTCATATGAAAGATTGAGCCGGCCGAGGACATTCCACCAAGGCGAACTCGTGCTAGTGGTCAAAAGGCCCATGATCCCCAATCGCGCCAAGCGGGGAAAGTTTGAGCCAAACTATGAAGGACCGTACATCATTGATAAGGTCTACCAGGGTGGGGCCTATCTACTCATGGACATGCACGGTGAAAGGCCTTTCAGGCCGATAAACGGTCGCTTCCTAAAGAAATATTACGCTTAATGAGCCACAGCCTAGGTCAATGATGGATGACGACGACTATGTCCGCTCGCTATCTTCCTAAGCTCAAGCTCCATAAAGAATAGCCAACCTTCTCGACAATGGACCGAAATGTCCTAAAACTAATAGCAGACCGAAACGTCTTTAAACTAATACCGCAGCATCCTTAGGCTGACGAGATATAAAAAAAAACATATAAATAAAATAAAATAAACGGTATGTCCATAAGCAAAAAGGGGCACGGATGAAAACCCGAAAGGGCTCCGTGAGTAAAAACAGCAGGGCTGCCGGCGAGTGTTCGTGAAAACCCGAAAGGGCGCAACCTCGTAAAAAAAAAAAAAGAAAATAAAAAAAACGGTACGTCCATAAGCAAAATGGGCACGGATGAAAACCCGAAAGGGCTCCGTGAGTAAAAACAGCAGGACTACCGGCGAATGTTTGTGAAAACCCGAAAGGGCGCAACTTCGTTAAAGAACCCTTATAGAGTCCTCTCGACCTTGTAAGGAGAAACCACCTGCGTGAGATCCTTACGACTCACAAAGGAGCAACACACTTAGGGATCCCCACGATTCCTAAGGAAAAATACACTTGCGAGATCCTCATGACTCGTAAGGAGAACTCTCTTATGGGACCCTCACGGCTTATAGGATTTGAAAGTCTTAAGTCACAGAGACCTAAACCTGTGCTTAAGCAAACCCCCACAAACTTACAATATTGCCCTACAAGTGGCTCAGTATTGACCCTTGTATACAATCCACGGGCGCGAATAAACATTTCCCTAACTTAGTCCCATCCGAGGCTAGGGATATGTTTGTATGGTGAACAACCCTTGTAAATCCTCTCGATTTATGAGGAGAAAACCCTCCTGTAGGATCCTTATGACTTACAGAGGAACAAAACACTTAGGAACCCTCACGATTCCTAAGGAGAAAATACACCTATGAGATCCTCACGACTTGTAGGGAGAAATAGCTTTGTGAGACCCTTACGGCTCATGAAGTCAAAAGCCTTAGTCGACAGGACCTTAACCCTGGTCGCTAAGCCTCCTTTGTTCCACAACGAAATAGGCAAATGATGATTCGCTCCTGGTAATATCCCAGTTGCAGCGGTGCTGATGCCGAAATCGGTGTCCAATTTCAGGTTTACGGCGAAAAGCCAGTAGGCCGCACATGCATGCTAAATAGCCGAAATGATGGGGCAACTTGCAATAAAAAGCAGCAAGTAAAAATGTATGCATGCTAAATAGCCGAAATGATTGGGCAACTCGTAATAAAAAGCAATGAGTAAAAACAAAATAAAATAAATAGCCGAAATGATTGGGCACCGCGAAAAATAGCCGAAATGATTGGGCAACTCGTAATAAAAAGCAACGAGTAAAAACAAAATAAAATAAATAGCCGAAATGATTGGGCACCGCGAAAAATAGCCGAAATGATCGGGCAGTCGCGACCTTCGCGATATCAAAGCTGAAATGATAGAGCATCGCGGAAATAAAATAAAATAAAAAGAAGAAATGATAAAACTTTGGCCCTACAGTTAAGATCACATCGATCCCTGTATACAATCCAAGGGCGTAAACAAAGAATGGACCATACTTTCCCAGCGGATTCCGTCAGACGACGAACCCCAAACCTCACCGGTTCATTTCAACCGAAGAAGCCAATGACTTCAGCAAAATTCCTCGACTCACGGATACAAACACTCCTTGACGAGAGCCTTCTGATCCGCGTCGACCCGCAGAGCCACCAGTGCCTCCGTAGGAATCCTCGACTCGTTTCAAACCCCAAGGAAACAAATAATCCTTGGCGCTTGGGAAACAAATAATCCCTGGCAAAATTCCTCGACTCACGGATACAAACACTCCTTGACGAGAGCCTTCTGATCCGCGTCGACCCGCCGAGCCACCAGAGCCCCCGTGGGAACCCTCAACTCGTTTCAAACCCCAAGGAAACAAATAATCCTTGGCGCTTGGGAAACAAATAATCCCAGCAAACTCCTCGACTCACGGATACAAACACTCCTTGACGAGAGCCTTCTGATCCGCGTCGACCCGCAGAGCCACCAGTGCCTCCGTAGGAATCCTCGACTCGTTTCAAACCCCAAGGAAACAAATAATCCTTGGCGCTTGGGAAACAAATAATCCCAGCAAACTCCTCGACTCACGGATACAAACACTCCTTGACGAGAGCTTCCTGATCTGCGTCGACCCGCAGAGCCACCAGAGCCCCCGTGGGAACCCTCGACTCGTTTCAAACCCCAAGGAAACAAATAATCCTTGGCGCTTGGGAAACAAATAATCCCAGCAAATTCCTCGACTCACGAATACAAACACTCCTTGACGAGAGCCTTCTGATCCGCGTCGACCCGCAGAGCCACCAGTGCCTCCGCAGGAACCCTCGACTCGTTCAAACCCCAAGGAAACAAATAATCCTTGGCGCTTGGGAAACAAATAATCCCAGCAAACTCCTCGACTCACGGATACAAACACTCCGTGATGAGAGCTTCTTAACTCATGTCAACTGTTCCGCTACAACCGCAGACAGATCCCCGATTCGTCTCAATTTGTAAGAAGAAGTCTCAGACAGCAAGGAAAGCTTGCTTTTTGAGCAATGGGGCCCTGCAAGTCAATCCAAACTGGTCTCTTGCATACTATTCACGGGTCTCACTCTCCGAAGTCGAATTTCGACGAAGAGGGAAATAACCACTTACGAATCCTCTCGACTCGTAAGAGGGAAAATTCTCTTATAAGATCCTTACGACTTATAAGAGAAAACCACACTTAGGAATCCTCACAATTCCTAAGGAGAAAATCCACCTGCGAGATCCTCTCGATCCGTAGGGAGAAAAGTCTCTATGAGACCCTCACGGCTTATAGAGTTGAAAAGCCTTAGGCAGCAGATCTGAACCTGCGGCCTAAGCCATCGTTATTTCTTAAGAAGGTCGGGATACTCGTCCTAATCATGGTTACTAAGGTGGCATAATGATAATAAAAGAAAGAAAAGACGGAGAAATGACACAAGACATTACAAAATGTGCATCTTTTATTCATAAATATTGATCGAGTACAGGATACATTGTGCTAAAGAATAAAAAAATATATACATGTACTTTACAAAGACAAATGATACAAAGAGAATTATTGGAAAGGAAGCGTCTGGCATAGATGTAGCAATCGCTCGCATATGTCCTTCCATGCTTTCTCTTGGTCAGCTACCACCGCCAGCTCTGCCTCCACTTGGGCTCGTTGCTGCAGGACCGACGCAAGCTGCTCCCTGATGACCTGATAGGCAGCTTCCCGACTTGGGATATTGCGCTCAGCTACGTCAAGCTTCCGCTTCAAGTTTAGCCCGTGGGAGATGCGCTCCAAGAGACCCTCAAAGATAGTCTTCACTTGGGCAGCATTTGCCTCAACCTCAGCGCGCAGATGTGCCGTTTTGTTCGAGGTCTTCTGGCATTCCCTTAGTCTTAAAGCTGCTTCTTGCTCCAAGTGGCGGGAGTGCGAAGTGCTTTGCTCGAGCCAAGCTGTACGTTGGGTGCTCAGGGCTAAAACTTCGGAAG
This sequence comes from Agapanthus africanus, assembly GCA_030015575.1. NCBI lineage: Eukaryota > Viridiplantae > Streptophyta > Magnoliopsida > Asparagales > Amaryllidaceae > Agapanthus > Agapanthus africanus. The sequence continues at coordinate 728,180,920 of CM057339.1, forward strand.
AAGGGCGCGTCGACTCCAGCCGGTATAGACAGGCCTCGATCTCCCTGCAGTGATTAACCCAAGATCCGACGACGCCTTCGTTATGAAAATTTACGAGCGCCGCCAACATTGGATTAACCTCCACAGCGAAATCTATGGCAGAAGGGAGGGCGTCCATGTTGAGCTCTTCGATGTACCCACTCAGCATGCCCAAACTCATCATAGCACCCTTCGAAGACGGGCGTTTCAAGAAAGGGCCTGCCGGTGGAAGGACGCGAGACTCAAAAGAGACCGGAGCCGGAACAATAGCTGCAAAACAAAATATGGTTAAACAATGGTTCAAGAGATGTTTAAGGGTTACCAAAAAAGGAATTTGCTATACCAGCAGCAACAGACGGCAAAGCTGGGAGGGCCGGTAGCGCGGCAGGTCTTGCATCCCCTCCTTCGATTTGTGGCACTGCGATAAAGAAAGGGAAAAATCAGAAATCATTCAATTACTAGAAAAAAGGGTATGAACAAAGATATTGTAGTGAACGTACACTCACCAGCGCCACTGGAGGGAGAAGCAAGTTCGGATGGGAAGGAGAAGTGTGGGAGCAACACTTGATATAGATGATCAAAGAGCACTCCTGAAAAGATGCGATGGTATGGCGTTAGTCCATGAACTACACGTTTAAAACATTAGCTTGTGAGTTGCAAATCCATACCTTCCAACATCCGCGATGGCACGAGGGAAGACAGGGAAGTGACCACCGCCAAAGCAGTAGTTGACGGTGCTCCCTCAAGCAATGGAGCGTCGGCACTGGCCGCACCTGCAAAGACAAGCTTGTTAGAAGAGATCACAAGATATATAAAAAAGGGGGGAAACGATAGTAACCCGGAACTTACCCGACGAACTGCCAGCCGAGACTGAGGCAATTCCTTCATCCATTGACATCAGGCCACCACCCGTAGCCTCGTCACCCGATTCGATGGGAACCGTTGTTGTGCTCGCAAGCCCTGGAGACGGCAAGGAACCATACGCGGGGAGGGCTATGATTGGAGTATTGCCAGATTCCAGAGAAGGAGCGGCTGGCTCGTCCTCAGGAATCGTGGACACCTCACCCGCTACTCCTTCGGGTCCTGCGGTCACGGTAGCCTCATCCACCGTCACCGCGAGGTCTCCAGCCGCGAGCGCTTCGCCCTCTATCGCCTTCGCCTCGGTTAAGACAATCATCTTATCTACCCCCACGTCAGGAGCGGTATCAATGACCCTCTCGGTGGCGGATTCCTCGACCTCTGTTTCAGGTCCCGTGGCCCTGACGACAGTGCTCATTGTCGGCTCGGGTTTGGCAAGTGCCGTTTCCTCCATTCCCCTGTGTTCGACGGTCTCCGCCTCCCCCTCAGTCGGACTTGGCCCTGCAAGATGAAACGCATATGAGCCAATGGCTTTATAATTCTTACAACAAAGTTCTGAAAGAAATGTTACCTGAAGAGGACTTATCGTTTGCATCCCGAGCCGTGCGCGCCACCTGCCTATGAGCAGTAGACAGGGCGGCAGGGGCCTCTTCAGAAGGAGTGTCGGCACGAGGAATAGTGCTAGGGCCCGCTCCCGCAGCCAAAGCAGCTCTGCGCGCCTTTGCTGCACGTCTCAACCGCTTCCGCTCCTCCCGAGCCGTTGAGACGGATGCCACTAGAGCTTCCCTAATTGAGGTGTCCTCGTCCGTGAATAGGGAGGCCTCTAGGTTTTTCAGGGCATCCCTCGTCGTTTTGTCAAGCTGAGGCTCTTGCGGCAACTTCGACGAAGCTGGGACTTCGGTAACAGGCTCAGGAAGGATCCCCGCGTCAACTGATATAACCTCTGCAAGGAAACAAAAGAAGGTTAGGTTGACCATCAGAGAAGATGACAAACTTTCCTTATGAAAGGGAAAAGGGTGGGACATACCAATGCCTGCTGGGACACGCTTCTTCTCCTCCTCCTGGAAGGTCTTCAAAGATGCAGCAATGGCCTCTTCAGTAGAAATGCCTGTTGAGAATGAAGCAAATATTAGCTAAAGATAATAATAAAAATGCAGTAAAATGACAAATAAGGCATCTGATGATTACCGGACTCAGCGAGTTTGCTTAACATCGCTTCAAGCCTCGCCGATCGCTCTGAAGCTGCAATGGCGGCAGCTAAATTGGTGTCCTCAGGGTCCACCACAAAGCCCTCATTGCTGCCATAGTCACATATGGCCTCGGCAGGAGAAGCCGCAGGCTTTGAGCTGAGGATCGCATCGAGGGAAAGGGCGGACTTCTTCTTTTTCTGCTGTCCACCAGCTTTAGATCCACCCGGAGCGGATTTGCGCTTGGCAGCCACTTTAGGGCGGCGAGTCCCGATCTCTGCCCCTCCGCCAGATCCTGGTGATACCACATTAACCGTCTTCGTGGGAGCACGGGGCGCCGGCGGTGCATCCACCGTAGTGGGCAATGGCAATCCACGCGGGGGACTCAACATGCGCGGTCGGTCAACTCTGGCATCTTTTATCGGGGGGATGACCTGGATCCTTGGCTGCAAGGGAGCCTTGCGATCACCGCCAGGAGGCGCAGCCCTACGGTCGACCAGCAGGCATTTCTCCATTAAGATGATTGGGCCCATAGCATGCGCATATCAGGCTACATATGGATGGATTATTTTAGGGACACAGCTAGGCTCACTGATGAAAAAATAGGAGCCTGTATTGAGCCGGATGAAATGATGCATCACATTCCTTACCCCCTCTGGGCCGACTGCGGGTGTTTCCAGAAAGGCTTCCAACGGGATCCCTTGATTGTAGCTCGATTGTCGGGCAAATCGATGCGGGTTATACCTCATAAAGAGAGCCGTCTCATTCTGCCTAAATACTAGGTAGCCCGGCCGAATGGAGTAAAGATGGAGGATTTCCCGAGCCTTCAGTACAGAAGCCCCACCTTTAAAGTCATCACGCAGCGACACTACTGACTTAGCGGTCTCGGAGCCTATGGTGATGACCTTATCCACAAAAGAGGTCTTCGCTCCGACTAGATGTGAACGCAGGAGCAGTCCCCTAGACTCCCGCGGAGGTACAACCACAATTGAAGCCCCGACCAACCGCATGACTCTCGGGAGTCTGTATTTCTCGAAGAGCGGAGGAGTCTTGTGGGAACCAAACACTCCTCGCACGTGCATCTCCATCCAAGAAATAAAATAGTGCATCGGGAAGTTGGCAGGCTGTACCCCAGGCTCACTAGCGTCCGCCGCTACGCTAAGTCCATTGTAAAGGTAAGCCAATCCGGCGATCCCTACCGATAACTGCAAACCGGCCACCATTCGATGCGCCGGGTAAAAGACGGAGGACCGCATGAGGCGTGGGTGCATGGGAAGCGCGAAGCTGCATAGCCATAGACCCAAGAACCCTATGAAAAAAGTCTCCTCGTCCATGCCAGGAACGGCGATCTCTGAGAAAGGGACACTAGCAGTGCCGGGGAGATAAAAATCCCGCTGCTCATTTTCCGATAAAGGTCGGCGGTCCAAGCCGAAACCAAAGGGGTCAGCAAGCTGAGCAAACTTCTCGCCCTGCTCTGATAGGAACGCTGGGCGGATAAAACGAGCGATGAAATCCGCGAAACTGACGCCCCGGTCGCCCGATTCCAAATGGAGTTCCTCATAAATCTCCAACACCTTCACCAAGCCCGGGTGCTGATGCTGAATGTCATTTTCCAGAGTTAAGTCAAATACAACCTGCTTGGTGGCAAAGACGTACTCATCAGGAGGAAGCAGCTCTTCGTAGTGCTCCCCCCTCACTGGTAGACCTGAAATCTCAACAAATTCTTCCAAAGAGATGGAGACTTCCCTATCCGCTGTCAAGAAGGTGTGGGTGGGGATATTCCATTGTTCAATGAAGGCCTTTATCCACCACGTTGGAGGAGAGGGATACTCGAAAAGCGAAACGTAGACGGCCGAATATAAACCAATCTTCGTTAGATGAGTCCTTTTCGTCGATAAGATGTACCGGGCCCATTGCAAGTATCTGGCAAGCGGTCGCGGGATCAGTCCAATATTATAAGCCTGTCCCCAAGGGCGTGCTTCACCCTGACAGATTCGCCTCCCCAAAATATCTATAGCTGGCGGCGGCTGCACCGGAATGGCGCCAATGGCAGGCTGGAGGAGATCGTCAGAATTCCAATTTTTAACCTCCACGGCATACTCCACCGGGGGCTTGTCCGCATAAGGGATCGTAACTATGGGCTCAGAGGGCGAAGCGGAGCTGAAGCTGCGGCGGCCTTGGATGATTTGGCTGTACCACCTTCCCCACAGGTGAAGTCTCTTGCACTCAGGATCGTGATCTCTAATCAAGGCGAACACCACCCGGTCCACTGGTGCATGTGGGAACCCTCCTTCTGAGCGAACAAAAGGGAAAGACAAATCTTCAGACATGTTTCCTGTAGAAAAAAAAACAACATAACCATTAGTTTTCCAATGCTTCACATTTCAAAGGCCTACATCACACTACAATGCAGTGGTTAGGGGACCAAAGGGGGACCCACAAAATCAAGATGACGGCACATCATTTGATAAGATAGTCCCATCATTGGATGGGACTGTCAGTCAATAAAAAAAAAGACCCCCAAGAGAATATCCTCATTGGGGGAAATCCCTAGAGACAAGGAGAAAATCTCCTCTTTTTAGAGCAAAGCTCTGTCACAGAGTGACATTTGTCAAACTCTGGTCTCAAAGGAATAAAACTTCTTAAAAAGAGCCTAGCTCTGTAGTAGTAATAAAAAATTATAACTCCTAAGAATTAAATTTTTTTTTGGGATCTTAAAGATCCATGAAAACTTTTAGAAGTTCTCTATTTGATCCATGAGCAAGGCTCTGTTCATGGGTTAAAACCCAGGAACAAGATCTCTGTAGAATTTTGAGAGCAAGGCTCTGTTGAAGAAACCCCAAAGGGGTTTTCTTTAGATCAAAGATCTATGAGAGCAAGGCTCTGTTGAAGAAACCCCAAAGGGGTTTTTCTTTAGATCAAAGATCTACAAGAGCAAGACTCTGTTAATTAAAATTAATTTAAATTAATTCTTACCTAGAGTGATTCTAAGTTTTGAACTTCAAAGTTCTTGGGAAGAAGCAAGAGCAAGGCTCTAAGAGTTTTTAAGCAAGAGCAAGGCTCTGAATCAAAGTTTTTGGAACGGTAAAAATTTTTAAGGACCAAGGGTCCCATTTATAGACGCCTGCGTCTCTTCACCTGACCTCTATGATCCAATGGTCAAGATCTTGCCATCGCTGCACTCACGTGCGCGCCACGTGAGTGCAACGGTAGGGGGCATTTGTTCCCCCAATCAGAGCAAGGCTCTGTTTGAATTTTGAAAATTCAAATTTTGAAGCAACGCTTCGGTTCCCGTGCGCTGCGCGCAATGCGCCACGTGTCAGAAGTTGACACGGCAGCACAACGCCCAAGGCGATACGTCCGATCAGAGCAAGGCTCTTTAAAAACATAAGTAACACTTAACTGCGCAAGCGCACGACACGTGTCTGCGCAGTTGCGCAAGCACAACTGCGCAAGCGCACGGCTGCGCGACACGTGTCTGCGCAGGTGCGCAAGCGCAGGTGCGCAAGCGCTTCACTGCGTGACACGTGTCTGCGCAGTTGCGCAATCGCTGTTGCGCAAGCGCCTTACTGCGCGACACGTGTCACGCGCTGGTGAGTTGCGCAACAACAGAATGAAGATTTAAGGAAATCTTTTCTGTTCTTGTTAAAACAAGAAGATTTCTTCTGTAAAACAGGGGCTTTTGGATCAAAGATCCAACGGTGGGGAAAATTCCCCGAATCACTCAGAAAAGATCTTTTTAACAAATTTAACTGATCTTTGAGCACTATAAAAGAACCCCAGACCCCATTTCAAAGGGATACAGACAATTGGATATAGTGAATTGGATAAAAAAAGGGAGAACTCTGGAGAATTTCTGAGAACACAAAAAAGAAGGTAAAAACCTTTGAGATAAGAGAAAATTCTCTTAAAGAATAGATTATTGATCTAGAAAACAAGATCAGTGATCTTCAATAGATAAACAAATAAATAAAAATAATAAAAATAGTGCCTTGCACTTGCTATGAACCTCTGGTTCTTTGAAACAGAAAGAAAGAAAAGATTTCTTTCTTTTCTTTTCTTTGATCTAAATTTAGATCAAGAAATTAAAAAGTGCTCTGCACTTTTTTTCCTGAATCTAAAAGATTCTTGGTGCTTTGCACAAATGCAATGCATTATTTGAAGGGCTAGGCCCAAATCAAAAAGACCTAGCAGGTCAAAAAAGATTGCAAAGCAATAAAAGGGCTGGGCCCCAAATAAAATTGATGCTCTGCATCCCTATTGGGCAAAGCCCAAATAAAAGCAAAAGAAATGCAAAAGCAGTGGACTTAGCCCAATCGTGGCCATAAGTCCTTAATTAAATTGATTGAGCAAAATGGCTCTCCTAAATCGATTTACGTCCGGTTCGAGGGTACATCTCTGAACTCCTTTGACATCCATCGTTGTAATTCCTCAACGACGTCAAAGAGGCGACGGGTCCCAACGACCACACACCCATATGGACTGCGGGGTCCTTAAACTCGTGGACCGAAACGTCCTTAAACTAATATCGGACCGAAACGTCCTTAAACTAATATCGGACCGAAACGTCCCCAAACTAATATCGGACCGAAACGTCCTTAAACTAATATCGGACCGAAACGTCCCTAAACTAATATCGGACCGAAATGTCCTTAAACTAATGATGGACCGAAACGTCCCCAAACTAATATCGGACCACCACGTCCCTAAACTGGCGATGGACTACCACGTCCCTAAACTGGAATACGGACCGCCACGTCCCCAAAACTGGAATGTGGACCGAAACGTCCCTAAACTAATATCGGACCACTACGTCCCTAAACTGAAACAATGGAGCATCCAAATGCTCTTTTGCCGGATCTAAACGGTCCCGTTTAAGTTGATCTTAGCCCCAAACACGGCTAACGTATCCTTAAACATTCAAATGGATTATAAAACTTCCAATCAACTCTGGTTCGAGGGTACATCTCCGAGCTCCTCTGATACATGTCGTTGTAATCCTTCAACGACGTCAGAGAGGTGACGAGCCCTGATGGCCATACATTAAATTAATCACTACGTTAAGTTGATCTTAGTCTCAAACAGGACTAACGTATCCTTAATGAACGTTTAAGTTGATCTTAGCCGCAACGCGACTAATGCATCCTTAAACTAAAAACACCAAACCCAAATCTAAGTAAATACGGATTTGGACTAATCCACGTCCTACGGGCGACGGCATTACTCAGTCTCCGTATACAATCCACGGGCAACCACAAATAAAACAAACACACACGAGACGAAGTGAAATTCTGGAGAAAGAGAAAGTTGTTACCGCGACGCGGTAGCGTAATTAACTGCAGGGGCTTGCGCCTGCAGGGAAGAGCGTCCCCACAATCAAAAACCCCTCACCCTGAGGGTTAATCTGACGAAGTCTGCTACATCGGCCGCATCCGTCTAAACCTCCGATACACGGTGCCATAAATCAACCTGGCATCCTCGGAGAGATAGACGGATAAAACCAAATAGCATCTGCCCCGAACCTCAGGCGCGGACGCGAAGTCCGGGCCGCCGTTCGGAGGGGAACAAGGGCCTGCCGCTTGAACACGGATGAGTGCATCCACCATCGCTGTGAGTCTGTCGATCCAAGCGGATAAGGCGTTGATGACTTTAGTGTTAGTTGATGTTGCACACCCTCACAACACTTGTGAGGAGGCGGAAATGGCAAACGAAAAATTTCTTGCATGCAACACCCATATAAAAACTAGATCTTGTGCTTAAACCTTAACTAGCAAACCCTATCTAGAGTTCTTAACTACTATGAAAGGGCTATACCTAATGAACCGTTCCTTCGGGTCTTCTTTTGGATGCAACTCCTAGGCTCTTTGGATGCTTGAAAAGAACTCGGTCTCCGGTCACCTCTAGTTCGAAGATGATCCACCCAAGAGCTATAGAATAAGCTTCAAACTCTTCACAAGAGTTAACTAAGAAATTAAGTGTGCTAGAAATGATTACTTAGATGATGTAGAGATTAAGTGGAGGATTAAAGTGGTCCCTAAGCTTTTGATACACAATTCATATGAAGGGTAAAGCTTGGAGGAGGAAGAAGGAGATAATAAGGAGAGAGAATGTGAGAGTGATGAATGAATAAAATCAAGGATGGAAAGATGATGTGGCTCAATGAAAATAATTGAAGCATGCAATATTTTTCTCAAAAATAATGCACCATGCTTCAATAGTAATCCCAAATGAATAAAAAATGATATAAGCCATTCCTTCATCCATGCTTTGACTCTCTCCAAATTCCACCTCATAATTTCCATTTTCATAAAACGAAAACTATTTATGAGGTGTCCCCTTCTAGAAGGTATTCTTGTACAATTACAAGAATACCCCTCACCGTATACCGTATAAGTATACCCGTATCTGAATTCCGAAAAATACGAATACAAATAATCCAATAATATAATACCGGTATCCGGCTTAAACCAAAGCCTACCGGTATTATCCTTCCGATCATTATTCCAGTAACCATTACACGGACATGATCGAAACCCTGCCGTAACAGCTTACGGCTTCTGCATCTTTTTTCTGAACCAGGGAACCCTCTGTGTGGGACTCTAAATACTCGACAGTATGCTGGCAGTGAGTTTAACCACAAGCACGTCAGCGGCACTAGCTGTGCGTAACGGCTACCCAGGTACGTGACGAAAAGGTGGCCGACGAGCGAACCATCCCAACCCTAACGAGACTGTAAGCAACACTTACCGTACAGTCCGGTCTCTTCTTCTGATACATCGCATATGAAGTCTAGGGTGGTAAATATCAGACCCCATAAACTTTATAAGTCATGCTGATTTATGGTGCATAACGGTTCGAGAAACTACTGATAACTCTTATCAGTAAATCTCGACAACCCTGGCTAGAGATTTGCTGTTATGGCCAATCAAGCATAGCGCGACATCAACTCCCTATACCGGGAGAGACGAAACCCCTCCTATCGCTCACTGCCTCCATGTAATTCGGGACTGTACCCAAAATCCACCTGTTTGCATGACTCAGTAGAGCCGTGGTAGGAAGGAAATCAAAGCACAGTGGGAATCACACAAGACACTATGACGATCTCGGATCTACAAACTAACCTGTACAGGTGTCACCAGAGAACTGTTATATGAAAATAGGTATATATACCATCTAGGAGTTCTCGGTGAGTCCTGTTCGGTGTACCTATTCTCCAATGAGCACCTGTGTACAATCTTTGATGTCAAACACCAATGGTTATGGGATCAACCATCGCCCCCAGGGTTAAGAAACATACACACTAGTCTACTCTGGTAATATCGATGCCCTGTCTCGATATACCCTCGACTAGGAACTATTAAAGGATATGCTTATAGACTGTCCAGGCCTCACTTGTATGATCTACATCATAATCCCGACAGTCAAGCATAATCCTAAGGGCTTCATCAACATGCATACAAAGATATGAAATACAACACATCACACGTTAAGACGAAGATAAACCAGATAGCATACTATCATTTCGAGCAAAGATTATTTTTGTACATATACATGACTAGCATTCTATACAATACAGGCCTCTAGGGTATACATATCTAACAATCTCCCACTTGCACTAAGGCCTGTAGTTGGTGCAATAAGTACCTACTGTCTACACTAGAACTAGTTGCCGGCGTATCGCATGCCAAACAGCTCGAACAATTTCTCAAACTGGACTTGAGGGATGGCCTTGGTGAATGGATCTGCTGTGTTGTCTTTCGTGTCTACTCTCCGTACCTCGATGTCCTGGCGATCCACTATCTCCCTGATGAGGTGATACCGCCTTAAGATATGTCTGGATTTCTGATGGGACCGCGGTTCCTTTGCCAAAGCCGTGGCTCCTTTTTTATCGCAATACAGAGGTATTGGATTAGCAATGGATGGAACCACCTGAAGTTCAGAAATGAACTTCCTCATCCAGACTGCCTCTTTTGTGGCATCATTAGCAGCAATATACTCAGCTTCCATCATGGAGTCAGCGACGATATCTTGCTTAGAACTCTTCCAACATACCTCCCCTCCATTTAGGATAAATACAAACCCTGAGATGGACTTACTATCATCCTTGTCGCTCTGGAAGCTGGAGTCGGTAAAGGCCTCCATTTGGAGATCTCCGTTACCATACACCAAGAACATTTCTTTAGTTCTTCTCAAGTACTTCAGAATGTTCTTCACAGCAGTCCAGTGTTTCTCCCATGGATTGGATTGATACCCGCTTACTGTACTCAGTGCAACCGCCGAAGCGTAGGGTATAATGCTCATGCGAGCACTCTCCTCATCAGTCTTTGAAGACATCTCTTTGGAGAGGGTGATCCCGTGACAAGAGGGTAAATGAATCTTTCATACTAAATCTCTTTAGTATGGTGTCAATGTATCTTGATTGGGACAATCCCAACAATTTCTTAGATCTATCTCTATAGATCTTAATTTCTAGAATGTACGAGGCATCACCCAAGTCTTTCATGAAGAACTTCTGCGATAAGAATAGTTTGACCGATTATAACATAGGAACATCATTTCCTATCAAGAGAATGTCATCCACGTACAATATGAGGAATGAAACAGTACTCTCTACAATCCTTTTATAAATACATGGTTCATCTATATTTTTGATAAAACCAAACTCTTTGATTATATCATCAAAGCAGATGTTCCAACTCCGTGATGTCTGCTTTAATCCATAGATGGATTTAAGCAACCTGCATGCTTTTCCGCTGCTCCCACTATCAATGAAGCCTTCTGGCTGATCCATAAAAACTCATTCTTCTAAATCACCATTTAGAAATGCCGTTTTAACATACATCTGCCAAATTTCATAATCATAGTGAGCAGCTATAGCAAGCAGGATTCGAATGGATTTGAGCATCGCGACCGGTGAAAAGGTTTCAACATAGTCCAAACCTGGTCTTTGACGAAATCCTTTTGCAACCAGTCTAGCTTTAAATGTCTCCACCTGACCATCCACATCGATCTTTCTCTTAAAGATCCACTTGCACCCTATAGGTTTTACTCCAGAAGGTGCAACCTCCAATGTCCATACTTTGTTGGTGTGCATGGATTCTATTTCGGATCTCATGGCATCCAGCCACTTCACCGAGTCACCACTCGTAATAGCTTGCTGAAAACTAGTAGGGTCATCATCATCCATGATGCAATCTTCTCTATCACCATCAATTAGAAAACCGTAGTATCTATCAGGTGGGCGAGAAGTCCTACTAGATCTACGGAGTGGCTGAGGTTCTTCAGGTTCAATTGAAATCTCAGGTTCAACCAAATCATCGGTAATTGTTTGTGGATCTGGAATTTCTTCCAGTTCTACCGCATTGCCAACAGTATCATTTGTAAAAAAATTATTTTCTAAAAATGTGGCATACTGAGAAACAAACACCCTTTGTTCCTCCTTGTGGTAGAAAAGATATCCATACGAGTGTTTTGGGTATCTCACAAATTTACACCAAACTGATCGTGTCTCGGGTTTGTCCGTATTCTGCTTTTTCACATAAGCTGGACAACCCCATATTCTAACTCGTTTAAGAGATGGTCTCTTCCCATACCATAGCTCATATGGAGTGGTAGACACGGTTTTGGTCGGAACCTTATTCAATAGATATATCGCAGTCTCCAATGCGTGCCCCCATAATGAAAGCGGTAACTCAATATCACTCATCATTGATCGTACCATATCTAATAGGGTACGATTCCTCCGTTCTGACACATCGTTGTGCTGTGGTGTGTACGGAGGAGTGAGCTGAGAGAGAATCCCATTCTCTTTTAGGAAATCTGGAAACTCTGAGCTTTGATACTCAAGCCTGTTTGTTTTTCTACTTCAGATTTATACTCCTTGAACTTTTCGAAGGCTTCAGACTTATGTTTCAACAAGAACACGTGTCCAAATCTCGAGAAATCATCAGTAAAAGTTATGAAGTACGAAAAACCACCTCTCGCATGTGTAGACATTGGTCCACATATATCACTATGTATGAGGCCTAAGAGTTCAGTAGCCCTCTCTCCGTGTCCAGTAAACGGAGTTTTGGTCATTTTACCTTTGATACAAGACTGACAAGTCGCATAAGATTTATATTCAAACGGGTTTAAATATCCATCTTTATGTAGCTTGGTTAGTCTTGTTTCATTAATATGACCAAGTCTACAATGCCAAATGAAAGCTTCATTTATGTCTGAAAACTTCCTTTTGTTTGTGTGTTGTATATTGAAAACTGTATGTTGATTTAGGACGTATATCCCGTTATTTAATGTACCAGACCCAATCAACTCTTGATTAAGGTTAATGTTCATAACATTAGATTGTAACACAAAATTATATCCTTCATTGTCCAACAACGATATTGATATAATATTACATAGCATTGAAGGTACAAAATAACATGGGTTCAAAATCAATATACAACCCAATGTCAAACCAAGATGATACTCTCCCACCGCTACAACATGTACAGAGGACACATTCCCAACTCGAAGAGTATGATCACCTTTCTTCAAAAACCTGCTATTTCTCAGCCCCTGCACAGAATTGCAGATGTGAGATCCTGACCCGGTATCTAATACCTAGGAAGCATAGTTAATTGAAAAATAGTTTTCTGTTACAAACACACCTGAAGTGGAAGCATCACCATGCTTCTTCTTCTTGAGGTCGGCAAGGTGCAGTTTCTCTTCCCAGTGCCCGGTCTTGTGGCAGTGGAAGCATTCCCTTCTTCCTGATGCAGCAGCCCCTATCCTGTCTTTTCTCGGGGCTTTTTTCACTCCTCCTCTCGGCTTGATGGGATATTTCTTCTTCTTTCCCTTGACCTTAGCTTTCGGGATGGAAGAGGAAGATGGCCCAGCAATTAGAGCGGGAGTTTTCTCTACCTTTAGCGTGCTCTCTGCACTCCTTAACATATTGAGGAGTTCAGGAAGTGACTTCTCCATTTTGTGCATGTTGAATTTTACAATGCACTGAGCAAAGGCAGGGGGAAGGGACTGTAGAATAATATCAACATAGTGTTCGTTCTCCATGGTCCAACCCAGGTCCTCTAGTTCTTCGATAAGTCCTATCATCTTCAATACATGGTCACCTACAGACGTGCCAGCAGCCATCCGCATCTGAAACAACTTTCGAGATGCCTCCTATCGGAGAGTGTGAGATTGCTCTCCATACAAATCCTTTGTATGGAGAAAGATGGATTGTACATCCATCTTCTCATGCTGCTTCTGATGTTCATTGTTCATAGAAGCAAGCGCGAGGCATTTGGCTGTTGCACAGTCTATATCCCTGTTTACCGCCGAAAGACGCGACCAGGACTGTAACATTTCAAAAAAATAAAATATTATTTTTGGGAATTTTCATAATTTAATATTAATTTTTAATGAATATTTTAATAGTCGGTATAATTAAATACCGATAAATGGTGAAAATTCCGGAGAAAATTATGGAAATTCTAAATTTGGGCATTTTGAGGAAATTTTACAGTTTTTATGATGGATTATATGGTATTTTAATGTAATCGTGATTGAAAATCGCTAAGTTGTATTTTTGGCTTTTTGTCCAAAATGTGCACATGACACTTCTACACTTGTTACACTTGTTCTTGTTTTGGGCCCATGATGAGCCTAGGGTGAACCATGCTTGGAAGTCCTTAGTGACTTGAACCTTTTGATTAGGTTAATTAGGGTTAATTAAGGGTTTTAGGTTATTAAGGATGATTAGGATGGGAGTTGACCTTGTGTAGGGGAGAGAGAGAGAGAGAGAGAGGTGGCTAGAGTGTGCATGGTCCCTCTCAACCTCCATTATCCCTTGTGCCTTTCATACTACCTCTCCCTCTCACACATTACACCATACCCCCCATTATACATCAACAAACCATCAGCACACCTACAACAGCCCCCAAATGCTTCAACTTCAGCCACCAAACTGCTGCAACAGCAGCCCATTACATCAGCATCAGCAACATCATCATTTTCTGCAACAGCAGCTGATACATCAGCCCCATTTTTTATCACTTCAGCTGCTAAGACAAGCTTTAACCCAACATCAACACATTAGCCACCACCCTAGCACCATAGCCCCATACCTATGCACCCCTATTAACATTTCAGCCCCCAATATCACAACATCAGCCCAACATCAGCATACTTCAGCCCTCCATCAACACCTTTCAGCCACATCAGCTGCAACAGCAGCTGATGTAACAGCTTCAGCCCCCCCTTTTCATCACTTCAGCCCCTTTACCACCACATTAGCCCCCATATCAACTCATCCTTATGCTGGAACCATACATCAGCAGCAGCCCTTCAACACAAAATCAGTTTCAGCCAGGGAAAACATCAGCTTAGCACAGTTTTAGCCACATTTTCTATCAGCCACAGCAGCAGCAACCTTATTCCAACCAACACCCCACAACACCATCATCAAACCACAACTACTACACTTCATTCACCACCAATAAACAACCTCAGCCCCTGCACAGCTGCTGCAACAGAAAAAAGGAAAAACAAAGAAGATTGCAAGCAGCAGATGCAGCATCAGCAACAACAACTACACAGGAGATCAGCCTCAGGCAGGAACTTCAGCAACAACCACCCCTCCTCCTTCCATCATCTTCCCTTCGCCTTTGTTCTAGGATCTCTTGAGGTATAATCTCACAACCCAATTCCTATCTTGCAAGTTTTAGTGTTTAGCTGAAAAGTTACTGTTATATCCATAATCTAGTGCTAGTTTAGGGATTTTGAGTGAGATTTGGCCAAGAGATGGTCTGGAATGTTAGTATAGTCTTATTAGGAGGGTGTGAGACCAAATTAACCCAGATCTCTAGTTAGTTACCAGAGTTGTTCGACTTGGTGTGAATTAGCGTTTTCGTCGATTTTGTGACCTTTCTGAGATCTGCTTTCACTCGGGACCTCCTAGGGAAAAATTGACTTGGAAATGAGCTGTGCAGGCACCCTGGAACCACTACCCAAAGCCCTAGCCACCATCTCAAAGTCCCGGCCGCAAATTTAATCCCCCTGGCCGCAATTTGCGGCCAGAGAAGGGTAAAACTGCCTCGTTTTGTGTGCACAGCCCTTTTTCATGTAAAATTGACCCCCGGTGTGTCTAGTTTTGACTGGTTCCTGTTAGGGTAAAATCTGGGTTCATTTTCATGAGTTGGCGTATGATTTACGATGTGTTTTCGTATGGATTTTGGTATTCGATGATTCGTTTCTGTCGGGTGGCGTTTGGACGTCAACGACAGTGGATATTGGCAGTGTTTGCACACGAGGTCACAGGTTTTTACCTATGGGCGTAGCGTGCACCATTTTGGTTTCCGACATGGTTTTCATGAGTTTTAGCGTGTGATATCCTTGTAGGTACCCTACGTGGCGTCGAGGCGTTGGAGATGCAAACGGCGACATCGGCACCGGCACACATAACTAGGTGAGTAGATTTATATCTATGGGGAGAAGTCGGGTGGATGGCGTATAGCACCCCCGCAGTCCGTGGTGATGTATACGGATGCGTATACACACCAACAATTTATTATTGTTGTTGGGATTGATTATTGATGTTTAAGTGGGTATTAGTATATTGGATTGGTGTAAGGTTACGAAACCTTAGGGTAGTGGGTGCACTACACATACATACACACATATACATACCTGCAAACATCCTTATTTCATATATGGTTATGGGATACTATATAGATATGTGGTCACATGGATTTTGGGATTAGGTGCTCACATACGGATTTGAGGGTGATACATGGGATTGATTTGAGTCGATGAGTTTGATCTGAGATTATGATACAGGTGATATCATAAAATTCATAATTAAGATACATCTTGATACTTTAGAGGATTTTGGGAATGATGATGCCATAGGAATTGTGACCTATATATAGTAATGATCGACATGGGATTATGATGCACGATAGGATATGATGTGATGTGATATGACATGATACTTATGATAGGCCGCTTTGGGCAATGGGTACTCTTTGTGATGATATGTGATGATAATACCGATTTATACTAGATTGTCGATCAGTAGTCAGATCTTGATTATGTTGATGATGTTAGCATTGTACTAGACATAGGTCAGTACCCAGATTATGATGATCTTGATAAAGAGAATACTTGACGAATGACATGATAAATGTGATATTGACCCGTACCCAGATTTGGGGATGCCGTACGACGGATTTACGTACGAGCTATATGTTGATGTTTGATCCGCCTACTTGACTTGGGAATAACCGATTATAGGGATATGATATCGGATGTGATATGATCGAGGCGGGATCACCGACTATATACGTGTATATTTATGTATCGACTCAGAGGTTAGGCGGTTTCCCTTACCTACTGTTAGCTTTAGCGCAGCCTTGTAGTGGTGTAGCTATATGACCTTTATGGCATTAGATGCAGTTTAGCGATCATGATGTTCAGTATTTCAGCTCCCGCATATTATTATTGTTGCTCTGCATCGCATACTGTCATGATTTATATTCCATTATTGCTATCATGCTGTTAGGACACCAGCACCATTACCGATGATGCGTATGTTCCACATACACTTATTTTCTGTCGCACACACATCTTCATCGGTAATTGCCATGTCACGAACACTTAGAAAATATTATTTCTTGATTTAGCTTGCTAGCTAGTAGTGACATGATATTAGTATGCTTGCTTTATATGTTAGCTTGACATTGTAGCTATCACTTGTCACTTCATGCATACTGTTATTCATTATATGCTGCATTCATGGATTCTTATGCTTATATTCATGATTTCACATGCTATTGATGATTTGGATTCGGGTTTCCATGAGATTTTCTGGATTTGGAGGAAAACCGCAAAACATATATATAAACTGCTTCTCTTTTTAATAAAAATGCGGTTTTCCCATGATGTATGAGTCGTCCACCATGAGTATTGCTGATGGATTTCGAGACCCGATTCGAGAAGGCGGATGAACCGTTTCGGGTACATGGTGGGCCCGGTGCGGTACCCCGGGGCAAGAAGATCGCAGGAGATGGCGTTGAGCCTGGCAGGGGAGCACGACCGACCGGTGATATTACCCGACACGTCGGATATCCGGAGGATACCGTCGTAGTCATGAGATAGATGGTAGGGGCCGATCTGGACTGACGGCGCCCTGGATATTATGATTGAGACATTGAGATTTGAGATATTGAGGTACAGAGATTGTGATACAGAGATATCGAGATATTGAGATTTATGTTTTGTGCCGATGCTAGGCACTGTTTTATGCTGATTTCATTATGATACCTCATTTTAAAAATACAGAAATCTCATAAATTATGAAAGCAGTTTTCTTCAGTACATGCATTCTGTTTCATGCATTCATACATCATTCATATGATATATATTGCCACTTTATGCACTGGCACAGACACATGGGTTAGATATTTACACTAGCCATGGTTAGAGATTGCTGGTTATATTTGAGGATTATATATATAGTGATCGTATGACCTAGGATTGCGTCATACATGCGATTTCTGTTCGTAGATTTTTTTCTACTCACGAGTTGGCAACTCACCCCCGTTGTGCCCCAGTTTCTTGCAGGTGTTGCCGTACGGATTTCTTTACGGCTTTGCGGGCACGGTTCCTTCGGGTGACTTGCTAGTAGGTGGGTTTATTTGTATCATACCCATCATTATACTTTGTATATTGTATTTCAGTTGTATCTAGAATTTCCATCAACCAAACATGTATTTATTTGAGATAGAGACCAGTGATGTTTATTCTTTCAACCTTAGAGTCGCGTGTTATAATTCCATGGGTTTCTTGCTGGTTGAGTTTCATTTCTGTTGTGATCCTCGCCTTTAGGCGTTGTATATTTTTTTTTGCATGCAGGCTGATTTGATATGGTTCTTCCTACTCTCTACTACTTTTCTTGGTTTGGATTTCTGGGTTCGGCTTACTTAGAGTACGTACGCCTCGAGACGTTCGTAGTCTAAGTGCCGGTCATGTTCCATACTTTCGGGTCGTGACAAGGACGTTGAGACGTTTGGCCTGAATTTTAGGGGCAGATGCTATTTGGATTTATCTGTCCACTTCTCCAAAGATGCCAAGTTTATTTATGGCACCGTATATCGAAGGTTTAGATAGATGCAGCCATTGTAGCAGACTTCATGAGATTCCCCCTCATTTGCGAGGGTTTTTTTGATTGTGGGGAAGCTCTTCCCTGCAGGAGCAAGCCCATGCAGTTAATTATGCTACCACATCACGGTAACCACTTTCTCCTTCTCCAGATGTTCACTTCGTGTCGTGTGTGTTTGTTTTGTTTTTGGTTGCCCGTGGATTGTATACGGAGACTAATTTAAGTTGTCGCCCGTAGGGCGTGGATTAGTCCAAATCCGTATTTTCATAGATTTGGGTTTGGTTGATTTAAGGATCGTTAACCTCGTTTGAGATTAAGATCAACTTAAATGTTTGTTAAGGATACGTCAGTCTAATTTTAGACTAAGATCTACTTAATGAGGTTTCAGGATCACTTAGATCCAACGAAAGAGCATTTGGACTCTATCATTTTAGTTTAGGGACGTTACGGTCCATTGGGTTTAAGGACATCATAATCCATGGAGTTTAAGGACATCATAGTCCAAAGAGTTTAGTTTAGGGACGTTGCGGTCCATCATTAGTTTAAGGACGTTGCGGTCCATTGGGTGTCCATTGGGTTTAAAGACGTCATAGTCCATAAAGATTAGTTCAAGGACATTACGGTCCAAAGTTAGTTTAAGGACATTACGATCCATTGGGGTGTATCCATAGGTTTGGAAATGTACCAAAAAGTTGTTGGTTGTCGGGACCCGCCACCTCCCTGAAGACGTTGAAGAATTACAACGACATATATCAGAGGTGTGGAGAGATGTACCCTTGAACCAATGTCCTGACTGAGGGGGGATGGGATGAACATCATTTTAGATGCCATATATTAGGAGCTCATTAGCTATCTTTGGGAATGAGATCGGTTTGGGGGACCCTGAGCATGAGGGGCTCAATTGATTGTCCTCGGGAGATTTGGTCTAAGTTTGGCTAATTTTGTCCTCTCATAGTATTAAACACTAGTATATGCTCAGCGCTCATGTGCTCCCACGTGTGGCTTTAAAGCAGTGTTAAACACAGAAATTTTGGGGGCGCTCACGTTTGGCACGTGAGGCGCCTGAAAATTGGCGTTGTTCATTGGATTCTATTCCCCTTTTATATATGTAAGTGTTAAACACTTAGCTCCCTGTGGTGCTCACGTGCGAACACGTGAGGCACCTTCAAAATATGAGCGTTGCTTTTGGATATATTTCTTTTCCATATGAATGCTGAGCAATTGGTTCATTAAATGGTCACATGCGGACACGTGAAGTATTCTCCAAATATAAGCACTGTATTTGGGTGCTGAGCGCTTAGTTCAATAACGCTCACGTGCGAACACGTGAGGTGCTATCAAAATGTGAGCGCTGCCTTTGGGCTCATTCCCTTTTCTGTATAAGTGCTAAGCACTTTTAGAGGGCCACGTGGGATCACGTGAGGCACCATAAAAGTGGTAACTGTCTCTGGGGTTTATATCCTTTCTCTTTTGGAAGTGCTAAGCACTTTTAGTGGGGTCACGTGGGGACCCGTGACCTGATCTCAGTTGTTCTCTTTCATTCATCAAGGGTGCTCACATGGGAGCACGTGATCGGTCGTTATCATGTTGGGTGCTAAACGTTTTACGTAGATGGAGATCTCGAGTTTTGAGACTTTCAAGCCCACTGTTTTGTAAGAATTAAATTCTTAGGACTTAGTTTTTCTCTTAGGTTTTGGATCTGCATGGCAGAATCTTCCTAATGAGAATTAAATTCTCAACTTGTGGGGAGATCTGCTTCTGCAGATCTTTCACCATAAGGAAGAACTAAGTTCTTATATGAATGGTTAAACCCTTATTTTATCAGAGGAATTAAATTCCTATATACCTTTTGGGAGAATTAAATTCTCTGAACTTAGATCTTCCCCTGGGTTTTGGATCTTCATGGCAGAATCTCCCCGATGAGAATTAAATTCTCAACTTGTGGGGAGATATGCTTCTGCAGATCCTTTTCCAGAAGAAAGAACTAAGTTCTTTGGAAGAGTTAAACTCTTGCGGAGACGAAGAAGAAGTAAGATATTCTCTGTGTTTTGTTCCTTCTTACCTAGGGTTTCTTCTTTTCTTTTGAACTTGCAGTTTATGGGGGGGAGGGGGGAGGGGGTTCTTCTATGCAATACTTGAAGTCTTGGGTCCTTTATATAGTGAAGACTGATCTGTTGATTCAGTTAAGGAAATCTCTCATTGAGAGATTTCTTAATTGATTTAGGGAATTTATCCACCGTCGGATCTTTAATCCAAGGACTTCTGTTTTACAGAAGACATTTTTTTGTTTTTAACAAGATTGGGAAAATATTTTCCCACATAAAACTTATTCTTTATCTTGGTGATTTTTAATCACCATTGGATCTTTGATCCAACAGTGCTCTGATTTACAGAGCAAAATCTTTCTTATTTAGAAAGATTGGGGAAAATATTTCCAAAATAGGGTTCTGATCCCTCTTATATTGAATTTAATTCTATCAGGTCAGAAGATATTAGGAATCCTCACGTGTAGCACGTGACCCAATGACACTTGGCCGGTTTGCTTATATGCAGCAGTCCCAGAGAAGTGCATCACGTGTTGGCACGTAATGCGCCTTCTGGCCTGCTAGTTGTTTCAATCCTATTTATTAAGTGCTTATAATTTTGGCTCCAAGGCGCATCACGTGTGGACACGTGATGCTCCCTTTGGGGAATTTTCCCATTACTTTTTACTTATTATTTATTTTTCATAAGGGAACAAATGCCCTCACAGCGTTGTTCTCACGTGGCTAGCACGTGAGTGCAACGCTGTCACCTTTACAGCCGTTGGTTTGCCTAGGGGAACGGGGAGGTGAACCACCCTTGTCATGTCTTATAAATGCATGGGTTTGGTCTTTAGGCAGACACTATTTCTTTCATCTTCTTCCTTGGTTATTTTCTTAAGAATTTAATTCTCCTCTTCAGAGCTTAGTTCTCTGCTTACTGGAATCGTAGAGTTAAACTCTGTTAAAACTTTTTCCTTTGTAAGAATCATGAATGGAACCCCCCCTTTTTGTTCTTTTCATCATGGATTTTAAATCTGGGGCAGAGCGTTGCTCTTCTCTTAGATTGGTTTCTTAAAGATCCAGATCACACATTTTAATGTAGATTCTAAGATCTTGAATCAATGGGGATCGTTGATCCTCCTCTTAGGGTTTTACCCTGTCACCGATCTTTTTAAGATCCTTGGATTTAATTCCATTGTTTAAAAGGAATTTAATTCCTCATTACAGAGCTTAGCTCTAAAAGATCTAGAGGCCCTTTGGGAAATTTATTCCCTGGCGATCTTGAGAATCTTTTCAAGGGATTTTTCCTTTATTTTTTATCCATTTGACAGAGTTTGTAATGGGTGTTCTTTTGTGAGGATGTCCCAAGTCGTTTAAACTCCAATGTGCATTTATTGAGAATCTTTTTTTTATTCTCACAATGATATCCCTGCCTCGTGATTGGCGAGCCGTCATACTGATTTTGTGAGGTCCATTATTTTTGCAATCAATGGTCCTATGGAATAAACTTCTTATCGTTTTCTTCTGCTATTTATACACACACACACACACACACACGTATAAGTCGCATTAATAGTCTTTCTTCCCTTTATTTCAGGAACAATGGCTTCTCTTCCCTACTTTCCTTTTACTCGCTCAGACGCTGTTTTTCCACAATCGCCGTCGGACGAAGAAGCAAAGGCGATGATCAGGGCCCATGACAGGGGACTGCACCAGTTTGTTCTTGTGGGGAACTTGGTATGGACATATCAACCGGGGTCGCCGCAGCTTTATTTGCGAAGTGCCAATAGAGCCTCTTCGCCCAATTTTGTCGATGGAGCGTCCGCATACTGCTTTCGCGGTGGAGGCGGCTGATTGGACTCCTATAGGCCGGCTTGAGCTGTCGACAGCTGGGATACCCAACCAGACTTTGCCGGCCATAAACATCTTGGGGCGTCGCATTTTCCAGGGTGAAGCTCAATCCTGGAGACAAATTTATAAGATAGGGATTACCCCTCGCCACCCAACGGGCTATCTTCCACGGGCTTGATATGTTCTGTCTTCCCATCATGCGCGATTGCAGAAGGTCGGGCTCTATCAGGCGGTGTATGTGTCCCTTTTTTATTATCAGTCCCCTCATGTCTGGTGGGTTAAGGCTTTTGTGAACCAGTGGAATATTCCCACCAACACTTTCTTGCTAGGGAATCACGAGGTCTCTATTTCATTGGAAGAGTTTCGCGAGGTTTCGGGACTGCCAATCAGGGGAGATCATTATGAAGAGTTGCTGCCTCCCGATGAGTATATGTTTGAGACGATGCCGACTTCTCTTGACGTCTTGAAGACTGAAAACGCCAT
This sequence comes from Agapanthus africanus, assembly GCA_030015575.1. Classification (NCBI taxonomy): domain Eukaryota; kingdom Viridiplantae; phylum Streptophyta; class Magnoliopsida; order Asparagales; family Amaryllidaceae; genus Agapanthus; species Agapanthus africanus. Next base: position 728,203,482 of record CM057339.1, read on the forward strand.
CCGCCATAAGCACCCTAGCTTTATCAAGGTTTTGGTTATTTTTGAGAAATTGTTCGCTGCGTCCGAAGGTCATGGCGTCACTTTTGAGAGCTCCATTGCCTGCTTTATCCGCAAAGATGGTTTGTCCAAGACGGCTCCAAAGTTTGCGAACATTAACGACCCTTTTGGGTTTGGGCTAAATAAACTGCCGGCCAAAGAAGAAGATTTACCGCAGTTTTACATCCCGATCTTGTCGGCCGTGTCCTTCGATTCGATTGCGGTTTCCTGCATGGACGAAAAGACCTTCTTTGTCGGTTTTATGAGCCTTTGGCTTAGCTGGTTCGCCATTCTAACGCATCGTCGCTTCATGAGAGCTTCAGTCATCTATCCTGCTCATCGCATGGCTGAAGGGACACGACTGGCCGTGGATATCGCGGGGCTATCACACTTATACCATGGGTTGAGTGCTATGGCCAATACTTTGACCCCAGGTGTAGATGTTGTGAGTTTCTCCCTCCTCTACTTCACGTCGTGGATCGAGATGCATGTACTGGGGGCGTTCGCAGCGCATCAGAGGCCAGATTTCTATGACGCTTACACCTTCCCGTGGCTCATGAGGTTGGTGGATGCATCTACTCCTGATCCAACTCAGCTAGGGGCCCTTCGTGTGTTGCTTAACCCGTATGCTAACGAAGGTAGGATGGTATTCAACGACCGAGTCCTCTCTGCACCTTCGGGACCTGTTCAACAGCTATTCGATTTATCGAAAGGGGGGGGGGGGCACTATCCTTAAAGCCTAAGGAAATTATGCACTTGTATTCGATTAGGCCGGGTTATTTGGTGTTCCATCGAAATGATACGGCTCTTTTCATGCGGTATAATCCGCACCGCTTAGCTCGGCAATTGGGTTATAACCAGGGTGTCCCATTCGAGGCATTTTTGGTGGAGCTCAGCTCGTCTTTGGGATTTGTTCGTGACATCATCCATCACTTCATGCAGCTGAACACCAGCTCTCGTTTCGTGATCCCTGAGGCCGACTATATTCCATGGTGTGTGGGGTCTTTTACGGGTTGGTACCGCCATCGAGTTGGTCCCATCATTGCCGAGGAGAAGCGGATACTCTCCGGATATAGAGCTCCCGTCCCGACCCAAGCCATGGGCGTTCCGCCGCGACCGCGGACAATGGTTTGCCCTCCATTGAGGGGTAACAGTGCCTTACTTATCCGTGAGGCGGTGGATGCAGAATCGACTCCTCCCACAGTTGGTATGCCAATGCACACTAGATGTTAGTTATATGTATGCCCTAGAGGCCATTACTATACATAGGATGTATATTGTAGTGGATGCTTGGACATATATAGGGAGGACTTTCTTGCTCGGCATGATAGTATGCTATCTGGTTGCTCTTTACCTTAACGTGTGTACTGATTGTCTCTCTGTTACATGTTGGTAAAGCCCTTAGGATGTGTACTTGACTACCTGGACTGTGATGCGTATCATACTAGTGGGGACATGGTAGTCCATAAGTACATCCTTCAAGGTCCCTAGTCGTGGGTATATCGAGACGGGGCATCGATATACCAGAGTAGACTAGCGTATACCTTCTCGACCCATACAGATGGGCGATGGATGATCCCATATCCATTGGTGTTTGACATCAGAGATTATATACGGGTGCTCAGTGGAGACAGGGTACACTGGACGGACTCGCTGAGAACTCCCAGATGGTATTATACCTTACGTCAGATGGCAGTTCTCTGGTGACACTGGTACATGTTAGTCTGTAGACCCGAGGTCGTCATAGAGTCTTGTGTGATTCCCACTGTGCTTTGATTTCCACCTTACCACGTCCAAGAGGGTGTGCAAAACGGTGGCTTTTGGGTACAGTCCCGAATCACATGGAGGCAATGAGCGATAGGAGGGGATTCGTCTCTCCCGGTATAGGGAGTTGATGTTGCACTGTGTTCGATTGGCTATAACCGGAAATCCCTGGCCAGGGTTGCTGAGATTTGCTGGCAAGTGTTATCAGTAGTATCTCGAACTGTTATAGATCTCATATCGACAAGACTTATCAAGCTATTGGGGTCTGACGTTTACCACCCCTAGGCAAGATATGCGACATATCAGACGAACAGACCGGACTGTACGGTAAGTGTTACTGGTTGGATTCACAGGAGTGTGAGCGGGCTTGCTCTTCGATCTTCTGATCGCTCAATACCCGGGTGTCCGTTACGTTTAGCAGACCGCTTGCGGCTTGTGGGTGTTTGATATGATCATCACCTGCTGCCGGCGTATTGACGAGTCTTTAGAGTCCTACACAGAGGTTTCCTGGCTCAAGCGAAACGAAATAGGAGCGCATATGAGATATGTGCGGGACCGAGAATAATGCGTGTATGTGATACCATATTCTATTCTCGCGATTTTTATCATCGGCAGGTTATATGTGATATAGCCGGGTTACCGAATCAAGTGTTGATTCGATACATTGATACACTTGATACTAGTCGGTTATATGCGATATGACCGGATCGTTAAATCAAGTGTTGATTTAATGATTTAATGTATAATTATATATTTGATATATTATTTAGCATTAACTAGTATTGGTTCACATTAAATGGATTTTCTCACTTGAAGTGCACATTGTATATGTGATATATTTTTGTACACTTGTATGTATCATGTTTGATGATACATGCAACCTTGGGTGTGTGTATGCTATACACAATGTTTAGTGAATGGTTAGGGTTTCATTTCTTTTATTTATCTATTCATTTTTGGTTAAAAGAAAAAAAGCAAACAAAATGGTTGTTTTTAGAACATTCTTGATGCTTCATGCATCTTTGACTAAAAATGACCATTTTGTCTTCATCTCCTAAACCTAACCATTCAACTAACCTTAGTTCATTCTCTACACTTAACTAAGGTTGCAATATGATAAGAATGAAGGGTTTTTTTCTTTTTAACTTAATCTTTTTATTCTTATCAAATTCTTTTCTTCTTCTTCTTCTTCTTCTTGAACAAAGAAGAAAGCTTGCTACCATTAATGGCAACATGAGAAAAAGAGTGAGAAATCCAATTCTAAAGTGAACCCACTTCCTATTTCTTCATCCTCTACCACTTGCCAAGTAGTATAGGGTGTTTTCTTCACAAGTTTCATGGCTTGGTGAAGTTGGAGCTTGATCTTGTGTTGCCTCGACGTAGATCATCTTCGGCATCGAAGTCGATGACCTAGCCCGCCCATTTCTCCGATGAAGCCGACGCTAGAGCCCGGGATCCGATGATCGCAGCGAGGGGACATCATCACGGAGCTATGGAGGTGGAGGACCGGATCTACATGTTGGAGATAGTTCCCTCAGAGTCAATTATTGGATCACAGGCACGTGATTGCAATGATTGAGGGGAGGACCTGTCCCAGTAGGACAATCTTACTCGAGATGATAGTATGCTATCTGGTTTATCTCTGTCATCGTGTACTGCTTTAGGTGACCTTACGAGTCGCTATTACACGTTGATAGAGCCCCTAGGATTCTTGCTTGACTACCAGCAGTATGAGGGCGATCATATACGTGAGAACTGGGGTCTATAAGCACATCCTTAAAAGGTCCCTAGTCGTGGGAGTTTCGAGACAGGGCATCGATTCTCCAGAGTAGACTAGTGTATACAGTCGAGACCCCGACGAGGGGCGGTGGCCGGTCTCACAAGCCACTAGTGTCAGTTGGTTCACCTAAAGTGTATACAGGTGCTTATTGGGTTATGAGTACACCGGACAGGACTCGCCGGGAACCTGCTAGTTGGGATTATACCGATGTCAGATAGCAGTTCCCTGGTGACATGTGTACAGGTTAGTTCATCGACCTGAGATCGTCATTTGTCTTGTGTGAATTCCCACTGTGCTTTGATTACTACCCTACCACGACTCAAAGGAGTCGTGCAAACAGGTTTTAGTTGGGTACAGTCTCGAGCCACATGGAGGCAGTGAGCGGATCTGCAGGGGTTCGTCTCTCCCGGTATTGGGGGTGAGGTCGCGCTGTGTCTAGGAGAGCCAGAACATGAAAAGTCCTTGGCCAAGGCAGGAGATTTGCTGGTAGGTATTCCAGTAGTATCTCAGGGTGTTCTGGGCTATACTCCGACATGACTTGTACTGCTTTTGGGGGTCTGACTTTTACCAACCCCCTAGGCCCCCATGCGATGCTCATAGACGAACGGACCAGACTGTACGGATATTGTCACTGACAGGCTCAGTAGGGTGTCAGGATGAGTTCGCTCATCGACGTCCCTTTTAGTCAATAGCTGGTAGCCCGTCACGTATGGCTAATACCTCTGACGTGCTAGTGGTTAAATCCACAGCCATAGTATTGACGAGTCTTTAGAGTCCACCACACACACAGTTACTCAGGTTTCGGGCGAAACGCTATAGAGGCCGTATGGAGATATGACAGGGTTCGATCAGATACGTGCGGTATTGCACGGATCGTGATCGGACGGGTTTAACTAGCCGGCTTTGGGTTAAGCCGGATCCTAGTATTAGATAGTGTAGATTTTGTCTCTTTGCATTTGTGTTCAGTGGGAATACAAATGCGGGCATGTATATGCAGTAGCGGGGTTTTCCTATAATTTATTACGGGATCATTTTTCTGAAGTTGCCAGTTTGCATTCCGTTCCGGCCGGGTTTCCTTTGTTCTTTCGCGGCCGGACTTTCCGATGGAGGGGGTAATTTGCAATTGTGCAAATTACCATTTGTAGAGGGGGTTTCTTGCTTATGTGTGGCTTCATGATAGTTTATTCATGATGAGATTCTTTATTGGTCTTTTCCATTGCTTTTCATGTGATGGTTTGTGATTGGATTGAAAAAGGATTTTGGTGTGACCATTTCTATATTGTTTATTCTCCTTTTCTTCTCTTGATTAAGATTCCTTTTGAACTCCTCCACCATTCTATGATAGGGGCCGGCCACATCATGAGGAATGAAAGAGATAGGTTCATTTTTTTTGTGAAGAAATTTTTCCATTATCTCATTTTTCCTCTACTACTCTACTTGGCACAAAATCTCCAAAGTTCATTTCTTTCACTTCCTCCACATCCATGGCAACTTCCATAAGCCCCAAAGAGACAAGTTTATACACTAGTCTACAACAAATCTTGGTCGCGTCGGCTAGCCAACTTCGCGCCCGAGTTGCCTCGGTCAAGAGGTGGGAGCCCGTAAAAGTATCCGGCTACGTGGTGCCCTTTTCGACGAGGAGGTGAAGGACGGAGTTTCCGCAGGAGATCGGAGTGGAGACGAAGACCGAAGGACACGGATCGCTTGGTATAGCTTCTCTACTCTTTTCTATTTTGCTTGTAGCTAGGTTAATGGCTCGATCCGGGATAAAAGTGCGCGGTGGTGCCGGTTTGCTAGTTTGCAAAGTTTTTGTTTCCGCGTTTCCGGCGTCGGATTGACGGCCGGGGCGCCGCAGCGGACTTTCATTGGTATCAGAGCCACGCCATTAACCATGCCTAGCTTGCTCTAATATGTTTAGTACTCGATCGAACAAAATTCCCTAAAAACCGTATTTTGTATGCACATGTGTTTTCTGTCGAAATTTTTTCTGCTCCAAAATTTTTTCAGGTTGTCTCAGAACACTGTGCATGGATATAGAAGCAATCTGTGAAAATTTGGTGGCGCGATCTCTCCAAACCGCCGCGGAACCGCGGCCAAACCCATGCTTGGGTCGCGGTTCCGCCGCGCTTTTGATTGATCACTTGATCAAAATTTTGCAGATAGCTTATGAGTTAAAAATAGGGGTTTTGGGATATTCTTTTTGGGCCCAGATTTTCTGTGAGTGCTACAGTATTGCTTGGGGCACACTTTGATAAGTTTGTTCGATCGGATATTTTAAACATGCTAGTTCACAGTATTTACATTATATCTGCGACCGTGAATGTCACTCGATCGGTAAATCCAGTCTATCTGCTATAGCCCTTTTAGACGGATTTGCGAACGTGACATTCACGTTGATGTTCTGTGTTGTGCTGTGATGTTGCGGATCGGTCGTGGGGGATAGCCTGGATGCAATGCTAGTACAGTTTTTGTTTTATATGTACATTTGTTATTGCGGGGCGAGCGTCCGACATGTGGACTGCCGTCACTGCCTGTTTGTATTATTATTTTGGGGCACGACCAGGTTGCGGTCGATGTACCCGTTGTATGTATATTTTACTTTCTGTACTAGGATTACCCCAAGGAGGGGTGCACGGATAGCCGGGTTCTAGAGGGCAACGAGCCCGCATCTCATGGCATTGAGACGGAGGGGGCTTTACTCTAGAATTGGCGGGCTATTCGCCGCGCTCGTAGGGGGTATAGGTTGACCCAGAAGGGGTGCCCAAGTTACCGGATTCCGTGAAGTGTTGGGTGGTCCATTCACGTTGCTGAAGGGGGCTGCCTCGCTTCAGGTTTTGGCGGGTAACTTGCCGCGCCCGTAAGGGTCTAGGATTTCATTGCACAGGCTATCCACACGACCAGGGGAACGTCGGGTTTCAGTAGCGGCTCTGTGAAACCCGGGGATCCCAAATATCTGTATTATTCTGTGATGATGTACATTTCTGTGATGTTGCATTTTATCACGCCTTGAGCGAAAATTATATATTATATATATACTAGTAGATGTTGTATATGTTTTGCATCCGCGCTAGTCCAGTCCCCGCTCTGTCGTTAGTTAAGTAACCTAACGGGTGATGACGGGACCCAGTGGCGAATGCGGATGGCATATACGTACATCATTATTTTCGTTCTTTTGTGGTGTGATCAATTGATGGGACTGCGTTGATTCGGATCAATGCAAGATAAACAAACCTATTATGATGTTGTTGGAACACTTTTTCAAAAAGCTGTTATTGCAAGGGCGTTCTCTTTTGTTTTGCATCATGGTGTTCAGTTGGAATATCCTGCTCCTCAGTCGACGAGGCAAGGGCCGAGATCCCTTCACCGGGAGTGACCTCTTGGACAAAAGTTTGCGTCAGGGCAATAACTTCACTATAGCCGATTACTTTTGCTTTGCATCGTGGTATTCAGTTGGAATATCCTGCACCTCATTCTACGGGGAAAGAGCCGAGATCCCTTCACCGGGAGTGACCTCTTTAGCAAAGATTTTCGTTACTATATTTTTAAAAGCTATCCGGTTCCTTCAACGATATCAAGTTCATTACGTTAAAGGTTTTCGCCAGAAACCATTCGTAGCCCTCCGTCGTTTCAGACGGGTAGCACGTAGTATTCATGCTATGTTTGTTGGCCTTCGTCAAGGCATAGTGTATGGTAGCTGCTTGTACCTTTCTGCTGCATAGATAGATGCGTTGGTTTGGGACAGTCGTATAGCCTTGTTGACCTTCGTCAAGGGCTTGTACGGGTGGGTTCAAATTAACCTGGACAATGACGGGTAGAACTTGACATGTGACTTATGATTTGTTGACCTTCGTAAGAGCATGGGGAAAAAATCCACATCGGGAGTTTCAAAAGAACTGAAACTTGCCAGATATGCGCATACCTTCTGGAGTGTGATAACGTGAGCGGATTCCGTCACGTTATCATGCGATGATAGTTGGATCCCGATTCCCACTGATGAGTTGGTTTACTCCTCGGGTGATCCCGGCTAATTCTTCTTTCAGGTTTAGGGAAGAATTTGACGTTACAGTGGGAGGTTTCCAGATTAGATAAAGTGATAACCATTCTGATCTAGGTTAGAGTACACGCTGAGTGTTTCTTTTCTCTCTTTTTGGCAGCGACCATTGACCCGACCCTAGACTATGACTCAGTGACCAAGTTGACCGAACTTTCTTAACACAGGCTTTTGGATTGTCAGAGTTGCAAACCTCATTGCCACTCCTACTCTTACCCTTTTTCTCCGGGACACCCCGTATTACTACGAACGTCCACTTCCATTGGACAAAACCATCGTATGGTTATATACGAACTCGAAGGAATTCGAGGATGGTTTCTGGTTCTGGAGAAAACGAATAGGACTATTCAGTTGTCTTTTCCTTTTACCTTCTCTCAGGTTGCGAGTACTCCTTGGTTTAGGAGATAGTACACCTATTACGCAAATTGGATAGTCTTCTTCCAAACCTTAGGCTGGTGCCGACCGGTAGGGAATGAAGAAAACCAATTAGCCTAAACGGTATACAGAAGGTATTAAATAAAGACAAAGCAAGGGATTAGTAAGAGGGCAAAGTAAATTGCGACTGCTATTCACGACCAAACCAAGTATTCTTAGCCAATCCTAAATCACCTTTGTATTTCTCCAGGACACTCCGTATCACTACGAAGATCCCAGTTTATCGGATAATCCATCGTATGGTTATATACGAACTCGAAAGGAACTTGTTCCAGTTCGGGGATGGATCCTGGTTCAGGAGAAATAGGAATAAGGTTCATTCAGGTGTCTTTTATCTTCACCTTCTCTCGTGTTGCGAGTGCTCCTAGGATTAGGACAGTACACCCATTATGCTTATTGGATAGTCTTCTTCCAAACCATAGGCTGGTGCCGAACGGTAGGGAAGGAAGAAAACCATTTGGCCTAAAGGGGTGTACAGAAGGTAACGACTAAAGACATATAAAGGGATTTGGAGAAGTGGCAAAGAATTATACGGTTATAGTTGTGAATCTGGATAATGGAAGAGGCATTACTATGAATACCAGGATACCCCATCGAAACATTTCAATGTTTCAGTTTCACTGTGTACTGTTGAAAGAAAACTGATTTCCTAATTAGACACTTGCTCTAGGGTATGTATTTACCAGGTATGATTCTCACATCTGTATGGTTTTACAGATGATGAGTGGGATCAAGTTATTGGGAATTAGGTGACCATCCTCATTATATCGGGATTCGTTGTAATTGGTGATATTTGAGGAAGTCACCTGGGTTGTTTGCCGGTCGGCAAATATTTGGTTTTGAATATCCGTTGTTATGCACCAATTTCAAATTGATATATCTGTACGTCTATTTTTATAGAGTGAGATATACTTTTTGAAATTATGTCTGTGACATTTACCTATATCAGTGGATGGTTAGGTAATGAGCATTGAACAGTGGTGCAATTCTTCATAACCATAGTACAGTTTTCAACCTACGACACACAGTGAATGAGTCACTAGACTCAGGGGACTTATACGGAGTATTGTATATTGTCCAGTGTCCATTAGGACAGAGGGGTAGGTCCTCGTACTATATTCGGTTTACTTATAACTTCTCTAGTTCTTAGACAGGTGTTTCGTAGAAACTCAGGGTCGAAGTTTTGAGAAGTTATAGACATAAGAATAAAGTAGAGAACCAGATATTGCAAGTATCGGGATTCTTCAAAGTGATCGAAGATGTAGATACTTGTATATGGTATTCAGTTTATAGTAATGGTTAAGAGAACTTGCTTCTCTTTCAGGTTACTCATAATTGGAAGCACTCCTAAGTTGAGTAACGCTGATCGGCCTCTCTCCATTTACTTAACATGCACTGGAGACAGCTGCATGATTTGAATCTGGTTCAATTAAATCAGTGCCTCTGTTTCTGTATTGGATATAGAACAGTTCATATCTTGACGTTGTTAAGATACGGGGAGTTGTCCGGCTTATGCTTAAAACCAGACTCCGGATAACTCAAGGCACGTTTCTGTAATGGCTGTTTGTGGGTTGACCCGGGCTATGACGAGGGTTGACTTTCTACCATCGGGAAGATCAATAGTGATATTGTTCTAGACTCGCCACAGTTTTATTAAAAAAGGATTTTTTCAGAAAACAGTAGTGGGAGTATGGTAGAACTGGAAGTGATTCCAGAACCGCAAACGATTACTGAAGATTTGATAAGAACCTAAAGATTCAATCTGGTTTGACATTCCATTGGCCACTCCGCAGATATGGTGGGTAACCTCAGGCACCCGAGAGGTACTTCGGTATGCTCAAGGACGGTGGCAGAGAGGTTCTTGTTTACCCAAACTTTCCATTACTGTTGCTCCAGACTGTGAGACCCGGCAGGAGGATGAGTATAGCGTCCTTCTAAACTGGCTTTAGAAGTGTACGTCTATATGACTCTGCCAGAGGGTTGTCGTAGTCAGTGGGAGCAGCGGAAGCATTGGTGGACATCAGGCTTATGTCTATTTATAGACTAAAGCAGATATAGCGGAGATAGATCATCTATTTCTGATGTGACAGTCATAGGTTTAACTTTATCAGAATAGGGGATGGATCTGTTAAGAAGGTAGTAGGGTGTGATGTCCTGGTATTTGATGACATACACAGAGTAGGAAGTAATATTCCTATACTACGATCGGTTATACTTTGGTAGTCACACAGTGGTTTCTCCACACAGGACTTGGATATTATATCGTACATTCTGGTTACTAGATCTATGGTTTTAGATCTAGATTTGGGTGGTTTCCCAATCTGGGTACTTTGACCGCATTCTAAGAGTATTTAGAATGGACGACTCCTGGCATGGTGGTGTACCTGCAGGTAATGGAGTCACCCTCTCTAAAGGTGTCTTACAGACTAAAGGGGAGAGGGATACGTATGATTGGCAGATCACTTGCTTAGGCAATTGAGTCAATCATGAGATGTCAAGTATCACACCAGATGTTGTTCTTGCAGTAGGTGCAATAAGTTGATATTGATCCAATCCTGGAGAAACAGTCGGAAGCAGTTTTAGAACATAAGTTGATGTTCTAGGGATATGATAACAGCATTCTCCTTCGGGAGACGGTTATCATTCCAGACTTCCAAGGTGACCTGGATGGCAGAGTGGCTGTCAGAGTTATAGTTTTCCCTCTGACGAGGGGCAGTATTATGGACAGGTGGTCCAGGTAAATACTGAGGGAAGGTATGGCGCAGGATACTAATTAAGTTCAGTTGACGATACAGTCTAAGAAGTTTGGATTTGGAGTTCATTTATAAGCTAGGTCCCATCAGATATCCAGACACATTCTAAGACAGGTATTGCTCATTTCGGGAGATGGCTTTCTCCGCGAACTTGAGATAGAGAGAGACATAGAAAGAAACACCAGAGCGGATCCACTCACTGAGGCTATTCCTCGAACGCAATAGTTTCACAAACGAGCTTTGTGAGACTGACTAGTAGAGGAGTTGGGTGTTCGGTATCACACGGGCTGTGAGTATGCGACATCGCAATAATTAGCCTTGAGTACAAGTGGGAGATTGTTGGAGATAGTGCCCTCAGAGTCAATTATTGGATCACAGGCACGTGATTGCAATGATTGAGGGGAGGACCTGTCCCAGTAGGACAGTCTTACTCGAGATGATAGTATGCTATCTGGTTTATCTCTGTCATCGTGTACTGCTTTAGGTGACCTTACGAGTCGCTATTACACGTTGATAGAGCCCCTAGGATTCTTGCTTGACTATCAGCAGTATGAGGGCGATCATATACGTGAGAGCTGGGGTCTATAAGCACATCCTTAAAAGGTCCCTAGTCATGGGAGTTTCGAGACAGGGCATCGATTCTCCAGAGTAGACTAGTGTATACAGTCGAGACCCCGACGAGGGGCGGTGGCCAGTCTCACAAGCCACTGGTGTCAGTTGGTTCACCTAAGATGTATACAGGTGCTCATTGGGTTATGAGTACACCGGACAGGACTCACCGGGAACCTGCTAGTTGGGATTATACCAGATGTCAGATAGCAGTTCCCTGGTGACATGTGTACAGGTTAGTTCATCGACCTGAGATCGTCATTTGTCTCGTGTGAGTTCCCACTGTGCTTTGATTACTACCCTACCACGGCTCAAAGGAGTCGTGCAAACAGGTTTTAGTTGGGTACAGTCCCGAGCCACATGGAGGCAGTGAGCGGATCTGCAGGGGTTCGTCTCTCCCGGTATTGGGGGTGAGGTCGCGCTGTGTCTAGGAGAGCCAGAACATGAAAAGTCCTTAGCCAAGGCAGGAGATTTGCTGGTAGGTATTCCAGTAGTATCTCAGGGTGTTCTGGGCTATACTCCGACACGACTTGTACCGCTTTTGGGGGTCTGACTTTTACCAACCCCCTAGGCCCGCCATGCGATGCTCATAGACGAACGGACCGGACTGTACGGATATTGTCACTGACAGGCTCAGTAGGGTGTCAGGATGAGTTCGCTCATCGACGTCCCTTTTAGTCAATAGCTGGTAGCCCGTCACGTATGGCTAATACCTCTGACGTGCTAGTGGTTAAATCCACAGCCATAGTATTGACGAGTCTTTAGAGTCCACCACACACACAGTTACTCAGGTTTCGGGCGAAACGCTGTAGAGGCCGTATGAAGATATGGCAGGGTTCGATCAGATACGTGCGGTATTGCACGGATCGTGATCGGACGGTTTTTACTAGCCGGTTTTGGGTTAAGCAAGATCCTAGTATTAGATAGTATAGATTTTGTCTCTTTGCATTTGTGTTCAGTGGGAATACAAATGCGGGCATGTATATGCAGTAGCGGGGTTTTCCTGTAATTTATTACGGGATCATTTTTCTGAAGTTGCCAGTTTGCATTCCGTTCCGGCCGGGTTTCCTTTGTTCTTTCGCGGCCGGACTTTCCGATGGAGGGGGTAATTTGCAATTGTGCAAATTACCATTTGTGGAGGGGGTTTCTTGCTTATGTGTGGCTTCATGATAGTTTATTCATGATGAGATTCTTTATTGGTCTTTTCCATTGCTTTTCATGTGATGGTTTATGAGTGGATTGAAAAAGGATTTTGGTGTGACCATTTCTATATTGTTTATTCTCCTTTTCTTCTCTTGATTAAGATTCCTTTTGAACTCCTCCACCATTCTATGATAGGGGCCGGTCACATCATGAGGAATGAAAGAGAGAGGTTCATTTTTTTTGTGAAGAAATTTTTCCATTATCTCATTTTTCCTCTACTACTCTACTTGGCACAAAATCTCCAAAGTTCATTTCTTTCACTTCCTCCACATCCATGGCAACTTCCATAAGCCCCAAAGAGACAAGTTTCTACACTAGTCTACAGCAAATCTTGATCGCGTCGGCTAGCCAACTTCGCGCCCGAGTTGCCTCGGTCAAGAGGTGGGAGCCCGTAAAAGTATCCGGCTACGTGGTGCCCTTTTCGACGAGGAGGTGACGGACGAAATTTCCGCAGGAGATCGGAGTGGAGACGAAGACCGAAGGACACGGATCGCTTGGTATAGCTTCTCTACTCTTTTCTATTTTGCTTGTAGCTAGGTTAATGGCCCGATCCGGGATAAAAGTGCGCGGTGGTGCCGGTTTGCTAGTTTGCAAAGTTTTTGTTTCCGCGTTTCCGGCGTAGGATCGACGGTCGGGGCGCCGCAGCGGACTTACACTACAAAGGTTGTATTTTCGTTCACTCTTAGTTAAGTTGTTAACTAGCTCGTAGTTTTGCCTAATCTCTAGTGAACGAATCCGTATTAGGGTTTCTTGGCACTTGTAAAATTTGAAATTGGTATGGTTGATGCCTTGTGAGACCTCATTAGTGTGCCTAGGAACCCTACAGTGGTATCAGTGCCTAGCTAGAGCCTTAGGCGATGCGTAGACGGAGTTAGAAGTCCGATCGAACCGAAACCCTAATCTCTAAATGCTCTCTGTACATTTTTTGAAATCTGGGAATTTTCCATATTAAAAATGCTTAAAAAATTCAGCAGGAAGTTCTAAGAATTACAGTGCAAAACGAAAAAGTGATACGTCCAAAGCGCGGCGGAAAAGCGGCAGAAGCCTGGATTCTGCGGCGGTTCCGCGGCCATATGATGACGTCAGCCTTCAATTTTTGCACAGTAATTTGTTTCTTGAGGTGCTGAGTTTTCTGGGAATTTTTAATTTTCACTCAAGAGTTGAGTTTTCTAGGGTGTTTTGGGGCTTCGATGATTCGATCGGAAATTTCAAACTTTGTCTATGTGTTTTTCCGGATAATTTTAGAATATGTTAAAAAGTTCGACCGGATATAAATACCCAATTTTTTCCCTGCCGGGAAATTTCCAAGTGTTGGATCTTTCCGTAGTTTAATGACGTTCTAAGTAGTGCAAGTAACGCGATGGTCCCTCTAGAAGACAACAAACCTTAACTCGATTATGTGACCGTCTTGAACTGCCCTTTGAACCTTAGGGTTTGGGGCAGTACGGCGTGCCACATGTGAGGCGTTGGCTTGACCCTTCTAAGGCTGGACCGTTGGTACCGAGGCATGAACTGGATGTTTTTAAACCTATTTCACATGTTGATTTGTTTCGGGAAAACTTGGGTGTTTGAATGTTCGATCGGAAAGTTTAACATTTTCTATTTATCTGGAATGGGATACAATAATTGGAATTCACAAGTAGTTATGAGATAACTGAATGAATGTTATAAACATAGCACTTTAGTCTCACTTGATCGGTTGCCACGGAATTTTGATGTGATCAAAAGTCCGTCGCAATCACGTAACGTACGCGGATACTCGCCGGGTAAACTTAATAGACAGCCACACCCCATAGCCCCGACCAAGTTACTATAGGAGAACCCCATCGCCGAAAGCATCCGTTTGGGTGCTCGCGGCAGCGGTGTTCCGCCTTGGTGCACTTCGTCGATGGCATCGGGGGTGCGGCTGCCTACTAAAGTTTGCGACGAGCATTCGATCAGGATGTCGGGAATCTTGTTGAATTGCCTGACTTGATGTTGAAAAGAGTTTTTGATAATGGGACTAAAATGCGGGGTTTATAATTGTTAGGCATGCGATATCTAAGGAATTCATTTGGTCAGGCATGCGATGTCCGAGGAGGTTGCGGATTCCAACTGTTGTAGTTTTACACTTTCTTTTCTGTGACCGTAAGTGTAATATGTGATATCGCCGGTTTCGTTGCTATATGTCAACGACAATTGGGATACGCATGTTTACTTACGTTGATGACATGTGATGTTATGTGTTGCTGGATATGTTATATTGGATCGTCGTGTTTGAATAGCCGGGTTTTTTTTATGTGAGATGAGTGTTTTTCATTTTCATTCATGTAAAAACTTGTATGTAATATTCTTTTATTGGGGCACTTCCAGGTTGCGGAAGTTGTCACCGTTGTTGTATATTATTTACTTTTCCGCACTAGGATAGACCCAAGGAGGGGAGCACAAGTAACCGGGTTCTGGAGTCCAGTGGGAGACCAACTCGAGGAGTCGAGTCCGGGTCTCCTAACTCTAGAATTGGTAGGGTTGCTTGCCGCTCTCGTAGGGGTCTAGGGGTATGGGTTTGGCTATTCATCGCGACCGTGGAATCCGTGTTTTATACTGGCTCGTATTGAAAACACGGACGTCCTAGTATATCCAATATTTCATATGTTTCTTCTGCTGTGATATCTGTGATGTGATCTTGTGATGTTCTGTGATAGATACAATATATAGTATATATGATATATTATATAGACGTTACTTATGTTTTACACCCGCGCTAGCCCTGCCCCGCTCTGTCGTTAGTTACCTAACCTAACGGTGCACGAGGGGACATCGAGGCGAATGCGGATGGCATAAGTGTACGTCGTATTTATCTGTGATGTTTAGGTAACTTAAATGATGGGACTTGATTAATGTGATTAATGAAAAAAAAAGAAACCTAAAGATGTTGTGGAATTGAATTTCAAAATAAAACAGGTAACTACAGTTCTTGCTTTGTATCGCGGTGTTCCTTGTAGAACATCCTGCACCTTATTCGATAAGGAAAGGACCGAGATCCCTTCACCGGGAGTGACTCCTTTAGCAATAACTGGAAGATGCTACAACTCTCGGTTTTTTTTTTGATTGCTTCTATAGTTTCTGCTTTGCACAGTGATATATATGATATATCCCGCACCTCATTCGACAAGGAAAGGGCCGACGATCCCTTCACCGGGAGTGACCCCTTTAGCAAAACTAGAAAAGCCTCAGAAACACTCCATTTTAAAATAATTTGATTCTACAACGATATCAAGTTCATTACGCAATAGGTTTTCAGAAAAACCTGTCGTAGCCCTCCATCATTTCAGATAAGTAGTAGTTAGTATTCGTGCTGCGTTTGTTGGCCTTTGTCAAGGCGTAGTGTGCGGTAGCTAACTGGTGCTTATCTGCTTATGCATATGATGCAGATTGGGTTAGGGTAGTCGTGCGACCTTGTTGACCTTTTTCAAGGGTCGTGCGGGTGGGTTTAATTCAATTAGGAAATGACGGGTTGAACTTGACTAGCATCCTATGGTTTGTTGGCCTTTGTCAAGGTCATAGGAGGTTAGGGGCAAAATTATCGGGAATTTCAAGTGTTGAAATTTGCAATGAGATTGCATACCTTCTATGAGATAGTTGGATCCCGATACCCGCTGCGAGTAATTGTTACTCCTGGGAGAGTTTTACACATTACAATTAGCCGATCAAGTAGGTGTCTAGAAAGGTGTCAACGGGGTTACGCCTCTGGAAAAACGAGGTTGACATTAATTAGGTTCGTGCGAAAGCACGGGGGACCTCCCTCAAAGTACCGACACTGGCCTGGCTGAAAGATTGGCGAACTTGTAGCGTGTAATTAATCCCGGCTAGTCTTTCCTTTTAGGGTTTGAAGGAATATTTGATAAAAAGCAGTGGGAGCCATCCTGATTAGATAAAATAATAACCAATCTGACCTTGCAAGAGCGCACGCAGAGTGTTTTCTTCTCTCTCTCTCCTGGTAGCGACCATGTCACGCCTTAATCAAGATAATAAAATGGATATATTGACCGAACCCGCTTGTTATACTGAGCTGGGGAACGTTGGTCCCGCTCCAACTTATAATTGTTATAAGACAGAGCAGGAATTGGGGAATACCAGATTTCCCGTGCCGCCCAAACGAAGAAAGTGCATGATGATGCATCATCTTCGGGTGTGTTCGATACAAAGAACTGTTTCTCAGTATCCTCTGCGTTCTGGGTATTTGATACCGGATCAGGATCCCGCATATGTAATTTGTTACATAGGGCTATAGAAAGGTAGAGAACTGAGAACGGGTGATAAGTTTCATGAGGCAGAAAACGGGGCAAGTGTTGCAACCAAGTCTGTTGGTCACTGTCACCCTGTATTACAAATACATTGATTCTGAATGAATGTTATTAGATACCGAACCTGATATACAAAATCATATCAGTCTCTTTATTAGTAAAGAAATGATAAAATTTTGTATTGTTGGATAATGTTTTGAACATTTCCTATATCAAAAGTTGATCGGTTCAGGCACGTTATCTAAAAACATTGATGTTCTAAATCAAACTACAGTTCTTAGTATACGGATACACACAAGAGGAAGAGTTCAGAAATGAACGGATCCTTCTTAAGGTATTGTAGACTAGGTCATATCAATGCGACCCGACTAGCTGGAGTTATATAAAAATGCATATTTAAATTAGTTTGAATTTACATCTTGTGAAACTCGCCAGTCATGTCACAAAGATCAGATGACCATAGCTCTGTTTATTGGAAACAGAGAAAGAGTTAGTGAAATTTTGGGATTGATACATGTTGATATATGTAGATCCCCTGTCTACACATGCCAAGACCGGTTCTTTGTACTTCATTACATTCTCTGATAATCTCTTGAGATTCAGACATATGTTCCTGTTGAAACACAAGTCCGAACCTTTTGAGATATTCACAGAATATAAGTTAGAAGTAGAGAACCAAAATACGGGTATAAGTATTATGTCCTATGATGAGATCAGGGAGGAGAATACTTGTGCATGGAATTCCTGGACTATTCTAAAGGAGAATGAGATTCTCTCTCAGCATTACTCCTCCGAATACACCACACCACAACGTTGTATCGGGGCGGAGCAATCACACCCTATATGATAAGGTGTGCTCTATGATGAGTACTACTGAGTTACCTATTTCCTTTTGGGGGTTATGCGCTTGAGAAGCTGCATACCTATTTAATAGGGTTCCGATCAAATCAGTTGCTTACCACTTCATATGTGATATGGAAAGGGAAGAGCCCATATCTTAAGTTAATTAAAATTTGGGGTTGTCCGGCCTATGTCTAAAAGCAAAATCCGGACAAGCTCGAGGCAAGATCTGTTATGTAGAACTGGAAATGTTCCAGCTATACAAACTGCAGCTGATGATTTGGTAGAACCGAAGGATTCAATAGTAACCAACGAATCTCAGCCTCTCCGCCAATCTAGTAGGGTTCCTCACCCACCTGAGAGATACTTCTGTTTCTCTATGACAGTGGGAGCGAGGAATGCATCATGAGATGATGACCCAACTAGTTTCGAGCTGGCCATCAGGAGTGAGACTCTGTAAGAATGGCTGGACGTTTATCGATCTGAGATGGAATCCTTATACACCAACAAAGTATGGACTTTGGTTGCTATATCTGAAGGGTTAAATCCCCATCAGGAGCAAGTATATCTTGAAAAGATTACTTGGTGTAGATGGAAAAGTTGAGACTTTCAAAGCTAGACTTGTTAAAGGTTTTCGTCATCGACCAGGCGTGGATAATGATGAAACCTTTTTCCAGTGGCTATGCTTAAGTCCATCCAGATCCTACTTGCCACGGCTACATACCATGACTACGATATCTGGCGGTTGGGTGCCATGACTGCTTTTCTAAATGATGTTTTAGAAGAGAACGTCTATAAGTACACAGCCAGAGGGCTTCGTAAACAGTGGGAGCAGCGGAAATGTGTGCAAGTTGCTTTACAGGTTAAAGCAGGCATCGCGGAGTTGGAACATCTGTTTTGATGTGGTAGTCAAAGAGTTTGACATCATCAAAATGGTAGATGAACCTTGTATATACAAAAAGGTAGTAGGGAGTATGGTGGTGATCCTCGTAGAGTACGTGGATGACATACTCTTGATAAGGAAGGAGTTTCCTTTGATACGCTCGGTCAATCTCCGCTTATCACAATGATTCTCCATATAAGATCAAAGTGTTACCTACTAAATCCTAGATTTTGGATCTATGGGATAGATCTAATTGGATGTTAGGATACTCACTAGTCGTAGTGAGTTGGTATCAATTGATCCTGGGGAGAATCACTGGAAAGGTTCCAGGGTGATAAGGACGACTGAATGTCAGTCACAGGCATTGTCTTTACCCTCAGTGGAGGGACGGTATGTTGGAAGAGTTCCAAGCTAGATACCGTGGCATACTAGACGATAAAGGCTGGATACATCGCTACTTAAGATGCTACCAAAGAGGCAGTCTGGATGTATATTTGTTCATGAGATGAACTTAGTTCCTCCCATTGTGTGACAATGGAGTTGTGGCTTATGCCAAGGAACGTCCGTCCCATCAGTGATCCAGACATATTCTGAGGCAGCATCACCTGATCATGGAGATAGTTAATCTCCAGGGTGATCGAGGTTAGGAGAGTAGACTCAGAGGACAACACGGCGGATCCACTCACAAAGGCCTTTTCCCAGAGAGAGACTTTTATGGGATGGTTGAGTATGAGATACTACAACCACTGCTACAGATGGCCCTAGTGCAAGTGGGAGATTGTTAGTTATATGTATGCCCTAGAGGCTACTACTATACATAGGATGTATATTGCAGTGGATGCTTGGATATATATAGGGAGGACTTTCTTGCTCGACATGATAGTATGCTATCTGGTTGCTCTTTACCTTAACGTGTGTACTGATTGTCTCTCTGTTACATGTTGGTAAAGCCCTTAGGATGTGTACTTGACTACCTGGACTATGATGCGGATCATACTAGTGGGGACATGGTAGTCCATAAGTACATCCTTCAAGGTCCCTAGTCGTGGGTGTATCGAGACGGGGCATCGATATACCAGAGTAGACTAGCGTATACCTTCTCGACCCATACAGATGGGCGATGGATGATCCC
Organism: Agapanthus africanus; assembly: GCA_030015575.1. Lineage (NCBI taxonomy): Eukaryota > Viridiplantae > Streptophyta > Magnoliopsida > Asparagales > Amaryllidaceae > Agapanthus > Agapanthus africanus. The sequence goes on from CM057339.1 coordinate 728,223,251, forward strand.
ATATCCATTGGTGTTTGACATCAGAGATTATATACGGGTGCTCAGTGACTGGGTACACTGGACGGACTCACCAAGAACTCCCAGATGGTATTATACCTTACGTCAGATGGCAGTTCTCTAGTGACACTGGTACAGGTTAGTCTGTAGACCCGAGATCGTCATAGAGTCTTGTGTGATTCCTACTGTGCTTTGATTTCCACCTTACCACATCCAAGAGGGCGTGCAAAACGGTGGCTTTTGGGTACAGTCCCGAATCACATGGAGGCAATGAGCGATAGGAGGGGATTCGTCTCTCCCGGTATAGGGGGTTGATGTTGCACTGTGTTCGATTGGCTATAACCGGAAATCCCTGGCCAGGGTTGCTGAGATTTGCTGGTAAGTGTTATCAGTAGTATCTCTAACTGTTATAGACCTCATATCGACACGACTTATCAATCTATTGGGGTCTGACGTTTACCATCCCTAGGCAAGATATGCCACATATCAGACGAACAGACCGGACTATACGGTAAGTGTTACTGGTTGGATTCACAGGAGTGTGAGCGGGATTGCTCGTCGATCTTCTGATCGCTCAATACCCGGGTGGCCGTTACGTTTAGCAGACCGCTTGCGGCTTGTGGGTGTTTGATATGATCATCACCTGCTGCCGGCGTATTGACGAGTCTTTAGAGTCCTACACAGAGGTTTCCTGGCTCAAGCGAAACGAAATAGGAGCGCATATGAGATATGTGCGGGACCGAGAATAATGCGTGTATGTGATACCGTATTCTATTCTCGCGATTTGTATCATCGGCAGGTTATATGTGATATAGCCGGGTTACCGAATCAAGTGTTGATTCGATACATTGATACACTTGATACTATTCGGTTATATGCGATATGACCGGATCATTAAATCAAGTGTTGATTTAATGATTTAATGTATAATAATATATTTGATATATTATTTAGCATTAACTAGTATTGGTTCACATTAAATGGATTTTCTCACTTGAAGTGCACATTGTATATGTGATATATTTTTGTACACTTGTATGTATCATGTTTGATGATACATGCAACCTTGGGTGTGTGTATGCTATACACTATGTTTAATGAATGGTTAGGGTTTCATTTCTTTTATTTATCTATTCATTTTTGGTTAAAATAAAAAAAGCAAACAAAATGGTTGTTTTTAGAACATTCTTGATGCTTCATGCATCTTTGACTAAAAATGACCATTTTGTCTTCATCTCCTAAACCTAACCATTCAACTAACCTTAGTTCATTCTCTACACTTAACTAAGGTTGCAATATGATAAGAATGAAGGTTTTTTTTCTTTTTAACTTAATCTTTTTATTCTTATCATATTCTTTTCTTATTCTTCTTCTTCTTGAACAAAGAAGAAAGCTTGCTACCATTAATGGCAACATGAGAAAAAGAGTGAGAAATCCAATTCTAAAGTGAACCCACTTCCTATTTCTTCATCCTCTACCACTTGCCAAGTAGTATAGGGTGTTTTCTTCACAAGTTTCATGGCTTGGTGAAGTTGGAGCTTGATCTTGTGTTGCCTCGACGTAGATCATCTTCGGCATCGAAGTCGATGACCTAGCCCGCCCATTTCTCCGATGAAGCTGACGCTAGAGCCCGGGATCCGATGATCGCAGCGAGGGGACATCATCACGGAGCTATGGAGGTGGAGGACCGGATCTACAAAGGTTGTATTTTCGTTCACTCTTAGTTAAGTTGTTAACTAGCTCGTAGTTTCGTCTAATCTCTAGTGAACGAATCCGTATTAGGGTTTCTCGGCACTTGTAAAATTTGAAATTGGCATGGTTGATGCCTTATGAGACCTCATTAGTGTGCCTAGGAACCCTACACTAGAGCCCATGCAAAGGTTTCCGATAAGGCGCTAGCAGTAGTTTCATCAGTTGCGGCGTCATCAATGGCAGTGTCATCACTGGTAGTACCGCTGAAAGAGGATATTGGAGGCGAGGTTGGGCAGTGTCGTATCAAAGCATCAAAAGGGAGGAAGCGATCCTCTTCCAGTGTTAGCTCCAGTTCAAAAAGGTGGAAGAAAACGTTTACCGGTCTGCTCGACCTCTTGCTCGAATCTGAGGCTGTTGCCCAAGACGAACCCATATCCATGTAAGAGCCGGATGATGGTCTTCTCTTTCCGGGTTCGTCTGCCGAGGAAGCCGCACAATTGGCTGAGGCTATAAGGCGCTCACAGGACGAAACTGAGAACATGGGTGTCTAGAAAAAACTTTATTTTTCTGTCATATTCTACGAAGATCCCCCATCACTACGGAGGGTACATATGGGTCTCCTGCGACAGGAAGACGAGATAGCCCTCAAGCAGCCTATCTCAGCCACTTCCGAAAATGAGCTGGCATTGAAGACCGACGGCCATGAATCTGCATTTGAATCCCAGCGAGCACGCTTCCTCAGGAAGGAACGAAGGCTTGAAAAATCCATACTAGAAGCATCCTGGCGCATTGGTATGTGTGCTTTCCATATTTTTTCTTTCGGCAAATAATTTGTATCGCTTTTTATATCTCCTTATCTTTGCGAAAACTTTGCAGGGACTTCAGCAATGACAGAGGATTTGAGCTCAAGTCACGTCCTGACTGTGGACTCTGTAAATGTCTCCGATGAGGCACTAGTGGGTGCGGAGGAGGTCGTTACAGCTGCTATTCCTGCTGTAGAGCTTCCCCCGGTAGCCTCCGTTCCCCCGGTGCCTGTTCTCCCAGAAGAGGTGCCCTTATCGACCGTAGATTTAATGGATCTTTCTGGTGACGGCCTGGAGATTGTGGAACGGGTAGTTGAGACCGCCATCCCTTCATTGGAGCCTGAAGTGGCAGCCGTTGCCCCTCAATTGGAAGCTGTCACACCAGCAAATGTCTCCGGTGATGTTCCTGAGGGCGTGGAGGAAGCTGCCGAGGCTGCTATCCCTCCGGTTCAAGGCGGGAAGAGCATCGAAGGTAGTCTTCTATACTTTGTTTTTAATAGTCTTTCCATTATCTGAACCTTTCTTTCCTTTCAGAACTATGGGAATTGGCGGCTTTTATTGTAGACCTATCTCCCAGGAAGTCCTTCCAGCGCTTACTTGACATAGGTGCCTTACAGGCGATATCCCCGCAAAGCATCGTCCTTTCTTCCAGGCAAGATCTGTGTTCTTTGACCTTTTTGCTTTATTATCACCTTCCCCTTTTTTTCACGATGATGCTAACATGTCCTTTGCAGTTCTGGAAGCTGATGATGAAGCAGAGATCCTTGACGGGCTTGGGGATCTTTCAAACCCCCCTTGGATGACTGTGGGTAAGTAAGGTTTTATCTTTGGCATTGCTTTGTCTATTCCATGTTTGTGACTCTCACTGACCATTCACAAATCTTGACAGCTCTGCCAACCCTAACTCCGTTGGAATCTTGGATCTTCATGCTACCGGGTCCCTATGCCCGGCGTGCGTCTGAAAGGATGGCGAGACAAAGCATCTACTCCTGGAGGCTCTCATTGAAGATCTTCGTGCTCGAAATTCTGTTACGGCCGAAGAATTTGCTGCCAAAGCCAATACTTCTTTGCCCTTCCTTGATACTTATCATGATGAGGTATTGGTGCATGTTTGGGTTGAGTATTATCGCAGGGTGGAGGCTTGCTTACATAATCTCGAGTGTATACGCCTTCCTTCCGAGCTTTTAACTACCAAGGTGAGCCTGCGAGGGTAGATTGAGCGGTGCGCCGCTAATCTTCAGTCTTGCGAAAAGAGGCTCAACCGGAAATTTTCGGAGAGGGAGCTAGCTTCAAATGCTTTAGGGGAACTTCAAGCTCAACTCACTTCTAAGACCACTCGTGTGTACGAACTTTGGCGGGTGCTTCAAGAAGCTATCACGGAGGTGGTAGCTATTGATAAAGCCGTTATCTTTACCCGCGAGATGGTTGAAGTTCATAAAGTTGCTGAAAAGGAGCTTGAGAGTCAGCTCGCCTCGTATCAGGCTCAACAGTCTCAGGCGGAGACCCGTCTCATGGAAATAACTAAGCTTGAAGCCGAGGCCCAGCGGAAGAAGAATGTACTGACGAACTTATTGCACCGTCCGCCGGCTTAAAGATTTTTTTGTATATTCTCCTTTTCTTGTATTCACTCCTGAATGAGAGAATATTTTGTATCCATTTTGACTCTTTTTATGACATGTATCTTGTATTCACTTTGAATTCATGAATAAAAGACATATTTTTTTATATCTCATGTTTGCATGCAACTCTGGTGAATGTAGCCCATATGTAGTTTATCTTGATCTTCTTGTAGGGCAGCGATGGCTTAGGAAACAGGTTCATATCTGCCGCCTAAGACTTTTCAACTTCATGAGCCGTGAGGGTCTCATAAAGACTTTTCTCCCTACGAGTCGAAAGGATCTCGTAGGTGTAATTTCTCCTTAGGGGTCGTAAGGAATCCTAAGTGTGTTTTCTCTTGAGAGTCGTAAGGATCTCACAAGAGAATTTTCTCCCTTACAAGTCGAGAGGACTCGTAAGTGGTTGTTTTCCTTCTTGTCGATATTCGACTTGGGAGAGTGTGGCCCGTGGATAGTATACAATAGTCCATCTTGGACCTCCTTGCAGGGTAGCGATGGCTTAGGAAGCAGGTTCAGATCTGCCGCCTAAGACTTTTCAATTTTATGAGCCATGAGGGTCTCATAAAGACTTTTCTCCCTAGAGTCGAAAGGATCCCGTAGGTGTATTTTCTCCTTAGGAGTCGTGAGGATTCCTAAATGTGTTTTCTCTTGAGAGTCGTAAGGATTTCACAAGAGAATTTTCTCCCTTACAAGAAGAGAGGACTCATAAGTGGTTGGTGAGTTGACTTGTTTCAGAGTCGAAGCATTGCTCCGATGGAGAGGTCGTTGGCTGACATGTTTTCGGGTCGGAGCGTTGTTCCGACGAGGAGGTCGTTGGCTGACTTGTTTCCGAGATGGAGGTCATTGGCTGACTTGTTTCCGAGACGGAGGTCATTGGTTGACTTGTTTCCGAGACGGAGGTCATTGGGTGAGTTGTTTCCGAGACGGAGGTCAATGGCTGACTTGTTTCCGAGACGGAGGTCATTGGCTGACTTGTTTCCGAGACGGAGGTCATTGGCTGACTCTAGGTTGTTTGTTAACCGGAGAGCCTTGGAATTGGGGACTTTGCCGTGGCTCCGATTGGTGGTGTCACGTCCGTATCCTGCTGGAATGAGGAGGAACGCCGTTGTTGGTCTCCTGGGATGCAGATGTTGCCGTCGAGATCTGACTCCTCCTTTGACAGAGTCTGTTGGGAAATGTGGTTCCCCTTTTCGTTTATGCCCATGGATTGTATATAGAGGTTAGTATGAACTCACCTGTAGGGCAGAAGTTTCATTCTTTCATTTTTTATTTCTTTCCGCGATGCTCTATCATTTCAGCTTTTTATCTCGTGAAAGTCGCGATTGCCCAATTATTTCGGCTATTTTTCGCAGTGCCCAATCATTTCGGCTATTTTTCTTTTTACTCGCTGCTTTTTATTGCAAGTTGCCCAATCATTTCGGCTATTTTTCTTTTACTCGCTGCTTTTTATTGCGAGTTGCCCAATCATTTCGGCTATTTTTCTTTTTACGCGCTACTTTTTATTGCGAGTTGCCCAATCATTTTGGCTATTTTTATATGTATTTTTGGCTCGCTGATTTTGTTGCGAGTATGGACTTAAGATCTGATACCAATCTTAGCATCAATATCGCTGCGACTGGAATATTGCCAGGAGCGAATCATCATTTGCCGTGAAAGGACTTGTAATTTGATACCGATTTAGGCATCAACATCGCTATGACTGGGATATCGCTAGGAACGAATCATCATTTGCCTCTGTCGATTTGAACAAAGGTGGATTAGCAATCAGGGTTAGGATCCTGTCGACTAAGGCTTTTTGAATTTACGAGCCGTAAAGGTCTCATAAAGGTATTTCTCCTTACGAGTCGTGAAGATCTCGTAGGTACATTTTCTTCTTAGGAATCGTGAGGATTCTTAAGTGCGTGTTCTCTTATAAGTCGTAAGGATCTTACAAGAGTATTTTCTCCTTATAAGTCGAGAGGACTTACAAGTGTCGGACATTTCGCGCGATTGGCGGAACTTGGCGGGGGAGACGTTTATTTATGCCTGTGGATTGTATACAAGGGTCAATATTGACCGCCTGTAGGGCAACTTGGGGGGATGTGATGGCTTAAGAACAGGTTCAGGTCCCTGTATCTTAAGACTTTTGAATCCTGTTAGCCGTGAGGGTCTCATAGGGGGGAATTCTCCTTACAAGTCGTGAGGATCTTGTAAGTGTAACTTCTCCTCAGGGATCGTGAGGATTCCTAAGTGTTTTGCTCTCTTGTGAGTCGTAAGGATCTCATGCGGATATTTTCTCCTTATAAGGTCGAGAGGACCCCGCAAGTGCACAGGAATTTTTTTTACGAGTCTGCGCCCTTTCAGGTTTTCACAAACTCGCTGGCAGTCCTGCTGTTTTTACTCACGGCGCCCTTTCGGGTTTTCATCTGTGCCCATTTTGCTTGTGTACGTACCGTTTTTTTTGCCGCGTTAGCTTAAGGATGTTGCGGTTCGTAGTAGTTTAAGGACGTTTCAGTCCGTAGCTAGTTTCAGGACATTTCGGTCCGTTGTTAGTTTAGGGACATTTCGGTCCGCAGCTAGTTTAAGGACATTACGGTCCATAGTTGGTTTAGGGATGTTTCGGTCCGTTATTAGTTTAGGGATGTTTCGGGCTACAGCTAGTTTAAGAACATTACGGTCTATAGTTAGTTTAGGGACGTTTCGGTCTGTTGTTAGTTTAGGGACTTTTCGGTTCGCAGCTAGTTTAAGGACATTACGGTCCATAGTTAGTTTAGGGATGTTTTGGTCCGTTATTAGTTTAGGAACGTTTCGTTCCGTTGGAGTTTTGAGGCGAGATTTCGCCGGATACTACTTACAGAGTTCGGACTCGGGAAGATAGCGAGCGGACGTAGGCATTGTCATCTATCATTGACCCGGGCCGTGACTCGTCAGGCGTAGTATTTTTTCAAGAATCGGCCGTTTATTGGCCGGAAGGGTCTTTCCCCATGCATATTCATGAGCAAGTAAGCCCCGCCTTGGTAAACCTTGTCTATGATGTATGGGTCCTCATAGTTTGGCTCGAATTTCTCCTATTGGCACGATTAGGGATCGTGGGTCTTTTGACAACTAGTACGAGTTCGCCTTGGCGGAATGTTCTCGGCCTAGTCAATCTTTCGTATGAGTGCGTCATCCTTGCTCTGTAAGCTTCTAGGTTTTGCTATGCCATGAGACGAGTTTCATCGAGGGCGTCTAGCTCTTCAAGCCGAAGATGAGCATTCTTTTCGTATGTTAGTTCGTACCGAATCGTCACTCGTAGAGAGGGTAGCTCTATCTCCAGGTGGAGTACCGCTTCTGTGCCGAATACCAACGCGAATGGCGTTGTGTTCGTGGCCGTCTTGAACGTGGTCCGATACGCCCAGAGAGCTTCATGCAGTCTCTCGTGCCAGTCATTTTTATTTTTGGACACCGTCTTCTTTATGATCTTTGTCAAGGTTTTGTTGAAAGCCTCAGCTAGACTGTTAGCTCGGGGATTATAGACCGAAGAGTATCTCTATTCTATATTATGCTGCTGTGCGTAGCGGCTGATTTTGTGACTTCTGTAGGCCGGCCCGTTATCTGAGATAATCCGTCGCGGAGTGCTAAACCTATAGATGAGGTATGTCTTGAAGAAGTGGAGAATGTTCTCCGTCTTCACTTCTCTTAGCGGTACTGCTTCTGCCCACTTAGAGAAATAATCGGTCGTCGCTAATATGAACCGATGTCCTTTGGAGGATGCTGGTTCAATGGGACCAATTATGTCGGTTCCCCACATTTCGAACGGCCAGCTAGACACTGTTGGGTATAGCGGGTTTGGATGCTGGTGGATGAAGTCCCCGTGAATCTGGCACGAGTGACACTGCTTCGGGTATTCGAGGCAGTCCTGAATCATTGTGGGCCAATAGTAACCCATCCTTTTGATCCTCAGCTTCATCTTTGTCCCGGCTTGATGAGAACCGCAGAGTCCGTCATGAGTTTCTTGGACGACTCTCCTTGCTTCTTTTGGCCCCAGGCATCTCAGCCATAGAGAGTCGACCGATCTCTTATATAGAGTATCATTGACGAAGGCAAAAGACAGAGCTCGTTTCATGAGCTGATGTCTTGAGGATGCATCTTCAGGTGTTCGACGGGATTTGAAGTAATCTATAAAGACTTCTCTCCAATCCTTAGCTCTTTCTTGATCTTCAATTTGCAGGGCTGTTTCCTTGGTCGTTTCCTTTTCTTCAGACGACTTCGGAGATATTTCTGCTGGTACAAGAACCCGACGGATTTGCAGGGCTGTTTCCTTGGTAGCTCTTTCTAGGTTTTCATCAGCCAGTTTTTTAGCGAGTTTGGCTAGTGCATCCGCTTTGCTATTTTCTGTACGCGGTATGCTTTCTAGGGTGTAGGAAGGGATTTGAGTCAGCAATTATTGCACTCTCTCGCCGTACTTTACCAACTCTAGTTTGCACGTTTGATAGTCGCCGTTTACTTGACTAACGACCAGCTGGGAGTCTCCGTATATAAGGAGATTTTCGATCCCCATGTTGACAGCGATCTCAAGACCTGTTATCAAAGCCTCATATTCTGCCTCGTTGTTTGTCCTCGGCTCTGTTAAGGAAAAGGCAAAGCGCATTATCCCTCCTTGCGGAGTCATGAAGATAAGACTTACCCTCGATTTGATTATAGGGGTGCTGTGTTGTCGCTTCTTTATGAAAGATGCTCCATCGAAATAGAGTTCCTATCGGGTATCACTCCTTCCTTTCTCCCCGTTGATCATGTCAAACGCGTGCTCGTCTGGCAGTTCACAATTTAGGGGTGAATCAGCAGGTATCGGGTGCTCAGCGAGGAAGTCAGCGATAGCCTGGCCTTTCACTGCCTTGAGAGGTCGGTATGTTATCGAGAATTCCATTAAGAGTATGACCTTTAGCGAGATGTCTCGTTAGTATGGCTCTTGACATCAAATATTTGAGAGGATCCACTTTTGATATGAGATGGACCTCATGCGCCAAAGCATAGTGTCTGAGCTTCGTTATCGCAAAGATTAACGCCAGGCAGTGTTTTTCGATGGGGGAGTAGTTGTTTTCTGCCCCTAGGAGAACTCGACTCAAATTGCAGAGGGCTCTCTCTTTCCCTTGGTCGTTCTCCTATGCCTATAGTGCGCCCAAAGAACCTTCAAGGACGGTTGTGTACAGGATGAGGGGTTTTCCCTTGACCGGAGCGGTCAGTACTGGCGGATTCTACAAATATTGCTTGATTTCGTCCAGTGCGCTTTGGCATTTACGATCCCAAACGAATGGGGTTCCCTTCTTCATCAGGTGACTATAGGGACGACATTTTTCGGAAAGGTTGGCTATGAACCGCCGGATATACGCGAGCTTCCCTTGTAGAGACCGCAATTGTTTTAAAGTTCTTAGAGTGGGCATTTCCATAATCGCCTTGATCTTCGATGGATCTATTTCGATGCCCCAGTGTCATATGATGAATCCCAGGAATTTTCCCGAAGAGACTCCAAATGCGCATTTCATAGGGTTCATCTTCAGGTTGTATTTCCGAAGATGCTGGAACACTATTTTCAAATGCTCCCAGTGTTCTTCGTACGATTTTCTTTTCACCACGAGGTCATCGATATAGCATTCGACGATTTCATGTATGAGGTCATCGAAAATCTTCGTCATGGCCTTCTGATAGGTAGCGCCGGCGTTCTTTAGACCGAAAGGCATCACTTTGGAGCAGAATATGCCCAGAGGAGTCTGGAAAGCGGTATGATTCTGGTCTTCGGGATGCATTTTTATTTGATTGTGCCCTGACGATCCGTCCATGAAGGAGAAGACTTCATGAGTGGATGTGTTGTATATCATCAGCTAGGTAACCGGTACAGGAAAGTCATCTTTCGGACAGGCTTTGTTAAGGTCCTGAAAGTCCACGCAGATGTGCACCATCCCATTTTTCTTTATCACTGGGACAATGTTGGCGATCCAGTCAGGGTATTGAACTTCTTGGATGAAGACAGAGTCGATTAGCTTCTTGACCTCCGCGTTGATACTCATTTCAAGATCGAGCCGCATTCTTCTTGGCGCTTGTTTGACTGGCTTGACGTCCGGAGATATCGCCAATTTATGCACAGCTATTTCTGGATCTATCCCCGGCATCTCAGAATAGTTCCATGCGAAACAGTCTTTATACTGCATGAGCGCGTCCTTTAGCGCAGCCACCTGTTCTTTAGACAACAGCTCACTGACGATCATAGGCCGCGGGTCGTTTTCCGTCCCCAAGTTGATTTTCCTTAGGTTGTCCACAGTAGTATGTATTCCATCTTCCAACTCTTTTGGCACTGGTGGAAGTTCTGAGATCAATTCCTTTTCATCCTCATTTTTGAAGCACCAGGAGAGGTCATCCATATTCTCGCGCTCTCCTTCTTCTGACAGCGTTATCACGTGACAGGTACAAGATCGTTTCTAAGAACGATGTTGCTTTGGCTCTACTCTCGCTATATAAGTTGCCTTTGGCACATGCTTTTGTGGTGGGGCTACCCTCCAACCGTCGGATAGAGTGAATTTGCCGAGTTGATATTGGTCTTCGACCCAGTTTTTGAAGGTGAAGCAGTCTTCAAGAGGATGTCCTATCGCTCGGTGATAGGAACAATAATCCGGGTGATGAACCTCGTTTTCTTGATCGGGGTGCCGAGACTCCGGGAGTGTCATCATTTGATGTTTCATGACAAGGTCAAAGATTCTCCTTGTCTTGTCTCGAGAGAAAGAATATGCTCGACCCATCTTTTTCATGAGAGACGGATTCCGGCTGACATTTTCTCGATCGCATGGCCTTTTGGATCCATTTTGCCGTTGCCAAACGTTTTTTCCGTTCTTTAACTTGTTTTTGCCTTCGCATCAGGCCTTTTTCTTGTCTTGGGAATGCATGGCGAGCTGACGGTGGAGGGCATTATCATCCTTCGTAGCCTGCTAAAGGAGGCGTTGCGTCTTGGCTTTATCGTAAATGGCCATTTCGCGGCTGTGGTCGTTCTGAACCTTTTGACTTGCTTCCCTTACTAGCTTGTCCATCTGTTCTTCAAACGACGGACTCGGCGTTTTTATGGCAGGACCTCATTCTGGTTCAACGCCAGCGTCTTTTAAAAGAGCATCCCCTTCTTCATTGAGGTCATTTATGACATGGCAGCCATGGAATTGTTCCCGTTTCTTGGACTAGACATATCCAAGCCCAATCGCTTCCATTTTTCCGTTGGACAATTTTCGCTGAGTTCCGGAAACGTTCCAAATCCTGTTGTAGAACTGAGCTTGCCGAGCAGTCTGTTTGAAAGATACGCCTAGGAATCTTAATAACCTTTTCAATCCCTTCGCATAGTATCTGGGCAGATGGATCAGTTGGAGCCTGTCAAACGCAGGTTCAACACCACGCCAGACTTCTCTCTCGACTTTGGTTTCCCCGGATCAATAGAATAGGATCGCCTTTTCACCTCTTCGCCCGGGAGGGACGTAGAATGTCTGTAGCTCTTGCACACAATATTTCTCAAGCACATCAAGCTCTCTGTAGTGCTGCCGTGGAACCATGACGATTTGCAGACTCTGATCATCTCTAGTGAGGGCCTGCATTGATGGACGGGCCGAGAACACTGCGTTGACTTTGTCTTCAGGGTTACTGCCAAAGACCAAAATAGGGGTAGATGGTCCCGACCTGCTGCATTAGGGCGGTCCTGAATAGACTATCTCTTCTTCCTCCTAGGTATCGCTCCCGAAGACCAGAATAGTGGTGATAGTTTTTTGCTTATTCTCCGGTTTATGGCATCTTTTCGTGTCTTCAAAGTCTGGTAAGAAGTACTTAGCGTCTTCATACTTGCGGACTTCATTTACGGAGAATGGGTTTAGTTCCTCCGTCACGGTATACTCGAGACCATCTTTGAAATACTTCATACACTGATGCTGTGTAGAAGGGACGATGTTGTACTCGTGTAACCAAAGCCTACCGAGTAAAGCGTTGTAGCAGGTCTTGGCGTCAATGATATGAAATTTGATGTCAGTGACGAGCAGCCCAAAGAGTTACGTCAGTATTACAGACTCGAGCATTCGTGATGACTGGGTGTCGAACCCGGAGATGGTGATTTTATCCCGAGCGAGGTGCTGAACGCTCATGCAGATTTCTTTTAGTACCCTCACATTTAGGAGGTTGATAGAGTACCCGTTGTCAACTAAGATCTTCTCTATCTTGATATCATGGCAATACCCGGTGACATACAGGGGACGGTTGTGCTCGAACGTTCTGAGGAGGAGATCTTCATCGCCAAAAGTGATGTCAATTGTGCGCACTTCTTCCAGCTCGTCCTTCATCTTTTCTTCGGCAAGGAAAGCTTGAAACTGCTCGGGCTCTTGTAATGCCTTGATCAGAGAATCTCGTGCCTCTTTAGATAGGAGAAGGGCATCCAAGATACTCAATTGTGAGGGTATCTTCGTCAGATGTGCCAGGACATTGTAATCCACCTTGTTCTTCTTGAGCGGGTCCTTGGCTGTGAGCTCTTCAATGACTCGATCATCGAGGGCGATATCCTCAGGGAATTTTTCCTTCCCCTTCTCTTTTTTGTTCGATCCCTTGTTTGTAGGTCCGAGATTCTTTTTGGGCAACGTACGGTTGCGCAACTGAATATTTTCACAGTTCTTCATCTCTTCCTCTTTTCCTGAAGTGGATTCTTTGAAGAGAGGGACGAGGGCTACTTCTTCATCAGAGTCGCTTCCGAATGTGAGAACTTGAGATCCCTTGGTATCAACCACGTGACAGTTGCCGGCAGCTCTTTTGTGCCCATCTGTCGTGTTTCTCTGCTCCCGATGAGTTTTGTGCTTCATCTGCTTAAAACGTTGTCGATGAGCAACATATCCCTGCCACCATTTCTTGAAGGCATTGCATTCTTCAGTGGGATGTGTAACCTTTCGAAGGTATAAGCAGTAACTCAGATGAACGTTCGCTTTGTCAAGGTGTATACCGCCAGGAGTATTTCCTTTGAAAGATGGCAGTTTCATTCCCATTGACAGGGCTTTAGCGAACCGTTTCCTCGTTTTAAGCCTGTTTTTGTCTGCTGCAGGCGTGCTTCGATTTGGTTGGAATGCTTTGCGACTCATCCATATCCTGATTTCTTTAACTTGACGCCGATGCCTGGCCCTTTCAAATATGGCCATTTCACGCTCTTGATCAGCTTTGCTCTTCTGACGGGCTTCATTCAGCAACTTGTCAATCATTTCGTCTGACGGTTCTAAGGATTTTGGCACCGATCCTGTCCCCATCTCTTTTATATTATCTTCTGATGCCGAGTGAGCTTCTTCATCATTTATTGGTGAATGAGAGATCATGTGACAACTTGCCATATAATCCTCGGGTTCTTTTGACGAGTCTTCTGCTTCATCATTGTCATTATCTCCGCCCTCAAGGATGTGGTTGAGAAACTCTTGGAGTATGAACGGGGTTCGCACCTTATGGTTATATTCTTCCAGCGCGTCAATATGCTTTTGCAGGTCCGTGCGTTTGTCGTCAGACTGCGCGGGCTTTTTGGTCGTCTTCTTCTTTTTCGAAGACTTCGACGGCTGGGCCTGGGTATTTTGCCCATTGCTACCAACCCTCGGTGTTGGGCGCAGTTTCAGCATTCCCTCAATGATCTCTGGCTCCATTGGGCTTTTCCATCTAATTGCCGGATATGCTTGAAGATCTTTCAGCATTCTTTTAGTCATATTCGAAAGAACAACTTCCCATGGAGCTTCCTCTATAAATGAGCATGATGCTACCGGCGTGTCCACCTTTTTAGGAGCGTGCGGTTGTGACGGGTTCACCCTCCAATTTTCAGACAGCGCGAATGTGCCTTGTTGGTATTGTTCCTCAATCCAATTTTTGAAGACGAAGCAATCTTCGATTGGATGGTCCATTATTCGGTGGTAGGGATAGTAATTGGGATTGTTGACGTCGCCCGGTTGCAGCGGGCGCTCGGATCTGGTAGAGTGATAAGCTTGTTGTGCACCGCCAGTTCGAACAGTCTTTTCGTTTTATCCCGAGGGAATGAGTAAGGACGTTTCGGCTTTTCTCCGAGTGTCCGCTGTTTATCGTTTTGGCGAGCAGCCGGTTTCGGATCACTCGACTGTTGCTGAGCGTTGGTGACGAAGGTCGCTTTTCCTTTGCCCTTTTCCTTTCGGAGCTCCATTTTCGAGGAGGATGGTCTATGGCCCATCTGTCCATTTGGGCCAGCTTGTCGATCAAGGCTTGGAAGGTAGTCGGCTTAAAAAACATCATAAACTGGGATATAGTCGCCTGCGGATCGAGGGTCCCTACGAACATACCCACAGCAGGAGCTTCTTCTATGCGTTGTTCGCACTTCGACCATAGATTGCGCCACCGAATTTCATACTGAACCCAGGTCTCTCCTGGCTTCACCCTGGCATTGATCAATGCCATGATCGGGGTGCGTTTGCTGGCGCTTGCGAAACGCTGGGTGAACAGTAACTCCATTTCTGTGAATGTTTTGATGGAGTCGTTCGGATGCTCTGAGTACCATTCAAATGCCGTTTCTGCTAAGCTGCTGACGAACTGGCGAAGCAGTAGTCTGTTGTCACCTCCAGTATTGCCGCATAGAGCCCTGAACTGAGTGACGTGCTGATGAGGATTGCCTGTCCCCTTATACACGTGAAATTTAGGGATCGTGTATCCTGGCGGGTACTTAATTTGATCGTACCATCTTGGATATGGTCATCCATTTCTGACGACTTGGCCAGTTGCTTCACTTGCCTGATGAACTCGTATTTGTTGAGCTATGTAGTCATCAAGCGCAACTTTCAAGATCGTCTCCTCCCTGGCTGCTGATAAAGCCAGAAGAGGGTTTGATGTCTCCTCTCTGTCGTTTTCAATGATTATTGGGGGATCTTCGGTTGGAGGGTCCGGCCGGATCATCATCCCCACCATATCTTGGAACAAGAGCACCATTTTTTTTATGTTAGCCGCTTGTTCCGCGGCCTCTTTATCTTTCTTTTCGAGCATTCTTCAGAGCCTGCTCCTGGCGTTGCTCCGACGGCGCTTCCGGGCTTTCGTTCTGCCCAGTAAGTGCAGCCATCTTTGTCAGCATCTCCTGGAGCTTCTGTTGTTGCTCTTGAGCCTTTGTTATGGACCGCGTAAGTGGTTGATGATCCCCAGAATCATGTCTTTCCTTTTTTTCCGGAAGCCATGTAAATGGTGTGCACTACCATGCCCCCAGACTTGGGGCGTTTGGATTCAGTGCCCTTGAGATTTGTCGCAGACATGTGGATCTTCTCTGGCCTTCTCTTTTTATGGGCGGTCGAAGTTAAGGGGGCTGTCGCAGATGATACTTTCCGTGGTACGACGGCGGGATGGTTCTCCTCTTGCCGGGCCTTCATTTTCTTCGATTTGCGGGAGTAGTCTTTGTCGATTACAGAATCTTAGACTCTTCGCCAGACCCTGTAGATTTTGGAGGACAGTCGCTGAGGGGGCTGCTCCGGCTTCGCTTTTGTGATGTTTTCAGCAGGTGGAGGAGACC
Source organism: Agapanthus africanus (assembly GCA_030015575.1). NCBI lineage: Eukaryota > Viridiplantae > Streptophyta > Magnoliopsida > Asparagales > Amaryllidaceae > Agapanthus > Agapanthus africanus. Next base: position 728,238,868 of record CM057339.1, read on the forward strand.
TTTTTAGCACGACAATTGGAGAATTCTTGCGCACTCTCCTGAGCGGCTCATAGCTGTTCCCAGTTGGAACAGCAGCATCAACTTCCACCATTGGAGCTGGTGGGGTCAGTCCAGAAGGGAAAATGCCCCCATCTTTCCTCACTCGGCGCCAGTGACAACGTCGAGCATGTTATGTAACCGGGATCACCTCTATTGTCAGGGTAGCTTCGTCATGCTCCCTGATCTGATGAGAAGTTGTTGTCGGTGTCAGCCTATCGAAGACAGACGTCCGCTGAGAGGGAATAGTCAATCTTGCGAAAGCCGACTTTTGGGCAGGGGAAGCACTTGTAACGACCTTACCCAAAGCAGGAATTGGGATGGCCAGTCTTGCAAAGACCGATCCCTTAGCAGGAGAATCCCCTCTGATGATTTCGTCTACCAGAGCTGGAATGGTTATCCGCTTTGGGATAACTCCTTCGGGTATTGCAGGCTTCTTCATGGTCCCACTTGAGCTTTGGCCTAGTCTGTTAAAGGCCGAGGCGTTGGACTTGGACAACCCGTTGAGAAGGGCCGTGGTAGTGCTAAGCCGATCAAAGACCGACTTCTTTGGAGCTTCCTGTGATGGCACAGGAGTGTTGAAGCTCATTGGCAGGAGCATGGTCCCGAAGAATAATCCAGTGGTTGCCGGTGTCACCTATTCCACTGGCATTGCAAAGATGGAGGCCGCTTGGGGCCCATAAGTCACTCCTCCAGACGGGACGGAGCGGGAGTTGTTGTTACAGCTGGTGCAGTTGGAAGCCATTGACGCCATCTTCTCTTCTGCACGGAGCAAGACACTAAATTTTAGTACCTTGAATCCAGGGGCAACCATATTAAACCGCGATTTTTTCGCGAACACGAAATACGAAGTGTGGAGTGGAAAGAGGAAAAAGTCCCACCGGGCGTGCCAGAATCTGTTTACCGCCGAAATACGCGACCGGAACGTTGGGACGTCTGGCCTGAATTTTGGGGGCAGATGCTATTTGGCTTTATCTGTCCACCTCTCCGAAGATGCCAAGTTGATTTATGGCACCGTATATCGGAGGTTTAGACAGATGCGGCCATTTTAGCAGACTTCGTCAGATTCCCCATCATTTACGAGGGGTTTTTGATTGTGGGGACGCTCTTCCCTACAGGCGCAAACCCCTGCAGTTAATTACGCTACCGCATCGCGGTAACCACTTTCTCCTTCTCCAGATGTTCACTTCGTGTCGTGTGTGTTTGTTTTGTTTTTGGTTGCCCGTGGATTGTATACGGAGACTAATTTATGTTGTCGCCCGTAGGGCGTGGATTAGTCCAAATCCGTATTTTCTTAAATTTGGGTTTGGTTTATTTAAGGATCGTTAACCACGTTTGAGATTAAGAACAACTTAAATGTTTGTTAAGGATACGTCAGTCTAATTTTAGACTAAGATCTATTTAACGAGGTTACAGGATCACTAAGATCCAATGAAAGAGCATTTGGAAACTATCGTTTTAGTTTAGGGACGTTACGGTCCATTGGGTTTAAGGACATCATAGTCCACGGAGTTTAAGGACATCATAGTCCATAGAGTTTAGTTTAGGGACGTTGCGGTCCATCATTAGTTTAAGGACATTGCGGTCCATAGTTAGTTTAAGGACATTACAGTTCATAGTTAGTTTAAGGACATTACGGTCTATTGGGGTGTATCCATGGGTTTGGAAATGTACCAAAAAGTTGTTGGTTGTCTGGACCCGCCACCTCCCTGAAGACGTTGAAGATTTACAACGACATATATCAGAGGTGTGTAGAGATGTACCCTTGAACCAATGTCCTGACTGATGGGGGATGGGATGAACATCATTTTAGATGCCATCTGTTAGGAGATCATTAGCTATCTTTGGGACTGAGATCGGTTTGGGGGACCCTGAGCATGATGGGCTCAATTGATTGTCCTCAGGAGATTTGGTCTAAGTTTGGCTAATATCGGCCTCTCATTGTGTTAAACACTAGTATATGCTCAGTGCTCACGTGCTCCCACGTGCGGCTTTAAAGCAGTGTTAAACACTGAAATTTTGGGGGCGCTCACGTGTGGCATATGAGGCGCCTGAAAATTGGCGCTGTTCATTAGGTTCTATTCCCCTTTTATATTGTAAGTGTTAAACGCTTAGCTCCCTGTGGTGCTCACGTGCGAACATGTGAGGCGCCTTCAAAATGTGAGCGCTGCTTTTGGATATATTTCTTTTCCATATGAATGCGGAGCAATTGGTTTATTAAATGGTCACGTGCGGACACGTGAGGTATTCTCCAAATGTAAGCGCTGTATTTGGGTGCTGAGCGCTTAGTTCATTAACGCTCACGTGCGAACACGTGAGGTGCTCTCAAAATGTGAGTGCTGGCTTTGGGCTCATTCCCTTTTCTGTATAAGTGCTAAGCACTTTTAGAGGGCCACGTGGGATCGTGAGGCGCCACAAAAGTGGTAACTGTCTCTGGGGTTTATACCCGTTCTCTTTTGGAAGTGCTAAACACTTTTAGTGGGGTCACATGGGGACCCGTGACATGATCTCAGTTGTTCTCTTTCATTCATCAAAGGTGCTCACGTGGGAGCACGTGATCGAACGTTATCATGTTGGGTGCTAATCTTTTTACGTGCATGGAGATCATGAGTTTTGAGACTTTTAAGCCCACTGTTTTGTAAGAATTAAATTCTTAGGACTTAGTTTTTCTCTTAGGTTTTGGATCTACATGGAAGAATCTCCTCGATGAGAATTAAATTCTCAACTTATGGAGAGATCTGCTTCTGTAGATCTTTCACCATAAGGAAGAACTAAGTTCTTATATGAAGGGTTAAAACCTTGTTTTATCAGAGGAATTAAATTCCTATATACTTTTTGGGAGAATTAAATTCTCTGAACTTAGATCTTTCCCTAGGTTTTGGATCTGCATGGCAGAATCTCCCTGATGAGAATTAAATTCTCAACTTGTGGGGAGATATGCTTCTGCAGATCCTTTGCCAGAAGAAAGAACTAAGTTCTTTGGAAGAGTTAAACTCTTATGGAGACGAAGAAGAAGTAAGATGTTCTCTGTATTTTGTTCCTTCTTACCTACGGTTTCTTTTTTTCTTTTGAACTTGCAGTTTATGGGAGGGGGGTTCTTCTCTGCAAGACTTGAAGTCTTAGGTCGTTTATATAGTGAAGGCTGATCTGTTGATTCAGTTAAGGAAATCTCTCATTGAGAGATTTCTTAATTGATTTGGGGAATTTATACACCGTCGGATCTTTGATCCAAGGACTTCTGTTTTACAGAAGACATTTTTTTTAACAAGATTGGGAAAATATTTTCCCACATAGAACTTATTCTGTATCTTGGTGAATTTTAATCACCATTGGATCTTTGATCCAACGGTGCTCTGATTTACAGAGCACAATCTTTCTTGTTTAGAAAGATTGGGGAAAATATTTCCAAAATAGGGTTCTGATCCCTTTTATATAGAATTTAATTCTATCGGGTCAGATGATATTAGGAATCCTCACGTGTAGCACGTGACCCAATGGCACTAGGCCGGTTTGCCTATATGCAGCAGTCCCAGAGAAGAGCATCACGTGTTGGCACGTGATGCGCCTTTTGGCCTGCTAGTTGTTTCAATCCTATTTGTTAAGTGCTTATAATTTTGGCTCCAAGGCGCATCACGTGTGGACATGTGATGCTCTGTTTGGTGAATTTTCCCATTGCTTTTTACCTATTATTTATTTTTCATAAGGGAACAATCCCATATCTTGTGGATTTCTTTACCCACAACTGAAGAATCAGGGCCTGGGTTAGGAGGGGCTGGAGTAGTCAGGACGTATCCGATCTTATCATAGGTCAGGGCAATATTTACGTTCCTCATCCAATCTTTGTAATTCGGTCCCGTGAGTTTATTCTTGTCTAATAAAAGCTTAAGTCCCGTCATAGATATCTGCCATTAGGAGAGAGAAAAAAAGACACTCAGTGATTGCACTTGCATAATTAGATTGGTTATAAATCTTATTTAATCGATATCTCCCACTGCTTTTATCAAATTTTCCTTCAAACCTTAAAAAGAAAATTAGCCAGGATTAAGTGTAATCTATAAGTTCGCTAACCAGTCGGCCAGGCCAGTGCCGGTACTCCGAGGGAGGTTCCCCGTGCTTTTGCACGGACCTAATTAAAATAAACCTTGTTTTCCTAGAGGCATAACCCCGTTGACACCTTTCTAGACACCTACTGGATTAACTAATTGTAAAGTGCAAAACTCTTCTGAGAGTAACTTTTACTCACAGTGGGATCGGGATCCAACTATCAAATAGAAGGTATGCAATCTCATTGCAAATTTCAACTCTTGAAATTCCCGATAAGGTTTTTACCCCTAGTGTCTTATGCCCTTAAGTATGGTCAACAAATCATAAATACTAGTCAAGTTCTACCCGCCATTTCGTGATTGATTTAGACCCACCTGCATAACCCTTAACTATGTTCAACAAGGTCATGCGAATGTCCTAATCGATCGTATCATATACTTTGCAGGAAGACATCACTTAGCTATCGTACACCACGCCTTAACTATAGTCAACAAACATGGTACGAATACTAAGTACTCTGCTTCCTAAAATGGCAGAGGGCAACAGATGGTTTTGATGAAAACCTTTAACGTTTTGAACTTGATATCGTTGTAGAATCTAGTGAAAGGAGTGGTTTAAGCTCCAATTTTTAAAAGTGGAATGGTTTTATAGTATCTTTCTAATTTTGCTAAAGAGGTCACTCCCGGTGAAAGGATCTCGGCTCTTTCCTCATCGAATGAGGTGCTGGATATTCATGAATACCACGATGCAAAGAAAAAGTTAGATCAACTATAAAAACAATCGAGTGCTTTGTAACATTTGCTAGTTTTGCTAAAGGGATCACTCCCGGTGAAGGGATCTCGGCCCTTTTCTCATCGAATGAGGTGCTGGATATTCATCGAGGAATACCACTATGCAAAGCAAAATCTAGAGTTACCCATTTTAAAAAGTTTGATTCTACAACATCTTTAGGTTTATTTTTCTTAACATTAACCAAATTAATGTTTTCCCATCATTTACTTTTCCTAAACATCACAGAAAAGAAATGAAAATAGAACGTACGCTTATGCCATCCGCATTCGCCACGGGGCCCTGTCATGCACCGTTAGGTTACTTAACTAACGGTTGAGCGGGGGCTGGACTAGCGCGGGCGCAAAACATAAGCAACGTTTATTATATATCTCATATATAAATATCCATTCATCGTACACATTTATAAATATTCCAGATCACAGATAAATATATTGGATATACTAGGAATTCCGTATTTCATTTAATCCCATAACGAAAGACGGGTTCCACGGTCGTGATGAATAGCCAAACCCCACCCTAGACCCCTACGGGTGCGGAAAACTACCCGCCAAATTCCCGAAGTGAAGCAACCTCCATCAACAAAGTGAGTAGGCCACTCGACACTTCGAGAACCCGGTAGTTTGTGCATCCCACCTTGGGTCTATCCTAAGAGCAAAAACAGTAAAAAGAAATTATACAATGGTGGATACAACCTCAACCCGGATGTGCCCCGTAAAATAATATTGCATCGCTTTTTACAAATTACATGAATGAAAGAAAAGAAAAACGCTCTTCTCACATCCCCCGGTTATTCATCCACGACGATCCAACATATTCATATATACATACCATCACATGATATCATTACAGATGTGTGCAACCCCGACTAATCGACATATAACAATTAGTCGACGTTTCCAAACACACACACACATCACAAAGCTTGTAAAGTAATCGCGACATTAGAATTCCGCACGCAATTAGCAAACTAAACCAATTTTCCAACACTTGAAAAAAACCAGTGAGCTAATGTTCCAAAACCGATGGTTTTAAGCCAATCCGAGAGTCGAAACGAACTCGAAAGCCGTCCGAATCTTCATGGAGGTGAAGATCATAAAATTAACTATCGAATGGGGGGCCTCGGGGGGGGACCCACCCCCGGGGGCCAACTCGAAGTGGCCCCTAGGGGAAGGCAGACCCGAGAGCACCCAGTTGGGGTGCTCTCGGGTCACCCACCCCCAAGGCGACCTTGTGGTGGTCTTGGGGTGTGGGTCCAGCCTCTGGTCCCTCCCGGGGTTTCCTCAGGGTGCGCATGCTCCACCCCGCGGCTTCTCAGTTCAAAACGTGAGCCCGCGGGGTGTGCAAACAACTCAAAACTTCAATTTTGGAAACTGTTTTTATCGGCAGTTTTTGCGCGACAAAAATAGCGGATTTATAACGTCGCTACAAGCTATTTAAGGTTTTAGAGAGGCTCTGATACCATATTAGTAGATGTTGCACACCCTCACAACGCTTGTGAGGAGGCGGAAGTGGCAAACGAAAAATTTCTTGCTTGCAACACCCACATAAAAACTAGATCTTGTGCTTAAACCTTAACTAGCAAACCTTATCTAGAGTTCTTAACTACTAGAAAGGGTTATACCTAATGAACCAGTCCTTCGGGTCTTATTTTGGATGCAACTCCTAGGCTCTTTGGATGCTTGAAAGGAACTCGGTCTCCGATCACCTCTAGGTCGTAGATGATCCACCCGAGAGCTATAAAACAAGTTTCAAACTCTTCACAAGAGTTAACTAAGAAATCAAGTGCGATAGAAATGATTACTTAGATGATATAGAGATTAAGTGGAGGATTAAGGTGATCCCTAAGTTTTTGATTCACAACTCATATGAAGGGTAAAGCTTGGAGGAGGAAGGACATAATAAGGAGAGAGAATGTGAGAGTGATGAATGAATAAAATCAAGCATGGAAAAATGATATGTCTCAATGAAAATAATTGAAGCATGCAATTTTTCTTAAAAATAATGCACCATGCTTCAATAGTAATCCCAAATGAATAAAAGATGATATAAGCCATTCCTTCATCCATATTTTGACTCTCTCCAAATTCCACCTCAAAATTTCCATTTTCACAAAATGAAAACCATTTATGAGGTGCCTCCTTCTAAAAGGTATTCTTGTACAATTACAAGAATACCCCTCACCGTATACCGTATAAGTATACCCGTATCCGAATTCCGAAAAATACGAATACAAATAATCCAATAATATAATACCGATATCTGGCTTAAGCCAAACCCTACCAGTATTATCCTTCCGATCATTATTCCTGTAACCGTTACACTAACATGATCGAAACCCTGCCGTAACAGCTTATGGCCTCTGCATCTTTTTTCCTGAGCTAGGGACCCTCTGTGTGGGACTCTATAGACTCGACAGTACGCTGGCAGTGGGTTTAACCACAAGCACGTCAGCGACACTAGTTGTGCGTAACGGCTACCCAGGTACGCGACGAAAAGGTGGCCGACGAGCGAACTCATCCCAACCCTAACGAGCCTGTAAGAAACACTTACCATACAATCCGGTCTCTTCTTCTGATACGTCGTATATGAAGTCTAGGGGTGGTAAATGTCAAACCCCAGAAACTTTATAAGTTATGCTGATTTATGGCCCATAACGGTTCGAGAAACTATTGATAACTCTTATCAGTAAATCTCGACAACCCTGGCCAGGGATTTGCTGTTATGGCCGATCAAGCATAGCACGACATCAACTCCCTATACCGGGAGAGACGAAACCCCTCCTACCGCTCACTGCCTCCATGTGATTCGGGACTGTACCCAAAATCCACTTGTTTGCATGACTCAGTAGAGCCATGGTAGGGAGGAAATCAAAGCATAGTGGGAATCACACAAGACACTATAACGATATCAGGTGTATAGACTAACCTGTACAAGTGTTACTAGAGAACTGCTATCTGACAATAGGTATATATACCATCTAAGAGTTCTCGGTGAGTCCTGTTCGGTGTACCCATTCTCCAATGAGCACCTGTGTACAATCTTTGATGTCAAACACCAATGTTTGTGGGATCAACCATCGCCCCCAAGGTCAAGAAACATACACACTAGTCTGCTCTGGTAATATTGATGGCCTGTCTCGATATACCCTCGATAAGGAATTATTAAAGGATATGCTTATAGACTGCCCAGGCCCCACTAGTATGATCTACATCATAAACCCGGCAGTCAAGCATAATCCTTAGGGCTTCATCAACATGTATACAAAGATATGAAATACAACACATCACACGTTAAGATGAAGATAAACCGGATAGCATACTATCATTTCGAGTAAAGATTGTTTCTGTACATATACATGCCTAGCATCTTATACAATACAGGCCTCTAGGGCATACATATCTAACAGTTAGGAGGGGGAGTAGAACCGCTCTCGCCTTCGTTATGGAGGGTGGGGCGGCTTGTATTGAGATCGTCGCGATTGTCGCACGCCATCGGGTCGAGGGTGGAAAATCAACTTTATGGGTGGAGAAACTTCTAGCTTGGTTTCTCACAGACGACGCCAACCGATGGAGATGGAAATCTTCCTCAGATGTTTTCCTCCGTCGATCTTTCTGTGAGTGGTTTTGAACAGTAGAGATTGGGTATAGGAATTGTTGTGTGGATCTCAATGGGTTGTTGGATGTTGTTGACGCCGAGCTACGTGCAAGGGAAGTCCCGGGGTGGGAAACCACCGTAGGACCCTCCGATGATCAAGTTAGTACCGTGGAATAAAAGCAGGGCAGCGGCGTATTAGAATGAGTTTGAGTTACTTGATTCGTCTGAAAGAGGGGTTTATATAGTGGTCGCATGGAGCGAGCCGGCGCGAGATCCTCGCCGTCAGTTATGCCCCCTCGTTACGTCTGCGTTGATGGCGAGATCCGCTCATTAATGGGGGAACGCACCTGCGTGGGATGCGGAATGTGGGGGCGGCAGATATCTCGCTTTGGCGAGATACATGGAGCCGTTGCGGGGTGCTTGGGCTCCGCGCTCTCGGTTGATCAGAGAAGCCGAAGAAGCTCAATCTGTCGGATGGCTCGGAGACGAGCCGGGAGGCCGAGAAAGCTCAGCCCTTACAACAGCTCGGAGACGAGCAAAAAGGGTGTAAGTTCGACTTCTGGAAAGTCCCTGAGGCGCCACACTGATTCTGCCTCCATAGCCCCTAGGAGCCTAGTGGGGTTACGTGGCCGACACGTCATCTGCTACATATCGTAATCAGAGGAATTCTCGTTCATGAGCATTATCAGTTCTCTATTTAACCCTTGCTCGGAATAATATATTTCTTGAGTACATGCTTTACTCTGTGTGCAAGTTGATCCAGTATCAACAATTAATGCCATACCACTAAAAGCACTCGTCTTACTCGGCATAACTCACTGCTTTATTGTTTGTTCATGCCTACCAGAATTCCAGAATGTTCGCGTATTTATATAGAGCGCAGCTTTTAGAGTAATTTTCTTGACTGGACCCTCGTTAAGGCCAGACTTTTATCATCATCATCATCATCATCTTTTTTTTATTGCATATAGGATACTTAAACATACCAACGTAAAAGCAAATCGCTTTGCATACCCGTATGCACTCAATTCGAAAGGCATGAGTGAAGTTAACATATCTAAATTCAAAAGCCAGTAATTTATTGTTTCTTCCTATTGACCTGAACCACTACAAATCTAGCCTCTTCGTTATTATTCATGCCTAAACTAAAACCTTCAAATGAGTGAACAAAACCACACGGAACAAAAAACAATAAAAGATGATTTGTATACCTTTTTGGCTATCACCTTATAAATCCATATATCAAAATACAAAATAACCAATTAATATATTGAAAAAAATTCAACCAGATATGAAATATCATAGAATCATAAAATACGAGAGAATGACATACTTTCTTTAGATATTAGATCAGCTTTTGCTGTAGAAATAAAAGTGAAGGATTTGCCCTATTTATATGCTATTGTTTTTAAAGTTAAACTTGGGAGCCATTAATTCAATAGTTAATCCTTATTTAAATGATGGAATTCAAAGGATTGTGAACTTTACACAGAGTATCAATATGAATTTCATAATTAACCGTTAAGAAACATAAGTATAAGAGGAGAAGTGGAAAATAATGGAGAGGCTATATTGTGAAAAATAAAAGAGAAACAATAGTTTATTGATAAAAGAGAAAACTACAATGATATTATTATGAGAGAAGGACAACTCTACCTCTCTATTTATAATAAACTCTTATGGTTTAATACTTGACCACTGAGTAACCCTAACTTGACTTCTAAATAAATCATAATCTAATCAAATCTTAATCTTACCAATTTCTCAAACATATCAAATCATATCTCTCACAAATATATATTTTTATTCTTAACACTCTCTCTCAAACCGAAGGGCGCATATGTTGTTCTCTCAGCTTGTTATAAAACTAACTTCTCACCCTAAAAATAAAACTTGCAATTTCAGCAAATCATCTAGCGTCTTCTATATTGTTTTGAAAATTTGACTTTCATGTCATCTTAAAATCTTTCTTTAACAATTCATCTTGGAAACATGCAATTTGATTTGAGCTGAAATAATTTTTTATGAAGAGTTTTAAATGAAAACTTGTGGTTTCCGTGAACTGTCGTTAATAATTTCTTCAAATACTTTCATAAGTGTGTCATATCGCATATTTTCATGAACTGTCGTTAATAACTCCGTCGAACAGCCAGTTTAACGACTTAGAGGTCAACAGTCGGTTTAAAGACATAGAGGTCAATCAGCCAATTAAACGACTTAGAGGTCAACACTGCAAGTTTAATTAGTGACTTTGAGGTCATTACCGCAACTTTAACGATTTTGAGCTCAATATACCAAGGAGCTTCAACCAAAAGTTCTTCAAACAACTTCAACATCTTCAAACAAATATCTTCAATCTCAACTTCCAAAAAATTAAACGAACCAACACACTTCATCAATTTCAAATCTCAACTACAACTTCATCATTTTCAATCTCAACTTTATCTTCAACTTCAACATTAATGGATACTATACCCATATACCCTATATACCATATATTTTTCCCGCACGTAGATCTTTGAAAGAAGATCCATGTGGAAGAAAAAAAGTCGTGTTATCACAAGAAAAACCAGCACGAAAGGGGAAAAAAATATATAGACTAACATGCATAATTTCCGACAACTTCACCTTTTTTTTAACTTCACCAACGAAATATTTTTTTCTCTTCAACTTCACCCTTCTTTCATTTTTTTTTAAAGAAAAAGGGTTTTATCTCAAGGTGGCTCGGGTTTCTGATCTCGTCATCTTCCTAATTTGAATGTCAGCCAGCACGCGGATAACAGATACATATTTCTTCATCTTCTTTAGAAGTGTTAGATTAAGAAAGGAGTGAGATGAGCCTTTTTTTGGTGACCGCAAAGGCGACGGCGGATCTGTTGATGGTGACGGCGAGGGCCTTGGATCTGATATCATATTAAGAAATATAAGTATTAGAGGAGGAGCGGAAAATAATGAAGAGATTACATTGGAAAAATAGAAAAGAAACAATGTTTTATTTATAAAAGAGAAAACTATAATGATATGATATGAGAGGAGAACAACTCTGTCTCTTTATTTATAATACACTCTTAAATTTAAATACTTGACCACCAAGTAATCATAACTTGACTCCTAATTAAATCATAATCTAATCAAATTTAATCAAATCTGAATTTTACTAATCTTTCAAATATATCAAATCATATCTTTCACAAATATATATCTTTATTCTTAACATTAACCCTTTTGCTTTCACACTAGTTATGAGTTGTTAAGTGTATGTTGGTTTTAATGTTCTTATGGCCAATCCTAATTGATTTGTGAGAACAAATATTAATGCAATATTTACGTAATGATTATTGGAATTCTTTTTTATATACAAGAAATCGTCCCCACGCGTAACACGTGGATCAAACATAATTTAAGATATTTCTGGATAAATTGAAGAAAAAATTAGAAAAACAATATATTTTGTCAAGAAGAAGTTAGCACTCATTTTTTTATCAAATAGAAAAATAATATTAGTTCCATTTTAAGAAATACAAATTATGATTATTTTTTTGTTGAAAGTACCCAATAAATTTTAAACAATGATAATTTAAATAATGAAACTTGAAAATCAACTTTAAAACAAGTATAATTCCAATAAGCAAATGTAAAGAATGAATTATCCAATAAATTTATTTTATTCTGTTATGCTTGATTTTAAAAAAATTGTATCCAGATAACAAAAATATTATTGGTTCTCTTAAAAAAAAATATAAGTGCCATATTTTTCTTTCTATATTAACACTAACTTATTGCTAGACATAGCACCTAACGATAGATTAAGGAAATAGAAAAGAACAAAAGATAAAAATTGAAAACCAAATAAACTAAAAATGCATAAAATGTCATTATATTTTTTTAGGCCTCATATGAATACGCCAAGGCATCAACAAATGAATATATGAAAAGCTTTTGGTATTTTTTGAAATAAATATCATCTACTTTGAAATTGCGTAAATAAATACCATGTTTTTAGTGTTTTATGAAACCACCAAAAAATCTTTTTTAGAAATAAAGAAAATAAGAAAACAAAAACAATAACACACCACATAACCATTAATTTTCTTATGGGTCTCACTCACATGAGTGGGCCTGTTCAGTTCATAAAACTGCACATTTGTATTACATTTTTCCTACCATTTTCATATTAAAAAAAGACTTTATTATAATATATTATACATATGAGGGTTTATGTGTAAAAACACTATTTTCCATGTGTTAATATATTTTAATTAGCATTTGGTAGAAAAATATATGCAAATAAATTCATTGACCAAATCCTAGTAGAACTAAGTCAACTAAATATTATTTGAGATTATTGTGCAGAATTTTCCAAGTTATGCAGAATTTATCAAGGAAATCAAGTTGTTGAAGAAGACTTTCCTAATTAAGAAGCAAAACTTGGAGACCAAGTCTGGAAGCAATCGAGAAAAGATTTCCAGATTCTGAAGGTGCCTAGGATTGCCACATGTCATAAGATGCAAGCCCAAAAATTTTAGTCAAGAGATCCTGACCTTTAAGCGCGGATCCGCGGCCAAACCCCCCCTTGGGCCGCGGATCCGCCGCAATTATATGGAGTTGGAGGAAGAGATTTTTTGGGGTGAATCTATGCTATATTTTACCAAGTTTTCAACCTAAAGATTCTGGCTTTGCACTATAAAAGGGCACCGAGAGCCTCTTGGAAAAGTTATCAAGCCGACGCGATCACGAAGTCCCAGACGGCTCACGCATCCAGGCTGATCATCAACGGTTCATCTACCTCCTTGGAAGAGATCGAGAAGCAACTAGTTTTGTAATCATTTTCTAAGGAATAAAGTGTAGATTGTTCAAGTTGATTAATAAAGGTAGTTGTTTTATTTTATTCTTTTGCATTTTACATTATGTTTTCCCTCTCTGTCTTTTCATCTTCTTCTCCCAACATGCGTGAGTAATTCTCCGCTTGTTAGGGTTCGTAGGATTAGGGTAGGCTAATGGATGATGAACATCCCTAAACCCTTTTTAAGTCCTATAAAGTTTATGAACTTTATCAAAAGAATCATTAACATCCTAATCGGGCGCGCTAGCAATTCTTTGCTAGTTCCGACCGCGATTAGAGATTAGATTAATAATTATTTTGGTAAAGGCTAGATTTGAACGGAGTTCCGTGTCGAGGTAAGGGTTAAGAGTGGGATTCCTTTTCCCTCCAGAAACCCTAATCTACACACATCACCGTCGTTCTAGTTATAAATCTATTAATGGATAAAAATGGTAACTTTTAATTAGTCGTCCATGACTACTAAATCCTAACGAACCCTACAAGCCCTTTTATTATATTAACTACATCCCTAAAATAATCTAGATCTATATTTTTGCATTCTTGCTTAACATAGATCTAGAAACCATTCTTCAAAATTCTTTATTCCCCCTTCTCTCTCAACACATCTAAAGTAAGAGTAAAAGGTTCCACGTTTCCCAGAGGACGACCCGTACTCACCTCGGTCTAGCTACGCGCGACGCCGTTCTGATTGCGGTTACACTACAAAAACACTTTTTCGAACCAATCAAATGGCGTCGTTGCCGGGGAAACGTGCGTAATTTTTTATTCTTGCTATTTGTGTTGAATTCTTAGACGATTCTTATCATTATTAAAACAAAACTGCAAATTGCATATTTAACGATTTGTGTGTGAATTTTGCGAGGGAATCTGGAGTCACGGACTTGAGGAAACAGGAGATCTAGGGTTTCACACTTCTCTGGTATCTTTCTTAACTCCTTCTCTCTCCTCTCAAATCCAATAAAATCTATTTTCTGCAGGATTCTTTGCAAAATATCGCCGCTCAAAAATCTTTTTGCAAAGTTTTGTTTTGCGGTTTGTTTTTGCATATTTTAATATGGATTTTTAAGGGGCAAAAACCAAATCAAGATTAGGTGGGGATTTCATCACCCTTCCTAAGCCCCATGAATCACAAACCGAGCATCTGCATCAACCCTACATTAATTTAAAAAAATATCTAGACCAGACTCTGAGGACTGTCGCGCTCAATAAGGACAGAGGAAGGTCGTGAGTAATCTATCGCTTATCCGCATTACTTTTGTAGTGTCTAGGCAAGTGTGTCAAAAGCTAGTGGTTTTTAATTAGGCCCACTACTGTGGTTCCTTCCCACTTACCTGGCACTTAGCTGGATACAAGGGTAGTACATAGGCGGTAGAGGATTGATCCTGCAGCTTTTCCTTTGGAAGTCTAGGAGCGGTCTAGAGACTGGACCTAGGTAACCATAGTTCTAGGGTTGTGCATTTTTGTGTGATTTGTCTTAATCCGTCATTTTTCAAAACAAACCAATTACTTTCTCTCCTTTTTACCCCTTCCCCCTTCTTCTCTTCTTATAATGGGTGACCTAAACAGACGATCTCTTGCCGAGCTTTGCTGTCCACAACCAGATATCTCTTGTTTTCGTAATCCCTTCGGTATACCATCCGGCTCTTCCATGTCCTTAAGAGATCATATAGAACAAGCAGGAAGAAACAGTTGGCCAGCTCAGTCTAGGTCTTATCAACCGTATCCTAATCCTACACCTGTTTCAGTTCATACCCAGAGTGAGGAAGCCCCCAGACGAATGTCCGTTGCTGAGCACATAGCTAGGTCTAGAGGCCAAAGTTTCAACCCGGACCAATATCAACCATCACCACCACTGTCCGGAGAAGAGTTTGATATGCGGTTTGTGGCATATAAGATGTCTGTTGAAAATAGCCAACCAACCAACCCATATCAATATTCTTCTTATCATAATATTGATCCTACTCCTACCCAAGTTCCGCAACCATTCTATTCCTATCAATCGAATCCGACTTTTCCACCTACTCTAGACAGTTCTTCTAATCAGTCATTTGGGAGTTTTAATTATCCATAGGAATTTCAATCTTATACTGAAACCGCTTATCAACCCAAGACTAGTCTGGAGCAGACATTAGAAAAATTTCTGGAACTGTCGAACCAAATTAGGAAGGATTTGGGTAGTAAGACAGAACTGTACACCCTTCCTAATCAAACCTCCCCATTCCAAACTGAAATCCACAACTCCAGTTTCATAGATTCATCAAGTACACCAAATAGAATGTCTGATAAGTTGTGTGACTTTGTAGTGTTTGATTTACCCGACTGTGAAGGGTCCATTTCAAGTGAAACCATACCCAACCCTTGTGATCTCTACACCTCCACTCTTGAACCAAAACTGATTGAAAACCATACTTTTGATGAGGTGTTTGAGAATTTTAACCATCACTTGAATAAGTTGATTGACGTTGGGGATATATTGATTGATGAACCCGAAATTTTGGATGATTTTGTCCCACTAATTCATCAAATCCTTTCGCTTCCTTGTGGTCATCATCTTGAGCCTTTAATTCTTCCTGAACCCCAAATATGTCTTGAAGTTGATGATAATGGTATACCCGAAGATCAGACCGAAATACAACCTCCATCTTCCACATCTGGTTCAGCAACACTCGACATACCAATTTGTTTACCCATTTCACCTTCTACTTTCTCCGGTTCTTCTTCTGTTCCTATAGTTTCAGTGAGTTTTGATAAATCACAATCCCTTAATTCAAGTTCAATAATACCAGAAATTCAACTTGATTTGGATATTTTTGAAAATGAGGTAGATGAGTTTTTCGAGTCCTCTACCTCAATAATTTTTCAATCAAGTAGGATAAATTCTGGCACAAAACTCTTTGACAGCAAAATGTTCAATCACACCATTGATAAAAGTTTTGAAGAACTTTTTGCTGACGAACTTGAATTTTTAAACAATACGGATTTTGTGATTAATCAATCTCCACCTATAGAGGTTGAACCGTCACCATTCCTTCTTCCTAATCATTCACATTCATCCCTATTCTTTCTTTTCTCTAATTTCAAACCCTTTCCAAACCACCTCTTATCCCTTCCCCACTTTTTCTTGACTCGATACAACACATTCTTCCACCAACCTATACGATATACTAATAAAATCTTTGAATGGTTGGTGTTAACTTTTTGTCTTTGTAAAGTCTTACTTTGACCAAATGACTCACCCCCTCTTAAAATGCTTCGTATTGTCTAACTTATGTTTGAGGGGGGGGTATATTTTTGGCTCTTGAACATAACTTTTGTCCTCAAATTTGTGAGCCAAAAATAAGTTTGGGGGAGCATTTTCACTTTCATATATTCTTGCCCCCATTAATAATGTCCTTCCAAGCTTACAGGTTTTTGTGATCCAGCAGATAGCAACAGTGAGGACACTGTTGAAAACAAGTTTGGGGGAGGTTTGTGCTTATTTACACATACTTTGCATTATACTATATATAAGCACAAATTTTTTTTTTTTGATAACAAAAGAGTAGAAAGTGAAAAATTACATCCAAAAGATAGGAATAGTTTAAGAAAACTAAGAAAATTAGAAGTTTTCTTAAACGAACTGGTAATAAGTAGTTATGAGCCGTTGTCCCAAGGGTTAGTAAGATGAAGGAAGTCACTAATCTGAGGATAAAAATAAGTTTGAAAAATAGTTTCTATTCTGAAAGCCAAACATTTGAATATTGATACCCTACTATATGCACTTACACACGTCTTGAAACTCGGGATAGTAGAGGATACCTTGAAATGCTCTTGTCTAAAAGCCAAAAAAATGAAGAAAATATAAAAATGGTGAAAAGAAAAAATGAACACTGGTTTTTGTATCGCCAAGGCAGCAATAAAAAAATATAGCGAGGGTGCCTCTTCACCTAGTGCCCTAAGGCCAACTGGTCTGGGAGTCACTGCTAAGCCTTAGGTGGTGCAAGACGAGGAAAATATTATCACCTAATCAGCAAGCACATGAGTAATCGGTCGGTTAGTACTTCAAGAAGTATTAACGGTCGCATGAAAAAGTGTGAGCAAACCTAAATATTCATAAAGTTAAAAAGTACTAAGGCAAATGGACAAGAGTATGAAAGCTTGAATTGAATTCTCCGAGTGTAGGGATGTTCTATTCATACACGTAGGGGTATATGATCAATGTTTGGACGAAAGGTGGGAATAAAGAATAAAGACGATGTTTTATTGAGGGATGATGTGATTTCTAACATTTTTTCATGACTATTAAGATAGGGCTCATGACAACTGAAAAGCTAGTGTAGTTGGAAACTCTAAATTTTCAAAGTATTTCTTTTATGGTTCTTATCTTTATATGTAAATTTCACCATCTTTCTTTTGTTATTGGATTTTGTGGGTGTAATCCGCTGAAAACCATCAGGAGACAACACTCCTCCTACTAGGAACACCTAGAGGTTTAACGGCTTGTTGCACGTGCTCAGTGCAATCGTGTTGCCTACGAAAGTGTGCTTAGTTTTCTCCTTTCTTTTTCTCCTCTTGAATAAACTAGTTTGCTCGGGACGATCAAAGATAAGTTTGGGGGTATTTGTTCAGTTGATAAAACTGCACATTTGTATTACATTTTTCCTACCATTTTCATATTAAAAAAAGACTTTATTATAATATATTATACATATGAGGGTTTATGTGTAAAAACACTATTTTCCATGTGTTAATATATTTTAATTAGCATTTGGTAGAAAAATGTATGCAAATAAATTCATTGACCAAATCCTAGTAGAACTAAGTCTACTAAATATTATTTGAGATTATTGTGCAGAATTTTCCAAGTTGTTATGCAGAATTTATCAAGGAAATCAAGTTGTTGAAAAAGACTTTCCTAATTAAGAAGCAAAACTTGGAGACCAAGTCTGGAAGCAATCGAGAAAAGATTTCCAGATTCTGAAGGTGCCTAGGATTGCCACATGTCAAAAGATGCAAGCCCAAAAATTTCAGTCAAGAGATCCTGACCTTTAAGCGCGGATCCGAGGCCAAACCCCCCCTGGGCCGCGGATCCGCTGCAATTATATGGAGTTAGAGGAAGAGTTTTTTTGGGGTGAATCTATGCTAAATTTTACCAAGTTTTCAACTTAAAGATTCTGGCTTTGCACTATAAAAGGGCACCGAGAGCCTCTTGGAAAAGTTATCAAGCCGACGCGATCACGAAGTCCCAGACGGCTCACGCATCCAGACTGATCATCAACGGTTCATCTACCTCCTTGGAAGAGATCGAGAAGCAACTAGTTTTGTAATCATTTTCTAAGGAATAAAGTGTAGATTGTTCAAGTTGATTAATAAAGGTAGTTGTTTTATTTTATTCTTTTGCATTTTACATTATGTTTTCCCTCTCTGTCTTTTCATCTTCTTCTCCCAACATGCGCGAGTAATTCTCCGCTTGTTAGGGTTCGTAGGATTAGGGTAGGCTAATGGATGATGAACATCCCTAAACCCTTTTTAAGTCTTATAAAGTTTATGAACTTTATCAAAAGAATCATTAACATCCTAATCGGGCGCGCTAGCAATTCTTTGCTAGTTCCGACCGCGATTAGAGATTAGATTAATGATTATTTTGGTAAAGGCTAGATTTGAACGGAGTTCCGTGTCGAGGTAAGGGTTAAGAGTGGGATTCCTTTTCCCTCCAGAAACCCTAATCTACACACATCACCGTCGTTCTAGTTATAAATCTATTAATGGATAAAAATGGTAACTTTTAATTAGTCGTCCATGACTACTAAATCCTAACGAACTCTACAAGCCCTTTTATTATATTAACTACATCCCTAAAATAATCTAGATCTATATTTTTGCATTCTTGCTTAACATAGATCTAGAAACCATTCTTCAAAATTCTTTATTCCCCCCCTCTCTCAACACATCTAAAGTAAGAGTAAAAGGTTCCACGTTTCCCAGAGGACGACCCGTACTCACCTCGGTCTAGCTACACACGACACCGTTCTGATTGCGGTTAAACTACAAACACTCTTTTTCGTACAAATCAGGGCCATTTGAAAATGAATAGGAAAATGACTAAAATGAAAAAGGCAAGGGTAAAAGAGGGAAGTGTAAAAATAGTGTTTTGGAGAAAGATACTTTTCTATGCAAAAGATTCTTTTGATTGGCCCAATTTTATAATAGTAATATAGATAGATAGATAGATAGATCGGTAATGATGCTCGTAAGTGGGATTTTACCAGATCATGACACGTAGTGGATGACGTGTCATCCACGTAAGCCCGCTAGATTCCCCGGGGCTGCAGTGCGGGGATAAGTATGTTTCATGGAGAAAATTTCTCGGTACCTCGCCTCCGAGGTTGCGCCCGACCTTTCAGATGACCTCCCCGGAGCATGTTCCCCCTTCGGTTGACCGTCATCCAATAGCTCGTTTTCGAGCTACCCTATAGCCGAGACTCCTCAGCCCGCTTGCTCATCTTCGAGCTATCATATATCTGAGATTCTTCAGCGTCCCTGTTTGGCAGGGAGCACGGGGTCCGAGCGTCCCCATAACGGCTTCGTATATCTCGCCACGACGAGATCTCCGCCGCTCCACATCCCGCATCCCACGCTATCGTGTCTCGCCATTAATGAATTTTTTTTACTATTAATGGGCGTATCTTGCTGATTGATACGAAAGAGTGTGTTTGTAGTGTAACCGCAATCAATAACGGTGTCGCGTGTAGCTAGACCGAGATGAGTACGGGTCGTCCTCTGGGAAACGTGGAACCTTTTATTCTTACTTTAGATGTGTTGAGAAAGAGAGGAGGGATAAAGAATTTTGAAGAATGGTTTCTAGATCTACGTTAAGCAAGAATGCAAAAATATAGATCTAGATTATTTTAGGGATGTAGTTAATATAATAAGGGGGCTTGTAGGGTTCGTTAGGATTTAGTAGTCATGGACGATTAATTAAAAGTTACCATTTTTATCCTTTAATAGATTTAAAACTAGAGCGACGGTGATGCGTGTAGATTAGGGTTTCTGGAGGGAAAAGGAATCCCACTCTTAACCCTTATCTCGACACGGAACTCCGTTCATATCTAGCCTTTACCAAAACAATCATTAATCTAATCTCTAATCGCGGTCGGGACTAACAAGGAATTGTTAGCGTGCCCGATTAGGATGTTAATGATTCTTTTGATAAAGTTCATAAACTTTATAGGACTTAAAAAGGGTTTAGGGATGTTCATCATCCATTAGCCTACCCTAATCCTACGAACCCTAACAAGCGGAGAATCACTCGCGCATGTTGGGAGAAAAAGAGATGGAAAGAAATTTCATAATTAAACTATGAAGAAATAGAATAAGAAAAAGAAAGCTACCTTTATTAATCAACAATATTCATTACACTTGAATCCTTAGAAAATGATTACAATTTCTAGTTGCTTCTCGATCTCTTCTAAGGAGGTAGACGAACAGTTGATGATCAGTCTGGATGCGTGAGCCGTCTTGGACTTCGTGATCTCGTCGACTTGATAAATTTTTCAAAAGGCTCTCGGTGCCTTTTTATAATGCAAAGCTAGAATCTTTTGCTTGAAAACTTGGTAAAATATAGCATAGATTCACCCCACAAAATTTCAGCAACTAACTCCTTAATCTTGCCGCGGATCCGCGGCCTAAGGGGGGTATGGCCGCGGATCCGCGGTCGTTTAATCACATCGCTTCATCAAACTTTAGGGTATCTATCTTTGTGACATTTGGACTCCTCTGGAACCTTTGTATCTTTGAAATCTTCTCGTGGTTGCTGCCAGACTTGGTCTCTAAGTTTTGCTTCTTAATTAGGCAAGTCTTTTTCAACAAATTGATCTCCTTGATTCTAGTCTTTGAAAAATTCTGCACACTTGGAAAATTTTCTGCACAACAATCTCAAATAATATTTAGTAGACTTAGTTCTATTAGGATTAGGTCAATGAATTTATTTGCATACATTTTTCTACCAAATACTAATTATAATATATCAACACATGGAAAATAGTATTTTTACACATAAACCCTCATATGTATGATATATTATAATAAAGTCCTTTTTAATATGAAAATGGTAGGAAAAATGTAATAACAAATGTGCAGTTTTATCAACTGAACAAATACCCCCAAACTTATGTTTGATCGTCCCGAGCAAACTAGTTTATTCAAGAGGAAAAAAGGAAAGGAGAAAACTAAGCACACTTTCGTAGGCAGACACGATTGCACTGAGCACGTGCAACAAGCCGTTAAACCTCTAGGTGTCCCTAGTAGGAGGAGTGTTGTCTCCTGAGGGTTTTCAGCGGATTACACCCACAAAATCCTATAACAAAAGAGAGATGGTGAAATTTACATATAAAGATAAGAACCATAAAAGAAAGACTTTGAAAATAAGAGTTTCCAACTATACTAGCTTTTCAGTTATCATGAGTCCTATCTTAATAGTCACGAAAAAATGTTAGAAATCACATCATCCCTCAATAAAACATCGTCTTTATTCTTCATTCCTACCTTTCATCCAAACATTGATCATATACCCCTACGTGTGTGTAAAGAACATCCCTACACTCGAAGAATTCAATTCAAGCTATCATACTCTTGTCCATCTACCTTAGTACTTTTTAATTTGGTGAATATTTAGGGTTGCTCACACACTTTCATGCGACCGTTAATACTTCTTGAGGTACTAACCGACCGATTACTCATGTGCTTGCAGATTCGGTGATAATATTTTCCTCGTCTTGCACCACCTAAGGCTTAGCAGTGACTCCCAGACCAGTTGGCCTTAGGGCACTAGGTGAAGAGGCACCCTCGCTATATTTTTTTATTGCTGCCTTGGTGATAACAAAACCAGTGTTAATTTTTTTCTTTTCACCATTTTTATATTTTCTTCATCATTTTTTTTTATTTCCTTCATACATTGGCTTTTAGACAAGAGCATTTCAAGGTATCCTCTACTATCCCGAGTTTCAAGACGTGTATAGGTTCATATAGTAGGGTATCAACATTCAAATGTTTGGCTTCCAGAATAGAAACTATTTTTCAGACTTATTTTTATCCTCAGATTAGTGACTTCCTTCATCTTACTAACCCTTGGGACAACAACTCATAACTACTTATTACTAGTTCGTTTAAGAAAACTTCTAATTTTCTTGGTTTTCTTACACTATTCCTATCTTTTGGATGTAATTTTTCACTTTCTACTCTATTGTTATAAAAGAAAATTTTTGAATTTTTTTGAAAATGTTGTGCTTATGCAAAGTATGATGCAAATTGATGCGTAAATAAGCACAAACCTCCCCCAAACCTGTTTACAGCAGTGTCCTCACTGATGTCATTCGTTAAGCTCAAAAACCTGTAGACTTGGGAGGAAATTATTAATGGGGGCAAGAATATATGAAAGTGAAAATCCTCCCCAAACTTATTTTTGGCTCACAATTTTGTAAAAATTATTTTCTTTCAAGAGCCCAAAATATACCACCCCCCAAACTTGAGTTAAACAATTTTAATCTTTTAAAATCACACGAGGGGGTCAAGCTTATTGGTCAATGCCAAGCTTTGCAAAGACCGAAGGTCAACACCAACCATTCAAAAATTTTATCGATGAAGCACCAAGGTTGGTGGAAAAACATGTCACCTTTCGACGTGAAGAAGTGGGGAGGTGATAAGAGGTGTAATGGAAAAGTATTGCGTCTCAATTTGGAGAGACGACACAGTGATAGTAATGATGGATTTCTCGCATTATCATGATTGTCCAAAAGAAGGGGTGGAGGTCCAATTTCTTCATCTTGGCGTTGATTCATCTCAACACCCGTGTCTTGTAAAAATGCGAGTTCATAAGCGAAAATTTCCTCAAAGCTCTCATCGATACCCCAAAAAATAATGTCATCAGAAAAAATGGGGTGATCGTCAGAGTCTATAAAAAGTTCCTTATCAGCGTTAGATGTTGACCCGGACAACTCGGTGGAACAGTCCGTGTCAAGCAACAACATATGAAAAGAGTCAGAATTATGAGGTTGATCATATTCGCTGCTGTCGACATCCATTAATTCGACAGAACACACATGAGCATAGTGTTCGGAGGGTTCACTTCCCAACTTGTAAATGTTAAGCTCAATTGACATCTTTCCAAAGGATAGAGTCATAGAGCCGTTTCTACAATTGATTACTGCGTTGGAAGTGGCCAAAAAGGGTCGACCAAGTATCACCGGGATTTGATTGCGTGGGTTTGCTACAGGTTGTGTATCTATAACGATAAAGTCCACAGGGAATATGAATTCCCCGACTTTGATTAACACATCCTCTAGCTCACCCCTAGGTTGGGTGATAGATCGATCGGCCATCTGAAGAGTGCAATGCGCAGGCTTTAACTCTCCGATCCCTAATTGCTCATAAACGGAATACGGAAGCAAGTTAACACTAGCACCTAAATCGAGTAGAGCACGATTGATATTTTTACCCCCAATAGAAATTGAAATTGTAGGACTTCCGGGGTCCTTTCGTTTCTTAGGTAGTTGTTGTGTAAAAGCTGTGCTCACATTACTCGCAAGGAAAACTTTTTTAGGTACTTGAACTTTTCTCTTCCTAGTGCACAAGTCCTTTAGGATTTTCGCATATGACGGAACTTGTTGAATAGCATCTAGAAGAGGAATGTTTATGTTAACTTGCTTAAAAATTTCCACAATCTTCTCCATTTGTGGACTTGGTCTGTTGCCTCTTAACCTGTTTGGATAAGGTGCTTGATCAATAAGTTTTGGGTCCAATGTTTGTGGAGAAGACTGTGGGGATGGATTCGATCCCAAAATTGGAGTGGGAATCGACTTAGATAGATTTGGCGAAATGGGCGAAGGGTTCGAGCCTTGGGGAAAACGGAGAATAGGCTTGGGTGAAGGTGGGAGACTAGACGAATTAGGGGAAGAAGAAGAAGCTGGGGTATTATTGGTGTCACTATCATCACACTGCTCACCCACTCGGTCATTCAGCACTTTTCCCGATCTCAACGTGGTAACGGCACTCACATTATAACTTTGTGAGTGGCCAGGATTAGGTATGGGTTGAGATGGGAGTTTCCCTTTCTCTCTCGCACTCATTGCGGCGTTTAACTGTGCGATTTGGTTTTCTAATGATTTAATACTCTCACTATGGGAGGCGGAGTTTTTCGTTATGGTATCAATAGAAGACCTCATCTCAGCCGAAATTTGCATGGATTGTTTCATGAACATATCCAAAGTTTATGCAAGTGAGTTGTCAGTATCGGCCAATTGTGGTGTAGAAATGTTGGCCGGATTTTGGAAATTCTGTGACTGAAAGGGGGGCTGATTCTGTGGTTGTGGTTGCTGTGGAGGAGGTTTTTGATAATTGCTTTGTTGGTTTTGACTCCAAGCAAAGTTAGGATGATTCCTCCATCCTTGATTGTACGTGGAAGAATAAGGGTCGTTTCTAGGCCGCTGCTGAAAAGCAGCATTAGCTTGAAACGATGCATTCATAAGACATTCTTCCGTTAAGTGTGAAGGATCCGAACAGCAACCACAGACGGTCTTAGGAAGCGTGACCTGATTTAGGGAGAATGACGAGAATTTGTTCTCAATAGTGTTGAGTTTCTTCTGTATCGCTGCCATTTCGGCTTTTACTGCGATAGAAACATCGAGCTGGTGAATACCTCCCTTAGTTGAAGGTGGTCTTACGCTTTCCCACTGCAACGTGTGTTCAGCAAGGTCTTCCAGATATTTCCACGCTTCATCGTCATCTTTAGACATGAAATTGCATTGACACATTGTTTCAAGCATCTTCTTTGTCGCTGGATTAATTCCCTCATATATAATCCGACATAAATCCCATCTATTGATTCCATGATGAGGACATTGGACAAGCAGATCCTTGAAACGTTCAAAGCACTTCCAAAATGGTTCATTGGGAAGCTGGGTGAACGGGTTGATCTCGCTCCTAACACGTGCAGTCTTATGGTTTGGGTAAAACTTCTTAAGAAATGCTATGACGAATTCATCCCAATTAGTGATAGAGTGTGCGGCAGTATTGTAAAGTCATTTTTCTGCCAAGTCGCACAGTGTGAATGGGAGAAGACGTAAGCGCATAGCATCTAAAGTCAATTGTGAAGTACCCATCATTGCGCATACGTTTTCGAATTTGGTGATGAAAACGTACGCGTCTTCCGACTCGAGCCCGTGAAATTTGGGCAGCAGATTGATGTAAGGGGGTTTAATTTCGAAATTATCCCCGTTAGGTGGTGGAAGAGATAGACAAGTGGGAAGAGGACCACGGATAGGATAGCATCTCTCTTGGAGAGAGATGCGCGGTGGGTCTGCGCACCTTCGGGCGGTGGTAGCGTGGTGTTATAATTTGATGGAGTGCCGTCCATCTCGGTCGTGGTGTGTGGTGGTGGAAAAGAAGATGAAGAAGTACCGAATTCGGCGTCGATAGCAGGAACGCGGACAAGACGGGCACTAGGATCCCGTGTCCAGCCGAGCATGCACTAAGCGGGTTTAGTGCAAGTGGCAGCGTGTGTGTGATTTAAAATTGGCTTGTTTTGAAAAAGTGGGACTCAAGACAAATCTCCCTAAGATGCACAAGCAACCCTAGAACTAAGGTCACCTAGGTCAGTCTCTAGACCGCTCCTAGACTTTCAAAGGACAAGCCGCAGGATAAATTCTCTACCGCCTCCGTACTACCCTTATAGCCAGGTAAGTGCCAGGTAAGTGGGAAGGAACCACGGTAGTGGGCCTAATTAAAAACCACTAGCCTTTGACACACTTGCCTAGGCGCTACAAAAGTAATGCAGATAAACGATAGATTACCCACGACCTTCCTCTGTCCTTAATGAGCGCGACAGTCCTTAGAGTCTGGTCTAGATATTTTTTAAATAAATGAAGGGTTGATCTATATGCTCGGTTTGTGATTTGTGGGGCTTAGGAAGGGTGATGAAATCCCCACCTAATCTTGATTTGTTCTTTGCCCCTTAAAGTCCGTATTAAAATATGCAGAACAAAACCAATCACAAAACTTTTGCAAAAAGATTTTTTTTTTGCGGCGCTATTTTGCAAAGAATCCTGCAGAAAATAGATTTTTATTGGATTTGAGAGGAGAGAGAAGGAGTTGAGAAAGATACCAGAGAAGACTTAAGCCCTAATTCCTCTGTTGTACCGCGTTTCCGCCACACCAAGGGTACTTTTGCCACGGTTCCGCCGCGTGGCAGAGGGATTGCTTGATGAATTTTTTTTGTATATCCTTCTGTGCTCCTCTGGATCTCTAAAAATGTCTTTGTTTCCTGTTTTCCTTAATTCTGTGACTCCAGATCTCCTTGCAAAAATTCACGCACAAATCGTTAAATATGCAATTTGCAGTTTTGTGTTAATAATGATATGAATCGTCTAAGAATCCAACACAAATAGTAAAATTAAAAAATTACGCACGTATCCCCGGCAACGGCGCCATTTGATTGTTTCGAAAGATGTGTGTTTGTAGTATAACCGCAATCAATAACGGTGTCGCGTGTAGCTAGACCGAGATGAGTACGGGTCGTCCTCTGGGAATCGTGGAACCTTTTATTCTTACTTTAGATGTGTTGAGAAAGAGAGGAGGGATAAAGAATTTTGAAGAATGGTTTCTAGATCTACGTTAAGCAAGAATGCAAAAATATAGATCTAGATTATTTTAGGGAAGTAGTTAATATAATAAGGAGGCTTGTAGGGTTCGTTAGGATTTAGTAGTCATGGACGATTAATTAAAAGTTACCATTTTTATCCTTTAATAGATTTAAAACTAGAGCGACGGTGATGCGTGTAGATTAGGGTTTCTGGAGGGAAAAGGAA
Source organism: Agapanthus africanus (assembly GCA_030015575.1). Lineage (NCBI taxonomy): Eukaryota > Viridiplantae > Streptophyta > Magnoliopsida > Asparagales > Amaryllidaceae > Agapanthus > Agapanthus africanus. Next base: position 728,266,015 of record CM057339.1, read on the forward strand.
TCCCACTCTTAACCCTTATCTCGACACGGAACTCCGTTCATATCTAGCCTTTACCAAAACAATCATTAATCTAATCTCTAATCACGGTCGGGACTAACAAGGAATTGTTAGCGCGCCCGATTAGGATGTTAATGATTCTTTTGATAAAGTTCATAAACTTTATAGGACTTAAAAAGGGTTTAGGGATGTTCATCATCCATTAGTCTACCCTAATCCTACGAACCCTAACAAGCGGAGAATTACTCGCGCATGTTGGGAGAAAAAGAGATGGAAAGAAATTTCATAATTAAACTATGAAGAAATAGAATAAGAAAAAGAAAGCTACCTTTATTAATCAACAATATTCATTACACTTGAATCCTTAGAAAATGATTACAATTTCTAGTTGCTTCTCGATCTCTTCTAAGGAGGTAGACGAACAGTTGATGATCAGTCTGGGTGCGTGAGCCGTCTTGTACTTCGTGATCTCGTTGACTTGATAAATTTTTCAAGAGGCTCTCGGTGCCTTTTTATAATGCAAAGCTAAAATCTTTTGCTTGAAAACTTGGTAAAATATAGCATAGATTCACCCCACAAAATTTCAGCAACTATCTCCTTAATCTTGCCGCGGATCCGCGGCCTAAGGGGGAGTATGGCCGCGGATCCGCGGCCGTTTAATCACATCCCTTCATCAAACTTTAGGGTATCTATCTTTGTGACATTTGGACTCCTCTGGAACCTTTGTGTCTTTGAAATCTTCTCGTGGTTGCTGCCAGACTTGGTCACTAAGTTTTGCTTCTTAATTAGGCAAGTCTTTTTCAACAATTGATCTCCTTGATTCTAGTCTTTGAAAAATTCTGCACACTTGGAAAATTTTCTGCACAACAATCTCAAATAATATTTAGTAGACTTAGTTCTACTAGGATTAGGTCAATGAATTTATTTGCATACATTTTTCTACCAAATACTAATTATAATATATCAACACATGGAAAATAGTATTTTTACACATAAACCCTCATATGTATGATATATTATAATAAAGTCCTTTTTAATATGAAAATGGTAGGAAAAATGTAATAACAAATGTGTAGTTTTATCAACTGAACACCTGCTATCAATGCAAACGTGATGCAGGGACGTAACGGACGGCGAGAATCTCACATCGACTCGCTCCATGCGACCACTATATAAACCCCTCTTCCAGACAATCCAGGTATCTCAAACTCATTCCAATACGCCGCTACTCTGCCCTAATATTCTCGATACTTACTTGATTGTCGGAGGGTTCTATGGTGGTTTTCTACCCTGAGACTTTCTTTACAGGTAGTTCGGAGTCAACAACAACAATAGCCCATTGAGATCCACTCGCTCAACCCTCACCTCAAATCCCAACCGTTCAGCGTGCTGGCAGCAAAATTGACGGAGGATAACATCTGAGGGAGATCCAGACCTCCATCAGTTGGCACCGTCTGTGGGAACTTCATAAGAGTTTTCTACCATGAAAGTTGATCATTTGCTTTCGATATAATGACCAGCGATCATCACAACGGAGATCCTATCACAAGCCACCCTGTCGTCCGCAACGAAGGTAGAGACGGTTCTACTCCACCTCCCAACATCGTCGAGGCCTTATCCGCATGGATCGACATGCTCACGGCGATGATGGACGCGCTCGCTCGTGTTCAAATGGCCGGCTAAGCCTACAAAACTGTTGCCCCTGCTCCCCAGAACAACGGCGTGCACGAAGCGGCAGAGGGGCGTATCCAAGTCCTCGGCCTCGTGCGTGCCAATCTCGATGTCACGGAACACCGGCATGCTAATTCCGGCAGTCACGAACCCTATACGAGAATGATTCCATGACTTATTGGACACCGGACAGTTCGACATCGAGGTCTCGGGAGCGGTCAGATTATCGCTTCAACGCTCACCACGCTCCCTCGCCACTTAAAGAGACGTTGATCAGGTCGCCTGATTCCAGGAAAGACCGATGTCACCACACTTGCTGAGGACATGCACATAGCGCAAGTCGAGGTGAACAACGAAAGGTTCACCCCAGAGATTTGAGTAACGTGATAGAGAGAAGCCGAAGCCGCTCCATCGCGCAGGGACGAAACCGAAACAACAAGCACTCTGACTATGGAGAATTCTTGGGGTACCAACAGCAGATTGAGGCCCTTGAGAAGAAAATTGAAGACATGCAGATTACCACCCGTCCGCCCGGAGGATCGGAAAAATACTTAGCATATTCTCTCATGAGGCCCTTCACTGAGCAGTTACTAAGTAAGCGGGTCTCGTCTCGAAACAAACCATCTAAGGTGACCCTCTTTGATGGGAAGTCCGACCTGAAGGACCACTTGGACATGTTTACGGCGGGCATGGGATTCCAAGATAACTCAGATGCGGCTCAGTGCCGAGCCATCCCTTTTAGTGATATATGCCCTAGAGACCATTATTGTATCATACTGGTTTGTATATTACTTAATGGAAGCTTGGGATATTCACAATTGTATTGACAGTCTTTCTCAAAATGGTAATATGCTACTTGGTTTGTTTCTACTTCAATATGTACATATGTTTCTTTTAGCTTATCGCTTATACATATTGGTAGAGCCTTTAGGATCTTTGCTTGATTACCAGCGTTGTGATGGCAGTCACACTAGTGGGGGCTGGGTAGTCTATAAGCACATCCTTATACATGTCCCTAGTTGTAGGATTATCAAGACGGGGTATCGATACTCCAGAGTAGACTAGTGTATACGCTTCTTATCCCAATAGGGGAGATGGTCTGTCCCTGTCACGCCCCGTTTCCCAAAATACGGAAATACGGGGGGTTGACAAGGCCAACCATGCTCCTATGGTCAAGGAAACATCCTGCCGTAACCACACTTCGGCTTCTAGTTTTACGTGGTAATCAGTAATCAATGCACGGGTAATGAGAAATTCAGTCACTAAATCAAAACAGATACAAAAACTAACCAGATAGAGATCAAGGAAAGATGGCGCTGACGTCGCTGATCTAGACGTCCGCAATATCCTCAAGGTACTTCAGGTGCTGATATGAGCTAAGTCCACTTCTCACTCTGAGCATGCATACTCAGGTCGTCAGAGCAACACAATAGCAATATATATAAATGCAAAAGTAAACACGTGCAATGATGATGAACATGAAGCAGTAAATATAGAATGATGACGCACATGAAATAATCGGTGCAGGTAAACAGTAAAGTAGGCATATCAAATCAGTAAGCAATGCGTGTCAATGTCACTAACCCTATCAGTCTCTAAGTCTCACTGTCCAGGTCACCAAACCTATCGTCAGTCCAAGTGTGAGCGTCAACCATGCAGGAGTATCCCCAACCCAAGGGTAGGGCCCCAGGGGCAAGGGAGCACGGGCCCGAATCACTCACGATAATAATCAGTAACTCCATCCATACAACTCCCAAAATCAAAGTATATGCCGGCAATGGGACTCCCGAGATTCTGTTGAACTCACACTCAAACTATCCCACACCCCGTGGTCTACATCAAACCCAGACCATAAACCCAAATACTAGTCGGTCCATGACAAGTCTACGCGAGAACTGGAGACATGATCTCTATCAAACATGTCTCGACTGGTACCTAAGACAAATGGACAGTGTTTGATGCCTTACCTATGACACTAATATAAATGCTCCATAACCGTCCCATTTCAGTTATAGTTACACTTATATATGTCCCATAGACGTCGACAATGCAATAAATTAACTGGGTTCGCAGATTGTGTACAAGTACGCGTCACTTCACTTATTTATTCATGTTTTAACACTAACGTACTTGCCACAATCAAAATACTAATATCTATTACTGGGTAATGTACATGATTAATAGGTTACCACTGTATATGACCTTTACATGATATGATGAGAATGCAATAATTACGATATGAATAAAAGTATCAGCAGCCAGTGTTGTGCAACTTGCAAAATTTACTATAAATCACACGTGCAGAATTAAACAAAACAATATAAAAGGGGTAAGCAGTAAGTTTGACAATATGTACATCAAAATTGGTTTCGCGTAAATCGGTTTTCAGATTTTCTAGTTATGGCCATTTCAATTTAAGTGTTCACGGCTGGAAATCAAATTTCTGAATTGAATCCTGTTTCGTAACACGTTTTAATCCCAGTTGGGATCGTAATTAGGTGACGCTACAGTTGGATAATATTTAGGTTTAACAGTTAGATTTCCAACGTATCAGACGGGTTGATGATATCCACTGTATACGGAAAGATATGTTCAGTTTAATATCAATGTGTACAAACTGTCACTGCAGAAAACTGCAGGACACAACGGTATCCTAAAATGCGAATTAAATGTCAAACGAAGGCGAAACGACACGGGACCAGATTCAAATGTTAGCTAACTAAAATATCTACGCGAAAATATGGGGTTCCATGTAATTTAAGTTTAAGGAAGGGGCGTACAGGTGTTCCCAAGACAGGTATTCAAAACGAATGTTGCCCCGGACTTCAGTTCAGGGCCACGAATCGCCTCAGTATTCATTGTTATAACTTGTCAAAATGCAAAGATAAACTGTGGGGTGTTGTAGGTTTATCTGTTGGCTTTGATACGAGCCATATAACATTGCATTTCGATTTGTATTTCATTTAATATTAATTTTCCAACGTGATATGTACGGAGATTTCTAGATTTAGCGTCGGTTCTCGGGGATATCATTTCAATATATAAAGATTAACCTTTAGATCCCAACATGTAGTTAATTATCAGTACACAATCTATATATATCACGAAATGGGAGTTTCAATTGACTGGAATATATATATATATATCAAAAGATGATTATCGGGTTTTAGTAATCGTAACTATGGGGTTTTATATTGATTTATCACATACACATGCATAAGTATATTTGGGTATATGTAGCATGATAGCAAGTTCAGAAACTTGCCTGACGACGACGATCGGCGACATGACAGCAGCGAACGGTGATGATCGGTACGGCACGTTGCATGCACGGACCAGGCACGACACGACAACACGAAAAGTTTGGCCTTGGCTCGAGCTCAGCTAGATTTTGGCCTTGTGAAGTCATCAACAAGATTAATTGTAATATTTGGCTTCATATAAGAAACCCATTCTATAGGACCTTCATCCTTGCTATCATCCTGTGCATCTTCCTAAATCTCGTGCATTTTATCATCGGCTTCTTCCTGGTTCCCAAGCAAGCTCTTCCTTTTATCTGCTTTTGACTCGCGCAAGTATGTCACCACAGGGTGAGTTCTTCCAAATGCAGCTCCCGGTTGATACTCAGGATCACTCGGATCTCCAGTAGCTGGTCCAGGAAAAGAACTAAGAAGCACTTCTGTACAATAGACCTTTCATCAGAGCAACATCTTGACTGAAAATATGAAAGAGGCATCCTTTGTGCATCAATGTTATCACCGTCTCGGGCACCAAGTGACTTGAAGTTGGCATTGTAATTTCCCTCTCCACAATTGTAATACCCAGCACCCTTTTGTACGTCTATATCCGTATTTCCTTTTCATCTATAAAAACTTTATTCACAACTATTTATTATTTTAAAACTTCCCAATCCATTTTAGTTCTACACTCTCTTATTTTATTTTCCCAGCCGGTCTCTTCATTTTGCTTTACTTATTATTTCTATTCCGGCCTAACCCACTTTTTTCCCTCAGCCCATTTATCCTAGTGAGCCCATTCCCTATTTATTAAATTTAAGCTTTCCTATTATTCTTAAAACCCCAGCCTATTCCATTTTTCATATTAAAATCTTAATTCTGGTCCAAGCCCAAAACTATATTACATATTCCCTAAACCTAACTAAAATTCTCCCCGAGCCCACTTATTTTTCAATCCATTTTCTTCAGCCGGCCCAGCAATAATTTTTCCCACAACCCTTTCTTTACAGCCCATTTCTTTTTCCCATATTTTTCCGGCCCGTTTTCCTTTTCTCCATTTAAATATTTTCCTTACACGGGCCCGGCCCACTACTTCCCTCACCCGCGCCGCTTCGTGGCCCGACCCGTTCCTTCTTCTCCTCCAACGGCTAGTTTCCCACGATTCCCGCCCGCTGTCCCCGATCCGCTCCCTCCGCCGACGCCTCCGCTCGCGCCCACGCCCACGTCGTGCGCCGTTACCCTCGAGATCCCCGCGTCTCCCCTATCTCACTCCCCCTCGCGTTCCCTCTCTCTGGCTTTTCTCCCATTCTTCTCTTCTTCTTTCTTCATCTCGAACACGTACCCACGACCGTACCCACGATCACCACGTCGCCGTCGCTATCATCGCGGCCATCATCGTCGTCATCCCCACCAACCTCGCCTGCACCCTCGCTGTCCTTCGTCACCGACGAACCACCTCCTCACCCGAGCTCTCCATTTTCCCCCTCGCCTGCAAACCCAACCCATATTCGCGAGTCCCTGCATCCTCGAACCCACAGCCCCGACCAATCCACCTCCGACGAATCTTGCCGGCACCCAATCACCCACCGAGCTCGCCTCCCTCGACCACCAACTCGACAGACTTCCGGCCACCTCTACAGAACCCCCTGCACACACCGAGTCCCCTGCCCCGACGCCGGCGAGCTCCTCATCTCGTCGTCGACGCACCTGCATCTCGTCGACCCCATCATCATCACCGTCGCCATCTTACCCTCTCCCGATCTCTCCCTCACCCGACCTTCTCTCTCTCATTTCTCTCTCTCCCCTGTTTCTCTCTCTGCTCTCACTCTCTCTCTCTCTGATTTTCTCTCATCTCTCTCTGCTGTCTCTCACTCTCTATCTCTATATCTCTTTGTCTCTCTCACTCTATCTCTGGCTCTCTCTCCTCCTCACTCTCTCCCTTTACCTATCTCTCACTCTCTCTCTCTCTCTCTAATTGTTTTTCTCTCTCTAACTCTGTCTCTCTCTCCCTCTACAACTCTCTCTCCGTATCCCTCTCACTCCCTCTCCTTCATTGACAACCCAACACAATCGAGCATTCACGCATCAACAGCAAGGCTGCGACGCAAACCCAAGCCGAGTCGAGCCCCGGCATTCCGTCGAGCACCTACAGAGATCGCCGTTGCCACTGCCGTGCATCACCAGAACGTCTCCAGGCAAGTATTTTACTTTCTTACATGCTATTTACTTAAGTTACAGTCGTTAATTACATAGATATTAAAGTTACAAGTCTAGACCAATTATGTGCCATACCTGTTCGACGCGTGTTCCCAAAGAGAATATTTGTCTAAATTGACGGAACTGGAGTGCTCACATTGGCCCTTGCTGTGCTGAGTACCTTGTGCAAGTTTCGTTGGATAATTTGATCGTTAATGACCAAAACAAATATCCCCAAGTTAAATCGTAAAACTGTAATTTTATTGTACCTGAAAACCGTTAAATTCACCATAAATCATATACATACTGGAATGGTGCGTTCGAGGGCTCAAATCGAAGCCAACTCGACGAACTTTAACCCCATACTGGTTTCTGGTATTCCTGTACTTAAATTGTGATGATTTTTGGATCGGAGTGCGACTCTGGACTGCAGTCCAGAGCGACTCCAGTCGTTGCTTGCTGTTCCGTATTGGGTACCACAAGATCTCCTTAACTCGTAGATTACGGAACTCTGCTGCTTATTATAGGTAAATCTGTTAGCTAGACAACACAATTGGTTTCATTCTGTTTCGTTACCGTTTTATATTTAATCTGTAATTTAATAGATCGGGACGCATAACAGTCCCAGCAGAATCAGAACTGACATATTGGTATTGAATAGTGTATATATCCTGACGTACAGATGCGATCGAAGATCCGTCTATTGCGTTGAAAACCTTACTAAAAACCCTATATTTCATCCAACTGTAGAGTCGCTAAAATCTGATCCCAACTGGGATTAAAATGCGTTGCGAAACGGACTTCTGATTCTGAAACCGGATTTCCAGCCGCGAACGCTTAAAATGAAATGGTTATAATTAATGATCCTGGAACCCGATTGGCATGAAACTAAATTCAATGGTTAGATAACTGAACATACTGCTTATTCCCCGTTCATTGTTTCTTTAAAATGTAAACATATGACTTATGATAAATCATGCAAGTGTTAGAATACTATTTTTATGACACCTTAATTATGCTTATATACTGTTCACGCATCATATCATACCCATATCATTGTATTGATAACCTAGTGATATCGTGCATTTACCCAGTGTTAGATTTTAGTGATGATTGTGGCAAGTACGTCAGTGTTCGTGTATCCGTGAATAAGTGAAAGTGATACGTACTTGTACACAATCAGTGACCCTATTATTTTATTGCATTGTCGACGTCTGTGGGATGCGTGTACGTGTGACTATAAGTGGTATGGGACACTTATGGAAGCGCTTGCACGGGTGTCGCAGATAAGGCACCAGACACTGCCATTTATCTTAGGTATTAGTCGGGATGTGCTTGATGGAGGTCCTGCCTCCAGCTCTTGCGCAGACTTGTCACAGACCGATTGATATTTAGGGTTATGGTTGGCGTTTGATATAAACCACGGGGTGTGGGGTAGTTTAAGTGTGAGTTCAACAGAATCTCGGGAGTCCCATGCCGGCTTATATATTTATGGAGATATATGGAGATTTACAGGGTATGTGATATTCACCGTGATATACATGTTACATGTTGGGCCCGTGGTCCCTTGCCCTTGGGTTCTACCCTTGGGTGGAGAACACTCACGAGTGGTTTACTCTCACACTTGGACTGACGATAGGCTTAGTGACCTGTACAGTGAGACTTAGAGACAGATAGGGATACTGGCATTTATATACCTTATATACTGTGTTGACATACGTGACTTATCGTTCTACTGCTTTTACTCTGCATTGATTACTGCACATTCATATTCATGCTGTCATTGATTTACTGTTTCACATATCTATTGCCACTGTTAGAACTGTCACTTGATTTTATACATATTATATTGCTATTGTGTCGCCCTGACGACCTTAGTATGCATGCTCAGTGTGAGGAGAAGATTTAGCCTGGAGCAGAACTAGACGTGCATCACAAACTTCTTGACTCGCCATTCCGAGTTACATTCGTTTGTTCCACTTCAGGTCAGTCTTTACATTGTTTCTTTCAGTTACTGTATTTCTTATTACCTACGCATCATTTACTGCTTACCATGAAAAACTAGAAGCCTAAGTATGACTACGGCAGAACATTTCCTTGACCGTAGGAGCATGGCTGGCCTTGTCTACCCCTCGTATTCCGTATTTTGGGAAGCGGGGCGTGACATGGTTTAGTTGGTATCAGAGCCCAGGTTTTGCTTCGATTGGGATTGCAGTTTTCCGTGTAAAGCTTGACAATCCAAGACATCCCTCAGTCAGGATTGTAAACTTCATATCCTTGGTCCATATTCATATTGATTGTTCAGCTATCCATTCGCCATGGTTTCGGGTGACTTGACAAGGTTACGTGGTTGCAATTGCACTACCGTACTCTATTCAAGTGACTTAAAGTCATACAGTTGATTCCCCACTTGTAATAAATTCATCACCTCTGATATTCTTGACTCTTTGTCCTATCCATATTATATTTTGATTCGTTTAGCTTGTGACTTATATCATTCGCAAAATTGTTGTTTCAGGATCATGTCTTTCAACGACTCTTCATCCATATCCACTCCCCAGAATCAGACCGTCGAGATTCTGAGTGTACTGCAAGGTTTGAAAGAAGCCCAGGAGCGAACAAACGACTTGTTGGCTGAAGGACTGAGAAGACAGGTGAATCAGGCACCAGTGGGAATCTCCAATCATAAAGGGATCCCCGTTAGACGAGGAAAAGAGAAGAAGATGAAACGCCAATTTGTTTCTCCGCGGCAGAAGCAGCAGAAGATCCCATGTTGTGGATACTGTAAGAGGCTAGGACATCTTCAGAGGGATTGTCGCCGCGCCCAAGGGAAATGTCTGATTTGTGGATCCAGTGAACATCTCATCAACGGTTGCCCAGAAAGGAAGGAACTACAAGGAGGAGACTCATCCACACTCCCCACTTCTGTCAAGTGAGGATTATCGCGTAGTTCGAACTTCGACTATAAGGCGGATCTAACGCAGGATTCAACTCACGCGACGAGAATGCAACGTTATAGTAGTCGAAGAATGATTTTTTCATGTTATCTACTTTCAGTAATAATGTTGTCATCTTCTTATGAATATTTCTTTCAGTTTGAAATCTTGTATCCGCTGAACTCTTGATTGAGTTCAATAAAACTTGAATCATAAAATATGTATCATTCTCTTGTCATTTCCTTTGTTCATATTGTTCATTAGCAAAACATTTTAATCTTAATTTTTCCAATTCCTGACGTCGCATACCTTCCCATATTTCGTACACTTAGCCATTTTCCTGATATTCTATTGTCTAATCATGACTTTTCTTTTCAGACCATGGCCCACCCTGGAGCAGCGCCGCATCTAGAGGAGGATACACAGTCATGCGTTTCCTTATATCACACACTGATGAGTTCTGATGATGATGATGATGAGGTCAACGGTCCCCAGGTCAACTTCGGAAACAACGATTCAGAGGACGAAGGAGTAGCCGCCCCAGAGTTTAACGTGATAGCTGATTCCGACGAAGAAGAAGGAGATCCTGAAGAGAACCCTATAGAGGAAGACCCGATAGAGGAAGATCCCGATGAAGGCCCGATAGAAGAAAATCCAGTTGAGGAAAATCCCGTGGAAGAAAATCCAGAAGAAGAGAATCACATGGAATCGGACCTCGATGAAGAAGCTCCATCCGAGGAAGAAGGACAAGAAAATCAAGACCCTGCTGTGGAAGAACTTCCAGTGGCGATGCCTACGAGGCGATATGGAAATGGACGCCCCTACCTGAGTGCGCGAGCCTACCGCAACCTACTGAATCTCCACAACCGCAACTGACGAGATTTCTTTTAATGTTGTCTTCTCTGGCCAAATAAAATTGTGTATAGTTTAGGGCCACATTTTGTTGGGATGATACTTTTTTTAAAAATTTTTTTTTCTAGAATGGAATAAATTGCTGAGTTTGCTAATCCCTCAATCTTCTTAGTTCACTTGCTGCTTGATTACTTCTTCTATACTATTATTTTCCCTGCTGAGATCTGTCCACCCCTACCCTCTTACATTGCCTTAACCCTCACCCAGATTAATCAGTGCCACACCCGACCTTAGAGGTTCACCTTTCATCCTCCGACTGTGCCCCGTTTAAGATCCTTCTGGGAGGAGAACATTTCTTGTGAAATTTCCGAGTTAGCCAACCCTTCAAATTTTGATTCATATGATGTACCGACCGTTATCCTCCCCATACTTTTCCTTGTAGTCCTTTGTTGCTCACCCTTATTTTCCTGTGCTAACCCGACCCCAATCTTTTTGATCTTCATCCTAAAGCCGCCACACTCCGACTTTCTGACTGAGCCACACCTTCTTGTAATCATTACCCTAGCTATCCCTATACCTCTTTGTGTTCTTCTTATTACCCTAAAAATAAATATAGGGACTCTATTATTCGAAATTTGGTTTCATTATTTTATATTTATCGAAGAGTGTGTGATATCGACTATTTCCGTTTTACGCATTTCAAGTACTCTACTACTAACTTTCACATTATTTTCAGTAGCGCTACCTTACACCGCGCATATTTTGTTCCATGTTTCTTATTTTCACGATATGGGTTTTCTAAGTTATTTTAAAACTATTTGACCGATACAATATCCTAAAATGTTTTAAACTACCGACAAATCTTTCACTACTTTATTGTCGTTACTTTATTTTCGAGTATTATGCCTATGCTTACTATTATAAATGGTTGAGCCTTATACGTATTATTTCTGCTTGCTACTTTGATAGACTTAGATGTACACATATTTGGGTTTCGACTTTTACCGAGCACACTTTGATTATTATTATTCGTTATTGTTACCTATATTCTCGTATATTTGTAGTTGCCCTTATAGTGTTCCTGCATTATACCTTTTAGGCCTATTTTTTTTTGTATGTGGTTCTTATATATATACGTATGTACCTTCAAAACTTTGTCTACCCGTTTTTTTTGAAATAAATCAACATGTATTAGTGTTCGATATGATAATTCTTCGCTTATTATTTATAGCGTGTTGTTTCTTTTAAATTTCGAGGACGAAATTTTTGTAAGGGTGGTATGATATAATACCCAGCATCCTTTTGTACGTCTATATCCGTATTTCCTTTTCATCTATAAAAACTTTATTCACAACTATTTATTATTTTAAAACTTCCCAATCCATTTTAGTTCTACACTCTCTTATTTTATTTTCCCAGCCGGTCTCTTCATTTTGCTTTACTTATTATTTCTATTCCGGCCTAACCCACTTTTTTCCCTCAGCCCATTTATCCTAGTGAGCCCATTCCCTATTTATTAAATTTAAGTTTTCCTATTATTCTTAAAACCCCAGCCTATTCCATTTTTCATATTAAAATCTTAATTCTGGCCCAAGCCCAAAACTATATTACATATTCCCTAAACCTAACTAAAATTCTCCCCGAGCCCACTTATTTTTCAATCCATTTTCTTCAGCCGGCCCAGCAATAATTTTTCCCACAACCTTTTCTTTACAGCCCATTTCTTTTTCCTATATTTTTCCGGCCCGTTTTCCTTTTCTCCATTTAAATCTTTTCCTTACGCGGGCCCGGCCCACTCCTTCCCTCACCCGCGCCGCTTCGTGGCCCGACCCGTTCCTTCTTCTCCTCCAACGGCTAGTTTCCCACGATTCCCGCCCGCTGTCCCCGATCCGCTCCCTCCGCCGACGCCTCCGCTCGCGCCCACGCCCACGTCGTGCGCCGTTACCCTCGAGATCCCCGCGTCTCCCCTATCTCACTCCCCCTCACGTTCCCTCTCTCTGGCTTTTCTCCCATTCTTCTCTTCTTCTTTCTTCATCTCGAACACATACCCACGACCGTACCCACGATCACCACGTCGCCGTCGCTGTCATCGCGGCCATCATCGTCGTCATCCCCACCAACCTCGCCTGCATCCTCGCTGTCCTTCGTCACCGACGAACCACCTCCTCACCCGAGCTCTCCATTTTCCCCCCTCGCCTGCAAACCCAACCCATATTCGCGAGTCCCTGCATCCTCGAACCCACAGCCCCGACCAATCCACCTCCGACGAATCTTGCCGACACCCCATCACCCACCGAGCTCGCCTCCCTCGACCACCAACCCGACAGACTTCCGGCCACCTCTACAGAACCCCCTGCACACACCGAGTCCCCTGCCCCGACGCAGGCGAGCTCCTCGTCTCGTCGTCGACGCACCTGCATCTCGTCGACCCCATCATCATCACCGTCGCCATCTTACCCTCTCTCGATCTCTCCCTCACCCGACCTTCTCTCTCTCATTTCTCTCTCCCCTCTGTTTCTCTCTCTGATTTTCTCTCATCTCTCTCTGCTGTCTCTTACTCTCTATCTCTCTATCTCTTTGTCTCTCTCACTCTATCTCTGGCTCTCTCTCCTCCTCACTCTCTCCCTTTACCTATCTCTCACTCTCTCTCTCTCACAGTTCACACACTCTCTCTCTAATTGTTTTTCTCTCTCTAACTCTGTCTCTCTCTCTCCCTCTACAACTCTCTCTCCGTATCCCTCTCACTCCCTCTCCTCCATTGACAACCCAACACAATCGAGCATTCATGCATCAACAGCAAGGCTGCGACGCAAACCCAAGCCGAGTCGAGCCCCGGCATTCCGTCGAGCACCTACAGAGATCGCCGTTGCCACTGCCGTGCATCACCAGAACGTCTCCAGGCAAGTATTTTACTTCCTTACATGCTATTTACTTAAGTTACAGTCGTTAATTACATAGATATTAAAGCTACAAGTCTAGACCAATTATGTGCCATACCTGTTCTACGCGTTTTCCCAAAGAGAATACTTGTCTAAATTGACGGAACTGGAGTGCTCATATTGGCCCTTGCTGTGCTGAGTACCTTGTGCAAGTTTCGTTGGATAATTTGATCGTTAATGACCAAAACAACTACCCCCAAGTTAAATCGTAAAACTGTAATTTTATTGTACCTGAAAACCGTTAAATTCACCATAAATCATATACATACTGGAATGGTGCGTTCGAGGGCTCAAATCGAAGCCAACTCGACGAAATTTAACCCCATACTGGTTTCCTGGTATTCCTGTACTTAAATTGTGATTATTTTTGGATCGGAGTGCGACTCTGGACTGCAGTCCAGAGCGACTCCAGTCGTTGCTTGCTGTTCCGTATTGGGTATCACAAGATCTCCTTAACTCGTAGATTGCGGAACTCCACTGCTTATTATTGGTAAATCTGTTAGCTAGATAACACAATTGGTTTCATTCTGTTTCGTTACCGTTTGATATTTAATCTGTAATTTAATAGATCGGGACGCATAACAGTCCCAGCAGAATCAGAACTGACATATTGGTATTGAATAGTGTATTTCTCCTGACGTACAGACGCGATCGAAGATCCGTCTGTTGCGTTGAAAACCTTACTGAAAACCCTATATTTCATCCAACTATAGCGTCGCTAAAATCTGATCCCAACTAGGATTAAAATGCGTTGCGAAACGGACTTCTGATTCTGAAACCGGATTTCCAGCCGCGAACGCTTAAAATGAAATGGTTATAATTAATGATCCTGGAACCCGATTGGCATGAAACTAAATTCAATGGTTAGATAACTGAACATACTGCTTATTCTCCATTCATTGTTTCTTTAAACTGTAAACATATGACTTATGATAAATCGTGCAAGTGTTAGAATACTATTTTTATGACACCTTAATTATGCTTATATACTGTTCACGCATCATATCATACCCATATCATTGTATTGATAACCTAGTGATATCGTGCATTTACCCAGTGTTAGATTTTAGTGATGATTGTGGCAAGTACGTCAGTGTTCGTGTATCCGTGAATAAGTAAAAGTGATACGTACTTGTACACAATCAGTGACCCTATTATTTTATTGCATTGTCGACGTCTGTGGGATGTGTGTACGTGTGACTATAAGTGGTATGGGACACTTATGGAAGCGCTTGCACGGGTGTCGCAGATAAGGCACCAGACACTGCCATTTATCTTAGGTATTAGTCGGGATGTGCTTGATGGAGGTCCTGCCTCCAGCTCTTGCGCAGACTTGTCACAGACCGATTGGTATTTAGGGTTATGGTTGGCGTTTGATGTAGACCACGGGGTGTGGGGTAGTTTAAGTGTGAGTTCAACAGAATCTCGGGAGTCCCATGCCGGCTTATATATTTAGGGAGATATATGGAGATTTACAGGGTATGTGATATTCACCGTGATATACATGTTACATGTTTGGCCCGTGGTCCCTTGCCCTTGGGTTCTACCCTTGGGTGGAGGACACTCACGAGTGGTTGACTCTCACGCTTGGACTGACGATAGGCTTAGTGACCTGTACAGTGAGACTTAGAGACTGATAGAGATACTGGCATTTATATACCTTATATACTGTGTTGACATACGTGACTTATCGTTCTACTGCTTTTACTCTGCATTGATTACTGCACATTCATATTCATGCTGTCATTGATTTACTGTTTCACATATCTATTGCCACTGTTAGAACTGTCACTTGATTTTATACATATTATATTGCTATCGTGTCGCCCTGACGACCTGAGTATGCATGCTCAGTGTGAGGAGAAGATTTAGCCTGGACCAGAACTAGACGTGCATCACAGACTTCTTGACTCGCAATTCCGAGTTACATTCGTTTGTTCCACTTCAGGTCAGTCTTTACATGTTTCTTTCAGTTACTGCATTTCTCATTACCTGCGCATCATTTACTGTTTACCATGAAAAACTAGAAGCCGAAGTATGACTACGGCAGGACATTTCCTTGACCGTAGGAGCATGGCTGGCCTTGTCTACCCCTCGTATTCCGTATTTTGGGAAGCGGGGCGTGACATAAATTTTCTAAGACGGCCGTTCTCTTCTTTATAAGATCTTCGGGGCGAGTCCCTCAACTTTTCTCTCATTGCCCCTGTCAAAACCCCTAGAGTTTTCTCTTTGTTGAAACTCTGAAGACTTGGGTCGTGGTTTCATACCCATGAAACCATTTTCATAATCATCCCGCAAGCGCTTCATATTGCCATCATTAACATAATCTTTTCCATCCTGTCTAGATCCTCTGCCAAAACCAACAAAATCAGGGCGAGGATACTCATCTAGCCTCGGTTTCCCAGGAGAATCCATCAAATCAAACCTACGGCCTTGCGAGAAATCTATTGCCGGTGGCGGGCTTCTCCCTGGCCGTCGCTTGTACTGAAAGTCTCTGAAGTGTTCCGTCGCCTCTTTCCTTCCATCAATTCATCTTGATCCACGTGGCGGAGAAGCTTGATTTCTTGATAATGAATGGTAACTTACAATGTGTTCATTAAAACCAGCTCATAGTCTTCTAACCATTCTAGCTTCAGATTTAAAACTTGGAGATCTGCCGCGTCGCCTTAAACCAGGACTTCTTCGGGGGAAAGAACTTCATGGCGAAGTACCACGTCACCGCCATCCTTATGATCCCCATCAGTGATTGGCCGAGACCTCCCTGCAGCTAACTGTGCCGCGCCCCAGGTGCCTCCGGCGCTGACACTACCGCCAGTTGCGCCATCACCCACCAAGGAGCACTCGATGGGCAATGGAGATGGGTTTGTCGACGACGTTAGGGCTTGTCGGTGACGGATCGTGAAGGAGGTGTTGTCGCCGGATATGGAGGAAGGGGTTGGGTTCGGTTTTTGGGAGTTTGGTGCGCTGAGGGGAGAGAGGTTGCAGTAGGGCGAGTGAGGGAAAGAGAAACTGAGAAAGTGAGGTGGAGAGAGGGAGGGTTATGGTGGAAGGTCGAGGTAGATGGAGGAGCTCATCGTGGGGAGGTGTGGGTGTGCGGGGGTTGTTGGGCCCGTGGCTTCGTCGTCCTGGAGATGGGCGCAATCTTCGCGGAGCGGCGTGAGGACAAGGGAGGCGAGGGGGATCGAGTCGCAGGCGGTTGGCGAAGGAGGAGGGGTCGTGGGTTGTTGAGGGAAGCGGGTCATGTGGAAGTGGGGAGGCATCGCGAGAGATGCGGGAAAAGAGAAGAGAAGAAGAAGGACAGGGGTGCTGGGGAATCGGGTCGGGTGTTAGGGGAACGGGCCGGGTCGGGTGTGGGTTAGGATGGGGTAGATTAGGAAAATAATTTGGAAAAATAAAAGGGTTAGGGTTTAAAAGTTAGAGTTTAAGATTTAAGTTAGGAAATTAAATTTAGAAAATTTAGGAAAATAATAGTTGTAAAAGTTTGGAATAGAAATTTTTGGGGAAATTATTTATTTAAAATACGGATGACATTTATAGTGGAACTGGGTATTACATCATACCCCACTTATATAAAATTTCGTCCTCGAAATTAAAATAAACGATAAGTTATAAAATGACATACCTAATCAAATACTACTATATAGCGATTTACGCAAAAGTAACTTGACGAAAATCAAATATTTATATATATAAGAAATAGAGCAGTTAAAATGAACAGTCACAAATAATGACATAACTATTAATAGTGATAAACTATATATATACAAAAATAAAAATATAATGACAATAATAAACAACAATGAAGGATTTGCTCATAGGCCTTAAGAACCAAAACTTTCTTAATAGGCTACAGATTAAGCAATTATATAATTAGTTGAGGGTACTCATACGGTAAAGTATAGGAGAAAATAAAATGAAAACATAGGTGACTAGTAAACAAACTAGATATCAATAATTAACGTAAAGGTCAAGACTAAACTATTTTTGCAAAAGTGCGAAGATAATACAATACGAAAGAAACTAGGATAATACCGAAACAATGATGCTATACGTACAAGTAATTAAAATGTATTAGCATATGAGTTAACAATAATTTATATTTTAGTAAATAGAAAATTTAAATTGATTGGAGCATAAAAATACGTAGGTAAACGTAAATACGAAAATAGAAGACAGTTAGCATTCATATGAACAAAGAAAAGGGAATACTATATAGAAAATCAATATGGAACCCATTTTAAAGAAAACTCAAACAGCTAATAATATAATTTTTGAAAGTCAATCAATAACGGAATGATTATGAATGACACCAGTATGACAAACAATAAAATATTAAAATAAACATCGAGTAGCAAATAGCTCAAAAAGGCACGAAATATGGAACGATGGTATGAAAATCCTTAGTAGGAAAACAAAGTAGAAAATAAATATGCAGTGTAAGTTAGAACTATGAAAGATTTGAAAATAGTGGAGTACTTAGAAAAGATGAGGAGAAAAAACGAAATATAAACCAGGGAGTTCAACAGATACAGGAGTTAAACGAAAAGGAACAACTGAAAAGGGATATCTTTGTTGGAAGCAGGGAAGATGATAACTTCGCGTCGATGTCTAAATCTCTGCGACCTCGTCAACCGAGTTTAAATCCTGTGCTGGGTCCGTACCATACTCAAACTCGAACTATAAAATAACCAAGTTACTCAAGCCGACGTGGAGAGCGTTGATGAATCTCCTCCTTGTAGCTCTTTCCTTCTAGGGCAACCATTGACCAGATGTTCGTCGGACCGACAAATCAAGCACTACCCTTTAGCCTTACGATAGTCTCTCTGAAGGTGTCCCGGTCGCATGCAATAACCGCAACGTTGAGTTCTCTGCTGCTTCCGTTGCTGAGGAACAAATGGGCGCTTCATCTTCACATCTCTTCTTTGTTTAACAGGGCTCCCATTACGATTGGGGACTTGAGCCATTCACCTTCTTAGTCCTTCAGCTAAGAGATCGTTCGTTCGCTCCTGGGCTTCCATCAAACCTTGCAGTACACCCAAAATCTCGACGGTCTGACTTTGGGTAGTGGAGGAGGACGGGGAGTTGTTGGAAGTCAAGTTTCAGCTTCCGCTGTGCGACGCTGATAGGAACTTAAAGGTATGCAACGTGATATGATAACTTTGAAGAAACAAAGACATGAGAAAGCAACGAGTCCGATAATAAACGTAAGCAGGTGTAGGATTAATAGAAAAAGTATAAAGATGAAAATGTAAAATAGATTTGAAAACTCAGGAATGGTATGAAATATAAACGGAGATAGAGATTTGCTGTTCAAAACAAGATTATGCTGTAAAGTAATATTCAATCGATGATGGAAACAAAGGTAGAACCCAAAGTCAGTCAAACAGAGTACAATATTGTAGCTATGCTGCAGTACATAATTACAACCAAATAACTCTACCAAGTTACTCAAAACTCTAACGGATGGATCAAAATATGTAGCAGAACACACTATATGAATCAAGGTCAAGGAAAACAAGTTTATAATCTAGACCGAAGAGTGGCTTAGATTGTCAAGCCCTACACGGAAACTGTAATTCCAACCATAGCAAAACCTGGCTCTGATATCAACAAAACCATGTCACACCCAGCTTCCCAAAATACGGAAATACGAGGGGTTGACAAGGCCAGCCATGCTCCTACGGTCAAGGAAACATCCTGCCGTAGTCACACTTCGGCTTTTAGCTTTACGTGGTAATCAGTAATCAATGCACGGGTAATGAGAAATGCAGTCACTAAATCAAAACAGATACAAAAACTAACCAGATAGAGATCAAGGAAAGATGGCGCTGACGTCGCTGATCTAGACGTCCGCAATATCCTCAAGGTACGTCAGGTGCTGATCCGAGCTAAGTACACATCTCACTCTGAGCATGCATACTCAGGTCGTCAGAGCGACACAATAGCAATATATATAAATGCAAAAGTAAACACGTGCAATGATGATGAACATGAAGCAGTAAATATAGAATGATGACGCACATGAAATAATCGGTGCAGGTAAACAGTGAAGTAGGCATATCAAATCAGTAAGCAATGCGTGTCAATGTCACTAACCCTATCAGTCTCTAAGTCTCACTGTCCAGGTCGCCAAACCTATCGTAAGTCCAAGTTTGAGCGTCAACCACGCAAGAGTATCCCCAACCCAAGGGTAGGGCCCCAGAGGCAAGGGAGCACGTGCCCGAATCAAACACGATAATAATCAGTAACTCCATCCATACAACTCCCAAAATCACGGTATATGCCGGCAATGGGAATCCCGAGATTCTGTTGAACTCACACTTAAACTACCCCACACCCCGTGGTCTACATCAAACCCCGACCATAAACCAAAATACTAGTCGGTCCATGACAAGTCTACGCGAGAACTGGAGACAGGATCTCCATCAAACATGTCTCGACTGGTACCTAAGACAAATGGACAGTGTTTGATGCCTTACCTATGACACTAATATAAATGCTCCATAACCGTCCCATTTCAGTTATAGTTACACTTATATATGTCCCATAGGCGTCGACAATGCAATAAATTAGCTGGGTTCGCCGATTGTGTACAAGTACGTGTCACTTCACTTATTTATTCACGTTTTAACACTAACGTACTTGCCACAATCAAAACACTAATATCTATCACTGGGTAATGTACACAATCAATAGGTTACCACTGTATATGACCTTTACATGATATGATGAGAATGCAATAATTAAGATATGAATAAAAGTATCAGCAGCCAGTGTTGTGCAACTTGCAAAATTTACTACAAATCGCACGTGCTGAATTAAACAAAACAATATAAAAGGGGTAAGCAGTAAGTTTGACTATATGTACATAAAAATTGGTTTCGCGTCAATCGGGTTTCAGGTTTGCTAGTTATGGCCATTTCATTTTAAGTGTTCACTGCTGGAAATCCAATTTCTGAATTGGAAGCCCGTTTCGTAACACGTTTTAATCTCAGCTGGGATCGTAATTAGGCGATGCTACAGTTGGATAATATTTATTTTTAACAGTTAGATTTCCAACGTATCAGACGGGTTGATGATATCCGCTGTATACGAAAAGATATGTTCAGTTTAATATCAATGTGTACAAACTGTCATTGCAGAAAACTGCAGGACACAACGGTATCCTAAAATACGAATTAAATGTCAAACGAAGGCGAAAAGACACGGGACCAGATTCAGGTGTTAGTTAACTAAATTATCTACGTGACCATATAGGGTTTCGTGCATTTTCAGTTTAAGAAAGGGGTGTACAGGTGTTTCCAAGCCAGGTATTCAAAACGAACGTTGCCCCCGACTGCAGTTCAGGGCCACGAATCGCCTTAGTATTCATTGTTATAACTTGTCAAAATGCAAAGATAAACTATGGAGTGTTGTAGGTTTATCTGTTGGCTTCGATACGTGCCATAGAATATCACATTTCGATTTGTATTTAATTTACTATTAATTTTCCAACGTGATATGTACGGAGATTTCTAGATTTAGCGTCGGTTCTCGGGGATATCATTTCAATATATAAACATTAACCTTTAGATCCAAACATGTAGTTAATTATCAGTACACGATCTATATATATCACTATATGGGAGTTTCAATTGACCGGAAAACACACACACACACACACACACACACACACACATATATATATATATCAAAAGATGATTATCGGGTTTTAGTAATCGTAACTATGGGGTTTTATATTGATTTATCACATACACATGCATAAGTATATTTGGGTATATGTAGCATGATGGCAAGTTCAGAAACTTGCCTGACGACGACGATCGGCGACACGACAGCAGCGAACGGTGATGATCGGTACGGCACGTTGCATGCACGGACCAGGCACGACACGGCAACACGAAAAGTTTGGCCTCGGCTCGAGCTCGGCTATATTTTGGCCTTGTGAAGTCATCAACAAGATTAATTGTAATATTTGGCTTCATATAAGAAACCCATTCTACAGGACCTTCATCCTTTCTATTATCCTGTGCATCTTCCTTAATCTCTTGCACTTTATCATCAGCCTCTTCCGGGTTCCCAAGCAAGCTCTTCCTTTTATCTGCTTTTGACTCGCGCAAGTATGTTACCACATGGTGAGTTCTTCCAAATGCAGCTCCCGGTTGATACTCAGGATCACTCGGATCTCCAGTAGCTGGTCCGGGAAAAGAACTAAGAAGCACTTCTGTACAATAGACCTTTCATCAGAGCAACATCTTGACTGAAAATATGAAAGAGGCATCCTTTGTGCATCAATGTTATCACCGTCTCGGGCACCAAGTGACTTGAAGTTGGCATTGTAATTTCCATCTCCACAATTTTCTAAGACGGTCGTTCTCTTCTTTAGAAGATCATCGGGGCGAGTCCCTCAACTTTTCTCTCATTGCCCCTGTCAAAACCCCTAGGGTTTTCTCTTTGTTGAAACTCTGAAGACTTGGGTCATGGTTTCATACCCATGAAACCATTTTCATAATCATCCCGCAAGCGCTTCATATTGCCATCATTAACATAATCCTTTCCATCTTGTCTAGATCCTCTGCCAAAACCAACAAAATCAGGGCGAGGATACTCATCTAGCCTCGGTCTCCCAGGAGAATCCATCAAATCAAACCTACAGCCTCGCGAGAAATCTCTTTCCGGTGGCGGGCTTCTCCCTGGCCGTCGCTTGTACTGAAAGTCTCTGAAGTGTTCCGTTGCCTCTTTCCTTCCATCAATTCATCTTGATCCACGTGGCGGAGAAGCTTGATTTCTTGATAATGAATGGTAACTTACAATGTGTTCACCAAAACCAGCTCGTGGTCTTCTGACCATTCTAGCTTCAGATTTAAAACTTGGAGATCTGCTGCGTCGCCTTAAACCAGGACTTCTTTGGGGGAAAGAACTTCATGGCAAAGTACCACGTCATCGCCGTCCTTATGATCCCCGTCAGTGATTGGCCGAGACCTCCCTGCAGCTGACGGTGCTGCGCCCCTGGTGCTTCCGGCGCTGACACTGCCGCCAGTTGCACCATCACCCACCGCGGAGCACTCGATGGGCGATGGAGATGTGTTTGTCGATGACGCTAGGGCTTTTCGGTGGCAGATCGTG
This sequence comes from Agapanthus africanus, assembly GCA_030015575.1. Lineage (NCBI taxonomy): Eukaryota > Viridiplantae > Streptophyta > Magnoliopsida > Asparagales > Amaryllidaceae > Agapanthus > Agapanthus africanus. Next base: position 728,288,968 of record CM057339.1, read on the forward strand.
AAGGAGGTGTTGTCGCCGGATGTGGAGGAAGGGGTTGGGTTCGGGTTTTGGGAGTTTGGTGCGCTGAGGGGAGAGAGGTTGCAGTGCGGCGAGAGGGGGAAAGAGAAACTGAGAGAGTGAGATGGAGAGAGGGAGGGTTATGGTGGAAGGTCGAGGTTGACGGAGGAGCTCGTCGTGGGGAGGTGTGGGTTTGTGGGGATTGTTGGGCCCGTGGCTTCGTCGTCCTGGAGATGGGCGCAGTCTTCGCGGAGCGGCACGAGTTCGAGGGAGGTGAGGGGGATCGAGTCGCAGGCGGTTGGCGAAGGAGGAGGGGTCGTGGGTTGTTGAGGGTAGCGGGTTATGCGGAAGTGGGGAGGCATCGCGGGAGAGGCGGGAAAAGAGAAGAGAAGAAGAAGGAGAGCGGTATTGGGAATCGGATCGGGTCAGGTGTTAGGGGAACGGGCCGGGTCGGGTGTGGGTTGGGCTGGGGTAGATTAGGAAAATAATTTGGAAAAATAAAAGGGTTAGGGTTTAAAAGTTAGAGTTTAAGATTTAAGTTAGGAAATTAAATTTAGAAAATTTAGGAAAATAATAGTTGTAAAAGTTTGGAATAGAAATTTTTGGGGAAATTATTTATTTAAAATACGGAAGACATTTATAGTGGAACCGGGTATTACAGTCCTAAAGCCATTAGTATGTCATAGTGGAGATAGTATGTAGGTCCTCATTAGGTTATGAGTACACTAGACAGGACTCGTCGGGAACTGCTGGTGGGCATTATACCTATCGTCGGGTAGCAGTTCCCAGGTGACATGAGTACAGCTTAGTCCGTCAACTTGACTTTGCTACTTTGCCTTGAGTGTGTTCCCACTGTATTTTGATTACTACCCTACCACGGCTCAAAGGAGTCATGCAAACAGGTAGTAGTTGGGTGCAGTCCAGAAGCACTTGGAGGCAGTGGCGGTTAGATAAATTCGTCTCTCCTGGTATTGGGGGTTGATATCACGCTGTGTTCAGAGAGCCATTACACAAAGTCCCTGGCCAGGACAAGCGAGATTTATTGGTAGGTATTCCAGTAGTTTCTTAGGATGTTTTGGGCTACACTCCGACATGACTTATTGCGCTATTAGGGGTCTGATGATTACTGCCCCTAGGCCCGATATGCGATACTCTTAGACGAACAGACCGGACTGTACGGATATTTTCACATACAGGCTCAGTAGGAGTTCGAATGAGTTTGCTCATCGGCCTTCTCATCGACAGATACCTGGGTAGCCGTTACGTGCATCTAGTACCGCTTGTGGCTTGTGGTTAAACCCACTGCCAGCGTACTGTCGAGTCTTTAGAGTCCCACATAGAGAGTTTCCCTGCATCGGGCGAAAGATATAGAGGCCGTATGGTTTTACGCCAGGGTTTCGATCATGTACGTGCACTTGTGCGCGTATGATGTTTGGGCGGATAATACTTGTGGGCTTTGGTTTAAGCCGGATCCTAGTATTATATTTATGGATCGGTTTCGTCTCGTTGTATTCATGTTTCTCGAAACACAGATATGGGTATGTATATACGGATGAGAGGGGCATTCTTGTAATTACTCAAGATTGCTTTTAGAAGGAGACACCTCATTAGGGTTTTGATCATTTACTTGATTAAGACAATTATGAGGTGGAGGAAATGGATTATTATTTTTACTAATGATAATTCAAGCATGGCTACTTGGTTTGACTATTTGAGACTTGGTTTGACTTCGATATTTTGTGGCATTAGATATTTTGGGTGAGATATTTTTCTAAGCATGCTTATAGTCATATCAAGTTTGCCCTCTCCATTATCATTGTGAAAAATCACTTTCTCTTTCCTCAAGCTCTCCTACTTCTTTTTCTCAACCCTTAATGTCTCATCGGTTGAGAAACTTATGGTTCTAAGAGACAAACTAACCCATCTTCACTCTTTACATCATCTAGGTCATCAAGTCTAGCGAGATAGGTGTCTTAGTTACCTTAGATTTGAGGTTGGAGCTCGGACTATAGATTCTCGGGTGGATCGTCTTTGACTCGAGGAAGCCGATGAGAAATCATCGATCCGTTACGATCCTCGGAGCCTACGATGATGAGAAGGACAACGAAGAAGACTCGATGGACTTGTATCGTGAGGTATAACATTCTTACCGAGTAGTTAACCTCTTTACATGCTTAGCTAGTTTAGGTTTAGCCAAGATCCTGGAGTTCAAGTCGATGTTGCGAGCTTTGAAAATCGTTTTAAATATTCCGCCTCACCGTGAACCCGTGGGGTGCATAACATCGAATTACAGTGGTATCAGAGCCTACTAAACCCTTACTAGCTTGTTAGCAAGTAGTTAGAACTTCGATCGTCAAAAAACATGAAAACGGAACACCCACACCCTCAAGTTTCTTTTGATTTTTAAAACTATCAGAATTTTTTTCCAGTGGCATGAAAATTCAGTGCAGGGTATTCTATGAAAAGAGGAGAAAAATGACTCCCTAACTCGGCAAGACTACTGCGGAACCGCGGCGAATCGGTGCGATTCGTCGCCGTTCCGATTCGCCGCGGTTCCGCGGCCGAGTCGACGCTGAGTTGGCTCGTTTGTCCACAGTGTGTCTTACTTTGGGTATTCTATCTTCTTGTATATTTGGTTTCTACCCAGTATGTTCTGAGTGCTGGTTTGCACTTGGGGTAGACACGGAAAATAGTTTTCGATCAAAATTCTAAGTTATTTTCTAATCGGGGTTTATCTGTGTTGTGATATATGTGCTGAACGCCCACTAATCCCTATACGTCGATTAGTGAGGGTTGTACATATCTATGATCTATGATATTGGTTTATGTATATGAACTTATTGGATCGTGAATAGCTGGGGGGATGTGAGATGAGTGTTTTATCTTTCATTTGATGTAATTTGTAAAATTGATGTAATATTATTTTTCGAGGCACATCCGGGTTGAGGTTGTAGCCACCGTTGTATTATTTTCTTTTATTGTTTTCTGCTCCTAGGATAGACCCAAGGTGGGGTGCACAAACTACGGGGTACTTTGAAGTGCTAAGTGGCTTACTCATTTTACTGAGGGAGGTTGCTTCACTTCGGGTATTTAACGGGTAGTTTGCCGCACTCGTAGGGGTCTGGGGTGGGGTTTGGCTATTCATCACGACCGTGGAATCCGTCTTTTGTTACAGGTTTAAACGAAACGCAGTATTCCTAGTATATCCAATGTGTTCATCTGTGATCTGGAATGCCTATTATTGCGTGAGACGAATGGTTATTATTATATATGATTATATAATAGATGTTTCTTATATTATGCATCCGCGCTAGTTCAGCCCCCAGCTCTAGTGCTAGTTAACTAACCTAACGGTGTAAGAAGGGGCCCGTGGCGAATGCGTATGGCATAAGCGTATGTTATATTTTCGTTTCTTTCTGTGATGATAGGTGTAAATGATGGGACTGCATTAGATTAATGCAAAGCAAACAAACTAAAGCTGAATCATTGGAACAAATTTTAAAACTACTCGGTTTTTTCAATACAGCAAACTCTTAAAAATGCAGAGCTTAAACCACTCCTTTTAAAAGCTACCAGGTTCCTTCTATTATATCAAGTTCACTACGTTCACGGTTTCGCCAAAACCATTCGTAGCCCCCCGTCATTTCATATGAATATTCAGTAGTATTCAAGCTATGTATTTTGATCTTCGCCAAGGTATAATGTTTGGATGCTGCTGGATATTCATATGTAGCATGGATAGATGCGTTGGTTTGGGACAGTCGTACTACTATTTTGTCCTTCGTCAAGGGTATGTATGGGTGAGTTCAAATTAACCTGGACAATGATGGGTAGAACTTGACATGTGACTTATGATATGTTGGCCTTTGTCAAGGTCATAAGAGCATGGGGCAAAAATCCACATCGGGAGTTTCTAAGAGAACTGAAACTTGCTAGTGCTGCATACCATTTGGAGTGTGATAATGTTGGTAGGATTCCTTCAGGATTATCACACAATGATATTTGGATCCCGATCCTACTATGAGTATATGCTACTCCTCACGAGATTTTTTCACTTAACGATCAATGCTATAAACCAAATAGATGTCTAGAACAGTGTTAGCGGGGCTACGCCTCTAGGGAAAAGTTGTTATTTAATTAAGGAACTTCGTGAAAGCGTCGTAAAACCTCCCTCGAAGTACCGACACTAGCGTAGCTGAAAGGTTAAGAAAGTATTGTACGGTGAGATTAATCCCGACTAATTCTTTTTTTATGGTTTGAGGAAGGATTCGAGAAACAGTGGGAGACATCCTGTTTAGATAAACTAAAAACCAATCTAAACTTGTGAGAGTATCATGCTGATTGTTTCTTCTCTTTCTTCTAATTGTAGCGACCAGTTGACCACACCTAGGTTACAACTAGCTAATAAATTGACTGGGCCAGACCATATTAACTGGCAATGGTTTTTCCAGATGTCCATTGCCTGTAACAAGCTGTACCACCTCATTACTACTCAATCCCCCGCCGTCCCAGGTCCAGTTTCCACCGTCGCGGATGTTGATATCCGTAAAACAAGGGAAAAAGATTGTGCGAATGCTAAGTGCCTCGTGTCGGTCTCAGTATACGGTGAAAACCAGAGGCCGCATGAGAAGATGGACTTAGCTTTCATCTTCCTCCATAACAAAGATTCATATGGAGAGCAATCTCATATCGCAAGATATGAGACCTTGAAGGAATTGCTTCAAGCGAGATTGGCTATCGGGTCATCTGTAGGAGACAACATCTTTACAATGACTAGCTATATAGATGAGCTCATGGACCTGGAGACCACGTTAGAGAACCAGTCATATGCTGACTTGATATTACAGTCCCTACCTTCTACTTACACCCTGAAAAAAACCAGGAAGACACCCGCTCTGCTTATTGGGGAATCTTCCTCTTCTGGATCCAAGGCGGATGCCAAGGGTGAGAAGAAGAAGACCTCCACAAAGACGATAGGCGGTGTCAGTAAAGTAGAGGAAAAGGGAAGGGCAAAAGCTTCGAGGCTGACAGTAGGGAAGGAAGGTTGTTCCTATTGTAACGAGAAAGGGCATTGGCAGAAGGATTGCAGGGCTTTGAAAGCCAAAATCCAGGATCCGAATCATGTTGTGGCTTCGACTTCGAGTGTGTTTGTAATCGAAAACTTTATGTCAATTAGCTCTACTTCCTGAGTACTGGATACCAGATCAGGATCTCATATCTATAATTCTTTACAGGCTTTGAAGAACCGTAGAGTTATCAGGGCAGGTGATATGACTCTCAGGGTTGCTAACGGAATGAGCGTGGACGCTGAATCCGTAGGGGAATATAACCTAGGATTGACAAGTGGGCAGATATTGATTCTACGTAACTATTTGTATGTATCTAGTTTAGCTTGTAATATCATATCTGTATCCTTACTTTCTAAGGAAGGATATGATTTTACACTCCGACATGATTTATTGCGCTATTACGGGTCAGACGATTACCGCCCCATAGGCCTGATATGCGATACTCTTAGACGAACAGAACGGACTGTACGAAGATTTTCATATACAGGCTCAGTAGGAGTTCGGATGAGTTTGCTCATCGGCCTTCTTATCGACAGATACCTGGATAGCCGTTACGTGAAGCTAGTACCGCTTGCGGCTTGTGGTTAAACCCACTGCCAGCGTACTGTCGAGTCTTTAGAGTCCCACATAGAGAGTTTCCCTGCATCGGGCGAAAGATATAGAGGCCGTATGGTTTTACGGCAGGGCTTCGATCACGTACGTGCACTTGTGCGCGTATGATGTTTGGGCGGATAATACTTGTGGGCTTTGGTTTAAGCCGGATCCTAGTATTATATTTATGGACCAGTTTCGTCTCATTGTATTCGTGTTTCTCGAAACACGGATACGGGTATGTATATACGGATGAGAGGAGAATTCTTGTAATTACTCAAGATTGCTTTTAGAAGGAGACACCTCATTAGGGTTTTGATCATTTACTTGATTAAAACAATTATGAGGTGGGGGAAATGGATTATTATTTTTACTAATGATAATTCAAGCATGGCTACTTGGTTTGACTATTTGAGGCTTGGTTTGACTTAGATATTTTGTGAGATATTTTGTGGCACTAGATATTTTGGGTGAGATATTTTTCTAAGCATGCTTATAGTCATATCAAGTGAGCCATCTTCATTATCATTGTGAAAAATCACTTTCTCCTTCCTCAAGCTCTCCTTCTTCTTCCTCTCAACCCTTAATGTCTCATGAGTTGAGAAACCTAGGGTTCCAAAAGACAAACTAACCTATATTCACTCTCTACATCACCTAGGTCATCTAGTCTAGCGATCTAGGTGCCCTTGTTACCTCGGATTTGAGGTTGGAGCTCGGACTATAGACTCTCGGGTGGACCGACTTTGACTCGAGGAAGCCGACGAGAAAGCATCGATCCGTTATGATCCTCGGAGCCTACGATGATGAGGAGGACAGCGAAGAAGACACGAAGGACTTGTAACGTGAGGTATAACATTCTTACCGAGTAGTTAACCTCTTTACATGCATAGCTAGTTAGGGTTTAGCCAAGATCCTGGAGTTCAAGTCGATGTTGCGAGCTTTGAAAATCGTTTTTTAAATATTTCGCCTTCCCGCGAACCCGCGGGGTGCGTGACATCGACTTACAATCCCCACCACCCTCATCCGGGCCGGGCGAGATTGGTTCCACGGTCTTACTCTGTGTTCGATCTCCACCTTCGACAAGCTGGCTACTCAGTTCCTCGGTCATTTTGTCGGCAACCGATAAAAGAATATGATGGTAGACTACCTGTTCACCATCAAGAGAGAAGACAACAAATCTTTCAAGGGCTATGTCACCCGGTTCTACAATACCCTCCTGCACGTATCCGAACACCGGGACGAGAAGGTCATCACCGCCTTGAGATGTAGTCTTAAGCATAAAATGTGGCTTTGCTCTTTTACATTGGCGCAACCTAAGACCATGGCCGAGATGAAAGTCTGGACCGAGCGGGAGATCAAAATCGAATTGGAGGTAAACGCCAACCTTCCCCGAGGGGACCGGGCGGACCAAAAGAAGTGGGACCGGGAGGAGAAGAAAAAGACTGATCGTCCAACACCTTACTCTCCGAGGTTTCATGAGTACACTCCTCTGAATGTCTCTCAGGTTGAGCTCCTAGAGGAGGAAAAGAGAGAGAGAGAGAGAGAGAAATCTTCAAACTCCCGCCGATAATACAAAGGCCAGGTAAGCGACTCCGCTGCCCATACTGTGCCTTTCATCAGTCGCAGGGGCACTCGACCAAAAACTGCAAATAGCTCCGTGATTATATTAAGAAGCTGATCAGCTCCGGTCACCTAGTAAAGTACCTGTGAGACAAACGTCAAGCAGATCGGGAGCAAGCAGACCAACTGATTGGTCTGTTTTAAAGAAGTGTTTTCGTAAAGTAACCGCAATCAAGACGGTGTCGCTAGTAGCTAGCCGTGATGAGTACGGGTCGTCCGCAGGGAAACGTGAATATTTTTCTTTCTTTATACGAGTCGATTTAAATAAGGGTTGATTGGTTGTAGATCTATTTTAATATGGATGTAGATTTTATAAAGAGGAGGCCTGTAGAGTTCATATAACTTAGTAGTAATGGATGACTAATTAAAAATGAATCCTTTTATCTTTTAATAGTTTAAAACTAGAACGATAGTGATGAATGTAGATTAAGCTTCTTTTGAAAGAAAATAGTGTTTCCCCACTCTTAACTCTTGTCCTTGCATTAATCTCTATTCATATCTAGCCCCTAACAAAACAAGTGTTAATCTAATCTCAAATTTTGGTCGAGACTATCAATAAATTGGTAGTGCGCGAGATAAGAATGTTAACATTTATTTTGCTAAAATTTATATACTTTAAAATGTATAAAAAGAGTTAAATGATTTTATCATCCATTAATCTACCCTAACCTACGAACCCTAGCAAGGTAGGAATTACTCGCTCATGGTTTGAGATCTAGAAGAAAGGTTAAAGAATGAAAACATGATTAACATGCACAAATTAGATGCAGAAATTAAATGCATAAAGTAAATGTGAAAAGAAATAAACTAAGATCTACTTTTATTAATCAACTATTTCATATAACTCTCCGTTTTGAATGTAGATTACAAATAACCCTGGTTTTTGCTCTCGCTCTCTTTCTCTTGTTGGAGGTAGATGGCTAGCCGATGATCACCTGGATGCGTGGATCGCGTTGGACATCTTGATCTTTTCGGTTGATGTCCTTCATGTGAAGCTCTTGGTCTCTTATATAGCCAGCATAGATAGAAATCCTAGATTCCATATAATAATATATGCTGTTAAAATCCTACCAAAAAAATCTTAAATCCTACGTCCATCAAGAGGCCGCGGATCCGCCGTGAATATGGTAGTTTGGCTGCTCAACTGTGGTGATATGGTAGGATCAGGACTTGGGATTTCTTCTTCTGTTTGGTGTTGACATGTGGAGATCTTCTAGATATCTGGATTTTGAGAATCTAACCATGAGTCTCTGCTGTTGCTAGATCTTATGATTTGCTTCAATATTTCGGCAGATTTGATTCCGACATCTCGAATCTCTTGATCTCCAGACCTGAGCTAATATCTGCACAATATCTCAAGTCATAGTGTTATTAGTATTTGTTATTATTTTGAGATATTATCCTAACCATTTTATATGATTTAAATCTTAAGAATATTGATTAGAAATATTTGATATGATATGCATATTTTAAATACCATATTTTATATAAATATTATTTGCATGTATTTCCCCCCATTGTGTTAATTATAATATAGAAACATATGATAATAAACTTTTTAAACATAAACCCTTATATGTTCTATAATTACAATAAACACCTTTTAGAACTTAACAATAGTGGGGAAAATAATCATTCAAATGTGCAATATTTTATACTAAACAAATACCCCCAAACTTAACTTTGATCGTCCCAAGCGAACTAGTTATTAAAGAGAAGAAGAAGAAAAAGAAAAAAAGAAAAACCTAGCTCATTTTCGTAGGAAACACGATTGCACTGAGCATATGCAATAAGCCTTTAGGTATCCATAGTAGGAGGTGTGTTGTCTCCTAAGAGTTTTCAGCGGATTACACTCACAAAATCTCATAATAAAAGAAAGATGATGAAAGTTACATACAAAGATAAAGAACATATAAAATAAAGAACTTGAAAATAAGAGTTTCAAATTACACTAGCTTTTTAGTAGTCATAAGCCCTATCTTAATAGTCATAAAAAGATGTCAGAAATCATATCATCCTTCAATAAAACTTCGTCTTTAGTCTTCCTCCCATCGATCATATATCCCTACGTGTGTGTAAAAGACATCACTACACTTAGAGAATTCAATTCAAGCTATCATATTCTTGTCCATCTTCCTTAGTACTTTTTTAGTTGGTGAATATTTCAGATGGAATTACTCACACATTTTTCAAGTGACCGTTAATACTTCTTGAGGTACTAACCAACCGATTACCAAATATGCTCGCTTTTTTAGACGTAATTAGCAATATCCTCGTCATGCAACACCTAAGGCTTAGCAGTGGCTCCCAAACCAGCTGGTCGGCATTAGGTGATAAAACACCCTCGCTATATTTTTTATGCTGCCTTAAATAATTACAAAACCAGTGTTCATTTTTCTTCACCATTTTTTCATTTATATTTTTGTTTATGTATTTATTTTTCTTCATACTAAGGCTTTTAGACAAGAGCATTTCAAGGTATCCTCTACTATCCCAAGTTTCAAGATGTATGCAAGTGCATATAGTAGGGTATCAACGTTCAGATGTTTGGACTCAAGAATATGGACTATTTTTCAGACTTATTTCTATTATCAGATTAGTGATTCCTTTCATCTTACCAACCCGTGGGACAACAGCTCATGAATACCTATTACTAGCTTCGTTTTAAAATATCTAATTTTCTTTCTTTTCTTAAACTTTTCCTTCAAACCATATGTATTTTTCACTTTCTAACTTTCATTATCAAAAAAAAATTGTGCTTTTATTTAGTATAATGCAAAAAATGATGCGTGAATAAGCACAAACCACCCCCAAACCTATTTGCAGTAGTGTCCTCACTGATGTCATCTTAAAACCTGTAGACTTGGGAGGAAAAGTTAGTAACGGGAACATGAATTAATGACAGTGAAATCCTCCCCGAAACTTATTTTTGGCTCAAAATTTTGTAAAAATTTATTTTCTTTCAAGAGCCAAAATATTTTCTCCCCCCAAACTTGAGTAAAAAAAAGTATTAAGCATTTAAAATTGTAAGGGGGGGGGGGTAAAGTTATTGGTCTATACAAAGACCAAAATTCAATACCAACCATTCGAAGATTTTATCAATGTAACACCATGTTTGGTGGAAGATCATAGATGTGCAGAAGTGGGGAGATAAGAGGCGTAATCGATCGGATTTACGTCTTGGTTGGTATAGACAAAACGGTGATGGTGCAAGAAAATGAGAATGCGGATGATTAGGAGTGAGTGGAATATTTGCATTCTCATACATGATAAGAAAAGGGTGGTGGTTCAACTTCTTTGTCACGCCCCGCTTCCCGGTGTACGGTGAAGGGGACGCGACGAGGTCCGCTACGTATTTACTGTGAAGTAAATACGCTAAGCGTATCTAAGCAATATAAAGGTAAATCACAAGAGACAAGAGATAGAAAATAACAGCAACTTTATTAATAACATTCTTTAGTACAATGCATGAAAAGTAAATACATCTGGGATAAAAGCGATGCCTAAACAATGGCATACCAAGAAATGAAAATACTGACTAGAACAAGGTACAATGTCTAGAGCTCAGGGTCTTCGTGGAACTGATCCAAGTCTTCACCGGTGGGCTCGATCTCTGACGGGTACAAAACACCTGACGACATTCAAAGAAGAAAGAAATAGAATGTCGTCAGCGAACAGGTCGCTCGGTAAGTCCAAAGATAAGGGAGAAATAGACAGAAAGTAAGAGAGAGAGAGCTTTTCATATTGTATTATAATATTGTAATATTGTATTAACGCTGTTGTTTGTAGCCTGGTACAGAAGATGCGAGTGTATACGAGGGGAGTCCCACTTACACCGGGGACCTTGGTAACCTGTAGTACAAGGCTCTGTCGATAATACCACGGAACAACGGCATGGATGTAATTACGTATTAAGTGACCACCTCGTGCCACCTTTAACATATTTCGTACCACTCTACCCCTTAAACCCCGTAGTGTTATGATTGTATTGTTATATTGTATTGTGTAAGTTGGATGACTGACCAAAACCATGATATCAGTAAACATATTGTAACTGCATAATCAGGTAAATGGAATAACGGAATAATGGATGTATATCCATGTTTTGATTCAGTCAAGTTGTATAGATTGTTAACTGGATTCTGGGATTCATGTGTTCACATTGAGTTGGAATATTAACGAATATAGATTGACTTGAATCATATTCAAGTCAGAAATAATCAGACTCAAACCCGAGTCAGACCAAAAGAAATGTAAGTCGAAGTTCTATAATTGTTGGGGTCCTTATTGTAATTTATAAAACTTGACGGGTTTTTATGTAAAAATACTTTTGTATAGTTTTCAAGATACACCCGAAGTATTTATTATTCATCTTTATAGTTATAATGAGTGTGATTTATTTTGTCTTATTTCTAGTGAAAATATCCTAATTTCATAAATAAAGGTATTAATTTGTAATATTGAAATTCATGGTATTTTAATGTAACTTTTAATCTTGTAATTTTTTTAGGAAAAAGTGGAAACTTTATCTTATAATAAAATAGGTGTTTAAATGATAAATATACATATGTTTATACAAGAATAATTTTTAATAAGTATTTTATTCTCCAAAAATCTCATTTTTCTTAAATGTCGTATTTTAAACCTTTCGAGACCGAATGCTCCTTGCGGAGGTCTGAATCTCGCACTACTAATCCCGAGAGTGCACGATAAACCGTACTATCCCTAACGAGTTCCCCAAAGGTGGGTTGTAGTGGCGCTTTGCAAAGATTTAATAAATACTAATCATTTAGAAAACGGTTTTATGAAGATAAGGTATTTATTTGTAAAAGGGTGTAAATTTCCGTATTTTAGATTCTAGGGTTTCCTGAGCCAACTAACCTATTTCTAAATGGTCTAAATGATAAATCATAGAAACCTCAAATCACCTCTTCACCGCCAATTGCGGCCAGGTAAGTGCCAGGTGAGTGGGAGGCTCCTCACTACAAGTAGTGGTCCTAATTAAGTAACCACTCGCCTTAGTCATACTTGCCTAGACACCACAAAGTCAGGTTTAGATAAACGATCGATGTCCACAACATATAGTATTTTCCTTTTAAAAGATATTGTTTTAAAATTATTTAAAACTTAGAACTTTTAGAAAAGGTTTTAATAAGAAAATGGTATTTTAATGTAAAATCTTGTTTTATCGTATTCTAAGTTTTAATGATATCATTTAGGGTTGTATTTGCGTGTGTGTGGAGGTAGGTCATTACCTCGTGATCTACTTTAAGATATAGCAATATTAAAGGGTTAAAAGTGATAAACTAAACATGGTGGTATTTAAGTGCAAAAATACGGTATATTGCAAAAGTTATCATTTCATGTGAGAAACTTTATCCAAATTAGTTATTATATGATTAGTAGTCAACATGAATATGTTTAAGCATTATGGAATTAGTGATAAGTGAGTTTTGATAGAAAACCGAATCGGAAATCGGTTTGTTCTGATTTCCGTCGGGTTTGAAAAGTCGTATTTTAATGAAAGAAAAGAAGGATAGAAAAGGGGGACTTACGGGTTTGGACAACGTTAGAGAGTAAGAGAGAGGTAGAGGGTTTGCCGGTGCGTCGAATCGTCGTTGAGAGGTCCTAGCATGATCGTCGGAATTTCGCCGTCGATTTCGTCAGCGCTTCGCCTTTCGCTTGTTTTCTCACGTACCAAGTTCTCTTGGGATTTTGGAAGAGTGGACTTAGGAATTTAGGATGAGAGGGTAGAGGGTAGGGGTGTTTATATAGGGTTAGGCTAGGGTTAGAGTTTTCAATAAAAAAAAATATAAAATCATTAAAAATCATTAACCCTAGGATTAAAAGGGATTTATTGGGCAAATGATAACCGATCCAAGAAATTAAAGTGTGCAGGGGGGTGGACCAAGTCAAGAGGAGACTTTTCTCTGTTGGTGACTCGGCCGTCCGGCCAAGTCCGGCCGGCGGCGCCGGACCGATTCGGCCGAGTCGCCGGCCGGCGGCGCCGAGTCGGGCCGAGTCAGGCCACCAGAGGTCGGGGAAACTTCTGGGGTACAATTTGGTATATTTACTTTTTGTTGTCCAGTACATATTTTGGGAGTTATGGCCTTTTGAACGTTGACTTCCAAAAGAAATTAAAACAAAATAAATACAAAAATAATGTGGGGCATGGGATTTGAACTCTGATGGCTTGGTTCAGCAGTACAAGGTATTACCAATTAGCTACAAGCTCCTTCTTGTAATTATTGTGATATTTAATTACTTAAAATGATAGCAGCAAGAATAAATACTCCTAGTATACATTAAATTTAAAGTAATTTCTTGTACACTAAAAATGGAGTTATTACATTCTTGTAGCTTGTAATTAAAAAAAAAATTACTTATATCTTGTGCTCAGGCTAAAATACTTCTTTATGGATTTTATTTGAAAAAAATTTTAAAAAATTTGTATAGAAAAGTGTATAGAAAAATTAGGGTTGTTACATTCTTCGGGTGGAGGTTGAATCATTAGAACATCCATGTCTTTTAGAAATACGAGTTCTTCAGCGAAAATGTCTTCAAAACTTTCATCAATGGTCCGAGTAATAGTTTCATCAATATCTATATCGATGGAATATGTAGATTTACTAGGACGGTTGAAAGTTCCAAGGTCGGTCTTATGTGCACCAAAATTCAAAACACTCGATTCGTCAGAAATTATAGATGTAGAAGATTCGAAATGATCGTCTCCCTCCTCTTCAAAACATTCTAAATCGAGTGATCTTTCAAGAATCATAGAACTCGAAATATCGGAGCGTGATTCATCAAAACTTGGTGGAGTTGAAAGAAGATTAGAAGAACCAAAGAAAGTCGGTGATGAAATGGGTAAACAAATTTGGGTGTCGAGCATTGTTGAATCAGATGTAGGAGATGAAGGCCGGATATCGTTTTGCTTATCAGATATGTCAGTGGTAAGAATATGATCGGTTAATTGTACATGAAGATGTTCGTATTCAATAGAAGGGATATGATGGATAGGAGAATCCATTTCATCCAACATAAATGATTCATCATCAATGATATTCTCATCACCGCTCTCACTAACACCTTTGGTCAAATCAAACGAATAGGTATTCAAGAATTCATCAAATATACTATCCTTAATCGATGAATCACTTGGTTCACTTGATGGAGTTGGAAGGTTTGAAATATCAAGTGTAATCGAATAAGGATCAGCTTGATTTGAAATGGTGTCAAGCTCTCTTTCACAATCATTATTAGCAAAGTCAAACTTGTTATTCTCGGGCACCTTATCACTTAGACTATGAAGCGGTTGAATATCAAATATATTCGGTTGGGGTGCAGGATGGAAGGTGTCGAGATCAAAAGAATTGGTTTTGGTTTGACTTTGAGGGATCTCTTGTTCTTTTTCACTACTCAATTCCAACTCTACTTCAAAGCTAGACATGGGTTATGAAGAAATTCTAATGAAGGATTCACTTTGAACCGTGAAACTTTCTAATTCATTTCAGAAGCATTATCTAGATAAGGTGAAGAAGATGAGTATGGTTGGGATGTGTCTAATTGTTGGCTATGGGCAAGTTCAATGTGTTCAGCAATTGATATGAGTTTATGATTTTCCACATTAGCCTGAAGAGAAATGTTAAGAAGAGATGCCCTTAATTGTTGGCTACGGGCGAGTTCAATGTGTTCCGCAATCGACATGTGTTTCTGATTTGTCCCATTAGCCTCAAGATAAGTGTCAACATGAGAGAGTGTAAAGGTTTTGTACTGTGGATAAGAATTAGAAGGGTGAACCCAAGTTTCATAACCAGGATTAGGATCAACATTGGGATATGAAGAATATTGAGATTGGTTGGCTAGTTGGCGACTTGCAATTGCTATTTGTTCAGCAATGGTCATGGGTGTAAAAGATGTCATATTCGCCTCAAAACGAGTATCAATATTTTCATAAGGGAATGATGGTGTTTGTTGTCCTGACGGTTTTGGATTAATGAAAGGATTGAAACGTTGGCTTTCAGCTTTCGCAATATGCTCAGCGATGGACATGCGTTTTGAAGTTCCCTCACTCGCCTTAAACGGATTATCAACATAAGAAGATGTGGAATTTTGATACGGTTGATAGGACCTTGAGTGAGGTATCCAATTATTCTTTTCCGCTTGCTCTATCCTATCTCTTAAAGACATGGTAGAGTTCGGATTTTGTACCTCCTTTTATCTTTTAATAGTTTAAAACCAGTTCGATGGTGATGAATGCAGATTAGGGTTCTTTTAGAAGAAACTAGGGTTTTTCCACTTTTAACCCTTGTCCTTGCATTGATCTCTATTCATGTCTAGCCCCTAACAAAACAAATGTTAATCTAATCACAAATCGTGGTCGAGACTATCAATAAATTAGTAGCGCGCCCGATAAGGATGTTAACATTTGTTTACTAAAGTTTATAGACTTTAAAATGTATAAAAGGAGTTAAATGATTTTATCATCCATTGATCTACCCTAGCCTACGAACCCTAGCAAGATAGGAATTACTCGCTCATGGTTTGAGATCTAGAAGAAAGGTTAAAGAATGAAAACATGATTAAGATACAGAAATTAGATGCAGAAATTAAATGCAGAAAGTAAATGTAGAAAGTAAATGCGAAAAAAATAAACTATGATCTACCTTTATTAATCAACTATTTCATACAACTCTCCGTTTTGAAAGTAGATTACAAAGAACGTAGTTTTCGCACTCTCTCTCTTTCGCACTCTCTCTCTCTCTCTTGTTGGAGGTAGATGACTAGCTGATGATCACCTGGATGCGTAAACCGCTTTAGACCTCTTGATCTTTCGATTGATGATCTTTCATGTGAAGCTCTCGGTCTCTTATATAGTCACCATAGACAGAAACCCTAGATTCTATATAATAATATATGCTTTTAAAATCCTACCTATAAAATCCTAAATCTTACGGCCATCAAGTGGCCATGGATCTGACGCGAATATGGTACTTTGGCCGCTCAACCGCGGCGACATGGTGGGATCAGGACTTAGGATTTCTTCTTCTGTTTGGTGTTGACATGTGGTGATCATCTAAATATCTGGATTTTGAGAATCTAACTCTGAGTCTCTGCCGTTGCTAGATCTTATGATTTGCTTCAATATTTCGGCAGATTTTATTCCAACATCTCGAATCTCTTGATCTCCAGACCTGAGCTAATATCTGCACAATATCTCAAGTCATAGTGTTAGTAGTATTTATTATTATTTTGAGATATTATCCTAACCATTTTATATGATTTAAATCTTAAGAATATTGATTAAAAATATTTGATATGATATGCATATTTTAAATACCATATTTTATATAAATATTATATGCATGTATTTTCCCTCATTATGTTAATTATAATGTAGAAACATATGATAATAAACTTTTTACACATAAACCCTCATATGTTCTATAATTACAATAAACACCTTTTAGAACATAACAATAGTGGAGAAAATAATCATTCAAATGTGCAATATTTTATACTAATCACCAACCCTCAATTGGAGAGTTGACGGTCAGACAGATCATGGTCATCTCTGTTGACTCGACTCCGAGCAATAAGAACACCCGCCGTATCCAGCCGATCATGACCTTAGGTGCTCCCCCTCTGAAAAGTGCAAGGAGGCCGCTCCCATCATATTCACCGAGTAAGACCTTCATGGTATATCTGTCCCACACAATGGCACCCTAGTGATCGCGGCCCGGGTAAATCAGTATGAGGTCCGGAGAATCCTAGTCGACTCAGGGAGATCGGTGGATATTCTATTTTATGACTGTTTCCAGTGTATGGGGTTAAACCCGTCCAATCTCCAACCAACCACGCATGTCCTCTCCGGATTTACTAACGACTCCGTCCAAGCCAAGGGAATGATCACTCTCCCTTTCAACGTAGGGGAGAACCTTGTCGGTGAGTTTGCTCGTCGCCTGGGTTTCTTCGTCTTATAACATCTTTTTGGGTCGCCCAACATTAAATGCCTTCCAGGCTCAGATCTCAACCTACCAGCTAGCGCTCAAATTTTCTCTGGGTGATGGGAGGATAGGCCGGGCTTACAGAGATCAGCAAATTTTTCGAGTATGCCTCGCCATGATGGTGCTCGATGATAAAGAAGTTGACCTATCTGAGGGACCGTATGACCTTCGGGAATCTATGGATACACGGGATGACGAGAAGGAGATCCGGGGTTCCCCAGCGGAGGACCTATCTAAATTCCCCCTCGAGGAGGGGGATAACAGACGAATTGTACAGATCGGCTCCCTCTTAACCAGAGAAGTTCGGGACCACCTTATCCAGTTCCTCTGAAACAACTTCGATGTGTTTGCTTGGACTCCCAAGGAAATGCTAGGGATTGACCCCAAGGTAATCTCCTACAAGCTCGGAATTGACTCAAAAGCCCGGCCGGTCCGACAAAAGAAAAGAAGTTTCGCGCCCGTCAAACAGAAGGCGATCGAGGAGGAAGTGGACCGACTACTCGTGGCTGGCTTCATCAGGAATTTGGACTACTTGGACTGGCTAGCCAACGCGGTCATGGTCAAGAAACCGAATGGTAAGTGAAGCATATGCATTGATTTTACCGACTTGAACAAAGTCTTCCCCAAAGACAACTACCCGCTCTCTCGAATAGATCAGCTGGTTGATAGCTCGGCCGGTCATGAGCTGCTGATCTTTATGGATGCCTTCTTTTGTTATAATCAAATCCGGATAAACCCGGCCGATGAAGAGCTCATCGCCTTCACCACCGATTGAGGAGTCTACTGCTACAAGGTAATGCATTTCGTCCTTAAAAACGCGGGGGCAACGTACCAACAGTTGGTCAACAAACTGTTCAAGCCATAGATCGGGAGGAATATGGAGGTCAACGTCAACATCATGCTTATGAAATCCACCCTTTCGGATGGGCATACCGCGGACCTTGGCATGACCTTGAAGTCCTATGAAAGTACAAAATGAAGCTGAATCCAGCCAAGTGTGATTTCGGCATCACGGGCGGAAAGTTCCTCGGATTCATGGTCACACACCGAGAAATCGAAGCAAACCCAAAGAAGATTAGGGCCATCAAAGACATGGCGATGCCCAGGAGCAACGTTGAAATCATGCGGCTCACAGGAATGGTGTCTGCTTTGAGCCAGTTCATGTCCAGCTCTGACGAAAAGTGCCTACCATTTTTCAAAACCTTGAGGAAAATCCCCGGGTTCGAGTGGTCCAAAGAGTGTCAAATAGCCTTCGAGCACCTCAAGAATCATCTGACGATGCTACTGATTCTCACCTGACTGGTTGAACGAGATGAGCTGCTGATGTATCTGGCTGTTTCCAACCAGGATGCCGTCTCCATGCTCATCAGAGAATCTGAGGGCATACAGAGGCCGGTCTACTACGTCAGCCATATTTTTAAAGACATGGAGACCAGGTACGCGGTCATCGAGAAGATAGTCCTATCTCTCATCGTCATATCCAGAAAACTTCGGCATTATTTCTAGGTTCATACCATCATCGTTCTCACCGACCAGCCCCTGAGAAAAATTCTTGGTTCTCCCGAGTCGTCGGGCCGCTTGGAGAAGTAGAGATGGGAGTTGTCATAATTTGACATCCGATACCGACCGAGGCAAGCCGTCAAAGCCCAAGCCCTCGCCGATTTCGTGGTTGAATGCACCATTCCCAACAGAGGAGAAGCACCAACGCGAGATCCAAACCCACAACACTCAATCGAAGAAAAGCTCGGTCCAATTCCGGATTGGGTACTCTATGTGGACGATTCCTCTACAGAGGAAAGGAGTAGGGCTGGGTTAGTCATCTGCGGCCCCAATGAAGCCGAGATGGAATACTTTTTGCGGCTCGACTTCAAGGCCTTAAACAACGCTGCAGAATATGAAGCTTTATTGGCCGGTCTACGAATCGCCTCGGGAGTGGGGCTAAAGAGAATTAGAATTCGCAGTGACTCTACGTTGGTCATCGGCCAAGTGACCGGACAATTCGAAGACCGGGAAGCCCTGATGATGAAATACCTAGCCAAGGTAAAAAGGCTTCGGAAAAATTTCGATGAGGTTCGAGTGGAACAGATTCTCCAGAGTATGAATGTCGAGACAGACGCGTTGACCAAACTCGCCTCCTCCTATTCGGTCAATCACAAGAGGAACATCCTCTTCAAAGTCTTAACACGACCCAGCATCGAAGATAAAGAAGTAATACACCGGATCTACACTACTCAAGGGGGGTATCTCGGATTAGAGAAAGCCCATGGTGGAGTTCCTCAAGGACGGAGTACTCCCCGAGGATCGAATCAAAGCGCGCCGGCTTCGCATGAAAGCTTGCCACTTCGTATGGAGCAAAACAAATTTGTACAAGAAATCGTACACCCAAGCTCTGCTCAGATGCGTCGATTCTGAAGAAGCAGGTACGTTCTCAACGAGATGTACTAGAGAGTCGGCGACGCATATCTGGAGCCAGCAGTCTAGTTCAAAAGACACTGCAACAGGGATATTATGGGTCGACTATCCACAACAACACGGAAAAGCTCGTACGAAGGTGCAAAACATGTCAAATCTTTGGCAGCATTTCTCGGTTACCAGACATTGAGTTAACACCGCTGAGTTCCCCTTGGCCATTTACACAATGGGGAATGGACATGATTGACCAACTCCTTACCGACACTGGTGGGCACAAATACATCCTTATCGTCATGGACTACTTTACAAAATAGGTCGAAACCACACTGATCAGGAAACCATATGCCACTTCCATGGTGAAGTTCCCATAGAATAATGTAATCGCCCAATTTGGAATTCCGAGGTGCATCATCACCGACCACGGAACCAACTTAGAAAACGCCAAAGTCAGAGAATTCTGCAGCGACTATCACATATTGATAAATTTCTCCACGTCCGCACATCCTTAGTGCAACGAGCAAGCCGAGATTGAAAACCGAGGTGTCATCCGGGGCCTTAGAGATCGCCTGGAAGGAAGACGGGGCGGATGGGTCGAGAAACTACCACGGGTGCCGTGGGCATTGCATACGCCGAAGAAGACACCTACGGGGGAAACCCTGTTCAGTCTTTGTTATGGCACCGAGATGATGGTCCCCGTAGAAATCAGGCTACCCAGTTATCGAGTCGAATACTTCGATAATGAGGCCAATGTCTTAGCCCTTCGAAGCAACTTGGACATCATGTTGGAAAAGAGAGACAAGGCGCAAATAAGGATAGCCGTGTATCAGCAACAAACCGCCCAATATTGTAATGCCCGGTTCAAACACCAAGCATTCAAAACAGGAGACTTAGTCCTATGATGAAATGAATTCGAGAACCAAGGGAAGCTGCACAAGTTCTCCCAGAAGTTGGACGGTCCCTTCCTCGTGACCGAGGCACTGCCCGGAGAAGCCTACCGCCTCCAAGATTCCTTGGGGCACAGCTTTCCATGGCCGTATAACGCCAAAAAGCTTAAATTGTATAGATGAACTTGTACTCTCTTGAAATAATGAGATTCCTCTTTTCTGTCCTTTAAATTTGTTTTAGTTCCCAAGCTAAGCCCTTACGCGAGCAAATTCCTGCTCGGTTTTGAGGCCGGCGGATAGTCTCCTATACATCGCAACCGGGTAGCTTCCTGTCCAGCCTATCCACAGCGGGTATATTCCTACCCGGCCGATACCGTGGATCCAAAGCCTTCTTCATAAGGCCCCTGGGTAGATTCCTTCCCGGCTGAACCCGTGAATCCTAAGCCCTCTCACGAGCTGGCAGGCTATCTCTCCCCGACCCGGCTCGGAGGCAAGCGAAGTATCCCGGACCATCCCTTTACTCAGATGAATAAAAAGTGGGCACGTCTACCGGTAACAGACCCGAGTAGCGCTCCGCCCATCTTACCTTGACTTCAGGGGAATGAGGGAGGAGCACCGATCTACATGCACTTGCAAAGAAAAATAAACGAGAAAGTTCGGTGTTCTGACATTCTGAGCAAAGAAGGGTTCCTGAGCAAAGAGAATTTTATTGTTAAGAGGCATTGTCTGCTCCTCAGCCTTACAAAAATGCTCGGGGCCTCGCCAAAAAAATACTCCTTAACTATTACAGCAAAAGGGGAAGGGGGTCCTGAAAGTATTGATCGTGGTATTCGAAGCAGAGATTCTCCAACCGAGCCCAGACGGCATCCCATCACTCCCTCTGCCTATGCCCATGGACCTGAGCAGCCACGGTTCCGTCAGGGATTCCCGCCGTCGAACATGAAGCTATGATCAACCTTTGTTAGAAATCTCAGCGAAGGAGCGGTCTCGCCCTCTCTTCGAGATCAGGCATAACTCGTGGGTCGTACGCATCTTTTCGACGGCCTCCTCCAGTGCTTGTTGGGATAACACGAAAAGGCCGGGGGAAGACCTCCATATCGCGTTGATGAGCACATGTAGGAGTGAAGATCGGCACGGGAGTAACCACCCATAGTGACGCTCCAGACAACTTATCACTGCTTCATATGTTGCTTCGGAACCGTCAAAGTCGTAATGGTAGATGTCGTTGCAAGTCACGATATCCTAGATGTTGTACACGTTACCGGCCATCGGGAAACAACGGACTACAGAGATTGGCCAAGGAAAAAGGGGAGGAGACGAGGACAACCAAAAGCAAATCGACAGGAGTGCCTGATAGGGGGTCGAGGCTCCTCTATTTATAGCCTCAGCAAAATTTCCCCAAATGGTTGAGATCCTCTCCCACCAAGGCGCAAATTACGGAGTATCACCATACGTATCACAACACTTGATACGGCGCCGCCACGCGGCGCCTGGCTATTGTCCTCCCTTTCACACGGATCTGAGAAGATTGAACGACATTTTCTGGAGATGCGCAGGGATCTCGAGATACCCTCCACACGCCATGTGGCACTGAGAATTGGGGATGCGCAAATATTGGCGTCATGGAAATCCTACCATCGATTGACCAAACCACACGAATGAATTCCTGATGCAAAAGCCCTCTTCACGAGGCAGCCGGGTAGCTTCCTGCCCGGCCCATCCACAGTGGGCAGCCTCCTGCACAACGACATCGTAGATCCCAAGCCCTCCTCCTGGGCCCCTTGGTAGATTCTTGCCCGGCCTATCCACAGCGGGTAGCTTCCTTCCCAATGACGCCGTGGATCCAAAGCCCTCTTTACGAGGCAACAGGGTTGCTTCCTGCAGAGCCCATCCACAGCGGGTAGCTTCTTGCCCAACGGCGTCGTGGATCCAAAGCCCTCTTCATGATATAATCGGGTAGATTCCTCCTCGGCCCATCCACAGTAGGCAGCTTCCTGCTCAACGACGCTGTGGATCTAAAGCCCTCTTCATGAGGCAGCCAAGTAACTTCCTGCTCGGCCCCAACGGTGGAACCTAAAGCCTCGTGTTAATGTCAGCAAGCCGACCTCTACTTTCCGCACGTACACGAAGTAGGCAAACTCCTAATATAGCCCCAAGTAAATAAAGCTCGGGTTCTGTCGATAGCCGGCCCAACTCTAACCCTACTCGAATCCGAAGGAGTGATAGCACCAAGCTCTACTAAGGTCGCTCGACTCACGCCACACCTTGACTCCGAGGTGAGGAGGGACACCGGTCTACCTATACTTGGTGTTCGCTCGTCTTACCTCACCTCGACTCTAGAGTGAGGAGGGACACCGGTCTACCTATACTTGGTGTTCACTCATCTCACGTCACCTTGACTCCGGGGTGAGGAGGGACACCGATCTACCTATACTAGGTGTTCGCTCATCTCATGTCATCTCGACTCTGGAGTGAAGAGGGACACCGGTCTATCCACACTTGGAAAATAAACAAGAACAAAAACATTCCAATCTGTCACATCAAAGACGAGCTAAAAATACTTCATTAAAGTTCCAAATTATATACAAGGTATTATAAGCTCCTCAGCTTTACACGATGGCCACAACATACCCAAAGGCTTACAAAAAAAAAGGGGAAGGGGAAAGATGGAGGGCAGGGAGAGCGGCGGCTTCAAAGCACCTTCTCGGTCAAGGCCTCCTCACCGTCTTCCTGCTCGGCGCCTCCGCCAGCGCGCTCGCCTCCACTTTCCAACTCGGTGTTACCGCCGTGAGGTTCTTCCTTCACGAGGGGATACTGCGCACGATGCTCCCAGTCGTTCAACCTGGGCACCACCTCCTTGGCAGCGTCGAGGGCATTGTGACACTCGACAGCCGCAAAATCGATAAGGTCGACGTAGGATTGGTCGGACACCTTGTAGTTTTCCACGGCCTTTTCCATCCTATGCTCGGCCCGCTTTGCCGCCTCATGGGCTGCATGGATATCCCCCTTAAACGAGTCTCTCTGCTTCCTCATGGTTTTGAAGAGCTCATTAATCTGACCGGCCTGGGCCTGGAGAGCCCGGTTAGACTCGGTCAGGGCCTGGTGAGACTCCTTCGGCCTCGTTGCCTTCACGCCCTTCGAGACCAGCTTCGACTCAATGAAGACGGCGTTGTTCATGACTTCCATCAGTTTGGCGAGGAGCTCTTCCTCACGTAATTATGACTCTGTTGGGGTCAAAAATTACATCTCGGTTGACCAAGTGAAAGTCAGTCAATCCCAAACCAAGCGGGCCTAAGCTTAAGCAAAGTGGGCTCAAGCTCTAGTCAAGACCCAGAATGGAAGGGGCCAGCTCCATGCCAAGAATGAAGCAATAAATTAGTTCAATGCAATTTTTTAGAAAATAAATATATGAAAAATAGGCAGAAAACCAAAATTTTGTAAATCCCATGGCTTATGTGCAAAAAGAAATAAGCACATAAGCTATGGGGTGGCACAAGCGCCATTTGGAAAAACCCAAGGGGCTATATATAAAGTGTGTAGCTTATAAAAGCAAACAGAATGAAAAAATCAACAACAACTTTTCATTCTCTTCAAAAGTTAGGGTTCTGTGCCTCCTTCACCTTCCTCAAGGTTCTAAACCTTCTTCTCTTTTCTAAATTAAATCAAAAGTTTAACTCTTCCTTTTCCAAAAAGAAATAGTTTTTCACCATAAAACCCTTGAAGAGGAACTCGGATCTTCCATTAAATCTTCAAAAGGGGAGATTTTTAAATCTCACCCTTTTCTCCAAGATCCAGCCAACAAAGAGGAGGAAGAAGGAGACCCATATCCAAAAATCCCACTTTGGGAAGATCAAAAGCTCAAAAGAAGATCCAAGGCTAAAAGGGAGAAGAAAGGGGTCTCCTTTGAACATCTCCAAAGATTTTTGGGAGTTCAACTCCATTTTGTCAAAATCTTTTGGAGACTTTCGGAGTTTGACTCCATTCAAAATCTTTTGGAGTCTAACCCCATAAATAAAATCCTTTTAGGAGTTTAACTCCATTTAAAATCTTTTAGAGTTTAACTCCATAATAAAAATTCTTTTAGAGTTGAACTCCACACTAAAAAAATAAAAATAAAAATCCGTTTGGGAGTGTAATACCCATTCCCCTTTTGTACTCTAATACCAATATTTAAAATAAAATGTTATTCTAAATAGTTTGCCCATTTTTTTATTATTCTATTTATTTTTTATTTTTCCTATACCTACATATTTTAATTATTTTTCCCAACACCCTAACCTATATTCTACCCAAATGGTTTCACTTTCCTAACCCAAACCCAAACATTTTTCCCCTTTTCTTTTTCCTATCTCTTTTCCCAAGGCCCAAACCCAATAACCTAAACTCTATTCTTCCTCTTCACCTTCAAATTAAAAAAAAAGTTATTCTCTTCTAATTCCTCATAAATCCCCATTAACAACCAAATCAATCCCATATTAATCACCATAATTTATAATTATTTCTTTTAAATTACCTTTAATTCTCTCACTTTTTCCTTCTATCTCTATCTTCCCAACAATCTCTCCTCTCTCTAACCGACCTTCTCTAAAACCCATCTCCACCACCAAGCTCATCTCACCGGGCCACCGCTCAACTCTAACTCGTTACCAACCGAGTCTCCCTACCACCGACGACCCTAACGCACTTTCAGCTCCTGCCGTGAGGCCCTGACCTCACCACAGCCAACTCCAGCCCAAGCTTGTTGTCGTAGTGTCACGACCCGGAATTTGGCACATGACCGACACTTAAATCACGCAACGTATAAAGGTATAACGTAATTCAAGTAAGCCGAAGCCCAAAAATCTAAACCTTTTTGCGGAAAATAGCGGAGGTGCAGTTTTGAAATAAAGGTATAATGAAATCAAGTTCTCTTTTTATTTTTAAATGCATAATTAATGATATATAAAAAGTGCAAGTGGGTTATATACTATAGTTGAAAACATTTTTCGTCCTTTAAAATTTAGGCAGCACCACCCTTGTATATTTTGGCCCAAAACCACATACATGCAATAAAAGGCATCCCCAAGCGGGAGCTAGCACTTCGCCAATTGGCGGAATCACAACCACGCAATAAACATATATACGACGCCCTACGGTGGAGATCAAACACAGAAAGAATAATAAAGCCAGACATCATCAGCTCAAAAGCGAACATACACCCATCTCGCTCTAAGTCTCACAATACACAAGTCTGTCTAGATCTACCAATATACAAAATCTAGTTTATGATTGATAGAGTTTATCTAGATACAATAGAAAAAAGTATAAGAGTGGTCACGATCCAATGTGTGTCCCACCTATAAAAGCAAAAAACCCTGAAAGAACTGTGTGCCAGCGATACCGCAACTGATCCAAATGGTCGAACCTGCAAGAAAACTGTGGCACAACGGGGGTGAGTTGCCAACTCGTGAGTAGAAAATATCAGCAGATAGAAATCGGAAAAACAGCGATCCCTAGGTCATACTGTATCATGAAGGTAATACTATGGTATCTAGGGTAATCATGTATGCATATATATCAACAATAGAGTAGTGCCAATATCAACATGTAAAATCCAATCATCTGAATCATACGCCTGTATTTATATGAATATCAAACAACGTGTGTCCATCAACGACACATCAACATCATGGAACCTGAGTGTTAAACATCGACAATCGAAACATCATGAAACCCGTGTCTAGCATCGACATTTAAATCCTTATATCTCAGGCGCCACATCCTCAGTTCGGCCCTTATATCCATCTCACGACTCCGGTCGTTATCCTCCGGATAACCGCCGGGTCCAAAATATTACCGGTAGGTAGTGCATCCCCTACCAAGCTCATCGCCTAACTCTACGATCTTCTTGCCCCGGGGTACCTTACCGGGTCCACCATATACCCGCAGACGGTTCCTCCTCACTCCTCGAATCGGGTATCACATAGCTCAGAACCGAGAAAACTCATGGTGGACACGAAATATCATATCATGAGAAACCACATTTTTAAAACAATACATAATTTCATTTGAAATATAACCGTGGTTCTCGAATCCAGAGATCTCACAAAAACAACATCTCAATACGTATAACCATAACGTACGATGTATGCAAACATAGAACGGTAATGTGATCATATCAAGTATATCATGTAAGCATGTCATGTGATAGTACTGAATAATGAGTGTACTTTATAGTTAAAAATATTATCGTGATATAGCAGTTCTACTGTGCAAGTGGCATGACTATTACCGATGATGAATGTATGAGCTGGCAAATCTGTGTAAGTGTAACATGCACATTATCGGTAATTGTGCAGGTGTACTAGCAGACGATATCATACAACGGTAAATACCGGGAACATAACACGCATGCCACGAGAGATAATCCAACATAAACCTGAATGATAATAAGCTATATAACTACACATGAACCATACAGTCAGTTTAAATGATACGAATCGTAGTTTTGAAAGTGAGGGCTGCAGTGTCTTTGAGGAAAAGACACCGTTTGAAAATCTGTAGCGTCCTTTGAGGTTCCCATTTAAAAGTGCGTACGATTAGTCAGTTTTGGAAGTAAGTATCGTTCAGGTGAAATCTTTACATCGGCGATCCAGCCTCATATTATCGGATGTGGCAATATTCTCGAACATCATCCTCAAATCACGAGCGCGGATCAATCATCCGGTATAACTTATCGCGTACGGTGACATCAAGCAGAATAAGGATCCTATCGTCCTATTCATCAATAAGGGTACGGATCTATAGTCTCGTACAACATATTATCTTTTATTCTCATACATACATACATACAAACATATATATCTCATGTCATATCCTTATCGATCTCATATCATATCATTATCGATCTCATTTCATATCTTGGCATATGTAATTAAATATTCATATCGCCTCACATCCTCATATCAAGCATATTCGCTCATATCATCTTATATCATCATAATCTCATATCATATCTTTTGATCATATCCGTAAGTTTGTTGCATAGGTTTTCTCCAATTATAATTTATATATCGGTTCTTTTATCATTATAGTGCGGGGGTGCTATACGCCATCCACCCGACTTCCCCCGTAGATATAGATCTACTCACCTGCTAATCTCCTTGTTTATCCGAACTCAATGTGTTTCTTGATCTGCTTCGTCATCTCGGAAGTCTACGCGAAGGTACCTACAATCAATACACATCGCAATGCTTATTAAAACCAAGTCCGAAAATCGATACGGCACGCGAAGTGCTCATAGGTTAGAACCTATAGCCTACGCATGCAAGAACAATCAAATAACCCTCGTCGTTGACGTACAAACGTCCAACGACTAAATCAAAACTCAAATACCAAAACCAAGTTTATAGAAATCGGAAACCCGAAATCAGCAACCTAGGAAAACACTCCCAGATTCTACCCTAGGTCAAATCAAGACATTTTGCATAGAGGATTGGTCTAGATATCAGATAACAAATCCATGGTCCAAAGCCCAACATCAAACTCTACAGTGTGGCTGCAAATTGCGGCCACCAGGAATAAATCTGCGGCCATAATCAATGGGGAGGGTCTCGGGTCTCTAGGGTATGCTCCAATTCCCCTGCACACCTTTTTGTGATTGCTAAATATTTTTCATAGCTCATGAATTATAGCAGATTCTAATATCACATCACATTTTCCATAAAATCCGATATCTGGGAAATTAAACTCAAGTTTACTCCGGAATTCTAACACTAGTAGGGTTGTGATCACAGCTAAACCTCAAATACAACTTTACAAGTCCATTCTTCTACTAAACCTCAACCTAGAAATTTCCAAGATCATAACCCTACACTAGTTTAACTCCAAACTACTATAGGAGGTAAAGAAATAATTTAATAAGAGGAGAAATGAAGTTATACCTCTTGGAAGCAACTCAAGAAAAACCCTAGATGCTCCAAAGTGCTTAAAATCTGAACTGGAGCTTACTAAGGGGTGTAGGATGAGGTTGTGTGCATTTTCAATGAAGGCGGTATGGGGTTTTGATGAAGATTTAGGGATGTTTCATGGAGGTAGAGGAGGTGAAGAAGAAGAAGGAGTTGAAGAAATAAAGTGATGAAGGAAAGGAAATGAAGAAAGGGTCAAGGTGCAGGAGCCATCCTCTTCTCTCTCTCTCTCTCTTTTTCTCACTCTTACTCTCTCTCATATCCCATGCCTCACTTGTCCCCTCTTGTCATCATTTGATCTCCCCCTCTCTCATCAATTATCTTTCTCTTTTCTTTTTAAAACCCTAAATAACACAAATACAAGAAACAACATGCAACAAAATATAACATGTCATGGTGCACTAGCTATGGTTAGTTAAAAAGATAGATTTGGCTTAATCATGATTAGTAGTGCACTAATCAAGTTTAACATAAACTTGCATATAATTAATTGCATAATTATTTATAAAATATCCAAATCCAATAAAATCCCTTTAATAAATAATGCATATTAATCTCTAATTATTTTCCAAATATTGGTATATAATTATACTATTTTACGAAAAACCCAATTCGCAAATCGAATAGTTTTCATGAAATATATTATTTTAATATTTAAATTCCAAAAATAATATTTTATATTTCTGAAATGTTACAATCTTCCCCCCTTAAATAAATTCGGTCCCCGAATTTAAATTTAAAACCCCAAATACAAAAAAATTTCAATAATCAGTTCAAATCAACGGGGCTCCGAAATCACGGAATACTCAAATATAAAACAGCGCATCAAGCGCGAATGAAAAACGAGTGCGAAAATCAAAATCGAAACTCCGTCAAGCGTCACGCAATCACTGGAGTTATAATGGAGACGCAAATCTCGAAATCCACTACTGAAATCCAAATATATTATAGTCAAAATCATAATACGTATATAGTACACATCCTTGTAAAACCATTTTAAAAGATGAATAAAACACATACAAAATCCTTTCTGAATCGCTGTGCGATGCGTAACTCACAGTACAAGTGGAGGATGCTCGTTTGTAAAGTAGTAAATATACATTCATATATGTTTTGCTCAAATATACGTTTCGCCTTTTTGAAATATCCCAAAAGGTTTTGTTCCCCTAATATTTAACCTAATAAAAAAGTAAAGCTCTGTTCAAATTTAGTGAGGCAGCACCCCACATGCTCTCCACGAGGGCGCCAGCGCCAACACTAATTTCATAGGATTAAATCTTATGGTGGTACCTCAAGTGCTCCGCACACCGGCGCCAATGTGCAAAGCACATAAACGCTTTCTGAATAAGAATTAAATTCTTATATGGCACCGCACACGCTTATCACGCGGACACCAATGTGTAAAGCACAGAAGAGTTCATTGCATAAGAGTTAAACTCTTAGATGGCGCCGCACGTGCTCCTCACGCGGGCGCCAATGTGCAAAGCACATAAATGCTCATCATAAGAATTAAATTCTTAAGTAGCGCCCACGTGCATAACATGTCAGCGCCGGCGTCCAGGTAGAATTAAAATTCTACAATACTCTCTGTTAAACAGAGCCGTTGGATAAAAAAATCCAACAGAGAGGATAAATTATCAAAAATAAAGAATCAAATCTTATTAAGAGAAAATATCTACCAAATCTTTCTAAATAAGAAAGAAACTCTCGGTTGGATCAATGATCCAACAATAGAATAAAATTATATTTTTTGGAATATAATTCCCTCAATCTTTCCAAACAAAAAGATTGCTCTCCCTAAAACAGAATAAATTGGTGATTAAAATTCTGTATATGGAAATCCAATGGTGATTAAAAATCCAATGGTGATTAAAAATTACCAGTTTCACAGAATAAAATTCTGTATATGGAAAATATTTCTCAAATCTTGTTTAAAAAAACAAGAAAACATATTCTGTAAAAACAGAAACTCTTGGAAAAAAGATCCAATGGTGAGTAAAATTCCCCAAATCAATTGGAATCTCTCAATAAGAGATTTTCTCAAAACTAATTAAAAATTTGCCTCCATTATATAAATGACCCAAGACTTTAAGTCTCAAGAGGAGGAGAGAGAAAAGAGGGGAAAAATAAAAAGAAAAAAAAAGAGAAAAGGAGAGACATATACACTAGGAGGAGACAGAAAAGAAAGAAAGAAAAAAGAAGAAAAGAAAGACATACATACAGAGAAAGAACAGAGAATTTAATTCTCAAAGGAGATGACTTCCCTCTTCAAGAAAAAACCCTAGGTAAAAAGAAAAACCACAGAGATCAAAAATATCTTTTTTTTATACGTCTAAAGGTTTAACCCTTCTAAAAGAACTTAGTTCTTTCTCTAAATCTGAGATTCACAAGACAAATCTCCCACAAGTTGAGAATTTAATTCTCATCGGGAAGATCTTGTTCTTGAGAATCAAAGATTCAGAAAAGAACTAGGAAAAAGAATATATCCTGTGGGGATTTAGTTCCTCGGAAAATAGGGTTTAACTCTAAAAGAAACTTAAAAGAACTTAGTTCTTAAAAGAAAACTCAATCCCAGATCTTCAAAACAAAGATCTTGGCGAGCATTAATGGCCAAAATGCCATTAACAGAGAACTTAGCGTAGACGCCCAAAAAGGTCCCCATAATAAAGGAATTAGCGCCTCACATGCTACCCACGTGGGCGCCACAAAAATAACTAGAGTGCTTAGCACTAATTGGGTAGTGCCCAGCGCCTCACATGTTCCTGACGCGGGCGCCACAAAAAAGGGAGAAAGAGAAAAGAGTGCTTAGCACTCAATAAATAGCCAAAACGGCTAAGTGCTCAGCACTGATTGGGCAGCGCCCAGCGCCTCACGTGCTACTCACGTGGGCGCCACAAAAAAAGGGAAAGTACTTAGCACTTCACAAACAGCCAAAACGGCCGAGTGTTCAATATTCATTTAGGCAGTGTCCAGCATCGCACGTGAAAAGCACATAGACGCCATAAAAAGTTCCCAGCACTCCATATAAAAACAAAATGATTAAAGTGTCGAACACTTATTGGGCAATGCCCACGACTAAAAGTTCCACATGATTAGATGTGAGCGTCAGAACTCAAATAAGTGCTCAGCACTTTCAAATAAAAAGGGGTTGAATAAACAAAACTCAAATAAGTGCTTAGCACTTTTCAAAAAAAATGGGGAAAGAAGACCAAACAGACTAAAGCCCAAATTGGACACGTCTCTAAAGTTTTTTTTCGCAAATGAATCCAAATGCTCTGTTGTTAGATCTTATCCTAGTCTCAAATAAGACTAAGTGAGCTCAAATGCTCATTTATGAATTTAAGTTGATCTTAATCTCAAATCAGATTAACGATCCTTAAATAAATCAAATATTCCATGAACCGGTGGGCCTCACAAACGTGAGATCTACGTCCTAAGTTCATTCCCGTTGGCAAACCAAGCTACCAACGTGGGCTTCGTCAAGCAACATTCGTGAACCAAACCCAAATCCAAAATATACGGATTTGGACTAATCCGCGTCCTACGGGCGACGACATAAATTAGTCTCTGTATACAATCCACGGGCAACCTAAACAAAAAAAAACACACGCATGTTAGTTATATGTATGCCCTAGAGGCCATTGTTGTACATACGATGTATATTGTAGTGGATGCTTGGACATATATAGGGAGGACTTTCTTGCTCGACATGATAGTATGCTATCTGGTTGCTCTTTATCTTAACATGTACACTGATTGTCTCTATGTTACATGTTGATAAAGACCTTAGGATGAGTACTTGACTACCAGGATTATGATGCAGATCATACTAGTGCGGACAGTGTAGTCGCTAAGTACATCCTTCAAATGTTCCTAGTCGAGGGTGTATCGAGACATGGCATCGATATACCAGAGTAGACTAGCGTATAGCTTCTCGACCCATACAGATAGGCGATGGATGATCTGATATCCATTGGTGTTTGACATCAGAGATAGTATACGGGTACTCAGTGGAGACTGGGTATACTGAACGGACTCGACGAGAACTCCCAGATGGTATTATACCTAATGTCAGATGGCAGTTCTCTGGTGACACTGGTACAGGTTAGTCTGTAGACCCGAGATCGTCATAGAGTCTTGTGTGATTCCCACTATGCTTTGATTTCCACCTTACCACGTTCAAGAGAACGTGCAAAATGGTGTCTTTTGGGTACAGTCCCGAGTCACATGGAGGCAATGAGCGATAGGAAGGGTTGCGTCTCTCCCGGTATTGGGGGTTGATGTTGTGCTGTGCTCGATTGTCTATAACAGGAAGTCCCTGGCCATGGATGGTTTAGAGATATACTGGTAAGTGTTATCAGTAGTTTCTCGATCCGTTATGAGCCTCATATCGACATGACTTATCGAGTTACTGGGGTCTGATGTTTACCACCCCTAGACGAGATATGCGATATATCAGACGAAGAGACCGGACTGTACGGTAGTGTTATCGATTGGATTCGCAGGAGTGTGAGCAGGCTTGCTTGTTGATTTTCTGATCGCTCAATACCCGGGTGGCCGTTACGTTTAGAAGACCGCTTGCGGCTTGTGGGTGTTTGATATGATCATCACCTACTGCCGGCGTATTGACGAGTCTTTAAAGTCCTACACAGGGGTTTCCTGGCTTAAGCGAAATGGAGTAGGAGCACATATGTGATAAGTGCGGGACCGAGATTGATACGATATGAGATACCGTATTCTATTCTCGTGATTTATTACATTGGTCGGTTATATGCGATATAGCTGGGTTATCGGATCAAGTGTTGATTCGATAAGTTGTTACATTTGATATTAGTCGGTTATATGTAATATAGCCGGATTATTAAATCAAGAGTTGATTTGATAATCTAATGTATATCTATATATTTCATATATTACATTACATTAACTAGTATTAGCTCACTTAAGATTTCTTTTCTCACTTAGTGTGCATGTGAATATATGTGATATATATTAGTGTACATGTTTTTGTCATGCTTGATGATACATGCTAGATGGGTGTATGAGACTTATACCATCCTAAAGATAATCCTAGGGTTTTATTTATCAAAGTAAACTACAAATTATGTGGAAATTGGACAAATGGTTGAAGCTTGGAGAAGCTTTTGGAACCATTGACAAAGTCTACTAATTTGTTTTATACTTAGATATTTCTTAACCTAAAATATTATCTTTAACCTTGGTTTATTCTCTACATGAGTTAGGCATGAAGGCTTAACTCATCCATGGTTACAATAATTCATTTGGATGAATTATTCATATGAGTTTATATTCTTCTTCTTCTTCTTCCTCAAAGCTTTCTAGCTTCAATGGAGTTGATGGAAAAAGTGTGAGAAAATGAAATCTAAAGTGAGCCCACTTCCTACTTCATCATTCTCTACTACTTGCCATTTAGTATAGGGTGTTTACTTCACTAATTTCATAACTAGTGAAGAGATAGCTTGTGTTAGTGTCTCCTCGACGTAGATCATCTTCGGCATCGAAGTCTTCGAAGCAAGCATGTTCGTTTCTTCATGAGAGCCTCTCTAGAGTCCGAAGTTCACGATCGCAGCGAAAGGGACTATTACACGGAGCTATTGAATTGAAGTACCGGTCTACAAAGGTTGTATTCCTTACTCACTCGACTTGCAAAGTGTTTGCATTTATATTTCCGTCGATTTCTAGTTAACGATTCTTAGTTAGGGTTAGATAAAACGACAAAAAATTGAATTTGGTATGGACGATGCATCCTGAAACCTTGTTGCCTTCTTAGGTAACCCTGCAGTGGTATCAGAGCCATGCTAGAAATTTATACGGATTTTGTTAGAATTACGAAACCGAAACAACTCTGAAACTTGCACCACGAAACCCTAGTTTTTGTCGATTTTAAAAGTTGTTCAAAAAAAGTTTTAAACAAGTACAGAGTGATGTATGAGATATATCATGAACACTGTGAAAATTTCAGGGGGTTTCAAGAATTTTTGGCTGGCCATGACATGTGTGATCTCGGCCAAAACTGATCCCCCCCCGAAAATTTTTGTGTGTTCCAGTGACTTGGTTTTGATGTTTTAGGTGTTGTTTGTTTTTGCTAATTTTGCATGTGATGTAATCTTACACTATAAGTAATTCGGAGTGTTTCGTATTCGTAGTTTTAACATTGTTTTGGGTTATTCACATATTGTCTAGGCGAAGTTAAAAAGTTCGATCGAATGTCAAAAACCCAATTTTCCAAGTTTAACGTATTTGGAAAAATATGCAAGTGATCCTATGAACCCTCTAGAAGAATGAAACCCTAACTCGACTTTTTTGGATCGCGGAACCGCGGTCAAACCCTAGGGTTTGCCATAGTTCCGTGGAAACATGAGTGAGGCTTGGGTGTGCCCTTTTACGGCTGGTGCATAGGTACTGTAGCATATTCTGGGTATTACTAAAACTATGCTCAAGTGTTGAGTTGTCGGGAAATTATGGGACTTTGATGAATCGATCAAAAAGTTTAACGTCATCCAGATATTATGTGATGGGATACAATATTTGGAATCCATAAGTAGTTATGAGATAACTAATTTGAATGTTATAAATCTAGCAATTTTGTCTCATTTGATCGGTTGCCACGGGATTTTGATGTGATCAAAAGTCCGTCACAATCACGTAGCTTACGCGGATACTCGCCGGGTAACATTATTAGATAGCCATGCCCCATAGCCCCAACCAAGTGACTGTAGGAGAACCCCGTCGCCAAAAGCATCCGTCTGGATGCTCGCAGCAGCGGTGTTCCGCCTTAGTGCACTTTGTCGATGGCATCGGGGGGTGCGGCCGTCTACTAAAGTTTCCGACGAGCATTCGATCAGGTTGTCGGGAATCTTGTTGAATTGGCTGACTAGATGTTGAAAAGTGTTTTCGAGATTGAGACTAAAATGCGGGGTTTATAGTTGTTAGGCATGCGATGTCTAAGGAATTCATTTGGTTAGGCATGAAATCCAATATATGTGATACATTGGGTTTATGATGTCTAAGGTGGTTGTGGATTCCAACTGTTGTAGTTTTTCACTTTCTTTTCTGCGACCGTAAGTGTAATATGTGGTGTATCGCCGATTTCGGTGCTATATGTCAACAACAATTGGGATACGCATATTTACTTACGTTAACGACATGTGATATTATGTGTTGCTGTGATATGTTATATTGGATCGTCGTTTTTGAATAGCCGGGGGTTTTATGTGAGATGAGCGTTTTTATTTTCATTCATGTAAAATTCATTGTATGTAATATTCTTTTATTGGGGCACTTCCGGGTTGAGGATGATGTCACCATTGTATATTATTTACTTTTCCGCATTAGGATAAACCCAAGGCGGGGAAGCACAAGTAACCGGGTTCTAGGGTCCAGTGGGAGACCATCTCAAGGAGTCGAGACCGGGTCTCCTAACTCTAGAATTGGTAGGGTTGCTTGACGCTCTCGTAGGGGTCTAGGGGTGTGGGATTGGCTATTCATCACGACCGTGGAATCCGTGTTTTATATAAGCTTAATTTAAAACCCGGAAATCCTAGTATATCCAATATTTCATATGTTATCTTCTGCTGCGATATTCTGTGATGTGATCATTGATTATATTCTGAGACGAATGCCTATATATTATATATATGAGATATAATTAATATTGCTGCTTTCATTTCATATCTGATACTTGGGAAGCATAATAAATGGGACTTCATTAATGAGATTAATGAAATAAAAGAAACCTAAAGATGTTGTAGAAACTTGTCTCAAAAACTGGTAGCTCTAGTTCTTTCTTTGCATAGCGGTATTCCTTGCAGAGTATCCAGCACCTTATTCGATAAGGAAAGAGCCGAGATCCCTTCACCGGGAGTGACCTCTTTAGAGAAACTAGCAGATGCTACAAACTCGGTTTGTCTTTTGATTGCTTTTATAGTTTTTGCTTTGCGTAGTGATATTGTGAATATCCTGCACCTCATTCGATGAGAAAAGAGCCGAGTTCCCATCACCGGGAGTGACCTCTTTAGCGAAACTACTAAAAGCCTCAAAAGCACTCCTTTTCAAAAATCACTCGATTCTATGACGATATCAAGTTCATTACGCAAAAGGTTTTCTTAAAATCCTGTCGTAGCCCTCCGTCATTTTAGATAAGTAATAGTTAGTATTTGTTCTACGTTTGTTGACTATGTTAAGGCGTAGTGTGCAATAGCTGATTAGTGCTTATCTGCATAAGCATATGATGCGATTAGATTAGGGTAGTCGTGCGACTTTGTTGACCTTGTTAAGGGTCGTCCGGGTGGGTTTAATTCAATCAGGAAATGACGGGTTGAACTTGGCTAGCGCTTATGATTTGTTGACCTTGTTAAGGTCATAAGTTGCTAGGGGCAAAACATTATCGGGAATTTCAAGTGTTGAAATTTGCAATGAGATTGCATACCTTCTATGAGATAGTTGGATCCCGATACCCACTGCGAGTAAGAGTTACTCCTGGGAGAGTTTTACACATTACAATTAGCCGATCAAGTAGGTGTCTAGAAAGGTGTCAATGAGGTTACGCCCCTGGGAAAATGAGGTTTATTTTAATTAGGTCCGTGCGAAAGCATGGGGAACCTCCCTCAAAGTACCGACACTGGCCTGGCCGAAAGATTGGCGAAATTGTAGGGTGTAATTAATCCCGGCTAGTCTTTCTTTTTAGGGTTTGAAGGAAGATTTGACTAAAACAGTGGGAGCCATCCTGATTAGATATATTAATAACTAATCTAATCTTGCAAGAGCATACGCTGAGTGTTTTCTTCTCTCTCTCTCCAGATAGAGACCATATCATGCCTTAATCAAGATAATAATACAGATATATTGACCGAACCCGCTTATTATACTGAGCTGGGGAACGTTGGTCCCGCTCCAACTTATAATTGTTATAAGACCGAGCAGGAAATAGGGGATTACCAGGATTCCCGTACCGCCCGAACGAAGAAAGTACATGCTGATGCATCTTCTTCAGGTGTGTTCATTACCGAGAACTGTTTCTCAGTATCCTCTACGTCCTGGGTATGAGATACCAGATCAGGATCCCACATATGTAATATGTTACATGGGCTACAGATAGGTAGAGAACTGGGAATGGGTGATAAATTTCAAGAGTTGGAAACGGTGCAAGTGTTGCAGCCAAGAATGTTGGCAGTTATCACCCTGTATTACCAAATATATTGATTCTGAACGAATGTTATTAGATACCGAACCTGATATACAACATCATATCAGTATCTTTATTTAATAAAGAAGGATATAATTTTTTATTGTTGGATAATGTTTTGAACATTTCCTATATCAAAAGTTGATCGGTTCAGGCACGTTATCTAAAAGCATATACGTTCTAAATCAAACTGCAGTTCTTAACGTACAAAACACACACAAAAGGAAGAGTTCAGAAATGAACGAATCCTTCTTGAGGCGTTGTAGACTAGGTCATACTAATGCGATCCGACTAGCTGAAGTTATATTAAGATGCATATTTAAATCAGTTTGAATTTACATCTTATGAAACTTGCCAGTCATGTCACAAAGATAAGATGACCATAGCTCCGTTTATTGGAAACAGAGAAAGAGTTAGATGAACTCTTGGGATTGATACATGATGATGTATATAGATCCCCTGTCTACACATGCCAAGACTGGTTCTTTGTACTTCATTACATTCGCTGATGATCTCTCAAGATTTGGACATATGTTCCTGTAGAAACACAAGTCTGAGCCTTTTGAGATATTCAAAGAATATAAGTTAGAAGTAGAGAACCAAAACGGGTATAAGTATTATGTCCTATGATGAGATCAGGGATGGGAATACTTAAGCACGGAATTCCTGGACTATTCTAAAGGAGAATGATAATCTCTCTCAGCATTACTCTTCCGAATGCACCACAGCACGTTGGTATATCGGGGCGGAGCAATCGCATCCTATGTGATATGTTGTGCTCTATGATGAGTACTACTGAGTTGCCTATTTCCTTTTAGGGTTATGCACTTGTGAAGCTGCATACCTATTGAATAGGGTTCCAATCAAATCAGGTGCCTACCACACCATATGTGATATGAAATGGGAAGAGCCCATCTCTTAAGTATGTTAAGATTTGGATTTTCCGGCCTATGTCTAAAAGCAAAATCCGGACAAGCTCGAGGCAAGGTCAGTTCTGTGGAAGTTTGTTGGATATCCCAAGCAATACGTAAGGGAATATCTTCTACCGCACCGAGAAACAAAAGGTGTTTTGTTTCTCAGCATGCCACCTTTTGGAAAGGGAATTTCTTGTGAAGAAATTAGTGGTCATGAGGTAGAACTGGAAGGAGTTCCAGCTATACACACCACAGCTGATGATTTGGTAGAAACGGAGGATTCAATAGCTCCCGACGAATCTCAGACTCTCCGCCGATCTGGTAGGGTTCCTCACCCACCTGAGAAATACTTCGGTTTTCTCTATGACAGTGGGAGTGAGGATGATGACACAACTAGTTTCGAGCAGGCCATCAGGAGTGGGGACTCTGTAAGAATGGCTGGATGCTAAGCGATCTGAGATGGAATCCATATACACCAACAAAGTATGGACTTTGGTTGCTATATCTGAAGGGTTATATTCCTATCAGGAGCAAGTATATCTTGAGAAGATTACTTGGTGTACATGGAAAAGTTGAGACTTTCAAAGCTAAGACTTGTTGCAAAAGGTTCTCGTCATCGACCAGATGTGGATAATGATGAAACCTTTTCTAGTCCCTATGCTTAAGTCCATCCAGATCCTACTTGCTATTGCTACATACCATAACTACGATATCTGGCTGTTGGGTGTCATGACTGCTTTTCTAAATAGGGATTTAGAAGAGAGCGTCTATAAGTACATAGCCAGAGGGCTTCGTAGATAGTGGGAGCAGCGGAAACGTGTGCAAGTTGCTTTATAGGATAAAGCAGGCATCGCGGAGTTGGAATATCTGTTTTGATGTGGTAGTCAAAGAGTTTGACTTCATTAAGATAGTAGATGAACCTTGTATATACAAGAATGTGGCAGAGAGTAAGGTTGTCTTCCTCATATTGTACGTGGATGACATACTCTTGATAGGGAAGGAGTTTCCTATGCTACGCTCGGTCAATCTCCTCTTATCACAAGGATTCTTCATATAGGATCAAGGTGATGCCTCATAAATCCTGGGTTTTGGATCAATGAGATAGATCTAATTGGATGTTAGAATTCTCACTAGGTGTAGTGAGATGGTATCAATATATCCTGGGGAGAATCACTGGATAGCTTCCAGGGTGGTAAGGTTGACTGATGTCAGTCACAGGCATTGTCTTTACCCTCAATGGAGGGACGGTATGTTGAATGAGTTACAAGCTAGATACCGTGGCATACTAGATAATAAAGGCTAGATACATTGCTACCAAGGATGCTACCAAAGAGGTAGTCTGGATGTATATAAGTTCATGAGATGAACTTCGTTCCTACCATTGTATGACAATGGAGTTGTGGTTTTAGCCTAGGAACCCCCGTCCCATCAGTGATCCAGACATATTCTTAGGCAGTATCACCTGATCATGGAGATGGTTGATCTCCAGGGAGATCGAGGTAAAGAGAGTAAACATAGATGACAATAGCGCGGATCCACTCACAAAGGCCTATTTCCCAGTAGAGACTTTTATGGGATGGTTGAGTATGAGATACTTTAACCACTGCTGATTGTTGGGTATGAGATACTACAACAGATGGCCCTAGTGCAAGTGGCAGATTGTTAGTTATATGTATGCCCTAAAGGCCATTGCTGTACATACGATGTATATTGTAGTGGATCTTGGACATATATAGGGAGGACTTTCTTGCTCGACATGATAGTATGCTATCTGGTTGCTCTTTAGCTTAACATGTACATTGATTGTCTCTATGTTACAAGTTGATAAAGCCCTTAGGATGAGTACTTGACTACCAGGATTGTGATGCAGATCATACTAGTGGTGACAGTGTAGTCGCTAAGTACATCCTTCAAATGTTCCTAGTCGAGGGTATATCGAGACAGGGCATCGATATACCAGAGTAGACTAGCGTATAGCTTCTCGACCCATTCAGATGGGTGATGGATGATCTCATATCCATTGGTGTTTGACATCAGAGATAGTATACGGGTACTCAATGGAGACTGGGTATGCTGAACAGACTCGCCGAGAACTCCCAGATGGTATTATACCTAACATCAGATAGCAGTTCTCTGGTGACACTGGTACAGGTTAGTCTGTAGACCAGAGATCGTCATAGAGTCTTGTGTGATTCCCACTGTGCTTTGATTTCCACCTTACCACGTTCAAGAGAACGTGTAAAACGGTGGCTTTTGGGTACAGTCCCGATTCACATGGAGGCAATGAGCGATAGGAGGGGTTTCGTCTCTCCCGGTATTGGGGGTTGATGTTGCGCTGTGCTCGATTGGCTATAATAGGAAGTCCCTGGCCAGGGCTGCTTTAGAGATATAGCGGTAAGTGTTATCAGTAGTTTCTCGACCCATTATGAGCCTCATATCGACACGACTTATCGAGTTACTGGGGTCTGACGTTTACCACCCCTAGACGAGATATGCGACATATCAGACGAAGAGACCGGACTGTACGGTAGTGTTACTGATTGGATTCGCAGGAGTCTGAGCAGGCTTGCTTGTTGATCTTCTGATCACTCAATAATCGGGTGGCCGTTACGTTTAGCTGACCGCTTGCGGCTTGTGGGTGTTTGATATGATCATCACCTACTGCCGGCATATTGACGAGTCTTTAGAGTCCTACACAGGGGTTTCCTAGCTCAAGCGAAATAGAATAGGAGCACATATGTGATATGTGCGGGACCGAGATTGATACGATATGAGATACCGTATTCTATTCTCGCGATTTGTTACATTGGTCGGTTATATGCAATATAGTCGGGTTATCGGATCAAGTGTTGATCCGATAAGTTGTTACATTTGATATTAGTCGGTTATATGTAATATAGCCGGATTATTAAATCAAGAGTTGATTTGATAATCTAATGTATATCTATATATTTGATGTATTACATTACATTAACTAGTATTAGCTCACTTAAGATTTCTTTTCTCACTTAGTGTGCATGTGTATATATGTGATATATATTA
Organism: Agapanthus africanus; assembly: GCA_030015575.1. NCBI lineage: Eukaryota > Viridiplantae > Streptophyta > Magnoliopsida > Asparagales > Amaryllidaceae > Agapanthus > Agapanthus africanus. The sequence continues at coordinate 728,330,655 of CM057339.1, forward strand.
GTATACATGTTTGTGTCATGCTTGATGATACATGCTAGATGGGTGTATGAGACTTATACCATCCTAAAGATAATTCTAGGGTTTTATTTATCAAAGTAAACTAAAAATTATGTGGAAATTGGACAAATGGTTGAAGCTTGGAGAAGGTTTTGGAATCATTGACAAAGTCTACTAATTTGTTTTATACTTAGATATTTCTTAACCTAACCTATTATCTTTAACCTTGGTTTATTCTCTACATGAGTTAGGCATGAGGGCTTAACTCACCCATGGTTGCAATAATTCATTTGGATGAATTATTCATATGAGTTCATATTCTTCTTCTTCTTACTCAAAGCTTTCTAGCTTCAATGGAGTTGATGGAAAAAGTGTGAGAAAATGAAATCTAAAGTGAGCCCACTTCCTACTTCATCATCCTCTACTACTTGCCATTTAGTATAGGGTGTTTACTTCACTAATTTTATAATTAGTGAAGAGATAGCTTGTGTTAGTGTCTCCTCGACGTAGATCATCTTCGGCCTCGAAGTCTTCGAAGCAAGCATGTTCGTTTCTTCATGGGAGCCTTTCTTGAGTCCGGAGTTCACGATCGCAGCGAAAGGGACTACTACACGGAGCTATTGTAGTGAAGGACCGGTTTACAAAGGTTGTATTCCTTGCTCACTAGACTTGTAAAGTGTTTGCATTTATATTTCCGTCGATTTATTTCTAGTTAATGATTCTTAGTTAGGGTTAGCTAAACCGGCCAAAATTTGAATTTGGCATGGACGATGCCTCCCGAAACCTTGTTGCCGTCTTAGGTAACCCTGCACGCGGCACGAAGTGAACTTCCGGAACAGGAGAAAGTGGTTATCGCAATGCGGTAACGTAATTAACTGCAGGGGCTTTCCCCTGTAGGGAAGAGCGTCCCTACAATAAAAAACCCCTTATAAAATAAGGGGGAATCTGACGAACTTTGCTACAACGGCCGCATCCGTCCAAACCTCCGCCATAAATCAACTTGGCATCTTCGTAGAGGTGGACGGATAAATCCAAATAGTATCTACCCCCAGAATTCAGGCCAGACGTCCCGACGTCCCGATCCATCTTCCGGCGGTGAACAAATTCTGGCACGCCCGATGGGACCTTTTCCTCTTCCCACTCCACACTTCGTGTGTCGTGTTTCATGAACAAAATCACGGTTTTCTATAGTTGCCCTTGGATTTGAGGTACTAAGATTTGGTGTCTTGCTCCTGTGTAGATGAGAAAATCGATGGCTTCCAACTGTACAACATGCAGCAACAACACTCTCTCCACCCCAACTGGAGGAGTGACCTACGCACCCAACGTGACCTCAATCTTTTCAATGCCGGTAGGGCAAGTAACACAAGCCACTGCTGGATTGTTCTTTGGGACCATGCTCCCACCAATGAGGTTCGGTGCCTCAACGCCGCAGGAAGAAGCTCCCAAAAGGTCGGTCTTCGATCGACTGGCAACCACAACGGCCCCGTTCAACGGGCCGTCCAAAGCTGACATCTCAGTTTTCAACAGGCTTGGCAAGAACCCAAACGGACCCGCATAGAAGCTCATGATACCTGAAGGAGCTTCCCCAAAATGGGTAGCCCTCCTAATTTGTGCAGGTGAAGTCGTCAAAGGTGCTTCCCCTACCAGGAAGTCGGTCTTCGAAAGATTGGCCGGCCCTCCTCAAACTCTGCCAAGGACGTCAGTCTTCAATAGGTTGACGCTAATAGTAGCCCCTCAGCAAAGCCGGGGGCACGAAGAAGCCACTTTGAAAATTGAGGCGGTCCTATCTGCAAGACACTCTCAACGTCGCCACTGGCGCCGAGTGAGGAAAGCTGGGGGCAACTCTCCCTCTGGACTTACCCTACCAGCTCCAATGGTGGAAGTTGACGCAGCTGTTCCAACTGGGAACGGCTTTGATTTGCTTAGGAGGGTGCGCAAGCACCCTCCAATGGCGGTGCTAAAGAAATCGCCGCCACCTGCAGAAGCCACAGTGCAGGCAAAGACGGAGTAACCCCATCAGCGGCTCTCCTCCCAAATTCACAGGGTCTGGCGGAAAGTCCAGGACTCTGTGATCAACAAAGATTACCTTCGTCGGCCGAAGAAATTGAAGGCTCGGCAAAAGAAAGATCATCCCTCCGTCATACAGGGAGGGACTTTTTCTACACAGGTGCGTGTTACAACGGCTCCTTCAACTTCGACCTCCTATAAAAGGATGAGGCCAGAGATAATCCCACCGCCTGCGGCAAATTCCAAAGGCGATGGACCCAAACGCACCAAGGCTGGGGGCATGATCGTACATACGGTCTACATGGCTTTGGGAAAAGAAGAAATCCGTGCGTCTGTGAGTCACCGACCGCAAACTCGATCGCTGACATAAGCTCTGGAGAAACAACAAAATCTCCAAGAAATGCTGACCAAAATGGCAGCACTCACCGGAAAAAAAGAAAGTCCGGATATATGGGCCAAGCAGCGCCAAGAACAGGAGACCGATACAGAGTTCCTACGAAGGGTGCTTGAAAGAAAAGACAAAGATGCTGCTGAGCAAGCCGCCAACATAAAGCAAATGGTGCTCTTGTTTCAGGATATGGTTGGAATGATGATTCAGCCAGAACCACCGATAATCATCAAGGATGACAGAGGGGAAACATCAAACCCTCTTCCGGCTTTATCAACAGCCAAGGAGGAAACAATCTCTAAGGCTGCTTTTGATGATTATATAGCTCAACAAATAAGAGCTCATCAAGCTAATTAAGCGGCTGGCCAAATCTTCAGAACTGGGCGATCGTATCCAAGTTGGTATGACTAAATTAAATACCTGCCGGGATATATGATCCCCAAGTTCTTTGTGTACAAAGGGACATGCAACCCCCATCAACACGTCGTGCAGTTCAGAGCTCTGTGCGGCAACACTGGAAGCAACAAAAAACTGTTGCTTCGCCAGTTCGTTGGCAGCCTGTCAGAGACGACCTTTGAATGGTACTCGGAGCTCCCAAACAACTCCGTGAGAATATTCACAGAGATGGAACTACTGTTCACACAGGGGTTCGCCAGCGCAAGCGAGCGCACCCCGATCATGGCATTAATCAATGCCAGGGTAAAGTCAGGAGAAACCTGGGTCTAATATGCGATCCGGTGGCGAAACCTATGGTCAAAGTGCGAACAACACATCGAAGAATCCCCCGCAAGTGGACATATTCATTGGGACCCTTGATCCTCAAACGACTGTGTCCCAGTTCATGACGTTCTTCAAACCAACAACCTTCCAGGCTCTGATCGATAAACTGGTCCAAATGGACCAGATGGGCCACGGGCATTCCTCCTCAAATAAGGACCCTCGAAATAACAATGGTAAAGGGAAAGCAGCCTTCGTTGCCAATACTCAACAACAACCGAGTGATCCAAAACTGGTTGCTCGCCAAAACAACGCGCGTCCACATCTATCTCTGGAAGAAAGGATAGGACGTGCTTATTCGTTTCCCCACGATAAGACGAGGAGACTATTTGAATTAGCAATGCGTAATAAACTTATCACGTTGCCAGACCCACGGCATCCACTGCAACTCGGCGACGTTAACAACCCCAATTATTGCTCTTATCACAGAATGGTAAGCCACCCAATTGAGGATTGCTACGTCTTCAAGAACTGGGTCAAGGACCAGTATAAACAGTGAAAATTCACGCTGTTTAAGAACTGAAGGGTAAATACGCCACAGAAGCATACTCCAAAAAAGGTGGATGCGCAGGGGGCATCATGCTCACTTATGGAAAAGCTCTATGGGAAGTTATTCTTTCAGCTAAAACTAAAAGAATGTTGAAGGATCTACATGCATGTCCAACAATTAGGTGGAAAAGCCGACTTGAACTTGAAATCATCGAAGGGATGTTGAAACCGCGTCCTGTACTGAACATTGTTGACGAATGGCGATATCCCCAAGTCAAGCCTTCGAAGTCTTCAAGGAAAAAGAAAAAGACCAAGGCCCGTGCATCCTGTCGAGTATGACGAAAAGCACACGGACCTGTAAAAATACATCGACGCGCTGGAGGAGTACAACCAGAAGTCGCGGACACCGGTTACACTCGAAGAGTTCCTCAAGCATATCCTTGAGAATGAAGACAATGACGACAATGAGGAAAATGACTCATCAAGAGAAACCGAAGACTGTGCAGTAAGTTGCCACTTGGTCTCCCATTCGTCGTTAAATGAAAAAGAAGCTCCCTTACCGTCAGAAAACAATGCAGAGGAACCGGGGGTAGATTCGGCGCTAAAATCCCCGGAACTGCCAGAATAAGACCCAATTGATAGGCTGTTAAACGAAACCTTTCAAAAAAGCAAAGCTGACTGAGAACGCGAAACGGCCATATACGAAAGGGCTAAGCGTCAGCGTCAGGAAGAAGAAGTCGCGGCAAGGATGAGTCGTAAAGTACTCCTACCAAACCAAAGCATACCTGCTACAAATAAAAGCAGGATCAAAACAGAGAAGCGGTTTACAAAGCCCTGTCAATGGGGATGAAGTTGCCACCTCTCATAGGAAATACTCCTGGGGTCATATGCCTCAACGAAGAGGATTCACACCCAGACTACTGCCTATATCATCGAAGGATTACCCACCCCACTGAGGAATGCAGCGTCTTCAAGAAGTGGTGGCAAGGATATGTTGCCCATAAAAATCACTTCAAGAGGATGAAATGCGAAGCTCGTCGACTGCAAAAAGTGCGACAGATGTTCTTGAAAAAACAACTGACAACTGTCATATGGTTGATACCAGTCCCGAAGGGGAAAAACCCCAAGTTCTTACTTTTGGGAGCGATTCTTAGGACGAGATATCTGTCAGCCCTCTTTTCAAAGACTCCACCTCCGAAAAAGAAGAGGAGGAGAAGAACTGTGAGAATATTCAGCTACGTAACCAAACGCTGCCTGAATATTGAGCTGGCAGAGGTTCACACAGCCGACATTACATTCAGCGATGAAGATCTGCTCCTCGGTATGTGCGAACATAATCGTCCGCTATACGTTACCGGGCAGTGCTATGACATCAAGATACGGAAAATCCTTATCGACAATGGATCCTCCATCAACCTTCTCAACATGAGGGTGCTGAGGGAAATTTGCATGAACGTTCAACATCTTGACTAAGATAAAATTACCATTTTCGGGTTTGACTTACAGTTATCGCGGACACTTGGGTCCGTAATACTGACGCTACGCTTCGGGCTGCTCATCACTAACATCAAATTTCATGTCATTGATGCCAATACTTGCTGCAACACTCTACTTGGAAGACCCTGGTTACACAAGTACAACGTCATTCTTTCTACATGACATCAGTGTATGAAGTATTTCAAAGATGGCTCGGAGTACACCTTCACGGGATAACTAAGTCCGTTCTCCGTAAACGAAGTTCGAAAATACGAAGACGCAAAGTACTTCCTACCAGACTTCGAAGATACGGAAAGGTGTCATAAGTCGGAGGATAAACAGATGTCCGTTGCTACTATCCCGATCTTTAGGAGAGATACCGAGGAAGATGAAAAAATAGTCTACTCGGGGGAGCTTCAGAAAGAGAAAAATAAGCCCGGACCTTCTACCCCTATTTTGGTCTTTGGCAGCGATTCAGAGGACGAGACCAACACGGTGTTCTCCATTCGCCCGTCAGTGCAAAACCTTACAGGAGCATATCAGAGTCTACAAATCACAAGGGCTCCGCCTTGGCATTACAAAGAACTTGATATGCTCGATACATAAAGCATACAAGAACTATAGACTTTCTATGTCCCTCCTAGGCGAAGAGGTGAAAATGCAATCCTCTTCTACCAATCTTCGGAGACCAAAGTAGTAAAAGAAGTTTGGCATGGTGCCGATTTTACACTTGATAGGCTTCAACTGATCCGTCTGCCAAGATACTACGCAGAAGGATTGAAAAGGTTGTTAAGATGCCAATGCATACCACTCAAACAAACTGTTCGACAACCCCAATTCTATAAAAAGATTTGGGAGATTCCCGGGATTCAGCGGAAGATGCCCAATGGGAATATGGAGACAACCGGGCTCGGATACATTCGATCTGGGAAACGGGAGCAATACCATAGCTGCTATGCCATGAACAGCTCAAGTGAAGCGGATGACGCTTCTCCAAATGGCCATGACGTTGAAACATAGAAAAATCCCGCTCTAAGAACGTTGAGTCCGTCGCTCGAAGAACAAATAGAAAGGCTAATAAAAGAGGCTTATCAAAAGGGTCGAGACGATCACAATCGCAAACTGGCCATTTATGAAAAAGCCAAGATGCAGTGACTCAGCCAGCAATCTGCGGCCGGATTAGAACGCAGTGCTCTTCATCCCCGGCCCGTTATATGCTCTCTCAAATGGGAAAACCTTGAAATAGAGGCGAAGACATGGAAAAGAATGTAAACGATGTTCAGAGAAAACAAAGCGGATCTGAGGCGCCGTGCAATCGAGAAAAAGTTGATTGGAGCCCATCCTTTATAAAGAAGATGGGTCGGGAGTACTCTTTCCCCTAAGACAAGACAAGAAAAATATGCAACCTTGTCATGAAGCACCAGATGATAACGCTTCCAGAATCTCGGCACCCCGACCAAATAAACGAGGTCCATCATCCAGATTATTGCTCTATCACCAAGCAGTAGGTCATCCCCTTGAAGACTGCTTCACCTTCAAAGACTGGGTAGAAGTCTAATATCGACAAGGCGTGTTCGCTTTATCCGACAGCTGGAGGGTAACCCCGCCATAAAATCACGAGCCAAAAAGACCCTATACCATCAGGATAGTGTTAGTGTATATGCCCTAGAGGCCATTACTGTATCATACTAGTATGTATATTACTTGATGGAAGCTTGGGATATTCACAGTTGTACAGACAATCTTGCTCAATATAGTAGTATGCTACTTGGTTTGTCTCTGCTTTAATGTGTACATGTGTGTTTATTTATTATATCACCTATACGCATTAGTAGAGTCCTTAGGATCTTTGCTTGATTACCAGTGTTGTGATGGCGATCACACTCGTGGGGGCTGGGTAATCTACAAGCACATCCTTATACACGTTCCTAGTCGTGGGAGTATCGAGATAGGGCATCGATACTCCGGAGTAGACTAGCGTATGCGCTTCTCATCCCAGCACGGGAGACGGTCTGTCCCACAGCCGTCGGTACGTCGTACTTGAGATAGTATGCGGGTGCTCGTTAGGTTACGAGTATACTGGACAGGACTCGTCGGGAACTGATGGTTGGTATTATACCTATCGTCAGTTATCAGTTCCCAGGTGACATGAGTACAGCTTAGTCCGCTGACTTGACACTGTCACTTCGCCTCGAGTGTGTTCCCACTGTTCTTTGATTACTATCCTACCACGGCTCTACTGAGTCGTGCAAACAGGTAGTAGTTAGGAGCAGTCCCGAAGCACTTGGAGGCAGTGACGGTTAGACAGGATTCGTCTCTCCCGGTATTGGGGGTTGACATCGCGCTGTGTCTAGGAGAGCCATTACACGAGTAGTCCCTGGCTAGGGCAAGCGAGATATACTGGTAGGTTTCCAGTGTTATCTCAGGGTGTATTGGGCTTCACTCCGACACGACTTGTACCGCTACTAGGGGACTGACGTTTACCGCCCCCCTAGGCCCGCCATGCGATGTATCAGACGAACAGACCGGACTGTACGGAGATTGTCACATACAGGCTCAGTAGGAGTTCGGATGGGTTTACCTCATCGGCCTTCTTATCGACATCTACCTGGGGACCGTTACGTACAGCTAGTGCCGCTTGCGGTCTGTGGTTAAACCCACTGCCAGCGTAGTGTCGAGTCTTTAGAGTCCCACACAGAGAGTTTCCCTGCACTGAGCGAAACGTGTAGAGGCCGTATGGTTTTATGGCAGGGCTGCGATCACTTACGTACACTTGTGTGCGTGCGGTCTTCGGGCAGGCAGTACTAGTGGGCTTTGGTTTAAGCCGGATCCTAGTATTGCACGGATGGATTTGTTTTGTCTTCTGTGCATCCGCATTCTACGGAATACGGATGCAGGTGTGTATGCACAGTTTTCCGGAGCGGTGAAGGAGGAGGTGCCTCATTAGGGTTTTGGCAGTTGGTTCGGCCAAAACCGTTATGTGGCAGGCTCATTAGGGTTTTGACAGTTGATTCGGTTAAAACCATTCTGAGGCGGACTCATTAGGGTTTTGACAGTTCGTTTGGTCAAAACCATTATGAGCCGCGGATATCATTTACTAATCCTTTTAGTGATAATTTTATGATGGCTAATTGCATTGACCATTTGACCCCGTTGACCTCTCTTGACTTTGTTGACCGGTTGACCGTGTTGACCATTGACTTTCAAGAGGGATCTACACTCTTCTTTTCATTTTCTTTTTCTTTTGGATTATGATAATGGTCATTTCAATGTAGCCATCAAACTTTATCTTGATGGGATTAGTAATGATGTTGTTTTTTCATTATTGCAACCATGGTTACTTTTCTTTGTATCATAATTTCTTTCTCATTCTCTCTCTTGGTTTTTCAAGTGAGAAGAAAAGAAATGAACCATGGTTGTTGCTCCTCCTTCTTCTTCCTCCTCTTGATTCATCTTTTGATCTCATGTGTTGAGAGATAAAGATCCCACAAAGACAAAACCATCCATTGATCATTTCTACACAACCTAGGGCTTCTAGATTAGCAATCTCTTTGCCCTAGTTATCTCGGCTCGAGGTGGAGCTTGGTGCACATCTCTCGGGTGGATCGTCTTCGACTCAAGGAGGCCGCGGAGGTGACCAAAGTCCGGATCAACCCTCGGAGCAAGCAAGGAGAAGAACAACAAGAAGAGAAGGAGTTCAAGTTGAGTGACCAAAGTCCGGATCAACCCTTGGAGCAAGCAAGGAGAAGAACAAGAAGAAGAGAAGGATTTCAAGTTGAGGTATAACCCCTAACCGAGTAGATAAATCTCTAGTTAGGATGCTAGTGTATTGTTTAGCCAAGATCCGGCTTTTACGGTCCATGTTGCCAAGTCCAGAAAAAATTTTGTTTTACCGTTTCCGCAACCCCGAAAGTACCGGGAGAGATAACGTGGACCTAACAGTGGTATCAGAGCCTAACTAAACACACCCTAGCATGTTAGCAAAGTATTAAGAATATCGACCGGACAAAAACCCGCAAAATTACCCCGGAAAATTCAGTTTCTGCCGAATTTTAGAACTGTTCCAAAATTAAAAATTCATATACTAAAAATCGGCTCAGGCTTTTGTTAGAAAACTGGAGAAATTTCATTCCCCAACTCGTCCAAAGCGCCGCGTTTCCGCGGCATGAGCTTGCTTATGCCGCGGAACCGCGGCGGCGTTGGCTCTGTTGGGGAATCTTTTTCTTGCAGTTTTCTTAGAGGGGTATTTTGGGATTTTTGGTATATGACTTTTCTGCCCAGATTTTCCAGAAAGCAAAATTTGTTTTTGGGGCTCATAAATCCGTATTTTTGGTCGATGTTCTGTAGACTTTGGCTAATGGTTATCTCTGTAATGTTATATGTGTATTGAACGTCTACTAATTGCTATACGTCGATTAGTGGGGGTTATACATATCTGTGATCTGTGTTGATGATGGTTTGTGTATATGAACTCGTTGGATTGTCGCGGATGAATAGCCGGGGTGGATGTGAGATGAGAGTTTCTTTTTCTTTCATTCATGTAATAAATTTGTAAATTGATGTAATATTATTTGTATGGCCGCGCAACCGGGTCGGGGTTGTAGCCGTCATTGTATAATTCTTTTTACTGTTTTTTCTCCTAGGATAGACCCATGGAGGGGGTGCACAAACTACCGGGTATCTCGAAGTGCCGAGTGGCCTACTCACGGCGTTGAGGGAGGTTACTTCGCTTCGGGTACATGGCGGGTAGTTTGCCGCACCCGTAGGGGTCTTGGGTGGGGTTTTGGCTATTCATCGCGACCGTGTAATCCGCTTTTTGTTGCAGGCTCGAACGAATCGCGGGTTCCTAGTATATCTAAAGTGTTCATCTGTGATCTGGATTGGCTATCATTGCTATATTGTTATATATAATAACTATTTAGGCGTTGCTTATGTTTTACAGCCGCGCTAACCCAGCCCCCGCTCTGTCGTTAGTTAAGTAACCTAACGGGTGATGACGGGGCCCCGTGGCGAATGCGAATGGCATAAGCGTACGTCATATTTTGGTTGTTTTCTGCAATGGTAGGATTTAAATGATGGGACGCATTAAAAGAACTAATGCAAGAAAATAAACCTAAAAGACGTTGTTGGAACAAGTTTTTCAAAAGCTATTATTAAAAGGACGTTCACTTTTGTTTTGCATCGAGGTATTCGGTTATGAATGCCCAGCACCTCAGTCGACGAGGCAAGGGCCGAGATCCCTTCATCGGGAGTGACCCCTTGGACAAAAGTTTGCGTCAGGGTAATAACTTCACTATAGTCGATTATTCTTGCTTTGCATCGAGGTATTCAGTTTGGAATATCCTGCACCTCATTCGACGAGGAAAGAGCTGAGATCCCTTCACAGGGAGTGACCTCTTTAGCAAAAGTTTTCGCCACTATATTTTCAAAAAGGCAACCATGTTCCTTCAACGATATCAAGTTCATTACGTTAACGGGTTTTTCGCCAAAAACCCAGCCGTAGCCCTCCGTCATTTCCTATAAGTACTACTTAGTATTCGAGCTACGTATTTTGGCATTGTCAAGGCGTAGTGATCGGTAGCTAAGTATTGCTTGTTTGCAGCCTTATTTTTTCGGATTATTTAGGACAGTCGCATAGCTATGTTGGCATTGTCAAGAGTTGTGCGGGTTGGTCTAAGTTAATCAAGATAATGACGGGCCGAACTTGACTAACGGTTCATGATATGTTGGCATTGTCAAGGTCATGAATCGTTAGGGGCAAAAACCACATCGGGAGTTTCAAAAGTACTGAAACTTGCAGATTTAGCATACCTTCTGGAGTGTGGTGACTAGAGTGGATTCCATCTAGGTTATCACACAATGACAGTTGGATCCCGATCCCACTGATGAGTTGGATTACTCTCGGGAGATTATTTCACTTAACGATCAATGCTATAAACCTAATAGGTGTCTAGAAAGGTGTTAGCGGGGCTACGCCCCCAGGGAAAAGAGGTTCTTGAATTAAGGAACTTCGCGAAAGCGTTGGAAAACCTCCCTCGAAGTACCGACACTAGCCTGGCTGAAAGGTTAAGCAAGTATTGTGACGTGAATTAAATCCTGACTAGTTCTTCATTTAAAAAGGTTTTAAGAAGAATTTGAGGAAACAGTGGGAGACATCCTGGTTAGATAAACTAATAAACCAATCTAATCTTGCAAGAGCATACGCTGAGTGTTTCTTTTCTCTCTCTCCAGGCAGCAACCTTTTCACGCCCTAATCAAGATAATAAAATGTATCGCTTGACCGATCCGAATTCTTATTCGGGACTGGGGAAAGTTGGTTCAGCTCTAACTTGTGACAACAGTCATGAGTATGAGAATGGGAAAGGGGATTGTATGGATTTCCACGATACCCAGTTGAAGAAGAAGCATGGTTTTGCATCTACTTCAGGTGTTCTTGTAATTGAGAACTGTTTTACGGTCAGCCCTACCTCCTGGGTACTTGATACCGGATCAGGATCTCATATCTGTAATTTATTGCAGGGACTGAGAAAAAGTAGGAAAGTTGCACCGGGTGATATGTCGCTCAGAGTAGCGAACGGAGCACAAGTTAATGCGGCAGCCGTCGGTGAATATCACCTAGTATTGCCAAATGGCAAGACTATGATTTTGAACGATTGCTACTATGTACCCTCCATGGTTTGCAACATCATATCAGTTTCTTTACTCGATAAAGATGGATATAACTTTGTTTTTGAAAAGAATATCATGAACATTTACCTTCATAAGGTACTGGTTGCAGAGGGTACACTGTGTAATGGTATCTACGTTCTAAATCAGAATACAGTTCTCAATATACAAAACACACGCAAGAGGAAGAATTCAGATACGAATGAATCCTACTTGTGGCATTGTAGACTTGGTCATATCGGAGAGAAAAGACTGAGTAAGTTGCATAAAGATGGACTCTTGAATGCGTTCGAGTTTTCATCTTATGAAACTTGTCAGTCTTGTCTCAAAGGGAAGATGACCAAATCTCCGTTCACCGGACATGGAGAAAGAGCAGCAGAGCTCTTGGGACTCATACACAGTGATGTGTATGGTCCGATGTCTATACATGCAAGGGGTGGGTTCTCGTACTTCATCACATTCACTGACGATCTCTCTAGGTTCAGATATGTGTATCTGATGAGACACAAATCTGAAGCTTTTGAGAAATTCAAGGAATTCAGAAAGGAAGTAGAGAACCAGATTGGCAAAAGTATCAAGATCCTCCGGTCTGATAGAGGAGGGGAGTACTTAAGCACGGAATTCCGAGATTACTTAAAAGAGAATGGTATTCTCTCTCAGCTTACTCCTCCTTATACACCACAGCACAACGGTGTATCGGAGAGAAGGAATCGTACCCTATTGGATATGGTTCGATCCATGATGAGTAATGCTGAGTTACCTCTTTCATTCTGGGGACTTGCGCTAGATACAGCGGCATACTTACTAAATCAGGTTCCGTCTAAATCTGTGCCTAAGACTCCATATGAAATATGGAGTGGTAAGAAACCATATCTCGGACGAATTAAGATATGGGGTTGTCCGGCCTATGTAAAAGTACAAAAACCGGACAAGCTTGAGGCACGGTCAGTTTTAAGCAAGTTTGTGGGATATCCTAGAAATTCTCTGGGATATCTATTCTACCACACTGAGGAACAGAAGGTGTTCGTTGCTCGCCGCGCCACCTTTTTAGAGTGGCAATTTCTTGCAAAAGAAATAAGTAGGAGCACGGTAGAACTGGATGAAATATCTGATCCACAAACTCAAACTGAGGATTTAGCAGAACCAGAAAATTCAATAACCCCAAACGAACCTCAGCCACTCCGCAGATCTGGTAGGATTTCTCATCCGCCCGAGAGATACTACGGTTTTCTCATAGACGGGGATCGAGAGGATTGCATCTTGGAAGAAGATGACCCTACCAGTTTCAGGCAGGCCATTATCAGTAGGGACTCTGATAAGTGGCAGGAAGCAATGCAATCCGAAATGGAGTCCATGTACGCCAATAAAGTGTGGACCTTGGATATTGCTCCACCTGGGGTAAAACCCGTTGGATGCAAATGGATCTACAAAAGGAAACTTGGTGTAGATGGGCAGGTGGAAACCTATAAAGCTAGACTCGTTGCAAAAGGTTTTCGTCAAAGACCTGGTTTGGACTATGACGAAACTTTTTCTCCGGTGGCTATGCTTAAATCCATTCGGATCCTACTTGCCATTGCTGCCTTCCATGACTATGAAATCTGGCAGATGGATGTTAAAACGGCTTTCCTAAACGGTTGTTTGGAAGAGTGCGTTTACATGGATCAACCAGAAGGTTTCGTAGACAGTGGGAGCAGCGGGAAGGTGTGCAAGTTGCTTAAATCCATTTATGGATTAAAGCAGGCATCGCGGCGCTGGAACATCTGTTTTGATGAGGTAATCAAGGAATTTGATTTCATCAAGAACGAAGATGAACCCTGTGTCTATAAGAAGATTGTAGGACGAACTGTCGTATTCCTAGTCTTGTACGTGGACGACATTCTTTTGATAGGAAATGACATTCCTATGCTACAATCGGTCAAGCTATTTTTTGTCACAAAGGTTCTCCATGAAGGACCTGGGTGATGCCTCGTACATTCTGGGGATCAAGATCTATAGAGATAGATCCAAGAGATTACTGGGACTTTCGCAGTCCAGGTACATAGAGACCGTACTAAAGAGATTTAGTATGGAGAATTCCAAGCGCGGTAACATACCCGCATTGCACGGAATTACCCTCTCCAAGAAGATGTCTCCTAAGACTGTCGAGGAGAGGGTTCGCATGAGCACTATACCCTACGCTTCGGCGGTAGGATCTATAATGTATGCGATGCTATGTACAAGACCAGATGTAGCTTACGCGCTGAGCGCGGTAAGCCGGTATCAGTCAGACCCAGGGGAGGACCACTGGACAGCAGTGAAGAACATTCTCAAGTACCTGAGAAGGACTAAGGAGATGTTCCTGGTTTACGGTAATGGAGACCTCAGGGTCGAGTCCTTTACCGATTCAAGCTTCCAGAGTGACAAAGATGACAGCAAGTCCGTCTCGGGTTTTGTGTTTACCCTCAACGGAGGGGCGGTATGTTGGAGGAGTTCCAAACAGGATACCGTCGTAGACTCGACGATGGAGGCTGAATACATTGCTGCAAGCGATGCCGCAAAAGAGGCGGTCTGGATAAAGAAGTTCATTAGTGAACTTCAGGTGGTTCCGTCCATTGTTGACCCAATACCTTTGTATTGCGATAACAATGGGGCTATAGCGTTAGCGAAGGAACCAAGGTCCCATCAGAAATCCAGGCACATCTTAAGGCGGTATCACCTGATCAGGGAGATCATTGATCGCCAGGAGATCGAGGTGCGGAGAGTGGACACAAAGGACAACACAGCGGACCCATTCACGAAGGCCTTACCCCAGACTCAGTTCGAGCGGCTGATCGAGATGATAGGTCTTCGATACGCCAGTACATGGCCTTAGTGCTAGTGGGAGATTGTTAGTGTATATGCCCTAGAGGCCATTACTGTATCATACTAGTATGTATATTACTTGATGGAAGCTTGGGATATTCACAGTTGTACAGATAATCTTGCTCAATATAGTAGTATGCTACTTGGTTTGTCTCTGCTTTAATGTGTACATGTGTGTTTATTTATTATATCATCTATACGCATTAGTAGAGCCCTTAGGATCTTTGCTTGATTACCAGCGTTGTGATGGCGATCACACTCGTGGAGGCTGGGTAATCTACAAGCACATCCTTATACACGTCCCTAGTCGTGGGAGTATCGAGATAGGGCATCGATACTCCGGAGTAGACTAGCGTATGCGCTTCTCATCCCAGCACGGGAGACGGTCTGTCCCACAGCCGTCGGTACGTCGTACTTGAGATAGTATGCGGGTGCTCGTTAGGTTACGAGTACACTGGACAGGACTCGTCGGGAACTGATGGTTGGTATTATACCTATCGTCAGTTATCAGTTCCCAGGTGACATGAGTACAGCTTAGTCCGCTGACTTGACACTGTCACTTCGCCTCGAGTGTGTTCCCACTGTTCTTTGATTACTACCCTACCACGGCTCTACTGAGTCGAGCAAACAGGTAGTAGTTGGGAGCAGTCCCGAAGCACTTGGAGGCAGTGACGGTTAGACAGGATTCGTCTCTCCCGGTATTGGGGGTTGACATCGCGCTGTGTCTAGAAGAGCCATTACATGAGTAGTCCCTGGCCAGGGCAAGCGAGATATACTGGTAGGTTTCCAGTGTTATCTCAGGGTGTATTAGGCTTCACTCCGACACGACTTGTACCGCTACTAGGGGACTGACGTTTACCGCCCCCTAGGCCCGCCATGCGATGTATCAGACGAACAGACGGACTGTACGGAGATTGTCACATACAGGCTCAGTAGGAGTTCGGATGGGTTTACCTCATCGGCCTTCTTATCGACATCTACCTGGGGACCGTTACGTACAGCTAGTGCCGCTTGCGGTCTGTGGTTAAACCCATTGCCAGCGTAGTGTCGAGTTTTTAGAGTCCCACACAGAGAGTTTCCCTGCACTGAGCGAAACGTGTAGAGGCCGTATGGTTTTACGGCAGGGCTGCGATCACTTACGTACACTTGTGTGCGTGCGGTATTCGGGCAGGCAGTACTAGTGGGCTTTGGTTTAAGCCGGATCCTAGTATTGCACGGATGGATTTGTTTTGTCTTCTGTGCATCCGCATTCTACGGAATACGGATGCAGGTGTGTATGCACAGTTTTCCGGAGCGGTGAAGGAGGAGGTGCCTTATTAGGGTTTTGGCAGTTGGTTCGGCCAAAACCATTATGTGGCAGGCTCATTAGGGTTTTGACAGTTGATTCGGTCAAAACTATTTTGAGGCGGACTCATTAGGGTTTTGACAGTTCGTTTGGTCAAAACCATTATGAGCCGCGGATATCATTTACTAATCCTTTTAGTGATAATTTTATGATGGCTAATTGCATTGACCATTTGACCCCGTTGACCTCTCTTGACTTTGTTGACCGGTTGACCGTGTTGACCATTGACTTTCAAGAGGGATCTACACTCTTCTTTTCATTTTCTTTTTCTTTTGGATTATGATAATGGTCATTTCAATGTAGCCATCAAACTTTATCTTGATGGGATTAGTAATGATGTTGTTTTTTCATTATTGCAACCATGGTTACTTTTCTTTGTATCATAATTTCTTTCTCATTCTCTCTCTTGGTTTTTCAAGTGAGAAGAAAAGAAATGAACCATGGTTGTTGCTCCTCCTTCTTCTTCCTCCTCTTGATTCATCTTTTGATCTCATGTGTTGAGAGATAAAGATCCCACAAAGACAAAACCATCCATTGATCATTTTTACACAACCTAGGGCTTCTAGATTAGCAATCTCTTTGCCCTAGTTATCTCGGCTCGAGGTGGAGCTTGGTGCACATCTCTCGGGTGGATCGTCTTCGACTCAAGGAGGCCGCGGAGGTGACCAAAGTCCGAATCAACCCTCGGAGCAAGCAAGTTGAAGAACAACAAGAAGAGAATGAGTTCAAGTTGAGTGACCAAAGTCTGGATCAACCCTTGGAGCAAGCAAGGAGAAGAACAAGAATAAGAGAAGGATTTCAAGTTGAGGTATAACCCCTAACCGAGTAGATAAATCTCTAGTTAGGATGCTAGTGTATTGTTTCGCCAAGATCCGGCTTTTACGGTCCATGTTGCCAAGTCCAGAAAATTTTTTGTTTTACCGTTTCCGCAACCCCGAAAGTACCGGAAGAGGTAACGTGGACCTAACAGATAGGACCAGCTCAGCATCAAAAAGGGAAGCGGACTCGTACCTGCCATATGATAACACTCTCAAAAGAGGGAGGGCACGAGATTATGAATGACCTCTACAGGTAGCCACGTTAAAATACGTGCTCATGCAGTATAAAGACTGCTTTTAATGGAACTACTCTGAAATGCCGGGTCTAGAGCCAAAAGTGGCAGTCCATAAACTGGCCATATCGCCGGACATAAAGCTAGTCAAACAGGCACTGAGAAGAATGCGGCTCGAACTTGAGATGAGTATCAACGCTGAGGTCAAGAAACTAATCGACTCCGGTTTCATCCAAGAAGTTCAATATCCTGACTGGATCACAAACATTGTCCCAGTGATGATGAAAAATGGGACGGTTCACATCTGTGTGGACTTTCGGGATCTCAACAATGCTTGCCCGAAGGATGACTTCCCGGTATCTATTACCGAGCTGATGATCAATAACATGTCTACCCAAGAGGTATTTTCCTTCATGGATGGATCTTCAGGATACAATCAAATCAAAATGCACCCTGAAGACCAAAAGCATACCGCCTTCCGAACTCCGCTGGGCATATTCTGCTATAAGGTGATGCCCTTCGGTCTAAAGAACGCCAGCGCTACCTATCAGAGGGCCATGACAAAGATCTTCGATGACCTCATCCACGAGATCGTCGAATTCTACATTGACGACCTAGTGGTAAAGAGCAAATCTCATGAGGAACATTGGGAACATCTAAAAATAGTGTTCCGACGTCTTCGGAAGTATAATCTGAAGATGAATCCTCTAAAGTGCGCGTTTGGAGTCTCCTCAGGCAAATTCATAGGTTTCATCAAACGTCACCGGGGTATCGAAATCGATCCCTCAAAGATCAAGGCGATTATGGAAATGCCCATGCCAAGAACCCTCTAACAACTGCGGTCTCTCCAAGGAAAGCTCGCATATATCCGGCGGTTCATAACCAACCTCTCTGGAAAATGCCGTCCCTATAGTCATTTGATGAAGAAGGGAACCCTGTTCATCTGGGATCAAAAGTCCCAAAACGCACTAAACGACATCAAGCAATACCTGCAAAATCCACTGGTATTGGCCGCTTCGGTTAAAGGTAAACCCTTTATCCTATATACAACAGCCCTTGGAGGTTCTTTAGGCGCACTATGGGGACAAGAGAACGATCAGGGAAAAGGAGAGAGCTCTATATTATTTGAGCCGAGTTCTCCTGGGGGCAGAAAACAACTACTCCCCTATCGAAAAGTACTGCCTGGCACTGATATTCACGACAACGAAGCTCAGACATTCCGCCTTGGCACATGAGGTCCATCTCATATCAAAGGTGGATCCTCTCAAATATCTGATGTCAAGGGCCATGTTAATAGGAAGGCTTGCCAAATAGGCCCTCCTCCTGATGGAGTTCTCGATAATGTATCGACCTCTCAAAGCAGTGAAAGGCCAGGCCATCGCCGACTTTCTCGCCGAGCATCCGATACCAGCCGACTCCCTCTTAAACTGCGAGTTTCCGGATGAACATGCGTTCGACCCGATCGAAAGAGAGAAAGAAGAAAATGATTCCCGATGGAAACTCTACTTCGATAGAGCATCTTCCATGAAGAGGCGAAAGCAAAACACCCCTATAATCAAAGTCAGGGTGGGTCTTATTTTCGTGACTCAGCAAGGAGGGATAATGCGTTACGCCTTTTCTTTTACAGAGCTGAGGACTAATAACGAATTTGAATATGAAGCTTTGATAGCAGTTCTTGAGATCGCTATCGACATGGGAATCAAAGACCTCCTCATATATGGAGACTCTCAGCCGATCGTTAGCCAAGTAAAGGCGACTATTAGACATGCAAGCCAGAGCTGATAAAATATGGCGAAAGAGTGCAACAACTGCTAACACAAATCCCTTCCTACATCCTGGAAAGTATACCGTGTGCAGAAAACAGAAAGGTGGATACGTTGGCCAAATTGGCTAAGGAATTAGCTGATGAAGTAAAGATCATCGTGCGAAGTCGCAAGATCCTCGTGCCAACAGATATATCATCAGAAGACTTAATAGAGCCATCTGAAAGAAAAGAAACTACCGAACAAGAAGACCTTCAAATAGAGGATGAAGAAAAGGTCAAAGATTGGAGGGGGGTCTTCATAGACTACTTCAAATCCTGACAAATGCCCAAAAATAAGTCTTCTCGACATCAGCTCATGAAACGAGCGCTATCCTTCGCCTTCGTCAATGATACTCTATTTAAGAAATCATTCGACTTTCTATGTTTAAGATGCCCGGGGCCAAAGGAAGCAAAGAAAGTCGTTCAAGAAATTCACGACGGACTCTGTGGTTCTCATCAAGCTGGACAAAAGATGAAGCCGAAGATCAAAAGAATGGGTTATTATTGGCCCACGATGATTCGGAACTGCCTCAAATATGCGAAGCAATATCACTCGTGCCAAATTCACGGGGACTTCATCCACCAGCATCCAAACCCGCTACACCCAACAATAGCTAGCTGGCCGTTCGAAATGTGGGGAACCGATATAATTGGCCCCATTGAACTAGCATCGTCCAAAGGACATCGGTTCATACTGGCACCGACCGACTACTTTTCTAAGTGGGCAGAAGAAATACCACTAAGGGAGGTGAAGACGGAGAATATTCTCCATTCCTTCAAGACACATGCCATTTATCGGTTTGGCACTCCGCGACGGATAATCTCGGATAATGGGCCAGCCTATAGAAGTCATAAAATAAGCCGTTTCGCACAGCAGGATAAAATAGATTGGAGATACTCTTCGGTCTATAATCCTCGGGCCAACGATCTAGCTGAAGCCTTCAACAAGACCTTGACAAAAATTATAAAGAAAAAAGTGTCCAGAAGCAAAAAAGACTGGCATGAAAGGTTGCACGAAATACTTTGGGCATACCGAACAACGTTCAAGACGGCTACGAATACAACACCATACGCATTGGTATTCGACACGGAAGCAGTGCTTCCCTTAGAAATATAACTCTCTTCTCTACGAGTAGCGGTTCGATACGAGCTGACAGATGAAGAAAACGCTCATCTTTGGCTTGAGGAGCTCGATGCCCTCGACGAAACTCTCCTTAAATCACAGCAAAATTTGGAGGCTTATAAGGTAAGAATGAAACGGTCATACGAAAAACTGACCAGGCCGAGAACATTCTGCCAAGGCAAACTTATGCTAGTCGTCAAAAGGCTAATGATCCCCAATCATGAAAAACGGAAAAAGTTCAAGCCAAACTATGAAGGCCCGTACATCATAGACAAAGTTTACCAAGATGAAGCCTACCTGCTCATGGATATGCAAGGCAAAAGACCCTTTCAGCCAATAAACGGCCGATTCCTCAAAAAGTATTACACTTGACGAGTCACGACTTAGGTCAATGATAGATGACGACGCTTGTGTCCGCTCTCTATCTTCCTGAATCAAAAACTCTGAGAGTAGTACGCGAAGAAACCCCGTCGCCTCAAACATGGCGATCTTGGACCGAGAAGTCGTTAAACTAGAAATTATCTGCTTCAAACATGGCGATTATGGACCGAGATGTCCTTAAACTATAACCTCGTATCAAATATGGCAGTAAAGAACCGAGAAGTCTTTAAGCTAATTATCTGCCTCAAACATGGCAGTAAGGACCGAGAAGTCTTTAAACTAATTATCCGTCTCAAACATGGCAATACGGACCGAGAAGTCCCTAAACTAACAACGGACCGAGAAGTCCCTAAACTAACAACGGACCAAGTTGTCCTTAAACTAAAACTTCGCCTCAAAAAACGGTGACAACGGACCGAGATGTTCCTAAACTAACAACGGACCGAGAAGTCCTTAAACTAATTATTCGCCTCAAACATGGCGACAACGGATCGAGATGTCCCTAAACTAACAATGGACCGAGAAGTCTTTAAACTAATTGTTCGTCTCAAATATGGCGACAACGGACCGAGATGTCCCTAAACTAACAATGGACCAAAATGTATCTAAACTAATGATGGACCGAAATGTCCTTAAACTAACATTCGTCTCCAAAATGGGAATGTTGGACCGAAAAGTCCCTAAACTAAAATTTCTCCTCAAATATGGTGATAAAGGACCGGAACGTCCCTAAACTAGCGCATCGCCCCAAATAAGGTGATACACTCTCTTGAGATCTATATTGCAATCGAAGTATCTACGACGAGAGTTGCAACTCAAGTTCTACCGGCTACACAGCTACTACAACGATGAAGCCACCCTCCAAATCCCATCGGCAAATAGATGGGTCACCTATGACGAAGCTACTTTCAAGAGTTCCGTTAAAAAAAACGGTATATCCACAAGCAAAAATGAGTACAGATGAAAACCCGAAAGAGCGCCGTAAGTAAAAACAGCAGGATTACCGGCGAGTTTGTGAAAACCCGGAAGGACGCAAACTCGTAAAAAAAATTATGTGCACTTGCAAAATCCTCTCGACCTTGTGAGGACTAAATACCTGTGTGAGATCCTTACGACTCATAAAAGAGCAACACACTTAGGAATCCTTATGATTCTTAAGGAGAAATTACACTTGCGAGATCCTCACGACTCGTAAGAAGAATTCCTCTTATGAGACCCTCATGGCTCATAAGATTCAAAAGCCTTAAGTTTCAGGGATATAAACCTATTCTTAAGACGTCATATCCCCCAAGTTTCCCTACAGACGGTCCATATTGATCCTTGTATACAATCCACGGGCACGAATAAATATTCTCCCACCAAGTTTTACCAATGGCGAGAAATGTCCTTATATAGTGAACGATACTTGTAAGTCCTCTCGACTTATAAGGAGAAAACACTCTTGCAAGATCCTTACGACTTACAATAGAAAATATCACTTAGGAATCCACACAATTCCTAAGGAGAAAATAAAACTATAAGATCCTCACGACTCGAAGGGAGAAACACCTTTATGAGACCCTTACAGATCATAAAGTCAAAAAGCCTTAGTCGACAGGATCTTAACCCTGTTTATTAAGCCACCTTTGTTCAAATCAACAAAGACAAATGATGAGTCGCCCCTGGCAATATTCCAGTCGTAGCGATGCTGATGCCTAAAAAGGTATCAAACTCCAAGTCCTCTCAAGGCAAATGATGATTCGCTCCCGGCAATATTCCAGTCGCAGCGATACTGATACCAAAATTGGTATCAGGACCCAACTCCCCAACTCACAATAAAAATCAGCGGGAAAAAAAATGCATATGAAATAGCCGAAATGATGGGGCAACTCGCAATAAAAATCAGCGAGCAAAATATATATGCATATGAAACAACCGAAATGATAGGGCAACTCGCAATAAAAAGCAGCGAGTAAAAATAAAAAAAAATAGCCGAAATGATTGGGCACCGCGGTAAAAAGCCGAAATGATTGGGAAATCGCGACCTTCGCGACATAAAAGCTAAAAAGATAGAGCATTGCGGAAAGAAATAAAAAAAGGAGTAATATCTACAATACATCTATGGGCACAAATGAAGGAAAGGGAACCGTATTTTCAGGCTCCGTCAAAGGGAGGGCCAGATCTCGACAGCAACATCTACAGCCTAGAGATCAGCTCGACGTTCTTCTCATTCCAACAGGATGTAGACGCAACGTCAACAAAGGCTCCAAGGAGCCCAATCAAAAAGGAGTAATAGCAAAATTCCAGCTCCAGCTCGATGTCCTTTCTCGGTGCAGACGCGACGTCAACAAAGGCTCCAAGGAGCCAAATCAAAAAGGAGTGACGGCAAAATCCTAACTCCAGCTCGACGTGCTTCTCATGCCAATAAAATGTAGACGCAACGTCATCAAAAACCCAAGGGTCAAACAAAAAAGGAGTAATGGCAAAGTCCCAGCTCCAGCTCGACGTTCCTTCTTAGTGCATATGCAACGTCAAGAAAGGCTCCAAGGAACCAAATCAAAAAGGAGTGAAGGCAAAATCCTAACTTCAGCTCGACATGCTTCTCATTCTAGCAGGATGTAGACGCAACGCCATTGAAGACCCAAGGGTCAAATAGAAATGGAGTCACGGCAAAATCCTAGCTCTAAGTCTTGACGGTTCATATACTGTAAGAATGCCTAGCACGACAGTAAGGTTTCGGAAGGTATCATACATGCCATTTTATAAAATTTTCTATGCTAAATAATCCTAACCCTAGAATATTAACAAGAGATTTAGACAATACAATATGTAAACAACTTTACATCTAAGTGAATATGGAATACAACCTTTGTAGACCGGTCCTTCACTTCAATAGCTTCGTGTAGCAGTCCCTTCCCTCCTAGTAGTGATCTTTCAGACTCTAGAATGGCTCCACAAGACGAAAGGAACAAGCTTGCACGAAGTCTTCAAGGCCGAAGATGATCTACGTCGAGTAGACACTAACCCAAACTACCTCTTCACTAATTAGGGATTAGTGAAGCTAACACCCTAAACTAAATGGCTAATCTAGTAGAGAATGATGAAGTAGGATTTTTGCTCACTTTAGAAATCTTTTTCTCACTAATTTTCCTCACTTCTCCAAAACCTAGAGAGCTCACTCTTGATGAAGAAGATAATGTTATGGCAACCATGGGTGAGAAATATCTTATATAACTCATGTAAAGGCTTTACCATGGGTTTAGATAATGGTTAGGTTAATAAATATCTAAGGTAAGACAAAACTAGTGGACTAAATCAATAGGTCTACAAGCTTCCATAAGCTTTACCCATGTGACTAATTTCCAACTAATTTGGATTTACTTTAAATAAATAAACCTTACATTATCATGAGCATGGTGTGACTCTCATACACCCATGTAGTATGTATCATCAAGCATGACACATAAAGAAATACAATTGATATATATTAAATGCATAAGTGAGAAAAGAAATGCTAAAGTGAGCTAATATTAGTTAATGTAAATTAATATATCAAATATATATAATTATACATTAAATCATTAAATCAACACTTGATTTAATAATCCGGCTATATCTCATATAACCGACTAATATTATTTCTATCAACTTATCGAATCAACACTTGATTCGATAACCCGACTATATCTCATATTACCGACCGATATAAAAAATCGCGAGAATAGAATACGGTATCACTGTTAGTGTATATGCCCTAGAGGCCATTATTGTATCATACTGGTTTGTATATTACTTAATGGAAGCTTGGGATATTCACAGTTGTATTGACAACCTTGCTCAAAATGATAGTATGCTACTTGGTTTGTTTCTACTTCAATATGTGCATGTGTTTCTTTTAGCATATCGCTTATACATATTAGTGGAGCCCTTAGGATCTTTGCTTGATTACCAGCATTGTGATAGCAGTCACACTAGTGGGGGCTGCGTAATCTACAAACACATCCTTATACAGGTCCCTAGTCATAGGATTATCAAGATGAGGCATCGATACTCCGGAGTAGTCTAGTGTATACGCTTCTCATCCCAGCATAGGAGATGGTCTGTCCCACAGCCATTAGTACGTCGTACTGGAGATAGTATGCAGGTGCTCGTTAGGTTACGAGAATACTGGACAGGACTCGTCGGGAACTGTTGGTTGGTATTATACCTATCGTTAGGTAGCAGTTCCCAGGTGACATGAGTACATCTTAGTCCGTCGACTTGACACTGCTACTCCGCCTCAAGTGTGTTCCTACTGTACTTTGATTACTACCCTACCACGGCTCAAAGGAGTCGTGCAAACAGGTAATAGTTGGGTGTAGTCACGAAGCACTTGAAGGCAGTGGCGGTTAAACAGGATTCGTCTCTCCCGGTATTGGGGTTTGATATCGCACCGTGTTTGGAGAGCCATTAAACAAAGTCCCTGGCCAGGGCAAGTGAGATTTACAGGTAGGTGTTTCAGTAGTTTCTCAGGGTGCTCTGGGCTACACTCCGACACGACTTATACCGCTATTAGGGGTCTGACATTTACTACCCCTAGGCCCGATATGCGATACACTTAGACAAACAGACCGGACTGTACGGAGATTGTCACATTCAGGCTCAATAGAAGTTCAGATGGGTTTTCCTCATCGGCCTTCTTATCGACATCTACCTGGGGACCGTTACTTATAGCCAGTACCGCTTGCGGCCTGTGGTTAAACCCACTGCCAGCATAGTATCGAGTCTTTAGAGTCCCACATAGAGAGTTTCCCTGCATCGGGCAAAAGATGTAGAGGCCGTATGGTTTTACGGTAGGGCTTCGATCACGTACGTGTAATTGTGCGCGTATGATGTTCGGGCGGATAATACTAGTGGGCTTTGGTTTAAGCCGGATCCTAGTATTATATTGATGGATCAGTTTCATCTCTTAGCATTCGTGTTTATCGGAACACGGATGCAGGTATGTATATACGGATTAGAGGGGCATAGAAGGAGACATCTCATTAGGGTTTTGACCATTGACTTGATTCAAACCATTATGAGGTGGAGGAAAGTATTTTTTATATTTTTATATGATAATTATGCCATGTCTACTTGGTTTGACCATTTGACTTTGTTGACTTGGTTGACTAGATATTTCTTATGAGATATTTTATTGGCACAAGATATTTTTATGTGAGGCATTTATTGTGACATGCTTGTGGTCATTTCAATTAGCCATCTCAATTATCATAATAAAAGATTAACTTTCTCTTTCCTCAAGTTCATTCTCTCCTCACAATTATTCTCTCATGTTAGCTCTCCTTCTTCTTCCTCTCATTAATCACCCTTAAGGTCTCATGAGTTGAGTAAATTAGGGTTTCAATAGACAAACAAATCCATCTTCATACTCTACACCACCTAGGCCATCAAGTTTAGCAAGCTTGTTGCCCAAGTTACCTCGGTTTTGAGGTGGAGCTCGGACTATAGACTCTCGGGTGGATCGTCTTTGACTCGAGAATGCCGTCGAAGAAGCTACGTTCCGGATCGATCCTTGGAGCCTACGTAGACGAGGAGGACAGCAGAGAAGACCCGAAGGACTTGTATCATGAGGTATAATCTTCTTACATAGTAGATAAAACCTCTAGTTAGTTTGTTAGTAATGGTTTAGCAAAGATCCATATGAATAGTCGATGTTACCTTGTTAGAAAATATCGTTTTTTACCTATTCCGCTTCCTCGCAAACATGCGGGGTTTGTGACATTGACTTACAATCACATACTCGTATTAATCTCGGTCCTGTAGATATCATATATATGCTCCTACTTCGTTTTGCCTGAGCCAGAAAACCTCTATGTAGGACTCTAAAGACTCGTCAATACGCCGGTAGTAGGTGATAATCATATCAGGAACCCACAAGCCGTCAGCGGTACTAGCTAGACATAACGGCTATCCGGGTATTGAGCGATCAGAAGATCAACAAGCAAGCCTGCTCTTACTCCTGTAAAGCCTGTCAGTAACACTACCGTACAGTCCGGTATTTTCGTCTGATATGTCGCATATCTAGTCTAGGGGTGGTAAACGTCAGACCCCAGTAACCGATAAGTCGTGCCGATGTGAGGATCATAACGGGTGAAGAAACTACTGATAACACTTCCCAATAGATCTCCATATCAGCCCTGGCCAGGGACTTCCTGTTATAGTCAATCGAGCACAGCGCAACATCAACCCCTAATACCGGGAGAGACGAATCCCTTCCTATCGCTCATTGCCTCCATGTGATTCGGGACTGTACCCAAAAGCCATCGTTTTGCACGTTCTCTTGAACGTGGTAACGTGGAAATCAAAGCACGGTGGGAATCACACAAAACTCTATGATGATCTCAGGTCTACAGACTAACCTGTACCAGTGTCACCAGAGAACTGCTATCTGATGATAGGTAAATACCAACAAGGAGTTCTCGGCGAGTCCGTTCGGTGTACCCAGTCTCCACTGAGCACCCGTATACCATCTTCGATGTCAAACACTAATGAATGTGGGATCATCCATCGCCCATCATATGGGTCAAGAAGCATATACGCTAGTCTACTTTGGAGTATCGATGCCCTATCTCGATACACCCTCGGCTAGGAAGAATTAAAGAATGTACTTGTGGACTACCCTGACCCCACTAGTATGATCTTCATCATAGTCCTGATAGTCAAGTACACATCCTAAGGGCTTTATCAACATGTGAGAACAAGACAGTATCACAATACAAATCTACATGTTAAGACAAAGAGCAACCAGATAACATACTATCATGTCGAGAAAGAAAGTCCTCTCTCTATATATGTCCAAACATCCACTGTAATATACATCATATGTACAATAATGGCCTCTAGGGCATACACATAACTAACAATCTCCCACTTGCACTAAGGCCAGTTGTTGTAGTATCTCATACCCAACGTCCCGAAGAGTCTCTCAAATTGTATCTGGGATATGGCATTCGTGAGGGAATCCGCCATGTTGTTCTTCGTGTCAACTCTCCTGACTTCGATCTCCCGGTGATCAACTATCTCCTGGATCAGATAATACCGTCTCAGAAATATGCCTGGATCGCTGATGGGACCTGGGTTCCTTGGCCAAAACTACTGCTCCATTGTTATCGCAATACAAAGGTATTAGATGCTCAATGGACGGAACCACACCAAGTTCAGTTATGAACTTCTTCATCCAGACAGCCTCTTTGGAAGCATCATTGGCAGCGATGTATTCAGCCTCCATCGTCGAGTATGCCACGGTTTCTTGCTTGGAACTCTTCCAACAAACCGCCCCTCTATTGAGGGTAAAGACAAATCCTGAGACCGACTTAGAGTCGTCCTTATCACTCTGGAAGCTTGAATCGGTAAAGGACTCCACTTGGAGTTCACCGTTACCATACACCAAGAATATCTCTTTAGTCCTTCTCAAGTACTTGAGAATGTTCTTCACAACTGTCCAGTGATTCTCTCCTGGATCTGCTTGATACCTACTCACTACACTTAGTGAGTATGCTACATCGGGTCTGGTACATAGCATCGCATACATGATATAGCCTACTGCCAAACCATAGGGTATCCCTTGCATGCGAGCTCTTTCCGAATCAGTCTTGGGAGATATCTCTTTGGAGAGAGTGAGTCCTGTGATCGTAGGTAAATTCCCATGCTTGGAATCTTCCATAATAAACCTGTTTAGTATGGTGTCAATGTACCTGGATTGGGACAATCCCAGTATCCGTTTAGATCTATCTATATAGATCTTAATCCACAAGATGTAGGAGGCATCACCTAGATCTTTCATTGAGAATCTTTGTGATAAGAAGAGCTTGACTGAGTGCAGCATAGGAACATCATTTCGTATTAAGAGTATATCATCCACATACGATACGAGGAAGACAACCTTACTCTCTGCCACCTTCTAGTATATACAAGGTTCATCCACATACAATACGAGGAAGACAACCTTACTCTCTGCCACCTTCTTGTATATACAAGGTTCATCTACGTTTTTGATGAAATCAAACTATTTGACTACCACATCAAAACAGATGTTCCAACTCCGCGATGCTTGCTTTAACCCGTAGATGGATTTAAGCAACTTACACACATTTCCGTTGCTCCCACTGTCCATGAAGGCCTCTGGCTGAGTCATGTACACGCTCTCTTCTAAATCACCATTTAGAAAGGCGGTCTTAACAACCATCTGCTAGATTTCGTAGTCATGGTATGCAGCGATAGCAAGTAGGATCCGGATGGACTTAAGCATAGCCACTGAAGAAAAGGCTTCATCATAATCCATACCTGGTCGTTGACGAAAACATTTTGCAACAAGTCTAGCTTTGAAAGTCTCAACTTTTCTATCTACACCAAATTTTTTCTTGAAGATCCACTTGCTCCCGATGGGTTTTACCCCTTCATGAGCATCTTCCAAAGTCCATACTTTGTTGGTGTACATGGATTCCATCTCAGATCGCATTGACTCCAGCCATTTCACAGAGTCCCCACTCGTGATGGCCTGCTCGAAGCTAGTTGGGTCATCATCTTCTATGATGCAATCCTCGCTCCCACCATCAATGAGAAAACCGTAGTATCTCTCAGGTGGATGAGGAACCCTACTATATCAGCGGAGAGGCTGGGGTTTATTGGGAATTATCGAATTCTCTAGTTCTACCAAATCTTCTGTCGCAATTTGTATAGCTGGAATTTCATCCAGTTCTACCTCCTTGCCACTAATTTCTTTTTGAAGAAATTCCTTTTCTAAAAAGGTGGCATGTCGAGAAACAAACACCTTTTGTTCCTCAGGGTGGTAGAATATATGTCCTCGTGAATGCTTGGGATATCCTACAAACTTGCACAAAACTGACTTTGTCTCGAGCTTGTCCGGATTTTGCTTTTTAACATAGGCCAGGCAACCCCATATCTTAACAAAATTAAGACACGGTCTCTTCCTCTCCCATATTTCATATGGAGTGGTAGGCACTTATTTGGTTGGAACAATATTCAATAGGTATGTTGTTGTCTCAAGTGCATAACCCCAAAAGGAAATAGGCAACTCAGCGGTGCTCATCATAGAGCGCACCATATCCAATAGGGTACGATTCCTTCGCTCTGATACACCGCTGTGCTGTGGTGTATACGGAGGAGTAAGCTGAGAGAGAATCTCATTCTCTTGTAGATAGTCCAGGAAATCATTACTCAAGTATTCTCCTCCTCGATCAAATCGAAGGGTTTGAATACTTTTACCCGTCTGATTCTCAACTTCATGCTTATATTCTTTGATTTCTCAAAAGCTTCAGACTTGTGTTTCAACAGGAACACATGTCCATATCTTGAGAGATTGTCAGTGAATGTAATGAAGTATGAGGAACCATTCCTGGCATGTATAGATATGGGACCGCATACATCACTATGTATCAGTCCCAAGAGTTCCGTAACTCTTTCTCCATGTCCAGTAAACGGAGTTTTGGTCATCTTTCCTTTGAGACATGAATGGCAAGCTTCATAAGATGATAATTCGAACGGATTCAAATATCCATCCTTATATAACTTAGCTAGTCGTGCCGCATTGATATGACCTAGTCTACAATACCACAAGAAGGATTCGTTCATTTCTGAAGTCTTCCTTTTGTGTGTGTTCTGTACGTTAAGAACTGTGTTTTGATTCAAAACGTATAACCCATTACTTAATGCACCAAACATAATCAACACTTGATTTAGGTAAATGTTCATAACATTATTCTCTACTACAAAGTTATATCCTTCTTTATCTAATAAAGAAATTGATATTAAATTGCATATCATAGAGGGCACGTAATAACATTTGTTCAAGATCAAAGAATTCCCATTTGGTAATATAAGGTGATATTCACCAACTGCTTTGGCAGCAACACTTGCACCATTCCCTACTTTTAGAGAATGATCACCTATTCCCAGTTCTCTACCTTTCCTTAGCCTAAGTAACATATTACATATGTGGGATCCCGATCCGGTATCTAATACCCAGGACGCAGAGTGTACTGAGAAATAGTTCTCGGTAACTAACACACCCGAAGAAGATGCATCAACATGCTTATTCTTTGTTTGGGTGGCGTGGAAATCCGGATATTTTCCTATTTCCTGCTCGGACTTATAACAATTATAAGTTGGAGCGGAACCAACATTCCCTAGCTCCGTATAACAAGCGGGTTCGGTCAATACATCCATATTATTATCTTGATTAAGGCCTGACAAGGTCGCTACCTAGAGAGAGAGAGAAGAATACACTTAGCTTATGCTCTTGCATGATTAGATTGGTTTATTATCTTATCTAATCAGGATGGCTCCCACTGTTTTTTATCAAATCTTCCTTCAAACCCTGAAAGGTAAGACTAGCCGGGATTAATTACACCTTACAAGTTCGCCAATCTTTCATTCAGGCTAGTGTCGGTACTTTGAGGGAGGTTCCCCGTGCTTTCGCGCGGACCTAATTAAAATAAACCTCATTTTCCTAGGGGCGTAACCCCATTAACACCTTTCTAGACACCTACTTGATCGGCTAATTGTGATTTGTAAAACTCTCCAGCAGTAACTCTTACTCGCAGTGGATATCGGGATCCAACTATCTCATAGAAGGTATGAAATCTCATTGCAAATTTCAACACTTGAAATTCCCGATAATATTTTACCCCTAGCGTCCTATGACCTTGACGGAGACCAACAAACCATAAGCTGCTAGTCAAGTTCAACCCGTACATTTCATGATTGAATTAAACCCATCCGCATGACCCTTGACGGAGGCCAACAAAGTCGCACGACTACCGTAATCCAATCTCATCTTATGTTGCAGATAAGCACTAGTTAGCTACCGCACACTACGCCTTGACGGAGGCCAACAAACGTAGCATGAATTCTAAGTAGTATTTATCTGAAATGACAGAGGGCTACGACAGGTTTTTAAGAAAACCTTTTGCGTAATGAACTTGATATCTTTGTAGAATCGAGTGATTTTGAAAAGGAGTGTTTTTTAGGCTTTTACTAGTTTTGCTAAAGAGGTCACTCCCGGTGAAGGGATCTCGGATCTTTCCTTATCGAATAAGGTGCAGCATATTTCACAATACCACTATGCAAAGTAGGAACCAAAGAAGCAATTAAAAGACAAAACCGAGTGGGGGGTAGTATCTGCTAGTTTCTCTAAAGAGATCACTCCCGGTGAAGAGATCTCGGCTCTTTCCTCATCGAATGAGGTGCTGGACATTATACAAGGAATACCGCTATGCAAAGCAAAAACTAGAGCTACCTTTTTTTTTTTTGAAAATTTGATTTCAAAACATCTTTTTAGGTTTTTTTCTTTTTCATTAATCTCATTAATAAAGTCCTGTCATTTATGCTTTCTAAGTATCACAGAAGAAACAAAAATACAACGTACGCT
Source organism: Agapanthus africanus (assembly GCA_030015575.1). Taxonomy (NCBI): domain Eukaryota; kingdom Viridiplantae; phylum Streptophyta; class Magnoliopsida; order Asparagales; family Amaryllidaceae; genus Agapanthus; species Agapanthus africanus. The sequence goes on from CM057339.1 coordinate 728,362,413, forward strand.
TATGCCATCCGCATTCGCCACAGTGTCCCGTTATGCACCGTCAGGTTACTTAACTAACGACATAGCGGGGCAGGACTAGCGCGGGTGCAAAACATAAGCAATGTTTATTATATATCATATATATAATAATAAAGCATTCGTCTTACGCATATAAAGTGATCACATCATAGAATATCAGCAGTAGAAGATGACATATGAAATATTGGATATACTAGGAATTCCATGTTTTAAATTAAGCCAGTATAAAACAAGGATTCCACGGTCGCGATGAATAGCCAAACCCATATCCCTAGACCCCTACGAGAGCGGCAAGCAACCCTACCAATTCTAGAGTTAGGAGACCCGGTCTCGACTCCTCGAAATGGTCTCCCACTGGACTCTAGAACCCGGTTACTTGTGCCCCCTACCATAGGTCTATCCTAATGCAGAAAAGTAAATAATATACAACAATGGTGACATCATCCTCAACCCGGAAATTTCCCAATAAAAGAATATCACATACAAGTTTTTACATGAATGAAAATGAAAAACTCTCATCTCAGATAAAAAAAAACACGGCTATTCAAAACACGACGATCCAATATAATATATCACAGCAACACATAACACCACATGTCATCAACGTAAGTAAATATGCGTATCCCAATTGTTGTTGACATATAGCAACGAAACCAGCGACACACCACATATTACGCTTACGGTCGCAGAAAAGAAAATGTCAAACTACAACATTTGGAATCCACAATCACCTTAGACATCATAAACCCGAAATATCACATACTTCAGATTTCATGACTAACAATATGAATTCCAAATATTGTATCATATTCCACAAATATCTAGATGATGTTAAACATTCCGATCGAATTAACAAACACCCAAAATTTCTCAAAGAGCTCAACACTTGAGCATAGTTTAAAAATACTCCGAACATGCCACAGTACCTATGGACCAACCGTAGAAGGGCCAACCCTTGCCTCACCTATGGCGCCGCAGAACTACCGCAAATCCTAGGGTTTGGCGGCGGTTCTTACGGTCATAGAATCGAGTTAGGGCTTCTTTCTTCTAGAGGGTCCATCGCATTACTTGCATGATTTTTGAATATTCTTTAACTTGCAAAAATCCAACTCTTGGAAAATTTCTAGCGAGGGTTAAAGTGGGTATTTGATATTCGTTCGAACTTTTTAACGCCGTATAAATAACCCGAAATAATGTTAGAATTATGACTACGAAACACTCCGAATTGCTTTTACAGAAAATTAACATCTCATGCAATTTCAGCAAAAACAAGCAACACCTGAAACACCAAAACCCAGAGACCAGAACACCAAACGAATAAGAACCAAAACAGGCAAGAGGAGGCCGACCAGGCCGGAATATCTGGACATGTCACAGGGTCGAAACCGCCAAAATGGGTTCGTATTTGTTCAGTGTTCATGTTACATCTAATATAACATTCTGCAGTTGCTTAAAAAAAATTTCAACGGCTTAAAACTTTTGACAGAAACTGGGTTTTAGTTTCGAGTGTTTCGGAGTTGTTTCAGTTTTATTATTCTACAAATATCGTCTAATTCTATAGCTTGGCTCTGATACCACTGTAGGAATGCCTAGCACGACAGCAAGATTTCGGGAGGCATCGTCCATGCCATTTTATAAAATTTGCCATGCTAAACAATCCTAACCCTAGAATATTAACTAGAGATTTAGACAATACAACATGTAAACAACTTTACATCTAAGTGAATATGGAATACAACCTTTGTAGACCGGTCCTTCACTTCAATTGCTTCGTGCAGCAGTCCCTTCGCTCCTAGTAGTGATCTTCCGGACTCTAGAATGGCTCCACAAGACGAAAGAAACAAGCTTGCACGAAGTTTTCGAGGCCGAAGATGATCTACATCGAGGAGACACTAACCCAAGCTACCTCTTCACTAATTATGGATTAGTGAACCTAACACCCTAAACTAAATGGCTAATCTAGTAGAGGATGGTGAAGGAGGATTTTTTGCTCACTTTAGAAATCTTTTCTCACTAATTTTCCTCACTTCTCCAAAACCTAAAGAGCTCACTCTTGATGAAGATGAAGATGAAGAAGATAATGTTATGGCAACCATAGGTGAGAAATATCTCATATAACTCATGTAGAGACTTCACCATGAGTTTAGATAATGGTTAGGTTAATAAATATCTAAGGTAAGACAAAACTAGTGGACTAAGTCAATGGGTCTACAAGCATCCACAAGCTTCACCCATGTGACTAATTTCCAACTGATTTGGATTTACTTTAAATAAATAAACCTTACATTATCATGAGCATGGTGTGAGTCTCATACACCCATATAGCATGTATCATCAAGCATGACACATAAAGAAATACAATTAATATATATCACATATATATTAAATGCATAAGTGAGAAAAGAAATGCTTATATGAGCTAATATTAGTTAATGTATATTAATATATCAAATATATATAATTATACATTAAATCATTAAATCAACACTTGATTTAATAATCCGGCTATATCTCATATAACCGACTAATATTATTTGTATCAACTTATCGAATCAGCACTTGATTCGATAACCCGGCTATATCTCATATAACCGACCGATATAAAAAATCGCGAGAATAGAATACGGTATCACTGTTAGTGTATATGCCCTAGAGGCCATTATTGTATCGTACTGGCGTGTATATTACTTAATGGAAGCTTGGGATATTCACAGTTGTATTGACAATCTTGCTCAAAACGGTAATATGCTACTTGGTTTGTTTCTACTTCAATATGTGCATGTGTTTCTTTTAGCATATCGCTTATACATATTAGTGGAGATCATAGGATCTTTGCTTAATTACCAACGTTGTGATGGCAGTCACACCTGTGGAAGATATCTGGCCGATTACATCTTCGGGAACTCGTCCAAATTATCGGAGGAATACGCTTCATTCGTCCGTTCTCGGTCAACTCACAACGCATCTAGGTGAGGTCCTTCTATCTGAAGCTGGCTAACTTACTAATCTTACATCGAAGCATCCAACGAACAGTGCCCTCTCTTGATCGATTTACTCTAGATCTGAGTAAGATCCTTCAAATTGGAATTCTTCAACTTAACTGAGCTTGCGTCGGCGTATCAGATCAGATGAATCATCTCAGTCACTCAATTCAAGATGGACCAGCGGTCTTCTGTCACATCTCTGTCTGAAAATTTCTGTGGTTTTAGCTTATCAACTCTAGAGGCGACAGGCCGTCAATCACAGCAACAGCTGGGTCACCTGTCTGCATGGTAGACAACATCGCGACCTCTAGGTAGGCCGTACATCAACAGTCCTCTCAATCCGACAGCCGCTATCAATGGCCCGATCATCCAGTACAGGTCCGAACACTCGTCTCAAACGAGAGACCTCAACACAAACAATATACCAATATATTCCTATGTTACCAGAAAACATCATGGTCAGCCCTCGTCCGTGACGAGCTCGCTCTGACCGTATCTCTACCAGCAGCTCTATCTGCTCTCATAGCCATGGTGACAGGAACCTCAAGCAGGTATCGATGAAGATAGATCAAGGAAACGAATGAAATCTATAGGTCTGAAATGGATATATGATCATAGGAAGGAATGGAATCAATAGGAGTATGACCATAGGAACGAATAGAAGCACCGATCTTTGGAATGTACATCCTAAGGTCACTTAAGCGGAGTAGCGTGTCGTAATTATGCTGTGGAACATACACACGGTACGTCACTCTACTTAATCTACCTACTCCATCAACCCAGATCAACCTATAAGGTGAAAACTCGGGTCCCAAAAAAAACCCTTCAATAAGTCTACGTTCCGTAAGGTCAAGCCTAAACTCGAACCAAGGTTAAACTTAACGCTCTGATACCAACTTTTTCATGACCCAGAATTTGGCATGTGACAGGCACTTAAATCACGCAACGTCTAAAGGCGTAACGTAATTCAAGTAAGCGGAAGCCCAGAAATCTAAACCTTTTTGCGGAAAATAGTGGAGGTGCCTTTTTGAAATAAAGGTATAATGAAATCAAGTTCTCTTTTTATTTTTAAATGCATAATTAATGATATATGAAAAATGCAAGTGGATTATATACTATAGTTGAAAATATTTTTCGTCCTTTAAAATTTGGGCAGCACATTCCTTGTATATTTGATCCAAAACCACATACATGCAATAAAAGGCATCCCAAAGCGGGAGCTAGCTCTTCGCCAATTGGCGGAATCACAACCACACAATAAACATATATACGATGCCCTATGGTGAAGATCAAACACAGAAAGAATAATAAAGCAAGACATCATCAGCTCAAAAGCATCTCGCTCTAAGTCTCATAATACACAAGTCGGTCTAGGTCTACCAATATACAAAATCTAGTTTGTGATTGATGGAGTTTATCAAGATACAATAGAAATAAAAGGTACAACAATGGTCACGATCCAATGTGTGTCCCACCTACCAAAGCAAAACACCCTTAAGGAACTGTGTGCCAGTAATACCGCTACTGATCCAAGCGGTCGAACATGCAAGAAAACCGAGGCACAACAGGGGTGAGTTGCCAACTCGTGAGTAGAAAATATTAGCAGGTAGAAATCGAATAAACAGCGATCCCTAGGTCATACTGTATCATGAAGGTAATACTATGGTATCTAGGGTGACTATGTATGCATATGTATCAACAATAGTGGACACTCAGATTCGTGTCAATACTGGACATGGGTTTCATGAAGTTTCGAGTGTCGATGTTGGACACTCAGATTCCATGATGTTGATGTGTCGTTGATGGACACACGTTGTTTGATATTCATATACATACATGCGTATGATTCAGATGATTGGATTTTACATGTTGATATTGGCACTACTCTATTGTTGGATTCCGAGACGAGTGAATAAACTAGAGACTCCGAAACGAGTGAATAAACTAGAGACTCCGAAACGAGTGAATAAACTAGAGACTCCGAGATGAGTTAATAAACTGGAGATTCCGAAACGAGTGAATAAACTAATGGGCGCTAAATCAAGACATCAAGAAACAGAAAAGGCGCAATTCATAGGCCTCAGGGTTCATAACTACATTTCTTAAAGATCGAGATTTGAGAAGACACTTGTATCCGCTCGCTATCTTCTCAGATCAAAATTCTAGTAAAAAGTCGTGTATGCCAGCTCGAAATCGGCCAAATGCTATGCATCACTTCAGTCCAATGTTCACCTATGTCTAGATGCATGCATCAGAAACTTCTAAGGTTAAAATACAAAACATATATACAGAGGCAGGATGCCCATATGAATATGCGCTAGAGATTAAACGTTCAGTGGTCGATATTATTTTTCTTAATATTTATTACACAGATAAAAGATCGCCAAATATAGGATCAGAGATACAAGGGTTAACAAAACAGTATACAAGATTCTCTAATTCCCTCTCTGCCTTCTCCACCAAGTCGAAGCGATGGTCTTCGCGAAGAGTCGTCCCCCATTGGTCGGTGTCGTGCTCATCAGCGAAGGTGGACATGATGGCCCGCCGAGCCCGTATTTGGCTTAACAGCCGAACTGAACAATCCCTCAGAGGCTGGGTAATCCAACAAGCCTCATGGAAGCACTCGATCTTGTCCTCCGCCGCGTTGAGCATTGCCAGAGTCATCTCCGCTGGATGAGGAGGGATGTCAGCAAGTACAGACGAGAAGATCGTCTGAAACCAAATGGAGCTAACAGGAAGAGGAGAGCCCCTATTATCCAGAAGCTCGTACATCACCGTGTCACACTGGTCATCAGTGAGAACGGGATCCGCTAAACGCGCCACAAAATGAGGGACAATTCCCTCGATAAGTACCTCCCACGGTTGCCGACGAGTGTGTGGGCGATTGCAAGCCATAACTCTTGGTTTGTTAAAAGGCAGTTCTCTCCTTGTGAAAGAAGGGGGAAGCAGAGTTTCAGATTATAAAGAGAAGCATTCAAGTCTAGGCACAGAAAATGTTATGGAGCTATTTCCAAGGCCTGGCAAAAAGGGCATTGGAAAAGAAAGAGTTGACTCATGGGAATCAGAGTAAGGAGGTGAAACGACTCCATTAGCAGCGCCTCACATGCATGACACGTGAGCACCCGCATTGATTTTTTCTGGGACTAGAGTGGCGCCTCACGTGCATAACGTGTGAACGCCAGCGCTAGTTCAAGATTAAAATCCTCAGCAGCGCCTCACGCGCATCACACATGAGCGCCAGCAACAGTTTCTATATATGTATAACAACACTTCATATAAGACACATATCAGCATTGGCATGAAGAGAAAAGGGATTTTTGTCATTCATATTTCGAAGAAATTTATACATTGGCGATAAAAAAAACATCATCAAAATGTTTACAATGGCAAGACGCTGAATTCCGGACACGGATTCATGAACTTAGAAGCAAGTTTGAGCAAAATGCTTCTGGCTTCTTTGGCCATTTTCTTATGCATTTTCTCATGAATGCAAGCGTCGGGATCCTCTCTAAATCTTCCATCCTCTGGTACGCGGATATTATCACCTTTATGTTGGAAGACGCGATGCAAAATATCGACAAGATCACCTCTCCGCTTCTTTGAGATCATGCCCATCAGATATACTGAATGTACCTTATCTTCAGCATCATCAAGTGCCTCGAGCGGCATGGCCTCATCAAGCGTAGGAAGTGCTTCCCAAATCAACCCAACAATAATCTTCAAAAGGGCAGAACGGCGGGGGAGTAATCGACCGTTGTAATCTTCGAAGTGACGCATCACCTCAGTGCATTGGGCGTCAGTAAACTCCTGATCCTGACAACGGCCTTGGACGCTAATATCCTCATATGAGATGATCTCTTCAAGATCATACAGATGAGAAGCCATAGTATCTGAAAAGAAAAACCAGTAAAGGGTTAGTAATCAAAATACCAAAATCATTATCAAGGTAACGCTCCCATTAATGACGAGTAAGGCACTCATTGTAAGAATCCAAAAGGATTCTCATTTAATGAAATTTTTTATTGAACTGTGGAGTTAAACTCCCAATACCCTCGGAAACTGTGTTTTATAACAGATTCAAATCTGCAAAATGAACCCAAAAAAGAAAATTGGAGAAGGGGAATAAAATTCCCAAAAGAATTTCTTAAAAAAAAGATGAAATCTTAATCTTCTTAGAGCTAAGCTCTATAGAACAATCCGGAATTAAATTCCTTTAATAATGAGATAAAATGCCAGAAATCCGCTCAGGAAATGGAATTAAATTCCAAACAACCATCAAAGATCGAAATTCACTAACAGGATAAAACTCTAAGATCTCTAAGACCCATGGTCTACCCCAACTAACAGTTCGAGCAAGGCTTTGTTAATGGGTTAAAAACCTAAAACGAGAAGAGATTCTTATTACAAATTTTAATAGAGTTTAACTTTGAGAAAGTTTTGTGAACAAAGATTTAGGCTCTGAAGAGAGAATTAAATTCGCAAGGAAGAAGAAGATGATTAGAACGACAGTCGTCTCAAGGGTCAAAGGCCATATTTATAAGACATGAAGGGACGGTTCAACTCTCCAGAAGATCGAACGGTGGAAAAGGTGACACCGTTGCACTCACGTGTCAGCCACGTGAGCATAACGGTAGGGAGCATTTGTTCCCCCAATATTTAACCTAATAAAAAAGCAAAGCTCTGTTCAAATTTAGTGAGGCAGCGCCCCACGCGCTCTCCTCGAGGGCGCCAGCACCAGCACCAGCACTAATTTCATAAGATTAAATCCTATGGTGGCGCCTCACGTGCTCCACACGTTGGCGCCAATGTGCAAAACACAGAAACGCTTTCTGAATAAGAATTAAATTCTTATATGGCGCCACACGTGTTTATCACGTGGGCGCCAATGTACAAAGCATAGAAGAGTTCATTGCATAAGAGTTAAACTCTTAGATGGCGCCATGCGTGCTCCTTACGCGGCCTCTAATGTGAAAAGCACATAAATGCCCATCATAAGAATTAAATTTTTAAGTAGCGCCCATGGGCATAACATGTGAGCACCGGTGCCCAGGTAGAATTAAAATTCTATAATACTCTATGTTAAACAGAGCCGCTTGATAAAAAATCCAACGGAGATGATAAATTATCAAAAATAAAGAATCAAATCTTATTAGGAGAAAATATCTCCCAAATCATTCTAAATAAGAAAGAAACTCTCGGTTGGATCAATGATCCAACAATAGATTTTGGAATATATTTCCTCAATCTTTCCAAACAAAAAGATTGCTCTCTATAAAATAGAGAGCTCTTGGATTAAAAATCCAATGGTGATTAAAAATCACCAGTTTCACAGAATAAAATTCTGTATATGGAAAATATTTTCCCAATCTTGTTTAAAAAAACAAGAAAACATATTCTGTAAAAACAGAAACCCTTAGATAAAAGATCCAATGGTGAGTAAAATTCCCCAAATAAATTTCCCAAACCAATTAGAATCTCTCAATGAGAGATTTTCTGAAAACCAATTAACAATTTTCCTCCATTATATAAAGGACCCGAGACATTAAGTCTCAAGAGGAGGAGAGAAAAAAAGGGGAAAAAGAAAAAAAGAAAAGAAAAGGAGATGCATATACACTAGGAGGAGACAGAAAAGAAAAAAAGAAAAAAGAAGAAGAGAGAGACATACATACAGAGAAAAAATAGAGAATTTAATTCTCAAAGGAGAAGACTTCCCTCTTCAAGAAAAAGCCCTAAGTAAAAAGAAAAACCACAGAGATCAAAAATATCTTTTTTTATACATCTAAAGGTTTAACCCTTCTAAAAGAACTTAGTTCTTTCTCTGAATCTGAGATCCACAAGGCAAATCTCCCACAAGTTGAGAATTTAATTCTTATCGGGAAGATCTTGTTCTTGAGAATCAAAGATTCGGAAAAGAACTAGGAAAAAGAATATATCCTGTGGTGACTTAGTTCCTTAGAAAATAGGGTTTACCCCTAAAAGAAACTTAAAAGAACTTAGTTCTTAAAAGAAAACTCAATCCCAGATCTTCAAAACAAAGATCATGACGAGCATTAATGGTCAAAATGTCATTAATAGAGAACTTAGCATGGACGCCCAAAAAGGTCCCTAAAATAAAAGAATTAGCGTCTCACTCCCCACGTGGGCGCCACAAAAATAACAAGAGTGCTTTTTACTAATTAGGCAGCGTCAAGCGCCTCATGTGTTCCTCACGTGGGCGCTACAAAAAAAGGGAGAAAGATAAAAGAGTGCTTAACACTCAATGAATAGCCAAAACGGGTGCTCAACACTAATTGGACAGCACCTCACGTGCTACTCACGTGAGCGCCAGAAAAAAAAGAGAAAGTGTTTAGCACTGCACAAACAACCAAAACGACCGAGTGTTCAACACTCATTTGGGCAGCGCCCAGCGCCGCACGTGAAAAGCACGTGGACGCCATAAAAAGCGCCCAGCACTCCATATAAAGACAAAATGATTAAAGTGTCGAACACTTTTTGGGCAATACCCATGACTAAAAGCTCCACATGATTAGATGTGAGTGTCAGAACTCAAAAAAGCGCTCAGCACTTTTAAATAAAAAGGGGTTGAATAAACAGAACCCAAATAAGTGCTTAGCACTTTTCAAAAAAAGGGGGGAAGAAGACCTAGCAAACTAAAGCCCAAATTGGCTAAGTCTCTAAAGTTTTTTCTTAGCAACTGAGTCCAAATTCTCTGTTGTTGGATCTTATCCTAGTCTCAAATAAGACTAATTGAGCTCGAATGCTAATTTATGTATTTAAGTTGATCTTAATCTCAAATCAGATTAACGATCCTTAAGTAAAAAAAAATATTCCATGAACCGATGGACCTCACAAACGTGAGATCTGTGTCCTAAGTCCATTCCCGTTGGCAAACCAAGCTACCAACGTAGGCCTCGTCAAGCAAAATTCATGACCCAAACCCAAATCTAAAATATACGGATTTGGACTAATCCGTGCCCTACGGGCGATGACATAAATTAGTCTCCGTATACAATCTATGGGCAACCTAAACAAACAAAAACACAAGCGACACGAAGTGAACTTCCGGAGCAGGAGAAAATGGTTATCGCAATGTGGTAACGTAATTAACTGCAGGAGCTTGTTCCTGCTGGGAAGAGCGTCCCCACAATCAAAAACCCCTCATAAAATGAGGGGGGATCTGACGAAGTCTACTACGACGGCCGCATCCATCCAAACTTCCGATATACGGTGCTATAAATCAACTTAAAATCTTCGAAGAGGTGGACAGATAAATCCAAATAGCATCTGCCCTCAAAATTCAGTCCCAAAGTCCCGATCCGTCTTCCGGTGGTGAACAGGTTTTCTTTTAGAAAAGTTAGTGTCACTCTTAGGCACGTAGGAAATAGAGAGACTATAGCTCATTTTTGAAAATCTCATGGTAAACTTTTATGCATGCAAAAGTACTCAAGTACTGTACTCAGATCAGTCCTGCTCGGCTACTTTATAATATAGTACCCAACATCAAAATATGATGCTCATAAGTAAAAAAATCAGCCTCAAAAGGCGTATCCAACTCACGTGTGTCTGGTGCGCACGGAAATCCAAGTCTAAAATAATTGCCACGAATGTGCACAAAAGCAAAAACTAAGTGCAACGGGTGTGCACGAAAGTATCTGTCAAGTGCAACGGTTGTGCACGACAACAACATCAAGTGCATCTAGAGTGCACGAAAAAGGGAATTCAGGGATAGGAATAGGAATTATAGTACCACCGACTCTTTCAACCGCTCAGACATCGATCCCCTTCTCGCTTCTACACGACGGCCGAGATGTGCGTTCGTAGTAAGTAATTTTTTACAAACTAGAGAATTAGGGAAGCAAGGAGACCAAGTTGAAGTTGAGGCATGTGACACGCTAGACAGGTTCTTCAACCAAGTGCAACTAACATGCACGGATAAAATCTCAATCAAGTGCATCCATTGTGCACAAAATCTCAACCCATGCGCCCAGTATGCGCGAAAATATAAATCAAGTGTGTCAAGTCTGCACAAAAATATATAGTGCAGTAGAGTGCACGATAACGATGGTCAAGTGCACATAGTGTACGAAAACATAAATCTAGTGCAACAAATGCACGAAAAAAAAATATCAAGTGCACTAGGTGCCCGAAAACTCATCAATGTCTCAAATGCGCACAAAATAACACCGAGCATGCCAAGGTGTCTAAAATCATAAATGTGTGTAACTGTGTGCACCAAACACATATTAATGCACTACTAGCACATGTGAGCTATACCAAGTGCATAAGTCAAGTCAAGTGCATACAACGAGCATAAAATCAAATCGACAGTATCAAAATCCACGGAAACATAAATACGTGCAGCCAAGGCACAAAATCAATATCAAGTGCAACAAATATACACAAATCGTAAACCGATGTAACGGTGTATAAAACATAAATCAAGTGCAATAACTGTGCACAAATGAAAATATCCAGTAGGTGTAGCCATGGTGCACGAAAACAAATATCATGAAACCTAATCATCGAAACTCAAAGTCCAAGCGATAAAAGTATGATACCCGGATCACAAAAATCAAATCGCAATAAATGACATTGAGGTACACCTTCTTCAATGTCAAAAGAATGCCAGTGCGCACAAGGCTGGCAGAGAAAGAACATCCGCTTGCCTCCTGCTCACGGTCTGACGTCCTCTGTTTCTGGGCCCTTGTTTTCTCTGTGGATTACCAATCTCACAATCCTTCCACTCGTTGGTCCGGTTGGGTATAATAACGGAACAGTTCCGCTCTGGCACTCCTCTAGTCATCCCTTGGCCAATTAACATGACCACTCGCAAAGAAGCACATTACTGATGGCGGCATCTGGCCTTCTGAATACGCGTGATACAACTGATCCCGGGTGCAAATCTTTATCGCTGCGGTGTCCAGGAAAGAACCTGCTTAGGGTCTCTTCCAATCTCACATATGCTGAACTGTACAGAGGTTGGCACTTTTTACTTAATCCTTTTTCTCATATCCGGACGGCTGCATCCTCAGCACGGCTTTCCTCTGGAATTTGGCAGTATCCAACGCCTCTGCATACATATCAATCTTCTGGCATCAACGGGGAGTAACAACAGCTCATTAATATCTCCCACGAACCTATTGTTCCACCCATCTTCATTATCATCCACTTCGATGTCATAACTTACTGGATAAGTACTGCAACTCGTTCTCGGCTACAGTCAATCCGGAGTCACTCACAAGGACTCGAAATTACGAACTCGGTATCTTCACCACCCTGTGGAAGATATCTGGCCGATTACATCTTCGGGAACTCGTCCAAATTATCGGAGGAATACGCTTCATTCGTCCATTCTCGATCAACTCACAACGCATCTAGGTGAGGTCCTTCTATCCGAAGCTGGCTAACTTACTGATCTTACATCGAAGCATCCAACGAACAATGCCCTCTCTTGATCGATTTACTCTAGATCTGAGTAAGATCCTTCAAATTGGAATTCTTCAACTTAACTGAGCTTGCGTCGGCGTATCAGATCAGATGAATCATCTCAGTCACTCAATTCAAGATGGACCAGCGGTCTTCTGTCACATCTCTGTCTGAAAGTTTCTATGGTTTTAGCTTATCAACTCTGGAGGCGACAGGCCGTCAATCACAGCAACAGCTGGGTCACCTGTCTGCATGGTAGACAACATCGCGACCTCTAGGTAGGCCGTACATCAACAGTCCTCTCAATCCGACAGCCGCTATCAATGGCCCGATCATCTAGTACAGGTCCGAACACTCGTCTCAAACGAGAGACCTCAACACAAACAATATACCAATATGTTCCTATGTTACCAGAAAACATCATGGTCAGCTCTCGTCCGTGACGAGCTCGCTCTGACCGTATCTCTAGCAGCAGCTCTATATGCTCTCATAGCCATGGTGACAGGAACCTCAAGCAGGTATCGATGAAGATAGATCAAGGAAACGAATGATATCTATAGGTCTGAAATGGATATATGATCATAGGAAGGAATGGAATCAATAGGAGTATGACCATAGGAACGAATAGAAGCACCGATCTCAAGAATGTACATCCTAAGGTCACTTAAGCGGAGCAGGTTGTCGTAAGTATGCCGTGGAACATACACACGGTACGTCACTCTACTTAATCTACCTACTCCATCAACCCAGATCAACCTATAAGGTGAAAACTCGGGTCCCAAAAAAACCCCTTCAATAAGTCTACGTTCCGTAAGGTCAAGCCTAAACTCGAACCAAGGTTAAACTTAAAGCTCTGATACCAACTTTGTCAAGACCCAGAATTTGGCGTGACAGGCACTTAAATCACGCAACGTCTAAAGGAGTAACGTAATTCAAGTAAGCGGAAGCCCAGAAATCTAAACCTTTTTGCGGAAAATAGTGGAGGTGCAGTTTTGAAATAAAGGTATAATGAAATCAAGTTCTCTTTTTATTTTTAAATGTATAATTAATGATATATGAAAAATTCAAGTGGATTATATACTATAGTTGAAAATATTTTTCGTCCTTTAAAATTTGGGCAGCACATTCCTTGTATATTTTGATCCAAAACCACATACATGCAATAAAAGGCATCCCAAAGCGGGAGCTAGCTCTTCGCCAATTGGCGGAATCACAACCACGCAATAAACATATATACGATGCCCTACGGTGAAGATCAAACACAGAAAGAATAATAAAGCAAGACATCATCAGCTCAAAAGTATCTCGCTCTAAGTCTCATAATACACAAGTCGGTCTAGGTCTACCAATATACAAAATCTAGTTTGTGATTGATGGAGTTTATCTAGATACAATAGAAATAAAAGGTACAAGAGTGGTCACGATCCAATGTGTGTCCCACCTACCAAAGCAAAACACCCTTAAGGAACTGTGTGCCAGAAATACCGCTATTGATCCAAGCGGTCGAACCTGCAAGAAAACTGTGGCACAACAGGGGTGAGTTGCCAACTCGTGAGTATAAAATATTAGCAGGTAGAAATCGAATAAACAGCAATCCCTAGGTGATACTGTATCATGAAGGTAATACTATGATATTTAGGGTGACTATGTATGCATATGTATCAACAATAGAGTAGTGCCAATATCAACATGTAAAATCCAATCATCTGAATCATACGCATGTATGTATATGAATATCAAACAACGTGTGTCCATCAACGACACATCAACATCATGGAATCTGAGTGTCCAACATCGACACTCGAAACATCATGAAACCCATGTCCAGTATGGACACGTAAATCTTCATATCTCAGGCGCCGCATCCTCAGATTGGCCCTCATATCTATCTCACGACTCCGGTCGGTTTCCTCCGGATAACCGCCGGGTCTAAACTATCACCCGTAGGTAGTGCATCCCCTGCCAGGCTCATCGCCTAACTCTACGATCTTCTTGCCCCGGGTACCTCATCGGGTCCACCATGTACCCGCAGACGGTTCCTCCTCACTCCTCAAATCGGGTATCACATAGCTCAGAACCGTGAAAACTCATGGTGGACACGAAATATCATATCATGAGAAAACACGATTTTAAAACAATACATAATTTTATTTGAAATATAACCACGGTTCTCAAATCCAAAAATCTTATGAAAATAGCATCTCAATGCATATAACCATAACGTACGATGTATGCAAACATAGAACGGTAATGTCAGCATATCAAGTATATCATATAAGTATGTCATGTGATAGTACTGAACAATGAATGTACTTTACAGTTAAGAATAATCGTGATATAGCAGTTCTACTGTGCCAGTGGCATGGCAATTACCGATGATGAATATGTGAGCCGGCAAATCTATGTAAGTATAACATGCGCATCATCGGTAATTGTGCAGGAGTACTAGCAGAACATATCGTACAACGGTAAATACCGGGAACATAACACGTATGCTACGAGGGATGATCCAACTTAAACTCGAACGATAATAAGGTATGTAATTACACATGAACCATACGGTAAGTTTAAATGATACAAAT
Source organism: Agapanthus africanus (assembly GCA_030015575.1). Classification (NCBI taxonomy): domain Eukaryota; kingdom Viridiplantae; phylum Streptophyta; class Magnoliopsida; order Asparagales; family Amaryllidaceae; genus Agapanthus; species Agapanthus africanus. The sequence continues at coordinate 728,377,423 of CM057339.1, forward strand.
CGTAATTTTGAAAGTGGAGGCTACGGTGTTTTTGAGGAAAAGACACTGTTTGAAAATCCATAGCGTCCCTTGAGGTTCCCATTTAAAAGTGCATACGATTCGTAAGTTTTGGAAGTAAGTATGGTTCAGGTGAAATCTTTATATCGGCGATCCAACCTCATAGTATCGGATGTGGCAATATCCTCGAACATCATCCTCAAATCACGAGCCTGGATCAATCATCCGGTATAACTTATTGCGTACGGTAATCCATCGTATGGTGACATCAAGCAAAATAAGGATCCTATCATTATATTCATCAATAAGGGTACGGATCTATAGTCTCGTACGACATATCATCTTTTATTCTCATACATACATACATACATATATATCTCATGTCATATCTTTATCGATCTCATATCATATCATTATCGATCTCGTTTCATATCTTGGCATATGCAATTAAATATTCATGTCGCCTAGCATCCTCATATCAAACATATCCGCCCATATCATCTTATATCATCATAATCTCATCTCATATCTCTTGATCATATCCATAAGTTCGTTGGATAGGTTTTCTCCAACTATAATTTATATATCAGTTCTTTTATCATTATAGTGTGGGGGTGTTATATGCCATCCACCCGACTTCTCCCGTAGATATAGATCTACTCACCTGCTAATCTTCTTGATTATTCGAAGTCGATGTGCTTCTTGATCCGCTTCGTCGTCTCGGAAGTCTACGCGAAGGTACCTACAATCAATACACATCGCAATGCTTATTAAAACCGAGTCCGAAAATCGATACGGCACGCGAAGTGCTCATTGGTTAGAACCTATAGCCTATACATGAAAGAACAATCAAATAACCATCGTCGTTGACGTAAAAACATCCAAAGACTAAATCCAAACTCAAATACCAAAACCAAGTTTATAGAAATCGGAAACCCGAAATCAGCAACCTAGGAAAACACTCCCAGATTCTATTCTAGGTCAAATCAAGACATTTTGCATAGAGGATTGGTCTAAATATCAGATAACAAATCCATGGTCCAAAGCCCAACATCAAACTCTATAGTGTGGCCGTAAATTGCGGCCACCAGGAATAAATCTGCGGGCATAATCAATGGGGAGGGGCTCGGGTCTCTAGGGTATGCTCCAATTCCCCTGCACACCTTTCTGTGATCGCTAAATATTTTTCATAGCTCACGAATTATAGCAGATTCTAATATCACATAACATTTTCCATAAAATCCGATATCGGGGAAATTAACCTCAAGTTTACTCCGGAATTCTAACACTAGTAGGGTTGTGATCACAACTAAACCTAAAATACAACTTTACAAGTCCATTCTTCTACTAAACCTCAACCTAGAAATTTCCAAGATCATAACCCTACACTAGTTTATCTCCAAACTACTATAGGAGGTAAAGAAACAATTTAACAAGAAGAGAAGTGAAGTTATACCTCTTGGAAGCAACTCAAGAAAAACCTTAGATGCTCCAAAGTGCTTAAAATCCGAACTGGAGCTCACTAGAGGGTGTAGAATGAGGTTGTGTGCATTTTTAATGAAGGTGGTGTGGGGTTTTGATGAAGATTTAGGGATGTTTCAAGAAAGTGGAGGAGATGGAGGAAGGAGGTTAAGAAGAAGAAGAAGGAGTTGAATAAATAAAGTGATGAAGGGAAGGAAATGAAGAAAGGGTCAAGGTGCAAGAGCCATCCTCTTCACTCACTCCCACTCTCTCTTATCCCATGCCTCACTTGTCCCCTTTTGTCATCATTTGGTCTCCCTCTCTCATCAATTATCTTTCTCTTTTCTTTTTAAAACCCCAAATAACACAAATACAAAAGAAACAATATGCAACAAAATATAACATGTCATGGTGCACTAGCCATGGTTAATTAAAAAGATGGATTTGGCTTAATCATGATTAGTAGTGCACTAATCAAGTTTAACATAAACTTGCATATAATTAATTGTAAAATTATTTATAAAATATCCAAATCCAATAAATTCCTTTTAATAAATAATGCATATTAATCTCCAATTATTTTCCAAATATTGGTATATAATTATACAATTTTACGAAAACCCCAATTCGCAAATCGAATAGTTTTCGTGAAATATATTATTTTAATATTTAAATTCCAAAAATATTATTTTATATTTCTGAAATATTACACGTAGCCGAGCCCAGCTTTGTGGTCGACGTGCGTGCACCGTGCCGTTCATCATCGATCACCGCTATCGCGTCGCCAATCGTCGTCGTCAAGCAAGTTTCCAAGACTTGCTTCCATGCTATAATATTTATATTTCGATGTATGATCCGATGGTAATACGTGATTAGTGTTAGACCATATTGAATTTGAATTTAGTTGGAACTGAGTATTAATCGAGTCCAACACCTTGTGTTAACATCGTTTAGAAGTTCGTAAATTATTTTCCTTGTGAACTGAACAAACATAACGGGTATTCCGACAATAAACGACTGCTTAGTTTAGGTGTTCGATACGAATCTAGGGCGAAAACCCTATCTAGTGTGATGGAATTTATGGCTACTATATTTTTTAGGGATAATGGTTGATCTGTAAAAAGTTAAAATGAAAATACGGACTCTAATGCCATGAAATGTCACCACTAATTAGCTTCACCAAATCTGAAATTTTTCCGTACACCTAAATTGTAAAAATCATAGTAATTTGGATACATACTGGAACGGTGTGTTCGAAGGCTCATAACGAATCCGAATAGACAACCTATAACTACCAATAATTTATATTTCATTTCAGTTTTAAAATGATGACAAAAACTGTACGGGAATGCGGCTCTGGACTGCAGTCCAGAGCAGCACAGCTTGTCGACACCTGAATTAAAATGATTTTACAACTCTGTATGAAAATTATATTATGCGGAAACCTATACCTTTATGATAAATATTCTGCTAGATAACTATTGGTGGTGGTTTCATTCATTTTTACTGTCTTTTTCTATTTTAATCATATTTTAAATCGTCGTTACGTACTGCAGTCCCAAGCAGTGACAGAACGTATACCTTGATCTTAAACAATGCATATCTACCAGGACACGGTGGATATTATCGATCTGTATAGTGCTTTAGAAACCTTATTAATGGACCTAAATATTATCCAACTGTTGAGTCGCCTAATTTTGATCCCAATAGGGTGAAAAAAGTGCTACGAAACGGACTTTCAGTTCAAGAACTGAATTTCCAGCAGAGAACGCTTAAAAAGAAAAGACCGTAATTCGCAAACCCTAAACCCGTTTTATTTGAAACTAATTTAGTTGAATTTATAATTAAGTTTACTTTTTACCCCTTTTGTATCATTTTGCTTAATTCTGATTGTAAGATTTAATGTGATTTTTCTAAGTTCCTAAGACGCGTAATGACTTGTATTGCATATGATTTGTTTAGCGGCGTAATTCACATATTTACCCGACTGCGATACCTTTAATGATAGTGAGCGTCCTTATTAATTCTCAGTGTATAATGCATTGTCGAACATGGATGGTATCGGTTTAGTTGTGTCGATTACGCCAGTAAAAAGTGAACGATTCGTGATAGTGAACAACACAATGAATAGTGAATAAAGCAGTGTTATTGGTGCGTACTTGTACACAAGTAGCCCATACTTATAGATAGTGAAACCTGGAGAAAAAGGGGAAATCGACGTGGAAAGAAACTTGTATTTAGCGAGATTAGCGATTTAGAGGATGATCATTCGGTCGGCGACTCTTATATATATTAGGTTTGGACTTAGCAGTCCGGCTGACAGGGTTATGTCCCGGGCAATAGTGGTTCGTAGTCTCGGGTACGCACGGGACCCTCGTTAAACATGATCACTCTTTTGCGCAAACTCGATCTCAAAATTGACTTAGAGACCAGTAGGAACACAGATCATACATTGCGTTGATTATTGGCATATCGATTACCTGCTTTTATTGTCTCCACCGTTATTACTTTTATTTTATGCCTCATTATTATTATCATAATATTGCTATTGCGTCGCCCTGACGACCTGAGTATGCATGCTCAGAGCTTGGAGAGGACCCGGTTCAAGAGTCAGACCTACCATTCGAGCTCGGAAAGAACTAGACGGTCGTGCCTTCAGTACTTTTATCACTTTCCATAAATCAACCTTGTATTCACACTTAGTTAGTAGTTTCCTTTTTCTTTCGAACTATTGTAAACTGTGAACAATGAAAGTTGATGTAATAAACTAGTGATGTGTTTCCTTTACTTCTGTGTTTTGTTTACTGATTACCATGTAATGCTAGAAGCCGAAGTGTGACTACGGCGGGATGGTTCCCTGACCGTAGGAGCATGGCTGGCCTAGTAGCCTACTGTAACCTGTATTTTAGGAAGCGGGGCGTAACAGGGATTTTAACTCCAGATCCCTGTGCTAAACCCCGTGGCCTATGGGCGCCCAGTGCCCACGGGCCGGGCGAGTGAGGCGTTGGCATGCAGCTCCCATGAGCCTTGCACGTGGCCCGCTGGCGTCCAGCCCCCACTTGCCGGGTGCGTGAGGCACCGGCGCCCAGTGCCCATGCGTCCTTAGGATGCTACTCATCCCTTTTTTCCATCCACTTCCCATTAAATATACCTCTCTCGTTAGAAAAAAATTTCTAATGGGGCGCTGCCCCGCACCCCGCACCCCGCAAGTTGGATGCTAGCCCTCTTAACCCCCAGCCCGCTATTCGGGTAGCGGGACCCCCGTAAACTCTACGAGGCCCCCGATACGTCCAAATACCCTTCAAAACACAACACATGCACACGGCATATTAAGTTCACATGACCAATTTGACTCGTCAATCGGAGGTTCCCTTGCTTCAAAAGTGAGGGGTAACTAACGGTAGCTTAGTCTGCGTCTGCCGAAGATTCGGATCCCCACAATCAATAAACCCCGGCCTTCCCCAAGCAGGGGGAATATGGACATGCCTGACAAGCGCGTGCATTCCCATCTCAATGTGGTGACGAAGAACACCCTACAATCTCCCCGGCCTTTTTCATCACCGGTGCAACCTCCTCGGCCTCCATGGCGGCTAGGAGGGCGCAATGATAAAGGACCTGCAGAACAACACGAACAACATTCGTCAAGAATTAAAACATAAGAAAAATCACTTGAAAATTTTATGGAAAGATCGCCAACCTGGATGGCCTCCTGAGCTATCGCCGCAATTTGGGCCTTCATGGAGCCCCGGGGAATCTTGGCCCCCACTGCCTTCTCCATGTCCGCCAACAGACTGTCGGCCACGGAAGCCCTGACAGCACCTCGGTGCAAAAGTCGCCCTCTTTCAACTGTATCCCGGCCAGGGGCGGCCGGGAAATCACCTTCTTGAGCCTATTGGTCGGAGACTTGATGAAGAAAGCGGTCTCCGGTCTCACCCGAGGAGCCTGTTCCCGGGCATGTTTTTGCTCTCTACTCATGTGCTCTTCCTGGATGGGAGGAGTGACGGAGACCTTAGCAGGAGGACCCTGCCGGGGCTTCGCGCCTTGAGCAGGCTTGGACGAACTACCGTCGCCGTCCTTCTTTCCTTGCACCTTGGCGGCTAGGGCGTCCATGATGTTCGATCGATCCATGGGCTCTGTGAAAAAAACAAAAGAAAAGGTTAGCGACAGGAACGGCAAATTATGCTGTCTAAATTAATTGGCGAAGTCCTAACTTACCCTGAAGTGCGCGGAACTGAGTTCCGCCTAGCTCAAGGCCTACTCGGAAAGAAAGGCGTCGGCACGCTGGATCGGCTCCCACCGCGACATGATCCACGCCTCCGGGATGCTTGACTGCTTGGTCCTCGGCCAATTTGCCCTGTGCCACTTGATGGGCACTGGCCATTCCTTTCTCTTCGGAAGGCCGATGAACACGAACTTCTCCTTCAACTCATAGATGGAAGAAGGGACAACCACTACCCCCAACCCGACCGCCCTACCCTTATACTTTTTAAAAAAGAAGTAAACTCGGCCCATCCTTATGAGTACCTGGGTGATTCTTGTAGCAGAGGAAGGATAGAAGAAGTCCTAGGTTGAAGGGGATCTGATCAATTTTCAACCGAACCAGGAACCTGAGGAGGATCCTCCACGAATTCAATGCTAGCTAGCCCAGGGAAAGTTGGAAACAGTGAAGGATGACACAAATCTTGGGTGAAAAGGGCAGACGCATTCCTGCTCGGAACGCTTTCAAATACAGAGAAATCTCATTGCCTTATACCTGGTCTGCCCATTCACCCTTCCAGGCCAGATGGAACGAGTAGCTAGGGGATATGGAAACAAGCCCGATATCGGAAAGCTCGTCCGACCTGTTCAGCATTGAGGGCGCATCACGAGTATTCTTAATACACACCTTGGGGGCCTTTTTAGCCCCCCGACGACAAAGAACAAGGGTATCACCACCCTTTAGGGGCGAACACGACGCGGAGGAAGAAGAAGAACTTCTTCGGCTATCAGAAACTGGGGAAGAGAAAGATGACCCGTTGGGCTCGGCTTCAGAGGCTGAAGCCTCATTGCCCGACTTAACCCTAACTACATTTAATAAAATATCAGAGGAAGACATCTAACCTATTCAAGGGAAGAGTGGATGAGAATGGATTTTGGCTAGGGATCCGACCTAAGAGATGAAACACCGAGCAATCCTCGGATGACAAGAGGCAAGCGAAGCAAAGGTGTTTCCCAGGAATAGGCCTCCCATGTTTATACACTCAGCAAAAACCATCCAACGGCCCAAGTCCACTTCTGCCAGAACGAAGCGTCGCGCCCCACGGTCCCGATGACGCCACGTAGTAGCCAACTATTGGGCGTTCCCCCTCGCACAAATCCAACTAGCGGAAGCGACATCTGCAATCTGCCACCCAATTTTGGCCACGTGCATAAGATCGACGGCCTGAACAAGCAAAGAGACAATGGCGCCACCCTTCCGCTGATCCGCTGACGTTATCGAGAATACGTGCGAAAATTAAGGCGTGCGGGGAAACGCCATGTGGATCCGGAGATCGAAGAGACACAGCAGCCAAACGCCACGTCGTTCTTGGAAAATTCACTGAGAAGAATCCACGACGCCAAGCTGAATAAAGAAAACCGAGTAGACCACTCTCGACCCGATCCATAAATAGGTCAAAATGAGGGTGGGGTCTAATGATCATGCTCGTAAGTGGGATTTCCCCAGATCACATATAGTGGATAACATGTCATCCACATCAGCCCGCTAGATTCCTGGGGGCTGCAGTACGGGGATAAGTATGATGGATGGGGGATATTCCTCGGTACCTCACCTCCAAGATTACTCCCAACCTTTTAAATGACCTCCCCAGAGCACATTCCCCCTTCGGATGTCAGCCATCCAATAGCTCGTCTTCGAGCTACCCTATAGCTGAGACTCCTCAGCCCGCTTGCTCGTCTCCGAGCTATCCTGTATCTGAGATTCCTCTGTGTTCCTATTTGGCCGAGAGTATGGAGCCCGAGTGCTCCAGTAACGTGTCATGCCACGCATCCCATCATACTGAAGCGGTGACGTGGCGAGACCGCAACGTATTTACTATGAAATAAATACATTAAGCGTAATTAAGCAATATATAAAAATGCACAAAAATAACAAGACATATAAAATAAACAACAAGTTTTATTAACATTCATCTTTACATACAACTATTTTGAAAAGGAAAGTACAATGAGTAAAGCAGTGCCTAAACAGTGGCATACAAAATGAAAATAAGTACAAGGAAAGCTAGGAGTCCGGCTGGGCAGTGAACTGATCCAAGTCCTCCTGGTTGGGCTCGATCTCGTGAGAGTCTGGTCCTCCTAACAAATATTCCAAAGAGAAATAGATAGAAATGTCGTCAGCGAACTAGCGCTTGGTAAGTCCCAAATAAAGAATGGAATGGAATAGAACAAGTAATGAGAAGGAAACTGGTAAATTGTACAGATATAAGATTATTATTCTAACGTAGTTGTTTGTAACTTGGTACAGAAGGTATTTGTGTATACGAGAGGAGTCGATCATATCCCGTGGACTTTGGTAACATGTATTACAAGGCCCTGTCAAAACCCACAGGACAACGGCACGAGAGTTCATGTAGGTGTCTTTTAGTGACCATCTCGTGCCACGTTAATACATTCCGTACCAATTTACCCGGTTAACCCTACGTAATGTGTTGTATGGATTATATTACAAGTCTTGCCGAGACCATGGATATAAGTTGTTCAAGTATTCAAGTTCAGAATGTAATCTTGTAGTCAGGAAGTCATGTCAAATTATAGCCATGGTTCGGTCAAATCAAGTCATGTATTCAGGTTTGTTATTGATGTTTGAATTCAGGTATTCAGGTTTATGTTAAAGTATTCATGTTACACTTTGGATTCATATTTGAATTGGATTCTGATTTAGACTTAGACTTAGACTTGAGTCAGACACTTGTAACTGATTTAGATCTTGAGTTAGGTTCGGGAGTTATCGGTAACTGCTGCATATGGACGACATGATTTATTTCTTTTTCCAAGACAATTACCATTGATAACTCCGTTAAGTTTTTCTACCTTAAATAGGCAAGCACTCACTTTCTCCGGCTCCATGGGGCTCAAGAGAATTGATCCCGCTTAAATCTATATTTACTAAAGTCCTTAAATGTTGTTTTATATAACTCGAGAGGGTTTTATGAAAAATATTTTAAATATAGTTTCAAAATAACCTCGAGAATTTATTTATATTATTTAGGGTTTTCATGGATGTGAATTTTAGGGATTTGAGGTATTTCAGTGATAATAGCTTAGCTTGGAAAGTTCATGGTATTTTATTGTAAAACTTCTCTTTTGTTGATATCTTGATGGTACTTTAGTGAATCTTGTCATTCTTTTATCTTTAGAAAAAAATATAATTTTATTATATTTTGAAAATATATGGATTGGTAATATTTCTATAATTATTAAAAATTAAATTTTATTTAGGTAGAAAATGTGTTTTTCTTAAAACTGGTATTTAAAAACTTTCGAGACCGAATGCCCCATGAGGAGGTCTGCATCTCGCTCTACTAGCCCAAGAATGTGCGATAATCTACACCATCCAATAGCGGGTCCCGTAAAGAAGGTTGCAGAGGCATATTTGAAAAGGAGTAAAAGATACAATTTAAAAGAAAATCGGTTTTTATAGTAAATGGTATTTTAATGTAATATTGTAATCGTAACAAAAATACATTCAAAGAGTATCGTGCTATGGAACCATGTGCATATGTGAGAGGTAGGTCGTTACCTCGTGAATTTTCCTGAAGGTATGTTTAAGCAAAACAACTAAAGATGATATATACAAACTTCATGGTATTTTAATGTAAATGTTAAGTTAAAATTAATTTGCATGATATTTTTGATTAAAAGTTGGTTTTAAACATTGTTTTTATGTAATTAAGCATGGTGTAGGAATATGAATGAAGAATATGTAAGAAAGAAGTGGAATTATAGAGTTTTAGAAGAAAATGTCGGTATTAACTCCACTTCCGACATATGTTTTGAAAATGAACTTTTAAAGAAGATGAATGAGGATTGGAAGGGACTTACAAGCTAGTTAGATTAAGAGGAGGTAGAAGAAGGGAGGGTTATCGTCGTGGCGGCGTGGGGTCGCCATAATTTGTTTCGATCATCGTCGGAACTTGATCGCTTGCTAACTCCTCTTCTACTCCACTTGTACTAAAGAAATTTTGAGTATTTTGGCTATAATTTTCAGAATGATGAAGGGCTAGGACATAGGGTAGTATTTATAGTGTGGAATTAGGGTTTTGGAATTAAAATGGTGAATTAAAATGTATTAAAATGATGATAAATGGGGAATTGAAAGGTCTCTGTTTGATTACAGAGCAATCAAACAGTGCAGGAGAGATAGGGGTAGAGAAAGGGTCATGTGTGCAAAGCCCGGGCCTCATTGAGCTCGGGAGGACCGTCGGTGCCGGCCCTAGGTGCTTTTCCGCTGGTCGTTTTTGTGAGGGGGGTCGGTGGATTGGTGCAACGTGTTCATATCAGTATTAACTTCTTTTTGCACATGTTTGATTTCTTTAGACTTTTCATTTTTATGTGAATTGCACGTGTAAACTTTTGGGCTTCCAAAAAGTTTAAAAATAAATCAGAAAAAATTAATGTGTCTGATAGAATTCGAACACAGGGGCTACGTCACAGCAGTGCAGAGGCTTTACCAATGAGCTACAAGTTACTTCTTGCTGTTCTTAAACAAAATTTACTTATAACTTGTACTCAGGCTTGTAAACTCCTTTCTGTACATTAACTAAAAAATTTTGTATAGTAAATTCAGAGTCGTTACATTCCACCCTCCTTACAAAAATTTTGTCCTCGAAATTTACATTTACATAAGGACTAATTTACAAATAAGTAAGGGTATCGTGCACGCATATCTTCTTCTCGTTCCCACGTTGATTCTCCTGGCGAATCTTGTCTCCATATCACTCGTACCAAGTTTACTTTCTTGTTCCGCGGTGTCCTCACCTTTCGGTCCAGAATCTCAACGGTTTTTACTTGCAAGTTAAGTCCCTCTGTACAGTGAGCTCGGAGTGATCAAGGATGTTGCTGGGGTCGCTCATGTATCTTCAAAGATGGGATATATGGAACACATTGTGCACTCTTTCCAATAAGGGTGGAAGTGCTAATCGGTAGGCCACTTCTCTAACTCGTTGAGAATGTCGAACGGTCCTATGTATCTCGGACTGAGCTTACCCCTCTTGCTAAAGCGGACCACTCCTCTGTTTGGAGAGATCTTTAAGAAAACATGATCTCCAGGTTGGAACTCCAGATGTCGCCACTTTGCATCTGCCCAATGCTTCTTTCTGTCTTGGGCTATGCACATTCTTTCCCTGATCATGAGAACAACGTCTACAGTTACCATGATCATCTCTGGTCTAAGGAGTTCATGATCTCTGATGTCGTCCTGACTTAGTGGTGAACGAAACTTCCTTCTGTAGAGTGCTGCGAATGGTGTCATTCCAATGCTCGCCTGATAGCTGTTGTTGTATGAAAACTCCATAAGGTGTAGGTGATCTTCCCACAAACCTCCGAAGTGCTTAGCATGTCTTCTAGAATCTGAATTGTTCGCTCGGACTATCCGTCCATTTATGGATGGTAAGTCGTGCTGAAGTTCAGACTCGTTCCTAGGCTAGCTTGCAGACTCTGCCAAAATTGTGATCGAAATCTTGTATCACGATCGAAGACGATGCAAACTGGTACTCTATGTAATATCACGATCTCCTTTATGAGTTCATAGGTATCAATATAGTACATTTTGAAGAGTTAAATCTTACTTTAGATTCATGCTCACCTCTATGTACTTCTTTGCTAACGTCTCAGTTAATTGGCCAACTCGAAAGGGAATAAAGTGAGCCAACTTGGTGAGTCGATCCACAATAACCCATACTGCGTCATTACCCTTCGTGCTATGAGGGAGTGCTGTCACGAAGTCCATGGTAATATGCTGCCATTTCCATTCTGGGATTGGTTGTTAGAAATATGTATGCCCTAGAGGCCATTATTGTATGATATAGTAGATGCTTGGACATATATATAGAGGACTTTCTTACTTGACATGATTGTATGCTATCTGGTTGCTCTTTATCTTAACATGTACACTTGTATTATTATATTGTCTCTCTGAAACATGTTGATAAAGCCCTTAGGATGTTGGCTTGACTACCAGGACTATGATGCAGATCATACTAGTGGGGCTTGTGTAGTCCACAAGCATAACCTTTAACAGTTCCTAGTCGAGAGAATATCGAGACAGGGCAAAGATATTCCAGAGTAGACTAGTGTGTATATTTCTTGGCCCTGTATGGGGCGATGGTTGATCCCACAACCATTGGTGTTTGACATCAAAGATTGTACACAGGTGCTCATTAGATATTGGGTACACCGAACAGGACTCCCTGAGAACTCCTAGATGGTACCATACCTAATGTCAGATAGCAGTTCTCTAGTGACACTTGTACAGGTTAGTCTGTAGACCCGAGATCGTCACAGAGTCTTGTGTGGTTCCCACTGTGCTTTGATTTCCTCCCTACCACGGCTCAAAAGAGTCGTGCAAACAGGTGGATTTTGGGTACAGTCCCGAGTCACATAGAGGCAATGAGCGATGGGAGGGGTTTCATCTCTCTCGGTATAGGGAGTTAATGTTGCGCTATACTCGATTGGCTATAACAGCAAGTCCCTGGTTAGGGCTGATGAGATTTACTGATAAGTGTTATCAGTATTTTCTCGAACGGTTATAGGCCACACATCGGCATGACTTATCAAGTTACTGGGGTCTGACGATTCCATCCCTAGATTTGATATGTGACATATCAGACGAAGAGACTGGACTGTACGGTAAGAGTTGCTTATAGGCTTTACGAGAGTTTGGACAAGATTAATTGTTGATCTTCTATTCGCTCAATACCTAGGTAGCCGTTACGTCCAGCTAGTACCGCTGACGGCTTGTAGGTGACTGATGTGATCATTACCTACTGCTGGCATATTGACGAGTCTTTAGAGTCCCACGCAGAGGTTTCCTAGCGCAAGCGAAATGAAGTAGGGCACATATGATGATATGTACGGGAGCTTGATTAAATACGAATATGTGATATCGTATTCTAATCTCGCGATATTTGATATCGGTTAGGTTATATGTGATATAACCGGATTGTTGAATCAAGTGTTGATTTAATGATTTGTTATATGTATATATATTTGATATTGACCGGTTATATATGATATGAACGGATTATTGAATCAAGTGTTGATTTGATATTAAATATTGAATATTGTCGGTTATATATGATATAACCAGTTTATTGAATCAAGTGTTGATTTAATAATTTAATGTATATTTATATTGATATATTTATATATTAACTAATATTGTGCTCACTAATGATTTTTCTTCTCTTTTTATATATAATGATATATGTATATATGATTTTTATTTGTTTATATATAAAATACTATTGTGTCATGGTTGATAATACATAGAACATGGGTGTATGAGACTCACACAAAGACTAAAGATAACTAGGGTGTTTATTTATTAAGAGTAAATAAAAAATGAGGTGGAAATAAGCATGGCTTAGATGCTTGTGGAAGCATGTAGAAGTTATGACTCATCTCACCAATTTTGTTTTACTCTAGATATTTTCTCACCCAACCATTATCTTGGGCCCATGGTTAACTCTCTCATGATCACACTTGTTTTATTTTCCCGCCCTAGTTCATCTTCTTCCTCTCAAGAGCTCTCTAGGTTTTCTTGAGTTGAGGAAAATAAAAGAGAGAGACATTTCTAAAGTGATCAAAATTCCTACTTCATCAACCTACTCTCATCTAGCCCATAAGATTAAGTTATTTGCTTCACTAATTCTTGATTAGTGAAGAGTGAGTTTGAGTTAGAGAAACTTCAAGGTGGATCATCTTTGGAATCGAAGATCCATTAGCAAGCTCGTTCCTTTCACCAAGTGGAGCCTAAGAAAAGTTCTAGGGACTACTATTTAGAGCTTTAGAAGTGAAGGACCGGTCTGCAAAGGTTGTATTCTCTATTCATTTAGTGTAAAACTTGTTTTCATGCCTAGAAAACTCTAATTCTCTAGTTAGATTCTTGGTTAATGTAGCTTAGCACTCTAGATTTTTTAAAATTGCATACTTGATACTTGTCTAAACCTAGTATTAGTGCTAGGACACACTTTCATAGTATCAGAGCCAAGCTAGAGCATTAGGCGAGGTCTTGACAATGTTAAAGTGTTCGATCGAAGTTCAAAATCCCGCATTTTGTCAAGTTTCTGTCCATTTTTCAGATTAAATATAGTCAGAAAATCGTGCATGGTATTTGATGGAGCCCCAAGAAATTCGAGGGGCCAACTCAAGAAAATGGTCGCGGAACCGCGGCATAACCTATGGTTTAGCCGCGGTTCCGCCGCATATTTGGTGAGTTTGAGACTCCCCATTCTTGTGCTTCTCCGTAGTGATATTTGGCACTTTCTGGGTATTTTTAGTGAGGCTCAAGTTGTTGAGGTTTCTGTGATTTGTGGGTGTTTGAGATATCGATTGAAATTTTTAACATCGTCTAGATATAAATGATATGTGATGCAATACTTAGAATTCACATTAATTAGTTTTGTGAAAACTAGTTCATGTTTTGTAAATCTCGCGTTTTAGTCTCTTTTGATTGATTGTCATGGAGTTTCGATTCGGATCAAAACTCTGTCGCAATCTCGTATTGTATGCGAATAGTTGCCAAAAAACACTACTAGATAGCCACGCCTCATAGTCCAGACCAAGTGACTATAAGAGAACCCCGTTGCCAAAAGCATCCACTCGGGAGCTCGCAGCCGCTGTGTTCTGCCTAAGTGCACTTCATTGACGGCGTCCGGGGTGCGACAATCTACTAAATTTTCCGAAGAGCATTCGATCGTTTAATCTGGAATCTTATTCAATTACCCGACTTGTTATTGAAAAGTGTTTTCAATTCGAGACTTAAATGCAAGGTTTATAGTGTTAGGCATGAAATCCGAAATATGAGATATTCTGGGTTTATGATGTCTAAAGGATATGCAGATTCTTATATTATAGTTTTTCATTTCTTTTCTGTGACCGTAAGTGTAATATGTGGTGTATCCCCGATCTCATTTCTATACTTTAACGACATCAGGAATACGCATATTTACTTACGTTGATGACATGTGATGTTATGATGTTGCTGTGATATGTTATATTGGATTGTCATGAATGAATAACCGGGTTTTTTTTTGCTTGAGATGAGAGTTTTTTCAATTTTCATTCATGTAAACATTTCTATGTAATATTCCTTTATTGAGACACTTCCGGGTTGAGGATGATGTCACCATTGATATATATTATATACTTTTCCGCATTAGGATAGACCCAAGGTGGGGAGCACAAGTGACCGGGTTCTAGAGTCCAGTGGGAGACCATCTCGAGGAGTCGAGATCGGGTCTCCTAACTCTAGAATTGGGAGGGTTGCTTGCCGCTATCGTAGGGGTCTAGGATGTAGGTTTGGCTATTCATCACGACCGTGGAATCCGTGTTTTTCACTACTGGCTTAATTTAAAACACGGACCTCCTAATATATCCAATATTTCATATGTTGACTTCTGCTGCTTGAGTTCTGTGATGTGATCATATAACAGCGTGAGACGAATGCTATATAATATATATATATATATATATATATATATATATATATATATATATATATATATATATATAACGTTGCTTATGTTTTGCACCCGCGCTAGTCCTGCCCTCGCTCTGCCGTTAGTTAAGTAACCTAACAGTTCATGACGGGCCCCCATGGCGAATGCGGATGACATACGTGTACGTTCTATTTTCGTTTCTTATGTGATGTTTAGGGAACATAAATGATAGGACTTCATCAATGAGATTAATGAAATAAAAAGAACCCTAAAGATATTGTAGAATCAAATTTTTCAAAAAGGTGGCTCTAGTTATTACTTTTCATAGCAGTGTTCCTTTATGAATATCCAACACCTCATTCGATGAGGAAAGAGACTAGATCCCTTCACCGGGAGTGACCTCTTTAGCAAAAATAAAAAATGCTACAACTGTTAGTTATGTATATGCCTTAGAGGCCATTGTTGTACATATGTTGTATATTATGATGGATGCTTGGATATATACAGAGAGGACTTTCTTGCTCGTCATGATAGTATGCTATTTGGTTTCACTTTATCTTAACATGTTGACTTGTATTGGTTTACTGTCTTTCTTTCACATGTTGATAAAGCCCTTAGGATCTATACTCGACTACTGGGACTATGATGAGATCATACTAGTGGGGCCATAGTAGTCGATGAGTACATCCTATAAACTGTTCATAGTCGGGGGTATATCGAGACAGGGCATCGATACACCAGAGTAGACTAGCGTATACGCATCTTGATCCATATGATGGGCGATGGATGATCCCATATCCATCGGTGTTTGACATCAGAGATGGTGTACGGGTGCTCAGTGGAGACTGGGTATACTGGACGGACTCGCCGAGAACTCCCAGATGGTGATATACCACACGTCAGATGGCAGTTCTCCGGTGACACTGGTACAGGGTAGTCTGTAGACCCGAGATCGTCATAGAGTCTTGTGTGATTCCCACTGTTTTTTGATTTCCACCTTACCACGTCCAAGAGGGCGTGCAAAACGGTGGCTTTTGGGTACAGTCCCGAATCACATAGAGGCAATGAGCGATAGGAGGGGATTCATCTCTCCCGGTATAGGGAGTTGATGTTGTGCTGTGTTCAATTGGCTATAACTGGAAGTCCCTGGCCAGGGCTGATATAGAGATATACTGGTAAGTGTTACCAGTAGTTTCTCGACCTGTTATGAGCCTCACATCGACATGACTTATCGGTTACTGGGGTCTGACGTATACCACCCCTAGACTTGATATGCGACATATCAGACGAACAGACCGGACTGTACGGGAGTGTTACTGATTGGATTCACAGGAGAACGGACATGCTAGCTTGTTGATCTTCTGATCGCTCAATACCTGGGTGGCTGTTACGTTTAGCTGACCGCTTGCAGCTTGTGGGTGTTTGATATGATCATCACCTGCTACCGGCGTATTGACGATTTTTTAGAGTCCTACACAGAGGTTTCTTGGCTCAGGCAAAACGGAGTAAAGGCACATATGTGATATGTGCAGAACCGAGGATAATGCGATATGAGATACCGTATTATATTCTCACGATATTTAGATATGAACCGGGTCATCGAATCATGTGTTGATTCGATGAATCGGTACATGAAATATTAGTCGGTTATATTCGATATAGCCGGATCGTTGGATCAAGTGTTGATTCGATGATTTAATGTATAATGATATATATGATATATTGTATTACATTATCTAATATTGGCTCGCTTTATTATTTCATTTTCTCACCGGTTTAATACATTGATATATATGCGATATATGTTAATTGTATTATTTTCTTTTGTTGCAAATATATAATATATATGTGATATATATTATTGTGACATGATATGATTTATTATGAAACTTGATTAGGGATGATAAAAAGAGATTAGTTTGATTAGGGTTAGCTTCCTCTTGTTCATTCTAGAAGGATTCTATTTTGTCTTGGTTAAGATATTATAGTTGATACTTATCCTTAACCTAACCAAACCCTAACTCTAGTTTATTCTCTACAAAGGTTAAGCCTCTCATCCTTGACCATGGTTTGATAATCAATCATATATTCTTGACTACTATTCATCACAAAAGGATTATCATTTTCATTCATCATCTTCTTCTCTCTTAGCTTTGAGAAAGCTTACTAGTTAATGCTTTTGTGATGATTTCTTGTGAGAAAGTGAATTAAAAAGATAGCATAAATACTACTCCATCATCCTCATCTGATCTAGCCCATTAGATTAGGGTGTTCATCTCTTTAGAGTGAGAAAGTTTGAGTTATAGCAACTTCGACGTAGATCATCGGAGAATCGGAACACTTCAAGCTAGCATGGATCGTTCGAATCGTGGAGCCTCTCTTGAGTCCGGGAGATCGTGGATCGGGGCGAAGGGACTTCTACTCGGAGCTTGTGAAGTGAAGGAGCGGACTACAAAGGTTGTAATCCCTCACACTCAGCTTTAAAGATGTTATCTTGCATGCTAAACCCTAATAATCTAGCAAAGATCCCGTCTTTGGGTTGTTCGGCGCATGTAAAATTTTATTCGGGCATGTTTGATGCTTTATGAACCTTCACAAGTGTGCCAAGGAACCCTACAGTGGTATCAGAGCCTAGCTAGAGCATTAGGCGATGTGTTAACGAAGTTAAAACCCCGATCGAACCCGAATACGACATTTCAAACCCCTCTCTGTACATTTTTTAAAATCTGGGATTTTCCCGAATTAAAAATACCTAAAAAATTCAGCAGGCTAATATAAGAATTATGGTGAAAAACGTGCCCCCAATTCCTCAACATGGCCGCGGAACCGCGGCAGTTAGCCCCCTTTAGCGGCGGTTCCGCGGCAGGGTAAGCGTATTAGGGACGGAGTTTTGCACAGTAATTCGTGTCTCTGTGGTTACTATTTTATGGGTATTTTTAATCTGACTCAAGTGTTGAGTATTCTGGGGTTTATTTTGTAATCGTCGATTCGATCGGGAATTTTAAATTCGTTATTGTTTTTCCGGATATTTAGAAACTGTTAAAAAGTTCGAACGGATATCATTAACTCACTTTTTCCCGACACGAAAAAATTTCAAGTGTTGAATCTTTTCTCGAGTTTAAATCTTTCGCAAATGCGTGCAAGTTTTGTGGTGGACCCTCTAGAAGACAACAAACCTTAACTCGATCATGTGACCGTCTTGAACTGCCTTTTGAACTTTCGGGTTTGGGGCAGTACGTCGTGCCACATGTGAGGCGTTGGCTTGACCCTTCTACGGCTGGACCGCTACTACTGTGACACATTCCGGATTATTTGAACTCCGATCAAGTGTTGAGCAATTTAGGAAATTTTGGATATTTGATTATCTGTTCGGAAAGTTTAATACTATCTATTTATCTGGAATGTGATACAATATGCGGAATTCATTGTGTTAGGCATGAAATGCAAAGTATGTGATATTTCGAATTTACGATGTCTAAAGTGATTGTGGATTCCAAATATTGTAGTTTTACAATTTCTTTTCTGTGACCGTAAGTGTAGTATGTAGTTGTATTGCCGGTTTTTGTTGCTATACGAAAACGACGATCGGTGTATGCATACTTACTTACATTGATAATATGTGATATTATATGTTGCTGAGATATGATGTGCAGGATTGTCGCGATTGAATAGCCGGGGGTTTTATGTGAGATGAGAGTTTTATATTTCCATTCATGTAAATTCAAATGTAATGTAATATTCTTTTATTTGGGGCACTTCCGGGTTGAGGTTGATGCCACCAGTATTGTATATTATTTACTTTTCCGCATTAGGATGGACCCAAGGAGGGGAGCACAGGTGACCGGGTTCTGGGGTTCAGTGGGAGGCCATCTCGAGGAGTCGAGACCGGGTCTCCTAAACTCCAGAATTGGTAGGGTCGCTTGCCGCTCTCGTAGGGGTCCAGGGTGTGGGCTTGGCTATTCATCGCGACTGTGGAATCCGTATTTTCTATTGTTGGCTAAATACTAAATACGGACGTCCTAGTATATCCCACATTATATCTATGTTTCTGCTGCGATATCTGTGATGTGATCATTTGATATGTTGTGATGGATACAGTATATAGTATATATGATATATTATATAGACGTTACTTATGTTTTACACCCGCACTAGCCCTGCCCTGCTCTGTCGTTAGTTACCTAACCTAACAGTGCACGAGGGGACATCGAGGCGAATGCGAATGGCATAAGTGTACGTCGCATTTATCTGTGATGCTTAGGAAGCATAAGCTGATGGGATTTTTTATTAATGAGATTAATAAAAAGAAAAGAAACCTAAAAGATGTTGTGGAATCAGAACTTTATAAAAAGGGTAGCTACAGTTTTGCTTTGCATAGCGGTATATATGATATACCCTGCACCTTATTCGATGAGGAAAGAGCTGAGATCCCTTCACCGGGAGTGACCTCTTTAGCGAAACTGGCAGATGCTACAAAACTCGGTTTGTCTTTTGATTGCTTTTAGAATTTTGCTTTGCACAGTGATATATATGATATGTCCTGCACCTTATTCGATGAGGAAAGAGCCGAGATCCCTTCACCGGGAGTGACCTCTTTAGAAAAACTAATGAAAGCCTCAAAAACACTCCATTTCAAAATTTCACTTGATTCTACGACGATATCAAGTTCATTACGCAATAGGTTTTTAGAAAAACCTGCGTAGCCCTCCGTCATTTCAGATAAAGACTAGTTAGTATTCGTGCTACGTTTGTTGACTATGTTAAGACGTAGTGTGCGGTAGCTAATTAGTACTTATCTGCTAAAACATGAGATGTGATTGGATTAGGTTAGTTGTACGACTTTGTTGACTATGTTAAGGGTCGTGCAGGTGGGTTTAATTCAATCGGGAAATGACGGGTTGAACTTGGCTAGCAATTATGATTTGTTGATTATGTTAAGATCATAAATTGCTAGGGGCAAAATATTATCGGGAATTTCAAGTGTTGAAATTTGCAATGAGATTGCATACCTCCTATGAGATAGTTGGATCTTGATACCCACTGCGAGTAAGAGTTACTTCTGGGAGAGTTTTACACAGGACAATTAGCCGATCAAGTAGGTGTCCAGAAAAGTGTTAACGGGGTTACGCCTCTGGGAAAATGAGGTTTACTTTAATTAGGTTCGTGCGAAAGCACGGGGAACCTCCCTCAAAGTACCGACACTGATCTGGCTGAAAGATTGACGAAATTGTAGGGTGTAATTAATCCCGGCTAATCTTACATTTTAGGGTTTGAAGGTAGATTTGATAAAAACTGTGGGAGACATCCTGATTAGATAAGATAATAACCAATCTAATCTTGCAAGAGCATACGCTAAAGTGTTTTCTTCTCTCTCTCTCCATGTAGCGACCATGTCAGGCCATAATCAAGATAATAATATGGATGTATTGACTGAACCCGCTTATTATACTGAGCAGGGGAACGTTGGACCCGTTCTTTCTTATAAGAGTTATAAGACTGAACTGGAAACAGGAGAATATCTGGATTCTCACGCCGCCCAAAAGAACATGCATGTTGATGCATCTTCTTCAGGTGTGTTAGTTATTGAGAACTGTTTCTCAGTTCACCCTACGTCCTGGGTATTAGATACCGGATCGGGATCCCACATATGTAAATTGTTACATGGGCTACGTAAAGGTAGAGAACTGGGAAAAGGTGATCATTCCGTTCAAGTAGGGAACGGTGCAAGTATTGCAGCCAAAGCAGTTGGCGAATATCACCTTGTATTGCCAAGTCGTAATAATTGATTCTAAATGAGTGCTATTATATACCGAACATGATGTGCAACATTATATCAGTCTCTTTATTAAGTAAAGAAGGATATAATTTTGTAGTAAAGGATAATGTTATGAACATATTCCTAGATCAAAAGTTGATTGCATCAGGCTCGTTTCATAATGGCATATTCATTCTAAATCAGAATACAGTCCTCAATATACAAAACACACACAAGAGGAAAAGTTCAGAAATGAACGAATCCTTCTTGTGGCATTGTAGACTTGGTCATATCAATGCGACACGACTGGCTAAGTTACATAAGGATGGTTATTTGAATTCGTTCGAATTATCATCTTATGATACTTGCCATTCATGTCTCAAAGGAAAAATGACCAAAACTCCGTTTAGTGGACACGGAGAAAGAGTTACTGAACTCTTAGGACTGGTACATAGTGATGTATGCGGTCCCATGTCTATGAATGCCAGGAACGGTTCTTCCTACTTCATTACATTCACTGACGATCTCTCTAGATTCGGACATGTGTTCCTGATGAAACATAAATCTGAAGCTTTTGAGAAATTCAGAGAATATAAGCACGAAGTAGAGAATCAAACGGGTAAAAGTATTAAGATTCTTCGATCTGATCGAGGAGGTGAATACTTAAGCAATGAGTTCCTAGATTATCTAAAAGAGAATGGGATTCTCTCTCAGCTTACTCCTCCTTATACACCACAGCACAACGGTGTATCGGAACGGAGGAATCGCACCCTATTAGATATGGTGCGCTCTATGATGAGCGAGGCTGAGTTGCCTATTTCCTTCTGGGGTTATACGCTTGAGACAACAGCATACCTATTAAATCAAGTTCCATCTAAATCTGTGCCTACCACACCATATGAGATATGGAGTGGGAAGAGACCATATTTTAAACGAGTTAAGATATGGGGTTGTCCGGCCTATGTCAAAAGGCAAAATCCAGACAAACTCGAGGCACGGTCAGTTCTTTGCAAGTTTGTGGGATATCCTAACAATTCCCAAGGATATTTTTTCTACCACGCTGAAGAACAAAAAGTGTTTGTTTCTCAATATGCCACCTTTTTGGAAAAGGAATTTCTTGCAAAAGAAATTAGTGGCAAAGAGGTAGAGCTGGAAGAGGTTCCAGAAACACAAATTGCAACTGAAGATTTAGTAGAACCAGAGGATTCAGTAGTACCCGACGAACCCCAGCCTCTCCGCCGATCTAGTAGGTTTTCTCGTCCACCTGAGAGATACTACGGTTTTCTCATTGATGATGGAAGCGAGGATTGCATCATGGAAGATGATGACCCGACTAGTTTCGAGCAGGCCATCACGAGTGGTGACTCTGTGAAATGGCTGGATGCAATGCGATCTGAGATGGAATCCATGTACACCAATAAGGTATGGATTTTAGAAAATGCTCCTGAAGGGGTAAAACCCATTGGGAGCAAGTAGATTTTTAAAAAGAAAATTGGTGTAGATGGAAAAGTTGAGACTTTCAAAGCTAGACTTGTAGCAAAGGGTTTTCGTCAACGACCAGGTGTGAATTATGACGAAACCTTTTCTCCAGTGGCTATGCTTAAGTCCATCCGGATCTTGCTTGCCATTGCTGCATACCATGACTACGAAATCTGGCAAATGGATGTTAAGACCGCCTTTCTAAATGGTGATTTAGAAGAGTGCGTGTACATGACTCAGCCAGAGGGCTTCGTAGATAGTGGGAGCAGCGGAAAGGTGTGCAAACTGCTTAAATCCATTTATGGGTTAAAGCAAGCATCGCGGAGTTGGAACATCTGTTTTGATGTAGTAGTCAAAGAGTTTGACTTCATCAAAAACATAGATGAACCTTGTATCTATAAGAAGGTAGCAGAGAGTAAGGTTGTCTTCCTCGTATTGTACGTGGATGACATACTCTTGATAGGGAATGATATTCCTTTGCTGAAATCAGTCAAGCTCTTCTTATCACAAAGATTCTCAATGAAAGATCTAGGTGATGCCTCCTGCATATTGGGGATTAGGATCTATAGAGATAGATCCAAAAGGATACTGGGATTGTCCCAATCCAGGTACATTGACACCATACTAAAGAGGTTTAGTATGGAAGAATCCAAGCGTGGGAACCAACCCACGATCTCTGGACTCACTCTCTCCAAAGAGATGTCTCCCAAGACTGATTTGGAGAGAGCTCGCATGCAAGGGATACCCTATGCTTCGGCAGTAGGCTCTATCATGTATGCGATGCTATGTACCAGACCCGATGTAGCATACTCACTAAGTGTAGTGAGTCGGTATCAAGCAGATCCTGGAGAGAGTCACTGGACAGCTGTGAAGAACATCTCAAGTACTTACGAAGGACTAGAGACATGTTCTTGGTGTATGGAAACGGAGAACTCCAGGTGGAGTCATTTACCGATTCCAGCTTCCAAAGTGATAAGGACGACTCTAAGTCGCAATCGGGATTTGTCTTTACCCTCAATGGAGGGGTGGTATGTTGGAAGAGTTCCAAACAGGATACCGTTGCAGACTCAACGATGGAGGCTGAATACATCGCTTCCAACGATGCTGCCAAAGAGGCAGTCTGGATGAAGAAGCTCATCACTGAACTTGGTGTGGTTCCATCCATTGAACATCCAATACCTCTGTATTGCGATAACAATGGAGCTGCGGCTTTGGCCAAGGAACCCAGATCCTATCAGAAGTCCAGACATATTCTGAGGCGGTATCACCTGATCAGGGAGATAGTTGATCGCCGGGAGATCGAGGTCAGGAGAGTAGATACGAAGGATAACACTGCGGATCCACTCACGAAGGCCATTCCCCAGATACAGTTTGAGAGATTATTCGGGATGCTAGGTATGAGATACTACAGCAGCTGGCCTTAGTGCAAGTAGGAGATTGTTAGTTATGTATATGCCCTAGAGGCCATTGTTGTACATATGTTGTATATTATGATGGATGCTTGGATATATACAGAGAGGACTTTCTTGCTCGTCATGATAGTATGCTATTTGGTTTCACTTTATCTTAAAATGTTGACTTGTATTGGTTTACTGTCTTTCTCTCACAAGTTGATAAAGCCCTTAAGATCTATACTCGACTACTGGGACTATGATGAGATCATTCTAGTAGGGCCATAGTAGTCGATGAGTACATCCTATAAACTGTTTCTAGTCGAGGGTATATCGAGACAGGGCATCGATACACCAGAGTAGACTAGCGTATACGCATCTTGACCTATATGATGGGCGATGGATGATCCCATATCCATCGGTGTTTGACATCAGAGATGGTGTATGGGTGCTCAGTGGAGACTGGGTACACTGGACGGACTCGCCGAGAACTCCCAGATGGTGATATACCACACGTCATATGGCAGTTCTCCGGTGACACTGGTACAGGGTAGTCTATAGACCCGAGATCGTCATAGAGTCTTGTGTGATTCCCACTGTTTTTTGATTTTCACCTTACCACGTCCAAGAGGGCGTGCAAAACGGTGGCTTTTGGGTACAATCCCGACTCACATGGAGGCAATGAGCGATAGGAGGGGATTCGTCTCTCCCGGTATAGGGAGTTGATGTTGTGCTGTGTTCAATTGGCTATAATTGGAAGTCCCTGGCCAGGGCTGATATAGAGATATACTGGTAAGTGTTACCAGTAGTTTCTCGACCTGTTATGAGCCTCACATCGACACGAGTTATCGGTTACTGGGGTCTGACGTATACTACCCCTAGACTTGATATGCGACATATCAGACGAACAGACCGGACTGTACGGAAGTGTTACTGATTGGATTCACAGGAGAACGGACAGGCTAGCTTGTTGATCTTCTGATCGCTCAATACCTGGGTGGCTGTTACGTTTAGCTGACCGCTTGCAGCTTGTGGGTGTTTGATATGATCATCACCTGCTACCGGCGTATTGACGATTCTTTAGAGTCCTACACAGAGATTTCTTGGCTCAGGCAAAATGGAGTAGAGGCACATATGTGATATGTGCAGGACCGAGGATAATGCGATATGAGATACCGTATTATATTCTCGCGATATTTAGATATGAACCGGGTCATCGAATCAAGTGTTGATTTGATGAATCGGTACATGAAATATTAGTCGGTTATATTCGATATAGCCGGATCGTTGGATCAAGTGTTGATTCGATGATTTAATGTATAATGATATATATGATATATTGTATTACATTATCTAATATTGGCTCGCTTTATTATTTTATTTTCTCACCGGTTTAATACATTGATATATATGCGATATATGTTAATTGTATTATTTTCTTATGTTGCAAATATATAATTTATATGTGATATATATTATTGTGACATGATATGATTTATTATGAAACATGATTAGGGATGATAAAAAGAGATTAGGGTTTGATTAGGGTTAGCTTCCTCTTGTTCATTCTAGAAGGATTCTATTTTGTCTTGGTTAAGATATTATGGTTGATACTTATCCTTAACCTAACCAAATCCTAACTCTAGTTTATTCTCTACAAAGGTTAAGCCTCTCATCCTTGACCATGGTTTGATAATCAATCATATATTCTTGACTACTATTCATCACAAAAGGATTATCATTTTCATTCATCATCTTCTTCTCTCTTAGCTTTGAGAAAGCTTACTAGTTAATGCTTTTGTGATGATTTCATGTGAGAAAGTGAATTAAAAAGATAGCATAAATACTACTCCATCATCCTCATCTGATCTAGCCCATTAGATTAGGGTGTTCATCTCTTTAGAGTGAGAAAGCTTGAGTTATAGCAACTTCGACGTAGATCATCGGAGAATCGGAACACTTCAAGCTAGCATGGATCGTTCGAGTCGTGGAGCCTCTCTTGAATCCGGAAGATCGTGGATCGCGGCGAATGGACTTCTACTCGGAGCTTGTGAAGCGAAGGAGCGGACTACAAAGGTTGTAATCCCTCACACTTAGCATTAAAGATGTTATCTTGCATACTAAACCCTAATAATCTAGCAAAGATCCCGTCTTTGGGTTGTTCGGCACATGTAAAATTTTATTCGGGCATGTTTGATGCTTTATGAACCTTCAAAAGTGTGCCTAGGAACCCTACAGTGGTATCAGAGCCTAGCTAGAGCATTAGGCGATGTGTTAACGAAGTTAAAACCCCGATCGAACCCGAATACGACATTTCAAACCCCTCTCTGTACATTTTTTAAAATCATAACAATTTGCATTAGAGAAAATTGTTATGAACATTTTCCTAAATCAAGTGTTGATTGGGTTTGGTACGTTATGTAACAGTATATACGTTCTAAATCAAAACGCAGTTATAAACATACAGAACACACACAAGAGGAAAAATTCAGAAATGAACGAATCCTTCTTGTCGTATTGTAAACTTGGTCATATCAATGCGACAAGACTAGCTAAGTTGCATAAAGATGGATATTTGAATTCTTTCGAATTTACATTATATGAAACTTGCCAGTCATGTCTTAAAGGCAAGATGACCAAAACTTCGTTTACTGGACACGGAGAAAGAGCTACTGAACTCTTGGGACTGATACATAGTGATGTATGCGGTCCTATATCTACACATGCCAGGAATGGTTTCTTATACTTTATTACATTCACCGATGATCTCTCAAAATTCGGACATGTGTTCCTGACGAAATACAAATCTGAAGATTTTGAGAAATTCAAGGAATATAAGTACGAAGTTGAGAACCAAACGGGTAAAAGTATTGAAGTCCTTCGATCTGATCGGGGAGGAGAATATTTGAGCATGGAATTCCGAGACTATTTAAAAGAGAATGAGATTCTCTCTCAGCTTACTCCTCCGTATACACCACAGCAGAACGGTGTATCGGAGCAGAGGAATCGCACCCTATTGGATATAGTGCGCTCTATGATGAGTGTTGCTGAGTTACTTGTCTCCTTTTGGGGTTATGCGCTTGAAATAGCTGCATATCTATTGAATAGGGTTCTAACCAAATTAGTGCCTACCACTCCATATGAGATATGGGAGGGGAAGAAACCATGTCTTAATTTCATTAAGATGTCGGGTTGTCCGGCTTATGTTACAAAGCAAAATCTGGACAAGCTCGAGGCAAGGTCTGTTCTGTGTAAGTTTATTGGATATCCCAAACATTCGTGAGGGTATATCTTCTACCACACCGAGGAACAAAAAGTGTTTGTTTTTCGGAATGCCACCTTTTTAGAAAAGGAATTTCTTGTGAAAGAAATTAGTGGTAATGAGGTAGAACTGGAAGAAGTTCCAGCTACACAAACTACAACTGATGATTTGGTAGAACCGGAGGATTCAATAGTCCCCGACGAACCTCAGCCGCTCCATAGATCTAGTAGGGTTCCTTATCCACCTGAGAGATACTACGGTTTTCTCATTGACGGTGGGAGCGAGGATTGCATCATGGAAGATGATGACCCAACTAGTTTCGAGCAGGCCATCACAAGTGGAGACTCTGTGAAATGGATGGATGCTATGTGATCTGATATGGAATCTGTACACCAACAAAGTATGGACTTTGGAAGTTGCTCCTGAAGGGGTAAAACCTATTGGGAGCAAGTGGATCTTTAAGAAGAAAATTGGTGTAGATGGAAAGGTTGAGACCTTCAAAGCTAGACTTGTAGCAAAAGGTTTTCGTCAATGACCAGGTGTCGACTATGATGAAACCTTTTCTCCAGTGGCTATAATTAAGTCCAATAGGATCCTACTTGCCATTACTGCATACCATGAGTATGAAATCTGGCAGATGGACGTCAAGACCGCTTTTCTAAATGGTGATTTAGAAAAGAGCATGTACATAACACAGCCAGAAGGCTTCGTAGACAGTGGGAGCAGCGGAAAGGTGTGTAAGTTGCTTAAATCAATTTATGGATTAAAGCAGGCATCATGGAGCTGGAACATCTGTTTTGATGTAGCAGTCAAAGAGTTTGACTTCATAAAAAATGTAGATGAACCTTGTATATACAATAAGGTAGTAGAGAGTAAGGTTGTCTTCCTCGTATTGTACGTGGATGACATACTCTTGATAGCAAATGATGTTCTTATGCTACACTCGGTCAAGATCTTCTTATCACAAAAGTTCTCCATGAATAATCAAGGTGATGCCTCCTACATCTTGGGAATAAAGATCTATAGAGATAGATCTAAGAAGATGTTGGGATTGTCCCAATCCAGGCACATTGACACCATACTAAAGAGGTTTAGTATGGAAGATTCTAAGCGTGGTAATTTACCCGCTTGCTCAGGAATCACTCTTTCCAAAGAGACGTCTTCCAAGACTGATTTGGAGAGGGCTCGCATGCAAGGGATACCATATGCTTCTGCAGTAGGGTCTATCATGTACGCGATTTTATGTATCAGACCGGATATAACTTACGCACATAGTGTGGTAAGCAGGTATCAATCAGATCCCGGAGAGAAGCACTGGACAACTGTGAAAAACATTCTTAAGTACTTGAGAAGGAATAAAGAAATGTTCTTGGTGTATAGTAACAGAGAACTCCAGGTGGAGTCCTTTACCGATTTGAGCTTCCAGAGTGATAAGGACGACAGTAAGTCGGTCTCGGGTTTTGACTTCACCCTTAATGGAGGGGCAGTATGTTGGAAGAGTTCCAAGTAAGATACCGTAGCAGACTCGATGATGGAGGCTGAACACATCGCTGCCAACGATGCTACCAAAGAAACTATCTGGATGAAGAAGTTCATTGTTGAACATGGTGTGGTTCCATCCATTAAGGATCTAATACCTTTGTATTGTGATAACAATAGAGTTGTGTCTTTGGCCAAGGAACCTTGGTCCCATCAGCGATCCAAACATATTCTTATGCGGTATCACCTGATCCGGGAGATAGTTGATCGCCGGGAG
The DNA here is from genome assembly GCA_030015575.1 of Agapanthus africanus. Lineage (NCBI taxonomy): Eukaryota > Viridiplantae > Streptophyta > Magnoliopsida > Asparagales > Amaryllidaceae > Agapanthus > Agapanthus africanus. The sequence goes on from CM057339.1 coordinate 728,406,224, forward strand.
ATCGAGGTCAGAAGAGTTGACATGAAGGACAACACAATGGATCCACTCACGAAGACCCTCCCCCAGAAGCAGTTTGAGAGACTTTTTAGGATGTTGAGTATAGGATACTACAACAACCGGCCTTAGTGCAAGTGGGAGATTTTTAGGAATATGTATGCCCTAGAGGCCATTATTGTATGATATAGCAGATACTTGGACATATATAGAGAGAACTTTCTTGCTCGACATGATAATATGCTATCTGGTTGCTCTTTATCTTAACATGTACACTTGTATTATTATACTGTCTTTCTGATACATGTTGATAAAACCCTTAGGATGTTGGCTTGACTACCCAGACTATAATGCAGATCATACTAGTAGGGCTTTTGTAGGCTACAAGCACATCCTTTAACAGTTCCTAGTTGAGGGAATATCGAGACAGGGAATCGATATCCAGAGTAGACTAGTGTGTACATTTCTTGACCCTGTATGGGGCGATGGTTGATCCCACAACCATTGGTGTTTGACATCAAAGATTGTACACAGGTGCTCATTAGAGTATGGGTACACCGAACAGGACTCGCCAAGAACTCCTTGATGGTACCATACCTAACATAAGATAGCAGTTCTCTGGTGACACTTGTACATGTTAGTCTGTAGACCCGAGATCGTCATATAGTCTTATGTGGTTCCCACTATGCTTTGATTTCCTCCCTACCATGGCTCAAAGGAGTCGTGCAAACAGGTGGATTTTGGGTACAGTCCCGAGTCATATGAAGGCAATGAGCGATGGGAGGGGTTTCGTCTCTCCCGGTATAGAGAGTTGATGTTGCGCTATGCTCGATTGACTATAACAGCAAGTCCCTGTCCAGGGCAGATGAGATTTACTGATAAGTGTTATCAGTAGTTTATCGAATGGTTATAGGCCACACATCGGCATGACTTATCAAGTTACTAGGGTCTGATGATTCCATCCCTAGACTTAATATGCGACATATCAGACGAAGAGACCGGACTGGACAGTAAGTGTTGCTTATAGGCTTTACAAGAGTTTGGACACACTTGTTTGTTGATCTTCTATTCACTCAATACCTGGATAGCCGTTACATCCAGCTAGTACCGCTGACGGTTTGTAAGTGATTGATGTGATCATTACCTACTGCTGGCGTATTGACGAGTCTTTAGAATCCCACACAGAGGTTTCCTAGCTCAAGCGAAATGAAATAGGGCACATATGTTGATATGTGCGGGAGTTTGATTAATTACGAGTATGTGATACCGTATTCTAATCTCGCGATATTTGATATCGGTTAGGTTATATGTGATATAACCGGATTGTTGAATCAAGTGTTGATTCAATGATTTGTTATATGTATATATATTTGATATTGGCCGGTTATATATGATATTAACGGATTATTGAATCAAGTGTTGATTTGATATTAAATACTGAATATTGTCGGTTATATGTGATATAACCGGGTTATTGAATCAAGTGTTGATTTGATAATTTGATATACATATGAATGATATTAGTCGGTTATATATGATATAACTGGATTATTGAATCAACCGTTGATTTAATAATTTAATATATATTTATATTTGATATATTTATATATTAACTAATATTGTGCTCACTAATGATCTTTCTTCTCTTTTTATATATAATGATATATGTATGTATGTATGTATGTATATATATGTATATATATATTTGTTTATATATAAAATACAATTGTGTCATGGTGGATGATACATAGAACATAGGTGTACGAGACTCACACCAAGACTAAAGATAATTAGGGTGTTTATTTATTAAGAGTAAATAAAAAATGAGGTGGAAATGAGCATGGCTTAGATGCTTGTGGAAACATGTAGAAGCCATGACTCATCTCACCAATTTTGTCTTACTCTAGACATTTTTCTCACCCAACCATTATCTTTAGCCCATGGTTAACTCTTTCATGATCACACTTGTTTTATTTTCTCACCATAGTTCATCTTCTTCCTCTCAAGAGCTCTCTAGGTTTTTTTGAGTTGAGAAAAATAAAAGAGAGACATTTCTAAAGTGAGAAAAATTCCTACTTCATCAACCTACTCTCATCTAGCCCATAAGATTAGGTTGTTTGCTTCACTAATTATTGATTAGTGAAGAGTGGGTTTGAGTTAGAGAAACTTCAAGGTGGATCATCTTCGGCATCGAAGATCCATTAGCAAAGCTCGTTCCTTTCACCAAGTGGAGCCTAAGGAGAGTTCTAGGGAATACTACTTGGAGCTTTAGAAGTGAAGAACCAGTCTACAAAGGTTGTATTCTATATTCATTTAGTGTAAAACTTGTTTATTCATTTAGTGTAAAACTTGTTTATTCATTTATTGTAAAACTTGTTTACATGCCTAGAAAACCCTAATTCTCTAGTTAGATTCTATGTTAGTGTAGCTTAGCACTCTAGATTTTTTAAAATTGCATACTTGATGCTTGTCTAAACCTATTGGTAGTGCTAAGACACACTTTCATTGGTAATGGCTGAAGTAGATCTGCAGTTCTGTGATGTTCAGCCTTTACTTGCCGACACACCAAACACTTCGCTCCGCTTCTAGCTACTTCGTACTTAATTCCATGACACCAGTAGTTTTGTCGTAGATCCTTATACATCTTTGTACCACCGGGGTGTACTGAGTATGGAGAGCTGTGAGCTTTTTTCATCAACTCTTCTCGAACAGAACCTTGTGGTGCATATAATCGACTTCCATATCATAAGGATCCATCTTCGTGGATGATGAAGTCAGTTCGATGTCTACTTTCTACTTATTCTCGGATCTTTTGTAGCTTGGCATTATTTGCTTGATCTTCCTTGATCTGATTGACAAGAGTAGACTGGATTTGTAAGTTCATCACATACAAAGCGTTACCTGGCATAACTACTTCGATTTCCATCCCGTGCAATTCTTGTTGTAACTTCCACTGAGCGGGGAGATCCATTGCTAATGGTTGGCGGCTAAGTGCATCATGAACTATATTCACCTTCCCATGATGATACTGTATGTTGATATCGAAGTCCACCATGAGTTTTAGCCATCTTCTCTGCCGCATGTTTAATTCCTTCTGAGTAAATACATACTTCATACTCTTATGTTCAGTGTATATATCCACTTGTTCTCTTAAGAGATAATAGCGCAAAATCTTAAGTGCAAAGATAACGGCTGCCAACTCCAGATCATGTGTCAGGTAGTTGCGCTCATGAACTTTTAGTTGTCTTGATGCAAAAGTCATAACTTTTCCATACTGGTGTAGAACACATCCTAATCCCTTACCAGACACATCACAATGTATGACGAAACCTCCAGATTGATTCGGTATCATAAGGATAGGAGATGAAGTTAATCTTGATTTGAGTTCTACAAAAACTTTTTCACATGTTTCTGACCATATGAATACTTCATCTTTACGTGTCAGCTTGGTCAGGAGTGCTACAATCTTCGAAAAGCCTTCAATGAATCGTCAGTAGTATCCTGCTAATCCTAAGAAACTTTGTATATCTTTCACTGTCTTTGGTGTCGGCCATTCGCTGACAGCTGACACCTTAGCTGTATCTTCTAAGATTCCTTTGCCTGAAATGATATGTCTGAGAAATACGACTTGATCTAGCCAAAATTCACACTTGCTGTACTTGTCATAGATTTGATGTTATCGCAATGTCTCCAGGACAATCCGTAAATTCTCGGCGTGCTCTTTCCGATTCATTGAATACACCAGGATGTCGTCGATGAATATAACAATAAACATGTCTAAGTACTCTTGGAAAACTTGGTCCATCGGATTCATAAAAATAGCAGGTGCATTGGTCACTCCAAATGGCATCACGAGATACTCATAATGACCATAGTGTGTCGTGATCGCCGTCTTCGGAATATCAGACTCTTTGACCTTCAGCTGATGATAACCCGAATTAGATCTAGTTTCGAAAATACACAAGACCCACTTAGCTGACCGAAAAGATCATCGATGCGCGGTAGTGGATACTTGTTCTTTATTGTCACTTCGTTCAGAGCTCGATAATCTACACACATCCTGTATGAACCTTCTTTCTTCTTCACAAGAAAAACTGGAGATCCCCAACTTGAAGTACTGGGACGAATCCAACCTTTCTTCAGGTGTTTGTCCAACTGAGTACGGTTCTCCTTTAATCCTTCTAGACTTAACTGATACGGAGTTTTGATTACCGGTTGTGCACCGGGTAGTAAATCAATGCTGAATTCAAGAACTCGATTGGGAGGCAAACCTGTTATTTCTTCAGGGAACACATCTTCGAACTCTCAAACTACCTCTGTCTTTTCTTCTTCCGTCGGTAGAGTAAACACTTATGCATTCTTTGGTTTGGCATGGAAGATTCATGGCTCCAACGTTCTATCTCCACTCTGAAAGTAGAAGACTGGGTCATCTGGTATCTTAAATACTACTCTCCTTTGATTGCAGTTAATCGTAGCATAGAAAACTCCTAGCCAGTCCATTCCCAATACAACCTCGAAATTTGGGATGTCCAGTACTTTGAAATTCACGTAGAATTCTCGTCCGCAAACTACAAATGGACACTGATCAAATCCCACGGTTGGATTCAAGACTCCATTCCTAGGAACTGACATTCCAGATTGAAATGAGTGGCGTCACGGGAATCACATGCGTTCTCACGAATCGTTGTGACATGAAGCAGTGTAACGCTCTAGTGTCGAACAGTGCGAGTGCAGGAAGGGGTGGCTACTAATATAGTACCTAAGTTATGTGAGGTTGGTTTTAGATACAGGAAAAATTATAGAGATATACAAGGATTTGAAAAGGTGAAAGGATTGGGAATTACTAGTGATAACTTGGCCAGTGGCTTTGGCTTCTTCAACTGTCATTGTGAAAGCCTGACATCTGTGTACATTCCTCCTTGCTGGAGGCGCATTCCTTTATCCCTAAGGCACGTTTCTCTGCCCTTGAGGCATGTTCATCTGTGCCTGCTGGAACTGACGAGGAGGCTATGCAGGAGGTCCACATGGAGGTAGTGCAAGTAGAGCTAGACGAAGTGTAGGAGCCTGAAGAGCTGGCCGCTGCGGGACTGTGATTACTGGTCGGGGTGATAGAGCTGGGTTAAGTCGATATGGACATGCACCTATGGTGTGAGTGTATGTGCCACAAAACAAACACAGGCCATTCGCACGCCTGCAGCCATTCGCCAAGTGTCCATTCCTCTTGCTGTATAAACAAAAGTCTGGAATGGGACGGTTAAATGATCCTCCCGGTCTCCTGGGTACGAAAGTTGGCCTGCAAGAGGCTCCTCCGGCCATCTAGGAGGTAGGGCGTTTCATACTGGCAGTCTGTGGTCTGCCCTTCTTCACAACTGCCTCAAAGTGTCGGGCAGCCTTGAAAGCGAGATCATGGGTTGGGAAATCCCCTGTAGCGAGTGCAGCTTGGATTTTCGGGTCCAACCCTTACTGAAATCGTTATGCCCGGATATCAGCAGTAGGAATCAGGTGTGTTGCGAACCTGTTATGGTCTTGTGTTAGCAGTGTAATAAGTGATATCAGGAATTTGAATTTGAGACAATATCTTACCTGCTAAGCATAGTAAACTCAGCATCATATTCATCCACGGACTTTCTCCACATCGAGCCTTGTTGTAATTGGATGAACTGTTGTTCCATGTCGAAATAGTCAGTCTCGGGGAAGTACTTCGCGTCGAACATATCGTGAAACGTCTTCCATTGGGCGAGATGGCTTTTTTCAGCCTTCCACTGGACTCTAGCGTTGTCTGTTAGTTGCAGGTTTATAACTCTCATCTAGGCAATCTCTGGCACTTGTGCTGCTGCCAGATCATCTTCGATAGACTAAGCCTATTCTTCTGCCTTTATTGGACTTTCTTTTCCTGGGAAGTGTTTCGGGTGCAGTGCCCGTAATTGCTTGACTACGTGTGCCTCGGTGTCACGTCCCGCTTCCTGGTGTACAGAAGAGGACGCGACGGGCCCGCTACGTATTTACTCATAAGTAAACACGCTAAGCGTATCTAAGCAATATAAAATAAAGTACACACAAGAGACAAGATGTAAATGAACAGCAATTTTATTTATTAACATTCTTTTTACAATACAACTGAAATGAAAATACATGTACTGAAAGCAACGCCTAAACAACGGCATAATAGAAATGAAAATGAAATGTGCAAGTAACTAGAGCTCCGGGTCAAAAGATGATCCAAGTCCTCGCTGGTGGGCTCTGTCTCCAGAAGATCCGATCCACCTGACAACATTCCCAAGAAAGAAGAAAAGGAATGTCGTCAGCGAACAATCGCTCGGTAAATCCCAAAAGTAAGAAGAGACAGAATAGACAGAAGGAGAATGTAACTTTTAAAGTTGTATTATATTGTTAACGCTGTTCTTTGTAGCTTGGTACAGAAAGTGCCAGTGTATACGAGAGGAGTCCCACTATTCCGGAGACTAAGATATACAGAGCACAAGGAAACGTTCAGCCATGGTACAACAGCAATGGAGATTCAGGTTAAGTGTATTATGGTTACAGTCCCGTGCCACTTTTAACACCTTCCATACCAATCTACCCCTTATAAACCCCGCGATGTCTTGATTGTATTGATTGGATTGTATTGTATTGTCTTATATTGTAAATTGTATATGGATGACTTGCCGACACCATGATATCAGTAATGGAACGGATATAATGGATGGACATGTAAATGGAGTATATTCATGGTTTGGTTCAGTCAAGTTGTATAGATTGAATAGATTGAGTATATGGATTCATATTGACTTATGGTTTTATACTTGAATCACATTCAAGTCAGATTGATTATATTTAGACTCAGTCTGAGTCAGACAATTAGAAAAGAAATTGAATTCCTGAATTAGGTTTTGATGTTATCGGTAACCGTTGCACATAGACGGCAAGATTTGTGTCTTTTTCCAAGACAATTACCGTATTGATAACACCGTTTGTTAGGTTGTCTACCTTAGATAGGCAAGCACCCATATCTCCGGCTCCCTGGGGCTTAAGAGACTAGTCCCGCTTAAACCTATGTTTACTAGGGTCCTTATTGTAATTTAGTAGAACTTGAGGGGTTTTATGTAAAAATAGTTTTGGCATAATTTCAAAATATACCTTGATTTGGAGAAAAAACTATCTATTACCGCAATCAAGAACGGCGTCGCTTTGCAGCTAGCCGGTGAGTACGGGTCGGTCCACAGGGATGTTGTGAATTTCATAATCGCTCTTACGAGTTAATTCCAAACGGTGTGAATGGATTAATTAAATCTAAAAACTAAATTAATCTATAGCAATTGAATTAGCGATCTAACTATCTAACTAGGGTAAGGAATTAAATTTAATCTAGGGCAGAGAATGAAAAATTACCTAGGGCAAGAATTGAAATTACCTACTTACTTTACAGATGGCTCTCTCCAAACATTAACACAAAACTTGTCAGATCTGAATTTCTGAAATGAAAAGAGGCATCGATGCTCTCCAAAAGAAATCTAAATTTTATTGATAAAAAAAGGCATAGGAAGGCATAGCTAATACAATGATTTAGAGTTCCTATTTATAGAGGATAGGAAACCCTAGGTTACAATTGATTCGCACGTCTGCATTTACAAGAATACCCCTAGGTTGACCAGTCAAACCCACCACCAAATTATGGTAAAATTTCCAACTCATAAATGTGCAAGCCCGCCGCGGAACCGCGGCCCAAAGCCCTGTTTGGCCGCGGAACCGCGGCCAAAAGGAAGAGTTGGGCTTGGTGGTTTCTTGTGTAGCTTCTGGTAATTTTGGGCTTTCTATTTATATGGTTCTTTTCTTCATTTGGCTTCTAGATATTCTCCAGATCTTCAAGTGAATACTTGTAGTGGACTTTAACCGTTCGCTTTGTAATCTTGGACCTTGCGTTGCCTTGTACTGTTCTTTTGTGTAGGCTTGATTAAGATCCTTCTATTTGTTGATCAAAGTCCCTCTTTTGCATTATCTTCTATCTTTTTCACTGTTTTAGATCCAAGAACCTGCAACCTGTAATATGTAGCAGACATGCGTCAAAAGCACATGTTTATTTATAAAATGAATAAGAATGGGGAATATAATAATACAATATTATGGTGTGAACAAATACCCCCAAACTTATCTTTTGCTCGTCCTCGAGCAAACTTATTTTTATTCTCTACAAAAACCTAACCGCACTTTCGCAGGGAATCGCGATTGCACTGAGCTCGTGCAACAAGCCGTTAAACCTCTAGGTGTCCCTAGTAGGAGGAGTGTTGTCTCCTGAGGGTTTTCAGCGGATACTACCCACAAAATCCTATCAATTTGGCCCATTGACTTTAATTCTCCAATTAGGTTTTCTAACAAGGAATTCTATTATCGCTGACTCGTAAATTATCCACCCATATTCTTCACGCTTCCTTATCATTTAACTTAAGATTATATATGTTCTGTAGACTTACTTAGCTTTCGGCATCTCTTAAGTTTTCCTTCTAGGGTTCCATCTCCACTTAGAAATTTTTATCAACTCTACTAAAGATACAAGTTCTATTCTTCATTCCTTTCTTTTATCTAAACTCTAATCACATATCCCCACGTATGTGTATAAATCACCCCTACACTAGGAAATTCAAATCAAGCAATCATACACTTGTCCGTTGTCCAAAGTACTTATTGGTTGGTGAATTTTTTAATTGAATTTTTGCTTACACATCCTTCATGCGACCGTTAATACTTCTTGAGGTACCAACGACCGATTACAAGATGCGTTTGCACTTTAAAGCGTACTTCCTAGTCTTGTAACACCCAAGGCTTTTTAGCAGTGACTCCCAAACCAGTTGGTCTAAGGCATTAGGTGATGAAGCACCCTCTCTAAATATTTTTCTATTTTTGCAGCCTTAAGTAATCACAAAAACCAGTGTTCATTTTTTTTTCTTTATTCACACTTGTATTTTTTTTCCATCATACTAAGGACTTTAGACAAGAGCATTTCAAGGTCTCTTCTACTATTCCAAGTTTCAGGGTGCATGATTGTGCAAATTGTAGGGTATACATTTTCAGAATATAGACTTAAGCTAGGAACTATTTTTCAAACTTATACTCTAATAAAAATATCAATACTCTTCCTTCCTTTTGACTTAGCCCAGAAAGTGAACTCAAAATTTGCCTATTTCTAAATAAACTACAAAGGCATATACTTTCTACCGTTAAACTTTAAGGAAGGTTATTTTTAGGCTTTTTAATTTACTAAGTCTAAGATCTAGTTGTTCCTAGCCAGTTAACCTATTTTTCAAACTCAAGTCAAATAAGCCAAAATTGAATACATTAATTTTTATAATTTTTGAAATTTTTCAATTTTTATGGGTTTTAAAAATAAGTATACAAATGCAAAAAATATGTACAAATGAATGAGAAGGAAGAAGACTTACCGAGCATACCCCCAAACTTAAACTTGACAGTGTCCTCACTGTCATGCTACACCAAGAGGGTCAAAATGCTGGCACTCCCCTGTTTATTTATTTATAAAAAAAAAATTATTTTTTTGAATTTTTTTTTATTGTTAATAGAAAAAGAATATATATATATATATATATATATATATATATATATACACACATATATACAACAAGGTCCTCCCCAAACTAAACAAGGCCTTACATAAGCCAAAGGTTAGCACCAATCATTCAAAAATCTCATCATGGTAATGGTAGAGTTGGTGAATGAATGGAGTGGAAATAAGAGAAATGAGAAGCACACGAGACCGTGTGGAGGTAGAAACGAGATACGGTCTCGGTGGGGGAGAAGTGGGGCGGAAAAGAGAAAGAAGTGGAGTTCGATCTTGAGGGTGTAAATCGAGTAATAAATTAGCGTAATTTATGATGACCGATGTGTTAAAAACGATTGTGCTAACCTATCAACCCGTCGAGAAATGGGGTCAAATCCCTCAAGATTCGCAAGAAAGCATGGGTACGTCGAACTTGGTATTGGAGATGAAAGCGTAACGGTCTCTTGCACGGTCGGAAAGATAGGAAGGATGAAAGGAAGTGAATTAGGGATAAGCTCATTCTCACCGTAGTAAACTGTCTCGAATTTGAAAGATTCCATCAATGGTTCGAAACGACTATAAGCAACCGAGTCTGAAGGTTCAACTAACTCATCTGGAAATTCAAAGGACTCAAACTCGGGCGGTGAGTCTTCAACATCGTCCGAAAAAGTGAAATACCCGTAAGTGTTATTGGCTGTGAGAACTGTGTCAGATTCAAAGGAAATTTTTTCAAGCTCACAGTCTTCAAGCGTGATGTTTTGCGCGGTTGGAACGATGGAAAGGAGGGAGGGTGATATAACAGTTAAAGGTTCAGGAGGATGAATTGAAAAATCCGACACATCAAACAAAAATGGTTCAACCTCAATACTCTCCTCAATACTATCCTCATAATTTTCCTCAATATTTGTCTCATCCATGCCATTATCATCATAATCAAGACGCATATGAAGTTCGGGAGAAACAATTAATGACCCGGGATGATGAGTTGGACATAAAATTTCAATCAAATCAACGGGTTCATCATCCGAAATATTCCCGGCGTCTATATACTCAATCAAGTGAAAATCAATTTTTTCTGACACCTCCTCAAAAGCATGGATATTTATCAATTTAGGTTCTAGATTGGAGGTGTAATGATCGAAAGGATTAAGTGTGGTTTCACTCGAAAGGGGTTCTTCACAATCTAGCAAATCAAGCACTACAAAATCACACAACTCGTTTTTATTTTCAGCTGGTGAACTATTTAGGACAATCGATGGAAAACCGGAGTTGTGGGTTTCAATTGGGTAAGGGTAGGTTTGATTTGGAAATGTGTAGAACTCACTCGCTCCTCTCAAATTCTCACTCTGTCCAATCGCCTCCTCATACATTGAAAAATTTAAAGCTAGTGGGAAACTAGCTACCGGTTCACTCGGTTGCATAAGTGCGGCAATGGACGCATCCACATTCCTAACCATTTTGTTTGTTGCTGAAATGTAATCTGCCAACGACTGTTCCAAACTAGACATGGGTGGTGAACGGGTTTCGATAAAAGATTCGAAATTGTTTGGATACGTGAAACTCCCAAATGACTGTGTAGAATCAATGTCTAGTGAAGGTGGGAAAGTCGGGTAGGACTGGTAGGAAGTGGATGGTTGGACAGGAGTAGGATCAACAGTTGGATAAAAAGGTGAATGGACTTGTGGATCCCTAGAACTAGATGTGTGGAGAGGAGTGAAAGATCGGCTACGAGATTGAGCAATATGCTCAGCAATGGACATCGGTTTAGGAGTTACAACAGGACTCGAAAAAGTGGTATTAATGTACGAAGGTGGTGAAGGTTGACATGGTTGACACAAAGTGGGTTGCAATGTCGAACTGTTTCTCCTAGATGATTCTATTTGATCTTTTAAAGAAATTTTGGGCATGGAGGGATCGTCCTTAAATCGACCGAAACAATTGACGTACGAGGCAAAGTTAGGTTCGGGATACCAAAGTTCGGCAAGTGATTTATGATGTGGGGTACCCATGATAGAAGAAAGGGGAAAGAAAGAACGTTGGGTGGTGCAAGGATTTATTTGCGGCAAAAATTTGCAAGTTGTTAAAAAAATATTTCCTTTTTCCCTTTTTTTTATTTGTTTGGAACTTTTTGCAAAAAAGATTTTCGATAAAGGGCTAAGACACACTTTCAATCAACCAAAAATGCACAATCAGGCCTAGATCTAGGGTCTCCTAGGTCAACTAGACAGCTCCTAACTGTTCCAAAGGGCTAGAAATAGAACCTCAAACCGCCTCTTCACCGTCAATTGCGGCCAGGTAAGTGCCAGGTAGGTGGGAGGCTCCCCGCTACAAGTAGCGGTCCTAATTAAGTAACCACTTGCCTTAGACACACTTGCCTAGACACCGCAAATTCAGGTTAGGATAAACGGTCGATGCCTATAACTAGTCCTCTGTCCTATTGAGCTCGAAGTCCTTAGGGCTGAGTCTAGTATTTTTTAATTAAAGATTAGTCAATGCAAATGCCTTATGTGATTTCTGGGGTCCTGGGAAGGGTGATGAAGTCCCCACCCAATCTGAATTGGTCAAAAGCCCCTTAAAATCCGATTAAAGATATGCAAAACAGTAAATCACTTGCAATCAAATCTTTTTTGTGAATTTCAAAGTTTGCAAGTTTTCTAATTAAAATTTTCCTTTTTCCGCTTGCTCTTTATTTGGAAATTTTGCAAAAAGATTTTCGATAAAATATATGCAAAACAAAAAATATTATTTGCAATCAATTTCTATTTTAAGCGAGGCGCAAAAATCCTGCACAAGATTGTTATTTGGAAGGGGAAGATTTTTAAGCGCAAAGAATCCTGCAGGAGATTTTTCAGAGGAGATATCAGAGATTTGCAGAGGAGGAGATCAGAAGATTAACAGTTTTTTATTTACCGTGCTTCTGCCTTTTTTGGGGAACCGATCTGTCGCCTACACCGCGGAACCGCCGCGAATTGCCGCCTCCGACCGCGGATCCGCCGCGGGTTGGTGGCTTCGGCAGTGTCACGAGCCGAAAGAGCACGTGACTGGCCCTTGAACCATATGAAGTCTATAGGACCCCATCTGATCCAAGTAAGCCAAAAGCCCAGCAATCTAAAACCATTTAAAGAGTAAATAAGGAAAACTGGTTTGGAAAAGTAAAGAAATCATGTTTCGAAAATCAAAGTTTTTAAATAACTAAGCCGAATGTGTATTTTTAAAATGTGTAACCTTTCCTGAAAATTTCGGCAGAGTTTCCTTTGTAAAAACTGGCCCCGAACGGGGTACAACAAGAATAATATAAGAAATGATAAAAGGCATCCCCAAGCGGGAGCTAGCTCTTCGTCAATCGATGGTCACAACCACGCAAGCAATAATAATATACAACGCCAAAGGGCGAGGATCAAAACCCAAAAAGAAACTCAAACAGCCAGAAAACCGTAATACTACAAGCGCGACTCTAAGGTCGAAATAATACAACACTGTTTTCTAAGTCTGAAACAATATACAAGTTTTTGGTTGATGGAATTACTAGATATAATGAATAATACAGGAGCAATGGCGGTTCTGATACAAAAGAACCCACCTACCAACGCAAGTCACCCATATGGAAGCAGTGTGCCAGAAATGCCGCTATGGAAACTGTACGGCAAAACCTGCAAGGACTGTGGCACAACGGGGGTGAGTTGCCAACTCGTGAATAGAAAAATATCTACAAGCAGAGATCGAATGCATGACCCATCCTAGGTCAATACGATCAGATAAATAAACCTCAATATGAATAAGTTTGAAACATGCTAAACTGGCAATGTAATCTTTATACATGAGTGTAGTGCCAAGTACTCGTGCCAGTGCCTCAGGTAATAGCATATCATAAATGTGAGGTAGAAACAATGAAATCAATCTGCATGTACGTGGATCCCGTCCACTCGTCACCCAATGACAATAACCATCATGCATGTAAATATCATCCGCATATGCATGGAAATATGAGGATATAAACCACCTGTGTCCCTCGCGACACGTCAAAATCATGGAACCGGAGTGCCCAGCATCGGCACTCGAAAACATCATGAAAACTGTGCCCAGCATCGGCACGTAAATCCTCATATATCGGGCTCCGTCGGTCCGGATCGGCCCACAGGCTCTGTCTGCGGTATCGGCCCTCGGTCCCGGCAGTACGCCTATATCCATCTATCGACTCTGGTCGGTATCTTCCGGATAACCGCCAGGTCCAACAAAATCACCGGTAGGTACTCGCCACCCTGCCAGGCTCATCGTCTACTCCACGAAAAACATTTCTTGCCCCGGGGAACCATACCGGGTCCACCATATACCCGCAATCGGCCTCATCCGCCTCCTCGAATCGGGTTTCACATGTCGCTCTCAGCACCGAAAAAACACATGGTGGACGCACTGAAATATCATATCAAGGGTAACCGGGTTTTCAAAACAATTACATATCCTCTTTGAAACACCCACGGTTCCCAAAACCAGAAATATCATGGAAACAACATATCTCAATGCGTATAATCAGAAAGCAGCATGTATGCGACATATAGCAGAAAGGTAAGCATATCAATATGTCATGCAAGTGTCATATCCTGAATGCAACGGTACTACAGTGTAGTAACATGGCAATTATCGATGATGAAGTGTGTGAGCCGGCAACAGTGTACGTGGAACATACGCATCATCGATAATGGTGCTAGTGTCCTAGCAGCATGACTGAAATATATCAACAATACAAGCGATGCAATGCAAACAGCATGAATGTGCGGAATCGAGTAGTCAACGCAACAGTAGGGTACCTGCCCCAATAGATATATCATGCAACCTTGCCTTTTGAAATAAGACGAATCAGGGCTTTTGGTAAAATAAGGGCTACGGTGTTTTAAGAAAAGATGCGCCTTTTGAAAATATCCGTATAAACCCTTTTGCCTATCTTTAAAATATCCCTGATTCGTTAGTATTGAAATAGGTATGACTCGGGTCTAGTCTAACGCCTACTATGCGAACTACGAACCCACAATCAAGTCGATAGAGAGGGGTATGGAAACCACCTAAATCTGAGTCGATATCACACTATCTCATCACATGACAGGTATCACTACCATCATATCACATCTCCAATACGAACTCTGTCATGTCGCCAAATCTCACGGCCTCAATCGAATCTCATTGACTCATCTCAATCCCACGTATCATCCTCAAAACTCGTATATGAACACATAGTCCCATACCCATGTGTAGATATACACACCATCATATGCGCACAGATATATGAAAGAATGTATGCAAGTATGTATGTATGTGTGAGTGTGGGTGCAACCACTGCTCTAGGGTTTCGCACTATACTCAACCAATACATCCTTATCACCAATAATCCATTATTACCATCAATAACCCTAAACAACACATACTAAATATATGTGTGTATACGTATTCGTATACATCACCACGGACTGCGGGGGTGCTATACGCCATCCACCCGACTTCTCCCCGTAGATATAAATCTACTCACCTTGCTTCTCATGTGTCGGTGCCGATGTCGCCATCTTCATCTTCTTTGCCTCAACATCTCGTAGGGTACCTACAAGTATATCACAACGCTAAAGCACATAAAAATCACATCGGAAACCAAAATAGCACACGCTACCCGCATAGGTAAAAACCTATCGACTCGCATGTAAACACGTTCAATATCCACTTGTCGTTGACGTCCAAACGCCACCCGACAGGAATGAATCACCAAATACCAAAATCCATGCTAAATCAAGTCGTAAACCATGCACCAACATAGGAAAATCAACCCATATTTTACCCTAGATGGAATCAGTCAAAACTAGACATACCCAGGGTCAAGACTAGAGGAAATAGGGCCATGCACAAAAATCGAGACAGATCCCCCCTGCTCTGGCCGCAAATTGCGGCCAGAATAGAAAAATTGGCGGCCTCACTGTTGAGTTGGGGACTAGGGTTTGGTGTGGTGGTTCTATGGTGCCTCCGCATCTCACTGTCAACTCAGTTTCATTTTTGGGATCTCGGGGTGATAGCAGATTCCACAAAACACTTCCAGATTTACAGTTTTCCCCGATATCGATTTCGTAATTCCGTATTCTGGTTTCAAGTTCAGGTTTGGGTTCAAATTAGCATCACATAAGTGGATTCTAAGGTCACCACAATCCTCAATTTCATCTTTGATTTCAGTTTTACCCTAAACCCTAACTTGAATTCTCCAAAGTCCACAAAACGACACAATATCGATATGAAACTAGAATAGATGCACAAGTAATGAGATACTACTCTAATAGGTGCAGAAATTACCTCCTTTGGCAACTCAAGAAAATTCTTGAGTTGCTCAAAGTCCTCCAAATCCAATCTTGTTAGGTTCAAAGTGAAGCTAGTGAGCTTGGGAGCAAGTTTTGTGAAGTGGGAATGGGGTTTTGGCTTTGTTTTCATGGTGGATCTAGGGTTTTTGTGAAGAGGGAGAGAGAGGGGGAAAGAGCAGCAGCAGCTCAACTCTTTGGGGATGGGGAGAGAGAAATGAGAAGGGAAATGATGGGGGAAAGGGTCAAAAGTCAAAGCAACCTACTCTCTCTCATCATCACTTACTTTTTCCTTTTCTTTTCTTTTTCCTTCTCACTCCAATAGTGAACACAAAAGAACCATGGCAAAAGAAATGTAACACAAGTTTAACAAGTGTGGAAAATGATATGTGCACATTTTTGCACAAAAATGCTAAAAATCCAATTAGCGATTTTTAATCGCGATTAGCACTAAATTAGCATATAACTAATCTTAAAAACTTTAAAATGGCATAATTCCATAAAATACCTTATTTTAGAATTTTCCATAATTTTTCCCCATTTATTTGTATTTAATTATACCAGAATATTAAAATATTCATTAAAATAATATTAAATTATAAAATTTCCCAAAAATCATATTTTATTATTTTGAAAACGTTACAGGCAGGTTTTTTTTCTTCACTAGATCAGCGCAGTTGACTTGCTGAATCGGTCCTCCAAATTTCTTCTGTTTTCTGTTGTGATATTCCTCTGTTTGTTCAGATTTGATATTTGCTGTTTTGATCTCTTGAGATTTCCAGATCCGAACTTGATTATACATCCTGCAAAATTCAAACAAAGATATCCTTCACAAAATAACAAAATGATAAATTTTTATATTTTTTTGATTTTTCAGATTTTTATGATTTTTTTAAATTTTGATTAACCCGAAATTGCAAAAAGGAGATAACACGCCATCCCCGGCAACGGCGCCATTTGATTTAGAGAATAAACTATTTATTACCGCAATCAAGAACGGCGTCGCTTTGCAGCTAGCCGGTGAGTACGGGTCGGTCCACAGGGATGTTGTGAATTTCATAATCGCTCTTACGAGTTAATTCCAAACGGTGTGAATGGATTAATTAAATCTAAAAACTAAATTAATCTAGGGCAATTGAATTAAAGATCTAACTATCTAACTAGGGCAAGGAATTAAATTTAATCTAGGGCAGAGAATGAAAAATTACCTAGGGCAAGAATTGAAATTACCTACTAACTTTACAGATGGCTCTCTCCAAACATCAACACAAGACTTGTCAGATCTGAATTTCTGAAATGAAAAGAGGCATCGATGCTATCCAAAAGAAATCTAAATTTTATTGATAAAAAGAGGCATAGGGAGGCATAGCTAATACAATGATTTAGAGTTCCTATTTATAGAGGATAGGAAACCCTAGCTTACAATTGATTCGCACGTCTGCATTTACAAGAATACCCCTAGGTTGACCAGTCAAACCCACCACCAAATTATGGTAAAATTTCCAACTCATAAATGCGCAAGCCCGCCGCGGAACCGCGGCCCAAGGCCCTGTTTGGCCGCGGAACCGCGGCCAAAAGGAAGAGTTGGGCTTGGTGGTTTCTTGTGTAGCTTCTGGTAATTTTGGGCTTTCTATTTATATGGTTCTTTTCTTCATTTGGCTTCTAGATATTCTCCAGATCTTCAAGTGAATACTTGTAGTGGACTTTAACCGTTCGCTTTGTAATCTTGGACCTTGCGTTGCCTTGTTCTGTTCTTTTGTGTAGGCTTGATTAAGATCCTTCTATTTGTTGGTAAAAGTCCCTCTTTTGCATTATCTTCTATCTTTTTCACTGTTTTAGATCCAAGAACCTGTAACCTGTAATATATAGCAGACATGCGTCAAAAGCACCTGTTTATTTATAAAACGAATAAGAATGGAGAATATAATAATACAATATTATGGTGTGAACACACCTCAAGCATTTAATTATCGTCTTTAGGGTTTTTCATAGATGTATATTTTACAATTGTGTAATTTCTAGTAAATAGAACCTAGTTTCATAGTGTATGGTATTTTCTTGAAATATTGTACTTATGTTGTATTTGGATGGTATTTTCATATAATAGTGATTCCTTTGATTTAAAAGCCTTGGAATATTTATATAATTAAAATAGATATTTATATTTAATGAAAATAATTTATTTATTTTCTTTTAGAAATCTTATTTTCTAAATAAAAATGCATAAAAATTCCATCGAGATCGAATGCTCCTTGCGGAGGTCTGCATCTCGCTCTACTAAGTCCGAGGATGTGCGATAATCCACACCATTCTGAACGGGGTCCCCAAAATGGGTTGTAGAGGCGCAATTGCATGGAATTTGTTAATACATCTTTTTTAAAGAAAACGGTTTTGTAAGTTTAGAGTATTTATTTGTAAAGTCGTATTTTCGCGTATTCTATTATCCTAAAATTTCATCGTGCTATGATATAGATGTGTGTTGTGATGAGATAGGTCATTACCTCGTGAACTATCTATAAGTATAGCAAGGAATAAAGGTTATAATGTCGAAATGGATAGTTTGTGGTATTTTTGAGTAAAAATGCGATAAATGTCACAAAAATGATTATTTTGATGTGAAACTTGTTTTATTGAGTTTATTAATGTTTATTAATCAACATATGTGAATATGGTTTTATCTTGTTAAAGAAAAGTGTAGTTTTAAAAAGAAAACCGAATCGGAAGTCGAACTAACTCCGCTTCCATCAGATTTTAGAAATGGAACTTTTTAAAGAAAAAAATGACATGGGAGATGGGACTTACTGGCTTGTTGGACTAGAGGAGAGAGAGGGGGTCCTAAAGAAGGCTCTGGGGCGTCGATCCATCGCCGGAATCTCCTCGGAAGTTCGTCGGAGCTTCTCCCTTCACTAACTCCACTTGTTCACTAAAAGACTTGGGAATTTGGTATAGTTTTTGCAAGAGAATTCTGAGTGAGAGGGGTGTAAGGTGGAGTAGGTATTTATAGGACAATTTAGGGTTTAGGGGGTGATGAATAATGCATTAAAATTTTGCATTAAAATGGAATTTGAAGGGTTTTATTATTCTCTGTAAATGTGCAGAGTAAATAAGCAATACTGGAGTTAAGAGAGGAGTCCAAGGGCCTAGGGTTTGCAAAAAAAATGCATTTGGCCTCAACCAGACCGGCGGCGCCGGCCTAATATTAAATCTCGTCGGTCCAATTCTTGGGTTGGGGGCTCGGATTCTCGCTACGTGTCCAGGTCGGTCTGAATACTAATTTGTACCTATTTGTTTAAAGTGTGATTCTTCATTTTACGTGCAGTGCACGTGCAAACTCTTGAGCTTCTAAAAGGTTAAAATAAAATTAAATAAAAAGATAATGTTGCTGATGGAATTCGAACACAGAGGTTACGTCACAGCAGTGCAAGGCTTTACCAATGAGCTACAAGTGCTTTCTTGCTGTTCTAAATCAAAACAAATACTTTTAGCATTCACACGATTGCAAATACCCTAAGTGTACATTAACTTTTAATGAATTTTCTGTACATTGAAATTGGAGTTGTTACAGTCTACCCTCCTTACAAAAATTTCGTCCTCGAAATTTACAAATTATTTTAAGGACTAGTTTACAAATAAGTGAGGATATCTTGCACGCATCTCATCTTCCCTTTCCCATGTCGATTCTCCTGGTGTGTCTTCTCTCCACATCACTCGAACCAAGTTGACTTACTTGTTCCGAAGTGATTTCACCTTTCTATCCAGGATCTCAACAGGTTGCTTCTCACAAGATAAGTCTGGTTGTATAGTGAGTTCGGAGTGATCAAGTATATGGTTGGGTCACTCACATACCTTCTGAGTTGGGATATGTGGAACACATTGTGCACTCCTTCCAATGAAGGTGGAAGTGCCAAACAATAAGCCACTTCACCGACTCGTTCGAGTATGTCGAACGATCCAATGTAACTTGGACTTAGCTTACCCCGTCTTCCAAAACGAATCACTCCGTGGTTCGGAGATATCTTCAGAAATACGTGATCTCCCGGCTGGAACTCCAAATGACGGCGGTTTGCATCAGCCTAGTGCTTCTGTCGATCTTGGGCTATACGCATTCTTTCCTTGATAGTACGAACCACGTCGACAGTTGCTACTATCATCTCAGGTCCTAGGAGTTCTCTATCTCCGATGTCGTCCCAACTTAATGGCGATCGACACTTCCTTACATATAGTGATGCAAAAGGTGCCATTCCGATACTTGCTTGATAGCTGTTGTTGTATAAAAACTCCACAAGATGTATGTGATTTTCCCACGATCCTCCGAAGTCTAGCAAACACGCTCTGAGCATATTTTCCAAGATCTGGATATTTCTCTCAGACTGACCATCTGTTTGTGGATGATAACATGTGCTGAAGTTCAGACTTGTTCCAAAGCTTGCTTGCAGACTTTGCCAAAACTGCGATCGAATTCTAATGTCTCAATTAGAGACAATGCAGACTGGTACTCCATGAAGTCTCACGATTTCCTGTATTAGTTCATGGGTATTAGAGATAGTATATATTTGAAGAGTTTAAAATCTTACTTGGATTCTTACCTCCAGGTACTTCTTTGCTAGAGTCTCAGTAGATTGGCCTACTCGAAAGGGGATGAAGTGAGCTGACTTTGTGAGTCGATCTACAATAAACCATACCGCATCGTTACCCTTTATGCTGCGAGGAAGTGCAGTCATAAAATCCATTGTGATGTGTTGCCACTTCCATTCTGGAATAGGTAACGGTTGAAGTAATTGTTCAGTCAAAAATATTGCATTCTCAACACGAAAATTTCCTTAATCTTTCTAATCATCTAAAAGTGTTTGGTATAAATATAACACATATTTGCAGTTTGTATGGAAAAGATCATTTAACATGTGTTATACTTTATAACCGGCATTATGGAGGGAAATTGTGTGTTTATTACTTCACGCATGATATTTTATATCTCAACACTTTTTATCGAGATTTTGTGCAGAAAATTATTCAGGTCAAAGAACTGGAATTACAAATTTACCGATAAAACGCAGCAAGACAAAGACTTAAAATCTGGCAAAGATTCAGAAGAGATAAAAAGATTCCAGATATCACATGAAGACCCATATACCAACAACAAACAACACAGAAGAAATCATACAGAGATCTCAATAAACGGCCGCGGAACCGCGGTCGATTCAGCCCGATGCCGCGGATCCACGGCCGAGTTAGGTCGTCGGCGGTCGATACTTTTCCAGAGGCTTCCTCGTAACCTCCTAGCTTCCTGAAGACGCTTCAGTGTAACAACCTTCTTCTGGAAACTTCTCTACAACAACCTAGCTTGTTGATCAAGCTTCATAACTAGCTAACTTATTCTAGAAGCCTCCTTGTAACAACCGAGCTTATGAGGGAAGCTTGATTAAGGGCTATAAAAGGGGATCTAGGGCTAATGTTCAAGTGGTTGTTGAATTTTGGTTGAATCTTAGTGACAAAGCTTCATCCAAACCCAAATCCAAATCAATTCAAGAACCAAATCAAAATCAAGAATCAATTGAGAGCATTATCAAGCGAAGACTTCGAAGATTCTTTATCGCAATGCCGATCGTCATCAAGAGCAAGAGATCCGCGATCGATCCACGTCTCACGGCGATCGAGCGAAGCAAAAATCGACGATAAATTCTCTTTTCAATGGAGCGAACGAAAGCTAGTCTTATAACCTCAAATTGAGAGATATAAATTTGAAGAAGATTTAATAAAGGTGATCAATTGTTAATTCTCGCTTTCTTTAAATTCTTGCATCATGAAATTTTTAATTCTTAATTCTATTATTTTCATAATGTGTGAATAAATCTCCGCTTGTTTAGATTCTAAGGAAATCGGTAGTTCAAATGATGATGAAATCCTAAATTAAATCTTAAGTCTTATGAGAATTGTGAACTTCAGGAAAAAGAATCATCAATGACCTAATTTGTAGCGAGATCACCGTTCTTGATAATTTCGTTGCAAATTAGGTATTAAATGATTGATGATTCTCTTTGCTAAAAGCTAGATTTGAATGATGATCAATGAAAAGACAAGATATAGTGAAGGAGAAATCCTAGTTTCTTCAAGAGATCCGTAATTTCATTCATCGCCGTCGTTCTAGCTATAATTCATCAATAGATAAGATTAGTAATTTTTAGTATTCATCATTGCTACTAATTCCTATCGAATCCAACAAGCTTCTCTACATTTTCTTGATAACTAAAATTGAATTTGGACAATTTCTTGATTATGAAATCTTTAACTCTTTCTTGATTTTCTTGAAATGACAACTCAATTAAATCTTGAAATCTTATTTTCTTTACTATTTTCTTTCGGCTCATCTAAAACAAGATCGAATAAATACTTGCATCTCAGTGGACGATCCGTTCTCATTAACGAAACTACATCGACACCGTTATTGATTGCGGTTATAAATTCTTTGGTTGTGATAACACTTTTCTTTTCATTCGAATCAATCATAAGAAATTAGATCAATTAAATGGCGTTGTTGCCGGGGATGCGTACTATTTTGTTCATTCTTGTTATTTGAGTTGAAATTTTATTATCCCATCAAAAATTTGAATCAAAAT
This sequence comes from Agapanthus africanus, assembly GCA_030015575.1. Taxonomy (NCBI): domain Eukaryota; kingdom Viridiplantae; phylum Streptophyta; class Magnoliopsida; order Asparagales; family Amaryllidaceae; genus Agapanthus; species Agapanthus africanus. Next base: position 728,428,705 of record CM057339.1, read on the forward strand.
CGCATCAAGCGCTTAACGATTAGTTATGAATTTTGCAAAGAAATCTGGAATCTCTGTAGCAAGGGGAAAAATATTCAGATCATTTCAAGAAGGCCAGAGGACTGAAAGGAGCATCCGTAAAAAGTTTCGTTCAACGATCATCCAAACAGACCGCGGAACCGCGGCAGTGTGCAGGTATCGGCGGCGGAACCGCGGCCATCTTGCCGATTCAGAGCTCCAGTTTTCTGTTGTATATTTTTTTTCTTTCTTATCTCTCACCTTCTCTTGTCCAATAACCATTTTCTGCAGGATTCTTTGCAAAAACAGCGCTGCTAAAATAAAAATCTGTTGCATGTTTTGATATTGGTTGTTTGCGCATATTTTAATACGGAAAATTAAAGGGCAAAGACCAAATTCAGATTAGGTGGGGATTTCATAACCCTTTCTAAGCCCCGCAAATCACAAAACGAGTATCAGCATCACCCTTCATTAACAAAAAAATATCTAGACAAGACTCTAAGGACCGTCGCGCTCAATTAGGATAGAAGAAGGTCATGGGTAATCTATTGCTTATCCGTGTTTATTTTGTGGTGTCTAAGGCAAGTGTGTCTAAGACAAGTGGTTACTTAATTAGGCTCTCTACTTACGTAGCGGAAAACCTCCCACTTACCTGCCACTTACCTGGTCATAGGAGGGATAAAGAGGCGGTAGAGGATTTATCCTGCGATTTGTCTTCTGGAAGTCTAAGAGCGGTCTAGTGACTTGACCTAGGTGACCATTAGATCTAGGGTTGCTTGTGCAATTTTTTTTTGTGATTTGATTTTTCAAAATCCGTCTTTTTCAAAACAAACACCAAACCAACTCTTTCTCTAATTATCACAAACGTTGCCACTTGTGCTAAACCATTTAGTGCATGCTCAGCTGGACACGAGATTCTAGTGCCCGTCTTGTCTGGGTTCTTCCTATCGACTCCAAAGTCGGTATTTCTACATCTTCTTTTTCATCACCTACCACATCCCCCGCGATGGACGGCTTTCCATCAAACTTTAACAACACACCTCTGCCACCGCCCGTAGGTGCGCAGAACCCACCACGCATCTCTCTCCAGGAGAGATGCTACCCTATTCGAGGTCCTCTTCCTACCTGTCTTTCCATTCCACCGGCCAATGGGGATAACTTTGAAATCAAACCTCAATACACCAATCTTTTACCCAAATTTCACCAGCTCGAGTCTGAAGACGTATACGTTTTTATTACCAAATTTGAAAATGTATGTGCTATGATGGGTACTTCACAGCTTTCTGTGGATGTTATGCGTCTACGTCTTCTCCCGTTCACTTTGTGCGATTTAGCCGAGAAGTGGCTTTATAACACAGCTGGACACTCTATTTCAAACTGGGATGAATTCGCCATAGCTTTCCTTAAGAATTTCTATCCCAATCATAAGACCGCCCGAGTTCGTAGCGAAATAAATCAATTTACGCAGCTTCCCAATGAACAATTTTGGAAGTGTTTTGAACGCTTCAAGGATCTGTTTGTTCAATATCCTCATCACGGAATCCACCGATGGGATCTGTGCAGAATCATATATGAGGGCATTAATCCAACAATGAAACAAATGCTTGAATCCATGTATCAAGGAAACTTCATGTCTAAAGACGACGATGAAGCTTGGAAATTTTTAGAAGATTTCGCTGAAAAAACTTTGCAATGGGAGAGTGTAAGTCAACCATCGTCTAAGGGGGGTATTCATCAACTGGATGTTTCCATAGCAGTCAAAGCTGAAATGACAGCAATGCAAAAGAAACTTGATGCTATGGAACACAAATTTTTATTAGCCTCCCTAAACCAGATGGCACTCCCAAAAACTGCATGTGGATGCTGTTCTGATCCATCACATTTGATGGAAGAATGTCCTTTGAATTCTCCGTTTCAAGGTCAGGAGCACACTAATGCTGCTTTTCAGCAAAGACCTAAAAACGATCCTTATTCTTCCACATATAATCAGGATTGGAGGAATCACCCTAACTTTGCTTGGAACCAACACCAAACTCAAAACACGGTTCCCAACCAAAACAACATTCAAAGGGTACCTCCACAACAACAACAACCACTACAATTGACTCAGCACCCCTATCAATCACAAAATTTTCAAAATCCGGCCAACACTTCTGCACCGTATAATAATTCTTTGCAATTGACCGGTACTAATAACTCCTCTTCACTCGAACAAACCATGAATTTGCTTCTGAAAAATTTCATGCAAGTTTCGGCTGAGATGAAGTCTTCTATCGATGATATAAAGAAAAACTCTGCCTCCCAAGGTGAGAGTATTAAATCGATGGAAGCACAAATTGCACGATTAAATGCCGAAATGAGTGCCAGAGAGAAAGGGAAACTTCCATCTCAACCCCTACTGAATCCTGGGCATTCACAACACTATAATGTGAGTGTCATTACAACGTTGAGATCTGGAAGAGTGCTGAATAATCAAGTCGGTGAAGAGATTGATAATGATGAATCTATTAATAACACCCCGGCTTCCACTTCCACTTTCACTTCCACTTCCACTTTCACTTCTAACCCTAGTTTGTCTGCTGTACCATCTTCTTGCGATCCTATTCTCCATTTTCCTCAAGGCTCGAACCCTCAGTCTACTTCTTCTATTCCACCTCACTAGATCCCCACCTCAATTCTGGGATCTGTTCCACCCACACGACCTTCTCCAGTGTCGGACCCAGCTCTTATTGCTAAAGCTCCTTATCCGAATAGATTAAGGGGAAACAAAACAAGTCCACATATGGAGAAGATTATGGAACAGTTTAAACAGGTTAACATCAACATCCCTTTCCTAGATGCTATACAACAAGTTCCGTCTTATGTGAAAATTCTTAAGGACTTGTGCACTAGGAAGAGGAAGACTCAGGTGCCCAAAAAGGTATTCATGACGAATAATGTTAGCACAACTTTTACCCCACAGTTACCAAGAAAACGTAAGGACCCTGGCTGTCCTACAATCTCGATTTCTATTGGGGGTAAAAACATTAACCGTGCTTTACTTGACCTTGGTGCTAGTGTTAACCTGCTTCCATACTCTGTCTACGAGCAGTTAGGGATTGGAGAGTTGAAAACTGCTCATTGTACTCTCCAAATGGCAGACCGATCAATTACCAAACCTAGGGGTGAACTTGAGGACGTGTTGATAAAAGTCGGGGAATTTATATTCCCTGTGGACTTTATTGTTCTTTATACACAGCCTGTAGCGAACCCACGGAACCAAATTCCGGTGATTCTTGGTCGACCCTTCCTAGCCACTTCCAATGCTGTCATTAATTGCCAAAACAGTTCCATGAACCTATCATTTGGAAAAATGACAATTGAGCTTAACATTTACAAGATTGGAAGTCAGCCGTCTGAACCTTCTGCTCATATTCTTGATGTCTGTTCTGTCCACGAGATAGCTTTTGAAAGCTGCAAGGTTGATGAACTTTGTTTTGATAATCTCGACGACATTAGCACATCACTGTTTGATCTTGCACATCTTAGTGTGGACACTTTTTTACGAGTCCACTTCTGAGTCTGAACCTTTTGACTCATCACTTTCCGAGTCTGTATCCTTTACAGGCTATGAACTTATTCGAGCATCCGAATGTCATTCACTTACCCCACCTTCTATTGTTTCTCCGTCGAAATTAGATCTCAAACTCCTACCTTCTCATCTTAAATATGCATATTTAGGTGAGAATGAGTCTTTGCCCGTGATCATATCTGCTTCTCTAGCCTTACAGCAAGAGGAAGCTCTTTTGATGGTCTTGAGATATAATAGGCAGGCCTTTGGTTGGACAATGGCTGACATCAAAGGGATTAGTCTCTTGATTGTTGAACATCATATATATCTGATGGATGAAGCCAAGCCGACCCGAGAACCACAAAGACGATTAAATCCCGTCATGAAGGAGGGGTAAAGAGAGAAATCATCAAATACCTTGACAGTAGTATCATTTACACAATCTCTAATAGCCAATGGGTAAGTCCTATTCATGTACTCCCTAAGAAATCCGGCATCACGGTCATATCTAATGAGGCTAATGAGTTGATCCAGACACGCACTCAAACTGGGTGGCGTGTATGTATTGATTACAGAAAACTCAATGCTGCAACGAGGAAAGACCACTTCCCTCTACCTTTCATTGACCAGATGTTGGAACGCTTAGCTGGACATGAATATTATTGTTTCATGGAAGGATACTCTGGCTATAACCAGGTCCCTATTGCCGAAAATGATCAAGATAAAACCACATTTACTTGTCCTTTTGGTACTTTTGCTTATAGACGCATGCCCTTTGGGTTATGCAATGCTCCCGCTACATTCCAGCGGTGTATGATGGGGATATTCTCGGACATGGTCGAGAATTTTCTGGAGATTTTCATGGACGATTTCTCGATATTCGATGATTCTTTTGATGACTGCCTATCTCATCTTGACGCTGTTCTTACTCGTTGTAAAGAGAAGAACTTAACCTTGAATTGGGGAAAATACCATTTCATGGTCCAAGAGGGAATTGTACTTGGACATGTCATTTCACGGAAAGTCTTTGAGGTCGACAGAGCTAAAATAAATAGCATTCATAACTTTCCTCATCCTAAATGCATCGAAGATATACGATCTTTCCTTGGTCATGCAGGATTTTATCGGAGATTCATTAAGGATTTTAGCAAAATTGCTAGACCCTTAACACTTCTCTTGGCCAAGGACACCACATTTCACTTTGACTCGAACTGTGAGGCTGTATTTGACTCGCTTAAAAATTCACTCACTACAGCCCCCGTTCTATCATCTCCTGATTAGAACCGCCCGTTTGAGCTTATGTGTGATGCATCAGATTTTGCTGTTGGTGCAGTCTTAGGACGGCACATTGATAAGATGCCACGTGATCTATTACGCAAGTAAGACCTTGAATGATGCCCAAATTAATTATACAACTACCAAGAAAGAACACTTGGCAGTTGTATTTGCATTAAAAAAATTCAGGCCTTACTTGATTGGCTCACCTATTGTTGTGTACACTGATCACTCCGTCTTGAAACATCTTTTATCGAAGAAAGATGCTAAAGGCAAGTTAATACGTTGGATCCTACTATTACAAGAATTTGATCTCGTCATTCGAGATAAGAAAGGATGTGAAAACGTAGTAGCCAACCATCTTTCGCGCATCTCTTCTTCACCAACTGTGACCCTGCCAATTGATGACACTTTTCCGGATGAACAGCTCTTGAACGTATCCGGAGAACCTTGGTTCGGAGATATTGTGAATTATCTTGCAACGGGACTTATTCCTAGCGAATGGTCTAAACATGAAAAACATCTATTTCTATCCTGAGTAAAGCAATTTTACTGGGATGAACCTTATTTGTTTAAATATTGTCCTGACCAAATCATTCGCAGATGTGTCCCTAATGATGAATTCAAGAGCGTTCTATCTTTCTGTCATGATCAGGCATGTGGTGGTCACTTTGGTCCATGAAAGACGGCGAAAAAGGCTTTGCAATGCGGTTTTTACTGGCCGACATTATTCAAAGATGCATTTGATCATTGCAAAACCTGTCCACAGTGTTAACACACGGGTCAGATTTCTCGGAGAAATGAGATGCCTCTTCAACCGATCTTGGTGGTTGAAATTTTCGATGTTTGGGGTATTGATTTTATGGGTTCTTTTCCTAATTCTTTTGGGAATTTGTACATCCTGTTAGCGGTTGATTACGTCTCGAAATGGGTTGAAGCTATTCCATGTCGCACTAATGACAAAAAGGTTGTCATTAAATTCCTAAAAGAGAATATCTTTTCGCGATTTGGACACCCACGCGCTATCATTAGCAATAACGGGACGCATTTCTGTAATCGGTCTTTCGAGACTTTGATGCGGAAATATTCAATAACCACAGACTTTCGACACCCTATCATCCCCAAACGAGCGGGTAAGCTGAGGTTTCCAACAGACAGATCAAACAAATATTGGAGAAAACGGTTTCTAAAAAACAGAAAGATTGGTCGACCAAATTGACGGATTCTCTTTGGGCATTTCGTACAGCTTATAAGACTGATCTCGGTATGTCTCCTTATCGTCTAGTGTTTGGTAAGGCTTTCCACCTTCCGGTTGAGATTGAACACAAAGCAATGTGGGCCATTAAAGAACTGAACTTTGAATTAAATTAAGCCTGCAACTTTCGGAAGCTGTAATTAAACGAGCTAAGAGAACTCCGCGATGAAGCTTACGATAATGTGGTGATAGTAAAGAATCGGACTAAAGTATTTCACGATAAAAATATTTTGAGAAAAACTTTTACCCCTGGTCAACAAGTCCTTCTTTATGATTCTCGTCTCTATCTTCATGCGGGTAAACTACGATCTCGATGGACAGGACCTTTTGTTGTGCGCTATGTCTACCCGCACGGGGCAGTTGAGGTTGAAAATAGTAAAAACGGTTCAATTTTCGAAGTGAATGGACATAGATTAAAACCGTATTTTTCCACTGACCCCACGGAGAAGCTCCTGTTTTTACAGGAGCCGCTTTATCATGAGTAAATTTCCTCCGTCTCACCTCCATGTCTTGATAATACTGTCTCACTTATAGAATGGAGGTGAGTAATAAAGAATAAGTTTGAGGGAGATTTTCATGTACATTCATTCTTATCCCCATAAATAATTTTTCCTCCCAAGCTTACAGGTTTCTGAGATTTAATAGATGGCAACAGTGAGGACACTGTTGTAAACAAGTTCGGAGGAGGTTTGTGCTTATTTACGCATCACTTTGCATCATACTTTGCATAAGCACAAAACATATAAAAAAATTAAAAGAAAAATATATTAATAAAAAAATTTAATATTTAATCTTTTATAATAAAAGATTTGAAAGTGAAAAATTACATTTAAAAGATTGGAAAAATTTAAGAAAACCAAGAAAATTAGATGTTTTCTTAAACGAAACTAGTAATAAGTAGTTATGAGCCGTTGTCCCAAGGGTTAGTAAGATGAAAGAAGTCACTAATCTGAGGATAAAAATAAGTCTGAAAAATAGTTCCTATTCTGGAAGCCAAACATTTGAACGTTGATACCCTACTATACGCACTTACATACGTCTTGAAACTCGGGATAGTAGAGGATACCTTGAAATGCTCTTGTCTGAAAGCCAAAGTATGAAGAAAATTTAAATGAAGCATAAAAGTATAAAATGGTTAAAAAAATGAACACTGGTTTTGTAATCACCAAGACAGCATAAAAAAAATATAGCTAGGGTGCTTCATCACGTAGTGCCTTAGACCAACTGGTTTAGGAGTCACTGCTAAGGCTTAGGTGTTGCAAGACGAGGAAAATACTAAATAAGCCTAATATGTGAGCACATTTAGTAATCGGTCGGTTAGTACCTCAAGAAGTATTAACGGTCGCATGAAAAATGTGTGAGCAATTCCATCTAAATATTCATTGTTTAACAAGTACTGAGGTAGATGGACAAGAGTATGATAGCTTGAATTGAATTCTCCGAGTGTAGGGATGTCCTTTACACACACGTAGGGGTATATGATCGGTGTTTGGAAGAAAGGTAGGAATGAATAATAAAGGCGATGTTTTATTGAGGGATGATGTGATTTCTATCACCTTTTCATGACTATTAAGATAGGGCTCATGACAACCGAAAGGCTAGTATAATTGGAAACTCTGATTTTCAAAGTCTTTCTTTTATAATTCCTATCTTTATATGTAACTTTGACAGTCTTTCTTTTGTTATAGGATTTTGTGGGTGCAATACGCTGAAAACCCTCAGGAGACAACACTCCTCCTACTAGGGACACCTAGACGTTTAAAGGCTTATTGCATGTGCTCAGTGCAATCGTGTTGCCTACGAAAGTGTGCTAGTTGGTTTTTTCTTTTTCTTTCTCTTCTTCTTTTCTCCTTCACCTGAATAAAAGAAGTTTGCTCGAGATGATCAAAATCAAATTTGGGGGAATTTGTTCAGTCAAAAATATTGCATTCTCAACACGACAAATTCCTTAATCTTTCTAATCATCTAAAGGTGTTTCGTATAAATATAACACATATTTGCATTTTGTATGGAAAAGATCATTTAACATGTGTTATGCTTTATAACAGGCATTATGGAGGGAAATTGTGTGTTTATTACTTCACGCATGATATTGTATATCTCAACACTTTTTATCGAGATTTTGTACAGAAAATTATTCAGGTCAAAAAACGGGAATTACAAATTTACCGATAAAACACAGCAAGACAAAGACTTAAAATATGGCAGAGATTCAGAAGAGATAAAAAGATTCCAGATATCACATGATGACCCATATGCCAACAACAAACAACACAGAAGAAATCATACAGAGATCTCATTAAACAACCGCGGTTCCTGATCCGCCGCGGATCCACGGCCGAGTTAGGTCGTCGGCGGTCGATACTTTTCCAGAGGCTTCCTCGTAACCTCCTAGCTTCCTGAAGACGCTTCAGTGTAACAACCTTCTTCTGGAAACTTCTCTAAAACAACCTAGCTTGTTGATCAAGCTTCATAACCACCTAACTTATTTTAGAAGCCTCCTTGTAACAACCTAGTTTATGAGGGAAGCTTGATTAAGAGCTATAAAAGGGGATCTAGGGCTAATGTTCAAGGGGTTGTTGAATTTTGGTTGAATCTTAGTGACAAAGCTTCATCCAAACCCAAATCCAAATCAATTCAAGATCCAAATCCAAATCAAGAATCAATTGAGAGTATTATCAAGCGAAGTCTTCGAAGATCCTTTATCTTAACTCAGATCGTCATTAAGATCAAGAGATCCGCGATCGATCCACGTCTTACGGCGATCGAGCCAAGAAAAAATCGACGACAAATTGTCTTTTCAATGGAGCAATCGAGAGCTCGTCTTGTAAGCTCAAATTGAGAGATGTAAATTTGAAGAAGAATTAATAAAGGTGATCAATTGTTAATTCTCGCTTTCTTTAAATTCTTGCATTATGAAATTTTTAATTCTTGATTCTATTGTTTTCATAATGTGCGAGTAAATATCCGCTTGTTTAGGATTCTAAGGAAATCGGTAGTTCAAATGATGATGAAATCCTAAATTAAATCTTAAGCCTTATGAGAATTGTGAACTTTAGGAAAAAAAATCATCAATGACCTAATTTGTAGAGAGATCACCGTTCTTGATAATTTTGTTGCAAATTAGGGATTAAATTATTTATGATTCTCTTTACTAAAGACTAGATTTGAATGATGATCAATGAAAAGACAAGGGATAGTGAAGGAGAAATCCTAGTTTCTTCAAGAGATCCCTAATCTTCATTCATCGCCGTCGTTCTAGCTATAATTCATCAATAGATAAGATTAGTAATTTTTAGTATTCATCATTGCTACTAATTCCTATCGAATCCAACAAGCTTCTCTACATTTTCTTGATAACTAAAATTGAATTTGGACAATTTCTTGATTATGAAATGTTAAACTCTTTCTTGATTTTCTTGAAATGACAACTCAATTAACTCTTTAAATCTTATTTTCTTGAATTTTCTTTACTATTTTCTTTTGGCTCATCTAAAACAAGATCGAATAAATACTTGCATCTCAGTGGACGATCCGTTCTCATTAATGAAACTACATCGACACCTTTATTGATTGCGGTTATAAATTCTTTGGTTGTGATAACACTTTTTTCATTCGAATCAATCACAAGAAATTAGATCAATCGGTAATCCAGCAGTCCTGTGATGTTCAGCCTTTACTTGCTGACACACCAAGTATTTAGCGACACTTCTGGCTACTTCACGCTTCATTCCATGCCACCGGTAATTTTGACGCGGATCATTGTACATCTTTGTACCTCCAGGGTGTACTGAGTAGGGAGAGCCGTGAGCTTCTTTCATTAACTCTTCCCAAACAGAACCTTTTGGTACACACAGTCTGCTGCCGTATCTCAAAGATCCATCTTCATGGATGATGAAGTCAGTTCTGAGTCCATTCTCTACTTGTTTTCTGATCTTTTGCAACTTAACATCACTTGCCTGAGCTGCTTTAATCTGATTGACAATGGTAGATTGAACTTGTAAGTTCATCAAACTTGAAGCGTTATCTGGCAAGACCACTTCAATCTCCATCTGATGCAAGTCTTGTTGAAGCTTCCACTGAGTGGTGAGTTTCATTGCTAATGGTTGGCGACTAAGGGCATCAGGTACTACATTCACCTTCACTGGGTGATATTACAGGTTGATGTCGAAGTCCTCCATGAGTTCTAACTATCGTCTCTGCCGCATATTAAGCTCCTTCTGAGTAAACACATATTTCAGACTCTTGTGATCTGTGTAAATGTTCACTCGTTCACCAAGAAAATAATGGCGCCAAATCTTAAGAGCAAAGATTACGGCTGCCAACTCGAAATCTTGCATCGGGTAAATGCGCTCATGAATTTTCATATGTCTTGAAACATAAGCCACAACCTTACCGTGCTGATGTAGAACACATCTTAATCCCTTACCTGATGCATCTCAATGCATTTCGAAACCTCCAGATTGGTCCGGTATAACGAGAATGGGCACTGATGTCAATCTTGTCTTGAGTTCTACGAAAGCTTGTTCGCATGCTTCTGACCACACGAATTCTTCATCTTTACGTGTGAGCTTGGTCAGGGGTGTTTCTATCTTCGAAAATCCTTCAATGAATCTTCTGTAATATCCTGCTAGACCCAAGAAATTTCGAATGTCCTTCACTGACTTCGGTGTCGGCCATTCGCTCACTGCTGATATTTTAGATGGATCTACAGAGATTCCATCGCCTGATACAATATGTCCGAGAAAACCAACTTGATTTAGCTAAAACTCGCATTTGTTATACTTGGTATAGAGTTGATGTTGTCATAGGGTTTTCAGGATAATTCGTAGGTGTTCGGCGTGTTCCTTCCGACTCTTAGAATACACTAGGATATCTTCGATGAAGATGACAACAAAACTGTCTAGGTGCTCCCGGAAAACTTGATTCATCAGGTTCATGAATATTGCTGGTGCGTTGGTCACTCCAAATGGAATCATAAGAAATTCGTAATGACCATAGCGAGTTCTGAATGCCGTTTTATGGATATCACATTCCTTGACCTTCACCTGATGATAACCCGAACGAAGATCTAACTTGGAGAAAATGCAAGATCTGCTTAGCTGATCGAACATACCGTCGATGCGCGGGAGTGGATACTTGTTCTTTATCGTTACTTCATTCAAGGCTCTATAATAGATGTGCATTCTGTATGAACCTTCCTTCTTCTTCATGAGTAGAACTTGAGATCCCCAACTTGAAGTGCTGGGACGAATCCATCCTTTCGCCAATAATTCGTCCAACTGAGTTCGGACCTCCTTCAAACCATTCGGACTTAACCGATACTTGCTTTAATCACCGGTTGTGCTCCTGGTACTAAATCATTGTTGAATTCATGATCTCGATCGGGAGGCAAACCTGATATATCATCAGGAAACACATCGCCGAACTCTCGAACTACTTCTGGCTTTGATCCTTCCTCCGCTTGAATCGCCGCAATCACTGCCTTCTTTGATTTCGTCTTGTATGTAATTGGCTCCAGGGTACGGTCTCCACTTTTGAAGTAGAAGACCAGATGGTCTAGAATCTCAAATACTACCCTCCTTTGACGACAGTCGATGGTTGCATAAAAGGTTCCTAACCAATCCATACCCAAGACGACGTCGAAGTTCGGTATGTCCAGCACCTTGAAGTCAACATAGAATTCTCTGCTGTAGATGACCACTGGACACAGGTCGTATCCCATTAATGCCTTCAGAACGCCATTCCCTGAACTGACATTCCAGCTGAATACGAGAGGTTTGAATGGAATCGCATGAGTTCGGACAAACCGTTGCGACATAAAGCAATGAGATTCTCCAGTATCAAAGAGTGCGAGTGCAGGAAGTGAGGCTACTAAAATTGTACCTAAGGTATGTGGGATATGTTTTTGGTATAAGGAAAATGTATATAGATATGTATAGATGGAAAAAAAAAGCTTGATGGAGAATGGTTACCAGTGATGACTCAGCCGGTGGCTTCAGCTTCTTCCACAGTCATAGTGAAAGCATGTCGCCTCGGTACGTTCCTCCTTGCTGGAGGAGCGCTCCTCTATCCGTTCCTTGGTCCTTGAGGTGGGTTCCGTTGAGCTTGATGGAACTGACGGGGAGGAGGTGCAGTCGGTCCACGAGGAGGAGGAGGAGCAGGTAGTGCAAGTCTCGGAGCAGGTGCCTGGATAGCTGGGCGCTGCGGGTATGTGATTACTGGCCTGGGTGCAGCATATGGGTTGTTTCTACGAGGACAAGACCCAATGTCATGAGTAGATGAGCCGCAGACTAAGCAAAGGTGATTTTCTCGCCGGCAATCTTTCATGAGATGTCCATCCCTCTTGCAATAGGTGCAAAAGGCTGGGCTAGGCCGGTTGTTTGGTACTCCCATTCTCCTGGGCACGAATGGTGGCCTTGAAGAGGCTCCTCCTGCCATCTGAGTGGCAGGGCGCTTAACTCCGGCAGATTGAGGTCTACCCCTCATCTTTACCACTGCCTCATATCGACGGGCTGCTTTCATAGCCAACTCGTAGGTCGGGAAATCCCCTGTGGCTAACGCAGCTTAGATCTCTGGATCTAACCCTTGTTGAAATCGTCGGGCTCTAATCTCATCCGTCGGTAACAGTTGTGTCGCAAATCTGTTAAGGTATTGTGTTAGCTGTGTAATATATGATATTTTAAAATCGAAATATTGAGACGTATCTTACCGACTCAGCATGATAAACTCAGCATCGTAATCATCCATTGATTTGGTCCATATTGAACTCTGTTGTAGGTGGATGAACTGTTGTTCCATGTTGAATCTGGCAATCTCAGGGAAGTACTTTGCGTCGAACATATCACGGAAAGTCCTCCATTCGATCGGCTGTGTGAGACGTCTTTCTTCCGCCTTCCACCAGACCCGTGCATTGTCAGTGAGCTGCAGCTGTGCAACTCGAACCCAAGCGACCTCTGGCACTTGTGTTGCTGCCAGGTCATCTTCAATACTCTGAGCCCATTCCTCAGCTTCTAGAGGGCTCTCTTTCCCTGAGAACTGCTTGGGGTGTAAGGCCCTGAATTGCTTCATCCCGAGTGCTTCTGTCTCGGGACGGTTCATCAAGATAACAGTCTGCTGCTGTTGTCCCTCCAGGAGGTTGCGGATCGCCTCAAGCAGTACCGTCTGCTCATTGATCGGAGCAGCGATGGCCGGTGTAATTGGTAGGGGTGGTAGAGTGTTGTTGAAGTTAGTGCTGGTGTTGTTTGGGGAATCCATAACCTTGAAAGAAAATTTTGGGTTAGGACAGATTCAAAACATATGAAATTGAAATATTCAAGGAATATGAATTGTAAAGAATGTTTTCAGTTGCTGGTTCTTGTGTTACATTGCTTAGGTTGTCCATGCAGAATGAACCTGCATGGGCCACCAACAAAACCTGTCACGCCCCGCTTCTCGGTGTACAACAGAGGACGCGACAGGCCCGCTATGTATTTACACAGAAGTAAACACGCTAAGCGTATCCAAGCATTATAAAATAAAGTACACACAAGAGATAAGATGTAAATGAGCAACAACTTTATTTATTAGCATTCTTTTTACAATACAACTGAAATGAAAATACATGTACTGAAAGCAATGCCTAAACAATGGCATAACAGAAATGCAAATGAAATGTACAAGTAACTAGAGCTCCGGGTCAAAAGCTAGCTGATCCAACTCCTCGCTGGTGGGCTCTGTCTCCAGAAGATCCGATCCACCTGACAACATTCCAAAGAAAGAAGAAAAGGAATGTCGTCAGCGAACAATCACTTGGTAAGTCCTGAAAGCAAGAAGAGATGGAATAGACAGAAGGAGAATGTAACTTTTAAAGTTGTATTATATTGTTAACGCTGTTGTTTGTAGCTTGGTACAGAAAGTTCCAGTGTATACGAGAGGAGTCCCACTATTCCGGAGACTAAGAAATATGGAGCAAAAGGAACCGTTCAGCCACAGTACAACGGCAATGGAGATTCAGGTTAGGTGTATTATGGTTACAGTCTCGTGCCACTTTTAACACCTTCCGTACCAATCTACCCCTTATAAACTCTGTGATGTCTTGATTGTATTGATTGTATTGTATTGACTTGTAAATTATATATGGATGACTTGCCGACACCATGATATCAGTAATGGAACGGATATAATGGATGAACATGTAAATGGAGTATATACATGGTTCGGTCCGGTCAAGTTGTATAGATTGAATAGATTGAGTATATGGATTCATATTGACTTGTGGTTTTATACTTGAATCACATTCAAGTCAGATTGATTATATTTAGACTCAGTCTGAGTCAGACAATTAGAAAAGAAATTGAAGTCCTGAATTAAGTTTTGATGTTATCGGCAACTGCTGCACATGGACGACAGGATTTGTGTCTTTTTCCAAGACAATTACCGTATTGATAACACCGTTTGTTAGGTTGTCTACCTTAGATTGGCAAGCATCTATATCTCCGACTCCCTGGGGCTCAAGAGACTGGTCCCGCTTAAACCTATGTTTATTAAGGTCCTTATTGTAATTTAGTATAACTTAAGGGGCGTTTATGTAAAAATAGTTTTGGCATAATTTCAAAATACACCTCAAGCATTTAATTATCATCTTTAGGGTTTTTCATAGATGTATATTTTATAATTGTGTAATTTCTAGTAAATAGAACCTAGTTTCATAGTGTATGGTATTTTCTTGAAATATTGTACTTGTGTTGTATTTGGATGGTATTTTCATGTAATAGTGATTCCTTTGATTTAGAAAACTTGGAATATTTATATAATTAAAATAGATATTTTAATAATAGATATTTATATTTAATGAAAATAATTTATTTATTTTCTTATAGAAATCTCATTTTCTAAATAAAAATGCATAAAAATTCCATCGAGATCGACTGCTCCTTGCGGAGCTCTGCATCTCGCTCTACTAAGCCCGAGAATGTGCGATAATCCGCACCATCTTGAACTGGGTCCCCAAAATAGGTTGTAGAGGTGCAATTGCATGGAATTTGTTAATACATTTTTTTTTAAAGAAAACGGTTTTGTAAGTTTAGAGTATTTATTTGTAAAGTCATATTTTCCCGTATTCTATTGTCTCAAAATTTCGCCGTGCTATGATAGAGATGTATGTTGTGATGAGGTAGGTCATTACCTCGTGAATTATCTATAGGTATAGCAAGGAATAAAGGTTATAATGTCGAAATGAATAGTTTGTGGTATTTTTGTGTAAAAATGCGATAAATGTCACAAAAATGATTATTTTGATATGAAACTTGTTTTATTGAGTTTGTTAATGTTTATTAATCAACATATGAGTATATGGTTTTATCTTGTTAAAGAGAAATGTAGTTTTAAAAAGAAATCCGAATCGGAAGTCGGACTATCTCCGCTTCCGTCGGATTTTAGAAATGGAACTTTTTAAAGAAAAAGATGAGAGGGGAGATGGGATTTACTGGCTTGTTGGACCAGAGGAGAGAGAGGGGTCCTAAAGAGGTTTCGGGGCGTCGATTCGTCGCCGGAATCTCCTCGGAAGTTCATTGGAGCTTCGCCCTTCACTAACTCCACTTGTACACTAAAAGACTTGGGAATTTGGTATTGATTTTGGAAAAGAATTCTGTGTGAGAGGGGTGTAAGATGGAGTGGGTATTTATAGGACAATTTAGGATTTAAGGGGTGATGAATGATGCATTAAAATTTTGCATTAAAATGGAATTTGAAGGATTTTATTATTCTCTGTAAATGTGCAGAGTAAATAAGCAATACTGGAGCTAAGAGGGGAGTCCAAGGGTCTAGGGTTTGCAAAAAATTTTGCATTTGGCCTCAACTAGACCGGCGGCGCCGGCCTAATATCAAATCTCGCCGGTCCAATTCTTGGGTTGGGGGCTCGGATTCTAACCACGTGTCCAAGTCGGTCTGAATACTAATTTGTACCTGTTTGTTTTAAGTATGACTCTTCAGTTAATGTGCAGTGCACGTGCAAACTCTTGAGCTTTTAAAAGGTTAAAAGAAAATTAAATAAAAAGATAATGTGGCTGATGGGATTCAAACACATGGACTACGTCACAGCTGTGCAAGGCTTTACCAATGAGCTACAAGTGCTTTCTTACTGTTCTAAATCAAAAAAAAATACTAATCGCATTCACAGGATTGCAAATACCCCAAGTATACATTAACTTTTAATGAATTTTCTGTACATTGAAATTGTAGTTGTTACACTCAGCTTCAGGGCGGTGCATGAGATTAGTAGTCTGCTGCTGCTGACCCTCCAGGAGGCTATTGATTGCCTCAAGCGGTACCATTTGCTCGTTGATGGGAGCTCCAACGGTAGGTGGTGGTAGAGTAGGCGGTGGAGTGTTACCATTGACGTTCGTGCTGGTGTTATTGGGAGAATTCATAACCTTGATAGAAAAGAAATGTTAGGATAGATTCAAGGAATTTGAAATGTAAAGAATATATAGTTGCTGATTCTTATTATTCTTGTGGTATATTGTTTTAGACTTCATGCAGAACTGACCTGCATGGGCCGCCAACAAAACCTATCACGTCCCGCTTCCCATCATACGGAAGCGGTGAAGTGGCGAGGCCGCAACGTATTTACTAAGAAATAAATATGTTAAGCGTAATTAAGCAATATATAAAAATGCACAAGAATAACAAGCGATATAAAATGAACAACAAGTTTTATTAACATTCATCTTTACATACAACTATTTTGAAAAGGAAAGTACAATGAGTAAAGCAGTACCTAAACAGTGGCATACAAAATGAAAATAAGTACAAGAAAAGCTAGAAGTCTGGCTGGGCAGTGAACTGATTCAAGTCCTCCTAGCTGGGCTCGATCTCGTGAGAGCCCGGTCCTCCTGACGAACATTCCAAAGAGAAATAGATTGGAATGTCTTCAGCGAACTAGCGCTCGGTAAGTCCCAAATAAAGAATGGAATGGAATAGAACAAGTAATAAGAAGGAAACTGGTAAATTGTACAGATATAAGATTATTATTCTAACGTAGTAGTTTGTAGCTTGGTACAGAAGGTATTTGTGTATACGAGAGGAGTACATCTTACCCCGTGGACTATGGTAACATGTATGTTTCCCCAATCAGAGCAAATCTCTGTTCAAATTTGGAAATTCGAAATGAAGCAACGCTTCATAGGAGCTCCAGCGCTAAGAGTCAAAGGCTCTGATGCAGCGCTCACGTGCAAAGCATGAGAGTGCTGGCGCCAGCAGTGCCAGCGCTGAGAGTCAAAGACTTTAAGGCAACGCACCACGTGCAAAGCATGTGAGCGCTAGTGCTAAGAGCGCTGCACTCTAAGCAGCGCACCACGTGCAAAGCACGTGAGCGCCAGCGATAGAACAAAATGTTCTCGGCCTTTAGATCAAAAATCCAACGAACATGATTAAAAATCATCAATTGACCAGAATAAAATTCTATTAAGGAAACATTCCTCAGAATCTTTCCAAACAGGAAAGATTATGCTCTGAAAATCAGAGCACCGTTGGATCAATGATCCAATGGTGATTAAAAATCACCAAAATACAGAATAAATTTTGTATGGGAAAAGATTTCACAATCTTGTTAAAAACAAGAATATTGCCTTCTGTGAAACAGAAGCCCTAGGATCAAAGATCCAACGGTAGGAAACATCCCCAAATCAATTAGAGAAAAGATCTCTTCAACTGATTTAACAAATCAGTCTCTACTATATAAAGGACCCAAGACTTCAAGTCTCACAGAGAGGACCCCCCCCCCACACACACACACAAACTTTGAGAAAGTTCAAAGAGAAGAGCAAGCTCTCGGTAGAAGAAGAATTTCTTCAAGGTAAAATAAAGAGATCAAAGCATCTCATCAGAAAAAGAACTTAGTTCTTATGCTAGATCATAGATCTATAAGGAAAATGTCTTTCACAAAGAGATCATAACATCTCATTATAAAAGGGGGGAGAATAATTCAATTCTCTTAAGATCACAGATCCATAAAGGCAAAGCCTTTCACCAAAAACATAAGAGATTGAAATATCTCTTATAAAATAAGAACTTAGTTCTTAGATCCATGAGACAAAGTCTCTTATAAGAGAGAATTTAATTCTCAGAGAGCAGAGTTGCCTAAAAAGAGCCTGAGCGCTCTAAAAAGCACCTCAGCGCTCCAAGTCTGGCGCATAGTGCCAAGCGTGACACGTGCTCCTCACGTGTGCGCTACTTAAAGAAGCACCTCAGCGCTCCAAGTCTGGCGCATAGCGCCAAGCGCACCACGTGCTCCTCACGTGTACGCTACTTAAACAGAAGCGCTATGCGCTCATTGACTGGCGCTGAGCGCCAAGTGCGCCACTGCTCCTCATGTGTGCGCCACTTAACAGAAGCGCTCTGCGCTCATTGACTGGCGCTCAGCGCCAAGCGCAACACGTGCTCATCACGTGTGCGCTGAGGGAACATAAACTGTTCTTTAAATAAAGCTCCAGAGCTATAATGAGTGCCCAACACTCAATAAAAGACAAAAACAATTGTCATAACCCAAACCAATGCTCAGCATTGTTAAATGAAAAAAGACTGAGCCTAATTAAATGTCCAACATTTTAACTGAATGGGTCGAGCCTAAGTTGGCCACAGATCACTAATTCAGATTAATTGAGCCCATATGCTCACAAATCTTTGATTTTAGTCCCAAATTGGACTACAAATCTCCCAACCAATATTGGTTCAAGGGTACATCTCTTCACTCCTCTGATATTTGTCGTTGTAATCCTTCAATGTCTTCAGAGAGGTGACGGGTCCCGACAACCAGACATTTCACGGACTGTGGGGTCCTTAAACTCATGGACTATGATGTCCTTAAACTTTACAGACTATGATGTCTCTAAACTCCCACGGACTGTGGGGTCCTTAAACTCATATACTATGATGTCTTTAAACTTTACAGACTATGACATCTTTAAATTATAGACTATGATGTTCTTAAACTCCATGGACTATGATGTCCTTAAACTTATGGACCGTAACGTCCTTAAACTAAAGCGATAGGGCCCAAATGCTCTTTCGCTGGATCTAAATGATCCTAAAAACCCTGTTAAGTAGATCTTAGTCTAAAATTAGGCTAACGTATCCTTAACAACCATTTAAGTTGATCTTAATCTCAAATGAGATTAACGATCCTTAAATCAATCCAACTACAGATCCCTCAACTGACATTGGTTCAAGGGTACATCTCTTCAGACCTCTGATATGTGTTGTTGTAATTTTTCAACGTCTTCAGAGAGGTGGTGGGTCCCGACAACCAAAAACTTTATGGACTATGATATCCTTAAAATTTACGGACTATGATGTCCTTAAACTTTTGGACCGCAACGTCCCTAAATTAAAACAATAGAGCCCAAATGCTCATTTGTTGGATCTAAATAAGCCTGTTAAGTAGATCTTAGTCTAAAATTAGACTAACGTATTCTCAACAAACGTTTGAGTTGATCTTAGTCTAAAACAAGACTAACGATCCTTAAACCCAACACAAACCCAAATCTAAGAAAATACGGATTTGGACTAATCCACGCCCTACGCGCGACAACATAAATTAGTCTCCGTATACAATCCACGGATAACCAAAAA
The DNA here is from genome assembly GCA_030015575.1 of Agapanthus africanus. Taxonomy (NCBI): domain Eukaryota; kingdom Viridiplantae; phylum Streptophyta; class Magnoliopsida; order Asparagales; family Amaryllidaceae; genus Agapanthus; species Agapanthus africanus. Next base: position 728,448,393 of record CM057339.1, read on the forward strand.
TAAAACAAACACACACGACACGAAGTGACCATCTGGAGAAGGAAACTACTACAAATAAGGGTTGCATCTACGGATTTATCCGTAGGAGCAAACCACTACCCCTACGGATATATCTGTAGGGGCAATAAATTACCCTGTAAGTGCAAACGACGTAGGTGCAAGTCTTAGCCTTGAACATGCCTCTACGGTCAAAAACTTGCCCCAACGGCGTAATGTGTAGGTCCAGTTGTCCCTACGGATTAGACGGTAGGGACAAAAAACTTATTTAATTTATCGGTTTATAAAATAAATTAGGTGTCCCTACGGACTTATCCGTAGGGCCAAATAGTTGCCCCTACGGATACGTGCGTAGGTCCGGATGTGTAGGGACAAAATATCAGGTATCCTGATATTTTTTCCCTACGGATACCTGTGTAGGGGCATCTGTTTGCCCCTACAGATATATCCGTAGGGACAAGTATAACCCCTATTACTGAGATCATGGGAGCAAAATATCAGGATACCTGATATTTTGCCCCAACGGATAAATCGGTAGGGGCAAAGAATTTCCCTACGGATTAATCCGTAGGGGTAATGTTGGGCCCTACGAATTAATCTGTAGGTACATATTATTAGGTTTTTTTATAAAAAAAAGGGCTGCCTATTTTTTTCTCGCCCTGTGCTCAATAATATATACATCATATATAAAATTAATCAACACGCAGAATATATATCGCAGTATTCATAATCACATCTCACGCATAATATACAAAAGAAATCAACAAGCAGAATATGATATCAATATAAATATGCAAACACCACCAATATCAATATCGTCCAAAATATAGTACAATATATATCATATAAATAAATGCATGTTTAAAATATAAGAATCAAAAAGCTACCCTAGCTCGGTCCAGCTCCACCTATGATAAACGCCATAATCCGGTGCGCCTGCTCCTCGGATATACCCTGAGTCAATAAATCATGCAATGCGGAGTGTGCGGGAGTCTGAGCGGGCTGTGGAGCTGTAGGAGTGGTCTGCGCAACCGCCGCCGAGGTAGTGTCTTGCGGAGCCGCAGCTGCGGAGTCTGAGCGGGCAGTGAAGCTATAGGAGCTGTCTGCGGAACCGCAGCCGAGGTAGTGGCTTGCGGAGCCGCAGCCGAAGGAGATGCATGTGGAGGCTCGGCCGATATACCCTGTCGTGTCTGGACCTACGTGTGTAATAAACGAGTAAGAACTGTGTATTAGTCGAATTCGTATCATTATCACATTATTTCGAAACCCCAATCTATGTATACTTAGGGACTTAGGCCTCGTTTGGATATCTAGTTTGGAAAACCGTAGTTTATTTTAATTAGATATGTATGTATGATTAATCAAAGCTAAGTCTACAACCAAATAGCTCAGGCTACGTACTAATATTCGATATGTTGCTATTTATAATATGACATAATATTTTACTATTAAGTACTATACATACCAACATCTCCTTCAACTCCTGAACGGTGGCCTTCAAGCTCTCCAGTTCTTGCTGGAAACGTCGCTCACTGGAGACGGAGGAAGTAACCGCCGGAGCGGAGTCCAACCTCATATGGGCCCTGCTAGGGCCTAGTCCCCGGCCTCTCTCCCAACCTCCGTGGTGCCCTCCGTGTGCGGCGTCCAGGACTGGGGTCAGCAGCATCAGATCGTTCTGTCCAGTAAAATCGATCCCCGATGCCTCGGCCTGCTCAACCACCCGCTCCTATACCCACATTAACCAGTAAAATATAAGTATATCATTTAAATTTGAACCTTTCAAAACTAAAATTTCAAATAGGGGTTGAATAAATATTAACACTTACGTAATACTCCTGGGTAGCTGCGTCGGGGTATCGAAGCTCGCCCGTGGCGGGATCTGTCGAGGTGTCGTGGACGGCAAGATATGCGGACAGCACGCTCGGTGTACCACCCTGCGCCAGGGTCTGAGCTATCTGCAATATTAGAAAATAACTCTTAATATTAGATATATTAGAAAATAACTCTTAATATTACATTATATCACAAAGGCCGGTCTATTGTAATTTACCGATAACTCCATGGCACGAGTAATATTCCTCGAGCCACCTGTATAAGTGGGGCGACCCCTCTTCGCCGACTTCCTATTCTCTTTATTTTGATCGGCCTGTTTCTGCACAACACATTCACATTTAGTTTTCTAATTAAGCAACACAAAAAAATAAATTATATACTAAACAATGAATTACATTTATAATACATACCTGTTTGCGATGAGAGTCGAAATATTCGCACAATAGAGGCCATGTATCTACGTCAACTCTCGCAAAGGCCAGAATAGATAGGAGGGCTGCTCTCTCTGTCTCGGGGGTCGCCATCCACAGGGAATAGCATTCGGTCTTCAGCTCATTCCTGTTGTATTGGACCTTCGTCTGCATGTTCTTCATCAGGCCATTGTACAGAGCGTGAAGATCGAGCACTCTCCTAGGGTGATCAGGGTCGGCTACAGGCTGAAAATCGTAATCTAACTGAAAATACAAAAAAAACATTGTTATTTGATTGCAAGTGTTAATAATAAATATATTAGATAAATCAAATGAAAATATATATTAATACCCGAGCCTGATCCCAGAAGAGGGCGAATGAGCGCCGGTGCTGGTCGTCCCACTCAACGTGAAGTGGATAGTTCTTCACGAGCCGGCTCTCATCCCCCATATACCGGCCGAACCTTTCGGCATGATCGCCGGTATAGCGATAATCAGGGGTAAAAAAGAGGGGGAATGCTGCCTCCCCCTAGCTCTGTCGGGCCTCGGCCTGTGGGACTGATTCGGGTCTCGAGTCCCCCTCTCGGAATGGGGAGGCCCTGCGTCTGCAAGAAATATCAAGACAATCAATATTAAGACAAATTTGTATTAAGAAATCAAGGTTTAACGAAAATTGAAGTGTGATATATACCTCAGGTGACTAAAGCACGAGCCTGGGCCCGGGCAGCAGCACGAGCGGGACGATAGTTCCTCCGGTGAGGAACAGCCGGTGACCCGGACGTGGACGCATCTCAAACTAGAAAATAAACATCGATAAAATTACATGGAGTTCATGTTTATTCTTAAAGGATATGTAAAATGAATAAATATTTTATATTTATTCATACAAACCTACATACTGAGCGGAAGTGACGGGAGTGGCCCCTGCACCAGACGAGGACGCACCACCTATAATTAGACAATCAAGTATCAGCTATATAAGTAATTGCAAAAAGAATGCGTATATCAATAATATAACATTCTAAATCAACATGTATATACTATAGGATATATAAACATACCCGCAGGTATATGATATATAAACATACCTGGAGGTGCGGGAGTGGCCTTTGTCCCTGATGTAAGTACGTAAGAGCAAAAAGAATGTATGTATATTTATGATATAGCATTCTAAATCAATATACATGCACTATATGATATATAAACATACCTGGAGGTGCGGGAGTGGCCTCTGTCCTTGATGTGGACGCATCACCAACAGCTAGACAATCAAACATTGACAATATAAGTAATATTGACATGAACATGCATGTATATCTATAATATTACATTCAAAATGAATATGCATGCAATATACCTGGAGGTGTGGCAAAGTCCACACGGAAGGAGGCGTCCGGAGGGGTCTCCGATCAATGTGCAAGACCGACCCTCTGAAGCTCCCTACGCAGCTCTCCCTCCGTGTGGACTTTGCCGGTGCCGCGGCTGGAGCTCCTGTCGCCCCTCACTGCTCCCGTCATCGTCATCAAATCTAGATAAACGGTTCATGGACGCATTAGACAATCATTACAAGTATTGACTATATATGTATAGATCGTAAAATGTGAAGTAATAATATAACATTGCTGATAACCTTTTTCGTTTTGTGGGCGCATTAGACATATCTACTTGGATTTCATCATCGATATCATTTCTAACCCACGTAACTTTATGATCAGCCGAAGACAACCCGTCTTTCGAAATAGACGGTCGAAGCACTCTAAGTCTTCTCTCTTCTTCATCCTCATCACTGTCCTCGAATTCTGGGACATCGTAGACATCCCTGGGTTTCCAACGGCATACGACACTCCATCTCGGATGCTTCAAACACTGTGAGTAGTATACTTGGAACGCTTGGTTCGGAAAGATAAACGGATCTTCCTGACCGTAAAATCGAAGTGTGTTCATACTGGTCAATCCAAATTCGTCTTTCTAAGTCCTAAGATTGCTTCTCCACTTATCCGTATCAGTTCGCGTATCGTACCAACTACACTGGAATATATAAAAGGGTTCTGATAATCCGGGATAGTGGATGCCGAGTATACAATTTAAGTATCCATAATAAATCACACCGTCCGATCCTACCGTCGCAATCCCACTATTCTAAGTGGTTCTAGATGTTTTTATGTCCTTAACTTCGAATTTGTATCCAAGGACACCGAATCCTTTATAATATGCAACCTCCATACTAGGAAATTGAGCTAAATATCTTGAATCACTCTCAAATGATGCAGAAAAGTTCGGATCGTGGATCTAACAAAACAAATTTTACGACAAATACATAACGATATAAGTTTAGATTAAAACTGATAGCAATAACATGTTATTCGAATAACTTACATGATCTGCAACCCAATCGCAAAAATTATCCTGATGATATTTTTCTAATCGTTCATCGTTCCAATCAGGATGCCCCTCACGTACCTCGTTAAAATGAATTCTGTTTTCGACAATAAATTATGACATTAATATTATATCATTTCATACACACACAAACACAAATATAACAATTAATCCAAAAAAACTTACTCTCTAATTTTTTCAAGACATGCGCAATTAAGCAAGATAAACCGGTATATATTGTTGATAAACATAGTGTATACCCTCTTATAATCGGCTTTACCATATGACCCGTCTTGAATTCTTCGAGGCCGGTTAAGTCTCGTCTCAATGTTCTCGTCCAGATAGCGGGAACAAAATGTGGTTGCTTCATCAAGAAGATAACCTTGTATGATAGAACCCTCTGGTCGATTTCTATTGCGTATATACTTTTTAAGAGTATAGAGGTACCTAAAGAAAATATGTTGAATAAATAAATACGGGCATGCAGGACAACAATAATTTTAAAAATTACGCGAAACGAAAAATTCCACGTACCTCTCGACGGGATACATCCATCGATATTGTACCGGTCCGGCTAACTTAGTCTCAGTTGCAAGATGAACCGTCAGGTGTATTATGATATCGAAGAATGACGGTGGGAAAATACGCTCAAACTTGCAAAGTATCAATACAATAGAATTTTCTAGTTTATCCAACGTCACAACATCCAGTGTTTTAGCACACAACTCTCTGAAAAAACAACATAGGTCGTTGATTACTAGACCAACCGATTCGGGGAGAGAAGTCCTGAGGACTAATGGAAGAAGGTGCTCCACGATAACATGGTGATCATGACTTTTCAGCCCATCGATCTTGCCTTTCACAATTTTTATCTTCTTGCTGAATGATCCTGAGAAACCTGTGGGAACTTTCAAATCATGCAACACCTGCAGGAATCTTTTCTTCTCCGGTTGTGACATATGATAAGCGATATTGGGAAGTACAAACTTTCCTGGTTTACCCGCTACCGGTCTAGGGTGCAATTCACTTCTTATTTTCCACTCCTGTAGATCCATCCGAGCATTCAGGTTGTCTTTCGATTTCCCGTCTTTACAAAGAAGAAAGTTGAGTATGTGCTCTGATACTCCCTTCTCTATATGCATGACGTCCAGAGAATGACGCACTAAATTTGTTGACCAGTACGGAAGCTCGAAGAAAATGCTTAACTTGTTCCAAAATGGTGGTTTGACCTTTTTTTCGGATCCATCTCGAAGGTCAAATTATTGTAACCATCCCACTGAGCAGTCACGTCCTCTCCGGACAATGGGGTTGGAGGTCTAAGAAGCTCCTGATGACCATCAAAGTGAACAGCGTCTAATCTGTAGAGGTGGTCTAGAGGCAGGAAACGTCGATGGCCGCAATAACAAATCTTCCTGCTAAAATTCAAGAATTTCGATGTTGTGTGTTGATGGAAATGAGGACATGATTTGTGACCATGTACGGACCAACCTGATAGCATTCCATACGTAGGAAAGTTATTAATTATCCACATTAAAGCCGCACTTAGTATGAAGGTTGTATTTGTGTTTTCATCGTAAGTCTCTTCACCATCAATGAACAAAGATTTTAACTCCTCGATCAGAGGTCGGAGATAGACGTCAATATTGTTTCCCAGTGAGTTTGGTCTGTCGATAAGAAGAGGCATCATAAAGTATGATTGGTCCATAGCCAACCAAGGCGATAGATTATAAATTATCATTACAACGGGCCATGTGCTGTGACTTCCAGCCATATAGTTGAATGGGCAGAAGCCATCACTAGCCAGTCCGAGCCTGACATTGGGAGGATCGCTACTGAATATTGCGTGCCTCCTATCGAAATCTTTCCATGCCAGTGAATCTCTTGGATGGCTCATTTTTCCATCTTCACTTGGAGGAGCACGATGATGCCAAATCATTGCCTCGGCTGTTTTCTTGCACCTAAATAGCCTCTGCAGCCTCTGTGTTATGGGAAAGTATCGTGCTATCTTGACAGGTATATCATGCTTCTTATCAGAATCTTTCGGCTTATACCTGGCCTCTCCGCATTTTGGACACTCTTTCAAATCTGAATTCTCTTTCCGGTACAACATGCAATTTTTAGGACATACTTGAATCTTCTCACACTTCAGACCCAAATCAGACATCATCTTCTGGGCTCCGTACCAGCTGTCGGGCACGTTATTTCCCGGGGGTATAGAATCTTTCAAGAACGAAAGAAGCATTGTGAATGACTTGTTGCTCCATCCATTTAGGCACTTAATCTGGAAAAGTTGGACGAACCATGAGAGGGTGGAATACTTTGCATTCTCATAAATTGGATTTCATGAAATTTTCATATTTATCCGCACGCGGTCCTTGACCGGAAGGAATGACATCTTCGGTATGAATAGATTCACCTAGGGCAGCCTCTACCATATCCTCCATTTCTTCTGATGGAAAGAAATTACCGTCTTCTTCTTCTGCCGCATTACCGTCTTCTCCTTCTTCTCCTGTCGCATTATCGTGTTCTCCTTCTTCTTCTGCCGCCTTACCGCGTTCTTCTCCTTCCCCGTGATATTTCCAAGTTGTATAAAGTCTAGTAAAACCATATTTTACGATATGAAGCTCTGCCAATTCTACCTTCTGCCAGTACTTATTCCCACATCTATCGCACGGGTAGAGAATCTTCTCTATCACGATCTTATTATGTGCGCGTGCAAATTTAATAAAAGCAGCAACTCCTACGACAAACTTAGGTTGCATACGTTGTTGCCAATCCACATACATCCAGCCCTTAACTCTGACGTACTCATGGGCCATATTAGACTGTATAACATATAAATTGTAGGTTATGATGACTATATTGAAAAATCTAAGAACGGGATGGTTACTGACAAAGGAGAAAATCCATGTATATTCTTTGTGTGTGCGTTTGTCGTTGAAAAGAATAAATTATCGATAATCAAAGTTAGATTTGAGGATACTCATGTATGAGAATATGAAAGTTTCATATTATCATCGAATATCATATATTGGTTTTAACTTGAACATCTTGAATCACACACTAATGATGCGTTTGTTGTGTATTCTTGTTGTATGTGTGTGTTTCGGCTGTCGGGGGTAAGGCTTCTATCCCATTAAGAATGTATAGAGCGAACACCCATTCGCTTGTTCTTTCAACCGTTTCGAGTAAATTTCGGCAGCACCTCTCCGCTGTTCTCCGAGTACACTGTAATAGAATAGATAATCATTTCAAAGCTGTGAAACAACGTTGAAATGAACATCTAATCTATCTTTGTACACGGAGAACCAGCGGAAAGGTACCGACGAAATATCTCGAAACGGATGAAAACACAAGTGAATGAAGGTGTTTGCTTTATACATTCCTAACTTGTCCACACGGGACAAATCTATCGGTTATCATACGATTGAATCTTCTCGACACTTAGACTACACGACGGTTGTTAGTATCGAGCTATCCCGTCCGATATTTAACAACCTTCGTATAGTTCTATGTCACGACGAACATCGAACGTATGTTAACCGATAGACGGGGACTAAGTGGCGCTTTGAGTTTCATATATGAGTATCGATGAGAATATGAAAGTTTCATATTATCATCGAATATCATATATTGGTTTTAACTTGAACATCTTGAATCACTCTCTAATGATGCGTTTGTTGTGTATTCTTGTTGTGTGTGTGTGTTTCGGCTGTCGGGGGTAAGGCTTCTATCCCATTAAGAATGTATAGAGCGAACACACATTCGCTTGTGCTTTCAACCGTTTCGAGTAAATTTCGGCAGCACCTCCCCGCTGTTCTCCGAGTACACTGTAATAGAATAGATAATCATTTCAAAGCTGTGAAACAACGTTGAAATGAACATCTAATCTATCTTTGTACATGGAGAACCAGCGGAAAGGTACCGACGAAATATCTCGAAACGGATGAAAACACAAGTGAATGAAGGTGTTTGCTTTATACATTCCTAACTTGTCCACACAGGACAAATCTATCGGTTATCATACGATTGAATCTTCTCGTCACATAGACTATACGACGGTTGTTAGTATCGAGCTATACCGTCCGATATTTAACAACCATTGTATAGTTCTATGTCACGACGAACATCGAACATATGTTAACCGATAGACGGGGACTAAGTGGCGCTTTGAGTTTCATATATGAGTATCGATATGAATATGAAAGTTTCATATTATCATCGAATATCATATATTGGTTTTAACTTGAAAAACGTGTCGTTGAAACAAATTATTGTTTTCCACCTTGCACTCTCTTAACAATGGTACATGCATTAAATAACATGTAAGAGCTATCTATAACAACTCTAAACTTTCGCCTGTTGCATGGGTTCAACAAAAAGGTTTTTGATATAACAAACACAACCATCCTTAATTTTTTTGGAGACATAAATCAAGGAAAAAATAGATTTCAGATGGTGATAAAAATACCAAATTCTTTCATTGTTGGGTTAATGTCAGAAGATGTCAAAACAGAATTACAAAGTTGCAAAATGTAGAAGGCAATTGTTTTGAGGAGCATAAACAGATTGTTTATATGACAGCTTCTCATTTTGAAAAAGCTTTTACTTCACAAAATATAAATACAGAATTTGATTGCAGACATATCATATCTAATATGATTTCAGACATATCAGGTTTAGGGTTAGAGCCTATGGTTAATTTGGGTTAATTAGAGGCTAGGGTTAATTTTGGTTAATTATTGATAATTTGAAAGGGTTAGGGTGTTGGTTAGGGTTAATTAGGTTAATTTGGGTAAGTTTACTTGAAACAGCGCATTCTGCCTATATGAATGATTAAGTTTGTATAATATTCACACACGTGTTTTCATGTATGCTGTCCATCTTGAGGGTGCATGTAATATTTTTATTTTCCTCTCAAATTGTAATTTGCATATATCATGAAATCTTTCCCCTGGGTAAATGTTTAGGTTTAGGGTTAGAGTCCAGTATCCACTCCAGTTTATTGCAGAACCAAGCAAAATTGTTGAATCAGTACTTGCACTACACACTCACCATTTTGACTCCTCCACTCTCACATCTATAGGCACACCTTTTTTCAACCTAATAATAAGTTAGCAGCCAACACATCGACATTCGCTCTAGTTAGAGTTTTCCGATAGAATCTCGCTCCTCGCTCCATGGCCAATATTCCTGTCATACATCAATCCATGGCCCACGCCCACAAACAAAGTGGGGGCACAGAGAAATGATGCTCTATATAGACTTACAAAGGGATTGATATGTACAGGGCCAACATGCATTATGCAAAGTTTTTTCCTGAAGTTGGGAAATATTTTTTCAAACATAAAAAGGTGCCCAAGGCTGTTAATTCTACTCTCGTTTGTCTTATTCCCAAAAAGGCAAACTGTCGCTCCATCATCGATTATAGGCCTATAAAACTTTGTAATTTTCTATACAAAATTTTCATTATCCCCAGCCCTAGCCCCAGCCGAACCCCAACCCCAACCCTAACCCCAGCCCCAGCCAAACCCCAACCCTAACCCCAACCCCAACCGCAACCCCATCCGAACCCCAACCCCAACCGCAACCCCAGCCCCAGCCCCAACCGCAACCCCAACGCTAACCCTAACCCCAACCGATGCCTAACCCTAACCCTCATCGGAACCCAAACCCTGAACCCTAGCCCTAAAATAATCAAAATTATATTTAATTGAAGATTTACTAACCTGTAGGCGGTGGAGGAGACGACGGAGACGCTCGATCGGTGGTCGACAACGCGCGCAATCGGCGACGAGGAAGAACGAGGGCGGTGGCGACGACGAAACGGAGGGCGGTGGCGGCGACGAGAACTGCGATGCGGCGGGAACGAGAGATTTGGGGATTTTGGGAATTTTGGGAGTTAAACACGCGCGAGAGAGATGATCAGCGTAGGGCATTTCTGTGCCTTTTTAATTAAATTCACATTTAGATGCCCCTACGGATTAGTCCGTAGGTCATTGGTTTGTGGCTCCGCAGGGGCAAACAACAAATTACGATTTAATATTTTTAAATTAAAACGTCGGGAACCGTAGGGACAACCGTCGGGCCCTACGGATTAATCCGTAGGGCCAAAATAAATCTGCCCCTACGAATTTCATTATCCGTAGGGGCAACCCCCTATTGTAGTAGTGGGAGAAAGTTGTTACCGCGATGCGGTAGCGTAATTAACTGCAGGGGCTTGCGCCTGCAGGGAAGAGCATCCCCACAATCAAAAACCCCTCAAATGAGGGGGAATCTGATGAAGTCTACTACAACGGCCGCATCCGTCTAAACCTCTGATACACGGTGCCATAAATCAACTTGGCATCTTCGGAGAGGTGGACGGATAAAACCCAAATAGCATCTGCCCCCAAATTTAGGCAAGACGACCAACGCGGTTTCGTCTATGTATTCGGCGGAGGACATATTCTGGCACGCCCGGTTGGACCTTTTCCTCTTTCCACTAAACACTTCGTGTGTCGTGTTTCGCGAACAAGTCGCGGTTTGACATAGTTGCCTTTGGATGTGAAGTACTAATATTTGGAACAAGTCGCGGTTTGACATAGTTTCCTCTTTCCACTAAATATCTTGCTCCGTGCAGAAAAACAGAAGATCAATGGTTTCAAACTGCACTAATTGCAACAACTCCCACTCCGTCCTCGCCGGAGGAGTGACCTACAGGCCTCAAGCGGCCTTCCTTTTTACGATGCCAGTGGACCAGGTGACGCAAGCCACCACAGGGCTATTCTTTGGGACCATGCTCCCACCAATAAGCTTCAACGCCCCATTTCCATCGCAAGAAGCTCCGAAGAAGTCGGTCTTTGATCGGCTTACAACTACCGCGGCCCCTCTCAGCGGGGCGCCCAAGTCTAGTGCCTGGGTTTTCAACAGACTGGGCCAAAGCTCAAGTAGGCCCATGAAGAAGCCCGCGATACCTGAAGCGGCTATCCCAAAGCGGATAATCATTCCTGTTCCTGAAGTCATCAGATCGACTTCCCCTACTAAGGAGTCGGTCTTTGCAAGACGGACCGTTTCATCTCCCGTTCCAGGCGAAGTCATCAAAACTGCTCCCCTGCATGAAAGTCTGCCTTCGATAGATTGGCCATCCCCACTCAACGGACGTCAGTTTTCAAGAGGCTAACGCCGGCAGCAACCCTCCGCAAAAACAGGGGGAATGACGAAGCCACCCCCATAATTGAGCCGGTCCCGTCAGCACGACATGCTCGCCGTCGTCACTGGCGCCGAGTAAAGAAGGTTGGGGGCAGCTCTCCTTCTGAACTGACTCCGCCAGCTCCGATGGTAGAAATTGATGCTGATGTTCCAACTGGGAACAGCTTTGAACCACTTAGGAGAGTACGCAAGAACTCTCCGAAGGCCGTGCTAAAAAGATCTCCTCCACCTATAGAGAACACTACAAAGGTGAAGCCATAGCAGCCCCCTCAGCGGCTGTCCTCCAAAATTCACAGGATCTGGCGAAGGGTCTAAGACTCGGTGATCGACCAAGACTTCTCCCGCCAACCGAAGAAGATGAAAGTTCGGGAAGAGAAGGACCACCCTGTTGTACCACAAAAGGTGTCGTCTACTTGGGTGCCCACTGCAACGACCCCCTTAACTTGGACCGCTCACAAAAGGGGAAAGCCGGAGAAAATTTCTGTGTCTGCGACGAATCTCAAAGGCACTGAATCCAAACGCCCCAAGTCTAGGGGCATGGTGGTGCACACTGTCTATATGGCATCCGGGAAAGAGGATAGTCGTATCTTTACGGGTCATCGACCACTCACCATATCGGTAACAAAGGCCCAGGAGCAACAACAGAAACTCCATGAAATGTTAACAAAGATGGTCGCGCTTACTAGGCCAAAAGAAAGCCCGGAGACATCGTCAGAGCAGCGTCATGAACAAGAAACCGATGCTGAGTTCCTCCGCAGAATCCTTGAAAAGAAAGACAGAGAAGTCGTGGAACAAGCGGCCATCATAAAACGTATGGCACTTTTATTCTAAGATATGGTCAGGATGATGATACAGCCGGATCCTCTAGCTGAAGCCCCTCCGATTGTCCTTGAAGACGACAAAGGGGAGACATCGAACCCTCTTCCGACTCTATCAATGGCCAAAGAGGAAACGATCTCCAAAGCCGCCCTGGATGACTATATAGCTCAACAGATACGAGCTCATTAGGCGAGCGAAGCAGCTAACCAAATCGTTAAGACTGGACGACCATATCCGGGTTGGTACGACCAAATAAAGTACCCGCCGGGATATACGATCCCTAAATTCCATGTATATAAAGGGACGGGGAATCCACACCAGCACGTTGCTCAATTCAGGGCTCTGTGCGGCAACACCGGAGGTGACGATAAGCTACTGCTTCGCCAGTTTGTTGGCAGCTTGTCGGAGACAGCGTTTGAATGGTATTGTGAGCTCCCGAATGACTCTGTTAAGACATTTGCAGAAATGGAGCTACTATTTACACAGAGATTCGCAAGCGCTAGCGAGCGCACCCCAATCACGGCATTAATTAATGCCAGAGTGAAACCAGGCGAAACATGGGATCAGTACGCGATACGGTGGCGGAATCTATGGTCGTAGTGCGAACAACGCATAGAGGAAGCTCCTGCATTGGGCATGTTCGTGGGTACTCTTGATCCGCAGGCGACCATATCCCAGTTCATGATGTTCTTCAAGCCAACTACTTTCTAGGCCTCGATTGACAAGCTAGCCCAAATAGATCAGATAGGTCATAGACCATCTTCTTCGAAGATGGAATCTCGAAACGAAAAGGGGAAAGGGAAAGCAACCTTCGTCGCCAATGCTCAGCAGCAGCCCAGTGGTCCAAAACCAATCAATCGCCAAGACGATAGACAGCGATTCTTTAACGAGAAGCTGAAGCGCCTTTATTCGTTTTCCCGGGATAAAACGAGGAGACTGTTCGACCTGGCGATGCGCAACAGGCTCATCACCTTGCCAGATCCAAAATGCCCATTACAGCCCGGTGATGCCAACAATCCCAATTATTTCCCCTATCACCAAGTGGTAGGCCATCCAATCGAAGATTGCTTCGTCTTCAAAGGCTGTATTGTGTACCGGTACCAGCAAGGCAAATTCGCACTATCCGAAAATTGGAAAGTAAGCCCGCCCCAGCCGTACGCTCTTAAAAAGGCGGACACACCGGGGGCATCATGCTCTTTTATAGAAGAAGCTCCATGGGAGGTCGCTCTTTCAGCCAAAACAAAAAGAGTGCTAAAGGATCTCCAAACATGCCCGGTGATCAGGTGGAAAAGTCCACTGGAACCCGAGATCATTGAGGGAATGCTGAAGCCGCGCCTGACTCCAAGAATTGATAGCGATAATCAAAACGCTCAGGCCCAGCCGTCAAAGTCTTCGAAGAAGAAGAAGAAGACCAAAAAGCCCGTGAAGCCTGATGACAAGCGCACGGACCTGCAAAAACGTATTGACGCGCTGAAGGAATATAACCAGAAGGCGCGAACCCCGATCACACTCCAAGAGTTTCTCAACCACATCCTTGAAGTTAGAGATGGCGATTAAGATGAGAGAGAAGACTCATCAGATGAACCTGAGAACTATGTGGCGAGATGCCACATGATCTCTCACTCGTCAATAAATGGTGAAGAAGCTCCTGATACAGAGAGACTGGGGGCAGATCCAGAACCGGAACCAAAATTCCTGGAGCCATCAGACGAATTGATTGATAGGCTGCTGAACGAAGCTCTTCAGAAAAGCAAAGTTGACAGAGAGCGGGAAACGGCCATATACGAGAGGGCCAACTGGATAGGAGCACTTCGGCCGCCAGCAAAAGCAGGTTTAAGATAAGGAAAAGGTTCGCCAAAGCCATAGCGATGGGAATGAAGCTGCCACCCTCCGAAATAAACACTCCTGATAGGATACACATTAATGAAGAGGATGCACATCCAAACTACTGCTTGTACCATCGGAGGACCACACACCCTACTGAAGAATGCAACGCCTTTAAAAATTGGTGGTAGGGATACGTTGCTCACCGGTAGCATTTCAAGCGGATGAAGTGCAAAACTCGTCGGGAATAAAGAAACACGACAGATGAGCATAAAAGAACTGCCGGTGAATGTCACATGGTTAATTCCGGGGGATTGCAAATTCTCACCTTCGGGAGTGATTCTGATGAAGAAATAGCCCTCGGCCCTCTCTTCAAGGAATCCATCTGATTGTTACGTTTTTGCCGTGTCATATTTTAGAAAGAGTTTAGAAATTACCGCAATCAAAACGGTGTCGCAGTTACCGAGCCGCGATGAGTACGGGTTGTCCGCAGGGAGATGGTAAGATTTTAGGCTTATATTGACGGGTTAACAACGTATTTTGATTTGTTGATTAAACTAAATATCGCAACAAGGATATGTATAATAAAAGGACTTGTTAAGGGTAGTAATAGGTTAGCTTGTATGAAGGTGAAGTTTGCCGAATCCTTATAGACCCAACTTTGGTATTGACACTAAAGCAATAAGTAACAACGCGGATTAGGGAACTAGAAATACGGTATTTGCGGCATTTCGCTAAATCCGTCTTTCTTTTCCCTTGTCCTTCCGTTGTTATCTCTTGATTCTAGCCTCCGGCAAACCAGTAGCAATCCGGTCACCATTAGGGATCATCGCTATCGGGGTAGGATAGGATGCCTAGCGGAGCGGAATTGCGAGTGATTTGCACGGAGTTTCAATTGCAAAGTTTAAGGTTTTTAGCAAATAACATCTTCAAATACAATCTAACCATATTCCACCCTTAACAGGTACAGCGACTACTCACACATATTTACAAAGTAAAAATAAGAAAAAGGGAAAAGAGTAAGGAACATAATGAAAAATACGAGAAAAGAAAGAAAAAGAGAGAACCAATGAATCTAAGTGCGAATATCTCCAAGTGTTCGTAAGCCCGGTGAAGTGTGCAATCCAAACACAAAACTTTAAGGTTGCAAGCTCACTTAAGAGGTTGCAAGATCAAAGTAAAGAGAGAATTTCACAAGTTCAAATATGTAAACATAGAACAAGACATGGTAATAAAAAATGAGAAATTTTTATTGAATCACAAACAAGTTACACTAATCTAGAAGTCAAGAACCAAAACCTTAAGCTTGCAAGTTCAATGAAGAAATTGCAAGGTCAAGGCAAAGGGGAAAGAGCTCAAGAATTACAAAAGAAAGCAAGCTTACAAATTACAAGAGTTTTGATACAAAACTAAAACAAAAGGTGTCCCGCTCCTTTGCCCTCTGTTCTGTATTTATAGGCTCAAAAGATGAATAAACAAACAATAACAAAATGATGACAAGGCAGCAAAGAGGGGCCCATAGAAGTTTGAGTCAAATTGGAGGCAAGGGGACGGCGACCTCGGTTTTGGTGAGCATGTGCTCGGCCAAAATCCGAGCCCCTAGGCTCGTATTTGGAGTGTGGTCTTCTGTTATCTTTAGTATCACTCTGGTGTTGTTTATTTTCTCCGTTTTGGCTTTTGATGCACTCAGGGTTTTGGAGGGAACCTGTAGCTTCAAATCACATCAACTCTTTTTGCATTAAATGCACATCACACTCATGCCAACTTGCACCAAGTCATCATGTCATGGGC
Organism: Agapanthus africanus; assembly: GCA_030015575.1. Classification (NCBI taxonomy): domain Eukaryota; kingdom Viridiplantae; phylum Streptophyta; class Magnoliopsida; order Asparagales; family Amaryllidaceae; genus Agapanthus; species Agapanthus africanus. Next base: position 728,464,637 of record CM057339.1, read on the forward strand.
AGCCCTCTTCACTAGGTTCATAAACCAACAAGCTAGTTGTACACACTTGTATGTGTTGGACCATTTGTTTAGAAAGTGTGTACACATGAATGTTGCAAAAAGAAACTTATGAAGTATTGGTCGGTTTGCGGTTCTGGTTGCAGTGTCGGCTCGCAAATGATATATCCATGATTTTAAGCGTATTTCCAGTATTTTGTCACGGATACCTGTAATCTGTAATACTGAGCAGACACTAGTTAATAGTACCGATATATACAAAAAATGGATAATGAATGAGTGGTATTAAAATGCAATATTCTGGTATGAACAAATACCCCCAAACTTATCTTTTGCTCGTCCCGAGCAAAACCAAAAGAAAAGAATCCTGACCTCACTTTCGCAAGGAACGCGATTGCACTGAGCTCATGCAACAAGCCGTTAAACCTCTAGGTGTCCCTAGTAGGAAGAGTGTTGTCTCCAGAGGGTTTTCAGCGGATTTCATCCACAAAATCCCGTCAAGCTGGTTTTGCGAAATAACTATGATTCTAACCCTAAGGTTTTGTTTTAAAGCAAGCAATTCTATTATCCTAAAGTTAGAACAATCGAACCTTTATTTTTCACACCTAGCTTCTTATTTAACTAAAGATTCTATATGTCTTTAAGTGCAGTGCAAATAGTGTCGTTAAGTTTCAAAAGGGTCGATTAAAGTCGACATGTCACACAATAAAACCCAGATAAAGATTTAAAAAGGATCACACAAGTTTTATAAAGAGTTAAGTACATCTCAAGTTTTGTTTTCCGGTTAGGTTTCAAATTCAGAATTTCTATCTTCCTTAACAGGAAACTAGGTCTTATTTTTCACTCCACTTTCGTCTTGTTTTCGTTTCATACACACCTCTGTGAACGTGCAATAGTCTTAATCATAGAATAAAACCTTCATATCTCCGTTAAAAATATTTTATAAAAATCATGTCTTTTGTCAAGATTATTCTCACACAAAGAACCGTTAGGAATTTTATCTCGGAGAGAACACTTGCTTGACTTTGTTTTAATTTGGACTTTCTAGGCTTCATAGTGAGCTTTGGGCCAATGCACCCAAACCAGTTGGTTTTAGGGCATTAGGTGTTAAGACACCCCGGCGGACTTAATTGCTCAAGTTACCTAGGCCCTAAAACAAAAGACCAAATTTGGCGTGAAAATCATGATGATTTAATGCGAACAGACATATTACCGGTAGTTCAATTATTATTTTTTTGGATAAAAGACGTGTTTAGTGGGTTAGGTGTGTAATCACTCCAATCAAGTTCCATATGGATTATTCTTCAGAATTAGTTCTAATTAAGACATCAATAACATCCCTTCATATCCGCTTCTCTTCATAAACTATTCTTGATATTACTTATTTAAGAACAAACCTATTTGATCCTCAGAAAATAGTTTATCAATTAAAAGTTTTCAGACATAATAGACTTGTCGTCTAATTTTTAAAACTCAAGACACGTGTAGTGTGATGTAAAGACGTATATTAGCTATAGTTAACATCAAAGGAGGGTTATCTTTCAGGTTTTCAAAATCTAAAAATAGGATTTAGTTGTTCCTTATCTTATCAAACAAAACTGTCGAAATATTGAATCTTAGTTCTCCCACTAGCTAACTTGACGACAAAGTTTTTATGTTTTTAGAAGATTTTCTGATTTTTATGGGTTTTAGTATGCAGATGCAAAATATACATATGAATGCAAAGGTTAGAAATGCGTACCGAGCGTACCCCCAAACTTAACCTGGACAGTGCCCTCACTGTCATTGTACATCAAGAAGGCAAATTTATTGAAGGGTCAAAATCGTCAGTTATATAAGAAAAAATTCTTTTTTTTTGGTTTTTTTTTGAATGAGAACTGAGCATCACCAGACAAGATTGCTCGTCAAAAATGGATATCCACTGGACAAGAATATCCACATATATATACAAAAAGCAGTATATGCATACCCCCAAACTTATTTGAAACAATGTCTACTGTTTTTGGCTGGAAAACCGAAGTTTGGTGGTAGGCAAAGGAAGATTATGCAGGGTAAACCGGCTCCTGTAAGACCAGGATCTCCTCTGTTGGTTCAGCGCTAAGGTACGGTTTCAGTCTGTGTCCGTTTACTTTGAAAAACAAACCGTCCTTTGGATTTTCCAAATCCACAGCGCCTTGCGGGTACACATTCCGCACAAAAAATGGCCCTTTCCAGCGAGATCTGAGCTTACCTGGATGGAAATGTAGCCGAGTGTCGTAAAGCAGTACCTGTTGACCAGGTGCGAAAGTTTTGCGCGAAAGGTGTTTATCGTGAAAAACCTTCGTTCAGTTCTTAACGACAACCGCGTTTTCGTAAGCCTCATCCTGAAGCTCGCTCAATTCGTTTAACTGCAGCTTCCGATGGCTGCCCGCATCTTCGAGAGATAGATTCAGCTCCTTTATCGCCCAAAATGTGCGATGCTCTATTTCCACTGGAAGGTGGCAAGCCTTTCCATAAACAAGCCGATAGGGAGACATGCCAAGATCGGTCTTATAAGCAGTTCGAAATGCCCAAAGGGCATCAGTGAGTTTTAAAGACCAATCCTTACGGTTCTTGGAAACCGTCTTCTCCAATATCTGCTTGATTTGTCGATTTGAAACCTCGGCTTGCCCACATGTTTGGGGGTGGTAGGGCGTTGATAGTTTATGATTAATGGAATACGTCCGCATCAAGGCCTCGAAAGTCCTATTACAGAAATGAGTTCCATTGTCACTAATGATTGCGCGGGGGTGCCCAAACCGGGAAAAGATGTTTTCCTTAAAAAATCTAACGACAACCTTGTTGTCGTTAGTCTGGCTGGGCACAGCCTCGACCCACTTAGAGACATAATCAACAGCGAGAAGAATGTACAAGTTCCCAAAAGAGCTGGGAAACGGCCCCATAAAATCAATCCCCCAAACATCGAAAATTTCGACAACCAAGATTGGTTGGAGCGGCATCTCGTTTCTCCTGGATATCCGGCCCAAGTGTTGGCACCGGGAGCAGGTCTTGCAGTAGTCATGAGCGTCTTTGAAGAGTTGTGGCCAGTAGAAAACACACTACAAGATCTTCTCGGCTATCTTTCTGGGGCCAAAGTGCCCGCCACATGCTTGATCGTGGCAAAACGACAGCACACTCTTGAATTCATTGTCAGGGACACACCGACGAATAATCTGGTCGGGACAGTACTTGAACAGATAAGGTTCGTCCCAGTAGAAGTGTTTTACTTAGGATAAGAATCGAAGTCTGTCCTGACTTGACCATTCAATCGGTAGTAATCTTATGGCCAAATTGTTTACAATATCTGTGAACCAGGGTTCGCAAGATACTGTCAAGAGCTGTTCATCCGGAAAAACGTCGTTGATCGAAAGTTGAAGCGTTGGCGAAGAAGGGAGTCGTGAAAGATGGTCAGCGACTACGTTTTCACATCCTCTTTTGTTCTTGATAACAAGGTCAAACTCTTGAAGTAAGAGGATCCAACGTATCAGCCGAGATTTTGCGTCCTTCTTTGGAAAAAGAGGACGAAGAGTTGAATGGTCCGTGTAGATGATGACTGGAGAGCCGATCAGTTAAGGCCTGAACTTTTCTAAAGCGAACACAACAGCCAAGAATTCCTTCTCGGTTGTTGTGTAGTTCTGTTGGGCATCGTTCAGGGTTCGGATAGCATAATAGATTACGTGCGGCATCTTATCGATGTGCTGTCCAAGGACCGCACCGATGGCAAAGTCAGATGCATCGCACATAATCTCAAATGGATACGTCTAGCCAGGAGAAGAAAGAACGGGAGCAGAAGTGTGTGATCTTTTTAATGACTCGAACGCAGTCACACAGCTCGAGTTGAAGTCAAATGTCGTGTCCTTGGCCAGCAAAAGAGTCAAGGGCCTAGCAATCTTGCTAAAGTCCTTGATGAACCGTCTATAGAAAACGGCATAGCCAAGGAAGGCTCAGATGTCTCTGACACTTTTGGGAGGAGGGAGATTGGAAATGACTTCAATCTTTGCTTTATCCACCTCAATGCCATTTTACGAAATGATATGTCCTAGGACAATACCTTCGCGTACCATGAAGTGACACTTCTTCCAGTTTAAAGTGAGGTTCTTATCCTTAAACCGGGTAAGGACGGTGTCAAGATGCAGCAAACACTCATCAAAGGAATCGCCAAAAATGGAGAAATCATCCATGAAGATCTCCAAGAATTTTTCCACCATGTCTGAGAAGATTCCCATCATACACCGCTGGAAGGTAGCGGGCGCATTGCATAACCCAAAGGGCATGCGGCGGTATGCAAACATGCCGAAATGACAGGTGAATGCGGTCTTGTCCTGGTCTTTTTCGGCGATGGGAATCTGATTATAGCCTGAGTACCCATCCAGAAAGCAGTAGTACTCGTGTCCTGCTAATCGTTCAAGCATTTGGTCAATGAAAGGTAGCGGAAAGCGGTCCTTCCGCGTTGCGGTGTTGAGTTTTCTATAATCGATGCATACTCGCCACCCAGTCTGGGTGCGAGTAGGGATTAACTCGTTCGCCTCATTGGTTATGACCGTTATGCCCGACTTCTTGGGGACAACGTGAATGGGGCTAACCCATTGGCTATCAGAGATAGGGTAAATGATACCACTATCCAGACACTTTACGATCTCCTTTTTTACAGCCTCCTTCATGACTGGGTTGAGTCGCCTTTGTGGATCCTGTTCACAACAGAATACTGCATTTTATACCGCCCATTCTTACGCTCGTGTGTTTATAGGTAGGTGCTTTTGATCTGTGTTTGTTACATATTTACAGAGTATAGGTTTTCAGTCCAAATATTGCAAATCATGACAAAATCTCCACAGTTACACCAAATACAGAACATCTGTTGACAACAGATAAAAGCTGGGTTCCGGTCATCCATATCCGTCCGGTGCTGCGTACCGGTTCCACGGACAACACATATGACAGCAGTCATTCGTGTCTCGGACAAACACGGAGCACGAGAGGGGCTGCACAAGAACCATTGGGTGCGCGGAGCTCAAGAGAGATAAAGTCAAAAGTGAAGAAAAGATAACAATCTTGGACTATGAATTCTGCTGATATTCTGGAAGAAATTATCAGAAAATACATGTACCAGACAAGAGGGGACAGGAGACCAGGAAAGTACACAGAAGCCCACACCCTAAATCGACAATAGGGGCGCGGATCCGCGGCCATAGGGGCCTATAGGCGGCGGATCCGCGGCCGTACGGTCTAGACAGTGCATCATCTTTTGGGGGCAGTTTGGTCTTTGCATATGTGGTCTGCTGGTTGCCCTAGAACTTCAACTCCCTGCCTATAAATACAGCAGACCAGAGCTTAACTAAGGGAGCAATTTTTGAGTTTTGTTTTAGCCTCATTTTTGTTAGTTTCTTTCTTCTTCTTCTTCATTCCTCCATAAAATTGTAGTGAGAGCTTTTGAGTGGATGTTAATGAAGATGAGGTTGTTTTATCTTTCTTGTTAGTTTGCTCCCCCTTGAGATTTCTGCTTTCTCTTGCTCATTCAATCTCTTCATTGAGGTTGAATGGTTAAGAGTTAGTTATTGATCTCAAGGGTCGTATTTTCTCACGGGCTAGTACTTCACTTCACATGCGCTTTCTACCCTTCCCTTGATCTTGCAAGTTCTTCATTGAGCTTGCAAGTTTAAGGGTTGGCTATTGAGCACATGCTTGGCTTGGGTCCTAGTTCCGTATTCTTTTTTATTACCCGCTTTTTATTACTTGCAATTTATTTCATGCAATTTTATTCATGCACTTTAATTACTTGTATCTTTTCTTTTCTTTGTTCTCTTCTTTTTGTTCTCTTTTGTTTATATTGTGAATGTTGTAATTATTGTTCTTGTTAAGAATTAATACGGTTTTATAAGTTAACATTTCTTTGCCAATTCCTTTTCCCGTTATTTTCCATTTGAACTTCGTCCAAACCATACGCAAGCGCTCCGTTAGGCACCGTACCCTGACAAGGTAACGGTGATTCCTAACCGCGACCGGTTGCGTTCGGTTTGGCCGGAGGCGAAGGCAAGAGACAAGAATGGAAGGACAAGGGTAAATAAGCCGGATTCCACGAATACCGCGCTTAAATCCCCTAATCCACGTTGTTGCCGATTGCTTAGCTTCAATTGGTCAAGACTCGGCTCAAAGGTTTTTGAGTACGGATTTCTTAGCTTATAATCTCGTATCTCTCTTAACAACTTTATACTTGCAGATAAACACATAGGTTAGATCAAACACTCATACAGATTCTTTATTGACTCGTCTAAAACAAGAAGGTAAGATAACACCATCTCCCTGTGGACCGACCCGTGCTCACCGGCTAGCTGCAAAGCGACACCGTCCTGATCGCAGTTACACTTTAATTCTTTCATCCGACACGCCGAAAGCGTGCGATCAGATCCTTGGCCGGTTTGGCATCATTCATCATATGAATATGATGTTCAACGATCAGAGGACTAATCCCCTTGATGTCCGCCATTGACCAGCCAAAAGCTTGCTGATTGCTGTGCAAGACCGTAAGAAGGGCTTTCTCTTGCTCTGGAGCTAGGGAAGCCGAGATGATAACAGGGAGGGTCTCGTTCTCACCCAAGTAAGCGTACTTAAGGTGAGACGGCAATAGCTTGAGTTCGAGTGTTGGCGGTGAAACGATTGAAGGCAAGATTGGTGAAAAGGTCTCGAACTCAAAGGATTCTAGCAGAGGTTCAAAATGAGTGTAAGCGACCGATTTGGATGGTTCAGCTAACTCATCCGGAAATTCAAAGGATTCAAACTCGGGTGGTGACTGGCCAAGATCGTTCGAGAAAGTGAAACACTCGTAATCACAGCCGGGAGCAGAAGCAGCAGGAGGTTCGAAGAGGAACGCACTAGTGGCGTCAAGATTACTATGATCGAACAAAAACTCCTCGAATTCACAGTCCTCTGAGATCTGAGGTGATCTCCTGGATCGAACAAACGTCTAGTATATGAGCATTAGGTTCAGAGGTCTGATTCCCCAACCTGAAAATGTTGAGTTCAATTGTCATATGTCCAAAAGATAGGTTCATCGAACCATTTCGACAATTGATCACAGCATTAGAGGTTGCAAGGAATGGACGACCAAGTATCACTGGAATTTGATTCTGAGGGTTAGCTACAGGTTGTGTGTCTAAGACAATGAAGTCAACGGGGAATATGAAGTCCCCAACCTTTATTAACACATCCTCTAGCTCACCCCTAGGGTGGGTGATAGATCGATCGGCTATTTGGAGAGTGCAGGGTGTGGGTTTCAGCTCTCCTACACCTAGTTACTCATATATAGAGTACGGAAGTGGGTTTAACACTGGCACCAAGATCCAAAAGTGCGCGGTTGATGTTCTTATCCCCAATGGTAATTGAAATCGTAGGACAGCCAGGGTCCTTCCATTTTTTAGGTAAAGCTTGGGTAAGAGCATCACTCACAGCACTAGCTAAGAAAACTTTCTTGGGTACCTGAGATTTCCTCTTTTTCGTGCACAAGTCCTTCAAGATTTTTGTGTAGGAAGGGACTTGTTGGATAGCATCTAAAAGGGGAATGTTGATGTTAACCTGCTAAAACAACTCCAGAATCTTCTCCATTTGTGGATTTTGTTTATTGGACCTCAACCGGTTTGGAAATGGAACGTTTTTAAAATTGGTTGAGTCCAATACTTGTGGAGGAGATTGTGGAGTTGGAACGGATCCCAGAGCTGGAGTTTTTGTAGAGTGAGAAGTGGGTTCGTTCAGAGCAGAAGAAGAAGAAGAAGAGCCTTTTGAAGAAGGGAGAATAGGCTCAGAAGAAGAAGAAGAAGAAGAAGAAGCGGCCAGGGTGTCATCATCTGTCCGTGTCCCAATGTTGTTGTGTAGCATCCTTCCAGATCTCAATGTAGTCACGGCACTCACATTATGGTTCTGTTGTTCAAGAGCAACATGTACATTATGTGGCTGCCCGGGATTTGGGAGTGGTTGAGATGGAAGCTTCCCCTTCTCTCGCTTGCTTAAGGCCGCATTCAGCTGTGCTATCTGGGCTTCGATGGTTTTGATGCTTTGCCCATGGGCGGCAGTGTGTTGCACCAAAGAATGAATGGAAGACTGGATGTTGGAGGTGGATTGAGTCGATTTCTTTACAAATGCCTCCAGACTCCGTTCTAGCGATGAAACCTTATCATTGTTTGACGGAACAAAGTTGTTTTGAGGAAAAGAATTATTGGGTGCAAAGTTGTTTGTCAGATTTTGAAAAGGTTGGGGTTAGAAGGGCTGCTGATATTGATGTTGAGTTTGTTGCTGGGCTTGTTTTTGAGGAGGAGGAGGCCTCTGGAAGTTGTTGTGGCCTTAGAATTGATGCTGGTTCTGATTCCAGGAGAAATTGGGGTGGTTACTCCAACCGGGATTGTAGGTGGAAGAGTATGGATCATTTCTTGGTCTTTGCTGAAAGGCAACATTGACCTGATCCTGTCCTTGAGAAGGTGGGTTGTAAGGACACTCTTCGGTCAAATAGGATGGATCGAAACAACAAGAGCAGATGGTACGAGGGGGAGGAGCAGGGGCAGGAGAAGAAGACGAGAATTTGCTCTCAATTGCTTCTAGTTTCCGTATGATAGCTGCCATCTCGGCCTTCATTGCAATTGAGATATCGAGTTGATGAATGCCTGCCCTAGACTGACCGGAAGAAGTAGAAGAAGAAGAAGTATTAGTGCTCGGTCTGGTGCTTTCCCATTGAAGCGTTTTCCCCGCAAGATCATCGAAGAATTGCCAAGCTTCCTCGTCGGATTTGGATAGGAAATGGCCCTGACAAATGGTTTCCAACAACTGCTTTGTTGCTGGATTCAGGCTCTCGTATAAAGTCTGGCAAAGTTGCCATCTCTCAATACCGTGATAAGGGCACTGAACAAGAAGGTCTTTGTATCAGTTAAAGCACTTCCAAAAGGGTTCGGTAGGAAGCTGGGAAAATTGGTTAATTTCGTTTCGGATTCTCGCAGTCTTGTGGTTTGGGTAGAACTTTTAAGAAACGCTTTAACAAACTCATCCCAACTGGTTATGGAATGCGACGCGGTGTTATACAGCCACTTCTCAGCAAGGTCACACAGAGTGAAAGGAATGACTCGTAGCCGTATAGCGTCATCGGATAGTTGGGTTGTCTTCATCATTGCACAGACATTATGGAATTTGTTGATGAAGATATAGGCATCTTCGGATTCCAGCCCGTGAAATTTGGGCAACATGTTGATGAAGTGGGGCTTAATTTCGAAATTATCCCCATTGGCCGGTGGAAGTGAAAGACAAGTAGGAAGTGCAGAGCGGGTGGGATAGAAATGATCCTGGAGCGCGATTCGCTGTAGCGCTACAACAGGAGGTGGTTGCGGGTTATTCGCACCCATATGAGGTGGAATCAGTCCCGGGGGAGGTAAAGGGATGTTAGGAGGAAATCTTGACATCTCAGAAGAAGAATTTTGTGATGGTGAAGGTGAAGATGTATGAACAGAATCCCGGTCAACGTCGGAGTTGGCCGGCAAAGGTAGGGTTGAAAGAGGCGTGGAAGGAGTTTCGACTGCGGTGTCGATCGCGTAGTCTATAGGGACTAACGAAACGCGGACTACTAAACGGTCATGTTTATATAAATGACCGAATGCCCACGATCTTCCTTTGTCCAATTGAGCGCGACAAGTCCTTAGTTGGCTGAGTCTAGATATTTTTTATTAAGCTTGAGGTGACACTTATACAATTAGTGATTTCCGGGGTCTTAGGAAGGGTGATGAAATCCCCACCCAATCTGGATTGGTGTTAGAGCCCCTTAAGTCCGTATTAAATGATGCAATGCGCAAGTCAACAAAGTTTTGTTTTCAAACAATCAATTCGTTTTTTACTTTAAATGTGGCGCTGCAACAAATACGGTTAGTCTTTTCTTTGGCTTTTTGCGGCGATGTTGCTAAGAATCCTGTAAAGACAAGGATATTGGAGCATCGGGTTTGAGAAGAGGAAGTGTTTAGAGAAATACGTACCAAAAGTATCGAGTTTAAGAAAACTCGTGTCGATATTGCTTCCGAGTGGTCGAATGGTTCGCTTGTGCGGGTCCAACTATCCGGATCTTTGGCACAAAGTGTTCACTCCCCTTGTACTTGAAAATGCCCACTTGTTCCGCACGATCGCTGCTCACAATCCGTCAAATCTGCAAATGTTGGAAAAATACGGATATTTGAGCCAAAAAACGATATGGATAGCCAAAATTCTGAACACAAATAATTAAGAAAATCAAACAATAAAAATGGGATTCTATTAGAACACTGAAGGCAACACAAAAAACCACAAGTGAAAAGAGCACCAAACGACCGGCGACCTCGGAAAACAAGGGTGTGTCGTCGGTTTTTGTGTGAGGGAATGGGCTCAAATTTTATGTGTTGTCTCAATGAAGTAATACCATTCCACTTTTATAACTTGATTTTTTCTTTAAACCTCAGAGTGTTAGCAGATTACAAATCCAGAGAAGAAAAAAGAATATTTTTGTATTTGTGTTGGTTTTGAAAAAAGAATGGTTTTATCCGTTTGAATGTGTTAGAAAGTTAATTTTTATACAAAATATGCACAAATTAACCCGAGATTACAAGTATAAAAGCGTTACCGTTTCCCCGGCAACGGCGCCATTTGATTGTTACGTTTTTGCCGTGTCGTATTTTAGAAAGAGTTTAGAAATTACCGCAATCGCGTGTAGCGAACCGCGATGAGTACGGGTCGTCTGCAGGGAGATGGTAAGTTTTTAGGCTTATATTGACGAGTTAACAACGTATTTCGATTTGTTGATTAAACTAAATGCCGCATCAAGGATATGCATAATAAAAGGACTTGTTAAGGGTAGTAATATGTTAGCTTGTATGAAGGTGTAGTTTGCCGAATCCTTATAGACCCAACTTTGGTATTGACACTAAAGCAATAGGTAACAACTCGGATTAGGGAACTTAAAATACGGTATCTGCGGCATTTCGCTAAATCCGTCTTTCTTGTCCCCTGTCCTTCCGTTGTTATCTCTTGATTCTAGCCTCCGGCAAACCAGTAGCAATCCGGTCATGATTAGGGATCATCGCTATCGGGGTAGGATAGGATGCCTAGCGGAGCGGAATTGCGAGTGATTTGCACGGAGTTTCAATTGCAAAGTTTAAGGTTTTTAAGGTTTTTAGCAAATAACATCCTCAAATACAATCTAACCATATTCCACCCTTAACAGGTACAGCGACTACTCACACATATTTACAAAGTAAAAATAAGAAAAAGGGAAAAGAGTAAGGAACATAATGAAAAATACGAGAAAATAAAGACAAAGTGAGAACCAATGAATCCAAGTGCGAATATCTCCAAGTGTTCGTAAGCCCGGTGAAGTGTGAAATCCAAACACAAAACTTTAAGGTTGCAAGCTCACTTAAGAGGTTGCAAGATCAAAGTAAAGCGAGAATTTCACAAGTTCAAATATGTAAATATAGAACAAGACATGGTAATAAAAATGAGAAATTTTTATTGAATCACAAACAAGTTACACTAATCTTGAAGTCAAGAACCTAAACCTTAAGCTTGCAAGTTCAATGAAGAAGTTGCAAGGTCAAGGCAAAGGGGCAAGAGCTCAAGAATTATAATGGAAAGCTAGCTTACAAATTACAAGAGTTTTGATACAAAACTAAAACAAAAGGTATCCCACTCCTTTGGCCTCCGTTCTGTATTTATAGGCTCAAAAGATGAATAAACAAACAATAACAAAATGATGACAAGGCAGCAAGGAGGGACCCACAGAAGTTTGAGTCACATTGGAGGCAGGGGGCCGGCGACCTCGGTTTTGGTGAGCATGTGCTCGGCCAAAATCCGAGCCCCTAGGCTCGTATTTGGAGTGTGGTCTTCTGTTGTCTCTAGTATCACTCAGGTGTTGTTTATTTTCTCCGTATTGGCTTTTGATGCACTCAGGGTTTTGGAGGGAACTTATAACTTCAAATCACATCAACTCTTTTTGCATTAAATGCACATCACACTCATGCCAACTTGCACCAAGTCATCATGTCATTGGCAGCCCTCTTCACTAGGTTCATGAACCAACAAGCTAGTTGTACACACTTGTATGTGTTGGACCATTTATTTAAAAAGTGTGTACACATGAATGTTGCAAAAAGAAACTTATGAAGTATTGGTCGGTTTGCGGTTCTGTTTGCAGTGTCGGCTCACAAATGATATATCCATGATTTTAAGCGTATTTCCAGTATTTTATCACGGATACCTGTAATCTGTAATACTGAGCAGACACTGGTTAATAGTACCGATATATACAAAAAATGGATAATGAATTAGCGGTATTAAAATGCAATATTCTGGTATGAACACCATCTCTGAAACAGAAGAGATGAAGACATGCGAGAACATTCAGCTGCGCAATCGCACGCTACCTGAAAAGAATATCGGACCCGCAAACAAGGGATCGAACAAAAAGGATAAGGGGAAAGAAAAGGTCCCTAAGGATATCACCATCGATGACCGAGTCGTCAAAGAGCTGGCAGCCAAGGACCCGCCCAAGAAAACAAGGTGGATTACAACGTTCTGGCACAGCTGAGGAAGATACCCTCGCAACTGAGCATTCTCGATGCCCTTCTGCTATCTATAGAGGCGAGACATTCTCTGATCAAGGCATTACAAGAGCCCGAGCAGTTTCAAGCTTTCATTGCCGAAGAAAAGATGAAGGGCGAGCTGGTAGAAATGCACACAGCCGACATCACCTTCAGCGATGAGGACCTCCTCCTCGGGACGTGCGAGCATAATCGTCCCCACTATGTCTCCGGGTATTGCCATGACATCAAGATAGAGAAGATCCTAATTGACAACGGGTCCTCTGTCAACCTCCTAAATGTAAGGGTGCTAAAATAAATCTGCATGAGCGTACAACACCTCGCTCGGGATAAAATCACCATCTCCGGTTTCGACTCCCGGTCATCACGGACGCTCGGGAATGTGATACTGACATTACGCTTTGGGCTGCTCGTCACTGACATCAAGTTTCACGTCATTGACGCCAAGACTTGCTACAACGCTTTGCTCGGCCGGCCTTGGTTACACGAGTAAAACATTATCTCTTCTACACAACATCAGTGTATGAAGTATTTGTTGGAGATAGTGCCCTCATAGTCAATTATTGGATCGCAGGCACGTGATTGCAATGATTGCGGAGGACCTATACCGGTAGGACAGTCTTACTCAAGATGATAGTATGCTATCTGGTTTGCCTTTATCAGTCGTGTACATGTTCAGGTGACTGATTGCATGTTACACTTTGATAGAGCCCTTAGGATCTTGCTTTACTACCAACAGTATGATGGCGATCATATACGTGAGAGTTGGGTAGTTTATATGCATATCCTTAATTGTGGTCCCTAGTCGTGGGAGTTTCGAGACAGGGCATCGATACTCCGGAGTAGACTAGTGTGTACAGTCGAGACCCCGACGAGGGGCGGTGGCCGGTCTCACAAGCCACTGGTGTCAGTTGGATCACCTAAGATGTATACAGGTGCTCATTGGGTTATGAGTACACCGGACAGGACTCGCCGGGAATCTGCTAGTTAGTATTATATCTATCGTCAGATAGCAGTTCCCTGGTGACATGTGTACAGGTTAGTTCATCGACCTGAGGTCGTCATTTGTCTCGTGTGAGTTCCCACTGTGCTTTGATTTCTACCCTACCACGGCTCAAAGGAGTCGTGCAAACAGGTAGTTTTTGGGTACAGTCCCGAGCCATATGGAGGCACGTGAGCGGATCGGCAGGGGATTCGTCTCTCCCGGTATTGGGGGCGAGGTCGTGCTGTGTCTAGGAGAGCCATTACACAAAGTCCATGGCCATGGCAGGAGATTTACTGGTAGGTACTCCAGTAGTATCTCAGGGTGTTATTGGGCTATACTCCGACACGGCTTATACTGCTTTTGGGGGTCTGACGTTACTAGCCCCCTAGGCGGATATGCGATACTCATTGACGAACGGACCGGACTGTATATACATTGTCACTGTTAGGCTCAGTAGGGTTTCTGGATGAGTTCGCTCATCGGCCTCCCTTGAGTGTGCTCATCGGCCTCCCTTGAGGTCAGTCCGTGGGCAGCCGTTACGCATTGCTAGTGCCGCTGACGGTTTGTGGTTAAACCCACTGCCAGGGTACTGACGAGTCATTAGAGTCCCCCACAGACAGTTTCCCAAGTTCGGGCGAAACGTTGTAGAGGCCGTATGGTTTTATGGCAGGGTTCGGAAAATGCACGTGCGTTTACGCACGTGTTATTTTTCGGGCAGATAATACTGGTCGGCTTTGGTTTAAGCCGGATCCGAGTATTTTATTGAGTAGGTATAATATCTTTGTCTCAGTTGCATTTGTATTCGGTCGTAATACAAATGCGGGTATATTTATACAGTTTCGGGGTTATCCTGAAAGTTGTTTCAGGATCACTTTTGGAAGTTGCCAGTTTCCAGTTTTCTATCTGCCGTCTTTTAACATTTGGTTAAAGACGGATTTATCTTTTCTTCAGATATGATGAGTCAGTATTCTAGAAGTTTCTAGATATGATGACTAGGATAGTGACTAGGCTAGTGACTCATCTTGACATTAATGGTTTCATTAATGGCTTGATGATGTGTTTAGTGATTCATGCTTTTTCATTAAAGCTTTTTGTTTTCCTTAAGATATTTTGAAGTGAGAAGCTTTTTGCTTATGGTCACCACTTGCTCCTACGGTCACCTCCCTCCATCATATAAAAGTGGCCGGCCTTCTCTCTCCTCCTCACTTCACTTGTTGATTTCATTTTAGAGAGAAAAGATTATGATAGTATTTGGGGTGCATGGAATTTTACAGATCATTTCATTCCATCACCCGATTCCCTCGGCAACTTCATTTACCGATCGTCCACGGACTTGGACGAAGTAAGACAAAGTCATCTACTCATTCTCTACATCAATCTTGGTCGTCTCTTTTAGCAAACTTGACGATCGAGTTGCCTCGAGTCAGAGGCGGGAGCCCGTTTAAAGAACCGATCATGTGGTGCCACCTCGACGAGGATATCGGAGATCGACGAGATCGGAGCAGCCGCAACGGAGCGTGGGATGATGGTTGAAGAACGAAGGACTCGGATCGTTCGGTACAATCTTTCTACACTCTTTACAGTATGTTAGTTTAGCAATAATGGCAGATCCGGGTTAAAGTATACGATAGCGCCAGTTTTAAAGTTTTTGTTCCGCATTTGGCGTCTGTAGACTGCCGGGGCGCTAGCGTAGACTTACAGTGCTATCAGAGCCTCACCATTTTGCTATGCTAACTTGTGCTAACGCGTTTAAAACATCGATCCGACCGGAAATCGAAAATTGCAAAATCCATGCCCGACAGTTTCTGTTGATTTTAAACGGTCTGATAAAATTATTCTACACATCTCAGAATACTGTGCAGGCTTTTATTAGAACGACGTAGAAATTTGGGCACGTGATTCGATGGGACAGCCACGGAAACGCGGTCAAACCTATGGTTTGACCGCGCATCCGCGGCCACACAGTGAGCTCGTGGCCCCAAATTTTCACAGTGGGTTCTTGGTTTGATTTTGGGGTTTTTGGTAAATATCGTTTTGGCCCAGGTTTTGTTACTGTTCACCAGTAAGCAGTGGGGCCCACTTTTTGATATTTGGTCTTTGGTCGATCGAAATTTAAACACGTTAGTTTACAGTGCTTACATTATATCTCCGACCGGGAATGTCATTTGATCGGTAAACCGCGTTTAATTGCTATAGTTCTTTTAGACGGGTTTACGAACGTGACATTCGCGTTGATGTTCTGTGTTGTGCTATGATGTTGCGGATTTGTCGTGGTGGATAGCAGTGTGCAATGGTAGTACAGTTTGAGTTTATTTGTACATTTGATATAGCGGGGCGAGCGTCCAACTTGTGGACTGCCGTCACTGCCTGTTGTATAATATTCTTTTGGGGCACGACCAGGTTGCGGTCGATGTACCTATTATACTATTTTTCATTACTGTACTAGGTTTTGCCCCGAGACGGAGTGCACGGATAGCCGGGTTCTGGAGGGCAACGGGTCTGCATCTCATGGCTTTGGAAGGCAGAGGGGCCCCACTCTAGAATTGGCAGACTATTCGCCGCACTCGTAGGGGGTACAGGTTGACCCAAGGAGGGGTGCTCAATTTACCGGATTCCGTGAAGTGCCGGGTGTTCCATTCACTATGCTGTGGGGGACTGCCTCGCTTCAGGTTTTGGCGGGTAACTTGCCGCACCCGTAGGGGTCTAGGTTTCATTGCACAGGCTATCCACACGACAGGGGAACGTCGAGTTTCAGCAGCGGCTCTGTGAAACTCGGGGATCCCAGATTATCTGTATTGTTCTGTGATGCTTATTACTTTTCCGTAATGTTGCATACTATCACGCCCGGAGCGATTATGTATATTGGTTTATATACTATTAGATATTGTATATGTTTTACACCCGCGCTAGTCCAGTCCCCGCTCTGTCGTTAGTTAAGTAACCTAACGGGTGATGACGGGACCCAGTGAAGAATGCGGATGGCATATACGTACATTTTATTTTCGTTCTTTTCTGGTGTGATTAATGATGGGACTGCGTTGATTCTGATCAACACAAAGTAAAAACAAACCTGTTTACAGTTGTTGGAACAAATTTAAAAAGTGTTATTGCAAAGACGTTTCCTTTTGTTATGCATAGCGGTATTCAGTGGAATATCCTGCACCTCATTCAACGGGGCAAGGGCTGATATCCCTTCACCGGGACTGACCTCTTGAGCAGAAGTTTACGTCAGCGTAATAACTTCACTATAGTCGATTACATGTTGCTTTGCATAGCGGTATTCAGTGGAATATCCTGCACCTCATTCCACGAGGAAAGAGCCGAGATCCCTTTACCGGGAGTGACCTCTTTAGCAAAAGGTTTTCGCCACTATATTTTAAAAAAAGCTATCAGGTTCCTTCAGCGATATCAAGTTCACTACGCTAAAGGTTTTTTGCCAAAAACCAGCCGTAGCCCTCCGTCGTTTCTTATGGATGGTCAGTAGTATTCAAGCTATGTTTGTTGGCATACGTCAAGGCATAGTGTTTGGTAGCTGCTGGGTATTCGTTTGTTGCATAGATAGATGAGTTGGTTTGGGACAGTCGTATTACCTTGTTGGCATACGTCAAGGGTATGTACGGGTGGGTTCAAATTAACAAGATAATGATGGGCAGAACTTGACATGTGACTTATGATTTGTTGGCATACGTCAAGGTCATAAGAGCATGGGGCATAAATCATATCGGGAGTTTCTAAAGAAACTGAAACTTGCCAAGTATGCGCATACCATCTGGAGTATGAGTAACGTGGATGCATTCCATCACGTTATCATGCGATGAGAGTTGGATCCCGATTCCCACTGATGAGTTGGTTTACTCTTCGGGTGATCCCGATTGATTCTTCTTTAGGTTTGGAGGAGAATTTGACAGGACAGTGGGAGGTTTCCGGATTAGATAAAGTGATGACCATTCTGATCTAGGTTAGAGTGCACGCAGAGTGTTTCTTTTCTCTCTCTCTCTTTGGCAGCGACCTTTGACCGACCCTAGACTATGACTCAGTGACCAGGTTGACCGAACCTTCTTAAAATACTGGCTTTTGGATTGTCTATGTTGCATAAGTCATTGCCACTCCTTCTTTTACCCTTTGCATTTCTCAGAACACCCGTATTGCTACGGATATCCACTTCCATTGGATAGATCCATCGTATGGTTATATACGAACTCAAAGGGACTCCTTCGAGGATGGATCCAGGTTCAGGAGAAATAGAATTAGTTTATTCAGTTGTCTTTTATTATCACCTTCTCTCAGGTTGCGAGAGCTCCTTGGTTTAGGAGAGTACACCTATTACGCCTATTGGATAGTCTTATTCCAAACCATAGGCTGGTGCCGAAAGGTAGGGAATGAAGAAAACCAATTAGCCTAAGTAGGGTGTGCAGAAGGTAATATGTAAAGACAAAATAAAGGGATTAGAAAGAGGGCAAAGTAAATTGCGACTGATATCATTCACGACCAAAACCGCGTACTTCATCGCCACTCCTAATTCACCTTTAAAAGAATAAGGTATTATTCAATTGTCTTTTATCATCACCTTCTCTCAGTTGCGAGTACTCCTTGGTTTAGGAGGGTACACCTATTATGCTTACTGGATAGTCTTCTTCCAAACCATAGGCTGGTGCCGAACGGTAGGGAAGGAAGAAAACCATTTAGCCTAACGATGGTGTGCAGAAGGTAATGACTAAAGACAAGTAAAGGGATTTGGAGAGATGGCAATAAAATATACGGTTAAAGTCATGAATTGGATTATGGAAGAGGCATTGCTATGAATACCAGGATACCCCTATGAAACATTTTCATGTTTCAGTGCATTGTTAAAAGAAAAACTGTTTTTCCCGATTAGACACTTACTCCAAGGGTATGTATTTACCAGGTTTCATTCTCATATCTGTATGGTTTTACAGATGATGAGTGGGAGTAAGATATTGGGAATTAGGTGATCATCCTCATTATATCGGAATTTGTTGTAATTGGTGATATTTGAGGAAATCGCCAGGGTACAGTTTTCCACCTACAACGCACAGGTTTTGAGTTGTTTAACTCAGCGGACTTATACAGAGTATTGTATGTTGTCCAGTGTCCATCAGGACAAAGGGGTAGGTCCTCGTACTATGTTCTGTTTACTTATAACTTCTCTAGTATTTAGACAAGTGTTTCGTAGAAATACAAGGTCTAAGTTTTGAGAAATTGTGGGTATAAGAATAAAGTAGAGAACCAGGTATCACAAGTATCGGGATTCTTCAAAGAGATCAAAGATGTAGATTCTTGTGATTGGTATTCAGAAGATAGTGATGGTTTTGAGAAACGTGTTTCTCTTTCAGGTTACTCATAATTGGATGGATTCCTAAGTTGAGTAATGCTGATTAGCCTCTTTCCATTAAGTTGATATGCACTGGAGACAGATGCATGGATTGAATATGGTTCCAATTAAATAAGTGCCAAAGTTTCTATATTGGATATAGAATAGTTCGTACCTTAAAAGAAACTAAGGTACGGGGAGTTGTCCAGCTTATGCTTAAAACCAGACTCTGGATAACTCAGGGCACGTTTCTGTAATGGCTGTTTGTGGGTTGACCCTAGCAATGACGAGGGTTGATATTCTACCATTTAGAAGATCAATAGTGATATTGTTCTTGACTCGCCACAGTTTTAGTAAAAATGGATCTTTTTCAGAAAACAGTAGTGGGAGTATGGTAGAACTGGAAGTGATTCCAGAACCGCGAACGATTACGGAAAATTTAATAGGACCTATACATTCAATCAGGTTTGACATTCCAATAGCCACTCCGCAGATATGGTGGGTAACCTCAGACACCCGAGAGGTACTTCGGTAGCCTCAAGGACGGTGACAGGGAGGTTCTTATCTACCAAGACTTGACACTACTATTGTTCCAGGCTATGAGACCCGCTAGGAGGGTTGTCGTAGTCAGTGGGAGCAACGGAAGCATGGTGGGCAAGTAGCTTATGTCTATTTATAGACTAGAGCAGTTATAGCGGAGATAGATCATCTAATTTTGATGTGACAGTCATGGGTTTGACTTCAATCAGAATAGGGGATGGATCAGTTAAGAAGGTAGTAGGGTGTGATGTCATGGTATCTCGATGACATACACAAAGTAGGAAGTAAAATTTCTATACTACGATCGGTTGTACTGTGGTCGTCACACAGTTATTTCTCCAGACAGGATATGGATATAATATTTGATATTCTGGTTTCTAGATCTATGGTTTTAGATCTGGATTTGGGTAGTTTCCCAATGTGGGTACTTTGACAGATATTCTAATGGTTTTTGGAATAGATGACTCCTAGCATGGTGGTGTACCTGCAGGTGATGGAGTCACCCTCTCTAAAGGTGTCGTATAGACTAAAGGGGAGAGGGATGTGCATGATTGGAAGATCACTTGCTTAGGCAATTAAGTCAATCATGAGATGTCAAGTACCACACCAAATGTTGATTTTGCACTAGATGCAATAAGTTTGTATTAATCCAATCCTGGAGAGACATAAGGAAGCAGTTTTAGAACATAAGTACATGTTCTACGGATTTGATGACGGCAGCCTCCTTCGGGAGACGATTATCATTCCAAGCTTCAAAAGTGACATGGTTGACAGAGTGATTGTCAGAGTTATAGTTTTTCCCTCTGACGAAGAGGGACAGTATTATGGACAGGTGGTCCAAGAGGATACTATGGGAAGCAAGGTGCCCGATACTGATTAGGTTCAGTGATCGATTCAGTCTAAGAAGTTTGGATATGGAGTTCATTTATGAACTAAGGTCCCATCAGATATTCAGACATGTTCTAAGACAGGTATTACTCAATTCGGGAGATGGTTTTCTCCGCGAACTTGAGATTAAGAGAGATATAGAAAGATACTTCTAGGTGGATCCACTCACTGAGGCTATTTCTCGAACACAATAGTTTTACAAACGGGCTTTGTGAAACTGATTAGTAGAGGAGTTGGATGTTCGGTTTCACACGGGCTGTGAGTAGTCGACATCGCAATATTAGCCTTGAGTGCAAGTGGGAGATTGTTGGAGATAGTGCCCTCATAGTCAATTATTGGATCGCAGGCACGTGATTGCAATGATTGCGGAGGACCTATACCGGTAGGACAGTCTTACTCAAGATGATAGTATGCTATCTGGTTTGCCTTTATCAGTCGTGTACATCTTCAGGTGACTGATTGCATGTTACACTTTGATAGAGCCCTTAGGATCTTGCTTTACTACCAACAGTATGATGGCGATAATATACGTGAGAGTTGGGTAGTTTATATGCATATCCTTAATTATGGTCCCTAGTCGTGGGAGTTTCGAGACAGGGCATCGATACTCCGGAGTAGACTAGTGTGTACAGTCAAGACCCCGACGAGGGGCGGTGGCCGGTCTCACAAGCCACTGGTGTCAGTTGGATCACCTAAGATGTATACAGGTGCTCATTGGGTTATGAGTACACCGGACAGGACTCGCCGGGAATCTGCTAGTTAGTATTATATCTATCGTCAGATAGCAGTTCCCTGGTGACATGTGTACAGGTTAGTTCATCGACCTGAGGTCGTCATTTGTCTCGTGTGAGTTCCCACTGTGCTTTGATTTCTACCCTACCACGGCTCAAAGGAGTCGTGCAAACAGGTAGTTTTTGGGTACAGTCCCGAGCCATATGGAGGCACGTGAGCGGATCGGCAGGGGATTCGTCTCTCCCGGTATTGGGGGCGAGGTCGTGCTGTGTCTAGGAGAGCCATTACACAAAGTCCATGGCCATGGCAGGAGATTTACTGGTAGGTACTCCAGTAGTATCTCAGGGTGTTATTGGGCTATACTCCGACACGACTTATACTGCTTTTGGGGGTCTGACATTACTAGCCCCCTAGGCGGATATGCGATACTCATTGACGAACGGACCGGACTGTATATACATTGTCACTGTTAGGCTCAGTAGGGTTTCTGGATGAGTTCGCTCATCGGCCTCCCTTGAGTGTGCTCATCGGCCTCCCTTGAGGTCAGTCCGTGGGCAGCCGTTACGCATTGCTAGTGCCGCTGACGGTTTGTGGTTAAACCCACTGCCAGGGTACTGACGAGTCATTAGAGTCCCCCACAGACAGTTTCCCAAGTTCGGGCGAAACGTTGTAGAGGCCGTATGGTTTTATGGCAGGGTTCGGAAAATGCACGTGCGTTTACGCACGTGTTATTTTTCGGGCAGATAATACTGGTCGGCTTTGGTTTAAGCCGGATCCGAGTATTATATTGAGTAGGTATAATATCTTTGTCTCAGTTGCATTTGTATTCGGTCGTAATACAAATGCGGGTATATTTATACAGTTTCGGGGTTATCCTGAAAGTTGTTTCAGGATCACTTTTGGAAGTTGCCAGTTTCCAGTTTTCTATCTGCCGTCTTTTAACATTTGGTTAAAGACGGATTTATCTTTTCTTCAGATATGATGAGTCGGTATTCTAGAAGTTTCTAGATATGATGACTAGGATAGTGACTAGGCTAGTGACTCATCTTGACATTAATGGTTTCATTAATGGCTTGATGATGTGTTTAGTGATTCATGCTTTTTCATTAAAGCTTTTTGTTTTCCTTAAGATATTTTGAAGTGAGAAGCTTTTTGCTTATGGTCACCACTTGCTCCTACGGTCACCTCCCTCCATCATATAAAAGTGGCCGGCCTTCTCTCTCCTCCTCACTTCACTTGTTGATTTCATTTTAGAGAGAAAAGATTATGATAGTATTTGGGGTGCATGGAATTTTACAGATCATTTCATTCCATCACCCGATTCCCTCGGCAACTTCATTTACCGATCGTCCACGGACTTGGACGAAGTGAGACAAAGTCATCTACTCATTCTCTACATCAATCTTGGTCGTCTCTTTTAGCAAACTTGACGATCGAGTTGCCTCGAGTCAGAGGCGGGAGCCCGTTTAAAGAACCGATCATGTGGTGCCACCTCGACGAGGATATCGGAGATCGACGAGATCGGAGCAGCCGCAAAGGAGCGTGGGATGATGGTTGAAGAACGAAGGACTCGGATCGTTCGGTACAATCTTTCTACACTCTTTACAGTATGTTAGTTTAGCAATAATGGCAGATCCGGGTTAAAGTATACGATAGCGCCAGTTTTAAAGTTTTTGTTCCGCATTTGGCGTCTGTAGACTGCCGGGGCGCTAGCGTAGACTTACAGTATTTCAAAGATGGTCTCGAGTATACCGTGACAGGGGAGCTGAACCCATTCTCTATGAATGAAGTCCAAAAGTACGAAGATGCAAAGTACTTCTTACCAGACTTCGAAGACACGGAAAGATGTCATAAGCCGGAGAATAAGCAAAAAGTTATCACCACTATTCCGGTCTTCAGGAGCGATACCGAGGAGGAAGAAGAGATAGTCTATTTGGGATCGCCCTAATACACCAAGCCAGGACCATCCACCCTTATTCTGGTCTTTGGCAATGATTCTGAAGACGAAGTCAATGCAGTGTTCTCGGTCCGACCATCAATGCAAGCCTTCACTGGAGATGATCAGAGTTTGCAAATCGCCATGGTTCCGCGACAGCAATACAGAGAACTTGATGCGCTTGAAACATATAGCGTGCAAGAGCTGTAGATATTCTACGTCCCTCCCTGGTGAAGAGATGAAAAGGCGATCCTCTTTTATCGATCCACGGAAACCAAAGCGGAGAAAGAAATCTGGCATGGTGCTGATTCTACACTTGACAAGCTCCAGCCCATCCATTTGCCCAGATACTACACAGAAGGATTAAAAAGGTTGTTGACACGCCAAGGCGTACCCTTCAAACAGACTGCTCGACAAGCTCAGTTCTACAACAGGATCTGGAACGTCCTTGGAACTCAGCGAAAGTTGCCCAATGAGAGAATGGAAACGATCGGGCTTGGATATGTTCAATCCAAGAAACGGGAGCGATTCCATGGCTGCTACATTATACATGACTTTGATGAAGAAAGAGATGCTCTGATATAAGATGCTAACCCTAAACCAAAACAAGGTCCCGCCATGAAAGTGCTAAGTCCTTCATTCGAAGAACAGATGGACAAGCTAATAAGGGAAGCGGGTCAAAAGGCCCGGGATGACCATATCCGCGAAATGGCCATTTACGAGAAAGCCAGGACGCAGCGCCTCTTTTAGCAGGCTACAGAGAATGACGATGCCCTTCGTCGCCAGCTCGTCGTACAAAATACCCGACTCAAAACCAAAAACAAGTTGAAGAACGGAAAAAACGTTCGACAACAGCAAAGCGGGTCCAAGAAGTCACGCAATCGAGAATTGAGCAGCCGGGATCCGTCTCTTATAAAGAAGATGGGTCGAGCATATTCTTTTCCCCAAGACAAAACAAGGAAGATATTCGATCTTGTCATGAAATATCAAATGATTACGCTCCCGGAGTCCAAACACCCCGAACAAGCAGACGAGGTCTCTCAACCGGATTATTGCTCCTATCACCGAGCGATAGGACATCCTCTCGAAGACTGCTTCACATTCAAAAACTGGGTAGAAGACCAGTATCAGCAAGGCAGGTTCGCACTATCCAGCAGTTGGAGGGTAACCCCACCTCAGAATCATGAACCGAAAGCAACATATATGGCGAGAGTAGAACTAGATCAACATCGGTCTTGGAAACGATCTCATACCTGTCACACGATAATGCTGTCAGGAGAAGGAGTACGCGAGGATATGGTTAACCTCCCCTGGTGCTTCAAAAACGATGATGACGAAGTGATCTCAGAGTTTCCACCGGCGCCAAAAGAGCTGGAAGATGGGATACATACTACTGCAGATAACCTCAGAAAAATCGACTTGGGGACGGAAAACGACCCACGGCCGACGTTCGTCAATGAGCAGTTATCTGAAGAAAAGGTGGCTATGCTCAAAGACGTGCTCATGCAGTATAAAGACTGCTTCGCATGGAACTACTCCGAGATGCCGGGACTAAATCCAGAAATCGCCATGCACAAATTGGCGATATCTCCGGACGTCAAGCCGATCAAACAAGCACTGAGAAGAATGTGGATCGAACTTGAAATGAGCATCAACGCCGAGGTCAAGAAGCTAATCGACTCCGGCTTCATCCAAGAGGTTCAGTACCCTGACTGGATTGCCAACATCGTCCCAGTGGTGAAGAAAAATGGGACAGTGCGCATCTGTGTGGACTTTCGAGACCTCAACAAAGCTTGCCCAAAGGATGATTTTCCTGTACCGGTTACCGAGCTGATGATAGACAACACAGCCACTCATGAAGTCTTCTCCTTCATGGATGGCTCATCAGGGTACAATCAAATAAAGATGCATCCCGAAGACCAAAAGCATACCGCTTTCCGGACTCCTCTGGGCATATTCTGCTACAAAGTAATGCCTTTCGGTCTGAAGAACGCCGGCGCTACCTATCAGAGGGCTATGACGAAGATTTTCGATGACCTCATACATGAAATCGTCGAGTGCTATATTAACGACCTTGTTGTAGAAAGCAAATCACACGAGGAGCATTGGGAGCATCTGAAGATCGTGTTTCAATGCTTTCGGAAATACAACTTGAAGATGAACCCTCTCAAATGCGCGTTCGGAGTCTCCTCAGGTAAATTCCTAGGATTCATCATACGACACCGGGGCATCGAAATAGAACCGTCAAAGATCAAGGCGATTATGGAAATGCCTCCACCAAGAACTCTCAAGCAACTACGGTCTCTTCAAGGAAAGCTCGCATCTATCCGGCGATTCATAGCTATTCTCTCTGGCAAATGCCGCCCCTACAGTAATCTAATGAAGAAGGGGACCCCTTTCGTCTGGGATCACAAATGCCAGAGCGCACTAGACGAAATCAAGCAATACCTGTAGAATCCGCCAGTACTGACTGCTCCGGTCAAGGGAAAGCCTCTCATCCTGTATACAACAACCCTTGAAGGTTCCTTAGGCGTGCTATGGGCACAAGAAAATGACCAAAGGAAAGAGAGAGCCCTCTACTATTTGAGTCGAGTTCTCCTGGGGGAAGAAAACAACTACTCCCCTATCGAAAATCACTCTCTGGCATTGATCTTCGGGATAACGAAGCTCAGACACTATGCGTTGGCGCATGAGATTCACCTCATATCAAAAGTGGACCCTCTCAAATATTTGATGTCAAGAGCCATACTAAGAGGACGGCTCGCTAAATAGGCCCTCCTCTTGATGGAGTTCTCAATAACATACCGACCTCTCAAGGCAGTGAAGGGCCAGGCCATTGCCGACTTCCTCGATGAGCATCTGATACCTGCCGATTCACCCCTAAATTGTGAATTGCCAGACGAGCACGCGTTTGACAAGATCGATAGGGAGAAAGGAGAGAGTGACACCTGATGGGAACTTTACTTCGATGGGGCATCTTCCATGAATAAGCGACAACACAACACCCCTATAATCAAATCTGGGGTAGGCCTTATCTTCGTGACTCCACAAGGAGGGATAATACGCTTTGCCTTTTCCTTAACAGAGTCGAGGACGAACAATGAGGCCGAATATGAAGCTTTGATAGCATGTCTTGAGATCGCTGTCAACACGGGAATCGAGAACCTCCTCATATATGGAGACTCCCGGTTGGTCGTTAGTCAAGTAAATGGCAAGAATCAAACGTGCAAACTAGAGTTAGTAAAGTACGGTGAGAGAGTGCAACAATTGCTGACTCAAATCCCTTCCTATGCCCTAGAAAGCATACCGTGAGCGGAGAATAGCAAAGCAGACGCATTAGCTAAACTCGCTAAAGAACTGGCTGACGAAAACCTCGATGACGTAAGGATCGTGGTACAAAGCCGTCGGGTTCTTGCACTGGCAGAAATATCTCCAGAGTCGTTTGAACAAAAGGGAGCGACCAAGCAAATGGCCCTACAAACAAAAGACCTGGAAAAGGCTAAGGACTGAAGAGAAGTTTTTATAGACTACTTCAAATCCCGTCAAACGCCTGAAGATGCATCCTCGAGACATCAGCTCATAAAATGAGCTCTGTCTTTCGCCTTCGTCAATGACACTCTATATAAGAGATCATTTGATTCTCTATGGCTTAGATGCCTGGGACCTGAAGAAGCAAGGAGAGTCGTCCAAGAAACTCACGACGAACTCTGCGGTTCTCATCAAGCCGGGCTAAAGATGAAACTGAAGATCAAAAGGATGTGCTACTATTGGCCCACAATGATCCAAGACTGTCTCGAATACGCGAAGCAATGCTACTCGTGCCAGATTCACGGGGGCTTTATATACCAGCATCCAAATCCGCTACATCCAACGGTGGCTAGCTGGCCATTCGAAATATGGTGAACTGACATAATCGGCCCTATTGAACCAGCATCGTCCAGAGGACATCGGTTCATACTGGCGGCAACTGATTACTTCTCCAAGTAGGCAGAAGCAGTACCACTAAGAGAAGTGAAGACGGAGAATATCCTCCATTTCTTCAAGACACACGTCGTCTATCGGTTCGGCACTCCGTGACGGATTATCTCCGATAATGGGCCGGCCTACAGAAGTCACAAAATCAGCCTCTTCGTGCAGCAACACAATATAGACTGGAGATACTCTTCGGTCTATAATCCCCGAGCTAACAGTCTGGTTGAGGCTTTCAACAAGACCTTGAAGAAGATCGTGAAAAAGACGGTGTCCAAAAATAGAAAGGACTGGCATGAGAGACTGCATGAAACTCTCTGGGCGTATCGAACTACGTTCAAAATGGCCACAAATACAACGCCGTATGCATTGGTATTCGGCGCAGAAGCGGTACTTCCCTTAGAGATAGAGCTACCCTCTCTATGAGTGGCGGTCCATTATGAGCTAACAGATGAAGAGAACGCTCATCTTCGGCTTGAGGAGCTTGATGCCCTCGATGAAACTCGTCTTGTGACGCAGCAAAACTTGGAGGCTTATAAAGCAAAGATGACGCGCTCATACGAGAGATTGACTAGGCCGAGAACATTCCACCAAGGCGAACTCGTGCTAGTGGTCAAGAGACCTATGATCCCCAATCGTGCCAAACGAGAGAACTTCGAGCCGAATTATGAGGGCCCGTACATCATAGACAAGGTCTACCAAAGTAGGGTTTACTTGCTCATGAATATGCATGGCGAAAGACCCTTCAGGCCAATAAACGGCCGGTTTTTGAAAAAATACTACGCCTGACGAGTCATGGCCTAGGTCAACGATAGATGACGACGCCTATGTCCGCTCGCTATCTTCCCAAGCCCAAACTCTATAAGTAGTATCCGACGAAACCTCGCCTCGAAAACATGCGACGAACCGTAATGTCCTTAAACTAACAATGGACCAGAATGTCCTTAAACTAGCAATGGACTGAAACGTCCTAAAACTAACGACTGACCGAAACGTCTGTAAACTACTACGAACCGCGGCATCCTAAAGCTGATGAAAAAAATGGTACGTCCACAAGAAAAATAGGCACGGATGAAAATCCGAAAGGGCTCCGTGAGTAAAAACAGCAGGGCTACCGGCGAGTTTGTGAAAACCCGAAAGGGCACAATCTCGTTAAAAGACACTTGCAAGGTCCTCTCGACCTTGTAAGGAGAAAACACCTGCGTGAGATCCTTACGACTCACAAAGGAGCAACACACTTAGGGATCCCCACGATTCCTAAGGAGAAATTACACTTACGAGATCCTCACGACTCGTAAAGAGGACCCTCTTATGAGACCCTCACGGCTCATAAGATTCAAAAGCCTTAAGCTTCAGGGATCTAAACCTGTTCTTAAGCCATCACCTTTCCGAGATTGCCCTATAAGCGGTTCAATACTGACCCTTGTATACAATCCACAGGCACAAATAATCATTTCCTTCCCGAGTCCCACCAATGACGAGGAATGCCCTCATTTGATGGACAAACACGTGTAGGTCCTCTCGATTTACAAGGAGAAAACACTCTTGCAATATCCTTACGACTTACAAGAGAACATACACTTAGGAATCCTCACAATTCCTAAGGAGAAAAGACACCTACGAGATCCTCACGACTCGTAGGGAGAAACACCTTTATGAGACCCTTACGGCTCATGAAGTCAAAAGCCTTAGTCGACAGGATCTTAACCCTGTTTACTAAGCCACCTTTGTTCAAACTGACAAAGGCAGATGACGATTCTCTCCTGGCAATATCCCAGTTGTAGCGATGCTGATGCCTAAATCGGTATAAAAATCCAAGTCCTTTCAAGGCAAATGACGATTCGCTCCTGGCAATATTCCAGTCGCAGCGATACTGATGCTAAGATTGGTATCAGATCATGAATTCCATACTCGCAAAAAAAATGCATATGAAATAGCCGAAATGATAGGGTAACTTGCAACAAAATCAGCAAGTAAAATATATGCATACAAAATAGCCGAAATGATTGGGCAGTCGCGACTTTCGCGATACAAAAAGCTGAAATGATAGAGCATCGCGGAAAGAAAATAAAAATAATAATAATATATATAACATGAAACTTTTTCCCTACATGTGAGATCACATCGATCCCTGTATACAATCCAGGGGCACAAACAAAAAGGGAACCATATCATCCCACCAGGCTCCATCAGAAAGAGAGCCAAGTCTCGATGGCAACATCTACAACCTAGAGATCAATAATGGCGTTCATTCTCGTTCCAACCAAAAGAAGACGCAACGTCAGCAAAATGAAGCTATGGCAGAGTCCTTAGTTCCAAGTCTTGATGGCCACATCTACAACCTGGAGACCCACAACAGCATTCCTCCTTATTCCAGCAGGATTTAGACGCGACAATCAATCTCGGAGCCATGGCAAAGTCCCTAGTTCCAAATCTTGAAGGTTCACAGAAAGCCTGGAGACTATCTCGGAGCCGCGGCAAAGTTCCCAGTTCCATGACTCGGCGGTGCACAGACAACCGAGAGTAAACTCCTAACCCCATATGGCTAAAGTCAATCCTGACCCCGTATGGCCAAAGTCAATCCTGACCCCGTATGGCCAAAGTCAATCATGACCCTGTATGGCCAAAGTGAATCCTGACCCCATATGGCCAAAGTCAATCCTGACCCCATATAGCCAAAGTCAATCCTGACCCCGTATGGCTAAAGTCAATCCTGACCCCGTATGGCTAAAGTCGATCTTGACCCCATATGGCCAAAGTCAATCCTGACCCCGTGAAACACGGCCAAAGTCAACCCTCGACCTCCCCGTTGAAGCAATGCTTTGACTCGGGAGTAGGTCAACTCATCAACCACTTACGAGTCCTCTCGACTTGTAAGGAAGAAAATTCTCTTGTGAGATCCTTACGACACTCAAGAGAAAACACACTTAGGAGTCCTCATGATTCCTAAGGAGAAAATACACCTTCGAGATCCTCTCGACTTGTAAGGAGAAAAATCTTTATGAGACCCTCATGGCTCATAAAATTGAAAAGTCTTAGGCAGCAAATCTGAACCTGTTTCCTAAGCCATCGCTACCCTGCAAAGAGTCCAAGATGGACAGCTACCTACTATCCACAGGCCACACTTGCTAAAATCACATGGCAACAACACATCAAAGAGAAGAAAGCAACAGTGAAAAAAATGTGTATCTTTTATTCATGAATTCAATAGAGTACAAGATGAATCATATAAAAGAATAAAAAAATGGATACATGTTATTAAAAAACTACAAATGTTTAATTGATACAAAAGCAGCTACTGAGAAGGAGGCGTTTTCAATAAATAAGTCGGTTGCTCGCGCACTCCTCTCAACTCCTTTTCACGATCAGCCGCCGCGGCCAGCACTGCTTCGACTTGGTCCCGTTGCTACAGACAGGATGAAAGTTTCTCATCAATTTCCTGCTGAGCAGCCTCCTGACTCTGCGCAACCTGCTCACTAAGATCAAGCTTCTTCATCGGCACCAGCCCGTCAGAAATACATCGTTGAAGGTTTTCAAAGATGAAGTTCAGCTGTGCAGCATTCGCTGCGACCTCAGCATGCAGTTGGACAGATTCAGCGGAAGTCGCCTCACGTTCCTTTCGCTTAAGGGTCGCCTCTCGTTCGAAATGGCGAAGGAACGGAACGCTCTGCTCAACCCATGCAGCTCGCTGGGAGTTCGAAGCCAACACCTCCGGAGCAGGACGCCTAAGCTCAATCTCATACAGACAGGCCTCAATCTTCCTGCAATGATTAACCCAAGACTCGACGACGCCCTCACAATGGAAGTGCACGAGCGTCACCAGCATGGGATTAACCTCGGCAGCAAAATCTGCAGAAAATGCGGGGGCCTCAGCGTCAAGGTCCTCAACGAACTCGCTTAACATTCGCAGACTATTCGCAGCACCCCTGGAAGAAGGGAGTTTAGCAAAAGGCCCTGCCGGCATGGGAATCTGAGACTCGAAAGGAGCTGGAGTTGGTGTGATTGCTACAAAACAAGTCATAGTCAGATATCGGCTTAAAAGATAAAGAAGATGCAAGAGCGATGAAGGATACTATACCAGCTACGGCAGGTGACAGAGCTAGGAGTACTGGTGGCGCGACGATTCTCTTGTCCCCTCCTTCAATTTGTAGCGCTGTAATCAATTTAAAGTTAACAACGGCAGGGTCACCCATTAAAGAAAAGAAAAGACGTCGGTTAGAAAAGATACTCACTGGCACCAGCAGGCAGACTAACTTCCGACTGGAAGGAGAAGTGTGGGTTCAACACTTGATACAGATGATCGAAGAGAACTCCTACAAGGTTGCGACGATGCATGGTCAGTACAAGGAAGATGACATATACAATTTAAATTAGACAAATCGCAAACCCATACCTTCCAGCATTTAAGAAGACATGAGAGAAGGCGAAGGGTCGGCGACCGTCAGAGCAGTAACCGGTGACGCTTCTTCGGGTGGCACGACCTCAACGCTCACCACACCTGCATAAGAAACAAAAGAAATGCCGTCAGAAGGGATTGAAAGTGATTGCGGAATAAAAAGGAAAATAATGACCCAAGATTTACCTGATGAGTTGCCAATCGAAACCGCGATAAGAGCATCACCAGGCGCAGCGACTGCTTCGCTCTCCTCCATTGGAATGGTTTCGCCGCCCATGGCTTCATCCCTCGATTCTATCAGAGCTGTCGTGACACTCGCAATGCCAGGCGATGGCAGGGAACCGCAAGGGGAAAGAGTAGCAGTTGGGGCAGTCCCGGACTCCTGAGAAAGAGTGGCCACTTCGGGCTCGTGATTGCCGTCATCTCACCTACCACCTCCTCACCAGGACTTGGCCCTGCAGGGTATGATATATGAGAATCTGAAGATCAAACTCTAATAAAGGACCCAGTGTTACGTCACCTTGGGATGGCCTTTCAATCACCTCCCGAGCCGCGCGTACCGCCTGTCTATGAGCGGTAGACAGAACAGCCGGAGCACCCTCTGGAGAAATAGGGGCAAGGGAAGCAGTGCTCGAGCCTGCACCCACAGCCAAGGCGGCATCACATTCTTTCGCTGCATGCCTCTTGCGCTTCCTTTCAGCCTGAGTCGCGAGAGCTGACCTCCTCAGGACGTCCGATAAAGGTAGACCATCATCTGAACCAAGTTCTTCCTCTGACGCCATTACGACATCCATCATTGGCTGCTTCTGCGAGACCCCTAGTGGCGACTTAGGGATAGTCGTGGCTGCAGTGGTCGGCGCTAACAATGCCGCTGCGTCACCACTCGCGATCGGCACTGTACTTGGGATAACCTGAGTCGAGATAGTCCCTGCAATAAGATAAAGAAAAAGGAGAAGAGTTAGTTTACCCATAAAAAGGGAGAATGAAGGCACAGTGAGTCGAAATATACCGAGGCCCAAAGAAGCGCGAAGCCTTTCCTCCTCTTCGAAAGTCTTGAGGGAAGCTGCAAGAGCTTCTTCGGCGGAGATACCTGTTGAAGAAGAAAGCGTTAGTCAAAGCATAGTAATTAAAATGACCACGGAAAGATAAAACTGAAGTATACCTGATTGAGCAATGGTGATCAGTGATGCCTCATTGCGAGTCAATTGCGCTGAAACCGCGATAGCAGCCTCCAGATCGGTATCATCTGGTGCCATGAATAAACCTTCATTGGTCCCATACTCACTCAAACCCTCTGTTGGGGTCGAAATTTACACCCCGGCTGACCAAGTCAAAATCAAAGTCAACCCCAAGGGCATCAGTGAGTTTCAACGACCAATCCTTTCGGTTCTTGGAAACCGTCTTCTCTAGTATATGCTTGATTTGCCGATTTGAAACTTCGGCTTGCCCACAGGTTTGGGGATGGTAGGACGTAGATAGCTTATGATTAATGGAATATTTCCGCATCAAGGCCTCGAAAGTCTTATTGCAGAAATGAGTTCCATTGTGGCTAATGATCGCTCGGGGGTGCCCAAACCGGGAGAAAATGTTTTCTTTAAGAAACCTAACGACAACATTGTTGTCATTAGTCCGGCTGGGCACAGCCTCGACCCACTTAGAGACGTAATCAACAGCGAGAAGGATGTACAAGTTCCCGAAAGAGCTGGGAAACGGCCCCATGAAATCTATCCCCCAAACGTCGAAAATCTCCACAACCAAGATTGGTTGGAGCGGCATCTCGTTCCTCCGGGATATCCGGCCCAAGTGTTGGCACCGGGAGCAAGTCTTGCAATAGTCATGAGCGTCTTTGAAGAGTTGTGGCCAGTAGAAACCACATTGCAAGATCTTCTCAGCTGTCTTTCTGGAGCCAAAATGCCCGCCACATGCTTGATCGTGGCAAAATAACAGCACACTCTTGAATTCATCATCAGGGACACACCGATGAATAATCTGGTCGGGACAATACTTGAACAGATAGGGCTCGTCCCAGTAAAAGTGTTTTACTTGGGATAAGAATCAAAGTCTGTCCTGACTTGACCATTCAGTCGGTAATAACCCTGTGGCCAAATAATTCACAATATCTGCGAACCAGGGTTCGTGAGATACTGTCAAGAGCTGTTC
Source organism: Agapanthus africanus (assembly GCA_030015575.1). Classification (NCBI taxonomy): domain Eukaryota; kingdom Viridiplantae; phylum Streptophyta; class Magnoliopsida; order Asparagales; family Amaryllidaceae; genus Agapanthus; species Agapanthus africanus. The sequence continues at coordinate 728,498,180 of CM057339.1, forward strand.
ATCCGGAAAAACGCCGTTGATCGGAAGTTGAGGCGACGGCGAAGAAGGAAGTCGTGAGAGATGGTCGGCGACTACGTTTTCACATCCTCTTTTGTCCTTAATGACAAGGTCAAACTCTTGAAGCAAGAGGATCCAACGTATTAGCCGAGATTTTGCATCTTTCTTCGCAAAAAGATGGCGCAGAGCAGAATGGTCTGTGTAGACAATGACTGGAGAGCCGATGAGGTAGGGCCTGAACTTTTCTAAAGCAAATACAACAGCCAAGAATTACTTCTCAGTTGTTGTATAATTGAGTTGGGCGTCGTTCAGGGTTCGGCTCGCATAATAGATTACGTGCGGCATCTTGTTGATGTGTTGTCCAAGGACAGCACCAATGGCAAAGTCGGATGCATCGCACATAATCTCAAATGGGTGCGTCCAGTCAGGGGAAGAAAGAACGGGAGCAGAAGTGAGTAAGCTTTTTAATGACTCGAACGCAGTCACACAGCTCGAGTTGAAGTCAAATGGCGTGTCCTTGGCCAGTAAAAGGGTCAAGGGCCTAGCAATCTTGCTAAAGTCCTTGATGAACCGTCTATAGAAACCGGCATGGACAAGGAAGGCTCGGATGTCTCTGACGCATCTGGGAGGAGGGAGATTGGAAATGACCTCAATCTTCGCTTTGTCAACCTCTATGCCATTTTGCGAAATTATATGTCCTAAGACAATACCTTCGCGCACCATGAAGTGGCACTTCTCCCAATTCAAAGTGAGGTTCTTGTCCTTACATCGGGTAAGGACAGCGTCAAGATGCAGCAAACACTCGTTAAAGGAATCGCCGAAGATGGAGAAATCGTCCATGAAGATCTCCAGGAATTTCTCCACCATGTCTGAGAAGATTCCCATCATACACCGCTGGAAGGTAGCGGGCGCATTGCATAACCCAAAGGGCATGCGACGATATTCGAACGTGCCGAAAGGACAAGTGAATGTGGTCTTGTCCTGGTCTTTTTCGGCGATGGGAATCTGATTATAGCCGGAGTAGCCATCAAGAAAGCAGTAGTACTCGTGTCCGGCCAATCGTTCAAGCATTTGGCCAATGAAAGGTAGTGGAAAGTGGTCTTTCCGCGTTGCGGCATTGAGTTTTCTATAATCGATGCAGACTCGCCACACAGTTTGGGTGAGAGTAGGGATTAACTCATTTGCCTCGTTAGTAATGACCGTTATGCCTGATTACTTAGGGACAACGTGAATGGGGCTAACCCACTGGCTATCAGAGATAGGGTAAATGATACCACTATCCAGACACTTCACGATTTCCTTTTTCACAGCCTCCTTCATGACTGGGTTGAGCCGCCTTTATGGATCTCTGGCTGGTTTGGCATCATCCATCAGATGAATGTGATGTTCAACGATCAGGGGACTAATCCCCTTGATGTCCGCCACGGACCAGCCAAAAGCTTGCCTATTGCTGTGCAAGACCGCAAGAAGGGCTTTCTCTTGCTCTGGAGCTAGAGAAGCCAAGATGATAACAGGGAGGGTCTCGTTCTCACCCAAGTAAGCGTACTTAAGGTGAGACGGCAAAGACTTGAGTTCGAGCATTGGAGGTGAAACGATTGAAGACAAGATTAGTGAAAAGGTCTCGAACTCAAAGGATTCCAGCAAAGGTTCAAAACGAGTGTAAGCGACCGAGTTGGATGGTTCAGGTAACTCATCCGGAAATTTGAAGGATTCAAACTCGGGTGGAGAGTGGCTAAAATCGTTCGAGAAAGTGAAACACTCGTAGTCATTGTCGGGCGCAGAAACAGCAGCAGGTTCGAAGAGGAACGCACTAGTGGCGTTAAGGTTATCGTGATCGAACAAAAACTCCTCGAATTCACACTCTTCTGGGGTGATCTCCTGGATTGAGCAAACGTCTAGTATATGAGCATTAGGTTCGGAGGGCTGATTCCCCAACCTAAAAATATTGAGTTCAATTGTCATATTTCCAAAAGATAGGTTCATCGAACCATTGCGACAATTGATCACAGCATTTGAGGTTGCAAGGAATGGGCGACCGAGTATCACCGGAATTTGATTCCGGGGGTTAGTTACAGGCTGTGTGTCTAATACAATGAAGTCAACGGGGAATATGAAGTCCCCAACCTTGATTAACACATCCTCTAGCTCACCCCTAGGATGGGTGATTGATCGGTCGGCCATTTGGAGAGTACAGTGTGTGGGTTTCAGCTCTCCTACACCTAATTGCTCATATACTGAGTACGGAAGCAGGTTAACACTGGCACCAAGATCTAATAGTGCGCGGTTGATGTTCTTATCCCCAATGGTAATAGAAATCGTAGGACAGCTAGGGTCCTTCCGTTTTTGTGGTAAAGATTGGGTAAGAGCATCACTCACAGCACTAGCCAAGAAAACTTTCTTGGGTATCTGAGACTTCCTCTTTTTCGTGCACAAGTCCTTTAAGATTTTCGCGTAGGACGGGACTTGTTGGACAGCATCTAAAAGGGGAATGTTAATGTTAACCTGCTTAAACAACTCCAGAATCTTCTCCATTTGTCGATTTTGTTTATTGGACCTCAACCGGTTTGGAAATGGAACGTTTTTAAAATTGGTTGAGTCCAACGCTTGTGGAGGAAATTGTGGAGGAGATTGTGGAGCTGGAACGGATCCCAGAGCTGGTGCTTTCATAGAGTGAGAAGTAGGTCCGTTCAGAGCAGAAGAAGAAGAAGAAGAGCCTTTTGAAGAATGGAAAATAGGCTCAGAAGACGAAGAAGGAGAAGATGAAGAAGCGGCCGGGGTGTCATCGTCGATTGATGTGCCGATGTTGTTGTGCAGCATCCTTCCCGATCTCAATATAGTCACGACACTCACATTATGGTTCTGTTGTTCAAGAGCAATATGTACATTATGTGGGTGACCGGGATTTGGGAGTGATTGAGATGGAAGCTTCCCCTTTTCTCGCTCGCTTAACGCCGCATTCAGCTGTGCAATCTGGGCTTCGATGGTCTTGATGCTTTGCCCGTGTGCAGCAGTGTGTTGCACCAAAGACTGAATAGATGACTGGATGTTGGCGGTGGATTGTGTCGATTGTTTAACGAACGCCTCCAGACTTCATTCTAGCGAGGAAACCTTATCGTTGTTTGACGGAACAAAGTTGTTTTGTGGAAAATAATTGTTGGGTGCAAAGTTGTTCGTCTGATTTTGAAAAGGTTGGGGTTGGAAGGGTTGCTAAAACTGATGTTGAGGTTGTTGTTGCGCTTGTTGTTGCGGAGGAGGGGGCCTCTGGAAATTGTTGCCTTGGAATTGTTGCCGATTCTGATTCCAGGCGAAATTGGGGTGGTTCCTCCAACCGGGATTGTAGGTGGAAGAGTATGGATCATTCCTCGGTCTTTGCTGAAATGCAGCATTAACCTGATCCTGTCCTTGGGATGGTGGATTGTAAGGACACTCTTCGGTTAAGTGAGAAGGATCAGAACAACAAGCACAAATGGTATGAAGGGGAAGAACAGGGGCAGGAGCAGGAGATGAAAATTTGCTCTCTATTGCTTCAAGTTTTCTCGTTATTGCAGCCATTTCAGCCTTCATCGCAATAGAGACATCGAGTTAGTGAATTCCTACCCTAGAGTGACCAGTAGAAGTGGAGGAAGAAGAAGAAGTGGTTGGTTTAGTGCTCTCCCATTGAAGCGTTTGTTCCGCAAGGTCGTCGAAGAATTGTCACGCTTCCTCGTCAGATTTCGATAGAAAGTGGCCCTGAAAAATGGTTTCCAACAACTGCTTGGTTGCTGGGTTCAGGCCCTCGTATAAGGTTTGGCAAAGTTGTCATTTCTCGATACCATGGTGAGGACACTGAACAAGAAGGTCTTTATACCGGTCAAAGCACTTCCAGAAGGGTTCGGAAGGAAGCTGAGAGAATTGGTTGATTTCGTTACGGATCCTTGCGGTTTTATGATTCGGATAGAATTTCTTGAGAAACGCTTTCACAAACTCATCCCAACTGGTTATGGAGTGAGAAGCGGTGCTATACAGCCATTTTTCAGCAAGATCGCATAAAGTGAACGGAATGACCCGTAGCCGTATAGCATCGTCCGACAGCTGGGTGGTTTTCATCATGGCACAAACATTTTGAAACTTGTTGATGAAGATATAGGCATCTTCAGATTCAAGCCCATGAAATTTCGGAAGCATGTTAATGAAGTGGGGCTTAATTTCAAAATTATCCCCATTGGCCGGTGGAAGAGAAAGACAGGTGGGATGTGCAGAACGGGTGGGATAGAAACGATCCTGGAACGCGATTCGCTGCGGCGCTACAACAGGTGGTGGTGGTGGGTTATTTGCCTCCATAGGAAGTGGAGTCAATCCCGGGGGAGTCAAAGAGATGTTTGGATTAAATCCTGACATCGCGGAAGAAGAGATTGGTGATGGTGAAGGTGAGGATGTATGAACAGAATTCCGGTCAACGTCGGAGTTGGCCGGCAAAGGTAAGGGTGAAAGAGGCGTGGACGGAGTTTCGACGTCTGAGTCGATCGCGTAGTCGGTAGCGACTAACGTAACGCGGACTAGGCGGGCGCTAGTGTCCCGAGTCCAAGCGGACATACACTAAACGAGTTTAGTATAGTCAAAGCGGAGAAGGTGAGGGTAAGAAAACGTCAATGGAGAAATACGATGGGTGGTGAGTGAAAAAATGGATTCTGGCGACAAAGGGCAAGTTTTTAAAAAAGTTTTTGGTTTTGTGTTTTTTTTTCTTTTTTTTTTAGAAAGAGATTTAGAGAAATATGTATGGGCTTACAGCTTCAAGCAATCACAAACAAGATATGCACAATCACACCTAGATCTAGGGTCACTTGGGTCAGCTAGACAGCTCCTAACTGTTCCAAAGGGCTAGAAATAGGACCTCAAACCGCCTCTTCTCCAACAATTGCGGCCAGGTAAGTGCCAGGTAAGTGGGAGGCTCCCCACTACGTAAGTAGTGGTCTTAATTAAGTAACCACTTGCCTTGGACACACTTTCCTAGACACCGCAAAAGTCAGGATAGGATAAACGGCCGATGCCTGTAACTAGTCCTCTGTCCTATTGAGCGCGAAGTCCTTAGGGCTGAGTCTAGTATTTTTTAATTAAACAATGGTCAATGCATATGCTTTTTATGATTTCTGGGGTCCTGGGAAGGGTGATGAAATCCCCACCCAATCTGGATTGGTTTCAAGCCCCTTAAAGTCCGTATTAATATATGCAAAGCAGTAACAATCAACTGCAAACAATTTTTATTTTTTTAGCGCGGCGCAAAGAATCCTGCACAAAAACAATTTATTGAAAGGGGAAGAGAGTTTAGGCAAAGAATGTTGCAGAAAACACAGTTCGGTGGAGTTCAGAGGAGTGGGGAGAGAGAAAGAAACACTCACAGAAATTTTGGCTCACTAAAGGCAACGTACAACCGCGGATCCGCGGCCTAAGCAAGCTTATGCCGCGGTTCCGCGGCTTGAATGTGGCTTTGGAGCTTCATTTTGCTGGTAGGTTCTACCTTGGGTGTCCTCTTCTCTTCTGGATTTCCTGAATCTTGATTTGATTACTGTATCTGCTCCAGAATTTTACAGTAGACCGTTGGCTCCGTCTTGATCCGTCGCGGTGTAGCCGCGAGATATGGGTCTAACTTCCCTCGTCTTTGGCACTGAACTCGACCGTCTTTTTATCCTGCACACTTGCACAAAAACTAATCAAAAATAACAAGATGGTTTTTTTACAATGTATATTTTTTTTTGTTTTGTTTTTCGGTTATGTTTATATTCACAAGTTAACCCGAAATTACACAAAGAAATAAACTACCGTCTCCCCGGCAACGGCGCCATTTGATTGGTAGAGTTTTTGCATGCTAAGTTTATTACCGCAATCAAGACGGTTTCGCTTGTAGCTAGCCGGTTGAGTACGGGTCGTCCGCAGGGAGATGGGAATCTTTTTCTATGTGCTTTAACGAGTTAAGTCCAAATGTCCAGGTTTGTTTTTAGATTACTTAAGGGCTAAAATGATATATAAAGAGAGCTTGTTAGGGTTATGATTAGGTTAGTTTGAGTTAGGAGTCGCTCACTTCTTTCGTTGCCACTCTTAATATCGGTGTTACGGTAATCGGCAACAACCAAGATTAGCATGACTAGGAAGGAACTTGCGAGTATAAGCTAGGCTTTCCAACGCATAAGTTCTTCCTTTTGGTGCTTGTCCGTCCGTTCTTGGCTCTTAGCCTTAACCTCCGGTTAATTCAACCACAACCGGTCTCACTAAGGAATCACCGCTATCATGTAGGATAGGGTGCCGTAGGGAGCGGATTGTGGTTCAATTAACAGGAGTCCGAATTAAGATGTTAGGCAAGAAAAGAGTGAGAAAGATTTCCTTCTCTCAAACTTTCCTTATCCTACCCTAACAAGTATGAAAACTACTCACCCATTATAAGGAAAAAAATAATACAAAGGAGGAAGATAGAAAGAAAGAGATTAGAAGATTACAACTAGCTATTTAAGACCTCACCTTGGCAAGGATCAAGCTTAAGCATCATAGTTGTATTATGGATAAAGAAAAAGAGAACAAGAAAGAAAGAAACAACAAATAACAACAACTAGATTAGCAAATGAAAAATACAAGCAAATATAATTAACAATTACAACAAGATAAGCATGTAAGAACAAGAACTCCTTTATTCATTCTTCACTCACAAAAGCTCACTACAAGTTTTTAATGGAGAAGAGATGAGAGGAGGAAGAAGAACAACACATGTATTCTAAAATCTAAATACAAGAATATGGACACTTGGCTTTGACAAGTTCTGGACTATTTATAGGCAGGAAACTGGAAACCTAGGGCAAAATTCTGCCTCTTCATGAAAAGACCAAAATACCCCTAAAATCCCACCTACTGTCGCCACTGTACGGTCGCGGTTCCGCGGCCTAACCATGCTTAGGCCGCGGTTCCGCGGCCATAGTAGGGTGTTGGGCCTTCATTTTTGGTGGCTTCTCCTGTTTTGTAGTGCCCTTCAGTCTGGTATATGTTTTTTCTCAGAATTTCTTCATGATTTTTCCAGAATTTTAGCAAATCAAAAGGTGATTTGATGTGGATCTTTTTGTCATGATTTCCTCGAGCTCTGCGTAGATATGTTGGATCTTGTGTTGCCATTGAGCTTTGTGCATGAAAATGACATTGATTTGCCATTTTGTCTTTTAAACTAGTGTGCGGCAACATACGGATAGAGAGCGGAGACCCGTGTTTTATCTGTGGTTGGCAGGAATCCGGATTTTGTCGTGCTTTTCCATGAATTTCACCGTTTAGAGCCGAGAACCTGTATCCTGCAATTGACTAGCAAACACGGGTCAAGAGTACCTACCGATAAGCAATGTGATAAAAATTGGGCGGTATAAAAATGCAAAAATCTGATATGAACAAATACCCCCAAACTTATCATTTGCTCGTCCCGAGCAAAGCCAATTTATTCACAAAAAAATTTCCTAACCTCACTTTCGCAGGGAACGCGATTGCACTGAGCATGTGCAACAAGCCGTTAAACCTCTAGGTGTCCCTAGTAGGAGGAGTGTTGTCTCCTGAGGATTTTCAGCGGATACTACCCACAAAATCCGGTCAAGCTAGTTTTGCAAAATAACTATGATTCAAACCCTGAAGTTTTGTTTCAGAAAATAACAATTCTATTATCCTAAGTCTAGACTATCGAACCTTTATTTTTCACATCTCGCTTCTTATTTAACTTAAGATTTTATATGCCTTTACGTGTAGTGCAAATAGTGTCGTTAAGTTCCAGAAGGGTCGAATAAAGTCATCATGTCACACAATAAAGCCCAGATAAGAATTTTGAAAGGATCACATAAGTTTTATAAAGAGTTAAGCATTTTTCAAGTTTCGTTTTCCAGTAAAGTTTCAACTTCAGAATTTCTATCTTCCTTAACAGGAAACTAGGTCTTATTTTTCACTCCACTTTTTTTCTTGTTTTCATTTCATACACACCTCTGTGAATGTGCAATAGTCTTTATCATAGAATAAAACCTTCATATCTCCGCTAGAAATATTTTTTTATAAAAACCTGTCTTTTGTCAAGATTATTCTGACACAAAGAACCGTTAGGAATTTTAACTCGGAGAGAACACTTGCTTGACTTTGTTTTAATCTGGACTTTCTAGGCTTCTTAACGAGCTTTGGGCCAATGCACCCAAACCAGTTGGCTTTATGGCATTAGGTGTAAAGACACCCCAGCGGACTTAATTACTCAAGTTACCTAGGCCCAAAAACAAAAGACAATTTAGCGTGAAAATCATGATGATTTAATGCGAACGGAGATATAACCGACAGTTCAATTATTTTTTGGATAAAAGACGTGTTTAGTGGGTTCGGTGTGTAATCATTCCAATCAAGTTCCAGATGGGTTATTTTTCAGACTTAGTTCCAATTAAGGCATCAATAACATTCCTTCATATTCACTTTACTTCATAAACTATTCTTGATATTACTTATTTAAGAACAAACCTATTTGATTCTTAGAAAATCATTTATCCATTTAAAAGTTTTTAGACATAAAAGACTTGTCATCTAATTTCCAAAACTCACGATACGTGTAGTGTGATGTAAAGACGTATATCAGCTATAGTTAACTTCAAAGGAGAGTTATCTTTCAGGTTTTCAAAATCTAAAAATAAGATTTAGTTATTCTTATCTTATCAAACAAAACCGTCGAAATGTTGAATCAGAGTTCTCCCACTAGCTAACTTGACAGAAAAGTTTTTATGTTTTTAGAAAATTTTATGATTTTTATGGATTTTATGGATTTTAGTATGCAGATGCAAAATATACATATGAATGCGAAGGTTAGAAATGCGTACCGAGCATACCCCCAAACTTAAACTGGACAGTGTCCTCACTGTCATTGCAGGAAGAGATCATTTGAAGGGTCAAAATTGTCGGTTAGATATACACAATTTTTTTTTGTTTTTTTTTAAAGAGTAAAAATGGAAAAGAATATCCACAAATAAATACAAAATGGTATATACATACCCTCAAACTTATTTGGAACAGTGTCCACTGTTCTTGGCTGGATAACCGAAGTTTGGTGGTAGGCAGAGGAAGATTATGCAGGGTAAACCGGCTCTTGTAAGACCAGGAGCTCCTCTGTTGGTTCGGCGTTAAGGTACGGTTTTAGTCGGTGTCCGTTCACTTTAAAAAATGAACTGTCCTTTGGATTCTCCAAATCCACAGCACCCTGCGGATACACATTCCGCACAAAATACGGCCCTTTCCAGCGAGATCTGAGCTTTCCTGGATGGAAGTGAAGCCGGGTATCGTAAAACAGTACCTGTTGACCAGGTACGAAAGTTTTGCGCAAAAGGTGTTTATCGTGAAACACCTTTGTTCGGTTCTTAACGACAACCGCGTTATCGTAAGCCGCATCCCTAAACTCGCTCAATTCGTTCAACTGCAGCTTCCGATGGCTGCCCGCATCTTCGAGAGACAGATTCAGTTCTTTTATCGCCCAAAATGCGCGATGCTCTATTTCGACAGGAAGGTGGCAAGCCTTTCCGTACACAAGCCGATAGGGAGACATGCCAAGATCGGTCTTATAAGCCGTTCGAAATGCCCAAAGGGCATCAGTGAGTTTCAACGACCAATCCTTTCGGTTCTTGGAAACCGTCTTCTCAAGTATCTGCTTGATTTGCCGATTTGAAACTTCGGCTTGCCCATAGGTTTGGGGATGGTAGGGCGTAGATAGCTTATGATTAATGGAATATTTCCGCATCAAGGCCTCGAAAGTCTTATTGCAGAAATGAGTTCCATTGTCGCTAATGATCGCTCGGGGGTGCCCAAACCGGGAGAAATGTTTTCTTTAAGAAACCTAACGAGAACATTGTTGTCATTAGTCCGGCTGGGCACAGCCTCGACCCACTTAGAGACGTAATCAATAGCGAGAAGGATGTACAAGTTCCCGAAAGAGCTGGGAAATGGCCCCATGAAATCTATCCCCCAAACATCGAAAATCTCCACAACCAAGATTGGTTGGAGCGGCATCTCGCTCCTCCGGGATATTCGGCCCAAGTGTTGGCACCGGGAGCAAGTCTTGCAATAGTCATAAGCGTCTTTGAAGAGTTGTGGCCAGTAGAAACCACATTGCAAGATCTTCTCAGCTGTCTTTCTGGGGCCAAAATGCCCGCCACATGCTTGATCGTGGCAAAATGACAGCACACTCTTGAATTCATCGTCAGGGACACACCGACGAATAATCTGGTCGGGACAGTACTTGAACAGATAGAGCTCGTCCCAGTAAAAGTGTTTTACTCAGGATAAGAATCGAAGTCTGTCCTGACTTGACCATTCAGTCGGTAATAACCCTGTGGCCAAATAATTCACAATATCTGCAAACCAGGGTTCGTGAGATACTGTCAAGAGCTGTTCATCCGGAAAAACGTCGTTGATCGGAAGTTGAGGCGACGGCGAAGAAGGAAGTCGTGAGAGATGGTCGGCGACTACGTTTTCATATCCTCTTTTGTCCTTAATGACAAGGTCAAACTCTTGAAGCAAGAGAATCCAACGTATTAGCCGAGATTTTGCATCTTTCTTCGCAAAAAGATGGCGCAGAGCAGAATGGTCTGTATAGACAATGACTGGAGAGCCGATGAGGTAGGTCCTGAACTTTTCTAAAGCAAATACAACAGCCAAGAATTCCTTCTCAGTTGTTGTATAATTGAGTTGGGCGTCGTTCAGGGTTCGGCTCGCATAATAGATTACGTGCGGCATCTTGTTGATGTGTTGTCCAAGGACAGCACCAATGGCAAAGTCGGATGCATCGCACATAATCTCAAATGGGTGCGTCCAGTCAGGTGAAGAAAGAACGGGAGCAGAAGTGAGTGGGCTTTTTAATGACTCGAACGCAGTTACACAGCTCGAGTTGAAGTCGAATGGCATGTCCTTGGCCAGTAGAAGAGTCAAGGGCCTAGCAATCTTGCTAAATTCCTTGATGAACCGTCTATAGAAACCGGCATGGCCAGGGAAGGCTCAGATGTCTCTGACGCATCTGGGAGGAGGGAGATTGGAAATGACCTCAATCTTCGCTTTGTCAACCTCTATGCCATTTTGCGAAATGATATGTCCTAAGACAATACTTTCGCGCACCATGAAGTGGCACTTCTCCTAATTCAAAGTGAGGTTCTTATCCTTACATCGGGTAAGGACAGCGTCAAGATGCAGCAAACACTTGTTAAAGGAATCGCCGAAGATGGAGAAATCGTCAATGAAGTCTGAGAAGATTCCCATCATACACCGCTGGAAGGTAACGGGCGCATTGCATAACCCAAAGGGCATGCGACGATATGCGAACGTGCCGAAAGGACAAGTGAATGTGGTCTTGTCCTGGTCTTTTTCGGCGATGGGAATCTGATTATAGCCGGAGTAGCCATCAAGAAAGCAGTAGTACTCGTGTCCGGCCAATCGTTCAAGCATTTGGTCAATGAAAGGTAGTGGAAAGTGGTCTTTCCGCGTTGCGGCATTGAGTTTTCTGTAATCGATGCAGACTCGCCACCCAGTTTGGGTGCGAGTAGGGATTAACTCATTTGCCTCGTTAGTAATGACCGTTATGCCTGATTTCTTAGGGACAACGTGAATGGGGCTAACCCACTGGCTATCAGATATAGGGTAAATGATACCACTATCCAGACACTTCACGATTTCCTTTTTCACAGCCTCCTTCATGACTGGGTTGAGCCGCCTTTGTGGATCTCTGGCTGGTTTGGCATCATCCATCAGATGAATGTGATGTTCAACGATCAGGGGACTAATCCCCTTGATGTCCGCCATGGACCAGCCAAAAGCTTGCCTATTGCTGTGCAAGACCGCAAGAAGGTCTTCTCTTGCTCTGGAGCTAGAGAAGCCGAGATGATAACAGGGAGGGTCTCGTTCTCACCCAAGTAAGCATACTTAAGGTGAGACGGCAAAGGCTTGAGTTCGAGCGTTGGAGGTGAAACGATTGAAGGCAAGATTGGTGAAAAGGTCTCGAACTCAAAGGATTCCAGCAAAGGTTCAAAACAAGTGTAAGCGACCGAGTTGGATGGTTCAGGTAACTCATCCGGAAATTCGAAGGATTCAAACTCGGGTGGAGAGTGGCTAAGATCATTCGAGAAAGTGAAACACTCGTAGTCATTGTCGGGCGCAGAAACAGCAGCAGGTTCGAAGAGGAACGCACTAGTGGCGTTAAGGTTATCGTGATCGAACAAAAACTCCTCGAATTCACACTCTTCTGGGGTGATCTCCTGGATTGAGCAAACGTCTAGTATATGAGCATTAGGTTCGGAGGGCTGATTCCCCAACCTAAAAATGTTGAGTTCAATTGTCATATTTCTAAAAGATAGGTTCATCGAACCATTGCGACAATTGATCACAGCATTTGAGGTTGCAAGGAATGGGCGACCGAGTATCTCCGAAATTTGATTCCAGGGGTTAGCTACAGGCTGTGTGTCTAATACAATGAAAACAACGGGGAATATGAAGTCCCCAACCTTGATTAACACATCCTCTAGCTCACCCCTAGGATGGGTGATTGATCGGTCGGCCATTTGGAGAGTACAGTGTGTGGGTTTCAGCTCTCCTACACCTAATTGCTCATATACTGAGTACGGAAGCAGGTTAACACTGGCACCAAGATCTAATAGTGCGCGGTTGATGTTCTTATCCCCAATGGTAATAGAAATCGTAGGACAGCCAGGGTCCTTCCGTTTTTGAGGTAAAGATTGGGTAACAGCATCACTCATAGCACTAGCCAAGAAAACTTTCTTGGGTATCTGAGACTTCCTCTTTTTTGTGCACAAGTCCTTTAAGATTTTCGCATAGGACGGGACTTGTTGGACAGTATCTAAAAGGGGAATGTTAATGTTAACCTGCTTAAACAACTCCAGAATCTTCTCCATTTGTCAATTTTGTTTATTGGACCTCAACCGGTTTGGAAATGGAACGTTTTTAAAATTGGTTGAGTCCAAAGCTTGTGGAGGAAATTGTGGAGGAGATTGTGGAGCTGGAACGGATCCCAGAGCTGGTGCTTTCATGGAGTGAGAAGTGGGTCCGTTCAGAGCAGAAGAAGAAGAAGAAGAGCCTTTTGAAGAATGGAGAATAGGCTCAGAAGACGAAGAAGGAGAAGATGAAGAAGCGGCCGGGGTGACATCGTCGATTGTTGTGCCGATGTTGTTGTGCACCATCCTTCCCGATCTCAATATAGTCACGGCACTCACATTATGGTTATGTTGTTCAAGAGCAACATGTACATTATTTGGGTGACCGGGATTTGGGAGTGGTTGAGATGGAAGCTTCCCCTTTTCTCGCTCGCTTAACGCCACATTCAGCTGTGCAATCTGGGCTTCGATGGTCTTGATGCTTTGCCCGTGTGCAGCAATGTGTTGCACCAAAGACTGAACAGACGACTGGATGTTGGCGGTGGATTGTGTCGATTGTTTAACGAACGCCTCCAAACTTCGTTCTAGCGAGGAAACCATATCGTTGTTTGACGGAACAAAGTTGTTTTGTGGAAAAGAATTGTTGGGTGCAAAGTTGTTCGTCTGATTTTGAAAAGGTTGGGGTTGGAAGGGTTGCTAAAACTGATGTTGAGGTTGTTGTTGCACTTGTTTTTGCGGAGGAGGGGGCCTATGGAAATTTTTGCCTTGGAATTGTTGCCGATTCTGATTCCAGGCGAAATTGGGGTGGTTCCTCCAACCGGGATTGTAGGTGGAAGAGTATGGATCATTCCTCGGTCTTTGCTGAAATGCAGCATTAATCTGATCCTGTCTTTGGGATGGTGGATTGTAAGGACACTCTTCGGTTAAGTGAGAAGGATCGGAACAACAAGCACAAATGGTACGAAGGGGAAGAACAGGGGCAGGAGCAGGAGATGAAAATTTGCTCTCTATTGCTTCAAGTTTTCTCGTTATTGCAGCCATTTCAACCTTCATCGCAATAGAGACATCGAGTTGGTGAATTCCTACCCTAGACTGACCAGTAGAAGTGGAGGAAGAAGAAGAAGTGGTTGGTCTAGTGCTCTCCCATTGAAGCGTTTGTTCCGCAAGGTCGTCGAAGAATTGCCACGCTTCCTCATCAGATTTCGATAGGAAGTGGCCCTGACAAATGGTTTCCAACAACTGCTTGGTTGCTGGGTTCAAGCCCTCGTATAAGGTTTGGCAAAGTTTCCATTTCTCGATACCATGGTGAGGACACTGAACAAGAAGGTCTTTATACCGGTCAAAGCACTTCCAGAAGGGTTCGGAAGGAAGCTGAGAGAATTGGTTGATTTCGTTACGGATCCTTGCGGTTTTATGATTCGGATAGAATTTCTTGAGAAACGCTTTCACAAACTCGTCCCAACTGTTTATGGAGTGGGAAGCGGTGCTATACAGCCATTTTTTAGCAAGATCGCATAAAGTGACGGAATGACACGTAGCCGTATAGCATCGTCTGACAGCTGGGTGGTTTTCATCATGGCACAAACATTTTGAAACTTGTTGATGAAGATATAGGCATCTTCAGATTCAAGCCTATGAAATTTCGGAAGAATGTTAATGAAGTGGGGCTTAATTTCAAAATTATCCCCATTGGCCGATGGAAGAGAAAGACAGGTGGGAAGTGCAGAACGGGTGGGATAGAAACGATCCTGGAGCGCGATTCGCTGCGGCGCTACAACAGGTGGTGGTGGTGGGTTATTTGCCTCCATAGGAGGTGGAGTCAATCCCGGAGGAGTCAAAGAGATGTTTGGATTAAATCCTGACATCGCGGAAGAAGAAGTTGGTGATGGTGAAGGTGAGGATGTATGAACAGAATTCCGGTCAACGTCGGAGTTGGCCGGCAAAGGTAAGGGTGAAAGAGGCGTGGACGGAGTTTGGACGTCTGAATCGATCGCGTAGTTGGTAGTGACTAACGTAATGCTGACTAGACGGGCGCTAGTGTCCCGAGTCCAAGCGGACATACACTAAACTAGTTTAGTATAGTCAAAGCGGAGAAGGTGAGGGTAAGAAAACGTCAATGGAGAAACACGATGGGTGGTGGGTGAAAAAATGGATTCTGGCGACAAAGGGCAAGTTTTTATAAAAGTTTTTGGTTTTGTGTTTTTTTTTCTTTTTTTTTTAGAAAGAGATTTACAGAATTATGTACGGGTTTACGGCTTCAAGCAATCACAAACAAGATATGCACAATCACACCTAGATCTAGGGTCACCTAGGTCAGCTAGACAGCTCCTAACTGTTCCAAAGGGCTAGAAATAGGACCTCAAACCGCCTCTTCTCCAACAATTGCGGCCAGGTAAGTGCCAGGTAAGTGGGAGGCTCCCCGCTACGTAAGTAGTGGTCTTAATTAAGTAACCACTTGCCTTGGACACACTTTCCTAGACACCGCAAAAGTCAGGATAGGATAAACGGCCGATGCCTGTAACTAGTCCTCTGTCCTATTGAGCGCGAAGTCCTTAGGGCTGAGTCTAGTATTTTTTAATTAAACAATGATCAATGCATATGCTTTTTGTGATTTCTGGGGTCCTGGGAAGGGTGATGAAATCCCCACCCAATCTGGATTGGTTTCAAGCCCCTTAAAGTCCGTATTAATATATGCAAAGCAGTAACAATCAACTGCAAACAATTTTTATTTTTTTAGCGCGGCGCAAAGAATCCTAGACAAAAACAATTTATTGGAAGGGGAAGAGAGTTTAGGCAAAGAATGCTGCAGAAAACACAGTTCAGTGGAGTTCAGAGGAGTGGGGAGAGAGAAAGAAACACTCACAGAAGTTTTGGCAAACTGAAGGCAACGTACAACCGCGGATCCGCGGCCTAAGCAAGCCTATGCCGCGGTTCTGCGGCTTGAATGTGGCTTTGGAGCTTCATTTTGCTGGTAGGTTCTGCCTTGGGTGTCCTCTTCTCTTCTGGATTTCCTGAATCTTGATTTGATTACTGTATCTGCTCCAGAATTTTACAGTAGACCGTTGGCTCCGTCTTGATCCGTCGCGGTGTAGCCGCGAGATATGGGTCTAACTTCCCACGTCTTTGGCACTGAACTCGACCGTCTTTTTATCCTGCACACTTGCACAAAAACTAATCAAAAATAACAAGATGGTTTTTTTACAATGTATATTTTTTTTTGTTTTGTTTTTCGGTTATGTTTATATTCACAAATTAACCCGAAATTACACAAAGAAATAAACTACCGTCTCCCCGGCAACGGCGCCATTTGATTGGTAGAGTTTTTGCGTGCTAAGTTTATTACCGCAATCAAGACGGTTTCGCTTGTAGCTAGCCGGTTGAGTACGGGTCGTCCGCAGGGAGATGGGAATCTTTTTCTATGTGCTTTAACGAGTTAAGTCTAAATGTCCAGGTTTGTTTTTAGATTACTTAAGTGCTAAAATGATATATAAAGAGAGCTTGTTAGGGTTAGGATTAGGTTAGTTTGAGTTAGGAGTCGCTCACTTCTTTCGTTGCCACTCTTAATATCGGTGTTACGGTAACCGGCAACAACCGGGATTAGCACGACTAGGAAGGAACTTGCGAGTATAAGCTAGGCTTTCCAACGCATAAGTTCTTCCTTTTGGTTCTTGTCCGTCCGTTCTTGGCTTTTAGCCTTAACCTCCGGTTAATTCAACCACAACCTGTCTCACTAAGGAATCACCGCTATCATGTAGGATAGGGTGCCGTAGGGAGCGGATTGTGGTTCAATTAACGGGAGTCCGAATTAAGATGTTGGGCAAGAAAAGAGTGAGAGAGATTTCCTTATCTCAAACTTTCCTTATCCTACCCTAACAAGTATGAAAACTACTCACCCGTTATAAGGAAAAAATAAAACAAAGGAGGAAGATAGAAAGAAAGAGGTTAGAAGATTGCTGCTAGCTATTTGAGACCTCACCATGGCAAGGATCAAGCTTAAGCATCATAGTTGTATTATGGATAAAGAAAAAGAGAACAAGAAAGAAACAAACAACAAATAATAACAACTAGATTAGCAAATGAAAAATACAAGCAAATATAATTAACAATTACAACAAGATAAGCATGTAAGAACAAGAACTCCTTCATTCATTCTTCACTCACAAAAGCTCACTACAAGTTTTTAATGGAGAAGAGATGAGAGGGGGAAGAAGAACAACACATGTATTCTAAAATCTAAATACAAGAATATGGACACTTGGCTTTGACAAGTTCTGGACTATTTATAGGCAGGAAACTGGAAACCTAGGGCAAAATTCTGCCTCTTCATGAAAAGACCAAAATACCCCTAAAATCCCACCTACTGTCGCCACCGTACGGCCGCGGTTCCGCGGCCATAGTAGGGTGTTGGGCCTTCATTTTTGGTGGCTTCTCCTGTTTTGTAGTGCCCTTGAGTCTGGTATATGTTTTTTCTCAGAATTTCTTCACGATTTTTCCAGAATTTTAGGAAATCAAAAGGTGATTTGATGTGGATCTTTTTGTCATGATTTCCTCGAGCTCCGCGTAGATATGTTGGATCTTGTGTTGCCATTGAGCTTTGTGCATGAAAATGACATTGATTTGCCATTTTGTCTTTTAAACTGGTGTGCGGCAACATACGGATAGAGAGCGAAGACCCGTGTTTTATCTGTGGTTGGCAGGAATCCGGATTTTGTCATGCTTTTCCATCAATTTCACCGTTTAGAGCCGAGAACCTGTATCCTGCAATTGACTAGCAAACACGGGTCAAGAGTACCTACCGATAAGCAATGTGATAAAAATTGGGCGGTATAAAAATGCAAAAATCTGATATGAACAGGGCGCTGCCCCGCACCCCGCAAAAGAGCTGCTAGCCCCCTTGACCCCCAGCCCGCTATCCGGGTAGCGGGACCCCTGTAAAAACTCTGCGGGGCCCCCGATATATCCAAAACCCCTCCAAAACACAACACTGCACATTGAGTTCGCATGACCAGTTTAACCCGTCAATCGGAGGTTCTCTCGCACCAAATGCGAGGGGTAATTAACGGCAGCTTAGTCCGCTGCTGCCGGAGATTCGGATCCCTACAATCATTAAACCCCGGCCTACCCTAGGCAGGGGGAATCTGTAGTACGCCTGACAAGCGACGCGTACTCCCATATCAATGGGGTGACAAAAAAAACACCCTACAGATTCTGACACGCCCGGTGGGACCCTTCTCGCCTCCCATATTTCGGGTTAAACGTTCATGCGAACTCAATCAATATACATATAGATTGCCTATGCTGAAATGATGTTTTCTTTTCGTGCAGTAATCAACTTTCAACGACAATGTCTCCGAAGGCGAATTCAGCTTCCAACGCGACCCTGACCTCGTACGTGGTCAAGATCAATGCTCGTGTGGTTCTCCCCGCAAGCCTCAGTCGACAGTGGGAGGAACTGCCCCGCCAGTTTGGTTCCGTCATCATTTACCCTGCCGGAAGCGCTCATCTGGTAGAAATCCCGGCAAAATAGGTGACCAAGCCAGTCTCAAGGGGCAAGAGGCCGAATGTTGTGATCACTAAGGCACCATAACCGAAGCTTAAGACGGTGTCTGAATGACTCTCTGGCGCTCCAGCTGGTGGCAGGACTTCCGGTACAAAGGGAAACATCAAATGTTGCGGACGAGCTCACGCGATGACTACAACAAATGCACAATCGAGCATATCTCCAAAATCCTCCATCAATCGGTCTACGGCGTCTTCCCGAAGAGCCGAAGTCTGCCGAGTGCTTAAAACAGAAAAGTTAAGGCAGAAGCAGCTCAAGTATCGAACCAACAAAAGGGCCAGAGCTCCAGCCGGGTGGAATCGTATGTGATTCCACGAGCAGAGTCATCCTGCAATGACGAATGAATCGGCCGTAAAAATCAGCAATTCCTTCGAACCTCTGAAGTGGGTTTAGAGAAATTCTATGACCGCCAGGATCAAGAAGACAGCAGTCTGAACAATGCCACGAAGGGACGTGCCCCAGCCCCAACAGAAAAAGTACGACACCGTCTCTTCAAGAGTCTATCAAGCGCTCTGTGCCGCGCGAGAACAGCGTGGCAAAACCAAAAAGGAAGCGTCGGCACCATTCAAGAAACCGGCCAGGCAAGCCGCCTTCAATCGACTGCCCGCTACCGAAACAGAGGGGTCAAGACAGCGATCTGTGAAATCAGCCGTCGCTAATAAAAATACGGCTGGATATATTATCCATACGGTCTATATGGCGGACGGGCGCCCCAGCGACAATCTTCGCCGCAAAAGCAAGGATGGGGCCACCATATCCCAAGCCCAATCTGGCTTGAATGTGGTTGCCGCTTCCCAAGAACAGCCGACTCCACCGGATGATGAAAACCTTCTCGATGAGGACGATGGGCAGAAGGACCCTTCGGTCCAGGCAGAGTCAAGCTCGGACAGCGAGGAAGAGCCGACTTTCCGCCCCAAGACCGCGGAGCAAGGGCTGCTTCAAGAGCTTCGAAAACAGCTCAAGAGCAAAGATAAAGAGATGGCTAAGCTCTATTCAAAAATTGACGACCTAACGAACGTTGTGATGCAGCTTACGGCTCAAATTGCTCGAGCGCCTCCCAATCAAGCACAAGTCGCTACTCATCAGCCGGGTGATGACAATCCGAAGCAGCCAATGCCTGTTCCTTTGGGTCCAAGACTGGTCGAGCCGCATGAAAGCCGGCCACGTTCCGCTTCTGGGGATGCCTTGGCCCCAGATAGCACTATCCCGCTAACACAAGATCGGAAAATGGATTTGGTCACCAGCAAAGTTAAAACATTGGTGGTTGAAGCTGAAGCTCAGAAAGAAATTGGCAGTAGTAGGCGGCCATATCCCGCACAGTACGATCTGATCGAGTTCCCGAGCGGCTACGTCATTCCTAAGTTCGGAAGATTTGACGGAACGGGAAATGCAAATCAGCACGTCGCCCACTTCAAACCATCGTGCGGAAATACAGGGGGCAATGACGCGCTCCTTCTTCGTCAGTTTGTCAACAGCCTGACCGGTGTCGCTTTTGACTGGTGCGCGAGTATACCAGATGGGTCCGTCATTACCTTTGCCCAAATGGAGTCTCTGTTTCGGCAAAGGTTTATGAGTGTCAGTGATAAAATCTCCATTGCCGACCTTGTGAGGACCAAGCCGTGGAAGAATGAAAGCAACACCGACTTTATCGCCCGATGGCGTAATCTCACAGTCAAGTGCGAACCACCGCTGGAGCAGGACCAGTCCGTCAGCCTTCTCATTAGGAACCTCAGCAATTGGATGGTCCCATTCTTGTGTACAGCGGGCCTCAAGACATTTCAGGAGCTAACCAAGAAAGTCCAAATGCTGGAACACTCGAAGCAAGAGTCCCCGCCGGACTCTCAGAGAGACAAGACTTGGAAAAGCAAGCGGGACGACAACCGTAGAAGCGGGAGTTCCAGCAGACCAATGTCTTCGATGCGTCCGACAATGAAGAAAAGAGAAAGGCGGGCGAATCTAAAACCAACCGGTCTCGAAAGCCATTACTGGGAGGAGATGGGCCTTCCGTGGAGGAGAAAAAGAACAGGGTTTACTCTTTCACGAGGGACAAGGTCTGAAAGATATTTAAAGATGCCTTGAACAACGGTCTACAACTGCCAGAGTCGAAAAGACCTCAAGAAGCAAAAATGACCAACAATCCCCTGTATTTCCCGTACCACCGAGTAGTGAGCCATGCGATCGAGGATTGCTATATCTTCAAAGACTGGGTCGAGAAGCAGTACAAGTCTGGAGAGATCAAGCTGTCCAAAAGTGTGTTGGTGAACAATCAAGTTACAACCACCAACTTTATACAAACAGAAGCTGAAGCCTTCTGGGAGTAGACAGCCGAACCCGCTGCCCTGAGAAATGAAACGGACTTACCGCGACCTCCGTGGAGTATGCACATATCTAATAAGACAAAGAAGATGATTAAACTACTTCGAAAAGAGCCCAGGACGGAATGGGAAGGGCAGAAGAAGCCTACCTTTCCAGCTGCCAATGCGGCTCTATCAGGCTCAAAATCCAAAAAGCTCAAGAAGAAGAAAAGTGCAGCTCGGTGCGAAAAGGAGTCTGCAGGGAGATCGACCATTCAAAAATATATCGATTCCCTCGAAGAATATGAACAGAAGGAAAGAACTCTGATTCAATTGAAGGAGTTCCTCCCTGTACGAGTGGCTGGGATTCTAGAGGAGTTAGAAGAAGACTCCAATGAAGAGATCCCTATAGTGACCTGCTACGCTATCCACCTGGGCAGCGACTCTGAAGAGGAGCTCTGTTTTCCCGAAGCGGACGAGGAGCTCGCCACAAAGGCCAACCAAATCCAGCTTAGAAGCGGCAGGGCTCTACCGCCAAATCAGGGTAACGCCCCAAAAGGGAAGGAAAAACAAGTCGCTAATGAAGAAGATGGCAGAGAACTTGCTCATGAAGATTCGAGTCCTTCCCCAGTAGACTATAATGTCTTGGCTCACCTCCGAAAGCTTCCGTCTCTCCTTAGCATCTACGATACCTTGGTTCTATCTCAAGAGCTTAGAGATGTTCTCATTCATGATCTACAAAACTCTGAGCGGTATAAGGCTCGCTTTGCGGAAATTAATATGAAAGAAGCTCAGTACACTTTGCAAGCCGCCGTAGTCACGTTTAAGGATGAAGATTTTCTACTGGGAACGGCTGAGCATAATCGGCCGCTTTACGTGACCGGGTACAGCGACGAAGATCGGATCAATCGCATATTGATTGATCCGGGGTCCTCAGTGAACATCATGAACTTGCGAACTCTGAAGAGTTTGTCAATGGACGTCCGACACCTGTCAAGGGAAAGGATTGTCATTCAAGGCTTCAACCAAAATTGCCAGCAAGTTCTGGGGTCCATAGCTCTGCCAATCAAATTTGGGGATCTGCAGACCGAAGCTAAGATATACGTGATCGACGCTGACACGTCTTATATAATTCTCTTGGGGCGGCCGTGGCTCCACGATTACGGCATCATTCCGTCAACTCTCTATCAATGCATGAAGTATACTAAAAATGGCGAAGAAAGACGCATTGACGGAAACATCCAGCCGTTCGGTGTGCATGAAGTCCGATATGAAGATTCTCGGTACTTTATGAACCACCAAAATGCTAAGCCACAACCGACTGAGGATAGAGCGGCCCCAAGACCCAAAAGCAAATCTGAGCTGTCTGTCACTTTCAGAAGCAAAAACGCCCAAGTGCACCCGCATTTCGGTAGCGACACTAATGAGTCCGACGGTGGAAGTCCGTCCTTCCGTAAAACTCGCCCTCGTTTTGGTAGCGATACGGACGAATCTGTTACTGAAGCCCCATCTAGCAGCAAAGTCTGCCCTCATCTTGGCAGCGACACTGAAGAGTCGGAGGAAGAGGACCTGCCGTGCAACAGCTGTGTAGATTGGACCCCTATGCAACAAACAAAACTACCAGATACCTTCGAAATTGCAGAAGGGCCCCTAGCTGTCACAAGGGTACCGGAGAAGATGTGCAAAGAGCTCGATGCATTGTCAGTCTCCACCGTGGACCAGCTGAAAACTTTCTATGTTCCCGGAAGGACAAATGGACAGAAGGGCGTCCTGTTTTATGGGTCAAATCCTGTTGTGCACCCGGACGATTTGTCTATCGCGTGCCTTCCCTATGAGAGAGGCATAAGAGTTGTCCTCAACCCCAGATACTATGCACCCGAGATGCGGGAATATTTCAAAAAGTGAGGATGCCGGTTATATCAAACGGAGTCCGAAGCAATGTTTTATGAAGGGCTATGGCATCCGCCCTAGGTCCGAGCACTCATCGATTGACGAATTCCAGATAGACGGGGCAAAGGCTACATTCAACCTGATTCCAAAGCGTGCTACATGATCCATGTTGGTGAGGCCAGCGAAAGATCAAATGATGATGACGAGATAGCTGAGCCAGAAGAAGCTCCTCAAGAGCTCGAAGACGGCGGACAAGCAACCTTTAACGAGCTAACCAAGATTGACTTAGGGACACCCGATAATCCAAAGCCAGCCTACATCAGCTCACTCTTGTCAGAGGAAATGAAAGAGCAGATAATTGCCCTGCTGCATGAGTTCGTTGATTATTTCGCGTGGACATACAAAGAAATGCCTGGCCTATCCCCTGAAGTGGCCGTGCATAAACTGGCTATATCTCCTGATGCTAAGCCAGTCAAACAAGCTCCTCGAAGAATGAGAAGGGAACTAGAAGAAAAGGTCATCGAGGAAACCAAGAAGCTCATCGATACCGGCTTCATCAGGGAAGAGAAATATGTGGACTGGATCGCATGCATAGTCCCAGTAAAGAAGAAAAATGGGCAGATCCGAGTTTGTGTCGATTTCAGGGACCTCAACAAAGCATGTCCTAAAGACGACTTCCCGCTACCGTTCATGGAAATGATGGTCGATGACACCTTAAATTACGAGCTGTTCACCTTTATGGATGGCTCGTCTGGATATAATCAGATCAAGATATCGCCTGAGGATGAGAAACACACAGCATTTCGAACCCCGATCGGAATATACTGCTACAAAGTGATGCCGTTCAGACTGAAGAACGCAGGTGCTACATATCAGAGGGCAATGACCAATATCTTTGATGACCTAATCCATAAAGTCGTCGAATGCTATGTTGATGACCTGGTCATCAAGACTAAAGCCAAGGCCGACCACGTCCAAGATCTTAGGGCCGTTCTCACCAAACTGAGAGGGAATACGATCTGAAGATGAATCCTCTGAAGTGCGCTTTTGGCGTGTCATCGGGAAAATTCCTGGGCTTTATAGTTCGACATCCGGGGATCGAAGTTGACCCATCCAAGATAAAGGCCGTCATGGAAATGCCCCCTTCGAAGAGTCTGAAGCAGCTAAGATCTTTTCAAGGCAAGCTTGCTTATATACGGAGGTTTATCTCAAATTTATCGGGGAGATGTAGGCCCTTCTCAAAGCTCATGAAGAAACGAGCTCCTTTTGTCTGGGATGCAGAATGTCAAGAAGCATTTGAAAGCATCAAACAGTACTTGTTGCACCCTCCAGTGCTGGCCGCTCCCGTTCCCAATAAACCGCTGATTCTCTACACTGCCGCGCTAGATGAGTCACTCGGTGCACTCCTTGCCCAGAACAACGAGGAGGGAAAAGAGAATGCCCTCTACTACCTCAGTCGAACTTTAGTCGGGGCGGAACACAACTATTCCCCGATCGAAAAGCAATGCCTATCTCTGATATTTGCTGTGAAGAAACTGAGGCACTATCTGCTCGCTCATCGGGTTATGTTGATCTCCAAGGTCGACCCGCTCAAACACTTGATGACCAAAGCAAGCCTAGCCGGTAGAATATCAAGATGGGCTGCATGCTACTTGAGTTTGACATAGTTTATACTCCTCAGAAAGCAGTAAAAGAGCAAGCTCTTGCAGACTTCCTAGCTGCTCATCCCGTATCAGAGGGGTCACTGCTCAATTGCGAGTTACCAGACGAACAAGTGCTGCACCTTGAGGAAGATGAGCCATGTTGGGAGCTCTACTTCGATGGAGCCTCATCAATGAGGAGCTCCGGCAAATCAAGCATCCCGCAGATAAAAGCAGGGATAGGGTTGGTGTTCATCACGCCATCGATGGGAACCCTACGACGTTCTTTTGCTCTCACCGAGCCTCGCACAAACAATGAAGCTGAATATGAAGCTCTGATAGCTAGTTTGGAGCTCTCCATAGAAATGGAAATCCCTCGGCTACGAGTCTACGGTGATTCCCAGCTTGTCGTTAACCAAGTAAGCGGCGACTAAGATTTACAAACCCGAGTTAGCTCGGTACAGAAGCCAAGTGGTGGAACTCATGAAACGGTTCACTCATATTGAGCTAATGAGAGTTCCTAGGGCGTTGAATGGAAAGGCTGACATACTCGCTCGCTTAGCCAAGGAGCTGGTTGATCCTAACAGGGACGAAATTCTGATCACAGTCAGGAGCCGACAAATTCTTCCCCCAGTCTCACTACGAGAAGAGCAAAGCGTGGAACAGAAGAGCAGTCCTACCAAAGAAGCTTCGATCGTTCAAGACGAGCCCGATTGGAGAGAACCCTTCATAGAGTTCTTCCGATACGACAGGTTTCCTGAAGGAAAATCTGCAAGGATTCGGCTGAAGAAGAGAGCTCTCCAATACGTGTTTGTGAATGACACGTTATACCACAGGTCATATGACCAACTCTTGCTCAGGTGCCTGTCATCGACCGAAGCCCAAAAAGTTATGAAAGAATTTCACTCAAGCGTCTGCGGGGCTCACCAGTCCGGCCCCAAAATACGGCCTCAAATCAAACGGCTTGGGTATTACTGGCCCACCATGATACGGGATTGCGGAGAGCATGCAAAGAAATGTCATATCTGCCAAATTCACGGTGATTTCATTCACAAGCATCCCAATCCGTTGCATCCTACGGTGGCATCGTGGCCTTTCGAAGTCTGGGGCACCGACATAATTGGCCCAATTGATCCTCCGTCATCTAGAGGCCACCGGTTCATACTGGCCGCAACAGACTACTTCTCCAGATGGACTGAAGCTGTCCGCTAAAAGAAGTCAAGACAGAAGATATTCTGACATTTTTCCAGCATAATATTCTATACCTCTTCGGTACACCAAGAAGAATTATTTCTGACAACGGGCCTTCTTTCAAGAGCTTCAAAGTCTCAAGGTTCGCTACTCGGTACAAGATAGACTGGAGATATTCCTCCATCTATAATCCAAGAGCCAATGGGATAGCCGAAGCCTTCAATAAGACTCTATGCAAGCTCCTGAGGAAAAATGCTTCAGCCAACAAGAGAGACTGGAATCTCAAACTTCACAAGGCGTTGTGGGCATATCGTACCACGCACCGTACTCCAACTCGGTCCACTCCATACTCATTGCTCTTCGGAGTGGAGGCGGTCCTCCCCCTCAAAGACGAAGTTCCAAGCTTAAGAATGGTCGTTCAGCACGAGTTGACGGAGGAGGAAAACGTGCTCCTTCGGCTTGAAGAGCTCGATGCCCTCGAAGAAAAGAGGCTCGCGGTGCAGAAAAATCTGGAGCTATACCGAGCCCAAATGTCACGGGCCTATGACAAGATAACCCGTCTCCATGCTTTCAAGAAAGGTGAATTGGTGTTGGTCCTCAAAAGACCGATCATCCCTAATCGACATGCCAAGGGAAAATTCGAGCCAAACTGGGAAGGACCATACATCATCGAGAAAGTGTTCGACGGAGGATCCTACCAACTAATATGTGCCGAGGGAGAAAGGCGCATGCCACCCATTAATGGCCGATATCTCAAGAAATACTACGCGTGAATGCTCCAAGTCGCGAGCGAATTGAGCACACCAGCCCTACGGTCTGGATCATACATCCTGCAAAACCGTATACAATCCACGGGCGTAAACGACTCCTATCTCTCCCAAGTCCTGCCGGTGAGACTACTTTAAAATCCCACCAGCGCAAAAAAAAGGGTATGTCCACAAGCAAAACGGGCACGGATGAAAACCCGAAAAGGCTCCGTGAGAAAAAAACAGCAGGACTGCCGGCGAGTTTGTGAAAACCCGAAAGGGTGCAAACTCGTGAAAAGAAAGAAAATACACTTGCAAAGTCCTCTCGACCTTGTGAGGAGAAAACACCTGCATGAGATCCTTACGACTCACAAAGGAGCAACACACTTAGGAGTCCTCACGATTCCTAAGGAGAATATACACCTGCGAGATCCTCTCGACTCGTTGGGAGAAAATGCCTTTATGAGACCCTTACGGCTCATAAAATTGAAAAGCCTTAGGTGATTGGGACCTAAACCTGTCTCCTAAGCCATCGTTCCCTAACGGACAATGGAAAATGATGAGTGGCTCATGGCGTTACGCTTCAGTGTTAGCGGTGCTGATGCCGACCCAAAAAAACAAATCCCAAGTCCTCCTGGGGCAAATGATGAGTTGCTCCTGGCATTGTTCCAGTGCAGCAATGCTGATGCCAAACAAGATCCAAATTCCAAGTCCCCAAATGGCGAATGATGAGTCGCTCCTGATATCATATTCCAGTGCAGCGATGCAGACGCCAACCAAAATCCAATTTCTCAAAATTCTCCCAGCCCTACGGTTAGTCCCCAAATTGACTACCGTATACAATCCACGGGCTCAAATAATTCTCATCATACCCATACCCCACTGCAATCACCAGTCTAGCGGCCGGTCTTTGCCCTTGGACTTATGCTCCATTTTGGAAGACCCACTCATGTGTCCTCACGATATATGAGGAGAACCAACTTACGGGATCCTCACGACTCGTAAGAAAACACCTTCGTGGGATCCTTACGACTCACAAAGGAAAAACACACTTGGGAGTCCCCACGACTCCTAAAGAGAAAGTGCGCCTGCGAGATCCTTTCGACTCGTAGGGACAAAATGCTTTTATGGGACCCTTACGGCTCATAAAATTGAAAAGCCTTAGGTGATAGGGACCTAAACCTGTCTCCTAAGCCACCGCTTCCCAACAGGAAAGGGCAAATGATGAATTGCTCCTGGCATATGTGCTTCAGTGTTAGCAACGCTGATGCCTACCCTAACCCCAAAATTCCAAACTCCAATCCAGATGACCTTTAAGTCGTTAAACTGGGAACAGATGACCTCTAAGTCGTTAAACTGGGAACAGATGACCTCTAAGTCGTTAAACTCGGAACAGATGACCTCTAAGTTGTTAAACAAGGAACAGATGACCTCTAAGTCGTTAAACTGGGAACAAATGACCCCTAAGTAGTTAAACTAGAAATGAGGGAGATCCCCAAATCCACTCATGGCAGATGATGATTCGCTCCTGGTACCATATCCCAGTGTAGCGATGCTGATGTCAACCCAATTCACATCGAATCAGCAAGACAACCATCGACCGTCCACGTCGCTAAAAGGGCAGCATCGACCGTCCAAGTCGCTAAAAGGTCATAACCGACCGTCCAAGTCGCTAAAAGGGCAGCACCGACCGTCCACGTCGCAAAAAGGGCAGCACCGACAGTCCAAGTCGCAAAAAGGGCAGCAACGACCGTCCAAGTCGCTAAAAGGGCAGCACCGACCGTCCATGTCGCAAAAAGGGCAGCATCGACCGTCCACATCACTAAAAGGGTAAAACCGACCGTCCAAGTCGCTAAAAGGGCAGCATCGACCGTCCACGTCGCTAAAAGGGCAGTATCGACCGTCCAAGTCGCTAAAGGGGCAGAACCGACCGTCCAAGTCGCTAAAAGGGCAGCACCGACCGTCCACATCGCTAAAAGGGCAGCACCGACAATCCAAGTCGCTAAAAGGGCAGCATCGACCGTCCAAGTCGCTAAAAGGGCATAACCGACCGTCCAAGTCGCAAAAAGGGCAGCACCGACCGTCCACGTCGCTAAAAGGGCAACACCGACCGTCCAAGTCGCAAAAAGGAAAAAACCGACCGTCCACGTCGCTAAAAGGGCAGCACCGACCGTCCACGTCGCTAAAAGAGCAGCACCGACCATCCACGTCGCTAAAAGGGCAGCACCGACCATCCACGTCACTAAAAGGGCAGCACCGACCGTCCACATCGCTAAAAGGGCAACACCGACCGTCCAAGTAGTAAAAAGGGCAGCACCAACCGTCCAAGTCGCAAAAAGGGCAGAACCGACCGTCCAAGTGGCAAAAAGGGCAGCACCGACCGTCCAAGTTGCTAAAATGGAAGCATCGACCTCCACGTCTTTAAAACGGGAACCAGATCAAGTCGACCTCCACGCGAAAGAAGATCCATCAATTTCATGCACACAAACCCACATATGTGGTGTGCACTTATTGATGAGGGGCAATTTGTTGGGGTCGAAATTTACATCCCGGTTGACCAAGTCAAAATCAAAGTCAATCCCAAGCCAAGTGGACCCAACCCCAGGTCAAGTGGGCCAATGCCCAGGTCGAGCCCGAACATGGAGCGGCCGACCTCCCCCCATGCCAAGATAAAAATTTTGTAATAAATAATTTTGTTGTATTTCTTTTATTTTATTTTATGAATAAATGTTAAAAAAAATGGGCATAAAGCCAAATTTTTGTAAAGCCTATGGCTTATGTGCAAAAAGAAATGACACATGAGCCATGGGATGGGCAAAATGCCATTTTTGTAAAGCCCAAGGGCTATATGTAAAGTGTATAGCCTATAAAGGCCAAGATAATGAAAATATCTCAACAACTTTTTTTCTCTCTCCAAAAGAATCCAGATCTGTGATCTTCTCCTTCCTCAAGGTTCTAAAAACCTTCTTCTCTTTTTGAATTAAATCAAGAGTTTTACTCTTCCTTTTATAAAACTAAATGGTTTTTCACCACAAAACCCACAAAGGGGAACTCAGATCTGCCATCAGATCTCAGAAAGGAGAGATTTTTAAAATCTCATATTTCTCGATCTTCAATATCCGGCCAACAAAGGAAGAAGAAGGAGACTCATCTCCAGAAACCCCAATTTGGGGAAGATCCAGGGCTCAAGGGGAGAAGCCCATTTATCAGCTTCAAATTATCCTAGGAGTTTAACTCCTCTTACACACACACACACACACACACACACACACATACACATACAAAATAATAAGTTTTCCTTTCTGGGAGTACAACTCCCATTGCAGGGACCAAGTCCCTTTTGTCTCCCTTGCGCTCAGAGCGCTAGCGTCCAAAGCGCTAGCGCCCGAGCGCCCACATGCCCGACACGTGGGGCGCTAGCGTTTAAAGCGCTAGCTCTCATGCGCTCTTGCGCTAGCGTCCACGTGTCCGACACAAGGGGCGCTAGCGCTCAAAGCTCTAGCGCTAGCGCCCAAAGCGCTAGGGTTCGAGCGCCCACGTGTCCGACACGTAGGGCGCTAGTGCTCAAAGCGCTAGCGCTCTTGCGCCCACGTGCCTGGCACGTGTGGCACTAGCGCCCAAAGCGCTAGCGCTCTTGCGCCCACGTGCCTGGCACGTGTGGCACTAGCGCCCAAAGCGCTAGCGCCCGAGCACCCACGTGTCTGGCACATGTGGCGCTAGCGCCCAAAGGCGCTAGCGCCCGAGCGCTTTCTCCCACGCCTCCTTTGGATGCCCTTTTCCCTCATGTGTGTGTGTGTGTATGTGTATACATATACACACACATACTCCACACTAAAAATACCTCCCCCGTTAGAAAAAATTTCTAACGAGGCGCTGCCCCGCATCCCGCAAGGGGGCTGCTAGCCCCCTTGACCCCCAGCCCGCTATCCGGGTAGCGGGACCCCCGTAAAAACTCTGCGGGGCCCCCGATATATCCAAAACACAACACTGCACATTGAGTTCGCATAACCAGTTTAACCCGTCTATCGGAGGTTCTCTCGCACCAAATGCGAGGGGTAATTAACGGCAGCTTAGTCCGCGGCTGCCGGAGATTCGGATCCCCACAATCATTAAACCCCAGCCTACCCTAGGCAGGGGGAATCTGTAGTACGCCTGACAAGCGACGCGTGCTCCCATCTCAATGGGATGACAAAAAAAACACCCTACACCCTTGCTATAGGGAGCATGGGGCTCCTGACCAAGTACGACGTCGTGAGAAAATATCGACTTCTTTTTCTTCTGTGAGCGAGTGCCGGGAGCCGATAACACAAGCTTGCACTTAGCGGGCAATTTGGGGCGACGAGTCCCTATCTCCGCACCCACACTGGACTCGAGTGACGCCGCAGCTACCGCTTTTTCAGGCACACGGGGTAGGGGCATCTCACGTATAACACGTGGTACCACAGCCACAGCGGCTTCTCTCAAGGGAGGATGGACGATGGTCCGTCGCTTCAGAGGAACGTTTGGATTACCCGCTGGGGCGGTGCTCTTGCGGTCAAGCAGCAATCGTTTTTCTTCTCTAATAACGGCGCCCATCGAATGCTGATACCATGCCACATATACGTTCAGGGCTTTTGGAACGCAGCTCGGCTCACTAATAAAGAAATTGGAGCCGGTGTTCAACCGCATAAAATGGTGCAACGCGCTCCGGATACCCTCTTCAGTAGCAACCGGTTCTGCCAAGAAGGCATCGAGTGGGACGCCTTGATTATAGCTTAATTGCTGGGCAAAGTGATGCGGGTTCTACCTCATGAACAACGCCGAATCATTCTGCCTAAACACGAGAAAGCCTGGCCTGATGGAATATAAATGAAGAATTTCCCGAGCTTTCAAGGTAGAAGCCCCGTCTTTAAAAATGTCCCATAATGGCTGCACCGTTTTTGCGGATTCTTTACCGATGGTTAGAACCTTATCGATAAAGGTTATGCCATCTCCAACCGTGCACAGACGAAGGAGCAAACCCCTAGCTTTCCGCTGTGTTGGATTTACAATGGACGCGTCAACTAGCCGCATAATCTGAGGAAAGTTATACTTGTTGTAGAAGCAAGGCCTTTCATGAGCGCCGAAAGCGCCGAGTACATGTAGCTCGATCCATGACATAAAATAATGCATCGAGAAGTTCACGTGCTGCACCCCTGGCTCAGTAGTGTCTGCCGCCAAGCTGAGGCCGTGATACAAATGGGCTAACCCAGCGATCCCGACGGCCACTTGCATCCCAATAACCATTCGATGAGCTGGATAAAAATGGACGGCCTCATATGGCGCGGGTGCATTAGAAGCACAAACCAGCTTAGTCATAGCCCGAGGAACCCTAAAAAGAACGCTTCTTCGTCGATCCCAGGAGCTGCAAGCTCTGCGAAAGAGACAACCGGGGTGTTGGGGTGAAAGAAACTCCTCTGATCCGCCTCTGTTGCCGGCTGGTTTTCCAAACCAAAACCAAAAGGATTATCGAGTTTGGCAAATTTCGCGGCTTCCTTCGACAGGACTTCTGAGTGGAGAAAACGGGCGATGAAATCTGTGAAATTAACCCCACGGCTTCCGGATTTGAGAAAAAGGCTCTCATAGATATTCAACACCTTAATCAAACTAAGGAATTGATGTTGAATGGCATTCTCCAGGGTAAGGCCTGTCATCACTGACTTGGCAGCAAAGACGTACCCGTCCGGAGGAAGCAGCTCCTCGTAGTGTTCTCCCCTAACCGGTAAGCCAGAAACCTCTGCAAACTCCACTAAAGGGATTGAGACTTCTTGATCCAACAGAAGGAAGGTGTAGGTTGGAATATTCCATTACTCCAGAAAATCCTTGACCCACCAGGCAGGAGGCGTAGAATATTGAAAGAGAGAAGCGTAAATCGCGGGATACAACCCGAGCTTCAGCAGCTGTGACTTCTTGGCTGACAAAATATAGCGGGCCCATTGCAAATACCCAGCTGGATGACAAGGAGTTAGGCCTATCATATACGGCTGTCCCCAAGGGCATGACTCGCCTTGGCAGATACGTCGCCCCAAGGTATCCAAAGCCATTGGAGGTTGTACGGGTATTGCAGCCATAGAAGGCTGAAGGAGACCCTCTGAAGTCCAGTTGACCTCCTCCACGGTATAGTTCACCGGGGGTGGGTCGGCGTAGTGAATCGCCGAAATAGGCTCCGAAGGTGCTGCGCAAGAAAAGCTACGCCGACCCCTGATGATCTGATTGTACCACGTTCCCCATAAATGAAGGTTCTTTTGTTCCGGATCATGATCTTTGATCAGTGCAAACACTTCCCTATCAGCAGGCACTTCAGGGAATCCGCTTTCCGAACGGACAAACGGGAAAGGAGTGTCGAAAGACATAGTATCTGTGCGGAAAGGAACAAAATTTTCAGCCGTCAATGCTACAGTTTAAGTTCTATCACTAGGTACTTTAAATTCGTACCGCACTGCAATGCAGTAGAAAGGGACCGAAGGGGACCCACATAATCTGGATGACGGCTCATCATTAATAAAACAGTCTCATCATTTGATGAGACTGTCATTAAATGAGGAAATCCTAAAAGGATTCTCATTTAATGAGGGCCCTCGGGCCAAGGAGTAAATCTCCCATTGAGAGCAACGCTCTACAACAAGAGTAACATTTGTCAATTCTGATGATGAAAGGAATAAAAATTCCTCAAGAAAAATTCTGAAGAGCCATGCTCTGTAAAGATGATGAAATAACCCATAAGAAAACTTAAAGCAAAGCTTTTAATGAATTAAAAATTCCGAGATCTTCAAGATCTATGGACAAACTTTAAGAGTTCTTCGTAAAAAATTAACAAATCTACATGATTTGAAAGAGCAAAACTCTGTTAATAGGTTAAGAAACCCTAAGAAAGATCTCTTTAGATCTATGGAGAGAAAAGCTCTATTGAGAAACCCTAAAAATATATATGATTTGAAAAAAGCAAAGCTCTGTCAATAGGCGAAACCCTAGATTATAAAAAAATCTCTTCAAAAAGATTTGATCTTTACCTAAAAAAATTTGACAAAGTTCTGTCTCTAGGAGAGTTCTTAAAACAGAGAGCTTTGCTCTAAAAGTGAATTAATTCTCAGAAAAACAAGAAAGGAGATGAACAGAGGTCATCTCAAGGGCCAAAGGCCCTATTTACAGGCACTGGGAGCCGTTTCAACTTCTGAGTTGATCCAATGGCATAGAGGCTGCCACCGCTGCACTCACGTGTAGGCCATGTGAGCGCAACGGTGGGGGGCATTTGTTTCCCCAATCAGAGTAAAACTCTGTTCAAATTTTGAAATTTGAAATGAAGCAGCGCCGGCTCTGAGAGTCAAAGACTCTGAGGCAGCGCACCACGTGCAAAGCACGTGAGCGCTAGCGCTAAGAGCGCTGCACTCTAAGCAGCGCACCACGTGCAAAGCACGTGAGTGCTAGCGATAGAACAAAATGTTCTTGGCCTTTAGATCAAAAATCCAACGAACATGATTAAAAATTATCAATTGACCAGAATAAAATTCTGTTAAGAAAACATTCCTCAGAATCTTTCCAAACAAGAAAGATTATGCTCTGAAAATCATAGCACCGTTGGATCAATGATCCAATGGTGATTAACAATCACAAAAATACAGAATAAATTCTGTATGGGAAAAGATTTTCCAATCTTGTTAAACACAAGAATATTGCTTTCTATGAAAAGAAGCCCTAGGATCAAAGATCCAACGGTGGGAAACATCCCAAATCAATTAGAGAAAAGATCTCTTCAACTGATTCAACAAATCAGCCTCTACTATATAAAGAACTCAAGACTTCAAGTCTCACAGAGAGGAACCCCCCCCCCTCCCAAACTTTGAGAAAGTTCAAAGAGAAGAGTAAGATCTCGGCATAAGAAGAATTTCTTCAAGCTAAAATAAAGAGATCAAAGCATCTCATCAGAAAAAGAACTTAGTTCTTATGCTAGATCATAGATCTATAAGGAAAATGTCTTTCACAAAGAGATCATAACATCTCATTATAAAAGGGGGGAGAATAATTCAATTCTCTTAGGATCACAGATCCATAAAGGCAAAACCTTTCACCAAAAACATAAGAGATTGAAATATCTCCTATAAAATAAGAACTTAGTTCTTAGATACATGAGACAAAGTTTCTTATAAGAGAGAATTTAATTCTCAGAGTGCAGAGTTGCCTAAAAAGAGCCTTAGCGCTCCAAATTTAAAGAAGCGCCTCAGCGCTCCAAGTCTGGCGCATAGCGTCAAACGCGCCACGTGCTCCTCACGTGTGCGCTACTTAAAGAAGCACATCAGCGCTCCAAGTCTGGCACATAGCACCAAGCGTTCCACGTGCTCCTCACGTGTGCGCTACTTAAACAGAAGCGCTATGCGCTAATTGACTGGCGCTCAGCACCTAGCGCGCCACGTGCTCCTCCCATGTGCGCTACTTAACAGAAGCGCTCTGCGCTCATTGACTGGCTTCAGCGCCAAGTGCACCACGTTCTCATCACGTGTGCGCTGAGTGAACATAATTGTTCTTTAAATAAACCTCCAGAGCTATAATGAGTGCTCAACACTCAATAAAAGACAAAAACAATTGTCAGAACCCAAACCAATGCACAGCATTGTTAAATGAAAAGGGACTGAGCCTAATTAAATGTCCAACATTTTAACTGAATGGGTTGAACCTAAGTTGGCCACAGATCCCTAATTCAGATTGTAACACCCGAGCGCAATAATACTATTTATATTACTAGTTGAGGGTTGTATATTGCTCATTCCAATTTTCCTGATTTTCTGGTGTTTATTGCTAAATTTTAACCGGTTAAGTCATTTTGGCACATAACAAATTTTAACTCCTAAAGTGAAATTTAAAATATCCATGTTGGCCTACTCGTCGCCACTAGTCGCGTGGTAGCGTCCGCGCGTCGAGATTCTGTCCCGTTTGGCTAAACGGGCAAGTTTGGACGACTATGTGCGCGTGCAAGTGTCCGACTTGGGGGCATGCATTTTAATCATTAAACACCTCTTTTCAAAATTTGGAACCCGCTTAAAATCCTATAATTTGACTTTGGAACATTTGGGCGCAACCCGGGCGCAATTTGGAAATGTTTCATTTCGCGCCAAAAAGGGCCCGTTTCAATTTAATACCTTAAACAAAATATATACGAATATATATTTTTCCTTTAACTGCTTATCTCCACAACTCATTCAAATCTTAATTCCAAATCCTTTTATCTTTCTCGTGGCCAATCACAGCATAGGATTTCACCGCGTGGGCCCCGCCTCCTTTCCCTATCTCTCTCTCTCTCCTCCCTCAATCTCTCTCCAATCTCTCTCTCTCTCTTCCTCTATTAAATTCCCATGCAGCCGCCCTTCGCCTTTCCTCCACCACGAGAAAACGCCTCAAACCCTAACCCTAGCCTCGCGACCTCACCGCCGACCTCCTCACGACCTCGCCGTCGCCGTCACCACCTTGTCGACCTCACCGCACCTTCCTCCTCTCGTTCTCCCGCCGATCCCCGCACCTGCACCCAACCCGACGACGCCACCAACCGTCGCAGGCCTCGTCGTCGACGTCGCCTCCAGCCACCGACTACGCCGCGACTCCCTCTCCTCCTCCTCGTCGCAACCTCGCCTTCGCCTTCCCTCTTCCCTCGCCAGACCACCTTCAAACCCAAACCCGACCCTGTACCAATCTCCAGGTCGCCGGAAATCGCGCCGACGACCCTCGTCGACGTCTCCCGCGCCACCTCCTTTCCCCCTCGATCACCTGGGCCGACCACCACCCTCCTCTACTCGTCGCACCCCCTCTCCAGCAAGCCCAGCGGCTGTTCCAGACCTTCGCAGCCGTCGTCGCTGCCTCGCCGGCATTCCAGCGCCGTCGAGCCCGCCGGGGTTACCCCTGGTGTCTCCCGGTAAGCCTTCCTCATCTTTCCGTGCAAATCCCCCCGCTGATCTTAATTCCATTTTCCCCATAATTTATTAATACTTTATCAAATGCTTTCTGCATATGTTCGAAGCTTCTATAATGATTGCAGAACTCTACTTGCAACAGTTCCGCTATCAAGTGTTGTTCAGGTGGGAAATACCCATGAGTTCATGTGATACCTTTACCTTGTTTGAGTAAAAATAAAACTGGAGAACATTCAGGGCTTAATACATGGCAATAGCTATATTTTCCAAATGCCATGATTGTTTCCTTTCAAAGTATGACAAGTAACCTGCTGTTTCATTCATTTCCACATATTTCTTAATGGATTTTCTACCAACATTTTTCTTTTTGGGGTTTGGTAATTATTCTTGAATGATGATGTTGCTAATTCGTTGCCGATGACTTTTGCCGGACTCCGACCGTGCCGTCTTTTGAACCCGACGCTCCAGCGAAGCCCCCTGGTCCGTGTGATCCCGTTGTTCTCTGTTGGGACTCGATCCGTGGCCCGTGCAACCATATCGCGTTTTCTGCCGACATCGCATCCGTGTTCCAGTTTGCGGACCGTCGAGGCAAGTATCTGAATACTTGCTCTAACATGCTAGCGTGCGAGATCCAGTCTTGCCACGCATTTGAATTCATACTATAAAACAACTTAATGATGGTAATGGATATCATATTATTGCAGTTATCTTAACCTGGAATCGTTACAACAGTTCCTCGTAATTAATCAACCCACATCAATCCATATTTCAACTAAACAAAACGACTGAATCATATCTGCTTAAACTGTTAAATCATTCACGAAACAATTATTATACTTAATGTAAATTCCTGTAGCTTCATTACTTCAGAATTGTGGATATTGATTTACCTTGTGGCTATTGCACCCTAAAGGTGCTTGAACCTGTTAATAAGAGAATACAAATATCATTGTGTTTACATGGAATATTATTGTTATTTACTGTTTCCTGCTGTTGTTCATTATTGATTGTATACCTGTTGTGAGCACTTACCCGATTGCACGACATATTGGCCTGACCCTGCTACACCTGACATATACATACATACCGACTCATCCTGTTGTACCATGACATTACTTGTTTCATGATTTCATGCCTAATGCCGACAAACCTGACCATTCCTGCTGTCGATCCAGACAGACCTACTTTTACTTGACCTTGTGTTGGCATTAGTCCTTGACTACTGAATACCTGACCTGACATACATACTTTGGGGTATGGGGAAATCAAAGGTGAAACCGACTTGTAACTCAACAGTTCGATACATTGTTCTGATCAGTCTTACGGGCTTGGCCAGCTCCGGAGTGTTGATGCTGACATCACTCGTCCATCCTACTACCTTTTACTGCTTAGCGGCACGTCTCGGATTCAGCCCCGAGGGTTATGACCGTGGTCCCGGGCACGCACGGGATACTATTGAGTTACATCGACGATTCATCAATTGGTTTCAAAGACTATAGAGTAGAAAACCTGATAGGACAGTTTGGACACCATCGCACATTACCCTGCTTGTTATTCCTTGTTACTGCTTTATTCATGTTCATACTTGCATTGCTTATTACCATGTTTATGCTACATACTTGATGTCTTGACGCGCTGACGTCTGGGTTTTGCATGGCCCAGATTCCGTACCACTGTCGACGACCGAGCAGGAGTACTTCAGCCAGCGGGCTGAATTGAGTTCTATAGTGATTCCGTACCACTGTCGACGACCGAGCAGGAGTACTTCAGCCAGCGGGCTGAATTGAGTTCTATAGTGGTTAGTGGTTTATTGCATTTTATTTCCGGGTGTGGTCCCGCATTATGGGACGTACCTTTCTATTATCATATTGGATTATTGCTTCCGCACTTATTGCTTATTGATTCTCATTATTATGGATTTGGACATGTATTAGTTTAGCTTATTATCTTGTTCTTGATAGCCTTACAACCGTAATGTAACTGTGGATGGATACTTCCTACCCACAGGTAGCATGGTTGGCTGTGTCACGTGCCCAATCTTGCGTACTCTGGGAAGCGGGGCGTGACATGGTTCTTTTGGTATCAGAGCCATAGGTTAATTTGGGTTGATTCTTTGTAGTTGGGTATTGCACCCAATACACGAATCATAATACCCGTGTTTAGGAAACATGTCCAGCCACATTGACCGTTTTACCATTCTTGAATCACATTCTTCCTGGTTATATCTTTTACGACGTGCAAACTTACTTTGCATGTCGACTCGGAAACTTGATTTCTTGTTATCCCTAGGACTTGGGCGACTTGAGTGGAGTTAAGTAATTGCGGCTATGATACCGCGGCATAGCTACAATGCAGCACTCTATTTAAGTATCTTGGAGTTCTAGCCTTGATCCATATTCAGAATCTATCATCATGCTAATATTGGGTGTTTTGAGTTCAGGATTATGACAGGTAAGAGGTTGAAGACGTACCAGAGGCGTGTGAACGAAGCCGCCATGCTTGGAGTGATAAGAGGAATGCTGGAAATCAAAGAGACAGACTGAGCTGATCCAGCAATAGCAGATTCGTTTCAGGAAGGTTTGCAGATCGTTCAGCAGTCTGTAAACAACGATAGAACTAGACCGGTCGAACGAGTAGGGACTGTAGCAGATTTCAGACTTTTGGGTCCATCTACTTTCACTGGTCTGGAGGAGCCGTTGCCAGCCGAGCAGTGGCTAGTCAGCACGGAGAATTTGCTGATTTCGGCACAGATTCCAGAGGACAAAGGAGCTGTTGTGGTGCGCATTCAACTAGCGGATTACGCCGAGAGTGGTGGCTTGTGGAGGAGAACCGCTTGCCCAAGTCAGGCAGTGGGCGGATTTCTCTAAGAGTTTACTGGAGAAGTCCTTCCGCGGACTACGCGGAGGAAATGGAAGAGAAGTTCATCGGACTAAGGAACAATGGAGCAACCGTGGACGTGCATGCAGCAGAATGGACGAGACTCAGTAGTCTCGCTGGACCTTTCGCGGCCGACGATGTAGACAGCAGTTGCGGTAAGGAAGCAGTTCTGTCGGGCCAGTCGAGTTCAGGGTTAGGCCGACACACAGTGTTCTTGCAACTATAGAAGTTGATGGTAAAGAAGAGCCGGCAGTTGTTCGCGACTTTATGGATGTGTTTGAAGACATTTCGGGCTTACCGCCGAAGCGAGAGGTGGAGTTTGCGATTGACCTTATTCCCGGTGCAGCGCCAGTATCAAGGTCTTATTATCCAATGGCACCAGTGGAATTGGAGGGAGTTAAGGAACAAGTTGGTGAGTTACGCGAGACGGGATGAATTCGAAGCAGCAACTCACCTTGGGAAGCTCCAGTTCTTTTAGTAAAGAAGAAGGATGGCACGAGAAGGATGTGCATTGATTATCGAGAATTGAACCGGGTGACTGTTAAGAATAAGTACCCGATCCCTCGCATTGGAGAACTCTTTGAGCAGCTTAGTGGCGCGAGGGTATTCTCGAAACTGGATTTGCGATCCGGATATCATTGGGTCCTACAGATATGGAGACAAAAGAAGTTATTTGCGAAGATGAGTAAGTGTGAATTCTGGCTGGAAGAAGTGGAGTTTCTGGGGCATGTCGTGTCGGGCGATGGAATCGCCGTGGATCCCGAGAAGATTACAGCAGTTCGGGATTGGCCTGTTCCAAAGAATGTTGCGGAGATAAGAAGTTTTCTTGGACTCGCCGGATACGGCAGGAGATTTGTGGAGAACTACGCTCGTTTAGCAGAGCCGTTAACCAAGCTTACGCGTAAGGAGGTACCGTTTGTTTGGATGGATGGATGTGCATTGGCCTTCGAGACGTTGAAGCAGAAGTTGATAACCGCCCCGATCCTGACCGTACCAGATAATTCAGGAGGACTGGTGATTCACAGCGACGCATCTGGAAAAGGATTGGGATGTGTGTTAATGCAGGATGAGAAAGTCGTCGCTTACGCATCGAGACAACTGAAGACTCATGGGAAGAACTACCCGACTCATGACTTAGAGCTTGCAGCCGTGATCTTCGCCTTGAAGATTTGGAGACACTACCTTATAGGCGAGAGAGTTGAAGTCTATACAGATCACAAGAGTTTGAAATATGTGTTCGCTCAGAAGGAGTTGAACATGAGGCAACGCAGATGGTTGGAGCTGATGGCCGACTATGACCTCGATCTTAAGTACCATCCGGGAAAGGTCAACGTCGTGCCGGATGCGCTGAGCCGGGTACCAGCAATTCAGATATTGACTGCACAGAGAGAGATCATTGAGGATTTTCGGAGATTTGACTTGGAGGTTGTGCTACCACATGCTACAGGACAGTTGATGCAGTTGCAAGTACAGTCGTCCTTAGTTGAGAAGATTAAAGCGACACAATCGCAGGATCCTAGACTACAAAAGTTTCGGGAGCAGGTTGAAGCCGGACTGCGAACCGATTTACTGATCCATGAAGACGGTTCGTTGAGATATGGTAGCCGTGTGTGTGTGCCAAAAGGAGATGTGCGTGAAGGGCTTATGAAGGAGGCACACAGTTCAGCTTACTCTGTACATCCAGGAGGGACAAAGATGTACCGAGATATTCGACAGCACTTTTGGTGGGAAGGAATGAAAAGGGAAATTGCTCGCTTCGTGGCTAAGTGCTTGGTGTGTCAGCAAGTCAAGGCTGAACACCAAAGGGTTGCTGGTTTGTTGCAACCACTTCCGATTCCTCAGTGGAAGTGGGAACATATAACCATGGATTTCGTGACGGCTTTACCGCGGAGTCCAAAGGGCAACAATGCTGTATGGGTGATTGTCGATCGGTTGACCAAGGCAGCTCACTTTATTCCTTTTCGGGTTGGTCAATCGACAGAGACTTTGGCAGAGCGGTACATGCAGGAGATTGTCAGATTGCATGGAGTACCGGTAAGCATCGTGTCCGATCGGGACACTCGGTTCTTGTCGCACTTTTGGAGGAGCTTACAAGAAAGTTTGGGGACTCGATTGAAGTTTAGCACAGCTTATCATCCTCAGACTGATGGACAATCAGAGAGAACGATCCAGACCCTTGAAGATATGTTGAGGGCTTGCATGTTGGACTTCAAAGGTTCTTGGGAAGATCATCTACACCTGGTGGAGTCTTCGTACAACAATAGCTTCCAAGCAACTATTCAGATGGCCCCGTTTGAAGCACTGTATGGTCGTAAGTGCTGTTCACCTGTTTGTTGGGATGATGTTGGTGAACGAAGGTTACTAGGACCAGATTTGGTGGTACAGACAGTCGAGAAGGTGAATACAATCGGGAAGCATATGAAGGCAGCTCAAGACAGACAGAAGAGTTGGGCCGACACGTCAAGAAGACCTCTAGAGTTCGCCGTGGGTGATTTGGTATTCCTGAAGATATCACCGACTAGAGGAGTGATTCGCTTTGGAAGTCGGGGAAAGCTTAGCCCCGATTCGCTGGACCCTTCGAGATATTGGAGCATGTTGGAGAGGTATCGTACCGGTTGGCGTTACCACAGTCTTTAGCAGGAGTTCACGATGTGTTTCATGTGTCTCAACTACGGAAGTATGTTCGTATGAGACTCACGTCTTGGATCTTTCGGAGTTGACCGTACGGGAGGACCTGACTTTTGAGGAGCGACCAGTTGAAATCAAGGATCGAAGAGAAAGGTTCCTAAGAACAAGGTTATCCCTCTTGTGCTAGTTTCTTGGGGTAATCGATCGCATGGAGAATCCACTTGGGAACGAGAAGACGAGATCCGACAGAAATTCCCTCACCTTTTCCAGTAGTCAGCTATCTTGTATTCTTGGAATTTCGAGGACGAAATTCTTTTTGTAGTTGGGTATGATGTAACACCCGAGCCCAATAATACTATTTATATTACTAGTTGAGGGTTGTATATTGCTCATTCCAATTTTCCTGATTTTCTGGTGTTTATTGCTAAATTTTAACCGGTTAAGTCATTTTGGCACATAAAAATTTTAACGCCTAAAGTGAAATTTAAAATATCCATGTTGGCCTACTCGTCGCCACTAGTCGCGTGGTAGCGTCCGCGCGTCGAGATTCTGTCCCGTTTGGCTAAACGGGCAAGTTTGGACGACTACGTGCGCGTGCAAGTGTCCGACTTGGGGGCATGCATTTTAATCATTAAACATCTCTTTTCAAAATTTGGAACCCGCTTAAAATCCTATAATTTGAGTTTGGAACATTTGGGCGCAACCCGGGCGCGATTTGGAAATGTTTCATTTCGCGCCAAAAAGGGCCCGTTTCAATTTAATACCTTAAACAAAATATATACGAATATATATTTTTCCTTTAACTGCTTATCTCCACAACTCATTCAAATCTTAATTCCAAATCCTTTTATCTTTCTCGTGGCCAATCACAGCATAGGATTTCACCGCGTGGGCCCCGCCTCCTTTCCCTATCTCTCTCTCTCTCCTCCCTCAATCTCTCTCCAATCTCTCTCTCTCTCTTCCTCTATTAAATTCCCATGCAGCCGCCCTTCGCCTTTCCTCCACCACGAGAAAACGCCTCAAACCCTAACCCTAGCCTCGCGACCTCACCGCCGACCTCCTCACGACCTCGCCGTCGCCGTCACCACCTCGTCGACCTCACCGCACCTTCCTCCTCTCGTTCTCCCGCCGATCCCCGCACCTGCACCCAACCCGACGACGCCACCAACCGTCGCAGGCCTCGTCGTCGACGTCGCCTCCAGCCACTGACGACGCCGCGACTCCCTCTCCTCCTCCTCGTCGCAACCTCGCCTTCGCCTTCCCTCTTCCCTCGCCAGACCACCTTCAAACCCAAACCCGACCCTGTACCAATCTCCAGGTCGCCGGAAATCGCGCCGACGACCCTCGTCGACGTCTCCCGCGCCACCTCCTTTCCCCCTCGATCACCTGGGCCGACCACCACCCTCCTCTACTCGTCGCACCCCCTCTCCAGCAAGCCCAGCGGCTGTTCCAGACCTTCGCAGCCGTCGTCGCTGCCTCGCCGGCATTCCAGCGCCGTCGAGCCCGCCGGGGTTACCCCTGGTGTCTCCCGGTAAGCCTTCCTCATCTTTCCGTGCAAATCCCCCCGCTGATCTTAATTCCATTTTCCCCATAATTTATTAATACTTTATCAAATGCTTTCTGCATATGTTCGAAGCTTCTATAATGATTGCAGAACTCTACTTGCAACAGTTCCGCTATCAAGTGTTGTTCAGGTGGGAAATACCCATGAGTTCATGTGATACCTTTACCTTGTTTGAGTAAAAATAAAACTAGAGAACATTCAGGGCTTAATACATGGCAATAGCTATATTTTCCAAATTCCTTGATTGTTTCCTTTCAAAGTATGACAAGTAACCTGCTGTTTCATTCATTTCCACATATTTCTTAATGGATTTTCTACCAACATTTTTCTTTTTGGGGTTTGGTAATTATTCTTGAATGATGATGTTGCTAACTCGTTGCCGATGACTTTTGCCGGACTCCGACCGTGCCGTCTTTTGAACCCGACGCTCCAGCGAAGCCCCCTGGTCCGTGTGATCCCGTTGTTCTCTGTTGGGACTCGATCCGTGGCCCGTGCAACCATATCGCGTTTTCTGCCGACATCGCATCCGTGTTCCAGTTTGCGGACCGTCGAGGCAAGTATCTGAATACTTGCTCTAACATGCTAGCGTGCGAGATCCAGTCTTGCCACGCATTTGAATTCATACTATAAAATAACTTAATGATGGTAATGGATATCATATTATTGCAGTTATCTTAACCTGGAATCGTTACAACAGTTCCTCGTAATTAATCAACCCACATCAATCCATATTTCAACTAAACAAAACGACTGAATCATATCTGCTTAAACTGTTAAATCATTAACGAAACAATTATTATACTTAATGTAAATTCCTGTAGCTTCATTACTTCAGAATTGTGGATATTGATTTACCTTGTGGCTATTGCACCCTAAAGGTGCTTGAACCTGTTAATAAGAGAATACAAATATCATTGTGTTTACATGGAATATTATTGTTATTTACTGTTTCCTGCTGTTGTTCATTATTGATTGTATACCTGTTGTGAGCACTTACCCGATTGCACGACATATTGGCATGACCCTGCTACACCTGACATATACATACATACCGACTCATCCTGTTGTACCATGACATTACTTGTTTCATGATTTCATGCCTAATGCCGACAAACCTGACCATTCCTGCTGTCGATCCAGACAGACCTACTTTTACTTGACCTTGTGTTGGC
Source organism: Agapanthus africanus (assembly GCA_030015575.1). NCBI lineage: Eukaryota > Viridiplantae > Streptophyta > Magnoliopsida > Asparagales > Amaryllidaceae > Agapanthus > Agapanthus africanus. The sequence continues at coordinate 728,542,540 of CM057339.1, forward strand.
ATTAGTCCTTGACTACTGAATACCTGACCTGACATACATAGTTTGGGCTATGGGGAAATCAAAGGTGAAACCGACTTGTAACTCAACAGTTCGATACATTGTTCTGATCAGTCTTACGGGCTTGGCCAGCTCCGGAGTGTTGATGCTGACATCACTCGTCCATCCTACTACCTTTTACTGCTTAGCGGCACGTCTCGGATTCAGCCCCGAGGGTTATGACCGTGGTCCCGGGCACTCACGGGATACTATTGAGTTACATCGACGATTCATCAATTGGTTTCAAAGACTATAGAGTAGAAAACCTGATAGGACAGTTTGGACACCATCGCACATTACCCTGCTTGTTATTCCTTGTTACTGCTTTATTCATGTTCATACTTGCATTGCTTATTACCATGTTTATGCTACATACTTGATGTCTTGACGCGCTGACGTCTGGGTTTTGCATAGCCCAGATTCCGTACCACTGTCGACGACCGAGCAGGAGTACTTCAGCCAGCGGGCTGAATTGAGTTCTATAGTGATTCCGTACCACTGTCGACGACCGAGCAGGAGTGCTTCAGCCAGCGGGCTGAATTGAGTTCTATAGTGGTTAGTGGTTTATTGCATTTTATTTCCGGGTGCGGTCCCGCATTATGGGACGTACCTTTCTATTATCATATTGGATCATTGCTTCCGCACTTATTGCTTATTGATTCTCATTATTATGAATTTGGACATGTATTAGTTTAGCTTATTATCTTGTTCTTGATAACCTTACAACCGTAATGTGACTGTGGATGGATACTTCCTACCCACAGGTAGCATGGTTGGCTGTGTCACGTGCCCAATCTTGCGTACTCTGGGAAGCGGGGCGTGACACAGATTAATTGAGCCTATATGCTCACAAATCTTTGATCTTAGTCCCAAATTGGACTACAGATTTCCCAACCAATATTGGTTCAAGGGTACGTCTCTTCACTCCTCTGATATTTGCCGTTGTAATCCTTCAACTTCTTCAGAGAGGTGACGGGTCCCGACAACCAGACATTTCATGGACTGTGGGGTCCTTAAACTCATGGACTATGATGTCCTTAAACTTTACAGACTATGATATCTCTAAACTACCACGGACTGTGGAGTCCTTAAACTCATAGACTATGATGTCTTTAAGCTTTACAAACTATGATGTATTTAAACTATGGACTATGATGTCCTTAAACTCCATGGACTATGATGTCCTTAAACTTATGGACCGTAACGTCCTTAAACTAAAACAATAGAGTCCAAATGCTCTTTCGCTGGATCTAAATGATCCTAAAAACCCTGTTAAGTAGATCTTAGTCTAAAATTAGGCTAACGTATCCTTAATAACCATTTAAGTTGATCTTAATCTCAAATGAAATTAACGATCCTTAAATCAATCCAACTACAGATCTCTCAACTGACATTGGTTCAAGGGTACATCTCTTCACACATCTGATATGTGTCGTTGTAATTTTTCAACGTTTTCAGAGAGGTGGTGGGTCCCGACAACCAAAAACTTTATGGACTGTGATGTCCTTAAACTTTACGGACTATGATGTTCTTAAACTTTTAGACCGCAACGTCCCTAAACTAAAACAATAGAGCCCAAATGCTCTTTTGTTGGATCTAAATGATCCTATTGAGTAGATCTTAGTCTAAAATTAGACTAACATATTCTCAACAAATGTTTGAGTTGATCTTAGTCTAAAACAAGACTAACTATCCTTAAACTCAACCCAAACCCAAATCTAAGAAAATACGGATTTGGACTAATCCACGCCCTACGGGCGACAACATAAATTAGTCTCCGTATACAATCCACGGGTAACCAAAAATAAAACAAACACACACGACACGAAGTGACCATCTGGAGAAGGAGAAAGTTGTTACCGCGATGCGGTAACGTAATTAACTGCATGGGCTTACGCCTGCAGGGAAGAGCGTCCCCACAATCAAAAACCCCTCAAATGAGGGGGAATCTGACGAAGTCTGCTTCAAAGGCCGCATCCGTCTAAACCTCCGATACACGGTGCCATAAATCAACTTGGCATTTTCGGAGAGGTGGACGGATAAAACCCAAATAGCATATGCCCCCAAATTCAGGCAAGACGACCTACGCGATTTCGTCTCTGTATTCGGCGGAGGACAATGTAGTACAAGGCCCCGTCAAAACCCACGGGACAACGGCATGAGAGTTCATGTAGGTATCTTTTAGTGACCATCTCGTGCCACGTTAATATATTCCATACCAATTTACCCCGTTAACCCCGCGTAATGTGTTGTATGGATTATATTACAAGTCTTGCCGAGACCATGAATACAAGTTGTTCAAGTAGTCAGGTTCAGAATGTAATCTTATAGTTATGAAGTCATGTCAAATTATAGACATGGTTCGGTCAAGTCAAATCATGTATTCAGGTTTGTTGTTGATGTTTAAATTCAGGTATTCAGGTTCATATTCAAGTATTCATGTTACACTTTGGATTCATATTTGAATTGGATTCATATTTGAATTGGATTCTGATTTAGACTTAGACTCAGACTTGAGTCAGACACTTGTAACTGATTTAGATCCTGAGTTATGTTCGGGAGTTATCGGTAACTGCTGCACATGGACGGCAGGATTTGTGTATTTTTTCAAGACAATTGTTTCCCCGAATCAGAGCAAAGCTCTGTTCAAATTCCAAGACGGGAAATGAAGCAACGCTTCTGTTTCCCTCAATCAGAGCAAAGCTCTGCTTTGAAATTCAAATTTTGAAATAACTGAAGCAACGCTTCAGATCTCTTGCGCTGAGCGCTGAGCGCCACGTGTCAAAAGCAGACATGCCAGCGCAAGGGGCGCTGCGCCTAAGGCAGCGCACCCCAATCAGAGCAAGGCTCTGTTTTAAAATTTAAATTTTAAAAATAAAGGAAGCAACGCTTCAGATAACTTGCGCTCTGCGCTGCGCGACACGTGTCGGCGCAGGTGCGCTGCGCTCTGCGCTGCGCGACACGTGTCAAGCGCAGGTGCACTTGCGCCAACTGTGCCAGCACTAAAACTTAAATAATGAATTATTTAATCAGAATTAAAATTCTAGAAAGATCTTTTTAATCTTATTAAAACAAGAAGATTATTTTCTGTAAAACAGAGGCCGTAGGATCAAAGATCCAAAGGTTGAGAAATATCCCCAGATCAATCAGAGAAAGATCTCTGTAACTAACCTAACAAACTAATTGGCCCTATATAAAGTCCCCTAGACTCCAAGCCTCGGATATACAGAGCTCCTCTAAAAACTTTGAGAAAAACTCAAAGAGTAAAAAAGGTAAACCTTTGAAAAAAGAAGAATTTCTTCTAAAAAGATCAAAGATCTAAGAACAAGATCGAGATCTTCAATAAAAAGAAAAAGATCAAAAAAAAAAGATCCAATCACAAAAATTAAAGAAGTAATTTACTTTATTTCTAGATCTTTCGATCTATATAAAGGAACTGCCTTTTGATGAACCATTGGTTCTTGAATTTTGAGGTAGAACCTCTTCAGAACAAGAAAAAACATGTTTTTTTTATCTAAATTTGATCGAGAAGCGCTCTGCGCTATTGTACAGTGCTTTGCACTCCTGATTTGCGTTGTCGCGCTCATTGGACTGGCGCAAGTCACCAGAGAGCGCCACGTGTCAATCTGCACCTTGCGCTCCTTAAAACAGAGCACTGCGCTCTTGAATTGGCGCACTGCACCAGAGCGCGCCACGTGTCAGCAGCGCACTGCGCTAACAGACTTGCGCTCAGCAGAGCGTGACACTTGTCACCTCCACATGCGCTGGCGTCTTGCCCTCTTTAATTGGCACAGAGCGCCTGACAGGCCACGCGGCGCACTGTCAGACCATTAAATGCTCTGCATTATTAAAAAGGGGCAGAGCCCAATTAAAAGGTCTAACAGACCAAAACAAATGCTATGCATTATTAAAAAGGGCAGAGCCCAATTAAAAGGCCTAACATACCTAATCTGAATGTTGTGCATTTAATTAAAAAGCCCAATGCTGTGCATTCTTTAAAAAATGGCAGAGCCCAAGCAAAGGACTAAACAGGACAATCATGAACAAAATGTTAAACATTTTTAAATGGACTTAACCCAATTCTGGCCATAAGTCCTCAAATTAAATTGAACTGAGCACAACTGCTCTCCCAAATCAATTTACACCCGGTTCAAGGGTACATTTCTGAACTCCTCTGATATTTGTCGTTGTAATCCTTCAACGTCGTCAGAGAGGTAACGGGTCCCAACAACCATACATTGCTACGGACTGTGGGGTCCTTAAACTCATGGACCGAAATGTCCTTAAACTAATATCCGTCCCCAAAATAGGAATGCATGGACTGAAATGTCCTTAAACTAATATTCGTCCCCAAAATGGGAATGTTGGACCGAAATGTCCTTAAACTAATATTCGTCCCCAAAATGGGAATGTTGGACCGAAATGTCCTTAAACTGGCAATCGACCGAAATGTCTCTCAACTAAACAATAGAGTCCAAATGCTCTCTTGTTGGATCTAAACGATCCCGTTAAGTTGATCTTAGTCTCAAATTAGACTAACGTATCCTTAACTAACGTTTAAGTTGATCTTAGCCTCAAATATGGCTAACGCATCCTTAAACCAAAACCCCAAACCCAAATCTAAGAAAATACGGATTTGGACTAATCCACGTTCTACGGGCGACAACACAAATTAGTCTCCGTATACAATCCACGGGCAACCACAAACAAAACAAACACCCACGACACGAAGTGACCATCTGGAGAAGGAGAAAGTTGTTACCGCGATGCGGTAGCGTAATTAACTGCAGGGACTTGCGCGTGCAGGGAAGAACGTCCCCACAATCAAAAACCCCTCAAAAGAGGGGGAATCTGACGAAGTCTGCTACATCGGACGCATCCGTTTAAACCTTCGATACATGGTACCATAAATCAACTTGGCATCTTCGGAGAGGTGGACGGATAGCACCTATTAGCATCTGCCCCGTATTTCAGGCAAGACGTCTATCGCGTCTTCGTCGCGTCTTTCGGAGGGGAACAACAATTACCAATTATAACTCCGTTAAGTTTTTCTACCTTAAATAGGCAAGCACTCACTTTCTCCGGCTCCCTGGGGCTCAAGAGAATTAATCCCGCTTAAACCTATATTTACTAAATTCCTTAAATATTGTTTTATATAATTCGAAAGGGTTTTATAAAAAATATTTTTAATATAGTTTCAAAATAATCTCGAGAATTTATTTATATTATTTAGGGTTTTCATGGATGTGAATTTTAGGGATTTGAGGTATTTTAGTGATAATAGCTTGGCTTGGAAAGTTCATGATATTTTATTGTAAAACTTATCTTTTGTTGATATCTTGATGGTATTTTCGTGAAACTTGTCATTCTTTTATCTTTAGAAAAAAAATTTAATTTTATTATATTTTGAAAATATATGGATTGGTAATATTTCTATAATTATTAAAAATTAAATTTTATTTAGATAGAAAATGCGTTTTTCTTAAAACCCGTATTTAAAACCTTTCGAGACCGAATGCTCCGTGAAGAGGTCTGCATCTCGCTCTACTAGACCAAGGATATGTGATAATCCGCACCATTCAATAGTGGGTCCCCTAAAATGGGTTGTAAAGGCATATTTGCAAAGGAGTTAAAGATACAATTTAAAAGAAAATCGGTTTTTATAGTAAATGGTATTTTAATGTAATATTGTAATCGTAATAAAAATATGTTCAAAGAGTATCGTGCTATGAAACCATGTGTGTATGTGAAATGTAGGTCGTTATCTCGTTAATTTTCCTAAAAGTATGTTTAAGCAAAACAACTAAACATGATATATACAAACTTCATGGTATTTTAATGTAAATGTTAAGTTAAAGTTATTTTGCATGATATTTTTGATTAAAAGTTGGTTCTAAATATTGGTTTTATGTTAACAAGCATGGCGTAGGAATATGAATGAAGAATATGTAAGAAAAAAAGCGGAGTTATAGAATATTAGAAGAAAATGTCGATATTAACTCCACTTCCGACATATGTTTTGAAAATGAACTTTTAAAAAAGAAAAATAAGAATTGGAATGGACTTACAAGCTAATTAGATTAAGAGGGGTTAGAAGAAGAGAGGATTGTCGTCGTGGCGTCACGGGGTCGCCAGAATTTGTTTCGATCCTTGCCGGAACTTGATCGCTTGCTAACTCCTCTTCTACTCCACTTGTACTTAAGAAATTTTGAGAGTTTTGGTTATATTTTTCAGAATGATGAAGGGTTGGGGTATGGGATTGTATTTATAGTGTGGAATTAGGGTTTTGAAATTAAAATGATGATAAATAGAGAATTGAAAGGTCTCTGTTTGATTGCAGAACAATCAAACAATGCAGGAAAGTTAGGGGTAAGGGAAAGATCGTGTGTGCAAAGTCCGGGTCTCATTGGGCTCGGAGGGGCCGTCGGTGACGGCCCTAGGAGATTTTCCATCGATCGTTTTGGTGAGTGGGGACAGTGGATTGGAGCCATGTGTTCATATCAGTATTAACTCTCTTTTGCACATGTTTGATTTCTTCAGACTTTTCATTTTTATATGCATTGCACGTGTAAATTTTTGGGCTTCCAAAATGTATAAAAATAAATCAGAAAAAATTAATGTGTCTGATAGGATTCGAACACACGGGCTACGTCACAGCAGTGCAGAGCCATTACTAATGAGCTACAAGTTACTTATTACTGTTATTAAACAAAATTTATTTATAATTTGTACTCTGGCTTGTAAACTCCTTTATGTATATTAACTGAAAAATTCCGTACAGTAAATTCAGAGTCGTTACATAACGGCTCCGTGTATCTCACCACGACGAGATGTCCGCCGCTCCACGTCCTGCATCTCATGCTGACGTGTCTCACCATTAATGAGCGTAGCTCGTCATTAATGGGCGTATCCTGCCATTAATGCGAACGTGACGCAGGAGCGTAACGGAGGGCGAGAATCTCGCATCGGCTCGCTTCATGCGACCGCTATATAAACCCATCTTTCAGACGATCCAGGTATCTCGAACTCTTTCCAATACGCCGCTACTCTGCCCTGATATTTCTCGGTATTTATTTGATCATCGGAGGGTCTTACGGTGGTTTCCCAACCCGGGAATTCTCTTGCAGGTAGCTCGGCGTTAACAACAATCAACAGTCCATTGAGATCCACACACTCAGCTCTTACCTCAAATCCCAACCGTTCAGCCCGCTGGCAGTAAAATCGACGGAGGATAACATCTGAGGAAGATCTAGACCTCCATCAACCGGGGATAATTTGTACAGTTAATGCTTATCCCTAAATCAAGGTTTCATGACCTTTTCCCTTTTTTTGAATATTCTTTCTTAATAATTGAGAGGGCAGTTGAGTTATAAGTAATGTGCTCCAAGACCCTATGATCAAGAATTAAAAGAATATTTTTCTCGAAGGGATAAACTGAGGCTTTGCAAATTCTCCGCAATTAAGTGATTATTAATTTTAGGACCTCGTTCAAAGCCCTATACAAAAGTAAAGTTAAAATTCTGAACACAAATGAAAGCAATTAAATATACTTCATATCTTCCCTTTATTTTTTTTAATAAAATAAATTCACTTTTCTACTCAAATAAGCTTTTAATAATTTCAGAGGACACAACTCAATTTTAAAGGAATCTATATATATATCAAAAAAAGGACTATCAAGACTACCAAAATATGACTATCATTTTCACTTAGTAGAGTATTATACATAAGTAAATGAATCTTCTATGCACAACTCTAATGCACACATGCAGAATATTAGTATTTTTTAACTTACAAGCTATGATAAAATATCGAGTCATCATCGTCTTCGTTGTTGTTATTTTTTGCCAAATTATGTTGGTACAAAGAATCATTTTTCTGTTTTAAGATATTCTTACAAGCTTTTTCACAAGAGCTGTATCTCTTTAAAAGGAATATTTTTGGGAGTTCAGAACATAAATTTGTGGAGCATGTGATACCGCCGACAGAGCTGCCAACAAAAATTAAAATGAAAACTGTTATTAAACTGAGACCACTTCTTTAGCTATGCTAAGCGCCGACATACTCTCAATTATGTACTGCAACCAAACAAAAAAAACCACTTTTGAAAACAATAGTTTATTTACAAAAGGGCGATAAAAAAAGAAAATGGAATAATTCTCAAAAACTGCTAAAAACTTAGAAGCTATCTTTGCGCTCTTAGATCGGGCGAGAGGGATGTTCCATTCTTAGGGCTGTAATAAGTAACCACCATTTTTTTTTTTGAAGATTACAGAAAACAATAAAAGTTTACGGATATCCTTAAACCAGTTTGATAGCATATTGAATATTTAGTAAATAAGTTTGATAGTTTATTGAATATTTATTAAACAAGTTTAGTAGTTTATTAAACATTTACTAAATAAGTTTGGTGGTTTATTGTTTATTAATTTTGCAAGTTTTCGTATACTTGCTAATTTTTTTTTAATTTAAAAGAAAAATATAGTTATTTTCCATAACCCTAAGTTTTTTTTTTAGTTTTTGGGAATTAAGCCATAAGAATATTTCTATTAATCATAATTAGATTTTCTTGCTAATAATGTTTGTCTTTTATGGCTTAGAAAAAATTAAGCAAGAAAACAAAAAACAAAAAACCGCCATACGACATATGAGGTAATAAATGTATGCCTATCAAAATCTCATGTCCAGTGGCGGAGCCTGAATCTTTTGTCTGTGTCGGTTGGTATTTTACTTTAAGCATGCAAATTTTTTGCATATAATATTGATACAACCACTTAAGAAAAAGAACTTTTTATCGATTATATTTACACTACTTCATCAATTAAAAAAAATTATAACCATTCAATAATATCTTAGTAATGAATTTGGAAAATTAAATGAGTTGTAACTGGTAATCATGGTTATGGGAAATTGCTAATGATTAAGTAATTAAAATAATTATTACCGTCCATTGCAATTGCAATCACCAAGATTATTTTGCATCACAACACTAGATTTCTTTTCCTCTTTTGTAGCTGAATTAATGGGTTTCCATCAGCATTTTCATAAAAAAAATTGATAAACAAGTTGTACCAATAAGATCTAAACCGACAATTTTAAACATATAGCCACTTCCAAGTTGGTACTCAAATCATTAATTATGACATATTCTCCTTATTACCAAGTTGCCGATATAATACAATTTAGTGTCTTTCCCGACCACTCCATCTACAAACTTTTATGATGTTCACTCGGATCCAGGCGAGATCGGTTCCTATCCTTGCCTTTTAAATGATTAGGCCCAGATCATGTCTTCATAATCAGTGTTTTAAAAAGCGGCCGCTTAAGTGGCCGAGCGGGTTTCGCCGCTTCGCTTTATCCCGCTTAAGCGGGTGATATTTCAGTACCTATTTTATTAATGTATACACCTCATAAGTGTTATAAAAGGTATACAAACATTATTGTTGAAGTAAGAATACACAAATATCAATTAATACAATATTCTATCTTTTCTTTTTCTATTTTTTCACGTTTCTATTCTTCGTGCTTGACTCGATAAATCCCACGGTTGTCGAGCCGATTTTAAGACACTTCAAAATTTGGGTTTCAAAACTCCGAAGTTTTAGATTTATCAACTTCAAGAAGTCGTGATCAAAATCAATTTCAAGCAATTCTTGAGTCATCTATTTCAATTTCGAGTAGATTTTGAATTTCGATCATGAAATTCCAATTCGATTCTGACTCTATCTGATTTTGAGCTACAATCTTTTAATTGCTTTTTAAATAATTTGGTAAGCATTTTTACTGATTTGAGTTATAATATTTGATGTTGGGCATTGAAAATTTTATAAGCATTATATAAACTAATAAATTTTAAAAAAATTTCAATTTTGTATTGAATTATTTGAGCATATTTTAATAAATAATATATTGTCTTAACAAATTTGTTAAATTTTGGGTTAAATTTAGATATTTGCTAGTACAAAAGCAATATAAAAATAGTTAGAATGTAATAAGAATCATTATTTATTGACAAGAAAAGAAATATTGATGAAATATCACTGTTCGGCCGTTTAAGCAACGCGAATAATGATTCTTATTGCATTCAATAATATTCCGCTTTTCTTTCCGCTTTTAAAACACTGATCATAATCAACACGAACTAAATGTAAGTAAACGGTATTTTCCAAGATCTTAAGTATGAAGGCCCCTTAAATCTTGATACAGTCAAGATTCTAGTTTAAATTTAAATTTTCTTTTTCGATAGGAAAAGGTGGACAAAATGCCCGACTCCAAATTGCACAGTAAAAGGACTTTAAATTTAAATTATAAAATTTCTAAAGTATAAATAAACGAGTTATATTTAAATCAGGATAAGGTGCTGATATTTTGATATAAATAAGAAACCCTTATTTAATGAGAAACCGTTTTATTCTGTACAGTAAAAACTGTAAACATGAGTAACACTCATCTAAAGGTTTTCAGGAGGATGAGAAACTTGAGGAGAGTTTTTCATCATCATGTGGAGAGAGATTTTGAGGAGAGCATAAGGCCCGATTCTTTAAGGTTAAAAGATCAAAGCAATGGCTATGATATTGTTGTCAGATGGGCGTTGTATAAGGATTACTGGGAATCCTCGTATTTCTGCGAATAGAATTACCGGGTATCTAATTCTAAGAAATTTTGCATTAACGTGCTTGATATATTTTAATCATTCCTGCTAATATATATATGTGCAACCGGCGGCGAAGCCGGAGGAGGGCCGGTGGATGACGGCAAGGCCGGCGACAAACGATAGGCGGTGGCCCGACGGGACCGGCTGGCGATCAACTATAGCTGGACGGGGACCAACGTCTAATCGGTGGCGGGCCGACCGGTGAACGAACGGACATCTGGACAAACCTTTACCAATCAATATAGTTTGGCCCAGTCAATTTATCATCTAGCTGTAACCTATATCTGGTCACCTGGTCGCTGCAATTAGGGCGGCGGCGAACGGGCGGCGGACGATCGACGATGGACGGTGGGGCCGCCCGGCGGCAGATGATCATGGCTCATTCTTGTTAAGCGGGCATATTTTGTGGTGATTTAGAATAGATATATGTTTTGGGGAGAATAGTGTCACGCCCCACCCCCAATACAGAAAGTGTTGTCCATTCTGGCCGAAACCGCACGATTTTTTCCTTCGGGATGAACCGGACCCGGCCAGGGGCAACTTCTCAGGAGGTCACCCATCCCAGAACTTCCCTGACTCGACCACGCTCAATTTATCATCTAGCCGTAACCTATGTCAGGTCACCTGGTCGCTGCAATTAGGGCGGCGACGAACGGCCAGTCGAATATCGACGATGGACAGCGGGGCCGGCCGACCGGCGGGTGGCGAGGAAGGCCGGTGGCAGATGATCATGGCTCATTCATATTAGGCGGGTATATTTTGTGGTGATTTTGGATAGATACATGTTTTGGGGAGAATAGTGTCATGCCCCATCCCCAATAAAGAGAGTATTGTCCGCTCTGGCCGAAATCACACGGTTTTTTTCCTTCGGGATGAACTGGACCCGGCCAGGGGCCACTTCCAAGGAGGTCACCCATCCCGGAACTTTCCTGGCTCGAGCACGCTTAACTACGGAGTTCTCAAGCTCCTGTAGTGCCGGTTCACTTAAAAGGCGTTTCTGTATTGAGGAGTGGTATCATTCCATTTATAGTACAGATCTGCCCTCTTTAGGAATGTATTCCGAAAAGTCTCCATTGTTCTACAGTGGGTCCCACGGACTCAAGAGGTGGCTCCCACATATTCAAAGAGGTGGCCCCCGCCCACTGAACATGACACTTGGCGTGGTACTTTGTTCCGTGTGACACTTTGCTCCGTGAACAAGAACTTTCCTGGCTCGAGCACGCCTAACTACGGAGTTCTCAAGCTCCTGTAGTGCCGGTTCACTTAAAAGGCGTTTCTGTATTGAGGAGTGGTATCATTCCATTTATAGTACAGATCTGCTCTCTTTCGGAATGTATTCCGAAGAGTCTCCATTGTTCTACAGTGGGTCCCACAGACTCAAGAGGTGGCCCCCACAGATTCAAAGAGGTGGCTCCCGCCCACTGAACATGACACTTGGCGTGGCACTTTGTTCCGTGTGACACTTTGCTCCGTGAACAAGAACAGGGTCCCGACATTCTCCCCACTTTTGAACAATGGTTCGTTCTCGAACCACAGACCTACTATTGAGGGACCAGCTCTGATACCATTCTGTCACGCCCCACCCCCAATACAGAGAGTATTGTCCGCTCTGGCTGAAGTCGCACGGTTTTTTCCTTCGGGGTGAACCGGACCCGGTCAGGGGCCACTTCCAATGAGGTCATGTAGTGCCGGTTCACTTAAAAGCCGTTTCTGTATTGAGGAGTGGTATCATTCCATTTATAGTACAGATCTGCCCTCTTTCGGAATGTATTCCGAAGAATCTCCATTGTTCTACAGTGGGTCCCACGGACTCAAGAGGTGGCCCCCACAGATTCAAAGAGGTGGCCCCCGCCCACTGAACATGACACTTGGCGTGGCACTTTGATCCGTGTGACACTTTGCTCTGTGAACAAGAACCGGGTCCCGACATTCTCCCCACTTTTGAACAATGATTCGTTCTCGAACCACAGACCTACTATTTGAGGGACCAGCTCTGATACCATTCTGTCACGCCCCACCCCCCAATACAGAGAGTATTGTCCGCTCTGGCTGAAGCCGCACGGTTTTTTCCTTCGGGGTGAACCGGACCCGGTCAGGGGCCACTTCCCATGAGGTCACCCATCCCATAACTTCCCTGGCTCGAGCACGTTTAACTACGGAGTTCTCAAGCTCCTGTAGTGCCGGTTTACTTAAAAGACGTCTCTGTATTGGGAAGTGGTATCATTCCATTTATAGTACAGATCTGCCATCTTTCTGAATGTATTCCGAAGAGTCCCCCATTGTTCTACAGTGGGTCCCACGAACTCAAGAGTGGCCCCCACGGATTTAAGAGGCGGCACCCGCCCACTTAACATGACACTTGGCGTGGCACTTTATTCTGTGTGGCACTTTGCTCCGTGAGCAAGAACCGGGTCCCGACACTTTTATTATGATTACTATTATTATTATAGTGGTCTCTCTCAAGCTCTCTTCGTGAAGTAGAATATTACATGACCATGTTAAATATTGGTGTCTCTTTTGTCAGTTTCTTTGGTTTTTGCTTGCATTTTTTATTGATTGTCAAAACATAATCGTAAGGTTTTTGCTGCACTCCCTCAACGATTGATATCAAGGTTGGTACCTCTGAAGGGATTTTTCTCAATGATTGGTATCAGATATCAGTACAATTTAGAGGGGCTTTTTCTCTACAATTGGTAGTTTGGTACCAGCTCGAGCCAAAAAGGAATGACGATCAAATATCAAGTATCGTGGTACATAGTTTAAGGTAAAGAAATTGATAGTAAGAAAACATCAGATTGCGGCAAAAGATAGGGTCAAGCATAGGATGAGATATAACGCATGCGGTAAGCAACTCTATGACTTCGTGCATGCTAAAATTGCTTCAAAACTTTCGTCAAGCACATGACAAGTACAATCATAAGGTTTAACTATAACTCCATAAAGGTGATTCCGACATTTGGATCTAAAGGGGATTTGATTGTACAAGATAATCTCTAAAGGTTGGTTCATAAAATAAGTGGAGGGTAAGGTTAATCTCGTGTGTCTTTGATCTTGAAGGCGAGAACGCAATTAAGGAGTTGACCAGATACAAGACTACACAGATTCATTTCCAAGGTATCGTCGTAAGGATTTTGAAGATTTCTATGGTTACACAAGATCAATTCATGATGGGTGCAAATTGCTATTCCTGCTGAGGGAGGATTTGCTTAGGGCTTGATCCGCATAAAGTGCAACATTGAGCTAGCATGGGCCCTTGAAAGAGAAGGTATGAGGATGAGGATAATGAGTTATATTTAAATTTAAGGTAAGGCAGAGATTGTTAGGATTTTAGTTTAAATTTAAATTATAGGTCGCTGAAGGATATGGATAAATAAAAAGGTAATGTTTAAATAATGATATGAATCTTATATTTTGTCCATGAATCCTTATTTGATTATGATTTATTTTGTGATATAAATAAAGTTGTCTCCTTAACGCGTAGGAGAAATGTAAGAAGGAGAAGTCTCTCATCATCCTGTAGAAATAGATTTTCATAATAGAGAGACATTAGGGCCATGTTAGGCAAAATATCCGTCGAAGACACCAAACTCTGATACTAATCGTTGGGGCAATGCAGCATAAGACCCAACTGATTACCATATATATGAAGATCAATCAAAGACGAAAGTGAAAATAGAGAAGGAAACTGCAATTCAAGAAAAGTAAACAAACGGCAAGAAATACACTAATATTTAATACAGTTCGGCCATATACCAATCCACATGGAGAGCCAAAGATAATCCACTATAATACCCTACAATAGTGTTGTGCCTTATGCCTTCGTTAAATCCTTAGTTTTTTTTCGGCACTGGTCACTATAATACCCTACAATAGTGTTGTGCCTTATGCCTTCGTTACATTCCTCATGCACTTCTTTATGCCTTCTCCAAAATAACCTTAAGAGAGCCATTTTTATTTATAGTAGAAGATACGATAACTCCCAAATAAACAAGGATCAGTTAATCTTATCAAATATAAGATCCTTATTGATGATGCTCGATATCGGTGACTCCCCGGATAATGACACGTAGCAGATGACGTGTCCCAAAGCTTACAAGAAAAGATCAAGAACGTTACGTTGGGATCGTACCCCGGGCCTCCGGCCCGAGGATGTTACCGACCTTCGGTGGTCTTTCGGACCATCCCCATCTCGCCTCCGAGCTATCACAGAACGAAGTTGCCTCGGCTTCCCGCTCGATCCTGAGCCTCCCGCCGAGCTGCGCTTCCTCGGTCTCATCGACCGACCCACAGCACCGATCACAGGCACCTCCGCCACGGCTCCGTGAATCTCGCCAGACGCGAGATATCTGTCGCCCATTATCCCGCGTTCCACGCCATCACGATCCCCCATTAACGAGCACATCTCGTCATTAATGGGGAATCCCGCCTATCACGCGGGCGTGACGCCAGGGGCATAACGGCCGGCATGAATCTCGCGCCCGCCTTCCCATTTCTGCCACTATATAAACCCCTCTCTCAGACGGCTCAGGTAAGCCAATTTTAATCCAATAGGCCATTACTCTGCCAAAATACCCCGTCTAACTTGATCGTCGGAGGTTCCTCGGTGGCACAGCCACCCCGGGACTTCTTTGCAGGTAGCTCGGCCTCAACCACACAAAATCCATTGAGATCCACACGCTCAAGAAGGCAACCCTCCAACTCAATCTCAGCCGTCCATCAGCGCTCGCAGCAAATCAACGGAAGATAACATCTGAAAGAGATCCAGAGATCCATCAGTTGGCGCCGTCTGTGGAAACATAGTTCCACTCAACAAAAGTTCATCTTCCGATTTCGACTTCATGGCGAGCGGTCACCGCAACGATCCAAACACCAGCCGTCGGCCTCCCCGCAGTGGAGACGAGGGAGAATCCCCTCCTCCCTCGAACGCTATTCACGCCCTATCCGCTCTGATAGATCGACTCGCGTCCGTCGTGGATATACTAGTCCTTGTCCAAACGGCCGGGTAAGCTCCCCAGGTCGCTGCTCCCCCTCCTCGGGACCGGGACCCCTACAGAGGGAGAGAAGACTCTGCCTACGTTGGCACGACCGATCACCGCCTCGCTGTCTCCAGTAGTTGCAGATCCCCCGGGACGACATATTTAATGAACCGGTGGGCGCCGCACAGCTTAACACCGAGGTCTTACGCCAGAGCACCTCGCTCTGAGCCCCATCGCGCCCCCGTCCCTCCCGAGGAGGTGTCGGTCGGCTTGCCTGCGCCCAGGCATGACCGGCACCCCCTCTCTCGACGGGGTCGCGCGCACGGGACTCGCCACGGCAGCTCGAAGACGACCTCGTGTGGGGGACCTGAGGAACCTCATCGAACGGAATCGGGGCCGTGGTCAGGCAAAGGTCTCCGGCAGCAGAAGCCGAAAATCAGAATGTGCCGAATCATCGGGATACCACAGCCGAATCGACGCCCTCGAAAAGAAGATCAAAGGCATGCATCGGGAAAGTTGTCATTCAAGCGACGGGGCTAAATATGCCGCCGACTCTCTCACGAAGCCATTCACCGAAAAGCTACTTGTCGTCCATGTCTCCTCTCGGAATAAGCCCCCGAAAGTCTCGCTCTTCGATGGGAAGTCCGACCCGAAGGACCATTTGGACGTATTCACAGCCGGGATGAATTTCCAGGACTGTTCCGACGCCGCTCAATGCTGTGTTTTCCCCGCCACTCTCATCCGCTCCGGATGAGACTGGTTCCAAGGGCTTGCACCACGCTCAATCTCTACCTTCAATGAGCTGACCACCCAATTCCTCGGCCACTTCGTCGGGAACAGACGACAGAAGCGGACCGTCGACCATCTCTTCACAATAAAGAGCGGGGACAAACAATCCTTCAAAGAATACGTCACCCGCTTTTGCAACGCCCTCCTCGAGGTCCCAGAACACCGGGACGAAATGGTCATTACGACACTTAGGTCGGGTCATAGGCACAAGGAGTGGTTATACTCCTTTGAATTAGCGCAACCGAAGACCATGGCCGATGAAAAGGCTTGGACTGAACGTGAGATCCAGCTTGAATCCGAGGTGAACACCAATCTGCCCCGGACAGAACAAGTTGATCAGAAGAAAAGGGCCCGGGAGGAGAAAAAGAAGATTGAGCGGCCAAAGCCCTACTCCCCGAAGTTTCAGGAGTACACCCCTCTCAACGTCTCCCAGACGGTATGGCTGGAGGAGGTTAAGGGCAAGAGGTTCTTCAAGCTCCCCCCAGTCTCGAACAAGGCAGCAAAGCGCACCCGGGTCCCCTACTGCGGCTTCCACAGGTCACAGGACCACTCCACCGAGAACTGCAAGCAGCTCCGGGACTACATCAAGGAGCCAATCCGCTCGGGGTGCCTGGAAACATACTTGCGAGACAAGCGGCAAGCCGACCGTGAGCAAGAGCAACGTCCCCCTCCCGGCGAATTGACAATCGGCCAAATCATGGCCATATCAACGGGGGGACTGGGCAGCATCAGAGGCAGAGGTCTGAGGCGGCAAGGGCTCGGCTTCCCAACCGCCTCATCCTTCAGCTGTTCGGACAAGGGGTTATGCAGCCCTGGCGATGCCCTCCAGATGGAGTACATTAGCAGCTGGAGAAGGGGTGATCGCCGGGAAAGCAGACGTCCGATATGATCCTCCACCCGCCGGATCACGGCCTGCACCGTCTCCTCGGAGCACAGCTGGTCGTACATGTACACGTCCTCGAAATTTATGATCTCAGGGATGGAGAAAGGGAAAGTGTCAATTCTTACGTTTTAGGGATGAAGAAAGGAGTGATCAACACGTCCTCCGTTTTATAGCCCCACAGCGCCCCCAAGAGTCCAACAGTCGCTCGTTTCTTCCACTACTGTACCGCCACGCGGCGGACATCCCGTCTTTCTCGGCGAAATCGGAATGACATGGCTCTTACACTTCGCCTCCCCCTACGCGTTCATAACACGTGTCGCCCGCGACGGTCCCTCTTCCCGATGTTCACACACCGGGGAAGGTCGGACATAACCTCACGAATCAATCGAGCAGCTACCCTGCTCGGTCCATCCTTGGCTGGTAATTTCTTACCCACCGACGCCAAGGATCCAAGCCCTCACCAAGAGGCAACCGGGCAGCAACCCTGCTCGGTCCATCCTTAGCAGGCCTCTCCATGCCCTCCCGCGCTAAGGATCAAAGCCCTCACGAAGAGGCAACCGGGAAGCAACCCTGCTCGTTCCATCCCTGGCTGGTAATTTCTTACCCACCGATGCCAAAGATCAAAGCCCTCACCAAGAGGTAACCGGGCAGCAACCCTGCTCGGTCCCTCTTTGGCTGGTAATTTCTTATCCACCGACACCAAGGATCAAAGCCCTCACCAAGAGGCAACCGGGCAACAACCCTGCTCGGTCCCTCCTTGGCTGGTAATTTCTTACCCACCGACGCCAAGGATCAAAGCCCTCACCAAGAGGCAACTGGGCAGCAACCCTTCTCGGTCCATCCTTAGCAAGCCTCTCCATGCCCTCCCGCGCTAAGGATCAAAGCCCTCACCAAGAGGCAACCGAGCAGCAACCCTTCTCGGTCCCTCCTTGGCTTGTAATTTCTTACCCACCGACGCCAAGGATCAAAGCCCTTACCAAGAAGCAACCGGGCAGCAACCCTGCTCGGTCCATCCTTAGAAGGCCTCTCCATGCCCTCCCGCGCTAAGGATCAAAGCCCTCACCAAGAGGCAACCGAGCAACAACCCTGCTCAGTCCATCCTTGGCTGGTAATTTCTTACCCACCGACGCCAAGGATTAAAGCCCTCACCAAGAGGCAACCGGGCAGCAACCCTACTCAGTCCATCCTTGGCAGGCCTCTCTATGCCCTCCCGCGCTAAGGATCAAAACCCTCATCAAGAGGCCACCGGACAGCTACCCTGCTCGGTCCATCCTTACCTGGTAATTTCTCACCCACCGACTCCAAGGATCAAAGCCCTCATCACAAGGCCACCGAGCAGCTACCCTGCTCGGTCCATCCTTGGCTGGTAATTTCTTACCCACCGATGCCAGGGATCAAAAGCCCTCATCAAGAGGCCACCGAGCAGCTACCCTGCTCGGTCCATCCACATCTAAGCGATCTCCACCTCGACATCGGGGCCATGAAGATACCGACTTTTTACCGGTCTTTACACACTTGGAAAATGATACAATTCAACTCAACGTGCGATTGCTAGATGGAAAACTGACCTAACATGGAAGCAGTACTATGCAAATAAAATGTTTACCACAAACAAAAGAACACTGCAAAAAGATTTTTATTCATAAAAATTCACAAGTGTTTACAGAGGTATTATGGGCTCCCTAGCCTTACAAAAAAACGCCCGAAGGCTTACAAAATTTTAGCGCAAAGAAAAAAAGAAGGCGGGGAAGTTCAGGCCTCGGGGCCGGGGAGAACCTCAATGAGCTTCCCACTGCGACAACCGGGGCAGCGTATTGAAGGTCGGTGTCCATCGCAGGAGCCTCGATGTCGACAGCCGGGGGGACCGACTTCTCCCCAACGCTCCCACCGGGGGCTTCTCCCCCTGCAACGCTTCCGGAGGCGTTCCCCTGCGCATCATCCCCGAGAGGGTACTCACCCCGGAGTTCGCCGTCAGGAAACTCCGGCATATGGGCCTTGACGGCGTCGTGCCAAACGACGGCAGTGGCTCCAGTGAAGTCGGTGTAGAACTGGTCCGACTTCTTGTAGCTCTCCACCGCCTTTGACGCTCGAAGCTCGGCACGCCTCGTCCCATCCTTCGCCGCCTCGTTCTCCCTCTGGAGGTTGTTCGCCTTCTTCTTCAGGATGGCAACGAGCACCTTGGAATATTCCAACTGGGCCTCGCCGGCTCGGGGAGCCTTTCGACACCTGGCGATCTTCCGATCCCCGGCCGCCACCCGGTCTTCAAGGGCAGCGACCCTCTCCATCACCGCCTCCAGCTCCAGCCTTGAGCTCTCCTCCCGCGAGGAGAACTCTCCCGCGGCCCCCATCACTGGGGCGATTTCCTCATCCTCCATGTTCACGACGAGGGCGACGTGCTGGAGGACCTGAAGAAAACAAAGAGGATTAAAAAGGAAAAGGGGAACCCAATTACGCGAACAAAAATACTAAATGAAGAACCAAGTGGGGTGCGAACACTAACCCGCACGGCCTCTTGAGCTATGGCCACCATTTAGGCCCGGAGGGTCCCCCGAGAGATTCTGCCCCCGGCCGACCTTTCCATCTCCGAAAGCAGGCTGTCGGCGATGGAAAGCCCCGAGGGCACCTCGAAGCGAAGTTCCCTATCGTCCACGAGGATCGGGGAAGCTGGGGAGCGGGGTCCCGTCCTATGAAACCTCTTGAGGAGCGATGCAGGAGAACCAGTCTCACCTCCCACCTCCGGAGCCCGGAGCTCTTGCTCCTGAGCACGCTTTCGGCTCGGCGCACGACTATACTCTGGGGCCCGGGGCATGCTTGGGAGCATAGATGGAGCGGCCGCCGGTGGAGCCAAAGCCGATGGCGGGCGAGAAGGGTCGTCGCCTCCGGCCTTCTTCCCCTTCTTCGTTTCGACCAGGGCTGCCTGAAATTTGCCTAGGTCCATGGGTTCTGCATAAGACAAATACAGAGGAGTCAGCAATACCAGAAAAGTAAAAGAATGCACAAGTCTAAACAGGTCGTCTGAAAACTCCTAACATACCCACAAACTGGAAGGGGCTGAGCCCGTCTTAACTAAGGGCCCGCTCAGACAGCAGCACATCTGCCCAAGGGAGGGGCTCCCACTCCGACACCGCCACCGCGTCGGGATGATTCGACCGACTCACCCGCGGGCAGCTGCCCCCGTGCTACTGGATGGGCACAGGCCAATCCTCACCCTCGGGTGGCCCAACAAACAAAAACTTCGTTTTCCATTCGTGAATGGAAGAAGGTACTACAACGACCCCCGACCCGGTGGCATCCCCCCGTTGTTATCTAAAAGAGATGTATACCCAGTTCGGCTCGCCTCTACAAGCGCCAGGGTGGTTTTTGAAGCAAAGAGAAGAAACGAGAAGGCTCTGGCTGAAAGGGATCAGAAGCAATTTCAACCAGACCAGGAACCCAAGGAGAATCCTCCAAGAGTTCGGCACTAACTGGCCCGGGGCTAACCCAAAACAATTCAACACCGCAATCACCTCGGGGGAGAAGGGAAGGTACATCCCGGCCCAAAAAGCTTCCAGGTACAAGGCAATCTCCTTGCCCCGTACCTGGTCTGTCCTCTCCCCCCTCCTCGGCCAGACGAAGCGAATAGCTGGGAGGAATGTGGAAACGAGTCCGGATGGTGGCGAGCTCATCCGCGTGCCTCAGCGTGGATGACGCGCCAAGAACACCCGTGACCTGCGCTCTGGGGACCGTCCCTGTTGCATGACCCCAGGGAGCATGACTAACCCTAACTCCCCGGGGGGACTCCGACTTAGAAGAGGAAGAGGAAGAAGTAGAAGAGGAAGCTTCAGAGGACTCCCTAGACTCTATCCGGACTACTTCTGCAGACTCCTCGAAAGAAGATATCTAACCTAATCAAAGGGATGTGTCATAGGGAGAGAAAATGCAAGGGATCCGACCTGAGAAGAAGAGCGCCGGGCTAACACGACTAGGGACGAAGAAATTATGGAGAGGTATAGGCCTTGATGGGGATCCCACCTCTATTTATAGCTGTCGGCGTACACACCTGATTGAATGTAAATTTCGGATGTGTCGTATCGAATCAAAAATTTAAATTGACCGCAATCAAACTACGGTGTCGGATGTAGTTAGTATGTATGAGTGCGGATCGTCCACAGGGATTTCAAGATTCGTTTGTATTTTAATGTGTTTGAAATGAAATGTTAAGCAACAATAAAAGAAAACATGATTCAAGAATGATTTGTATTCGTATGTCACTATTCTCTATTGAAGAATCAAGAAACTATAAACAATCAAGAATCGGGTTTCAATGGTATTTTCCAAACAACAATCAAGAATAAGAGAGAGGCTCGTAGGAATCGATCGGATCTTTAGATGTGATGTAGTCTACAAGATTTCATATTCTTGTCCTTCGAAGAATTGATACTAGATCAATGGTTATCGACGAGAGTTAGGGCTTTCTTGATGAAATTAGGGTTTCATCTCTTAATCCTTGTTCTTTCGAGGATACCATTTATATTCTAGCCTCTAGCAATTTCAAGAAGCGATCGGATCACCCCAATCTCGAGCGATGTCGATCAAGAAAGCATCGCAACGAATTGGGTCGTCGATTCTTGAACTTGCTAGGGTTTACAAACTCGTGGGATTCAAGAATCGATTACAAATTTGCTACATCATCATACTAAAGATCGTTTCGACTCCTTAACGAGCGGAGTTTTATTCACACATCACCACATAGACAATATTCAAGAATAGTAAAGATAACATGATGCTGAATTTAAAGAAAACAAGATAGAAGAAATATCACCTTTTATTTAATCAACAATTTCAATACATTCTTTCAAGATCTACAAGAAAAAGAAATCGATCGTTGACTCGGCTTCGCTCGTCTCCGTGGATCGTGGATCTACTTTGATCTCTTGCCCGATGGAAGATCGGCTCGGCTCATAAAAGGGTTGAAGGCATCTTGCTTGGCTTGCACTCAAGATCTTGAATTGTGGTTGGATTTAGGGTTAGGGTTTCCTACAAGCTCTCTCACTAAACTTGAGGAAGAGGAAGATGAAGAAAGAGAATGGCTAAAATCTAAGATGTTGAATTTTTTCCAAGAGATAGCCTAAGATATCACATCTCTTTTTTTTCAATGAATGAGTCTAGGGTCTTATTTATAGAACTTTCAAACCCTAGGTTTAGGTTTAAATTGGACTTTCCCTCCCAAAGTTTGTTGGCAAAGTTTGTTGGGCTTTAGCTTAGGGTTTAAGCAAGGGTTTAGGAAAGTTCTAGAAAGATTAGGCTAGTTTGGGTGTTTGCTGATCTGGTGGAAGTATCTGGAATCTTCTGGAAGTTTGTGTGCATTATTGAGCTGTAGCCACTGAAACAGGAGTTTTGGTGCAATTTGAGGAGCTGAGTCCCTGGGCCCGCCGCGGATCCGCCGCAAGTGCATGGTAATGGCCGCTCTTCCGCGGCTCATTGATGAGCTTGGACCTTGGGCTTTCTTCTGTTGCTTGGTATTGCTGTTTGGGCTTTTCTTTGATGTTTAGAATTGCAGTTTCCCTTCTGTGTTGATACCAGATTTGAGTTCAGTGAGTTTACGAGCAATTGTAATGGTCGAGCAAGCTTTCCTTTTCCTGCACAGATATCTCAACACGGGTTGCAAGATATGGAAAATATGCTATGTAATGTAATGTGGTCAATTTCCCTAGAAATGCCGGTTTTAAGGTCTAGTACATGTAATTTGATATTTTGCGACCGATTAGCTAATATGTGAATTATGAATACCGTACACTTCTATATGTATGCAGATGATAAGGAAATTGCCGGTTAAAATATGCAATATTTTCGACTGATCAAATACCCCCAAACTTAATTTCGATCGTCTCGAGCGAATGTTTTATTAAAAAGAGAAGGAGAAAATAAAGAAAAAGAAAAACTAACTAGCACACTTTCGTAGGCAACACGATTGCACTGAGCACATGCAACAAGCCTTTAAACCTCTAGGTGTCCCTAGTAGGAGGAGTGTTGTCTCCTGAGAGTTTTCAGCGGATTGCACCCACAAAATCCAAAAATAAAAGTAAGATCATGAATATTACATTTAAAGAAAAGAATTGTAAAAGAAAGACTTTGAAAATTAGGGTTTCCAACTAAGCTAGCTTTTCGGTTGTCATGAGCCCTATCTTAATAGTCATGAAAAGATGTCAGAAATCACGTCCTCCCTCAATAAAACATCGTCTTATTCTTCATTCCTATCTTTATTCCAAACATCGATCATATCACCCTGCGTGTGTGTAAAGACATCCCTACATCCGGAGAATTCAATTCAAGCTATCATACCCTTGCCCATCGACCTCAGTACTTCTTGGCAAACGAGATTGCTTACACACTTTCATGCGACCGTTAATACTTCTTGAGGTACTAACCGACCGATTACTAATGTGCTTGCTAACTTGGTGTATTTTCCTAGTCTTGCACAACCTCAGGCATAGCAGTGACTCCCAGACCAGTTGACCTTGGGGCACTAGGTGAAGAAGCACCCTTTTGCTATATATTTTTCTTGCCCTTGGTGATAACAAAACCAGTATCCATTTTTTTCACCACTTTAAAACACATTTTTCTTTTTTTTTCATACTTTTGGCTTTAAGACAAGAGCATTTCAAGGTATCCTCTACTATCCCAGGCTTTAAGATGTGTGTAAGTGCGAATAGCAGGGTAGCAACGTTCAAAATGTTTGGCTTTCAGAATAGAAACTATTTTTCAGACTTATTTTTATCCTCAGATTAGTGACGTCCTTCATCTTACTAACCCTTGGGACAACGGCTCATAACTACTTATTACTAGTTCGTATAAGAAAACTTCTAATTTTCTTAGTTTTCTAAAATTTTTCCAATCTCATGGATGTAATTGTTCACTGTCTAAACTTTCATTATCTTATTTATATACAAAAAAGTGTAAATATTAAAATTATTTTTATATTTGAAAATTTTTAAATTTTTATGGGTTTTGAAAATTTTTCAATTTTTATAGATTTTTAAAAGAAATGTTTTGTGCTTATGCAGATGATATGCAAATGATGCAAAAATAAGCACAAACCTCCCCCAAACTTGTTTTCAACAGTGTCCTCACTGTTGCCGACAGTTATATCTACAAAAACCTGTAAATCTGGGAGGAATTATTAGTGGGGGCAAAATATATAAGTGAAGAACTTCCCCCAAACTTATCTTTTACTCACCTTCATTCAAAATATGATACAATTATATACTGGACATGAAAGTGAGACGGAGGAATTTTAATCAAAATAAACTGGCTCTTGTAAGAACAAGAGCTCCTCCGTGGGGTCAGTGGAAAAATACGGCTTTAATCTATGTCCATTTACTTTGAAAACAGTGTCGTTTTTAACATTTTCAACTTCTACTGCCCCGTGCGGGTATACAGACCGCACAACAAAAGGTCCCTTCCAACGAGATCGGAGCTTACCCGCGTGAAGGTGTAATCGCGAATCATAAAGAAGGACTTGTTGACCAGGTAAAAATGTTTTCCTTATAATGCTTTTATCGTGAAAAACCTTAGTCCTATTCTTTGTGATTACAGCATTATCATAAGCTTCATCGCGGAGTTCGCTTAGCTCGTTTAGTTGCAGCTTCCGAAAGTTGCAAGCAAGGTTTAAATCAAAATTAATTTCCTTTATAGCCCACAATGCTTTATGTTCTATCTCAACAGGTAGATGACATGCTTTTCCAAACACTATCCTATATGGAGACATTCCTAGGTCGGTCTTATATGCGGTCCTGAATGCCCAAAGAGCATCCGTCAATTTGGTCGACCGGTCTTTTCTATTTTTAGAAACAGTTTTCTCCAGGATAAGTTTGATTTGTCTGTTAGAGATTTCAGCCTGCCCGCTTGTTTGGGGGTGATAGGGTGTAGAAAGACGGTGGTTGATTGAGTATTTCCGCATCAGAGTCTCGAAAGATCTGTTGCAGAAGTGTGTCCCATTATCGCTAATAATAGCGCGTGGGTGTCCAAATCGCGAGAAGATATTCTCTTTCAAGAACTTAATGACAACTTTCTTGTCATTAGTGTGACTTGGAATGGCTTCTACCCACTTTGAGACATAATCAACCGCCAGCAATATGTACAGATTCCCAAAGGAGTTGGGAAAAGGACCCATGAAATTTATGCCCCAAACATCAAACAT
The DNA here is from genome assembly GCA_030015575.1 of Agapanthus africanus. Taxonomy (NCBI): domain Eukaryota; kingdom Viridiplantae; phylum Streptophyta; class Magnoliopsida; order Asparagales; family Amaryllidaceae; genus Agapanthus; species Agapanthus africanus. The sequence goes on from CM057339.1 coordinate 728,568,057, forward strand.
TTCAACAACCAGAATGGGTTGCTGAGGCATTTCATTCCTTTGGGATATTCTACCCGTATACTGACATTGTGTACAGGTTTTGCAATGTTCAAATGCGTCCTTGAATAAGGTCGGCCAATAAAATCCACATTGCAAAACCTTTTCCGCTGTTTTTCTAGGACCAAAGTGACCCCCACAGGCCTGATCATGACAAAATGAAAGAACACTCTTGAACTCTTCATTTGGGATGCACCGGCGAATAATCTGATCAGGACAATATTTAAACAAGTAAGGCTCGTCCCAGTAATAGTGTTTTACTTGGGATAGAAAGCGGTATTTGTCCTGTTTTGACCAATCGCTCGGTATAAATCCCGTGGCATGATAGTTCACGATATCCCTGAACCATGGTTCAGTGGATACGCTCAAGAGTTGTTCGTCAGGGAACGAGTCATCGATCGGCAGGGTCACAGGGGAAGAAACGATGCGTGAAAGGTGGTCAGCTACTACGTTTTCACATCCTTTCTTATCTTTGATAACAAGATCGAATTCTTGTAAAAGAAGGATCCAACGTATTAGTCGACCTTTGGCATCTTTCTTCGCCAACAGATGTTTTAAAGCGGAATGGTCAGTATATACAACAATAGGTGAGCCGATTAAGTAAGGCCTGAATTTTTCTAATGCGAATACAACCGCTAATAGTTCTTTCTCTGTAGTTGTATAATTGATTTGCGCATCATTCAGGGTCTTACTAGCATAGTAAATCACGTGTGGCATCTTTTCAATGTGTTGTCCTAGGACAGCACCTACTGCAAAATCAGATGCGTCACACATCAGCTCAAAGGGGTAGTCCCAGTCTGGTGATGATAAAACGGGGGCTGAAGTGAGTGAGTGTTTAAGTGAGTAGAAAGCTGTCTCGCAATCCGAGTCAAAGTGGAAGGTCGTATCCTTGGCCAGGAGTAGTGTTAAAGGTCTAGCAATTTTGCTAAAGTCCTTTATGAATCTCCTATAAAAGCCTGCGTGGCCAAGGAAAGAGCGAATATCTTTGACGCTTCTGGGATGAGGGAGGTTTTGAATGACATCTACTTTAGCTCTGTCAACCTCAATGCCTTTCTGTGAAATGACATGTCCAAGGACTATTCCTTCTTGGACCATAAAGTGGCATTTTTCCCAGTTCAAAGTTAAGTTCTTCTCTTTGCATCGAGTAAGAACAGCGTCAAGATTCGCTAGGCATTCAGAAAAAGAATCTCCAAAAATCGAAAAGTCGTCCATAAAGATCTCCAGGAAATTCTCTACCATATCAGAGAATATCCCCATCATACACCGCTGAAAGGTAGCGGGAGCATTGCATAGCCCGAAGGGCATGCGACTGTAAGCAAAAGTTCCAAAAGGACAAGTAAAAGTGGTTTTATCTTGATCCTTTTTGGCGATGGGGACCTGATTGTAGCCTGAGTAACCGTCCATGAAACAATAGTATTGTCGTCCTGCTAATCGTTCCAGCATTTGATCAATAAATGGTAGGGGAAAATGATCTTTCCTCGTAGCAGCGTTGAGTTTTCTATAATCGATGCATACACGCCACCCAGTTTGGGTGCGTGTCTGAATCAACTCATTCGCCTCATTTGTGATAACAGTGATGCCGGATTTCTTAGGAACGACGTGTATAGGACTTACCCACTGGCTATCGGAGATCGGGTATATAATACCACTATCTAAGCATTTGACGATCTCTTTCATGACAGCTTCCTTCATGACGGGATTTAACCGTCTTTGTGGTTCTCGGGTCGGTCTGGCATCATCCATCACATGTATATGATGTTCAACTATCAAGGGACTAATCCCTTTGATGTCCGCCATACTCCAACCAAACGCCTCTTTATTAGATCTTAATACCGATAAAAGTGCATTCTCTTGCTCTGATGCAAGAGAAGTGGATATTATAACCGGTAAAGTCTCGTTCTCACCAAGATATGCATATTTAAGGTGAGAAGGTAAGACCTTGAGATCTAATTCAGGCGGAGAAATGATAGAAGGAAGGATCATAGAGTGATTTTTGGATTTACAAAGAAGCTCAGAGCCTGTGAAAGATACAGACTCGGGTGGAGAAAAGTCAGAAGTGCAGGACTCAAGTGTAAGTGTAGTGTCCTCACTAAGATCAAGTGTAAGATCAAGCAGAGATGTGGTAATGTCATCGAGATCAGTAAAGCAAAGTTCCTCGGCTCCACAACTATCGGGAGCGATCTCATGGACAGAGCACACATCTAAAATATGAGCACTAGGTTCTGATGGCTGACTTCCAACTCTGTAGATATTTAGTTCAATGGTCATATTTCCAAATGATAAGTTCATTGAACCATTTCTACAGTTTATAACAGCGTTGGAAGTGGCAAGGAAAGGACGACCTAAAATCACCGGAATTTGGCCCCGGGGGTTTGCTACAGGATGTGTGTCGAGCACAATGAAGTCTACAGGGAAAACAAATTCCCCGACCTTTATCAACACATCCTCTAATTCACCCCTTGGTTTGGTGATAGATCGGTCTGCCATCTGGAGAGTGCAATGAGCAGGTTTCAGCTCTCCAATTCCTAGTTGCTCATAGACAGAATAAGGTAACAGGTTAACACTCGCGCCAAGGTCTAAAAGAGCACGATTTATGTTTTTACCCCCAATCGAAATCGATATTGTAGGACATCCTGGGTCCTTTCGTTTCTTTGGTAGCTGGGGAATAAAAGCAGTGCTGATATTATTAGCCATAAAGACCTTCTTCGGCACTTGAGTCTTCCTCTTCCTAGTGCACAAGTCCTTTAGAATCTTCGCATAAGCGGGGACTTGTTGAATCGCATTTAGGAGAGGGATATTGATGTTAACCTGTTTGAACATTTCTAAAATTTTCTCCATATGAGGACTCGTTCTGTTAGCCCTTAGCCGGTTCGGGTAAGGTGCTTTCGCAATAAGCGCAGGGTCCATCATAAGAGAAGGAAAGGGGGGTAGACGAGATCCCAAAAGAGGTGTGGGGACCGTCTGTGGAGAACTATAAGGGTTGGGTGAAGGTGTTGAGCCTAAAGGGAACTGGAGAATAGGCTCGTGCGAAGGTGGTTTGGTAGAAGAAGAAGGATCAGAAGGAGAAGTGTGTGTATGTGGAAAGGTCTCAGCCGGGGTGTTGATATGATTTTCAGTATTATCAATATCTTCCCCGACATTATTATTCAGCACTCTTCCCGATCTCAACGTAGTGATGACATTTACATTGTAATGCCCAGGATTCTGTAGGGGTTGAGAGGGAAGTTTCCCTTTTTCTCTCGCACTCATTTCGGCTTTGAGGCGTGCGATTTCAGCTTCCATCGTTCTAATACTCTCAGCTTGTGACGCTGAGTTTTTCTTTATTTCGTTGACGGAAGATCTAACCTCAGTTGAAACTTCCATGAAATTTGATAAAAAGTGATTTCATGGTTTGAGTAAATTGAGAGAAATCGTCAGAACAAGACTGCATAGGATTAGACTGTGCAGGAGTGTTGCCCTGGTTTTGGAAATTTTGTGACTGGTAGGGGTGCTGAGTGAGTTGGAGGGGTTGCTGTTGTGGTGGAGGAAGAGCCCTTTGAAAGTTATTTGTGTTTGGAACCGTGTTTTGAGATTGATTTTGGTTCCAAGCAAAATTCGGGTGGTTCCTCCAACCCTGATTATACGTGGAAGAATATGGATCGTTTCGAGGTCGTTGAAATGCGGCATTAGAATGCTCGTGACCTTGAAACGCCGAGTTTAATGGACATTCTTCCGTTAAATGTGACGGATCAGAACAGCACCCACAAACAGTTTTGGGGAGTGACACTGGGTTTAGGGAGGCTGCTGCAAATTTGTGTTCCATAGCATCGAGCTTCTTTTGCATTGCTGCCATTTCAGCTCGAACACCTATGGACACATCTATTTGGTGTACGCCACCCCTATTCAATGGTTGGGTTCCACTCTCCCAAATTAGTGATTTTTCAGCGAACTCTTCTAAGTATCGCCAAGCTTCCCCATCATCCTTAGTCATAAAAGTACCTTGACACATATTTTCAAGGCTCTGTTTAGTGCTAGGGTTACTGCCCTCATATATGATTCGGCAAAGCTCCCATCTCGGGATGCCGTGATGAGGACATTGAACCAAGAGATCCTTGAATCGTTCAAAGTATTTTGAAAATGGTTCGGTAGGGAGCTGGGCAAATTGGTTCAGTTCGCTACGGATTCGAGCCGTCTTTTGGACTGGGTAAAATTTCATAAGGAATGCCTCTACGAATTCTTCCCAATTCGTGATGGAGTGTGCGGTAGTGTTATATAGCCACTTCTCGGTTATATCGCACAAGGTAAAAGGAAGAAGTCGTAGACGCATCGCATCCACAGAAAGTTGAGACGTACCCATCATTGCGCATACGTTTTCAAATTTGGTAATGAAAACGTAAGCGTCCTCGGTCTCGAGTCCGTGGTATTTAGGTAAAAGGTTGATATACTGGGGCTTAATTTCAAAGTTATCCCCATTGGCTGGTGGTGTGGATAAGCAGGTCGAAAGAGGACCTCTATGTGAATAGCATCTTTCCTGGAGAGAAATGTGGGGAGGATTCTGCGCACCAACGGACGGTGACAGATTATGGTTAAAGAAGTTTGATGGATTTGGATCCATCGGTGTGGGTGTGGTAGTAGGTAAAGAGAAGGTAAATGGAGAATTATCGACTTCGGAGTCGATAAAGGGTACGCGGACTAAACGGGCACTAGAATCCCGTGTCCAGCCTATCTTGTACTAAAAAGGGTTAGTACAAGTGGCAGCGTTGGCTTATAATTAGGGGTAAAATGAATGCGGTGTTTGCTTTTGAAAAGGGACGGATTTTGAAAAAAATGATGCGACAACCAAATGCAGCACACCAACCCTAAAATCTATTGGTCACCTAGGTCCGGCTCTAGACCGCTCCTAACTGCCAAAAGACAAGTCGCAGGATCAATCCTCCACTGCCTCTTTGTCCCCCTGTGGCCGGATGAGTGCCAGGTAAGTGGGAAGGAACCACCACTACAGTGGGCCTAATTAATAACCACTAGCCTTAGACACACTCGCCTTAGGCACCACAAGAAAACGCGGATAAGCAATGAATTACCCACGGCCCTCTCTTGTCCTAAATGAGCGCGACAGTCCTTAGAGTCATCTCTAGATTTCTTTTAGTTAATGTGGGTCAATGCGGATGCAAGTTTGGTGGTTTTCGGGGCCTAGGAAGGGTAATGAAATCCCCACCTAATTTGGATTTGGCCGTGCCCCTTAAATTCCGTATTTAATATGCAAAACAACCAAGAAAAACAAAATCACGCACAATTTTAATTTGCTTTTGCGGCGCAGCTATTGTTTGCAAAGAATCCTGCAGAAAGGATTAGTTGGAGCTAAAAAGGGCGAGGGGAGAGAGACAGAAATCACCTGAAGAAAGATGGTACAGAGATCCCTCTGTGGGACCGCGGTTCAGCCGCAAGAACCACCTTAATGCCGCGCTTCCGCGCTTCCTTGATGGGTTCACTGCACAAGAATTCAACAGCTGCTTGCTGCTGCTTCCCTCTGTTCTCTGGTACACCCCAAATAATTTTTCCACAGCACAGAATGCTCCAGATCACCTTGCAATCAATTCACAACACACGTATAAGAGTTTGTACGAATTTTGATTTCAAGAAGTGAAACGTAATAATTCTTTCACTTCAAACTATAAAATGTAAACGAATTAGCGCGTAATCCCCGGCAACGGCGCCATTTTGATTGGAATAAATTCTCGATGTGTAAATCAAATCAAATAGTCCCCGGCAACGGCGCCATTTTGATTGAATGTAAATTTCGGATGTGTCGTATCGAATCAAAAATTTAAATTGACCGCAATCAAACTACGGTGTCGGATGTAGTTAGTATGTATGAGTGCGGATCGTCCACAGGGATTTCAAGATTCGTTTGTATTTTAATGTGTTTGAAATGAAATGTTAAGCAACAATAAAAGAAAACATGATTCAAGAATGATTTGTATTCGTGTGTCACTATTCTTTATTGAAGAATCAAGAAACTATAAACAATCAAGAATCGGGTTTCAATGGTATTTTCCAAACAACAATTAAGAATAAGAGAGAGGCTCGTAGGAATCGATCGGATCTTTAGATGTGATGTAGTCTACAAGATTTCATATTCTTGTCCTTCGAAGAATTGATACTAGATCAATGGTTATCGACGAGAGTTAGGGCTTTCTTGATGAAATTAGGGTTTCATCTCTTAACCCTTGTTCTTTCGAGGATACCATTTATATTCTAGCCTCTAGCAATTTCAAGAAGCGATCGGATCACCCCAATCTCGAGCGATGTCGATCAAGAAAGCATCGCAACGAATTGGGTCGTCGATTCTTGAACTTGCTAGGGTTTACAAACTCGTGGGATTCAAGAATCGATTACAAATTTGCTACATCATCATACTAAAGATCGTTTCGACTCCTTAACGAGCGGAGTTTTATTCACACATCACCACATAGACAATATTCAAGAATAGTAAAGATAACATGATGCGGAATTTAAAGAAAACAAGATAGAAGAAATATCACCTTTTATTTAATCAACAATTTCAATACATTCTTTCAAGATCTACAAGAAAAAGAAATCGATCGTTGACTCGGCTTCGCTCGTCTCCGTGGATCGTGGATCTACTTTGATCTCTTGCCCGATGGAAGATCGGCTCGGCTCATAAAAGGGTTGAAGGCATCTTGCTTGGCTTGCACTCAAGATCTTGAATTGTGGTTGGATTTAGGGTTAGGGTTTCCTACAAGCTCTCTCACTAAACTTGAGGAAGAGGAAGATGAAGAAAGAGAATGGCTAAAATCTAAGATGTTGAATTTTTTCCAAGAGATAGCCTAAGATATCACATCTCTTTTTTTTTCAATGAATGAGTCTAGGGTCTTATTTATAGAACTTTCAAACCCTAGGTTTAGGTTTAAATTGGACTTTCCCTCCCAAAGTTTGTTGGCAAAGTTTGTTGGGCTTTAGCTTAGGGTTTAAGCAAGGGTTTAGGAAAGTTCTAGAAAGATTAGGCTAGTTTGGGTGTTTGCTGATCTGGTGGAAGTATCTGGAATCTTCTGGAAGTTTGTGTGCATTATTGAGCTGTAGCCACTGAAACAGGAGTTTTGGTGCAATTTGAGGAGCTGAGTCCCTGGGCCCGCCGCGGATCCGCCGCAAGTGCATGGTAATGGCCGCTCTTCCGCGGCTCATTGATGAGCTTGGACCTTGGGCTTTCTTCTGTTGCTTGGTATTGCTGTTTGGGCTTTTCTTTGATGTTTAGAATTGCAGTTTCCCTTCTGTGTTGATACCAGATTTGAGTTCAGTGAGTTTACGAGCAATTGTAATGGTCGAGCAAGCTTTCCTTTTCCTGCACAGATATCTCAACACGGGTTGCAAGATATGGAAAATATGCTATGTAATGTAATGTGGTCAATTTCCCTAGAAATGCCGGTTTTAAGGTCTAGTACATGTAATTTGATATTTTGCGACCGATTAGCTAATATGTGAATTATGAATACCGTACACTTCTATATGTATGCAGATGATAAGGAAATTGCCGGTTAAAATATGCAATATTTTCGACTGATCAACACCCTACGTGTTATTTATATATATGCCCTAGAGGCCATTGTTGTACATATGATATATATTATAGTGGATGCTTGGATATATATAGAGAGGACTTTCTTGCTCGATATGATAGTATGCTATCTAGTTTCACTTTCTCTTAACATGTTAACAAATGCTGTTTTGTGATCACGTGTTGATAAAGCCCTTAGGATATGTACTCGACTACTAGGACTATGATACAGATCATACTAGTAGGGCCAGGGTAGTCTATGTAAGTCCATGTCACGCACCCCACGTGCTCGCGGGGAGGAGGAATATATGAAAAACAGTTATCAAAGCTTCGTAACACGGACTTGAGCACACGGATCGTGTCTAAACCATTGCTAGCAAACTACGAGAGGTTTAACTACTCTGATTCGAAGTTATACCTCACGTTACTTGTCCTTCGGGTCTTCATCGCTGTCATCCACACCTCGTAGGTTCTATGGAATATGGGCACCTCAAAGGCCTCCTCGAGTTAAAGACGATCCACCCGAGAGTCTGTAGTCCGAGCTTCTATCTCGAATCTGAGATAACTACGGCTTCTAGTTTGCTAATCTAGAAGTCCTAGAGGGTGTAGAGTATTTAGATGAATTACTTAGTCACTTAAACCCTAGGATTCTCAACTCATGAGAGCTTTTAGGGTTTGAGGAAGAATATGAAGGCTTGAGCAGAGAGAAAGCTTTTGTGATAATGATAATGAATAATACTCATGAAAGAATATAATGAAGCATACAAATATCTCTTGATCAAATATCTAGAAATATCTTGTGAGCTTCATTTAATCCTAAGGGTGAATCACCTCATGAGTCATTAAGCATTTAATGAAAACTTACAACTCATCTCTCCACCTCATTTGTGTTTAATCCAAAAGAAATAAATACAAATGAGTCATCTTCTTCTAGAAGCTTCTCGAAAAATTACGAGACTGCCCCTCCCATCCGTATTTCCGAAAAACACGGATAATCTTTGACTGAATAAATCCATCTGTATGATACTAGAATCTGGCTTAAACCAAAGACTGCTAGTATTATCTTCCCGATCATAATACGTGCACAAGTGTACGTAAGTGATCGCGGCCCTGCCGTAAAACCATACGGCATCTACACCTTTTGCCCGGTGCAGGGAAACTCTCTGTGTGGGATTCTAAAGACTCGACACTACGCTGGCAGTGGGTTTAACCACAGGCCGCAAGCGGTACTAGCTGTACGTAACGGTCCCCAGGTAGATGTCGATAAGAAGGACGATGAGGAAACCCATCCGAACTCCAACTGAGCCTGATGTGACAATCTCCGTACAGTCCGGTCTGTTCGTCTAGGACTATCGCATATCGGGCCTAGGGGGCGGTAAACGTCAGACCCCTAATAGCGGTATAAGTCGTGTCGGGGTGAAGCCCATTACATGTTGAGAAACTACTGGAACCTACCAGTAAATCTCGTTTGCCCTGGCCAGGGACTTTGCGTAATGGCTCTCCATATACAGCGCGATATCAACCCCCAATACCGGGAGAGACGAATCCTGTCTAACCGCCACTGCCTTCAAGTGCTTCGGGACTGCACCCAACTACTACCTGTTTGCACGACTCCTTTGAGCCGTGGTAGGATAGTAATCTAAGTACAGTGGGAACACACCCGAGGCGAAGTAGCAGTGTCAAGTCGACGGACTAAGCTGTACTCATGTCACCTGGGAACTGCTATCTGACGATGGGTATAAAACCAACCTGCAGTTCCCGGCGAGTCCTGTCCGGTGTACCCGTAACCTAACGAGCACCTGCATACTATCTCCAGTACAACGTACTGATGGCTGTGGGACAGACCATCTCCCCAACTGGGATGAGAAGCGTACACACTAGTCTACTCCGGAATATCGATGCCCCATCTCGATAATCCTACGACCAGGGACCTATATAGGATGTTGCTTACAGACTACCCAGCCCCCACTAGTGTGACTGCCATCACAACGCTGGTAATCAAGAAAAGATCCTAAGGGCTCTACTAATATGTATAAGCGATATGTTAAAAGAAACACATGCACATATTAAAGTAGAAACAAACCAAGTAGCATACTACCATTTTTAGCAAGACTGTCAATACAACTGTGAATATACCAAGCTTCCATTAAGTAAGATACAAACTAGTATGATACAGTAATGGCCTCTAGGGCATAAACACTAACAATCTCCCACTTGCACTAGGGCCATGTACTGGCATATCGCAGACCTATCATCTCGAATAGCCTCTCGAACCGCGTCTGAGGAATGGCCTTTGTGAATGGATCAGCAGTGTTATTCTCTGTATCTACTCTCTTCACCTCGATCTCCCGGCGATCTATGATCTCCCTAATCAGGTGATACCGTCTTAAGATGTGTCTGGACTTCTGATGGGACCTGGGTTCCTTCGCTAAAGCTATAGCGCCGTTGTTGTCGCAATACAGAGGTATTGGATCAACACTGGTAGGAACCACCTGAAGTTCTGTAAGGAACTTCTTCATCCAGACGGCTTCTTTTGCGGCATCGCAACCAGCTATATACTCTGCTTCCATCGTTGAGTCAGTAACGGTGTCCTGCTTGGAACTCTTCCAACAGACCGCCCCTCCATTGAGGGTAAAGACATAACCCGACATGGACTTAGAGTCATCCTGGTCACTCTGGAAACTGGAGTCATCAAAGGCCTCCATCTGGAGGTCTTTTCCGCTATACACCAAGAACATCTCCTTTGTCCTCCTCAGGTACTTGAGAATGTTCTTTACTGCTATCCAGTGCTTCTCCCCTGGGTTTGCCTGATACCGGCTTACAACGCTCAATGCGTATACTACATCTAGTCTGGTATATAACATCGCATACATTATAGAACCTACCGCAGAAGCGTAGGGTATAATCGACATGCAAGACCTTTCCAAATCAGTCTTGGGAGACATCTCTTTGGAGAGGTTGATTCCATGACAAGCCGGTAGGTTACCGCGCTTAGAATCGTCCATACTGAATCTTTTCAATATGGTGTCTATGTACCTGGACTGTGAAAGTCCCAACATCCTCTTTGATCTATCACGATAGATCTGGATCCCCAAAATGTAGGTGACATCACCCAGGTCCTTCATGGAGAACTTCTGTGACAAGAATCCTTTGACTGACTGTAGCATAGGAATATCATTTCCTATTAAGAGAATGTCATCCACGTACAAGACGAGGAATACTACAGCTCTCCCTACAATCTGACTGTATATGCATGGTTCATCTGGATTTTTGATAAAGTCGAATTCTTTGACAGTATCATCAAAACAGATGTTCCAACTCCGCGATGCCTGCTTTAGTCCATAAATGGACTTAAGCAACTTGCACACTTTACCGCTGCTCCCACTCTGAATGAATCCCTCTGGATGATCCATATAGACGCACTCTTCCAAATTACCATTTAGAAAGGCCGTCTTTACGTCCATCTGCCAGATCTCATAATCGTGAAAGACAGCAATGGCAAGAAGGACCCGAATGGATTTGAGCATAGCCAATGGAGAAAAGGTTTTGTCATAGTCCAAACCAGGTCTTTGACGAAAACCCTTTGCAACAAGTCTATCCTTATAAGTTTCAACCTGTCCGTCTACACCAATCTTCTTTCTGAAGATCCATTTGCATCCTACGGGTTTTACCCCATCTGGAGCAATGTCCAAAGTCCATACTTTGTTAGTATACATGGACTCCATTTCGGTCCGCATTGCATCCAACCATTTTACCGAGTCGCCTCTCTGAATGGCTTGCTGGAAGCTAGTAGGGTCATCATTATCAATGATGCAATCTTCTGGATCCCCGTCTATGTGAAAACCGTGGTATCTCTCGGGCGGATGAGACTGCCTACTACTTCTGCGGATAGGCGCTGGTATGTCCCTTTCTTCTGAAACTTCTGGTTCTACCGTACTTTCAGTAACAATTTGTGGTTCTGGAATTTCTTCCAGTTCTATTGCGCTCCCACTCTTCTGATTTTCTAAAAATTCAGCTCCCAAGAAGTGGGCATGACGAGAAACAAAAACCTTTTATTCCTCTGCATAATAGAAATAATACCCCTTGGAGTTCTTTGGATATCCCACAAACTTACACTGTACTGAGCGTGCCTCGAGCTTGTCCGAATGCTGCTTTTTTACAAAAGCTGGACATCCCCATGTCTTCAGGTACTGAAGATAGGGTTCTTCCCACTCCACATCTGATATGGTGTGGTAGGCACAGTCTTGGTTGGAACCTTATTCAAAAGATATGCAGCTGATTCTAGTGCATAACCCTAGAAAGATCGCGGTAACTCAGCCTTACTCATCATGGAACGAACCATATCCAATAGGGTTCGATTCCGCCTTTCCGATACACCATTGTGTTGTGGTGTGTATGGAGGAGTAAGCTGAGAGAGAATTTCATTCTCTTTTAAGTAACCCAGGAACTCGGCACTTAAGTATTCACCACTTCGATCAGATCTCGGTGTCTTGATACTTTTGTCTGTTTGGTTTTCCACTTCATTCTTGTATTCCCGGAATTTTTCAAAGGCCTAGGATTTATGCTTCATCAAGAAGATATGTCCATACCTAGAGAAATCATCCGTAAAAGTAATGAAGTAGGAATAACCATCTCGCGCATGTGTAGACATTGGACCACACACATCGTTGTGTATTAGTCCCAAGAGCTCGCTCGCTCTTACTCCGTGTCCAGTAAATGGAGTCTTTGTCATCTTTCCCATGAGACAAGATTCACAAGTAGCATAAGATTGATATTCGAACGGATTCAAATATCCTTCTCTATGTAATTTAGTCAACCGTATTTCATTGATGTGACCTAGTCTACAATGCCATAAGAAAGCCTGATTTATTTCCGGAGACTTTCTTTTAAGTGTGTTCTGGATATTGAAAACCTGAGCTTGATTCAATACGTATATACCGTCATCTAATGTACCGGACCCAATCAGAACTTGATTTAGGTGGATGTGAGCCACATCGCTTACAAATGTAAAATCATATCTCTCTCTCAAAAGTGAGGACACCGATATGATATTACAAGTCAAACTAGGTACATACAAACAGTTACGTAGAATCAATATATGCCCACTTGTCAAACCTAAGCGATATTCTCCCACGGATTCAGCGTCCACACTCATTCCGTTCGCAACTCTGAGAAACAAATCACCTACCCAGATAACTCTACGGTTTCTCAAAGCATGTAATGAAGATATGAGATCCTGCTCCGGTATCTAGTACCCATGAAGTAGAGTTAATTGACAAACAGTTCTCAATTACATACACACTCGAGGCCGAAACCACAACATGCTTCGTAACCTGGCTACTGGCTTCCAAAGCCCTGCAATCCTTCTGCCAATGCCCGTTCCTATAACAATAGGAACATCCCTCCTTATCTACACCAAGTCCCAAAACTTTTGCTCTTCCCTTTCCTTTTACTTCACAGACACCGTATATCGGCTTTGTGGAGGTTTTCCTCTTTTCACCCTTTGCTTTCGCCCTGGATGCAGAAGAAGAAGGTCCCCCATTAAGCAGAGCGGGTGTCTCCCTGGTTTCTTTCAGGGTGTAAGTAGAGGGTAGGGACTATGGAAATAGGTCAGCTTATGACCTGTTTCCCAATATAGTCTCCAGATCCTTGAGCTCATCAATATAGCTAGTCATCGTAAGGACGTCGTCCCCTACAGATGACCCGACAGCCAACCTCGCTTGAAGTAATTCGTTCGAGGTCTCATATCTTGCGATACGAGATTGCTCTCCATATAAATCTTTGTTATGGAGAAAGATGGAAACTAAGTCCATCTTCTCGTGCTGCTTCTGGTATACACCATCAACTGAAGCCAACACGAGGCACTTGGCATTCACACTATCCTTTTCCCTTGTCTGACGGATATCCATATTCGCGACGGTGGAAACTGGACCTGGGACGGTGGGGGCTTGAGTAGTAATAGGGTGGTCCAGTTTGTCATAGGCAATGGACATCTGGACAGACCTTTGCCAATCATATAAGTCAGATTCAGTCAACTTGTTATCTAGATGTAACCTAGCCATAGTCACAAGGTCGCTGCAAAGAGAGAGAGAGGGAAAACTTTAGCATGATGCTCTTGCAAGTTTAGATTAGTTTTTAGTTTATCTAAACTGGATGGCTCCCACTGTTTCTCGAATCCTTTCTCAAACCATAAAAGAAGAATTAGCCAGGACTGATCTCACCGTACAATACTTGCTTAACCGTTCAGCCAGGCTAGTGTCTGTACTTCGAGGGAGGTTTTACGACGCTTTCGCGAAGTTCCTTAATTAAATAACCTCTTTTCTCTGGAAGCGTAGCCCCGCTGACACTGTTCTAGACACCTACTTGGTTTATAGCATTGATCGTTAAGTGAAGAATCTCCTGATGAGTAGCGGATACTCACAGTAGGATCGGGATCCAAATATCATCGTGTGATAATGCTGAAGGAATCCTACCAACATTATCAAACTCCAAATGGTATGCAACATTAGCAAGTTTTAGTTTCTTTAGAAACTTCCGATGTGGATTTTTGCCCCATGCTCTTATGACCTTGACGAAGGCCAACAAATCATAAGTCACATGTCAAGTTCTGCCCATCATTATCCCTGTTAATACCCACCCGTACATACCCTTGACGAAGGCCAACAAGGTAATACGACTGTCCCAAACCAACGCATCTATCTATGCAACATATGAATACCCCAGCAGCTACCAAACACTATGTCTTGACGAAGGCCAACAAACATAACTTGAATACTACTGACCATCCATATGAAATGACGGAGGGCTACGAATGGTTTTGGCGAAACCGTGAACGCGGTGAACTTGATATAATCGAAGAAACCTGATAGCTTTTTAAAAGGAGCGGTTAAAGCTCCGTAATTAAAAATTTCTGCTCTTTTAAAATAACCGAGTGGTTTCTTTTAAATTTGTTCCAACGATTCAACTTTGGTTTATTTTCTTTGCATTAATATAATGCGTCCCATCAATTAACCTATCATTGCAGAAAACAACGAAAATACAACGTCCACTTATGTCATCCGCATTCGCCACTGGGTCCCGTCATTCACCCGTTAGGTTACTTAACTAACGACGGAGCGGGAGCTGGGCTAGCGCGGGTGTAAAACATAAGTAACGCCTAATAGATATCATATATAGATATTGTACATTCGTCAGACGCAATAATAGTCATTCCAGATCACAGATGAATATTATTGGATATACAAGCAATCCGCGTTTCCTTTGAGCCTGCAACGAAAGACGGATTACACAGTTGTGATGAATAGCCATTACCCCACCCTAGACCCCTACGGGTACGACAAACTACCCGCCAAGTACCCGAAGTGAAGCGGTCTCCCTCAACAACGTGAGTAGGCCACTAAACACTTCAAAGTACCCGGTAGTTTGTGCACCCCACCTTGGGTCTATCCTAGGAGCATAAAACAGTAAATGAAATAATACAACGATGGCTACAACCTCAGTCCGGATGTGCCCCGCAAAAGAATATTACATCATATTACAATTTACATCGAATGAAAGAATATTAAAACTCATCTCAAACCCCGGCTAATCATCACAACAATCCAATGAACTTCATATACACAAACCAGTAAAAACCATTACAGAAATGTGCAACCCCCTTCTAACCGACATACTAGCAGTTAGGGGAGGTTTACGAACACATTAAATAACACAGATAACACTTGATTAGCAAATAACTTAGAATTTCGATCGACAACCTTTTTCCAAGTCTACCCCAAAAGCAAGCCAGCATTGAAATAACCTGGGCAGAAACAAAATATACAGAATAACAGAACACCCAAAACTAAGAGTTACTGTGTAAATACGAGTCAACTCGGAGTTGACTCGGCCGCGGATCCACGGCGGATTACACTAATCCGCCGCGCTTCCGCGGTAGTCTCACCGAGTTGGGATCTCGTATTTCTCCAGTATTCTTAGAATTCCCTGCTGTGAATTTTCATACGTATGAAATAATTTTTTCGACACGTTTAAAATTGACAGAAACTTGAGGCGTCCGGGGTTAAGTTTTCGTGTTTTTCCGACGATCGAAGTTCTAATTAATTGCTAACAAGCTAGTAAAGGTTTAGTAGGCTCTGATACTACTGTAAGTCCATGGCATGCACCCCACGTGCTCGCGGGGAGGCGAAATATATGAAAAACAATTTTCAAAGCTTCGTAACACGGACTTAAGCACATGGATCGTGTCTAAACCATTGCTAGCAAACTACGAGAGGTTTAACTACTATGATTCGAAGTTATACCTCACGTTACTTGTCCTTCGGGTCTTCATCACTGTCCTCCACACCTCATAGGCTCTATGGAACATGGGCACCTCAACGGCCTACTCGAGTCAAAGACGATCCACCCGAGAGTCTGTAGTCCGAGCTTCTATCTCGAATCTGAGATAACTACGGCTTCTAGTTTGCTAATTTAGAAGTCCTAGAGGGTGTAGAGTATTTAGATGAATTACTCAGTCACTTAAACCCTAGGATTCTCAACTCATGAGAGCTTTTAGGGTTTGAGGAAGAAGATGAAGACTTGAAGAGAGAGAAAGCTTTTGTGATAATGATAATGAATAATACTCATGAAAGAATATAATGAAGCATACAAATATCTCTTGATCAAATATCTAGAAATATCTTGTGAACTTCATTTAATCCTAAGGGTGAATCACCTCATGAGTCATTAAGCATTTAATGAAAACTTACAACTCATCTCTCCACCTCATTTGTGTTTAATCCAAAAGAAATAAATACAAATGAGTCATCTTCTTCTAGAAGCTTCCCGACAATTTACGAGACTTCCCCTCCCATTAGTATTTCCGAAAAACACGGATAATCTTTGACTGAATAAATCCATCTGTATGATACTAGAATCTGGCTTAAACCAAAGCCCGCTAGTATTATCTGCCCGATCATAATACATGCACAAGTGTACGTAAGTGATCGCGGCCCTGCCGTAAAACCATACGGCCTCTACACCTTTTGCCCGGTGCAGGGAAACTCTCTGTGTGGGATTCTAAAGACTCGACACTACGCTGGCAGTGGGTTTAACCACAGACCGAAAACGGTACTAGCTGTACGTAATGGTCCCCAGGTAGATGTCGATAAGAAGGACGATGAGGAAACCGATCCGAACTCCAACTGAGCCTGATGTGACAATCTCCGTACAGTCCGATCAGTTCGTTTAGGACTATCGTATATCGGGCCTAGGGGCGATAAACGTCAGACCCCTAATAGCGGTATAAGTCGTGTAGGAGTGAACCCATTACACCTTGAGAAACTACTGGAACCTACCAGTAAATCTCGTTTGCCCTGGCCAGGGACTTTGCGTAATGGCTCTCCATACATAGCGCGATATCAATGTAAGTGCACTGCGGCGCCCCGGCCGTCAACCCGACGGCCAAATGCGGAAGCGGTGATAAACTTTAATTTTACGGACTTAGCAAACCGGCACCCCCGCGCACTAAACACCCGGATCGAACCATTAACTAGTCTAAGCTAACAAGAGGATGGAAAGAGAGATATACCGACTGATCCGAGTCCTCCGGTCTTCTCGTCGTCGTCCCGATCTCCCGCGGAAACTCCGGTCGTCGCCTCCTCGCCGGAAGGGCACCACATCACCTGTATCTTTTACGGGCTCCCGCCTCTATACCGAGGCAACTCGGGCGCGAAGTTGGCTAGCCGACGCGTCCAAGGTTTGTTGTAGAATAATGTAGAAACTTGTCTCTTTGGGGTTTAAGAGGTTGCCATGTATGGAGGAGTTTTTGCAAGAATAATCATGGATGAAAGCTTGATGAAGAATGGAGCACACTCTCAAAAGGAATGAGCATCTCACCAAAAGAGCTCGGCCAGCCCATGTATATTGTGCTCACTGTAAAACTAATGTGTGAAGTGTGCATTAATCATTCATGCACCAAGATGAAATTCCCACCTCATATCCAGAACATTGGCCGGCCCCACAAGAAAAAGGGTGGAGCAAAAAAAAAGGGAATGAATTAATTCACACCAATTAAACCCATTGCCACCTTAAGAAATAAATCCTTCATCATATTTCAACCTCCAGCACACTCCATTAATTAATCAAGAAGGAAATTTTCCACCCAAAAAAAATCCTCACTCCATACCCAAACAGTGGCCGGCCATTCCCACATGCCCATCACAAATACACATCAAAACCCATACCCTCTCTTATCACAATTAATGCAAGTGATGGTGCATCAAAAGAAACAAAAGGAAAGGGAATCAAAAGATGCAATCAAAAAACTCTCATCCTACAAATAAACCCTCCACAAAATGTTATTTGCAACACCCTCCAACGAAAAGTCCGGCCGTGAAGGAACAATGAAAAAACCGGCCGGAACGGAATGCAAACTGGCAACCCCAGAAAACGGTCCCATAATAAATTACAGGAAAACCCCGATACTGTGCATACACACCCGCATTTGTATTCTGACCGAAATACAAATGCAAAGAGACAAAACTACACTGTCAAATACTAAGATCCGGCTTAAGTCAAAGCCGGCTAGTAAAAACCGTCCGATCACAATCCGTGCAATACCGCACGTATCTGATCGAACCCTGCCATATCTCCATACGGCCTCTACAGCGTTTCGCCCGAAAACTTGAGTAACTGAAAATGTGGTGGACTCTAAAGACTCGTCAATACTATGGCTGTGGATTTAACCACTAGCACGTCAGAGGTATAAGCCAATACGTAACGGGCCACCAGCCATTGACCAAAAGGGACGTCGATGAGCGAACTCATCCTGACACCCTACTGAGCCTGTCAATGACAATATCCGTACAGTCCGATCCGTTCGTCTATGAGCATCGCATGTCGGGCCTAGGGGGTTGGTAAAAGTCAGACCCCCAAAAGCGGTACAAGTCGTGTCGGAGTGTAGCCCAGAACACCCTGAGATACTACTGGAATACCTACCAGTAAATCTCCTGCCTTGGCCAAGGACTTCGTGTAATGGCTCTCCTAGACACAGCGCGACCTCACCCCCAATACCGGGAGAGACGAACCCCTGAAGATCCGCTCACTGCCTCCATGTGGCTCGGGACTGTACCCAACTAAAACCTGTTTGCACGACTCCTTTGAGCCGTGGTAGGGTAGTAATCAAAGCACAGTGGGAACTCACACGAGACAAATGACGATCCCCAGGTCGATGAACTAACCTGTACACATGTCACCTGGGAACTGCTATCTGACGTCAGGTATAAGACCAACCAGCATGTTCCCGGCGAGTCCTGTCCGGTGTACTCATAACCCAATGAGCACCTGTATACATCTTAGGTGAACCATCTGACACCAGTGGCTTGTGAGACCGGCCACCACCCCTCGTCGGGGTCTCGACTGTATACACTAGTCTACTCTGGAGAATCGATGCCCTGTCTCGAAACTCCCACGACTAGGGACCTTTTAAGGATGTGCTTATAGACTCCAGCTCTCACTTATATGATCGCCCTCATACTGCTGGCAGTCAAGTAAGAATCCTAGGGGCTCTATCAATGTGCAATAGCGACATGTCAGGTCACCTAAAGCAGTACACGATGATAAAGGTAAACCAGATAGCATACTATCATCTCGAGTAAGACTGTCTTACCGGGATAGGTCCTCCCTCAATCATTGCAATCACGTGCCTGTGATCTAATAATTGACTCTGAGGGCACTATCTCCAACAATCTCCCACTTGCACTCAAGGCTAATTATTGCGATGCCGCATACTCACAGCCTGTGTGATACCGAACACCCAACTCCCCTACTAGTCAGTCTCACAAATCCCGTTTGTGAAACTATTGCGGTCGAGGAATAGCCTCAGTGAGTGGATCCGCCTGGATGTTTCTTTCTATGTCTCTCTATATCTCAAGTTCGCGGAGAAAGCCATCTCCCGAAATGAGCAATACCTGTCTTAGAATGTCTGGATGTCTGATGGGACCGAGCTCATAAATGAACTCCAAATCTAAACTTCTTAGACTGTATCGTCAACTGAACTTAATCAGTATACTGCGCCATGCCTCCCTCAGTATTGCCTTGGATCACCTGTCCAAAATACTGCCCCTCGTCAGAGGGAAAAATATAATTCTGACAACCTCCTTGTCGTCCATGTCACCTTGGAAGCCTGGAGTGATAACCGTCACCTAAAGGAGGCAGTCGTTATCATATCTCTAAAACATTCACTTATGTTCTAAAACTGCTTCCGACTGTTTCTCTAGGATTGGATCAATATCAACTTATTGCATCTAGTGCAAGAACAACATCTGGTGTGGTACTTGACATCTCATGATTGACTCAATTGCCTAAGCAAGTGATCTGCCAATCATGCACATCCCTCTCTACTTTAGTCTAAAAAACACCTTTAGAGAGGGTGACTCCATTACCTGCAGGTATACTACCGTGCCAGGAGTCGTCCATTCTAAATACTCTTAGAATGCTGTCTAAGTACCCTGATTGGGAAACTACCCAAATCTAGATCTAAAACCATAGATCCAGTAACCAGTATATCTGATATAATGTCCAAGTCCCATGTGGAGAAAACACTGTGTGACGACCAAAGTATAACCGATCGTTGTATAGGAATATCACTTCCTACTACCTTCTCAACAGATCCATCCCCAATTCTGATGACGTCAAACCTATGACTGTCACATCAGAGACAGATAATCTATCTACGCTATATCTGCTTTAGTCTATAAATAGACATAAGCCTGATGTCCTCCAATACTTCCACTGCTCCCACTGACTACGAAAACCCTCTGGCAGAGTCATATAGACGTGCACTTCTAAAGCTAGTTTAGAACGACGCTATATTCATCCTCCTGCCGGGTCTCGCAGCCTGGAACAACAACAATGGCAAGTGTGGGTAAACAAGAACTTCCCTGTCACCGTCCTAGAGGCTACCGGAGTACCTCTCGGGTGCCTGAAGTTACCCACCTTATCTGCGGAGTGGCCAATGGAATGTCAAATCAGATTGAATCTTTAGGTTCCTTATCAAATCTTCAGTAATCGTTTGCGGTTCTGGAATCACTTCCAGTTCTACCATACTCCCACTACTGTTTTTGAAAAAATCCATTTTTAATAAAACTGTGGCGAGTCTAGAACAATATTTCTATTGATCTGCCAGATGGTAGAAAGTCAACCCTCGTCATAGCCTGGGTCAACCCACAAACTGCCATTACAGAAACGTGCCTTGAGTTGTCCAGTGTCTGGTTTTAATCATAAGCCGGACAACTCCCCGTACCTTAACATCGTTAAGATATGAACTGTTCTATATCCAATATAGAACCAGAGGCACTGATTTAATTTAACCAGATTCAAATCATGCAGCTGTCTCCAGTGCATGTCAACTAAATGGAGAGAGGCTGATCAGCGTCACTCAACTTAGGAATGCTTCCAATTATGAGTAACCTGAAAGAGAAGCAATTTCTCTTTATCATTACTATCAACTGAATACCATACACAAGTATCTACATCTTCGATCACTTTGAAGAATCCCGATACTTGCTACACCTGGTTCTCTACTCTATTCAAATACCTATAACTCCTCAAAACTTAGACCCTGTGTTTCTACGAAACACATGTCTAAGAACTAGAGAAGTTAAAAGTAAACAGAATATAGTAAGAGGACCAACCCCTCTGTCCTAATGGACACTGGACAACATACAATACTCTGTATAAGTCCGCTGAGTCTAACAACTCTTTCACTGTGTGTCGTAGGTTGAAAACTGTACTTATGGTTAAGAAGAATTACACCGCTGTTTAATGCTCCTTACCTAACCATCCACTGATATAGGTAAATGTCATCGACATAATATCAAAAGGTATATCTCACTCTATGAAAATAGACGTACAGATATATCAATTTGAAATTGGTGCACAACAGCGGATATTCAAAACCAAATATTTGCCGACCGGCAAACAGGCCAGATGATCCCCTCAAATATCACCGATTACAACGAATCCCGATATAATGAGGATGATCACCCAATTCCCAATAACTTACTCCCACTCATCATCTGTAAAACTATACAGATGTGAGAATCAAACCTGGTAAATACATACCCTGGAGCAAGTGTCTAATCGGGAAATCAGTTTTCTTTTAACAGTACACAGTTGAATTAAAACATTGAAATGTTTCGATGGGGTATCCTGGTATTCCTAGCAATGCCTCTTCCATTATCCAGATTCACAACTATAACCGTATAACACTTCGCCACCTCTCCAAATCCCTTTATATGTCTTTAGTCATTACCTTCTACACACCCCTTAGGCCAAATGGTTTTCTTCCTTCCCTACCGTTCGGCACCAGCCTATGGTTTGGAAGAAGACTATCCAATAAGCA
The DNA here is from genome assembly GCA_030015575.1 of Agapanthus africanus. Taxonomy (NCBI): domain Eukaryota; kingdom Viridiplantae; phylum Streptophyta; class Magnoliopsida; order Asparagales; family Amaryllidaceae; genus Agapanthus; species Agapanthus africanus. The sequence continues at coordinate 728,590,028 of CM057339.1, forward strand.
TAATGGGTGTACTGTCCTAATCCTAGGAGCACTCGCAATGCGAGAGAAGGTGAAGATAAAAGACAACCGAATAAACCTTATTCCTATTTCTCCTGGACCAGAATCCATCCCTGAACTGGAACAAGTTCCTTTCGAGTTCGTATATAACCATACGATGGAGTATCCAAATAAACTGTGGATCTTCGTAGTGATACGGAGTGTCCTGGAGAAATACAAAGGTGATTTAGAATTGGCGAAGAAATACTTGGTTTGGTCGTGAATATCAGTCGCAATTTACTTTGCCCTCTTACTAATCCCTTGCTCTGTCTTAATCTTAATACCTTCTGCACACCGTTTAGGCTAATTGGTTTTCTTCATTCCCTACCGGTCGGCACCAGCCTAAGGTTTGGAAGAAGACTATCCAATTAGCGTAATAGGTGTACTATCTCCTAAACCAAGGAGTACTCACAACTTGAGAGAAGATAAAAGGGAAAAGACAACTAAATAATCCTATCCGTTTTCTCCAGAACCGAAAACCATCCTCGAATTCCTTCGAGTTCGTATCTAACCATACGATGGTTTTGTCCAATGGAAGTGGACGTTCGTAGTAATACGGGGTGTCCCGGAGAAAAGGGTAAAAGTAGGAGTGGCAATGAGGTCTGCAACTCTGACAATCCAAAAGCCAGTGTTAAGAAGGTTCGGTCAACTTGGTCACTGAGTCATAGTCTAGGGTCGGGTCAATGGTCGCTGCCAAAGAGAGAGAGAAAAGAAACACTCAGCGTGCACTCTAACCTAGATCAGAATGGTTATCACTTTATCTAATCTGGAAACCTCCCACTGTACCTCAAATTCTCCTCCAAACCTGAAAGAAGAATTAGTCGGGGTCACCCGAGGAGTAAACCAACTCATCAGTGGGAATCGGGATCCAACTATCATCGCATGATAACGTGACGGAATCCGCTCACGGTATCACACTCCAGAAGGTATGCGCATATCTGGCAAGTTTCAGTTCTTTTGAAACTCCCGATGTGATTTTTACCCCATGCTCTTATGACATTGGCGTGAGGTCAAAATATCATAAGTCACATGTCAAGTTCAACCCATCATTGTCCAGGTTAATTTGAACCCACCCGTACATACCCTTGACGTAGGCCAAAATAGTAGTACGACTGTCCCAAACCAACGCATTCTATCTATGCAACAGATAAATACCCGGCAGCTTCCAAACGCTATGCCTTGGCGTGAGGTCAAAATACATAGCTTGAATACTACCGAATATTTAACTGAAATGATGGAGGGCTACGAATGGTTTCTGGCGAAAACCTTTAACGTAATGAACTTGATATCGTTGAAGGAACGGATAGCTTTTTAGAAAATATAGTGACGAAAACCTTTACTAAAGAGGTCACTCCCGGTGAAGGGATCTCGGCTTTTTCCCCGTAGAATGGGGTGCAGGATATTCCAAATGAATACCACGGTGCAAAGCAAAAGTAATCGGCTATAGTGAAGTTAATGCCCTGACGCAAACTTCTCTCCAAGGGGTCACTCCCGGTGAAGGGATCTTGGCCCTTGCCTCGTCGACTGAGGAGCAGGATATTCCAAATGAATACCACGATGCAAAACAAAAGTGAACGTCCTTGCAATAACAGCTTTTTGAAAAGTGTTCCAACAACATCAGAATAGGTTTGTTTTAACTTGCATTGATCCGAATCAATGCAGTCCCATCAATTGATCACACCACAAAGAACGAAAATATACTGACGTACGTATATGCCATCCGCATTCGCCACTGGGTCCCGTCATCACCCGTTAGGTTAGCTAACTAACGACAGAGCGGGGACTGGACTAGCGCGGATGTAAAACACATACAACATCTACTAATATATATACCAATATATTATATTTCGCTCAAGGCGTGAAAAGAAATGCAACATCACAGAAATGTACAGCATCACAGAACAATACAGATATCTGGGATCCCCGGGTTTCACAGAGCCACTACTGAAACCCGACGTTCCCCTGGTCGTGTGGATAGCCTGTGCAATGAAATCCTAGACCCCTACGGGCGCTTCAAGTTACCCGCCAAAACCTGAAGCGAGGCAGCCCCCTTCAGCGCCGTGAATGGACCACCCAGCACTTCACGAAATCCGGTAACTTGGGCACCCCTCCTGGGTCAACCTGTACCCCCTACGAGTGCGGCGAATAGCCCGCTAATTCTAGAGTGAAGCCCCCTCCGTCCCAATGCCATGAGATGCGGGCTTGTTGCCCTCCAGAACCCGGCTATCCGTGCACCCCACCGCGGGGTAATCCTAGTACAGAAAGTAAAATATACATACAACGGGTACATCGACCGCAACCAGGTCGTGCCCCAAAATAATAATACAAACAGGCAGTGACGGCAGTCCACATGTCGGATGCTCGCCCCGCAATATCAAATGTACATAATACACCAACACTGTACTAGTATTGCATCCAGGCTATCCCCTCCGACCGATCCGCAACATCACAGCAAAAACACAAAACATCAACGTGAAAATCACGTTCGCAAATCCGTCTAACCGGGCTATAGCAGTTAGACCGGATTTACCGATCGAGTGACATTCACGGTCGCAGATATAATGTAAATACTGTGAAAAATGTGTTTAAAATATCCGATCAATCAAAAATTAACAAGTGGGCCCCCAAACAATACTGTAGCAGATCAAGAAATTCTGGGCCCAATATTAATATTCCAAAACCCCAATTTTAACCCCTAAAGCCTACTGGAAAAATTGTACACACCGATCCATCAATACTGCGGCGGAACCGCGGCAACAAGTAGGGTTTTGCCGCGGTTCCGCGCTCCCCTGAAGAGTTCAGTGTCTCGAATTTCTACAGTAGTCTTAGGTCTTCCAGCACAGTACTTTTATACAACCTGAAAAATTTTTGGAGACCAAAAAATTTCAACAGAAAACTGACGCTAGCAAAAATGTAGTTTTTGGAATTTTGGTCGATCGGAAATGCAAAACACATTAAACCAAGCTAGACTAAGTTAATGGCGAGGCTCTGATACCACTGTAAGTGCACGGCGGCGCCCCGGCCGTCAACCCGATGGCCAAATACGGAAGCGGTGATAAACTTTAATTTTGCGGACATAGCAAACCGGCACCCCGGCGCACTAAACACCCGGATCGAACCATTAACTAGTCTAAGCTAACAAGAGGATGGGAAGAGAGATATACCGACTGATCCGAGTCCTCCAGTCTTCTCGTCGTCGTCCCGATCTCCCGCGGAAACTCCGGTCGTCGCCTCCTCGCCGGAAGGGCACCACATCGCCTGTATCTTTTACGGGCTCCCGTCTCTATACCTAGGCAACTCGGGCGCGAAGTTGGCTAGCCGACGCGTCCAAGGTTTGTTGTAGAATAATGTAGAAACTTGTCTCTTTGGGGTTTAAGAGGTTGCCATGTATGGAGGAGTTTTTGCAAGAATAATCATGGATGAAAGCTTGATGAAGAATGGAGCACACTCTCAAAAGGAATGAGCATCTCACCAAAAGAGCTCGGCCAGCCCATGTATATTGTGCTCACTGTAAAACTAATGTGTGAAGTGTGCATTAATCATTCATGCACCAAGATGAAATTCCCACCTCATATCCAGAACATTGGCCGGCCCCACAAGAAAAAGGGTGGAGCAAAAAAAAGGGAATGAATTAATTCACACCAATTAAACCCATTGCCACCTTAAGAAATAAATCCTTCATCATATTTCAACCTCCAGCACACTCCATTAATTAATCAAGAAGGAAATTTTCCACCCAAAAAAAATCCTCACTCCATACCCAAACAGTGGCCGGCCATTCCCACATGCCCATCACAAATACACATCAAAACCCATACCCTCTCTTATCACAATTAATGCAAGTGATGGTGCATCAAAAGAAACAAAAGGAAAGGGAATCAAAAGATGCAATCAAAAAACTCTCATCCCACAAATAAACCCTCCACAAAATGTTATTTGCAACACCCTCCAACGAAAAGTCCGGCCGTGAAGGAACAATGAAAAAACCGGCCGGAACGGAATGCAAACTGGCAACCCCAGAAAACGGTCCCATAATAAATTACAGGAAAACCCCGATACTGTGCATACACACCCGCATTTGTATTCCGACCGAAATACAAATGCAAAGAGACAAAACTACACTGTCAAATACTAAGATCCGGCTTAAGCCAAAGCCGGCTAGTAAAAACCGTCCGATCACAATCCGTGCAATACCGCACGTATCTGATCGAACCCTGCCATATCTCCATACGGCCTCTACAGCGTTTCGCCCGAAAACTTGAGTAACTGAAAATGTGATGGACTCTAAAGACTCGTCAATACTATGGCTGTGGATTTAACCACTAGCACGTCAGAGGTATAAGCCAATACGTAACGGGCCACCAGCCATTGACCAAAAGGGACGTCGATGAGCGAACTCATCCTGACACCCTACTGAGCCTGTCAGTGACAATATCCGTACAGTCCGATCCGTTCGTCTATGAGCATCGCATGTCGGGCCTAGGGGGTTGGTAAAAGTCAGACCCCCAAAAGCGGTACAAGTCGTATCGGAGTGTAGCCCAGAACACCCTGAGATACTACTGGAATACCTACCAGTAAATCTCCTGCCTTGGCCAAGGACTTCGTGTAATGGCTCTCCTAGACACAGCGCGACCTCACCCCCAATACCGGGAGAGACGAACCCCTGAAGATCCGCTCACTGCCTCCATGTGGCTCGGGACTGTACCCAACTAAAACCTGTTTGCACGACTCCTTTGAGCCGTGGTAGGGTAGTAATCAAAGCACAGTGGGAACTCACACGAGACAAATGACGATCCCCAGGTCGATGAACTAACCTGTACACATGTCACCTGGGAACTGCTATCTGACGTCAGGTATAAGACCAACCAGCATGTTCCCGGCGAGTCCTGTCCGGTGTACTCATAACCCAATGAGCACCTGTATACATCTTAGGTGAACCATCTGACACCAGTGGCTTGTGAGACCGGCCACCGCCCCTCGTCGGGGTCTCGACTGTATACACTAGTCTACTCTGGAGAATCGATGCCCTGTCTCGAAACTCCCACGACTAGGGACCTTTTAAGGATGTACTTATAGACTCCAGCTCTCACTTATATGATCGCCCTCATACTGCTGGCAGTCAAGCAAGAATCCTAGGGGCTCTATCAATGTGCAATAGCGACATGTCAGGTCACCTAAAGCAGTACACGATGATAAAGGTAAATCAGATAGCATACTATCATCTCGAGTAAGACTGTCTTACCGGGATAGGTCCTCCTTCAATCATTGCAATCACGTGCCTGTGATCTAATAATTGACTCTGAGGGCACTATCTCCAACAATCAACCCCCAATACCGGGAGAGACGAATCCTATCTAACCGCCACTGCTTCCAAGTGCTTCGGGACTGCACCCAACTACTACCTATTTGCACGACTCCTTTGAGCCGTGGTAGGGTAGTAATCTAAGTACAGTGGGAACACACCCGAGGCAAAGTAGCAGTGTCAAGTCGACGGACTAAGCTGTACTCATGTCACCTGGAAACTGCTATCTGACGATGGGTATAAAACCAACCTGCAGTTCCCGACGAGTCATGTCCGGTGTACCCGTAACCTAACGAGCACCTGCATACTATCTCCAGTACAACGTACTGATGGCTGTGGGACAGACCATCTCCCCAACTGGGATGAGAAGCGTACACACTAGTCTACTCCGGAGTATCGATGCCCCATCTCGATAATCCTACGACCAGGGACCTGTATAAGATGTTGCTTACAGACTACCCAGCCCCCACTAGTATGATTGCCATCACAACGCTGGTAATCAAGCAAAGATCCTAAGGGCTCTACTAATATGTATAAGCGATATGTTAAAAGAAACACATGCACATATTAAAGTAGAAACAAACCAAGTAGCATACTACCATTTTTAGCAAGACTGTCAATACAACTGTGAATATACCAAGCTTCTATTAAGTAATATACAAACTAGTATGATACAGTAATGGCCTCTAGGGCATAAACACTAACAGTCTACGAGTACATCCTATAACTGTTCCTAGTCGAGAGTGTATCGAGACAGGGCATCAATACTCCAGAGTAGACTAGCGTATACGCATCTTGACCAATATGATGGGCGATGGATGATCCCATATCCATTGGTGTTGGACATCAAAAATGGTGTACGGGTGCTCAGTGGAGACTGGGTACACTGAACGGACTCATCGAGAACTCCTGGATGGTATTATACCTATCGTCAGATAGCAGTTCTCCGGTGACACTGGTACAGGTTAGTCTGTAGACCCGAAATCTTCATAGAGTCTTGTGTGATTCCCACTGTGCTTTGATTTCCAACTTACCACGTCCAAAAGAGCATGAAAAACGGTGGCTTTTGGGTATAGTCCCGAATCACATGGAGGGAATGAGCGATAGGAGGGGTTTCGTCTCTCCCAGTATAGGGAGTTAATGTTGTGCCGTGTTCGATTGGCTATAACTGGAAGTCCCTGGCCAGGGCTGATATGAAGATTTACTGGTAAGAGTTGTCAGTAGTTTCTCGACCCGTTATGAGCCTTATATCGACACGACTTATCGGTTACTGGGGTCTGACGTTTACCACCCCTAGACTAGATATGCAACATATCAGACGAAGAGGCGGACTGTATGGTAGTGTTTACTGATTGGATTCATAGGAGAATGTATAGGCTTGCTTGTTGATCTTCTGATCACTCAATACCTGGGTGGCTGTTACATTTAGCTGACCGCTTGCAGCTTGTTGGTGTTTGATATGATCATCACCAACTGCCGGCGTATTGACGATTCTTTAGAGTCTTACACAAAGGTTTCCTGGCTCAGGCAAAAGGGAGTAGGAGCACATATGTAATACATGCGGGACCGAGAATAATACGATATAAGATGCCTTATTATATTCTCGCGATATGAGATATCGGCCGAGTATATGTGATATAGCCGGGTCATCGGATCAAGTATTGATTTGATGAATTGGTACTTGTTATATTAGTCGGTTATATGCAATATAGCCGGATTGTCGGATCAAGAGTTGATTCGATAATTTAATGTATAATTATATATGTGATATATTACATTACGTTAACTAATATAAGCTCGCTTTATTGATTCATTTTCTCACTGGATAATACATTGATGTATATGCGATATATGTTAATTGTATTATTTTCTTTTGTTACAAAATATATTGTATATGTGATATATAATATTGCAACAAGTTAGGGTTACAAATGCAACATAGTTGTTAAGTTTAAACAAAGTTAGGTTTTGAATTTGGGTTAGCTTTTGGGTTTGCATTTTCATGAAGCTTCATGAAGCTTTCCTTTTGTCATTTTGCTTTGATATTTTGTGTAGATATTTGTTAACCCAACCCAAACCCTTAACTCTAGTTTATTCTCTACATGAGTTAAGGCCTTCATTTATTAACTCATGGTTGTCATTTGTAACCACAACAATAATTATTATTCATCATAAAAGCTTTCTTCTTCTTCTTCCTTCTTGAAAAAGCTTTCTAGCTTTTTGTGTTGTGATGATTTAAAGTGAGAAATTGAAAACAAAAGAGAGCAAAATTCCAACTTCATCATCCTCATCTATTCTAGCCACTTAGATTAGGGTGTTCCCTTCACTAATACTTGATTAGAGAAGTGAGAGCTTGAGTTTGAGATTCTTTAAGGTAGATCATCTTCGAAAAGGAAGACTTCTAGCAAGCATGGATCATTCGACTTGTGGAGCCTCTCTAGAGTCCGGAAGTTCATGGATCGCGGTAAAAGGACTACTACTCGGAGCTTATGAAGTGAAGGAACGGACTACAAAGGTTGTAATCACTCTCTCTTTGATGTAAAGTTGTTTACATGCAAGTTAACCCTAATTCTCTAGATAAGATCTTGGTTAGGGTTTGTTTAGCACCCCAAAAATTTCAAAGTAGCATGATTGATGCTTGCCAAAACCTTCATAAGGTGCTATGCTAACCCTGCAGTGGTATCAGAGCCAAGCTAGAGCATTAGGCGTTGTCTAGACGAAGTTAGAAGTCCGATCGAACCCCGAAACCCCGAAATAACCCCTTTTCTGGAAAATTTTTCAAAAGTTGAAATTTTTCGTATTAAAAATACGCAGAAAATCATGCAAGGAATTTTATGGACCCGCCTGAAGAACGAGTCCTTAACTCGCTACAGTGACCGCGTAACCGCGGCCAAAACCTGATTTTGGCGGCTGTTCCGCGGCGCCACTGTGGAGGCTTGAGACGAGCCCTTCAGCGACGGTCCATAGGTGATGGGGTATACTACTGGGAATTTTTATTTCTGCTCAAGTGTTGAGCTCACTGGGGTATTTTGGGAATTCGTTGTATCTATCGAATTATCTAACTTCGCCTAGTTATCTGTGATGTTTATGTATTGCTGTGATATGTTATATTGGATCGTTGTGTATTGAATAGCCGGGGGTTTTATGTGAGATGAGAGTTTTCTTTTTCATTCATGTAAAATTCATTTGTATGTAATATTCTTTTATTGGGGCACTTCCGGGTTGAGGATGATGTCACCATTGTATATTATTTACTTTTCCGCATTAGGATAGACCCAAGACGGAGAGCACAAGTAACCGGGTTCTAGGGTCCAGTGGGAGGCCATCTCGAGAAGTCGAGACCAGGTCTCCAACCCTACAATTGGCAGGGTTACTTGCCGCTCTCGTAGGGATCTAGTGATGTGGGTTTGGCTATTTATCGCGACTGCGGAATCCGTGTTTTACACAGGCTCAAAATAAAACATGGACGTCCTAGTATATCCAATATTTCATATGTTGACTTCTGCTGCCATCTTCTGTGATGAGATCATATTACTGCCTGTGACGAATGCTTATACTATATGTATATGTAGATATATATAAATTACTGCTTTCGTTTCTTCTGTGATGCTTAGGAAACTTAATTGAATGGGTTTTATTAATGAGATTAATAAAAGAAAAGAAACCTAAAAGATGTTGTAGAATCAAATTTTCAAAAAAGGTAGCTACAGTTTTTGCTTTGCATAGCGGTATTCCTTGTAGAATATCCAGCACCTTATTCGATAAGGAAAGAGCCGAGATCCCTTCACCGGGAGTGACCTCTTTAGCAAAACTGGCAGATATTACAAACTCGCGGTTTAGTTTTTGATTGCTTCTATAGTTCTTGCTTTGCACAGCGGTATTTATGAAATATCCTGCATCTTATTCGATGAGGAAAGAGCCGAGATCCCTTCACCGGGAGTGACCTCTTTAGCGAAACTAGAAAAGCCTCAAAAACACTCCTTTTCAAAATCACTTATTTCTACAAACGATATCAAGTTCATTACGCTCATGGTTTTCAGAAAAACCTGCGTAGCCCTCCGTCATTTCAGATAAGTCCTACTTACTATTCGTGCTACGTTTGTTGACCTTCGTCAAGGCGTAGTGTGCGGTAGCTGACTAGTATTTATCTGCAGCATATGATGCGATTATTTTAGGGTAGTCGTACGACCTTGTTGACCTCCGTCAAGGGTCGTGCGGGTGGGTTTAATTCAATCAGGAAATGACGGGTTGAACTTGACTAGTAGCCTATGGTTTGTTGACCTCCGTCAAGGTCATAGGACGCTAGGGGTAAAAGATATTATCGGGAATTTCAAGTGTTGAAATTTGCAATGAGATTACATACCTTCTATGAGATGGATCGCGATACCTACTGCAAGTAAAAGTTACTCCTGGGAGAATTTTACACAGGACAATTAGCCGATCAAGTAGGTGTCTAGAAAGGTGTTAACGGGGTTAAGCCTCTGGGAAAATGAGGTTTATTTTAATTAGGTCTGTGCGAAAGCACGGGGAACCTCCCTCAAAGTACCAACACTGATCTGGCTGAAAGATTTGTGAACTTGTAGGGTGTAATTAGGGTTTGAAGGAAGATTTGATTAAAACAGTGGGAGCTATCCTGATTAGATAAGATAATAACCAATCTAATCTTGCAAGAGCGCACGCTAAAGTGTTTTCTTCTCTCTCTCTCTAGGTAGCGACCATGTCAGGCCTTAATCAAGATAATAATATGGATGTAGAGACCGAACCCGCTTGTTATACTGAGCAGGGAAACGTTGGTTCCGTTCTTTCTTATAATTGTTTTAAGACTGAACAGGAAATAGGGGAATACCAGAATTCACACGCCTCCCAAACGAAGAATAAACATGTTGATGTATCTTCTTCGGATGTGTTAGTTACCGAGAACTGTTTCTCAGTTCACTCTACGTCCTGCGCATTAGATACCGGATCAGGATCCCACATATGCAATATATTGCATAGTATAAAGAAAGGTAGAGAACTGGGAATGGATGATCATTCCGTAAGAGTAGGGAATGGTGCAAATGTTGCAGCCAAAGCAGTTGGCGAATATCACCTTGTATTACCAAGTGGTAATACATTAATTCTGAACGAATGCTATTACATACCGAACATGATATGCAATATTATATCAGTTTCTTTATTAAGTAAAGAAGGATATAATTTTGTAATACAGGATAATGTTATGAACATCTTCCTAAATCAAAAGTTGATTGGATCAGGCTCGTTACATAATGGCATATACGTTCTAAATCAAAACACAGTTCTTAATATACAGAACACACACAAGAGGAAGAGTTTAGAAATGAACGAATCATTCTTGTGGCATTGTAGACTAGGTCATATCAATGCGACACGGCTAGCTAAGTTACATAAGGATGGATATTTGAATCCGTTCGAATTTTCATCTTATGACACTTGTCAGTCATGTCTCAAAGGCAAGATGACCAAAACTCCGTTTAGTGGACACGGAGAAAGAGTTACGGAACTCTTAGGACTGATACATAGTGATGTATGTGGTCCCATGTCTACACATGCCAGGAACGGTTCTTCCTACTTCATTACATTCACTGACGATCTCTCAAGATACGGACATGTGTTCCTGATAAAACACAAGTCTGAAGATTTTGAAAAATTCAGAGAATATAAGAACGAAGTAGAGAACCAAACGGGTAAAAGTATTAAAATCCTTGGATCTGATCGAGGAGGAGAATACTTGAGCAATGAGTTCTTCGTTTATCTAAAAGAGAATGGGATTCTCTCTCAGCTTACTCCTCCCTATACACCACAGCACAACGGTGTATCGGAGCGGAGGAATCGTACCTTATTAGATATGGTGCGCTCTATGATGAGCAATACTGATTTACCTATTTCCTTCTGGGGGTATGCGCTTGAGACAACCATATACCTATTGAATATGGTTCCTACCAAATCAGTGCCTACCACACCATATGAGATATGGAAGGGAAAGAGACCATCTTTTAAGTATGTTAAGATATGGGGTTGTCCGGTCTATATCAAAACGCACAATCCGGACAAACTCGAGGCAAGGTCTGTCCTATGCAAGTTTGTAGGATATCCCAAGAACTCACAAGGGTATATCTTCTACCACACTGAGTAACAAAAGGTATTTATTTCTTGACATGCCACCTTTTTAGAAAAGGAATTTCTTACAAAGGAAATAAGTGGCGAGGAGGTAGAACTGGAAGAAGTTCCAGCAACACAAACTACGACAGAAGATTTGGTGGAACCAGAGGATTCAGTAGTCCCCGACGAACCCCAGCCTCTCCGTCGATCTAGCAGGGTTCCTCATCCACCTAAGAGATACTACGGTTTTCTCATTGACGGTGGAAGCGAGGATTGCATCATGGAAGATGATGACCCGACTAGCTTCGAGCAAGCCATCAAGAGTGGGGACTCTGTGAAATGGCTGGATGCAATACGATCTGAAATGGAATCCATGTACACTAACAAAGTATGGACTTTGGAAGTTGCTCCTGAAGGGATAAAACCCATTAGAAGCAAATAGATCTTTAAGAAGAAACTTGGTGTAGATGGAAAAGTTGAGATTTTCAAAGCTAGACTTGTTGCAAAGGGTTTTCGTCAACGACCAGGTGTGGATTATGACGAAACCTTTTCTCCAGTGGCTATGCTTAAGTCCATCCGGATCTTACTTGACATTGCTGCATACCATGACTACGAAATCTGGCAAATGGATGTTAAGACCGCCTTTCTAAATGGTGATTTGAAAGAGTGCGTATATATGATTCAGCCAGAAGGCTTCGTAGACAGTGGGAGCAGCGGAAAGATGTGCAAACTGCTTAAATCCATCTATGGGTTGAAGCAGGCATCGCGGAGTTGGAACATATGTTTTGATGTGGTAGTCAAAGAGTTTGACTTCATCAAAAACATAGATGAACCTTGTATATACAAGAAGGTGGCAGAGAGTAAGGTTGTCTTCCTCGTATTGTACGTGGATGACATACTCTTGATAGAAAATGATATTCCTATGCTACACTCGATCAAGCTCTTCTTATCACATAGATTCTCAATAAAAGATCTAGGTGATGCCTCCTGCATTTTGGGAATTAAGATCTATAAAGATAGATCTAGACGGATACGGGAATTGTCCCAATCCAGGTACATTGACACCATACTAAAGAGGTTTAGTATGGAAGAATCCAAGCGTGGGAACTTACCCACGATCTCTGGACTCACTCTCTCCAAAGAGATGTCTCCCAAGACTGATTTGGAGAGAGCTCGCATGCAAGGGATACCCTATGCTTCGGCAGTAGGCTCTATCATGTACGTGATGCTATGTACCAGACCCGATGTAGCATACTCACTAAGTGTAGTGAGTAGGTATCAAGCAGATCCTGGAGAGAATCACTGGACAGCTGTGAAGAACATTCTCAGGTACTTGAGAAGGATTAAAGAGATGTTCTTGGTGTATGGTAACGGAGAACTCCAGGTAGAGTCCTTTACCAATTCGAGCTTCCAAAATGATAAGGACGACTCTAAGTCACACTCGGGTTTTGTCTTTACCATAAATGGAGGGGCGGTGTGTTGGAAGAGTTCCAAACAGGAAACCGTGGCAGACTCGACGATGGAGGCTGAATACATCGCTGCCAACGATGCTGCCAAAGAGGCTGTCTGGATAAAGAAGTTCATTACTGAACTTGGTGTGGTTTCGTCCATTGAGCATCCAATACCTTTATATTGCGATAACAATGGAGCTATGGCTTTGGCCAAGGAACCCAGGTCCCATCAGAAGTCCAGACATATTCTGAGACGGTATCACCTGATCAGGGAGATAGTTGATCGCCGGGAGATCGAGGTCAGGAGAGTTGATACAAAGGACAATACTGCGGATCCACTCACAAAGGCCATTCCTCAGATATAATTTGAGAGACTCTTCGGGATGTTGGGTATGAGACACTACAACAGCTGGCCTTAGTGCAAGTGGGAGATTGTTAGTTATATATATGCCCTAGAGGCCATTGTTGTACATATGATGTATATTATAGTGGATGCTTGGATATATATAGAGAGGACTTTCTTGCTCGATATGATAGTATGCTATCTGGTTTCACTTTATCTTAACATGTTAACAAATACTGTTTTGTGATCACGTGTTAATAAAGCCCTTAGGATATGTACTCGACTACTAGGACTATGATACAGACATACTAGTGGGGCCAGGGTAGTCTACGAGTACATCCTATAACTGTTCCTAGTCGAGGGTGTATCGAGACAGGCCATCGATACTCCAGAGTAGACTAGCGTATACGCATCTTGACCCATATGATGGGCGATGGATGATCCCATATCCATTAGTGTTGGACATCAAAAATGGTGTATGGGTGCTCAGTGGAGACTGGGTACATTGAACGGACTCGCCGAGAACTCCTGGATGGTATTATACCTATCGTCAGATAGCAGTTCTCCGGTGACACCGGTACAGGTTAGTCTGTAGACCCGAGATCGTCATAGAGTCTTGTGTGATTCCCACTGTGCTTTGATTTCCACCTTACCACGTCCAAAAAGGCGTGCAAAACGGTGGCTTTTGGGTACAGTCCCGAATCACATGGAGGCAATGAGCGATAGGAGGGGTTTCGTCTCTCCCGGTATAGGGAGTTGATGTTGTGCTGTATTCGATTGGCTATAACTGGAAGTCCCTGGCCAGGGCTGATATGGAGATTTACTGGTAAGAGTTGTCAGTAGTTTCTCGACCCGTTATGAGCCTTACATCGACACGACTTATCTATTACTGGGGTCTGACGTTTACCACCCCTAGACTAGATATGCAACATATCATACGAAGAGACCGGACTGTATGGTAGTGTTTACTGATTGGATTCATAGGAGAATGTACAGGCTTGCTTATTGATCTTCTGATCGCTCAATACCTGGGTGGCTGTTACGTTTAGCTGACCGCTTGCAGCTTGTGGGTGTTTGATATGATCATCACCTAGTGCCGGCGTATTGACGATTCTTTAGAGTCCTACACAAAGATTTCCTGGCTCAGGCAAAACGAAGTAGGAGCACATATGTGATATGTGCGGGACCGAGAATAATACGATATGAGATGCCGTATTATATTCTCGCGATATGAGATATCGGCCGGGTATATGTGATATAGCCGGGTCATCGGATCAAGTGTTGATTCGATGAATTGGTACTTGTTATATTAGTCGGTTATATGCAATATGGCCGGATTGTCAGATCAAGAGTTGATTCGATAATTTAATGTATAATTATATATGTGATATATTACATTACGTTAACTAATATAAGCTCACTTTATTGATTCATTTTCTCACTGGATAATACATTAATGTATATGCGATATATGTTAATTGTATTATTTTCTTTTGTTACAAAATATATTGTATATGTGATATATAATATTGTAATAAGTTAGGGTTACAAATGCAACATGGTTGTTAAGTTTAAACAAAGTTAGGTTTTGAATTTGGGTTAGCTTTTGGGTTAGCTTTTTCATGAAGTTTCATGAAGCTTTCCTTCTGTCATTTTGCTTTGATATTTTGTGTAGATATATGTTAACCCAACCCAAACCCTTAACTCTAGTTTATTCTTTACATGAGTTAAGGCCTTCATTTATTAACTCATGGTTGTTATTTGTAACCACAACAATAATTATTATTCATCACAAAAGCATTCTTCTTCTTCTTCCTCCTTCAAAAAGCTTTCTAGCTTTTTGTGTTGTGATGATTTAAAGTGAGAAATTGAAAACAAAAGAGAGCAAAATTCCTACTTTATCATCTTCATCTATTCTAGCCACTTAGATTAGGGTGTTCCCTTCACTAATACTTGATTAGAGAAGTGAGAGCTTGAGTTTGAGATTCTTCAAGCTAGATCATCTTCGAAAAGGAAGATTTCTAGCAAGCATGGATCATTCGACTTGTGGAGCCTCTCTAGAGTCCGGAAGTTCATGGATCGCGGTAAAAGGACTACTACTCGGAGCTTATGAAGTGAAGGAACGGACTACAAAGGTTGTAATCCCTCTCTCTTAGATGTAAAGTTGTTTACATGTAAGTTAACCCTAATTCTCTACATAAGATCTTGGTTAGGGTTTGTTTAGCACCCCAAAAATTTCAAAGTAGCATGATTGATGCTTGCCAAAACCTTCATAAGGTGCTATGCTAACCCTACACTACGGCTCCGATCACCTCCCGCCAAAACAACGCTTCGCAACCAACGGCCGACAACATTCTACATGTCGCACTCACATTGGACGCGTCCCATCGGGCGTGGGAACGCTTGCGGCCCGTCTCGTCAGCCAACCAGCGCCAAACAAGTGGGCTGTCATTTCGATGAACGTACGCACGAACCGTCACTTCCTCTTTAATGTGAGATCTCTCCCCTGATCCGCTGACGTCATCAAGAAAATACTAGTCTTTGCCCGGGAATGCGCGTTGACGATATCTTCGAGTGAGAGCTCACCCCGGGTGACCGGTCAGACCACTCTCGACCCAACCCAGGAACGAGTCGAGACGAGAGTGGGGGGCTAATGATGATGCTCGATATCGGTGACTCCCTAGATAATGACACGTAGCAGATGACGTGTCCCAGAACTTACAAGAAAGGATCAAGAATGTTACGTTGGGATCGCACCCCGGGCCTCCGGCCCGAGGATGTTCCCGACCTTCGGTGGTCTTCCGGACCACCCCCAGCTCGCCTCCGAGCTATCATAGAACGAAGTTGCCTCAGCCTCCCGCTCGATCCCGAGCCTCCCGCCGAGCTGCGCTTTCTCGGTCTCATCGACCAACCCACAGCACCGATCACAGGCGCCTCTGCCACGGCTCCGCGAATCTCGTCAGACGCGAGATATCCGTCGCCCATGATCCCGCGTTCCACGCCATCATGATCCCCTATTAACGAGCATATCTCGTCATTAATGGGGAATCCCGCCTATCACGCGGGCGTGATGCCAGGGGCGTAACGGCTGGCGTGAATCTCGCGTCCGCCTGCCCATTGCTGCCACTATATAAACCCCTCTCTCAGACGGCTCGGGTAAGCCAATTTTAATCCAATAGGCCGTTACTCTGCCAAAATATCCCATCTAACTTGATCGTCGGAGGGTCCTCGGTGGCACAACTACCCCGGGACTTCTTTGCAGGTAGCTCGGCCTCAACCACACAAAACCTATTGAGATCCACACGCTCCAGGTGGCAACCCTCCAACTCAATTTCAGCCGTCCATCAGCGCTCACAGCAGATCAACGGAAGATAACATCTGAAGAAGATCTAGAGATCCATCACTTATCTTTATTTAAATAAAAGTGTTCTTATCCTTCTCAATTACTAGCTTCATAATTTAAATTTAAACCAAAATCTCAACAAAAGACAGTTCTCTAAGGTTAAAGGTCAAAGTAAGAGACGAGGCAATTCTGCCATATGGGTTTTGTATAAAAATCTAGAGAAGGTATAAGGGTGAAAAACTCCTGTACTCTTATTGTTACAGTGGATTTCTCCGGCTTTCTCTGCGTGTTAGGTATATTGGAGACCCACGTTAAATATTGATATCCTTCTTTGTATGTATTAGGGATAAATGTATCTATTAGCCCATCTTCACATGTTTTGATGGTAAAAGTCTTAGCTTTTTAACTAGAGAGAAAAACGGCTGAAGTGAAGAAAATATCTTAACATGTTGTTCGTACAATAGATGTCATTCTCTTTTTTCTTTTCTTTTCTATTTCTAAAGTTGCAT
Source organism: Agapanthus africanus (assembly GCA_030015575.1). NCBI lineage: Eukaryota > Viridiplantae > Streptophyta > Magnoliopsida > Asparagales > Amaryllidaceae > Agapanthus > Agapanthus africanus. The sequence continues at coordinate 728,607,132 of CM057339.1, forward strand.
ATTGTCCTTACGTTAATGGCTATTTGTTTTATCTATAAAATGGAGTTGATAGAGCAAAAGAATTGTGATAAGAAGTGCATAGGTTCAAGAAAACAGAGGGGATTGATACAATTCATCTACGTTATTAAAAAGAAAAGAGAAAAAATACTGCTATTTAAAAAAAAATCGTTTCTTCTTTCGTTATTTTCTTGGGCCACATTTTGACTAACATTACATGATAATTACTAAAACATAGGTTGTATATCTAACCATTAAGTTTCCATTAATTGTTAAACTACATGTAGAATGCTAACTTGTGAAAAGAGAGAACAGTGTTTAAGGAAAAAGGTTGGTAGACTATGAATTATCATAAGTTGGTGAAAGTCCAAGGGATGTAAGGTAAGCAAGTGTGGACTTGTTGGATGCAATTTATTTAAATTCCAATCCAATTGGATTTTTCATTTTTCTGAAGGCCACCAACCCTGATTGCTACATCCAACAACTCCTAATTGCTTTGAAAATTTCCAAGACTCATAATTTGCTTATTTGTTTGAATCATGCACTCCAATTAGTTTGGATTGGGTCCCACAATTAAAATGTGTTGGCATGTTAGGCGTTCCTACCTCAGTTGGAAGGTGAATCAAACATTGTGACTTCCATGTCTCAATCAAAATTAGGTCTTGAATTTTTTCTGAAGGATTTAAAATATCTTGCAAAGTTTGGTGGTTGGAGTAAGAGTTATTTGCACAATTGTAATTTATAAATAATTAGACATGGTGTAAAATAAATGGGAGATGTGTGTCAGGCTCCTCTTGCTCAAGGGTCAGCCCATTATCTCGTTTGTGTAATGCTTCTTTTTTCATTGGGTTAATTTGCATTCCTCTATCTATGTTGATTATTTCATTTTCTTTGCATGCCATATTCTTTCTCCTTTCTCTTAAATGACTGTTAATTATCTGTGAAAAGTTTTTGGCTTGAAATCACCATCCTGTGTGAAAGAGGAAAAATTATAATAATTCACTTCCGATTAGCCTAAGGAATTCGCAAGATGGTTACTCTCTGAAATATTTAGACTTGAGCTTTGTGGCTCAAAAGTTTTATTTACGCATTATGATTTTCCTTTATGTTAATATATGAACACATATGAACATCCAGATCGATAGATGTTAAATTTCGTGCTCAACCATCCAATGGACAGACGCGATCCGGCGAGTAACACTTGTCTTGAGGCATAATATTTGCAAAGATATATGAAAGTAAGTATTGCACTTTTTTCTAATTTACTTAAGCTAAGGTTTTTTTTTTGTTTTTGCTGAAAGAAGGCTTTTTAAAGATTCCATGATTACAGTGGCTTTTTAAGTTTTTTGGTCTCTGCGAAGAATTTTCAGATCGAGCCCGTTAGTTGATTGAGATTGATGTACCTCTGGATATAAAATTCATGAAAATAAGTATCATGGTATTTACATTTCAATTCTTTTTCCATTTGAAATTTGGTATTTTAGTTATTAACTTTACTATCGTTAGTAGAAGTCCTTAGATAATGTTATTAATCAACAAAAAGTAAAAAATAGAAAAAGTTGAGCATTGGAGATTTCCAAGTCATCCACAAGACAAAAATAAGAAAATGAAAAGTGAATAATCCTCTCTCTCTCTCTCTCTCATTCATTATACTTTCTTTTTCATGCTCAAAACCCTAAAAGAGATGCATCTTATAAATTTATAAATAAGACCTTATATATTTATTATTTTTTATAACTTATAAATTTCTCGATTCTAATATCTCTACTATTATCTCTATTTCTATTATTATAACCACAAAACTTGAGGGTCCCTAAATTGATTTTAATTTGACGGTCTAACATGGCCTCAAATAACGCCACATCAACACTAAGTAAATTAAATGTAGATTTTTTTGACAAATATTTAATAAATACAATCATAATCAGTTATACTATACAATTATCTCTACTGATCTTAAATAACCACTAGAATCATTTAGAAAACAAATTAATCACTCCCATATAAGTTTTAATCTTCTCTAATTTTTCTAAATTGAAATTAAATAATTTAAACATAATTTTTATTTGAACACGTGCAAGATCCTAATGGAAACGATTTCTTCGAGTCTTTTCTCACTTTAGTTAGTGAGATATCTCTACTATTATAATCACAAAACTTGGACGTTTAATTTTAAATTACAATTGAACTAACAAACACGCGTTGAGTGACATGTGTCGTTCTTATAATTAAAAAGAAATCAAGAAAAAGGAGATATAAACAAAAATTACATAAAAGATATAAAATCAATTTAATATAATAACTGTTTATCTAATTAAAAATACTTTTAGATCACGAATTAAAACTAACCTAACCTGTTGAAAGTTAAAACTACATCCATTAAACCACCATGTAAATAAACAAATGCTTTTAATATGTATTTTTCTTTTTCTTAGCATTAAGGAGATTTTTTCCCCATGTGATTTTCAAGATTTAACTTTTGGATGATCAATTGAGCCTCAATTCTAATTTTTATCCTTTTTTTTATACTATTTTTATTTGATCATGATAACATAACAAGGCATTGAACACATATATTCTCAAAAATTGATATATATCTTCATTGACCGAGATATGTTTTGCTTAATTTTCTTATCTATAATACAAATTATATATAAACGTGCATCGCACATACAACACACTAGTATTAAAAATTCTAGTATTTTAAGTATGATTGTATATGGTTTCAGGCCCTAGGTAAAAAATTTAATTTATTTGTCAGCAAAATGTATAGCTGCGAGAAGGGGAAAAAAATTAAAATTATCCCTAATATTGTTTAAACGGGCCACAATTTAAACGGGCCACAATATTGTATAATATCCTAATAGTTTGGGCTTTGAAAGATTTAGGGCCATAGTTTGCAAAGGCCCATCCAAATCTTACCACTAACATAAACCCTAGAAAACAACAAAAATTGGAGACAAGAAACGACGACAACAAAAGGAACACAGACAGGATGTGCCAAGGGCAGCGAGTTCACGAGTCGCTCGATGCCACGCCGGTGACGGCGTCGATCGAGATGGCTAGGGCGCTGGCGGCGGCAACGGCGGCGTCGTTGGAGATCGAGGAGACCGACGCCAAGATAGCGGCGCTGAGGGCAGAAATCGCCGCCGTCGAGGTCCAAATAGCGGCGATAAGCGCCGAGCGGGCGGCGCTGGTGGCTGAGATTGAGGAGGCGCGCGCCGAGGACGCCCGGATGCGGCTCGAGATTTAGACGGTAACTGTTCAACAAACCCTAACCCTAATTCAATTGGTCTATAACCCTAATTCAATTGGTCTATCCATCGATTTTGCATGGAAAAAGATCAAAAAAAATTAAGATTTATAGGAAGAGCTTTTAACTGTACATATAGATTGCACTACATTTAAAAAAATAAATAAAATAAGAGTAAACGGATGAAACATGCACAAGATAGATTGCACGGACACTTCCAATGGGTTGCTGTATCCGTGTCTGACAAGTATTGGACACCGACACTTGCAAGACACTTGTACGACGCATAACAAACGTGTTGTATATATGTCATATACATATAATATGTGTTCTATGCGTGCCATATGGGTGTAAACATATTTTAATATTTCTCAACCATGCATCATGATGTTAAAATGATGGGTAAATTGTCAAAACCCCTCGGGCATTTTTTTCCGTTGTCAAAAACCCCGGCCTCAAAACTGAAGTCAAAACCTCCATAAAATTGTTTTTAGTTGTCAAAAAACCTTTTACATGTGATATCCAGTAGTTTCATGATGTATTTGGTTTCCTGCGATATCTAAGCAGTAAACAGTGATATCTAAACGGTTGCTTGTGATATTTAAACCGTTTCTTACGATATCTAAATAGTTTGTATGAATTAGTTAGATATAGCAGGCTGCTATGTAGATACTGCAGGAAAAATTTCAAAGGGTTTTTGACTACCGCTTCGAGGCCAGGAAGTTTTTGACAACTAAAAGAAGTGCTTGGGGTTTTTCGACAATTTACCCTAGAATGAATGATTAGCCGATAATAGAACATATAACATCACCTTATTGACAAAACTGATGTTTAAATCAACATGATTTTTTGTGCATGTAAAACATAACGAAAAGTCTAGACCATCAATTTTGATAGCATTGCATGATATTTTAGGCCAACGGGTCACCTTAGGAACATCCGCAGTCCTATACACACATACATACATGGTTCACAAAAATACGACAAGAGTGTGGTTGTCATAATCCTAATAATAATCTGTTGGCATCCTCTAAATTCTCTTAGACTATAATGAAGTCTAAAAGAAGATGAAAATTTTATATAGTTGTTATATGGAATTATGTTCAACTTTTATGCACAAATATAGCCAAAACCGAAATCTACATTCAACAAACAAATCGTCAAAATTATAGAATTCAAGTCGGAAATCTGCTTAGTACATCTTCTTTTCTTCCACATCTTTTAGGAAATGCAACTTTGCAATGTCTGAAACAAATTATTTTTGAACTATACAACTTAAGAATGAATTACAAGTAAAGCTCGAGGCAAATCTGTATATAACAAAAGCTATAGACACCGCCTGCATACTTTCTCCATAGACACATAATCCAAAGGGAGAATATTGTGAAAACTGGACGTCAATAGAACAAGATCTCTCCAAATATATTGACATAAGAAATCGCGACTGGTTCCAAAGCTGGCAAAGCTTCGACCCCATTACTTTGTATATCTTTACTGTCAGAAGCAGCCTCTACATTCCGAAATTGAACTTGTAGATCAAGAACTTGCATGTTTTGCTAGCAAAAATCAGATCACCACTTTGATAGGAATGGAACTTTCACAAGCTGCCGGTTAACGTGCTATTATGATTGTCTCACGAGTATAAACAGCCCTGGGAACCATAACGATAGCCCATATGCCCATGAGCTCAAAAGAAATTTTGAAATCAGAAGCAAAAAGGCCATCAAAGGAAAAAAATAAAATCTTATATTAGGAAAATTTAAAATTAGAAAAGAAATTTCAGAATTTAACAAATCAGATTTCATATTTTAGTTGATTGTCTTTCATTTTGATATCCCTCTTTCTTCTTGCAGGATTATTGTCCTCCATTTGTTTCTATGTAATCTAATTTGCAATACGGCTTATTTGATTTCATTATCGTGCAGATTCGGTTGATATGTGTTCCGTCTCGTTCCGCAGAAGCAAATGTGTAAATAGTTTGCTATGCAGGTAAACACCTTGCAGGCCAGTGCATCAAAAACTCGGATCTGTTTTATTCTATTTTAATGTTTTTGTTTTGAAGATATGGACAATGTGATATGCAAATAATTAGAAGATTTTTAGAAGTGCTGCATGCATCCATTTTGATTTGATCATAGATAGATCATTGTATACAGGGTTGCAAATTTTAACCGTTGCCTTAACCATGCCTTTTTCGTCTCCTTTTGTTTTTGCGACTCCATGAGGGTTAACCTTAAGAGCTATTTTTTTTTGGAACACGATGTAGGTGGAGCCGCATGCACACAACCAAAACACGCGTTCAATGTAACTTTAAGTAAATATATCATAGAAAATTTATATGCTCGTTTCTATAGTCATAAGTAGTCATAAGCAACGGACACCACTGCTTGAGCAGAATATTCTAGCTTATTGTTCTTGGGAATCAATGCGTGGTTTTAAAACTATTATGTCAACATCTGATTCCTAATTAACATTTTATGGATTAAACAAATTACCTCATGGTTACGATAATTACAATGGGAACTTCTTGGATCTTTCCTACATTTGAGTGAAACAACCAAAAGAAATGATGTTAGAACAAATCAAATAATCTTGTTGAGTGCATAGAGTAAATACAAATTCCTCGAATATGCATCAAAAGAGAAAAGACGAATTCCTAAGAATTTGGACATGCTTATAGTTCAGATGACATAGGATTGACTAGTTCTTGATAGCCAATCCCAGGATGTTTCTATTGTAGAAAACTAGCTTTGCATCCCTATAAATTAAGGGTAATGGGATGTTGAAAACTGCTTTAAAACAGTTGAAGAGATTATAAGATATATTTCTATTTTAAATAAGATTTGAGAATCTTATCTAAGTTCGAATAGAGGAGTCATGCAAAGTAGTAGTTATAATCCCTTTAGTGTGTTGGGTGCGCTTAGTAAGCGGTAATCTAAGTGGTGATCCTAAATTCTTATGAAATATTATCAATCTTGTTTTGATATAAAAAATATTTTCAAGAATGTAGGATTACCATGGTAATCTGATGTGCCCAATTATGGAAATCTTATTTCCACCCAGGTTATTGTCTATCTAAAATTATCCTCAAATATTTCCATCTAACACAAAATTTGCCACAACTATCTCCAGCCGTCCGCCATCGGCCTTCCCCTGCTGCCCCGTGTCGACCGGCCTCCCGCTGCCGCCATCCTCCGCTGACCATCCAACGCCGCCCTCCAGTCGCCTGTAGGGGATCTACGCACTGGTTGTCTCTCACTGGCCATCCACAGCGGTGAGACTGGTTGACCACACCAATCCACCGGCGAGAAAAAACGATACCTCATCATTGTTGAGATTTTGAAGTATGGTTAGAAAACATAAGTAATGATATCTGTTACTACACAGATAAATGTACATGATAAAAATAAATAACTTACAATCTCTTCGTTAACTGACATCTTTTTAGATAGATTGTTTTGGTCGCTGCAATGATCCACGAGCTATCTATAAGGATGAAAAAGTAGGACTTGTTGTAGGAGGCTGAATAAAGTCATCCAGCATCTTAAATGCAACACATGACATACTAGATTTATATGTTGCATTGAAAGTCAATTTTTATATCAACAAATATTATGCTTGTTGAAATTCTATACTTGCTTCACCGCATATACCAAATTCATTCGTTTGTTTGTTTGCAGTGATCCTTCACTTCACTGTTAAAGACACATAGTTTGACATAAATGATTGTCCTTATAAATGAACTTCTTCTGCGTAATTTATGACTATGGTGGTTGAAACGTGGCAAGAAGCGTAAATTGAATTATTGTAGACAAAATCTGTGCTTTCACATGCGTATCAAATGATCACAAATAATTTGATGGTAAAATTGGCATTTTGCAAAAAGCCGGTGGTGCCTAGCTTTTTAATATGTATTTATATAGATTGATGTTTCATTTGATGATTTAATTTGTTTGTTATTGTCACTGGAACAAAAGAATTCACTAACTCTATGCAATTCAGTTGTGGCTTTTCTATCTATTGACACAACTACTAGGATTATTGATTGTTGATTCCTTGGACCTTTGTGAATCAAAAGTATATATAGTTTCCAATTGTACATAGTTCATGCAGTTCCATGCAGTTCCTCTTCAAAGGAAAATGACACCGATTTAATTTTGTATTTTTGAATAAGAAAAACATATATAGTTTGATTGTATTTATCAATAGAAATGGTGAGAAAAAGGTCAGCCAGCTAATGATTATATAGAAACATCCTAGCTTCCAATATATTTCTTAGATGTTGTCATGCGACGATTGATTAGGAAATGTTTGTATCGAAAAAATTGAGCAAATGGCAACAGACCGTAACAATAAGAATAGAGGATGTATGGTACACAGTGTTTCCTAGGGGTGTACAGACGCATGGCAACACACAATTGGTGCATCCATGTCGATTTACTTTTTCTCATGCTTATCAAAAAGATATTGAATTTGTGATACAAAACTATAGATGGATCAATAAATATCAATAAATAGTTTCCGGCTGAAGTTAAAATTCTTGGTATGGAAGAAAAATACAACAAACATCCCGACACGCAAACACGGGTTCTTTTCAGTTTCAGTTGTTTTGTACCCTAAAATGTACAGACTTTATTAATTTCTAAACCACTGTTTCCATTTAAACATCAAAACCCATATTTTCTTTCAAACAATCAGCGAGGGAAACCTGATCCAACATAGATCAGATTCTTTTTATTCTAAACTCTTTTGAAACAAGCTACCCTTCAGCTGACCTATATATATATATATATATATATATATAGCGGGCACCTCCTAATTCCTATTGAAGAGTTCGACATACTTTTCGATAACACGCCTGGCCTAGTAAGAGGCCACGGCCGCGGCCATCGCTTTCCTATTAAACCCGTCCAATCCTCGGTTGCCACCTCCGCCACTGCCTCCATAACTCACTCTATTCCCCTTCTTCTTCTGGCCACCTTTCTTACCATTATTCATTGCAACCGATTGTTTCTTAGTAGACGCAACCGCTGCTGCGGTTTTGATTTCACCACCAGCCGCCGCCACTCCAATATCTCTCTCCCCGCCACCCTGGGATAAAATCCTCTCGATCCCAACATACCCAAGCGACCTCGCGATCTGCATAGCTGTTGCATTCTTCTTCGTCCGCGCCTGGGTCTCAGCTCCGCGCTTCACGAGCAGCTCCACCGCCTCGGCCTGCCCGGCCTCGACCGCACAATGCAATGCCGTGTACCCCTCCTCATCCCTAGCATCGATTTCCGCTCCTTTCTCCATCAGACCCTTCATCACCTCTACTCTCCCTTTGAGCCCTGCTCGCATCAGCGCGGTCCATCCGTTCTGGTCTCTTCCGTTCACTGACGCTCCCCTCTCGATCATCTTCCCGACGGTTCTCGGTTCTCCTTTTCTTGCCGCCAAAGCCAATCCGTCGGAGAACCTTAAGATGCCAAACAGTCTCCCGTGCCCATTTTCTGCTGCGACATCGTACGGTGTTCGTCCTAATAAGTTTCTCGTCTCTTTCAGCCCAGCATAGCCTTTGGTTAACAGAAGTTTCACCATGTATTCATCTCCTGATGAGGCGGCTACATGGAGAGGCGTGTCGCCGTGGGGACCACCTCGGATGTCTGTGCGTGCACCGCCGGCAAGCAGAAGGCGGGCACAGTCGCGACGGTGCTCTTCTGCTGCTAAATGCAGAGCCGTGAGCCCGTCGGTGGTTAGAGTGTTCACGTCGGCACCTTTCAATAGTAACAGACGCATCACCTGTTTTATTTATTATTTAAATAAAACAATTATTGTTATTAAACTTTGTTAATGAGTCTGACAAAATTTTTAAGAGAATAATTTATAGCTTGAGTAAGAAATAAAATATTTTGTGCACTCAATGTTCTGCTTCCTCAAAAAATTTCTTTTTTAGATAACAGGTAATATAAATTAGTCCTTCGTTGATTGGGTACTCATAGGCTACTCCAAGTACTATCAATTGGCTACTCCAAGCCCACATGCCTCTGTTTTCTCAATTTTGTTATGTATTAAGATTTGCTCACCTCCAAGTGCCCACCGGCAGCAGCAAAGTGTAACGCTCCCCACGAAGAACCTGTTGGTTTCTTCGTCGATGCGCCGTGAGCTAACAACAGCTCAACGATCAGAGCTTCTCCGACCGCGGCTGCTTCCTCGAGTGGCGAACGACCTCCCGGGCTCCGAGCTTCTATATCGGGATTGAATTCTAGTAGCAACTGCACCAAATCAGCACGACATCCAGAGATAGCTAAATGGAGCAGCGACCTCCCCGACGAATCGGTAGAATCGGCAGGATGCCATTCCGGATCACTACGGTCCAACACTTCACGAACCTGATCCATCAAACCTTCAGCTACCAGTCTAGCCAGCACGACCGACCCCACAAAGAAAACCTTAAGACTGCTATCAATAAACACTTGTTTCTTCCTCGTCGTGAACCAATCATTAGGGATCGTATCGTAACTAGACGTCGAGTTCTTGAACGCAGCGCCCGGGACCACCACACTATCAAGTAGGAATGAGTCGGTCGTGCCGGGGAACGATTCGGGGAGCGACGAGTTGAGGGGGAGGATGTAGGTGACTTCTAGGGTTAGGGTCGCGAGCGGGGAGATGATGCCGGATTGGGGACGGACGGAGTACCGGGTCCGGTTCATAGGTTGGAGACGGAACGCGACGGGCATGGTGTACATGGCGTTGCGGAGGGTCAGGTTGCCGGAGCATCGCTGGCCAGGCTCGATTCGGATCGCGACCTCGGATGATGACTCTAACGTTATTAGCCTATCCATTATTATGACGAGAAATTAACTCTCTTCAGGCTGAAGACAGTTAGAAATGAAGAATGAGGTTTTGCGAGAGAGTTGGAAGTTAAGTTAACTGCCGGCTTTGTAACGAGAGGGCTTGGTGTGAACAACAAGGGTTGAGTACAAAGAGTTACAAGCCCAAAGGGTATTCTATGCTGCATAGGAATGTAAGAAAAGGTCAAATTAGTTTAGGTTATAACAACCGTAAAGTTTTTATATCAACATCTCAAATTATATATTTATCTCTGCTGTGCTGATTGCAAAAGACTAGGGACACCACGTGACACTCTCATTTTTATTTTATATTAATACTTTATTCTTAGATGGTGTACATCATCTATTTTCTTGTACATGTGACGCACATTGATACGCATTAATATTAAACAACAGAGATTTAAAAAGATTTTTAATGATTTTTAGTTAAGATAATAGATACTTTGAAAACTTTTAGTTAAAAATAACGAAAATAGCCACATCCATGCTTGAAATAATAAATGGGTAAAATGTATTTTAAAAATTCTTATACTGGACGGTCGTATCCCAAAATTACTATAAACCACGGCCCTCTTCCTAACTTTGTTACGTGTGATTGATGTATAGATGCCTTGTACATATAAAAGAAATAATTTGAGCATAGTTTTGACAATTTCAATGTTTTAAGTCCTCTAGCTTTGTGAAAACTGATGCTGAAAAGACAATTCTCAACACTACTTAAAAGTTCTTAATTCTTTTTGTCTTCTTTGTTTCAACTCATGGTTTTGGATGCTTGGGAAAAATCTCGACTTGACATTGACATTAAGGGAATTAAGGGAATGTTTGGCGATTGAAAAGTGAAAATAAAGTAGGAAAGTGAAATACAAAAAGGTAAACAAAAAATCTAATTCCAGTTTGTTTTGCTAAAAAAAAAATAAGAAAGAAGCAGTGTTGACGTATATGTGGCAATGAAAAGTAAGATAAGATAGTTTGGTTGGAATAATAGAAAGTAGAAAAATAAGAAAGTAGAATAAAATAGAATATGATAATAATAAATTAATCACTTTATTTCACTTTCTTCCCACTTTCTTCATTTTGAGCAAGAAAATGCAATGGCTTAAAATGCACACGTGGCACGAAAATGAGAAAGTACTTTCTTTTTTACTTTCTTCGTTACAAACAAATAAGCTTTTAAAAAGTAAAACTCAATTTCTAACTTTCTCTTCCACTTTCTATCTTCCAAACACTTCCTAAAGCGAGTCCTGAATTTCCCGCAATTACCACACTATAGGGCCACGTGGCTCTTGGAAGCGCCACTTGTTAGAAGTTAGTTCTAGGGTCACAACATTTGCAGACCACGGCGGAATAGCGAATAAAAATTTGAGAACATAGAATCAAAGACTAATCCCAAAATCACCCAAACACTAATAGAAGTCAAAAACTAGTAAACTAAACTATAAGTTTAGAGGCTACAACCTTTATAGCGTGTCCATCCAATCGTGGAAGATCCGAGCTAGACTCCTTTGCCGTAAAAACGAGCTTGCAAATGGACTTGCTCGCCGAAAATGATCCACATCGAGAAAAATTCCAACTCAAATTTCAACTTCATCAAAAGAGCAAGTCTTGTGAAGTAATTTTGCCTTCAAAAGAGCAACCCTTAGGCGTACTATCGTGACATATAGTCGCGGTCTAAATTGAGAATTCCTTTAGACATACTACAATGTGACATGTAGTTGTGACCTAATTGGAGATTTGTTGTGTATGTTTGGCGTAGAGTTGGAAATAAGATTATGGAACAGACGGACAAGGGGCATTAAAAATGGATTTAGCATTGGAAAGCTTACTTAAACTTGCAAATACCATTTCTATGTATTCCTAATCCCCGTCATTTCCGATTATTCCAACATCATTTCAATAATGACACAAGGCAAGCACAAAAATAATTCTTAACTCTACTAACCAAAGCTAACCCTAACGAGTTCTCTTGAACATAGAAATACACAAATACTTAGGATAGCTTTAACACACTTGTACATTCTTACTTGACTCGTCTAAAATAAGAATGAAACACTAACCATCTTCCAGTGGACGACCCGTACTCAACCGGCTAGCTACATGCGAAACCGTCGTAATTGCGGTAAGTAGAACACATAGAATTTCATAGCTAAAACATATCAATCAAATGGCGCCGTTGCCGGGGAAACGGTAACGTATTTCTTTCTTATTATTCGGGTTATTATCTTTGTGTATATTTCTAAAACTATAAAAATTTCAAAACTTAAAAAAACTATAAATATAATAAAAAAAAACCATCTTGTTATTTTTGATAATTTTTGTGTAAGTTTGCAGGGAAATCTGGAGCAAATACATTGATCAAATTAAGAAACAGAAGGCTGGAACCAGAATAGCAGGAGATCCAGAGCACAGTGCATAAATTTGAAGTTTCAATTCCTCAAGACCTCTGCGACTCCGCGACCGCAAAGAAGGAACTGACGGCGTTTCTGCGGCCAATTTTGGCCTTCTTGCCCCCAATTTTTCTCAGACTGTTTCTCTTCTCAAGAAGCCCTTTTTGAACTCCACCGAGTTGCATTTTTTTGCAGATTTCTTTGCACAAATAGCACCGCTAAAATAAAAACAAGATAGTATTGTTTAGATTTTGTTTGTTTATCACTTTATATCAAATAAATATGGACATTAAAGGGCTTTAACCCAAATTCAGATTAGGTGGGGATTTTATTACCCTTCCTAAGTCCCGAAAATCATAAAATTCATAAGCATCCTTATTTAGTTAATAAAAAGTATCTAGATCAAGCCAATTAAGGACTTGTTACACTCAATTAGGATAAGGGAAGGTTGTGGGGATTCTGCTGTTTATCTAAACTTGACTTTGTGGTGTTTAGGCTATGCAAGTGAGGAGGTTACTCCAAATTAGGCCCGCTATTACGGTGATTTGTATAGCGGATATCTCTCTTACCTCACTTGTACTTACCTGACTACAATTGGCAGTGAAGAGGCAGTTAGAGGGTTATCCTGCAATTTATTGCTTGGAAGTCTAAGAGCGGTCTAGTTGGACTTTAAAGACTCTAGCTCTAGGTGTTGATTGTGTATATTGTGATTATGATTATGATTATCTGAGTCTGTATTCCGTTTTATCCCAAAAAAACTTACCATTTACCACCCACATTTCATCCCCTCTTCTTTTCACCTCTCTTATCATGGATAACCTTAACCGGCCGACTCTTACCGAATGTTGCTACCTATAACCAGATATTTTATTATACCATTCTTACTTTGGTCAAACTTCCAACAGTGCATCCATACCCAAAATTTCCTTAAGGGATAGGATTGAGGCTCTGAAAATAAACAGTTGGACATCACACTCAAATTCTTATCAACCATTTCAAACTTTCACACCTTCTCCTTTTGAGGCTAATGTGGAAACTCGTAAACCAATGTCTATTTTGGACTATATTAAACACGTCCGTAGCCGATCTTTCACACCGTTCACTACTCAAACTTTTTTAGGACAACAATTCTAATCCTCTTCATATCAAAATGTTGATCCTGATCTTGTCTATAACAATTAGACACAACCATCCACTTCCTATCGACGACACCAAATTTTCACACCCTACCCTGTTGATACTTCATGTACTAAACCCATGTCCATTGCTGAGCATATAAAAAATGCCCATCGCCAACAGTTCAACCATTTCCAATCCTACCCAACTTTCATACCGTCCCTAGACTGGACATCAAATTGGGGGTTCCACGTTTCTAAATGAATTTGACTCTTTTGAAACTCCTTTACAGACTATGTCTAGTTTTGAAGTAGCGTTAGAATTGAGTAGTGAAAAAGAACCAGGGATCCCTCCTAGTCAAATCAAATCTTTTGATCTCAACACCTTCCATCCTGAAATCTAACCGAATGAATTTGATAATCAACCGCTTGATAATATAATTGATGAGGTACCTAATCATGAGTGTGAAAGAGAGTTGTATATCATTTCAAATCAAACAGATTCTTATCCGACTAATTTTGACATGTCAAGTCTTGAAATCCTATCAAGTGAACTTAGTGAAACGTCAATCGAGGGTGACATAATTGATGACGTTTTAGAGAACTATTCGTTTGATTTGATTGACGGTGCTAGTGAGGTTAGTGTTGAGGATATCAATGAAGATAGCATAATCGATGCGTGATGTGAGGACGAAACATTTGATTTACCTGATTGTGAAGGAACCTTTTCAAGTGAAACCGATTCCATTTCTTTTGGTGTCTACATCTTAAATTTACAAAACCATCCGAGTGAGATTTGTAATCCACCGAGTGAAATCCAAGTCTGTGATGAGGTGTTTGAGACAATTAAGTTTAACTTGATCGAGGATATGAATGTTGGGAATTTTTTTGAAGATGGACCTACAAATGTTTTGTTAGTTATATGTATACCCTAGAGGCCATTATTGTACATATGATGTATATTATAGTGGATGCTTGGACATATATAGGGAAGACTTTCTTGCTCGACATGATAGTATGCTATCTGGTTGCTCTTTATCTTAACATGTACACTTATTGTCTCTTTGATTACATGTTGATAAGGCCCTTAGGATGTGTACTAGACTACCGGGATTATAATGTAGATCATACTAGTAGGGCCAGGGTAGTCGGTAAGTATATCCTTCAATTGTTCCCAGTCGTGGGAGTATCGAGTGGGGCATCGATATTCCAGAGTAGACTAGCGTATACGCTTCTCGACCCATGTGATGGGTGATGGATGATCCCATATCCATTGGTGTTTGACATCAGAGATGGTATACGGGTGCTCAGTAGAGACTGGGTACACTGTACGGACTCGCCGAGAACTCTTATATGCTATTATACATCACGTCAGATGGCAGTTCTCTGGTGACACTGGTACATGTTAGTATGTCGACCCGAGATCGTCATAGAGTTTTGTGTGATTCCCACTGTGTTTTGATTTCCATTTTACCACATTCAAGAGAACGTGTAAAACGGTGGTTTTTGGGTACAGTCCCGAGTCATATGGAGGCAATGAGCGATAGGAGGGGATTTCGTCTCTCCCGGTATTGGGGGTTGATGTTGCGCTATACTCGATTGACCATAACAGGAAATCCCTGGCCAGGGCTGCTGAGATTTATTGGTAAGTGTTATATGTGGTTTCTCGAACCATTATGGGCCTCACATAGACATGACTTATCAGGCTATTGGGGTCTGACGTTTACCACCCCCAGGCTGGATATGCGACATATCAGACGAAAAGACCGGACTGTATGGTAGTGTTACTTATTGGATTCGCAGGAGTATGAGCATGCTTGCTTATCGATCTTCTAATCGCTCAATACCCGGGTAGCCGTTACGTCCAGCTAGTACCGCTGATGGCTTGTGGGTGACTGATATGATCATCACCTACTGCCGGCGTTTTGACGAGTCTTTAGAGTCCTACACAGAGGTTTCCTGACTCAGGCGAAACGAAGTAGGAGCACATATGTGATATGTATGGGACTGAGATTAATATGCGTATGTAATACCATATTCTATTCTCGCGATATGTGATATCGGTCGGTTATATGTGATATAGCCGGGTTACCGAATCAAGTGTTGATTCGATAAGTTGATACATATGATATTAGCCGGTTATATACGATATAGCCGGATTATTGAATCAAGTGTTGATTTAATAATTTAATATATAATTATATATTTGATATATTAACTTGCATTAACTAATATTAGCTCACTTAAGTATTTGTTTTTCTCACTAATGTACACTTAGTATATATGTGATATATATTATTGTGCATACAAGTTGCCACATGATTGATCGTTTCTTTGTGTGTCGGTTTAGAAAATGAATAGAAATCACAATCAAAGAATTATTTGACCGCAATCAATAACGGTGTCGAATTGTAGCGCGTTAGTAAGTGCAGATCGTCCACAGGGATTGTGCGATTCATTCGTATTTTGTTTTGTTTGAATTGAAAACTTAATAGAAAAGAAAAGCAAAATGATTCAAGATTTGTATCGATGAATTTCAAGAATCAACTAAATCTAATCAAGAATCAAGAAAACGTTAAACATCAAGAATCAAGAAAGATAGAATTCCAATTGATTTAGGTTTCAAGATTTGAAGTAAAGCTTGTAGGAATCGAGTAGATTGTAGATGTGAAGAAGATTCAAGAATGCGATTTCTTATCCATTAACAAGTTGATGCTAAATCGATGTATATTCATCGAGGATCAAGGATCTTGTGAAGAATTAGGGTTCCTCATCCTATCCTTTGTCCTTTCGATGAATCACATTCACTAGATAGCTTCTAGGAAATTGAATGATCAATTTTTTTGATCTCTAGATAGTGCGAAAGGAATCAAGAACACATTTGCATCGATCTAGATCATCGATCATTCGATTTTCAAGAATTTACAATTGTTATAAGACTTAAGAAAACGTTTAAAGATTCGTCAACATCATCATTCTACAATCGTTTTGATTCCTCCACGAGCGGAGTTTTACTCAAGCATCATCACGAAGAATACATTCAAGAATTGAAGATGAATCATAATGCTCGAATTGAAATATAAGCAAGTTGAAAGAATCTTCACCTTTATTTATTCTACAAATTGTTACACATTGCTCAAGACTACAAGAATTTGAGAAGGAACAAGATTGTCGAATCTAACGTTGCATCGGCTCCTTGAGTCGTGAATCGGCTTAGATCTCGTGCTCCGTTGAAGTCCGGCTTCGCTTCTAAAGGATGGTTGAAGACTTGCTTTGCTAGAACTCAAAGGATCTTGAATTTGGTTTCTTGATTTGGATTAGGGTTAGGGTTTGGCACAAGTATTGTCACTAAACTTGTGGGAAATGGGGGAGATGATGAACCAACTAGTGATTGATTCACTAATGATTGATTTTCTATCAACCCTAATTTTTGAACAACCCTTAACAAGTGAGCCTTGGGGTCTTTTATAGGTTTCCCAAACCCTAGCTCTAGAAATTTGAATTTTGAATTTCCCTCCAAAAGTTTGTTGTAGGGAGAGGCTTCTAGAAGTAGTTAGTTAGGGCTTAGCTTCTACCCTAAGCTAGGAGGTTAGGGAGAAGGTTCCAGGTCCTTAATGGAGTTCAGGTGAAGCTTGTTGTGGAAGCTTGGGGTGTTTAGTTAGGAACCCTAGGGCTTGCTGATCTGGCAGAAACTTCGAGATCCATCTGGAAAATGTAGTGTCTTTCTGAAGTGTAGGAGCTGAAATGAGAGTTATGAAGCTAAATTGGGGTGGTGACGTGGACACTGTTGGAGATAGTGCCCTCATAGTCAATTATTGGATCGCAGGTACGTGATTGCAATGATTGCGGAGGACCTATACCGGTAGGACAGTCTTACTCAAGATGATAGTATGCTATCTGGTTTGCCTTTATCAGTCGTGTACATGTTCAGGTGACTGATTACATGTTACACTTTGATAGAGCCCTTAGGATCTTGCTTTATCACCAACAGTATGATGGCGATCATATACGTGAAAGTTGGGTGGTTTATACGCATATCCTTAATTGTGGTCCCTAGTCGTGGGAGTTTCGAGACAGGGCATCGATACTCCGGAGTAGACTAGTGTGTACAGTCGAGACCCCGACAAGGGGCGGTGGCCGGTCTCACAAGCCACTGGTGTCAGTTGGATCACCTAAGATGTATACAGGTGCTCATTAGGTTATGAGTACACCGGACAGGACTCGCCGGGAATCTGCTAGTTAGTACTATATCTATCGTCAGATAGCAGTTCCCTGGTGACATGTGTACAGGTTAGTTCATCGACCTGAGGTCGTCATTTGTCTCGTGTGAGTTCCCACTGTGCTTTGATTTCTACCCTACCACGGCTCAAAGGAGTCGTGCAAACATGTAGCTTTTGGGTACAGTCCCGAGCCATATGGAGGCACGTGAGCGGATCGGCAGGGGATTCGTCTCTCCCGGTATTGGGGGCGAGATCGTGCTGTGTCTAGGAGAGCCATTACACAAAGCCCACGGCCGTGGCAGGAGATTTACTGGTAGGTACTCCAGTAGTATCTCAGGGTGTTATTGGGCTTCACTCCGACACGACTTATACTGCTATTGGGGGTCTGACGTTACTAGCCCCCTAGGCAGATATGCGATACTCATAGACGAACGGACCGGACTGTATATACATTGTCACTGTTAGGCTCAGTAGGGTTTCTGGATGAGTTCGCTCATCAGCCTCCCTTGAGGTCAGTCCATGGGCAGCCGTTACGCATTGCTAGTGCCGCTGACGGTTTGTGGTTAAACCCGCTGACGGTTTGTGGTTAAACCCACTGCCAGGGTACTGACGAGTCATTAGAGTCCCCCACAGACAGTTTCCCAAGTTCGGGCGAAACGTTGTAGAGGCCGTATGGTTTTATGGCAGGGTTCGGAAAATGCACGTGCGTTTACGCACGTGTTATTTTTCGGGCAGATGATACTGGTCGGCTTTGGTTTAAGCCGGATCCGAGTATTATATTGAGTAGATATAATATCTTTGTCTCAGTTGCATTTGTATTCGGTCGTAATACAAATGCGGGTATATTTATACAGTTTCAGGGTTATCCTGAAAATCGTTTCAGGATCACTTTTGGAAGTTGCCAGTTTCCAGTTTTCTATCAGCCGTCTTTTAATATTTGGTTAAAGACGGGTTTATCTTTTCTTGAGATGAGTGTGGATTCTTCTAGAAGATTCTAGAGAGAGTGACTTGACATGGTGAGTCATTAGTGCATTAATGGTGTCATTAATGCTTTTGGTGACTAGGTTTTTTGATTCAATGTTTCTTTGTGACTCATGCTTTAGCTTTAATGGGTTTTGTTAACCTTAGGATATTTTGTGAGAAGCTTTCATCTTATGGTTACCTCTCCCCTCTCCTACACTCACCTCCCTCCATCTATATATGGCCGGCCCCTCCCCTCTCTCATTTGGATGCTTGATTCATTTTTGTAGAAAAGATTATGATAGTATTTGGGGTGCATGGAAATTTCATTGCTTTTTCATTCCATCACCCAATCCGAGTGGCAACTTCATTAACCGATCGTCCACGGATTTGGACGAAGTGAGACAAAGTCATCTACTCATTCTCTACATCATTCTTGGTCGTCTCTTTTAGCAAACTTGACGATCGAGTTGCCTCAAGTCAGAGGCGGGAGCCCGTTTAAAGAATCGTCGACGTGGTGCCACCTCGACGAGGAGATCGGAGCAGCCGCAACGGAGCGTGGGATGATGGTTAAAGAACGAAGGACTCGGATCGTTCGGTATAATCTTTCTACACTCTTTACAGTTTGTTAGTTTAGCAATAATGGCAGATCCGGGTTAAAGTATACGATAGCGCCAGTTAAAAAGTTTTTATTCCGCATTTGGCGTCTGTAGACTGCCGGGGCGCTACCGTAGACTTACAGTGGTATCAGAGCCTCACCATTTTGCTATACTAACTTGTGCTAACGCGTTTAAAATATCGATCGAACCGGAAATCGAAAATTGCAAAATTCCAAGCTCACAGTTTCTGTCGATTTTAAATGGTCTCCTAAAATTTTTCTGCATGTCTTAAAAATCTGTGCAGGCTTTTCTAAGAACCACGACAAAATTTGGGCACGTGACTCCACCAAACTGCAGCGGAAACGCGGCCAAACCCATGGTTTGGCCGCGCATCCGCGGCCACTTGGTGAGCTCATGCTCCCAAATTTGTACAGTGGGTTCTCTGTTGGATTTTGGGGTTTTTGGTATATATCTTTTGGGCCCAGGTTTTGTTACTGTTCACCAGTAAGTCGTGGGGCCCACTTCTTGATATTTGGTCGATCGAAATTTAAACATGTTAGTTTACAGTGCTTACATTATATCTCCGACCGGGAATGTCATTTGATCGGTAAACCGCGTTTGATTGCTATAGTTCTTTTAGACGGGTTTGCGAACGTGACATTCGCGTTGATGTTCTGTGTTATGCTGTGATGTTGCGGATTTGTCGTGGTGGATAGCAGTGTGCAATGGTAGTACAGTTTGTGTTTATTTGTACATTTGATATTGCGGGGCGAGCGTCCAACTTGTGGACTGCCGTCACTGCCTGTTGTAAAATATTCTTTTGGGGCACGACCAGGTTGCGGTCGATGTACCTATTGTACTATTTTTCATTACTGTACTAGGTTTTACCCCGCGACGGAGTGCACGGATAGCCGGGTTCTGAGGGGCAACGGGTCCGCATCTCTTGGCTTTGAGAGGCAGAGGGGTCCCACTCTAGAATTGGCAGACTATTTGCCGCACTCGTAGGGGGTACAGGTTGACCCAAGGAGGGGTGCCCAAGATTACCGGATTCCATAGAGTGCTGGATGGTCCATTCACTATGCTGTAGGGGGCTGCCTCGCTTCAGGTTTTGGCGGGTAACTTGCCGCACCCGTAGGGGTCTAGGTTTCATTGCACAGGCTATCCACATGACAGGGGAACGTCGAGTTTCAGCAGTGGCTCTGTAAAACTCGGGGATCCCAGATATCTGTATTGTTCTGTGATACTTATTACTTTTCTGTAATGTTGCATATTATCACGCCTGGAGCGATTATTGTATATTGGTTTATATACTATTAGATGTTGTATATGTTTTACACCCGCGCTAGTCCAGTCCCCGCTCTGTCGTTAGTTAAGTAACCTAACGAGTGATGACGGGACCCAGTGACGAATGCGGATGGCATATACGTACATTTTATTTTCGTTCTTTTCTGGTGTGATTAAATGATGGGACTGTGTTGATTCTGATCAATGCAAAGTAAAACAAACCTGTTTACAGTTGTTGGAACAAATTTAAAAGGTGTTATTGCAAAGTCGTTTCCTTTTGTTATGCATAGCGGTATTCAGTGGAATATCCTGCACCTCATTCGACGGGGCAAGGGCCGATATCCCTTCACCGGGACTGACCCCTTGGGCAGAAGTTTGCGTCAGCGTAATAACTTCACTATAGTCGATTACAAGTTGCTTTGCATAGCGGTATTCAGTGGAATATCCTGCACCTCATTCCACGAGGAAAGAGCCGAGATCCCTTTACCGGGAGTGACCTCTTTAGCAAAAGGTTTTCGCCACTATATTTTAAAAAGCTATCAGGTTCCTTCAGCGATATCAAGTTCACTACATTAAAGGTTTTTCGCCAAAAACCAGCCGTAGCCCTCCGTCGTTTCTTATGGATGGTCAGTAGTATTCAAGCTATGTTTGTTGTCATACGTCAAGGCATAGTGTTTGGTAGCTTCTGGGTATTCATTTGTTGCATAGATAGATGAGTTGGTTTGGGACAGTCGTATTACCTTGTTGGCATACGTCAAGGGTATGTACGGGTGGGTTCAAATTAACAAGATAATGATGGGCAGAACTTGATATGTGACTTATGATTTGTTGACATACGCCAAGGTCATAAGAGCATGGGGCATAAATCATATCGGGAGTTTCTAAAGAAACTGAAACTTGCCAAGTATGCGCATACCTTCTGGAGTATGAGTAACGTGGATGCATTCCATCACGTTATCATGCGATGAGAGTTGGATCCTGATTCCCACTGATGAGTTGGTTTACTCTTCGGGTGATCCCGATTGATTCTTCTTTAGGTTTGGAGGAGAATTTGACAGGACAGTGGGAGGTTTCCGGATTAGATAAAGTGATAACCATTCTGATCTAGGTTAGAGTGCACGCAGAGTGTTTCTTTTCTCTCTCTCTTTGGCAGCGACCTTTGACCGACCCTAGACTATGACTCAGTGACCAGGTTGACCGAACCTTCTTAAAATACTGGCTTTTGGATTGTCTGAGTTGCATAAGTCATTGCCACTCCTTCTTTTACCCTTTGAATTTCTCAGAACACCCGTATTACTACGGATATCCACTTCCATTGGATAGATCCATCGTATGGTTATATACGAACTCGAAGGGACTTCTTCGAGGATGGATCCAGGTTCAGGAGAAATAGAATTGGTTTATTCAGTTGTCTTTTATTATCACCTTCTCTCAGTTTGCGAGAGCTCCTTGGTTTAGGAGAGTACACCTATTACGCTTATTGGATAGTCTTATTCCAAACCCTAGGCTGGTGCCGAAAGGTAGGGAATGAAGAAAACCAATTAGCCTAAGTAGGGTGTGCAGAAGGTAATATGTAAAGACAAAATAAAGGGATTAGAAAGAGGGCAAAGTAAATTGCGACTGTTATCATTCACGACCAAAACCGCGTACTTCATCGCCACTCCTATTTCACCTTTAAAAGAATAAGGTATTATTCAGTTGTCTTTTATCATCACCTTCTCTCAAGATGCGAGTACTCCTTGGTTTAGGAGGGTACACCTATTATGCTTACTGGATAGTCTTCTTCCAAACCATAGGCTGGTGCCGAACGGTAGGGAAGGAAGAAAACCATTTAGCCTAACGATGGTGTACAGAAGGTAACGACTAAAGACAAATAAAGGGATTTGGAGATATGGCAATAAAATATACGGTTGAAGTCATGAATTGGATTATGGAAGAGGCATTGCTAAGAATACCAGGATACCCCTACGAAACATTTTCATGTTTCAGTGCATTGTTAAAGAAAAACTGTTTTCCCGATTAGACACTTACTCCAAGGGTATGTATTTACCAGGTTTCATTCTCATATCTGTATGGTTTTACAGATGATGAGTGGGAGTAAGATATTGGGAATTAGGTGATCATCCTCATTATATCGGAATTCGTTGTAATTGGTGATATTTGAGGAAATCGCCAGGGTACAGTTTTCAACCTACGACGCACAGGTTTTGAGTTGTTTAACTCAGCGGACTTATACAGAGTATTGTATGTTATCCAAGTGTCCATCAGGACAAAGGGGTAGGTCCTCGTACTATGTTCTGTTTGCTTATAACTTCTCTAGTTTTTAGACAAGTGTTTCGTAGAAATACAAGGTCTAAGTTTTGAGAAGTTGTGGGTATAAGAATAAAGTAGAGAACCAGGTATCACAAGTATCGGGATTCTTCAAAGAGATCGAAGATGTAGATTCTTGTGATTGGTATTCAGATGATAGTGATGGTTTTGAGAAACGTGTTTCTCTTTCAGGTTACTCATGATTGGATGGATTCCTAAGTTGAGTAATGCTGATTAGCCTCTTTCCATTAAAGATGATATGCACTGGAGACAGCTGCATGATTTGAATATGGTTCCAATTAAATAAGTGCCAAAGTTTCTGTATTGGATATATAATAGTTCGTACCTTAAAAGATGTTAAGGTACGGGGAGTTGTCCAGCTTATGCTTAAAACCAGACTCTGGATAACTCAGGGCACGTTTCTGTAATGGCTGTTTGTGGGTTGACCCTGGCTATGACGAGGGTTGATATTCTACCATTTAGAAGATCAATAGTGATATTGTTCTTGACTCGCCACAGTTTTAGTAAAATGGATCTTTTTCAGAAAACAGTAGTGGGAGTATGGTAGAACTGGAAGTGATTCCAGAACCGCGAACGATTACGGA
The DNA here is from genome assembly GCA_030015575.1 of Agapanthus africanus. NCBI lineage: Eukaryota > Viridiplantae > Streptophyta > Magnoliopsida > Asparagales > Amaryllidaceae > Agapanthus > Agapanthus africanus. Next base: position 728,630,689 of record CM057339.1, read on the forward strand.
AAATTTAATAGGACCTATATATTCAATCAAGTTTGACATTCCAATAGCCACTCCGCAGATTTGGTGGGTAACCTCAGACACCCGAGAGGTACTCCGGTAGCCTCAAGGACGGTGACAGGGAGGTTCTTATCTACCCAGACTTGACACTACTGTTGTTCCAGGTTATGAGACCCGGTAGGAGGGTTGTCGTAGTCAGTGGGAGCATCGGAAGCATAGTGGGCAAGTAGCTTATGTCTATTTATAGACTAGAGCAGTTATAGCGGAGATAGATCATCTAATTTTGATATGAAAGTCATGGGTTTGACTTCAATCAGAATAGGGGATGGATCTGTTAAGGAGGTGGTAGGGTGTGATGTCATGGTATCTGGATGACATACACAGAGTAGGAAGTAAAATTCCTATACTACGATCGGTTGTACTGTGGTCGTCACACAGTTGTTTCTCCAGACAGGATATGGATATAATATTTGACATTCTGGATTTGGGTAGTTTCCCAATGTAGGTACTTTGACAGTATTCTAATGGTTTTTAGAATAGATGACTCCTAGCATGGTGGTGTACCTGCAGGTGATGGAGTCACCCTCTCTAAAGGTGTTGTATAGACTAAAGGGGAGAGGGGTGTGCATGATTGACAGATCACTTGCTTAGGCAATTGAGTCAATCGTGAGATGTCAAGTACCGCACCAGATGTTGTTTTTGCACTAGATGCAATAAGTTTGTATTAATCCAATCCTGGAGAAACATAAGGAAGCAGTTTTAGAACATAAGTACATGTTCTACGGATTTGATGACGGCAGCCTCTTTCGGGAGACGGTTATCATTCCAGGCTTCAAAGGTGACATGGTTGACAGAGTGATTGTCAGAGTTATAGTTTATCCCTCTGACGAAGAGGGACAGTATTATGGACAGGTGGTCCAAGAGGATACTGAGGGTGGCATGGTGCCGGATACTGATTAGGTTCAGTGATCGATACAGTCTAAGAAGTTTGGATTTGGAGTTCATTTATGAACTAGGTCCCATCTGATATCCAGACATATTCTAAGACAGGTATTACTCAATTCGGGAGATGGCTTTCTCCGCGAACTTGAGATTTAGAGAGATGTAGAAAGAAACATCTAGGCGGATCCACTCACTGAGGCTATTTCTCGAACACAATAGTTTTACAAACGGGCTTTGTGAAACTGATTAGTAGAGGAGTTGGATGTTCGGTTTCACACCGGCTGTGAGTAGTCGACATCGCAATAATTAGCCTTGAGTGCAAGTGGGAGATTGTTGGAGATAGTGCCCTCATAGTCAATTATTGGATCGCAGGTACGTGATTGCAATGATTGCGGAGGACCTATACCGGTAGGACAGTCTTACTCAAGATGATAGTATGCTATCTGGTTTTCCTTTATCAGTCGTGTACATGTTCAGGTGACTGATTACATGTTACACTTTGATAGAGCCCTTAGGATCTTGCTTTACCACCAACAGTATGATGGCGATCATATACGTGAGAGTTGAGTGGTTTATACGCATATCCTTAATTGTGGTCCCTAGTCGTGGGAGTTTCGAGACAGGGCATCGATACTCCGGAGTAGACTAGTGTGTACAGTCGAGACCCCGACAAGGGGCGGTGGCCGGTCTCACAAGCCACTGGTGTCAGTTGGATCACCTAAGATGTATACAGGTGCTCATTAGGTTATGAGTACACCGGACAGGACTCGCCGGGAATCTGCTAGTTAGTACTATATCTATCGTCAGATAGCAGTTCCCTGGTGACATGTGTACAGGTTAGTTCATCGACCTGAGGTCGTCATTTGTCTTGTGTGAGTTCCCACTGTGCTTTGATTTCTACCCTACCACGGCTCAAAGGAGTCGTGCAAACAGGTAGCTTTTGGGTACAGTCCCGAGCCATATGGAGGAACGTGAGCAGATCGGCAGGGGATTCGTCTCTCCCGGTATTGGGGGCGAGATCGTGCTGTGTCTAGGAGAGCCATTACACAAAGCCCACGGCTGTGGCAGGAGATTTACTGGTAGTTACTCCAGTAGTATCTCAGGGTGTTATTGGGCTTCACTCCGACATGACTTATACTGCTATTGGGGGTCTGACGTTACTAGCCCCCTAGGCAGATATGCGATACTCATAGACGAACAGACCGGACTGTATATACATTGTCACTGTTAGGCTCAGTAGGGTTTCTGGATGAGTTCGCTCATCAGCCTCCCTTGAGGTCAGTCCATGGGCAGCCGTTACGCATTGTTAGTGCCGCTGACGGTTTGTGGTTAAACCCACTGCCAGGGTACTGACGAGTCATTAGAGTCCCCCACAGACAGTTTCCCAAGTTCGGGCGAAACGTTGTAGAGGCCGTATGGTTTTATGGCAGGGTTCGGAAAATGCACGTGCGTTTACGCACGTGTTATTTTTCGGGCAGATGATACTGGTCGGCTTTGGTTTAAGCCGGATCCGAGTATTATATTGAGTAGATATAATATCTTTGTCTCAGTTGCATTTGTATTCGGTCGTAATACAAATGCGGGTATATTTATACAGTTTCGGGGTTATCCTGAAAATCGTTTCAGGATCACTTTTGGAAGTTGCCAGTTTCCAGTTTTCTATCAGCCGTCTTTTAACATTTGGTTAAAGACGGGTTTATCTTTTCTTGAGATGAGTGTGGATTCTTCTAGAAGATTCTAGAGAGAGTGACTTGACATGGTGAGTCATTAGTGCATTAATGGTGTCATTAATGCTTTTGGTGACTAGGTTTTTTGATTCAATGTTTCTTTGTGACTCATGCTTTAGCTTTAATGGGTTTTGTTAACCTTAGGATATTTTGTGAGAAGCTTTCATCTTATGGTTACCTCTCCCCTCTCCTACACTCACCTCCCTCCATCTATATATGGCCGGCCCCTCCCCTCTCTCATTTGGATGCTTGATTCATTTTTGTAGAAAAGATTATGATAGTATTTGGGGTGCATGGAAATTTCATTGCTTTTTCATTCCATCACCCAATCCGAGTGGCAACTTCATTAACCGATCGTCCACGGATTTGGACGAAGTGAGACAAAGTCATCTACTCATTCTCTACATCATTCTTGGTCGTCTCTTTTAGCAAACTTGACGATCGAGTTGCCTCAAGTCAGAGGCGGGAGCCCGTTTAAAGAATCGTCGACGTGGTGCCACCTCGACGAGGAGATCGGAGATCGACGAGATCGGAGCAGCCGCAACGGAGCGTGGGATGATGGTTAAAGAACGAAGGACTCGGATCGTTCGGTATAACCTTTCTACACTCTTTACAGTTTGTTAGTTTAGCAATAATGGCAGATCCGGGTTAAAGTATACGATAGCGCCAGTTAAAAAGTTTTTATTCCGCATTTGGCGTCTGTAGACTGCCGGGGCGCTACCGTAGACTTACAGACACGCCGCCGCGGAACCGCGGCGCAAGGCGGCTCCGGCCGCGGTTCCGCGGCCATGTTGCTGGCTTGGGGCTTCATACTTCATGTGTTGGCTTCTTCTGTACCTTGATGTATTTCCTGATACGTTGAATCTCTGAATTCATTCTAGATCATTGCCAGATTCCAATTCCTTGAGTTGGCATATTTTTAGCAGTCTTTGTTGTGTAATTTTGACCGATCTTTTGTAATTTCCTGCACAGACTTCGAAACACAAGTTGCGATATGCAAGAATGATGCGATGCTATGAAATACAGTCAATTTCCCTTATAGTGCCGGTTTTAAAGTGATATTTTACGACTGATTTGCTAATATGTGTAATATGAATGCCGAACACTTCGAGATGAGTGCAAATGATAGGGAAATTGCCGTGTTAAAAATGCAGTATTTTCGACTGATCAAATTCCCCCAAACTTATTTTCGGTCGTCTCGAGCGAATGGTTTTATTAAAAAGAGAAGGAGAAAATAAAGAAAGAGAAAAAACTAACTAGTACACTTTTGTAGGCAACACGATTGCACTGAGCACATGCAACAAGCCTTTAAACCTCTAGGTGTCCCTAGTAGGAGGAGTGTTGTCTCCTGAGGGTTTTCAGCGGATTACACCCACAAAATCCAATAATAAAAGGAAGATCATGAATATTACATTTAAAGAAAAGAATTGTAAAAGAAAAGCCTTGAAAATTAGGGTTTCCAACTAAGCTAGCTTTTCGGTTGTAATGAGCCCTATCTTAATAGTCATGAAAAGATGTCAGAAATCACGTCCTCCCTCAATAAAACATCGTCTTATTCTTCATTCCTATCTTTCTTCCAAACATCGATCATATCACCCTACGTGAGTGTAATAAACGTCCCTACACCCGGAGAATTCAATTCAAGCTATCATACTCTTGTCCATCCACCTCAGTACTTTTTAATTAATGAATATTTAAATGAATTTGCTCACACACTTTCATGCGACCATTGATATTTCTTGAGGTACTAACCGACCGATTACTCATGTGCTTGCTTATACGGTGTTTTTTCTCGTCTTGCACCACCTAAGGCTTAGCAGTGACTCCCAGACCAGTTGGCCTTAGGGTACAAAGTGAAGAGGCACCCTCGCTATATTTTTTTATTGCCCTCGGCGATAACAAAACCAGTGTCCATTTTTCTCACCATTCTATATTTTCTTCATACATCGGCTTTAAGACAAGAGCATTTTAAGGCATCCTCTACTATACCGGGCTTCAAGACGTGTGTAAGTGCGAATAGCAGGGTATCAACGTTCAAAATGTTTGGCTTCCAGAATAGAAACTATTTTTCAGACTTATTTTTATCCTCAGATTAGTGACTTCCTTCATCTTACTAACCCTTGGGACAACGGCTCATAACTACTTATTACTAGTTCGTTTAAGAAACTTCTAATTTTCTTGGTTTTCTTAAATTTTTCCAATCTTTTGGATGTAATTTTTCACTATCTAAACTTTTATTATCTTATTTATGTACAAAAAAATATTTTTATCTTTTGAAATTTTTTAAATTTTTATGGGTTTTGAATTTTTTTTTAAATTTTTTATAGGTTTTTAAAGAAATGTTTTGTGCTTATGCAAATAATATGCAAATGATGCAAAAATAAGCATAAACCTTCCCCAAACTTGTTTTCAACAGTATCCTCACTGTTGCCTTCTGCTAAATCTCGAAAAACCTGTAAGCCTGGGAGGAAATTTATTAAAGGGGGCAAAATATTTAAGTGAAGAACCTCCCCCAAACTTATTTTTGGCTCAAAATTTTGTAAAAATTTTCTTTTCAAGAGCCCGATTATACCCCCCCAAACTTGAGTTAAGCCATGTTAATCTTTGAAAATCACATGAGGGGGTCAAGAATCATTGGTCGATGCCAAGCTTTGCAAAGACCAAACGTCAACACCAACCATTCGAAAATTTTATCAATGCAGTGCTCTGGTTGGTGGAAGAAGAAGTAGGGAAATGGTAAGTGGTGGAATAGAATGTGTGTGCGTCTCGTTTTAGAGAGACGATGCAGTGAATGTGATGGATTGCTCGCATTCTTTTTACAGTTCAGAAGAAGGGTGGAGGTTCAATTTCATTGATTGGGAGATTCATCTCAACACCCGTGCTTTTCAGAAATGCGAGTTCATCAGCGAAGATCTCCTCAAAAGTTTCATCAATACCCCGGAGAATAATGTCATCACAAAGCACGGGGTGATCTTCAGACTCTAAGAACGATTCATAATCAGTGTTAATTGTTGACCCGGACATCTCGGTGGAAGAGTCCGTATGTGTATGATACATAGTTGGGTCAAACAATAACGTATGAAAAGAGTCTAGATCCGTATCATGAGGATCATCAAATTCGCTGCTGTCGACATCCATTAAGTCGACAGAACAGACCTGAGCAGTAGGTTCGGAGGGTACACTTCCCAACTTGTAAATGTTCAGCTCAATTGTCCTATTCCCGAAAGATAGGGTCATAGAACCATTACGACAGTTGATTATTGCATTGGAAGTGGCCAAAAAGGGGCGACCTAAAATCACCGGAATTTGATTCCGTGGGTTCGCTATAGGCTGTGTATCAATTACAATAAAGTCCACAGGGAATATAAATTCCCCGATTTTTTAACACATCCTCTAGTTCACCCCTAGGTTTGGTGATTGATCGGTCAGCCATCTGGAGAGTGCAAGGAGATGATTTCAACTCTCCGATCCCTAACTGCTCATAGACTGAGAAAGGAAGCAGGTTAACACTTGCGCCCAGGTCTAGTAGAGCACGGTTGATGTGTTTTTCCCCAATAGAGATGGAAACCGTAGGATAGCCAGGATCCTTACGTTTCCTCGGTAATTGCTGGGGGAAAGCCGTGTCTACAGTCTTTGCTATGAATATCTTCTTGGGCATTTGTTTCTTCCTCTTCCTAGTGCACAAGTCTTTAAGAACTTTCGCATATGCAGGGACTTGTTGGATAGCATCTAGAAGAGGGATGTTGATGTTAACATGTTTAAACATTTCAGTGATCTTTTCCATTTGTGGACTCAGTGTGTTTCCCTTTAACCGATTCGGGTAAGGAGCTTGAGCAATAAGATCAGGGTCCAACACTGGAGAAGATCGTGTGGGTAGAAATGATCTAAGAATAGGAGTGGGGATCATTTTCGGTGGACTAGAAGAGCTGGGCTGAGGTGGCGAGCCTTGTGGGAAACGAAGAATAGGCTCGGTAGAAGGTGGTGGGGTAGAAGAACTGGGGTCAGAATTAGAAGTAGAAGTGGAAGGAAAGGTCTCAGCCGGGGTATCATCGATAGATTTTTCAGTGTCATCAATCTCTTCCCCAACGTGATTGTCAAGCACTCCCCAAGATCTCAACGTGGTGATTGCATTCACATGATGTGAATAGCCAGGATTGGGTAAAGGTTGAGCTGAGAGTTTCCCTTTCTCTCTTGCACTCATTTCGGCTTTCAATCGTGCAATTTTTGCTTCCATCGATTTGATACTCTTAGCTTGAGACGCTGAGTTTTTCTTTATATCATCGACGGAAGTCTTTATTTCAGTCGATACTTGCATGAGATTTGTCAGAAGCAAGTTTATGAATGAAGAGGATTCATCAGTCCCGGTCAGTTGTAAAGGACTAGACGGTGCGAGTGTGTTGACCGGATTTTGAAAGTTCTGTGATTGGAAGGGGTGCTGACTCAATTGAAGTGGTGGTTGCTGTTGTGGTGGAGGGACCCTTTGGAAATGATTCGTGTTTGGAACCGTGTTTTGAGATTGAGATTGGTTCCAAGCAAAGTTCGGGTGATTCCTCCAACCCTGATTATATGTGGAAGAAAATGGGTCGTTCCTAGGTCTTTGAAAGGAAGAATTGATATGTTCATGACCTTGAAACGGAGAATTTCGTGGAAATTCTTCCGTCAAATGAGAAGGATCAGAACAACAGCCACATACAGTTTTGGAGAGTGACATTTGATTTAGGGCGGCGGCTAAAAATTTATTTTCCATAGTCTCGAGTTTCTTGTGTATAGCTGAAATGTCAGCTCTAACTCCTATGGAAACATCCGATTGGTTATTGCCACTCCTAAACGATGGACTCTCCCACTGTAAAGATTTTTCAACGAAATCTTCTAAGTATTTCCAAGCTTCCCCATCGTCTTTGGTCATAAAATTTCCTTGACACATGTTTTCATGACTCTGTTTAGTGTTAGGGTTACTGCCTTCATATATGATTCGGCAAAGTTCCCATCTCGGGATTCCGTGATGTGGGCATTGAACCAACAGATCCTTGAAGCGGTCAAGATATTTTGAAAATGGTTCATTTGGAAGCTGGGCGAATTGATTTATTTCGCTGCGGACTCGAGCTGTTTTGTGATTAGGGTAGAATTTCTTGAGGAATGCTGCAACGAATTCTTCCCAATTCGTAATTGAATGTGCGGTAGTGTTATACAGCCACTTCTCGGCTATATCGCACAAGGTAAATGGAAGAAGACGTAGACGCATAGCATCCATAGAAAGCTGTGAGGTATCCATCATTGCGTATACATTTTCAAATTTGGTGATAAAAGCATATGCGTTTTCAGTCTCGAGACCGTGAAATTTTGGTAGAAGGTTGATGTATTGGGGTTTAATTTCAAAATTTTTCCCGTTGGCTGGTGGAATGGAAAGACAGATGGAAAGGGGACCTCGTGTAGGATAGCACCTCTCTTGGAGAGAGATGCGGGGTGGATTCTGCGCACCAACGGACGGCGGCAGGGTAGTGGTAAAGAAATTTGATAGAGTAGGATCCATCAATGTGGGTGTGGTGGTGGGCAAAAAAAAGGTAAATGTAGAAATACCGATTTCGGAGTCGATCGGGGGAACGCGGACTAAACGGGCACTAGAATCCCGTGTCCAGCCTATCTTGCACTAAAAAGGGTTAGTACAAGTGGCAGCGTGACTTATAATTAGGGGAAATGATGAATGCGGTGTTTGTTTTGAAAAATGGACGGATTTTTGAAAAAATGATGCGAGCGCACAAATGCAACAAGCAATACCCTAAAATCTAGTGGTCACCTAGGTCAGGCTCTAGACCGCTCCTAACTGCCAAAAAACAAGTCGCAGGATCAATCCTCCACTGCCTCTTTGTCCCCCTGTGGCCAGGTAAGTGCCAGGTAAGTGGGAAGGTTCTCCACTACGTAAGTAGTGGGCCTAATTAATAACTACTAGCCTTCGACACACTTGCCTTAGATACCACAAAGAAACGTGGATAAGCAATGAATTACCCACGGCCTTCTCTTGTCCTAAGTGAGCGCGACGGTCCTTAGAGTCATCTCTAGATATTTTTTAGTTAATGAGGGTAAATGCGGATGCAAGTTTGTGATTTTTGGGGCTTAGGAAGGGTAATGAACTCCCCACCTAATCTTGATTTGGTCGTGCCCCTTAATTTCCGTATTAATATGCAAACAACCAAGAATCAAAAACACGCACAATTTATTTTTACTTTTGCGGCGCTGCGATTTATTTGCAAAGAAACCTGCACAAAATGTTAATTGGAGCAGATTTTGAGAGAGATAAGAAAGTTAGGAAGTTACAGAGGAGTTTTGGCGCAGTGATGACGTAATAATGCGGCGGTTCCACCGTAATTGCCAGCTAATGCCGCGAAATCGTGGTCGCTTCAATGGATCACTGCACAAAATTTTAGGACAATTCTTCTGTTGCTCCCTTTAGCTTTCTGGAATATTCAGAAAATTTTTCTCCAGCTCCAATAATTCCAGATTTCCTCGAAATCAAATCACAACAACACGTATTAGTGTTTGCGCGAATTTTGATCTAAAAATTGTAATGGAATAAATCTTTCAACTCAAATTTCAAAATACGAACAATTATCGCACTATCCCGGGCAACGACGCCATTTGATTGAATATGAAATTCTTGTTGTGTATGTTTGGGAAAATTGAATAGAATTCACAATCAAAGAATTATTTGACCGCAATCAATAACGGTGTCGAATTGTAGAGTGTTAGTAAGTGCGGATCGTCTACAGGGATTGTGTGATTCGTTCGTATTTTGTTTTGTTTGAATTGAAAACTTAATAGAAAAGAAAAGCAAAATGATTCAAGATTTGTATCGATGAATTTCAAGAATCAACTAAATCTAATCAAGAATCAAGAAAACGTTAAACATCAAGAATCAAGAAAGATAGAATTCCAATTGATTTAGGTTTCAAGATTTGAAGTAAAGCTCGTAGGAATCGAGTAGATTGTAGATGTGAAGAAGATTCAAGAATACGATTTCTTATCCATTAACAAGTTGATGCTAAATCGATGTAGATTCATCGAGGATCAAGGATCTTGTGAAGAATTAGGGTTCCTCATCCTATCCTTTGTCCTTTCGATGAATCACATTCACTAGATAGCTTCTAGGAAATTGAATGATCAATTTTTTTGATCTCTAGATAGTGCGAAAGGAATCAAGAACACATTCGTATTGATCTAGATCATCGATCATTCGATTTTCAAGAATTTATAATTGTTATAAGACTTAAGAAAACGTTTAAAGATTCGTCAACATCATCATTCTACAATCGTTTCGATTCCTCCACGGGCGGAGTTTTACTCAAGCATCATCATGAAGAATACATTCAAGAATTGAAGATGAATCATAATGCTCGAATTGAAATATAAGCAAGTTGAAAGAATATTCACCTTTATTTATTCCACAAATTGTTACACATTGCTCAAGACTACAAGAATTTGAGAAGGAACAAAATTGTCGAATCTAGCGTTGCATCAGCTCCTTGAGTCGTGGATCGGTTTAGATCTCGTGCTCCGTTGAAGTCCGGCTTTGCTTCTAAAGGATGGTTGAAGACTTGCTTTGCTAGAACTCAAAAGATCTTGAATTTGGTTTCTTGATTTGGATTAGGGTTAGGGTTTAGCACAAGTCTTGTCACTAAACTTATGGGAAATGGGGGAGATGATGAACCAACTAGTGATTGATTCACCAATGATTGATTTTCTTTCAACCCTAATTTTTGAACAACCCTCAACAAGTGAGCCTTGGGGTCTTTTATAGGTTTCCCAAACCCTAGCTCTAGAAATTTTAATTTTGAATTTCCCTCCAAAAGTTTGTTGTAGGGAGAGGCTTCTAGAAGTAGTTGGTTAGGGCTTAGCTTCTACCCTAAGCTAGGAGGTTAGGGAGAAGGTTCTAGGTCCTTAATGGAGTTTAGGTGAAGCTTGTTGTGGAAGCTTGGGGTGTTTAGTTAGGAACCCTAGGGATTGCTGATCTGGCAGACGCTTCGAGATCCATCTGGAAAATGTAGTGTCTTTCTGAAGTGTAGAAGCTGAAATGAGAGTTATGAAGCTAAATTGGGGTGGTGACGTGGACCTTGCGCCGCGGAACCGCGGCGCAAGGCGGCTCCGGACGCGGTTCCGCGGCCATGTTGCTGGCTTGGGGCTTCATACTTCATGTGTTGGCTTCTTCTGTACTTTGATGTATTTCCTGATATGTTGAATCTCTGAATTCATTCTAGATCATTGCCAAATTCCAATTCCTTGAGTTGGCGTATTTTTAGCAGTCTTTGTTGTGTAATTTTGACCGATCTTCTGTAATTTCCTGCACTGACTTCGAAACACAAGTTGCGATATGCAAGAATGATGCGATGCTATGAAATACAGTCAATTTCCCTTATAGTTCCGGTTTTAAAGTCTAACACATACAATCTGATATTTTACGACTGATTTGCTAATATGTGTAATATGAATGCCGAACACTTCTAGATGAGTGCAAATGATAGAGAAATTGCCGTGTTAAAAATGCAGTATTTTCGACTGATCACCACATGCTACATGGGTGTATGAGACTTACACCATACTTATCATAATCAAGGGTTTTATTTTTAAAGCAAATCATAATTAGTTGGAAATTAGTCACATGGTTGAAGCTTGTGGAAGCTTGTGGAACCATTGACTAAATCCACTAATTTTGTTTTACTTAAAATTTTTATTAACCCAACCATTATGATTAGCCATGCTTTAGTCTCTACATGAGTTAGTATATGTATTAACTCACCCATGGTTGCTATTCTCACTCATAAGATTCATTCTACACTTGCTTCTCTCCATGGTTGATTTTCTTCATCTCCTTCCTCAAGCTCTCTAGTTTTTTGGGAGGTGAAGAAAATTAGTGAGAAAAATATTTCTAAAGTGAGCAAAAATCTTACTTCATCAACCTACACTAGATTAGCCATTTAGTTTAGATTGTTTGCTTCACAATTAGTGAAGAGGTAGCTTGAGTTAGTATCTCCTCGACGTAGGTCATTTTCGGTCTCGAAGACTTCAAGCGAGCTTGTTCCTTTCATCTTGTGGAGCCTTTCTAAAGTCCGAGAGTTCACTACTTGGAGCGAAAGGACTACTACATGGAGCTATTGAAGTGATGAACTGGTCTATAAAGGTTGTATTCCTTGTTCACTTAGATGTAAAGATTTTTACATTTTTGCTTACGTTTAATTCTCTAGTTAAGATTCTAGGTTAAGGTTCTTTAGCGCACTGAATTTTTTAAAACGGTATGGTCGATACCTCCCGAAATCCAGTGGCGGTGCTGAGGATCCCTACAGTGGTATCAGAGCCATGGCATAGAATTAGACGATGGCTGTAGAATTACGAAACCGAAACAACTCCGAAACACTCGAAACAAAAACCTAGATTCTGTCGAAATTTTTAGAGTGTCTAAATTTTTTTATGCAGTTGCAGAATGTTGCATGAGATGTAACATGAACACCAGACGAAAACGAGCTCCTATCACCGGATTTAGACCGGCCACATGTTCATAAAGGACCGACCCCACCGATTTTCTTGGCTTGTCTGGGGTTCGTTTTAGGTCGGTGTTCCAGTCTATGGGTTTTGGAGTTTTAGGTGTTGTGTTACGACCCGAATTTAGTTCATGACCGGTACTTAAATCACGCAATGTCTAAACGTGCAACGTAAATTAAGTAAGCTGAAACCCAGAAATCTAAGCCTTTTTAAATTTTCGGGCAGCACCTCCCTCGAATATTTTGATCCAAAACAGATATACAACAATATATAGGCATCCCCAAGCGGGAGTTAGCTCTTCGCCAATCGGCGGGGTCACAACCATGCAAGACAGAAAATAAGTATACGACGCCCAAAGGCGAAGATCAACACAAGGAATAAAGTAAGTACGACACCAAACCCACCAAACGAACATATAACTCCTCGCTCAAGTCTCGTAACTACAAGCCTTGCTAAGTCTTACTACTTATACAAATACTAGTTTCTTATTGATGGAGTTGACTAGATACAATAGGAATAATAATACAAGAGTAGCACGATCCAACATGTACCACCTACCAAGAAAATCACCCGAATGCAGCTGTGTGCCAGCGATGCCGCTACTGATCCATGCAGTCAATTTGCAAGAACTGTGGCACAACGGGGATGAGTTGCCAACGCGTGAGTAGAAAACATCATCAGGTAGAAATCGAAATAAACAACGATTCCTAAGTCAACTATATCATAAATGTAATACCATGATATCTAGGGTGACCGTATGTGCATATGTTCCAGCACATAAAAAATGCCTATCAGCAAGTGGATCTCATCCACGTGTCCATCAATGACATAATCAACTCCATGGAACCTGAGTGTCCAACATCGAAACATCGCAACATCATGAAGGAAAAGCATGTATGTAAATATCATGAAAGCATATGCAAGTAAATACGAGGATATAAATTAACGTGTGTCCTTCGCGACACATCAAAATCATGGAACCTTAGTGCACAGCATCGACACTCGAAACATCATAAAACTCGTGTTCAGTATCGACACGTAAATACTCATCTCTCAGGCGCCGTCACTAGGACTGGCCTTCATATCCATACATCTCACGGAACCTGAGTGTCCAATATCGACACTCGCAATCCATATATCCATACGTCTCACGGAACCTGAGTGTCTAACATCGACACTCGCAATCCACATATCCATACGTCTCACGGAACCTGAGTGTCCAACATCGACACTCGCAATCTACATATCCATACGTCTCACGGAACCTGAGTGTCCAACATCGACACTCACAATCCACATATCATATCGGGTTTCTAACACAAGCCTCAGAACCGAGAAAACTCATGGTGGACGCATCGAAATATCATATTAAGAGAAACCGGATTTTCAAAACAATGCATACTTTCTTGAAATATCCCCACGGTTCTCAAATCCATAAATCACATGAAATCCGTATCTCAATGCGTAAATCCATGAAACATAATATATGCAACATAGAACAGTAATATGAGCATATAAAGGGAAAACCGATATTTAAATGCATCAAGTTATTAAATATATCATGCGGTTCCCAATTTATCCAAAATCCATCGCAACATCATATGAAGCTGAACATGTAGCTATAGCAAGGTATATGTGTAAGATGTAGGTATAGCAAGGTATATGTGTATGCTATATTTCATACGCATAATGGAATAAGAATCAATGTCTCAATTGTCCTTAACCAATACAATATCACATATGTATATGTGCAGCTATAGCAAAGTATGTTATGCAATATAGTATAATGATGTGAGCATAATAAGTAAATCATGCAAGGAGTCATATCATGATGCAACAATTCTACTGTGTAGTGACATAGCAATTATCGATGATGAAGGTGTGTGAGCCGGCCAATTTGTGTAAGTGTAACATACGCATCATCCATAATGGTGTAGGTGTACTAGCACAGGTATATGTAATGTAATGAGAATGACATGAACGTAGCATATATCGTCGGCTAAATGATATGGGGTATACGTGTCTACAATATATCCGAGTTGGTGAATCTATCAATCGGCTTACAGCCTCACAACATCACGTACGGTATAATCTATCGTACGACATATCACTCAAGATTCACAACAATATATATATATATATATATATATATATATACCTATATCCCAGGTCACATCTGTATCAATCTCATATTGTGGGACCGATAAAGGTATCAACAATTTCATATCGACTCGCATCCATATAACGACATATCACACTGAGTCATCATATCACATCGTATACTCGTTCATCACATTAATATCTCGCATCACATTATATAAACGTCATATTTGTTCTCTTTCATTTCATACCTATCATGATTCGCTCCTCATTTCATATTTTCATATGTCAATATGTTCATTAGTGTCACTTCTATCATATTATCATTTGTAAATTCTATAATCATGTCCGTCGTATATCATTTATCAGGATATAATAATCAAACGATCTTCCAAATCAATGTTTGCGGGGGTGCTATACGCCATCCACCCGACTCCCCCCGTAGATATAAATCTACTCACCTGCTAAACTCCTTGCTTAGCCGTAGTCGATGCGCTTCATCGTCGTGGAATCCACGCGAAGGTACCTATAATCAATACGAAATCGCAAAGCTATTAACATCAAGTTCTGAAATCCAATACGGCACGCGGTGCGCTCACAGGTTAGAACCTATAGCCTACGTATGCAAAACCAACCAAACAACCCTCGTCGTCGACGTACAAATATCCAACGACCCAATACAATATAAAATACTAAAACCAAGAATTCTAAAATACGGAAAACATAACCAAAACCACTCACAATAGCTCCCAGATTTTAGTTCAGGTCAACTGGAACTAAACAAACAAGCATAGGGTGTAGTATATGGAGTGTGTGTGCTACTGGACCAATTCCAGCACCCACCACCACAAAGAGGCCGGCCACATACACAAAAAATCCGGCAAGCTTGGCCCATTCTTCTCCGTTTGGGTCTGTCTTCTCAGGGTGGTCTCCTAGTGTCTTAAATAGGTGTCTGGAGTTGTTTGTTTTTCTCAGAAACTTTCCAGGTCATCCCAGATTCCCTGTAGGCCTTAAGGTTTCATAAAACCGACACGGAACAATTCTAATTTCATGTATCGGGTTCTAAACTCAATTCCAGGTCAAGAGAACACTCTCTAAGATCTTGTAAACACTCCCTACACCTCAATTGACCATTAGACAACAACATATAATTTTCTATAATCGATAACCTAATTAACTCAATTTCTAACTAAAAATACGATATTTAACACCGAAAACTAAACTAAAGTGTATGGATTACCTTATTTGCAATCAAAGAACTTTCTTGAGTTGCCCAAGTCTTCAAAATCCAAACTTGGTTGGTTCTAAAGTCTTAGAATAGGTGTGCGCATGTTTTTAGTGAAAGAGGCATAAGGTTTTGGTAAGTACTTGAAGATGTGGCAATGAGGTAGTGAGGAAGTGATGGAGATGATGAATTGTGAAGAAATAATAGGGAGGATGAAGGAATGGGTAGCCAAGTAACCATCTTTCTCGCTTAGCCTCACCCCCTCCTACACTCACCCCTCACAAATATCTATTCTTGTTTCTTTCACAAATATCTTTTTTGTCCATGGCATTAAATTGATTCTATTCACACTCAAACTCTTCTCTCTTTACATTTCTCTTGAACTCACAAGTCACAACAAAATAACAATGTGCATAAACACTACATGCACATGACATGTTCACAAGTCATGGAAAACCGCGAAAACAAGGATTTGACCGAAAATCCGATAAATATCATTAAAATAAATAAATCATGTTATTCTCCGATAAATTTCCAAATATTGGTATACGCTTATACCACTTTACGAAAATCCCAATTTCGCAAATCGGGTAGTTTTCGCGAAATATATTATTTTAATATTAAATTTCCAAAAAATAATATTTTATATTTCTGAAATGTTACAATATTCCCCCCTTAAATAAATTCGGTCCCCGAATTTAAATTTAACTCCCCACATATTAAAACATTTCAATAATCAGCTCAAATCAACGGGGCTCCGAAATTACGGAAGATACAGAAATACCACAGCGCATCCTGTGCGCCGAAAAGTGAGTACGAAACTCAAAACCGAACTCCATCAAGCGTCGCGCAAATCATCGGATTTTCACGCATATCATCGGAGTTACAATGGAGATACAGATCTCTAAATTCACTACCGAAATGCCATATGCACTAATCAAATACTATAATACATATATAGTACGCATTCTTGAAAAAAAAACCATTTTAAAAACTGAATATCTCATGCCAAATCTTTCTCAAATTTCCGTGCTATGCGTAGCTCACGGTATAAGTGACGGACACTCAAATATACATTCCGCCGTTTTAAAATATCCCAAAAGGTTTTCCTTGTAAAATTTCGTATCACTCGCGGACACGTAAGAAATAGTGAGCCTATGGCTCCTTTTTGAAAACCACTTGTTAAATCTTTTTATGTATGAAAAATACTCAGGTACTGTTATCAGATCAGTCCTGTTTGGCTACTACATAATTTAGTGCCCATCAATAAAACAATGTGCTCAAAAGCAAAATTAGCCCCAAAAGGCGTATCCAATAATCACGTACGTCTGGGGCGCATGGAAATTAAATCCAATACAAGTGCCATAATATGCACAAAAGCAAAACTAAGTGCAACGGTGTGCACGAAAACATCTGTCCAGTGCAACAGGTGTGCACGACAACAACATCTAGCGCATCTACAGTGTACGAAAATCTCATTCCAGTGCAACTAGTATGCACGAAAGAAAATCCCAATCGAGTGCATCCGGTGTGCACAAAATCACATCTCACATTATGCGTCCAACATACGCAAAAATCCAAATCAAGTGCATCCGTCATACACGAATAAAACCTAAGTCAAGTGCATCCAACATGCACGAATAAAATCTCACTCAAGTGCATCCGATGCGTACAAAATCCAGTACCCGGCGCCTAATATGCACAAAAATCCGACCTAAGCGCGTCAGGTCCGTAAAACATCTGGTGCGGTAGCATGCACGAATATGAACATCAAGTGCAAACGCGCACAAAAACACAAATCTGGTAACACAAATGCTCAAAACATAAATCGGGTGCAACCAAGGCACGGAGTATAAATCCGGTGCAACCAATGCACGAAATAACAATCTAGTGCAACAAATACACAAAATACAAATCGGGTGCATCCAGTGCACGAAATACAAATCCAGTGCATCCAGTGCACGAAATACAAATCCAGTGCATCCAGTGCGCGAAATACCCAATCCGGTGCAACAAATGCATGGGAATTCATCAATAACTCAAATGCGTATAAAAGCAACACTGAGTGTACCAAGGTGTATAAAAATCATAAACGTGTGCAACTGCGTGCACAAAACACGTATCAATGCCCTGCAAGCATATGTGAGCTATACCGAGTGCAAAAATCAAATCGAGTGCGTACCACATGCACAAAATCAAATCAACCGTACGAAATCCGTGAAATCATAACCACGTGCAGCCAAGGTACAAAACTGATATCAAGTGCAATAAATATGCACAAATCATAGACCAACATAACGGTGTGTAAAACGTATCTCAAGTGCAATAACTGTGCACGAAATGTAAATACCCAGTAGGTGCAGCCAAGGTGCATAAAAACCATATCATGAAACTAAATCATCAGAACTCAAATCCAAGCGATATAAGCGTGATACTCGGATCACCAACGCAAATCGCAACAAATGACAATGAAGTACACCTCCTACACTATTGAAAAATGTCAGTGCGCCCGAAATCGGCAGAGCAAGAACATCCGCTTGCCTCCTGCTCACGGTCTGGCGTCCTCTGTCTTTGGGTCCTCATTTCTCTGTGGATACCAATCTCGTAATTTATCGGCTCATCGGCCCGGTCAGGTGTGCTAACGGAAACGATTCTGCTCTGGCACTCCTCTGGTCATCTCTCGGCCAATTAGTATGATCACTCGTAAAGTAGCACGTCACTGGCGTCGGCCTCTGGCCCTCTGAATACACGTGACACAACTGATCCTGGGTGCAAATCTTATCACAGCAGTGTCCTGGAACGAACCTGCTTAAGGTTTCTTCCGATCTCGCCTATCCCGAACTATACGGAGGCTGGTACTCTTACCTAATCTTTTCTCACTTTTTAGACATCTGCATTCTCAGCACAACATTTTCTCGGGAACTGGTCGTATCCCAACGCCTCTGTATACATATCAGATCTCTAATCTCGACGGGGAGTAATAACAGCTCGTCAGCATCACGCACGAACCTCTTGTTCCACTCGTCCTTATTATCGCCCACTTTGACGTCACATCATGCTATCTGCGTACTGCAAATGTCCTCGGCTATAGTAAATCCGGAATCTCCCGCACGGACTCGAAATCACGAACTCAGTATCTTCATCACTCTGTAGAAGATATCTAGCCGAACGCGTCCTCGGGAACTCATCCCAACCATCGGAGGAATACTCCATATTTGTCCGTTCTCGATTAACTCACAGCGCATCTGGGTGAGGTCCTCTATCCAAAATTGGTCAACTTACTGATCTCCTATCGGATCATCCAACGAACAAAGTCATCTCTGGATCGATCTACTCTAGATCTGAGCAAGATTCTCCACACTGGAAATCATCAACTCAACTGGGCCTGCGTCGGCACATCAATCAGACGAATCATCTCAGTCACTCAACTCTACTCGAGATAGACTAGCTATCTTTTATTGCATCTCTGCCTGAAAGCTTCAGCGATCTCAGCTCATAAGCTCTGGAAGCGACATCCCATCAATCTCAGCAACAGCTGGGTCATCTGTCTGCAAGGTAGACGACATCACAAACTCTGAGATAGGCTGTACATCGACGGTCCTCTCACAACTGGCAGCCTCTATCAGTGGCCCAATCATACGGTGCAAAACCGAACACTCGCCTCAACAAGAGTCACAACACAAATACTAAATCGATACATTCTCATGTCACCAGAAAACACGATGGTCAGTCCTCATCCATGATGAGCTCGCCCTGACCGCATCACTAGAAGCAGCTCAATCTGTGCTCAAACCATGGCGACAGGAACTTCAAGTACATATCGATAAAAATAGATCAAAGGGATGAAATGAATCAACGGATCCAAAATGAATACATGATCATAAGGAGGAACAGAATCACTGAGAGTATGATCATGGAAACGAATAGAATCAAGGATTTCAAATGGATGTATAATCAAGGGAACGAAGAGAATCACCAGTCTCAAGATATGTACATCCTAAGGTCACTTAAGTGGAGTATCGTATCGTAAATATTCCGTGGAACATACTTACGGTACGTTACTCTACTCAAGCTACCTACTTCAACAATCAGGGTCAGCCTATGTAACGAAAGTTCGGGTCTAATACCCCCTGTTCAAGTCTAAGTTCCGTAAGGTCAAGCCTAGGTTCCGAAATAGATTACGCCCCAGACTCCACATAGTCAAACCTAAACTCGAACTAAGGTTAAACCTAGTGCTCTAATACCAACTTTGTCACGACCTGAATTTAGTTCATGACCGGCACTTAAATCACGCAACGTCTAAAGGCGCAACGTATATTAAGTAAGCCGAAACCCAGAAATCTAAACCATTTTAAATTTTCGGGCAGCACCTCCCTCGAATATTTTGATCCGAAACAGATATACAACAATATATAGGCATCCCCAAGCGGGAGCTAGCTCTTTGCCAATCGGCGGGGTCACAACCACGCAAGACAGAAAATAAGTATACGACGCCCAACGGCGAAGATCAACACAAGGAATAAAGTAAAGCAAGACACCAAACCCATCAAGCGAACATATAACTCATCGCTCAAGTCTCGCAACTACAAGCCTTGCTAAGTCTTACTACTTATACAAATGCTAATTTCTGATTGATAGAGTTGACTAGATACAATAGAAATAATAATACAAGAGTGGTACGATTCAACATGTACCACCTACCAAGCAAATCACTGTAGGGTTCCTAGGCACGCTAATAAGGTCTCACAAGTGATCAAACTGGCCAATTAAAATTTTACAAGTGCCGAGAAACCCTAATACGGATCGTTAACTAGATGTATAGGCGATGCAATGCAAATAAACGAATTTATAGCTAAAGGGAAGGGGCTACAACCTTTGTAGATCCAGTCCTCCACCTCCATGGCTCCGTGATGAAGTCCCCTCGCTGTCCATATCGGATCCCGGACTCTAGCATCGGCTTCATCGGAGAAATGGGCGGGCTAGGTCATCGGCTTTGATGCCGAAGATGATCTACGTCGAGGCAACACAAGATCAAGCTCCAACTTCACCAAGCCATGAAACTTGTGAAGAAAACACCCTATACTACTTGGCAAGAGGTATAGGATGAAGAAATAGGAAGTGGGTTCACTTTGGAATTGGATTTCTCACTCATTTTCACAAGTTGCCATTGATGGAGGCAAGCTTTCTTCATTGTTGAAGATGAAGAAGAAGAAGAAAGAATATGATGAGTATTTTTCAAAAAGGAAAATAATATGAATACTTATCATATACCAACCATGGTTAGGTGTAGAGAATAGACTATGGTTAGTTTGATTGGTTAGGGTTAAGCATGAAGACAAAATGGTCACTTAGTTAAAGCTTCATGAAGCTTCAACAACAAACAAAGAAAGCCACCATTTTCTCTTTATCTTTTCCAAAATAAATAAATAAATAAATAAGTAAGTAAATAAACAAAACCCTAACCATTCATATAACCATGGTTTAATTCTTTACACAAACCCAAGTGAGCATGTATCATCAAACATGATACAAACAAGTGCACAAAAATATATCACATATACAATGTGCATTTCAAGTGAGAAAATCCATTTAAAGTGAACCAATACTAGTTAATGCAAAGTAATATATCAAATATATAATTATACATTAAATCATTAAATCAACACTTGATTCAATGATCCGGTCATGTCGCATATAACCGACTAGTATCCAATGTATCGACTTATCGAATCAATCTTCGATTCGATAACTAGGTTATATCGCATACAACCAATCGATACATTCATCGCGAGAATGGAATACGGTATCACATACACGCATTATTCTCGGTCCCGCACATATCTCATATGCGCTCCTATTTCGTTTCGCTTGAGCCAGGAAACCTCTGTGTAGGACTCTAAAGACTCGTCAATACGCCGGCAGCAGATGATGATCATATCAAACACCCACAAGCCGCAAGCGGTCTTCTAAACGTAACGGCCACCCGGGTATTGAGCGATCAGAAGATCGACGAGCAAGCCCGCTCACACTCCTGTGAATCCAACCAGTAACACTTACCGTACAGTCCGGTCTGTTCGTCTGATATGTCGCATATCTCGCCTAGGGGTGGTAAACGTCAGACCCCAGTAGCTTGATAAGTCATGCCGACGTGAGGTCCATAACAATCGTGAAACTACTGATAACTCTTACCAGTATATCACTGCAACCCTGGCCAGGGATTTCCTGTTATGGCCAGTCGAGCATAGCGCAACATCAACCCCCAATACCGGGAGAGACGAATCCCCTCCTATCGCTCATTGCCTCCATGTGAATCGGGACTGTACCCAAAAACCACCTGTTTGCACGACTCAGTAGAGCCGTGGTAGGGTGGAAATCAAAGCACAGTGGGAGACACACAAGACTCTATGATGATCTCGGGTCTACAGACTAAGCTGCACCAGTGTTACCAGAGAACTGCCATCTGACGTGAGGTATAATACCATCTGGGAGTTCTCGGCAAGTCCGTTCAGTGTACCCAGTCTCCACTGAGCACCCGCATACCATCTCCGATGTCAAATACCAATGGATATGGGATCATCCATCGCCCATCACATGGGTCGAGAAGATATACGCTAGTCTACTCTGGAATATCGATGCCCTGTCTCGATATTCCCACGACTAGGAACAATGAAGGATGTACTCATTGACTACCCAGGCCCCACTAGTATGATCTTCATCATAGTCCTGGAAGTCGAGTACACATCCTAAGGGCTTTATTAACATGTAATTAGAGAGACAGAAAGTATACATGTTAAGATAAAGAGCAACCAGATAGCGTACTATCATGTCGAGCAAGAAAATCCTACCTATATATGTCCCAGCATCCACTACAATATACATCCAATGTACAGTAATGGCCTCTAGGGCATACATATAACTAACAATCACCCGAATGCAGCTGTGTGCCATCGATTCCGCTATTGATCCATGCAGTCAACCTGCAAGAATTGTGGTACAACGGGGGTGAGTTGCCAACTCGTGAGTAGAAAACATTATCAGGTAGAAATCGAAATAAACAACGATTCCTAGGTCAACTATATCATAAAGGTAATACTATGATATCTAGGGTGACCGTATCTGCATATATAAACACATAAAAAATACCTATCAGCAAGTGGATCTCATCCACGTGTCCATTAATGACACAATCAACTCCATGGAACCTGAGTGTCCAACATCGACACATCGCAACATCATGAAGGAAAAGCATGTATGTAAATATCACGAAAGCATATTCAAGTAAATACAAGGATATAATTCAACGTGTGTCCCTCGCGACACATCAAAATCATGGAACCTGAGTGCCCAGCATCGACACTCGAAACATCATGAAACCCGTGTCCAGCATCGACACGTAAATACTCATCTCTCAGCCACCGTCACCAGGACTGGCCCTCATATCCATACATCTCACGGAACTTGATTGTCCAACATCGACACTCGCAATCCATATATCCATACGTCTCATAGAACCTGAGTATCCAACATCGACACTCGCAATCCACATATCCATACGTCTCACGGAACCTGAGTGTCCAACATCGACACTCGTAATCCACATATCCATACGTCTCACAGAACCTGAGTGTCCAACATTGACACTCACAATCCACATATCATATCGGGTTTCTAACACAAGCCTCAAAACCGAGAAAACTCATGGTGGACGTATCGAAATATCATATTAAGAGAAACCGGGTTTTCAAAACAATGCATACTTTCCTAAAATATCCCCACGGTTCTCAAATCCATAAATCACATGAAATCCGTATCTCAATGCGTAAATCCATGAAACATAATATATGCAACATAGAACAGTAATATGAGCATATAAAGGGAAAACCGATATTTAAATGCATCAAGTTATTAAATATATCATGCAGTTCCCAATTTATCCAAAATCCATCGCAACATTATATGAAGCTGAACTTGTAGCTATAGCAAGGTATATGTGTAAGAATGTAGGTATAGCAAGGTATATGTGTATGCTATATTTCATACGCACAATGGAATAAGAATTAATGTCTCAATTGTCACTAACCAATACAATATCACATATGTATATGTGCAGCTATAGTAGGGTATGTCATGCAACATAGCATAATGATGTGAGCATAGTAAGTAAATAATGCAAGGAATCATATCATGATGCAGCAATTCTACTGTGTAGTGATATAGCAATTATCGATGATGAAGGTGTGTGAGCCGGCCAATCTGTGTAAGTGTAACATACGCATCATCGATAATGGTGTAGGTGTACTAGCATATGTATATGTAATGCAATGAGAATGATATGAACGTAGCATAAAGTACATCGTCAGCTAAATGCTATGGGGTATACATGTCTACAATATATCTGAGTCGGTGAATCTATCAATCGGCATCCAGCCTCACAACATCACGTACGGTATAATCTATCGTACGACATATCACTCAAGATTCACAACAATATATATATATATATATATCTATATACCTATATCCTAGGTCACATCTGTATCAATCTCATATCGTGGGACCGACAAAGGTATCAACAATTTCATATCGACTCGCATCCATATAACGACATATCACACTGAGTCATCATATCACATCGTATACTCGTTCATCACATTAATATCTCGCATCACATTATATAAACGTCATACTTGTTCTCTTTCAATTCGTACCTATCATAATTCTCTCCTCATTTCATATTCTCATATGTCAATATGTTCATTAGTGTCAACTTCTATCATATTATCGTTTGTAAATCCTATAATCATGTCCGTCGCATATCATTTATCAGGATATAATAATCAAACGATTTTCCATATCAATGTTTGCGGGGGTGCTATACGCCATCCACCCGACTTCCCCCGTAGATATAAATCTACTCACCTGCTAAACTCCTTGCTTAGCCATAGTCGATGTGCTTCGTCGTCGTGGAATCCACGCGAAGGTACCTATAATCAATACGAAATCGCAAAGCTATTAACATCAAGTTCTGAAATCCAATACGGCACGCGGTGCGCTCATAGGTTAGAACCTATAGCCTACGCATGCAAAACCAACCAAACAACCCTCGTCGTCGACGTACAAATATCCAACGACCCAATACAATATCAAATACTAAAACAAAGAATTCCAAAATACGGAAAACATAACCAAAATCACTCACAATAGCTCCCAGATTTTGGTTCAGGTCAACTGGAACTAAACAAACAAGCATAGGGTGTAGTATATGGAGTGTGTGTGCTACCGAACCAATTCCAGCACCTACCACCACGAAGGGGCCGGCCACATACACCAAATATCCGGCGAGCTCGGCCCTTTCTGCTCCGTTTGGGTCCGTCTTCTCAGGGTGGTCTCCTAGTCTCTTAAATAGGTCTCTGGAGTTGTTTGTTTTTCTCAGAAACTTCCCAGGTCATCCCAGATTCCCTGTAGGCCTTAAGGTTTCACAAAACCGACACGGAACAATTCTAACTTTGTGTATCGGGTTCTAAACTCAATTCCAGGTCAAGAGAACAATCTCTAAGGTCTTGTAAACACTCCCTACATCTCAATTGACCATTAGACATCAACGTATAATTTTCTATAATCGATAACCTAATTAACTCAATTTCTAGCTAAAAATACGATATTTAATACCAAAAACTAAACTAAAGTGTATGGATTACCTTATTTGCAACCAAAGAACTTTCTTGAGTTGCCCAAGTCTTCAAAATCCAAACTTGGTTGGTTCTAAGGTCTTAGAATAGGTGTGTGCATGTTTTTAGTGAACGAGGCATAACGTTTTAGCAAGCATTTGGAGATGTGGCAATAGAGTAGTGAGGAAGTGATGGAGATGATGAATTGTGAAGAAATAATGGGGAGGATGAAGGAATGGGCAGCCAAGTAACCCTCTCTCTCTCTCTTAGCCTCACCCCCTCCTACACCCACCCCTCACAAATATCTATTCTTATTTCTTTCACAAATATCTCTTTTGTCCATGGTATCAAATTGATTCTATTCACACTCAAACTCTTCTCTCTTTACATTTCTTCTTAACTCACAAGTCACAACAAAATAACAATGTGCACAAACACCACATGCACACGACATGTTCACAAGTCACGAAAAACTGTGAAAACACGGATTTGACCGAAAATCCGATAAATATCATTAAAATAAATAAATCATTTTATTCTCCGATAAATTCCTAAATATTGGTATGCACTTATACCACTTTACGAAAATCCTAATTTCGCAAATCGGGTAGTTTTCGCGAAATATATTATTTTAATATTAAATTTCCAAAAATAATATTTTATATTTTTGAAATGTTACATGTTGCTTGATTTTACTGAGATTGCATGTGATGTTATCTTTCTGTAAAGGCAATTCGGAGTGTTTCGTAATCGTAATTCTAACATCGTTTTGGGTAATCTAGACAATGTTAAAATGTTCGAACGAATATCAATAACCCATTTTCTCACTCGCTGGAAATTTTCCAAGAGTTGAATTTTTCCATGTTTAAAAATATTCGAAAAATCATGCAAGTAATTCTGTTGACCCTCTAGAAGAACGATACCCAAACTCGACTCTTTGACCGCGGAACTGCGGGCAAACCCTAGGGTTTGTGGCAGTTCCGCGGTGCCATGAGTGAGGCATGGGTCAGCCCTTCTACGGTTGGTCCATAGGCGCTGTGGCATGTTCTGGGTATTTTTTTTAACTCCGCTCAAGTGTTGAGCTCTCTAGAAATTTTTGGGCTTTTGTTGAATCGAACGAAATGTTTAACATCGTCTAGCTATCCGTGAATTGTGATACAATATTTAGAATCCACAATAATTAGCATTGTGAAAACTAATTTGAATTTTATAAATCTAGCAATTTAGTCTCATTTGATCAGTTGCCACGGGATTTTGATATGTTGCAATTACGTAGTGTACGCGGATATTCGCCGGGTAACGTTACTAGATAGCCACGCCCCATAGTCCCGACCAAGTGACGGTAGGAGAACCCCGTTGCCAAATGCATCCGTACGGGTGCTCGCGGCCGCAGTGTTCCGCCTAAGTGCACTTCGTCGACGACATCGGGGGTGTGGCCGTCTATTAAAGTTTCCGATGAGCATTCGATCAGGATGTTGGGAATCTTGTTGAATTGCCCGACTTGTTATTGGAAAGTGTTTTCAATAACGAGACTAAAATGCGGGGTTTATAATTGTTAAGCATGCGATGTCTAAGGAATTCATTTGGTTAGGCATGAAATCCAAAGTATGTGATACATTGGGTTTATGATGTCTAAGGTGGTTGCGGATTCCAATTGTTGTAGTTTTTCACTTTCTTTTCTGCGATCATAAGTGTAATATATGGTGTATCGCCGGTTTCGTTGCTATACGTCAACAACAATTGGGATACACATATTTACTTACGTTGATGACATGAGATGTTATGTGTTGCTGTGATATGTTATATTGGATCGTCGTGTTTTGAATAGCCGGGTTTTTTTATGTGAGATGAGAGTTTTTTATTTTCATTCATGTAAAAACTTGTATGTTATATTCTTTTATAGGAGCACTTCTGGGTTGAGGATGATGTCATCATTATTGTATATTATTTACTTTTCCGCATTAGGATAGACCCAAGACGGGGAGCACAAGTAACCGGGTTCTAGAGTCCAGTGGGAGACCATCTTGAGGAGTCGAGACCGGGTCTCCTAACTCTAGAATTGGTAGGGTTGCTTTCCGCTCTCGTAGGGGTATAAGGATGTGGGTTTGGCTATTCATCGCGACCGTGGAATCCGTGTTTTTTACTTGCTTAATTAAAAACACGAAATTCCTAGTATATCCAACATTTCATATGTGGACTTCTGCTGCTGATATTCTGTGATGTGATCACTTTATATGTTGAGACGATTGTTGTTATTATATATATGATATATAATAAACGTATGTTTTGCACCCGCGTTAGTCCCGCCCTGCTATACTGTTAGTTAAGTAACCTAACGGTGCATAACGGGACACTGTGGCGAATGCGGATGGCATAAGCATGCGTTATATTTTCGTTTCTTCTGTGATGCTTAGGAAGCATAAATGATGGGACTTCATTAATGAGATTAATGAAAGAAAAGAAAGAAACCTAAAGATGTTGCAGAATCCTGTTTTAAAAACTGGTAGCTCTAGTTCTTGCTTTGCATAGCGATATTCCGTGTAGAATATCCAGCACCTTATTCGATAAGGAAAGAGCCGATATCCCTTCACCGGGAGTGACCTCTTTAGCGAAACTAGCGGATGCTACAACCCACTCGGTTTTGTTTTTGATTGCTTTTTAGGTTCATGCTTTGCATAGCGGTATTCCTTGTAGAATATCCAGCACCTTATTCGATGAGGAAAGAGCCGAGATCCCTTCACCGGGAGTAACCTCTTTAGCAAAACTAGCAAAAGCCTCAAAATCACTCATTTTCAAAATCACTCGATTCTACAACGATATCAAGTTCATTACGCAAAAGGTTTTCTTAAAAACCTGTCGTAGCCCTCCGTCATTTCAGATAAGTGCTACTTAGTATTCGTGCTACATTTGTTGACCTTGTTAAGGCGTAGTGTGCGGTAGCTGATTAGTGCTTATCTGCTTAAGCATGTAATGTGATTGGATTAGGGTAGTCGTACGACTTTGTTGACCTTGTTAAGGGTCTTACGGGTGGGTTTAATTCAATCAGGAAATGACGGGTTGAACTTGGCTAGCGCTTATGATTTGTTGACTTTGTTAAGGTCATAAGTTGATAGGGGCAAAATATTATCGGGAATTTAAAGTGTTGAAATTTACAATGAGATTGCATACCTTCTATGAGATAGTTGGATGCCGAGATCCACTGCGAGTAAGAGTTACTCCTGGGAGAGTTTTGCACATTACAATTAGTCGATGAAAGTAGGTGTCTAGAAAGGTGTTAACGGGGTTACGCCACTAGAAAAACGAGGTTTATTTTAATTAGGTCCGTGCAAAAGCACGGGGAACCTCCCTCAAAGTACTGACACTGGCTTGGCCGAAAGATTGGCGAACTTGTAGGGTGTAATTAATTCCGTATAGCTTTACCTTTTAGGATTTGAAGGAAGATTTGATAAAAATTGTGGGAGCTATCTTGATTAGATAAAATAATAACCAATCTGATCTTGCAAGAGCATATGCAGAGTGTTTTCTTCTCTCTCTTGGTAGCGACCATGTCACGCCTTAATCAAGATAATAATATGGATGTATTGACTGAACCTGCTTATTATACTGAGCCTGAAAATGTTGGTTCCGCTCCAAATTATAATTGTTATAAGTCCGAGCAGGAAATAGGGGAATATCTGGATTCCCACCCCACCCAAATGAAGAATGAGCATGTTGATGCATATTTTTCGGGTGTGTTTTATTACCGAGAACTGTTTCTCAGTACACTCTATGTCCTGGGTATGAGATACCGGAACAGCATCTCACATATGTAAGATGTTACGTGGGCTAAAGAAAGGTAGACAACTGAGAAAAGGTGATCATTCTTTAGAGAAGGGAATGGTGCAAATGTTGTAGCCAAAGCAGTTGGCGAATATCAGCTTGTATTACCAAATGATAAATACAATGATTCTGAACAAATGTTATTACATGCCGAACCTGATATACAATATTACATCAGTTTCTTTATTAAGCTACAGAAGGATATAATTTTGTATTGCAGGATAATGTTGTGAAAATTTTTCTTAATCAAAAGTTGATTGGATCAGGCATATTATGTAATGGCATATACGTTCTAAATCAAACCACAGTTCAAAGTATACAAAACACACACAAGAGGAGTAGTTCAGAAATGAACGAATCCTTCTTATGGCATTGTATACTAGGTCATATCTATGCGACACGGCTAGCTAAGCAACATAAGGATGAATATATGAATCCGTTAGAATTTTCATCTTATGATACTTTCCAGTCTTGTCTTAAAGGGAAAATGACTGATACTCCATTTATTGGAAACAGAGTAAGAGTTAATGAACTCTAGGGACTAATATATGGTGATGTATACGGTCCTATATCTACAAATACCAGGGTTGGTTCCTCGTGCTTCATTATATTCACTGACGATCTCTCAAGATTCGGACATGTGTTCTTGTTGAAACACAAGTCTGAAACTTTTGAGAAATTCAAGAAATATAAGCTTGAAGTTGAGAACCAGACGGGTATAAGTATTAAAGTCCTTCGATATGATCGAGGAGGAGAATACTTGAGTATGGAGTTCCTGGATTATTTAAAAGAGATTAGGATTCTCTCTCAGCTTACTCCTTCGAGTACACCACAACACAACGGTGTATCGGGATGGAGGTATCAAACCCTATGAGATATGGTGCGCTTTATGATGAGTACCGCTGAGTTGCCTGTTTCCTTTTAGAGTTATGCACTCGAGAAGCTGCATACTTATTGAATGGGGTTCCATCCAAATCTATGCCTACCACTCCATATGAGATATGGTATGGAAAAAGACCATGTCTTAAACGAGTTAAGATATGGGGTTGTTCGGCCTATGTTGAAAAGCAAAATCCAGAAAAGCTCGAGGTAAGGTCAGTTCTGTATAAGTTTGTTGGATATCCCGAACATTCACGAGGGTATATCTTCTACCAAACTAAGGAGCAAAAGGTGTTTTATTTCTCAACATGCCACATTTTTAGAAAAGAAATTTCTAATGGAAGAAATTTGTGGTCATGTGGTAGAACTGGATGGAGTTCCAGCTAGACAGACTAATAGCTGATGATTTGGTAGAACCAAAGGATTCGATAGTCTCCAACGAACCTCAGCATTGGTAGGGGTCCTCTGTAAGTCGATGTTCAACACCCCAATACTAATGGGGAGGCGGAAATATGAATAACAATCTTGTTCTATGGCTAAACATCGAATAACCGTATGAATCGTTTGCTAAACAAGTTTTAACAAAAGCTATAGAGTTCTAAACTACTATGTTAAGAGATTATACCAAACGGTTCTAGTCCTTCGTCTTAATGTTATCTACGGCCTCTTTGGATCTCCACGTCCTCTTCGGCTTTCCTCCGTGATAGACGATCCACCCGAGAACCCTAATCCAAGCTATAGCCTCTAAACTTGAGGTTACTTAGTTTCTCTAGTTGCTAAATAGAGTAGCTAAGGTGATGTAGAGATAGGTTATGGAGTAATAAGTCTTTCCTAATCCTTGTTCTCAACTCATGAGGGTAGGATTAGGGTTTGGTGAAGGAGAGAGAACTTGAAGAGAGAGAGTGAGAAGATGATAATGATAATAATAATAATAATGAAATAGCTTCTCACTTGATATATGAAACATAATGAATTAAAAGAAATGAATAATATGAGATTATTCATCATGTTTCATTAATGCAAGTGGGTGATTCATTATGTGAGTCATTAAGCATTTAATAATGCATTAATGACATGATGAATCACTCACAATGAGTCACTAAATCATTAAAAGAAAATGCCACCTCTCCCTTCATGTCACATCCTTCTAGAAGCTTCTCGGAAAATTACGAGAACGCCCCTCTCATCCGTGAAAACACGGAAAAACTTTAGACTGTGTAAATCCAATAATCTGATACTAGAATCTGGCTTAAACCAAAGCCGGCTAGTAAAAACTGTCCGAATGTCGTACGTGCGTTCAAACACGTATGCGTCCGAACCTTTGTCGTAAAACCATACGACCTCTATATCTATTCGCCTGGGTTTGGGAAATCTCTGTGTGGGACTCTAAAGACTCAACTACTACGCTGGCAGTGGGTTTAACCACAGACCGCAAGCGGCACTAGCTGTACGTAACAGTCCCCAGGTAGTTGTCGATAAGAAAGCTGATGAGGTAACCCATCTGAAATCCTACTGAGCCTGTCCGTGACAATATCCGTGCAGTCCGGTCTGTTCGTCTAAGAGTATCGCATGTATGGTCTAGGGAGGTGGTAGACGTCAGACCCCTAATAACCGTACAAGTCGTGTCGGTATGGCTCAAGACCACCCGAGAATCTACTGATCAGTCCATCAGTAATTCTT
Source organism: Agapanthus africanus (assembly GCA_030015575.1). Taxonomy (NCBI): domain Eukaryota; kingdom Viridiplantae; phylum Streptophyta; class Magnoliopsida; order Asparagales; family Amaryllidaceae; genus Agapanthus; species Agapanthus africanus. Next base: position 728,662,254 of record CM057339.1, read on the forward strand.
AATCAGCCCTGGCCAGGGACTTATGGTAATGACCAACCGACCACAGTGCGATATCAACTCCCTATACCGGGAGAGACGAATCCCTAACAGTCACTCACTGCCTCCACGTGGCTCGGGACTGTGCCCAACTAAAACCTGTTTGCCCGACTCCTTTGAGCCGTGGTAGGGTAATAATCAAAGCACAGTGGGAACTCATACGAGACAAATGATGACCTTAAGTCAACGGAGTATCTGCACACATGTCACCTGAGAACTGCTATCTGACGTTAGGTATAATACCATCCAGTCAGTTCTCGACGAGTCCTGTCCGGTGTACTCACACCCAGTGAGCATCTGTATACAATCTTAGGTGAACATCACCAATGGTTGCGGGACCAATCCATCGCCCCTCGTCACGGTCTAGATATGTATACACTAGTCTACTCTGGAGTATCGATGCCCAATCTCGATACTCCTGCGACCAGGGACATCTAAGGGTGTGCCTATTGACTATCCAGCTCCCACTAGTATGACTGCCATCACAACGCCGGTAGTCAGACAAACACCCTATGGGTTTTATCAACATATATATATAAATACCAAGTAAAATATATCATACGTTAAGACAAAGTCAAACCAAATAGCGTACTATCATATCAAGCAAGACTGTCATGTACATACATATCCCAAGCATCCTATACAATGTAGGCCTCTAGGGCATATATATCCAACAATCTCCCACTTGCACTAAGGCCTATAATTGGTGCAATGAGTACCCACTGTCTCTACTAGATCCAGTTGCTGGCGTACCGCATGCCCAACATCTCAAATAGCCTCTCGAACTGTACTTGAGGAATGGCCTTGGTGAATGGATCTGCCGTGTTGTCTTTTGTGTCCACTCTCCGTATCTCGATCTCCCGACGATCCACGATCTCCCTGATCAGGTGAAACCGCCTTAAGATATGCCTGGATTTCTGATGGGACCTTGGTTCCTTCGCTAAAGCTACAGCGCCATTGTTATCGCAATACAAAGTTATTGGATTGGCAATGGACGGAACTACCTGAAGTTCAGAAATGAACTTTCTCATCCAGACAACCTCTTTTGCGGCTTCACTAGCAGCTATATACTCAGCCTCCATAGTTGAGTCTGCGACGGTATCTTGTTTGGAACTCTTCCAACATACCGCCCCTCCATTGAGGGTAAACACAAAACCCGAAATGGATTTAGAATCATCCTTGTCACTTTGGAAGCTGGAGTCAGTAAAACCTTCTACCTGGAGGTCCCCATTACCGTAAATTAAGAACATCTCCTTAGTCCTTCTCAGGTACTTGAGAATGTTTTTCACCGCTTTCCAATGTTTCTCACCTGGGTCAGACTGATACCTGCTTACCACACTAAGTGCGTATGCTACATCCGGTCTGGTACATAACATCGCATACATTATTGATCCTACCGCCGAAGCGTAGGGTATAATGCCCATGCGATCCCTCTCTTCATCAGTCTTTGGAGACATCTCTTTGGAGAGGGTGATTCCGTGACAAGCGGGCATATTGCCGCGCTTGGAATCTTCCATACTAAATCTCTTTAGTACAGTGTCTATATACCTGGACTGTGAAAGTCCCAATGTTCTATTAGATCTATCACGATGGATCTTAATGCCCAGAATGTATGATGCATCTCCCAAGTCTTTCATGGAGAATTTCTGTGACAAGAAGAGCTTTACTGATTGTAGTATAGGGATATCATTCCCTATCAGTAGTATGTCGTCGACATATAAAACGAGGAAGACTACTGCTCCTTCTACAATCTTCCTATAAATACATGGTTCATCTACATTTTTGATAAAGTCAAATTCCTTGACTGTTTCATAAAAGCAGATGTTCCAACTCCGCGATGCTTGCTTTAACCCATAAATGGATTTAAGCAATTTGCACACTCTTCCGCTGCTCCCACTGTCTAAGAAATCTTCTGGTTGATCCATGTAAACACTCTCTTCTAGATGTCCATTTAGAAAAGCTGTTTTTACATCCATTTGCCAGATTTCATAGTCATGGAAGGCAGCAATGGCAAGCATGATCCGAATGGATTTAAGCATAGCTACTGGTGAAAAAGTTTCATCATAGTCCAATCCTAGTCTTTGACGAAAACCTTTTGCTACTAGTCTAGCTTTGTAGGTTTCCACTTGTCCAAATGTACCAATCTTCTTTTTGAAGATCCATTTGCACCCAACTGGTTTTACCCCAGGAGGAGCAACTTCTAAAGTCCATACTTTATTGGTGTACATGGATTCCATTTCGGATCTCATAGCATCCAGCCACTTCACTGAGTCGCTACTCATGATAGCCTGCTGAAAACTAGTAGGCTCATCATCATCGATGATGCAATCCTCTCGATCCCCATCAAGAAGAAAACCATAGTATCTTTCAGGAGGATGAGAAAGCCTATTAGATCTGCGGAGTGGCATTGGTTCGTCATGTTCTATTGAAATCTGAGATTCTTCTAAGTCCTCGGTTTCAGTTTGAGGTTCTGGAATTTCTTCCAGTTCTACCGCGCTCCCACTAATTTCTTTTGCAAGAAATTCGCTTTCTAAGAAGACAATGTGGCGAGTGACAAACACCTTTTGTTCTTCAGTGTGGTAGACCATATACCCTCTTGAATGCTTGGGGTATCCTACAAACTTGCACAAAACCGATCGTGCCTCGAGCTTGTCCGGATTATGCTTCTTAACATATACCGGACACCCCCATATCTTGATATACTTGAGATATGGTCTCTTCCCACACCACATTTCATATGGAGTGGTAGGTACAGACTTAGTTGGAACTCTATTCAATAGGTATGCGGCTGATTCAAGAGCATATCCCCAGAAGGAAAGTGACAACTCAGCACTACTCATCATTGAACGCACCATATCTAATAGCGTGCGATTCCTCCTTTCTGATACACTATTATGCTGAGGTGTATAAGGTGGAGTAAGCTGAGAGAGAATTCCATTCTCTTTTAAGTATTCAAGGAAACTGGTACTTAAGTATTCTCCACCTCGATCAGATCGAAGTGTCTTGATGCTTTTACCAGTTTGTTTCTCTACTTCATTTTTATACTCCTTAAACTTCTCAAAAGCCTCGGATTTATGCTTCATTAAGAACACATGTCCATACCTAGAGAAGTCATCAGTAAAAGTGATGAAGTAGGAGTGACCACTTCGTGCATGTATAGACATCGGACCACATACATCACTGTGTACTAGTCCCAAGAGTTCAGTGGCTCTTTCTCCGTGTCCGGTGAATGGAGATTTGGTCATTTTTCCTTTGATACATGATTGAAAAGTTGCATATGATGAATATTCAAACGGATCTAGATATCCATCTTTATGTAATTTAGTCAACCTTGTTTCATTTATATGACCAAGTCTACAATGCCATAGGAAGGCTTGATTCGAATCTGGAGCCTTTCTTTTACGCGTGTTTTGAATATTGAAAATTTGAGGTTGATTAAGTATGTATATGCCGTTTTCCAGTGTGCCAAACCCAATCAGTTCTTGATTTAGGAGAATGTTCATGACATTTCTTTCAAGCACAAAATTATATCCTTTATTCGACAATAAAGATACTGATATAATATTACACAACATACTGGGAATACAAAAACAGCTGTACAGTACCAAAATGTGTCCACTATTCAACCCTCGGTGATATTCCCCTATTGCAACTGCATCTACATGCATTCCATTGCCCATCCGGAGAGTCATATCACCTGCCCCCAGTACTCTACTATTTCTCAGATCCTGCAAAGAATTACAGATGTGAGAACCAGAACCGTTATCAAGTACCCATGAAGTAGAGTTTACTGGAAGACAATTTTCGATTACGAACACACCTGAAGCAGAAGCAACATCTTGCTTCATGTCCTTGGCTTTATAGGCCAAACAGTCCTTCTTCCAGTGCCCTTGCTTGTGACAATAGAAGCACTCGTTCTTTTCTGTCTTCACCCTTCCTGCCTTGTTCGTTCCCTGCACCTTCTTGACCCCTCCCTTCGGTTTGGTGGCTTTCATCTTCTTCTTCCCATTAGCTTTCGCTTTAGATTTAGAAGAAGATGATTGGCCAACATACAGAACGGGGGTCTTCTCCTTTTTCAAGGAGGTCTCTGCTACCCTCAACATATTGAGGAGCTTTGGAAGATCCGCTTCCATTTCGTGCATGTTGAAGTTCAGCACGAACTGAGAGAAGGTGTGGGGAAGGGACTGCAAAAATCAAGTCGATATACAAATCATTCTCTAGCACGCATCCCAGGTTTGCGAGTTCCTCAATAAGGGTGATCATTTTGAGGACGTGCTCTCCAACAGGCGATCCTCGAGCTAACCTCATCTGGAAGAGTTTCCTTGAGGTTTCGTACCTCGCGATACGGGAGTGTTCACCATACAATTCCTTGCAATGGAGGAATATGGATACAATATCCATACTCTCGTGCTGTTTCTGGAGTTCATTATTCATGGACGCCAGCACGATACACTTAGCTCGCTCACATTCTAGATCCCAGGTTTTGCGAACTTCCTTGTCCGCAACTGAGGAATCTGGTCCTGGGATTAGGGGAGGAACAGCGGTGGTAACATATGCAACTTTGTCATAAGTCAGCGCAATATTGACGTTCCTTAGCCAATCTTTATAGTTCTGCCCGGTCAGTATATTCTTTTCAAGTAATAGTTTAAGTCCAGTCATTGTAGCTGCCAGAGAGAGAGAGAAAAGAAACACTCAACATATGCTCTTGCAAGTTTAGATTGGTTATTAATTTATCTAAACAGGATGGCTCCCACTGTTTCCTCAAATCCTTCTTCAAAACCTAAAAGAAGAACTAGTCAGGATTTAATCACACGTCACAATACTTGCTTAACCTTTCAGCCAGGCTGGTGTTGGTACTTCGAGGGAGGTTTTCCAACGATTTCGCGAAGTTCCTTAATTAAAGAACCTCTTTTCCCTGGAGGCGTAGCCCCTCTAACACCTTTCTAGGCACCTACTTGGTTTATAGTATTGATTGTTAAGTGAGAGAAATTCCCGAGAGTAATCCTACTCATCAGTGGGATCGGGATCCAACTATCATTGTATGATGCCCTAGATGGAAGCCACTCTAGTCACCACACTCCAGAAGGTAAGCTAAATCTGCAAGTTTCCTTTATGTTTGAAACTCCCGATGTGATTTTTACCCCAAGCTCTTATAGACCTTGACGTAGGCCAACAAGTCATAAGACGCAAGTCAAGTTCTACCCGTCGTTGTCCTGATCAATTTAAATACATCGTACAAGCCCTTGACGTAGGCCAACAAGGTGTACGTCTGTATTAAACTAATGCATCTATCTATGCAACAAATAGGCACACACACTGCTACCATTCACTATACCTTGACGTAGGCCAACAGGCATAGTATGAATACGATGTGCTGTCTATCTGAAACGACGGAGGGTTACGGTTGGTTTTTGGCAAAAAACCGTTAACGTAGTGAACTTGATTTGATCGAAGGAACTAAGATAGCTTTTAAAAGGAGTGGTTTAAGCTCCGCATTTAAAATTTGCTTTTTCAAGAAAACCGAGTGGTTTTTAGAAATTGTTCCAACGATTCAGTTTAGGTTTTATTTTCTTTGCATTTAATAATAATGCGTCCCATCTTTAACCTATCATTACAGATAACAACAAAAATACAACGTCCTCTTATGCCATCCGCATTCGCCACGGGGTCCCGTCATCACCCGTTAGGTTACTTAACTAACGACAGAGCGGGGGCTGGGCTAGCGCGGGTGTAAAACATAAGCGACGTATAAATAGATATCATATATAGATATTGTACATTCGTCAGACGCAATAATAGGCATTCCAGATCACAGATAAACAATATTGGATTTGCAAGCAATCCGCATTTCTTTTGAGCCTGCAATGAAAGAAGGATTACACAGTTGTGATGAATAGCCATTTTCCCACCCCAGACCCCTACGGGTACGGCAAACTACCCGCCAAGTACCAGAAGTGAAGCGGTCTGCCCCAACACTTCAAAATACCCGGTAGTTTGTGCACCCCACCTTGGGTCTATCCTAGGAGCAAAAACAGTAAAAAGAAATAATACAACGGTGGCTACAACCGCAACCTGGATGTGCCCCGAAAAATAATATTACAACTTATTACATTTACATCAAATGAATTAATACAATAACCCATCACAAAACCCGGCTAATCACCACAACAGTCCAATACAGTTTATATACACAAACAGTTATATATAACATCACAGATATGTGCAACCCCCTGCCAACCAACATACTAGCAGTTAGGGGAGGTTTACGAACACATAAAACATTTCACAAATATAATCAAACAAGCAAATACCATATAATTTCGATCGATTAAACACATTTAATTTTGCTCCAATACTTCTCTGTAAATCTGAAACCTGAGCAAAAATAAAAATTACCAGAAAACACCAAATATCACAGAGAATCAACACAAGAAACTTGGGATGATGAATCGTCCAAAGCGCGGTGGAATCGCGGCGGATCGGTGGGATCGGCCGCGGTTACGCGGCGCTATGGCCGATTCATGAGCCCAATTTTCTTGGGTGTTCTAATACATTCATTTAGGTCATTCTGAAGGTCCCTGAAAAAATTTTGGACCTCATTTAAAATTCAACAGAAAGTACATGATATCGGGGTTTTTCCGGTTTGTTTTTCCGTTCGAAATTCATACAAATTTGCAAGTGTGTTAAATACTGTTTAGCTAGGCTCTGATACCACTGTAAGTCGATGTTCAACACCCCAATACTTATGGGGAGGCGGAAATATGAATAACAATCTTGTTCTATGGCTAAACATCGAATAACCGTATGAATCGTTTGCTAAACAAGTTTTAACAAAAGCTATAGAGTTCTAAACTACTATGTTAAGAGATTATACCAAACGGTTCTAGTCCTTCGTCTTAATGTTATCTACGGCCTCTTTGGATCTCCACGTCCTCTTCGGCTTTCCTCCATGATAGACGATCCACCCGAGAACCCTAATCCAAGCTATAGCCTCTAAACTTGAGGTTACTTAGTTTCTCTAGTTACTAAATAGAGTAGCTAAGGTGATGTAGAGATAGGTTATGGAGTAATAAGTCTTTCCTAATCCTTGTTCTCAACTCATGAGGGTAGGATTAGGGTTTGGTGAAGGAGAGAGAACTTGAAGAGAGAGTGAGAAGATGATAATGATAATAATAATAATAATAATAATAATAATAATAATAATAATAATGAAATAGCTTCTCACTTGATATATGAAATATAATGAATTAAAAGAAATGAATAATATGAGATTATTCATCATGTTTCATTAATGCAAGTGGGTGATTCATTATGTGAGTCATTAAGCATTTAATAATGCATTAATGACATGATGAATCACTCACAATGAGTCACTAAATCATTAAAAGAAAATGCCACCTTTCCCTTCATGTCACATCCTTCTAGAAGCTTCTCGGAAAATTACGAGAACGCCCCTCTCATCCGTGAAAACACGGAAAAACTTTAGACTGTGTAAATCCAATAATCTGATACTAGAATCTGGCTTAAACCAAAGCCGGCTAGTAAAAACTGTCCGAATATCGTACGTGCGTTCAAACACGTATGCGTCCGAACCTTTATCGTAAAACCATACAACCTCTATATCTATTCGCCTGGGTTTGGGAAATCTCTGTGTGGGACTCTAAAGACTCAACTACTACGCTGGCAGTGGGTTTAACCACAGACCGCAAGCGGCACTAGCTGTACGTAACAGTCCCTAGGTAGTTGTCGATAAGAAAGCTGATGAGGTAACCCATCTGAAATCCTACTGAGCCTGTCCGTGACAATATCTGTGCAGTCCGGTCTGTTCGTCTAAGTGTTAGTTATAAGTATGCCCTAGAGGCCATTACTGTACATATGATGTATATTGTAGTGGATGCTGGGACATATATAGGGAGGACTTTCTTGCTCGACATGATAGTATGCTATCTGGTTACTCTTTACCTTAACGTGTATACTGGATGTCTCTCTGTTACATGTTGGTAAAGCCCTTAGGATGTGTACTTGACTACCTGGACTATGATGCGGATCATACTAGTGGGGACATGGTAGTCCATAAGTACATCCTTCAAGGTCCCTAGTCGTGGGTGTATCGAGACGGGGCATCGATACACCAGAGTAGACTAGCGTATACCTTCTCGACCCATACAGATGGGCGATGGATGATCCCATATCCATTGGTGTTTGACATCAGAGATGATATACGGGTGCTCAGTGGAGACTGCGTACACTGGACGGACTCGCCGAGAACTCCCAGATGGTATTATACCTCACGTCAGATGGCAGTTCTCTGGTGACACTGGTACAGAGTAGTCTGTTGACCCGAGATCGTCATAGAGTCTTGTGTGGTTCCCACTGTGCTTTGATTTCCACCTTACCACGTCCAAGAGGGCATGCAAAACGGTGGTTTTTGGGTACAGTCCCGAATCACATGGAGGCAATGAGCGATAGGAGGGGATTCGTCTCTCCCGGTATAGGGAGTTGATGTTGCACTGTGTTCGATTGGCTATAACCGGAAATCCCTGGCCAGAGTTGCTGAGATTTACTGGTAAGTGTTACCAGTAGTTTCTCGAACTGTTATAGACCTCATATCAACACGACTTATCGAGCTATTGGGGTCTGACGTTTACCACCCTTAGGCGAGATATGCGACATATTAGACGACGAGACCGGACTGTACGGTAAGTGTTACTGGTTGGATTCACAGGAGTATGAGCGGGCTTGCTCGTCGATCTTCTGATCGCTCAATACCCGGGTGGCCGTTATGTTTAGCAGACCGCTTGCGGCTTGTGGGTGTTTGATATGATCATCACCTGCTGCCGGCGTATTGACGAGTCTTTAGAGTCCTACACAGAGGTTTCCTGGCTCAAGCGAAACGAAATAGGAGCGCATATGAGATATGTGCGGGACCGAGGATAATGCGTGTATGTGATACCGTATTCCATTCTCGCGATGAATGTATCGATTGGTTGTATGCGATATAACCTAGTTATCGATTCAAGGATTGATTCGATAAGCCGATACATTGGATATTAGTCGGTTGTATGCGATATGACCGGATCGTTAAATCAAGTGTTGATTTAATGATTTAATGTATAATTATATATTTGATATATTACTTTGCATTAACTAGTATTTGTTCACTTTAAAAGGATTTTCTCACTTGATGTGCACATTGTATATGTGATATACTTTTGTACACTAGTTTGTATCATGTTTGATGATACATGCTAACTTGGGTTTGTGTAAAGAATTAAACCATGGTTATTAAATGGTTAGGGTTTTGATTTTCTTATCTATTCATTTATTTATTTATTTATTCTTTTTGGAAGGATAAATAAAGTGGTGACTTATTTTGTTTCTTTCTTGAAACTTCTTGAAGTGTTGAAAGTCAAAGCCATTTTGTTTCTTTCCTAAACCCTAACCCTTTAACTTAACCCTAATTCATTCTCTACACTTGACCATGGTTGGATTATGATAAGTATTCATTTATTTTCTATTTGCAAATAACTTATCATAATATATCTTCTTCTTCTTCTTCTTCTTCAAGATGAAGAAGCTTGCCTCCATCAATGGCAACTAGTGAAAAAGAGTGAGAAATCCAATTCTAAAGTGAACCCACTTCCTATTTCTTCATCCTCTACCACTTGCCAAGTAGTATAGGGTGTTTTCTTCACAAGTTTCATGGCTTGGTGAAGTTGGAGCTTGATCTTGTGATGCCTCGACGTAGATCATCTTCGGCATCGAAGTCGACGACCTAGCCCGCCCATTTCTCCGATGAAGCCGATGCTAGAGTCATGGATTCGATTTGGACAGCGAGGAGACATCATCACGGAGCTATGGAGGTGGAGGACCGGATCTACAAAGGTTGTATTTTCGGTTCACTTAGTTAAGTTGTTAACTAGCTTCTTGTTTCGCCTAAAATTCTAGTCAACGATCCGTATTAGGGTTTCTCGGCACTTGTAAAATTTGAAATTGGCATGGTTGATGCCTTGTGAGAGCTCATTAGCGTGCCTAGGAACCCTACAGTGGTATCAGAGCCAAGCTAGAGCCTTAGGCGAAGTGTAGACGGAGTTAGAAGTCCGATCGAACTAAAACCCAAACCCAAAAAATGCTCTCTGTACATTTTTGAAATTCGGGGATTTTTGAGAATTAAAAATATGCAGAAAACTCATTAGAAGATTCTAAGAATTACTGTATAAAACGGGACCCCTGATTCGATCATAGCGCGGCGGAACCGCGGCATTAGCATGGCTAATACGGCGGTTCCGCGGCCCGTTAATCTCTTCATTGAAAACTTTTTGCACAGTAACTTTGTTCTTGCATTGCTGAGTTTCCTGGGAATTTTTAAATCTCACTCAAGAGTTGAGTTTTCTGGGTTGTATTGGGGACTCGGTGTTTCGATCGGATTGTCTAATTTTGTCTGTGTGCTTTTCCGGATAATTTGTTGAATATGTTAAAAAGTTCGACCGGATGTAAATACCCAATTTTTCCCTTGCCGGAAAATTTCCAAGTGTTGGATTTTTCCGTGGTTTAATAACGTTCTAAGTAGTGCAAGTAACGCGATGGACCCTCTAGAAGACAACAAACCTTAACTCGATTATGCGACCGTCTTGAACTGCCCTTGGAACCTTAGGGTTTGGGGCAGTACGGCGTGCCACATGTGAGGCGTTGGCTTGACCCTTCTATGGCTGGACCGTTGGTACTGAGGCATGAACTGGATGTTTTAAAACCTATTTCATGTGTTGAGCTGGATCGGGAAAACTCGAGTGTTTGAATGTTCGATCGGAAAGTTTAACATTTTCTATTTATCTGGAATGGGATACAATAATTGGAATTCACAAGTAGTTATGAGATAACTGAATGAATCTTATAAACACAGCACTTTAGTCTCACTTGATCGGTTGCCACGGAATTTTGATGCGATCAAAAGTCCGTCGCAATCACGTAGCGTACGCGGATACTCGCCGGATAAACTTAATGGACAGCTACACCCTATAGCCCCGACCAAGTGACTGTAGGAGAACCCCGTCGCCGAAAGCATCCGTTCGGGTGCTCGCGGTAGCGGTGTTCCGCCTTGGTGCACTTCGTCGACGGTATCGGGGGTGCGGCCGTCTACTGAAGTTTGCTACGAGCATTCGATCAAAATGTCGGGAATCTTGTTGAATTGCCCGACTTGATATTAAAAAGTGTTTTCGATAGTGAGACTAAAATGCGGGGTTTATAATTGTTAGGCATGCGATGTCTAAGTAATTCATTTGATTAGGCATGCGATGTCTATGAAGGTTGCGGATTCCAACTGTTGTAGTTTTACACTTTCTTTTCTGTGACCGTAAGTGTAATATGTGATATCGCCGGTTTCGTTGCTATATGTCAACGACAATTGGGATGCGCATATTTACTTACGTTGATGACATGTGATGTTATGTGTTGCTGGATATGTTATATTGGATCGTCGTGTTTGAACAGCCGGGGTTTTTTATGTGAGATGAGTGTTTTTCATTTTCCTTCATGTAAAATAAAATGTATGTAATATTCTTTTATTGGGGCACTTCCAGGTTGCGGAAGATGTCACCGTTTGTATATTATTTACTTTTCCGCACTAGGAAAGACCTAAGGAGGAGAGCATGAGTAACCGGGTTCTGGAGTCCAGTGGGAGACCAACTCGAGGAGTCGAGTCCGGGTCTCCTAACTCTAGAATTGGTAGGGTTGCTTGCCGCTCTCGTAGGGGTTTAGGGGTGTGGGTTTTGGCTATTCATCGCGACCGTGGAATCCGTGTTTTATACTGGCTCGTATTGAAAACACGGACGTCCTAGTATATCCAATATTTCATATGTTTCTTCTGCTGCGATATCTGTGATGTGATCATGTGATGTTCTGTGATAGATACTGTATATAGTATATATGATATATTATATAGATGTCACTTATGTTTTACACCCGCGCTAGCCCTGCCCCGCTCTGCCGTTAGTTACCTAACCTAACGGTGCACGAGGGGACATCGAGGCGAATGCGGATGGCATAAGTGTACGTCGTATTTATCTGTGATGTTTAGGTACATAAATGATGGGACTTCATTAATATGATTAATGAAATAAAAGAAACCTAAGATGTTGTGGAATCGAATTTTAATAATAAAACAGGTAGCTACAGTTCTTGCTTTACACAGCGGTATATATGATATATCCTGCACCTTATTCGATAAGGAAAGGACCGAGATCCCTTCACCGGGAGTGACTCCTTTAGCAATAACTGGCAGATGCTACACACTCGGTTTGTCTTTTGGCTTCTTTTAAGAGTTCTGCTTTGCACAGTGATATACATGATATATCCCGCACCTCATTCGACGAGGAAAGGACCGACGATCCCTTCACCGGGAGTGACTCCTTTAGCAAAACCAGAAAAGCATAAAAAACACTCCATTTTAAAATCATTCGATCCTACAACGATATCAAGTTCATTACGCAATAGGTTTTCAGAAAAAACCTGTCGTAGCCCTCCGTCATTTCAGATAAGTACTAGTTAGTATTCGTGCTGCGGTTGTTTGGCATGCGTCAAGGCGTAGTGTACGGTAGCTAACTAGTGCTTATCTGCAAGCATACGATGCGATTGGATTAGGGTATTCGTACGGCGTTGTTTGGCATGCGTCAAGGGTCGTGCGGGTGGGTTTAATTCAATCAAGAAATGTACGGTTGAACTTGACTAGCGGACTATGGGTTGTTTGGCATTCGTTAAGGTCATAGCATGCTAGGGGCAAAACATTATCGGGAATTTCAAGTGTTGAAATTTACAATGAGATTGCATACCTTCTATGAGATAGTTGGATCCCGATACCCACTGCGAGTAAGAGTTACTCCTGGGAGAGTTTTACACATTACAATTAGCCGATCAAGTAGGTGTCTAGAAAGGTGTCAACGGGGTTACGCCTCTGGGAAAACGAGGTTTACATTAATTAGGTTCGTGCGAAAGCACGGGGGACCTCCCTCAAAGTACCGACACTGGCCTAGCTGAAAGATTGGCGAACTTGTAGCGTGTAATTAATCCCGGCTAGTCTTTCCTTTTAGGGTTTGAAGGAAGATTTGATAAAAACAGTGGGAGCCATCCTGATTAGATAAAATAATAACCAATCTGATCTTGCAAGAGCATACGCTGAGTGTTTTCTTCTCCCTCTCTCCAGGTAGCGACCATATCACGCCTTAATCAAGATAATAAAACGGATATATTGACCGAACCCGCTTGTTATACTGAGCTGGGGAACGTTGGTCCCGCTCCAACTTATAATTGTTATAAGACAGAGCAGGAAATTGGGGATTACCAGAATTCCCGTGCCGCCCAAACGAAGAAAGTGCATATGATGCATCATCTTCGGGTGTGTTCATTACAAAGAACTGTTTCTCAATATTCTTAACGTCCTAGGTATATGATACCAGAACAGGATCCCAGATATGTAATCTATTACATGGGCTACAGATAGGTAAAGAACCGAGAACGGGTGATAAGTTTCATGAGACAGAAAACGGGGCAAGTGTTGCAGCCAAGTCTGTTGGTCACTGTCACCCTGTATTATCAGTACATTGATTCTGAACAAATGCTATTAGATACCGAACCTGATATACAAAATCATATCAGTCTCTTTATTAGTAAAGAAATGATAAAATTTTGTATTGTTGGATAATGCTTTGAACATTTCCTATACCAAAAGTTGATCGGTTCAGGCACGTTATCTAAAAGCATTGATGTTCTAAATCAAACTACAGTTTTTAAGTATACGGAACACACACAAGAGGAAGCGTTCACATATGAACGAATCCTTCTTGAGGTATTGTAGACTAGGTCATATCAATGTGACCTGACTAGCTAAAGTTACATTTAGATGTATATTTAAATCAGTTTGAATTTACATCTTGTGAAACTTGCCAGTCATGTCACAAAGATTAGATGACCGTAGCTCTGTTTACTGGAAACAGAGAAAGAGTTAGTGAACTCTTAGGATGATACATGTTGATGTATGTAGGTCCCCTGTCTACAAATGTCAAGACCGGTTCTTTGTACTTCATTAAATTCTCTGATGATCTTTCGAGATTCAGACCTATGTTCCTGTTGAAACACAAGTCCGAACCTTTTGAGATATTCACAGAATATGATTTAGAAGTAGAGAACCAAAATACGGGTATAAGTATTATGTCCTTTGATGTGATCGAGGAGGAGAATACTTGAGCACGGAAATCCTGGACTATTCTAAAGGAGAATGAGATTCTCTCTCAGAATTACTCCTCCGTATACACCACAGCACGTCGATGTATCGGGGCGGAGCAGATACACCCTATTTGATATGGTGTGCTCTATGATGAGTACTGCTGAGTTACCTATTTCCTTTTGGGAGTTATGCACTTATGAAGTTGCATACCTATTGAATAGGGTTCTAATCAAATCAGTAGCCTACCGCTTCATATGTGATATGGAAAGGGAAGAGCCCATATCTTAAGTTAGTTAAAATTTGGGGTTGTCCGGCCTTTGACTAAAAGCAAAATCCGGACAAGCTCGAGGCAACGTCTGTTATGTAGAACTGGAAATGTTCCAGCTATACAAACTGCAGCTGATGATTTGGTAGAACCGAAAGATTCAATAGTAACCAACGAACCTCAGCCTCTCCGCCGATCTAGTAGGGTTCCTCACCCACCTGAGAGATACTTCTGTTTCTCTATGACAGTGGGAGCGAGGATTGCATTATGAGATGATGACCCAACTAGTTTCGACCTGGCCATCAAGAGTGGGACTCTGTAAGAATGGCTGGATACTTAGCGATCTGAGATGGAATCCTTATACACCAACAAAGTATGGACTTTAGTTGCTATATCTGAAGGGTTAAATCCCCATCAGGAGCAAGTATATCTTGAGAAGATTACTTGGTGTACATGGAAAAGTTGAGACTTTCAAAGCTAGACTTGTTAAAGGTTTGCATCATTGAACATGTATGGATTATGTTGAAACTTTTTCTAAGGATCTATGCTTAAATCCATCCAGATACTACTTGCCACTGCTACATACCATGACTGCGATATCTGGTGGTTGGGTGCCATGACTACTTTTCTAAATAATGATTTAGAAAAGAACGTCTATAAGTACACAGCCAGAGGGCCTCGTAGACAGTGGGAGCAGCGGAAACGTGTGCAAGATGTTTTATGTGATAAAGCAGGCATCGCGGAGATGGAACGTCTGTTTTGATGTGTTAGTCAAAGAGTTTGACACCATCAAAATGGTAGATGAACCTTGTATATACAAAAAGGTAGTAGGGAGTATGGTGGTGATCCTCGTAGAGTACGTGGATGACATACTCTTGATAGGAAAATAGTTGCCTATACTACGCTCGGTCAATCTCCGCTTATCACAAGGATTCTCCATATAGGATCAAAGTGATACCTCTTAAATCCTGGGTTTTGGATCTATGAGATAGATCTAATTGGATATTAGGATACTCACTAGTTGTAGTGAGATGGTATCAATCGATCCTGGGGAGAATCACTGGAAAGGTTCCAGGGTGATAAAGACGACTGAATGTCAGTCACAGGCATTGTCTTTACCCTCAGTAAAGGGACGGTATGTTGGAGGAGTTCCAAGCTAGATACCGTGGCATACTAAACGATAAAGGCTGGATACATCGCTACTTATGATGCTACCAAAGAGGCAGTTTGGGTGTATGTTTGTTCATGAGATGAACTTGGTTCCTACCATTGTGTGATAATGGACGTGTGGCTTTGGCCCAGGAACCCCGTTCCCATCAGTGACCCAGACGTATTCTGAGGCAGCATCACCTGATCATGGAGATAGTTGATCTCCAGGGTGATCGAGGTTAGGAGAGTAGACTCAGAGGACAACACAGCGGATCCACTCACAAAGGCCTTTTCCCAGAGAGAGACTTTTATGGGATGGTTGAGTATGAGATACTTCAACCACTGCTACAGATGGTCCTAGTGCAAGTGGGAGATTGTTAGTTATATGTATGCCCTAGAGGCCATTACTGTACATAGAATGTATATTGTAGTGGATGCTGGGACATATATAGGGAGGACTTTCTTGCTCGACATGATAGTATGCTATCTGGTTACTCTTTACCTTAACGTGTATACTGGATGTCTCTCTGTTACATGTTGGTAAAGCCCTTAGGATGTGTACTTGACTACCTGGACTATGATGCGGATCATACTAGTGGGGACATGGTAGTCCATAAGTACATCCTTCAACGTCCCTAGTCGTGGGTGTATCGAGACGGGGCATCGATACACCAGAGTAGACTAGCGTATACCTTCTCGACCCATACAGATGGGCGATGGATGATCCCATATCCATTAGTGTTTGACATCAGAGATGATATACGGGTGCTCAGTGGATACTGGGTACATTGGACGGACTCGCCGAGAACTCCCAGATGGTATTATACCTCACGTCAGATGGCAGTTCTCTGGTGACACTGGTACAGAGTAGTCTGTTGACCCGAGATCGTCATAGAGTCTTGTGTGGTTCCCACTGTGCTTTGATTTCCACCTTACCACGTCCAAGAGGGCATGCAAAACGGTGGTTTTTGGGTACAGTCCCGAATCACATGGAGGCAATGAGCGATAGGAGGGGATTCGTCTCTCCCGGTATAGGGAGTTGATGTTGCACTGTGTTTGTTTGGCTATAACCGGAAATCCCAGGCCAGGGTTGCTGAGATTTACTGGTAAGTGTTACCAGTAGTTTCTCGAACTGTTATAGACCTCATATCAACACGACTTATCGAGCTATTGGGGTCTGACGTTTACCACCCTTAGGCGAGATATGCGACATATTAGACGACGAGACCGGACTGTACGGTAAGTGTTACTGGTTGGATTCACAGGAGTATGAGCGGGCTTGCTCGTCGATCTTCTGATCGCTCAATACCCGGGTGGCCGTTACGTTTAGCAGACCGCTTGCGGCTTGTGGGTGTTTGATATGATCATCACCTGCTGCCGGCGTATTGACGAGTCTTTAGAGTCCTACACAGAGGTTTCCTGGCTCAAGCGAAACGAAATAGGAGCGCATATGAGATATGTGCGGGACCGAGGATAATGCGTGTATGTGATACCGTATTCCATTCTCGCGATGAATGTATCGATTGGTTGTATGCGATATAACCTAGTTATCGATTCAAGGATTGATTCGATAAGCCGATACATTGGATATTAGTCGGTTGTATGCGATATGACCGGATCGTTAAATCAAGTGTTGATTTAATGATTTAATGTATAATTATATATTTGATATATTACTTTGCATTAACTAGTATTTGTTCACTTTAAAAGGATTTTCTCACTTGATGTGCACATTGTATATGTGATATACTTTTGTACACTAGTTTGTATCATGTTTGATGATACATGCTAACTTGGGTTTGTGTAAAGAATTAAACCATGGTTATTAAATGGTTAGGGTTTTGATTTTCTTATCTATTCATTTATTTATTTATTTATTCTTTTTAGAAGGATAAATAAAGTGGTGACTTATTTTGTTTCTTTCTTGAAACTTCTTGAAGTGTTGAAAGTCAAAACCATTTTGTTTCTTTCCTAAACCCTAACCCTTTAACTTAACCCTAATTCATTCTCTACACTTGACCATGGTTGGATTATGATAAGTATTCATTTATTTTCTATTTGCAAATAACTTATCATAATATATCTTCTTCTTCTTCTTCTTCTTCTTCAAGATGAAGAAGCTTGCCTCCATCAATGGAAACTAGTGAAAAAGAGTGAGAAATCCAATTCTAAAGTGAACCCACTTCCTATTTCTTCATCCTCTACCACTTGCCAAGTAGTATAGGGTGTTTTCTTCACAAGTTTCATGGCTTGGTGAAGTTGGAGCTTGATCTTGTGATGCCTCGACGTAGATCATCTTCGGCATCGAAGTCGACGACCTAGCCCGCCCATTTCTCCGATGAAGCCGATGCTAGAGTCATGGATTCGATTTGGACAGCGAGGAGACATCATCACGGAGCTATGGAGGTGGAGGACCGGATCTACAAAGGTTGTATTTTCGGTTCACTTAGTTAAGTTGTTAACTAGCTTCTTGTTTCGCCTAAAATTCTAGTCAACGATCCGTATTAGGGTTTCTCGGCACTTGTAAAATTTGAAATTGGCATGGTTGATGCCTTGTGAGAGCTCATTAGCGTGCCTAGGAACCCTACACTAAGAGTATCGCATGTATGGTCTAGGGAGGTGGTGGACGTCAGACCCCTAATAACCGTACAAGTCGTGTCTGTATGGCTCAAGACCACCCGAGAATCTACTGATCAGTCCATCAGTAATTCTCAATCAGCCCTGGCCAGGGACTTATGGTAATGACCAACCGACCACAGTGCGATATCAACTCCCTATACCGGGAGAGACGAATCCGTAACAGTCACTCACTGCCTCCACGTGGCTCGGGACTGTGCCCAACTAAAACCTGTTTGCCCGACTCCTTTGAGCCGTGGTAGGGTAATAATCAAAGCACCGTGGGAACTCATACGAGACAAATGATGACCTTAAGTCAACGGAGTATCTGCACACATGTCACCTGAGAACTGCTATCTGACGTTAGGTATAATACCATCCAGTCAGTTCTCGACGAGTCCTGTCCGGTGTACTCACACCCAGTGAGCATCTGTATACAATCTTAGGTGAACATCACCAATGGTTGCGGGACCAATCCATCGCCCCTCGTCAGGGTCTAGATATGTATACACTAGTCTACTCCGGAGTATCGATGCCCAATCTCGATACTCCTGCGACCAGGGACATCTAAGGGTGTGCCTATTGACTATCCAGCTCCCACTAGTATGACTGCCATCACAACGCCGGTAGTCAGACAAACACCCTATGGGCTTTATCAACATATATATATAAATACCAAGTAAAATATATCATACGTTAAGACAAAGTCAAACCAAATAGCGTACTATCATATCAAGCAAGACTGTCATGTACATACATATCCCAAGCATCCTATACAATGTAGGCCTATAGGGCATATATATCCAACATCCTCATCCACCTGAGAGATACTATGGTTTCCTCGGTGACGGTGGGAGCGAGGATTGCATCATGGTAGATGATGACCCAACCGGGTTCTAGCAGGCCATCACGAGTGGGGACTCTGTCAAATGGCTGGATGCTATGCTTAAGTCCATCAGGATTAAAACAGGCATCACGGAGTTGGAACATCTGTTTTGATGTGGCACTCAAAGTGTTTGACTTCATCAAAAAGGTAGATGAATCTTGTATATACAAGAAGGTTGTAGAGAGTAAGGTTGTCTTCCACGTATTGCACGTAGATGACAAACTCTTGATATGAAATGGTTTCCTATGCTACACTCGGTCAAGCTCCTCTTATCATGAGGATTCTCCATGGAAGATCTGGATGATACCTACTACATCTTGTGGAATATGATCTATGGTGATAGATCTAAGCGGATGTTAGGAGTGTCCCAAATCCAGGTACATTAACACCATACTAAAAGGGTTTAGTATGGAGGATTCTAAGCGTGGCGGTTCGCCCACTTACTCATGAATCACTCTCTCCAAAAAGAAGTCTCTCGAGACTGATTTGGAGAGAGCTCGCGTGCAAGGGATACCCCATGCTTCGGCAGTAGGCTCTATCATATATGCGATATTATGTACCAGACCAGATATATCTAACTCACTAGGTTTAGTGATCAGGAATCAATCGGATCTTGGTAGAATCACTGAACAGCTGTAAAAGACATTCTTAAGTACTTAAGAAGCACTAAAGAAATGTTCTTGGTTTTTGGTAACGGTGAACTCCAGTGGGAGTCCTTTACCAATTCGAGCTTCCAGAGTGATAAGGACGACTGATAGTCAGTCTCAGGCTTTGTCTTTACCCTCAGTGGAGGGACGGTATGTTGGAAGAGTTCCAAGCTAGATAACTAGACGATAAAGGCTGAATACATTGCCACCAACGATACTGCCAAAGTGGTTGTCTAGATATTTCTTGTTCATGAGATGAACAAGGTTCCTACCATTGAGTGTCCAATAACTGTTATTGTGACAACAATGGAGTTGTGGCTTTGGCCTAGGAATGCCGGTCCCATCAGCGATCCAGACATATTCTGAGGCAGTATCACCTGATCAGGGAGATGGTTGATCTCCGAGGGATCGAGGTAAGGAAAGATGACACGAAGAATAACACGGCGGATCCACTCATAGAGGCCCTTCCCTAGAGAGACTTTTATGGGGCGTTGAGTATGAGTTACTACAACAAATGGCCTTAGTGCAAGTGGGAGATTGTTAGTTATATGTATTCCCTAGAGGCCATTATTGTACATATGATGTATATTATAGTGGATGCTTGGACATATATAGAGAGGGCTTTCTTGCTCGATATAATAGTATGCTATCTGGTTGCTCTTTATCTTAACATGTACACTTATTGTCTCTTTGATTACATGTGATAAAGCCCTTAGGATGTGTACTAGACTATCGGGATTATGATGTAGTGGGGCCAGGGTAGTCGGTAAGTACATCCTTCAATTGTTCCTAGTCGTGGGAGTATTGAGACGGGGCATCAATATTCCATAGTAGACTAGCGTATACGCTTCTCGACCCATGTGACGGGCGATGGATGGTCACATATCCATTGGTGTTTGATATCGGAGATGGTATACGAGTGCTTAGTGGAGACTGGGTACACTGGACGGACTCGCCGAGAACTCCTAGATGGTATTATACCTCATGTCAGATGGCAGTTCTCTGGTGACATTGGTACATGTTAGTTTGTTGATCCGAGATCGTCATAGAGTCTTGTGTGATTCCCACTGTGCTTTGATTTCCACCTTACCACGTTCAAGAGAACATGCAAAACAGTGGTTTTTGGGTACAGTCCCGAGTTACATGGAGGCAATGAGCGATAGGAGGGGATTTCGTCTCTCCCGGTATTGGGGGTTAATGTTGCGCTATGCTCGATTGGCCATAACAGGAAATCCATGGTTGCTGAGATTTACTAGTAAGTGTTATCAGTGGTTTCTCGAACCGTTATGGGCCTCACATCGGCATGACTTATCAGGCTATTGGGGTTTGACGTTTACCTCCCCCAGGCTGGATATGCGACATATCAGATGAAGAGACCGGACTGTACAGTAGTGTTACTTATTGGATTCGCAGGAGTATGAGCAGGCTTGCTTATCGATCTTCTGATCGCTCAATATCCGGATAGCCGTTACGTCCAACTAGTACCGCTAACGGCTTATGGGTGACTGATATGATCATCACCTACTGCCGGCGTATTGACAAGTCTTTATAGTCCTACACAGAGGTTTCCTGACTCAGGCGAAATGAAGTTGGAGCACATATGTGATATATGCGGGACCGAGATTAATATGCGTATGTGATACCGTATTCTATTCTCGCGATATGTGATATCGGTCGGTTATATGTAATATACCCGGGTTATCGAATCAAGTGTTGATTCGATAAGTTGATACATATGATATTAGTCGGTTATATATGATATAGCCGGATTATTGAATCAAGTGTTGATTTAATAATTTAATGTATAATTATATATTTGATATATTAACTTACATTAACTAATATTAGCTCACTTAGGCATTTGTTTTTCTCACTAATGTACACTTAATATATATGTGATATATATTATTGTTTCATGCTAGTTGCCGCATGCCATATGGGTGTATGATACTTACACCATGCTTATCATAATCAAGGGTTTTATTATTTAAAGTAAATCATAATTAGTTGGAAATTAGTCACATGGTTGAAGCTTGTGGAACCATTGACTAAGTCCAATAAATTTGTTTTACTTAAGATATTTATTAACCCAACCATTATGATTAGTCATGGTTTAGTCTCTACATGAGTTGGTATATGATATTAACTCACCCGTGGTTGCTATTCTCACTCATGAGATTCATTCTACACTTGCTTTTCTCCATGGTTGCTTTTCTTCATCTCCTTTCTCAAGCTCTCTAGCTTTTTGGGTGGTGAAGAAAATTTGTGAGAAAAATATTTCTAAAGTGAGCAAAAATCCTACTTCATCGACCTACACTAGATTAGCCATTTAGTTTAGGTTGTTTGCTTCACAATTAGTTAAGAGGTAGCTTGAGTTAGTGTCTTCTCGACGTAGATCATCTTCGGCCTCGAAGACTTCAAGCAAGCTTGTTCCTTTCATCTTGTGGAGCCTTTCTAGAGTCCGGGAGTTCACTACTTGGAGCGAAGGGACTACTACATGGAGCTATTTAAGTGAAGGACCAGTCTACAAAGATTGTATTCCTTATTCACTTAGATGTAAAGATGTTTATATTCTTGTTTCATCTAATTCTCTAGTTAAGATTCTAGAATAGGGTTCTTTAGCGCGCAAAATTATTGAAAATGGCGTGGTCGATACCTCCCAAAACCTTGTGGCGGTGCTGTGGAACCCTTCATGTTTTTCCCAAACCTCATTTTAATCTTGATGTTATTGATGATGAATGTGTGGATGAGGTTAATCTTAATAGTGTTGATAATGAATGCGTGGATGTGCTTAATCGTGAGGGTAATTTTGAGGATGTTTTTGAGGATGAACTCATTTTATTGGATGAATTGGATTCTTCGGTTCATCATGTCCCTTTCGTTGATTGTGAACATCCTCCTGAACATTTAACCGATACCATTCCTCTGTTACTTCCCTTCATCTTTTCCATCGACCTATCCAAATTGCAAAATGAATTTTCACCTTCATCTGGTTTACCAATTTCGGTCGCCCCATACTTTCTTACGAATCTTGAGAAATTTGATCCCATCTCGAAAAATATTGATAAATTAGCACATATGGAAAATTCCAGATTTACACTTCTATAATTAACAACCATACTAATTTATTCAATCATTTTAAAATCTCAAGTTCGTACTCCATTTCATTCATCCACTTCATTTCTCTCTCTCATTCATTCCTCCTCCCAATTCCGTCTACCGAGATCGTATACCACTTCTGTACATACACAATCTTGAGTAATCTTCACTTTCTTTCTTTACGCATTGTTTCATCAACCCTGGTCTTATTTTGATAAATTTTTTGAATGGTTGGTGTTAACTTTTGGTCTGTGTAAGGCTTGTATAGACTGATGATGTCCCCTCCCCCCTAACTTGGAATTTCAACACTTAAAAGTGGAAGCACTGTTTCACTTAACTTTGGAAGGACCTTTTTGTGTATATATATTTTGTTTGCTTTTTCTTGTATAAAAAAAGAAAAAAAGGAAACCGACAATTTTTTCCCTATTTGTTTGGTATGACAGTGAGAGCACTGTTCAGTTTACTTTTGGGGGTATGCTTGGTGATTTCTCTATCCCTGAATTCATTTTGCATTGCATACATATTTAAAACCCTTAAAAATCAAAAAAAATTCAAAACATACAAACTTTGTCGTCAAATTAGCTAGTATGGTAACTTAGATTTTATTTTGAAAATTTAGCATGATAGGTTAGAAATAATTAAATTCTAGGCTTAGGAATTGAAAACCCTAAAAATAACCCTTCTTGAGTTTAACCGTAGTAAATATACATCCTTATAGATTTTTTAGAAGTAAGTAATCTTGAGTTCAGTTCTTGAGTTAAGTTGAGATGAAGGGAAAATGTTGAAAGTTTTATTGAAGGATAAATCTGAAAAATAGTTTCTATTCTTGAGTCCAAATTCAGAAAATATATACCCTACAAACTGCACTTACACACATCTTGAAATTTGGGATAGTAGAGGATACCTAAAAATACTCTTACCTGAAAGCCTAGCATGAAAAAACGGTATTTAAAACTAACCACCAAAAGAGTGTCGCTGAAAAAATATATCCGGTCTTAAAAGAAAAAATATATATATATATATATATATATATATATTTCAAAACCTGTAAACTGCTATTTACGCCTTAATAAACTCTCGCATTCGGTAATCAGCTAATTTTTGCCCTAGGGAGCTATAGTAGTCGCATAAAAGATGTGTGTGCGAATCCGCGTATCATTAATAAAAAGAAGTAGTACTAGGTATAAAGGCAAGAGTACTATAGCTTTAATTGAATTCTTGAGTGTAGGGGTGAATTTACACACACGTAGAGGTATACGATCGATATTTGGAGGAGAGATAGGAATAAAAAATAAGTCTTATGTTTTCCGTAAAGATGATAAAATTCTGGATTGGAGACCGCGCTTTAGAAAGAAAAATCAAGAGATACCGAGTGTCACGCCCCACTTCCCATTAGACGGAAATGGTGACGTAGTAAGCTCGTGTCATATTTATCTAGAGAAGGTCATTCCCTAAATAAATATACTAAGCGTATTGAAATAATAATACACAATGCAGGAATAAATGGAGACTGTAAATTTTTTTCTCAACAAACATTTTTATTTACATTCAAATTTGAAATATTTACAGATACAAGAGTTCAACTGAAAAGTAAATACAATAACAGAAAGACCTAAACAGATCACATACATAAACTGGAAGAAAAGAATAACTAGTCTAAGTCCGAGCCGCGATTTGGTCGTACTCCTCCTTTGTAGCGTCCACCTCCTCAGTCTCCACATAATTTGAAAAACATTTCAAGAAAAAAAAGGTAGGTAGAATACCCATCAGCGAACTAGTGCTCGATAAGTCCCAAAAGTAGAGTAAAAGTGAAAAGTGACAAGTATAGAATAATCATGAAGTAATGTATATGTCGAGTAAAAGTTTATGTAAATGAACATGGGTATATGTACCATAGGTCTCTATATGGTCACTATGTTAATATTAAGTTCCAAATGTGAATATCAACGCAATTATAGAAGTATTCACAAGCTAAAGAGTGGGGCCCCAGGAATAAGGGAACATGGGTCCATTTCATGTGTTAGCATCGGGATTCCAACCTGTGGAGGAGTCGACCTGACTGAGATTTGAGTAAATAGAATTCGAGTAGGTTAATTTGAGTAAGGGAACCATTGGATCCACACCTGAAACTATCCCATACACCCCGAGTAATATATATTATAACTGTTAGGTATCCTTAGTTGATTGCTTAGTTTATTATAACTTGTCCTGATCAAACCATAGATTGCAAAAGTGAATAATATAGTCGACTAAGTCGAGTAAAATGACAGTAATGTCAATTGCAATTTTGGGTCGATTCAAATTAATTCAAGTAGAATGAGTTCGAGTTAACGTTCAAGTTTGGATTAGAGTTCGAGTTTAAGTTCAAGTTTGGGTTCGAGTTTGTATTCAAATTATAAATATTTCATATTACTAGATTTAACCTTGAAGATCTTAAGTTCAGGAGCAATCGGCAGGATTTGTGTCTTTTTCCAAGACGATTGCCATTGATAACTCTGTTAATTTGCAGTGCTGTCTAACCTAAATAGGCAAGCACTCACTTTCTCCGGCTCCCTGGGGCTCAAGAGAAATGATACCGCTTAAACTTATATTAATCCAGGGTCTTTAAAGATTTATTCTTGTTGTTTATTATGTATTTGCATTTATCGAGGGGGTTTTATAAAAATGTTTTAATATTGTTTAAAAATAAAACTCGAGGGTGATTTATAATAGTAAGAGTTTTTATAGAAATGTATTTTAGTTTCAATGGTATTTTAGTGATAAAACCTAGCTTTTAAAAGTTTATGGTATTTTTATGAAAACTACTAATTTTGGAAATTTGATGTTATTTTTATTAAAATTTTGATCTTTCATTTAAAAATATATTTTTCACAATTTATTTTCATTGAAAATATGGATTCATTATTTTATATAATTTTCCAAAGTTTAATTTTTTAAAAAAAGTTATATTTCTTTTAAAAATCGTAATTTTATTTCCTTTCGAGACTGAATTCTCCGTGAGGAGTTATGTATCTCATTCTACTATCCCAAGAATGTGTGATAACTCGCACCATCCGTAAATGGATTCCCCTAAAATGGTTGTAGAGGCGCAATTGCAAAGGATTTAAAAATAGCGATAAAAAGTAATTTTAAAAGCAAGGATATTTTAATGAAAATTGTTTCACTTCGGATAAAACTTTGTAATCTAAAATATCGTGCTATGAAACTATAGTGTATGTGATAGGTAGGTCATTACCCCGTGAGTTTCCTATAGGTATATATTTCTAGGTTTCGATAAATAGGTTACTTTTAAAGTTCATGGTATTTATATGAAAAAGTCGTTTTATGTTTATTTCACATGAAATTTTAATTACATAAAAAAGCAAATGATGAGAATAATAATTTAAGGTGATATTAGAGGATTTGGAGTGAAATATTCACATAGCAAAGGTGATAAAGATTTTTAAAAGAAATTTATTCAACCTAACTCCACTTTATCGATTTTTATTTTAAGAACCGTTTTGAGGTGAAGCGAAAGAGATAGGAAGGGACTTACGGTTTTGGAGCGTTAAGAAGAGAGTAAGAGAGAGGGGGAGGGGGGTCTTCGTGGATCGTGGTATCGTCGGGAGTGGCTTCGATCTTCGATGGAATGAACTTGGACCGCTACCTCCACCTGCCTAGTCTTAACCCTTCTTGAACTTAGAAATTTTTAGAGAATTTTGATAATGATTTTCAGAATAGGGGAGAGCTAGGAGATGAAGTGCTATTTATAGGGTAAAAATGAGAGAGTGTGTGAAATAAAAATGAATTAAAATAGGTTTAATGGTGTTAATGAGGAATTGAAGAGTCTCTGGTTGAATTCAGATAAAACAAACAAGAAAATGGAGTAGAGGGAAGCTGAAGGGGTGCACGGGCGAAGCACGAAGGGATTTGGTGCAATCACAACCGCCAGTGGTGGCCAAATAGGGGAAACGGGTGGTTGATCGTTGGCCATGTGTCTCGAGATTTGTGCCATATGTGTTATTTGGTCCTAACTCCTCATTTATCCTGTTTGATTTTTCTGAAACTTTTTGATTTTCCGTGTATTGCTTGTGAAACTCTTCGATTTCCGAAAAGTTAAAAAGAAAAATATTAAAAATAATTGGGACTGATGGGATTTGAACACGCAGGCTATGTCACAATATTAAAGAGTCTTAACCAGTGAGCTACAAGCTTGTTCATGCTTTTATTGAACAAAATTAACTTAGAACTCCTAGTCAGGCTGAAATACCCTTTCTATACATTTGAACAAGTTACATTTATACAGAGATTTCAGAGTCGTTACATTGTACCTTCCTTATAAAAATTTCGTACTTGAAATTTACATAAAGACTAATTTTCAAAAAGGTGGGGGTATCGTGCACGCATATCGTTTTCTCGCTCCTAGGTTGATTCTTCTGGTGAATCCTTTTTTTATATCACTCGGACCAAGTTCACCTCCTTGTTCCGTAATTTTTTCACCTTTCGATCTAGGATCTCAACTGGTTGCTGTTTGCAAGTTAGATCGATCTGTACAATGAGTTCTTAGTGATCAAGTATATGGCTGGGGTCGCTCACATATCGCCGTAGCTGGGATATATGGAACACATTGTGCACTCCTTCCAATGAGGGTGGTAGTGCAAAACGGTATGCCACTTCTCCAACTCGTTCGAGTATGTCGAACGGTCCGATGTACCTTGGATTAAGTTTACCCCTCTTGCCAAAACGTATCGCTCCTCTATTCGGAGAGATCTTCAGGAACACATGCTCTCCGAGTTGGAACTCCAAGTGTCGACGCTTTGCATCTGCCTAATGCTTCTGTTGGTCCTGGGCTATGCGCATCTTTTCCTTGATCGTGCGAACTACATCCACAATTGCCACGATCATCTCTGGCCCAAGAAGTTCACGATCTCCAATGTTGTCCCAACTTAGCGGGGAACGACACTTACGTCCATAAAGTGCCGCGAAAGGTGCCATCCCAATACTTGCCTGGTAGTTGTTGTTATAAGAAAACTCAACAAGATGTAGGTGATCTTCCCACGAACCTCCGAAATCTAGCATACAGGCTCTCAGCATATATTCAAGAATCTGAATTGTTTGCTCGGACTGTCTATCTTTTTGGGGATGATACGTCGTGCTGAAATTCAGACTCGTTCCCAGACTGGCTTGAAGACTCTGCCAAAATTGGGATCGAAATCTAGTATCTCGGTCGGAGACGATGCAAACAGGTAGCATATGTAATCTCATGATCTCCTGCATGAGTTTATGGGTATCAAGAAAAGTATGGTACATCTTAAAGGTTTAAATCTTACTTTAGATTTTTTTACTCACCTCCTTGTACTTTCTTGCTAACGTCTCGGTTGATTGGACAACTCTGAATGGAATAAAGTGAGCCGACTTGGTGAGTCGATTCACAATAACCCAAACTGTGTCATTACCCTTCATGTTGCGAGGGAGAGCGGTCACGAAGTCCATGGTAATGTGCTGCCATTTCCATTCTGGGATTGGTAACGGATGAAGTAGACCAGTAGTTCTGTGATGCTCAGCCTTCACTTGCTGATAGATTAAGCACTTTGCTACGCTCCTTGCTATTTCTTGCTTTATTCCATACCACCAGTAGTGTTGCCGTAGATCCTTGTACAATTTTGTGCCGCTGGGGTATACAGAGTAAGGAGAGCTGTGAGTTTCTTTCATCAACTCTTCACGAATAGGGCCAACTGGCACGCATAAACGGCTCCCATACCTTAAGGATCCATCTTCATGGATGACGAAGTCAGTTCGAAGACCACTTTCTACTTATTCTCAGATCTTTTGTAGCCTGGTATTATTTGCTTGAGCTGCTTTGATCTGGTTGACAAGAGTGGACTGGACTTGTAAGTTCATCAGAGATGATGCGTTACCCGGCATAACTACTTCAATCTCCCATTTGTGCACTTCCTGTTGTAACCTCCACTGGGCGGTGAGGCTCATTGCTAAAGGCTGGCGACTAAGTGCATCGGGAACTACGTTCACCTTTCCAAGATAATATTGTAGGTTGATGTCGAAATCTGCCATGAGCTCTAGCCATCTTCTTTGCCGCGTGTTGAATTCCTTCTGAGTAAATACATACTTCAGATTCTTATGGTCGGTGTATATATCTACTTGCTCTCCCAAAAGATAGTGGCGCCAAATCTTGAGTGCAAAAACCATGGCTGCCAATTCCAGATCATGTGTTGGATAGTTGTGCTTATGAACTTTTAACTGTCTTGATGAAAAAGCCACAACTTTTCTATACTGATGTAGAACACATCCTAATCCCTTACCAGACGTATCATAATGTACGTCGAATCTGCCATATCAATCCGGTATTACGAGAATAGGTGCAGACGGTAACCTCGTCTTGATTTCTACGAAAGCCTTCTCACTTGTTTCTGACCACACGAATACTTCGTCTTTATATGTAAGCTTGGTCAGGGGCGATATGATCTTTAAGAATCCTTCGATGAAATGTCTGTAGTATCTTGCTAAGCCCAAGAACCTTCTTATATATTTCACCATCTTTGATGTCGGCCACTCGCTGACAGCTGACACTTTATCTGGATCCTCAGAGTTTCCTTCGACTGGAATGATGTGTCTGAGAAATCCGAATTGGTCTAGCCAAAATTCACACTTGTTGTATTTGGCGTAGAGCTGATGCTGTCGTAATGTCTCCAGGATAATGCATAAGTGCTCGGCGTGCTCTTTCCGATTCTTTGAATACACCAGAATGTCATCCATGAAGATAGCAATAAACCTGTTTAAGTATCTCGGAAAACTTGATTTATCAGATTCATAAAAATGGATGGTGCATTGGTAACTCCAGAAGGCATTACGAGATATTCATAATGGCTATAACGAGTCCTGAATGTCGTCTTCGTAATGTTAGACTCCTTGACTTTCACTTGATGATATCCTGAACGAAGATCTAACTTTGAGAAAACACAAGATCCACTTAACTGATCGAAAAGGTCATCGATGCGTGGTAGAGGATACTTGTTCTTAATCATTACTTCGTTCAGTGCTCGATAATCCACGCACATCCGTTAGGTACCTTCCTTCTTCTTCACCAGCAACACCGGAGATCCCCAACTTGAGGTACTGGGTCTGATCCAACCTTTCTTCAGGAGTTCGTCCAACTGAATACGGATCTCCTTCAATCTCTCCGGACTTAATTGGTATGGAGCTTTTATTACAGGTTGTGCACCGGGTTATAAATCAATGCCAAACTCTAGAGCTCGATCGGGAGGCAAACCTGTTATGTCTTCAGGGAATACATTCTTGAACTCTCTAACGACCTCTGGTTTCGATCCTTCCGCTTGTAACGCTACAATCTCTGCCTTCTTTGGTTTTACTCGGTAGATGCTAGGCTCCAAAGTCCGGCCTCCACTTTTGAAATAGAACACTAGATTATCTGGTATTTCAAATACTACCCTCTTTTGTCGACAGTCGATGGTATCGAAGAAAGTTCCCAGCCAGTCCATTCCTAAGACTACGTCGAAATTCGGTATGTCTAGTATTTTGAAGTCCACATAGAATTCTCGACTGCAGATGACTACTGGACACAGATCATATCCCAAGGTTTCTTTTAGAATGTTGTTCCCTAAACTGACATTCCAGCTGGATACGAACGACTTAACTGGGATTGCATGAGTTCTTACGAACCGTTGCGACATGAAACAATGCGATGCCCTAGTGTCAAAGAGCATGAGTGCAGGTAGGGTGGCTACTAAGATTGTACCTAAGTCATATGGGATAGGTTTAGGTATAAAAATATAGATAGTTAGGAATTGAAATGACTTGAAAGGAAAGAAAAAGAGATTTACTGGTGATAACCTGACCCATAGTTTCGTCCTTTTCGACCTACATAATGAAAGCTTTGCGTCGTGGCACGTTCCTCTGTACTTGGTTAAACACTCGGCGTTGAGGTTGAGCGGTCTGGGTGCGGGGAGTTGGAGATAGTAGAGCTAACCGGGTAGGAGGAGCTTGGATTGCTGGTCTAACGGGAGGGTTATTAGTCCCTTGGTTCTGGAGGCATGCTCTGATAGTGTGAGTAGAAGACCCACAGATCAATCACAAGTTGTTCGCCCTACGGCAGTTCTTCACTAGATGCTATGTTCTTTTGCAGTAGTTGCAAAAGTCTGGCTTGTTATTGGCGAACGATCCTCCTGGCCTCTGAGACGGTCTGTTGAAAGCTTTCCTGGAAGAGTTCCCTCCTGTGATCTGGTGCAAAGGGCATTTCACACCGGCCGACTGCGACTTGCCCTTCTTCTTCATAACTACATCATAGCGTCGGGCAGTCTTCAAAGTATGCTCATGGGTTGCCCTTATAGCGAGTGCAGCTTGGATTTTAGGGTCTAACCCATGCTGGAATCGTCGTGCCCAGATCTCAGCAGTGGGAATGAGGTGCGCATCGAACATGTTACGACCTTATGTTAGCAGTGTTTAAGCGAGATAGGGAAATTTAATTTGAGACTATAGCTTACCTGTGGAGCATGGTAAACTCAGCATCATATTCATCTACAGACTTGACCTACATCGAGCTTTGCTGTAGATGGATGAATTGCTGCTCCATGTCAAAGCGGCCAGTCTCTGAAAAGTACTTTGCATCAAAGATGTCTCAGAATATTTTCCATTCTATTGGTTGTTCGAGACGGCTCTCCTCTACTTCCCACCATACCCTGGCATTATCCGTCAGTTGCAACTTAGCAACCCTTACCCAAGCTATATCTGGCACTTGAGCCGCTGCCAGATCATCCTTAATTGCTTGAGTCCATTCCCCCGCTTCAATCAGGCTCTCTTTACCCGAGAAGTTTTTATGTGCAGTGCCCGAAACCGCTTAACTCCGAGTGCCTCCACTTCAGGGCGAGCAAGTCCTTGGTGCATGAGGGTTGTATGCTCCCTCTGTCCCTTTAATAGGCTCTTGATAGCCTCAAGAAATACCATTTTCTTTTGATAGGTGCTACAACGGTAGGTGGTGGTGGTAGTGTAGGCGGTGGAGTGTTGTCATTGACGTTGATGCTGGTATTGTTCGGAGAGTCCACCACCTTGATATAAAAGACTGATTAGGATAGATTCAAGGAATTTGAAATGTAAGGAATGTAAATGTTTATTGAATTCCTTAATTCTTATGTTATTTTTGTTTAATATTTCATGTAGAACTGACTTGCATGGGCCATCAATAAAACCTGTCACTCCCGCCTCCCAGTAGACGGAAACGGTGACGTGGCAAGCCCGCGGTATATTTATTCAGAGAAGGTCATTCCCTAAATAAATATACTAAGTGTATTAAAAATATAATACACAATGCAAGATTAAATGGAGACTGTAAATTTTTTCAACAAATATTTTTATTTACATTCAAACTTGAAATATTTACATATACAAGAACTCAACTGAAAAGTAAATACAATAACAAAAATGCCTAAATAGGTGGCATACATAAACTGGAAGAAAAGAATAACTAGTCTAAGCATGTGCCGCAATCTGGTCGTACTCCACTTCTGTAACGTCCACTTTCTTAGTCTCCACAGAATCTGACGAATATTACAAAAAAACAAAGGTGGGTGGAATGCCCGTCAGCAAACTAGCGCTCGGTAAGTCCCAAAGGTGGAGTAAAAGTGAAAAGTGACAAGTATAGAATAATCATGAAGTAATGTATATGTCGAGTAAAAGTATATATAAATGAACATGTGTATATGTACTGTAGATCTCTATATGGTCACTATGTTAACGTTAAGTTCAAGTGTGAATGTCAACACAACCATAGAAGTATTCACGAGTTCAAGAGTGGGGCCCCAGGAATAAGGAAACACAGGCCCATTTTATGTGTTAGTATCGGGACTCCAAACTATAGAGAAGTCAACTCGACTGAGATTCGAGTAAATAGAATTCGAGTAGGTTAATAAGGGACTCATGAAGTTCCATTGGATTCACACCTGAAACTATCCCATACACCTTGAGTAATATATATTATAACTGTTAGATATCCTTTAGTTGATTGCTTGGTTTATTATAACATGTCTTGATCGAGCCATAGATTGCAAAAGTGAATAATGCAGTCAAGTAAAATGCGAGTCATGTCAATTGCAATCTTGGATCGAGTCAAATTAGTTCGAGTAGAATGAGTTTGAGTTAACGTTCAAGTTTGGGTTCGAGTTTGGATTAGAGTTCGAGTTTAAGTTCAAGTTTGGGTTGGAGTTTGTATTCGAATTATAGACATTTCATATTACTAAATTTAAGCTTGAAGATCTTAAGTTTAGGAGCAATCGGACCACTGCTGCACATGGACGGCAAGATTTGTGTCTTTTTCCAAGACGATTGCCATTGATAACTCTGTTAATTTGCAGCGTTTTCTAACCTGAATAGGAAAGCACTCACTTTCTCCAGCTCTCTGGGGCTCAAGAGAAATGATACCGCTTAAACCTATATTAATTTAGGGTCCTTAAAGATTTATTCTTATTGTTTATTATGCATTTGCATTTCTCGAGGGGTTTTTATAAAAAAATGTTTTAATATTGTTTAAAAATAAATATCGAGCGTGATTTATAATATTAAGAGTTTTTATAGAAATGTATCTTAGTTTCAATGGTACCATTGGAAAAAGAGGCACCGGTGGGAACATCTCTACTGATGAACCATTTAGGGGTCGCGAGAGAGTAGAGCGTACCGCAACCTAACTTTTAAAAGTTTATGGTATTTTTATGAAAACTACTACTTTTGGAAATTTGATGGTATTTTTATTAAAATTTTAATCTTTTATTTAAAAATATATTTTTCACTATTTGTTTTCATTGAAAATATGGATTCATTATTTTATATAATTTTCTAAAGTTTAATTTGTTTTAAAAAGTCGTATTTCTATTAAAAATCGTATTTTTTTTATTTCTTTTCGAAATCGAATTCTCCGTGAGGAATTCTGTATCTCACTCTACTATCCTCAGGACGTGCAATAACCCACACCATTCATAAATGGGTTCCCCTAAAAGGGTTATAAAGGCGCAATTGCAAAGGATTTAAAAATAGCGATAAAAAGTATTTTTAAAATCAAAGGTATTTTAATGAATTTTTTTTTCATTTCGGATAAAACTTTGTAATCTAAAATATCGTGCTATAAAACCATAGTGTATGTGATAGGGTATGTTATTACCCCTTGAGTTTCCTATAGGTATATATTTCTAGGTTTCGATAAAAAGGTTACTTTTAAGTTCATGGTATTTATATGAAAAAGTTCGTTTTATGTTTATTTCTCTTGAAATTTTAATTACATAAAAAGGCAAATGATGTGAATAATAATTTAAGGTGATATTAGAGGATTTAGAGTGAAATATTCACATAGCAAAGGTGATAAAGATTTTTAAAAGAAATTTATTCAATCTAACTCCACTTTATCAATTTTTGTTTTAAGAATCGTTTTGAGGTGAAGCCAAAGAGATTGGAAGAGACTTACGGTTTTGGAGCGTTGAGAAGAGAGAGAGGGGGTCTTCGTGGATCGTGGTAGCGTCGGGAATGGTTTCGGTCTTTGATGGAATGAACTTGGACTGTTAATTCCACTTGCCTAGTCTTAACCCTTCTTGAACTTAGAAATTTTTAGAGAATTTTGATAATGATTTTCAGAATAGGGGAGAGTTAGGGGATGTGGTGGTATTTATAGGGTAAAAATGAGAGGGAGTGTGAAATAAAAATGAATTAAAATAGGTTTAATGGTGTTAATAAGGAATTAAAGAGTCTCTGGTTGAATTCTGATAAAACAAACAAGGAAATGGAGAAGAGGGGAGCTGAAGGGGTGCACGGGCAAAACACGGAGGGATTTGGAGCAATCCCAACTGCCAGTGGCGGCCAAATGGGGGAAATGGTCTGTCGATCCTTAGCCACTTGTCTCAAGATTTGTGCCATGTGTGTTATTGGTCATAACTCTTTATTTATCCCGTTTGATTTTTCTGAAACTTTTTGATTTTCCGTGTATTGCACGTGAAACTCTTGGGTTTCCGAAAAGTTAAAAAGAAAAATATTAAAAATAATTGGGACTGATGGGATTTGAACACGCAGGCTGTGGCACAATATTAGAGAGTCTTAACCAGTGAGCTACAAGCTTGTTCTTGCTTTTATGGAACAAAATTAACTTATAACATCTAGTCAGGCTGAAATACCCTTTTTATACATTTGAACAAGTTACATTTGTACAAGGATTTCAGAGTCGTTACACTGAATTCTCTATAAACTAACAAAACATATATGATCTTAAGTTAAATGAATAAGTGATGTGATGAATAAGGGATGGATAATTCTAATTTAGGATGATAGTATTTCTAACTTAGATATTAAACCGTAGGACTAGAGTTGAGGTTAACATATGAAACTAGCTTGACATGATTTTGTGGGGAGTATCCGCTGAAAACCCTTATGAAATAAAACTCATCCTCTGGGGCAAGCTAGAGGTTTAACGGCTTGTTGCACATGCTAAGTGCAACCATGACGCCTACGAAAGTGAGATTAGGAATTTTGTTTAAAATAAAACGGTTTGCTCGGGACGAGCAAAAGACAAGTTTGGGGGTATTTGTTCATATCAGATTATTGCATCTTTATATCACTCATTCTTGATCACATTGCATATAGATAGGCGCTTTTGATATGTTTTTGCTTAATAAGTGTAGAGAAACAGGTACTGGAACAATTAACGGACTTTCGAGCTTAAAATGAAGCAATTTAGACTAGTCAAAATCTACAAGTCAATGGTCAAACCCTAGAGATTTTAACGAAGCCCAGATAAAAATATCAAGTGCCTAAAAACCCAGAAATATGTCCAGGAGAACACTGAAGAAAAATGAAGCGCCAATTCAACAAACAGACCGCGGAAACACGGCCAATTGTATAAGCATGGCGGTGGAAATGCAGCCATACTTGCACCGCACGAGGCGGAATTTCAGGCGCCGCTTAGTAACTTCAAGGAGGGTCTTCTCATTGCTATAGTTGCCTAATCCAGCCCCTATAAAAACAATAAATCTGTTCTAAAGAAACCATGTATTATTTTCCTTAGAATAGTTGTTAGGTAGGAGTAGGTAGCCTTTTTCTTTTTCATTTGTTGCCATAAAAATTTGTGTGAGAGCTTTAGATGAGTGAATATAAATGAAGAAGGAGTTTCTTATCTCGCTTTTTACTAATTTGTCTTGCTTTTCAATTCTTAGAATAACTTTAATACTTGTTGTTAATTAGTTGTTGGATTTTATTCTTCTTCTTCTTTTCTCTTCTAATCTCTATTTTTAAGTTATGATATTCAATGGAGTCTCTTTCTTAGGTGATGGCCTAAGTAATTAGCTTGTTATTTTTTTCTCATCTCATTCTTCCCTTCTTTCTTCTCTTCTTCTTGTTTTATTTTATTTTCATAAGTGAGTAGTTACTCACTTGTTAGGGTTAAGGAAGAGTAATAAGAAAGATGGAAAAATCTCTTGTGCTTCTCTTTGCCAAACAACCTGAATTGAACCTAGACCAAACAAACATAACCCTCTCCCCTAGGTGCACTATCATGACATATAGTCGCGACCTAAGTTGAGAATTCTTTTAGGCGTATTACAATATGACATGTAGTTGTGACATAATTGGAGACTTGTTGTGTATGTTTGGAATATAGTTGGAAATAAGAGTATGGAACGGACGGACAAGGGGCACTAGGAATGGATTTAGCATTGGAAAGTTTGCTTAAACTCATAAATACTATTTCTATATCCTCCTAATCCCCGTTACTTCCGATTATTCCAACATCATTTCAATGATGGCATAAGACAAGCACAAGCACAAGAATAATTCCTAACTCTACTCACCAACCCTAACCCTAACAAGTTCTCTTGAACATAGAAATACACAAACATTTAGGATAGCTCTAACACACTTGTACATTTTAACTTGACTCGTCTAAAATAAGTATGAAGTACTAACCATCTCTCAGTAGACAACCCGTACTCAACCGGCTAGCTACATGCGAAACCATCTTGATTGCGGTAAGTAGAACACATAGAACTTCATAGCTAAAACATATCAATCAGGCGGAAGCGATAGTTTTAAAAAACTAGAAAGCAATAGCAATCCTAACCTTAAAATCAAAATAATAGACTAAACTTGATACTAATCTAGTAAACTAAAAGAAAGAGTTTGACGGGTTACAACCTTTGTAATGCGTTAGCCACCCCTCCTTGGACTCTGACTAGTCTCCACGAAGTCCGGAACAAACTTACTCGGTGATCTCCTTGCCGAAGATGATCCACTTTGAGATAACTCCAACACAAGCTATATAGACTCAAATGATCATATCAACATGAAGCAACTCACTAATCAAACTTATTAGGAATGATTAGTAAATGATGTAGAATAATTAGCTCACTCATTTTCTTCTCTTTTCTTTTATCTTTCTCACTTGAGAAAACTCAAGAGAGAGAACCATGGTCATGGAATGGCTAAGGAAAAAACATAAGAACTAAAGATATGCATACTTATCTAGCTAAATAAAACAAGAATGAGTCATAGATTCCTACACATTACCAAAGAATGACTCATTCTCATTTATTCAAAAAAAATTATCTTTGTTCTTATCTTTAATCCTATATGATTCTAATACATACAACTTGTATATGTAAAACACACATGACAAAGTTTATAAATAATATATATATTAAATATAAATATTATAAAAGAGAAGAAAAATAATAGTGAACATGATATTACTTAATGTGTGTGTGTGTGTGTGTATCAATATATAAATATACATTTAATTAATAAATCAACACTTGATTTATTAATCCGGTTATATCATATATATACCGGCTAATATCATTAAACATCTGATTAAAATACGTGTATCACAAACACGTATTTAATCGAACTCATGCACGTATCCTTATACATGCCCTACATCGTTTCGCCTGTGCTGGGAAACCTCTGTGTGGGACTCTAAAAACTCAACAATACGCTGGCAGTAGATTAAGATCATATCCATAGCCCCCAAGCACGCCAGCGGTACTAGCTGCATGTAACGGCTACCCAAGTATTGATCGAAAGAAAGTCAATGAGCAAGCTCATCCGAACCTTGCAAATTCTATCAGTGACAACCACCGTACAGTCCGGTCTCTTCGTCTAAGAGTGTCGCATACCGGGTCTGGGAGGTGGAAACAGTCAGACTCCCCCAATAAGCCGTGTCGATAATAAACTAATAACCACCTGAGAAACTACTGATAACACTTATCAGTAAATCTCAATTGCCTTGGCAAAAAACTTATAGTTATAATTGATTTGGTACATCACGACCTTAACTCCCAATATCAGGAGAGACGAAATCCCTTCGATCGCGCACTGCCTCCATGTGCTTCGGGACAGTAACCAACTAAAACCTGTTTGCATGACACTATAAAGCAGTGGTAGGGTAGTAATCAAAGTACTGTGGGAACACACATAAGACACTATGATGATCTTAGGTCTACAGACAACCTGTACTCATGTCACATGAGAACTGCTATCTGATGATAGGTAAAATATAATCTAGGAGTTATCAGGTGAGTTTGTTTAGTGAAACTCATTCATTCAATGAGCACATGTATACAATCTTTGGTGATAAACATCAATGGCTATGGGATCAACCATCGTCCCGGTCGGGGTCAAGAAACGTATACAATAGTCTAATCTGGAGTATCGATACCCAGTCTCGATACTCTCTCCACTAGGTACTTTTAAGGACGTTCTTATAGACTACCCAGGCCCCACTAGTATGATCTCTATCATAATCCTGATAGTCAAGCAAAGGTCCTATGCGCTTTATCATTATGTATTAGTGATACGTGATAATGAGTAAAACATATTCACCCTAATGATAAAGACAAACTAAATAGCATACTATCATCTCGAGTAAGTTTGTTCTCTCGTATAGGTCCACTTTCAATTACAATAATTTCCTTGAGGGCACCTATGTCCAACAATCTCCCACTTGCACTTAAAGCCAATTATTGCGGTATCATATACTCAACTTCTCTACTAACAGTTTCACAAACTGAATTCGAGAAACATCCTAAGTAAGTGGATCCGCTGTAATGAATCTATCTTTAACTCTCTATATCTAAATTTTGTGGAGATCAACTATCTCCCGCATTGAGCGATACTTATCCTAGAATTTTCCTGGATAGATGATGGGAACATAAATGAACAATTTTATCCAGCAACTTCTTGGGTTGTATCCCAAAACTGATTCATAATCAGCACCCAACGCCATGACTACCAGTATCCTGCTTGGAACTCTTTCCAATATACTGCTGCCATTAAAGAGAGTAAACTTATAACTTATGATAAACACTCTGTTTTCTTGTCACCTTAGAGGCCACAATCGGTAACTGCCTCCAAATGGAGGCTACTATTACCATATACCAAGAACATCCACGTATGTTCTTCACTGGTTTCATATGTTTCTCCAGGATCAGACTAATATCTGCTTACTACATCAAGTGCAAAAGCAATATCTGGTCTGGTACATGATATCTGCCTAAAGAGAGTGATTCTTTCACATGCGGGTACACTACCGCGCTATGAGTGTCCATTCTAAACCGCTTTAGAATGGTGTCATCTTACCTGAATTGGGACAATTCCAAAAACTCCTACTAGATCTATCAATATAGACCTAGTTACCAGAACTTGTTGATATATTATTCAAATCCTATATGGAGAGAAGTTTGTGACAACCATAGTTTGACCGAATTGTTGTATAGGAATTTCACTTCCTATTAGGAGTTTGTCATTTCCATACAATATGAGGAATATGACAGTACTCCCTACACCTTTCTTATAAATACCGGTTTCATCTATCATTTTGATGAAATCAATCATTTTGATCATGACATCAAAACGGATGATCCGTCTCCTCTATACCCGCTTAAGTCTATAAATAGACCCAAACTACTTGCACACTTTTTGCTACTCCCATTGATTATGATAACCCTCTGGAAGAGTCATATACATGTCCACTTCTAAATCCCTATTTAGAAATACGTTATATTCATCCACCTTCCAGATATCATAGTCAAGGAAAAACGACAATGACAAGTTATATCTATATGGACTTTAGAGCGGACCATTAAGTAAAAGTTTCATCACAATCCATATCGGGTATTTGATGAAAATATTTTACTATAAGTCTATCCATATTAGGTTAATACATTTCCATTTGAACTGATCTCGAAAGATCTACTTATTCCTTATGGGTTTTACCTCTTTCAGAAGCACTCAACAAAGTCCATAATTTATTGCAGTACATGTGTAGGGTTCCTAGGCACTCTTGTGAGGGTTCATAAGGCATCAACCATGCCCGAATAAAATTTTAGACGTGCCGAACAACCCAAAACCGGGATCTTTGCTAGATTATTAGGGTTTAACATGCAAGTAAACATCTTTACTACTAAGTGTGAGGGATTACAACCTTTGTAGTCCGCTCCTTCGCTTCATAAGCTCCGAGTAGAAGTCCCTTCGCCGCGATCCACGATCTCCCGGACTCTAGAGATGCTCCACGACTCGAACGATCCATGCTAGCTTGTAGTGTTCCTTTTCTCCGATGATCTACGTCGAAGTTGCAATAACTCAAGCTCTCTCACTCTAATGAGATGAACACCCTAATCTAATGGGCTAGATTAGATGAGGATGATGGAGTAGTATTTATGCTTTCTTTTTATATCAAATTCTCACAAGAAATCATCACAAAAGGAAAAACAAGCAAGCTTTTTCAAAGCTCAAGAGAGAAGATGATAATGGAAAAAGAGTTAATCCTTTTGTGATGAATAATGAAATGTATATATGAATTAATAATGGAACCATGGTCAAAGGATGACAAGGATAACCCTTGTAGAGAATAAACTAGAGCTAGGGTTTGGTTGGGTTAAAGAATGAGTCATGGATAAATATCAACATAATATCTTGTTCATGACAAAAGGAAAAGGAAAAGTTCTAGATCGGCGGAGAGGTTGGGGTTCGTCAGGTACTACTGAATCTTCTGGTTCTACTAAATCTTCAGTTGCAGTTTGTGTTGCTGGAACTTCTTCCAGTTTTACCTCAGAGCCACTAATCTCTTCTGCAAGAAATTCCTTTTTTAAAAAGGTGGCATATTGAGCAACAAACACCTTTTGTTGTTCACTGTGGTAGAAAAAATATCCATTTAAATGTTTAGGATATCCCACAAACTTACATAGAACTGACCGTGCTTCGAGTTTTTCTGGATTTTGCCTTTTGACATAGGCCAGACAACCCCATATCTTAACTCGTTTAAGACATGGTCTCTTCCCACTCCATATCTCATATGGTGTGGTAGGTACAAACTTAGTTGGAACTTGATTCAATAGGTATGCTGCTGTCTCAAGCGCATACCCCCAGAAGGAAATAGGTAACTCAGCTGTACTCATCATCGAGCGCACCATATATAATAGGGTGTGATTCCTCCGTTCCGACACACCGTTGTGCTGTGGGGTATAAGGAGGAGTATGCTGAAAGAGAATCTCATTCTCTTTTAGATAATCTAGGAACTCATTGCTTGAGTATTCTCCTCCTCGATCAGATCGAAGGATCTTAATACTTTTGTCCGTTTGTTTCTCTACTTCGTGCTTATATTCTCTGAATTTCTCAAAAGCTTCAGACTTGTGTTTCATCAGAAACACATGTCCGTATCTAGAGAGATCGTCAGTGAATGTAATGAAGTAGGAAGAACCGTTCCTGGCATGCGTAGACATGGGACCGCATACATCACTATGTACCAGTCCTAAGAGTTCTGTAACTCTTTCTCCGTGTCCACTAAATGGAGCTTTGGTCATTTTACCTTTGAGACATGAATGGCAAGTATCATAAGATGATAATTCGAACGGGTTCAAATATCCATCCTTATGTAACTTAGCCAGTCGTGTCGCATTGATATGACCAAGTCTACAATGCCACAAGAAGGATTCGTTCATTTCTGAACTTTTCCTCTTGTGTGTGTTTTGTATATTGAGGACTGTATTTTGATTGAGAATGAATATGCCATTATGTAACGGGCCTAATGCAATCAACTTTTGATTTAGGAAGATGTTCATAACATTATCCTGTACTACAAAATTATATCCTTCTTTACTTAATAAAGAAACTGATATAATGTTGCACATCATGTTCAGTATATAATAGCACTCATTTAGAATCAGTGTATTACGACTTGGTAATACAAGGTGATATTCGCCAACTGCTTTGGCTGCAATACTTGCACCATTCCCTACTTGAACGGAATGATCACCTTTTCCCAGTTCTCAACCTTTCCGTAGCCCATGTAACAATTTACATATGTGGGATCCTGATCCGATATCTAATACCCAGGACGTAGGGTGAACCGAGAAACAGTTCTCAATAACTAACACCCCTGAAGAAGATGCATCATCATGCATGTTCTTTTGGGTGGCTTGAGAATCCAGATATTCTCCTGTTTCCTGTTCAGTCTTATAACTTTTATAAGAAAGAACGTGACCAACGATCCCCTGCTCAGTATAATAAGCGGGTTCAGTCAATACATCCATATTATTATCTTGATTATGGCCTGACATGGTCGCTACCTGGAGAGAGAGAAGAAAACACTTTAGCGTATGCTCTTGCAAGATTAGATTGGTTATTATCTTATCTAATCAGGATGTCTCCCACTGTTTTAATCAAATCTTCCTTCAAACCCTAAAAGGTAAGATTAGCCGGGATTAACTACACCCTACAATTTCGTCAATCTTTCAGCCAGATCAGTGTCAGTACTTGAGGGAGGTTCCCCGTGGTTTCACACGGACCTAATTAAAGTAAACATCGTTTTCCCAGAGGCGTAACCTCGTTAACACTTTTCTAGACACCTACTTGATCGGCTAATTGTTTTGTGTAAAACTCTCCCAGGAGTAACACTTACTCACAGTGGGTATCGGGATCCAACTATCTCATAGGAGGTATGCAATCTCATTGCAAATTTCAACACTTGTAATTCCTGATACTATTTTGCCCCTAGTGTGCTATGACCTTGACAGAGGTTAACAAACCATAGTGCACTAGTCAAGTTCAACCCGTCATTTCTTGATTGAATCAAACCCACTCGCACGACCCTTGACAGAGGTCAACAAGGTCGTACGACTACCCTAATCCAATCACATCATATGCTTTACAGATAATTACTAATCAGCTACCGCACACTACGCCTTGACAGAGGTCAACAAACGCAGCACGAATACTAAATAGTCTTTATCTGAAATGACGGAGGGCTACACAGGTTTTTCAGAAAACCCTGAGCGTAATGAACTTGATATCGTCGTAGAATCTAGTAGTTTTTGAAAAAGGAGTGTTTTTGAGGATTTTCTAGTTATGCTAAAGAGGTCACTCCCGGTGAAGGGATCTCGGCTCTTTCCTCATCGAATAAGGTGCAGGTTATATCATATATACCGCTGTGCAAAGCAAGAACTATATAAGCCGTCAAAAACTAAACCGCGAGTTTGTAGCATCTGCCAGTTTCGCTAAAGAGGTCACTTCCGGTGAAGGGATCTCGGCTCTTTCCCCATCGAATAAGGTGCAGGGTATATCATATATACCGCTATGCAAAGCAAAACTGTAGCTACCATTTTTATAAAGTTTTGATTCTACAACATCTTTTAGGTTTCTTTTCTTTTTATTAATCTCATTAATAAATCCTATCAGCTTATGCTTCCTAAGCATCACAGAAGAAACGAAAGCAGTAATATTTATATATCAGCATATATATATAGTATAAGCATTCGTCTCAGGCAGTAATATGATCTCATCACAGAACATTGCAGCAGAAGACCATATATGAAATATTGGATATACTAGGATGTCCGTGTTTTAAATACGAGCCGGTATAAAACACGGATTCCACGGTCGCGATGAATAGCCAAACCCACATCCCTAGACTCCTACGAGAGCGGCAAGTAACACTGCCAGTTCTAGGGTTAGGAGACCCGGTCTCGACTCCTCGAGATGGCCTCCCACTGGACCCTAGAACCCG
The DNA here is from genome assembly GCA_030015575.1 of Agapanthus africanus. Classification (NCBI taxonomy): domain Eukaryota; kingdom Viridiplantae; phylum Streptophyta; class Magnoliopsida; order Asparagales; family Amaryllidaceae; genus Agapanthus; species Agapanthus africanus. The sequence goes on from CM057339.1 coordinate 728,706,204, forward strand.
GTTACTTGTGCTCCCCTCCTTGGGTCTACCTAATGCGGAAAAGTAAATAATATACACTGGTGACATCAACCTCATCCCGGAAGTGCCCCAATAAAAGAATATTACATACAAATGAATTTTACATGAATGAAAATAAAAACCCTCATCTCATATAAAACCCCCGGCTATTCAGAACACGACGATCCGTTATAACATATCACAGCAACACATAATATCGCATACCATCAACGTAAGTAAGTATGCATACACCGATCGTCGTTGATATATAGTAACGAAGACCGGCAATACAACTACATACTACACTTACGGTCACAGAAAAGAAATTGAAAATCTACAACATTTGGAATCCACAATCACTTTAGACATCGTAAATCCGAAATATCACATACTTCGCATTTCATGCCTAACTATATGAATTCCACATATTGTATCACATTCCAGATAAATCGACAGTATTAAACTTTCCGAACAGATAATAAAATACCCAAAATTTCCTAAATAGCTCAATACTTGAGCGGAGTTCAAATAATTCCAGAATAGGTCACAATACTGATGATCCAGCCGTAGAAGGGTCAAGCCAATGCCTCACATGTGGCACGCCGTACTGCTCCAAACCCTAAGGTTTAGAGGCGGTTCAGACGGTCACATAATCGAGTTAAGATTTGTGTTCTTCTAGAGGGACCGCCGCGTTACTTGTACGTTTTTCCGAAAGATTTAAACCCGATAAAAATTCAACACTTGAAAATTTTTCGTGCCGGGAAAATGTGAGTTAATGATATCCGTTCGAACATTTTAACAGTTTCTAAATATCCGGAAAACATAACAAAATTAAATATTCCGATCGAATCTACGATTACAAAATAAACCTCTGAACACTCAACACTTGAGTCGGATTAAAAATACCCAGAAAATATAACATACAGACATAGATATTACTGTACAAAAAAAAGCCTATTGCTACAGTACGGCCGCGGATCCGCGGCCCAAGCGAGGTATGGCCGCGGTTCCGCGGCGGTCCGTACGGATTGGGTGCTTGTTTTCTACAGTAATGTTTATATTTACCTGATGTTTTTTTTAGGTATTTTTAATTCTGAAAAATCACAGTTTTTAAAAAATATCCAGAGAGGGGGCCGTTTCGTCGTTTCGGGGTTCGATCGGAGTTTTAACTTCGTATACACGTAGCCTAATGCTCTAGCTAGGCTTTGATACCACTGTAGGGTTCCTAGGCACTCTTGTGAGGGTTCATAAGGGATCAACCATGCCCGAATAAAATTTTAGACGTGCCGAACAACCCAAAGCCGGGATCTTTGCTAGATTATTAGGGTTTAACATGCAAGTAAACATCTTTACTACTAAGTGTGAGGGATTACAACCTTTGTAGTCCGCTCCTTCGCTTCATAAGCTCTGAGTAGAAGTCCCTTCGCCGCGATCCACGATCTCCCGGACTCTAGAGAGGCTCCACGACTCGAACGATCCATGCTAGCTTGTAGTGTTCCTTTTCTCCGATGATCTACGTCGAAGTTGCAATAACTCAAGCTCTCTCACTCTAATGAGATGAACACCTTAATCTAATAGGCTAGATTAGATGAGGATGATGGAGTAGTATTTATGCTTTCTTTTTATATCAAATTCTCACAAGAAATCATCACAAAAGGAAAAACTAGCAAGCTTTTTCAAAGCTCAAGAGAGAAGATGATAATGGAAAAAGAGTTAATCCTTTTGTGATGAATAATGAAATGTATATATGAATTAATAATGGAACCATGGTCAAGGGATGACAAGGATAACCCTTGTAGAGAATAAACTAGAGTTAGGGTTTGGTTGGGTTAAAGAATGAGTCATGGATAAATATCAACATAATATCTTGTTCATGACAAAAGGAAAAGTTCTAGAAGGTGAAGAAAGAACTAACCCTAATCAAACCCTAACCTTGCTTAATCTCCAATAAACATGTTCCATTATTAATCATATCATGTTACTATAATATATATCACATATATATTATATATTTGTAACAAAAGAAAATAATACAATTAACATATATCGCATATATATCAATGCATTATCCGGTGAGTAAATGAAATAATAAAGAGAGCCAATATTAGATAATGTAATACAATATATCATATATATTATTATACATTAAATCATCGAATCAACACTTGATCCGACAATCCGGCTATATCGAATATAACCGACTAATATATCATGTACCGATTCATCGAATCAACACTTGATCCGATGTCCCAGTTCATATCTAAATATCGCGAGAATATAATACGGTATCTCATATCGCATTATCCTCGGTCCTGCGCATATCACATATGTGCCTCTACTCCGTTTTGCCTGAACCAAGAAACCTCTGTGTAAGACTCTAAAGAATCGTCAATACGCCGGTAGCAGGTGATGATCATATCAAACACCCACAAGCTGCAAGCGGTCAGCTAAACGTAACAGCCACCCAGGTATTGAGCGATCAGAAGATCAACAAGCTAGCCTGTACGTTCTCCTGTGAATCCAATCAGTAACACTCCCGTACAGTCCGGTCTGTTCGTCTGATATGTCGCATATCAAGTCTAGGGGTGGTATACGTCAGACCCCAGTAACCGATAAGTCGTGTCGATGTATGGCTCATAACGGGTCGAGAAACTACTAGTAATACTTACCTGTAAATCTCTATATCATCCCTGGCCAGGGACTTCCAGTTATAGCCAATGAAACACAACACAACATCAACTCCCTATACCGGGAGAGACGAATCCCCTCCTTTCGCTCATTGCCTCCATGTGATTCGGGAATGCACCCAAAAGCCACCGTTTTGCACGCCCTCTTGGACGTGGTAAGGTGTAAATCAAAGCACAGTGGGAATCACACAAGACTCTATGACGATCTCAGGTCTACAGACTACCCTGTACCAGTGTCACCGGAGAACTGCCATCTGACGTGTGGTATATCACCATCTGGGAGTTCTCGGCAAGTCCGTCCAGTGTACCCAGTCTCTACTGAGCACCCGTACACCATCTCTGATGTCAAACACCGATGGGTATGGGATCATCCATCGCCCATCATATGGGTCAAGATGCGTATACGCTAGTCTACTCTGGTGTATCGATGCCTTGTCTCAATATACCCTCGACTAGGAACAGTTATAGGATGTACTCATCGACTAACGTGGCCCCACTAGTATGATCTCATCATAGTCCCAGTAGTCGAGTACAGATCCTAAGGGCTTTATCAACATGTGAGAGTAAGACAGTAAACCAGTACAAGTCAACATGTTAAGATAAAGTGAAACCAAATAGCATACTATCATGACGAGCAAGAAAGTCCTCTCTATATATATCCAAGCATCCATTATAATATACATCATATGTACGACAATGGCCTCTAGGGCATATACATAACTAACAACATGGAGTCCAACTTGGATAACTCGGCATCCAGCCATCAGTCGGAAGTAACCACTTCGTATGGCCTGCTGATAACTAGTAGGGTCATCATTACATGATACAAGCCTCCCTATCAGCGTCTAAGAAGAAACCGAAGTAACTCTCGGGTGGTCTAGGTTACCTACTAAATCTATGGAGTGACTAAGGTTTGTCATGGTCAATAGAATATCCAGATTCTACTAAATCTTCAGTAACCGTTTGTGGTTCTGGAATCACTTCCAGTTCTACCATACTCCTACTAATTTCTTTTGCAAGAAATTCCTTTTCTAAAAAGGTGGGGTGCCGAGAACAAAACAAATTTTGATCCCGAAAATGGTAGAAGTTAAACCCTTGCTAAAGCTTGGGATAACCTACAAACTGCCTATTACCGAAACATGCCTGGATTTTGTCTAGATTGTGTTTTTAAGTATAAACCGGATAACTTCATATCTTAGTTACTTTAAGATATGTTCTATATCATATATAGAATCACATACACTAATTTAGATGAAACCATATTCAATTGGTATGTAATTATTTCCAATGTACATCCCTAAATGAAAAAGGCTACTCAGCATTATTCATCAAAGAGCGAACCCTCGGATGAGTAATCAGAGAGAGAATCAAATTCTCGTTTACGGAATACTTAGCATAAGTATCCATATCTTCGAACACTTCGAAGAATCTTAATACTTTCGGCGTTTGGTTCTCTATTTTATTCTTATATCGTATAAACTTTTCAAAATATTTAGACTTTGCATTTCAAAAAGAATGCGTGTCTAAAAACAGAGAACTCATAGGAAAACAAAACTAAGGATGAGTACCAACCTCTTGTCTATGTGGACACCGGACAACATACATCACTATGTATAAATCCTATTAGTTCACTAACTCATACTCTTTGTGTTGTAATTTGAAAACTGTATTTTGATTAAGAGTATATATCCCATTATTTAATACACTTTACCCAATCATCAAATGATATAGGTAAATGCTTAGAACATGTTTTTCAAAATTTATATCCAACTTTATCAAACAAAGAGACATATATAATATTTTTAAAATTTGGTGTATTATAACGGTTATTCAAAACCAAAAGTTTGCTGATAGGCAAAACCAGGTGATTTCCTCAATAACAACAATTGCTCCAATTTCCAACATTGAGAATTAAATCACCTTTCCCAATACTTTAATCCTTCTCAGCATCTGTAACAACTTACAGATGTGGGATTTTAATCCGGTATCTATATACCCAGGAGTCAGAGTTAATTGAAAAACAGTTTCCGATTACAATCGCATAGAAAACATGAAATATCAAAATATTCTGAGGGGGTGGCCGAGTATTCCTAGTAATGCCTCCTTCACTTCCTACGGTCATAACAGTAGTTGTATTTTCCTTTCCGCTCATTTCGTCCCCTTTTGATATCTCTCCATCTTACCTTCTGTATACTGAACTTAGGCTAGTTAATTTTCTTCCTTCCCTGCCTTTCAGCACCAGCGTAAAGTTTGTAAGAAGACTATCCAATAAACATAATTGGTATATTATTTTTATTTAATGAGCTCTCGAACTTGAGATGAGGTATAATGGATAGACAAATGAATAGTTCATTTGTTCCAAAACCTATGGCCATTCTCGGACTGAAACAATTTTTTCGAGTTCGTATCTAACTAAATGTTAGGACCTGGTTCTTGCTCACGGAACAAAGTGCCACATGGAACAAAGTGCCATGCCAAGTGTCATGCCTAGGGGGCGGGGGCACCTAGGCATCCGTGGGGGCCACCTCTTGAATCCGTGGGGGCCACCTCTTGAGTCCGTAAGACCCACTGTAGAATAATGTGGACTCTTCGGAATACATTCCGAAAGAGGGCAGATCTGTACTATAAATGGAATGATACCACTCTTCAATACAGAGGCGCCTTTTAAGTGAACCGACACTACAGGAGCTTGAGAACTCCGTAGTTAAGCGTGCTCGAGCCAGGGAAGTTCTGGGATGGGTGACCTCCTGGGAAGTGACCCCTGGTCAGGTCCGATTCGTCCCGAAGGGCAAAACCGTGTGGTTTCGGCCAGAGCGGACACTACTCTCTGTATTGGGGTGGGGCATGATAGAATGTTATCAGAGCTAGTCCCTCAATAGTTGGTCTGTGGTTCGAGAACAAACCATTATTCAAAGGTGAAGAGAATGTCGGGACCCGGTTCTTGTTCACGGAACAAAATGCCACACGGAATAAAGTGCAATGCCAAGTGTCATGCCTAGGGGGCGGGGGTCACCTCTTGAATCCGTGGGGGCCACCTCTTGAGTCCGTAAGACCTACTGTAGAACAATGGGGACTCTTCGGAATACATTCCGAAAGATGGAAAATCTGTATTATAAATGGAATGATACCACTCTTCAATAGAGAGGCGCCTTTTAAGTTAACCGGCACTACAGGAGCTTGAGAACTCCGTAGTTAAGCGTGCTCGAGTCGGGGAAGTTCTGGGATGGGCGACCTCCTGGGAAGTGGCCCCTGGTTGGGTCCCGATTCGCCCCGAAGGGAGTTTTGTCCAGAGCGGACAATACTCTCTGTATTGGGGGTGGGGCGTGACACAATCCAATAGCTAGCTAACAGATTAATCTACACAACGGTATAGGGTACCGCATAATATCATTTTCACACAGAGTTGTAAAATCCTTTTAATCCAGGCGTCAACAAGCAGTGTTGCTCTGGACTGCAGTCCAGAACTGCATTCCCGAATAGTTATCGTCACCACTTTAAAATAGAAACGAAATATAAATTACATGGGCTTCTAGGTTGTCAAGTCGGCTTCGATACGATCCCTCGAACACTTCATTCCGGTATATATCCAAATTATTACGATTTTTACAAGTTAGGTGTACGAGAAATTTCAGATTTGGTGGACCTAAAAGAGGTTGACATTCTATGGTGTTTAAATCCGTATTACTAAACCAACTTTTTACACGTTATCCTTTGTCTCTAAAGTAATCTAGTAACCATAAATTTCGCCACACTAGATAGGATTTTCGCACGAAAACTACGTATCGAACACTTAAACTAAGCAGTCGTTTATTGTCGGAAATACCCATTATGTTCGTTCAATTCACAAGAGAAATAACTTACGAACTTCTATACGATTTAAACACCAGGTGTTGGACTCGATTAATACTCGGCTCCAAATCAATTCAAATTAAATATGGCCTATTATTCATCACGCGATACCATTGGATCATATATCGAAATAGTAGTATTATAGCATGGAAGCAAGTGTTGGACACTATACGATGGCCTTCCAAGCAATATGATACTTTGTACTGGATACAGAGAGTTCTGGAGAAACAAAGTGGAAGTAGGAGTAGCAAGGACGTATGCGACTTTGTTGTGAGTTAGGACAATCATGATATTCCAAAGCCGTTGATTGTAAAAGGATTCGGTTAACTTAGTTTATGAGTTTTAGTTTAAGGTCAGTCATGGGTCGCTGTCACAGAGAGAGAGAGAGAGAGAGAGAGAGAGAGAGAGAGAAGAAACACTCAGCATGCATTCTATCCTACATTAAATTGGTTAATTAATTTATCTAATCTGTTCTCCTATTGTTTTGTCAAATTCTCCTTCAAACCCTAAAAGGAGAACTAGCCGGGATCATTTGAAAATCTCCCGAGAGTAACTATTACTCATAGTGGGACTCGGGACCCAAACTATCATGGTATGATAACCTTGACAGGATACCAACAAGTCACCCCACTCCATAGAAGGTATGCAATCAGATTGCAAATTTCAACACTTGAAACTCCCGAAATGGTTTTTACCCTTAACGACCTATGATCTTGACGGATGCCAACAAATTATAGGAGTTCTACACGTAATTTCGTGATTAACTCGAACCCACCCACATAAGCCCTTGACGGATGCCAACAAAGCTGTGCGATTGTCCCGGCTAACCGCATCTTATGCAAACAGGAAGACATGCTACCGTACACTACGTCTCGGCAAAGGTCGACAAACGCATCACGAATACAAGTACTCTACATTCTGAAATGACAGAGGACTACGGCTGGTTTGAAGAAAACTTTTAACGTAATGAACTTAATATCATTGAAAGAATCGAGTGGTTTTTCAAATTTATAGTTATATCGACTTTTACTTAAGTGGGATTCCCCGTGAAAGGATCTGGGCTCTTACCTCATTGAATGAGGTACAGGATATTCCTAACCGAATACCTCGATGCAAAGTAAAAGAATACGGCTATAATTTCCTTTTAGAAAAAGTCGGTTCGTACAACGTATTTTAGGTTTGTTTACTTTGCATTAATCCGAATTAATGCAATCCCATCAATTAGATAATCTCATATTATCTAGCATCTTCTCACCCATTACAGAAAAAGTATGATATGAAAAGAAAAATAAAATGTACATATACGCCATCCACATTCGCCACGGTGCCCCAGGTCTTCATCATAAGATTACTTAACTTACGGCAGGGCGGGGGCGGGGCTAGTGCGGGTGCGAAACGTATATAACATTTATTTATATATCATATATATCACCATATATACATATATCATCGCAGGAAGATAATCAACATCACAGGCATGCGGTAAATATCATCACAGGCAGGTAATCTCATTACAGGCATGCAATGAACATCATAGAATATGGAAAAGTGGATATATTAGGAATAACATGTTTCAATTGAGCCTATCATGAAACAAAAAATTCCACGGTCGTGTGAATAGCTCGTACATCGTCGATCTCCGACCCCTACGATCGCGGCAAGCCACCCGCCAATCCTAGTAGTGAGGTAACCCGCACTCAATATCATGAGTGTGCCACCCATCGCTATCTAGAACCCGGTAACTTGGGCGCTCCTCCGTGGGTCAAATCTAACCCCCTACAAGCACGGTGAATCCCCCACCAATTATAGAATAGGGTAACCCGGATCTCAACTCCTTGAGATTGCCACCCGCTATATTCTAGAATCCCGTGATCCATGCGTTTCTCCACAGGGTATCCTAGTGTATGAATCAAAAAATATACATCAAGTGGCGACATCAACCTCAACCCGGAAGTGTCCCAACGAAAAAATATACAACAATTGGTAACGACGACCATAATCCGGCCGCTCGTCCCAAAATAATGAAATACATATATAACATTAACACATGCATCTCACACGAGGGGCTATTCATCCGACGATCCGCCAAACCATAACACAAGATCAAGATATCACAATATCGCACATAACTTGTGTGCAACCCTGTCGAATTGATCGCATCAATTCTGCGATGTATAGCAACACAAAACTTTATCTGTGAAACAAAATCAAAGATACTGTTTCGATCACAAAACTTTTCCGAACACTAAATCGATCACATCAAAATCTGAGAAAAAACAAAGTATCCCAAAAATCCTATTTCCAAGACATGAAGCCAATGGAGAAACTTGGCACCAAAATTCAACCATGTGGCCGCTGAAAAACCGCAATTAGCCGCCAAAATGTTGAGTTGTGGTCCCAGGTTTCTGCCACATCATTTTAAAGCTAAACACAATTCATTGGTATAGTTTAAAAAAATTTCAGGCCGTGTTTGAAAAAACGAACAATGGCTTAATCTTCAGAAATAAAAAATGGAAAATTTTCATGATTGAAACTATAACTTCCTTTTAACAAGTTGTAATCTTTTGGTATGGTTCTGATACCACTGCAGGGATGCTAGGCTCGCCTAGTAGTGTTTTAAAGTACGGCAAAGCGATAGTTTTAAAAAACTAGAGAGCAATAGCAACCTAACCGTAGAATCAAACCAATAGACTAAAGTTGATACTAATCTAGTAAGCTAAAAGAAAGGGTTTGGCGGGCTACAACCTTCAACTAATCTCTATGAAATCTGGAACAAGTTTGCTCGGTGATCTCCTACTGAAGATGATCCACCTTGAGATAATTTCAACACAAGCTATAGCCTCAAATGATCATATCAACATGAAGAAACTCACTAATCAAACTTGCTAGGGCTGATTAGTAAGTGATGTAGAATAATTAGCTCACTCATTTTCTTCTCTTTTCTTTTATCTTTCTCACTTGAGAAAATTCAAGAGAGAGAACCATGGTCATGGAATGGCTAAGGAAAAAACATAAGAACTAAAGATATGCATACTTATTTAGCTAAATAAAATAAGAATGAGTCATAGGTTTTTACACATTATCAAAGAATGACTCATTCTCATTTATTCAAAAAAATAAATAAATATTTTTGTTCTTATCTTTAATCCTATATGATTCTAATACATACAACTTGTATGTGTAAACACACATGACAAAGTGTATAAATAATATTTATATCAAATATAAATATTATATAAAAGAAGAAAAATAATAATGAACATGATATTAGTTAATGTGTGTGTGTACACACACACACACTTTATTTAATAATCCGGTTATATCATATATATACCGAATAATATCATTAAATATCCGATTAAAATACATGTATCACATACACGTGTTTAATTGAACTTCTGTATGTATTCTTATACGTGCCCTACATCGCTTCGCCTGTGCTGGGAAATCTCTGTGTAGGATTCTAAAGACTTGACAATACGCTGGCAGTAGGTTAGAATCATATCCATAGCCCATAAGCACGTCAGCAATACTGGTTGCACGTAACGGATACCCAAGTATTGATCGAAAGAAAGTCAACGACAAAGCTCATCTGAACCCTGCAAAGTCTATCAGTGATAATCACTGTACAGTCTGGTCTCTTCATCTATGAGTGTCACATACTGGGTTTGGGAGGTCCTAATAACCTGATAAGTCGTGTCGATCATACATTCATAACCATCCGAGAAACTATTGATAACACTTATCAGTAAATCTCAATTGCCTTGTCCAAGGACTTGTGATTATAGTTGATCTAGTACAGCACGACCTCGACTACCAATACGGGATAGACGAAATCCCTTCGATCACTCACCGCCTCTATATGCTTCGGAACTGTACCCAACTAAAACCCATTTGCATGACTCTTTAAAACCATGGTAGGGTAGTAATCAAAGTATAATGGGAACACACACAAGATATTATGACGATCATTGGTCTACAGAAAACCCTATACTCATGTCACTAAGAACTGCTATCTGATGATAGGTACAATACCATCTAGGAGTTCTCAGGTTAGTCCGTCCAGGGAAACTCATTCATCTAATGAGCACTTGTATACAATCTTTGGTGTCAAACACCAATAGCTATGGGATCAACCATCGCCCCGGTCGGGGTCAAGAAACGTAGACACTAGTCTAATCTGGAGTATTGATATCCAGTCTTGATACTCTCTCGACTAGGGACTTTTAAGGATGTGCATATAGACTACCCAGGCCCTACTAGTATGATCCATATCATAATCCTGGTAGTCAAGTAAAGATCCTATGTGCTTTATCATTATGTATTACTGATACGTTATAACGAGTAAAATTTATTCACCCTAATGATAAAGACAAACCAGATAGTATACTTGAAAGTTCCTAGTGCCCTCGCTGCTAACCCGCGGCCAATGCGTAATTCGAAAACAAAATTTTTATGGCACTAGAAACTAACACCTAAGAATCTAACCAAACGCCTAAACTAGCAAGCACATAAAGATAGAAATCACAACTATTGTAGCATCTTTATTTGCTCCAATTGGGTTGGACTCTAGCATGCTATTAAGAGCTCCGGGTCGCGTTTACAAGATGGTCCTTCTTCGCCGAAGATGATCCATCCGAAAGAACCGATCCAAACTCTGGCTTCACCCAGTGAAGCAACCGACGCTCCAGGTCACTAGGAATGAAGAGTGGGGATGTAGGAATTTTCCACTATCTTTTTCTCTCAAATCTAAGGACAAGAGAGTATATAAAGAAGAAAGAGGAGGAGGTGAGGAAAGATAGCCATGAGCAAGTCAAGAAAAATGAGAGAATGAATGAAGAAGAGAAAAGAGTGGAATGACGCCATTATTTTTACAACCATGCAAAATATCATAACCATTTAGTGAATAAACAAATGAAGTCCATTCCTGTCTACATGCCTTCAACCATGCTCAATGCCACCTCTACCCTCTACCTCATTTCATGAATATTCATAAATGAATATTCAAAAATGTGGTGTCCATCTTCTAAAACAAATTATGTATAAATACGGAATACAACCCGATATACGTATCTGAATACATATATGCGTATCCGTATAAAAATACGAATAACCAAGAGAGAAAATGAATAGTGAACAATAATACTAGATTACTTATATTAAAAATATATATATATATATAAATTATTAAATCAAAACTTGATTTAATAATCCGGTTTAATTCTAAGCCGCTAGTATTATCAACCGTCCTATTAAATTCCATGAAGCCTGTACATATATTTAATCGGACACCTGTATGTACCAACATACGTCATCTATATCATATCGCCTGAACTGGGAAAACTCTCTGTGTGGGACTTAAAGAGTCGTCAATACGCTGGCAGTGGGTTTAACCATAAGCACGTCAGCGGCACTAGCTGTACGTAACGGCTATCCAGATATTGAGCGAAAGGAAGACCGACGATCAAACTCATTCGTACCCCTACTGAGCTTGTCTGTGACAATCTCCATACAATCTGGTCTGTTTGTCTAAGAGTATCGCATATTGGGTCTAGGGGTGGATAAAATCAGACCCCTAATAACGCGATATTTCGTGTCGGTGTGAAGCCCGTCACCCACTGAGAAACTACCAATCCAAATCAGTAATTCTCGTCCACCTTGGCCAAGGATTTCTGGTGATGGTCACCCGTGCATAGTGTGACATCTACCCCGAATAACGGGAGTGACGAATCCCTGACGATCCGCTCACTGTCTCTATGTGGCTCAGAACTGTACCCAACTAAAACCTGTTTGCACGACTCCTTTAAGCCGTGGTAGGGTAGTAATCAAAGCACAGTGGGAACTCACATAAGACAAATGAGGATCTCAGGTCGACAGACTAACCTGTACTCATGTTTCCTGAGAACTGCTATATGATAATAGGTATAATACCATCTAGTATGTTTTCGGCGAGTCCGTCCAGTATAACTCATAACCCAATGAGCACCTGTATACTATCTTAGGTGACTAATTGACACCACTGGCTTGTGAGACCGGCCACCGCCCCTCGTCGAGGTCTCGAAAAGTATACACTAGTCTACCCCGGAGTATCGATGCCCATTCTCGATACTCTCTCGACTAGAGACATTTAAGAATGTGCTTATAGACCACCCAGCTCCAACGTATATGATCGCCATCATAATACTGGTAGTAAAGCAAGAATCCTATGGGCTCTATCAATATGTAACAATGATCAGTAATACCACATAATGCATGTACATGATGATAAAGTCAAAACAGATAGCATGCTATCATCTTGAGTAAGACTGTTATACCCGTATAGGTTCTCCATCAATCATCACAATCGCCTGCCTGTGATTACAATAATTGACTTGATAGCACTGTAGCCAACATTCTCCCACTTGCATTTAAGGTTAGTTATTGCGGTGTCGCATACTCACAGCCCATGTGATATCGAATATCCAACTTCTCTACTAATCAGTCTCACAAAGTATGTTTGGGAAACTATCGCATTCGAAAAATAGCCTAAGTGAGTGGATCAACTCCAATATTTCTATCTTTATCGCTCTATACCTCAACTTCACGGAGAATGGCTATCTCCCGAAATGAGCAACACCTGTCTTAGAATTTGTCTGGATATCTAATAGGACCAAGTTCATAAATGAACTCCAAATCCAACAAACTTCTTAAACTGTATCTTCCACTGAATTTAATTAGTATCCTGCGCCATACCTTCCTCAGTATCCATTTAGACCTCTTGTCCAACATACTGCCGCCAGAAGAGGGTAAACTTTAACTCTGATAGTCACTCTGTCATCCAGGTCATCTTGGAAGCCTGAAATGATAACTGCCTCCTTAAGGAGGCTGCCATTACCATATACCAAGAACATTCTCTTATGTTCATAACTACTTCCTAATGTTTCTCCACGATTGGATTAATATGTGATTATTGCAGCTAGTGCAAAAGAAATATCTGGTGCGGTACTTGACAAAGCATGATTGGATCAATTGTCTAAGCAAGTGATTTGTCATTCATGCAAATCCCTCTCTTCATCAGTATAGACGACATCTCTTTAGAGAGGGTGACTCCATCACCTACGGGTACACCACCATGCCAGGAGTCGTCCATTCTAAAATACTTTAGAATAGTGTTAAAGTACCCGAATTGGGACACTTCCCAAATCTAGATCTAAAACTATAGATCTAGTCACCAGAATCCCTAATATTTTGTCCAAATTCTATGTGGAGAAAACAACTTATGACAACCACAGTATAACCGATCGCAGTATAGGAATATCACTTCCTATAAGGAGTACGTCATCCAAATACCAGGACATCACTCCATACTAATTTCTTACCAGGTCCATCTGTTGTTTTGATAAAATCAAATTCTATGACTGTTATATCAAAAATAGATGATCTTTCTCCGCTATACTTGCTTTAGTTTATAAATAGACATAAGCTACTTGCCCACCACGCTTCCGCTGCTCCCACTGACTACAACAACCTTCTGGTAGAGTCATATACACGTACACTTCTAAAGATAATTTAGAACGACGTTATAGTCATCCACCTGCCAGATCTCATAATCTAGGACATCAGTAATGGCAAGCTTGGGTCATCAAAACCTCCCTGTCACCGTCTTTAAGGAGACCGAAGTACCTCTCGGGTGGCTAAGCTTACCCACCATATCTGTGGAGTGGCTAATAAATTGTTGAATCCAATTGAATTCTTAGGTTCTACTAAATTTTCAGTAATCGTTCGTAGTTCTGTAATCATTTCCAGTTCTACCATACTCTCACTAATATTTTCTGAAAAGAAGTCATTTTACTAAAATGGATGTCGAGTCAAGAACAATATAACTATCGATCCTCCAAATGGTAGGATATTAACCCTCGTCAAAGCCCGGGATAACTCATAAACTGCCATTACTGAAACGTGTCTTGAGTTTATCCGGATTCTGGTTTTAAGCATAAGTCGGATAACTCCTTATACCTTAACATTGTTAAGACATGAATCTATTCTATATCCAATTGTCACGACCCGGAATTAGCACGTGATCGGCACAATAATCACATGAAGTCTATAGAACCCCACCATAATCCAAGTAAGCCGAAAACCCAGAAATCTAAATCTTTTTCGGAAAATAATAGAGGTGCAGTTTTGAAATAACAACATAATGAATTCAAATCCTTCTTTTAAAAGTATAAGTAATATTATATGAAAATGCAAGTGGGTTGTATACTATCTTTGAAAACATTTTCGTCATTTGAAATTTGGGCAGCACCTCCCTTGTAAATTTTGATCCAAAACCAATACATCACAACAACTATATAGGTATCCCTAAAGGGGAGCTAGCTCTTCGCTAATTAGCGGAATCATAACCGCGCAATAAATATATATACGACGCCCTAAGACGAAACTCAATCATAGAAATAAAATAAAGAAGACCAAGACATCATCTGTAACATTTCAGAAATATAAAATATTATTTTAGGAATTTAAATAATTAAATAATAAATATTATGGATGTTATTAGAGTATGAGAATTATTTTTAATGATATGGCGTAATTATATACCAATAGTTTGGAAAAATATTTGGAAAGAAATTGTGGGATTTAGACATTTTATGAATTATAATACAATTAATTATATACAAGTTTAATGCTAAATTTGATTAATATTGCACTAATTATGCATTAATCTTGACATGCAACATAACATGTTGCAAAACACTTGCTACATTTGTATTTAACCATGGCTTCATCTTTTTTTTTTAAATGTCTTTGTTTTAAAATAAAAGGAGAAAAGATAAAAGAAAAGGAAGAAGAGGGGATATTTTGTTTGATGTGGGACACATAGGTATGGGAAAAGTGAGAGAGAGAAAGAGATGCATGGCTCTAGATATTTCCTCACCCTTCATCCATTTTTCCTCACCTCCTTTCTTCTTCTCCTCCCTCCTCATCCTCCACCTCCTCTACCATCTCAAAAACTTAGCCAAAACACCATGGATCCTTCACAAAAACTACTCCAAACCTCATTACAAACCCTATGGGCGAATCAAGTTGGAATTTTGAGTACTTTAGGCAATTCAAGAAAATTCTTAAGTTGCCAAATGAGATATATTTCTGCACTTTTAGTTAAGTTATTAGTGTTTAGTATATCCTAGTATAGTTTAGAGTTAAGATATTGTGGTTTTATGATGTTTGAAAATTCCAAGAAGAGCTTTAGGGATATTTTGATTATGAAAGTGTAATTGAGGTGTAGTGAGTGTCTTTTAAGACCTTAGTGATGTTTACTAACCTGGACCTGAGACTTGAAACTACACACGAACATAGAATTTTTCCAATGTCGGTTTTATGGAGTTTTGAGGATTATTGGAATCTGAAGCAACTTGGTATATTTATAGGAAAAAAAGCAATTACAGCGACCTAGTTAGACCACTAGAAGATTGTCACAGAAGAACGAACCCAAATCTCCCCAACCTAACCTGCGACACCGGGAAATTTAGCCTTCTCGCCGACCACTTTTTGGTTTTTGATTTTGGGTTTTGGCTTGTAGCTCACTTACCTTATAATCTAGCATCGGTATTGTTAGTTTGGTCCCAATTTACCTGAGCAAAAATCTGGGAGCTTTTGATGTTGATTTTGGCAATGTTTTTCTGATTTCTAAAACTTGGTTTTTGGTATTTGAATTTGGAATTGGTCGTTGGACGTTTGTACATCAACGGCGAGGGTTATTTGATTGTTTTGCATGCGTGGGCCATATGTTCTAACCTATGTGCACTCCTCATGCCGTATCGGTTTTCATATGCGATTCTTGTTTAGGATACGATGTGCTAGAAACTGTAGGTATCTTCGCGTGGACTTCGGATGACAAGGGAGAGCGTGGCGTCATCGACTTCGGAAAGCAAGGATCGAGATGAGTAGATGTATATCTATGCGGGAAGTCGGGTGGATGGTGTATAACACCCCCGCAACCGTAGAATAGGATATCTATATATTGTGTGTATGTATGTGTGTGTGTGTGTATATATATGTTTATGCGAGGCATGGATACCTAGCAAATAGGGTTTCTAGGAGACTGTAGGTTAGATTAAGCATACTTATAGGATGGTTTACTTTTAGTTTAGTTCCTTAGTCGTGAGTTGTCGGTTTTACTTTGTCGCAAACACACGCTTGATTTGATATGTGTGTGTGTGTGTCTATATATATATATATATATATATATATATATATGGGTATGTGATACACACACACACTATACATATGTAAGTGCACGGCGGCGCCCCGACCGTCAATCCGACGCCGGAATGCGGAAGTGGTGATTTACTTTAACTTTTCAAACCGGCACCACCGCGCACTATAAAACCCGGATCGTGCCATTAATCTAGTCCTAGCTAACTACAAGATGGGAAGAGAGATATACCGAGTGATCCGTGTCCTCCGGTCTTCTCG
Source organism: Agapanthus africanus (assembly GCA_030015575.1). Lineage (NCBI taxonomy): Eukaryota > Viridiplantae > Streptophyta > Magnoliopsida > Asparagales > Amaryllidaceae > Agapanthus > Agapanthus africanus. Next base: position 728,723,195 of record CM057339.1, read on the forward strand.
TCGTCGTCCCGATCTCCCGCGGAATGTCCGGTCTCCACCTCCTCGCCGGAAAGGGCACCACGTCGCCGGCTTCTTTTACGGGCTCCCGCCTCTATACCGAGGCAACTCGGGCACGAAGCTGGCGAGTCGACGTGCCCAAGATTTGCTGTAGAATGGTGTAGAGAACTATGTGTCTCATTTGGGGTTTTTTGTTTCCTTTTGGTGGAAGAAAAGAACTCGACTCTTGAGATGGAGATGTGGGGATTTTACCAAGCCAAAAATGTCAAAAATCCCCACCATAAATCTTTGGACAGCCCTCCCTCTCTTTTGGCCGGCCAAATCGTGAGGAGAAGAAAAGAGAGGAGTGTGTATGGATCACAATATGATAGTGTGCACATAATGCAAGAGAGAGGTCAAAATGAAATCATGAAAAGAAAATGATGACAAACTCAAACCCACACTCCACAACCATCTCTCATCATCACATCCAAAGTCAAGCTATCATGGAAAAAGAAAGTCAAGTGAGGTCAATGGATGGTGCACCATCATGATACAATAATAATGCAAAGAACACCCTCCACAAATGCTTATTTGCACAAATGCAAATAAGCCCTCCTCCACCAATCTTCGGCCAATGAAAGATATAAAGAAATATGGCCGAAACGGAAAGCAAACTGGCAACTCCAGAAAACTGGTCCCGTAATAAATTACAGGAAAACCCCGATACTGTGTATACACACCCGCATCTGTATTCCGACCGAATACAAATGCAAAGAGACAAATCTACACTGTACTATACTAGGATCCGGCTTAAACCAAAGCCGGCTAGTATTATCCGTCCGATCCTGATTCGTGCAATACCGCACGTATCTGATCGAACCCTGCCATATCTCCATACGGCCTCTACAACGTTTCGCCCGAAAACTTGAGCAACTGAATGTGGGGGACTCTAAAGACTCGTCAATACTATGTCTGTGGATTTAACCACTAGCACGTCAGAGGTATTAGCCATACGTGACGGGCTACCAACTATTGACCAAAAGGGACGTCGATGAGCGAACTCATCCTGACACCCTACTGAGCCTGTCAGTGACAATATCCGTACAGTCCGGTCCTTTCGTCTATGAGCATCGCATGGCGGGCCTAGGGGGTTGGTAAAAGTCAGACCCCCAAAAGCGGTACAAGTCGTGTCAGAGATCAGCCCAGAACACCCTGAGATACTACTGGAATACCTACCAGTAAATCTCCTGCCTTGGCCAAGGACTTTTCATGTTCTGGCTCTCCTAGACACAGCCCGACCTCACCCCCAATACCGGGAGAGACGAACCCCCGAAGATCCGCTCACTGCCTCCATGTGGCTCGGGACTGTACCCAACTAAAACCTGTTTGCACGTCTCCTTTGAGCGTGGTAGGGTAGTAATCAAAGTATAGTGGGAACTCACACGAGACAAATGACGATCCTCAGGTCGATGAACTAACCTGTACACATGTCACCAGGGAACTGCTATCCGACGTCAGATATAAGACCAACTAGCATGTTCTCGGCGAGTCCTGTCCGGTGTACTCATAACCCAATGAGCACCTGTATACATCTTAGGTGAACCAACTGACACCAGTGGCTTGTGAGACCGGCCACCGCCCCTCGTCGGGGTCTCGACTGTATACACTAGTCTACTCTGGAGTATGGATGCCCTGTCTCGAAACTCCCACGACTAGGGACTATTTAAGGATGTGCTTATAGACTACCAGCTCTCACGTATATGATCGCCCTCATACTGCTGGCAGTCAAGCAAGAATCCTAGGGGCTCTATCAACGTGTAATAGCGACCTGTCAGGTCACCTAAAGCAATACACGATGATAAAGATAAACCAGATAGCATACTATCATCTTGAGTAAGACTGTCCTACCGGGATAGGTCCTCCCTCAATCATTGCAATCACGTGCCTGTGATCCAATAATTGACTCTGAGGGCACTATCTCCAACAACATATACGTGTATAATGGGGATATGATGTATTATATGTTTTGAGTCGATACGATTGAGCAGGATGTCAAGAGATAATTGATATATGATTTGGGATGAGACATCGTTTATGATGCGATATATTAGCGGATCGTTGGGCGTTATATACATACATGCGATAACATGTGACTTGATATATAATAGATTGTACTAGACCTTAGATCCGTACCCTGATTATGATATTGTACAACGATTGATATCGTACGAACTATATGATTTATATATGATATTTTACCCATACCCTCGATTTTGACGATGCCGTACGACGGAATATACCGTACGAGATATATATGATGATTGATCCACACTTTTGACTCGAGGATGCCGTACGATGTATATTACCGTACATGATGCTATGAGGCTGGATCGCCGACTACTAGATATATCGACTCGGTTCTTAGTTTAGTCTTTTACTTGCTTAGGTAGATATTAGTTCAGGCTCGAGTCATACCTATTTTAAAAAACTAACGAATCGTAGGTATTTCCAAAAGACAATCCGAGGGACATTACGGATTTTCAAAAGACATATCTTTTCTCAAAAACACCGTAGCCCCTACTTTTCTAAAACAACGATTTATGTTATAGATATATATATTTATTTATTAATGTTGTGTTTACTTTTACTTTCTGCTATGTTCATGTGATTCTATTGTTGTTATGATCTCGTCTGCTAGGACACATGCACCATTACCGATGATGCGTATGTAGCACGTACACTTGCTTACCGGCTCACAGACATCATCATCGGTAATTGCCATGTCACATACACATTAGGAAAATGTTACTCCACTTGTGTAACCTGCTATCTGGTAGTTTATTCATATTGTTGGTATTCTTGCTCTCACATGCTAGTTTAGATATTGCATTCCTTACTTAGATGTCGCATGCATTTTCATACATACATTCGGTTTTATGCATTGTAAGATGGGCTCTATGCCGATATTCATGATTCATTTCTAGCTCATAATTATGAGATTCTGATTTCATGAGATTTCTGGATTTGGAAAACCGCATGTGAATTCGAGAACTTATGCTCCTTTTAAAATGAAAAACGCGGTTTTCGTTGATATGATGTGTGATGTCCACCATGAGATTTCTCGGTTCTAGAGCATATATGATATATGATTACCCACCACGAGGAGCGAGGGCGACATCGTCTGCGGGCACATGGTGGACCCGATGCGGTATCCCGGGACAAGATTGACGTATATGGAGAGATAGAGACGTTGAGCCTGGCAGGGGAGCACTATCGACCGGTGATAGTTTGGGCCGATCCGGAATGACGGATCCCGAGATTCAGATTATATGGGCCGATCCAGGCTGACGGAGCCCAAGATACGAGAATTATGTGTCGCTGATGGATACGGTTTTCATGATGTTTTCGAGTGTCGATACTTGACACTCAGCTTTTATCATGATTTGTGTGTCGTTGCTAGACACACGTTGGATGATACATTTATATATGATACACATGACATATAGTTAATTTGTGATACGGACACGAGTACTTGGCTTTACACATATGCTTATTTTATTACTTATACGGTTACTCGATGTTACCGTGCTATTATTATTTTATTGTATTGTAATGTATGACTTAGGAGATAGTCATGCATTCGGTTTCTACTCGGTGATATCTTCTACTCACGAGTTGGCAACTTACCCCTGTTGTTCCATAGTTTTCTTACAGGTTTGACTGCACAGGTTCCGTTGCGGCTTGCTGGCACACTACCTTCTTCAGGGTGATTGCTTTGATAGGTGGGACACATTGCATCGCGACCACCAGTATATACTTGTATATTTCATTTCAGTTGTATCTAATTAAAGATCCATCAACCAGACTATGTATATTTATAGACTTAGAGATCTTGAGTTATATATTCTTGCGACCTTAGAGTCACGCTCATGTATTTATTATTGTTTCTGGTTTCTTGATGATATTTTGTTTTCTTTGCTTTATTCGTGGTTTTGATCCTCGCCTTCGCTGTTGTATATTTATATCTTGCGTGGTTGTTTCCGCCAATTGGCAAAGAGCCAGCTCCCGCTTGGGGATGCCTTTTATTATTAGTACTTGTATTTGTTTTCGGGTTAAAATATACAAAGGATGTGCTGCCGAAATTTTCAATGACAAAACGTGTTTTCAAGACAGCTTCAAAACATTGTGTTTTTATATCCTATTACTTATCTTTTTAAAGAAAGAACTTGCTTTTATTATACCGTCATTTCAAAACTTCACCTCCACTATTTTCCCTAAAAGGTTTAGATTTATGGGATTTTGGCTTACTTGAATTAGGTGGAGTCCTATAGATTTCACATGATTCAAGTGTCACTCATGTGCCTTTTCCGGGTCGTGACAAAGTTGGTATCAGAGCGTTAGATTTAACCTTGGTTCGAGCCTAGGTTTGACTATGCGAAGTCTAGGGTGTATATATATATTCAGAACATAGGCTAGACCTTACGGAACTTAGACTTGGCTGAGGGGGTATTAGACCCAAACTTTCGTCGCGTGGGTTAACCTTAGTTGATGGAGTAGGTGACTTAAGTAGAGTGACGTACCGTGTGTATGTTCCGCGGCATACTTATGATACGCTATTTTGCTTAAGTGGCCTTAGGATGTACATTTCTTATGCATTGTATTTCTGTTCGTTGATATGATCTATCCTCATCGATATCAGATGGTGGTTTCCATTACCTTGGTTACACGAGCAGAGAGAGATGCGGTCAGAGTGAGCTCATCAGGAACGAGGACTGACCAGGATGTATTCCGGCGTACACGAGCGCATTTATATATTGTTTTACTAGTATTTTCCGTTGATACGAGCGTTCGAGATCTGCACCAGATGATCGGGCCATTGCTAGAGGCCGGCCAGATTGTGAAGACTATTAAAGTACCGTCTACTCCAGATGATTGAGGCGTTGTCTACCGTGTAGATAGATGAGCTAGTTGTTGCTGAGTTTGATAAGATATCGCCCGCAGACTTCAGAAGCTAATGCTGCATGAGTTTATACACAAAGATGTGATAGGAGATCGCTAGTCACCCTTGGATGAGTGACTAGGACAGTTGGTTTGTTTGGATGCTCCGATGTGAATTCATCAATTTCCTAGCATCAGCTAGATGAGGACCTCACTCAGACGTGTGGTGAGTCGATCGAGAAGGACGAGCGAAAGCGCATCACTCCGGTGACTTGGACGAGTTTCCTAAGACGAAATTGGCCAGACACCTTCTACGGGATATTAGAGATGCCGAGTTCGTAGCTTCGAAAGAGACTCCAGATATGACTATATCCGATTGAAGCGCAGTCCACACAGCTATGAAGAAAATGTAGCTGTCTTGAAACAAGAAACAGATTAAGTAAAGGGTGATAACTTCCGGGCAGTCCTGCAGAGATGAGATTTGAAGAGATCCCGACAGGATCTTTCGAGAAGACTACACGATAAGACTTGGACCCAGGATCGTTTGTATCGCGCACACTCAGTGGGCCAGAGACTGCCATCATTGACGTGATACGTTACGAGTGACCATCTTAATTGGTCAGGAGACCTTCAGAGAATCGCCAGAGTGGAAATGTTCCGTCATCACTCCTAATCGGGCTGTCGAGCCGAGGAGTCAGGTAACTGGTAATCTGCAGAGAAAAATGAGGATCTATGGACAGAGGACGTCAGGCCGTGGGCAGGAGGCAGATATATATTCTTGCTCTTCCAGTCTTGGATGCACCGGTACCTTTCGACATTGAAGGAGGGGCACCTTGCAACTGTTATTATAATTTGCGCATTGGTGATTCACATATCACGTTTTCATCATTTTGGATTCCAGTACTTTTATGACTGTTCATGGTTGATATTTCCTACGTGCACTACAGTTTCACTTATTCGTATTTTCATGTTTCAGTTGTACTGAAGTTCGTTTTTGTGCATACCCATTGCACTTGATTTTGATTTCATGCACACAATGTGCACATGATTTTGACTTATACTTTTGGTGTAGTTTACACCCACTTTCAGTATTTGATATGGTTTTGTGTGCATAGATGCACATGTTTATGAGTCTATATACCGCGGTATACTTGATTTTGATCGGTGTATGTCATATACCTTTGATTTCGATTTTTATACTCGATATTCGTTTTTGTACACCCTAGTGCACTGGATTCAGGGTTTTGTGCACCTTGTGTACTTTATTGGGATTCTTGCGCACACATGGCACAATAGATGCGATTTTGTGCACACCAGATGCGCAAAATCAAGATTCTTTGTGCATATCAGATGCACCTGATATTGTTATCGTGCACACCCGTTGCACTCGACATATGTTTTTGTGCACGCCCGTTGTACTTAGTTTTGTTTTTGTACACATTTGTGGCACCTGTGTTTGATTTCGATTTCCGTGCGCACCAGACGCATGCGGCATTCTTTGCTTATATTTTTAGGATTGATTTCTTTTGAACGACATATTTTATGATATGTACTATGGTTTAGTGACCGAGCAGGACTAGTCTGAGGACAGTACCTGAGTATTTTTGCATACATCGATATTTACAGAAAGGATGTTCAAAAAGAGCTATAGTCTCAATATTTTCCTATGTCTCTGTGAGTGACACAAGAATTTACCAGAAAACCCTTCCCAAGGTTATTTTCAAAAAGCGGAACGTGTATCTTAAATGAAACATATATAGATATGTAGCTATTTCCATACAAAATGAACGTCCGCTACTTGTGCTATGGTTTGCGCATAGCACAGCGATTTGAAAAAGGGGATTTGACATACACTATTATTCAGTCATTTTGACGATTTCACAAGATGCGTACTATGTATATGTTATAGTCTTAATTATATCATAATTGATTTTCGTAATGAATTTTGACATTAGTATTTTCGCATTAAATCCCATGATGGCGTGACGCTGGATGGAGTTCCGATTCTGAGTTTTGCACTCATTATCAAGCGCATGCATTGCGTTATGATATGCTTTATGCATTCATGATTACGGAGCCCCGACGACTTGATTGTTTGCTGAAATGTTTTAGTATTTGGGAAAGTTTAAATTTAAATTCGGGGACTGAATTTATTTAAGGGGGGAAGATTGTAACATTTCAGAAAAATAAAATATTATTTTAGGAATTTAAATAATTAAATAAGAAATATTATGGATGTTATTAGACTATGAGAATTAGTTTTAATGATATGGTGTAATTATATACAAATAATTTGGAAAAATATTTGGAAAGAAATTGTGGGATTTAGACATTTTATGAATTATCATACAATTAATTATATACAAGTTTAATGCTAAACTTGATTAATATTGCACTAATTATGCACTAATCTTGACATGCAACATAACCTGATGCAAAACACTTCTACATTTGTATTTAACCATGGCTTCATCTTGTTTTTTAAAAATGTCTTTGTTTTAAAATAAAAAGGAGAAAAGATAAAAGAAAAGGAAGAAGAGGAGATATTTTGTTTGATGTGGGACACATAGGTATAGGCAAAGAGTGAGAGAGAGACATGCATGGCACTAGATATTTCCTCACCCTTCATCCATTTTTTCTCACCTCCTTTCTTCTTCTCCTCCTCCACCTCCTCTACCACCCTCTACCACTTCCAAAACTTAGCCAAAACACCATGATTCCTTCACAAAAACTACTTCAAACCTCACTACAAATCCTATGGACCAAATGAGGTATATTTCAGCACTTTTAGTTAAGTTATTAGTGTTTAGTAAATCCTAGTATAGTTTAGAGTTAAGATATTATAGTTTTATGATGTTTGAAAATTTCAAGAAGAGGTTTAGGGATATTTTGATTATGAAAGTGTAATTTAGGTGTAGTGAGTGTCTTTCAAGAACTTAGTGTTGTTTACTGACCTAGACCTGAGACTTGAAACCATACACGAACTTAGAATTTTTCCGATGTCGGTTTTATGGAGTTTTGAGGATTATTGGAATCTGGAGAAACTTGGTATGTTTATAGGAAAAACAAGCAATTACAGTGACCTAGTTAGACCACTAGAAGACTGTCACAGAAGAACGAGCCCAAATCTCCCCAACCCAACCGGCGACACCGGGAAATTTAGCCTTCTCGCCGGCCACTTTTTGGTTTCTAATTTTGGGTTTTTGCCTGTAGCTCATTTACCTTATAACCTAGCCTCTGTATTGTTAGTTTGGTCCTAATTTACCTGAGCAAAAATCTAGGAGCTTTTAATGTTGATTTTGGAAATATTTTTCTGATTTCTAAAACTTGGTTTTTGGTATTTGAATTTGTAATTGGTCGTTGGACGTTTGTACGTCAACGAAGAGGGTTATTTGATTGTTTTTCATGCGTGGGCCATAGGTACTACAGCAGCTGGCATTAGTGCAAGTAGGAGATTGTTAGTTGTGTATATGCCCTAGAGGCCATTGTTGTAGATATGATGTATATTATAATGGATGCTTGGATATATATAGAGAGGACTTTCTTGCTCGTCATGATAGTATGCTATTTGGTTTCACTTTATCTTAACATGTTGACTTATATTAGTTTACTGTCTTACTCTCACATGTTGATAAAGCCCTTAGGATTTGTACTCAACTTCTGGGACTATGATGAGATCATATTAGTGGGGCCATGGTAGTCGATGAGTACATCCTATAACTGTTCCTAGTCGAGGGTATATCGAGACAGGGTATCGATACACCAGAGTATACTAGCGTATACGCATCTTGACCCATATGATGGGCGATGGATGATCCCATATCCATCGGTGTTTTGACATCAATGATGGTGTATGGGTGCTCAGTGGAGACTGGGTACACTGGACGGACTCGCCAAGAACTCCCAGATGGTATTATACCTCACGTCAGATGACAGTTCTCCGGTGACACTGGTACAGGGTAGTCTGTAGACCCGAGATCGTCATAGAGTCTTGTGTGATTCCCACTGTGCTTTGATTTCCACCTCACCACGTCCAAGAGGGCGTGCAAAACGGTGGCTTTTAGGTGCAGTCCCGAATCACTTGGAGGCAATGAGCGATAGGAGGGGATTCGTCTCTCTCGGTATAGGGAGTTGATGTTGTGCTGTGTTCGATTGGCTATAACTGGAAGTTCCTGGCCAGGGCTGATATAGAGATTTACTGGTAAGTGTTACCAGTAGTTTCTCGACCTATTATGAGCCTCACATCGACATGACTTATCGGTTACTGGGGTCTGACGTATACAACCCCTAAACTAGATATGCAACATATCAGATGAAGAGACCGGACTGTATGGGAGTGTTACTGATTGGATTCACAGAAGAATGTACAAGCTTGATTGTTGATCTTCTGATCGCTCAATACCTGGGTAGCTGTTACGTTTAGCTGACCGCTTGTAGCTTGTGGGTGTTTGATATGATCATCACCTGCTACCGGCGTATTGACGATTCTTTAGAGTCCTACACAGAGGTTTCTTGACTCAGGAGAAACGGAGTAGGGGCACATATGTGATATGTGCATGACCGAGGATAATGCGATATGAGATACCATATTATATTCTCGTTATATTTTTATATGAGCCGGGTCATCGGATCAAGTGTTGATTCGATGAATCGGCACATGATATATTAGTCGGTTATATTCGATATAGCCGGATTGTCGGATCAAGTGTTGATTCGATAATATAATGTATAATTATATATGTGATATATTATATTACATTATCTAATAATGGCTCGCTTTATTATTTCATTTTCTCACCGGGTAATACATTGATATATATGCGATATATGTTAATTGTATTATTTTCTTTTGTTACAAATATATATTATATATATGATATATAATATTGTAACATGATATGATTACTAATGCAATATGTTTAGTGGAGATTAAACAAGGTTAGGGTTTAATTTGGGTTAGATCTTTCTTGATGCTTCTAGAAGGTTTTAGTTTGTTTCTAGCAAAGATATTATGCTTGATATTTTCTAACCCAACCGAAACCCTTCACCCTTGGTTAAGTCTCTACATGGGTTAGCCTCTTCATAGTCAACCATGGTTGCATTATTAATCATTATGATATTTTTCATTATTCATCACAAAAGGACTTTTCATTCTTCTTCTTCCTTGAGCTTTGAAAAAGCATTCTAGGTTTCATTTTGTGATGGATTAAGTGTGAGAATTTGAAAACAAAAGGGAGCACAAATACTACTTCATCATTCTCATCTAATCTAGCCAATTAGATTAGGGTGCTCACCTCATTAGAGAGAGAGAGAGAGCTTGAGTTATAGAAACTTCGAGGTAGATCATCGGAGAAAAAGAAGACTACAAGCTAGCATGGATCGTTCGAGTTGTGGAGCCTCTCTTGAGTCCGGGAGATCATGGATCGCGGTGAAGGGACTTCTACTCGGAGCTTATAAAGCGAAGGAGCGGACTACAAAGGTTGTAATCCCTCACTCTTAGTTGTAAAGATGTTTACTTGCATGTGGAACCCTAATTATCTAGCAAAGATCCCGGCTTTGGGTTGTTCGACACGGCTAAATTTTTATTCGGGCATGGTTGATGCCTTATTAACCCTTGTATGTGTGCCTAGGAACCCTACAGTGGTATCAAAGCCTAGCTAGAGCATTATGCGATGTGTATACGAAGTTAAAGCTCCGATCGAACCCTGATACGTCGAAATAGACCCCCTCTCTGGAAATTTTGTAAAAATGTGATTTTTTTCTGCATTAAAAATACTCAAAAAAATCAGCAGGGAATTATAAGAGTTACTGTGCAAAACGACACCAAAATGCCACTAAAGCGCCGCGGAACCGTAGCCGTACCATGCCTTCTGCGGCGGTTCCGCGGCAGCACTGTTGCATTAGGGTTAGCTTTTTGGCACAGTACATCCGTAGGTATTTGTAGCTGTTTCTGGGTATTTTTAATCTGACTCAAGTGTTGAGTTTTCTGGGGATTATTTTGTAATCGTAAATTCGATCGGAAAGTTTAATTTCATTCTGTTTTCCGGATATTTTAGAAAGTATTAAAATGTTCAAACGGATATCATTAACTCACTTTTTCCCGTCACGAAAAACTTTCAAGTGTTGAATTTTTCTTGAGTTTAAATCTTTCGGAAAAATGTGCAAGTAACGCGGTGGACCCTCTAGAAGAACACAAACCTTAACTCGATTATGTGACCGTCTGAACCGCCTCTAAACCTTAGGGTTTGGGGCAGTACGGCGTGCCACATGTGAGGCGTTGGCTTGACCCTTCTACGGCTGGACCATTGGTACTGTGATATATTCTGAGATTGTTTGAACTCCGCAAGTGTTGAGCTATTTAGGAAATCTTGGGTATTTGATTATTCGATCGGAAAGTTTAATACTGTCTATTTATCTGGAATGTGATACAATATGTGGAATTCATATAGTTAGGCATGAAATGCGAAGTATGTGATATTTCGGATTTACGATGTCTAAAAGTGATTGTGGATTCCAAATGTTGTAGTTTTACAATTTCTTTTCTATGACCGTAAGTGTAGTATGTAGTTGTATTGACGGTTTTCGTTGCTATACATCAACGACGATCGGTGTATGCATACTTACTTACGTTGATGATATGAGATATTATGTGTTGATGTGATATGATATATTGGATCGTCGTGTTCTGAATAGCCGGGGTTTTATGTGAGATGAGGGTTTTTATTTTCATTCATGTAAAATTCATTTGTATGTAATATTTTTTTATTGGGGCACTTCTGGGATGAGGTTGATGTCACCAGTGTATATTATTTACTTTTCCGCATTAGGTAGACCCAAGGAGGGGAGCACAAGTAAACGGGTTCTAGGGTCCAGTGGGAGGCCATCTCGAGGAGTCGAGACCGGGTCTCCTAACCCTAGAATTGGCAGTGTTACTTGCCGCTCTCGTAGGGGTCTAGGGATGTGGGTTTGGCTATTCATCACGACCGTGTAATCCATGTTTTTTACAGGCTCGTATTGAAAACACGGACATCCTAGTATATCCAATATTTCATATATGTTCTTCTGCTGCAATGTTCTGTGATGAGATCATATTACTGCCTGAGACGAATGCTTATACTATATATATATGCTGGTATATAAATATTACTGCTTTCGTTTCTTCTGTGATGCTTAGGAAGCATAAGCTGATGGGATATATTAATGAGATTAATAAAAAGAAAAGAAACCTAAAAAGATGTTGTAGAATCAAAACTTTATAAAAAGGGTAGCTACAGTTTTGCTTTGCATAGCGGTATATATGATATACCCTGCACCTTATTCGATGAGGAAAGAGCCGAGATCCCTTCACCGGGAGTGACCTCTTTAGCTAAACTGGCAGATGCTATAAAATCACTGTTTAGTTTTTGACAACTTCTATAGTTCTTGCTTTGCACAGCGGTATATATGATATACTCTACACCTTATTCGATGGGGAAAGAGCCGAGATCCCTTCACCGGGAGTGACCTCTGTAGCGAAACTAGAAAAGCCTAAAAAACACTCCTTTTTCAAAATCACTTGATTCTACGACGATATCAAGTTCATTACGCTCATGGTTTTATGAAAAACCTGCATAGCCCTCTGTCATTTCAGATAAGTAATATTTAGTATTCGTGCTGCGGTAGTTTGGCATGCGTCAAGGCGTAGTGTACAGTAGCTAATTACTACTTATCTGTAGCATGAGATGCGATTGGATTAGGATATTCGTACGGCGTTGTTTGGCATGCGTCAAGGGTCGTACGGGTGGGTTTAATTCAATCACGAAATGTACGGGTTGAACTTGACTAGCGGACTATGGGTTGTTTGGCATGCGTCAAGTTCATAGCATACTAGGGGTAAAAGTATTATTGGGAATTTCAAGTGTTGAAATTTGCAATGAGATTGCATACCTCCTATGAGATAGTTGGATCCCGATACCCACTGCGAGTAAGAGTTACTCCTGGGAGAATTTTACACAGGACAATTAGCCGATCAAGTAGGTGTCTAGAAAGGTGTTAACGGGTTATGCCTCTGGGAAAACGAGGTTTATTTTAATTAGGTCCGTGCGAGAGCACGGGGAACCTCCCTCAAGTACTGACACTGATCTGGCTGAAAGATTGACGAAATTGTAGGGTGTAATTAATCCTGGCTAATCTTACCTTTTAGTGTTTGAAGGAAGATTTGATAAAACCAGTGGGAGACATCCTGATTAGATAAGATAATAACCAATCTAATCTTGCAAGAGCATACGCTAAAGTGTTTTCTTCTCTCTCCAGGTAGCGACCATGTCAGGCCATAATCAAGATAATAATATGGATGTATTGACTGAACCCGCTTATTATACTGAGCAGGGGATCGTTGGTCCCGTTCTTTCTTATAAGAGTTATAAGACTGAACAGGAAACAGGAGAATATCTGGATTCTCATGCCGCCCAAACAAAGAACATGCATGCTGATGCATCTTCTTCGGGTGTGTTAGTTATTGAGAACTATTTCTCAGTTCACCCTACGTTCTGGGAATTAGATACCGGATCAGGATCCCACATATGTAATTTGTTACATGGGCTACGTAAAGGTAGAGAACTGAGAAAGGGTGATCATTCTGTAATAGTAGGGAATGGTACACATATTGCAGCCAAACCAGTTGGCGAATATCACCTTGTATTACCAAGTAGTAATACATTGATTCTGAATGAGTGCTATTATATATCGAACATGATGTGCAACATTATATCAGTTTCTTTATTAAGTAAAGAAGGATATAATTTTATAGTACAGGATAATGTTATGAACATATTCCTGAATCAAAAGTTGATTGGATCAGGCTCGTTACATAATGGCATATTCATTCTCAATCAAAATACAGTCCTTAATATACAAAACACACACAAAAGGAAAAGTTCAGAAATGAACGAATCTTTCTTGTGGCATTGCAGACTTGGTCATATCAATGCGACACGGCTGGCTAAGTTACATAAGGATGGATATTTGAATTCGTTCGAATTATCATCTTATGATACTTGCCATTCTTGTCTCAAAGGAAAGATGACCAAAACTCCGTTTAGTGGACACGGAGAAAGAGTTACGGAACTCTTAGGACTGGTACATAGTGATGTATGCGGTCCCATATCTACACACGCCAGGAACGGTTCTTCCTACTTCATTACATTCACTGACGATCTCTCTAGATACGGACATGTGTTCCTGATGAAACACAAGTCTGAAGATTTTGAGAAATTCAGAGAATATAAGCACGAAGTAGAGAACCAAACGGGCAAAAGTATTAAGATCCTTCGATCTGATCGAGGAGGAGAATACTTAAGCAATGAGTTTCTAAATTATCTAAAAGAGAATGGTATTCTCTCTCAGCTTACTCCTCCTTATACACCACAGCACAACGGTGTATCGGAACGGAGGAATCGCACGCTATTAGATATGGTGCGCTCTACGATGAGCACTGCTGAGTTGCCTATTTCCTTCTGGGGGTATGCGCTTGAGACAGCCATAGACCTATTGAATAGGGTTCCCACCAAATCTGTGCCAACCACTCCATATGAGATACAGAAAGGAAATAGACCACATCTTAATTATATTAAGATATGGGGTTGTCCGGCATATGTGAAAACACAAAATCGGAACAAGCTCGAGGCAAGATCAGTTCTATGTAAGTTTATTGGATATCCCAAGCATTACCAAGGGTATATCTTCTACCACTATGAGGAACAAAAAGTGTTTGTTTCTCGACATGCCACATTCTTAGAAAAGGGTTTTCTTATGAAACAAGATAGTGGCAATGAGGTAGAACTGGAAGAAGTTCCAGCGACACAAACTGCAACTGAAGATTTAGTGGAACCAGAGGATTCAGTAGTACCCGACGAACCCCAGCCTCTCAGCCGATCTAGCAGGGTTTCTCATCCACCTGAGAGATACTACGGTTTTCTCATTGATGGTGGAAGCGAGGATTGCATCATGGAAGATGATGACCCGACTAGTTTCGAGCAGGCCATCACGAGTGGTGACTCTGTGAAATGGCTGGATGCAATGCGATCTGAGATGGAATCCATGTATACCAACAAATTATAGACTTTGGAAAATGCTCCTGAAGGGGTAAAACCCATTGGGAGCAAGTGGATCTTTAAAAAGAAAATTGGTGTAGATGGAAAAGTTAAGACTTTCAAAGCTAGACTTGTTGCAAAGGGTTTTCATCAATGACCAGGTATGGATTTTGACGAAACCTTTTCTCTAATGGCTATGCTTAAGTCCATCCGGATCTTACTTGCCATTGCTGCATACCATGACTACAAAATCTGGCAAATGGATGTTAAGACCGCCTTTCTAAACGGTGATTTAGAAGAGTGCGTGTACATGACTCAGCCTGAGGGCTTCGTAGATAGTGAGAGCAGCGGAAATGTATGCAAGCTGCTTGAATCCATCTATGGGTTAAAGCAAGCATCGTGGGGTTGGAACATCTGCTTTGATGTTGTAGTCAAAGAGTTTGACTTCATCAAAAACGTAGATGAACCTTGTATTTATAAGAAGGTTGCAGAGAGTAAGGTTGTCTTCCTCGTATTGTACGTCGATGACATACTCTTGATAGGAAATGATGTTCCTATGCTGCAATCAGTCAAGCTCTTCTTATCACAAAGATTCTCAATGAAAGATCTTGGTGATGCCTCCTGCATATTGAGAATCATGATCTATAGAGATAGATCTAAATGGATACTGGGATTGTCCCAATTTAGGTACATTGACACCATACTAAAGAGGTTTAGTATGGAAGAATCCAAGCATGGGAACCAACCCACGATCTCTGGACTCACTCTCTCCAAAGAGATGTCTCCCAAGACTGATTTGGAGAGAGCTCACATGCAAGGGATACCCTATGCTTCGGCAGTAAGCTCTATCATGTATGTGATGCTTTGTACGAGACCCGATGTAGCATACTCACTAAGTGTAGTGAGTCGGTATCAAGCAGATCCTGGAGAGAATCACTGGACAGCTGTGAAGAACATTCTCAAGTACTTGCAAAGGACTAAAGAGATGTTCTTGGTGTATGGTAACGGAGAACTCCAGGTGGAGTCCTTTACCGATTCGAGCTTCCAAAGTGATAAGGACGACTCTAAATCGCACTCGGGATTTGTCTTTACCCTCAATGGAGGGGCGGTATGTTGGAAGAGTTCCAAACAGGATACCGTTGCAGACTCGACGATAGAGGCTGAATGCATCGCTGCCAACGATGCTGCCAAGGAGGCTGTCTGGATAAAGAAGTTCATTAGTGAACTTGGTATGGTTCCATCCATTGAGCATCCAATACCTCTGTATTGTGATAACAATGGATCTGTGGCTTTGGCCAAGGAACCCAGGTCCCATCAAAAGTCTAGACATATTCTGAGGCGGTATCACATGATCAGGGAGATAGTTGATCGCCGGGAGATCGAGGTCAGGAGAGTAGATACGATGGACAACACTGCGGATCCACTCACGAAGGCCATTCCCCAGATACAGTTTGAGAGATTATTCGGGATGCTAGGTATGAGATACTACAACAGAAGGCCTTAGTGCAAGTGGAAGATTGTTAGTTATGTATATGCCCTAGAGGCCATTGTTGTACATATGATGTATATTATTATGGATGCTTGGATATATATAGAGAGGACTTTCTTGCTCGTCATGATAGTATGCTATTTGGTTTCACTTTATCTTAACATGTTGACTTGTATTAGTTTACCGTCTTACTCTCACATGTTGATAAAGGCCTTAGGATCTGTACTCGACTACTGGGAATATGATGAGATCATACTAGTGGGGCTATGGTAGTCGATGAGTACATCCTATAACTGTTCCTAGTTGAGGGTATATCGAGACAGGGCATCGATACACCAGAGTAGACTAACGTATACGCATCTTGACCCATATGATGGGCGATGGATGATCCCATATCCATCGGTGTTTTGACATCAAGGATGGTGTACGGGTGCTCAGTGGAGACTGGGTACACTGAAAGGACTCCCCGAGAACTCCCAGATGGTATTATACCTTACGTCAGATAGCAGTTCTCCGGTGACACTGGTACAGGGTAGTCTGTAGACCCGAGATCGTCATAGAGTCTTGTGTGATTCCCACTGTGCTTTGATTTCCACCTTACCACGTCCAAGAGGGCGTGCAAAATGGTGGCTTTTGGGTGCAGTCCCGAATCACATGGAGGCAATGAGCGATAGGAGAGGATTCGTCTCTCCCGGTATAGGGAGTTGATGTTGTATTATGTTCGATTGGTTATAACTGGAAATCCCTTGCCAGGGCTGATATAGAGATTTACTGGTAAGTGTTACCAGTAGTTTCTTGACCTATTATGAGCCTCACATCGACACGACTTATCGTTTACTGGGGTCTGACGTATACCACCCCTAGACTAGATATGCAACATATCAGATGAAGAGACCGGACTGTACGGGAGTGCTAATGATTGGATTCACAGGAGAATGTACAGGCTTGATTGTTGATCTTCTGATCGTTCAATACCTGGGTGGCTGTTACGTTTAGTTGACCGCATGCAGCTTGTGGGCGTTTGATATGATCATCACCTGCTACTGGCGTATTGACGATTCTTTAGAGTCCCACACAGAGGTTTCTTGACTCAGGCGAAACGGAGTAGGGGCACATATGTGATATGTGCATGACTGAGGATAATGCGATATGAGATACCGTATTATATTCTCGTTATATTTTGATATAAGCCGGGTCATCGTATCAAGTGTTGATTCGATGAATCGGCACATGATATATTAGTCGGTTATATTCGATATAGCCGGATTGTCGGATCAAGTGTTGATTCGATAATATAATGTATAATTATATATGTGATATATTATATTACATTATCTAATAATGGCTCGCTTTATTATTTCATTTACTCACCGGGTAATACATTGATATATATGCGATATATGTTAATTGTATTATTTTCTTTTGTTACAAATATATATTATATATGTGATATATAATATTGTAACATGATATGATTAATAATGCAACATATTTAGTGGAGATTAAACAAGGTTAGGGTTTAATTTGGGTTAGATCTTTCTTGATGCTTCTAGAAGGTTTTAGTTTGTTTCTAGCAAAGATATTATGCTTGATATTATGCTTGATATTTTCAAACGCAACCGAAACCCTTCACCCTTGGTTAAGTCTCTACATGGGTTAGCCTCTTCATAGTCAACCATGGTTGCATTATTAATCATTATGATATTTTTCATTATTCATCACAAAAGGATTTTTCATTCTTCTTCTTCCTTGAGCTTTGAAAAAGCATTCTAGGTTTCATTTTGTGATGGATTAAGTGTGAGAATTTGAAAACAAAAGAGAGAACAAATACTACTTCATCATTCTCATCTAATCTAGCCTATTAGATTAGGGTGTTCACCTCATTAGAGAGAGAGAGCTTGAGTTATAGAAACTTCGAGGTAGATCATCGGAGAAAATGAAGACTACAAGCTAGCATGGATCGTTCGAGTTGTGGAGCCTCTCTTGAGTCCGGGAGATCATGGATCGCGGTGAAGGTACTTCTACTCGGAGCGGACTACAAAGGTTGTAATCCCTCACTCCTAGTTTTAAAGATATTTACTTGCATGTGGAACCCTAATTATCTAGCAAAGATCCCAGCTTTGGGTTGTTCGGCACGTCTAAATTTTTATTCGGGCATGGTTGATGCCTTATTAACCCTTGTATGCATGCCTAGAAACCCTACAATAGGTTCTAACCTATGTGCACTCCCCGTGTCGGATCAGTTTTCATATGCGATTCTTGTTTACGATACGATGTGCTTGAAACTGTAGGTACCTTCGCGTGGAATTCGGACGACAAGGGAAAGCGTAGCGCCATCGACTTCGGCAAGTGAGGATTGAGGTGAGTAGATGTATATCTACGGGAGAAGTAGGGTGGATGGCGTATAGCACCCCCGCAACCGTAGAATATGATATCTATATATATATATTGTGTGTGTGTGCGCGCGCGCGCGAGGCTTGGATACCTAGCAAATAGAGTTTCTAGGAGACTGTAGGTTAGATTAAGCGTACTTGTAGGATGGTTTACTTTTAGTTTAGTTTCTTAGTTGTGAGTTGTCGGTTTTACCTTGTCGCACACACACGCGCGCTTGATTTGATATGTATGTGTGTGTGTGTGTATGTATATATATATTTATGTATATGCATATATATATATATATGTATATATATGTATGTATGTATGTATGTATATGCATATATATATATATATATGTATGTATATGCATATATATATACATGTATGTATATGCATATATATATGTACATATATAGGTATGTGATACACACACACACTATACATATACGTGTATGATGGGGATATGATGTATTATATGGTTTGAGTCGATACGATCGAGCAGGATGTCAAGAGATAATTGATATATGATTTAGGACGAGACATCGTTTATGATGCGATATATTACCGGAACGTTGGGCGTTATATACATACATGCGATAACATGTGACTTGATATATAATAGATTATACGAGACCTTAGATCCATACCCTGATTATGATATTGTACGACGATTGATACCGTATGAACTATATGATTTATATATGATATTTGATCCGTACCCTCGATTTTGAGGATGTCGTACGACGGACTTTACCGTACGAGATATATATATGATGATTGATCCACACTCTTGACTCGAGGATGCCGTACGATGTATATTACCGTACGTGATGTTATAAGGCTGGATCGCTGACTACTAGATATATCGACTCAGTTCTTAGTTTAGTCTTTTAGTTGCTTAGGTAGATATTAGTTTAGGCTCGAGTCATACCTATTTTCAAAAACTAATGAATCATACGTATTTCCAAAAGACAATCCGAGGAACGCTACGGATTTTCAAAAGACATATCTTTTCTCAAAAACACCGTAGCCCCTACTTTTCTAAAACAACAATTCGCGATATTTCAAATATTATGACTATATGGCTTATATATATATATTAATGTTGTGTTTACTGTTACTTTCTGCTATGTTCATGTGATTCCATTGTTGTTATGATCTCGTCTATTAGGACACATGCACCATTACCGATGATGCGTATCTAGCACGTACACTTGCTTGCCGGCTTACACACATTATCATCGGTAATTGCCATGTCACGTACACATTAGAAAAATGTTACTCCACTTGTGTAACATGCTAGCTGGTAGTTTATTCATATTCTTAGTATTCTTGCTCTCACATGCTAGTTTAGATATTGCATTCCATACTCAGATGCTGCATGCATTTTCATACATACATTTGTTTTATGCATTGTAAGATAGGCTCTATACCGATATTCATGATTCATTTCTAGCTCATGATTATGAGATTCTGATTTCATGTGATTTCTGTATTTGGGAAATCTCATGTGAATTCGAAAACTTATGCTCCTTTTAAAATGAACAACGCGGTTTTCGTTGATATGATGTGTGATGTCCACCATGAGATTTCTCGGTTCTAGAGCATATATGATATATGATTACCCACCACGAGGAGAGAGGGCGACATCGTCTGCGGGTATATGGTGGACCCAGTGCGGTATCCCGGGACAAGATTGACGTATATAGAGAGATAGAGACGTTGAGACCAGCAGGGGAGCATTACCGAACTGTGATAGTTTGGGCCGATCCAGATTGACGGATCCCGAGATTCAGATTATATGGACCGATCCAGACTGACGGAGCCTGAGATACGAGGATTATGTGTCGCTGATGGACACGGTTTTCATGATGTTTTCGAGTATCGATGCTTGGCACTCAGCTTTTATCATGATTTGTGTTTCGTTGCTATACACACGTTGGATGATACATTTATACATGATACATATGACATGTAGTTATTTTGTGACACGGAAACGAGTGCTTGGCTTTACACATATGCTATTTTATTACTTATACGGTTACTCAATGTTACCGTGTTATTATTATTTTATTGTATTATAATGTATGATCTAGGAGATAGTCATACATTCGGTTTCTACTCGGTGATATTTTCTACTCACGAGTTGGCAACTCACCCCCGTTGTGCCATAGTTTTCTTGCAGGTTTGACCGCACAGGTTCTGTTGCGGCTTGCTGGCACACTACCTTCCTCAGGGTGATTGCTTTGATAGGTGGGACACATTGCATCGCAACCACCAGTATATACTTGTATATTTTAATTCCTTTGTATCTATTTAAAGCTCTATCAACCAGACTATGTATATTTGTATACTTAGAAATCTTGAGTTGTATATTCTAGCGGTCTTAGAGTCACGCTCATGTATTTATTATTGTTTATGTTTTCTTGATGAAACTTTGTTTTCTTTGCTTTATTCATGGTTTTGATCCTCGCCTTCGGCGTTGTATATTTATATCTTGCGTGGTTGTTTCCGCCAATTGGCGAAGAGCTAGCTCGCGTTTGGGGATGCCTTTTATTATTATTACTTGTATTTGTTTTCGGGTTAAAATATACAAAGGAGGTGCTGCCGAAATTTTCAATGACGAAACGTGTTTTTAAGACAGCTATAAAACATTGTGTTTTCATATACTATTACTTATCTTTTTAAAGAAAGAACTTGTTTTCATTATACCGTCATTTCAAAACTTCACCTCCACTATTTTCCCTAAAAGGTTTAGATTCTGGGCTTTTGGCTTACTTGAATTAGTTGGAGTCCTATAGATTTCACATGATTCAATTTCCAGTCATGTGCCTTTTCCGGGTCATCACATCATCAAGCTCAAATCATGAATAATACACCCATCTCGCTCTAAGTCTCAAAGAATATACAAGTCTGGTGTCTAGGTCTACCAAAAATACATATTCTGGTTGATGGAACTTTTAACTAGATACAACTAAATAAATATATACACAAAGGTGGTCACGATTCAAAGTGTACCACACCTACCAATGCAAATCACCCAGAAGGAAGCTGTGTGCCAGCGAGCCGCTACTGATCCGAGCGATTGATCCTGCAAGAAAATTGTGGCACAACGGGGGTGAGTTGCCAACTAGTGAGTAAAAATATCAGCAGGTAGAAATCGAATGCATAACGATCTCCTAGGTCATACTGTAATATAAAGGTAATACTGTGGTATCTAGGGTGATCGTGTATACATATGTATAATGATAATAAGGTCGTGCTAGTAACAATATATAGTATCAAGCCATCTGAATCATATGCATGTATACATGTGTATCATCCAACGTGTGTCCATCAACGACACATCAAATCATCATAAAACCTGAGTGTCCAGTATCGACACTCGAAAATGTCATAAAAACTCATGCCCAGTATCGATACGTAAATCCTCATATCTCGAGCGCCATTTCATCGGATCGACCCTTATATCCTGTTGGCTATAGTGCCCTCAAGTCAATTATTGAATCTCAGGCACGCGATTGTGATGATTGAGGAAGGACCTATATGGGGAGAACAGTCTTACTCAAGATGATAGTATGCTATCTGGTTTGTCTTTATGATCATGTACAACATTAGGTGGCATTACAGATCACTATTACATGTTGATAGAGCCTATAGGATTCTTGCATGACAACCAGCATTATGATGGCGATCATATACGTGGGAGCTGGGAGGTTTATAAGCACATCCTTAAATGTCCTTAGTCGTAGGTGTATCGAGATTGGGCATCGATACTCTGGAGTAGACTAGTGTATACTTATCGAGACCCCGATGAGGGGCGGTGGCCGGTCTCACAAGCCATTGGTGTTAGTTAGTCACCTAAGATAGTATACAGGTGCTTATTGGGTTATGAGTACACAGGACGAACTCGCCAGGAATATGCTAGTTGGTATTATACCTATTGTCAGATAGCAGTTCCCAGGTGACATGAGTACAGGTTAGTCTGTCGACCTGAGACCGTCATTGGTCTCATGTGAGTTCCCACTATGCTTTGATTACTACCCTACCACGGCTCAATGGAGTGTGCAAATAGGTTTTAGTTGGGTACAGTCCCGAACCATATGAAGACAGTGAGCGGATCGTCGGGGATTCGTCTCTCCCGGTATTGGGGGGTGATGTCGTGTTGTGCACGGGTGGCCATCACCAGAAATCCTCGTCCGAGATGGATGAGAATTACTGATTTGGATCAGTAGTTTCTCAGTGGGTGATGGGCTTCATACTGACATGAAATATCGCGTTATTAGGGGTCTGACTTTATCCACACCCTAGACTTGATATGCGATACTCTTAGACGAATAGACCGGACTGTATGGAGATTGTTATGGACAGGCTCAGTAGGGGTTCGGATGAGTTTGCTCGTCGGCCTTCCTTTCGCTCAATACCTGGGTAGCTGTTATGTACAGCTAGTGCCGCTGACGTGCTTGTCATTAAACCCACTGCCAGCGTATTGACGAGTCTTTAAAGTCCCACACAGAGGGTTTCCCTGGTTCTGGCGAAATGGTGTAGTAGCCGTATTGGATACGTGCATGGTTCCGATCGATCGATTGTACTATGTTCCCGGACTTTCGATCGGACAGTTGATAATAATAGCCGGCTCGGGTTTGAGCTGGATTATTAAATCAGGTATTGATTTAATAATTTACATATATATATATTTCAATATGTATACTCTAGTATTATGTTCTTTGTGTTATTCTATCTCTTCGGGTATTCGTATTTCGGTACGAATACATGTATGTATATACAGTAGAATGTAATCCGTGTTTTTCCAGAAAATATTCTAGAAGGTGGACACCTCATTTTGGATTTACTCATTTGTCAAAAATGAGATAATGAGGTGGAAATTGAGAATGGTGAGTATGGTGAGAACCATGCTTGCATAGTGTGCACAAATGAATTGTTAATTCATTTGTGCATACTATTCAAGTATGGCTTGCTTTTTAAAAAAGAAAAGAAATAGTTTTACAAAACTAAGCCATGAGGGTTTTCTCTCTCATGGAGACTTCTTTTTTTGGAGATGTTTCATTTGCTTGAGCCTTCTCTTCTCCTCACCATTTTCTTCACTCCTCTTGAGTTTCTTGAGCTTCCTCCACCTTCATCTTCCACCTCCTCTCAACCCTCTCATATATTGAGAATCATGAGAGGGGGTGAGATGAGATAGACCAACACTTAGAACACTCACTACATCATAGAAATTCTAGACTAGCATCCTAGAATCCCTAGTTGCTTCACTTGCATTCATTATGTAGAGCTAGATCCATGACTACATCTCTCGGGTGGATCATCTTCGACGGAGGAAGATCGGTGGCCAAGTTCGTTCGAGCATGCCTCAAGGATCCTAGGAAGGTGATAGAAGACCGAAGGACTTGGTTCTATTGGTATAATCACTCTAACCCTTTAGTTTAGCTTCTTTAGTTTGTTAGTATAGCTTTTTGGTTTCGATCTTGGACGTGGTTTCATTTGCGCCAATTTTTAAACGCCAGTTTTTGTTTTGCATCGGCCACGATAGATGGCTAGGGCGCAGGCGAAACCCAGCATGGTATCAGAGCCATCCATAAACCAATATTAGCTAGTTTCCGAATCAAAATTCCATTTTCACATGCCCGCTCTCTATTTTCAAATGTGTTCAAAAAATCTTTCAGAGCATCTTAAAAATCCGTGCAGGCATATTTAGAAGCACAGAAAAAATTTAGGCACATGATCAATTTAAACCGCCGCGGAACTGCCACATTTGGTTCCTATTGTTAGTTATATGTATGCCCTAGAGGCCATTATTGTACATGTGATGTATATTATAGTGGATGCTTGGATATATATTGAGAGGACTTTCTTGCTCGACATGATAGTATGCTATCTGGTTGCTCTTTATCTTAATATGTTGACTTGTATATGTGATGTTGTCTTGCTCTCACATGTTGATAAAGCCCTTAAGTTGTGTACTTGACTACCAGGACTATGATGGAGATCATACTAGTGGGGCCAAAGGTAGTCCACAAGTATAACCTAAAATTGTTCCTAGTCGAGGGGTATCGAGACAGGGCATCGATATTATGGAGTAGACTAGCGTATACGCATCTTGACCCATATGATGGGCGATAGATGATCCCACATCCATTGGTGTTTGACATCAAAGATGGTATACGGATGCTTAGTGGAGACTGGGTACACTGAACGGACTCGCCGAGAACTCCTAGTTGGTATTATACCTATCGTCAGATAGCAGTTCTCACGTGACACCGGTACATGTTAGTCTGTAGACCCGAGATCGTTATAGAGTCTTATGTGATTCCCACCGTGCTTTGATTTCCACCTTACCATGTTCAATAGAACGTGCAAAATGGTGGCTTTTGGGTATAGTCCCGAATCACATGGAGGCAATGAGTGATAGGAGGGGATTCATCTCTCCCGGTATTGGGAGTTGATGTTGCGCTGTGCTCGATTGGCCATAACAATAAGTCCCTGGCCAGGGCTGCTACGGAGATTTACTGATAAGTGTTATCAGTAGTTTCTCGACCCGTTATGAGCCTCACATCGGCATGACTTATCGGTTATTGGGGTATGACGTTTGCCACCCCTAGACTAAATATGCGACATATCAGACGAAAAGACCGGACTGTACGGTAGTATTACTGACAGGCTTTTGCGGGAGTTAGAGCGGGCTAGCTTGCCGATCTTCTGATCGTTCAATACCCGGGTAGCCGTTACGTCCAGCTAGTACCGCTGACGGCTTGTGGGTGCTTGATGTGATAATCACATACTACCGGCGTATTGATGAGTCTTTAAAGTCCTACACAGAGGTTTCACTGGCTCAGGCAAAACGAAGTAGGAGCACATATGTGATATGTGTGGGACCGAAATTAATACGAGTATATGATACCGTATTCTATTCTCGCGATATAAAGTATCGATCGGTTATATGAGATATAGCTGGGTTATCGAATCAAGTGTTGATTCGATAAGTCAATACAATATTAGTCGGTTATATGAGATATAGCTGGGTTATCGAATCACGTGTTGATTCGATAAATTGATACAAACAATATTAGTCGGTCATATGAGATATAACCGGATTATTAAATCAAGTGTTGATTTGATGATTTAATGTATAATTATATATTTGATATATTAATTTACATTAACTAATATTAGCTCACTTAAGCATTTCTTTTTCTCACATGTGCACACTTGATATATATATGATATATATTAATTGTGTTTTATTTATATGTCATGGTTGATGATACATGCAACATGAGTGTATAAGAGTTACACCATGATAATGATAATGATAATGAAGGATTTATTTATTTAGTGTAAATCAATTATTGGTTGGATAATGGCCACATGGTATGAAACTTGTAGAAGCTTGGAGACCCATTGACTAGTCCACTAGTTTTGTCTTATACTAGATATTTGTTAACCCAACCATTATCTAAACTCATGGTTAAGTATCTACATGAGATATATTAGATATTTTCTCACCTATGGTTGTCATTCACCCTCTCCTCTATTATTTTGCTTCTTCTTCCTCTTGAGATGAGAGAGCTCTCTAGCTTTTGAGAGAAGCTTAAAACTAGTGAGAAAAGTAATTCTAAAGTGAGCAAAAATCCTACTTCATCATCCTCTACTAGATTAGTACTTTAGTATAGGGTGTTAGCTTCATTAATCCCATATTAGTGAGGAGGGTAGCTTGGGTTTGTGACTCCTCGACGTAGATCATTTTCGGCTTTGAAGACTTCAAGCAAGCTTGCATCTTTCTTCTTATGGAGCCGTTCGAGAGTCCGCAAGATCACAACTTAGAGCGAAGGGACTACTACAAGGAGCTAAAGAAGTGATGGAATGGACTACAAAGGTTGTAATCCTAACTCACTTAGATGTAAAATAATTTACTCATCGTATTGTCCAAATCTTTAGTTAAGATTCCAGGGTTACCATTGTTAAGCATGGCAACTTTTTGAAAATGGCATGGACGATGCCTCCCGAAACCTTGCTGTTGTGCCTAGCAATCCTACACCTATTTGCGGCGATTCCATGGTCGTTTAGTGGGAAGTGTGCATAAAGTTTTTTCTGGCATTCTACTACATGGAATTGTGATTTTTGGTATATATGGTTTTGGCCCAGATTTGTTTTAGTGCTGGTTTGCATTTAGGGCCAATTTGGAAATGTTTAGTCGATCAAAATTTTAAGTTCGTGTTTATTAGTGCATATGATGATATCTGCGACCGTGAATATTATTGAGCGGTACAACCCGACTAGTTTCTATATGTTTAACAAGACGGGTTTGCGAACATAATATTTACGTTGATATTCTGTGTTGTGCTGATATTGCGGTTGGATTGTCGTGGTGGATAGTCTGTAGTGCAATGATAGTAGTACAGTTCAGATTCATTTGTATATTCAGTATTGCAGGGCGAGCATCCGACATGTGAACAACCGTCTCTGCCAGATTGTATATTCTTTTATTAGGGCACGACCGGGTTGAGATCGATATCACCGTTGTATATATTTTTCTTTTCTGTACTAGGATTACCCCGCGGTGGAGTGGACGAATAGCCGGGTTCTAAAGGTCAACGGGCCCGCATCTCATGGCGTTGAGACAGAGGGTCCTTACTCTAGAATTGGCGGGCTATTCGCCGCACTCGTAGGGGGTATAGGATGACCCATGGAGGGGTACTCAAGTTACCGAATTTCGTAAAGTACTGGGTGGCCCATTCACTTTGTTGATTGGGTTTGACTCACTTTTGGGATTGGCGGGTAACTTTTCGCACTCGTAGGGGTCTAGGTTTTCACTGCATGGGCTATCCACATGACCGGGAACGTCGGGTCTCATTTACGGCTCAAATGAAACCCAAGGCTCCAAGATTATCCACCATTCTGTGTTGCTTGCTGAGATTCTGTGATGTTGCTTATATCATGCCTGGGACGAATGTATATATATATTTATATATACTAGTAGATATTGTATATGTTTCGCATCTGCGCTAGTCCAGCCCCGGCTCTGCCGTTAGTTAAGTAACCTAACGGTGCATGACGAGGCCCAGCGGCGAATGCAGATGGCATATACGTACATTTTATTTTCGTTCCTTTTTTGTGCTGTGATATGGATTAATTGATGGGACCACGTTGATTCTGTTATTACAAGATGTTTCCTTCTGCTTTGCATAGTGGTATTCGGTTATGAATATCCAACACCTCATTCGACGAGACAAGAGCCGAGATCCCTTCACAGGGAGTGACCTCTTGAGCAAAAGTTTGCGTCATTGTAATAACTTTACTGTAGTCGATTCTTTTGCTTTGCATCGTGGTATTCAGTTTGGAATATCCTGCACTTTAGTCGATGAGGAAAGAGCCGAGATCCTTTCACAGGGAGTGGCCTCTTTAGCAAAAGTTTGCGCCACTATATATTTGTAAAACCATTCGGTTCCTTCAACGATATCAATTTCATTATGTTACAGATTTTTCTCCAATACTAGCCATAGCCCTCCGTCATTTCAGATTAGTATTATTTAGTATTCGTGATGTGTTTATTGACCTAGTCAAGGCGTAGCGTACGGTAGCTAGGTGGTACTTTTCTGTGCAATGTAAATGCGATTGGTTGGGAAAGTTGTGCGACCTTGTTGACCTATTCAAGGGCATGTGCGGGTGGGTTTAATGCAATCAAGAAAATGACAGATTGAATTTGACTAGCGGTTTATAGTTTGTTGACCTAGTCAAGGTCATAAACCGTTAGGGGCAAAAACCACATCGGGAGTTTCAAACATAGAGAAAACCTGCCAGGCATGAGCATACCTTCTGGAGTGTGGTGACTTGAATGGCTTCCATCAAGTTATCATGCGATGATAGTTGGATCCCGATATCCACTCATGAGTAGGTGCTACTCCTCGGGTGATTTTAGATGATCCCGGCTAATTCTCCTTTTGGGTTTGGAAGAGAATTCGAGGAAACAGTAGGAGACATCCTGATTAGATAAAGTGATTAACCATTCTAATCCAGGTTAGAGTACACGCTGAGTATTTCTTTTCTCTCTCTCTTTGGCAGCGACCATGACCCAACTCTAAACTAAAACTCATGAACCAAGTTAACCAAACCTTCTTAAAACACTTTGACTTTTGGATTGTCATTTAGTCTCATATATCATTGCCACTCCTACATCTCCTTTGCATTTCTTCAGAACACCCCGTATCACTACGAAGATCCACATTTCTTGGATATCCCATCGTATAGTTACATACGAACTCGAAGGAACTTGTTCCAGTTCGAGGATGGTTTCCGGTTATGGAGAAATTGAATAGGATTATTCGGTTGTCTTTTCCCTTTACCTTCTCTCAGGTTGCGAAAGCTCCTGGTATTAGAAGAGTACACATATTGCGCTTATTGGATAGTCTTTTTCCGAAGGGTGGGGAAGGAAGAAAACCAATTAGCCTAACTGTGTTGTACAGAAGGTAATAAGTAAAGGCATATAAAGGGATTAGATTAAGGGCAAAGAAAATTGCGACTACTATCATTCATGACGAAACCATGTATACCATCGCCACTCCTACTTTCACCTTTGCTTTTCTCCAGAACATTCTGTATCACTACGAAGATCCACATATTACTTGGATATTTCCATTGTATATTTACATACGAACTCGAAGGAACTCTGTTTCCCCCAATCAGATCAAAGCTCTGTTTGAAATTCAAATTTCAAAATTGAAGCAACGCTTCAGATGCAGCGCCAAGTACGCTGCGTCCTAAGCAGCACACCATGTGTGCGCTAGCGCTAGGCGCGCTGAGCGCTATATGTCAAAAACGGGTGCGCTAGCACAGGACGCACTGCGCTCTGAGCGGCGCACCACGTGTCAAACACAGGTGCGCTAGTGCAAGGTGCGCTGCGCTCTGAGCAGCGCACCACGTGCAAAGCACGGGTGCGCTAGCGCAGGAATTAAAAATTCCCCACCGTCAGATCAAAAGATCTAATAATAATGATAAATCATTAATTAATCAAAATTAAAATTCTGGTATGGAAATATTTTTCAATCTTGTTAAAAACAAGAAAATTTCCTTCTGCAAAACAGAAGCCCTAGGATCAAAGATTCAATGGTGGGGAAACATCCTCAAATCAATCAGAGAAAGATCTCTTTAACTAATTCAACAAATCAGCTTGCCCTATATGAAGGCCCCAAGACTTCAAGTTTGAAATAGAGAAACCCCTTCATAAACTTTGAAAAAATTCAAAGAAAGAGAGCAAGCCCTTGCAAGAAGATACTTGTTCAAGGTAAAAAGAATGGTGATGAACACAGAGATGATTTATAAAAAGAAGAATTATCTTCTTAAAAGATCATAGATCTACAAAGACCATGGTCTTTTATAAAAAGATCAAAATATCCCATCATAAAAACAAAGAAGTACCTACTTCTTTCACAGATCATAGATCTATAAGACAAATTGTCTTTCTGAGATCATGAACATCTCATCATAAAGGGGGAGAAAATTATTAAATTTTCTTAAAGATCATAGATCTATAAAGGCAAAGCCTTTCACTAATACAAGAGATTGAAGTATCTGTAAGACTACGGTAGCGCCCCGGCCGTCTTTCCGAGGCCAAATGTGGAACAAAAACATTTTACTAAACTGGCGCTAACGTAGTCTTTCATCCGGATCTATCCATTAACACTAAACTAGCAACTACTAAAAAGGTAGAAAGGCTATGCCGATCGATCCGAGTCCTTCGGTCTTTTGCCACCATCCCTAGCTCCTCGCGGCACCTCCGATCTCCGGTCTTCTCGTCGGAGGGACACCACATCAAGAATTCTTTTTACAGGCTCCCACCTCTGAACCGAGGCAACTCGGACACGAAGTTCGCTAGCCGACATGTCCAAGGTGGCCGTAGGATAAGTGTAGAATACCTTGTCTCAAGTCATCCAAGACCATGGATGAAGGTTAATCGAAGTTGCCAAATGGAGAGTGAGGAGAAAATGAGCTTTTGGAACTTGCTAAGGATTTTGTGCTTGTGAAATGAAATCAATCTCTTTCTCACAAAAATGGGGCTGCTTCCTCTCTGTGCTCGGCCAGGGAATTGAAGAAGAGAGGGGTAAGCACAAGCAAGTGAGAGAGTGACCATATGCAAAAATCTATGAAAAAAACTTTTGGTTTCCAAGAAACATTAAATGCTAACAATGATGCAAAGAAAAAGTCAAGCTCGTCTAGAAAACACAAGGAACTTGCTGGAATGGCCTTGAGCCCCTGTCACCACACAAAACCCCCCATTTATAAAATGCCATATGTGCTAAAAGCCCCCTCACTACTAATTTCAGCCAAGGAAAGATGGAGCGGAGATTTGGCCAAGAGAAGATACGAACTGGCAACTTCAAAAAGCGATCCTGTAACAAAATTACAGGATAACTCCGCAACCCGCATTTGTATTCCGACCGAATACAAATGCAATGAGACAAAATATATACAGTATAATACTAGGATCCGGCTTAAACCAAAGCTCGCTAGTATTATCCGTCCGAACCATAACACGTGCACAAGTGCACGCGTCTGTTCGAACCGTGCCATAAAACCATACGGCATCCACAACATTTCGCCCGAACTGGGAAACTTTCTGTGGGGGACTCTAAAGACTCGTCAATACTCTGGCAGTGGGTTTAACCATAAGCCGTCAGTGGTACTAGCTGTGCGTAATGGCTGCCCATGTATTGAGTGAAAGGGAGTCCGATGAGCGAACTCATCCTGGAACCCTACTGAGCCTATGCGTGACAATATCTGTACAGTCTGGTCCGTTTGTCTATGAGTATCGCATATCGGGCCTAGGGAGCAGGTAAACATCAGACCCCCAAAAGCGGTATAAGTCGTGTTGGAGTGTAGCCCAGAATACCCTGAGATACTACCGGAATACCTACCAGTAAATCTCGCTTGCCATAGCTATGGACTTCGTGTAATGGCTCTCCTAAACACAGCGCGATCTCACCCCCAACGTTGGGAGAGACGAATCCCCTGCTGTTCTGCTCACTGCCTCTATGTGGCTCGGGACTGTACCTAACTAAAACCTGTTTGCACGACTCCTTTGAGCCGTGGTAGGGTAATAATCAAAGCACAGTGGGAACTCACACGAGACAAATGACGATCTCAAGTCGATAAACTAACCTGTACACATGTCACCTGGGAATTGCTATCTGACGACAGGTTTTAATAACCAGCTAGCATGTTCCCGGTGAATCCTGTCCAGTGTACTCATAACCCAATGAGCACCTGTATACATCTTAGGTGAACCAACTGACACCAATGGCGTGTGAGACCGGCCACCGCCCCTCGTCGGGGTCTCGACTGTATACACTAGTCTACTCCGGAGTATCTATGCCCTGTCTCGAAACTCCCGTGACTAGGGACCACTTTTAAGGATGTGCTTATAGACTACCCAACTCTCACGTATATGATCGCCATCATACTGTTGGTAGTCAAGCAAGAATCCTATGGGCTCTATCAACGTGCAATAGTGATATATATAATGTTACCTAAAGCAGTACACAATGATAAAGATAAACCAGATAGCATACTATCATCTCGTGTAAGACTGTCCTACCGGTATAGGTCCTCCCTCAATCATTGCAATCACGTGCTTGCGATCCAATAATTGACTTTGAGGGCACTATATCTAACAATTTCCCACTTGCACTCAAGGCTAATTATTGCGATGTCGCATACTCACAGCCAGTGTGATACCGAACACTCAACTCCTCTACTGATCATCTCACAAAGCCCGTTTGTGAAACTCTTGCGTTCGAGGAATAGCCTCAGTGAGTGGATCCGCCCTGATGTTTCTTTTTATGTCTCTCTATATCTCAAGTTTGCGGAGAAATCCATCTCCCGAAATGAGCAATACCTGTCTTAGAATATGTATGGATATTTGATAGGACCTAGTTCACGAATGAACTCCAAATCCAAACTTCGTAGACTGTATTGTCAACTGACTTAATCAGTATCCTTCGCCATGCCTCCCTCAGTATCCGCTTGGAACACTTGTCCAAACTACTGCCCCTCGTCGGAGGGAAAACTAAAATTCTGACAGTCACCCTGTCATCCATGTCACCTTGGAAGCCTGGAATGATAACTGTCTCCCGAAGGAGGCTACTGTTATCAAATCCCTAGAACATTCACTTATGTTCTAAAACTGCCTCCGAACGTTTCTTCAGGATTGGATCAATATCAGCTTATTGCATCTAGTGCAAAAACAACACCTGGTGTGGTACTTGACATCTCATGATCAACTCAATTGCCTAAGCAAGTGATCTGCCAATCATACACATCCCTCTCTCCTTTAGTCTGTAAGACACCTTTAGAGAGGGTGACTCCATCACCAGCTGGTACACCACCATGCCAGGAGTCGTCCATTCTAAATACCTTTAGAATGCAGTCTAAGTACCCAGATTGGGAAGCTACCCAAATCTAGATCTAAAACCATAGATCTAGTAATCAGAATGTCTGATATAATATCCATATCCTATATGGAGAAACTACTATGTCACAACCACAGTATAACCGATCGTAGTATAGGAATTTTACTTCCTACTCTGTGTATGTCGTCCAAATACCAGGACATCATACCCTACTACTTTCTTAACAGATCCATCCCCTATTCTGATGAAGTCATAGCCCATGACTGTCACATCAAAAATAGATGATCCATCTCCGCTTATATCTGCTTTTGTCTATAAATAGACACAAGCTTCTTGTCCACTATGCTTCCACTGCTCCCACTGACTACGACAACCCTCTGGAAGAATAATATACATGTGCAGTTCTAAAACTAGTTTAGAACTACGCTATACTTATCCTCCTGCCGCGTCTTATGGTCTGGAACAGCAGTAATGGCAAGTCTGGGTAAACAAGAACCTCCCTGTTACCGTCCTTGAGGCTACCGGAGTATCTCTCGGGTGCTTAAGGTTACCCACTATATCTGCGGAGTGGCTAATGGAATGTCAAGCCTGATTGAATCTTTAGGTCATATTAAGTTTTCCATAATCATTTGCGGTTCTGGAATCTCTTCAGTTCTACCATACTCCCACTACTATTTTCTGAAAAAATCCATTTTACTAAAACTGTAGCGAGTCAAGAACAATATTACCATCGATCTTCCAGATGGTAGAAAGTCAACCCTCGTCAAAGCCAAGGTCAACCCACAAACTGCCATTACAGAAATGTACCTTGAGTTATCCAGAGTCTGGTTTTAAGCATAGGCCGAACAACTCCATATACCTTAACATCGTTAAGATACGATCCATTCTATATACAATATAGAAACAGAGGTACTGATTCAATTGGAACCAGATTCAAATCATGCAGCTGTCCCCAGTGTATGTCAACTAAATGGAGAGAGCCCGATCAACATTACTCAACTTAGGAATGCATCCAATTATGAGTAACCTGAAAAAGAAGCAAGTTCTCCAAAACATTACTATCAATTGAATACCATACACAAATATCTACATCTTCTATCACATTGAAGAATCCCGATACTTGCTATACCTGGTTCTCTACTTTATTCTTATACCTATAACTTCTCAAACTTGGACCTTGTATTTCTACGAAATACATGTCTAAAACTAGAGAAGTCACAAGTAAACAGAATATAGTACGAGGACCTACCCCTTTGTCCAAATGGACACTGGACAATATACAATACTTTGTATAAGTCCCCTGAGTTTAATAACTCAAACCCTGTGCGTCGTAGATTGAAAACAGTACCCAGGCGATTTCCTCAAATATCACCAATTACAACGAATTCCGATATAATGAGGATGATCACCTAATTTCCAATAACTTACTCCCACTTATCATCTGTAAAACCATACAGATGTGAGAATCATATCTGGTAAATACATACCCTGGAGCAAGGACTGATTGGAAAATCAGTTTTCTATTAACAATACACAGTGAAACTGAAACATGAATATGTTTCGAAGGGGTATCCGGGTATTCATAGTAATGCCTCTTCCATTATCCAGATTCATGACTGTAACCGTATATTTCCTTTGCCATCTCTCCAAATCTCTTTATTTGTCTTTAGTCATTACCTTCTATATACCATCGTTAGGCTTAATGGTTTTCTTCCTTCCATACCGTTCAGCACCAGCCTATGGTTTGGAAGAAAACTATCCAATAAGCATAATAGGTGTACTCTCCTAATCCTAGGAGAACTCGCAACTTGAGAGAAGGTGATGATAAAAGACAACTGAATAAAACTTATTCTATTTCTCCCGAACCAGAATCCATCCTCGAAATGGAACAAGCTCCATCGAGTTCGTATATAACCATAAGATAGATTATCCAAATAACTGTGGATCTTTGTAGTGATACGGAGTGTTCTGGAGAAATACAAAAGGTGAAGTAGGGTGGTGATGAAATACTTGGTTTGGTCGCGAATAGCAGTCGCAATTTACTTTGCCCTCTTTCCAATCCCTTTATTTGTCTTTACTTATTACCTTCTGTATACCACACTTAGGATAATTGGTTTTCTTCATTCCCCAGCATTTGGCACCTACCTATGGTTTGGAAGAAGACTATCCAATAAGCGTAATAGGTGTACCCTCTCTTAATCCTAGGAGGCCTCACAACCTGAGAGAAGGTAAAAGGAAAAGACAACTGAATAATCCTATTCAATCTCTCCAGAACCAGAATCCATCCTCGAATCTGGACCAAATTCCTTCGAGTTCGTATATAACCATACGATGGATTTATCCAATGGAAGTGGATGTTCGTAGTAATACGGGGTGTTATGGAGAAATGCAAAGGGTAAAAGAAAGAGTGGCAATGATATATGCAACTCAGACAATCCAAAAGCCAGTGTTTTAAGAAAGTTTGGTTAACTTGGTCACTGAGTCAAAGTCTAGGGTCGGGTCATGGTCGCTGCCAAAGAGAGAGAGAAAAGAAACACTCTGCGTGCACTCTAACCTAGATCAGAATGGTTATCACTTTATCTAATCAGGAAACCTCCCACTGTATCCTCAAATTCTCCTCCAAACCTGAAAGAAGAATTAGTCGGGATCACCCGAGGAGTAAACCAACTCATCAGTGGGAATCGGGATCCAACTATCATCGCATGATAACGTGACGGAATCCACTCACGTTATCACACTCCAGATGGTATGCGCATGCCTGGCAAGTTTCGGTTTCTTTAGAAACTCCCGATGTGATTTTTTTTACCCCAAGCGGTTTATGACCTTGACTTTGGCCAACAAATCATAACCCGCAAGTCAAGTTCTACCCGTCATTGTCCTGATTGATTTAGACTCACCCGCACACACCCTTGACTTTGGCCAACAAAGTGGTACGACTGTCCTAAACCAATGCAAATCCATGCAACGGACAAGTAACACACAGCTATCGCACACGATGCCTTGACTTTGGCCAACAAACACCGCACGAATACTATGCGCTACTTGTCCGAAATAACGGAGGGCTACAGCTGGTTTTTGGCGAAAAACCTTTAACGTAATGAACTTGATATTGTTGAAGAAATCCAAGTGGTTTTATAAATATATAGTGGCGAAAACTTTTGCTAAAGAGGTCACTCCCGGTGAAGGGATCTCGGCTCTTTCCCCGTAGAATGAGGTGCAGGATATTCCAAACTGAATACCACAATGCAAAGCAAAAAGTAAACAACTATAGTGAAGTTATTACCCTGACGCAAACTTCTGTCCAAGGGGTTACTCCTGATGAAGGGATCCCGGCCCTTGCCTCGTCGAATGAGGTGCTGGATATTCATAACTGAATACCTCTATGCAAAACAAAAGAGAACGTCCTTGCAATAATAGCTTTTTGAAAAATTGTTCCAACAACATCTGTATAGGTCTGTTTTCCTTGCATTGATATGAATCAACACAGTCCCATCAATTAATCACACCAATAAAGAACAAAAATAAAAACGTATATGCCATCCGCATTCGCCATTGGGTCCCGTCATCACCCGTTAGGTTACTTAACTAACGACAGAGCGGGGACTGGACTAGCGCGGGTGTAAAACATATACAACATCTACTAGTATGTATATATGTATGTGTGTGTGTGTGTATGTATACACACACACACACAATAATCGCTCCAAGCGTGATAAATGCAACATCACAGAAAAGTAATAAGCATCACAGAACAATCAGATAATCTGGGATCCCCGGGTTTCATAGAGCCGCAAATGAAACCCGACGTTCCCCTGGTCATGTGGATAGCCTGTGGAATGAAAACCTAGACCCCTACGAGTGCGGCAAGTTACCCGCCAAAACAAGAAGCGAGGCAGCCCCCTTCAACATCGTGAATGGACCACCCAGCACTTCACAGAATCCGGTAACTTGAGCATCCCTCATTGGGTCAACCCATACCCCCTATGAGTGTGGCGAATAGCTCGCCAATTCTAGAGTGAAGCCCCCTCCGTCTCAAAGCCATGAGATGCGGGCCCGTTGCCCTCTAGAACCCGGCTATACGTGCACTCCACCGCGGGGTAATCCTAGTACAGAAAAGAAAAATGTATACAACGGGTACATCGACCTCAGCCCGGTCGTGCCCCAAAAGAATAATATACAAACAGGCAGAGACGGCAGTCCACATATCGGACGTTCGCCCCACAATATCAATTGTACAAATATATCCAAACTGCACTACCATTGCACACAAGCTATCCACCACGACAAATCCGCAACATCACAGCACAACACAGAATATCAACGTGAATGTCACGTTCGCAAACTCGTCTAAAAGAGCTATAGCAATTAAACAAGATTTACCGATCGAATGACATTCACGGTCACAGATAATAATGAAATGTACTGTAAACTAACATATTTAAAATCTCAATCGACAAAATTTCCCGAAGTGGGCCCCAAGTACAAATCCAACACTCAAAATAATCTGGGCCAAAACTAAAAATTCCAGAAACCACAATTCCATGTCAAAGACCCAAAGGAAAAATTTAGTGCACTGAAACACCAACACTGCGGTGGAACCGCGGCCAAAACGTGGGTACGGCCACGTTTCCGCGGCGCTACAGAGGGATTATGCTACAAAATTTTTACAGTGGTCTTAGAAAAGCTTGCCTGATTTTTATGAAACACTCAAAATATTTTTTCGACGACAAAAGAATTTCGACAGAAACTTTGAACTTGGAATTGCAGTTTTGGAAATTTCGTCCGATCGATATTTTAAACAAGTTAGAACAAGCTAGTAAAGATTAATGGCGTCTCTCTGATACCAACGTAAGTCTACGGTAGCGCCCCGGCCGTCTTTCCGAGGCCAAATGAGGAACAAAAACTTTTTACTAAACTGACGCTATCATAGTCTTTCACCCGGATCTAACCATTAACACTAAACTAGCAACTACTAAAAAGGTAGAAAGGCTATACCGATCGATCCGAGTCCTTCGGTCTTTTGCCACCATCCCTAGCTCCTCGTGCATCTCCGATCTCCGGTCTCCTCGTCGGAGGGGCACCACATCAAGAAGTCTTTTTACAGGCTCCCACCTCTTAACCGAGGCAACTCGGACACGAAGTTCGCTAGCCGACGTGTCCAAGGTTGCTGTAGAGTAAGTGTAGAACACCTTGTCTCAAGTCATCCAGGACCATGGATGAAGGTTAATCGAAGTTGCCAAATGGAGTGTGAGGAGAAAATGAGCATTAGGAAATTGCTAAGGATTTTGTGCTTGTGAAATGAAATCAATATCTTTCTCACAAAAATGGGGCTGCTTCCTCTCTGTGCTCGGCCAGGGAATTGAAGAAGAGAGGGGTGAGCACAAGTAAGTGAGAGAGTGACCATATGCAAAAATCTATGAAAAAAAAACTTTGGGTTTCCAAGAAACATTAAATGCTAACAATGATGCAAAGCAAAAGTCAAGTTCATCAAGAAAACACAAGGAACTTGCTGGAATGGACTGGAGCCCCTGTCGCCACACAAAACCCCCCCATTTATAAAATGCCATATTTGCTAAAAGCCCCCTCACTATTAATTTCAGCCAAGGAGAGATGGAGCAGAAATTTGGCCAAGAGAAGATACGAACTGGCAACTGCAAAAAGCAATCCCGAAACAAAATTACAGGATAACTCCGCAACTGTATATACATACCTGCATTTATATTCCGACTGAATACAAATGCAATGAGACAAAATCTATACAGTATAATACTAGGATCCGACTTAAACCAAAGCCCGCTAGTATTATCCGTCTCGAACCATAACACATGCACAAGTGCACGAGTCTGTTCGAGCCCTGCCATAAAACCATACGGCCTCTACAACTTTTCGCCCGAACTGGGAAACTTTCTGTGGGGGGCTCTAAAGACTCGTCAATACTCTGGCAGTGGGTTTAACCACAAGCCGTCAGTGGTACTAGCTGTACGTAACGGCTGCCTATGTATTGAGTGAAAGGGAGTCCGATGAGCGAACTCATCATAGAACCCTACTGAGCCTATGTGTGACAATATCCGTACAGTCCGGTCCGTTCGTCTATGAGTATCGCATATTGGGCCTAGGGAGCTGGTAAATGTCAGACCCCCAAAAGTGGTATAAGTCGTGTCGAAGTGTAGCCCAGAACACCCTGAGATACTACCGAAATACCTACCAGTAAATCTCGCTTGCCATGACCATGGACTTTGTGTAATGGCTCTCCTAAACACAGAGCGATCTCACCCCCAACGTTGGGAGAGACGAATCCCCTGCCGATCTGCTCACTGCCTCCATGTGGCTCGGGACTGTACCCAACTAAAACCTGTTTGCACGACTCCTTTGAGCCGTGGTAGGGTAATAATCAAAGCACAGTGGGAACTCACACGAGACAATTGATGATCTCAGGTCGATAGACTAACCTGTACACATGTCACTTGGGAATTGCTATTTGACGACAGGTTTTAATAACCAGCTAGCATATTCCCGGTGAATCCTGTCCAGTGTACTCATAACCCAATGAGCACCTGTATACATCTTAGGTGAACCAACTGACACCAATGGCTTGTGAGACCGGCCACCGCCCCTCGTCGGGGTCTCGACTGTATACACTAGTCTACTCCGGAGTATCGATGCCCTGTCTCGAAACTCCCACGACTAGGGACCACTTTTAAGGATGTGCTTATAGACTACCCAACTCTCATGTATATGATCGCCATCATACTGTTGGTAGTCAAGCAAGAATCCTATGGTCTTTATCAACGTGCGATAGTGATATATATATAATGTCACCTAAAGCAGTACATGATGATAAAGATAAACCAGATAGCATACTATCATCTCGAGTAAGACTGTCCTACCGGTATAGGTCCTCTCTTAATCATTGCAATCACGTGCCTGCAATCCAATAATTGACTTTGAGGGCACTATATCCAACAGTATCTCCTGCAAAATAAGAACTGCTGTTCTTGAATCTTGAGACAAAGTCTCCTTTAAAAGAACATAAAATTGTTCCCAGATCATAAAATTGATCAAATGCGCCTTGCGCTCATGAAATGCGCCTTGCGCTCTTGAACTGCGCTTCTGCGCTCCATGAACCGACGCTCAGCGCCAAATGCGCCAATTGAACAACTTGCGCTTTGCGCTTCTGAAATAGCGTACTGCGCTCTTGTGCTGGCGCTCAGCACCAAGCGCACCACGTGTTATTCATGTATAGGTCAGCACAATGTGCTCATGGACTAGCGCTCAACACTCACAAACTGGCATCTGCGCTCATCATCTGGCGCCTAGCGCAGAGCGTGACACGTGTCCCTTGCATGTGCGCCACGTGGCAGAAGTGCACTGCACTTTTTGACTGGCGCAAAGCGCCTAGCGCACCATATGTTGCGCTGACAGAACACAAATTGTTCTTTAATGAGCCAGAGCTCTGATGAATGCTCTGCATTCAATACAGGACAAAAGAAAAGATTTTGCCAAGATATAATGCTCAGCATTGTTAAAAGGGCCAAGCCCAAATAAAGGCTCAATAGCCAGAATAAAAATGTTATACATTTTAAACATTTGTTGGACTTAGCCCAAGATTGGCCATAAGTTCTCAACCTATATTTATTGAGCCCATCCGCTCATGAATATTTTAACAGATCTTGGTTCCAAATTGGAATACAGATCTTTCAACCAATCAACTTTGGTTCAAGGGTACATCTTTGAACTCCTCTGATATTTGTCGTTGTAATCCTTCAACGTTTTCAGAGAGGTGACGGGTCCCGATAACCAATCATTCCATGGACTGTGAGGTCCTTAAACTCATGGACTATGATGTCCTTAACCTCGGACTGTGGGGTCCCTTTAAACCCATGTACTATGATGTCCTTAACCTCGGACTGTGGGGTCCCTTTAAACCCATGGACTATGATGTCCTTAACCTCGGACCGTGGGGTCCTTTTAAACCCACGGACTACGATGTCCTTAACCTTGACTGTGAGGTCTTTAAACTCACGGACTACGATGTCCTTAACCTCGACCATGATGTCTTTAAACTAACAGTGGACCGAGATGTCCTTAAACTAACAATGGACCATAATGTTCTTAAACTAATTGACCGCAATGTCCCTAAACTAAACAATAGAGTCCAAATGCTCTTTTGTTGGATCTAAACGATCCTGTTGTTGATCTTAGTCTAAAAATTAGA
Organism: Agapanthus africanus; assembly: GCA_030015575.1. Classification (NCBI taxonomy): domain Eukaryota; kingdom Viridiplantae; phylum Streptophyta; class Magnoliopsida; order Asparagales; family Amaryllidaceae; genus Agapanthus; species Agapanthus africanus. The sequence continues at coordinate 728,764,685 of CM057339.1, forward strand.
CTAACGTATCCGTAACACACGTTTAAGTTGATCTTAGTCCCAAATGAGACTAACGCATCCTTACACCCAAACCCTAAACCTAAATCTAAGAAGATACGGATTTGGACTAATCTGCGCCCTACGGGCGACAATATAAATTAGTCTCCGTATACAATCCACGGGCAACCAAAAACAAAACAAACACACACGACACGAAGTGACCATCCGGAGAAGGAGAAAGTTGTTACCGCGATGCGGTAGCGTAATTAACTGCAGGGGCTTGTGCCTGCAGGGAAGAGTGTCCCCACAATAAAAAACCCCTCATCAACGAGGGGGAATCTGACGAAGTCTGCTATATCGGCCGCATCCGTTTAAACCTTCGATACATGGTGCCATAAATCAACTTGGCATCTTCGGAGAGGTGGACGGATAGCACCAATTAGTATCTGCCTCGAAATTCAGGCAAGACGAACCTACGCGGTCGCGTCTCTGTATTCGGAGGGGAACAGATTCTGGCACGGCTGTTTGGGCGCCCGCTGCAACGGCCCCATCGACTTCAACTGCTCAAAGGAGAAGGAGGCCAGAGAAAGCCCCTGTAAACATGGCAAACCGTAAAAGCGCTGAATCTAAACACCCCAAGTCTGGGGGCATGATGGTACATACCGTTTATATGGCTTCCGAAAAAGAGGAAAGCCGTGCTTCTACGGGTCATCGACCGCTTACCCGGTCAATAACAAGGGCTCAGGAACAACAACAGTAGAAGCTTCAGGAGATGTTGACTGCAATGGCCGCACTCACTGGGCCAAAAGAAAATCCAGAGACTCCGGAGCAGCGTCGGGAACAAGAGACTGACACCGAGTTCCTCCGAAGAATGCTCGAGAGGAAAGAAAAAGAGGCTGCGGAACAGGCAGCCAATATAAAACGAATGTCTCTATTGTTCCAAGACATGGCTGGGATGATGTTATAGCCAGAACCTCAAGCTGAAGACCCTCCGATCATCATTGAAGACGATAGAGGGGAGACATCGAATCCTCCTTCGGCTCTTTCAACAGCTAAAGAGGAAACTATTTCCAAGGCCGCTCTGGATGACTACATTGCTCAGCAAATACGAGCTCACCAGGCGAATGAAGAGACCGGCCAAGTTGTTAAAACTGGGCGACCATATCCAGGCTGGTATGACCAAATAAAGTACCCGCCGGGATATACGATCCCTAAATTTCACGTATACAAAGGGACGGGCAATCCCCACCAGCATGTCGCCCAGTTTAGGGCTCTATGTGGCAACACCGGAGGCGATGATAAATTGCTACTTCGCCAATTCATCGGCAGCTTGTCGGAGACGGCATTCGAGTAGTACTCTGAACTCCCGAATGACTCTGTCAAGACATTTGCGGAGATGGAGCTGTTATTTACATAAAGATTTGCAGGCGCTAGCGAGCGCACCCCAATCACAGCATTGATTAACGCCAGGGTAAAGCCAGGCGAGACATGGGTTCAATACGCAATACGATGGCGGAATCTGTGGTCGAAATGCGAACAGCGCATCGAAGAAGCGCCAGCGGTGGGCATGTTCGTGGGCACTCTTGATCCGCAGGCGACCATATCCCAGTTCATGATATTTTTCAAGCCGACTACTTTCCAGGCCTTGATTGACAATCTAGACCAAATGGACCAGATGGGTCATAGACCATCTCCTCCAAAGCCAGAGCCTCGGAACGAGAAGGGAAAGGGGAAAGCGATCGTCGTCGCCAATGCTCAACAGCAGCCCAGTCGCCAAAATAATAGAACTCGATCTCTCGAAGATAAAATGAGACGCCCTTACTCGTTCCCTCGAGACAAGACGAAGAGATTATTCAAGCTTGCAATGCGCAACAGGCTCATCGCTCTGCCAGAGCCAAGACACCTAGCGCAACCAGGCGACATTACCAATCCTAACTATTGCCCTTATCACCGAATGTTAGGCTATCCGATCGAAGATTGTTACATCTTCAAAAGCTGGATAGAAGATCAGTACCAACAGGGTAAATTCGTATTATCCGAGAATTAGAAGGTGAACCCGCCTCGGCCACACACTCCCAAGAAGACGGATACACCGGGGGCATCATGCTCTTTCGTAGAAGAAGCTCCATGGGAGGTCGTTCTTTCAGCCAAAACTAAAAGAATGCTGAACGATCTCCACACATGTTCGGAAATTAGGTGGAAGAATCTACTAGAACCTGAGATCATCGAGGGGATGCTGAAGTCGCGCCTAACTCCAAAAATTGGTGGTGATAGCCAAAGCACTTACACCCAGTCGTCAAAGTCTTCGAAGAAGAACAAGAAGAAAACCAAAAAGCCAGTGAAGACTGGTGACAAGCGAACGGACCTGCAAAAACAGATTGACGCGTTGGAAGAATATAATCAAAAAGCGCGGACTCCAATCACACTCCAAGAATTTCTCAGCCATGTCTTTAAAGACAGAGATGACGACAACGAAGGAGACTCGTCGGATGAGCCTGAAGATTATGTGGCAAGCTACCATGTGATCTCTCACTCGTTAATAAACGATGAAGAAGCTTCTTATGCAGGGAAACTGGGGGCAGCTCCTGAGCCGGAACTCCTAGGGCCATCAGACGAAATGATTGATAAATTCCTGAATGAAGCTCTTTCGAAAAGCAAAGCTGATCGGGAGCATGAGATAGCCATATTTGAAAAAGCCAAACGCCGGCGACTGGACGAAAGAGTTGAAACACTTCCGCCAGATCAAAGTACATCCGTCGCAAATAAAAACAGGTTCAAGACGAGGAAGTGGTTCGCTAAAGCCATATCAATAGGAATAAAGCTGCCACCCTCCGGAGGAAATATTCTTGGTGAAGCGGAAACACATCCTAACTACTGCTTATACCATCGAAAGATTGCGCACCCTACCAAAGAGTGCAACGCTTCTAAAAGATGGTGGCAGGGATATGTTGCTCACCGGCAACATTTTAAGAGGTTGAAACGCAAAACTCGTCGGGAGCAAAGAAGTACGACCGAGGAGTTTAGAAGAACTACCGGCAACTGTCACATGGTTAACGCCGGGAGATCACAAGTTCTCACATTCGGGAGCGACTCTGATGAAGAAATGACTCTCGGCCTTCTCTTTAAAGAATCCACCTTGGGAAAAGAGGAAGAACCGAAAACCTGTGAAAATATTTAGCTGCGCAATCGTACGCTGCCCGAAAAGAATCTTGGGCCCTCGAACAGTGGGTCAAATAGAAAAGATAAGGGAGAAGAAAATGTCCATGAGGATATCATCCTTGATGACCAAGCCGTCGAAAAGCTGACACCCAAGGACCCGCCAAAAAAAAGTAAGGTGGACTACAACGTTCTGGCACACTTGAGAAAGATACCCTCGCAGCTCAGTATTCTCGACGCCCTTCTGCTATCCAAAGAGGCGAGAGATTCGCTGATCAAGGCACTACAAGAGCCAGGGCAATTCCAAGCTTTCCTCACCGAAGAAAAGATGAAGGACGAGCTGGAAGAAGTACACACAGCCGATATCACCTTCGGCGATGAAGATCTCCTCCTTGGGACATGCGAGCACAACCGTCCCCTATATGTCTCTGGATACTGTCATGACATCAAGATAGGTAAAATCCTGGTCGACAATGGGTCCTCCGTCAATCTCCTTAATGTAAGGGTGCTAAAGGAGATCTGCATGAGTGTTCAGCACCTCGCTCGTGATAAAATCACCATCTCCGGGTTTGACTCCCAGTCATCACGGACGCTCGGGTCTGTAATATTGACATTACGCTTTGAGCTGCTCGTCACGGACATCAAGTTTCATGTCATTGACGCCAAGACATGCTACAATGTTTTGCACGGCCGGCCCTGGTTACATGAGTACAATATCATCCCTTCTACACAACATCAGTGTATGAAGTATTTCAAAGATGGTCTCGAGTACACTGTGACAGGGGAACTAAACCCGTTCTTCGTGAACGAAGTCCGCAAATATGAGGATGCCAAATACTTCTTACCATATTTTGAGGACACGGAACGATGTCACAAACCGAAGAACAAAGCTGTCACCACTATTCCGGTCTTTGGGAGTGATACCGAGGAGGAAGAAGAGATAGTTTACTCAGGTCCGCCCCAGTGCAGCAAGCCGGGACCGTCCACCCCTTTGTTGATCTTCGGCAGCGACTCGAAAGATGAGGTCAATGCCATATTCTCTGCTCGTCCATCAATACAAACCTTCGCTGATGAAGATCAAAGTTTGCAAGTTGCCATGGTTCCGCCCAAGCATCATTAAGAATTAGACGCGCTTGATACCTACAGTGTGGAAGAACTGCAGACATTCTACGTCCCTCCCATGCGAAAAGGTGAAAAGGCGATCCTATTCTACCGATCCGGGGAAACCAAAGTGGAGAAAGAAATTTGGCATGTACAGATTCTACACTTGACAGGCTCCAACCCATCCGTTTGCCCAGATATTGCACGGACGGACTAAAGAGACTCTTGAGATGCTAAGGTGTACCCCTTAAGCAAACTGCGCGACAAGCACGGTTCTATAGCAGGATCTGGAACGTTCCCGGAACTGAGCGAAAGTTGCCCAATAGGAGAATGGAAACGACCAAGCTTAGGTATGTTCAATCCAAGAAACGGGAGCTATTCCGCGACTGCTACGTCATACATGACTTTGATGAAGAAGGAGATGCTCTCTGGGAAGATGCTAACCCTGAACCAGAATGAGCTCCCGCCGTGAAAATGCCAAGCCCGTCGTTCGAAGAACAAATGGACAAGCATATAAGGGAAGCAGGTCAAAAGGTTCGAGACGACCATAATCACGAGATGGCCATCTACGAGAAAGCCAGGACGTAATGCGTCCTTCAGCAGGATGTGAAAAATGAAAATGCTCCTTCTTGTCAACCCGTTATACAAAAGGCCCGACGCAGAGGCAGAAATAAACCAAAGAGCGGAAAAGGCGTTGGATAGCGACAAAGCGGGACCAAGAAGCCACGCAATCGGGAATCGAGTAATTCAGATTCGTCTTTTATAAAGAAGATGGGTCGAGCATACTCCTTTCCCCAGGACAAAACACAGAAGATACTTGATCTTTCCATAAAACATCAAATGATTACCCTCTCGGAGTCCAAGCACCCCGAACAAGCAGGCGAAGTCTCTCACCCAGACTATTGCTCCTATCACAAGGCAATAGGACATCCTCTCGAAGACTGCTTCACATTTAAAGACTGGGTAGAAGACCAGTATTAGCAAGGCAAGTTAGCTTTATCCAGCAGTTGGAGGGTGACCCCGCCGCAAAAGCATGAACCCAAAGCCACGAGAGCAGAGCCCGATCAACATCAGTCTTGGAAGCGAACTCGTACTTGTCATATGATAACACTGTCAGAAGAAGAGCCTGAAAATACGTGTTAGTGTATATGCCCTAGAGGCCATTACTGTTTCATACTAGATTGTATATTACTTAATGGAAGGTTGGGATATTCACAGTTGTATAGACAATCTTGCTCAAAATGGTAGTATGCTACTTGGTTTGTTTCTACTTCTTTATGTGCATGTGTTTCTTTTAGCAAATTGCTTATACATATTAGAAGAGCCTTTAGGATCTTTGCTTGATTACCAGCGTTGTGATGGCAGTCATACTTGTGGGGGCTGGGTAATCTATAAGCACATCCTTATATAGGTCTCTTGTCGTAGGACTATCGAGACAGGGCATCGATACTCCGGAGTAGACTAGCGTATACGCTTCTCATCCCAGCACGGGAGGTGGTCTGTCCCACAGCCATCAGTACGTCGTACTGGAGATAGTATGCGGGTGCTCGTTAGGTTATGAGTGCACTGGACAGGACTCGTCGGGAACTGATGGATGGTATTATACCTATCGTCAGTTATCAGTTCCCAGGTGACATGAGTACAGCTTAGTCCGCTGACTTGACACTGTCACTTCGCCTCGAGTGTGTTCCCACTGTACTTAGATTACTACCCTACCACGGCTCAAAGGAGTCGTGCAAACAGGTAGTAGTTGGGTGCAGTCCCGAAGCACTTGGAGGCAGTGACGGTTAGACAGGATTCGTCTCTCCCGGTATTGGGGATTGACATCGCGCTGTGTCTAGGAGAGCCATTACACGAGTAGTCCCTGGCCAGGGCAAGCGAGATATACTGGTAGGTTTCCAGTGTTATCTCAGGGTGTTTTGGGCTACAGTCCGACACGACTTGTACCGCCATTAGGGGACTGACGTTCGCCACCCCCTAGGCCCGCCATGCGATGTATCAGATGAACAGACCGGACTGTACGGAGATTGTCACATACAGGCTCAGTAGGAGTTCGGATGGGTTTACCTCATCGGCCTTCTTATCGACATCTACCTGGGGACCGTTACGTACAGCTAGTGCCGCTTGCAGTTTGTGGTTAAACCCACTACCAGCATAGTGTCGAGTCTTTAGAGTCCCACACAGAGAGTTTCCCTACACTGAGCGAAACGTGTAGAGGCCGTATGGTTTTACGGCAGGGCTGCGATCACTTGCGTACACTTGTGTGCGTATGTTGTTCGGGCAGGCAATACTAGTGGGCTTTGGTTTAAGCCGGATCCTAGTATTGCACGGATGGATATGTTTTGTCTTCAGTGCATTCGCATTCTACGGAATGCGGATGCGGGTGTGTATGCACAGTTTTGAGGAGTGATGAAGGAGGAGGTGCCTCATTAGGGTTTTGGCAGTTGGTTCGGCCAAAACCATTATGTGGCAGGCTCATTTGGGTTTTGACAATTGTTCGGTCAAAACCATTATGAGTCGGAGACATTGTTTACTAATCCTTTTAGTGATAATTTTATGATGGCTAATTGCATTGACCATTTGACCACCATGACCTCTCTTGACTTTGTTGACCGGTTGACCGGGGTTGACCATTGACCTTCATGAGAGATCTACACTCTTCTTTTGATTTTCTTTTGATTATGAAAATGGTCATTTCAATGTAGCCATCAACTTTATCTTGATGGGATTAGTAATGATAATGTTTTTGCATTATTGAACCATGGTTCATTTTCTTTAGCTCATAATTCATTCTCATTTCTCTCTCTTGCTCTTTCTCATGAGAAGAAAAGAAAATGAGCTCTCATGGTTGCTAAGTCCTCCTCCTTCCTCCTCCTTTTGATTCTATCTTTTGATCTCATGTGTTGAGAGAAAAAGATCCCACAAAGACAAATACATCTGTACATCACTTCTACACAACCTAGGGCTTCTAGATTAGCGATCTCATCGCCTTAGTTGCCTCTGCTCGAGGTGGAGCTCGGTGTACAACTCTCGGGTGGATCGTCTTCGACTCAAGATGGCCGCGGAGGTGCCCAAGGTCCGGATCGACACTTGGAGCTTGGATGGACGAGCGGGACAGTGGAATGAAGACCCGAAGGACCGGTTTCGTGAGGTATAATTTCTACAGCATAGTAGTTAAAGGCTCTAGTAGTTTACTAGTTACTAGTTTTGCAAAGATCCGTGCTTTAAGTCCATGTTGCCTTGCACCAAATCATTATTTTACGTCGTTTCCGCCTCCTCGTAAGAACCGGGATGAGCAACGTGGACTTACAGTGGTATCAGAGCCTAGCTAAACATAAACTAGTAAGTTAGCAAAGTGTTTAGAATATCGATCGGAAAAAAGTCGCAAAACACGTCCGCAAAACCTCAAGTTTCTGTCGATTTTTATACTGCTCCAAAAGTGATTTAAAATATATGAAAAATCGTCTCAGGGTTTTGTAAAACCACTGAAGAAAAACGATCCAGTGATTCGATTAAACCGCCGCGGTTCCGCGGCAATAACATGCTTATTGCCGCGGTTCCGCGGCCGATTTAACTCGGCAGTGGATCGGGTTTTGTGCAGTGTTTTAGTTTGGCTGTTTTGGGATTTTTAAGACATGTTTTTTCTACCCAGATTTTCCAGAGAGCAAATTGACTTTTGGGGTGGTTAAAAATCCGTATTTTGATCGATATTCCGTAGACTTTGGCTAATAGATTTTATCTGTGATGTGATATATGTATTGAACGTTTGCTAATCGCTATAAGTCGATCGTGTGGGTTATACATATCTGTGATCTGTAATGTTGATGGTTTGTGTATATGAACTCGGTGGATTGTCACGGATGAATAGCCGGGAATAGATGTGAGATGAGAGTTTCTTTTTCTTTCATTCATTGTAAAATTTGTAAATTGATGTAATATTATTTGTATGGCCGCACAACCGGGTCGGGGTTGTAGCCGTCATTGTATAATTTCTTTTTTCTATTTTTGCTCCTAGGATAGACCCAAGGTGGGGGTGCACAAACTACCGGGTATCTCGAAATGCCGAGTGGCCTACTCACGGTGTTAAGGGAGGTTGCTTCGCTTTGGGTACTTGACGGGTAGTTTGCCGCACCCGTAGGGGTCTAGGGTGGGGTTTGGCTATTCATCGCGACCGTGTAATCCGCTTTTCGTTGCAGGCTCGAACGAATCACGGATTCCTAGTATATCCAAAGTGTTCATCTGTGATCTGGATTGGCTCTCATTGCTATATATCTATATATGATATCTATTTAGGTGTTGCTTATGTTTTTCAGCCGCGCTAGCCCAGCCCCCGCTCTGTCGTTAGTTAAGTAACCTAACGGGTGATGACGGGGCCCCGTGGCGAATGCGAATGGCATAAGCGTACGTCATATTTTGGTTGTTTTCTGCAATGGTAGGATTAAATGATGGGACGCATTAAAAGAACTAATGCAAGAAAAATAAACCAAGTAAAAGTCGTTGGAACACTTTTAAAACCACTCGGTTCTTTTCAAAAACCAGCTTTTTAAACGCGGAGCTTGAACCACTCCTTTTAAAAGCTATCTCGTTCCATCGATTATATCAAGTTCACTACGTTCACGGTTTCGCCAAAACCATTCGTAGCCCTCCGTCGTTTCGTATGGATAGTCAATAGTATTCAAGCTGTGTTTGTTGGCCAATGTCAAGGTACAGTGTTTGGCAGCTATTGGGTATTCATATGTTGCATAGATAGATGCGTTGGTTTGGGACAGTCGTACTGCCTTGTTGGCCAAAGTCAAGGGTATGTGCGGGTGGGTTCAAATTAACCTGGATAATGACGGGTAGAACTTGACATGTGACTTATGATTTGTTGGCCAAAGTCAAGGTCATAAGAGCATGGGGCAAAAATCCACATCGGGAGTTTCAAAAGTACCGAAACTTGCTAGTGTTGCATACCATTTGGAGCATGATGATTCTGGTAGGATTCCTTCAGTTTTTTCACGCAATGATATTTGGATCCCGATCCTACTGTGAGTATATGCTACTCCTCGGGAACTTTCTCGCTTAACGATCAATGCTATAAATCAAGTAGGTGTCTAGAAAGGTGTTAGCGGGGCTACGCCCACAGGGAAAAGAGGTTACTTAATTAAGGAACTTCGCGAAAGCGTTGGAAAACCTCCCTCGAAGTACCGACACTGGCCTGGCTGAACGGTTAAGCAAGTATTGTACAATGAGATTGATCCTGACTAATTCTTCCTTTATGGTTTGAGGAGGGATTCGAGAGACAGTGGGAGCCATCTTGTTTAGATAAATTAAAAACTAATGTAAACTTGCAAGAGCATCATGCTGAGTGTTTTCTTCTCTCTCTCTTAATTGCAGCGACCAAGTGACCGCACCTAGGTTACATCTAGATAATAAAATGACTGAATCTGACTGTTATGACTGGCAAAGGTCTGTCCAGATGTCCATTGCCCATGACAAGCTGGGACACCTCTTGACTAATCCAACCCCTGCCGTCTCAGGTCCAGTTTCCCCTGTCACGGATATTCATATCCGTGACTCATCGGAAAAAGACTGTGCGAAAGCCAAGTGCCTCGTGTTAGCCTCAGTTGATGGTGCATACCAGAGGCAGCACGAGAAGATGGACTTAGTTTCTATCTTCCTCCATAACAAAGATTTATATGGAGAGCAATCTCGTATCGCAAGATATGAGACCTCGAACGAATTGCTTCCAGCGAGGTTGGCTATCGGGTCATCTGTAGAGGGCAACGTCCTTACAGAGACCAGCTCTTTTGAGCTCACGGACCTGAAGACCACGTTGAAGAACGGGTCAGATGCTGACTTAGTTCAACAGTCCCTACCTACTACCCTGAAGGAACCAGGGAAGTAAAAAGAAAGGGAAGGGCAGAAGTTTCGGGACTGGATGTAGTAAAAGATGGACGTTCCTATTGTTACAGGAATGAACATTGGCAGAAGGATTGCAGGGCTAGCATAGCCAGTAGCCAGAATTCGGAGCATGTTGTGGCTTCGGCTTCGGGTGTGTTTGTAATAGAGAACTGTATGTCAGTTAAACCTACTTCCTGGGTATTGGATACCGGATCAGGATCTCATATCTGTAATTCGTTACAGGCTCTGAGAAACCGTAGGGTTATCAGGAAAGGTGATATGACTCTCAGGGTTGCTAACGGAATGAGCATGTATGCTGAATCCGTAGGGGAATATCATCTAGGACTGACAACTGGGCAGATATTGATTATGCGTGACTGTTTTTATGTACCAGGTGCGACTTGTAATATCATATCTGTATCCTTACTTTCTAAGGAAGGATATGATTTTACTTTTGTAAGCGATGCAGTAAACATCCACCTAAATCAAGTTCTGATTGGGTCAGGTGCATTGAAAAACGGTATATACGTTTTGAATCAAGCTCAGGTCTTCAGTGTCCAGAACATACTTAAAAGAAAGTCTCCGGAATTAAATCAGGCTTTCTTATGGCATTGTAGACTGGGTCACATCAATGAGACACGGTTGACAAAGTTACATAAAGAAGGATACTTGGATTCATTCGAGTATCAGTCTTATGCCACTTGTGAATCTTGTCTCATGGGAAAGATGACAAAGACTCCGTTCACTGGACATGGAGAAAGAGCGAGCGAGCTCTTGGGACTCATACACAGTGACGTGTGTGGTCCAATGTCTACACATGCGCAAAGTGGTTATTCATACTTCATTACTTTCACAGATGATTTCTCTAGGTATGGGCATGTCTTCATGATGAAGCACAAATCCGAAGCCTTTGAGAAATTTCAGGAATACAAGAAGACTTCGGATATGGTTCGTAAAAGAGAATGGAATTCTCTCTCAGCTTACTCCTCCATACACACCACAACACAACGGTGTATCAGAAAGGAGGAATCGAACCCTATTGGATATGGTTCGTTCCATGATGAGTAAGGCTGAGTTACCGCGATCTTTCTGGGGTTATGCACTAGAAACAGCTGCATATCTTTTGAACCGAGTTCCAACTAAGACTGTGCCTACTACACCATATCAGATGTGGTGTGGGAAGAAACCCTATCTTAATCACATTAAGACATGGGGATGTCCAGCTTTTGTAAAAAAGCAGCATATGGACAAGCTCGAGGCACGCTCAGTACAGTGTAAGTTTGTAGGATACCCAAAGAACTCCAAGGGGTATCTTTTCTATTACGAAGAGGAACAAAAGGTTTTTGTTTCTCGACATGCCCGCTTCTTGGAAACTGAGTTTTTGGAAAACCAGATAAGTGGGAGCGCAATAGAACTGGAAGAAATTCCAGAACCACGAGCTATTACTTAAAGCTTAGTAGAACCAGAGGACAGTCTAGCGCCACTCCGCAGAAGTAGTAGGCAGTCTCATCCGCCCGAGAGCTACTATGGTTTTCTCATAGACGGGGATAGAGAGGATTGCACTGTGGATTATGGTGAGCCTACTAGCTTCCAGCAAGCCATTCAGAGCGGCGATTCGGTAAAATGACTGGATGCAATGCGGGCCGAGATGGAGTCCATGTACACCAACAAAGTCTGGACTTTGGACTTTGCTCCAGAAGGGGTAAAACCCGTAGGATGCAAATGGATCTTCAGAAAGAAGATTGGTGTAGATGGGCAGGTTGAGACCTATAAAGCTATACTTGTTGCAAAGGGTTTTCGTCAAAGACCTGGTTTGGACTATGACGTGACCTTTTCTCTAGTGGCTATGCTGAAATCCATTCGGATCCTTCTTGCCATTGCTGCCTTCCACGATTATGAAATCTGGCAGATGGACGTAAAGACGGCTTTTCTAAATGGAAATTTGGAAGAGTGCGTCTATATGGATCAGCCGGAGGGATTCATTCAGAGTGGGAGCAGCGGTAAAGTGTGCAAGTTGCTCAAGTCCATCTATAGACTTAAGCAGGCATCGCGGAGTTGGAACATCTGCTTTGATGATACTGTCAAAGAATTCGACTTTATCAAAAACCCAGATGAACCATGCATTTACAGTAAGATTCCAGGGAGAACTGTGGTATTCCTTGTCTTGTACGTGGATGACATTCTCCTAATAGGAAATGATATTCCTATGCTACAGTCAGTCTGTAAGTGCACGGCGGCGCCCCGGCCGTCGATCCGACGGCCAAATGCGGAAGCGGTGATAAACTTTAATTTTGCGAACTTAGCAAACCGGCACCACCGCGCACTAAACACCCGGATCGAACCATTAACTAGTCTAAGCTAACTACAAGAAGGGGGAGAGATATACCGAATGATCCGAGTCCTCCGGTCTTCTCCTCGTCGTCCCGATCTCCTGCGGAAACTCCGGTTGTCGCCTCCTCGCCGGAAGGGCACCACATCGTCTGCATCTTTTACGGGCTCCCACCTCAATACCGAGGCAACTCGGGCGCGAAGTTGGCTGGCCGACGCGTCCAAGATTTGCTGTAGGAAGTGTAGTGTAGAGGCTATGTCTCATTTGGGTTTGTTGCCATTTGAAGATGATGGAGGAAACAAGATAAGAAAAATGGTGCTTGCATTTTTCTTAACATGAAAAGAGATCAAAATGCTACCCTCTCAAAATGAAGCTCTCATCTTCTTTTTCTCTCAAAAGTGTTCAACCATCTCATATCAAAAAATGGTGGAGGAAAAGAATACATAAGCAAGAGGGAGGTGAGTGTAGGAAAAGAGAGAGAGAGTGACCATATCCTAAACACCATCATAACCATCTCACATCAACTCCAAATCACTTCTAATCAACCAAAAGCAAGTGATGAGAATGGTATCAAAAGATGCTTTCATAATTAAAACATTTGCAAGAAAATCCTCCACAATGTGTTATTTGCAAACTTGCAAATAACACCCTCCATCGGAAAAGTCCGGCCGGGAAAGAACAAAGGAAAACCGGCCGGAACGGAATGCAAACTGGCAACTCCAGAAAACTGGTCCCGTAATAAATTAAAGGAAAACCCCGATACTGTGCATACACACCCGCATCTGTATTCCGTCCGGATACAAATGCAATGAGACAAAATCTACACTGTACTATACTAGGATCCGGCTTAAACCAAAGCCGGCTAGTAATATCCGTTCGATCCTGATCCGTGCAATACCGCACGTATCCGATCGAACCTTGCCATATATCTATACGGCCACTAGTACAAACCGTCCGATCCTGATCCGTGCAATACCGCACGTATCTGATCGGACCCCGCCATATCTCCATACGGCCTCTACAGCGTTTCGCCCGAAAGTTTGAGTAACTGAAAGTGTGGTGGACTCTAAAGACTCGTCAATACTATGGCTGTGGATTTAACCACTAGCACGTCAGAGGTATAAGCCAATACGTGACGGGTCACCAGCTATTGACCAAAAGGGACGTCGATGAGAGAACTCATCCTGACACCCTACTGAGCCTGTCAGTGACAATATCCGTACAGTCCGGTCCGTTCGTCTATGAGCATCGCATGTCGGGCCTAGGGGTTGGTAAAAGTCAGACCCCCAAAAGCGGTACAAGTCGTGTCGGAGTGTAGCCCAGAACACCCTGAGATACTACTGGAATACCTACCAGTAAATCTCCTGCCTTGGCCAAGGACTTTGTCTAATGGCTCTCCTAGACACAGCGCGACCTCACCCCCAATACCGGGAGAGACAAACCCCTGAAGATCCGCTCACTGCCTCCATGTGGCTCGGGACTGTACCCAACTAAAACCTGTTTGCACGACTCCTTTGAGCCGTGGTAGGGTAGTAATCAAAGCACAGTGGGAACTCACACGAGACAAATGACGATCCCCAGGTCGATGAACTAACCTGTACACATGTCACCTGGGAACTGCTATCTGACGTTAGGTATAAGACCAACTAGCATGTTCCCGGCGAGTCCTGTCCGGTGTACTCATGTAACGCTTTGAAAATCGTTTCGGTGAAATTTCGAAAAATCGGTAAAATAAGGGGGTTTTCTGTAAAATGTCAAAATGCAAATATCTTATTATAAAAATTAAATATACATATTCTAGCTATGTAATTGCTATTATTTGGTGTTTATTGAGCCGCTGGTGAAATTTCAAATTTTCTGAAAAAAATATTATTTTATTATTATTTAAGCCGTCACTAATACATTTAATTAGGGAAAATTACAAATTGGAATGAGTTGAAACAAATTTTGTGCATCATAAAACATTAAATAAAATTTTATCATGTGGTTTTTGGAACGAAATCATTTGCCAAAACGGTTTAGAAATTATTGAGGAAAAAAGGCTTTTTTTAGCGTAAATGGATGTTTGGGGTATTGTATTTATCATTTTTCATCACCCCACACCCGTACCCACACACACACACCCACACTTACTCCTCCCCATGGCTGAATTCAGCAGCCCGCATTTATTTTCCCCACTTGAATTTCAAAGGAAAGAAATGAAAGAAAAGAAAAGAAAATGGAGAAATGAGGTGGACCTTTGACCTTGAATTGACTTTGACTTCTTTTCCCACTTTCTCTACCTCCCTCTCTCTCCTCTCCCACTCCCATTCCAGCAGCCCCTCCCCTCCTACAGCAGTAGCAGCAGCCCCCCCAATTCCCTTCTCTTTTCTCTTCAAACTTCATCAAAAATTGCCTCAAATCCATCAAAAAAAATCCCAAAACCCAAATCCGACTCCTACCCATTCTAGCTTAGCCCGTATAGCATGGATCCTTGTGAAAAGAGAGCATTTTGGAAGGCCATGGATGCTTGTGGATCTTCATATGTTTTGGGTATAATTCTAAACATTTTTGTTGCTTAATTTGTTACTTGTTTCTTAAAGTTAATTTAATTAAGTGTTAATGTGGTTTATGTGAGTTCAATTGCATGATTAAGATTTCAAGTTAGGGTTTGTTGTGGAAATGAGTTGTGTTTAATTGTGCATGGTTTAGTGATGTGGATTAACACATTTAGTTTTGTAGAAAACTAATCTAGTTGTTAATTACAAGTTGTTACTTGAAAAATGTCCAAATTAAGCTTTTTGTTGCAAACTAGGTTTTTTTGATTTAATTCGAAATATGAGATTAAAATTATGGTTAGGGTTTTTATCATATTATTAACTTTATTAAGTGTAGTTTAACACTTTAGTTCATGCAAATCTAAGCTAGATTGTAGTTTGTGCATTTTTGCTTGAAATTGTTAAAATTTAAGTATTTTGTAAACTAGAATATTAGGGTTTTTGGAATTTAATGAGATTAAATTCCGGAAATTGTTTATACGACTTATTTAAGATATTTAATAAGTATATTGGCCGCTACATTCATTTAAACATCATGTTTTGTACAAAAACGGCGAAATGTGCTTGCTAGATTTTCGGAAAAACGACCTTTTAAGTGAAATTGGGGTTTTTGTGAGTTTTAACCTAGTTTATATTAAAATTAGTGTTCGTGAATGTGCAAATGAGTGTGATTGGATTTTTCCTCGATGGTTTGACGTTTGTACATCGACATCGAGGGTTGGTTTGACTATTCTTGCATGCGTAGGCGATAGGTTTGAACCTATGCGTGATACGCGTGCCGATTTGATTTTCGTATGCCGTTTCGGTTTCGAATTTAGTTTTAATGCGATATGGTGCGTTATGATATGTAGGTACCCCCATGTGGACTTCGAGACGACAAGCAAGCGCGTGGCGACGTCGGTACCGGCTAGCGAGGACCAGGTGAGTAGATTTATATCTACGGGGAGAAGTCGGGTGGATGGCGTATAGCACCCCCGCAGTCCGTGGTGATGTATACGGATGCGTATACACACCAACAATTTATGATATGTTGTTAGGATTTATTATTGATGATTTTAGATGGATATTGGTGTTGGATTGGTGCATGGTTACGAAACCTTAGGTAGTGGGTGACTACACTTACACATACACACATATACATACTTGCATACATTCCTTATTTCATATGTGCGTGTATGGGAATATATTTATGTGTTCACATGGGTATGGGACTATTTGTTCACATACGGATTGAGGATGATACTTGGGGTTGAGCTGAGTCGATGAGATTTGATTTGAGGCCGTGAGATCGGTGATATAGCAGGGTTCGTATCTTAGATACGACATGACATTGTAGCGGGTCCTGGACGTAGTTTTTACACACGTGCATGCATACTTAGGCGATATCAGTATTGTACTAGACGTAGGACATTGTCCCGGATCATGATATTTGATAAAGAAGATACCAGATGAATAGTGTGATTGAATGTGATATTAACCCGTACCCAGATTTGGGATGCCGTACGAAGGATTTACGTACGAGCTATATTGATGATTGATCCGCACTCTTGACTTGGGATGCCTGATTTTAGATATGGTATCGGATATGATATTATTGAGGCGGGATCACCGACTATACATATACAGGTATGTATATGTATCGACTCAGATGATAGGCGGTTTCCTTACCTGTAGTTCAGCTTGTTAGTTCAGCCGTATAGTTTAGTGTGGTTGTTAGATTAGATTAGATTTCTTACCTATTTCAAAAACTAACGAATCGTGGGTATTTTAAAAGACAGCCCAAGGGATCCTACGGATATTTCAAAAGACGTAGCTTTTCATAAAAACACCGTAGCCCCTATTTTCAAAACCCCATGATTCGTGTTATTTCAAAAGGCACCATTCGTAGGACTTATATTAGATTATTGCAGATTAGTTATCGTTGTGTCTAGTATTCAGCTCCCGCACATTATTGTTGTTCGCTCTGCCCCGCATATTTATTTTGCTGCATATTCCATTATTGATATCATGCTGTTAGGACACCAGCACCATTACCGATGATGCGTATGTACCATGTACACCTACTTGCCGGCTCACACACATCTTCATCGGTAATTGCCATGTCACGTACACTTTAGAGAATATAATTGCTTGACTTAGATTGTTAGCTGGTAGTTTTGACATGATATTAGTGTACTTCCCTTATATGCCATATTAGACATTGTAGTTAATACCTACCACTTCATGCATACTGTTATTCAGTTGTTCATGCCTAGTTCATTATCATTGACATATGCACTTGTGATGATTTCTTGAGATTTATGATATTTCTGGATTTCGGGGAAAGCCGCAAAATTTACAACTTATGATCTTTTAAAATATAAAATGTTGCGGTTTTCTAGTGATGTCAAGTGTCGTCCACCATGAGTTTGCTGTGGTTTTGGAGATCCGTGTCGAGGAGTGGAGGAACCGTCACGGGTACATGGTGGGCCCGATGCGGTACCCCGGGGCAAGATGAATGTGGTGATGACGTTGAGCCTGGCAGGGGAGCACTACCGACCGGTGATTTTACCTGACGCGTCGGATATCCGGAGGATACCGTCGTGGTCTTGAGATGGATGGTAAGGGCCGGTCTGGACTGACGGCACCCTAGATATTGAGATTGAAACATTGATATTTCGAGACAGTGAGATTTATGTTTTGTGTCGATGCTAGATACTGTTGATACTGATTTCATTATGATACCTCAGTTTAAAAATACGAAGGAAATCTCACTAATTTATGAAAACAGTTTCTTCATTTACATGTATTCTGTTTTCATGCATTCATACCTCATTCATATGATATATTGCTACCTGAGGCACTGACACTGGCACATGAAATTACACTCGGGTTAGATATTACCCTAGCCATTGTTATAGGCTGCATGTTATACCTATATTTGAGGATATATTATGATCATTGACCTAGGTTGCGTTATTTATGCGATTTCTGTGCGTAGATGTTTTTCTATTCACGAGTTGGCAACGCACCCCCGTTGTGCCCCAGTTTCTTGCAGGTTTTGCCGTACAAGTTTAATTACGGCTTTGCGGGCTCAGTTTCATTCGGGTGAGTTGCTAGTAGGTGGGTTTTTCTTGTATCGTACCCATCATATTACCTTGTATAATATTATTCCGTTGTATCTAGTAAATTCCATCAACCAAACATGCATTTATTGTGATAGAGACCGGTGTTGTTTATTCTTTCGACCTTAGAGTCGCTCGTTATATTTCTGGTGGTTTTGAGTTTCCTTTTGAGTTTTGATCCTCGCCGTTGGCGTTGTATATTATATTGCTTGTGTGGTTGTGACCGTCGATTGACGAAGAGCTAGCTCCCGCTTGGGGATGCCTTTTTCTTGATTTCGTATACTATTCATGTTGTATCCCGTTTGGGGGCCAGTATTTACAAAGGAGACTCTGCCGAAATTTTCAGTAAATTTTGATGTTCTTAAAAACCGCATAATTCGGCTTATGCTATTAAAACTACTTGTTTTAAATTGGTTTTCCTTCACTCTACTTCTTTTCTTGGTTTGGATTTCTGGGTTTTCGGTTTACTTAGATTACGTACGCCTCGAGACGTTTCGTAGTTTAAGTGCCGGTCATGTTCCGTACTTTCGGGACGTGACAACTCATAACCCAATGAGCACCTGTATACATCTTAGGTGAACCAACTGACACCAGTGGCTTGTGAGACCGGCCACCGCCCCTCGTCGGGGTCTCGACTGTATACACCAGTCTACTCTGGAGAATCGATGCCCTGTCTCGAAACTCCCACGACTAGGGACCTTTTAAGGATGCGCTTATAGACTCCAGCTCTCCCTTATATGATCGCCCTCATACTGCTGGCAGTCAAGCAAGAATCCTAGGGGCTCTATCAACGTGTAATAGCGACCTGTCATGTCGCCTAAAGCAGTACACGATGATAAAGGTAAACCAGATAGCACACTATCATCTCAAGTAAGACTGTCCTACCGGGATAGGTCCTCCCTCAATCATTGCAATCACGTGCCTGTGATCCAATAATTGACTCTGAGGGCACTATCTCCAACAATCTCCCACTTGCACTCAAGGCTAATTATTGCGATGTCGCATACTCACAGCCCGTGTGATACCGAACACCCAACTCCTCTACTAGTCAGTCTCACAAATCCCGTTTATGAAACTATTGCGGTCGAGGAATAGCCTCAGTGAGTGGATCCGCCTAGAAGTTTCTTTCTATGTCTCTCTATGTCTCAAGTTCGCGGAGAAAGCCATCTCCCGAAATGAGCAATACCTGTCTTAGAATGTCTGGATGTCTGATAGGACCTAGCTCATAAATGAACTCCAAATCCAAACTTCTTAGACTGTATCGTCAACTGAATTTAATCAGTATCCTGCGCCATGCCTCCCTCAGTATTTCCTTGGATCACCTGTCCAAAATACTGCCCCTCGTCAGAGGGAAAAACTATAACTCTGACAATCACCCTGTCGTCCATGTCACCTTGGAAGCCTGGAGTGATAACCGTCTCCTAAAGGAGGCAGTCGTTATCATATCCCTAGAACATTCACTTATGTTCTAAAACTGCTTCCGACTGTTTCCCCAGGATTGGATCAATATCAACTTATTGCACCTACTGCAAGAACAACATCTGGTGTGGTACTTGACATTTCAATATTGACTCAATTGCCTGAGCAAGTGATCTGCCAATCATGCACATCTCTCTCCCCCTTAGTCTATAAGACACCTTTAGAGAGGGTGACTCCATTACCTGCAGGCACACTACCGTGCCAGGAGTCGTCCATTCTGAATACTCTCAGAATGCTATCTAAGTACCCTGATTGGGAAACCACCCAAATCTAGATCTAAAACTATAGATCTAGTAACCAGTATGTCTTATATAATGTCCAAGTCCTTTGTGGAGAAACCACTGTGTGACGACCAAAGTATAACCGATCGTAGTATAGGAATTTCTTTTCCTACTCTGTGTATGTCATCCAAATACCAGGATATCACACCCTACTACCTACTCAACAGATCCATCCCCTATTCTGATGACGTCAAACCTATGACTGTCACATCAGAAATAGATGATCTATCTCCGCTATATTTGCTTTAGTCTATAAATAGACATAAGCCTGATGTCCACCAATGCTTCCGTTGCTCCCACTGACTACGACAACCCTCTGGCAGAGTCATATAGATGTGCACTTCTAAAGCTAGTTTAGAACGACGCTATACTCATCCTCCTGCCGGGTCTCGCAGCCTGGAACAACAACAATGGCAAGTGTGGGTAAACAAGAACTTCCCTGTCACCGTCCTTGAGGCTACCGGAGTACCTCTCGGGTGCCTGAAGTTACCCACCATATCTGCGGAGTGGCCAATGGAATGTCAAATCAGATTGAATCTTTAGGTTCCTTATCAAATCTTCAGTAATCGTTTGCGGTTCTGGAATCACTTCCAGTTCTACCATACTCCCACTACTGTTTTTGAAAAAATCCATTTTTTAATAAAACTGTGGCGAGTCTAGAACAATATTTCTATTGATCTGCCAGATGGTAGAAAGTCAACCCTCGTCATAGCCTGGGTCAACCCACAAACAGCCATTACAGAAACGTGCCTTGAGTTATCCAGAGTCTGGTTTTAATCATAAGCCGGACAACTCCCCGTACCTTAACAATGTTAAGATATGAACTGTACTATATCCAATATAGAACTAGAGGCACTGATTTAATTTAACCAGATTCAAATCATGCAGCTGTCTCCAGTGCATGTCAACTAAATGGAGAGAGGCCGATCAGCGTTACTCAACTTAGGAATGCTTCCAATTATGAGTAACCTGAAAGAGAAGCAATTTCTCTTTATCATTACTATCAACTGAATACCATACACAAGTATCTACATCTTCGATCACTTTGAAGAATCCCGATACTTGCTACACCTGGTTCTCTACTCTATTCAAATACCTATAACTCCTCAAAACTTAGACCCTGTATTTCTACGAAACACATGTCTAAGAACTAGAGAAGTTAAAAGTAAACAGAATATAGTATGAGGACCAACCCCTCTGTCCTAATGGACACTGGACAACATACAATACTCTGTATGAGTCCGCTGAGTCTAACAACTCTTTTACTGTGTGTCGTAGGTTGAAAACTGTACTTATGGTTAAGAAGAATTACACCGCTGTTTAATGCTCCTTACCTAACCATCCACTGATATAGGTAAATGTCATCAACATAATATCAAAAGTTATATCTCACTCTATGAAAATAGACGTACAGATATATCAATTTGAAATTGGTGCACAACAGCGGATATTCAAAACCAAATATTTGCCGACCGGCAAACAGCCCAGGTGATGTCCTCAAATATCACCGATTACAACGAATCCCGATATAATGAGGATGATCACCCAATTCCAAATGACTTACTCCCACTCATCATCTATAAAACCATACAGATGTGAGAATCATACCTGGTAAATACATACCCTGGAGTAAGTATCTAATCGGGAAATCAGTTTTCTTTTAACATTACACAGTGAAACTGAAACATTGAAATGTTTCGGTGGGGTATCCCGGTATTCTTAGTAATGCCTCTTCCATTATCCAGATTTACAACTATAACCGTATAATTCTTTGCCACCTCTCCAAATCCCTTTATATGTCTTTAGTCATTACCTTCTGCACACCCCTTAGGCCAAATGGTTTTCTTCCTTCCCTACCGTTCGGCACCAGCCTATGGTTTGGAAGAAGACTATCCAATAAGCATAAAGGGTGTACTGTCCTAATCCTAGGAGCACTCGGTACGCGAGAGAAGGTGAAGATAAAAGACACCTGAATGTACTTTATTCCTATTTCTCCTAGACCAGAATTCATCCCCGAACTGGAACAAGTTTCTTTCGAGTTCGTATATAACCATACGATGGAGTATCCATTAAACTGTGGATCTTCGTAGTGATACAGAGTGTCCTGGAGAAATACAAGGGTGATTTAGGATTGGCGAAGAAATATTTGGTTTGGTCGTGAATATCAGTCGCAATTTACTTTGCCCTCTTACTAATCCCTTGCTTCGTCTTAATCTTAATACCTTCTGTACACCGTTTAGGCTAATTGGGTTTCTTCATTCCCTACCGGTCGGCACCAGCCTATGGTTTGGAAGAAGACTATCCAATTTGCGTAATAGGTGTACTACTCCTAAACCAAGGAGTACTCGCAACCTGAGAGAGGGTGAAAAGAAAAGACAACTGAATAATCCTATCCGTTTTCTCCAGAACCGGAAACCATCCTCGAAGTCCTTCGAGTTCGTATATAACCATACGATGGTTTTGTCCAATGGAAGTGGACGTTCGCAGTAATGCGGGGTGTCCTGGAGAAAAGGGTAAAAGTGGAAGTGGCAATGAGGTCTGCAACTCTGACAATCCAAAAGCCAGTGTTAAGAAGGTTTGGTCAACTTGGTCTCTGAGTCGTAGTCTTAGGGTCGGGTCAATGGTCGCTACCAAAGAGAGAGAGAAAAGAAACACTCAGCGTGCACTCTATCCTAGATCAGAATGGTTACCAATTTATCTAATCTGGAAACCTCCCACTGTACCTCAAATTCTCCTCCAAACCTGAAAGAAGAATTAGTCGGGGTCACCCGAGGAGTAAACCAACTCATCAGTGGGAATCGGGATCCAACTCTCATCGCATGATAACGTGACGGAATCCGCTCACGGTATCACACTCCAGAAGGTATGCGCATATCTGGCAAGTTTCAGTTCTTTTGAAACTCCCGATGTGATTTTTACCCCATGCTCTTATAACCTTGGCGTGAGGTCAAAATATCATAAGTCACATGTCAAGTTCTACCCATCATTGTCCAGGTTAATTTGAACCCACCCGTACAAACCCTTGACGTAGGCCAAAATAGTAGTACGACTGTCCCAAACCAACGCATTCTATCTATACAACAGATAAATACCCGGCAGCTACCAAGCACTATGCCTTGGCGTGAGGTCAAAATACATAGCTTGAATACTACCGAATATTTAACTGAAATGATGGAGGGCTACGAATGGTTTCTGGCGAAAACCTTTAACGTAATGAACTTGATATCGTTGAAGGAACGGATAGCTTTTTAGAAAATATAGTGACGAAAACCTTTACTAAAGAGGTCACTCCCGGTGAAGGGATCTCGGCTCTTTCCCCGTAGAATGGGGTGCAAGATATTTCCAAATGAATACCGCGATGCAAAGCAAAAGTAATCGGCTATAGTGAAGTTAATGCCCTGACGCAAACTTCTGTCCAAGGGGTCACTCCTGGTGAAGGGATCTCGGCCCTTGCCTCGTCGACTGAGGAGCAGGATATTCCAAATGAATACCACGATGCAAAACAAAAGTGAACGTCCTTGCAATAACAGCTTTTTGAAAAGTGTTCCAACAACATAAGAATAGGTTTGTTTTAACTTGCATTGATCCGAATCAACGCAGTCCCATCAATTGATCACACCACAAAGAACGAAAATATACTGATGTACGTATATGCCATCCGCATTCGCCACTGGGTCCCGTCATCACCCGTTAGGTTAGCTAACTAACGGCAGAGCGGGGACTGGACTAGCGCGGATGAAAAGCATATACAACATCTACTAATATATATACCAATATATTATATTCGCTCAAGGCGTGATAAAAATGCAACATCACAGAAATGTACAGCATCACAGAACAATACAGATATCTGGGATCCCCGGGTTTCACAGAGCCACTACTGAAACCCGACGTTCCCCTGGTCGTGTGGATAGCCTGTGCAATGAAATCCTAGACCCCTACGGGCGCGGCAAGTTACCCGCCAAAACCTGAAGCGAGGCAGCCCCCTTCAGCACCGTGAATGGACCACCCAGCACTTCATGGAATCCGGTAACTTGGGCACCCCTCCTGGGTCAACCTGTACCCCCTACGAGTGCGGCGAATAGCCCGCCAATCCTAGAGTGAAGCCCCCTCCGTCTCAATGCCATGAGATGCGGGCTTGTTGCCCTCTAGAACCCGGCTATCCGTGCACCCCTCCGCGGGGTAATCCTAGTATAGAAAGTAAAATATACATACAACGGGTACATCGACCGCAACCAGGTCGTGCCCCAAAAGAATAATACAAACAGGCAGTGACGGCAGTCCACATGTCGGACGCTCGCCCCGCAATATCAAATGTACATAATACAACAACACTGTACTAGCATTGCATCCAGGCTATCCCCACGACCGATCCGCAACATCACAGCATAAACACAGAACATCAACGTGAAAGTCACGTTCGCAAATCCGTCTAACCGGGCTATAGCAGTTAGACTGGATTTACCGATCAAGTGACATTCACGGTCGCAGATATAATGTAAATACTGTGAAAAATGTGTTTAAAATATCCGATCGATCAAATAATTAACAAGTGGGCCCCCAAGCAATACTGTAGCACTCACAGAAATTCTGGGCCCAATTTTAATATTCCAAAACCCCTATTTATAGCCCAGAAGCCCACTGGAAAAAAATGATGCAGTGACGACACCAATGTGCGGCGGAACCGCGGCCCAAGGGGGGGTTTGGCCGCGGTTCCGCGCTTCATTGGTCGACTGACTGTGTCGAATTTTTCCAGTAGTCTTAGAATTTCCAGTACACTAGGTTTTTACAACCTGAAAAAAATTTGGACACCAAAAAATTTTAACAGAAAACTGATGTGAACTAAAATTGGGTTTTTGGAATTTTGGTCGATCGGAACTGAAAAACACATCAAACAAAGCTAGACGAAGTTAATGGCGAGGCTCTGATACCACTGTAAGTGCACGGCGGCGCCCCGGCCGTCGATCCGACGGCCAAATGCGGAAGCGGTGATAAACTTTAATTTTGCGAACTTAGCAAACCGGCACCACCGCGCACTAAACACCCGGATCGAACCATTAACTAGTCTAAGCTAACTACAAGAAGGGGGAGAGATATACCGAATGATCCGAGTCCTCCGGTCTTCTCCTCATCGTCCCGATCTCCTGCGGAAACTCCGGTCGTCGCCTCCTCGCCGGAAGGGCACCACATCGTCTGCATCTTTTACGGGCTCCCACCTCAATACCGAGGCAACTCGGGCGTGAAGTTGGCTGGCCGACGCGTCCAAGATTTGCTGTAGGAAGTGTAGTGTAGAGGCTATGTCTCATTTGGGTTTGTTTCCATTGGAAGATGATGGAGGAAACAAGATAAGAAAAATGGTGCTTGCATTTTTCTTAACATGAAAAGAGATCAAAATGCTACCCTCTCAAAATGAAGCTCTCATCTTCTTTTTCTCTCAAAAGTGTTCAACCATCTCATATCAAAAAATGGTGGAGGAAAAGAATACATAAGCAAGAGGGAGGTGAGTGTAGGAAAAGAGAGAGAGTGACCATATCCTAAACACCATCATAACCATCTCACATCAACTCCAAATCACTTCTAATCAACCAAAAGCAAGTGATGAGAATGGTATCAAAAGATGCTTTCATAATTAAAACATTTGCAAGAAAATCCTCCACAATGTGTTATTTGCAAACTTGCAAATAACACCCTCCATCGGAAAAGTCCGGCCGGGAAAGAACAAAGGAAAACCGGCCGGAACGGAATGCAAACTGGCAACTCCAGAAAACTGGTCCCGTAATAAATTACAGGAAAACCCCGATACTGTGCATGCACACCCGCATCTGTATTCCGTCCGGATACAAATGCAATGAGACAAAATCTACACTGTACTATACTAGGATCCGGCTTAAACCAAAGCCGGCTAGTAATATCCGTTCGATCCTGATCCGTGCAATACCGCACGTATCCGATCGAACTTTGCCATATATCTATACGGCCACTAGTACAAACCGTCCGATCCTGATCCGTGCAATACCGCGCGTATCTAATCGGACCCCGCCATATCTCCATACGGCCTCTACAGCGTTTCGCCCGAAAGCTTGAGTAACTGAAAGTGTGGTGGACTCTAAAGACTCGTCAATACTATGGCTGTGGATTTAACCACTAGCACGTCAGAGGTATAAGCCAATACGTGACGGGCCACCAGCTATTGACCAAAAGGGACGTCGATGAGCGAACTCATCCTGACACCCTACTGAGCCTGTCAGTGATAATATCCGTACAGTCCGGTCCGTTCGTCTATGAGCATCGCATGTCGGGCCTAGGGGGTTGGTAAAAGTCAGACCCCCAAAAGCGGTACAAGTCGTGTCGGAGTGTAGCCCAGAACACCCTGAGATACTACTGGAATACCTACCAGTAAATCTCCTGCCTTGGCCAAGGACTTCGTCTAATGGCTCTCCTAGACACAGCACGACCTCACCCCCAATACCGGGAGAGACGAACCCCTGAAGATCCGCTCACTGCCTCCATGTGGCTCGGGACTGTACCCAACTAAAACCTGTTTGCACGACTCCTTTGAGCCGTGGTAGGGTAGTAATCAAAGCACAGTGGGAACTCACACGAGACAAATGACGATCCCCAGGTCGATGAACTAACCTGTACACATGTCACCTGGGAACTGCTATCTGACGTCAGGTATAAGACCAACTAGCATGTTCCCGGCGAATCCTGTCCGGTGTACTCATAACCCAATGAGCACCTGTATACATCTTAGGTGAACCAACTGACACCAGTGGCTTGTGAGACCGGCCACCGCCCCTCGTCGGGGTCTCGACTGTATACACTAGTCTACTCTGGAGAATCGATGCCCTGTCTCGAAACTCCCACGACTAGGGACCTTTTAAGGATGTGCTTATAGACTCCAGCTCTCACTTATATGATCGCCCTCATACTGCTGGCAGTCAAGCAAGAATCCTAGGGGCTCTATCAACGTGTAATAGCGACCTGTCATGTCGCCTAAAGCAGTACACGATGATAAAGGTAAACCAGATAGCACACTATCATCTCGAGTAAGACTATCCTACCGGGATAGGTCCTCCCTCAATCATTGAAATCACATGCCTGTGATCCAATAATTGACTCTGAGGGCACTATCTCCAACACAGTCAAAGGATTCTTGTCGCAGAGGTTCTCCATGAAGGACCTGGGCGATGCCAACTACATTCTGGGGATCCAGATCTATAGTGATAGATCTAAGAGGATGTTGGGACTTTCACAGTCAAGGTACATCGACACTATACTGAAAAGATTCAGTATGGAAGATTCCAAGCGCGGTAATTTACCGGCTTGTCACGGGATCACCCTCTCCAAAGAGATGTCTCCCAAGACTGATTTGGAAAGGGATCGCATGTCTATTATACCCTACGCTTCTACGGTAGGCTCTATAATGTATGCGATGTTATGTACCCAACCAGATGTAGCATACGCATTGAGCGTTGTAAGCCGGTATCAGTCGGACCCAGGGGAGAAACACTGGATAGTGGTAAAGAACATTCTCAAGTACCGGAGAAGGACTAAGGAGATATTCTTGGTGTATGGCGGAAAAGACCTCCAGCTCGAGGCCTTTGCTGACTCCAGCTTCCAGAGTGACAAGGATGACTCCAAGTCCATGTCGGGTTATGTCTTTACCCTTAATGGAGGGGCGGTTTGCTGGAAGAGTTCCAAGCAGGAGACCGTTGCAGACTCAACTATGGAAGCGGAGTACATAGCTGCTTGCGATGCCGCAAAGGAAGCTGTCTGGATGAAGAAGTTCCTCACGGAGCTTCAGGTGGTTCCTACCATTGTTGATCCAATACCGCTGTATTGCGACAACAACGGCGCTATAGCTTTAGCGAAGGAACCCAGGTCCCATCAGGCACATTTTGAGGCGGTACCACCTGATCAGGGAGATCATAGATCGCCGAGAGATCGAGATGAAGAGAGTAAATATGGAGAACAACACTGTAGATCCACTCACGAAGGCCCTACCCCAGACTCAGTTCGAGCGGCTAATCGAGATGATAGGTCTTCGATACGCCAGTACATGGCCTTAGTGCAAGTGGGAGATTGTTAGTGTATATGCCCTAGAGGCCATTACTGTATCATACTAGATTGTATATTACTTAATGGAATCTTGGGATATTCACAGTTGTATAGACAATCTTGCTGTAGTATGCTACTTGGTTTGTTTCTACTTCAATATGTGCATGTGTTTCTTTTAGCATATCGCTTATACATATTAGTAGAGCCCTTAGGATCTTTGCTTGATTACCAGCGTTGTGATGGAAGTCATACTTGTAGAGGCTGGGTAATCTATAAGCACATCCTTATACAGGTCCCTAGTCGTAGGACTATCGAGACAGGGCATCGATACTCCGGAGTAGACTAGCGTATACGCTTCTCATCCCAGCACGGGAGGTGGTCTGTCCCACAGCCATCAGTATGTCGTACTGGAGATAATATGCGGGTGCTCGTTAGGTTACGAGTACACTGGACAGGACTCGTCGGGAACTGATGGATGGTATTATACCTATCGTCAGTTATCAGTTCCCAGGTGACATGAGTACAGCTTAGTCCGCTGACTTGACACTGTCACTTCGCCTCGAGTGTGTTCCCACTGTACTTAGATTACTACCCTACTACGGCTCAAAGGAGTCATGCAAACAGGTAGTAGTTGGGTGCAGTCCCGAAGCACTTGGAGGCAGTGACGGTTAGACAGGATTCGTCTCTCCCGGTATTGGGGGTTGACATCGTACTGTGTCTAGGAGAGCCATTACACGAGTAGTCCCTGGCCAGGGCAAGCGAGATATACTGGTAGGTTTCCAGTGTTATCTCAGGGTGTTTTGGGCTACACTCCGACACGACTTGTACCGCTATTAGGGGACTGACGTTCGCCACCCCCTAGGCCCGCCATGCGATGTATCAGACGAATAGACCGGACTGTACGGAGATTGTCACATACAGGCTCAGTAGGAGTTCGGATGGGTTTACCTCATCGGCCTTCTTATCGACATCTACCTGGGGACCGTTACATACAGCTAGTGCCGCTTGCAGTCTGTGGTTAAACCCACTGCCACTGTAGTGTCGAGTCTTTAGAGTCCCACACAGAGAGTTTCCCTGCACTGAGCGAAACGTGTAGAGGCCGTATGGTTTTACGGCAGGGCTGCGATCACTTGCGTACACTTGTGTGCGTATGTTGTTCGGGCAGGCAATACTAGTGGGCTTTGGTTTAAGCCGGATCCTAGTATTGCACGGATGAATTTGTTTTGTCTTCAGTGCATTCGCATTCTACGGAATGCGGATGCGGGTGTGTATGCACAGTTTTGAGGAGTGATGAAGGAGGAGGTGTCTCATTAGGGTTTTGGCAGTTGGTTCGGCCAAAACCATTATGCGGCAGGCTTATTAGGGTTTTGACAATTGTTCGGTCAAAACCATTATGAGTCGGAGACATCGTTTACTAATCGTTTTAGTGATAATTTTATGATGGCTAATTGCATTGACCATTTGACCACCATGACCTCTCTTGACTTTGTTGACCGGTTGACCGGGTTTGACCATTGACCTTCATGAGAGATCTACACTCTTCTTTTGATTTTCTTTTTCTTTTGATTATGAAAATGGTCATTTCAATGTAGCCATCAACTTTATCTTGATGGGATTAGTAATGATAATGTTTTTGCATTATTGAACCATAGTTCATTTTCTTTAGCGCATAATTCATTCTCATTTCTCTCTCTTGCTCTTTCTCATGAGAAGAAAAGAAAATGAGCTCTCATGGTTGCTAAGTCCTCCTCCTTCTTCCTCCTCTTGATTCTATCTTTTGATCTCATGTGTTAAGAGAAAAAGATCCCACAAAGACAAACACATCCATACATCACTTCTACACAACCTAGGGCTTCTAGATTAGCGATCTCGTCGCCCTAGTTGCCTTGGCTCGAGGTGGAGCTCGGTGTACAACTCTCGGGTGGATCGTCTTCGACTCAAGAAGGCCGCGGAGGTGCTCAAGGTCCTGATCGACACTTGGAGCTTGGATGGACGAGCGGGACAGCGGAATGAAGACCCGAATGACCGATTTCGTGAGGTATAATTTCTACAGCATAGTAGTTAAAGCCTCTAGTAGTTTACTAGTTACTAGTTTAGCAAAGATCCGTGCTTTAAGTCCATGTTGCCTTGCGCCAAATCATTGTTTTACGTCGTTTCCGCCTCCCCGTAAGAACCGGGATGAGCAACGTGGACTTACAATATGGATGACCTCCCGTGGTGCTTCGAAAACGATGACGACGAGGTAATCTCAGAGTTTCCACCGGCGCCAAAAGAGCTGGAAGATGGGATACAAACTACTGCAGACAACCTCATAAAGATTGATTTGGGGACGGCAAGTGACCCGCGGCCGACGTTCGTCAGTGAGCTGTTGTCTGAAGAAAGGGTGGCTACGCTAAAGGACGTGCTCATGCAGCATAAAGATTGCTTCGCATGGAACTACTCTGAGATGCCAGAACTAGATCCAGAAATTGCTGTACACAAATTGGCAATATCCCCGGACGTCAAGCTGATCAAACAAGCGCCGAGAAGAATGTGGCTCGAACTTGAGATGAGCATCAACGCCGAGGTCAAGAAACTAATCGACTCCGGTTTTATCCAAGAGGTTCAATATCCTGACTGGATCGCCAACATCGTCCCGGTGATGAAGAAAAACGGGACAGTGCGCATATGTGTAGACTTTCGGGATCTCAACAAAGCTTACCCAAAGGACGACTTTCCAGTACCAGTCACTGAGCTGATGATAGATAACACGTCCACTCTCGAAGTTTTCTCCTTCAGGGACGGCTCGTCAGGATACAATAAGATAAAGATGCATCCCGAAGACCAGAAGCATACCGTCTTCCGGATCCCTTTGGGTATATTCTGCTACAAGGTGATTCCTTTCAGTCTAAAGAACGCTGGTGCCACCTATCAGAGGGCCATGACGAAGATCTTCGATGACCTCATACATGAAATCGTCGAATGTTATATCAACGATCTCTTAGTTAAAAGCAAATCCTACGATGAACATCTAGAGCATCTGAAGACCATATTTTAACTCCTTCGGCAATACAACTTGAAGATGAACCCTCTCAAATGCGCGTTCGAAGTTTCCTCGGGCAAATTCCTTGGATTCATCGTCCGACACCGAGGCATCGAGATAGATCCGTCAAAGATCAAGGCGATTATGGAAATGCCTCTGCAGCTACGGTCTCTCTAAGGAAAGATTGCATATATCCGGCGATTCATAGCCAATCTTTCCGGCAAGTGCCGCCCCTACAGTCACCTAATGAAGAAGGGAACCCCGTTCGTCTGGGATCACAAATGCCAAAGCGCACTGGACGAAATCAAGCAGTACCTGCAAAATCCGCCAGTGCTGGCCACTCCCGTTAAAGGCTCGTCCTGTATACAACAGCCCTCGAAGGTTCTTTAGGCACGCTTTGGGCACAAGAGAATGACCAAGGGAAGGAGAGAGCCCTCTATTATATGAGTCGAGTTCTCCTGGGGGCAGAAAACAATTACTCTCCCATTGAAAAACACTGCCTGGCATTGATTTTCGCAATAAGGAAGCTTAGAAACTATGCGTTGGCACATGAGGTCCATCTCATATCAAAAGTGGATCCCCTCAAATGTTTGATGTCAAAGGCCATATTAATAGGGCGGCTCACTAAATGGGCCTTACTCTTGATGGAGTTCTCAATAACTTATCGGCCTCTTAAGGCAGTGAAAGGCCAGGCCGATTTCCTAGCTGAGCATCCGATACACGCCGACTCTCCCTTGAACTGCAAATTGTCGGACGAACATGCGTTTGACACGATCGATGGGGATGATACCCGATGGGAACTTTACTTCGACAGAGCATCTTCCATGAAGAAGCGCAAACAAAACACCCCTATAATCAAATCCGGGGTAGGCCTCATCTTCGTGACTCCACAAGGAGGGATAATACGCTTTGCCTTCTCCTTAACAGAGCCGAGGACGAACAATGAAGCCGAATATGAAGCTTTGATAGCAGGTCTCGAGATCGCCATCGACATGGGAATTAAAAACCTCCTCATATACGGAGACTCCCAATTGGTTGTCACTCAAGTAAACGGCGACTATCAAACGTGCAAGCTAGAACTGGTGAAACACGGTGAGAGGGTACAGAAACTGCTGACTCAAATTCTTTCCTACACCTTGGAAAGCATACCGCGTGCGGAAAATAATAAGGCGGATGCATTAGCCAAGCTCGCTAAAGAATTGGCCGACGAGAACCTCGATAACGTGAGGATCATTGTGCAAAGCGGTCGGGTTCTCGCACCGGCAGAAATATCTCCGGAGTCGTCCGAAGAAAAAGGAGCGACCGAGCAAATGACTCTAAAAAATAAAAGACCAGGAAAAGGCTGAGGATTGGAGGGAATTCTTTATAGACTACTTCAAATCCCGTCGAACACCTGAAAATGCGTCCTCAAGGTATCAGCTTATGAAACGAGCTCTGTCTTTCGCTTTCGTCTATGATACTCTGTATAGAAGGTCATTTGATTCTCTGTGGTTAAGATGCCTGGGACCTGAAGAGGCAAAGAGAGTCATCCAAGAAACTCACGACGGACTCTGCGGTTCTCACCAAGTCAGGCCGAAGATGAAACTGAAGATCAAACGGATGGATTATTATTGGCCCACGATGATCCAGGACTGCCTCGAATACGCGAAGCAGTGCCACTCATGCCAGATTCACGGGGAATTTATCCATCAGCATCCGAATCCGCTACATCTGACAGTGGCTAGCTGGACGTTCGAAATGTGGGGGACTGACATAATCGGCCCCATCGAACCAGCTTCGACCAGAGGACATCGATTCATTTTGGCGACAACTGATTTCTTCTCCAAATGGGCAGAAGCAGTACCACTGAGGAAAGTGAAGACGGAGAATATCCTCCATTTCTTCAAGACACACGTCATTTATCGGTTTGGAACTCCGAGACGGATCATCTCCGATAACGGGCCAGCCTACAGAAGCCACAAGATTAGCCGCTTCGCACAACAGCATAACATAGACTGGAGATATTCGTCGGTCTACAATCCCCGAGCTAACGGTCTAGCTGAGGCTTTCAACAAGACCCTGATGAAGATCGTGAAAAAGACGGTATCCCGAAATAAGAAGGACTGGCACGAGAGACTGCATGAAGGTCTCTGGGCGTATCGAACTACGTTCAAAACGGCCACTAACAAAACGTCGTATACATTGGTATTTGGTACGGAGGCGGTACTCCCCCTCGAGATAAAGTTACCCTCTCTACGAGTGGCAGTTCATTACGAGCTAACAGACGAAGAAAATGCTCACCTTCGGCTTGAGGAGCTCGATGCCCTTGATGAAACCTGGCTCATAGCGCAACAAAATTTGGAGGCTTATAAAGCAAAGATGACGCGCTCATACGAAAAATTGACTAGGCCGAGAACATTCCGCCAAGGCGAACTCGTGCTAGTAGTCAAAAGACCTATGATCCCCAATCGTGCCAAACGGGGGAAATTCGAGCCGAACTATGAAGGCCCGTATATCATAGACAAGGTCTACCAGGGTGGGGCCTATCTACTCATGGACATGCATGGCGAAAGGTCCTTCATGCCAATAAATGGTCGCTTCCTAAAAAAGTACTACGCCTGACGAGTCACGGCCTAGGTCAATGATAGATGACGACGACTATGTCTGCTCGCTATCTTCCTAAGCCCACTCTATTGTTGGATATAGTGCCCTCAAAGTCAATTATTGGATCGCAGGTACGTGATTGCAATGATTGAGGAAGGACCTATACCGATATGACAGTCTTGCTCAAGATGATAGTATGCTATCGGTTTGTCTTTATCATCGTATACATGCTTTAGTTCACTATTGCATGTTGATAGAGCCCATAGGATTCTTGCTTGACTGCCAGCAGTATGATGGCGATCATATACGTGGGAGCTGGGGTCTGTAAGCACATCCTTAAAGTGTCCCTAGTCGTGGGAGTTTCGAGACAGGGCATCGATACTCCAGAGTAGACTAGTGTATACAGTCGAGACCCCGATGAGGGGCGGTGGCGGTCTCACAAGCCATTGGTGTCAGATGGTTCACCTAAGATGTATACAGGTGATCATTGGGTTATAAGTACACCAGACAGGACTCGCCGGGAACATGCTAGTTGGTATTATACATATCGTCAGATAGCAGTTCCCTGGTGACATGTGTACAGGTTAGTTTGTCGACCTGAGATCGTCATTTGTCTCGTGTGAGTTCCCACTGTACTTTGATTACTACCCTACCACGCTCAAAGGAGACGTGCAAACAGGTTTTAGTTGGGTACAGTCCCGAGCCACATGGAGGCAGTGAGCGGATTGTCGGGGATTTGTCTCTCCCGGTATTGGGGGGTTGATGTCGCACAGTGCACGGGTGGCCATCACTAGAAATCCTCGGCCGAGGTAGTGGAGAATTACTGATTTGGATCAGTAGTTTCTCAGGAAGTGATGGGCTTTATACCGACACGAATTATCGTATTATTAGGGGTCTGACTTTATCCATGTTAGTTATGTATATGCCCTAGAGGCCATTGTTGTACATATTATGTATATTATGATGGATGCTTGGATATATACAGAGAGGACTTTCTTGCTCGTCATGATAGTATGCTATTTGGTTTCACTTTATCTTAACATGTTGACTTGTATTGGTTTACTGTCTTACTCTCACATGTTGATAAAGCCCTTAGGATCTGTACTCGACTACTGGGACTATGATGAGATCATACTAGTGGGGCCATAGTAGTCGATGAGTACATCCTATAACTGTTCCTAGTCGAGGGTATATCGAGACAGGGCATCGATACACCAGAGTAGACAAGCGTATACGCATCTTGACCCATATGATGGGCGATGGATGATCCCATATCCGTCGGTGTTTGACATCAAAGATGGTGTACGGGTGCTCAGTGGAGACTGGGTACACTGGACGGACTCGCCGAGAACTCCCAGATGGTGATATACCACACGTCAGATGGCAGTTCTCCGGTGACACTGGTACAGGGTAGTCTGTAGACCCGAGATCGTCATAGAGTCTTGTGTGATTTCCACTGTGCTTTGATTTCCACCTTAACACGTCCAAGAGGGCGTGCAAAACGGTGGCTTTTGGGTACAGTCCCGAATCACATGGAGGCAATGAGCGATAGGAGGGGATTCGTCTCTCCCGGTATAGGGAGTTGATGTTGTGCTGTGTTCGATTGGCTATAACTGGAAGTCCCTGGCCAGGGCTGATATAGAGATATACTGGTAAGTGTTACTAGTAGTTTCTCGACCTGTTATGAGCCTCACATCGACACGACTTATCGGTTACTGGGGTCTGACGTATACCACCCCTAGACTTGATATGCGACATATCAAACGAACAGACCGGACTGTACGGGAGTGTTACTCATTGGATTCACAGGAGAACGGACAAGCTAGCTTGTTGATCTTCTGATCGCTCAATACCTGGGTGGCTGTTACGTTTAGCTGACCGCTTGCAGCTTGTGGGTGTTTGATATGATCATCACCTGCTACCGGCGTATTGACGATTCTTTAGAGTCCTACACAGAGGTTTCTTGGCTCAGGAAAAACGGAGTATAGGCACATATGTGATATGTGCAGGACCGAGAATAATGCGATTTGAGATACCGTATTATATTCTCGAGATATTTAGATATGAATCGGGACATCGGATCAAGTGTTGATTCGATGAATCGGTACATGATATATTAGTCGGTTATATTCGATATAGCCGGATCGTTGGATCAAGTGTTGATTCGAAGATTTAATGTATAATGATATATATGATATATTGTATTACATTATCTAATATTGGCTCGCTTTATTATTTCATTTTCTCACCGGATTAATACATTGATATATATGCGATATATGTTAATTGTATTATTTTCTTTTGTTGCAAATATATAATATATATGTGATATATATTATTGTGACATGATATGATTTATTATAAAACATGTTTAAGGATGATAAAAAGGGATTAGGGTTTGATTAGGGTTAGCTTCTTCTTGTTCATTCTAGAAGGATTCTATTTTGTCTTGGTTAAGATATTACGGTTGATACTTATCCTTAACCTAACTAAACCCTAACTCTAGTTTATTCTCTACAAGTTTTAACCTCTCATCCTTGACCATGGTTCTATAATCAATCATATACTCTTGACTACTATTCAACACAAAATTTTATTCTTTCATTCTTCATCTTCTTCTCTCTTGAGTTTTGATAGAGTGCTCACTAGAAATTCCTTTTGTGATGATTTATTGTGAGAAAGTGAATTAAAAAGATAGCATAAATACTACTCCATCATCCTCATCTAATCTAGCCCATTAGATTAGGGTGTTCATCTCTTTAGAGTGAGAAAGCCTGGGTTATAGCAACTTCGACGTAGATCATCGGAGAATCGGAACACTTCAAGCTAGCATGGATCGTTCGAGTCGTGGAGCCTCTCTTGAGTCCGGAAGATCGTGGATCGCGGCGAAGGGACTTCTACTCGGAGCTTTTGAAGCGAAGGAGCGGACTACAAAGGTTGTAATCCCTCACACTTAGCTTTAAAGATATCATCTTGCATGCTAAACCCTTATAATCTAGCAAAGATGCCGTCTTTGGGTTGTTCGGCACATGTAAGATTTTATTCGGGCATGTTTGATGCTTTATGAACCTTCACAAGTGTGCCTAGGAACCCTACAGTGGTATCAGAGCCTAGCTAGAGCATTAGGCGACGTGTTTACGAAGTTAAAATTCCGATCGAACCCGAACCGACAAAGTTAACCCCCTCTCTAGATATTTTTCAAAATCTTGGATTTTTCTGAATTAAAAATACCTAATAAAATCAGCAGGGAAATATAAGAATTGTGGTGAAAAACGAACACTCAATGCTTCCAAACCGCCGCGGAACCGCGGCCGTACAGGGGAGATTGGTACTTTTGTTTGCACAGTAATTCATATTTCTGTGATTTATATTTTATGGGTATTTTTATTATGACTCAAGTATTGAGTATTCTGGGGTTTATTTTGTAATCGTAGATTCGATCGGAATATTTAAATTCGTTATTATTTCCGGATATTTAGAAACTGTTAAAAAGTTCGAACGGATATCATTAACTCAGTTTTTCCCGACACGAAAAATTTTCAAGTGTTGAATTTTTATCGGGTTTAAATCTTTCGGAAAAATGTGCAAGTAACACGGTGGACCCTCTAGAAGACAACAAACCTTAACTCGCTTATGTGACCGTCTTGAACTGCCTTTTGAACCTTCGGGTTTGGGGCAGTACGGCGTGCCACATGTGAGGCGTTGGCTTGACCCTTCTACGGCTGGATCACTGGTACTGTGACATATTCTGGGATTATTTGAACTCCGCTCAAGTGTTGAGCACTTTAGGAAATTTTGGGTAATTGATTATCTGTTCGAAAAGTTTAATACTGTCTATTTATCTGGAATGTGATACAATATTTGGAATTCATTGTGTTAGGCATGAAATGCGAAGTATGTGATATTTCGGATTTACGATGTCTAAAGTGATTGTGGATTCCAAATATTGTAGTTTTACAATTTCTTTTCTCTGACCGTAAGTGTAGTATGTAGTTGTATTGCCGATTGTCGTTGCTATACATCGACGACGATCGGTGTATGCATACTTACTTACGTTGATGATATGAGATATTATGTGTTGCTGAGATATGATGTGCAGGATTGTCGCGATTGAATAGCCGGGGTTTTTATGTGAGATGAGAGTTTTTATATTTTCATTCATGTAAATTCAATTGTAATGTAATATTCTTTTATTTGGGGCACTTCCAGGTTGAGGTTGATGCCACTAGTGTTGTATATTATTTACTTTTCCGCATTAGGATAGACCCAAGGAGGGGAGCACAGGTGACCGGGTTCTGGGGTTCAGTGGGAGGCCATCTCAAGGAGTCGAGACCGGGTCTCCTAAACTCAAGAATTGGTAGGGTCGCTTGCCGCTCTCGTAGGGGTCCAGGGTGTGGGCTTGGCTATTCATCGCGACTGTGGAATCCGTATTTTCTATTGTTGGCTAAATACTAAATACGGACATCCTAGTATATCCCACATTATATCTATGTTTCTGCTGCGATATCTGTGATGTGATCATTTGATATGTTGTGATGGATACAGTATATAGTATATATGATATATTATATAGACGTTACTTATGTTTTACACCCGCACTAGCCCTGCCCTGCTCTGTCGTTAGTTACCTAACCTAACGGTGCATGAGGGGACATCGAGGCGAATGCGGATGGCATAAGTGTACGTCGTATTTATCTGTGATGCTTAGGAAGCATAAGCTGATGGGATTTTTTATTAATGAGATTAATAAAAGGAAAAGAAACCTAAAAGATGTTGTAGAATCAAAACTTTATAAAAAGGGTAGCTACAGTTTTGCTTTTCATAGTGGTATATATGATATACCCTGCACCTTATTCGATGAGGAAAGAGCCAAGATCCCTTCACCGGGAGTGACCTCTTTAGCGAAACTGGCAGATGCTACAAAACTCGGTTTGTCTTTTGATTGCTTTTAGAGTTTTGCTTTGCACAGTGATATATATGATATGTCCTGCACCTTATTCGATGAGGAATGAGCTGAGATCCCTTCACCGGGAGTGACCTCTTTAGCAAAACTAATGAAAGCCTAAAAAACACTCCATTTCAAAATTTCACAAGATTCTACGACGATATCAAGTTCATTATGCTCATGGTTTTCTGAAAAACCTGCGTAGCCCTCCGTCATTTCCGATAAAGACTAGTTAGTATTCGTGCTACGTTTGTTGACTATGTTAAGGCGTAGTGTGCGGTAGCTAATTAGTACTTATCTGCTAAAACATGAGATGTGATTGGATTAGGGTAGTTGTACGACTTTGTTGACTATGTTAAGGGTCGTGCAGGTGGGTTTAATTCAATCGGGAAATGACGGGTTGAACTTGGCTAGAAATTATGATTTGTTGACTATGTTAAGCTCATAAATTGCTAGGGGCAAAATATTATCGGGAATTTCAAGTGTTGAAATTTGCAATGAGATTGCATACCTTCTATGAGATAGTTGGATCCCGATACCCACTGCGAGTAAGAGTTACTCCTGGGAGAGTTTTACACAGGACAATTAGTCGATCAAGTAGGTGTCTAGAAAAGTGTTAACGAGGTTACGCCTCTGGGAAAACGAGGTTTACTTTAATTAGGTCCGTGCGAAAGCACGGGGAACCTCCCTCAAGTACCGACACTGATCTGGCTGAAAGATTGACGAAATTGTAGGGTGTAATTAATCCCGGCTAATCTTACCTTTTAGGGTTTGAAGGTAGATTTGATAAAAAACAGTAGGAGACATCCTGATTAGATAAGATAATAACCAATCTAATCTTGCAAGAGCATACGCTAAAATGTTTTCTTCTCTCTCTCTCCAGGTAGCGACCATGTCAGGCCATAATCAAGATAATAATATGGATGTATTGACTGAACCCGCTTATTATACTCAGCAGGGGAACGTTGGACCCGTTCTTTCTTAAAAGAGTTATAAGACTGAACAGGGAATAGAAGAATATCTGGATTCTCAAGCCGCCTAAAAGAACATGCATGTTGATGCATCTTCTTTAGGTGTGTTAGTTATTGAGAACTGTTTCTCAGTTCACCCTACGTCCTGGGTATTGGATACCGGATCAGGATCCTATATATGTAAATTATTACATGGGCTACATAAAGGTAGAGAACTGGGAAAAGGTGATCATTCCGTTCAAGTAGGGAACGATGCAAGTATTGCAGCCAAAGCAGTTGGCGAATATCACCTAGTATTGCCAAGTCGTAATACACTGATTCTAAATGAGTGCTATTATATACCGAACATGATGTGCAACATTATATCAGTTTCTTTATTAAGTAAAGAAGGATATAATTTTATAGTAAAGGATAATGTTATGAACATATTCCTAGATCAAAAGTTGATTACATCAGGCTCGTTACATAATGGCATATTCATTCTAAATCAGAATACAGTCCTCAATATACAAAACACACACAAGAGGAAAAGTTCAGAAATGAACGAATCCTACTTGTGGCATTGTAGACTTGGTCATATCAATGCGACACGACTGGCTAAGTTACATAAGGATGGTTATTTGAATCCATTCGAATTATCATCTTATGATACTTGCCATTCATGTCTCAAAGGAAAAATGACCAAAGCTCCGTTTAGTGGACACGGAGAAAGAGTTACCGAACTCTTAGGACTGGTACATAGTGATGTATGCGGTCCCATGTCTACGCATGCCAGGAACGGTTCTTCCTACTTCATTACATTCACTGACGATCTCTCTAGATTCGGACATGTGTTCCTGATGAAACACAAATCTGAAGCTTTTGAGAAATTCAAAGAATATAAGCACGAAGTAGAGAATCAAACGGGTAAAAGTATTAAGATTCTTCGATCTGATCGAGGAGGTGAATACTTAAGCAATGAGTTCCTAGATTATCTAAAAGAGAATGGGATTCTCTCTCAGCTTACTCCTCCTTATACACCACAGCACAACGGTGTATCGGAACGGAGGAATCGCACCCTATTAGATATGGTGCGCTCTATGATGAGCGAGGCTGAGTTGCCTATTTCCTTCTGGGGTTATGCGCTTGAGACAACAGCATACCTATTGAATCAAGTTCCGTCTAAATCTGTGCCTACCCCACCATATGAGATATGGAGTGGGAAGAGACCATATTTTAAACGAGTTAAGATATGGGGTTGTCCGGCCTATGTCAAAAGGCAAAATCCAGACAAACTCGAGGCACGGTCAGTTCTTTGCAAGTTTGTGGGATATCCTAAGAATTCCCAAGGATATTTTTTCTACCACGCTGAAGAATAAAAGGTGTTTGTTTTTCAATATGCCACCTTTTTGGAAAAGGAATTTCTTGCAAAAGAAATTAGTGGCAAAGAGGTAGAGCTGGAAGAGCTTCCAGAAACACAAAATGCAACTGAAGATTTAGTAGAACCAGAGGATTCAGTAGTACCCGACGAACCCCAGCCTCTCCGCCGATCTAGTAGGGTTTCTCGTCCACCTGAGAGATACTACGGTTTTCTCATTGATGGTGGAAGCGAGGATTGCATCATGGAAGATGATGACCCGACTAGTTTCGAGCAGGCCATCACGAGTGGTGACCTGTGAAATGGCTGGATGCAATGCGATCTGAGATGGAATCCATGTACACCAATAAAGTATGGATTTTAGAAAATGCTCCTGAAGGGGTAAAACCCATTGGGAGCAAGTGGATTTTTAAAAAGAAATTTGGTGTAGATGGAAAAGTTGAGACTTTCAAAGCTAGACTTGTAGCAAAGGGATTTCGTCAACGACCAGGTGTGGACTATGACGAAACCTTTTCTCCAGTGGCTATGCTTAAGTCCATCCGGATCTTGCTTGCTATTGCTGCATACCATGACTACGAAATCTGGCAAATGGATGTTAAGACCGCCTTTCTAAATGGTGATTTAGAAGAGTGCGTGTACATGACTCAGCCAGAGGGCTTCGTAGATAGTGGGAGTAGCGGAAATGTGTGCAAACTGCTTAAATCCATTTATGGGTTAAAGCAAGCATCGCGGAGTTGGAACATCTGTTTTGATGTAGTAGTCAAAGAGTTTGACTTCATCAAAAACATAGATGAACCTTGTATCTATAAGAAGGTAGCAGAGAGTAAGGATGTCTTCCTCGTATTGTACGTGGATGACATGCTCTTGATAGGAAATGATATTCCTATGCTGCAATCAGTCAAGCTCTTCTTATCACAAAGATTCTCAATGAAAGATCTAGGTGATGCCTCATGCATATTGGAGATTAGGATCTATAGAGATAGATCCAAAAGGATGCTGGGATTGTCCCAATCTAGATACATTGACACCATACTAAAGAGGTTTAGTATGGAAGAATCCAAGCGTGGGAACCAACCCATGATCTCTGGACTCACTCTCTCCAAAGAGATGTCTCCCAAGACTGATTTGGAGAGAGCTCGCATGCAAGGGATACCCTATGCTTCAGCAGTAGGCTCTATCATGTATGCGATGCTATGTACCAGACCCGATGTAGCATACTCACTGAGTGTAGTGAGTCGGTATCAAGCAAATCCTGGAGAGAGTCACTGGACGGCTGTGAAGAACATTCTCAAGTACTTACGAAGGACTAGAGATAGGTTCTTGGTGTATGGTAACGGAGAACTCCGGGTGGAGTCCTTTACCGATTCCAGCTTCCAAAGTGATAAGGACGACTCCAAGTCGCACTCGAGATTTGTCTTTACCCTCAATGGAGGGGCGGTATGTTGGAAGAGTTTCAAACAGGATACCGTTGCAGACTCGACGATGGAGGCTGAATATATCGCTGCCAACGATGCTGCCAAAGAGGCTGTCTGGATGAAGAAGTTCATCACTAAACTTGGTGTGGTTCCATCCATTGAACATCCAATACCTCTGTATTGCGATAACAATGGAACTGTGGCTTTGGCCAAGGAACCCAGATCCCATCAGAAATCCAGACATATTCTGAGGCGGTATCACCTGATCAGGGAGATAGTTGATCGCCGGGAGATCGAGGTCAGGAGAGTAGATACGAAGGACAACACTGCGGATCCACTCACGAAGGCCATTCCCCAGATACAGTTTGAGAGATTATTCGGGATGCTAGGTATGAGATACTACAGCAGCTGTCCTTAGTGCAAGTGGAAGATTGTTAGTTATGTATATGCCCTAGAGGCCATTGTTGTACATATGATGTATATTATGATGGATGCTTGGATATATACAGAGAGGACTTTCTTGCTCGTCATGATAGTATGCTATTTGGTTTCACTTTATCTTAACATGTTGACTTGTATTGGTTTACTGTCTTACTCTCACATGTTGATAAAGCCCTTTGGATCTGTACTCGACTATTGGGACTATGATGAGATCATACTAGTGGGGCCATAGTAGTCGATGAGTACATCCTATAACTGTTCCTAGTCGAGGGTATATCGAGACAGGGCATCGATACACCAGAGTAGACTAGCGTATACGCAT
Organism: Agapanthus africanus; assembly: GCA_030015575.1. Classification (NCBI taxonomy): domain Eukaryota; kingdom Viridiplantae; phylum Streptophyta; class Magnoliopsida; order Asparagales; family Amaryllidaceae; genus Agapanthus; species Agapanthus africanus. The sequence continues at coordinate 728,807,651 of CM057339.1, forward strand.
ATTGACCCATATGATGGGCGATGGATGATCCCATATCCGTCGGTGTTTGACATCAGAGATGGTGTACGGGTGCTCAGTTGAGACTGAGTACACTGGACGGACTCGCCGAGAACTCCCAGATGGTGATATACCACACGTCAGATGGCAGTTCTCCGGTGACACTGGTACAGGGTAGTCTGTAGACCCGAGATCGTCATAGAGTCTTGTGTGATTCCCACTGTGCTTTGATTTCCACCTTAACACGTCCAAGAGGGCGTGCAAAACGGTGGCTTTTGGGTACAGTCCCGAATCACATGGAGGCAACGAGCGATAGGAAGGGATTCGTCTATCCCGGTATAGGGAGTTGATGTTGTGCTGTGTTCGATTGGCTATAACTGGAAGTCCCTGGCCAGGGCTGATATAGAGATATACTGGTAAGTGTTACTAGTAGTTTCTCGACCTGTTATGAGCCTCACATCGACACGACTTATCGGTTACTGGGGTCTGACGTATACCACCCCTAGACTTGATATGCGACATATCAGACGAACAGACCGGACTGTACGGGAGTGTTACTCATTGGATTCACAGGAGAACGGACATGCTAGCTTGTTGATCTTCTGATCGCTCAATACCTGGGTGGCTGTTACGTTTAGCTGACCGCTTGCAGCTTGTGGGTGTTTGATATGATCATCACTTGCTACCGGCGTATTGACGATTCTTTAGAGTCCTACACAGAGGTTTCTTGGCTCAGGCAAAACGGAGTAGAGGCACATATGTGATATGTGCAGGACCGAGGATAATGCGATATGAGATACCGTATTATATTCTCGAGATATTTAGATATGAATCGGGACATCGGATCAAGTGTTGATTCGATGAATCGGTACATGATATATTAGTCGGTTATATTTGATATAGCCTGATCGTTGGATCAAGTGTTGATTCGATGATTTAATATATAATGATATATATGATATATTGTATTACATTATCTAATATTGGCTCGCTTTATTATTTCATTTTCTCACCGGATTAATACATTGATATATATGCGATATATGTTAATTGTATTATTTTCTTTTGTTGCAAATATATAATATATATTTGATATATATTATTGTGACATGATATGATTTATTATAAAACATGTTTAAGGATGATAAAAAGGGATTAGGGTTTGATTAGGGTTAGCTTCTTCTTGTTCATTCTAGAAGGATTCTATTTTGTCTTGGTTAAGATATTATGATTGATACTTATCCTTAACCTAACTAAACCCTAACTCTAGTTTATTCTCTACAAGTTTTAATCTCTCATCCTTGACCATGGTTCTATAATCAATCATATACTCTTGACTACTATTCATCACAAAATTTTATTCTTTCATTCTTCATCTTCTTCTCTCTTGAGTTTTGATAGAGTGCTCACTAGAAATTCATTTTGTGATGATTTATTGTGAGAAAGTGAATTAAAAAGATAGCATAAATACTACTCCATCATCCTCATCTAATCTAGCCCATTAGATTAGGGTGTTCATCTCTTTAGAGTGAGAAAGCCTTGGTTATAGCAACTTCGACGTAGATCATCGGAGAATCGGAACACTTCAAGCTAGCATGGATCGTTCGAGTCGTGGAGCCTCTCTTGAGTCCGGGAGATCGTGGATCGCGGCGAAGGGACTTCTACTCGGAGCTTGTGAAGCGAAGGAGCGGACTACAAAGGTTGTAATCCCTCACACTTAGCTTTAAAGATATCATCTTGCATGCTAAACCCTTATAATCTAGCAAAGATGCCGTCTTTGGGTTGTTCGGCACATGTAAGATTTTATTCGGGCATGTTTGATGCTTTATGAACCTTCACAAGTGTGCCTGGGAACCCTACAATCTACCCCCTAGACTCGATATGCGATACTCTTAGACGAACGGACCAGACTGTACGGATATTGTCACTGTCAGGCTCGGTAGGGTTTCTGGATGAGTTCGCTCGTCAGCTTTCCTTCCAATCAATACATAGGCAACCGTTACGTACAGTTTGTATCTCTGACATGCTAGTGGTTATACCCAGTGCCAGTGTGTTGATGAGTCATTAGAGTCCCCCCCAGACAGTTTCCCAAGTTCGGGCGAAACGTTGTAGAGGCCGTATGGTTTTATGGCAGGGTTCGAAAAATGCGCGTGCGTTTACGCACGTGTCATATTTTGGGCAGATAATACTGGTAGGCTTTGGTTTAAGCCGGATCCAAGTATTATCTGTGTAGATATAATATCTTTGTCTCAGTTGTATTTGTATTCGGTCGTAATACAAATGCGGGTATGTTTATTCTGTTACGGGGTTATCCTGAAATTCATTTCGGGATCGCTTTTGGAAGTTGCCAATTTCCTGTTTTCTATCACCCGCTTTAACATTCGGTTAAATGCGGATTTATCTTTTCTTGATGAGTGTGGAAGGTTCTAGAAGCATCTAGATGGTGACTAGTATGATGAGGTGGCTAGTGACTCATTAGTGCATTAATTGTTCATTTAATGATAGCATGACTAGGTTAGATGATTCATTAGTTCATTAATGGTTTTTGGTGACTAGGTTAAAATGACTCATTGTTGCATTATTGTTTTATGCAAGGTGTTAGATGAATCATTCATTTCATTTATGGTTGTGGTCACCTTCCCCTCTCCTACACTCACCTCCCCCTTTTTTATGTGGCCGGCCATTCATTCTTGGGGTAATATGGTTGCTTGAAAAAGATTAAGGTTATGGATTCATGAAAATTAGATAGTTCATTTCTCATTTCATTCTATCCAAAAAGGCAACTTCATTAACCGTTCGTCCGTGGCTTTGGACGAAGTGAGACAAAATGTTCTACTCATTCTCTACATCAATCTTGATCATCTCTTTTAGCAAACTTGATGATCAAGTTGCCTCGGTTCAGAGGCGGGAGCCCGTTTAAAAATCTGTCGATGTGGTGCCACCTGGACGAGAACACCAGAGATTCAGGAGATCGGAGCAGCCGCAACGAAGCGTGGGATGATGGTTGAAGACCGAAGGACTCGGATCGTTCGGTATAACATTTCTACCCACTTTGTAGTTTGTTAGTTTAGCAATAATGGTTGATCCGGATGATAGTACACGATAGCGCCAGTTGTAAAAGTTTTTGTTCCGCATTTGGCGTCTGTTAGACGGCCGGGGCGCTACCGTGGACTTACATCTATAAGTAGTAGCTGGCTAACAGACCGAAACGTCCTTAAACTAAAGACGGACCGAAATGTCCTAAAAATAACAATGGACCACTATGTCCTAAAATTGGCAATGGACCGAAACGTTCTTAAACTAACGATGGACCACTATATCCTAAAACTAGCTGTTGACCGAGACGTCGATAACTACTTTGGACTGCAGCATCCCAAGGCTGATACAAAAAAAGAGAAAAGAATAAGGAAAAAAAGAAGAAAGAAAAAGAAAAACGGTATGTCCACAAGCGAAAGGGGCATGAATGAAAACCCGAAAGGGCTCCATGAGTAAAAACAGCAGGGCTACCGGCGAGTTTTCTGAAAACCCGAAAGTGCACAATCTCGTTAAAAGACACTTGCAAGGTCCTCTCGACCCTGTAAGGAGAAACCACCTGCGTGAGATCCTTACGACTCACAAGGGAGCAACACACTTTGGAATCCTCACGATCCCTAAGGAGAAATTACACTTGCGAGATCCTCACGACTCGTAAGGAGAACCCACTTATGAGACCCTCACGGCTCATAAGATTCAAAAGTCTTAAGCTACAGGGATCTGAACCTGTTCTTAAGCGACCACCACAACCTCCAATGTGTTAGTTATATGTATGCCCTAGAGGCCATTACTGTACATAGGATGTATATTGTAATGGATGCTGGGACATATATAGGTATGACTTTCTTGCTCGACATGATAGTATGCTATCTGGTTGCTCTTTATCTTAACATGTATACTTTCTGTCTCTCTGTTACATGTTGATAAAGCCCTTAGGATGTGTACTCGACTTCCAGGACTGTGATGTAGATCATACTAGTGGGGCCTGGGTAGTCCATGAGTACATCCTTCAATGTTCCCAGTCGTGGGAATATCGAGACGGGGCATCGATATTCCAGAGTAGACTAGCGTATATCTTCTCGACCTATGTGATGGGCGATGGATGATCCCATATCCATTGGTGTTTGACATCAGAGATGGTATGCGGGTGCTCAGTGGAGACTGGGTACACTGAACGGACTCGCCGAGAACTCCCAGATGGTATTATACCTCACGTCAGATGGCAGTTCTCTGGTGATACTGGTACAGCTTAGTCTGTTGACCTGAGATCGTCAAAGAGTCTTGTGTGTCTCCCATTGTGCTTTGATTTCCACCCTACCATGGATCTACTGAGTCGTGCAAACAGGTGGTTTTTGGATACAGTCCCGATTCACATGGAGGCAATGAGCGATAGGAGAGGATTCGTCTCTCCCGGTATTGGGGGTTGATGTTGCGCTATGCTCGACTGGCCATAACTGGAAATCCTTGGCCAGGGTTGCACTGATTTACTGGTAAGTGTTATCAGTAGTTTCATGCTTGTTATGGACATTACATCGGCATGACTTATCAAGCTACTGGGGTATGACGTTTACCACCCCTAGGCGAGATATGCGACATATCAGAAGAACAGACCGGACTGTACGGTAAGTGTTACTGGTTGGATTCACAGGAGTGTGAGCGGGCTTGCTCGTTGATCTTCTGATCGCTCAATACCCGGGTGGCCGTTACGTTTAGCAGACCGCTTGCGGCTTGTGGGTGTTTGATATGATCATCACCTACTGCCGGCGTATTGACGAGTCTTTAGAGTCCTACACAGAGGTTTCCTGGCTCAAGCGAAACGAAATAGGAGCGCATATGAGATATGTACGGGACCGAGAATAATACCAGTATGTGATACTGAATTCTATTCTCGCGATTTGTATCATTGGACGGTTATATGAGATATAGCCGGGTTACCGAATCAAATGTTGATTCGATATATTGATACACTTGATATTAGTCGGTTATATGCAGTATGACCGGATCATTAAATCAAGTGTTGATTTAATGTATAATTATATATTATATATATTACTTTACATTAACTAGTATTTGTTCACTTAATATGGATTTTCTCACTTGATGAGCACATTGTATATGTGATATATTTTTGTGCACTAGTTTGTATCATGTTTGATGATACATGCAAACTTGGGTGTGTGTTTGCTTTAAACCATGTTTAGGTAAATGATTTGGGTTTTATATACTTTATTTATTTTATGAAAACAAAATGGTGGCTTTCTTATTTATTTGCTAGAAGCTTCAAGCATCTTTGAAAAAGGTCAAAACCATTTTGTTTTTATTCTTAAACCTAACCATTACCTAAACACTAGTTTATTCTCTACATGAGTTAATCTCACCCATGGTTGCAACATGATAACTTCACTTGATTATTCTTTTCACATAATTCCTTTTTCCATTCTTTTCTTCTTCTTCTTCATGAAGAAAAGAAAACCTTTCTTGAAAAATTTCAAGTGTTGAAATCAAGTGAGAAATCCAAATCCAAAGTGAACCCACTTCCTATTTCTTCTTCCTTTAGCACTTGCTATGTTGTATAGGGTGTTTTCTTCACAAGTTTCATGACTTAGTGAAGATGGAGCTTGAGTTTGAGTCGCCTCGACGTAGATCATCTTCGGCATCGAAGTCAACGACCTAGCCCGCCCATTTCTCCGATGAAACCGACGCTAGAGTCCGGGATTCCGATGATCGCAGTGGAGGGACGTCAACACGGAGCTAGAGAGGTGGAGGACCGGATCTACAAAGGTTGTAGTCCCTTTCACTTTTAGTTAAAGTTGTTAACTTGCATGTTCTTTCGCCTTACCTCTAGTATCGATCTTGTTTAGGGTTTCTCGGCACATAGAAAATTTTGAATTGGACATGTTTGATCAGTTATAGAACCTCATGAGTGTGCCTAGGAACCCTACAGTGGTATCAGAGCCTAGCTAGAGCTTTAGGCGAAGTGTAGACGATGTTAGAAGTCCGATCGAACCCGAAACCCTAATTGAAAACCCTTCTCTGTACAATTTTTCAAAACTGTGATTTTTGTGAATTAAAAATATGCAGAAACATCAGCATGGTTTTCTAAGAAATACTGTGCAAAACGTGAGCTTAAATTGATCAAGGCGCCGCAGAACCGCGGCACGAGCATGGCTCGTGCGGCGGTTCCGCGGCCGTACGGTCACTTCTTTCATCACTGTTTGCACAGTAATGTCTTAATCTTATTCATGTGTTTTCTGGGAATTTTTAATTTTCACTCAAGAGTTGAGTTTTCTGGGTTGTATTGGGAGTTCGTTGTTTCGATCGAAAGTTTAACTTCGTCTATGTGTTTTTCCAGGTATTTTAGAACATGTTAAAAAGTTCGACCGGATATAAATACCCAATTTTTCCCCTGCCGGGAAATTTCCAACTGTTGGATTTTTCCGTAGTTTGAGAACGTTCTGAGTAGTGCAAGTAATGCGATGGACCCTCTAGAAGACAACAAACCTTAACTCGATTATGTGACCGTCTTGAACTGCCCTTTGAACCTTAGGGTTTGGGGTAGTACGGCGTGCCACATGTGAGGCGTTGGCTTGACCCTTCTACGGCTGGACCGTTGGTACTGTGGCATGAAGTGAATGTTCTTAAACTTATTTCATGTGTTGAGCTGTTTCGGGAAAACTTGGGTGTTTGATTGTTCGATCGGAAAGTTTAACATTTTCTATTTATCTGGAATGTGATACAATATTTGGAATCCACAAATAGTTATGAGATAACTGATTTGAATATTATAAACATAGCAGTTTAGTCTCACTTGATCGGTTGCCACGGAATTTTGATACGATCAAAAGTCCGTCGCAATCACGTAGCGTACGTGGATACTCGCCGGGTAAACTTAATAGACAGCTACACCCCATAGCCCCGACCAAGTGACTGTAGGAGAACCTCGTCGCCGAAAGCATCCGTTCGGGTGCTCGCGGCAGCGGTGTTCCGCCTTGGTGCACTTCGTCGACGGCATCGGGGGTGCGGCCGCCTAATAAAGTTTGCGACGAGCATTCGATCAAAATGTCGGGAATCTTGTTGAATTGCCCGACTTGATATTGAAAAGAGTTTTCGATAATGAGAGTAAAATGCGGGGTTTATAATTGTTAGGCATGCGATGTCTAAGGAATTCATTTGGTTAGGCATGCGATATCTATGCAGGTTGCGGATTCCAACTGTTGTAGTTTTACACTTTCTTTTCTGCGACCGTAAGTGTAATATGTGATATCGCCGGTTTCGTTGCTATATGTCAACGACAATTGGGATGCGCATATTTACTTACGTTGATGACATGTGATGTTATGTGTTGCTGGATATGTTATATTGGATCGTCGTGTTTGAATAGCCGAGGGTTTTTTATGTGAGATGAGTGTTTTTCATTTTCATTCATGTAAAAACTTGTATGTAATATTCTTTTATTGGGGCACTTCCAGGTTGCGGAAGATGTCACCGTTGATGTATATTATTTACTTTTCCGCATTAGGATAGACCCAAGGAGGGGAGCACAAGTAACCGGGTTCTAGGGTCCAGTGGGAGACCATCTCGAGGAGTCGAGCTCGGGTCTCCTAACTCTAGAATTGGTAGGGTTGCTTGCCGCTCTCGTAGGGGTCTAGGGGTGTGGGATTGGCTATTCATCACGACCGTGGAATCCGTGTTTTATTCAGGCTCAAAATAAAACACAGACGTCCTAGTATATCCAATATTTCATATGATATTTTCTGCTGCGTTATCTGTGATGTGATCATGTGATATGTTCAGATAGATATTGTATATAGTATATATGATATATTATATAGACGTTGATTATGTTTTACACCCGCGTTAGCCCTGCCTCGCTCTAGCGTTAGTTACCTAACCTAACGGTGCAGATGGGACATCGAGGCGAATGCGGATGGCATAAGCGTACGTTATATTTATCTGTGATGTTTAGGTGGACTTAAATGATGGGACATTCATTAATGAGATTAATGAAAGAAAATAAACCTAAAAGATGTTGTGGAATCGAATTTCAAAATAAAACAGGTAGCTACAGTTCTTGCTTTGCATCGTGGTGTTCCTTGTAGAACATCCTGCACCTTATTCGATGAGGAAAGGGACGAGATCCCTTCACCGGGGGTGACCCCTTTAGCAATAACTGGCAGATGCTACAACCCTCGGTTTGTCTTTTGATTGCTTCTATAGTTTTTGCTTTGCACAGCGGTATATATGATATATCCTGCACCTTATTCGATGAGGAAAGGGCCGACGATCCCTTCACCGGGAGTGACCCCTTTAGCAAAACTAGAAAAGCCTAAAAAACATTCCATTTAAAAACCATTTGATTCTGCAACGAGATCAAGTTCAAAACGTTAAAGGTTTTATTAAAAACCATTCGCAACTCTCCGTCATTTTAGGAAGTAGAGTACTTAGTATTCGTGCTGTGTTTGTTGACTATAGTCAAGGCACAGTGTACGGTAGCTAAGTGATGTCTTCCTATACCGCATATGATGCGATTAGTTAGGACAGTCGCGTGACTTTGTTGACCTTAGTTAAGGGTCATGTGGGTGGGTCTAATTAATCACGAAATGACGGGTAGAACTTCACTAGTACTTATGATTTGTTGACCATAGTTAAGGTCATAGGTGCTAGGGGTAAAAACCTTTATCGGAAGTTTCAAGTGTTGAAATTTGCAATGAGATTGCATACCTTCTATATGATAGTTGGATCCCGATACCCACTGCGAGTAATTGTTACTCCTGGGAGAGTTTTGCACTTTGCAATTAGCCGATCAAGTAGGTGTCTAGAAAGGTGTCAACGGGGTTACGCCTCTGGGAAAATGAGGTTTACAGTAATTAGGTCCGTGCGAAAGCATGGGGAACCTCCCTCAAAGTACCGACACTGGCATGGCTGAAAGATTGGCGAACTTGTAGAGTGTAATTAATCCCGGCTAGTCTTTCCTTTTAAGGTTTGAAGGAAGATTTGATAAAAACAGTGGGAGCCATCCTGATTAGATAAAATAAATAACCAATCTAATCTTGCAAGAGCGCACGCAGAGTGTTTTCTTCTCTCTCTCTCTCCAGATCGCGACCATATCACGCCTTAATCAAGATAATAATATGGATGTATTGATCGAACCCGCTTGTTATACTGAGCTGGGGAACGTGTTGGAGATAGTGCCCTCAGAGTCAATTATTGGATCACAGGCACGTGATTGCAATGATTGAGGGAGGACCTGTCCCAGTAGGACAGTCTTACTCGAGATGATAGTATGCTATCTGTTTTACCTTTATCATCGTGTACTGCTTTAGGTGATCTGACAGGTCGCTATTACACGTTGGTAGAGCCCCTAGGATTCTTGCTTGACTGCCAGCAGTATGAGGGCGATCATATACGTGAGAGCTGGTGGTCTAAAAGCACATCCTTAAAAGGTCCCTAGTCGTGGGAGTTTCGAGACAGGGCATCGATACTCCAGAGTAGACTAGTGTATACAGTCGAGACCCCTGCGAGGGGCGGTGGCCGGTCTCACAAGCCATTGGTGTCAGTTGGTTCACCTAAGATGTATACAGGTGCTCATTGGGTTATGAGTACACCGGACAGGACTCGCCGGGAACATGCTAGTTGGTCTTATACCTGACGTCAGATAGCAGTTCCCTGGTGACATGTGTACAGGTTAGTTCATCGACCTGGGGATCGTCATTTGTCTCGTGTGAGTTCCCATTGTACTTTGATTACTACCCTACCACGCTCAAAGGAGACGTGCAAACAGGTTTTAGTTGGGTACAGTCCCGAGCCACATGGAGGAAATGAGCGGATCTTCAGGGGTTCGTCTCTCCCGGTATTGGGGGTGAGGTCGCGCTGTGTCTAGGAGAGCCATTACACGAAGCCCTCGGCCGAGGCAGGAGATTTACTGGTAGGTATTCCAGTAGTATCTCAGGGTGTTCTGGGCTACGCTCCGACACGACTTGTACCGCTTTTGGGGATCTGACTTTTACCAACCCCCTAGGCCCGCCATGCAATGCTCATAGACGAACGGACCGGACTGTACGGATATTGTCACTGACAGGCTCAGTAGGGTGTCAGGATGAGTTCGCTCATCGACGTCCCTTTTGGTCAATAGCTGGTGACCCGTCACGTATGGCTAATAGCTCTGATGTGCTTGTGGTTAAATCCACAGCCATATTATTGACGAGTCTTTAGAGTCCACCGCACATTCAGTTACTCAAGCTTTCGGGCGAAAAGATGTAGAGGCCATATGGAGATATGGCACGGTTCGATCAGATACGTTCGGTATTGCACGGATCAGGATCGGACGGTTAGTACTAGAGGCCGTATGGATATATGGCAGGGTTCGATCAGATACGTGCGGTATTGCACGGATCAGGATCGAACGGATATTACTAGCCGGCTTTGGTTTAAGCCGGATCCTAGTATAGTACAGTGTAGATTTTGTCTCATTGCATTTGTATTTCGGTCGGAATACAAATGCGGGTGTGTATACACAGTATCGGGGTTTTCCTGTAATTTATTACGGGACCAGTTTTCTGGAGTTGCCAGTTTGCTTTCCGTTTCGGCCATTTTCATTTGTATCTTTCATTGGCCGAAGATTGGTGGAGGAGGGCTTATTTGCAATTGTGCAAATAAGCATTTGTGGAGGGAGGTGATTGCATATTGTTGTATCATGATAGCTCTTCTTTGACCTTGACTTCTATCTTCATCATGACTTGACTTTTGTGAGACATGATTGTTGGTGATGATGAAAGGTGAGGTTGGTGGAGTGTTGGTGTTCCTTTGTGTTCATTTCTTCATATGATAACCATTCCTCTCTCTCTCTTGGATGGTGTGTGAGTGGCTCCCATTATTTTTGACCCTCCTCTCATTCTCTCTTTAGTGTGGCCGGCCATAGGAGATGGGGGCTGCCCAATTTTTATGTGTGGGGATTTTTGTATCTTTGGCTTTGTAAAATCCCTACAACTCCATCTCCAAAAGCATATATGATTCCTCCACCAAAATGGCAACCTTCTCTACCCCAAAATGAGACACAAGTTTACACTTCATTCTACAGCAAATCTTGGGCACGTCGACTCGCCAGCTTCATGCCCGAGTTGCCTCGGTATAGAGGTGGGAGCCCGTAAAAGAAGCAGGCGACGTGGTGCCCTTCCGGCGACAAGGTGGAGACCGGACACTCCGCGGGAGATCGGGACGACGACGAGAAGACCGGAGGACTCGGATCACTCGGTATATCTCTCTTCCCATCTAGTAGCTAGCTAGGACTAGTTAATGGCCCGATCCGGGTTTTTAGTGCGCGGTGGTGCCGGTTCAAGAAAATTTAAAGTTAACCATCGCTTCCGCATTTGGCCTCGGGATGGAGGCCAGGGCGCCGCCGTGCACTTACAGTGGTATCAGAGCCTCGCCATTAACTTAGTCTAGCTTTGTCTAATGTGTTTTATATTTCCGATCGAACAATTTTCCAAAAACCGTATTTTTCATCACATCAGTTTCTGTCGAAATTTTTTGAAGTCCAAAAATTTTTCAGGTTGTTGCAGAATGATGTGCAGGGAATCCTAAGAACACTGTAGAATTTTGGTCACCTGATCCTTCCGTACGACCGCGGAACCGCGGCCATAACCCCTCTTTGGCCGCGGTTCCACCGCAGGAATTTGGATTCACGTCACCAATTTTTTGCAGTGGGCTTTTGGGCTGAAAATAGGGGTTTTGGTATACTTTGTTTGGGCCCAGAATTTCTGTGAGTGCTACAGTATTGCTTTGGGGCCCACTTAGTAAATTTTAATCGATCGGATATTTTAAACACATTATTTCACAGTATTTACATTATATCTGCGACCGTGAATGTCACTTGATCAGTAAATCCTGTCTGACTGCTATAGCCCGGTTAGACGGATTTGCGAACGTGACTTTCACGTTGATGTTCTGTGTATTGCTGTGATGTTGCGGATCGGTCGTGGGGGTAGCCTGGATGCAATGCTAGTACAGTTCTGTTGTATTATGTACATTTGATTTTGCGGGGCGAGCGTCCGACATGTGGACTGCCGTCACTGCCTGATTGTATTATTATTTTGGGGCACGACCAGGATGCGGTCGATGTACCCGTTGTATGTATATTTTACTTTCTGTACTAGGATCACCCCAAGGTGGGGTGCACGGATAGCCGGGTTCTAGAGGGAAACAAGCCCGCATCTCATGGCATTGAGACGGAGGGGGCTTCACTCTAGGATTGGCGGGCTATTCGCCGCACTCGTAGGGGGTACAGGTTGACCCAGTAGGGGTGCCCAAGTTACCGGATTCCGTGAAGTGCTGGGTGGTCCATTCACGGTGCTGAAGGGGGCTGCCTCGCTTCAGGTTTTGGCGGGTAACTTGCCGCGCCCGTAGGGGTCTAGTATTTCATTGCACAGGCTATCCACACGACCAGGGGAACGTCGGGTTTCAGTAGTGGCTCTGTGAAACCCGGGGATCCCAGATATCTGTATTGTTCTGTGATGCTGTACATTTCTGTGATGTTGCATTTTATCACGCCTTGAGCGAATATAATATATTGGTATATATATTAGTAGATGTTGTATATGTTTTGCATCCGCGCTAGTCTAGTCCCCGCTCTGTCGTTAGTTAGCTAACCTAACGGGTAATGACGGGACCTAGTGGCGAATGCGGATGGCATATACGTACATCGGTATATTTTCGTTCTTTTTGGTGTGATCAATTGATGGGACTGCGTTGATTTGGATCAATGCAAGTTAAAAACAAACCTAATCTGATGTTGTTGGAACACTTTTCAAAAAGCTGTTATTGCAAGGACGTTCACTTTTGTTTTGCATCGTGGTATTCAGTTGGAATATCCTGCTCCTCAGTCGACGAGGCAAGGGCTGAGATCCCTTCACCGGGAGTGACCCCTTGGACAAAAAGTTTGCGTCAGGGCATTAACTTCACTATAGCCGATTACTTTTGCTTTGCACCGTGGTATTCAATTGGAATATCCTGCACCTCATTCTACGAGGAAAGAGCCGAGATCCCTTCACCGGGAGTGACCACTTTAGCAACGGTTTTCGTCACTATATTTTTAAAAGCTATCCGTTCCTTCAACGATATCAAGTTCATTACGTTAAAGGTTTTCGCCAGAAACCATTCGTAGCCCTCCGTCGTTTCATATGGGTAGTCAATAGTATTCAAGCTATGTTTGTTGGCCAAAGTCAAGGCACAGTGTTTGGTAGCTGTTGTGTATTCATATGCAGCATAGATAGATGCGTTGGTTTGGGACAGTCGTACTGCCTTGTTGGCCAAAGTCAAGGGTAGGTACGGGTGGACTCAAATTAATCTGGAGAATGACGGGTGGAACTTGACATGTGACTTATGATTTGTTGGCCAAAGTCAAGGTCAAAAGAGCATGGGGCAGAAATCACATCGGGAGTTTCTAAAGAAACTGAAACTTGCCAGATATGCGCATACCTTCTGGAGTGTGATGACGTGAGCGGATTACGTCACGTTATCATGCGATGATAGTTGGATCCCGATTCCCACTGATGAGTTAGTTTAGTCCTCGGGTGATCCCGACTAATTCTTCTTTCAGGTTTGGAGGAGAATTTGACGGTACAGTGGGAGGTTTCTAGATTAGATAAATTGGTAACCATTCTGATCTAGGTTAGAGTGCACGCTGAGTGTTTCTTTTCTCCCTCTCTGGCAGCGACCATTGACCCGACCCTAAGACTATAACTCAGTGACCAAAATTTGACCGAACCTTCTCAACACTGGCTTTTGGATTTTCAGAGTTGCAAACCTCATTGCTACTCCTACTTTTACCCTTTTCTCCAGGACACCCCGTATTACTATGAACGTCCACTTCCATTGGACAAAACCATCGTATGGTTAGATACGAACTCAAAGGAATTTATTTGAGGATGGTTTCCGGTTCTGGAGAAAACGGATAGGATTATTCAGTTGTCTTTTCCTTTTACCTTCTCTCAGGTTGCGAGTACTCCTTGGTTTAGGAGATAGTGCACCTATTATGCAAATTGGATAGTCTTCTTCCAAACCTTAGGCTAGTGCCAAACAGTGGGGAATGAAGAAAACCAATTAGCATAACGATGGTGTGCAGAAGGTATTAAGTTAAGACAAAACAAGGGATTAGTAAGAGGGCAAAGTAAATTGCGACTACTATTCACGACCAAACCAAGTATTTCTTTCGCCAATCCTAAATCACCTTTGTATTTATCCAGGACACTCCGTATCGCTACGAAGATCCACAGTTTATTGGATACTCCATCGTATGGTTATATACGAACTCGAAAGGAACTTGTTCCAGTTCGAGGATGGATTCTGGTTCAGGAGAAATAGGAATAAGGTTTATTCGGTTGTCTTTTATCTTCACCTTCTCTCGCATTGCGAGTGTTCATAGGATTAGGACAGTACACCCATTATGCTAATTGGATAGTCTTCTTCCAAACCATAGGCTGGTGCCGAACGGTAGGGAAGGAAGAAAACCATTTGGCCTAAAGGGGTGTACAGAAGGTAATGACTAAAGACATATAAAGGGATTTGGAGAGGTGGCAAAGAATTACACGGTTACAGTTGTGAATATGGATTATGGAAGAGGCATTACTAGGAATACCAGGATACCCCATCGAAACATTTCAATGTTTCAGTTTCACTGTGTAATGTTAAAAGAAAACTAATTTCCCGATTAGACACTTGCTCCAGGGTATGTATTTACCAGGTATGATTCTCACATCTGTATGGTTTTTCAGATGATAAGTGGGAGTAAGCTATTGGGAATTGGGTGATCATCCTCATTATATCGGGATTCGTTGTAATCGGTGATATTTGAGGAAATCACCTGGGCTGTTTGCCGGTCGGCAAATATTTGGTTTTGAATATCCGCTGTTATGCACCAATTTCAGATCGATATATCTGTACGTCTATTTTCATAGAGTGAGATATACCTTTTTGAAATTATGTCTGTGACATTTACCTATATCAGTGGATGGTTAGGTAAGGAGCATTAAACAGCGGTGTAATTCTTCATAACCATAAGTACAGTTTTCAACCTACGACACACAGTGAATGAGTTATCAGACTCAAGGGACTTATACAGAGTATTGTATGTTGTCCAGGGTCCATCAGGACAGAGGGGTTGGTCCTCGTACTATATTCGGTTTACTTATGACTTCTCTAGTTTTTAGACAGGTGTTTCGTGGAAACACAGGGTCCGAATTTTGAGAAGTTATAGGTATTTGAATAAAGTAGAGAACCAGGTATTGCAAGTATCGGGATTCTTCAAAGTGATCGAAGATGTAGATACTTGTGTATGGTGTTCAGTTGATAGTAATGATTAAGAGAACTTACTTCTCTTTCAGGTTACTCATAATTGGAAGCATTCCTAAGTTGAGTAACGCTGATCAGCCTCTTTCCATTTAGTTGACATGCACTGGAGACAGCTGCATGATTTGAATCTGGTTCAATTAAATCAGTGCCTCTGTTTCTATATTGGATATAGAACAGTTCATATCTTAACGATGTTAAGGTACGGGGAGTTGTCCGGCTTATGATTAAAACCAGACGCTGGACAACTCAAGGCACGTTTCTGTAATGGCTGTTTGTGGGTTGACCCAGGCTATGACGAGGGTTGACTTTCTACCATCTGGAAGATCAATAGCGATATTGTTCTAGACTCGCCACAGTTTTAATAAAAATGGATTTTTTCAGAAAACAGTAGTGGGAGTATGGTAGAACTGGAAGTGATTCCAGAACCACAAACGATTACTGAAGATTTGATAGGAACCTAAAGATTCAATCTGATTTGACATTCCATTGGCCACTCCGCAGATTTGGTGGGTAACCTCAGGCACCCGAGAGGTACTCCGGTAGCCTCAAGGACGGTGACAGGGAGGTTCTTGTTTATCCACACTTGCCATTGTTGTTGTTCCAGGCTGCGAGACCCGGCAGGAGGATGAGTATAGCGTATAGCGTCGTTCTGAACTGGCTTCAGAAGTGTACGTGTATATGACTCTGCCAGAGGGTTTTCGTAGTCAGTGGGAGCAGCGGAAGCATTGGTGGACAGGTGGCTTATGTCTATTTATAGACTAAAGCAGATATAGCGGAGATAGATCATCAATTTCTGATGTGACAGTCATAGGTTTGACTTCATCAGAATAGGGGATGGATCAGTTGAGAAGGTAGTAGGGTGTGATGTCATGGTATTTGGATGACATACACAGAGTAGGAAGTGATATTCCTATACTACGATCGGTTATACTTTGGTCGTCACACAGTGGTTTCTCCACAAAGGAAATGGATTTTATATCTGACATACTGGTTACTAGATCTATGGTTTTAGATCTAGATTTGGGTGGTTTCCCAATCAGGGTACTCAGACAGCATTCTAAGAGTATTTAGAATGGACGACTCCTGGCACGGTAGTGTACCTGCAGATGACGGAGTCACCCTCTCTGAAGGTTTCTTACAGACTAAAGGGGAGAGGGATGTGCATGATTGGCAGATCACTTGCTTAGGTAATTGAGCCAATCATGAGATGTCAAGTACCACACCAGATGTTGTTCTTGCACTAGATGCAATAAGTTGACATTGATCCAATCCTGGAGAAACAGTCGGAAGCAGTTTTAGAACATAAGTGGATGTTCTAGGGATATGATAACGACAACCTCTTTCGGGAGACAGTTATCATTCCAGGCTTCCAAGGTGACCTGGACAACAGGGAGGTTGTCAGTGTTATAGTTTTTCCTTCTGATGAGGGGGCAGTATTTTGGACAGGTGGTCCAAGGCAATACTGAGGGAGGCATGGCGCAGGATACTGATTAAGTTCAGTTGACGATACAGTCTAAGAAGTTTGGATTTGGAGTTCATTTATGAGCTAGGTCCCATCAGACATCCAGACACATTCTAAGACAGGTATTGCTTATTTCGAGAGATGGTTTTCTCCGCGAACATGAGATATAGAGAGACATAGAAAGAAACATCAAAGCGGATCCACTCACTGAGGCTATTTCTCGAACGCAATAGTTTCGCAAACGAGTTTTGTGAGACTGACTAGTAGAGGAGTTGGGTGTTCGGTATCACACGGGCTGTGAGTATGCGACATCGCAATAATTAGCCTTGAGTGCAAGTGGGAGATTGTTGAAGATAGTGCCCTCAGAGTCAATTATTGGATCACAGGCACGTGATTGCAATGATTGAGGGAGGACCTGTCCCAGTAGGACAGTCTTACTCGAGATGATAGTATGCTATCTCGTTTACCTTTATAATCGTGTACTGCTTTAGGTGACCTGACAGGTCGCTATTACACGTTGGTAGAGCCCCTAGGATTCTTGCTTGACTACCAGTAGTATGAGGGCGATCATATACGTGAGAGCTGGTGGTCTATAAGCACATCCTTAAAAGGTCCCTAGTCGTGGGAGTTTCGAGACAGGGCATCGATACTCCAGAGTAGACTAGTGTATACAGTCGAGACCCTGACGAGGGGCGGTGGCCGGTCTCACAAGCCATTGGTGTCAGTTGGTTCACCTAAGATGTATACAGGTGCTCATTGGGTTATGAGTACACCGGACAGGACTCGCCGGGAACATGCTAGTTGGCCTTATACCTGACGTCAGATAGCAGTTCCCTGGTGACATGTGTACAGGTTAGTTCATCGACCTGGGGATCGTCATTTGTCTCGTGTAAGTTCCCACTGTACTTTGATTACTACCCTACCACGCTCAAAGGAGATGTGCAAACAGGTTTTAGTTGGGTACAGTCCCAGCCACATGGAGGCAGTGAGCGGATCTTCAGGGGTTCGTCTCTCCCGGTATTGGGGGTGAGGTCGCGCTGTGTCTTGGAGAGCCATTACACGAAGCCCTCGGCCGAGGCAGGAGATTTACTGGTAGGTATTCCAGTAGTATCTCAGGGTGTTCTGGGCTACGCTCCGACACGACTTGTACCGCTTTTGGGGGTCTGACTTTTACCAACCCCCTAGGCCCGCCATGCGATGCTCATAGACGAACGGACCGGACTGTACGGATATTGTCACCGACAGGCTCAGTAGGGTGTCAGGATGAGTTCGCTCATCGACGTCCCTTTTGGTCAATAGCTGGTGGCCCGTCACGTATGGCTAATACCTCTGACATGCTAGTGGTTAAATCCACAGCCATAGTATTGACGAGTCTTTAGAGTCCACCACACATTCAGTTACTCAAGCTTTCGGGTGAAAAGCTGTAGAGGCCGTATGGAGATATGACACGGTTCGATCAGATACGTGCCGTATTGCACGGATCAGGATCGGACGGTTAGTACTAGAGGCCGTATGGATATATGGCAGGGTTCGATCAGATACGTGCGGTATTGCACGGATCAGGATCGAACGGATATTACTAGCCGGCTTTGGTTTAAGCCGGATCCTAGTATAGTACAGTGTAGATTTTGTCTCATTGCATTTGTATTTCGGTCGGAATACAAATGCGGGTGTGTATACACAGTATCGGGGTTTTCCTGTAATTTATTACGGGACCAGTTTTCTGGAGTTGCCAGTTTGCTTTCCGTTTCGGCCATTTTCATTTATATCTTTCATTGGCCGAAGATTGGTGGAGGAGTGCTTATTTGCAATTGTGCAAATAAGCATTTGTGGAGGGAGGTGATTGCATATTGTTGTATCATGATAGCTCTTCTTTGACCTTGACTTCTATCTTCATCATGACTTGACTTTTGTGAGGCATGATTGTTGGTGATGATGAAGGGTGAGGTTGGTGGAGTGTTGGTGTTCCTTTGTGATCATTTCTTCATATGATAACCATTCCTCTCTCTCTTGGGTGGTGTGTGAGTGGCTCCCATTATTTTTGACCCTCCTCTCATTCTCTCTTTAGTGTGGCCGGCCATAGGAGATGGGGGCTGCCAAATTTTTATGTGTGGGGATTTTTGTATCTTTGGCTTTGTAAAATCCCTACAACTCCATCTCCAAAAGCATATATGATTCCTCCACCAAAATGGCAACCTCCTCTACCCCAAAATGAGACACAAGTTTACACTTCATTCTACAGCAAATCTTGGGCACGTCGACTCGCCATCTTCGTGCTCGAGTTGCCTCGGTATAGAGGTGGGAGCCCGTAAAAGAAGCAGGCGACGTGGTGCCCTTCCGGCGACAAGGTGGAGACCGGACACTCCGCGGGAGATCGGGACGACGACGAGAAGACCGGAGGACTCGGATCACTCGGTATATCTCTCTTCCCATCTAGTAGTTAGCTAGGACTAGTTAATGGCCCGATCTGGGTTTTTAGTGCGCGGTGGTGCCGGTTCAAGAAAATTTAAAGTTAACCATCGCTTCCGCATTTGGCCTCGGGATGGAGGCCAGGGCGCCGCCGTGCACTTACAGAACGTTGGTCCCGCTCTAACTTATAATTGTTATAAGACCGAGCAGGATATAAGGGAATACCAGAATTCCTATGCCGCCTAAACGAAGAAAGTGCATATGATGCATCTCCTTCGGGTGTGTTCATTATGAAGAACTGTTTCTCAGTATCCTCTACGTCATGGGTATTAGATACCGGATCAGGATCCCGTTAATGTAATCCGTTACATGGGCTACAGAAAGGCAGAGAACTGAGAACGGGCAATAAGTTTCATGAGACAGAAAACGGGGCAAGTGTTGCAGCCAAGTCTGTTGGTCACTGTCACCCTGTATTACCGGTACATTGATTCTGAACGAATATTATTAGATACCGAACCTGATATATAAAATCATATCAGTCTCTTTATTAGTAAAGAAATGATATAATTTTGTATTGTTGGATAAATGTTTTGAACATTTCCTATATCAAAAGTTGATCGGTTCAGGCACGTTATCTAAAAGCATTGACGTTCTAAATCAAACTACAGTTCCTAGTATACAGAACACACACAAGAGGAAGAGGTCAGAAATGAACGAATCCTTCTTGAGGTATTGTAGACTAGGTCATATCAATGCGACCCGACTGGCTGAAGTTACATTTAGATGCATATTTAAATTAATTTGAATTTACATCTTGTGAAACTTGCCAGTCATGTCACAGAGATAAGATGACCATAGCTCTGTTTACTGGAAACAGAGAAAGAGTTAGTGAACTTTTGGGATGATACATGTTGATGTATGTAAATCCCCTGTCTACACATGCCAAGACCGGTTCTTTGTATTTCATTACATTCTCTGATAATCTCTCAAGATTTAGACATATGTTCCTGTTGAAACACAAGTCCGAACCTTTTGAGATATTCACAGAATATAAGTTAGAAATAGAGAACCAAAAACCGGGTATAAGTATTATGTCCTATGATAAGATCAGGGAGGAGAATACTTGTGCATAGAATTCCTGGACTATTCTAAAGGAGAATGAGATTCTCTCTCCGTATTACTCCTCTGAATATACCACAGCACAACGGTGTATCGGGGCGGAGCAATTGCACCATATTAGATATGGTGTGCTCTATGATGAGTATTACTGAGTTGCCTATTTCCTTTTAGGGTTGTGCACTTGAGAAGTTGCATACCTATTGAATTGGATTCGAATCAAATCAGTGCCTACCACTCCATATAAGATATGGTATGGGAAGAGCCTGTCTCTTAAGTAAGTTAAGATTTGGGATTGTCCGGCCTATGTCAAAAGCAAAATCCGGACAAGATCGAGGCAAGGTCAGTTCTGTAGAACTGGAAAAGTTCCAGCTATACAAACTACAGCTAATGATTTGACAGAACCAAAGGATTCAATAGTCACCTGACGAACCTCAGCCTTTCCGCCGATCTGGTAAGGGTTCCTCATCCGCCTGAGAGACACTTCGGTTTCTCGATGACAGTGGGAGTGAGGATTGCATCATGAGATGATGACCTAACTAGTTTTGAACTGGCCATCAAGAGTAGGGACTCTGTAAGAATGGCTGGATGCTTAGCGATCTGAGATGGAATCCATGTACACCAACAAAAGTATGGAATTTGAATGCTGTATCTGAAGGGTTAAATCCCCATCAGGAGCAAGTATATCTTGAGAAGATTACTTGGTGTAGATGGAAAAGTTGAGACTTTCAAAGCTAGACTTGTTAAAGGTTTTCGTCATTGACCAGGCGTGGATAATGATGAAACCTTTTCCAGGGACTATGCTTAAGTCCATCCAGATCCTACTTGCCACTGCTACTTACCACGACTACGATATCTGGTGGTTGGGTGTCATGACTGCTTTTCTAAATGATGTTTTAGAAGAGAGCGTCTATAAGTACACAGCCAGAGGGCTTCGTAGACAGTGAGAGCAGCGGAAACATGTGCAAGTTGCTTTACATAATAAAGCAGGCATCGTAGAGTTGGAACGTCTGTTTTGATGTAGTAGTCAAATAGTTTGACTTCATCAAAATGGTAGATGAACCTTGTATATACAAAACGGTAGTAGAGAGTAAGGTGATCATCCTCGTATTGTACGTGGACAACATACTCTTGATAGGAAAAGAGTTTCCTATACTACGCTCGGTCGATCTCCTCTTATCACAAGGATTCTCCAATAGGATAAAGGTGATACCTCCTAAATCCTGGCTTTTGGATCTATAAGATAGATCTAAATGGATGTTAGGATTCTCACTAGTTGTAGTGAAATGGTATCAGTTGATCCTAGGGAGAATCACTGGAAAGGTTCCAGGGTGATAAGGACGACTGAATGTCAGTCGCAGGCATTGTCTTTACCCTCAGTAGACGGACGGTATGTTGGAAGAGTTCTAAGCTAGATACCGTGGCAAACTAGACGATAAAGGCTGGTAACATCGCTATTAAAGATACTACCAAAGAGGAAGTTTGGGTGTATATTGGTTCATGAGATGAACTAGGTTCTTACCATTGTGTGACAATGGAAGTGTGGCTTTGGCCAAGGAACCCCGGTCCCATCAGTGACCCAGACATATTCTGAGGCAGCATCACCTGATCATGGAGATAGTTGATCTCCAGGGTGATCGAGGTTAGGAGAGTAGACTCAGAGGACAACACGGCGGATCCACTCACAAAGGTTTTTTCCCAGAGAGAGACTTATATGGGATGGTTGAGTATGAGATATACAACCACTGCTACAGATGGCCCTAGTGCAAGTGGGAGATTGTTAGTTATATGTATGCTCTAGAGGCCATTACTGCACATATGATGTATATTGTAATGGATGCTGGGACATATATAGGTATGACTTTCTTGCTCGACATGATAGTATGCTATCTGGTTGCTCTTTTTCTTAACATGTATACTTTCTGTCTCTCTGTTACATGTTGATAAAGCCCTTAGGATGTATACTCGACTTCCAGGACTGTGATGTAGATCATACTAGTAGGGCCTGGGTAGTCCATGAGTACATCCTTCAATGTTCCTAGTCGTGGGAATATCGAGACGGGGCATCGATATTCCAGAGTAGACTAGCATATATCTTCTCGACCCATGTGATGGGCGATGGATGATCCCATATCCATTGGTGTTTGACATCAGAGATGGTATACGGGTGCTCAGTGGAGACTGGGTACACTGAACGGACTCGCCGAGAACTCCCAGATGGTATTATACCTCACGTCAGATGGCAGTTCTCTGGTGACACTGGTACAGCTTAGTCTGTTGACCCGAGATCGTCATAGAGTCTTGTGTGTCTCCCACTGTGCTTTGATTTCCACCCTACCACGGCTCTACTGAGTCATGCAAACAGGTGGTTTTTGGGTATAGTCCCGATTCATATGGAGGCAATGAGCGATAGGAGAGGATTCGTCTCTCCCGGTATTGGGGGTTGATGTTGCGCTATGCTCGACTGGCCATAATTGGAAATCCCTGGCCAGGGTTGCACTGATTTACTGGTAAGTGTTATCAGTAGTTTCATGCTTGTTATGGACCTTACATCGGCATGACTTATCAAGCTACCGGAGTCTGACGTTTACCACCCCTAGACGAGATATGCGACATATCAGACGAACAGACCGGACTGTACGGTAAGTGTTACTGGTTGGATTCACAGGAGTGTGAGCGGGCTTGCTCGATGATCTTCTGATTGCTCAATACCCGGTGGCCGTTACGTTTAGCAGACCGCTTGCGGCTTGTGGGTGTTTGATATGATCATCACCTACTGCCGGTGTATTGACGAGTCTTTAGAGTCCTACACAGAGGTTTCTTGGCTCAAGCGAAACGAAATAGGAGCGCATATGAGATATGTGCGGGACCGAGAATAATACCAGTATGTGATACTGAATTCTATTCTCGCGATTTGTATCATCGGATGGTTATATGAGATATAGCCGGGTTACCGAATCAAATGTTGATTCGATATATTGATACACTTGATATTAGTCGGTTATATGCAGTATGACCGGATCATTAAATCAAGTGTTGATTTAATGATTTAATGTATAATTATATATTAGATATATTACTTTACATTAACTAGTATTTGTTCACTTAAGATGGATTTTCTCACTTGATGAGCACATTGTATATGTGATATATTTTTGTACACTAGTTTGTATCATGTTTGATGATACATGCAAACTTGGGTGTGTGTTTGCTTTAAACCATGTTTAGGTAAATGATTAGGGTTTTATATACTTTATTTATTTTATGAAAACAAAATGGTGGCTTTCTTATTTATTTGCTAGAAGCTTCAAGCATCTTTGAAAAAGGTCAAAACCATTTTGTTTTTATTCTTAAACCTAACCATTACCTAAACCCTAGTTTATTCTCTACATTAGTTAATCTCACCCATGGTTGCAACATGATAACTTCACTTGATTATTCTTTTCACATAATTCCTTTTTCCATTCTTTTCTTCTTCTTCTTCATGAAGAAAAGAAAACCTTTCTTGAAAAATTTCAAGTGTTGAAATCAAGTGAGAAATCCAAATCCAAAGTGAACCCACTTCCTATTTCTTCATCCTTTAGCACTTGCTATGTTGTATAGGGTGTTTTCTTCACAAGTTTCATGACTTAGTGAAGATGGAGCTTGAGTTTGAGTCGCCTCGACGTAGATCATCTTCGGCATCGAAGTCAACGACCTAGCCCTCCCATTTCTCCGATGAAACCGACGCTAGAGTTTGGGATTCCGATGATCGCAGCGGAGGGACGTCAACACAGAGCTAGAGAGGTGGAGGACCGGATCTACAAAGGTTGTAGTCCCTTTCACTTTTAGTTAAAGTTGTTAACTTGCATGTTCTTTCGCCTTACCTCTAGTATCGATCTTGTTTAAGGTTTCTCGGCACATAGAAAATTTTGAATTGGACATGTTTGATCAGTTGTAGAACCTCATGAGTGTGCCTAGGAACCCTACACAATGCTGCCCTATAAGCGGCTCAACGCTGACCCTTGTATACAATCCACGGGCGCGAATAAACATTTCCCAAACAAAGTCCCATCAGTGACTAGAGATATGTCTACACGGTGAACAGCCCTTGTAAGTCCTCTCGACTTATAAGGAGAAAATACTCTTGTAAGATCCTTACGACTTATAAGGAACCATACACTTAGGAGTCCTCATGATTCCTAAGGAGAAAACGCACCTACGAGATCTTCACGACTCGCAGGGAGAAATACCTTTATGAGACCTTTACGGCTCATAAAGTCAAAAGCCTTAGTCGACAGGATCCTAACCCTGTTCGCTAAGCCACCTTTGTTCGACAATGACAAAGGCAAATGATGATTCGCTCCTGGCAATATCCCAGTCGTAGCGGTGCTGATGCCGAAATCGGTGTCTAATTCCAAGCTTGCAGCAAAAAGCCAGCGAGCCATACATGCATACGAAATAGCCGAAATGATGGGGCAACTTGCACCAAAATCAACAAGTAAAAATGTATGCATACAAAAATAGCCGAAATGATTGGACAACTCGCAATAAATAGCAGCGAGTAAAAAATAAAACAAATAGCCGAAATGATTACGCAACTCGCAATAAAAAGCAGCGAGTAAAAAATAAAACAAATAGCCGAAATGATTGGGCACCGTGAAAAATAGCCGAAATGATTGGGCAATCGCGACCTTCGCGATATAAAAGCTGAAATGATAGAGCATCGTGGAAATACGTCATCCACATGATCCCGTAGCGGAAATACATCATCCAAATGACCCCGTCTCGGAAATACGTCATCAACATGACCCCGTCACGGAAATACGCCATCCACATGACCCCGTCATGGAAATACGTCATCCAAATGACCCCGTCGCAGAAATACGTCATCCATATGACCCTGTTTCGGAAATACGTCATCCACATGACCCCGTCTCGGAAATATGTCATCCACATGACCCCGTTTCGGAAATACATCAACCACATGACCCCGTCTCAAAAATACGTCATCCAAATGACCCCGTCTCGGAAATACGTCATCCAAATGACCCCGTAGCGGAAATACGTCATCCAAATGACCCCGTCTTGGAAATACGTCATCCACATGACCCCGTCTCGGAAAAACGTCATCCACATGACCCCGTCGCCGAAATACGTCATCCACATGACCCCGTCACGGAAATACGTCATCCACATGACCCCGTTTCGGAAATACGTCATCCACATGACCCCGTCTCGGAAATACGCCATCCATATGACCCCGTCACGGAAATACGTCATCTACATGACCCCATCACGGAAATACGTCATCCACATAACCCCGTCTCGGAAATACGCCATCCACATGACCCCGTCGTGGAAATACATCATCCACATGACCCCGAAGCGGAAATACGTCATCCAAATGACCCCGTCTCGGAAATACGTCATCCACATCACCCCGTCGCGGAAATACCTCATCCACATGACCCCGTCACGGAAATACGTCATCCACATGACCCCATTTCGGAAATACGTCATCCACATGACCCCGTCGCGGAAATACGTCATCCACATGACCCCGTCGCAAAAATACGTCATCCACATGACCCCATCGCGGAAACACGTCATCCACATGATCCCGTCGTGGAAACACGTCATCCACATGCCCCCGTCTTGGAAATACGTCATCCATATGACCCCGTCTCAGAAATACGTCATCCACATGACCCCGTTGCGGAAATACATCATTCAAATGACCCTGTCGCGGAAATACGTCATCTACATGACCCCATCGCGGAAATACGTCATCTACATGACCCCGTCTCGAAAATACGTCATCCAACGACTCCGTGAAACATGGCCAAAGTTAACCTTGACCCCGTGGGAAACGCCCGGAGCAACTTCTAATGCCGTGAAATGCGGATAATGTCAAGCACTATCAATCACTTACGGGTCCTCTCGACCCGTAAGGAAGAAAACTCTCTTGTAAGATCCTTACGACTTACGAGAGAAAACGCGCTTAGGAATCCTCACTATTCCTGAGGAGAAAATACACCTAAGAGATCCTCTCGATTCGTAGGAAGAAAAGTCTTTATGAGACCCTCACGGTTCATGAAGTTGAAAATTCTTAGGTAGCAGATCTGAACCTGCTTCCTAAGCCATCACTACCTCTCAAAGAATTCAAAACAGACTGCTCTCTATCTTCTACAGGCTATGCTTACTAAGGTAACATGCCAGCAACACAGAAAGGACAAGAAAGCAAGAGATGACACAAGACATTGCAAAAGAAATATATCTTTTATTTATAAATTCAATTGGCTACGAAATACATCATATAAAAGAATAAAAAAAAATGGATACATTCTATTCAAAATTACAAATGGTACAAAAGCAACTATTGGGAGGGAAGCGTCTTCAGTAGGCCAATCAATTGCTCACGCACTCCCCTCAGCCTTTTGTCACGATCAGCTGCCGCGGCCAACTCTGCTTCAACCTGAGCTCGCTACTGCAAATAGGATGAAAGTTGCTCTTCGACGACCCGCTGAGCTACCCCGAGATTCTGTGTATCTCGCTCGATGAGGTCGAGCTTCTGCCTCAGCGTCAGCCCGTCAAAAATACATCGTAGGAGGCTTTCGAAGATAACTTTCAGCTGCGCCGCATTTGCGTCAACTTGAGCATGCAATTGAGCAGATTCGCTTGAAGCTTCTTCGCACTCCTTACGCTTTGAGGCCACTTCCTATTCAAGATGACAGAAGTAGGGAGTGCTCTCCTCGACCGACACAGCCCGTTGAGTGTTCACATCCAGGACTTTTGGAGCAGGATGTCCGACCTCGAGCTCATGCAGGCAAGCCTCAATCTCCCTGCAGTGATTAACCCAAGACTCAACGACACCCTCATTATGGAAGTTCACAAGCGTCACCAGCATTGGATTACTCTCGGCAGCAAACTCTGCAGTGAATGTAGGGGACACCGCGTCAAGCTCCTCGACGTATTCGCTCAACATACGCAAGCTGGTCACAGCGTCTTTGGAAGATGGACGTCTAGAAAAGGGCCCTGACGACATTATGATGCGAGACTCGAACAGAGCTAGAGTCGACGTGATTGCTACAAAATAAATCATAGTCAGATGTAGGCTCAAGAAATAAAGAAAATACACGAACAATAGAGTTTACTATACCGGCTGCAACAGGGCCAGAGTTGGGAGTACTGGTGGCACAACGATGCCCTCGTCCCCTCCTTCAATTTGTAAGGCTACAAGCAATGCAAAGAAGAATTAGCAATAATGTGACCGCCCGCTAAAGAAAGGACATTGGTTAGAAAAGATACTCACCGACACCAGCGGGCAGACTAATCTCTGACTGGAAATAGAAGTGTGGGTGTAGCACATGATACAAGTGATCAAAAAGGACTCGACGCAGTAATGCAATGTCAGTACATAAATTATACATCCTAGAAGTAAAACTGATGGGTCACAAATTCGCACCTTCCAACATCTGAGATGGTATAAGAAAAGGTAGAGGAGTGGTCACCGTCAAAGCGGTAACCGATGGCACAACCTCGGGTAGCGCAAGCTCAACGCTCACCACGCCTGCATTAGAAACGAGATAAATACTGTCAGGAAAGATTGAAAGGGATTGCAGAATAAAAAGAAAAAACAATGACCCAAAGTGTACCTGGTGAGTCGCCGATCGAAACCGTGACAAGAACATCACTTGATGCAGTGACTGCTTCACCCTCCTCCACCGGAATGGTTTCGCCGCCCGTGGCTTCATCCCCCGACTCTACGAGAATCGTCGTGATACTCGCAGCGCCCGGCAATGGCAAGGAGCCGCAAGGGGAAAGAGCGACGATTGGGGCGGTGCCCAACTCCTGAGAAAGAGTGGCTACCTCGGGCTCGACGGTTCTACCCATCTTATCCACCGCTACCTCGAGCTCGTCAATGGTAGCCATCTCACCTACCTCTACCTCGGCTTCGACGATCATGGCTTTCTCCTCTACCGCTACCCCAGGCTCAGTAGTTGCTGCCACTTCCTCAGTTAGACTCAACCCTGCAAGATAGGACATATGAGAACCTGAAAGTTAAAACTTTGACAAAAGAACCCAATGTCACATTACCTTGAGTTGGTCTTCCGATTGCTTCCTGAGCCGCACGGGCTGCCTGTCGGTGGGCGGTGGACAAGGCAGCCGGGGCATCCTCTGAAGGAGTAGGGGCAGGGGTAGCGGTGCTCGAACTCACACCCGCAGCCAAGGCGGCAATACGCTCCCTTGCCGCATGCATTCTACGCTTCCTCTCCGCCCGGGCAGTGAGAGCGGATCTCCTAAAGGCCTCCTTCAATAGGACATCCTCGTCTGCGCCAATATTTACCTCTAGAGCCATTATGGCATCCGTCATCGGTTGTTTAAGTGAAGTTTCTTTCAACAATACCAGCAGAACTGAGATAGCCGGCCCAGGAAGCGTCTCCGCACCGCCCTGTGAAGTCGGTGCCACGCTTGGAATAATCTGAGTAGAGGTAGTTCCTGTGATAAGAAGAAAAAGAAGGGTCAGATCACCTATAAGAAACGGGATCGGAGACATGATGAACCGAAGCATACCGATGCCTAAGGATGCTCGAAGTCTTTCCTCTTCCTCAAAAGTCTTGAGAGAAGCTGCGAGAGCTTCTTCGGTGGAAATGCCTGTTAAAGAAGGAAAAGTGTCAGTCAGAACATGATGATAGAAATATGATGTAATGATGAAAAATACAGTTAATGGTTACCTTATCGCGCAAGGATAGCCAGTCCCGCTTCGTGGCTTGCCAATTGCTCAGAAGCTGCAATGGCAACCGCCAGATCAGTATCGTCTGGCGGCATGAATAAGCCCTCATTTGTCCCATACTCGCTTAGACCCTCGCTGTAAGGAGCATGAGGCTCCTGACCAAATACGACGTCGGCAGAGAGGATCGACTTCTTCTTCCTCTTCTGTGAGCGAGCTCCAGTCGCAGCCAGCACAAGCTTACGCTTGGTGGGCACTTTGGGGCAACGAGTCCCGATATCTGAGCCCACACCAGACTCAGGGGAAGCTACATTTACCGTCTCTACGGGAGCATGGGGCACCGGTAGTATATCCACCGTCTCCACGGGAGCACAGGGCACCGGTAGCTCAGGCCTATCGTGAGGGACTTCAATCACGGCAGCTTCTCTTAGCGGAGGGAGGACAGTGGTCCATCGCTTCAAGGGAACGTTTCGATCACCAGCGGGGGTGCATCCTTGCAGTCGAGCAGCAGTCGCTTCTCCTCCCTGATAACAGCACCCATTGCATGTTGGTACCAGGCCATGTGTACATTAAGGGCCTTTGGGACACAACTCGGTTTGTTGATAAAGAAGTGAGACCCCGTGTTCAAGCGCATGAAATGATGCAGCGCGCTTCGCATTCCATCTTCAGTGGCAGTAGGTTCTACCAGGAAAGCCTCCAGCGGGACTCCCTGATTGTAACTTAGCTGCTGGGCAAAACGATGTGGGTTGTATCTCATGAATAGCGCCGCATCATTTTTCCTGAATACAAGAAAGCCCGGTTTGATGGAGTACAAATAGAGAATCTCCTGGGCTTTCAACACGGAGGCCCCGTCTTTAAAGATGTCTTGTAATGGCAGCACCGCTTTTGAAGTTTCCTGGCCAATGGTCAAGATTTTTTCTGTGAAAGACATACCGGCCCCAACCGTGCGTGGACGGAGGAGTAAGCCCCTAGCTTCCTGTGGTGACGGACTCACGATGGAAGCGTCAACCAGCCGCATTATCCGTGGAAATTTGCATCTATCGTAAAAAGAAGGTCTTTTGTGGATGCCAAAGACTCCAAGCATGTGTAGCTCCATCCATGAAGTGAAGTAATGCATCGGGAAGTTGGCAGGATGCACCCCTGGTTCAGTGGTATCCGCTTCTAAGCTAAGACCGTGATATAGGTGGGCTAACCCGGCAATCCCGATGGCCACTTGTATTCCGGTAACCATGCGATGCGCGGGGTAGAAGACGGAAGGTCTCATGTAACGAGGATGCATAGGAAGCACAAACCAGCTCAACCATAACCCAAGAAACCCAAGAAAAAACGCTTCCTCATCAATGCCCGGAGCGGCGATTTCTGACAGAGGGACGATCGCGACGTCAGGGAGAAAGAAACCCTTTTGATCAGCTTCCAGTATCAGCCGATGGTTCAAGCCAAAGCCGAAGGGATCATCAACTTTAGCAAACTTTTCGCCTTGTCGCGACAAATTTCTGGGCGAAGAAAACGGGCAATGAAGTCCGCAAAGCTGATCCCTCAGCCTCCGGATTCAAGGAAGAGGCTCTCATACATGTTCAGCACCTTTATCAGACTTGGGAATAGGTGCTGAATGGCATTCTCCGGGGTGAGGCCCATCACCACTGGCTTGGTGGCAAAAACATATTCATCCGGAGGAAGTAGCTCCTCATAGTGTTCCCCCCTAACTGGTAAGCCAGAAACCTCGGCAAATTCTTCCAAGGAAATGGAGACCTCTCTATCCAACGTGAGGAAGGTATGTGTCGAGATGTTCCGCTGCTTCAAAAACGCCATGATCCACCATGTGGGAGGTGCAGAATACTGGAACATGGAAGCATAGACCGCAGGGTATAAGCCGAGCTTTAGCAGCTGCGATTTCTTTGCCAACAAGATATACCGTGCCCACTGCAAGTACCCGGCCGGATGACGGGGAGTTAGCTCGATGTTGTAGGGCTGTCCCCAAGGGCGCGACTCACCCTGACATATGCGCCGCCCTAGGGTATCCAAAGCCGCCGCCGGCTGCACGGGTACTGCGGCGATCGAAGGCTGAAGGAGACCCTCCAAAGTCCAATTAACAACCTCCACGGCATATTTCACCGGGGGTGCATCTGCATACGGGATCGCTGAGATAAGCTCCAAAGGCGTCGCACAAGAAAAGCTCCGGCGGCCTCTGATGATCTGATCGTACCATCTACCCCACAGGTGAAGATTTTTGTGTTCCGGGTCATGGTCTTTGATCAGCGCGAGAACCTCTCGGTCTACAGGCGCCTCAGGGAATCCTCCCTCTGAACGGACAAACGGAAAGGAAGCGTCAAAAGACATGTCGCCTGCGCAAAAAAGGATAGAAGTCAACTGTCAGTGCTATAATTTGATTTTAAATTCTGACACTTGGTACTTTAAAATTTTTACCACACTGCAATGGAGAGGGACCAAAGGGGGCACACAAAATTTAGATGACAATTCATCAATTGATAATTAATAAAACAGCCTCATTATTTGATGAGACTGTTAATTAAATGAAGAGATCCTCAAGAAAATTCTCATTAAATGAGAGATCCCTCGGGAAAAGGAGAAAATCTCCCTTTGAGAGTAATGCTCTATGACAGAGTGACACTTATCAAACTCTGATCATGAAGGAATAAAAATTCCTTAAGAGCCTGGCTCTGTAAAGATGATGGGAAAAATCCATCAGAAAAGAATTAATTAAAATCAATTTTTATAAATTAAAAAATTCTGGGATCTTCAAGATCCATGAACAAACTCTTAAGAGTTCTTCACAAGAGATCAAAAAATCTACATGTTATCAAAGAGCAGAGCTCTGTTCATGGGCTAAGAAACCCCAAGAAAAGGTCTCTTTAGATCTATGGGTTCAGAAGAGCAAAGCTCTGTTAATGAAACCCTAAAAAGGGTTTTCTTTAGATCTAAGATCTATGAAGATCAAGGCTCTATTAATGGGTAAAACTCTAGTTTATTAAAAGTTTTAAATTTTACCTAAAATTTTAACAGAGTTTTTACTCTTGAAAAGTTCTTAAACTAAAGAGCGATGCTCTGAATAAAAATTCTCAATGAAGAAGATGAACATCATCTAAGGGACCAAAGGTCCTATTTATAGGCATTGAAACGCCTCTTCAACTTCTGAGTTGATCCAAGGGCGCAGATGCTGCCACCGCTGCACTCATATGTGGGTCACGTGAGCGCAATGGTGGGGGGGATATTTTTCCCCCCAATCAGAGCAAAGCTCTGTTTGAAATTCAAATTTCAAAATTGAAGCAACGCTTCAGATGAAGCACCAAGTGCGCTGCGTCCTAGGTAGCGCACCATGTGTGCGCTAGCGTTAGGCGCGCTGTGCACCACGTGTCAAAAACGGGTGCGCTAGCACAGGACGCACTGCGCTCTGAGCGGCGCACCACGTGTCAAACACAGGTGCGCTAGCGCAAGGTGAGCTGCGCTCTGAGCAGTGCACCACGTGCAAAGCACGGGTGCGCTAGCGCTGGAATTAAAAATTCCCCACCGCCAGATCAAAAGATCTAATAATAATGATAAATCATTAATTAATCAGAATTAAAATTCTGTTATAGAAAGAATTTTCAATCTTGTTAAAAACAAGAAGATTGCCTTCTGCAAAACAGAAGCCCTAAGATCAAAGATCCAATGGTGGGGAAACATCCCCAAATCAATCAGTGAAATATCTCTTTAACTAATTCAACAAATCAGCTTGCCCTATATAAAGGCCCCAAGACTTCAAGTCTGAAATAGAGAAACTTCTCCATAAACTTTGAAAAAATTCAAAGAAAGAGAGCAAGCTCTTGCAAGAAGATACTTCTTCAAGGTAAAAAGAATGGTGATGAACACATAGATGAAATCATCTCATAAAAAGAAGAATTATAGAAAGACAAAAGATCTCATCATAAAAACAAAGTACCTACTTTCTTCACAGATCATAGATCTATAAGTCAAAATGTCTTTCTGAGATCATGAACATCTCATCATAAAGGGGGAGAAAATTAATAAATTTTCTTAAAGATTATGGATCTATAAAGGCAAAGCCTTTCACTAATACAAGGGATTGAAGTATCTCCTGCAAAATAAGAACTGCTGTTCTTGAATCTTGAGACAAAGTCTCCTTTAAAAGAACATAAATTTGTTCCCAGATCATAAAATTGATCTAATGCGCCTTGCGCTCATGAAATGCGCCTTGCGCTCTTGAACTGCGCTTCTGCGCTCCCTGAACCGACGCTCAGTGCCAAATGCGCCACGTGTGCGCCAATTTAACAACTTGCGCTTTGCGCTTCTGAAATAGCGCACCGCGCTCATGTGCTGGCGCTCAGCGCCAAACGCACCACGTGTCATTAACGTATAGGCTAGCACAATGCGCTCATGGACTAGCGCTCAGCGCTCACAAACTGGCATCTGCGCTCATCATCTGGCGCCTAGCGCAGAGCGTGACACGTGTCCCTTGCATGTGCGCCACGTGGCAGAAGTGCACTGCGCTTTTTGATTGGCGCAAAGCGCCTAGCACACCATATGTTGCGCTGACAGAACACAAATTGTTCTTTAATGAGCCAGAGCTCTGATGAATGCTCTGCATTCAATACAGGACAAAAGAAAAGAATTTGCCAAGATATAATGCTCAACATTGTTAAAAGGGCCAAGCCCAAATAAAGGCTCAATAGCCAGAATAAAAATGTTAAACATTTTAAACATTTGTTGGACTTTGCCCAAGATTGGTCATAAGTCCTCAACCTATATTAATTGAGCCCATCCGCTGATGAATATTTTAACAAATCTTGGTTCCAAATTGACTACAGATCTTTCAACCAATCAACTTTGGTTCAAGGGTACATCTCTCAACTCCTCTGATATTTGTCGTTGTAATCCTTCACCGTCTTCAGAGAGGTGACGGGTCCCGATAACCAATCATTCCATGGATTGTGAGGTCCTTAAACTCATGGACTATGATGTCCTTAACCTCGGACTGTGGGGTCCCTTTAAACCCATGGACTATGATGTCCTTAACCTCGGACTGTGGGGTCCCTTTAAACCCACAGACTATGATGTCCTTAACCTCGGACTGTGGGGTCCCTTTAAACCCACAGACTATGATGTCCTTAACCTCGGACCGTGGGGTCCTTTTAAACCCACGGACTACGATGTCTTTAACCTTGACTGTGAGGTCTTTAAACTCACGGACTACGATGTCTTTAACCTCGACCGCGATGTCTTTAAATTAACAGTGGACCGAGATGTCCTTAAACTAACAATGGACCGTAATGTCCTTAAACTAATCGACCGCAAGTCCCTAAACTAAACAATAGGGTCCAAATGCTCTTTTGTTGGATCTAAACGATCCTGTAGTTGATCTTAGTCTAAAAATTAGACTAACGTATCCGTAACACACGTTTAAGTTGATCTTAGTCCCAAATGAGACAAACGTATCCTCAAACCGAAACCCCAAACCCAAATCTAACAAGATACAGATTTGGACTAATCCACGCCCTACGGGAGACAACATAAATTAGTCTCTGTATACAATCCACAGGCAACCAAAAACAAAACAAACACACACGACATGAAGTGACTATCTGGAGAAGGAGAAAGTTGTTACCATGATGCGGTAACGTAATTAACTGCAGGGGCTTGCGCCTACAGGGAAGAGCGTCCCCACAATAAAAAACCCCTTATCAACGAGGGGGAATCTGACGAAGTCTGCTACATCAGCCGCATCCGTTTAAACCTTCAATACATGGTGCCATAAATCAACTTGGCATCTTCGGAGAGGTAGACAGATAGCACCAATTAGCATCTGGCCCGAAATTCATGCAAGACGAACCTATGCAGTCGCGTCACTGTATTCGGAGGGGAACAAACTCGTTCTAGTTCGAGGATGGATTCTGGTTCTGGAGAAATTGAATAGGATTATTCAGTTGTCTTTTCCCTTAACTTCTCTCAGGTTGCGAGAGCTCCTGGTATTAGGAGAGTACACCTATTACACTTATTGGATAGTCTTCTTCCAAACCTTAGGCTGGTGCCGAAAGGTAGGGAAAGAAGAAAACCATACAGCCCAAGTACGGTGTACAGAAGGTAATAAGTAAAGACATATAAAGGGATTGGAGTGAGGGCATGAAAGTATACGGTTACTGTCATGAATCTGGATAGTGGAAGAGGCATTACTAGGAATACCCGGCTATCTCTTCGAAACATTTTCATGTTTCAGTTTCACTGTGCCGTGTTAATTGAAAACTGTTTTCCCAATTAAATTCTAACTCCAGAGTATGTATTTACAAGATTTGATTCTTACATCTGTATGGCGTTACAGATGCTGAGTGGGAGTAAGATATTGGGAATTGGGTGATTATATCCTCTATATATTGGAATTCTTTGTAATTGGTGATATTTGAGGAAATAACCTGCCTGACGGCAAATATTTGGTTTTGAATATCCGTCGTTATGCACCAATTTCAAATTGATATATCTGTACGTTTATTTTATAAAGTGGGATATAACTTTTTGAAATTATGTCTATGACATTTACCTATATCAGTTGATGGTTAGGTAAGAAGCATTCAACAGCGGTGTAATTCTTCTTAATTATAGCACAGTTTTCAACCTACGACGCACAGGGTTCGAGTTATTAAACTCGGTGGACTTATACAAAGTATTGTATGTTGTTTAGTGTCCGTTAGTACAAAGGGGTTGATACTCGTACTATATTATGTTTACTCATGACTTCTCTAGTTTTAGATAAGTATTTCATTGAAATACAGGGTCCAAGTTTTGAGAAGTTATAGGTATAAGAATAAAGTAGAGAACTATATGTTGCAAGTATCAGGATTCTTCAAGGTGATTGAAGATGTAGATATTTGTGTTTGGTATTCCGTTGTAAGTAATAGTTTTGAGAAATTGCTTTTCTTTCAGGTTACTCATGTGTGGGTGCATTCCTTGATGAGTAATGCTGCTTGGCCTCCTTCCATTTAGCTGATATGCACTGGAAACGTATTTTGAATCTGGTTCTAATTAAATTAGTTCCTTTGTTTCTATATGGATATAGAATGGATTCATATCTTAACGATGTTAAGGTATATGGATTAGTCCGGCTGATGCTTAAAACCAGAATCTGGACAAACTCTAGACACGTTTCAGTAAGGGCAGTTTGTGGGTTTTCCCGGGCTTTGACGGGGGTTAACATTCTACCATCTGGTAGATCAATAGTTATATTGTTCTTGACTCGCCACCAGTTTTAGTAAAATGGATTCTTTTTCAGAAAACATTAGTGGGAGTATGGTAGAACTGAAAGTGATTCTAGAACCACAAACGATCACTGAAAATTTAGTAGAACCTAAAATTTCAATTGGATTCGACAATCCATTAGCCACTCCGCAGATTTGGTGGGTAACCTCAGCCACCCGAGAGGTACTTCGGTCTCCTCAAAGACGGCGACAGGGAGGTCTTTTATTACCCAAACTTGTCACTACTGTTATTCTAGACTATGAAATCTGGCAGGAGGATGAGTATAACATCATTATAAATTGGCTTTAGAAGTGCACGTGTATATGACTCTGCCAGAAGGTTGTTGTAGTCAATGGGAGCAGCGGAAGCATGGTGAGCAAGCAGCTTATATCTATTTATAGACTAAAGCAATATAGCGGAGATAGATCGCCTATTTTTGATGTGACGGTAATAGAGTCTGACTTCATCAGAAAAACAGATGGATCTGGTAAGAAGGTAGTAGGGAGTGATGTCTTGGTACTTGGATGACATGCTGTTGATTGGAAGTGATATTCCTATACTACGATCGGTTATACTGTGGTTGTCACAAGGTGTTTCTCCATATAGGATATGGATAAAATATCAGGTATTCTGGTTACTAGATCTATGGTTTGAGATCTAGATTTGGGATGTGTCCCAATTTGGGTACTTGACACTATTCTAAAGTGTTTTAAAATGGACGACTCCTGGCGTGGTGGTGTGCCCGCAGGTGATGTAGTCACCCTCTCTAAAGAGATGTCTTCTAGACTGATAATGAGATGGATTTTCATGACTGGCATATCTCTTTCTTAGGAAATTGAGTCAATCATGAAATATCAAGTATCACACCAGATATTGCTTTTGCACTAGATGCAATAAGCATATATATTAATCTAATCCTGGAGAAACGTTGGGAAGCAGTTATGAATATAAGTGGATGTTCTTAGTATATGGTAACGGCAGCCTCCTCCGACAGGCGGTTATCATTTGAAGCTTCCAAGGTGACCTAGATGACAGAGTGGCTGTCAGAGTTATAGTTTTCCCTCTTTTGGGGGGCAGTATGTTGGAAAGGTGGTCCAAGCGGATACTGAAGAAGGCATGGCGCAGGATACTGATTAAATTCAGTATATGATACAGTCTAAGAAGTTTGTTGGATTTGGAGTTCATTTATGAACTGGGTCCCATCAGATATCCAGACAAATTCTAAGATAGGTATCGCTCATTTCGGGAGATAGTTTTTCTCTGCAAAGTTGAGATATAGAGAGATAAAGATAGAAACACTGGAGCGGATCCACTCACTGAGGCTATTTCTTGAATGTAATAGTTTCGCAAACAGGCTTTGTGAGACTGATTAGTAAAGAAGTTGGGTGTTCGGTATCACACGGGCTGTGAGTATGCGACACCGCAATAATTAGCCTTAAGTGTTAGTGTGATATACCCTAGAGGCCATTATTGTATAGTACTAGTTTGTATATTACATTTTGGAAGCTTGAGATATATACATGGATTTATGACAGTCTTTCTCAATATAGTAGTATGCTACTTGGTTTGTATCTATCTTAATATGTGTATATGTTTCTTTTAACGTATCGCTAATACATTTTGATAGAGCCCTTAGGATCTTTGCTTGACTACTAGCGTTGTGATGGCAGCCACACTAGTGGGGCTGGGTAGTCTATAAGCACATCCTTATACGGGTCCCTAGTCGTAGGATTATCAAGACAGGGCATCGATACTCCAGAGTAGACTAGTGTATACACTTCTCATCCCAGCAGGGGAGATGGTCTGTCCCACAGCCATCAGTATGTCGTACTAGAGATAGTATGTAGGTGCTCATTAGGTTATGAGTTACACTGGACGGACTCGTGGGGTACTGTTAGTTGGTACTATACCTATCGTCAGGTAGCAGTTTCCAGGTGACATGAGTATAGCTTAGTCCGTTGACTAGACACTGCTGTTTCGCCTCAAGTGTATTCCTACTGTTCTTAGATTACTACCCTACCACGGCTCTGCTGAGTCGTGAAAACAGGTAGTAGTTAGGTGCGGTCCCAAAGCAGTTGGAGGCAGTGGCGGTTAGATAGGATTCGTCTCTCCCGGTATTGGGGGTTGATGTCGCGCTGTGTTCGGAATGCCATTACACAAAGTCCCTGGCCAAGGCAAGTGAGATTTACTGGTAGGTACTCCAGTAGTTTCTTAGGGTGTTTTGGACTGTACTCCGACACGATTTATTACACTATTGGGGGTCTGACGCTTGCCGCCTGATTGAGAGAGTTTTTGCGTATGCGTTTAAAGTTTAAGAATACCGCAATCAAGACGGTGTCGCTTGGTAGCTAGCCGGTTGAGTACGGGTCGGTCCACAGGGAGAAGGATTCCTTTTCTTTAGGTTTTAACAAGTTAAGTCCTATTTTTGGTAGGTTTTGTTTTAAGATCTAAGAATGAGATAAAAGTTGATAAAAAGCTTGATAGGGTTAGGATTAGGTTAGTTTGAGATAGGGATCTTCTCGCTTCTATCAATGTCTTAGTTGTGAATAAAGATGTTAGGGTAATCGGCAACAACGGGGATTAGCACGACTGGGAAGAAACTAATTTTCTTCCTTTTGGTCCTTGTCCGTTCGTTCTTGGCTCTTAGCCTTAACCTCCAGTTAATTCAATCACACCCGGTCTAACTAGGGAATCACCACTATCACGTAGAATAGGGTGCCGTAGTGAGCGGTGTGTAGTTGATTTAAAAAGAGTCCTTTTAATAAAATTATACTGGCAAAGAGAGGAATGAGAGAGATTTCCTTCTCTCAAAACCTTCCCTATCCTAACCCTAACAAGTGAGGAATTACTCACTCATTAGGAAGATAACGATAAAATTCAAGATAAGAAAAAATGCAGATTAAATTCTACAACTAGATTAACAAATAATAATTGCAGATAATAAAATACGATAAGAAAAATGCAAAAAAAATAAAGGAACTTACTTTTTATTGATACCTCTTAAAAGCCCATTACAATGGAGAATTAAATTCTAGATCTAGAATAAAAAGAGGCATCCTCCAAAGAGGCACACCAAAAAGAGGCACTTGAGCCCTCCTATTTATAGATAGAAAAAACCCTAGGTTTACATTATGATCCATGCATGAAATTACAAAACAACCCCAAAGACCGAGTCAAAGCACCGACACCCCACCGACACGTGCATATTATGGCCGCGGAACCGCGGCAGAAAGGCCTGTTTGGTGGGTTCTTGGGCCCATCTCTTCAGGGTTTCTCTGTGTTACTTTTATCTTCTGTTTTCTTTACTTAGTTTCTCAGAATTTCTTCTATTTCCTTCCAGATTTCCAGTAGTGCAGAATGATGTGGACTTTTGTCTTGAGCTTCGCGTTGAAATCTTGAATCTTGTGCTGCCCTTTTGCTTTGTGCATTGAACTGTCTAATGATTTTCCATTTGTTCCTTGAACTGGTAGGTGGCATCATACGGATTCATCTATTGTTGGTCATAGTCTCACTTTTGTAACGTCTTTTCATGAATTTCACTAAATTGATCTGAGAACCTATAACCTACAACTATTTAGCAGACATGTATCAAAAGCACCTATTTATTTGTAATATGATTAAAAATAGGCGATATAATAATGCAATATTCTGATATGAACAAATACCCCCAAACTTATCTTTTGCTCATCCCGAGCAAAGCCAATTTTATTCTCGAAAAAACCTAACCTTACTTTTGCAGGGAATCGCGATTGCACTGAGCTCGTGCAACAAGCTGTTAAACCCCTAGGTGTCCCAGTAGGAGGAGTGTTGTATCCTAAGGGTTTTCAGCGGATACTTGTTCATATCATAATATTGCATTTTATATTCCCCATTATTACGCGTTTTATAAATAAACAGGTGCTTTTTGACGTATGTCTGCTGCATATTACAGGATACAGGTTCTTGGAGCGAAAACAGTGAAAAAGACAAAAGATGATACAAAAGAGGGACTTGTGACCAACAAGTTGAAGGATCCTAGTCAAGCCTAGACGAAGAACAATTCACAAAGGTACAAGGCAACGCAAGGTCCAAAAATGTCAAAATGAACGGTTAAAAGACCATTACTAGTTTTCACTGAAGATCTGGAGAAGACCCAGAGGCCAAATGCCAAATGGAAGAAAGAGCTACAAAAAAAAAAGCCCAATCAGCATAGAAGAAGCCCACAAAATATGATGAGGTGATCTCACCAAAGGGCCGCGGAACTGCGGCCCCACCCCCACACAAGCCGCAGTTCCGCGGCCGTCCATTGCGCACGTCGGTGCAGATTTTTGGTGGCGGTGCGTCGGTGAATTTGTTGGGATTTTTTCGGGGGTATTTTTGTAATCTCACATGTGCGAATCCTGTAACCCTAAATTTCCCTGTTTCCGTATAAAATTGTATTCTAAAGATTGTTTGAGGGATGCCTCTTTTCAAAAAATAAAATTCAGATTCTTTGGAAGATTAAGAGCATCATTTCTTGTAAGTTCTTTTTAATTTTCTGCCTTAGTTTATTAATTTCTTGCCCTAGATTAATTCATTCTTTGCCCTAGCTTTCTAATTAAATTCTTGCCGTAGATTAATTAATTTTTTGCCTTAGTTACTTCTAGTATAGAATCTCTTAAAACTGCAGTAGGAAATTAATCCAATAGATCTAAAAATGCAAAATCTCAAAATGATGTTTTTAATAAACCCCCTAATGAGCGAGTAATTTCCTCGCTTGTTAGGGTTAGGAATAAGGGAGGGAATTAGAGATGAAGATCTCTCATCTCTTTCGTGCCCAATTATTTTTAATAACTAGAACTTCATGCATGCATGCATGATCCGCTCCCTACGGCACCCTACCCACGAGGTAACGGTGAAACCGTAGTATAAAGGACCGGACATGCATGTCTTCCATGAAGGTTAGAGAAAATATTAGGAAATGACGGACAGGGATCTAGAGCAAGAAACTTCGTTTCTTCCCAATCATCCTAATCCCTTTTTCTAATAGTTGCTATAACTTCTGAAAGATTTCATTTAGGGCATTGAAAGAGGTGTGACATTCAATCTTATCAAACTCCACCTTAGACCTAATCCTAGCAAGTTTCTTAACCATCGTACAACTTAGTTTTTTTTTTAGATTAAATTAAAAGACCAAACATCCATTGGAATCAGCTCGTAAGAACACTTAGGAAAATTACACATCCCTGTGGACCGACCCGTATTCACCGGCTAGCTTCATGCGACGCCGTTCTTGATTACGGTAAATATTTTTGATCGTTAAAAACCTACACCAATCAAATGGCGCCGTTGCCGGGGATGGCGTAAAATTTCTTTTGTGTAATTTCGGGTTGATATAAATTTTAAAAATCATAAAAATCTGAAAATATAAAAAGTACAAAAAATTTTATCATTTTTTTTATTGTTTGAATGGTTATCGTTTGAATCTTGCAGGAACAGCGAAGAATCTCTGATCTGGAAATTTACAGAAGGCTAAATAGAAATTGGTACATCAGAACATAGGAGAATTGGAGAACAGGAGCTACAGAATTTTTTCCAGAAACCGAACCCACTTCCCGACCGCGAAACCGCGGCCGTACAGCGCCCCAAACCGCGGTTCCGCGGTGGCCACGTGGCATCTTTGCGAAAAATCAGCTCTGTTTGTTTTCTAATCCCTTTCTCCGCAACCTACAATATATCCTTTGTCAAAATTTTCTGCAGGATTTCTTTGCGCTAAAAAATCTTCTTCCCCCTTCTCAATAACAGATTTTCTGCAGGTTTCTTTGCGCCGCGCTAAAAATAATTAATTGCAAGTGAATTTACTGTTTTGCATATTTTAATCGGACTTTAAGGGGCTATTGACCAAACTCAGATTGGGTGGGGATTTCATTACCCTTCCCAGGACCCCAGAAAGCACTTAAAGCATTTGCATTGACCACTATTAATTAAAAAATACTAGACTCGGCCCTAAGGACTTCGAGCTTAATAGGAAAAAGGACTAGTATAGGCATCGACCGTTTATCCTAACCTGACTTTGCGGTGTCTAGGCTAGTGGTTATTAATTAGGCCCACTACTGTGGTTCCTTCCCACTTACTTGGCACTTACCTGGCCGCAATTGGCGGTGAAGAGGCGGTTTGAGGTCCTATTTCTAGCCCTAGTTAGGAACTGTCTAGCTGACCTAGGTGACCCTAGATCTAGGCCTGATTGTGCATGTGTGGTTGATCGCATTTGCGTCACAAGTCTCTTTTCAAAAATCTCTTTGCAAAACTCTCACATAAATAAAAAAAAAAATCTTTTCAAAACTTGCAACTTGTCGCTAAAGAAAACATGCACCTCACTTACACCACTTCCTTTCATTGACGTTTTCTTACCTCCACATTCTGTCTTTCATTTTTTTTTCTGACTACACTACCCCTTTAATGTATGTCACTTTGGACTAGGGACACTAACGCCCGATTAGTCCTTGTTTCGTTGGTACCGACCGACGAACCTTTCGACACCGAAGTCGAATTTCCGTCCACTTTCGCACCTCCACCTTCAAATTCTTCTTCCGAAGGTATGTCGGGATACAATCCTAACAATACCTTACCGACGGGAATGATTCCACCTCCGTTAGGTGCGAATAACCCGAATCACCCGCCTGTTGAAGCGCCCGCACGAGTCGCGCTCTAGGATCTCTTCTACCCTGTCCGCACTTCTTTACCTACCTGTCTTTCACCCCCACCGGCAAATGGGGACAATTTTGAAATAAACCACATTTCATCAATATGCTGCCAAAATTTCATGGTTTGGAATCTGAATATGCTTATATCTTTATCAATAAATTCCAAAACGTTTGCGCTATGATGAAAATGACCTAATTAAGTGATGACGCTATAAGGCTATGGGTCATTCCTTTTACCTTATGTGACTTAGCCGAGAAGTGGCTATACAACACCGTATCATATTCCATTAGAAATTGGAGCGAGTTTGTGAAAGCTTTTCTTAAAAAGTTCTATCCTCATCACAAAACTGCTAGAATCCGTAATGAGATTATACAATTTTCACAGCTTCCTTCTGAACCATTTTGGAAGTGTTTCGAGAGATTTAAAGACCTACTCGTTCAATGCCTTCATCATGGGATCGAAAGTTGGCAACTTTGCCAAACATTATACGAGGGATTGAACTCGGCAACGAAGCAGTTGCTAGAAACCATCTGTCAAGGTCACTTTCTCTCCAAATCTAGTAAGGAAGCGTGGCAGTTTCTTGAGGACCTTAGTGAACAAACAATTCAGTGGGAGAGCACCAAAATCACATCATCTTCTTCTAGTGGTCAATCTAGGGCAAGCATACATCAAGTAGAGATGTCGATTGCTATGAAGGCCGAGATGGCCGCTCTTACGAAAAAGCTAGAAGCGATTGAGGCCAAAATCTCATCGCCTTCTCCTGCCCCCGTTATGCCTCCACGAACTGTGTGTGCTTGTTGTTCGGATCCATCACACCTAACCGAAGAGTTTCCTTACAATGCATCTACTCAAGGACATGATCAAGTCAATGCTGCCTACCAGCAACGACAGAGAAACGATCCATACTCTTCGACATACAATCCGGGTTGGAGGAGTCACCCAAATTTCGCTTGGAACCAAAATCAACAATTCCAACGAAATAACAATTTCCAAAGGCCTCCTCCTCCACAACAACAAGCACCTCCACAAACTCAATTTCAACAACCTTTTCAACAACAACCTTACCCTAATCAGGTGAACAATTTTGTGCCTGACACTTCTTACCCGCCAAAAATTTTGTTCAACCTAATAATGACAAGGTTACCTCGCTCGAAAGAAGTCTAGATGCGTTCCTAAAGCAATCTACACAGTCTACAGCAAGACTAGAGACTTCTATTCAATCTTTAGTGCAAAACAGTGCCTCACACGATCAAAGCATCAAATCTATTGAGGCACAAACTGCACAACTCAATGCAGCACTGAGCGAGCGCGAAAAAGGAAAGCTCCCATCTCAACCACTGCCCAA
This sequence comes from Agapanthus africanus, assembly GCA_030015575.1. NCBI lineage: Eukaryota > Viridiplantae > Streptophyta > Magnoliopsida > Asparagales > Amaryllidaceae > Agapanthus > Agapanthus africanus. Next base: position 728,851,976 of record CM057339.1, read on the forward strand.
TCCCGGTCACGCACATGCTGCATATCAACAACAGAATCATAACGTAAATGCTGTGACCACGTTGAGATCGGGAAAAGTGTTGCAAAACAATGTGGGTATTAATAATGACACCCCTGCCGGCGGCCCTTCTTCACCTTCTTCACCTTCTTCTTCTACTTCTTCTTCGTTAGAGCCTATTCTCCATCCTTCACACGGCTCTACTTCTTCTAGCTCGAACGGACCCACTTCTCACAACACGAACACATCTACACGGGGTTCCGTTCCAACTCAACAATATGATCCGCAAAAATTGGACTCAACAACGTTTCAAAATGTTCCTTTTCCAAATCGGTTGAGATCTAATAAACCAACTCCACAAATGGAGAAGATTGTTGAGCTGTTCAAACAGGTTAGCATAAATATCCCTCTTTTGGATGCAATCCAACAAGTTCCTTCATATGCAAAAATCTTAAAGGACTTATGCACCAAAAAGAGGAAGTCACAAGTACCAAAGAAAGTTTTTGTGGCTAGTGCTATTAGCGATGCTCTTGTCAATTCATTACCCCAAAAGCAAAAGGATCCTGGTTGTCCTACCATTTCGATAACAATTGGGGACAAGAACATCAATAGAGCACTATTAGATCTTGGTGCTAGTGTCAACTTGCTACCTTATTCTATGTACGAGCAATTAGGCGTTGGAGAGCTTAAGCCCACTCACTGTACTCTCCAAATGGCCGACCGATCAATCACCCATCCTAGGGGAGAGTTGGAGGATGTGTTAATTAGAGTAGGGGATTTCATTTTCCCCGTTGACTTTATTGTTATGGATACACAACCTGTCGCTAACCCTCGGAATCAAATTCCGGTGATACTTGGTCGACCATTCCTTGCGACCTCCAACGCGGTGATCAATTGTCGTAATGGTTTAATGAATCTATCTTTTGGCAATATAACAATTGAACTCAATATTTTCAAGTTGGGGAGTCAGCCTGCCGAGCCTAATGCTAGCATACTTGATGTTGCTCGATCAATGAGATCGCGGAGGAGGACTGTGAGTTCGAAATTTTTTTGTTCGATCACAGCAATGTTAACGCCACTAGTGCGTTCCTCCTAGAATCCGACACAGCTTTCATGGCGGACAACGATTATGAGTGTTTTACCTTTGTTGACGATTTTGAAGAATCATCTCCTGAGTTGGAGTCTTTTGCTTTTTCGGATGAGTTAGTTGAACCATCCGACTCGGTTGCGTACACTTGATTTGAACCTTTGATGGAATCCTTCGAGTTTGAAACAATTACTCCATTGTTACCATCTATTGTTTCACCTCCTAAACTCGAACTAAAGTTTTTGCCGTCGCACCTAAAATATGCTTATCTAGGTGAGAATGAGACCTTACCCGTCATCATATCAGCCTCTCTAGCTCTTGAGCAAGAGAAGGCCCTTTTAATGGTCTTACATAATAATCGGCAAGCTTTTGGCTGGTCTATGGCGGACATTAAGGGGATTAGTCCCCTCGTAGTCGAACATCATATACACTTGATGGATGATGCCAAGCCGGCAAGGGATCCACAATGGCGCCTCAACCCTATTATGAAAGTGGCTGTCAAGAAGGAGATTGTTAAGTGTCTTGATAGTGGTATCATTTACCCTATCTCGGATAGCCAATGGGTTAGCCCCATTCATGTTGTGCCAAAGAAATCAGGCATCACAGTCATTACCAACGAGGCAAATGAGTTAATTCCTACTCGCACCCAAACTGGGTGGCGAGTTTGCATCGACTATAGAAAACTCAATACCGCGACAAGGAAAGACCACTTTCCTTTACCTTTCATTGACCAAATGCTTGAACGATTGGTGGGACACGAGTTTTACTGCTTTCTAGATGGCTATTCTGGTTATAACCAAGTCCCTATCGCCAAAGAGGATCAAGACAAGACCATATTTACTTGTCCCTTCGGCACTTTTGCTTATCGTCGCATGCCCTTTGGGTTATGCAATGCACCCGCTAGATTTCTGTAAGTGCACGGCGGCGCCACGGCCGTCGATCCGACGCCGGAAATGCGGAAACGAAAAACTTTGCAAACTAGCAAACCGGCACCACCGCACACTTTTAACCTGGATCGGGCCATTAACCTAGCTACCAGCAAACTAGAAAAGAGTAGAGAAGCTATACCAAGTAATCCGTGTCCTTCGGTCTTCGTCTCCACTCCGATCTCCCGCGGAATCTCCGTCCGTCACGTCCTCGTCGGAAAGGGCACCACGTAGCCGATTTCTTTTACGGGATCCCACCTCTGGACCGAGGCAACTCGGGCACGAAGTTGGCGAGCCGACGCGTCCAAGGGTACTGTAGGTGTAGTGTAGAGTGTATGTCTCTTTGGTGTTTATGTTGCCATTGGGTGTTGGAAGAATCAAAGAACTTTGGAGAGGGGTTTATGATTTTGGAGCATGCAAATGAGATGATCTAATTTCCCTCATCAAAAATGAAAATCTCTCTCTCTCCCTCCCACAAAGTGGCAGGCCCCTATATCGTAGAAATGAGGAGAGAAAAACCCAAATCCATGAAGTGAGGTAATGGTAGGAAAAGTAGAGGGTGACCACATCCATGAGCAATGATAACAAGGTCAAATCTAAATCAAGATCAACTCTAATCACATTTAATGCTAAAGAAATGATGTATAAAGCATCTCATGATGATAGAAGCCACAAATCCAAGAAACCCCCTCCACAATAAGTTTTTTGCAAACTTGCAAATAACCCCTCCACCAGAAAGTCCGGCCGCGAAGGAAAAAAGGAAAACCAGCCAGAACGGAATGCAAACTGGCAACTTCAGAAAACTGATCCCGTAATAAATTACAGGAAAACCCCGCGACTGCATATACATGCCCGCATTTGTATTCCCACAGAACACAAATACAAAGAGACAAAACTACACTGTCAAATACTAGGATCCGGCTTAAACCAAAGCCGGCTAGTAAAAACCGTCTGATCACGATCCGTGCAATACCGCATGTATCTGATCGAACCCTGCCATATCTCCATACGGCCTCTACAGCGTTTCGCCCGAAACTTGACTAACTGTGTGTATGGTGGACTCTAAAGACTCGTCAATACTATGGCTGCGGATTTAACCACTAGCACGTCAGAGGTATTAGCCATACGTGACGGGCCACCAGTTATTGACCAAAAGGGACGTCTGTGAGCGAACTCAACCTGACACCCTACTTAGCCTGTCAGTGACAATATCCGTACAGTCCGGTCCGTTCGTCTATGAGCATCGCTTGGCGGGCTTAGGGGATTGGTAAAAGTCAGACCCCCAAAAGCGGTACAAGTCGTGTCGGAGATCAGCCTAGAACACCCTGAGATACTACTGGAATACCTACTAGCAAATCTCCTGCCTTGGCCAAGTACTTTTCATGTTCTGGCTCTCCTAGACACTGCGCGACCTCACCCCTAATACCGGGAGAGACGAACCCCCGCAGATCCGCTCACTACCTCCATGTGGCTCGGGACTGTACCCAACTAAAACCTGTTTGCACGTCTCCTTTGAGCGTGGTAGGGTAGTAATAAAAGCACAGTGGGAACTCACACGAGACAAATGACGATCTCAGGTCGATGAACTAACCTGTACACATGTCACTAGGGAACTGCTATCTGACGTCTGGTATAATCCCAACTAGCAGGTTCCAGGAGAGTCATGTCTGGTGTACTCATAACCCAATGAGCACCTGTATACATCTTAGGTGAACCAACTGACACCAGTGGCTTATGAGACCAGCCACCGCTCCTCGTCGGGGTCTTGACTGTATACATGAGTCTACTCTGGAGAATCGATGCCATGTCTCGAAACTCCTACGACTAGGGACCTTTTAAGGATGTGCTTATAGACCCCAGCTCCCACGTATATGATCGCCCTCATACTGCTGGTAGTCAAGCAAGAATCCTAGGGGCTCTATCAACGTGCAATAGTGACCTGTAGGGTCACCTAAAGCAGTACACGATGATAAAGATAAACCAGATAGCATACTATCATCGTGAGTAAGACTGTCCTAACGGGACATGTCCTCCCTCAATCATTGCAATCACGTGCTTGTGATCCAATAATTGACTCTGAGGGCACTATCTCCAACAATCTCCCACTTGCACTCAAGGCTAATTATTGCGATGTCGTATACTCACAGCCCGTGTGATACCGAACACCCAACTCCTCTACTAGTCAGTCTCACAAAGCTTGTTTGCGAAACTATTGCGTTCGAGGAATAGCCTCAGTGAGTGGATCCGCTTTGATGTTTCTTTTTATGTCTCTCTATATCTCAAGTTCGCGGAGAAAGCCATCTCCCGAAAAGAGCAATACCTGTCTTAGAATGTGTCTGGATATCTGATGGGACCTAGCTCATAAATGAACTCCAAATCCAAACTTCTTAGACTGTATCGTCAACTGAACTTAATCAGTATCCTGCGCCATGCCTCCCTCAGTATTGCCTTAGACCACCTGTCCAAAATACCGCCCCTCGTCAGAGGGAAAACTATAACTCTGATAGCCACTCTGCTATCCAGGTCACCTTGGAAGCCTGGAATGATAACCGTCTCCTAAAGGAGGCTGCCGTTATCACATCCCTAGAACATTCACTTATGTTCTAAAACTGCTTCCGACTGTTTCTCCAGGATTGGATCAATATCAACTTATTGCATCTACTGTAAGAACAACATCTGGTGTGGTACTTGACATCTTATGATTGACTCAATTGCCTAAGCAAGTGATCTGCCAATCATGCACATCCCTCTCCCCTTTAGTCTGTAAGACACCTTTAGAGAGGGTGACTCCATCACCTGCAGGTATACTACCGTGCCAGGAGTCGTCCATTCTAAATACTCTTAGAATGCTGTCTAAGTACCCTGATTGGGAAACCACCCAAATCTAGATCTAAAACCATAGATCTAGTAACCAGAATGTACGATATAAGATCCAATTCCTATGTGGAGAAACTACCGTGTGACAACCAAAGTATAACCGATCGTAGTATATGAATATCACTTCCTACTCTGTGTATGTCATCTAAATACCAGCACATCACACCCTACTACCTTCTTAACAGATCCATCCCCTATTCTGATGAAGTCAAAGCTATGACTGTCACATCAAAAATAGATGATCTATCTCCGCTATATCTTCTTTAGTCTATAAATAGACATAAGCTACTTGTTCACCAATGCTTCCGCTGCTCCCATTGACTACGACAACCCTCTGGCAGAGTCATATAGACGTACACTTCTAAAGCAAATTTAGAACGACGCTATACTCATCCTCCTGCCGGGTCTCACAGTCTGGAACAACAGCAATGGCAAGTCTGGTTAAACAAGAACCGCCCTGTCACCGTTCTTGAGCATACCGAAGTACCTCTCGAGTGCCTGAGGTTACCCACCATATCTGCGGAGTGGCCAATGGAATGTCAAACCCGATTGAATTTTTAGGTTCTCATCAAATCTTCAGTAATCGTTTGCGGTTCTGGAATCACTTCCAGTTCTACCATACTCCCACTACTATTTTCTGAAAAAATCCATTTTTATTAAAACCGTGGCGAGTCAAGAACAATATCATTATTGATCTTCCAGATGGTAGAAAGTCAACCCCCGTCATAGCTCGGGTCAACCCACAAACAACCATTACAGAAACGTGCCTTGAGTTATCTGGAGTCTGGTTTTAAGCATAAGCCTGACAACTCCCCGTACCTTAACAATGTCAAGATATGAACTGTTCTATATCCAATATAGAAACAGAGGCACTGATTTAATTTAACCAGATTCAAATCATGCAGTTGTCCCAGTGCATGTCAACTAAATGGAAAGATGTCGATCAGCGTTACTCAACTTAGGAGTGCTTCCAATTATGAGTAACCTGAAAGAGAAGCAAGTTCTCTTAATCATTACTATCAACTGAATACCATATACAAGTATCTACATCTTCAATCACCTTGAAGAATACCGATACTTGCAATACCTGGTTCTCTACTTTATTCATATACCTATAACTTCTCAAAACTTGGACCCTGTGTTTCTACGAAACACCTGTCTAAAACTTAGAGAAGTCATAAGCAAACTGAATATAGTACGAGGACCAACCCCTCTGTCCTAATGGACACTGGACAATATACAAAACTCTGTATAAGTCCCTTGAGTCTAATAACTCATTCCCTGTATGTCGTAGGTTGAAAACTGTACTTATGGTTAAGAAGAATTACACCGCCGTTTAATGCTCCTTACCTAACCATCACCGATATAGGTAAATGTCATCGAAATAATTTCAAAAAGTATATCTCACTCTATAAAAATAGACGTACAGAAATATCAATTTGAAATTGGTGCATAACAACGGATATTCAAAACCAAATATTTGCCGTCCGGTAAACAATCCAGGTGACTTCCTCAAATATCACCAATTGCAACGAATTCCGATATAATGAGGGTGATCACCTAATTCCCAATAACTTACTCCCACTCATCATCTGTAAAACCATACAGATGTGAGAATCAAACCTGGTAAATACATACCCTAGAGCAAGTGTCTAATTGGGAAATCAGTTTTCTTTTAACAGTACACAGTGAAACTGAAACATTGAAATGTTTCGATGGGGTATCCCGGTATTCCTAGTAATGCCTCTTCCATTATCCAGATTCACAACTGTAACCGTATAATTCTTTGCCATCTCTCCAAATCCCTTTATATGTCTTTAGTCGTTACCTTCTGCACACCCCTTTAGGCCAAATGGTTTTCTTCCTTCCCTACCGTTCGGCACCAGCCTATGGTTTAGAAGAAGACTATCCAATAAGTATAATGGGTGTACTGTCCTAGTCCTAGGAACACTCGCAATGCGAGAGAAGGTGAAGATAAAAGACAACCGAATAAACCTTATTCCTATTTCTCCCGAACCAGGATCCATCCCCGAACTGGAACAAGTTCCTTTCGAGTTCGTATATAACCATACGATGGATTATCCAATAAACTTGGGATCTTCGTAAGGATACGGAGTGTCCTGGAGAAATACAAAGGTGATTTAGGATTGGCGAAGAAATACTTGGTTTGGTCGTGAATAGCAGTCGCAATTTACTTTGCCCTCTAACTAATCGCTTTCTTTGTCTTAACTTAATACCTTCTGTACACCGTTTAGGCTAATTGGTTTTCTTCATTCCCCACCGTTCGGCACCAGCCTAAGGTTTGGAAGAAGACTATCCAATTTGCGTAATAGGTGTACTATCTCCTAAACCAAGGAGTACTCGCAATCTGAGAGAGAAGGTAAAAAGGAAAAGACAACTGAATAGTCCTATTCGTTTTCTCCAGAACTAGAAACCATCCTCGAATTCCTTCGAGTTCGTATATAACCATACGATGGTTTTTTCCAATGGAAGTGGACGTTCGTAGTAATACGGGGTGTTCTGGAGAAAAGGGTAAAAGTAGGAGAGGCAATGAGGTTTGCAACTCTGACAATCCAAAAGCCAGTGTTAAGAAGGTTCGGTCAACTTGGTCCCTGAGTCATAGTCTAGGGTCGGGTCAATGGTCGCTGCCAAAGAGAGAGAGAAAAGAAACACTCAGCGTGCACTCTAACCTAGATCAGAATGGTTATCACTTTATCTAATCTGGAAACCTCCCACTGTAACATCAAATTCTTCCCCAAACCTGAAAGAAGAATTAGCCGGGATCACCCGAGGAGTAAACCAACTCATCAGTGGGAATCGGGATCCAACTATCATCGCATGATAACGTAACGGAATACGCTCACGTTATTACACTCCAGTAGGTATGCGCATATCTGGCAAGTTTCAGTTTCTTTAGAAACTCCCGATGTGGATTTTTGCCCCATGCTCTTATGACCTTGGCGTAAGGTCAAAATATCATAAGTCACATGTCAAGTTCTACCCATCATTATCCAGGTTAATTTGAACCCACCCGTACAAACCCTTGACGAAGGCCAAAATAGTAGTACGACTGTCCCAAACCAACGCATCTATCTATGCAACAGATAAATATCCGGCAGCTACCAATCACTATGCCTTGGCGTGAGGTCAAAATACATAGCTTGAATACTACCGAATATTTAACTGAAATGATGGAGGGCTATGAATGGTTTCTGGCGAAAACCTTTAACGTAATGAACTTGATATCGTTGAAGGAACCAGATAGCTTTATAGAAAAATATAGTAACGAAAACCTTTGCTAAAGAGGTCACTCCCGGTGAAGAGATCTCGGCTCTTTCCCCGTAGAATGAGGTGCAGGATATTCCAACTGAATACCATGATGCAAAGCAAAAGTAATCGGCTATAGTGAAGTTATTGCCCTGACGCAAACTTCTGTCCAAGGGGTCACTCCCGGTGAAGGGATTTCGGCCCTTGCCTCGTCGACTGAGGCGCAGGATATTCTAACTGAATACCACCGTGCAAAACAAAAGTGAACGTCCTCGCAATAACAGCTTTTTGAAAAGTGTTCCAACAACATCAGAATAGGTTTGTTTATCTTGCATTGATCCGAATCAACGCAGTCCCATCAATTGATCACACCACAAAAGAACAAAAATAGTGATGTACGTATATGCCATCCGCATTCGCCACTAGGTCCCGTCATCACCCGTTAGGTTACTTAACTAACGAAAGAGCGGGGACTGGACTAGCGCGGATGCAAAACATATACAACATCTACTAGTATATATATAATATATAATTTTCGCTCAAGGCGTGATAAAATGCAACATCACATAAATGTACAGCATCACAGAACAATACAGATATCTGGGATCCCCGGGTTTCATAGAGCCGCTACTGAAACCTGACGTTTCCTTGGTCGTGTGGATAGCCTGTGCAATGAAATCCTAGACCCCTACGGGCCCGGCAAGTTACCCGCCAAAACCTGAAGCGAGGCAGCCCCTTCAGCAACGTGAATGGACCACCCAGCACTTCACGGAATCCGGTAACTTGGGCACCCCTCCTTGGGTCAACCTGTACCCCCTACGAGTGCGGCGAATAGCCCTGCCAATTCTAGAGTAAAGCCCCCTCCGTCTCAATGCCATGATATGCGGGCCCATTGCCCTTTGGAACCCGGCTATCCGTGCACCCCTCCGCGGGGTAATCCTAGTACAGAAAGTAAAATATACATACAACGGGTACATCGACCTCGAACTGGTCGTGCCCCAAAAGAATAATACAAACAGGCAGTGACGGCAGTCCACATGTCGGACGCTCGCCCCGCAATATCAAATGTACATATAAAACAAAACTGTACTAACATTGCATCCATGCTATCCCCCACGACCAATCCGCAACATCACAGCAAAACACAGAACATCAACGTGAATGTCATGTTCGCAAATCCGTCTAAAAGGGCTATAGCAGATAGACTGGATTTACCGATCGAGTGGCATTCACGGTTGCAGATATAATGTAAATACTGTGAACTAACATGTTTAAAATATCCGATCGATCAAATTTTATCAAGTGGGCCCCAAGCATTACTGTAGCAGTTAAAGAAATTCTGGGCCCAAAAAATAATATTCAAGAAACCCTATTTCCAAGTCCAAAGAGTTCTGTGCAAAAATGGTACAGAGAGGACACTGTACTGCGGCGGAACCGCGGCCAGAAGGGGTGTTTGGCCGCGGTTCCGCGGTCTTCCTACAGTATCATGCCACCATTTTTTCACAGAATTCTTAAAACTTCTTGCATGTTTCTCTGCAACAACCTGAAAATATTTTCGAGCCAAAAATAATTCGACAGAAAACTGATGCCATAGAAAATACGGTTTTTGGAAATTTGTTCGATCGAAGTTGTAAACACATTAGAACAAGCTAGACTTGGTTAATGGCATGGCTCTGATACCTATGTAAGTGCACGGCGGCACCCCGACCGTCGATCCGACGCCGGAAATGCGGAACGAAAAACTTTGCAAACTAGCAAACCGGCACCACCGCGCACTTTTAACCCGGATCGGGCCATTAACCTAGCTACCAGCAAACTAGAAAAGAGTAGAGAAGCTATACCAAGCGATCTGTGTCCTTCGGTCTTTGTCTCCACTCCGATCTCCCACGGAATCTCTGTCCGTCACGTCCTCGTCGGAAAGGGCACCACGTAGCCGATTTCTTTTACGGGCTCCCACCTCTGGACCGAGGCAACTCGAGCGCGAAGTTGGCTAGCCGACGCGTCCAAGGGTACTGTAGGTGTAGTGTAGAGTGTATGTCTCTTTGGGGTTTATGTTGCCATTGGGTGTTGGAAGAATCAAAGAACTTTGGAGAGGGGTTTATGATTTTGGAGCATGCAAATGAGATGATCTAATTTCCCTCATCAAAAATGAAAACCTCTCTCTCCCTCCCTCAAAGTGGTCGGCCCCTATATCATAGAAATGAGGAGAGAAAAACCCAAAACCATGAAGGGAGGTAATGGTAGGAAAAGTAGAGGGTGACCATATCCATGGGCAATGATAACAAGGTCAAATCTAAATCAAGATCAACTCTAATCACATTTAATGCTAAAGAAATGATGTATAAAGCATCTCATGATGATAGAAGACACAAATGCAAGAAACCCCCTCCACAATAAGTTATTTGCAAACTTGCAAATAACCCCCTCCACCAGAAAGTCCGGCCGCGAAGGAACAAAGGAAAACAGGCCGGAACGGAATGCAAACTGGCAACTTCAGAAAACTGATCCCCTAATAAATTACAGGAAAACCCCACGACTGCATATACATGCCCGCATTTGTATTCCCACTGAACACAAATGTAAAGAGACAAAACAACATAGTCAAATACTAGGATCCGGCTTAAACCAAAGCCGGCTAGTAAAAACCGTCCGATCACGATCCATGCAATACCGCACGTATCTGATCGAACCCTGCCATATCTCCATACGGCCTCTACAGCGTTTCGCCCGAAACTTGAGTAACTGTGTGTGTGGTGGACTCTAAAGACTCGTCAATACTATGGGTGTGGATTTAACCACTAGCATGTCAGAGATATTAGCCATACGTGACGGGCCACCAGCTATTGACCAAAAGGGACGTCTGTGAGCGAACTCAACCTGACACCCTACTGAGCCTGTCAGTGACAATATCCGTACAGTCCGGTCCGTTCGTCTATGAGTATCGCATGGCGGGCCTCGGGGGTTGGTAAAAGTCAGACCCCCAAAAGCGGTACAAGTCGTGTCGGAGATCAGCCCAGAACACCCTGAGATACTAGTGGAATACCTACCAGCAAATCTCATGCCTTGGCCAAGGACTTTTCATGTTCTGGCTCTCCTAGACACAGCGCGACCTCACCCCCAATACCGGGAGAGACGAACCCCTGCAGATCCGCTCACTGCCTCCATGTGGCTCGGGACTGTACCCAACTAAAACCTGTTTGCACGTCTCCTTTGAGCATGGTAGGGTAGTAATCAAAGTACAGTGGGAACTCACACGAGACAAATGACGATCTCAGGTCGATGAACTAACCTATACACATGTCACCTGGGAACTGCTATCTGACGTCTGGTATAATCCCAACTAGCAGGTTCCCGGCGAGTCCTGTCCGGTGTACTCATAACCCAATGAGCACCTGTATACATCTTAGGTGAACAAACTGACACCAGTGGCTTGTGAGACCGGCCACCGCCCCTCGTCGGGGTCTCGACTGTATACACAAGACTACTCTGGAGAATCAATGCCCTGTCTCGAAACTCCCATGACTAGGGACCTTTTAAGGATGTGCTTATAGACCCCAGCTCCCGCGTATATGATCGCACTCATACTGCTGGTAGTCAAGCAAGAATTCTAGGGGCTCTATCAACGTGCAATAGTGACCTATAGGGTCACCTAAAGCAGTACACGATGATAAAGATAAATCAGATAGCATACTATCATCGTGAGTAAGACTGTCCTACTGGGACAGGTCCTCCCCCAATCATTGCAATCACGTGCTTGTGATCCAATAATTGACTCTGAGGGCACTATCTCCAACAATTTCAGCGGTGTATGATGGGGATCTTTTCGGACATGGTTGAAAAGTTCTTGGAGATCTTTATGGATGATTTCTCCATTTTTGGTGACTCCTTCGACGAGTGTTTACGACATCTTGACGCAGTTCTTACCCGCTGTAGGGATAAGAACCTAACTTTAAATTGGGAGAAATGCTATTTTATGGTACGAGAAGGCATTGTCTTAGGACATGTCATCTCGCAAAACGGCATCGAGGTTGATAGAGCTAAAATTGAAGTCATTTCTAATCTTCCTCCTCCTAAATGCGTCGAAGACATCCGAGCTTTCCTTGGCCACGCCGGTTTTTATAGACGGTTTATCAAGGATTTTAGCAAGATTGCTAGACCCTTGACTCTCTTATTGGCCAAGGACACAACATTTGATTTTGACTCAACTTGCATGGTAGCATTCGAGTCTTTGAAACACTCTCTCATTTCTGCGCCCATTCTTTCATCTCCAGACTGGACGCATCCTTTCGAAATCATGTGCGACGCATCAGATTTTGCCATTGGTGCTGTTCTTGGACAACACATTAATAAGATGCCGCATGTGATTTACTACGCTAGCCGAACACAAAATGAGGCCCAACTAAACTACACAACAACAGAAAAAGAGTTTTTGGCGGTTGTGTTTGCACTTGAAAAATTTCGGCCTTATTTAATCGGCTCTCCAGTCATTGTGTATATTGATCATTCAGCTCTTTGCCACCTTTTTGCGAAGAAGGATGCTAAGTCGAGGCTAATACGTTGGATCCTTTTGCTACAAGAGTTTGACCTTTTCATAAGGGACAAAAAAGGATGTGAAAATGTAGTAGCCGATCACCTTTCACGACTTTCTTCTTCGCCTACACTTGAACTTCCAAACACTGATGTTTTTCCCGATGAGCAACTCTTGACCGTTTCTTGCGAACCATGGTTCGCCGATATTGTAAACTACTTAGCCACCGGCTTGATACCTGAAGATTGGTCGAAACAGGATAAACTTCGATTCTTGTCCCAAGTAAAGCATTTTTACTGGGATGAACCTTATCTTTTTAAATACTGTTCCGACCAAATCATTCGTCGGTGTGTACCAGAAAATGAGGTTAAGAGTGTGCTGTCTTTTTTCCACGATCAAGCATGTGGCGGGCACTTTGGCCCAAAGAAGACAGCCGAAAAAGTCTTGCAGTGTGGTTTCTATTGGCCACGACTCTTCAAGGATGCATATGAATACTGCAAGACTTGCTCCCGGTGCCAACACTTGGGCCGGATATCGCGGAGAAACGAAATGCCGCTCCAACCGATTTTGGTTGTGGATGTTTTTGATGTTTGGGGTATAGACTTCATGGGACCATTTCCTAACTCTTTTGGAAATGTGTATATTCTTTTGGCTGTTGACTACGTTTCAAAGTGGGTCGAAGCTGTGCCTAGACGAACGAACGACAACAAGGTTGTCCCTCGATTTCTTAAAGAACACATCTTTTGTCGATTTGGGCACCCTCGCGCGATAATAAGTGATAATGGTTCTCATTTTTGCAATAGGACTTTCGAGTCCTTAATGCGCAAATATTCTATCACCCATAAGCTGTCAACGTCATACCACCCCCAAACATGTGGGCAAGCCGAGGTCTCGAATCGATAAATCAAGCAAATCTTGGAGAAAATGGTTTCTAAAAACCGTAAAGATTGGTCACTCAAACTGATCGATGCACTATGGGCTTTTCGTACTGCATACAAGACCGATCTTGGTATGTCTCTATACTAGCTTGTTTATGGGAAGGCTTGCCACCTCCCAGTAGAGATTGAGCACAAGGCATTTTAGGCTATCAAAGAGCTGAATTTATCTTTAGGAGATGCGGGCAGCAATCGAAAGCTGCAGTTGAATGAAATAGAAGAGCTGCGGGATGAGGCATATGATAATGCCGTAATTGTGAAAAACCGAACTAAGGTGTTCCACGATAAACACCTTTTGCGAAAAACTTTTGAACCTCGTCAACAGGTTTTACTCTTTGATACTCGGTTACATTATCACCCCGGCAAGCTCCGTTCTAGATGGAGAGGACCTTTTGTAGTCCGCACCGTTTATCCGCACGGTGCGGTTGATCTTGAAAATCCGGAGGACGGTACTTTATTCAAAGTGAATGGGCATCGATTGAAACCATTCTTCACAGCGGACCCATCGGAGGAGCTCCTGTTTTTGCAGGAGCCGATTTACACTGATTGATTTTCCTCCACTTTCACCTCCGAATTTCCAATCAATTTTTCCAAAACTTTATTTCAAATAAGTTTGGGGGTGTGTATCATTTGTAAAGATGTTAATAAACAGGGGAGTGCCGACATTTTGACCCTCTTGGTTTAGCATGACAGTGAGGACACTGTCCAGTTTAAGTTTGGGGGTATGCTCGGTACGTCTTCTTCCTTCGCATTCATATGTATAGTTTTGCATTTACATATTTATTTGAAGACCCATAAAAAATTAAAATTTTTTAATAATTATAAAACTTAATGTATTCAATTTTGGCCTAATTGACTTGAGTTTGACAAAAAGATTGAATAGCTAGGAACAACTAGATCTTAGACTTAGTAAATTAAAAACCCTAAAAATAACCTTCTTTAAAGATTAACGGTAGAAAGTATATGTCTTTGTAGTTTATTTAGAACTAGGCAAATTTTGAGTTCACTTTTTTGGCTAAGTTGAAATAAAGGAAAAATATTGATATTCTTATTAGAGTATAAGTTTGAAAAATAATTCCTAGCTTAAGTCTAGATTCTGAAAATGTATACCCTACAAATTGCACAATCACGCACCTTGAAACTTGGAATAGTAAAAGAGACCTTGAAATGCTCTTGTCTAAAGTCCTTAGTACGAAGAAAATAAATAAAAAATGTGTGAATAAAGAAAAAAAAAATGAACACTGGTCTTTGTGATTACTTAAGGCTGCAGAAATAGAAAAAAATATTTAGCGAGGGTGCTTCATCACCTAGTGCCTTAGACCAACTGGTTTGGGAGTCACTGCTAAAAGCCTTGGGTGTTGGAATGTTGGAGATAGTGCCCTCAGAGTCAATTATTGGATCACAGGCACGTGATTGCAATGATTGAGGGAGGACCTATCCCGGTAGGACAGTCTTACTCAAGATGATAGTATGCTATCTGGTTTATCTTTGTCATCGTGTACTGCTTTAGGTGACCTGAAAGGTCTCTATTACACGTTGATAGAGCCCCTAGGATTCTTGCTTGACTGCCAGCAGTATGAGGGCGATCATATACGTGAGAGCTGGTGGTCTATAAGCACATCCTTAAAAGGTCCCTAGTCGTGGGAGTTTCGAGATAGGGCATCGATACTCCAGAGTAGACTAGTGTATACAGTCGAGACCCCGACAAGGGGCGGTGGCCGGTCTCACAAGCCACTGGTGTCAGTTGGTTCACCTAAGATGTATACAGGTGCTCATTGGGTTATGAGTACACCGGACAGGACTCGCCGGGAACATGCTAGTTGGTCTTATACCTGACGTCATATAGCAGTTTCCTGGTGACATGTGTACAGGTTAGTTCATCGACCTGAGAATCGTCATTTGTCTCGTGTGAGTTCCCACTATACTTTGATTACTACCCTACCACGCTCAAAGGAGACGTGCAAACAGGTTTTAGTTGGGTACAGTCCCGAGCCAGATGGAGGCAGTGAGCGGATCTTCGGGGGTTCGTCTCTCCCGGTATTGGGGGTGAGGTCGCGCTGTGTCTAGGAGAGCCAGAACATGAAAAGTCCTTGGCCAAGGCAGGAGATTTACTGGTAGGTATTCCAGTAGTATCTCAGGGTGTTATGGGCTGATCTCTGACACGACTTGTACCGCTTTTGGGGGTCTGACTTTTACCAACCCCCTAGGCCAGCCATGCGATGCTCATAGACGAACGGACCGGACTGTACGGATATTGTCACTGACATGCTCAGTAGGGTGTCAGGATGAGTTCGCTCATCGACGTCCCTTTTGGTCAATAGCTGGTAGCCCGTCACGTATGGCTAATACCTCTGACGTGCTAGTGGTTAAATCCACAGCCATAGTATTGACGAGTCTTTAGAGTCCCCCACAGACAGTTGCTCAAGTTTTCGGGAGAAACGCTGTAGAGGCCGTATGGAGATATGGCAAGGTTCGATCAGATACGTTAGGTATTGCACGGATCAGGATCGGACGGTTAGTACTAGAGGCCGTATGGATATATGGAAGGGTTCGATCAGATACGTGCGGTATTGCACGGATCAGGATCGGACGAATAATACTAGCCGGCTTTGGGTTAAGCCGGATCCTAGTATAGTACAGTGTAGATTTTGTCTCGTTGCATTTGTATTTCGGTCGGAATACAGATGCGGGTGTGTATACACAGTAGTGGGGTTTTCCTGTAATTTATTACGGGATCAGTTTTCTGGAGTTGCCAGTTTGCTTTCCGTTTCAGCCATATTTTTTTGTATCTTTCATTGGCTGAAGTTTGGTGGAGGAGGGCTTATTTGCATTTGTGCAAACAAGCATTTGTGGAGGGTGTTCTTTGCATATTGTTGGATCATGATGGTTGCACCATCCCTTGACCATTTGACTTCTTCTTTCATGATGGTTTGACTTTGTGATGAGATGATGAGGTTGGTGGAGTGTGGGTTTGTGTTGGTGATCATATTTTCATCATCACATTTTCCCTCTCTCTCTTGGATTATTTTGTGTGGCTACCCCATTTTTGATGCCCTCCTAATTTCATTCTCTCCTCTCTCCATTTTTTTAGCATGGCCGGCCAAGTTAGAAAAGGGGGGGCTGTCCAAAAATGGTTGTGGGGTTTTTGCACTCTTTTTGGTTTGATAAAATCCCACAAGTTCCATCTCCATTTGTATATATCATTCCTCCACCAAATGGCGACTTCCACTACCCCAAAATGAGACATGAGTTCTACACACATTCTACAGCAAATCTTGGGCACGTCGACTCGCCAACTTCGTGCCCGAGTTGCCTCGGTATAGAGGTGGGAGCCCGTAAAAGAAGCCGGCGACGTGGTGCCCTTCCGGCGACGAGTGGAGACCGGAGGTTCCGCGGGAGATCGGGACGACGACGAGAAGACCGGAGGACACGGATCGCTCGGTATATCTCTCTACCCGTTCTTTAGTTAGCTAGGACTAGATTAATGGCATGATCCGGGTTTATAGTGCGCGGTGGTGCCGGTTTGAAAAGTTAAAGTAAATCACCGCTTCCGCATTCCGGCATCGGATTGACGGCCGAGGCGCCACCGTGCACTTACAGTGGTATCAGAGCCTCGCCATTAACCTAGTCTAGCTTGGTCTAACGTGTTTACACTTCCGACCGAACAAATGTTATAAAACCGTGTTTTTCAAAACATCAGTTTTCTGTCGAAATTTTTTTTGCACGAAATTTTTTTCAGGTTGTTGCAGAATGATGTGCAGGGAATTTTAAGAATTCTGTGAAAATTTGGTCTCGTGGACAGTCTAAACCACCGCGGAACCGCGGCCAAACCCATGCTTGGGCCGCGGTTCCGCCGTGACTTACACTGTTCAGTGTACCAAAATTTTGCAGAAAGCTCCTGACTTTAAAATAGGGTTTTTGAAGCATTATTTTTGGGCCCAGAATTTCTTTATCTGCTACAGTAATGCTTGGGGCCTACTTGGTAGAATTTGATCGATCGGATATTTTAAACATGTTGGTTCACAGTATTTACATTATATCTGTGACCATGAATGTCACTTGATCGGTAAATCCAGTCTAACTGCTATAGCCCGGTTAGACGGATTTGCGAACGTGACTTTCACGTTGATGTTCTGTGATTGTGCTGTGAAGTTGCGGATTGGTCGTGGGGGATAGCCTGGTTGCAGTGGTAGTACAGTTTTGTTGTATTATCTACATTTGATATTGCGGGACGAGCGTCCGACATGTGGACTGCCGTCACTGCCAGTTTGTATTATTATTTTGGGGCACGGCCAGGTTGCGGTCGATGTACCCGTTGTATGTATATTTTACTTTCTGTACTAGGATTACCCCAAGGTGGGGTGCACGGATAGCCGTGTTCTAGAGGGCAACAAGCCCGCATCTCATGGCATTGAGACGGAGGGGGCTTCACTCTAGAATTGGCGGGCCATTCGCCACACTCGTAGGGGGTACAGGTTGACCCAGGAGGGGTGCCCAAGTTACCGGATTCCGTGAAGTGCTGGGTGTTCCATTCACGTTGCTGAAGGGGGCTGCCTCGCTTCAGGTTTTGGCGGGTAACTTGCCGCGCCCGTAGGGGTCTAGGATTTCATTGCCCAGGCTGTCCACACGACCAGGGGAACGTCGGGTTTCAGAAGTGGCTCTGTGAAACCCGTGGATCCCAGATATCTGTATTGTTCTGTGATGCTGTACATTTTTGTGATGTTGCATTTTTTATCACGCCTTGAGCGATATATTATATATTGATATATATATATTAGTAGATGTTGTATATGTTTTGCATCCGCACTAGTCCAGTCCCCGCTCTGTCGTTAGTTAGCTAACCTAACGGGTAATGACGGGACCCAGTGGCGAATGCTGATGGCATATACGTACATCATTATATTTCGTTCTTTGTGGTGTGATCAATTGATGGGACTGCGTTGATTCGGATCAATGCAAGTTAAAACAAACCTATTCTGATGTTGTTGGAACACTTTTCAAAAAGCTGTTATTGCAAGGACGTTCTCTTTTGTTTTGCATCGTGGTATTCAGTTAGAATATCCTGCTCCTCAGTCGACGAGGCAAGGGCCGAGATCCCTTCACCGGGAGTGACCCCTTGGACAAAAAGTTTGCGTCGGGGCAATAACTTCATTATAGCCGATTACTTTTGCTTTGCATCGTAGTATTCAGTTGGAATATCCTGCACCTCATTCTACGGGGAAAGAGCCGAGATCCCTTCACCGGGAGTGACCTCTTTAGCAAAGGTTTTCGTCACTATTTTTTTAAAAGCTATCTGGTTCTTTCAATGATATCAAGTTCATTACGTTAAAGGTTTTCGCCAGAAACCATTCGTAGCCCTCCGTCGTTTCATATGGGTGGTAAATAGTATTCAAGCTGTGTTTGTTGGCCAAAGTCAAGGCACAGTGTTTAGTAGCTGTTGGGTATTCATATGCAGCATAGATAGATGCGTTGGTTTGGGGCAGTCGTATAGCCTTGTTGGCCAAAGTCAAGGGCTTGTACGGGTGGGCTCAAATTAACCTGGAGAATGACGGGTAGAACTTGACATGTGACTTATGATTTGTTGGCCAAAGTCAAGGTCATAAGTGCATGGGGCAGAAATCACATCGGGAGTTTCTAAAGAAACTGAAACTTGCCAGATATGCGCAAACCTTCTGGAGTTTGATAACATGAGCGGATTCCGTCACGTTGTCATGCGATGATAGTTGGATCCCGATTTCCACTGATGAGTTGGTTTACTCCTCGGGTCATCCCGACTAATTCTTCCTTCAGGTTTGGAGGAGAATTTGAGGTTACAGTAGGAGGTTTCCAGATTAGATAAATTGGTAACCATTCTGATCTAGGTTAGAGTGCACGCTGAGTGTTTCTTTTCTCTCTCTCTCTCTCTTTGGCAGCGACCATTGACCCGACCCTAAGACTATGACTCAGTGACCAAAATTAACCGAACCTTCTTTAACACTGGCTTTTGGATTGTCAGAGTTGCAAACCTCATTGCCACTCCTACTTTTACCCTTTTCTCCAGGACACCCCGTATTACTACGAACGTCCACTTCCATTGAACAAAACCATCATATGGTTATATACGAACTCGAAGGAATTCGAGGATGGTTTCCGGTTCTGGAGGAAACGGATAGGACTATCCAGTTATCTTTTCCTTTTACCTTCTCTCAGGTTGCGAGTACTCCTTGGTTTAGGAGATAGTACACCTATTATGCAAATTGGATAGTCTTCTTCCAAACCTTAGGCTGGTGCCGAACGGTGGGGAATGAAGAAAACCAATTAGCATAACGATGGTGTACAGAAGGTATTAAGTAAAGACATAACAAGGGATTAGTAAGAGGGCAAAGTAAATTGCAACTGATATTCAAGACCAAACCAGGTATTTCATTACCACTCCCACTTCACCTTTGTATTTCTCCAGGACACTTCGTATCACTACGAAGATCCACAGTTTATTGGATACTCCATCGTATGGTTATATACGAACTCGAAAGGAACTTGTTCCAGTTCGGGGATGGATTCTGGTTCAGGAGAAATAGGAATAAGGTTTATTCGGTTGTCTTTTATCTTCACCTTCTCTCGCATTGCGAGTGCTCCTAGGATTAGGACAGTACACCCATTATGCTTATTAGATAGTCTTCTTCCAAAGCATAGGCTGGTGCCGAAAGGTAGGGAAGGAAGAAAACCATTTGGCCTAAAGGGGTGTGCAGAAGGTAACGACTAAAGACATATAAAGGGATTTGGAGAGGTGGCAAAGAAATATACGGTTACAGTTGTGAATCTGGATAATGGAAGAGGCATTACTAGGAATACCGGGATACCCCATCGAAACATTTCAATGTTTCAGTTTCACTGTGTACAGTTAAAGGAAAACTGATTTCCCGATTAGATACTTACTCCAGGGTATGTATTTACCAGGTATGAGTCTCACATCTGTATGGTTTTACAGATGATGAGTGGGAGTAGGTTATTGGGAATTAGGTGATCATCCTCATTATATCGGGATTCGTTGTAATCGGTGATATTTGAGGAAGTCACCTGGGTTGTTTGCCGGACGGCAAATATTTGGTTTTGAATATCCGCTGTTGTGCACCAATTTCAAATTGATATATTTGTACGTCTATTTTCATAGAGTGAGATATACCTTTTCGAAATTATGTCTATGACATTTACCTATATCAGTGGATGGTTAGGTAAGGAGCATTAAACAGCAGTTTAATTCTTCATAACCAAAGGTACAGTTTTCAACCTACGACACACAGGGAATGAGTTATTAGACTCAAGGGACTTATACAGAGTATTGTATTTTGTCCAGGGTCCATCAGGACAGAGGGGTTGGTTCTCGTACTATATTCGGTTTACTTATGACTTCTCTAGATTTTAGACAGGTGTTTCGTGGAAACACAGGGTCCGAATTTTGAGAAGTTATAGGTATTTGAATAAAGTAGAGAACCAGGTATTGCAAGTATCGGGATTCTTCAAAGTGATCGAAGATGTGGATACTTATGTATGGTATTCAGTTGATAGTAGTGATTAAGAGAACTTGCTTCTCTTTCAGGTTACTCATAATTGGAAGCATTCCTAAGTTGAGTAACGCTGATCGGCCTCCTTCCATTTAGTTGACATGCACTGGAGACAGCTGCATGATTTGAATCTGGTTCAATTAAATCAGTGCCTCTGGTTCTATATTGGATATAGAACAGTTCATATCTTAACGATGTTAAGGTACAGGGAGTTGTCCGGATTATGCTTAAAACCAGACTCCGGATAACTCAAGGCACGTTTTCTGTAATGGCCGTTTGTGGGTTGACCCAGGCTATGACGAGGGTTGACTTTCTACCATCTGGAAGATCAATAGTGATATTGTTCTAGACTCGCCACAGTTTTATTAAAAATGGATTTTTTTCAGAAAACAGTATTGGGAGTATGGTAGAACTAGAAGTGATTCCAGAACCACAAACGATTACTGAAGATTTGATAGGAACCTAAAGATTCAATCTGGTTTGACATTCCATTGGCTACTCCGCAGATACGGTGGGTAACTTCAGGCACCCGAGAGGTACTCCGGTAGCCTCAAGGACGGTGACAGGGAAGTTTTTGTTTACCCACACTTGCCATTGCTGTTGTTCCAGGCTGTGAGACCCGGCAGGAGGATGAGTATAGCGTCGTTCTAAACTAGCTTTAGAAGTGTACGTCTATATGACTCTGCCAGAGGGTTGTCGTGGTCAGTGGGAGCAGCGGAAGCATGGTGGACAAGTGGTTTATGTCTATTTATAGACTAAAGCAGATATAGCGGAGAAAGATCATCAATTTCTGATGTGACAGTCATAGGTTTGACTTCATCAGAATAGGGGATGGATCTGTTGAGAAGGTAGTAGGGTTTGATGTCATGATATTTGGATGACATACATAGAGTAGTAAGTGATATTCCTATACTACGATCGGTTATACTTTGGTCGTCACACAGTGGTTTCTCCACATGGGACTTGGACATTATATCAAACATACTGGTTACTAGATCTATGGTTTTAGATCTAGATTTGGGTGGTTTCCCAATTAAAGGTACTTAGACAGCATTCTAAGAGTATTTAGAATGGACGACTCCTAGCACGGTAGTGTACCTGCAGGTGATGGAGTCACCCACTCTAAAGGTGTCTTACAGACTAAAGGGGAGAGGGATGTGCATGATTGGCAGATCACTTGCTCAGGCAATTGAGTCAATCATGAGATGTCAAGTACCACACCAGATGTTGTTCATGCACTAGATACAATAAGTTGACATTGATCCTATCCTAGAGAAACAGTCGGAAGCAGTTTTAGAACATAAGTGGATGTTCTAGGGATATGATAACGACAGCCTCATTCGGGAGACAGTTATAATTCCAGGCTTCCAAGGTGACCTGGACGACAGGGAGGTTGTCAGAGTTATAGTTTTCCTTCTGACGAGGGGCAGTATTTTGGACAGGTGGTCCAAGGCAATACTGAGGGAGGCATGGCGCAGGATACTGATTAAGTTCAGTTGACGATACAGTCTAAGAAGTTTGGATTTGGAGTTCATTTATGAGCTGGGTCCCATCAGACATCCAGACACATTCTAAGACAGGTATTGCTCATTTCGGGAGATGGGTTTCTCCGTGAACTTGAGATATAGAGAGACATAGAAAGAATCATCAAGGCGGATCCACTCACTGAGGCTATTCCTCGAACGCAATAGTTTCACAAACAGGTTTTGTGAGACTGACTAGTAGAGGAGTTGGGTGTTCGGTATCACACGGGCTGTAAGTATGCGACATCGCAATAATTAGCCTTGAGTGCAAGTGGGAGATTGTTGGAGATAGTGCCCTCAGAGTCAATTATTGTATCACAGGCACGTGATTGCAATGATTGAGGGAGGACCTATCCCGGTAGGACAGTCTTACTCAAGATGATAGTATGCTATCTGGTTTATCTTTGTCATCGTGTACTGCTTTAGGTGACCTGAAAGGTAGCTATTACACGTTGATAGAGCCCCTAGGATTCTTGCTTGACTTCCAGCAGTATGAGGGCGATCATATACGTGAGAGCTGGTGGTCTATAAGCACATCCTTAAAAGGTCCCTAGTCAAGGGAGTTTCGAGATAGGGCATCGATACTCCAGAGTAGACTAGTGTATACAGTCGGGACCCCGACGAGGGGCGGTGGCCGGTCTCACAAGCCACTGGTGTCAGTTGGTTCACCTAAGATGTATACAGGTGCTCATTGGGTTATGAGTACACCGGACAGGACTCGCCGGGAACATGCTAGTTGGTCTTATACCTGACGTCAGATAGCAGTTCCCTGGTGACATGTGTACAGGTTAGTTCATCAACCTGAGGATCGTCATTTGTCTCGTGTGAGTTCCCACTGTACTTTGATTACTACCCTACCACGATCAAAGGAGACGTGCAAACAGGTTTTAGTTGGGTACAGTCCCGAGCCACATGGTGGCAGTGAGCGGATCTTCGGGGGTTCGTCTCTCCCGGTATTGGGGGTGAGGTCGCGCTGTGTCTAGGAGAGCCAGAACATGAAAAGTCCTTGGCCAAGGCAGGAGATTTACTGGTAGGTATTCCAGTAGTATCTCAGGGTGTTCTAGGCTGATCTCTCACACGACTTGTACCGCTTTTAGGGGTCTGACTTTTACCAACCCCCTAGGCCTGCCATGCGATGCTCATAGACGAACGGACCGGACTGTACGAATATTGTCACTGACAGGCTCAGTAGGGTGTCAGGATGAGTTCGCTCATCGACGTCCCTTTTGGTCAATATCTGGTAGCCCGTCACGTATGGCTAATACCTCTGACGTGCTAGTGGTTAAATCTACAGCCATAGTATTGACGAGTCTTTAGAGTCCCCCACAGACAGTTGCTCAAGTTTTTGGGCGAAACGCTGTAGAGGCCGTATGGTGATATGGCAGGGTTCGATCAGATACGTTCGGTATTGCACGGATCAGGATCGTACGGTTAGTACTATAGGACGTATGGATATATGGCAGGGTTCGATCAGATACGTGCGGTATTGATAGATCAGGATCGGACGGATAATACTAGCCGGCTTTGGTTTAAGCCGGATCCTAGTATAGTACAGTGTAGATTTTGTCTCATTGCTTTTGTATTTCGGTCGGAATACAGATGCGGGTGTGTATACACAGTAGCGGGGTTTTCCTGTAATTTATTACGGGATCAGTTTTCTGGAGTTTCCAGTTTGCTTTCCGTTTCAGCCATATTTCTTTGTATCTTTCATTGGCTGAAGTTTGGTGGAGGAGGGCTTATTTGCATTTGTGCAAACAAGCATTTATGGAGGGTGTTCTTTGCATATTGTTGGATCATGATGGTTGCACCATCCCTTGACCATTTGACTTCTTCTTTCATGATGGCTTGACTTTGTGATGAGATGATGAGGTTGGTGGAGTGTGTGTTTGTGTTGGTGATCATTTTTTCATCATCACATTTTCCCTCTCTCTCTTGGATTATTTTGTGTGGCTACCCCATTTTTGATGCCCTCCTAATTTCATTCTCTCCTCTCTCCATTTTTTTGAGCATGGCCGGCCAAGTTAGAAAAGGGGGGCTGTCCAAAAATGGTTGTGGGGTTTTTGCACTCTTTTTGGTTTGATAAAATCCCACAAGTTCCATCTCCATTTGTATATATCATTCCTCCACCAAATGGCGACTTCCACTACCCCAAAATGAGACATGAGTTCTACACACATTCTACAGCAAAACTTGGGCACGTCGACTTGCCAACTTCGTGCCCGAGTTGCCTCGGTATAGAGGTGGGAGCCCGTAAAAGAAGCCGGCGACGTGGTGCCCTTCCGGCGATGAGGTGGAGACCGGAGATTCCGCGGGAGATCGGGACGACGACGAGAAGACCGGAAGACACGGATCGCTCGGTATATCTCTCTACCCGTTCTTTAGTTAGCTAGGACTAGATTAATGGCACGATCCGGGTTTATAGTGCGCGGTGGTGCCGGTTTGACAAGTTAAAGTAAATCACCGCTTCCGCATTCCGGCGTCGGATTGACGTCCGGGGCGCCGCCGTGCACTTACATGCAAGACTAGGAATTACGCTTTAAAGTGCTAACATATCTTTTAATCGGTTGTTGGTACCTCAAGAAGTATTAACGGTTGCATGAAGGATGTGTAAGCAAAATTCATTTAAAAATTCACCAATTAATAAGTGCTTTGGACAACGGACAAGGGTATGATTGCTTGATTTGAATTTCCAAGTGTAGGGGTGATATACACACACACGTGGGGATATGTGATTGGAGTTTAGATAAGAGAGAGGAATGAAGAATAGAACTTGTATCTTTCGTAGAGTTGATAAAAATTCCTAAGTGGAGATGGAACCCTAGAAGGAAAACTTAAGAAATGCCGAAAGCTAAGTAAGTCTATAGAACATATATAATCTTAACTTAGATGATGGGGAAGTGTGAAGAATATGGGTGGATAATTTACGAGTCGACGATAATAGAATTCCTTGTTAGAAAACCTAATTGGAGAATTAAAGTCGAAAAAGCCGAATTGATAGGATTTTGTGGGTAGTATCCGCTGAAAACCCTCAGGAGACAACACTCCTCCTACTAGGGACACCTAAAGGTTTAACGGCTTGTTGCACGTGCTCAGTGCAATCGCGTTTCCCTGTGAAAGTGCGGTTAGCTTTTATTGAGAATAATGAGTTTGCTCGAGGATGAGCAAAAGATAAGTTTGGGGGTATTTGTTCATATCATAATATTGCATTTTATATTCCCCATTATTACGCGTTTTATAAATAAACAGGTGCTTTTTGATGCATGTCTGCTGCATATTACAGGATACAGGTTCTTGGAGCGAAAATAGTGAAAAAGACAAAAGATGATACAAAAGAGGGACTTTTGACCAACAAGTAGAAGGATCCTAGTCAAGCCTAGACGAAGAACAATTCACAAAGGTACAAGGAAACGCAAGGTCCAAAAACGTCAAAATGAACGGTTAAAAGACCATTAATAGTTTTCACTGAAGATCTGGAGAAGACCCAGAGGCCAAATGCCAAATGGAAGAAAGAGCTACAAAAATAAAAAGCCCAATCAGCATAGAAGAAGCCCACAAAATATGATGAGGTGATCTCACCAAAGCGCCGCGGAACCGCGGCCCCACCCCCACCCATGCCGCGGTTCCGCGACCGTCCATTGCGCACGTCGGTGCAGATTTTTGGTGGCGGTGCGTCGGTGACTTTGTTGGGATTTTTTCGGGGGTATTTTTGTAATCTCACATGTGCGAATCCTGTAAACCTAAATTTCCCTATTTCCCTATAAAATTGTATTCTAAAGATTGTTTGAGGGATGCCTCTTTTCAAAAAATAAAATTCAGATTCTTTGGAAGATTAAGAGCATCATTTCTTGTAAGTTCTTTTTTATTTTCTGCCTTAGTTTATTAATTTCTTGCCCTAGATTAATTCATTCTTTGCCCTAGCTTTCTAATTAAATTCTTGCCGTAGATTAATTAATTTTTTGCCTTAGTTACTTCTAGTATAGAATCTCTTAAAACTGCAGTAGGAAATTATTCCAATAGATCTAAAAATGCAAAATCTCAAAATGATGTTTTTAATAAACCCCCTAATTAGCGAGTAATTTCATCGCTTGTTAGGGTTAGGAATAAGGGAGGGAATGAGAGATGAAGATCTCTCATCTCTTTCGTGCCCAATTATTTTTAATAACTAGAACTTCATGCATGCATGCATGATCCGCTCCCTACGGCACCCTACCCACGAGGTAACGATGAAACCGTAGTATAAAGGACCGGACATGCATGTCTTCCATGAAAGTTAGAGCAAATATTAGGAAAGGACGGACAAGGATCTAGAGGAAGAAACTTCGTTTCTTCCCAATCATCCTAATCCCTTTTTCTAATAGTTGCTATAACTTCTAAAAGATTTCATTTAGGGCATTGAAAGAGGTGTGGCATTCAATCTTATCAAACTCCACCTTAGACCTAATCCTAGCAAGTTTCTTAACCATCGTACAACTTAGTTTTTTTTTAGATTAAATTAAAAGACCAAACACCCATTGGAATCAGCTCGTAAGAACACTTAGGAAAATTACACATCCCTGTGGACCGACCCGTATTCACCGGCTAGCTTCATGCGACGCCTTTCTTGATTGTGGTAAATATTTTTGATCGTTAAAAACCTACACCAATCAATACTACCCACAAAATCCGATCAATTTGGCCTATTGACTTTCATTCTTCAATTCGATATTGTAGCAAGAAATTCTATTATCTTCGACTTAAAAATCATCAACCCGTTTTTTTCACACTTCCTTTTAATTTAACTTAAGATCGTATATGTTCTGCAAATTTATTAAGCTTTCAGCATCTTTTGAATTTTCTTTCT
This sequence comes from Agapanthus africanus, assembly GCA_030015575.1. Classification (NCBI taxonomy): domain Eukaryota; kingdom Viridiplantae; phylum Streptophyta; class Magnoliopsida; order Asparagales; family Amaryllidaceae; genus Agapanthus; species Agapanthus africanus. Next base: position 728,879,497 of record CM057339.1, read on the forward strand.
AAGGTGCAATCTTCTGAAAATATATATTCTACAGAAGATATAAGCCTTATCTTTTATTCCTATCTCTCATCCAAACCCCAATCATATACCCTCACGTGTGTGTAATTTTTACCCCTACACTTGGAAATTCAATTCTAGCTATCATACTCTTGTCCATGTCCAAAGTACTTTTAGTTGGTGAATTTTAGATGAAATTGCTCACACATTGTTCATGCGACCGATAATACTTCTTAAGGTACTAGACGACCGATTACAAAATATGCTTGCGCATTTAGGCGTAATTCCTCGTCTTGTAATACTTAAGGCTTAGCAGTGACTCCCAAACCAGTTGGTCTAAGGCACTATGTGATAAAGCACCCTCGCTATATTTTTTTTATGCTGCCTTAAGTAATTACAAAACCAGTGTTCATTTTTTTTATCTCTTTATTCATCACTTATACTTTTATTTTATTTTCCTTCATACTGAGGATTTTAGACAAGAGCATTTCAAGGTATCCTCTACTATCCCAAGTTTCAAAGTGCGTGTAAGTGCATATAATAGGGTATATATTTTTCAGAATTTGGACTTAAGGCTCAGAATTATTTTTCAGACTTATACTTCAAATGGAGCTTTCAAAACTCTTCCCTTATTTCGATTTAGCCAAAGAATTGAACTCAAAATTTGCTTATTTCTAAATAAACTATAAGGACATATATTTTCTACAGTTAAACTTTAAGAAATATTATTTTTGAGGTTTTTAATTTACTAAGTTTAGGATCTAGTTTTTCCTAACTAGTCAACCGTCATGTTGAACATAAGTCAAATATGACCAAAATTGAACTTTTCAATTTTTATAAATTTTTTAAAATTTTTCAATTTTTATGGGTTTTAAAATAAGTATGCAAATGCAAAAATATACATATGAATGCAAAGAAAGAAAGCTTACCGAGCACACCCCCAAACTTAAACTTGACAGTGCCCTCACTGTCAGGCTACACCAAGAGGGTCAAAATTGTCGGCACTCCCCTTTTTTTAAATTTTTATTTTTATTATTAACAAAAAAAGAAAACAAAATATATACACACAAAAAGGTTCCCCCCAAACTTTAGTGAAACATTGTTTCTACTGTTGCCATTTTTTAAATCTCATAAACTTGTAAACTTGGGAGGAAAATTTATTAATGGGGACATGAAATATGATCGTGAAAATCTCCCCCAAACTTATTTTTGGCTCACCATTTTGAGTTAGAAAAAATTATTTTCAAGAGCCAAATTATAACCCCCCCCCCCACCAAACTTTAGTTAAACAATGTTAGGCTTTCAAAGAGGGGGTTCAAAGTTATTGGTCAATACCAAGCTTTGCAAAGACAAAAATTCAACACCAACCATTTGAAAAATTTATCAATGTAACGTATAGGTCGGTGGAATAAAACGTTATATAGAGCCAAGAAGAAGTGGGGAAAAGATAAGTGGTAGTATGGAAAAGGTTTGCATGAACCTGAATGTGAGGAGATAAGAGGTGATGATAAATAAAAACGAGAATGCGAATGATCAGAAATGAGTGGGATATTGGCATTCTCATATTTTATAAGAAGAAAGGTTGGTGGTTCAACTTCTATAGGTGGAGGTTGATTAATCACAAAATCCATGTTGTTTAGGAATGCAAGTTCGTCAGCGAAAAGTTCTTCAAAAGTCTTATCGATGTAATTGTTGGAGATAGTGCCCTCAGAGTCAATTATTGGATCAAAGGCACGTGATTGCAATGATTGAGGGAGGACCTATGCCGGTAGGACAGTCTTACTCAAGATGATAGTATGCTATCTGGTTTATCTTTATCATCGTGTACTGCTTTAGGTGACCTTACAGGTCACTATTGCACGTTGATAGAGCCCTTAGGATTCTTGCTTGATGGCCAGCAGTATGATGACGATCATATACGTGGGATCTGGGGTCTATAAGCACATCCTTAAAAGGTCCCTAGTCGTGGGAGTTTCGAGACAGGGCATCGATACTCCAGAGTAGACTAGTGTATACAGTCGAGACCCCGACGAGGGGCGGTGGCCAGTCTCAGAAGCCACTGGTGTCAGTTGGTTCACCTAAGATGTATACAGGTGCTCATTGGGTTATGAGTACACTGGAAAGGACTCGCCGGGAACATGCTAGTTGGTATTATACCTAACGTCAGATGGCAGTTCCCTGGTGACATGTGTACAGGTTAGTTCATCGACCTAAGATCGTCATTTGTCTCGTGTGAGTTTCCACTGTACTTTGATTACTACCCTACCACGGCTCAAAGGAGTCATGCAAACAGGTTTTAGTTGGGTACAGTCCAGAGCCACATGGAGGCAGTGAGCGGATCGACAGGGGTTCGTCTCTCCCGGAATTGGGGGTGAGATTGCGCTGTGTCTAGGAGAGCCATTACACGAAGTCCTTGGCCAAGGCAGGAGATTTACTGGTAGGTATTCTAGTATTATCTCAGGGTGTTCTGGGTTACACTCCGACACGACTTGTACCGCTTTTGGGGGTCTGACTTTTACCAACCCCCTAGGCCCGCCATGTGATGCTCATAGACGAACGGACCGGACTGTACGGATATTGTCACTGATAGGCTCAGTAGGGTGTCAGGATAAGTTCACTCATCGACATCCCTTTTGGTCAATAGCTGGTAGTCCGTCACGTATGGCTAATACCTCTGACGTGCTAGTGGTTAAATCCACAGCCAAAGTATTGACGAGTCTTTAGAGTCCTCCATAGACAGTTTCTCAAGTTTCGGGCGAAACGCTGTAGAGGCCGTATGTAGATATGGCAGGGTTCGATCATATACGTACGGTATTGCACGGATCATGATCAGACGGATAATACTAGCGGGCTTTGGTTTAAGCTGGATCCTAGTATTGTACAGTGTAGATTTTGTCTCATTGCATTTGTATTCGGTCGGAATACAAATGCGGGTATGTATATACAGTCGCAGGGTTTTCCTGTAATTTATTACAGGATCAGTTTTTGAAGTTGCCGGTTTGCTTTCCGTTTCAGCCATTTTTTCTTTGTTTCTTTCTTTGGCTGAAAATTGGTGGAGGGGGGTTATTTGCAATTATGCAATTAACAATGGAGAAGACTTTTTATGGCACATGATAGCTTCATGATGGTGCCACCATCTTTTGGCTTCATTTGTTCATCATGACTTGCATTATGATGATGGGTTTTTGATGAGACTTTTTGGTGTGACATATTTGATCATGATCACCCATTTCTCTCTCTTGTATTCTTGACCCACTCCATCTCTTCTCCTTATCCTTGGCCGGCCATTTGATGGGGGTGGGCTGTCCAAATTTTGTGGTGTGAGAAATGGTCTCATTTTTGCTTGTAAAATCCTATAGCTCCATCCAAAAAGATTCATCTCATTCCTCCACCAAAAATGGCAACTTCACAACCCTTTGAGACAAAGTAATCCACACTTATCCTACAACATTCTTGGATACGTCGGCTAGCCAACTTCGTGCCCGAGTTGCCTCGGTCCAGAGGTGGGAGCCCGTAAAAGAACCCGGTAATGTGGTGCCCTTTCCAACGAGGAGATGAAGACCGGAGATTCCGCGACGAGATCGGGACGGAAGCCGAAGACCGAAGGACACGGATCGCTCGGTATAGCTCTCTACCCCATTCTCTAGATTGCTAGGAGTAGGTTAATGGCCCGATCCGGGTTTACAAGTATGCGGTAGCGCCAGTTTCTAGTTTAAAGAAAAGTTTTGATTACGCATTTTTGCCTCGTTCAGATGGCCGGGGCGCTGCCGTGCACTTACACTGGTACCGGAGCCACGCCATTAACCTAGTATAGCTTGCTCTAACATGTTTACAAGTTCGACCGAACGGATTTTCCAAAAACCGCGTTTCCATGTCAAGTTTCTGTCGAATTTTTCCAGTGCTCTAAAAATTATTTGGTACATTGTAAAATTACGTGCAGGGTTTTTTATGCATTCTGTGAAAATTTGGTAGCTTGATGGCACTGTTCCACCGCGGAACCGCGGCCAAACCCAAGCATTGGCCGCGGTTCCACCGCCATTTAAACTGTTCACAGCACCAAATTTTTACAGTGGGCTTCTGACATGGAAATAGGGTTTTGGTATGTTCTGTTTGGGCCCAGATTTATTTTGAGTGCTACAGTTGTGCTTGGGGCCCACTTTGGGAAATTTAGTCGATGAAAAATTTTAAACATATTAGTTCACAGTATTTACATTATATCTGCGACCGTGAATGTCATTTGATCGGTAAATCCTGTCTAACTGCTATAGCCCTTTTAGATGGATTTGCGAACGTGACATTCACGTTGATGTTCTGTGTTGTGCTGTGATATTGCGGATTGTCGTGGTGGATAGCCTGGATGCAATGGTAGTACAGTTTGGTATTTTATGTACATTTGATATTGCGGGGCGAGCGTCCGACATATGGACTGTCGTCATTGCCTGTTTGTATATTATTCTTTTGGGGCACGACCGGGCTGAGGTCGATGTACCCGTTGTATGTATATTTTACTTTCTGTACTAGGATTACCCCACGGAGGGGTGCACGGGTAGCCGGGTTCTAGAGGGCAACGGGCCCGCATCTCATGGAGTTGAGACGGAGGGGGCTTCACTCTTGAATTGGCGGGCTATTCGCCGCACTCGTAGGGGGTACAGGTTGACCCAAGGAGGGGTGCCCAAGTTACCGGATTCTGTGAAGTGCTGGGTGGTCCATTCACGTTGTTGAAGGGAGCTGCCTCGCTTCAGGTTTTGGTGGGTAACTTGCCGCTCCCGTAGGGGTCTAGGATTCATTGCACAGGCTATCCACACGATCAGGGGAACGTCGGGTTTCAGTAGCGGCTCAATGAAACCCGGGGATCCCAGATATCTTTATTGTTCTGTGATGCTTATTACATTTCTGTGATGTTACATTTTATCACGCCTTGAGCGAATATTATATATTGATATATATACTAGTAGATGTTGTATATGTTTTGCATCCGCGCTAGTCCAGTCCCCGCTCTGTCGTTAGTTAAGTAACCTAACGGGTGATGACGGGACCCCGTGGCGAATGCGGATGGCATATACGTACATCATTATTTTTGTTCTTTATTGGTGTGATCAATTGATGGGACTGCATTGATTCGGATCAATGCAAGCTAAACAAACCTATTTTAATGTTGTTGGAACAATTTTTCAAAAAGCTGTTATTTCAAGGACGTTCTCTTTTGTTTTGCACAGTGGTATTCGGTTATGAATATCCAGCACCTCAGTCGACGAGGCAAGGGCCGAGATCCCTTCACCGGGAGTGAACCTTTGGACAGAAGTTTGCGTCAGGGCAATAACTTCACTATAGTCAATCACTTTTGCTTTGCATCGTGGTATTCAGTTGGATTATCCTGCACCTCATTCTACGGGGAAAGAGCCGAGATCCCTTCACCGGGGTGACCTCTTTAGCAAAGGTTTTCGTCACTATATTTTTATAAAAGCTATCCGGTTCCTTCAACGATATCAAGTTCATTACGTTACAGGTTTTTCGCCAAAAACCATTCATAGCCCTCCGTCATTTCAGACGGGTAGCAAGTAGTATTCATGCTATGTTTGTTGGCCAAAGTCAAGGCATAGTGTATGGTAGCTATTTGTTATTTTTCTGCAGCATAAATAGATGCGTTGGTTTGGGACAGTCGTACTGCCTTGTTGGCCAAAGTCAAGGGTAGGTATGGGTGGGTTCAAATCAAGCTGGAGAATGACGGGTAGAACTTGACATGTGACTTATGATTTGTTGGCCAAAGTCAAGGTCATAAGAGCATGGGGTAAAAATCACATCGGGGGTTTCTAAAGAAACTGAAACTTGCCAGATATGCGCATAGCTTCTGGAGTGTGATAACGTGAGTGGATTCCATCACATTATCATGCGATGATAGTTGGATCCCGATTCCCACTGATGAGTTGGTTTACTCCTCGGGTGATCCTAACTAATTCTTCTTTCAGGTTTGGAGGAGAATTTGACGATACAGTGGGAGGTTTCCTGATTAGATAAATTGATAACCATTCTGGTCTAGGTTAGAGTGCACGCTGAGTGTTTCTTTTCTCTCTCTCTTTGGTAATGACCATAGCCCGACCCTAGACTATGACTCAGTGACCAAGTTGACCGAACCTTCTTAAACACTGGCTTTGGATTGTCAGAGTTGCATACCTCATTGCCACTCCTACTTTTACCCTTTTCTCCAGAACACCCCGTATTACTACGAACGTCCACTTCCATTGGATAAAACCATCATATGGTTATATACGAACTCGAAGGAACTTATTCGAGGATGGTTTCCGGTTCTGAAGAAAACGAATAGGACTATTCAGTTGTCTTTTCCTTTTACCTTCTCTCAGGTTGCGAGTGCTCCTTGGATTAGGACAGTACACCTATTACGCAAATTGGATAGTCTTCTTCCAAACCATAGGCAGGTGCCGACCGATAGGGAAAGAAGAAAACCAATTAGCCTAACGATGGTGTACAGAAGGTATTATGTAAAGACAAATAAAGGGATTAGAAGGAGGGCAAAGTAAATTGCGACTGCTATTCACGACCAAACCAAGTATTTCGTTACCACTCCCACTTCACCTTTGTATTTCTCCAGGACACTCCGTATCACTACGAAGATCCACAGTTATTTGGATACTCCATCGTATCGTTATATACGAACTCGAAAGGAACTTGTTCCAGTTTGGGGATGGATTCTAGTTCAGGAGAAATAGGAATAAGGTTTATTCAGTTGTCTTTTATTTTCACCTTCTCTCGCATTGCGAGTGCTCCTAGGATTAGGACAGTACACCCATTATGCTTATTGGATAGTCTTCTTCCAAACCATAGGCTGGTGCCGAACGGTAGGGAAGGAAGAAAACCATTTGGCCTAAAGGGGTGTGCAGAAGGTAATGACTAAAGACATATGAAGGGATGTGGAGAGATGGCAAAGAAATATACGGTTACAGTTGTGAATCCGGATAATGGAAGAGGCATTACTAGGAATACCCGGATACCCCTTCGAAACATATTCATGTTTCAGTTTCGCTGTGTACTGTTAAAAGAAAACTGATTTTCCAATTAGACACTTGCTCCAGGGTATGTATTTACCAGGTATGATTCTCACATCTGTATGATTTTACAGATGATGAGTAGGAGTAAGTTATTGGGAATTAGGTGATCATCCTCATTATATCGGAATTCGTTGTAATTGGTGATATTTGAGGAAGTCACCTGGGTTGTTTGCCGGACGGCGAATATTTGGTTTTGAATATTCGTTGTTATGCACCAATTTCAAATTGATATATCTATACGTTCATTTTTTATGAAGTGAGATATACCTTTTTGAAATTATGTTCATGTCATTTACCTATATCAGTGGATGGTTAGGTAAGGAGTATTAAACAGCGGAGTAATTTTCTTAACCATAAGTACAGTTTTCAACCTACGACACACGGGGAATGAGTTATTAGACTCAGGGGACTTATACAGAGTATTGTATGTTGTCCAATGTCCATTAGGACAGAGGGGTTGGTCCTCGTACTATATTCTGTTTACTTGTGACTTTTCTAGTTCTTAGACATGCGTTTCGTAGAAATGCAAGGTCTAAGTTTTGAGGAGTTATAGGTATAAGAATAAAGAAGAGAACCAGGTGTAGCAAGTATCAGGATTCTTCAAGATGATCGAAGATGTAGATACTTGTGTATGGTATTCAGTTGATAGTAATGGTTTTAAGAGAACTTGCTTCTCTTTTAGGTTACTCATAATTGGAAGTACTCCTAAGTTGAGTAATGCTGATGGGCCTCTTTCCATTTAGTTGGCATGCACCGGAGATAGCTGCATGATTTGAATCTGGTTCCAATTAAATCAGTGGCTCTGTTTCTGTATTGGATATAGAAAAGTTCATATCTTGACGATGTTAGGGTACGGGGAGTTGTCCGGCTTATGCTTAAAACCAGACTCTAGATAACTCAAGACACGTTTCTGTAATGGTTGTTTGTGGGTTGACCCGGGCTATGACGAGGGTTGACTTTCTATCATCTGGAAGATCAATAGTGATATTGTTCTTGACTCGCCACAGTTTTAAAAGAAATGGATTTTTCAGAAAACAGAAGTGGGAGTATGGTAGAACTGGAAGTGATTCCAGAACCGCAAACGATTACTGAAGATTTGATAAGAACCTAAAGATTCAATCTGGTTTGACATTCCATTAGCCACTCCGCAGATGTGGTGGGTAACCTCAGGCACCCGAGAGGTACTCTGGTAGCCTCAAGGACGGTGACAGGGAGGTTCTTGTTTACCCAGACTTTCCATTGCTGTTGTCCCAGACTGTGATACCTGGCAGGAGGATAAATATAGCGTCGTTCTGAACTGGCTTTAGAAGTGCACGTCTATATGACTCTGCCAGAGGGTTGTCGTAGTCAGTGGCAGCAGCGGAAGCATTGGTGGACAAGTGGCTTATGTCTATTAAGAGACTAAAGCAGATGTAGCGGAGATAGATCATCTATTTCTGATGTGACAGTCATAGGTTTGACTTCATCAGAATAGGGGATGGATCTGTTAAGAAGGTAGTAGGATGTGATGTCCTGGTATTTGGATGACATACATAGAGTAGGAAGTGAAATTCCTATACTACGGTCGGTTATACTTTGGTTGTCACACAGTGGTTTCTCCACAAAAGATATGGATATTATATCAGACATTCTGGTTACTAGATCTATGGTTTTAGATCTAGAATTGGGTAGTGTCCCAATCAGGGTACTTAGACAGCATTCTAAAGGTGTTTTAGAATGGACGACTCCAGGCACGGTAGTGTACCAGCAGGTGATGGAGTCACCCTCTCTAAAGGTGTCTTATAGACTAAAGGGGAGAGGGATGTGCATGATCGGCAGATCACTTGCTTAGGCAATTGAGTTGATCATGAGATGTCAAGTACCACACCAGATGTTGTTTTTGCAGTAGATGCAATATGTTGATATTGATCCATTCCTGGAGAAACATTCGGAAGCAGTTTAGAACATAAGTGGATGTTCTAGGGATATGATAACGACAGCCTCATTCAGGAGACGGTTATCATTCCAGGCTTCCAAGGTGACCTGGATGACAGAGTGGCTGTCAGAGTTATAGTTTTCCCTCTGATGATGGGCAATATTTTGGACAGGTGGTCCAGGAGGATATTGAGGGAGGCATGGCGCAGGATACTGATTGGTTTCTGTTGATGATACAGTCTAAGAAGTTTGGATTTGGAGTTCATTTATGAACTAGGTCCCATCAGATATCCAGACACATTCTAAGACAGGTATTGCTCATTTCGGGAGATGGCTTTCTCCGCGAACCTGAGATAAAGAAAGACATAGAAAGAAACACCAGGACGGATCCACTCACTGAGGCTATTCCTCGAACACAATAGACAACGGGCTTTGTGAGACTGATTAGTAGAGGAGTTGGGTGTTCGGTATCATACGGGGCTGTAAGTATGCGACATTGCAATAATTAGCCTTGAGTGCAAGTAGGAGATTGTTGGAGATAGTGCCCTCAGAGTCAATTATTGGATCACAGGCACGTGATTGCAATGATTGAGGGAGGACCTATGCCGGTAAGACAGTCTTACTCAAGATGATAGTATGCTATCTGGTTTATCTTTATCATCGTGTACTGCTTTATGTGACCTTACAGGTCACTATTGCACGTTGATAGAGCCCTTAGAATTCTTTCTTGACGGCCAGCAGTATGATGGCGATCATATACGTGGGAGCTGGTGTCTATAAGCATATCCTTAAAAGGTCCCTAGTCGTGGGAGTTTCGAGACAGGGCATCGATACTCCAGAGTAGACTAGTGTATACAGTCGAGACCCCGACGAGGGGCGGTGGCCGGTCTCACAAGCCACTGGTGTCAGTTGGTTCACCTAAGATGTATACAGGTGCTCATTGGGTTATGAGTACACCGGACAGGACTCGCCGGGAACATGCTAGTTGGTATTATACCTAACGTCTGATGGAAGTTCGCTGGTGACATGTGTACAGGTTAGTTCATCGACCTGAGATCGTCATTTGTCTCGTGTGAGTTCCCACTGTACTTTGATTACTACCCTACCACGGCTCAAAGGAGTCATGCAAACAGGTTTTAGTTGGGTACAGTCCCGAGCCACATGGAGGCAGTGAGCGGATCGGCAAGGGTTCGTCTCTCCCGGTATTGGGGGTGAGATCGCGCTGTGTCTAGGAGAGCCATTATACGAAGTCCTTGGCCAAGGCAGGAGATTTACTGGTAGGTATTCCAGTAGTATCTCAGGGTGTTCTGGGTTACACTCCAACACGACTTGTACCGATTTTGGGGGTCTGACTTTTACCAACCCCCTAGGCCCGCCATGCGATTCTCATAGACGAACAGACCGGACTGTACGGATATTGTCACTGACAGGCTCAGTAGGGTGTCAGGATGAGTTCGCTAATCGACGTCCCTTTTGGTCAATAACTGGTAGCACATCATGTATGGCTAATACCTCTGACGTGCTAGTGGTTAAATCCACAGCCAAAGTATTGACGAGTCTTTAGAGTCCCCCACAGACAGTTTCTCAAGTTTCGGGCGAAACGCTGTAGAGGCCATATGGAGATATGGCAGGGTTCGATCATATACGTGCGGTGTTGCACGGATCATGATTGGACGGATAATACTAGCGGGCTTTGGTTTAAGCCGGATCCTAGTATTGTACAGTGTAGATTTTATCTCATTGCATTTGTATTCGGTCGGAATACAAATGCGGGTATGTATATACAGTCGTGGGGTTTTCCTGTAATTTATTACGGGATCAGTTTTTGAAGTTGCCAGTTTGCTTTCCGTTTCAGCCATTTTTCCTTTGTTTCTTTCTTTAGCTGAAAATTGGTGGAGGGGGGGTTATTTGCAATTGTGCAATTAACAATGGAGAAGGCTTTTTATGGCACATGATAGCTTCATGATGGTGCCACCATCTTTTGACTTCATTTGTTCATCCTAACTTGCATTATGATGATGGGTTTTTTATGAGACTTTTTCGTATGACATAGTTGATCATGATCACCCATTTCTCTCTCTTGTATTATTGACCCACTCCCTCTCTTCTCCTTATCCTTGGCCGGCCATTTGATGGGGGTGGGCTGTCCAAATTTTGTGGTGTGAGAAATGGTCTCATTTTTGCTTGTAAAATCCTATAGCTCCATCCAAAAAGATTCATCTCATTCCTCCACCAAAAATGCCAACTTCACAACCTTTTGAGACAAAGTAATCCACACTTATCCTACAGCATTCTTGGACACGTCGGCTCGCCAACTTCATGTCCGAGTTGCCTCGGTCCATAGGTGGGAGCCCGTAAAAGAACCCGGCGATGTGGTGTCCTTTCCGACGAGGAGATGAAGACCGGAGATTCCGCGAGGAGATCGGGACGGTGGCCGAAGAACGAAGGACACGGATCGCTCGGTATAGCTCTCTACCCCATTCTCTAGATTGCTAGGAGTAGGTTAATGGCCCGATCCGGCTTTACAAGTACGCGGTAGCGCCAGTTTCTAGTTTAAAGAAAAGTTTTGATTCCGCATTTTGGCCTCGTTCAGATGGCCGGGGCGCTACCGTGCACTTACAGTAATTGAACATTTTACTGTCAGTAAGTTTTGTGCCAGAATTTATCATACTTGATTTGTCAAAAATTATGGAGGTAGGAGACTCGAAAAACTCATCTATCTCATTTTCAAAAGTATCCAAATCAAATTGGCTTTCTGGAATGATCAAACTTGAATTATCGGATTGTGATTCATCAACACTCACTGAAATTATAGGAAGAATAGAAGAAGAACCTGAGAAATTGGGAGAAAGAAGTTGAATACGAGCTTGAGGGTGGAGATGGAGTGTATAAATTAGCACAATTTGTAATGACCGATATGTAAAAAGCGATTGTGCTAATCTATCAACCCACTGAGAAATAAGGTCAAATCCCTCAAGATTCGTGAGAAAACATGGGTACATCAAACTTAATAAACCAGACATTGAAAATGAAAGTGTAACGGTTTCTTGCAAGGTCGGAGTGAAGATGGAGGGAAGTGATTGAGGAAGGGTATCGGTTAAAGATTCAGGAGGGTGTGCGCAGTCAATGAAAGGGATAGAATGAATTGGAAAATCTGACTCCTCAAGTAAAACTGCTTCATCCTCAATAATTTGCTCTATACTCTCCTCAAAATTTAGCTTATCCATGCAATTCTCATCAAAATCAAGACGCATATGAAGTTCAAGAAAAACAGTTAATGACTCGGAATGATGAATTGGAGAGAGAAACTCATCCAAATCTGTGGGTTCATCATCCAAAATATTCCCAGCGTCTATATCCTCAATCAAGTGAAAATCAATTTTTTCAGACACCCCATCAAAAGCATGGATATTAATCAATTCAGGTTCTAGAGTGGAGGTGTAGAGGTCAAAAGGATTGATGATGGTTTCACTCGAAAGGGACCATTCACAATCAGGTAAATCAAATACTACAAAGTCGCACAACTCATTAAACGTTTTATTTTCAACTGGTGAATCATTTGGAACACTTGATAGACATTCAAAATCGGAATTGTGGGATTAAATTGGGGATGGATAGGTTTGATTTGGAAGAGTGTACGGCTTACTCTCACCACTCAAATTCTCAATCTTTCCAACCGCCTCATCATACATTGGAAAATTTGGAGCTAGTTGGAAACTAGCTACCGGGTCACTAGGTTGTATAAGGGCGGCCATGGACGTATTCAAATCCCTCATCTGTTGGCGTGACTCTACCATAAAGTCTTCCAACGACTGTTCCAAACTAGACATGGGTTTTTAAGGGGTTTCAGTAAAAGATTTAAAGTTGTTTGGATACTGGAAACTCCTAAATGGCTGTTCAGAAGCAATGTCTAGGGGAGGTGCAAAAGTTGGGTAGGACTGGTAGGAATTGAATGGTTAGACAGGAGTTGGATCAATATTTAGATAAGAAGGTGAATGGAATTGTTGATCTAAAGAATTCGCAGTGGTGAAAGGAGTGAAAGATCGGTTACGAGATTGTTCAATATGTTCAGCAATAGACATGGGTTTCGGAGTTACAGCAGGACTAGAAAAAGGAGTATCAACGCAAGAAGGTGGTGAAGGTTGAAATGGTTGATATAATGTGGATTGTGGAGTCCAACTGGTTATCCTAGACGCGTCAATTCGATATTTCAAAGAAATTTTGGGCATGGAGGGGTCGTTCGAAATTCGAGCAAAACAAGAAGCGTAGGAAGTAATGTCTTGTTGAGGGTACCAAAGTTCGGCAAGAGTTTTGCGAGGTGGGGTACCCATGATGTGACGAGAGAAAGGAGAAGAAAAAGAATGTGATTTTTTTATTTATTTATATATTTTTTTTTTAAAAAAAATTGTTTGTTTCTGGAGTTTTGAAATTTTTGAAAGTGGTTTTTTAGAAAGAGATTTTGCAAAATTTGTACGGAACTTCGGCACAATTTCAAACAACCACAGTTTAAATATGCACAATGAAACCTAGAGCTAGGGTCTCCTAAGTCAACTAGACTGCTCCTAACTGTTCCAAAGCGACAAATTGTGAGATATCCCTCAAATCGTCTCTTCACCGCCAATTGTGGCCAGGTAAGCACAAATGAAGAAAGAAGGGATCCGCTCACGAATCACCGTGAGACGGGCCTTTTAAAATTACCTTTCTCACTTGTCTAGCCTAGGCACCACAAAGTCAGGTTTAGATAAACGACTGAATGCCCACAACCTTCCTTTGTCCTAATGAGCGCGACAGTCCTTAATTGGCTGAGTCTAGATATTTTTTAATTAGCTCAAGGATGATGCATATGCTTTTAGTGATTTTTGGGGTCTTAGAAAGGGTAATGAAATCCCCACCCAATCTTGATTAGTGTTATAGCTCCTTAAAAGTCCGTATTAATTATGCAAAGCAGTTAACACACCAAAATCTAAAACACTTTCAAAAAAAAAATTTATTTTGCAGCGCAAAGAATCCTGCACAAAAACAATTTATTGGAGAGGGAGAAAAGGTTGTTTTGCGCAAAGAACCCTGCAGGAAAAATTTTCAGTGGAGATCAGGGGGTAGGAGAGAAGACAAAAATACTTACAGAGAAATTTTGAGTGCTGACATCAGCAATTTGACCGCGGTTCTGCGGTCAAACTCCTCCTTTAGCCGCGGTTCCGTGGTGGTTTAGTTGGATCAGGCCGTCAAAATTTTTCTGTTTTTTGTTGTGGTTCTCTTCTGTTTGTTCAGATCCTCTATTTTTTGATTTGTTCACTGGACTTTTTCCAGATCTGAATCAGTCCGTCTTCTTTTCCTGCGCAATTCACACAAAACCCCTCAAAAAGAACAAGATGAATTTTTTAATTTCAATTAACCCGAAATTACAAAAAGAAAATAACTACTGTTTCCACAGCAATGGCGCCATTTGATTGAGAGAGTTTTTATGTATGCGTTTAAAGTTTAGGAATACCGCAATCAAGACGGTATCGCTTGGTTGCTAGCCGGTTGAGTACGAGTCGGTACACAAGGAGAAAGATTCCTTATTTTTTATGTTTTAACGAGTTAAGTCCTATTTTTGGTAGGTTTTGTTTTAAGATCTAAGAATGAGATAAAAGTTGATAAAGAGCTTGCTAGGGTTAGGATTAGGTTAGTTTGAGATAGGGATCTTCTCGCTTCTATCAATGCCTTAGTTGTGAATAAAGGTATTAGGGTAATTGGAAACAACGGGGATTAGCACGACTGGGAAGAAAATAAGTTTCTTCCTTTTGGTCCTTGTTCGTCCGTTCTTGGCTCTTAGCCTAACCTCCAGTTAATTCAATCACACCCGATCTAACTAGGGAATCACCGCTATCACGTAGGATAGGGTGCCGTAGTGAGCGATGTGTAGTTGATTTAAAAAGAGTCCTTTTAATAAAATTATATTGGCAAAGAGAGGAATGAGAGACATTTCCTTCTCTCAAACCTTCCCTATCCTAACCCTAACAAGTGAGGAATTACTCACTCATTAGGAAGATAACGATAAAATTCAACATAAGAAAAAATGCAGATTAAATTCTACAACTAGATTAACAAATAATAATTGCAGATAATAAAATACGACAAGAAAAATGCGAGAAAAATAAAGGAACATACTTTTTATTAATACCTCTTAAAAGCTCATTACAATGGAGAATTAAATTCTAGATCTAGAATAAAAAGAGGCATCCTCCAAAGAGGCACACCAAATAGAGGCACTTAAGCCCTCCTATTTATAGATAGGAAAAACCCTAGGTTTACATTCTGATCCATACATGAAATTACAAAACAACCCCAAAGACCGAGTCAAAGCACCGACACCCCACCGA
This sequence comes from Agapanthus africanus, assembly GCA_030015575.1. Lineage (NCBI taxonomy): Eukaryota > Viridiplantae > Streptophyta > Magnoliopsida > Asparagales > Amaryllidaceae > Agapanthus > Agapanthus africanus. The sequence continues at coordinate 728,894,834 of CM057339.1, forward strand.
CACGTGTATATTATGGCCGCGGAACTGCGGCAGAAAGGCCTGTTTGGTCGCGGTTCCGCGGCCATTTGGTGGGTTCTTGGGCCCATCTCTTCAGGGTTTCTCTGTGTTGCTTTTATTTTCTGTTTTCTTTACTTGGTTTCTCAGAATTTCTTCTATTTCCTTCCAGATTTTCAACAGTGCAGAATGATGTGGACTTTTGCCTTGAGCTTCGCGTTGAAGTCTTGAACCTTGTGCTGCCCTTTTGCTTTGTGCAATGAACTGTCTAATGATTTTCTATTTGTTTCTTGAACTGGTAGGCGGCATGATACGGATTCATCTATTGTTGGTCGTAGTCTCACTTTTGTAACGTCTTTCATGAATTTCACTGAATTGTTCTGAGAACCTGTAACCTACAACTATTTAGCAGACATGGATCAAAAGCACCTATTTATTTATAATATGATTAAGAATGGGTGATATAATAATGCAATATTCTGATATGAACACCGCCTCCTAGGACCGATATGTGACACTCTTAGACAAACAGACCGGACTGTACGGAGATTGCCACAGACAGGCTCAGTAGGAATTTGGATGAGCTTATTCGTTAGCCTTCTTATCGACAGATACCTGTGTAGCCATTACGTGCGGCTAGTACCACTGACGTGCTTGTGGTTAAACCCACTGCCAGCGTACTGTCTAGTCTTTAGAGTCCCACACATAGGGTTTCCCTGTCGGGTTACTGGGCACTAGAACAAGGTTCTACAAGGCATCAGCCATGCCAAAATCAAATTTTTCAAGTGTCGAATGATTGATATGATCTATGTGTAGTAATTAACCGCAACCAATAACGGTGTCGCGTATAGCTAGACCGAGATGAGTACGGGTCGTCCTCTGGAAAACGTTGAATATTTTATTCTTACCTTAGGTGTGTTGAGAAAGAAAGGAGGAAGAATAAAGAATGGTTGTAGGTTCTAGATCTACGTTAAACACGGATGCAAAATATAGATCTAGATTAACTACGGATGTAAGTTTAATATTAAAAGGGGGCTTGTAGGGTTCATTAGGATTTAGTAGTTATGGATGATTAATTAAAGATTACTCTTTTTATCCTTAATAGATTTAAAACTAGAACGACAGTGATGCATGTAGATTAGGGTTTCTGGAGGGAAAATGGTTCCCACTCTCAACCCCTATCTCGACATGGAACTCTGTTCATGTCTAGCCTTTACCAAAACAATTATTAATCTAATCTCTAATCGCGGTCGAGACTAACAATAAATTGGTAGCGCGCCCGATTAAGATGTTAATGATTCTTTTGATAGAGTTTATAAACTTTATAGGACTTAAAAAGAGTTTAATGATCTTCATCATCAATTAATCTACCATGATCCTACGAACCCTAACAAGCGGAGAATTACTCGCGCATATTAGGAGAAGAAGAGATGGAGAGGGAAATCATATTAAAACTACAAAGAGATAGAATAAGAAAAACAACTAGCTTTATTAATCAACAAAAATCATTTACACTTTGTTCCATTAGAAAATGATTACAAAATGCTAGTTTGCTTCTCGATCTCTTCTAAGGAGGTAGATGAACAGTTGATGATCAGCCTGGATGCGTGAGCCTGTCGCGGACTTCATGATCTCTTCAGCTTGATCCTGGTTTTTTCAAGAGGCTCTCGGTCCTTATTTATAGTCCTAAAGCCAGAACCCTAGCTTCCTAAATTGGAAACCAATGGTTACGATTTTACCAATAAAATCCCAGCTCCTAAAACCTCTGGCACACGGCGGATCCGTGGCCAATAGGAGGGCTTGGCCGCAGATCCGCGGCCTTATGGAGGGATCAATGGATTTGGTCTTTTGGGCTATCATCTGTGTGACACGTGGCGATCTTTTGAATCTTAGGAAACTGAAAATCTTCTCGTAGTTACTGCCATACATGATTTCTTAGTTTGCTTTCTTAATTAGGCAGGTTTGCTCTAACAACTTGATTCCCTTGATTTTAGCCCTGAAAATTCTGCACAACAACTCCACAAATAATATTAGTAGAGTTTGTTTTATTGAGATATTAGTTTCAACATTAAGATTTGGTCAATGGTATTCTTTCATACATTTTCCTACCAAATGTTAATTATAATACATAAACACATGAAAATAGTATTTTTACAGATAAACCCTCATATGTATCATATATTATAATAAACACCTTTTCTAATATAGAAATAGTAGGAAAAATGTAATAACAAATGTGCAGTTTTATCAACTGAACACCGAACAACCCTAACCAAGATCTTAGATTAGAGATTAGGCGAAACAAAGAGCAAGTAAACAACTTTACTTCTAAGAGTTTGGGATTACCACATTTGTAGTCCATTCCTTCACTTCATAAGCTCCGTGTTGTGGTCCCTTCACTGCGATCATCGAGTATCCGGACTCTAGAGAGGCTCCATGAAGAGAAAGATGCAAGATTGCTTCCGATCTTCAAAAACTAAGATGATCTACCTTGAAGAAACTCAAACCCAAGCTCTTGCTTTGTTGATCAAGTATTAGCAAAGCAAACACCCTAATCTAAGCGGCTAGAATAGATGAGGATGATGAAGCAGGAATTTAGCTCTCATTTGTTTTCAATTTCTCACTCAATTTCATCACATATGAAAATGCTAGAAAGCTTTTCATCAAAAAGGAAGAAGAAGAAGAAGCAAATCAATTTGTGATGAATAATGAAATCATGTGTGAGGTTAGAAATGCAACCTTGGGTTAAGAATGAAGAACTAACCCATGTAGAGAACTAACTATGGTAAAGGGTTTGGGTTGGGTTAAGAAAATATCTTCACAAAAATATCAAGGTCAAAGTCAAAGCTTCAAGAAGCTTCTTGAAAGCTTCATGCAAGCTTAACCCTAATCCAAACCCTAACCATATTTAAACTCCACAAAATATGTTGCATTTGTAACCCTAACTTGCTACAATATTATATATCACATATACAATATTTATTGTAACAAAATAAAATAATACAATTAACATATATCACATATATATATCAATGTATTATCCAAGTGAGAAAAAGAATCTTTAAGTGAGCTATTATTAGTTAATGTAATATAATATATCAAATATATAATTATACATTAAATTATCGAATCAACACTTGATCCAATAATCCGGCTATTTCAGAAATAACCGACTAATATAAGCGGTATCAGTTCATCGAATCAACACTTGATCCGATGACCCGGCTATATCACATATACCCGGCCGATATCACATATCGTGAGAATCTATTATGGTATCACATACACGTATTGTTCTCGGTCCCGCACATATCACATATGTACTCTGTTCAGTTGATAAAACTGCACATTTGTATTACAATTTTCCTACCATTTTCATATTAAAAAAGGACTTTATTATAATATATTATACATATGAGGGTTTATGTGTAAAAACACCATTTTCCATGTGTGAATATATTTTAATTATCATTTGGTAGGAAAATATATGCAAATAAATCTATTGACCAAATCCTAGTAGAACTAAGTCTATTAAATATTATTTGAGATTATTCTGCAGAATTTTCCAAGTTGTTATGCAGAATTTATCAAACAAATCAATTTGTTGAGGAAAACTTGCCAAATTAAGAAGCAAAACTTGGAGACCAAGTCTGGAAGCAACCGAGAGAAGATTTCTGAATTCTAAAGGTGCCTAGGATTGCCACATGTCACAAGAAGAAAGCCCAAGAAATTTGATCAAGAGATCCTCACCTTCAAGCGCGGATCCGCGGCCAAACCCCCCTTGGGCCGCGGATCCGCCGCACTTCTAGGGAATTGGGAAGCAAGATTTTTTGGCATAAATCTATGAAGAATTTTACCAAGTTTTCAACAATAAGATTCTGGCGTTGCACTATAAAAGGGTACCGAGAGCCTCTTGGAAAAGTTATCAAGCCGACGCGATCACGAAGCTCCCGACGCTCATGCATCCAGGCTGATCATCGACTGTTCGACTACCTCCTTAGGAAAGATCGAGAAGCAACTAGTTGTAATCATTTTCTATGGATTAAAAGTGTAGTTTGAAGAAGTCTAAAGGTAGTTATTTTATTTAATTGTTTTCTTTACATTATGTTTTCCCTCTCTTTCTTTTCATCTTCTTCTCCCAACATGCGCGAGTAATTCTCCGCTTGTTAGGGTTCGTAGGATTAGGGTAGGCTAATGGACGATGAAAATAATTAAACCCTTTTCAAGTCCTATAAAGTTTAGGAACTTTATCAAAAGAATCATTAACATCCTAATCGGGCGCGCTAGCAATTCTTTGCTAGTTCCGACCGCGATTAGAGATTAGATTAATGATTGTTTTGGTAAAGGCTAGATATGAACAGAGTTCCGTGTCGAGATAAGGGTTAAGAGTGGGATTCCTTTTCCCTCAAGAAACCCTAATCTACACGCATCTCCGTCGTTCTAGTTCTAAATCTATTAATGGATAAAAAAGGATAACTTTTAATTAAGCGTCCATAACTACTAAATCCTAACGAACCCTACAAGCCTTCTTATTATATTATCTAAGTCTCTAAAATAATCTAGATCTATATTTTACCTTCTTGTTTAACGTAGATCTAGAAACCATTCTATAAAATTCTTTATCCCTCCTCTCTTTCTCAACACATCTAAAGTAAAAGTAAAAGGTTCCACGTTTCCCAGAGGACGACCCGTACTCATCTCGGTCTAGCTATGCGCGACACCGTTCTGATTGCGGTTAACTACAAACACACTTTTTCGTATAAATCAAATGGCGCCGTTGCCGGGGATACATGCGTAATTTTTTATTTTTACTATTTGTGCTGAATTCTTAGACGAGTCATATCATTATTAACACAAAACTGCAAATTGCATATTTAACGATTTGTGCGTGAATTTTTGCAAGGAGATCTGGAGTCACAGAATTAAGGAGAACAGGAACAGAGACATTTTTAGAGATCCAGAGGAGCACAGAAGGCTATACAAATTTTTTTATCAAGTGATCCTTCTGCCACGCGGCGGAACCGCGGCAAAAGCACCCCTTCTGCGGCGGAATCGCGGCAGGTTGGAGGAATTAGGGCTTCAATCTTCTCTGGTATCTTTCTTAACTCCTTCTCTCTCTCCTCAAATCCAATAAAATCTATTTTCTGCAGGATTCTTTGCAAAAATTGCGCCGCTAAAAAAATCTTTTTGCAAAAGTTTTGTGATTGGTTTTGTTTTGCATATTTTAATACGGACTCTAAGGGGCAAAGACCAAATCAAGATTAGGTGGGGATTTCATCACCCTTCCTAAGCCCCACAAATCACAAACTGAGCATATAGATCAACCCTTCATTAATTTAAAAAATATCTAGACCAGACTCTAAGGACTGTCGCGCTTAATAAGGACAGAGGAAATTCGTGGGTAATCTATCGTTTATCCGCATTACTTTTGTAGTGCCTAGGCAAGTGTGTCAAAGGCTAGTGGTTTTTAATTAGGCCCACGACGTAGTTCCTTCCCACTTACCTGGCACTTACCTGGCTACAAGGGTAGTACGGAGGCGGTAGAGGATTGATCCTGCGGCTTGTCCTTTGGAAGTCTAGGAGCGGTCTAGATACTGGACCTAGGTGACCTTAGTTCTAGGGTTGCTTGTGCATCTTAGGGTGATTTGTCTTGAGTCCCACTTTTTCAAAAACAAACCAATTTTTAAACCACACACACGCTGCCACTTGCACTAAACCCGCTTAGTGCATGCTCGGCTGGACACGGGATCCTAGTGCCCGTCTTGTCCGCGTTCCTGCTATCGACGCCAAGGTCGGTACTTCTTCATCTTCTTTTCCCCCACCACCACACACCACGACTGAGATGGACGGCACTCCATCAAATTATAACACCACGCTGCCACCGCCCGAAGGTGCGCAGAATTCTCCGCACATTTCTCTCCAAGAGAGATGCTATCCTATCCGTGGTCCTCTTCCCACTTGTTTATCTCTTCCACCACCTAACGGGGATAATTTCGAAATTAAACCCCATTACATCAATCTGCTGCCCAAATTTCACGGGCTTGAGTCGGAAGACGCGTACGTTTTCATCACCAAATTCGAAAACGTATGCGCAATGATGGATACTTCACAATTGACTTTAGATGCTATGCGCTTACGTCTTCTCCCATTCACACTGTGCGACTTGGCAGAAAAATGGCTTTATAATACTGCCGCACACTCTATCACTAATTGGGATGAATTCGTCGTAGCATTTCTTAAGAAGTTTTACCCAAATCATAAAACTGCACATATTAGGAGCGAGATCAACCAGTTCACCCAGCTTCCCAATGAACCATTTTGGAAGTGCTTTGAACGTTTCAAAGATCTGCTTGTCCAATGCCCCCATCACGGAATACAAAGATGGGATTTATGTCGGATTATATATGAGGGCATTAATCAGGCGACAAAGCAGATGCTTGAAACAATGTGTCAATGCAATTTCATGTCTAAAGATGACGGTGAAGCTTGGAAATATCTGGAAGACCTTGCTGAACACACGTTGCAGTGGGAAAGCGTAAGACCACCTTCAACTAAGGGAGGTATTCACCAGCTCGATATTTCTATCGCAGTAAAAGCCGAAATGGCAGCGATTCAGAAGAAACTCGATTCTATTGAAAACAAGTTCTCAACATTCTCCCTAAATCAGGCCACGCTTCTTAAGACCGTCTGTGGTTGCTGTTCGGATCCTTCACACTTAACGGAAGAATGTCCTATGAATGCATCGTTTCAAGCTAATGCTGCTTTTCAGCAGCGACCTAGAAATGATCCTTATTCTTCCACATATAATCAAGGATGGAGGAATCATCCTAACTTTGCTTGGAATCAAAACCAACAAAGTAATTATCAAAGACCTCCTCCACAGCAACCTCAACCATAGAATCAGCCCCCCTTTCAGTCATAAAATTTCCAAAATCCGGCCAACATTTCTACACCACAAGTAGCCGGTACAGACAACTCACTTGCACAAACTTTGGATATGTTCATGAAACAATCCATGCAAATTTCGGCTGAGATGAGGTCTTCTATTGATACCCTAGCGAAAAACTCCTCCTCCCATGGTGAGAGTATTAAATCAATAGAAAACCAAATCGCACAGTTAAACGCCACAATGAGTGCTAGAGAGAAAGGGAAACTCCCATCTCAACCCCTACCGAATCCTGGCCATTCATAAAGTCATAATGTGAATGCCATTACTACGTTGAGATCGGGGAGAGTGCTGAATAACCGTGTGGGTGAGCAGTTTGATGTTAGTGACACATTTGATACCCCAGCTTCTTCTTCTTCTTCCCCTAATTCGTCTAGTCTCCCACCTTCGTCTGAGCCTATTCTCCGTTTTCCCCAAGGCTCAAACATTTCGCCAAATGTATCTAAGTCGATGCCCACTCCAATTTTGGGATCGAATCCGTCGCCACAGTCTTCTCCACAAACGTTGGACCCAAGACTTATTGATCGAGCTCCATTTCCAAACCGATTAAGGGCCAACCGACCTAACCCGCAAATGGAGAAGATTGTGGAAATGTTTAAGCAAGTCAGCGTGAATATTCCTCTCCTAGATGCTATTCAACAAGTCCCATCTTATGCAAGAATCCTTAAAGACTTGTGCACTAGGAAGAGAAAAACTCAAGTGCCTAAAAAGGTTTTCATGACGAGTAATGTTAGCACAGCTTTTACCCAACAAATACCAAAGAAACGTAAGGACCCCGGCTGTCCTACAATCTCTATTTCTATTGGGGGTAAAAATATAAATCGTGCTTTACTCGATCTAGGCGCTAGCGTCAACTTGCTTCCTTATTCAGTATATGAGCAGTTAGGAATAGGAGAGTTAAAACCCGCCCATTGTACTCTCCAAATGGCAGACCGATCTATCACCAAACCTCGGGGCGAACTAGAGGATGTGTTAATTAAAGTCGGGGAATTCATATTTCCCGTGGACTTTATTGTTTTGGATACACAACCTGTGGCAAACCCACGCAATCAAATCCCGGTGATACTTGGTCGACCCTTCCTAGCAACTTCTAATGCTGTGATTAATTGTCGTAACGGTTCTATGAACTTATCCTTTGGGAAAATGACAATTGAGCTTAATATTTACAAGCTAGGAAGTCAGCCATCAGAACCTTCTGCTCAATTGCTGGATGTTTGTTCCATCCACGAGATAGCTTCCGAAAGCTGCATGGATGAGGAGCTTTGCTTTGATGTTCTCGACAACACTAAGGAGACATCGTTTGATCTTGCACCACTTTACAGTGAGGATATGTTCAATGAATCCGACCTTGAGATTGAACCCGTTGACTCGTTGCAAAAGTCAGCAGTACTTTCCGAGTCAATATCTTATGCAAGTTTTGAACCTCTTCGGGAGTCCAAATATCATTCGCTTACCCCACCTTCTATTGTCTCTCCGCCAATTCTTGATCTCAAACCGCTACCTTCTCATCTTAAATATGCATATTTAAGAGAGAATGAGACTTTGCCAGTGATTATTTCCGCTTCTCTAGCCTTAGAGCAAGAGAATGCACTTTTGGCAGTGTTGAGATCGAATCAGGAAGCATTTGGTTGGACAATGGCTGACATCAAAGGGATTAGTCCCTTAATTATTGAACATTACATACATCTGATGGATGAAGCCAAACCAACCCGAGACCCACAAAGACGGTTAAATCTCGTTATGAAGGAGGCGGTAAAGAAAGAAATCGTCAAGTGCCTTGATAGTGGAATAATCTACCCCATATCTGATAGCCAATGGGTAAGTCCAATTCATGTGGTCCCTAAAAAGTCTGGCATCACGGTCATCACTAACGAGGCTAATGAGTTAATCCAAACACGCACCTAAACTGGGTGGCGCGTATGTATCGATTACAGGAAACTCAATGCCGCGACGAGGAAAGATCACTTCCCTCTACCTTTCATTGACCAGATGTTGGAACGATTAGCGGGACACGAATACTACTGTTTCTTGGACGGATACTCTGGTTACAACCAGGTCCCCATCGCCGAAAAGGATCAAGATAAAACCAATTTTACTTGTCCTTTCGGAACTTTTGCTTATAGACGCATGCCCTTTGGGTTATGCAACGCTCCCGCTACATTTCAGCGGTGCATGATGGGGATATTTTCAGACATGGTGGAAAATTTTCTAGAAATTTTTATGGACGATTTCTCCATTTTTGGGGACTCCTTTGAGGACTGCCTTAGTAATCTTGACGCTGTTCTTACCCGCTGTAAGGATAAGAACTTGACTTTGAATTGGGAAAAATGCCATTTTATGGTCCAAGAAGGTATTGTACTTGGACATATAATTTCACGAAAAGGCATTGAGGTTGACAGAGCTAAAATAGATGTCATTCATAACCTCCCTCGTCCCAACTGCGTCAAAGATATACGATCCTTCTTTGGCCATGCAGGATTTTATAGGAGATTTATTAAGGACTTTAGAAAAATTGCTAGACCCTTAACCCTTCTATTGGCCAAGGACACTACTTTTCACTTCGATTCGGATTGTGAGGCTGTTTTTGAATCGCTTAAAGAATCACTCACTACAGCCCCCGTTTTATCATCTCCGGATTGGAACCACCCGTTCGAGCTTATGTGTGACGCATCAGATTTTGCTATTGGTGCTGTCTTGGGACAGCATATTGATAAGATGCCACATGTAATTTACTATGCAAGTAGGAGCTTGAATGATGCACAAATAAATTACACAACTACCGAGAAATAACTCTTGGCAGTTGTATTTGCATTAGAGAAATTCAGGCCCTACTTGATTGGCTCGCCTATTGTGGTTTACACAGATCACTCCGCCCTACGACATCTTTTATCGAAGAAGGATGCGAAGGCCAGGCTAATACGTTGGATCCTATTGTTACAAGAATTTGATCTTGTCATCAAAGACAAGAGTGGATGTGAAAACGTTGTAGCCGACCATCTTTCACGCATCACTTCTTCGCCAACTATGACCGTGCCGATAAATGACTCATTTCCCGACGAACAGCTCTTGAATGTATCCTACGAACCTTGGTTCGTGGATATCGTGAACTATCTTGCGACGGGACTTATACCTAGCGATTGGTCGAAACAAGAAAAACTTCGATTTTTATCCCAAGTAAAATATTTTTACTGGGATGAACCATATCTATTCAAGTATTGTTCCGATCAAATCATTCGCAGGTGTGTCCCTAACGATGAATTCAAGAGCGTGTTATCATTTTGTCACGATCAGGCATGCGGCGGTCACTTTGGACCTCGAAAAATAGTGGAGAAAGTTTTGCAATGTGGCTTTTATTGTCCAACATTATTTAAAGATGCATTTGAACATTGCAAAACTTGTCCGCGATGTCAGCATTTGGGTCGGATTTCACGAAGGAATGAGATGCCGCTCCAACCTATATTGGTTGTGGAAATATTTGATGTTTGGGGTATTGATTTTATGGGCCATTTTCCCAACTCCTTTGGGAATCTATATATCGTGTTAGCGGTTGATTATGTCTCGAAGTGGGTGGAAGCTATACCGTGTCGCACTAATGACAACAAAGTTGTCATTAAGTTCCTTAAAGAAAACATCTTTTGGCGATTCGGACACCCTCGCGCTATCATTAGCGACAACGGGACACATTTCTGCAATAGGTCTTTCGAGGCCTTGATGCGGAAATATTCAATCACTCACAAACTTTCTACGCCCTATCATCCCCAAACAAGCGGGCAGGCTGAGATCTCAAATAGACAGATCAAACAGATATTGGAGAAGACGGTTTCTAAGAACCGTAAAGATTGGTCAACCAAATTAACGGATGCTCTTTGGGCATTCCGCACCGCTTATAAGACCGATCTTGGTATGTCTCCATACCGCCTTGTGTTTGGGAAGGCATGCCACCTCCCTGTCGAGATTGAACATAAGGCAATGTGGGCTATTAAAGAGCTTAATTTTGATCTTGACCAAGCAGGCAGCTATCGGAAGCTGCAATTGAATGAGCTAAGCGAACTCCGCGATGAAGCTTACGATAATGCGATGATAGTAAAGAATAGGACCAAAGTGTTCCACGATAAAAATCTTTCTAGAAAAATCTTCACATCGGGGCAACAAGTCCTTCTTTACGATTCCCGTCTCCATCTTCATCCGGGTAAGCTTAAATCTCGTTGGAAAGGACCTTTTGTGGTGCGATATGTACACCCGCAAGGGGCAGTTGAAGTCGAAAATTTGAAAAACGGTTCGATTTTTAAAGTAAATGGGCATAGATTAAAACCGTATTTTTCTGCTAACCCCGCGGAGGAGCTCCTGTTTTTACAGGAGCCGCTTTATCAAAACTAAATTTCCTCCACCTCACCTCCATGTTTTGGTAACTTTTTCACATTTTAAGAATGGAGGTGAGTAAAAAAAATGATTTGATTGAATATCTGTGCGTGTCAAAGAATAAGTTTGCGGGAATTTTTCATTTAACTGTTATTTTACCCCTTGTATATCTCCCTTTGTATACAGGTCCATATTCTCAAAAAGCTACATCAGTGAGGACACTGCTGAAAACAGGTTTGGGGGGGAGGTTTGTATTCACTGAATTATCTTTGACACTGGGCATTAAATTCTTTTATAACAAAAGAGTAGAAAGTGAAAAATTACATCCAAAAGATAGGAATAGTTTAAGAAAACCAAAAAAATTAGAAGTTTCCTTAAACGAACTAGTAATAAGTTGTTATGAGCTGTTGTCCCAAGGGTTAGTAAAATGAAGGAAGTCACTAATCTGAGGATAAAAATAAGTCTGAAAAATAGTTTCTATTCTGGAAGCCAGATATTTGAATGTTGATACCCTACTATATGCATATACACACGTCTTGAAACTCGGGATAGTAGAGGATACCTTGAAATGCTCTTGTCTAAAAGCCAAAGTATGAAGGAAATGAAAAAATGAAGAAAATGTAAAAATGGTGAAAAGAAAAATGAACACTGGTTTTGTTATCACCAAAGCAGCAATAAAAAAATATAGCGAGGGTGCCTCGTCACCTAGTGCCCTAAGGCCAACTGGTCTGGGAGTCACTGCTAAGCCTTAGGTGGTGCAAGACGAGGAAAATATTATCACCAAATCAGCAAGCACACGAGTAATCGGTCTGTTAGTACCTCAAGAAGTATTAACGGTCGCATGAAAATGTGTGAGCAAATCTTAATATTCATCAAATTAAAAAGTACTAAGGTAGATGGACAAGAGTATGATAGCTTGAATTGAATTCTCCGAGTGTAGGGATGTTCTTTACACACACGTGGGGTTATATGATCAATGTTTGGATGAAAGGTAGGAATGAAGAATAAAGACGATGTTTTACTGAGGGATGATGTGGTTTCTAACATTTTTTCATGACTATTAAGATAGGGATCATGACAACTGAAAAGCTAGTATAGTTGGAAACTCTTCTTTTCAAGGCCTTTCTTTTATGGTTCTTATCTTTATATGTAAATTTCACCATCTTTCTTTTGTTATTTGATTTTGTGGGTGTAATCCGCTGAAAACCCTCAGGAGACAATACTCTTCCTACTAGGGACACCTAGAGGTTTAACGGCTTGTTGCACGTGCTCAGTGCAATCGTGTCTGCCTACGAAAGTGTGCTTAGTTTTCTTATTTCTTTTTCTCCTCTTGAATGAACTAGTTTGCCCGGGACGATCAAAGATAAGTTTGGGGGTATTTGTTCAGTTGATAAAACTACACATTTGTATTACAATTTTCCTACCATTTTCATATTAAAAAAGGACTTTATTATAATATATTATACATATGAGGGTTTATGTGTAAAAACACCATTTTCCATGTGTTAATATATTTTAATTATCATTTGGTAGGAAAATATATGCAAATAAATCTATTGACCAAATCCTAGTAGAACTAAGTCTACTAAATATTATTTGAGATTATTGTGCAGAATTTTCCAAGTTGTTATGCAGAATTTATCAAACAAATCAATTTGTTAAGAAAAACTTGTCAAATTAAGAAGCAAAACTTGGAGACCAGGTCTGGAAGCAACCGAGAGAAGATTTCTGAATTCTAAAGGTGCCTAGGATTGCCACATGTCACAAGAAGAAAGCCCAAGAAATTTGATCAAGAGATCCTCACCTTCAAGCGCGGATTCACGGCCAAACCCCCCTTGGGCCGCGGATCCGCCGCACTTCTAGGGAATTGGGAAGCAAGATTTTTTGGCATAAATCTATGAAGAATTTTACCAAGTTTTCAACAATAAGATTCTGGCGTTGCACTATAAAAGGGCACCGAGAGCCTCTTGGAAAAGTTATCAAGCCGACGCGATCACGAAGCTCCCGACGCTCACGCATCCAGGCTGATCATCGACTGTTCGACTACCTCCTTAGGAAAGATCGAGAAGCAACTAGTTGTAATCATTTTCTATGGATTAAAAGTATAGTTTGAAGAAGTCGATTAATAAAGGTAGTTATTTTATTTAATTGTTTTATTTACATTATGTTTTCCCTCTCTTTCTTTTCATCTTCTTCTCCCAACATGCGCGAGTAATTCTCCGCTTGTTAGGGTTCGTAGGATTAGGGTAGGCTAATGGACGATGAAAATAATTAAACCATTTTTAAGTCCTATAAAGTTTAGGAACTTTATCAAAAGAATCATTAACATCCTAATCGGGCGCGCTAGCAATTCTTTGCTAGTTCCGACCGCGATTAGAGATTAGATTAATGATTGTTTTGGTAAAGGCTAGATATGAACGGAGTTCCGTGTCGAGATAAGGGTTAAGAGTGGGATTCCTTTTCCCTCAAGAAACCCTAATCTACACGCATCTCCGTCGTTCTAGTTCTAAATCTATTAATGGATAAAAAGGATAACTTTTAATTAATCGTCCATAACTACTAAATCCTAACGAACCCTACAAGCCTTCTTATTATATTATCTAAGTCTCTAAAATAATCTAGATCTATATTTTACATTCTTGTTTAACGTAGATCTAGAAACCATTCTATAAAATTCTTTATCCCTCCTCTTTTCTCAACACATCTAAAGTAAAAGTAAAAGGTTCCACGTTTCCCAGAGGACGACCCGTACTCATCTCGGTCTAGCTACGCGCGACACCGTTCTGATTGCGGTTAACTACAAACACACTTTTTCGTATAAATCATGTTCCTACTCTGTTTTGCTTGAGCCAGGAAACCTTTGTGTAGGACTCTAAAGAATCGTCAATACGCCGGCAGTAGGTGATGATCATATCAAACACCCATAAGCTGCAAGCAGTCAGCTAAACGTAACAGCCATCCATGTATTGAGCGATCAAAAGATCAACAAGCAAGCATGTACATTCTTCTGTGAATCCGATCAGTAACACTCCCGTACAGCCCGGTCTCTTCATCTGATATGTCACATATCTCGCCTAGAGGTGGTAAACGTCAGACCCCAGTAGCTTGATAAGTCGTGTCGATATGAGGTCCATAACAGTTTGAGAAACTACTGATAACACTTACCAGTAAATCTCAGCAACCCTGGCCAGGGATTTCCAGTTATAGCCAATCAAACACAGCGCAATATCAACTCCCTATACCGGGAGAGACAAATCCCCTCCTATCGCTCATTGCCTCCATGTGATTCGGGACTGTACCCAAAAGCCACCGTTTTGCACGCCCTCTTGGATGTGGTATCATGGAAATCGAAGAACAGTGGGAATCACATAAGACTCTATGACGATCTCGGGTCTACAGACTAATCTGTACCAGTGTCACCAGAGAACTGTCATCTGACGTGAGGTATAATACCATCTGGGAGTTCTCGGCGAGTCCGTCCAGTGTACACAGTCTCTACTGAGCACCCGTATACCTTCTCTGATGTCAAACACCAATGGATATGGGATCATCCATCGCCCATCATATGGGTCAAGAAGCGCATACGCTAGTCTACTGTGGAGTATCGATGCCCTGTCTCGGTACTCCCATGACTATGAACATTTGAAGGATGTACTTGGAGACTACACTGTCCCCACTAGTATGATCCGCATCATAGTCCTAGTAGTCAAGTATTCATCCTAAGGGCTTTATCAACATGTAACATAGAGACAATCAGAGTACATGTTAAGATAAATTGTAACCAGATAGCATACTATCATGTCGAGCAAGAAAGTCCTCCCTATATATGTCCAAGCATCCACTACAATATACATCGTATGTACAGTAATGGCCTCTAGGGCATACATATAACTAGCATTCCCAGCTTCAGGAGAAACGATGTAGAGGTCGTATGGTTTTACGACAGGGCACGATCGTACTTGTACGCGTGTGGTGTTCGAGCGGACAATACTGGTGGGCTTTGGTTCAAGCCGGATCCTAGTATTTGATTATTGGATTAGCCTCGTCACATTGTATTCGTGTTTTTCAGAACACGGATGCGGGTATGTATATACGGATGAGAGGGGATATAGAAGGAGACACCTCATTAGGGTTTGACCATTGACTTGGTCAAAACAAATATGAGGTGATGAAAAGGTTTTATTATGTAACAACCCTAAACTTTCTGTACAATTTTTTCAAAATTACAAAAAGGGGTATTTTTTCCTAAGCACAAGATATAAGTTTGTTTTGCTAATTAATAACAAGAATGAGCTTATTGCTCATTGGTAATAGCTTGCACTGCTGAACCAAGCCACCAGAGTTCAAATCCCATACCCCACATTATTTTTAATATTGTTTTATTTTGAATTTTTAGAATACCAAGGGTTTATACGTGCATAACTCACAAAAACCCTACTACACATGAAAACATAACTGAACCAGGGGATACATGAACCGACAAGGATCACTCCGGCCACCTGACTCGGCCGAATCGACCGGCGGACCGGCCGACTTGGGCCGCCTCCGCTGGCCTGACTCGGCCGGACCGCCGAGTCGTCAACACCAAAGTTCTGTCTTTTCATCTCCCTATCACTCCTGCACACTTTATTTCTTTGGATCGGTTCGAAAGCCTCTTTAAAATTCTATTTACTCCATTTTAATACATTTTAATACAATTTAACACATTTTTTCAATCCAACCTTTCACCTACCCTAACCCTAGCCTGCCCTATAAATACAACCCCTACACACACACCCCTCACACCAAAATTTTGAACAAAACTTTCAAGAAAATTCCTAGAAGCTTAGTGTACTTTTGGAGTAGCGAAGGGCGAAGCTCCGGCGATTTTTCCGACGACAACCTTAGGAGTTCCCGGCAACGAAACGACGCACCGGCGCCTCCTCCCGTTTCCTCTTCCTCATCCCTAATTTCTAAACCCGTAAGTCGCCCTCCCTCTTCTCTAATCTTGTTCTAAAAATACGAAATTTCAAAACCCGACGGAATCGGAGTTAAACCGATTTCCGATTCGATTCTTTCTAAAAATCCAACATTTTCTTAAATACATTCACACAAAACCATTGCATGTTGACTATTAAACATTAACAAACATGTTGAACAAGTTTCATGACAATATATTTCATTTTGTAAATTTTACCGCTCTTTTTCACTGAAATACCATGTAGTTTAAATTCGACATTTAAACCATCACAATCTTGCTATACCTTTAATTAGATCACGAGGTAATGACCTACCTCTATGCAACATAGCACAATACCTTCGGGAATATAGAATACGGAAAACGAAACCTTTCAAATAAATACCATTTACTATTAAAATCGTTTTCTACAAGATTACGTATTTTTACAATCTTTGCAAAGCGCCGTTACAACCGATTGTGGGGAACCCGACTGAGATGGTGCGGATTACCGCACATCCCTGGGCTTAGTAGTGCGAGATGTAGAACTCCGCAAGGAGCATTCGGTCTCGAAAGATTTAAAATACAAATATCTTAAGAAAATGAGATTTATAGAAATATAATATATATTAAAATTATTTTTATATAAATATGTATATATGTATCATTAAAATATCTATTTTGTGATAATATAAATATTCCAAATTTTTTTTCTAAAAATCACAAGAATCACTTTATATTAAAATACCATGAATTCCATACAAGTTCAATGTTACAATTAAATACCATGTATTATGAAAAATAAGTTATTTTCACTAGAAATATCACAAATATATAATCTACATCTATGACAACTCTAAAGACGATAAATAAACACTTGGGGTGTATTTTGAAAATTATACAAAGTATTTTTACATGAAACCCCCTCAAGTTCTATAAATTACCCTAAGGACCCTAGTAAATATAGGTTTAAGCGGGACTAATCTCTTGAGCCTCAGGGAGCCGGAGAAGTGGGTGCTTGCCTATTTAAGGTAGAAAACTTAACAACGGTGTTATCAACACGGTAATCGTCTTTGAAAAAGACACAAATCCTACCGCCCATGTGCAGCGGTTACCGATAATATCAAAACAATCAGGACATCAATTTCTTTTCTAATTGTTCTGACTCAGACTGAGTCTCATTATAATAATCTAACTTGAATATGATTCAAGTATGAAATTACAAAACTACAATTCAACATGAATTTATGAATACATATATTCAATCTGTTCAAACTATTCAATCTGTATTGACTGAACTGAACCATGGATATACTTCCATTTACATGATTCTCCAGTTACATCCATGATTCTACAGTTAAATCCATTTACTGATATCATGGTTTCGGCAAGTCATCCAAATATACAATCTATATTACAATTCAATTACAAGTTGAAATACAATTCAAACAATACAATCAAGATATCGCGGGGTTTAAGGGGTAGATTGGTATGGAAGGTGTTAAAAGTGGCACGAGACTGCAAGATTAAGACGCCTAACCTGAATCCAATTGCCTTTGGTCCGGGTTGTATAACGGAGCCTTGTACATTCCGTTTGCCCTAGTCTCTAGCATATAGAGAATCCTCTCGAATACACTGGCATTCTTCTGTACCAAGCTACAAACAACAGCATTAACACTAAATACGACAGTATACAATATAATACAATTTAAAAGCTACTCTCTCTCTCTCTTTGTCTATTCTATTCCTCCCTTATCTTTGGGACATACCGAGCGATTGTTCGCTGACGACATTCCTTCTCTTTCTTCTTTGGAATGTTACCAGGTGATCTTGACACTCTGGAGATCGAGTCTACTAGTGAGGACTTGGACCAGCTTGCCTGCGACCCAGAGCTCTAGCTTCATTGTAGACATTTTATTTCAGTACTTTTCATTTTTGTTATGCCACTGTTTATACATTGCTTTCTTTCAGATGTATTTACTTTTCCGTGCATTGTACAAAAAGAATATGAATAAATAAAGTTGCTATTTTATTATATCTTGTCTCTTGTGCATTTATTTTTATATTGCTTAGATACGCTTAGCGTATTTACTTCAGAGTAAATACGTAGCGGCAAACCCTTGGTATTTACTTCAGAGTAAATACATAGCGGCAAACTTTATTTATTTACATTCTTTTTGTACAATGCACGGAAAAGTAAATACGCTAAGTGTATCCCTACGGAAAAGTAAATACCCAGGGTTTGCCGCTACGTATTTACTCTGAAGTAAATACGCTAAGCGTATCTAAGCAATATATAAATAAATGTACAAGAGACAAGATATAATAAAATAGCAACTTTATTTATTCATATTCTTTTTGTACAATGCACGGAAAAGTAAATACATCTGAAAGAAAGCAATGCCTAAACAGTGGCATAACAGAAATGAAAAGTACTGAAACAAAATGTCTACAATGAAGCTAAAGCTCTAGGTCGCAGGTAAGCTGGTCCAAGTCCTCACTAGTAGACTCGATCTCCAGAGTGTCAAGATCACCTGATAACATTCCAAAGAAGAAAGAGAAGGAATGTCGTCAGCGAACAATCGCTCGGTAAGTCCCAAAGATAAGGGAGGAATAGAATAGACAAAGAGATAGAGAGTAGCTTTTAAATTGTATTATATTGTATACCGTCGTATTTAGTGTTAATGCTGTTGTTTGTAGCTTGGTACAGAAGAATGCCAGTGTATTCGAGAGGAGTCTCTATATGCTAGAGACTAGGGCAAACGGAATGTACAAGGCTCCGTTAAACAACCTGGAACAACGACAATTGGATTCAGGTTAGGTGTCTTGATCTTGCAGTCTCGTGGTACTTTTAACACTTTTCGTACCAATCTACCCCTTAAACCCCGCGATGTCTTGATTGTATTGTTTGTATTATATTTCAACTTGTAATTGAATTGTAATATAGATTGTATATTTGGATAACTTGCCGAAACCATGATATCAGTAAATGGATGTAACTATAAAATCATGGATGTAACTGGAGAATCATGTAAATTGAAATATATTCATGGTTCGGTTCGGTCAATACAGATTGAATAGTTTGAACAGATTGAATATATGTATTCATGGATTCATGTTGAATTGTAGTTTTGTAATTTCATACTTGAATCATATTCAAGTCAGATTATTATAATGAGGCTCAGTCTGAGTCAGAATAATTAGAAAGAAATTGAACTCCTGATTGTTTTGATGTTATCGGTAACCGCTGCACATGGGCGGCAGGATTTGTGTCTTTTTCAAAGACGATTACCGTGTTGATAACACCGTTGTTAAGTTTTCTACCTTAAATAGGCAAGCACCCACTTCTCCGGCTCCCTAAGGCTCAAGAGATTGGTCCCGTTTAAACCTATATTTATTAGGGTCCTTAGGGTAATTTATAGAACTTGAGGGGGTTTTATGTAAAAATACTTTGTATAATTTTCAAAATACACCCCAAGTGTTTATTTATCGTCTTTAGAGTTGTCATAGATGTAGATTTTATATTTGTGATATTTCTAGTGAAAATGACCTATTTTTCATAATACATGGTATTTAATTGTAATATTGAACTTGTATGGAATTCATGGTATTTTAATGTAAAGTGATTCTTGTGATTTTTAGAAAAAAAAGTGGGAATATTTATATTATCACAAAATAGATATTTTAATGATACATATATACATATTTATATAAAAAATAATTTTAATATATATTATATTTCTAGAAATCTCATTTTCTTAAGATATTTGTATTTTAAATCTTTCGAGACCGAATGCTCCTTGCGGAGGTCTACATCTCGCACTACAAAGCCCAGGGATGTGCGATAATCCGCACCATCATAGTCGGGTTCGCCAAAATGGGTTGTCGCGGCGCTTTGCAAAGATTGTAAAAATACGTAATCTTGTAGAAAATGGTTTTAATAGTAAATGGTATTTATTTGAAAGGTTTCGCTTTCCCGTATTCTATGTTTCCGAAGGTATTGTGCTATGTTGCATATGAGTGTGTGAGGAGGTAGGTCATTACGTCATGATCTAATTAACGGTATAGCAAGATTGTGATGGTTTAAATGTTGAATTTAAACAACATGGTATTTCAGTGAAAAAGAGCGGTAAAAGTTACAAAATGAAATATATTGTTATGAAACTTGTTCAACATGTTTGTTAATATTTAATAGTCAACATGTAATGGTTTTGTGTGAATGTATTTAAGAAAATGTTGGATTTTTAGAAAGAACCGAATCGGAAATCGATTTAACTCCGATTCCGTCGGGTTTTGAAATTTCGTATTTTTAGAACAAGATTAGAGAAGAGGGAGGGGAACTTACGGGTTCAGAAGTTAGGGATGAGGAAGAGGAAACGGGATGACGTGCCGGTGCGTCGTTTCGTCGCTGGGAACTCCTAGGGTTGTCGTCGGAAAAATCGCCGGAGCTTCGCCCTTCGCTACTCTAAAAGTACACTAAACTTCTAGGAATTTTCTTGAAAGTTTTGTTCAGAATTTTGGAGTGAGGGGTGTGTGTGTAGGAGTTGTATTTATAGGGTAAGGCTAGGGTTAGAGTAGGTGAAAGGTTGGATTGAAAATAATGTGTTAAATTGTATTAAAATGTATTAAAATGGAGTAAATGGGATTTTAAAGAGGCTCTGGAACCGATCTAAAGAAATAAAGTGTGCAAGAGTGATGGGGAGATGAAAAGAAAGAACTTTGGTGTTGACGACTCGGTGGTCCGGCCGCCGGAGGCGGCCCGAGTCGGCCGGTCCGCCGGACGATTCGGCCGAGTCCGGACGAGTCAGGTGGTCGGAGTGCTCCTTGTCGGTTCATGTAGCCCCTGGTACAGTTATGTTTTCATGTGTAGTGGGTTTTTGTGAGTTATGCACGTGTAAACCCTTAGTATTCTAAAAATTCAAAATAAAACAATATTAAAAATAATGTGGGGTATGGGATTTGAACTCCGGTGGCTTGGTTCAGCAGTGCAAGGTATTACCAATGAGCTACAATCTCCTTCTTTCTATTAATTAGCAAAAAAAACTTATATCTTGTACTCATGCAAAAATACCCCTTTCCGTAATTTTGAAAAAATTGTTCAGAAAGTTGTACATAAAGTTTGGGGTTGTTATATATTATTTTTTGGTAAATGATAATTTAGTGGCATGGCTACTTGGGTTGACATTTTGACTTGGATTGACTTTTTGACTCTAGATATTTTGATGAGATATTTTGAGACCTGGATATTTTTGTTAAAATATTATTTTCATGCCATGCTTATTGTCATGTCAATATAGCCATTCCATTTATCAATTATCATTATCAAAAATACATTCTCTTTCCTCAAGCTTGCTCTCTCCTTCTTTCCTTCAAAACCCTAGTGTCTCATGTGTTGAGAATGAAGGGTTAGTGAGACAAAGCTACTCTAAATCACACTATACATACTCTAGGTTACTTAGTTTAGCAAACCAAGTGATCTAGTTGCCACAACTTGGAGGTTTAGCTTAAGGTTGGAACTCTCGGGTGGATCTTCTACTACTTCGAGAAGCCGACGAGGAGGTGCCATCTACTTCCACTCCAAGGAGCCCACGAGGTGAAGGAGGAAAGCAAGAGGAGAAAAAGGACTTGGAACTTTAGGTATAATATCTTTACATAGTAGATAATTGATTTATCAAAGAATTTAGTAACCGCAATCAAGAACGGCGTCGCTTGGTAGCTAGCCGGTGAGTACGGGTCGGTCCACAGGGATTTTATGAATTTCCTAATCGCTCTAACGAGCTAATTCCGAACGGTGTGAATGGATTGATTAAATCTAAAAACTAAATCTATCTAGATCTAAATCTTGCTAGGGTTAGGTTTAGGGTAGATTTGGAAATGTAAATAAATCTCACCACTTTCTATACCCAAATTAAGATCTATGAGGTGTTATGGTAATTATTAATAGAGGGGATTAGAACCATTCGGGAAGGTGTTTCTTCCTCTAGGTTCTTGTCCTTCCTTTATCAATCCTTACCCTAACCTCCATGGAAAACACGCTCAACCGGGACTTTATACTACGGTATCACCGCTACCTCGTGGGATAGGGTGCCGTTGGGAGCGGTGTGTGCATGTATGCATGGAGTCCTATTGATTATATGTGATGGGCAAGAAAGGGATGAGAGATCTCATCTCTCAAAATCCTTCCCCAAAACTAACCGTAACAAGCGAGGAGACTACTCGCTCATTAGGGAATTGAAGAACATGCTATCTATCTATCTATCTAGGGCAAGGAATTAAAGATCTATACTAAGGCAATTAAATAAAACTACTTACTTTACAGATGGCTCTCTCCAAATATTTACACAGGGTTGTCAGATCTGAATAGATGAAATGAAAAGAGGCATCGATGCTCTCTAAAAGAAATCTGAATTTTATTAATGAAAGGAGGCATACCTTAAAAGAGGTATTAGGGTCTCTATTTATAGTACATAAAAAACCTAGGGTTACAATTGACTTGCACATCTGCTATTACAAAAATACCCCCTAAGAAAAAGACCTATTCAACGCACCGATGTGCTTCTAGAATTTTGCACCGCCACGGGCCCCACACGGCCGCGGTTCCACGGCTAAGGTAGGAGCTTGTGCTTCTGTTTTTTCCTGGTAACTTTCTGGTGCATGTTTTTTTCAATATTCTTCAGTTCTTTTCTTAGATTGGCTTCTAGGTTTCTTCCAGATCTCCACAGTGAACAATTGTAGTGAACTTTTACCATTGCTTCATGACGAAGTCTTGAACCTTGCACTGCCTTGTACTTTGTGAACTGATCTTCGTGTAGGCTTGATCAAGATTCCAACATTTATTAGTCGTAGTCTCACTTTTGTATCGTCTTTTGTCTTTTTCACTGTTTTTGTCCCGAGAATCTGTAACCTGTAACTAAATAGCAGACATGGGTCAAAAGCACCTGTTTATTTGTATAATAACTAAGACTGGGGAATATAATAATGCAATATTATGATATGAACAAATACCCCCAAACTTATCTTTTGCTCGTCCTCGAGCAAACTTAGTTTTATTCTCGACAAAAACCTAACCTCACTTTCGCAGGGAATCGCGATTGCACTGAGCTCGTGCAACAAGCCGTTAAACCTCTAGGTGTCCCTAGTAGGAGGAGTGTTGTCTCCTGAGGGTTTTCAGCGGATACTACCCACAAAATCCTATCAATTCGGCCCATTGACTTTAATTCTCCAATTAGGTTTTCTAACAAAGAATTCTATTATCTTCGACTCGTAAATTATCCACCCATATTCTTCACGCTTCCTTATCATTCAACTTAAGATTATATATATTCTTGTGAATTTACTTAGCTTTTGGCAATCTCTTAAGTTTTCCTTCTAGGGTTCCATCTCAACTTAGGAATTTTTATCACCTCTACTAAAAATACAAGTCCTATTCTTCATTCCTATCTCTTATCTAAACCCCAATCACATACCCCTACGTGTGTGTATAAATCACCCCTACACATGGAAATTCAAATCAAGCAATCATACTCTTGTCCGTCGTCCAAAGCACTTCTTAATTGGTGAATTTTTTAGATGAATTTCGCTCACACATCCTTCATGCGATCGTTAATACTTCTTGAGGTACCAACAACCGATTACAAGATGTGTTTGCACATTAAAGCGTAATTCCTAGTCTTGCAATACCTAAGGCTTTAGCAGTGACTCCCAAACCAGTTGGTCTAAGGCACTAGGTGATGAAGCACCCTCGCTAAATACTTTTCTATTTTTGCAGCCTTAAGTAATTACAAAAACCAGTGTTCATTTTTTTTCTTTATTCACACTTGTATTTTTATTCTATTTTTCTTCGTACTAAGGACTTTAGACAAGAGCATTTCAAGGTCTCCTCTACTATTCGAAGTTTCAAGGTTCGTGTTTGTGCAATTTGTAGGGTATATATTTTTAGAATTTAGACTTAAGCTAGGAATTATTTTTCAAACTTATACTCTAATAAAAATATCAATACTTTTTCCTTGTTTTAACTTAGCCCAAGAAGTGAACTCGAAATTTGCCTATTTCTAGATAAATTACAAAGACATATACTTTCTACCGTTAAACTTTAAAAAAGGTTATATTTACGGTTTTTAATTTACTAAGTCTAGATCTAGTTGTTCCTACCTACTTAACCTTTTTGTCAAACTCAAGTCAATTATGACCAAAATTGAATACTTTAATTTTTATAATTTTTGAAATTTTTCAATTTTTATGGGTTTTAAAATAAGTAATGCAAATGCAAAATGTACATATGAATGCGAAGGAAGAAGGCTTACCGAGCATACCCCCAAACTTAAACTTGACAGTGTCCTCACTGTCATGCTACACCAAGAGGGTCAACATGTCGGCACTCCTCTGTTTATTTATTTATAATAATGTTTAATTTTTTTAATTTTTTTGTTATTAGAAAAAGAAAACAAAAAATATATATATACAACAAGGTCCTCCCCAAACTAAACAAGGCCTTACACAGACCAAAGGTTAGCACCAACCATTCAAAAATTCTATCGTGGTAATGGTGGGGTTGGTGAAAGAATGGAGTGTAGAGGAAAGAAATGAGAAACACACGAGACCGTATGAGAAGAAGAGTGGAATAAGGTCTCGGTGGAGGAGGAGAATGGCGGAAAAGAGAAAAAAGTGTGGTACGATCTTGAGGGTGTAAATCGAGTGAATAAATTAGCGCAATTTGTGATGATCGATGTGTTAAAAACGATTGTGCTAATTTATCAACCCGTCGAGAAATGTGGTCAAATCCCTCAAGATTCGCAAGAAAACATGGGTACGTCAAACTTGGTAAACCTTCCGTTGAAAATGGAAACGCGACGGAGTCTTGCGTGGTCGAAACGATAGGAAGGACGAAAGAGAGTGATTTAGGGATAGTCTTAATCTCACCTAAGTAATCTGTCTCGAACTTGAAGGATTCCATCAATGGTTTGAAATGACTGTAAGCAACCGAGTCTGATGGTTCAACTAACTCATCTGAAAATGTAAAGGACTCAAACTCGGGAGGTGAGTTTTCAACATCGTCCGAAAAAGTAAAACACTGGTAATCGTTATCGTCTGTGAGAACTGTGTCAGATTCAAAAAGAAATTTTTCAAGCGTGATCTTTTGCGTGGTCGGAACGATGGAAAGGAGGGAAGGTCATTTAGTTAAAGGTTCAAGAGGATGAATTGGAAAATCCGACACATCAAACAAAAATGGTTCAACCTCAATATTATCCTCAATACTATCCTCATAATTCTCCTCAAAATTTCGCATGTCCATGCCATTATCATCAAAATCAAGACGCATATGAGGTTCGGGCGAAACAATTAATGACTCGGGATGATGAATTGGAGATAAAATTTCAATCAAATTTACGGATTCATCATCCAAAATATTCCCGGCGTCTATATCCTCAATCAAGTGACAATCAATTTTTTCGGACACCTCATCAAAAGCATGGATATTTATCAATTCACGTTCTAGATTGGAGGTGTAAAGATCGAAAGAATTAGGCGTGGTTTTACTCGAAAGAGACTCTTCACAATCTGGCAAATCAAGCACTACAAAGTCGCACAACTCATTTTTATCCTTAACTGTTGAATCATTTGGGACATTTGTTTGAAAACCGGAGTTGTGGGGTTCAATTGGGTATGGGTAGGTTTGATTTGGAAGGGTGTAAAACTTACTCTCTCCTCTCAAATTGTCACTCTGTCCAACCGCCCCATTATACATTGGAATTTTTGGAGCTAGTTGGAAACTAGCTACCGGTTCATTAGGTTGTATAAGGGCGGCTATAGACGCATCCACATTCCTTATCATTCGGTTTGTTGCTGCAATGTACGCCTTCAACGACTGTTCTAGACTAGACATGGGTTGTGAAGGGGTTTCGGTAAAAGAGTCGAAAGTGTTTGGATACGTGAAACTCCCAAATGGCTGTGTAGAAGCAATATCTAGTGATGGTGGGAAAGTCGGGTAGGACTGGTAGGACTGGTAGGAATTGGATGGTTGGACAGGAGTAGGATCAACATTTGGATAAAAAGGTGAATGGACTTGTTGATCCCTAGAACTGGATGTGTGGAGTGGAGTGAAAGATCGGCTACGAGATTATTCAATATGCTCAGCAATAGACATGGGTTTAGGAGTTACAACAGGACTCGAAAAAGTGGTATCAACGTACGAAGGTGGTGAAGGTTGACACGGTTGATACAAAGTGGATTGCAAAGTCGAACTGTTTCTCCTAGACGCTTCTATTCGATCTTTCAAAGAAATTTTGGGCATGGAGGGGTCGTCTTTAAATCGACCGAAACAATTCGCGTAAGAGGCAAAGTTTGGTTCAGGATACCAAAGTTCGGCAAGAGATTTATGAGGTGGGGTACCAATGATGTCAGAAAGAGAAGAGAAAGAAGGTGGGTGTAAGTGGGGTGCAAGGATTTCTTTGCGACAAAATTTTGCAAGTTTTTTATAAAAAAAATTCCTTTTTTTTTCTTTTTCTATTTATTTGGAACTGTTTGCAAAAAAAGATTTTCGATAAAGGGCTTTGACACAAATGCAATCAACCACAAATGCACAATCAGGCCTAAATCTAGGGTCACCTAGGTCAGCTAGACAGCTCCTAACTGTTCCAAAGGGCTAGAATTAGAACCTCTTCACCGCCTCTTCACCGCCAATTGCGGCCAGGTAAGTGCCAGTTGAGTGGGAGGCTCTCCACTACAAGTAGTGGCCCTAATTAAGTAACCACTCGCCTTAGACACACTTGCCTAGACACCGCAAAGTCAGGTTAGGATAAACGGTCGATGCCTATAACTAGTCCTCTGTCCTATTGAGCGCGACATCCTTAGGGCTGAGTCTAGTATATTTTAATTAATTGAAGGTCAATGCAATATGCCTTATGTGATTTCTGGGGTCTGGGAAGGGTGATGAAATCCCCACCCAATCTGGATTGGTCTCAAGCCCCTTAAAGTCCGATTAAATATATGCAAAACAGTAACAATCACTTGCAATCAAATTTTATTTTAAGCGCAGCGCAAAGAATCCTGCACAAGATTTGTTATTGGAAGGGGGAAGATTTTTAAGCGCAAAGAATCCTGCAGGAGATTTTTCAGAGGAGGAGATCAGAAGACTTACAGATATTTTTTTTTTTGGGACCCGATCCGCCGCCTCCACCGCGGAACCGCCGCGAATTGCGCCCTACGACCGCGGATTCGCCGCGGGTTGGTCGCTTCGGCAGGTTTTTTTTATATGTCACCAGATCACCGCGGTTCTTCTTGTTGACTCGGTCCTCCAAATTTCTTCTGTTGTCTGTTGTGATATTTCTCTATTTGTTTGGATTTGATATTTGCTGTTTTGATCTCTGGAGACTTCCAGATCCGAACTTGATTGTAGATCCTGCAAAATTCAAACAAAGATACCCATCACAAAATAACAAAATGATAAATTTTTATATTTTTTTATTTTTCAGTTTTTTTATGATTTTTCAATTTTAGATTAACCCGAAATTGCAAAAAGGAAATAACACGCCATCCCCGGCAACGGCGCCATTTGATTTGTCAAAGAATTTAGTAACCGCAATCAAGAACGGCGTCGCTTGGTAGCTAGCCGGTGAGTACGGGTCGGTCCACAGGGATTTTGTGAATTTCCTAATCGCTCTAACGAGCTAATTCCGAACGGTATGAACGGATTGATTAAATCTAAAAACTAAATCTATCTAGATCTAAATCTTGCTAGGGTTAGGTTTAGGATAGGTTTGGAAATGTAAATAAATCTCACCGCTTTCTATACCCAAATTAAGATCTATGAGGTGTTATGGTAATTATTAATAGAGGGGATTAGAACCATTCGGGAAAGTGTTTCTTCCTCTAGGTTCTTGTCTTTCCTTTATCAATCCTTACCCTAACCTCCATGGAAAACATGCTCAACCGGGCCTTTATACTACGGTATCACCGCTACCTCGTGGGATAGGGTGCCGTAGGGAGCGGTGTGTGCATGTATGGATGGAGTCCTATTGATTATATGTGATGGGCAAGAAAGGGATGAGAGATCTCATCTCTCAAAAGCCTTCCCCAAAGCTAACCCTAACAAGCGAGGAGACTACTCGCTCATTAGGGAATTGAAGAACATTCTATCTATCTACCTAGGGCAAGGAATCAAAGATCTATACTAAGGCAATTAAATATAACTACTTACTTTACAGATGGCTCTCTCCAAACATTTACACAGCGTTGTCAGATCTGAATAGATGAAATGAAAAGAGGCATCGATGCTCTCCAAAAGAAATCAGAATTTTATTAATGAAAGGAGGCATACCTCAAAAGTGGTATTAGGGTCTCTATTTATAGGACATAGAAGCCCTAGGGTTACAATTGACTCGCACATCTGCTATTACAAAAATACCCCCTAAGAAAAAGACATATTCAACGCACCGATGTGCTTCTAGAATTTTGCACCGCCACGGGCCCCACACGGCCGCGGTTCCGCGGCCAAGGTAGGAGCTTGTGCTTTTGTTTTTTTCTAGTAACTTTCTGGTGCATGTTTTCTTCAATTTTCTTCAGTTCTTTTCTTAGATTGGCTTCTAGGTTTCTTCCAGATCTCCACAGTGAACAATTGTAGTGAACTTTTACCATTGCTTCGTGACGAAGTCTTGAACCTTGCACTGCCTTGTACTTTGTGAACTGATCTTCATGTAGGCTTGATCAAGATTCCAACATTTATTGGTCGTAGTCTCACTTTTGTATCGTCTTTTGTCTTTTTCAATGTTTTTGTCCCGAGAATCTGTAACCTGTAACTAAATAGCAGACATGGGTCAAAAGCACCTGTTTATTTGTAAAATAACTAGGACTGGGGAATATAATAATGCAATATTATGATATGAACAATAATACATCTAGTTAGTTTGTTAGTTATGGTTTAGTTAAGATCTTGGAGTTCAAGTCGATGTTGCCTTGTTTGTAAAAATCGTTTTTTACCCGTTCTACCTCCCCGCAAACCCGTAGGGTGTGTAACGTCGACTTACATTAAGTGCAAGTGGGAGATTGTTGGCTATAGTGCCTTCAAGTCAATTATTGAATCGCAGGCACGCGATTGTAATGATTGAGGGAGGACCTATACGGGGAGAACAGACTTACTCAAGATGATAGTATGCTATCTAGTTTGTCTTTATCATCATGGACAACATTATATGGCATTACAAATCACTATTACATATTGATAGAGCCCATAGGATTCTTGCTTGACTAGCAGCATTATGATGGCGATCATATACGTGGGAGCTGGGAGGTCTATAAGCACATCCTTAAATGTCCCTAGTCATGGGAGTATCGAGACTAGGCATCGATACTCCGGAGTAGACTAGTGTATACTTATCGAGACCCTGACGAGGAGCGGTGGCCAGTCACATAAGCCATTGGTGTCAGTTAGTCACCTAAGATAGTATACATGTGCTCATTGGGTTATGAGTACACTGGACAGACTCGCCGGGAACATGCTAGTTGGTATTATACCTAATGTCAGATAGCAGTTCCCAGGTGACATGAGTACAGGTTAATCCGTCGACTTGAGATCATCATTTGTCTCGTATGAGTTCCCATTGTGTTTTGATTACTATCCTACCACGGCTCAAAGGAGTAGTGCAAACAGGTTTTAGTTGGGTACATTCCTGGGCCACATGGAGGCAGTAAGCGGATCGTCGAGGATTCGTCTCTCCCGGTATTGGGGGTTGATGTCGCGTTGTGCATGGGTGGCCATCACCAGAAATCCTCGGCCGAGATGGATGAGAATTACTAATTTGGATCATTAGTTTCTCAGTGGGTGATGGGCTTCATACCGACACGAAATATCGCGCTATTAGCGGTCTAACTTTATCCACCCGCTAGACTAGATATGCGATACTCTTAGACGAACAGATCGAACGGTATGAAAGTTGTCACGGATAGGGTCAGTAGGGGTTCGGATGAGTTTGCTCATCGTCCTTTCTTTCGCTCAATACATGGGTAGCCGTTACGTACAGCTAGTGCCGTAAGTCCGCATTGCCCACCCCGGTGCTTGCGGGGAGACGGAAAACGGAATAAAAATCGGATTTTTACTACTTTAGGCAACATGGACTAGACAAAGAAGGATCTTTGCTAAACAAAAACAAGCTAAAGCTAACTAGAAACTAGCTAAAGGGTAGAATAGTTATACCTAGGGCTTTATGTCCTTCTCTCCTTGCTCCTTGGAGTAGTAGAAAGGGATCACCTTTGTCGTCTTCTCACGTCGAAGAAGGATCCACCCGAAAGCCTCAACTTTGGCTTCAACTCCAAGCTAGAAGTAACTAGGGTGCTAGAAGTGCTAATCCTAGAACCCTAGATGAGAGTAAAGATTATCTAGAAGAGGTTTTCTCTCAAGCTCAAGTGTTTCTCAACACATGAGAGGGGAGAGCTTGAGGAAGAGGAAGAGCAAGAGAGAGAAAGTAAATGATAGAATGAGAGAATTATGAAGCATTCTCACATATATGTGTGAATTATTGTAAATAGACAATTAGTGAGATAATTGTCATGGCTTAATCAAGACATGACCATTATCGTTTCATATTTATTGCAAATTGCAAAGATCAAAGAGCATCTTTTATATGGAATGATGATGGTCAACATGTCAACTAAGGTCAACAAGTCAAGATAGTCAAATGGTCAACAACCATAACCATGCACAATTATATTAAACTAATATCAATTAACCATAATACACACATAAGCATTAGGGTTAATAAAATGACAATGGTCATTAACCCTAATCAAAGTCCTCTCCCTCTGTCTCAAGCAACTTTGCATACGCACCCGTATTCGTGATCCGGGGAACACGAATACAAAGAGATAAAACCAATCCCAAATCATATACTAGGATCTGGCTTAAACAAAAGCCCGCTAGTATAAGCTGTCCGGACAACAAACGTGCACAAGTGCGCGGATGTGAACGAACCCTGTCGCAAAACCATGCGACCTCTACTCATTTTGCCTAAAGGCGAATAGCTCTCTGTGTGGGACTCTAAAGACTCGACGCTACGCTGGCAGTGGGTTTAACCACAGACCGCAAGCGGCACTAGCTGTACGTAACGGTCCCCAGGTAGATGCCGATAAGAAGACTGACGAGGTAACCCCATCTGAACTCCTACTGAGCCTGTATGTGACAGTCTCCGTACAGTCCGGTCTGTTCGTCTGATACATCGCATGGCGGGTCTAGGGGGCGGTGAACGTCAGTCCCCTAATAACGG
This sequence comes from Agapanthus africanus, assembly GCA_030015575.1. Classification (NCBI taxonomy): domain Eukaryota; kingdom Viridiplantae; phylum Streptophyta; class Magnoliopsida; order Asparagales; family Amaryllidaceae; genus Agapanthus; species Agapanthus africanus. The sequence continues at coordinate 728,926,323 of CM057339.1, forward strand.
TACAAGTCGTGTCGGAGTGTAGCCCAGAACACCCTGAGATAATACTGGAAACCTACCAGTATATCTTGCTTGCCCTGGCCAGGGACTACTTGTGTAATGGCTCTCCTGAACACAGCGCGATGTCAACCCCCAATACCGGGAGAGACGAATCCTGTCTAACCGTCACTGCCTCCAAGTGCTTCGGGACTGCACCCAAAAACTACCTGTTTGCACGACTCCTTTGAGCCGTGGTAGGGTAGTAATCAAAGTGCAGTGGGAACACACTCGAGGCGAAGTGACAGTGTCAAGTCAGCGGACTAAGCTGTACTCATGTCACCTGGGAACTGATAACTGACGATAGGTATAATACCAACTAACAGTTCCCGACAAGTCATGTCCAGTGTACTCCTAATCTAACCAGCACCCGCATACTATCTCATGTACGACGTACTGACGGCTGTGGGACAGACCGTCTCCCACGCTGGATGAGAAGCGCATACGCTAGTCTACTCCGGAGTATCGATGCCCTGTCTCGATAGTCCAATGACCAGGGACCTGTATAAGGATTTGCTTATGGATTACCCAGCCCCCACGAGTGTGAGCGCCATCACAACGCTGGTAATCAAGCAAAGATCCTAAGGGCTCTACTAATATGTATATCAGCGATATGCTAAAAGAAACACATGCACATATTAAAGCAGAGACAAACCAAGTAGCATACTACCATTTCGAGCAAGATTGTATATACAACTGTGAATATCCCAAGCTTCCATCAAGTAATATACAAACTAGAATGATACAGTAATGGCCTCTAGGGCATATACACTAACAATCTCCCACTTGCACTAAGGCCATGTACTGGCGTATCGAAGACCTATCATCTCGATCAGCCGTTCGAACTGAGTCTGGGGCAAGGCCTTAGTGAATGGATCTGCAGTGTTATCTTCTGAAGCAACCCTCCGAACCTCGATCTCCTGGCGATCCACGATCTCCCTGATCAGGTGATACCGCCTCAAGATGTGTCTGGATTTCTGATGGGACCTGGGTTCCTTTGCTAAAGCTATAGCCCCGTTGTTGTCGCAATACAGAGGTATTGGGTCAACAATGGACGGAACCACCTGAAGTTCTTGAAAGAACTTCCTCATCAGACAGCTTCTTTTGCGGCATCAGATGCAGCGATGTATTCCGCTTCCATAGTCGAGTCAGCAACGGTTTCCTGTTTGGAGCTCTTCCAACACACCGCCCCTCCATTGAGGGTGAAGACAAAACCCGACATGGACTTGGAATCATCCTTGTCACTCTGGAAGCTGGAGTCAGCAAAGGCCTCAATCTGAAGGTCTTTTCCGCCATACACCAAGAACATCTCCTTAGTCCTTCTCAGGTACTTGAGAATGTTCTTCACCGCTATCCAATGTTTCTCCCCAGGGTTTGACTGATACCTGCTTACCACACTCAGTGCATAAGCCACATCCGGTCTGGTACACAACATCGCATACATTATAGAGCCTACCGCAGAAGCGTAGGGTATAATAGACATGCGATCCCTCTCCAAATCAGTCTTGGGAGACATCTCTTTGGAGAGGGTGATTCCGCGACAAGCCGGTAGATTACCGCGCTTGGAATCTTCCATACTGAATCTCTTCAGTATGGTGTCGATGTACCTGGACTGTGATAGTCCTACAATCCTCTTGGATGTGTCACGGTAGATCCGGATCCCCAAAATGTATGAGGCATCACCCAGGTCTTTCATGGAGAACCTGTGTGACAAGAACCCCTTGACAGATTGTAGCATAGGAATGTCATTTCCTATTAAGAGAATGTCATCCACGTATAAAACGAGGAATACTACAGTTCTCGCTACAAATCTATAATAGATGCATGGTTCATCTGGATTTTTGATAAAGCCAAATTCATTGACCGTCTCATCAAAACAGATGTTCCAACTCCGCGATGCCTGCTTTAGTCCATAAATGGACTTAAGCAACTTGCACACCTTTCCGCTGCTCCCACTCTGAATGAAACCTTCTGGCTGGTCTATATAGACACACTCCTCTAAATGTCCATTTAGAAAAACTGTCTTTACGTCCATCTGCCAAATCTCATAATCGTGGAAGGCAGCAATGGCAAGAAAGATCCGAATGGATTTCAGCATAGCTACTGGAGAAAAGGTTTCGTCATAGTCCAAACCAGGTCGCTGACGAAAACCCTTTGCGACCAGTCTAGCTTTATAGGTCTCAACCTGTCCATCTACACCAATCTTCCTTTTGAAGATCCACTTGCATCCTACGGGTTTTACCCCATCTGGAGCAATGTCCAACGTCCATAATTTGTTGGTGTACATGGACTCCATTTCGGTCCGCATCGCATCCAGCCATTTTACCGAGTCGACGTTCTGAATGGATTGCTGGAAGCTAGTAGGATCATCACAATCTATGATGCAATCTTCTCTATCCCCGTCAATGAGAAAACCGTTGTATCTCTCGGACGGATGAGACTGCCTGCTATTCCTGCGGAGCGGCGTGGGAATGTCCTGATCTTGCGAACCCTCTGGTTATACTAAGCTTTTAGTAATAGCTTGTGGTTCTGGAATTTCTTCCAGTTCTATTGCGCTCCCACTTATTTCCTTTTCTAAGAACTGATGTTCCAGAAAATGGGCATTACGAGAAACAAGGACTTTTTGTTCCTCTGCGTAATAGAAAAGATACCCCCTGGAGTTCTTTGGGTATCCCACAAACTTGCACAGTACTGAGCGTGCCTCTAGTTTGTCCGCATGCTGCTTTTTGACATAAGCTGGACATCCCCAAATCTTCAGGTATTGAAGATAGGGTTTCTCCCCACTCCATAACTCATATGGTGTGGTAGGCACAGTCTTAGTGGGAACTCGGTTCAAAAGGTATGCAGCTGATTCTAGCGCATATCCCCAGAACGATCGCGGCAACTCAGCGTTACTCATCATGGACCGTACCATATCCAATAGGGTTCGGTTCCGTCTCTCCGATATACCGTTATGTTGCGGAGTGTATGGAGGAGTAAGCTGAGAGAGAATTCCATTCTCTTTTAAGTAACCCAGGAACTCGGCACTCAAGTATTCACCACCTCGATCTGATTTCAGTGCCTTGATACTTTTGCCTGTTTGTTTTTCTACTTCATTCTTATATTTCTGGAACTTTTCAAAAGCTTCGGATTTATGCTTCATCAAGAAAACATGTCCGAACCTTGAGAAATCATCCGTAAAAGTAATGAAGTAAGAATAACCGCTTCGCGCATGTGTAGACATTGGACCGCACACGTCGCTGTGTACGAGTCCTAAGAGCGAGCTCGCTCTTACTCCGTGTCCAGTGAACGGAGTCTTTGTCATCTTTCCTTTGAGACAGGATTGACAAGTTGCATACGATTGATATTCGAACGGATCCAAATATCCTTCTGCATGTAACTTAGTCAACCTTCTCTCATTGATGTGACCCAGTCTATAATGCCATAAGAAAGTTTTATTGATTTCTGGAGACTTTCTTTTGTGTGTATTCTGGACATTGAAAATCTGTGGTTGGTTTAATACGTATATACCGTTGTTCAATGTACCTGACCCAATCAAAACTTGATTAAGGTGAATGTTCACTACATTACTTACAAATACAAATTCATAACCTTCTTTAGATAATAAAGATACAGAAATGATATTACAGGTTGCATTTGGTACATAATAACAACTACGCAAAACCAAAAAGTGTCCATCCGACAGTCCCAGGTGATAGTCCCCCACGGCCTCAGCATCCATGCTAGCACCGTTTGCAACTCTGAGGGTCATGTCACCTGCCTTCAAAACTCTACGCTTTCTCAACGCCTGCAAAGAATTACAGATATGAGATCCTGATCCGGTATCCAATACCCAGGATGTAGAGTTTATTGATAGACAGTTTTCAATAACATACACACCTGAAGCTGAAGCCGCAACTCGCTTCAAATCCTGTGTTCTGGCCTTCCAAGACTTGCAATCCTGTTTCCAGTGACCACTTTTGTGACAGTAGAAGCATTCTTCCTTCTCCACCAGCTTTCCCGCTACCTTTGTTGCCTTTCCCTTTCCCTTCGTATCCACTTTACTGACACCGCCTGTTGGTTTGGCGGGGGCTTTCTTCTTCTTACCCTTGGCTTTCGCTCTGGATCTAGAAGAGGAAGATCCTCCTACAAACAAAGTGGATGTCTCCCTACCTTTCTGTAGGGTGCCATCAGCACTCCTCAACATGTTCAGAAGTTCGGAAAGTTCAACCTCCTTTCCTTGCATGTTGAAGTTTAAAACAAACTGGGCGTAAGTGGAAGGAAGGGACTGGAGAATCAAATTAGTATAGATTTCATTCTCCAACGTGGTCCCAAGGTCCGCGAGCCCCTCTATGTAGCCAATCATCTTAAGCACGTGTTCCGCTACCGATGATCCGACGGCCAATCTTGCCGAAAATAGTTTCTTCGACACTTCGTATCTTGCGATACGAGACTGCTCTCCATACAGTTCTTTTGTATGGAGAAATATGGACTCTAGGTCCATATTCTCACGCCTCCTCTGATGTTCGTTGTCCATCGAGGCAAGCACGAGGCATTTGGCCTTCGCGCAATCGATCTCCCATGTCTTACGGATTTCCTTATCCGCGACGCTGGAGGTGGGACCTGGGATAGGGGGAGCTTTGGTGGTAAGTACATACCCCAACTTGTCGTAAGTGATTGCCATCTTGACATTCCTGAGCCAATCTTTGTAGTTTTGCCCTGTCAGTATGTTTTTATCTAGTAATAACTTAAGTCCGGTCATGTTGAATGGTCGCTGCAATTAGGAGAGAGAAAAGAAACACTTTAGCATGATGCTCTTGCAAGTTTAGAGTGGTTTTTAGTTTGTCTAAACAGGATGGCTCCCACTGTCTCTCGAATCCCTTCTCAAACCGTAAAGAAAGAATTAGTCGGGATCAATCTCACCGTACAATACTTGCTTGACCGTTCAGCCAGGCCAGTGTCGGTACTTCGAAGGAGGTTTTCCAACGCTTTCGCGAAGTTCCTTAATTTAAAAACCTCTTTTCCCTGGGGGCGTAGCCCCGCTAACACCTTCTAGACACCTACAAGGTTTATAGCATTGATCGTTAAGTGAGAGTTTTCCCGAGGAGTAGCATATACTCACAGTAGGATCGGGATCCAAATATCATCGCGTGATAAAACCGAAGGAATCCTACCAGAATTATCACACTCCAAATGGTATGCAGCGCTAGCAAGTTTCAGTACTTATGAAACTCCCGATGTGAATTTTTTCTCCATGCTCTTATGACCTTGGCGTGAGGTCAAAATGTCATAAGTCACATGTCAAGTTCTTCCCATCATTATCCCGGTTAATTTGAACTCACCCGTACCTACCCTTGACGTAGGCCAAAATGGCAGTATGACTTTCTCAAACCAACGCATTCTATCTATGCAACAGATAAATATCCGGCAGCTACCAATCACTATGCCTTGGCGTGAGGTCAAAATACATAGCTTGAATACTACCGAATATTTAACTGAAATGATGGAGGGCTACGAATGGTTTGGGCGAAACCGTGAACGTAGTGAACTTGATATAATCGATGGAATGAGATAGCTTTTAAAAGGAGTGGTTCAAGCTCCGCATTTAAAAGTTTAGTTTTGAAAAGAACCGAGTGGTTTTCAAAGTGTTCCAATCGACTTTTACTTGGTTTATTCTCTTGCATTAGTTCTTTTAATGCGTCCCATCATTTAATCCTACCATTGCAGAAAACAACCAAAATATGACGTACGCTTATGCCATTCGCATTCGCCATGGGGCCCCGTCATCACCCGTTAGGTTACTTAACTAACGACAGAGCGGGGGCTGGGCTAGCGCGGCTGTAAAACATAAGCAACGCCTAAATAGTTATCATATATAAATATATAGCAATGATAGACATTACAGATCACAGATGAATACATTGGATATACTAGGAATCCGCAATCATTTCGAGCCTGCAACGAAAAGCGGATTATACGGTCGCGGTGAATAGCCAATACCCCACCCAAGACCCCTACGGGTGCGGCAAACTACCCGCCAAGTACCCGAAGCGAAGCAACCTCCCTCAACACCGTGAGTAGGCCACTCGGCACTTCGAGATACCCGGTAGTTTGTGCACCCCCTCCATGGGTCTATCCTAGGAGCAAAAACAGTAAAAAGAATTATACAATGACGGCTACAACCCCGACCCGGTTGTGCGGCCATACAAATATTATTACATCAATTTACATATTACAATGAATGAAAGAAAAAGAAACACTCATCTTGTAGGGTTCCTAGGCACTCTCAAGAGGTCTCACAAGGCACCAACCATGTCAATTTCAAAAAATCTAGGTGCCGAGAAACCCGACTACGGATCGTTGGCTAGAAATCTAGGCGAAAATGAAATCTAGTTAACAACTTAACTAAAGTTTAAACGAAAATACAACCTTTGTAGATCCGGTGCTCCACCTCCATAGCTCCGCAACGAAGTCCCCTCGCTGTCCTAGTGAATTCCCGGGCTCTAGCGTCGGCTTCATCGGAGAATAGGCGAGCTAGGTCGTCGATGTCCATGCCGAAGATGATCTACGTCGAGGCATCGCTAGATCAAGCTCCACCTTCACCAAGCCATGAAAACTTGTGAAGGAAACACCCTATACTACTTGGCAAGAGGTAGAGGATGAAGAAATAGGAGTTGGGTTCACTTTAGAATTGGATTTCTCACACTTATGCTCAAATCACCATTGATGAAGTATGCTTTCTTCTTGAAGAAGAAGAAAAAGAAGATGATAATTCTCATGATAAGTTAAAACAAAATAATACTTATCATATAATAAACCATGGTCAAGTGTATAGAACTAACTAAGGTTATAAGAATGGTTAGGGTTAAAAGAACAAGAAAAAATGGTCACTTGGTCAAAGCTTCATGAAGCTTCAAAAAGCTTCATGAAAGAAAATAAAATAAAGAAACCATTTTCCTTTTCTTTTTATGCTTTTATCAACATCCAAAAGGAATAAACAAATAATTAAATGAAAAAGCAAAACCCTAATCATTAAGTTAACCATGGTTTAATTCTATACACTTAACCAAATAAGCATGTATCATCAAACATGATACAAACATTTGTACAAAAAGTATATCACATATACAACTTGTACAACGAAGTGAGAAAATCCATTTAAAGTGAACCAATACTAGTTAATGCAAAGTAATATATCAAATATATAATTATACAATAAATCATTAAATCAACACTTGATTTAACGATCCGGTCATATCGCATATAACCGACTAGTATTCAATGTATTGGCTTATCGAATCAACCATCGATTCGATAACTAGGTTATATCGCATATAACCATTCGATACATTCATCGCGAGAATGGAATACGGTATCACATACACGCATTATTCTCGGTCCCGCACATATCTCATATGCGCTCCTATTTCGTTTCGCTTGAGCCAGGAAACCTCTGTGTAGGACTCTAAAGACTCGTCAATACGCCGGCAGCAGGTGATGATCATATCAAACACCCACAAGCCGCAAGCGGTCTGCTAAACGTAACGGCCACCCGGGTATTGAGCGATCAGAAGATCGACGAGCAAGCCCGCTCACACTCCAGTGAATCCAACCAGTAACACTACCGTACAGTCCGGTCTGATCGTCTGATATGTCGCATATCTCGCCTAGGGGTGGTAAACGTCAGACCCCAATAGCTCGATAAGTCGTGTCGATATGAGCTCTATAACAATTTGAGAAACTACTGGTAACACTTACCAGTATATCTCAGCAACCCTGGCCAGGGATTTCCTGTTATAGCCAATCGAACACAGCGCAACATCAACTCCCTATACCGGGAGAGACGAATCCCCTCCTATCGCTCATTGCCTCCATGTGACTCGGGACTGTACCCAAAAACCACCGTTTTGCATGCCCTCTTGGACGTGGTAAGATGGAAATCAAAGCACAGTGGGAACCACACAAGACTCTATGACGATCTCGGGTCAACAGACTACTCTGTACCAGTGTCACCAGAGAACTGCCATCTGACGTGAGGTATAATACCATCTAGGAGTTCTCGGCGAGTCCGTCCAGTGTACCCAGTCTCTACTGAGCACCCGTATATCATCTCTGATGTCAAACACCGATGGATATGGGATCATCCATCGCCTATCTGTATGGGTCGAGAAGGTACACGCTAGTCTACTCTGGTATATCGATGCCCCGTCTCGATATACCCACGACTAGGGACTTTGAAGGATGTACTTATGGACTACCATGTCCCCACTAGTATGATCTGCATCATAGTCCAGGTAGTCAAGCACACATCCTAAGGGCTTTACCAACATGTAATAGAGAGACAGTCAGTATACACGTTAAAGTAAAGAGCAACCAGATAGCATACTATCATGTCGAGCAAGAAAGTCCTCCCTATATATGTCCCAGCATCCACTACAATATACATCCTATGTACAGTAATGGCCTTTAGGGCATACATATAACTAACAATCTCCCACTTGCACTAGGGCCATCTGCAGCAGTGGTCGAAGTATCTCATACTCAACCATCCCATAAAAGTCTCTCTCTGGGTATATGCCTTCGTGAGTGGATCCGCCGTGTTGTCCTCTGAGTCTACTCTCCAAACCTCGATCACCCTGGAGATCAACTATCTCCATGATCAAGTGATACTGCCTTAGAATATGTCTGGATCACTGATGGGACCTGCGTTCCTTGGCATAAGCCACAACTCCATTGTCACACAATGGGAGGAACATAGTTCATCTTATGAACCATTATACACCCAAACAGCCTCTTTGGTAGCATCTTAAGTAGCGATGTATCCTGCCTTTATCGTCTAGTATGTCACGGTATCTAGCTTGGAACTCTTCCAACATACCGTCCCTTTACTGAGGGTAAAGACAATCCCTGCGACTGACATTTAGTCGTCTTTATCACCTTGGAACACTTCCAGTGATTCTCCCCAGGATCGATTGATACCATCTCACTGCAACTAGTGAGAATCCTAACATCCATTTAGATCTATCTCATAGATCCAAAATCCAGGATTTAGTAGGTATCATTTTGATCCTACGTGGAGAATCTTTGTGATAAGCGGAGATTGATCGAGCGTAGCATAGGAAACTCCTTCCCTATCAAGAGTATGTTATCCACATACTCTACGAGGATCACCACCATACTCCCTACTACCTTTTTGTTTATACAAGGTTCATCTACCATTTTGATAATGTCAAACTCTTTGACTAATCCATCAAAACAGATGTTCCATCTCCGCGATGCCTGCTTTATCCTATAAAGCATCTTGCACACGTTTTCGCTGCCCCCACTGTCTACGAGGCCCTCTGGCTGTGTACTTATAGACGCACTCTTCTAAATCAGTATTTAGAAAAGCAGTCATGACACCCAACCGCCAGGTATCGTAGTCATGGTATGTAGCCGTGACAAGTAGGATGTGGATGGACTTAAGCATAGGTACTGGAAAAGGTTTCATCATTATTCACGCCTGGTCAATGACGAAAACCTTTAACAAGTCTAGCTTTGAAAGTCTCAACTTTTCCATCTACACCAAGTAATCTTCTCAAGATATACTTGCTCCTGATGGGGATTTAACCCTTCAGATATAGCAGCCAAAGTCCATACTTTGCTGGTGTACATGGATTCCATCTCAGATCGCTAAACATCCAGCCATTCTTACAGAGTCTCACTCCTGATGGCCAGCTCGAAACTAGTTGGGTCATCATCCCATGATGCAATCCTCGCTCCCACTGTCATAGAGAAACCGGAGTAACTCTCAGGTGGGTGAGGAACCCTACTAGATCGGCGGAGAGGCTGAGGTTCGTTGGAATCTACTGAATCCTTCGGTTCTACCAAATCATCTGCTGTAGTTTGTATATCTGAAACACTTCCAGTTCTACATAACTAATCTTGCCTCGATCTTGTCCGGATTTTGCTTTTAGACATAGGCCGGACAACCCCAAATCTTAACCAAATTAAGATATGGGCTTTTCCCATTCCATATCTTATATGGAGTGGTAGGCAACTGATTTGATTTGAACCCTATTTAGTAGGTATGCAACTTCTCAAGTGCATAACTCCCAAAAGGAAACAGGTAACTCAGTAGTACTCATCATAGAGCACACCATATCAAATAGGGTGTATCTGCTCCGCCCCGATATACCATCGTGCTATGGTGTATACGGAGGAGTAATGCTGAGAGAGAATCTCATTCTCCTTTAGAATAGTCCAGGATTTTCGTGCTCAAGTATTCTCCTCCTCGATCACATCAAAGGACATAATACTTATACCCGTATTTTGGTTCTCTACTTCTAACTTATATTCTGTGAATATCTCAAAAGGTTCAGACTTGTGTTTCAACAGGAACATTTGTCTGAATCTCGAGAGATTATCAGAGAATGTAATGAAGTACAAAGAACCTTACCAGGTATGTGTAGACAGGGGACCTTTATACATCAACATGTATCATCCCAAGAGTTCACTAACTCTTTCTCTGTTTCCAATAAACAGAGCTATGGTCATTTTATCTTTGTGACATGACTGGCGAGTTTCACAAGATGTAAATTCAAACTGATTTAAATATGCATCTAAATGTAACTCCAGCTAGTCGGGTCGCATTGATATGACCTAGTCTACAATACCTCAAGAAGGATCCGTCCATTTCTGAACTCTTCCTCTTGTGTGTGTTCTATATACTAAGAACTGTAGTTTGATTTAGAACATCAATGCTTTTAGATAACGTGCCTGAACCGATCAACTTTTGATATAGGAAATGTTCAAAACATTATCTAACAATACAAAATTATATCCTTTCTTTACTAATAAAGAAACTGATATGATTTTGTATATCAGGTTCGGTATCTAATAACATTCGTTCAGAATCAATGTATTGGTAATACAGGGTGACAGTGACCAACAGACTTGGCTGCAACACTTGCCCCGTTTTCTGCCTCATGAAACTTATCACCCGTTCTCAGTTTTTCTACCCTTTTGTAGCCCTATGTAACAGATTACATATCTGGGATCCTGATCCGGTATCATATACCCAGGATTCGGAGGATACTGAGAAACAGTTCTTTGTAATGAACACACCCGAAGATGATGCATCATATGCTCTTTCTTCGTTTGGGCGGCACGGGAAATCTGGTATTCCCCAATTTCCTGCTCTGTTTTATAACAATTATAAGTTGGAGCGGGATCAACGTTCCCCAGCTCAGTATAACAAGCGGGTTCGGTCAATAATCCGTTTTATTATCTTGATTAAGGCGTGATATGGTCGCTACCTGGAGAGAGAGAGAAGAAAACACTCAGCGTGCGCTCTTGCAAGAATAGATTGGTTATTATTTTATCTAATCAGGATGGCTCCCACTGCTTTTTATCAAATCTTCCTTCAAACCCTAAAAGGAAAGACTAGCCAGGATTAATTACACACTACAAGTTCGCCAATCTTTCAGCCAGGCCAGTGTCGGTACTTTGAGGGAGGTCCCCCGTGCTTTCGCACGAACCTAATTACAGTAAACCTCGTTTTCCCAGAGGCGTAACCTCGATAACACCTTTCTAGACACCTACTTGATCGGCTAATTGTAATGTGTAAAACTCTCCCAGGAGTAACAATTACTCGCAGCGGGTATCGGGATCCAACTATCTCATAGAAGGTATGCAATCTCATTGCAAATTTCAACACTTGAAATTCCCGATAATATTTTGCCCCTAACCTCCTATGACCTTGACAAAGGCCAACAAACCATAGGATGCTAGTCAAGTTCAACCCGTCATTTCCTGATTGAATTAAACCCACCCGCACGGCCCTTGACAAAGGACAACAAGATCGCACGACTACCCTAACCCAATCTGCATCATATGCATAAGCAGATAAGCACCAGTTAGCTACCGCACACTGCGCCTTGACAAAGGCAAACAAACGCAGCACGAATACTAACTACTACTTATCTGAAATGACGGAGGGCTACGACAGGTTTTTCTGAAAACCTATTGCGTAATGAACTTGATATCGTTGTAGGATCGAATGAATTTTGAAATGGAGTGTTTTTTAGGCTTTTCTAGTTTTGCTAAAGGAGTCACTCCCGGGGAAGGGATCGTCGGTCCTTTCCTCGTCGAATGAGGTGCGGGATATATCATATATATCACTGTGCAAAGCAGAAACTCTTAAAAGCAATCAAAAGACAAACCGAGTGTGTAGCATCTGCCAGTTATTGCTAAAGGAGTCACTCCCGGTGAAGGGATCTCGGTCCTTTCCTCATCGAATAAGGTGCAGGATATATCATATATACCGTTGTGCAAAGCAAGAATTGTAGCTGCCTATTTTATTTTTGAAATTCGATTCTACAACATCTTTAGGTTTCTTTTCTTTCATTAATCATATTAATGAAGTCCCATCATTTAAGTACCTAAACATCACAGATAAATACGACGTACACTTATGCCATCCGCATTCGCCTCAATGTCCCCTCGTGCACCGTTAGGTTAGGTAACTAACGGCAGAGCGGGGCAGGGCTAGCACGGGGGTAAAACATAAGTAACGCCTATAATATATCATATATACTATATACTGTATCTATCACAGAACATCACATGATCACATCACAGATATCGCAGCAGAAGAATCATATGAAATATTGGATATACTAGGACGTCCGTGTTTTCAATGCGAGCCAGTATAAAACACGGATTCCACGGTCATGATGAATAGCCAAACCCACACCCCTAGACCCCTACGAGAGCGGCAAGCAACCCTACCAATTCTAGAGTTAGGAGACCCGGCCTCGACTCCTCGAGTTGGTCTCCCACTGGACTCCAGAACCTGGTTACTTGTGCCCTCCTCCTTGGGTCTATCCTAGTGCAGAAAAGTAAATAATATACAAAAGGTGACTACTTCCGCAACCTGGAAGTGCCCCAATAAAAGAATATTACATACAAGTTTTTACATGAATGAAAATGAAAAACACTCATCTCACATAAAAAACCCCGGCTATTCAAACGCGACGATCCAATATAACATATCCAGCAACACATAACATCACATGTCATCAACGTAAGTAAATATGCGCATCCCAATTGTCGTTGACATATAGCAACGAAACCGGCGATATCACATATTACACTTACGGTCACAGAAAAGAAAGTGTAAAACTACAACAGTTGGAATCCGCAACCACCTCAGACATCGCATGCCTGACCAAATGAATTACTTAGACATCGCATGCCTAACAATTATAAACCCCGCATTTTAGTCTCATTATCGAAAACACTTTTCAATATCAAGTCGGGTAATTCAACAAGATTCCCGACATCCTGATCGAATGCTCGTCGCAAACTTCAGTAGACGGTCGCACCCCCGATACCGATGACGAAGTGCACCAAGGCGGAACACCGCTACCGCGAGCACCCGAACGGATGCTTTCGGCTACAGGGTTCTCCTACAGTCACTTGGTCGGGGCTATGGAGTGAGGCTGTCTATTAAGTTTATCTGGCGAGTATCCGCGTACGCTACGTGATTGCGACGGACTTTTGATCACATCAAAATTCCGTGGCAACCGATCAAGTGAGACTAAACTGCTATGTTTATAACATTCATTCAGTTATCTCATAACTGTTTGTGAATTCCAAGTATTGTATCACATTCCAGATAATTAAAAAATGTTAAAATTTCCGATCGAACATTCAAACACCCAAGTTTTCCCGAAACAGCTCAACACATGAAATAAGTCTAACAACATTCAGTTCGTGCCTCAGTACCAACGGTCCAGCCGTAGAAGGGTCAAGCCAACGCCTCACATGTGGCACGCCGTACTGCCCCAAACCCGAAGGTTCAAAGGGCAGTTCAAGACGGTCACATAATCAAGTTAAGGTTTGTTGTCTTCTAGAGGGTCCATCGCATTACTTGCACTACTTAGAACGTCGTTAAACTACGGAAAAGTCCAACACTTGGAAATTTCCCGACAGGGGAAAAATTGGGTATTTAAATCCGGTCGAACTTTTTAACATATTCTAAGATTATCCGGAAAAGCACACAGACAGAATTCGACAATCCGATCGATACACCGAGTCCCCAATACAACCCAGAAAATGCGACCAAGAAAAAGAAATATTAAAAATCCCCAGGAAAACCAGCACAGACAACTAAGAATTACAGTGCAAAATTGGATGCACAAAACGTTAAAATGGCCGCGGATCCGCCGCACGAGCCATGCTCGTGCCGCGGAACCGCGGCTCATTGAAGGAATTAGGAACACGAATTTTACAGTAACCCTTATAATTGCCTGCTGATTTCTCTGCATATTTTTAATATCGAAAAACTCCAGAATTTGGAAAAAGTCCAGAGAGCATGTTTGTGTTAGGATTTCGGGTTCGTTCGGACTTCAAACTCCGTCTAGACTTCGCCTAAGGCTCTAGCTAGGCTCTGATACCACTGTAGGGTTCCTAGACACTCTCAAGAGGTCTCACAAGGCATCAACCATGCCAATTTCAAAAAATCTAGGTGCCGAGAAACCCGACTACGGATCGTTGGCTAGAAATCTAGGCGAAAATGAAATCTAGTTAACAACTTAACTAAAGTTTAAACGGAAATACAACCTTTGTAGATCCGGTGCTCCACTTCCATAGCTCCGCAACGAAGTCCCCTTGCTGTCCTAGTGAATTCCCAGGCTCTAGCGTCGGCTTCATCGGAGAATAGGCGAGCTAGGTCGTCGATGTCCATGCCGAAGATGATCTACATCGAAGCATCGCTAAATCAAGCTCCACCTTCACCAAGCCATGAAAACTTGTGAAGGAAACACCCTATACTACTTGGCAAGAGGTAGAAGATGAAGAAATAGGAGTTGGGTTCACTTTAGAATTGGATTTCTCACACTTATGCTCAAATCACCATTGATGAAGTATGCTTTCTTCTTGAAGAAGAAGAAAAAGAAGATGATAATTCTCATGATAAGTTAAAAGAAAATAATACTTATCATATAATAAACCATGGTCAAGTGTAGAGAACTAACTAAGGTTATAAGAATGGTTAGGGTTAAAAGAACAAGACAAAATGGTCACTTGGTCAAAGCTTCATGAAAGAAAATAAAATAAAGAAACCATTTTCCTTTTCTTTTTATGCTTTTATCAACATCCAAAAGGAATAAACAAATAATTAAATGAAAAAGCAAAACCCTAATCATTAAGTTAACCATGGTTTAATTCTATACACTTAACCAAATAAGCATGTATCATCAAACATGATACAAACATTTGTACAAAAAGTATATCACATATACAACTTGTACAACGAAGTGAGAAAATCCATTTAAAGTGAACCAATACTAGTTAATGCAAAGTAATATATCAAATATATAATTATACAATAAATCATTAAATCAACACTTAATTTAACGATCCGGTCATATCGCATATAACCGACTAGTATTCAATGTATCGGCTTATCGAATCAACCATCGATTCGATAACTAGGTTATATCGCATATAACCATTCGATACATTCATCGCGAGAATGGAATACGGTATCACATACACGCATTATTCTCGGTCCCGCACATATCTCATATGCGCTCCTATTTCGTTTCGCTTGAGCCAGGATACCTCTGTGTAGGACTCTAAAGACTCGTCAATACGCCGGCAGCAGGTGATGATCATATCAAACACCCACAAGCCGCAAGCGGTCTGCTAAACGTAACGGCCACCCGGGTATTGAGCGATCAGAAGATCGACGAGCAAGCCCGCTCACACTCCAGTGAATCCAACCAGTAACACTACCGTACAGTCCGGTCTGATCGTCTGATATGTCGCATATCTCGCCTAGGTGTGGTAAACGTCAGACCCCAATAGCTCAATAAGTCGTGTCGATATGAGGTCTATAACAATTCGAGAAACTACTGGTAACACTTACCAGTATATCTCAGCAACCCTGGCCAGGGATTTCCTGTTATAGCCAATCGAACACAGCGCAACATCAACTCCCTATACCGGGAGAGACGAATCCCCTCCTATCGCTCATTGCCTCCATGTGACTCGGGACTGTACCCAAAAACCACCATTTTGCACGCCCTCTTAGACGTGGTAAGATGGAAATCAAAGCACAGTGGGAACCACACAAGACTCTATGACGATCTCGGGTCAACAGACTACTCTGTACCAGTGTCACCAGAGAACTGCCATCTGACGTGAGGTATAATACCATCTGGGAGTTCTCGGCAAGTCCGTCCAGTGTACCCAGTCTCTACTGAGCACCCGTATATCATCTCTGATGTCAAACACCGATGGATATGGGATCATCCATCGCCCATCTGTATGGGTCGAGAAGGTACACGCTAGTCTACTCTGGTATATCGATGCCCCGTCTCGATATACCCACGACTAGGGACTTTGAAGGATGTACTTATGGACTACCATGTCCCCACTAGTATGATCCGCATCATAGTCCAGGTAGTCAAGCACACATCCTAAGGGCTTTACCAACATGTAATAGAGAGACAGTCAGTATACACGTTAAGGTAAAGAGCAACCAGATAGCATACTATCATGTCGAGCAAGAAAGTCCTCCCTATATATGTCCCAGCATCCACTACAATATACATCCTATGTACAGTAATGGCCTCTAGGGCATACATATAACTAACACATCTCACATCCACCCCGGCTATTCACCCGCGACAATCCAACGCATTCATATACACATACCATCATCAAACCCAGATCACAGATAACCCCCACTAATCGACATATAGCGATTAGCCGACGTTCAATACATATAAACATCACAGATATAACCCTTTAGTCAAAGTGTAGTGAAGTTCGATCAAAAATACGGATTTATAGGCCCCTAAAAACAAATTTCTTTTCTGGAAAACCTGGGCACAAATAAACCATCTTAAAAATCCCAAAACCAAGTCAGAAGAACACTGCACCAAACTCGACCCAGAACCGAGTCAACTCGGCCGCGGTTCCGCGGCAATAGCGGCAATAGCTTGCTATTGCCGCGGAACCGCGGCGCTTTGATCGATTCACTGGACCGGGTTTGGTGAGTTTCTTAACAAAACCCTGAGATGATTTTTAACGTAAGATTTATTTTATTTTGAACAGGAAAAAAACAACAGAAAGTTAGGGTTTTGATGTTTTGGTTTTTCGATTTTTCCGATCAAACTTCCATACACTTTTACTACCTAGCTAGTTTATGTTTAGTTAGGCTCTGATACCACTGTAAGTCCACGTTGCCCACCCCGGTGCTTGCGGGAGGCGGAAAACGGAATAAAAATCGGATTTTTACTACTTTAGGCAACATAGACTAGACAAAGAAGGATTTTTGCTAAACAAAAACAAGCTGAAGCTAACTAGAAACTAGCTAAAGGGTAGAATAGTTATACCTAAGGCTTTATGTCCTTCTCTCCTTGCTCCTTGGAGTAGTAGAAAGGGATCACCTTTGCCGTCTTCTCACGTCGAAGAAGGATCCACCCGAAAGCCTCAACCTTTGGCTTCAACTCCAAGCTAGAAGTAACTAGGGTGCTAGAAGTGCTAATCGTAGAACCCTAGATGAAAGTAAAGATTATCTAGAAGAGGTTTTCTCTTAAGCTCAAGTGTTTCTCAACACATGAGAGGGAGAGCTTGAGGAAGAGGAAGAGCAAGAGAGAGAAAGTAAATGATAGAATGAGAGAATTATGAAGCATTCTCACATATATGTGTGAATGATTGTAAATAGATAATTAGTGAGATAATTGTCATGGCTTAATCAAGACATGACCATTATCATTTCATATTTAATGCTAATTGCAAGGATCAAAGAGCATCTTTTATATGGAATGATGATGGTCAACATGTCAACTAAGGTCAACAAGTCAAGATAGTCAAATGGTCAACAACCATAACCATGCACAATTATATTAAACTAATATCAATTAACCATAATACACACATAAGCATTAGGGTTAATAAAATGACAATGGTCATTAACCCTAATCAAAGTCCTCTCCCTCTGTCTCAAGCAACTGTGCATATGCACCCGTATTCGTGATCCGGGGAACACGAATACAAAGAGATAAAACCAATCCCAAATCATATACTAGGATCTGGCTTAAACCAAAGCCCGCTAGTATAAGCTGTCCGGACAACAAACGTGCACAAGTGCGCGGATGTGAACGAACTCTGTCGCAAAACCATGCGACCTCTACTCATTTTGCCTAAAGGCGAATAGCTCTCTGTGTGGGACTCTAAAGACTCGACACTACGCTGGCAGTGGGTTTAACCACAGACCGCAAGCGGCACTAGCTGTACGTAACGGTCCCCAGGTAGATGCCGATAAGAAGACTGATGAGGTGACCCCATCTGAACTCCTACTGAGCCTGTATGTGACAGTCTCCGTACAGTCCGGTCTGTTCGTCTGATACATCGCATGGCGGGCCTAAGGGGCGGTGAACGTCAGTCCCCTAATAGCGGTACAAGTCGAGTCGGAGTGTAGCCCAGAACATCCTGAGATAACACTGGAAACCTACCAGTATATCTCGCTTGCCCTAGCCAGGGACTACTTGTGTAATGGCTCTCCTGGACACAGCGCGATGTCAACCCCCAATACCAGGAGAGACGAATCCTGTCTAACCGTCACTGCCTCCAAGTGCTTCGGGACTGCACCCAAAAACTACCTGTTTGCACGACTCCTTTGAGCCGTGGTAGGGTAGTAATCAAAGTGCAGTGGGAACACACTCGAGGCGAAGTGACAGTGTCAAGTCAGCGGACTAAGCTGTACTCATGTCACCTGGGAACTGATAACTGAAGATAGGTATAATACCAACCAACAGTTCCCGACGAGTCCTGTCCAGTGTACTCGTAACCTAACGAGCACCCGCATACTATCTCAAGTACGACGTACTGACGGCTGTGGGACAGACCGTCTCCCACGCTGGGATGAGAAGCGCATACGCTAGTTTACTCCGGAGTATCGATTCCCTGTCTCGATAGTCCAACGACCAGGGACCTGTATAAGGATGTGCTTATGGATTACCCAGCCCCCACGAGTGTGAGCTCCATCACAACGCTGGTAATCAAGCAAAGATCCTAAGGGCTCTACTAATATGTATATCAGCGATATGCTAAAAGAAACACATGCACATATTAAAGCAGAGACAAACCAAGTAGCATACTACCATTTCGAGCAAGATTGTATATACAACTGTGAATATCCCAAGCTTCCATCAAGTAATATACAAACTAGTATGATACAGTAATGGCCTCTAGGGCATATACACTAACAGTGCCGCTGACATGCTTATAATTAAACCCGCTGCCAACATATTGACGAGTCTTTAGAGCCCTACACAAAGGGTTTCCCTGGTTTTGGCGAAACGATGTAATATCCGTATTGAATACGTGTATGGTTCCGATCGATTGATTTTACTATGTATCCGTACTTTCGATTGAACAGTTGACAATACTAGTCGGCTCAGGTTTGAGCCAGATTATTAAATCAGGTATTGATTTAATAATTTACATTTATATATTTCGATATGTATATTCTAGTATTATGTTCTTTGTGTTATTCTGTCTCTTTGGGTATTCGTATTTCGGTACGAATACAGGTATGTATATACAGTAGAATTTAGTCCGTGTTTTTCCGGAAAACATTCTAGAAGGTGGACACCTCTTTGGATTTACTCATTTGTCAAAAATGAGATAATGAAGTGGAAATTGAGAATGGGGAGTATGGTGAGAACCATGCTTGCATAGTGTGCACAAATGAATTGTTAATTTATTTGTGCAAACTATTCAAGTATGGCTTGCTTTTTAAAAAAGAAAAGAAATAGTTTTACAAAACCAAGCCATGAGGGTTTTCTCTCTCATGGAGACTTCATTTTTTAGAGATGGTTCATTTGCTTGAGCATTCTCTTCTCCTCACCATTTGCTTTACTTCTCGTGAGTTTCTTGAGCTCCCTCCACCTTCATCTTCCACCTCCTCTCAACCCTCTCATATTTTGAGAATCATGAGACGAGGTGAAAAGAGATAGACCAACACTTAGAACACTCACTACATCCTAGGAATTCTAGACCAGCATCCTAGAATCCCTAGTTGCTTCAATTGCATTCATTAGATGGAGTTAGAGCCATGACTACATCCCTCGGGTGGATCATCTTCGACGAAGGAAGACCGGCGGCCAAGTTCATTCGAGAATGCCTCAAGGAGGTTAGGAAGGTGATGGAAGACCGAAAGACTTGGTTCTTTTGGTATAATCAATCTAACCCTTTAGTTTAGCTTCTTTAGTTTGCTAGTATAAGTTTATGGTTTCGATCTTGGACGTGGTTTCGTTTGTGCCAATTTTTAAATGCCAGTTTTTATTCCGCATCGGCCACGGTAGATGGCCAGGGCGTAGGCGAAACCCAGTATATCAATCTGATCACACGACTCCGGTCGGTATCCTCTGGATATCCGCCGAGCCCAAACTATTACCGGTCAGTAGTGCTCCCCTGTCAGGCTCATCGTCTCTCTATACGATCTTCTTGCCCTGGGGTACTGTACTGGGTCCAATATGTACCCATAAACGGTGCCTCATCTCTCCTCGAATAGAATATACACATATCTCAGAACCGAGAAAACTCATGACGGATGTCGAAATATCATATCAAAAGAAACCGCGTTTTAAAAACAATCATAAGACTTTTTAAAATATATCTGCGGTTCTCAAATCCAGAGATCTCATGAAAACAGAATCTCATATGCATGTAACTATGAAGGTACATTAAATGCAAGCACGGCAAAGTACTGGAAAGTATTGCAAGTGTTTTCATATAAACATGTCGTGTAACCAGATAAGGAAGTGCAATATTTAAACTAGCATGTGCGGTAATAAGTACTGAACAATGCTATAATTCTACAGTTTTAAGAACAATATGACGATATAGCAGTTTATAATGTGTAAGTGGCATGGCAATTACCGATGATGAGTGTGTGAGCCGGCAAATCTATGTACGTGCAACATGCGCATCATCGGTAATGGTGCGTATGTCCTGGCACACGAAGCAATATAAAGCCAAGTGCCGGGAGCGTAGTACGTATGTCGTGCGAAAATAATACAGCGTAAACATTAACGGTATAAAATATGTAATTACACATGAACCATACGATTATAGTATAAATAATACGAATCGTAGTTCTTGAAACTGAGGCAATGGTGCTTCTGAAAAAGAGATACTATTTGAAAATTCGTAGCATCCCTTGAGGTTGTCATTTAAAGTGCCTAACGATTCGTTAGTTTGAAATTAAGTATGGTTCAAATGTAATTTATTATCTACCAAAGTGATTAGAAAGCAATGATTTTCCAAATCAAGATAATCAATAAGTCGGAGATCCAGCCTTCTAGTATCAGATATGGTATAATCCATCATACGTCAACCTCGAGTCAAAAATGCGGATCAATCATCCGGTATATCATATCACGTATGGTATAATCTATCATACGGTATCATCAATCAAGGTAAGGATCTATCGACCTGTACATTATATCGCATAAGGTATAATCTATCGTACGGTATCATCAATCAAGGTAAGAATATATTGTCCTGTACATTATATCACGTACAGTATAATCCATCGTACGGTATCATCAATCAAAGTACGGATCTATGGTCTCGTATCAAATATTATCTCATATTATCATATATATATATATATATATATATATATATATCATCTTATATCATATCTTAGCTTATGCATATTTGTATATATATCGTATCGCATTCTTATATCAAACATATCGACTCATGTCATCTCGTTTCATCATGTCCTCGTATAATAATATCATCTCGTACTTATCCTTATGATTGTATCTGTATGTACACCAATGCCCTTCTCGATCATTTGTGAGTTGGAGATTCCCGTTCAACCATGTCCTCATATATACACACACACACACACACACACACACACACACACACACATCACTGTTCTCCTATTACTATGGTTGCAGGGGTGTTATACGCCATCCACCCGACTTCCTTCGTAGATATACATCAACTCACGTGCTATCCTTGCTCTAGCCGAAGTCGACGATCATCTTTCTCTCCTTCGTCATCCCGGAAGTTCACGTGAAGGTACCTATAATTCAATGCATATTGTAAAGGAATCAAAATAAAATCCGAAAACCGATACGGCGAGCGAAATGTATATAGGTTAGAACCTATGGTCCACACATGAAAGAATAGTCAAACAATTCCTAACGTTGACGTATAAACGTCAAACGATCGAATCAAAACTCAAATACCAAAACTCAAGTTAACAAAAGTCGTAAACCGAAATCTGAAACTTAGAAAAACACTCCCAGATTTTGCCTAGGGTGAAATTATGACATTTTGCACATAGGGTAGGCCTAGATATCAAGTAATAGAGCTATGGACCAAAAACCAACCCCTAACTCAAAAATGTGGCCGCAAATTGCGTCCATATCCATTAAATTTGCGTCCCTAAATGGGAGATGGGGGCTCGGGTTTCTAGGGTATGTTCCTAATAGCCTGCACATCTCTTTGTGTTTGTAAAATATTTTTCAGAGTTCTTGAGTCATGGCAGATTCAATTTGATCACCACAATTGTAGCAAAAACCGATGTCGAAAAAATCTAAGTTCGTTGAATCCAAGAATTTCTCCACTATATCACCCTTACTTATCACTAGAGGTCTTATAAGCACTCACTAAACCCTCTACTAAGCATCACTATTAGTTTTACCCCCTAATCCTCACTCTAGAATTTTCCAAGTTCACTAATTTTGCACTTTTGAGCTCTAAACACATGTAGGAGGTTAAGAAACTTAATAACTTGAAGGAAGGTGAAGGTTTTACCACAAGGAGCAACCGAAGAAGATTCTAAGATGATCCAATGTGCTCAAAGTTCTGACTTGATCTGACCATGGGGTGTAAGATGGGGTTGTGGACATTTTTTGTGAAGCTTTTGTGTAGTTTTGATAAAGTTTTGGGGATGATTTGTGGTGGTAGTGAGGTAGGAGGAAGATAAGAAGGAAGAAGATGAAGAAGGTAAGGAAAATAAGATGAGGGTGATTCAAACCATGGTTAATACAACCATATCTCTCCCTCTCACTCTTTCTCTCTCTCTCTCACTCCTTATGGACATACCCTCTTGTCCCTCCCATGTCTCCCTCTCTCAAAATTTCTTTTCATTTTCTTTCTTTCTTTCTCATTTTCTTTTTCTTTTAAAACAAAAATAACAACAAACAAATAAAAATAAAACCATGCATGAATCAAAATACAATGTGCCATGGCACATTAGTCATGGTTAACAAAAATGGATTTGGCTTAATTCATAATTAGTAATGTACTAATCAAATTTAACATAACTTGTATTTAAATAATTGTATAATTATTTATAAAGTGTCCAAATCCAATAAATGCCATCATAATTAATAATTCATATTAATTCCCAAATATTTTCCAAAATATTGGTATATAATTATACCTTTCTACGAAAACTCAAATCCATACTCGTATAGTTTTCGTGAAATTTATTATCTTATTATTTAAATTCCAAAAATATTATTTTATATTTTCTGAAATGTTACAATCTCCCCCCTTAAATAAATTCGGTCCCCGAATTTAAATTTAAACCCCCCAAATATTTAAACATTTCAGTAAATCAATCAAATCAACGGGGCTCCGAAATCATGGAATACACAAAAATATCACAGCGCGTCGTGTGCGCATGAAAGCGGTGCAGAACTCAATAATCATACTCCGCCAAACGTCAAGCCAATCATAAAAGCTATGATACATATGCATGTTCAAAATCTACTGTTTAATTCGAGTATCATGTACTCAAGACTATAATACGTATATAGTACGCATCCCTGTAAAACCATCTAAAAAGCTGAGTAAAAATACATGCAAAATCCTTTCCAAATCGTCGTGGGATCCATAACTCACGGTACAAGTGGTGGACGCTCATTTTTGTAAAGAAATAGATGTATGTCTATATATGTTTTGCTCAAGATATGTGTCCCGCCTTTTTGAAATATCTCAAAAGGTTTTTCTTGTAAAACTTCGTGTCACTCCTGGGCACGTACGAAAATAGTGAGACTATAGCCCCTTTTTGAAAATCTCTTGGTAAATATTGATGCATGCAAAAATACTCAGGTACTGTCCCCAGACCATTCCTGCTCGGTTACTATATCATATGGTATATATCATAAAAATATGATGCTCAGAAATAAATCAATCTCAATAAGTGTATCCAAATACCGCGTGCGTCTGGTGCGCACAAAAATCAAAGTCAAATACAAGTGCCATGAATGTGCATAGAAGCAAAAACTAAGTGTAACGGGTGTGCATGAAAGTATCTGTCAGGTGCAATGGGTGTGCTCGACAACAACATTAAGTGCAAGTGCAACTAACATGCACGAAAAATCTCAATCAAGTGCATCCGGTGTGCACAAAATCACATCCAGTGCGCCAAGTGTGTGCGGGAATCTAAATCAAGTGTGTCAGGTCCTCACAAAAACATCTAGTGCAATAGTGTGCACGAAAATGAACATCAAGTGCACAAGGTGCATGAAAACATAAATCTAGTGTAACAGATGCACGAAAACAAAAATCAGGTGCACTAGGTGCCCGAAAACTCGT
Source organism: Agapanthus africanus (assembly GCA_030015575.1). Classification (NCBI taxonomy): domain Eukaryota; kingdom Viridiplantae; phylum Streptophyta; class Magnoliopsida; order Asparagales; family Amaryllidaceae; genus Agapanthus; species Agapanthus africanus. Next base: position 728,950,968 of record CM057339.1, read on the forward strand.
CAATGTATCAAAAGCGCATAGAAACAATATCGAGTGTATGAATCGAAATCCGCGGTATACAACATGCATGAGATCAAAATCGAGTATACCGAGGTGTATGAAATCATAAACATGCGCAACTGCATGCACAAAACTCATATCAATGCACTGCAAGCACATGTGAACTATACCGAGTGTATAAGTTAAGTCAAGTGCATACAACATGCACGAAGTCAAAATCTACTGTATTGAAATACACAGAATCATAAATATGTGCAACAAATGCAAAAAAATTGATATCAAGTGCAATGGATATGCACAATTCATAAATCAAATGCAACAATGGTGCACAGAGGAAAATATCCAGTAGGGGCAGCTACGGTGCACAAAAACATCTATCATGAAACTAAATCATCAAAACTCAAAATCCAAAACGATAAAAGCGTGATACTTGGATCAATAAAACGTAAATCAAAGTAAATAATATTGAGGTACACCTCCTTCAATGTCGAAAGATACCGGTGCACCCAAAACTGGCAGAGCAAGAACGTCTACTTAGCTCTTGCCCACGGTCTGGCATCCTCTGTCCCTGGGTCCTTGTTTCCTTTATGGATCACTTATCCTACAATCTCTCTGCTCGACGGCCCGGTTAGGGGTTGCAATGGAAACAGTCCCGCTCTAGCGCCTCTCTGAACATCTCCTAGCCAATTAACCTGACCACTTGCAAAGTAGTACGTTACTGACGGCAGCCTCTGGCCTTCTGAATATGCGCGATACAACCGATCCTGGGTCTGGACGCTTATCGCTGAAGTATTTTGGAAAGAGCCTGCCACGGTCTCTTCCGATCTCACCTATGCCGAACTGTACAAAAGTTGGCACTATTTACTAATTTAGCTCCCGTTCCGGGACAGCTGCGATCTCAGCACGACTTTCCTCTGAAATTTGGCCGTATCCAACACCCCTACGTACGTATCAATTCTCTGGCTTCAACGGAGAATAATGGCTCATTAAGAGCTCACACGAATCTCTTATCCACTTTTCTTCAACATCGACCAATTCGGAATCATCTCTTGGTAGTTGCGTAGACCGTAATCCAATTTGGCTATAGTCATATCCAGAATCTCTCGCAAGGACTTGAAGCTACGAACTCGGGCATTTTCAACATTTTGTGGAAGAAATCTGGCCACTTACGTCCTTTGGAACTCGTCCAGGTCATCGGAGGAATACGCTTCATTCATCATTTCTCGATCAACTCACAATACGTCTGGGTGAGGCCCCTCTAACTAATGCTAGTCAACTTACTGATCTCGCATCGGAGCATCTAACAAAGAAAATGTCCTCTTTTGATCGATTCACTCCAGGTCTGAGCAAGATCCTTCATACTGGAATTATTTAACTTAACTGAACCTGTGTCAGGGTACTCGAACAAACGAATTATCTTAGTCACTTTATCCAAGAATAACTAGCGATCCTTTGTCACATCTCTACCTGTAAGTTCCTGTAGCTTCAGCTTTATAAACTCTTGAGGAGACATCCCGTCAATCTCAGTAACAGTTGGTTCATCTGTCTGCACGGTAGATAATATCGTGATCTCTGAGGTAGACAGTATGTCACAGTCTTCACATTCTGGCTGGCTTCTATCAATGGCCTGATCATCCAGTGCAGATCCCGAAGGCTCGTCTCAAACGAGAAATCCTAGCAAACAATAAATCGATACGTTCTTACGTCACCGGAAGAATATCATGGTCAGTCCTCGCCCCTGACGAGCTCTCTCTGACCGCAACTCTTGCCGCAGCTCTCTTTGCTCTCCTAGCCATGGTGACAGGAACCTCAAGCAACCATCGATGAGGATAGATCATAGGAACGAATAGATTAACGGATCTCAAGAAATATACATCCTAAGGTCACTTAAGCGGAGTAGCGTATCGTAAGTATTCTGCGGAACATACACACGGTACGTCACTTTACTTAAGTTACCAATTCCATCAACCAAGGTCAACCTACGTGATGAAAACTCAGGTCCAATACCCCCTCAGTCAAGTCTAAGTTCCGTAAGGCCAAGCCTAGGTTCCGAAATATATATACACCCTAGACTCCGCATAGTCAAACCTAAACTCGAACCAAGGTTAAACCTAACGCTCTGATACCAAATTTGTCACGACCCGAAATTGGCATGTGACCGGCACGAGAATCGCATGAAGTCTATAGGACCCCACCGTAATCCAAGTAAGCCGAAAGCCCAGAAATCTATACCTTTTTCGGAAAATAATGGAGGTGCAGTTTTGAAATAACGACATAATGAATTCAAATCTTTCTTTTAAAAGTATAAGTAATATTATATGAAAATGCAAGATGGTTGTATACTATCTTTGAAAACAATTTCGTCATTTGAAATTTGGGCAACACCTCCCTTGTAAATTTTGATCCAAAACCAATACATCAAAGCAATAATATAGGCATCCCCAAGGGGAGCTAGCTCTTCACCAATTAGCGGAATCATAACCATGCAATAAATATATATACGATGCCCTAAGGCGAAGATCAATCACAGAAAGAAAATAAAGAAGACCAAGACATTATCAAGCTCAAATCAAGAACAATGCACCTATCTTGCTCTAAGTCTCGAAGAATATACAAGTCTGGTGTCTAGGTCTACCAAATAAATATAGTCTGGTTGATGGAGCTTTTAACTAGATACAACTGAATAAATATATACACAAAGGTGGTCACGATCCAAAGTGTACCACACCTACCAATGCAAATCACCCAGAAGGAAGCTATGTGCCAGCGAGCCACTACTGATCCGAGCAGTTGATCCTGCAAGAAAACTGTGGCACAACGGGGGGGGTTGCCAACTCGTGAGTAGAAAATATCAGCAGGTAGAAATCGAATGCATAACGATCTCCTAGGTCATACTGTAACATAAAGGTAATACTGTGGTATCTAGGGTGATCGTGTATACATATGTGTAATGATAACAAAGGCGTGCTAGTAACAGTATATAGTATCAAGTCATCTGAATCATATGCATGTATACATGTGTATCATCTGATGTGTGTTCATCAACGATACATCAAATCATCATAGAACCTGAGAGTCCAGTATCGACACTCGAAAATTTCATAAAAACCCGTGCCCAGCATCGACACGTAAATCCTCATATCTTGGGCGCTGTCTCATCGGATCAGCCCTCATATGCATCTGATTACATGACTCCGGTCGGTATCCTCCGGATATCCACCGAGCCTAAACTATCACCGGTCGTTAGTGCTCCCCTGCCGGGCTCATCGTCTCTCTATACGATCTTCTTGCCCCGAGGTACCGTACCGGGTCCACCATGTACCCGCAGACGGTGCCTCCTCTCTCCTCGAATCGAGTATACACATAACTTAGAACCGAGAAAACTCATGGTGGACGTCGAAATATCATATCAAGAGAAACCGCATTTTAAAAACAATCATAATACTTTTTAAAATATATCTGCGGTTCTCAAATCTAGAGATCTCATAAAAATAGAATATCATATGCATGTAGCCATGAAGGTACAGTAAATGCAAGCACAGAACAGTACTGTAAAGTATTGCAAGTGTTTTCATATAAACATGTCATGTAACCAGGTAAGGAAGTGCAATATTTAAACTAGCATGTGCGGTAATAAGTACTGAACAATGACTATAATTCTACAGTTTTAAGAACAATACGGCGACGTAGCAGTTTCTAATGTGTAAGTGGCCTGGCAATTACCGATGATGAGTGTGTGAGCCAGCAAATTTTTGTACGTGCAACACGCGCACCATCAGTAATGGTGTGTGTGTCCTAACAGACGAAGTAATATAAAGACAAGTGCCGGGAACGTAGTACGTATGTCGCGAGGAAATAATACAACGTAAACATGAACGGTATAAAATACGTAATTACACATGAACCATACGATTATAGTTTAAATAATACGAATCGTAGTTCTTGAAACTGGGGCTACGGTGCTTTTGAAAAAGAGATACCATTTGGAAATCTGTAGCGTCCCTTAAGGTTGTCATTTAAAATGCCTAACGATTCATTAGTTTGAAAATAGGTATGGTTCAAATGTAATCTATTATCTACCAAAATGATTAGAAAGCAATGATTTTCCAAATCAAGATAATCCATAAGTCGGCAATCCAGCCTCCTAGTATCAGATATGGTATAATCCATCGTACGTCATTCTCGAGTCAAGAGTGCGGATCAATCATCCGGTATATCATATTATGTACGGTATAATCCATCGTACGGTATCATCAATCAAGGTAAGGATCTATCGCCCTGTACATTATATCGCGTACGGTATAATCTATCGTACGGTATCATCAATCATGGTAAGGATCTATCATTCTGTACATTATATCACGTACGGTATAATTCATCGTACGATATCATCAATCAAAATACGGATATATGGTCTTGTATCTTATATTATCATATATATATATATATATATATATATATATATATATATATATATATATATATCATCTTATATCATATCTTAGCATATGCATATGTATATATATCGCCTCGCATCCTCATATCAAACATATCGACTCATGTCATCTCGTTTCATCATGTCCCCATTTCATCATATCATCTCATACTTATCCTTATGATTGTATCTGTATGTACATAAGCGTATGTTTCTATATATATATATACTACATCACTGTTCTCATACTATTATGGTTGCGGGGGTGCTATACGCCATCCACCCGACTTCCCCTATAGATATACATCTACTCACTTTCTCTCCTTCGTCGTCCCGGAAGTCCACGCGAAGGTACCTACAATTCAATGCATATCGTAAAGGAATCAAAATCAAATCCGAAAACCGATATGGCAAGCGAAACGTACATAGGTTAGAACCTATGGTCCATGCATGCAAGAACAATCAAACAATTCCCGACGTTGACGTATAAACGTCAAACGACCGAGTCAAAACTCAAGTTAAAAAAAGCCGTAAACCGAAATCTGAAACTTAGAAAAACACTCCCAGATTTTGCACATAGGGTAGGCCTAGATATCAGGTAATAGAGCTATGGACCAAAAACCAACCACTAACTCAAAAATGTGGCCGCAAATTGCGGCAATATCCATTAAATCTGCGGCCCTAAATGGGAGATGGGGGCTCGGGTTTCTATGGTATGTTCCTAATAGCCTGCACATCTCTCTATGTTTCCAAAATATTTTTCCGAGTTCTCAAGTCATAGCAGATTCAATTTGATCACCACAATTGCAACAAAAACCGATATCGGAAAAATCTAAGTTCGTTGAATCCGACAATTTCTCCACTATATCACCCTTACTTATCACTAGAGGTCTTGTAAGCACTCCCTAAACCCTCTACTAAGCATCAATATAAGTTTTACCTCCTAATCCTCACTCTAGAATTTTCCAAGTTCACTAATCTTGCACTTTTGAGCTCTAAACACATTTATGAGGTTAAGAAACTTAATAACTTGAAGAAAAGTGAAGGTTTAACCTCAAGGAGCAATGGAAGAAGATTCTAAGATGATCCAATGTGCTTAAAGTTCCGACTTGATCTCACCATGGGATGTAGGATGGGGTTGTGGACATTTTTTGTGAAGGTTTTGTGTAGTTTTGATGAAGTTTTTGGGATGATTTGTGGTATTAGTGAGGTAAGAGGAAGAGGAGAAGGAAGAAGATGAAGGAGGTAAAGAAAATAAGATGAGGGTGATGCAAACCATGGATAATAAACCATATCTCTCCCTCTCACTCTCTCTCTCTCTCTCTCACTCCTCATAGCCATACTCTCTTGTCCTTCCCATGTCTCCCTCTCTCAAAATATCTTTTCATTTTTGTTCTCTTATAAAAAAATAAATAAATAATGAACCAAAAAGCGATGGAAGAATTCCCCAAAAGGAGCATCACGTGCCCACACACGTGATGCGCTTTGGAGCAAAAATTATAAGCATTACACTTAACAAATAAGGCTGAAGTTGAGCCTCACGTGCCACATGTGAGCATCTATATACAAAAGTATATAGGTGCCTTCATGAAACAGATACCAGGAAGAAGGCGCATCACGTGCCAACACGTGATGCTCTGTAACTGTTGCATATAGGCAAACCGGCGTAGTGCCATTGGGTCATGTGCTACACGTGAGGATTCCTAATACCTTCTGAGCCGATAGAATTAAATTCTATATAAAAGGGATCAGAACCCTATTTTGGAAATATTTTCCCAATCTTTATAAACAAGATAGATTGTGCTCTGTAAATCAGAGCACCTTTAGTTGAAAGATCTAATGGTGATTAAAAATCACCAAGCTACATAATAAGCTCTGTATGGGAAATATTTTTCTAATCTTTCTAAACAAGAAAGATTGTGCTCTGTAAATTAGAGGACCATTGGATCAAATATCCAATGATGATTAAAAATCACCAAGATACAGAATAAGCTCTGTATGGAAAAATACTTTTCCCAATCTTTCTAAACCAGAAAGATTGTGTTCTGTAAATCAGAACACCGTTGGATCAAATATCTAATTGTGATTAAAAATTACCAAGATACAGAATAAGATCTGTATGGGAAAATATTTTCCCAATCTTGTTAAAAATAAGAAAAATGTCTTCTGTAAAACAGATGTCCCTGGATCAAAAATCCAACAGTGGATAAAATCCCCGAATTAATCAAAAATCTCTCAATGAGAGATTTCCTTAACAAAAATCAACAAACTTGCCTCTGCTATATAAAGGACTCGAGACTGAAGAGAGGGATAGAGAGAAAAAGGAGAGACCCCCATAAGATTTGAGAAAACAAAAAGAAGAGGAGTTCTCTTTAGAGAAAAAGAAACCCTAGGTGAGGAAAAGACACAGAGATCATTTTATCTCCTTTTACAAGAGTTTAACTCTTCCAAAAAAGAACTTAGTTCTTCTTCTGGTTGAGTTCTGCAGAAGCAGATCTCTCCATAAGTTGAGAATTTAATTCTCATCGGGGAGATTCTGTTATGCAGTCCCAAAACTTAGAAGAAAGAATTAGGTTTGAAGAATTTAATTCTTCCAAAGATATAGGAATTTAATTCCTCTGATAAAACTAGGGTTTAATCCTACGTAAGAATTTAATTCTTATAAAACAAAGGACTTGAAATTCTCAAGACTAAGATCAAGAGCCCCATGCATATTAGCGTTTAAACGCTACAACGACAGATCACGTATTCCCGCGTGAGCACCTCTGAGAAACAAAAAGGAACGACAGAGATTGAGTCATGTGATCCCACGTGACCTCCAATAGTGCTTAGCACTTAGAAAAGAATAGGAAGATAAATTCAAAGGAGGCAGTGCCTAACTTAGTGGCGCCTCACGTGTCTACACATGATGGTTGAAAGACTTAGAGTTTAACACTTACATGTACACAAACGAGAGAATAAGCCCAAGGAAACAGTGCCCAATATTTAGGTGCATCACGTGCCACACGTGAGTGCTCCAAGTTTCAGTGTTAAACTCTGCTTAAAAGTCTCACGTGGGAGCACGTGAGCGCCAAACATTTAGCAGTGTTTAACACTGTGAGAGGCCAACCCTAGCCCAAATTAGCCAAGTCTCTCAAGGCCAAAAACCTTTTGACCATCAATCAACCGAGCCTTTCTATACTCAGGTTCCCCCAAATCGATCTTGGTCCTAAATATGGCCAATGATCTCCTGACACGTGGCATCTAAAATAATGTCCGTTCCACCATGATCTCTCCCTTCAATCTGGAGTTCGGTTCAAGGGTACTTCTCTCCACACCTCTGATATATGTCGTTATAATTCTTCAACGATATCAGAGAGGTGGAGGGTCCCGACAACCAACAGCTCTTGGATGCACTCTCAAACCCAGGAGCATATCCCAATGGAACGTGATGTCCTTAAACTATCCCATGGACCGTAATGTCCTTAAACTAGCCCGTGGACCGCAACATCCTTAAACTAAACCCTCACCCCAAAAAATGGTAATCTATGGACCGTAACGTCCCTAAACTAAAACGATAGAGCCCAAATGTTTTTTCATTGGATCAAAAATGATCCTGAACCCCCGTTAAGTAGATCTTAGTCCAATATCGGATTAACGTATCCTTAACAAATATTTTAGTTGATCTTAATCTCAAACGAGGTTAACGATCTTTGAATCAACCTAAACCCAAATCTAAAAAATTATGGATTTGGACTATTCCATGCCCTACTGGCGACAACACAAATTAGTCTCTGTATACAATCCACGGGCAACCAAAAAATAAAACAAACACACACGACACGAAGTGACCTTCTGGAGCATGAGAAAGTGGTTACCGCGATGCGGTAACGTAATTAACTGCAGGGGCGTGCTCCTGCAGGAAAGAGCGTCCTCACAATCAAAAAAACCTTCACAATAAGGGGGAATCTGACGAAGTCTGCTACAACGGCCGCATCCGTCTAGACCTCCGATATACGGTGCCATAAATCAACTTGGTATCTTTGGAGAGGTGGACGGATAAATCCAAATAGTATCTGCCCCCCCCCCCCAAATTCAAGCCAGACGTCCTAACGTCCCGGTCGCGTCTTTCGGCGGTGAACGGATTCTGGCACGCCCGGTGGGACCTTTTCCTCTTTCCACTCCACACTTCGTGTGTCGTGTTCGCAAACGAATCGCAGTTTAATATGGTTGCCCCTGGATTCGAGGTACTAAGAATTGGTGTCTTGCTCCCTAGAAGTGAAGATGACGTCGATGGCTTCCAACTGCACCAATTGCAACAACGACTCCCACTCCGTCCCGCTGGAGGAATAACTTCTGGGCCCCAAGTGTCCTCCATCTTTGCAATGCCAGTGGAACAGGTGAGTCAGGCCATCACTGGACTGTTTTTTGGGACCATGCTCCTTCCAATGAGCTTCAATGCTTCAATTCCATCATAGGAGGCTTCCAAGAAGTCAATCTTTGATCGGCTTACAACTACCATGGCCCCTTTCAACGGGTCGTCCAAGTCCAACTGTCACGACCCGAAAGTATGGAACGTGACCGGCACTTAGATTACGAAGCGTCTAGAGGCGCAACGTAACCTAAGTAAGCCGAAGCCCAGAAATCTAAACCATAAAAAGAAGAAGAAGTAAAAGAAAACATGAAGAAAACAAGTTTAAAAGCATCAGCAAATTTTCCCAAAAATTTCGGCAGAGTCTCCTCTGTAAAAACTGGCCCCAAACGGATACAACAAGTATAATATACACAAACAAATAAAAAGCATCCCAAACGGGAGCTAGCTCTACGTCAAAAGGCGGAAACAACCACACCAATGCATAATAGTATACAACGCCAAAGGGCGAGGCTCAAAACTTAAAAGAAAACAAAACCACCAGATAACATAATAATACAAGCGCGACTCTAAGGTCGAAACAAATAAATGGTCTAGTAATCTATCAAGTAATACATGTTTGGTTGATGGAGTTTTCTAGATACAAATGAAATAATAAAAATACAACGGCGGTCCAGATACAAATGAACCAACCTACCGTGCAAATCACCCGGAATGAAAATGATGTGCCAGCAACTGCCAAGGAACCCTGTACATCAACCTGTAATAAAATTTGGCACAACGGGGGTGAGTTGCCAACTCGTGAGTAGAAGACATCTACGAAAATAAATCGAATGCACGACGCTATCCTAGGTCTTAATAATATACTAATATACTACTAGTCATCAAGTAAGACAGGATAATAAGCTACGTGTAAATGCAAATACTCCGTGCTCGTGTCAGTACCTCGAGTAATAATATGTCATGTGAATGAATATGCATGCAATATGAATGTAAAACAATCAATCCTGAAATCTAGATATATCTGTATAAAGAAGATCTTTAGCTTTTATCATGGTAAAGTGTGTATAGAAATCTGAAACATCAACGATGAAATCCATGGAAATCCGTGTCAAGCATCGACACAAAACATGTAAATCTCAAGTCTCAATACCTCATAATCTCAATGTCTCATAGTCTCAATATCTCGGGCTCCGTCAGTCCGGATCGGCCCATATCATCAAATCTCACGACAACGGTCGGTATCCTCCGGATATCTGCCGCGCCAGACATCACCAGTAGGTAGCCTTCCCCTGCCAGGCTCATCGTCTACAACTCGATCTCCTTGCCCCGGGGTACCATACCGGGCCCACCATGTACCCGAGACAGTTCATCCACTCCTCGAATCGGGTCTCGAAATCCAACAGAAAACATGAAATCTCATGGTGGACGACACATACATCACGAGAAAACCGCATCTTATATTTTAAAAAGAGAGCAGGAGAGAGAAAAGTTTTTATGTATTCTTGCGGTTTTCCCCAAAAATCCAGAAATCTCATATAAATCCAAAATCACGAGTAATTATATTATAAGTGTCGGCATATGCCCCATAATACTGCATGATAACATGAAAATATGATTGCATGAATGTCTAAGTGATAAATACCATGTCTAGACTAACATCTGAGAGTAATCATAATTCTATATCGATAATCATAATGCTATATCGATCTAGCCTTTTTGTTTTGCTGATTCTTATCAATAAAAGATAATATGATCTAAAGTGTACGTGACATAGCAATTACCGATGATGATGTGTGTGAGCCGGCAAATAAGTGTGCGTGAAAGATGCGCATCATCGGTAATGGTGCTGGTGTCCTAACATGCAAAGTTTTATGCTGATTATAGAAACATATGTATGAACATGCACATTATGGATACGGTATGAATGTAAAGACGGATGTGTAATGACCACTTATCTATGATATACATATATAACTACAATTATATGACTCGAGCCTAAACTAGTGTCCATCTAACCTCCTAAGGAACTAAACCTAAGAATCTAGTCAATAAGAAATAAGAGTCCACCTAAGGTCTGAATCTATATCTCTAATAGTCGGCAATCCAGCCTCAATAGCGTCACGTACGTAGTACGGCTTTCTCGAACCAAGAGTGCGGATCAATCATCACATCTACGCCTCGTACGGTAAAATCCATCGTACGGCATCCCAATATCGGGGTACGGGTCAAGTATCACCTACGTGTCTCATCATTCGTATACTACCATCATCAACACATGTCATGATCAAGGTGCTATACTGTAATCGCATACATCAATCATATATCATTGTCAGCCTAAATATACATCGTTAATTTATCCTCAGAAATGTCATGTCACATATATCATATCTTGATCAAGTCACATATGTCAAGTCGTGATTAAGTCACGCCTATAAGATATCGAAATCAAGTTACACCTTTATGATATCGCAATCAAGTTACACCTATATGATATCGTAATCAAGTCACACATATATCATATCAGAATTTTAATCACATGCTATGGTCCGGGTGCTATTTTAGAGTCCCATGTACCTCAATATCACCACCACCCTTTATTACCTATGCATACCTATTCATTAACTCATTTCCTAATGATCCGCTAACATCATAACACGACCGTAGCCAAGAATCACGGCATCAGCCCAGTTATATCGTTTCATCCCCGTGTATCATATCACATCTTTATATCACATATACGTATTGTGTATATATATATATATACCTACACCTAGTCCTATATATATATACACATACACGTATATGTTTCCTGATTTAAAATCAGGAAAGTTACGGAAGAGGCATCACGTGCTACCACGTGACCAGCAGTCACGTGTTGGCACGTGACAACTAAAAGCAGCGGACTCATTCTCTGATTAAATCAATAAAAAGGCTCCAAACGAGGGTCACGTGCTCACACGTGACCAGGGGTCACGTGGTGGCACGTGACGGCTAAACAGCGGAAGAAGGCAGAGCGCAAAAAGAAGAAGAGGGCTCATTCCAAGGGGTCACGTGCCCACACGTGACCGGCTTTCAAAGCCTATTTATTTAATAGAATCAAATTCTGAAGAGATCACTCAAGTCTTTCCAAAGGAAAATGATTATTTAAAACCAATTGAAATAAAAATTTAAAGGTGATTAAATATCACCTATCTATGGAAAAATCTCGAATTTGGAAAGATTTCCCCTTAACATCTAACCAAAATAACAAAGGAAAATCTCTGGATTTAAAATCCAATGGTGAATAAAATTCACCTAATAATCCAAAGGCCCAAACGAATGGTGAATACAAATCAAATCTCTCGATGAAAGATTCATCAAAAACTAATTGATTCTGCTGCTTCTCCTATAAATAGGAACCAAGAGACACACAGAGGGATATATATGCAGAGGGATCGATAACATAGAGAGAGGGGAGAGCCTTGATACTTTGGAGGAATTTGGATCTTCTGCAAAAGAAAAGCTTAGGTAAGAAAGGGAAGGCCTCAAAAGAGAATTTAATTCTCAACAGAGTTTAACTCTGATATTAAACAGAAGAACATAGTTCTTTCTTTAGTGGTGGATCTGTAAAGTGCACATCTCCCCTTGAATTGAGAATTTAATTCTCATTGGGTTGAGATCCTGCCATGCAGATCCAAAGCATAGAGAGGGAATAAAAGCTTGAGAATTTAATTCTCACAGAACTATAGGAATTTAATTCCTTTAAAATAAAATTAGGGTTTAACCCTATGTTATGGGAATTTAATCAGGGTTTAACCCTAGTTAAGAACTTAGTTCTGTTAAAATAACAGGAATTTAATTCCCTTAAGAAAGAAGAAATTAGGGTTTCACCCTATGACAGAATCTCATTCCTCAGAATAATTCTCTAAAAGAGAGTGGGAACTTAATTCCTTAAAGCTGTTGTTAGAGTTTAACCCTATGATAGAATGCAGTTCTTCACATATATGAGGAATTTAATTCTTACAGAAAATTCAGAGTTCAACTCTATCACAGAATATAAATCTTCAGAAGGAAATAGGAATTTAATTCCCCAAGAAATTATTGTTAGGGTTCAACCCTGCGAAGAATTTAATTCTTAAAAGGATTAACAGATCTTCCATAAAACATACAAAGAGGTAGGGTCACGTGGTACCACGTGACCCCCGAAAATATCCACAGAAAAGGGCCCTTTGAGGCAGTGCCTCACGTGACCCACGTGACCCTTGGCGGAAGCTTTAACATACAAGAACCAAGATGCCCATCACGTGACAGCACGTGATGCTCCAAAGTATTCAATGCTTTTGACAGAATAAAATAAAGGGAGGGTGCCCTCACGTGTTACCACGTGACCCCTCTTGACCTTAGTGTTTAACACTAAATTGGAACCCCTAAGCCTTAGTGTTCAACACTAATTAAAGAGTTTCCTTGCAGTGTTTAACACTGAATTTCTTAGTATTTAACACTAAATTAAATCTCTGTTGACAGAGTTTAACATTAATTTTCTTAGTGTTCGACACCAAATTAAAATCTCTGCCACCAGTGTTTAGCACTGATTATCTTAGTGTTTAACACTAATTTGAGATCCCTGTTGCTAGTGTCTAACACTGACTTGCCCTAGTGTTTGACACTAATTTCAGCCCAATTGGCTAAATATCCAGAGGCAAAGCCTCTCCTCTAATGGACCAACAGAGGGCCAATATCCTAAACATGATTGGACTTAGCCCAAGCTGGCCATAAGTCCTCAAATCAAATTCAACTGAGCCAACGGGCTCATAATATAATTAATTGGTCTTGGTTCCAAATTGGGCCAAAGATTATTTAATCTACCTCGGTTCAAAGGTACATCTCTTCACTCCTTTGATATGTGGCGTTGTAATTCCTCAACGTCTTCAAAGAGGTGACGGGTCCCGATGACCACATATTGATACGGACTGTGGAGTCCCTAAATCCACGGACTATGAGGTCCTTAACCTTGACCGTGATGTCTTAAAACTAACATCGGATTGTGGAGTCCCTAAATCCACGGACTATGAGGTCCTTAACCTTAACCGTGTTGTCTTAAAACTAACAACGGATTGTGGAGTTCCTAAATCCACGGACTATGAGGTCCTTAACCTTGACCGCAACGTCTTAAAACTAACATTAGACCGCAATGTCCTTAAACTACCCATGGACCGCAATGTCCTTAAACTACCCATGGACCGCAATGTCCTTAAACTACCTACCGACCGTAATGTTACTAAACTAAACAACAGAGCCCCCCTTTTATTGCTCTCTTGTTGGATCTAAACGATCCCGTTAGGTTGATCTTAGTCTAAAAACTAGACTAACGTATCCTTAACAAACGTTTAAGTCGATCTTAGTCTCAAATGAGGCTAACGTATCCTTAAACCCAAACCCCCAAACCCAAATCTAAGATAATACGGATTTGGACTAGTCCACGCCCTACGGGCGACGACATAACTCAGTCTCCGTATACAATCCACGGGCAACTAAACATAAAATAAACACACACGACACGAAGTGACCATCTGGAGAAGGAGAAAGTGGTTACCGCGATGCGGTAGCGTAATTAACTGCAGGGGCTTGCGCCTGCAGGGAAGAGCGTCCCCACAATCAAAAACCCCTCAAGCGAGGGGGAATCTGACGAAATCTGCTACATCGGACGCATCCATTTAAACCTTCGATATACGGTGCCATAAATCAACTTGGCATCTTCGGAGAGGTAGACGGATAGCGCCAATTAGCATCTGCCCCGAGCCTCAGGCGAGACGACCACGCGTCGCGCCGTCGTTCGGAGGGGAACAGTATACACCACATCGAGTCTCAGTGTGTGCGTGTGTGTGTATCTACCTGAAACCTACGAATCTCTTCCAAGGTATTCATCCTCTGGTATGGTCTTCCTAAATCAGTCTAGTCCAGCCTAGGGTCATTACTAGGGTCCTACTGATTAAGAATCTAGGGTCACATCTGGCTTCCTAATGTCAATAAGTACTATTCTTATTCTACGTTGCGGGGGTGCTAAACGCCATCCACCCGACTTCCCCCCGAAGATATACATCTACTCACCTGGTCCGTGTCTGCCGAAGACGATGTCGCCATCCTCTTCTTCATCGTCCGAAGTCCACGTGAGGGGTACCTATATGCAAACATATATAATATCATAAACTGAATCACGGACAACATCAAAACGATGTACGAAACGCGCATAGGTTAAAACCTATGTCCCGCTCATGCAAAAGAACCAATATCGCTCGATATCGGCGTACAAACGCCGATTGACCGAGATAAATATCAATAAACAACTTGTAGTTTAAAAACTCATTACTTATAATATAAAACATGATTTAATCCATCGAAACCCTAAAATCGATCAAATCGTCCGATTTCGAAAAACCCGAAAACGCCAATTTACCGTTTTACTTCAAAGCCTACTGTTTAAACGAAACTAATGGTCATGATACTCATTAATTAGCATAACTAGATTATACAAACCACTACTATATTTTTATTACACAAATTTGTATTAATTTGGAATTTCTAGTTTGCAACCTTTATCAATTTTCAACATCATACAAGCAAAATATCACAATATCACATATAAACTGGATTTTGCATGAATTAATGCATTAAACTACAATTCATGATGATAATGATATAATGAAACTATAAATTATATTTTAAATTTCATTTATTTAAGAATTTCCAAAATCTAGTTAGCAAAATAGCATGTTTTATCACAATTTATCAATTATCAACAAAACTAGTAACCAACTTGAGTTTTTCATTCCATTAACAAGTTAATATCCTCATTAAAACCTCAATCTAGTGTTACAAACATTAATTAGAATTTTATCTCACTAATATATATAATATATAGAAATCTAGTTTGCAAAATTGTTTAAATTAAACAATTTTGGATCAACAATTTACAATATATCAACCATGCATGATTTTCCATTTCTAAAAGTGTTAAACTAGTTATTATAACCCTAATTAATTAATAAAACCATAATTTGATTTTACAAACCCTAACTTGAATTTTAAAAATTGTAAATAGAATTAATTTATTAAATCTAAACATGCTTAAATGTAACATCTAATAACAATAAATCAAAAGAATAAGATTTATACCTTCACACAAGAAATCCAAACATGAAAATAAGCCTCCAAAATGAATGCTTTCCATCTCCAAAATCCATGTAAAGAAGAGCAAAGAATAGAGGGTATGAATTTATTAGGATTTTGTGGATTTTTTATTGAATTTTTGATAAATTTTTAAGGATTTTTGAAACAAAATCAAGAGAGGAAAATGGGGGGCTGCCTTGGGGAGGAGGCCGGCCACACCATGGAGGAAATGGGAGAGAAGAAAGAGTGAAGAGTTGTGTAGAAACTTCACCCAAACATCACTTTACTTTAAGTCTTTTCATGCTTTATTCATTTTCTTTTATTTCTTTTCTAAAACAACTTAAGAAAAATCTAGAAACATGGAAAAATTTGTAAATAAATTTTGCATGATACACACTAAATTCTAATATGCAATGGTTTATTTTTACAAATTAAACCCATTCAAATTTGTAATTTACACTAATTTAGTGTATAAATAAAGCTTATGTTAATATTTAAAATAATTAATTTAGGAAAAATATTTAATTAAACTAAAAATTTATAAGTGGCTAAATAAACACCATTTACTAGTAATTACATGATTAAAATAGATATTTTTGAAATTATAATGAAAAACAATTACGGTTTAGTTTTACGAAAAATACATTTTACTTTACCGAAAATCATAAAATTCACTTAAACGATTTTATTTATTTAATTATTTTTCAAACGTTACACCAACGCCTCGGTCTTTAACAGAATGTGCCAAAGTTCCAGTGAACCCGTAAAGAGGCCTGCAATACCTGAAAGAGTTATCCCGAAACGGATAGCCATTCCAGCTCTGGTAGACGAAGTCGTCAAAGAGGCTTCTCCTGTTAAGGGATCGGTCTTCGCAAGACTGGCCGTTCTAATTCCTGTCGCAAGCGAGGTCGTCAAAAATGCTTCCCCTACCAAAAAGTCAGCCTTTGCAAGATTGATCGTTTCCTCTCAGCGGACGTCGGTCTTTGACGGGTTGACACCAACAACACCTTATAAGAGTGGGGGCATGATAAAACCACTCCCATAACTGAACCATCCCCATGTGCACGACATGCTCGACGCGCCACTAGCGCCAATTAAGGAAGGCCGGGGGTAGCTCTCCTTCTGGACTTACCCCACCAGTTCCAACGGTGGAAATTGATGCTGTTGTTCCAACTGGGAACAGCTTCGAGGTACTCAAGAGGGTGCGCAAAAACTATCCAACCGCCATACTGAACAAGTCTCCTTCGCCTGTCGAAAACACGATACAGGTGCAGCCGGAACAGCCACCTCAGCGATTGTCCTCCGAGATCCATAGAGTTTGGCGGAAACTCCAAGACTCTGTAATTAACAAAGATTACTCTCGCCGGCTGAAGAAGACGAAGGCTCGGTAAGAGGAGGACCATCCAACTGCCATACCACGAAAGGTATCATCTGCATAGGTGCCTGCCATAGCAGCCCCCTCAACCTCGACCTCCCACAAAAAGAGAAAGCCTAAGAATCTCCTATCACTGGCGGCAAATATCAAAGGCAGTGGACCCAAACGCCCCAAGTCTGGGGGCATGGTTGTGCATACCGTCTATATGGCATCCGGATAAGAGAATAGTCGTGCTTCCATGAGTCATCGACTACTCACACGGTCTGTGATGAAAGCTCAGGAGCAACAACAAAAGCTCCAGGAGATGTTGACAAGGATGGCCGCACTTGCTGGGAAGAAAGAAAGCACGGAAGCATCGTCGGAACAACGCCAGGAGCAAGAGACCGACACCGAATTCCTACGAAGGGTTCTTGAAAAGAAAGACAAAGAGGCCGCGGAACAAGCGGTTAATATAAAATAGATGGCGCTTCTATTCTAATACATGGTTAGGATGATGATATAGCCGGATCCTCTAGCCGAAGATTCGCCAATAATCATTGAAGACGACAGAGGAGAGACATCTAACCCTCCTCCGGCTCTATCACAGCCAGAGAGGAGACGATCTCCGAAGCTTCCCTTGATGACTACATAGCTCAGCAGATACGAGCTCATCAAGAAAACAAAGTGGCAGGACAGGTCGTTAGAACTGGGCGACCTTACCCCGGCCGGTACGACCAAATTAAGTACCGCCGGGATATACGATCCCCAAATTCCATGCGTATAAGGGGACGGGCAATCCGCATCAACGCGTTGCTCAATTCAGAGCTCTATGTAGCAATACTGAAGGTGATGACAAACCATTGCTTCGCCAATTTGTCGGCAGCTTGTCGGAGACGGCATTTGAATGGTACTCCAAGCTTCTGAATGATTCCATCAAGACATTTGTAGAAATGGAGCTACTGTTTACACAGCGGTTCGCAAGCTCAAGCGAGTGCACCCCAATCATGGCATTAATCAATGCCAGGGTGAAACCGGGAGAAACCTGGGTTCAGTATGCGATTCAGTGGCGGAACCTATGGTCCAAGTGTGAACAGCGCATAGAAGAAGCTCCTGCTATGGGCATGTTCGTGAGGACCCTTGATCCTCAGGCAACTATATCCCAGTTTATGATGTTTTTCAAGATGACCACCTTCCAGGCCTTGATCGACAAACTGGCCCAAATGGACCAAATGAACCATAGGCCGTCCTCTTCAAAGACAGATCTTCGGAATGAAAAGGGCAAAGGGAAAGCGACCTTCGTCGCCAACGCTCAACAACAACCAAGACCCGAAACCGATTATTCACTAAAATAACAGACCGCGAGCCCTCGAAGAGAAGTTAAGACGCCCTTACTCGTTTCCCCGGGACAAAACAAGGAGACTATTCGAACTAGCGGTGCGCAACAGGCTCATCACTCTGCCGGATTCGAGACGCCCGCTGCAATCGGGCAACGTCAACAATCCAAATTACTGCCCCTACCACCAAATAGTGGGCCACCCAATAGAATATTGCTACATCTTTAAAAACTGGGTCGAAGACCAGTACCGGCAGGGCAAGTTCGCGTTGTCCGAAAACTGGAAAGTAAACCCGCTGTAGCAGCACGCTCCTAAAAAGGTGGATACGCCGGGGGCATCATGCTCATTTATAGAAGAAGCTCTATGGGAAGTGTTCCTTTCAGCTAAAACTAAAAGATTGCTGAACGATCTTCAAGCATGTCCGGCGATTAGGTGGAAGAGCCCGCTGGAGCCTGAGATCATCGACGGAATGCTGAAGCCGCGCCCAACGTTCAAAATTGGTAATGATGGACAATACCTCCAAGCCAAGCCTCCGAAGTCTTCAAAGAAAAAGAAGAAGGCCAAGAAGCCCGTCCAGCTCGACGGCAATCGTACGGGTCTGCAGAATACATCGACGCGCTGGAGGAATACAACCAAAAAGCGCGGACCCCTGTCACACTGGAAGAATTCTTCAAGCATGTTCTTGAGAGCGGAGACAGAGAGATCGATGAAGGAGATGACTCATCAGAAGAACCCGAGGAGTATGTGGAGAGCCACCACATGATCTCTCACTCGTCGATAAACGGCAAAGAAGCTCCCGACATAGAGAAATTAGGGGCAGATCCGGAACCGGAACCCATGGAACCATCAGATGACCTCATCGATAAGATGTTGAACGAAGCTCTTCAAAAGAGCAAAGCTGACCGAGAGCGTAAAATGACCATATACGAAAAGGTCAAGCGTCGGCGTCAGGACGAAGAAGCTGCGATGAGGAAGGGTCATAAAGTACTCCAACCAGATCGAAGTGCACCTGCGGCAGACAAAAGTAGGTTTAAGATAGAGAAACGGTTTGCCAAAGCCCTGTCATTGGGTATGAAGCTGCCACCTTTCAAAGAAAATACTCCCGAGGATACATACCTTGATGAAGCGGGCGTTCATCCGAGCTACTGCTTGGACCATCGGAAGGTTACATATATCACTGAAGAATGTAATGCCTTCAAGAAATGGTGGCATGGATACGTTGCTCACCGACAACATTTCAAGCGGTTGAAACGCAAATCTCGTCGAGAGCAGAGAAATACGACAGATGAGCACAAAAGAACTGTCGGCAACTGTCACATGGTTGATACCAGTTCAACAAGAGCAAAATCTCAAGTTCTTACCTTCGGGAGTGATTCTGACGAAGAAATAGCCCTCGGACCTCTCTTCAAGGAATTCATCTCCAAAAAAGAAGAAGAGATAAAGAACCGTACGTTGCCTGAAAAGAATCACGGACCTTCAAACAAAGGTTCGGGCAAAAGAGACAAAGGGAAGGTTAAGGTCCCTGAGGAGATAGCCCTCGATGATAGAGTCGTCGAAGAGCTCACAGCCAAGGACCCACCTAAAAAGAACAAGGTGGATTACAATATCCTGGCACATCTAAGGAAGATACCCTCACAATTAAGTATTTTGGATGCCCTTCTCCTGTCTAAAGAGACACGAGATTCTCTGATCAGGGCGTCACAAGAGCCCGATCAGTTTCAGGCCTTCCTAGCGGAAGAAAAGATGAAAGACGAGCTGGAAGAAGTTCATACAGCGGACATCACCTTCAGCGATGAAGACCTTCTCCTCGGAACATGCGAGCACAATCATCCGTTATATGTAACTGGATATTGTCACGATATCAAGATAGGAAAGATCCTGGTCGACAACGGGTCCTCCGTCAACCTTCTCAACATAAGGGTATTGAAGAAGATTTGCATGAACGTGCAGCACCTGGCTCGGGATAAGATTACCATCTCCGGTTTTGACTCCCAATCATCACAAACGCTCGGGTCTATAATACTGACATTACGCTTCGGGCTGCTCATCACTGACATCAAGTTTTATGTTATTGATACCAAGGCTTGCTACAACGCTTTGCTCAGCAGGCCTTGGTTACATGAGTACAACATCATCCCTTCTACACAACATCAGTGTATGAAGTACTTCAAGGATGGCCTCGAGTATACAGTTACAGGGGAGCTGAACCCGTTCTCCGTAAATGAAGTCCGCAAATATGAAGTGGCCAAGTACTTCTTACCAGACTTCGAAGACATGGAAAGATGTCGCAAACCGGAGAATGAACCAAAAGCCATCACCACAATCCTGATATTTGGGAGCGATACTGAATAAGATGAAGAGATGATCTACTCGGGACAACCCCAAGGCAATAGGACAGGACCATCTACCCCTATTCTGGTCTTTGGCAGTGACTCTGAGGACGAGGCCAGCGCAGTGTTCTCCGTCCATCCGTCAATGCAGACCTTTGTTGGAGCTGACCAGAGTTTACAGATTACCCTGGTTCCACGGTGGCATTACAAAGAACTTGATGCGCTTGATACGTATAGCGTGCAAGAACTGCAGACCTTCTACGTCCCTCCTCTCCAAAGAAGTGAGAAGGCGATCCTTTTCTACCAATCCACGAAGACTAAAATGGAGAAAGAAGTATGGCACAGTGCCGAACCTGCACTTGACAGGCTTCAACCAATCCGTCTGCCCAGATACTACGCAGAGGGACTGAAAAGGCTATTGAGATGCCAAGGCGTACCCTTCAAATAGACTACTCGGTAAGCCTAGTTCTATAACAAGATTTGGGATGTTCCCGGGACTCAGCGGAAGATGCCCAACGGGAAAATGGAGACGACTGGCCTTGGATACGATTGGTCCAAGAAACAGGAGCGATTCCATGGCTGTCATGACATAAATAACTCCGGTGGAAAAGAGAATACATTTCCGGACAGCGTTGATGTCGAACCAGAACGAGATCCCGCCGTACGAATATCAAGTCCATTATTCGAAGAGCAGCTCGACAGGCTAATAAGAGAAGCAGGTCAAAGGGTTCGGGTCGACCACAGCTGTGAAATGACCATTTACGAAAAAGCCAGGACGCAAAGTATCATTCAGCGGGCTACAGAGGATGACGATCCCTTTCACACCCAACCCGCTGTGCGCTCTCGTGGAAAAAAGAAAGCCCGATGTAGAAACAACAGCAAGGTCAAGAACGGTGACGACATTCCAAGACAACAAAGTGGATCCAAGAAGCCATGTGAGCGAGAAAAAGTCAGCTGGAACCCGTCTTTCATGAAGAAGATGGGTCGGGAATACTCTTTCCCTCAAAACAGGACAAGGAAAATCTTCGACCTTGTCATAAAACATCAAATGATAGTGCTCCCTAAGTCTCGATACCCTGAACAGATAAACGAGGTCCACCACCCCGATTATTGCCCCTACCACCGAGTAGCGGGACAACCTCTTGAAGACTGCTTCACCTTCAAAGACTAGGTTGAGATCAGTATCAGCAAAGCAAGTTTGCTCTATCCGACAGTTGGAGGGTAGCCCCGCCATGAAAGCATGAGCCGAGAGCAACCTACACTACGAGGGAAAGTCTAGATCGGCATCGAGCTTGGAAACGAGCTCGTACCTGCCATATGATAACATTCTCAAAGGAAGAAGAGTACGAGAATACGAATGACCTCCCCCAGTGTTTCGCAAATGAAGATGAGAACGAGATGATCTCAGAATTTCCACCGACGCCAAAAGATCTGGAAGATGGGATACACACCACAGCAGACAACTTAAGAAAAATCAACTTGGGGATGGCAAACGATCCAAAGCCCACGTTCGTCGGTGAACTGCTGTCTCAAGAGCAGGCTATGCTAAAAGATATGCTCATGCAGTATAAAGACTACTTCGCATGGAACTATTCCGAGATGCTGGGATTAGATCCAGAAATAGCTGTGCATAAACTGGCGATATCGCCGGACGTCAAGCCAGTCAA
Source organism: Agapanthus africanus (assembly GCA_030015575.1). NCBI lineage: Eukaryota > Viridiplantae > Streptophyta > Magnoliopsida > Asparagales > Amaryllidaceae > Agapanthus > Agapanthus africanus. The sequence goes on from CM057339.1 coordinate 728,973,588, forward strand.
ACAGGTGCCAAGAAGAATGCGGCTCGAGCTTAAGATGAGTATCAATGCCGAAGTCAAGAAGCTAATTGATTCCGGCTTCATCCAAGAAGTTCAATATCCCGACTGGATAGCCAATATCGTTCCGGTGATAAAGAAAAATGGGACAGTACACATCTACGTAGATTTTCGGGATCTCAACAAGGCTTGTCCAAAAGATGACTTCCCAGTGTCTGTTACCAAGTTAATGATCGATAACACATCCACCCATGAATTCTTCTCCTTCATGGACGGATCCTCAGGGTACAACCAAATCAAGATGCATCCTGAAGACCAACAACACACTGCTTTCCGGACTCCGCTAGGCATATTCTGCTACAAAGTGATGTCATTCGGTCTGAAGAACGCTGGCGCCACCTACAAGAGGGCCATGACAAAGATCTTCGATGACCTTATATATGAGATTGTGGAATGTTATATCGACGACCTCGTAGTGAAAAGAAAATCATATGAGGAACACTGGTAGCATTTGAAAATAGTGTTCCAGCGTCTTAGGAAATAGAATCTGAAGATGAACCCTCTGAAATGTGCATTTGGAGTTTCCTCAGACAAATTCCTAGGATTCATTGTGCGATGCCAGGGCATCGAGATAGACCCGTCGAAGATCAGGGCGATTATGGAAATGCCCGCGCCAAGAACTTTCAAACAACTGCGATCTATTCAAGCAAAGCTCACGTATATCCGACGGTTCATAACTAACCTCTCCGGCAAATGTCTTCCCTACAGTCATCTAATGAATAAGGGGACCCCATTAGTTTGGGATCGTAAATGCCAGAACGCACTGGACGAAATCAAGCAATATCTGCAGAACCCGCCGGTACTGACCGCTCCAATCAAGGGAAAGCCCCTCATCCTATACACAACAGCCCTTGAAGGTTCTTTAGGTGCGCTGTGGGCACAAGAGAATGACCAGGGGTAGGAGAGAGCTCTCGATTATTTGAGTCGAGTTCTCCTATGGGCAGAAAATAACTACTCCCCCATCGAAAAGCATTGCCTGGCACTGATCTTCGCAGTAACAAAGCTCCGACATTATACCTTGGAAAATGAGATCCATCTCATATCAAAAGTGGATCCTCTCAAGTATTTGGTGTCAAGAGCCATGCTAACAGGAAGGCTTGCCAAACGGGCCCTCCTCTTGATGGAGTTCTCGATAGTATATCGACCCCTCAAGGCAACAAAAGGCTAGGCCATCACCGACTTCCTCGCTGAATATCCGATACCTGCCGACTCTCCCTTGAACTGCGAGTTGTCGGACGAACACGCGTTTGACGCAATTGACAGTGAGAAAGAAAGGAATGACACCCGATGGGAACTCTACTTCGATGGAGCGTCCTCCTTGAATAAGGAAAAGAAAAACACCCCCATGATTAAAACCGGGGTGGGCCTTATCTTCGTGACTCTATAAGGAGGGATTTTGCGTTTTGTCATTTCCTTAACGGAGCCAAGAACAAACAATGAAGGTGAGTATGAAGCTTTGATAGAAGGTCTTGAGATTGTTGTAGACATGGGCGTTGAAAACCTCCTCATATATGGAGACTCCCAGCTGGTCGTTAGCCAAGTGAATGGCGACTACCAGACAAGCAAGCCAGAACTGATCAGGTATGGTGAAAAAGTGCAGCAATTGCTGATGCAAATCCCCTCCTATACCCTGAAATACCGCGTGTGGAAAATAGCAAGGCGGATGCGTTAGCCAAGCTCGCGAAAGAACTGGCCGACGAAAACCTCGACGACGTAAAGATCATTGTGCAAAACCTACGGATTCTCGCACAAGCAGAAATATCTCCGAAGAAATCTAAAAGAGAGGAAGCAGCCGAACAAGAGGCTTTCTAATTAGAGGATGAAGAAAAGGCGAAGGATTAGAGAGAAGTCTTCATAAACTACTTCAAATCCCATCGAATGTCCGGAGACGCGTTGTCAAGACATCAGCTCATGAAAAGAGCCATGTCTTTCGCCTTCGTCAATGGTACTCTTTATAAGAGATCATTCGATGGTCTATGGATGAGATGCCTAGGACCAAAAGAAGAAAAAAGGGTCGTTCAAGAAACTCATGACGAACTCTGTGGTTCCCATCAAGCTGGGCCCAAGATGAAGCTGAAGATCAAAAGAATGGGTTACTATTGGCCCATGATGATTCGGGTCTGCCTTGAATATGCGAAGCAGTGTCACTCATGTCAAATTCACGGGGACTTCCTCCACCAGCATCCGAATCGTTTACACCCAACATTGGATAGCTGGCCATTCGAAATGTGGGGAACCGATATAATCGGGTCCATCGAGTCAGCATCATCCAAGGGACATCGGTTCATACTAGCAAAAACCGATTACTTCTCCAAATGGACAAAAGCAATACCGTTAAGAGAGGTGAAGACGGAGAACATCCTCCATTTCTTCAAGACACATGTCATCTACCGGTTCAGCACTCCGCGACGGATTATCTCGGATAATGGGCCGGCGTACAGAAGCTATAAGATCAGCCGCTTCGCACAGCAACATAAAATAGATTGGAGATATTCTTCAGTTTATAATCCCCGAGCTAACGGTCTATCTGAAGCTTTCAACTAGACCTTGACAAAGATCATAAAGAAAACGGTGTCCAGAAATAAGAAAGACTGGCACGAGAGATTGCATGACGCTCTCTGGGCCTATCGGACCACGTTCAAGATGGCCACGAACACAATGCCATTTGCGTTAGTATTCGACACGGAAACGGAACTTCCCTTGGAGATATAGCTACCCTCTCTACGAGTAGCAGTTCGATACGAACTGACGGATGAAGAAAATGCCCATCTTCGGCTTGAGGAGCTCGAGGCCCTTGATGAAACTCATCTTATGGCGCAGCAAAACCTGGACGCTTACAAAGCAAGGATGACGCGCTTATACGAGAGATTGACTAGGCTGAGAACATTCCGCCAAGGTGAACTCATGTTAGTCGTAAAAAGTCCTATGATCCCCAACCGTGCTAAACGGGGGAAATTCGAGCCGAACTATGAAAGCCCGTACATCATAAACAAGGTCTACCAAGGTGGGGCATATTTGCTCGTAAATATGCATGGCAAAAGACCTTTCCGGCCAATAAAAGGTCGATTCCTGAAAAAATACTACGCCTGATGAGTCACGGCCCAGGTCAATGATAGATGACGATGCCTATGTCCGCTCGCTATCTTCCCGAGTCCAAACTCTATAAGTAGTATCCGGCGAAACCTCGCCTCAAAATCATAACGGACCACAACGTCCTTAAACTAGCTATGGACCGTAATGTCCTTAAACTAGCTATGGACCGTAATGTCCTTAAACTAACAACAGACTGCAGCGTCCTTAAACTAGCTGTAGACCGAGATGTCTTTAAATTAACATTGGACCGAGATATCCTTAAACTAACATTGGACCGAGATATCCTTAAACTAACAACGTCGCCTCAAATACGGCAATAGTGGAATGCAAGTCCACAAGTCCGGCGGTAAGGTCTGCGACTCAAATCCCACCGACAAATAGATGGATCACATGCGGCGAAACTTATCTCGAGAGTTTCATCATGCAAAAACAAAGGTACATCCACAAGCGAAATGGGCATGGATGACAACCCGAAAGGGCGCCGTGAGTAAAAACAGCAGGACTACCGGCGAGTTTATGAAAACCCAAAAGAACGCAATTTCGTTAAAATAAAGACACCTGCAAGGTCCTCCCGACCTTGTGAGGAGAAAACACCTACGTGAGATCCTTACGACTCATAAGGGAGCAACATACTTGGGGATTCCCATGATTTCTAAGGAGAAATTACACTTATGAGATCCTCACGACTCTTAAGGAGATTCCCCCTATGAGACCCTCATGGCTCGTAGGATTTAAAAATCCTTAAGCTACAGGGATCTGAACCTGTTTTTAAGCCATCACATTCCCCAAATTGACCCTTGTATACGATCCACGGGCATAAATAAACGTCTTCCTCACCGAGTTCCACCAATGGCACGAAATTTTCCCATTTGGCAAACGACACTTGTAAGTCCTCTCGACTTATAAGGAGAAAACACTCTTGTAAGATGCTTATGACTTATAAGAGAACACACACTTAATAATCCTCACGATTCCTAAGGAAAAAACACACCTACGAGATCCTCGCAACTCGTAGGGAGAAACACCTTTATGAGACCCTTACGGCTCGTAAAGTCGAAAAGCCTTAGTCAACAGGATCCTAACCCTGTTTGCTAAGTCACCTTTGTTCGAATTGACAAAGGCAAATGATGATTCGCTCCTGGCAATGTCCTAGTGGTAGCGATGCTGATACCTAAATCGGTATCAGATTCCAAGTCCTTTCACGGCAAATGATGATTCGCTCCTGGCAATATTCCAGTTGCAGCGATGCTGATGCTAAGATTGGTATCATATCGTAAGTTCCATACTCGCAGCAAAAAATCAGCGAGCCAAAAATGCATATGAAATAGCCGAATGATAGGGCAACTTGTAACAAAAATCAGCAACTAAAATATATGCATACAAAAATAGCCGAAATGATTGGGCAACTCGCAATAAAAAGCAGCGAGTAAAGAAAAGGAAAAATAGACGAAATGATTGGGCACCGCGGAAAAATAGCCGAAATGATTGGGCAATCGTTACTTTCACGATATAAAAAGCTAAAATGATAGAGTATCACGAAAAGAAATAAAATAAAATAAAACTTTGCCCTACAAGCGGTTCAATATTGACCCTTGTATACAATCCAATGGCACAAACAGAAAGGGAACCACATTGTCCGACCAAGCTTCGTCAAAGGGAATCCAGATCGATGGGTACTTCTGTGGCCTAGAAAACAACAACGATGTTCCTTCTCGGTCCAACCAGAAGCAGATACGACGTCAGCAAAACGGAGCCACGGCAAAGTCCCCTAGTTCCAAATCTCGACGGTTCACAGACAACCTAGAGACTACCGCGGAGCCATGGCAGAGTCCCTAGTTCTAAGTCTTGACGGCGGCATCCACAGCCTAGAGATCAACCAACAGCGTTCTTTTTCCCTCCAGCATGATACAGACACGATGCCAACAAACGGAGCTACGGCAAAGTCCCCTAGTTCTAAATCTCGACAGTTCACAAACAGCCTAGAGACTATCTCGGAAACATGGCAAAGTCCCTAGTTCCAAATCTCGACGGTTCACAGACAACTTAGAGACTACCGCGGAGCTATGGTAGAGTCCCTAGTTCTAAGTCTCGACGGCGTCATCCATGGCCTAGAGATCAACCAACAGCGTTCTTCTTCACTCCAGCAGAATACAGACACGACACCAACAAACGGAGCCACGGCAAAGTCCCCTAGTTTCAAATCTCGACGGTTCACAGACAGCCTAAAGACTATCTCGGAATCATGGAAAAGTCCTTAGTTCTAAGTCTTGACATCTACATCTACAACCTAGAGATCAAACAACAGCGTTCTTCTTCCCTCCAGCAGGATACAGACGCGACGCCAACAAACGGAGCCACAAAAAAGTCCCCTAGTTCCAAACCTCGACGGTTCACAAACAACCCAGAGACAACCTTGACGTTCGTTGCAATATTGCAGACACGATGTCAACAAACGAAGCAAAGGAAGATCCCTATCTTCAAGGTCTGGACGGCAACTCAAATGAAACCTGAAAGACTATCGGAGATCATCCCCCTCCAGTGCAGAGTGGTCATGACTCATCGAGGGTCCCAAACCGAGCCTAACCTCAAGTAAAAAGCACCATGGAATATCCCTAACGCTTGCTCTTTCGACAATAATATTACCTAGAAGATTACTTGAATATGTCTTGTCCAGCCCCCGAAGGGATCAAAGACACGACAGTCACGGGGCTACCCTAACAGCAAGATTGCATATCGAGGAATACATTGGCCAACGCGATGGTACGACGGGTAGAAAACCCTAGTACCACAGACCCTAATGGACTTCTATTAGCAGGAGTTAACTGTGACGTTAGGAAACCCTTGCGAGAACTTCTCGATTCGTCTCGACTCGTGAGGAAATTAGTGTCCTTGCGAGAACTTCTCGATTCGTCTCTACTCGTAGGGGAAAGCCTTAGGCAATAGGGATAAGGACCTGTTTCCGATGCACTGGGGCCCTGCAAGTCGGTCCAAGACGAACTATTGCATACTATTCACGGGCCACACTCTCCAAATTCGAATATCGACGAGAAGGGAAACAACCACTTACGAGTCCTCTCGACTTATAAAGGGGAAAAATTCTCTTGTGAGATCCTTATGATTCTCAAAAGAAAACACACATTTAGGAATCCTCATAATTCCTAAGGAGAAAATACCCCTACGGGATCCTCTCGACTCGTAGGGAGAAAAGTCTTTATGAGACCCTCACGGCTCGTAAAGTTGAAAAGTCTTAGGCGACAGATCTAAACTTGTCTTCTAAGCCATCGCTTCCCTGCAAAGAGATCAAGTACACTATCTACAAGATGTATTTGCTAAAGAGACACGACAGTACACTATCTACAAGACGTATTTGCTAAAGAGACAGGACAGTACACTATCTACAAGATGTATTTGCTAAAGAGACACGACAGTACAACTGCGTATGTGCTTACATAGAAATGGTGTCCAAAGCATGCTGATTTATGTACGACACTACAATAAGCGCTCGCACTTAAAAGAAAAGTCCTAAGGGTAAAGTATAAAAGCTCATGTACAGAGGTACAATACACGTACAAATATATGATGAACAGAAAACATTCAACAGTCGATAATAAGAAAAATACATCGATATAAATATACTACTCTACAGGGAAAAGATCACCAAATATGGGATCAGAGATACAGGGGTTAACAAAACAAAATACAAAGTTCTCCAATTCCCTCTCGGCCCTCTCCACCATGTCGAAGCGACGATCTTCGCGAGGAGTTGATCCCCACCGATTAGCGCCATGCTCATCAGTAAAAACAGACATGATAGCCCGTCGGGCTCTTATCTGACTTAGTAAATGAACCAAGCGATCCTTCAGAGACTGGGTAATTAAGCGTGCCTCGTGGAAACGCTCAATTTTATCCTCCGCCATATCACGAATTTCCGGGGTCATCTCTGCCGGATGAGGAGGAATGTCGGCGAGCACGGATAGAAAGATCATCTGGAGCCAAATGGAGCCCATAGGAAGAGGAGAGCCCCTATGAGTCAGGAGCCCATACATCACCATGTCACACTGAGCGTCGGTGAGAAAGAGATCTACTAGATGTGCAGCAAAGCAAGGAATCGTTTCCTCGATAGGCACCTCCCATGGTTGTCGACAAGCGTGAAGGCGATTGCAAGCCATAGCTCTTGGTTTGTTCGAGTTTTGTTAATAAAACAGATGGATTTCTCTTTGAAGAGAAGAAGGAAGATGTAACCTCGGGTTATAAGGAGACGCATTCAAAGCTATGCACAAAAAACATCGTGCATGGTGGAGCTATTCCCAAGGCCGGAAGGACTCGATTCTATGTCCAAACATCACATAAAGGGGGGCATGGGAAAAGAAAAGGGTAACTCATTGGAATTAGGGTAGGGAGGAGAAACGACCTCATCAGCGGAGCCTCACGTGCATGGCATGTGAGCACCCGCATTGACCCCTTTCGAAAAATAAAACGGCGCCGCACGTACATAAGTCGTGAACACCGGCACTGGTTCAAGATCAAACTCCCTAGCAGCACCTTACGTGCAAAACACGCGAACACCAATAACAGTATAACGACACTTCATGCAAAATACACGTGAGCAAAAATAAATGGGGAAAGAGGAAGTTTTATCATTCATACTCCAAGAACTTATACATGGCATAAAAAAACAACACAAAAGAAAATGTTTACAATGGTAAAACGCTTGATCCTGGACATGGATTGTGGAATTCAGAAGCAGGCTGAGTAAAATGCTTATGACTTTTCTGACCATTTTCGTGTGCATTTTCTCACGAGCGCAAGTGTCAGGATTCTCGCTAATGTCATTCGTCTTCTGATAGGCAGAGATTATCGTTGTCTGCTATAAAACTTGATGCAAGATATCAACAAGACCATCTCGCCGCCTCTTTGAGATCAAGCCCATCAGATATACTGAGTGCACCTTGTCTTCGGCATCATCAAGCGCCCTTAGCGGCATGGCTTGGTAAAATCCAAGAAGGGCTTCCCAAATCGCTCCCACGATGATCTTCAATAAAGTGGAACGACGGGGGAGTATTCGACTGTTATATTCATCGAAGCGACGCATAACCTCAGCGCATTGAGCATCCGTAAACTCCTGGTTTTGACAGCAGCCTTGCACGCGAATGTCTTCATACGAGACAATTTCGTCAAGATCATACAAATAAACGGCCATAGTGTCTGAACAGAAAAATCAGCAAGAGTTTAGCAATCGAGATGATCAAGAAAATAATTATTATGAGAATCTATATGATTCTCATTAGACGGACATGGGGGTTTAAACAACTCTTGACATTCTCATAGAGAAAGCAAGTTCTGTTAAAATACCCAACAAATTTGAATTTATGCAAGTAAGGAAAAACCCTATGAAAATGTTCTCGAAACCACCAGGGAATAAAATTCATGAGGGGCCCTTTTGATCCTCAGAGAAGAGCTCTTTGGTGAGGAATTAAATTCATTTTATATAATGAAATTAAATTCCAGAAACCCGCATAAATAGGAAATGAAAAATCAAATGCCATGAATCCTTAAAGGTCAGAGGAGGAATGCCCAAAGCATTGAGAGTTATTACTCAAAGATCACGTCTTTGGATCTCTAAAAGATGGATTTCAGAGGAGAGCAAAGCTCTCATGATGGATTTAAAATCCAGAAGTTTCTTTAAAGAAAATGGTTTCTCTAAATGTTCGAGATCTTTACCTAGAAAAGGTTCCTTTTTCTAACAGAGTTTAACTTTGGAATTGCAATGAATAGAGAACTAAGCTCTGAAAAAGAGAATTAAATTCTCGAAGAAAACAAAGAAGAAAGAAGATGAAAGAACAGTGGCTTCCCAAAGGCCAAACCCTTGCATTTATAAGATGTGACAAGGGCGATTAACCTCCGCGTTCCCTTAGGCCATCCAATGGCTGTAAAGGTGATAGCGTTGCACTCACATGCAAGCTATGTGAGAACAACGCTGTGGGGGCATTTGTTCTCTTATAAAAAAATAAATAAATAATGAACCAAAAAGCGATGGAAGAATTCCCCAAAAGGAGCATCATGTACTCACACGTGATGCGTTTTGGAGCAAAAATTATAAGCATTACACTTAACAAATAAGGCTGAAGTTGGGTCTCACGTGCCACACGTGAGTATCTATATACAAAAGTATATAGGAGCCTTCATGAAACAAATAACAGGCAGAAGGCGCATCACATGCCAACACGTGATGCTCTGCGACTGCTGCATATAGGCAAACTGGCCTAGTGCCATTGGTCACGTGCTACACGTGAGGATTCCTATACCTTCTGAGCCGATAGAATTAAATTCTATATAAAAGGGATCAGAACCCTATTTCGGAAATATTTTCCTAATCTTTTTAAACAAGAAAGATTGTGCTCTGTAAATCAGAGCACCGTTGGATTAAAGATCCAATAGTGATTAAAAATCACCAAGCTACAGAATAAACTCGTATGGGAAAATATCTTCCCAATCTTTCTAAACAAGAAAAATTGTGCTCTGTACTAAGAGCATCGTTGGATCAAAGATCTAATGGCAATTAAAAATCACCAAGATATAGAATAAGCTCTGTATGGGAAAATATTTTCTCCAATCTTCCTAAACCAGAAAGATTGTGCTCTGTAAATCAGAGCACCATTGGATCAAAGATCCAATGGTGATTAAAAATCACCAAGATACAGAATAACCTCTGTATGGGAAAATATTTTACCAATCTTGTTAAAAATAAGAAAAATGTCTTCTTTAAAACAGAGGTCCCTGGATCAAAGATCCAACGGTGGATAAAATCCCCGAATTAATAAAAAATCTCTCAATGTGAGATTTCCTTAACAAAAATCAACAAACTTGCATCTGCTATATAAAGGACTCGAGACTGAAGAGAGGGACAGAGAGAAAAAGGAGAGACCCCCCCCCCCCACACACACACACAAATAATTTGAGAAAACAAAACGAGGAGGAGTTCTCTTTAGAGAAAAAGAAACCCTAGGTGAGGAAAAAACATAGAGATCATTTTATCTCCTATTACAAGAGTTTAACTCTTCCAAAAAAGAACTTAGTTCTTCTTTTGATTGAGGTCTGCAGAAGCAGATCTCCCCATAAGTTGAGAATTTAATTCTCATCGAGGAGATTCTGTTATGCAGTCCCAAAACTTAGAGGAAAGAATTAGGTTTGAAGAATTTAATTCTTCCAAATATATAGGAATTTAATTTCTCTGATAAAGCTAGTGTTTAACCCTACATAAGAATTTAATCCTTATAAAACAAAAGACTTGAAATTCTCAAGACTAAGGTCAAGAGCCCCATGCATATTAGCATTTAAACGCTACAACGACAGATCACGTGTTCCCGCGTGAGCACCTCTGAGAAACAAAAAAGAACGATTGAGATTGAGTCACGTGATCCCACGTGACCTCTAATAGTGCTTAGCACTTAGAAAAGAATAGGAAGATAAATTCAAAGGAAGCGGTGCCTAATTTAGTGGTGCCTCACGTGTCTACACGTGATGGTTGCAAGACTTAAGTGTTTAACACTTACATGTACAGAACGAGGGAATAAGCCCAACGAAACAGTGCCCAATATTTAGGTGCATCACGTGCCACACGTGAGTGCTCCAAGTTTCAGTGTTTAACACTGCTTAAGAGCCTCACGTGGGAGCACGTGAGCGCCAAAAATTTAGCAGTGTTTAACATTGTGAGAGGCCAACCCTAGCCCAAATCAGCCAAGTCTCTCAAGACCAAAAACCTTTTGACCATCAATCAACCGAGCCTTCCTATACTCAGGTTCCCCCAAATCGATTTTGGTCCCAGATATGGCCAATGATCTCCTGACACGTGGCATTTAAAATAATGTTCGTTTCACCATGATCTCTCCCTTCAATCTGGAATTCGGTTTAAAGGTACATCTCTCCACACCTCTGATACATGTCGTTGTAATTCTTCAATGATATCAGAGAGGTGGAGGGTCCCGACAACCAATAGCTCTTGGATGCACTCTCAAACCCAGGAGCATATCACAGTGGACCGTGATGTCCTTAAACTTGCTCATGGACCGTAATGTCCTTAACTAGCCCATGGACCGCAACATCCTTAAACTAAACCCTCACCCCAAAAAATGGTGATTTATAGACCGTAACATCCCTAAACTAAAACGATTGAGCCCAAATGCTCTTTCGTTGGATCAAAAATGATCCTGAACCCCCATTAAGTAGATCTTAGTCCAATATCGGATTAACGTATACTTAACAAATATTTAAGTTGATCTTAATCTCAAACGAGGTTAACGATCCTTGAATCAACCTAAACCCAAATCTAAGAAAATACGGATTTGGACTAATCCACGCCCTACGAGCGACAACACAAGATAGTCTCCGTATACAATCCACGGGCAACCAAAAAATAAAACAAACACACACGACACGAAGTGACCTTCTGGAGCAGGAGAAAGTGGTTACCGCGATGCGGTAACGTAATTAACTGTAGGGATTGCGCCTGCAAGGAAGAGCGTCCCCACAATCAAAAAACCCCTCACAACGAGGGGGAATCTGATGAAGTCTGCTACAACGGCCGCATTCGTCTAGACCTCCGATACACGGTGCCATAAATCAACTTGGCATCTTCAGAGAGGTGGACAGATAAATCCAAATAGCATCTGCCCCCCAAAATTCAGGCCGGACGTCCTAACGTCTCGGTCGCCTCTTTCGGCGGTGAACAATTTTCTTTCTTTTTTTTCTCATTTTCCCTTTTCTTTTAAAACAAAAATAACAACAAACAAATAAAAATGAAACCATGCATGAATCAAAATACAATATGTCATGGCACATTAGTCATGGTTAACAAAAATATATTTGGCTTAATGCGTAATTAGTAATGCACTAATCAAGTTTAACATAACTTGTATGTAAATAATTATATAATTATTTATAAAATGTCCAAATCCAATAAATGCCTTTATAATTAATAATTCATATTAATTCCCAAATATTTTCCAAAATACTTGCATATAATTATACCATTCTACGAAAACTCAAATCCATACTCGTATAGTTTTTGAGAAATTTATTATTTTATTATTTAAATTTCAAAAATGTTATTTTATATTTTCTGAAATATTACACCAATATAAAAACAAAGGCACTAATTTAATTTGAATCAAATTCAAAAAATATGCAGTTGTTTCCATTGCATTTCGACTAAATCGAAGAAGGCCATGGAACATTACTCATAAAGGTGCGCACCTACGGATGAGTAATTTAAGAGAGAAGTAAGTTCTCAAATATATTACTTTAGACGGAATATCTAGTATAAGTATCCACATTTTGGATCACCTCGAAATATCCTAATACTTCCAACGAATGGTTCTCCACTTTATTCTTATACCTATAACTTCTCAAAATTTGGACCTTGTATTTCAACGAAATACATGTCTAAAACCAGAGAAGTCATAAGCAAACAGAATATAATACGGGTACCAACCCCTTGTCCTAATGGATATCGAACAACATACAATAGTTTGTATAAGTCCTCTGAGTTTAAATAACTCAAACCCTGTGCGTCATAGGTTGAAAACGGTATTATGTTTAAGAAGAATTACACTGTTATTGAACGCACCTTACCTAATCATCAACTGATAATGGTAAATGTCATAAACATAATTTCAAAAAGTTATATCTCACTTTATAAAATAAACGTACAGATATATCAGTTCGAAACTGGTGCATAACAACGGATATTCAAAACCAAATATTTGACGTTAGGCAAAACTCAGATGATTTCCTCAAATATCACCAATTACAAAGAATTCTGATATTAAGGATCTAATCACCCAATTCCTAAAATTCTACTCTCACTCAGTATCTATAACACCATACAGATGTGAGAAACTAGTCTGATAAACATATACCCTGAAATCAGAATCTAATTGGAAAAATTGTTTTCAATTAATACCGCACGGTAAAAGTGAAACATGAAAATGTTTCAAGGGGTGGCCGGATATTCTTAATAATACCTCTTCCACCATCCAGATTCATAACAGTGGTCGCAATTTTCCCTGCCCTCACTCCAATCCATTTATATGTCTTTACTTCTTACCATCTGTACACCATATTTAGGCTAATTGGTTTTCTTCCTTCCCTACCTTTCAGCACCAGCTTAAAATTTGGAAGAAGACTATCTAATAAGCGTAACTGGTGTACTATCCCAATATAATGAGATCTCGCAACCTGAGAGAAGGTAAAGAGAAAATACAACCGAATAATCCTATTCAATTTCTCCAGAATCGGAAACCATCCTCGAACTGAAACAAATTTCTTCAAATTCGTATGTAACTATATGATGGCATACCCAAGCAATATGAATCTACGTAGTGGTATGGAGTATTCTGGAGAAATGCAAAAGGGAAGTAGGAGCGGCAGGGATATATGTGACTTTGTCGTGAATCATGACAATCCAAAATCCAAAGTGTGTAAGAAGGTTCGGATAAGTTGGTTCATGAGTTTTAGTTAAAGGTAAGTTATAGTCGCTGCCAAAGAGAGAGATAAAAGAAACACCCGGCATCAACTCTAACCTGGATTAGATTGGTTAATCACTTTATCTAATCAGGATGGCTCCCACTGTTTTCTCGAATTCTCCTTCAAACCCTAAAAGGAGAATTAGTCGGGATTATCTGAAAATCACCCGAGAAGTAACACCTACTCATTAGTGGGAATCGGGATCCAACTATCATCATGTAATAACCTGATGGAAGCCACTTAAGTCACCACACTCCAGAAGGTATGCGCAAACTTGGCAAGTTTCCCTTATATTTGAAACTCCCGATTTGGTTTTTGCCCCCAAACGGCTTATGACCTTAACAAGGTCAACAAATCATAAGCCGCTAGTCAAGTTCAAACCGCCATTATCTTAATTGCGCTAAACCCACCCGTACGACCCTTAACAAGGTCAATAAAGTCGTACGATTGTCCTAGTTAATCGCATTACCAAGCACAGAAAAACACCATTTAGCTACCGCACACTACATCTTAGCAAGGTCAACAAATATAGTATGAATACTAAGTACTACTAATCTGAAATGACGGAGGGCTACAGCTGGTTTTTGGCGCAAAACCTTTAACGTAATGAACTTGATCTTTGAAGGAACTCAAGCAGTTTTGAAAATGAGTGGTTTAGGCTCCGTATTTTTAAAACGAGTGGTTATGTAGAAAACCGAGTAATTTATAGTCACGTAAATTTTTGCCAAAGAGGACACTCTCTGTGAAGGGATCTAGGCTCTTTCCTCATCGAATGAGGTGTAGCATATTCCTAACTGAATATATGTACATAAAGCAAAAGGAAACGCCTAAAGTTTTTTCCAAAATTGGTTCCAACAACATCATTTAGATTTGTTTTCCTTGCATTAATCAGAATTAATGCAGTCCCATCAATTAAACATATCATACCAAAAAGAAATGGAAATAGGCATGCACATATATGTCATTCGCATTCGCCACAAAGTCCCGGGTCTTCACCGTAAGATTACTTAACTTACGGTAGGGCGGGGACAGGACTAGCGTGGATGCAAAACATATATAGTGTCTACTATATATATATATATATATATATATATATATATATATATATATATATATAAACATTTGTCTCACGCATAATATCAAGTAACATCACAGAAGCATCACAGTAGAAACAAACACAGTATGGAAATGCGGATAATCAAGGAAAAGTACATTTCAGTAGAGCCAAATATGAAATGCAATTTTTCCAGTCGTATAGATAGCCCGTAGTATCAGATCTTAGACCCCTATGAGTGCAGAAAGTCACCCGCCAATCCCAGAAGTGAGGCAACACCATTCAATGAAGTGAATGGGCCACCCAACACTTCCAAAATCCGGTGACTTGGACACCCCTCTGCGGGTCAATCCTATACCCCATATGAGTATGGAAAATAGCCCGTCAATTCTAGAGTAAGGCACCCCGGTCTCAACGCCATGAGATGGAGGCCCGTTTCCTTCTAGAACCCGGCTACTCGAGCACTCCACCGTAGGGTAATCTTAGTGCATGTAATGAAAACCTGAATATACAACGGTGACTACGTCTGCAATTTGGACGCGCCCCAAAGAATAATACAAGCCGCGATAATAGCAGTCCACATGTCGGACGCTCGTCATGCAACATGAGTATACATTATATCACATAGAACTACATCAAATACTACATACACCGGGCTATCCATCGTGACAAATACAGCGTAACCATAAACAACAAGCAACATTCATCACAGAACATGCAAACTTGCGAGTATCAATTCTGCAACCCCGTCTAATTAATATGTATAGCAATTAGACGTCATTTTAACAAACGTTATGATACACGCAGCCATCACAAAGCCTTTGACAATCGAATACCACACACAAATAGCCAATACTTCAATTTTCCAAAACACCGAAAATCAAGTATGCTAAAAACCAACAAGAAATTCCATGCTAAAACCCACTCAGGGAGTCCGAAATGAGCTCGGATTGATCTGAAACTTCGCGGAGGGCCCCGACACAAAATTAACATCGACCCAGAGGCACCTACAGGGGTACCCAACCCCTTAGGCCACCCTAAGGTAGCTAGAGAAGGGCAGACCCGAGCCTGCCCACTTAGGGCAGGGCTCCGATCCCCACCCCCCAAGGCCACCTTAGGGTGGTCTCGGCGGTGTGGGCCTTCCCTAGGTTCCTCCGGGGCATACCCGGGGTCCCCGTGCACCTCCTTGTGGCTTCTCGGTCAAAACCGGGAGCCCACAGGGAGTCAAAACATCAATATAGCATGAAATTCCTTATTGTGTTTTCGGCAGTTTTTGCGGAGCAAAAACCAGCGGGATTCGGGAGTCATATCTATCTTGTTTAGTGTGTTTGGATGGCTCTGATACCATTGAAAGTTCCTAATATCCTCGCCTCTAACCCGCGGCCAATTCGGAATCTAAAAACAAAAATTTTATGGCACTAGAAACTTACACCCAAGAATCTAACTAAACACCTAAATTAGCAAGCACACAAAGATAGAAATCACAACCTTTATAGCGTCTTTATTTGCTCCAATTGGGTTGGACTCTAGCATACTCTCAAGAGCTCTAGGTCGCGTTTGCAAGCGGTCTTTCTTCGACGAAGATGATCTACCCGAGGGAACCGATCTAAGCTCTGGCTTCACTTAGTGAAGCAACCAACGCTCCAAGCTCATTAGGAATAGAAAGTTGAGATGTAGGAATTTTCCACTATCTTTTTCTCTCAAATATAAGCTCAAGAGAGCATCTAAAGAAAAAAGAAGAGGAGGCGAGGAAAATAGCCATGAGCAAGTCAAGATGAGAGAATGAATGAAGAAGAGAAAAGAGTGGAATGGTTTCATTATTTTTACAACCATACAAAATATCATAACCATTTAGTGAATAAACAAATGAAACACATTCCTCTCTACATGCCTTCAACCATGCTCAATGCCACCTCATCCTCCACCCCATTTCATAAATATTCATAAATGAGGTATCCATCTTCTAGAACAAATTTCGTATAAATACGAAATACAACCCGGTATACATATCGAAATACATATATGCATATCCGTATAGAAATACAAATAACCAAGAGAGAAAATGAATAGTGAACAATAATACTAGAATACATATATTAAATATATATATATATATAAATTATTAAATCAAAACTTGATTTAATAATTCGTCTTAATCCTAAACCGCTAGTATTATCAACCGTCTAATTAAAGTCCGTGTAGCCTGTACACATATTCAATCGGACACCTGTATGTACCAACATACGTCATATACATCATATCGCCTGAACCGGAAAAACCCTCTGTGTGGGACTCTAAAGACTCGTCAATACGCTGGCAGTGAATTTAACCACAAGCACGTCAGTGGTACTAGCTGTACGTAACGGCTACCTAGGTATTGAGCGGGAAGGCCGACGATCAAACTCATTCGTACCCCTACTGAGCCTATCTGTGACAATCTCTATGCAGTCCAGTCTGTTCGTCTAAGAGTATTGCATATCGGGTCTAGGGGTGGATAAAGTCAGACCCCTAATAACGCGATATTTCGTGTCGGTGTAAAGCCAATCACCCACTGAGAAACTACTAATCCAAATCAGTAATTCTTGTCCACCTTGGTCAAGGATTTCTAGTGATGGTCACCCGTGTACATTGCGACATCTACCCCCAATACCGGGAGAGACGAATTCCCGACGATCCGCTCACTACCTCCATGCGGCTCGGAGCTGTATCCAACTAAAACCTGTTTGCATGAAACTTTTGAGCCATGGTAAGGTAGTAATCAAAGCACAGTGGGAACTCATACGAGATAAATGGCGATCTTAGGTCAACAGACTAACCTGTAATCATGTCACCCGAGAACTGCTATCTGACAATAGGTATAATACCATCTAGCATGTTCCCGGCGAGTCCATCCAGTGTAACTCATAACCCAATAAGCACCTGTATACTATCTTAGGTGACTAACTGAAACCAATGGCTTGTGAGACCGGTCACCGCCTCTCGTCGGGGTCTCGAAATGTATACACTAGTCTACTCCGAAGTATCGATACCCGGTCTCGATACTCCCTTGACTAAAGACATTTAAGGATGTGCTTATAGACCACCCAGCTCCTACGTATATAATTGCCATCATAATGCTGGTAGTCAAGGAAGAATCCTATGGGCTCTATCAACATGTAACAGTAATCTGTTATACCACATAATGCATGTACATGATGATAAAGTCAAACCAGATAGCATACTATTATTTCGAGTAAGACTGTTCTACCCGTATAGGTCCTACCTCAATCATCATAATTGCCTACCTGCGATTACAATAATTGACTTGAAGGCACTATAGCCAACAATACTATCATCTCGAGTAAGATTGTTCTCTCGTATAGTCCTCCTTCAATTACAATAATTGCCTTGAGGGTACCTATATCCAACAGTATCGCTGTACGCGCACTACATCGTTTCGTCTGAGCGGGAAAAACCTCTGCGTTGGACTCTAAAGGCTCAATCAATACGCTGGCAGTATGTTAGGATCATATCCGATTGATCTGAAACACTTTCAGATCAATCCCCTCAGGGGTTAACCTACAAGCACGTCAATGGCACTAGCCGGCTACCCAGGTACTGATCAAAAGAAAGGTCGACAAACATGCTCATCCAAATACAACCAGAGCCTATCAGTGACGGTCACCATACAGTCCGATCTCTTCGTCAGAGAGTGTTACATATCGGGTTCGGGGGTGGAAATTGTGAAACCCCCAATATGTAGTTGTGACTTTTGTGTTTAGTTTATATCATTATGAACTTTGTTTTTCGTTATTATCATGTTCTTATGAAATCTATTCTAGTTATTATGCATTATCTTGAACAGTGTGTTAATATGTTTATTAATCTTAATCGGTTCATCATGATTAATTTTGTTCATTTGCTATGCTTTAACAATATCTCATTTTGTTTCAAATGAACTTCGGTTATATATTCATATTTATTTCTTTATCCCTTACTTTGATTATAAAACTTTTTGATATTTTTCAAAAAATGGGAGAAAATATTCATGAATATCAAATTATATGCTTAGATGGTAATAAAATTTGAGTTATAACACTCGTATTTAAATATTTTTTCTTTAAAAATAGTATTAGTGGTATGGGACACTAATATGAGTTTAAATATTTTTTCAACTGAGCATAAATTGAAGGGGAGTATTTAACTCGAATTTATATATATATATATATATATATATATATATAGATATATATATATATATATCATGAATCTTTTAAATAAGTTTTGCTAAATATCAAAAAATGGGAGATTGTTGACACTTGTGTCATACGATCCTCAGTTTTGATTATTTAGAATAAAACTTTATTTAAAGAATTTATATGTTACTGACGACGTTCCAAGTGTTTATTCTTGAGTACAACAAGTGTAGTATATCAAACATGTAGCAAGATTGCCTAGAATACGATACGCATTCAAAACAGTGATATGGCATAAAAAATTGACGCAAGTAAGAACATGATGCAATCTTAATCAAGATACAATGACGTCCCAAAATAAAACTCGAGGAAATGAAGATCAAAAGAAGAACCAAGAAGAAGAAAGGAAATATAAGTGTTGTAATTGTGTCTAGTGTTGATCTCACATGGTTAAAAACCATATTCCAACATTTTTCTATTTTTCAGGCGCCTCCCCTCTCATTGAGAGTCGTCTGATATATCCGTTGGAATTCAAACTGCCCTATGTATGCAGAGAGGGCTCGCATGAGCATTATACCCTATTCTTCATCGGTAGGGTCCATAATATATGTGATGTTATGTACCATACTAGATATAGCTTACGCACTTAGCGTGGTAAACAAGTATCAATCAAACCAAGAGAAGAAGTATTGGATAGCTGTGAAGAACATTCTTAAGTGGCTGAGAAGAACTAAGGAGATGTTCTTGGTGTATGGTAATAAATATCTCCAGATGGAGGCCTTTGCCGATTCAAGCTTCCAAAGTGACAAGGATGACAGCAAGTCTATCTCGGGTTATGTGTTGACCTTCAATGGAGGGGCAGTCTGTTAGAAGAGTTCCAAACAAGTCATCGTAGCAAACTCGACGATGGAGGTTGAATACATTGCTGCCAACGATGCTGCAAAAGAAGCGGTCTGGATGAGGAAGTTCATTTATGAACTTGAGATGGTTCCGTCCATTGTTGATCCAATACCTTTGTATTGCGATAACAATAGAGATATGTCGTTAGCAAAGGAACTATGGTCTCATCAGCGATTCAGACACATCTTGAGGCGGTATCACCTGATTAGGAAGATCGTAGATCGCCGGGAAATAAAGATTCGGAGAGTAGACATAAAAGACAACACGGTGGATCCATTCACTAAGACCATTCCTCAAGCGCAATTCGAGCGGATATTTGAAATGTTGGGTATACGATACGCCAATAATTAGCCTTAGTGCAAGTGGGAGTGTTTCCCCAATCAGAGCAAAGCTCTGTTCAAATTCCAAGATTTGAAATGAAGCGACGCTTCTGCTTCCCCCAATCAGAGCAAAGCTCTGTTCAAATTCCAAGATTTGAAATGAAGCGACGCTTCTACTTCCCCCAATTAGAGCAAAGCTCTGTTTAAAAATTCAAAAGTCAAAAATTGAAGCAACGCTTCAGATCCAGCGCTCCGCGCTAGGCGTGCCATGTGTCAAACACGGATGCGCTAGCGCAGTTGCGCTGCACTCTAGGCAGCGCACCATGAGTGCGCTAGCGCTAAGCGCGCCGCGCGCCACATGTCAAACACGGGTGCCCTAGCGCAGTTGCGCTGTGCTCTGCGCTGCGCACCTCAAATTAGAGCAAAGCACTGTTTCTAAGATTGGAAAGCGAAGCAACGCTTCATGAAAAGTGCTAACATCAAATGCGCCTGCAATAAGAGTCAAAGACTCTGAAACGGCGCCCACGTGCAAAGCACGAGAGCGCTAAGCACCAGAAGCGCTTCATCCTTGCAAGAATTATTTGCACCTGATTATAGCAAATTAAATTATGCAGCGCATAAATGCCTTACAAAGGAATAACAAAGAATTAAAACCAAAGGAACACTTAGCGGATAATAAAATACTTAATTAAAACATCTTTTTATTATTACATTGAAAATAGATCACCAAATATGGGATCAAAAGGACAGGGGTTCGCAAATCTAAGGAGGAGAGTGTCCAGTTCCCTCTCCTTCTTCTCCACCATGTCAAAACGGCGATCCTCTCGAGGAGTAGCCATCCATCGATCAACGCCACACTCACCAGAGAAAGTGGAGATAATAACCCGATGAGCCTGTATCTGGCTCAGCAAGTGGACAGAGCAATCCCTCAGGGCTTCAGTGATCAAATGCGCCTCGAAGAAGCACTCGATCTTGTCTTCAGCAGCATCAAGCATTGCCGAGGACATCTCTGCTGAAAGAGGGGGAATATCAGCGAGCACAGACGCAAGGATCATCCGAAGCCAAATAGAGTGTGGGGGGAGAGGAGACCCTACACGAGTCAAGAGCTCGTACAGCGCTGCGTCGCATTGGTCATCCGTAAGAGAAGGATCCACCAAGTGCGCAGCAAAACGAGGAACAATGTCATGAATGGGCACTTCCCACGGTTGTCGACGAGCATGTGGGCGGTTACAAGCCATAATTGAGAAGGTTCTTTGGAGATGAGAAAAGAAAGAAGCTTTGGTTCGAGTTATAAAGACTAGGCACAAAAAACTTTGTGCACAGTGGTGCTATTTCCAAGACTTGGGAAATGAAAGTTCTGGGGAATACAAGTTTGACTGAAAAAGAGAAGTGAAAAGACACCTCTGTTGAAGCAACGCTTCATATCCAGCGATGTGCGCCACGTATCAAACATGGGTGCGCTAGCACAGTTGCGCTACGCTCTGCGCTGCGCGCTACGTGCCGGCACAAGGTGCGCCAGCGCTGGAATTGAGAATCCCCCACCGTTAGATCATAAGATCTAATAATAAATTATTAATTAATCAGAATTAAAATTCTGTTATGGAAAGATCATTCCAATCTTATTAAAACAAGAAGATTATCTTCTGCAAAACAGAAGCTTTAGGATCAAAGATCCAACGGTGGGGAAATATTCCCAAATCAATCAGAGAAAGATCTATTTAACTGATTTATCAAATCAATTTGCCCTATATAAAGGCCCCAGGACTTAAATTCTGAAATAGAGAAACCCCCTTACAAACTTTGAGAAAACTCAAAAAAAGAAAAGCAAGCTTTTAGCAGAAGAAGATCATTTCTTCAATGTAAAGAACATGATTCTTGAACACAGAGATGAAATCATCTCATGAAAATAAGAACTATCTTCTAAAAAAGATCATAGATCTACAAAAGACTAGGGTATTTGATAAAAAAGAGATCAAAAGATCCTATCATAAAAACAAAAGAAGTATTTACTTCATTTACAGATCATTGATCTACAAAGGCAGTGCCTTTTTTATAAATAAGAACTTTTGTTCCTGAATCTTGAGGCAAAGCCTCCTTTAAGAAGAACACAAACTTGTTCTCTAATCATGATTTTGATCAAATGCGATTTGCGCTACTGAAAAGTGCCTTGCACTCATGAACTGTGCTTTTGCGCTCTTTGGACCGGCGCTCGGCGCCAAAACATGCCATGTGTCAACCACAGACACAGCTTGCGCTTTGCGCTTCTGAAACAGCGCATTACGCCCATGGACCGGCGCTCAGCGCCAAGCACGCCACGTGTCACTCACTGGTGCGCCATTAAACCAGTGCAAAGCGCTCATAAATTGAAAGCGCAATGCGCTAAGAAACTAGCGCTTAGCGCTAAGCACGACATGTGTCATCTTCGTGTGCGCTACCCGACAGAAGCACTATGCGCTCTTTGATTGGTGCAAAGCGCCTGGCGCGCCACGTGGCGCACTGTCAGAACACACATTGTTCTGATGAACGCTACGCATTCAATACAAGACAAAAGATGTCAGAACCCAATGCTTAGCATTATTAAAAGGGCCAAGCCCAAATAAAGGCTCAATAGCCAGAGCAATAAAATGTTAAACATTTTAATTGGACTTAGCCCAACATTGGCTGTAAGTCCTTAACTTATATTCAATTGAGCTCATCTGTTCATGAATATTCAACAAATCTTAGTCCCAAACTGGGCTATAGATTTTCCAATCAATCTACATCCGGTTCGAGGGTACATTTCTTTACTCCTCTAATATCTGTCGTTTTAATCCTTCAACGTCTTCAGAGAGGTGACGGGTCCCGACAACCACACATTTCTATGGACGGTGGGGTCCTTAAACTAATGGACTACGATGTCCTTAATATAGACTATGATGTCTCTAAACCGGACTGTGGGGTCCTTAAACTCATGGACTACGATGTCCTTAAATCTTATAGACTACGATGTCTCTAAACCGGACTGTGGGGTCCTTTAACTCATAGACTACGATGTTCTTAATCTGACTGTGGGGTCCCTTTAAACCCACGGACTACGATGCCCTTAACCCTGGACCGTAATGTCCTTAAATTAAGCGACCGCAATGTCTCTAAACTAAACAATAGAGTCCAAATGCTCTCTTGTTGGATCTAAATGATCCCATTAAGTAGATCTTAGTCTAGAAATTAGACTAACGTATCCTTAACAAACGTTCAAGTTGATCTTAGTCTCAAATGAGACTAACGTATCCTTAATCCAAACCCCCAAACCCAAATCTAAGAAGATACGGATTTGGACTAATCCACGTCCTACGGGCAACAATATAAATTAGTCTCCGTATACAATCCACGGGCAACCACAAACAAAACAAACACCCACGACACGAAGTGACCATCTGGAGAAGGAGAAAGTTGTTACCGCGATGCGGTAGCGTAATTAACTGCAGGGGCTTGCGCCTGCAGGGAAGAGCATCCCCACAATCAAAAACCCCTCAAACGAGGGGGAATTTGACGAAGTCTTCTACATCGGCCGCATCCATTTAAACTTTCGATACATGGTGCCATAAATCAACTTAGCATCTTCGGAGAGGTGGACGGATAGCATCAATTAGAATCTACCTCCAGATTCAGGCAAGACGTTCGTCTTCCTGGTTTCCGACGGTAAACAGATTCTGACATGCCCGGTGGGACCTTTTCCTCTTTCCACTCCACACTTCGTGTGTCGTGTTCGCGAACGAATCACGGTTTGATATAGTTACCCTTGGGTTCAAGGTACTAAGATTTGGTTTCTTGCTTGGCGCAGAAAGCGAAACATCAATGGCATCCACTTGCGTGAAGTGTTCCAACTGCAATTGCAACTCGCGCTCCACCTCATCTGGAAGCATAGCCTACGGGCCCCAAGCGGCCTCTTTGTTCACGATGCCGGTGGACCGGGTGACTCAGCCACCACCGGATTGTTCTTTAGGACTATGCTCCAACCGATGAGCTTCAGTACCCCTGTACCAACACCAGAAGCTCCCAAGAAGTCGGTATTTGATCGGCTTGCTACTACCGCGGCCCCTCTCAACGGGTCGTCCAGCTCTAGCGCCTCAGTCTTCGCCAGATTGGGCCAAAGTTCATGTGGGCCCATGATGAAGCCTGCAATTCCAGAAAAGGTTGTTCCGAAGAGGATAGCCATCCCTGCTCCTGAAGTCGTCAAGGCGGCTTCTCCTGCCAAAGGGTCGGTCTTTGCAAGACTGACTGTTCCGGCTCCCGCTCCTGCTCAAAAGTCTGTATTTGACAGGCTAGACACTGCTGCTGGACGAACCTCGGTCTTCAAAAGGCTGGAACCAGCAACGCCTCACATAAACAGGGGGCAAGACAAAGCCATCCCCATCACCGAACCAACACCATCGGCTTGACACACTCGACGTCGTCACTGGCGCCGAGTAAGGAAGGCTGTGGGCAACTCCCCCTCTGGACTAACTCCACCAGCCCCAACGGTGGAAGTCAATGCTGCTGTTCCAACCGGGAACAGCTTTGAATTGGTGAACAAGGTGCGCAGAAACTCTCCTACCGCCGTATTGAAAAGATCTCCTCCAGCCGTGGAGAATGTTACAGGAATAAAGCCGGATCAGCCCTCTCAGCGGCTTTCTTCCAAAGTTTACAAAGTCTGGCGACGAGTCCAAGAGTCGGTGATTGATCAAGACTACCCTCGCCGACAGAAGAAGCTGAAGGCTCAACAGGGAAGGGAACCGTTCTGACAACCCAAAAAGGATATCAACCACCTGGGTGCCCGCTGTAACGGCCCCCTCAATGTCAATCACTCAAAAGAGAAGGAGGCCAGAGAAAGCCCCTATGACTACGGCAGATCGCAAAGACGTTGAGCCCAAACACCCCAAGTCTGGGGGCATAACGGTCTATACTGTTTACATGGCTTCCGGAAAAGAAGAAAGTCGCGCTTCGACGGGTCACCGACCGCTCACCCAATCAATAACAAGGGCTCAGGAACAACAACAGCAGAAGCATCAGGAGATGCTAACTGCAATGGCCGCACTCACTAGGCCAAAAGAAAGCCCGAAGGCATCATCAGAACAGCGTCACGAATAAGAAACCGATGCTGACTTTCTACACAGAGTCCTCGAAAAGAAGGACAGAGAAGCAGCAGAACAAGCTGCCAACATAAAACAAATGGCGCTTCTCTTCCAAGACTTGGTAGGGATGATGTTACAGCCGGACCCTCCACCTGAAGACCCTCCGATCATTGTTGAAGATGATAGAGGGGAGAAATCTAATCCTCCTCCGGCTCTTTCAGCAGCCAAGGAAGAAACCATTTCCAAGGCCGCATTGGATGACTATATAGCTCAGCAAATACGAGCTCACGAGGCGAATGAAGCGGCCGGTCAAGTTGTTAAAATTGGGCGACCGTATCCAAGCTGGTATGACCAAATAAAATACCCGCCGGGATACACAATCCCCAAATTCCATGTGTACAAGGGGACAGGCAATCCTCACCAGCACGTCGCCCAGTTCAGAGCTCTTTACGGCAACACCGAGGGCGATGATAAGCTTTTGCTCCGTCAATTCGTCGGCAACTTGTCGGAAACGGCCTTCGAATGGTACTCCGAACTTCCAAACGACTCCGTCAAGACTTTTGCGGAAATGGATCTGTTATTCACCCAGCGATTCGCGAGTGCTAGTGAACGCACCCCGATAACAGCATTGATCAATGCCAGGGTGAAGCCAGGCGAGACGTGGGTCCAATACGCCATACGATAGCGGAATCTGTGGTCGAAATGCGAACAGCGTATCGAAGAAGCACCGGCGGTGGGTATGTTCGTGGGCACTTTAGACCCTCATGCAATTATCTCCCAGTTCATGATGTTTTCAAGTCGACTACTTTCCAGGCCTTGATCGACAAACTGGCCCAAATGGACCAGATGGGTCAGAGACCGTCTCCTCCAAAGCCGGACTCTTGAAATGAAAAGGGAAGGGGAAAGCGATCGTCGTCGCCAATGCTCAACAGCAGCCCGGCGGCCCAAGACCAGTTGATCGCCAAAATAACAGAACTCGATCTCTCGAAGATAAAATGAGTCGCCCTTACTCGTTCCCTCAAGACAAGACAAAGAGGTTATTCGAGCTTGCACTCCACAACAGGCTCATTACTCTGCCAGAGCCAAGACGCCCAGCGCAGCCAGGCGACATTAGCAATCCTAACCACTGCCCTTATCACCGAATGTTGGGCCATCCGATCGAGAATTGTTACATATTCAAAAGCTGGATAGAAGATCAGTACCGGCAGGGAAAATTCGTATTATCTGAGAATTGGAAGGTGAACCCGCCTCGGCCACACACTCCAAAGAAAACGGAACACCGGGGGCATCATGCTCTTTCATAGAAGAAGCTCCATGGGAGGTTGCTCTTTCAGCCAAGACGAAAAGAATGCTGAAAGATCTCCACACATGTCCGGCAATTAGGTGGAAGAATCCACTGGAACTTGAAATCATCGAGGGGATGCTGAAGCCGCGCCCAACTCCAAAAATTGGTGGTGATAGCCAAAGCACTCACACCCAGCTGTCAAAGTCTAAGAAGAAGAAGAAGAAGACCAAAAAGCCCGTGAAGCCTGGTGACAAGCGCACGGACCTGCAAAAACAGATTGACGCGTTGGAAGAATATAATCAAAAAGCGCGGGCTCCAATCACACTCCAAGAATTTCTCAGCCACGTCCTTGAGGGCAGAGATGACGATAATGAAGGAAACTCGTCGTATGAATCTGAAGATTACGTAGCAAGTTGCCATGTGATCTCTCACTCGTCGATAGACGATGAAGAAGCTCCGTACACAGAGAAACTGGGGGCAGGTCCTGAGCCGGAACTTCTGGGGCCATCAGATGAAATAATTGATGCATTCCTAAACGCAGCTCTTCTTAACAGCAAAGCTGCCCGAGAGCGTGAAATGGCCATATTTGAAAAAGCCAAATGCCGACGACTAGACGAAAGAGTTG
The DNA here is from genome assembly GCA_030015575.1 of Agapanthus africanus. Lineage (NCBI taxonomy): Eukaryota > Viridiplantae > Streptophyta > Magnoliopsida > Asparagales > Amaryllidaceae > Agapanthus > Agapanthus africanus. The sequence continues at coordinate 729,000,708 of CM057339.1, forward strand.
AAACACTCCCGCCAGATCAAAGTACATCCGCCGCAAATAAAAACAGGTTCAAGATGAGGAAAAGGTTCGCTAAAGCCATATCGATGGGAATGAAGCTGCCACCCTCTGAAGGAAATATGCTAGGTGAAGCAGAGACACACCCTAGCTACTGCCTATATCATCAAAAGATTGCGCACCCCACCGAAGAGTGCAACGCTTTTACGAGATGGTGGCAGGGATATGTTGCTCACCGGCAACATTTCAAGAGGATGAAATGCAAAACTCGTTGGGAGAAAAGAAATATGACCGAACATAAAAGAACTACCGGCAACTGTCGCATGGTCAATGTCGAGGGATCACAAGTTCTCACCTTTGGGAGCGACTCTAATGAAGAAATAGCTCTTGGTCCTCTTTTTAAAGAATACACCTCAGGAAAAGAGGAAGAACCGAAGGCCTGTGAAAATATTCAGCTGCGCAATCGTACGCTGCCCGAAAAGAATCTTGGGCCCTCAAATAGTGGGTCAAATAGAAAAGATAAGGGAAAAGAAAAGGTCTCTGAGGATATCATCCTTGATGACCAAGCCGTCAAAGAGCTGACAGCCAAGGACCCGCCAAAGAAAAACAATGTGGACTACAACATTCTAGCACACTTGAGGAAGATACCCTCGCAGCTCAGTATTCTCGACGCCCTTCTGCTTTCCAAAGAGGCGAGAGATTCTTTAATCAAGGCACTGCAAGATCCCGAGCAGTTCCAAACTTTCCTCGCCGAAGAGAAGATGAAGGACAAGTTGGAAGAAGTACACACAGCCGATATCACTTTCGGCGATGAAGATCTCCTACTTGGGACACGCGAACACAACCGTCCTCTATATGTCTCCGGGTACTGTCATGACATCAAGATAGGTAAAATCCTGGTCGACAATGGGTCCTGTAAGTCCGCGGCGGCGCCCCGGCCGTCGATCCGACGCCGGAAACGCGGAAACAAAAAACTTTTCAAACTAGCAAACCGGCACCACCGCGCACTTTTCACCCGGATCGGGCTATTAACCTAGCAACCAGCAAAGTAAGATACGGGTAGAGAAGCTATACCAAGCGATCCGTGTCCTTCGGTCTTCGTCTCCACTCCGATCTCCTGCGGAATCTCCATCCGTCAACTCCTCGTTGGAAAGGGCACCACGTAGCCGGAATCTTTTACGGGCTCCCACCTCTGGACCGAGGCAAATCGGGCGCGAAGTTGGCTAGCCGACGCGTCCAAGGGATGCTGTGGATGTAGTGTAGAAGCTTGTCTCTTTTGGGGTTATAGAAGTTGCCTTGGATGTGGAGGAAAGAGGTTAAGGAAAATTGGTGCATTCAATTTCCAAGCAAGAAAATAAGATGAAGAATAAAGCCACCACTCCAAATCAAACTCTCTCATGCTCTCCCTCTAGAAGTGGCCGGCCCCTCTCAAGAATGGAGGAGAAAAAATGCAAGAGCAAAACATGTGAAGAAAAAAAAATGGTGTATATAAAAAAAAAAGGAATATATTTCACAACCATTTTCAAATCTCATCATATCAAAGCACCATCACACAAAAGCCAAAGAAAAGACCATAATGGAATCTCATGATGATAAGAGCACTCATGATGCCTCACTTAAGCAAGAAAACCCCTCCACAAATGTTATTTGCAAATATGCAAATAACCCCCTCCATCGAAAGTCTGGTCGTGAAGGAATAAAAGAAAACCGACCGGAACGGAATGCAAACTGGCAACTTCAGAAAACTGATCCCGTAATAAATTACAGGAAAACCCCACTTCTGCAAACACATGCCCGCATTTGTGTTCCCACTGAACACAAATGCAAAGAGACAAAATCTACATTATCTAATACTAGGATCCGGCTTAAGCCAAAGCCGGCTAGTCAAAACCGTCCGATCATGATCCGTGCAATACCGCACGTATCTGATCGAACCCTGCCATATCTCCATACGGCCTCTACAGCGTTTCGCCCGAAACTTGAGTAGCTGTGTATGCGGTGGACTCTAAAGACTCGTCAATACTATGGCTGTGGATTTAACCACTAGCACGTCAGAGGTATCAGCCATACGTGACGGGCCACCAGCTACTGACTAAAAGGGACGTCGATGAGCAAACTCATCCTGACACCCTACTGAGCCTGTCAGTGACAATATCCGTACAGTCCGGTCCGTTCGTCTATGAGCATCGCATGGCGGGCCTAGGGGGTTGGTAAAAGTCAGACCCCCAAAAGCGGTACAAGTCGTGTCGGAGTGTAGCCCAGAACACCCTGAGATACTACTAGAATACCTACCAGCAAATCTCCTGCCTTGGCCAAGGACTTTTCATGTTCTGGCTCTCCTAGACACAGCGCGACCTCACCCCCAATACCGGGAGAGACGAACCCCTGCAGATCCGCTCACAGCCTCCATGTGGCTCGGGACTGTACCCAACTAAAACCTGTTTGCACGACTCCTTTGAGCCGTGGTAGGGTAGTAATCAAAGTACAGTGGAAACTCACACGAGACAAATGACGATCTCAGGTCGATGAACTAACCTGTACACATGTCACCAGGGAACTGCTATCTGACGTCAGGTATAATACCAACTAGCAGGTTCCCGGCGAGTCCCGTCCGGTGTACTCATAACCCAATGAGCACCTGTATACATCTTAGGTGAACCAACAGACACTAGTGGCTTGTGAGACCGGCCACCGCCCCTCGTCGGGGTCTCGACTGTATACACTAGTCTACTCTGGAGTATCGATGCCCTGTCTTGAAACTCCCACGACTAGGGACCTTTTAAGGATGTGCTTATAGACCCCAGCTCCCACGTATATGATCGCCCTCATACTGCTGGTAGTCAAGAAAGAATCCTAGGGGCTCTATCAACGTGCAATAGCGACTCATAAGGTCACCTAAAGCAGTACACGATGATAAAGATAAACCAGATAGCATACTATCATCTTGAGTAAGACTGTCCTACCGGGATAGGTCCTCCCCCAATCATTGCAATCACGTGCCTGTGATCCAATAATTGACTCTGAGGGCACTATCTCCAACAATCTCCCACTTGCACTCAAGGCTAATTATTGCGATGTCGCATACTCACAGCCCGTGTGATACCGAACACCCAACTCCTTTACTAGTCAGTCTCACAAAGCTCGTTTTCGAAACTATTGCGTTCGAGGAATAGCCTCAGTGAGTGGATCCGCTCTGATGTTTCTTTCTATGTCTCTCTATATCTCAAGTTCGCGGAGAAAGCTATCTCCCGAAATGAGCAATACCTGTCTTAGAATGTCGGGATGTCTGATGTGACCTAGCTCATAAATGAACTCCAAATCCAAACTTCTTAGACTGTATCGTCAACTGAACCTAATCAGTATCCTGCGCCATACCTTCCCTCAGTATCTACTTGGACCAACTGTCCAAACTACTGCCCCTCGTCAGAGGGAAAACTATAACTCTGACAACCTCTCTGTCATCCAGGTCATCTTGGAAGCCTGGAATGATAACTGTCTCCCGAAGGAGAATACCGTTATCATATCCGTAGAACATCAACTTATGTTCTAAAACTGCTTTCGACTGTTTCTCCAGGATTGGATCAATATCAACTTATTGCATCTACTGCAAAAACATCTGGTGTGGTACTTGACATCTCATGATTGACTAAATTGCCTAAGCAAGTGATCTGCTAATCATGTGTATCCCTCACCCCTTTAGTCTGTAAGACACCTTTAGAGAGGGTGACTCCATCAACTGCAGGTACACCACCATGCTAGGAGTCGTCCATTCTAAATACTCTTAGAATGCTGTCTAAGTACCCAGATTGGGAAACCACCCAAATCTAGATCTAAAACCATAGATCTAGTAACCAGAATGTCTGATATAATATCCAAGTCCTATGTGGAGAAACCACTGTGTGACGACCATAGTATAACCGATCGTAGTATAGGAATATTACTTCCTACTCTGTGTATGTCATCAAATACCAGGACATCACACCCTACTACCTTCTTAACAGATCCATCCCCTATTCTGATGAAGTCAAACCTATGACTGTCACATCAGAAATAGATGATCTATCTCCACTATATCTGCTTTAGTCTATAAATAGACATAAGCCTCCTGTCCACCATTGCTTCGGCTGCTCCCACTGACTACGACAACCCTCTGGCAGAGTCATATAGACGTACACTTCTAAAACTAGTTTAGAACGACGCTATACTCGTCCTCCTGCCGGGTCTCACAGTCTAGAACAACAGCAATGGCAAGTCTGGGTAAACAAGAACCTCCCTGCCACCGTCCTTGAGCATACCGAAGTACCTCTCGAGCGCCTGAGGTTACCCACCAAATCTGCGGAGTGGCCAATGGAATGTCAAACCAGATTGAATCTTTAGGTTCTTATCAAATCTTCAGTAATCGTTTACGGTTCTGGAATCACTTCCAGTTCTACTATACTCCCACTACTGTTTTCTGAAAAAAAATCCATTTTTAATTAAAACTGTGGCGAGTCAAGAACAATATCACTATTGATCTTCCAGATGGTAGAATATCAACCCTCGTCATAGCCCGGGTCAACCCACAAACAGCCATTACAGAAACGTGCCTTGAGTTATCCGGAGTCTGGTTTTAAGCATAAGCCAGACAACTCCCCGTATCTTAACAATGTCAAGATATGAACTATTCTATATCCAATACAGAAACAGAGGCACTGATTTAATTGAACCAGATTCAAATCATGCAGCAGTCTCCAGTGCATGTCAACTAAATGGAAGGAGGCCGATCAGCGTTACTCAACTTAGGAGTGCTTCCAATTATGAGTAACCTGAAAGAGAAACAAGTTCTCTTAATCATTACTATCAACTGAATACCATATACAAGTATCTACATCTTCGATCACCTTGAAGAATCCCGATACTTGCAATACCTGGTTCTCTACTTTATTCATATACCTATAACTTCTCAAAACTTCGACCTTGTGTTTCTACGAAACACTTGTCTAAGAACCAGAGAAGTCATAAGTAAACCGAATATAGTACGAGGACCTACCCCTTTGTACTAATGGACACTGGACAATATACAATACTCTGTACAAGTCCCTTGAGTCTAACGACTCATTCACTGTGTGTCGTAGGTTGAAAACTGTACTATGGTTATGAAGAATTACACCGCTGTTCAATGCTCCTTACCTAACCATCCACTGGTATAGGTAAATGTCATAGACATAATTTCAAAAAGGCATGTCTCACTCTATAAAAATAGACATACAGATATATCAATTTGAAATTGGTGCACAAGAACGGATATTCAAAACCAAATATTTACCGACCGGCAAACAACCCAGGTGGCTTCCTCAAATATCACCAATTACAACGAATCCCGATATAATAAGGATGGTCATCTAATTCCGAATAACTTACTCCCACTCATCATCTGTAAAACTATACAGATGTGAGAATTCAACCTGGTAAATACATACCCTGGAGCAAGTGTCTAATTGGGAAATCAGTTTTCTTTTAACAGTACACAGTGAAACTGAAACATTGAAATGTTTCGATGGGGTATCCTGGTATTCCTAGTAATGCCTCTTCCATTATCCAGATTCACAACTATAGCCGTATAATTCTTTGCCACTTCTCCAAATCCCTTTTTATGTCTTTAGTCATTACCTTCTGTACACCCCTTTAGGCCAAATGGTTTTCTTCCTTCCCTACCGTTCGGCACCAGCTTATGGTTTGGAAGAAGACTATCCAATAAGCATAATGGGTGTATTGTCCTAATCCTAGGAGCACTCGCAATGCGAGAGAAGGTGAACATAAAAGACAACCGAATGAACCTTATTCCTATTTCTCCAGAACCAGGATCCATCCTCGAACTGGAACAAGTTCCTTTCGAGTTCGTATATAACCATACGATGGATTATCCAATAAAATTGGGATCTTCGTAGTGATACGGAGTGTCCTGGAGAAATACAAAGGTGATTTAGGATTGGCGAAGAAATACTTGGTTTGGTCGTGAATATCAGTCGCAATTTACTTTGCCCTCTTACTAATCCCTTTCTTTGTCTTAACTTAATACCTTCCGTACACCGTTCTAGGCTAATTGGTTTTCTTCATTCCCCACCGTTCGGCACCAGCCTAAGGTTTGGAAGAAGACTATCCAATTTGCGTAATAGGTGTACTATCTCCTAAACCAAGGAGTACTCGCAATCTGAGAGAGAAGGTAAAAGGAAAAGACAACTGAATAGTCCTATTCGTTTTCTCCAGAACCGGAAACCATCCTCGAATTCCTTCGAGTTCGTATATAACCATACGATGGTTTTGTCCAATGGAAGTGGACGTTCGTAGTAATACGGGGTGTCCCGGAGAAAAGGGTAAAAGTAGGAGTGGCAATGAGGTCTGCAATTTTGACAATCCAAATGCCAGTGTTAAGAAGGTTCGGTCAACTTGGTCACTGAGTCATAGTCTAGGGTCGGGTCAATGGTCGCTGCCAAAGAGAGAGAGAAAAGAAACACTCAGCGTGCACTCTAACCTAGATCAGAATGGTTATCACTTTATCTAATCTGGAAACCTCCCACTGTAACATCAAATTCTTCCCTAAACCTGAAAGAAGAATTAGCCGGGATCACCCGAGGAGTAAACCAACTCATCAGTAGGAATCGGGATCCAACTATCATCGCATGATAACGTGACGGAATCCGCTCACGTTATCATACTCCAGAAGGTATGCGCATATCTGGCAAGTTTCAGTTCTTTTGAAACTCCCGATGTGGATTTTTGCCCCATGCTCTTATGACCTTGACTTTGGCCAACTTATCATAAGTCACATGTCAAGTTCTACCCGTCATTATCCAGGTTAATTTGAACCCACCCGTACCTACCCTTGACTTTGGCCAAAATGGCAGAACGACTGTCCCAAACCAACGCATCTATCTATGCAGCATATGAATACCCAACAGCTACCAAACACTGTGCCTTGACTTTGGCCAACATACACAGCTTGAATACTATTGACTATCCATATAAAACGACGGAGGGCTACGAATGGTTTCTGGCGAAAACCTTTAACGTAATGAACTTGATATTGTTGAAGGAACTGATAGCTTTTTAAAAATATAGTGACGAAAACCTTTGCTAAAGAGGTCACTCCCGGTGAAGGGATCTCGGCTCTTTCCCCGTAGAATGAGGTGCAGGATATTCCAACTGAATACCACGATGCAAAGCAAAAGTAAACGGCTATAGTGAAGTTACTGCCCTGACGCAAACTTTTGTCCAAGGGGTCACTCCCGGTGAAGGGATCTCGGCCCTTGCCTCGTCGACTGAGGAGCAGGATATTCCAACTGAATACCACTGTGCAAAACAAAAGAGAACACCCTTGCAATAACAGCTTTTTGAAAAAGTGTTCCAACAACATCAGAATAGGTTTGTTTAGCTTGCATTGATCCGAATCAACGCAGTCCCATCAATTGATCACACCACAAAAGAACGAAAATAATGATGTACGTATATGCCATTCGCATTCGTCACTGGGTCCCGCATCACCCATTAGGTTACTTAACTAACGACAGAGCGGGGACTGGACTAGCGCGGATGCAAAACATATACAACATCTACTAGTATATAAATATATAATTTTCGCTCAAGGCGTGATAAAATGCAACATCACAGAAATGTACAACATCACAGAATAATACAGATATTTGGGATCTCCGGGTTTCACAAAGCCGCTACTGAAACCCGACGTTCCCCTGGTCGTGTGGATAGCCTGTGCAATGAAATCCTAGACCCCTATGGGCGTGGCAAGTTACCCGCCAAAACCTGAAGCGAGGCAGCCCCCTTCAGCAACGTGAATGGACCACCCAGCACTTCACGGAATCCGGTAACTTGGGCACCCCTCCTGGGTCAACCTATACCCCCTATGAGTGCGGCGAATAGCCCGCCAATTCTAGAGTAAAGCCCCCTCCGTCTCAATGCCATGAGATGCGGGCCCGTTGCCCTCTAGAACCCGGCTATCCGTGCACCCCTCCGCGGGGTAATCCTAGTACAGAAAGTAAAATATACATACAATGGGTACATCGACCTCGACCTGGTCGTGCCCCAAAAGAATAATACAAACAGGCAGTGACGGCAGTCCACATGTCGGACGCTCGCCCCGCAATATCAAATGTACATATAAAACAAAACTGTACTAACATTGCATCCAGGCTATCCCCACAACCGATCCGCAACATCACAGCACAACACAGAACATCAACGTGAATGTCACATTCGCAAATCCGTCTAAAAGGGCTATAGCAGATAGACTGGATTTACCGATCGAGTAACATTCACGGTCGAAGATATAATGTAAATACTGTGAACTAGCATGTTTAAAATATCCGATCGACCAAATTTTATCAAGTGGGCCCCAAGCAGTACTGTAGCACTTACAGAAATTCTGGGCCCAAAAAGAATATCCCAAAACCCCTATTTCCAACCCAAAAGCCTACTGTTAAAATTTGGTGCGATGAATAGTAAAAGGCGCGGCGGAACCGCGGCCCAAGCATGGGTTTGGCGGCGGTTCCGCGGCGGTTTGGAGAGATCTCGCGACCAAATTTTCACAGATTTCTTAGATTTTCATGCACAGTATTCTGAAACAACCTGAAAAATTTTTGGAGCTAAAAACAATTCGACAGAGAACAGTGCACTGAAAATACGGTTTTTGCGATTTTTGTTCGATCGGGTTTTAAACATACTAGAGCAAGCTAGGCATGGTTAATGGCGTGGCTCTCATACCAATGTAAGTCCGCGGCGGCGCTCCGGCCGTCGATCCGACGCCGGAAACGCGGAAATAAAAAACTTTGCAAACTAGCAAACCGGCATCACCGCGCACTTTTCACCCGGATCGGGCCATTAACCTAGAAACTAGCAAAGTAAGATACGGGAAGAGAAGCTATACCAAGCGATCCGTGTCCTTCGGTCTTCGTCTCCACTCCGATCTCCTGAGGAATCTCCATCCGTCAACTCCTCGTTGGAAAGGGCACCACGTAGCCGGAATCTTTTACGGGCTCCCACCTCTGGACCGAGGCAACACCGGCGCGAAGTGTAAGTCCACGTTTCCAACCCCGGTTCTTGCGGGGAGGCGGAAACGGTATAAAAATCAAATTTTTAGCGCATTAGGCAATATGGACTAACAAAAGTCGGGATCTTTTCTAAACTAAACTAGCTACCAAGCTAAAGAGAGTTAGCTACTCGGAAAAGATGTTATACCTAACTTGAACTCCTTCTTCTTGAAACCTTTGTAGAGCTTGGATGGTGCTTTCCTTGTCGCCTTCTTCCGTCAAAGATGGATCCACCTGAGGGTTCAACCTTCGGGCTCCTTTCTCGAACTTTGAGAGAACTAGGATCTTTGGCTTGCTAAACCTCTAACCCTAGAGTGAGTAGAGAGTGGCTTTGGGGTGTTCTTATCTCAAGGAGAGAGTTTCTCAACACATGAGAGTGGGTCTCCATGAACTAGAGGAGGAGGAGGAAGAAGAGAGGAGAGAGAAGTGTTATGGTAGAATGAAATGGCTTTTTACAACCATAACATAATATGAAATGAATTATCAAATTAATAATAATAATCTAAATGAAATAGTTGATGGATGGTTTGGAATGACAATTATCATTACACACATTAAATGGTTTTGCTAGAATCAAAGAGCATCTTTGATATGTAATGATGATAGTCAAAGTTTCAACCATGGTCAACAAGTCAACCTTGGTCAAGAAGTCAACAAACCCAACCATGACACAATTTCATTTAATTAATATTATTAATTGATATATCATTAATTCATTAGGGTTTGGAAAAAGACGACTGTCAACTGTGCATACACACCCGTTCCGAAACCCTAATGAAAATCCTCTTCCTCCGCCTCAAACAACTGTGCATACACACCCGCATTCTTGTTCCGAGGAACATGAACACAATGAGATAAAACTAACCCCAAAACATATACTAGTATCTGGCTCAAACCAGAGCCCGCTAGTAATATCCGTCCGGACTCCAAACATGCACAAGTGCGCGGATGAGAACGAATCCTGTCGCAAAACCATGCGACCTCTACTCAGTTTTGCCCAAAAGCGAATAGCCCTCTGTGTAGGACTCTAAAGACTCGACACTACGCTGGCAGTGAGTTTAACCACAGACCGCAAGCGGCACTAGCTGTGCGTAACGGTCCCCAGGTAGATGCCGATAAGAAGAATGACGAGGTGAACCCCATCTGAACTCCTACTGAGTCTGAATGTGACAATCTCCGTACAGTCCGGTCTGTTCGTCTGATACATCGCATGGCAGGACTAGGGGGCGGTAAACGTCAGTCCCCTAATAGCGGTACAAGTCGTGTCGGAGTGAAGCCCAAAACACCCTGAGATAACACTGGAAACCTACCAGTATATCTCGATTGCCCTGGCCAGGGACTACTCGTGTAATGGCTCTCCTAGACACAGCGCGATGTCAACCCCCAATACCAGGAGTGACGAATCCTGTCTAACCGTCACTGCCTCCAAGTGCTTCGGGACTGTACCCAACTACTACCTGTTTGCATGACTCCTTTGAGCCGTGGTAGGGTAGTAATCAAAGTACAGTAGGAACACACTCGAGGAGAAGTGACAGTGTCAAGTCAGCGGACTAAGCTGTACTCATGTCACCTGGGAACTGATAACTGACGATAGGTATAATACCAACCTGTCAGTTCCCGACGAGTCCTGTCCAGTGTACTCGTAACCCAATGAGCACCCGTATACTATCTCCAGTACGACATACTGATGGCTGTAGGACAGACCATCTCCCATACTGGGATGAGAAGCGCATACGCTAGTCTACTCCGGAGTATCGATGCCTTGTCTCGATAGTCCTGCGACTAGGGACCTGTATAAGGATGTGCTTATAGATTACCCAGCCCCCACTAGTGTGACTGCCATCACAACGCTGGTAATCAAGCAAAGATCCTAAGCACTAATGTGTATAGGTGATATACTAAAATAAACACATGTACACATTGAAGTAGAAACAAACCAAGTAGTATACTACTATATTGAGCAAGATTGTTTATACAAGGTGAATATCCCAAGCTTCCATTAAGTAATATACAAACTAGTATGATACAGTAATGGCCTCTAGGGCATATACACTAACAATCTCCCACTTGCACTAAGTGTTAGTTATATGTATGCCCTAGAGGCCATTACTGTACATAGGATGTATATTGTAGTGGATGCTGGGACATATATAGGGAGGACTTTCTTGCTCGACATGATAGTATGCTATCTGGTTACTCTTTAACTTAACGTGTACTCAGATTGTCTCTCTATTACATGTTGGTAAAGCCCTTAGGATGTGTGCTTGACTACCTGGACTATGATACGGATCATACTAGTGGGGACATGGTAGTCCATAAGTACACCCTTCAAAGTCCCTAGTCGTGGGTGTATCGAGACGGGGCATCGATATACCAGAGTAGACTAGCGTGTACCTTCTCGACCCATACAGATGGGCGATGGATGATCCCATATCCATCGGTGTTTGACATCAGAGATGATATACGGGTGCTCAGTAGAGACTGGGTACACTGGACGGACTCGCCGAGAACTCCCAGATGGTATTATACCTTACGTCAGATGGCAGTTCTCTGGTGACACTGGTACAGAGTAGTCTGTTGACCCGAGATCGTCATAGAGTCTTGTGTGGTTCCCACTGTGCTTTGATTTCCATCTTACCACGTCCAAGAGGGCATGCAAAACGATGGTTTTTGGGTACAGTCCCGAGTCACATGGAGGCAATGAGCGATAGGAGGGGATTCGTCTCTCCCGGTATAGGGGGTTGATGTTGCGTTGTGTTCGATTGGCTATAACAGGAAATCCCTGGCCAGGGTTGCTGAGATTTACTGGTAAGTGTTACCAGTAGTTTCTCGAATTGTTATAGACCTCATATCGACACGACTTATCGAGCTATTGGGGTCTGACGTTTACCACCCCTAGGCAAGATATGCGACATATCAGACGACGAGACCGGACTGTACGGTAGTGTTACTGGTTGGATTCACTGGAGTGTGAGCGGGCTTGCTCGTCGATCTTCTGATCGCTCAATACCCGGGTGGCCGTTACGTTTAGCAGACCGCTTGCGGCTTGTGGGTGTTTAATATGATCATCATCTGCTGCCGGCGTATTGACGAGTCTTTAGAGTCCTACACAGAGGTTTCCTGGCTCAAGCGAAACGAAATAGGAGCGCATATGAGATATGTGCGGGACCGAGAATAATGCATGTATGTGATACCGTATTCTATTCTCGCGATGAATGTATCGAATGGTTGTATGCGATATAACCTAGTTATCGAATCAAAGAATGATTCGATAAGCCGATACATTGGATACTAGTCGGTTATATGCGATATGACCGGATCGTTAAATCAAGTGTTGATTTAATGATTTAATGTATAATTATATATTTGATATATTACTTTGCATTAACTAGTATTGGTTCACTTTAAATGGATTTTCTCACTTGGATTGTGCACATTGTATATGTGATATACTTTTGTACACAAGTTTGTATCATGTTTGATGATACATGCTAGTTTGGGTTTGTATAAAGAATTAAACCATGGTTACATAAGTGGTTAGGGTTTCATTTCCTATTCTCATTTATTTATTTATTTATTTCATTTAGAAAAGATAAAGAGAAAAGAATGGTTGCTAATTTTGTTTTATTTGAAGTTTCTTGAAGCTTTGAACAAGTCCACCATTCTTGTCTCTTCTCTAACCCTAACCACTCATCTAACCTTAGTTAAATCTCTACACTAAACCATGGTTGAGATTATGATAAGTATCATATTGTTTTTATTTTTAAAAAACAACTTATCATATCTTCTTCTTCTTCTTCATCTTCTTCTTCCATGAAGAAGCTTGCTTCATCAATGGTGATTGATGAAAACAAGTGAGAAATCCAATTCTAAAGTCTACCCACTTCCTATTTCTTCATCCTCTACCTCTTGCCAAGTAGTAGAGTGTGTTTTCTTCACAAGTTTCTTGACTTGGTGAAGTTGGAGCTTGATCTAGTGATGCCTCGACGTAGATCATCTTCGGCATCGACGTCGACGACCTAGCCCGTCCATTCTCCGATGAAGCCGACGCTAGAGCCTGGGGTTCGACTTGGACAGCGAGGAGACTTCATTGCGGAGCTATGGAGGTGGAGGACCGGATCTACAAAGGTTGTATATCCGTTCTTTTAGTTTAGCTGTAAACTAGTTTCATTTTATCGCCTAAACATCTAGCCAACGATCTAGTCTAGGGTTTCTCGGCACCGTATTTTTAGAAATTGGCATGGTTGATGCCTTATGAGACCTCTTGAGAGTGCCTAGGAACCCTACACTAAGGCCATGTACTGGCGTATCGAAGACCTATCATGTCGATCAGCCGCTCGAACTGAGTCTGGGGAAAGGCCTTGGTGAATGGATCTGCAGTGTTATCTTCTGAAGCAACCCTCCGAACCTCGATCTCCTGGCGATCCACGATCTCCCTGATCAGGTGATACCGCCTCAAGATGTGTCTGGATTTCTGATGGGACCTGGGTTCCTTCGCTAAAGCTATAGCCCCGTTGTTGTCGCAATACAGAGGTATTGGATAAACAATGGACGGAACCACCTGAAGTTCTTTCAAGAACTTACTCATCCAGACGGCTTCTTTTGCGGCATCAGATGCAGCGATGTATTCCGCTTCCATCGTCGAGTCTGCAACGGTTTCCTGTTTGGAACTCTTCCAACACATCGCCCCTCCATTGAGGGTAAAGACAAAACCCGACATGGACTTGGAATCATCCTTGTCACTCTGGAAGCTGGAGTCAGCAAAGGCCTCGATCTGGAGGTCTTTTCCGCCATACACCAAGAACATCTCCTTAGTCCTTCTCAGGTACTTGAGAATGTTCTTTACCGCTATCCAGTGTTTCTCCCCAGGGTTTGACTGATACCGGCTTACCACACTCAGTGCATAAGCTACATCCGGTCTGGTACACAACATCGCATACATTATAGAGCCTACCGCAGAAGCGTAGGGTATAATAGACATGCGATCCCTCTCCAAATCAGTCTTGGGAGACATCTCTTTAGAGAGGGTGATCCCGTGACAAGCCGGTAGGTTACCGCGCTTGGAATCTTCCATACTGAATCTCTTCAGTATGGTGTCGATATACCTGGACTGTGAAAGTCCTAATATCCTCTTGGATCTGTCACGGTAGATCCGGATACCCAGAATGTATGAGGCATCACCCAGGTCTTTCATGGAGAACCTGTGTGATAAGAACCCCTTGACAGATTGTAGCATAGGAATGTCATTTCCTATTAAGAGAATGTCATCCACTTATAAAACGAGGAATACTACAGTTCTCGCTACAAATCTACAATAGATACATGGTTCATCTGGATTTTTGATAAAGCCAAATTCCTTGACCGTCTCATCAAAACAGATGTTCCAACTCCGCGATTCCTGCTTTAGTCCATAAATGGACTTAAGCAACTTGCACACCTTTCCGCTGCTCCCACTCTGAATGAAACCCTCTGGCTGGTCCATATAGACACACTCCTCTAAATGACCATTTAGAAAAGCTGTCTTTACGTCCATCTGCCAAATCTCATAATCGTAGAAGGCAGCAATGGCAAGAAGGATCCGAATGGATTTCAGCATAGCTACTGGAGAAAAAGTTTCGTCATAGTCCAAACCAGGTCGCTGACGAAAACCCTTTGCAACCAGTCTAGCTTTATAGGTCTCAACCTGTCCATCTACACCAATCTTCCTTTTGAAGATCCACTTGATTCCTACGGGTTTTACCCCATCTGGGGCAATGTCCAACGTCCATACTTTGTTGGTGTACATGGACTCCATTTCGGTCCGCATTGCATCCAGCCATTTTACCGAGTCGACGCTCTGAATGGCTTGCTGGAAGCTAGTAGGCTCATCACAGTCTATGATGCAATCCTCTCTATCCCCGTCAATGAGAAAACCGTAGTATCTCTCGAGCGGATGAGACTGCCTACTACTTCTGCGGAGTGGCGTGGGAATGTCCTGATCTTTCGAACCCTCTGGTTCTACTAAGCTTTCAGTAATAGCTTGTGGTTCTGGAATTTCTTCCAGTTCTATTGCGCTCCCACTTATTTCTTTTTCTAAGAACTGATGTTCCAGAAAATGGGCATTACGAGAAACAAGGACTTTTTGTTCCTCTGCGTAATAGAAAAGATACCCCCTGGAGTTCTTTGGGTATCCCACAAACTTGCACAGTACTGAGCGTGCCTCGAGCTTGTCCGTATGCTGCTTTTTGACATAAGCTAGACATCCCCAAATCTTCAGGTATTGAAGATAGGGTTTCTTCCCACTCCATAACTCATATGGTGTGGTAGGCACAGTCTTAGTGGGAACTCGGTTCAAAAGGTATGCAGCTGATTCTAGTGCATATCCCCAGAACGATCACGGCAACTCGGCGTTACTCATCATGGACTGTACCATATCCAATAGGGTTCGGTTCCGTCTCTCCGATACACCGTTATGTTGCGGAGTGTATGGAGGAGTAAGCTGAGAGAGAATTCCATTCTCTTTTAAGTAACCCAGGAACTCGACACTCAAGTATTCACCACCTCGATCAGATCTTAGTGTTTTGATACTTTTGCCTGTTTGTTTTTCTACTTCATTCTTATATTCCTGGAACTTATCAAAAGCTTCGGATTTATGCTTCATTAAGAAGACATGTCCGAACCTTGAGAAATCATCCGTAAAAGTAATGAAGTAAGAATAACCGCTTCGCGCATGTGTAGACATTGGACCGCACACGTCGCTGTGTACGAGTCCCAAGAGCTCGCTCGCTCTTACCCCGTGTCCAGTGAACGGAGTTTTTGTCATCTTTCCTTTGAGACAGGATTGACAAGTTGCATACGATTGATATTCGAACGGATCCAAATATCCTTCTGCATGTAACTTAGTCAACCTTCTCTCATTGATGTGACCCAGTCTACAATGCCATAAGAAAGTTTTATTAATTTCTGGAGACTTTCTTTTGTGTGTATTCTGGACATTGAAAATCTGTGGTTGGTTTAAAACGTATATACCGTTGTTCAATGTACCTGACCCAATCAAAACTTGATTAAGGTGAATGTTCACTACATTACTTACAAATGAAAATTCATAACCTTCTTTAGATAATAAAGATACAGAAATGATATTACAGGTTGCATTTGGTACATAATAACAACTACGCTAAACCAAAAAGTGTCCATCTGACAAGCCCAGGTGATAGTCCCCCACGGCCTCAGCATCCATGCCAGCACCGTTCGCAACTCTGAGGGTCATGTCACCTGCCTTCAAAACTCTACGCTTTCTCAACGCCTGCAAAGAATTATAGATATGAGATCCTGATCCGGTATCCAATACCCAGGAAGTAGAGTTTATTGATAGACAGTTTTCAATAACATACACACCTGAAGCTGAAGCTGCAACTCGCTTCAAATCCTGTGTTCTGGCTTTCCAAGCCTTGCAATCCTGTTTCCAGTGACCACTTTTGTGACAATAGAAGCATTCTTCCTTCCCCACCAGCTTTCCCGCTATCTTTGTTGCTTTTCCTTTTCCCTTCGTATCCACTTTACCGACACCGCCTCTTGGTTTGGCGGGGGCTTTCTTCTTCTTACCCTTGGCTTTCGCCCTGGATCTAGAAGAGGAAGATCCTCCTACAAACAAAGTGGATGTCTCCCTACCTTTCTGTAGGGTGCCCTCAGCACTCCTCAACATGTTCAGAAGTTCGGAGAGTTCAACCTCCTTTCCTTGCATGTTGAAGTTAAGGATAAACCGGGCGTAAGTGGAAGGAAGGGACTGGAGAATCAAATCAGTATAGAGTTCATTCTCCAACGTGGTCCCAAGGTCCGCGAGCTCCTCAATGTAGCCAATCATCTTAAGCACGTGTTCCGCTACCGATGATCCGACGGCCAATCTTACCGAAAACAACTTCTTCGACACTTCGTATCTTGCGATACGAGACTGCTCTCCATACAGTTCTTTTGTATGGAGAAATATGGACTCTAGGTCCATATTCTCGTGCCTCCTCTGATGTTCATTGTCCATCGAGGCAAGTACGAGGCATTTGGCCTTCGCGCAATCTATCTGCCATGTCTTACGGATTTCCTTATCCGCGACACTGGAGGTGGGACCTGGGGCAGGGGGAGCTTTGGTGGTAAGGACATACCCCAACTTATCATAAGTGATTTACAACCATAACATAATATGAAATGAATTATCAAATTAACAATAATAATCTAAATGAAATAGTTGATGGATGGTTTGGAATGACAATTATCATTACACACATTAAATGGTTTTGCTAGAATCAAAGAGCATCTTTGATATGTAATGATGATAGTCAAAGTTTCAACCATGGTCAACAAGTCAACCTTGGTCAAGAAGTCAACAAACCCAACCATGACACAATTTCATTTAATTAATATTATTAATTGATATATCATTAATTCATTAGGGTTTGGAAAAAGACGACTGTCAACTGTGCATACACACCCGTTCCGAAACCCTAATGAAAATCCTCTTCCTCCGCCTCAAACAACTGTGCATACACACCCGCATTCTTGTTCCGAGGAACATGAACACAATGAGATAAAACTAACCCCAAAACATATACTAGTATCTGGCTCAAACCAGAGCCCGCTAGTAATATCCGTCCGGACTCCAAACATGCACAAGTGCGCGGATGAGAACGAATCCTGTCGCAAAACCATGCGACCTCTACTCAGTTTTGCCCAAAAGCGAATAGCCCTCTGTGTAGGACTCTAAAGACTCGACACTACGCTGGCAGTGGGTTTAACCACAGACCGCAAGCGGCACTAGCTGTGCGTAACGGTCCCCAGGTAGATGCCGATAAGAAGACTGACGAGGTGAACCCCATCTGAACTCCTACTGAGTCTGAATGTGACAATCTCCGTACAGTCCGGTCTGTTCGTCTGATACATCGCATGGCGGGCCTAGGGGGCGGTAAACGTCAGTCCCCTAATAGCGGTACAAGTCGTGTCGGAGTGAAGCCCAAAACACCCTGAGATAACACTGGAAACCTACCAGTATATCTCGATTGCCCTGGCCAGGGACTACTCGTGTAATGGCTCTCCTAGACACAGCGCGATGTCAACCCCCAATACCGGGAGAGACGAATCCTGCCTAACCGTCACTGCATCCAAGTGCTTCGGGACTGTACCCAACTACTACCTGTTTGCACGACTCCTTTGAGCCGTAGTAGGGTAGTAATCAAAGTACAGTGGGAACACATTCGAGGCGAAGTGACAGTGTCAAGTCAGCGGACTAAGCTGTACTCATGTCACCTGGGAACTGATAACTGACGATAGGTATAATACCAACCTGTCAGTTCCCGACGAGTCTTGTCCAGTGTACTCGTAACCCAACGAGCACCCGTATACTATCTCCAGTATGACGTACTGATGGCTGTGGGACAGACCATCTCCCACACTGGGATGAGAAGCGCATACGCTAGTCTAGTCCGGAGTATCGATGCCCTGTCTCGATAGTCCTGCGACTAGGGACCTGTATAAGGATGTGCTTATAGATTACCCAGCCCCCATTAGTGTGATTGCCATCACAACGCTGGTAATCAAGCAAAGATCCTAAGGGCTCCACTAATGTGTATAGGTGATATACTAAAATAAACACGTGTACACATTGAAGTAGAAATATACCAAGTAGCATACTACTATATTAAGCAAGATTGTTTATACAAGGTGAATATCCCAAGCTTCCATTAAGTAATATACAAACTAGTATGATACAGTAATGGCCTCTAGGGCATATACACTAACACGAAGTTGGCTAGCCGACGCATCCAAGGGATGCTGTGGATGTAGTGTAGAAGCTTGTCTCTTTTGGGGTTATAGAAGTTGCCGTGGATGTGGAGGAAAGAGGTTAAGGAAAATTGGTGCTTTCAATTTCCTAGCAAGAAAATGAGATGAAGAATAAAGCCACCACTCCAAATCAAACTCTCTCATGCTCTCCCTCTAGAAGTGGCCGGCCCCTCTCAAGAATGGAGGAGAAAAAATGCAAGAGCAAAACATGTGAAGAAAAAAAAATGGTGTATATAAAAAAAAGGAATATATTTCACAACCATTTTCAAATCTCATCATATCAAAGCACCATCACACAAAAGCCAAAGAAAAGACCATAATGGAATCTCATGATGATAAGAGCACTCATGATGCCTCACTTAAGCAAGAAAACCCCTCCACAAATGTTATTTGCAAATGTGCAAATAACCCCCTCCATCGAAAGTCCGGTCGTGAAGGAATAAAAGAAAACCGACCGGAACGGAATGGAAACTGGCAACTTCAGAAAACTGATCCCGTAATAAATTACAGGAAAACCCCACTTCTGCAAACACATGCCCCCATTTGTATTCCCACTGAACACAAATGTAAAGAGACAAAATCTACATTATCTAATACTAGGATCCGGCTTAAGCCAAAGCCGGCTAGTAAAAACCGTCTGATCATGATCCGTGCAATACCGCACGTATCTGATCGAACCCTGCCATATCTCCATACGGCCTCTACAGCGTTTCGCCCGAAACTTGAGTAACTGTGTATGTGGTGGACTCTAAAGACTCGTCAATACTATGGCTGTGGATTTAACCACTAGCACGTCAGAGGTATCAGCCATACGTGACGGGCCACCAGCTACTGACTAAAAGGGACGTCGATGAGCGAACTCATCCTGACACCCTACTGAGCCTGTCAGTGAAAATATCCGTACAGTCCGGTCCGTTCGTCTATGAGCATCGCATGGCGGGCCTAGGGGGTTGGTAAAAGTCAGACCCCCAAAGGCGGTACAAGTCGTGTCGGAGTGTAGCCCAGAACACCCTGAGATACTACTGGAATACCTACCAGCAAATCTCCTGCCTTGGCCAAGGACTTTTCATGTTCTGGCTCTCCTAGACACAGCGCGACCTCACCCCCAATACCGGGAGAGACGAACCCCTGCAGATCCGCTCACAGCCTCCATGTGGCTCGAGACTGTACCCAACTAAAACCTGTTTGCACGACTCCTTTGAGCCGTGGTAGGGTAGTAATCAAAGCACAGTGGGAACTCACACGTGACAAATGACGATCTCAGGTCGATGAACTAACCTGTACACATGTCACCAGGGAACTGCTATCTGACGTCAGGTATAATACCAAGTAGCAGGTTCCCGGCGAGTCGTGTCCGGTGTACTCATAACCCAATGAGCACCTGTATACATCTTAGGTGAACCAACAGACACAAGTGGCTTGTGAGACCGGCCACCGCCCCTCGTCGGGGTCTCGACTGTATACACTAGTCTACTCTGGAGTATCGATGCCCTGTCTCGAAACTCCCACGACTAGGGACCTTTTAAGGATGTGCTTATAGACCCCAGCTCCCACGTATATGATCGCCCTCATACTGCTGGTAATCAAGCAAGAATCCTAGGGGCTCTATCAACGTGCAATAGCGACTCGTAAGGTCACCTAAAGCAGTACACGATGATAAAGATAAACCAGATAACATACAATCATCTTGAGTAAGACTGTCCTACCGGGATAGGTCCTCCCTCAATCATTGCAATCACGTGCCTGTGATCCAATAATTGACTCTGAGGGCACTATCTCCAACAGGTCCTCCGTCAATCTCCCTAACGTGAGGGTGTTAAAGGAAATCTGCATGAGTGTTCAACACCTGGCTCGGGATAAGATCACCATCTCCGGGTTTGACTCTCAGTCATCACGGACTCTTGGGTCCATGATACTAACGTTACGCTTTGGGCTGCTCGTCACTGATATCAAGTTCCACGTCATTGACGCCAAGACATGCTACAACGCTTTGCTCGGTCGGCCCTGGTTACACGAGTACAACATCATTCCCTCTACACAACATCAGTGTATGAAATATTTCATGGATGGTCTTGAGTATACTATGACAGGAGAGATAAACCCATTCTCCGTGAACGAAGTCCTCAAGTACGAAGATGCAAAATACTTCTTACCAGACTTTGAGGATACAGAAAGATGTCACAAACCGGAGAACAAAGCTATCCCTACCGTTCCGGTCTTCGGGAGTGATACCGAGGAGGAAGAAGAGATAGTTTACTTAAGTCCGCCCCAGTACAACAAGCCAGGACCGTCCGCTCCTATGTTGATCTTCGGCAGCGACTCGAAAGATGAGGTCCATGCCATATTCTCTACTCGGCCTTCAATACAAACCTTCGCTGATGAAGAGCAAAGTTTGCAAGTTGCCATGGTTCCGCCCAAGCATCATAAAGAACTAGACGTGCTTAATACCTACAATGTGGAAGAGTTGCATACGTTATATGTCCCTCCCACGCGAGAAGGTGAAAAGGCGATCCTATTCTATCGATCTGGGGAAACCAAAGTGGAGAAAGAAATCTGGCACGGCATGGATTCTACACTTGACAGGCTCCAGCCCATCCGTTTACCTAGATATTACACAGACGGACTAAAGAGACTCTTCAGACGCCAAGGTGTACCCCTTAAGCAAACTGCGCGATAAGCACGGTTCTATAACAGGATCTGGAACGTTCCCGGAACTCAACGAAAGTTGCCCAACGGAAGAATGGAAACGACCGGACTTGGGTATGTTCAATCCAAGAAACGGGAGCTATTCCGCGACTGCTACGTCATACATGACTTTGATGAAGAAGGAGACGCTCTGTAGGAAGATGCTAACCCTGAACCAGAACGAGCTCTCGCCATGAAAATGCCCAGTCCGTCATTCGAAGAACAAATGGACAAACTTACAAGAGAAGCAGGTCAAAAGGTTTGAGACGACCATAATCGTGAAATGGCCATCTACGAGAAAGCTAGGACGCAACGCCTCCTTCAGCAGGCTGTGAAAAATGAAAATGCTCCTCCTTGTTAACCCGTTGTACAAAAGGCCCGACGCAGAGACAGGAACAGATCAAAGAACGGGAAAGGCGTTTGACAGCGACAAAGCGGGTCCAAGAAGCCACGCGATCAGGAATCGAGCAGTCCGGATTCGTCTCTTATGAAAAAAATGAGTCGAGCATATTCTTTTCCCCAAGACAAGACAAGGAAGATATTCGATCTTGTCATAAAACATCAGATGATGACACTCCCGGAGTCTAAGAACCCCGAGCAAGCAGGCGAAGTCTCTCACCCGGACTATTGATTCTATCATAGGGCAATAGGACATCCTCTCGAAGACCGCTTCACGTTTAAAGACTGGGTAGAAAACCAGTATCAGCAAGTCAGGTTCGCTCTATCCAGCAGCTGGAGGGTAACCCCGCCACAGAAGCATGAACCCAAAGCCTCAAGAGTAGAACCGGATCAACATCGGTCTTGGAAGCGATCTCGTACTTGTCATATGATAATGTTGTCAGAAGAAGAGCCTGAGAATATGGATGAACTCCCCCGGTGCTTCGACAACGATGATGACGAGGTAATCTCAGAATTTCCACCAACGCCAAAAGAGCTGGAAGATGGAATACATACTACTGTACATAACCTCAAGAAAATTTATTTGGGGACGGCAAGTGAACCGCGGCCGACGTTCATCAGTGAGCTGTTGTCTGAAGAAAGGGTGGCTACGCTAAAGGACGTGCTCATGCAGCATAAAGATTGCTTCGCATGGAACTATTCCGAGATGCCCGGATTAGATACAAAGATTGTTGTGCATAAATTGGCAATAACTCCGGACGTCAAGCCAATCAAACAAGCGCCGAGAAGGATGCGGCTCGAGCTTGAGATGAGCATCAATGCCGAGGTCAAGAAGCTAATCGACTTCGGCTTTATCCAAGAGGTTCAATATCCTGACTGGATCGCCGACATCCCAGTGATAAAGAAGAATGGGACGGTGCGCATATGTGTGGACTTTCGGGATCTCAATAAAGCTTGCCCAAAGGACGACTTCCCAGTACCAGTCACCGAACTGATGATAGACAATATGTCCACTCATGAGGTTTTCTCCTTCATGGAAGGCTCATCAGGATACAATCAGATAAAGATGCATCCTGAGGACCAGAAGCACACTGCTTTCCGGACACCATTAGGCATATTTTGCTACAAGGTGATGCCCTTCGGTCTAAAGAACGCCGGCGCTACCTACCAGAGGGCCAAGACGAAAATCTTCGACGACCTCATAAATGAAATCGTCGAATGCTATATCGACGACCTCGTAGTAAAAAGCAAATCATACGAGGAACATTTAGAGCATCTGAAGGTTGTATTCCAATGCCTTCGGCAATACAACTTGAAGATGAATCCTCTCAAATGCGCGTTCGGAATCTCCTCGGGCAAATTCCTGGGATTCATCGTCCGACACCAAGGCATCGAGAAAGACCCGTCGAAGGTCAAGGCAATTATGGAATTGCCTCCGCCAAGGACTCTCAAGCAATTGCGGTCTCTCCAAGGAAAGCTCGCGTACATCCGGCGATTCATAGCCAATCTCTCAGGCAAGTGTCGTCCTTACAATCACCTGATGAAGAAGAGAACCCTGTTCATCTGGGATCACAAATGACAAGGCGCACTGGAAGAAATCAAGCAATACCTGCAAAATCCGCCAGTACTGGCCGCTCCCATTAAGGGAAAACCTCTTGTCCTGTACACAACAGCCCTTGAAGGTTCTTTAGGCACGCTGTGGGCACAAGAGAACGACCAAGGGAAAGAAAAAGCCCTCTACTACTTGAGTCGAGTTCTACTGTAGGCAGAAAGTAATTATTCTCCCATTGAACTGCCTGGCGTTGATCTTTGCAATAACGAAGCTCGGACACTATGCGTTGGCACACGAGGTCCATCTCATATCGAAGGTGGATCCTCTCAAAAATTTGATGTCGAAGGCCATATTAACAGAGCAACTCGCTAAATGGGCCCTGATCTTGATGGAATTCTCGATAACTTATCGGGCTCTTAAGGTAGTGAAAGGCCAGGCCATCGCCGACTTCCTCACTGAGCATCTGATACATGCCGATTCTCCTTTGAATTGCGAACTGCCAGACGAACATGCGTTTGACACGATCGACGGGAGTGATACCCGGTGGGAACTTTATTTTGATGGAGCGTCTTTCATGAAGAAGCGCAAACAAAGCACCCCTATAATCAAATCGGGGGTAGGCCTCATCTTCGTAACTCCACAAGGAGGGATAATGCACTTCGCCTTCTCCTTGACAGAGCCGAGAATGAACAATGAGGCCGAATATGAAACTTTGATAGCAGGTCTCGAGATCGCTATCGATATGGGAATTGAAAACCTCCTCATATACGGAGATTCCCAACTGATCGTTAGTCAAGTAAATGGAGACCATCAGACGTGCAAACCAGAGTTGGTGAAGTACGGCGAAAGGGTGGAGTAACTGTTGACCCAAATTCCTTCCTACACCCTGGAAAGCATACCGCGTGCGGAAAATAGCAAAGAGGATGCATTAGCCAAGCTCGCTAAAGAACTGGCCGACGAGAACCTCAATGACGTGAGGATCGTTGTGCAAAGCCCTCGGGTTCTTACTCCAGCAGAAGTATCTCCGGAGTTGTCCAAAGAAAACGGAGCGACCGAGAGAATGACTCTGCAAATAAAAGATCAGGAAAAGGCCGCAGATTAGAGAGAAGTCTTTATAGACTATTTCAAATCCCGTCAAACGCCTGAAGATGCGTCCTCAAGACATCAACTTATGAAACGAGCTCTGTCTTTTGCTTTCATCAATGATACTCTATATAAGAGATCATTTGACTCTCTGTGGTTAAGATGCCTGGGACCAGACGAGGCAAAGAGAGTCGTCCAAGAAACTCACGACGGACTCTGCGGTTCTCACCAAGCCGGGCCGAAGATGAAGCTGAAGATCAAACGGATGGGTTATTATTGGCCCACGATGATCCAAGACTGCCTCGAGTACGCGAAGCAGTGCCACTCGTGCCAAATTCATGGGGACTTTATCCATCAGTGTCTGAATCCTCTACATCCGACAGTGGCTAGCTGGCCGTTCGAAATGTGGGGGACAGATATAATCGGCCCCATCGAACCAACATCGTCCAGAGGACATCGATTCATTTTGGCGACAACTGATTACTTCTCCAAATGGGAAGAAGCAGTACTGCTGAGGGAAGTGAAGACGGAGAATATCCTCTATTTCTTCAAGACACATGTCATTTACCGGTTCGGAACTCCGAGACGGATCATCTCCGATAACGGGCCAGCCTACAGAAGCCACAAGATCAGCCGCTTTGCACAACAGCATAACATAGACTAGAGATACTCATCAGTCTATAATCCCCGAGCTAACGGTCTAGCTGAGGTTTTTAACAAGACCTTAACGAAGATCGTGAAAAAGACGGTGTCCCGAAACAAGAAAGACTGGCATGAGAGACTGCATGAAGCTCTCTGAACATATCGGATTACGTTCAAAACGGCCACGAACACAACGCCGTACGCATTGGTATTCGGTACAGAGGTGGTACTCCCCCTCGAGATAGAACTACCCTCTCTATGAGTCGCAGTTCATTACAAGCTAACAGACGAAGAGAATGCTCACCTTCGGCTTGAGGAGCTTGATGCCCTTGATGATACCCAGCTCATAGCACAACAAAATCTAGAGGTTTATAAAGAAAAGATGATGCGCTCGTACGAAAGATTGACTAGACTGAGGACATTCCGCCAAGGCGAACTCGTGCTAGTGGTCAAAAGACCTATGATCCCCAATCGCGCCAAGCGGGGGAAATTTGAGCCGAACTATGAAAGCCCGTATATCATAGACAAGTTTTACCAGAGTGGGGCCTATCTACTCATGGACATGCATGGCGAAAGGCCCTTCAGGCCAATAAATGGTCGCTTCCTAAAAAGGTACTACGCCTGACGAGTCACGGCCTAGGTCAATGATAGACGACGACGACTATGTCCGCTCGCTATCTTCCTAAGCCTAAACTCAGTAAGTAGCAGCCGACTTCTTTAACAACGGACCAAAACGTCCTTAAACTAATAACGGACCGAAACGTCCTTAAACTAACGATGGACCACTGTGTCCTAAAACTAGCTGTTGACTGAGACGTCAATAAACTACTGTGGGTTACAGCATCCCAAAGCTGATACAAAAAAAAAGAGAATAAAAAAAAAAACGGTATGTCCATAAGCAAAATGGCACGAATGAAAACCCGCAAGGGCTCCGTGAGTAAAAACAGCAGGGCTACCGGCGAGTTTTTTGAAAACCCAAAAGGGCGCAACCTCGTTAAAAAAAAGAGAGAGAAAAAAGAGAGAAAAAATAAAATGGCATGTCCATAAGAAAAAAGAGCATGGATGAAAACCCGAAAGGGCTCCGTGAGTAAAAACAGCAGGGCTACCGGCGGGTTTTATGAAAAACCCGAAAGGGCGCAATCTCGTTAAAAGACACTTGCGAGGTCCTCTCGACCTTGTGAGGAGAAACCACCTGCGTGAGATCCTTACGACTCATAAGGGAGAAACACACTTAGGGATCCCCACGATTCCTAAGGAGAAATTACACTTGCGAGATCCTCACGACTCGTAAGGAGAACCCTCTTATGGGACACTCATGGCTCATAAGATTTGAAAGTTTTAAGCTACAGGGATCTAAACATGTTCTTAAGCAACCACCACAACCTCCAACACTGCCCTACAAGCGGTTCAGTATTGACCCTTGTATACAATCCATGGGCACGAATAAACATTTCCCTAACAAAGTCCCATCCGTGACTAGGGATATGTTTGCACGGTGAGCAACCCTTGTGAGTCCTCTCGACTTATAAGGAGAAAACACTCTTGTAAGATCCTTACGGCTTATAAAAAAGGCCATACACTTAGGAGTCCTCACGATTCCTAAGGAGAAAATGCACCTACGAGATCCTCACGAAACTTATCACCCGTTCTTAATTCTCTACCTATCTGTAGCCCATGTAACATATTACATATCTGGGATCCTGATCCGGTAACATACCCAGGACGTAGAGAATACTGCGAAACAGTTCATTGTAATGAACACACCCGAAGATGATGCATCAGCATGCACTTTCTTCGTTTGGACAGCACGGGAATTCTGGTAATCCCCTATTTCCTGCTCTGTCTTATAACAATTATAAGTTGGAGCGGGACCAACGTTCCCCAGCTCAGTATAACAAGCGGGTTCGGTCAATATATCCGTATTATTATCTTGATTAAGGCGTGATATGGTCGCTACCTGGAGAGAGAGAGAAGAAAACACTCAGCGTATGCTCTTGATTAGATTGGTTATCTAATATATCAAATCAGGATGTCTACCACTGTTTTAGTCAAATCTTCCTTCAAACCCTAAAAGGAAAGACTAGCCGGGATTAATTACACGCTACAAGTTCGCCAATCTTTCAGTCAGGCCAGTTCCGGTACTTTGAGGGAGGTTCCCCGTGCTTTCGCACGAACCTAATTAAAGTAAACCTTGTTTTCCCAGGGGCGTAACCCCGTTGACACTTTTCTAGACACCTACTTGATCGGCTAATTATAATGTGTAAAACTCTCCCAGGAGTAACTCTTACTCGCAGCGGGTATCGGGATCCAACTATCTCATAGAAGGTATGCAATCTCATTGCAAATTTCAACACTTGAAATTCCTAATAATATTTTACCCCTAGCAGCTATATGACCATAACATGGTCAGCAAATCATAAGTGCTGGTCAAGTTCAACCCGTCATTTCCCGATTGAATTAAACCCACCCGCACGACTCCTAACATGGTCAACAAAGTCGCACGACTAACCTAATCCAATCGCATCATATGCTTATACAGATAAGCACTAAGCAGCTATCGCACACTACGCCTTAACATGGTCAACAAACGTAGCATGAATACTAACTAGTACTTATCTAAAATGACGGAGGGCTACGACAAGTTTTTAAAAAAAACCCTTTGCATAATGAACTTGATATCGTTGTAGAATCGAGTGATTTTAAATGGAATGTTTCTGAGGCCTTTTCTAGTTTTGCTAAAGAGGTCACTCCCGGTGAAGGGATCGTTGGTTCTTTCCTCACCGAATAAGGTGCAGGATATTTCATAAATATCGCTATGCAAAGCAAAAACTATAGAAGCAATCAAAAGACAAACCGAGTATGCAGCATTTGCCAGTTTCATTAAAGAGGTCACTCCCGGTGAAGGGATCTCGGCTCTTTTCTTATTGAATAAGGTGCTGGATGTTCTACAAGGAACACCGCTATGCAAAAAAAGAACTAGAGTTACCAGTTTTTAAACAAGTTTCTACAACATCTTAGGTTTCTTTTATTTCATTAATCTCATTAATGAAGTCCCATTTTAATTATGCTACACAAGTATCAGATATGAAACGAAATGAACAATATATAATATATATCTCATATATATAATATAAACATTCGTCTCAGGCAGTAATATGATCTCATCACAGAACATTGCAGCAGAAGAACATATATGAAATATTGGATATACTAGGACATCCATGTTTTTAATACGAGCCTGTATAAAACACGGATTCCACGGTCGCGATGAATAGCCAAACCCACATCCCTAGACCCCTACGAGAGCAGCAAGCAACACTGCCAAATCTAGGGTTAGGAGACCCGGTCTCGACTCCTCGAGATGGTCTCCCACTGGACCCTAGAACCCGGTTACTTGTGCTACCCGCCTAGGGTCTACATAATGCGGAAAAGTAAATAATATACAATGGTGACATCATCCTCAGCCCGGAAATGCCCCAATAAAAGAATATTACATATAATTGAATTTTACATGAATGAAAAAGAAAAACTCTTATCTCACATAAAACCCCTGGCTATTCAAACACGACGATCCAATATAACATATCACAGCAACACATAATATCTCATATCATCAACGTAAGTGAGTATGCATACACCGATTGTCATTGATGTATAGCAACGAAAATCGGCGATACAACTACATACTACACTTACGGTCGCAGAAAAGAAAGTGTAAAACTACAAAAGTTGGAATCCGCAACCACCTTAGACATCGCATGCCTAACCAAATGAATTCCTTAGACATCGCATGCCTAACAATTATAAACCCCGCATTTTAGTCTCATTATTGAAAACACTTTTCAATATCAAGTCGGGCAATTCAACAAGATTCCCGACATTCTGATCGAATGCTCGTCGCAAACTTTAGTAGACGGCCGCACCCCCGGATGTCGTCGACGAAGTGCGCTAAGGCGGAACACCGCTGCCCCGAGCACCCGAACGGATGCTTTTGGCAACGGGGTTCTCCTACGGTCACTTGGTCGAGGCTTTGGGATATGGC
The DNA here is from genome assembly GCA_030015575.1 of Agapanthus africanus. Lineage (NCBI taxonomy): Eukaryota > Viridiplantae > Streptophyta > Magnoliopsida > Asparagales > Amaryllidaceae > Agapanthus > Agapanthus africanus. The sequence continues at coordinate 729,029,992 of CM057339.1, forward strand.
TGTCTATTAAGTTTACCCGGCGAGTATCCGCGTACGCTACGTGATTGCGACGGACTTTTGATCACATCAAAATTCCGTGTTAACCGATCATCTGGGACTGAACTGCTAGATTTATAATATTCAAATTAGCTATCTCATAACTTCATGTGGATTCCAAATATTGTATCACATTCCAGATAAATAGACAATGTTAAACTTTCTGATCGAATAAACAAACACCCAAGATTTCCCAAATAGTTCTCAACACTTGAAATTAGTTTAAAAACATCCATCACATGCCACAGTACCAATGGTCCAGCCGTAGAAGGGTCAAGCCAACGCCTCACATGTGGCACGCCGTACTGCCCCAAATCCTAAGGTTTAGAGGCGGTTCAGACGGTCACATAATCGAGTTAAGGTTTGTGTTCTTCTAGAGGGTCCACCGCGTTACTTTCACGACTTAGAACGTTCTTAAACTACGGAAAAATCCAACACTTGGAAATTTTCCGGCAGGGGAAAAAGTGAGTTATTGATATCCGTTCGAACTTTTTAACACGTTCTAAAAAATACCCGGACAAACTAAACGAAGTTATACTTTCCGATCGAATCAACGAGCTCCCAATACAACCCAGAAAACTCAACATTTGAGTAGAATTAAAAATTCCCAGAAACATGCATAATTACCTACGGATATTACTGTTGAAAAACGATCCCATAATCTTACTGTTTGGCCGCAGAACAGCCGCGCAAGCAAGGGTACGGCCGTGGTTCAACGGCGCAATAAATGTATTGTGGGGTCGTTTTTTACAGTAACCCATAAAATCACATGTTGAATTTTTGGAGCATTTTTAATATGAAAAAAATCAACTTTTTGAAAAAATTTCCAGAAACTAGGGTTTTACGGGTATTCGGAATTCGATCGGACTTTAAACTTCGTCTAGACTTCGTCTAAAACTCTAACTTGGCTCTGATACCACTGTAGGGTTACTAGGCACTCTAATAAGGTTCTACAAGGTATCAACCATGCCCGATTTAAATTTTAGCCATGCCGAACAACCCTAACCAAGATTTTTAAACTCAAGATTAGGTGAAACAAAGCATGTTAAACACTTTAACTTCTAAGAGTTTGGGATTACAACCTTTGTAGTCCGGTCCTTCACTTCATAAGCTCCGTGTTGAGGTCCCTTCGCTGCGATCATCATGTACCCGGACTCTAGAGAGGTTCCACGAAGAGAAAGATGCATGCTTGCTTCCGATCTTCGATAACAAAGATGATCTACCTTGAAGTTTCATTAACACAAGCTCTCACTTATAAATGAAGTGAACACCCTAATCTAAATGGCTAGGATAGATTAGGATGATGAAGTAGGATTTTAGCACTCATTTATTTTCATTAACTCACTCATTTTCATCACTTCATAAAAAGCCAGAAAGCTTTTCATGCAAGAAGCAAGAAGAAGAAGAATGAATCCTTTTGTGATGAACAATGAATAAAACCCATGGTTATAAATACAACCCTTGAGTTACTTTAACTCATGTAGATATTTAACCTAGGGTGAAGGGTTTGGGTTGGGTTAAATAATATCTTGCAAAAATATCAACACATAATATCTTTGCAAGAAACAAAACACAAGCTTCTAGAAGCTTCAAGAAGAAGTTAACCCAAATCAAACCCTAACCATGTTTAATCTCCACTAATCATGTTGCATTAATAACCATAACATGTTACAATATTATATATCACATATATAATATTTATTGTAACAAAATAAAATAATACAATTAACATATATCGCATATATATCAATGTATTACCCGAGTGAGAAAAAGAATTTTTTAGTGAGCTTATATTAGTTAATGTAATTTAATATATCATATATATAATTATACATTAAATTATCGAATCAACACTTGATCCGACAATCCGGCTATATCGCATATAACCGACTAATATATCATTTACCGATTCATCGAATCAACACTTGATCCGATGAGCCGGCTGATATCAAATATCGCGAGAATATAATACGGTATCTCATATCGCATTATCCTCGGTCCTGCACATATGTGCCCCTACTCCGTTTTTCCTGAGCCAAGAAACCTCTGTGTAGGACTCTAAAGAATCGTCAATACGCCGGTAGTAGGTGATGATCATATCAGACACCCACAAGCTGCAAGCGGTCAGCTAAACGTAACTGCCACCCAGGTATTGAGCGATCAGAAGATCAACAAGCAAGCATGTACATTCTCCTGCGAATCCAATCAATAACACTCCCGTACAGTCCGGTCTCTTCGTCTGATATGTCGCATATCTCGCCTAGGGGTGGTAAACGTCAGACCCCAGTAGCTTGATAAGTCATGTCAATATGAGGTCTATAACAGTTCGAGAAACTACTGATAATACTTACCAGTAAATCTTAGCAACCCTGGCCAGGGATTTGCAGTTATAGCCAATCGAACACAGCGCAACATCAACTCCCTATACCGGGAGAGACGAATCCCCTCCTATCGCTCATTGCCTCTATGTGATTCGGGACTGTACCCAAAAACCATCTTTTTGCACGCCTTCTTGGACGTGGTATGATGGAAATCAAAGCACTGTGGGAATCACACAAGACTCTATGACGATCTCGGGTCTACAGACTAACCTGTACCAGTGTCACCAGAGAACTGCCATCTGACGTAAGGTATAATACCATCTGGGAGTTCTCGGCGAGTCCGTCCAGTGTACCCAGTCTCTACTGAGCACCCGTACACCATCCTTGATGTCAAATACCGATGGATATGGGATCATCCATCGCTCATCATATGGGTCAAGATGCGTATAAGATAGTCTACTCTGGTGTATCGATGCCCTGTCTCGATACACCCTCGACTAAGAACAGTTATAGGATGTACTCGTCGACTACCGTGGCCACACTAGTATGATCTCATCATAGTCCCAGTAGTCGAGTACATATCCTAAGGGCTTTATCAACATGTAACATAGAGACAATCAGAGTACATGTTAAGATAAAGTACAACCAGATAGCATACTATCATATCGAGCAAGAAAGTCCTCCCTATATATGTCCAAGCATACATTACAATATACATCATATGTACAGTAATGGCCTCTAGGGCATACATATAACTAACAATCTCCCACTTTCACTAGGGCCATCTATTGTGGTATCACATACCCAACAATTAGCTGTGGTTGAAGTATCTCATACTCAACCATCCCATAAAAGTCTCTACTGGGAAAAAAGCCTTTGTGAGTGGATCCGCACTGTTGTCCTCTGTGTCTACTCTCCTAACCTCGATCTCCCTGGAGATCAACCATCTCCATGATCAGGTGATACTGCCTAAGAATTATATCTGGATTTCTGATGGGACAGGGGTTCCTTGGCATAAGCCACAACTCTATTGTCACACAACGGTAGGAATGAAGTTCATCTCATGAACTTATATATATCCAAACTGCCTCTTTGGTAGCATCCTTGGTAACGATGTATCTTGCCTTTAATCATCTAGTATGTCATGGTATCTAGCTTGGAACTCTTCCAACATACCGTCCCTCCACTGAGGGTAAAGACAATGCCTGCGACTGACATTCAGTCGTCCTTATCACCCTGGAACCTTTCCAGTGATTCTCTCCAGGATCGATTGATACCATCTTACTACAACTAGTGAGAATCCTAACATCCAATTAGATCTATCTTATAGATATAAAACCTAGGATTACGGTGGTATCACTATGATCCTATATGGAGAATCCTTGTGATAAGCGGAGATTGACCGAGCGTAGCATAAGAAACTCCTTCCCTATCAAAAGTATGTCATCCACGTACTCTACGAGAATCACCACCATACTCTTTTGTAACATTTCAAAAAAATAAAATATTATTTTGGGAATTTTTATAATTTAATATTATTTTAATGAATATTTTAATATTTCGGTATAACTAAATACAGATAAATGGGAAAAATTTTGGAAAAATTATGGAAAATTCTAAAATAGGGTATTTTATAGAATTACGCCATTTTTAAGTTTTTATGATTAATTATATGCTAATTTAGTGCTAATCGCGATTAAAAATCGCTAATCGTTTTTTTTAGCATTTTTGTGCAAAACATGCACATATCATTTTGTTTTTACACTTGTGCATTTCTACCATGTTATTTTGGGGTTACTGTTGGTGTGAGAAGGAATTTGGGTTAAAGAAAAAAAAGAAAGGAAAAAGAGAAAGGATTATTATATGAAGTATGGGTGAGAGATAGAAAGGGGTTTCCTTTGACCAAGACTTGACCATTCTCTCATGTTTCCAACACTCATCTCTCTCCCTCTTCTTTGGTTGCTGCTGCTGCTGCCCTAGCTCCTTCTCCCTCCCATCTTCACCTCCTCAAATCATCTCAAAAAAAAAACTCAAAACCCTATCTTCATTTCACTAAAAAGATGCACAAGCTCAAGGGCAACATATTGGACCAAGAAAGCAAGGATTTTGGTCACTTGGGGCAACTCAAGAATTTTCTTGAGTTGCCAAATGAGGTACCTCCACGGTGATCCGAGGCGATGAAGACGATGGTGGCAACATCGACACCGACACGCAGGATTCAAGGTGAGTAGATTATATCTATGGGAAGCCGGGTGGATGGCGTATAGCACCCTCGCAGTCCGAAGTTGGTATACTATATATGTATATATATATATATTATATTATATATATATATATATGATAGCTTATAGTGTGTCGCGAATATTGTGATTAGATGTACTGTGATTAGATTAGGGCGTAGAAGTAAACTAGTATAGTTCCTAGTTGCGAACCCTAGAATAGGTTTACACCCATACGCACACACATGCTTATTTTCTATACTTATACTATGATAATGGGGATAATGGATGACATTGGAGATGAGTCGATGATATTGGGCATAGTGCCATGAGATCGGTGATATGATATGATTCGTATTTGGGATACGACATGTGATTTTTAGCGGGCCTTTGGACGTGTGTTTCACACATGCATTCATATTTATATAAATGGTATCAGTTGTACTAGACTTAGATCAGTACCCCAGATTATGCGATATGATGATAAGGATACCAGAAAAATTGATGAGATGGCTGTGATTTTGACCCGTACCCAGCTATTAGGATGCCGTACGACGATTTACCGTACGAGCTTAATATTGATGATAGATCCGCACTCATGACTCGAGGACGTCAGATGATATACTGTATCGTACGCGATACTATTGAGGCGGGATCACCAAATATTATATTTATATATATATATATATATCGACTCAGATTTAGGTGGTTTCCATACCCCTCCCGATTGACTTGACAGTTAGATGTAGATTACTTAGTAGACATTAGACTAGACCCGAGTCATACCTATTTCAAAACTAACGAATCGGGAGTATTTCAAAGATAGGAAAAAGGGACTCTACGGACATTTTCAAAGACGCATCCTTTCTTAAAAACGACGTAGCCCTTATTTTACCAAAAACACCGATTCGCCTTATTTCAAATGGCATAACTGCATGATATATACATATGGATGTAGATTCTTTACTGTTGCGTTGATTATTCGATTTCCGCATATTCATGCTATTCGCATCGCTTTGCATGTGTAAATGTGTTTATTGCTATATTAAAACCATGCTGTTAGGACACCAGCACCATTATCGATGATGCATATATTCCACGTACACTTGCTTGCCGGCTCACACACTTCATCATCGATAATTGCCATGTCACTACACTGTAGTACTGTTGCATTCAGGGTATGATCCTTTGCATAGCATACTTATGTACATACCTATTGTACACCCATACGTGCATGGATACATATTCGCACATACATAGATGACTCTCGTTGGATTTGAAGATTTGGGAACCGCAAGATACTCTTTAAAATGGTTTCATTTTAAAAGAGCGGTTTCCCTCAACATGCGCATATTACTATTCCAGGTTGCATGATATACAGATATGCTTGCATTTCTTTTATATGTCGCATATATCATGCTTTTGATTATAGGCATTGAGATATGTTGTTTCTATGATATTTCTGGATATGGGAACCGTGGATATTTCAAAAGAGAATATATAATTGTTTTAAAAACCCGGTTACCCTTGATATGATATTTCAGTGCGTCCACCATGTGTTTTCTCGGTGCTGAGAGCGACATGTGAAACCCGATTCGAGGAGGCGGATGAGACCGATTACGGGTACATGGTGGGTCCAGTATGGTACCCCGGGGCAAGAACGGATCGCTGTGTAGTAGACGGTGAGCCTGGCAGAGGGACTACTACCTACCGGTGATATTATTTGAGCTCGGCGGATATCCGGAGGATACCGACCGGAGTCATGAGATGGATATGAGGGCCGACCAGGGTGTGCGGCGCCTGAGATATATGAGGATTTATGTGCCGATGATGGGCACGGTTTTCATGATGTTTTCGAGTGTCGATGCTAGACGCTCAGGTTCCATGATTTGATATGTCGCGAGCGACACATGTTGATTTACATCCTCATATTTCCATGCATATGCTTTATGATATTTACATGCATGATGCTTTTTGTCATTGGATGACACGTGGACGGGATCCACATACTTACAGACATTGATTACATAGTTGGATGATATCCACATATTACTAGATTTCCTGATATAGTTGACATTGATTACATTGATCATACCTCATATTTATAATATGTTATTACCTGGGGCACTGGCACGAGCACTTGGCACTACATACATGTATAGATGTTACATTGCCACCTTATCATGCTTCAGACTTATTCATATTGAGAATATATTATTACTGATCGTATGACCTAGGATTATTTCATGCATTCGACTTCTGCTTGTAGATGTTTTCTACTCACGAGTTGGCAACTCACCCCCGTTGTGCCACAGTTTCTAGCAGGTTTTGCCGTACAGGTTCTATGGCGGCATTTCTGGCACACTGCTCCCTTGCGGGTAATTTTCTTTGGTAGGTGGGTTCTTTTGTATCAGAATCACCATTATGTATGTATTATTCAGTTGTATCTACTAATTCCATCAACCAAAACTTGTATATTGTTTCAGACTTAGAAACTAGTTATGTATTTATTTCGACCTTAGAGTCGCGCGTTGTAGTATTATGGTTTTCATGTTGATTTTGAGTTCTTTTGAGTTTTGATCCTCGCCCGTTGGCGTTGTATATTATATTGCTTGCGTGGTTGTGACCGCCGATTGACGAAGAGCTAGCTCCCGCTTGGGGATGCCTTTTATTGTGCATATATATATTATTCATGCTGTACCCCGTTCGGGGCCAGTATTTACAAAGGAAGCTATGCCGAAATTTTTTTCAAAAGATTAAAATGCATATTCGGCTTACCTATTTTAAAACCCTTGTTTTAAAAAAAACTTGTTTTCTTCACTTCTTAAAACTATTTCCTTATTTATTACTTAAAAATGGTTTTAGATTTCTGGGCTTTTGGCTTACTTGAATTAGATGGGGTCCTATAGACTTCATATGATTCAAGTGCCAGTCACGGGCTATTTCGGGTCGTGACATCTCTACTACCTTTTTGTATATACAAGGTTCCTCTACCATTTTGATGAAGTCAAACTCTTTGACTATCACATCAAAACAGACGTTCCAACTCCGCGATGCCTGTTTTATCGCATAAAATATCTTACACACGTTTCCGCTGCTCCCACTATCTACTAAGCCCTCTGGCTGTGTACTTATAGACGCTCTCTTCTAAAACATCATTTAGGAAAGCAGTCATGACACCCAAGCACCAGATATCGTAGTCATGGTATGTAGCCGTGGCAAGTAGAATCTGGATGGACTTAAGCATAGCTTTGAAAGTCTCAACTTTTCCATGTGCACCAAGTAATCTTCTCAAGATATACTTGCTCCTGATGGGGATTTAACCCTTCAGATAAAGCAACCAAAGTCCATACTTTGTTGGTGTATAAGGATTCCATCTCAGATCGTTAAGCATCCAGCCATTCTTACAGAGTCCCACTCCTGATGGCCAGCTCGAAACTAGTTGGGTCATCATCTCATGATGCAATCCTCGCTCCCACTGTCATAGAGAAACCAAAGTATCTCTCAGGTGGGTGAGGAACCCTACTAGATCGGCGGAGAGGCTGAGGTTTGTTGGAAACTATTGAATCCTTCGGGTTCTACCAAATTATCAGCTGCAGTTTTGTATAGCTGGAACTCTTTCCAGTTCTACCTCATGACCACTAATTTCTTCACAAGAAATTCCCTTTCACAAAGGTGGCATGCTGAGGAACAAAACATCTTTTGTTCCTCGGTTTGGTAGAAGATATTCCCTTGCGAATGCTTGGGATATCCAACAAACTTCTACAGAACTGACTTTGCCTCGAGCTTGTCCGGATTATGCTTATAGACATAGGCTGGACAACCCTAAATCTTAACATACTTAAGATATTGGCTCTTTCCATTCCATATCATATATGAAGTGGTAGGCAACTGATTTGATAGGAACCCTATTCAATAGGTATGCAGCTTCTCAAGTGCATAACTCCCAAAAGGAAATAGGAAACTCAGTATTACTCATCATAGAGCACACCATATCATATAGGGTGCTATTGCTCCGCCTCGATATACCATCGTGCTATGGTGTATACGGAGGAGTATTGCTGAGAGAGAATCTCATTCTCCTTTATAATAGTGCAGGAATTCCGTGATCAAGTATTCTCCTCCCTGATCTCATCAGAGGACATAATACTTTTACCCTTTTAGGTTCTCTACTTCTAACTCATATTCATTGAATTTCTCAAAAGTTTCAGACTTGTGTTTCAACAGAAACATATGTCCAAATCTTGAAAGATAAACAGTGAATGTAATGAAGTACAAAGAACCGGTCCTGGCATGTGTAGACAGGGGACCTTACATACATCATCATGTATCAATCCCAAAAGTTCACTAACTCTTTCTCTGTTTCCAATAAACAGAGCTATGGTCATTTAATCTTTGTGACATAACCGGCAAGTTTCACAAGATGTAAATTCAAACTAATTTAAATATGCATCTAAATGTAACTTAGCTAATCTGGTCGCATTGATATGACTTAGTCTAGAATGCCTTAAGAAGGATTCGTTCATTTCTGAACTCTTCCTCTTGTGTGTGTTCTGTATACTAAGAACTGTAGTTTGATTTATAACGTCAATGCTTTTAGAAAACGTGCCTGAACCGATCAACTCTTGATATAGGAAATGTTCAAAATATTATCCAATAATACAAAATTATATCCTTCTTTATTAAATAAAGATACTTGATATGATGTTGTATATCAGGTCGGTATCTAATAACATTAGTTCAGAATCAATGTATTTGTTAATACAGGGTGATAACTACCAACAGACTTGGTTGCAACACTTGCACCGTTTCTATCTCATGAAACTTATCACCCGTTCTCAGTTCTCTACATATCTGTAGCCCATATAACATATTACATATATGGGATCCTGATCCGGTAACATACCCAGGACGTAGAGGATACTGTGAAACAGTTCTTTGTAGTGAACACACCCGAAGATGATGCATCAGCATGCACTTTCTTCGTTTGGGCGGCACGGGAATTCTGGTAATCCCCTATTTCCTGCTCTGTCTTATAACAATTATAAGTTGGAGCGGGACCAGCGTTCCCCAGCTCAGTATAACAAGCGGGTTCGGTCAATATATCCGTATTATTATCTTGATTAAGGCGTGATATGGTCGCTACCTGGAGAGAGAGAGAAGAAAACACTCAGCGTATGCTCTTGCAAGATTAGATTGGTTATCTAATATATCTAATCAGGATGTCTCCCGCTGTTTTAGTCAAATCTTCCTTCAAACCCTAAAAGGAAAGACTAGCCGGGATTAATTACACGCTATAAGTTCGCCAATCTTTCAGCCAGGCCAGTGCCGGTACTTTGAGGGAGGTTCCCCGTGCTTTCGCACGAACCTAATTAAAGTAAATCTCGTTTTCCCAGGGGCGTAACTCCGTTGACACTTTTCTAGACACCTACTTGATCGGCTAATTGTAATGTGTAAAACTCTCCTAGGTGTAACTCTTACTCGCAGCGGGTATCGGGATCCAACTATCTCATAGAAGGTATGCAGTCTCATTGCAAATTTCAACACTTGAAATTCCCAATAATATTTTACCCCTAGCAGCTATATGACCTTAACATGGTCAACAAATCATAAGTGCTAGTCAAGTTCAACCCGTTATTTCCCGATTGAATTAAACCCACCTACACGACACTTAACATGGTCAACAAAGTCGTACGACTACCCTAATCCAATCGCATCATATGCTTATACAAATAAGCACTAATCAGCTACCGCACACTACGCCTTAACATGGTCAACAAACGTAGCACGAATATTAACTAGTACTTATCTGAAATGACGGAGGGCTACGACAGGTTTTTAAGAAAACCCTTTGCGTAATGAACTTGATATCGTTGTAGAATCGAGTGATTTTAAATGGAATGTTTCTGAGTCCTTTTCTAGTTTTGATAAAGAGGTCACTCCCGGTGAAGGGATAGTCGGCTCTTTCCTCATCGAATAAGGTGCAGGATATTTCACAAATATCCTAAGCAAAGCAAAAACTATAGAAGCAATTAAAAGACAAACCGAGTATACAGCATCTGCCAGTTTCGCTAAAGAGGTCACTACCGGTGAAGGGATCTCGGCTCTTTCCTTATCGAATAAGGTGTTGGATGTTCTACAAGGAACACCGCTATGCAAAGCAAAAACTAGAGCTACCAGTTTTTAAACAAGTTTCTACAATATCTTAGGTTTCTTTTATTTCATTAATCTCATTAATGAAGTCCCATTTTAATTATGCTACACAAGCATCAGATATGAAACGAAATCAACAATAAATAATATATATCTCATATATAATATAAACATTCGTCTCAGGCAGTAATATGATCTCATCACAAAACATTGCAGTAGAAGAACATATATGAAATATTGGATATACTAGGACGTCCGTGTTTTTAATACGAGCCTGTATAAAACACGGATTCCACGGTCGCGATGAATAGCCAAACCCACATCCCTAGACCCTACGAGAGCGGCAAGCAACACTGCCAATTCTAGGGTTAGGAGACCCGGTCTCGACTCCTCGAGATGGTCTCCTACTGGACCCTAGAACCCGGTTACTTATGCTCCCCGCCTTGGGGCTACCTAATGCGGAAAAGTAAATAATATATAATGGTGACATCATCCTCAGCCCGGAAGTGCCTCAATAAAAGAATATTACATACAATTGAATTTTACATCAATGAAAAAGAAAAACTCTCATCTCACATAAAACCACCGGCTATTCAAACACGACGATCCAATATAACATATCACTGCAACACATAATATCTCATATCATCAATGTAAGTAAGTATGCATACACCGATTGTCGTTGATGTATAACAACGAAAATCGGCGATACAACTACATACTACACTTACGGTTACAGAAAGTGTAAAACTACAACAGTTGGAATCCGCAACCACCTTAGACGTCGTATGCCTAACCAAATGAATTCCTTAGACATCGCATGCCTAACAATTATAAACCCCGCATTTTAGTCTCATTATCGAAAACTCATTTTAATATCAAGTCGGGCAATTCAACAAGATTCCCGACATTCTGATCGAATGCTCGTCGTAAACTTTAGTAAACGGCCGCACTCCCGGATGCCGTCGACGAAGTGCACTAAGGCGGAACACCGCTGCCGCGAGCACCAAAACGGATGCTTTTGGCGACGGGGTTCTCCTACGGTCACTTGGTCGGGGCTTTAGGGCGTGGCTGTCTATTAAGTTTACCCGGCGAGTATCCGCGTACGCTACGTGATTGCGACGGACTTTTGATCACATCAAAATTCCGTGGCAACCGATCATCTGAGACTGAACTGCTAGATTTATAATATTCAAATTAGTTATCTCATAACTACATGTGGATTCCAAATATTGTATCACATTCCAGATAAATAGACAATGTTAAACTTTCCGATCGAATAAACAAACACCCAAGATTTCCCAAATAGTTCTCAACACTTGAAATTAGTTTTAAAACATCCATCACATACCACAGTACCAATGGTCCAGCCGTAGAAGGGGAAAGCCAACGCCTCACATGTGGCACGCCGTACTGCCCCAAACCCTAAGGTTTAGAGGCGGTTCAGACGGTCACATAATCGAGTTAAGATTTGTGTTCTTCTAGAGGGTCCACCGCGTTACTTTCACGACTTAGAACGTTCTTAAACTACGGAAAAATCCAACACTTGGAAATTTTCCGGCAGGGGAAAAAGAGAGTTATTGATATCCGTTCGAACTTTTTAACACGTTCTAAAAAATACCCGGACAAACTAAACGAAGTTATACTTTCCGATCGAATCAACGAGCTCCCAATACAACCCAGAAAACTCAACACTTGAGTAGAATTAAAAATTCCCAGAAACATGCATAATTACCTACGGATATTACTGTTGAAAAACGATCCCATAATCCTACTGTTTGGCCGCAGAACCGCTGCGCAAGCAAGGGTACGGCCATGGTTCAACGGCGCAATAAATGTATTGTGGGGTCGTTTTTTACAGTAACCCATAAAATCACCTGTTGAATTTTCTGAGCATTTTTAATATGAAAAAAATCAACTTTTTGAAAAATTTCCAGAAACTAGGGTTTTATGGGTATTCGGAATTCGATCGGACTTTAAACTTCGTCTAGACTTCGCCTAAAACTCTAGCTTGGCTCTGATACCACTGTAGGGTTACTAGGCACTCTAATAAGGTTCTACAAGGCATCAACAATGCCCTATTTAAATTTTAGCCATGTCGAACAACCCTAACCAAGATTTTTAAACTAGAGATTAGGCGAAACAAAGCATGTTAAACACTTTAACATCTAAGAGTTTGGGATTATAACCTTTGTAGTCCAGTCCTTCACTTCATAAGCTCCGTGTTGAGGTCCCTTCGCTGCGATCATCATGTACCCGGACTCTAGAGAGGTTCCACGAAGAGAAAGATGCATGCTTGCTTCCGATCTTCGATAACAAAGATGATCTACCTTGAAGTTTCGTTAAAACAAGCTCTCACTAATAAATGAAGTGAACACCCTAATCTAAATGGCTAGGATAGATTAGGATGATGAAGTAGGATTTTAGCTCTCATTTATTTTCATTAACTCACTCATTTTCATCACTTCATAAAAAGCCAGAAAGTTTTTCATGCAAGCAAGAAGAAGAAGAATGAATCCTTTTGTGATGAACAATGAATAAAACCCATGGTTATAAATACAACCCTTGAGTTACTTTAACTCATGTAGATATTTAACCTAGGGTGAAGGGTTTGGGTTGGGTTAAATAATATCTTGCAAAAATATCAACACATAATATCTTTGCAAGAAACAAAACACAAGCTTCTAGAAGCTTCAAGAAGAAGTTAACCCAAATCAAACCCTAACCATGTTTAATCTCCACTAATCATGCTGCATTAATAACCATAACATGTTACAATATTATATATCACATATATAATATTTATTGTAACAAAATAAAATAATACAATTAACATATATCGCATATATATCAATGTATTACCCGAGTGAGAAAAAGAATTTTTAGTGAGCTTATATTAGTTAATGTAATTTAATATATCATATATATAATTATACATTAAATCATCGAATCAACACTTGATCCGACAATCCGGCTATATCGCATATAACCGACTAATATATCATTTACCGATTCATCGAATCAACACTTGATCCGATGAGCCGGCTGATATCGAATATCGCGAGAATATAATACGGTATCTCATATCGCATTATCCTCGGTCCTGCACATATCACATATGTGCCCCTACTCCATTTTGCCTGAGCCAAGAAACCTCTGTGTGGGACTCTAAAGAATCGTCAATACGCCGGTAGTAGGTGATGATCATATCAAACACCCACAAGCGGTCAGCTAAACGTAACAGCCACCCAGGTATTGAGCGATCAGAAGATCAACAAGAAAGCCTGTACATTCTCCTGCGAATCCAATCAGTAACACTCCCGTACAGTCCGGTCTCTTCGTCTGATATGTCGCATATTTCGCCTATGGGTGGTAAATGTTAGACCCTAGTAGCTTGATAAGTCATGTCGATATGAGGTCTATAACAGTTTGAGAAACTACTGATAGCACTTACCAGTAAATCTCAGCAACCCTGGCCAGGGATTTCCAGTTATAGCTAATCGAACACAGCGCAACATCAACTCCCTATATCGGGAGAGACGAATCCCCTCCTATCGCTCATTCCTCCATGTGATTCGGGACTGTACCCAAAAGCCACCTTTTTGCACGCCCTCTTGGACGTGGTATGATGGAAATCAAAACACATTGGGAATCACACAAGACTCTATGACGATCCCTGGCCTACAGACTAACCTGTACCAGTGTCACCAGAGAACTGCCATCTGACGTGAGGTATAATACCATCTAGGAGTTCTCGGCGAGTCCGTCCAGTGTACCCAGTCTCTACTGAGCACCCATACACCATCCTTGATGTCAAACACCGATGGATATGGGATCATCCATCGCCCATCATATGGGTCAAGATACGTATACGCTAGTCTACTCTGGTGTATCGATGCCCTGTCTCGATACACCCTCGACTAAGAACAGTTATAGGATGTATTCGTCGACTACCGTGGCCCCACTAGTGTGATCTAGTCCCAGTAGTCGAGTACATATCCTAAGGGCTTTATCAACATGTAATATAGAGACAATCAGAGTACATGTTAAGATAAAGTACAACCAGATAGCATACTATCATGTCGAGCAAGAAAGTCCTCCCTATATATGTCCAAGCATCCATTACAATATACATCATATGTACAGTAATTGTCACGACCCGAAATAGCCCGTGACTGGCACTTGAATCATATGAAGTCTATAAGACTCCATCTAATTCAAGTAGGCCAAAAAGCCCAGAAATCTAAAACCATTTTTAAGTAATAGAAAAAGGAAATTGTTTTAAGAAGTGATGAAAACAAGTTTTAAACAAGGGTTTTAAAATAGGTAAGACGAATATGCATTTTAAATCCTCCATAACTTTTCTAAAAATTTCGGCAGAGTTTCCTTTGTAAAGACTGGCCCGGAACGGGGTACAACAAGAATAAAATATATACAATGATAAAAGGCATCCCCAAGCGGAAGCTAGCATACAACGCCAAAGGGCGAGGATCAAACTCAAAAAGAAACTCAAAATCAACATGAAAACCATAATACTTCTACGCACGACTCTAAGGTCGAAATAATACATGACTAGTTTCTAAGTCTCAATAAATGTACAAGTTTTGGTTGATGGAATTACTAGATACAATGAATAATACATATACAATGGTGGTTCTGATGCAAAAGAACCCATCTACCAAAGCAAATCACCCTCAAAGGAAGCAGTGTGCCAGAAATGCCGCCTTGTAACCTGTACGGCAAAACCTGCAAGAACCATGGCACAACGGGGGTGAGTTGCCAACTCGTGAGTAGAAAACATCTACAAGCAGAAATCGAATGCATGACATAATCCTAGGTCAATACGATCAGATATATATATATATAAACCTCAAATGAATAAGTCGGAAGCATGAAAAGGTGGCAATGTAACATCTATACATGAGTGTAGTGCCAAGTGCTCGTGCCAGTGCCTCAGGTAATAACATATCATAAATATAAGGTATGATCAATGTAATCAATATGAATCAATGTCAACTATAACATGAAGTCTAGTAGTATGTGGATATCATCCAACTATGTAATCAATGTCTGTATGTATGTGGATCTCGTCCACCTGTCACCCAATGACAATAAGCATCATGCATGTAAATATCATAAAGCATATGCATGGAAGTATGAGGATGTAAATCAACATGTGTCGCTCGCGACATATCAAAATCATTGAACCTGAGTGTCTAGCATCGACACTCGAAAACATCATGAAAACCGTGCCCATCATCGGCACGTAAATCCTCATATATCTCAGGCGCCGCACACCTTGGTCGGCCCTCATATCCATCTCATGACTCCGGTCGGTATCCTCCGGATATCCGCCGAGCCTAAATACTATCACCGGTAGGTAGTGGTCCCTCTGCCAGGCTCACCGTCTACTACACAGCGATCCATTCTCGCCCCGGGGTACCATACCGGGCCCACCATGTACCCGCAATCGGCCTCATCCGCCTCCTCCAATCGGGTTTCACATGTCGCTCTCAGCACCGAGAAAACACATGGTGGACGCACTGAAATATCATATCAAGGGTAACCGGGTTTTTAAAACAATTACATACTCTCTTTGAAATATTCTCGGTTCCCAAATCCAGAAATATCATAGAAACAACATATCTCAATGCGTATAATCAAAAGCATGATGTATGCGACATGTAAAAGAGATGCAAGCATATCTATATATCATGCAACATGGAATAGGAATATGCACATATTGAGGGAAACCGCACTTTTAAAATGAATCAGTTTTAAAGAGTATCTTGCGGTTCCCAAATCTCAAAACAAGCCAGAATCATCTATGTATGTGCAATTACTTATGTATGTAAATATGGGTGTACAATTGTATTTACATACATAAGTAATTGCACAGTACTACAGTGTAGTACTGTGCTACAAGTATGCCATGCAAGAGATCATCAATGTATGTGCAAGTATGCCAGAATCATCTATGTATGTGCAAGTATGCCATGCAAGAGATCATATCCTGAATGCAACAGTACTACAGTGTAGTGACATGGTAATTATCGATGATGAAGTGTGTAAGCCGGCAAGCAAGTGTATGTGGAACATATGCATCATCGATAATGGTGTTGGTGTCCTAACAGCATGGTTTTAATATAGCAATAAACACATTTACACATGCAAAACGATGCGAATAGCATGAATATGCGGAAATCGAATAATCAACGCAACAGTGAAGAATCTACATCAATATGTATATGTCATGCAATTATGCCATTTGAAATAAGATGAATCGGGGTTTTTAGTAAATTAAGGGCTACGGTGTTTTAAGAAAAGATGCGTCTTTGAAAATGTCCGTAGAGTCCCTTTCTCCTATCTTTGAAATACTCCCGATTCGTTAGTTTTGAAATAAATATGACTCGGGTCTAGTCTAATATCTACTATGCAAACTACAGATCTAACTATAAAGTCAATCGGGAGGGGTATGGAAACCACCTAAATCTGAGTCGATAAATAAATATAAATATAATAGTCGGTGATCCCGCCTCAATAGTATCGCGTACGATATGTTAGTTGTATGTATGCCCTAGAGGCCAGTATTGTACAGATGATGTATATTATATTGGATGCTTGGACATATATAGAGAAGACTTTCTTGCTCGATATGATAGTATGCTATCTGGTTGCTCTTTACTTTAACATGTATACTTGTCTCTTTATACTGTCTTATCGTTACATGTTGGTAAAGCCCTTAGGATGTGTACTTGACTACCTGGACTATGATGCGGATCATACTAGTGGGGACATGGTAGTCCATAAGTACATCCTTCAAGGTCCCTAGTCATGGGTGTATCGAGACGAGGCTGTTCCCCTCCGAACGGCGGCCGAGACGTTAGGACGTCGCGTGCCTGGGGTTCGGGGCAGATGCTATTTGGTTTTATCCGTCTACCTCTCCGAAGATGCCAAGTTGATTTATAGCACCTTGTATCGGAGGTTTAGACGGATGCGGCCGATGTAGCAGACTTCGTCAGATTCCCCCTCGGGGTGAGGGGTTTTTGATTGTGGGGACACTCTTCCCTGCAGGCGCAAGCCCCTGCAGTTAATTACGCTACCGCATCGCGGTAACAACTTTCTCCTTCTCCAGAATTTCACTTCGTGTCGTGTGTGTTTGTTTTGTTTGTGATTGCCCGTGGATTGTATACGGAGACTGAGTGATGTCGTCACCCGTAGGACGTAGATTAGTCCAAATCCGTATTTACTTAGATTTGGGTTTGGTATTTTTAGTTTAAGGATGCATTAGTCGCGTTGCGTCTAAGATCGACTTAAACATTTGTTAAGGATACGTTAGTCCTGTTTTAGACTAAGATCAACTTAACAGCATGATTGATTTAATTATCCGGCCGTCGGGACTCGTCACCTCTCTGACGTCGTTGAGGGATTACAACGACAGGCGTCTGAGGGGTTCAGAGATGTACCCTTGAACCAAAGTTAATTTGGAGTTTTATTGTTTATTTAAATGTCCAAGGACACGTTAACCGTATTTGGGGTTAAGATCAACTTAGGCGGGACCGTTTAGATCCAACAAAGGAGCATTTGGGCCCTATTGTGCCAGTTTAAAGACATGGCGGTCCATCGCCAGTTTTAGGGACGTGGGGGTCCATTATTAGTTTAGGGACGTTTCGGTCTGTCGCCAGTTTAAAGACGTAGTGGTCCATGTTCCAGTTTAGGGACGTGGTGGTCCGTCGCCAGTTTAGGGACGTAGTGGTCCGTTATTAGTTTAGGGACGTTTCGGTCCATTATTAGTTTAGGGACGTTTCGGTCCGATATTAGTTTAGGGACGTTTCGGTCCATTATTAGTTTAGGGACGTTTCGGTCCGATATTAGTTTAGGGACGTTTCGGTCCAATATTAGATGGGTGGTCGTTGGGACCCGTCACCTCTTTGACGTCGTTGAGGAATTACAACGACAGATGTCAAAGGAGTTCGGAGATGTACCCTCGAACCGGTCGTGACTTAGTTTATGAGAGACATTTAATTTAAGGACTTACAGCCAGGATTGGGTTAAGTCCAATTTTTATTTTAGGCTCTGCCCGATTAAAAGAATCAATCTAAACAGGGCTCTGCCTCTTTTTATTCTTGCAGTTTGATTTGGGCCAAGCCCTCAAGCATTTCCAAACAGGGCTCTGCTCTTTGTATGATTTGATTTGGGCCAGGCCCTCAAGAATTTTCCAAATAGGGCTCTGCCCTTTTATTTCTGATTTGGGCCAGGCCCTTTTAAATAATGAGTTGCAGGAACTCAAGAATCTTCTGATTGAAGAAACAAAAGTGCATAGCACTTTTGATCTACATTTAGATCAAAAGAAAACAAGTTTTTCTTCTTGTTTTCTTTTCACAGAACCAAGGGTTCATATCAAGTGCAAGGCACTATTTATTATTCTTTTATTTTTTAGAACCAAGGGTTCATATCAAGTGCAAGGCACTATTTATTATTCTTTTATTTTTTAGAACCAAGGGTTCATATCAAGTGCAAGGCACTATTTATTATTCTTTTATTTTTTAGAACCAAGGGTTCATATCAAGTGCAAGGCACTATTTATTTTTATTTATTTTCTGTTCTTCAGAAATTTTACCTTCTTCTTTTTTTTTTGTTCTTGATTAATCTTCAAGAGCCTTTTTTTCCAGAAGTTTATCCTTCTCTTGATGATTGATTTCTCTGCCCTTTTGAATGAGGCTTGGGGTCTTATTTATAGTGCCCACAAATTTGTTGGATTTGTTAACAAAATCTTTCCTGAATAATTTTGGGAATTTTCCCACCATTGGATCTTTGATCCAAGGGTTCCTGTTTTACAGGAGAACAGAAAAGATTTATCTAAATCTTTATTCAGTTGCTGCGCAACTCACCAGAAAGTGACACGTGTCGCGCATCCGAGCACTTGCGCAGTTGCGAATGCGCAACTGCGCAGACACGTGTCGCGCATCCATGCGTTTGCGCAGCTGGGATTGCGCAACTGCGCAGACACGTGTCGCGCATCCGTGCGTTTGCGCAGCTGCGGCTGCGCAAGTGCGCAGACACGTGTCGCGCATCCGTGCGTTTGCGCAGCTGCGGCTGCGCAACTGCGCAGACACGTGTCACGCATCTGTGCGTTTGCGCAGACACGTGTCGCGCATCGGTGCGTTTGCGCAGCTGTGACTGCGCAACTGCGCAGACACGTGTCACGCATCTGTGCGTTTGCGCAGACACGTGTCGCGCATCGGTGCGTTTGCGCAGCTGTGACTGCGCAACTGCGCAGACACGTGTCGGGCATCCCTGCGCTTGCGCAGACACGTGTCGCGCATCCGTGCGTTTGCGCAGTTGCGACTGCGCAACTGCGCAGACACGTGTCGGGCATCCAAGCGCTTGCGCAGACACGTGTCGCGCATCCGTGCATTTGCGCAGTTAAGTCTTTAATTAAGTTTTCTGAAGAGCCTTGCTCTGATGGGACGCACTGTTTCGGGCGTTGCGCTGCCCATTTAGCTTCTGCCACGTGGCAAATTGCGCGCTGCGCACGGAAACCGAAGCGTTGCTTCGAATTTTTGAATTTTCAAAATTCAACAGAGCCTTGCTCTGATTGGGGGAAACAGATGCCCCCCCACCGTTGCGCTCACGTGGCGCGCGCGTGGGTGCAGCGGTGGCAAGATCCTGACCGTCGGATCGACGAGTCAGGTGAACAGGCGCAGGCGCCTATAAATAGGACCTTTGGTCCTTGGTAATTTTTTTTACCATTCTCAAGAAATTGAATTTCAGAGCCTTGCTCTTACTTGAGAACTTCCAGAGCCTTGCTCTTGTGATTTCCTTAAGAACTTCCAAGTTCTAACTTCAGAACCATTATAGGTAAAATTAAATTAATTTAATTTAAATTAAATTTAACTAATCAGAGCCTTGCTCTTATAGATCTTTGATCTAAAGGAAATCCCTTTGGGGTTTCTTCAACAGAGCCTTGCTCTTATCGATCTTTGATCTAAAGGAAACCCCTTTGGGGTTTCTTTTTTATTCACAGAGCCTTGCTCTCCAAATTTATAGAGACTCTGTTCTTAGGTTTTAACCCATGAACAGAGCCCTGCTTCATAGATCAACTAGAAAACTTTTTAAAAGTTTCCATGGATCTTTAAGATCCCAAAATTTTAATTCTGAGGAGTTATAAATTTTTATCACTACTGCAGAGCTAGGCTCTTTTTAAGAAGTTTTATTCCTTTGAAACAGGAGTTTGACAAATGTCACTCTGTGGCAGAGCTTTGCTCTGAAAAGAGGAGATCTTCTCCTTGTCTCTAGGGGTCCCCCTAATGGGGATATTCTCTTGGGGGTCTTTTAATTGACTGACAGTCTCATCCAATGGTGGGATTGTCTTATCAAATGATGCGCCGTCATCTTGATTTTGTGGGTCCCCCTTTTGTCCCCTACCCACTGCCTCACAGTGTGGAGCCAGCTTTTTATTTATTATTATTGTTTTTATTATTATATTATTTTTTTTATATATTATTTCTATTGAATGTTCAGTGTCAAGCCACTAATGATATGTATATATTTTATGCAGGAAGGATGTCTGACGACTTGTCTTTTCCCTTCGTTCGCTCAGAAGGAGGGTTCCCACACGCACCAGTGGACCGGGTCGTGTTTGCCTTGATCAAAGACCGTGATCCTGAGTGCAAACATCTCCACCTATGGGGAAGGTGGTATAGCCAAATCATCCAGGGTCGTCGCAGTTTTAGTTCTGCCTCGCCCTCCGAACCTATAGTCACGATCCCCTACGCAGATAAACCCCCGGTGGAGTATGCCGTGGAGGTTAAAAATTGGAATTCGGACGATCTTCTCCAGCCCGCAATCGGCGCTATTCCGGTACAGCCGCCGCCGGCCATAGACATCTTAGGAAGGCGAATCTGTCAGGGTGAAGCACGCCCTTGGGGACAGGCCTATAATATTGGATTGAATCCGCGACCGCTTGCTGGATACCTGCCATGGGCCCGGTACATCTTAGCGGCGAAAAGAGCTCATCTGACGAAGATCGGTTTATACTCCGCCGTCTATGTCTCGCTTTTTGAATATCCTACTCCTCCAACGTGGTGGACAAGGGCTTTCATTGAACAATGGAATATCCCCACGCATACTTTCCTGACGGCGGATAGGGAAGTTTCCATTTCTCTAGAGGAGTTCGTCGAGCTTTCGGGTTTACCGGCGAGGGGGGAGCATTATGAGGAGCTGCTTCCTCCTGATGAGTACGTCTTTGCCACCAAGCAGGTGGTACTCGACTTAACTCCGGAAAATGCTATCCAGCATCAGCATCCGGGCCTGGTGAGGGTGTTGGAGATTTACGAGGAGCTTCATTTGGAATTGGGCGACCGAGGCGTTAGTTTCGCGGACTTCATTGCTCGTTTTGTCCGCCCGGAATTTTTATCAGAGCAAGGTGATAAGTTCGCCCAACCTGCTGACCCTTTTGGTTTCGGCCTGGACCGCCGACCTTCATCGGAAATTGATCAGAGAAGTTTTTACCTTCCCGGCACTGCCAGCGTCCCCTTCTCAGAGATCGCTGTTCCCGGCATGGATGAGGAGACCTTCTTCATCGGGTTCTTAGGTTTGTGGCTGTGCAGCTTCGCGCTTCCTATGCACCCACGCCTTATGCGGTCTTCTGTCTTTTACCCGGCGCATCGAATGGTGGCCGGTCTGCAGTTATCAGTGGGGATCGCCGGGTTGGCTTATCTCTACAATGGACTTAGCATAGCGGCGGACGCTAATGAACCTGGGGTACAGCCTGCTAACTTCCCGATGCACTACTTCACTTCTTGGATGGAGATGCATGTTCGAGGAGTGTTCGGTGTCCATAAAACTCCTCAGTTCTTTGAGAGATTTAAACTTCCAAGAATCATGCGATTGGTCGGGGCCTCTATCGTGTTTGCACCTCCGCGGGAGTCCAGGGGATTGCTTCTGCGCTCGCATCTAGTCGGGGCGAAGACCTCTTTAGTGGATAAGGTCATCACCATGGGTTCCGAGTCCACTAAGTCGGTGGTGCCGCTGCGTGATGACTTTAAGGGCGGTGCTTCCGTGTTGAAGGCTCGGGAAATTCTTCACCTTTATTCCATTCGGCCGGGCTACTTGGTATTTAGGCAGAATGAAACGGCCCTCTTCATGAGGTATAACCCGCATCGATTCGCCCGGCAATCAATGTTATAACCAAGGGGTCCCATTGGAAGCCTTCTTGGGAACACCTGCAGTCGGTCCAGAGGGGGTACGGAATGCGATGCATCACTTCATCCGGCTAAATACAGGCTCTTACTTTTTCATCAGCGAGCCCAGCTGTACCCCCAAGATACTCAATTCGTATGTGGCCTGGTACGCGCACGCGATGGGACCAATCATCTTAATGGAGAAACGTCTATTGGTCGATCGCAGGGCTGCGCCTCCCGGTGGCAATCGCAAGGCTCCATTGCAGCCCAGGGTTCAGGTTATCCCTCCGACGAAAGAGGCTGGAGCCGATCGACCACGCGTATTGGCCCCTCCGCGTGGACTGCCATTGCCCACTGCGGTGGATGTTCCAACGGTACCCCGTGCTCCGACGAAGACGGCTAAAGCGGCCTCACCGGAGTCGGGTGTAGGAGCAGACATCGGGACTCGCCGCCCGAAAGTGACTGCCAAAACTGGCAAGCGCAAAGATGCTCCGGGTGGATCCAAGGCTGGTGGACAGAAGAAGAAGAAGTCTATCCTATCCCTTGACGCGATTCTTAACTTAGAACCCGCGGCTCATCCTGCCGAGACTATATGTGAGTATGGCAGCAACGAGGGTTTCGTGGTGGACCCTGAGGACACCAACCTAGCCGCCGCGATTGCAGCTTCGGAGCGATCGGCGAGGCTCGAAGCAATGTTAAGCAGACTCGCTGAGTCGGGTAATCCTCAGCCTCCTCATTTGTCATTTTATCCCACTTTTACTATTATCTTTAGCTAATATTTGCCTCATTTTCAGCAGGTGGATCTACTGAAGAGGCCGTTGCTGCCTCTCTGAAGACCTTCCAGGCGGAGGAGAAGAAGCGCGCCTTAGCAAGCGTCGGTATGTTTTACCCCGCTCTTTTTATAAGGAAAGTTTGTTGTCTTTTTATGATAGTCGACCTGACCTTCTCTTGTTTCCTTACAGGGGTTGTATTAATCGGTGCAAGGACCCTTCCCAAGCCTGTCATCGAAGTCCCAGCTCCGTCGAAGCTGGCGCAAGAGCCTCGGCTCGATGCAACGACGAGGGATGCTCTGAAAAATCTGGAGGCATCCCTCTACACGGATGAGGAGGCTTCACTCAAGGAAGCTCTGATGGCATCTGCCTCATCGGCTCAAGAGGAACGGAAGCGGTCTAGACGCGAAGCGAAGGCGCGCAGAGCTGCTCTGGCCGTAGGAGCGGGCCCTAGCACTATTCCTCTCGATAATATTCCTTCTGAAGAGCCCCCAGTGGCTCTGTCTACTGCTCGTCGGCAAGTGGCGCGCGCGGTTCGGAGTGCCAATGACAAATCCACTTCAGGTAGTACTTCTTTCAGAATCTCGTCGCATGAATTGTAGAGTTGTTGGCTTATACGTATTCCATTTTGTAGGGTCGAGTCCAACTGAGGGGGAGGGGGAAACGACCATCGAGCCCAAGGGAGCAGAGGACGCGGTACTCGCCGAACCCGAACCGACAGTGGACAACTTTGTCGAGGTCATGGGGCCTGGAGCCGGGATTGAAGAACCTACCGCGGAGCAAGTCGTTGATGCCGTACCCGAAGTGGCGGCAGATGAGATGATTGTCTCAGCCGAGCCGAAGGCGGTAGAGGGCGAGGTACTTGAGGCTGGGGACCTCGTGGTGCCGGTGGACGGGACAGCTGTAATCGCTGATCCCGAGGGAACAGCAGGTGAGGTGGCCATGATTCCTGAAGACGAGCTAGGCGCTCCTTCTCAGGAATCGGGCAATGTTCCTATCTTGGCCCTTCCTGCCTATGGTTCCCCGCCGCCTGCAGAGCTTGAGAGCGTAACAACGGTTCCCCTTGAGTCGGGTGACGAAGCTACAGGTGGTGGTCTTCCGTCAGTGGAGGAAGGGACTACCTCAGTTTCTGCTGGCAGCTCGTCAGGTGAATTTTCGAGTCACCAGCGTTTCCATTTTTTTTTGTATATATCTCGTGACCTCTTCTGACAAGCTTGTCTTTGCAGGTGCGGTCAGTGCCGACGCTCCATTGCTTGAGGGAGCACCGTCAACTACCGCTTTGGCGGTGGTCACTTCCCCGTCTTCCCTCGTGCCGTCACGGATGTTGGAAGGTACGGATTCACGACTCATGCATTAATCTTTCAAAAATGTGGCTCTTGTACTAATGTTATGCCGTTGTGCCTTTTCAGGAGGGCTCTTTGATCATCTATATCAGGTGTTGCTCCCACACTTCTCCTTCCCATCCGAGCTCGCTTCTCCCTCTAGGGGTATCGGTGAGTGCCGTCTTGGTCTTTTTCGAGGGAATATAGGATCGTATCTGACTTTTCTTCTTCCTGACTGCAGTGCCTCAGATCGAAGGAAGGGACGCCGGGCTTGTGCTGCCACCGGCGCTTCCGGCTTTGACGTCCGTTGCGACTGGTACAAATATTCCTTCCCTCTTTTTATATGATCTTTCATCGACTTTTCGAATCATTGTTTGACCATGTTTCGTTTTTTGCAGCTATTGTCCCAGCTCCAATTCCTTTTGAATCTCAGGTCCTCTCACCGGCGGGTCCTTTCTCGCGACGCCCGTCTTCAAAGGGTGCTGTAATGAGCCTGGGTATGTTGAGCGGGTACATCGAAGAGCTCAACATGGATGCCCTTCCTTCGGCCGTAGATTTCGCTGTGGACGTTAACCCAATGTTGGCGGCGCTCGTAACTTTCCATAACGAAGGCGTCGTCGAATCGTGGGTTAACCACTGCAGAGAGATCGAAGCTCGCCTGCATCGGTTGGAGTCGACACGCCCTTCTCCCGAGGCTTTGGCCGCGAGCGCCGAACGGATAGCTTGGCTTGAGCAAAGCACCTCTTATCTCCGCCATTTGGAGCAGAAGGCAGCTTTACGGCTAAAGGCGCATCAGAAATCTTCAAACGCGACCGCTTGCCTTCGTGCCGAAGTTAGGACGAATGCTGCTGAGGTGAAAGCTGTCTTTGAAGGTCTTCTTAAGCGTATATCTAATGGGCTAGCGTTGAAGCAGAAACTTGATGCTGCTGAGCGTGATGCCCAAGGCCAAGAAGCAGCTCATCAGGTTGTTGGGGAAGAGCTCGCATCCTTCACGCAACAGCGGGCTCAAGTAGAGGCGGAGCTGGCAGTGGCAGTTGATCAGGAGAAAGCATGGAAGGACGTATGCGACCAATTGCTACATCTGTGCAAGACGCTTCCTTCCCCATAATCCCCCTTGTATCAGTTGTCTTTGTAAATTATATGTATATATATTTTTTTATCCTTAAACACAATGTATCCTGTACTCAACCAATTTTTTATGAATAAAAGATACACATTTTGTAATGTCTTGTGTCATTTCTCTGTCTTTCTTTTCTTTTATAATCAGTACGCCACCTTAACAACCACAATTGACGAATGATTGGGACGAGCATCCCGACCTTATTAAGAAATAACGACGGCTTAGGCCGCAGGTTCAGATCTGCTGCCTAAGGCTTTTCAACTCTATAAGCCGTGAGGGTCTCATAGAGACTTTTCTCCCCACGGATCGAGAGGATCTCGCAGGTGAATTTTCTCCTTAGGAATCGTGAGGATTCCCAAGTGTGGTTTCCTCTCATAAATCGGAAGGATCCTATAAGAGAATTTCTCCCTCTTACGAGTCGAGAGGGCTCGTAAGCGGTTGTTTCCCTCTTTGTCGAGAATCGACTTCAGAGAGTGAGGCCCGTGGATAGTATGCAAGAGACCATTCAGGATTGACTCGCAGGGTCCCATTGTCCAGGAAGTAAGTTTTGAATCCTCACTGCCCAAGATGTGAGTCAAGGAAGCTCTCGTCATGGAGTGTTTGTATCCGTGAGTTGAGAAGTTTGCCGGGATTATTTGTTTCCCGAGCGCCAAGGATTATTTGTGTCCTTGGGGTTTGAAACGAGTCGAGGG
Organism: Agapanthus africanus; assembly: GCA_030015575.1. Classification (NCBI taxonomy): domain Eukaryota; kingdom Viridiplantae; phylum Streptophyta; class Magnoliopsida; order Asparagales; family Amaryllidaceae; genus Agapanthus; species Agapanthus africanus. The sequence continues at coordinate 729,056,810 of CM057339.1, forward strand.
TTCCTACGGAGGCACTGGTGGCTCTGCGGGTCGACGCGAATCAGAAGGCTCTCGTCAAGGAGTGTTTGTATCCGTGAGTTGAGGAATTTGCCGGGATTATTTATTTCCCGAGCGCCAAGGATTATTTGTGTCCTTGGGGTTTGAAACGAGTCGAGGGTTCCTACGGAGACACTGGTGGCTCTGCGGGTCGACGCGAATCAGAAGGCTCTCGTCAAGGAGTGTTTGTATCCGTGAGTTGAGGAATTTGCCGGGATTATTTGTTTCCCGAGCGCCAAGGATTATTTGTGTCCTTGGGGTTTGAAACGAGTCGAGGGTTCCTACGGAGACACTGGTGGCTCTGCGGGTCGACGCGAATCAGAAGGCTCTCGTCAAGGAGTGTTTGTATCCGTGAGTTGAGAAGTTTGCCGGGATTATTTGTTTTCCGAGCGCCAAGGATTATTTGTGTCCTTGGGGTTTGAAACGAGTCGAGGGTTCCTACGGAGACACTGGTGGCTCTGCGGGTCGACGCGGATCAGAAGGCTCTCGTCAAGGAGTGTTTGTATCCGTGAGTTGAGAAGTTTGCCGGGATTATTTGTTTCCCGAGCGCCAAGGATTATTTGTGTCCTTGGGGTTTGAAACGAGTCGAGGGTTCTTACGGAGACACTGGTGGCTCTGCGGGTCGACGCGGATCAGAAGGCTCTCGTCAAGGAGTGTTTGTATCCGTGAGTTGAGAAGTTTTGCGAGTCACTGGCTTCTTCGATTGAAATGAACCGTTGAGGCTTGGTTTCGTCGTTTGACGGAATCCGCTGGGGAGGTATGGTTTCTTCTTTGTTTACGCCCTTGGATTGTATACAGGGATCGATGTGATCTTAACTGTAGGGCCGAAGTTTTATCATTTCTTATTATTTTTTTTTGTTTTACTTTATTTCCGCGATGCTCTATCATTTCAGCTTTTATATCGCGAAGGTCGCGATTGCCCAAACATTTCGGCTATTTTTTCGCGGTGCCCAATCATTTCGGCTTTTTATTATTTTATTTTTTACTCGTTGCTCTTTATTACGAGTTGCCCGATCATTTCGGCTATTTTGCATGCATACTTTTTACTCGCTGCTTTTTATTGCAAGTTGCCCTATCATTTCGGCTATTTCGTATGCATGTGCGGCCTACTGGCTTTTCACTGTAAACCTGAAATTGGACACCGATTTCGGCATCAGCACCGCTGCAACTGGGATATTACCAGGAGCGAATCATCATTTGCCTCTATCGTTGTTGAACAAAGGAGGCTTAGCGACCGGGGTTAGGATCCCGTCGGCTAAGGCTTTTGACTTCATGAGCTGTAAGGGTCGCGTGAAGGTATTTCTCCTTACAAGTCGTGGGGATCTTTTAAATGTATTTTCTCCTTAGGAACCGTGAGGGTTCCTAAGTGTTTTGTTCTCCTGTAAGTCGTAAGGATCCTACAGGAAGGTTTTCTCCTCATAAATCGAGGGGATTTATAAGGGTTGTTTATCATACGAACGTATTCCCAGTCATGGATGGACCTTGGTTAGGAAAACGTTTATTCGCGCCCGTGGATTGTATACAAGGGTCAGTATTGAGCCACTTATAGGGCAATATTGGAAGTTTGTGGGGGTTTGCTTAAGCACAGGTTTAGGTCTCTGTGACTTAAGACTTTCAAATCCTATGAGCCGTGAGGGTCCCATAAGAGAGTTCTCCTTACGAGTCGTGAGGATCTCGCAAGCGTATTTTCTCCTTAGGAATCATGGGGATTCCTAAGTGTGTTGTTCCCTTGTAAGTCGTAAGGATCTCACGCGGGTGGTTTCTCCTTACAGGGTCGAGAGGACTCCATAAGGGTTCTTTAACGAAGTTGCGCCCTTTCGGGTTTTCACAACATTCGCCGGTAGTCCTGCTGTTTTTACTCACGGAGCCCTTTCGGGTTTTCATCCGTGCCCATTTTGCTTATGGACTTACCGCTTTTTTTATTTTATTTTTATTTTTATTATTTTTTTATTTATTTTTATTCATCTCGTCAGCCCAAGGATGCCGCAGTATTAGTTTAAAAGACGTTTCGGTCTGATATTAGTTTAAGGACATTCCGGTCCACCGTTGAGAGGGTTGGCTACCACTTATAAAGCTTGAGCTTAGGAAGATAGCGAGCGGACATAGTCGTCGTCATCTACCATTAACCTGGGCTGTGGCTTATTAAGCGTAGTATTTCTTTAGGAAGCGCCCGTTTATTGGCCTGAAAGGCCTTTCACCGTGCATGTCCATGAGTAGATAGGCCCCGCCTTGGTAGACTTTATCAATGATATACGGTCCTTCATAGTTTGGCTCAAATTTTCCCCGCTTGGCGCGATTGGGGATCATGGGCCTTTTGACCACTAGCACGAGTTCGCCTTGGTGGAATGTCCTCGGGCGGCTCAATCTTTCATATGAGCGCGTCATCTTTGCTTTATAGGCTTCCAGATTTTGTTGTGCTAGAAGCCGGATTTCATCAAGGGCGTCAAGCTCTTCGAACCGAAGGTGAGCATTTTCTTCATCCGTCAGCTCGTAGTGGACTGCCACTCGTAGAGAGGGTAATTCTATCTCGAGAGGGAGTACTGCTTCCGTCCCAAATACCAACGCGTATGGCGTTGTGTTTGTGGCCGTTTTAAACGTAGTCCGATACGCCCAAAGAGCCTCTTGCAATCTTTCGTGCCAATCTCTCTTATTTCGTGACACTGTTTTCTTTATGATCTTCGTCAAGGTCTTGTTGAAGGCTTCAGCTAGTCCGTTAGCTCGCGGGTTATAAACTGAGGAATATCTCCAGTCTATATTGTGCTGTTGTGCGAAACGGCTAATTTTATGACTTCGATAGGCTGGCCCATTATCAGAGATGATTCTTCTCGGGGTTCCAAACCGGTAGATGACATGCGTTTTGAAGAAATGGAGAATGTTCTCCGTCTTTACTTCCCTCAACGGAACCGCCTCTGCCCATTTGGAGAAGTAATCAGTCGTTGCCAAGATGAAACGATGTCCCTTTGACGATGCTGGTTCGATGGGACCGACTATGTCGGTTCCCCACATTTCGAATGGCCAACTAGCCATTGTCGGATGCAGTGGATTGGGATGCTGATGGATGAAGTCCCCATGAATTTGGCATGGATGACATTGCCTCGCATATTCCAGGCAATCCTGCATCATCGTGGGCCAGTAGTAGCCCATCCGCTTTATCTTCAACTTCATCTTAGGGCCTGCTTGGTGGGAACCACAGAGTCCGTCGTGAACTTCTTGGACGACCCTTCTCGCTTCGTCAGGTCCTAAGCATCTCAACCACAGAGAGTCGAATGACCTCTTGTATAGAGTATCATTGACGAAGGCGAAAGACAGGGCTCGTTTCGTGAGCTGATGTCGCGTGGCCTCTTCAGGTATTCGGTGGAACTTGAAGTAATCTATGAAGACTTCTCTCCAGTCCTCGGTATTTTCCCTGTCTTTTATTTGCAGGGTTGTCTCCTCTTTCGCTCCTTTTTCTTCAGACGATTTCGGAGATATTTTTGTTGGGGCGAGCACTCGACGGCTTTGTATCACGATTCTAACGTCATCGAGGTTCTCGTCAGCCAATTCTTTAGCAAGTTTAGCCAGTGCGTCCGCTTTGCTGTTTTCCGCACGCGGTATACTTTCCAACGTGTAAGAGGGAATTTGGGTTAGCAGTTGCTGCACTTTTTCACCGTATTTTACCAATTCCGGTTTGCACGTTTGGTAGTCGCCGTTTACTTGACTAACGACCAGTTGGGAATCGCCGTATACGAGGAGATCTTCAATTCCCATGTCAATGGCAATCTCGAGGCCTGCTATCAGAGCTTCGTATTCGGCTTCATTGTTTGTTCTCGGCTCCGTTAGGGAAAAGGCGTAGCGCATTATTCCTCCTTGTGGAGTTACAAAGATGAGTCCTACCCCTGATTTAATTATAGGGGTACTTTGTTTGCGTTTCTTCATGGAAGATGCTCCATCGAAATAAAGCTCCCATCGAATATTACCGCCGTTGATCGCATCGAACGCATGTTCGTCTGGGAGATCGCAATTCAGAGGAGAATCGGCGGGTATCGGATGCTCAGCGAGGAAGTCGGCGATGGCCTGGCCTTTCACTGCCTTGAGAGGTTGATACGTTATCGAGAATTCCATCAAGAGCAGGGCCCATTTAGCGAGTCGTCCTGTCAATATGGCTTTTGACATTAGATATTTAAGAGGGTCCACCTTTGAAATCAGACGGACCTCGTGCGCCAATGCGTAGTGCCTAAGCTTTGTTATTGCGAAGATCAACGCCAGGCAGTGTTTTTCAATGGGAGAGTAGTTGCTTTCTGCCCCTAGCAGGACTCGACTTAAGTAATAAAGTGCTCTTTCTTTCCCTTGATCGTTCTCTTGTGCCCATAATGCGCCTAAAGAACCCTCGAGGGCGGTTGTATAAAGAATAAGAGGCTTCCTCTTAACCGGAGCAGCCAACACCGGCGGGTTCTGCAGATATTGCTTGATCTCATCCAATGCGCCTTGGCATTTTTGGTCCCAAACAAATGGGGTTCCCTTCTTCATCAGGTGGCTGTAGGGACGGCACTTTCCTGAAAGGTTGGCTATGAATCGCCGTATATACGCGAGTTTCCCTTGGAGAGACCGCAGCTGTTTGAGAGTCCTCGGCGGAGGCATTTCCATGATCGCTTTGATCTTTGACGGATCTATTTCAATACCTCGGTGTCGAACGACGAATCCCAGGAATTTGCCCGAGGAAACCCCAAACGCACATTTAAGAGGGTTCATCTTCAAGTTGTATTGCCGAAGGCGTTGAAATACAGTCTTCAGATGTTCGAGATGTTCCTCGTATGATTTGCTCTTGACCACGAGATCGTCGATATAGCATTCGACGATTTCGTGTATAAGGTCGTCGAAGATCTTCGTCATGGCCCTCTGATAAGTAGCACCGGCGTTCTTCAAACCGAAAGGCATCACTTTATAACAAAATATACCAAGCGGAGTTCTGAAGGCCGTGTGCTTCTGATCTTCAGGGTGCATTTTTATTTGGTTATACCCCGATGAGCCGTCCATGAAGGAGAAAACCTCATGAGTGGATGTGTTGTCTATCATTAGTTCGGTGACTGGCACTGGGAAATCATCTTTTGGGCAGGCTTTATTGAGATCCCGGAAGTCTACGCATATGCGCACTGTCCCATTTTTCTTCATCACTGGGACAATGTTGGCGATCCATTCAGGGTATTGGACTTCTTGGATGAAGCCTGAATCTATCAGCTTTTTGACTTCGGCATTGATGCTCATCTCAAGCTCGAGTCGCATTCTCCTCGGCGCTTGTTTGACTGGCTTGATGTCCGGGGATATCGCCAACTTGTGTACTGCAATTTCTGGATCTAGTCCCGGCATTTCGGAATAGTTCCACGCGAAGCAATCTTTGTGCTGTAGAAGCACATCCTTTAACGCAGCCACTCTTTCTTCAGATAGCAGCTCGCTGATGAATGTTGGTCGCGGGTCATTTTCCGTCCCCAACTCAATTTTCTTGAGATTATCTGCAGTGGTATGTATTCCGTCCTCCAGTTCTTTCGGAGCCGGGGGAAATTCTGAGATTACCTCATCGCTGCCGCTTTCAAAGCACCAAGGGAGATTGTTCATGTCCTCGGACCCTTCTTTTAATATTGTTATTACATGGCAGGTGCGAATTTTCTGCCAATCCCAATGCGGAGTTGGTTTTATTCTTGTATTTTCGGGTTCGTGCTTTTGCGGCGGCGCTACTCTCCAACTGTCAGACAACGCGAATTTGCTAAGCTGATATTGGTCCTCAACCCAATTCTTAAAGGTGAAGCAATCTTCAAGCGGATGCCCTACTACTCGATGGTAAAAGCAATACTTCGGGTTGGAGACTTCGCCTGCTTGTTCAGGGTGTTTAGACTCTGGCAACGTAAGCATTTGATGTTTTAGAGCGAGATCGAATATTTTCCTTGTTTTGTTCCGAGGAAAAGAGTATGCTCGACCCATTTTCTTCCCGAGGGCTAAGTCAATAACGCTCGATTCTCGGATGCGCGGCTTCTTAGCTCTGCTTTGTAGTTGTCGAGCGCCTCTCTTGCCTTTCGACTTGTCTTTGTTCTCGCGTCGAACCTTTTTTGTAGTAGGTCGACAAGGAGCGGCATCTTCGTTCTTTACTGCCTGTTGGAGGAGGCGCTGTGTCTTAGCTTTCTCATAGATTGCCATTTCACGATCGTGATCGTCTCGGGCTTTTTGACTCGCATCCCTTATAAGTTTGCTCATCTGGTCTTCGGACGATGGACCGGGCGGTTTTGTATCCGGAACTTTTGCTGGTTCAGGATTAGCGTCCTCCCATTGAGCGTCCGCCTCTTCATCGAAGTCACATATGGCATAACAGCTGTTTACTAGCTCCCGCTTCCTTGGCCGGATGTACCCAAGCCCTTTGGTTTCTACTTTCCCGTTAGGCAGTTTGCATTGGGTCCCGGGAATGTTCCAGACCTTGTCATAGAATTTGGCTTTTCTAACGGTCTGTGTGAAGGACATCCCCTGGCGTTTTAGCAGTTTCTTCAAACCTTCGGTATAATATCGGGGAAGACGGATAGGCTGAAGCCTGTCAAGCGTGGGATCCGCGCCATGCCAAACTTCTTTTTCTACTTTGTTCTCTTCAGAACGGTAGAATAAGATCGCCTTCTCACCCCTTCGTCCGGGAGGGATATAGAATGTCTGCAATTCTTCTACGCTGTTAGTGTCGAGTGCATCCAGTTCTTTGTAATGTTCAAGCGGCACCATGGTTATCTGCAGACTTCGCTCTTCATCAGCGGAGATCTGTATCGAAGGCCGAGCAGGGAATACAGCATGAACTTCATCCTCTGAATCACTACCGAAGATTAACGAAGGGACGGATGGTCCTGACCTGGTAGATTGGGATGGACCTGAACAAATTATATCTTCTTCCTCGGTATCACTGCCGAAGACAGGGATGGTGGCATTAGTTTTGTTCTCTGGTTTGTGACACCTTTCCGTGTCTTCGAAGCTCGGCAAGAAGTATTTGGCATCTTCATACTTGCGAACTTCGTTCACAGAAAACGGATTCAACTCTCCGGCCACAGTGTACTCGAGGCCATCCCTGGAATACTTCATGCACTGATGCTGTGTAGAAGGGATGATGTTGTACTCGTGTAGCCATGGTCGGCCGAGCAGAGCATTATAGCACGTCTTGGCATCTATAACATGGAATTTGATGTCTGTGACGAGCAACCCGAAGCGTAGCGTCAATATCACAGACCCAAGGGTCTTTGAAGATTGAGAGTCAAAACCGGAGATAGTGATCTTGTCCCGGGCAAGGTGTTGGACACTCATGCAAATCTCCTTTAACACTCGTACGTTGAGTAAATTGACGGACGATCCGTTATCGACCAAGATTTTACCTATCTTTATGTCATGGCAGTATCCTGAGACATAAAGAGGGCGATTGTGTTCACACGTCCCGAGAAGAAGGTCCTCATCACCAAAAGCAACGTCGGCTGTGTGCACTTCTTCCAATTCGTTTTTCATCTTTTCTTCGGCCAAGAAGGCTTGGAACTGGTCCGGATCTTGTAGTGCCTTAATCAAAGAGTCTCTCGCATCCTTTGATAGTAACAAGGCATCGAGGATGCTGAGTTGTGAGGGTAGTTTCCTCAGATGCGCTAAGACATTGTAATCCACTTTACTCCTCTTTGACGGATTTTTGGCGGTTAACTCTTCCGCGACTTGGTCATCCAAAGTGATGTCTTCAGAGACCTTCTCTTTCCCTTTATCTTTTCTATTCGAGGGTCCGAGGTTCTTTTCAGGCAGTGTCCGATTCCGCAGCTGTATATTTTCGCAAGACTTCGGTTCTTCTTCTTTTCCCGAAGTTGATTCTTTAAAGAGAGGGGCAATCTCTAGTTCCTCATCAGAGTCGCTCCCAAACGTGGGCACTTGTGACCTGGTAGTGTTAACCATGTGACAGTTGCCGGCAGTTCTTTCAAGCACTTTGGTCGTGTTTCTTTGCTCCCGACGAACCTTGCGCTTTTCCCGTTTAAAGCGTTGTTGATTAGCGACGTATCCTTGCCACCATTTATCGAACGCTTTGCACTCTTGGGTAGAATGTGAGACCTTCCGATGATATAAGCAATAAGAGGGATGCATTTCTACCACGCTAGTAACTTTTTCTTCTGAGGGTGGTAGCTTCATGCCCATCGATATGGCCTTGGCGAACTTCTTTTTTATCTTAAATTGGCTTTTGTCAGCGGTGGAGGTATTTTGCTCCAGTGGGATCATCTCAGCTCCTCCCTCAAGCCGCTGGCGCTTGGCCGTTTCGAATATCGCCGTCTCGCGTTCTTGATCAGCTTTACTTTTCAATCGAGCTTCACTAAGAAACGCGTCAATCATTTCTATTGATAATTCCGGAACCCTTGACTCAGTATTTGCCCCCGGCGTTTTGGTGCCGGAAGTCCCCTCATCGTTCGAGGTCGAGTGAGAGATCATATGACAGCTTGCCACATCTCCGTCGGATTCATCCGATGAAGTTTCTTCCTCATCTTCCTTTTGAAAGACGTGATCAAGGAAATCTTGGAGCGTAATGGGAGTTCGCGCCTTTTGGTTATACTCGTCCAGTGCGTCAATCTGCTTCTGTAAGTCCGTCCGCTTGTCGCTGGGCTTCACGGGCTTCTTAGATTTCCTCTTCTTCTTTTTCGAAGATTTTGACGGCTGGCTATGAACGCTTGAACTACCACCATCGGCCTTCGGAGTCGGACGTGGTTTCAACATCCCCTCAATAACCTGCGGCTCCAATGGGTTCTTCCACTTGACCGCTGGGCAGGTCTGCAGATCATTTAGCATTCTCCTTGTTTTGGCTGATAATACAACCTCCCAGGGAGCTTCTTCGATGACGGAGCATGTTGCTCCTGGCGTATTCGTTCCCTTGTAGGTGTGGGGTTGCGGAGGATTCACCTTCCATTTGTCGGATAACGCAAACTTGCCCTGACGGTACTGGCTTTCGAGCCAATTTTTGAACACGTAACAGTCTTCGATCGGATGTCCTAGCACTCTATGATAAGGGCAGTAATTAGGATCGTTGACGTCACTTGGTTGTGACGGACGTTTTGGATCCGGCAAATTTATAAGCCTATTGCGCAATGCCAGCTCAAATAACCTCCTTGTTTTATCACGGGGGAAGGAGTAAGCACGTCCCATCCTGTCCTCAAGGGGTACGTATGGGCGCGTGTTATTTGGACGAGCAACCGGCTTCGAGTCGTTCGGCTGCTGTTGGGCATTAGCGACGATGATAGCTTTTCCCTTTCCTTTGTCGTTTCGAGAGTCGGGCTTTGGGAGAGGGGGTTTATGGCCCATCTGGTCCATCTGCGCCAATTTGTCGATCAAAGCCTGGAAAGAGGTTGGCTTGAAGAACATCATAAACTGCGAAATGGTTGCTTGTGGATCAAGGGTTCCAACAAACATTCCCACCGCAGGGGCTTCTTCTATACGCTGTTCACATTTAGACCATAAATTACGCCACCGTATAGCGTACTGGACCCATGTCTCGCCGGGCTTTACCCTGGCGTTAATTAGCGCCGTCATCGGAGTACGTTCGCTGGCGCTTGCAAAGCGTTGGGTGAAGAGTAGCTCCATCTCTGCGAAGGTTTTAATGGAGTCGTTGGGGAGCTCGGAATACCATTCGAAAGCCGTATCTGATAAACTTCCCACAAACTGGCGCAGCAAGAGCTTGTCGTCGCCTCCAGTGTTACCACAAAGCGCCCTGAATTGGGCAACATGTTGATGGGGATTGCCGGTCCCCTTGTAGACATGAAACTTTGGAATTGTGTAACCTGGTGGGTACTTAATTTGGTCATACCAGCCCGGGTATGGCCGCCCTGTTTTTACAACGTGGCCGGCTGCCTCGGCCGCGTGGTGAACTTTTATCTGCTGGGCTATATATTCGTCCAGATCTGTTTTAGAGATTGTATCTTCTTTAGCCGTCGATAGAACGGGCTGAGGGTTTGATGTTTCTCCCCTATCATCCCCAAGGACGATCGGGGGTTCTTCAGTCGGGGATTCTGGTTGTATCATCATCCCTATCATATCCTGGAAGAGAAGGCCCATGCGTTGTATATTGGCTGCTTGTTCAGCAGCCTCCTGGTCTCTCTTTTCGAGCATTCGGCGAAGGAACTCGGCATCAGTTTCCTCCTCTTGACGTTCATCTAAGGATGTCTCAGGATTCTCTTTTGGCCCAGTGAGTGCAGCCATGGTAGTCATCATCTCCTGGAGTTTTTGTTGCTGCTCCTGAGACTTGGTCACTGACCGGGTAAGCGGTCGGTGACCCGTAGAAGTACGGCTTTCTTCTTTCCCCGAAGCCATATAGACCGTATGAACTGTGATGCCCCCTGACTTGGGGCGTTTAGGTTCACCGCTCTTAGATTTTGTCAGCGTTATGGGAGCTTTTTCTGGCCTCTTCCTTTTATGGGCCTTTGAGGTTGAAGGAGCCGTTGAAGCGGGCATCCTAGCATTTGTTGCCCCCTGTCGTTGAGCGGGGCGGTTTTTGTCCTTTTCCACCCTTGCCCTGTTCTGGCGACGGAAGTGGTTTGAGTCAATCACGGAGTCTTGAACCCTCCGCCAAACTTTATAAACTTTCGCTGACAGCCGTTGAGGAGGCTGTTCCTGTTTCATCTCCGGAGCTTTTTCCTTGGGTGGAGGAGACCTTTTCAACGTAGCCACCGGGGAGTTCTTTCTCACCCTCCTCAGCATTTCAAAGCTGTTCCCAGTTGGAACAGCAGCATCGACTTCCACCACTGGAGCAGGTGGGGTTAGCCCTGAGGGGGAGTTGCCCCCTGCCTTCCTTACTCTCTGCCAATGGCGACGTCGCGCGCGACGAGCCGTCGGGATTGCCTCGGAGATTGAGGTGGTTTCTTGTTGCCCCCTGTTCGAGCGCGGGGTAACTGTTGATGTCAGCCTATCGAAGACTGACGCCTTCTGACCAGCTGGAGGAGGAGTAGGAACCGTCAATCTTGTGAAGACTGACTCTCTAATGGGAGAGGCCGCTTTAACGACTTCCAAAGCAGCGACCGTTGCCCTCTTTGGGACAGCCACTTTATAGTTCTGACCCAGCCTGGTGAAAACGGAGGCTGTTGGTCCAGTAGCAGGCGACCCGCTGACAGGGGTCGAAGTAGGAGTGAGCCGGTCGAACACCGACTTCTTGTTCGCTTCCAGTGTGGGTATCGGTGCCGAGAAACTTGTAGGTGGGACCATGGTCCCGAAGAACAAGCCGGTGGTGGCCTGAGTCAACTGGCCTACCGGCAGTGTCAGGAAGGAAGCCGCCTGGGGCCCATATGCTACACCTCTAGGTGAGGTGGAGCGTCCGTTGCAGTTGCACTTCGAGCAGTTGGTGCAGTTGGTGGCCATTGAATGCTTGAGTTCTGTACCAAACAAAAGACCAAATCTTAGCGACTTGAAATCCGAAGGCAATCATTTAACAAACCGCGATTGGTTCGCGAAGACGACACACGAAGTGTGGAGTGGAAAGAGGAAGAGGTCCCACCGGGCGTGCCAGAATCTGTTCCCCTCCGAACGGCGGCCGAGACGTTAGGACGTCGCGTGCCTGGGGTTCGGGGCAGATGCTATTTGGTTTTATCCGTCTACCTCTCCGAAGATGCCAAGTTGATTTATAGCACCTTGTATCGGAGGTTTAGACGGATGCGGCCGATGTAGCAGACTTCGTCAGATTCCCCCTCGGGGTGAGGGGTTTTTGATTGTGGGGACACTCTTCCCTGCAGGCGCAAGCCCCTGCAGTTAATTACGCTACCGCATCGCGGTAACAACTTTCTCCTTCTCCAGAATTTCACTTCGTGTCGTGTGTGTTTGTTTTGTTTGTGATTGCCCGTGGATTGTATACGGAGACTGAGTGATGTCGTCACCCGTAGGACGTAGATTAGTCCAAATCCGTATTTACTTAGATTTGGGTTTGGTATTTTTAGTTTAAGGATGCATTAGTCGCGTTGCGTCTAAGATCGACTTAAACATTTGTTAAGGATACGTTAGTCCTGTTTTAGACTAAGATCAACTTAACAGCATGATTGATTTAATTATCCGGCCGTCGGGACTCGTCACCTCTCTGACGTCGTTGAGGGATTACAACGACAGGCGTCTGAGGGGTTCAGAGATGTACCCTTGAACCAAAGTTAATTTGGAGTTTTATTGTTTATTTAAATGTCCAAGGACACGTTAACCGTATTTGGGGTTAAGATCAACTTAGGCGGGACCGTTTAGATCCAACAAAGGAGCATTTGGGCCCTATTGTGCCAGTTTAAAGACATGGCGGTCCATCGCCAGTTTTAGGGACGTGGGGGTCCATTATTAGTTTAGGGACGTTTCGGTCTGTCGCCAGTTTAAAGACGTAGTGGTCCATGTTCCAGTTTAGGGACGTGGTGGTCCGTCGCCAGTTTAGGGACGTAGTGGTCCGTTATTAGTTTAGGGACGTTTCGGTCCATTATTAGTTTAGGGACGTTTCGGTCCGATATTAGTTTAGGGACGTTTCGGTCCATTATTAGTTTAGGGACGTTTCGGTCCGATATTAGTTTAGGGACGTTTCGGTCCAATATTAGATGGGTGGTCGTTGGGACCCGTCACCTCTTTGACGTCGTTGAGGAATTACAACGACAGATGTCAAAGGAGTTCGGAGATGTACCCTCGAACCGGTCGTGACTTAGTTTATGAGAGACATTTAATTTAAGGACTTACAGCCAGGATTGGGTTAAGTCCAATTTTTATTTTAGGCTCTGCCCGATTAAAAGAATCAATCTAAACAGGGCTCTGCCTCTTTTTATTCTTGCAGTTTGATTTGGGCCAAGCCCTCAAGCATTTCCAAACAGGGCTCTGCTCTTTGTATGATTTGATTTGGGCCAGGCCCTCAAGAATTTTCCAAATAGGGCTCTGCCCTTTTATTTCTGATTTGGGCCAGGCCCTTTTAAATAATGAGTTGCAGGAACTCAAGAATCTTCTGATTGAAGAAACAAAAGTGCATAGCACTTTTGATCTACATTTAGATCAAAAGAAAACAAGTTTTTCTTCTTGTTTTCTTTTCACAGAACCAAGGGTTCATATCAAGTGCAAGGCACTATTTATTATTCTTTTATTTTTTAGAACCAAGGGTTCATATCAAGTGCAAGGCACTATTTATTATTCTTTTATTTTTTAGAACCAAGGGTTCATATCAAGTGCAAGGCACTATTTATTATTCTTTTATTTTTTAGAACCAAGGGTTCATATCAAGTGCAAGGCACTATTTATTTTTATTTATTTTCTGTTCTTCAGAAATTTTACCTTCTTCTTTTTTTTTTGTTCTTGATTAATCTTCAAGAGCCTTTTTTTCCAGAAGTTTATCCTTCTCTTGATGATTGATTTCTCTGCCCTTTTGAATGAGGCTTGGGGTCTTATTTATAGTGCCCACAAATTTGTTGGATTTGTTAACAAAATCTTTCCTGAATAATTTTGGGAATTTTCCCACCATTGGATCTTTGATCCAAGGGTTCCTGTTTTACAGGAGAACAGAAAAGATTTATCTAAATCTTTATTCAGTTGCTGCGCAACTCACCAGAAAGTGACACGTGTCGCGCATCCGAGCACTTGCGCAGTTGCGAATGCGCAACTGCGCAGACACGTGTCGCGCATCCATGCGTTTGCGCAGCTGGGATTGCGCAACTGCGCAGACACGTGTCGCGCATCCGTGCGTTTGCGCAGCTGCGGCTGCGCAAGTGCGCAGACACGTGTCGCGCATCCGTGCGTTTGCGCAGCTGCGGCTGCGCAACTGCGCAGACACGTGTCACGCATCTGTGCGTTTGCGCAGACACGTGTCGCGCATCGGTGCGTTTGCGCAGCTGTGACTGCGCAACTGCGCAGACACGTGTCACGCATCTGTGCGTTTGCGCAGACACGTGTCGCGCATCGGTGCGTTTGCGCAGCTGTGACTGCGCAACTGCGCAGACACGTGTCGGGCATCCCTGCGCTTGCGCAGACACGTGTCGCGCATCCGTGCGTTTGCGCAGTTGCGACTGCGCAACTGCGCAGACACGTGTCGGGCATCCAAGCGCTTGCGCAGACACGTGTCGCGCATCCGTGCATTTGCGCAGTTAAGTCTTTAATTAAGTTTTCTGAAGAGCCTTGCTCTGATGGGACGCACTGTTTCGGGCGTTGCGCTGCCCATTTAGCTTCTGCCACGTGGCAAATTGCGCGCTGCGCACGGAAACCGAAGCGTTGCTTCGAATTTTTGAATTTTCAAAATTCAACAGAGCCTTGCTCTGATTGGGGGAAACAGAGGCATCGATATACCAGTGTAGACTAGCGTATACGCTTCTCGACCCATGAGATGGGCGATGGATGATCCCATATCCATTGGTGTTTGACATCAGAGATGGTATACGGGTGCTCAGTGAAGACTGGGTACACTGGATGGACTCGCCGAGAACTCCTAGATGGTATTATACCTCACATCAGATGGCAGTTCTCTGGTGACACTTGTGCAGGTTAGTCTGTAGACCCAAGATCGTCATAGAGTCTTGTGTGATTCCCACTGTGCTTTGATTTCCACCTTACCACGTCCATGAGGGCGTGCAAAACGGTGGTTTTTGGGTACAGTCCCGAGTCACATGGAGGCAATGAGCGATAGGAGGGGTTTCGTCTCTCCCGGTATTGGGGGTTGATGTTGCGCAGTGCGCGATTGGCCGTAACAGGGAAGTCCCTGGCCAGGGCTGATTTAGAGATTTACTGGTAAGTGTTACTAGTAGTTTCTCGACCCGTTATGAGCCTCACATCGGCACGACTTATCGGTTATTAGGGTCTGACGTTTACCACCCCTAGACTTGATATGCGACATATCAGACGAGGAGACCGGACTGTACGGGAAGTGTTACCGGCAGGCTTTTACAGAAGTTGGAGCGGGCTTGCTTGCTGATCTTCTGATCGCTCAATACCCGGGTAGCCGTTACGTCCAGCTAGTACCGCTGACGGCTTGTGGATGCGTGATGTGATCATCACCTACTGCCGGCGTATTGACGAGTCTTTAGAGTCCTACATAGAGGTTTTACTGGCTCAGGCAAAACGAAATAGGGGCGCATATGTGATATGTGCGGGACCGAGAATAATGCGTGTATGTGATACCGAATTCTATTCTCGCGACTTTCTGTATCGGTCGGTTATATATGATATAGCCGGGTTATCGAATCAAGTGTTGATTCGATAAGTCGATACATTGGATGTTAGTCGGTTATATGTGATATGACCGGATTATTAAGTCAAGTGTTGATTTAATAATTTATTGTATAATTGTATATTTGATATACTAGTTTACATTAACTAACACATGTTCTCTTAGGGTTTTTTCTCACATGTACACAACTTTACTATATATATGATATATATTAAATTGTGTTTTCTTAATGTATCATGGTTGATGATACACATAACTTGGGTGTATGAGACTTACACCAGGCTATATATTATATTGGGTTTTTATATTTTAAGTAATTACAAAATTAAGTGGAGGATTAGATCAATGCATGAAGCTTGTGGAAGCTTGTGGATGCATTGACTAAGTCCAGTTTAGTTTGTTTTTACCATAGATATTTCTTAACCCAACCATAAGTGTTAGCTATGGTTATGGCTCTACAAGAGTTAGTATATGATACTCACTCACCATGGTTAGACTTCTCACTTGATCATTATCCTCATCTCTTTCTTTTCTTCTTCTTCTTCATTGTGAAAAGGAAAAAGCTTGCTAGGGTTTGATCCAAAGTGAGAAAGAGTGTGAGAAATAAAATTCTAAAGACAACCCACTTCCTATTTCTCCATCCTCCCCTCGACGTAGATCATCTTCGGCCTCGAAGACTTCAAGCAAGGACGCGTATTTCGCCTCGTGAAGCCATGCAAGGGTCCGGGAGAACCACGATCGCAGCGAAGAGACTTCAACAAGGAGCTAAAGAAGTGAAGGACCGATCTACAAAGGTTGTATATCGTATTCACTTAGTTGTAAACATTCTTTACTAGCATATGAAACCCTAATCTCTAGTATACGATCTTGCTTAGGGTTGTTCAGCACCTAAAAATTTAATTTTGGCATGGTCGATGCCTTGTAGAGCCTTGTTAATGTGCCTAGTAGCCCTACAGTGGTATCAGAGCCTAGCTAGAGTATTAGGCGATGAGTTAACGAAGTTAAAACCCCGATTGAACCCGAAAACGTCAAAACGACCCCCTCTCTGGACTTTTTTCAAAATCTGGCTTTTTCAGAATTAAAAATACCTAAAAAATATAGCAGGGATTTCTAAGCATTACGGTGCAAAATTGGTGACGTAATCTGTACGGACCGCCGCGGTTCCGCGGCAATACCCTGCTTGTGCCGCGGAACCGCGGCCGTACAGAGAATGTTTGACTTGGGGTTTGCACAGTAATACTTTTATCTAATAGTACTATTTTATGGGATTTTTAAACTGACTCAAGTGTTGAGTATTCTGGGGATCTTTTTGTATTCGTCGATTCGATCGGAGAATTTAATTTTGTTTTGTTATTCCGGATAATTTAGAAATTATTAAAATGTTCGAACGGATATCATTAACTCAATTTTTCCCGGCACGAAGAACATTCAAGTGTTGAATTTTTCCCGAGTTTGAATCTTTCGGAAACACGTGCATGTAATGTGACGGACCCTCTAGAAGACAACAAACCTTAACTCGATTATGTGACCGTCTTGAACTGCCTTTTGAACCTTAGGGTTTGGGGCAGTACGGCGTGCCACATGTGAGGCGTTGGCTTGACCCTTCTAGGGCTGGACCGTTGCTACTGTGACGTATTCTGGAATTTTTGAACTCCGCTCAAGTGTTGAGCTATTTAGGAAATCTTGGGTATTTGATTATTCGATCGGAAAGTTTAATACTGTCTATTTATCTGGAATGTGATACAATATGTGGAATTCACACAGTTAGGCATGAAATGCGAAATATGTGATATTTCGGATTTACGATGTCTAAAGAGATTGTGGATTCCAAATGTTGTAGTTTTACACTTTCTTTTCTGTGACCGTAAGTGTAATATATGATATCGCTGGTGTCGTTACTATATGTCAACGACAATTGGGATGCGCATATTTACTTACGTTGATGACATGTGATATTATGTGTTGCTGGATATGTTATATTGGATCGTCGCGTTCTGAATAACCGGGGGTTTTTATGTGAAATGGGTGTTTTTATTTTCATTCATGTAAAATAAAGTGTATGTAATATTCTTTTATTGGGACACTTCCGGGATGAGGTCGATGTCACCATTTGTATATTATTTACTTTTCCGCACTAGGATAGACCCAAGGAGGAGAGCACACGTAACCGGGTTCTAGAGTCCAGTGGGAGACCAACTCGAGGAGTCGAGTCCGGCTCTCCTAACTCTAGAATTGGTAGGGTTTCTTGCCGCTCTCGTAGGGGTCTAGGGGTGTGGGTTTGGCTATTCATCGCGACCGTGGAATCCGTGTTTTATAGAGGCTCAAAATAAAACACGGACGTCCTAGTATATCCAATATTTCATATATTTCTTCTGCTGCGATATCTGTGATGTGATCATGTGATGTGATGTGATAAATACTGCATATAGTATATATGATATATTATATAGTCGTTACTTATGTTTTACACCCGCGCTAGCCCTGCCCCGCTCTGCCGTTAGTTACCTAACCTAACGGTGCACGAGGGGACATCGAGGCGAATGCGGATGGCATAAGTGTACGTCGTATTTATCTGTGATGTTTAGGTGACTTAAATGATGGGACTTAATTAATGTGATTAATGAAAAAAAGAAACCTAAAAGATGTTGTACAATCAAATTTTCAAATAAAAGGGTAGCTACAGTTTTGCTTTGCATAGCGGTATATATGATATACCCTGCACCTTATTCGATGGGGAAAGAGCCGAGATCCCTTCACCGGGAGTGACCTCTTTAGCAAAACTGGCAGATGCTACAATACTCGGTTTGACTTTTGACTGCTTTTGGAGTTTTGCTTTGCACAGCGATATATATGATATATCCTGCACCTTATTCGATGAGGAAAGAGCCGAGATCCCTTCACCGGGAGTGACCTCTTTAGCAAAACTAATGAAAGCCTCAAAATCACTCCATTTCAAAATTTCACTCGATTCTACAACGATATCAAGTTCATTACGCAATAGGTTTTCAGAAAAACCTGTCGTAGCCCTCCGTCATTTCAGATAAGTCCTGCTTAGTATTCGTGCTGCGTTTGTTGACCTTATCAAGGCGCAGTATGCGGTAGCTGACCAGTATTTATCTGCTTATGCATATGATGCAGATTGGATTAAGGTAGTCATACGGCCTTGTTGACCTTGTCAAGGGTCGTACGGGTGGGTTTAATTCAATCAATAAATGACGGGTTGAACTTGACTTACGGTCTGTGGTTTGTTGACCTTGTCAAGGTCATAGATCGTTTGGGGCAAAATATTATCGGGAATTTCAAGTGTTGAGATTTGCAATGAGATTGCATACCTTCTATGAGATAGTTGAATCCCGATACCTACTGCGAGTAATTGTTACTCCTGGGAGAGTTTTACACAGGACAATTAGTCGATCAAGTAGGTGTCTAGAAAGGTGTCAACGGGGTTACGCCTCTGGGAAAACGAGGTTTACTTTAATTAGGTCCGTGCGAAAGCACGGGGAACCTCCCTCAAAGTATCGACACTGGCCTGGCTGAAAGATTGGCGAAGTTATAGGGTGTAATTAATCCCGGCTAGTCTTTCCTTTTAGGGTTTGAAGGAAGATTTGATAAAAACAGTGGGAGCCATCCTGATTAGATAAAATAATAACCAATCTGATCTTGCAAGAGCATACGCTAAAGTGTTTTCTTCTCTCTCTCTCTCTCCAGGTAGCGACCATATCATGCCTTAATCAAGATAATAATATGGATGTATTGACCGAACCCGCATGTTATACTGTGCTGGGGAACGTTGGTTCCGTTCTTTCTTATAAGAGTTATAAGACTGAACAGGATATAGGGGAATACCAGGATTCCCATGCCACCCGAATGAAGAAAGTACATGTTGATGCATTTTCTTCGGGTGTGTTCGTTACAGAGAACTGTTTCTCCATTTCCTCTACGTCCTGGGTATTAGATACCGGATTTGGATCCCATATATGTAATCAGTTACATGGGCTTAGGAAAGGTAGAGAACTTGGATAAGGTGATAAAGACATAAGGGTTGGAAATGGTGCAATTGTTGCAGCTAAAACCGTCGGGGAATATCACCTTGTATTGCCAACTGGTAATACATTGATTCTGAACGAATGCTATTACATGCCGAACCTGATATGCAACATTATATCGGTTTCTTTGTTGAGTAAAGAGGGATATAATTTTGTATTACAGGATAATGTTATGAACATTTTCATTAACCAAAAGTTGGTTGGATCAGGCACGTTGTGCAATGGCATTTATGTTCTAAATCAATCAACAGTTCTGAGCATAACAAACACACACAAGAGGAAGAGTTAAGAAATGAACGAATCCTTCTTGTGGCATTGTAGACTGGGTCACATCAATGCGACACGACTAGCTAAGTTGCATAAGAATGGATATTTGAATCCGTTTGAATTTTCATCTTATGACACTTGTCAGTCATGTCTCAAAGGCAAGATGACCAAAACTCTGTTTACGGGACACGGAGAAAGAGTTACGAAACTCTTGGGACTGGTACATAGTGATGTATGCGGCCCCATGTCTACACATGCCAGGAATGGTTTTGCGTACTTCATTACATTCACTGACGATCTCTCAAGGTTCAGATATGTGTTCCTGATGAAACACAAATCATAAGCTTTTGAGAAATTTAGAGAATATAAACAAGAAGTCGAGAACCAAATCGGAAAAAGTATTAAAATCCTTCGATCTGATCGAGGAGGTGAATACTTGAGCAATGAATTCCTGGACTTCCTAAAAGAGAATGGGATTCTCTCTCAGCTGACTCCTCCATATACACCACAGCACAACGGTGTATCGGAACGGAGGAACCACGCCCTATTAGATATGGTGCGCTCTATGATGAGCACAGCTGAGTTACCTATTTCCTTCTGAGGTATGTACTGGAGACAGTAGCATACCTATTGAATCAAGTTCCATCTAAATCTGTACCTACCACACCATATGAGATATGGAGTGGGAAGAGGCCATATCTTAAACGAGTTAAGATATGGGGTTGTCCGGCCTATGTCAAAAGACAAAATCCGGACAAACTCGAGGCACGGTCAATTCTTTGCAAGTTTGTGGGATATCCAAAGAACTCATATGGGTATTTTTTCTACCACGGTGAGGAACAAAAGGTGTTTGTTGCTCAACATGCCACCTTTTTGGAAAAGGAATTTCTTGTAAAAGAAATTAGTGGCAAATTGGTAGAGCTAGAAGAGGTTCCAGATACACAAACTGCAACTGAAGATTTAGTGGAACCGGAGGATTCAGTAGTTCCCGATGAACCCCAGCCACTCCACCGATCTAGTAGGGTTCCTCGCCCACATGAGAGATACTACGGTTTTCTCATGGATGGTGGGAGCGAGGATTGCATCATGGTTGATGATGACCCAACTAGCTTCGAGCAGGCCATCACGAGTGGTGACTCAGTGAAATGGCTGGATACAATGCGGTCCGAGATGGAATCCATGTACACCAACAAAGTATGGACTTTGGAAGATACTCCTGAAGGGGTAAAACCCATTGGGAGCAAGTGGATCTTCAATAAAAAACTTGGTGTAGATGGGAAAGTGGAGACTTTCAAAGCTAGACTCGTTGCAAAGGGTTTTCGTCAAAGACCAGGTGTGGACTATGACGAAACCTTTTCTCCAGTGGCTATGCTTAAATCCATCTGGATTATGCTTGCCATCGCTGCATATCATGACTACAAAATCTGGCAAATGGATTCTAAACGGTGATTTAGAAGAGTGCGTGTACATGACTCAGCCAGAGGGCTTCGTAGATAGTGGGAGCAGCGGGAAGGTGTGCAAGCTGCTTAAATCCATTTATGGATTAAAGCAAGCATCGCGGAGTTGGAACATCTGCTTTGACGTCATTATCAAAGAGTTTGATTTCGTCAAAAACGTAGATGAACCTTGTATCTACAAGAAGGTGGCAGAGAGTAAGGTTGTCTTCCTCGTATTGTACGTGGACGATATACTCTTGATAGGAAATGGCATTCCTATGCTGCAATCGGTCAAGCTCTTCTTATCACAAAGATTCTCAATGAAAGATCTTGGTGATGCCTCCTGCATATTGGGAATTATGATCTATAGAGATAGATCTAAATGGATACTAGGATTGTCCCAATCCAGGTACATTGACACCATACTAAAGAGGTTTAGTATGGAAGAGTCCAAACGTGGGTTTTTACCCACGATCTCACGGCTCACTCTCTCCAAAGAGATGTCTCCCAAGACTGATTTGGAGAGAGCTCGCATGCAAGGGATACCCTATGCTTCGGCAGTAGGCTCTATCATGTACGCGATGCTATGTACCAGACCCGATGTAGCATACTCACTAAGTGTAGTGAGCAGGTATCAAGATGATCCTGGAGAGAGTCACTGGACAGCTGTGAAGAGCATTCTCAAGTACTTACGAAGGACTAAAGAGATGCTCTTGGTGTATGATAACGGAGAACTCCAAGTGGAGTCCTTTACCGATTCGAGCTTCCAATGTGATAAGGACGACTCTAAGTCGCAGTCGGGATTTTTCTTTACCCTTTACGGAGGGGCGGTTAGCTGGAAGAGTTCCAAGCAGGAAAACGTGGCAGACTCGACGATGGAGGCTGAATACATCGCTGCCAACGATGCTGCCAAAGAGGCTGTCTGGATCAAGAAGTTCATTGCTGAACTTGGAGTGGTTCCATCCATTGAGCATCCAATACCTTTGTATTGCGATAACAATGGAGCGGTGGCTTTGGCCAAGGAACCCAGGTCCCATCAGCGATCCAGGCATATTCTGAGGCGGTATCACCTGATCCGGGAGATAGTTGATCGCCGGGAGATCGAGGTCAGGAGGGTTGATACGAAGAACAACACTGCGGATCCACTCATGAAGGCCATTCCCCAGATACAGTTTGAGAGACTCTTCGGGATGCTCGGTATGCGATACTACAGCAGCTGGCCCTAGTGCAAGTGGGAGATTGTTAGTTGTATGTATGCCCTAGAGGCCAGTATTGTACAGATGATGTATATTATATTGGATGCTTGGACATATATAGAGAAGACTTTCTTGCTCGATATGATAGTATGCTATCTGGTTGCTCTTTACTTTAACATGTATACTTGTCTCTTTATACTGTCTTATCGTTACATGTTGGTAAAGCCCTTAGTTTGTGTACTTGACTACCTGGACTATGATGCGGATCATACTAGTGGGGACATGGTAGTCCATAAGTACATCCTTCAAGGTCCCTAGTCGTGGGTGTATCGAGACGGGGCATCGATATACCAGTGTAGACTAGCGTATACGCTTCTCGACCCATGAGATGGGCGATGGATGATCCCATATCCATTGGTGTTTGACATCAGAGATGGTATACGGGTGCTCAGTGGAGACTGGGTACACTGGATGGACTCGCCGAGAACTCCCAGATGGTATTATACCTCACGTCAGATGGCAGTTCTCTGGTGACACTTGTGCAGGTTAGTCTATAGACCCGAGATCGTCATAGAGTCTTGTGTGATTCCCACTGTGCTTTGATTTCCACCTTACCACGTCCATGAGGGCGTGCAAAACGGTGGTTTTTGGGTACAGTCCCGAGTCACTGTTCAGACCATAATATTGCATTATTATATTCCCCATTCTTATTCTTTTTATAAATAAACAGGTACTTTTGATGCATGTCTGCTACATATTACAGGTTACAGGTTCTTAGACAGAAAACAGTGAAAACGATGTAAAGACGATATAAAAGTGAGACTTTGACCAACAAAGTGAAGGATCTTGATCAAGCCTACATAAGGAATAGTTCACAAAGCATGATTCAAGACGTCGACTCAAAGCGAAGGGTTAAAGTTCACTACAATTATTCACTGTAGGATCTGGAACAAACCTAGAAGCCAAACTGAGAAAAGAACCAAAGAATAACAAAGCCCAGGAAGCCCAAAAGAAGCACAGAAAATCTGAGGAAATGAATCCTCTAATGGGCCACGGAACCGCGGCCCAACCCCCACCCATGTCGCAGTTCCGCGGCCGTATAGGGCAATCAGGAGATAAAGTTTTTACCATATTTTGTAAAATCTTTGACCGGTCTTTCTAGAGGGCTATTTTTGTAAAAGCATATATGCGGTTCAAGATGTAACCTAGGGTTTCTATTTCCTATAAATAGAACTCTAATCATTGTAATTCATTATGCCTCCCTTTAATGAATAAAATTTAGAAATCTTTTGGAGAGCATCGGTGCCTCTCTTTAATTCAGAAATTCAGATCTGACAAACCTGGATGGAAGATTGGAGGGATCCATCTGTAAGTAATTTAATTTCTTGTTCTAGTTTAGATTTTAATTCCTTGCCTTAGATGTTAGCTTTGGGAAAGGCTTTTGAGAGATGAGATCTCTCATCCCTTTCTTACCTATCACATAGAATCTATAGGACTCCATGCATACACGCACACACTGCGCCCTACGGCACCCTATCCCTCGAGGTAGCGGTGATACCGTAGTATAAAGGCTCAGTTGCGCGCGTTTTCCATGGAGGTTAGGGTAAGGATCTCTAAAGGAAGGACAAGAACCTAGAGGAAGGAACACCTTCCCGAATGGATCTAATCCCCTTTATTGATAATTACCATAACTCCTCTTAGATCCTAATCTGGGTATAGAAAGCGTTGAGATTTATTTGCATTTCCAAATCATTCCTAAACCTAACCCTAGCAAGATTTAGATTTAGATAATTGCCCTGGGTTAATTAGGTTTTTAGATTTAATAACAACTCCGAACACCCTTCGGAATTAACTCGTAAGAACGAATCAGAAATTCACAACATCCCTGTAGACCGACCCGTACTCACCGGCTAGCTGCAAAGCGACGCCGTTCTTGATTGCGGTTACAAATATTTTTGATCTATTTTTTAGAAAGCGCAAGCACGCTAAATCACATCAATCAAATGGCGCCGTTGCCGGGGATGGCGTAGAATTTTCTTTTCGCAATTTCGGGTTAATCATAAAATTTAAAAAATCATAAAAATCTGAAAAATCACAAAAAAAATATTTTAAAAAATATCATCTGTTATTTTTGGAAGGGTATTCTTGTTTGAATTTTGCAGGATTTGCGCACAAATTCGGATCTGAAAATCTACAGAGATCAAAACAGCAAATATCAAATCCGAACAAATAGAAGATCACAACAACCGAGGAACAGAAGAAATTTGGAGGACCGAGTCAACAAGAAGAATCGTGGTGATCTGGTCCAAAAAAAAAAACCTCCGAAGCTACCAAACCGCGGCGGAACCGCCGCGCGAGCCCCATTCCGGCCGCGGAACCGCCGCGGCCTGGTCAATTCAGGGCTTGAAAAAATAAGGGCTGAAGCGCGAGATTAAAAAAAAAAAAAGCAGTTCCGCCACTGCAAATTTCTGTAAGTTTTCTCTCTCCTCCTCTGCAAATCTTGATATATCTTCTGTAAATTTGCCTGCAGGATTTCTTTGCGCTCAAAAATCTTATTCCTCTCCACAATAACAATCTTGTGCAGGATTTTTGGGCCCCGCTTGAAATGAAATTAGATTGCAAGTAATATTTTGCTGTTGCATATCTTTTTCATAAAATATTTTACTTTTGCATATCTTTTCTATAAAATATTTTGCTGTTGCATATCTTTTCTCTAAAAATCTTTTTGCAACAAAATTTCTCCAATTAAAGAGATAAAGAATGAAAATAAAAAGAACAAATATTTTATAGAAACTTGCAAAAAATTTTAGCCGCAAATAAATCCTTGCACCACCAACTATCCTTCTTGTCACCTTTCTTCTTCTAACATGGGTACCCCTCAAAAAAAATCTCTTGCCGAATTTTGGTATCCTGAACCTAATTTTGCGTCGTATGTCAATTTGTTCGGTCAATTTAAAAACGATCTCTCCATGCCTAAAAAATTTTTGAAAGATCACATAGAGGCGTCTAGGAGAAACAGTTTGACTTTTCAACCTACTTTGTGTCAACCTAGTCAACCTTTACCACCTACATATGTTGACACCACTTTTCCAAGTCCTGCCGTAACTTCTAGGCCGATGTCCATTGCTGAGCATATTGCTCAATCTCGCAGCCGATCTTTCACCCCTCTCCACTCATCTAGTTCTAGGGATTCGCACGACTATTCATCTTTTTATCCACATGTTGATCCTACCCTTGTCCTACCACCCACTTCCGATCAGTCCTACCCGACTTTTCCACCTTCACTAGACACTGTTTCTTCACAGCCATTAGGGAGTTTCACATATCCAACCAATTTTGAATCTTTTACTGAAACCCCTTCACCATTTAAGTCTAGTTTGGAAGAGTCGTTGGAGGCATATATTGCTGCAACAAATAAAATGATGAGGAATATGGAAGCGTCCATGGCCGCCCTTAAGCAACCTAGTGAACCGGTAGCTAGTGTCCCGCTAGCTCCAAATTTTTCAATGTATGAGGCGGGAGTTGGACAGAGTGAGAATGAGAGAGGATTTCCAAATCAAACCTATCCTTACCCAATTGAAGCCCACAACTCCAGTTTTCCATCGAATGTCCTAAATGATTCACAAGTTCAAAATAAAAACGAGTTGTGCGATTTTGTAGTGTTTGATTTGCCAAATTGTGAGGAGCCCCTTTCGAGTGAAACCGCACCTAATTCTTTCGATCTTTACACCTCCACTCTAGAACCTAAATCGATACATATCCATGCTGATGAGGTGTCTAAAGAAATTGATTTTCACTTGATTGAGGATATAGACGCCGGGAATATTTCGGATGATGAACCTGTCGATTTGCTTGAAATTTTATGTTCAAATCATCATTCTGAGTTATTAAATGTTTCTCCCGAATCTCATATGCGTCTAGACTTTGATGATAATGGCATGGATGAGTTGAATATTGAGGATAGTATTGAGGAGAGTCTTGAGGATAATATTGAGGTTGAATCATTTTTATTTGATGTGTCTGATTTTCCAATTCATCCTCCTGAACCTTTGACTTTTATATCACCCTCCCTCCGTTCCATCGTTCCAACCACGCTTGAAGACTGTGAGCTTGAAAAAATTTCCTTTAAATATGACACAGTTTTCACAGATGATAACACTTACGAGTGTTTCACTTTTTCGGACGATGTTGATGACTCACCGCCCGAGTTTGAGTCCTTTACATTTTCAGATGAGCCATCAGACTCGGTTGATTATAGTAGTTTCGAACCATTAATGGAATCTTTCAAGTTCGAAACAGTTTACTACGGTGAGAAAGATACTATCCCTAATTCACTCCCTTTCGTCTTTCCTATTGTCTCGACCGGGCAAATGACCGTTACGCTTTCATCTTCTATACCAAGTTCGGCGTACCCATGTTTTCTTGCGAATCTTGAAGGATTTGACCCCATTTCCCGACGGGTTGATAGGTTAGCGCAATTGCTTATAACATATCGGTCATCACATATTGCGCTAATTTATTCACTCAATTTACACCCTCAAGATCGTACTCCACTTCCTTCTTCTTTCCGCCATTCTTCTCCCCCACCGAGACCATATTCTACCATTCTTCTTTCCACACGGTCTCGCGTGCTTTTCATTTTCTTGCACCAACTATACCATTTCCACGATAAGATTTTTGAATGGTTGGTGTTAACTTTTGGCTTGTGCAAGGCCAAGCTTAAGTTTGGGGGAATCTTTGTATATATGTACATATATTTTTGTTTTCTTTTTCTAAATAAAAAAATAAAATAAAAAATTTTCAAAACATTAAAAATATAAAAAAAAAATGTAAATAAATAAACAGGGGAGTGCCGACATTTTGACCCTCTTGGTTCAGCATGACAGTGAGGACACTGTCAAGTTCAAGTTTGGGGGTATGCTCGGTACGTCTTCTTCCTTCGCATTCATTTGTACATATTTTTGCATTTGCATACTTATTTGAAAAACCCATAAAAATTGAAAAATTTCAAAAATTATAAAAATTAATGTATTCAATTTTGGCTAATTGACTTGAGTTTGAAAAATAGGTTAACTGGCTAGGAACAACTAGATCTTAGACTTAGTGAATTAAAAACCCTAAAAATAACCTTCTTTAGAGTTTAACGGTAGAAAGTATATATCTTTGTAGTTTATTTAGAAATAGGCAAATTTTGAGTTCACTTCTTGGGCTAAGTCAAAACAAGGGAAGAGTATTGATGTTCTTATTAGAGTATAAGTTTGAAAAATAGTTCCTAGCTTAAATCTAAATTCTGAAAATGTATACCCTACAACTTGCACAATCACGCACCTTGAAACTTGGATTAGTAGAAGAGACCTTGAAATACTCTTATCTAAAGTCCTTAGTACAATGAAAATAAAAGAAAAAAGTGTGAATAAAGAATAAAAAAATGGACACTGGTTTTTGTGATTACTTAAGGCTGGAAAAAAATAGAAAAATATTTAGCGAGGGTGCTTCATCACCTAGTGCCTTAGACCAACTGGTTTGGGAGTCACTGCTAAAGCCTTGGGTGTTACAAAACTAGGAAGTACGCTTTAAAGTGCTAACGCATCTTGTAATCGGTTGTTGGTACCTCAAGAAGTATTAACGGTCGCATGAAGAACGTGTAAGCAAATTTCATTTAAAAATTCACTAATTAATAAGTGCTTTGGACAAAGGACGAGAGTACGATTGCTTGATTTGAATTTCCAAGTGTAGGGGTGATCTATACACACACGTAGGGGTATGTGATTGGAATTTAGATAAGAGAGAGGAATGAAAGATAGAACTTGTATCTTTAATAGAGTGATAGAAATTCCTAAGTGGAGATGAAACCCTAGAAGGAAGACTTAAGAGATGCCGAAAGCTAAGTAGGTCTACATAACATATATAATCTTAAGTTAAATAATGAGGAAGCGTGAAGAATATGGGTGGATAATTTGCGAGTCAAAAGATAATAGAATTCCTTATTAGAAGACCTAATTGGAGAACAAAAGTCAATGGGCCGAGTTGATAGGATTTTGTGGGTAGTATCCGCTGAAAACCCTCAGGAGACAACACTCCTCCTACTAAGGACACCTAGAGGTTTAACGGCTTGTTGCACGAGCTCAGTGCAATCGCGTTTCCCAGCGAAAGTGTGGGTAGGATTTTAGTGAATAAAAAAATAAGTTTGCTCGAGAACGAGCAAAAGATAAGTTTGGGGGTATTTGTTCAGACCATAATATTGCATTATTATATTTCCCATTCTTATTCTTTTTATAAATAAACAGGTACTTTTGACGCATGTCTGCTACATATTACAGGTTACAGGTTCTTGGACAGAAAACAGTGAAAACGATGTAAAGACGATATAAAAGTGAGACTTTGACCAACAAAGTGAAGGATCTTGATCAAGCCTACATAAGGAATAGTTCACAAAGCAAGATTCAAGACGTCGACTCAAAGCGAAGGGTTAAAGTTCACTACAATTATTCACTGTAGGATCTGGAACAAACCTAGAAGCCAAACTGAGAAAAGAACCAAAGAATAACAAAGCCCAGGAAGCCCAAAAGAAGCACAGAAAATCTGAGGAAATGAATCCTCTAATGGGCCGCGGAACCGCGGCCCAACCCCCACCCATGCCGCGGTTCCGCGGCCGTATAGGGCAATCAGGAGATAAAGTTTTTACCATATTTTGTAAAATCTTTGACCGGTCTTTCTAGAGGGCTATTTTTGTAAAAACAGATATGCGGTTCAAGATGTAACCTAGGGTTTCTATTTCCTATAAATAGAACTCTAATCATTGTAATCATTATGCCTCCCTTTAATGAATAAAATTTAGAAATCTTTTGGAGAGCATCGGTGCCTCTCTTTAATTCAGAAATTCAGATCTGACAAACCTGGATGGAAGATTGGAGGGATCCATCTGTAAGTAATTTAATTTCTTGTTCTAGTTTAGATTTTAATTCCTTGCCTTAGATGTTAGCTTTGGGAAAGGCTTTTGAGAGATGAGATCTCTCATCCCTTTCTTACCCATCACATAGAATCTATAGGACTCCATGCATACACGCACACACTGCGCCCTACGGCACCCTATCCCTCGAGGTAGCGGTGATACCGTCGTATAAAGGCTCAGTTGCGCGCGTTTTCCATGGAGGTTAGGGTAAGGATCTCTAAAGGAAGGACAAGAACCTAGAGGAAGGAACACCTTCCCGAATGGATCTAATCCCCTTTATTGATAATTACCATAACTCCTCTTAGATCCTAATCTGGGTATAGAAAGCGTTGAGATTTATTTGCATTTCCAAATCATTCCTAAACCTAACCCTAGCAAGATTTAGATTTAGATAATTTCCCTGGGTTAATTAGGTTTTTATATTTAATAACAACTCCGAACACCCTTCGGAATTAACTCGTAAGAACGAATCGGAAATTCACAACATCCCTGTGGACCGACCCGTACTTACCGGCTAGCTGCAAAGCGACGCCGTTCTTGATTGCGGTTACAAATATTTTTGATCTATTTTTTAGAAAGCGCAAGCACGCTAAATCACATCAATCAGTCACATGGAGGCAATGAGCGATAGGAGGGGTTTCGTCTCTCCCGGTATTGGGGGTTGATGTTGCGCAGTGCGCGATTGGCCGTAACAGGGAAGTCCCTGGCCAGGGCTGATTTAGAGATTTACTGGTAAGTGTTACCAGTAGTTTCTCGACCTGTTATGAGCCTCACATCGGCATGACTTATCGGTTATTGGGGTCTGACATTTACCACCCCTAGACTTGATATGCGACATATCAGACGAGGAGACCGGACTGTACGGGAAGTGTTACCGGCAGGCTTTTACAGGAGTTGGAGCGGGCTTGCTTGCTGATCTTCTGATCGCTCAATACCCGGATAGCCGTTACGTCCATCTAGTACCGCTGACGACTTGTGGGTGCGTGATGTGATCATCACCTACTGTCGGCATATTGACGAGTCTTTAGAGTCCTACATAGAGGTTTTACTGGCTCAGGCAAAACGAAATAGGGGCGCATATGTGATATGTGCGGGACCGAGAATAATGCGTGTATGTGATACCGAATTCTATTCTCGCGACTTTCTGTATCGGTCGGTTATATATGATATAGCCGGGTTATCGAATCAAGTGTTGATTCGATAAGTCGATACATTGGATGTTAGTCGGTTATATGTTATATGACCGGATTATTAAGTCAAGTGTTGATTTAATAATTTATTGTATAATTGTATATTTGATATACTAGTTTACATTAACTAACACATGTTCACTTAGGGTTTTTTCTCACATGTACACAACTTTACTATATATATGATATATATTAAATTGTGTTTTCTTAACGTATCATGGTTGATGATACACATAACTTGGGTGTATGAGACTTACACCATGCTATATATTATGTTGGGTTTTTATATTTTAAGTAATTACAAAATTAAGTGGAGGATTAGATTAATGCATGAAGCTTGTGGAAGCTTGTAGAAGCTTGTGGATGCATTGACTAAGTCCACTTGAGTTTGTTTTTACCATAGATATTTCTTAACCCAACCATAAGTGTTAGCTATGGTTATGGCTCTACAAGAGTTAGTATATGATACTCACTCACCATGGTTAGACTTCTCACTTGATCATTATCCTCATCTCTTTCTTTTCTTCTTCTTCTTCATTGTGAAAAGGAAAAAGCTTGCTAGGGTTTGATCCAAAGTGAGAAAGAGTGTGAGAAATAAAATTCTAAAGACAACCCACTTCCTATTTCTCCATCCTCTACTAGACTAGCACTTTAGTTTAGGGTGTTTGCTTCACTAATTCTCAAGTTAGTGAAGTAGAAGCTTGAGTTGGCATCCCCTCGACGTAGATCATCTTCGGCCTCGAAGACTTCAAGCAAGGACGCGTATTTCGCCTCGTGAAGCCATGCAAGGGTCCGGGAGAACCACGATCGCAGCGAAGGGACTTCAACAAGGAGCTAAAGAAGTGAAGGACCGGTCTACAAAGGTTGTATATCGTATTCACTTAGTTGTAAACATTCTTTACTTGCATATGAAACCCTAATCTCTAGTATACGATCTTGCTTAGGGTTGTTCAGCACCTAAAAATTTAATTTTGGCATGGTCGATGCCTTATAGAGCCTTGTTAGTGTGCCTAGTAACCCTACACGATACAGTATATCATCTAGCGTTCTCGAGTCATGAGTCCGGATCTATCATCAATATATAGCTCGTACGTAAATCCGTCGTACGACATCCCAAATCTGGGTACGGGTCAATATCACAGTCATCTCATCAATTATCTGATATCCTTATCATCATATCACATAATCTGGGGTACGGATCTAAGTCTAGTACAAATCGATACCATCTATATAAGTATGAATGCTTGTATGAAACACATGTCTAAAGGCCCGCTAAAAATCACATGTCATATCCCAAATACGAATCATATCATATCACCGATCTCATGGCACTATGCCCAATATCATCGACTCATCTCCAATGTCATCCACTATCCTCATCATCACGGTATAAATATAGCAGATAAGCCTGTGTGTGCGTGTGGGTGTAAGCCTATTCTAGGGTTCGCGACTAGGAACTACACTAGTTTACTTCTACTCCCTAATCTAACCACAGTACATCTAATCACAATATCCGCGACATACTATAAGCTATCATATATATATATAATATATACATATATAGTATACCAACTTCGGAATGCGGGGGTGCTATACGCCATCCACCCAACTTCTCCCCGTAGATATAAATCTACTCATCTTGAATCCTGCGTGTCGGTGTCGATGTTGCCACCATCGTCTTTGTACGGTGTTTTTCGTCACCCTATTGAGATGGGAATACGCGCGCGCTTGTCAGGCGCATTACAGATTCCCCCTGCCTAGGGTAGGCTGGGGTTTATTGATTGTGGGGATCCGAATCTCCGGCAGCCGCGGACTAAGCTGCCGTTAATTACACCTCGCCTTTGGAGCGAAGGAACCTCCGATTGACGGGTTAAACTGGTCATGCGAACTCAATATGCAGTGCGTTGGTGTGTGTGTATTTTTTTGGTTTTGTTCCACTTGTAAAAAAAAGATATATATACATCTATATATTTTCTATATATAAAAACAAAAATAAATAAGTGAATAAATATTTATAGATTTTTTTGATTTTTTTAAAAAAAATTTAATATATTTTTTTAATTTTAAAATATTATTTATAATTGATTTTTATTTATTTAATTTTTTTTAATATTTTTTTTTAAATAAATAAAGAATTAAATAAAGAAAAGAAGGAAGAAAAGAAGAAAAGAAAAGAAAAGAAAAGAAATGGGGGCCATCACATGCTCAGCATGTGAGAAGGGGGGCCGTCACATGTTTAGCATGTGACCCGTCACACGCTTAGCATGTGAAGGGGCCGTCACATGCTTAGCATGTGACCCCACTTTTTTTTTTTAACGTGGAGTTCAACTCCAAAAGAATTTCTGTAGTGGAGTTAAACTCCAAAAGAATTTTATTTGTGGAATTGAACTCCAAAAGATTTCTGTGGTGGAGTTAAAATCCAAGGGAATTTTATTTGTGGAGTTGAACTCCAAAAGAATTTTATTTGTGGAGTTGAACTCCAACAGATTTTCTCCTTTCTCCTTTGAGAAGAAACCCAAAATGGGTTCTCTTGAAACTCCAAGATCTGGATCTTGGATGATAAAAAAAGAGACTCTTTTTCTTCTCTTGATGGAGTTTTGGGAGATGGGTTTATGGTAAAACTTTATTTAGTTTTTTTTTTAAAAAGAGAGCTAAGCTCTTGATTTATTTGGAAAATAAAAAGGAAGAAGAAGAACTTGAAAAAGAGAGAGTGGAGGCACAAACCTTAGTTGTTTTTTTTTTAGAGAATGAAAAGTGTATTGGTTTATTCATCATCATGTTGCCTTATATAGGCTTACATATTTACATATAGCCCCTTGGGCTTTACAAAATGGCATTTGCCCATCCCATGGCTCATGTGCCATTTCTTTTTGCACATAAGCCATGGGCTTACAAAAATTTGGCTTTATGCCCATTTTGTTTACATTCATGCATAAAAATTTACACAAAAATTATTTATTACATGATTTCATTTTGGCATGGGAGAGGGCCGGCCGCTTCATGTTCGGACTCGACCTGGGCATGGGCCTACTTGGCTTGGGGTTGACTTCGACTTTGACTTGGTCAACCGAGGTGCAATTTTCGACTTCAACAAAGTGCCCCCCATCAATAAATGCACACCACATGTGTGAGTCATGTGCATGAAATTGATGGATCTTCTTTGGCGTGGAGGCGACTTGCTTTAGTTCCCACTTTTTGGGATGCACTGCCCTTTTTACGACATGGACGGTCGACGCTTGACGCGTCTCCGAGATGGAGTGTCTGTGGTAGACGTTTCTCTAGCCCAGAGTAATTCGGTAGACGTGCCTCCGGTATGGAGTGTCGGCTAGTTGACGTGTCCCCGGCACGGAGTGTCTGCTTGATGTTTCCCCGTCACGGAGTGTCGTTGTCGGACGTTTCCCTGATGCGGACTGTCTGTGTTGGACGTTTCCCCGATGCAGAGTGTCGTTGGTTGGCGTGTCCCCGGCACGGAGTGTCTGCTTGATGTTTCCCCGGCTCAGAGTGTCGTTGTCGGACGTTTCCCTGATGCGGAGTGTCTGTGTTGGACATTTCCCCGATGCAGAGTGTCGCTGGTCGGCGTGTCCCCGCACGGAGTGTCTGCTGGTTGACGTTTTCCCGGCACGGAGTGTCGCTGTTGGACGTTTCCCTGATGCGGAGTGTCTGTGTTGGACGTTTCCCCGATGCAGAGTGTCGCTGGTTGACGTGTCCCCGGCGCGGAGTGTCTGCTGGTTGACGTTTCCCCGAGAAGGAGTGTCGCTGTCGGACGTTTTCCTGATGCGGAGTGTCTGTGTTGGACGTTTCCCCGATGCAGAGTGTCGCTGGTTGGCGTGTCCCCGGCACGGAGTGTCTGCTTGACGTTTCCCCGGCACGGAGTGTCGTTGTCGGACGTTTCCCTGATGTGGAGTCTCTGTGTTGGACGTTTCCCTGATGCAGAGTGTCGCTGGTCGGCGTGTCCCCGGCGCGGAGTGTCTGCTGGTTGACGTTTCCCCGATACGGAGTGTCGCTGTTGGATGTTTCCCTGATGCGGAGTGTCTGTGTTGGACGTTTTCTCGATGCAGAGTGTCGCTGGTTGACGTATCCCCGGCACCGAGTGTCGCTGGTCGACTTTTCCCCGGCGCGGAGTGTCGCTGGTCGACTTTTCCCCGGCGCGGAGTGTCGCTGGTCGACTTTTCCCCGGCGCGGAGTGTCGCTGGTGGACTTTTCCCCGGCGTGGAGTGTCGCTGGTGGACTTTTCCCCGGCACGGAGTGTCGCTGATCGACTTTTCCCCAGCACGGAGTGTCGGGTTGACTTTTTCCCCGCGCGGAGTGTCGCTGATCGACTTTTCCCCGGCGCGGAGTGTCGCTGGTGGACTATTCCCCGGCACGGAGTGTCGCTGCTCGACTTTTCCCCGGCGTGGAGTGTCGCTGTTTGATTTCGAGTCGAAGCATAATTCCGACATGGAAGGCGGATACGCCTGAGGCGAAGCATGATTTCGACACGGGGTATATTCTGGTACGAAGCATGATTCTGCCGCAGGGACTGTTGGTTTGATTTGAGTTGACATCAGCATCGCTATAATGGAATATGGTACCAGGAGCGAATCATCATCCGTCTTTGAGAGGATTTGGGAATTGGGGTTTTTGTTTGGCATCTGCATTGCTGCACTGGAATAATGCCAGGAGCAACTCATCATTTGCCCCAGGAGGATTTGGGAATTGGTTTTTTTTGTTTTTTTTGTATTTGGCATCTGCATTGCTGCACTGGAATAATGCCAGGAACAACTCATCATTTGCCTCGGAAGGATTTGGGAATTGGTGGCTTAGGAGACAGGTTTAGATCCCTATCACCTAAGGCTTTTCTATTTTATGGGCCGTAAGGATCCCATAAAATCATTTTCTCCCTACGAGTCGAAAGGATCTCGTAGGTGTATTTTCTCCTTAGAAGTCGTGGGGACTCCTAAGTGTGTTTCTCTTTTGTGAGTCGTAAGGATCTCACGCGGGAATTTTCTCCTCACAAAGCCGAGAGGACTTTGCGAGTGCATTTCATCTCCTTTTTATGAGTTTGCGCCCTTTCGGGTTTTCACAAACTCGCCGGTAGTCCTGCTGTTTTTACTCACGGAGCCCTTTTGGGTTTTCATCCGTGCTCATCTTGCTTGTGGACATACCTTTTTTATTTCTTTTTCTTTTTTTCTTTTTTTTTTGCGATCGCGATAGGACTTTGAATGTAGTCTCACCGGTAGGACTTGGGAGAGATTGGGGTCGTTTTACGCCCGTGGATTGTATACGGTTTTATAGGATGTATGATCCAGACCGTAGGGCCGGAAAAATTTTTGGACTTTGTTGGCGTCTGCATCGCTGCACTGGAATATGGTACCAGGAGCAACTCATCATTCGCCACTTGGGGATTGGGATTTGGAATTTAGTTGGCGTCTGCATCGCTGCACTGGGATATGGTATCAGGAGCGACTCATCATTCGCCACTTGGGAATTGGGGAGCGATGGCTTAGGAGACAGGTTTAGATCCCTATCGCCTAAGGCTTTTCAGTTTTATGGGCCGTGAGGGTCCCATAAAAGCATTTTCTCCCTGCGAGATGTAAGGATCCCGTAGGTGTATTTTCTCCTTAGGAGTCATGAGGACTCCTAAGTGTGTTTTTCCTTTATGAGTCGTAAGGATCCCACAAAGGTTTGTTCTCCTCATGTATCGTGAGGACACATGAGTGGATTTCCCTCGTTCCCAGTTTAATAACTTAGAGGTCGACTGTTTCCAGTTTAACGACTTAGAGGTCATCTGTTTCCAGTTTAAAGACTTAGGGGTCTATGGTGCCCGGTTTAATGACTTAGCAGTCATCTGTTTCCAGTTTAATGACGTGGTGGTCATCTATTTCCAGTTTAACAACTTAGAGGTCAATTGTTTCCAGTTTAACGACTTAGAGGTCGACTGTTTCCAGTTTAACGACTTAGAGATCATCTGTTTCTAGTTTAAAGACTTAAAGGTCTACTGTTTCCAGTTTAATGACTTAGAGGTCATCTTTTTCCAGTTTAACGACTTAGTGGTCATCTATTTCCAGTTTAAAGACTTAGAGGTCTACTGTTTCCAGTTTAACGACTTAGAGGTCTACTGTTTCCAGTTTAACGACTTAGAGGTCATCTGTTTCCAGTTTAACGACTTAGAGGTCAATTGTTTCCAGTTTAACGACTTAGAGGTCTACTGTTTCCAGTTTAACGACTTAGGGGTCAGTGGTGCCCAGTTTAACGACTTAGCGGTCATCTGTTTCCAGTTTAACGACGTGGTGGTCATCTGTTTCCAGTTTAACGACTTAGAGGTCATCTGTTTCCAGTTTAGCGACTTAGAGGTCTACTGTTTCCAGTTTAACGACTTAGAGATCTATTGTGCCCAGTTTAACGACTTAGCGGTCATCTGTTTCTAGTTTAAAGACTTAGAGGTCTACGGATGGCGAGCTTGGAATTTTGGGGTAGGGACCGGCATCAGCGTTGCTAACACTGAAGCAGAGGTGCCAGGAGCAATTCATCATTTGCCTATTCCTGTTGGGGGAGCGATGGCTTAGGAGACAGGTTTATGTCCCTATCGCCTAAGGCTTTTCAATTTTATGGGCCGTGAGGGTCCCATAAAAGCATTTTCTCCCTGCCAGTCGTAAGGATCCCGCAGGTGTATTTTCTCCTTAGGAGTCGTGAGGACTCCTAAGTGTGTTTTTCCTTTATGAGTCGTAAGGATCCCACAAAGGTTTGTTCTCCTCATGTATCGTGAGGGCACATGAGTGGGTCTTCTCAATGAAGCATAATTCCAAAGGCGGAGACCAGCCGCGTAATTGGTGATTGTGGTGGAGCATGGGTATGAAGAGAATTATTTGAGCCCGTGGATTGTATACTGTAGTCGATTTGGGGACTACCGTAGGGCTGGAAGAATTTTGGAAAACTGGATTTTGGTCGGCGTCTGCATCGCTGCACTGGAATATGGTACCAGGAGCGACTCATCATTCGCCGTTTTTCTGTTTTTTTTTTTTTACCGCGATTGCTCTATCATTTCAGCTTTTCTTATCGCAAAGATCGTGATTGCCCTATCATTTCGGCTTTTATTCGCGGTTGCCCCATCATTTCGGCTTTATTTTCATCTTTATTTTACTCGCTGATTTTTATTGCGAGTTGCCCCATCATTTCGGCTTTTCTTTATTTTTCTTTTATTTACACATTTTTTGTCTATTTACATATATATATATATATATATATATATATATATATATATATATATATATATATTTTTACATTCCCAGTTTAACGACTTAGAGGTCAATTGTTCCCAGTTTAACGACGTGGTGGTCATCAGGTGTTCCCAGTTTAACGACGTGGTGGTCCTTTTTGCTTATCCCAGCTCCTTGAACTTTGATCTTAGCGGAGCTGTGTTGATGACCTAGCTCTGTGGCTTGCCGATACATCCGAGGATTGTGAGGTTTTTCCAAGCTTATATTGGTCCTCTGCCCAATCTTTGAAAATATAGCAGTCTTCGATGGCATGACCCACCACTCTATGATATGGGCAGTATATAGGATTGCCGGTCATGTTCATTTCCTGTGGCCTCTTTGGAACAGGCAGTTGCAGACCGTTGTTCAAGGCGTCCATGAATATTTTGCGGACTTCATCCCTCCTGAAGGAGTATACCTTCTTCTTTCTCTCTATTGGAGTAGGTGCCTTTACTGATGCTGGTCCTCGAGGCCGATCGGTCTTTGGTTCGCCCTTTTCAGATAATGGCACATGTCTGGGAGGATTAGGTTCCCGAAAGGCTTCGGTCTCCATTTGCATGAAATCGGCGGTCGTAGCTTGACTGTTTACTAACGCGCCTTTAGACAGTTCTATCTCTCCGTTCCTGTATTGCCTTTTGACCCAATCTTTGAAGACGAAGCAGTCCTCAATGGCATGACCTATCACCCTGTGATAGGGGCAATATTCTGGGTCGTCGGTCATATTCGCTTCTTGCGGTCTCTTTGATTCCGATAGTTGTAAACCGTTTCTTAGGGCGTCCCTGAATATCTTGTGGACTTTTTCCCTTTTGAAGGAATAGACCTTTTCCAGCTTCTCTTTCAGAGGTGATTCCCCCCCGGCGTATGTATCGGAGGGACTGGAGGCTGATTGCGGCCGTTTTTCACAAAGGTGCTCCGCTGTTAGGTTGAAGGGGATATCAGTTGGCTGCCTCCGGGTATCAATCCCTGGCTCATGAACCAAAATTTGATTCTGCTGTAATTGCAATCGGGCGACTTTGGTCGCGAGATCTGCCACGACGTTTGCCAGCTCGTCAACTTTGGAATAGACCTCGGTCATCTTCTCATCCCTGTCCTGAAATTGCCTTTGAAGCCATTGGAATAATGCTTATTCTGTAGTTCCGGCTATGACAACCGGGTAATCTTTATTGCCTGAGCTCAATTCCGCAGGAACCACGGGCTCCTCTGGCTTATCGGCCTGAGCGGGCTCTTCATCATTTAGATCGAGCTGATGCTGGGTAGCGTCAACCATATCATCACCATGGCTGTGAAGAAGAGGAGGGTTCATTTCTTCATATCCGGCCATGTAGACAGTGTGGATAACACATTCATCCATTCTTTCATCACTGGTAGCTGGTTTCGCGAAGCGGTCCAGGCTTTGGAAATTCATAAATTTTACCATGGCCAGAGCCCTAGCCCTAGCCCTATTGTTGGCTCTATACCTGAGCCGCTTCTGCCTCAGCTTCTCTGCCTTAAGCGCTTGGCAGGCTTCTGCTCTTCGGGAAGCCGCCATAGGCCAAGTGATGGGGATGCTTGAGAAGACATCTGCCCGCGTGTCCGTCGAAGCTATCGCCTGGGCTTGCCCACGACGTCTGGAAACTTCTTTTGTTCCGATGGCTTTGCCCCCAGTTGGGGCCGTGGAAAGCCGTCCAGACACCGATTTGCGTTTGGGTTGGGGCGCCCTCAAGATTACCACATTCGGTCTCCTGCTTTTCGAGACCGGTCTGTCTGTTGCTGGAGCTTGAGGAGCCGGGATGGCGTTAGCTGACACGAACAGGATAGAGCCGAATGGTAGCGGCTCCTCCTCCCATTGTCGCCCGAGACTGGCCGGAAGGACCGTCCTGGAGTCCATCTTCATCGTGTAGGAGACGGGAGTCGTGCTGAGAGCTGAGATCGTCCTTGGAGACATTGTTGGAGAGTGATTGCTTGAAAACCTGCATGAAAAAGCATTATTTTAGTTTAAATATAGGTATGTATATTGATTGAGTTCGCATGAACGTTTAACCCGAAATATGGGAGGAGAGATTAGTCCCACCGGGCGTACCAGAATCTGTAGGGTGTTTTTCGTCACCCCATTGAGATGGGAATACGCGCGCTCTTTTCAGGCGCATTATAGATTCCTCCTGCCTAAGGTAGACTGGGGTTTATTGATTGTGGGGATC
Organism: Agapanthus africanus; assembly: GCA_030015575.1. Lineage (NCBI taxonomy): Eukaryota > Viridiplantae > Streptophyta > Magnoliopsida > Asparagales > Amaryllidaceae > Agapanthus > Agapanthus africanus. The sequence goes on from CM057339.1 coordinate 729,096,499, forward strand.
CGAATCTCCGGCAGCCGCGGACTAAGCTGCCGTTAATTACCCCTCGCCTTTGGAGCGAAAGAACCTCCGATCGACGGGTTAAACTGGTCATGCGAACTCAATATGCAGTGCGTTGGTGTGTGTGTATTTTTTTGGTTTTGTTCCACATGTAAAAAAAAGATATATATACATATATATATATTCTATATATAAAAACAAAAATAAATAAGTAAATAAATATTTAGAGATTTTTTTAATTTTTTTAAAATTTTATTATTATATTTTTTTAACTTTAAAATATTATTTATAATTTATTTTTATTTATTTAATATTTATTTAATTTTTTTTTTAAATAAATAAAGAATTAAATAAAGAAAAGAAGGAAGAAAAGAAGAAAAGAAAAGAAAAAAAAAGGGGCCATCACATGCTCAGCATGTGAGAAGGGGGGCCGTCACATGTTTAGCATGTGACCCGTCACACGCTCAGCATGTGAGAAGGGGGGCCGTCACATGCTCAGCATGTGAGAAGGGGGGCCGTCACACGCTTAGCATGTGACCCGTCACACGCTTAGCATGTGACGCCCGTCACACGCTTTGCATGTGACCCGTCACATGACTTTTTTTTTTTAACGTGGAGTTCAACTCCAAAAGAATTTCTGTAGTGGAGTTCAACTCCAAAAGAATTTTATTTGTGGAGTTGAACTCCAAAAGATTTCTGTGGTGGAGTTAAACTCCAAGAAAATTTTATTTTTGGAGTTGAACTCCAAAAGAATTTTATTTGTGGAGTTGAACTCCAACAGATTTTCTCCTTTCTCCTTTGAGAAGAAACCCAAAATGGGTTCTCTTGAAACTCCAAGATCTAGATCTTGGATGATAAAAAAAGAGACCCTTTTTTCTTCTATTGATGGAGTTTTGGGAGATGAGTTTATGGCAAAACTTTATTTAGTTTTTTTTTTAAAAAGAGAGCTAAGCTCTTGATTTATTTGGAAAATAAAAAGGAAGAGGAAGAACTTGAAAAAGATAGAGTGGAGGCACAAACCCTAGTTTTTTTGGGGGGGAGAATGAAAAGTGTATTGGTTTATTCATCATCATGTTACCTTATATAGGCTTACATATTTACATATAGCCCCTTGGGCTTTACAAAATGGCATTTGCCCATCCCATGGCTCATGTGCCATTTCTTTTTGCACATAAGCCATGGGCTTACAAAAATTTGGCTTTATGCCCATTTTGTTTACATTCATGCATAAAAATTTACACAAAAATTATTTATTACATGATTTCATTTTGGCATGGGAGAGAGCCGGCCGCTTCATGTTCGGACTCGACCTGGGCATGGGCCCACTTGGCTTGGGGCTGACTTTGACTTTGACTTGGTCAACCGAGGTGCAATTTTCGACTTCAATAGTCTTCATCGCCTCGGATCACCGTGGAGGTACCTACATATCACACGTATCGCATCGCATTGAAACCAAATCAAAACTAAAACGACACACGAAAACCAAAACGATACGCTAAGGCCTATAGGTTAGAACCTATGGGCACGCTTTCAAAACCGTCAACAATCCGCGATATCGTCGTACAAAAGCCAAATATTCGAGGTAAAACACAATACACAAATGCAGAATCCAAAATACGCAATACGGAAACACGAATCCAAAACAGCAACTAGAGAAAAGGGTCCCAGATTCTACCCTAGGTCAAATTGGACAATTTTGCACATGCTAGGGGTCTAATCTATAGATGTAGGAGCTACAGAACCAACACGAGCCAAATCCAACCTGGTCTGGCCGCAATTTGCGGCCAGAATGGATTTATTTGCGGCCTGAAAGAGGGGTTAGGGGCTAGGGCTTTGGGTGATGGTTTCTAGTTGTCTGCACATCTCACTGTCAATCCAAAATAATTTTAGGGATCTCGGGGTGATAGTAGATTTCCAAATACACTCACAGAAATCACAGTTTTTTCGACATCAGTTTCTAAATCCGTATTCCGGGTTCTAGCTTCTGGTTTGGGTCTCCAATCAATCACCACAGGGGTTGTAGTCCCTAATTACACCTTAATCACCTTTGATTTCATTTCAAACCCTAAACCCTAAGTTGGAATTTCCAAAGTTCATCAAAACTACACAATTTCGACATGAAACAAGTATAGATGCATAAGAAATTGAAACACTACTCTAATGGTACAGAAATTACCTCCTTTGGCAACTCAAGAATTTTCTTGAGTTGCTCAAAGTCCTCAAAATCCTTTCTTTCTTGGTCCATGGTGCAGCTAGTGAGCTTGAGAACAATTTTTGTGAAGTGAGAATGGGGTTTTGGAGTTGTATCCATGGTGTTTTAGGCTTGAAGATGGAGGGGGAAGAAGGAAGAGGCAGCAGTAGCAACTCCTAGGGAGAGAGGGGAGAGAATGAGAAGAAGAAATGATGGGGAGGGGATGGCTCACAACAGGGGTTTGACCCCATACCTACTCTTTCTCTCTCCTAAACATTCTATCACTTTTCCTTTTTCTTTTCTTTTTCCCTCTAAATCCTTCTCACATAAATAGTAACCCCAAAACAACATGGTAGAAAAGCACAAGCGTAAAGAAAATGATATGTGCATGTTTTGCACAAAAATGCTAAAATACCGATTAGCGATTTTTAATCGCGATTAGCACTAAATTAGCATATAATTAATCATAAAAACTTAAAAACGTCCTAATTCCATAAAATACCCTATTTTAGAATTTTCCATAATTTTTCCAAAAATTTTCCCATTTATCGGTATTTAATTATACCGAAATATTAAAATATTCAATAAAATAATATTAAATTATAAAAATTCCCAAAAATAATATTTTATTATTTTGAAATGTTACAGTAATGGCCTCTAGGGCATACATATAACTAACACTAATCTTGTTCGCTAAGCCACCTTTATTCGTCATCGACAGAGGCAAATGATGATTCGCTCCTGGCAATATCCCAGTTGTAGCAGTGATGATGCCGAAATCGGTGTCTAATTTCAAGTTTGCAGCAAGAAGTTAGCAAGCTACATATGCATACAAAATAGCCAAAATGATGGGGCAACTCGCAAATCAGCAAGTAAAAAAAATGTATGCATGCAAAATAGCCGAAATGATAGGGCAACTCGCAATAAAAAGTAGCGAGTAAAAAATAAAATAGATAACCGAAATGATTGGGCACCGCGAAAAATAGCCGAAATAATTGGACAATCGCGACCTTCGCGATATAAAAGCTTAAATGATAGAGCATAGCAGAAATAAAAAATATATAAATAAAATTTATGTTCTACAGGTGATATCACATCAATCCCTGTATACAATCCAGGGGCGCAAATAAAGAAGAAATCGCGCCTTCCCTCCCCAGGCTTCATTAAAAGAAGAGGCCAAATCTCAACATTTCACAGATAACCTAGAGACCACTTCAATATTCGTCTCATTACAACGGATGTAACGTCATCCACATGACCCCGTTCGAAAATACGTCATCCACATGACCCCGCTCGGAAATACGTCATCCACATGACCCCGTTCGGAAATACGTCATCCATATGACCCCGTTCGGAAATACGTCATCCACATGACCCCGTTCGGAAATACGTCATCCACATGACCCCATTCGGAAATACGTCCTCCACATGACCCCGTTCGGAAATACGCCATCCACATGACCCCGTTCGGAAATACGCCATCCACATGACCCCGCTCGGAAATACGCCATCCACATGACCCCGTTCGGAAATACGCCATCCACATGACCCCGCTCGGAAATACGTCATCCACATGACCCCGTTCGGAAATACGTCATCCACATGACCCCGTTCGGAAATACGTCATCCATGTAACCCCGTCACGGAAATACGTCATCCATATGACCCTGTTTCGGAAATACATCATTTACATGTCAATCCCACTAAACACTTACGAATCCTCTCGATTCGTAAGGAAGAAAACTCTCTTGTAAGATCCTTACGACTTATAAGGGAAAACGCACTTAGGAATCCTCACGATTCCTAAGAAGAAAATACACCTACGAGATCCTCACGACTCGTAAGGAGAAAAATCTTTATGAGACCCTTACGGCTCATAAAATTGAAAAGTCATAGGTGACAGATCCTAACCCTATTTTCTAAGTCATCACCACCCTACAAAGAGTCCAAGATGGACAGTTATATGCTATCTACAGGCCACGCTTACTAAGATAACATGCCGGCAACAAAGAAAAGAGAAGAAAACGACAAAGAGAACATTTGATTCGTACTTAATTAAGCGTTCAAGGCATACTCGTTCATGCATGTGCAAAAGATTTAGTACATAAAATAAAACAAGCTGAAATGAAGAATTTTCCATTCATACTTCAAAAAAGTTCTTATAATAATGAAAGCAGTAAACAAAAACATTATCAAAATAATTACAATGAAAAAACCTCAGATCCAGGGCATGGATTGAGGAATTCAAAAGTGACGTTGTCCAGAATCTTCCAGGCCTTTCGAACCATCCTAGTATGCTTTCTTTCACGATCACAAGCGTCGGGATCCTCACGAATGTCCTCCACCCTCCGATAGGCAGCAAGTATTGCCGCCTGTTGAAAAGCCTGATGCAGAAAATCGATAAGATTGTCTCGCCTTCTCTTTGAGATTAGGCCCATCAGATACACCGAGTGCACCTTATCCTCGGCAGCATCCAATGCCTTAAGCGGCATGCCGGTACAGAATAAAGGGAGCGCTTCCCAGATCGCCCCCACGATAAGCTTCAGGAGAGAGGAACGTCGATGAAGCAGTCGACCATTGTATGCTTCAAAGCGACTCATGATTTCGGCACACTGGGCGTTTGTGAATTCTCGATTTTAAGAACGGCCGAGTGAGCGAATGTCTCCGTAAGAGATAATCTCATCAAGGTGATACATATGAGCGTCCATAACTCCTGAAAAAGAAAATCAACAAGAATTAGCGAACAGACTGATTAACCAAATTCTTATTAAAAACAGGCACAGGGATTTAAACGGCTCTTGATATCTCCAAGGAGAAAACGAATTCTAATTATGACACCTAATAAGTTCGAATTTGTGAGAAATCCTAAAAAGGGAATCCATTTAATAAGCAACCCTTCGGGTCAAGAATTTAAATTCCTCGAGAGCAAGGCTCTGCAGACAGGAATGACACCTGTTAAAGTCAATTATGAAAGGAATTTAAAGAGATTCTCCGAGAACGCTAAGAGCCTAGCTCTATAACGATGATGGAAAAACCCATCATAAAAGAAAATTAAAATCAATTAATTTTTATGAATTAAAAATTCTGGGATCTTTAAGATCCATGAAAAAACTCTTAAGAGTTCTTTATCAAAGATTAAGAAATCTACACATGATTCAAAAGAGCAAGGCTCTGTCTATGGGATGAGAAACCCCAAAAGACCTCTTTAGATCTATGGGTTCATGAGAGCAAAGCTCTACTAATGAAACCCTAAATGGGTTTTCTGTAGATCAAAGATCTATAAAGAGCAAGGCTCTGTTAAATGGGTAAAACCTTAATTTATTAAAAACTCTTAACTTTACATAAGTTTTGACAGAGTTTTACTCTTAAAAAGTTGGTAAACAAAAAAGCTATGCTCTGTGGGAGAATGAAATTCTCAGAAAACAAGAAGGAGATGAACAATGGTCATCTCAGAGGGCCAAAGGCCCTATTTATAGGCATTGGGAGCCGTTTCAACTTCCAAAAGTTTATTCAACGGCTAAGATGCTACCCTCGCCGCACTCACGTATGGGCCACGTATGCGCAACGGTGGGGGGGGCATTTGTTTCCCCAATCAGAGCAAAACTCTGTTCAAATTCCAAAATTTGAAATGAAGCGACGCTTCTGCTTCCCCCAATCAGAGCAAAGCTCTGTTCAAATTCCAAGATTTGAAATGAAACGATGCTTCTGCTTTCCCCAATCAGAGCAAAGCTCTGTTTAAAAATTCAAAAGTCAAAAATTGAAGCAACGCTTCAGATCCAGCGCTCCGCGCTAGGCGCGCCACGTGTCAAACACGGATGCGCTAGCGCAGTTGCGCTGCGCCCTAGGCAGCGCACCATGAGTGCGCTGGCGCTAAGCGCGGCGCGTGCCACGTGTCAAACACGGGTGCGCTAGCGCAGTTGCGCTATGCTCTGCGCTGCGCACCTCAAATTAGAGCAAAGCTCTGTTTCCAAGATTGGAAAGCGAAGCAACGCTTCATGAAAAGTGCTAACATCAAATGCGCCTGCAATAAGAGTCAAAGACTCTGAAACGGCGCCCACGTGTAAAGTACGAGAGCGCTAAGCGCCAGAAGCGCTAAGCACTAGAAGCGCTTCATCCTTGCAAGAATTACTTGCACCTGATTATAGCAAATTAAATTATGCAGCGCATAAATGCCTTACAAAGGAATAACAAAGAATTAAAAACAAAGGAACACTTAGCGGATAATAAAATACTTAATTAAAACATCTTTTTATTATTACATTGAAAACAGATCACCAAACATGGGATCAAAAGGACAGGGGTTCGCAAAGCTAAGGAAGAGATTGTCCGGTTCCCTCTCCGTCTTCTCCACCATGTCAAAACGGCGATCCTCTCAAGAAGTAGCCATCCATCGATCAATGCCGCACTCACCAGAGAAAGTGGAGATAACGACCCGACGAGCCCGTATCTGGCTCAGCAAGTGGACAGAGCAATCCCTCAGGGCTTCAGTGATCAAATGCGCCTCAAAGAAGCACTCGATCTTGTCTTCAGCAGCATCAAGCATTGCCGAGGACATCTCCGCTGGAGGAGGGGGAATATCAGCGAGCACAGACGCAAGGATCATCCGAAACCAAATAGAGTGGGGGGAGAGGAGACCCTACATGAGTCAAGAGCTCGTACAGCGCTGCATCGCATTGGTCATCCGTAAGAGAAGGATCCACCAAGCATGCAGCAAAACGAGGAACAATGTCCTTAATGGGCACTTCCCATGGTTGTCGACGAGCATGTGGACGGTTACAAGCCATAATTGAGAGGGTTCTTTGGAGATGAGAAAAGAAAGAAGCTTTGCTTCGAGTTATAAAGACTAAGCACAGAAAACTTTGTGCACAGTGGAGCTATTTCCAAGACTTGGAAAATGAAAGTTCTGGGGAATACAAATTTGACTTAAAAAGAGAAGTGAAAAGACACCTCTGTTGAAGCAACGTTTCAGATCCAGCGCTCTGCGCTGTGCGCCACGTGTCAAACACGTGTGCGCTAGCGCAAGGTGCACCAGCGCTGGAATTGAGAATTCCCCACCGTTAGATCAAAAGATCTAATAATAAATTATTAATTAATCAGAATTAAAATTCTGTTATGGAAAGATCTTTCCAATCTTATTAAAACAAGAAGATTATCTTCTGCAAAACAGAAGCCTTAGGATCAAAGATCCAACGGTGGAGAAACATTCCCAAATCAATCAGAGAAAGATCTCTTTAACTGATTTATCAAATCAATTTGTCCTGTATAAAGGCCCAGGACTTAAAGTCTGATATAGAGAAACCCCCTACAAATTTTGAGAAAACTCAAAGAAAGAAAAGCAAGATTTTAGCAAAAGAAGATCATTTCTTCAAAGTAAATAACACGATTCTTGAACACAGAGATGAAATCATCTCATGAAAAGAAGAACTATCTTCTAAAAAAGATCATAAATCTATAAAAGACTAGGGTCTTTGATAAAAAAGAGATCAAAAGATCATATCATTAAAACAAAAGAAGTATTTAGTTCATTTACAGATCATTGATCTACAAAGGCAGTGCCTTTTTTATAAATAAGAACTTTTGTTCCTGAATCTTGAGGCAAAGCCTCCTTTAAGAAGAACACAAACTTGTTCTCTGATCATGAGTTTGATCAAATGCGCTTTGCGCTACTGAAAAGTGCCTTGTACTCATAAACTGCGCTTTTGCGCTCCTTGGACCGGCGCTCAGCGCCAAAATATGCCACGTGTCAACCACAGACACGGCTTGCGCTTTGCGCTTCTGAAACAGCGCATTGCGCCCATGGACCGGCACTCAGCACCAAGCACACCACGTGTCACTCACTGGTGCACCATTAAACCAGCGCAAAGCGCTCATAAATTGAAAGCGCAATACGCTAATAAACTAGCACTTAGCGCTAAGCGCGACACGTGTCATCTTCATGTGCGCTACCCGACAGAAGCGCTATGCGCTCTTTGATTGGTGCAAAGCGCCTGGCATGCCACGTGGCGCATTGTCAGAACACACATTGTTCTGATGAATGCTATGCATTCAATACAAGACAAAGGATGTCAGAACCCAATGCTTAGCATTATTAAAAGGGCCAAGCCTAAATAAAGGCTCAATAGCCAGAGCAATAAAATGTTAAACATTTTAATTGGACTTAGCCCAACATTGGCCGTAAGTCCAAAACTTATATTCAATTGAGCCCATCTGCTCACGAATATTCAACAAATCTTAGTCCAAACTGGGCTATAGATTTTCCAATCAATCTACATCCGGTTCGAGGGTACATCTCTTTACTCCTCTGATATCTATCGTTGTAATCCTTCAACGTCTTCAGAGAGGTGACGGGTCCCGACAACCACACATTTCTACGGACTGTGGGGTCCTTAAACTCATGGACTACGATGTCCTTAAACCTTATAAACTACGATGTCTCTAAACTGGACTGTGGGGTCATTAACTCATGGACCACGATGTCCTTAAACCTTATAGACTATGATGTCTCTAAACCGGACTGTGGGGTCCTTAAACTCATGGACTACGATATCCTTAACCTGACTGTGGGGTCCCTTTAAACCCACGGACTACGATGTCCTTAACCCTGGACCGTAATGTCCTTAAACTAAGCGACCGCAACGTCTCTAAACTAAACAATAGAGTCCAAATGCTCTCTTGCTGGATCTAAATGATCTCGTTAAGTAGATCTTTGTCTAGAAATTATACTAACATATCCTTAACAAACGTTTAAGTTGATTTTAGTCTCAAATGAGACTAACGTATCCTTACACCAATCCCCCAAACCCAAATCTAAGAAGATACGGATTTGGACTAATCCACGTCCTACGGGCGACAACATAAATTAGTCTTCATATGCAATCCACGGGCAACCACAAACAAAACAAACACCCATGACACGAAGTGACCATCTGGAGAAGGAGAAAGTTGCTACCGCGATGCGGTAGCGTAATTAACTGCAGGGGCTTGCGCCTGCAGGGAAAAGTATCCCCACAATCAAAAACCCCTCAAACGAGGGGAAATCTGACGAAGTCAGCTACATCGGCCACATCCGTTTAAATCTTCGATACATGGTACCATAAATCAACTTGGAATCTTCGGAGAGGTGGACGGATAGCACCAATTAGCATCTGCCCCCAGATTCAGGCAAGACATTCATCTTCCCAGTTTCCGGAGGTAAACAGGGAGATTGTTGGATATGTATGCCATTAATGCCATTATTGTATTGGATGCTGGAGATATGTATGTGCAAGACAGTCTTGCTCGATATGATAGTGTGCTATTCGATTTGTCTTTATCTTAATATGCGTATATGTTTTACTTATTATTACGTATCGTTAATACATGTTGATAATGCCTGTAGGATCCTTGCTTGACTACTAGCACTATGATAGCAATCATACTTGTAGGGGCTGGATAGTCAATAAGCACATCTTTAAATGTTCCTAGTCATGGGAGTATCAAGACTGGGCATCAATATTCCAAATTAGACTAGTGTATACGTTTCTTATCCTCGAAAGGGGAGATGGACGGTCCCACAACCATTGGTGTAAGGTACCAAAAACTGTATATAGGTGCTCATTAAGTTATGAGTTACACTGGACGGACTCACCAAGAAATCCTAGATGGTATTATACCTATCATTAGATAGCAGTTCTCTGCTGACATGAGTACCGAATAGTCTGTAGACCTGACATCGTCATTTGTCTTATGTGTGTTCCCACCGTACTTAGATTACTGCCTTACCACGGCTTTAAAGAGTTGTGCAAACAGGTATTAGTTAGGTACATCCCGAAGCACATGGAGATAGTGAGTGATAGAAGGGGTTCGTCTCTCCTGGTATAGGGAGTCGATGTCGCGTTGTGCACGGTTGGCCATTACCATAAGACTTTGGCCAAGGAAGATAAGATTTACTGGTAGGCTGATCAATAGTTTATCGATTGGTCATAAGCCTGACATCGACACGACTTATCGGGTTATTGAGGGTCTGACATTTTCCACCTCCTTGATCCAGTATGTGACACTCTCAGACGAGAAGACCGGACTGTACAGTGACTGTCACTTATAAGCTCAGTAAGGGTTCGGATAAGCTTGCTTGTCGATCTTTTTTTGATAGATACCTGGGTAACCATTACGTACAACTAGTGCCACTGACGTACTTATGGGTTATGGATGTGATCTAGTAAGTTACTGCCAGCGTATTGTCAAGTTTTTAAAGTCCCACACAGAGGGTTTCCTGACTCAGGCGAAACAATATAGTATGCGTATGGCGATACGTATAGGAGTTCGATTAAATACGTGTATTTGATAAACATACTTTAATCAGATATTTTAATAATACTGGCAGGTTTGAAAGATAGCTGAATTATCATATATATGATATGTGATCTAGTATTATATCTATCATTTTATCTCTTTTGGTATTCGTATGTGTGTGTGTGTTATATATAATACATACTCCTTTTCTTTTCTTCTTATGGATGCTTTGTGAAGAGTGTAGGCTTGTGACTCACATGTGTGAGTCACAATTTCACTCACTCTCTTCATAAAAGATAAGAGCAAGAGAAGAGAGAGGAAATGCTTGGTTTTAATCCATAGCCTCTCTCCCCTTCTTCTCTTCTCTTGAGTAAGCTTCCAAGTTGAAAAGAAAATTTGAAAAAGAGAAAAAGTGATAGATAACTCTACTACATCTCTTGTGATCATCACCTAGCAATTATTGTTCGCAAGTTGCTTCCTCAAAGTTTATTTTGGAGTGAAGGTAAAGCTTGAGTTCGGACTAATTCGCGTGGATCCATCTTTGACAAAGGAGGTCTTCATGCCAGCTTGTTCTCACTTATGAGCTTAAGAAGAGTCTACTACGAGAATATATTCACGCTACAAAGGTTGTAGTCTCAAACCCTTTATTAAAGTTCTCTAGTTTTGTGCAAGTTTAAGTCTTTGGTATGATTCTAGGGCATAGGATGCTTGTGCTTGTGGAAAATTTTTGTTTAGCATTGTTTAGACTTCCGCCTTTATCTACTAGAAAGTATAAGCCTCCTTACATTGACTTCGTTGGGCCCGGCCTTCGGGTCGTTTTGTCTTTAACATTTTGATTTCGGTTGAAGGGGTGTAATTTTTTACCCCAACAATAATATTAATATACATTGCACGTTAATACTAGTATTTGTAAAAGAAAGTTCTATATTTAATTTTTTATTGCTGATGTGGCGTTATTTGAGACTGCGTTAGACCATCAAATTAAAAGCCTTCTTCGCATCCATAACACTTTTCCAAAAGCTGGAGGGTGACGATATGTTCTTGTTAATCGCATTTATTGCCCTTGACTTAGGAAATGGTGGCGACGATAGGTGGCGGGTAATAAAAGAGGATTAGTGGTGAGTATCATCGCTACCACTATTTCCCAAGTCATGTCATTAATGTTCTTCAGCCCTAATCCCCCTTCTTCCTTTGATCAACATATATACCTTTTCCCACTTCACCAAGTAATACTTCTTTTCCTTTGTCGACGTCCCTCTCCAAAGAAATTTTTACGTATTTGATCAATACGCTTTTTAACCTAATTTAATCTGGTAGGAGATAGAATGACATGTAATATGTGGGCAATGCCGTCAAAACATAGTTTAACAATGTTAGTCTTCCACCAATCGAAGGACACCGCCCTTTCCACTCTCTCAATCGAGACTGGACTTTATCAATCAGAGGCAACCAATCCATCTTCTTTAATTTTCCTGATCTCAAAGGTAATCCAAGATAGTTCATCGAAAATTCTGCCCGCTTACAATTAAAAATATCTGTTAACTGGTTCGCCCAATCGCGGCTATCTCCCAGACAAACCATCGAGCTTTTATGGAAATTTATCTTCAAACCTGACCACAACTCGAATGAGTATAATATCAATTAAAGAATACCTGCTTGCCTTTCACATAAGTGCCTAAAGAGCAAAGTATTATCGGCATACTGTAGATTAATCACTTCAGATCGGTCACCCTGTAAAATTTCAGAAAAATAAAATAATATTTTTGGGAATTTTTATAATTAAATAATAAATATATTGAATATTTTAATATTTCGGTATAATTAAATACCGATAAATTGGAAAAAAAATTGGAAAATAACAGAAATTACTGAAATGAGGGTGCTTTATTGGATTTAAGCAAATTATGAAATTTTATGATTTATTATACACTATTTTAGTGCTGATCGCGATTAAATATCGCTAATCGCGCATTAAGTTTGTTTTGTGCAAAACATGTACCATGTCATTTTAACACTTGTTACATTTTTATCATGGCTTTTTCTCTTTATCATGCATGGTTTTGATTTTTAAAAGAGAAGAGAAAAGAATAGAAAATAAAAGAAAAGAAAAAGGGAAAACATAAAAAATGAGAGATGGGCATGAGAGAGAGAGAGGGTGAGGGGTCAAAGCTAGGTCATGGCGCTTGCTCCCTTCATTGTTTCCTTCATCTCCTTTCTCTCTCTCACCCCCATGGCAGCACCCATCTCCCTCTTCATCAAAACCCTCACAAACACCCTTATTCTCTCATCAAAACACCATCTCTTTTTCACAAAAAACATGCACTAGCTCACTACAAGCATGGTGAACCAAACAAAATTTGATTTTGGACACTTAGGGAAACTCAAGAAATTTTCTTGAGTTGCCAAATGAGATAATTTCTGCACCTTTAGAATAGTATTTCAATTCCTTAATCATCCATATATGTTTAGTATCGATATTGTGTAGTTTGGCAAACTTTGAAAGTTCCAAGTTAAGCTTAAGGTTTTGAAATGAATCCAAAGGTGAAATTGAGGCTTAATAGTGACCTTAAACCCTTGTAGGGTTTGTAAAATGGACTGAAACCAGATAATAGAACCCCAAACCAAACTTAGAAACCCCGACATCGGCAGATTTTATGGAAATTGTGATGTATTTTGGTATCTGCTGTCACCCGGGACACCTGGAAAATATTTAACAAATACAGAGACACAAGCAGGCAACCTAGAACCTATACCCAAAACCCTAGACCCTAACCCCACTGCCATGCCGCAGATTTATTGTTCCTGGCCGCAATTTGCAGCCAGGGTAGGGTCATTTTGGTTCGTGTTTGTTTCATGGCTCTAGTATCTGTAATCTAGACCCTCCACATATGCAAAATTGGCTAATTTCAGTTAGGGTAAAATCTGGGACCATTTTCATGAGTTGTTTTGATTCGGGGTTATATTTTCGTATTATGGATTCTGGATTTTAGTATTTGCATTTTACCTCGATCACTTGACGTTTGTACGACGATATCGAGGGTTGCTTGGTGGTTTGAAAGGCTTAGTCTGAGGTTCTAACCTATAGGCTTTTAGCGTGTCGTTTTAGTTTTGATTTGGATTTTAATACGATACGATACGTTGTGACATGTAGGTACCCCCACGTGGATTCGAGACCATAAAGAAGATGATGGCGATATCGACATCGGCAAGCAAGAGCAAGTGAGTAGATATATATCTACGGGGGAAATCGGGTGGATGGCGTATAACACCCCCGCAGTTTCGTAAAATAGAATGCGAAAGCGTTATGATATATAGATATATACTTATATAGTTTATAAGATATTTTTAATTAGCTAGAAATTCTTTAGAGGACTTGATTGATAGTGTCTTTAGTTATTTTACTAGTCGCGAACCCTAGAATAGGTTTAAACCTACACGCGCACACACACATGCTTGCATTGTATTACCTGTGCGTATATGGGGATACATACACACACACACACACATGGACATGGGACTATACACACACACACACACACACATGTATACATCTACATGGATTATGAGGATAGTACATGATATTTGGAGATGAGTCGATGAGTTTGGGCTTGAGGCCATGAGATCGGTGATGTGACATGGTTCGTATTTGAGATACGACATGATATTTTAGCGGGTCCTTTAGGCGTGGTGTTTTCATACACACGCATGCATATATGTAGATGGTATCAGTATGTACTAGACATAGATCAGTACCCCCAGATCATGATATATGATAAAAAGGATACCAGATGAATAATGAGATAATGTGATATTGACCCGTACCAAGATTTGGGATGTCGTACGATGGATTTACCGTACGAGCTATATTGATGATTGATCCGCACTCTTGACTCGAAAATGTCATATTATATAGGGTATCGTATGGGATACTATTGAGACGGGATCACCGACTATTATATATATATATATATATATATATATATATATATATATATATATATATGTATGTATGTATGTATGTATCGACTCAGATTTAGGTGGTTTTTCCTTACCCTTTGATTAGTCTGTTAGTTTAGACATGTAGTTATCTGTAGACTCGTTTATATTATTGCATATTCATTATTGTTGTGTTTATTATTCAGCTCCCGCATATTATTGTTGTTCTCATCGCATTTGCATGCTTATATTGTATTTTCATATGCCATTATTGAGATCATGCTGTCAGGACACCAGCACCATTACCGATGATGTGTATGCTCCACGTACACTTGCTTGCCGGCTCACACACATCATCATCGGTAATTGTCATTTAACGTACACTTTAGTGAATATTATTTCATTGACATAGCCCACTAGCTGATAGTTGCAATATGTTATCGTTTTCATATGCTAGTTTAACTATTGCACTCATTGCATGATATCAGATGCATTCGTATATTCATTGGTTATGCAGTATTTTAGGGTTTTATGCTGATATTCACTGTTTACTTACTCTTGATTTTTGGATTTCAGATTTTCATGAGATTTCAGGATTTGGGGGAAAATGCAAGAATATATATAAACCTCTCTCTCTCTCTCTCTCTCTTTAAAATGCAAGTTGCGGTTTCTCGTGATGTATGAGTCATCCACCATGAGTTTTCATGATAGCTGTTGAATTTCGAGACCTAATTTGAGGAGCCGGATGAACCGTCTGCGGGTACATGGTGGACCCGGTATGGTACCCCGGGGCAAGAAGCTCGAGTTGTAGTCGATGAGCCCGGTAGGGGCAGACTGCCTACCGGTGATTGTTTGGCGCGGCGGATATCCGGAGGAGATCGTCCGTGGTCGTGTGATTTGATGATATGGGTCGATCCGGACTGATGGAGCCCGAGGTATTGAGACACTGTGATATTAAGATATTGGGATTTATATTTTGTGTCGATGCTAGACACTGATTATGTTGATTCCATTGATGATACCTCGTATTATATAAACAAAAATCTCACTAAAACAAGAAAACAGTTTCTTCATTTACATGTATTCTGTTTTCATTACATTACATTCATACCTCATACATATGATATATTGCTACCTGAGGCACTGACACGAGTACATGAGATTACACTTTGGTATAAATGTTTACCCTTGCCACCTTTCATGCTTCAGACTTTATCATTTGAGGTTTTATATATATTTGATCGTATTGACCTAGGATTGAGTCATACATACGATTTCTGCTCGGTGATATTTTCTACTCACGAGTTGGCAACTCACCCCCGTTGTGCCATAGTTTCTTGCAGGTTTTGCCGTACAGGTTTCGTTACGGCTTTGCTGGCACACTGCTTCCTTCCGGGTGATTGCTTTGGTAGGTGGGTTCACTTGTATCGTGACCACCATTGTATTTATTTATATTCAGTTGTATCTAGTAAACTCTATCAACCAGACATGTATATTTATTTCAGACTTAGAGACCAGTTGTATATTATTTCGACCTTAGAGTCGCGCGTTGTATTTTTATGGGTTTCATGCTGTCTTTGAGTTTCCTTTCAGTTTTGATCATCGCCCTTCGGCGTTGGATATTATATTGCTTGTGTGGTTGTGACCGTCGATTGACAAAGAGCTAGCTCCCACTTGGGGATGCCTTTTATCATTCATGTATATATTATTCATGTTGTACCCCGTTCGGGGCCAGTATTTACAAAGGAAACTCTGCCGAAATTTTCAGAAAAGACTTGATATTTTAAAAGCGCATAATTCGGCTTATGCTATTAAAACCATTTGCTTTTAAACAAGTTTTCCTTCATTTATTATTTAAAATGGTTTTAGATTTCTGGGCTTTTGGCTTGCTTGAATTAGATGGGGCTCTATAGACTTCATCTGATTCAAGTGCCAATCGCGTGCTATTTCGGGTCGTGACACACCCCCAGGGCCTAGTCCCCCTATCAAGCACCTCTCCTTATATCTTTGTATCATATTTGATAAATCGTTTGCAACCAAGTTAAAGACCATTGGAGACAGTGGATCCCCCTGGTAAAGACCTCTCTTACACCTAAACTCATTATTATTTTCACCGTTAATGCAGAAACTCGCTGAAGCAGACCACGGCCAGTGTTCAATCCACCTTGTCCATACTGAAGCAAAACCTTTGAGATTCATACACTCCAATATACACTTTTAGTCCACCATATCATAAGCCTTCTCAAAGTCCAATTTCAAAACATATCCATTCTTCCACCTTTTGGAATCTTGAATCACCTCATTAGCTATTGTTATTCCATCCATGATGTATCTCCCCGCCATTAAACCTGTCTGGGACTCATTGACTATTCCCCGCAATACCTCACGCAACCTACTTGTCATCACCTTTGTCTAAATTTTACAGGAACAATTAATCAAGCTGATAGGTCGATAATCCTTATGACCCCTTGGGTCACTCCTCTTTAGGATTAGAATTATGTTCGAACAATTTAACCTCTCCCAACTTAGGGTATGCGTTTCTAATGCTTGAAAAATTCAAAAAAAAAATATCTTCCTTAATAACCTCCTAGAAACTTTGATAAAATAAATTTGGGAAACCATCAGGTCCTAGTGATTTTTTTGCAACCATCTCCCAAATCGCATTTTTAATCTCCTCTTCCGAAAACTCCACTACTAACGACAATCTCTATTTTTCTTGCAAAGTATCTTCCTCTTCCCAAAACTTATCTCTCATCGATCATCTTGTTTTCTTAGAAGTCCCCATTAAATCCTTATAGAAAACGTAACCTACTTCCTTGATATCTTTCACCTCTGTGAACACCTAACCCTCTTTTTCAATTTTTCGAATACAGTTAGCCCTTCTTTTAATATTTTCCACCCTATGAATCTCATCCCCATCTCATAATCAAGTCTCCCTTGACTTCTGTTTCCACTCGATTTCCTCTTTCTGATAAATTTCTTGTAGTTCGATTCTCCATTATAAGTATTCAAATTCACCTTGTGATAGATTGCTCTCCTATTCTCTCTTCTCCTTCTCTTCGATAAACCCGACAATGTCAAAATTTCTCTGCCTTTCTAGAAGAAACCTCCTTCTATCCCATTTCCTCAAACCCTTCGTAACCGTTTCAGTTTTGTGACCAAATTACTAGCCGCATACAAAAATGACGTTGGACATTCCTAGCTTATTTTAATTAAAGAACGCGCTTCCTCCTCCTCTAACCATCTCTTCTCAAAACAAAACTTTCTTTTCCCGCATGGTTTCGTCCTCTTCCTATCACACAATATGATTGATAGGTGATCCGATGTAATCTTCTTGTCGGATCTAATATAAGCAAATAGGTGTCTGCTCTCCCAATCTAAAAATACCAATATTTCTCTCCCAATCTAAAAATACCAATATCCTATCCAATTTTGCCAGACATACCATATGACTATGATTTGACCAGGTAAATTTACGATCTGACACCGGGATCTCAACAAGGTGCAGATTTGAAATAGTTTGGTTGAATAGATCTCTATCCCTGTTGATTGAGTGTTTCTTTGTGTGTCGTTTTAGAAAATGAATAGAATCACAATCAAAGAATTATTTGACCGCAATCAACTACGGTGTCGGATGTAGTTTGTAAGTGAGTGCGGATCGTCCACAGGGATTGTGCGATTCATTTTTATATTTGCTTCGTTTGAATTGAAAAGTTAATTGAACAGAAAAGAAAACATGATTCGAGAGTTTAATTGATTCAAGTGTCACGAGTTTAATCAAGAATCAATAAACTGATAAACAATCAAGAATTGGGTTACGATAATATTTCCAAACAAAAGTCAAGAATCTAAATGAGGCTCGTAGGAATCGATCGGATCTATAGATGTGATGTAACCTCAAGATTTCGTGTTCTTGTCCTTCGAAGGATTGATACTAGATCGATGATGATCGACGAGAGTTAGGGCTTTCTTGATGAGACTAGGGTTTCATCTTATAACCCTTGTTCTTTCGTTGATTTCATTCGCATTCTAGCCTCTAGCAATTTCAAGAAACGATCGTAACTCCCCAATCGCGAGCGATATCAATCAAGAAAGCATCGCAACGAAATGGGTCGTCGGTTCTTGAATTTGCTAGGGTTTACAAAACTCGTAGGAATCAAGAATCGATTTAAGATATATATTACATCATCATTCTATTGACCGTCTCGACTCCTCGACGAGCGGAGTATTACTCAAGCATCACAACAAGAATTATAACTAGAAATTTAGATTGACTCATGATGCAAGAATTTAAAGAAAACAAGATAAAAGAATTTCACCTTTTATTTATATCAACAATTTGATTACAATCGCTCAAGAACTACAAGAGGAAGAATTAAATTGTCGACTTGGCTTCGCTCGGTTCCGTGAGTCGCGAATCGGCTTGGACCACTTGCTCTGTTGAAGACCAGCTCGGCTCCTAAAAGGTTGCAAGGCTTCTTGCTTGAATGGGTACTCAGGATCTTGGCTCTTGAATGGAATTAGGGTTAGGGTTTCACACAAATCCTCTCACTAGATTTGTGGAAGAAGAAGATGAAGAGAGAGAGATAGAATGGCTCAAAATGAACTAGAATAGAGTTGATTCCAAGATGAATCAAGATTGAATAATCCTTGAATAATTGAGCCTAGGGTCTTATTTATAGAACACCCAAACCCTAAGCCTCTTGAGTTCCCTCCAAAAGTTTGTTGAAAGACTTCTAGAAGTAGTTTGTTAGGCTTAGCTTAGGGTTTAAGCTAGGGTTTAGGAAGAAGGTTCTAGAATATTAGGCTAGTTTAATGTTGATCACATAGCTTGCTGATCTGGCAGAAGTCTCTGGAGTCTTCTGGAATTTGTTATGTCATTCTGAAGTGTAGGAGCTGATCTAGGAGTTGTGCACCAAAATTGATGAGGTGAAGGGCCAAGACTGCCGCGGAACCGCGACGCAAGCCGGCTTAGGCCGCGGTTCCGCGGCCATGTTGAAAGCTTGGGACTTGTGGCTTCTTCTGTGGTCTTGGGCTAATATTTGGAGCTCTCTTTGATATGTTGATTTGTATTTTCCACTTTGTATTGATACCAGAACTGAATTCATTGTGTTGGCGTAACGTTTGATCGGTACCATGTACATTTTTGGCCTTACTTCTGGATTTTCCTGCACAGATCTCAAAACAAGTGTTGCGCAATATACGGATGATGCGATGCCATGAAATGCGGTCAATTTCCTGTATAGTGTCGGATTTAGAGTCTAATACATGTAATCTGATATTTTGCGACAGTTTTGCTAATATGTAGAATATGAATGCCGAACACTTCTATATGAATGCAAATGATGAGGAAATTGCCGGTTAAAATATACAATATTTTCGACTAATCAAATTCCCCCAAACTTAATTTCGATCGTCTCGAGCGAACTGTTTTATTAAAAAGAGAAGGAGAAAATAAAGAAAGAGAAAAACTAACTAGCACACTTTCGTAGGCAACACGATTGCACTGAGCACGTGCAACAAGCCTTTAAACCTCTAGGTGTCCCTAGTAGGAGGAGTGTTGTCTCCTGAGGGTTTTCAGCGGATTGCACCTACAAAATCTAATAATAAAAGGAAGATCATGAATATTACATTTAAAGAAAAGAATTGTAAAAGAAAAGCCTTGAAAATTAGGGTTTCCAACTAAGCTGGCTTTTCAGTTGTCATGAGCCCTATCTTAATGGTCATGAAAAAATGTTAGAAATCACGTCCTCCCTCAATAAAACATCGTCTTATTTTTCATTCCTATCTTTCTTCCAAACATCGATCATATAACCCTGCGTGTGTGTAAAGACATCCCTACACCCGGAGAATTCAATTCAAGCTGCCATACTCTTGCCCATCAGCCTCAGTACTTTTTAATTAATGAATATTTAGACGAGATTGCTCACACACTTTCATGCGACCGTTAATACTTCTTGAGGTACTAACCGACCGATTACTCCTATGCTTGCTTACTTGGTGTATTTTCCTCGTCTTGCACCACCTTAGGCATAGCAGTGACTCCCAGACCAGTTGGCCTTAGGGCACTAGGTGAAGAAGCACCCTCGCTATATATTTTTTTATTGCCCTCGGTGATAACAAAACCAGTGTCCATTTTTCTCACCACTTTATATTTTTTTTATTCACTTTTTTTTTTAATTTCCTTCATACTTTTGGCTTTAAGACAAGAGCATTTCAAGGTATCCTCTACTATCCCAGGCTTTAAGACGTGTGTAAGTGCGACTAGCAGGGTAGCAACGTTCAAAATGTTTAGCTTCCAGAATAGAAACTATTTTTCAGACTTATTTTTATTCTCAGATTAGTGACGTCCTTCATCTTACTAACCCTTGGGACAACGGCTCATAACTACTTATTACTAGTTCGTATAATAAAACTTCTAATTTTCTTAGTTTTCTTAAATTTTTCTAATCTCATGGATGTAATTGTTCACTATCTAAACATTCATTATTTTATTTATATACAAAAAGTGTAAATATTAAAATTATTTTTATACTTGAAAATTTTTAAATTTTTATGGGTTTTGAAAAATTTTCAATTTTTAAAAGAAATGTTTTGTGCTTATGTAGATGATATGCAAATGATGCGAAAATAAGCACAAACCTCTCCCAAACTTGTTTTCAACAGTGTCATCACTGTTGCCGACAGTTATATCTACAAAAAAAACTGTAAATCTGGGAGGAATTTATTAGTGGGGGCAAAATATATAAGTGAAGAACTTCTCCCAAACTTATTCTTTTCACTCACCTTCATTCAAAAAATGATGCAATGATATACTGGACATGAAGGTGAGACGGAGGAATTTTAATCCAAATAAACTGGCTCTTGTAAGAACAAGAGCTCCTCCGTGGGGTCAGTGGAAAAAAACGGCTTTAGTCTATGTCCATTTACTTTGAAAACGGTGCCGTTTTTAACATTTTCTACTTCTACTGCCCCGTGCGGGTATACAGACCGCACAACAAAAGGTCCCTTCCAACGAGATCGGAGCTTACCCGCATGAAGGTGTAATCGTGAATCATAAAGAAGGACTTGTTGACCAGGTGAAAATGTTTTCCTCAAAATGTTTTTATCGTGAAAAACCTTAGTCCTATTCTTAGTGATTACAGCGTTATCATAAGCTTCATCGCGGAGTTCGCTTAGCTCGTTAAGTTGCAGCTTCCGAAAGGTGCAAGCAAGGTTTAAATCAAAATTTATTTCTTTAATAGCCCACAATGCTTTATGCTCTATCTCGACGGGTAAATGACATGCTTTTCCAAACACTATCCTATATGGAGACATCCCTAGGTCGGTCTTATATGCAGTTCGGAATGCCCAA
Organism: Agapanthus africanus; assembly: GCA_030015575.1. Lineage (NCBI taxonomy): Eukaryota > Viridiplantae > Streptophyta > Magnoliopsida > Asparagales > Amaryllidaceae > Agapanthus > Agapanthus africanus. The sequence continues at coordinate 729,118,248 of CM057339.1, forward strand.
AGAGCATCCGTCAGTTTGGTCGACCAGTCTTTTCTATTTTTAGCAACAGTTTTCTCCAGGATAAGTTTGATTTGTCTGTTTGAGATTTCAGCCTGCCCGCTTGTTTGGGGGTGATAGGGTGTAGAAATTCGGTGGTTGATTGAATATTTCCGCATCAGAATCTCGAAAAACCTGTTGCAGAAGTGTGTCCCATTATCGCTAATAGCAGCGTGTGGGTGTCCAAATCGCGAAAAGATATTCTCTTTTAAGAACTTAATGACAACTTTCTTGTCATTAGTGCGACATGGAATGGCTTCTACCCACTTTGAGACATAATCAACCGCCAGCAATATGTACAAGTTCCCAAAGGAGTTGGGAAAAGGACCCATAAAATCTATGCCCCAAACATCGAATATTTCAACAACCAAGATGGGTTGCTGAGGCATTTCATTCCTCTGGGATATTCTATCCGTATACTGACATTGTGTATAGGTTTTGCAATGCTCAAATGCGTCCTTGAATAAGGTCGGCCAATAAAATCCGCATTGCAAAACCTTCTCCGCTGTCTTTCTAGGACCAAAGTGACCCCCACAGGCCTGATCATGACAAAAAGAAAGAACACTCTTCAACTCTTCATTCGGGACACACCGGCGAATGATCTGATCAGGACAATATTTAAACAAATAGGGCTCGTCCCAGTAAAAGTGTTTTACTTGGGATAGAAAGCGGTATTTGTCCTGTTTCGACCAATCGCTGGGTATCAGTCCCGTGGCATGATAGTTCACAATATCCCTGAACCATGGTTCATTGGATATGCTCAAGAGTTGCTCGTCAGGAAACGAGTCATTGATCGGCAGGGTCACAGGGGAAGAACTGATGCGTGAAAGATGGTCAGCTACTACGTTTTCACGTCCTTTCTTATCTTTGATAACAAGATCAAATTCTTATAACAGTAGGATCCAACGTATTAGTCAACCTTTTGCATCTTTCTTCACCAGAAGATGTTTTAAAGCGAAATGGTCAGTATACACAACTATAGGTGAGCCAATTAAGTAAGGCCTGAATTTTTCTAATGCAAATACAACCACTAAGAGTTCTTTTTCTGTGGTTGTATAATTGATTTGCGCATCATTCAGGGTCTTACTAGCATAGTAAATCACGTGTGGCATCTTTTCGATGTGTTGTCCTAAGACTGCACCTACTGCAAAATCAGATGCGTCACACATCAGCTCAAAGGGGTAATCCCAGTTTGGTGATGATAAAACGGGGGCTGAAGTGAGTGAGTGTTTAAGTGAGTCGAAAGCTGTCTCGCAATCCGAGTCAAAATGGAAGGTCGTATCCTTGGCCAGGAGAAGAGTTAAAGGTCTAGCAATTTTGCTAAAGTCCTTAATGAATCTCCTATAAAAGCCCGCATGGCCAAGGAAAGAGCGAATATCTTTGACGCTTTTGGGATGAGGGAGGTTTTGAATGATATCTATCTTAGCTCTGTCAACCTCAATGCCTTTCTGTGAAATAACATGTCCAAGAACAATTCCTTCTTGGACCATAAAATGGCATTTTTCCCAGTTCAAAGTCAAGTTCTTCTCTTTGCAACGAGTAAGAACAGCGTCAAGATTCGCTAGGCAATCGGAAAAAGAGTCTCCAAAAATCGAGAAGTCGTCCATAAAGATCTCCAGGAAATTCTCTACCATATCAAAGAATATCCCCATCATACACCGCTAAAAGGTAGCGGGAGCATTGCATAACCCAAAGGGCATGCGACTGTAAGCAAAGGTACCAAAAGGACAAGTAAAAGTGGTTTTATCTTGATCCTTTTTGGCGATGGGGACCTGATTATAGCCTGAGTATCCGTCCATAAAACAATAATACTCTCGTCCCGCTAAGCGTTCCAGCATTTGATCAATGAATGGTAGAGGAAAATGGTCTTTCCTCGTGGCAGCGTTGAGTTTTCTATAATCGATGCATACACGCCACCCAGTTTGGGTGCGTGTCTGAATCAACTCATTCGCCTCATTGGTTATAACTGTGATGCCGGATTTCTTAGGAACGACATGTATAGGACTCACCCATTGGCTATCGGAGATGGGGTATATAATACCATTATCTAAGCATTTGACGATCTCTTTCATGACCGCTTCCTTCATGACGGGATTCAACCGTCTCTGTGGTTCTCGGGTTGGTCTGGCATCATCCATCACATGTATATGATGTTCAACTATCAAGGGACTAATCCCTTTGATGTCCGCCATACTCCAACCAAACGCCTCTTTGTTGATCTCAATACCGATAGAAGTGCATTCTCTTGCTCTAATGCTAGAGAAGCGGAAATTATAACCGGTAAAGACTCCTTCTCACCTAAATAAGCATATTTCAGATGAGAGGGTAAAATTTTGAGATCTAATTCAGGCGGAGAAATGATAGAAGGAGGGATCATTGAGTGATTTTTGGATTTACAAAGAAGCTCAGAGCCTGTGAAAGATACAGACTCGGGTGGAGAAAAGTCAGAAGTGCAGGACTCAAGTGTAGGTAAAGTGTCCTCACTAAGATCTTGTGTAAAGTCAAACAGAGATGTGGTAATGTCATCGAGATCAGTAAAGCAAAGTTCCTCAGCTCCACAACTATCGAGAGCGATCTCATGGACAGAGCATACATCTAAAATATGAGCAGAGGGTTCTGATGGCTGACTTCCAACTTTGTAGATATTTAGTTCAATGGTCATGTTTCCAAATGATAAGTACATTGAACCGTTTCTACAGTTTATAACAGCGTTGGAAGTGGCAAAGAAAGGACGACCCAGAATCACCGGAATTTGGCCCCGGGGGTTTGCTACAGGATGTGTGTCGAGCAAAATGAAGTCTACAGGGAAAACAAATTCCCCGACTTTTATCAACACATCCTCTAATTCTCCCCTTGGTTTGGTGATAGATCGGTCTGCCATCTGGAGAGTGCAGTGAGCAGGTTTCAGCTCTCCAATCCCTAGTTGCTCATAGACAGAATAAGGGAGCAGGTTAACACTTGCGCCAAGGTCTAAAAGAGCACGATTTATGTTTTTACCCCCAATAGAAATCGATATTGTAGGACATCCTGGGTCCTTTCGTTTCTTTGGTAGCTGGGGAATAAAAGCAGTGCTGATATTATTAGACATAAAGACCTTTTTCGGCACTTGAGTCTTCCTCTTCCTAGTGCACAAGTCCTTAAGAATTTTCGCATAAGCGGGGACTTGTTGAATTGCATCTAGGAGAGGGATATTGATGTTAACCTGTTTGAACATTTCTATAATTTTCTCCATATGAGGACTCGTTCTATTACCCCTTAACCGGTTCGGGTAAGGAGCTTTCGCAATAAGCGCAGGGTCCATCATAGGAGAAGGAAGAGGGGGTAGACGAGGTCCCAAAAGAGGTGTGGGGACCGTCTGTGGAGAACTATAAGGGTTGGGAGAAGGTGTCGAGCCTAAAGGAAAATGGAGAATAGGCTCGTGAGAAGATGGTGTGGTAGAAGAAGAAGGATCAGAAGGAGAAGTGTGTGTGTGTGGAAAGGTCTCAGCCGGGGTGTTGATATGATTTTCAGTATCATCAATACCTTCCCCGACATGATTGTTCAGCACTTTTCCCGATCTCAATGTTGTGATGGCATTTACATTGTAATGTCCAGGATTCTGTAGGGGTTGAGAGGGAAGTTTCCCTTTTTCTCTCGCACTCATTTCGGCTTTTAGGCGTGCGATTTCAGCTTCCATCGATCTGATACTCTCAGCTTGGGACGCTGAGTTTTTCTTTATCTCACTGACGGAAGATCTAACCTCAGTCGAAACCTCTATGAAATTTGATAAAAGTGATTTCATGGTTTGAGTGAATTGAGAGAATTCGTCAGAACAGGACAACTGCATAGGATTAGACTGTGCAGGATTGTTGCCCTGGTTTTGGAAATTTTGTGACTGGTAGGGATGCTGAGTGAGTTGAAGGGGTTGCTGTTGTGGTGGAGGAAGAGCCCTTTGAAATTGATTCGTGTTTGGAACCGTGTTTTGAGATTGGTTTTGGTTCCAAGCGAAATTCGGGTGATTCCTCCAACCCTGATTGTACGTGGAAGAATATGGATCGTTTCGAGGTCGTTGAAATGCGGCATTAGAATGCTCGTGACCTTGAAACGCAGAGTTTAATGGACATTCTTCCGTTAAATGTGACGGATCAAAACAGCACCCACAAACAGTTTTGGGGAGCGACATTGGGTTTAGGGAGGCTGCAGAAAATTTGTGTTCCATAGCGTCGAGCTTCTTTTGCATTGCTGCCATCTCAGCTCGAACGCCTATGGACACATCTATTTGGTGTACGCCACCCCTATTCAATGGTTGGGTTCCACTCTCCCACTGTAGTGATTTTTCAGCGAACTCTTCTAAGTACTTCCAAGCTTCCCCATCATCCTTGGTCATAAATGTACCTTGACACATGTTTTCAAGGCTCTGTTTAGTGTTTGAGTTAATGCCCTCATAAATGATTCGGCAAAGCTCCCATCTCGGGATGCCGTGATGAGGACACCGAACCAAAAGATCCTTGAAACGTTCAAAGCATTTTGAGAATGGTTCGGTAGGGAGCTGGGCAAATTGATTCAGTTCGCTACGGATTCGAGTTGTCTTTTGGATTGGGTAAAATTTCTTAAGGAATGCAGCGACGAATTCTTCCCAATTCGTAATAGAGTGTGCGGTAGTGTTATATAGCCACTTCCCGGCTATATCGCACAAAGTAAATGGAAGAAGTCGTAGACGCATCGCATCCACTGAAAGTTGTGACGTGCCCATCATTGCGCATACGTTTTCAAATTTGGTAATGAAAACGTAAGCGTTCTCAGTCTCGAGTCCGTGGAATTTGGGTAAAAGATTGATATACTGGGGCTTAATCTCAAAGTTATCCCCATTGGCTGGTGGTGTGGATAAGCAAGTCGAAAGAGGACCTCTAAGTGGATAGCACCTCTCCTGGAGGGAGATGCGGGGTGGATTCTGCGCACCAACGGACGGCGGCAGATTAGGGTTAAAGAAGTTTGATGGATTTGGATCCATAGGTGTGGGTGTGGTAGTAGGTAAAGGAAAGGTAAATGGAGAAATATCGACTTCGGAGTCGATAAAGGGTACGCGGACTAAACGGGCACTAAAATCCCGTGTCCAGCCTATCTTGTACTAAAAAGGATTAGTACAAGTGGCAGCGTTGGCTTATAATTAGGGGTAAATGAATGCGGTGTTTGCTTTTGAAAAAGGGACGGATTTTTGAAAACTATGATGCGACACAACAAATGCAGCACACAAACCCTAGAATCTAGTGGTCACCTAGGTCCGGCTCTAGACCGCTCCTAACTGCCAAAAGACAAGTCACGGGATAGAATCCTCCACTGCCTCTTTGTTCCCCTGTGGCCGGATAAGTGCCAGGTAAGTGGGAAGGTACTCCACTACGTAAGTAGTGGGCCTAATTAATAACCACTAGCCTTAGACACACTCGCCTTAGGCACCACAGGAAAATGCGGATAAACAATGAATTACCCACGGCCTTCTTCTGTCCTAATTGAGCGCGACAGTCCTTAGAGTCATCTCTAGATTTCTTTTAATTAATGTGGGTCAATGCGGATGCAAGTTTGGTGGTTTTCGGGGCTTAGGAAGGGTAATGAAATCCCCACCTAATTTGGATTTGGTCGTGCCCCTTAATATCCGTATTTATAATGCAAACAACTAAGAAACAAAATCACACACAATTTTAATTTGCAATTTGCGAGCTGCGATTATTTGCAAAGAATCCTACAGAGAATTGTCAGTTGGAGCTAAAAAGAGGAGAGAGGAGAAGTAAAGAAGTCACCTGAGAGAAAAAATTTTGCAGAGAACCCCCAAGATTGCCGCGGTTCCGCAGCAAATGGGCACTTAGGCCGCGCTTCCGCGGTTGGGTAGTGAGTTCACTTCACCAAAAAATTTCAGGGAGCTTATGTAGACTCCCTCAGCTCTCTGGTATTTTCCAAAACTTTTTCTCAATTCCCAGCAAGCTCCAGATCTCTTTGCAATGAAACACAACAAATTGTTTAGGGTTTGCACGAATTTTGATCTCAAAATAACAATGGAATAATTCTTTCAATTCAAATTATAAAATGAAACGAATTAGCGCGCGATCCCCGGCAACGGCGCCATTTGATTGATTGTTTCTTTGTGTGTCGTTTTAGAAAATGAATAGAATCACAATCAAAGAATTATTTGACCGCAATCAACTACGGTGTCGGATGTAGTTTGTAAGTGAGTGCGGATCGTCCAAAGGGATTGTGCGATTCATTTTTATATTTGCTTCGTTTGAATTGAAAAGTTAATTGAACAGAAAAGAAAACATGATTCGAGAGTTTAATTGATTCAAATGTCACGAGTTTAATCAAGAATCAATAAACTGATAAACAATCAAGAATTGGGTTACGATAATATTTCCAAACAAAAGTCAAGAATCTAAATGAGGCTCGTAGGAATCGATCGGATCTATAGATGTGATGTAACCTCAAGATTTCGTGTTCTTGTCCTTCGAAGGATTGATACTAGATCGATGATGATCGACGAGAGTTAGGGCTTTCTTGATGAAACTAGGGTTTCATCTTATAACCCTTGTTCTTTCGTTGATTTCATTCGCATTCTAGCCTCTAGCAATTTCAAGAAACGATCGTAACTCCCCAATCGCGAGCGATATCAATCAAGAAAGTATCGCAACGAAATGGGTCGTCGGTTCTTGAATTTGCTAGGGTTTACAAAACTCGTAGGAATCAAGAATCGATTTAAGATATATATTACATCATCATTCTATTGACCGTCTCGACTCCTCGACGAGCGGAGTATTACTCAAGCAACACAACAAGAATTATAACTAGAAATTTAGATTGACTCATGATGCAAGAATTTAAAGAAAACAAGATAAAAGAATTTCACCTTTTATTTATATCAACAATTTGATTACAGTCGCTCAAGAACTATAAGAGGAAGAATTAAATTTTCGACTTGGCTTCGCTCGGCTCCGTGAGTCGCGAATCAGCTTGGACCACTTGCTCCGTTGAAGACCGGCTCGGCTCCTAAAGGGTTGCAAGGCTTCTTGCTTGAATGGGTACTCGGGATCTTGGCTCTTGAATGGAATTAGGGTTAGGGTTTCACACAAATCCTCTCACTAGATTTGTGGAAGAAGAAGATGAAGAGAGAGAGATAGAATGGCTCAAAATGAACTAGAATAGAGTTGATTCCAAGATGAATCAAGATTGAATAATCCTTGAATAATTGAGCCTAGGGTCTTATTTATAGAACACCCAAACCCTAAGCCTCTTGAGTTCCCTCCAAAAGTTTGTTGAAAGACTTCTAGAAGTAGTTTGTTAGGCTTAGCTTAGGGTTTAAGCTAGGGTTTAGAAAGAAGGTTCTAGAATATTAGGCTAGTTTAATGTTGATCATATAGCTTGCTGATCTGGCAGAAGTCTCTGGAGTCTTCTGGAATTTGTTATGTCATTCTGAAGTGTAGGAGCTGACCTAGGAGTTGTGCACCAAAATTGAGGAGGTGAAGGGCCAAGACTGCCGCGGAACCGCGGCGCAAGCCGGCTTAGGCCGCGGTTCCGCGGCCATGTTGAAAGCTTGGGACTTGTGGCTTCTTCTGTGGTCTTGGGCTAATATTTGGAGCTCTCTTTGATATGTTGATTTGTATTTTCCACTTTGTATTGATACCAGAACTGAATTCATTGTGTTGGCGTAACGTTTGATCGGTACCATGTACATTTTTGGCCTTATTTCAGGATTTTCCTGCACAGATCTCAAAACAAGTGTTGCGCAATATACGGATGATGCGATGCCATGAAATGCGGTCAATTTCCTGTATAGTGTCGGATTTAGAGTCTAATACATGTAATCTGATATTTTGCGACAGTTTTGCTAATATGTAGAATATGAATGCCGAACACTTCTATATGAATGCAAATGATGAGGAAATTGCCGGTTAAAATATACAATATTTTCGACTAATCACCTGTCATCATTTAAAGTTCCTACTCTCTCATCCATGAACCTCACCACATTAAAATCCCTACCAACCACCCAAGAAGCGTTCCACGTGCCTCTTATTTGGCTTAGTTCATTCAAAAAACCATCTTTGAGCTCCTTCTTAAATGGCCTGTAAACGACCATCACCATTTGCCTCCACCCATCTACCTTGTTCATAACTATAGTCGTTACTGAAAAGGCCCCTACAAAGGTATCCTCAATGTCCATCATCCTTTGATCAATCCCTAGAAAAATTCCCCCACTCACCCCGTCCGCATTTTTTATAACCCATTTTATCTCAGCTCTAGCCCTTAAAGTAAGCAAAGTTCTTGTTGAAGGACTACAAGGTTTTGTTTTTTATAAACCCGTTATCATAAAACAACCTTTTCGAATAACCTCCCTGACCATTATCCTTTTAATAGATAAACCCAAACTCCGAACAATCCAAAATAAACAATTCATAAGAATTATGACATGAAAATAATCCAACCCCGTGACCTACTTCGACTTACCAAATCTTAGACCAACACCGTCCCTTGTAGCATCTCAGTATCCCTATTTGGAGGAATGCCATTGATGCCCATCCTTTCACACTCAAGATCTCTTGCTCAAGCTAAGTTCAAATTGACAACCTGGTTAGACACACATATATTTACCCCAGTGGGCTCACAATACTTAATTAAATCATGATCAGGCAAATTACCAAAAACAATAAAAGAATTTAATTGTTTACCTGAAGATGTTGCTTTATTCTTTTTCCCTATCTTTTTCTTTACAATCCCCGAACTTTCCTTTCCCACACTCGCAGCATGCTTGGCCTCGAGCCGACCACTCTTCCTACTCTCAGCCATTTGACTGTCCTCTTACACAGTGTTGACATTCCTCCCCCCTACAAGATTATCTGCTCCTTCACCATCGTTATCTTGAATCTCCTTTTCTTCTCGCGATTGCCTGTCATGCATATTTTACTCATATTCCGCCAAAGAACCACCACTCTTCATCATCTTTGCCACCATCTCCTCTATCCATTTCGTAATAACTGACTGGAATTCCACCGAGAACGCATCCTTTGACAAACGTGCTACAATTGCCTTTATCTGATTTTCGTTCGTTCTGTTGTCTTTATCTTTTTATGTACCCATGGTCCCTCCTCCGTTACCGTAACTAGTGTTTTATTTCTCTTTAAACTAGCACCATCCTTTACCTCATAATTATCCACTTCATCACCATATAAATCTTTTTCTGAGCAATGACTATTTCCATTCAAAATAAATCGTCCTCCGAAATAGCCTTCAAATTCTCATCGGCATTCTCCTAATTCTCACACTGCTTCCTTTGCGATTCCCCATATGGGTCATCAATATTAGTCGCTTTCCCCAAATCATCTTTTGCTAACACTTATCCTGACTTCTCTGTCAAAACCCGGACCGCATCGGTATTAATTTCTTTTGAGTTGGAACCTGATGGAGCTCCTTTTCGGGCCTCCGTCAGATGTTGTCTTCCGTAGATCTCGCGGTGAACTTAGCTAATTATCCTTCGTTGCATGTGGGTCTCAATGGGTTTTTGGAGGAAGAGGTGAGGTGTGGAGGCTGTTGCCAAGCACCTGCAAAGAAGTCCCGGGGCGGTTTGGTACCATCGAGGACCCTCCGACGCTCAAGTTAGCGATGAGATCCGAGCAGAGTAACGGCGTAAAGTGTAAAGAATGGCTTACTTGACCCCTTCGTGATGGGGGTTTTTATAGCGGCGGCAGCACGCAGCAGCAGGCGTGAGGATCTCGCCGGCAGTTATGCTCCCGACATCACGCCCGTGTAAAGAGCGGATCGCCCATAAATGGGGATCGTGATGGCGTGGAACGTGGGATGTTGCTAGCAGAGAATCCGTGCAGGGCGAGATTTGCGGGGCAGCGGTTACGCCTGTGAGCGGTGACTTTGGTCGGCGGGCTGAGGAAGATGGCCTCGGCTGGGAGCTCGGGATGAGCGAGGAGGGAGGCCGAGGAGTCCAGGTCTTGCAGTAGCTCGGCGTGAGCTGCGGGGACGAGGAAGCCAATTTGCAGGGGGCCCCGAGGTGGGCCAGCTTGTGTTTGCAGGTCGGGTACAGGGTAGCCGGGTCGGCCCCCTGTGGGCCCTCTTCTGGGTTCTGGACACGCCCCCTGCCACGTGTCCTGATCTTGGAGGTCGCCAATATTGCGCATCATCATTAGCCCCCCACTCTTGCCCCGACTAGTTAGTGGGCCGGGTCAGAAGTGGACTGCCGAGCCCCCCCCCCCGAGGTGAGCTCCTTCTCAGGGTTATGTCGGGATGAGTTCTCGAGCCGTCGGTTGTCTTTTTCGCAAGCGAATCGAGGCGAGATCTTTGCATTTAAGGAGGGTGCGCCGGTTCGTGCACTCTGCAGTCGAAACGACGGTTCATGTGTCGAGCGCCAATTAGCTGATGCGACGTGCGCAGGTCTGCGGCGTCTGATGGGACGCGGTCAATCGCTGGGCTGCCACGTGGTGCGATCGGAGCCGCTGGGCGCAAGGTGCTGTTTCGGCGGGAGACGATGGGTGCCATTGGATGAGGCCGTATGCGGTAATAAATACGGGTCGGGCCCGCCCTAGGGCCCTTACTCTCTCATATTTCTCTTCCTCCAGCCCCAGCTGTTCGGCGCTCGTCTCCCTCTTTCGTTCCCAACCTTCGAAGAATTTCTTTCCCAGGTTAGATGTCTTCCCCTGTAGAATCGATATACATTGTAGGAGTAGATGCTAGGGTTCCTTTAGATGTGTCCGAGTCTCCTCGCGGAGCAGAGGCTGAGCCCTCTCCCCGAAGCCGTGAGGCGGGGGCCGCCTCCAGGGAGGAGGCGGTAGATGTAGCCCCCAGCACGCCGTGCTGGGTGAGGCATGAGGACGAGCTCGCCAATGCTTGAGCTCGCTTCCACATTCCCCCCCCGCTACACGCTTCAGCTGGCCGAGGAGGGAGAGAGGGAAGACTGGGTACGGGGCAGGGAGATTGCCCTGTATTTGGAAGCTTTTTGGGACGGAATGCACTTGCCCTTCTCTCCTGAGGTCATCGTCGCTCTGAATTTCTTCGGCTTGGCTCCCGGCCAGTTAGTGCCGAACGCATGGAGGATTCCTCGGGTTCCTGATCCGCCTGAAGCTGCAGGCGGTTCCTTTCAGCCTTTCCCTTCTCGATTCCTCCCTTGCTTTCAAGAGTCACCCCGGCGGTCGAGCTGGCGACCCGAGGTGGGTTTACTTTACTTTTAGGAAACGGCCCGGGGTCGCTGCTGGGACTGGGTTCATGGCCTTGTCCTCCTCCATTCACGACTGGAAGAAGAAATTTTTCTTCGTCTCCCCTCCCGAGGGCGAGGACTGGCCGGTGCCCACCAAGTGGTCGAGGGAGAAGAGTCTGCCGGGGAACCTATCCGATGACCCCGCCGTGGTGAGAGTGGCGTCGTGGGAACCCATCCCTCGATACGACGTGCTGCTGTCCGAGAGGGTTTTGAGCTGGGCCGGGCTTAGCCCCGTCGAGTTCGTCGGTAAGTTAGGCTTGCTTCTTGGGTTTACATTTTACTCGTGGTGCTGATCTGTTGGGTGTTCATTTCATGCAGGATCCATGGACTTCGGCTCTCTCCGAGATGCTATGCGCCAACCAAAGCAGCCTGCTAGGGCCGGGGCGCCAGCTCTTCCCGGGCGCCGCCTGCCCCTGCTCCCACCGCCCCGGTGGCGGTGCCCCGAGGACGCTCGGCGGTGGATCCCGTCCCGGGCCCCAGCAGAGCGTCGGGTCAGAAGCGGGCCCTGATTGTGGAGAACACGGCCTTAAAAAAGGAGATCGGCTCCCCCTCGGAGCCGCTCAAGAGGAGTTCCCGAAGACCTTCCAGAGGCCGGTCTTCGCCGACCGTGGTGGAGGAAGGGGGGCTCCGGTTCGCGGTGCCGTCCGGGCTATCAGTCGCAGACAGCCTCCTCCACGAGATAGAGACCTCGGCCGGGGGTTGGGTTCCTGGGGGAACCCTCAAGGCTCAGCTGGCGTCGATCGCCCAGGAAGCCGTGCAAGTAATCCCCCAGTGCGCGGTGAGATTTAGTGTTTTCCTTCATATTTATGATCCTTCTTCTTTTTTATGTCTTCCCAGACTCTCCAGCACGTGGCCCTCGCCCTTCGCATGGAGACTGAGGTGGTAGCACCGGCGGTGGAGGCCGCGGGCTAGCTCGCCGCCCTGCAAGAGAGCTCCAGGAGAGAGCAGGAGGCGATGTCTGCGAGGATCGCCGCCTTGGAAGGCGAGGTGGATGCCGGGAAAAGGGAGGTCGCCCGGCATCGCGAGGCTACCGCGATCGCCGAGGGCAAGCTCGAGGACTCCCAGGTGCTCGCCGGCAACCTGAAGAAGACAGTGAAGACCCTCCGGAAGGAGCTGGGGGCGGCGGCCGAGGCCTTTAAGTCGGATGGATCGAGGGCCGTGGCGAGCTACAAGGGGTCGAGGGACTTTTATGACGGCCTGGCCGTGGCCATGACCCGCATTTGGCACAACGCCCTTGATGCCGTCAAGTCTCGGATGTCGGAGTTCGACGACACGGATCTCCGGGCCGAGTTCCCCTCGTGGGCGCCGACGAGCAAGGGGGAGAGGCTCCCGGCGGGGAGGGGGCCGAGGACCCAGCGACCCAGTGGTGGAGGTCGATGACCTCGAGGTCGTGCCCGGGCCTGAGGTGTAGAGCCCCCGCTCCTCTACCTCCATTTTGTTTTTCTTTTGAATTTTGTAAGGCTAAGGAGCCCAAAAAATACCTTTTGTAAAAAAACTTATCTTTGGCAGTAATAATAAAGTTTTTTCTTCAGCTGTGAAAAAGTTTTTCTTTCTGCCATCTGTTTGTGAAGAATGCTCGTTTGGGATATTTTTACTTGCGTCGTTGTGCTTTCATGTCAGGTTGGCCCTCTGTCTAACGATCGTCCATCGAGCTGACTGCAATCGCTTGCTGACGAGCGTCTCCGGGAAGGTATCTCCCTGGGCCTCGGGGTCGAGGGGTGATCATTTAGACTTGGACAGACCTGATATCCATTTCTGATTTAGAGTATTGGCCGTCATCTGGGGTTGACCGGGCAGGGTAGCTGCGCCGTCATCTCCTGCTAAGGCTTCATGCATCTGTCGCGGCGTCAGGGGGGTTATTCGCCATGGATGGCCGAGCAGGGTAGCTGCTTGGTCTTCTCTTTCGAGGGCTTGGTTCTTTAGAGTCATGGGTAAGCAACTACCATCTTGGGGTGGTCGAGCGGGGTAGCCGCTCCGATGCCCCTTGTGAGGGCTTTTGATCCCTGGCGTAGAGGGTAAGAGCCGGAGTTTGACCGAGCAGGGTAGCTGCTCGGGTGCCTCTATATGAAGGATTTTGATCCTTAAGGACGGTGGTAGGAAGCTACCAGCCGTTGATGGCCGGACAAGGACCCGACTGCCTCGGGGAGGATTTTTTGATCTCCGGCGTGTGGCAGGGAAGCTGCCCGCCGGGGATAGCCGAGCGAGAGAACCTCGGGCTCGACTGCCTCTGGGAGGTCTTTCCGATCCTTCAGGACGGGGACCGAGCAGGGTTACTGCCCAGTGCCTCTTGGCGAGGACTTTGATCCCTGTCGGTTGTGGTAGGAAGCTACCAGCCAGGGATAGCCGGGCAAAGACCCGACTGCCTCTGGGAGGATTTTGGTCCTTGGCGCAAGGAAAGCTATAAGGCTGTAGGAAGCCCACCAAGGACCCTTGGCCGGGCAGGGTTACTTCCCGGTGCCTCTTGGCGAGGGATTTTGTCCTGAAAGATAGCCGAGTGAGGGAACCTCGGGCCTCGACTGCCTCTGGAAGGGCTTTTTGATCCCCGGCGTTATGGCAGGGAAGCTGCCTACAGGGGATAGCCGAGCGAGGGAACCTCGGGCTCGGCTGCCTCTGGAAGGTCCTTTCTGATCCTTGGCGTTGTGACAGGGAAGCTGCCCGCTGGGGATACCCAAGCGAGGGAACCTCGGGCTCGACTGCCTCTGGGTGGGCTTTCTGATCCCCGGCGTTGTGGCAGGGAAGCTGCCCGCTGGGGATAGCCGAGCGAGGGAATCTCAGGCTCGGCTGCCTCTGGGAGGTCTTTCTGATCCTTGGCGTTGTGGCAGGGGAGCTGCCAGCCGGGGATGTCCGAGCAGGGTAGCTGCTGAGTTGAATCTTTGACGAGGTGCGGCCTGGCCGTTCGGCTGTAGGTGTGGGGGATGGGAATGGTCGGGGCAACGGCGCTCGCAGCTAGTGCATTGAATGCGGGGGGAGGCGAAGCGAAGCGACAGGGGCACGTCACTTCATTTCCACCGGGTAACGCTCGATGGACGCCGCGTGGTGGCTATTGGGCTGCACAGCGGGATATATAAGGAGTACTGGTTCTTCCCCGTTCGCAGACAGGCCAACGAGAATGGAGGATTTCCCGTTCACCATTCCCGAAATCGTCATCTTTGAAGATGTGTATCTTTATGACCGCTACTGCACCGAGGACACGGTGCGGTTGGTTCACGAGCGCATTGAGGAGCATTTAGGCCGGCTGCTCCCCAGGCGCTCCTCCCTGCTACAGCTATTGATGTACTCCATCTGGAGGGCATCTCCGGGGCTTTACAACCCCCTGTCGGAGCAGCTCTTCGATGAGGCCGTGGGCAAGCTGCGGTCTTTGAGGCGCTTCGGCTTGATCTCCGCGAACCGGCTGGCCCGCTCAGAGGCGCTCGTCCGCGAATGCTACGAGCTGAGGCTCGGGATCGATTTCCGCGGGGGGAAACGGGAACTGGGGCTAGAACTTGCGCGGACCCGGTTGGCGGAGATCTTCGCCGAGTACCACGAGCAGTGCTCGCTGCACCCCGTTCCCCCTCTATTGTAACCCCCCCCCCCCTTTCTTTTTTTTTTCTTTTGCATGTATGGCCGAGGAGCCCATAAAACCCTTTGAATAAACAAGGCTTTTCTTTCCATTTCGCAATGCTCCATTGACCTTTATTAAATTAACAATAGATCCTAGGAAGAATTTACATTGCTTAAAGAAAATAGGTACAGGCTAGAGGATGACTTTGTTGGCTTGGGCCGAGCTCCCTGAAGGGTTGTCGGCCCTCGAGATTGGCATAGGGCATGGGGTTCCCTGAGCTCCGGGCTGGCCTTCCGCTGAAACAAGCATGATCTAGCCGATGGTCAGGTCGGTGGTGCTGCTCCTGCTCGCCGTCGGTGAGCCGTTTGTCCCTCAGGTAGGTGGTGAGGTGCCCAGACCGGATGAGCTCCTCGATGTAGTCCCTCAGTTGTTTGCAATCCTCCGTAGCGTGGCCCAGTACCCAGTGGAAAGCACAGTAGGGGCTCCGGGTTCGCTTAGCAGCCTGACGTGGGATCGGAGGGAACTTGAAGAACCTCTCGTTATGGGCCTCCTCCAGCAACACCGCGAGGGAGACGTTGAGGGGGGTATACTCCTGGAACTTCGGATGGTAGGCTGCTGACGCTCCGGCCTCTCCTCCCGAGTCCTCATCTTCTGGTCGGGCCTTTCAGCCCAGGAAAGGTTAGCATTCACCTCGGATTCCAGCTGGACCTCGTGCTCGGTCCACGTCTTGACTTCGGCCATGGTCTTAGGTTGAGCCAGCGCGAAGGAGCGCAACCATTCTTTGTGTCTCAGACCAGATCTGAGTGCCGTTATGACGGTCTCATCTCGGTGCTCGGGCACCTCGAGAAGGGCGTTGTAGAAACGGGTAATATAGGTCCTGAACGTTTCCTTGTCCCCGCTCTTAACCGTGAAGAGGTAGTCGACCGTGTGCTTCTGTCGACGGTTCCCCATGAAATGGCCGAGAAACTGGGTAGCCAGCTCGTCGAAGGTCGAAATCGAGCGGGGCTTGAGCCCCCGGAACCAGTCCCGACCCGTGATAATGAGGGTGGCCGGGAAGGCCCTGCACTGGGCGGCGTCGGAGTGATCTTGGAAGCTCATTCCCGCGGTGAAGGCATCCAAGTGGTCCTTCGGGTCGGTTTTCCCATCGAACAGAGAGACCTTCGGGAGCTTATTACGCGAGGAGACGCGCACGGCGAGCAGTTCCTCGGTGAACGGCTTCGTGAGCGAGTCGGTGGCGTACTTAGCCCCGTCGCTCGAGAGGAGAGCTTTTCGGCGCATGCCCTCGATCTTCTTCTCGAGGGCGTCGAGCCGACCGTGGTACCTCGAGAAATTGGCGCCTCGGGAGTCCTGGCCCCCGCTGCGGGTGACCTGCGTCTGGGAGCGGCCCCGGTTTCTCTCGATGAGGTGCCTCAGGTCCCGGGACAATGCAGCTCTTGAGTCGCCGGGGCGGACCCCTACTGTGTGGCCCCGCCGATCATGGTGGGGTCGACCACGCTCGTGGATAGGAGAGGTGACCGACATTTCCTCAGGGAGGGTAAGGGTCGTGAGGAGGCTCGGGGCGAGGCGTCCTGGCGGCGGATATCGGCGTGGAGCCCTGGGATGCCCAGCGGGCCTCAGGAAGCACCGGTTCGAGGGACCAGTGGCCAGGGGATGCAGCCTGCTTGTGGTCGGCCATCCAGACATGGACAGAGTCATCTGGAGGCTGTGGAGCAGCGATCTGGGGCCCGGGCGCGGCCGTTTGGACGCGGACGAGGGCCTCCACGAGGGATTGCAGGCGATCTATCCGGCCTGCGAGGGCGTTGATGACGGTCATGGGGAGAGGTTCATCCCCGCCTTCGGTGAGTGGAAGGCGGCGGCTGGTACTGGGATCCGCAGGATGGTCGTCCGCCATGAGGGAGGAGATAGGAAGGCTAACTTTGTTTTTTGTGGAATTTTAAGTTCCCACAGACGGCGCCAACTGATGGAGCTCCTTTTCGGGCCTCCGTCAGATGTTGTCTTCCGTAAATCTCGCGGTGAACTTAGCTGATTATTTTTCGTTGCGTGTGGGTCTCAATGGGTTTTTGGAGGAAGAGGTGAGGTGTGGAGGCTGTTGCCAAGTACCTGCAAAGAAGTCCCGGGGTGGTTTGGTACCACCGAGGACCCTCCGACGCTCAAGTTAGCGATGAGATCCGAGCAGAATAACGGCGTAAAGTGTAAAGAATGGCTTACTTGACCCCTTCGTGATGGGGGTTTTTATAGCGGCGGCAGCACGCAGCAGCAAGCGCGAGGATCTCGCCGGCAGTTACGCCCCCGACGTCACCCCCGCGTAAAGTGTGGATCGCCCATAAATGGGGATCGTGATGGCGTGGAACGTGGGATATTGCTGGCGGAGAATCCGCGCAGGGTGAGATTCGCGGGGCGGCGGTTACGCCTGTGAGCGGTGATTTTGGTCGGCGGGCCGAGGAAGATGGCCTCGGCTGGAAGCTCGGGACAAGCGGGGAGGCCGAGGAGTTCAGATCTTGCAGCAGCTCGGTGTGAGCTGCGGAGACGAGGAAGCCAATTTGCAGGGCCCCCGAGGTGGGCCAGCTTGTGTTTACAGGTCGGGTACAGGGTAGCCGGGTCGATCCCCTGTGGGCCCTCTTCTGGGTTCTGGACACGCCCCCTGCCACGTGTCCTGATCTTGGAGGTCGCCAATATTGCGCATCATCAGAACCAATCACCCACCAAACTTTCTGCCTAGCTCGGCCTGCTTCATTCCCTTTTGAAATTTGAGCTCCTCCTGTTATAAACCCTGCTGGATTCTCGTCTCCAATCATTTGCGCCTTATGTGTCGACTCCGGATCCGCTAAATTCGATCGAGAATTCCCTCTATCCGTATGCGTATCATGCGGCTGAATTCCTCCCCTCTTCTCATGTGAGTGTGGAGACGATGACGTTGAACATTCTCGATTGGCCACCCCTTGGTCTACCATTGACTTGAACCTGTCTGCTTCCTCCCTCTCCTGAAACCCTAGTTTTCTTTGCAACTCCTCGCCGCCATTTCCGGCCATCTTGTCCTCCTTAAAATTTACCGCTAACACCCTCTTATCGGCTCTCCGCCCTCCAGAGAAAGAACAACCTAAAAACTCGCCCCGCAATTCGAACCCTCTTCTCACATGGCACAAGTTGACTCCCCTCACATGCTACCCTTACTCGAGCCATGCAAGGCTTTCTCATTGTTGTGTCCTCATCAAGCTCAAGCAACACCCCAAAGCTCCTGACTGCCTCCTCAAGAACGAACCACTCCCATACATGCACTGGCAAATTTTCACTCGTAACCAAACATCATAGGGATGTCGATGGATGGTAGACCCTTCATGCCCAGTGAATCTATATATATTGAAATTTGAAATGATTTATTCATCCTCGATACTCTAGCCTTTGTACACCAACTCAAGCAAAGACTCTGCCGGAAAATAGGTCATATACCCCAACGGATGAGGCACAAGCGCCCATTGGTGAGTATTAAATTTATTCGACGACTCTCGAAACTTCGCCACAATTAACCCTGCCAGCGGAGTTCCCTCTTTAGAATTGAGCATTCTTATTATGCCAAGAGTCACCGCTATCCGCTTCCTTCGGTTCCCTATCTCTTCATTATAACGCTCACCGATCTCGTCATCACTCACGTATCTTCTCTTACCAGCTCCATGCCTCCAATCCTCCATCTCTGGCAGCTTACAATCCTTTGCCATATGACCCTCACCAAAACAATTATAGCATAGTCCTTAGCCATGTGCCCCCATTGCCTACAAGTGTAGCAGCTTCCTTGATATTCCCTTTGCGGCGAGCCGGTCCCAGTGAAGCTTTCCTCAACATCGGTTTCATTCTTGATATCCACTGAGGCTCTCTTCGATCCATCCCTGTCCACAAGGCTCACTCCTTCCGGTGAGATACAACCCTTAAACGCCTCCGGATCTCTCTCTCATACCTGCCGTCGAATCGCCGCTTCCTCCACTAAGTTTATTATCTCATCCTTCTCAGACCTCGACCTCGAATCCACATCCCCTAATCTCCCCCTCTCTCTCCATGTTGTCCATGCCGCGACGTCTCCCAACATCAACCCGTGAACCCATCGCCGGTTGAATCTCTGTCCTTGGATCCATCTCAGATCGACCCAACTCCCCTCGGGACCTAGATTTCGACCTCGACCTATTCACCGGTTGAATCTCTATCTAGTATATTATGTAGAAAGCCAGTAAGCAATTTTCAAGCCTTTTTTTTTTTGACCTCCAGCAGAAAATTGTTGGAAAGCCTCTCACTTTACTCTCTTTATTTATTTATATATATATATATAGATAGATAGATATATATGTGTGTGTGTGAGTGCTCAAAATGGTAAGCATTTGATCATCCTATCCTCGAATATATGTATATGAAAAATCAAAAAATTTGAATACCTCTAGCCCATGTATTGATGGGTGTAAAAATGAACTTCTTTTAATAGTGCAACATAAACTTCCTTTAATGCATAGCCTCGAGCTCTTCAAATCTTTTGATTTTTGATACACATATATTTGAGGATAGAGTGATCAACTTGAACAATTCAGATCGTCAGAATATGTCGTAGATTGGAAATTCCGTTTTTAAAAAACGCGGACCGATTTGCAATGGATCACTCCTGTGTGTGTAAAGCTAGCTTAGATTTTTCAACCTAAATTTCGTCTTCTTGAGGAAAATTGCACGAAAGCGCCTCATTTTCCCTATATTATACATCTATATATAAAACTAACTTCCAGTTTTTTTTGCTCTCGGTAGGCATATAGTGGAAAATTTCATGAAAAACCCCTCATTTTCAAAAAATTCCAACAGATGCAATATTTCATAAATAAACTCCGATAATACAATTAAACTTCATCATGGAAATTTTTTATCTTGCGACAACCTTTTTAGAAATCGTCGCTTAATGCACTGTACATTTAGTTTACAAATACACGCGCACGTGAATGGGAACTTCGATTATTTATGTTCTTTTCGGGCATCTGGCAGATAATTACATGAAAGACCCTTATTTTAAAGTTTTGTCAAGGTTGTAAAATTTCGTAAATAAACTTCGATAATACACTTTAAGTTCATCATGGAAAATTACCCTTAAACTTCGTCATGGAAAATTTTTAATCTGCGGCAACCTTTACTTCAGTTTTATTAGGAAACCGTTACTTAATACATTGTTCATTCGCTTCCAAATATAGATATTGAAACTTCGATTTTTCACTCTTTTTCGGCACCTAGCAAAAAATTACATGGAAGACCATCATTTTCAAAATTTGGTCATGATTGCAAAATTTCGTAAATAAACTTCAATAATACACTTTAATTTCATAGTGAAAAATTTTTAGCTTCGGACAACCGTTCGTACTGCAACTATATTGGAAACATCACTTGACGCCCTGTATATTTTGCTCTCAATATACATATGGAATTGGCGACCCTATGCTTGAGCAGAGACCCTGCTAGTACTAATTAAAATCCACTGTGCTTATATGTGAGGGTGATGAGATCACGTGATACAATCACCAATGAGCAACAGCTCAGGTGGCATGGACATTTTCATTATTGGGGAGAGTACGGGATTCGAATCCAGAAATCCCACAAGAGAAAATGGTCATAAATTAACGTTTTTGAGACAAATTCGTTGGTCTCTTGGATGCGTCTGTGTGTTGTATGCTTGTGTGGTGTGCGCATGAGTGTGTGTACATGGGTTAGGTCTAACATGCTAGTGCAAAAAAATTTAGTTGATACAAGCATCCTACCAAAAGGTTAAACAAGGATGTTCCCCGATTAGTGAGTTGCCGGTAAGGAATAAGGGCCCGTTTGGTTAGACGTTTTGAGCTCCCAAAAGCTCTTTTGGAGCTGAACAAGAACTTTTGAAGAAAAAATACATAACATGTCATATGCTCAAAAGCTTTCTTGGAGCTAAAGAAGAAGAAAATCATTTATTTTAGAAACCAAAAAATGAAGCTTTTGGGAAAAAACCCTTCCTAATTTTTTTTTTATTCCCATCATCTCATCATCATCATCATCATCCCCGTCCGATCCTTGCATTTAATTTCTCTTCTCATCATCTCCCCAGTTCGAAACCCTAGACGATCGAAGCCTCCAGAGCAATCGAGACCCCCAGATCGAAGCCCTAAAAGATGATGAACTCTAAGCGATCAAGGCCCCTGAGCTCGACGCGGTCATCAAGAGATTGATCGAGAAGATCCAAGTTTTGAGCTTCATGCATTAGGCAATTGAAGCCTCTCGAATTCGATAAAGAATCCATAGATCGAGAGCATGGATCTCAAATATTTTTTTGCATATCTTTTGATATTTGTGAATCTTTTGAAAGTAAATTGTAAATAAAAAATGATGTTTTTTCATTGATTTCTCTCAAATATTAAAAAAAATAATGCCCTTTGTGATCATTTAAGCAGTCAACATCACTTCTGAACTCTTAACAGTTTTTTGAACCAAACGGATTTTCAAATCAAAAAAGCACATTTTACAACAGCACTTTTGCTTAAAATGCTTTCTTTAATTGCACTTTTACTAAAAACTCTTTTAGCAACAGCCAACCTAACAAGCCCTAAAGCTTGGCAGAAAAAGAAAATTGTTTCCGTGTCATTAATATATTACCAGCTACAATTCCTGCCAACCATATAACAGGTAGGAAAAGAATTTCCATTACTAATAAACCAGTTTATGAAGGCTATAAGCGATGAATATGGTGTTTCCCAAGAAATTTGGATACCATATAATTTTTCCCCCTTTTCTCATGCAAATTAATTAATGACCTGTTTAATTCCCAAAATAATAGATAAAAGAGAAGAAACGAAAAACCAGATGGTTACTCTATAACGAATACGGATAAATTCAAAACAACCATACAAAACTAGCATTTTATTTATTCCTTAATCATCATTACAAAGATGAAGATACACGAAGATTATAAATTCTTCACCACAGCAGTACACATCCATAGATCTCCCTTCCTGCAATACAAAATATATAAATATGTTTTAAAAAAAATTAGAAACATGGCAATATGAAGGGAAGATAATTGAAAAGATCTTAGGAAACAATATAAGTAAATATATAAACCTTAATTGTGAAAATAGTAGTGAAGGATCGATGTAATTAATCGCTGTCGCTGCTGCTGCTGCTGTGGCCATGGTGCTCATCCCCATGCTTCTTCTCCTTCTTCTTCTTCTCCTTCTTCTCCTTCTTTTCCTTCACCTCATGATGCTTCTCCTCGCCGCCGCCGCCGCCGCCATGGATCTTGCCCTTGATCTTCTCAACAATGCCGCCGCCGCCGCCGCCTTCGTGCTTCTTCTCCTCAGAAATCTTGTGCTTTTCGTCAACCTTGTGTTCCTCCTTCTTGTGCTGATCACCTGCACCACCTCCAATGTGGAGCTTCTCCTCGATCTTGTGGATGATTCCTGCCATATTTTCTTGCTTGCTTGCTTTTCTTTTCTTTTCTTTCTCTTTACTTGCTTCTTCCTTGATGCTAGTGCGATGGATGCAATTTATAGGCAAAGAATGGGTCTTTAGGGAAAGTGATGTTAGTTTCCATGTGTTGCCATTTAATTTCTTTCCATATCAAGTTATGGACTTGCCTTATGGAACGGCCGTCAACTTTCACGGAGGGGCCGCCGTTTCTCAACTTCTAAAAAGTAGCGAGTTCTGGGAATTGAAACATACTTAAACCATCCACTTGAAATTTTTATCAAAATACATCCAAGAGACTAACAGCACGGGACATTCTGTTTGTGGGGGAAGAAATAATTTTTATAAGGAAGCAAAACATATCTAACTGACTGAATAAAACTCGAGACTATGAGACTGAGACTAATATGGTAAAAACAAAACACAAGATTATTAATGCAAATTTTTTTTATCATGAGAGTATTCTCTTGTTGTAAGTTTAGTTAATCTCTTGCTCTCTTCTAAATCACACATATCCAATTGGAGTTCAACAATATAATGGGGAAAATGCGATTGGGAACTTCACTGTAAATTTCATTCACGTTCTACCGTTTTAGTTGGGTCCCATTTTTTAAGTTGGGACGGGCCCAAAACAGTAGAATGCATGTGAAGATCACTGCCATGTTGGCGAACTTCACATCCACATTAACCTCATATATAATATCTATATCTTAAATAAATTTGAGGATTATGGTATAAGTGCAGTTCTCAAATTAAATAAATTTTCATTTTCAATAGAAAAAATAATTGATTTTATCAACAAAAACATATTCAGTTACAATCTAATGATCATAAAATACACACAAAAAAAAAAACTAACTAGGGTCTAATTCGAATGAAGAGAAAATAGACAGAACAATCGTATATAAATTTAGGACCACATGATTGAAAGAAGTGAATGAAACAAAATATACAAAAAAGTAAATTAAATACATCGGTACTTATATTAAGCAGACACAATTATTCTATTCGTTTGCAATATTTATCATTCTTGATTTAAGATATTATGCATGATCTTAATTTGATGCATGAAATCTATAAAATAACAAGTTGCCAAATTTTAATACTAGTGTTTATTTTTTTTTTAGAGTAAATTGCTTAATACTTCCACCACTTTTGTATTTTAATACCATGGTTTTCTTCTCAACACTTTAATACCTTAATGTATTTCACCGTTAATACTTTACTACCTTCTGCTTTTACCGCCGTGTCTATTTTGCATCGGTTTATTCATTAAAACGGCTTTCATAATTTTTTGTCTACGCGATTTTAATAATAAAGCAACCAAAATAGATACACGGCGGTAAAGGCAAAAGATGGCAAAATACTAACGGCGAAATACATTAAGGTATTAAAACGCTGAGAAGAAAACTATCTAGAATTAAAGTGTAAAAATGGTAAAACATTAAGATATTGTTAAACAATAAACCTATATTTTTAAAATTTCATCTTTACTATCATAACCAGCCAGAAGTCTCTTGATGATGTCATTAATTTGCAAAATAAAAAATAGAAAAAATAACAAAATTTCTATAGCAAAAATTGAGTTTAGAAGATTCCTATTTCTCCGAGGGAAAACAAAAGACGAAAATAAGTAAATGAAAGTCAACAATTCTCTCTCTCTCTCTCTCCATGCTCGAAAATCCAAAAAAGACATGCCTTACAAATTTATACATAAACCCATATATTGTTCAAAAGATGCATTAAAAATTCATATAAACGCCTACAACGGGATATATATTGTTCAAAAGATGCATACATGCATCGCCGAGTGCAGAATACCAGTCCCATGAAATAACAGACGTTAACTGTCGGTAGGTGCATCGACTCCCACAGACCTGCAACCCCCTTGCGGATGCAACTATCCACGTGTCACCAAGTGGGTGAGTTAAGAAATTAATTAATATCGCTCAATCCACGGAGTTGACGTGCGCATCGAAACCGCTAGAAATCCGCCACGTGGAGGACGGTGGGACACGCGAATCTAAGGCATCGCGGTGGATAAGATGAATTATTCCACAGCGAATCCTATGCTCATTATAAAAAAATCAAAGGTGCCAGCAGCAGAGGAAGATCCACCGTCTGATTAGTCCTAAAAGAAAAATGAACGGTTCTGATGGAATAGTACAATGTTCACGTCATCGTCTGAGGATTATGTCGGCCATGATCTGATGCTGACCCGACCTAGCTGTATCGCATCCTTTCTGCAGGTAACGTGTGTGAACGAATTAAATTTCTCCAAGTGTCAGCATACCAATAATTCATTCCCCTTGGGCATCTATCCATGCCTGATTTTTGTTCATATCCAATTTCGCATCCAGTCATAGATACAGATATTGATACACCTAAATTAGTTCTGTATCTGCAAGTACCTGATTCAAAAATAACAATGGTTGAATTTAAAGAATATATTTTTTCAACGAGCTACTTACCACATACAAATAGAGATTTTCTTTTCTGATACACAAGGATATGACAACACCTATATCTAATCAGTTTAGGTCTCAAACTGGAGGAACATTTGAGTTTCCATTTAAGGTTTAATTGCCCACATATACCGTATATCACTTGTACCCCCTTAACTAATATGTTAATGCAAACACCATTTTGTTCGTCGATCAAATTGCTCAAGCCACACAAATACTACTCATTAACAACGCAAACAATTACAAAAATGAAATTAGACAATCATATCAATTGCTTAGAGTGATGAGTGAATTTTATATAGACAAGTGCCAAAGCATCTCATTTGCAACCAACATGACAGCTAAAATTAAACGGTAACTGGACAAACACAACTACTAATTACAGGTTTTTGGAAACAAAAACAAACTCTCTCCAACATAGATAGAAACCGCGATTTATATAAACAGAAGGATATAACACCAAACTTCGATAAGTTGAGCGGCAAGAAGTCAAAGGTGCAATGCATCTTGAACTAGGCCAAACCAAAACAACCTCTGTATAGTTCTAAAACAAGGCAAAGCATATCATAAGAAATACTGCTCTCTCGACACTACTACGGTTCCATGCACATTGTAGACAACACAAATATCATGCATCAACAAGCAACAAAGTAAAATAAAGAGCTACACATGACGGATGAAAATTAGTGCGCTTTGATGGGGAACTGAAATTATCTGACGGGCTAAGCTGCTGCATTATATACAAAACAAAAGTATAAAACTGCTCATCAGCGATCACCTATCTAGCTACTAACTCCATGTTGCATACAACCTGTCTCCAAGCCATCAGAGTGTTTTACAAAGCCTTTCTTGCTTTCTCAAGATCAGGAAGATCTGCAAACAAAGTATCAAGGTTCAGAACTCTACACAGAATTACAAACATCGAGCTATAATCCTAATGGTTTTATCATTGTCGTCATACAGGTCTTCCGCATCAAAAATGCTGTCAACTATTGAGAGGTTCCATGAAAGATTTGACAAAAAATTTATGTGGATATGCACCTATAGTGGGGTGTGATGATGCTCATAAGTGGGAGCTCCCCAGATCATGACACGTGGCAGAAAACGGAAACAGGACAAGGATTGCATATTGGAGGCGTCCCCCGGACTATCTTCCCGCTGCTTGGACCCGACCTTCGATGATTCCCCGAAGGGTCATGTTTAGACCAATGGCTCACCTCCGAGCCCTCCTGCACGCCGAGTTTTCTCAGCCCTCCCGCTCGTCTCCGAGCTATCACGGAACTGAGCTTCCTCGGCCTCTCGCTTGTCTCCGAGCCCCCGCTGAGCTGTGATTCCTCGATTCTATTGGGCGACCCAGAACACATATCACAGGCGTCTCCGCCACAGCTCCGCGAATCTCGCCAAACGCAAGATTTCCGCCGCCCTACGATCCAGCGTTTCACGCCGTCGCATCCCCCGTTAACGAGTGTACCTCGTCATTAATGGGAGATCCCGCCATTCTCGCAAGCACAACGCCAGGGGCGCAACGGCCGGCGAGAATCTCTCGCCCGCTAGCCCATGGCTGTTGTTATATAAACCCCTCCCTCAGACGACTCAAGTAAGGTAATTCTTATCCAATAGGCCGCTACTCTGCCCAAATACCTCAACTAACTTGATCGTCAGAGGGTCCACGGTGGTACAACCACCCGGGGATTTCTTTGCAGGTAGCTCGGCTTCACACCAAACCAAACCCATTGAGATCCACACGCCTCGGGAGACGGTCCTCAAACTCATTAGCAGCCGTTCGCCAACGTTGTCGGCAGATCGTCAGAAAACAACATCTGAAGGAGATCCAGAGCTCCATCAGTTGGCGCCACCTGTGGGAATCGAACCCATGACCACACGGTTAATTACACTCATCGAAAGTTGATCTTCCGATCTCAGGCTGATGGCGAGTGATCACCGCGACGATCCCAGCACTAGCCACCGTCCTTCCCACAATGGAGGCGTGGACGGATCCTCTCCTCCCCCGAACGCCGTCCACATCCTGTCTGCACAGATCAACAAGCTCGCGTCCATCGTGGATGCCCTTATCCGTGTCCAAACAGTCGGACAAGCTACCCAGGTCACCATTCCCCACCTCGGGACCGTGACCTCCGCAGAGGGGGAGATGACACTGCCCACGCTGGCATGACGGAACAACGTTTCACTACTTTCAGCGGCCACAAATCCCCCGTGGCGACCAATTCAATGACCCGCTGGGCACCTCACAGCTCCACGCCGAGGTCTCACGCAAGAGCACACCGCCCCGACGCCCATCGCTCTCATGTCCCTCCCGAGGAGGTGTCGGTCAGCTCGCCTGCTCTCAGACATGGTCGGCACCCTCTCCCTCGACAGGGTCGCGCGGACGACACTCACTACGGTGGCTCAAGGACGACCTCGCCAGGGGACCCGAGGAACCTCACAGAACGTAACCGAAACCGCGGTCAAGCGCAGGCCGCCGGCGGGAGGGGCCATAACTCCGAGTATGTCGAATCCTCGGGATACCACAACCGCCTCGATGCCCTCGAAAAAAAGATCGAAAGCATACATCGGGAGAATCATCCTTCAAGCGAGGGGGCCAGGTATGCCGCCGACTCGCTTACGAAGCCCTTCACTGAAGAATTGCCCGCTGCCCTCGTCTCCTCCAGGAACAAGCCTCCAAAGGTAGCCCTCTTCGACGGAAAGTCTGACCCGAAAGACCACCTAGACGCGTTCACGGCGGGGATGAGCTTTCAGGACAACTCTGACATCGCCCAATGCCGAGCGTTCCCCGCCACTCTCATCCGCGTCGGACGAGATTGGCTCAGAGGAGTCACATCACGCTCCATCTCTACCTTCAACGAGCAGGCCGCCCAGTTCCTCGGACATTTCGTCGGGAACAGACGGCAGAAGCGAACCGTCGATTACCTCTTCACTATAAAGAGCGGAGATAAGGAATCCTTCAAAGGATACGTCACCCGCTTCTACAACGCTCTTCTTGATATCCCAGAGCACCGGGACGAGACTGTCATCACAGCCCTTAGGTCGGGTCTAAGGCACAAGGAGTGTCTCCGCTCCTTTGGATTAGCGCAACCTAAGACTATGGCCGAGGTAAAGGCCTGGATCGAGCAAGAAATCCAGCTCGAGTCCAAGGTAAACGCGAACCTATCCCGGAGCGACCAGGCCGATCAAAAGAAGAGGGGTAAAGAAGAGAAGAAGAAGATTGACCGGCCAAAGCCGTACTCCCCGAAGTTCCAGGAGTATACCCCGCTCAACATCTTCCAGATAGAGCTGTTGGAAGAGACAAAGGGCGAGCAATTTTTCAAACTCCCTCCGATCACCAATAGGATGGCAAACACACACAAGGACCTTACTGCGCCTTCCACAGGTCACAGGGACACCCCACCGAGAACTGCAAACAGCTCCGCGACTACATCGAGGAGTTAATTCGCTCGGGGCACCTGGCAAACTACTTGCGGGAAAAACGACAAGCAGACCACGAGCAAGAGAACCATCCCCCTCCCGGTGAGTTGACGATCGGCCAAATCATAGTCGTGTCAACGGGGAGTGCGTCTGGAGCCGACGGGCTTCGACGCCTCCTGCCGGTCGAGGGGACTAGCGGCCAACCCAAAAAGAAAATAAAAGCAGCCGAGCCCATCACCTTCACCAATGAGGACCTCCACGGGATATCCTTACCCCACAACGATCCCTGGTGATTATAGCACGGGTCCACCTCTACGAGATTCAAAGGATACTGGTCGACTCGGAGAGCTCGGCAGACATCCTTTTCTACGACAGCTTCTTACGATGGGGCTCGGCCCATCGGACCTGAGGCCGACCGCTAACATTCTGTCGGGGTTTACTAACCACTCTATCCCGGCAGAAGGAGTGGTCACCCTCCTACTTAACATCGGGGAGGCAGGCCGTTCGCGAACCGTACCAATGGAGTTCATCGTCGCTAGAATTCCATCGACCTACAATATCCTCCTGGGACGCCCGACGCTAAACTCTCTTCGGGCCCAGATCTCTACCTACTACCTCGCCATCAAGTTTCCACTCGACTAAGGCGGAATAGGCCGAGCCTACGAGAACCAGCAAACCGCAAAAATTTGCTTCACAGCGACGTCTGCGCCCGAGGAACGAAGCGACGACCTTGAAAGCACGGGTGATTTCCAGGGGTCCTTGGATACTCAGGACGAACAAAAAGAAATCCGAGGGGCCCCGGTGGCGCTGCTAACAGAGATCCCCCTCGTCAAAGGAAACAATGAACGAACCGTCCAAATCGGGTCACTCTGAACGGGGGCCCGGCGCGACGGCTTGGTCCACTTACTCAGAGGGAACTCGGACGTGTTCGCTTAGGCACCCGCTAACATGCCCGGGATCGACCCCCAAGTAATATCACATAAGCTCGGGGTCGACCCGACGGTCCGACTCGTCGGGCAGAAGAAACGAAGTTTCGTTTCGATCAAACAAAAGGCGATCGAGGATGAAGTTGACAGGTTGCTCGCAGCCAACTTCATTCGAAACGTGGCCTACTCAGAATGGCTGGTGAATGTGGTAATGGTTAAAAAGACAAACGGGAAGTGGCGCATATGCGTCGACTTCACAGATCTCAACAAAACATGCCCAAAGGACAACTATCCCCTTCATAGGATAGATCAGCTCGTCGACAGATCGACAGGCCACGAGTTACTCAGCTTCATGGATGCTTTCTCCGGCTACAACCAGATTCGTATGAATCCGGCAGACGAAGAGCTCAATGCATTCACAGCAGACCGGGGGTATACTGCTATAAAGTGATGCCCTTCGGCCTCAAAAACGTCGGGGCTATATACCAACGCTTAGTCAACAGGATGTTCAAACCACATATCAAGAGGAACATAGAGGTTTACGTCGACGACATGCTCATTAAATCGACCTCGTCAGATGAGCACGCCAAAGATCTTGGTGAGACTTTCGACATCCTCCACAAATACAAAATGAAGCTGAATCCCGCCAGATGCGCGTTCAGGATCACTAGTTGAAAGTTTCTCGGATTCATGGTTACCCACAGAGGAATCGAGGCTAACCCGGAGAAAATCAACGACATCCTCAACATGGCCGCACCAAAGGCCAACGTCGAAATCATGCGGCTCACAGGAAGAGTAGTCGCTCTAAGTCGCTTCATGTCAAGGTCCGGAGAAAAGTGCCTCCCATTCTTCAAAACCCTGAAAAAGATCCCAAGGTTCGAATGGTCGGAGGAGTGTCGGATCGCTTTCGAGCAACTGAAAATGCACCTGGCGACTCCCCTACTACTCACCCGGCCAATTGAGGGAGACGAGCTATCACTGTATCTTGCGGTGTCCGATCAGACTGCCGGCTCGGTGCTTGTCCGAGAAGTCGAAGGGGTCCAAAAGCCGGTCTACTACGGAAGCCACTTCTTTAAGGACGCGGAAACAAGGTACCCGGCCATAGAAAAGATCGTCTTGGCGCTTATCATGACCTCGAGGAACTACGGCACTACTTCCGGGCACACACCATCCTCGTTCTCACCGAGCGTCCTTTAGGGGTTATTCTCGCCTCCCCCAGTCTTCTGGTCGTTTGGAGAAGTGGAGGTGGGAGTTATCTCAATTCGACATCAAGTAACGCCCAAGGCAGACTATCAAAGCACAAGTCCTGGCCGATTTTATTGTCGAATGCACTATCCCCAGCAAGGAGGCGGTGTCAGTGCCGACCTCCGGGTCTCAACCCTTGATCGAAGAGAGGCCCGACCCCGCCTCGGACTGGGTCCTTTACGTCGACGGGTCGTCAACCGAGGATGGCTGTGGTGCCGGCCTCATCATCCGAGGCCCAAACGAGGCAGAGATGGAGTATTCTTTGAAGCTCGGGTTTAGAACCTCAAACAATGCTGCGGAGTACGAGGGCTTGCTAGCTGGATTACGAATCGCCTCCGGAGTAGGGCTGAAGACGATCCAAATCCGCAGTGACTCCGCCCTGGTCGTAAGCCAGGTGACTGGTCGTTTCGAGACACGGGAGCCTCTGATGGTGAAATATTTAGCCGAGGTAAGAAGACTACGAAAAGATTTCGACGAAATTCAAGTAGAGCAGATCCCCCGGCACCTAAACACCCAGGCCGATGCTCTGAGTAAACTAGCTTCCTCCTATACGGCCAACAACAAGAGAAATATTCTCTTCGAGGTCTTGCCACGGCCCAGCATGGAAGACAGAGCGACGTCGCTTCAAGTTTACGCTGCCCGGGAAGAAGACCGAGATTAGAGGAAACCCCTAGTAGAATTCCTGAAAGAAGGTACGCTCTCAGAAGATCGAGGGGAAGCCCACCGCCACCGAGCCAAAGCCCGCCATTTCGTTTGGAGCGGTGGAAACCTCTACAAGAAATCATTCACTCAACCTCTGCTTCGGTGCGTCGACCCCCACGAGGCCGACTACGTCCTCCGTGAGGTTCACGAAGGGGTCGGCGGAGCACATCAAGGGACCCGCACCTTAGTCCAGAAGACACTACTCCAAGGATACTATTGGCCGACCATCCATCAGGACGCTCAGAAGCTCGTCAGAAGATGCAAGAGCTGCCAACTCCATGGCAGCATACCCGTCTTCCGGCTACCGATCTAACGACCCTGACCTCCCCATAGTCGTTTGCCCAGTGAGGAATGAACATGATAAGCCAACTCCCTACTGGTATGGACGGACACAAATACATCCTCGTCGCGGTGGACTACTTTACGAAGTGGATCTAGGCCGTCCCCATCAGAAAACCGGACGCCACCACGACCATCAAGTTCCTGCAGAACATAATATTCCGGTTCGGGATCCCGGGGTGTATCGTCACCGACCATGGGACGAATTTCGAAAACGACAAAATTAAAGGATTCTGCAGCAAATACCATATCCTGATGAAGTTTGCCGCGGTCGCGCATCCCCAGTGCAACGGGCAAGCCGAGGTCGCTAACCGGGACGTCATTCGAGGTCTTCGAACTCGCCTGGAAGGACGGCAGGGCAGTTGGGTCGACGAATTACCCCGGATTTTATGGGCCTTGCGCACCTCGAAGAAGACCCCACTGGAGAGACCCCCTTCAGCCTCTGCTACGGCACCGAGGCAATGGTCCCAGCAGAGATCGGGCTGCCCAGTTACAAGGTCAAGCACTTCGACAACAAAGCAAACACCTCGGCCTTCCGGACTAATTTGAACATCTTGTTGTTGGAGAAGCGTGACCGGGCACAGATCAAAGCTGTCGCTTACCAACAGCAAACTGCCCACCACTACAACGCACGAGTCAAGTATCGCACCTTCAAGATCGGAGATTTGGTCCTAAGGGGGAACGAGTTCGTTTACCCGAGCAAGTTGCACAAGTTTTCCCCAAAGTAGGACGGCCCATTCCTCGTCTCCGAAATATTATCCGGCGGCGCCTATCGCTTGCAAGACGCGGCGGGTCGCAAATTTCCACGGTCCTACAACGCCGAGAAGCTCAAGTTGTACCTTTGAAAATTGTATCTACGAATATATGTTTCTTCTTTGGCAAAGCGATGTAAATTTCTCAAAGTCTTTTGAATTAGAAAAGATTTCTCTTATGTGTCTCTCTTCCTCGGTTCAAAGGTCACAGATTTCGTTTCATGAAAATACTCAATCGCACTCAGAGGACAAAAAGGAAGCAATAATACGTCGCAAAAAGAGGACTTTATTTATCAAAGGTATTGTGGGCTCCTCAGCCTTACATGAAAATTAAAATTACAACAAAGGGGATACGGGGTCAAGGTAGCACTGCTGGTGGTACTCCATGGAGATCTCCGCCAGCCGAGCTCTGGCCTTTCCAGCCCGCTCCCAGTGATGCTGCCCACATACCCGGGACGCCACGGAAGCACAGGGCCCCCCATCTGCCGAGCCCTGGCTTGCAATTTGCCTCTTTCGGAAGCACTCCAAAATAAGGGCCAAAGATCGGTCGTGCATGTTCTTCGAGATGAGGCCGAGGACATAGAGTGCCTCATCCAACAGCTCCTCAGAGAGAGGGTTGTACAGTCCCGAGGACCTCCAAATTGCGTACATCAGCAATTGGAGAAAGGACGACCGACGAGGAAGTAGACGGCCGAAGTGGTCCTCGATGCGCTGGACCACACCCCGGTATGTCTCCTCGGAAACAGACTGGGCGTACATGTAGACGTCATTGGAAGTGACGATCTCTTCAATCGCGTAGATACGCCCGACCATCTCAGGAAAGCAATGCTGAAAAAACCCATCTCCTTCTCTATTTATAGCCTCAACAAAATCTCCTAAGGGCCCAAATTTGCACGCGCGTGGGTGCGAATTCTGGGATTTTCTCGCCTCTTCCAATACCGAACCGCCACGTGGCGAGCATCCCGTATTTCTCAGCCAACCAAAATCGAAACGACGCGGATCTTGGAACGCCTCGCCCCACCTATACGTTTCTACCACGCGTCGCCCGCGATGGTCACTCTTCCAGATTTTCACACGTCGAGGGAGGTCGGGCGACGCCTCGCAAAACTGAGCAGCTTTCATGCCCGATCCATCCCTGGCTGGTAGTTCACTACCCACCGACGCCAAGGATCAAAGCCCTCACCGGGACCATAAGGACACCGACCTCCACCGACCTTACACCGGCTTTTGTACACTTGAATGGGCAACTCAACGCGTGATCATCAACTAAAGGAGCGGTCGCCGACCTAGCATGTGGCTTGTCAGGCGAGAAAAACGCTAACAGGCTCACACAAATGAAAACATTGCCACACCAAAACTTGCAAAACGGCTTTATTCACAACTCGGGAGTCTTTACAAAGGTATTATAGGCTCCCCAGCCTTACAAAATTGCCCGAAGGCTTACAAAATTCCAAAACAAAAAAAAGGCAGAAAGGCCCGGGCCTCGGGATCGGGGAGGACCTTGATATGCTCCGCGCTAGCATCGGTAGCTGGGGTGGCGGCTTTAGGGTCGGCGCCCCTAACAGGAGCTTCGGCACTGGGAGCCGGGGTGATCGCCTTATCCCTAACGCTCTCACCGGGGAGCCTTCCCCCCGGCGGCACTTCCAGCGGCAACCCCCTGCGTCTCATCCTCGAAAGAGTACTCGAGCACGAGCCCGCCGTCGAAAAACTCCGGCATCAAGAGCCCGATACCAGACGAGAGCCGAGGCGTCAACAAGGTCGGTGTAGAATTGATCCGACGTCTTGTAGCTCTCCACCTCCTTTGCGGCCCGGAGGTCGGCTCGCTTCATCCCTTCCTTCGCCGCCTCATTTTCCCTCTTAAGGGTGTCATGCGTCTTCTTCATAGTGGCGTTGAGCACCCCTGGCCTCCTCCAACTTATCCTCGACGACCTTGTTGGACTCCTTCAAAATTCGGATGGACTCCATGCAGTTGGAGTTCACCCCCTTCTCGGTGGCCACCCGATCTTCGAGAACGGTTCGATTCTCTCTCTCGCCTAACGCAGCTCCCGGCTCAGGCTCTCCTCCCGCGAGGAAGACTCGCCTGGTATCTGCATCGCCAGAGCAATTTCCTCTTGCTCCATGTTGGCGATGAGGACGCAGCGCTGGAGGGCCTGAGGAAAACAAAATGAGGGGTTAAAAAGTATCTGATCCGACAAACAAAAGAGGCTTAATGAAAACCCGAACGGGAGGCGGACACTGACCTGTACAGCCTCCTAAGCTATAGCCGCAATTTGGGCCTTGAGGGTCCCCCGGTCGATTGTTCTATCTCCGAGAGCAAGCTATCGGCGACAGAAAGCCCCGAGGGCACCTCGAAGCAGACGTCCCCCTCCTGCATGAAGACCGGGGAAGACGGAGGTCGGGATACCGTCCTTTTATGCCGCTTGAGGTGGCCTCGAGGGGTTCGGCCTCATCCGCCACCTCCAAAACCCGAGGCTCCGGCTCCCGAGCATGTTTACGGCTTTCCCCGCGGCTGGTCTCCTGAGCCCGGGGCGTGGTGGAACGCCTAGCCGAGACGGCTGCCGACAGGGTCGGGCTTAGAGCGGGGCGTGACGAGCCGGCGCCTCCGGCTTTCCTCCCTTTCTTCTCGGCCATGGAAGCCAGAAATTTAGATCGGTCTATCGGTTCTGCAAAAATAGGGAAAATACACGAAGGGAGTTAGTAGCACCGGAAAGAACAGAAGAAAAAAATGCAAGTCTAAACAGGTCGCCTAGGCTCCTAACTTACCCATGAATTGAGCGGGGCTGAGCCCGGCCCAACTAAGGGCCTGCTCGGAAAGCAAAACATCGGCCCGTTGGATAGGCTTCCACGCCAACACCGCCCTCGCTTTGGGAGAGGACGACCGCCTCACCTGCGGGCAGTCGGCCCTGTGCCACTGACCAGGCACAGGCCAATCCTCACCCTCGGGTTGCCCGACAAATAGGAACTTCTCCTTCCATTCATGGATGGAAGAAGGAACTGCTACGACCCCCTACCCGGCCGTCCCTCCCCTATGTTTTCTAAAGGAAACATATACCCAGCTCGGCTCGTCCTTACGGGTGTCGGGATGATTTTTATAGCAAAGGGAGGAAAGAAGAAGGGTCAAGCTGAAGGAGATTTCTTCGAGTCTTAGCCGGACCAGGACCCGAGGAGAATCCTCCATGAGTTCGGCACTAGCTGGCCCGGAGCTAGTGGAAAACAGCAGCGCGGCGCTAACCTCGGGGGAGAAGGGCAGACGCATTCCAGCCCAAAAAGCGTCCAGGTACAAGGCTATCTCCTTGCCCCGCAGCTGGTCCGCCCTCTCCCTCTCCCTAGCCAAGCGAAGCGAATAGTTAGGGGGAATGTGGAAGCGAGCCCGGATTGTGGTGAGCTCGTCCACATTCCTCGGGAGGGAAGGCGCGACGCGAGCACTCCTGAGACGCGCTTTAGGGACCGTCCCCGTCGCATGACCACGGGAAGCACGGGTAACCTTAACTCCCCGGAGGGAATCCGACTCGGATGGGGCAGAGGAAGAAGCAACGGAAGACTCTCTAGACTCTACCCTGACTATCTCAACAGATTACTCAGAGGAAGACATTTAACCTGAGCCAAAGGAGTCCTCCGAGGAAAGAGCG
Organism: Agapanthus africanus; assembly: GCA_030015575.1. Taxonomy (NCBI): domain Eukaryota; kingdom Viridiplantae; phylum Streptophyta; class Magnoliopsida; order Asparagales; family Amaryllidaceae; genus Agapanthus; species Agapanthus africanus. Next base: position 729,153,973 of record CM057339.1, read on the forward strand.
CGAGAGATCCGACCTAAAGTAAATAGCGCCGAGCTAACTCTCGCAGCGATGGAGAAATGATAGCGAAGTGTGAACCCTGGGGGATCCCACCTCTATTTACACAGATCGTTTTCCGCCAAAACAGCGATTAGCGCTCGACGGCCGTCGACGTTCTATGTGTCGCACGACCATTGAACGCGTCCCTTCGAGAGCAGAGGACAGCGGCGACCCGTCACGTCAACCAACCGGCGTCGGACACGTGGCCTGGCGCCTCAACGAATGTACAATCGAATCGGCGCTCCCTCTTTAATGCACGATCTCCTCTCTGATCCACTGACATCATCAAAAGCTACGCTTAACTGCTTCGGGAATCCATGCCGACGAGATCTTCAACTATGAACTGAGCCCGGATGACCGATCGGACCACTCTCGACCCGATCCATAAATAGGTCGGGACGAGAGTGGGGGGCTAATGATGATGCTTATAAGTGGAAGCTCCCCGGATCATGACACGTGGTAGAAGACGTCTCCCGATGCACACGGAAATAGGGCGAGGATCGCACATTGGAGGCGTCCCCCGGGCTATCTTCCCGCTGCTTGGACCCGACCTTCGAGGATTCCCCGAAGAGTCATGTTTTGACCAATGGCTCACTTCCGAGCCCTCATGCACGGTGAGCTTCCTCAGCCCTCCTAGCTCGTCTCTGAGCTGTCACGGAACCGAGCTTCCTCGGCCTCCCGCTCGTCTCCGAGCCCCCGCCGAGCTGTGATTCCTCGGTTCTATTGGACGACCCAGAACGCAGATCACAGGCGTCTCCGCCACCGCTCCGCGAATCTCGCCAAACGCGAGATTTCCGCCGCCCCACGATCCCGCGTTCCACGCCGTCGCATCCTCCATTAACGAGCATATCTCATCATTAATGGGGGATCCCGTCATTCTAGTGAGCGCAACGCTAGGGGCGTAACGGCCGGCGAGAATCTCGCGCCCGCTAGCCCATGACTGCCGCTATATAAACCCCTCTCTGAGACGACTCAGGTAAGGCAATTATTATCCAATAGGTCGCTACTCTGCCCAAATATCTCGACTAACTTGATCGTCGGAGGGTCCACGGTGGTACAACCACACTGGGACTTCTTTGCAGGTAGCTCGGCTTCACACCAAACCAAACCCATTGAGATCCACACGCCTCAGGAGACGGTCCTCAAACTCATTCGCAGTCGTTCGCCAACGCCGTCGGCAGATCGTCGGAAGACAACATCTGAAGGAGAACCAGAGCTTCATCAGTGTGTGTGAGAGAGAGAGAGAGGCTTTGTGTTCAAATGTGTAAAAGGAGTCACTATTTGCCATGAGATGGAATGCAGGCCAATTAAAATGTCAAAGGAAGAGTACTGTTGAAGGAAGAATAGTGGTGGGTGGTATGTGGGGTGGAGAATGCGATAAATCTATGAAGTGGATTTAATCAGAAGTTTGTGGTCTACAATATCTAAGCAAATACATGCGCAATATTGGTATTTCAGATCAATCAATTATCGCTATATAGTCAGATAGCTTGAAAATTATATAAATGACGGGTGTTTGACAATGGAGTCATATATGTTGGGTTTGGGTCCACACCCATGAGTGGACTCAACCATTTTTGGGTCTCTTAATTATGGTGCAAGACACCAAACTTGAGTCATTTGGCTTGGACCCATTTCGGAGTGGGTTATGACTCAAGTTAAATAAACAAGAAAGTATCTTCTCATGACATCTCATTATTCTATCATCCATTCTAAAGATTAGGTTTTGAGAGGAGAGAAGAGAGAGGGAAAGCAAAAGAGATTTTCTCACAGAAACTCATTTGGGTTGAAGAATCAACATTCAACACCACATCGAAGAATTTGTTGCTTTCTATTTGTTAAGGAGAAGTTGCTTTAGATGGGTTTATGGGTGAGCTAATGAGGTAATCTTATATTTTTCACATTGTATGAGTGATCCCAAAGTTGTTATGCTTTGGTTGAGTGTGTTGTATCCTTCTTCATTGATACAGTTGAAAGCTCTCTCTTGCATTGTTGTGGATTAGATCCAATTGGGACCGAACCATGTTAAATTTCGGTGTTCCTTTCTTGTGGCTTTTGTACTTGTTATTATTCCGCATTATTATTCATCGTATTCTCACGTAGATCCGGGTGTTGGGATTGTTTTGCCCCCATTAAAGTGGTATCAGAGCCGCGGTGACCACAAGGTGTTTATGGAATTACTTCAAAGAGATTTTGGTATCTTTTGTTATATGTTTGAGATGGATAGCAGCACAAACCGTATGATTTGCCTCAATGGAGGTAATTGGAGTATATGGAAATCAAGAATGGAGGATCTCTTATACTGCAAAGATCTTTATGCGTCTTTGCAAGGCTATGGCGCGAAGCCCACTGATATGCCCGACGGTGAGTGGAAGCATGATCGCAAGGTCGTTGGGTTTATACGGCAATGGTTGGAAGTTTCCGTTTTCCATCATGTTTCCACCAAAAATTCGGTGCATTCTCAATGGAAGAAATTGGAATGTCTTTATGAAAGAAAGACCGCGGACAATAAGGCATTCTTGATTCGAAAGCTTGTAAATGTGAAATACAAGGAAGGCTCTTATATATTTGAGTACTTAAATGAGTTCAAAGTGTTGTGAACCAACTCCCCTATATGAAAATGACGCTTGAAGATGAGTTGCAAGCATTGTTGTTGCTTAATTCCTTGCCGGAATGATGCAGGAGTATATGGCTGAGACCGAGACCGAGTAGGAAAAGCAAGTGTCGATTTGGCAAGAGCAGTTTTGGTAAGATTGCAAGAAGATTTTGCAGAAGATTTGGGATTTAATTGAAAATTCGGTTTGAGATTTAGAAAGATTCGACAAAAAATTCGTTTCAATTTAAATTGAGATTTGATTCAATTTAAATTGTTATTTATTTAGATTAGATTTAAATAATATCTTTTTATATTTTTCGTTAAGATTTATTTCTTTAGGGTTAAGTTTTTATACTCCTATTTAAAGGGATGAGAACTATTGTATTACGGGATTGATTTTGATTATTGAATAAAAGTTGCTTAGGAAAAGCTACGGCTTGTGTTTAAGGAAAGGCCATCATACATCATCTTTAGTTTATCTTGAGTTTTGTTCTTGTGATCTCTCTTGAGAGAGTAGATCGTACTGAGCATCGAGCTTCCGTAGGCCCGGTCCTCATCAGTTGGTATCAAAGCGTAGACGTCGTCGCATTCTTGGTGAAAAGCGAAGAACCGATGGCACACCGTGGGCGTGAATGTGGTGCACAACAACGCGAGACGGAACTGTGAGATATCGAAATCGAAGAACTTCAGAGACAAGTTCAACGACTAACGGCAACAATCGAGTCTGCCAACCTTCTGGGGCCAGATGATGACAGTTTGGGATCCGAAGATGAAATCTCTTTTCAACGTTTGGGATCCAACGATGAAATGAGTATCGGACATAGAGATCGGTATCCAACCGTCCGCTACAGGAATCTGATATGAAGGTGGAGTTACCGGAGTTTTCGGGTAGAATCAATCCGGAGGCTTTCATCGACTGGTTGCATACCGTCGAGCGAGTCTTCGACTATAAGAAGATGTCCGAGAAGCGAAAGGTGAAGGCGGTCGCCCTCAAGTTGAAGGGTGATGCTTCAATTTGGTGGAAGAATCTTCAGATCAAACGCGCCCGAGCCGAAAAACCCAAGATCTCAACTTGGGAGAAGATGAAAAGGAAGCTTCACGAAAAGTTTCTACCGGAGAATTATTTGCAACAAAGCTACATCCAGTTGCATACCCTGCGACAAGAAGACCGATCCGTCGAAGAGTACACAAAGGAGTTCGATCTATTGATGATGAGATACGGAGTCAATGAGGCCGAGCAGCAAACGATTGCTCAATACTTGGATGGGTTTCATGCCGAGATCAAAGACATCGTCAAGCTTCAACAATATGTTTCATATAATGACCTATAAAAATTGGCGATCAAAGTAGACAGACAATTGAAGGTCAAAATGTGGCCGAGGGCAAATCAAGAATCCAGCCGAGAAGATTCATCGGCGGGAAGTGACCAATCAGAAACGATCGATATGCTAAAAACGAGTTACTGAGAAAGGCCGAGAGTTCGAATTCGGCCAAAAAGTTGCAAATAAAGACCGATACTACAACTTTGGCCAAGGAAACATCATAGAGTTCAAGCAAACCACGCGCTGTAAGAGGAAAAGTGGTCCAATGCCACAAGTGTCAATGTTTTGGTCATTATAAGTTCGATTGTTCAAACTGACGAACAATAACGATCATCGAAGGAAATTTTATAGAAGAAGTAAATCCACCAATTTATGATGAGAAGATGACATGGTCGACGAAATTAATTATGGTGATCATAGAGAGTCTCTTTTAATTCAGCTAGATATGAATTGCCGAGAGTGCGAAAAAAAAGATAGTTAGCCGAAACTCGGAGAGATGGCGGCACTAATTCGGCTTTATAATAATTTTCTAAATCATGCCGATGTCATTGAAGCGGCCAAGCAAAATTGTGAGATGTATACTTTGAAGACGATGGAAGATAGTCAGGCGACTTCGTGTTATCCATCGAACTTGGAGATTCTAGATGAGAAGTTTTCAGAAGTTTTCAGATAGCATGCCAAGATTGCAGCCTAACCGAGTTCCACATGAACGAATTATTCAAGAAGTTTGAGACAAGAAGAGAAGACCGACCGAGTTTGCAGTTAGCCGACAAGACGTATTTGTTCACGGTGCAATTCAAGATCATTATGTTTGGGACATCAAAGAACTTGTACCAAAAAGATGCATATTTGTACAAGACATGGTCTCGAGACATAGTTGAATTTTATGGAGTCGGGTTTCATGATGAGCTTTTCAACAGAAGGTGGCGTTATGTACTTGAATTATCGCTTTATTTATGTATCATTCAAGAGAGCCATGGTGGAGGCATGATGGGTCAATTTGATCGAAATAAAACCATATGCTTGCTAGAGAAGTCAAACCGCAAATATAAAGTCGAAACTGAAAAATATGGAAAGCTAACAGAGTTTCAAGAAATAGATATGATAAAGAATAATTTTTCCATGAGCAATGTTCGGTTCATAAATTTGGGGAGTATTAAGAGAATCAAGATCGAGTTCTTTCCAATATGGGGAGTCTGATGCAGGAGCATATGACCGAGCATATGGCTGAGACCTGGACCAAGTAGGAAAAGCAAGAGTCGATTCGGCAGGAGCGGTTTTGGTAAGATTTTGCAGAAGATTCGGTTGAGATTTGGAAATATTCGTGGCAATTTAAATTGAGATTTGATTCAATTTAAATTGTTATTTATTTTTAGATTAGATATAAATATATCTTTTTATATTTTTAGTTAAGATTTATTTTTTTAGGGTTAAGTTTTTATTCTCTTATTTAAAGTGATAAAAATTGTCGTATTAGGGAGTTGATTTTGATTATTGAATAAAAGTTGCTTAGGAAAAACTGCGGCTTTTGTGTTTAAAAAGAGGCCATCATATCCCGTCCTCGGTTTATCTTGAGTTTCGTTTTTTGTGATTTCTCTTGAGAGGGAGTAAATCGTGCTGAGCATCGAGCCTCCGTAGGCCGATCCTCATCACGAAAACTTGGGAGACATTGGTGGTGTCCCATAGCAACTTTAACCTCGCTCCGGATGGTGTTGTCACAATGAGCTTAGTGACAAGTAGGTTGTTGAATGAAGAGTTGAGGAAAAAAAGATCTCGGAATCTTTCATTCGGAGGCGATTGTCATGGAAAATAGAGTGAGGTCAAAGTCTATAGAAAGAGGCTATCGTTCCAAATCAAGCAGCAAGTAAAGATTGAAAAATGATGTCACATGCAATTTTTGTAAGAAAAAAGGGCACATTTTGAAATATTGTTACAAGTTGAAAAATAAGCAAAAGGAGGGGACGAATGAAACAAAGTCCGACTCCAAAGAAAACACCATGGCCACACTTGAGAGAGATGGTTGTTGTCTCTACTAGTGGCGAATCGAACCTTTGTGTTGCATATCATGACACGGATGGGTGATTGATACCGGGGCCTTCTATCATGTCACACCTAGGAAGGATTTCTTTGCATCCTACAAGCCGGATGACTATGATGTTGTGAGGATGGATAATAAAGACACTTCACAGATTGGTGTTGGTGATATTCATGTTGAGATCAATCTTGGCTATAAGTTGGTGCTCAAAGATGTTCGGCATTTGGCGGAACTTCGTCTCAATATTTTATCCGCCGAAAAGCTCAATGAAGAGGGTTACACTAATGTATTTGGTGGGGGTGCTTGGAAGTTCACCAAAGGCTCTCTTATAGCGGCAAGAGGTAAGAGATGTTGCACTTTATAAAATGCAAGCAAAACTATGCATATGTAAGGCGGTCACAATGTTGGACAACTCTACGAAGTTGTGGCATCGGCGGCTAGGCTATGTGTGCGAGAAAGGCCTACAAGATCTTGCAAAGAGCAATCTCATTCCTAATATGAAAGGTGAACATCTTGATACTTGTGTTCATTGTTTGGCGGACAACATAGAGTTTCCTTTGTGAGAACAGTTTCACAAAGAAAGTCAAATATTTTAGATTTGGTTCATTCCGATGTGTGGTCCTATAAGGGACAACACTTGGTGATGCTTCGTATTGTTACTTTTGTTGATGATCATAACTGGAAAGTTTAGGCCTATACTCTGAAAAGAAAAAATCATGTTTTGAAAGTTTTCAAGAAATTTCATGCTATAGTCGGGAGGCAAACCAGAAAGCCTCTCAAATATATTCGTTCAGATAATGGTGGTGAATACATTGGTCCATTTTATGCATATTGCAAGTTGCATGGTATATGGCATGAAAGTACGGCTCCGAAAACTCCCGAGCAAAATGATGTTGCGGAAAGGATGAATCGCACTATTGTGGCGAGAATTAGATGTCTGCTTTCACATGCCAAATTGTCCAAACCATTTAGGGGGAAACATTAGGAACGGTGGTGGCTTTCATTAATTTATCTTCGGCGGTTCATTTAGATGGTGATCCAGAAAGAATATAGAGCGACAAAGATGTCCTATAAACATTTGAGAGTATTTGTCCATATTCCGAAAGATGAGAGGTCCAAGCTCGATAGCAAAACAATACAATGAATCTTCTTAGGATATTCTCGTGATGAGTTTGGTTATAGGTTATGAGATCCCGCAAGCAAAAAAAATTATTCGGAGTCGTGATGTGGTCTTTCTTGAAGACCAAACCACCGATAATATCAATGACGATGATACTCTTAATTCTCCGAATGGTATTATTGATTTGGATCCGGTTCCTACTCCAATTGTAAATAAAAACGGGGGAGATTGCAAGAAAATATTGATGGTAATGCTAGTAGTGAAGCTCCTACTTCCGATGTTATTCATGATGAAGTGGGGGAGCAAGTCACTCAAAAGCCACGATGCACCGCAAATTCGGCGATCTCCTAAAGGCAACCTTCAATGAGGTACTCTAGTAATGATGACAAAAAGGTGTTGAAAAACAAATGGTTTTCCGCTTGAAGCACGAGGAGAATAATGAGTTTTCCGCTTAAAGCACGAGGAGAATAGCTCGCATCCAAGACATAATGCGAGATTGGTTGTGGAAGGTTTTGGCCAAAGAAAAGGTGTTGACTTCGATGAATTTTTTTCTCCAGTTGTGAAAATGTCATATATTCAGGTTGTGTGTTGGGTATGGCCGTTAGCATGGATTTAGAGATCGAGCAATTAGATATCAAGACCACATTTCTCCATTGTGATTTGAAGGAGGAAATCTATATGCAATCCAAAGGTTTAGAAGTCAATGATAAATAGCACTTAGTGTGCAAATTAAAGAAAAGTCTTTATGGCGTCGAGTAGTGTTCCAAATGTCGGCAGACATCGCCTCAATGTCGGCGACATGTCGGTTTTGGGAAGAAAACGACACAGATTTGCAAAATTATGTCGGTTACCGATATTTGGTAAATGTTGGCCGACATATCATGATGCCGGCCGACATTTCGTGATGTTGCCATTGTACCCGACATTTACCGATGTGGAGAAAACTTTTTTGGGTAATTTTCTTTCGAGTTTTGGGCTTTGTACATTAAGTATTAACCCGATTCATTGCTAAAGTAAAAAAACAAAAGTCTCAATACCAATTAAGTAATTACCCCCATTGCCTCATTTCATCCATCGCCTCCAGCAAGCCCTAGTCGCCATCGTCTCAAGATAACACTCTCCTCGAGCCATCACCACCACTTAGCACTACCTTCCATCTTCAATCTCTCTCCCCCCTCATGTCTCTACTCTCTTTTCCTATCCACTATTGAGAAATATATAAATTTAATAAAACTAAAAATCTGAATAAGTTGATATTTTTTTTCAAAAAAATAAGTTATATGAATAACGTTTGCATTACAAAAATGTAGAACACGATATTTGATAAACTCACCCGACATTTCACGATATCCGATATCTGACATTAAAATCTTCGGGCCGACATGACACCGACATCCGAAATTTAAAACATTGGCATCGAGCAAGCTCATCGGCAATGGCACAAGAAATTCGATTCATTTATGTTGAATCTAGGCTACAAAAGAATGGCAAAGCAAATTTTGGGTATGAGTAACTCTCATGATAGAAAAACAAAGAAGTTATGGTTGTTGCAAGAGAGATATATTGAAAGGGTGCTCCAAAGATTTGATATTGGGAGAGCAAAACCGGTTGGTTCTCCACTCATGGGTCACTTTAAATTAAGCTCGAAGCAATGTCCTTCAAGTTTAAAAGAGAAAGAAGATTGTTTCCTGTGCATCGGCTATTGGTAGCTTGATTTATGCGATGGTATGTACGCGTCCCGATATTTCTCATGTCGTTGGTGTTGTAAGCCGATTTATTTCTAATCCAGGTAAAGAGCATTGGGCCGCGGTAAAGTGGATTTTCCGATATCTTCGAAGCATCACGAAGGAGTATGTTTTGGAGGTGATAATCCAGAGTTGGTTGCTTACTCCGACGCCGATACGGCCGGCGATATTGATTCTAGAAAATCCACATCGAGATATTTGGTCACTTTTTTTGGGGGTGGCGTATCGTGGCAATCGAGGTTGCAAAAGTGATTTGCATTATCCACTACCGAGATCGAGTACATAGCCATTACCAAAGCTTGTAAAGAGATATGGATGAAGTGCTTCATTAAAGAATTGGGTTTGTCGCAAAAACATTATGTTGTTTATTGATATAGTCAAAGTGCTATCCACTTAATGTTGTTTATTGATATAGTCAAAGTGCTATCCACTTAAGCAAAAATCCAAGTTTGCACTCGAAGTCCAAACATATTGATGTGAGGTATCGTTGGATACGAGACGTGCTTGAGAACGAATTGTTGAAACTTATGAAAACCCACACCGGTAAGAATGGAGCCGGTATGTTGAGAAAGGGCTTGCCGAAGAAGAAGCAAGTGTTTTGCCGGAAAGTGTCCGACATGGGTTCCATTTGAATAGCTATGGTGGTCTTCCCTGATGGGTTTGGAGGGGAAGATTGTTGAGTTTAGGTCCACACACATGAATGGACTCAACCATTTTTGGGTCTCTTAATTGATTTGGTGCAAGGAACCAAACTGGAATCATTTGGTTTGGACCCATTTTGGAGTGGGTTAGGATTCAAGTTAAATAAGCAAGAGAGTCTCTTATTCTCAAGCCGTCTATCTCATTATTCTATCATCCATTCTAAAGGTTAGGTTTTGGGAGGAGAAGAGAAAAAAAAGAAGAGACGAGGGGAAGCAAAGGGGATTTTCTCACAAGAGCTCATTTGGGTTGAAGAAAACATTCTACACCACATCAAAAAATTTGTTGCCTTCTATTTGTTTGGGAGGAGTTGCTTCAAGTGGTTTGTGGATGAGCTAGTGAGGTAACCTTGTATTTTTTCCCATTATATGAGTGATCCCAAAGTTATACTTTGGTTGAGTGTGTTGTATCTCTCTTCTTCATTGATATAGTAGATAGTTCTCTCCTGCATTGTTATGAATTAGGTCCAGTCGGAGCCGAACCACGTTAAATCTTAGTGTTCCTTTCTTGTGCTTGATATTATTCTGCATTATTATTTGTCGTATTCTCACATAGATCCGGGTGTTGGGTTGTTTTGCCCCATCAATATATTTATAAAAAATTAAATAAAATCAACAATTCTTTTTCTATTTTTTTTATTAATTTCCTGATGACACCATGTTTCCGCTTTTTGCATTAGTTGGGATCAATGTTGTCATCGTGCCAACACAAAAAAATTCATACCGGAAGGAAGAGTTGAGGATATATCGGTGAAATTTTCATATTGAATGGCAGATTGAGGACATATTGGTAACATTTTCCAATTATCGGTCCGTAGACATTTTGCTTTAGTTTAAACCTTATAATATTGGCATTCACTAAATAACTTATAAATCTTTACTATTATAATGACAACTCGTGTAGCTCACTCATATTCTATAAATGCTAGAAAAATAGAAAGAAAAAGTTATCGTTTATAATGCATTAGGCGGTGCCATGTCACCATAATTAAGACAAATGTAATAAATACAACTTCTCTTTCTTACCAAGTTTTTAAATTCAAATTCAAAGCAAACAATAGACCCAAAAACAACTAATAAACTATATTTATGAGTAACATTTTATCCAATAATATATATAATCCAAAAAAAATAGCTATAAGAATAGAGAAGATAAAAATGAGCATAGGTAGATCAAAATAAATAAATAAAAACATGCATCGCACGTGCAAAAATGCTAGTATCATTAATGCGACCAGATATAAAGATACTTTCCACTGTCTAGGGTCTCATCAAGGATTTGTCGAAGACGAGAGACACGCTCGAATCTAGAGTTTAGTCGATGATTTATCGATGAAAGGTTATGAAAATAAAAGAATCGGGACCGATGCTTTACAAGTTTTCTTCACTATTGGATTTGGTAAATTTCATGTCGAGTTTGAATTAGTACTCGAAAACCCGAAGTAAATCATAATAGAAACAGAAAGGATTTTTGACTCAATATTAATGTCCCGACATGTAGGCCAACATTTCTCTAAAACGACACACCACAATATTAAATTGATAGATCATAGTATTTCCTCTTTATTTCCAGCATTTACAAAACCTTTTGAATCAAGCAACCAAGATATAAACAATATACTGATAAATAAGCTCAAATCAGAAGGAGTTACTTACAAAGGAGTCCATCATCATCGTCATCATCACCATTACTTTCTTCCTCCTTTAAAAGAATGAGATGACATTAGCATTGCATACTATGGTATATAAGAAAAACAATAGGAATGGAAAGAAATAGTAGATTACCCCATTATCTTCTTCTTCAGAAGCAAGTAAATCAGCTGTAAGGAAATAATACCAGGCATTATATCAAGAAGCAAAAAGTTTCCGGCATTTTATAGAGCATTATAATATTAGGCAATGACTACAAAATCATCACAAATTTCTATGGAGAAAAAAGTCGTCGCAAATATTTCTCTACATGCAGGTCCTCATATCACTATTCTGATTGCTCAGTTACATATGCCCGAAGACCCAACCAAAAAAATAAGTTCTCCAAACTATGCAAGGTTAAAATATAAATTTAAGAGTTGCAAATTCAATCAAACCTTATATTACACAAAATACAGAGAAGAATTAGTTCTCTGAGAAAAGATATGATGGAAAAAACAGCCAACGATATGCAAGTAAACAACTATAAATTTTATGTTTACTATAAATTTAATGGTTCTATAAAGAAATTGGATGTAATTGATTTAAGAATTCATTGGATTGTGGGCGCACATGTGTGTGCACACGCATGCGCACATGTGTGTGTGAGAGAGAGAGAGAGAGAGAGAGAGAGGAAGCACGCGTGCGTGCACGTGTGTGTCACAGAGGGGGGAATTAGCTTTGTGGTTTCTGTATTAAAAGATGGTGAATGCCTCCTAATGTTATGGGGCTGCCGGTACTCTGTTTTAGGAAGAGAGCTGGCTCATAAATTCTGTGAGTCAATGACATAGTTCATCAAATAAGAAAGGAAAAATGGATGATAAATGGATCCAACGCCCTACCTTTGAAAAGCTATAGGTTTAGATCTCTGGCCCAAAAACAGTTGTGAAAAACTCCCTGAACTGAAAGATTCTTGTGTCTTAGGCCTTATGGTACATTTACTATTCTTTATGCCAACACCGACCTTTCAGGTAAACTGTTACATTTACCCTATATTTGTGTTAAAATACTACATTTGATATGAAACTGTTACATTTTTAGTAAAATTACCATATCTATTACATTTGACCTATTTCAATATAAATATAGCACTTTAAAAGATAAATATAGTACTTTAAAAGATATATGTAGCACTTTAAAGGGTAAATGTAGTAGTTTATCTGAAAAGTCGGTGTTGGCATAAAGAATAGTAAATGTACCATAGGGACTAAAACACAATAATCTTTCGGTTCAGGGAGTTTTTCACAACTGTTTTTGGGCCAGAGACCTAAAGCTACTACCTACTGCTGCTTTTCAAAGCTTGGGAGTTAGATCCATTTTTCCCTAAAAATACCGAGTTTCGATTTTTATGCCTATTGCAGAGTCTGGCTTTCTCTAAAACACCGCATCGAGACTGTTGTTGTGGGGTCACTTGCAGCAAAAGAAAATTAGGATGTGTCATATTAGATGTGAAAAATCATTATTTTTAAATGAAGATTTACAAGAGGAGATGGATGCCACCTTGCTAGTTTCACATCATAGTTTTAAGAAATAGTCTAAACGGTTAACTAGGCGGCCGCCTAGACGGAATTGGCCTTAGAGAGAGGGTGGTGGAATGAAACAACCGGAGCACTAACCCAAATTTTAAGTGGATCAGCCAGTCTAGATGAGGATTAAATAGCTTTTAAGCATATTATACATTGTTATTTTGTTAATTTGGTGGTTGTTAATTATATTCCAAAAAATGGTGTCCATATTAATCATTTCTTACATTGTTACATGCATAAACACATTATTTTTACAACATTTTTCATATTCTTTATATATTTAGTGGCATATTAATTCATACATTTCTTTGCAATTTTTGTATGTACAAATATTTACTTAAAAAGGTAAATCCGCCTAGGCAATGCCCTACTTCCCGTTGCCCGATATCGCCTAGCGTTTTTTACAACCTTGTTTCACATCTATACGGAAGAAATGCAAGTTGGCTTACATGTATCTCCACGAATACAGTTTGAGGGGTTCCCTAACAGGTAAAAAGATGTAGAGTTTCCTACAAACGGATGCTAATAACAAATTTTCTTCAAGAGATGCATTCTGTATGCAAATAGCATAGTTATTACAAAGAATGATTCAGTTGAAAGGTTTTTTATAGAGAGTGTTCACCATCAAAGATATTTTATTTTAAACAACAAAGTTTTTTCGATATTGAGTATAATCAGAAAGAAATTCTAGTTTCATAACGAAAGTATATGCTTGACAGACACTTGAATTTTGGTGCACAGGCTAGTAGATACTGTTTCTGATATTTTGATTCAAATACAAAATTATTTATGAAAGGTGATTCCTCTTCAGTTATTTCTTCTTGTGTTGATGTTGGGAAGTAAGAAATTAAGTTATTTTTCTTTGGCCTAGCCAGATATAACACTTGTTACTTTCAACAGAGTGTGTGTGTGGAGGGAAAGACCTCACGTCAAATGCAGCAGGTTTCAGTATTTAGACAGCATCATGGCTTGTCGCACAGGAATAAAAGGCATTCAAGTACACAGGAAGCAAAACAGATACAGGGAGTAGTGCAAAAAGTACATCAGCATAGGAATTTTTACAGACTATAAATATTTCAAATTTTGAATGCGCAACCAAAACCCAATCTGAAATGATGAGAACAAGTCAAACTGCTTGAACTGAATCCAAAAGTGAATTTTAAATGAGATCTGAACAGCAGTTCAGACCATAGACTTCGGCTCAGTTCACTCTTGAATAAGATAGACTTGCATATATAAAGAGTGTCTAACCAATCTGGAGAGAGAATATATTATAATGCTTATTGCAAAAATTTAACATGGCGGTTCTCATTTCTAACTCTGAGCAATTTACTTTGAGAAATTAAAAAATCTAGCTTAAAACTTAATCATAATGGCCTTCCAAATTATTTATGCTTGCCTGATTCTTCTTCATCCTCATCACACCACCTGTTCCAATCAGCCTTAATATAAGGAGCAGGCTTCCCCTCTGCCTTCAGCAGTCGCCCCCACCAGCCTTTCTTCTCTTAATGTAGTATGCAGGTTATGTTACGCAGTCCAGTACGCACTTTGCTACTCTGAACATAAAAATCAAATAGTCATGAGAAGCATCACTGTAAATGTAACATTTATAGGTAACATGTTATTGCAAAGAAAAGACATCAGTTAGCAGTGATGTCAGTAAATTGTTGATATGAGTCCAATGCCTGAAGTATAATTTAGAAGGAGAGAATGCGAGATACCCATCTTAAAATTTCAAGATATAGTGTACTCAAATGGACATATTTAACTTTTCTAAAGTATAGATGATGTGTATGCCGTTACGATATGATATGAAGGATCCTAAAGTAAAGGAGTGTCAAGAACAAGTAATTATATAACAGAATCTTGGGCTGAGTGAAAACTATTTGAATTTTATGTTCAAGTAATTCTTTTTCCCACATAACTTCTATCCCTTCATTCTTTTCCTCAAATGATCTTGCGTGTTCACCCAATACTTTAAGAAATGTATGATGTCTTGGTATTATAATCCATCTTTATTTCCCATGTGCAGTTAGGACAAATTGCTATAAAAGAGATGAGAAAGTGAAAGAATGGATTTGGGGATGAAAATGTTATCTCATCATCTCTTTATATAGACATATTGCTTATTACAAATATACCCCTACATCACAACTGTCCATTACATCATCTTATCTACCACTGCCCCTCAAGTTGAAGCATATACATCACGCATGCCCAACTTGTTACAAATAAAATGCACACGAGATTTCCCAAGAAGTTTAGTGAACAAATCAGCAAGTTTGTTCTCCGATCTCACATGAATCGTATTGACTCCATCCTCGACCTTTTCACGAATGAAGTGACAATCAACTTCAATATGTTTCGTCCATCCATGGAAAACGGGGTTGTTTGCAATATAGATCCCAGCTTTGTTGTCACGGTAGAGAACCATATCCAAGCCCCGTAAGCAGGAAACCAATCCACACCAACTCACTTGTGATGTTTTTCATAGCTCTGTACACTGACACTGCGCTGGACCTAGAGACCAAACTTTGTTTTACTTTTTTTAAAAACTAAGTTCCCTCCAACAAACACACAAAAACTAATGGTCGACCTCCTGTCATCGGGAGACCCAGCCCAATCTGCATATGTGAAGCATGTGGCCTTGAAATGCCCATAGCTTTATAGACGCTACCTTTCCCAGGGGAACCCTTGAGGTACTTCAAGATACGGAGAGCTGCATCAAGATAAGCCTCGCGAGGGTCAGACATAAACCAACTCACTACGCTGACTAAAAAGGCTATATCGGGACGAGTGACAGTCAGATACTTATGTTTGCCAACTAACCTCTTGTACCGTCCTTAGATCAGGAACATGCTCCCCCTGACCCATAAAGAGTTTCACATTTGGGTCTATAGGAAAGTCGATAGGTCTACATGCAGACATACCGGCCTCTGAGTGCATATCAAGCACATACTTTCGCTAAGTGGCAAAAATCCATTCCTTCGGCGACCTTGATATCTCAAAACTAGAAAGTATTTCAACTCCTCTAGGTCTTTAGTGCAAAATTGTTTCTGAAGATAAGTATTCAAATCAACAATCCCTCTCTCATCATCTCCTGTAACAACAATGTCGTCAACATAGACAACCATAAGGATCCTCTTTCCACTGTGGTGCCGATAGAAAACAAAATAATCGCTATCGGACCTTCGTAAACCAAAGTCCCAACATTTGTCAATCTCCCAAATCATGTACGTGGAGACTGTTTGAGGTCATACAATAACCTCTTAAGCTTGCAAACAAGCCCATATCACCCCTGAGCAACAAAGCCGGACGGTTACTCCATATATACTTCCTCCTGCAAGACGCCATGTAGAAATGTATTCTTCACATCAAGCTGATATAAAGGCCAATGACATGTGGCAGCCAATGACAAAAAATGCGAACTGAGGTCATCTTGGTCATAAGAGGGAGTCTCATCATAATCAATCCCATAAGTCTGCAAGTATCCTTTTGCCACCAAACGGGCTTCGAGCCGAACAAGAGAGCTGTCAGGATTCAACTTTACAGTATATACCCACCGACCACTCGCATCCTAACAGGAAGGCGAGTAAGATCTCGTGTCATTAAGGCGTAAGGCTAGCATTTTCTCATCCATAGCTCTCTTCCAACCGGGATCAATCAAGACATCGAATACTGAACTGGGAAGATAGTGAGAATCCAAAGAAGAAATGAATGCACAATAGAAAGGGGACAATCGTTCATAAGTGACATAATCACTGGTGGGATATCGAGAAACAATAGTACGAGTTCCTTCCCCGAGGGCGATTGAAACATCTAACCCGGAAGGATCCGGATCTCGAACCGGTGGGGTAACCGGTGGCTCAAGAGTTGTAGGCTGTTGTACCCATCCGGTGTACACCTGAATAACTTGTTCTTGCATTAAGTTCTTGGTTTGATCTACAGAAGGTTCAGTTGGAACAGTATTAGGTAGGGTAGCCAAAATATCAAGCTCATCAATAAGAAAATCCTCGCATACAGAAGAAGAGGAATAAGTGGATAAAAAAGATAGTGTTCTTATGAAAGGTAACATCTGCGGATATGAACACCCTATCTAACTCTCGATCATAGCATCGATAATCTTTTTTATCCTTATAATATCCTAGAAAGGCACAACGAATAGACTTTGGTTCAAGTTTGTATACCCGGGGCGATGGTCATAAACAAAGCAGATGCAACCAAACACTCTATGAGGTAACGGAAAGTGTGACTTAGAAGGAAACAGAATAAGGTATTTGTCCTCTCGAAATAGAATTTGGCATGCGATTAATCAAATGGTATGCAGTAAGAACAGTATCGTCCCAAAAACGTATTAGAACTTGCATATGATCAACAATATGCGTGTAACCTCTAACAAGTGTTTATTCTTTCTCTCACATACCCCATTCTGGTGAGGTGTGTAAGAACAAGAGGACAGATGAACAATACCAAAAGATTCTAAACATTGCCGAAAATCTAAACTGAAGTATTCTTTGGCATTGTCAGTTTATAAAATTTCAACGGTCATATCAAATTGATTTTTAACCTCGGTACAAAAAGGTTTAAACACGGTGAATACTTCAGCTCTAGATTTTAGCAAATACAACCATGTCACTCTAGAAAAGTCATCAATAAAAATCACAAAATAACGATATCCACGATTTGATACAATAGGATATGGACCCCAAACAGACTAGTAGCCCTATTGTTAAACTCTACGAGAATAGGACGTGCTTTCCCATTTCACAAGATGCACACTCAAACAAAGATAAATAACTAAGAGAAGGTACAAGATTTTTTAGGTTTTCTAAACGTGGATGGCCTAACCTACTGTGAACCTCACAAGGAGCTATAGACATAGAACAAGCTATAGGTGTACTACGCCTCCCATCAAGGTAGTATAAGCCTCCATGCTCATGTCCAAAACCATCACATCCCTCGTCTCCATATCCTGCATGATACAACCAGATGAAGAAAATGCTACCGAACATTCCAAAAAGTGCACAAGATGACTAACAGATAATATTATCTGAATGAAAATGTCGGTACATACAGAACTAAAGACATAGATAGGGATGGAGTGAGACGAATGGAGCTAACACCTTCCACTTTAGAGGTGGAACCATTGTTTACCGTGATGGGACTACTATATGATGTGGAGGACAGTGAAGCGAGTATACCTGACTTTCCAATCTTATGATTTGATGCACCTCAATCTATGATCCAGAATGTGAGATGCTATAGAGATAAAACATCTATTACTGTTCCTTTGGCCATAATTGATGCAGCATGTGACGATGATGATGACGTAAAGCCTCCTGAGAGAAGACTTCGCAGCTGTGATAACTCCTTGGTAAGACCCCCGGGTGTGGTCATAGAACAGATGCTGAGACCGAGGATACTGAATCAGAAGCAACAACTCTAGCAGCAGGTTGAAGCTCAGGGTGAAGAGTGTAGCAATAATCTCGAGTGTGATTAGACATCTCCTAATGTGTATAAAAACGGTCACCTCTTCCCCCTTCCAGCCACTCCTCTGTCTCTCCGGCCTCCACAGCCCCGTCCTCTACCTCTGACAAATGGTATATTAGAAGCAAGAGCAGATCTATCATCAATGGCTTTCATAGAGGACTCAGAAACACCGGCAGTCATGCTAGAAGGGAATGCAGTCAGGATGGTTCTATATGTATCTGCAAGAGTCGGAGGATGCAAGCCTCCTAAGATCTGTGGTGATTAGTCGAAAACTCTGGGCCAACGATCCTCAGAAATGTCATCACCATCATTTGCTCATGTTGCCTTCTCTTATTGACATCAACTGCAAAAGGGAAAATAAAGAACTCGGTCTCTCGTCGCTTGAGCTCACCATACATTGCGGATATAGATCGGTCTTTACGCTGCAACTCATGAAGAGATTTAACAATATCAAATGCTCGATTATCACTCTCCTTCTCTTCATAGGACCCTTTTACGCCCAAATTGAATAGACGTTAACATATTTGTATACCACCTCGACGATCTCATCTTCCATCGCCTCAGTCACCATCAATGCAGTATCGCATCCTTTGACATCCACTCATCAGTGGGAGATAAGGGAGGCTTCTCAGTTACATGCTTCATCAACATTCACTCCATCATGAACATTTCGACATACTGCTTCCATTGAGGGTAATTTATTCCATTTAATTGAATACGGGTGATATGAGTAGGCACCATGCGAGGATTATAGACTTCTCCTTCAAGGAGGCCCGCAGAAGCGGCGGACTCGCCATCGAAAAACAACAATCACTAACCACCCCACACTCACAAGCCCCAAAACGGAAAAACTTCGTGAATCAACCACAAACACCTCAAAGAGTACCAGCAACACAAAATAACAATCAAATCATGGTGTGTCTCAAAAGACTCGAATCAACGTTCTACAACCCACCACCCTCCTTAAACATAAAATCAGGGCCTAACACACGAGATCAACACCGTTCGTAGTCTCTGGTAGCACACGCTTCTCGATAACACAATCTAAACAACAAATCATGGTAGAATGGACCAAAAATTCACCTTAGGTTACTGTAGCAACAAGGTTTCGGCTACTATATCAGCAGCAGCCGCCAAAACAGCTTGAGGTCACTTTACTGCTAAGACCTTCACACCTTCACAGACAAGACTTGGATTTGCTCTAGATCTCAAGTCAAAGCTCAGATATGAAATATTGTGATTGGCATCGGCTAGTAGGTCACAATTGCAAATCGAAGATCAATGGTTCAGATCTAAAACTCGGTAAGATCAATGGCGGCTTCAATTGGCGGTGGTTTTCACCTTTGATAGAAGATCAAAGGCTCAGATCTGAAATCGGCGGTGGCTCGAGGAGATCCAGCAGCTGATGGTGGCAAGGTGTCTCGATGGTGATTTGGCAGCGGTGGTGGTGCTCGGGTGCTTGGAAGTGGTGGTGCTGGTGCCGGTTCTTGGCTGATGGGTTTGCTTGGAAGAATAAGGGAAGAAGATGAGAAGGGATCGGAGAAAGCGGTGGTGGTCACGGTCGTGGTGATGATGGTCTAGGAAACGGCGGAGAGCCCTAGCTCTGATATCATGAGAAAGTTAAAGAATGGATTTGAGGATGAAAATGTGATGGATGATAAACCCTATCTTCATCTCTTTATATAGGCATATTGCTTATTGCAAACATACCCCTACATCACAACCGTCCATTACATCATCTAATCTAACAAGAGATAATAACTGTGTTTTCCTTCTTAGATGGCAATTATAATTGATAAATAGACTTAAAGTTCACATATCAATTTAATATTATTGAGATGAAGGTGGTGGTTTTAAAAAAAATATGGTAGCTCACTGGGGTTTCTACTGGCTTGAGAGCTGAGATCACAAAGTTAGGATTAAGAATTCATCATCCTATTGGATAGGTATACTAGTATTTACATTGACAGTGTCCACTTTTAAATGGTTCGGTTACCAATGTCCACAAATGGAAGAGAATGACTCACTTTGCCACTACAATGCATGCAAGTATGCCACGCTAGAGTTCTCGAACCCCCTTGCATTTATGAGATAAACACTCAATTCCCATCATGAAATATCTTTCAAATTTACATAAGAACCAACACAAGCATGCATTAGGGTCCACCTCCTAGATATGGTGCTTAAAGCCAATAATGTTATCCCCGCCCAAGGTAGCCTAGGCCATGCCACACCATCTGAAATAAATCTCCCAGAAGATGATGAAACCATCGGCGTGACCTCTCCAAACCAATTTCTACCAGATGAGATGCAGACTCCAGCCTGATAGGTACTCTGGAGAGTATCATTAGAAGGTTTCATTTCATTCGATACATCGTGAAGAAGATGGCATATGTTAGTCTCTTAAATTGTGAGATCCATTGACTCATACTAAAGCCCCAAAGGATCAAAAGTAAATAAAAAAATTACATAGAATTAATTTCAGACATGGCCAGTATAATGCTCGGTAACTTCAAAAATGTCACCGATACCAATTCTTAGTCAAATAGAAAATAATCAACATCCGTTTGTAAATTTATCACATTCGCATCTTTAATATAAAAGTAGTCTTTTCCTCGCATTCAACAACTTGAATACTTGATGCTTGAGAGGGGAATGAGTGTGCGCGCACACGCATGCGTGCGAGCATGTGTTCTCCTTTGTGTCATCATACATGATATTGAATATCCACAGCATATAATAATTTTACACATAAAACAAGGCTATATCCATTCATGTTTGGCACTCAGTGTGTGATATTCATCACGGTTTATTGCATTCTAATACCGTTCATTCTTAATCTTGTGTATATAACTAAGTGTTATTTGATCCGTGTGTGCTACATAAATGCAGGGAACAAGTATTGGAGCATTTAACGAACTTTCAAGCTCAAAACGATGCAAAACGGACCAAGTCAAAGTCAACGGTCAAACCCTGCAGAAGTCCAAGTCCTCAAATTCCAGATTTCAAGTATTAAAAGACCCCCACTAAAGCCCACAAGAACAGAGAAAAAGACCATAGGCTCAATTCCACATTTTGGCCGCCAATTAGCGGCCAAATAGGCGGCACTCAGATTGGAATTTCAAGAATGTTTTTGGCACTTCATATGGATCCAGAATCTTCCTAAGGTTTTCCCGTAGAGGCCCTATATATTGCTCGGATCAACAGCCAAATAGGGATAGTTTTTCCTTAGCTTAGAAGTCATAGGTAGATGGTAGGATTGTATCTTCTCCTTCATTGAGGTTAGCCCCATGGCTCCCCTTTTTGATGAAAATTGAAGCTTTTATGTTCTTGTAACGCTTTATTTTGCTTAATGAAATTGATCTCATTTATTTGTCATTTATTTTCTTGTTATTAGTTAGCCTCCTTTCCATTTCACGCTCTTTAATACTTATCATTAATTTAGTTAATCCTTGTTGTATGTCACCATTAGCAAGAGGGTTCCTTTTTCATTGAAGAAACGCCCAAGTACTAAGTGACTATTGGTTTGCTTATAATAATTTAGTCGCATTTTTCATTCTTGATATTTGATGAACCCCTCTCTTGTTTGTTTTTTATGGGTGAGTAATTTTCTTGTGCTTGTTGGGTTAAGGAGAGGATGGTATAAGGAATGGCAACATTCCTTTACCTCTCTTTTGTTCAAATTCGATTGAGTTGAACCTCAACCGAAGCGGCACAAACTTCTCCTTTTGACGCACTATCTCTCGATAATTTTTGCGACCCAAATTCGAGACAAATTGTGTTCGCTTTGGCCGAAGGCTAAAGTAAAGAGTAAAGAACGTAAGGACAGGTAGCGTTTGGAAGGCATTGTCTATACTCGCAAGTATCCTTCTAAAGAACCCTAATCCACGATGTTTACGATTACCTTAGTATCAACACGAACGGATAGTGCAAGTGTGTAGGAATCGGGAAGTACTTGGGTGGTCAAACAGAGAGTCTAAAAGCTGGAACTAGAATCTTAGGAGTGTCAAAGCACGGTGCAAAACTTTTAGATAGTTTGGCCGAAGTTCCACCGTCAATCGACGGCCACTCAAGAGCAATTGGCCTTGAGGGATCTTTCTCTCAAACTCTCTGGTTCGCTTCCTCTCGTTTCTAAACCCCCTTTGGACGTCCAATAAATTGTTTTTTTGTGCAGGATTTTTTGCAGTTGTGTATTTGTGTTGTTTTAGATTTTTGGTTATTATTGCTTTGCATTCAAATAATACGAACTTCATGGGTAAAACTCAATTCAAGATTAGGTGGGGGAGTCATATCCTTCCTAAGCCCCAAAAATCATGACTCAAACATAAACATCATCTTTTGCTCTAATTAAAAAATATCTAGACAAAAACCCTAAGGATTTTCACGCTCATTTAAGACAAAAGAGGGTTCCGGCTAATTATCATTTATTGGTGTTGCCCTTGTGGTGTCTAGAATAGTGTTAGAGACGAAAGTCTCGCAAAGTGAGGAGATTCTTATAATTAAGGAATTTGGCTAAAACTCTCTACCTCACTTGCCTGAGTTCAATAAAGAGATGATCGAGGATTCATCTTACAACTCGTCTTTTGAAAGTCTAAGAGCAGTCTAACGATATTGGACCTTGGTAATCCTAACTCTACGGATTGTTTGCTGCATATTGGTTGTGATTGTTTGAGTCAAGTCCTCTTCCTTCCGTTCTTTTTTAAATCCAAAATTTATAAAAAAAACTTGCCAATATTTTTCACCCCTCATTTTCACATTCTTAATTGTCGTTTTCTTACCCTCATATTCTCCACACGTTTTGACTACACTATTAATGTATGTCTGGTTGGACTAGGGATACTAGTGCTCGCTTAGTCCGTATTTCTATGGTCGTGACCGACCTTGCTATCGATACTTCATCCGCTTCGCAACCTTTGCCCTTGTCGGTCAACTCCGAAGTTGACCATAATTTCGTCCCTGCGTCCACATTCGCTTTCACCTTCATCTTCCGAGATGGCCACTCTTCCACCACCTCCTCCTAATGAGGTCGCCCCTTTCTTCCGAGATGGCCACTCTTCCACCACCTCCTCCTAATGAGGTCCTCCCTCTTAACAATGCCATACCACCATCTCTGAGTGTACGTAATCCACCGCCTCCCACAGGAATGCCACCTCACATCGCTATTCAAGACCAATGCTACCGTACCCGCACACCTCTTCCTACTTGCCTTTCTTTGCCACCAGCAAATGAGGATAATTTCGAAATTAAACCCTATTTCATCATTATACTGCCCAAATTTCACGGGCTTGAATCTAAGGACGCCTACATGTTCATTAATAAATTCGAACAAGTTTGTTCGATGATGCGTACGATCCAACTCTCTGACGATGCTATTAGGGTGCGTATTCTCCCCTTTATCCTTTGAGATCTTATGGAAAAGTGGCTTTACAGCACCGCAACACATTCCATCACGAGTTAGAATGAGTTTGTGAAGGCTTCCTTGAAAAAATTCCATCCTAATCACAAAACCGCACGCATTAGAAACGAGATCAACCAATTTACTCAGCTTTCAAACAAACCGTTTTGGAAATGCTTTGACAGGTTCAAGGATCTCCTTGTTCAATGTCCTCACCACGGTATCCAAAAATATCAACTTTGCCAAATTCTTTACAAAGGCATTAATCCAGCAACCAAACAGATGCTGAAAACCATTTGTTTTTATCATTTCATATCCAAATCTGACATGGAGGCGTGGCAATTTCTCGAAGACCTTTCCAAGCAAACGCTGCAATGTGAAAGCACAAGACTAAACGCTTTATCTTCTTCTTCGGTCAGTCTAGGGGAGTCCATCAGCTCGATGCTTCGATCGCGATGAAGGCCGAGATGGCTGCGATCCAACGGAAGCTCGAAGCCCTTGAAGGCAAACTTTCATCTACCTCCGCTAGTCCAGTTTCTCTCTCTAGAAATGTGTGTGCTTGTTGTTCTGAACCCACACACTTGACTGAAGAGTGCCCTCTTAATCCTCCATTTCAATGTCAAGAGCAAACAAATGCTGCTTTTCAACAAAGACCTAGAAATGATCTGTACTCTTCAACATACAATTTAGGATGGTGGAATCATCCTAACTTTGCCTGGAATCAGAACCAAAATCAAAACTAACAACCGTTCCAAGACCAAAACCAATTTCAAAGCCCGGCTCCTAAAACACAAACACAACTTCAGCCAACATTTCAACCACAATAATTTCAACAACCCTTTCAACAACAATTTCAAAATTTGGCTAACTATTTTGCTCTTTATAACAATTCTTTCCCTCCGCAAAATGGCCATTTTGTTCCCCCGGTAATGATAAAGTCTCTTCACTTGAGAAAAGCATTAAAGCTTTCATGAAACAATCCACTCAAACCTCTGCTAATCTAGATTCGTCAATTCAATCTCTCGTGCAACAAGCTGCTTCCCACGGTCAAATCATCAAATCAATAAAAGCCCAAATTGCACAATTGAATGCGGCGATGAGTGAAAGAGAGAAAGGGAAACTTCCATCTCAACCTATTCCAAACCCTGGGCATCCACGACCGCAGCACACGTGATTCAAGAGAATCCCAATCATATTGCGGCTGCTATTACTACATTGAGATTCGGAAGAGTAGTGAATAACAAGGTGGGCGCACCAATTGACATTGATGCCCCGACGGCAACTTCTTCAGTTCCACCCTTCTTGTGAGCTCATTCTCCATTCTCCACCGGGCCCTAGTTCTCTTTCTACTTCTTCGAATGGACCCCCTCTCACTTCACTCATACACTTGCTTCGGGGACCATTTCATTTACAAAACCATCTCCATAATGTTGGAACCAACCTATTTCCCAAAAGCACATTTTCCAAATAGGTTGAGGCCCAACAAACCAAGTCTATAAACGGAGAAGGTTGTGAAGATGTTTAAACAAGTAAAAATCAGCATTCCCTTCTTGAAGGTATCCAACAAGTTCCAGCATACGCGAAAGTTCTTAAAGACTTATGCACCAAGAAGAGGAAAAACAACTGCCCAAGATGATTTTCTTTGCTAACAACGTGACTAGTGTTCTTTCCCGTTCCCTACCGACCAAGTGCAAGGACTCCGGGTGCTACCATTTGGATTACAATTGGGGATAAGAACATCAACCGCGCTCTTTTGGACCTTGGCACTAGCGTGAACCTACTTCCGTTTACTGTGTATGAGCAACTTGGCATAGGAGAGTTGAAACCCACAAGATGTACAATCGAAATGGCTGACCGATCGATCACCCACCCTAGGGGTGAGTTAGAGGATGTGTTAATAAAAGTAGGGAAATTTAGTTTTCCCATGAATTTCATCGTCTTAGATACACAACCTGTAGCTAACCCCTGGAATCAAATTCCGGTGATTCTCGGCCGAACATTTCTAGCAACCTCAAATGTTGTGACCAACTATCGTAATGGTTTGATAAACCTATCATTTGAAAAGTGACAATTTAACTCAACATTTTCAAGTTGGGGAATCAATCATTCAAACCGTCTGCTCATATTCTTGAAGTCTGTTCTATTAATGATATCGATCCCGATGATGGTGAACATGAGAATTTGTTTGATCCTGATGATTTGGAAGCCGAGGTTGCGTCTTTTGAGATTAAGTCCTTGGAGGAGAGTGAGATTTTTGATAATCCGCTTTCTGATTCTCTCGTATCTACGACACCCGATGCATCGAGTTCTTTAAGCCCAAAACTAGCACATATTGACTTCGAATCTTTCACTTTCTCTAGTGAGCCCGACTATTCAACCGATATGGATATCGATTTTGATTTCTTTCTTTCCGATGAGGTGCTCAACACTAAAGACATCGACTTCTACAATGAAAGAGTCAAAGAAATTTTCGCTGAAGAACTAGTGTTTCTTGAAGAGTTGGATACTGTGATCATCAAGCACCACCAGTATTTCATGCGCCGCCATTTGAAACCGAAGAAGTTGATTCACCACCTCTTCCTCTTATCACATACACGATTCTTCCATACATTTGTTATCTTTCACCTTCTCGTTTTCATTCTCATTTTTCCTTCTACTTACACCAACCTAGACGAAGGCCTAGTTTTCATCAATATCGGTTATACTCAATTTTCTCTTCACACCATCTCTTACCATCATTCTATATTTCGTTCCTTCCAATCAAAACATAATACAACACCATTCATTTACCATCTCAATTACACTTCTTATCTTTCCTCCACATTCTTCACCAACTTTAGCCGTATAACAATGTAATTTTCGATTGGTTAGTATTGATCTTTAGGCTTTGCAAAGCCTTTTATATACGAAAAAATTCTCTTCTTTTATCTTGAACTTCAATGCTTAACAGTAGACACACTATTTTAAGTAGGCTTGGGGGACGTGCGAATATTTTTCGTAGTTCAGGAAATTTCTTATCTTGTGAAATTTTCTTTATAAAATGAAAAAAATAAAAATAAAAAATAAAAACTTTGGAAAGATTTAAAGGCTAGATGAGGAGAGTATTGTGCACATCCTCACATTTGTGTGCAAATAAAAAGTTTGGGGAGGGGGGTTTGTGCAAAAATCCAACGCATCTTTGACTAACTTTTGGACCCCTTTATTTAAACAACTTTCCCCTCTATTCGGTCCCTATCTCCAACACCCGAGTCTCCCAAAATCCTCCTCTCGAAACCATAGCATCTCCTGAAGCCTCGACCCCTATCTCTAAGTTCTAACCACCGATCAGCGGCCAAATCAACTCCGGCAGCCAACAATTAGCGGCCATCTGGCCTCTTCGCCCTCTAAAATTTTCAGAGAAGGTTTTTCTCCCTCTTCTCACTGTTTTTAAATTCTGATACTTGATTGTCATGATAGTTCTCAAGATATGTTTTGAACGAGATTTTTCGCAAATCTTAGGCCACAAGGTGTTTGGTACGTATTTTGGCACCGAGATTAGAAACCGCGGGTGGGGATATCTTTTATATCAACCCTCAAACTCCGACGCATTCGTGATTACCAGTATTATAGAAAAAATTTATGAGCATGCAACAAAATTGTTTGAAAGATATCGGGCACATTAAGGCTTAATTAGGACGATCGGGTAATCGACATAACCACCGACACAATTCATGATGTCATACTCATTCCACGCATACTGGTTCATACTCAACCCCTCGCTATTGATGAATATGTACCCTTTATGGGTAAAAAATGCATTTGAGTGTCTAAGCGAGGGATTAAGGCTGCATCGATATATGCAAATGTGTTTACCACTTGTCGATGGCTTCAAACCAATGTTTTCGGCACTTCACACAAGTCCACTATCTTTACGTCGGTTCTTCATGTTGTCTATTGCTTAATGTTTAAAGACTTGTGCATAGATATGAACACTATTTTGTTGCACGCAATTAGTGCGGCCAAGGATACCGCTATTTACCCTTGTCTAATACTAGTCAAACCTTTATAGATCATTTCTTGATGCAGATGAGATTAGCGCTCACTTGGACGAATCCACACCCGATACACTTGTGACTGAGATAGTGACCGCTAGTTATCAAAAGCTCGTCCATAACCGGTCCCCTACTGTGCCCATGCAGTTGGAAGATGTCATCGCGGAGTCTTCTTCGGAAAGTGACTCCCCAGACCCTGATGATGTGAAACCCGCCGCCCAAACACATTTTATGCGGCGGATGACGAAGAGATAGGTAAAATGCTAAGAATGATGACGAAAAAGGAAAAGTCTGATAGGAAGAGAGATGAGCGTCAAGATAGGATGGAGAAAGACGTCGCTTTCTTTCGTGCACAGGCCGAAAGAAGCCATTCTAGCGCAACGCAGAAGGGAAAGAAACGGCAGCAGTAAGGCCACTGCTGCAGATAAGCTTGGAGGAATATGTCTTGTATATATGTATCCTTGCATTGCACGTTTCTCTTTTACATGCATTTGCACGTTTCCCCTTTCGCAAAATTTTTCTCTTTGCATGTTTAAATTTCCGCATTGCATCATATTTAAATTCTGCATTTTATTTATATTAAAAATCCGCCGCCCAAGCACATTTTAAGCGACGGATGACGAAGGGGTAGGTAAAATGCTAAGAATGATGCGAAAAAGTAAGAGTCTGATAAGAAGAGAGATGAACGTCTAGATAGGATGGAGAGAGACGTCGCTTTCTTTCGTGCACAGGCCGAAAGAAGCCGTTCTAGCGCAGCGCAGAAAGGAAAGAAACGGCAGCAGTAAGGCCACTGCTGCAGATAAACTTGGAGGAATATATGTATTGTATATATGTATCCTTGCATCGCACGTTTCTCTTTTACATGCATTTGCGTGTTTCCCCTTTCGCAAAATTTTTCTTTCTTTGCATGTTTAAATTTCCGTATTGCATCATGTTTAAATTCCGCATTTTATTTATATTAAAAATCAAAAAAAATCACAAAACCTAAAACACATAAAAATTTGAAAAAATTTCCAAATTTTAAATAAAAACTTTTGCGTCAAGTTGGCTAAAAATCCGACGGTTTAAATTGATAGGTTAGAAACAACTAAATCCTAAGATTAGAAATTAAAAACACGAAAACTAACCCTTTTCGAATGTAACTAGAGTGATTGTACGTCTTTACATACATAACACGTGTCGTAAGTTAAGGAAATTAGACGATAATCTTAAAATGTCTCCAAAACACAAAAGTTGAAAGATGGACATAATAGGTAGTCTAAACTACCGAAGAGTGCCATAAAAGAAAGGAAAAAAAGAAAAAATATTAATATAAAAATTCGTAAAAAGACGTGCATAGTAGGTAGTCTAAACCACAGGATGCCAACAAAAGAAAAATATATATATGTGCGAATAAGTTTTGGTTGCGCGAACATGAAGCCTTCGGGGGGTTTTCTCACCCGGTGCCCTAAAATCATTGTTTTGGGAGTTATCGGCCGAATGTTTGTTATGAAGTGACCAAGGCATTTCAATAAAATATTAACAAAATTAATGGAAGACATGAAGGTTTTGAGTCCAAGTTTTCAAAATAAAGCCACGCTATTTTGCACAGACACGAAGATGTATATTATCTTTAATTAAGCTAGAGTGAAGAGTGAAGAATAGGGTTGGACGTTTCTACTTAAGCTAAGTTTCTAGTTTAAATATTTAAACCTTAGGATTAGAATCGAAAGTTCAAATACGAAGCTAGCTTGACGGAATTTTGTGGGTGTAATCCGCTGAAAACCCTCACGAGACAAAATTCGTCCTCTAGGGCAGCCTAGGGGTTTGGAGCTTGTTGCACCCGCTGAGTGCAACCGTGATGCCTATGAAAGTGAGCGAAAACTTTTTATTTTTTCTAAAATAAAACGGTTTGTTCAGGACGAGCAAAAAATAAGTTTATGGGTATTTGTTCATCACGGTTAATTTATTCTAATACCGCTCATTCTTAGTCTTATGTATATAAATAAGTGCTATTTGCTCCGTATGTGCTATATAAGTGCAGGGAACATGTATTGGAGCATTTAACGGACTTCCATGCTCCAAACGATACAAAACGGTCCAAGTCAACGGTCAAACCCAGCAGAGGTCCAAGTCCTCAAATTCCAGATTTCAAGTGTTAGAAGACCCCCACTAAAGCCCACAAGAGCAGAGAAAAAGACCGGAGGCCCAATTCCTCATTTTGGCCGCCATTTAGCGGCCAAATAGGCGGCACTCTGATTGGGATTTCAGGGCGTTTTTGGCACTTCATATGGACCCAAAATCTTCCTAGGGCTTCCCCCTATAGGCCCTACATATTGCTCGGATCAGCAGCCAAATAGGGATAGTTTTTCCTTAGCTTAAAATAGTCATAAGTAGTTGGTAGGATTGTATCTTCTCCTTCTTCATTGAGGTTAGCCCCATGACTCTCCTTGATGAAACTTGAAGCATTTTATCTTCTTGTAACTCTTTATTTTGCTTAATGATATTGATCTCTTTTATTTATGTCATTTAATTTCTTGTTATTAGTTAGCGTCCTTTCCATTACATGCTCTTTAATACTTGTCATTAGTTTAGTTAATCCTTGTTGTAGATCGCCATTAGGAAGAGGGTTCCTTCTTCATTACCCAAGTGCTAAGTGACCATTGCTTTACTTCTAATAATTTAGTCGCATTTTTCGTTCTTGATATCTGATGAACTCTTCTCTTGTTTGCTTTTTTGGGTAAGTAATTTTCTTGTACTTGTTGGGGTTAAAGAGAGGGTGGTATGAGGAATAGCAACATTCCTTTATCTCCCATTTGTTCAAACTCGATTGAGTTGAACTCCGACCAAAGTGGTACAAACTTCTCCTTTTGGGCGAACTATCTCTCGATGATTTTTGCGACCCAAATTTGAGACAAGTTGTATTCGCTTTGGCTGAGGGCTAGAGTCAAGAGTAAAGAACGTAAGGACAGGGGTCGATAGAAGGGACTTAGCGCTTGAAAGGCATTGCCTATACTCGCAAGTATCTTTTTAAAGAACCCTAATCTACGTTGTTTGTGATTGCCCTAGCATCAATACGAACGAGGAACTCAAAGGTGAGAATACGGATTTGTTACATGACTTAAACCACCCGATCCGAAAATCTTAGCAAGCCCCTTCCTTCCTTTACATATCACATAGTTAAAAACAAACTCGAACTCTTTTTGCACAACTTGTCTAAATTTAGAAGTAGAACTCATTTGTTTATCCATGACCAACCCGTGACTCACTTTCAGCTAGCTTAGACGGCACCGTCATTGATTACGGTCTTTACGAACTTCACATATTTCTATAAATCATGTGACAAAATCCATATTAAGTTAGAAATTAGTTCAATCAAAACTCGTCTAAGAGCTCTAATGTATGCACAAGTATGCATTCATGTCCCTTCAAGTATGGTCAAGTGTTTATGACGCATCAACAAATTTTTGACCGGTTTTTACTTTAGAACCGACAAATTTTGACTACGTATGAATCGTCGCCATTGTAAATGTTGATCACTCCGTTATATTTTGATTATTTCCAAATAAGTTATTTCATATTACGGGCATTATCGTTTTTGCAGATTTATATATACAGAACATTTGATGGAGGACGGAGTACTGAACTCATCATCAAATCCATATAAGGCTGGAGGTCAATAGTTGGACTTCACTAATTTAACAATTTCAAGATCAAGCATAAAGTCGACATGAAACAAGCAACAAGAGCCGATGATTGGTTCAATGGAATATGTTTTAATTTTCATTTTCTTTTAAGGACTATAATGTAAAAGGGTTAGAATTTAAAGAGCTTGATAAAACACACTTGAATTTTCATATTATATATGTTGATAAAATAATTATAGGTTATACATTATCTTTTATATGATTATTCAAAAGGCTTATATTAATTTATCATTAATATTATTACTAGCTTTGACGAATTTGAAGAATAATTAGCCGTTAGTTATAAATATGGTCTGAGATCTATTAAAGGGGCATGTTTATTATATTACCTTTTTGTACCATGTTTTGTTGCAAACATCAAGAGTTAAATGACCATGACGATATCTTTTCAACCCCTTGATATTTTGGAAGCTTTTTAAATAATAAAGTCATTATATCTAGTTAGGAATTCAGCTAATATTTTGAGCAAAATTATTTTCAAATATATTTTTCATCTTCTTTATAAATTCATTTATATATACTACTGGCTTTTCTCTAAAAGAAACATACTTCATTTTCATATCAAAAGTGAAAAACATAAGAACTCACTTGCTCAAATCATTTTAAAGCAACCTCTCAAACTCATTATTTTCAAAACCCTATAGAAGAATTGTATGTGCTTCATTGTCTCTCACCTGCTTTGGAGAGAAAACCAAACCATTGTAAGGATGATCAACTACCCGTGAAAAGAAGTATAAAGGTGTTCCACTACCCGGTGAAACAAGATGTTTGTAGGGGATTTTCCACCCGGTTAAAGGAGGGATGTAGTGAAAGGGAAAAGTCTTAAGAGCGGGACCTCAGGTAGTGGACTAGGCGGAAGGCGCCGAATCACTTTAAAATCGACCGTGTCAAAGTTTGCTCACTCTTTCTTTTTACTATCTTGCAAATATACTGTACTGCAATTATCATTATCTTATTCTTATTTAAATTGCTCAAACATTCTATTGCAAGTTTTAAAATTAGCATTTTTTGTAAAACCCTATTCACCCTCCTCTAAGATTACCTAGCGCACTTTCATTTGGTATCAAAGCTTGGTGCTCTTCATTTTGGCTTAACAACCTAGAGTTAAAGATCCAGAGAATTACTTCAAAAGGGTTATGATCCGACATCTCCACCCATATTTAATGATTTCATATATGAAGAGTGGCTAATTAGACTGGTGCATTTTATGAATGCAAAATCTTTTGGGTTGTGGGATGTTATGATAGAAGACTTTATTTCTCCCTTCAAACCAAAATCGAAATGGACTTATTATGAGAAAAGGTAACCAACTATGGATAAACTTGCATTAAATTTATTAATTTCTTCGCTTGATACTAATATACCTGACAAGATTATTCATTGTGTAAGTGCTCATCAAGCATGAAAAATAACTGAGACAACACATAACGAAAATTCTTCAATCAAGAGAATACGTGAATGCAACGATGATATTAGTCATACTCCACCGGATCTAAGTACTTCTGTTAGCTCGTCTTTTGATTCGATTAATGATACTTGTTGTGAGAATGATTTTTCTTTTAATGATAATGATGAAATTTCTTAGGATGAGCTCTTTCATATGGTTCATGAATTGTTTGGTAAGTTTTAAAATGTGTTTTTTTAAGAATAAAGAGCTTGAAAAGAAAATTATTTTAATGAGTTAGTTTCTATATGTGAAAATATAAGAAATGAAAATTTGAATCTTATCTAAATGTGATTTGCTAACTTCATCCTGTGATTCTCATGCCATGGAAATTAAAAGATTAGTTGATGAGAAAAATGATTTTTTGTCAAAGATTGAAGAACAAAAGAAAGTTTATGACTTGTTAGTTTTTTATTTTGAGTTTTTGAGAAGTAAAAATAAAATTTTGGTTCTGAATAATGAAAATTTAATGGCGTCTTGTACTTCTTTGCAAAATGAGTTGAGCAACTTAACTTTTGAGAAAGAAAACTTTAGTTTATTGATTGATAAGCAAAATTGTTGTTCAAAAAAAATTTAAGTTTTGATTTCTTTAAATCAAAAAGTTCTGCAAATTTTCAAAAGAATTTTAAATCCACAAGTTCTTCATGCGATACTTCATTATATTCTTATAATTCTAAATTTGATGTGAATAAAATGAATAGTAATTCCTATAAGCCTAAACATGCTTATTTATATAAATATAGTTTGATGCATAATCCTTCCATGCATGCTGTGTTGAGAAATTGTAGAATTGGTTTGCATTCTCATTCATCGGGGAAATATTGTTTTGATTCATTGTCTAAACCTAATGCAAAATTTGAATGCTCTTTACATGCATCTTGTTCCCACACTACACACCATTTGCATCTTGTAATTTTTCATAAATATTTAAGCTTATTTGTAATTATTGTATTTGTAATTATTGTACAATGTTTGGACATATGTTTTACTCGTATTATAAAAATAATAGTAATTTAAACGCTAACATGAGATGGGTTTCAAAAACTAGCATTCAAGGACCCAAGAAAATTTGGGTACCAAAATGCACATTCTGTTTTTGTAGGACGGCCGGATTCAACAAAATGCAGAAATGGTTCCATGATAAGTGTTGCAAAATACTAATTGGAAAATCTTTTTAAGCGATCCCATCAAATGTCTTGAGTGAATAATCATATAGTAAGAAAGTACTCGACTCAATTTCTTATTGATTTATAATGAAATCTTGGTTTATTATTTTTCATCTTATGATTTAAATTATTTATTGATATTCAATTGGAATTTATGAGGTTTTATTTTAATTTTCATTGATATTCTATGCCATCTTTAATTTGATCATGCAATCCACATATTTATTTAGAAACTATTTGGAAAAAAATTCATTATGACTAAAATTAACATTTTTTGCTTATGACAATGAAATTTATTATCATGCTAAAATTATTGTAATTTCATGACCTTATTGCTATTTGGTATGTTTTGAAAAGTTAGCATATTAACTTAGATCATATCTTTTTAAATATATTTTTATGGTTTTGATCTAAATTAATAAATGTTTATGGAATTTAACTTATGGACATATATTTCCTTTAAAATAATTTGGTGTGTAATTTCAATTATAATTTTGTGAAGGAGTTTCTTTGATTTCATACCATACTTGATTTATTTTGTGCAACTTTTATTTTCTATACTAACATGGAGAATCTCATGAAAATAAATATGCTGTATTTAAGAGGGAGCTATATTGTTTTACATTTTAGATATTTTGCCTTAAATATTATTATTGAAAATGTTGAATGTAATGATTAACTTCTTTTATTATGTAAACATGTTTTTTTAATATAAACTTTTAGTCAATACAAATGTGTGGTTGACTGTGTAGTTTATTCTCATTCGCTTCAAATAGTTTCTGAAATTTGATCTTGTACACATGACATCTAATTTTTTTTGGAAAATATTTCAATGACCATAAATTGATTAAGAATTGTCTATTTTTCTTTAATGGTTCATTTTCATAATGGCGTTTGAATTTCTACTTCAGAGATTTTTTTGTTTGAGAAAAGCATATTATTGTTCAAACATCTTTGCTTGGGTTCCTAATCAACAACTGAACCCTCGCTTGAATTTTCGTAATTTATATATACTACTGGCTTTTCTCTAAAAGAAACATATTTCATTTTCATATCAAAAGTGAAAAAGATAAGAACTCACTTGCTCAAATCATTTTAAAGCAACCTCTCAAGTTCATCATTTTCAAAACCCTATAGAAGAATTGTATGTGCTTCATTGTCTCTCACCTGCTTTAGAGATACGAACCAAATCTTTGTAAGGGTGATCCACTACTCGTGAAAAGAGATGTAAGGGTGTTCCACTATCCGGTAAAGCGGGATGTTTGTAAGAGTTTCTCCACCCGGTTAAAGGAGGGTTATAGTGAAATGAAAAGGTCATAAGGGCGGGGCCTTAGGTAGTAGACTAGGTGGAGGACGCCGAATCACTCTAAAATCGACCGTGTCAAAATTTGCTCATTCTTTTTCTCTTTACTATCTTGCAAATATATTGTGCTGCAATTGTCATTATCTTATTCTTATTTAAATTGCTCAAACATTCTATTGCAAGTTTTAAAGTTAGCGTTTTTTAAACCCCTATTCACCCCCCTCCAGGGTTACCTAGAGCGCTTTCAGTAAGTATTGTATTGGTATAGAGTAATCTGCACAAAGGCTATATTATTGTCTAACAGGTATAGTTGCTTACTTCTGTAGTCGTGCAGTTTAACTTCAAGTAGTCAAGGGACAACCTAATTTTCTCTAACCTGTACTCCTAAAGATGATACCACATGTTCAAGACATGAAACCAACACAAAGGGGATGGATCACACATGGGTTATAGTTCAAATGAAAAGGTATGACGACGATATTTTCAAAACCCATTCAAAGAAAATAAGAAAGAGATGTTTGCTTGAAGGCATTAATATTATTTGTTGTTAGTTATAACAATACTTTGAGTGCACCTAAATTTTTATTTAATAAACAATCAACATATGTAGAAACAAATAAATATTATTCGTAATTCAACAAAACATGATAATTTTTAGGTTTGAGTTCACCAGACCCTCTTGTACCTCGTATAGCACTTAATACTTCCCTCAGGTGATTTATTAGCCAAAAAAACTCCCTTACTCAAGTTCAACTCTAAACAACTTATATAGCTGTCTAATCTATTTCTAGAGTTGTTTTGTGTTGTTTAGAGTGTAATTAGAGTGTTTTCTAGGGTTGCTCGCTTGTGCTAATAAAACACTAGATCATAGAGTGTTTTGTGCTCATGTTTTATGAGCGACACAATTTCACCTAAAAACCCTAAACAAACAGAATCATAACAAATCAAAGAAACTCACATCAGGAACAATAGTTCCATAGAGTTCAAGGCTGAAGGTGAAGGCCTCGCCTTGAGCCCCGATGGCCGAGAAATTGAACAAACCCTCAGGCTCCGTCTTCACAGCGACATCATTTGCATCTGGCAAAGAGATTGTCAGATACACCTTATCGCTTCGTTGAGCCCAAAGCACTTCAGGATGGCGACTGAAAAAAAAAATCCAATCCAAGAAAAATTAGGGTTCAGTTGTTGATTTTTGAAATAGTATCAGACTCAAAAATGTAAAATTATACGCTGAGTAGATTGAAAACTCATGATCGCTCATCTTCGTGCGATTGAAAATTTGAAAGAACTAAGAGAACGTAATTACCTCATTTTGATGAAACCCTAGTTTGAGGGAGAAGGGGAGAGAGTTGGAGCAGGAAAAAGGGAGGAGTGTGACTTGTATACGACGGAAGTGGACCAAGTCGTGGTGCAAAATAGAATTGCTTAGATTTCACAAAAATACCTCAAATTTTCAGCATTTCCATTGAAACAGCCTTAACAATTGAGAAATACTTTACCAACCGGGCTCAAACCCACCTGCATTTCCACCAGCCTAGGTGGAATCCAAGGTAGCACATGCTGCCAAAAAATGAGCCAGCACCCTCTCCTCCTTTAATTGATGAGTCTAGGAAAAATAAACAAATAAAATTACACCTTTTCATCATCCAAAGGCTTCAACCCATCCTGCATGAGTCATGACCCAAAGCTTCAAACAACCTTGATCGCTACCGTCTGAGTTCGCCGGAGTTCCTCAATAAATGGATTTGCGAATCGCTGAATCGGTTCTTTTTCAATCGAAAATTTGCAAACAATTAGAGTTCTTCTCAAGCCCTTTTACCCAAAAACAAATAGATAAAAATATATTAGAGTTCTTCATAATTAGTCATGGAGGTTGTAGAGCTACATGGATCAACTTATGGTGATCTGAAGCGAGTTGTTTATTTCTTTTCCAATCTTTTTAGAAAGATTCTGATGGAGGTCCTTTTCGGGTCTCCTTCAGATGTTGCCTTCCGTCGATCTCCCGGTGGATTTTGGAGGTGATCTCCTTTGCGTGTAGGTCTCAATGGGTTTTGAGGAGATTGGTGATTTGAGCAGTTTA
Organism: Agapanthus africanus; assembly: GCA_030015575.1. NCBI lineage: Eukaryota > Viridiplantae > Streptophyta > Magnoliopsida > Asparagales > Amaryllidaceae > Agapanthus > Agapanthus africanus. Next base: position 729,191,335 of record CM057339.1, read on the forward strand.
GCGCCGAGTACCTGCAAAGAAGTCCCGGGGTGGTTTGGTACCACCGAGGACCCTCCGATGATCAAGTTAGCACGAGATCCGAGCAGAGTAACGGCTAAGTGGAATAAAAAATGGCTTACTTGACCCCTCTGTGATGGGGGTTTATATAGCGGCGGCAGCACGCAGCAGCAGGCGCGAGATTCTCGCCGACAGTTACGCTCCCGACGTCACGCCCACGTAAAAAGCGGATCGTCCATTAATGCGGATCGTGATGGTGTGAAACGTGGGACGTTGCTGGCAGAGAATCTGCACGTAGCGAGATTTGCGGAGCGGCGGTTACGCCTGTGAATGATGGAGTTGGTCGGTCGGAGGGACCGAGGAAGACAGCCTCGGCTGGGGAGCTCGGAGACGAGCAAGAGGGCCGAGGAGTCTTGGTCCTGTGGCAGCTCAGGGCGAGCTGAGGGGCCGAGGAGGCCAATTTGCAGGGGGGGCCCGAGGAGGGCCAGTTTGTGCTTGCAGGTCGGGTACATGGGTGGCCCGGTCGGCCTTTGTGGGCCCTTTCTTCTGGGTCTTGAGACACATCATCTGCCACGTGTCCTGATCTTGAAGATTGCCAATATTGAGCATCATCATTAGCCCCCCCACTCTTGTCCCGACCAGCTAGTGGGTCGGGTCAGGAGTGGACTGCCGGGCCGCCCGGGGTAAGCTCCCTCCTAGGGTTTCGTCAGGACGCGTCCCCGGGCTGTCAGCTGTCTTTTCAGCCAACGAATTAGGGCGAGATCTCTGCATTTAAGGAAGATGCGCCGGTTCGTGCATCCTGCCACTGAAGCGACGGTCCACGTGACAAGCGTCGGTTGGCCGACGCGACGTGTGCAGACCTGTGGCGTCTGATGGGGTGTGGTTCAGTGCGGGAACGACAAGTGGAGCAATCGGAGCCGTTGGACGCGAGGAGGCGTTTTGGCGGGAGATGAAGGGCGCCGTAGGATGAGGTCGTTTGCAGTGATAAGTAGGGGTGGGGCCCGCTCCAGGGCCCCTACTCTTTCAAATTTTCTTTCTTCTAAGTCTTGGCTGCTCGGCGCTCTTCTTCTTTTGGATACATGGTTCGTTCCCACTCTTTGGGCCGCTCGTTCCAGAGGGAGCCCAGCGGCACGGCCGTGCCCCTGGCTGGCTCATGCCCTGCGTCGAATGTTCTGCCGGCGATAGGGCCATCCGCTTTGTTGACGGCTCCTGGTGATTATTCCGACGGCGGCCAGAGACGTCCACGGTCATCCGAGCCCCAGACGGAAGACAGAGGAGAGGGCGAGGACGGGGCCCCCCTTAAGAGAAAAAGGACAATTTCTTGTGCGCCCCCGTCGATGGTTTCTGAGGGGATTCCCGTGCAGGAGGGTGATGTCGTCTTCATGGTTCCATCTGGTCTTTCCGTCGCTGCTGGCATGCTCGCCGGGATGGAAGAGTCGGCCGGGGGAAAGCTTCCGCATGGCACCCTGAGGGCCTAAATGGAGGCCGGCCCAAAGGAAAGCCATGGCCCAAGGGGCGGTCCAGGTACGAACTCCTCTACGCGTTGTTTTTGGCCTTCCTTTCTTTGGCTCGAGTGCCTCCCAGATTCTCATCCGCTTCCCGTCAGGTCCTTCAACACTGCGCCCTCGCTACTCGTATGGAGGCCGATGGGGAATTCCACGCACCGAGGCCAGTAGAAGCGTTTCCTTCGGAGGTTGAGGTCCTGCGGCGTGACTTGCGTCTGGAGAGGGCGAGGGCCGACGTCCTGGCAGCCCGTGCGGAGGCTGCGGAGCTCGCCAATTCAGCGAATCGGGGTGTCCATCGCCGCCTGAGTGCATCCCACCGGGTTGCCGAGAGGAAGCTGGCGGATCTGGTCGATCGCTTCGCGGCCATTGAGAAGGAGGGAGAAGCCAGCAGGGGGATGCCGAGGCGGCGCTTCTGGCGGCCCAGACTGCCGAGGTTCGGGCTAGGAAAGCTATGGCCGATTACAAGGTGTCAGAGCAGTTTTACGCCGAGCTTGGTGAGTATTCCGCCGTCGCGTGGAATAAGGCTTTGGATGCCATGAGGGAGCAGCTTCCCGAGTTCGCCGATGGCGAGCTCCGTGCTCGGGTCCCACTCCCGGTGGCAAGGCCTCTGGCAGACAACGATGAGGGAAGCGAGGCGCGCCCCTGGTGGCAGAACCTCCGGTGGTGAAGCCTCCGGCAGGCCGCGATGCCAGTGATGAGGGAAGCGAGGCGCGGGGGGGTTTGCGACTTAAGCCTTTTTGATATTTCCTCGTCCCTCTTTTGTAAGCCTCCGGGCAGTTTGTAAGGCTGGGGAGCCCAAAATACCCTTTGTAAAGACTTTGCCTTTGGTAATAAAACTTTTTTCTTTGGTTTCATCGGTTTGCACTTTATCTTCTGTTTGTGAAGAACGCTTGTAAAATATCCCTGCTTGCACTGTTGGGCTTTCATGTCAGGTCAGCTATCTGTCTAGCGATCGTTCGTCGAGTTGATTTCGATCACTTGCCAAGCGCGCCAAGTGCTGCTGAGGAGGAGGCATCTCCATGGCCCCGAAGTCGAAGGGGGATCGCCCAGATTTGGACAGACCTGATGCCCCTTATTGGGGCCTCGAATCCTCTGCATGTGATGGGCAGAGGGATGTCCTCCATATTTGTACTGAGCAGCTTCCCGGCTCGTTCATGCCCAACATTTAGCTTCTGTCGGTTGTGGTAGGAAGCTACCGGTCGGAGATAGCCGACCAGGGTAGCTGCTGAGCTGCCTCTAAGGAGGACTTGAATCCTTAGCGTTAGAGGGGCCGTAGGAGGCCTGCTAAGGATATCCGGGCGGTGAAGCCGCGCGGATGCCTCTTGGCGAGGGCTTTGATCTCCGGCGTTGCGAGTAGGGAAGCCAACCAGGGATAGCCGAGTAGGGAAGCCGCTCGGCCGCCTCTACGGAGGACTTTGATCCTTAGTGTTGGAAGGGCTGTAGGAAGCCCACCAAGAATGACCGGGCAGTGAAGCTGCACGGTTGCCTCTTGGCGAGGGCTTTGATCTCTGGCATCGTGGGTACGCAACTACCAGCCTGGGATGACCGAGCGGGGTAGCCGCTCGGATGCCTCTTGCGAGGGCTTCGATCCCTGGCATCATGGGTAGGGAGCTACCGGCCGGAGATGTCCGAGCAGGGTAGCTGCTCGGTTACCTCTTGCTAGGGCTTTGATCCTTCAGGACGGGGACCGAGCAGGGTTACTGCTCGGTGCCTCTTGGCGAAGACTTTGATCCCTGTCGGTTGTAGTAGGGAGCTACCAGCCGGGGATGGCCAAGCAAGGACTCGACTGCCTCTGGGAGGACTTTGGTCCTTAGCGCGGGAGGGGCTGTAAGAAGCCTACCAAGGACCCTTTGGCCGGACAGGGTTACTTCCTGGTGCCTCTTGGCTAGGGCTTTTGTCCTAAAGGATAGCCGAGCGAGGGATCCTTAGGCTCGACTGCCTCTGGGAGGGCTTTTTGATCCCTGTCGGTTATGGTAGGAAGCTACCAGCCGGGGATAGCCGAGCAAGGTCGTTGCTGAGCTGCCTCTAAGGAGGACTTTGATCCTCAGCGCTGGGGGCCGCAGGAGGCCTGCTGAGGATAACCGGGCAGTGAAGCCGCGCGGTTGCCTCTTGGCAAGGGCTTTGATCCCTGGCGTTGCGTGTAGGGAAGCTGCCGGCCAGGGATAGTCGAGCAGGGTAGCCGCATGGCTGCCTCTAGGGAGGACTTTGATCATCAGTGTTGGAGGGGCCGTAGGAGGCCTGCTGAGGATAACCGGGCAGTGAAGCCGTGTGGTTGCCTCTTTGGTGAGGGCTTTGGATCGCAAAGACGGAACTCTGTTTGCAATGTTTCGACGTTTCTTTATTCGAATGGAAAGGATTTTTATAAAGCATTTACATCGTCTTCATTGGCCTTGGCTTCATCGGTATAGCTTGAGCTTATCGGCATTGTAAGGCCGCAGCAGCTTGCGTCCGTCCGCATCTTGCAGGCGATAGGCTCCGCCGGGGAGCACCTCGGAGATGAGGAACGGGTCGTCCCACCTCGGGGAGAACTTGTGTAGCCTGCCTTGATCAATGAACTCGTTTCGCCGTAGGACCAGGTCTCCGGTCTGGAAGGAGCGGTGCTTGACCCGAGCGTTGTAGTATCGGGCCGCTTGTTGTTGATAAGCGGCAGCCCTGATCCGAGCCTGGTCTCTCTTTTCCAATAAGATGTCCAGGTTGGTCCGTAGCGCCGAGGTGTTCGCATCATCGTCAAAGTGCTCAACCCGATGACTGGGCAACCCGATTTCCGCTGGGACCATTGCCTCGGTCCCATAGCAGAGGCTGAAGGGGGTTTCCCCGGTGGGGGTCTTCTTTGGCGTGCGCAGGGCCCATAAGACCCGGGGTAGTTCTTCGACCCGACTGCCTTGTCGCCCTTCTAGGCGGGTCCGGAGACCTCGGAGGATGTCTCGGTTAGCGACTTCGGCCTGCCCGTTGCATTGGGGATGTGTGACCGCGGCGAACTTCATGAGGATATGGTATTCTTTGCAGAAGTCCTTCACTTTCTCATTCTCGAAGTTCGTCCCGTGGTCGGTGATGATACATCTCGGGATGCCGAACCGGAGTATCAGATTGTTTTGCAGGAACTTTATGGTCGTGGCGGCGTCCGGTTTCCTGATGGGGACGGCCTCGATCCACTTGGTGAAGTAGTCTACTACGACGAGGACGTACTTGTGCCCGCCTATACCGGTAGGGAACTGGTCGATCATGTCCAATCTCCACTGGGCGAACGGCCATGGGGATGTTAGGGCGATCAGCTCGGTAGCGGGGAGGCGAGGGATGCTGCCGTGGAGCTGGCAACTCTTGCATCTCCTGACTAGCTTCTGGGCGTCCTCATGAATAGTGGGCCAGTAGTACTCCTGGAGCAACGCCTTTTGGATCAAGGTTCGGGCCCCTTAGTACGCACCGCCAACCCCCTCATGGATTTCCCGAAGGACGTAGTCGGCTTCATGGGGGTCAATGCACCAGAGCAGGGGCTGAGTGAAGGACTTCTTGTAGAGGTTCCCATTTCTCCAGATGAAGTGGCGGGCTTTGGCCCAGAGACAGCGGGTGGCTCCCCGATCTTCCGGGAGCGTACCATCCTTTAGGAATTCCACGAGGGGCTTCCTCCAATCTTGGTCGCCTTCCTGCGCCGCATATACGTGGAGTGTTGTCGCTCTGTCTTTCACGCTGGGCTGAGGCAAGGTCTCGAAGAGGATAGACTGCTTATTGTTGGCCGAGTATGACGAAGCCGGCTTGCTCAGGGCGTCGGCTTGGGCATTCAGCTGCCTGGGTATTTGTTCTACCTGGACTTCGTCAAAGTTCCTCCGGAGTTTCCTCACCTCGTCCAAGTACTTCATCATCAGAGGTTTCCGAGCTTCAAAACGGCCGGTCACTTGACTGACGACAAGGGCCGAGTCGCTGCGGATTCGAATTATTTTCAGTCCCAACCCGGCGGCCATGCGCAGTCCAGCCAGGAGGGCCTCGTACTCTGCCGCGTTGTTCGAGGCTTTGAAACCGAGCTTCAGAGAGTACTCCATTTCCGCTTTGTTCGGGCCCCGGATAATGAGGCCGGCACCACATCCCTCCTCGGTTGAGGACCCGTCGATGTAGATGATCTACTCAGGAACTGAGCCATGCCTCTCCGCGGTGGGACACTGAGTTACGAGGGGCGGTGTGGACTCCGGTTTCTTGCTAGGGCTGGTGCATTCAACGATGAAATCGGCCAGGGCCTGCACTTTGATGGCCTGCTTCGGGCGATATTTTATGTCAAACTGAGATAGTTCCCACTTCCACTTTTCTAAGCGGCCCGAGCATTCTGGTGATGCAAGGATAGCCCCCAACGGGTGCTCGGTGAGGACGATGATGGTGTGTGCTTGGAAGTAGTGCCGCAGCTTCATTGAGGCCACCACGAGGGCTAGGACAATCTTCTCTATGGCCGGATATCTCGTTTCTTCTTCCTTAAATACGTGGCTCACATAGTACACCGGCTTCGGCGCTCCACCGACCTCTCAGACGAGCACCGAGCTTGCTGCTTGGTCGGATACCGCCAGATACAGCGACAGCTCGTCTCCTTTAGCTGGTCGGGTGAGCAGCGGTGGCATCGCGAGGTGCTTCTTTAATTGGTCGAAGGCAGCTTGGCACTCCTCCGACCATTCGAACCTCGGGATCTTCCTCAGAGCTTTAAAGAACGGGAGGCATTTCTCCCCCGACCTGGACATGAAACGGCTCAGAGCAGCAACTCGTCCCGTGAGCCGCATGATCTCGACGTTGGTCTTAGGCGCGGCCTTGTTGAGGATAGCGTCGATTTTCTCTGGGTTAGCTTCGATTCCACAGTGAGTGACCATGAAACCGAGGAACTTTCCCCCGGTGACTCCAAATGCGCATTTGGCGGGGTTTAGCTTCATCTTGAACTTACGGAGCACTTCGAAGGCCTCGCCCAGATCCTTGGCACGGTCGACCGATGAGACGGATTTGACGAGCATATCGTCAACGTAGACCTCCATATTCCTTCCGATCTATGGCTTGAACATGCGATTAACCAACCGTTGGTACGTGGCCCCGACGTTCTTGAGGCCGAAGGGCATCACCCTGTAGCAATATACCCCCCCAGTCCGTTATGAATGCGATGAGATCTTCATCTTCCGGATTCATACGGATCTGATTGTAGCCGGAGAAAGCATCCATGAAGCTCAACAGCTCGTGGCCGGCCGAGTTGTCGACGAGCTGATCTATCCGGGGGAGTGGATAGTTGTCCTTGGGATAGGCCTTATTGAGGTCGGTGAAGTCGACGCACATGCGCCACTTTCCGTTTGACTTCTTGACCAGAACTACATTCGCCATCCACTCCGAGTAGGGTACATTCCTGATGAAGTTGGCGGCGAGAAGTCGATCAACCTCATCCTCGATAGCCTTCTGTTTGACCGGGGCGAAGCTTCGCTTTTTCTGTCTGACGGGTCGGGCCGCAGGATCGACCCCAAGCCTGTGGGAGATGATTTTGGGGTCAATCCCGGGCATGTCAGCAGGCGCCCAGGCGAAGACATCGGAATTATTTCTGAGGTATCTGACCAGGTCGTCTCGCTGAGTCCCTGTTAGGAGTGATCCGACCTGGACGGTTTTTTCCTCGTCCCCTTCTGTCAGGGGTACCTCGGTTAGTGGTTCGACCGGCGTCCCCCGGACCTCCTTCCGCTCGTCTCGGGTGTCCAGAGAACCTTTGATGTCGTTATTTACCTCAGCGTCGTCGGCCGGCTGCTCGGACGAAGATGTTTCGGTAAGGCATACCTTCGCGACCCGCTGGTTCCCGTAGACCCGACCTATCCCGCCCTGATCGAGAGAGAACTTCATCGCCAGGTGGTAGGTCGATATCTGGGCCTAGAGGGAGTTCAGCGTCGGGCGGCCGAGGAGGACGTTGTAGGCCGACGGGACCTATGCTACGATGAAGTCCACAGGCAACGTACGGGTGCGGCCGGGCTCCCCGACGTTGAAGTGCAGGGTGACCACCCTTTGCGCCGGGATGGAGTGGTTGGTGAACCCTGAAAGGACGTGGGAGGTCGGTTTCAAGTCTGCTGGGGTGAGCCCCATGCGCGCAGAAAGCAGTCATGGAAGAGGATGTCTGCCGAGCTGCCCGAGTTGACAAGTATCCAGTGGACCTCGTACTGGTGGATTCGGGCCGTGATCACCAGAGGGTCGTTGTAGGGAATGGATATGCCGTGGAAGTCCCCGTCGCCAAAGGAGATAGGCTCGTGGACCCGGGCCTTTTTGCTCGGGCGGCCGTCGGCATTTGTTGCCGGCGTGGGTGCCGAGTCTTGCAGGAGCTCGACTGGCCCCCTGTCGTCATGACCATAGTTCTCGATGGGCCTCGGTCCTTTCCGGCATGGTTCCTTGGGCCCCGCGGTAGGGTGGTCCTCGAGCTGCCTTGGCGGGCTTTGTGGGCACGACCCGGTCGAGGGAGGGGATGCCGGTCATGCATGGAAGCAGGCGAGCTGACCGCTATCGCCTTGGTAGGGACAGGGGGGCGACAAGGCTCGAGGCGAGGCTCTCCGACGTAGGACTTCGAGGTTGAATAGGAAGGATCGAGGGGCCTACGACCGCCGGAGTCCGTTCCGGCGGAGGCGTCGACGACATTCGGTGGATCTTCACGGTGGTCGCTTGCCATGCAGATGGAGATCGGAAGGCCAACTTTGTTTTTGTGGAGGTTCTTTTTCCCATAGACGGCGCCAACTGATGGAGGTCCTTTTCGGGTCTCCTTCAGATGTTGTCTTCCGTCGATCTCCCGGTGGATTTTGGAGATGATCTCCTTTGCGTGTGGGTCTCAATGGGTTTTGAGGAGATTGGTGATTTGAGGAGTTTAGCGCCGAGTACCTGCAAAGAAGTCCCGGGATGGTTTGGTACCACCGAGGACCCTCCGACGATCAAGTTAGCACGATCCGAGCAGAGTAACGGTTAAGTGGAATAAAAAATGGCTTACTTGACCCCTCTGTGATGAGGGTTTATATAGCGGCGGCAGCACGCAGCAGCAGGCGCGAGATTCTCGCCGGCAGTTACGCTCCCGACGTCACGCCCACGTAAAGAGAGGATCGCCCATTAATGGGGATCGTGATGGCGTGGAACGTGGGACGTTGCTGGCAGAGAATCTGCGTGTAGCGAGATTTGCGGAGCGACGGTTACGCCTGTGAATGGTGTGGAGTTGGTCGGTCGGAGGGACCGAGGAAGACAGCCTCGGCTGGGGAGCTCGGAGACGAGCAAGAGGGCCGAGGAGTCTCGGTCCTGTGGCAGCTCGAGGCGAGCTGAGGGGCCGAGGAGGCCAATTTGCAGGGGGCCCCGAGGAGGGCCAGCTTGTGCTTGTAGGTCGGGTACATGGGTGGCCTGGTCGGCCTCTGTGGGCCCTTTCTTCTGGGTCTTGAGACACGTCATCTGCCACGTGTCCTGATCTTGAAGATCGCCAATATTGAGCATCATCAGATTCAAAGAAAATTTTGTTGATGAATTATAAGTCTTTTGAGATACAAGACCTTGAAAGACGGGGAATGGATACGATGTCCCCACGCTAACGAGAACTCCGGCGAACTCAGTCGACGATGAGGGGCTTCGGCGAACTCTGACGCCGGCGAGAAAGGTTGGTCGAACCTTGGGTCAATAGGCCATGAAAGATGGACGGAGATTGAAGAAGAAATGGGGTTTTTCCTTAATTGACTGAGAATAGGCTGTTGGTTTTTCTTTGTGGCTGGATGTGCCAGGTTGGATGTCATGTAGGCTGGTGGACATGCAGTTGGAATTAAGGCAGATAAGGTATTTCTCTTAACAATTCTGTTTCATATTCAATATTATATATACAAAAATACTTTTCGTATCGCAATCTGTTTATCTAAAAATTTACCAAAGAGACAAACACCACGAGTCCACCTGTTTGCCACTGTTACTTAGGTGTTGTGGGTCCTACCATTTTATCTCTTGGGTAAACTTTTAGAGAGGCAAATAGCGGGTAGGAAAAGTATGGCTTATTATATATACTGGTTTTTGGCGCGTGCCATGCGCGTATAAAATTGGTAAATTCAGTAATATTTGATAATTTTACTATGCCCGTGTTTGGATACACACAATCCATAAGATAAAATTATCAGATTCCATTTTCCCCCTAAATCAGCGCAATCCTTTAAAAAGGGTTGTCTGGATGGTATTTACATGGGTAAATTCGAGGAAATATGCCCTAAAAAGATTCATTCCATGGGATAAAAAAATTACCTAAGACCTAATTATTTTTGGGTTTTTTTATATAGGCCCTAAAAAATATTGCTATTTTGACAAACGGCTCTTAAAATTTCATATTTTTAAATACACCTCCTAAAACTCTTAATTAAATTAAATTAGCTCATATGCTTAATTATCATCCCTAACTCCGTTAGAAATCTCAGTTAAGAAGCTAAAATGATAAGTTTTTCCCTCTAATAGTTTTACATTTGTATTGGAAACAAATAAAGAGAGATATAATTAGATAATATTGATGGTACATAAGACTTTCTATCTTCCAATCCATCATATTAGCTCTAATCCAATCGTTAATCATAATTAATTTAAGAAAAATGGTGTTTTTAGTCAACGGGGAAGTTTTATGGGGTGTATTTCAGAATATAAAGTTTTAGGAAGTGTTTTCAAAATACAATGTTTTAGGGGGCTATACAATTCCAAAACCTTTTCACTCTTTATCTCTTTGAAAACCATGGTGTTCCCTTTCTTTCTCTTTCAAAAAAATTAACAGAATTTCAAGTCAATCACGCATTAAAAGAAAAAAGTAAGTATTCAATGCCTCTCGGACTATCCAAACATGGACTAAACCAGTGAGTCGTGCATAAAAATTTAAAATGTGGCTAAAAGTTCTCAATGAGAGCCAATGGTTCAGTTACTGTAAGAATCATTTTGAGTAAAAATCTATACTATTCTATAGTGCAAATGGTATTGGTTAGAGTCCACCTTCTCCATTTTTCAAAAAAATAAAGAAAAAAGAACAAAATTTCTCAAATCTTAGAGCCTCCACATCATCTAAGAAAAAGTCAAAAATAATTCACTCCACATTCTCTAAAACTTGAGACAAAAAGAAAGTTTTTAGTAATTAGTTTGAATTCCAAATTCAATTTACATTATACTTAAACTTAAGACAAAAAAGAACTTTCAAGAAGTTATTGCTCAAGAATTTTTTTTGGACTCTAAATAAGATAAATTTATATAAGTGTTGCACATTTTATTAATAAAACATGCATCGCATGTGCAAAATGCTAGTGATTGTAAATGTCTTTATAGATATTTTAAAAAAATCTTATAAACATAGGTATGAACATATAATATTTTACTTCGATATAAAAGATGATTGTATCTCTACAGATAACGCATTTTATTTAGATACACAAACTATTAAATAAACTTAACGAAGAATAGATATCAAAAACTGCATGCCTTGGTTAAATAAAGCAAATGTTTTGTTTTCTTTGGTTTCCATGGATTCCAAGAAAAAGAAAAAGATCATGGAATGATACTAATTTTTAGTTTTGTCCCCGGATGATTAGAATTACTGATTTTCCAATTATAGATCCCTGGGGTCTAAGGAGTACACCATAATTTTAGAACATCTCTTGAAATATTGTTTCTTAATGTACATCTTAACATCTAAGTACGTAGATACAATACATACAGCAGCAGCAGAAATAACTGTGTATATACGCTAGAGATTTACCGATATGACAGATCCGGTTGGTGGGATCGTTATCTTCGCCCACATCATGTTCTAGATCTGATCTTTTACGCCTCCACGCAACGGCCGAAAGGAAACCACACTTTGATTAAGCGAGAATCCCCCACATGATCACCCCGCAAGCAAACCGTAGTAGAATGGGATGAAGGAAGGAGACGACGGCTCTCTTTTGGATCTCTCTATTTTCTCTCAATGAAAACTCATTTGAAACCCCAACCCCTTACATGTGTATATATAGGGTAAAGAGATGGAACCTAATCCTAACCACAATAGGATTTGGCTTGACCATATCCACCCAATAGTATGGGAGAGAATTGGGCCAGGTCGGGCCACCCAATTGCTAACATACTCCTACCCGCACATTCGAGTGGGTGCCGTCCATAACTCCCTGAGCTGGTTCCCTGAACCATTGACTCTCTGAATCAATTGTCTCCCTGAGAATCTCATCCTTCTAGACCTTGTTCTTACACATACATGTTGGTGCGGCGTGGACCATTGAGAACCTGCAAGCGAGTAGCCTTGCAGCCAGATCCATTAGGACCGACACAAGGATCTCCCAAAAAGAAAACAACATAAACCAAATATATGTTAGTCTTGTGAAATCTTATACCCCAGATCTGATCAGACATGTCTGCCCAAATACCTTCGATCCCTCTCGAAAGCGTACTTGAACACCGTGGTAGTTCCTCAATTCATTGCACTCTTAAACTTCGTCATCATAGCGTTAATAAGAGTTGGCCTTGCGATACAATCAAGTGACATTTCAATCGATCTTCCTCCGGCTCTGAATAGCTAGGTCTATTATTTACCCGCTTTTCTGATACTGTCCCATATGTGCGGTATATTGTCATCGCAGCAGAAGACAACAGCCAAAGTAGCAGACGCTCAAAACATGCCTACCCAAAAAACCCAGTGTCGTTAAAGATATATAAACTATCCGTCCTTCCGTGAGGAGGTCATCATAAGGGCTTACACGGTGAAGGGGATGGGATCCAACCCTCAACCTCATTATATGCACGATCCTAACACACGTCGTATGGCAACGTGCTACGGTATAAAATTCTTCTTGAAAGCGTACTCCATTAAAGTTGTACCGTACGGACCCAAGTCCAATCACCCTGTGATTGAATTGCCCGGTCATATCGCCCTGTGATATGCCTAGGATCTCCTGACAAGCTCGCACCCTGTGCGACGAGTCAGACCCCTAGTTCGGCTATATGTAAAATATGTAAAGTGACCATGGGATAACTACTTCGGTCGCTCGGCCTATAGCACGGGACAATCACATCCTGACCCAGTCAAGACGGCTCTTTTAAGTGCTCCCACTATCGCCATACCCAGTATGCAACAACACAGTCACTGTTGTTGGCTATAGTGTCATCAAGGCAATTATTGTAATTACAGATAGGCAATTATGATAATCAAAAGAGGACCTATATAGGTAGAATGGTCTTGCTCGAGATGATAGTGTGCTATCTGGTTTGTCTTTATCATTTATGTGTGTACGTTTTGCTTGCTATCAGGTGTCGGTAATACATAATGATAAAACCCGTAGGATTCTTACTTAACTACCAACATTATGATGGCGATCATATACGTAGGAGCTGGGTAGTCCGTAAGCACGTCTTTAAATGTCCCTAGTCGAGAGAGTATCGAGACTGGGCATTGATATTCCAGAGTAGACTAGTGTATACGTTTCTAAACCCTGACGAGGTGCGCTAGCTAGTCTCACAAGACATTGGTGTTTTGGCGCCTAAGATAGTATACAGGTGCTCATTGGAGGTGAGTACACCGGACGAACGCGCCGACAACTTCTAAATAGTATTATACCTATCATCAGATAAAAGTTCTCAGGTGACATGAGTACGGGATAGTCTTTTAACCCGAGATCGTCATTTGTCTCATATGAGTTCTCATTGTACTTAGATTACTGCCCTACTACGGCTCAAAGGAGTCGTACAAACAGATTTTAGTTGGGAATAGTCCTGAGCCACATGGAGGCAGTGAACGATTGGCAGGGATTCGTCTCTCCCAGTATAGCGAGTCGATGTTGTGCTATGTTCGGTTAGCCATCACCATAAGTTCCTGGCCAGAGCGGATGAGATATACTGATTAGAGATCGGTATTTTCTCAATTGGTGATGGGCTTGACACCGCACGACTTATCGGGTTATTAGGGGTATGACGCTATCCACCCCTAGACCCGGTATGCGATACTCTTAAACGAAAAGACCGGACTGTACAGAAATTATCACATTCAGGCTCAGTAGGGTATGGACGGACTTGATTATTGACCTCCCTTTCAACACATACCTGGGTAGGCGTTACGTACAGCTAGTGCCGCTGACGTGCTTGTGCTTATGGATTTATCTAGTAACTCGCTGTAAGTATATAGTCGAGTCTTTAGATTCCTACACAGAGGGTTTTCCCGGTTCAGACGATATGATGTAGAAGTCGTACGTTGGTACGTATATGGGTCCGATTAAATACGTATACTAGCTACACGGACTTTAATCGGACGGTTAATAATACTAGCCGGCTTAGGATTAAGCCAGATTATTAAATCAAGTTTTGATTTAATAATTTACATATATATATTTTGATCTAGTATTATGTTCACTATTCTTTCTCTCTCTCTTGGCTATTCATATTTTTATACGGATACGCGTATATGTATTTCGATACATATACTGGATATTATGTATTTATACATGGATATTCTAGAAGGAGGACACCTCATTTTAAGGATTTCCTTTTTAAGGAAATTAGGGAAATTAGGTGGAGGGTGAGGTGGCATAGAGCATGGTAGAGAGGGATGGGCTCATTTCTTTATTTTAAAATGGTTATGACATATATTTTGTATGGTTAAATATTATCCCTCTCACATACTCTCAAGACTTAACTCATTTGGTTATGTTAGCCTCTTGCCTCTCATCTTTTTCCTCCTCCTTCTTCATAGCTCTCTTGAGCAAGGTAAAATGAGAGATAATAATAGTGGAGAAATCCTACATCCCACACACTCCATTTCTAGCAAGCTTGGAGTGTCGGTTGCTTTCTCGAAGTTTGCTTTGGAGCGAAACTAGAGCTTTGATCGGTTTCCCTCGGGTGGATCGTATTTGGAAAGGGCGGCCGTCTCTCAAGCGCGTTCCCAACGGCTACGGAGCTGTAGGGTTCTTAGGCACAACCACAAGGTTTCACAAGACATCAAACATGCCGTATTTAAAAATTTAGTGTGCCAAACAACCCTAACCTAGGATCTAACTAGAGTTTTAGAAGCTAAAATAGAAAGTAAACTACTTTACATCTAAGTGATAACGGAATACAACCTTTGTAGACCGGTCCTTCACTTCAATAGCTTCTTGTAGTGGTCCCTTCACTGCGATCATGGAACTCCCGGACTCTTGCATGGCTTCTCAAGGTGAAAGGAACGATCTTGCTTGAAGTTTTCGAGGCCGAAAATGATCTACGTCGAGGAGACACTAACTCAAGCTACTACTTCAGTAATAAGAGATTAGTGAAGCTAACACCCTATACTAAAGTGCTAATCTAGTAGAGGATGATGAAGTAGGAAGTGGGCTCACTTTAGTTTTATTTTTCCCACAATATTTTCTCACTTTTGAAAAAGCTAGCAAACTTTTTCTCAAGGATGAAGAAGATGAAGTCTAGAGATGAGAATAAACTAATGAGGTGAGAGAATAAACCATGGATGAGTTTGTATCATATAGCTAACTCATGTAGAGACATAACCATGGCTAAATTATAATGGTTAGGTTAATAAATATCTTAAGTAAAACAAAACTAGTGGACTAAGTCAATGCATCCACAAGCTTCTACAAGCTTTATGCATGTGGCTAATTATCCATTAATTTGGAATTACTTTAAATATTAAAAACCCTACATTATAATTAGTATGGTGTAAGTCTCATACACCCATGTAGTGTGTATCAACAACCATGACACAATATAAAACACAATTAATATATATCACATATATATTAAGTGTGCACATGTGAGAAAATAAATGCTTAAGTGAGCTAATATTAGTTAATGTAAATTAGTATATCAAATACACAATTATACACTAAATTATCAAATCAACTCTTGATTTAATAATCCGGCTATATCATATATAACCGACTAATATAAAATGTACCAACTTATAGAATCAACACTTGATTCGATAACCCGGCTATATCACATATAACCGACCGATACAAATATCGCGAGAATAGAATATGGTATCATATACTCGCATTATTCTCGGTCCCGCACATATCACATATGTGCTCCTACTTCGTTTTGCCTGAGCCAGTAAAATCTCTATGTAGGATTCTAAAGACTAGTCAATACTGTCACGACCCGAAATATTAGCTCATGACCAGCACTTGAATCACGCCACGTCTAAAAGCGTAACGGAATTCAAGTAAGCAGAAACCCAGAAATCTAAACCTTTTTAGAAAAAATAAAGAAGGTGAGGTTTTGAAATAAAGGTATAATGAAATCAAGTTTTCTTAATGCATAAAAAGAAACATGAATGATGCAAGTGAAATTTACTAGTTTGAAAACATGTTTCGTCTTATTTTTTAAAAAAAAATTCGGCAGCACCTTCTTTGTATATTTTGATCCAAAACCACAACTACATAATAAAGATAAAGGCATCCCCAAGCGGGAGCTAGCTCTTCGCCAAAAGGCGGATCACAACCACGCAATACAGTATAAATAAATATACGACGCCCAACGGCGAAGTTCATCATAGAAAGATAAATAAAAAGCAAGACATCAAAACCACAAGTAGCAAAAAAACCCTCGCTCTAAGTCTTGCAACCACAATCTCACTAAGTCTCATTACTTATACAATTTACTAATTTTGATTGACGGAGTTAACTAGATACAATATGAAATGTAGATACAAGAGTGGGAATGATACAAATGTCCCACCTACCACTGCAAAACACCCCAAATGAAGCTGTGTGCCAGCGATGCCGCTACTGATCCAAGCGGTCAACCTGCAAGAACTGTGGCACAACGGGGGTGAGTAGCCAACTCGTGAGTAGAAAAAATATCAATAGATAGAAATCGAATAAACAACAACTTCTAGGTCAACTAAATCATAAAGGTAATACTATGATATCTAGGGTGACCGGGTCTGTATATATGCCAATAAGGTAGTCAAAACCTATATGCATGTGGATAACATCCAACAGTAATAATCAATGCATGTATGCATGTGGATCTCAACCACCCATATAATCAAGGTATGTATGCATGTGGATCTCGTCCACCCATATAATCAATGTCTGTATGCACGTAAATAGCATAACAGAGTGTGCATGAAAGTATGAGGATATAAATCAACGGTGTCCCTCCCGACACATCAAAATCATGGAACCTGAGTGCCTAACATCGACACTCGAAAACATCATGAAAACCGTGCCTAGCATCGGCACGTAAATCCTCATATATCGGGCTCCGTCAGTCCGGATCGGCCCATATCATCTCTAGACTCCGGTCGGTATCCTCCGGATATCCGCCGAGCCCAAGTACTATCACCGGTAGGTAGTACTCCCTCTGCCAGGCTCACCGTCTGTATACACAGCATCCCTTTCTTGCCCCGGGGTACCATACCGGGTCCACCATGTACCCGCAATCGGCCTCATCCGCCTCCTCAAATCGGGTTTCACATGTCACTCTCAGAAACGAGAAAACACATGGTGGACGCACTGAAATATCATATCAAGAGAAGCCGGGTTTTTAAAATAACACATAATCTCTTTTGAAATATCCACGGTTCTCAAATCCAGAAATCTCATGAAAACACCATATCTCAATGTGTAAAATGATAGAGCATGATGTATGCGACATATAAGAGAAATGCGAGAATGTTCGTGTATCATGCAACATGGAATAGTGATATGACATATTAAGGGAAAACCGCTCTTTTAAATTGATTCCAGTTTTTAAAATATATCCCGCGGTTCCCGATTTTCCAATAAAACCAGTTATCTATGTAGGCACAATATGTATATGCGCAAGTATAGAGGTACCAATGTATATATTTGCCAAATATGGATGTATCAATGTATATGTGCACCAATATGAATATACAATGTGTATGTGCGCAAATATGGAGGTATCGATGTAAATTTGGACCAATATGAATATACAATGTGTATGTGCGCAAATATGGAGGTATCGATGTATATGTGCTCCAATATGAATATACAATGTGTATGTGCGCAAATATGAATGCATCAATGTATATGTGCAAGCAGGTTATGCGAAGAGTCATATCTTGATGCAACAATCCTACTGTGTAGTGACATGACAATTATCGATGATGAAGTGTGTGAGCCTACAATCTGTGTGCGTGTAATATATGCATCATCGATAATGGTGCGGGTGTACTATCACAGGTATAAGCAATACAATGTGAATAACAAGAATGCATCATAAGGTAAATCGTCAGCTAGAAGCTATAAGGTATACATATCTAACATGATCGAGTCGGTGAATCTATCAATCGGCATCCAGCCTAACAATATCGCGTACGGTATAATTCATCGTACGACAACCTCTAGTCAAGGGTATGGATCAATCATCAAGTCAAACACATCACGCACGGAAAATCATCGTACGGAGGCATTAAGCTAATAGGGATCCTAACATCCTATACGACAAATGAGGGTACGGCCTAATATTACGTACGGCCTATCATCCATGATTTACAACATTATATATATATATATATAGACATACATACCTATGTCCCAGGTCACATCCGCAATAATCTCATATCAGGGGGACCGGCAGGGTATAAATCATCTCGATCGACTCGCATCCGTATACCAACATTGTCACGACCCGCAGGGTACGGAACGTGACTGGCACTTAAGTTTACGAAACGTCTCAAGACGTCCGTAAAATAAGTAAGCCGAAGCCCAGAAAACCAAAACCAAATAAGCAAAAGAGTGAAGAGAACCCAATCAATTGAAAACGAGTTTATCAAATAAGTCATATAAAACCTTTTTAAAAACAATATCAATTTTTCCGAAAATTTCGGCAGAGTCTCCTTTGTAAATACTGGCCCCCAAAATGGGTACAACAAGAATATATATGAATCCAACAAATAAGACATCCCCAAGCGGGAGCTAGCTCTTCGCCATAAGGCGGTCACAAATCCCACGCAATATAAAGCAACAACATGCGAAATAATCATAAGGAAGCATGAGAAAAACAGCATGTCGACTCAAGTGAGCTCGACCCCAAAATACAGCATAAAAAGTCCACAAATCTCACAGTCTCATCTCTAGGTCAATATACAACAATACTGGTAGATACAGTAGATGGAGTACACTAGATACAAAGAATATACAAGGTGGTATAAAAATAATAATATAACCCACCTAAGAGCAAGACCTCGAGTCCAGGCTGTTAGTTATATGTATGCCCTAGAGGCCATTACTGTACATTGGATGTATATTGTAGTGGATGCTGGGACATATATAGGGAGGACTTTCTTGCTCGACATGATAGTATGCTATCTGGTTACTCTTTACCTTAACGTGTATACTGATTGTCTCTCTGTTACATGTTGGTAAAGCCCTTAGGATGTGTACTTGACTACCTGGACTATGATGCGGATCATACTAGTGGGGACATGATAGTCCATAAGTACATCCTTCAAGGTCCCTAGTCGTGGGTGTATCGAGACGGGGCATCGATATACCAGAGTAGACTAGCGTATACCTTCTCGACCCATACAGATGGGCGATGGATGATCCCATATCCATTGGTGTTTGACATCAGAGATGATATACGGGTGCTCAGTGGAGACTGGGTACACTGGACGGACTCGCCGAGAACTCCCAGATGGTATTATACCTTACGTCAGATGGCAGTTCTCTGGTGACACTGGTACAGAGTAGTCTGTTGACCCGAGATCGTCATAGAGTCTTGTGTGGTTCCCACTGTGCTTTGATTTCCATCTTACCACGTCCAAGAGGGCGTGCAAAACGGTAGTTTTTGGGTACAGTCCCGAATCACATGGAGGCAATGAGCGATAGGAGGGGATTCGTCTCTCCCGGTATAGGGAGTTGATGTTGCGCTGTGTTCGATTGGCTATAACCGGAAATCCCTGGCCAGGGTTGCTGAGATTTACTGGTAAGTGTTACCAGTAGTTTCTCGAACTGTTATAGACCTCATATCGACACGACTTATCAAGCTATTGGGGTCTGACGTTTACCACCCCTAGGCAAGATATGCGACATATCAGACGACGAGACCGGACTGTACGGTAAGTGTTACTGGTTGGATTCATAGGAGTGTGAGCGGGCTTGCTCGTCGATCTTCTGATCGCTCAATACTCGGGTGGCCGTTACGTTTAGCAGACCGCTTGCGGCTTGTGGGTGTTTGATATGATCATCATCTGCTGCCGGCGTATTGACGAGTCTTTAGAGTCCTACACAGAGGTTTCCTGGCTCAAGCGAAACGAAATAGGAACGCATATGAGATATGTGCGGGACCGAGAATGATACCAGCATGTGAAACTGTATTCGATTCTCGCGATCTGTGACATTGATCGGTTATATGCGATATAGCCGGGTTTTCGGATCAAGTGTTGATTCGATAAGTTGTTACTGTTGAT
Organism: Agapanthus africanus; assembly: GCA_030015575.1. Classification (NCBI taxonomy): domain Eukaryota; kingdom Viridiplantae; phylum Streptophyta; class Magnoliopsida; order Asparagales; family Amaryllidaceae; genus Agapanthus; species Agapanthus africanus. The sequence goes on from CM057339.1 coordinate 729,211,216, forward strand.
ATTAGTCGGTTATATACGATATGACCGGATCATTAAATCAAGCGTTGATTTAATGATTTAATGCATAATGATATATTTGATATATTACTTTGCATTAACTAGTATCGGTTCACTTAAGATGGATTTTCTCACTCGCATGTGCACATCGTATATGTGATATATTTTTGTGCACTTGATTGTATCATGTTTGATGATGCAAGATTGCTAGGGTTTGTGTAAAGAATTAAACCTTGGTTAAGTAAATGGTTAGGGTTTTATTTATTTATTCATTCATTTATCTATTTATTTTTGGATGAAAAGAATGAGAAAAGAAAACAAATGGTTGCTTTCTTAGAAGCTTCTTCAAGCTTCATGCAACTTTGACCAAAGCAACCATTCTTGTCTTCTTCTCTAACCCTAACCATTCAACCTAACTCAAGTTAATTCTCTACAATTTACCATGGTTAAAATTATGATAAGAATTCATTTTCTTTTCTATTTTTATCATTCTTATCATAACATTATCATCTTCTTCTTCTTCTTCTTCAAGAAGAAAACCTAGACTTCATCAATGGTGACTTGATGAAATGAGTGAGAAATCCAATTCTAAAGTGAACCCACTTCCTATTTTTTCATCCTCTACCTCTTGCCAAGTAGTAGAGTGTGTTTTCTTCACAAGTTTCATGACGTGGTGAAGTGGGAGCTTGATCTTGTGATGCCTCGATGTAGATCATCTTCGGCATCGACTTCGATGACCTAGCTCGCCCATTTCTCCGATGAAGCCGACGCTAGAGCCCGGGATTGGATTTGGACAGCGAGGAGACTTCATTGCAGAGCTAAGGAGGTGGAGAACCGGATCTACAAAGGTTGTATTTCCGTTCTCTTAGTTATATTGTTAACTAGTTGCATGTGTTCGCCTAAATATCTAGTCAACGATCTTGTTAGGGTTTCTCGGCACCCGTAAAATTTGAAATTGGCATGGTTGATGCCTTGTGAGACCTCTTGAGAGTGCCTAGGAACCCTACAGTGGTATCAGAGCCTAGCTAGAGCCTTAGGCGAAGAGTAGACGAAGTTTGAAACCCGATCGACCCGGAACCCCTAATACAATATGCTCTCTGTACATTTTTTAATTTCGGGGATTTTTCCACATTAAAAATATGCAAAAAATTCAGCAGGGAATTGTAAGAATTACTGTGAAGCCCGTACCCATGAATCCCTTAAAGCGCGGCGGAACCGCGGCATTAGCATGGCTAATGCGGCGGTTCCGCGGCCATTTTGTCTTTTCTTCAGTTGGTATTTGCACAGTAATTCCTATATTTGGGTGCTGTATTTTCTAGGAATTTTTAATATTTACTCAAGAGTTGAGTTTTCTGGGTTGTATTGGGGGTTCGTATATTCGATTGGATTATCAAACTTTGTCTATGTGTTGTTCCGGGTAAATTTTTGAATATGTTAAAAAGTTCGACCGGATATAAATACCCACTTTTTCCCCTGTCGGGAAATTTCCAAGTGTTGGATTTTTCCGTGGTTTAAAGACGTTCTAAGTAGTGCAAGTAACGCGATGGACCCTCTAGAAGACAACAAACCTTAACTCGATTATGTGACCGTCTTGAACTGCCCTTTGAACCTTAGGGTTTGGGGCAGTACGGCGTGCCACATGTGAGGCGTTGGCTTGACCCTTCTACGGCTGGACCGTTGGTACTGAGGCATGAACTGGATGTTTTTAAACTTGTTTCATGTGTTGATCTGTTTCGGGAAAACTTGGGTGTTCGAATGTTCGATCGGAAAGTTTAACATTTTCTAATTATCTGGAATGGGATACAATAATTGGAATTCACAATAAGTTATGAGATAACTGAATGAATGTTATAAACATAGCAGTTTAGTCTCACTTGATCGGTTGCCACGGAATTTTGATGTGATCAAAAGTCCGTCGCAATCACGTAGCGTACGCGGATACTCGCCGGGTAAACTTAATAGACAGCTGCATCCCTTAGCCCCGACCAAGTGACTGTAGGAGAACCCCGTCGCCGAAAGCATCCGTCCGGGTGCTCGCGGTAGCGGTGTTCCGCCTTGGTGCACTTCGTCGACGGTATCGGGGGTGCGGCCGTCTACTGAAGTTTGCGACGAGCATTCGATCAGGATGTCGGGAATCTTGTTGAATTGCCCGACTTGGTATTGAAAAGTGTTTTCAATAATGAGACTAAAATGCGGGGTTTATAATTGTTAGGCATGCGATGTCTAAAGAATTCATTTGGTCAGGCATGCGATGTCTGAGGTGGTTGCGGATTCCAACTGTTGTAGTTTTACACTTTCTTTTCTGTGACCGTAAGTGTAATATGTGATATCGCCGGTTTCGTTGCTATATGTCAACGACAATTGGGATGCACATATTTACTTACGTTGATGACATGTGATGTTATGTGTTGCTGGATATGTTATATTGGATCGTCGTGTTCGAATAGCCGGGGGTTTTTATGTGAGATGAGTGTTTTTCATTTTCATTCATGTAAAAACTTGTATGTAATATTCTTTTATTGGGGCACTTCCAGGTTGCGGAAGTTGTCACCTTTTGTATATTATTTACTTTTTTGCGCTAGGATAGACCCAAGGAGGAGGGCACAAGTAACCGGGTTCTGGAGTCCAGTGGGAGACCATCTCGAGGAGTCGAGTCCGGGTCTCCTAACTCCAGAATTGGTAGGGTTGCTTGCCGCTCTCGTAGGGGTCTAGGGGTGTGGGTTTGGCTATTCATCACGACCGTGGAATCCGTGTTTTATACTGGCTCGTATTGAAAACACGGACGTCCTAGTATATCCAATATTTCATATGTTTCTTCTGCTGCGATATCTGTGATGTGATCATGTGATGTTCTGTGATAAATACTGTATATAGTATATATGATATATTATATAGGCGTTACTTATGTTTTACACCCGCGCTAGCCTTGCCCCGCTCTGCCGTTAGTTACCTAACCTAACGGTGCATGAGGGGACATCGAGGCGAATGCGGATGGCATAAGTGTACGTCGTATTTATCTGTGATGTTTAGGTACTTAAATGATGGGACTTCATTAATGAGATTAATGAAATAAAAAGAAACCTAAGATGTTGTAGAATCGAATTTCAAAAATAAAACAGGTAGCTACAGTTCTTGCTTTGCACAGAGGTATATGTGATATATCCTGCACCTTATTCGATAAGGAAAGGACCGAGATCCCTTCACCGGGAGTGACTCCTTTAGCAATAACTGGCTGATGCTACACACTCGGTTTGTCTTTTGATTGCTTTTAAGTGTTTTTGCTATGCACAGTGATATATATGATATATCCCGCACCTCATTCGACGAGGAAAGGACCGACGATCCCTTCACCGGGAGTGACTCCTTTAGCAAAACTAGAAAAGCCTCGAAGACACTCCATTTTAAAATCATTTGATTCTACAACGATATCAAGTTCATTACGCAATAGGTTTTCAGAAAAACCTGTCGTAGCCCTCCGTCATTTCAGATAAGTAGTAGTTAGTATTCGTGCTGCGTTTGTTGGCCTTTGTCAAGGCGTAGTGTGCGGTAGCTAACTGGTGCTTATCTGCTTATGCATATGATGCAGATTGGGTTAGGGTAGTCGTGCGACCTTGTTGGACTTTGTCAAGGGCCGTGCGGGTGGGTTTAATTCAATCAGGAAATGACGGGTTGAACTTGACTAGCATCCTATGGTTTGTTGGCCTTTGTCAAGGTCATAGGAGGTTAGGGGCAAAATATTATCGGGAATTTCAAGTGTTGAAATTTGCAATGAGATTGCATACCTTCTATGAGATAGTTGGATCCCGATACCCGCTGCGAGTAATTGTTACTCCTGGGAGAGTTTTACACATTACAATTAGCCGATCAAGTAGGTGTCTAGAAAGGTGTCAACGGGGTTACGCCTCTGGAAAAACGAGGTTTACATTAATTAGGTTCGTGCGAAAGCACGGGGGACCTCCCTCAAAGTACCGACACTGGCCTGGCTGAAAGATTGGCGAACTTGTAGTGTGTAATTAATCCCGGCTAGTCTTTCCTTTTAGGGTTTGAAGGAAGATTTGATAAAAACAGTGGGAGCCATCCTGATTAGATAAAATAATAACCAATCTATTCTTGCAACAGCGCACGCTGAGTGATTTCTTCTCTCTCTCTCCAGGTAGCGACCATATCACGCCTTAATCAAGATAATAATACGGAATATTTGACCGAACCCGCTTGTTATACTGAGCTGGGGAATGTTGGTCCCGCTCCAACTTATAATTGTTATAAGACAGAGTAGGAAATAGGGGATTACCAAAATTCCCGTGCCGCCCAAACGAAGAGAGTGCATGCTGATGCATCATCTTCGGGTGTGTTCGTTACAAAGAACTGTTTCTCAGTATCCTCCGCATCCTGGGTATATGATACCGGATCAGGATTCCAGATATGTAATCTGTTACATAGGGCTACAAAAGGGTAGAAAAACTGAGAACGGGTGATAAGTTTCATGAGGCAGAAAACGGGGCAAGAGTTGCAGCCAAGTCTGTCGGTCACTGTCACCCTGTATTACCAATACATTGATTCTGAACGAATGTTATTAGATACCGAACCTGATATACAAAATCATATCACTCTCTTTATTAGTAAAGAAATGATAAAATTTTGTATTGTTGGATAATGTTTTGAACATTTCCTATATCAAAAGTTGATCGGTTCAGGCGCGTTATCTAAAAGCATTGATGTTCTAAATCAAACTACAGTTCTTAGTATACAGAACACACACAAGAGGAAGAGTTCAGAAATGAACGGATCCTTCTTGAGGTATTGTAGACTAGGTCATATCAATGCGACCCGACTAGCTTGAGTTACATAAAGATGCATATTTAAATTAGTTTGAATTTACATCTTGTGAAACTTGCCAGTCATGTCACAGAGATAAGATGACCATAGCTCTGTTTACTGGAAACAGAGAAAGAGTTAGTGAACTCTTGGGATGATACATGTTGATGTATGTAGGTCCCCTGTCTACACATGCCAAGACAGGTCCTTTGTACTTCATTACATTCTCTGATAATCTCTCAAGATTCAGTCATATGTTCCTGTTGAAACCCAAGTCCGAACCTTTTGAGATATTCACAGAATATGATTTAGAAGTAGAGATCCAAAATACGGGTATAAGTATTATGTCCTTTGATGTGATCAGGGAGGAGAATACTTGAGCACGGGAATACTGGACTATTCTAAAGGAGAATGAGATTCTCTCTCAGAATTACTCCTCCTATACACCATAGCACGATGGTATATCGGGGCGGAGCAATCACACCCTATATGATAAGGTGTGCTCTATGATGAGTACTACTGAGTTACCTATTTCCTTTTGGGAGTTATGTGCTTGAGAAGCTGCATACCTATTGAATAGGGTTCAAATCAAATCAGTAGCCTACCACTCCATATCAGATATGGTATGGGAAGAGCCCATGTCTTAAGCTAGTTAAGATTTGGGGTTGACCGGCCTATGTCTAAAAACAAAATCCGGACAAGCTCGAGGCAAGGTCTGTTATGTAGAACTGGAAAGGTTCCAGCTATGCAAACTACAGCAGATGATTTGGTACAACCAAAGGATTCAGTAGATGCCAACGAACCTCAGCCTCTCCGCCGATCTGGTAGGGTTCCTCACCTGCCTGAGAGATACTTCGGTTTCTCTATGACAGTGGGAGTGAGGATTGCATCATGAGATGATGACCCAACTAGTTTCGAGCTGGCCATCAAGAGTGGGACTCTGTAAGAATGGCTGGATGCTTAGCGATCTGAGATGGAATCCTTGTACACCAACAAAGTATGGACTTTAGTTGCTTTATCTGAAGGGTTAAATCCCCATCAGGAGCAAGTATATCTTGAGAAGATTACTTGGTGTACATGGAAAAGTTGAGACTTTCAAAGCTAGACTTGTTAAAGGTTTTCATCATCGACCAGGCGTGGATAATGATGAAACCTTTTTCCAGTAGCTATGCTTAAGTCCATCCAGATCCTACTTGCCACGGCTACATACCATAACTACGATATCTGGCGGTTGGGTGTCATGACTGCTTTTCTAAATAATGATTTAGAAGAGAACGTCTGTAAGTACACAGCCAGAAGGCTTCGTAGACAGTGGGAGCAGCGGAAACGTGTGCAAGATGTTTTATGTGACAAAGCAGGCATCGCGGAGTTGGAACATCTGTTTTGATGGATTAGTCAAAGAGTTTGACATCATCAAAATGGTAGATGAACCTTGTATAAACAAAAAGATAGTAGGGAGTATGGTGACGATCCTCGTAGAGTACGTGGATGACATACTATTGATAAGGAAAGAGTTTCATATGCTACGCTCGATCAATCTCCGCTTATCACAAGGATTCTCCATATAGGATCAAAATGATACCTACTAAATCCTGGATTTTGGATCTATGAGATAGATCTAATTGGATGTTAGGATACTCACTAGTTGTAGTGAGAAGGTATCAATTGATCCTGGGGAGAATCACTGGAAAGGTTCCAGAGAGATAAAGACGACTGAAAGTCAGTCACAGGCATTGTCTTTACCCTCAGTAAAGGGACGGTATGTTGGAAGAGTTCCAAGCTAGATACCGTGACATACTAGACGATAATGGCAGGATACATCGCTACTCAAGATGCTACCAAAGAGGCTGTTTGGGTGTATATTGGTTCATGAGATGAACTATATTCCTCCCATTGTGTGACAATGGAGTTGTGGCTTATGCCAAGGAACGCAGGTCCCATCAGTGATCCAGACATATTCTAAGGCAGTATCACCTGATCATGGAGATGGTTGATCTCTAAGGGATCGAGGTTAGGAGAGTAGACTCAGAGGACGACACGACGGATCCACTCACGAAGGCCTATTCCCAGAGAGAGACTTTTAAGGGATGGTTGAGTATGAGATACTACAACCACTGCTATCAGATGGCCCTAGTGCAAGTGGGAGATTGTTAGTTATATGTATGCCCTAGAGGCCATTACTGTACATTGGATGTATATTGTAGTGGATGCTGGGACATATATAGGGAGGACTTTCTTGCTCGACATGATAGTATGCTATCTGGTTACTCTTTACCTTAACGTGTATACTGATTGTCTCTCTGTTACATGTTGGTAAAGCCCTTAGGATGTGTACTTGACTACCTGGACTATGATGCGGATCATACTAGTGGGGATATGGTAGTCCATAAGTACATCCTTCAAGGTCCCTAGTCGTGGGTGTATCGAGACGGGGCATCGATATACCAGAGTAGACTAGCGTATACCTTCTCGACCCATACAGATGGGCGATGGATGATCCCATATCCATTGGTGTTTGACATCAGAGATGATATACGGGTGCTCAGTGGAGACTGGGTACACTGGACGGACTCGCCGAGAACTCCCAGATGGTATTATACCTTACGTCAGATGGCAGTTCTCTGGTGACACTGGTACAGAGTAGTCTGTTGACCCGAGATCGTCATAGAGTCTTGTGTGGTTCCCACTGTGCTTTGATTTCCATCTTACCACGTCCAAGAGGGCGTGCAAAACGGTGGTTTTTGGGTACAGTCCCGAATCACATGGAGGCAATGAGCGATAGGAGGGGATTCGTCTCTCCCGGTATAGGGAGTTGATGTTGCGCTGTGTTCGATTGGCTATAACCGGAAATCCCTGGCCAGGGTTGCTGAGATTTACTGGTAAGTGTTACCAGTAGTTTCTCGAACTGTTATAAACCTCATATCGACACGACTTATCAAGCTATTGGGGTCTGACGTTTACCACCCCTAGGCAAGATATGCGACATATCAGACGACGAGACCGGACTGTACGGTAAGTGTTACTGGTTGGATTCATAAGAGTGTGAGCGAGCTTGCTCGTCGATCTTCTGATCGCTCAATACCCGGGTGGCCGTTACGTTTAGCAGACCGCTTGCGGCTTGTGGGTGTTTGATATGATCATCATCTGCTGCCGGCGTATTGACGAGTCTTTAGAGTCCTACACAGAGGTTTCCTGGCTCAAGCGAAACGAAATAGGAACGCATATGAGATATGTGCGGGACCGAGAATGATACCAGCATGTGATACTGTATTCGATTCTCGCGATCTGTGACATTGATCGGTTATATGCGATATAGCCGGGTTATCGGATCAAGTGTTGATTCGATAAGTTGTTACTGTTGATATTAGTCGGTTATATACGATATGACCGGATCATTAAATCAAGCGTTGATTTAATGATTTAATGCATAATGATATATTTGATATATTACTTTGCATTAACTAGTATCGGTTCACTTAAGATGGATTTTCTCACTCGCATGTGCACATCGTATATGTGATATATTTTTGTGCACTTGATTGTATCATGTTTGATGATGCAAGATTGCTAGGGTTTGTGTAAAGAATTAAACCTTGGTTAAGTAAATGGTTAGGGTTTTATTTATTTATTCATTCATTTATCTATTTATTTTTGGATGAAAAGAATGAGAAAAGAAAACAAATGGTTGCTTTCTTAGAAGCTTCTTCAAGCTTCATGCAACTTTGACCAAAGCAACCATTCTTGTCTTCTTCTCTAACCCTAACCATTCAACCTAACTCAAGTTAATTCTCTACAATTTACCATGGTTAAAATTATGATAAGAATTCATTTTCTTTTCTATTTTTATCATTCTTATCATAATATTATCATCATCTTCTTCTTCTTCTTCAAGAAGAAAACCTAGACTTCATCAATGGTGACTTGATGAAATGAGTGAGAAATCCAATTTTAAAGTGAACCCACTTCCTATTTCTTCATCCTCTACCTCTTGCCAAGTAGTAGAGTGTGTTTTCTTCACAAGTTTCATGACTTGGTGAAGTGGGAGCTTGATCTTGTGATGCCTCGACGTAGATCATCTTCGGCATCGACTTCGATGACCTAGCTCGCCCATTTCTCCGATGAAGCCGACGCTAGAGCCCGGGATTGGATTTGGACAGCGAGGAGACTTCATTGCGGAGCTAAGGAGGTGGAAAACCGGATCTACAAAGGTTGTATTTCCGTTCTCTTAGTTATATTGTTAACTAGTTGCATGTGTTCGCCTAAATATCTAGTCAACGATCTTGTTTGGGTTTCTCGGCACCCGTAAAATTTGAAATTGGCATGGTTGATGCCTTGTGAGACCTCTTGAGAGTGCCTAGGAACCCTACACAGGCGAAAGAGGCAAAAGAAGCAAGTGCGCCCGCCGCTACTGTACTGACGGAGCGGACCTGAAAAAGGCTGTGGCACAACGGGGGTGAGTTGCCAACTCGTGAGTAATAAATAACATCTACACAGGCCATCAAAAGCATGCACACAAGTATCCTAGCATCTAAAATACAGGTAAGGCAGGACATAATAGCAGGTATGTATGCAATATGAATATACTAGCAGGTATGAATGCAATGCGAATCAACTCATGATCTGAATGTGTAAGTATAAGAATCATGCTTTTCCTTTAGGAATCTCTTTTGAAATACCAGCACAATACCAATAGAATCAACAAGAACCTTTGTCCAACAACGACACCTCAAAACTATCACAAATCTCATATATCCATGTCATACTATCTCTGGCCTCAGCCATCCGGCTGACCCATCTCAATATCAATATCTCATCATCTCGCGGCCACGGTCGGTATCCTCTGGATATCCACCGTCCCAAACAGTCACCGGTAGGTAATCCGTCCCCTGCCAGGCTCATCGTCAGCAACACGAGCTTCTTGCCCCGGGGTACCTTACCGGGCCCACCATGTACCCGAGACGGTTCATCCAACTCCTCGAAACGGGTCTCAAAAACCACAGCAAACTCATGGTGGACGACACTTACATCACTAGAAAACCGCAATTTACATATTTTAAAAATATAATAAGTTTAGAAATTTTGCGGCTTTCCCCCGAAATCCAGAAATATCATAAAATCTCAAGAAATCCTCATAAGTGCATATGTCAATGATAATGAATGCATATGGTATCAATAATCAAGTTGCGATGTGTGGTTAATAGATTAGGCATGAACAAATAATATGATGAAGTACATGCACATGAATAGCAATCCTACGATTTCATTTTAAGGAATTAAAGCAATAGCGCAAGTTTAAGTATCAATTATAGTGAAAGGTTTCAATTTAAAGGTTATCTAGTGTGGTGGCATGGCAATTACCAGGGTGTGTGTGTAAGCATGAATAGTGCTCGTGCTGCATATAAAAACCCTGGCAATGGTGCAGGTGTCCTATAGAATGGGTTCGTATATGTATGTCAATATAAAGCATGGATGTAGCAAATAATCATACAAGTATTACACCCCTAATTACTAACATTACTAAGAATCTTTTTAAGCTACTAAAACTATCGGGCGGCTTGCTCCATCTAACGATAGTCCCCCGTAGATATTACATCTACTCACCGGAACCCCTAACTAGTCACGTCCAATCACCGCTTTCCCTTTTCGTGCCGCGTCTGACGTCTCCGCGACCGAACCTGGAATTTACATCAAGACCAAACATAAGGTTACATATCAAGAACGATGCAAAACCCAAACGAAAATACTAACGTTCACAAGCTAGGTACAACGTGCACAAGGTGCGCGGAACACACGCGAAAATCGCAAAACTAACTAGAATCGTCGATTTGGTCGCCCGGAAAAACTAAAACCCGAACACTCAAAAATCCGCACTCACACAACCTAAAATTCATAGGATACGCTAAAAATGTCATCAAGATATCGCAAATACATCACCACAAAAATTTAATAAAAACTAGTAAGCACAAAAGACTTCCAAAATCGTGCAAACTTCGCGGATTTGCGATAAAGTGCACACAACTTCGCGCAAACACCCAAGTTAACCATAGATAGCCACTACACAAATTTCCAACACACTAGCAATGCTTAAAAACCTAATTTCCATAAAAAAACCTTTCTTGATTTTCATAGCACTTTCAATCCAAAACTAAACATGACAATACCAAATTAACACTAATTTGAAACCCACACAAATAAAGTAACCTCATTAACTTAGATTAGCAAACAACTAGATAGCAAAATAGATTTAATTAACTAAATAATGGTTTCTAAAACCCTAGTTTAATTTCAACCATGAACTAGAACAAACTAGATTAGGAACTAACACTAAATTTAACACTAAACAAATTTCAAGGTTCTAGTTTAGCACACTTAAGCTACAATTTAACCATTTGATTAGAAATTATACCTCAAAAGATCAATCCTAAGCTTGCTCAAGCCTCCTAAGACACCTCCTTTCTCCTTGATTTGAACCAAATTAGGTTGGAGAAGAGATGGAATATGGTTTTGTGTTGAATTTGTGGATTTTGTTGAATTTTTGAGATGAAAATGAAGCAAAAGAGAAGAAGAAATGGGGAAAATATTTGGGGCTGTTGGTGCAGGATTTTCTGCTGAGAGGAGAGGGATGGGGGATGTGAAGGGATGGTGTAAAAGTCTAAGTCAAAGCCCCCCCAAAAATACCATAATACCCCCACCCATTACTACATTTTAAACCCTTTTTAAACAATTTAAAAGGAGTTGAAGAATACAATTTGGAGGGGGGGAAAATATGCTGCAGTAGGAGGTGGGGCCGGCCAAGGGAGTGAGGGAAGGGTGAATGGGGTTTTACAAAAGAAATTTTATGCAAAAAGACCCCCTACAAGCCCAAAATTGCAAGTTTTCGCTTAAATTCAATAAATTTCGTTTTCCATAATAAAAATTAGTTAAAACTTGAAATAAAATACTAAAAATTTATGTTACAACTAGATTTTAATTAACATGATTTTAAAGCTTAAATTTAGCCCATTTAAATTTGTATTTATCGCTAATTTAATGTATTTTCTTATCGGCTTAAAATAATATTAAAAAATTGAAAAATTAGGGAAAATTTTTAAACAATCAGAATTTCATAAGTAACTCATTTGCTACCAAAAACAAGCAATTATCTATCCAAATTAGGTATAATTAGTCCTAAACTGCAAAATAACAAAAAGACGGTTTACGGAAAAATACCACATTTTCACCGATTTTCGGGAAAACACCAAAACGACATTTCAAAGCGCTACAATCTTCCCCCCTTAAAGAAATTCGGTCCCCGAATTTAAAAATATAACTACGCGTACCTTCAAAGAGATGGGGATATTTCTTCCTCATCTCGCCCTCGGTCTCCCAGGTAACCTCCTCGCTGCTCGGGCTACGCCAAAGGACCTTGACGGTCGGTATAACTTTCGATCTCAACTTCTTCACCTGCCGATCCAGGATGGCCACCGGCTGCTCTGCAAAAGAAAGGTCGTGCTCCAGCTGGACTGTCGGGTGCTGAATCGCATGCGAAGGGTCGTGAAGGTACTTGCGGAGCATCGAAACATGGAAGACGGGGTGAACATCGGGAAAGCTGGGTGGAAGAGCCAAACGATATGCAACAGCACCGACACGCTCGAGGATCTCGAAGGGACCTACGAATCTGGGGCTAAGCTTCCCCTTTCGCCCAAAACGCATCACGCCCTTCATCGGAGAGACTCTCAGAAAAACATGGTCACCAACTGCGAACTCTAATCTGCGACGGCGCCTGTCCGCATACGATTTCTGCCTGCTCTGAGCCGCTCTCATCCGGTCTCGGATCAACTGTATCTTCGCTGTCATCTCCTCAACAAGCTGCGGCCCCAAAATACTGCTCTCGCTGAGCTCTGTCCAACAGACGGGCGATCTGCATCTCCTCCCATACAATGCCTCGAAAGGTGCCATCTGAATAGTATCCTGGAAGCTGTTGTTGTAGGAGAACTCCACTAGAGGTAAATGACGATCCCAGCTACCGCCGAAGTATAAAACGCACGCTCTGAGCATGTCCTCGAGAGTCTGAATGGTCCGCTCTGACTGTCCGTCGGTCTGCGGATGAAACGCTGTGCTGAAGCTCAAACGAGTGCCCAAAGCCTCCTGAAGTCTCTGCCAAAGTCGGCTGGTGAACTGGGTTCCTCGATCTGACACGATACAAGTCGGTACGCCATGCAACCGCACGATCTCGTCGATGTAAAGCTGGGCATACTGAGCGAAGCTGAAAGTCGTCTTCACTGGCAGGAAGTGAGCAGCTTTCGTCAATCGATCTACGATCATCCAGATGGAGTCATACCCTCGACTGGTCCTGGGTAGACCCACAACGAAATCCATCGAAATCTGCTCCCATTTCCACTCCGGAATGGGTAACGGCTGTAGCTCTCCTGCGGACCTCTGGTGCTCGGCCTTGACTTGCTGACAAGTCAGGCATCTCGATACAAACTCCGCAATGTCCCTCTTCATCCCGTCCCACCAGTAGGTCTCTCTCATATCATGGTACATCTTGGTGGAACCGGGGTGGACACTATACACTGATCGGTGTGCCTCCTCAAGAATGTCGCGCCGCAATCCATCAGCATCTGGTACGCACAGTCTAGATCCATAGCGTAAAATCTCCTGACCGTCAATCACGAACTCGGAAAATCTGCCCTGTCCCATCTGTGCCATGATCTCTGAGCAACGGTCGTCTCTGCACTGTGCCTCATATATACGGTCAAGCAACTGTGGGCGTGCACGAACATGCGCGAGCTGTCCCCCTGTCTGAGTGAACTCGAACTCAACTCGGCTGTCGCATAACATCTGCCAATCTGCTGACGACTGCCTCTGCACTGCGCGCAAATAGGATAGACTACCCCTGGGCCTCCTACTCAACGCATCTGCCACCATATTCGCCTTGCCTAGGTGATATAAGATCTCGCAGTCGTAGTCTTTCACCAACTCCATCCAACGACGCTGTCTGAGGTTCAGGTCTCGCTGCTGAAATATGTATTTTAAGCTCTTGTGGTCTGTGAATATTTGGCACGACTCGCCATATAGGTAATGTCGCCAAATCTTCAATGCAAAGACCACTGCAGCCATCTCCAAATCATGAGTGGGGTAGTTCTGTTCATGCTTCTTCAACTGCCGAGAAGCATATGCGATCACCCGGCCATGCTGCATCAATACGCATCCTAACCCCACTCGCGAAGCATCACAGTAGACCACAAATCCGCCTGATCCCGAGGGCAAAGATAATACTGGCGCCGTAGTCAAACAAGTCCGTAGCTGCTGAAAACTGCGCTCGCACTCCTCTGTCCAAACGAAAGGAACTCCCTTCCGGGTCAAACCGGTCAAAGGTGCAGCTACACGGGAGAAGTCCTGAACAAAACGCCTGTAGTAGCCTGCCAGGCCTAGAAAACTACGGATCTCAGTAACCGATGTAGGTCGGGGCCACTGCTGAACAGCCTCAATCTTCTTCGGGTCCACACATATGCCGTCTCTCGTAACCACGTGACCCAAGAATCCGACGCTGTCTAGCCAGAATGCACACTTGGAGAACTTTGCGAACAGCTGGTGCTCTCTCAGAGTCTGTAACGTAATCTGCAAGTGCTGCTCGTGCTCCTCTCTGCTCCGGGAGTACACCAAGATATCGTCGATAAACACGATGATGAACAAGTCAAGATACGGCCTGAATGTACGGTTCATCAAATCCATGAATGCTGCTGGGGCGTTGGTGAGTCCGAACGACATCACCAAAAACTCGTAGTGGCCGTAGCGCGTGCGGAAAGCTGTCCTCGGTATATCCTCCTGTCGAACTCGCAGCTGATGGTATCCTGATCGCAAGTCGATCCTCGAAAAATACCCCACACCCTAAAGCTGGTCGAACAAATCATCAATGCGTGGCAACGGATATCTGTTCCGAACGGTAACTTTGTTCAGCTGGCGGTAGTCGATACATAAGCGCAAACTTCCATCCTTCTTCTTGACAAACAGGACCGGAGCACCCCACGGAGAAACACTAGGTCGAATAAGCCCCTTATCTAACAAATCCTGCAACTGATCCTTCAGCTCTCGAAGCTCTGCCGGGGCCATCCGATAAGGCGGTATAGAAATAGGCCCCGAGCCGGGAATCAAATCAATGCAGAACTCAACATCGCGCTCAGGTGGTAGCCCAGGTAGCTCATCAGGGAAAACATCAGGGAACTCACAAACAACCGGGACCCGGTCCAACGGAACCTCTGCAGCTCGAGTACCATAAATATACGCTAAGAATCCCTGACATCCCTTCCGCAAGAGCTGACTAGCGCGAAGAGACGAAATCAAGCTGGGAAGGGTGACGCTGCGGTCTCCCTGAATAACAAGGACTGGCTCTCCCGGAAAGCTAAATCTGACTGCCTTCTCACGGCAGTCCACCGAAGCATAACAAGTGGCTAGCCAATCTATGCCCAGAAGCACATCAAAGTCCAACATATCGAGGAGAATCAAATCAACCGATGAATCCCTCTCCCCGATACGAACGGAACACAAACGAAATACAAAACGAGCGACAAACGACTCGCCCACCGGAGTACTAACAACAAGCGGATGATCTAACGACGACGACTCACGGCCCAACATCGGTGCAAAGTGTGTAGAGACGTACGAATGTGTGGAACCTGGGTCGAATAATACCCGTGCGTCGAAAGAACAAACTGGCAAGGTACCTGTCACAACGGCATTGGATGCCTACGCATCCTGCGGTGTCAAAGCAAATACTCGGGCCTGTCCTCAACCGATAGCGGGCTGACCTCAACTTCGGCCTCTGCCTCCTCGTCCTCTCTGAATAGGACCGCCGCGTCCACGGCCTCTGGGTGCACCTAACTGGCGTGGAGCATCGCCGGTGGTAGGAAGTAGGGTTCTCTGAGGAGAGGGTGGTGATGGTGGTAGGGTCACATGCGGAACTATCGCTGCTCCCTGTCGTCTCGCCGGACAGTCTCTGACAAGATGGTGCGGACTCCCGCACCCAAAACACCCTGGCGACGGCTGCTGTCCCTGGGGATAAGAACCATACAACTGTCCCCGTCCAAATCCTCTGCCAGGCCTATCTCTCAGAAAGAATCTGGCGCGCTGCCTCTGAGACGGTACATCGGTGCGAATCCTCTTCGGCCCAGAAACGACCGAAGTCTGTGATATGCGTGCCTCCATCCGTAATGCCGTATCCATAGCAGCTGAATAAGTATCGTAGTGCTGGGCGCCAATGGCAAGATATAGCTGGGCATCAAGTCCCTGTACGAACCTCTTCACCATCTTCTCTTCGGTATCCACCAAATACGGAGCATATCGAGATAACTGTGTAAACTGGATGTCATACTCAGACACCGTCATCCCAGGTGTCTTGACTAAGGCCTCGAAGCTACGAGCTCTGGCGTCACGAACGCTCTCTGGGAGGAAACGAGCTAGAAAGACCGCTGTAAACTCGGCCCAAGTCATAGGTGGTAGACCTGCAGCTCGACCTCTCAAGACTGACTCCCACCATGTCTGCGCGAGACCCTCTAGTCGGAAACTCGCAAGCTCCACCCATCGATCATCCGAACATCTCAGCGAACGGCAGATCCTGGCTAAACTGTCAAGGAACGTCTGTGGGTCCTCCGCTGCCTCGGTGCCGGTGAATACTGGAGGTCTCAGCCTCATGAAATTCTGTAGCGAAACCGGAATGGCCACGGTGGTAGTAGTAGGAGCAGGTATCATGGTCGTCTGTGATGTAGTAGGTGCGTCATCCGGCCTCGGTGTACGACTGGCTGCAACTAGGGATCCTACCATCTGACGTAGCTCCTGCATGCCCCCCATCATCTGTCGCAACTCCTCCATACCAGTCTCGAGCCTATCCATACGGCCTGGGGAAGGTGGATCGGTCTGTCCCTACGGCGTAGGCATACCACCCTGCTCAGTCCTAGTCTCGGACGAGCCAGCTCGAATCTCGTCTCGGGCGGCAGCCCTCTGTGCCCTCGTAGCCTTCGGGGGCATTGTGGCTGTTACAGGAAAAACGGATAGTAAGAACAGTGCAATAGGATCATAGGATACACGGAATTGAAGAAGGAATTTCAAGCAAGTATATCCTAAAGTCACTTAGGCGGAGTACCGTGTTGCAAGTATGCCGCGGACATACACACGCTACGTTACCCTACTTAAGTCACTTACTCCATCTACCAAGGGTCATCCTACACTCAAAAAGGTAAAACCTATCGCTCTGATACCAACTTTGTCACGACCCGCAGGGTACGGAACGTGACTGGCACTTAAGTTTACGAAACGTCTCAAGACGTCCGTAAAATAAGTAAGCCAAAGCCCAGAAAACCAAAACCAAATAAGCAAAAGAGTGAAGAGAACCCAATCAATTGAAAACGAGTTTATCAAATAAGTCATATAAAACCTTTTTAAAAACAATATCAATTTTTCCGAAAATTTCGGCAGAGTCTCCTTTGTAAATACTGGCCCCTAAAATGGGTACAACAAGAATATATATGAATCCAACAAATAAGACATCCCCAAGCGGGAGCTAGCTCTTCGCCACAAGGCGGTCACAAATCCCACGCAATATAAAGCAACAACATGCGAAATAATCATAAGGAAGCATGAGAAAAACAGCATGTCGACTCAAGTGAGCTCGACCCTAAAATACAGCATAAAAAGTCCACAAATCTCACAGTCTCATCTCTAGGTCAATATACAACAATACTGGTAGATACAGTAGATGGAGTACACTAGATACAAAGAATATACAAGGTGGTACAAAAATAATAATATAACCCACCTAAGAGCAAGACCTCGAGTCCAGGCGAAAGAGGCAAAAGAAGCAAGTGCGCCCGCCGCTACTGTACTGACGGAGCGGACCTGAAAAAGGCTGTGGCACAACGGGGGTGAGTTGCCAACTCGTGAGTAATAAATAACATCTACACAGGCTATCGAAAGCATGCACACAAGTATCCTAGCATCTAAAATACAGGTAAGGCAGGACATAATAGCAGGTATGTATGCAATATGAATATACTAGCATGTATGAATGCAATGCGAATCAACTTATGATCTGAATGTGTAAGTATAAGAATCATGTTTTTCCTTTAGGAATCTCTTTTGAAATACCAGCACAATACCAATAGAATCAACAAGAACCTGTGTCCAGCAACGACACCTCAAAACTATCACAAATCTCATATATCCATGTCATAGTATCTCTGGCCTCAGCCATCCGGCTGACCCATCTCAATATCAATATCTCATCATCTCGCGGCCACGGTCGGTATCCTCTGGATATCCGCCGTCCCAAACAGTCACCGGTAGGTAATCCGTCCCCTTCCAGGCTCATCGTCAGCAACACGAGCTTCTTGCCCCGGGGTACCTTATCGGGCCCACCATGTACCCGAGACGGTTCATCCAACTCCTCGAAACGGGTCTCGAAAACCACAGCAAACTCATGGTGGACGACACTTACATCACTAGAAAACCGCAATTTACATATTTTAAAAATATAATAAGTTTAGAAATTTTGCGGCTTTCCTCCGAAATCCAGAAATATCATAAAATCTCAAGAAATCCTCATAATGATAATGAATGCATATGGTATCAATAATCAAGTTGCGATGTGTGATTAATAGATTAGGCATGAACAAATAATATGATGAAGTACATGCACATGAATAGCAATCCTACGATTTCATTTTAAGGAATTAAAGCAATAGCGCAAATTTAAGTATCAATTATAGTGAAAGGTTTCAATTTAAAGGTTATCTAGTGTGGTGGCATGGCAATTACCAGGGTGTGTGTGTAAGCATGAATAGTGCTCGTGCTGCATATAAAAACCCTGGCAATGGTGCAGGTGTCCTATAGAATGGGTTCGTATATGTATGTCAATATAAAGCATGGATGTAGCAAATAATCATACAAGTATTACACCCCTAATTACTAACATTACTAAGAATCTTTTTAAGCTACTAAAACTATCGGGCGGCTTGCGCCATCCAACGATAGTCCCCCGTAGATATTACATCTACTCATCGGAACCCCTAGCTAGTCATGTCCAATCACCGCTTTCCCCTTTCGTGCCGCGTCTGACGTCTCCGCGATCGAACCTGGAATTTACATCAAGACCAAACATAAGGTTTCATATCAAGAACGACGCAAAACCCAAACGAAAATACTAACGTTCACAATCTAGGTACAACGTGCACAAGGTGTGCGGAACACACGCGAAAATCGCAAAACTAACTAGAATCGTCGATTTGGTCGCCCGGAAAAACTAAAACCCGAACACTCAAAAATCCGCACTCACACATCCTAAAAGTCATAGGATACGCTAAAAATGTCATCAATATATCGCAAATACATCACCACAAAAATTTAATAAAAACTAGTAAGCACAAAAGACTTCCAAAATCGTGCAAACTTCGCGGATTTGCAATAAAGTGCACACAACTTCGCGCAAACACCCAAGTTAACCATAGATAGCCACTACACAAATTTCCAACACACTAGCAATGCTTAAAAACCTAATTTCCATAAACAAAACCATTCTTGATTTTCATAATTAGCACTTTCAATCCAAAACTAAACATGACAATACCAAATTAACACTAATTTGAAACCCACACAAATAAAGTAACCTCATTAACTTAGATTAGCAAACAACTAGATAGCAAAATAGATTTAATTAACTAAATAATGGTTTCTAAAACCCTAGTTTAATTTCAACCATGAACTAGAACAAACTAGATTAGGAACTAACACTAAATTTAACACTAAACAAATTTCAAGGTTCTAGTTTAGCACACTTAAGCTACAATTTAACCATTTGATTAGAAATTATACCTCAAAAGATCAATCCTAAGCTTGCTCAAGCCTTCCAAGACACCTCCTTTCTCCTTGAATTGAACCAAATTAGGTTGGAGAAGAGATGGAATATGGTTTTGTGTTGAATTTGTGAAGGAAATTGTGGATTTTGTTGAATTTTTGAGATGAAAATGAAGCAAAAGAGAAGAAGAAATGGGGAAAATATTTGGGGATGTTTGTGCAGGATTTTCTGCTGAGAGGAGAGGGATGGGGGATGTGAAGGGATGGTGTAAAAGTCTAAGTCAAAGCCCCCCCAAAAATACCATAATACCCCCACCCATTACTACATTTTAAACACTTTTTAAACAATTTAAAAGGAGTTGAAGAATACAATTTGGAGGGGGGGAAAATGTGCTGCAGTAGGAGGTGGGGCCGGCCAAGGGAGTGAGGGAAGGGTGAATGGGGTTTTACAAAAGAAATTTTATGCAAAAGACCCCTTACAAGCCCAAAATTGCAAGTTTTCGCTTAAATTCAATAAATTTCGTTTTCCATAATAAAAATTAGTTAAAACTTGAAATAAAATACTAAAAATTTATGTTACAACTAGATTTTAATTAACATGATTTTAAAGCTTAAATTTAGCCCATTTAAATTTGTTTTTATCGCTAATTTAATGTATTTTCTTACCGGCTTAAAATAATATTAAAAAATTGA
The DNA here is from genome assembly GCA_030015575.1 of Agapanthus africanus. Lineage (NCBI taxonomy): Eukaryota > Viridiplantae > Streptophyta > Magnoliopsida > Asparagales > Amaryllidaceae > Agapanthus > Agapanthus africanus. Next base: position 729,231,547 of record CM057339.1, read on the forward strand.
AAAATTAGGGAAAATTTTTAAACGACCAGAATTTCATAAGTAACTCATTTGCTACCAAAAACAAGCAATTATCTATCCAAATTAGGTATAATTAGTCCTAAACTGCAAAATAACAAAAAGACGGTTTACGGAAAAATACCACATTTTCACCGATTTTCGGAAAAACACCAAAACGACATTTCAAGGCGCTACAAACATATCATCATATCATCATATCCATCTTATATTCTTTCATCGCATTTATATCTCATATCAAGTCGAGTTTACACAAACATTCAATCTCTACTATAAGTATAGGTATCTAATCTAACATACACAACCGAACCATACATGCAGATTTTAAAAGAAGCGAATCGTAGTTTTTGAAAATAGGGGTTACGGTGTTTTTAAGGAAAAGATATCATTTGAAAATCCGTAACATCCCTCAAGGTATATATTTAAAAGATACATACGATTCTTCGGTTTAGAAAAAGGTATGGTTCGGATGACACATCTACATCGACTATCAAGTCCTACAATACCCTAAATGGCAATATCGTCAAACATCATCCTCAATTCCCGTCATCACATACTAGCCGTATTATATTATCTCTAACTATCCTTAGTTTCTAATATAGTATCACTAACTAACCTTTAATTAAAACCCTAGTTTCTAAATCTAGGTTTTCCTAACCATAAGCTACAAATCGGATTCCACCAAAACATTGCGGGGGTGCTATACGCCATCCACCCGACTACCCCCGTGGATATAGATACACTCACCTTGCTTCTTCGCTTGCCGAAATCGTTGACGCCATGCTCCGTCGCCTCGGAATCCATGCGAGGGTACCTACAATAATAAACATTCGCAATACGTATTAAAATCAAGGTGGAAAACCAAAACGGCACGCGCATTGCTCATAGGTTAGAACCTATAGCTTACGCGTACAAAATCAACCAAACAACCCTTGTTGTTGATGTACGAACATCCAACAACCAAATACAAATCCAAATCTCAAGAAATCGCATTTCAAAATACGGAAAACATAGCCTAAAACACACCAAAATGCTCCCAGATTTTACCCTAAGCCAAATTGGTCAATTCTGCATATATGGAGGGCCTAATTTACATCTAAAGGGACCCCGGATCAAATACGGATCAATTCTAACCTACCCTGGCCGCAATTTACGGCTAGATTGAATTTATCTACGGCATGGGGTGTGAGTTAGGGGCTCGGGTCTCAGTGGTAGCTTCCTAGGTGCCTGCACGACTCCTAGTATTTGCAAAATCATTTTTAGTGTCCCCGGGTTGCTCCAGATTCCAAAATACCCTCACAATTCACACATTTATCCAATGTCGAGGTTTCTAAATCCGTGTTTTGGGGTTTCTAAGCTCTGGTCCAGTTCAATAAACAACCCCCAAGTCTAGTTAACAGCCATAACATCACCAATTTTTCAAACAAACACCCAAACCCTTTACTAGGGTTTCCCAAGGTTCACTAAACATCACCATTTCACCTCTAAACTTGCATGAAAGGTAAAGTGAATAGAATACTATGCTAAGGGTGATGAAATTACCTCACTTGGGCAACCCAAGAAAAACCCTAGCTCCTCAAGCTGGTCGAAATCTCATTTTTCTTGGTCCAATGTGAAGAGGGTGTAGAGGGGATCAATTTTTGTGAAAGGGAATTAGGGTTTTGATCAAGGATTTGAGATGATATCATGGGGTGAAGGTGGAGGGAAGAGAGGAAGAAGAAGAAGAAGAAAATGATTGGGGGGATAAAATGAGGCAGCCCCCCCCTCTCCTCTCTTATTTCTACCCACTCTCTCTCAATATTACCCTTTTACCCTTTCTCTTCTTACCCTTTTCTTTTTATTAAAAACCCAAGTCACAAAATACCCAAAATAACATAAGAACACAATATGTAATCACCACATAACATGACATGGTGCACTGGCCACGAAAAAATGTAGAAATGCGGATTTGGCTTAATCGCGATTAGTAGTGCACCAATCGGGTTTTTTTTAATCAAAATTGCATATAATAATTTTTAAAAATACCAAATCCTTTAAATATATTTTTTAAATGAATAAATCTTTATAATTTCCATTTATTTAACAATTATTGGTATATATTTATACCCTTTTTTCGAAAACCCCAATTTCGCAAATCGGGCAGTTTTCGGGAAAAATATTATTTTAATATTAAATTCCAAAAATAATACTTTATATTTTCTGAAATGTTACAATCTTACCCCCTTAAATAAATTTGGTCCCCGAATTTAAATTTAAACCCCCCAAATCTAAAACATTTCAATAATCAGCTTAAATCAACGGGGCTCCGAAATCATGGAAAACGCAGAAATAACACAACGCGCCAAGTGCGCATGAAAACGAGTACAAAACTCAAAATCGAACTCCGTCCAGCGTCACGGAAATCATCGGATTTGCACGCATATCCTCGGAGTTACAATAGAGATACGGATCTTGAAATCCAATACCGAAATTCACTATACATAAGTCAAATACTATGATACGTGTATAGTACGAATTCTTGGAAAGCTTTCAAAATCTGAATAAAATACATGCAAAATCCTTTCTAAATCACCACGGGGATGCGTAACTCACGGCATAATTGATTGACGCTCATTTTAAAATTATAATATATGTCTATATATGTTTTCTTAAATCCGCGTTCCGTCGTTTTCAAAATATCCCAAAAGGTTTTCCTTTATAAACGTTCGTGTTACTCACGGACACGTAGGAAATAGAGAGACTATAGCTCCTCTTGAAAACCCTTTTGGTAATCTTTTAATGCATGCAAGGTATTCAGATACTGTCATCGGATCAGTCCTGTTTGGCTAATACACAATATAGTGCCCAACATGAAAACAAAATGCTCAAAAGCAAAATCGACGTCAAAAGGCGTATCCAATAATCACATGCGTCTGGTGCGCATGGAAATCAAATCCAAATACAGGTGCCACAATACGCACAAAGCAAAACTAAGTGCAACGGGCGTGCACAAAAGTATATGTCCACTGCAACGGTGTGCATGACAACAATATCATGTGTATCTAAAATGCGCTAAAATCTCAATCCAATGTATCTGGTGTGCACAGAATCACATCTCATATCATGCGCCCAACATGCGCGAAAATCCAAATCAGTGCATATGTCTCGTACGAATGAAATGGCATCCAATATGCACGGAAGAAATCTAAATCAAGAGCATCCAACATGCACGAGTAAAATCTCACTCAAGTGCATTCTATGCGCACAAAAATCCAAAATCAAGCGCCTAATATGCGCAAAAATCCAACAAAAGCGCGTCGGGTCCATAAAAGCATATAGTGCAGTAGCATGCACAAAAACGAACGGCAAGTGCCAACGTGCACGAAAATACCAATCTGGTAAAATGAATGCTCAAGGATATAAATCGGGTGCAACCAAGGTACGGAGTATAAATCCAGTGCGACAAACGCATAAATACCCGTCCGGTGCAACAAATGCAAGAAATGCAAATCTAGTGCAACCAATGTGCGAAATACGAATCTGGTGCAGCAAATGCACGAAATATAAATCAATAACTCAAACGCATAAAAAGCAACACCGCGTACACCAAGATGTATAAATCAAAATCGTGTGCAACTGCGTGCACAGAATACATATCAATGCACTGCAAGCACATATAAGCTATACCAAGTGCAAAAATCACCTCATCCGCATGAAATCCATGAAATCATAAACATGTGCGGCTAAGGTACAAAACCGAATCTCAAGTGTAATAGATATGCACAAATCGCCATTTAACACAACGGTGTATAAAATATATATCAGGTACGATAACTATGCGCAAACATGCAAATATCCAGTAGGTGCAGCCATGGTGCACGAAAACGATATCATGAAACTCAATCCTCAAAACTCAAATCTAAGCGATATAAGCGTGATACTCGGATCACAAATGCAAATCGCAAAAAAAATGACATCGAGGCACACCTCCTACAATGTCGAAAAAATCGGTGCGCCCAAAACTGGCAGAACAAGAATATCCGCTCGCCTCTTGCTCACGGTCTGGCGTCCTCTGTCTCTGGGTACTCATCTTCTCCTCTGGTTACCAATCTCTCAATCATCGGCTCATCGGCCCAGTCAGGTATGCTAACGGGGACGATTCCGTTCTGGTACTTCTCTGGTCATCTTTCGGTCAATCATCACGACCGCTTGTAAAGCAGCACGTTACTGGCGTTGGCCTCTGGTCCTCTGAATACACATGACACATCTGATCCTGGATGCAAATCTCATTGCAGCAGTGTCCCGGAAGGAATCCTGCTCAAGGTCTCTTCCGATCTCGCCTATGCTGAACTGTACGGAGGCTAGTACTCTTACAAAACCCTTTCTCGTTTTCTAGACCTCTGCGTTTCAGCACAATGTTTCCTTGGGAATTGGTCGTATCCCAACGCCTCTGTAAGCATATCAGGTCTCTGATCTCTACGGGGAGTAACGACAGCTCGTCAGCGTCTCGCACGAACCTCTGGTTCCACTCGTCTTTATCATCTTCCATTATGACGTCACGCCATGCTATCTGCGCACTGCAACTGTTCTCGGCCACGGTCAATCCGAAGTCTCTCGCACGGACTCAAAATCGTGTATTCTGTATCTTCATCACTCTGTAGGAGATATCTGTCCGAACACGTCCTCGGGAACTCATCCCAACCATCGGAGGAATACTCAATACTCGTCCGTTCTCGATCAACTTCCAACGCCTCTGGGTGAGGTCCTCTATCCAAAGCTGGTCAGCTTGCCGATCTCTTATCACATGGTATCCGGCGGCGTCAAACTTTTCGATCGAGTCATCAAGGTCCCAAAATTTCCCGAAGGCTCAGCACCTGAGCACAGTCTAAAAATATCTGGTACATACCACAGTACCTCTGGACCAACCGTAGAAGGGCAAACCCAAGCCTCACTGATGGCACCGCTAAACTGCCACAAACCCTAAGGTTCAAAGCGGTTCCATGGTCATCATGTCGAGTTAGGGTTTCATTCTTCTAGAGGGTCCACAGAATTACCTGCATGTTCCTCCGAACACTTTAAACTTGGGAAAAATGGTTTCCTGACACTCGTTCGAACTCTTTAGCTTTGCCTATATAACATGTGAATATTCTTCGCCCGCATGCTAAGCAAAGCCTCAATCCTCCAGGAAAGACGATACATCGGCGGTCATCTCTGGATCGGTCGGCTCTAGATCTGAGTAAGATTCCCCACACTGGAAATCTTCAACTCTACTGGGCCTGTGTCGGCGCATCAATCTGACGAATCACCTTTGTCTCTCAAATCGGGGTAGACTGGCTATCATCTGTCGCATTCTGCCTGGAAGCTCCGGCGATCTCAACTCGTAAGCTCTGGAAGCGACATCACATCATCTCAGCAACAGCTGGGTCACCTGTCTGCACGGTAGGCGACATCGAAATCTCTGAGGTACGATGTACATCAACAGTCCTCTCGCAACTGGCAGCCCCTAACAATGGCCCGATCATCCGGCATAAAACCAAACACTCGCCTCAACAGGAGGTCACAACACAACACTACCTCGAGACGTTTCCATGTCACCAGAAAACACAATGGTCAGCCCTCGTACCAGACGAGCTCACCCTGACTGCAACACTAGCAGCAGCTCAAAATGCGCTCAAACTATGGTGACAGGAACCTCAATCGAGTATCGAAGAGAGCAGATCGACGACAAGAAAGGAAACGACAGATCCAGAATGGATACATGATCATAAGAAGGAACAGTATCAATGAGAGTATGATAATGGAAACAAATAGAATCAAGGATCTCAAATGGATGTATAATCATGGATACGAAGAGAATCACTGGTCTCAAAAATATGTACATCCTAAGACTTCTTAAGTGGAGTATCGTATCGTAAATATGCCGCGGAACATACGTACGGTACGTCACTCTACTCAAGCTACCTACTCCATCAATCAGGGTCAGCCTATGAAACGAAAGTTCGGGTCTAATACCCCCCATTCAAGTCTAAGTTCCATAAGGTCAAGCCTAGGTTCCGAAATACACTCCCGCCTTAGACTCCGCATAGTCAAACATAGACTCGAACAAAGGTTAAACCTAGCGCTCTGATACCAACTTTGTCACGACCCGAAATATTAGCTCGTAACCAGCACTTGAATCACGCCACGTCTAAAAGCGTAACGGAATTCAAGTAAGCAGAAACCCAGAAATCTAAACCTTTTTAGAAAAAATAAAGGAGATGAGGTTTTGAAATAAAGGTATAATGAAATCAAGTTTTCTTAATGCATAAAAAGGAACATGAATGATGCAAGTGAAATTTACTAGTTTGAAAACATGTTTCGTCTTATTTTTTTAAAAAAAATTTCGGCAGCACCTCCTTTGTATATTTTGATCCAAAACCATAAATACATAATAAAAATAAAGGCATCCCCAAGCGGGAGCTAGCTCTTCGCCAAAAGGCGGATCACAACCACGCAATACAGTATAAATAAATATACGACGCCCAACGGCGAAGTTCACCATAGAAAGATAAATAAAAAGCAAGACATCAAAACCACAAGTAGCAAAAAAACCCTCACTCTAAGTCTCGCAACCATAATCTCACTAAGTCTCATTACTTATACAATTTACTAATTTTGATTGACAGAGTTAACTAGATACAATATGAAATGTAGATACAAGAGTGGGAATGATACAAATGTCCCACCTACCACTGCAAAACACCCCAAATGAAGCTGTGTGCCAGCGATGCCGCTACTGATCCAAGCGGTCAACCTGCAAGAACTGTGGCACAACGGGGGTGAGTAGCCAACTCGTAAGTAGAAAAAATATCAACAGATAGAAATCGAATAAACAACGACTCCTAGGTCAACTAAATCATAAAGGTAATACTATGATATCTAGGGTGACCGGGTCTGTATATGTGCCAACAAGATAGTCAAAACCTATATGCATATGGATAACATCCAACAGTAATAATCAATGCATGTATGCATGTGGATCTCATCCACCCATATAATCAAGGTATGTATGCATGTGGATCTCGTCCACCCATATAATCAATGTCTGTATGCACGTAAATATCATAACAGAGTGTGCATGAAAGTATGAGGATATAAATCAACGGTGTCCCTCTCGACACATCAAAATCATGGAACCTGAGTGCCTAACATCGACACTCGAAAACATCATGAAAACCGTGCCTAGCATCGGCATGTAAATCCTCATATATCGGGCTCCGTCAGTCCGGATCGGCCCATATCATCTCTAGACTCCGGTCGGTATCCTCTGGATATCCGCCGAGCCCAAGTACTATCACTGGTAGGTAGTAATCCCTCTGCCAGGCTCACCGTCTGTATACACAGCATCCCTTTCTTGCCCCGGGGTACCATACCGGGTCCACCATATACCCGCAATCGGCCTCATCCGCCTCCTTGAATCGGGTTTCACATGTCGCTCTCAGAACCGAGAAAACACATGGTGGACGCACTGAAATATCATATCAAGAGAAACCGGGTTTTTAAAATAACACATAATCTCTTTTGAAATATCCACGGTTCTCAAATCCAGAAATCTCATGAAAACAGCATATCTCAATGCGTAAAATGATAGAGCATGATGTATGCGACATATACGAGCATGTTCGTGTATCATGCAACAAGGAATAGTGATATGACATATTATGGGAAAACCGCTCTTTTAAAATGATTCTTGTTTTAAAATATATCCCGCGGTTCCCAATTTTCCAACAAAACCAGTTATCTATGTAGGCACAATATGTATATGCGCAAGTATAGAGGTACCGGTGTATATATATGCCAAATATGGATGTATCAATGTATATGTGCACCAATATGAATATACAATGTGTATGTGCGCAAATATGGAGGTATCGATGTATATGTGCTCCAATATGAATATACAATGTGTATGTGCTCAAATATGGATGTATCAATGTATATGTGCAAGCAGGTTATGCGAAGAGTCATATCATGATGCAGCAATCCTACTGTGTAGTGACATGGCAATTATCGATGATGAAGTGTGTGAGCCTATAATCTGTGTGCGTGTAACATATGCATCAATGATAATGGTGTAGATATACTATCACAGGTATAAGCAGTACAATGTGAATAACAAGAATGCATCATAAGGTAAATCGTCAGCTAGAAGCTATAAGGTAAACATATCTAACATGATCGAGTCGGTGAATCTATCAATCGGCATCCAGCCTAACAATATCGCGTATGGTATAATCCATCGTACGACAACCTCTAGTCAAGGGCATGGATAATCATCAAGTCAAACACATCACGCACGGAAAATTATCGTACGACGGCATTAAGCTAATAGGGATCCTAACATCCTATACGACAAATGAGGGTACGGCCTAATATTACGTACAACCTATCATCCGTGATTCACAACATTATATATATATATATATATATATACCAATGTCCCAGGTCACATCCGCAATAATCTCATATCAGGGGGACCGACAGGGTATAAATCATCTCGATCGACTCGCATCCGTATACCAACATATCATCATATCATCATATCCATCTTATATTCTTTCATCGCGTTTATATCTCATATCAAGTCGAGTTTACACAAACATTCAATCTCTACTATAAGTATAGGTATCTAATCTAACAAATACACCCGAACCATACATGCCGATTTTAAAAGAAGCGAATCGTAGTTTTTGAAAATAGGGGTTACGGTGTTTTTAAGTAAAAGATATCATTTGAAAATCTGTAACATCCCTCAAGGTATATATTTAGAAGATACATACGATTCTTCGGTTTAGAAAAAGGTATGGTTCGGATGACACATCTACATCGACTATCTAGTCCTACAATACCCTAAACGGGAATATCGTCAAGCATCATCCTCAATTCCCGTCATCACATACTAGCCGTATTATATTATCTCTAACTATCCTTAGTTTCTAATATAGTATCACTAACTAACCTTTAATTAAAACCCTAGTTTCTAAATCTAGGTTTTCCTAACCATAAGCTACAAATCAGATTCCACCAAAACTTTGCGGGGGTGCTATACGCCATCCACCCGACTTCCCCCGTGGATATAGATCCACTCACCTTGCTTCTTCGCTTACCGAAATTGTTGACGCCACGCTCCGTCGCATCGGAATCCATGCGAGGGTACCTACAATAATAAACAATCGCAATACGTATTAAAATCAAGGCGGAAAACCAAAACGGCACGCGCATTGCTCATAGGTTAGAACCTATAGCTTACGCGTACAAAATCAACCAAACAACCCTTGTTGTTGATGTACGAACATCCAACAACCAAATACAAATTCAAATGTCAAGAAATTGCATTTCAAAATACGGAAAATATAGCCTAAAACACACCAAAATGCTCCCAGATTTTACCCTAAGCCAAATTGGTCAATTCTGCATATATGGAGGGCCTAATTTACATCTAAAGAGACCCCAGAACAAATACGGATCAATTCTAACCTACCCTGGCTGCAATTTGCGGCCAGATTGAATTTATCTGTAGCCTGGGGTGTGAGTTAGGGGCTCGGGTCTCAGTGGTAGCTTCCTAGTTGCCTGCACGACTCCCAGTATTTGCAAAATCATTTCTAGTGTCCCCGGGTTGCTCCAGATTCCAAAATACCCTCACAATTCACAGATTTATCCAATGTCAGGGCTTCTAAATCCGTGTTTTGGGGTTTCTAAGCTCTGGTCCAGTTCAATAAACAGCCCCCAAGTCTAGTTAACAGCCATAACATCACCAATTTTTCAAACAAACACTCAAACCCTTTACTAGGGTTTCCCAAGGTTCACTAAACATCACCATTTCACCTCTAAACTTGCTTGAAAGGTAAAGTGAATAGAATACTAGGCTAAGGGTGATGAAATTACCTCACTTGGGCAACCCAAGAAAAACCCTAGCTCCTCAAGGTGGTCGAAATCTCACTTTTCTTAGTCCAATGTGAAGAGGGTGTAGAGGGGATCAAATTTTGTGAAAGGGAATTAGGGTTTTGATCAAGGATTTGAGATGATATCATGTGGTGAAGGTGGAGGGAAGAGAGGAAGAAGAAGAAGAAAATGATTGGGGGGATAAAATGAGGCAGCCCCTCTCTCTCTCCTCTCTTATTTCCACCTACTCTCTCTCAATATTACCCTTTTACCCTTTCTCTTCTTACCCTTTTCTTTTTATTAAAAACCCAAGTCACAAAATACCCAAAATAACACAAGAACACAACATGTAATCACCATATAACATGACATGGTGCACTGGCCACGAAAAACTGTAGAAATGCGGATTTGGCTTAATCGCGATTAGTAGTGCACTAATCGGGTTTTTATCAAAATTGCATATAATAATTTTTAAAAATGCCAAATCTTTTAAATATATTTTTTAAATGAATAAATCATTATAATTTCCATTTATTTAACAGTTATTGGTATATATTTATACCCTTTTTTCGAAAACCCCAATTTCGCAAATCGGGCAGTTTTCGAGAAAAATATTATTTTAATATTAAATTCCAAAAATAATATTTTATATTTTCTGAAATGTTACAAATACGCCGGCAGTAGGTGATGATTACATCAAGCACTCACAAGCCGTCAGCGGTACTAGCTGGACGTAACGGCTACCCGGGTATTGAACGATCAGAAGATCAACAAGCAAGCCCGCTCTAGCTCTTGCAAAGACTGTCAGTAACACTACCGTACAGTCCGGTCTCCTCGTCTGATATGTCACATATCCAGTCTAGGGGTGGTAAACGTCAGACCCCAATAACCGATAAGTCATGCCGATACGAGGCACATAACGGGTCGAGAAACTACTGATAACACTTACCAGTAAATCTCTAAATCAGCCCTGAACAGGGACTGTAGGGTTCCTAGGCACACCCATGAGGTTCTACAAGGAATTAACCATGCCCGTTTCAAAATTTTGATGTACCGAACAACCCTATGCAAGATCGTTAACTAGAGGTAAGGCGAAACTAAAAGCAAGCAAACTACTTTGCTACTAAGTGAATGAGAATACAACCTTTGTAGATCCGGTCCTTCACTTCTAAAGCTCCGTGTTGACGTTCCTTTGCTGTGATCATCGGGATCCCGAACCCGAGCGTTGGTTTCATCGGAGAAAAGAGCGGGCTAGGTCGTTGACTTCGAGGCCGAAGATGATCTACGTCGGGGAGACTCAAACTCAAGCTATTCCTTCACTTGGTCAAGAACTTTGTGAAGAGAACACCCTATACAACATGGCAAGTGGTAGAGGATGAAGAAATAGGAAGTGGGTTCACTTTGGATTTGGATTTCTCACTCTTATTCTTCACTTGAAAATTTTCAAGAAAAGCTTTCTTCACTTCAAGAAGAAGATGAAGAAGAAAAGAATATGAATAATTATTAACAAAAATGAATAATCAAGTGAAGTCTATCATGTTGCAACCATGGGTGAGTAAACCATTGTAGAGACTAAACTAGAGTTTAGGTTGATGGTTAGGTCAAAGCACAAAACAAAATGGTTAGACTTTTTCAAAGATGCTAAAAAGCTTCATGAAGCTTCAAGCATAAAACAAAGAAAGCCACAATTTTATTTTTGCTAAAATAAATAAAACAAATAAAACCCTAACCATTAACCTAAACATGGTGTAAGTCATACACACACCCAAGTTTGCATGTATCATCAATCATGATACAAACTAGTGCACAAACATATATCATATATACAACTTGTGCACATCAAGTGAGAAAATCAATCTTAAGTGAACAAATACTAGTTAATGTAAAGTAATATATCAAATATATAATTATACATTAAATCATTAAATAAATACTTGATTTAATGATCCGGTCATATCGCATATAACCGACTAATATGTAGTGTATCAATATATCGAATAAACACTTGATTCGGTAACCCGGCTATATCACATATAACCGTCCAATGATACAAATCGCGAGAATAGAATACAGTATCACATACTGGTATTATTCTCGGTCCCGCATGTATCTCATATGCGCTCCTATTTCGTTTCGCTTGAGCCAGGAAACCTTTGTGTAGGACTCTAAAGACTCGTCAATACGCCGGCAGTAGGTGATGATCATATCAAACACCCACAAGCCGCAAGCGGTCTGCTAAACGTAACGGCCACCCGGGTATTGAGCGATCAGAAGATCAACGAGCAAGCCTGCTCATACTCCTGTGAATCCAACCAGTAACACTTACCGTACAGTCCGGTCTGTTCGTCTGATATGTCGCATGTCTCGCCTAGGGGTGGTAAACGTCAGACCCCAGTAGCTCGATAAGTCATGCCGATGTAAGGTCCATAACAAGCATGAAACTACTGATAACACTTACCAGTAAATCAGTGCAACCCTGGCCAGGGATTTCCAGTTATGGCCAGTCGAGCATAGCGCAACATCAACCCCCAATACCGGGAGAGACGAATCCTCTCCTATCGCTCATTGCCTCCATGTGAATTGGGACTGTACCCAAAAACCACCTGTTTGCATGACTCAGTAGAGCCGTGATAGGGTGGAAATCAAAGCACAGTGGGAGACACACAAGACTCTATGACGATCTCGGGTCAACAGACTAAGCTGTACCAGTGTCACCAGAGAAGTGCCATCTGACGTGAGGTATAGTACCATCTGGGAGTTCTCGGCGAGTCCGTTCAGTGTACCCAGTCACCACTGAGCACCCGCATACCATCTCTGATGTCAAACACCAATGGATATGGGATCATCCATCGCCCATCATATGGGTCGAGAAGATATACGCTAGTCTACTCTAGAATATCGATGCCCCGTCTCGATATTCCCACGACTAGGAACATTGAAGGATGTACTCATTGACTACCCATGCCCCTCTAGTATGATCTGCATCATATTCCTGCAAGTCGAGTACACACCCTAAGGGCTTTATCAACATATAACAGAGAGACAGTAAGTATACATGTTAAGATAAAGAGTAACCAGATAGCGTACTATCATGTCGAGCAAGAAAGTCCTACCTATATATGTCCCAACATCCACTACAATATACATCCCATATACAGTAATGGCCTCTAGAGCATACATATAACTAACAGGGACTTCCCTGTTATGGCCAATCGAGCACAGCGCAACATCAACCCCCAATGCCGGGAGAGACGAAACCGCTCCTATCGCTCATTGCCTTCACGTGACTCGGGACTATACCCAAAAACTACCGTTTTGCACGTTCTCTTGAACATGGTAAGGAAGAAATCAAAGCACAGTGGGAATCACACAAGACTCTATGACGATCTCGGGTCTACAGACTAACCTGTACCAGTGTCACCAGAGAACTGCTATCTGACGATAGGTATAATACCAACTAGGAGTTCTCGGCGAGTCCGTCCAGTATACCCAGTCTCTACTGAGCACCCGTATACCATCTCTGATGTCAAACACCAATGGATATGGGATCATCCATCGCCCATCACATGGGTCGAGAAGCGTGTACGCTAGTCTACTCTGGTATATCGATACCCCGTCTCGATACACCCATGACTAGGAACGTTAAAGGATGAACTTATGGACTACCATGGCCTAACTAGTATGATCTGCATCATAATCCTAGTAGTCAAGTACACATCCTAAGGGCTTTAACAACATGTAACCTTAAGACAGTATCAAGAGACAAGTATGTTAGTTATATGTATGCCCTAGAGGCCATTACTGTACATAGGATGTATATTGTAGTGGATGCTGGGACATATATAGGGAGGACTTTCTTGCTCGACATGATAGTATGCTATCTGGTTACTCTTTACCTTAACGTGTATCCTGATTGTCTCTCTGTTACATGTTGGTAAAGCCCTTAGGATGTGTGCTTGACTACCTGGACTATGATGCTGATCATACTAGTAGGGACATGATAGTCTATAAGTACATCCTTCAAGATCCCTGGTCGTGGGTGTATCGAGACGGGGCATCGATATACCAGAGTAGACTAGCGTATACCTTCTCGACCCATACAGATGGGCGATGGATGATCCCATATCCATTGGTGTTTGACATCAGAGATGATATACGGGTGCTCAGTAGAGACTGGGTACACTGGACGGACCCGCCGAGAACTCCCAGATGGTATTATACCTTACGTCAGATGGCAGTTCTCTGGTGACACTGGTACAGGTTAGTCTGTAGACCCGAGATCGTCATAGAGTCTTGTGTGATTCCCACCGTGCTTTGATTTCCACCTTACCACATCCAAGAGGGCGTGCAAAGCTGTGGTTTTTGGGTACAGTCCCGAGTCACATGGAGGCAATGAGCGATAGGAGGGGATTCGTCTCTCCCGGTATAGGGAGTTGATGTTGCGCTGTGTTCGATTGGCTATAACCAGAAATCCCTGGCCAGGATTGCTGAGATTTACTGGTAAGTGTTACCAGTAGTTTCTTGAATTGTTATAGACCTCAGATCGACACGACTTATCGAGCTATTGGGGTCTGACGTTTACCACCCCTAGGCAAGATATGCGACATATCAGACGAACAGACCGGACTGTACGGTAAGTGTTACTGGTTGGATTCACAGGAGTGTGAGCGGGCTTGCTCATCGATCTTCTGATCGCTCAATACCCGGGTGGCTGTTACGTTTAGCAGACCGCTTGCGGCTTGTGGGTGTTTGATATGATCATCACCTGCTGCCGGCGTATTGACGAGTCTTTAGAGTCCTACACAGAGGTTTCCTGGCTCAAGAGAAACGAAATAGGAGCGCATATGAGATATGTGTGGGACCGAGAATAATACCAGTATGTGATACTGGATTCTATTCTCGTGATTTGTATCATCGGTCGGTTGTATATGATATAGCCGAGTTATCGAATCAAGTGTTGATTTGATACGTTGATACACTTAATACTAGTCGGTTATGTGCTACATGACCGGATCATTAAATCAAGTGTTCATTTAACGATTTAATGTATAATTATATATTTGATATATTACTTTACATTAACTAGTATTGGTTCACTCAAAATGGATTTTCTCATTTGAAGTACACAAGTTGTATATGTGATATACTTTTGTGCACTTGTTTGTATCATGTTTGATGATACATGCAAACTTGGGTGTTTGTTTGATTAAACCATAGTTAGTTAATGGTTAGGTTTTCATTTGATTTATTTATTTATTTATTTCATTTTGGCTTAAGATAAAATGGTGGCTTTATTTGGATTTTGTTGAAGCTTCATGAAGCTTTGAAAAAGCTTTGACCATTTTGTTTTATTCCTTAAACCTAACCCTAGTTTATTCTCTACACCTGACCATGGTTCCTATATGATAAGAATGACTTATTTTCTATTTTCCAATTAATTCTTATCATATTCTTTTTCTTCTTCTTCTTCTTCATCAACAAGAAGAAAACCTTGCCTCCATTAATGGCAACTTGAGAAAAAGAGTAAGAAATCCAATTCTAAAGTGAACCCACTTCCTATATCCTCTACCACTTGCCAAGTAGTATAGGGTTTTTTCTTCACAAGTTTCATGGCTTGGTGAAGTTGGAGCTTGATCTTGTGTTGCCTCGACGTAGATCATCTTCGGCATCGAAGTCGACGACCTAGCCCGCCCATTTCTCCGATGAAGCCGATGCTAGAGCCCGGGATCCGATGATCGCAGCGAGGGGACTTCATCATAGAGCTATGGATGTGGAGGACCGGATCTACAAAGGTTGTATTTCCGTTCACTTAGTTAAGTTGTTAACTAGTTGCATGTTTCGCTTAAAATTCTAGTTAACGATCCGTATTAGGGTTTCTCGGCACTTGTAAAATTTGAAATTGGCATGGTTGATACCATGTGAGAGCTCATTAGTGTGCCTAGAAACCCTACAGCGGTATCAGAGACTAGATAGAGCCTTAGGCGATGCGAAGACGAAGTTAGAAACCCGATTGAACCCGAAACCCTAACTCCAAATTGCTCTCTGTACATTTTTTGAAATCGGGGATTTTTTCGAATTAAAAATATGCAGAAAAACAAGCAGGGTCTTATATGAATTACTATGAAAAATGAGGGCCTAATTCAATTAAACCACCAAGGAACCGCGGCACGAGGCTGGCATGTGCGGCGGTTCCGCGGCCGTACGGTCTCCTTTTTCGTTGAGTTTTGTACAGTAATTCCTATATTGTTGTGCTGGTTTTCCTGGGAATTTTTAATCTGAACTCAAGAGTTGAGTTTTCTGGGTTGTATTGGGAGTTCGGAAATTCGATCGGACTGTCTAATTTTGTCTGTGTTTTTTCCGGATAATTTTTGAATATGTTAAAAAGTTCGACCAGATAAAAATACCCAATTTTTCCCCTGCTTGGAAATTTCCAAGTGTTGGATTTTTCCGTGGTTTGAAGACGTTCTAAGTAGTGCAAGTAACTCGATGGACCCTCTAGAAGACAACAAACCTTAACTCGATTATGTGACCGTCTTGAACTGCCCTTTGAACCTTAGGGTTTGGGGCAGTACGGCGTGTCACATGTGAGGCGTTGGTTTGACCCTTCTACGGCTGGACTGTTGGTACTGAGGCATGAAGTGAATGTTTTTAAACTTGTTTCATGTGTTGAGCTGTTTCGGAAAAACTTGGGTGTTCGATTGTTCGATCGGAAAGTTTAACATTTTCTGTTTATCTGGAATGTGATACAATAATTGGAATTCACAAGTAGTTATGTATAACTGAATGAATGTTATAAATCTAGCGGTTTAGTCTCACTTGATCGGTTGCCACGGAATTTTGATGCGATCAAAAGTCCATCGCAATCACGTAGCGTACGCGGATACTCGCCGGATAAACTTAACAGACAGCCACGCCCCATAGCCCCGACCAAGTGACTGTAGGAGAACCCCGTCGCCGAAAGCATCCGTTCGGGTGCTCGCGGCAGCGGTGTTCCGCCTTGGTGCACTTCGTCGACGGTGTCGGGGGTGCGGCCGCCTACTAAAGTTTGCGACGAGCATTCGATCAAGATGTCGGGAATCTTGTTGAATTGCCCGACTTGATATTGAAAAGTGTTTTCGATAATGAGACTAAAATGTGGGGTTTATAATTGTTAGGCATGCGATGTCTAAGGAATTCATTTGATTAGGCATGCGATGTCTAAGAAGAATTTGCGGATTCCAACTCTTGTAGTTTTACACTTTCTTTTCTGTGACCGTAAGTGTAATATGTGATATCGCCGGTTTCGTTGCTATATGCCAACGACAATTGGGACACGCATGTTTACTTACGTTGATGACATGTGATGTTATGTGTTGATGGATATGTTATATTGGATCGTCGTGTTAGAATAGCCGGGTTTTTTTTATGTGAGATGAGTGTTTTTTCATTTTCATTCATGTAAAAACTTGTATGTAAAATTCTTTTATTGGGGCACTTCCAGGTTGCGGAAGATGTCACCCATTGTATATTATTTACTTTTCCGCACTAGGATAGACCCAAGGAGGAGGGTACAAGTAACCGGGTTCTGGAGTCCAGTGGGAGACCAACTCGAGGAGTCGAGTCCGGGTCTTCTAACTCTAGAATTGGTAGGGTTGCTTGCCGCTCTCGTAGAGGTTTAGGGGTGTGGGTTTGGCTATTCATCGCGACCGTGGAATCCGTATTTTATACTGGCTCGTATTGAAAACACGGACGTCCTAGTATATCCAATATTTCATATGATTCTTCTGCTGCGATATCTGTGATGCGATCATTTGATATTCTGTGATAAATACTGTATATAGTATATATGATATATTATATAGATGTTACTTATGTTTTACACCCACGCTAGCCTTGCCCTGCTCTGCCGTTAGTTACCTAACCTAACGGTGCACGAGGGGACATCGAGGCGAATGCGGATGGCATAAGTGTACGTCGTATTTATCTGTGATGTTTAGGTGACTTAAATGATGGGACTTCATTAATGTGATTAATGAAAGAAAAGAAACCTAAAGATGTTGTGGAATCAAATTTTCAAAAACAGGTAGCTACAGTTCTTGCTTTGCATCGCGGTGTTCCTTGTAGAACATCCTGCACTTTATTCGATAAGGAAAGGACCGAGATCCCTTCACTGGGAGTGACTCCTTTAGCAATAACTGGCAGATGCTACAACTCTCAGTTTGTCTTTTGATTGCTTCTATAGTTTCTGCTTTGCACAGTGATATATATGATATATCCCACACCTCATTCGACGAGGAAAGGGCCGACGATCCCTTCACCGGGAGTGACCCCTTTAGCAAAACTAGAAAAGCCTAAAAAACACTCCATTTTAAAATCATTTGATTCTACAACGATATCAAGTTTATTACGAAATAGGTTTTCAGAAAAACCTGTCGTAGCCCTCCGTCATTTCAGATAAGTACTAGTTAGTATTCGTGCTGCGGTAGTTTGGCATGCGTCAAGGCGTAGTGTACGGTAGCTAACTAGTGCTTATCTGTTAGCATACGATACGATTGGATTAGGGTATTCGTACGGCGTTGTTTGGCATGCGTCAAGGGTCGTGCGGGTGGGTTTAATTCAACCAAGAAATGTACGTGTTGAACTTGACTAGCGGGCTATGGGTTGTTTGGCATGCGTCAAGGTCATAGCACGGTAGGGGAAAAATATTATCGGGAATTTCATGTGTTGAAATTTGCAATGAGATTGCATGCCTTCTATGAGATAGTTGGATCCCGATACCCGCTGCGAGTAATTGTTACTCCTGAGAGAGTTTTACACATTACAATTAGCCGATCAAGTAAGTGTCTAGAAAGGTGTCAACGGGGTTACGCCTCTGGGAAAATGAGGTTTACATTGATTAGGTTCGTGCGAAAGCACGGGGGACCTCCCTCAAAGTACCGACACTGGCCTGG
Source organism: Agapanthus africanus (assembly GCA_030015575.1). NCBI lineage: Eukaryota > Viridiplantae > Streptophyta > Magnoliopsida > Asparagales > Amaryllidaceae > Agapanthus > Agapanthus africanus. Next base: position 729,250,392 of record CM057339.1, read on the forward strand.
CTGAAAGATTGGCAAACTTGTAGCGTGTAATTAATCCCAGCTAGTCTTTCCATTTAGGGTTTGAAGGAAGATTTGATAAAAACAGTGGGAGCCATCCTGATTAGATAAAATAATAACCAATCTGATGTTGCAAGAGCATACGCTGAGTGTTTTCTTCTCTCTCTCTCCAGGTAGCGACCATATCACGCCTTAATCAAGATAATAAAACGGATATATTGACCGAACCCGCTTGTTATACTGAGCTGGGGAACGTTGGTCCCACTCCAACTTATAATTGTTATATGTATGCCCTAGAGGCCATTACTGTACATAGGATGTATATTGTAGTGGATGCTGGGACATATATAGGGAGGACTTTCTTGCTCGACATGATAGTATGCTATCTGGTTACTCTTTACTTTAACGTGTATACCGATTGTCTCTCTGTTACATGTTGGTAAAGCCCTTAGGATGTGTGCTTGACTACCTGGACTATGATGCAGATCATACTAGTGGGGACATGGTAGTCTATAAGTACATCCTTCAAGGTCCCTGGTCGTGGGTGTATCGAGACGGGGCATCGATATACCAGAGTAGACTAGCGTATACCTTCTCGACCCATACAGATGGGCGATGGATGATCCCATATCCATTGGTGTTTGACATCAGAGATGATATACGGGTGCTCAGTAGAGACTGGGTACACTGGACGGACCCGCCGAGAACTCCCAGATGGTATTATACCTTACGTCAGATGGCAGTTCTCTGGTGACACTGGTACAGGTTAGTCTGTAGACCCAAGATCGTTATAGAGTCTTGTGTGATTCCCACTGTACTTTGATTTCCACCTTACCACGTCCAAGAGGGCGTGCAAAACGGTGGTTTTTGGGTACAGTCCCGAGTCACATGGAGGCAATGAGCGATAGGAGGGGATTCGTCTCTCCCGGTATAGGGAGTTGATGTTGCGCTGTGTTCGATTGGCTATAACCGGAAATCCCTGGCCAGGGTTGCTGAGATTTGCTGGTAAGTGTTATCAGTAGTATCTTGAACTGTTGTAGACCTCATATCGACACGACTTATCGAGCTACTGGGGTCTGACGTTTACCACCCCTAGGCAAGATATGCGACATATCAGACGAACAGACCGGACTGTACGGTAAGTGTTACTGGTTGGATTCACAGGAGTGTGAGCGGGCTTGCTCGTCGATCTTCTGATCGCTCAATACCCGGGTGGCCATTACGTTTAGCAGACCGCTTGCGGCTTGTGGGTGTTTGATATGATCATCACCTGCTGCCGGCGTATTGACGAGTCTTTAGAGTCCTACACAGAGGTTTCCTGGCTCAAGCGAAACGAAATAGGAGCGCATATGAGATATGTGCGGGACCGAGAATAATACCAGTATGTGATACTGGATTCTATTCTCGCGATTTGTATCATCGGTCGGTTGTATATGATATAGCCGGGTTATCGAATCAAGTGTTGATTAGATACGTTGATACACTTAATACTAGTCGGTTATGTGCTACATGACCGGATCATTAAATCAAGTGTTCATTTAATGATTTAATGTATAATTATATATTTGATATATTACTTTACATTAACTAGTATTGGTTCACTCAAAATGGATTTTCTCACTTGAAGTACACAAGTTGTATATGTGATATACTTTTGTGCACTTGTTTGTATCATGTTTGATGATACATGCAAACTTGGGTGTTTGTTTGATTAAACCATGGTTAGTTAATGGTTAGGGTTTCATTTGATTTATTTATTTATTTATTTCATTTTGGCTTAAGATAAAATGGTGGCTTTATTTGGATTTTGTTGAAGCTTCATGAAGCTTTGAAAAATCTTTGACCATTTTGTTTTATTCCTTAAACCTAACCCTAGTTTATTCTCTACACTTGACCATGGTTGCTATATGATAAGAATGACTTATTTTCTATTTTCCAATTAATTCTTATCATATTCTTTTTCTTCTTCTTCTTCTTCATCAACAAGAAGAAAACCTTGCCTCCATTAATGGCAAATTGAGAAAAAGAGTGAGAAATCCAATTCTAAAGTGAACCCACTTCCTATTTCTTCATCCTCTACCACTTGCCAAGTAGTATAGGGTGTTTTCTTCACAAGTTTCATGGCTTGGTGAAGTTGGAGCTTGATCTTGTGTTGCCTCGACGTAGATCATCTTCGGCATCGAAGTCGACGACCTAGCCCGCCCATTTCTCCGATGAAGCCGACGCTAGAGCCCGGGATCCGATGATCGCAGCGAGGGGACTTCATCACGGAGCTATGGAGGTGGAGGACCGGATCTACAAAGGTTGTATTTCCGTTCACTTAGTTAAGTTGTTAACTAGTTGCATGTTTCGCCTAAAATTCTAGTTAACGATCCGTATTAGGGTTTCTCGGCACTTGTAAAATTTGAAATTGGCATGGTTGATGCCATGTGAGACCTCATTAGTGTGCCTAGGAACCCTACAAAGTATACATGTTAAGATAAAGAGCAAGCAGATAGCATAATATCATGTCGAGCAAGAAAGTTCTCTCTCTATATGTCCAAGCATTCACTATAATATACATCATATGTACAATAATGGCCTCTAGGGCATACATACAACTAACAATCTCCCACTTGCACTAGGGCCAGCTGCTGTAGTATCGCATACCCAACATCCCGAAGAGTCTCTCGAACTGTATCTGGGGATTGGCCTTCGTGAGTGGATCCGCTGTGTTGTTCTTCGTATCAACTCTCCTGACCTTGATCTCCCGGCGATCAACTATCTCCCGGATCAGGTGATACCGCCTCAGAATATGCCTGGATCGCTGATGGGACCTGGGTTCCTTGGCCAAAGCCACCGCTCCATTGTTATCTCAATACAAAGGTATTGGATACTCAATGGATGGAACCACTCCAAGTTTAGTTATGATTTTCTTCATCCAGACAGCCTCTTTGGCAGCATCGTTGGCAGCAATGTATTCAGCCTCCATCGTCGAGTCTGCCACGGTTTCCTGCTTGGAACTCTTCCAGCATACCGCCCCTTCATTGAGGGTAAAGACAAATCCCGAGTACGACTTAGAGTCGTCCTTATCACTCTGGAAGCTCGAATCGGTAAAGGACTATACTTGGAGTTCTCTGTTACCATACACCAAGAGCATCTCTTTAGTCCTTCTCAAGTACTTGAGAATGCTCTTCACAGCTGTCCAGTGACTCTCTCCAAGATCTGCTTGATACCTACTCACTACACTTAGTGAGTGTGCTACATCGGGTCTGGTACATAGCATCGCGTACATGATAGAGCCTACCGCCGAAGCATAGCGTATCCCTTGCATGCGAGCTCTCTCCAAATCAGTCTTGGGAGACATCTCTTTGGAGAGAGTGAGTCCTGAGATCGTGGGTAAAAACCCATGCTTGGATTCTTCTATACTAAACCTCTTTAGTATGGTGTCAATGTACCTGGATTGGGACAATCCCAGTATCCGTTTAGATCTATCTCTATAGATCTTAATCCTCAAGATGTAGGAAGCATCCCCTAGATCTTTCATTGAGAATCTTTGTGATAAGAAGAGCTTGACCGATTGCAGCATAGAAATGTCATTTCCTATCAAGAGTATGTCATCCACGTACAATACGAGGAAGAAAACCTTACTCTCTGCCACCTTCTTGTATATACAAGGTTCATCAACGTTTTTGATGAAATCAAACTCTTTGATAACGATATCAAAACAGATGTTCCAACTCCGCGATGCTTGCTTTAACCGGTAGATAGATTTAAGCAGCTTGCACACCTTTCCGCTACTCCCACTGTCTATGAAACCCTCTGGCTGAGTCATGTACATGCACTCTTCCAAATCACCATTTAGAAAGACGGTCTTAACTTCCATTTTCCAGATTTCGTAGTCATGGTATGCAGCAATGGCAAGTAGGATCCGGATGGACTTAAGTATAGCCACTGGAGAAAAGGTTTCGTCATAATCCACACCTGGTCGTTGACGGAAACCCTTTGCAACAAGTCTAGCTTTGAAAGTCTCAACTTTTCCCTCTACAACAAGTTTCTTCTTAAAGATCCATTTGCTCCCAATGGGTTTTACCCCTTCAGGAGCAATTTCCAAAGTCCATACTTTGTTAGTGTACATGGATTCCATCTCAGATCGCATTGCATCCAGCCACTTCACAGAGTCCCCACTCGTGATGGCCTGCTTGAAGCTAGTTGGGTCATCATCCTCCATGATGCAATCCTCGCTTCCATTATCAATGAGAAAACCGTAGTATCTCTCAGGTGGATGATGAACCCTACTAGATCGGCGGAGAGGCTGGGGTTCGTTGGGCACTACCGAATCCTCTGGTTCCACTAAATCTGCAGTTGTAGTTTTTATAACTGGAACTTCTTCCAGCTCTATCTCTTTGCCACTAATTTCTTTTACAAGAAATTCCTTTTCCAAAAAGGTGGCATATTGAGAAACAAACATTTTTTGTTCCTCAGCGTGGTAGAAAATATATCCTTGTGAATTCTTTGGATATCCCACAAACTTGCAAAGAACTGATCCTGCCTCGAGTTTATCCGGATTTTGCCTCTTGACATAGGCCCGACAACCCCATATCTTAACTCGTTTAAAATATGGTCTCTTCCCACTCCATATCTCATATGGTGTGGTAGGTACAGATTTAGATGGAACTTGATTCAATAGGTATACTGCTGTCTCAAGCGCATAACCCCAAAAGGAAATAAGCAACTCAGCAGTGCTCATCATAGAGCACACCATATCTAATAGGGTGCGATTCCTCCGTTCTGATACACCGTTGTGCTGTGGTGTATACGGAGGAGTAAGCTGAGAGAGAATCCCATTATCTTTTAGATAGTCCAGGAACTCCGTGCTCAAGTATTCACCTCCCCGATCAGATCGTAGGATTTTAATACTTTTACCCGTTTAGTTCTCGACTTCATGTTTATATTCTTTGAATTTCTCAAAAGCTTCAGACTTGTGTTTCAACAGAAACACATATCCGAATCTTGAGAGATCGTCAGTGAATGTAATGAAGTATGAAGAACCATTCCTGGCATGTGTAGACATAGGACCACATACATCACTATGTATCAGTCCCAAGAGCTCACTAGCTCTTTCTCCGTGTCCTGTAAACGGAGTTTTGGTCATTTTGCCTTTGAGACATGACTGGCAAGTGTCATAAGATAAAAATTCGAATGGATTCAAATATCCATCCTTATGCAACTTAGCTAGTCGTGTCGCATTGATATGACCTAGTCTACAATACCACAAGAAGGATTCGTTCATTTCTGAACTCTTCCTCTTGTGTGTGTTTTGTACATTAAGAACTGTGGTTTGATTTAGAACGTATATGCCATTATTTAACGAGCTTGATCCAATCAACTTTTGATTCAGGAAGATGTTCATAACATTATCCTGTACTACAAAATTATATCCTTCTTTACTTAATAAAGAAACTGATATAAGATTGCATATCAGGGTCAGAATGTAATAACATTCATTCAGAATCAATGTATTACCATTTGGTAATACAAGGTGATATTCGCCAACAGCTTTGGTTGCAACATTTGCACCATTCCCTACTCTTATGGAATGATCACCCATTCCCAGTTCTCTACCTTTCCTTAGCCCATGTAACATATTACATATATGGGATCCCGATCCGGTATCTAATACCTAGGACGCAGAGTGAACTGAGAAACAGTTCTCAATAACTAACACACCCGAAGAAGATGCATCAACATACTTATTCTTCGTTTGGGTGGCGTGGGAATCCGGATACGTCCCCATTCCTTGCTCAGTCTTATAACAATTATAAGAAAGAACGGAACCAATGTTCCCCTGCTCAGTATAACAAGCGGGTTCGGTAAATACATCCATATTATTATCTTGATTAAGGCCTGACATGGTCGCTACCTGGAGAGAGAGAGAAGAAAACACTTTAGCGTATGCTCTTACAAGATCAGATTGGTTATTATTTTATCTAATCAGGATGGCTCCCACTGTTTTTATCAAATCTTCCTTCAAACCCTAAAAGGAAAGACTAGCCGGGATTAATTACACCCTACAATTTCGCCAATCTTTCAGCCAGGCCATTGTTGGTACTTTAAGGGAGGTTCTCCTTGCTTTCGCACGGACCTAATTAAAATAAACCTCATTTTCCCAGAGGCATAACCCCGTAAACACCTTTCTAGACACCTACTTGATCGGCTAATTGTCTTGTGTAAAATTCTCCCAGGAGTAACACTTACTCACAGTGGGTATCGGGATCCGACTATCTCATACAACACTTGAAATTCCCGATAATATTTTGCCCTTACCAACTTATGACCTTAATATAGTCAACAAATCATAAACGCTAGCCAAGTTCAACCCGTCATTTCCTGATTGAATTAAACCCACCCGCATGACCCTTAACATAGTCAACAAAGTCGTACGACTACCCTAATCCAATCGCATCTCATGCTTAAGCAGATAAGCACTAATTAGCTACCGCACACTACGCCTTAACATAGTCAACAAACGTAGCACGAATACTAAGTAGTATTTATCTGAAATGACGGAGGGCTACGACAGGTTTTTATAAAAAAATCTCTTGCGTAATGAACTTGATATCGTTGTAGAATCTTGTGATTTTAAAAAGGAGTGTTTTTTAGGCTTTTACTAGTTTCGCTAAAGAGGTCACTCTCGGTGAAGGGATCTCGACTCTTTCCTTATCGAATAAGGTGCAGGATATTTCACAAATACCACTATGCAAAGCAAGGACTACTAAAAGCAATCAAAAACAAAACCGAGTGTTTGTAGTATCTACTAGTTTCGCTAAAGAGGTCACTCCCGGTGAAGGGATCTCGGCTCTTTCCTTATCGAATAAGGTGCTGGATATTCTACAAGGAATACCGCTATACAAAGCAAAAACTAGAGCTACCCTTTTTGAAAAATTTGATTCTACAACATTTTTTAGATTTCTTTTCTTTCATTAATCTCATTAATGAAGTCCCATCATTTATGCTTCCTAAGCATCACAGAAGAAACGAAAATACAACGTACGTTTATGCCATCCGCATTCGCCACAGTGTCCCGTTATGCACCGTTAGATTACTTAACTAACGGCATAGCGGGACGGGACTAGCGCGGGTGCAAAACATAAACAACGTCTACTATATATCTCATATATAATGTATATCCATTCGTCTCAGAATCCACAGTGATCATATCACAGAACAGCAGAAGAAACATGTGAAATATTGGATATATTAGGAGGTCCGTGTTTTATTTTGAGCATGTATAAAACACGGATTCCACGGTCGCGATGAATAGCCAAACCCACATCCCTAGACCCCTACGAGAGCGGCAAGCAACCCTACCAATTCTAGAGTTAGGAGACCCGGACTCGACTCCTCGAGTTGGTCTCCCACTGGACTCTAGAACCCGGTTACTTGTGCTCCCCTCCTTGGGTCTATCCTAATGCGGAAAAGTAAATAATATACAACAATGGTGACATCATCCTCAACCCGGAAGTGCCCCAATAAAAGAATATTACATACAATTAATTTTACATGAGTGAAAATAAAAACTCTCATCTCATATAAAACACCCGGCTATTCAAAACGCGACGATCCAATATAACATATCACAACAACACATAATATCACATGTCATCAACGTAAGTAAATATGCGTATCCCAATTGTCGTTAACATATAGCAACAAAACTGGTGATACACCACATATTACACTTACGGTCGCATAAAAGAAAATATCAAACTACAACATTTGGAATCCATAATAACCATAGACATCATAAACCCAAAATATCACATACTTTGGATTTCATGCCTAACTATATGAATTCCACATATTGTATCACATTCCACAAATAGCCAGACGATGTTAAACCTTTTGATCGAATTAACAAATTCCCAAAATTTCCCAGAAAGCTCAACACTCGAGCAGTATTAAAAATACCCAGAAGCATGCCCCAGTACCTACGGACCAACAGCTGAAAGGCCCGACCCAAGCCTCTCAAGTGGCGCCGCAAATCCGCCGCTAAAACCATGTTTTGGCCGCGGATCCACGGTCACTTAGACGAGTTAGGGTTTCGTTCTTCAGGTGTGTCCATAAAATTACCTGCATGATTTTCTGAATATTTTTAACATGGAAAAATCCAACTTTTTGAAAAATTTCCAGAGAGGGGGTCCGTTTCGGGTTTTCGGGGTTCGATCGGAATTCTAACTTCGTCTAGACAACTCCTAATGCTCTAGTAAGGCTCTGATACCACTGTAGGGTTCTTAGGCACAACCATAAGGTTCCACAAGGCATCAAACATGCCGTATTTAAAAATTTAGTGTGCCAAACAACCCTAACTTAGGATCTAACTAGAGTTTTAAGAGCTAAAATAAAAAGCAAACTACTTTACATCTAAGTGATAACGGAATACAACCTTTGTAGACCGGTCCTTCACTTCAATAGCTCCTTGTAGTGGTCCCTTCGCTGCGATCATGGAACTCCTGGACTCTTACATGGCTTCTCAAGGTGAAAGGAACGATCTTGCTTGAAGTTTTCGAGGCCGAAGATGATCTACGTCGAGGAGACACTAACTCAAGCTACTACTTCACTAATGAGAGATTAGTGAAGCTAACACCCTATACTAAAGTGCTAATCTAGTAGAGGATGATGAAGTAGAAAGTGGCTCACTTTAGTTTTATTTTTCTCACAATATTTTCTCACTTTTGAAAAAGCTAGCAAGCTTTTTCTCAAGGATGAAGAAGATGAAGTCAAGAGATGAGAATGAACTAATGAGGTAAGAGAATCAACCATGGGTGAGTTTGTATCATATAGCTAACTCATGTAGAGACATAACCATGACTAAATTATAATGGTTAGGTTAATAAATATCTTAAGTAAAACAAAACTAGTGGACTAAGTCAATACATCCACAAGCTTCTACAAGCTTTATGCATGTGGCTAATTATCCACTAATTTGGAATTACTTTAAATATTAAAAACCCTACATTATAATTAGTATGGTGTAAGTCTCATACACCCATGTAGTGTGTATCAACAACCATGACACAATATAAAACACAATTAATATATATCACATATATATTAAGTGTGCACATGTGAGAAAATAAATGCTTAAGTGAGCTAATATTAGTTAATATAAATTAGTATATCAAATACACAATTATACACTAAATTATCAAATCAACTCTTAATTTAATAATCCGGCTATATCACATATAACCGACTAATATAAAATATACCAACTTATCGAATCAACACTTGATTCGATAACCCGGCTATATCACATATAACCGACGGATACAAATATCGCGAGAATAGAATACGGTATCACATACTCGCATTATTCTCGGTCCCGTACATATCACATATGTGCTCCTACTTCGTTTTGCCTGAGCCAGTAAAACCTATATGTAGGATTCTTAAGACTCGTCAATACGCCGGCAGTAGGTGATGATCACATCAAGCACTCACAAGCCGTCAGTGGTACTAGCTGGATGTAACGGCTACCCGGGTATTGAACGATCAGAAGATCAACAAGCAAGCCCGCTCTAGCTCCTGCAAAGCCTGTCAGTAACACTACCGTACAGTCCGGTCTCCTCGTCTGATATGTTGCATATCCAGTCTAGGGGTGGTAAACGTCAGACCCCAATAACCGATAAGTCATGCCGATATGAGGCACATAACGGGTCGAGAAACTACTGATAACACTTACCAGTAAATCTCTAAATCAGCCCTGGCCAGGGACTTCCATGTTATGGCCAATCGAGCACAACGCAACATCAACTCCTAATACCGGGAGAGAAGAAACCCCTCCTATCGCTCATTGCCTCCATGTGACTCGGGATTGTACCCAAAAACCACCGTTTTGCACGTCTTCTTGAACATTGTAAGGTGGAAATCAAAGCACAGTAGGAATCACACAAGACTCTACGACGATCTCCGGTCTACAGACTAACATGTACCAGTGTCACCAGAGAACTGCTATCTGACGATAGGTATAATACCAACTAGGAGTTCTCGGCGAGTCTGTCCAGTGTACCCAGTCTCCACTGAGCACCCGTATACTATCTCTGATGTCAAACAGCAATGGATTTGGGACCATCCATCGCCCATCACATGGGTCGAGAAGCGTATACGCTAGTCTACTCTGGTATATCGATGCCCCGTCTCGATACACCCACGACTAGGAATGTTAAAGATGAACTTATGGACTACCATGGCCCACTAGTATGATCTGCATCATAATCCTGATAGTCAAGTACACATCCTAAGGGCTTTACCTACATGTAACCTTAAGACAGTATCAAGAGACAAGTATACATGTTAAGATAAGAGCAACCAGATAGCATACTATCATGTCGAGCAAGAAAGTCCTCTCTATATATGTCCAAGCATCCACTATAATATATATCATATGTACAATAATGGTCTCTAGGGCATACATACAACTAACAGGAGCTTGGAGAGGTCTTCCATAATTGGGTGGACACGCTACAAAGGTTGTAATGCTCTCAACCTAGTAGTTTAGCTCTCTTGGTTTTGCTTGTTTAGTGTATGGTTTGATTTCTAGGGTATTAGTGTATTGTGCTTGCTTTAAAATCATTGAAATCCATTCTGCCTTGGCTACGGCATCCGCGGAGCGAGCACACCACTCTAACATGGTATCAGAGCCAATCCACTTGAACTTGCATTTTATGGCTTTGGAATTCATCACATACCATTTTCAGCAGAGAAAATCAGCCACTAAATTGTGTTTTCAAGCTTGTACTCGATCCTCGGAGCTCTTGTTTTGGAATGGGAACTCCTTCAAGGATCGAGGGTGACCCGTAGATTCTCAAGAAACCAATTTTTCAAAACTATTTAGTGTTTAGTAGCTGTTTTTCAAAGGCTCAAAACTGCTTGTAGTTGCTGTCCAAAATCCATGTTTTTTTGCGTTTTCCGATCCTTGCGGGTTCTTGGTTCTGACTGAGAACCCGCGAGGAGGATCGGGGGCACCCCAGGGAGTTCCCAGCGGCCTATGATGGGGGCCAACCACCCAAGACTACTACGAAGTGGCCTTGGGGGCTGGTGAACCCGAGAGCACCTTGGAGGTGATCTTGGGTTCTGTTTCCTGCCCGAGACCACTTCGTGGTGGTCTAGGGTAGGGGGCACCCTCCCTAAGCCTCTCTAGGGTTGTACCCAAGAGCCCTATCGGGCACTCGGGCGCATTTGGGGTCATTCGGACTCAAGCTATTGGCAAAAAGAATGGATTGGTTGGATTGTGGAGTGCACTCGATTTTCGCTGTTTGGAAAATTCGAGTGTTACCTTCGCAGGTGATGAATTCTATGGTCATGGTTTTTTTATATGTGTATATGTGTTGTTAAACGTCATTTAATTGCTATATGTTCGATTTGACGGGGTTGCACATATGTTGTTGTTGCATGTTGGTGTGATATATATATCTTGTGATAGTTTAGCCGGATTGTCGTGTCGGATAGCCCCTCGTGCGATGTGTTTGTACGGTTTTGATTTATATTGTTGTATATTCTTTTATTCGGGACGAGCGGTCGACATATGGCCGTCGTTTCCGCTTGATGTATATTCTTTTATTGGGACTCGACCAGGATGCGGTCGTTGTCACTACTGTATATATTTCATTTCTGTACTAGGATTAACCCAGGAGAAGTGCTCGAGTAGCCGGGTTCTAGAGTGCGGTAGGCGGTTGTCTTATAGTGATGTGTAACATTTCAGAAAATATAAAATATTATTTTTGGAATTTAATATTAAAATAATATATTTCCCGAAAACTGCCCGATTTGCGAAATTGGGGTTTTCGAAAAAGGGTATAAATATATACCAATAATTGTGAAATAAATGGAAATTAAAATGATTTATTCATTTAAAAATATATTTAAGGGATTTGGCAATTTTAAAATTTATTATATGCAGTTTAAATAAAAACCCGATTAGTGCACTGCTAATCGCGATTATGCCAAATCCGTGTTTCTACAGTTTTTCATGGTTAGTGCACCATGACGTGTTTTGTGTTGTTTCATTTATGTTGTTTTGGGTTTATGTGTTTATTGATGAGAATAGAAAAGAAAAGAAAAGAGCAATTGAGGAGAGAGAGAGAGGGGATACAATGATGAGAGTAAGCATGCATGGAGAGAGAGAGAGAGTGGATTAGGTAAGAGAGGGGGGGGATGCCTCTATTCTCTTTCCCCCACCATTTTCACCTCCTTCTTCATCTTCTTCAAGCTCATTTCCCTCCACCTTCAACCCCAAATATCATCTCCAAATCTCCACCAAAACCCTATACCCCTTTCACAAAAAAATGATCACCTCATCGTCCTCTACACAATGGACCAAGCAAAGTGGGATTTTGACAACTTTGGGAAGCTAGGGTTCTCTTGAGTTTCATAAATGAGGTATAATCCTTTCCATTTAGTTTAGTTTATGTTTTCCTAGCATTCTAGTTAGATAGAATTGGGTTAAGGTGTGATATGGTGATGTTGGAAACTTCAAGAGGAGGATTAGGGTTTGAGTTGTGTTGTAGTGATGAGTAGTGGCTATTACTAAGCCTTAGTGTTAGAATTCTTGACCTGGACCTGAGACTAAGCGCCAAATACGGGCTCTAGATTTGCCGGTATCGGGTTTTTGTAGATTTAGTGAGTGTATATAGGAATCTGGAGTAACCCGGGGACACCAAAAGTCATTTAGCAAAGATAGTGAGATGAGCAGGTGATTGTGAGTGTACCCTAGAGACCCGGGACCCCAACTCCAAACCCAGGCCATAGATTAATCCATTCTGGCCGCAATTTGCGGCCAAAGCAGGAAGGTATGGCATCGTGTTTGGTCCATGGCTTTGTTACCTGTAAATTAGACCCTCCACATATGCAAAATTGGCTAATTTCACCTAGGCTAAAATCTGGGAGTGTTTTACATGGTTTCTAAAATTGTTTTGCGGCTTTTAATGAATTTGAATTTGGTATTTGGTATTGTGTTTCCGTCGTGTGGCGTTTGAACGTCAACGACCAGGGTTATTGGTCATGTTTTGCATGCAAGGCTATAGGTTTTAACCTATGAGCGAAGCGTGTGCCGTTTTGGTTTTCCGCCTTGATTTTAATACGCATTTGCGATTGTGTATTGGTTGTAGGTACCCCACATGGAATTCGAGATGACAAGGAGAGCGTGGCGTCATCGACTCCAGCGAACGAGGATCAAGGTGAGTAGATCTGTATCTATGGGGGAAGTCGGGTGGATGGCGTATAGCACCCTCGCAAACTTTGAAGGGAACCGATTTATATATAGAATATGGTTAATGGAACCTTTAAATAGAAACTATAGATAGAGTTAAAAGATAGTTAGAGAAACCATATTAGGAACTAAAGGATAGTTAGAAGTGATATGATACGACTAATATGTGATGACGGGATTTGAGGATGATGTTTGATGATATTGCCGATTAGGGTACTATAGGACTAGATAGCCGACGTAGACGTGTCATCCGAACCATACCTATTTCCAAACTGAAGAATCGTATGCATCTTTTAAACAGATACCTTGAGGGACGTTACGGATTTTCAAATGATATCTTTTCCTTAAAAACACCGTAACCCCTACTTTCAAAACTACGATTCGCATCTTTTAAAAACTAATCGTATGGTTCGGGTGTGTATGTTAGATTAGATACTTATGCTTATAGTAAAGGTAGAATGCATTTGTAAATTGACCTTATGTGAGATATAAATGCGATGAAAAGTGAATACGATTTGCTATGTGATATGAATATGTTGGTGTACGGATGCGAGTCGATTGAGATGATTGATACCTTGCCGGTCCCCTGATATGAGATTGTTATGGATGTGACCTGGGACATAGATATATTGATATTTATATATGTTGTGAATCATGAGAGATTGTCGTGCGGGACCTTAGGTCCGTACCCACATTGTTATATAGGCTGATAGGATCTCTAATGGTTTAATGCCGCCGTACGATGATTTTCCGTACGTGATGAGTTTGACTTGATGATTGATCTATACCCTTGACTAGAGGATGCCGTATGATGGATTATACCGTACGCGATGTTGTGAGGCTGGATGCCGATTGATAGATTCACCGACTCGGTCTTGTAGACACGTATACCTTATAGATTTTAGCTGACGATTTACCTTATACTGCATTCATGTTATTCGCATTGCATTACTTATACCCGTGCTAGTACACCTGCACCATTATCGATGATGCGTATGTTTTACTTACACAGATTTGCCGGCTCACACACTTCATCATCGATAATTGCCATGTCACTACACAGTAGAATCACTGCATCAGGATATGACTCCTTGCATGATATACTTGCTATAGCTACATATTGTACATCCAAACTTGCGTACATACATATTGTACACCCATACTTGCGTACATACATATTGTACACCCATACTTGCGTACATACATATTGTACATCCATACGCATTTGATTTGGATATTTGGGAATCACATGATATATTTAAAAAACTGGATTTATTTAAAAGAGCGGTTTCCCCTGATATGTGCATATTACTGTTCCATGTTGCATGATATACTGATATGCTTACATTTCTGTCATATGTCGCATACGTCATGCTTTATGATTATACGCATTGAGATATGCTGTTTTCATGAGATTTCTGGATTTGAGAACCATGGTATTATTTCAAGAAAGTATGCATTGTTTTCAAAACCCGGTTTCTCTTGATATGATATTTCAGTGCGTCCACCATGAGTTTTCTCGGTTCTGAGAGCTTGTGTGAGTATATCCGATTCGAGGAGTGGTAGGCACCGTCTGCGGGTACATGGTGGACCCGGTGAGGTACCCTGGGGCAAGAAGACTCGTATTGTTAGACGGTGAGCCTGGCAGGGGAGCACTACCTACCGGTGATAGTATTTGGACTCGGCGGTTATCCGGAGGATACCGACCAGAGTAGTGAGATGGATATGAGGGCCGACCAGATTATGCGGCGCCTGAGGGCCGATCTGAGGATGCGGCGCCTGAGATATATGAGGATTTACGTGTCGATGCTGGACATGGGTTTCATGATATTTTCAAGTGTCGATGTTGGACACTCAGGTTCCATGATTTTGATATGTCGCGAGGGACACGCATTGATTTATATTCTCATATTTACATGCATATGTTTTTATGATATTTACATGCATGATATTATTGTGTCATTGGTTGACACGTGGACGAGATCCACATACACACTTGCATTGATCATATGGTTGGATGATATCCGCATACATATAGGTGTTGATTACATTGTTGGCACACATACAGATATGGTCACCCTAGATATCATAGTATTACCTTTATGATATAGTTGACCTAGGAGTCGTTATTTATTCGATTTCTACTTGTTGATGTTTTTCTACTCACGAGTTGGCAACTCACCCCCGTTGTGCCACAGTTCTTGCAGGTTGACCGCATGGATCAGTAGCGGTATCGCTGGTACACAGTTGCATTCGGGTGTTTTGCCTTGGTAGGTGGGACATTTGTATCGTGCCCCCTCTTGTATTTATATTTCATATTGTATCTACTCAACTCCATCAAATCAAACTAGTATTTGTATAAGTAATGAGACTTAGCGAGACTTTTAGTTGCGAGACTTGAGCGATGGGTTGTATGTTCGCATTTTGGGTTGATATCTCGCTTTATTCTTTATCTTTTGTGGTGAACTTCGTCGTTGGGCGTCATATACTTATATTTATACTGTCTTGCGTGGTTGTGATCCGCCGGTTGGCGAAGAGCTAGCTCCCGCTTGGGGATGCCTTATATTATCATGTATTTGTGGTTTTGGATCAAAATATACAAGGGAGGTGTTGCCCAAATTTTTTTAAAAAGGCGAAAAATGTTTTTCAACTAATAAACTCACTTGCATCCTCATGTTCTATTATCCATGCATTTAATAAACCGGTTGTTTTCATTATACATTTTTTCAAAACTGCATCTCTTTTATTTTCTTAAAAAAGTTTTAGATTTCTGGGTTTCAGCTTACTTGAATTACGTTAGGCCTTTAG
The DNA here is from genome assembly GCA_030015575.1 of Agapanthus africanus. Classification (NCBI taxonomy): domain Eukaryota; kingdom Viridiplantae; phylum Streptophyta; class Magnoliopsida; order Asparagales; family Amaryllidaceae; genus Agapanthus; species Agapanthus africanus. Next base: position 729,266,446 of record CM057339.1, read on the forward strand.
ACGTTGCGTGATTTAAGTGCTGGTCACGTGCTAATATTTCGGGTCATGACATGATGAGTTCGAGCTACCTCACTCTAGAATTGGCAGGTTGCTCGCCAAACTTGTAAGGGTAATAGGATCGACCCGCAGTAGAGTGCCCAAGTTACCGGATTCTAGAAAGCACCGGGTAGCCTACTCATGATATTGAGGACGGGTACCCCATTTATAGGATTAGCGGGTAGCTTGCCGCGCTCGTAAGGGTTATGGTTCGATGTTGTACCGACTATCCACACGACCGGAGAACGTCGCGTTTCATTTACGGCTTAAATGAAACGCGGGGCTACTAGTTTATCTACTATTCCATATTGTTTGCTAGATGCATGTGATGATACACACACACACATTTGATACTTCTATATGTTTTGCATCCGCACTAGCCCTACCTCCGCCTTGCCGTAAGTTAAGTAACCTTACGGTGAAGACCCGAGGCTCCGTGGCAAATACGGATGTCATATAAAACTATGTTATTTTGGTTGTTTCTATTGTGGCTAGAAACTTAAAATGATGGGACTGCATTATATGTTTAATACAAAGGAATAAACCTAAAATGATGTTGTTGGAACCAAAATTTTAAATTATAGTCTTATTCTTTTGCTTTGCATAATGGTATTCAATTAGGAATATCCTGCATCTCATTCAATGAGGAAAGAGCCTTGATCTTGTAGGGTTCCTAGGCACGCTAATGAGGTCTCACAAGGCATCAACCATGCCAATTTGAAAAAATACGGAGCCGAGGAACCCTAGACTAGATCGTTAACTAGAATTATTAGGCGATACTAGAAGCTAGTTAACATCTTAACTAAAAGTAAACGAACATACAACCTTTGTAGATCGGTTTTTCCACCTCCATGGCTCCGCGATGAAGTCTCCTCGCTGCGATCATCGGATCCCGGGCTCTATCGTCGGCTTCATCGGAGAAAAAGCGGGCTAGGTCATCGACTACGATGCCGAAGATGATCTACGTCGAGGCATCACTAGATCAAGCTCCACCTTCACCAAGCCATGAAAACTTGTGAAGGAAACACCCTATACTACTTGGCAAGAGGTAGAGGATGAAGAAATAGGAAGTGGGTTCACTTTAGAATTGGATTTCTCACTCTTTTTCATCAATCACCATTGATGGAATCTAGTTTTTCTTCTTGAAGAAGAAGAAGAAGAAGATGATAATATTATGATAAGTCTTATTGTAAAATGAAAATAATAAGAATACTTATCATATACCAACCATGGTCAAGTGTAGAGACTAAACTAGGGTTAGTGGGAATGGTTAGGGTTAAGCATGAGACAAAATGGTCACTTAGTCAAAGCTTCATGAAGCTTCAATATACAAACAAACAAAGCCACCATTTTCCCTTTTTCTTTTCCAAAATAAAATAAATGAAATAAATAAATAAATGAATAAGAAAATGAAAACCCTAACCATTACACAACCATGGTTTAATCTTTACACAAACCCTAGTGAGCATGTATCATCAAACATGATACAAACTTGTGTACAAAAGTATATCACATATACAATGTGCATAATCCAAGTGAGAAAATCCATTTAAAGTGAACCAACACTAGTTAATGCAAAGTAATATATCAAATATATAATTATGCATTAAATCATTAAATCAACACTTGATTTAACGATCCGGTCATATCGCATATAACCGACTAATATTCAATGTATCGGCTTATCGAATCAATCCTTGATTCGATAACTAGGTTATATCGCATACAACCATTCGATACATTCATCGCGAGAATAGAATACGGTATCACATACACGAATCATTCTCGGTCCCGCACATATCTCATATGCGCTCCTATTTCGTTTCGCTTGAGCCAGGAAACCTCTGTGTAGGACTCTAAAGACTCGTCAATACGCCGGCAGCAGGTGATGATCATATCAAACACCCACAAGCCGCAAGCGGTCTGCTAAACGTAACGGCCACTCGGGTATTGAGCGATCAGAAGATCGACGAGCAAGCCCGCTCACATTCCTGTGAATCCAACCAGTAACACTTACCGTACAGTCCGGTCTGTTCGTCTAATATGTCGCATATCTCGCCTAGGGGTGGTAAACGTCAGACTCCAATAGCTCGATAAGTCGTGTCGATCTGAGGTCTATAACAATTCAAGAAACTACTGGTAACACTTACCAGTAAATCTCAGCAACCCTGGCCAGGGATTTCCGGTTATAGCCAATCGAACACAGCGCAACATCAACTCCCTATACCGGGAGAGACGAATCCCCTCCTATCGCTCATTGCCTCCATGTGACTCGGGACTGTACCCAAAAGCCACCGTTTTGCACGCCCTCTTGGACGTGGTAAGGTGGAAATCAAAGCACAGTGGGAACCACACAAGACTCTATGACGATCTCGGGTCAACAGACTACTCTGTACCAGTGTCACCAGAGAACTGCCATCTGACGTAAGGTATAATACCATTTGGGAGTTCTCGGCGAGTCCGTCCAGTGTACCCAGTCTCTACTGAGCACCCGTACATCATCTCTGATGTCAAACACCAATGGATATGGGATCATCCATCACCCATCTTCATTCGTCGAGAAGGTATACGCTAGTCTACTCTGGTATATCGATGCCCCATCTCGATACACCCTCGACTAGGGACCTTGAAGGATGTACTTATGGACTACCATGTCCCCACCAGTATGATCCGCATCATAGTTCAGGTAGTCAAGTACACATCCTAAGGGCTTTACCAACATGTAACAGAGAGACAATCAGTGTACACGTTAAGGTAAAGAGCAACCAGATAGCATACTATCATGTCGAGCAAGAAAGTCCTCCCTATATATGTCCCAGCATCCACTACAATATACATCCTATGTACAGTAATGGCCTCTAGGGCATACATATAACTAACAATCTCCCACTTGCACTAGGGCCATATGTATAGCAGTGGTTGTAGTATCTCATACTCAACCATCCCATAAAAGTCTCTCTTTGGGAATAGGCCTTCGTGAGTGGATCCGCCGTGTTGTCCTATGAGTCTGCTCTCCTTGCCTCGATCACCCTGGAGATCAACCATCTCCATGATCAGGTGATACTGCCTTAGAATAAGTCTGGATCACTGATGGGACCGGCGTTCCTTAGCATAAGCCACAACTCCATTGTCTCACAATAGTAGGAACGTAGTTCATCTCATGAACTAATATACACCCAAACATCCTCTTTGGTAGCATCTTAAGTAGCGATGTATCGTGCCTTTATCATCTAGTATGCCACAGTATCTAGCTTGGAACTCTTCCAACATACCGTCCCTTTACTGAGGGCAAAGACAATGCCTGTGACTGACATTCAGTCGTCTTTATCACTCTGGAACCTTTCCAGTGATTCTCCCCAAGATCGATTGATACCATCTCACTACATCTAGTGAGTATCCTAACATCCAATTACATCTATCTCATAGATGAAAACTCAGGATTTAGGAGGTATCACTTTGATCCTATGTGGAGAATCATTGTGATAAGCGGAGATTGATCGAGCGCAGCATAGGAAACTTCTTCCCTATCAAGAGTATGTCATCCACGTACTCTACGAGAATCACTACCATACTCCCTACTACCTTTTTGTATATACAAAGTTCATCTACCATTTTGATGATGTCAAACTGTTTGACTAAGACATCAAAACAGATGTTCCAACTCCGCGATGCTTGCTTTATCAGATAAAACATCTTGCTCACGTTTCCGCTGCTCCCACTGTTTACGAGGCCCTCTGGCTGTGTACTTATAGACTCCCTCTTCTAAAACATCATTTAGAAAAGCTGTCATGACACCCAACCACCAGATATCGTAGTCATGGTATGTAGCCGTGGTAAGTAGGATCTGGATGGACTTAAGCATAGCCACTGCAAAAGGTTTCATCATTATCCACGCCTGGTCGATGACGAAAACCTTTAACAACTCTATCTTTGAAAGTCTCAACTTTTCCATCTACACCAAGTAATCTTCTCAAGATATACTTGCTCCTGATGGGGATTTAACCCTTCAGATATAGCAACCAAAGTCCATACTTTGTTGGTGTATTAGGATTCCATCTCAGATCGCTAAGCATCCAGCCATTCTTACAGAGTCCCACTCCTGATGGCCAGCTCGAAACTAGTTGGGTCATCATCTCATGATGCAATCCTCGCTCCCACTGTCATAGAGAAACAGAAGTATCTCTCAGGTGGGTGAGGAACCCTACTAGATCGGCGGAGAGGCTGAGGTTCGTTGGAATCTACTGAATCCTTTGGTTGTACCAAATCATCTGCTGTAGTTTGTATAGCTGGAACATTTTCAGTTCTACACAACAGACCTTGCCTCGAGTTTGTCCGGATTTTGCTTTTAGACATAGGCCGGACAACCCCAAATCTTAACTAGCTTAAGACATGGGCTCTTCCCATACCATATCTCATATGGAGTGGTAGGCAACTGATTTGATCGTGACCCTATTCAATAGGTATGCAGCTTCTCAAGTGCATAACTCCCTAAAGGAAATAGGTGACTCAGTAGTACTCATCATAGAGCACACCATATCAAATAGGGTGTATCTGCTCCGCCCCGATATACCATTGTGCTATGGTGTATACGGAGGAGTAATGCTGAGAGAGAATCTCATTCTCCTTTAGAATAGTCCAGGAATTCCATGCACAAGTATTCTCCTCCCTGATCTCATCATAGGACATAATACTTATACCCGTATTTTGGTTCTCTACTTCTAACTTATATTCTGTGAACATCTCAAAAGGTTCGGACTTGTGTTTCAACAGGAACATATGACTGAATCTTGAGAGATTATCAAAGAATACAATGAAGTATAAAGAACCAGTCCTGGCATGTGTAGACAGGAGACCTTACATACATCATCATGTATCAGGTCCAAGAGTTCATTAACTCTTTCTCTGTTTCCAGTAAACAGAGCTATGGTCATCTTATCTTTGTGACATGACTGGCAAGTTTCATAAGATGTAAATTCAAACAGATTTAAATATGCATCTAAATGTAACTTCAGCTAGTCGGGTCGTATTGATATGACCCAGTCTACAATACTTCAAGAAGAATTCGTTCATTTCTGAACTCTTCCTCTTGTGTGTGTCCTGTATACTAAGAACTGTAGTTTGATTTAGAACATCAATGCTTTTAGATAACGTGCCTAAACCGATCAACTTTTGATATAGGAAATGTTCAAAACATTATCCAACAATACAAAATTTTATCGTTTCTTTACTAATAAAGAGACAGATATGATTTTGTATATCATGTTCGGTATCTAATAACAATCGTTCAGAATCAATGTATTACAATACAGGGTGACAGTGACCAACAGACTTGGCTGCAACACTTGCCCCGTTTTCTGCCTCATGAAACTTATCACCCGTTCTCAGTTTTCTACCATTTTGTAGCCCTATGTAACAGATTACATATCTGGGATCCTGATCCAGTATCAAATACCCAGGATTCAGAGGATACTGAGAAACAGTTCTTTGTAATGAACACACCCGAAGGAGATGCATCATATGCACTTTCTTCGTTTGGGCGGCATAGGAATTCTGGTATTCCCCTAATTCCTGCTCTGTCTTATAACAATTATAAGTTGGAGCGGGACCAACGTTCCCCAGCTCAGTATAACAAGCGGGTTCGGTCAAAATCCGTATTATTATCTTGATTAAGGCGTGACATGGTCGCTACCTGGAGAGAGAGAGAAGAAAATACTCAGCGTGCGCTCTTGCAAGAATAGATTGGTTATTATTTTATCTAATCAGGATGGCTCCCACTGTTTTTTATCAAATCTTCCTTCAAACCCTAAAAGGAAAGACTAGCCGGGATTAATTACACACTACAAGTTCGCCAATCTTTCAGCCAGGCCAGTGTCGGTACTTTGAGGAAGGTCCCCCGTGCTTTCGCACGAACCTAATTAATGTAAACCTCGTTTTCCCAGAGGCGTAACCTCGTTAACACCTTTCTAGACACCTACTTGATCGGCTAATTGTAATGTGTAAAACTCTCCCAGGAGTAACAATTACTCGCAGTGGGTATCGGGATCCAACCATCTCATAGAAGGTATGCAATCTCATTGCAAATTTCAACACTTGAAATTCCCGATAATATTTTGCCCCTAACGTGCTATGACCTTGACGAAAGCCAACAAACCATAGCCCGCTAGTCAAGTTCAACCCGTACATTTCTTGAATGAATTAAACCCACCCGCACGACCCTTGACGAAAGCCAACAAAGCCGCACGACTACCCTAATCCAATCGCATCGTATGCTGGCAGATAAGCAGCATATAGCTACCGCACACTGCACCTTGACGAAAGCGAACAAATGCAGCACGAATACTATATACAACTTATCTGAAATGACGGAGGGCTACGACAGGTTTTTCTGAAAACCTATTGCGTAATGAACTTGATATCGTTGTAGAATCAAATGATTTTGAAATGGAGTGCTTTTGAGGCTTTTCTAGTTTTGCTAAAGGAGTCACTCCCGGTGAAGGGATCGTCGGTCCTTTCCTCGTCGAATGAGGTGCGGGATATATCATATATATCACTATGCAAAGCAGAAACTATAGAAGCAATCAAAAGACAAACTAAGTGTGTAGCATCTGCCAGTTATTACTAAAGGAGTCACTCCCGGTGAAGGGATCTCGGTCCTTTCCTCATCGAATAAGGTGCATGATATATCATATATATCGCTGTGCAAAGCAAGAACTGTAGCTACCTGTTTTATTTTGAAATTCGATTCCACAACATCTTAGGTTTCTTTTATTTCATTAATCACATTAATGAAGTCTCATCATTTAAAGTACCTAAACATCACAGATAAATACGACGTACACTTATGCCATCCGCATTCGCCTCGATGTCCCCTCGTGCACCGTTAGGTTAGGTAACTAACGGCAGAGCGGGGCAGGGCTAGCACGGGTGTAAAACATAAGTAACATCTATATAATATATCATATATACCATATACTGTATCTATCACAGAACATCACATGATCACATCACAGATATCGCAGCAGAAGTATCATATGAAATATTGGATATACTAGGACGTCCGTGTTTTCAATACGAGCCAGTATAAAACACGGATTCCACGGTCGCGATGAATAGCCAAACCCACACCCCTAGACCCCTACGAGAGCGACAAGCAACCCTACCAATTCTAGAGTTAGGAGACCCGGACTCGACTCCTTGAGTTGGTCTCCTACTGGACTCCAGAACCCGGTTATTTGTGCTCCCCTCCTTGGGTCTATCCTAGTGCGGAAAAGTAAATAATATACAAACGGTGACATCTTCCGCAACCTGGAAGTGCCCCAATAAAAGAATATTACATACAAGTTTTTACATGAATGAAAATGAAAAACACTCATCTCACATAAAACCCCCGGCTATTCAAACACGACGATCCAATATAACATATCCAGCAACACATAACATCACATGTCATCAACGTAAGTAAATATGCGCATCCCAATTGTCGTTGACATATAGCAACGAAACCGGCGATATTACATATTACACTTACGGTCACAGAAAAGAAAGTGTAAAACTACAACAGTTGGAATCCGCAACTACCTCAGACATCGCATGCCTGACCAAATGAATTCCTTAGACATCGCATGCCTAACAATTATAAACCCCGCATTTCAGTCTCATTATCGAAAACTCTTTTCAATATCAAGTCGGGGAATTCAACAAGATTCCCGACATCCTGATCGAATGCTCGTCGCAAACTTTAGTAGGTGGCCGCACCCCCGACGCCGTCGACAAAGTGCACCAAGGCGGAACACCGCTGCCGCGAGCACCCGAACGGATGCTTTTGGCGACGGGGTTCTCCTACGGTCACTTGGTCGGGGCTATGGGGTGAGGCTGTCTATTAAGTTTATCCGGCGAGTATCCGCGTACGCTACGTGATTGCGACGGACTTTTGATCACATCAAAATTCCGTGGCAACTGATCAAGTGAGACTAAAGTGCTACGTTTATAACATTCATTCTGTTATCTCATAACAACTTGTGAATTCCAATTATTGTATCACATTCCGGATAAATAGAAAATGTTAAACTTTCCGATCGAACAATCGAACACTCAAGTTTTCCCGATACAGCTCAACACATGAAATAGGTTCAAAGACATTCACTTCATGCCTCAGTACCAACGGTCCAGCCGTAGAAGGGTCAAGCCAACGTCTCACATGTGGCATGCCGTACTGCCCCAAACCCGAAGGTTCAAAGGGCAGTTCAAGACGGTCACATAATCGAGTTAAGGTTTGTTGTCTTCTAGAGGGACCATCGCGTTACTTGCACTACTTAGAACGTCTTTAAACCACAGAAAAATCCAACACTTGGAAATTTTTCTGGCAGGGGAAAAGTTGGGTATTTATATCCGGTCGAACTTTTTAACATATTCAAAAATTATCCGGAAAGCCAAATTGACAAAGTTAAATAATCCGATCGATTCATCGAGTCCCTAATACAACCCCAGAACACTCAACTCTAGAATCAGTATTAAAAATGCCCAGAAAATATAAACAACAGAGATATGAACTACTATGCAAAGAACCGTCACTAATGCCATAAATGTGCCGCGGAACCGCCGCTAAAGGGGGGTCAACGCCGCGGTTCCGCGGCCAAGTAGAGGAATTAGAGGCTCATTTTTCATGGTAATTCATATAATACCCTGCTGAATTTTTTAAGCATTTTTAATTTGGAAAAATCCCAGATTTTGAAAAAAGTCCAGAGAGCATTGTCGGGTTAGGGTTTCGGGTCGATCGGGTTTCAAATTTCGTCTACGCATCGCCTAAGGCTCTAGCTAGGCTCTGATACCACTGTAGGGTTCCTAGGCACGCTAATGAGGTCTCACAAGGCATCAACCATGCCAATTTGAAAAAAATACGGAGCCGAGGAACCCTAGACTAGATCGTTAACTAGAATTATTAGGCGATACTAGAAGCTAGTTAACATCTTAACTAAAAGTAAACGAACATACAACCTTTGTAGATCGGTTTGTCCACCTCCATGGCTCCGCGATGAAGTCTCCTTGCTGCGATCATCGGATCCCTGGCTCTATCGTCGGCTTCATCGGAGAAAAAGCGGGCTAGGTCATCGACTACGATGCCGAAGATGATCTACGTCGAGGCATCACTAGATCAAGCTCCACCTTCACCAAGCCATGAAAACTTGTGAAGGAAACACCCTATACTACTTGGCAAGAGGTAGAGGATGAAGAAATAGGAAGTGGGTTCACTTTAGAATTGGATTTCTCACTCTTTTTCATCAATCACCATTGATGGAATCTAGTTTTTCTTCTTGAAGAAGAAGAAGAAGAAGATGATAATATTATGATAAGTCTTATTGTAAAATGAAAATAATAAGAATACTTATCATATACCAACCATGGTCAAGTGTAGAGACTAAACTAGGGTTAGTGGGAATGGTTAGGGTTAAGCATGAGACAAAATGGTCACTTAGTCAAAGCTTCATGAAGCTTCAATATACAAACAAACAAAGCCACCATTTTCCCTTTTTCTTTTCCAAAATAAAATAAATGAAATAAATAAATAAATGAATAAGAAAATGAAAACCCTAACCATTACACAACCATGGTTTAATCTTTACACAAACCCTAGTGAGCATGTATCATCAAACATGATACAAACTTGTGTACAAAAGTATATCACATATACAATGTGCACAATCCAAGTGAGAAAATCCATTTAAAGTGAACCAACACTAGTTAATTCAAAGTAATATATCAAATATATAATTATGCATTAAATCATTAAATCAACACTTGATTTAACGATCCGGTCATATCGCATATAACCGACTAATATTCAATGTATCGGCTTATCGAATCAATCCTTGATTCGATAACTAGGTTATATCGCATACAACCATTCGATACATTCATCGCGAGAATAGAATACGGTATCACATACACGAATCATTCTCGGTCCCGCACATATCTCATATGCGCTCCTATTTCGTTTCGCTTGAGCCAGGAAACCTCTGTGTAGGACTCTAAAGACTCGTCAATACGCCGGCAGCAGGTGATGATCATATCAAACACTCACAAGCCACAAGCGGCTGCTAAACGTAACGGCCACCCGGGTATTGAGCGATCATAAGATCGACGAGCAAGCCCGCTCACACTCCTGTGAATCCAACCAGTAACACTTACCGTACAGTCCGGTCTGTTCGTCTGATATGTCGCATATCTCGCCTAGGGGTGGTAAACGTCAGACCCCAATAGCTCGATAAGTCGTGTCGATCTGAGGTCTATAACAATTCGAGAAACTACTGGTAACACTTACTAGTAAATCTCAGCAACCCTGGCCAGGGATTTCCGGTTATAGCCAATCGAACACAGCGCAACATCAACTCCCTATACCGGGAGAGACGAATCCCCTCCTATCGCTCATTGCTTCCATGTGACTCGGGACTGTACCCAAAAGTCACCGTTTTGCACGCCCTCTTAGACGTGGTAAGGTGGAAATCAAAGCACAGTGGGAACCACACAAGACTCTATGACGATCTCGGGTCAACAGACTACTCTGTACCAGTGTCACCAGAGAACTGCCATCTGACGTAAGGTATAATACCATCTGGGAGTTCTCGGCGAGTCCGTCCAGTGTACCCAGTCTCTACTGAGCACCCGTACATCATCTCTGATGTCAAACACCAATGGATATGGGATTATCCATCGCCCATCTTCATGGGTCGAGAAGGTATACGCTAGTCTACTCTGGTATATCGATGCCCCGTCTCGATACACCCTCGACTAGAGACCTTGAAGGATGTACTTATGGACTACCATGTCCCCACTAGTATGATCCGCATCATAGTCCAGGTAGTCAAGTACACATCCTAAGGGCTTTACCAACATGTAACAGAGAGACAATCAGTGTACACGTTAAGGTAAAGAGCAACCATATAGCATACTATCATGTCGAGCAAGAAAGTCCTCCCTATATATGTCCCTGGATCCACTACAATATACATCCTATGTACAGTAATGGCCTCTAGGGCATATATATAACTAACAGATCTTTTATGAGGAGTTCGCTCTTAAGCAAAAGCTTATGTTACTATAACCTCTCAGTTTTTTTCAAAACCACTCGTTTTAAAAGCGGAATTTAAACCACTCCTTTTCAAAGCCGCTCGAGTTCCTTCAACGATATCAAGTTCATTACATTAAAGGTTTTTTTGCCAAAAACCAGCCGTAGCCCTCCGTCATTTCAAATGAGCAGCGTATAGTATTCATGCTATGTATTTTGGCCTTTATCAAGGAATAGTGTATGGTAGCTAGGCGATACTTGTCTGTAGCATAAATAGATGCATTAATCTAGAACAACCGTACAACTATTTTGGTCTTCGTCAAAGGTATGCACGAATGAGTCTAGATTAATCAGGACAATGATGGGTTGAACTTGATTTGCGACTTATGATATTTTGGCCTTCATCAAGGTCATAAGCTGTTTGGGGGGAAAACCATATCGGGGTTTCAAATATAAAGGAAACTTACCAAGTATGCGCATACCTTCTGGAGTGTGGTGATTTTGGTTGGCTTCCATCAAGATTATCACACGATGACAGTTGGTCATGATTCTCACTGATGAGTAGGTATTACTCCCGAGAGATTTACACTTCGCAACTAGCTAACCCACTAGGTGTCTAGAAAGTGTTAATAGGGTTATGCCTCTGCGGAAACGGGGTTATTAAATTGGGTCCATGCGAAAGCACGGGGGACCTCTCTCGGAGTACTAATATTGGCCTGGCTGAACGGTTAGCGAACTTGTAAGGTGTACGTAATCTCGACAAGTTCCCTTTTTAGGGTTTGAAGGAGAATTCGAGGAAACAGTGGGAGCTATCTTGATTAGATAAATTAATTAACCAATCTAATCTTGAAAGAGTGCACGCTGAGTGTTTCTTTTCTCTCCCTGGTTTACGACCATGACTGACCTTAAACTAAAACTAGTGAATCAAGTTGACCGAACCTTTTTACTATCTGGATTAGGAATGTCATGATTCACGATAAAGTCACATATATCCCTGTTGCTTCTACTTCCCTTTTGTCTTCTCCAGAACACTTCGTATCACTACAAAGATCCATATTGCTTAGAAATGCCATCTTGTATAGTTATATACAAACTCGAAGAAATTTATTTCAGTCTGAGGATGGCCACTGGTTCTGGAGAAATTGAATAGAATTATTCTGTTGTCTCTTTCCTTTACATTCTCTCAGGTTGCGAGAGCTCCTTGCATTAGAAGAGTACACCTATTACGCTTATTAGATAGTTTTCTTCTAAACCTTAGGCCGGTGCAGAAAGGTAGGGAAGGAAAAAACCCAACTAGCCTAAGTGTGGTGTACAAAAGGTAAGATGTAGAGACATGTAAAGGAGTTGATGTGAGGGCAAAAGAAATTGCAACCGGTGTCATGAATCTGGGCAATGGAAAAGGCTACCCCTTGAAACATTTTTTAATATTTCGGTTTTTTCTGTATGGTTGCAATTGAAAACTGTTTCCCAATTAATTCTGACTCCTGGGTATATGTGTACCGGATTTGAATCCTACATTTGTAGGGCATTATAGATGCTCGGAAGGAGTAGAATATTGTGAAATGGGTGATTTGATCCTCAATATCGGAATTCGTAGTAGTTGGTGATATTGGATTAAATCACATGGTTTTGCCTAGCGGCAAATATTTGGTTTTGAATAACCGTTATTATGCACCAATTTTTAAAATCGAAATATCCGTCTCTTTATTTTATAAAATGATATAAGTTTTGAAATTTTTTTTATCTTTATCAGTTGAGAATAATATAAGGTGCATTGAATAATGGTATAGACGTTCTTAACCAAAATACAGTTTTCAACTTACAACACACGGAGTATGGTTTGTGTACTCATCGGACTTATACATGATAATGTATGTTGTCCGGTGTCCTTTAGGACAAGGGGTTGGTAGTTTTACTTCATTCCGTATTACTTATGAGTTTCCTAGTTTTAGACACATATTCGTTGAAATGCGGTCCAAAGATTTTTTGAGAAGCTCATAGGATATTAGAATAAAGTAGAGAACCAAATATTGAAAGTATCAAGATTCTTCGAACTGGTCGAATATGTAGATATTTATGCTAGGTATTCCATTGTTATAATATTGAGAATTTAATTCTATTCTAGATTACTCATCCGTGAGTGCGCTCCTTGATGAGTAATATTGTATGGCCTTCTTCCATTTAGATGATATGCGCTGGGAATAGCTGCATGCCAACTGAATATGGTTCCATCTAAATTAGTGCCTTAGATTCTATGTGGACATAGAATGGTAGTATATCTTGAGGATATTAAGATATGGAGTTATCCGGTTTTTGGTTGAAAGCAGAATCCGGACATACTCAAGGAACGTTTCAGTATTGGCAGTTTGTGCGTTATCCCAACTTTTAGCAAGGTTTTAATTTCTACCATTTTAAAGATCAATAGTTATTTTGTTCTTGACTATCCATCTTTTTATAAAAATGACTTCTTTGCAAAACATATTAGTGAGAGTATGATAGAACTGGAAGAGATTCCAGAACAAAAAACGATTACTGAAAATTTAATAGAACCTAAGGATTCAATTGGACTTGAAAAACCTTAGCCACTCCGCAGATATAATACGTGACTTTAGCTATCCGAGAGATACTTCAGTTTTCTCGTAGACGGTGACAGGGAGGTTTGCATCATGGTGATGATGGCCCTACTGGTTATCAGCAAGTCATAGGAAGTGGTAAATTCCAGGTGACCAAGATATCCCAGATGGATTCCACGCACTTCGGTAAATTATGGAATTTGTTGGGTGCTCCTGAAGGGGTAAAACCCATGAGGAGTAAGTAGATCTTTCGAGATCAGTGTAGGTGGAAAGGCAGTAACCTAATAAGGCTAGACTTGTAGTAAAGGGTTTTTCATCAAATACTGGGTGTAGATTGTGATGAGGCTCTTACTTCAGTATCTACGCTGAAGTCCATACGGATATGATTTGCTACCGCTACTATTCATGACTATGATATCTGGCAGGTGGATGCCTATAACGTCATTCTAAATGGGAATTTAAAAGTGCACATGTATATGACTCTGCCAGAGGGTTATCATAGTCAGTGAAAGCAGTGGAAGGTGTGTAACTTGCTTATGTCTATTTGTAGACTAAAGCATGCATAGCGTAGATAGATCATCTGTTTTGATGTGACAGTCAAGATACTGGACTTTATCAAAACAATAGATGAACTAGTAAGAAGGTAGAGAGCACTGTCATAATATATGAATGGCATACTCCAGATAGGAAGTGACATTCCTATACTACAATCGGTCAAACTTTAGTTGTCACAGATGTTTCACCACAGAGGATCTGGATAATGTATCAAGAATTCTGGTGAGTAGATCTATGACAATAGATCTAGATTTGGAAAGTGTCCCAATTTAGGTACTTGGACACCATTCTAAAGTAGTTTAGAATGGACGACTCCTAGCATGGCGGTGTATCCGCATGTGATGGAGTAACCATCTCTAAAGAAATGTCTTCTAAACTGATGAGGAGATGGACTCGCGTGAATGACATTTCAGTTGCTTTGGCAATTAGGTCAATCACGCAATGCCATGTACCAAACCAGGTATTACTTTTGCACTTGCTGTAGTAAGCAGAGATTAATCCAATCTTAGAGAAATAAAGGGAAGCAGTAAAGAACATATCAGGATGTTCTTGGGGTATGGTAATGGCGGTCTCCTACAGGAGGCGGTTACCGATTCTAGCTTCCAAGATGACCTGGATGATAGAGTGGCTGTTAGTGTTATAAGTTTACCCTTTTCTGAGGGGCAGTATGTTGGAAAGGGTTCCAATTGGAATACTGAAATAGACATGGCGCAGATTGCTGATTATGATCAGTGGAGGATACAACCCAAGAATTTTGTTAGATAAAGTTGTTCATTTATGAACTTGGTCCCATCAGGTATCTAGACAAATTCTAAGGCAAATATCGCTCATTTCAGGATATAGTTGATCTCCGCAAAGTTGAGATATAGAGAGATACAGTTAGAAGTATTGCAGCGGATCCAATTACTGAGGCTATTTCTCGAATACAGATGTTTCTCAAACACGATTTGTGAAACTGATTAATAGAGAAGTTGGGTATTTGGTATCACACGTGCTGTGGGTAAGCGATACTGAAATAATTAGCCTTAAGTGCAAGTAGGAGATTGTTGGCTATAATGCCCTCAAGGCAATTATTGTAATTACAGGTAAGCGATTATGATAATTGAAGGAGGATCTATACAGGTAGAACAGTCTTGCTCGAGATTATAGTATGTTATCTGGTTTGTCTTTATCATTTATGTATGTAAGTTTTACTTGCTATTATGTGTCGGTAATACATAATGATAAAGCCTGTAGGATTCTTGCTTGACTAGCAGCATTATGATGGCAATCATATACGTGGGTGGTCCATAAACACATCTTTAAATGTCCCTAGTCGAAGGAGTATCGAGACAGGGCATCGATATTCCGGAGTAGACTAGTGTATACGTTTCTATACCCCGACGAAGGGCGGTGGCCGGTATTTCAAGCCATTGGTGTTTTGGCACCTAAGATAGTATACAGGTGTTCACTGGAGGTGAGTACACCAGACTCACCGAGAACTTCTAGATGGTATTATACCTATCGTCAGATAGTAGTTCTCTGGTGACATGAGTACATGATAGTCTTTTGACCTGAGATCGTCATTTGTCTCGTGTGAGTTCCCAATTTACTTAGATTACTACCCGACCACGGCTCAAAGGAGTCGTGCAAACAGGTTTTAGTTAGGTAAAATCCCGAGCCATATGGATGTAGTGAGCGATCGGCAGAGATTCGTCTTTTCCGGTATAGGGAGTCGATGTTGCGTTGTATTCGGTTAGCCATCACCATAAGTCGCTGGCCAGGACGAATGAGATCTACTGATTGGAGATCAGTATTTTCTCGGTTGGTGATGGGCTTGACACCGACACGACTTATAGGGTTATTGGGGGTTTGACATTATCCACCCCCTAGATGTAAGTCTACGCTAGCGCCCCGGCAGTCTACAGACGCCAAATGCGGAACAAAAACTTTTTAACTGGCGCTATCGTATACTTTAACCCGGATCTGCCATTATTGCTAAACTAACAAACTGTAAAGAGTGTAGAATGGTTATACCGAACGATCCGAGTCCTTCGTTCTTGAACCATCATCCCACGCTCCGTTGCGGCTGCTCCGATCTCGTCGATCTCCTCGTCGAGGTGGCACCACATGATCGGTTCTTTAAACGGGCTCCCGCCTCTGACTCGAGGCAACTCGATCGTCAAGTTTGCTAAAAGAGACGACCAAGATTGATGTAGAGAATGAGTAGATGACTTTGTCTCACTTCGTCCAAATCCGTGGACGATCGGTTAATGAAGTTGCCGTGGAAATCAGGTGATGGAATGAAATGGACTGTGAAATTCCATACACCGATAAAACCTATCATAATCTTTTCTCTCTAAAATGAAACCAACAAGTGAGAGTGAGCATGAGGAGAGAGAGAGGGCAAGCCATATATAGCAAGAGGGAGGTGACCGTAGGAGAGGGGGGGTGACCACAAGAAAGCTTCTCACTTAAAAGATCAAGAAGAAAATATCTTAAGCAATCCAAAACCATTAATAACAAAGCATGAATCACTAAACACCTCATCATGCATTAATGAACCATTAAATGCATCCAATGAAAACTCAACACCATATAATCCTAGTCACCTCATCTAGAAACTTCTAGAAGCTTCCACACTCATCTCAAGAAAAAGATAAATTCGTCTTTAACCGAATGTTAAAAGACGGCTGATAGAAAACTGGAAACTGGCAACTTCCAAAAGTGATCCTGAAACGAATTTCAGGACAACCCCGAAACTGTATAAATATACCCGCATTTGTATTACGACCGAATACAAATGCAACTGAGACAAAGATATTATACCTACTCAATATAATACTCGGATCCGGCTTAAACCAAAGCCGACCAGTATTATTTGCCCGAAAAATAACACGTGCGTAAACGCACGTGCATTTTCCGAACCCTGCCATAAAACCATACGGCCTCTACAACGTTTCGCCCGAACTTGGGAAACTGTCTGTGGGGGACTCTAATGACTCGTCAGCACCCTGGCAGTGGGTTTAACCACAAACCGTCAGCGGCACTAGCTATGCGTAACGGCTGCCCACGGACTGACCTCAAGGGAAGCTGATGAGCAAACTCAAGGGAGGCCGATGAGCGAACTCATCCAGAAACCCTACTGAGCCTAACAGTGACAATGTATATACAGTCCGGTCCGTTCGTCAATGAGTATCGCATATCTGCCTAGGGGGCTAGTATCGTCAGACCCCCAATAGCAGTATAAGTCGTGTCGGAGTGAAGCCCAATAACACCCTGAGATACTACTGGAGTACCTACCAGTAAATCTCCTGCCATGGCCATGGACTTTGTGTAATGGCTCTCCTAGACACAGCACGACCTCGCCCCCAATACCGGGAGAGACGAATCCCCTGCCGATCCGCTCACGTGCCTCCATATGGCTCGGGACTGTACCCAAAAACTACCTGTTTGCACGACTCCTTTGAGCCGTGGTAGGGTAGAAATCAAAGCACAGTGGGAACTCACACGAGACAAATGACGACCTCAGGTCGATGAACTAACCTGTACACATGTCACCAGGGAACTGCTATCTGACGATAGGTATAGTACTAACTAGCAGATTCCCGGCGAGTCCTGTCCGGTGTACTCATAACCCAATGAGCACCTGTATACATCTTAGGTGATCCAACTGACACCAGTGGCTTGTGAGACCGGCCACCGCCCCTCGTCGGGGTCTCGACTGTACACACTAGTCTACTCCGGAGTATCGATGCCCTGTCTCGAAACTCCCACGACTAGGGACCACAATTAAGGATATGCATATAAACTACCCAACTCTCACGTATATGATCGCCATCATACTGTTGGTAGTAAAGCAAGATCCTAAGGGCTCTATCAAAGTGTAACATGCAATCAGTCACCTGAACATGTACACGACTGATAAAGGCAAACCAGATAGCATACTATCATCTTGAGTAAGACTGTCCTACCGGGATAGGTCCTCCGCAATCATTGCAATCACGTACCTGCGATCCAATAATTGACTATGAGGGCACTATCTCCAACAATCTCCCACTTGCACTCAAGGCTAATATTGCGATGTCGACTATTCACAGCCCGTGTGAAACCGAACATCCAACTCCTCTACTAATCAGTTTCACAAAGCCCGTTTGTAAAACTATTGTGTTCGAGAAATAGCCTCAGTGAGTGGATCCGCCTAGAAGTATCTTTCTATATCTCTCTTAATCTCAAGTTCGCGGAGAAAACCATCTCCCGAATTGAGTAATACCTGTCTTAGAACATGTCTGGATATCTGATGGGACCTTAGTTCCTAAATGAACTCCATATCCAAACTTCTTAGACGGAATCGATCACTGAACCTAATCAGTATCGGGCACCATGCCATCCACAGTATCCTCTTGGACCACCTGTCCATAATACTGTCCCTCTTCGTCAGAGAGAAAACTATAACTCTGACAATCACTCTGTCATCCATGTCACCTTTGAAGCCTGGAATGATAACCGTCTCCCGAAAGAGGCTGCCGTCATCAAATCCGTAGAACATGTACTTATGTTCTAAAACTGCTTTCTTATGTTTCTCCAGGATTGGATTAATACAAACTTATTGCATCTAGTGCAAAAACAACATTTGGTGCGGTACTTGACATCTCATGATTGACTCAATTGCCTAAGCAAGTGATCTGCCAATCATGCACATCCCTCTCCACTTTAGTCTATACGACACCTTTAGAGAGGGTGACTCCATCACCTGCAGGTACACTACCATGCTAGGAGTCAACTATTCCAAAAACCATTAGAATATCTGTCAAAGTACCCACATTGGGAAACTACCCAAATCCAGATCTAAAACCATAGATCTAGAAACCAGAATGTCAAATATTATATCCATATCCTGTCTGGAGAAACAACTGTGTGACGACCACAGTACAACCGATCGTAGTATAGGAATTTTACTTCCTACTCTGTGTATGTCATCCAGATACCATGACATCACACCCTACTACCTTCTTAACTGATCCATCCCCTATTCTGATTGAAGTCAAACCCATGACTGTCACATCAAAATTAGATGATCTATCTCCGCTATAACCGCTCAAGTCTATAAATAGATATAAGCATCTTGCCCACTATGCTTCCGTTGCTCCCACTGACTACGACAACCCTCCTACCGGGTCTCATATCCTGGAACAACAGTAGTGTCAAGTCTGGGTAGATAAGAACCTCCCTGTCACCGTCCTTGAGCCTACCGAAGTACCTCTCGGGTGTCTGAGGTTACCTACCATACCTGCGGAGTGGCTATTGGAATGTCAAGCCTGATTGAATGTATAGGTCCTATTAAATTTTTCCGTAATCGTTCGCGGTTCTGGAATCACTTCCAGTTCTACCATACTCCCACTACTTTTTACGAAAAAGATCCATTTTACTATAACTGTGGCGAGTTAAGAACAATATCACTATTGATCTTCCAAATGGTAGAATATCAACCCTCGTCATAGCCAGGGTCAACCCACAAATAGCCATTACAGAAACGTGCCCTGAGTTATCCAGTGTCTGGTTTTAATCATAAGCTGGACAACTCCCCGTACCTTAATATCTTTTAAGGTACGAACTATTCTATATCCAATATAGAAACTTTGGCACTTTATTTAATTGGAACCATATTCAATCCATGCAGCTGTCTCCAGTGCATATCAACTTAATGGAAAGAGGCTAATCAGCATTACTCAACTTAGGAATCCATCCAATTATGAGTAACCTGAAAGAGAAACACGTTTCTCAAAACCATCACTATCATTTGAATACCAATCACAAGAATCTACATCTTCGATCTCTTTAAAGAATCCCGATACTTGTGATACCTGGTTCTCTACTTTATTCTTATACCCACAACTTCTCAAAACTTAGACCTTGTATTTCTACGAAACACTCGTCTAAATACTAGAGAAGTTATAAGTAAATAGAACATAGTACGAGGACCTACCCCTTTGTCCTGATGGACACTGGACAACATACAATACTCTGTATAAGTCCGCTGAGTTAAACAACTCAAAACCTGTGCGTCGTAGGTAGAAAACTGTACCCTGGCGATTTCCTCAAATATCACCAATTACAACGAATTCCGATATAATGAGGATAATCACCTAATTCCCAATATCTTACTCCCACTCATCATCTGTAAAACCATACAGATATGAGAATGAAACCTGGTAAATACATACCCTTGGAGTAAGTGTCTAATCGGGAAAACAGTTTTTCCTTTAACAATGCACTGAAACATGAAAATGTTTCGTAGGGGTATCCTGGTATTCATAGTAATGCCTCTTCCATAATTCAATTCATGACTTCAACCGTATTTTATTGCCATCTCTCCAAATCCCCTTTATTTGTCTTTAGTCGTTACCTTTTGTACACCATCGTTAGGCTAACTGGTTTTCTTCCTTCCCTACCGTTCGGCACCAGCCTATGGTTTGGAAGAAGACTATCCAGTAAGCATAATAGGTGTACCCTCCTAAACCAAGGAGTACTCGCATCTCGAGAGAAGGTGACGATAAAAGACAACTGAATAATACCTTATTCTTTTTAAAGGTGAAATAGGAGCGGCGATGAAGTACGCGGTTTTGGTCGTGAATGATATCAGTCGCAATTTTCTTTGCCCTCTTTCTAATCCCTTTATTTTGTCTTTACATATTACCTTCTGCACACCCTACTTAGGCTAATTGGTTTTCTTCATTCCCTACCTTTCGGCACCAGCCTATGGTTTGGAATAAGACTATCCAATAGGCGTAATAGGTGTACTCTCCTAAACCAAGGAGCTCTCGCAACCTGAGAGAAGGTGATAATAAAAGACAACTGAATAAACCAATTCTATTTCTCCTGAACCTGGATTCATCCCCGAAGAAGTCCCTTCGAGTTCGTATATAACCATACGATGGCTCTATCCAATGGAAGTGGATATCCGTAGTAATACGGGTGTTCTGAGAAATTCAAAGGGTAAAAGAAGGAGTGGCAATGACTTATGCAACTCAGACAATCCAAAAGCCAGTATTTTAAGAAGGTTCAGTCAACCTGGTCACTGAGTCATAGTCTAGGGTCGGTCAAAGGTCGCTGCCAAAGAGAGAGAGAGAAAAGAAACACTCAGCGTGCACTCTAACCTAGATCAGAATGGTCATCACTTTATCTAATCCGGAAACCTCCCACTGTCCTGTCAAATTCTCCTCCAAACCTAAAGAAGAATCAATCGGAATCACCCGAAGAGTAAACCAACTCATCAGTGGGAATCGGGATCCAACTCTCATCGCATGATAACGTGATGGAATGCATCCACGTTACTCATACTCCAGAAGGTATGCGCATACTTGGCAAGTTTCAGTTTCTTTAGAAACTCCCGATATAGTTTTTGCCCCATGCTCTTATAACCTTGGCGTTAGGTCAAAATGTCATAAGTCACATGCCAAGTTCTACCCATCACTATCTTGTTAATTTGAACCCACCCGCACATGCCCTTGGCGTTAGGTCAAAATGGCAGAACGGCTGTCCCAAACCAACTCATCTATCTATGCAACAATTGAATACCCAGCAGCTACCAAACACTATGCCTTGGCGTTAGGTCAAAATACATAGCTTGAATACTACTGAATACCCAAAAGAAGTGACGGAGGGCTACGGCTGGTTTTTGGCGAAAAACCTTTAGCGTAGTGAACTTGATATCGCTGAAGGAACCTGATAGCTTTTTAAAATATAGTGGCGAAAACCTTTTGCTAAAGAGGTCACTCCCGGTAAAGGGATCTCGGCTCTTTCCTCGTGGAATGAGGTGCAGGATATTCCACTGAATACCGCTATGCAAAGCAACTTGTAATCGACTATAGTGAAGTTATTACGCTGACGCAAACTTCTGCCCAAGGGGTCAGTCCCGGTGAAGGGATATCAGCCCTTGCCCCGTCGAATGAGGTGCAGGATATTCCACTGAATACCGCTATGCATAACAAAAGGAAACGTCTTTGCAACAACACTTTTTAAATTTGTTCCAACAACTCAAACAAGTTTGTTTTACTTTGCATTGATCAGAATCAACGCAGTCCCATCATTTAATCACACCAGAAAAGAACGAAAATAAAATGTACGTATATGCCATCCGCATTCGTCACTAGGTCCCGTCATCACCCGTTAGGTTACTTAACTAACGACAGAGCGGGGACTGGACTAGCGCGGGTGTAAAACATGTACAACATCTAATAGTATATAAACCAATATACATAATCGCTCCAGGCGTGATAGTATGCAACATTACAGAAAAGTAATAAGCATCACAGAACAATACAGATATCTGGGATCCCCGAGTTTCACAGAGCCGCTGCTGAAACTCGACGTTCCCCTGTCGTGTGGATAGCCTGTGCAATGAAACCTAGACCCCTACGGGTGCGGCAAGTTACCCGCCAAAACCTGAAGCGAGGCAGTCCCCCACAGCATAGTGAATGGAACACCCGGCACTTCACGGAATCCGGTAATCTTGGGCACCCCTCCTTGGGTCAACCTGTACCCCCTACGAGTGCGGCGAATAGTCTGCCAATTCTGAAGTGGGGTCCCTCTGCCTCTCAAAGCCATGAGATGCGGACCCGTTGCTTTCCCGAACCCGGCTATCCGTGCACTCCGTCGCGGGGTAAAACCTAGTACAGTGATGAAAAATAGTACAATAGGTACATCGACCGCAACCTGGTCGTGCCCCAAAAAGAATATTATACAACAGGCAGTGACGGCTGTCCACAAGTTGGACGCTCGCCCCGCAATATCAAATGTACAAATAAACACAAACTGTACTACCATTGCACACTGCTATCCACCACGACAAATCCGCAACATCACAGCACAACACAGAACATCAACGCGAATGTCACGTTCGCAAACCCGTCTAAAAGAACTATAGCATTCAGACGCGGTTTACCGATCGAATGACATTCCCGGTCGGAGATATAATGTAAGCACTGTAAACTAACGTGTTTAAATTTCGATCGACCAAAGACCAAATATCAAAAAGTGGGCCCCACGACTTACTGGTGAACAGTAACAAAACCTGGGCCAAAATGGTATATACCAAAAATCACAAAAACCCAAACAGAACCCACTGACAAAATTTGGGAGCACGTGCTCCCCACGTGGCCGCGGATGCGCGGCCAAACCATGGGTTTGGCCGCCCTTCCGCGGCTTCTTGGAGGGATCACAACCCCAAATTTTGTCGTGGCTCTTATAATTCCCTGCACGGATTTTTAAAATATACAGAAATCAATTTTGACACCGTTTAAAATCAACAGAAACTGTCGGCATAGGATTTTGTAGTTTTCGATTTCCGGTCGGATCAATGTTTTAAACGCGTTAGCACAAGTTAGTATAGCAAAATGGTGAGGCTCTGATACCACTGTAAGTCTACGCTAGCGCCCCGGCAGTCTACAGACGCCAAATGCGGAACAAAAACTTTTTAACTGGCGCTATCGTATACTTTAACCCGGATCTGCCATTATTGCTAAACTAACAAACTGTAAAGAGTGTAGAATGGTTATACCGAACGATCCGAGTCCTTCGTTCTTCAACCATCATCCCACGCTCCATTGCGGCTGCTCCGATCTCGTCGATCTTCTCGTCGAGGTGGCACCACATGATCGGTTCTTTAAACGGGCTCCCGCCTCTGACTCGAGGCAACTCGATCGTCAAGTTTGCTAAAAGAGACGACCAAGATTGATGTAGAGAATGAGTAGATGACTTTGTCTCACTTCGTCCAAATCCGTGGACGATCGGTTAATGAAGTTGCCGTGGAAATCAGGTGATGGAATGAAATGGACTGTGAAATTCCATACACCGATAAAACCTATCATAATCTTTTCTCTCTAAAATGAAACCAACAAGTGAGAGTGAGCATGAGGAGAGAGAGAGAGGGCAAGCCATATATAGCAAGAGGGAGGTGACCGTAGGAGAGGGGGGGTGACCACAAGAAAGCTTCTCACTTAAAAGATCAAGAAGAAAATATCTTAAGCAATCCAAAACCATTAATAACAAAGCATGAATCACTAAACACCTCATCATGCATTAATGAACCATTAAATGCATCCAATGAAAACTCAACACCATATAATCCTAGTCACCTCATCTAGAAACTTCTAGAAGCTTCCACACTCATCTCAAGAAAAAGATAAATCCGTCTTTAACCGAATGTTAAAAGACGGCTGATAGAAAACTGGAAACTGGCAACTTCCAAAAGTGATCCTGAAACGAATTTCAGGACAACCCCGAAACTGTATAAATATACCCGCATTTGTATTACGACCGAATACAAATGCAACTGAGACAAAGATATTATACCTACTCAATATAATACTCGGATCCGGCTTAAACCAAAGCCGACCAGTATTATCTGCCCGAAAAATAACACGTGCGTAAACGCACGTGCATTTTCCGAACCCTGCCATAAAACCATACGGCCTCTACAACGTTTCGCCCGAACTTGGGAAACTGTCTGTGGGGGACTCTAATGACTCGTCAGCACCCTGGCAGTGGGTTTAACCACAAACCGTCAGCGGCACTAGCTATGCGTAACGGCTGCCCACGGACTGACCTCAAGGGAAGCTGATGAGCAAACTCAAGGGAGGCCGATGAGCGAACTCATCCAGAAACCCTACTGAGCCTAACAGTGACAATGTATATACAGTCCGGTCCGTTCGTCAATGAGTATCGCATATCTGCCTAGGGGGCTAGTTGTAAGTCTACGCTAGCGCCACGGCAGTCTACAGACGCCAATTGCGGAACAAAAACTTTTAAACTTGGCGCTATCGTATACTTTAACCCGGATCTGCCATTATTGCTAAACTAACAAACTGTAAAGAGTGTAGGAATGTTATACCGAACGATCCGAGTCCTTCGTTCTTCAACCATCATCCCACGCTCCGTTGCGGCTGCTCCGATCTCGTCGATCTCCGATATCCTCGTCGAGGTGGCACCACATGATCGGTTCTTTAAACGGGCTCCCGCCTCTGACTCGAGGCAACTCGATCGTCAAGTTTGCTAAAAGAGACGACCAAGATTGATGTAGAGAATGAGTAGATGACTTTGTCTCACTTCGTCCAAATCCGTGGACGATCGGTTAATGAAGTTGCCGTGGAAATCGGGTGATGGAATGAAATGAACTGTAAAATTCCATACACCCCGAATGCTATCATAATCTTTTCTAACCGAAATGAAAACTCAAGTGAGAGTGAGAATGAGGAGAGAGAGAGGGCAAGCCATATATAGCAAGAGGGAGGTGACCGTAGGAGAGGGGGGGTGACCACAAGAAAGCTTCTCACTTAAAAGATCAAGAAGAAAAGATCTTAAGGAAAACAAAAAGCATTAAGGTTAAAGCATGACTCACAAACCTAGTCATCATGCATTAATGAACCATTAAATGCAACCAATGAAAACTTAACACCAATTAATCCTAGTCACCTCATCTAGAACCTTCTAGAAGCACGACTCATCATATCTGAAGAAAAGATAAATCCGTCTTTAACAGAATGTTAAAAGACGGCTGATAGAAAACTGGAAACTGGCAACTTCCAAAAGTGATCCTGAAACGAATTTCAGGACAACCCCGAAACTGTATAAATATACCCGCATTTGTATTACGACCGAATACAAATGCAACTGAGACAAAGATATTATACCTACTCAATATAATACTCGGATCCGGCTTAAACCAAAGCCGACCAGTATCATCTGTCCGAAAATCGACACGTGCGTAAACGCACGTGCATTTTCCGAACCCTGCCATAAAACCATACGGCCTCTACAACGTTTCGCCCGAACTTGGGAAACTGTCTGTGGGGGACTCTAATGACTCGTCAGCACCCTGGCAGTGGGTTTAACCACAAACCGTCAGCGGCACTAGCTATGCGTAACGGCTGCCCATGGACTGACCTCAAGGGTGGCCGAGGAGCGAACTCAAGGGAGACCGATGAGCGAACTCCTCCGAAAACCCTACTGAGCCTAACAGTGACAATGTATATACAGTCCGGTCCGTTCGTCAATGAGTATCGCATATCCGCCTAGGGGGCTAGTAACGTCAGACCCCCAGAAGCAGTATAAGTCGTGTCGGAGTGAAGCCCAATAACACCCTGAGATACTACTGGAGTACCTACCAGTAAATCTCCTGCCACGGCCGTGGGCTTTGTGTAATGGCTCTCCTAGACACAGCACGATCTCGCCCCCAATACCGGGAGAGACGAATCCCCTGCCGATCCGCTCACGTGCCTCCATATGGCTCGGGACTGTACCCAAAAGCTACCTGTTTGCACGACTCCTTTGAGCCGTGGTAGGGTAGAAATCAAAGCACAGTGGGAACTCACACGAGACAAATGACGACCTCAGGTCGATGAACTAACCTGTACACATGTCACCAGGGAACTGCTATCTGACGGTAGATATAATACTAACTAGCAGATTCCCGGCGAGTCCTGTCCGGTGTACTCATAACCTAATGAGCACCTGTATACATCTTAGGTGATCCAACTGACACCAGTGGCTTGTGAGACCGGCCACCGCCCCTCGTCGGGGTCTCGACTGTACACACTAGTCTACTCCGGAGTATCGATGCCCTGTCTCGAAACTCCCACGACTAGGGACCACAATTAAGGATATGCATCTAAACTACCCAACTCTCACGTATATGATCGCCCTCATACAGTTGGTAGTAAAGCAAGATCCTAAGGGCTCTATCAAAGTGTAACATGCAATCAGTCACCTGAACATGTACACGACTGATAAAGGCAAACCAGATAGCATACTATCATTTCGAGTAAGACTGTCCTACCGGGATAGGTCATCCGCAATCATTGCAATCACGTACCTGCGATCCAATAATTGACTATGAGGGCACTATCTCCAACAATCTCCCACTTGCACTCAAGGCTAATATTGCGATGTCGACTACTCACAGCCCGTGTGAAACCGAACATCCAACTCCTCTACTAATCAGTTTCACAAAGCCCGTTTGTAAAACTATTGTGTTCGAGAAATAGCCTCAGTGAGTGGATCCGCCTAGAAGTATCTTTCAATATCTCTCTAAATCTCAAGTTCGCGGAGAAAGCCATCTCCCGAATTGAGTAGTACCTGTCTTAGAATATGTCTGGATATCTGATGGGACCTTAGTTCATAAATGAACTCCATATCCAAACTTCTTAGACTGTATCGATCACTGAACCTAATCAGTATCGGGCACCTTGCTCCCCACAGTATCCTCTTGGACCACCTGTCCATAATACTGTCCCTCGTCAGAGGGAAAACTAAAAACTCTGACAATCACTCTGTCATCCATGTCACCTTTGAAGCCTGGAATGATAACCGTCTCCCGAAAGAGGCTGCCGTTATCAAATCCGTAGAACATGTACCAATGTTCTAAAACTGCTTCCTTATGTTTTTCCAGGATTGGATTAATACAAACTTATTGCATCTAGTGCAAAACTAACATTTGGTGTGGTACTTGACATCTCATGATTGACTCAATTGCCTAAGCAAGTGATCTGCCAATCATGCACATCCCTCTCCCCTTTAGTCTATACGACACCTTTAGAGAGGGGTGACTCCATCACCTGCAGGTACACTACCATGCTAGGAGTCAACTATTCCAAAAACCATTAGAATATCTGTCAAAGTACTCACATTGGGAAACTACCCAAATCCGGATCTAAAACCATAGATCTAGAGACCAGAATGTCAAATATTATATCCATATCCTGTCTGGAGAAACAACTGTGTGACGACCACAGTACAACCGATCGTAGTATAGGAATTTTACTTCCCACTCTGTGTATGTCATCCAGATACCATGACATCACACCCTACTATCTTCTTAACTGATCCATCCCCTATTCTGATTGAAGTCAAACCCATGACTGTCACATCAAAATTAGATGATCTATCTCCGCTATAACTGCTCAAGTCTATAAATAGACATAAGCTACTTGCCCACCATGCTTCCGTTGCTCCCACTGACTACGACAACCCTCCTACCGGGTCTCATATCCTGGAACAACAGTAGTGTCAAGTCTGGGTAGATAAGAACCTCCCTGTCACCGTCTCTGAGGCTACCGAAGTACCTCTCGGGCGTCTGAGGTTACCTACCATACCTGCGGAGTGGCTATTGGAATGTCAAACCTGATTGAATGTATAGGTCCTATTAAACTTTCCGTAATCGTTCGCGGTTCTGGAATCACTTCCAGTTCTACCATACTCCCACTACTGTTTTCTGAAAAAGATCCATTTTTACTAAAACTGTGGCGAGTCAAGAACAATATCACTATTGATCTTCCAAATGGTAGAATATCAACCCTCGTCATAGCCAGGGTCAACCCACAAACAGCCATTACAGAACCGTGCCCTGAGTTATCCAGTGTCTGGTTTTAAGCATAAGCTGGACAACTCCCCATACCTTAGTTTCTTTTAAGGTACGATCCATTCTATATCCAATACAGAAACTTTGGCACTTTATTTAATTGGAACCATATTCGAATCATGCAGCTGTCTCCAGTGCATATCAACTTTAATGGAAAGAGGCTAATCAGCATTACTCAACTTAGGAATCCATCCAATTATGAGTAACCTGAAAGAGAAACACGTTTCTCAAAACCATCACTATCATCTGAATACCAATCACAAGAATCTACATCTTCGATCTCTTTGAAGAATCCCGATACTTGTGATACCTGGTTCTCTACTTTATTCTTATACCCACAACTTCTCAAAACTTAGACCTTGTATTTCTACGAAACACTCGTCTAAATACTAGAGAAGTTATAAGTAAACAGAACAAAGTACGAGGACCTACCCCTTTGTCCTGATGGACACTTGGACAACATACAATACTCTGTATAAGTCCGCTGAGTTAAACAACTCAAAACCTGTGCGTCGTAGGTAGAAAACTGTACCCTGGCGATTTTCTCAAATATCACCAATTACAACGAATTCCGATATAATGAGGATGATCACCTAATTCCCAATATCTTACTCCCACTCATCATCTGCAAAACCATACAGATATGATAATGAAACCTGGTAAATACATACCCTTGGAGTAAGTGTCTAATCGGGAAAACAGTTTTTCTTTAACAATGCACTGAAACATTAAAATGTTTCGTAGGGGTATCCTGGTATTCATAGCAATGCCTCTTCCATAATCCAATTCATGACTTCAACCGTATATTTTATTGCCATCTCTCCAAACTCCTTTTCTTGTCTTTAGTCGTTACCTTCTGTACACCATCGTTAGGCTAAATGGTTTTCTTCCTTCCCTACCGTTCGGCACCAGCCTATGGTTTGGAAGAAGACTATCCAGTAAGCATAATAGGTGTACCCTCCTAAACCAAGGAGTACTCGCAACTGAGAGAAGGTGATGATAAAAGACAACTGAATAATACCTTATTCTTTTAAAGGTGAAATAGGAGCGGCGATGAAGTACGCGGTTTTGGTCATGAATGATATCAGTCGCAATTTACTTTGCCCTCTTTCTAATCCCTTTATTTTGTCTTTACATATTACCTTCTGTACACCCTACTTAGGCTAATTGGTTTTTTTTCATTCCCTACCTTTCGGCACCAGCCTATGGTTTGGAATAAGACTATCCAATAAGCGTAATAGGTGTACTCTCCTAAACTAAGGAGCTCTCGCAACCTGAGAGAAGGTGATAATAAAAGACAACTGAATAAACCAATTCTATTTCTCCTGAACCTGGATCCATCCCCGAAGAAGTCCCTTCGAGTTCGTATATAACCATACGATGGATCTATCCAATGGAAGTGGATATCCGTAGTAATACGGGTGTTCTGAGAAATGCAAAGGGTAAAAGAAGGAGTGGCAATGACTTATGCAACTCAGACAATCCAAAAGCCAGTATTTTAAGAAGGTTCGGTCAACCTGGTCACTGAGTCATAGTCTAGGGTCGGTCAAAGGTCGCTGCCAAAGAGAGAGAGAAAAGAAACACTCTGCGTGCACTCTAACCTAGATCAGAATGGTCATCATTTTATCTAATCCGGAAACCTCCCACTGTCCTGTCAAATTCTCCTCCAAACCTAAAGAAGAATCAATCGGGATCACCCGAAGAGTAAACCAACTCATCAGTGGGAATCAGGATCCAACTCTCATCGCATGATAACGTGATGGAATGCATCCACGTTACTCATACTCCAGAAGGTATGCGCATACTCGGCAAGTTTCAGTTTCTTTAGAAACTCCTGATATAGTTTTTGCCCCATGCTCTTATAACCTTGGCTTTGGTCAAAATGTCATAAGTCACATGCCAAGTTCTACCCATCACTATCTTGTCAATTTGAACCCACCCGCACATGCCCCTGACTTTGGCCAATCGGCAGAACGACTGTCCCAAACTAACTCATCTATCTATGCAACAATTGAATACCCAGCAGCTACCAAACACTATGCCTTAACTTTGGCTAAAATGCATAGCTTGAATACTACTAAATACCCAAAAGAAGTGACGGAGGGCTACGGCTGGTTTTTGGCGAAAAACCTTTAGCGTAGTGAACTTGATATCGCTGAAGGAACCTGATAGCTTTTTAAAATATAGTGGCGAAAACCTTTTGCTAAAGAGGTCACTCCCGGTAAAGGGATCTCGGCTCTTTCCTCGTGGAATGAGGTGCAGGATATTCCACTGAATACCGCTATGCAAAGCAACTTGTAATCGACTATAGTAAAGTTATTACCCTGACGCAAACTTCTGTCCAAGGGGTCTTTCCCGGTGAAGGGATATCAGCCCTTGCCTCATCGAATGAGGTGCTGGATATTCCACTGAATACCTCTATGCATAACAAAAGGAAACGTCTTTGTAACAACACTTTTAAATTGTTCCAACAACTGTATACAGGTTTGTTTTTCTTTGCATTGATCAGAATCAACGCAGTCCCATCAATCAATCACACCAGAAAAGAACGAAAATAAAATGTACGTATATGCCATCCGCATTCGTCTCTGGGTCCCGTCATCACCCGTTAGGTTACTTAACTAACGACAGAGCGGGGACTGGACTAGCGCGGGTGTAAAACATATACAACATCTAATAGTATATAAACCAATATACATAATCGCTCCAGGCGTGATAATATGCAACATTACAGAAAAGTAATAAGCATCACAGAACAATACAGATATCTGGGATCCCCGAGTTTCACAGAGCCGCTGCTGAAACTCGACGTTCCCCTGTCGTGTGGATAGCCTGTGCAATGAAACCTAGACCCCTACGGGTGCGGCAAGTTACCCGCCAAAACCTGAAGCGAGGTAGTCCCCACAGCATAGTGAATGGAACACCCGGCACTTCACGGAATCCGGTAAATTGAGCACCCCTCCTTGGGTCAACCTGTACCCCCTACGAGTGCGGCGAATAGTCTGCCAATTCTGAAGTGGGGCCCCTCTGCCTCTCAAAGCCATGAGATGCGGACCCGTTGCTTATCCGAACCCGGCTATCCGTGCACTCCGTCGCGGGGTAAAACCTAGTACAGTAATGAAAAATAGTACAATAGGTACATCGACCGCAACCTGGTCGTGCCCCAAAAGAATAATATACAACAGGCAGTGACGGCTGTCCACAAGTTGGACGCTCGCCCCGCAATATCAAATGTACAAATAAACTCAAACTGTACTATCATTGCACACTGCTATCCACCACGACAAATCCGCAACATCACAGCACAACACAGAACATCAACGCGAATGTCACGTTCGCAAACCCGTCTAAAAGAACTATAGCAATCAGACGCGGTTTACCGATCAAATGACATTCCCGGTCGGAGATATAATGTAAGCACTGTAAACTAACGTGTTTAAATTACGATCGACCAAAGACCAAATTTCAAAAAGTGGGCCCCACTGCTTACTGGTGAACAGTAACAAAATCTGGGCCAAAACTTTATATTCCAAAAACCACAAAATGCCACCAAGAACCCACTGGAAAAATTTGGGGCCACGAGCTCAATGTTTGGCCGCGGAAGCGCGGTCAAACCTATGGTTTGACCGCCTTTCCGCGGCGGTATCATTGAGTCACGTGCCCAAATTTCTTCGTCGTTCTTATAATTCCCTGCACGGATTTTTAAGACATCCAGAAATCAATTTCGACACCGTTTAAAATCAACAGAAACTGTCGTGCAAGGATTTTGTCGTTTTTGTTTTTCGGTCGGATCGATGTTTTAAACGCGTTAGCACAAGTTAGTATAGCAAAATGGTGAGGCTCTGATACCACTGTAAGTCTACGCTAGCGCCACGGCAGTCTACAGACGCCAATTGCGGAACAAAAACTTTTAAACTTGGCGCTATCGTATACTTTAACCCGGATCTGCCATTATTGCTAAACTAACAAACTGTAAAGAGTGTAGGAATGTTATACCGAACGATCCGAGTCCTTCGTTCTTCAACCATCATCCCACGCTCCGTTGCGGCTGCTCCGATCTCGTCGATCTCCGATATCCTCGTCGAGGTGGCACCACATGATCGGTTCTTTAAACGGGCTCCCGCCTCTGACTCGAGGCAACTCGATCGTCAAGTTTGCTAAAAGAGACGACCAAGATTGATGTAGAGAATGAGTAGATGACTTTGTCTCACTTCGTCCAAATCCGTGGACGATCGGTTAATGAAGTTGCCGTGGAAATCGGGTGATGGAATGAAATGAACTGTAAAATTCCATACACCCCGAATGCTATCATAATCTTTTCTAACCGAAATGAAAACTCAAGTGAGAGTGAGAATGAGGAGAGAGAGAGGGCAAGCCATATATAGCAAGAGGGAGGTGACCGTAGGAGAGGGGGGGTGACCACAAGAAAGCTTCTCACTTAAAAGATCAAGAAGAAAAGATCTTAAGGAAAACAAAAAGCATTAAGGTTAAAGCATGACTCACAAACCTAGTCATCATGCATTAATGAACCATTAAATGCAACCAATGAAAACTTAACACCAATTAATCCTAGTCACCTCATCTAGAACCTTCTAGAAGCACGACTCATCATATCTGAAGAAAAGATAAATCCGTCTTTAACAGAATGTTAAAAGACGGCTGATAGAAAACTGGAAACTGGCAACTTCCAAAAGTGATCCTGAAACGAATTTCAGGACAACCCCGAAACTGTATAAATATACCCGCATTTGTATTACGACCGAATACAAATGCAACTGAGACAAAGATATTATACCTACTCAATATAATACTCGGATCCGGCTTAAACCAAAGCCGACCAGTATCATCTGTCCGAAAATCGACACGTGCGTAAACGCACGTGCATTTTCCGAACCCTGCCATAAAACCATACGGCCTCTACAACGTTTCGCCCGAACTTGGGAAACTGTCTGTGGGGGACTCTAATGACTCGTCAGCACCCTGGCAGTGGGTTTAACCACAAACCGTCAGCGGCACTAGCTATGCGTAACGGCTGCCCATGGACTGACCTCAAGGGTGGCCGAGGAGCGAACTCAAGGGAGACCGATGAGCGAACTCCTCCGAAAACCCTACTGAGCCTAACAGTGACAATGTATATACAGTCCGGTCCGTTCGTCAATGAGTATCGCATATCCGCCTAGGGGGCTAGTAACGTCAGACCCCCAGAAGCAGTATAAGTCGTGTCGGAGTGAAGCCCAATAACACCCTGAGATACTACTGGAGTACCTACCAGTAAATCTCCTGCCACGGCCGTGGGCTTTGTGTAATGGCTCTCCTAGACACAGCACGATCTCGCCCCCAATACCGGGAGAGACGAATCCCCTGCCGATCCGCTCACGTGCCTCCATATGGCTCGGGACTGTACCCAAAAGCTACCTGTTTGCACGACTCCTTTGAGCCGTGGTAGGGTAGAAATCAAAGCACAGTGGGAACTCACACGAGACAAATGACGACCTCAGGTCGATGAACTAACCTGTACACATGTCACCAGGGAACTGCTATCTGACGGTAGATATAATACTAACTAGCAGATTCCCGGCGAGTCCTGTCCGGTGTACTCATAACCTAATGAGCACCTGTATACATCTTAGGTGATCCAACTGACACCAGTGGCTTGTGAGACCGGCCACCGCCCCTCGTCGGGGTCTCGACTGTACACACTAGTCTACTCCGGAGTATCGATGCCCTGTCTCGAAACTCCCACGACTAGGGACCACAATTAAGGATATGCATCTAAACTACCCAACTCTCACGTATATGATCGCCCTCATACAGTTGGTAGTAAAGCAAGATCCTAAGGGCTCTATCAAAGTGTAACATGCAATCAGTCACCTGAACATGTACACGACTGATAAAGGCAAACCAGATAGCATACTATCATTTCGAGTAAGACTGTCCTACCGGGATAGGTCATCCGCAATCATTGCAATCACGTACCTGCGATCCAATAATTGACTATGAGGGCACTATCTCCAACACTAGTATCGTCAGACCCCCAATAGCAGTATAAGTCGTGTCGGAGTGAAGCCCAATAACACCCTGAGATACTACTGGAGTACCTACCAGTAAATCTCCTGCCATGGCCATGGACTTTGTGTAATGGCTCTCCTAGACACAGCACGACCTCGCCCCCAATACCGGGAGAGACGAATCCCCTGTCGATCCGCTCACGTGCCTCCATATGGCTCGGGACTGTACCCAAAAACTACCTGTTTGCACGACTCCTTTGAGCCGTGGTAGGGTAGAAATCAAAGCACAGTGGGAACTCACACGAGACAAATGACGACCTCAGGTCGATGAACTAACCTGTACACATGTCACCAGGGAACTGCTATCTGACGATAGGTATAGTACTAACTAGCAGATTCCCAGCGAGTCCTGTCCGGTGTACTCATAACCCAATGAGCACCTGTATACATCTTAGGTGATCCAACTGACACCAGTGGCTTGTGAGACCGGCCACCGCCCCTCGTCGGGGTCTCGACTGTACACACTAGTCTACTCCGGAGTATCGATGCCCTGTCTCGAAACTCCCATGACTAGGGACCACAATTAAGGATATGCATATAAACTACCCAACTCTCACGTATATGATCGCCATCATACTGTTGGTAGTAAAGCAAGATCCTAAGGGCTCTATCAAAGTGTAACATGCAATCAGTCACCTGAACATGTACACAACTGATAAAGGCAAACCAGATAGCATACTATCATCTTGAGTAAGACTGTCCTACCGGGATAGGTCCTCCGCAATCATTGCAATCACGTACCTGCGATCCAATAATTGACTATGAGGGCACTATCTCCAACACTAGACCCGGTATGTGATACTCTTAGACGAAGAGACAGGACCGTACAAAGATTGTCACATTCAGGCTCAGTAAGGTACGGACGGACTTGATTGTGGACCTCCCTTTCGACATATACCTAGGTAGCCGTTACGTACAACTAGCGCCGCTGACGTTCTTATGGTATGGATTTATCCAGTAATTCACTGCTAGCGTATTGTCGAGTCTTTAGATTTCCATACAGAGGATTTTTCCGGTTCAGGCGATACGATGTAGAGTCCGTACATTGGTACGTACAAGAGTCCGATTAAATACATGTACTAACTACACGGACTTTAATCAGACGGTTAATAATACTAGCCGGCTTAGGATTATGCCAGATTATTAAATCATGTTTTGATTTAATAATTTACTTATATATATTCTGGTATTATGTTCACTATTCTTTCTCTCTCTTGGCTATTCGTATTTTTATACGGATACGCGTATATGTATTTTGATACATATACTGGATATTATGTATTTATATATGGATATTCTAGAAGGAGGACACCTCATTTTAAGGATTTCCTTTTTAAGGAAATTAGGGAAACGGGGTGGAGGGTGGGGTGGCATAGAGCATGGTAGAGGGGGATGAGCTCATTTCTTTATTATAAAATGGTTATGACATATATTTTGTATGGTTAAATATTATCCCTCTCACATACTCTCAAGACTTAACTCATTTGGTTATGTTAGCCTCTTCCCTCACATCTTCTTCCTCCTCCTTCTTCATAGCTCTCTTGAGCATAGTAAAATGAGAGATAATAATAGTGGAAAAATCCTACTTCCCTCGCACTTTATTTCCAGCAAGTTTGAAGTGTCGGTTGCTTTCTCGAAGTTCACTTTGGAGCGAAACTGGAGCTTGGATCGGTTTCTCTCGGGTGGATCATCTTCGGCAAGGACGGTCATCTCTCAAGCGCGTTTCCGACGGCTATGGAGATTGGAGGGGTCTTCCATGATTGGGTGGAAAGCTACAAAGGTTGTAATGCTCTCAACCTCATTGCTTAGCTCTCTTGGTTTTTCTTGTTTAGTGTATGCTTTGATTCCTAGGGTATTAGTGTCTTGTGCTTGCTTTAAAATCATTGAAATACATTCCGCCTTAGCCGCGGCTTCCGTGGCGCGAGCACAACACCCAGGAATCTGTTTAAGAAATCCTGTCCAGCGAGCTCGGTGAGCCTGGCCGGCGTAAATGTTTCGATTAGATGACGTCTAGCATTTAATTTCATATTCGTATTCTTCCCTAACATAAAGGGGATCTCTCATGTGAGGGAGAGTTCCTACCTGCTGACGTATCTTTGTTAAATGTGTGACCTGCACACATTGTGTATCCCGTACACTTTGTGTACCTTGTACACTTGTACTCCATACCTGAAATGGTCAAACAAAATATAGAAATATCCATCTCAGATAATAAAGAAAGAAAGCAACACACAATCAATCTTAAAATATGCATCTATAAAAGTCGCCACCCATAAATGTATATAATGTCAAACTTAATAGAAAGTCACCACATGTCTAAATACATGTTCATCACCAAGGACGTAGCCTTAAGGCCCCAGTATGCTGTACAAAACACTCCTCGACTATTCCCTTTGTCAGTAGGTCCGCGACCATATAATCTGTAGGGATATACTGCAACTTGACTTTCTCTTTTTCTTACTTCTTAATAAAATAGTACCGAATATGAATGTGCTTTGACTTGCCATGGTATTTCGAATCCTTCGAGTACGCAATTTCCAACATGATGTCATAATTAAAGATCCCCCTATCTTTTGCATGTGGTACTACAATCAGATTCTCCAAGAATCTGCGTAACCAAACAGTCTCTTGTGCTGCTACACTAACCGCCACATATTCTGCCTCCATGGTGGAAATGGAAATGCAATCCTGCTTCTTACTCACCAAGAGATGGCCCCGCCATTGAGTAAGAAAGCATATCCCAACGTGGGCGCATGCTCATTTAGATCACCAGCCCATTCGGCATCTGTATAGCCCCGCAGGCGAATGTCTGATCCACCATAGCACAAAGTAGAGTAGGCTGTCCCACTTAAGTACCGCAAGATCTACTTTACCCCCTTCCAATGAGCAAAATCGAGATTGGACTGATATCTGCTTATTAGTTCCACTGCATAAGATATATCGGGTCTCGTACACACCATATCATACATGAGACTCCCGATAGCACTCCTATAAGGAACATTCTGTATCTGTCTTTCCTCTGTTTCGTTCTTGGGACACTACTATAGACTTAGCGCACGATTCTTTGCAATTGGAGTCCCGTTGGGTTTGCAACCGTTCATGCCGAACAGTTCCAAGATTTTCCTAATGTAAGTCTCCTGAGACAAACCTAGGGTCTTCTTAGAATGGTCCCTTAGAATCTGAATCCCGAGCACAAGCTGGGCATCGCCTATGTCCTTCATCTCAAAGGCGGAGGACAACCAACTCCGAGTGGCATTTATGGTCTCAATGTTGTTCCCTGCCAGCAAGATATCGTCGACATACAACGATAGAATCTCGAAACTTTTACCAGCTTGTCGTAGTTAGACACAATTGTCCTGATCGATCATCTTATAACCATAACCCAGCATGGTTTTATGAAATCGAAAATACCATACTCTGGAAGGCTGTTTCAAGCCATATATAGACCTCTTCAATGTGCACCCTTGTGATCGAGGCCTTTGGCTTTGAAACCAGTGGGCTGATCCATATACATCTCCACTTCCAGTTCTCCATAGAGAAAAGCTTTCTTAACATCCATCTGGATTAATTCAAGATCCATGTGCGCTACTAAAGCCAGAACAAGGTGAATGGAGACAATTTTCACCACCGAGTAAAATGTCTCATCATAGTCCACGCCACTCCTTTGGGCGAACCCCTTCACCGCCAAGCGTGCCTTACACCACTCAATTGTCCTATCCGCCTTCCGCTTAACCTTAAAACCCCACTTGTTTTTAATGGTCTTGCATTTGGCTGGATGATCTACCAAGTCCCAGACTTGTTTCTTCCTCATGGACTCAAGCTCCTCTTCCATCGCGGTCTTCCATTCTTCCACTGTGGGTCCGGAAATAGCGTCCTCGTAGGACTTGGGTTCTGCAACATCATGCAGCGCAACCATGAACACCTCCCCCTCGATCTCAAAGCGTCGACGAGGTACTTATCCACGGGACGATTTACAAAGCAGTTGAGATTCCGCAAATAGCTCCAAGTCATATACCGGTATCTCACTCCCACTGTCCTCAGATGGTAGAGGAACCGATTCCTCTTCCAGTTCTGGATAATCAGTGGTCTCCTCGACTTTTTACAACCCTAAATCCCTAGCCACTTCGCCTTTTCGCGAAAACTCCTATTCGAGGAATTCGACATCTTGGGACTCAATCTCGGCCACAGTCCCATCCTCATGCTCACCTAAGAACATATATCCCTTAGAGTGCTTGGAATAGTGTATAAATATGTGCTTCTTCCCTCTAAGGCCTAACATCCCATACCAATATGAAGTGTTGTGTACATAGGCAGCGCACCCCCTTGGACGTAAGTGATCCAACACTGGCTTATCGTCCATTCATAATGTTGGATATAGTGCCCTCAAGTCAATTATTGTAATCGTAAGCACACGATTGTGATGATTGAGGGATGACCTATACGGGTAGAACAGTCTTACTCAAAATGATAGTATGCTATCTGGTTTGTCTCTATCATCATGTACATGCATTATGTGGTATTACAGATCACTATTACATATTGATAGAGCCCATATGATTCTTGCTTGACTACCAGCATTATGATGGCGATCATATGAAAGTGTGTCTTAGCACCTCTACTAGGTTTCCACATCCATCAAGTATGCAATTTTAAAAAATCTAGAGGTCAAAGCTACATTAACCTAGAATCGAACTAGAGAATTATGGTTTCTAAGCATGTAAACAAGTTTTACACTAAGTGAATAGAGAATACAACCTTTGTAGACCGGTCCTTCGCTTCTAAAGCTCCAAGTAGTAGTCTCTTAGCTCCAAGTAGTGATCCCTAGAACTCTTCTTAGGCTCTACTTGGTGAAAGGAACGAGCTTGCTTCGTCGTTTTCGAGGCCGAAGATGGTCCATCTTGAAGTTACTCTAACTCAAGCTACCTCTTCACTAATTAAGGAATTAGTGAAGCAAACAACCTAATCTTATGGGATAGATGGGTGTAGGTTGATGAGAGTAGGTTGATGAAGTAGGAATTTTGCTCACTTTAGAAATCACTATCTCCTTTTCTTTTCTCACCTCATGAAAAGCTAGAAAGCAAAAATGAGGAGATAAAGAAGATCAACCAGTGAAGAACTAGGGTGAAGAAAATATCGCAAGTGATAATAAGAGAGTTAACCATGGGCTAAAGATAATGATTGGATTATAAAATATCTAGAGTAAAACAAAATTAGTGGAATGAGTCATGGCTTCTACATGCTTCCACAAGCATCTAAGCCATGCTCATTTTCTACCAATTTTGAATTAACTCTTAATAAATAATCACCCAAATATCTTTAGTCTTAGTGTGAGTCTCATATACCCATGTCCAATGTATCATCCACCATGACACAATATATAAATACATATATTAATATATATCACATATATATTAAATGTATTTCAAAGAGAAGAAATTCTTTTGTGAGCACAATATTAGTTAATATATATTAATATATCAAATATAAAAATATATATCAAATTATTAAATCAACACTTGATTCAATAATCCGGTCATATCATATATAACCGACTAATATCATTTATATGTATATGACATTATCGAATCAACACTTGATTCAATAACCCGGTCATATCACATATAACCGACAACTTTCAATATACTTTATCAAATCAACACTTGATTCAATAATTCGGTTATATCACATATAACCAGCCAGTATCAAATATATATACATATAAAATATCATGGAATCAACACTTGATTCAACAATCCGGTTATATCACATATAACCTAACCGATATCACATATCGCGAGATTAGAATACAGTATCACATACTCATATCTAATCAAGCTCCCACATATATCACCATATGTGCCCTACTTCATTTCTCTTGAGCTAGAAAACCTCTGTGCGGTACTCTAAAGACTCATTAATACTCCAGCAATAGGTAATGATCACATTAGACACTCACAAGCCGTCAGCGGTACTAGCTGGATGTAACGGCTATCCAGGTATTGAGCGAATAGAAG
The DNA here is from genome assembly GCA_030015575.1 of Agapanthus africanus. Classification (NCBI taxonomy): domain Eukaryota; kingdom Viridiplantae; phylum Streptophyta; class Magnoliopsida; order Asparagales; family Amaryllidaceae; genus Agapanthus; species Agapanthus africanus. The sequence continues at coordinate 729,307,149 of CM057339.1, forward strand.
ATCAACGAGCAAGCTTTTCCAAACTCCCCGCAAAGCCTATAAGCAACATTTACTATACAGTCTGGTCTTTATGGAGGCGTAGATCTCCATCAGATGTTGCCTTCCGTTGATCTGCTGATGGCGGCGATGGATGGCTGAGATTGGATCTGGAGGCAGGCTCCTGAAGCGTGTGGATCTCAATAGGTTTGAAGTTGTTTGGGCCGAGCTACCTGCAAGGAAGTCCCGGGGTGGTTGTACCACCGAGGACCCTCTGATGATCAAGTTAGAGAAGAGATCCGAGCAGAGTAACGGCTTAGTGGAGTAAAAATGGCTTACTTGAATCGTCTGAAGGAGGGGTTTATATAGCGGTGGCAGCAGGCGAGGCAGGCGCGAGAATCATGCCGGCCGTTACGCTCCCGACGTCACGCCCGCGTGATGAGCGGGATCTCCCATTAATGGTGAGACAGGCTCGTTAATAGGGATCGTAATGGCGTGGAACGTGGGATGTGGCTGGTGGAAATCTCGCGCATGGCGATATTCGCGGGATGGCGGTTGCGCCTGTGAGCGGTGCCGTTGGTCGATCGATGAGACCGAGGAAGATGAACTCGGTGGGAGAGCTCGCGGACGAGCGGGAGAGCCAAGGTATCTTAGTTCTGCGGTAGCCCGGGAACGAGCTATGAGGCCGATTGTGCTGGGGGCTCGGAGGCGAGCCAGCTTCATTGTTGGACGGGCCTAGGAGCGTCCTGGTCAGCCACTGTAGGCCCTTGCTTGCATGTTCTGGGACACGTCACCAGCCACGTGTCATGATCTGGGAGATCACCGATATTGAGCATCATCATTGGCCCCCCACTCTTTTCCCGACCATCTGATGGGTCGGGTCGAGAGTGGTCTGCCGGGTCACCTGAGGTGAGCTCCTTTTCGAAGATATCATCGGACGTGTCCTAGGGAAATCCGTTGTATTTTCTGGATGATGCCAGCGAATCAGGGAGAGATCTTTTGCATTAAAGAGGGTGAGCCGGATCGTGTGTACTTTTGCTGAAGCTACAACACACGTGTCGGGCGTTGATTGGCTGATGTGACGGGCCGCAGACTTCTGGCGTCTGTTGGGGTCCAGCCAATGTGCGTGCAGCAGGTGGAGCGATCGTGGCCGTTGAATGTGAAGGGTTGTTTTTGGCGGGAGCCGACCGTTGCCGTTGGATGAGGACGCCAGTGGCTATAAATAAAGGTGGGGTCCCCTTCAGGGCCCATCTCTCTTCGTATCTTCCTCGTTCTTGAACTCGTAAGCTCGGCGCTCTCCTCTTTTAGGTCAGATTTGCATTTTCTCTTCTCGAGGATTTCTTCCCATCAGGTCAGATGTCTTGTTTTGAGGAGTTTGTAGATGTCGTAGGGGTAGATACTAGGGATTCTTCCCCTGGGTTGGAGCCCTTTCGGGAAGTTGGGGTCAGATCCTCTTCCCCGGGTCGCGCGTCTGGGGCGGTTCCCAGAGCGGTGGCGGTGGACGTCCCTGGTGCGTCATCCGTGAGATATGAGGACAAGCTTGTCACCGCTCGGGCTTGTTTCCATATTCCTTCCGCCTACACGTTACGATTGGTCGAGGAAGGAGAGAGGGCAGATCAGGTGCGGGGTAGAGAGATCGCCTTGTACCTGGAAGCCCTTTGGGCCGCAATGCGCCTTTCTTTCTCTCCCGAGGTTGTAGCTGCGCTAAATTACTTTGGGCTAGCCCCGGGCCAGCTCGTGCCGAACTCCTGGACGATTCTCCTAGGGTTTCTGGTCCGGATGAAGCTGCAGATGATCCCCTTTAGTTTGTCCATCCTTGCCTCCTGGTGGGTTACCTCTCCTTTAGGAAGCAACGGGGGAGTGTAGCCGGGTCAGGAGTTGTCGTCTTGCCTTCTTCCATCCATGATTGGAAGAAGAAGTTTTTCTTCGTCGGGCCGCCAGAGGGCGAGGACTGGCCCGTACCCATCCAGTGGTCTAGGGATAGGTGCTGGCAGGGACATCTGTCTAATGACCCCGACGCGGTGAGGGTGGCGGGGTGGGAGCCTATTCCCCGGGCTGACGTGCTGCTTTCTGAGCGGGCCCTTAGTTGGGCCAGGCTCAGCCCCGTCCAGTTCGTCGGTAAGTTAGGAGCTCGTAGGCGTTCTGTTGGGCTTGCGTATATTTTTATTTTTGTTTATGCTGCTAACTCCATTGTATCTTGCCTTGTGTAGAACCCATGGACTTAAGCCACCTCTGAGCGGCCATGCGCAAGCCGAAGAAGGGGTCGAAGGCCGGAGGGGCCAGCTTTTCTCGTCAGATGTCGATCCCGGCTCCCCCAGCAGCCGTTCCGCCCCAGCGCTCGAGCGCGGATCGTGTCCTGGGGCCCAGCAAGGCGCTGAGCCGAAAGCGGGTTCGGGGGAAGAAGGCCCCGGCTTCGGAGGTAGAGACCAGCCCTCCGCCGCTGGCCCTCAAGAGGTTCCCTTGCTCAGCCCCACGGATCTTGGCCTCCTCGATCTTGGTGGACGAGGGGGGCTCCGCTTTGAGGTGCCCTCGGGGCTCTCCGTCGCTGACAGCGTGCTGTCCGACATAGAGAGGTCGGCCGGAGGCAAGGTTCCTGAGGGGACTCTGAAGGCGCAGATGGCGTCCATCGCCCAAGAGGTCGTGCAGGTTATTGCTCGTACCTCACTCGATTTTTCACTCAGCGTCTTGCCGTTCGCAAGACTTGGTGCCCCTCTTTCTTTCTGACCCCCCTCTGATCTCTGCAGGTCCTCCAGCACGTCGCTCTTGTCCTAAACGGGAGACTTGTTCTATTTTTTCTTTGTCCGGATGGAGGAGGATGAAATAGCCCCGGCGATGAGAGCCGCGGGTGAGCTCTCCTCGCTGGGGGAGAGCTCAAAGCGGGAGCTGGAGGCGGTGACGGCGAGGGTCGCTGCCCTTGAGGGCGAGGTGGAGGCTGGGAAGTAGGCGGCGGCGGCTGCGAAGCAGGAGGTAGCGGCCGGTAAGCAGGAGGTTGCAAGGTTTCGCGAGGCCGCCCAGATCGCCGAGGCCCAGCTTCAGGACTCCGAGGTGCTCGTCGGCACCATGAAGAGGTCGGCGAGCACCCTCCGGAAGGAGTTGGGGTGGCGGTAGAGGCGGCGAAGCGAGCCGACCTCAGAGCGGCGAAGGCGGTGGAGAACTTCCAAAAGTCGGAACATTTCTACTCCGTCCTAGCCTCAGCCATTACCGCCATCTGGCATGAGGCCCTCGACGCCGTCAAGGCTCGGATGCCGAAGTTTGCTGACGAAGAGCTCCGAGCCGAATATCCCCGCGAGGATGACGAGCAGGGGGACGACCCCGATGGCGATGCCGTGGAAGTGATTCCTGGCGAGGGCGACGCCGAGGTCGATATGATGGGTGATGAGCCCCTAGACACCTCCCGAGTCGTGATAGACGTCGAGTTTCCTGAGGTTGTGCCTGGCTCTGAGGCCTGAAGTCCCTTGTCTTCTTGTTTCTTCTTTTTTTTTTGTTGCATCGGGAATTCTGTAGGCCTCCGGGCATTTTGTAAGGCTGGGGAGTCCATAATACTCTTGTAAAGACTTTAATTTGCGAATAAAGACTTTTTGCAGTAGTGTTTGTGGTCGTATTTTCCTTTGTCGGTAAACACTTGTATTTGCACGGTACTGCCTTTGTGTTGTGTCGTTTTTTTGTCTAGCGACTATGCGTTGAGTTGAATCTGTTCACTTGCCAAGTTTGCAAAGACCGGCGGGAAGACGGTATCTCCATGGCTCCGAAGTCGAGGTGGAGATCACGCAGACGTAGATAGCCCGGATGCCTCTTGGTGAGGTCATGTTCCTTAGTGCGGGATGGGCTGTGCAAGGCTTGCTAAGGATGGACCGAGCAGGGTAGCTGCCCGGTGCCTCTAGACGAGGGCTTTGATCCCTGGCGTTGAAGGGCCGTATGAGGCCTGTCAGGGATGGACCGAGCAGTGAAGCTGCTCGATTGCCTCTTGGCGAGGGCTTTGATCCCTGGTGTGTTGGGGTAGCGAGTTACCAGCCAGGGATAACCGAGCGAGGGTGGGCCAGGTTGTCTCTTGCGAGGGCTTTGATCCTTAGCGCGGGAGGGGCCGTGAGTAGCCTACTAAGGTCGGGGCCGAGCAGGGTAGCTACTCGGTGCCTCTTGGCGAGGGCTTTGATCACTGGTTTGTTGGGGTAGGGAGCTACCGGCCAGGGATAACCGAGCGAGGGTGGGCCTGGTTGCCTCTTGCGAGGGCTTTTGATCCTTAAGGACTGGCCGAGCAGGGTTACTCCCCGGTGCCTCTTGGCGAGGGCTTTAATCCCTGGTTTGGTAGGGAGCTACCAGCCAGGGATAACCGAGCAAGGGCGGGCCCGGTTGCCTCTTGGCGAGGGCTTTGGTCCCTGGTTTGTTGGGGGTAAGGAGCTACCGGCCAGGGATAACCGAGCAAGGGCGGGCCCGGTTGCCTCTTTCGATGGCTTTTCATCCTTAGCGCGGGAGGGGCCGTAAGTGGCCTACTAAGGATGGCCGAGTAGGGTTACTGTCCGGTGCCTCTTGGCGAGGGCTTTTTGTCCTTATGGATGGCCGAGCAGGTTAGCTGCCCGGTGCCTCTTGGTGAGGGCTTTGATCCCTAGTTTGTTCGGGTAGGGAGCTACCAGCCAGGGATAGCCGGGCGGGGTAGTCGCGCGGCTGCCTCTTATCGAGGGCTTAGATATCTGGCATTGTGGGTAGGGAAGCTACCGGCCAGGGATAGCCGAGCGGGGTAGCCGCTTGGCTTCCTCTTAGTGAGGGCTTAGATCCCTGGCGTTGTGGGGTAGGGAAGCTACCGGCCAGGGATAGCCGTTCAGCTGCCTCTTAGTGAGGGCTTAGATCCCTGGCGCTGTGGGGTAGGGAACCTACAGCCAGGGATAGCCGAGCGGGGTAGCCGCTCGGATGCCTCTCAGTGAGGGCTTAGATCCCTGGCATTGTGGGGTAGGGAAGCTACCAGCCAGGGATAGCCGAGCGGGGTAGCCGCTCGGCTGCCTCTCAGTGAGGGCTTAGATCCTTAGCACGAGAGGGGCCGTAAGTGACCTACTAAGGATAGACCGAGCAGGCTTACTGCCCGGTGCCCTTTGGCGAGGGCTTTGATCTCTGGCATTGTGGGTAGGGAGGCTGCCTCTTATTGAGTGCTTAGCTCCATGAGGAAGGACCGAGCAGTGAAGCTGCTCGGTTGCCTTTTGGCGAGGTTCTGCCTGACCTTCCCAAGGTGAGTACCGAGGAGTGGGACAGTCGCGGGGACACGTGTCGTGAGGGTGTGGTGAAGGCGAAGCGCCGGAGTGGCGTCGTTTCGGTTTCGCATGGGGAGGCGCGACGTTTACCGCGTGGCGCCTGCGTTGCGGGTGAAACGGGCGACAGTTGGACTCCCAGGTGTCATTGGCTATAAAATGGAGGGAGTGTTGATTACTCCTTTCCTCACACCCGAAACGCCATAATGGAGGATTTCCCTTTCACCATCCCCGACATCATAAACTTTGAGGATGTGTACCTCTACGACCCGTACTGCACCGATGACACGGTGCGGTTGGTGATAGGCCGGATCGAGGATCATTTCGACCGATTGCTCCCCCGTCGCTCCTCCCTACTACATCTATTGATGTACTCCATCTGGAGGGCGTCGCCGGGGCTCTACAATCCCATATTCGAGCTGACGAAAGAAGAGGCCGTTGGCAAGCTAAGGTCTCTGAGGCGCTTCGGCCTGATCTCTGCGAGTCGGCTAAACCGCTCGGAGGCGCTTGTCCTCGAGTGCTACCAGTTGAGGCTCGACACCGATGCTCGCGGGGGGGGGGGATCAGAGGCAGAGGTTAGACATCTCGAGGGCTCGGCTGGAGGAAATATGCTCAGAGTACCACGAGCAGTGCTCTCTGCACCCCATTCCCCCGCTGTTGTAATTTATTTTTGTACGGCTGAGGAGCCTATAGTACCTTTTGAATGAATAAGATTCTCTTTCCTTCCTGCAATGCTTTATCGATCCCTTTATTATATAAACAAAAGATCTCAAGAAGATGGTGCATTTCTTTGAAAAGAAAATACATGCTAGTTGATGCTTTTATTCATGCAGCTTGAGCCCCCCATACGTCTGTTGGTATCTAAGCTCGGCATAGGGTACCGAGCTTCGGGGGTACCAGACATATCCTCCGCTGACACTACCATGATCTGGCCGATGGTCAGTTCGGCGGGAGGGGGACGCTGCTCCTGCTCGCGGTCGGCTTGCCGCTTGTCCCTCAGGTACGCCGCGAGGTGCCCCGAATGGATGAGCTCCTCGATGTAGTCTCTGAGCTGCTTACAGCTCTCCATGGAGTAGCCTAGCAACCTGTGAAAACCGCAGTAGGGGCCCCGGGTTCGCTTTGAGGCCATGCGCGGGATCGGGGGAAGCTTGAAGAACCCCTCGCCCTTGGTCTCTTCCAGTAGCACTGTCTGGGAGACGTTGAGCGGGGTATACTTCTGAAACTTCGAGAGATAGGGCTTTGGCCGGTCAGGTCCCCTTCTCTTTTCTCTTGCCCTTTTCTTTTGGTTGGCTTGCTCTGCCCGGGGAAGATTTGCGTTCACCTCGGATTCGAGCTGAACCTCACGCTCGGTCCAGGCCTTTATCTCGGCCATGGTCTTAGGTTGCGCCAATGCAAAGGAGCGTAACCACTCCTTGTGCCTAAGACCAGACCTCAGTGCCGTGATGACTGTTTCATCCCGGTGCTCTGGGACCTCGAGAAGGGCATTGTAGAAGCGGGTGACGTATGATTTGAACGTCTTCTTGTCCCTGCCCTTGATCGTGAAGAGATGGTCAACTGTGCGCTTTTGCTGCCTGTTCCCGACAAAGTGGCCGAGGAATTGGGTGGCCAGCTCGTCGAAAGTTGAGAAAGAGCGCGGCTCGAGTCCTCGGAACCAGTCTCGTCCCGATCGGATGAGAGTAGTTGGGAAGGCTCGACACTGGACGACATCAGAGTTGTCTTGGAAGCTCATTCCTGCGGTGAATGCATCCAAGTGGTCCTTCGGATCAGATTTGCCGTCGAAGAGGGAGACCTTCAGAGGCTTGTTGCGATAGAAGACGTGTACGGCGAGCAGCTCCTCAGTGAACGGTTTGGTGAGCGAGTCGGCGGCGTATTTATCCCCGTCGCTCGAGCGGTGACCTTCCCGATGCATACTCTCGATCTTCTTCTCGAGGGCGTCGAGTCGGCCATGGTACCCCGACGATTCGGCTTATTCTGATCCCTTGCCTCTGCTGTTGGAGGCTTGCGTCTGGCCGTGGCCCCGGTTCCTCTCAATGAGGTTCCTTATATCCCCCGGCGAGGTAGTCTTTGAGCCGCCGTGGCGAGTCCCGTCTGCACGACCCCGTCGAGGGAGGCGGTGTCGGTCATGCCTGGTAATAGGCGAGCTGACCAACATCTCCTCGGGAGGGACAGGTGCGCGAAGGATCTCGAGGCGAGGCGCTCTAGCGACGGACCTCGGCATGGAACCGTGGAGCGCCCAGCGGGTCTCAGAACGTATTGACCCGGGAGATCTACGGCTGTGGGAGGTAGCGAGGCGGTGGTCGGCAATGCCGACGCGAGCAGAGTCTTCCCGAGGTGGAGGAACAATGACCTGGGGATTTGGCTCTACCGTTTGGACGCGGATGAGTGCCTCCACGACGGACGCGAGTCGATCTATCTGGCCAGCTAGGGCGTTGATGGCATTCGGCGGAGGAGGTTCGTCGGCGCCTCCGTTGAGGGGGAGGCGGCGACTGGTGCTTGGATCGTCGTGATGACCGCTCGCCATTTGGTTGAGATCGGAAGACGAACTTTTGATTTTGTGGAATCTAGTTTCCCACAGACGGCGCCAGCTGATGGAGGCATAGATCTCCTTCAGATGTTGCCTTCCGTTGATCTGCTGATGGCGGCGATGGATGGCTGAGATTGGATCTGGAGGCAGGCTCCTGAAGCGTGTGGATCTCAATGGGTTTGAGGTTGTTTGGGCCGAGCTAACTGCAAGGAAGTCCTGGGGTAGTTGTACCATTGAGGACCCTCCGACGATCAAGTTAGAGAGGAGATCCGAGCAGAGTAACGGCTTAGTGGAGTAAAAATGGCTTACTTGAACCGTCTGAAGGAGGGGTTTATATAGCGGTGGTAGCAGGCGAGGCAGGCGCGAGAATCACGCCGGCCGTTACGCTCCCGACGTCACGCTCGCATGATGTGCGTGATCTCCCATTAATGGCGAGACAGGCTCGTTAATGGGGATCGTGATGGCGTGGAACGTGAGATGTGGCCGGCGGAAATCTCGCGCATGGCGAGATTCGCGGGATGGCGGTTGTGCCTGTGAGCGGTGCCGTTGGTCGGTCGGTGAGACCGAGGAAGATGACCTCGGCGGGAGAGCTCACGGATGAGCGGGAGAGCCGAGGTATCTTGGTTCTGCGGTAGCCCGGGAACGAGCTGTGAGGCCGAGGAGGCCGATTGTGCTAGGGGCTCGGAGGCGAGCCAGCTTCGTTGTTGGACGGGCCTAGGAGCGGCCTGGTCGGCCACTGTAGGCCCTTGCTTGCATATTCTGGAACACGTCACCAGCCACGTGTCATGATCTGGGAGATCACCAATATTGAACATCATCATGTCTCTTCGTATGATATGTCACATATCAAGTCTAGGGGTGGAATCGTCAGACCCCGGTAACTTGATAAGTCATGCCGATGTGTGGCCTATAACCGTTGGAGAAACTACTGATAACACTTACCAGTAAATCTCATCAGCCCTGGCCAGAGACTTGCTGTTATAGCCAATCGAGCATAGCGCAACATCAACTCCCTATACCGGGAGAGGCGAAATCCCTCATATCTCTCATTGTCTCAATGTGACTCGGGACTGTACCCAAAATCCACCTGTTTGCACGACTCCTTTGAGCCATGGCAGGGAGGAAATCAAAGCACAGTGGGAACCACACAAGACTCTATAACGATCTCGGGTCTACAGACTAACATGTACAAATGTTACCAGAGAACTGCTATCTGACGATAGGTATGGTACCATCTAGGAGTTCTCGGCGAGTCCTGTTCGGTGTACCCATTCTCTAATGATCACCTGTGTACAATCTTTGATCAAACACCAATGGATGTGGGATCAACCATCGCCCCATACAGGGTCAAGAAACGTACACACTAGTCTACTCTGGAATATCGATGCCCTGTCTCGATATTCCCTCGACTAGGAACTGTTAAAGGATGTTCTTGTAGACAGCCTAAGCCTCACTAGTATTATCTGCATCATAGTCCCGGTAGTCAAGCTAACATCCTAAGGGCTTTATCAACATGTATCAGAGAGAAAGTATAATAATACTGCTGTACATGTTAACATAAAGAGCAACCAGATAGCATACTATTATGTCGAGCAAGAAAGCCCTCTATATATATGTCCAAGCATCCACTGTATCATACAATAATGGCTTCTAGGGCATACATATTCTTAGCAATCTCCCACTTGCACTAAGGTCAGTTGTTGTAGTATCTCATACCCAACATCCCAAAAAGTCTCTTAAATTGCGTTTGGGGGAGGGCCTTCGTGAGTGGATCCGCTGTGTTATCCTTCGTGTCAACTCTCCTTACCTCGATCTCCCGGCGATCAACTATCTCCTGGATCATATGATACAGCCTAAGAATATGTCTGGATCGCTGATGGGACTGGGGTTCCTTGTCCAAAGCCACAGCTCCATTGTTATCACAATACAAAGGTATTGGATGCTCAATGGATGGAACCACACCAAGTTCAGCTATGAACTTCTTCATCCAGACAGCCTCTTTGGCAGTATCGTTGGCAGCGATGTATTCAGCCTCCATCGTCGAGTCTGCCACGGTATCTTGCTTGGAACTCTTCCAACATACCGCCCCTCCACCGAGGGTGAAGAAAAAACCCGAGACCGACTTACTGTCGTCTTTATCACTCTGGAAGCTTGAATCGGTAAAGGACTCTACCTGGAGTTCTCCATTATCATACACCAAGAACATCTCTTTAGTTCTTCTCAAGTACTTAAGAATGTTCTTCACAACTGTCCAGTGCTTCTCCCCAGGATCTGATTGATACCTACTTACCACACTAAATGCATAAGCTACATTCAGTCTGGTACATAACATCGCATACATGATTGACCCAACTGCAGAAGCATAGGGTATCCCTTGCATGCGAGCCTTCTCCAAATCAGTCTTGGGAGGCATCTTTTTAGAGAGAGTGATTCCTGAGCAAGAGGGTAAATTACCATGCTTAGAATCTTCCATACTAAACCTCTTTAGTATGGTGTCAATATACCTGGATTGGGACAATCCCAATATCCTCTTAGATCTATCTCTATAGATCTGAATCCCCAGGATGTAGGAGGCATCACCTAGATCTTTCATAGAGAGCTTTTGTGATAAGAAGAGCTTGACCGAGTGTAGCATAGGAACATCATTTTCTATCAAGAATATGTCATCCACGTACAATACGAGGAAGACTACCTTACTCTCTACAACCTTTTTGTATATACAAGGTTCATCTACGTTTTGATGAAGTCAAACTCTTTGACTGCCACATCAAAATAGATGTTCCAGCTCCGCGATACCTGCTTTAATCTGTAAATTTATTTAAGCAGCTTGCATACCTTTCCGCTGCTCCCACTGTCTACGAAGCCCTCTGGCTGTGTCATGTACACGCTCTCTTCTAAATCACCATTTAGAAAAGCGATTTTTACGTCCATCTTCCAGATTTCGTAGTCATGGTATGCAGCAATGGTAAGTAGGATCCTGATGGACTTAAGCATAGCTACTGGAGAAAAGGTTTCATCATAGTCGACACTTGGTCGTTGACGAAAATCTTTTGCTACAAGTCTAGCTTTGAAGGTCTCAACCTTTCCATCTACACCAAGTTTCTTCTTAAAGATCCACTTGCTCCCGATAGGTTTTACCCCTTCAGGAGCAACTTCCAAAGTCCATACTTTGTTGGTGTACATGGATTCCATATCTGATCGTATAGCATCCAGCCATTTCACAGAGTCCCCACTTGTGATAGCCTGCTCGAAACTAGTTGGGTCATCATCTTCCATGATGCAATCCCCACTCCCATCGTCTATGAGAAAATCGTAGTATCTCTCAGGTGGATGAGGAACCCTACTAGATCTGCGGAGTGGTTGAGCTTCGTCGGGGACTATCGAATCCTCCGGTTCTACCAAATCATTAGCCGTAGTTTGTGTAGCTGGAACTTCTTCCAGTTCTACCTCAACGCCACTAATTTCTTTTATAAGAAATTCCTTTTCTAAAAAGGTGGCATGTCGAGAAACAAATACCTTTTGTTCCTCAGTGTGGTAGAAGATATACAATCATGAATTTTGTGGGATATCCTACAAACTTGCATAGAACTAACCTTGCCTCGAGTTTGTCCGGATTTTGCGTTTTAACGTAAGCTGGACAACCCTATATCTTAGTAAAATTAAGACATGCTCTCTTCCCTTTCCATATCTCATATGGAGTGGTAGGCACGGATTTGGTCGGAACCATATTCAATAGGTATGCAGCTGTCTCAAGCGTATAAGCCTAAAAGAAAATAGGTAACTCAGCAATACTCATCACAGAGTGCACCATATCTAATAGGGTGCGATTCCTCCTCTCCGATACTCCATTGTGCTGTGGTGTATACGGAGGAGTAAGTTGAGAGAGAATCCTATTCTCTTTTAAATAGTCACGGAATTCCGTACTTAAGTATTCTCCTCCCCGATCAGATCGAAAGATTTTAATACTTTTACCCGTTTGGTTCTGATTATATTCCTTGAATTTCTCAAAAGATTCAGATTTATGTTTCATCAGGAACACATGTCTGTATCTTGAGAGATCATCGGTGAATGTAATACAGTACGAAGAACCATTCCTGACTTATGTAGACATAGGACCACATACATCACTATGTATCAGTCTCAAGAGTTCAGTAGCTCTTTCTCCGTATCCAGTAAACGGAGTTTTGGTCATCTTACCTTTGAGACATGACTCGCAAGTTTCATAAGCTGTAAATTCAAATTGATTTAAATATCCATCTTTATGCAACTTAGCTAGTCTTGTCGCATTGATATGACATAGTCTACAATGCCACAAGAAGGCATCGTTCATTTCTGAACTTTTCCTCTTGTGCGTGTTCTGTATATTTAGAACTGTGGTTTGATTTAGAACGTATATACCATTATACAACGTACCAAACCCAATCAATACTTGATTTAAGAAAATGTTCATAACATTATTCTCTTGTACAAAATTATATCCTTTTTTTTATCTAATAAAGAATTTGATATTATATTGCACATCATTTTTGGTATGAAATAATAGTCGTTCAGAATCAATGTATTACCATTTGGTAATACAATGTGATATTCGACAGCTGCTTTGGCTGCAACAATTGCACCATTCCCTACCAGTAGAGATTTATCACCCTTTCCCAGTTCTCTACTTCTTCTTAACCCATGTAACATATTACAAACGTGGGATCCTGAACCGGTATCCAATACCCAGGACATAGAGCATACTGAGAAACAGTTCTCGGTAACGAACACACCCGAAAAAGATGCATCATCATGCTCTTTCTTCGTTTGGGTTGCATGGGAATTCTGATATTCCCCTATTCCTTGCTCAGACTTATGACAATCATAAGAAAAATCGGAATCAACGTTCCCCAGCTCAGTATAATAAGCGGGTTCGGTCAATACATCCATATTATTATCTTGATTAAGGCATGCCATGGTCGCTACCTGGAGAGAGAGAGAGAGAGAGAGAGAGAGAGAGAGAGAGAGAAACGCTTTAGCGTGCGCTCTTGCAAGATTAGATTGGTTATTATCTTATCTAATCAGGATGGCTCCCACTGTTTTTATCAAATCTTCCTTCAAACCCTAAAAGGTAAGACTAGCCGGGATTAATTACACCCTACAAGTTCGTTAATCGGTCAGCCAGACAGGTATTAGTACTCCGAGGGAGTCTCCCCATGCTTTCGCATGGAACTAATTAAATAATCTCGTTTCCTCATAAGCATAACCCCGTTAACACCTTTCTTAGACACCTACTCGATTAGCTAATTGTAAAGTGCAAAACTTTCTCAGGAGTAACTCTTACTCGCAGTGGGTATCGGGATCCAACTATCTCATAGAAGGTATGCAATCTCATTGCAAATTTTAACACTTGAAATTCCCAATATCTATTTTTACCCCTAGCGACTTATGACCTTGGCTATGGTCAACAAATCATAACCGCTAACCAAGTTCAACCCGTCATTTCGTGATTGAATTAAACCCATCCATACGACCCTTGGCTATGGTCAACAAAGCCGTACGACTACCCTAATCTAAACGCATCACATGCAGCAGATAAGCACTAATCATCCACCGCACACTACGCCCTGACTATGGTCAACAAACGCAGCACGAATACTGAATAACACTTATCTGAAATGACGGAGGGTTGCGACTGGGTTTGAATATAACCTTTAGCGTAATGAACTTGATATCGTTGTAGAATCGAGTGATTTGAAAAGGAGTGGTTTAAGCTCCGCTTTTAAAATCAAGTAGTTTTCAAAACAAACCGAGTGGGTTGTAGCAATTGCTAGATTTTGCTAAAGAGGCCATTCCCCGTGAAGGGATCTCAGCTCTTTCCTCATCGAATAAGGTGCTGGATATCCATCAAGGAATACCGCTATGCAAAGCAATAATTAGAGCTGTCTTTTTGAAAAATTTGATTCTACAACATATTTTAGGTTTCTTTTCTTTCATTAATCTCATTAATGATATTCCATCATTTATGTTTCCTAAACATCACAGAAGAAACGAAAATAGGACGTACGCTTATGCCATCATCATTCGCCACGGGGCCCCATCATGCACCGTTAGGTTACTTAACTAACGGCAGAGCGGGGGCTGGACTAGCGCATGTGCAAAACATAAGCAACGTTTATTATATATATCATATATATATAGCATTCATCTCACGCAGTTATATGATCACATCAAAGAACTCAGGCAGCAGAAGTCATCATATGAAATATTGGATATACTAGGAGGTCCGTGTTTTAAATTCAGCCAGTAATGAAAAACACGGATTCCACAGTCGTGATGAATAGCCAAACCCACATCCCTAGACCCCTACGAGAGCGGCAAGTAACCCTGCCAATTCTAGAGCTAGGAGACCCGGTCTCGACTCCTTGAAATGGTCTCCCATTGGACTCTAGAACCCGGTTACTTGTGCTCCCCGCCTTGGGTTTATCCTAATACGGAAAAGTAAATAATATACATCAATGGTGACATCATCCTCAACCCGGAAGTATTCCAATAAAAGAATATTACATACATTTTTTACATGAATGAAAATAGAAAAACTCTAATTTCATGCAAAAACCCCTGGCTATTCAATCACGACGATCCAATATAACATATCACAACAATACATAACATCACATGTCATCAACGTAAGTAAATATGCATATCCCGAATGTCGTTGACGTATAGCAACGAGATCGGGGATACACCACATATTACATTTACGGTCGCAGAAAAAAAATGAAACACACAATAATTAGAATCCGCATTCCTTAGACATAATAAACCCGGAATATCTTATATCTCGGATTTCATGCCTAACCCTTTAAATCTTGCATTTATGTCTCGAATTGAAAACACTTTTCAATATGAAGTCGGGTAATTCAGCAGGATTCCTGATGAGATGATCGAATGCTCGTCGGGAACTTTAGTAGATTGCCGCACCCCCGATGCCGTTAATGAAGTGCACTTAGGTGGAACACCGCGGCCGCGAGCACCCGAGTGGATGCTTTTGGCTACGGTGTTCTCCTATAGTCACTTGGTCGACGCAATGGGGCTTGGCTATCTAGTAGTGTTTCCCGGTAACTATCCACGTACAATACGCGATTGCGACAGAGTTTTTATCCAAATCGAAACTCCGTGGCAATCGACCAAAGGAGACTAAAACGCGAGATTTACAAAACACAAACTAGTTTTCACAAAACTAATTAATGTGGATTCCAAATATTGTATCACATATCAGAATTAAACCCGAAACGATGTTAAAATTACGACTACGAAATACTCCGAATTACCCCAATAGAAAAGTTAACATCACATGCAAACTGGGCAAAACAAACATAACCCGAAACCCTAAACCTAAGCCACCAAAACACCAAAAAAATATGAGACAAAATTATAGAAGTGGGGCCGGCGAGGCCGGGAATTTTGGGCATTTCACCGGCCATAGAAAGGAATTTTGGTCTCGTTTTTGTTCAGTGTTCTAGTTACATCATATGTAACATTCTGCACTTGTTTAAAAAAATTTCAAAGAATGTTTTAAAATTTACAGAAACTAGGTTTTGGGTTTACGGTTTTCGGAGTAGTTTCGGTTTCGTAATTCAACTAACATCGTCTAATGCTCTAGCTTGGCTTTGATACCATGAAAGTGTGACTTAGCAGCTCTACTAGGTTTTCACATGCATCAAGTATGCAATTTAAAAAAATCTAGAGGTCTATGCTATACTAACCTAGAATCGAACTAGAGAATTGGGGTTTCTAAGCATGTAAACAAGTTTTACACTAAGTGAATAGAGAATACAACCTTTGTAGACCGGTCCTTCACTTCTAAATCTCTAAGTAGTAGTCCCTTAGCTCCAAGTAGTGATCCTTAGAACTCTTCTTAGGCTCCACTTGGTGAAAGGAATGAGCTTGCTTCGTCGTCTTCGAGACCGAAGATGACCCCCTTGAAGTTACTCTAATTCAAGCTACCTCTTCACTAATCAAGGAATTAGTGAAGCAAACAACCTAATCTTATGGGCTAGTTGAGAGTAAGTTGATGAAGTAGGAATTTTGCTCACTTTAGAAATCACTATCTCCTTTTCTTTTCTCACCTCATGAAAAGTTAGAGAGCAAAAATGAGGAGATGAAGAAGATCAACTAGTGAAGAACTCGGGTGAAGAAAATATCACAAGTGATAATGTAGCGAGTTAACTATGGGCTAAAAATAATGGTTGTGTTATAAAATATCTAGAGTAAAAAACTTAGTGGAATGAGTCATGGCTTCTACATGCTTCCACAAGCATCTAAGCCATGCCCATTTTCCACCAATTTTGAATTAACTCTTAATAAATAATCACCCAAATATCTTTAGTCTTGGTGTGAGTCTTATACACCCATGTCTAATGTATCATCCATCATGACACAATATATAAATACATATATTAATATATATCACATATATATTAAATGTATTTCAAAGAGAAGAAATTCTTTAGTGAGCACAATATTAGTTAATATATATTAATATATCAAATATAAAAATATATATCAAACTATTAAATCAACACTTGATTCAATAATCTGGACATATCATATATAACCGACTAATATCATTTATATGTATATCACATTATCGAATCAACACTTGATTCAATAACCCGGTCATATCACATATAACCGACAACTTTCAATATACTTTATCAAATCAATACTTGATTCAATAATCTGGTTATATCACATATAACCAGCCAGTATCAAATATATATACATATAATATATCATTGAATCAACACTTGATTCAACAATCCGGTTATATCACATATAACCGAACCGATATCACATATCGCGAGATTAGAATACGGTATCACATACTCGTATCTAATCAAGCTCCCACACATATCACCATATGTGCCATACTTCGTTTTGCTTGAGCTAAGAAACCTCTGTGTGGGACTCTATAAACTCGTCAATACACCAACAGTAGGTAATGAATACATCAGTCACTCACAAGCCATCAGTGGTACTAGCTGGACGTAATGGCTACCTAGGTATTGAGTGAATAGAAGATCAACAAGAAAGCTTGTCCAAACTCCCTGCAAAGTTTATAAGCAACACTTACCGTACAGTCCGGTCTCTTCGTCTGATATGTTGCATATCAAGTCTAGGGGTGGAATCGTCAGACCCCAGTAACTTGATAAGTCATGCCGATGTGCGGCCTATAACCGTTCAAGAAACTACTGATAACACATACCAGTAAATCTCATCAGCCCTGGCCAAGGACTTGCTGTTATAGCCAATCATGCATAGCGCAACATCAACTCCCCATACCGGAAGAGACGAAACCCCTCCTATCGCTCATTGCCTGCATGTGACTCGGGACTGTACCCAAAATCCACCTGTTTGCATGACTCCTTTGAGCCATGGTAGGGAGGAAATCAGAGCACAGTAGGAACCACACATGACTCTATGACGATCTCGGGTCTACAGACTAACCTGTACAAGTGTCGCCAGTGAACTGCTATCTGACAATAGGTATGGTACCATCTGGGAGTTCTCGGCGAGTCCTATTCGGTGTACCTATTCTCTAATGAGCATCTATGTACAATCTTTGATGTCAAACACCAATGGATGTGGGATCAACCATCGCCCCATACAGGGTCAAGAAACGTACACACTAGTCTATTCTGGAATATCGATGCCCTGTCTCGATATTCCCTCGATTATGAACTGTTAAAGGATGTGCTTGTGGACTACCCAAGCCCCACTAGTATGATCTGCATCATAGTCCTGGTAGTCAAGCCAACATCCTAAGGGCTTTATCAACATGTATCAGAGAGACAGTATAATAATACTAGTGTACATGTTAAGATAAAGAGGAACCAGATAGCATACTATCATGTCGAGCAAGAAAATCCTCTATATATATGTCCGAGCATCCACTATAATATACAATAATGGCCTCTAGGGCATACATATTCCTAACATCATATACGTGGGAGCTGGGTGGTATATAAGCACATCCTTAAATGTCCCTAGTCGAGGGAGTATCAAGATTGGGCATCGATACTCCGGAGTAGACTAGTGTATACTTTTCGAGACCCAGACGAGGGGTGGTGGCCGGTCTCACAAGTCATTGGTGTCAGTTAGTCACCTAAGATATTATTATGTGCTCATTGGGTTATGAGTTACACTGGACGGACTCGCCGGGAACATGCTAGATGATATTATACCTATTGTCAGATAGCAGTTCTCAGGTGACATGAGTACAGGTTAGTCTGTCGACCTGAGATCGTCATTTGTCTCGTGTGAGTTCCCATTGTGCTTTGATTACCACCCTACCAGGCTCAAAGGAGTTATGCAAACAGGTTTTAGTTAGGTACAGTCCTGAGCCATATGGAGGCAGTGAGCGGATCATCGGGGATTCGTCTCTCCCGGTATTGGGGGTTGATGTTGCGCTGTGCACGGGAGGCCGTCACCAGAAAACCTTGGCCAAGGTAGACGAGAATTACCGATTTGGATCAGTTTCTCAGTCGGTGATGAGCTTCACACCGACATGAAATATCATGTTATTAGGGGTATTACTTTATCCACCCCTAGACCCGATATGCGATACTCTTAGACGAACAGACCGGACTGTATGGAGATTGTCACAGACAGGCTTAGTAGGGGTTCAGATGAGTTTGCTCGTCGGCCTTCCTTTCGCTCAATACCTGGGTAGCCATTACGTACAGCTAGTACCGCTGACGTGCTTATGGTTAAATCCACTGCCAGCGTATTGACGAGTCTTTGGATTCCCACACAGAAGGTTTCCCTGGTTCAGGCAAAATGATGTAGTAGCCTTATTTTGATACGTGCAGGGCTCCGATTGAATGATTGTACTAATTACCCGGACTTTCGATCGGACGGTTGATAATACTAGCCGGCTTGGGTTTGAGCCGGATTATTAAATCAGATATTGATTTAATAATTTACGTAAATGCATTTCGATATGTATATTCTAGTATTATGTTCTTTGTGTTATTCTATCTCTTTGGGTATTCGTATTTTGGTATGAATACGTGTATGCATATACAGTTGAGTGTATTCCGTATTTATACGGAAAACATTTTAGAAGGTGGACGCCTCATTTTAGATTTATCCATTTATTTTAAATGGAAAATGAGGTGTAAAGGTAGTGAGGCGAGAATGGTGAGAACCATGCTTGAGTAGTGTTGACAAATGAATTGTTAATTCATTTGTGCAAACTATTCAAGTATGGTTACTAAATGTTTATGTCACGCCCCACTTCCCAGTGTACGGAAATGGTGACGTAGCGGGCCGCAACGTATTTACTAAGAAATAAATACGTTAAGCGTAATTAAGCAATATGTAAAAATGCACAAGAATGACAAGAGATATAAAATAAACATCAACTTTTATCAACATTCATCTTTACAATACAATTGTTTTGAAAAGGAAAAATAGAATGACATAAAGCAATGCTTAAACAGTGGCATACAAACTGAAAGTAAGTACAAGATAGCTAGAAGTCTGGCTGGGCAGTGAACTGTTCCAAGTCCTCCTGGCTAGGCTCGATCTCCTGAGAGTCCAGTCCTCCTGACCAACATTCCAAAGAAAGAAATAGATAGGAATGTCATCAGCGAAATAGCGCTCGGTAAGTCCCAAAAGAAAGAATGGAATAGAACAAGTAATATGAAATGGAACTGGTAAGTTGTACAGGTATATGCTTGTTATTCTAACGTAGTTGTTTGTAGCTTGGTACAGAAGGTATTTGTGTATACGAGAGGAGTTCATCTTACCCCGTGGACTATGGTAACATGTAGTACAAGGCCCCGTCAAAACTCACGGGACAACGACATGAGAGTTCATGTAGGTGTCTTTTAAGTGACCATCTCATGTCACGTTAATACATTCCGTACCAATCTACCCCGTTATCTCCGCATAATGTATTGAATTGGTTATATTTACAAGTCTTGCCGAAACCATGGATACAAATTGTTCAAGTAGTCAGGTTCATGATGTAATCATGTATTCAAGAAGTCATGTCAAGTTATAACCATGGATCAGTCAAGTCAAGTCAAATATTTATGTTTGGTATTCATGTTTGAATTCAAGTAGTCAGGTTCAAGTTCAAGTATTCATGTTAGACTTTGGATTCATGTTTGAATTGGACTCTGATTTGAGTTTGGATTCAGGTTTGAGTTAGACTGAGACTTGAGTCAGACACTTGAAAACTGATTTAGATCTTGAATTAGGTTCGGGAGTTATCGGTAACTGCTGCACATGGACATCAGGATTTGTTTCTTTTTCCAAGACAATTACTATTGATAACTCCGTTAAGTTTTCTACCTTAAATAGGCAAGCACTCACTTTCTCCGGCTTCCTGGGGCTCAAGAGAATTGAACCCGCTTAAATCTATATTTACTAAAGTCCTTAAATATTGTTTTATATAACTCGAGGGGGTCTTATGAAAAAACACTTTTAGTAAAATTTCAAAATAAACCTCGAGAAGTTATTTATATTATTTAGGGTTTTCATGGATGTGAATTTTAAGGATTTGAGGTATTTTAATGATAATAGCTTAGCTTGGAAAGTTCATGGTATTTTATTGTAAAACTTGTCTTTTGTTGGTATCTTGATGGTATTTTAGTGAAACCTGTAATTCTTACATTTTTTTTTAAAATGTAATTTTATTATATTTTGAAAATATATGGATTTGTAATATTTATATAATTATTAAAAATTAAATTTTTATTTAAGTAGAAAAATGCGTTTTTCTTAAAAACCGTATTTAAAACCTTTCGAGACCGAATGTTCCGTGAGGAGGTCTGCATCTCACTTTACTAGTCCAAGAATATGCGATAATCCGCACCATCCAATAGCGGTTCCCCTAAAGAGGGTTGTAGAGGCATAATCGCAAAGGGATTTAAAATACAATTTAAAAGAAATCCGTTTTTTTATAGTAAATGGTATTTTCTTGTAAAGTTGTACTCGTAACAAAAATTCCAACTAAGATGTATCGTGCTATGGAATCATGTATGTATGTGAGGGGTAGGTCGTTACCCGGTGAAGTTTTCCTAAAGGTATGTTTAAGCAAAACAATAAAAGATGATATATAAAGTTCATGGTATTTAAACGAAAAACATAAATTAAAGTTATTTTATATGATATTCTTGATTAAAATTTTATTCTAAATATTATGATTTAAGATTACAAGTGATGGGTACAAGTTAGATTGAAAAAAGTATTAAAGAGAAAGAGTTTTCTAGGGTTTTGAAAAATATATCGGTATTAACTCCACTTACCGATATATGATTTGAAATGGAATTTTAAAGAATAAGAAAAGGGATTGATAGGGACTTACCACTTGGTTATATTAAGAAGAGATAAGAGAAGAGATTGTTATCGTCGTGGCATCGCAGGATCGCTGGAATTTGCTTCGATCCTCGCCGGAAGTTGATAGCTTGCTAACTCCTCTTTTACACCACTTGTACTTAAGAAATTTTGAGAATTTTGGCTAGAATTTTCAGAATGATGAAGGGCTAGGGCATGGGGTAGTATTTATAGTGGAGAATTAGGGTTTTGGAATTAAAATACATTAAAATGATGATAAATGGTGAATTGAAGGGTCTCTGTTTGATTGCAGTTAGGGGAAGAGTCGAGTGTGTAAAACCCGGGCCTCATTAGCCACTGTTCACCCGTCGGTACCGGCCTATAGAGCATTTCCGCTAGCCGATCTAGGGGGTTGGGTCGTTGGATTTATGCCATGTGTACAAGTCTGTGTTAACTCCATTTTTCACATGTTTGATTTTTTCTGACTTTTCATTTTATGTGTATTGCACGTTTAAACTTTTGGCCTTCCAAAAAGTTTAAAAATAAATCAGAAAATAATGTGTCTGATAGGGATCGAACACAGGGACTACGTTACAGCAGTACAAGAGCTTTACCAGTGAGTTACAAGTGGCTTCTTGCTGTTTTTTAACAAAATTAACTTATAACCCAATCTCAGGCTGTATAACTCATTTTTGTACATTAAACTGGAAAATTCCGTTCAGTAAATTCAGAGTCGTTACATTCTACCCTCCTTATAAAAATTTTGTCCTCGAAATTTACATTTACATAGGGACTACTTTACAAATAAGTGAGGGTATCTTGCACGCATGTCTTCTTCTCGTTCCCACGTTGATTTTCCTGGTGAATCTTTTCTCCACATCACTCGGACCAAGTTTACTTCCTTGTTCCGCAGTGTCTTCACCTTTCGGTCCAGGATCTCAACGGGTTGTTGCTTGTAAGTCAGGTCAGTCTGGACTGTGAGCTCGGTGTGATCAAGGATGTGACTGGGGTCGCTCATATATCTTCATAGCTGGGATATGTGGAACACGTTATGCACTCCTTCTAATGAGGGTGGAAGTGCTAAACGGTAGGCCACTTCTCCAACTCGTTCGAGAATATCGAACGGTCCTATGTATCTTGGACTGAGCTTACCCCTCTTGCCAAAGCGGATCACTCCTTTGTTTGGGGATATCTTTAAGAAAACATGGTCTCTAGGTTGGAACTCCAGGTGTCGGCGCTTTGCATCTGCCCAATGTTTCTGTCGGTCTTGGGCTATGTGCATTCTTTCCTTGATCGTGCGAACTACATCCACAGTTGCCACGACCATCTCTGGTACAAGGAGTTCACGATCTCCGATTTCGTCCCAACTTAATGGTGATTGACACTTCCATCCGTAGAGTGCTGCGAATGGTGTCATTCCAATGCTCGCCTGATAGCTGTTGTTGTATGAAAACTCCACAAGGTATAGGTGATTTTCCCACGAACCTTCGAAGTCTAACATACAAGCTCATAGCATGTCCTCCAGAATCTGAATTGTTCGCTCGGATTGTCCGTCCGTTTGTGAATGGTAAGCCGTGCTGAAGTTCAGACTCGTTCCAAGGCTAGCTTGCAGACTCTGCCAAAACTGTAATCGGAATCTTTTATCACGATCGGAGATGATGCAAACTGGTACTCCATGTAATCTCACAATCTCCTGCATGAGTTTCATGGGTATAACAAATAGTACATCTTGAGGTTAAATCTTACTTTAAATTCATGCTTACCTCCATGTACTTCTTTGCTAATGTCTCGGTAGATTGGCCAACTCGAAAGAGAATAAAGTGAGCAGACTTGGTGAGTCGATCCACAATAACCCATACTGCGTCGTTACCCTTCGTGCTACGAGGAAGGGCAGTCACGAAGTCCATGGTAATGTGCTGCTATTTCCATTCTAGGATTGGTAACGGCCGAAGTAGACCAGTAGTTCTGTGATGTTCAGCCTTTACTTGCTGACATACCAAACACTTATCTACGCTTCTGACTACTTCGCGCTTCATTCCATGCCACCAGCAGTGTTGTCGTAGATCCTTGTACATTTTTGTACCACCGGGGTGTACAGAATAAGGAGAGCTGTGAGCTTCTTTCATCAACTCTTCTCGAACAGGACCGTTTGGTACACACAATCGACTTCCATATCTCAATGATCCATTTTCGTGGATGATGAAGTCAGTTCAAAGTCCACTTTCTACTTGTTCTCGGATCTTTTGTAGCTTGGTATCATTTTCTTGAGCTTCTTTGATCTGATTGACAATAGTGGACTGGACTTGTAAGTTCATCAAATATGAAGCGTTACCTGGCATAACTACTTCGATCGCCAATCCATGCAATTCCTGCTGTAGCTTCCACTGAGCGGTGAGATTCATTGCTAATAGTTGGTGGCTAAGTGCATCAGGAACTACATTCACCTTCCTAGGATGATACTGTAGGTTGATGTCGAAGTTCGCCATGAGTTCTAGCCATCTTCTCTGCTGCATGTTCAATTCCTTCTGAGTAAATACATACTTTAGACTCATGTGGTTAGTGTATATATCCACTCTTTCTCCCAGAAGATAGTGGCGCCAAATTTTAAGTGCAAAGATAACGGCTGCCAACTCCAGATCATGTGTTGGATAGTTGTGCTCATGAACCTTCAGCTGTCTCGACGCGAAAGCCACAAATTTTCCATACTGATGTAGAACACATCCTAATGCCTTACCGGATGCATCACAATGTACTATGAATCCTTCAGATTGATCCGGTATTACAAGAATAGGAGCAAAAGTTAATCTTGATTTGAGTTCTACAAAAACTTGTTCACATGCTTCTGACCACACGAATGCTTCATCTTTACGTGTGAGCTTGGTAGGGGAAGAGTCGAGTGTGCAAAACCCGGGCATCATTGGCCATTGTTCACCCGTCGGTACCGGCCTATAGGGCATTTCCGCCGGCCGATCTAGGGGGTTGGGTCGTTGGATTTGTGCCACGTGTACAAGTCTTTGTTAACTCCATTTTTCACATGTTTGAGTTTTTCTGACTTTTCATTTTTATGTGTATTGCACGTGTAAACTTTTGGCCTTCCAAAAAGTTTAAAAATAAATCAGAAAAATAATGTGTCTGATGGGGATCGAACACAGGGGCTACGTCATAGCAGTGCAAGAGCTTTACCGGTGAGCTACAAGTGGCTTCTTGCTGTTTATTAACAAAATTAACTTATAACCCAATCTCAGGCTGTATAACTCATTTCTATGCATTAAACTGGAAAATTCCGTACAGTAAATTCGGAGTCTTTACAGTTTATTGAAAAATATGTTTTACAAAACCATGCTTCATCTTTTTCTCTCTCATGGGATTTCTCGTTCTCACCATTTTGGTTATCTCTTTTCACTACCTTTCTTGAGCTCCTCCTCCTCCTTCATCTTCTATCCTATCATCTCATGTGTTGAGAATCAAGGGCAGAAGAGAGATAGATACACACTTAGAGCAACTCACTACATCCCTAGACACTCTAGATTAGCAACCTATAGTCCCTAGTTGCTCTACTAGATTCTTAGTGTGGAGCTAGAGCCATGAGCCACATCCCTCGGTGGATCATCTTCGACGGAGGAAGACCGACGGTCAAGCTCGATCAAGGTGACCTCAAGGAGCTAAGGAAGAGAGTAAAAGACCGAAGGACATGGATCATTCGGTAAAACAATTTTAACTCAGTAGCTAGATCTCCTTTTGTTAGTTATTTTAGGTTTATGGTTCGATTCTAAGACGGGTTTTTTAGTGCCAAAATTTTTAAACACCATTTTTGCTCCGCATCGGCCACGGTAGATGGCCAGGACGCTAGCAAACCCAACACATAACTCGTAGGGTGTGGACTAAATTGACTTAGAAGGTACTCGATTAAGAACATAAGCTATTGTCATCAGCGCATCTCCCCAAAACGATATAGGAAGATTGGCTTGTGCCATCATGCTCCTAACCATATCTAGCAACATCCTATTTCGTCTCTCTACAACACCAATTTGTTGCAGAGTGTAGGGCATTGTCAGCTGTCTGACGATCCCTTTCTCTTCATACAGTTCCCTGAACCGATCCGACAGATATTCTCTACTACGGTCCATGCTCAAATCCCTAATACTTTTGCTTAATTGATTTTCCACCTCGCTGATATAGCGCTTGAAATAATCCAAGGCTTCAAATTGACGGGGAATTAAAAACATGTGCCCATAGCGGGAGTAATTGTCTATGAAGGTGATGAAATAAGGAGCATGACCTCGTGCCTTCACATTGATTGGTCCGCATATGTCAGAGTGAATGAGTTGCAATAGAGCACTTGCTCTCTTTGCCATTCCAAATGGTTTCTTTGTTGCTTTACCCGCAAGACAATACTCGCATGTGGACAGGTCGAACTTGGCAAGTGTTCCAAGTAAACCGCCCCTGGCAAGCCTTGTCATCCTATAGATTCATCTGCAGAACTATTTATAGCATACAAATAAGCAAATAAAGCATCTTTATTGCTAATAGAGTCAAAAACCAAAATAATAAGGCCATTAATAAGGCGTCCAACACAAAATAGAGAATTATTTAAAATAAGTTTCACAGAATTGTTCTCAAATAAAACATTAAATCATACGCTAACTAATCTAGTAACTGATAAAAGGTTCTGCCGCATCTTTAGAGCATATAAAACATCATGGAGAAGCCACTCGTTCCCTGAACTCGTAGGTAGCCGATACGTCCCGATGCCCTGCACCTCGACATATGACTTGTTTCCCATGTAAATCTTCTGGCTCCAGGCAGGTACTCTCCCGTACTCTATGAACCCTTCTCTATCTCGAGAGATGTGGTCCATGGCTCCCAAATCTACAATCCATAAATTTGTAGAGTCAGCCATCAACAATGTACTAGCAACTAATGTTGTATAGTGGGAACAGCGAGAGTTTACATTTTAGGCCTCTGGCAGTCACGAGCAAAATGACCTGGCTGCCCACAGTTGAAGCAACCATCTCTCTTGGCTGATCTTTTTCCACGCTTCCTGGGCTTCGCCTTTTCATCTTTCGTCTCCTTGTTCGATCCCTTAAAAGACCCCTTGGCCTTGGGCTTGGAGTCTTCAGCTGCCATAGCTATGGATGATGGCTTCTTAGCCTTGAGGTCTGTCCCTGCGCTCTGCTTCAAACGTTTTCACGTTCTCATCATGGGATAAAAGTAGTTTAAGATCATCCCAGGAATCGAGCAAAGCCCGGATGACGGCCTGAATTTGCTACTCGTTGGTTGGTTTAAAGCCAGTAATTCCAAGATCCCTGATTATCGATGCTATTATATGAAGGTGCAATTTGATGTCCTGCTCTACAGTCATCTTGTATGAATCCAGCTTAATAGTCAGCGTCCGGATCCTTATTGGTGATACATGTCCATATAGAGTCTCAGGAGCCTCCCAGAGTCTCTTCGCTGTCAGATAATCCTCAAACTCACCAATGAGATCATTTCTCATCGCGGCTAACATGATATACCTCGCTGAACGATCTTTCTGGACCAATTTCTTGTACTCCTCCGCATCCCTCCTATGCTGCTGAGTGGAGCCCTGCTCCGGTTAAGACATTTCTGCCTTAGTACAATCTTGCAATTCTTGCTTATTTAGTAGGAAGTGGATCTTTCGACGCCAGTCGAAGAAGTTATCACCGTTTAACTTGTCACCCTTAGTGAGATCGACAATAATTGATTTGGAAGTCATTTGATTAGGGAAAAAACATTTATAAGTACGTTAAGACTATCGACATATAATAGAGTATTGTTCTTTCCTAAAGAACGCTTCATCTTCAACCCATCTTAATAACAATAATAAATCTACACCACGAAGAAAGAGAAAAAGGCTTATGACCCCAAACACATTCTTCAAAAGTATAAAATTTAAAATTTTGTTAAAATGATTGAATAACGGATTATAGATTTTCTAGAAACGGAGTAGATTGGGTAGTTAAATCTAGACCCACGTCTCCTCTCGAAATATCCCACTTGAAATTTGTCAGGTTTTAATAAATGATGTATGCGTATTTTATTTATTAGGCATGCCGTGCGCATCACAAATGCAACAACTAATGGAACAAATTTCACTTTTCATTAAACTACCCTATTTAATCTTATCCGTTTTATTAGGGTTTTCATTTTTATGGTGAAATTGGCACGCACCCCACGCGCTCTTATAGGAACAACTACCCAACAAATCTCTAAAATTTTATGTGAGAATAAAATTTTGAAACTTTTGATTAGAAACAAAATTTTCAAAAAAAATATATAACTCCTAGAATTAAAAGCAAAAACCCTCAACTAACCTACAACTTGAATAGAAAATCTCCCAAAAAAACTCATAAAATAATTTTTCAAGGATTTTCTGGATTTTTTCCTGAAATTTTCGAAAATAGATTTTTAAAAAAAAAGCTCTGAACCGAGCCCGGCTCGGGTTCTATAGTTTTTTTTTTATTTTATTTTTTTTCCGGCTTGGGCTTTCACCCGCAGGCCCTGCCTGCATGGCGGCCTTGCTTGGAGGCCCGGTCAGGGCCAGGGCCAAAATAAATTTTAAAAACGAATATTTAAAAAAATTATTATTATTTTTCTGAATTTTTTAGAAAATCCGAAAAAAATATAAAAAATTTAGAAAAAATTTTCTTTCCAGAAATATTTTTTTGTTAAAAATTTTTGGTCCCTTTACAAAAATCAAAAAATGAATTTCTTAAGTTTATCCAATAATATGGTTAGGGTTTGAAAATTTTGCAACCTGGCCGCCATAAAATCTCACCCAAAAAATTAATTAAAAAAAAAGATCCAATCCTTTTAAAAAAATTACTCTCGCTTTTGTTCCGCGGTCAATTTCACATCACGAAACTAAATTCTATACATCAAAGTGTCAATAAAATTTAGATCTAATCTAAATGATGTATAATGCAGAAATTAATAGATTTATGAAGAACCATCACAAAGTTTGATAGATATTTTAGCTCTTGAGTTTTCGAAAGAGGTGTAGCGGAAGCGAATTAAAAAAATTCAAGAGAACCAAAACAACACAGAGCATGGATACAAGCCTAAAGTTCAAAACTTGGAAAGAAAAGAAGCTAAACTACAAGAAGAGGCTACAACCTTTGTAGATTCTTCAAGTGCTCCTTTAATGAACTCCTCCTAAACTCCAAATTGATGGAACAAGCTTGATCACGATCTCCTCAGTCGAAGATGAGCGGATCTTGAAAATCCCCAACATAAGCTCCTACTTCACAAAAAGGATGTGTGTGAAGTAAACTAGTAACACCAAATTGCTAAGTTAGTGTTAGAAGAGGATGTAGGATTTTGCTATCTATTTCTCTTCTCTTTTTCTTTTTTCTTTCTCTAAAATCAAAACTAGAGAGAGAGAGAGAGAGTGAGGGATAAGAATGAAGATGAGAACAATTCTTAGCCATACTTATCTCAAGGTTGAGACAAAAAGAAAAGTCTAAGAAATTCTAAAGAATTCCACAAGCCCCTCTTAAAAATGACTCGTATCTTTTGTTTAAAACAAACAAATGATTTTGTTCTCATCCTATTCTCTATGAGTCTCATATACACAACTAGCATGTCTCAACATATATGACAAAGTGTATATAAATATTTATATCATATATAAATGTAAATAAAGAGAAGAAAATAAAGTGAGCATGATATATATATAAATAATGGAGGAAAGATGCCATATGAGGGAATTTCCTCCTATGACGTCGAAAAAATACACCCTCTCTCATTTTTTCCAACAATCGGCACCCACCATCTTCATCGTTATCATCTAAGATGTGGGTACACCAAATTTCATGTGATTCTACAACTTTTTCACCATTGATTTAGCAATGTAAAAAGTTATGTTGTCGGTAAACCATTAATTTTGAACCCACTAAATCAACGGTGAAAAAGTTGTAGAATCACATGAAAATTGGTGTACCCACATCTTAGATGATAATGATGAAGATGATGGGTGCCGATCGTCGGAAAAAATGAGGGAGGGTGTATTTTTTCGACGCCATAGGAGGAAATTCCCTCCTATGGCCTCTTTCCTCCATCATTCTATATATATATATAAAATCATTAAATCAATACTTGATTTAATAATCCGGTTATATCAATATATATACCGGCTAATATCATTAAACACTTGATTAAAATATATGTATCAAATACACGTGCTTAATCGAACTCCTGCACGTATCCCTATACGTGTCCTACATCGTTTCGCCTGTGCTGGGAAACCTCTATTTGGGACTCTAAAGACTCGTCAATACACTGGCAGTAGGACAATATCATATCTTTAACCCACAAGCACGTCAGCAGTACTAGCTGCATATAACGGCTACCCAGGTATTGATCGAAAAGAAGATCGATAAGCAAGCTTATACGAACCCCTACAGAGCCTATCAGTGGCATTCACCATACAGTCCGGTCTTTTCGTCTGAGAATGTCGCATACCGGGTTTGGAAGGCGGAAACCGTCAGACTCCCAATAATCCGATAAGTCGTGCTGATGTCTGACTCATAACCACCTAAGATACAACTGATAACATTTATCAGTTTATTTCAACCATCCTGGCCAGGGACTTAT
Source organism: Agapanthus africanus (assembly GCA_030015575.1). Lineage (NCBI taxonomy): Eukaryota > Viridiplantae > Streptophyta > Magnoliopsida > Asparagales > Amaryllidaceae > Agapanthus > Agapanthus africanus. Next base: position 729,336,828 of record CM057339.1, read on the forward strand.
GGTTATAGCTAATCTAGCACTGCACGATATCAACTCTCTATACCGGGAGAGACGAATCCTCTCAACTGCTCACCGCCTCCATGTGCTTCGGGACAGTACCTAACTAAAACCTGTATGCACGGCTCTTTAAAGCAGTGGTTGGGTAGTAATCAAAGTACAGTGGGAACACACACAAGACCCTACGACGAACTCAAGTCTACTGTCTACCCTGTACTCATGTCACTTGAGAACTTCTATCTGACGACAAGTATAATACCATCCAGGAGTTCTCAGTGAGTCCGTTCGGTGAAACTCATTCTCCAATGAGCACCAGTATACAATCTTTGGTGTCAAACACTAATGGCTATGGGAACAACTATCACCCCGGTCGGGGTTAAGAAACACATACACTAGTCTACTCTGGAGTATCGAAGCCCCGCTCGATACTCCCATGACTAGGAACATTTAAGGATATGCTTATAGACTGTTGGCTATAGTGCCCTCAAAGCAATTATTGTAATCGCAGGCAGGTGATTATGATGATTGAGGGAGGACCTGTACGGATAGAACAGTCTTACTCAAAATGATAGTATGCTATATGGTTTGCCTTTATCATCATGCACATGCATTATGTGGTATTACAGATCACTATTACATGTTGATAGAGCCCATAGGATTCTTGCTTGACTACCAACATTATGATGGTGATCATATACGTGGGAGCTGGGTGGTCTATAAGCACATCCTTAAATGTCCCTAGTCGAGGGAGTATCGAGACTGGGCATCGATACTCCAGAGTAGACTAGTGTATACTTATCGAGACCCCGACGAGGGACGGTGGCCGGTCTCACAAGCCATTGGTGTCAGTTAGTCACCTAAGATAGTATACAGGTGCTCATTGGGTTATGAGTACACAGGACGGACTCGCTGGGAACATACTAGATGGTATTATACCTATTGTCCGATAGCAGTTCCCAGGTGACATATGTATAGGTTAGTCTGTCGACCTGAGATCGTCATTTGTCTCGTGTGAGTTCCCACTGTGCTTTGATTACTGCCCTACCACGGCTCAAAGGATTCGTGCAAACAGGTTTTAGTTGGGTACAGTCCTAAACCACATGGAGGCAGTGAACGAATCGTCGGGGATTCGTCTCTCCCGGTATTGGGGGTTGATGCCGCGAGGTGCACGGGCGGCCATCACCAGAAATCCTTGGCTAAGGTAGACGAGAATTACTGATTTGGATCAGTAGTTTCTCAGTTGGTGATGGGCTTTATACAGACACGAAATATTGCGTTATTAGGGGTTTGACTTTATCCACCCCCTAGACCCAATATGCAATACTCTTAGACGAACAGACCGGACTGTACGGAGATTATCACGGACATGCTCAGTAGGGGTTCAGATGAGTTTTCTCATCGGCCTCCTTTTCGCTCAATACATGGGTAGCCGTTACGTACAGCTAGTGCCGCTGACGTGCTTGTGGTTAAACCCACTGCCAGCATATTGACGAGTCTTTAGAGTCCCATACAGAGGGTTTCCCTACTTCGGGCGAAACGATGTAGAGGCCGTATGGTATTACGGCAGGGTTTGATCATATACGTGCACTTGTGCACGTATCATGATTCGAACGGATTATACTAGTAGGCTTTGGTTTAAGCCGAATTCTAGTATTATATTGTTGGATTATTTTCGTCTCTTTGTATTCGTATTTTTCGGAATACGGATACGGGTATGTATATACGGTGAGGGGAATTCTTGTAATTTTTACAAGGTTTCTTCTAGAAGAAGACACATCATTGTGTTTTAACCTTTTAGAATAAATGGTTAAATGAGGTGGAGGATATGAGGTGTTCTTTGCATTTAATGTAGCATGGCTCTCTTGGTGATTCATGGGGTGACTCATGGTGTACTATTGTTGTATGCTTAATTCATTTTGTTGTGCGAATTATTGCTATGCTTCAATGCTACACAACACTTAGCCATTCTTCAAAAAATGCTCATGGCTACACTCTTATCTCCTCAAGCTTCCTTCTTCTTCCTCAACCCTTAATGTCTCATATGATGAGAAACCTAGGGTATTTTGAGACAAATCAATCCATCATCACTCTCTACATCCTCTAGGCTATCTAGTTTAGAGAACAAGGTACCCTAGTTACCTCGGTATTGAGGTTGGAGCTCGAACTACAAATCCGCAGGTGGATCATCTTCGATGGAGGGAGACCGGAGGCCAAACTCGATCCATGACGCTGTTGGCTATAGTGCCCTCAAGGCAATTATTATAATCGCAGGCAGGTGATTATGATGATTGAGGGAGGACCTATATGGATAGAACAGTCTTACTCAAGATGATAGTATGCTATCTGGTTTGTCTTTATCATCATGTACATGTATTATGTGGTATTACAGATCACTATTACATGTTGATAGAGCCTATAGGATCCTTGCTTGACTACCAGTATTATGATGGCGATCATATACGTGGGAGCTGGGTGGTCTATAAGCACATCCTTAAATTTCCATAGTCGAGGGAGTATCAAGACTGGGCATTGATACTCCAGAGTAGACTAGTGTGTACTTATCGAGACCCCGACGAGGGGCGGTGGCCGGTCTCACAAGCCATTGGTGTCTGTTTGTCACCTAAGATAGTATACAGGTGCTTATTGGGTTATGAGTACACTGGACGGACTCGCCGGGAACATGGTAGTTCGTATTATACCTATTGTCAGATAGCAGTTCCTAGGTGACATGTGTATAGGTTAGTCTCTCGACCTGAGATCGTCATTTGTCTCGTGTGAGATCGCACTGTGCTTTGATTACTACTCTACCACGGCTCAAAGGAGTCGTGCAAATAGGTTTTAGTTGGGTACAGTCCCGAGCCACATGGAGGCAGTGAGCGGATCGTCGGGGATTCGTCTCTCTCGGTATTGGGGGTTGATGTCGCGAGGTGCATGGGTGACCATCACCAGAAATCCTTAGCCAAGGTAGTCGAGAATTACTGATTTGGATTAGTAGTTTCTCAGTTGGTGATGGGCTTCATACCGACACGAAATATCGCGTTATTAGGGGTCTGACTTTATCCACCCCCTAGACTCGATATGCGATACTCTTAGAAGAACATACCGGACTGTACAGAGATTGTCATGGATAGGCTCAGTAGGGGTTCGGATGAGTTTGCTCGTCGGCCTTTCTTTCGCTCAATACCTGGGTAGCTGTTACATACAGCTAGTGCCGCTAACGTGCTTGTGGTTAAACCGACTGCCAGCGTATTGACGAGTCTTTAGAGTCCCACACAGAGGGTTTCCCTGCTTCAGGCGAAACGATGTAGATGCCGTATGGTTTTACGACATGGTTCGATCATATACGTGCACTTATGAATGTATCATGATTCGGACGGATAATACTAGTGCGCTTTGGTTTAAGCCGGATTCTAGTATTGTATTATTGGATTATTTTTGTCTTTTTGTATTCGTATTTTTCGGAATACGGATACGGGTATGTATATACGGATGAGGGGTATTCTTGTAATTTATTACAAGATTACTTCTAGAAGATGCCACTGTTGGGGAATCATCCACGCGCGCAAACGTACATGATTTGGAACTGGAATTGTTTTAAGGAAATAATGAGCATGCGAGCTTGGTCTCGTTTTAAAATTTATAAATCGCAAGTGCACGGCGCGTTGTAGCGAGCCGGGAAGTACGGGTCGATCCACAGGGAATTGTGTATTACGTTTTGTTGCTTAAGGTTCAACAAATAAGGAATAGGTTTGGTTTGTCACAAAAATAAAAATATGAAAATATAGAAAACAAGTTAAGAAGAAGTGGCCGTGGCTTTAGCTCGGATGGTTGAATCGCGGTGATATCTTTGACGTTCCCTTGATCGTGAGTTTTCCTTCCTTGTGTCGATCCTGACGCGAAGCATGACTTGTCAAGGGGGTTGCGAAGCACAAGTCGTCAAGTTGCCGATATTCGACGTAAACAAGAAATGAGTCCGTTTTGTTCACTTACCGTTTGTATGTCTAAGCTTGGGATATCAACACTAAGCACAAGGGTTAGCAAGCATACCACAACATCAAAAACACAAATTAGTGAGTGAGAGAAAATGATTTTAGTGTTAAGTGTGCTAAGTATTTGTGATAGTATATGGTATATAAAACCAAGAGATTTGTCAAGTCACTTGATCACAAAATACCATATCTAAACTTAGCAAACTTAATACCAAATTGATTTTAACTTAAACATTATGAAATGGGGAAAGGGAGTGAATATGGTATATGAAGAGGTCACAAAGTAACCATGGTTTCAAAATACCATATCACATCAATACATGAAACAATCTTTAAGTTAGAATCTCAAATATAAGTACATTAAACCTGAACAAGAGGAGGAGGAAGGAAAAGCCTTTCATCTCACATCCTCACCATCACCACAACCACAAAAGATTAGTTACACATAATGAAAAGAAAAGCAAGTAAAGAAATAAAGCAAAAGAACAAAGCAAAGAACAAAGCAATATTATTAACACTTGATGCAGTTGAGATATAAGATGTTGGTTACTTGTTCAACCTCCATAATGAAGCTCTCAAAAGAAAGTTTCAAGAGAGAAGAAGAAGAAGAAACCAAGTTAAAACCTACACAACTCTCAAGTTAAACCAAAACTAAAGAAATGAAAATGGTATATACATATGGTCTCTAATCTGTTCTGGTATTTATAGGTTCAACTCCAGAATAAACAAACAATATAGATGGACTGATACGACCTTAATAAATATCCAGAAGAAAAATAGGGGAAAGAGGGACAAGGGGAGCCGGTGATGCCGGGTTTTTGGGGAGTTTCGCCGGTCTTGGTCGGGGCATTGGGGCTCGTATTGGTAAGGTGGTCTTGTGTGCTCTCTACTATCTCCCTGGTGCTGTTTGATTTCTTTTTAAAAACCTGGTTTGCACTAAGAGATTTGGAGGGAAACTTGATGCTTTATATCACATCAATACTTTTTGCATTTATCACACACTCACCCATTTGTGCCCACTTGCACAACATGTTGTGTCATGGCAGTCCCCACCATCGTCCTAGGATCAAAAAGCTAGTGCAGATATGTATTGTGTTGGACCAAAATTGTGTACACATGATTATTTGCAAAAGAACTTCTTGAACATCGATCGGTTTTCTGTACTGATTGCAGTGTCGGCTCCCAAACATTATATCCATGATTTTGAGTGTGTTTCCAGTATTTTATCACGAATACCTGTAATCTGTATTTACCGAGCAGACACTGGTTAGTAATACCGATATATAACAAAATAGATAATGAATGAGTGGTATTAAAATGCAGTTTTCTGTGATGAACAAATACCCCCAAACTTATCTTTTGCTCGTCCCGAGCAAAACAAAAATCCTAGCCTCACTTTCGCAGGGAATGCGATTGCACTGAGCAAGTGCAACAAGCCGTTAAACCTCTAGGTGTCCCTAGTAGGAGGAGTGCTGTCTCCTGAGGGTTTTCAGCGGATTACACCCATAAAATCCAGTCAAGTTAGCGTCGTGGAGAAACTGTTGATTCTAATTTTAAGGTTAAGAATCAAAGCTAGAAGTTCTATTATCCAAGTTAGAAACGTCCAACCCTATTTTTCATTCCCCACAATTTATTTAACATAAGCTTATACACGTCTTTTTGTGGTTGTGCGAATAGTGTCCATAAGTTTTTAAGAACTTGATTAGGGTTATCATGTCATAAATACGGACTGGGATAGTCTTCTAAAGGATCACACGAGTTTGAAAGGAGATAAGATTTTCTTAAGTTTTGTTCTCTAGTTAGGTTTCAAGTCAGAATTCATATCATTTTTAACAGAGAATCAAGTCTTATTCTTCACTCCTACCTTTCACTTGTTGCTGTTCATACACACCTTTCGTGATCGTGCAAAACGTCTTTATAAATATAAACCTTCATATCTCCGTGAAAAAACCATTTTAATAAAAAACTCGTCTCTGCCAAGATTACTCTCCCACAAAGAACCGTGAGGACTTTTAACTCGGGAAGAACACTTGCTTAGCTTGTTTTATTTGGCGATTGGAAACTTAGCAAGTTTTGGGTTAATGACTCCCAAACCAGATGGTTTTAGGGCATTAGGTGTGGAGACACCCCAAGGACTTAATTACCCAAGTTACTAAGGCCACAAAACAAAAGACTCATTTTGTTTCATTAAAATATTCAGAAAGCAGTGCAAATGGAGATATAGCCAGCCTTTTCTTTTTAATTCTGAAGACGTGTATATGTTGATAAGGTGTGTAATCACTCCAATAAGGTTCCAGATGGGTTATTTTCAGACTTATAACTTCTATTAAAACCTCAATAATATCCTTTATATCCACTTCACCTTGTGAACTAATTTTGATATTACTTAATTCAGAACAAACTTGTTTGATCCAAAAGATGCTTATCAATTTTCAAAAAAATTTGAAGACATGTCAGACATTCATCTAATTCTCAAAAACATATGACACGTGTAAAGTGATATAAAAGACGTATATTAGCTACGGCTAAACTCAAAGGAGGGTTATCTTTCGGGTTTTCAATCTCTCGAAAAGGATTTAGTTGCTTCTATCTTATCAACCGAACCGTCAGACTTCGAGTCTAAGTTCCCCTGCTAGCTAACATGACGAAAAAGTTTTTATGTTTTTGGAAAAAAAATCAAATTTTTATGGGTTTTTTTAATATGTATGCAATGCAGAATATACACATGATGCAGCAAAATAAACGCAAAACTCACCCCCAAACCTGAGTTTTACGATGTTCTCATCGTTGCCCCCGTCTCCGGTAGCTAGACTTAGACATCAGGGTGAGAGTTTTTATTCAAAGAAAAAACCTAAGACCAATTATAGTATATACAAGTTAAAAGATTGGGTTAGTCCAGAAATTAATACCGGCCATTTAAATTTTTTGTTAATATAGTGTAAGGGCTGGTAAAAAAATATGTATATAACAAAAAAGAAAAAAAAGCAAATGTATATGTTAGTTGTTAGTGAAGGGCCTGGGCGTGTAAAAGTAGGGATCGGAAGACGTTGAAGGTGAAGATGAAGTTTTGAAGAGGTCAAAAATTGTTTCCCGAATGAATTGAATTTTCAAGAAGCACGCGTTGAGTTTCGAAGTCAAGTTCGTTTAAAAACTGGAGTTCATCCGCAAAAAGTTCAGCAAATGAAAGGTTCTTAGGATGTTCCCAAATTGATCCTAACTCAAGCTCAGAAAGAATATCAAGTTCATCAGCAAATATCTCTTCAAAACTAAACATGAAAGAATATTTCCTCCTTATAATCTTGCACAATCCTATTCTCATCGTTACAGCTCACTAACTCTCCCAAAACTAGTTCTCCTTCATCACATTCATATCCGGGTAGGTTCATGTCATCTAAAAAAGTAGGTTCCCACACTAACGTTTCTTCCGAAACAATATCAACAGGTGATACAAAAATTGTTGGATCCTGATCATTGATCTCCTCTAACAATCTATCCCAGCCATACCTGTCAAATTCATAAGCTCCCTCCTTTAAAATTGGAGTGCAAAAATCATCCGGTTCAAGAATTTTCTCTTCAAGTATTATTTCGGTTAGATCAACCTCAAGATTACAAGTAACAAGATGTTCAGTTGGTACCTGAAGGTTAGTGTTGTACTGACTTAGAGGATTTTCTTGTGTGTCCTGATAACACTCAGTCAATTATCTTGCATCATCATCTATGAAATCATCAAAATTTGCTTGATCGTTTATCTCACTCAGGTGACTTCCTAGATGACAGACATTGATATTATTAGGCTCTAATTGACAGTGTTCACTCTCTAGAATCCTTACAGCTAGATGTTTCACTTGTTCTTCGATTCTAGCTAATGATTGAGCTTGAGCAAGAAACAATGGCTCAGACTGCTGTATGAACAGGGCTAGCGTCGCAGCTGTTTGATTCTCGACCGCAATCATCACTTCAATACCCTTCTCTAAAGCGGTCAACCTAGCATCCATCTCACTATCATTCCCTAATGATGGGTCAGTTGTTTCAGGAAGGGAGAGTTGTGATGGTGATGATGCTAAAGCAGTCATCCTGTTGACCTCTTTCTCTAAATTTTCAATCATTTGGTCTATGTTTGAAGTAGGACTGGGTTCAAGAGTGTTAGGTGGGTGACCGTTAGCAAAACTCTGGGACGGTCGGTCACCCCCTAAGAAAGGACAGTTTTCATGAATGTGGGAAGAATTGTGGCAATTTGAACAAACGAATTGGGACTGAGCATAAACAAAAGAATAAGAATTGTTAAAAATTGAATCAAACTGTGTATCACCCATATCAACAAGAATTCACAAAAAACACAAAAAACAAAGAATATCACACCCCTAGTAGTCTATATTATGCTAAGTCAACTAGACCTGCTCAAGAACCTGATTGTCGAAGTAAAACTGTGTCGAGAAAAGGGCTCAAGATATACGGATCACGATGCCAGGTAAGTGCAGAGATAATGGGAGGTTTTCCAACGCTTTCGCGAAGTTCCTTAATTAGATAATCCTTTCTCTTTTGGCGGTTTCGCCTTGAACACTTGCCTAGACACCCCGTGAACGATATACCGTTAAGCGGTGTTCTAAACACAGTTAACTTCTCTTAATGAGCGCGAGGTTCTTAAAGTTAGAGTTCTAATTGATTTTAAATTACTGTGGGTATGCAAGAATGCAGTTTTGTGATTTGTGGGCCATGGAAAAAGGTGATGAAATCCTTTACCGTATCTTGTTTAGTCACTTGCCCTTATATCTGTATTAAGATGCAAATGCGCAATCAATAAAAGAATATAAGAAAATCAATCAATCAATCAATTTTTTTCGTTTAAGTTTTAAGCGCTGCAACAAATACGGGTTAGTTCTCTGTGCAATTGATGGCAAATTGTGCAAAGAATCCTGCAGAAGATAGAAATATTGGAATGCGTCGGATTCGAGAAGAATGTGTAAGGAAATACGTACCGATGTGATTTTGGTTTAAGAAAAACCCTTTTTGAAGTGATCCGAGTCTTTGAATGTTCTCTTGCGTGGGTCAAACTACCCGGATCTTTGGCATTGTACTTCGCCAACGTTTTGCAATTGAATTTGAACCTTGCTCCGCACGATCGCTGGTCGTAATTCCGTTAAAACCTGAAAATGTCGGAAAATACGATATTTAGTGCCAAAAGTGATATCTCTGCCCTAATTCCTGCACACGCAAAATTATAAAAACCAAACAATACCACTAGAATACCAACAATGCACTGGAGATAACACAAGAAGAAAAAAAAATCCAAAACACCATGATGAGGCCGGCGAAACCGGGCTTTTCACAAATGTCGCCGGCCAAATGCAGAGTATTTATGCTCGAATTTTGTATGGCTCCTCCAGGCTAGTTAAGTGTTCTTAGGGTATACTTTGATTTTTAAATTAAATTTCAGGATGTTAGCAGGTTGTAAAGACAGAGAACAAAGTTAGAATTTTGTGTTTTGTTAGCGTTGATTTTTTTTGAGTTAGCAGTCAGTTTGTTAGTATAAACCAGAAATAAAAATACCTAATAACTACCAAATCCCCCGTAACGGTGCCAAAAACTTGTTGGGGCGCACCCGCGCGCGCAAACGTGCATGTTTTGGAACTGGAATCGTTTTAAGGAAATAATGCGCACGCGAGCTTGGACTCATTTTAAAATTTATAAACCGCAAGTGCACGGCACGTTGTAGCGAGCCGGCAAGTACGGGTCGATCCACAGGGAATTGTGTATTAGGTTTTGTTGCTTAAGGTTCAACAAATAAGGAATATGTTTGGTTTGTCACGAAAATAAAAATACGAAAATATAGAAAACAAGTTAAGAAGAAGTGGCTGTGGCTTTGGCTCGGATGGTTGAATCGCGGCGATATCTTCGACGCTCCCTTGACCGTGAGTTGTCCGTCCTTGTGTTAATCCTGACGCGAAGCACGACTTGTTTAGGCGGTTGTGAAGCACAAGTTTTCAAGTTGCCGATATTCGACGCAAACACGAAACGAGTCCGTTTTGTTGACTTACCGTTTGTATGTCCAAGCTTGGGATATCAACACTAAGCACAAGGGTTAGCAAGCATATCACAACATCAAAAACACAAATTAGTGAGTGAGAGAAAATGATTTTAGTGTTAAGTGTGCTAAGTGTTTGTGATAGTATATGGTATATGAAACAATGGGATTTGTCAAGTCACTTGATCACAAAATACCATATCTAAACTTAGCAAACTTAACACCTAATTGATTTTAACTTAAACATTGTGAAATGGGGAAAAGGAGTGAATATGGTATATGAAGAGGTTACAAAGTAACCATGGTTTCAAAATACCATATCACATCAATACATGAAACAATTTTTAAGTTAGAATCACAAATATAAGCACATTAAACCTGAACAAGAGGAGGAGGAAGGCAAAACCTTTCATCTCACATCCTCACCATCAGCACAACCACAAAAGATTAGTTACACATAATGAAAAGAAAAGTAAGTAAAGAAACAAAGCAAAAGAACAAAACAAATAACAAAGCAATATTATTAACACTTGATGTAGTTGAGATACAAGATGTTGGCTACTTGTTCAACCTCCATAATGAAGCTCTCAAAAGAAAGATTCAAGAGGGAAGAAGAAGAAGAAACCAAGTTAAAGCCCACACAACTCTCAAGCTAAACCAAAACTAAAGAAATGAAAATGGTATATACATATGGCCCTTGCTCTCTAATCTGTTCTGGTATTTATAGGCTCAACTCCAGAATAAACAAACAATGTAGATGGACTGATGTGACCCTAATAAATATCCAGAAGAAAAATAGAGACAAGAGGGATAAGGGGGGCCGGTGATGCTAGGTTTTTGGGGAGTTTCGTCGGTCTTGGTCGGGGCATTGGGGGCTCGTATTGGGGAGGTGGTCTTGTGTGCTCTCTACTATCTCCCTGGTGCTGTTTGATTTCTCTTTAAAAACCTGGTTTGCACTCAGAGATTTGGAGGGAAACTTGATGCTTTATATCACATCAATACTTTTTGCATTTATCACCCACTCACCCACTTGTGCCCACTTGCACAACATGTTGTGTCATGGCAGCCCCCACCATAGTCCTAGGATCAAAAGGCTAGTTCACACATGTATTGTGTCGGACCAAAATTGTGTACACATGATTATTTGCAAAAGAGCTTCTTGAACATCGATCGATTTTTTGTACTGATTGCAGTGTCGGCTCCCAAACATTATATCCATGATTTTGAGTGTGTTTTCAGTATTTTATCACGAATACCTGTAATCTGTATTTACTTAGCAGAAACTGGTTAGTAATACCGATATATAACAAAATAGATAATGAATGAGTGGTATTAAAATGCAGTTTTCTGTGATGAACAACCACCTCATTTAGTTTTAACCATTTAGTTTAAATGGTTAATGAGGTGGTGGATGAGGTGTGACTTGGAATTTATGGAAGCATGGCTCACTTGGTGACTCGTGGTATGACCCACGGTTCACTATTATGGCATGCTTGATATTTGTTTTTGTGAGATATTTTTTTAGGCTTGATTCATTCTTAGTTCACAACACTTAGCCATTTCTTCTTTGGTTGCTTCACACTCTCATCTCCTCCAAGTTTTGTTCTTCTACCTCCACCCTAAAAGTATCATGTGTTGAGAAAGCTAGGTGTTTGGAGATAAATTAATCTATCATTAGACTCTACATCCTCTAGGCTATCTAGTTTAGCGAACTAGGTACCTTAATTACCTCGGCTATGAGGTTGGAGCTCGAAATACAAATCCTCAGGTGGATCATCTTTGATGGAGGGAGACCGGCGATCAAGCTTGATCATGGTGGCTTCTAGGAGCTTAGGAAGATGGTAGAAGATCGAAGGAATCTGATCATTCGGTATAACTATTCTAAACTTCTTTATAGTTTGCTAGCTTTAAGTTTATGGTGGATCCGGGTTATAGGGTTGTTCTAGCGCCAGTTTTGAAAATTTTTGTTCCGCAAACGGTCACGGTAGATGGCCAGGACGCTGGCATAACCCAACATGGTATCAGAGCCAACCCATAAACCCTTATCTAGCAGTTTAAACGATGTTTAAAGTAATGAAACCGAAACAACTACGAAACAATACGGACATTATTCAAGTTGCTGTCAATTTTTCAGAGTCTTCTAATTTTTTTTTAAACAATTGCAGAAGGCTATTTATGTTGTAACTAGAACACCCACAAAACACGAGCCCCAAAATCAAACTTTTGGCCGGCGAGATTGCTTTAAAAACCGGCCTGGCCGGTCCTATAAGTGTTTTGGGACTTGAAATTTTTTGGGTGTTCCGGTCTTTTGAATATTGGTTTTCAGGTATTGTTTGTTTTTGCCCAGGTTGGATATTTTGTTATCTCATAGTTTTGGGCAATACGGAGTATTTTGAAGTCTCTATTTTAACATTGTTTATTAGTTTCAGTACATACATTACTATCTGCCATCGTGAATGTCATTAGAGCGGTATAACTCATCTAATTGCTATATGTTCTTTTAGACGGGTTTGCGAACATGACATTCACGTTGATGTTCTGTGTTGTGCTGAGGTTGTGGTTAGATTGTCGTGGTGGATATCCAGTGGTGCAATGATAGTTGTACAGTTCAGATTCATTTGTACATTTGATATTGCGGGACGAGCGTCCAATATGTGGACTGCCGTCTCTGCCAGTTTGTATATTATTTGTTTGGGGCACAACCGGGTTGAGGTCGATGTCACTCTTGTATTTATTATTTTCTTTTTTTATACTAGGATTACCCAGCGGAGGAGTGCTCAAATAGCCGGGTTCTAGAGGGCAACGGGCCCGCATCTCATGTCGTTGAGACCAAGGGGGCTTTATTATAAAATTGGCGGGCTATTCATCGCACTCGTAGGGGGTACAGGATGACCAACGGAAGGGTGCTCAAGTTACCGGATTCCGTGAAGTGTTGGGTGGCCCATTCACTTTGTTGATTGGGGTTGCCTCACTTCTGGGATTGGCGGGTAAATTGCCGCGCTCGTAGGGGTCCAGGTTTTCATTGCACAGGCTATCCACACGACAGGGAACGTCAAGTCTCATTTGCGGCTCAAATGAAACCCGAGGCTCCAAGATTATCCACCATTCTGTGTTGCTTGCTGAGATTATGTGATGTGGCTTATATCATTCCTGGGACGATGTTATATATATTTATATATACACTAGTAGATGTTGTATATGTTTTGCATCCGCGCTAGTCCAGCCCCCGCTCTGCCGTTAGTTAAGTAACCTAACGGTGCATGACGGGACCCCGTGGTGAGTTCGGATGGCATATACGTACATTGTATTTTCGTTCTTTTCTGGTGTGATATGGATTAATTGATAGGACTGCACTAATTCTGATTAATGCAAGGAGAACAAACCTATATATGATGTTGTTCGAACAAGGTTTTTTGAAAACTGACATTACAGATGTTCATTTTTGCTTTGCACAGTGGTATTCGGTTATGAATATCCAACACCTCATTCGACGAGGCAAGAGCCGAGATCCCTTTTTCGGGAGTGACCTCTTGAGAAAAAGTTTGCGACAGTGTAATAACTTTACTATAGTCGATTCTTTTGCTTTGCATCGTGGTATTCAGTTTGGAATATCCCGCACCTTATTTGATGAGGAAAGAGCCGAGATCCCTTCACAGAGAGTGACCTCTTTAGCAAAAGTTTGCGCCACTATATATTTGTAAAACCACTCGGTTCCTTCAACGATATCAAGTTCATTACGTTAAAGGTTTTTCGCCAAAAACCAGCCGTAGCCCTCCGTCGTTTCGAATAAGTAGCACACAGTATTCATGCGGTGTTTGTTGGCCAAAGTCAAGGTATCGTGAATGGTAGTTGTGTGTTGCTTATCCGTAGCATTGGTAAATGCATTGGTTTAGGACAGTCGTACCACTTTGTTGGCCAAACTCAAGGATGAGTGCGAATGGGTCTAAATCAATCAGGATAATGACGGGTAGAACTTGACTTGCGTGTTATGATTTGTTGGCCAAAGTCAAGGTCATAAGCGCTTGGGGTAAAAAATCACATCGGTAGTTTCAAACATACAGGAAACTTACCAGGAATGCGCATACCTTCTGGAGTGTGGTGACTTGAGTGGATTCCATTAAGTTATCATGCGATGATAGTTGGATCCCGATTCCCACTGATAAGTAGGTGTTACTCCTCGTATGATTTTAGATGATCCTGACTAATTCTCTTTTTTGGGTTTGAAGGAGAATTCGAGGAAATGGTGGGAGTCATCCTGATTAGATAAAGTGATTAACCAATCTTGTCACGCCCCACTTCCCGGTGTACGGTAAGGAGACGCGACGGGTCACGCGATGTATTTACTCAGAAGTAAACACGCTAAGTGTATCTAAGCAATATAAAGTAAAATGTACACAAGAGACATGAATATAAATGAACATCAACTTTTATTTATTTAACAATTCTTTACAAGTACAACTGGAAATGTAAATACAGGAATAGAAAACAATGCCTAAACAATGTCATAACTGAAATGAAAAGTATATACAAGTGCCTACAGCTCTGGGTCGATGGCAAACTTCTTCAAGTCTTCAGTACTGGGCTCAGTCTCTAGTGAGTCGGATCCACCTGACAACATTCCAAAGAAAGAAGAAAATGAATGTTGTCAGTGAACAATCGCTCGGTAAGTCCCAAAGAAAGAGAGAAGTAGAATAGACAGAAAAGAGAATATAACTGTATAATGTTATCTTTTGTTCTGTTATCGCAGTTGTAAGTCCACGTTACCTCTCCCGGTTTTTTCGGGCATGCGGAATTGATGAAAAACGATTTTTCGGGTCATGGTAACATGGACTATAAAACACGGATCTTTTCTAAACTACACACTAGCAACTAACTAGAGCTTTTCCTACTCGGTTAGGGGTTATACCTCAACTTGAACTCCTTCTCTTGGGCTCTTTGTGGTGGTCGGATGGTTCGTTCCTCGTCGCCTTCTCTTGCCGAAGATGGATCCACCTGAGGGTTTCTACCTTGAGCTTCTTTCTCAAACTTGAGAAAACTAAAGTGTCCGGCTTGCCGGACCTTCAACCTTAGAATGAGTAGAGAGTGGCTTTGGTGTTTTATCTCCAAGGAAATGTTTCTCAACACATGAGATGAATTTTCCTTGAGCTAGAGGAAGAGGAAGAAGAAAAGATGAGAGAGAATCAATATGATAGAATGAGAATGGTTTTTACAACCATAACAATATATGTGAATTATCTAATTAATAATATTAATCCAAAATGAAAAAGGTGATGGTTGGTTTGATAAGACCATTATTATTTCACATTAAATGTTTTTGCAAAGATCAAAGAGCATCTTTGGAAAGAAATGATGATGGTCAATGTTTCAACCTTGGTCAACAAGTCAACCTTGGTCAACAAGTCAACAAACCTAACCATAACCTAATTTCATTTAAATAACATTATCAATTGATATTTCACATATTCATTAGGGTTTGGTAAACGACAACCGTCAACTGTGCATACACACCCGTACCAAAACCCTAATGGGAATCCTCTTCCTCTGCCTCAGTCAACTGTGCATACACACCCGCATTCGTGTTCCGAGGAGCACGAATACTATGAGATAAAACTAACCCCAAAGCATATAATAGGATCTGGCTCAAACCAGAGCCCGCTAGTAATAACTGTCCGAACACCAAACGTGCACAAGTGCGCGGATGTGAACGAACCCTGTCGCAAAACCATGCGACCTCTACTCTGTTTTGCCCAAAGGCGAATAACCCTCTGTGTGGGACTCTAAAGACTCGACACTATGCTGGTAGTGGGTTTAACCACAGACCGCAAGCGGCACTAGATGTACGTAACGGTCCCCAGGTAGATGCCGATAAGAAGACGGACGAGGTGAAACCCATCTGAACTCCTACTGAGCCTGAATGTGACAATCTCCGTACAGTCCGGTCTGTTCGTCTAAGAACATCGCATGGCGGGCCTAGGGGGCGGTAAACGTCATTCCCCTAATAGCGGTACAAGTCGTGTCGGAGTGTAGCCCAGAACACCCTGAGATAACACTGGAAACCTACCAGTATATCTCGCTTGCCCTGGCCAGGGACTTTGTGTAATGGCTCTCTTAGACCCAGCGCGATATCAACCCCCAATACCGGGAGAGACGAATCCTGTCTAACCGTCACTGCCTCCAAGTGCTTCGGGACCGCACCCAAAAACTACCTGTTTGCACGACTCCTTTGAGCCGTGGTACGGTAGTAATCAAAGTACAGTGGGAACACACTCGAGGCGAAATGACAGTGTCAAGTCAACGGACTAAGCTGTACTCATGTCACCTGGGAACTGATAACTGACGATAGGTTAGTACCAACCAACAGTTCCCGACGAGTCCTATCCAGTGTACTCGTAACCTAACGAGCACCCGCATACTATCTCAAGTACGACGTACCGACGGCTGTGGGACAGACCGTCTCCCCTGCTGGGATGAGAAGCGCATACGCTAGTCTACTCCGGAGTATCGATGCCCTGTCTCGATAGTCCTACGACTAGGGACCTTCATAAGGATGTGATTGTGGATTACCCAGCCCCCACGAGTGTGACTGCCATCACAACGCTGGTAATCAAGCAAAGATCCTAAGGGCTCCACTAATGTGTAAAGGCGATATTCTATAATAAACACATGCACACATTAAAGTAGAAACAAACCAAGTAGCATACTACTATATTGAGCAAGATTGTCTATACAAGGTGAATATCCCAAGCTTCCATTAAGTAATATACAAACTAGTATGATACAGTAATGACCTCTAGGTCATATACACTAACAATCTCCCACTTTCACTAAGGCCATGTACTGGCGTATCGAAGACCTATCATCTCGATCAGCCGCTCGAACTGAGTCTGGGGTAAGGCCTTTGTGAGTGGATCGGCAGCGTTATCTTCCGTAGCAACTCTCCGAACCTCGATCTCCTGGCGACCCACGATCTCCCTGATCAAGTGATACCGCCTCAAGATGTGCCTGGACTTCTGATGGGACCTGGGTTCCTTCGCTAAAGCTATAGCCCCGTTGTTGTCGCAATACAGAGGTATTGGATCAACAATGGACGGAACCACCTGAAGTTCTATCAAGAACTTCCTCATCCAGACGGCTTCTTTTGCGGCATCAGATGCAGCGATATATTCCGCTTCCATCGTCGAGTCAGCAACGGTTTCCTGTTTTGAACTCTTCCAACACACCGCCCCTCCATTGAGGGTAAAGACATAACCCGACATGGACTTGGAATCATCCTTGTCACTCTGGAAGCTGGAGTCAGCAAAGGCCTCGATCTGGAGGTCTTTTCCGCCATATACCAAGAACATCTCCTTAGTCCTTCTCAGGTATTTGAGAATATTCTTTACCGCTATCCAGTGCTTCTCCCCAGGGTTTGACTGATACCTGCTTACCACACTCAGTGCATAAGCTACATCTGGTCCGGTACACAACATCGCACACATTATAGAGCCCACCGCAGAAGCGTAGGGTATAATAAACATGCGATCCCTTTCCAAATCAGTCTTGGGAGAATCTCTTTAGAGAGGGTGATCCCGTGACAAGCCGGTAGATTACCGCGCTTGGAATCTTCCATACTGAATCTTTTCAGTATGGTGTCGATGTACCTGGACTGTGAAAGTCCTAATATCCTCTTGGATCTGTCACGATAGATCTGGATCCCCAGAATGTAAGAGGCATCACCCAGGTCTTTCATGGAGAACCTGTGTGACAAGAACCCTTTGACAGATTGTAGCATAGGAATGTCATTTCCTATCAAGAGAATGTCATCTGTTCATAACAGAATACTGCATTTTATACCGCCCATTCTTATGCTCGAGTGTTTATAGGTAGGTGCTTTTAATCCGTGTTTGTTACATGTTTACAGATTACAGGTTTCCAGTCCAAATATTGTAAATCAAGACAAAATCTCCACAGTTACGTCAAAATACAGAACATCTGTCACAGCAGATAAAAGCCGGGTTCCGGTCATCCGTATCCGTCCAGTGCCGCTTACCAGTTCCAGAGAACAAGACATATGACAGTGGTCATTCGTGTCTCGGACAAGCACAGAGCACGAGGGGGGCAGCACAAGAATCAATGGGTGCGCGGAGCTCGAGGGAGAAAGGTCAAATCAATCAAAAGTTAAGCTATGATTGGACTATACAGATCTGAAGCAACTGTGGACGCAAATTGCAGTTTGGTATATGTAGAACAACACAGGACAGAATAACAGGCAATCACAGAAAAAACGATCACCCAACTCCTCATAATGGCCGCGGAACCGCGGCCTAAGCATGCTTAGGCCGCGGAACCGCGGCCGTACGGCCTCTTCAGGTTGTCGTTTTTTAAGGGCATTTTGGGGATTTCATATTATGCCAGATTCTTGCCCTAGGTTTCCATTTCCCCTCCTATAAATACTCCAGAACTGAGCTAAGCCAAGGGTCCAATTTCATGTCCATTCTTAGTCTCTTTTTGTTTGGTATTAGTCTTCTTCTTCTTCTTCTTCTTCATTCTTTCCTCCATGAAAATTGTAGTGAGAGCTCTTTGAGTGGATGATGAAATGAAGATGAGGGTTTTTGTATTATTCTTTTTGCTTAGCTACCCCCTTGAGCTCTCTACCTTAACTTGATCTTGCAACCTCTTAAGTGAGCTTGCAAGTTTAAGCTTTGGTCATTGATCTCAAGGGTTGTATTTTCTTATGGAATTGGTTCTTCACTTCACATGAGTTCTTTACCCTTCTCTTGATCTTGCAATCTCTTGATTGAGCTTGCAAGTTTAAGGGTTGGCTATTGATCCCATGCTTGTCTTGAGTTCTAGTTTCTTGTTCTTTTTATTGATTATTTATTACTTGCTTTTTATTACCTTGCTTTACTTTCTTGCAATTTATATTCTTGCACTTAATTACTTGTAATCTTTTCTTTTCTTTGTTCTTTTCTTTTGCTCTTCTTTGTTCTTTTTTGTGAATGAATGTAATTATCGTTGTTAAGAATAAATACGGTATTGTAAGTTAAGATTTTCTTTTCTCATTTCCTTTTCTCGTTATTTTCCATTGAACTTCGCCCAAACCATACGCAAGCGCTCCGTTAGGCACCTTACCTTAACAAGGTAACGGTGATTCCTAACCGCGACCGGTTGCGTTCGGTTTGGCCGGAGGCGAAAGCAAGAGACAAGAACGGAAGGACAAGGGTAAATAAGCCGTATTCCACGAATACCGCGCTTAAATCCCCTAATCCACGTTGTTGCCGATTGCTCTAGCTTCAATTGGTCAAGACTCGGCTCAAAGGTTTTAAGTACGGATTTCTTTAGCTTATAATCTCGTATCTTTTTCTTAACAACTTTATACTTGCAAATAATACACATAGGTTAGATCGAACAAACATACACAAATTCTTTATTGACTCGTCTAAGACAAGAACGGAAATACAACCATCTCCCTGTGGATCGACCCGTGCTCAACCGGCTAGCTGCATAGCGACACCGTCCTGATCGCGGTAAACTTTAGAACTTTGAACATCCGACACGCCAAAAGCGTGCGATCAAATGGCGCCGTTGCCGGGGAGACGGTAGCGTATTTTCTTTCTTGTTATTCGGGTTAACATTCTTTTTGTATATATTTATAAAAAAAAAAATCTTTTTGTTTTTTTTTGATCATTTTTGTGGGCAAGAGTGCAGATTTTTGCGGATTTGCAAACTGCGATTGTGGGGAGCAAAGTGCACATTCAAGGTTAAGGTGATTACGAAGTACAATGCCAAAGATCCGGGTAGTTTGACCCGCGCAAGCGAACTTTCCAAGCTTACCGGATTTGATTCAAAGGGGGTTTCCTAACCCAAAACTTAACGGTACGTACTTTACTAACACTTTCTTCTCAAATCCGATGCTTCCAATATACTATTCTTTGCAGGATTCTTTGCAAGTTCGCTAGCAAACGCTAAAAATTGACTAACCCGTATTTGTTGCAGTGCCGTGCTTAAACTAAAAAATGATTGTTTGATTCTTTATAGAATTTTTTGAATTGCGCATTGCATACATTAATACGGACTTAAGGGCAAGCGAACCCCACAACATACGGTAAAGGATTTCATCACCTTTTCCGTGGCCCACAAATCACGAACTTAAGCATAACGTTTTACCCACACAAAATTTAAAAGAAATTAGACTTTAAGCCTTAAGGACTTCGCGCTCACTAGGAGAAGTTAACCGTGTTTAGAATCTCGCTTAACGGTATATTGTTTACGGGGTGTCTAGGAAAGTGTTAACGGCGAAACCGCCAAAAGAGAAAGGGTTATTTAATTAAGGAACTTCGCGAAAGCGTTGGAAAACCTCCCCTTATCTCTGCACTTACCTGGTCTCGTGATCAGTGTATCTTGAGCCCGTTTCTCGACACAGTTTTACTTCGACAATCAAGTTCTGGAGCAGGTCTAGTTTACCTAGGTGAACCCTAGAACGATTAGGTGTGTGGTATTTTTGTGTCGTGATTGTTTTTGTCCATATTCTTTTTTATTATTTTGTTAATAACTAAAAAAAAATATATATATAAATATCACATCCTTTTTCCCCTCCTTTTCTCTGCCTTTCTTTCCTTCTCTCTTCATATCATGGGTACTCCACCTCGCAAAACTCTTGCCGAACTTTGGTACCCACAACCAGACATTACTTCTTACGGTTCTTGCCTTGGCCGAACTTCGAACGACCCCTCCATGCCCAAAATTTCATTGAGAGATCGGATAGACGCGTCTAGGACAAACAAGTTGACTCCGCAATCCACTTCGTATCAACCATTTCATACATTCACCCCTTCTTACGTTGATACCCCTTCTTCGAGTCATGTTGCAACTCCAAGACCTATGTCTATTGCAGAACGTATTGAACAATCTCGTAACCGATCTTTCACTCCTTTCACCACTTCAAATTCTTGGGATCAACAATTCCATTCACCTTCCTATCCAAATGTTGATCCTGCTCCTGTCCAGCCATTTAATTCCTACCAATCCTACCCTACTTTTGCACCTTCCCTAGACATTGCATCAGAACCGCCATTTGGGAGTTTTCAGTATCCAAACAACTTTGAATCTTTTACTGAAACCCCTTCACAACCAATGTCTAGTCTAGAACAGTCGTTGGAAGACTTTAGGGTAGCATCAAGCCAACAGATGATGGATTTGAATGCGTCCATGGCCGCTCTCATACAACCTACTGACCCAGTAGCTAGTTTCCAGCTAGCTCCAAATTTTCCAATGTATGATGAGGCGGTAGGACAGGCTGAGAATTTGAGTGGAGAAAGTGAGCTGTATACCCTTCCAAATCAAACCGACCCGTCCCAAATTGAATCCCACAACTCCTGTGTTGAAAGTCTATCAAGTGTCCCAAATGAATTATCAGTTGAAGATAGAATGTTTAATGAGTTGTGCGACTTTGTAGTGTTTGATTTGCCAGATTGTAAAGGGACCTTGCCAAGTGAAACCACACCCAATCCTTTTGACCTCTACACCTCCATCTTAGAACCTGAATTGATTGAAATCCATGCTTTTGATGAGGTATCTGAGAATATTGATTTTCACTTGATTGAGGATATTGACGCTGGGAATATTTTGGATGATGAACCCATAGATTTGGCTGAGTTTTTCTCTTCAAATCATCATCCCGAGTCATTAAATGTTTTTCCCGAACTTCATATGCGTCTTGATATTGATGATAAAAGCATGGATGAGCTTAACTTTGAGGAGAATTCTGAGGATAGTTTTGAGGATGAACCAGTTATAATTGATGAGTCGGATTTTCCAATTCATCCTATCCCTTCCACTGACTGTGTACACCCTCCTGAACCTTTAACCGATAACCTTCCTCAACCACTTCCCTCCATTCTTTCCATCATTCCGACCTTGCAAGAAACCGTCTCACTTTCATTTACTATGTCTGGTTTACCAAGTTCGGCGTACCCATGGCTTCTTACGAATCTTGAGGGATTTGATCCAATTTCTCGCCATATTGATAGATTAGTACAATCCATCTTTTCACATCGATCATTACAGATTGTACTAATTTATTCAATCCATTTCCACCCTCAAGTTCGTATTCCATTTCTTTCTCCCTTCCACCATTCTTCTTCCGATATACCGAGACCGTATCCCGCACAGTCTCGCGTATTCTCCATTTCTTTTCTCTACGCCTTCTTTCACCAGCCACTGCCTTATAGCGATAAAATCTTTGAATGGTTGGTACTCACTTTTGGCCTGTGTAAGGCCGTGTATAGTTTGATACTGTTCTTTCCCCCCTAATCCTGAACTTCAACGCTTAATAGTGAAAACACTGTTTTACTTAAGTTTGGGGGGACTCCTTTTTTGTATATATTTTTGTTTTCCTTTTTGTTTTGTATATAATTTGTTTTTAGGGAGCGCCGACAATTTTGACCCTCTTGGTGTAGCCTGACAGTGAGGGCACTGTCAAGTTTAAGTTTGGGGGTGTGCTCGGTAAGCTTTCTTCCTTCACATTCATTTGTATATTTTGCATTTACATACCTTATTAAAAACCCACAAAAATCGAAAAATTTTCCAAAAAAAATATAGAAACTTTGTCGTTAAGTTAGCTAATAGGGTAACTTATATTTTTATTCTGAAAGTTTAGTTGATATATTAGAAATAACTAAATTCTAGGCTTAGGAATTGAAAACCCTAAAAATAACCCTCATTCTGTCTAAACTTTGGTAAGTATACGTCCTTACAGTTTTTTGAGTTCAGTTCTTAAGTTAAGTCAAGATGAGGGGAAAGTATTGAAGCTTTACTGAAGGATAAGTCTGAAAAATAGTTTCTTTTCTTGAGTTCAAATTTAGAAAGTATATACCCTACAACTGCACTTACACGTACCTTGAAACTTGGGATAGTAGAGGATACCTAGAAATACTCTTGCCTGAAAACTTAGTATGAAAGAAAAAACGGTATTTAAAGCTAAACACCAAAAGAGCATGTTGAAAAAAAAATATATATCCGGTCTTGAAAAAGAAAAAGAAAAATAAAAAGAAAAAGAAAAAATAGAATAAAGTCAAGACCTGGAAACTGCTATTTACGCTTTAAAGTTCACACATTCAGTAATCGGTCGTTAGTGCCTCAAGAAGCATTAATGGTCGCATGAAAGGTGTGTGAGCAAATCCGTCCATCCTTAATGAAAAGAAGTAGTATTAGGTATTAGGGCAAGGGTATTATAGCTTGAATTGAATTCTTGAGTGTAGGGGTGCAAATATACACACACGTAGGGGTATACAATCGATGTTTGGATAAAAGATAGAAATAAAGAATAAGACTTATGTTTTCTGTAAGGTTGATAAATATCCCTGATTTGAGGCCGCACTTTAGAAGGAAAACTCAGGAGAACCAAGGTTAAATAGATAGGAGGTGTGAAAAATAAGGGTTGAATATTTCTAACTTAGGATGATAGAGTTTCTAATGTAAATACTAAACTGTAGGAGTAGAATCATTGTTAACTTATGACACTAGCTTGACGGGATTTTATGGGTAGTATCCGCTGAAAACCCTCAGGAGACAACACTCCTCCTACTAGGGACACCTAGAGGTTTAACGGCTTGTTGCACATGCTCAGTGCAATCGCGTTTCCTGCGAAAGTGCGGTTAGGATTTTATTTTTGTGAATAATTGGTTTTGCTCGGGACGAGCAAAAGTTAAGTTTGGGGGTATTTGTTCATAACAGAATACTGCATTTTATACCGCCCATTCTTATGCTCGAGTGTTTATAGGTAGGTGCTTTTAATCCGTGTTTGTTACATGTTTACAGATTACAGGTTTCCAGTCCAAATATTGTAAATCAAGACAAAATCTCCACAGTTACGTCAAAATACAGAACATCTGTCACAGCAGATAAAAGCCGGGTTCCGGTCATCCGTATCCGTCCAGTGCCGCTTACCAGTTCCAGAGAACAAGACATATGACAGTGGTCATTCGTGTCTCGGACAAGCACAGAGCACGAGGGGGGCAGCACAAGAATCAATGGGTGCGCGGAGCTCGAGGGAGAAAGGTCAAATCAATCAAAAGTTAACCTATGATTGGACTATACAGATCTGAAGCAACTATGGAAGCAAATTGCAGTTTGGTATATGTAGAACAACACAGGACAGAATAACAGGCAATCACAGAAAAAACGATCACCCAACTCCTCATAATGGCCGTGGAACCGCGGCCTAAGCATGCTTAGGCCGCGGAACCGCGGCCGTACGGCCTCTTCAGGTTGTCGTTTTTAAGGGCATTTTGGGGATTTCATATTATGCCAGATTCTTGCCCTAGGTTTCCATTTCCCCTCCTATAAATACTCCAGAACTGAGCTAAGCCAAGGGTCCAATTTCATGTCCATTCTTTTAGTCTCTTTTTGTTAGGTTTTAGTCTTCTTCTTCTTCTTCTTCATTCTTTCCTCCATGAAAATTGTAGTGAGAGCTCTTTGAGTGGATGATGAAATGAAGATGAGGGTTTTTGTATTATTCTTTTTGCTTAGCTTCCCCCTTGAGCTCTCTACCTTAACTTGATCTTGCAACCTCTTAAGTGAGCTTGCAAGTTTAAGCTTTGGTCATTGATCTCAAGGGTCGTATTTTCTTATGGAATTGGTTCTTCACTTCACATGAGTTCTTTACCCTTCTCTTGATCTTGCAACCTCTTGATTGAGCTTGCAAGTTTAAGGGTTGGCTATTGATCCCATGCTTGTCTTGAGTTCTAGTTTCTTGTTCTTTTTATTGCTTATTTATTACTTGCTTTTTATTACCTTGCTTTACTTTCTTGCAATTTATATTCATGCACTTAATTACTTGTAATCTTTTCTTTTCTTTGTTCTTTTCTTTTGCTCTTCTTTGTTCTTTTTTGTGAATGAATGTAATTATTGTTGTTAAGAATAAATACGGTATTGTAAGTTAAGATTTTCTTTTCTCATTTCCTTTTCCCGTTATTTTCCATTGAACTCCGCCCAAACCATACGCAAGCGCTCCGTTAGGCACCCTACCCTAACAAGCTAACGGTGATTCCTAACCGCGACCGGTTGCGTTCGGTTTGGCCGGAGGCGAAAGCAAGAGACAAGAACGGAAGGACAAGGGTAAATAAGCCGTATTCCATGAATACCGCGCTTAAATCCCCTAATCCACGTTGTTGCCGATTGCTCTAGCTTCAATTGGTCAAGACTCGGCTCAAAGGTTTTGAGTACGGATTTCTTTAGCTTATAATCTCGTATCTTTTTCTTAACAACTTTATACTTGCAAATAATACACATAGGTTAGATCGAACAAACACACACAAATTCTTTATTGACTCGTCTAAGAAAAGAACGGAAATACAAGCATCTCCCTGTGGATCGACCCGTGCTCAACCGGCTAGCTGCATAGCGACACCGTCCTGATCGCGGTAAACTTTAGAACTTTGAACATCCGACACGCCAAAAGCGTGCGATCATCATCCACGTATAAAACGAGGAATACGACAGTTCGTGCTACAAATCTACTATAGATGCATGGTTCATCTGGATTTTTGATAAAGCCAAAATCTTTGACTGTCTCATCAAAACGGATGTTCCAACTCCGCGATGCCTACTTTAGTCCATAGATAGAACTTGCACACCTTTCCGCTGCTCCCACTCTGAATGAAACCCTCTGGCTGGTCAATATAGACACACTCCTCTAAATTTCCATTCAGAAAAGCGGTCTTTACGTCCATTTGCCAAATCTCATAATCGTGGAAGGCAGCAATGGCAAGAAGGATACGAATGGATTTCAGCATAGCCACTGGAGAAAAGGTTTCGTCATAGTCCAAACCAGGTTTTTGACGAAAACCTTTTGCAACAAGTCTAGCTTTATAGGTCTCAACCTGTCCATCTACACCAATCTTCCTTTTGAAGATCCACTTGCATCCTATGGGTTTTACCCCATCTGGAGCAACGTCCAACGTCCATACTTTGTTGGTGTACATGGACTCCATTTCGGTCCGCATTGCATCCAGCTATTTTACCGAGTCAGCGCTCTGAATGGCCTGATGGAAGCTAGTCGGCTCATTACTATCAATGATGCAATCTTCTCTATCCCCGTCTATGAGAAAACCGTAGTATCTTTCGGGCGGATGAGACTGCCTACTACTCCTGCGGAGCGGCGCAGGAATGTCCTGATCTTTCGAACCCTCTGGTTCTACTAAGCTTTCAGTAATAGCTCGTGGTTCTGGAATTTCTTCCAGTTCTATTGCGCTCCTACTTATCTGGTTTTCCAAAAACTCAGTTTCCAAGAAGTGGGCATGACGAGAAACAAAAACCTTTTGTTCCTCTTCGCAATAGAAGAAATATCCCTTGGAGTTCTTTGGATATCCCACAAACTTGCACTGTACTGAGCGTGCCTCGAGTTTGTCCGCATGCTGCTTTTTGACAAAAGCTGGACATCCCCATATCTTAATGTGCTTAAGATAGGGTTTCTTCCCACTCCACATCTGATATGGTGTGGTAGGCACAGTCTTAGTTGGAACTCGGTTCAAAAGGTATGCAGCTGATTCTAGTGCATATTCCCAGAATGATCGCGGTAACTCAGCGTTACTCATCATGGAACGTACCATATCCAATAAGGTCCGATTCCGTCTCTCCGATACACTGTTATGATGCGGAGTGTATGGAGGAGTAAGCTGAGAGAGAATTCCATTCTCTTTTAAGTAATTCAGGAACTCGGCACTTAAGTATTCACCACCTCGATCAGATCTCAGTGTCTTGATACTTTTGCCTGTTTGTTTTTCTACTTCATTTTTATATTCCTGGAATTTTCCAAAGGCCTCGGATTTATGTTTCATTAAGAAGACATATCCGTACCTTGAAAAGTCATCCGTAAAAGTAATGAAGTAAGAATAACCGCTTCGCGCATGTGTAGACATTGGACCGCACACGTCGCTGTGTACGAGTCCCAAGAGCTCGCTCGCTCTTACTCCGTGTCCAGTGAACAGAGTCTTTGTCATCTTTCCTTTGAGACAGGATTGACAAGTTGCATATGATTGATATTCGAACGGATCCAAATATCCTTCTGTATGTAACTTCGTCAACCTTCTCTCATTGATGTGACCCAGTCTACAATGCCATAAGAAAGCCTGATTTGTTTCCGGAGACTTTCTTTTGTGTGTATTCTGGACATTGAAAATCTGTGGTTGGTTTAATACGTATATTCCATTGTTTAATGTACCTGACCCAATCAGAACTTGATTAAGGTGAATATTTACAACATTGCTTACAAATGCAAATTCATAACCTTCTTTAGATATTAAAGATACAGAAATGATATTACAAGTTGCATTGGGTACAAAATAACAATTACGCAAAACCAAAACGTGTCCATCTGACAACCCCAGGTGATAGTCTCCCACGGACTCAGCATCCATGCCAGCTCCGTTTGCAACTCTGAGGGTCATATCACCTGCCTTCAAAACCCTACGGTTTCTCAACGCCTGCAAAGAATTACAGATATGAGATCCTGATCCGGTATCCAATACCCAGGAAGTAGAGTTTATTGATAGACAGTTTTCAATAACATACACACCTGAAGCCGAAGCCGCAACTTGCTTCAGATCCTGTGTTCTGGCCTTCCAAGCCCTGTAATCTTTCTTCCAGTGTCCACTCTTGTGACAGTAAAAGCATTCTTCCTTTCCCATAAGCTTTCCTGCTACCATTGGTGCCTTTTCTTTTCCCTTCGTATCCACTTTACTAACACCGCCCTTGGTTTGGTGGGGGTTTTCTTCTTCTTTCCCTTGGTTTTCGCCTTGGACCTAGAAGAGGAAGATCCTCCTACAAACAAAGTGGATGTTTCCCTACCTTTCTGTAGGGTGCCCTCTGCACTCCTCAGCATGTTGAGGAGTTCTGAAAGTTCAACTTCTTTTTCTTGCAAGTTGAAGTTCAGGATAAACTGGGCGTAAGTGGAAGGAAGGGACCGGAGAATCAAGTCCATGTAGAGCTCGTTCTCTAACGTGGTCCCAAGGTCCCCGAGCTCCTCAATGAAGCCAATCATCTTAAGTACGTGTTCCGCTACCGATGATCCGACGGCCAATCTTGCCGAAAACAACTTTTTCGAGACTTCGTATCTGGCGATACGGGATTGCTCTCCATACAGTTCTTTGTATGAAGAAATATGGATTCCAGGTCCATATTCTCGTGCCTCCTCTGATGTTCATTGTCCATAAAGGCAAGCACGAGGCACATGGCATTCGCGCAATCGATTTCCATGGTCTTACGGATTTCCTTATCCGCGACGCTGGTTTTGGGACCTGGGACAGGGGGAGCTTTGGTGGTGAGGAGATACCCCAACTTGTCATAAGTGATTGCCATTTTGACATTCCTGAGCCAATCTTTGTAGTTTGGCCCTGTCAGTATGTTTTTATCTAGTAGTAACTTAAGTCCAGTCATGATGTTTGGTCGCTGCAATTAGGAGAGAGAGAAGAAACACTTTAGCATGATGCTCTTGCAAGTTTAGAGTGATTTTTAATTTCTCTAAACAGGATGGCTCCCACTGTCTCTCGAATCCCTCCTCAAACCAAAAAGGAAGAATTAGTCAGGATCAATCTCACCGTACAATACTTGCTTAACCGTTCGGCCAGGCTAGTGTCGGTACTTCGAGGGAGGTTTTCCAATGCTTTCGCGAAGTTCCTTAATTAAATAACCTCTTTTCCCTGGGGGCGTAGCCCTGCTAACACCTTTCTAGACACCTACTAGGTTTTTAGCATTGATCGTTAAGTGAGAAATTTCCCGAGGAGTAGCATATACTCACAGTAGGATCGGGAACCAAATATCATTGCATGACAAAACTGAAGGAATCCTACCAGAATCATCACACTCCAAATGGTATGCAGTACTAGCAAGTTTCAGTTCTTTTGAAACTCCCGATGTGGATTTTTGCCCCATGCTCTTATGACCTTGACTTTGGCTAACAAATCATAAGTCACATGTCAAGTTCTACCCGTCATTCTCCAGGTTAATTTGAACCCACCCGCACCTACCCTTGACTTTGGCCAACAAGGCAGTACGACTGTCCCAAACCAACACATCTATCTATGCTGCACATGAATACCCAATAGCTACCAATCACTATGCCTTGACTTTGGCCAACAAACATAGCTTGAATACTATTGACCATCCATGTGAAACGACGGAGGGCTACGAATGGTTTGGCGAAACCGTGAACGTTGTGAACTTGATATAATTGATGGAACGAGATAGCTTTTAAAAGGAGTGGTTTAAGCTCCGCGTTTAAAAGTTATTTTGAAAAGAAACCGAGTGGTTTTGAAAGTGTTCCAACGACTTTTACTTTGGTTTATTTTTCTTGCATTAATTTTAATGCGTCCCATTAATTAATCCTACCATTGCAGAAAACAACGAAAATATGACGTATGCTTATGCCATCCGCATTCGCCACGGGGTCCCGTCTGTTAGTTATGTATATGCCCTAGAGGACATTGTTGTACATATGATGTATATTATAATGGATGCTTGGATATATATGGAGATGACTTTCTTGCTCGTCATGATAGTATGCTATTTGGTTTCACTTTATCTTGACATGTTGACTTGTATTGGTTTACTGTTTTACTCTCACATGTTGATAAAGCCCTTAGGATTTGTACTCGACTACTGGGACTATGATGAGATCATACTAGTGGGGCCACGGTAGTCGATGAGTACATCCTATAACTGTTCCTAGTCGAGGGTATATCGAGACAGGGCATCGATACGCCAGAGTAGACTAGCGTATTCACATCTTGACCCATATGATGGGCGATGGATGATCCTATATCCATCGGTGTTTTGACATCAGAGATGGTGTACGGGTGCTCAGTGGAGACTGGGTACACTGGACGGACTCGCCGAGAACTCCCAGATGGTGATATACCACACGTCAGATGGCAGTTCTCCGGTGACACTGGTACAGGGTAGTCTGAAGACCCGAGATCGTCATAGAGTCTTGTGTGATTCCCACTGTGCTTTGATTTCCACCTTACCACGTCCAAGAGGGCCTGCAAAACAGTGGCTTTTGGGTACAGTCCAGAATCACATGGAGGCAATGAGCGATAGGAGGGGATTCGTCTCTCCCGGTATAGGGAGTTGATGTTGTGCTGTGTTCGATTGGCTATAACTGGAAGTCCCTGGCCAGGGCTGATATAGAGATTTACTGGTAAGTGTTACTAGTAGTTTCTCGACCCGTTATGAGCCACACATCGACACGACTTATCGGTTACTGGGGTCTGACGTATACCACCCCTAGACTTGATATGCGACATATCAGACGAACAGACCGGACTGTACGGGAGTGTTACTGATTGGATTCACAGGAGAACGCACAGGCTAGCTTGTTGATCTTCTGATCGCCCAATACCTGGGTGGCTGTTACGTTTAGCTGACCGCTTGCAGCTTGTGGGTGTTTGATATGATCATCACCCGCTACCGGCGTATTGGCGATTCTTTAGAGTCCTACACAGAGGTTTCTTGGCTCAGGCGAAACGGAGTAGAGGCACATATGTGATATGTGCAGGACCGAGAATAATGCGATATGAGATACCGTATTATATTCTCGCGATATTTAGATATGAACCGGGACATCGGATCAAGTGTTGATTCGATGAATCGGTACATGATATATTAGTCGGTAATATTCGATATAGCCGGATCGTCGGATCAAGTGTTGATTCGATGATTTAATGTATAATAATATATATGATATATTATTACATTATCTAATATTGGCTCGCTTTATTATTTCATTTTCTCATTGGATGATACATTGATATATATGCGATATATATTAATTGTATTATTTTCTTTTGTTGCAAATATATAATATATATGTGATATATATTATTGTGACATGATATGATTAATTGTTAAACATGTTTAAGGATGATTAATTGAGGTTAGGGTTTGATTAGGGTTAGATGCTTCATGCACCTTCTAGAAGTATTTTTTCTTTTGTCATTGTAAAGATATTTTTGGATGACACATTCTTAACCCAACCAAATCCTAACTCTAGTTTATTCTCTACTAAATCTTAGCCACTCATCCTTGACCATGGTTTACAAATCAATCATATAGCTTTCATTCTATTCATCACAAAAGGATTAATCTTATTATTGATTTTCCATTATCACCTTCTTCTCTCTTGAAAAGCTTACTTGATTTTCTTTATGTGATGAATAAATATGAGAAAATGATTTAAAAAGAAAGCAAAAATACTACTCTCTCATCCTCATCTCATCTAGCCCATGAGATTAGTGTGTTCATCTCTTTAGAGTGAGAAAGCTTGAGTCTTTGCAACTTCGACGTAGATCATCGGAGATTTGGAACACTTCAAGCTAGCATGGATCGTTCGAGTCGTGGAGCCTCTCATGAGTCCGGGAGATCATGGATCGCGGCAAAGGGACTTCTACTCGGAGCTTGTGAAGCGAAGGAGCGGACTACAAAGGTTGTAATCCCTCACACTTAGATAAAAGTTATCATCTTGCATGTTAAACCCTAATAATCTAGCAAAGATCCCGGCTTTGGGTTGTTCGGCACGTCTAAATTTTTATCCGGGCATGTTTGATGCCTTATGAACCCTCACAAGAGTGCCTAGGAACCTTTCAGTGGTATCAGAGCCTAGCTAGAACATTAGGCGATGTGTTTACGAAGTTAAAACTCCGATCGAACCCGAACCGACGAAAATAACCCCCTCTCTGGAAATTTTTTAAAATCTGGGTTTTTTCTGAATTAAAAATACTTAAAAAAATCAGCAGGGAATTCTAAGAATTACCATAATACCCGAGCCCCCAATTTGACCAAACGGCGGCGGAACCGCGGCGCAAGCTTGCTTGCGCGGCGGTTCCGCGGCGGAATGATGGAGTTGCGACACGTGGCTTTTATGGTAATAACCGTAGGTACTTGTTGATGTTTCTGGGTATTTTTTGTTAGTTATGTATATGCCCTAGAGGCCATTGTTGTACATATGATGTATATTATAATGGATGCTTGGTTATACATAGAGATGACTTTCTTGCTCGTCATGATAGTATGCTATTTGGTTTCACTTTATCTTAACAAGTTGACTTGTATTGGTTTACTGTTTTACTCTCACATGTTGATAAAGCCCTTAGGACTTGTACTCGACTACTGGGACTATGATGAGATCATACTAGTGGGGCCACGGTAGTCGATGAGTACATCCTATAACTGTTCCTAGTCGAGGGTATATCGAGACAGGGCATCGATACACCAGAGTAGACTAGCGTATACGCATCTTGACCCATATGATGGGCGATGGATGATCCCATATCCATCGATGTTAGACATCAGAGATGGTGTACGGGTGCTCAGTGGAGACTGGGTACACTGGACGGACTCGCCGAGAACTCCCAGATGGTGATATACCACACGTCAGATGGCAGTTCTCCGGTGACACTGGTACAGGGTAGTTTGTAGACCCGAGATCGTCATGGAGTCTTGTGTGATTCCCACTGTGCTTTGATTTCCACCTTACCACGTCCAAGAGGGTATGCAAAACGGTGGCTTTTGGGTACAGTCCCGAATCACATGGAGGCAATGAGCGATAGGAGGGGATTCGTCTCTCCCGGTATAGGGAGTTGATGTTGTGCTGTGTTCGATTGGCTATAACTGGAAGTCCCTGGCCAGGGCTGATATGGAGATTTACTGGTAAGTGTTACTAGTAGTTTCTCGACCCGTTATGAGCCATACATCGACACGACTTATCGGTTACTGGGGTCTGACGTATACCACCCCTAGACTTGATATGCGACATATCAGACGAACAGACCGGACTGTACGGGAGTGTTACTGGTTGGATTCACAGGAGAACGCACAGGCTAGCTTGTTGATCTTCTGATCGCTCAATACCTGGGTGGCTGTTACGTTTAGCTGACCGCTTGCAGCTTGTGGGTGTTTGATATGATCATCACCTGCTACCGGCGTATTGACGATTCTTTAGAGTCCTACACAGAGGTTTCTTGGCTCAGGCGAAACGGAGTAGTGGCACATATGTGATATGCGCAGGAACGAGAATAATGCGATATGGGATACCGTATTGTATTCTCAGGATATTTAGATATGAACCGGGTCATCGGATCAAGTGTTGATTCGATGAATCGGTACATGATATATTAGTCGGTAATATTCGATATAGCCGGATCATCGATTCAAGTGTTGATTCGATGATTTAATGTATAATAATATATATGATATATTGTATTACATTATCTAATATTGGCTCGCTTTATTATTTCATTTTCTCAGTGGATGATACATTGATATATATATGCGATATATGTTAATTGTATTATTTTCTTTTGTTGCAAATAAATAATATATATGTGATATATATTATTGTGACATGATATGATTAATTGTTAAACATGTTTAAGGATGATTAATTGAGATTAGGGTTTAATTTGGGTTAGATGTTTCATGCATCTTCTAGAAGCTTTCTTCTTTTATCATTCTTAAGATATTTAGAATGACACATTCTTTAACTCAACTAAACCCTAACTCTAGTTATTTCTCTACAAAATCTAGACCACTCATCCTTGACCATGGTTTACAATTCAATCATATAGATTTTATTCTATTCATCACAAAAGAAAAAAGATATCATTATCTTTTCTTTATCATCTTCTTCCTTCTTCAAGAAAGCTTGCTAGTTTTTCTTAAGTGATGAATTAAAATGAGAAAATGATTTAAAAAGAAAGCAAAATTACTACTCTCTCATCCTCATCTCATCTAGCCCATGGGATTAGTGTGTTCTTCTCTTTTGAGTGAGAAGGCTTGAGTCGTAGCAACTTCAAGGTAGATCATCGGAGATTTGGAATACTTCGAGCTAGCATGGATCGTTCGAGTCGTGGAGCCTCTCATGAGTCCGGGAGATCGTGGATCGCGGCAAAGGGACTTCTACTCGGAGCTTGTGAAGTGAAGGAGCGGACTACAAAGGTTGTAATCCCTCACACTTAGATAAAAGTTATCTTCTTGCATGTTAAACCCTAATAATCTAGCAAAGATCCCGGCTTTGGGTTATTCGGCACGTCTAAAATTTAATCCGGGCATGTTTGATGCCTTATGAACCTTCACAAGAGTGCCTAGGAACCCTACATTTTTAATCTGTTTTAACTGTTAATAATTCTGGGGTTTGTTTTGTAATAGTAGATTCGATCGGAATATTTAAATTCGTATTTCTTTCCGGATATTTAGAAACTGTTAAACTATTTGAACGGATATCATTAACTCACTGTTTCCCGGTACGGCAAACTTTCAAGTGTTGAAATTTTTTGAGTTTAAATCTTTCGGAAAAATTGTACAAGTTAAGCGGTGGACCCTCTAGAAGACAACAAACCTTAACTCGATTATGTGACCGTCTTGAACTGCCTTTTGAACCTTCGGGTTTGGGGCAGTACGGCGTGCCACATGTGAGGTGTTGGCTTGACCCTTCTACGGCTGGATCACTGGTACTGTGACATATTCTGAGATTATTTGAACTCCGCTCAAGAGTTGAGCACTTTGGGAAATTTTGGGTATTTGATTATCTGTTCGGAAAGTTTAGTACTGTCTATTTATCTGGAATGTGATACAATATGTGGAATTCATAGAGTTAGGCATGAAATGCGAAGTATGTGATATTTCGGATTTACGATGTCTAAAGTGATTGTGGATTCCAAATATTGTAGTTTTACACTTTTTTTCTGTGACCGTAAGTGTAATATGTGATATCGCCGGTTTCGTTGCTATATGTCAACGACAATTGGGATGCGCATATTTACTTACGTTGATGATATGAGATATTATGTGTTGCTGTGATATGTTATATTGGATCGTCGCGTTCAGAATAGCCGGGGGTTTTATGTGAGATGAGGGTTTTTTTATTTTCATTCATGTAAAATTCATTTGTAATGTAATATTCTTTTATTTGGGGCACTTCCAGGTTGCGGTTGCTGTCACCAGTGTATATTATTTACTTTTCCGCATTAGGTAGACCCAAGGAGGGGAGCACAAGTAACCGGGTTCTAGGGTCCAGTGGGAGGCCATCTCGAGGAGTCGAGACCGGGTCTTCTAGCCCTAGAATTGGCAGTGTTACTTGCCGCTCTCGTAGGGGTCTTGGGATGTGGGTTTGGCTATTCGTCGCGACCGTGGAATCCGTGTTTTATACAGGCTCGTATTGAAAACACGGACGTCCTAGTATATCCAATATTTCATATATGTTCTTCTGCTGCAATGTTCTGTGATGAGATCATATTAGTGCCTGAGACGAATGCTTATACTATATATATATGCTGATATATAAATATTACTGCTTTCGTTTCTTCTGTGATGCTTAGGAAGCATAAGCTGATGGGATTTTTATTAATGAGATTAATAAAAGAAAAGAAACCTAAAGATGTTGTAGAATCAAAACTTTATAAAAAGGGTAGCTACAGTTTTGCTTTGCACAGTGATATATATGATATATCCTGCACCTTATTCGATGGGGAAAGGGCCGACGATCCCTTCACCGGGAGTGACCCCTTTAGCAAAACTGGCAGATGCTACAAAACGCGGTTTGTCTTTTGATTGCTTTTAAAGTTTTGCTTTGCACAGCGGTATATATGATATATCCTGCACCTTATTCGATGAGGAAAGGGCCGACGATCCCTTCACCGGGAGTGACCCCTTTAGCGAAACTAAGGAAAAAGCCTCAAAAACACTCCTTTTCAAAAACACACTTGATTCTACAACGATATCAAGTTCATTACGCTCGGGGTTTTCTGAAAAACCTGCGTAGCCCTCCGTCATTTCAGATAGATATTATTTAGTATTCGTGCTACGTTTGTTGACTTCCGTCAAGGCGTAGTGTACGGTAGCTGACTAGTTTTTTATCTGCTTATGCATTTGATGCAGATTGGATTAGGGCAGTCGTACGGCCTTGTTGACCTCCGTCAAGGGTCGTGCGGGTGGGTTTAATTCAATCAAGAAATGACAGGTTGAACTTGACTAGTAGCCTATGGTTTGTTGACCTCCGTCAAGGTCATAGGATACTAGGGGCAAAAATATTATTGGGAATTTCAAGTGTTGAAATTTGCAATGAGATTGCATACCTTCTATGAGATAGTTGGATCCCGATACCCACTGCGAGTAAGAGTTACTCCTGGGAGAGTTTTACACAGGACAATTAGCCGATCAAGTAGGTGTCTAGAAAAGTGTTAACGGGGTTACGCCTCTGGGAAAACGAGGTTTACTTTAATTAGGTCCGTGCGAAAGCACGGGGAACCTCCCTCAAAGTACCGACACTGATCTGGCTGAAAGATTGACGAAATTGTAAGGTGTAATTAATCCCGGCTAATCTTACCTTTTAGGGTTTTAAGGTAGATTTGATAAAAACAGTGGGAGACATCCTGATTAGATAAGATAATAACCAATCTAATCTTGCAAGAGCATACACTAAAGTGTTTTCTTCTCTCTCTCTCCAGGTAGCGACCATGTCAGGCCATAATCAAGATAATAATATGGATGTATTGACTGAACCCAATTATTGTACTGAGCTAGGGAACGTTGGACCCGTTTTTTCTTATAAGAGTTATAAAACTGAACAGGAAACAGAAGAATATCTAGATTCTCACTCCGCCCAAAAGAACATGCATGTTGATGCATCTTCTTCGGGTGTGTTAGTTATTGAGAACTGTTTCTCAGTTCACCCTACGTCCTGGGTATTAGATACCGGATCAGGATCCCACATATGTAAACACTTACATGGGCTACGTAAAGGTAGAGAACTGGGAAAATGTGATCATTCCGTTCAAGTAGGGAACGGTGCAAATGTTGCAGCCAAAGCAGTTGGCGAATATCACCTAGTATTACCAAGTCGTAATACACTGATTCTAAATGAGTGCTATTATATACCGAACATGATGTGCAACATTATATCTGTTTCTTTATTAAGTAAAGAAGGATATAATTTTGTAGTAAAGGATAATGTTATGAACATATTCCTAGATCAAAAGTTGATTGCATCAGGCTCGTTACATAATGGCATATTCATTCTAAATCAGAATACAGTCCTCAATATACAAAACACACACAAGAGGAAAAGCTCAGATATGAACGAATCCTACTTGTGGCATTGTAGACTTGGTCATATCAATGCGACACGACTGGCTAAGTTACATAAAGATGGTTATTTGAATCCGTTCGAATTATCATCTTATGATACTTGCCATTCATGTCTCAAAGAAAAAATGACCAAAGCTCCGTTTAGTGGACACGGAGAAAGAGTTACTGAACTCTTAGGACTAATACATAGTGATGTATGCGGTCCCATGTCTACGCATGCCAGGAACGGTTCTTCCTACTTCATTAAATTCACTGACGATCTCTCAAGATTTGGATATGTGTTCCTGATGAAACACAAGTCTGAAGCTTTTGAGAAATTCAGAGAATATAAGCACGAAGTAGAGAATCAAACGGGAAAAAGTATTAAGATTCTTCGATCTGATCGAGGAGGTGAATACTTAAGAAGTGAGTTCCTAGATTATCTAAAAGAGAATGGGATTCTCTCTCAGCTTACTCCTCCTTATACACCACAGCACAACGGTGTGTCGGAGCGGAGGAATCGCACCCTATTAGATATGGTGCGCTCTATGATGAGTACAGCCGAGTTACCTATTTCCTTCTGGGGGTATGCGCTTGAGACAGCGGCATACATACTGAATGAAGTTCCTACGAAATCTGTGCCTACCACCCCATATGAGATATGGGAAGGGAAGAGACCATATCTTAATTTTGTTAAGATATGGGGTTGCCCGGCTTATGTCAAAAGAAGAAACCCGGACAAACTTGAGGCAAGATCTGTTTTATGTAAGTTTATTGGATATCCCAAGCATTCGCGAGGGTATATTTTCTACCACAGTGAGGAACAAAGGGTGTTTGTTGCTCAACATGCCACCTTTTTGGAAAGGGAATTTCTTGCAAAAGAGATTAGTGGCTCTGAGGTAGAACTGGAAGAAGTTCCAGCAGAACAAACTACAACAGATGATTTAGTGGAACCAGAGGATTCAGTAGTACCCGACGAACCCCAGCCTCTCCGCCGATCTAGTAGGGTTTCTCGTCCACCTGAGAGATACTACGGTTTTCTCATTGATGGTGGAAGCGAGGATTGCATCATGGATGATGATGACCCCACTAGTTTCGAGCAGGCCATCACGAGTGGTGACTCTGTGAAATGGTTGGATGCAATGCGATCTGAGATGGAATCCATGTACATCAATAAAGTATGGATTTTGGAAAATGCTCCTGAAGGGGTAAAACCCATTGGGAGCAAGTGGATTTTTAAAAGGAAATTTGGTGTAGATGGAAAAGTTGAAACTTTCAAAGCTAGACTTGTAGCAAAGGGTTTTCGTCAACGACCAGGTGTGGATTATGATGAAACCTTTTCTCCAGTGGCTATGCTTAAGTCCATCCGGATCTTACTTGCCATTGCTTCATACCATGACTACGAAATCTGGCAAATGGATGTTAAGACCGCCTTTCTAAACGGTGATTTAGAAGAGTGCGTGTACATGACTCAGCCAGAGGGCTTCGTAGATAGTGGGAGCAGCGGAAAGGTGTGCAAGCTGCTTAAATCCATTTATGGGTTAAAGCAACCATCGCGGAGCTGGAACATCTGTATTGATGTTGTAGTCAAAGAGTTTGACTTCATCAAAAATATAGATGAACCTTGTATCTATAAGAAGGTAGCAGAGGGTAAGGTTGTCTTCCTCGTATTGTACGTGGATGACATACTCTTGATAGGAAATGATATTCCTATGCTGCAATCAGTTAAGCTCTTCTTATCACAGAGATTCTCGATGAAAGATCTAGGTGATGCCTCCTGCGTATTGGGAATCATGATCTATAGAGATAGATCTAAACGGATACTGGGATTGTCCCAATCCAGGTACATTGACATGATCTCTGGACTCACTCTCTCCAAAGAGATGTCTCCCAAGACTGATTTGGAGAGAGCTCGCATGCAAGGGATACCCTATGCTTCGGCAGTAGGCTCTATCATGTATGCGATGCTATGTACCAGACCCGATGTAGCATACTCACTAAGTGTAGTGAGTCGGTATCAAGCAGATCCAGGAGAGAGTCATTGGACAGCAGTGAAGAACATTCTCAAGTACTTACGAAGGACTAAGGAGATGTTCTTGGTGTAAGGTAACGGAGAACTCCAGGTGGAGTCCTTTACCGATTCCAGCTTCCAAAGTGATAAGGACGACTCTAAGTCGCATTCGGGTTTTGTCTTTACCCTCAATGGAGGGGCGGTATGTTGGAAGAGTTCCAAACAGGATACCGTTGCAGACTCGACGATGGAGGCTGAATACATCGCTGCCAATGATGCTGCCAAAGAGGCTGTCTGGATCAAGAAGTTCATTAGTGAACTTGGTGTGGTTCCATCCATTGAGCATCCAATACCTCTGTATTGCGATAACAATGGAGCTGTGGCGTTAGCCAAGGAACCCAGGTCCCATCAGAAGTCCAGACATATTCTGAGGCGATATCACCTGATCAGGGAGATAGTTGATCGCCGGGAGATCGAGGTCAGGAGAGTAGATACGAAGGACAACACTGCGGATCCATTCACGAAGGCTATTCCCCAGATACAGTTTGAGAGATTATTCGGGATGCTAGGTATGAGATACTACAGCAGCTGGCCTTAGTGCAAGTGGGAGATTGTTAGTTATGTATATGCCCTAGAGGCCATTGTTGTACATATGATGTATATTATAATGGATGCTTGGATATATATGGAGATGACTTTCTTGCTCGTCATGATAGTATACTATTTGGTTTCACTTTATCTTAACATGTTGACTTGTATTGGTTTACTGTTTTACTCTCACATGTTGATAAAGCCCTTAGGATTTGTACTCGACTACTGGGACTATGATGAGATCATACTAGTGGGGCCACGGTAGTCGATGAGTACATCCTATAACTGTTCCTAGTCGAGGGTATATCGAGACAGGGCATCGATACGCCAGAGTAGACTAGCGTATTCGCATCTTGACCCATATGATGGGCGATGGATGATCCCATATCCATCGGTGTTTTGACATCAGAGATGGTGTACGGGTGCTCAGTGGAGACTGGGTACACTGGACGGACTCGCCGAGAACTCCCAGATGGTGATATACCACACGTCAGATGGCAGTTCTCCGGTGACACTGGTACAGGGTAGTCTGAAGACCCGAGATCGTCATAGAGTCTTGTGTGATTCCCACTGTGCTTTGATTTCCACCTTACCACGTCCAAGAGGGCGTGCAAAACAGTGGCTTTTGGGTACAGTCCCGAATCACATGGAGGCAATGAGCGATAGGAGGGGATTCGTCTCTCCCGGTATAGGGAGTTGATGTTGTGCTGTGTTCGATTGGCTATAACTGGAAGTCCCTGGCCAGGGTTGATATACAGATTTACTGGTAAGTGTTACTAGTAGTTTCTCGACCCGTTATGAGCCACACATCGACACGACTTATCGGTTACTGGGGTCTGACGTATACCACCCCTAGACTTGATATGCGACATATCAGACGAACAGACCGGACTGTACGGGAGTGTTACTGATTGGATTCACAGGAGAACGCACAGGCTAGCTTGTTGATCTTCTGATCGCCCAATACCTGGGTGGCTGTTACGTTTAGCTGACCGCTTGCAGCTTGTGGGTGTTTGATATGATCATCACCCGCTACCGGCGTATTGACGATTCTTTAGAGTCCTACACAGAGGTTTCTTGGCTCAGGCGAAACGGAGTAGAGGCACATATGTGATATGTGCAGGACCGAGAATAATGCGATTTGACATACCGTATTATATTCTTGCGATATTTAGATATGAACCGGGACATCGGATCAAGTGTTGATTCGATGAATCGGTACATGATATATTAGTCGGTAATATTCGATATAGCCGGATCGTCGGATCAAGTGTTGATTCGATGATTTAACGTATAATAATATATATGATATATTATTACATTATCTAATATTGGCTCGCTTTATTATTTCATTTTCTCATTGGATGATACATTGATATATATGCGATATATGTTAATTGTATTATTTTCTTTTGTTGCAAATATATAATATATATGTGATATATATTATTGTGACATGATATGATTAATTGTTAAACATGTTTAAGGATGATTAATTGAGGTTAGGGTTTGATTCGGGTTAGATGCTTCATGCACCTTCTAGAAGCATTTTTTCTTTTGTCATTGTAAAGATATTTTTGGATGACACATTCTTAACCCAACCAAACCCTAACTCTAGTTTATTCTCTACTAAATCTTAGCCACTCATCCTTGACCATGGTTTACAAATCAATCATATAGCTTTCATTCTATTCATCACAAAAGTATTAATCTTATTATTGATTTTCCATTATCACCTTCTTCTCTCTTGAAAAGCTTACTTGATTTTCTTTATGTGATGAATAAATATGAGAAAATGATTTAAAAAGAAAGCAAAAATACTACTCTCTCATCCTCATCTCATCTAGCCCATGAGATTAGTGTGTTCATCTCTTTAGAGTGAGAAAGCTTGAGTCTTTGCAACTTCGACGTAGATCATCGGAGATTTGGAACACTTCAAGCTAGCATGGATCGTTCGAGTCGTGGAGCCTCTCATGAGTCCGGGAGATCGTGGATCGTGGCAAAGGGACTTCTACTCGGAGCTTGTGAAGCGAAGGAGCGGACTAAAAAGGTTGTAATCCCTCACACTTAGATAAAAGTTATCATCTTGCATGTTAAACCCTAATAATCTAGCAAAGATCCCGGCTTTGGGTTGTTCGGCACGTCTAAATTTTTATCCGGGCATGTTTGATGCCTTATGAACCCTCACAAGAGTGCCTAGGAACC
Organism: Agapanthus africanus; assembly: GCA_030015575.1. Classification (NCBI taxonomy): domain Eukaryota; kingdom Viridiplantae; phylum Streptophyta; class Magnoliopsida; order Asparagales; family Amaryllidaceae; genus Agapanthus; species Agapanthus africanus. The sequence continues at coordinate 729,378,739 of CM057339.1, forward strand.
TTTCACCGTCATCACCCGTTAGGTTACTTAACTAACGACAGAGCGGGGGTTGGACTAGCGCGGATGCAAAACATAAGCAACGCCTAAATAGATATCTACATATAGATATATACATTCGTCAGATGCAATGATAGATATTCCAGATCACAGATGAATACATTGGATATACTAGGAATCCGCATTCCGTTCGAGCCTGTAACGAAAAGCGGATTACATGGTCGCGATGAATAGCCAATACCCTACCCTAGACCCCTACGGGTGCGGCAAACTACCCGCCAAGTACCCGAAGCGAAGCAACCTCCCTCAACAACGTGAGTAGGCCACTCGGCACTTCGAGATACCCGGTAGTTTGTGCATCCCACCTTGGGTCTATCCTAGGATCAAAAACAGTAAAAAGAAATTATACAATGACGACTACAACCCCATCCCAGTTGTGCGGCCATATAAATAATATTACATCAATTTACATATTACATGAATTGAAAGATAATGAAAACTCTCATCTCACAACCCCCGGCTATTCATCCGCGACAATCCAACGAATTCATATACACAAACCATCAACATTACAGATCACAGATATGTATAACCCCCACTAATTGACGTATAGCGATTAGCAGACGTTCAACACATATAACATTACAGATACAACCCATTAGCCAAATTCTACAGAAAATCGACCAAAATACGGATATGTAACCACCCCAAAAACAAACTTGTTCTCTGGAAATTCTGGGCAGAAACAAACCATCTCAAAAATCACAAAACACCAACAGAAGAAAACTGCAGGAGAAACGTTCCACGGCCGAGTCAACTCGGCCGCGGATCCGCGGCGGGAGCAAGCTCCTGCCGCGGATCCACGGTGAGTTGATCGACTCACTGGATCGTTTTTCTTACCTGTTTTTTAAAAAGCCTGAGCCGATTTTTAATACATGATTTATTATTTTTTGAGCAGAAATAAAAATCGGCAGAAACTTGATATTTTAAACGCGTTTTGCGATTTTTCGTCCGATCGAAATTCTAGATACTTTGCTAACATGCTAGGGTGTGTTTAGCAAGGCTCTAATACCACTGTAAGTCCACGTTACCTCTCCCGGTTCTTTCGGGCTTGCGGAATTGATGAAAAACGATTTTTCGGGTCATGGTAACATGGACTATAAAACACGGATCTTTGCTAAACTACACACTAGCAACTAACTAGAGCTTTTCCTACTCGGTTAGGGGTTATACCTCAACTTGAACTCCTTCTCTTGGGCTCTTTGTGGTGGTCGGATGGTTCGTTCCTCGTCGCCTTCTCATGCTGAAGATGGATCCACCTGAGGGTCTCTACCTTGAGCTTCTTTCTCGAACTTGAGAAAACTAAAGTGTCTGGCTTGCCAAACCTTCAACCTTAGGATGAGTAGAGAGTGGCTTTGGTGTTTTATCTCCAAGGAAATGTTTCTCAACACATGAGATGAATTTTCCTTGAGCTAGAGGAAGAGAAAGAAGAAAGGATGAGAGAGAATCAATATGATAGAATGAGAATGGTTTTTACAACCATAACAATATATGTGAATTATCTAATTAATAATATTAATCCAAAATGAAAAAGGTGATGGTTGGTTTGATAAGACCATTATCATTTCACATTAAATATTTTTGCAAAGATCAAAGAGCATCTTTGGAAAGAAATGATGATGGTCAATGTTTCAACCTTGGTCAACAAGTCAACAAACCCTAACCATAACCTAATTTCATTTAAATAACATTATCAATTGATATTTCACATATTAATTAGGGTTTGGTAAACGACAACCGTCAACTGTGCATACACACCCGTACCAAAACCCTAATGAGAATCCTCTTCCTCAGTCAACTGTGCATACACACCCGCATTCGTGTTCCGAGGAGCACGAATACTATGAGATAAAACTAACCCCAAAGCATATACTAGGATCTAGCTTAAACCAGAGCCTACTAGTAATAACTGTCCGGACACCAAACGTGCACAAGTGCGCGGATGTGAACGAACCCTGTCGCAAAACCATGCGACCTCTACTCTGTTTTGCCCAAAGGCGAATAACCCTCTGTGTGGGACTCTAAAGACTCGACACTACGCTGGTAGTGGGTTTAACCACAGACCGCAAGCGGCACTAGCTGTATGTAATGGTTCCCAGGTAGATGCCGATAAGAAGACGGACGAGGTGAAACCCATCTGAACTCCTATTGAGCCTGAATGTGACAATCTCCGTACAGTCCGGTCTGTTCGTCTAAGAACATCGCATGGCGGGCCTAGGGGGCGGTAAACATCAGTCCCCTAATAGCGGTACAAGTCGTGTCGGAGTGTAGCCCAGAACACCCTGAGATAACACTGGAAACCTATCAGTATATCTCGCTTGCCCTGGACAGGGACTTTGTGTAATGGCTCTCCTAGACACAACGCGATATCAACCACCAATACCGGGAGAGCCGAATCCTGTCTAACTGTCACTGCCTCCAAGTGCTTCGGGACTGCACCCAAAAACTACTTGTTTGCACGACTCCTTTGAGCCGTGGTAGGGTAGTAATCAAAGTACAGTGGGAACACACTCGAGGCGAAGTGATAGTGTCAAGTCAACGGACTAAGCTATACTCATGTCACCTGTGAACTGATAACTGACGATAGGAATAGTACCAACCAACAGTTCCCGACGAGTCTTGTCCAGTGTACTCGTAACCTAACGAGCACCCGTATACTATCTCAAGTACGACGTACTGATGGCTGTAGGACAGACCGTCTCCCCTGCTGGGATGAGAAGCGCATACGCTAGTCTACTCCGGAGTATCGATGCCCTGTCTCGATAGTCCTACGACTAGGGACCTGCATAAGGATGTTCTTGTGGATTACCCAGCCCCCACGAGTGTGACTGCCATCACAACGCTGGTAATCAAGCAAAGATCCTAAGGGCTCCACTAATGTGTAAAGGCGATATGCTATAATAAATATATGCACACATTAAAGTAGAAACAAACCAAGTAGCATACTACTATATTGAGCAAGATTGTCTATACAAGGTGAATATCCCAAGCTTCCATTAAGTAATATACAAACTAGTATGATACAGTAATGGCCTCTAGGGCATATACACTAACAGCAGTTGTTTGTAGTTGGTACAGAATATGCCAGTGTATACGAGAGGAGTCCCACTATTCCGGAGACTAAGGTATACGGAGCACAAGGAACCGTTAAGCCACGGTACAACAACAATGGATATTCATGTTAGGTGTATTAAAGTGACCGTATCGTGCCACTTCTAACACATTCCGTACCAGTCTACCCCTTTAAAACCCCGTAATGTCTTTTGTATTGATTGTATTGTTTTGTTTTATAGATGGAAGACTCGCCGAAACCATGATATCATGTAAACAATATGGATATAAATGGATAGTCATGTAAACAGAGTATATCCATGGTTCGGTTCAGTCGAGTCATGTTGATATAGATTGAATTATGGTATAAATGGATTCATGTTGTATTGTATTTATACTTGAATTGGATTGAAGTCAGATTGATTAGATTGAGACTCAGTCTGAGTCAGACACTTAAAAAGAAATTGAAGTCCTGAATTAGTTTTGATGTTATCGGTAACTGCTGCACATGGACGGCAGGATTTATGTATTTTTCCAAGACAATTACCGTGTTGATAACACCGTTGTTAGGTTGTCAACCTTAGATAGGCAAGCACCCATATTCTCCGGCTCCATGAGGCTCAAGAGAACCGGTCCCGCTTAAACCTAGTTTACTAGGGTCCTTATTGTAAATTAATATAACTTGAGGGGTTTTTATGAAAATAGTTTTGATATATTTTCAAAATACACCTCAAGTATTTAATTATCGTCTTTAGGGTTTTCATAATTGTAATTTTTATAAAGTGAAATATTCTAGTGGATATAACTTAGATTTCAATGTATATGGTATTTTAGTGTAATCTTGGAATGGTATTGAATTGTAAAGATAGTTTCATGAAATTTGTGATTCCTTTGATTTATAAAACATGGAATATAGATATTGTATACTTAAAGTAGATATTTTGATAGTATTTATATATATCTAATATTTAAAAAAATATAGAATTTATTTATTAAATAGAAATCACATTTTTCTTAAAAATTGCATTAAAAATTTCATCGAGATCGAATGCTCCTTGCGGAAGTCTGCATCTCGCTCTACTAGGACCGAGGACGTGCGATAACCCACACCATCTTGATCGGGGTTCCCCAAAATGGGTTGTACAGGCGCAATTGCACGGAATTAAATAACATACTTTTTAAAGAAAACGGTTTTTTGAATGTTCATGGTAATTAAATGTAAACTCGTATTTTCCCATAGAATAATGTCCCAAGAGTTATCGTGTTATGTCAAAAATGTGTGTTGTGATGAGGTAGGTCATTACCTCGTGAGTTTCTAAAGGTAATACGGTTAAATTGAATAAACAATGTCGTATGTAACGTGATGGTATTTTACCGTAAAGATGGAATAGAAGTTGCAATTTATATTATTTTGAGATAAAACTTGTTGTGAATGTTTTATTATGTTTGTTAAACAATATACAAAAAGATGGTGAATTTTTCTAAAGAAAAATTGTGTTTTTAGTTAAAAATAGAATCGGAAGTCGGATTAACTCCGCTTTCGACTAGTTTTGAAAAATGATTTCGTTTTAATAGAAAAGAAGGGGAAAGTAGGAACTTACTGATTGTAAAACAAGAGGAGGGAGAGGGGAAGCTATTGGAACCGTCGATGCGTCGTTTCGTCGCCGGATTCTTCCCTAAACTTTGCCTCTTGCTAACTCTACTTGTATAACTTTGGACTTGAAAATTTTAGAGAGTTTTTGTAATGGAATTCTGAATGAGGAGGGGTGAAAAGTAGTGTGATATTTATAGGGAAAATTAAGGTTTAGGGTAATGAAGAATGGAATTAAAATGTGCATTAAAAATTAAAGAGAGGAATTATCACTCTCTGGATGTTTTCAGAGTAAACAAACAACATGGGGGTAGTGGGGTAGGCGAAGGGGTTCAAGGATAAAAATTTCGGAGCATTACCTACCGGGGGGGCGGCGCCGGCGCCGGCCCCATAGGCAATCTCGCCGGTCCAATACCGTCGGCCTTGGCTTGGATTTGTGTCACGTGTCTCTGTCGCTTGGTATATCTCAGTGCACATGTTTGTTTTCTTTGTGACTTTTCATTTTACGTGCAGTGCACGTGCAAACTTTTGAGCTTCTAAAAGTTTAAAAGAAAAATCAATTAAAAATATATGTGGCTGATGGGATTTGAACACATAGGCTACATCACAGCAGTGCAAGGCTTTACCAATGAGCTACAAGTGCTTTCTTACTGTTCAAAAGCAATTTAAATACTTATAGTGTACACATGATTGCAAATACTCCATTTATACATTAACTTTTAATCAAATTTTCTGCACACTGAAACAGAGTTGTTACATTCTACCCTTCTTACAAAAAATTTCGTCATCGAAATTTACAATTATTTTAAGGACTAGTTTACAAACAATTGAGGGTATCTTGCATGCCTGTCGTCCTCACGTTCCCATGTTGATTCTCCTGGCGAGTCTTTTCTCCACATCACTCGAACCATCCTTGTTACGAAGTGACTTCACCTTTCTATTCAGGATTTCAACAGGTTGTCGCTCACAGGATAAATCTGGCTGTACAGTGAGATCGGAGTGATCAAGAATATGGATGGGGTCACTCACATACCTTCTGAGTTGGGATATGTGGAATACATTGTGCACTCCTTCCAATGAAGGTGGAAGTGCCAAGCGATAATCCACTTCTCCGACTCGTTCGAATATGTCGAACGGTCCAATATATCTTGGACTGAGCTTACCCCGTCTTCCAAAATGAATCACTCCACGGTTTGGAGATATCTTCAAAAAGATATGATCTCCCGGTTGGAACTCCAAGTGACGGCGCTTTGCATCATCCCAATGCTTCTGTCGATATTGGGCTATGCGCATTCTTTCCCTGATGGTGCGAACTACATAGACTGTTGCTACTATCATCTCAGGCCCAAGGAGTTCTCTATCTCCGATGTCGTCCCAACTTAATGGCGATCGACACTTCCTTCCATAGAGCGTTGAAAAAGGTGCCATTCCTATACTTGCTTGGTAGCTGTTGTTGTATGAAAACTCCATAAGATGTAGGTGATCTTCCCACGATCCTCCGAAGTCTAGCATACACGCTCTTAGCATATCTTCAAGTATCTGAATAGTTCGCTCAGACTGTCCATCTGTTTGTGGATGGTAAGCTGTGCTGAAGTTTATACCTGTTCCCAAACTAGCTTTCAGACTCTATCAAAATTGTGATCGGAATCTGGTGCCACGATCGGAGACAATGCAAACCGGTAGTCCATGTAATCTCACGATTTCCTGCATGAGTTCATGGGTATCAGAGATAGTACACATTTAAGAGTTTAAATCTTACTTAGATTCTTACCTCCATGTACTTCTTTGCTAATGTCTCGGTAGATTGGCCAACTCGAAATGGGATGAAGTGAGCTGACTTTGTGAGTTGATCCACAATAACCCATACCGCATCGTTACCTTTCGTGCCGCGAGAAAGTGCAGTCACGAAATCCATAGTGATGTGTTGCCACTTCCATTCTGGGATAGGTAACGATTGATGTAAACCAGTTGTCCTGTGATGTTCAGCCTTTACTTGCTGACACACCAAGCATTTAGCGACGCTTCTGGCTACTTCACGCTTCATTCCATGCCACCAGTAATTTTGACGCAGATCTTTGTACATCTTTATGCCTCCAGGGTGTACTGAATAAAGAGAGCTGTGAGCTTCTTTCATCAACTCTTCCCGCACAGAACCTTTTGGTACACACAATCTACTGCCGTATCTCAAAGATCCGTCTTCATGAATGATGAAGTCTGTTCTAAGTCCAATTTCTACTTGTTCTCTGATCTTTTGCAACTTAGCATCACTTGCTTGAGCTGCTTTGATCTGATTGACAATGTTAGATTGAACTTGTAAGTTCATCATACTTGAAGTGTTACATCGCATGACCACTTCAATCTCCATCTGATGCAAATCTTGTTGAAGCTTCCACTGTGCGGTGAGGTTCAATGCAAATGGTTGGCGACTAAGTGCATCAGGTAATACATTCACCTTCCCTGGATGATATTGTAGGTTGTTGTCGAAATCTGCCATAAGTTCCAACCATCTTCTCTGCCGCATATTCAACTCCTTCTGAGTAAACACATATTTCAGACTCTTGTGATCTATGTATATGCCCACTTGTTCATCAAGAAGATAATGGCGCCAAATCTAGAGTGCAAAGATTACGGCCGCCAACTCCAAATCATGCGTCGGATAGTTGCGCCCATGAATCTTCAGCTGTCTTGATGCATAAGCTACAACTATACCGTGCTGATGTAGAACACATCCTAATCCCTTACCGGATGCATCGCAATGCACTTCAAAACCTCTAGATTGGTCTGGTATGACAAAGATAGGAGCTGATGTCAACCTTGACTTGAGTTCTACGAAAGCTCGTTCGCATGCTTCTGACCACACGAATTCTTCATCTTTACGTGTGAGCTTGGTCAGGGGTGTCGTAATCTTCGAAAATCCTTCAATAAACCTTCTGTAATATCCTCCTAAACCCAAGAAACTTCGAATGTCCTTCACTGACTTTGGTGTCGGCCATTCGCTTACTGCTGATACTTTAACTGGATCTACAGAGATTCCATCGCCTGATACAATATGTCTAAGGAAAATGACTTGTTCTATCTAAACTCCCACTTGCTGTACTTGGCATAGAGTTGATGCTGTCGTAAAGTCTCCAGGACAATTCGTAGGTGTTCGGCATGTTCTTTCCGACTCTTAGAATACACCAGGATGTCTTCGATGAAGATGACAACAAACCTGTTAGGTACTCTCGGAAAACTTGATTCATTAGGTTCATGAATATAGCTGGTGCGTTGGTCACTCCAAATGGCATCACAAGAAATTCGTAATGTCCATAGCGAGTTCTGAATGCTGTTTTATGGATATCAGATTCTTTGACCTTCACATGATGATAACCCGAACGAAGATCTAACTTGGAGAAAATGCAAGACCCACTTAGCTGATCGAACAGGCCGTCGATGCGCGGAAGTGGATACTTGTTCCTTATAGTTACTTCGTTCAGAACTCTATAATCAATGCACATTCGATATGAACCTTGCTTCTTCTTCACAAGTAGAACTGGCAATCCCCAACTTGATGTGCTAGGACGAATCCATCCTTTCGTCAATAATTCGTCCAACTGAGCACGAACCTCCTTCAAACTTTCAGGGCTTAACCGATACAGTACTTTGATCACCGGTTGTGCTCCAGGTACTAAATCAATGCTGAATTCAAGAGCTCTATCGGGAGGCAAACCTGATATGTCTTCAGGAAATACATCGTCGAACTCTCGAACTATCTCTGGCTTCGATCCTTCCTCCGCTTGAAGTGCTGCAATCACTGCCTTCTTAGGTTTTGCCTTGTATGTGCTTGGCTCCAAGGTACGGTCTCCATTTTTGAAATAAAAGACCGGATGGTCTGAAATCTCGAACACTACCCTCCTTTGATGACAGTCGATGGTAGCGTAAAAAGTTCCGAGCCAATCCATATCCAAAACGACATCAAAATTTGGTATGTCCAGCACCTTGAAGTTAGCATAGAATTCTCTGCTGAAAATGACCACTGGACACATGTCGTATCCCATTATTGCCTTTAGAACGCCGTTTCCTGAACTGACATTCCATCTGGATACGAGAGGTTTGACTGGAATCGCATGAGTTTGGACGAACCGTTGCGACATAAAGCAATGGGATGCTCCAGTATCGAAGAGTGCTAGTGCAGGAAGTGAGGCTACTAAGATTGTACCTAAGTTATGTGGGATATGTTTAGGTATAGAAAAGTATATGGATATAACAAGTATTGAACAGCTTTGAAAGATTGAAAGGTTACCAGTAATGACTTGGCCAGTGGCTTTAGCTTCTTCCACAGTCATTGTTGGCTATAGTGCCCTCAAGTCAATTATTGGATCGCAGGCACGTAATTGAAATGATTGAGGGATGACCTATACCGGTAGAACAGTCTTACTCGAGATGATAGTATGCTATCTGGTTTGTCTTTATCATCGTGTACATGCTTCAGGTGACATTACAGACCACTATTACATGTTGATAGAGCCCATAAGATTCTTGCTTGACTACCTGCAGTATGATGGCGATCATATACGTGAGAGCAGGGTGATCTATAAGCACATCCTTAAAATGTCCTTAGTCATGGGAGTTTCGAGACCGGGCATCGATACTCCAAGAGTAGACTAGTGTATACTAATCGAGACGCCGACGAGGGGTGGTGGTCGGTCTCATAAGCCATTGGTGTTAGTTTGTTCACCTAAGATGTATACAGGTGCTCATTAGGTTATGAGTACACCGGACGGACTCGCCGGGAACATGCTAAATGGTGTTATACCTATTGTCAGTGTTGGAGATAGTGCCCTCAGAGTCAATTATTGGATCACAGGCACGTGATTGCAATGATTGAGGGAGGACCTATCCCGGTAGGACAGTCTTACTCAAGATGATAGTATGCTATCTGGTTTATCTTTATCATCGTGTACTGCTTTAGGTGACCTGACATGTCGCTATTACACGTTGATAGAGCCCCTAGGATTCTTGCTTGACTACCAGCAGTATGATGGCGATCATATACGTGGGAGCTGGTAGTCTATAAGCACATCCTTAAAAGGTCCCTAGTCGTGGGAGTTTTGAGACAGGGCATCGATACTCCATTAGTAGACTAGTGTATACAGTCGAGACCCCGACGAGGGGCGGTGGCCGGTCTCACAAGCCACTGGTGTCAGTTGGTTCACCTAAGATGTATACAGGTGCTCATTGGGTTATGAGTACACCGGACAGGACTCGCCGGGAACCTGCTAGTTGGTCTTATACCAGATGTCAGATAGCAGTTCCCTGGTGACATGTGTACAGATTAGTTCATCGACCTGAGATCGTCATTTGTCTCGTGTGAGTTCCCACTGTGCTTTGATTACTACCCTACCACGGCTCAAAGGAGTCGTGCAAACAGGTTTTAGTTGGGTACAGTCCCGAGCCACATGGAGGCAGTGAGCGGATCTTCAGGGGTTCGTCTCTCCCGGTATTGGGGGTGAGGTCGCGCTGTGTCTAGGAGAGCCATTACGCAAAGCCCTCGGCCGAGGCAGGAGATTTACTGGTAGGTATTCCAGTAGTATCTCAGGGCGTTCTGGGCTACACTCCGGCACGACTTGTACCGCTTTTGGGGGTCTGACTTTTACCAACCCCCTAGGCCCGACATGCGATGCTCATAGACGAACGGACCGGACTGTATGGATATTGTCACTGACAGGCTCAGTAGGGTGTCAAGATGAGTTCGCTCATCGACGTCCCTTTTGGTCAATAGCTGGTGGCCCGCCACGTATTGGCTAATACCTCTGACGTGCTAGTGGTTAAATCCACAGCCATTGTATTGACGAGTCTTTAGAGTCCACCACACTTACAGTTACTCAAGCTTTCGGGCGAAACGCTGTAGAGGCCGTATGGAGATATGGCAGGGTCCGATCAGATACGTGCGGTATTGCACGGATCAGGATCGGACAGTTTTGTACTACTGGCCGTATGGTTATATGGCAGGGTTCGATCCGATACGTGCGGTATTGCACGGATCAGGATCAGACGGATTTTACTAGCCGGCTTTGGCTTAAGCCGGTCCTAGTTTAGTACAGTGTAGATTTTGTCTCTTTGCATTTGTATCCGGACGGAATACAGATGCGGGTGTGTATGCACAATATAGGGGTTTTCCTGTAATTTATTACGGGACCAGTTTTCTAGAGTTGCCAGTTTGCATTCCGTTCCGGCCGGTTTTCCTTTGTTCTTTCCCGGCCGGACTTTTCCGATGGAGGGGGTTGTTTGCAATTGTGCAAATAACATTTGTGGAGGGGTTTTCTTGCAATTGCTTTGATTATGATGGCATATTTTCTTTTGCACCATCACTTGCATTAATTGTGATAAGAGAGGGTATGGTTTGGATGTAAGTTTGTAATGATAATGTTTGGATGTGGTCACCTTTTTCTTTTCCTACACTTACCTCCCTCTTGTATTTGTTTTGCTCTCCCCCATTTTTCCACCATAGTAATGGCCGGCCACTTAATGGTGAGAAGGAGAGGTTCATTTGATATTGTGAGGGTGTGGGAAAAATTAATCATTCATATCATTTTTCCATTGCCACAAAAATCCCCAAGTTCATATCTTGTTGATTCCTCCATCAAGGCAACATAACCCCAAAAAGACAAAGCACTACACATTCTACAGCAAATCTTGGCCATGTCGACTTGCCGGCTTCATGCCCGAGTTGCCTCGGTATTGAGGCGTGAGCCCGTAAAAGATGCAGGCGATGTGGTGCCCTTCTGGCGAGGAGGCGCTGATATGGCGAGGAGGCGACGATATGGAGACTAGACTTTCCGCGGGAGATTGGGACGATGACGAGAAGACCGGAGGACTCGGATCACTCGGTATACTTCTCTTCCCATCTCTTGTTAGCTAGCATTAGGTTAATGGTTACGATCCGGGTTTTCATTGTCCGCGGTAGCGCCAGTTTCCAAGTAAGGAAAATTTTTGATTCCGCATTTTGGCCTCGGATAGACGGCCTGGGCGCTGCCGTGGCGCAACATGGTATCAGAGCTACGCCATTAACCTTGCCTAGCTTGTTCTAGTGTGTTTTACATTTCCGATCGAACAAAATCCCAAAAACCACATTTGGTGTACATCAGTTTTCTGTCGATTTTTTCCGGGCTCGAAATTTTTTTCAGGTAGTTGCAGAATGATGTGCAGGGAAATATAAGAGATCTGGTAAAATTTGGTAACCTGAATCCTTCATATCACCGCGGAAACGCGGCCAAAGCAATGCTTTGGCCGCGGTTCCGCCGCCAGTTAAATTCTTCACTGTACCAAATTTTTTCCAGATTGTCTTGCATTTGATAATGGGGTTTTTGGAATATTATTTTTGGGCCCAGATTTTCTGTAAGTGCTACAGTATTACTTATGGGGCCCACTTGGTAAGTTTGATCGATCAGATATTTTAAACACATTATTTCACAGTATTTACATTATATCTGCAACCGTGAATGTCACTTGATCGGTAAATCCCGTCTAACTGCTATAGCCCGGTTAGACGGATTTGCGAACGTGACTTTCACGTTGATGTTCTATGTTTATGCTGTGTTGTTGCGGATCGGTCGTGGGGGATAGCCTGGATGCAATGTTAGTACAGTTTTGTTTTATATGTACATTTGATATTGCGGGGCGAGCGTCCGACATGTGGACTGCCGTCACTGCCTGTTTGTATTATTCTTTTGGGGCACGACCTGGTTGCGGTCGATGTACCCGTTGTATGTATATTTTACTTTTTGTACTAGGATTACCCCGCGGAGGGGTGCACGGATAGCCGGGTTCTAGAAGGCAACGGGCCCGCATCTCATGGCATTGAGACGGAGGGGGCTTCACTCTAGGATTGGCGGGCTATTCGCCGCACTCGTAGGGGGTACAGGTTGACCCAGGAGGGGTGCCCAAGTTACTGGATTCCGTGAAGTGCTGGGTGGTCCATTCACGGTGCTGAAGGGGGCTGCCTCGCTTCAGGTTTTGGCGGGTGACTTGCCGCGCCCGTAGGGGTCTAGGATTTCATTGCACAGGCTATCCACACGACCAGGGGAACGTCGGGTTTCAGCAGCGGCTCTGTGAAACCCGGGGCTTCCAGATATCTGTATTGTTCTGTGATGCTGTATATTTCTGTGATGTTGCTTTTTATCACGCCTTGAGCGAAATATAATATATTGGTATATATATTAGTAGATGTTGTATATGTTTTGCATCCGCGCTAGTCCAGTCCCCGCTCTGTCGTTAGTTAAGTAACCTAACGGGTGATGACGGGACCCAGTGGAGAATGCGGATGGCATATACGTACATCAGTATATTTTCGTTCTTTGTGGTGTGATCAATTGATGGGAATGCGTTGATTCGGATCAATGCAAGATAAACAAACCTATTCTGATGTTGTTGGAACATTTTTCAAAAAGCTGTTATTGTAAGAACGTTCATTTTTGTTTTGCATCGTGGTATTCATTTGGAATATCCTGCTCCTCAGTCGACGAGGCAAGGGCCGAGATCCCTTCACCGGGAGTGACCCCTTGGACAGAAGTTTGCGTCAGGGTAATAACTTCACTATAGCCGATTACTTTTTGCTTTGCATCGTGGTATTCGTTTGGAATATCCTGCACCTCATTCTACGGGGAAAGAGCCGAGATCCCTTCACCGGGAGTGACCTCTTTAGCTAAGGGTTTTCGTCACTATATTTTATAAAAGGCTATGCAGTTCCTTCAACAATATCAAGTTCATTACGGTAAAAGGTTTTTCGCCAAAAACCATCCGTAGCCCTCCGTCATTTCAGATTAGTATTGCTTAGTATTCGTGCTACGTATGTCGTGCATTGCCGAGGCGTAGTGTTCGGTAGCTGTGTAATACTTTTCTGTCGCATGGATAAGTGGATTGGTTAGGACAGTCGTACGGTTATGTTGGCATTGTCAAGGACTCGTACGGGTGGGTTTAACGCAATCAAGATAATGACGGGTTGAACTTGACTAGGACTCTTTGATATGTTGGCATTGTCAAGGTCACTTGGGTCCTAGGGGTAAAAATCACATCGGGAGTTTCAAAAGAACTGAAACTTGCCAGGCATGCGCATACCTTCTGGAGTGTGGTGACTTGAGTGGATTCCGTCAAGTTATCATGCGATGATAGTTGGATCCCGATTCCCACTGATGAGTTGGTTTACTCCTCGGGTGATCCCGACTAATTCTTCTTTCAGGTTTGGAGGAGAATTTGAGGTACAGTGGGAGGCTTCCAGATTAGATAAAGTGATAACCATTCTGATCTAGGTTAGAGTGCACGCTGAGTGTTTCTTTTCTCTCTCTCTTTGGCAGCGACCATTGACCCGACCCTGGACTATGACTCAGTGACCAAGTTGACCGAACCTTCTTAACACTGGCTTTTGGATTGTCAGAGTTGCAGACCTCATTACCACTCCTACTTTTACCCTTTTCTCCAGGACACCCCGTATTACTACGAACGTCCACTTCCATTGGACAAAACCATCGTATGGTTATATACGAACTCGAAGGACTTCGAGGATGGTTTCTGGTTCTGGAGAAAACGGATAGGACTATTCAGTTGTCTTTTCCTTTTACCTTCTCTCAAGTTGTGAGTACTCCTTGGTTTAGGAGATAGTACACCTATTACGCAAATTGGATAATCTTCTTCCAAACCTTAGGCTGGTGCCGAACGGTGGGGAATGAAGAATACCAATTAGCCTAAACGGTGTACAGAAGGTATTAAGATTAAGACAAAGCAATGGATTAGTAAGAGGGCAAAGTAAATTGCGACTGCTATTCACGACCGAACCAAGTATTTCTTCGCCAATCCTAAATCACCTTTGTATTTCTCCAGGACACTCCGTATCACTACGAAGATCCACAGTTTATTTGGATACTCCATTGTATGGTTATATACGAACTCGAAAGGAACTTGTTCCAGTTCGGGGATGGATTCTGGTTCAGGAGAAATAGGAATAAAGTACATTCAGGTGTTTTTTATCTTCACCTTCTCTCGTATTGCGAGTGTTCCTAGGATTGGGACAGTACACCCATTATGCTTATTGGATAGTCTTCTTCCAAACCATAGGCTGGTGCCGAACGGTAGGGAAGGAAGAAAACCATTTGGCCTAATGGGGTGTACAGAAGGTGATGACTAAAGACATATAAAGGGATTTGGAGAAGTGGCAAAGAATTATACGGTTACAGTTGTGAATCTGGATAATGGAAGAGGCATTACTAGGAATACCAGGATACCCCAACGAAACATTTCAATGTTTCAGTTTCACCGTGTACTGTTAATGGAAAACTGATTTCCCGATTAGATGCTTACTCCAGGGTATGTATTTACCAGGTATGATTCTCACATCTGTATGGTTTTTACAGATGATGAGTGGGAGTAAGTTATTGGGAATAGGGTAATCATCCTCATTATATCGGGATTCGTTGTAATCGGTGATATTTGAGGAGATCATCTGGGCTGTTTACCGGTCGGTAAATTTTTGGTTTTGAATATCCGCTGTTGTGCACCAATTTCAAATTGATATATCTGTACGTCTATTTTCATAGAGTGAGATATACCTTTTGATATTATGTCGATGACATTTACCTATATCAGTGGATGGTTAGGTAAGGAGCATTAAACAGCGGTGTAATTCTTCTTAACCATAAATACAGTTTTCAACCTACGACACACAGTGAAAAAGTTGTTAGACTCAGCGGACTTATACAGAGTATTGTATGTTGTCCAGTGTCCATTAGGACAGAGGGGTTGGTCCTCATACTATATTCTGTTTACTTTTAACTTCTCTAGTTCTTAGACATGTGTTTCGTGGAAACACAGGGTCTAAGTTTTGAGGAGTTATAGGTATTTGAATAGAGTAGAGAACCAGGTATAGCAAGTATCGGGATTCTTCAAAGTGATCGAAGATGTAGATACTTGTGTATGGTATTCAGTTGATAGTAATGATAAAGAGAAATTGCTTCTCTTTCAGGTTACTCATAATTGGAAGCATTCCTAAGTTGAGTAACGCTGATCGGCCTCCTTCCATTTAGTTGACATGCATTGGAGACAGCTGCATGATTTGAATCTGGTTCCAATTAAATCAGTGCCTCTGATTCTATATTGGATATAGAACAGTTCATATCTTGACATTGTTAAGGTACGGGGAGTTGTCCGGCTTATGAATAAAACCAGACACTGGACAACTCAAGGCACGTTTCTGTAATGGCTGTTTGCGGGTTGACCCAGGCTATGACGAGGGTTGATTTTCTACCATCTGGAAGATCAATAGAGATATTGTTCTTGACTCGCCACATTTTTTAAAAGAAATGGATTTTTCAAAAACAGAAGTGGGAGTATGGTAGAACTGGAAGTGATTCCAGAACCGCAAACGATTACTGAAGATTTGATAAGGAACCTAAAGATTCAATCTGATTTGACATTCCATTGGCCACTTCGCAGATATGATGGGTAACTTCAGGCACCCGAGAGGT
The DNA here is from genome assembly GCA_030015575.1 of Agapanthus africanus. Lineage (NCBI taxonomy): Eukaryota > Viridiplantae > Streptophyta > Magnoliopsida > Asparagales > Amaryllidaceae > Agapanthus > Agapanthus africanus. The sequence goes on from CM057339.1 coordinate 729,394,933, forward strand.
ACTCCGGTAGCCTCAAGGACGGTGACAGGGAAGTTCTTGTTTACCCAGACTTACCATTGCTGTTGTTCCAGACTGTGAGACCCGGCAGGAGGATGAGTATAGCGTCGTTCTAAACTAGCTTTAGAAGTGTACGTCTATATGACTCTGCCAGAGGGTTGTCGTAGTCAGTGGGAGCAGCGGAAGCATTGGTGGACAGGTGGCTTATGTCTATTTATAGACTAAAGCAGATACAGCGGAGATAGATCATCTATTTCTGATGTGACGGTCATAGATTTGACGTCATCAGAATAGGGGATGGATCTGTTAAGAAGGTAGTAGGGTGTGATCTCCTGGTTTTGGATGACATACACAGAGTAGGAAAGGAAACTCCTATACTACGATCGGTTATACTTTGGTCGTCACACAGTGGTTTCTCCACATGGGACTTGGATATTATATCAGACATTCTGGTTACTAGATCTATGGTTTTAGATCTAGATTTGGGTGGTTTCCCAATCTGGGTACCTTGACAGCATTCTATGAGTATTTAGAATGGACGACTCCTGGCACGGTAGTGTACCTGCAGGTGATGGAGTCACCCTCTCTAAATGTGTCTTATAGACTAAAGTAGAGAGGGATGTGCGTGATTGGCAGATCACTTGCTTAGGCAATTGAGTCAATCATGAAATGTCAAGTACCACACCAGATGTTGTTCTTGCACTAGATGCAATAAGTTGACATTGATCCAATCCTGGAGAAACAGTCGGAAGCGGTTTTAGAACATAAGTGGATGTTCTAGGGATATGATAATGACAACCTCATTTGGGAGACAGTTATCATTCCAGGCTTCCAAGGTGACATGGATGGCAGAGTGGCTGTCAGAGTTATAGTTTCTCCTTCTGACGAGGGGCAGTATTTTGGAAAGGTGGTCCAAGGCAATACTGAGGGAGGCATGGCGCTGGGTACTTATTAAGTTCAATTATCGATACAGTCTAAGAAGTTTGGATTTGGAGTTCATTTATGAGCTAGGTCCCATCAGACATCCAGACATTCTAAGACAGGTATTGCTCATTTCGGGAGATGGCTTTCTCCGCGAACTTGAGATATAGAGAGACATAGAAAGAAACATCACAGCGGATCCACTCACTGAGGCTATTCCTCGAATGCCATAGTTTCACAAACGAGCTTTGTGAGACTGACTAGTAGAGGAGTTGGGTGTTCGGTATCACACGGGCTGTGAGTATGCGACATCGCAATAATTAGCCTTGAGTGCAAGTGGGAGATTGTTGGAGATAGTGCCCTCAGAGTCAATTATTGGATCGCAGACACGTGATTGCAATGATTGAGGGATGACCTATCCTGGTAGGAAAGTCTTACTCAAGATGATAGTATTCTATCTGGTTTATCTTTATCATCGTGTACTGCTTTAGGTGACCTGACATGTCGCTATTACACGTTGATAGAGCCCCTAGGATTCTTGCTTGACTACCAGCAGTATGATGGCGATCATATACGTGGGAGCTGGTAGTCTATAAGCACATCCTTAAAAGGTCCCTAGTCGTGGGAGTTTCGAGACAGGGCATCGATACTCCATTAGTAGACTAGTGTATACAGTCGAGACCCCGACGAGGGGCGGTGGCCGGTCTCACAAGCCACTGGTGTCAGTTGGTTCACCTAAGATGTATACAGGTGCTCATTGGGTTATGAGTACACCGGACAGGACTCGCCGGGAACCTGCTAGTTGGTCTTATACCAGATGTCAGATAGCAGTTCCCTGGTGACATGTGTACAGGTTAGTTCATCGACCTGAGATCGTCATTTGTCTCGTGTGAGTTCCCACTGTGCTTTGATTACTACCCTACCACGGCTCAAAGGAGTCGTGCAAACAGGTTTTAGTTGGGTACAGTCCCGAGCCACATGGAGGCAGTGAGCGGATCTTCAGGGGTTCGTCTCTCCCGGTATTGGGGGTGAGGTCGCGCTGTGTCTAGGAGAGCCATTACGCAAAGCCCTCGGCCGAGGCAGGAGATTTACTGGTAGGTATTCCAGTAGTATCTCAGGGCGTTCTGGGCTACACTCCGGCACGACTTGTACCGCTTTTGGGGGTCTGACTTTTACCAACCCCCTAGGCCCGACATGCGATGCTCATAGACGAACGGACCGGACTGTACGGATATTGTCACTGACAGGCTCAGTAGGGTGTCAGGATGAGTTCGCTCATCGACGTCCCTTTTGGTCAATAGCTGGTGGCCCGTCACGTATTGGCTAATACCTCTGACGTGCTAGTGGTTAAATCCACAGCCATTGTATTGACGAGTCTTTAGAGTCCACCACACTTACAGTTACTCAAGCTTTCGGGCGAAACGCTGTAGAGGCCGTATGGAGATATGGCAGGGCCCGATCAGATACGTGCGGTATTGCACGGATCAGGATCGGACAGTTTTGTACTACTGGCCGTATGGTTATATGGCAGGGTTCGATCCGATACGTGCGGTATTGCACGGATCAGGATCGGACGGATTTTACTAGCCGGCTTTGGCTTAAGCCGGTCCTAGTTTAGTACAGTGTAGATTTTGTCTCTTTGCATTTGTATCCGGACGGAATACAGATGCGGGTGTGTATGCACAGTATAGGGGTTTTCCTGTAATTTATTACGGGACCAGTTTTCTGGAGTTGCCAGTTTGCATTCCGTTCCGGCCGGTTTTCCTTTGTTCTTTCCCGGCCGGACTTTTCTGATGGAGGGGGTTGTTTGCAATTGTGCAAATAACATTTGTGGAGGGGTTTTCTTGCAATTGCTTTGATTATGATGGCATCTTTTCTTTTGCACCATCACTTGCATTAATTGTGATAAGAGAGGGTATGGTTTGGATGTAAGTTTGTAATGATAATGTTTGGATGTGGTCACCTTTTTCTTTTCCTACACTTACCTCCCTCTTGTATTTGTTTTGCTCTCCCCCATTTTCCCACCATAGTAATGGCCGGCCACTTAATGGTGAGAAGGAGAGGTTCATTTGATATTGTGAGGGTGTGGGAAAAATTAATCATTCATATCATTTTTCCATTGCCACAAAAATTCCCAAGTTCATATCTTGTTGATTCCTCCATCAAGGCAACATAACCCCAAAGAGACAAAGCACTACACATTCTACAGCAAATCTTGGGCATGTCGACTTGCCGGCTTCATGCCCGAGTTGCCTCGGTATTGAGGCGGGAGCCCGTAAAAGACGCAGGCGATGTGGTGCCCTTCTGGCGAGGAGGCGATGATATGGCGAGGAGGCGACGATATGGAGACTAGACTTTCCGCGGGAGATTGGGACGATGACGAGAAGACCGGAGGACTCGGATCACTCGGTATACTTCTCTTCCCATCTCTTGTTAGCTAGCATTAGGTTAATGGTTACGATCCGGGTTTTCATTGTCCGCGGTACCGCCAGTTTCCAAGTAAGGAAAATTTTTGATTCCGCATTTTGGCCTCGGATAGACGGCCTGGGCGCTGCCGTGGCGCAACAGTCAGATAGCAGTTCCCTGGTGACATGTGTACAGGTTAGTCTATCGACCTGAGATCGTCATTTGTCTCGTGTGAGTTCCCACTGTGCTTTGATTACTACCCTACCACGGCCAAAGGAGTCGTGCAAACAGGTTTTAGTTGGGTGCAGTCCCGAGCCATATGGAGGCAGTGAGCGGATCGTCAAGGGATTCGCCTCTTCCGGTATTGGGGGTTGATATCGCGGAGTGCACGGGTGGCCATCACCAGAAATCCTTAATCAAGGTAGTCGAGAATTACTGATCTAGGATTGGTAGTTTCTTATGTGGTGATAGGTTTCATACTGACACTAAATGTCGTGTTATTAGGGGTCTGACTTCATCCACCCTCCTAGACTCGATATGCGATACTTATAGACGAACGGACCGGAATGTACGGATATTGTCACTGTCAGGCTAGGTAGGGGTTTCAGGATGAGTTTGCTCGTCGGCCTCCCTTTCGCTCAATACCTGGGTAGCCGTTACGTACAGCTAGTGCCACTGACGTGCTTGTGGTTAAACCCACTGCCAGCGTATTGACGAGTCTTTAGAGTCCCACACAGAGGGTTTCCCTGCTTCGGGCAAAACGTTGTAGAGGCCGTATGGTTTTATGGCAGGGTTCAATCATATACATGCACTTGTGCACGGATCATGATTCGGACGGATAATACTAGTGGGCTTTGGTTTAAGCCGGATCCTAGTATTATATTGTTGGATTATTTTCGTCTCGTTGTATTCGTATTCTTTCGGAATACGGATGCGGGTATGTATATACGGATGATGGGTATTCTTGTAATTCTATTACAAGATTACTTTAGTATATGTCATTTCTTTTTGTTATAAACATTTAGGTTAAATGTTTATTTGGTGGAGAGTGTGACTCTTTTTTTAGGATTGATTCTAGCATGCTCACTTGGTGATTCATGAATGTCACATGGGTGTGACTCATGGTGGGTCATGAGGTGACATGCTAGGGTTTTAGTTTGTAATGTGAGATATTTGTTGTGAGCAAGGAGATATTTATTCTTGGGTTGTTTTCTTTAGTTGCTAGCACACTACATTATTGCTCACAATATATAACTCACACACACAATAAAAAGAAAAAGAGCAGCAACCCATTTTCTTTCTTCAGTTGCCAAAAGCTTCACACTCTTCTCTCTTGGCATCTTCTTCAACCTCCACCCTATATGTCTCATGTGTTGAGAAACCTAGGGTGTATTGAAACAATCTAATCACACACACTCTCTACTTCATCTTGGCTATCTAGGTTAGCAAACTAGATACTCGAGTTGCTTCGGTTTTGAGGTCGGAGCCCGTATTACTAACTCTCAAGGTAGATCATCTTCGATAGGGGGAGACCGGAGATCAAACATGATCGAGGAAGCCACGAGGAGCTTGGGACAGAGGTTGAAGACCGAAGGACATGGATCATGTAAGTCGACGTTACTCACCCCACGGGTTTGCGGGGAGGCGGAATAGGTAAAATACGATTTTTGCAAACAAGGTAATATCGACTATGCATAAGGATCTTTGCTAAACCCTAAATAACAATCTAACTAGGAGTTGTATCTACTAGGTAAGATGATTATACCTCAAGCTACAAGTCCTTCTTCTCCTCTTTGATGTGAGCTCCTTGAAGTGATGATGGATGCGCCTCCTCGTCGGCTTCTCGAAGTCGAAGAAGATCCACCCGAAAGTTCCAACCTTGAGCTAAACCTCCAAGATGAGGCAACTAGATCACTTGAGGTGCTAGACTAAGTGACCTAGAATGAGTAGAGTGTGATTATGAGTAGCTTATCTCAATAAACCCTTGATTCTCAACTCATGAGACACTTGGGTTAGAGAGGAAGAAGAGAGAGCAAGCTTAGGAGAGAGAATGTGTTTTTGATAATGATAATAAAAAATTGTAATGGCTATCTTATATATGACCATTTGTCATAGAAAGAAAATATCTCATGAAAATATCTAGGCCAAAAATATCTCATCAAAATATCTATAGTCAACAAATCAAGCCAAGTCAAATGGTCAACCAAGTAGCCATAACAAAAAAAGATTATCATTTATCAAAATAACAAATACTTTTCCTTTTCTCATTTTTTCTTTGACCAAGTCAATGGTCAAAACCCTAATGAGATGTATCCTTCTTCACCCCCTCTCATCCGTATATACATACCCGCATCCGTGTTTCGAGAAACACGGATACAATGAGACGAAGCTAATCCAATAATCAAATACTAGGATCCGGCTTAAACCAAATCCCACTGGTATTGTCCGCTTGAACACCACACGCGCACAAGTACACGTATGTGATCGAACCCTGTCGTAAAACCATACGACCTCAACTTGTTTCGCCCGAAGCTAGGAAACTCTTTGTGTGGGACTCGAAATACTCGACACTACGCTGGCAGTTGGTTTAACCACAGGCCGCAAGCGGTACTAGCTGTACGTAACGGTCCCCAGGTAGATGTCGATAAGAAGGCCTATGAGGAAACCCATTCGAACTTCTACTGAGCTAGAATGCGAATCTCCGTACAGTCCGGTCTGTTCGTCTAAGAGTATCGCATATCGGGCTTAGGGGGCGGTAAACGTCAGACCCCTAATAGCGGTATAAGTCGTGTCAGAGTATAGCCCATTACACCCTGAGAAACTACTGGAGCACCAACCAGTAAATCTCGCTTGCCCTGGCCAGGGACTTTGCGTAATGGCTTTCCAAACACAGCGCTATATCAACCCCCAATACCGGGAGAGACGAATTCTATCTAACCGCCACTGCCTCCAAGTGCTTCGGGACTGCACCCAACTACTACCTGTTTGCACGAATCAATAGAGCTGTAGTAGGGTAGTAATCAAAGTACAGTGGGAACACACTCGAGGCGAAGTGACAGTGTCAAGTCAACGGACTAAGCTGTACTCATGCCACCTGGGAACTGCTACCTGACGATAGGTATAGTACCAACCGGCAGTTCCCGACGAGTCATGTCCGGTGTACTCATAACCTAACGAGCACCTGCATACTATCTCCAGTACGACATACTAATGGCTGTGGGACAGGCCATCTCCCCTGCTGGGATGAGAAGCGTATACATTAGTCTACTCCGGAGTATCGATGCCCCGTCTCGATAATCCTATGACTAGGGACCTGTATAAGGATGTGCTTGTAGATTACCCATCCCCCACTAGTGTGATTGCCATCACAACGCTGGTAATCAAACAAAGATCCTAAGGGCTCTAATAATATGTATAAGTGATATGTTAAAAGAAACACATGAACATATTGAAATAGAAACAAACCAAGTAGCATACTACCATTTTGAGCAAGACTGTCAATACTACTGTGAATATCCCAAGCATTCATTAAGTAATATACAATCCAGTATGATACAATAATGGCCTCTAGGTCATATACACTAACAATCTCCCACTTGCACTAGGGCCATGTGCTGGCATATCGCAGACCTATAATCTCGAATAGCCTCTCGAACTGCGTCTGAGGGATGGCCTTTGTGAATGGATCTGCAGTGTTATTCTCCATATCTACTATCTTTACCTCGATCTCCCAGTGATCTACGATCTCCCTGATCAGGTGGTACCGCCTCAAAATGTGTCTGGACTTCTGATGGGACCTAGGTTCCTTCGCTAAATCTATAGCGCCGTTGTTGTCGCAATACAGCGGTATTGGATCAATAATGGTCGGAACCACCTAAAGTTCTGTGAGAAACTTCTTCATCCAGACAGCTTCTTTTGCGGCATCGCAAGCAGCCATGTACTCCGCTTCCATCGTCGAGTCAGCAACGGTGTCCTGCTTGGAGCTCTTCCAACAGACCGCCCCTCCATTGAGGGTAAAGACATAACCCGACATGGACTTGGAGTCATCCTTGTCACTATGGAAGCTGGTGTCAGCAAAGGCCTCGATCTGGAGGTCTTTTCCTCCATACACCAAGAACATTTCCTTAGTCCTTCTCAGGTACTTGAGAATGTTCTTTATTGCTATCCAGTGCTTCTCTCCTGGGTTTGACTGATACCGGCTTACAACGCTCAATGCGTATGCTACATCTGGTCTGGTACACAATATCGCATACATTATAAAGCCAACCGCAGATGCGTAGAGTATAGATGACATGCGAGCCCTTTCCAAATCAGTCTTGGGAGACATCTCTTTGGAGAGGGTGATTCCGTGACAAGCCGGTAGGTTACCGCACTTAGAATCTTCCATACTGAATCTTTTCAGTATGGTGTCGATGTAACTTGACTGTGAAAGCCCCAACATCCGTTTAGATCTATCACGATAGATCTGGATCCCCAAAATGTAGGAGGCATCACCAAGGTCCTTCATAGAGAACTTCTGTGACAAGAATCCTTTGACTGACTGTAGCATAGGAATATCATTTCCTATTTAGAGAATGTCATCCACGTGCAAGATGAGGAATACCACAGTTCTTCCTACAATCTTACTGTAAATGCATGGTTCATCTGGATTTTTGATAAAGTCGAATTCTTTGACTGTCTTATCAAAACAGATGTTCCAACTCCACGATGCCTGCTTTAGTCCATAAATGGACTTAAGCAACTTGCACACTTTACCGCTGCTCCCACTCTGAATGAAACCCTCTGGCTGATCCATATAGACGCACACTTCTAAATTACCATTTAGAAAGGCCGTCTTTACATTCATCTGCCAGATCTCATAATCGTGGAAGGCAGCAATGGCAAGAAGGATCCGAATGGATTTGAGCATAGCCACTGGAGAAAAGGTTTCGTCATAGTCCAAACCAGGTCTTTGACGAAAATCCTTTGCAACGAGTCTAGCCTTATAGGTTTCAACCTGTCCATCCACACCAATCTTCTTTCTGAAGATCCATTTGCAGCCTACGGGTTTTACCCCTTCTGGAGCAATGTCCAAAGTCCAAACTTTATTGGTGTATATGGACTCCATTTCGGTCCGCATTGCATCCAGCCATTTTACCGAGGCGCCGTTCTGAATGGCTTGCTGGAAGCTAGTAGGCTCATTATTGTCAATGATGCAATCCTCTCGATCCCTATCTATGAGAAAACCGTAGTATCTCTCGGGCGGATGAGACTGCCTACTACTTCTGCGGAGTGGCGCTGGGATATCCCGTTCTTCTGAAATCTCTAGTTCTACCAAGCTTTCGGTAATAGCTTATGGTTCTGGAATTTCTTCTAGTTCTATTGCGCTCCCACTTTTCTGATTTTCTAAAAATTCAGGTTCCAAGAAGTGGGGATGTTGAGAAACAAAAACCTTTTATTCCTCTGCGTAATAGAAAAGATACCCCCTGGAGTTCTTAGGGTATCCCACAAACTTACACAGTACTGAGCGTGCTTCGAGCTTGTCCGCAAGCTGCTTTTTTATAAAAGCTGGACATCCCCATGTGTCACGACCCGAAATATTAGCTCGTGACCGGCACTTAAACCATGCCACGTCTAAAGGCGTAACGTAATTCAAGTAAGCCGAAAACCCAGAAATCTAAACCTTTTTAAGAAAATAAAAGAGGTGAAGTTTTGAATTAAAGGTAGGCTGAAATCAATGTTTTCTAGATGCATAAGTAAAAGAACGTGAAAAATGCAAGTGGAATTATTTTTTGAAAAACATGTTTCGTCTTTTAAAAATTTGGGCAGCACCTCCTTTGTATTTTTTTGATCCAAAACCACAATACATGATAATATAAAGGCATCCCCAAGCGGGAGATAGCTCTTCGCCAAACGGCGGATCCACAACCACGCAAAGCATAAATATAAGTTTACGACGCCCAACGGTGAAGATCAACACAAAAAAGAAGAAGAATAAAGTGAGAAATCAACGCAAAAGGCGAACATAAAACACATCGCTCAAGTCTCGCAACTACAAGTCTCACTAAGTCTCATTACTTATACAAATACAAGTTTGATTTGATGGAGTTGACTAGATACAACATGAATAATAAATACAAGAGTGGGTACGATACAAATGTCCCACCTACCACTGCAAAACACCCAAATGAAGCTATGTGCCAGCAAAGCCGCTACTGATCCAAGCGATCAACCTGCAAGAACTGTGGCACAACGGGGGTGAGTTGCCAACTCGTGAGTAGAAAAATATCTATAAGTAGAAATCAAATAAACAACGAATCCTAGGTCAACTATATCATAAAGATAATACTTTGATATCTAGGGTGACCGGGTCTGTATATGTGCCAACACTAAATATAAATGCCTATCAGCATGTGGATATCATCCAACAATATAATCAATGTATGTATGCATGTGGATCTCATCCAACCATATAATCAATGTATGTATACACCATAAAAGCATACGCATGAAAGTATGAGGATATAATTCAACGGGTGTCCCCCGCGACACCTCAAAATCATGGAACCTGGGTGTCCAACATCGACACTCGAAAACATTATAAAACCCGTGTCCAGCATCGACACGTAAATCCTCATATCTCGGGCTCCGTCAGTCCGGATCGACCCATATCATCTCTCGACTCCGGTCGGTATCCTCCGGATATCCGCCGAGCCCAAATACTATCACCGGTAGGTAGTGCTCCCCTGTCAGGCTCATCGTCATCCCCACAAAATCTCTCACTCGTCCCGGGATACCATACCGGGTCCACCATGAACCCGCAAACGGAATCATCCACCTCCTCGAATCGGGTTTCACATGTCACACGTCTCAGAACCGAGAAAACGCATGGTGGACACACTGAAATATCATATCAAGAGAAACCGGGTTTTTAAACTATACATACTTTCTTTTGAAATAGCCACGGTTCTCAAATCCAGAAATCTCATGAAAACAACATATTTCAATGCATATAATCACAATGCATGATGTATGCGACATAAAACAGGAATGTAAGCATATCCGTATATCATGCAACATGGAACAGTAATATGCACTTCTTAAGGGAGAACCGCTTTTTAAAATGAATCCAGTTTCAAAATATATCCTGTGGTTTCCCCAATTTCTTCAAAGTCAATGCAATATCGTATAAAGGTGCATAAGCAACTATAGCAGGTAATCTATGCAGGGAGTCATACCATGATGCAGCAATTCTACTGTGTAGTGACATGACAATTATCGATGATGAAGTGTGTGAGCCGGCAAATCTGTGTACGTGTAACATACGCATCATCGATAATGGTGCAGGTGTACCAGCACAGGTATAAGTAATGCAATGTGAATAACATGAATTCAGCATAAGGTAAATCATATGCAATGCTGACGGGTATACGTATCTAACATGACCGAGTCGGTGAATTTATCAATCGGCATCTAGCCACACCACATCATGTACGGTATAATCCATCGTACGACATCCTCTAGTCAAAGGTATGGATTAATCATCAAGCCCAACTCATCACGTACGGAAAATCATCATACGGCGGCAATAAACCATCGGGGATCCAATCCTCCTATGTCACGACCCGAAATGGCACGCGACTGACACTTGAATCATATGAAGTCTATAGGACCCCATCTAATTCAAGTAAGCCAAAAAATCCCAGAAATGTAAACAATTTAAAGAAAGAAGTGAAGAAAACATGTTTTAAACTATGGTTTTTTAATAACATAAGCCAAAGTATGCATTTTTAAAATCTCAAATCTTTTCTGAAAATTTCGGCAGAGTTTCCTTTGTAAATACTGGCCTCAAAAGGGGTACAACATGCATAACATGATAAAGACATTCCCAAGCGGGAGCTATCTCTTCGTCAATTGACGGTCACAACTACAAAAGCAATATAATATACAACGCCAAGGGCGAGGATCAAAACTCAAAAGGAAACTCAAAATATCAAGAAAACCATAATAATACAACACGCGACTCTAAGGTCGAAAGGATAAACAACTGGTTTTCTAAGTCTGAAATAAATACAAGTCTGTTGATGGAGTTTACTAGACACAACTGAATAAATAAAGGTACAACGGTGGTCACGATACAAGTGAACCCACCTACCAAAGAAATCACCCGGAATGAAGTAATGTGCCAGCAAAACCGCCAAGGAAAACCTGCAAGAAACTGTGGCACAACGGGGGTGAGTTGCCAACTCATGAGTAGAAAACATCACAGAGCAGAAATCGTATATATGACTCAATCCTAGGTCAAACGATCAGTAATATATATCCTCAATATGATAAAGTCTGAAGCATGATAATGTGGCAAGGGTAAACATTTATACAAGTGTAATACCAAGTGCTCGTGTCAGGGCCTCAGCTAGCAACATATCATAAATATGAGGTATGATCAATGTAATCAACCTGAAATCAGTGTCAACTATATCTTGAAGTCTATAAGTATGTGGATATCATCCAACTATGTAATCAATGCGTGTATGCATGTGGATCTCGTCCACGTGTCAACCAATGACGCAACAACATCATGCATGTAAATATCATAAAAACATATGCATGAAAATATGAGGATGTAAATCAACGTGTGTCCCTCGCGACACATCAAAATCATGGAACCTGAGTGTCCAGTATCGACACTCAAAACATCATGAAACCCATGTCCAGCATCGACACGTAAATCCTCATACCTCAGGCGCCGCATACCCTGGTCGACCCTCATATCCATCTCTTTACTGCGGTCGGTATCCTCCGGATAACCGCCGAGCCTAAATACTGTCACCGGTAGGTAGTGCTCCCCTGCCAAGCTCATCGTCTACCATATACGAGTCTTCTTGCTCCGGGGTACCACACCGGGTCCACCATGTACCCGCAGACGGTGCCTACCGCTCTTCGAATCGGGTTTCACATATCACACATCTCAGTGTTGGCTATAGCGCCCTCAAGACAATTATTATAGTCGCGGACTTGTGATTATGATGATTGAGTGAGGACCTATACCGATAAAACAGTCTTACTCAAGATGATAGTATGCTATCTGGTTTGTCTTTATCATCATGTTAATAAAGCCCATAGGATTTTTGCTTGACTGCCAGCATTATGATGGCGATCATATATGTGGGAGCTGGGGTCTATAAGCACATCCTTAAATATCCCTAGTCGTGGGAGTATCGAGACCGGGCATCGATACTTCAGTGTAGACTAGTGTATACTGATCGAGACCCCGACGAGGGGCGGTGGCCAGGTCTCACAAGCCATTGGTGTTAGTTTGTTCACCTAAGATAGTATACAGGTACTCATTGGGTTATGAGTACACTGGACGGACTCGCCGGGAACCTTCTAGTTAGTATTATACCTATTGTCAGATAGCAGTTCCTAGGTGACATGTGTACAGGTTAGTCTGTCGACCTGAGATCGTCATTTGTCTCGTGTGAGTTCCCACTGTGCTTTGATTACTACCCTACCATGGCTCAAAGGAGTCATGCAAACAGGTTTTAGTTGGGTACAGTCCCGAGCCACATGGAGGCAGTGATCGGATCGTCGGGGATTCGTCTCTCCCGGTATTGGGGGTTGATGTCGCGTTGTGTACGGATGGCCATCACCATAAATCCGTGGCCACGGTGGACGACAACTATCGATTCAGGATCGATAGTTTCTCAGGTGGTGATGGGTTTCATACCGACACTAAATATCGCGTTGCTGGGGGTCTGACTTTATCCACCCCCCTAAACTCGATATGCGATACTCTTAGACGAACATACCGGATTGTACGGATATTGTCACCGTCAGGCTCAGTAGGGGTTCAGGATGAGTTTGCTCGTCGGCCTCCCTTTCACTCAATACCTGGGTAGCCGTTACGTACAGCTAGTGCCACTGACGTGCTTGTGGTTAAACCCACTGCCAGCGTATTGACGAGTCTTTAGAGTCCCATACAGAGGGTTTTTCACGGTTCAGGCAATATGGTGTACATGTCGTATGTTGGTACATACGGGTGTCCGATTAAATATGTGCACTTGCTGCGCAGACTTTAATCGGACGGTTGATAATACCAGCGGCTTAGGATTAAGCCGGATTATTAAATCGGGTTTTGATTTAATAATTGATATATGTATTTGTATATACGTATTCTAGTATTATTGTTCTCTATTAGTTTTCTCTCTTGGCTATTCGTATTTTTGTACGAATACGCGTATATGTATTTCGATACATGTACCAGGAAGTATTCCGTATTTTATACGGAATAGCTTCTAGAAGCTTTGCCACCTCATTATTTAATTTACCATTTATGGAAATTCATTTTGTTTAATAATGAGGTGGAGGGTGGAAAAAGTGACAAGGAATGAGGATGGGTCAAAGCATGGTCTTTGTGGTATGGTTTGAATTGTTTATGGTTTTATTTGATTAAAAGAAAATGATTTTTTTTGGAGGAATAGAGAAGGGGGGCCGTCCAATTTCATGGTGGGGATTAATTTCATTTGGCACATTACACTTGCATTGCTCCCACTCTCTCATTCACCCAAAAAAACGAGTCAGCAAATTTTGCTCATGCCAAAAGCCATCACCTCCTTCATCTTCTTCTATGGTTGCTCCATGAGCATTTTTAGTTGAGAGAAAATTGTAGTGACACTTTCATACACCCCCACTCTCCATCGCAAGCGACGTTGGAGCGACGGTTACCTCGTTCGATGAGATTGGAGCTTGCGCCGTTTCCCTCGGGTGGATCATCGGAGATGGAGGAAGACCGGCAGCCAAATATCGTCAAAGGATCACTAGGAGCTTGGAATGAAGACAGAAGGACACGGATCAACTCGGTATAAAGATTCTAACTCTTATTTTAGTTTTCTAGTTTAGGGTTTAAGGTCGATCCGGGATTCGGGTAGCGGTAGCGCCGGTTTGATAAAATTTTGTTCCGCATTTTGGCCGCGTTTTGACGACCGGGGCGCTGCCGGGACACTTCATGGTATCAGCGCCACCCTTTAAACCCCTTACTAGCTTATTTTGACGTTCCTAAAAGATCGATCGACCAAAGTTTCCGAAATCACGATTTCAATTTTCTGTTTTCTGCCGATTTTCAAAAGTGTTCAAAAAATATTTTCCAGAGGCTTAAAAATCCGTGCAGGCGATTTTAAGAGTACACAAAAAGTTTGGGGTCATGATTCGACTGTAGCGCCGTGGAACCGTCGCGTAATGCCCCTATTGGCGGCGGTTCCGCTGTCGAACAGTGGCGACGGGTTCCAAAATTTTTACTGTAGCTCTATTTTGTGAAATTGTGATTTCTGTGATATTCTGTTTTGGCCCAGGTTTCAGTGAAGTGTTGTTTTGCTATTGGGGCTAATTTGGAACTTATTCGATCGATATTTTAAGCGTGCGTTTGACAGTACATACATTATATTCCGCGACCGTGAATGTTATTTGATCGGTAAACTCGTCTAACTGCTATATGTCTTTTAGACGGGTTTGAACGTGACATTCATGTTGATGTTCTGTGTTGTGCTGTGATGTTGGTTGGATCGTCGTGGTGGATAGCAATGGTGCAATGATAGTACAGTTATTTTCATTTGTACATTTGATATTGCGGGGCGAGCGTCCAACATGTAGACTGCCGTCACTGCCAGTTTGTATATTATTCTTTTGGGGCACGACCGGGCTGAGGTCGATGTCACCCTTATATATTATTTTCTTTTCTGTACTAGGATTACCCCGCGGTGGGGTGCACGAATAGCCGGATTCTAGAGGGCAACGGGTCCGTATCTCATGGCGTTGGGACGGAGGGGACCTTGCTCTAGAATTGGCGGGCTATTCGCCGCACTCGTAGGGGGTATAGGTGACCCAGGAGGGGTGCTCAAGTTACCGGATTCCGTGAAGTGCTGGGTGGTCCATTCACGTTGCTGAAGGGGGCTGCCTCACTTCTGGTTTTGGCGGGTAACTTGTCGCGCTCGTAGGGGTCTAGGTTTCATTGCACAGGCTATCCACACGACAGGGAACGTCGAGTCTCACTTGCGGCTCAAGTGAAACCCGGGGCTCCAGATTATCCACCATTCTGTGTTGCTTCTGTGATGTTTTCTGTGATGTTGCTTTTTTATCATGCCTGGGACAAATGTTATATATATATTTATATATACTAGTAGATGTTGTATATGGTTTGCACCCGCGCTAGCCCAGTCCCCGCTCTGTCGTTAGTTAAGTAACCTAACGGGTGATGACGGGACCCAGTGACGAATGTGGATGGCATATACGTACATTTTATTTTCGTTCTTTTCTGGTGTGATTAATTGATAGGACTACATTGATTCTTATCAATGCAAGGATAAAACAAACCTATATTTGATGTTGTTAGAACCAAATTTTTTTAAAAAAAAAAACCGACATTACAGATGTACACTTTTGCTTTGCATCGTGGTATTCATTTTGGAATATCCTGCACCTCATTCGACGAGGCAAGGGCTAAGATCCCTTCATCGGGAGTGACCCCTTGAGTAAAAGTTTGCGTCAACGTAATAACTTTAATATAGTCATTTCCTTTTGCTTTGCATCGTGGTATTCAGTTTGGGATATCTTGCACCCCATTCGACGGGGAAAGAGCCGAGATCCCTTCACCGGGAGTGACCTCTTTAGCAAAAGTTTTCGCCATTATATATTTATAAAACCACTTGGATTCCTTCAACGAGATCAATTTCATTACGTTAAGGGTTTTTCGCCAAAAACCAGCCGTAGCCCTCCGTCATTTCTTATAAGTACTATTTAGTATTCGTGCTGTGTTTGTTGGCAAGCGTCAAGGCATAGCGTACGGTAGCCGAATAATACTTATTTGTAGCATGCATATGCGATTGATCGGGACAGTCGTACAGCTTTGTTGGCAAGCGTCAAGGGTTTGTACGGGTGGGTTCGAGTTAATCCAGGACAATGACGGGTTGAACTTGACTAGTGACCTATAATTTGTTGGCAAGCGTCAAGGTTATAGGTTGTTAGGGGTAAAAATCATATCGGGAGTTTCAAACATACAGGAAACTTGCCAGGCTTGCGCATACCTTCTGGAGTGTGTTGACTTGAGTGGATTCCATCAAGTTATCATGCGATGATAATTGGATCCCGATTCCTACTGATGAGTAGGATTACTCCTCGGTTGATTCCGACTAATTCTCCTTTTGGGTTTGGAGGAGAATTCGAGGAAACAGTGGGAGCCATCCAGATTAGATAAAATGATTAACCACTCTGATCTATATTAAGTGCACGCTGAGTGTTTCTTTTCTCTCTCTCTCTGGCTGCGACTATGACCCGACCTTTGACTAAAACTCATGAAACCAAGTTAACCGAACCTTCTTAAAACACTTTGACTTTTGGAATGTCACGGTGTCGCATATACTATTGCCACTTCTATATCACCTTTTCATTTCTCCAGAACACCCCGTATCACTACGAACGTCCACTTCCATTGGATAAATCCATCGTATGGTTATATACGAACTCGAAGGATCTGATTCGAGGATGGATTCTAGTTCTGGAGAGATTGAATAGGATTATTCGGTTGTCTTTTCTCTTTACCTTCTCTCAGGTTGTGAGGGCTCCTAGGATTAGGAGAGGGTACACCTATTGAGCTTATTGGATAGTCTTCCTCCAGACCATAGGCAGGTGCCGAAGGGTAGGGAAGGAAGAAAACCAACAAGCTTAACTGTGGTGTACAGAAGGTAATAAGTAAAGACATATAAAAGGATTAGAATAATGGCAAAGAAAATTGCGATCACCATCATTCACGACAAAGACCATGTATACCCCTGCCACTCCTACATCCACTTTGCATTTCTCCAGGACACTCCATATCACTATGGATATCCACTTCCATTGGATAAATCTATCGTATAGTTACATACGGACTCGAAGGAACTTTTTCGAGGATGGATTCTGGTTCTGGAGAGAATGAATAGGATTATTCGGATGTCTTTTCTCTTTACCTTCTCTCGGGTTGCGAGGGCTCCTAGGATTAGGAGAGTACACCTATTACGCTTATTGGATAGTCTTCTTCCAAACCTTAGGCTGGTGCCGAAGGGTAGGGAAAGAAGAAAACCAGTTAGCCTAAAGAATGTGTATAGAAGGTAATAAGTAAAGACATAATAAAGAGGATTGCGGTGAGGGCGGGTATAGTATATGGTTACTGTCATGAATCTGGATAGTGGAAGAGGCGTTACTAGGAATACCAGTAAACCCCTTCGAAACATTTTCATGTTTCAGTTTCACTGTGCGATGTTAATTGATAACTGTTTTCCCAGTTAGAATCTAACTCCAGGGTATGTATTTACCAGATCAGTTTCTCACATCTGCATGTTATTACAGATAGTGAGCGGGAGTAAGATATTGGGAATTGGGTGATTAGATCCTCATTATATCAGAATTCGTTATAATTGGTGATATTGAGGAAATCATCTGGATTTTGCCGGATGACAAATATATGGATTTGAATATCCGTTGTTATGCACCAATTTCAAACTGATATATCTGTATATTTATTTTTATAAAGTGAGATATATCTTTTTGATATTATGTTTGTGACATTTACCTATATCGGTTGGTGATTAGGTATGGTGCATTCAACAGCGGTGTAATTCTTCTTAACCATACTACAGTTTTTCAACCTACGACGCACAGGGTTTAAGTTGTTGAACTAAGGGGACTTATACAAAGTATTGTATGTTGTCCAGTGTCCATTAGGACAATGTGGTTGGTACTCGTACTATATTCTGTTTACTTATGACTTCTCCAGTTCTGGACATGTACTTCGTTGAAATGCAAGGTCCAGATATTCAGAAGTTATAGATATAAGAATAAAGTAGAGAACCATTTGTTGTAAGTATCAGGATTCTTCGAGGAAGTTGAAGATGTAGATACTTGCGTTTGGTATTCAGTTAATAGTAATGGTTTTGAGAACTTGCTTTTCTTTCGGGTTACTCATATATGGATGCACTCCTAGATGAGTAATGCTGATGGTCTTTTTTCCATTCGGTTGATATGCACTGGAGACATCTGCATGATTTTGAATCTGGTTCCAATTAAATTAGTGCTTTTGTTTCTATATCATATATATATATAGAATCAATTTATATCTTGACGATGCTCAGGTATAGGGAGTTGTCCGGCCGATGCTTAAAACCAGAATCCGGATAAACTCAAGGCACGTTTTAGTAATGGCTGTTTGTGGGTTATCCCGGGCTTTGACGAGGGTTAACTTTCTACCATCAGGAAGATCAGTATTTATATTGTTCTTGAATCGCCACAGTTTTGGTAAAATGGACTTTTTCAGAAAACAAAAGTGGGAGTATGGTAGAACTGGAAGTGATTCTAGAACCACAAACGATCACTGATGATTTAATAGAACCTAAGGATTCAATTAGTTTGGACGTTCCATTAGCCACTCCGCAGATTTGGTGGGTAACCTCAAGCACCCAAGAGGTACTTCGGTCTTCTTAGAGACGGTGACAAGGAGGTTCTTGTTTACCCAGACTTGCCATTGCTGTTGTTCTAGACTATAAGACCCGGCAGGAGGATGAGTATGGCATTGTTCTAAACTAGCTTTGGAAGTGCACGTGTATATGACTCTACCAGAGGGTTGTTGTAGTTAGTGGGAGCAGCGGAAGCATAGTAGGAAAGTAGCTTATGTCTATTTATAGAATAAAGCAGGTACAGCGGAAATAGATCATCTATTTTTGATGTGATAGTCATAGGTTTTGACTTCATCAGAATAGGAGATGGATCTGGTAAGAAGGTAGTAGGGTGTGATGTCCGAGGATTCGGGATGCAATGCACTTAATAGGAAGAGATATTCCTATACTACGATCGGTTGTACTATGGTTGTCACAAAGTTGTTTCTCTACACATGATATGGATGTAATATCAGGGTTTCTGGTTACTAGATCTATGGTTTTAGATCTAGATTTGGGAAGTATCCTAATCTGGGTATTTTGACATTAAATGGACGACTCCTGGCATGGTGGTTTACCTACAGGTGATGGGGTCAACCTCTCTAAAGGTGTCTTACAGACTAAAGGGGAGAGAGATCTACATGATTAGCATATCACTTGCTCAGGCAATTGAGTTAATCATGAAATGTCAAGTACCACACCAGATATTGTTTTTTGCACTAGCTGCAATAAACATATATTAATCCACTTCTGGAGAAACATTGGGAAGCAATTTATGAACATAAGTAAATGTTCTTGGGATATGGTAACTGCAGCCTCCTTCAGGAGACGGTTATCATTTCAGGCTTTCCAAGGTGACCTAGATGACAGAGTAACTGTCAGAGTTACAGTTTTTCCCTCCTTTGAGGAACAGTATGTTGGACAGGTGGTCCAAGCGGATACTGAGGAAAGGCATGGCACAGGATAATGATTGAATTCAGTGGATGATACAGTCTAGGAGATTTGCTGGATTTGGAGTTCATTTGTGATCTGGGTCCCATCAGATATCCAGACAAATTCTAAGACAGGTATTACTTATTTCGGCAGATAGTTTTCTCCGCGAAGTTGAGATTAAGAGAGATATAGAAAGAAATATTGGAGCGAATCCACTCACTGAGGCTATTTCTCGAACGCAATCATTTTCGCAAACGGCCTTTGCGAAACTGATTAGTAGAGAAGTTGGGTGTTCGGTATCACACGGGCTGTGAGTATGCGACATCGCAATAATTGGCCTTAAGTGCAAGTGGGAGATTGTTGGCTATAGTGCCCTCAAGGCAATTATCATAGTCGCAGACTTATGATTATGATGATTGAGTGAGGACCTATATCGATAAAACAGTCTTACTCAAGATGATAGTATGCTATCTGGTTTGTCTTTATCATCATGTTGATAAAGCCCATAGGATTTTTGCTTGACTGCCAGCATTATGATGGCGATCATATATGTGGGAGCTGGGGTCTATAAGCACATCCTTAAAAGTCCCTAGTCGTGGGAGTATCGAGACCGATCATCGATACTTCAGTGTAGACTAGTGTATACTGATCGAGACCCCAACGAGGGGCGGTGGCCAGGTCTCACAAGCCATTGGTGTTAGTTTGTTCACCTAAGATAATATACAGGTGCTCATTGGGTTATGAGTACACTGGAAGAACTCGCCGGGAACCTGCTAGTTGGTATTATACCTATTGTCAGATAGCAGTTCCCAGGTGACATGTGTACAGGTTAGTCTGTCGACCTGAGATCGTCATTTGTCTCGTGTGAGTTCCCACTGTGCTTTGATTACTACCCTACCACGGCTCAAAGGAGTCGTGCAAATAGGTTTTAGTTGGGTACAGTCCCGATCCATATGGAGGCAGTGATCGGATCGTCGGGGATTCGTCTCTCCCGGTATTGGGGGTTGATGTCGCGTTGTGTACGGATGGCCATCACCATAAATCCGTGGCCACGGTGGACGAGAACTATCGATCTAGGATCGATAGTTTCTTAGGTGGTGATGGGTTTCATACCGACACTAAATATCGCGTGGCTGGTGGTCTGACTTTATCAACCCCCCTAAACTCGATATGCGATACTCTTAGATGAACAGACCGGAATGTACGGATATTGTCACTGTCAGGCTCAGTAGGGGTTCGGGATGAGTTTGCTCGTTGGCCTCCCTTTCGCTCAATACCTGGGTAGCTGATCGCACGCTTTTGGCGTGTCGGATGTTCAAAGTTCTAAAGTTATAACCGCGATCAGGACGGTGTCGCTTCGCAGCTAGCCGGTTGAGCACGGGTCGATCTACAGGGAGATGGTTGTATTTCCGTTCTAGTTTTAGACGAGTAAATAAAAAATTTGTATATGTTTGTTCAGTTCTATCCTAAGTGTTCGTATTTATGTTCAAGTAAGCTTGTTAAGGTTAAGGTTGGTTAGTAGAGTTAGGATTAGTCTTGAACTTATCTTTTGCCATTCTTAAAATGATGGTGGGATAATCGAAAGTAGCGGGGATTAGGAGGACATAGGAACGGGATTTGGGAGTTTAAGCAAGCTTTCCAACGCTAAATCCATTCCTAGTGCCCCTTGTCCGTCCGCTAAATAAGCTTATTTCCAACCCTCGGCCAAACACCTGCAACCATGTATCCAATTAAGTCACAACTACATGTCACGTTGTAGTGCGCTTAAAGAAAATCTCAACTTAGGTCGCGGCTACATGTCACGTATAGTGCGCCTAAGCGAGGGGGTTGCGTTTGTTTGGTCGGGGTTCGTTTCAAGATGTTTGGCGAAGAGAAGCACAGGGGATTTCTCCGTCCCTCATACCACCTTCCTTAGCCTTAACAAGTGGGAAATTATTCACACATTATAAAAGAAAAGAAAACAAAACAAGAAGGAAGAAAAGAGAGAAAAGGAAAATACGATTTTACAAGTGAAGCAAGCTAACTCTTGGGTCCTCACCTTAGCATGGAACTCCGTCGAGTATCATCGCTTGAAAATAATACGGAAAAGAGAAGAGAAGGAAAAGAGTAAGAAAAGAAATAACAACAACTAATTAACAACAAATAATAAAGTTACACTAGAAATTAAATTACAATACAATGAAATAAAAATACAAGATAAGAAAAACAACCCTCATCTTCATTTCATCATCCACTCAATGCTCTCACTACATTTTAATGGAGGAAGACATGAAGAAGAAGAAGCTAAACTAAATCCTAACAAAAAGAGATGGGAAAAGAAGACATGAAGAAGACCCTTGGCTTGGCACAAAACTGGGCTATTTATAGGCTGCGTGCTGAAACGGCCACATTCTGGCCCCAAATGAAATGTCCAAACTAACCCAAAAATTTGGTCAGATGATGATACTAAACCGTGGCGGATCCGCCGCGAAAACCCACATTTGGCGGCGGTTCCACCGCGGTTTTGTGGAATTGGGGTCTCGTATTTTTTGGGTTTCTTTGTTTTGCTATCTTATGTTGTTATACATATCCCAAATTGCAAATTGCCTTCACAATTTCTTCAGATCTGCACAGTCCAAACATAGCTTCACTTTTGATTTATTTGACCTTTCTCCCTCGAGCTCCGCGCACCCATTGATTCTTATGCTGCCCCTCTCGTGCTCTGTGCTTGTCTGAGACACGAATGACCACTGTCATATGACTTGTCTCTGGAAATGGTACGCGGCACTGGACGGATACGGATGACCGGAACCCGGCTTTATCTGTTGGCAACAGATGTTCTGTATTTTGGCATAACAGTGGAGATTTTGTATCATTTGTGTTATTTTGGACTAGGAACCTGTAGCCTGTAAATATGTAGCAAACACGGATTAAAAGCACCTACCTATAAACAAACGAGCATAAGAGTGGGCGGTAATAAATGCAATATTCTGGTATGAACAAATACCCCCAAACTTAACTTTTGCTCGTCCCGAGCAAAACCAATTATTCACAAAAATTCCTAACCTCACTTTCGCAGGGAACGCGATTGCACTGAGCTCGTACAACAAGCCGTTAAACCTCTAGGTGTCCCTAGTGGGAGGAGTTTTGTCTCCTGAGGGTTTTCAGCGGATTCCACCAACAAAATCCCGTCAAGCTAGTGTCATAAGTTAACATTGATTCTACTCCTGTAGTTTAGTATCTACGTTAGAAACTCTATCATCCTAAGTTAGAAATATCCAACCCTTATTTTTTACGCCTCCTATCTATTTAACTTTAGATCCTATACGTTCCAAAAAAGTTTAGAAAGATGTTGGTTCTCCTGAGTTTTCCTTCTAATAGTGTGGTCTTAAATCAGGGATTTTTATCAACTTTACAGAAAACATAAGTCTTATATTTTATTTCTATCTTTTATCCAAACATCGATTGTATACCCCTACGTGTGTGTATATATGCACCCTTACACTCAAGAATTCAATTCAAGCTATAATACCCCTGCCCTAATACCTAATACTACTTCTTTTCATTAAGGATGGACGGATTTGCTCATACACCTTTCATGCGACTATTAATGCTTCTTGAGGCACTAACGACCGATTACTGAATGTGTGAACTTAAAGCGTAAATAGCAGTTTCCAGGTCTTGACTTTATTCTATTTTTCTTTTTATTTTTTCTTTTTCTTTTTCAAGACCGGATATATTTTTCAATAATGCTCTTTCGGTGTTTAGCTTTAAATACCGTTTTTTTCTTTCATACTAGGTTTTCAGGCAAGAGTATTTCTAGGTATCCTCTACTATCCCAAGTTTCAAGGTGCGTGTAAGTGCAGTTTGTAGGGTGTATACTTTCTAAATTTTAACTCAAGAAAAGAAACTATTTTTCAGACTTATCCTTCAGTAAAGCTTCAATACTTTTCCCTCATCTTAACTTAACTCAAGAACTGAACTCAAGATTACCTACTTCTATAAAAAAAACTGTAAGGACGTATAATCACCAAGTTTAAACAGAATGAGGGTTATTTTTAGGATTTTCAATTCCTAAGCTCAGAATTTAGTTATTTCTAACATATCAACTAAACTTTTAGAATAAAAATCTAAGTTACCCTATTAGCTAACTTGACGACAAAGTTTTTATATTTTGGAAAATTTTCGATTTTTTATGGTTTTTTTTAAATAAGGTATGCAAATGTAGAATATACAAATGAATACGAAGGAAGAAAGCTTACCGAGCACACCCCCAAACTTAAACTTGACAGTGCCCTCACTGTCAGGCTACAGCAAAAGGGTCAAAATTGTCGACGCTTTCCAAAAGAAAATTTTATACAAAATAAAATAAAGGAAAATATATACACAAAAAGGTTCCCCCTAAAGTTAAGTGAAACAGTGTTTCCACTGTTAAGCGTTGAAATTCAGGATTAGGGGGGAAAAGAGAACAGTATCAAGCTATATAAGGCCTTACACATGCCAAAAGTGAGCATCAACCATTCAAAGATCTTATCGTTATAAATCGACGGTTGGTGAAAGAATGGAATGTAGAGAAAAGAAATAAGAAACACGCAAAACCGTGTGGGGATAGAAGCGGCGTCCGGTCTCGGTGAAGGAGAAGAATGGCGGAAGGGAGAAAGAAGTGGAATACGAACTTGAGGGTGAAAATGAAGCGAATAAATTAGCACAATTTGTGATGACCGATGTGTAAGTAGCATTTGTGCTAATCTATTAACCCGTCGAGAAATGGGGTCAAATCCCTCAAGATTCGTGAGAAACCATGGGTAAGCCGAACTTGGTAAACCAGACAATGGAAATGGAAGTGATACTGTTACTTACAAGGTCGGAACGATGGAAAGGGTGGGGGGAAGTGATTGAGGAAGGGTATCGGTTAAGGGTTCTAGAGGGTGTACACAGCCGGTGAAAGGAACATGATGAATTGGAAAATCCGATTCATCAATTAAAACTGGTTCATCCTCAAAACCATCCTCAATATTCTCTTCAAAATTCAGCACATCCATACATTTATCCTCAAAATCCAAACGCATATGGGGTTCGGGAAAAACATTTAATGATTCGGGATGATGAATTGAAGAGAAAAACTCAGCCAAATCTATGGGTTCATCATCCAAAATATTTCCAGCGTCAATATCCTCAATTAAGTGAAAATCAATTTTCTCAGACACCTCATCAAAAGCATGGATTTCAATCAATTTTAGTTTTAAGATGGAGGTGTAGAGGTCAAAAGGGTTGGGTGCGGTTTCACTCGAAAGGGACCCTCCACAATCGGGCAAATCAAACATTACAAAGTCACACAACTCATTATCTGTTCTATCTTTAATCAATGAATCGTTTGGAACACTAGATAGACATTCAAAATCGGAGTTATGGGTTTCAATTTGCAATGGGTAGGTTTGATTTGGAAGGGTGTATATCTCACTCTCTCCACTCAAATTAGCATCCTGTCCTACCGCCTCATCATACATTGGAAAATGTGGAGCTAGTTGGAAACAAGCTACCGGTTCACTAAGTTGTATGAGGGCAGCCATGGACGCATTCAAATCCATCATCTGTTGGTACGACGCTATCCTGAAGTCTTCCAACGACTGTTCAAGACTAGACATGGGTTGTGAAGGGGTTTCAGTAAAAGATTTGAAGTTGTTTGGATACTGGAAACTCCCAAAAGATGGTTCATAAGCAATGTCTAGGGAAGGTGCAAAAGTCGGGTAAGACTGGTAGGAATTGAATGGATGGACAGGGGCAGGATCAACATTTGGATATGAAGGTGAATGGAATTGTTGATTCCAAGAATTTGTAGTGGTGAAAGGAGTGAAAGATCGGCTACGGGATTGTTCAATATGTTCAGCGATGGTCATGGGGCTTGGAGTTGCAACAGGACTCGAAAAATGAGTATCAACGTAAGAAGGGGTGAATGTTTGAAACGGTTGATACGAAGTAGATTGCAGAGTTAAATTGTTCGTCCTAGACACGTCTATCCAATTTTTCAAAGAGATTTTGGGCATGGAGGGGTCGTTCGAAGTTCGACCAAAACAAGAACCGTAAGAAGTAATATCCAGTTGTGGGTACCAAAGTTCGGCAAGAGTTTTTCTAGGTGGAGTACCTATGATATGAAGAGGAGAAGAAGAAAAAGGAGGGGAAAAAGAATGTGGATTTTTTTTTATTTTTATATATTTTTTTATTTAAAAAAAAATGTTTGTTTTTGGAGTTTTGAAATTGTTTGTTTGAAGGAATACGGAATTATGGGACTAAAATATACATAAGCACAATCACAATCACAATATGCACAAACAATCACCTAGAGCTAGGGTCTTCAAAGTCCAACTAGGCCGCTCTTAGACTTCCAAGTGACAAGTTGCAGGATAACCCTCGAATCGCCTCTTCACTGCCAATTGTGGCCAGGTAAGCACAAGTGAGGTAAGGAGGGTTCCGCTCACGAATCACCATGAGACGGGCCTTTTAAAGTTACCTCCTCACTTGTCTAGCCTAGGCACCACAAAGTCAAGTTTAGATAAACGACCGATTCCCCGCAACCTTCACTTGTCCTAAATGAGCGCGACGGTCCTTATAGGTTTGGTCTAGATATTTTTTATTAGCTCAAGGTAATGCGTATGCAATTAGTGATTTGTGGGGTCTTTGTAACACCTTAGGATAAGGGTTAGTGTATAATTATAATTAAATAATGATTTTTAATAAAAAGTTTACCAAACCGTGTTTTAAATATTTTTCCTAATTTAATAAACATTTTTCCAAAATTTTCCTAGGCTTGCACACACATGTGCATGTAAACTAGGGTTTTTAAATCAAGGAAATACCATAATTATTAACCATGGTGGGTTAATTGTAGGATTAATTCTTTTGGATTCTTAAATGGGTTTAATTAATTAGTTAAACTAAAAGATTACTTTAATTTGAATTTTAGGGTTAAGTGTTGACTTGTGAGAGAGAGGGAGAGGGCATCATGGCTCAAGCCATGCTTGCCATTAATGAGGTGAGAGAGAGTGAGGGGTGACTTTTGTGTGTGATGATTGAGGTAGCCTCTCATTTCTTTTTGTGTTTTTCTCTCACACTCTCACAACACACCAACACACTCACACACACACTTACCTCTTCAAGCAGCAGCAAAAGCAACAGAAGCAGCAGCAGAAGCACAAGCAGCAGCAGCAACATTCAGCAACAGCAGCAGCAGAGGCAGTGAGCAGCAGCAGCAGCCCCAGATCCCTGTGCAGCGACTTCCCTTCACTTCTTCTCCTTCCTGCAGCTCCCTAGGGTCGAGAGTGAGGTATAATCCCTAGCTTGCTTCACTAGTTTGCCTTGTTAGTGTAGTTTTGCTTCGGTTATTAGAATTTAGTGTGTTTTGGTGCGATATGGGGTGATTAGTGTGAACCTTGTGCTTTTGAGGCGAGATTTAGTTCCAGTAGGATGCTTGAGGTTTGTTGTGATCATGTAAACTTAGTCGAACCCCTATTACACTAAAATACCACCAGATTTCATGTTTGATGCGAATATCGTATTTGGGCAAAATGTGAGTTTTCTGGAACTGCTATTGACCCGGTGAGTGCAGAGTGAAATTGTGGATACTGTAGCATGGTGGAGAGGAGCTGATACCATAGGTGAAACCCGACCCCCTAACTCCCCACTGAGGCCGCCAAAATAGCCATTCTGGCCGCAAATTGCGGCCAGACAGGGGGTGTTCTGGGTGTTTTTGGGTTCTGTAGGTGTATTCCAGTGTGTAGGGTCTTTTGGTATATATATTTTTTTAAGATCAATTCTGTAGGAAAATCTGGGACCAAATACCTGTTTTGCCGTTTTTCTAAACCTTCGCGACACGCGTGATACGTGAGTAGGTTTGGGTTCTGCGTATCGCGGCGCGTCGGGGTAGTGTTGTGGCGCGTGAGTACACGTTTTAGCGTATCGCGCACACGCGCGATTGGTTTGCGACACAGGTTTCTTGTTGGATTATAATGTCGCGTTTTGTGACTTAAGCTTATATGTGATATGTGTATGTGATTCTAGGTTCGCAGGCCAGTGAGACGGACGCTGCGAAGAAGGGCAAGCAAGTGGTTGGATACACTTAGCGCGAGACACTGTGAGTAGATTTCACATCTACGGGGATATCGCCCGCATGGCGTTATGCGTCAGGGCTGATAGGATCTTAGTATTACATATTGCATTTACTTATGGACTGTCATCTCATATTGCATTTCCCTGCTATGTGTTATTGAT
Organism: Agapanthus africanus; assembly: GCA_030015575.1. Lineage (NCBI taxonomy): Eukaryota > Viridiplantae > Streptophyta > Magnoliopsida > Asparagales > Amaryllidaceae > Agapanthus > Agapanthus africanus. Next base: position 729,422,871 of record CM057339.1, read on the forward strand.
ATATGCTAGAACTGATAGAACACCACACTATTACTAACGGTTTATGTTGCACGAGCACTATTTACATGCTACACACACACCGTTAGTAATTGCCATGCCACACTCACTGTAGAACTGCCATGATTATACTGTTGTATTATTGCTGTAGTTCATCTTACATGTGATTGATATGATTTTCATGTATATTGGGAGCCGCATGACATCTTTTAAAACCGGAAATGAAACTACTTTAAAAAGCGGTTTTCCCCTTATACCCATACCATGGATTGATGTATATTGTACCTCACATTGGATTTTACTATTGGTATTGGATTTTCATGTGATTTCTGTTTTGAGGACCGTGGAATTATTTAAGGAAAGATACGCTATTTTGAAAACCCGGTACCTCGTGATATGATATTTTGGTGTGTCCACCACGCGTTTTCTCGGTGCTGAGACGTGTGCTTGAAACCCGATTCGAGGAGTGGATGTTCCGTTTGCGGGTTCGTGGTGGGCCCGGTATGGTTCCCCTCGGCGAGACGATCGATGGGATTTGCCGATTGAGCCTGGAGGCGGGCGAGTACCTACCGGTGATTGGTTGGACCTGGCAGTTGTCCGGAGGATACTGACCAGAGTCGAGTGATGGATGCGGGATGACCGTGCTGCCGGGGCCGAGGGCCGATACCGCAGACGGACCCCGTGGGGCTGGTCCAGATTGACGGCGCCCGATATTTGAGGATTTACGTGTCGATGCTGGACACGGGTATTTTATGATGTTTTGGGTGCCGATGTTGGGCACTCGTGATTCCTCCGAGATATACAGGATTTGAGGGCCGATGGGTGTGCCGGCGCCTGAGTATATGTGGGATTTGGGTGCAGTTTGAGGCACCGATCATTGCTTTCCATGTTGACATAGTCCATGTAGATATTATTTATCCCATACTCAGTATTGATTACTATACACCTCATCCTGTGGCATTTACCTGTTAGAGTACAGGCATTACTACAGTATCCACTGTTGACATGCATTGATATCATCTGCTGGCATTAGTAGAGCCACGCTATATGTGCATGCCTGCGATCACCTTTATATGTTATCTCTATTCACGAGTTGGAAACTCACCCCCGTTGTGCCACAGTGTTTGCAGGTTGCCCTTGGGAGTAGTCACGGCTGGCTGTTACCTCATCTTTTGGCACAGATACCCCTTTTGAGCAGAGATAGCCCTTTTGCTGTTTAGGTGGGTTTTGTACGGTATCTGTTATCTTTCAGTTGTATATTGATGTATCTAGTACTCTCCATCTACCTTATGTATTGACTTAGAGACAGTTGTGAGGACGATATGTATGATTTTATATTCTGGTGTCGAGCTCGCATGTGAGCCGACGTTACTTTATGCGGTCTTATCTTTTATGATATTGTCCTTGTTTTACTGTGTATTCTTCGCTACGGCGTCGTATATCATATTGTGATGCTTTATTCATGTCACTTGTTATTTCCGCTACACCTTACTTTTACCCGACTTTCGGGGCTAATGTTTTAAAAAGGAAATGTTACCAAAATTATGAAACTCATAACTTGTGAACGTAAAAAGGGATTTCTACTAAATAAATGGAAGTTTTTCAGACATTTACTATTGCTTTTACAAAACGTTTTAAATCACTCTATATTTATTGGTTTTGATTTCTGGGTTCGGCTTACTTAGCCGCGTTGCGCCTGTAGACGTTGCGTGGTTAAGTGCCGGTCACGAGTCGAATTCTCGGGTCGTGACAAAGTTGGTATCAGAGCCTAGGTTTTACCTTCGGAGTGTAGGATGACCCTGGTATGATGGAGTAGGTAGCTGCAGCAGGGTAGCGTAGCGTGCGTATGTTCCGCGGCATACTCACGACACGGTACTCCGCTTACGCGACCTTAGGACTTGTTGATTTGATTCCTCCTTATATCCTTGTGATTCGATTTCCGTGTTCTTATCGAATCCAAATTTTCTTTCAGCCAATATGCCGCCTAAGACTACGAGGGCACAGAGAGCGGCCGCGAGGGCCGAGATTCGTGTTGACTCGTCTGAGACGAGGACTGATCCGGGCAGTACGCCGGTGGTACCCGAGCAGGCTGTTCCTGCCGTGACAGAGCAGATCGCATCGTTAGGGGCTGGTATGCAGGAGATGCGCCAGATGATAGGATCGCTAGTTGAGACGCTTCGAGCGCAGCGACCAAAGGTAGCACCACCAGTTCCAGAGACCGCGATGGTGCCTACCGCACAGCCAGTTGCCCCTGCAGCCACGGAGGTGATTACAGTATCGCTATCAGAGTTCATGAGGCTGAAGCCTCCAGTTTTCACAGGCACCGATACAGCCGAGGACCCACAGTCTTTCATCGACAGGATGGCCAGGATATGTCGTTCCCTCAGATGTGCAGATGCGAGATGGGTTGAGTTCGCGAGCTTTCGCCTGGAAGGTCTTGCGCAGAAGTGGTGTGATTCAGTGGAGAAGGGCAGAGCAGCAGGTCTTCCTCCTATGACCTGGACGGAGTTCGTGGCTATATTTCTAGCCCGTTTCCTTCCCCGGAGTGTTAGAGATGCCCGAGCACGCAGGTTTGAGTCTTTGCGCCAGATGCCAGGGATGACAGTGGCAGAGTATGACGTACTGTTTACAGAGCTAGCAGTCTACGCCCCACATCTAGTGGCCACCGAGGAGTTGCGAGTCCGGAGATTTGTTCGAGGCTTGATTTCACCAGTGTTCCTCGCGATCAGCGCGCAGCACTACGAGACCTATGCAGCAGCTGTAGACGCAGCCCTAGTGGTCGAGGAGCACCTTGTTGAGACTTCGGTATTTCCAGAGCCGAAGAGAGTTCGTACCAGTATTTCCGCACGGAGGCAGTCATTCAGACGCCGCGACAGGTATCGTTCCGGTACGAGGGGTAGCAGAGATTCGGGACGGGGTCGGATGTATAGTTCGTATCCCCAGGACGGTCAGCAGTCGCCGCGGGGTTGCTACAGATGTGGCAGCCTACTTCACCTCGTTCGAGATTGTCCAGAGACACACCGGAGGGAGGCGGCAGCACCGCATGTTACCTTACCACCTTCACCACCCCAGAGGGCGTTGCCCGTTGTGCCTACCGTTGCTCCGCGCCAGACTTATGCTCAGAGAGGTCATGGGCGTGGAGGAGTTGCTCAGAGAGGACGAGATGACCGAGGCAGAGGTCAGTCAGTTACAGGTGGTGGACAGGCGAGGGTCTTTGCTTTGACACATCAGGACGCGCAGGCGTCCAATGCAGTGGTTTCAGGTATCCTCCCTGTATGTTCAGTTGATGCACATGTATTGTTCGATCCCGGATCCACACACTCGTACGTATCCACACACTTCGTGCCGAGGTTGGGTAGAGAGTCCGGCTTACTTGATCAGCCGCTTGTGGTGACTACTCCTGTGGGAGAGTCGTTTGTGGCTAGGCACGTGTTCCGATCCTGTATCGTCTGTATTGGCGAGAGAGAGTTGCCTGTCGACTTGATCCTTCTGGAGATGTTGGACTTCGACGTTCTTTTGGGCATGGATTGGTTAGCCACGTGCTATGCTTCTTTGGACTGCCGTGAGAAGACAGTTAGATTCTGTTTCCCCGGTGAGTCGATTTTTGTTGTGTTGGGGGACCGTAGTGCCGCCCCTCACAGTGTGATTTCTTCTTTTCGCGCTGGACAGCTTTTGAGGAAGGGATGTCAGGGATTTCTCGCCTATGTTCGCGATGCTCGCGCTACAGAGGTTCCATTGGATCAGGTTCCGGTAGTTAGCGAGTTTCCTGATGTGTTCCCTGACGAGCTTCCTGGGTTGCCGCCCGAGCGCGACATTTCTTTCTGTATTGATTTGGTTCCTGGTTCGGGGCCTATTTCTATACCGCCCTATCGGATGGCCCCGGCGGAACTTAGTGAGCTGAAGGGTCAGTTACAGGATTTGCTGGACAAAGGACTTATTCGACCCAGTGTTTCTCCTTGGGGTGCTCCAGTCCTGTTCGTCAAGAAGAAGGATGGCAGTTTGCGTCTTTGTATCGACTACCGCCAGCTGAACAGGGTGACAGTGCGGAACAGGTATCCTTTGCCGCGCATCGACGATTTGTTCGACCAGCTTCAGGGGGCAGGGTACTTTTCGAGGATCGATTTACGATCGGGCTATCATCAGCTGCGGGTTCGACAGGAGGACATTCCCCGGACAGCTTTCCGTACGCGCTATGGCCATTACGAGTTTTTGGTGATGTCGTTCGGACTCACCAATGCGCCAGCAGCCTTCATGGATTTGATGAACCGTATTTTCCGGCCTTATTTGGATCTGTTCATCATAGTCTTCATCGACGATATCTTGGTGTATTCCCGGAGTAGTGAGGAGCACGAGCAGCACCTGCGGGTTACATTGCAGACATTGAGGGAGCACCAGCTTTATGCGAAATTCTCCAAGTGTGCTTTTTGGCTAGACAGCGTGGACTTCTTGGGTCACGTGATTTCACGAGACGGTATATGTGTTGACCCGAGGAAGATCGAGGCCGTTCAGCGTTGGCCCAGACCCACATCGGTGACGGAGATTCGCAGCTTTTTGGGATTGGCCGGTTACTACAGGCGTTTTGTGCAGGACTTCTCACGTATTGCTACACCGTTGACCGGGTTGACCCGGAAGGGAGTTCCCTTCGATTGGACGGAGGAGTGCGAGCACAGTTTTCAGCAGTTACGGACACGGCTGACGACGGCACCGGTGTTATCTTTACCTTCCGGATCGGGCGGATTTGTGGTCTTTTGTGATGCTTCTCGAGTGGGATTGGGATGCGTTCTGATGCAGCATGATAGGGTGATCGCGTATGCCTCGCGACAATTGAAGAAGAACGAGCAGAACTACCCCACTCATGATTTGGAGATGGCAGCAGTGGTCTTCGCACTTAAGATCTGGCGACACTACCTATACGGTGAGTCGTGCCAGATATTTACGGATCACAAGAGTCTGAAATACATATTCCAGCAGCGGGACCTGAACCTTCGACAGCGTCGATGGATGGAGTTAGTGAAGGATTACGACTGCGAGATCTTATATCACCCGGGCAAGGCAAATGTGGTGGCGGATGCTTTGAGCAGGAGGCCCGGGAGTAGTTTATCATGTTTGCGCGCAGTGCAGGAGCAGTCATCGGCAGATTGGCAGATATTATGCGACAGTCGAGTACAGTTCGAGTTCACGCCGATTGGAGGACAGATAGCGCACGTCCGTGCACGCCCACAGTTGATTGATCGTATACGTGAGGCACAGCTCAGTGATGACCGGTGTTCAGAGATCATGGCACAGATGGGACAGGACCGATTTTCCGAGTTCGTGATCGATGATCAGGGGATACTACGGTTTGGAGTCAGACTGTGCGTACCTGATACTGAGGGACTGAGGCGTGAGATTCTTGAGGAGGCACATCGATCGGTATTTAGCGTCCATCCCGGTTCCACCAAGATGTATCATGATATGAGAGATGTTTACTGGTGGGACGGAATGAAGAGGGACATTGCAGATTTTGTATCGAGATGCCTGACTTGTCAGCAAGTCAAGGCTGAGCACCAGAGGCCCGCGGGAGAGCTACAGCCGTTACCCATTCCGGAGTGGAAATGGGAACAGATTTCGATGGACTTTGTGGTGGGTCTACCCAGGACTAGTAGAGGGTATGACTCCATCTGGGTGATCGTGGATCGTTTGACGAAAGCGGCTCACTTCCTACCGGTGAAGGCGACTTTCGGATTTACTCAGTATGCCCAGATCTATATTGACGAGATAGTGCGACTACACGGAGTCCCGACGTGCATTGTGTCCGACAGAGGCACCCAGTTTACTAGTAGACTATGGCAGAGGCTTCAGGAGGCTTTGGGCACTCGTTTGAGTTTCAGCACGGCTTTTCATCCGCAGACCGACGGACAGTCAGAGCGGACCATCCAGACTCTCGAGGACATGCTCAGAGCTTGTGTACTAGATTTCGGAGGTAGCTGGGATCATCATTTGCCCTTGGTAGAGTTTTCCTACAATAACAGCTACCAGGAGACTATTCAGATGGCACCGTTTGAGGCTCTTTACGGGAGGAGATGCAGGTCACCTACTTGTTGGACAGAGCTCAGTGAGAGCAGTATCTTAGGGCCCCAGATCGTCGAGGAGACGACCGCGAAGATCCAGTTGATTCGCGATAGGATGAGAGCAGCGCAGAGTAGGCAGAGGGCTTATGCAGACCGTCGACGACGCAGACTTGAGTTTTCTGTTGGTGATCATGTTTTCTTGAGGGTCTCCCCAATGAAAGGTGTGATGAGGTTTGGGAAGAAGGGGAAGCTTAGCCCCCGATATGTGGGCCCCTTCGAGATCCTCGAGCGTGTTGGTGCAGTAGCTTACCGGTTAGCCCTTCCGCCCAGCTTTCCAGACGTGCACCCCGTATTCCATGTTTCGATGCTCCGCAGATATCTACATGATCCTTCGCACGCGATTCAGCATCCGACGATCCAGCTTGAGCGTGATCTTTCCTGTGCAGAGCAGCCAGTGATGATCTTAGATCGACAAGTGAAGAAATTGAGATCGAAGGAGATTCCATCAGTTAAAGTACTTTGGCGTGGTCAGAACCGTGAAGAGATCACTTGGGAGACCGAAAGCGACATGATGAAGACGTACCCCCATCTTTTTGAAGGTAACCTTAGATAGATTTTTGAAATTCGGGGACGAATTTCTTTAAGGGGGAGAGATTGTAACACCTTAGGATAAGGGTTAGTGTATAATTATAATTAAATAATGATTTTTAATAAAAAGTTTACCAAACCGTGTTTTAAATATTTTTCCTAATTTAATAAACATTTTTCCAAAATTTTCCTAGGCTTGCACACACATGTGCATGTAAACTAGGGTTTTTAAATCAAGGAAATACCATAATTATTAACCATGGTGGGTTAATTGTAGGATTAATTCTTTTGGATTCTTAAATGGGTTTAATTAATTAGTTAAACTAAAAGATTACTTTAATTTGAATTTTAGGGTTAAGTGTTGACTTGTGAGAGAGAGGGAGAGGGCATCATGGCTCAAGCCATGCTTGCCATTAATGAGGTGAGAGAGAGTGAGGGGTGACTTTTGTGTGTGATGATTGAGGTAGCCTCTCATTTCTTTTTGTGTTTTTCTCTCACACTCTCACAACACACCAACACACTCACACACACACTTACCTCTTCAAGCAGCAGCAAAAGCAACAGAAGCAGCAGCAGAAGCACAAGCAGCAGCAGCAACATTCAGCAACAGCAGCAGCAGAGGCAGTGAGCAGCAGCAGCAGCCCCAGATCCCTGTGCAGCGACTTCCCTTCACTTCTTCTCCTTCCTGCAGCTCCCTAGGGTCGAGAGTGAGGTATAATCCCTAGCTTGCTTCACTAGTTTGCCTTGTTAGTGTAGTTTTGCTTCGGTTATTAGAATTTAGTGTGTTTTGGTGCGATATGGGGTGATTAGTGTGAACCTTGTGCTTTTGAGGCGAGATTTAGTTCCAGTAGGATGCTTGAGGTTTGTTGTGATCATGTAAACTTAGTCGAACCCCTATTACACTAAAATACCACCAGATTTCATGTTTGATGCGAATATCGTATTTGGGCAAAATGTGAGTTTTCTGGAACTGCTATTGACCCGGTGAGTGCAGAGTGAAATTGTGGATACTGTAGCATGGTGGAGAGGAGCTGATACCATAGGTGAAACCCGACCCCCTAACTCCCCACTGAGGCCGCCAAAATAGCCATTCTGGCCGCAAATTGCGGCCAGACAGGGGGTGTTCTGGGTGTTTTTGGGTTCTGTAGGTGTATTCCAGTGTGTAGGGTCTTTTGGTATATATATTTTTTTAAGATCAATTCTGTAGGAAAATCTGGGACCAAATACCTGTTTTGCCGTTTTTCTAAACCTTCGCGACACGCGTGATACGTGAGTAGGTTTGGGTTCTGCGTATCGCGGCGCGTCGGGGTAGTGTTGTGGCGCGTGAGTACACGTTTTAGCGTATCGCGCACACGCGCGATTGGTTTGCGACACAGGTTTCTTGTTGGATTATAATGTCGCGTTTTGTGACTTAAGCTTATATGTGATATGTGTATGTGATTCTAGGTTCGCAGGCCAGTGAGACGGACGCTGCGAAGAAGGGCAAGCAAGTGGTTGGATACACTTAGCGCGAGACACTGTGAGTAGATTTCACATCTACGGGGATATCGCCCGCATGGCGTTATGCGTCAGGGCTGATAGGATCTTAGTATTACATATTGCATTTACTTATGGACTGTCATCTCATATTGCATTTCCCTGCTATGTGTTATTGATATATGCTAGAACTGATAGAACACCACACTATTACTAACGGTTTATGTTGCACGAGCACTATTTACATGCTACACACACACCGTTAGTAATTGCCATGCCACACTCACTGTAGAACTGCCATGATTATACTGTTGTATTATTGCTGTAGTTCATCTTACATGTGATTGATATGATTTTCATGTATATTGGGAGCCGCATGACATCTTTTAAAACCGGAAATGAAACTACTTTAAAAAGCGGTTTTCCCCTTATACCCATACCATGGATTGATGTATATTGTACCTCACATTGGATTTTACTATTGGTATTGGATTTTCATGTGATTTCTGTTTTGAGGACCGTGGAATTATTTAAGGAAAGATACGCTATTTTGAAAACCCGGTACCTCGTGATATGATATTTTGGTGTGTCCACCACGCGTTTTCTCGGTGCTGAGACGTGGGCTTGAAACCCGATTCGAGGAGTGGATGTTCCGTTTGCGGGTTCGTGGTGGGCCCGGTATGGTTCCCCTCGGCGAGACGATCGATGGGATTTGCCGATTGAGCCTGGAGGCGGGCGAGTACCTACCGGTGATTGGTTGGACCTGGCAGTTGTCCGGAGGATACTGACCAGAGTCGAGTGATGGATGCGGGATGACCGTGCTGCCGGGGCCGAGGGCCGATACCGCAGACGGACCCCGTGGGGCTGGTCCAGATTGACGGCGCCCGATATTTGAGGATTTACGTGTCGATGCTGGACACGGGTATTTTATGATGTTTTGGGTGCCGATGTTGGGCACTCGTGATTCCTCCGAGATATACAGGATTTGAGGGCCGATGGGTGTGCCGGCGCCTGAGTATATGTGGGATTTGGGTGCAGTTTGAGGCACCGATCATTGCTTTCCATGTTGACATAGTCCATGTAGATATTATTTATCCCATACTCAGTATTGATTACTATACACCTCATCCTGTGGCATTTACCTGTTAGAGTACAGGCATTACTACTGTATCCACTGTTGACATGCATTGATATCATCTGCTGGCATTAGTAGAGCCACGCTATATGTGCATGCCTGCGATCACCTTTATATGTTATCTCTATTCACGAGTTGGCAACTCACCCCCGTTGTGCCACAGTGTTTGCAGGTTGCCCTTGGGAGTAGTCACGGCTGGCTGTTACCTCATCTTTTGGCACAGATACCCCTTTTGAGCAGAGATAGCCCTTTTGCTGTTTAGGTGGGTTTTGTACGGTATCTGTTATCTTTCAGTTGTATATTGATGTATCTAGTACTCTCCATCTACCTTATGTATTGACTTAGAGACAGTTGTGAGGACGATATGTATGATTTTATATTCTGGTGTCGAGCTCGCATGTGAGCCGACGTTACTTTATGCGGTCTTATCTTTTATGATATTGTCCTTGTTTTACTGTGTATTCTTCGCTACGGCGTCGTATATCATATTGTGATGCTTTATTCATGTCACTTGTTATTTCCGCTACACCTTACTTTTACCCGACTTTCGGGGCTAATGTTTTAAAAAGGAAATGTTACCAAAATTATGAAACTCATAACTTGTGAACGTAAAAAGGGATTTCTACTAAATAAATGGAAGTTTTTCAGACATTTACTATTGCTTTTACAAAACGTTTTAAATCACTCTATATTTATTGGTTTTGATTTCTGGGTTCGGCTTACTTAGCCGCGTTGCGCCTGTAGACGTTGCGTGGTTAAGTGCCGGTCACGAGTCGAATTCTCGGGTCGTGACAGTCTTAGGAAGGGTGATGAAATCCCGACCCAATCTGAATTGGTGTTATAGCCCCTTAATGTCCGTATTAATATATGCAAAGCGGTAAACAAACAAAATCTAAAACAACAAAAATTTATTTTGCGGCGGATCAATTCTGTACAAAGATACTTGCAGAAAATATAGTATAGTGGAATTCAGAGAGGGGACTAGAGGAAAGAGAAGAGGTGTAGAAAAAATTGGGCTCAGAAGCCACAATAGGATCGCGGAACCACCACCGAATCCCCTCTTTGACCGCGGTTCCGCGGTCAAACAGTGGTATTGGGGCCTGAAACTTTGGTCAATACATGTGCCCTTCTCTGTACACCCTAATAAAAACATCTGTTTCTTGATTGGATTACTGTACTTGCTCCAGATTAGTCTGCACACTTGCACACAAAAATTATCAAAAATAACAAAAAGATTTTATTTTATATATATATATATATATATATATATATATATATATACAAAAAGAATATTAACCCTAATAACAAGAAAGAAAATACGTTACCGTCTTCTCGGCAACGACGCCATTTGATCGCACGCTTTTGGCGTGTCGGATGTTCAAAGTTCTAAAGTTATAACCGCGATCAGGACGGTGTCGCTTCGTAGCTAGCCGGTCGAGCACGGGTCGATCCATAGGGAGATGGTTGTATTTCTGTTCGAGTTTTAGACGAGTCAATAGAGAATGTGTATATGTTTGTTCAGTTCTATCCTAAGTGTTCGTATATATGTTCAAGTAAGCTTGTTAAGGTTAAGGTTGGTTAGCAGAGTTAGGATTAGTCTTGTACTTATCTTTTGCCATTCTTAAAACGATGTTGGGATAATCGAAAGTAGCGGGGATTAGGAGGACATAGGAATGGGATTTGCGCGTTTAAGCAAGCTTTCCAATGTTAAATCCATTCCTAGTGCCCCTTGTCCGTCCGCTAAATACGCTTATTTCCAACCCTCGGCCAAACACCCGTAACCATGTATCCAATTAAGTCACAACTACATGTCACGTTGTAGTGCTCTTAAAGGACATCTCAACTTAGGTCGCGGCTACATGTCACGTATAGTGCGCCTAACCGAGGGGGTTGCGTTTGTTTGGTCGGGGTTTGTTTCAAGATGTTTGGCGAAGAGAAGCACAAGGGATTTCTCCGTCCCTCATACCACCTTCCTTAGCCTTAACAAGTGGGAAATTATTCACACATTATAAAAGAAAAGAAAACAAAACAAGAAGGAAGAAAAGAGAGAAAAGGAAAATACAGTTTTACAAGTGAAGCAAGATAACTCTTGGGTCCTCACCTTAGCAAGGAACTCCGTCGAGTATCATCGCTTGAAAATAATACGGAAAAGAGAAGAGAAGGAAAAGAGTAAGAAAAGAAACAACAACAACTAATTAACAACAAATAATAAAGTTACACTAGAAATTAAATTACAATAGAATGAAATAAAAATACAAGATAAGAAAAACAACCCTCATCTTTATTTCATCATCCACTCAATACTCTCACAACATTTTAATGGAGGAAGACATGAAGAAGAAGAAGCTAAACTAAATCCTAACAAAAAGAGATGGGAAAGGAAGACATGAAGAAGACCCTTGGCTTGGCACAAAACTGGGCTATTTATAAGCTGCGTGCTGAAACCCTAGGGCCACATTCTGGCCCCAAATGAAATGTCCAAACTAACCAAAAAATTTGGTCAGATGATGACACTAAACCGCGGCGGATCCACCGCGGCGGATCCGCCGCGAAAACCCACATTTGGCGGCGGTTCCGCCGCGGTTTTGTGGAATTAGGGTCTCGTATTTTCTGGGTTTCTTTGTTTTGCTATCTTATGTTGTTATACATGTACCAAATTGCAAATTGCCTTCACAATTTCTTCAGATCTGCACAGTCCAAACATAGCTTCACTTTTAATTTATTTGACCTTTCTCTCTCGAGCTCCGCGCACCCATTGATTCTTATGCTGCCCCTCTCGTGCTCTGTGCTTGTTCAAGACATGAACGACCACTGTCATATGACTTGTCTCTGGAAATGGTACGCGACACTGGACGGATACGGATGACCGGAACCCGGCTTTATCTGTTGGCAACAGATGTTCTGTATTTTGGCATAACAGTGGAGATTTTGTATCATTTGTGTTATTTTGGACTAGGAACCTGTAGCCTGTAAATATGTAGCAAACACGGATTAAAAGCACCTACTTATAAACAAACGAGCATAAGAGTGGGCGGTAATAAATGCAATATTCTGGTATGAACAGTAGCCGTTACGTACAGCTAGTGCGGCTGACGTGCTTGTGGTTAAACCCACTGCCAGCATATTGACGAGTCTTTGGAGTCCAATACAGAGGGTTTTTCACCGTTCAGGCAATATGGTGTAAATGTCGTATGTCGGTACATACGGATGTCCGATTGAATATGTGCACTTGCTGCGCAGACTTTAATCGGACGGTTGATAATACTAGCGGCTTAGGATTAAGCCGGATTATTAAATCGGGTTTTGATTTATTAATTGATATATGTATTTGTATATACGTATTCTAGTATTATTGTTCACTATTAGTTTTCTCTCTTGGCTATTCGTATTTTTGTACGAATACGCGTATATGTATTTCGATACATGTACCGGGAAGTATTCCGTATTTTATACGGAACAGCTTCTAGAAGCTTTGCTACCTCATTATTTGATTTTCCATTTATGGAAATTCATTTTGTTTAATAATGAGGTGGAGGGTGGAAAAGGCGACAAGGAATGGGCATGGGTCAAAGCATGGTCTTTGTGGTATGGTTTGAATTTTTTATGGTTTTATTCGATTAAAAGAAAATGATATTTATTTGGAGGAATAGAGAAGGGGGGCCGGCCAATTTCATGGTGGGGTTTAATTTCATTTGGCACATTACACTTGCATTGCTCCCACTCTCTCATTCACCCAAAAAAACGAGTTAGCAAATTTTGCTCATGCCAAAAGCCATCACCTCCTTCATCTTCTTCTATGGTTGCTCCATGAGCATTTTTAGTTGAGAGAAAATTGTAGTGACACTTTCATACACCCCCACTCTCCATCGCTAGCGACGTTGGAGCGCCGGTTACCTCGTTCGACGAGGTTAGAGCTTGCGCCGTTTCCCTTGGGTGGATCATCGGAGATGGAGGAAGACCGGCAACCAAACATCGTCAAAGGATCACTAGGAGCTTGGAATGAAGACCGAAGGACACGGATCAACTCAGTATAAAGATTCTAACTCTTAGTTTAGTTTGCTAGTTTAGGGTTTAAGGTCGATCCGGGATTCGGGTAGAGGTAGCGCCGGTTTGATAAATTTTTGTTCCGCATTTTGGCCGCGTTTTGACGGCCGGGGCGCAGCCGGGACCCTTCACTCAGAACCGAGAAAACGCATGGTGGACGCACTGAAATATCATATCAAGAGAAACCGAGTTTTTAAAACAATACATACTTTCTTTTGAAATAACCACGGTTCTCAAATCCAGAAATCTCATGAAAACAACATATCTCAATGCGTATAATCATAAAGCATGATGTATGCGACATATAATAGAAATGTAAGCATATCCGTATATCATGCAACATAAAACAGTAATATGCACATATCGAGGGAAAACCGCTCTTTTAAATGAATCCAGTTTTAAAATATAACATGCGATTCCCAATCTCCAAAATCAAGCCAGCATCATCTATGTATGTGCAAATATGTATGTACGCAAGTATGGGTGTACAATATGTATGTACGCAAGTATGGGTGTACAATATGAATGTACGCAAGTATGGGTGTACAATAATGCATGTACGCAAGTATGGGTGTACAATATGTATGTACGCAAGTATGTCATGCAAGGAGTCATATCCTGATGCAGCAATCCTATTGTGTAGTGACATGGCAATTATCGATGATGATGTGTGTGAGCCGGCAAGCAGGTGTACGTGGAGCATACGCATCATCGGTAATGGTGCTGGTGTCCTGACAGCATGGGTTTCAATATAACAATAGAACACATCTAAGCATGCAATGCGATGCGAATAGCAAGAAAATGCAAAAAAAGAAAAATAAATGCAACAATAAAGAATCTACATCAATATATGTGAGTCACACAGTTTTGACATTTGAAATAACACGAATCGTGGTGTTTGGTAAATAGGGACTACGGTGTTTTTAAGAAAAAGTACGTCCTTTGAAATATCCATAGGATTCCTTGTCCTGTCTTTAAAATACTCACGATTCGTTAGTTTTGAAATAGGTATGACTCGAGTCTAGTCTAACATCTACAAGTAACTACAGGACTAAACTAACAGGCTAATCGAAAAGGTACGGAAATCACCTAAATCTGAGTCGATACATATAAATATAATAGTCGGTGATCCCGCCTCAATAGTATCACATACGATACAATATATAACATGACATCCTCGAGTTAAGAGGGCGGATCTATCATCAATATAAAGCTCATACGGTAAATCCATCGTACGGCATCCCAAATCTGGGTACGGGTCAATATCACATCTATCTCATCATTTATCTGGTATCCTTATCATCATATCTCATGAACTAGGGTACTGATCTAAGTCTCGTACAACTGATACCATCTACATATGTGTAAATGCGTGTGTATGAAAACACAACGCCTAAGGCCCGCTAATAATCTCATGTCGTATCTCAAATACGAACCAATCACATCACCGATCTCATAGCATCAAGCCCAATCTCATCGACTCATCTCCAAGTACCATGTACAATCCTCATCGTCCATGTATAGGTATACGTATATATATACATAGTCCCATACCTATGTGTGTGTATATATATATACATATCCCCATAAACGCACAAGTAAAACCAGGTAAGCATGTGTGTGCGTGTGAGTGAAACCTTATTCTAGGGTTCGCGACTAAAATGCTAAACAAGCTACCCTAATCACACCAAACTATAACATGTACACCTATAAACCATCTTGATCGACAAATAATCTCGCAAAACACATATATCTATCGTATATATAACGAATATCATATTCTAAACTACGAATTGCAGGGGTGCTATACGCCATCCACCCGACTTCCCCCGTAGATATATATCTACTCACCTGAGCTTCGCTTGGCGATGCCGACGTCGCCACGCGCTTTCTTGTCATCTCGAAGTCCACATGGGGGTACCTACATGTCACAGCGTATCGTGCCGCATTAAAGTCCAATTCGAAATCGAAACGACATACGAAAACCAAATCGGCATGCATATCACTCATAGGTCAAAACCTATAGCCTACGCATGCAAGAATAACCAAACAACCCTCGATGTCGATGTACAAACGTCAAACCATCGAGTTAAAACCAAATTACTAAAACTTGAATTCATAAACACAAAATAATTCAAAGCAGCAACCCACTAAAATGGTCCCAGATTTCGTTTTAGGTGAAAACAAGGTGCACAAACAATACTGGGGTGATATATAGGGTGTATATGAGCTATGGAAGCATCCTAGACACCTGACACAACCAAGTGGCCGACCACATCCCTAGTAAATCCGGCCTGCTCGGTTTGGGGGGTTCAGTTGGGGTTCTTTTTGGTAGGGTGGTCTCGTGGTGTCTCAATTTGGTCTCTGGACTTGTTTGCTTCTCTCGTAAAAATCCCAGTTCACTCCATATTTCCCTGCACCCTCAAATACTCACAAAACCGACATAACAAGTTTATGTTTTTCTGTATTTTGGGTTTCAGGTTTGGTATTAGTGTTTGGTCTGGGTTTATAACACCATGGGAGGGGGGGGTTTAAGGTTACTAAATACACTCAAGTTCATCACACAACTCAAATTAAACCCTAACCCTCTCTAGTAATTTCCAAAGCGCACTAAATCCCACTTTAACACATCTAAACATGCAAGGTTGCTAAAAGAGTTGAATTACTACACTTAAAGTGAAAGAATTACCTCATTTGGGACTCAAGAATCCCCTAGAGCATCAAAATCCTATTTTTCTTTGTCCAAAGTGTAGCTAGGAGGCTTGTGCATGTTTTTTGTGAAGTGGAGATGATGTTTTGGGGTTGTTTTGGGGGTGTTTTGAGGGTGTAGTGGAGGAGCGAGATGAGGGCAGCAGCCATGAGAGAATGAGGGGAGGAAAATGATGAAGGAATGAAAAAGGAATGGGAGCTTGGTCCATGGTTTTACCCCTCACCCTCTCACTCTCTCTTGCCCATCCCTCCATTCTTTATTCCATTTTTTTTTGTTTTGTTTTCTTCTCTTTATCTTTTCTATTCTACACTTTTCTCACTTTAAAACAAGAATGCATGAAGAAATAAAGAAAAGACATGTGGAAAAAATGTAACAAGTGCTAAAAATGTGACATGGTGCACAAATCCAGCTTAATACACGATTAGCGATATTTAATCGCGATTAGCATTAAAATAGTATATAATAAATCATAAAATTTCATAATTTGCATAAATCATATAAAAGCACCCTCATTTCAGTAATTTCCATAATTTCCCAATTTTTCCCCAATTTATCAGTATTTTATTATACCGCCTTATTAAAATATTCAATATATTTATTATTTAATTATAAAAATTCCCAAAAATAATATTTTATTTTTCTGAAATGTTACAATCTTCCCCCTTAAAGAAATTCGGTCCCCGAATTTAAATTTAAACCCCTCAATACTAAAACATTTCAGTAAAAAGTCCAAGTCGTCGGGGCTCCGAAATCATCAATACATAAAACGCATCGTAGCGCAATGCATGCACAAGAACAATGAGAAGATAACTCAAAATCAAAACCCCGTCAAGCATCCCGCAATTATCGGAGTCATGGTGAAGACACCAATGTCAAATCCAATACGAAAACCAACATGATATGCATCAAAACTATACAGGTACATATCGTTGTAAATTCGTCAAACATCTGAAAGAAATGTATGCCAAAACCTTTTTAAGTTGTTGTGCGATGCGCGTAACACGGCACAGTGGCGGACGTTTATTGTAAGAAAATAGCTATATCTATATATATTCTTTGTTTAATATGCACGTCTCGCCGTTTTGAAAATAATTTAGAAGGGTTTCCTTGTTTTTCAACATTTCGTGTCATCTCCGACACGTAGGTAGATACTGAGACTATAGATCCTTTTTTGAAATTCCCTTCGATAACTATCAATGCATGCAAAAATATGTTCAGGTACTGTCCTCGGACTAGTCCTGCTCAGTTACTATATCAAATAGTAAAATATCATAAAAATGTACTACTCATAGGAAGTCAGTCCCAAAATGAACATAAGAATGCCGCGTGCGTCTGGTGCGCAGGGAAATCAAAATCCATGAATACATGTGCACAGAACAAATCTAAGTGCAACTGGTGTGCACGAAACATCTGTTAAGGGCAACGGTGTGCCTGACAGCAATATCAGGTGCATCTGATATGCACAAAGAATCCCGATTTAGTTCATCTGGTGTGCACCAAAATAGCATCTCATATCATGCGCTCAACATGCGCGAAAATCCAAATCAGGTGCATCCATCATGCACGAATAAAATCTACATCATGTGCATCCAACATGCACGAAATCACGAAATCCAATATCAAGTGCCGAACATGCGCAAAAGTCCAATCCAAGCGCGTCAAATATGCGCAAGAATCCAATCAGGCGCATAAGGTGCACAAAACAAATATCGAGTATCACAATCGAAATTGGCGGTATACAACACATCTCAATCCCAATCCAAATCAGGTATACCGTGGTATATAATCTCACAACCATGTGCATTAGCGTGCACAAAAACAAATCAAAATACTAAAAGTGCATGAAAACTATGCCAAAATCATAAGTCAAATCATATGCATGCCCTAGGCATGAAATCAAAATCAATGTCTCGAATGACATCAAAACGAAGTCAGGTGCAACTGTGGTGCACAAAATACGTATCAATGCACTGCAAGCATATGTGAACTATACCGAGTGCAAAAACCAAATCGTGTGCGTACCATATGCATAAAATCAACCCAACTGTATGAAATCCATGAAATCATAAACATGTGCAGCCAAGGCACAAAAACGATATCAAGTGCGATAACTGTGCATAAATCATAAATCAACACGATGGTGTAGAAAGCATATCTCAAGTGTAATAACTATGCACAAAATATAAATACCCAGTAGGTGCAACCATGGTGCACGAAATCAAATATCATGAAACTCAGTCATCAAGACTAAATCATGCAAATAGATCGCCCAAAATACCGAAATCCAAGGTGACGGATACGTGATAATCGAATCACCAAATCACAAATCATAAATACCGTCGTCGATATTTCCTCCTTCAAAGTTGAGAAGGTGTTGGTGCATCCAATGCTAGCAGAGCAAGATATCTACTTGCCTACTGTTTGTGGCCTATCGTCTGGTGCCCTTAGGCTCTCGTCTCTCACTGCAGATTGCTAAGTGCATAGCTCCTCGGCACAACGGTTCAATATGAAAACGATAATGGGAGCAGTCCGCTCTCGCACATCCTCTAAAGACCTCTGGCCAACTATCATGGTCACTCATAACATGTCTCGTCGACGATGCCGAACTCTGGCCTGCAGGGTGTGCATAATATGACCTCTCCTGGGTCCAAATCATCTCGTATAGTATTCCACAAAGGTTTCGTCGAAGTCCCTCTCAATCTCGTTTCTGCCGAACTGCCCGGAAGTCGTCACCCTTTACTAACTCTGTTTCTTGTTCCAGAATGGCTGCATACTCATCATGACTCCTTCTGAAGATATATCTATGTACAATGCCTCTGCATGAGTATCACATCTCTAATGTCAGCGGAGCGGAACGTCATCTCGTCGAAATCTCGTACGGACCCCTTACCCCACTTTTCTCTAATGTCGACTGATTCGGACTCGTCTCTTCGTGGCTGCATGGATTGCGCTCCAACAGCTATACTCGTATCTGGAGTCTCCCAAGCAATGTATCCCATCACATGATATCCGAATGACGCCGAACCCTTCGATCGATTCGTCAAAGTTCCATAATCCCCCAAGAGCTCAACATCTTGAGTACAGTTAATAATATTCCAGTACATGCCACAGTACCCATGGACCAACCGTAGAAGGGCAAACCCAAGCCTCACTAATGGCACCGCTGAACTGCCGCAAACCCTATGGTTTCAAAGCGTTCTCATGGTCATTTTGTCGAGTTAGGGTTTCATTCTTCTAGAGGGTCCATAGCATTACTTGCATTTGTCTCTGAATACTTTAAACTTGGAAAATGGGGTTCTGACATTCGATCGTCTCTAGCGGGAATCAATCAATCTGATGACCTCGCATCGGGGTAGGCAATGAATCACATGTCCTAGTCATTCCTCCTTGGTGGCTATCGATCTTCTGTCACATCTCTATGTACAACTCGTGCAACAATAGCTCAAACATCTGGGGCGATATCTCATCATTCGCAGCAACAACTGGCTCATTCGTCCGCATGCCGAACAGTGCCTCAATCATCAAATAATCGGTGCATTGATGATCATCACATGCTGGCTGGCTTCTAGCAGTAGCCTGATCCTCTAGTGCTGATCTGCACGTCCGAGAAATCTCGTAAAAGCGATCCATCAAACGCTCATGGCGCGAAAACACAATAAAACGACGCCTCTATTCAATCGTATGTCCCTGGAATCACGCCCTGGTCAGTCTTCGTCCGTGAAAAGCTCGTGCTGACCGCAACTCTAGCCGTAGTTCTCTCTGCCCGTGTAATCATGGCAGCAAAACAATAAACCGATATTGATGAGGATAGATCATGAATGAATATAATACCGTGCAAGGAAATGTACATCCTAAGGCTTCTTAAGCAGAGTAGCGTATCTTAAGTATGTCGCGGAACATACATACAGTACGTCACTCTTCTTAAGTCACCTACTCCATCAACCAAGGTCAACCTACGCGACGAAAGTTTGGGTCTAATACCCCCTCGACTAAGTCTAAGTTCCGTAAGGTCAAGCCTAGAATCCGTATATATACAAACGCCCTAGGCTCCGCATAGTCAAACATAGACTCGATCCAAGGTTAACCTAGCGCTCTGATACCAACTTTGTCACGACCCGAAATGGCACGCGACTGGCACTAGAATCATATGAAGTCTATAGGACCCCATCTAATTCAAGTAAGCCAAGAAATCCCAGAAATCTAAACCATTTAAAGAAAGAAGTGAAGAACATGTTTTAAACTAAGGGTTTTTTTAATAACATAAGCCGAAGTATGCATTTTTAAAATCTCAAGTCTTTTCTGAAAATTTCGGCAGAGTTTCCTTTGTAAATACTGGCCCCAAAAGGGGTACAACATGCATAACATGAATAAAGGCATCCCCAAGCGGGAGCTAGCTCTTCGTCAATTGACGGTCACAACCACGCAAGCAATATAATATACAACGCTAAGGGCGATGATCAAAACTCAAAAGGAAACTCAAAATATCAAGAAAACAATAATAATACAATGTGCGACTCTAAGGTCGAAAGGATAAACAACTGGTTTTCTAAGTCTGAAATAAATACAAGTCTGGTTGATGGAGTTTACTAGATACAACTGAATAAATAAAGGTACAACGGTGGCCATGATACAAGTGAACCCACCTACCAAAGCAATCATCCGGAATGAAGTAATGTGCCAGCAAAGCCGCCAAGGAAAACCTGTACGGCAAAACCTGCAAGAAACCGTGGCACAACGGGGGTGAGTTGCCAACTCGTGAGTAGAAAACATCACAGAGCAGAAATCGTATGTATGACTCAATCTTAGGTCAAACGATCAGTAATATATATCCTCAATATGATAAAGTCTGAAGCATGATAAGGTGGCAAGGGTAAACATTTACACAAGTGTAATACCAAGTGTTCGTGTCAGTGCCTCAGGTAGCAACATATCATAAATATGAGGTATGATCAATGTAATCAACATGAAATCAGTGTCAACTATATCTTGAAGTCTATAAGTATGTGGATATCATCCAACTATGTAATCAATGCCTGTATGTATGTGGATCTCGTCCGCGTGTCAACCAATGGCGCAACAACATCATGCATGTAAATATCATAAAAACATATGCATGAAAGTATGAGGATGTAAATCAACGTGTGTCCCTCGCGACACATCAAAATCATGGAACCTGAGTGTCCGGCATCGACACTCGAAACATCATGAAATCCATGTCCAGCATCGACACGTAAATCCTCATACCTCAGGCGCCGCACATCCTGGTCGGCCCTGATATCCATCTCTCTACTCCGGTCGTTATCCTCCGGATAACCGCCGAGCCCAAATACTGTCACCGGTAGGTAGTGCTCCCCTGCCAGGCTCATCGTCTACCATATACGAGTCTTCTTGCCCCGGGGTACCACACCGAGTCCACCATGTACCTGCAGACGGTGCCTACCACTCCTCGAATCGCGTTTCACATATCACACGTCTTAGAACCGAGAAAATGCATGATGGATACACTGAAATATCATATCAAGAGAAATAGGGTTTTTAAAACAATACATACTTTCTTTTGAAATAACCACGGTTCTCAAATCCATAAATCTTATGAAAACAACATCTCTCAATGCGTATAATCATAAAGCATGATGTATGCGACATATAATAGAAATGTAAGCATATCCGTATATCATGCAACATAAAACAATAATATGCACATATCGAGGGAAAACCGCTCTTTTAAATGAATCCAGTTTTAAAATATAACATGTGGTTCCCAATCTCCAAAATCAAGCCAGCATCATCTATGTATGTGAAAATATGTATGTACGCAAGTATGGGTGTACAATATTTATGTACGCAAGTATGGGTGTACAATAAGTATGTACGCAAGTATGTCATGCAAGGAGTCATATCCTGGCAGCAATCCTACTGTGTAGTGACATGGCAATTATCGATGATGATGTGTGTGAGCCAGCAAGCAGGTGTACATGGAGCATACGCATCATCGGTAATGGTGCTGGTGTCCTGACAGCATGGATTTCAATATAACAATAGAACACATCTAAGCATGCAATGCGGTGCGAATAGCAAGAATATGCGGGAAAAGAAAAATAAATGCAACAATAAAGAATCTACATCAATATATGTGAGTCACACAGTTTTGACATTTGAAATAACACGAATCGTGGTGTTTGGTAAATAGGGACTACGGTGTTTTTAAGAAAAAGTACGTCCTTTGACATATCCGTAGGATCCCTTGTCCTGTCTTTAAAATACTCACGATTCGTTAGTTTTGAAATAGGTATGACTCGAGTCTAGTCTAACATCTATAAGTAACTACAGGACTAAACTAACAGGCTAATCGAAAAGGTACGGAAACCACCTAAATCTGAGTCGATACATATAAATATAATAGTCAGTGATCCCGCCTCAATAGTATCACATACGATACAATATATAACATGACATCCTCGAGTCAAGAGTGCGGATCTATCATCAATATAAAGCTCGTACGGTAAATCCATCGTACGGCATCCCAAATCTGGGTATGGGTCAATATCACATCTATCTCATCATTTATCTGGTATTCTTATCATCATATCTCATGAACTGGGGTACTGATCTAAGTCTAGTACAACTGATACCATCTACATATGTGTAAATGCGTGTGTATGAAAACACAATTCCTAAGGCCCGCTAATAATCTTATGTCGTATCTCAAATACGAACCAATCACATCACCGATCTCATGGCATCAAGCTCAATCTCATCGACTCATCTCCAAGTACCATGTACAATCCTCATCGTCCATGTATATGTATACGTATATATATATACATAGTCCCATACCTATGTGTGTATATATATATACATATCCCCATAAACACACAAGTAAAACCAGGTAAGCATGTGTGTGCGTGTGAGTGAAACCTTATTCTAGGGTTCGCGACTAAAATGCTAAACAAGCTACCCTAATCACACCAAACTATAACATGTACACCTATAAACCATCTTGATCGACAAATAATCTCGCAAAACACATATATCTATTGTATATATAATGAATATCATATTCTAAACTATGAACTGCGGGGATGCTATACGCAATCCACCCGACTTCCCCCGTAGATATATATCTACTCACCTGAGCTTCGCTTGTCGATGCCGACGTCGCCACGCGCTTGCTTGTCGTCTCGAAGTCCACATGGGGGTACCTACATGTCACAACGTATCGTGCCACATTAAATTCTAATTCGAAATCGAAACGACATACGAAAACCAAATTGGCACGCGTATCACACATAGGTCAAAACCTATAGCCTACGCATGCAAGAATAACCAAACAACCCTCAATGTCGATGTACAAACGTCAAACCATCGAGTTAAAACCAAATTACTAAAACTTGAATTCATAAACACAAAAGAATTCAAAGTAGCAACCTACTAAAATGGTCCCAGATTTCGTTTTAGGTGAAAACAAGGTGCACAAACAATACTGGGGTGATATATAGGGTGTATATGAGCTATGGAAGCAACCTATACACTTGACACAACCAAGTGGCCGGCCACATCCCTAGTAAATCCGGCCTGCTCGGTTTGGGGGGTTCAGTTGGGGTTCGTTTTGGTAGGGTGGTCTCGTGGTGTCTCAATTTGGTCTCTGGACTTGTTTGCTTCTCTCGTAAAAATCCCAGTTCAATCCAGATTTCCTTGCACCCTCAAATACTCACAAAACCGACATAACAAGTTTATGTTTTTCCGTATTTTAGGTTTCAGGTTTGGTATTAGTTTTTGGTCTGGGTTTATAACACCAAGGTTTTTTTTAAGGTTACTAAATACACTCAGGTTCATCACACAACTCAAATTAAACCTTAACCCTCTCTAGTAATTTCCAAAGTGCACTAAATCCCACTTTAACACATCTAAACATGCAAGGTTGCTAAAAGAGTTGAATTACTACATTTAAAGTGAAAGAATTACCTCATTTGGGACTCAAGAATCCCCTAGAGCATCAAAATCCAATTTTTCTTTGTCCAAAGTGTAGCTAGGAGGCTTGCACATATTTTTTGTGAAGTGGAGATAATGTTTTGAGGTTGTTTTGGGGGTGTTTTCAGGGTGTAGTGGATGAGGGTGATGGGGGCAGCAGCCATGAGAAAATGAGGGGAGGAAAATGATGAAGGAATGAAGAAGGAATGGGAGCTTAGTCCAAGGTTTGACCCCTCACCCTCTCACTCTCTCTCATGCCCATCCCTTCATTCTTTATTCCATTTTTCTTTTGTTTTGTTTTCTTCTCTTTATCTTTTCTATTCTACACTTTTCTCACTTTAAAACAAGAATGCATGAAGAAATAAAGAAAAGACATGTGGAAAAATGTAACAAGTGCTAAAAATGTGACATGGTGCACAAATCCGGCTTAATACACGATTAGCGATATTTAATCGCGATTAGAATTAAAATAGTATATAATAAATTATAAAATTTCATAATTTGCATAAATCACATAAAAGCACCCTCATTTCAGTAATTTCCATAATTTTCCAAATTTTTCCCAATTTATCGGTATTTAATTATACCGCCTTATTAAAATATTCAATCTATTTATTATTTAATTATAAAAATTTCCAAAAATAATATTTTATTTTTCTGAAATGTTACATCATATATGAAAATGAGGGGTACGGACCTAACGTCTTGTACGACATAACAGTCATGATTCACGACATTCTATATATATCTATATACCTATGTCCCAGGTCGTATCCATAACCATCTCATATCGGGGGACCGACAAAGGTATCAATCATCTCAATCGACTCGCATCCATATACCGACATATCATCAAGTCATCATATCACATCGTATATCCATTTCATCACATCAATATCTTATTAAGTCATCTTACAACAAGTCATTATATATATATATATATATATATATATATATATATATATATACATCTACCTTATACATCAAATGTCACACTACTCTAAAACTCATACTTATTCTAGTGCAACTACATGTCTATAAGTCGTGATTCACATTCACTTTCATATCCCTAAATCCTTCTCATATCTCAATATATATATATCCAAACACTAAAATCATTTCTAACTATCTTTTAAACCATATCCCTAGTTTCCTAATCTAGGTTTCCTTAACTATATTCTAAGAATCGGTTTCCATCAAAACTTGTGGGGGTGCTATACGCCATCCACCCAACTTCCCCCGTAGATATAGATCTACTCACCTTGCTTCTTGCTTGCCGAAGTCGATGACGCCACGCTCCGTCGCCTCGGAATCCACACGAAGGTACCTACAATAATACACAATCGCAATCATTTATTAAAATCGAATCCGGAAAACCGATACGGCACATGGCGCGCTCATAGGTTAGAACCTATGGCCTACACGTACAAAAACAATTAAACAACCCTTGTTGTCGATGTATAAACATCCAACAACCAAAATAATATCAAATACCAAAACCAAGCATTGAAAATACGGAAAACATAGCCAAAAATCACACCAATGTTCTCCGAGATTTTCCATCAGGCAAAATTAGCCAATTTTGCATATGGGGCTGCTCTAGATATAGGATAACAATGCCCCAGACCAAAAATCACAAGGTTTCACTCCAACTTGGCCAAAATTTGTGGCCTATAGCAATAAATCTGCGGCCAGACTAGGGAATATTAGGCTCGGGTTTCAGGTGGCGGTTCATGGTTGCCTGCACGTCTCATGGTCATGGGAACTTCTTTTATGGTTGTCTCGGGTCATCCTAGATTCCTATAAACCATCACTAATTCCACAAAAACCCGATATCGACGAATCTAAAGTTCATATTTTGGGGTTTGGTCACTGATTTTAAAGAATTCTTGATGTGTAGTATGAAAATTGTAAAGAAATCACAACCAAAAATTATTTGACCGCAATCAACTACGGTGTCGGATGTAGATTGTAAGTGAGTGCGGATCGTCCACAGGGACAGTGTAATCGTTCGTCTTTTGAATTAGATGAGTCGAAACTTTAAAGAAAAGAAAACAAACAATTCATGATTTAAAGTTGAAGTTCAAGAATTAGAAAATATAGATCTAATAACAAGAAAAAGATAGAATCAAGAATTGATAGTTTGATGATTTTTCCAACCAAATATCAAGAATCGAAATGAGGCTCGTAGGAATCGATCGGATCTATAGATGTGATGTAATCTTACAATTACGTATTCTTATCCTTCGATGAATTGATACTAGATCGATGATGATCGATCGAGAATTAGGGATTTCTTATGAAACTAGGGTTTCATCTTATCCCTTGTTCTTTCGTCGATATCATTCACATTCTAGCCTCTAGTAAATTCAAGAAATGATCGTAAATCCCTAATTTCGAGCGATCATAATCAAGAAAGTATCGCAACGAAACTAGGTCATCGATTCTTGAACTTGCTAGGGTTTACAAAACTCGTAGGACTTAAAAATCGTATTAAGATTTGTTACATCATCATTCTACAATCGTCTCGACTCCTTTACGAGCGGAGTTTTACTCAAACATCATAATAAGAACAACAATTACAAATTGAGATCTAATCATGATGCAAGAATTAAAAGAAAGCAAGATTAAAGAATTTCACCTTTTATTTATATCAACAATTTCATTACATTCGCTCAAGAACTACAAGAGGAAGAACTTGATCGTCGATTAGGCTTCGCTCGGCTCCGTGAGTCGCGGATCGGCTTGGATCACTTGCTCGGTTGGAGATCGGCTCGGCTCCTAAAAGGTTGAAGGCTTCTCACTTGATTGGTACTCAAGATCTTGAATTTGGAGTGGAATTAGGGTTAGGGTTTCGCACAAGCCTTGTCACTAGACTTGTGGAAGAAGATGGAGAATTGAAGAAGACTAAAGATTAGCTAAAATTGATTACCTAAAGATTGATTAGCATTTAACCCTAGGTCTAGGTTCCTATTTATAGACATCTAAACCCTAGATCTAGGATTTCAAATTCTAAGTTTCCCTCCTAAAGTTTGTTGAGGAAATTTGAATTTCCCTCCAAAAGTTAGTTAGAGGAGAAGCTTCTAGATGTGATTAGTTAGGAGGGAGCTTCTAGAAGAGGTTAGTTAGGAGCTTAATTAAGATTAGCTTTGCTTAATGATCTTTGCTGATCTGGCAGTAGCTTCGCGAGAATTATGGAATTTGACACATCAGAAATGAATGTGGGCCCTGAGAGATGAATTTTGCACTGAAAATGGGGAGGTGAATCCTTGAAACCGCCGCGGATCCGCGGCCCAAGCAGGCTATGGCCGCGGATCCACGGCTCTTTGTGGGCTTTGGGCTTCCATATTTTCTGGTAATTCTATATATAATATCTGGGCCTTGTTTTCATATGTTGAATTTAATATCTCCTTCTGAAATGCTACCAGATCTGAAATCATTGAGTTGGCGTAATTTTTATCAGCTCTTGGTTTTTCTTCCGTATTTTCCTGCACAGACTCAAGACAAGTGTTGCGCAAATACAGAAATGATGCGATGCCATGAAATGCGGTTAATTTCCTTTAAAGTGTCGGTTTAAAAGTCTAACACATGAAATCTGATATTTAACGACTGATTTGCTAAAATGTGAAATATGAATACCGAAAACTTCTAAATGAGTGCAAATGTTAGGGAAATTGCCGTGTTAAAAATACATTATTTTCGACTGATCAAATACCCCCAAACTTAATTTCGATCGTCTCAAGCGAATTGTTTTATTAAAAAGAGAAGGAGAAAATAATGAAAGAGAAAAACTAACTAGCACACTTTCGTAGGCAACTCGATTGCACTGAGCACGTGCAATAAGCCTTTAAACCTCTAGGTGTCCCTAGTAGGAGGAGTGTTGTCTCCTGAGGGTTTTCAGCGGATTGCACCCACAAAATCCAATAATAAAAGAAAGATCATGAATATTACATTTAAAGAAAATAATTGTAAAAGAAAAGCCTTGAAAATTAGGGTTTCCAACTAAGCTAGTTTTTCGGTTGTTATGAGCCCTATCTTAATGGTCATGAAAAGATGTCAGAAATCACGTCCTCCCTCAATAAAACATCGTCTTATTCTTCATTCCTATCTTTCTTCCAAACATCGATCATATAACCCTGCGTGTGTGTAAAAGACATCCCTACATCCGGAGAATTCAATTCAAGCTATCATACTCTTGCCCATCAGCCTCAGTACTTTTTAATTAATGAATATTTAGATGAGATTGCTCATACACTTTCATGCGACCGTTAATACTTCTTGAGGTACTAACCAACTGATTACTCATGTGCTTGCTCACTTGGTGTATTTTCCTCGTCTTGCACCACCTCAGGCATAGCAGTGGCTCCCAGACCAGTTGGCCTTAGGGCACTAGGTGAAGAAGCACCCTCGCTATACATTTTTTATTGCCCTTGGTGATAACAAAACCAGTGTCCATTTTTCTCACCACTTTATATTTTCTTCATTTCTTTATTTCCTTCATACTTTTGGCTTGAAGACAAGAGTATTTCAAGGTATCCTCTACTATCCCAGGCTTTAAGACGTGTGTAAGTGCGAATAGAAGGGTATCAACGTTCAAAATGTTTGGCTTCCAGAATAGAAACTATTTTTCAGACTTATTTTTATCCTCAGATTAGTGACGTCCTTCATCTTACTAACCCTTGGGACAACGGCTCATAACTACTTATTACTAGTTCGTTTAAGAAAACTTCTAATTTTCTTGGTTTTCCCAAATTTTTCTAATCTCATGGATGTAATTTTTCATTATCTAAACTTTTATTATCTTATTTATGTACAAAAATATTTTTATAGTTTTGAAATTTTTTAAATTTTTATAGGTTTTGAAAATGCTTTGTGCTTATGCAAATGATATGCAAATGAAGCGAAAATAAGCACAAACCTCCCCCAAACTTGTTTTCAACAGTGTCCTCACTGTTGCCATCCGCTAAATCTGAAAGAAACCTGTAAGCTTGGGAGGAATTTATTAGTGGGGGCAAAATATATAAGTGAAGAACCTCCCCAAACTTATTTTTGGCTCAAAATTTTGTAAAAATTTTCTTTTCAAGAGCCAGAAAAAATGCCCCCCCAAACTTGAGTTATGCAATGTTAATCTTTGAAAATCATATGAGGGGGTCAAAAATCAGTGGTCGATGCCAAGCTTTGCAAAGACCGAATATCAACACCAACCATTCAAAAATTTTATCAATGTAGTGCTCTGGTTGGTGGAAGAAGAAGTAGGGAAAAGTTAAGTGGTGGAATAGAATGTGTGTGCGTCTCATTTTGGAGAGACGATGCAGTGAATGTGATGGATTACTCGTATTCTTTTTACAAGTCAAAAGAAGGGGTGGAGGTTCAATTTCCTTGATTGGGAGATGATTCATCTCAACACCCGTGTCATTTAAAAATGCAAGTTCATCAGCGAAGATCTCCTTAAAAGTTCCATCTATACCCCGATGAATAATGTCATCACAAAGTGCGGGGTGATCTTCAGACTCAAAAATCAGTTCATAATCAGTGTTAATTGTTGACCTGGACATCTCGGTGGAAGAGTCCATATGTGTATGATATATAGTTGGGTCAAACAATAACGTATGAAAAGAGTCAAGATCAGTATTATGAGGGTCATCAAATTCGCTGCTGTCGACATCCATTAAGTCGACAGAACAGACCTGAGCAGTAGGTTCGGAGGGTACACTTCCCAATTTGTAAATGTTCAGCTCAATTGACCTATTCCCGAAGGATAAGGTCATAGAACCATTACGACAGTTGATAATAGCATTGGAAGTGGCCAAAAAGGGGCGACCTAAAATCGCCGGAATTTGATTCCGTGGGTTCGCTACAGGCTGTGTATTAATTACAATAAAGTCCACAGGGAATATGAATTCCCCGATTTTTATTAACACATCCTCCAGTTCACCCCTAGGTTTGGTGATTGATCGGTCAGCCATCTGGAGAGTGCAATTGGTTGGCTTCAACTCTCCGATCCCTAGTTGCTCATAGACTGAATATGGAAGCAAGTTAACACTAGCGCCAAGGTCTAGTAGAGCACGGTTAATGTGTTTTTCCCCAATAGAAACGGAAATAGTAGGATATCCTGGATCCTTACGTTTCCTCGGTAATTGTTGGGGGAAAGCCGTGTCTATTGTTTTTTCCATGAAAATCTTCTTGGGCACTTGAGTCTTCCTCTTCCTAATGCACAAGTTCTTAAGAGCTTTCGCATAGGACGAAACTTGTTGGATGGCATCTAGGAGAGGGATGTTGGTGTTTACTTGCTTAAAAATGTTCATAATCTTCTCCATATGTAGACTCGGTGTGTTAGCCCTTAACCGATTAGGATAAGGTGCTTTAGCAATAAGCGCTGGGTCCATCATAGGAGAAGGAAGTGGGTGTGGAACCGATCCCAGAATAGAAGTGGGGATCGTCCGTGGAGGAGTAAAAGAGGTGGGATGAAGTGGCGAGCCTTTTAGGAAACGAAGAATAGGCTCGGAAGAAGGTGGTGGGGTAGAAGAACAAGGATCAGAACTAGAAGTGTGTGTGTGAGGAAAGGTCTCAGCCGGGGTGTTATTGATTGATTTATCAGTATCATCAAACTCTTCCCCAACATGATTGTCAAGCACTCTTCCAGATCTCAACGTGATTGCATCCACATGATGTGAATAGCCAGGATTGGGTAAGGGTTGAGCTGGAAGTTTCCCTTTCTCTTTTGCACGCATTTCGGCTTTTAGTTGTGCAATTTGTTCTTCCATCGATTTGATGTTCTCATTTTGAGAGATAATGATCTTCATCACATTCTCGACGGAAGATTGCAAACTTGCCGTCCCTTGGATGGATTGTTTCATGAAAGTATCCAAGGTTTGTGCTAGTGCAGAGGTATTATCTGTACCGGTCAATTGCAAAGGACTAGACGGTGCAAAAGTGTTGGCCGGATTTTGAAAGTTTTGTGCTTGGAAGGGGTGCTGACTCAATTGAAGTGGTGGCTGCTGTTGTGGTGGAGGGACCCTTTGGAAATGATTCGTGTTTGGAACCGTGTTTTGAGATTGTGATTGGTTCCAAGCAAAATTAGGGTGATTCCTCCAACCCTGATCATATGTGGAGGAAGATGGATCGTTTCTAGGTCTTTGAAATGCGGCATTGGTATGCTCATGACCTTGAAACGGACATTCTTCCGTCAAGTGAGACGGATCAGAACAGCATCCACATACAGTTTTGGAGAGTGACATTTGATTTAGGGTGGCGGCTAAAAATTTATTTTCCATAGTCTCGAGTTTCTTGTGTATAGCTGCAATGTCAGCTCTAACTCCTATGAAAATATCATTGCCCTCCCTAGACGATTGACTCACACCCTCCCACTGCAAAGATTTTTCAGCGAAATCTTCTAGAAAATTCCAGACTTCCCCATCATCTTTAGTCATAAAATTGCCTTGACACATGGATTCAAGGGCCTGTCTTGTGTAAGGAGTACTGCCCTCATAAATGATTCGGCACAGTTCCCATCTCGGGATGCCGTGATGTGGACATTGGACTAACAGATCCTTGAAACGTTCAAGACATTTTGAAAATGTTTCATTTGGAAGCTGGGTGAATTGATAGATTTCGCTACGGACTCGAGCTATCTTTTGGTGTGGGTAGAATTTCTTAAGGAATGCTTTGACGAATTCGTCCCAATTTGAAATGGAATGTGCGGTAGTATTATACAGCCACTTCTCGGATATATCGTACAAGGTGAATGGGAGAAGACGAAGACGTAAAGCATCCACAGAAAGCTGTGAAGTACCCATCATTGTGCATACATTTTCAAATTTCGTGATAAACACGTATGCGTCTTCAGACTCGAGACCGTGAAATTTTGGTAGAAGGTTGATGTATTGGGGTTTTATTTGAAAATTTTCCCCGTTGGCTGGTGGAATGGAAAGACAGGTGGAAAGTGGACTTCGTGTTGGATAGCACCTCTCTTGGAGAGAGATGCGAGGTGGATTCTGCGCACCAACGGACGGCGGCAGAGTAGTGGAAAAGAAGTTCGATGGAGGTGGATCCATCGATGTGGGTGTGGTGGTGGGTAAAAGAAAGGGTAAATGTAGAAATACCGACTTTAGGGTCGATCGGGGGACGCGGACTGAACAGGAACTAGAATCCCGTTGTCCAGCCTATCTTGCACTAAAAAGGGTTAGTACAAGTGGCAGCGTGAATTTTAATTAGGGGAAAGAATGAATGTATGCGGTGTTTGTTTTGAAAAATGATACGGACTTTTGAAAAAATGATGCAACACAACAAATGCAACACACAAAACCCTAATTCTAGGGGTCACCTAGGTCAAAGCTCTAGACCGCTCCTAACTGCCAAAAGACAAGTCGCAGGATAGAATCCTCCACTGCCTCTTTATCCCCCTGTGGCCAGGTAAGTGCCACGTAAGTGGGAAGGTACTCCACTACGTAAGTAGTGGGCCTAATTAATAACCACTAGCCTTCGACACACTTGCCTTAGACACCACAAGAAAACGCGGATAAGCAATGAATTACCCATGGCCTTCTCTTGTCCTAAGTGAGCGCGACAGTCCTTAGAGTCATCTCTAGATATTTTTTAGTTAATGAGGGTAATGCGGATGCAAGTTTGTGATTTTCGGGGCTCAGGAAGGGTAATGAACTCCCCACCTAATCTGAATTTGGTCGTGCCCCTTAATTTCCGTATTAATATGCAAACAACCAAAAATCAAAACTCGCACAAATTTTTATTTTTCTTTTTGCGCGCTGCGATTTATTTGCAAAGAAATCTGCAGCAAATTGTTATTTGGAGTAGATGGGGAAGTAGATAAGAAAGTCAAGAGAGTTGCCAAAATTTTTTGAACAGTGATTCCACTGTAGCACCGCGGTTCCGCCGCGGGAGTCGCCAAATGCCGCGGTTCCGCGGTGGAAATATCAGATCATAGCACGGAATTTTGAGGCTCTGTTTCTGATCACCTTCTAAGCTCTCTAGAATGATCAGAAAAAAATTTCCACAGCTCCAATGATTCCAGATTTTCTCGCAACAAATCACAACAACACGTTTAGGGTTTGTAAGAATTTAGATCTAAAAATATAGATGGAATAAACTTTTCAACTCCAATTTCAAAATAACGAACAATTAGCGCACTATCCCCGGCAACGGCGCCATTTGATTTTAAAGAATTCTTGATGTGTAGTATGAAAATTGTAAAGAAATCACAACCAAAAATTATTTGACCGCAATCAACTACGGTGTCGGATGTAGATTGTAAGTGAGTGCGGATAATCGTTCGTCTTTTGAATTAGATGAGTCGAAACTTTAAAGAAAAGAAAACAAACAATTCATGATTTAAAGTTGAAGTTCAAGAATTAGAAAATATAGATCTAATAACAAGAAAAAGATAGAATCAAGAATTGATAGTTTGATGATTTTTCCAACCAAATATCAAGAATCGAAATGAGGCTCGTAGGAATCGATCGGATCTATAGATGTGATGTAATCTTACAATTACGTATTCTTATCCTTCGATGAATTGATACTAGATCGATGATGATCGATCGAGAATTAGGGATTTCTTATGAAACTAGGGTTTCATGTTATCCCTTGTTCTTTCGTTGATATCATTCACATTCTAGCCTCTAGTAAATTCAAGAAATGATCGTAAATCCCTAATTTCGAGCGATCACAATCAAGAAAGCATCGCAACGAAACTAGGTCATCGATTCTTGAACTTGCTAGGGTTTACAAAACTCGTAGGACTTAAAAATCGTATTAAGATTTGTTACATCATCATTCTACAATCGTCTCGACTCCTTTACGAGCGGAGTTTTACTCAAACATCACAACAAGAACAACAATTACAAATTGAGATCTAATCATGATGCAAGAATTAAAAGAAAGCAAGATTAAAGAATTTCACCTTTTATTTATATCAACAATTTCATTACATTCGCTCAAGAACTATAAGAGGAAGAACTTGAACGTCGATTTGGCTTCGCTCGGCTCCGTGAGTCGCGGATTGGCTTGGATCACTTGCTCGGTTGGAGATCGGCTCGGCTCCTAAAAGGTTGAAGGCTTCTCGCTTGATTGGTACTCAAAATCTTGAATTTGGAGTGGAATTAGGGTTAGGGTTTCGCACAAGCCTTATCACTAGACTTGTGGAAGAAGATGGAGAATTGAAGAAGACTAAAGATTAGCTAAAATTGATTACCTAAAGATTGATTAGCCTTTAACCCTAGGTCTAGGTTCCTATTTATAGACATCTAAACCCTAGATCTAGGATTTCAAATTCTAAGTTTCCCTCCTAAAGTTTGTTGAGGAAATTTGAATTTCCTTCCAAAAGTTAGTTAGAGGAGAAGCTTCTAGATGTGATTAGTTAGGAGGGAGCTTCTAGAATAGGTTAGTTAGGAGCTTAATTAGGATTAGCTTTGCTTAATGATCTTTGCTGATCTGGCAGTAGCTTCGCGAGAATTATGGAATTTGACACATCAGAAATGAATGTGGGCCCTGAGAGATGAATTTTGCACTGAAAATGGGGAAGTGAATCCTTGGAACCGCCGCGGATCCGCGGCCCAAGAAGGCTATGGCCGCGGATCCGCGGCTCTTTGTGGGCTTTGGGCTTCCATATTTTCTGGTAATTCTCCATATAATATCTGGGCCTTGTTTTCATGTGTTGAATTTAATATCTCCTTCTGAAATGCTACCAGATCTGAAATCATTGAGTTGGCGTAATTTTGATCAGCTCTTGGTTTTTCTTCCGTATTTTCCTGCACAGACTCAAGACAAGTGTTGCGCAAATACAGAAATGATGCGATGCCATGAAATGCGGTTAATTTCCTTTAAAGTGTCGGTTTAAAAGTCTAACACATGAAATCTGATATTTAACGACTGATTTTCTAATATGTGAAATATGAATACCGAACACTTCTAAATGAGTGCAAATGTTAGGGAAATTGCCGTGTTAAAAATACATTATTTTCGACTGATCGGTCACTGGTCCAGGTCAAGAATTGGTTTCTAGGGCCTTGTAACAGCCACTAGGCATCACCCACTCCACACAACACTCAAACCCTTCTCTAGGAATTTCCAAGTTCACAAATCCACACCTTAACTCAATTCTAACTAACTAGAATGCTAGGAAAACATAAACTAAACTAAATGGAAGGGATTATATCTCATGGATGCCACCAAGCAAAACCCTAGAAGTCCCAAGTCTTCAAAATCCAACATTGATGGGTCCAAAGTGTAGAAGGTGAAGAGGGTATCAACTTTAATGAAAAGGGTTTAGGGTTTGGATGAATATTTTGAGATAATATCATGGGGTGAAGGTGGAGGGAAGTGAGGAAGAAGAAGGAGATGGAAATGATGGGGGAGGAAAGATGTGGCTGCCCTCTCTCTCTCTTCTTTATTCTCACCCTCTCTCTCACTAATTTAACTTATTGCCCTTACTCTTATTCTTTTCTTTTTCCCTCTCAAAACCAAAACACAATATGAAACCAATAACACAAATGAACCACATGCAACCAAATGCAACATGACATGGTGTACTAGCCACGGAAAACTGTAGAAACACGGATTTGGCCTAATCGCGATTAGCAGTGCACTAATCGGGTTTTCATGTAAACTGCATATCATAAATTTTAAAAATGCCAAATCCTTTAAATATATTTTTAAATGAATAAATAATTTTAATTCCCATTTATTTCACACTTACTGGTATATATTTATACCCTTTTTCGAAAACCCCAATTTCGCAAATCGGGCAGTTTTCGGGAAAAATATTATTTTAATATTAAATTCCAAAAATAATATTTTATATTTTCTGAAATATTACAATCTTCCCCTCTTAAATAAATTCGGTCCCCGAATTTAAATTTAAATCCCCAAAATCTAAAACATTTCAATAATCAGCTCAAATCAACGGGGCTCCGAAATCACGGAAGATATAGAAATAACACAGCGCATTGCGTGCGCCTGAAA
Organism: Agapanthus africanus; assembly: GCA_030015575.1. Taxonomy (NCBI): domain Eukaryota; kingdom Viridiplantae; phylum Streptophyta; class Magnoliopsida; order Asparagales; family Amaryllidaceae; genus Agapanthus; species Agapanthus africanus. The sequence goes on from CM057339.1 coordinate 729,458,818, forward strand.
ACGAGTATAAAACTCAAAAATCGAACTCCGTCAGGCGTCACGCAAATCATCGGATTTGCACGCATATCCTCGGAGTTACAATGGAGATACAGATCTCGAAGTCCACTACAGAAATCCAATGTACACTAGTCAAATACTATAATACGTGTATAGTACGCATCCTTGAAAAACTCCAAAATCTGAATAAAATACATGCAAAATCTTTTCTGAATCGCCGCGTGATACGTAACTCACGGCATAAGTGACGGACGCTCATTTGTAAAATAATAAATATAGTTTCGTACATGTTTTGCTCAGATATACGTCCCGTCCATTTTGAAATATCCCAAAAGGTTTTCCTTGTATGCGTTCGTCTCACTCACGGACACATAGGAAATAATGAGACTATAGCTTCTTTTTGAAAACCTCTTGTTAAACTTTTAATGCATGCAAAGTACTCAGGTACTGTCCTCGGGTCAGTCCTATTCGGCAATTACGTAACATAATGCCCATCATGAAAACAAGATGCTCAAAAGCAAAATTAGCCTCAAAAGGCGTATCCAATAATCACGTGCGTCAGGTGCGCACGGATCCAAACACAGGTGCCACAATATGCACAAGCAAAACTAAGTGCAACAGGTGTGCACAAAAGCATTTGTCCAGTGCAACGGGTGTGTACGACAACATCATCTAGTGCATCTAGAGTGCACGAAAATCTTAATCCAGTGCAACTAACGTGCATGAATAAAAAATCCCAAACGAGTGCATCCGGTGTGCACAAAAGCACATCTCATATCATGTGCCCAACATGCGTGAAAATCCGACTCAAGTGCATCCATCATGCACGAATAAAATCTAAATCAAGTGCATCCAACATGCACGAATAAAATATATATCAAGTGCATCCAACATGCACGAATAAAATCTAAATCAAGTGCATCCAGTGCACGAAATACCAATCAATAACTCAAATGTGTAAATAGCAACACCGAATGTACCAAGGTGTATAAATCATAAACGTGTGCAACTGCGTGCACAAAACACATATCAATGCACTGCAAGCACATATAAGCTATACCGAGTGCAAAAATCAAATCGAGTGCCTACCACACGCACAAAATCAAATCAACCTTATGAAATCCACGAAATCATAAACATGTGCAGCCAAGGCACAAAATCAATATCAAGTGCAATAGATACGCACAAAATGTAAATACCCAGTAGGTGCAACCATGGTGCATGAAAACAATATCATGAAACTCAATCATCAAAACTCAAATCCAAGCGATATAAGCGTGATACTCGGATCACAAACGCAAATCGTAACAAATGACATTGAGGTACACCTCCTACAATGTCGAAAAATGTATTGGTGCGCTTAAAACTGGTAGAGCAAGAACATCCGCTTGCCTCCCGCTCACGGTCTGGCGTCCTCTATCTCTGGGTCCTCATTTTCTCTGTGGATTACCAATCTCACAATCCATCGGCTCATCGTCCCGGTCAGGTGTGCTAACGGGAACGATTCTGCTCTGGCACTTCTCTGGTCATCTCTCGGCCAATTATCACGACCATTCGTAAAGCAGCATGTTACTGGCGTCGACCTCTGTTCCTCTGAATACTCATGACACAACTGATCCTCGGTGCAAATCTCATCCCAGCAGTGTCCTGGAAGGAACCTGCTCAGGGTCTCTTCTGATCTCGCATATGCCGAACTATACGGAGGCTGGTACTCTTAAATAATCTTTTCTCGTTTTCTGGACATATGCGTTCTCAGCACAATATTTTCCTCGGGAATTGGCCGCATCCCAACGCCTCTGTAGACATATCCGATCTCTAATCTCAATGGGGAGTAACAACCGCTCGTCAGCATCTCGCACGAACCTCTGGTTCCACTCGTCTGCATCATCGTCCACTTTGACGCCACGTCATGCTATCTGCGCACTGCAACGATTCTCGACCACGGTCAGTCCGAAGTCTCTCACACGGACTCGAAGTCACGAACTCGGTATCTTCATCACTCTGTAGAAGATATCTAGCCGAACACGTCCTCGGGAACTCATCCCAACCATCTGAGGAATACTCGATGCTCGTCCGTCCTCGATCAACTCGCAACGTATCTGGGTGGGGTCCTCTATCCGAAGCTGGTCAGCTTACTGATCTCTTATCACATGATATCCGGACGATGTCAAACTTTTCGATCGAGTCATCAAAGACCCATAATTTCCCGAAAACTCAACACCTGAGCACAGTCTAATAATATCTGGTACATACCACAGTACCTACGGACCAACCATAGAAGGGCAGACCCAAGCCTGACTGATGGCACCGCTAAACTGCCTCAAACCCTAAGGTTCAAAAGCGGTTCCATGGTCATCATGTCGAGTTAGGGTTTCATTCTTCTAGGGGTTCCACAGAATTACCTGCATGTTCTTCCGAATACTTAAACTTGGAAAAATGGGTTTCTGACACTCGCTCGAACTTTTTAGCTTCGCCTTGCCGACATGTGAATACCCTTCGTCCGCATGCTAAACAATGCCTCAATCCTCCAAGAAAGACGATACATCAACGGTCATCTCTGGACCGGTCTGCTCTAGATCTGAGTAAGACTCTCCGCACTGGAAATCTTCAACTCATCTGGGCCAGTGTCAGCGCATCAATCTGACGAATCACCTTCGTCTCTCAACTCAGGATAGACTAGCTATCGTCTGTCGCATCTCTGCCTAGAAGCTTCTGCGATCTCAGCTCGTAAGCTCTGGGAGAGACATCTCGTCAATTTCAGCAACAGCTGGGTCATCTGTCTGCACGGTAGACGGCATCACAATCTCTGAGGTATGCTGTATATCAACAGTCCTCTCACAACTGGAAGCTCTAACAATGTCCCGATCATCCGGTTCAAAACCAAACACCCGCCTCATTCGAGAGGTCACAACACAACACTACATCGAGATGTTTCCATGTCACCAGAAAACACAATGGTCAGTCATCGTCCATGACGAGCTCGTACTGACCGCATCACTAGTAGCAGCTCGATCTGCGCTCAAACCATGTTGACAGGAACCTCAAGCGCGTATCGACGAAAACAGAGCAACGGAATGAAAGGAATCAACAGATCCAGGATGGATACATGATCATAAGAAGGAAATGGAATTAGTGAGAGTATGATCATGGAAACGAATAGAATCAAGTATCTCAAATGGATGTATAATCATGAGTACGAAGAGAATCACTGATCTCAAAATATGTACATCCTAAGGTTTCTTAAGTGGAGTATCGTATCGTAAATATGCCGCGGAACATACGCACGGTATGTCACTCTACCTAAGCTACCTACTCCATCAATCAGGGTCAGCCTATGAAACAAAAGTTCGGGTCTAATACCCCCCGTTCAAGTCTAAGTTCTGTAAGGTCAAGCCTCGGTTCCGAAATATATATATATATATATATATATATATATATATATATATATATATATATACGCTGTAGACTCAGCATAGTCAAACATAGACTCGAACCAAGGTTAAACCTAGCGCTCTGATACCAACTTTGTCACGACCCGAAATATTAGCTCGTGACCGGCACTTAAACCACGCCACGTCTAAAGGCGTAACGTAATTCAAGTAAGCCGAAAACCCAGAAATCTAAACCTTTTTAAGAAAATAAAAGATGTGAAGTTTTGAAATAAAGGTAGGCTGAAATCAATGTTTTCTAAATGCATAAGTAAAAGAACATGAAAAATGCAAGTGGAATTATTTGTTGAAAAACATGTTTCGTCTTTTAAAAATTTCGGCAGCACCTCCTTTGTATTTTTTTATCCAAAACCACAATACATGATAATATAAAGGCATCCCCAAGCGGGAGCTAGCACTTCGCCAAACGGCGAATCCACAACCACGCAAAGCATAAATATAAGTATACGACACCCAACGGCGAAGATCAACACCAAAAAAAAATAAAGAATAAAGTGAGAAATCAACCCAAAAGGCGAACATAAAACCCATCGCTCAAGTCTCGCAACTACAAGTCTCACTAAGTCTCATTACTTATACAAATACAAGTTTGATTTGATGGAGTTGACTAGATATAACATGAATAATAAATACAAGAGTGGGTACGATACAAATGTCCTACCTACCACTGCAAAACACCCAAATGAAGCTATGTGCCAGCGAAGCCGCTACTGATCCAAGCGGTCAACCTGCAAGAACTGTGGCACAACGGGGGTGAGTTGCCAACTCGTGAGTAGAAAAACATCTACAAGTAGAAATCGAATAAACAACGACTCCTAGGTCAACTATATCATAAAGGTAATACTATGATATCTAGGGTGACCGGGTCTGTATATGTGCCAACACTAAATATAAATGCCTATCAGCATGTGGATATCATCCAACAATATAATCAATGTATGTATGCATGTGGATCTTGTCCAACCATATAATCAATGTATGTATGCACCATAAAATCATACGCATGAAAGTATGAGGATATAATTCAACAGGTGTCCCTCGCGACACCTCAAAATCATGGAACCTGGGTGTCCAACATCGACACTCGAAAACATAATGAAACCCGTGTCCAACATCGACACGTAAATCCTCATATCTCGGGCTCCGTCAGTCCGGATCGGCCCATATAATCTCTCGACTCCGATCAGTATCCTCCGGATATCCGCCGAGCCCAAATACTATCACCGGTAGGTAGTGCTCCCCTGTCAGGCTCATCGTCATCCCCACAAAATCTCTCTCTCGCCCCGGGGTACTATACCGGGTCCACCATGAACCCGCAAACGGAATCATCCACCTCCTCGAATCGGGTTTCATATGTCACACGTCTCAGAACCGAGAAAACGCACGGTGGACGCACTGAAATATCATATCAAGAGAAACCGTGTTTTTAAACTACACAAACTTTCTTTTGAAATAGCCACGGTTCTCAAATCCAGAAATCTCATGAAAATAGCATATCTCAATGCGTATAATCACAAAGCATGATGTATGCGACATAAAACAGGAATGCAAGCATATCCGTATATCATGCAACATGGAATAGTAATATGCACTTATTAAGGGAGGACCGCTCTTTTTAAAATGAATCCAGTTTCAAAATATATCCTGCGGTTTCCCCAATTTCTTCAAAGTCAATGCAACATCGTATAAAGGTGCATAAGCAACTATAGCAGGTAATCTATGCAGGGAGTCATATCATGATGCAGCAATTCTACTGTGTAGTGACATGGCAATTATCGATGATGAAGTGTGTTAGCCGGCAAATCTGTGTACGTGTAACATACGCATCATCGATAATGGTGCAGGTGTACTAGCACAGGTATAAGTAATGCAATGCGAATAACATGAATACAGCATAAGGTAAATCTTATGCAATGCTGACGGGTATACGTATCTAACATGACCGAGTCGGTGAATCTATCAATCGACATCTAGCCACACCACATCACGTATGGTATAATCCATCGTACGGCATCCTCAAGTCAAGGGTATGGATCAATCAAGTCCAACTCATCACGTACGGAAAATCATCGTACGGCAGCAATAAACCATCAGGGATCCTATCCTCTAATATGACAATGAGTGGTACGGACCTAACGTCTCGTACGACATAACACTCATGATTCACGACATTCTATATATATATCTATATACCTATGTCCCAGGTCGCATCCATAACCATATCATATCGGGGGACCAGCAAAGGTATCAATCATCTCAATCGACTCGCATCCGTATACCGACATATCATCAAGTCATCATATCACATCGTATATCCTTTTCATCACATCAAATCTTATTAAGTCATCTTACAACAAGTCATTATATATATATATATATATATATATATATATACATCTACCTTATACATCAAATGTCACACTACTCTAAAACTCATACCTATTCTAGTGAAACTACATGTCTATAAGTCGTGATTCACATTCACTTTCATATCCCTAAATCCTTCTCATATCTCAATATATATATATCCAAACACTAACATCATTTCTAACTATCTTTTAAACCATATCCCTAGTTTCCTAATCTAGGTTTCCTTAACTATATTCTAAGAATCGGTTTCCATCAAAACTTGCGGGGGTGCTATACGCCATCCTCCCGACTTCCCCCGTAGATATAGATCTACTCACATTGCTCTTTGCTTGCCGAAGTCGATGACGCCACGCTCCGTCGCCTCAGAATCCACGCGAAGGTACCTACAATAATACACAATCGCAATCGTTTATTAAAATCGAATCCGGAAAACCGATACGGCACACGGCGCACTCATACATTAGAACATATGGCCTACGCGTACAAAAACAATTAAACAACCCTTGTTGTCAATGTACAAACATCCAACAACCAAAATAATATCAAATATCAAAACCAAGCATTGAAAATACGGAAAACATAACCAAAAATCACACCAATGTGCTCCCAGATTTTCCATCAGGTAAAATTAGCCAACTTTGCATATGGGGTTGCTCTAGATATATGATAGCAATTCCCGAGACCAAAAATCACAAGGTTTCACTCCAACTTGGCCGAAATTTGCGGCTTATAGCAATAAATCTGCGGCCAGACTAGGGAATATTGGGCTCGGGTTTCAGGTGGTGGTTCATGGTTGCCTGCACGTCTCATGGTCATGGGAACTTCTTTTATGGTTGTCTCGGGTCATCCCAGATTCCTATAAACCATCACTAATTCCACAAAAACCCGATATCGACGAATCTAAAGTTTGTATTTTAGGGTTTGGTCACTGGTACAGGTCAAGAATTGGTCTCTAGGGCCTTGTAACAGCCATTAGGCATCACCCACTCCACACAACACTCAAACCTTTCTCTAGGAATTTCCAAGTTCACAAATCCACACCTTAACCCAATTCTAACTAACTAGAATGCTAGGAAAACATAAACTAAACGAAATGGAAGGGATTATACCTCATGGATCCCACCAAGCAAAACCCTAGAAGTCCCAAGTTCTCAAAATCCAACATTGATGGGGTCCAAAGTGTAGAGGGTGAAGAGGGTATCAACTTTAATGAAAGGGGTTTAGGGTTTGGATGAATATTTTAAGATGATATCATGGGATGAAGGTGAAGGGAAGTGAGGAAGAAGAAGGAGAAGGAAATGATGGGGGAGGAAAGATGTGGCCTCCCTCTCTCTCTCTCTCTCCTTTATTCTCACCCTCTTTCTCACTAATTTACCCTATTGCCCTTTCTCTTATTCTTTTCTTTTTCCCTCACAAAACCAAAACACAATATGAAACCAATAACACAAATGAACCACATGCAACCAAATGCAACATGACATGGTGTACTAGCCACGGAAAACTGTAGAAATACGGATTTGGCCTAATCGCGATTAGCAGTGCACTAATCGGGTTTTCATTTAAACTGCATATAATAAATTTTAAAAATGCCAAATCCTTTAAATATATTTTTAAATGAATAAATCATTTTAATTCCCATTTATTTCACACTTATTGGTATATATTTATACTCTTTTTCGAAAACCCCAATTTCACAAATCGGGTAGTTTTCGGGAAAAATATTATTTTAATATTAAATTCCAAAAATAATATTTTATATTTTTTGAAATGTTACACCATGTCTTAAGGTACTTGAGACAGGGTTTCTTCCCACTCCACATTTGATATGGTGTGGTAGGCACAGTCTTGGTTGGAAACTTGTTCAAAAGATATGTAGCTGATTCTAGTGCATAACCCTAGAAGGATCGCAGTAACTCAGCCTTACTCATCATGGTACGAACCATATCCAATAGAGTTCGATTCCGCCTTTCCGATACACCGTTGTGTTGTGGTGTGTATGGAGGAGTAAGCTGAGAGAGAATTCCATTCTCTTTTAAGTATCCCAGGAACTCGACACTTAAGTATTCACCACCTCGATCAGATCTCAGTGTCTTGATCCTTTTGCCTGTTTGTTTTTCCACTTCATTCTTGTATTCTCGGAATTTCTCAAAGGCCTTGGATTTATGCTTCATCAAGAAGATATGTCCATACCTAGAGAAATCATCCGTGAAAGTAATGAAATAGGAATAACCACCTCGCGCATTTGTAGATATTAGACCACACACATCGCTGTGTATGAGTCCCAAGAGCTCGCTCGCTCTTACTCCGTGTCCAGTAAACGAAGTCTTTGTCATCTTTCCCATGATACAAGATTCACAAGTAGCATAAGACTGATATTCGAACGGATTCAAATATCCCTCTCTATGTAACTTTGTCAACAATGTTTCATTGATGTGACCCAGTCTACAATGCCATAAGAAAGCCTGATTTGTTTCCGGAGACTTTCTTTTATGTGTGTTCTGGACACTGAAAACCTGAGCTTGATTTAATACATATATTCCGTTTTCTAATGTACCCGACCCAATCAGAACTCGATTTAGGTGGATGTGGACCACATCGCTTACAAATGTAAAATCATATTCTTCTTTAGAAAGTAAGGATACAGATATGATATTACAAGCTGTAAATCTACGGTAGCGCCCCGGCCGTCTGTCCGAGGCCAAAATGCGGAAACGAAAACTTTTTCTAAACTTGAAACCGGCGCTATCGCAGACTTTAATCCCGGATCGAACCATTAACCTATAACTAGCAACTAGAGAAATGTTAGAAAAGCTATACCGATCGATCCGTGTCCTTCGGTCTTTAGCCACCATCCCTAGCTCCTCGCGGCATCTCCGATCTCTGGTCTCCTCGTCGGAAAGGGAACCACATTTTCGAGTCTTTTTACGGGCTCCCGCTTCGTCCGAAGCAACTCGGACACGAAGTTTGCTAGCCGACGTGTCCAAAATGATGTAGAGAATGTGTGTGATTACTTTGTCTCTTGAGGATTTAGTGGATGCCATTAGTGAAGAGATAGTGAGCTCAAGAAAGAAGAGGAGGAAGAAGAAGTTATCTTTTCTTTTTCTTTTATGTTGAGATGATAATGAGAGTGAGAGTGTGTGTGAAAATACAAGAGCTAACCATGAGGTTATGGCTGCCCTTTCTCTCTCCCCCTCTCATTTCATCCACAAATCAATCAAATAATGTGACATATGCACAAGTAAAGAGACCATGACTCATTACTTGTGCATGTGTCACAATTAATGCTCCTAATCATGATTTTGAGCTCATTATTTCCATATGCAAGCATTAATCCAAATGTTTGCAACAATAAAAAGAGAATGGCATCTACTGAAGTAAACTCGTGACGGATCATAAGAGTACCCCTCACCTGTATATACATACCTGCATCCGCATTCCGAATGAATGCGAATGCGATGAGACTAAAGTAATCCAACAAATCTAATACTAGGATCCGGCTTAAACCAAAGCCCACTAGTATGATCCGTCCGATCATGATCCGTGCACTACTGCACGTATATGATCGAACCCTGCCATATATCATACGTCCTCTACAACGTTTCGCCCGAAACTTGGGAAACTATCTGTGGGGGACTCTAAAGACTCGTCAATACTTTGGCTGTGGATTTAACCACTAGCACGTCAGTGGTACTAGCCGTACGTAACGGGCTACCAGGTATTGACCAAAAGGGAGGTCAATGAGCAAACTCATCCCGACACCCTACTGAGCATGTCAGTGACAATATCCATAAAGTCCGGTCCGTTCATCTATGAGCATCGCATGTCGGGCCTAGGGGGTTGGTAAAAGTCAGACCCCCAAAAGCGGTACAAGTCGTGTCGGAGTGTAGCCCAGAACACCCTGAGATACTACTGGAATACCTACCAGCAAATCTCCTGCCTTGGCCAAGGACTTCGTGTAATGGCTCTCCTAGACACAATGCGATCTCACCCCCAATACCGGGAGAGACGAAACCCCTGCCGATCCGCTCACTGCCTCCATGTGGCTCGGGACTGTACCCAACTAAAAATTGTTTGCACGACTCCTTTGAGCCGTGGTAGGGTAATAATCAAAGCACATTGGGAACTCACACGAGACAAATGACGATCTCAGGTCGATGAACTAACCTGTACACATGTCACCAGGGAACTGCTATCTGACGTCAGGTATAATACCAACTAGCATGTTCTCGGCGAGTCCTGTCCGGTGTACTCATAACCCAATGAGCACCTGTATACATCTTAGGTGAACCAACTGACACCAATGGCTTGTGAGACCGGCCACCGCCCCTCATCGGGGTCTCGACTATATACATTAGTCTACTAATGGAGTATCGATGCCCTGTCTCGAAACTCCCTCGACTAGGGACCTTTTAAGGATGTGCTTATAGACCCCAGCTCCCACGTATATGATCGCCATCATACTGCTGGTAGTCAATCCTGAGGGCTCTATCAATGTGTAATAGTGATCTGTTAGGTCACCTAAAGCTGAACACGATGATAAAGATAAACTAGATAGCATAATATCATCTTGAGTAAGACTGTCCTACCGGTATAGGTCCTCCCTCAATCATTGCAATCACGTGCCTGTGATCCAATAATTGACTCTGAGGGCACTATATCTAACAATTTCCCACTTGCACTCAAGGCTAATTACTGCGATGTCGCATACTCACAGCCCGTGTGATACCGAACACCTAACTCCTCTACTAATCAGTCTCACAAAGCCCGTTTGCGAAACTATTGCGTTCGAGGAATAGCCTGAGTGAGTGGATCCACCCTGATGTTTCTTTCTATGTCTCTCTTTATCTCAAGTTCGCGGAGAAAGCCATCTCTCGAAATGAGCAATACCTGTCTTAGAATATGTCTGGATATCTGATGGGACCTAGTTCATAAATGAACTCCAAATCCAAACTTTTTAGACTGTATCATCAACTGAACTCAATCAGTATTTTGCGCCACACCTCCCTTAGTATCCGCTTGGACCACCTGTCCAAAATACTGCCCCTCGTCAGAGGGAACACTATTACTCTGACAGTCACTCTGTCATCCAGGTCACCTTGGAAGCCTGGAATGATAACTGTCTCCTAAAAGAGGCTGTTGTTATCATATACCTAGAACATCCACTTATGTTCTAAAACTGCTTCCGAACGTATCTCCAGGATAGGATTAATATCAACTTCTTGCATCTAGTGCAAAAAAAACATCTGGTGTGGTACTTAACATCTCATGATTGACTCAATTGCCTAAGCAAGTGATCTGCCAATCATGCACATCCCTCTCTCCTTTAGTCTGTAAGACACCATTAGAGAGGGTGATTCCATCACCTGCAGGTATACCATGCCAGGAGTCGTCCATTCTAAATACTTTTAGAATGCTGTCTAAGTACCCATATACTACCCAAATCCATATCTAAAACCATAGATCTAGTAACCAGAATGTCTGATATTATATCTATATCCTATGTGGAGAAACCACTGTGTGACAACCAAAGTATAACCGATCGTAGTATAGGAATTTCACTTCCTACTCTGTATATGTCATCCAAATACCAGGACATCACACCATACTACTTTCTTAACAGATCCATCCCCTATTCTGATGAAGTCAAACCTATGACTGTCACATCAGAAATAGATGATCTATCTCCGCTATATCTGCTTTAGTCCATAAATAGACATAATCTACTTGTCCACTATACTTCCGCTCTCCCACTGACTTCGACAACCCTCTGGCAGAGTCATATACACGTACACTTCTAAAGCTAGTTTAGAACGACCCTATACTCATCCTCCTGCCGGGTCTCACAGTCTGGAACAACAGTAGTGTCAAGTCTGGGTAAACAAGAACCTCCCTGTCACCGTCCTTGAGGCTACCGGAGTACCTCTCGGGTGCCTGAAGTTACCCACCATATCTGTGGAGTGGCTAATAGAATGTCAAACCAGATTGAATCTTTAGTTTCTTATCAAATTTTCAGTAATCGTTTGCGGTTCTGGAATCACTTCCAGTTCTACCATACTCCCACTACTGTTTTCTGAAAAAACCCATTTTTATCAAAACTGTGGCGAGTCAAGAACAATATCACTATTGATCTTCCAGATGGTAGAAAGTCAACCCTCGTCATAGCCCAGGTCAACCCACAAACAAACATTATAGAAACATGCCTTGAGTTATCCAGAGTCTGGTTTTAAGCCGGACAACTCCCTGTACCTTAACATCGTTAAGATATGAACCGTTCTATATCCAATATAGAAACAGAGGCACTGATTTAATTGGAACCAGATTCAAATCATGCAGCTGTTGTAGGGTTCCTAGGCACACTATAGTCTCACAAGGCATCAACCATGCCAATTTCAAATTTTATGAGTGCCGAGAAACCCTAATACGGATTCGTCGACTAGAGTTTAGGCGAAACATTAAACTAGTTAACGACTTAACTAAAAGTGAGAATCTACAACCTTTTTAGATCCGGTTCTCCACTTCCTTAGCTCCACGTAGACGTCCTCTCGCTGTCCATCTCGAATCCCGGACTCAAGCATCGGCTTCATCGGAGAAATGGGCGGGCAAGGTCGTCGGCTTCGTGCCGAAGATGATCTACGTCGAGGCTTCACAAGATCAAGCTCCGACTTCACCAAGTTGTGAAACTTGTGAAGAAAACACCCTATACTACTTGGCAAGAGGTAGAGGGTGAAGAAATAGGAGGTGGGTTCACTTTAGAATTGGATTTCTCACTTGTTTACTCAAGATTCCATTGATGAGGCAAGCTTTCTTATCTTGAAGATGAAGAAGGTGAAGAAGAAGAAAGAATATGATAGAATATGATAAGTCTTTTTCAAATAGAAAAATAAAATGAATACTTATCATCTTCTAACCATGGTTATGTGTATAGATTAGACCATAGTTATTTGGAATGGTTAGGGTTAAGTATGAAGACAAAATGGTCACATTGGTCAAACCTTCATGAAGCTTCAACAAGCTTCATGATGAAATGAAACCATTTTGTTTTCTTTTATTTATTTGTCAAAAGAAATGGATAAATAAATAAGTGAATAAATCAAAACCCTAACCATTATCATAACCATGGTATAAGTCTTAACACAAAGCCAATTTACATGCATCATCAAGCATGACACAATGTAGTGCACAAAAGTATATCACATATACAACTTCTGAACAACAAGTGAGAAAATCCTTTTAAAGTGAACCAATACTAGTTAATGCAAAGTAATATATCAAATATATAATTATACATTAAATCATTAAATCAACACTTGATTCAATGATCCGGTCATGTCTCACATAACCGACTAGTATCCAATGTATCGACTTATCGAATCAATCTTCGATTCGATAACTAGGCTATATCGCATATAACCAATCGAAACATTCATCGCGAGAATGAAATACGGTATCACATACATGCATCATTCTCGGTCCCGCACATATCTCATATGCGCCCCTATTTCGTTTCGCTTGAGCCAGGAAACCTCTGTGTAGGACTCTAAAAACTCGTCAATACGCCGGCAGCAGATGATGATCATATCAAGCACCCACAAGCCGCAAGCGGTCTGCTAAACGTAACGGCCACCTGGGTATTAAGCAATCAGAAGATCGACGAGCAAGCCCGCTCACACTCCTGTGAATCCAAGCAGTAACACTTACCGTACAGTCCGGTCTGTTCGTCTGATATGTCGCATATCAAGTCTAGGGGTGGTAAACGTCAGACCCCAATAACCGATAAGTCGTGCCGATGTGAGGCTCATAACGGGTCGAGAAACTACTGGTAACACTTACCAGCAAATCTCAGATCAGCCCTGGCCAGGGACTTCCCTGTTACGGCCAATCGAGCTCAGCGCAACATCAACCCCCAATACCGGGAGAGACGAAACCCCTCCTATCGCTCATTGCCTCCATGTGACTCGGGACTGTACCCAAAGACCACCGTTTTGCACGCCCTCATGGACGTGGTAAGGTGGAGATCAAAGTACAGTGGGAATCACACAAGACTCTATGACGATCTCGGGTCTACAGACTAACCTGCACAAGTGTCACCTGAGAACTGCCATCTGACGTGAGGTATAATACCATCTGGGAGTTCTCGGCGAGTCCGTCCAGTGTACCCAGTCTCCACTGAGCACCCGTATACCATCTCTGATGTCAAACACCAATGGATATGGGATCATCCATCGCCCATCTCATGGGTCGAGAAGCGTATACGCTAGTCTACACTGGTATATCGATGCCCCGTCTCGATACACCCACGACTAGGGACCTTGAAGGATGTACCTTTGGACTATCATGTCCCCACTAGTATGATCTGCATCATAATCCAGGTAGTCAAGTACACATCCTAAGGGCTTTACCAACATGTAACTATAAGACAGTTTAAAGAGACAAGTGTACATGTTAAGATAAAGTGCAACCAGATAGCATACTATCATATCGAGCAAGCAAGTCATATCTATATATGTCCAAGCATCCAATATAATATACATCATCTGTACAATACTGGCCTCTAGGGCATACATACAACTAACAATCTCCCACTTGCACTAGGGTCAGCTGCTGTAGTATCGCATACCGAGCATCCCGAAGAGTCTCTCAAACTGTATCTGGGGTATGGCCTTCGTGAGTGGATCCGCCGTGTTGTTCTTCGTGTCAACCCTCCTGACCTCGATCTCCCGGCGATCAACAATCTCCCGGATCAGGTGATACCGCCTCAGAATATGCCTGGATCGCTGATGGGACCTGGGTTCCTTGGCCAAAGCCACCGCTCTATTGTTATCGCAATACAAAGGTATTGGATCCTCAATGGATGGAACCACTCCAAGTTCAGTAATGAACTTCTTGATCCAGACAGCCTCTTTAGCAGCATCGTTGGCAGCGATGTATTCAGCCTCCATCGTCGAGTCTGCCACGGTTTCCTGCTTGGAACTCTTCCAGCTAACCGCCCCTCCGTAAAGGGTAAAGACAAATCCCGACTGCGACTTAGAGTCGTCCTTATCACCCTGGAAGCTCGAATCGGTAAAGGACTCCACTTGGAGTTCTCCGTTACCATACACCAAGAGCATCTCTTTAGTCCTTCGTAAGTACTTGAGAATGCTCTTCACAGCTGTCCAGTGACTCTCTCCAGGATCAGCTTGATACCTGCTCACTACACTTAGTGAGTATGCTACATTGGGTCTGGTACATAGCATCGCATACATGATAGAGCCTACAGCCGAAGCATAGGGTATCCCTTGCATGCGAGCTCTCTCCAAATCAGTCTTGGGAGACATCTCTTTGGAGAGAGTGACTCCAGAGATCGTGGGCAAGTTCCCACGCTTGGATTCTTCCATACTAAACCTCTTTAGTATGGTGTCAATGTACCTGGATTGGGACAATCCCAATATCCGTTTGGATCTATCTCTATAGATCCTAATCCCCAATATGCAGGAGGCATCACCAAGATCTTTCATTGAGAATCTTTGTGATAAGAAGAGCTTGACCGATTGCAGCATAGGAATATCATTTCCTATCAATAGTATGTCGTCCACGTACAATACGAGGAAGACAACCTTACTCTCTGCCACCTTCTTGTAGATACAAGGTTCATCTGGATTTTTGACGAAATCAAACTCTTTGATAACGACGTCAAAGCAGATGTTCCAATTCCGCGATGCTTGCTTTAATCCATAAATGGATTTAAGCAGCTTGCACACCTTCCCGCTGCTCCCACTGTCTACGAAGCCCTCTGGCTGAGTCATGTACACGCACTCTTCTAAATCACCATTTAGAAAGGCGGTCTTAAAATCCATTTGCCAGATTTCGTAATCATGATATGCAGCGATGGAAAGCATGATCTGGATGGATTTAAGCATAGCCACTGGAGAAAAGGTTTCGTCACAGTCCACACCTGGTCTTTGACGAAAACCCTTTGCAACAAGTCTAGCTTTGAAAGTCTCCACTTTCCCATCTACACCAAGTTTTTTCTTGAAGATCCACTTGCTCCCAATGGGTTTTACCCCTTCAGGAGCAACATCCAAAGTCCATACTTTGTTGGTGTACATGGATTCCATCTCGGACCGCATAGCATCCAGCCATTTCACCGAGTCCTTACTCGTGATGGCCTGCTCGAAGCTAGTTGGGTCATCATCCTCCATGATGCAATCCTCGCTGCCACCATCCATGAGAAAACCGTAGTATCTCTCAGGTTGGCGAGGAACCCTACTAGATCGGCGGAGAGGCTGAGGTTCGTCGGGAGCTACTAAATCCTCTGGTTCCACTAAATCTTCAGTTTGAGTTTGTGTAGCCGGAATTTCTTCCAGTTCTACCTTATCGCCACTAATTTCTTTTGCAAGAAATTCCTTTTCCAAAAAGGTGGCATGTCGAGAAATAAACACTTTTTGTTCCTCTGTATGGTAGAAAAGATATCCATGTGAATGTTTGAGATATCCCACAAACTTGCATAGAACTGACCGTGCCTCGAGTTTGTCCGGATTTTGCCTTTTGACATAGGCCGGGCAACCCCATATCTTAACTCGTTTAAGACATGGTCTCTTCCCACTCCATATCTCATATGGTGTGGTAGGTACAGATTTAGATGGAACTTGATTCAATAGGTATGCTGCTGTCTCCAGCGCATAACCCCAGAAGGAAATAGGTAACTCAGCTGTGCTCATCATAGAGCGCACCATATCTAATAGGGTGCGGTTCCTCCGTTCTGATACACCGTTATGCTGTGGTGTATATGGAGGAGTCAGCTGAGAGAGAATCCCATTCTCTTTTAGGAAGTCCAGGAATTCATTGCTTAAGTATTCTCCTCCTCGATCAGATCGAAGGATTTTAATACTTTTTCCGGTTTGGTTCTCGACTTCCTTTTTATATTCTCTAAATTTCTCAAAAGCTTCTGATTTGTGTTTCATCAGGAACACATATCCGAATCTAGAGAGATCGTCAGTGAATGTAATGAAGTACGAAGAACCATCCCTGGCATGTGTAGACATGGGACCGCATACATCACTATGTATAAGTCCCAAGAGTTCGGTAACTCTTTCTCCGTGTCCCGTAAACGGAGTTTTGGTCATCTTGCCTTTGAGACATGACTGGCAAGTGTCATAAGATGAAAATTCAAACGGATTTAAATATCCATCCTTATGCAACTTGGCTTGTCGTGTCGCATTGATGTGACCCACTCTACGATGCCAAAAGAAGGATTCGTTCAGTTCAGAACTCTTCCTCTTGTGTGTGTTTGTTAGGCTCAGAACTGTTGATTGATTTAGAACAGAAATGCCCTTGCACAACGTGCCTGATCCAACCAACTTTTAGTTACGGAAAATGTTCATAACATTGTCCTGTAATACAAAATTATATCCCTCTTTACTCAACAAAGAAACCGATATAATGTTGCATATCAGGTTCGGCATGTAATAGCATTCATTCAGAACCAATGTATTACCAGTTGGTAATACAAGGTGATATTCCCCGACAGTCTTAGCTGCAACAATTGCACCATTTCCAACTCTAATGTCTTTATCACCTTCTCCAAGTTCTCTACCTTTCCTAAGCCCATGTAACTGATTACATATATGGGATCATGACCCGGTATCTAATACCCAGGACGTAGGACAAATGGAGAAACAGTTCTCTGTAACGAACACACCCGAAGAAAATGTATCAACATGTACTTTCTTCAATCGGGTGGCATGGGAATCCTGGTATTCCCCTATATCCTGTTCAGTCCTATAACTCTTATAAGAAAGAACGGAACCAACGTTCCCCAGCACAGTATAACATGCGGGTTCAGTCATTACATCCATATTATTATCTTGATTTGGCCTGACATGGTCGCTACCTGGAGAGAGAGAGAAGAAAACACTTTAGCGTATGCTCTTGCAAGATCAGATTGGTTATTATCTTATCTAATCAGGATGGCTCCCACTGGTTTTTATCAAATCTTCCTTCAAACCCTAAAAGGAAAGACTAGCCGGGATTAATTACACCCTACAACTTCGTCGATCTTTCAGCCAGGCCAGTGTCGGTACTTTGAGGGAGGTCCCCCGTGCTTTCGCACGAACCTAATTAATGTAAACCTCGTTTTCCCAGAGGCGTAACCTCGTTAACACCTTTCTAGACACCTACTTGATCGGCTAATTGTAATGTGTAAAACTCTCCCAGGAGTAACTCTTACTCGCAGTGGGTATCGGGATCCAACTATCTCATAGAAGGTATGCAATCTCATTGCAAATTTCAACACTTGAAATTCCCGATAATATTTTGCCCCTAGTGTCCTATGACCTTGACAAAGGCCAACAAATCACAGGATGCTAGTCAAGTTCAACCTGTCATTTCTTGATTGAATCAAACCCACCCGCACGACCCTTGACAAAGGCCAACAAGGTCGTACAACTACCCTGAAACAATCTGCATCACATGCATAAGTAGATAAGCACTATTCGGCTACTGCACACTACGCCTTGACAAAGGCCAACAAACGTAGCACGGATACTAAACAGTTCTTATCTGAAATGACGGAGGGCTACGACAGGTTTTTCTGAAAACCTATTGCGTAATGAACTTGATATCGTTGTAGAATCAAATGAATTTTGAAATGGAGTGTTTTTGAGGCTTTTCTAGTTTTGCTAAAGGAGTCACTCCCGGTGAAGGGATCGTCGGTCCTTTCCTCGTCGAATGAGGTGCGGGATATATCATATATATCACTGTGCAAAGCAAAAACTCTTAAAAGCAATCAAAAGACAAACCGAGTGTGTAGCATTTGCCAGTTATTGCTAAAGGAGTCACTCCCGGTGAAGGGATCTCGGTCCTTTCCTCGTCGAATGAGGTGCGGGATATATCATATATATCGCTGTGCAAAGCAAGAACTGTAGCTACCTGTTTTATTTTGAAATTCGATTCCACAACATCTTAGGTTTCTTTTCTTTCATTAATCACATTAATGAAGTCCCATCATTTATATACCTAAACATCACAGATAAATACGACGTACACTTATGCCATCCGCATTCGCCTCGATGTCCCCTCGTGCACCGTTAGGTTAGGTAACTAACGGCAGAGCGGGGCAGGGCTAGCGCGGGTGTAAAACATAAGTAACGTCTATATAATATATCATATATACTATATACAGTATCTATCACAGAACATCACATGATCGCATCACAGATATCGCAGCAGAAGAAACATATGAAATATTGGATATACTAGGACGTCCATGTTTTCAATACGAGCCAGTATAAAACACGGATTCCACGGTCGTGATGAACAGCCAATCCCACACCCCTAGACCCCTACGAGAGCGGCAAGCAACCCTACCAATTCTAGGGTTAGGAGACCCGGACTCGACTCCTCGAGTTGGTCTCCCACTGGATCCCAGAACCCGGTTACTTGTGCTCCCCTCCTTGGGTCTATCCTAATGCGGAAAAGTAAATAATATACAAAAGGTGACAACTTCCGCAACCTGGAAGTGCCCCAAATAAAAGAATATTACATACAAGTTTTTACATGAATGAAAAAGAAAAAACACTCATCTCACATAAAACCCCCCGGCTATTCGAACACGACGATCCAATATAACATATCCAGCAACACATAACATCACATGTCATCAACGTAAGTAAGTATGCATACCCCAATTGTCGTTGACGTATAGCAACGAAACCGGCGATATCAACATACTACACTTACGGTCACAGAAAAGAAAGTGTAAAACTACAACAGTTGGAATTCGCAACCTCTTTAGACATCGCATGCCTAATCAAATGAAGTACTTAGACATCACATGCCTAACAATTATAAACCCCGCATTTTAGTCTCATTATCGAAAAATCTTTTCAATATCAAGTGAGACTAAACGGCTAGATTTATAACATTCATTCAGTTATCTCATAACTTCTTGTGAATTCCAATCATTGTATCCCATTCCGGATAAATAGAAAATATTAAACTTTCCGATCGAACATTCGAACACCCAAGTTTTCCCGAAACCGTCCAACACATGAAATAAGTTCAAAGACATTCACTTCATGCCTCAGTACCAACGGTCCAGCCGTAGAAGGGTCAAGCCAACGCCTCACATGTGGCACGCCGTACTGCTCCAAACCCTAAGGTTCAAAGGGCAGTTCAAGACGGTCACATAATCGAGTTAAGGTTTGTTGTCTTCTAGAGGGACCATCGCGTTACTTGCACTACTTAGAACGTCTTTAAACAACGGAAAAGTCCAACAATTGGAAATTTCCCGGCAGGGGAAAGATTGGGTATTTACATCCGGTCGAACTTTTTAACATATTCTAAAATTATCCGGAAAACCACACAGACAAAATTTGATAATCCGATCGAATCTTTGATTCCCAATACAACCCCAGAATACTCATCTGTAGAGTCACAATAAAAATACCCAGAAAATATAGCATTAATTTATATGAGTTACTATGCAGAAATCATCAGACAAGGGGACAGTACGGCCGCGGAACCGCCGCACATGCCTAGCTTGTGCCGCGGTTCCGCGGTGGATTAATGGATTTAGACCCTCGTTTTTCACAGTAATTCAAATAAGACCCTGCTTATTTTTCTGCATATTTTTAATTGACAAAAATCTAAAATTTTAGAAAATTTCCAGAGAGCATCTTGGGAATGGGTTTCGATGTTCGTTCGGATTTCAAATGTCGTCTAGACTTCGCCTAAGGCTCTAGCTAGGCTCTGATACCACTGTAGGGTTCCTAGGCACACTATAGAGGTCTCACAAGGCATCAACCATGCCAATTTCAAATTTTATGAGTGCCGAGAAACCCTAATACGGATTCGTCGACTAGAGTTTAGGCGAAACATTAAACTAGTTAACGACTTAACTAAAAGTGAGAAGATACAACCTTTGCAGATCCGGTTCTCCACTTCCTTAGCTCCACGTAGACGTCCTCTCGCTGTCCGTCTCGAATCCCGGACTCAAGCATCGGCTTCATCGGAGAAATGGGCGGGCAAGGTCGTCGGCTTCGTGCCGAAGATGATCTACGTCGAGGCTTCACAAGATCAAGCTCCGACTTCACCAAGTTGTGAAACTTGTGAAGAAAACACCCTATACTACTTGGCAAGAGGTAGAGGGTGAAGAAATAGGAGGTGTGTTCACTTTAGAATAGGATTTCTCACTTGTTTACTCAAGATGCCATTGATGAGGCAAGCTTTCTTATCTTGAAGATGAAGATGGTGAAGAAGAAGAAAGAATATGATAGAATATGATAAGTCTTTTTCAAATAGAAAAATAAAATGAATACTTATCATCTTCTAACCATGGTTATGTGTAGAGATTAGACCATAGTTATTTGGAATGGTTAGGGTTAAGTATGAAGACAAAATGGTCACATTGGTCAAACCTTCATGAAGCTTCAACAAGCTTCATGATGAAATGAAACCATTTTGTTTTCTTTTATTTATTTGTCAAAAGAAATGGATAAATAAATAAGTGAATAAATCAAAACCTTAACCATTATCATAACCATGGTATAAGTTTTAACACAAAGCCAATTTACATGCATCATCAAACATGACACAATGTAGTGCACAAAAGTATATCACATATACAACTTATGAACAACAAGTGAGAAAATCCTTTTAAAGTGAACAAATACTAGTTAATGCAAAGTAATATATCAAATATATAATTATACATTAAATCATTAAATCAACACTTGATTCAATGATCCGGTCATGTCTCACATAACCGACTAGTATCCAATGTATCGACTTATCGAATCAATCCTCGATTCGATAACTAGGTTATATCGCATATAACCAATCGAAACATTCATCGCGAGAATGAAATACGGTATCACATACACGCATCATTCTCGGTCCCGCACATATCTCATATGCGCCCCTATTTCGTTTCGCTTGAGCCAGGAAACCTCTGTGTAGGACTCTAAAGACTCGTCAATACGCCGGAAGCAGATGATGATCATATCAAGCACCCACAAGCCGCAAGCGGTCTGCTAAACGTAACACCCACCCGGGTATTGAGCAATCAGAAGATCGACGAGCAAGCCCGCTCACACTCCTGTGAATCCAAGCAGTAACACTTACCGTACAGTCCGGTCTGTTCGTCTAATATGTCGCATATCAAGTCTAGGGGTGGTAAACGTCAGACCCCAATAACCGATAAGTCGTGCCGATGTAAGGCTCATAACGGGTCGAGAAACTACTGGTAACACTTACCAGCAAATCTCAGATCAGCCCTGGCCAGGGACTTCCCTGTTACGGCCAATCGAGCTCAGCGCAACATCAACCCCCAATACCGGGAGAGACGAAACCCCTCCTATCGCTCATTGCCTCCATGTGACTCGGGACTGTACCCAAAGACCATCGTTTTGCACGCCCTCATGGACGTGGTAAGGTGGAGATCAAAGTACAGTGGGAATCACACAAGACTCTATGACGATCTCGGGTCTACAGACTAACCTGCACAAGTGTCACCTGAGAACTGCCATCTGACGTGAGGTATAATACTATCTGGGAGTTCTCGGCGAGTCCGTCCAGTGTACCCAGTCTCCACTGAGCACCCGTATACCATCTCTGATGTCAAACACCAATGGATATGGGATCATCCATCGCCCATCTCATGGGTCGAGAAGCGTATACGCTAGTCTACACTGGTATATCGATGCCCCGTCTCGATACACCCACGACTAAGGACCTTGAAGGATGTACCTTTGGACTACCATGTCCCCACTAGTATGATCTGCATCATAATCCAGGTAGTCAAGTACACATCCTAAGGGCTTTACCAACATGTAACTATAAGACAGTTTAAAGAGACAAGTGTACATGTTAAGATAAAGTGCAACCAGATAGCATAATATCATATCGAGCAAGAAAGTCATCTCTATATATGTCCAAGCATCCAATATAATATACATCATCTGTACAATACTGGCCTCTAGGGCATACATACAACTAACAGCTGTCTCCAGTGCATGTCAACTAAATAGAGAGAGGTTGATCAGCATTACTCAACTTAGGAGTGCATCCAATTTATGAGTAACGTGAAAGAGGAGCAAGTTCTCTTAATCATTACTATTAACTGAATACCATACACAAGTATCTACATCTTCGATCACCTTGAAGAATCCTGATACTTGTAACGCTTGGTTCTCTACTTTATTCTTATACCTATAACTTCTCAAAACTTGGACCTTGTATTTCTATGAAACACATGTCTAAGAACTAGAGAAGTCATAAGTAAACATAATATAGTACGAGTACCAACCCCTCTGTCCTAATGGACACTGGACAACATACAATACTCTGTATAAGTCCCCTGAGTCTAATAACTCATTCCCTATGTGTCGTAGGTTGAAAAATGTACTTATGATTAAGAAGAATTACACCGCTGTTTAATGCTCCTTACCTAACCATCCACTGATATAGGTAAATGTCATAGACATAATTTCAAAAAGTTATATCTCACTTTATAAAAATAAACGTACAGATATATCAATTTGAAATTGGTGCATAACAACGGATATTCAAAACCAAATATTTGCCGTCCGGCAAACAACCCAGGCGATTTCCTCAAATATCACCAATTACAACGAATCCCGATATAATGAGGATGATCACCTAATTCCCAATAACTTACTCTCACTCAACATCTGTAAAACCATAAAGATGTGAGAATCAAACCTGGTAAATACATACCCTGGAGCAAGGGCTAATTGGGAAATCAGTTTTCTTTTAACAATACACAGTGAAACTGAAACATGTAAATTTTTCGAAGGGGTATCCGGGTATTCTTAGTAATGCCTCTTCCATTATCAGATTCACAACTATAACCGTATATTTCTTTGCCATCTCTCCAAATCCTTTTATATGTCTTTAGTCATTACCTTATGTACACCACCTTTAGGCCAAATGGTTTTCATTCTTCCCTACCATTCAGCACCAGCCTATGGTTTGGAAGAAGACTATCCAATAAGCATAATGGGTGTACTGTCCTAATCCTAGGAGCACTCGCAACCCGAGAGAAGGTAAAGATAAAAGACAACTGAATAAAACCTTATTCCTATTTTTCCTGAACCAGAATCCATCCCCGAAGTAGAACAAGTCCCTTTAAGTTCGTATATAACCATACGATGGAGTATCCAATAAACTGTGGATCTTCGTAGTGATACGGGGTGTTCCAGAGAAATAAAAAGGTGATGTAGGAGTGGCGATGAAATACTTGGTTTGGTCGTGAATAGCAGTCGCAATTTACTTTGCCCTTTTACTAATCCCTTTATTTGTCTTTACTTAATACCTTCTGTACACCTTCTAGGCTAAATAGTTTTCTTCATTCCCTACCGTTCGGCACCTGCCTATGGTTTGGAAGAAGACTATCCAATTAGGGTAACAGGTGTACCGTCCTAATCTAAGGAGCACTCGCAACCTGAGAGAAGGTAAAAGGAAAAGACAACTGAATAGTCCTATTCATTTTCTCCAGAACCAGAAACCATCCTCGAATCTGGAACAAGTTCCTTCGAGTTCATATATAACCATACGATGGTTTTATCTAATGGAAGTGGATGTTCGTAGTAATACGAGGCGTCCTGGAGAAAAGGGTAAAAGTAGGAGTGGCAATGAGGTATGCAACTCAGACAATCCAAAAGCCAGTGTTTTAAGAATGTTCGGTTAACTTGGTCACTGAGTCATAGTCAAGGGTCGGGTCATGGTCGCTGCCAAAGAGAGAGAGAAAAGAAACACTCAGCGTGCATTCTAACCAAGATCAGAATGGTTATCAATTTATCTAATCAGGAAACCTTCCACTGGAACCTCAAATTCTCCTCCAAACCTGAAAGAAGAATTAGTCGGGATCACCCGAGGAGTAAACCAACTCATCAATGGGAATCGGGATCCAACTATCATCGCATGATAACGTGATGGAATCCACTCACGTTATCACACTCCAGAAGGTATGCGCATATCTGGAAAGTTTCAGTTTCTTTAGAAACTCCCGATGTGATTTTTACCCCATGCTCTTATGACCTTGACGAAGGCCAACAAATCATAAGTCACATGTCAAGTTCTACCCGTCATTGTCCAGGTTAATTTGAACCCACCCGTACAAGCCCTTGACGAAGGCCAACGAGGCTATACGACTGTCCCAAACCAACGCATCTATCTATGCAGCAGAAAGGTAACAAGCAGCTACCATTCACTATGCCTTGACGAAGGCCAAAAAACATAGCATGAATACTAAATGCTACCCTTCTGAAATGACGGAGGTCTACGAATGGTTTTTGGAGAAAAACCTTTAACGTAATGAACTTGATATTGTTGAAGGAACCAGACAGCTTTTTATAAAAATATAGTGGCGAAAACCTTTGCTAAAGAGGTCACTCCCGGTGAAGGGATCTCGGCTCTTTCCCCGTAGAATGAGGTGTTGGATATTCCAACCGAATACCACGATGCAAAGCAAAAAGTAATCGGCTATAGTAAGGTTATTACCCTGACGCAAACTTCTGTCCAAAGGGTCACTCCCGGTGAAGGGATCTCGGCCCTTGCCTCGTCGACTGAGGTACTGGATATTCATAACCGAATACCACTGTGCAAAACAAAAGAGAACGTCCTTGCAATAACAGCTTTTTTTTGAAAAATGTTCCAACAACATCAGATTAGGTTTGTTTAGCTTGCATTGATCCGAATCAATGCAGTCTCATCAATTAATCACACCACAAAAGAACGAAAATACGATGTACGTATATGCCATCCTCATTCTTCACAGGGTCCCGTCATCACCCGTTAGGTTACTTAACTAACGACAGAGCGGGGACTGGACTAGCGCGGGTCTAAAACATATACAACATCGACTATTATATATATCAATATATAATAATCGCTCAAGGCGTGATAAAATGCAATATCACAGAAATGTAATAAGCATCACAGAACAATACAGATAATCTGGGATCGCCGGGTTTCATAGAGCCGCTACTGAAACCCGACGTTCCCCTAGTGTGGATAGCCTGTGCAATGAAATCCTAGACCCTTATGGGCACGGCAAGTTACCCAGCCAAATTTGAAGCGGGGCAGCCCCCTTCAACAAAGTGAATGGACCACCCAGCACTTCACGGAATCAGGTAACTTGAGCACCCCTCCTTGGGTCAAGCTATTGTAGGGTTCCTAGGAACTCTTGTGAAGGTTCATAAGGCATCAAACATGCCCGGATAAAATTTTAGACGTGCCGAACAACCCAAAGACGGGATCTTTGCTAGATTATTAGGGTTTAGCATGCAAGATGATATCTTTAAAGCTAAGTGTGAGGGATTACAACCTTTATAGTCCGCTCCTTCGCTTCACAAGCTCCGAGTAGTAGTCCCTTCGCCGCGATCCACGATCTCCCGGACTCAAGAGAGGCTCCACGACTCGAACGATCCATGCTAGCTTGAAGTGTTCCGAATCTCCGATGATCTACGTCGAATTTGCAAAAACCCAAGCTTTCTCACTCTAAAGAGATGAACACCCTAAGCTCATGGGCTAGATGAGATGAGGATGAGGGAGTAGTATTTTTGCTTTCTTTTTATTCACTTTTTCACTTGAAATCATCACTAAAGAATTAACTAGTAAGCATTTTCTTTTAGAACTCAAGAGAGAAGAAGATGACAATGAAAAAGATAATCCTTTTGTGATGAATAGAAAAGAAAACTATATGATTGATATATCAACCATGGTTAAGGATGATAGGCTAAGAAGTTGTAGAGAATAAACTAGGGTTAGGGTTTGGTTAGGTTAAAGATAAAGATCAACCATAATATCTTAACCAAGACAAAATAGAATCCTTCTAGAATGAACTTGAAAGAGCTAACCCTAATCAAACCCTAATCCCTCATTATCATCCTTAAACATGTTTAATAATAAATCATATCATGTTACAATAATATATATCACATATATATTATATATTTGCAACATAAGAAAATAATACATTTAACATATATCGCATATATATCAATGTATTAATCCAGTGAGAAAATGAAATAATAAAGTGAGCCAATATTAGATAATGTAATACAAGATATCATATATATTATTATACATTAAATCATCGAATCAACACTTGATCCAACGATCCGGCTATATCGAATATAACCGGCTAATATATCATGTACCGATTCATCGAATCAACACTTGATCCGATGTCCCGATTCATATCAAAATATCGCGAGAATATAATACGGTATCTCATATCTCATTATCCTCGGTCCTGCACATATCTCATATGTGCCTCTACTCCATTTCTCCTGAGCCAAGAAACCTCCGTGTAGGACTCTAAAGAATCGTCAATACGCCGGTAGCAGGTGATGATCATATCAAACACCCACAAGCTGCAAGCGGTCAGCTAAACGTAACAGCCACCCAGGCATTGAGCGATTAGAAGATCAACAAGCTAGCCTGTCCGTTCTCCTGTGAATCCAATCAGTAACACTCCCGTACAGTCCGGTCTGTTCGTCTGATATGTCGCATATCAAGTCTAGGAATGGTAAACGTCAGACCCCAGTAACCGATAAGCCGTGTCGATGTGAGGCTCATAACAGGTCGAGAAACTACTAGTAACACTTACCAGTAAATCTCTATATCAGCCCTGGCCAGGGACTTCCAGTTATAGCCAATCGAACACAGCACGACATCAACTCCCTATACCGGGAGAGACGAATCCCCTCCTATCGCTCATTGCCTCCATGTGATTCGGGACTGTACCCAAAAGCCACCGTTTTGCACGCCCTCGTGGATGTGGTAAGGTGGAAATCAAAGCACAGTGGGAATCACACAAGACTCTATGACGATATCGGGTCTACAGACTACCCTGTACCAGTGTCACCGGAGAACTGCCATCTGACGTGTGGTATATCACCAACTGGGAGTTCTCGGCGAGTCCGTCCAGTGTACCCAGTCTCCACTGAGCACCCGTAGACCATCCTTGATGTCAAACACCGATGGATATGGGATCATCCATCGCCCATCATATGGGTCAAGATGCGTATACGCTAGTCTACTCTGGTGTATCGATGCCCTGTCTCGATATACCCTCGACTAGGAACAGTTATAGGATGTACTCATCGACTACTATGGCCCCACTAGTATGATCTCATCATAATCCCAGTAGTCGAGTACATATCCTAAGGGCTTTATCAACATGTGAGAGAAAGACAGTAAACCAATACAAGTCAACATGTTAAGATAAAGTGAAACCAAATAGCATACTATCATGACGAGCAAGAAAGTCCTCTCTGTATATATCTAAGCATCCATCATAATATACATCAAATGTACAACAATGGCCTCTAGGGCATATACATAACTAACAATCTCCCACTTGCACTAAGGCCAGCTGCTGTAGTATCTCATACCTAGCATCCCGAATAATCTCTCAAACTGTATCTGGGGAATGGCCTTCATGAGTGGATCCGCAGTGTTGTCCTTCGTATCTACTCTCCTGACCTCGATCTCCCGGCGATCAACTATCTCCCTGATCAGGTGATACCGCCTCAGAATATGTCTGGATTTCTGATGGGATCTGGGTTCCTTGGCCAAAGCCACAGCTCCATTGTTATCGCAATACAGAGGTATTGGATGTTCAATGGATGGAACCACACCAAGTTCAGTGATGAACTTCTTCATCCAGACAGCCTCTTTGGCAGCATCGTTGGCAGCGATGTATTCAGCCTCCATCGTTGAGTCTGCAACGGTATCCTGTTTGGAACTCTTCCAACATACCGCCCCTCCATTGAGGGTAAAGACAAAACCCGAATGCGACATAAAGTCGTCCTTATCACTCTGGAAGCTGAAATCGGTAAAGGACTCCACCCGGAGTTCTCCGTTACCATACACCAAGAACATGTCTCTAGTCCTTCGCAAGTACTTGAGAATGTTCTTCACAGCTGTCCAGTGACTCTCTCCAGGATCTGCTTGATACCGACTCACTACACTTAGTGAGTATGCAACATCGAGTCTGGTACATAGCATCGCATACATGATAGACCCTACTGCCGAAGCATAGGGTATCCCTTGCATGTGAGCTCTCTCCAAATCAGTCTTGGGAGACATCTCTTTGGAGAGAGTGAGTCCAGAGATCGTGGGTTGGTTCCCACGCTTGGATTCTTCCATACTAAACCTCTTTAGTATGGTGTCAATGTACCTGGATTGGGACAATCCCAGTATCCGTTTGGATCTATCTCTATAGATCCTAATCCCTAATATGCATGAGGCATCACCTAGATCTTTCATTGAGAATCTTTGTGATAAGAAGAGCTTGACTGATTGCAGCATAGGAATATCATTTCCTATCAAGAGTATGTCATCCACGTACAATACGAGGAAGACAACCTTACTCTCTGCTACCTTCTTATAGATACAAGGTTCATCTATGTTTTTGATGAAGTCAAACTCTTTGACTACTACATCAAAACAGATGTTCCAACTCCGCGATGCTTGCTTTAACCCATAAATGGATTTAAGCAGCTTGCACACCTTTCCGCTGCTCCCACTATCTACGAAGCCCTCTGGCTGAGTCATGTACACGCACTCTTCTAAATCACCATTTAGAAAGGCGGTCTTAACATCCATTTGCCAGATTTCGTAGTCATGGTATGCAGCAATGGCAAGTAGGATCCGGATGGACTTAAGCATAGCCACTGGAGAAAAGGTTTCGTCATAATCCACACCTGGTCGTTGATGAAATCCCTTTGCTACAAGTCTAGCTTTGAAAGTCTCAACTTTTCCATCTACACCAAATTTCTTTTTAAAAATCCACTTGCTCCCAATGGGTTTTACCCCTTCAGGAGCATTTTCCAAAATCCATACTTTATTGGTGTACATGGATTCCATCTCAGATCGCATTGCATCCAGCCATTTCACAGAGTCACCACTCGTGATGGCCTGCTCGAAACTAGTCGGGTCATCATCTTCCATGATGCAATCCTCGCTTCCACCATTAATGAGAAAACCGTAGTATCTCTCAGGCGGATGAGAAACCCTGCTAGATCGGCGGAGAGGCTGGGGTTCCTCGGATACTACTGAATCCTCTGGTTCCACTAAATCTTCAGTTGTAGTTTGTGTTGCTGGAACCTCTTCCAGCTCTACCTCATCGCCACTAATTTCTTTTGTAAGAAATTCCTTTTCTAAAAAGGTGGCATGTTGAGCAACAAACACCTTTTGTTGTTCACTGTGGTAGAATAGATATCCATACGAATTGCTTGGATATCCTACAAACTTACAAAGAACTGATCGTGCCTCGAGTTTGTCCGGATTTTGCTTTTTAACATAAGCCGGACAACCCCATATCTTAACTCTTTTAAGAGATGGTATCTTTCCATTCCATATCTCATATGGAGTGGTAGGCACAGATTTAGTTGGAACTCTATTCAATAGGTATATGGCTGTCTCCAGCGCATACCCCCAGAAGGAAATAGATAACTCAGCTGTACTCATCATAGAGCGCACCATATGTAATAGGGTGCGATTCCTCCGCTCCGATACACCGTTGTGCTGTGGTGTATAAGGAGGAGTAAGCTGAGAGAGAATCCCATTCTCTTTTAGATAATCTAGGAACTCATTACTTAAGTATTCACCTCCTCGATCAGATCGAAGAATCTTAATACTTTTTCCCCTTTGATTCTCTACTTCGTGCTTATATTCTCTGAATTTCTCAAAAGCTTCAGACTTGTGTTTCATCAGGAACACATATTCGAATCTTGAGAGATCGTCAGTGAATGTAATGAAGTAGGAAGAACCGTTCCTGGCATGCGTAGACATGGGACCGCATACATCACTATGTACCAGTCCTAAGAGTTCGGTAACTCTTTCTCCGTGTCCACTAAACGGAGCTTTGGTCATTTTTCCTTTGAGACATGAATGGCAAGTATCATAAGATGATAATTCGAACGGATTCAAATAACCATCTTTATGTAACTTAGCTAGTCGTGTCGCATTGATATGACCAAGTTTACAATGCCACAAGAAGGATTCGTTCATTTCTGAACTTTTCCTCTTGTGTGTGTTTTGTATGTTGAGGACTGTATTCTGATTTAGAATGAATATGCCATTATGTAACGAGCCTGATGCAATCAACTTTTGATCTAGGAATATGTTCATAACATTATCCTTTACTACAAAATTATATCCTTCTTTACTTAATAAAGAAACTGATATAATGTTGCACATCATGTTCGGTATATAATAGCACTCATTTAGAATCAGTGTATTACGACTTGGCAATACAAGGTGATAATCGCCAACTGCTTTGGCTGCAAT
The DNA here is from genome assembly GCA_030015575.1 of Agapanthus africanus. NCBI lineage: Eukaryota > Viridiplantae > Streptophyta > Magnoliopsida > Asparagales > Amaryllidaceae > Agapanthus > Agapanthus africanus. The sequence continues at coordinate 729,489,936 of CM057339.1, forward strand.
ATTTGCACCGTTCCCTACTTGAACGGAATGATCACCTTTTCCCAGTTCTCTACCTTTACGTAGCCCATGTAACTGTTTACATATGTGGGATCCTGATCTGGTATCTAATACCCAGGACGTAGGGTGAACTGAGAAACAATTTTCAATAACTAACACACCTGAAGAAGATGCATCAACATGCATGTTCTGATGGGCGGCTTGAGAATCTAGAGATTCTTTTATTCCCTGTTCAGTCTTATAACTCTTATAAGAAAGAACGGGTCCAACATTCCCTTGCTCAGTACAATAATTGGGTTCAGTCAATACATCCATATTATTATCTTGATTATGGCCTGACATGGTCGCTACCTGGAGAGAGAGAGAAGAAAACACTTTAGCGTATGCTCTTGCAAGATTAGATTGGTTATTATCTTATCTAATCAGGATGTCTCCCACTGTTTTTATCAAATCTACCTTCAAACCCTAAAAGGTAAGATTAGCCGGGATTAATTACACCCTACAATTTCGTCAATCTTTCAGCCAGATCAGTGTCGGTACTTTGAGGGAGGTTCCCCGTGCTTTCGCACGGACCTAATTAAAGTAAACCTCGTTTTCCCAGAGGCCTAACACTTTTCTAGACACCTACTTGATCGGCTAATTGTCCTGTGTAAAACTCTCCCAGGAGTAACTCTTACTCGCAGTGGGTATCGGGATCCAACTATCTCATAGGAGGTATGCAATCTCATTGCAAATTTCAACACTTGAAATTCCCGATAATGCTTTTACCCCTAGCAACTTATGACCTTGGCTAAGGTCAACAAATCATAAGCGCCAGTCAAGTTCAACCCGTCATTTCCTGATTGAATTAAACCCACCCGTACGACCCTTGGCTAAGATCAACAAAGTCGCACGACTACCCTAACTCAATCACATCTCATGTTTTAGCAGATAAATACTAATTAGCTATCGTACACCACGCCTTGGCTAAGGTCAACAAACGCAGCACGAATACTAACTAGTCTCTATCTGAAATGACGGAGGGCTACGCAGGTTTTTCAGAAAACCCTGAGCGTAATGAACTTGATATCGTCGTAGAATCAAGTGTTTTTGAAAAGGAGTGTTTTTGAGGCTTTTCTTAGTTTCGCTAAAGGGGTCACTCCCGGTGAAGGGATCGTCGGCCCTTTCCTCATCGAATAAGGTGCAGGATATATCATATATACCGTTGTGCAAAGCAAAACACTAAAAGCATTCAAAAGACAAACCGCGTTTTGTAGCATCTGCCAGTTTCGCTAAAGAGGTCACTCCCAGTGATGGGATCTCGGCTCTTTCCCCATCGAATAAGGTGCATGATATATCATATATATCACTGTGCAAAGCAAAACTGTAGCTACCCTTTTTATAAAGTTTTGATTCTACAACATCTTTTAGGTTTCTTTTCTTTTTATTAATCTCATTAATAAAATCCCATCAGCTTATGCTTCCTAAGCATCACAGATAAATACGACGTACACTTATGCCATCCGCATTCGCCTCGATGTCCTCTCGTGCACCGTTAGGTTAGGTAACTAACGACAGAGCAGGGCAGGGCTAGTGCGGGTGTAAAACATAAGTAACGTCTATATAATATATCATATATACTATATACTGTATCCATCAGAACATATCAAATGATCACATCACAGATATCGCAGCAGAAACATAGATATAATGTGGGATATACTAGGACGTCCGTATTTAGTATTTAGCCAATAATAGAAAATACGGATTCCACAGTCGCAATGAATAGCCAAGCCTACACCCTGGACCCCGACGAGAGCGGCAAGCGACCCTACCAATTCTGGAGTTTAGGAGACCCGGTCTCGACTCCTCGAGATGGCCTCCCACTGAACCCCATAACCCGGTCACCTGTGCTCTCCTCCTTGGGTCCATCCTAATGCGGAAAAGTAAATAATATACAACACTGGTGGCATCAACCTCAACCTGGAAGTGCCCCAAATAAAAGAATATTACATTACAATTGAATTTACATGAATGAAAATATAAAACTCTCATCTCACATAAAACCCCCGGCTATTCAATCGCGACAATCCTGCACATCATATCTCAGCAACACATAATATCTCATATCATCAACGTAAGTAAGTATGCATACACCGATCGTCGTCGATGTATAGCAACGAAGACCGGCAATACAACTACATACTACACTTACGGTCACAGAAAAGAAAGTGTAAAACTACAATATTTGGAATCCACAATCACTTTAGACATCGTAAATCCGAAATATCACATACTTCGCATTTCATGCCTAACTCTATGAATTCCACATATTGTATCACATTCCAGATAAATAGACAGTATTAAACTTTTCGAACAGATAATCAAATACCCAAAATTTCCCAAAGTGCTCAACACTTGAGCGGAGTTCAAATAATCCCAGAATATGTCATAGTACCAGTGATCCAGCCGTAGAAGGGTCAAGCCAACGCCTCACATGTGGCACGCCGTACTGCCCCAAACCCGAAGGTTCAAAAGGCAGTTCAAGACGGTCACATAATCGAGTTAAGGTTTTTTGTCTTCTAGAGGGTCCACCGCTTAACTTATACAATTTTTCCGAAAGATTTAAACCCAATAAAAATTCAACACTTGAAAGTTTGCCGTTCCGGGATAAAGTGGGTTAATGATATCCGTTCAAATAGTTTAACAGTTTCTAAATATCCGGAAATAAAAACGAATTTAAATATTCCGATCGAATCTACGATTACAAAATAAACCCCAGAATACTCAACACTTGAGTCAGATTAAAAATATCCATAAAATAGCAAAAAACAGAGACAAGAATTACTGTGCACAAAACCGTGGCTAATTCACTTATACTGCCACGGAACCGCCGCCAATGGGGGGTCGTTGCCGCGGTTCCGAGGCCACGTGGTCGAATTAGAGACACGAATTTCACAATAATTCTTATCTTTTCTTGCTGTATTTTTTAGGTATTTTTAATTCAGAAAAACCCCAGATTTTGAAAAAATTCCAGAGAGGGGGAAAATTTCGTCGGTTCGGGTTCGATCGGAGTTTTAACTTCGTAAACACGTCGCCTAATGCTCTAGCTAGGCCCTGATACCACTGTAGGGTTCCTAGGCACTCTTGTGAAGGTTCATAAGGCATCAAACATGCCCGGATAAAATTTTAGACGTGCCGAACAACCCAAAGACGGGATCTTTGCTAGATTATTAGGGTTTAGCATGCAAGATGATATCTTTAAAGCTAAGTGTGAGGGATTACAACCTTTATAGTCCGCTCCTTCGCTTCACAAGCTCCGAGTAGTAGTCCCTTCGCCGCGATCCACGATCTCCCGGACTCAAGAGAGGCTCCACGACTCGAACGATCCATGCTAGCTTGAAGTGTTACGAATCTCCGATGATCTACGTCGAAGTTGCAAAAACCCAAGCTTTCTCACTCTAAAGAGATGAACACCCTAAGCTCATGGGCTAGATGAGATGAGGATGAGGGAGTAGTATTTTTGCTTTCTTTTTATTCACTTATTCACTTGAAATCATCACTAAAGAATTAACTAGTAAGCATTTTCTTTTAGAACTCAAGAGAGAAGAAGATGATAATGAAAAAGATAATCCTTTTGTGATGAATAGAAAAGAAAACTATATGATTGATATATCAACCATGGTCAAGGATGATAGGCTAAGAAGTTGTAGAGAATAAACTAGGGTTAGGGTTTGGTTAGGTTAAAGATAAAGATCAACCATAATATCTTAACCAAGACAAAATAGAATCCTTCTAGAATGAACTTGAAAGAGCTAACCCTAATCAAACCCTAATCCCTCATTATCATCCTTAAACATGTTTAATAATAAATCATATCATGTTACAATAATATATATCACATATATATTATATATTTGCAACATAAGAAAATAATACATTTAACATATATCGCATATATATCAATGTATTAATCCAGTGAGAAAATGAAATAATAAAGTAAGCCAATATTAGATAATGTAATACAAGATATCATATATATTATTATACATTAAATCATCGAATCAACACTTGATCCAACGATCCGGCTATATCGAATATAACCGGCTAATATATCATGTACCGATTCATCGAATCAACACTTGATCCGATGTCCCGATTCATATCAAAATATCGCGAGAATATAATACGGTATCTCATATCGCATTATCCTCGGTCCTGCACATATCTCATATGTGCCTCTACTCCGTTTCGCCTGAGCCAAGAAACCTCTGTGTAGGACTCTAAAGAATCGTCAATACGCCGGTAGCAGGTGATGATCATATCAAACACCGACAGGCTGCAAGCGGTCAGCTAAACGTAACAGCCACCCAGGTATTGAGCGATTAGAAGATCAACAAGCTAGCCTGTCCGTTCTCCTGTGAATCCAATCAGTAACACTCCCGTACAGTCCGGTCTGTTCGTCTGATATGTCGCATATCAAGTCTAGGGGTGGTAAACGTCAGACTCCAGTAACCGATAAGCCGTGTCGATGTGAGGCTCATAACAGGTCGAGAAACTACTAGTAACACTTACCAGTAAATCTCTATATCAGGCCTGGCCAGGGACTTCCAGTTATAGCCAATCGAACACAGCACGACATCAACTCCCTATACCGGGAGAGACGAATCCCCTCCTATCGCTCATTGCCTCCATGTGATTCGGGACTGTACCCAAAAGCCACCGTTTTGCACGCCCTCGTGGACGTGGTAAGGTGGAAATCAAAGCACAGTGGGAATCACACAAGACTCTATGACAATATCGGGTCTACAGACTACCCTATACCAGTGTCACCGGAGAACTGCCATCTGACGTGTGGTATATCACCAACTAGGAGTCCTCGGCGAGTCCGTCCAGTGTACCCAGCCTCCACTGAGCACCCGTACACCATCCTTGATGTCAAACACCGATGGATATGGGATCATCCATCGCCCATCATATGGGTCAAGATGCGTATACGCTAGTCTACTCTGGTGTATCGATGCCCTGTCTCGATATACCCTCGACTAAGAACAGTTATAGGATGTACTCATCGACTACTATGGCCCCACTAGTATGATCTCATCATAATCCCAGTAGTCGAGTACATATCCTAAGGGCTTTATCAACATGTGAGAAAGACAGTAAACCAATACAAGTCAACATGTTAAGATAAAGTGAAACCAAATAGCATACTATCATGACGAGCAAGAAAGTCCTCTCTGTATATATCTAAGAATCCATCATAATATACATCAAATGTACAACAATGGCCTCTAGGGCATATACATAACTAACAGCTATACCCCTTATGAGTGCGGCGAATAGCCCGCCAATTCTAGAGTAAAGCCCCCTCCGTCTCAAAGCCATGAGATGCGGGCCCATGGCCCTTTAGAACCCGGTTATCCGTGCACCCCACCGCGGGGTAATCCTAGTACAGAAAGTAAAATATATACAACGGGTACATCGACCTCAGCCCGGTCGTGCCCCAAAAGAATAATATACAAACAGGTAGTGACGGCAGTCCACATGTTGGATGCTCGCCCCGCAATATCAAATGTACAAATATAATCAAATTGTACTAACATTGCATCCTGGCTATCCACCACGACAAATCCGCAACATCACAGCACAACACAAAACATCAACGTGAATGTCACGTTCGCAAACCCGTCTAAAAAGAGTATAGCAATTAGACAAGATTTATCGCTCGAATGACATTCATGGTCGCAGATATAATGTAAGTACTGTAAACTAACGTATTTAAAATTCCGATCAACAAAACTTCCCGAAGTAGGCCCCAAGTACAATTCCAGCACTCAAAATAATCTGGGCCAAAACTATATATCACAAAAATCATATTTCCATGAAATAAAGCCCCAGAAAAAAATTTGGGTTACTGTAGCCCAAAAAGGGCCGCGGAAGGGCTGCCAAATGCGACATTGCGCGGCGGTTCCACGACGGAATTTTGGAGTTAGGTCTCCAAACTTTTTCTGTAGCTTTAGTTATGCCTGAATGTATTTTTAAGATGCCTAAAATAATTTTTTGACCAACTTTGAAAATCGACAGCAAGCACACTGAAATGAAAACACGATTTGGAAATTTCGATCGATCGATGTTTTAAACGCGTTAGAACAAGCTAGTAAATGTTAATGGCGTGGCTCTGATACCATGTAAGTCTACGATAGCACCCTGGCCTTCTGTCCGAAGCTAAAATACGAAAACGAAAACTTTTTCTAAACTTGAAACCGGCGCTATCGCAGACTTTAATCCCGGATCGAACCATTAACCTATAACTAGCAACTAAAGAAAGGTTAGAAAAGTTATACCGATAGATCCGTGTACTTTGGTCTTTAGCCACCATCCCTAGCTCCTCGCGGCATCTCCGATCTCCGGTCTCCTCGTCGGAAAGGGCACCACATCTTCGAGTCTTTTTATGGGCTCCCGCTTCGTCCGAAGCAACTCGGACACGAAGTTTGCTAGCCGACGTGTCCAAGATGATGTAGAGAATGTATGTGAACACTTTGTCTCTTGAGGATTTAGTGGATGCCATTAGTGAAGAGATGGTGAGCTCAAGAAAGAAGAGGAAGAAGAAGAAGTTATCTTTCCTTTTTCTTTTGTGTTGAGATGATAATGAGAGTGAGAGTGTGTATGAAAATACAAGAGCTAACCATGAGGTTATGGCTGCCCTTTCTCTCTCTCCCTCTCATTTCATCCACAAATCAATCAAATAATATGACATATGCACAAGTAAAGAGACGATGACTCATCACTTGTGCATGTGTCACAATTAATGCTCCTAATCATGATTTTGAGCTCATTATTTCCATATGCAAGCATTAATCCAAATGTTTGCAACAATAAAAAGAGAACGGCATCTACTAAAGTAAACTCGTGATGGATCATAAGAGTACCCCTCACCTGTATATACATACCTGCATCCGCATTCCGACTGAATGCGAATGCGATGAGACTAAAGTAATCCAACAAATCTAATACTAGGATCCGGCTTAAACCAAAGCCCATTAGTATGATCCGTCCGATCATGATCCGTGCACTACTGCACGTATATGATCGAACCCTGCCATATATCATACGGCCTCTACAACGTTTCGCCCGAAACTTGAGAAACTGTCTGTGGGGGACTCTAAAGACTCGTCAATACTTTGGCTGTGGATTTAACCATTAGCACGTCAGTGGTACTAGCCGTACATAACGGGCTAGCAGGTATTGACCAAAAGGGAGGTCAATGAGCGAACTCATCCTGACACCCTACTGAGCCTGTCAGTGACAATATCCGTACAGTCCGGTCCGTTCGTCTATGAGCATCGCATGTCGGGCCTAGGGGGTTGGTAAAAGTCAGACCCCCAAAAGCGGTACAAGTCGTGTCGGAGTGTAGCCCAGAACACCCTGAGATACTACTGGAATACCTACCAGCAAATCTCCTGTCTTGGCCAAGGACTTCGTGTAATGGCTCTCCTAGACACAATGCGATCTCACCCCCAATACCGGGAGAGACGAAACCCCTGCCGATCCGCTCACTGCCTCCATGTGGCTCGGGACTGTACCCAACTAAAAACTGTTTGCACGACTCCTTTGAGCCGTGGTAGGGTAATAATCAAAGCACAGTGGGAACTCACACGAGACAAATGACGATCTCAGGTCGATGAACTAACCTGTACACATGTCACCAGGGAACTGCTATCTGACGTCAGGTATAATACCAACTAGCATGTTCCCGGCGAGTCCTGTCCGGTGTACTCATAACCCAATGAGCACCTGTATACATCTTAGGTGAACCAACTGACACCAATGGCTTGTGAGACCGGCCACCGCCCCTCGTCGGGGTCTCGACTATATACACTAGTCTACTAATGGAGTATCGATGCCCTGTCTCGAAACTCCCTCGACTAGGGACCTTTTAAGGATGTACTTATAGACCCCAGCTTCCACGTATATGATCGCCATCATACTGCTGGTAGTCAATCCTGAGGGCTCTATCAATGTGTAATAATGATCTGTAAGGTCACCTAAAACTATACACGATGATAAAGATAAACCAGATAGCATAATATCATCTTGAGTAAGACTGTCCTACCGGTATAGGTCTTCCCTCAATCATTGCAATCACGTGCCTGTGATCCAATAATTGACTCTGAGGGCACTATATCCAACACAAGCTAGACTAGGTACATATAAACAGTTACGTAGAATCAATATCTACCCACTTGTCAATCCTAGGTGATATTTCCCTACGGATTCAGCGTCCACGCTCATTCCGTTCGGAACTCTGAGAGTCATATCACCTACCCTGATAACTCTATGGTTTCTAAAAGCCTGTAATGAATTACAGATATGAGATCCTAATCCGGTATCTAGTACCCAGGAAGTAGAGTTAATTGACATACAATTTTCCATTACAAACACACCTGAAGCCGAAACCACAACATGCTTCGAATCCTGGCTACTGGCTTTCAAAGCCCTGCAATCCCTCTGCCAATGTCCTTTCCCGTAACAATAGGAACGTCCCTCCTTCCCTACTTTTAGTCCCGAAACTTTTGCCCTTCCCTTTCCTTCTACCTTCCTGATACCGCATATCGGCTTTGTGGTGGTCTTCTTCTTCTCACCCTTTGCTTTCGCCTTGGATGCAAAAGAGGAAGATTCCCCAATAAGCAGAGCGGGTGTCTCCCTGGTTTCCTTCAGGGTGTAAGTAGAGGGCAGGGACTGTAGAAACAAGTCACTATGTGACCCGTTTCCCAACGTGGTCTCCAGGTCCGTGAGCTTATAGCTAGTCATCGTAAGGACGTTGTCCCCTACAGATGATCTGACAGCCAACCTCGCTTGAAGCAATTCCTTCGAGGTCTCATATCTTGCGATACGAGATTGCTCTCCATATAAATCATTGTTATGGAGAAAGATGGAAGCTAAGTCCATCTTCTCGTGTTGCCTCCGGTTTACACCATCTTCTGAGGCCAACACGAGGCACTTGACATTCGTATTATCTTTTTTCGATGTTTTAGGGATATCAATATCTGTAACGGTGGAAACTGGACCTGGGACAACAGGGGATTGAGTAGTAATGAGGTGTCCCAGCTTGCCATAAGCAATGGACATCTGGACAGACCTTTGCCAGTCATTATAGTCAGATTCAGTCATTTTATTATCTAGATGTAACCTATGTTTGGTCACTGGGTCGCTGCAGGAGAGAGAGAAGAAAAACATTTAGCATGATGCTCTTGCAAGTTTAGATTGGTTTTTAATTTATCTAAACAGGATGGCTCCCACAGCTTCTCGAATCCTTCCTCAAACCATAAAAGAAGAATTAGTCAGGATTAATCTCACCGTACAATTCTTGCTTAACCGTTCGACCAGGCTAGTGTCGGTACTTCGAGGGAGGTTTTACGACGCTTTCGCGAAATTCCTTAATTAAATAACCTCTTTTCCCTGGAGGCGTAGCCCCATTAACACCGTTCTAAACACCTACTTGGTTTATAGCATTGATCATTAAGTGAAAAAATCTCCCGAGGAGTAGCGGATACTCACAGTAGGATCGGGATCCAAATATCATTGTGTGATAATGCTAAAGGAATCCTACCAACATTATCAAACTCCAAATGGTATGCAACACTAGCATGTTTCAGTTTCTTTAGAAACTCCCGATGTGGATTTTTGCCCCATGCTCTTATAACCTTGATGAAGGTCAACAAATCATAAGTCACATGTCAAGTTCTACCCATCATTGTCCAGGTTAATTTGAACCCACCCGTATATACCCTTGACGAAGGTCAACAAGGTAATACGACTGTCCCAAACCAACGTATCTATCTATGCTGCATATGAACACCCAGCAGCTACCAATCACTATGCCTTGACGAAGGTCAACAAACATAGTTTGAATACTATTGAACATTCATATGAAATGACGGAGGGCTACGAATGGTTTTGGGGAAACCGTGAATGTAGTGAACTTGATATAATCGAAGGAACCTGATAGCTTTTAAAAGGAGTGGTTTAAGCTCCGCATTTTAAAAGTTTTGCTGTTTTGAAAAAACCGAGTGGTTTTGAAAGTGTTCCAACGATTCAGCTTTGGTTTGTTTTCTTTACATTAATATAATGCGTACCATCAATTAATCCTACCATTGCAGAAAACAACGAAAATATAACGTACGTTTATGCCATCCGCATTCGCCACGGGGCCCCGTCATCACCCGTTAGGTTACTTAACTAACGACAGAGCGGGGGCTGGACTAGCGCGGATGCAAACATAAGCAACGTCTACTAGATATCATATATAGATATATACATTCGTCAGACGCAATGATAGGCATTCCAAATCACAGATGAACACATTTTATATACTAGAAATCCGCGTTTCGTTTGAGCCTGCAACGAAAGACGGATTACACGGTCCCAATGAATAGCCAAACCCCACCCTAGACCCCTACGGGTGCGGAAAACTACCCTCCAAATACCTGAAGTGAAGCAACCTCCCTCAACAAAGTGAGTAGGCCACTCGGCACTTCAAAGTACCCGGTAGTTTGTGCACTCCACCTTGGGTCTATCCTAGGAGCAAAAACAGCAAAAGAAATAATACAACGGTGGCTACAACCTCAACCCGGATGTGCCCCGCAAAAATAATATTACATCACTTTACAAATTTTACATCGAATGAAAGAATGAAAACCCTCATCTCACATCCCCGACTATTCATCACGACAATCCAACAAGTTCATATACACAAACCAATATAACCATCACAGATATGTGCAACCCCCACTAATCAATGTACAGCGATTAGCAGACGTTCAACACATATAACACATCACAGATATAATCCGATTAGCCAAAGTTCATAGAATTTCGATCAAAAACCTCATTTGAATCTACTCCCAGTACAATACTGTACACAAACTATCCTGAGCAGAAACATAATATCCCAGAAAACATAATACAACCTCAGAGACCAACAGACGAAATTTTGGCCAACTCGGAGTCGACTCGGCCGCGGAAAGGCGGAAGAATGCTTGGTTCTGCCGCGGTTCCACTGTGGTCTCATCGATTTAGGCGCCCAAATTTCTTCTGTGATCTACAAAAACCCTGCACGTATTTTTAAGGTTCCTGAAAATATTTTTAGACCAGATATAAAAATCGACAGAAAGTGCACAAAAATATCGTGTTTTCGGGATTTTTCCGTGATCGAAGTTCTAAAGACTTTGCTAACATATTAGTTATGGTTTAGCTAGGCTCTGATACCACTGTAAGTCGACGTTACTCACCCTACGGGTTTGCGGGGAGGCGGAATAGGTAAAATACGATTTTTGCAAACAAGGTAACATCGACTATGCATAAGGATCTTTGCTAAACCCTAACTAACAATATAACTAGGAGTTGTATCTACTAGATAAGATGATTATACCTCAATCTACAAGTCCTTCTCCTCTTTGATGTGAGCTCCTTGAAGTGATGATTGATGTGCCTCCTCGTCGGCTTCTCGAAGTCGAAGAAGATCCACCCGAAAGTTCCAACCTTGAGCTAAACCTCCAAGATGAGGCAACTAGATCACTTGAGGTGCTAGAATAAGTGACCTAGAATGAGTAGAGTGTGATTATGAGTAGCTTATCTCAATAAACCCTTGATTCTCAACTCATGAGACACTTGGGTTAGAGAGGAAGAAGAAGAGAGCAAGCTTAGGAGAGAGAATATGTTTTTGATAATGATCATAAAAAATTGTAATGGCTATCTTATATATGACCATTTGTCATGGTAAGAAAATATCTCAAGAAAATATCTATGCCAAAAATATCTCATCAAAATATCTATAGTCAACAAGTCAAGCCAAGTCAAATGGTCAACCAAGTAGCCATGACAAAAAAAGATTATCATTTATCAAAATAACAAATACTTTTCCTTTTCTCATTTTTGCTTTGACCAAGTCAATGGTCAAAACCCTAATGAGATGTCTCCTTCTTCACCCCCTCTCATCCGTATATACATACCCGCATCCGTGTTTCGAGAAACACGAATACAATGAGACGAAGCTAATCCAATAATCAAATACTAAGATCCTGCTTAAACCAAAGCCCACTAGTATTGTCCGCTCGAACACCACACGCGCACAAGTACACGTATGTTATCGAACCCTGTCGTAAAACCATACGACCTCTACTCGTTTCGCCCAAAGCTGGGAAACTCTCTGTGTGGGATTCTAAAGACTCCACACTACGCTGGCAGTGGGTTTAAGCATAGGTTGCAAGCGGTACTAGCTGTACGTAACGGTACCCAGGTAGATGTCGATAAGAAGGCCGATGAGGAAACCCATCCGAACTCCTACTGAGCTTGAATATGACAATCTCCGTACAGTTCGGTCTGTTCGTCTAAGAGTATCGCATATCGGGCCTAGGGGGCGGTAAACGTCAGACCCCTAATAGCGGTATAAGTCGTGTCGGAGTGTAGCCCATTACACCCTGAGAAACTACTGGAGTACCAACCGGTATATCTCGCTTGCCCTGGCCAGGGACTTTGCGTAATGGCTCTCCAAACACAGCGCGATATCAACCCCCAATACTGGGAGAGACGAATCCTATCTAACCGTCACTGCCTCCAAGTGCTTCGGGACTGCACCCAACTACTGTATGTCGATGTTCAACACCCCAATACTTGTGGGGAGGCGAAAATATGAATAACAATCAAGTTCTATGATCAAACATCGATTAACCGTACGAATCGTTTGCTAAACAAGTTTTAACACAAGCTATAGAGTTTTAGTCTACTATGCGAAGAGATTATACCAAACGGTTCTAGTCCTTCGTCTTGATGTTCTCTACGGCCTCTTTGGATCTCCACGCCCTCTTCGGCTTTCTTCCGTGATAGACGATCCACCCGAGAACCCTAATCCAAGCTATAACCTCTAAACTTGAGGTTACTTAGTTTCTCTAGTTGCTAAATAGAGTAGCTAAGATGATGTAGAGATTGGTTATGGAGTAATTAGTCTTTCCTAATCCTTGTTCTCAACTCATGAGGGTAGGATTAGGGTTTGGTGAAGGAGAGAGAACTTGAAGAGAGAGAGTGAGAAGATGATAATGATATTATTATAATGAATAAAGCTTCTCACTTGATATATATGAAACATAATGAATAAAAAGAAAAATGAATAATAAGTGAATATTCATCATGTTTCATTTAATCAAGTGGGTGATTCATCATGTGAGTCATTAAGCAATTAATGATGCTTTAATGATATGATGAATCACTCACAATGAGTCACTTAAACATTAAATGAAAATGCCACCTCTCTCTTTATGTCACATCCTTCTAGAAGCTTCTCGGAAAATTACGAGAATGCCCCTCTCATCCGTGAAAACACGAAAAAACTTTAGACTGTATAAATCCAATAACCTGATACTAGAATCTGGCTTAAACCAAAGCCTGCTAGTAAAAACTGTACGAATGTCGTACGTGCGATCAAACACGTATGCGTCCGAACCTTTGTCGTAAAACCATACGACCTCTATATCTTTTCGCCTGGGTTTGGGAAATCTCTGTGTGGGACTCTAAAGACTCGACTACTACGCTGGCAGTGGGTTTAACCACAGACCGCAAGCGGCACTAGCTGTACGTAACGGTCCCCAGGTAGTTGTCGATAAGAAAGCTGATGAGGTAACCCATCTGAAATCCTACTGAGCCTGTCTGTGACAATATCCGCGCAGTCCGGTCTGTTCGTCTAAGAGTATCACATGTACGGTCTAGGGAGGTGGTGGACGTCAGACCCCTAATAACCGTACAAGTCGTGTCGGTATGGCTCTATCACCATCCGAGAATCTACTGATCAACCTATCAGTAATTCTCAATCAGCCCTGGCCAGGGACTTATGGTAATGACCAACCGATCACCGTGCGATATCAACTCCCTATACCGGGAGAGACGAATCCCTAACAGTCACTCACTGCCTCCACGTGGCTCGGGACTGTGCCCAACTGAAACCTGTTTGCACGACTCCTTTGAGCCGTGGTAGGGTTACAATCAAAGCACAGTGGGAACTCACACGAGACAAATGATGACCTTAAGTCAACGGACTATCTGCACACATGTCACCTGAGAACTGCTATCTGACGTTAGGTATAATACCATCCAGTCAGTTCTCGGCGAGTCCTGTCCGGTGTACTCACACCCAGTGAGCATCTGTATACAATCTTAGGTGAACACCACCAATGGTTGCGGGACCAATCCATCGCCCCTCGTCAGGGTCTAGATATGTATACACTAGTCTACTCCGGAGTATCGATGCCCAATCTTGATACTCCTGCGACCAGGGACATCTTAAGGGTGTGCCTATTGACTATCCAGCTCCCACTAGTATGACTACCATCACAACGCCGGTAGTCAGACAAAACACCCTATGGGCTTTATCAACATATATATATAAATACCAAGTAAAATATATCATACGTTAAGACAAAATCAAACCAAATAGCGTACTATCATATCAAGCAAGACTGTCATGTACATACATATCCCAAGCATCCTATACAATGTAGGCCTCTAGGGCATATATATCCAACAATCTCCCACTTGCACTAAGGCCTATAATTGGCGCAATGAGTACCCACTGTCTCTACCAGATCCAGTTGCTTGCGTACCGCATGCCCAACATCTCAAAAAGCCTCTCGAACTGTACTTGAGGAATGGCCTTGGTGAATGGATCTGCCGTGTTGTCTTTTGTGTCTACTCTCCGTATCTCGATCTCCCGACGATCCACGATCTCCCTGATCAGGTGAAAACGCCTTAAGATATGCCTGGATTTCTGATGGGACCTTGGTTCCTTCGCTAAAGCTACAGCGCCATTGTTATCGCAATACAACGGTATTGGATTGGCAATGGACGGAACCACCTGAAGTTCAGAAATGAACTTCCTTATCCAGACAGCCTCTTTTGCGGCTTCACTAGCAGCTATATACTCAGCCTCCATAGTTGAGTCTGCGACGGTATCTTGTTTGGAACTCTTCCAACATACCGCTCCTCCATTGAGGGTAAACACAAAACCCGAAATAGATTTAGAATCATCCTTGTCACTTTGGAAGCCAGAGTCGGTAAAAGCCTCTACCTGGAGGTCCTTATTGCCGTAAATCAAGAACATCTCCTTAGTCCTTCTCAGGTACTTGAGAATGTTCTTCACCGCTATCCAATGTTTCTCACCTGGGTCCGATTGATACCTGCTTACCACACTAAGTGCGTAAGCTACATCTGGTCTGGTACATAACATCGCATACATTATTGATCCTACCGCCGAAGCGTAGGGTATAATGCTCATGCGAGCCCTCTCTTCATCAGTCTTTGGAGACATGTCTTTGGAGAGGGTGATTCCGTGACAAGCGGGCATATTGCCGCGCTTGGAATCTTCCATACTAAATCTCTTTAGTATAGTGTCTATATACCTGGACTGTGAAAGTCCTAATATTCTATTAGATCTATCTCGATAGATCTTAATGCCCAGAATGTATGATGCATCTCCCAAGTCTTTCATAGAGAATTTCTGTGACAAGAAGAGCTTTACTGATTGTAGTATAGGGATATCATTCCCTATCAGTAGTATGTCGTCGACGTATAAAACGAGGAAGACTACTGCTCCTTCTACAATCTTCCTATAAATACATGGTTCATCTATATTTTTGATGAAGTCAAATTCCTTGACTGTTTCATCAAAGCAGATGTTCCAACTCCGCGACGCTTGCTTTAACCCATAAATGGATTTAAGCAATTTGCACACTCTTCCGCTGCTCCCACTGTCTAAGAAACCTTCTGGTTGATCCATGTAAACACTCTCTTCTAGATGTCCATTTAGAAAAGCTGTTTTTACATCCATCTGCCAGATTTCATAGTCATGGAAGGCAGCAATGGCAAGCATGATCCGAATGGATTTAAGCATAGCTACTGGTGAAAAGGTTTCATCATAGTCCAATCCTGGTCTTTGACGAAAACCTTTTGCTACTAGTCTAGCTTTGTAGGTTTCCACTTGTCCAAATGCACCAATCTTCTTTTTGAAGATCCATTTGCACCCAACTGGTTTTACCCCAGGAGGAGCAACTTCTAAAGTCCATACTTTATTGGTGTACATGGATTCCATTTCGGATCTCATTGCATCCAGCCACTTTACCGAGTCGCTACTTGTGATAGCCTGCTGAAAACTAGTAGGCTCATCATCATCGATGATGCAATCCTCTCGATCCCCATCAAGAAGAAAACCATAGTATCTTTCAGGAGGATGAGAAAGCCTACTAGATCTGCGGAGTGGCGTTGGTTCGTCATGTTCTATTGAAGTCTGAGATTCTTCTAAGTCTTCGGTTACAGTTTGAGGTTCTGGAATTTCTTCCAGTTCTACCGCGCTCCAACTAATTTCTTTTGCAAGAAATTCGCTTTCTAAGAAGACAATGTGACGAGCGACAAACACCTTTTGTTCTTCAGTGTGGTAGACCATGTACCCCCTTGAATGCTTGGGGTATCCTATAAACTTGCACAAAACCGATCGTGCCTCGAGCTTGTCCGGATTATGCTTTTTAACATATACCGGACACCCCCATATCTTGATATACTTGAGATATGGTCTCTTCCCACACCACATTTCATATGGAGTGGTAGGTACAGACTTAGTTGGAACTCTATTTAATAGATATGCGGCTGATTCTAGAGCAAATCCCCAGAAGGAAAGTGGTAACTCAGCACTACTCATCATCGAACGCACCATATCTAATAGCGTGCGATTCCTTCTTTCTGATACACCATTATGCTGAGGTGTATAAGGTGGAGTAAGCTGAGAGAGTATTCCATTTGCTTTCAAGTATTCAAGGAACTGGTACTTAAGTATTCTCCACCTCGATCAGATCGAAGTGTCTTGATGCTTTTACCAGTTTGTTTCTCTACTTCATTTTTATACTCCTTAAACTTCTCAAAAGCCTCGGATTTATGCTTTATTAAGAACACATGTCCATACCTAGAGAAGTCATCAGTAAAAGTGATGAAGTAGGAGTGACCACTTCGTGCATGTATAGACATCGGACCACATACATCACTGTGTACTAGTCCCAAGAGTTCGGTGGCTCTTTCTCCGTGTCCGGTGAACGGAGATTTGGTCATTTTTCCTTTGATACATGATTGACAAGTTGCATATGATGAATATTCAAACGAATCTAGATATCCATCTTTATGTAACTTAGTCAAACTTGTTTCATTTATATGACCAAGTCTACAATGCCATAGGAAGGCTTGATTCGAATCTGGAGCCTTTCTTTTACGCGTGTTTTGAATATTGAAAATTTGTGGTTGATTAAGTATGTATATGCCGTTTTCCAGTGTGCCAAACCCAATCAGTTCTTGATTTAGGAGAATGTTCATAACATTTCTTTCAAGCACAAAATTATATCCTTTATTAGACAATAAAGATACTGATATAATATTACACAACATACTGGGAATACAAAAACAGTTATACAATACCAAAATGTTTCCACTATTCAACCCTAGGTGATATTCCCCTATTGCAACTGCATCTACATGCATTCTATTGCCCATCCGGAGAGTCATATCACCTGCCCCCAGTACTCTACTATTTCTCAGATCCTGCAAAGAATTACAGATGTGAGAACCAGAACCGGTATCAAGTACCCATGAAGTAGAGTTTACTGAAAGACAATTTTCGATTACGAACACACCTGAAGTAGAAGCAACTGCTTGCTTTATGTCCTTGGCTTTGAAGGCCTGACAATCCTTCTTCCAGTGCCCCTGCTTGTGACAATAGAAGCACTCGTTCTTTTCTGCCTTCACCCTTCCTGCCTTGTTCGTTCCCTGCACCTTCTTGACCCCACCCTTCGGTTTGGTGGCTTTCATCTTCTTCTTCCCTTTAGCTTTCGCTTTAGTTTTAGAAGAAGATGATTGGCCAACATACAGAACGGGAGTCTTCTCCTTTTTCAAGGAGGTCTCTGCTACCCTCAACATATTGAGGAGCTTTGGAAGATCCGCTTCCATTTCGTGCATGTTGAAGTTCAGCACGAACTGAGAGAAGGTGTGGGGAAGGGACTGCAAAATCAAGTCGATATATAAATCATTCTCTAGCACGCATCCCAGGTTTGCGAGTTCCTCAATGAGGATGATCATTTTGAGGACGTGCTCTCCAACAGGCGATCCTGGAGCTAACCTCATCTGGAATAGTTTCCTTGAGGTTTCGTACCTCGCGATACGGGAGTGTTCACCATACAATTCCTTGCAATGGAGGAATATGGATGCAATATCCATACTCTCGTGCTGTTTCTGGAGTTCATTATTCATGGACGCCAGCACGATACACTTAGCTCGCTCACAGTCTAGATCCCAGGTTTTACGAACTTCCTTGTCCGCAACTGAGGAATCTGGTCCTGGGATAAGGGGAGGAACAGCAGTGGTAACATATGCAACTTTGTCATAAGTCAGCGCAATATTGACGTTTCTTAGCCAATCTTTATAGTTCTGCCCGGTTAGTATATTCTTTTCAAGTAATAGTTTTAGTCCAGTCATGGTAGCTGCCAGAGAGAGAGAAAAGAAAACACTCAGCATATGCTCTTGCAAGTTTAGATTGGTTTATTAATTTATCTAAACAGGATGGCTCCCACTGTTTCCTCAAATCCTTCTTCAAAACCTAAAAGAAGAACTAGTCAGGTTTTAATCACACGTCACAATACTTGCTTAACCTTTCAGCCAGGCTGGTGTTGGTACTTCGAGGGAGGTTTTCCAACGCTTTCGCGAAGTTCCTTAATTAAAGAACCTCTTTTCCCTGGAGGCGTAGCCCCTCTAACACCTTTCTAGGCACCTACTTGGTTTATAGCATTGATTGTTAAGTGAGAGAAATTCCCGAGAGTAATCCTACTCATCAGTGGGATCGGGATCCAACTATCATTGCATGATGCCCTAGATGGAAGCCACTCTAGTCACCACACTCCAGAAGGTAAGCTAAATCTGCAAGTTTCCTTTATGTTTGAAACTCCCGATGTGATTTTTACCCCAAGCTCTTATAGACCTTGACGTAGGCCAACAAGTCATAAGACGCAAGTCAAGTTCTACCCGTCGTTGTCCTGATCAATTTAAATACATCGTACAAGCCTTTGACGTAGGCCAACAAGGTGTACGTCTGTATTAAACTAATGCATCTATCTATGCAACAAATAGGCGCACACACTGCTACCATACACTATGCCTTGACGTAGGCCAACAAGCATAGCATGAATACGATGTGCTGTCTATCTGAAACGACGGAGGGTTACGGCTGGTTTTTGGCAAAAAACTGTTAACGTAATGAACTTGATTTGATCGAAGGAACTATGATAGCTTTTATTAAAAGGAGTGGTTTAAGCTCCGCATTTAAAATTTGCTTTTTCAAGAAAACCGAGTGGTTTTTAGAAATTGTTCCAACGATTCAGTTTAGGTTTTATTTTCTTTGCATTAATAATAATGCGTCCCATCTTTAACCTATCATTACAGAAAACAACGAAAATATGACGTCCTCTTATGCCATCTGCATTCGCCACTGGGTCCCGTCATCACCCGTTAGGTTACTTAACTAACGACAGAGCGGGGGCTGGGCTAGCGCGGGTGTAAAACATAAGTGACGTCTAAATAGCTATCATATATATAGATATTTTACATTCGTCTGACGCAATGATATACATTCCAGAACACAGATAAACAATATTGGATTTGCAAGCAATCTGTATTTCTTTTGAGCCTGCAAGAAAAGACAGATTACACAGTTGTGATGAATAGCCATTACCCCACCCACGACCCCTACGGGTGCGGCAAACTACCCGCCCGGCAGTTTGTGCACCCCACCTTGGGTCTGTCCTAGGAGCAAAAACAGTAAAATGAAATAATACAACGGTGGCTACAACCGCAACCTGGAAGTGCCCCGCAAAATAATATTACAACAAATTATATTTACATCAAATGAATTAATACAATAACCCATCACAAAACCCGGCTAATCACCACAACAGTCCAATACAGTTTATATGCACAAACAGTTAAAATCATTACAGAAATGTGCAACCCCCTGCTAACCGACATACTAGCAGTTAGGGGAGGTTTACGAACACATTATACAAACACAGATAT